>OY728138.1:2057805462-2067805462 GCA_963277665.1 Viscum album | reverse complement strand
TATATATCATAATACAAATTACATATGGAACCATATTTAGTTATAAATTGGGTGGTTTACAAATTAATGATTTTTTACATGTTATATGGTTTAAATCTCTTGACCAATCCATATTGGATGAATAAGTTATAACCATTTTATCCAATAAGAGAAAATTTTAATTCATATTTTATAAAAATCTAGATTTTTCGATTTGATCATTATCTCATTGAAAAAAATAGTGAGAGACAATGATCTATAAAATTATCTTCATTGTAAAAAAATGAACCATTAAGTGATGAAAGATTTAAATAACCTAATCAATTTATTTTTTTCAAATGAAATATCTATTAAAGAATATAAAATTAAGTCCATTTGGATGATCTTCTTATAAAAGTTTTCACATAATTCTTTTTGGTAGTTGATTTTAACAAACCATTATTCTTTCGAGAAAATATTTCTATAGATATCATGACAATAATTATAGAATATTATTAATTTATATATTAATCAAATATATAATTTTGAAATATTTGGTTATTACTTAAAATAATGCTATTATTTTTATAATCCATCGATCCATAATTGATCTTTTTCAAAAATATCATATTCTAATGGTTTTTTAATTGATTATGATATGTTTTTAATTTTTTATTTGTTCATCCCTCATTATGTTTTCTTGTTTTTAGAATACATATTTATCAAATAAATTAATTATTATAATAATATGTTAAATTATTATTTCACTTGATAATGTTTGACATGTGGCATTCAGTATTTTCTATTATTTTATTCAATCATCCGTCATCTATAACTCAATCCTCATGTTTATTATTAGTTAACACATATAACAATCATTATATTCTTCCACCTAGGATGGATGATAGAAATCAGTGGCAGAAGTGAAAAAAATGAGAAATAATATTTAAAATTGAAAATCATCTTTGTGAGGATATACAATGGGGTTTGAAACTATGTTGGTATGTATTGGTGTTGGAACAAATATTACCACAATTATGACTCAAGAAGAGGTTTTATGGAAAAAAAATCTACGAGTATATAGTATTACTCAGAATTAGTGATGATAGAGGAATGACCCAAGTTCATCTATTGAAATGTCAGATAGTGACTCGATGGGGATTAGAAATAGTCAACAATTATTTCAAGTGTAGTGAATTAATTCATGGAATAAAAGGAATGTAAATGGAAGCATTTTTAAAAACATAGCATATAGAAACCCTTTCATGTAAAATAATAGATATGGATTCAATTCACATAATTCTTGTTCTTTCCTCTTCCATGTAACAAAACCTAGTTTATATATTTATTATTATAGTTTTTTGGTGAAAAATAAATATGAAACATGTTTTGATGTTAGGTAATATATCATGTATTATAGGTGACAAACATTGAGAAATTACTATATTACATGGTAGGAGAACAACTAGACCCATATTCAATTTGAACCATAATAAAAATCATATATAAAAATTAAACATAAAAAATCACTAAATAAAAACTCTAGTAGATTGTTTTAATACTCACCACATACTATAATAGATAAATAATTTAGGTGGACCAAAAAATACTTTTTTATTTGATGTAAAGACATCTTGTACACTATATTACTTAATATGTACTATAGAATTACAATTTTACATTTACTAGATCTATAACCCAAAATGAAACAACATGACTTATTAAATGTTTATTATACATATAATATTTTTATTGTTGAATCTATATATGTTCAACTACAGTATAGTTGGCCAAAAATATCTCAGTCTTATATGTCATGTATTGAATAATACATTACATGTACAATTTATTTTATATTATTTTATATTTTTAAATCCCTTTTCCATGTGAATCAAACAAATAAATACTCCAATATGAATTTTTTATATTTAAAATAATATTTTACATATATATTCATCATAAGGAGATTTTTTTTCAATACTTATTAAAATATATTATGTTCATTATCCTATGAAGAGGATAGTTGGGATGGTGGGTGATACTACATGAAATAACACTGGGTTGAATCCCATCCAAGAGTAACACTAGATATAGGTCTTAGGTCTTCTATACACTAATTGGAAATTTTTTTCTCCAACACTATAATTGGGAACATATCCCTCATATATGAATCCCATTTACCATTGATTGATTTAAGCACCACATTTCAGGGCATAGGTCATCCATCACCATCAATAAAACTCACATTATATTCTCACAACAGTAAGGCATAGTTCCCCCATAATGAATATAAAGTTGTTACATGAATGTTTTATGGTATTCATTATTACAAATTTTAGTGAAATGAATGTAAATGTCTTGGAATAATTATCATTAATTATTGGATATCTTTGGTATTTTTTGTATTAATGGGTCATTTTCTTCTGTCTTATCTCAGACCATTAATCTTCTATGTATTTATAGTTTTTTTGAAATAAAATAATTAATGTAACAATTACATGGATATTGGTATTGTCCACATATATATATATGGGTTTCTTCACATTTATTAACATCTAAAAAATTTGTGTTTAAATTTATTTCTCTTAGTATCGGGTTTGAGATGAATTTTATTTCATTAATATTTATTTTCAATGAATCATATCATATTTTTTATATACACCACTAAATGGTATCTATGATTACACATGTAATGTTTGTGTAGATTTTTCATAGTTTTTTTGGTACATTATAGTCACAGAAAAAAAGGATATGGTTCATTGTGGTGTTCATTTTATTCATGTACGTGACGGTATCTTTTGGTGTACTCTCCCTTGGAGTTAATGAAGAACGAAGGTTTTTTATCATGATAAATTTCGGTTCTTCTTGGATATATTATCTATTATTACATTACCAATTCAGTGTTTTTCCACTATTTTACTATATTAAATTGTTTTATTCATAGAATTAAATTTTTATAATGTTATGTTGTTAATGTTTATATATTATTTTAGGTTATATATACATATTTAAAAATTGGAGATTTATTTTTTATTACAGTTGGAAATATTCTTATGGCCTCCCATGAGAATTATGATTTTGTTTGTGTTAGTCTCCAACCTATGGCCTATAATAGTTGAGCATAAGGAAACAAAATTTTAATATAATTTGATAGGATTGGGTCTCAATGGGTTTTATCATTTTATTTTTGTATCCTAGTAGATTTATTGTTCAGGGTAGAGTACAATATTAGTTATGTGGTGATAATTTGTTTAGGAATTTAGGGAATCATTGTAAGGGGACCTTAATTCAGTTATCATGATATAGAGACTACTACATGGGAAGCTATTGATTCATCCTTTCATCAGATAATATGAAAACCTGTTAGCCGACCCAAAATTACAATGTATCATTTTTATGTTATAAGTATTTTTAAGATAAACTAGACTATGACTAATGATGTTTTCATAAATTCTTCATATTTCATCTCAAGAAGATAGTGTTTATTAATTAGGGGTTCATCATATATAATAAATGATGTTATACAATTGAACACCATAATTGGATAACAATTAGTGTTGTGATGATATCATTATAATGATTGAGATTAATAATTCTATTTAGACGAGTGATAAAGAATAGATTTAGAAAACTAATTAAGAGGAATCGTTTCCCCATGAGTAGAGAATGGGACCTACGCATTTTTTTCTTATTATAAAATTCCTTATAAAGTGATTACATTTTTTCATTTAACTAAGTTTGAATACATATATTGTTAATGTGTTATATTTATTCCAGTAACATAGGCCACTTAAGATTTTTAGGTGTTCCCCATCCTCGTATAATAGTTGATTTGATAGATCCAAGTCCCATGTTCATAAATTATTTTGGACACTCACCAAAAATTTAGTGGCTATGTTAATGTTTTATTTTAATAGTGTTTCAAAATTATGATTTATATTTGTAACATCCCGGTTCCAGAAGACGCCTTGAGCTGCCCTATACCCGGTTGGTCACATGGCCTCAAGAGCATTTCCCCGAATGCTAGAGGCTACCGACTTGCAGTGAGGGCCTTGGGTGTGATAGTGGGGAAACTATGCCCTCATTGGCAAAGTACACAGTGAAAGAAAACAAATACTTACAAGAGCGGAAGTAGTAATAATATCATACAAAAATAAATAACAGAAGAATGATTGAATAAACTGGAACACATATATTAAATGATGCATGATACATATTTCTGGGAATGCTACGAAACAAAACGAAATACTGAAATACAGTACTAAACCATGTACAAAAGAAAAAGTATAATCAACTCCATAGCATTGAAAGACTAAGCTTGGTCTAGTTATCTCTAGCTCCACACCATGTCAAGTACCTGAAGTACAAGGGCGCATTCCCTTGTCTATAACTATAACAATATAATATGTTTTTTGCCCAAGAGTATGGCCCAAACAGGGTGTGAGACTAAATCCCAGTTGGAAACCACCACGAGTTCTGTGCCTAATAGTAAATGAGTATAAGGTAGGTAAAATTATAGGAAACAATAAACAGGAAAGTACTCAATAGTAAATAATCCACAATTTCAAAATGAAGAAAAAACTAAAGAGGAAGACAAACACAAACAGGTAACCCTTTGGGAAGCACCCACAGCCTATCCCCTCTGGTCCTACCTAGATACGCAAGCATGCAGCTAACACAAAGGTAACCCTTTGGTAAGTACCCACAGCCTATCTCCTCTTGTACTACCTAACAAGTATAAGAAACCCTCTGGGAAGTACACTCAGTCTAACCCCTATGGATTAGCTTAATCATAGTTTCTCTGAGGAAAAACCAACCATAAATTCCTCGTATAGTATCGTATCATAACTAAAGGCACTAAAGGGAAGTAATTACATCACATTACCTCTATGTCACATGTAAATGAACTACAGACACTCTGAGGAAGCACTCAACGTCAATTCCCCATGTGGTCTTGCATCATATGTAAAACATACACTACGGAGAAGCCCTCAATGTCCATTATCCCTATGGTCTATACATTAGGTTCTCACGGCCCTGTCTATTTCTAGAAACTGTAGCAGCGCGTATCGGCCAAAGTAAACCTCAATAACTACTTGTATAACATTCTACAGCATAACATCATAATAGAACATCAGTCACACTATACTACAATACATGGCATGGGAAAGTAAATGGCAGCCAAACAGTAAAACTAGACACAAAGGTCAAAAATGACAAAACAAGCATGGGAAACACATAAAAAGCACAAAAATATACCATATTCATTATAAATTATCATCCACTCATGCATAAAATCATTGCATGCAACAATAGGGCTAAAATGGTAAACACGCAATACCCTGTTCATGGGTATTGGGAAAATTTGCGCATAAGACTCAAAGTCTTTCAACAGAAAGGCACAAACACCCTACCAAGACTTTATGAGATCGCTCTATGTGAACCTCAAGGATTGAATCACCTTTTAATTCCCAATATCTACAAAAACATATAAAAAATTCAACATAGGATAACTTGAGAAAGAAGAGGAATCATGAAATGAGGCTCAAGCAGAAGAGAGAGCTTACCGAGGCAATCCCAACGCAATTGACGGTGGTCGAATCGGAGATCGAACAGAGGCTTGGGGGATTAGAGAAGAATCATGACCGTATGGGTTCTCTCGGATGAATGAGACCTAGAAGAAGGGTATTATATCTATCAGACGCGACCCCAGTGTGTTTAGTGAAAAAAATAATGTACACAACATGTAATTTTGAAGTACATGTCGTGTACTCTCCATTTCTGTACTCCGCCTTACATGGCCTCCAAATCACCCCCACACGGCCGTGTGCATGGCTGAAACACGGCCTACACCTGTATTCCTGCGGTAACTGAGTACACGTTCTGTACTCATTATGTACACATCGTGTACTTCGAAAATTTCCAAAAATTCCTCTTTTCCTCAAAAACAAATATAAAGGAAATTATACCTGAAAAAAAGATTTGTTTTCTTACAAACTTACCACCTTAAATAAATTAGTCCACGAATTTCCCTATCAAGTAGGAGTAAAATAAGAAACCTCAAATATCTCTGACCACTGTGATCGTACGTCTGACTCTCTCACCCATGTCTCATCATGTACTCACCTGTGATGCCAAAGAACCCTTACCAGAGGAACAGACTAGCCACATAGAACTTTCATACTTCAATCCAAAATCCGGATCAGATTCTCCTCAAAGGATGCATCCACTTCCAACTCATCCTCCTCGAGATGAAATATGTGATATGGGTATGAGAAGTAACATATAAGATGAGAAATGTGGAAGATGTCATGCATATCCCGGTAACTCTGAGGTAACTGTAACTGATAGGCAACCAGACCAACTCTCTCCAACACATAAAATGGCCTGACGTACGTTAGTGAAAGCTTACCCTATCTCATAACCCTCTTGTGTCCCAACCTCAGTGTGACACACATAAAAATTGATCCCCGACGTCAAACTCCAAAGGTTGTCTCCGTTGATCAGCATAAGACTTCTGTCGAGACTGCGCAGTAGCCATCCTCTTCCGAATCAACTCTATCTGCTCCGTCGTCTCCAAAATAAGATGAGGTCCCAGCAAATCTGCCTCTCCTGCCTCTAACCAACATAAGGGTGATCGTAATGGCGTACCGTACAAAGCCTCATAAGGTTCCATCTGGATAGTTTCTTGAAAACTATTGTTGTTGGAAAAATCCACAAGAAGTATATTCTTCTCCAAAGAACCACCAAAATCCAGGATTCATTCCTGGAGCATTTCCTCAAGCACATGAATCATACACTGAGACTATCCATCTATCTGTGGATGGTATGTTGTACTCAAAAGTACATGTGTTCCCAAAGCCTTTTGATTCCCCTAGCAGACTTGAGAAGTAAAACATGTATCCCTATCTGAAATGATGGAGTGTGGAACTCCATGTAGACATACAATCTCACAGCTGTACAACCATCCCAGCTCATCAACACTGAAGGTATCCTTTATCAGCAAGAAGTGAGAGACCTTCGTGAGTCTGTCAATGACAACCCATACTGCATCATTTCCTTGAGGCGATCTTGGAAACTCTATTACAAAATCCATTGTGACATCATTCCACTTCAAATCAGGAATGGGTAACTGCTGCAAAATCCTTACTGGTCACTGATGCTTTACCTTCACCTACTGACAGGTGTAACACCTCATGAAGAAACCTACAACGTCTCTATTCATACGTTGCCACCAATACTAACTGTTTGGATCACGATACATCTTGGTGACACCAGGATGAACTGCCCAGACTGAGGAATGAGAGTTTCGCATTACCTCCTCGTGTATGTCTACTGGCACCGATACACTCCCCTAGAAACATAAAATCTCATCCTCTCCTATGTTCCATCCATAAATAGGGTCCTTTCCTGACACACTTTCACATATGACAAGGCCTTCAGAATCTGATAGCTTCCTCATTCGTACTCGATCAAGAAGGGTAGATGAAACAACTACAGAAGAAAGGAATGCCTTCCACTGTCTTTTGTGCACCTCCAAATTCATCTCAGATAACATAGCCATAAGCTTCCACTCATTGCTAGCCTCCTGATCTACCGGTATATGAGTCCTCCTGCTCAACGCATCAGTTACTGCTTTGCCTTTCCCAGATGTATAAGAAAGATCAAAGTCAAAGGACACTAGGTACTCAACCCACCTTCACTGCCTCAAATTCAGATAAAACTGAGTGAAGATGTACTTGATTATTTTGTGGTTAGTTAATACCACAAAATTCTCTCCCATAATATAATGTCTCCAACAAAGTAAGGCATGAAAAACAACATCCAACTCGGGATCGTGCCTCGGGTAATTCCTCTCATGTGGTCGCAACTGCCAAGACCCGTATGCAACGACTCCATCTCCCTATATAAGCACAAATCCTAGAATGATACCTGAAGAATCATAATAAATAATATAGCTCTTTACCACCTCTCGCAATACTAGTATCGGTGCTGCAGTCAACCTCCCTTTAAGCTCTTGAATGGTTGACTCACAAGAATATGACCACACTAACTTCACACCCTTCTTAGTCAGACTCATCAGTGGTGTTGTTATGCATTAAATGTTCAGAATGAAACGTCTTTAGTATCCAACAATCCCTAGAAAACATACCACCTCAAAGACATTCTTCAGTTTCTCCCAAAACACTACTGCTCTAACATTCTCTTGGTCTACTGATACTCCTGTATCTGAGATGACATGACCCAATAAGTGAATTGAATCCATCCAAATGTGTAATTTTGAGAGCTTATCATATAACTAATGCTCTCTCAGTGCACTCAAAATGATGTCAAGAAGGGTAGAATGGTCGTTTCGAGTGTGGGAGTACATGAATATATCATCCACGAAAACCACCAAGAAGTAATCTAAGTATGCATGGAACATAGGGTTCATCAGCGCCATGAAAACTACTTGCACGTTTGTGAGACCAAATGGCATAACCATATACTCATATAGACCAAACCTACTCCGGAATGCAGTGAGAGGTATATCAGATGGTCTAACACACAACTGATGTTAACCGGACCGCAAGTCAATCTTTGAGAACACATGTTCTCCTCAAAGCTGATAAAAGAGACCATAAATCCTTGGTAAAGGATATAGGTTCTTGACCATCAACTAGTTAAGCTTCCGATAATCCACACAAAGCCTGAGGGTACCATCTTCCTTCTTCGCAAACAGGACAGGCGAACCCCAAGGAGAAGTACTGGGTCGAATGAAACCCTTTTCCTACAACTCCTCCAAGTTCTTCTCGAGCCCTTGCAACTCAGGTGTAGCCATCCTATAAGGAGGAATGGACACCGGTTCCACTCCTGGCACAATCTCAATAGAAAATTATACCTCATGCTTTAGAGGAAAACATGAAAAGTCTTCTAGAAATATATCTCTAAAATGATCCACCACGAGAGGAATTTATAACTGTGAATTCCTCTAGTCATCCAGATATAGAATAGAAATCTGGGTTGTAACTCCTCTCAACCCATGATGATCAGGTCTCGCTCTGCTTGCTTGGACATACCATTCTCCCTTATGATGAAAGGATCCACCCTCTGGTGATGTGAAACACACCCTACGGTGAGAGCAATCGAAGACTTCCTGAATGGAAATTATCAAGTCCATAAAAAGAATGAAATCATAGCCTATCATCTCTAGGACATAGATGTCCCATAAAAAGTGACACCCACCAACCTCTAGAGGTAACTCCTTACACTAATGTACAGTCACCATTATAGTCCCCTACAGATTCTCTAGTGACAAGATATCAGGAGAAGAAATGATGCAGAGCCCAAGGCTCTCCACAACTGCAACAGATATAAATATATGCGAAGCCCCTATATCGAAAAGAGAAGAACCTAAAATTGAGGAAATTAATATCGTACATCAATATGTAGAAGGTTCGGGATCCAGCTCCTATTGGGTCTGATCTACTTCAAATGTCTGGCATGTACCATGGCCATGTGACCCTGCCTAACCACTCTGACCTGATCCACCCTGATGTCACTGAAACCCAAGCGACTGGCTACCATGGGAACAACCTCCTCCTTGGCCAGAATGATCGGAAGAACTCATGTTCCTAGACTGATGAGAAAATGGTGGTGCTGCTCCTGAACGTGGAGTTATAGAAGAACCCCTGTCACCAGCTGCTGGTGAGAAGATCCGACAGAAGCGCTGATGGTGACCCATCTTGCCACATGATCGGAACTTGACTGGGTCTTTTGGGCAATGTGGCCAATTTTTACCTCTCTTTCTACACTGGTAGCACACCACCTGGATACTAAATGATGTGTATCGCCTCCTTGGATCACCATGAAAAGACTCCATACATCGCTTCCTACAGTTAGTAGGAGGGATGCTAACTCAAGATGCTGAGCCTCCCTAGCCCACAACTCTAGAATCCCTCATATTGTGCTCTATGATCAGTGCCTGGTTGACAATAGAAGTGATGGATGTCAACCTGAAGATGCTCACCTATGAAAAAATTCCGTGCCTCAGACCATCCTCGATCTTCCTTGCTAGGAACAACCCATCTCCCCCTAGGAAGAGTGTAATGCACTGAAGCTCAGTGAAGTGAGAGGAATAATCCATAACGGGAAGAGTACCATGCTCTAGACTCATAAACTCTCGGGATGAATCTTCCCTCAGGGTATCTAGATAGAAGTAGTCATAAAAGATGCGCTGAACCACCTTCCAAACCATAACCTGCTGATGACCCTCCTATGAGATCACATCCCACCATCTCTTGGCGGAGTCTCGAAGCATATAGGTATTGAGCTTGACCGTCCTCTCTGAAGGTGTCTCAAGATTCTAAAAGATCGTCATAATGGATTTTATCCATGAATCTAAAGCCTAAGGTTCTCCTTCCCCCGAGAAAGTGGGAGGATGCTACTGCTGGAAAACCCGCGTCAAATCTTCCATCGATGGGGCAGGAGGTGGTGCTCCCTGAAAGGTCTGCATCATCCTCATGATTCCTTCCTTGAACTGTGCATCAGCACCAATATCAGGTATAAATACCGGTGCCAAGACTGTCAGAATAGGAGGATCTGCAGGAAGTCCCTAATTAGCCATATCGGGCGTCTGATCACTACACTGCAACTGGAGGACAATCGGAGGACGTCTCGGTGGCATGACTTTTCAAGGTCAAACACACACCTTAGATCAGGGTTAATAGGGACTGAAACATAGAATTGTAAGAAGGGAACAAGAGAAACAAAACATTCATGTTTAATAAAACATGACTACATGGCGTGTATAACCCCTACACAGAGTCTTCCCTTAAGTCATTCACATGGGGATGTACTTATTCCAAAACTAGTCATGTAACACCCAAAACACATAGTGTGTTCACCTAACACATGACGTGTACTTGAATCAATTTTCTCTACCCAATTCCTTCTACACAGTTAAGCCACATGGTTCTCCTAAGACTAGACTACAAAACATTTTCACAGTAGACACGGCGTATACTGTACAAGCTTCACCTGGCCTGTGTTGTTAGTGACAAGTCCTGACACATGGATCACTATACACGGCGTGTTCCAAGTGGACACGATGTGTGTAGGAAGATAATACACCAACCCGTGTTGTTAGCTACATGGTCGGGTTCCTAGGATTACACGACATGGCGTGTTCAAGCCTGACACGACATGTGTAAGAAGTGACTACACCGACCCATGTTCTTTGCTACATGGATAGGTTCCTAGGATTACACGACACGACGTGTTCAAACCTTACACGACGTGTATAACCTAAGATTTATTCGTCCGTGTTGGTAGCCACACCGGCGGACATAGGGTCAACACCACATGACGTGCACAATCCGTACACGACAAGTTCCCACAATAATTTCCCTACCCCGTGTCTCTGCCCACATGGCCTATGACACAATTAAAGACTAAACGACGTGTAAATAATGTATACAGTGTGTACTTAAGAAAAATAGTTTATTCCTAATAGAATAACACAAGTCATGTAGTCAAAATCACACAGTGTGTATTCTAGGTTTTTCCATATAGTAATCCTCATAAACTACTCCAAAACCCAGAAAAATACTGAAACAAACATTAAAGGTACCAAATTCAAATCCGGGAGGGCCCATACTCCACGCGAAACAAATATTGGCATCTTATACATGTTGTAACAAGGTAAAAAAGTCAACGATCCACCAAGTTCCAGTCCTTGAGGGCCCATAACACCTCAAGAACCAAAGTTTGGTGATCATTCATATGAAACCTTACACAAAAAATACCATATCAAACAAAAAGTATTTTATCAAGGAAAATATCACAAAAACATGAATATTCTACACAAAATCTATCACAACAACATGACATTTTTAATTCTCCATAAATGGAATGGAAAAAATGCATGACATGTGATCTCTATCAGGTGCCTACGTGACACATGAGATGTTATACCCTCATCTCATCAGGTTACGATAGAAGTAGAACCTCAATAACATCAACAATAATAGCATGACACATGTGAGTCACCCAACGGTGAAAATCGAATCAACCATAACATTGAAAAACCAGAAATATTTCCTTAGTGAGGTTAATTGGATTTTCTATGTACACAGGTTAGCTACTCTCAGGCACAACTTATTAACAAGTACCTATTCCTTCCTATCCGGGGCTAAAGGCTCCAAATAGTAAGTAAATAGAAAATAACCATCTGATACCACTTTTTAATGTACCGGTTATAGAAGACACCTAGAGGAACCCCATACCCGGTTGGTCACATGGCCTCAAGCACATTTCCCCAAATGTCAGAGGCTGCCGACTAGCAGTGAGGGCCTTGGGTGTGATAGTAGGGAAATTATGCCCTCATTGGCAGAGTACACAGTGAAGTAAAAAAATAAATACAAGAGAGGAATCAATAATAATATCATACAAAAATAAACAGTGAATGAATTATAGAATAAATTGGAACACTTATAAAAAATGATGCATGATACATATGTCTAGGAAAGCAGCGAAACGAAGCACAATGCTGAAATACAGTACTAATCCAAGTACAAAAGAAAAACAATAATCATATTCATAGCATTTCAAGCCTATGCTTGGTCTCGTGCTCTCCATCCCCAAAGCATGTCATGTACCTGAAGTAGATGAGCGCTTTCCCTTGTCTATACCTGCAACAATAAAATCTATTTGGGCCCAAAACCATGGCCCAAATAGGGTGTGAGACTAAATCCCAGTAGGAAACCATCATGAGATCCGTGCCTAATAGTAAATGAGTATATGTAAGGTAAAAGTATAGGAAATAGTAAATAAGAAATTACTCAATAGTAAACAATCGATAGTTTCAATATCAAGGAACAACTGAACAAGAAGATAAACACAAATAGGTAACCCTATGGGAAGCACCCACAACCTATCCCCTCTGGTCGTACCTAGCAACGCAAGAAAGTAGCTAACACAAAGTTAACCCTCTGGGATGTACCCACAACCTATCCCCTATAGTCTTACCTAAGAAATATAAGCAACCCTTTGGGAAGTACACTCAGTCTAACCCCTCTGGTTCGGCTTAAGCATAGACTCTCTGAGGAAGAACTCGCAGCCAATTCCCCAACAGTATAATATCATAAATAAAGGCTCTCTAAAGAAAAAATTACATCAAATTGCCTCTATGTCCCATTTCTAAGATCTATTGACACTCTAAGGAAGCACTCAATGTCAATTCCCCTTGTGGTCTCACATCGTAAGTAAAACAGACACTCTAGAGAAGCCCTCAACGTCCATTCTCCCTATGGTATATACACCAGGTTATCATGGCCCTGTGTAAGTCATGAAAGTGTAGAAGCACATATCGACCAAGGTAAACCTAAATAACTAATTGGATAGAATTCTACAACATAAAAACATAACAGAACAATAGTCACACCATCCTACAATACTAGGCATGGGAAAGTAAACAATAGCCTAATAGGAAAACTAGACCCAAAAGTCAAAACAGACAAAAACATGCATGGGAAACACATACAAAGCACAAAAATTCACCCTATTCACAATCAATTATCATCTAATCTAGCATAAAATCATACTAGGAAAACAATAGGGCTAAAACGGTAAACACGCAATACCCTGTTCATGGGTATTGGGAAAATTTGCACATAAAACTCAAAGAATTTCCACAGAATGGCACAAACCACCTACCTCAATAATAGTAGATCACTATATGTGAACCTCGAGCCATGAATCACCTTAGAAAGCCGAAGTTATACAAAAATATCTAAAATGTTCAACATAGGATATGTTGAGATAGAATATGAATCATGAAATGCAGAGCAAGATGAAGAGAGAGATTACCGAGGTGATCCTAACGCAATCTATACAGGTTGAATTGGAGATCGAATAGCGGATTGAGGGCTCGGAGAAGAATCGTGGCAATATGGGTTCTCTCGGACGAATGAGTACTAGAAGAAGGGTGTTTTTTCCATCAGGCGTGACCCCTGTGCATTTAATGAAAAAAAAGAAAGTACACAACGTGTAAATTTGAAATACATGTCCTGTACTCACCTTTTCCATACTCCGCTTTAGGTGGCCTCCAAGTCACCCCCATATGTCCATGTGCATGGGCATGAAATGGCCAATACTCGGCTTTTTGCAGTAACCGAGTACACGACGTGTACTCATAAAGTACATGGCATGTACTTAAAAAATTTCCAGAAATTCTTCTTTTCCTAAAAAACAACCAAAAAAGGAAAACATACTTGAGAACAAGATCTGGGTTCATACAATATTTAACTAATATTTATAAATTAATATTTTTGAATTATTATCTTTGGATACACTATCCAAGATGAATTTTTAGAGAATTATGTGGACAGTGTATGTTTGAATTATCCATGACCTACATCGGTTTTTTATAATCATGATCGAGTTTTGATTGATGCTTGAAAATAATTTACTCCATAGGCCCTATTTTTATGTGATTTCATTGAACTCATAAGTACATGTGTAAACACTAGTGTGATATTTGAATTTGGGTAATTATATATGAAATGATTTTATTAATAAGGAAATATTATTAAGCATTCAAAAAACCAGATAATGAATTGTGAGGATAAAAATTATGGGCCTAGAATTCCATGATCCACTTCTAATGATCCATATTCCCTATGTGTTTTCAAACTCTTCTCTTCTATTGGGAACCATGTCTTCTGTCATCAAATCCCATAACCTATATATTAGAACCATGAAATATACTTGGTGCACAATAATTATAGACCTTGTGGGTTTCTCCTATAATTATAGAACATTAAAGAGTTCTTGATAGTTAATTGTATTTACCACACCTATTGTCTATATAAGGACACCACATCCACACATTCAAGGAGAGGAAAATTCTTATAAACAATTGATAACACAAAGTATTTTTAATGATATTCCAAGCATCCCCTTGTGGTTTTATTTATATCAAAGTTATGGGATAAAAATAAATAGAGATTATTTATATTTATCTATGATTTTCCAAAAATTATTAGACACCAAATTTCCCAAATAGTCCTCACAATATAAGTGGATATGATTTTTAAGGGGATCTTCCAAAGAACCAAAAAATGACATCCTGAATATTGTTTCCTAAAGGGTTACTAAATTAACATCCCTGGATGACTTATTAACACTTCCTAGAGTCCACCTATATGAGGGTAATTCATCTATGGTCTCTAGTTAAGAATAGTGAAAAAAATATAAATTCTCTTCTTTACAGTGAGTAGGTTTCCCTTATTATAGAATCACCCAATTCACCCATTGTGAACTAGTCCACTAATTACTACCAACATAGAAACCACAAACTAGGAATACATAACCAGGAACCCAATTTCAAATCCCTATTTCATTGCATTAGAAAATATAAACATGGTTTCTAACCATGAAAACCACATTCGTTCCCAAATTAGTTTTGTATTCTATCTAGGATATATTAATTTACCAAAAGAAAATACTGACACTCTTTATCCAAAACAACACTATTATAGTCTCACAATAAACTCACCTCCATAAAAAATATCCAAACATACAAGATTGGGTTATAAAAATTATTGTGAACCATTTAAATATATTATTTCAATAATGGAATATAAGTACCATATAATATAACTTACCTATTTTTACACTACTTTTGATAGTATCTTTAGAATAAAATCAATCTTGTATTACCTTGACATGTTAGAGCCTCTATTTTGGAGTATCAGTTGATGCCCTTATACACCTATACCTTTTGATTATCCATATCCATTGTTATTACCAACAACTCTTTGTACATGTTATAAAATGATCAACAAATATTCATTCCACGTCTAATAGATTGTCCATGAACACATCAGTACATTTTACAAATCTATGCCCATTTAGAATTCTTATGTAGTTTTCAAATAATAGGATACACTATAATTATATGGTTATTAATATGTCCCAAATAAACCATTAGTATATCCCTCTCTCCATTATATCTAAACCACATTACATAAACTAATTTTTGTTGATCTTAGTAATGTGACCACAAACATTAATCTGTCTAGGGTCACGGTCTAAGGACCCTACATGTTGGATTAATTGTCCTGGTCAAAGGACATGGAACTAAAATACATAATTGGTCTTAGTTGTATGAAATTATAAGAAACATAAATTGTCTATATTTAAAAAATTTCATGGAACAACACCTGTCCACAAAGCATGACTTTAAATGGTAATTCATTAATCATTGATTTAATACCTTAAAAGTATCCATTATGGTCATTACAACTCTACCTTAATCTTTATGACATCCTCTAGAATGTTCAATTTAATTAAATGTGTTTTTATTATCATTAAATTGATATTAATAATCCATTGTTTGGTGACCAATCCAAACACCATCACAGTTATCACCTACATATAAAGAGATAAATTTAATTACTCCATGATATGTATAATTGAACCATACTATAAAAAAATCAAAAAGGAATTTGTTGTAGAATCTTACATAATGATACAAAAACCATGATACAAAAAATTTTTCACATCATTTTATTATGTTCAATGATCACATTAATTATAAGGGTAACTATATTTTGTAATGGGATCCAAATAACAAATATATCTCTATCTTAAAAAATATTATAGTATAATATTATAAGACCCTGACTATGATAATCCAACCTTCCATACTCTCAAATTAATGATTAAATAGATGGGATATTATTATATCACAATATATATATTATTTCATTAAATATTCCCACATCCAAACAACTTAGATAGAATAAAAACATGAGTGGTGGTATATAAATATTAAACCTGACATGATATCATTTACCTATAATAGTGATTATATTACCACTAAATCACACATATAATTTTGTAGTTATGGATTTATATTATGTGGTTCTATTCATTAGGATATCGTTTAAACTCATATAGATGCATCTCTTAACACACCATGAATAGTCAAATTTACTAAATGATAAGGGTAAAATTAAATATCATCCCAGATGCAAACATATATGCATCATATTGAATTTTAGATATACACATCAACTAAATTGACCATTGTGGCCCCACAATCATAGTGAAAGATTTCATAGGATCAATTGATCATACTCAATATGGTGAATTATCCTATAAAGAAGTATTACAATAATGTTTTTATAAAGTTCCTCTATATATCCCATGATAACCACTATGAGATGAATTATTGTACGTTATCTCATTATTGAAATGGTAGGGATATAAATATAATTGATAATTTAATATCTAATAGATTCATTACATTATTATAAATAATACGAAACACCCATAACCCATACCTTGAGGAGTCTATGGAATATGTTCCTCATATCCATAAAAAACCCATTATATTCCTAAAGAAACATACATCAACTAATTTCATTGATGTTTCCACACAGTCCCTACTCCACAAGGACATTTTGAGGGGGGGGGGGTGAAATTAGAGATTCCAAACATAATTTTTTGAGAATAACCTATAACACCATAATATTATAAAATAGGAACATTATATTTGATATCATATTCTACACGCAACACCCTTCATAAAAAAATTCATGAAATATATTTACTTATTTTTAATCTCTTTAATAGCTTACTGAACGTGAATCCCTAAGTATAAATGAACCATAATATAGTATACCATTATCAAAACACCATTATATTATAATTCATGAATAATAATAATCAAATTATAATGATTATGGTTATATATTTAAGAATAATATAATATAAGAAAAGATTTTTTTTGTAAAATTGTATTATTTTCTAAAATTTGGTTGAGTCTCACATTTCAAACATAATTTTAAAATAATGCATAAAAACTTTAAATAAATTATTTGAAAATATAAAAATCATTTTATAAATCATCCTATCAAATTTATCTTTGGGTGAATGTTTGTAATTTTCCAAAAATGATTCAATTTTCAATGAATAGTGAAACTAACGAATTTTAATTGAAAACTACTATATTTAGAAAATTTATAATGAAAAATTATTTTTTAAATATTATATAAACAAATATTATAAAATATAAATTATTATTAATCCAATTTAGGTCATTTTATTCATTTCCTAATTGAAGTATCATTTATAATCTTTGTAAACTGTTTAACATTTTATCTTTGAAAAGACACTTTTCATCTAGTTGGAGTGATTGATTTTAAATTAGAATTTCAAATGAAATGAATTAAATATTTAAAAATAAATTAGATATTTAGAATTACAATAATTTATATTATATAATAATTTTAAAATATTTTTTTGATGATACTAAATAGTGACAATAATAAAAATTATTTACGAAAATCGATGGAAAAATTGATTTTTCGAGAGATTAAACTAAAAAGATATTGGATAAATAACCAAGAAACATTTAAAATATATATTTTATGGAAATATTTATAAAATTTAAATATAAAGTTATATAATAGTACATTTGGGACTGTTGTTTTATTTTAAAAATGTGTGTACACATTTTTCTTTTTTAAAATTAAAATTGTTTCACTAACATCGCTTATACATGGCCACCACATATCCTATACTATTCAGACATTAAAAGAATTTTGGATCAAAAATTACTTAAAAAAATACATTAAAAACATACCTATTATAATTATCAATTATATACTTTTGTCATAAATGTAACTGTGGATGGATATTTGTGAAAACCTATGGAGGTTACCTGATGAAGATGTGATGTTATCCGTCAAGAATTTTTTTTATTTATTCCTCCAACAGCATGAAATATTAATAAAACCTAATGATATAAGATAATAATATTATTAAACCTACATTTATTGTTTTAAAATATTTTTATTACTTAAAATACCCAATTCCATCAATGGGGTAATGAAATCATCATTTGTGTGTACGAATGACAACTACCTCACGAATCGATGTCATTCATTTTTCATTACCAACTATCATGGATGTGTATGATGATGGATATAAGGTATATAAATTTATAATGCATTTATAACATAATTATTCATCTAGATTTATTATTTCATATATTAATTTTTTTATTTTCCATTCGATATGGGATATGATAATGTTACTCTTGTGTACGAAAAACTACCTCATTGTGAAGTGATGTGACATGTTTGTAAATAATGCTTATGTTGAATGTAGTATGAAAAAATTAATAAATATATGGGATATATAGTAATTATGTATGATATTATTCTTATATTTATTATTCTAAAAATATAATACATCATTTTATTTGTTTATCTTCTCGCTCACTAAAACAAAACAAAATCATGGATTACGGTCATAATGAAATGATGTTATTTTATTTTCGTAACCAAACCAAATTTATGATATATTTTGGTATATTTAATTAAATAATATTTTATTTATTATATTATTATAATCATATGATTATAAAATATTACTTTCCACATTTACCCAAATATTATTGAAAAATGGAAGTGTTACCCATGAGTACGTATGAAAAATCATCTCAATGGTCATAACATAATTTATTTTTTAGAACCGTATTTTATTATTTGTATGAAAAGTATAATTTATATATAAATACAGTGATAATTATATTATTTTTAGGGAAATTATTAAACTATATAATATGAACACACAGTATAACTTTGATGAAAATAGTCGAATAATAAAACAAGGCAATTAACAACAAAAACAATGAAAATATTGAAATATTATTAACAAATGGGTTATAAGATGAAAGGATCATATAAGATAATATAAATATAAATATTTATCTGGTATAAGTTAGTTAAAATTTTAAAATAACTATATATGAGGTTAAACCATGATCAACAAAAAGGAAGTGTGCGGCGAGGGACTACATCTCAATTTCACTTTGTTGAGACATATTGTAGTGTTATGAACCTAATTTATTTTAAATTTTATATATAATTATGATTTGAAATGTAATATCACGATTCATTCAAAATTCATTTTATTCTATGTTTCAATTTAAATTATTTCCTCCATAGGGATCTAACATCAAAATTACAAAGTAGTAATGAATTTCATAACTCAATTCATTTTCATTGTGTTATATTACTTTTTTTGTTTTTTTAATATTATAAAATAATTTGTGTAATTAATTTATGAATATTTCACTATGTATTTATAAATATTTATGTGGATTTATATTTTATAAACAAAATTGATTCATTTATTACTTATCACTTCAAAATTATGATCATTTTAACGGTTTATTACAGAATCTCAATCCAACCGATATTTTGTATTCTTGAATTTAAATTGAAGGAAATGATTTATAAAGTTTCTCATAAAACATTTAATTTAATTTTACTTTGTTTATTAATCATATATTCAATTAATAGTAAAAATTTTCCAACTATTTTGCTCATAAAATAATAGAGAAAATGATTTCCTATTAATATAACTTCATTTCTCACTTCGATCTGAAATACACTTTCTTCCAAAATTATTCCTTCTAAAAAAAAGTTCAAAAACATTTTTATCAATTTAAAAATTAATTTTTTAAAATAGTTTTCCCATATTAAATTTGATAAAAAATATTTTTATATTAATCTTATTCTAATTATAAAAACATGCCCTATTTTTTATTTGCTGATATTATTAAAGGAATATTTGTTTTAGAGTACCCAACATGTAAGGAATTTCATAACGTTATGACCACTCAACATTTTAAAGTTCCTATTATATGTTTTAAAAAATAATTTTAGTAAAAAATTGTTAATATATTTTTTTAACTTTTAGTTTTAAAACATGACTTCAATAATTAAAATGATATTTTCATCAAGAATTTTTTCAATGAAATTTATATTATATTTATATTAATCAAATATATTCGAACAATATAATTTTTCCAATGGGTATATTTTGTATTAATACCTTATTTATTCATCATGTGAATGTTTTTTGGATTATTTTGACTATGGTACTGTTTAAATTCACATCCTTGATTTATTTTTTTAGTCATTAATATTCACCTAAATTATTCACATTATTGTGATCAGTGGACATTAAATTTCCCCTAAATACCAATATAATCTATCATAGATAAGCTTATTTTCAATACCATATATCATTTATACATATTTTTTTTACATTGATAAAAAATTTATTGATATGAGAAATATTTATAATAATTATTCATCATCCGATAATAAAATTTTATGGTATGTAATATTATTCATGAATTAAATTGGTTATTCAATATATGAGGAATGGTTTGTGAAGGAACTGATGAGGGGTGAATGAGAATTCTACTAAGAAATGGGTTTCTATTTTTAATTTTAAATCATCTCAAGATATGTATGTATGTTATTGGTATCATGATACTTATGATCATTACATATAGTAATTAAGTATTTCTTTCATTAAGAATCCAATTATTTTTATCCTTAGGAATTTTGAAATGATATTTTCTCGAGATTTAGTTCATTATCATTTTATTACCAGAAATCATTTTTTTTCATAATGTCGATTTAGGAAAATCAGAAACCTCACAGTCAAACAGCAAAACATCCAAACGCAAACCACCTCAGAAATTCAAAATTCAAAATCCCCATGAACCACGTGCCCACCTCGAGCCGTGCGAGAACCTCGAGAAGTCATTCCACTCAAAAATCAGCATTCCACCAGTGAAAAAACCAGTCCACCACGCGCCACCATGCACCGGACAATGAAGGAGGCCCCAGGTCTAAACACCTTGATATTCAGACAAATCCCCAACACTGAATCGCCGGGTAGCTTCATCGGCGTTCGTCATCACCTTCAACCTCAATGCTAGCAGAAGCTCATCGTCGCCGTCGCAAATCAAGAACCAAAAAACCATCACCAGCACCAAAGACATTCACGAAACTAAAAACTCAAACGAGAAAAATACACATCACAAACCAAAACGATCATAAAACAAGAAAACTACATCGATTCACACCAATTTCACCGCATTCAAAGGGAGTCCGCCAGAAACCCCTTCATCGTCAACTTCAGCAAAACCACCCAACTGTGCAAGAAATGCCGTGTTTCTTAAGATCCCACCACCACCAACCAGATCGACCGCTTCAGACACAATGAAACCCCACCGCACACAACTGAGAAGAGTCGGGACCCCATGAACCACCGACACATGAGAGCGACCTTTAGACACTGAGAAGCCCACCGCAGGACACCAGTGAGCTGCTAAAAATGAAACCAGGAGCGCTCCGAAGATTATGTCATCGATGGGGACCATAATTACACCCACAAGTCTGAACCAACAACCACAGAAGTCCAAAGTTCATCTCCATAGCAAGGGGAGACCACAAAACCGCGCGACACCGCAGAGATCCTTACCAACTCACCATGATTGATGGGGAACATCGTGCCATCCGCAACGAAGGGGCGTGCTGCTGTGAGTGGAGAACCCTAGACTGGGAGCCCTTTATGGGTACATACTCAGTTCTCATTATCAATTTATTGATTAAAAGTAATTCATATTATGTAATTTTAATTTCCATATTTATTACTCATTATCTTTATATGATAGTGATATTATTAATTAAATTGATTTTTTTTCAGTTATTTACTTTTCCATATTGATAATGTATTATCTAGTCATGATAGTAAAACTGTTTAAATGATTTTTTTCTAAGTTATTTACCTTTCCATGACATTTATGCTCATTTATTCATGATAAATTCAATGGTAGTTAACCCTTACTATGATTTTGATCTATCCATATTTCATTCCTTTCATAGGAAACAACGATGTGTAATATGATTTATATACATTGATATCAAACTTTTAATAATTATATTCATCATTTTTTTTGTAATTTTTGTTTTCAAATATATTATTTGAATAACTTTTTTACCTTGTATACTGAGACTACTAAACTATTTGGTCTTTTAGGATGTGATTACTTATATATTATACCAATTTTTTAATGAAATCAACAATATAGGGATACTATTATTAGGGACATTAAATTTGATATTAAATGATATTTAGTTGAAATAATGGGAACTATATTCTTGAAAACAAAGAAAAGAGAACATAACCCTATTATAGATATTGATAATAAGTTTATAAGAATGCCCTAATGTTTTTTATGGAATATATTATGTTATTTTACTATAAATATATTTAATTAAGGATACTAAAAGTGGATTTGGTTCTAAAATATATGTGCTTAGGTTTACTATCATTATAAATGATTCATTTGGAGTGACATTAATGTCACTTAGTGTAGGAATAAATGCCTTGATATACACATATGTTGACAGTCATGGGTAATTCAATTATGATAATTCACACTAAATAAGCAATCCATTATGAAGAATATGAATAGATAATGGAAATTAATGAACTAGGTTAAACCTAAGGTTTCTTACATTGAAAATAACATGTAATGATATTAAAAACATATAAACTATTTTATCTTCTTCAAACTATGAGTATTATCGATCAAATTATTTATTTTTGTTTTCATAAATGGATGTAACATGAATGAATCATGTTAAAATTTAATATTAATGATAAGTTGGTGACTATTAGTAATAATATGGGATTATTATTAGATTGAATGATATTACGATCATCCCAAATTAGTTTTCCTGAAATTCGATTGCCAACCTGAACCTTATCCAACTCTTGGACACACCAAATAAAAAAAAGGATAGAGATATGTATTTGATCTAGTAGAGTATACCATGGAAAAAATATGACTCAATATATATCATGTTATACATAGGGAATGAAACACAAAATAATGTGTTTGAAAGGAATGAAAAAATCATTATTTTTAGAAAATAAGGGAATTACAAAATTGCCAATAAAAATGAATAATGAAATGAAAGGAATTATATATCATAATTGGGATCCATTTATTATTTTTATCTTAAATATAAAGATCATGGTATTTATCTGATTTAACACCCACTTTTAAATGATAATCCCTATGCAATGTAATTTCCTATGTTGAAATATAACCAATGAAGTATTTATGTATTGTGATTCAAAAATTAAATTGTTGAAGAATTTTTCTAATAGTATTTTTGTTATAAGAATCATAAAAAAATTAATGTATTACGTAAAACATTAGAATCATTTTTTTTGTTAACATAACAGTTATGGATACCATTTTGGGTTTATTTTTATAAGGTAGATCATACGATCAATGTCTAAAATAACCCATTTTAGGATTTTTCTGATGGGAGACGTCCAATATTAAGTATATTTTGTAATACATTTACGGCATGTATATGTTTTAGAGAAAATTTTATTTTTTGAATATTAAATTTAAATTTTATAGAAAAAATAAAATTTAATTGATAATCATAAGGGTTAAAAATATCATTAAAGACATTATAATAATGCTGATATAATATTAATAGTATTTTAGAAAAAATAAGTTATATTGAAAACATTAGAAAAAAGGTTATTTAAAGAATTATTTTAATTCAATTACTTCCATAATATTTTTTGGGAAGTTTATAATAATTATAAAAATATATTTTGACAAAATTGATAACCCATATATTGAGTGAAAACATGTCACATCTAGAATCACCATGGGTCTTGAACCCCCAACGAATGAATGAAAAGAGTTTAATGAATACCACTTCCCTATGTGATATCCTAGTTAATATTTATTTAGTTAAAATATTCAAAAAATAAATATTAATGATGAACTAGTGTTATTTCTATTCAGGATTATAGATTAATGTATTATATTTGAAAAATTGTTGTAACTGTATTGGTTTTGGAAAATAGGTAGAGACATACCAAAAGACATGTCACTATTTTATGGAATATATAACCAGTTAAAAGTGAATTTTATTTTATTAGGATGAAATGATTCATTTGATTGATATTTTTTTTCTTACTGTATGATATGAAATTTAAATTTATTGATGAACAACTAAAGTATAAATCTGTTCTTAAGAAAAAATAATTTTTCAATTACAAATATTTCTATATATTATTAGATATTTAATGTATTTCATACCTAGATGAAAAGGATAATTTTTTTTAAATCCTATTACATTAATATATTAGTAATTATATGGTATTTTTAATGACCACATATTTATGGTTTTGTGGTCCTTAATATTCAATTGATCATTCACATTCTTGTGATCAATTAACAATATCACTCTCCCTAATTATTTATGATTTAATTCTATGTTTATATCATAAAATTACACCAATGTACTCCAGATCGATAAAATAGTAATGTGTTATTTCGTTAGACCATTTTAATTCCCTTTTTGTTTTATTGGGTGGATTTGTTAATCTTCTTTTATGTTGTGGGTTTTCACCAATGTTATTTTCAAATATCATGTAGATGAATAATGAGATAATATTTAAATTGTGAGAACACAATTTATTTAAGTTTCTTAGAATTTAACACTCCAATATTCTAAAATAAGAACATTTTATTTGATATCATAGGTGAGACACAAAACCAATCTTAAAAAATATATTAAGTATATTTAATTAATATTAATCTCTTTAATAACATTCAGTATACACCACCCTACGTATAAATGAACCATATTATATTATATCGATATTTCCTAATTGTAAAATATTTTTGTATGAATTTTACTAAATAAATTATGAATATTATGGTCATATACTAATTAGAAATAAATTTTTATTCAATTACATGAAAAATTGTAATGTTTTATAAATAAGTGTATTTTTTACTAAAAGGTGATTCAATCTCTCTTTCAACAAATCATTTTGAATAATTTATTACTAATTTTATTAAATTAATCTAGAACATTAAAAATTGTTTTTTAAATAATTATATCATAATTATCTTAGGTTGGATATAATGAATTTTTCTCCAATATATTAATTTTTGATTAATATTGAATAATATTGAATTTTAATTGAAATGTAAATTTTCATTTAAGTTATATGAAAATATAAATTATTCTTTTAATAAGTTTGAATTTAATTTTTTTAATATATTTATATATATGTAATAATCCAATTTAGGATATTTTAATCATTTTTTATTGAATTTTTATATAAAAATATTGCAAAATTTTGATCATTTTCTCATTAAAAAACTGATTTTTATCACGTGTATGGGATTAATTTCAAAATAAAATTTAAAAATTATGTGAATTTAATTATGAATAATTGTCTCAATATTTTTAATTATATTAATTTATATTTTATAATAAATTGAAATTAATTATGTACAAAATTGAATAGTGAAAATAGTAAAAAAATATATACCATTTTTAATGTAAAATTGGAATTAACGGAGTGTTAAAAAAGAAATATATGGTTTTTAATGACTTGATTAAATGTTTAAAAAAAATTAATGGTAATATTTATAGCCTATAATTTTTATGACTTGATAATACTCCATTTTTTTCCTTTTTGTAAATTCAAAACCGTGTTATAACTTTTTTATTTTCAAAAATGAAAAATGTGTTACTCACCTCCCTTATAAAATTCCACCCCCTATATTATATTATTCACACCATCAATTTTTTTTGTGTAACCAATCCAAGACCAGATAACTTAAAACCATCCTCCAATAATTCTAGAGGGCTTATTTTTTTTATAAAACCAAACATGGGAGAATTTTGATGGAAACCTATGGAGGTTTCCCAAGGATAAGGTAACATTATTCATCAAGAATCTTAATATTATTTATTCCTAAAACCCCCCAAATAAGTATTAATCTATGAATATATAATCAAGATATTATTATATGTATATATAAAATTATTTATATTATTTTCATGACCGAAAACAATCCCCACTTCCAATAAATGGGTAATGAAAACACTATTCATGTGTCCTGTAGACTACCTCCTTGTGATAGAATGTCATTCATATTTCAATTTCCACCTCTCATGTTTGGGTATGATGATGGATATATAGTATATATATATGATATTCACTATATAATTATATATATATATATTCATTATTTAATATATTATATTGATTTTCTTTCCATAAATTTGAGGATATGATAATGGATCCCGTGCATACGGAGGACTTCAATCTCGGTATGAAATATAATGTTTTTAATAAAACATTAAGATGAAGGTAATAAGAAAATATTTATCAAATATATTTCATATAACTAATAGAATTGTTATATTCATAGCCCATTTATAATTCCAAAAAAATAATATAGTATTTAATTTCATACCATTTGTAACATACAGACCCCGGTGCTATGTGACGATGCCCCAAGATCATTCATTTAATAACCTCATGCACGCATCCCCATATGTTAGATGCTTCTGACCAGCAGTGAGGGTCTCATAATTCATTCATGGGGAGTCTATACCCTTATTTATTAGAGTAAAACACCAGTGAAATTAAATAATTAATTGTGGAAGCACATATATTCCTAACAATACTCATGTCACAAGATTACCAAACAATAAACCAATACTCAAATGAAAGGGAAAAAATGATTTTCCAATACAAGTGTCAGGTGTCTATAAAGAAACTGAAGTATATAACCTACTAATGACCACGTGGGTCCAGAACCATGTAGGGTTCCCTCCTCCAGGATCCATCCCCAATCAGCCACTTATCCATAGTACTTTTCCCCTATCCGGTCCTGTAATAATATAATCTATTCAGGTACCGGCTAGTAATGAAAAATAGGGTATGAGTAAAACTTAGTAGCACACCACCAATGGAGTTTAAAAAAAATCTAGTCAAATGATAGTGCATGTAGTTCTATAAATAAATAAGAAAAATGCAATAATAAACAGTTTATCACATTTTAATTTCTTCTTATCTTACTACACTAACTGTAGGGTTCTCAAGGAGAACTGTACTCCAATACTCGCTTCATAACATGCTGGATCCTAAAGTGTTTCCTATATAATATCATACCTTAATACCTTCTTCTCACTAAATCTCATTGTATTCAAAGGTGCTATGATATCTTAGTACCATTTTAAACTAATGTTAATGTTTTAATATTCTCGTGTGAGGCCATAACTCAGAGAGCCATTATTTATATTCTCTAATTTAACATTTATAATACAAATTTCCATATCTATCACTATGAAAAACATAAGTAATATGACCTTGCTAGCATGCATAATCTTAAATAGAATGACCATGTTCCCATTCACATCACTCTTAAGTAAGATGACCATGTTACCATTCTTACTTAATAATTTAGAATGACCATGTTCACATTCTATTTACTCATAATTATGATGACCATATTACCATTTGTACTTATCAATTTATAATTAACATGTTCCCATTTTTTCACATAATTAAATTATCAATTAATTATCCCCCTTAATCTTATTACTAATTCAACAATAAATTAAATACATCCATTCTATTAGTAAAATCAATAATTTACTAAGTGATTCACACCAGTAATTAATTAATTAATCAATCAATATTTCAATTCATATTCTATAATTATTTTTCAGGAATTAAATATCTCATTTTAATATCAATTTTCCATCACGAATCCCCTGATTAATTATCCAGATCATATTATCAAAGGAACATAATTAATCCACAATTATTTATCTCAACTGGGAAATTTCAATATCTCATAATTAATCCCACAATTATTTATCTAGATAACAAACCATACCTATTATAATCATTTTTCCTGAATTAATTATATAATATGGTATCCCCTTATTATCACGAAAACTTCCTCAGTTAATCACCAATTTGAACAATGCTTTGATTAGACAACTGGTCAAACTAACTTACCCATTTATAAAATATAAATTGAAAAAGGATGCTTGAAAATCTAAAATTTTTCATATAGTTATCAAATACAAGACTATGGGAATTATATTCATACCACCTACCTAGGTTCTTGATAGATTATTTCCAAGTGTAAATCCCCAAAATTCATGCACCACAACGATGTTGATAAATGTTATGAATCTAAATCAGTGAACCAAAATCAAGATCAAATACATCACGATCTCAAAAATAAAGATATAGATCCAAAATCATTGATATAGATCTCACCACATAGGTTTAAATCTAAGGAAATACAGTATATCTTCGTTAAAATGATCAAGGAAATATAGGAGAATTAATAGGATATGCATCGGGATGAAATCCACTTTCTGGGAGAAGATTTGATCTTCAATTTGGGATTTCTATCTCAAAGAATGATGTTTGTAAGTCCTTGTAATCCATTTGAGTTAAAGGAAGAACCATCCTTTACCCTTAATAAAGTGAAATCCTAAGATATGGATGCATAGGAGGTGCAAAATGCCATTAATGTTGTAAATGAGTGAGATCCAAATTTTAGGATCTCTTTATTAGCCCTCACACGGTTTAGTCACACAGTTTAAAAAATGGTGCGCTATCCATGCATTAGCCAATTCTTCAAGGGGGAATCTTGTACAAATACCTTGCACAACCTCTCAAACCATGATTCAACTGAGCTGAAGCAACTAACTCAAAAGACCATAGATCACATATTTTCTCCTAGGAATTCATTTGGTTTGTACAAACCAAGCACTAACCGTGCACAATCCCTTTTCTCCAAAATATTCTTGGACTCCACAAAAAATCACCCAAGTAAACACTATAACAAAATGTACTAAATTGATATAAAAAGTTACCTGAAATTGTTCCTGAGATAACTCTAGAAAATTTTGGGATCTTACAATCTCCCAACATTATAATATCTCATCGTCAAACTATAGCTCCAAGCGTTTATATGATTCCGACCCAAAAAATATTGGTCCCTTGAGCTCAAAAATATACTTATATTTCCCTTGTTTCCTCTTTTACACATCTACGTTTCCATAACACATGAACTAACGACACAATGATTCCATACTACAATTTATCACTACGATCCAACACAGATATCATATGCTCCTCTGAGGATTCATCTATCTAAAGGTCAACCTAATCCACAAAAATAACATGATAAGGGTTAGGGTTATACCAATGAAGTTGTGATACATAGAAAACTAAATGAATATCACTATATCTATATGGAAGTGAAAATTGGCACACCACCAACCCAATTCTGTCCACTATCTCAAATGGTCTAACAAACTTGGGTACCAACATTCCCTGCATCTGTATCCTGCGGTGATCCAACCTAGGCAATACACAAATTATTACACGATCAATATATGTATACTATAGGGGTCATATAAACTTTTCATCATATCACTTCTATCTTCTCTAAGATATATCGATACATTTCGGTATCAATGGTACCTATTCAGATGTCTCCTACATGATATTGAGTCCCAACATATCTTACTCACAAGCCTCCATCTAGTATAGTGGGGATCTAAAAGGCCTATCGTAAAGAGCCTCATATGGTGCCATCTATATGGTTTCCTGATAACTCTCATTATCAATGAACTCCACAAAATACAAGTGATTTTCCTAAGAACCTTCTATGTAAAGAACATGTTCCCATAGCATATCCTCATGCACTAATATATTATGTTCTGACTTACCATAAATTTGTGGTTGGAAAGTCATACTTAATAAAACCTATGTACCAAGTGCTTTCTGATGTCACTACTAGAAACCTAATTTAAATAATGAACCTTGATCTAAAACTATAGTATGTGGCACTCCAAGAAGATTGATTATCTCTCAAATGTATAGTTATTCAAGTGGAACTACTGCAATGGATTCCCTTATAGGTATGAAATAATTATACTTTGTTAGTCGATCCACAATGACCCAAATATGTTCGTTATTCCTAAGCATCTTCAGGGGACCCCCCCACAAAAATCCATGTTCACGTTATCCCACTCCGATTCTAGGATGGTCAATGGTTGTAGTAAACCTCTATGTCATTAATGATCTACCTTAATCAGCTAATAGGTGAAGAATCTCTTCACAAGAATTGATACATATTTTTTCATGCCTGGCCACCAAAACTATCATCGTAGTTATGGTACATTCTTGTTACACATGGATACACCACCCATATTGTGGCATGAAATTCATGTATGAGCTCATCTCATAGGATCATAGTTTCCAAAACTCAATTCTTCACATATATGATCTCATCTTCATAAATCAACATGTTTGAAGTTGTCTCTCCACCTTCAAATTTTCCCTATAGGCTATGCACTCAAGATCCTTATACATTCTATCCCTGATCCATCTTCAAGTGTATACTCCACTGCAAAAGAAATCATAGTAATCTACTCTAGACTCCCCTAAACAACCACATTGATTTCTACCATCAAGGCCATCATATTCCACTATGCACTCAACTTCTATAACATATAAGCCTGAGTCTTCCTACTCAAGGCATCGACCACACTATTTACCTTCCGGGGAATATATGCCAGTTCCAAATATAAAAAATATATATAAACAACCAATATCATCTACCAAATATTCAAATCACGTTGTGCAAATATAAAATTTAATACTTTGTGGTCTGTATAGGTTGAAAACGTTTCCCCAAAAGTTACTTTCACTAACACATATGAGCATAAACCACTACTGCCAACATGAGTTTATTTGCATAGGGTAATTCTAATCATGAGGCCTCAACATCCAAGAACCAAATTCCAAAACATGGTCTTCCTACAACAACACAGGTTTATGTACAATCCTAGAATAATCACAATAAACCATATTATCCTCACCGAACTCAGGTAGGATCAAAATTGATTCAAATGTTAAGAGCTTATTCAAAAATTGAAAATATCTCTCACAAAAATCTGAACATTCAAACTTTAATCCCTTTTTGGTCATGCCCTAAAGAGATTCTACCAAATGGGACAACTCTTAGATATATATCTTATAACATCCATCTACTCCTGGGATGCTTTGGACATGAAAAACATTCTGGTGATTCACTTAAGAAACCACTAAAAGAAGATTCTCTCAATCAACTAACACACCTTACTTCAAGATGATGTGCCCCAAGATGTGTAACTATTCAATTCAAAAATATGACATAGATAACATAGAATATATATAATTATCTCTCAGTGTGCCTAGGATGATGTCAATATGTTATGCATGATCATCACGAGTCTTGGAGTACACCATAATGTCGTCCACAATCACCACCATGAACTGATCTAGAAATCGATGAATGATATTATACATCAAATCCAAAAATAGTACTGATGAATTTTTCAACTCAAATGATAATAAAAAATAATCATAAAGGCCATACCAACATTTGAAAGTAGTTCTTGGAATACCAGAAGTCCATAATCTAAAATGATGATACAGTGATCTTAAATCAATCTCTGAGAACACACTAGCATCCTTCAATTGGTCAAATAGATCATTGATACACGGAATAGGATATCCGTTCTTTACAATCATTTTTTTAAAATTATGATAATTTACACATAAATTTATAATCCCATAAACCTTATTTTTGAACAAAATAGGTGATCCCCAAGGTGATGTACTTGGATATGCACAACTATTATCCCTCAAATCCTCCATCTGAGACTTGAGATCTTGAGGCTTAGTCACATCAATTCTATATTTTGGAATAGATAATGGATCATCCCCTACATGATCTGAATAGATAAATCGACATCTATATAAAGTGGTATCCCTAATAAGCTATCAGGAATGATATCTGGAAATAGTTCTCCTGGTGGTGAAAGGAAATGTAGCCTATCACCCCCATCATCCAAAAATAGACTAGAATCATGGGTTGTGAGCTCTCATAGTTTTTGAATAATTGGCCCTGCTCAGCTTTCCTAGATATCCCTCTCTTCATAAGGATTATACTTGTCACTCTTAGGAGATGTAAACGTAACACTCTTATAGTAACCATTGATGTGGGATCATTATGTGACTAGCCAGTCCATACCCATAATTAAATCTATGACCACCATATCAATAACATAGAGATACCATAAGAAACATTATTCCCAAATATTTATTGAAAATCACTTACATAGACAAATATCACTAGTCCGCACTACCAATAATGTATCTATAGTCATTAACTCGCTCACACACTCCACTATCAGGCTTAAAAATTTCAAAATTTTTGTGGATATAATGGAATGGGAGGCACGAGTATCAAAAAGGGCACTAGATAAAATAGGATCTACTAGAATTATACCTCTTACTATAAATGGTCCAACCACTCTATCCACAAGTGTAGCCTATACTGCATGTAACTGTGATGCCCGTCTTCCGTATGATGTTGTCTAACTCACCAATGTGGAACCACTCTACTGAGGAGGTGATCCTTCCCAGAGGAACCACGTCCACTAACTCCATCGCCTTGGCCAATAGAACTCTATATTATATCCTAATATGGTGTATAAGATGATCTTCATATACAACGATCCACAAATCTTTTCTCCAATATTAGTATTACATGAGGCATCTATGAAAAACAATTTCCGGATGGACTTACGTCTGAGATTAACTCCCCATTGAGTATTCTCAAGAAGAATATGTTTACTAAAATGGTAGATCAAGCACTCATAGTTTAATGGAAATTGAGGGAGGATTCCAGTACATGACATGAACTTGTTACTGGATAATTAGGAGGTGCGGCATCTGAGAGCAGGAAGTGAAGTTATGACAACATTATCCAAGGATGTGGGATACATAGTATGTAGGCATGAGGGTCATTTAGGAACGAATATTGTAACATCCATCATTGTCGACCAATGACATGCTCCCCTATGTCATATGCATTAAATCAACATATTTATCTTGTCTCATTGTCTCTAGATAAAAGTATTCCAAGAACCTCTCCAATAATTACTTCCAAAATATACCAAAAATATGTCATGTTCATGCCTAAATTTCCCACCAGTGTTTTGTTGATCCCCACATCATATTAGAATCCACCCCGACCCTTCTCTTAATTGGAGTATTGAAATGGTCAAGTATTTCCTCCATGGAATCAATCCAGAATTCATCTACCTCAGGTCCACCCTCCCTAGAAAAATATGGAGGGTTTTGCAACTAACAAATTCTTTTCAAGTTAGACATACATTTCAAAACTCACCCTGGAACTTTTTCCATGAAGTGCATGAAGAGGAATTTTTTTTATTGAAACGGTTCCACTCCATGTTTTAATAGCATGATCGGTGCCTCATGTTCCCTAACTAGAATATCATTACTAAGCATGCCCCTTGGTGGTCCCCTCAAAAAGAATTTTAGATGAATAATCTATACGATTCCAAACACATGAATGTGGTATAATATCATAACCTCACGACATTTACATAAGAGAAAATAATCCCAAAAATCTTTTCCACCCACCTCACCATAATGTCAAAACCCAGGCACCATTAATACTCTTAACCATCATTTACCTATGTTTTGGTTAATAAGGATAAACACACTATCATAAAAAAATTTATCAGTTTGAAACCCTATTATTCTCATTTCACATAATTTTCAAATTTTTTTCAATTCATGTTAGGCACCATTTTTTCATGTAATTATAAAAAATAAGGAAAACATGTCATTTTTAGAAATTTACCCATCACCTAATTTCCCATGCATGCCTAAAATGATGAATGTTACAATAACCAGAAGTTCCCAGAATGATGCAAGCAGACTCCAATCTCATTCCGTTATATCCCATGAATAAATACTTAAGAATTCTTAGAAACAACAATCACATCACACCACATATTAATAACCTAAGGTGAAATAACAATAAACTATAATAGAAAACAATATTAACAATAACCCAACCCTGAGTACTTTTCCCCCCATACATGGGTTTAAAACTCCCATACACTATCTCATTACAAAACCTTGACTCTTACTAGTATCATGTATAACTTTCCCTAAATAGTAATATAAAAGAAGAATAAAGAAAACCACCCTCTGTTACCATAATTCAATATCCCGAACAGTGTGCCACATGATGGTGCTTCGAGTCGGTTCGCCACATGACCTCAAGAAAACCTCCTTGTCTACAAAAGGATGCTGACTATTAAGAAATATATGATAAGTCATACATGGTGTGAATATACCATCATTTATCAATGTAAAACACCAGTGGAAGTAAATAAGTAATAGACGAAGCATATAAAACCATAGAAATACTAAATTCACAAGATAATAAAATTAGAAAACTATACTCAACTGAAAGGGAAAATATTCTATTCCAATATAAGTGTCATGTGTTTATAAATAAACAAAAATAAAGACACCATGACTACCCATGAAGGTCCATAAACATGTATGGTTCCCTCCTCTAAGCTTCATCCCTAATTAAACTTGTATCCCATGGCCTTTTCCCTTATCCAGTCCTACAACAATTTAACCTCTTCAGGTACCGATCAAGAATCCTAAATAGGGCATGAGTAGAAATCAGTAGTCCACCTCTAAAGGTGTATAAAACATGTCCCGTCAAACGATAGTGCATGCAGTTAAATAAAGAAAAAATTACAATAAAATAATAAATTGTTTATCAAATTTTCATTAATTTTATGTGACTACATTATGTTAAGGGTTCATGAGGATACTCGTAACCCAATAGTAGCTTCATGTCATGTTAGATCCTGAAGTGTTCTGTATGTAATATCATATCATAATACTTTCTTATCACTGAAGCTCGATGTATTCAAATGAGCTGTGATATCTCAGTACCTGATTTGACTCATTCCTAAGTTTGAATATTCTTGTATGAGGATATAACTCAGTGTTCCATTATTTCGATTAATTAATTTCATTTTTATAATACAAATTTCCAAAGATACCAATATCAAAAACATAAGTATGATTAAAATGATACCATGATTTCTTTTCAATAGAATAACCATGTTCCCATTCTCTTTACTAGTAAGTAATATGACTATGTTACCATGAATATTTCTCAATTTAGAATGACAACATTCCCATTATCTTTAATCATCGGTATGATGACCATGTAACCATTTTTACTTCTAAATTTAGAATGGACATGTTCCCATTATTTGTCACATAATTAATTTATTAGTAAATTATTAGCTTCAACCACATTACTAATTCAACAATTAGATAAACACATCCATTCCATTAGTTAACTCAAAAATTACCTAAGTTCATCTAACAATTAATCAATTAATCAATTAACTAATGAATATCACAATTCATATTCTATAATTAATTATATAGAATTACTTATCACATTATAATCTCATAATTTCAAAATTAATCCCCCAATTATTTATCTATATCATATTATCAAAGGCACATAATTAATCCACAATTAATTATCTCAACTTATGCATTTCAATATCTCATAAATATTCCCCTGATTAATTTTATAGATTAATTCCCTGAAAGTTCATAATAAATTTACCCAAATTAATTATCTAATTGGGCATCCACTTAGTCTTCTAAAAATTCCCCAATTAATCACCTATTTCTGACAAATATTTGATTAAAATATTGGTCAATATAATTATCCTTATTCAAGAAATTAAATTACTAAACGATTGTAGAAATTATATAATTTCTAATATACATGTAAAATCCAAGACTATTGGAAATAGATTTATACCACCTATGTAGGTTTGATGAAAGTTTTTTTCCCAATGGAAATCCCCAATATTTGACCAGCACAATGACATTGATAAAAGTTCTTGATGTAAAACCCTAAACAATAATAAAGATTAATGACATCAAGATCTCATAAATCTTGATATAGATCCACAATCCTAGAAATATATCTCACCAAATTAGATTAGATAAATGGAAAAATATGATACATACCAAGAAAATATCATGGAAATATAGTATAAACAACGAGAGAAGAATCAGGATTAAATCCACTTACCAGGAGAAGAGTGGATCTTAAATTCAGGCTTTTGATCTTGAAGAACGGTGCTAGTATGTACTTGGAATCCCACTAGGTTGATGTTAGAACCTTCCTTTACCATTAGGAAAGTTAAATACTTATTTATATCCACATAGGAGGTGAAACAGATCGTTCAAAGCTGAAAACTAGTAAGATCCAAAATTTTAGTATCTCACTGTTAGACCACACATGATTTAGTCCAAAGGTATGAAAATCAATGCGATAACCATGAATAAGACATTGATTCAAGGGGTATATTCTCATGGGTACCTCACACGGACCCTCAAACTATGCTTTTACTATTATGAAGCTACTACCTCAAAAGAGAAGAGAGTGCATGTTTTCTTCTAGGAAGCCACATGGTTTGAAAAAACAATGCGCCAACTGTGCAGAACCACTTTCTCTCCAAAATGTTCTTAGAATCCACTCAAACACCCCCATGTCACCACTCCAATCAAATGTACATAAGTAAAAAAATAGTTCCTGAAATCTCTCATGAATGAATGATTATTTTTTTATTAAAACAATGGTGTGGCCACCGGAATGTGACATTCACATAGAAGAACCTTAAGGGGGACAAAAGTGGTGTAAACCAAGAGCATCCCTTTTGAAAAAGGATATACAACCCATGTTAAGTGACCCTATACTGTCATAAACAAAAAATGGATCATCCGGCCTCCCTAAGTTGGAGAGAACCTCAGCAGCAAAGTTAGCTTGCCTCCAAATGTGATGGACACATTCCCCTTGACTTGTCTCAAAAGAGAATCTTCTGGCTAAATAGATTAGGTTTCAGGGAACCTCACAAATCCTCATAGATATCTTGACCAAAGCCTCCAAATTATATTCTATAACATCCTACTACAAACCCAAACTCTTAAAAACCTTGAGCCCCATGGGTAGAGGCCTTATTTCCACCCCCATAGAGTGTCTCTCCCCAAAGAAGGCACAAAATCCTTCAAACACTAAGCCACACAAATCACAAATAAGGCCGCCACCTCGGTTGATCCCATTCTTGTAGGAACTGTCCATGTTGATTTTCAAACCGTGCATTGGGGGACTCCAAAAATGGTTGGGATCTTGCACTTTTTCACTCTTGTAATGGTGATTACATCATTCTTATACGCATGGACTACCACCATCCTGAAGTGATTTTGACCATTTTTTAATAAACACACTAAATAGATTAAATATATGAGTATTTTTTAAGAATTAATATAGTATTCATGAAAAAATTATAATTATTGAAACAAAAAATACTAGTAGCCTTATTTCCACCATGATCATCTATTAATTGAAGTGTTACTGATGCGTACATATGACCTACCATATCCATGATAATAATGTAATTAATTTTTCAAAATCATATTACATGATTGGTATTAAAATTATAATTGATGTACATGTATCATAATTATCTCAATATTATTATTTTTGGGGATTTTGAAACAATACATTATTCATAAGAACTGGATCATTCAACATAAAGCATGAATAAGAAAAAAAATCAATTAACACATCAAACAATGAAAATAATAAAATATTATTAATGGAAAGGTGATAATATAAAATCATAATATATTATATTATTAATATTAATATGTTTCTGGAATAAGATAAAAAAGTTGTTTAAAACCACTATAAATAATTTAAATTCTTGTTCAATACAAATAAAGTGTGAGGTAACATACATTATCTCAATTTACACTCATTGAGAGATACTATAATTTTATGTATATAATTTATTTAATATGTTCTATATAATTAATATTTTACATGTATTATCATTATTAAATAAATATTCATGTTATTTTATGTTTAGTGTTGAAATATTCTATCCATGGGTATTTTAACTGAAAATTAACAAGTATAAAATGATTTCATAACTCAATTTATTTTCAATGAGTTATATTACTTCGTTATTGTCTATAATATTCATAAATCATGTGTGTACTTAATTTTGAAAAAATAATTTTTTATTTTATAATATTTTTGAATTTGAATTAGATAAACAGTCCATTCATTGATTAGTTCTCACTTGAAATTTGTGATAATTTTATGGTTTTATTTCACATTATCATTGTAACTGAGATTAATTAATATTGAATTCCAATTATAGGAAATTATTTTACCCTTTCAAAATAAAAAAACATTATTTTATTCCCCATTTTTTAATTTATTTTTCAATTAATAATACCATTTCCCTTCTCTTTGGTACTTAAAATAATTGAGATTTATTTAAATAAAGTCAAACTTCAATTCTATCCCCATCCAGAATTTTATTTTCTTCTAAAATCATGATTTCAAAAAATATTTACAGAGATATGTTTAAAAATTTCCAAATTAATAGTAAAATTAATATTTAACTATATTTACTTTTTATTGAAGGTTTTCTAAAAGAAAAATCATTTCATTTAAAAAAATAATGTCTGTCTTTTACAGGAAATATGAATGGAATAATTGTTTTATGAAAACATTCATGTATATAATTCCCTTCCATCATGACCAATTAATTTTTTTAATTTTACATTATACATTTAAAATGATAGTTTCAATATAAATAATTTTCAAAAAAAATTGAGATTTATTAGTAGTTGATTTTAAAAATAAAAGGTATATTTTCTCATGAATGTTGGAAAGTCCTTTTTTTGGTATTACTATTCATTAATGACAACATCAATTTATTTATATTATAATGGGTATATGATATATTAATATCATACATATACTTACTCTTTATGGTTTATGTTTATTTTGAACAATGATAGTTTTTATATCCACTTCCTTGATTCATTTTTTTAGTCATTAACAATACCTTGATTATCCACTATTATGTGATATGTAGACATTAAATTTCCCCTAAATATATATATTTTTTCCATGGATATTCTTATTTATTAAACTATAAATCATTTCAACATACATTGTTTTACATTTAATTTAATTATATTAAATGGGGAAATATTGATACTCTAAATTCTTCATTCTATATGGATATTTAACATTCAGAAATATTTTTCACAAATTGAATTATTTATTTGATATATGAAGAATTATTTAAAAATAAATTAAAGGGCGTGACACTGAATCATATTTCCACTCAATTCATGAGTATTATCAGGTAGTGAATTAAAAATCCAACATTTAATGGGTTTCTTAATGTAGTTTTAAACTACCATGTTAAAGGACTTGATGACAGAGGTATAATGATGTACGAGATCATTATGTATAATAATTCATCATATCCATCATTGGGAATTTCTTTATACATATCCATGATATGTTCATAATGATATTGTCTCTGTATTAATTTAATTGTTAGTTAATTGGTTTAATGGAATTTGCTTTCCGTTATTTACATTTCAATATTTATTATTCCATATCCAGTTTTGGTAGTCATGTTACTGACTAAATGAATTCCATTTTCAGTTATATACATTTACATATTTATTATGTCATATATAATTATTATATTCAAATTATTAAATTTTAATTTCTATTTATTTCTCTACAACTCCATTTCATTTTGACTTATTTATTCATGATATCATTAACTATACATATACATTAAAGATATCTTAATCATACCCTTATTTTGTTTCCATTCCATGTAATCTATGAAGTGTATTATGGCTGATAAGAATGGATATGATAGAATGAATAACATTATTCTAAGTAAAATTATGTTGTAATTTAGTTTTTCAAATGTTATATTACTATCATGTATGTATCTAGTTTACCATGACTATAAATTTTTATGTCTTTTTCGAGGCATTTCCTTGTATCATAGGATAATATAATAAAGAAGAAACCCGATCTAAGATACTGTGGTTGATATTATTATGTCCACACTCATGATAAATGAATATTAAGGTAAGTAGATCATGGAATATATGTAGAGGGTGTATATAACTATTCCAATCAATACTAATGATTCTCATTGGCATATCCCAATGATAACTAAGGAGCCACATAGGAGAACCCCTAAAAAAACATGTAACTACAACACATCGTGTAAACCAAATTAGATTGGATGATATTATCCTAGTTAGATAAATACTACAATATATTAAGGGGACCCACAATACGAAATCCATGAACACAATCATTGAGTATGTCCATGTAATTGTTAGAATTTTCAAGCCTATGTTTTATTAATGTAACACTATAGAAGCACAATTATTGTACCAAGTATCATGTATCATGAATAATAAAGTTGCGAAGAAAAACAATAGATAAGTGTAACTTATAAATATTTTTGAATTTAATTTAAAAACATGAGAGAAAATATCCTCCACACAGTATCAAAAAAATTATTCTATGGCCTCTATATAGATAACCCATTATAGAGGACCTCCTTGCCACAGTATAATCATATACCATGATGTTACCCTATGTGGTATGTAATATGAAATAATTATCCATAGAGGTCCATTATATGGTTATATGAAATTAAGAATCTATTGAGGCCAACCATAGCTCCATATTTGTTATGTTTATCATAGTATCATTTTCATGATCATACTTGATGGGGATCCTCATAATTATAGTTTTTGGATGTTCTATGAACATCATAACAATTGTCTATCTAGGATATACATTTATCTAAAAAAAATTAAAAATAGATAATACTAGACACCCTATACAAGAAAATAGGGGCAATAAATGTTGAAATCCTCCTAATGTAATATGTTTTATTATTAATCATTATGATTATTAATTTATCAATTAAAGAGGCCACCCTGAGATTTAAAACCTATGATAAACTACTACCGAGACCCTCCCATATATGATTTTTATGAAGTACCTCTTATTAATGGAACATCCACTCAATGTAATGAATCTCCATGTGATAATAAATCACCCCAGTTTTATGGTCCCCCAAGGTAGAAGAACATCAGATGTTTCTATCATATTTTGGGGAAGGTAACAATAAAATAAAAACTGTTGGTCGGAGTGGATACTCAAGAGAGGGGGGGGGGTGTTGAATTTAGTTCCAACTAAAATTTCTATTAAAATACTGTATATTAAAATCCATCAATTTATAAAACAAGTTAAACTGTAGTTAATTTATACAGATTGTAAAAGTTCACTTAGCTTCTTAAAGATTGATTAGGTCTCTGTTAAATTAACCACAAGATTAAACTATCTTTTGAAACTGACTTACTGATTTACAATAAGTGTAAACACTTTCTAATTTAACTATCAAAGTAACATTAAAATGGTTTTTTATTTAAATGTAACAATAGTGGAATATGAAAGATATATGTAGTATACTTTACACATAAACTAAATATGCACAGTAGATTTAACAAGAGGTTCAGTCTCAAGCCAAGACTTAGTCCTCTCAAATTTATATAAATTTGATCCACACCCTGGATCGGGGTTAACAACAGTTTACAAAACATTCCACTCCACTAAAAAGACCTCAGCCACAGTTCTTCGTGGGAAACAAAAAAAAAGACCATGCCACACAAGGACCTCTTCCATAGTTGTCATGGGTAAAAAAGAGTTAATATATTTGGAGTGAGGATCTTGATATCCTCTAGTTCAGTGCAAGAGACAGTGTGTGTGTGTGTAAGATATACAGAGTACACAAAACTGATCGAAAGTAAATAAAAAATCACTTAGAGAGAACATATAAGAGTTTAGAAAGATATAGAGATTAGCAATGTATCTCTGGAATCGTTGGATTCAGCAAAATGCTTCTGAGTCCTTCTCTGGTTTTTCTGTTGAAAAACATAGTGTCGTAGTCTAGCTTGTGTTCTGTATGAGTGAAGATGTTATCTTGACTTCAGTTCCTCCAGTAGTGTAGGATTTCATGTGTTGGAACTTATTTGAGGATCATTCAATGTCTTATTTACATTTGTGGTCACGATTGTTCTTCAGTTAAGTAGAGAGCACTTCACATGTGTTGTGTAATGTATATCGGGGCGACTTCTTCTTATCAATGTAGCTGAGACTTTTTTTATTCCATGAGAACCGGAAATAGGAATGAATCCCTTTTCATAAGTACAAGGTACAATTTTCTTACATTCCAAAAACTATCAATAAATAACATTAATTGCATTAAAAACATCAAATAGGATTGTTATCATTATTTAATTAATATTGACAAAAAGTTAAGAAACAGTGTCACAATTATTATGTAAACGATGTCTTCTTCATGGTATGGTCTTCACAGTATGTGGCTCACGGTATGTGAATCACGGTGTGTGGTTCACAGAATGTGCTTCACGGTATGTGGTTCACGATATGTGCTTCACGGTATGTGGTTCACGGTATGTGCTTCACAGTATGTGGTTCACGGAATGTGCTTCACGGTATGTGGTTCATGGTATGTGCTTCACGGTATGTGGTTCACGGTATGTGGTTCACAGTATCTAGCTCAAGGTTTCTGAGTCATGGTGTGTCCTTCATGGTGTCTGGGTCACAGTGTGTCCTTCACAGTGTCTGGGTCACGGTGTGTCCTTCACGGTGTCTGGGTCACAGTGTCTCTATACATGGAAAAATATATGTATTTAGAATTAAACTGTAATATGAAGAATATGGATTAATCTTTAACCATTATAAAGGAAGAGAACTTGAAACATTAATATAAAGGCTTGATAATATATGTGAGATTTGTGGTCATGCATAAGACTAGTAAATAATAAAGAGAGTAATTACCTATAATAATATTTTCAATCATTAAAACATGATGTGTAGTCGTTATTGATATTGAAGATCCTTAACAAGATGTTCAATTAATATTGAGACTAATTAACAGTAATAGGATTTGTGATCATTAAAATATGATTAATACATGAGGAGTCCAACAAAAACTACATTGATCACTCTACCTATGTTCTACTAATATTTAATAGAATAAATGAGAAATAATATATAATTATCATTATAATTAACACCATTTAGCTATTCACTCTTGGACAATGTTTTGGATAACAAAAAAGAATCCAAAAAAAATAGATAAAAAAAATTAAAAATCCATTTATTTTAACACTTATTATAGAGAATAATTACAATGTCGTAAAACAATACCATTCCATATTAAAATATACCCAATGACATAATAATAGTCATTTTTTAGATTATGGAAACGCATTAGTACTAGTTTCAAATGATATATAAGTATCAATGAATCCATATTTTAATAATAAATTATGAAAAAATAATTAAAAAATTAAGCCTTGATATCTCCCTTATATGGTATTTACTACCCAAATCATGGATATAGATGAATGTCTCACCATGATGACCTCATCACCCTATCTTTGAATTGAAATTACAAAGAATGAAAATAATATGAGTTTATCTAACATATCATCCATTATGAGTTGAATGGATATCACTTAATTGATATCATTATTCTACATACAGTGTGTATTATAGATAATGTTGAATCTTGATAATCGAATACTTCTCTACATTAGTAAAAGAGTAGTTGACAGGATAATAACACAACATTAATATTGGATTGGAATATTCTTATATCATAGATCCATTCTTTCTTGTGAATTCAACCAATAATATCTCATCATTTATAAATCCTAGAAAATGCTCACTTGGGATGTTAATCCCATTGAAAATATTTTTGATCAACCATCTGTGAATGTAAAATAAGTATCCCATATAATTAAAAAATCCTCAAATTTATCTTAAAAAACATAAATAAGTTACATTCCCTACTAAAAGGGAATATTTTATCCCACTAATAAAAGGATAAGTTTTTGAAATTCCAATAATACCTTAGTAAATTCCCCAAATGCTTTAATGGTGCATCCCAAGACCAAATATAATGGATTTTTTACATCAACTACTAGACTAGTGAATATCAATCCCATTGAATCAAAAAAGAAAATTCATGGTAGTCCAGATTCAAATATATACTCTAGGAAAGTGGGTAATTTACAACCATATCCACCATTATTGATTGTATATTCCTGACCATGGGTATCGTTGTGAGATAAACCAAATGAAGTTGAACTGGAAAATTTTTAGGTTTCATATCCATTAGTTTGGAAAATGTAGACAAGTCCATTGGATAATAAATTATGATTACCATCCATAATTATTTTATTAGAGGTCAATGGCGAGATATGATAAAATATAATAGGGTTCAAAAATAAATTAGATCCACTATAAAGGAATATGTGACAGAAACTCATGATGATTCATTCAAAGGGTAATGAGACATTAGTAAGAATTTATATTATTCTGTTATAGATAATGAAATGAATTTTGTTATAAGATTCACATCAGTAATAATATTTGAAATTAACCATATAGATAATAAAAAATTATTTATTAGGGTTGAATAATAATATTTTAATAAAACTAAGAAACCATTTTCCCCCAAGAAGTGTGCGAAGATAATTTATAGAATCAACATCTATGGATGTATAAATAAATTTGTGTCACTCTGAGTATTAAATTAATAGTAGATATTTGAACCTATATCAATAAAAAATAGAATTATTTCCCTATATCTATATACGACACACACCAAGATGAAATAATTTCCCCTTCCAAAAAGGAAAATATTTCTTCATATGAAGGTATGATGTAACAGATATGTCAAAAAAATGTAGAATTTATCAGTGGAAACATACCCACTATGTGAGAATATTTTATCAAGACCAACATATCACCTATGTTGAATGATATGGGAAATAAAGAGAATGATCATATGAAAAGAGGATAAGCATGCCTTATGGTAATCTTATTACTAAGAATCTTATTTTTCATAACACAATTCTTCTGTATAATCCAAAATCTCCTTCACTAGGGTTTCCTCTATCATTGATCTTGTAATATTATCCATGTCATACTCAAAAAAATTATAATTCTTAGAAATAGAAATTATTGTCTTATTTGGTTTGATATATTTATTTAATTGATAATTTATTCTTGATATAATAATACTAGATATTTTATAATCTTTTGAATGCATTTTTTCACCGATAGAATCCATAGAAGGCTAGTCTAAAAAAATGATTCATTAACGGAAACCATTAAAAAACGAGTTATGCTCAATGAACCTATTGACAATATTGTAATTATGACCTCACTAACATTCAATGGTATATGAGATACAATGTAGAGTCTTATTCACCTTACATTTCAATATGTTCCTATGAGAAAATTGTCATTATAGTGGAAAAAAATATCATGTTTCATCTGAAAAACACTTAGGAATTGTGTAGGTCTTGAAACAAATGATCCGTATAGATAAATTTAAAATTGATAATATCATCGACCACTAATCATTTCTTAGATAAACCAATTCCTAATGAAAATTATTATATTTAAAAATTAAAATTTTAAATTGTGGAAAAATGAGAGATTTATTTTATTTTATTACAAAGTGTACATAAATATAATATTCCATTAATATTTATCTTATGAATGAGTCAATATTAATGATATTCATAAAGAATATAAAAGATATTATTTCTATGAAAGTCATTCTATTTAATAGTGGGTTTTAATTATTTTTTTCAGTGCTTAAATAAATGAAATATGAAATTCATATTTCTAAATAATAATATTATAAAAAAAGCTATTCTCATAATAGAAAATGTTTTATAAACATGAAAATTAAATCATTACAATCAAGCTAGATCCAATCAACTCGATTATCATTACTGCTCCCCATTGAAGAGTCATATCATTTAAACCAATATTATCCTATATATTGCATGTAACATGATCGTTTGAAGAAGCCAAATTTATTGGACATAGGAAACAAGAATAACAAAGTATATTCCTCCAACAAATAAATGGTTTTAATATTTTTATATACAGATACGTACATAACAATAGTTCATTAACAAAGTTCTAGATCCATCGGGATTATATTATGTATTATAATACTTATTAGTAATATTTTGATTAGATTTGGGAACACAATACAATATAATATGTAATCTATAGGGGATTTATCTAAATGATTATTGAAAAATGGAATTTAAAACTAGGAAAACCCTCAATGTTAGTGACATATGTATCTAGTAAAGAAAAAACTGTGTGATTTTTTAGATATTGACATAATTTTTATCTCATAAATATATTTCTTTGTACACATCACTGCCTTTAATAGGTTAACGATATAATATTAAATATTTATTATTTAATGTGATAGAAATCACCTAGTTATTAGATTAAAGGGTACGTATAAGAATAAATAAAATTATTAAAAAATGTAAATTAATTAAAAAGTGAATTAAATTATTTTAAGTTGATATCTAAATCAAATAAAAACTCATGAAGTTAAAATGAGTTGTTTTTATGAAAATTTATTTTTAGGTGGAAAATATGTTTTTATAAAATAAAATCTCCATTATTAAATATTTATAATTAAATTTTAAGATATTGTATTTAATAAAATATTATCAATATTAAAAAATTATTCTTTCTTTGAAATAAATGAACCTAAACATATTTTTATGGATATAAATAAATATGTCTAAAAAAATTGTTAGGTTTTGTGCGCTAATTTAAAACATAATTTCATCCACCTTTATAAATAGAATCTGGTAAAAATATTACATTTTGTAAAATTTATAATATATATTATATAATTTTTTCATCATTTATTTTGTTTATTTTTTATTGTATTAGGGGTAAAAATTCATTTTTATTAAAGAGAATAAAATTGATTAATGATGGTTTTACCCAAGGGGTGAGGTTAAAATGAAATCAAAACTTTGTATATCATATTTTATGAATATATTGACATTAATTATCTTCTTATATGTTATCTTATGTAAATACTGGGCCACAATCCCATGAGTTTAACATTTTAATAATTATATATTCCCAATAATTGCATGTGTTTCACAATCATCACTTATAAAAGGTCACCCCATTGATCCTTTCTCTATATAACATTATCCCCTTATCAAAAACGAAACAAACTAAATTATTTTTATCACCACTTTATGTTTCAATATATGTTATTTCCTTATTAAAATTACTTATCATGTATCCTTATGATGATATTTTATGGATTCTTATCAATGACTATGTATGTGTTGTTATAGATTTTTTCCAATTATAATTATTATCCTACCCCATATAATCATATTTTGACCATACTAATAATATGAATCCAATATAATAATTACACTGAGGTATTATTATGATTATCTAAAAAATAATATATATCATATTTCTTTTATATTCGATATAAAAGTTACACTCCTTTGTATGTGTCGATTATCACCTCCACGTAGTGATATGATTCATTTTCCATCACCATATTTTATTTTAAACTAATTTAAGGGAATTCTTATTTCTATATGATATTTATTATATAATTATACATATTGTATTATAATATATTTTCTATATTCATACATTTTCATTTTTGGGAAATGTTGACGTCACTCTTGCGTACTTGTAGACTACCACATCCAAAATGTGATATGATTTGTTTTTCATTTTTTTAATATAGATTGTAATAAAAACATATTTAATTAATGTATGATATTTTTATGATATAATAATGATTTATGAAAGGTTTATTATTTTACAACTCTTATTTAGATCCATTCATTGAATATCGGATACATCAGCAATGGTTGAGAGAAGACTATCAAATATAGAATGTAATATAATTCATTTTTTATAAAGGATTTATGTTAATTTTCATAAAATATCAATTAATCAATATATATTAAATTTATTTCATTATTATTATTATATATATCATCAAACCAAAAATATATTACATGTACCAGAACCATCAAACCAATTCATATAATGAAAGCGAACCAGTTTTCACCCGAATATCTACTTGAATGAGGAATTTTAAATAAATGAATAATTCGAAATTAGAAAGGAATGATACATAATATTTTTTTATGAATATGTATAGTAATTAAATTTATAATAAATTTTTATTTCGTATACATAAGTTTTCAATGTTTGAAAATAAATATGAGACTTGAGGTAAGGGTTTCTCATATAACTTTTGTTTAAGTTAGTCATATGACATATTCATAACGTTTTACATTCTTGGGGTTATTATAGTTATACTTTGATTTTATAAATAATTAATTATTTATATTAATGATATTAAATGGTTCATTTGATGTATTTTATTTCATGTGGGCTAATGTTCAAATGTTACCAAAGTCATATAATATTTATGTTAGAATCTCATTTATCTTTTGGGATCATTTATGGAAAACATCCATTATTGGAAATGATATGAAATTTATAAATTATTATAAATCTAATTTCATCATCTCTACTTAATCGTATATTTTCATTTTTTCTTCAATTGGCAAAAACCCCTTTAACGTTTTTTATGAGTACTATTTTTTGAAAAGTTGATTTCATTCTAGGTGTTGAAGATAAAATATTTTAATATGATAGATCCCATGCCAAAGGTAATTTTACACATTGTATAATTTATATAATTTTATAGACCTTTATGTTACCTCAATTATCTATGAAATACTAGATTATAAACTCTATATAATGGTATGTCATGGCAAAGGAACCTATGTTGCAAAATGGTAACCTGAGAGTTCTAAAGCTCAGGTTACCATCCATAGCTCACTTAAGTGTTAATCGAGACATCTATTTCCCATGTAAGGGTAATAAACTACCTATAATAAGGTTCAATTTATTTTGGAAATATCTCATAATTGTATTAATTGTATGATATAATGTATTATAACTTTCCACGATGCATCATTTGGATTTTGAGTTTCAGACATTCCCTAGAGACATTTCATGAACTATATGAGATATTAGGAAACAAGTTTAAGAAGTTTCTTATAGTATATGTTGGCTTCATATTCCTCCATTGTATGTACAGATTTTATTTTTTATTTATCCATTTATTATTTTTCTTTACTATTTAGGTAATGCAATGTTACAATCCCTTTAGAAGATAAATTATCATCACTATAGTTATGACTTGAATTGCGGAGTATCCTAATATAAAAGAAATAAATAATTGAATATCATCAACCCTAAAAGATATAATTCCAAAATAATGTGACCACACAAAATTCAGGTCTGTGTGATAATAAGTTAGTGTAGATCATGCTATAGATTATCTGTGGGTTAATATAAGAGTTACTATTCTTAGAGAAGTTGAACTAATCTATACAAGAATCTACATCATGCTGTTATTGAAGACAACATATGGAAAACTATTGAATTTATGGATTCAATGTATTTAATAATTCTTTATCATATTAAATAAAATATGGTTAAAACCACATTTTATCACATGTTACTATGATGAATCAATACAATTTCAGTCTTCTGGAAATTTGGGATAGAAATATAAATAAATAAATTTTTTATTCGATTCTCCCAATATATAACTTGATTTGAATGGTTCATTAAAAAATTATGAATTATCAGGGACACATGGAATGATACAAAATAAATAATATTAAATTCAAAATATTAGATTGAAATAAAATTAGGGAGAGTCCTATTATAAAGGAGAAAGGGAAAGACATATTTTTCATAAATCAGCACATATACCTTGGTACCCTTTTACTCGATCCAATACAGACATGCCCTGAACAGTGTTCCTGATCCTCATGGGTTGGGGAATAGAACCTGGAATCATAAATCATACAATATTTTAATGAATTTCCACAAAAATAGTGGTTGATATCATATACATGTCAGTATTCTCAATAATCCACATGGGGAATGTACTAGAAAAGAAACATATATATTAGAAATTGGAAATAGAACATGATAAAAGTAATAAATTTCAAACAACACTAAAATCAAAACATTAACATTAATCCATGATAATGAATCAATAAAATCAACCTCCTCAATGAGGTCCATTCCCTTTCCCCAGACATGGTATAGAACAATCTAATAATTCAAGAATTGAAATGTAGGGTTTAAGGGAAAAATCTTATTAGGGTGTCACCTACTATTCCATAATATGATGTTGAAATAATAAACCATGAAATTAATTTTCTAGTAATAAAATTGGGCATGTAAATTAATTATATAATTAAGAAAATATTTCTTTTTAAACGATGGAAATAATTTCAAATAATGGATTATGTAAAATTATTATATAAAATAGTTTACATAAATATCTTGGGATGAGTTATGTATTTTAACAATTAGTGGAATTTATAATCAAAATAGTAACAATAATCACCAAGGCTATCTGAACAACTGTAAAAATGCTTCTAGTTATAGGATCCTCACTCTCTCATATGAGTTATCGCAGAAAATGAGTGCAAACATCCCTTAGGCCCAAGATTAATAGGTCTCGTCAATATCATACTAGGAATATGATATCCTAAATTAAATATTTTAGAGATTTCATAAAAAATTAAATTAAAATGAAATACCATCATAGCATCCATTGACCAGATAACCCACTTACATTCTTGGATCACATATTCTCAATCAATAATTCAATTTTAATATAAATAATAATATCATTTTTAATCAATCATCATTCATTTTTCAATTTCTAACACTTTCGTTCCAAAATGTTAATTAACTTTCAAAACCAAAACATGATTTTTTACTCAATTCAAGTATTTTAAAAATAAAAACAATTATTGTATTTCAATAATGCAGTATAATTTACTTAAATTTGAAAATAATTCCCAAAATCATTTATCAATTTCAATCAACTTTCAAACCCAATTTTTTATTCAATAATAATTTTGGTGTTTTTTGAAAAATATCATGGAAAATAAAATCAAAATTCTAATATGCGTAAAATTAGTTTTTTCAAAAATAAATTGAGTGAAATTTCAAACATCAGGAAATTTATGTTTTAATAAATTGACGAAACAATAACTAAAATACCTATACATATCATGTACTTTATGTCACACAAAATATCCAATAAGATTTTACAATGATGAAAGTCTTAAAAAAGATCTAAAAATAATCATAGAATCATATTTAAAATAAATGGAGTTTATTTCCATAAAACACATGATGATCTAATAAAACCTATAAAATAAATATACAGAGAGCTTCAGATAGTTAATAAGATGATATTAACATACTAGTGAGGGATGAAATGAGATCTTCCATGGTTCTATATTCCCTAGAGGGTGTTTTACGGTCCAAATATGGGTTTATTAGATCCGCTATGATCTAGTAAATAGATATAGTTTGTCTTAGCGTCAATCGAGGGTTAAAATGGAGGTTTTGATTTTTTTTTTAAAAAAATCAGAAAAAAAACATTTCTCACATGGTTATCTAATAAGTCCCACACTGTTAGACATAATGCGCATTGTAACAGTTTTACCATCTAATGGGGTGAGTAGTTTCTACTATGTGGGTGCAATATTTTTCAAACCATGCTGAAACTATAAAAATATATGCTATCTGGGGTTCACACCATTTTTACTAGGTGGGTGCATAGTTTGGTCAATATTTTCACAAACCATGAATAATCTAGATACTTATTAAAAATTAACCATTCTAGTAGAAAAAACCTGACAAACACCCCAACCCATGAATTGTCAAAATGGAGGGGCTATGAGTACCTAAAAAAAGAAAAATGATTTTACAACCTCCCCATTATAATTTTTTTTCCAAAAAATCCTTTGATGTAGATCCCATTTTAAAAATTTGTGTCCGTGGCTCCCTCATCTCTACATCCCTCTCCAATTAATCAAGAAAATAATAATAATTATTCCATAAAACATAGACTAAGGGTATCATTATACCATGATGTGAGTTGGTTTCAGAATATACTATCATAACTGGATTCCCATCTATAGATAAATTATTCTTAACATCAAAATCATTACATCTCAAAAAACGATATACATATGAAAGATAAATTTAAATCTATAACATATGGAAAAAATTTTGTATCAATGTCCAATTTTGTGGAATTTATTAATTGTAAGCCACATTAACCACCACCTCAACAACCTCAAAAGGTCCCACAAAATGAGGATAAAGCATCTGTTACCTCCCAATCCATTGATAGCCCAAACGGGCTGAAAAATTCAATAACACACGATCACCCACTAAAACAATCAACATTCTATGGAAAAAATGAACATATGATTTATAATGGTTATTAGCTATCAACATTATCTATGGAATCAATTTAATAATTATTTTCCTATCTTAAACAGTGCTAGGTCCAACCAAATAACTTCCACTAATCTCTGAACAAAATAACATAGATTTAAAAGGACAAGTATGGATGGAATCAAATAGAGAAATTATAATCATCGAATAGTAACCAATGTAATGGCTGAACCAAAAATGTCATAAATGGTGATCCGTATATCCACAAAAATCATAGACATAGTCAGGAATCACATCCTCAAGAATCTGTATATTACTCTTTATCTGGACATCCTTCTTGGGATTGTATTCCATACTCAAATGTACCTAAGATTCCATATATCTTGAGTATCTCTCCAAAATCCAAAAGTTATATGGTGTTCTCTATTAGAGATGGTAGTATATGGATCTTTCTGAAAATGACCAATCTATTTAACTTATATATTTCCATGTACATAAAATTGGGCATTATCAAGAATGAGTATAAAGTGAGTTGATTTTATCATCATATTGACCAAAAATGATATCACCAATTATTTTTCTTGTTACATGGAAACCCATAATAAAACTCAATATAAGTTTCATCTTATTTCCAAGTCCTCAATAGAAGTGGTTAAAGAAAACATGAAGGTCCCTAGTTCTTGGCCTTGGATTTTTGGCATGTATAATAGTATGAAAGAATGTCTATTATTTCTCCTCAAAACCCATGCCTCTAGAATCAAATATGCATATCATAATACACCTCTTAAGTTCTTGGGTACACTACACACTGAGTGTTAGGGATGTCCCCCATCATTACATGCATCACACCTAATGACAGAAAAACTTAATTATGAAAACATATAGAAACAACCATGTATAATGACCACTCCGAAATAGTCTCCCGATATTATAGAGAGTATTTTTTTCTATGAAACCAATCATCAAAATAATTTTCCTACCTAATTATCTTGATAAGAACTAAGGTTCACTGAAAACCTTAAAATATAAAATCTACCCACATTTTTTGAACTCTAAAAAAGAAAATATAAAAAAGATCCACCAATATCCACCCATCCAAAAATTATTTTATGGAATGTGATGGATGTTTTTTACTCAAAAAATAAACAGTAAAATTACCTTTTGTTGGGGTATAGTCTATGTAAATATCAAAATATTTTACACAGTCCACCGAATGCCTCTTTTTATGGTTCAAGTATACTAGGGAGAATATATACCTAATATTTTTTATGTACGAATACAAGGTAAATTTTCTCTAAAGAGGTTATGTCAAAAACATTTCTGTTTATGAATCACAGATACATGATGAAGGTTATGGGTCATATAATCATTATAATCTGGCATATAATTGTTTGACATATAGGATAACATGTGAGGACCCTACATAATAACACGTTCCCAACCCAAACCTAACATTTTATAGAAGAGAACATATCCCTTCCAATACTCTGGAAGAGTTAACAATGACATGACAATTAAAAGATTCTCAATCTCAGCAAAAGAACTCTAACATTTATCACCCCATTAATAAATCACACCCTTCTGAGTGATAGAAGTAATCAGAGAACACAACTTTGAGAAATAATTTATGAATCAAAGATAATTATATACTAATCCCAAGAATATCTGAATCATAGAAACGTTACATGGTTTCTCCTAGGTCATAATAGCTTTCAAACCTTAAGGATCAACTTAAATACCATGTTCTGAGACCACATTTCCCATGTACATCAATTCTCATATATAGAAATCACATATTGATCACCTGAATTATTTTTAGATATTTCCCAAATATTCTAGGACTACTATCAAATGATTCACATAATCTTCAACATATTTTTAGTAAACCATGATGGCATTCACAAAAAAAACAAGAATGTAACATGATAGTCATCAAATATATTGTTAATAAAATAAAAAAACTACAATATATTTTTTTGAACAATTTGATTGAAAGGTTTTTCATAATGGGAATACCTACTCTGGAATACAGTTTTGAAAAATATATATTTCTTTATTCTAAACTACAGATAACTAGATAGAAGATCAATGTTTAGAAACCAATTCAATTCTTTAAATTTGTCAATTTTTTCATAAATATGTGGAAATAGATACTTATCCATTAGCTTGAGTCAATTGAGTTTTTGGTAATCAATGAAAAGTTGAAGTAACTTGTCATCTTTCCTATTAAGGAGAATATGTATCACTCAAGGAGACACACTCTGTTGTATAAATTCTTTCTCTAAAAAATAATCCAAATGAGTCTTTTACCATTTAATTTCAGCTAGTTCCACACTATAAGAAGGTAAAGTCATTTGTTAAGTTCTAGGTACAAAATCAATAGAGAAATAAACCTATCTTAAGATTATTATATAGAGAAATTACAGGGAAACATCAGAAAAACTCAATGTCAACTGGATGGTGATCATTTCTCAATGTTTCTCACTCCATATCAATAGAAAATTTAAATTCTAATTTAAAAAGAAATTGCTAATCATCCAATATATACTTGATCTCAGGTCCCATTACCCATGAAATATTATAACACCCAATATGAATAATTAATGAAGATATATCAATGAAAATAGTCAATTTGGTATTTATTATCAATGAGCCAATCCATCCTGAAAATGACATCAAGGGGTTTCATGTTGAAAACATAAAAATCATAATAAAGATCCATCTATATTATAGAGAAAACACAAGGAGGACAATGGAAACCCCTCTTCTATTACATCTGAGGTTTTTGGTAATATCTAACACATAAGATAAAATCTCCACATGAAGATTTAATAGATACATAATATTAGTTAAAATGAGTGATTGAGATTCACCATTATGTAATAAAGATGTCTCTATAAATGAGGTTATCATGATGGTACCTATCACATTAACAATACCCATATATTATTCATAGGGAGACACATCCACTAAATGAAAATTCTTCTTTTATAGATTCATGTCGAAGGAGTCCCTTTAATATGAAACATAAAATTGCATCGCAAATCATTTAGGTGCTACTAATCAGGTGCCAATACATGGTGTAGAGTATATATAACTAAATTTTGGAAAGTGTCCAAAATTCCAATATGAGATTTATATCCTAGTTCCATCACTGTAAGATCATTTTGAATTTTAAAGTTTACCACACTTGAAGAAATTCAATTGGAATTTTCCTTGAAATCAAGATGTCTGGAAGAATCCCACTATCTAGATCCTGCATATGAATCATCATGCTTTACCATATCATTATGAGAACACACATAATTTCACTTAGAGAAAAATGTCATATCATTATCACTGATATACCATACAGAACTAGTTCGAACCTCAATTTCATATCCAATACACTATAGTCAAGAATCCATTTTTTAATTTTAAAATTACACATTTAAACGGTAAGTGTGAACCAAAAACAACATCAACCAGTAAAAACTATAAAAGGAAAGTCATCTAAGGAAGCTATAGGAACTGCCCCTCCCCAGTGGCTGCAATGTTATGTCAAGTCTCCACCTTCACGAGACCGCTCGACTAGCTGTCCGATACAGTATTGCATAGGCCTGGTACAAATGAAAAAAGTCATACCATCTCGATCTTCCAAATCTGAATGGCCAAGTGTTGGTGAAAATATTCTTACTCCAAATCCTCACCTAGAGTTGTTCCTTGTAGTGTATCTAGGAGATTTCATATATAAGGAAAATATACAGTATGTTATAAAATGAAGGGATTATTAGAAAGATAACCTATGAATGAATATCATATCAAATTTCCCACTCAAACTTCCATTTCTTCTTCTCATTCAATATAATCTCATGCATAAATTGAACATGATCGGCAAACTTATTTTCAAATTATTTTATGGATTATTATATGTGATTGAGATTGAATAACTGAATTTACTTTTATATCTCCATAGACTATTTGTATAAATAATCATTGAAAATCATAATGAATTCACTCCAATATAGACCATCATGCTTCTTGTCTATCACAATTTCATCCCACAATGTCATAATTGGTCTTTCCTACATAAATGTAGAACTCATTAGCTGAATATATTTAGGGTATTAAATGAAATCAAATAATATATATATATATATTTCACAACCAGTACTCAGCCTCTTGATAGTCATTAGAGCCTTAAAATTATAGTGGTTTCTGGTGAAGGAACTCATGGGCATGATTCCATGATTCTTCCTTATGAGGATCCATAACTTGTGCCTGTGTGGGAAAATGTTCATGTGCCTATCATAGAGCATGGATAAAAAACACAGTAATACTAATGAGATTAAAAACCAAATAAGGATTTTACCTCTATGGTTCATCAACATCTTCCACCTAAATCATGTTCACATGTCTTTTCTATGGAATGATTGTATACAAAATTAAAAAACACTATTGAATAAACCATAAGGATTCCCAGATCAACACAAATACAATAAGTATAGGGGATCTAAATACCATAAAAATTATATCATGAATTTGATCTTAACCTATTCAAATCAAAATTAGCTAAAATATCAAAATTAATTTTAAATTAAGAATCCCCAAATGATCTGTGGCGATTGAAGGCTCATTACGAAGTGATATATCTCGAAAATCACTCACAACTACCTCCCTTGTCCCCAAAGTATCACTAAAATACATACTGTCGTTAAGATAAGATCTGGAAGCTTCACCTTTGATACCACATTATTAAAAACAAGTCTTTATTCCCTGGTACCATGTTTCCTAGTCCATAAATGACAAAGTTAAAATCAAATTCCCTTCCACAACTAGATGATGAGTAGAACCTGGCATAATATAATAAAAAATAAAGAAAAAATGTTAAAGAAAACAACAAAACACGTTAGATAAATTTTATTATTCTAAATACTCTCTATGGAGAAATTACTAGAAACCAAACTACTATATAATAAATAAAAAATAAAAAATGATCAAAGTACATAGATACAGAAAAGTTAAACATCCCAAGAGAGATATCATAATATGATATGGAATCAAGAAAATCTTTATCCTCTAGGAGGGGATTTCCCTTTACTCTAACATGGAAGAATAAAATCTACATATATCTGAATCAAATACAGGGTTTTATAAAAAAACCAATAGTTTGGTCTGATGATATGCTCCATAAGAAGATACCAAAATAATATACCATGTAATGATTTCAATTTTAATCAAACTAGTCAGGAAAATAAAGACTCATATTTAATAGAAATCAATCATTCATTTTAAATGATGTAATAAATATCAAACAATGTACTAAATTGAAAATTTATATAATTATTTTTATAGACCCAAGGATTAGGTAATGATCCTTCAAAATAAATGGAATTTATAATCAAAATAGAAATAATAATCACCATGTTCATCTGCAGTATGGTACAATATTTTTTATAATATGATCCTCACACTCTTATATCATTTATAAGGGAATATGAGTCTACACAACCTTCAAGTTCAGGACAAATCAAAATCACCAATATTCTATTAAAAATATTATCTTCCTAACTGGATTTTTGTTAGTGTTTTCATCTCCAATCCATTTCTAGGGAATTACCATCCTACAATGATTTTCCAAAATAACCCACTAACTACCAAGGAAATCATGTTCCCAATCATTCAAAAATTTTAAAAGATTAAATCATTTCATTTTAAACCAATCATTATTCACATATTGATTTCCAAATTTTCATTTTCAATATTCCAATTAAATTTTCAAACAAAATAACTTGTTTTAAATAAATTTGTGAATTTTAAAAATAAAAATATTTTACATGGAAGAAACTTTTAATCAAAAACTATTCTTGATATCCTCAAAGACATATGAATCCATTATGCCTATAACTAGGTGTGAGCAAGAAATCAAATGGGTGTAAGAAAATTTTTAACATATTTTTTAGAATAAAAAAACAATCCAAATGGTAAATTGGATAAGTAAGAGTGGTTAAGAAAATTTTACCCCCTAACCATGTGAAACTCTAATAGTTTTAATGGCTTCTACTATATGGGATCATGGTTTTTCAAACTATGTGCCCACCAGAAAACCCCCCACCTTCCACGGTTTTATATATTTCATTGGGATAGCACATAGTTTTTTCCAAACATGCCCCAACCATTAATAGAATAGAGAATTACAATAATATCAAATTTCTAACCTAATAATCATGATAAAACCCCATTCAAATAATTTTAAATCATGAGGGTTGATGAGTACATCAAGAACTACTAACATGATGTAACTTACATATGAAGATAATTTCATGACTTTAATTTATAAGGGGTTTTTCATATTTATATAGTAGGTTGAAGGTAGAAGGTTGAGTTTTTCTAGGATCCATATAAAAATTGGATGATATTCTATATGAATTGGGGAAAAATATATACATAGGTTTATGTTTTCAATGTCCATATTTTAATAGAGAAACATTCATTAGATAGAGCAGTGAATTCCTAATTTAAGAAGTGTAGTTAGTTCTTTAATAATATATGGTAGTGAACCCTAAGGTTCATTGAGAATACTAAAATTCAAAAATATAAATTAGTGAAATTTAGTTAATTAATGTCATAGATAAATTGTGATGAATTATCTTGAGATATAACCAAACATGTGTGAACTATGTAAAATTCCATGTTTTATTTATATATTTTATTTCACAATCATAGAAAATAAAAAGAGAAATTGAAGTTCCCTTCAATATATTAGAAAAAGATCATTAATAAAAGAAGAATTATTTCAAACATTCAACTCCTTGATATACCCCACACAATCTATGTGTTATCTCATATAGATATAAAACAGTTGGAATTAAGGGGAGGAATATTCTTTTTTTATCTCATAATAATGGTAAGGGATTTAATCCAAAAAAGAATCTCCATAATTGAGGGAAATAATTTTATGTTTCGGAATAGAAGGATGTAACATCACTTATATTCATTGGGAGTAATCATTTTCAATGTGTCTATTTATATAATCAATTCTAATATTGAATGTAGATCATTTTTGAATAGTTTTTCTCATGAATGAGATGAAATCAAAAAATAAATAATTACCAAGGGAAATTCTCTTCCAAAAAAAATTTAATGAAGAAAATGACATGTAAAACTACTCTAGTTACATGGGGAAGCATATTAATATTAATTAATTGCGTTTAATGGTTCATGAAACCAATCTATTAGTTATATGAAAAAACAATGAATATTTGAGAATGAATTCAAATGTGATGTTTAGTTGTATTTTAGATCATATAAATTTCACATTCAATATAGTGATGTCCGTTGGGAAAATATTACTATTTTCATCATAATTAATATGAACGTGTGAAAATATATCCACATTTCAATTAAAATGTTTTGGGTTTAGAAAGAAAATATATAATATATATATCTTCTAAAATTTTTTATAGTAGTCTCTTGTATTATAAGATAATAAATGAACATAATTATTGAAGAAAAAAGGAAATTACATTGGATGGGAAAAAGAATTATTTGACGAAACTCTCACTCATGGAGAATCTATATGTTTTTCAATTTAATGAGGTCACTACATTTCTATCCTCTAACCATAAGAGATGAAGAGGAAGAATTATGTGTAAACTTATTATTTATGATTGAAATATGGGAAAGTTGTACACATAGAGATAAAATACCCAAATCAATAAAAAAATTATTGATAAATAAAATAACCCATAAAGATGATAGAAGAATGTGAATATAATTCTCACATGGGGACCTTCAAATGGAAAAATATTCTTTACTAAGAATAATACATCTCTAGATAACATGAATTATAAGAGTTTAAAAATTATAAGGATGATGATGTTTTGATTTTTATTAAACATAATATAATACATGATAATAGTGATAAAGATAATGAATGAATAGTGGGAAGGGTTGATCTAAAGGTAAAACACGAATCAACCCCTGAATAACTTTTTTTTGGAGTGAAAACCCTAAGAACAATAATATTGTGTTGCATGACACTATTCTCTACATGAAATAGTAACAAGAATAATATTCATAACTGAAACTCATTGTTTATGAACAATCAAATATCATTGATAGTCACTATTAAAAACCAATGACTTATTTATGAAAATTTAGGAGTTTAAAAGAGATTTTATGAATTGGCGTTAGTTTTGGAGTTTTTAATATAAGTAATTATCAATAAAAATTAGAATAATTATAAATACTTAAATGTAATCATCATAAATTCATGAACCTAGAAATCATGATGAAAAATTTATAACTATTCATTAATTCTAGCGTGTAAATGAAAACTGAAATATGTAATTAAAAATATTGATTAGAATATCTGATTTTTCGTTGTTTGAAAACAAAACGCATTTACCCTTAAAAAGAAGACATGACATCCGAAACACTTAAAAGGGAAAAATAATGTTTTTGGGGAAATTCTTAATGCATCCATAGTAAGATACATTTTATTTATAAAACTCTGAAACACATATTATAAATTATCTATTTCCCAATATATCCATCTAAGAGAATTTTTAATCCAAAAACTAAAGGAATATTTCATGTTAATGTTTTGTTTTTAATGATTACATTTTTTTTGTAATGAATTTCAGTATTAGTAAATCATTATAGCATCATGGATTCAAACATAAAAATCATTAGTTCCATGATGTGGAATATTGAAAAATATGGTACCATAGTTCTAATGAATTGTAACTCATAATATATTTTTTTATTTACATTAATACTACATGGAGCCATCAATTAGCTAGGAATAGACTGAAATAATCTGGGTGATAGAAAATAGTTCAGAAAATTCTATATTTTCTGAGATTACTTATAATGAAATAGATAAGTACAACTCATATTTATTAGATAGTGGATGAAAATTACATATTACTATAAAAAAATACCTAATTTTGTATTTCCTAACAATAAAGACAATGCCAACAGATATAGTTACAATGTGGGTTTTATGATTGTTGGATATGGGATGGAAAATCATAGAGGAAAATATGTTTGGTAGACTAAAATTGTTTTTGGGTATATTACAAGCTATAATATTCTCAATGTTATTCCATTTTGTGACCATAGTCATGTGGTAATGTTAAATTAAAATGAATACACTATCAAATCCAATTATGGTTATCTTATTCTACATGGAGGAACATTGTAAAAGTTATACTTTTTGAGAGAATAAAAATTCTGCATAATATCCAATGAGGAGTTTAATTAGATATGTAAATGAAGGTTTAAAAATATGAGATAAATATATTTAGAGAGGCTGGGAATGTGTAATGGTGCATGATATATTCCCCATATAATTAATAATAACACTGAAATATGTCATTCATATGAAAATAATGGTATTTTATAAAATCCATACAATAAAAATAATAAGGTGGCATAAATTCTTCATATAGTTTTTCATGTGAATATTTATTGTATAACACCATCTAATTATTTAGATAGTGTATGGTACTATTTGTTTATTTTTGATTATTTTAAATAGATGGCATAGATTCTACATATCACACATATGGATGAGGTTCACATATGTAATATTAAATATTATAGGATATTGGAAAGGATATATGATGTGATGTGTTGGAATCCTTGAACTAAAAATATAACCATGATTGAAGAACATCAAGATGATGAATATCAAGAGATACTTTGTTTTCAAAATTGGGTCTTAGAGTTTAAAAGGACGTATAAATATATCATAAAATAATAATGAATTCTCATAATTAAACACATGTCCCAAAAAATGTTGATTGGTAAGTCTCTTTTGTATAGATATTAGAATAATGCTATTCAAGTAGGTGTGTACAGAATTAATAGTTAAATGCTATAAGAAATTTATAATAGAACATCATATGAAATTTTATTATAATAGAAACCAATATCACTACTTATTTGAATATTGATGTGAATTGTTTTATCCTCAACTAGGATAAAATTAGAAATTTTTATTATTTGGTAGATGAAGTTGAATCTGTTGGATATTAATCATTGAGTAATTATTATAAGTGTTATATTAAGATACATGGGATGATTATTGTGAACATATTTGTTAAAGTTGATGTATGTGGGAAAATTAATTCAACATAAGATTATATTTCACTTGAAAACCATTCAAAATGTGTATCTAAAGGTGCTAAATAATCATACAGTTTAGTGGGGGTAGTAACAATGAATGAATAGAGTTTCAATGAAGACTTATAATTAGATGATTTTTTTTATAAATTATTGATTTATTATGTAGAAAAATAAATATGTAAGAAATCAATAGAAGAAACATTATTATAGACAAGAAATATGACATTCATAATATAATAATGAATCATTAGAATCATGTTTATTTTATATAAACGGTGTTTCCAAAGTCATTTAATCAATCATCCTAATATGGGAGTTAGTCTATGAAATGAATTATAAGCATTACCAAATATTAGTAAATGATCTTTGGGAGGTTTTTCCAAGGATAATTTATTTTAATATAATTATATTCAATTGGGTGTTCCAAAAAAATATTAATAAAGATGAAAAATAAAATAAAAACAATCATTACATTTGTTCTAAGGGGTATCCCAAACATATAGAATTAAAATTGATGATATGATTACATGCATAACATGACATGAAAATATTTATTAATTATTATTCAAGAAAATTCAAATGGGATTTAAAATTTTTTAAATTGTATTAAAATATAATTTCTTGAATTGATTCCTTGAATAGGATGTGTATATTAAGAATCTAGTTAGATTTATATTTGATGTTGATAACGGAAACTTATTTAACAAAAGAATGGGTTTTATATCACCAAACCGACATAGGAAGAATAATATTCTAGGTTTGAGAACCATAAAATGAATCTTAGTTTCTATAGATGATGAGTTTGTCACATATTCAATATAATAAAAGATAAAGAGTTGTGATTAATTGTTATTATATTTTTATGAAATATTTTTTTATCTCAAATCATGACCAATTAAATAAGATTTAATAACTAATGGGGAGGAAATTTGAGATATCTCTAATTGGTGAAATATTATTTTATCATTCGATCTCAGTTTATTTAAAAATTGGATGGGATATTTTTCTCATAAACCAAATATGTATAAAATGTTTTAAAAAATTAGACGGTGTAATTGAGGCCCATGTAAACTTCTTTGCAGAAAATAATGAAAATTTCAAATGATGGGAAGGGAATCAAAATTGATGTGACTACAAATCTAAAAATAATTAGAGGCCTGATCAATTTGACTATGACACTATCGAATATTTTATTTTATACTTGTCAAGATTCTCATGTTAGATTTCATCAATGGACATCTACCTATGAAAATAATAATCCAATATTTATTCTCTGTGATAGACTACTGGTAGTTCTAACCCAATAATTTGAAACATAATTTTTTAGGATTATATGATTTGGATAGGGATAGTTTGGTGGAATAATGAATATTAACCTATGGTGGATATCATTACCATGGTAGTTAAAGAATATAATTGAAATGTTTTATATTGGATTTTAAATATTTTAGAAAACATACTCTTTTATTGGAGTCCAACTATACCCATCTACTTAATTGTTTCCTGGATTAATCCCCACACTTTGTAGATTCATTCATAAGCATGGAATGATGTTACACCATATATTATTTTATATCCAAACCCATATTCATAAAATTTTATTAGTAATATATATTATTCAATTTAAAATTAGAGATAATTGTCCATCTATTATTAAATGTGGTAGAAATGAGTGAGGGGGGGGGGGGGGGTTATTCAACAAACTATTCAATGGGGGAATTTTTTGTTAAAGGATGATTATTGAGTGGATTAAATGGTGTTATTGGTTGTGAAATATATCTCACTCATTTCATGATTCCTAAGTTGATCTTGGGTCACGTGAGACTAGAAAATGATATTTGTGTATCATTGGAAAAAAAATTCATTATGGTGTTTTAAAGGTGGATTCATTGTCTCTTGGAGTAACTACCATGTTCCCAACAATAATATAGGTTTTTTATCAAATAACCATTTTGTACATTTTAATGATTTTATATTGTTGACATGTTGATTTCGTTGAAGGTGATAATGAATAGTTATGAATGGATGATATATCCCATTTCATATTTCAAGATCTATTCTATAAAATATATATATTTTGAGAATCCAATATTGAATCACATACAACTACTCTCTATAGGATTGTACATGACATAGACAGGTACACTATTACATAGGATGGTATATTATGTATTGGTAACCTTTGAGTCCTAAATCTCAGTAATAGGTCATTCCGGGCTAGTTTAAGGGTAGATATGATCTTACATTACTTGAGTAAGTGAAACATTAATCCTATATAAAGGTAAATTGGAGTTTCCATAGCTCATTTAAGGGTATAAATATGAGGCTATTACATAGTATAACATACCATGATATAAAATTGCTAATTTAATATCCTAACATGTCATAGAAAGAAGGATTTTACTGTATGCGATATTTAGAAATTTTTAATAGATTTTTTTGTATAGTATAAAGTAACACTACAATAAAATGGAATTTTGTGTTTCTATTTTTATTCATTTAGTAAATTTAAAGCCTATATATATAATGAAACCATAAAATCACTTTGAAGGGATTACTTCTACACAACACATATGGTTTTCATTGAGGACACCCTTGATTTAATAGGAGTAATGGATTAAAGATCATTATTCTAATAGAAGATCATGTCACATTGATGTATCAAGATGATTTATGATACATTATGAAATCAGGTTATGTGATATAATGATAAAGATCATGTGTGGGTAATTAAAGGTGTTACTTATATTGGACAAGTGGATCCAGGAAACTACAAGACTCCATGATATAGTGTTGTTGACCCCTCCATAAAGGGAAATTATGAATTAATAGTTCCTAAATAGTGAATTTGTACTTGATTTAGTTAAATCAAAATGTATTCCACTATGTTGTAGAATTTATGACCTTGTCGTAGTAAGGTATCTTCTATTTTATTGTAGTTTCATCTAGAAATAGAATGGATGTGTGTTACAATTTGATTATCCTGATGGTCATTTAAAATTGAATGTTTCTTGAAAATCCAAAAAAAAATTAGGGTACACATGGAAACATATATAAATAAACAAGATTCACCATCAATCATGGAATTAAAATAACCAGATGGAGAGTCCATCTATTTAGGACATAGAGAAAATATGACAATCATGGAGAATTTCTGTAGCGGAATTTTACTATCTTCTTCAAGATCTTATCTTATGGTTTGGTGGATGATGAATACTTATTATAGGATTAATATTAAAAATATATGTAAATATAGAATATATTGATGATTAAACTATTAAAATTTTATATTTCTATCATTTTCATTTGAAAAGGAATGGTTAAAAAGAGGAGAGATGTCCTTATTGAAGGAGAGTTATTACAACCTGAGATTATAAATGAGAAAAATCTGGTTAAGGAGTGTATATGTGATGAAGAATTATAAATATTGAATAGAATTTAATTCCCTGATACTTTATGATATAGATATTTTAATTTAATATATTCTCTTTGATATAGTTCAATGCATGAAACAACAGTATTGAACGAAACATAATACTCTATTAAAATATTATTAGCTAATCATGAATGTTATAACATAGTTTTTAAAAAGTGTGTATGAATAGTAATATATAAATTATTAAATTTATATGGAGTTAGAATGTATAATATAAATTAAATTTTTATCCATTCATCAAAAATTAAATAATAATCATTTGAATTGGAATATGTTTCACAAAAAAACTAATTTTTTAAAAAATAATGTATATTCTCAGTTTGTGGAAAATAATTAAATTATTTTGTTCAAAATATATGAATTTTTTGTAAGAACTTATATTATTTTTTTATTAATTCATTTTTAAAATTTTACTTGGATTATTTTTTTGTGATTATCATAAAAAATTAATTTTTTGATGAATAGTGAGAAATACCAAGTTTTATTAAAAAAAGATTTTCATCAAAATTATTTTGAATGTTAAATTATATTTTCAAATTTCTTAAGGTATAAAAAGTTCAATTATATTACAATTTAAATAAAATAGTTCATTGTAATATATTTTATATTTTATTTCTAAATACATTAGTTCTATATTTTTTTAATATTTTCTCTTGGGAAAACCATAATTGTTTTATGTATACTGTTTAATAATAGATTGAATTCTATAAATTATATGAATTGTAATTGGTAAAATGTATTAAATAATTTGAATTTTTATAATTTATTTTATCTAATAAGTTCAACATAAAATTATATAATAATGAATCGTGAAAACAGTTAAAATTAATTTCCAGGGATATGGTAAAAATGTGATTATCAAAATTTTAAACTAATAACAAAAGGGGTAAAATAAAAAAAATAAAAAATATTTTATGGAAAATTTTTTATCTTATAATATATAATGTCATATAATTACAAATTATGGTGGATTGGGGTATGATTTTATTGTTCCAAAATTCCATATATGTCTCTCACCCACATATAAAATGCTACACCATCTACAAATCTTGTAACAATTCCTAAATCCTTCTATTGAGAAAGTGAATACCTAAAAAACTTATAAAAATCCCTCACCATATCCTAGAAGCCCTATTTTAATTATTAATCTCTTTAAATGAGGATATAGTTTTAAACCTGACAAGGATCTCATTGACAGAGGAAGAATTCAAAAAATTGAGTATTTGTTTTATTTACTCCCCTACATACGTTAAAACATCATAAAATACAATAATAAAATAAAATAAGTTTATAATATATTTTGATAAGTTATTATTTAATTTAATAACCTATAATAAATTTCAATTATTTCAAATAGGAAGTGAAATTGTTGTTCATGTGTATGAAGGACTACCTCCTTTTGAACTGATATAATTTAATCTCTATAACTATATTTAAAGGATTGATATAATAAAAAATTTAAAAAATTTATATTATATTTGTTGAATTATTATACTTATGGAATTATGATATAACATATACCTACTTACTCTCTTTTCTATTGGGGTTATGATAAAATTTCTCCTGTGTACAATAGACTACCACATTATGATGTGATGAGATTCATATATCTCCTAGGATTTACATGAAAGTTATTTAGGTAAAATTTAATGAATATATGAGTAATTTTGAAATCTGAAAATACTTTTGGATATATAATATCACATATAAATTATTACCTTCTAATATATAAAAAAATTATAATGTTTCTCTTCTGTACGTGTAAACAACCGCCTCCACACAGTGATGAAAAATGTTTTTCATTTCATTTTTAAATGAATGGTAATAAGGTTTTGTTTGATTAATATAAATTATTTATAGGAAATTATAATAATTTTTTAAATTTAAATTAAATTAAATTTTCTTTTTGTACCACCAATTGAGAAAAATGGAAATATTATTCAGACAAACAAAGGACAAACGTCTCCAAAAATGATGTAATCCATTTTCAATCTCAAGAATTAATATATTAATTTATATAAATATATAATGAATATATATTACATTTTAATAATTTTTCACATTTCTAGATGATTTATGTATAATAAAATTAAATGTAAAAAAATAACAAAGTTGAATCAGACATTAAAAAGATGAAATTATTAACCAAAATATTGATTTTAACATTAACCAGTTAATAATCATGATATAAAAAACAATAAATAAATCATATAATATATAATATATATATTTTTATTTAATTGATTTATAATACACATACATTTTTTATATATAAATTTCATTCACATAATAAGGAATTCAAACATGAGGTTTGGGATTCTCATCTCTCTTCACATCCACGAGATATACACCATATTCACTACTTATTACATAGTGTGGTGTATATAATGTCAAAAATGATATATTATATCATTAATTTATTTTATCTCATTTTATTTAATGTTTCATTATTTTTATATCATGGTTCTTTTTAATCAAAAGTTACCAATGTGGTATGGATTTATTTTCACAATCTCATCATGATTCCAAATTGTTTTTGTTTAAGTATCAATTTGGTTTATTATTTTGTATTTATATCATAAAATCAAACTAGATTCCCTTATTTTAATTATTAAATAACCTTTTCAGGTAATATTATTAATTTTTTACTCATTGTTTCTTATAATTATTGGGAAAATGATTATGTGAAAATCTTACAGTATTTAAATTTTTTATTGTAAATCATTTTTCATCAAAATCCATATGTTATAAAAAAATTCATAAATTTGTTTAAATGTTTTGGAAATAATTTATTAAATAAATTATTACCTATTTTGAATTCTCAAAAAACGTTTTAAAATAGATATTGATGTTTATTTCTAAATATGTCTCCATTTAATTTTTCTAAAATTTATAAATAAATATATTTTTTTTCACATGTATGACATGGATGAAATTTTATATTGTCATTAAAAATAAATTATTTAATGTTTATATTACTTTTTTTGAAAGGTTATTTTCATATAAATTTATTTAATTTTTTGAGAGCATCTTCTTTAGGAGGTTATTTTCAAATTTAAATGGGTATTTTACATAAGATTATTTCGAATGAAAATTTATGGTATTTCTATTCACTGATGACATCAACCCTTTATTAATATGTTGATCCACCAGAAATAAATTATATTAATATTTTCCTTATCATTAGTTGGATGGTTTATGATTAGTTTCATGTAGGATGGTCAATTTTTGTACAATTCAACATATTATTTTGGGTGGTTTATAATTCTGTTTTTTTAATTGGGAAAGTGTTAATATTTTGTATCAAACATTTTTAATATTTGTTTTTATATAGATTAGGTTTAACCCTTTTAATATGAAGATTAAATTTAACATAATATGTGATAGTTGGGACTCATTTATATAAATCCCCTTGATGCATAAAAAAATCTTATGTTAAATACCAGTTGGAAAAATTTGATGGTTTTCTACCCATAAATTTATATTATCATGTTAATTGTATTGAAATTATTTTCAGATGTCCAACATTATGTATTACCATGTTATGAGATCAGTTATTTCTATGTTATTATATTATTACTTATAATATACATTTATAATTTTAAAGCATATGAGATTATTTATATGTATTTATTTAATTTTCATTTAATTTAACCATATTATGCTCAGTTTTTTGATTATATTTCATGTGTTTTAGTTATTCACAATTCCATATTGATTATGCTTATTAATTAACTCTTTCTTCCATATTATAGTTACAATTACTGATCATATGAGCTCACCCATTTCTTATGATTTATTTTTCCAAGTATATATGATTTTATTTTTTGATTTATTTGAATAGATACACTATGATTTATAATTAAATCACGATAAATAATATGTTTGGTATTTTTTGATTTTAATAGTAATCTGAATTTCATTTTCATGCCTATATAACCAAGACCAAAAACAACTTTGTCATTTTGTTTTTTATTCCCTGTAACTTATTCTAATTTAATAACATATCCACCAATATTGGGCTATTGATGTGTGGGTCTTAATAGTTGGTATTTGAGGAATTTTATTAAAAACATTGAGATCCGGATTTCGAAAAACATATATTATGAAAGGTTAACACTATGAAATGTATAAAAACGTTTTGATTTTGTAATGGTGTTATATATACATGCCTGTAAAGATACTACATCTGGGAATTGATTTGGTACATATATACAAATTTATAATAACTCTGGAAAAGTAACATTGGGATTAAATCGAGTGTTTCCTAGTATATGAAATTGGGATTTACTTCTCTCCAATTTTTTTCACTCTGAGTGTATATTTATTATATTGTTTACATATTGATTACAATCTTGTTATAGTGATTGGAATATATTTTATGATTTTAAAACAATCATAAATAAATCATATTTAACTTTATGAGAATAACTATTAATAAATTTCTCAATTTATATGATGCATTTCAACAGTATTTAAATTATAAATTATATTTCATATTTTTAATATATAATATAGTTTATGAATTATTATTTTGGAAATGGTTCATATTGTCACTATTAGTAACATTTTCAATGTACATACCACATGTAGGGATTTCTATCCCAGAAAAGATAATGAAGCTGTAGATGGAGATGAAGTCCAAACTGAAGAAATTATAATCATACTGGGGTATTTGACTTGGTTTATATGAAATAACCATTCTAATATGGATAATAATGGTGATTCACAATGAAATTAACAATGTAATTAGTTACTATGAATAAAAAATATCCATAATTCAATGGGACTACAAATCCACTGGTAACTGAGCAACACATAAATTTGACCATTCGGATAGGTCTCGCTATGGATGTAATGAAAGGGAGATGTTTATCATTGTATATTAGTGTCTACCTACAGATGTAGATCAATGTTGATCATTGATTTAAAAAAACATGGATGAATAATAATTAAAATAATGTAATTTGATGATTTTATAAAACTCTCAATGGAAATGTATTTTTCTCATGAGCTATGAGAAGCTATGGAGAGACAATTCAAGTGACTAAAATAAATGGAAGATGAAAATATATAATTATTAAAAGAAAAAACACATGGGAATAAATTATCATTCCAGAATATGTATATTATAAAAAATGAATCTTGATTTCTTTGATGGACTTAATAAAATTATTCATTGGGAACTACTATCCTAATCCTTTCATCAAAAGAATATGTAATATCATGGTGTATAATGATAGATAAATAATTTAAAAGTATTATGGATTCAAATGGTTGAAATATAATAATGTAATTAAAAATAAATATAATGATAAAGGGATGAAGGGAAGGAAGGATTTCTCCCTATGTGATAATTGTGGAAAGAAACACCCTAGTACACACATGATAGGAACGTGTGTTTTTCACAAGTTTGGAGAGAAAGTTAAACATGATTCTTATTTATGGGAAAGAAATAAGTTTCCAATATTAACTTTATTATATCCTGGGATAAGGAGAACTATGGAAACGAATTTCCCAACCATCAAAGGGTTTATACCAAAGAAGTAGCTAATGGGACAAGTTCATGAATATGGTACTACTCTGGATAAATAGGAATGATTAATGTGATTTTGTTTCAGGTCATGATTTATATAATTGGATTATTATTTTTAATGATATTCATGTTATAATATATATTAAATCTATAAGTATTGTTGTATATTATATTTTGTATAATTATTTGGGAACATATAATGAATTGTAGTGATGATCAGGAAATGTGATTTAGAGGCAAGTTGATATTTTTAGAAAATTCAGGATCAAGGGAATATAAACCTTAATATGTGATCAATTTTGATATAATAATTATGAAGATATGTATTTTAGATTGTATTGGGATCTATGAAAACTTGTAGTGATTTAATGGTTTATGTTCTCTTGGTTAGATATTACTAAACATATGGATTTATTGAATATTTTCATTAACCTATGTTTTTATTTTTTAAATCATCCCAAATTTTACGAAGTTATTATGGTCATCTTGGTAATCAAATATTTGTAATTTGAAAATAGGAGTCACATTATATTGACTTTGGGATATAACTATTATTTTGAGAAATTTATTATATATTTGGTAATGAAAATTTATGATGAGTCTTAAGTTGATAATTTATGGAATGGATATAGTTGAATATTCGGTGTTATTGGACAAACTGTTATAACCATTTTGTTTTTGATTTTTTTATTAAAATTTGGAATGAATTTTCCTTATTTTATTATACTCATTATGTGTAAACTGTTTATTTGTGTGACATAAATATAAAAAATAATATTTTATATTCATTTATTAGAGTAAGATATGATTTAATAATTTATATAAGCATAATCTGTCACAACCCATCCTCGGGACCCATGCCATGACTACCCCAAGCCCGCCTCCCATAGGCCAGGGGTTGGAGACTAGCACGAAGGCGTAAATCCCGACAAAAAGGGGAAGTCATTGACTTTATAATTAAACAAACACCACAGAGTAAGAAAGAAGAAGTAAACACTAATTAAAACTGGATACAAAAAGTAGTGCGGAAAAGGAAGTGGGCCAGAATACAAACCCAAACTGAATGTAAAGTACAACTAGAAAGAATGTACATCAACTGAAAGTAAAGAAGCAACGTCAAGCTGTCCACTGGAAGTACCACCTGAAGGGTGGGTATAGATAGTCTCCTCAGCCCCCTCAGGTCCAGTCGTCCGCTCCGTGTACGTTCCGCCCTGTGGTCCATCTCCAGGTACAAACTTGCTCCATAAACCACAACCACGATCAGCGTTGTCCATCGTCTGCATCCAACACAATGTAGTGCGAGCATAGCCCATGCAGGGGTGAGTATACGCTACTCAGTAGGGACCCCGAGACCCCTGAAGGTCTCCCATAATCCACAAAGGATAATCCACAAAGTAAAGATACAATCATGAAGTAACAACAACACTACTTAGGTATATGCCCATACATATATCTAAATCATCAATTCTCGTTCAGATCCAACATCCAAGCCCAAGTTCAATCATTTCCACACAGGAGAACACAAACCAATCCACATAAGAATGCAAGTCAATCATATCGATGATAATGATTGAAAGTAAAGACTCAGATCACACATGTATACATCTTTAGTGATAGATATGATCAGATATATCCACTGATTCATCTAAGTTCAGACCCACGAAGGATACCAAACCATCCAAGCTGCCGAACCCACATATGATTTCAGTGTAGTCTTCATTTTCGTCGAACCCACGGAGGATTTCATTATGGTCTTCGTCACTGCTAAACCCTCATAGGATTTCTGTGCAGTCTTAATCGCCGTCGAACCCACATAGGATTTCAGTACGGTCTTCATCGCTGCCGAACCCACATAGGATTTCAGTGCAGTCTTCATCGTCATCGAACCCACATAGGATTTCAGTACGGTCCTCATCACTGCTGAACCCACATAAGATTTCAGTGTAGTATTCATCGCTGTCGAACCCACATAAAATTTCAGTACGGTCTTCATCGCTGTCGAGCCCACATAGGATTTCAGGGCAGTTTTCATCGTCGTCGAACCCACATAGGATTTCAGTACAATCTTCATCACTGAAAAACCCACATAGGATTTTAGTGAAGTATTCATTGCCATAGAACCCACATAGGATTTCAGTACGGTCATCACAGTCGCAATCGTAGTCGCAGTCGCAGTCGCAGTCGCAGCCAGCACTAGGGTTCCCGCACATAGCATGATCATTTCTGTGAGGGTCCACTCCACGATCCAAGGGGGTCGATACATAAACTTACATCTAGTCAGGATTATATGTATCTCAATGTTCCATCTAGACAAGAGGAACTCAATGTGACAGTCGGCGCGTCAATCGGACGCCCGGTCTGAGAGTTATTGGCCTTTTCGTTCTAGAAGCCCGGTTGGTTTTTAAGTAAAAACTAACTAGACCGCACTCCAACTGCATCCAAAACTCGAGCAGAGTAATCCAAATGGTCCGTATCACTAAGAGGAAACCAACAAAGTCGACAACACGTCAATCGGGCATCCGAAGAAAAATTTATAAGCATTTCCGCTCCGAGGGGCCGATTGGTTTTGTGTTCGAACAAACCCGGCCATACCCAAAGTTCTCAGAAACCTTGAGTGTAATATACCTAAACGATTTCCTTGATCCAAGGATCACATCGCAACTGATATTGCATCGTTCGATGGTCTGTATCCCATGATATGGGAAAAAGAACGAACCTATCCGGTTTTAGGGGGTTTTGGGCCCGGACCGACCCGGCCCGAGACCCCCTGGGTCGGCCCGAACTGGGTTGAACCGAACTGGGTCCGGCCCATTAGGGAGTGGCCCGGCCCGGTGGGCGCGGCTCGGACCCACCAGTGCGGCCCGGCCCGGCCTGGGAGGCCAAGCCTGGTGCAGCTGGTCCGGCCTGGGCGGCCAGTTGGCCCTGTGCGGGCTCGCCCCATGCGACCAACATCGAACTGGTCGTGCCATTGCGTGGGGGGGGGGGGGGGGGGCTGCCCCACTTTATTGAAGCTTCGACCCCCCGAGTGGGGGACGATCCTTGCTAGTGGGCGCGGCCTAGCGCTGCGTCTCCCTTGGGTCGCGCACGACCGCGGGACTGGCCACCTGCCGCCACGGCATCAGTCGCGGCAATCCTTCATGGCGGCGCGCCGGGACACTGCGGCCTCTGGGCGGCTGGCCGAGGCCAGCCCCCGGCGCAACTGTGCCGAAGACCCGCACTACCGGTGAAGTCCGCGGACCACCGGAGCCGCTCTGGTAGTCTGTTCATGCTCCGGTCTGTGCCTGGGGTCATATCAGGACACGTAGATTACAACAACGACCTTCAATCGCTAAACCGTCCCGTTTCATCATCTCCCAACGTTCCGCACATCAAGAACAGAGAATCGGTGGGTTCAAACTTGTTTGTTGTTCCGCACCCACCGCGTTAGCAGTTCAAATGACTTTCAACAAATTTATTCATATGTTGAGGATATAATCCACAAAAATTAAATTAAACCAAATCCCCTACCTCAAGCTTTGTTGAACGAAGGTTCGTCACGGGAAAAAGGACGCCGCGGAAGAAGGCTTCGTAAGCATCGTTGGCATTGTGGTACATTTCGTCGCAGAGAAGAGGATAGTCGGCGTCACGGTACACGATGTCGCATCGTCGATCTCAGGGGAACTAGCGTTCTTCGTCGTCATCTGTCAGAGGCCGACGTTTTTTGTTTTTATTTACGTTTTCAAACAAAGAATGTGAAGATTCGAAGGCTTGAGAAAAACCTCTCCAATTATTCTTGCACAACGAAACCACAAAAATAAAATAAGGTGTTGCCTTATTTTATTACCCATGCCAACCTTTGAAATTAACAAATTATAACACGATTTAATTATCTTGCGTTGACCAATTAATGAGGGTTTTAATAATCCAATTAAATGTGAGAGATGACTTGCCAATAAAGAGGGGGGGTGCGAGTGAGTTACAAAATTAAATGCACATGGGATATAAAAGGAAAAAAGGGGGTGGGGATCATGTGGGACCCACCTCACTAATATCCTACCTAGGAGTTAGAGTATTAGTGTGTCCCACTCCAACCACCATGCATAGGTTGTCATTACATAGAATAAAAATAAAATTGTAGCACAATATTTTATTTTTATTCTTTAGTTAACCCAATTAATTAATAACTCACCCGAGAAAAAGAAACTCTGGAAAAGACGTACTTATGCAATTACCGGCGTTGCGATTCCATCAGTGCCCTCAATAATTCGATTCCGAGCACCGGTTCAAAAGTTAGGAAAACCCGCTCGTTCGTTCACTGAACGTACCCGATCCAAACTTTGGAAATTGATTCCAGGCTCACCGGGCCTTGGAATCAGGTGTCGTCAGAAAATGCATTCTTGTAAAATTCCAAAGAAAGTTAAGAAAAAAAAATTCCCTTGAATTTTACAGGTCATTACATAACTCCCACCTCAGGGATTTACGTCCCCGTAAAGATACATCATAAGTTAGGGGAACAAATGTGGGTACTGTGCATGCATCTGAGCCTCCCGCTCCCAAGTGTTCTCCTGGAGGTTCCCGTGCTGCCATCTGATACACACTAGAGGTATCTACCGTCCACGTAGGACTCGCTCTTATCGATCCTCGATCTCCATCGGGACATCCGCAAAAGTCACCCCATTGTTAATTCCCAACTACCCATGGTCGATGGTATGCATCAGGTCATGCACGTATCTACTCAGTTGAGATATGTGGAAGAAGTCGTGCACCCGGTGCAACTGAGGTGGTAGAGCCAGGCGATAAACCACCTCACCTATCCTTCTTGGAACCTGGAACATTCCGATGAAGTGCAGAGATAACATGCCGGCCCGGCCAAATCTCCGTAATCTACATCGAGGTGAGACCCACAAGAAAACGTAGTCGCCATCCTCAAAATCCTATGGCCTCCTCCTCCTATCTATATACTACTTATGCTAGCTCTGAGGTGTCGTCATCCACTCTTGGATGACCTGGACATTTGCTGTCATGGCCTGGACCATCTCCGGTCCCACATGTGCTGACTCCCCAGGGTCTGTCCAGCACAGACATGATCTGCAAGGTTGGCTGTACAATGCCTCGTATGGTTCCATCCTGATGGTGGAGTGGTAGCCGTTTTTGTACATGAACTCCACCAAGGGTAGGTGGTCCTCCCAGCTGCGACCAAAGTCGAGGACACATACATGGAGCATGTCCTAGAGAGTTTGAATGGTCCTCTCCGTCGGACCATCCGTCTGAGGGTGAAAGGTGGTGCCCCGACGTAGCAGCGTCCCGAATAATTTCTGCAACACCTTCCAAAGCTGAGAAGTAAAGCGAGCATCTCGATCGGAGACGATAGATGATGGAACACCATGAAGTCATATGATCTCCTGAAGGTAGCGGCCCCCCAAGCTCTCCACTGAGCCCTGCTCTCTGATGGGTAAGAAGTGGGCCAACCTAGTCAGTCGGTCGACAACACCCAAATAGAGTCATGACCTCTGGAAGTACGTGGAAGTCCAGTCACGAAGTCCATAGATATCCTATCCCACTTCAACTCCGGGACCTCCAAGGGATGTACCAAGCCTGCTGGTACCTGGTGCTCTGCCTTCACCTGCTGGCAGGTGAGACATCAAGAAACGAACTCTGCCATAGCCATATTCATACCCAGCCACCAGTGCTTTCATCTGAGATCCTGGTACATCTTCGCTGCTCCTGGATGTACTACTAAAGGGGAAGTGTGAAACTCTCTCTCCAACTCCTCCTATGAATAAACTGGTACCATGGTACGTCCTCTGAAATGGATGGCGTGCTCTCCTCCTACAGAGAATCCATAAGGTGCAAGTGTTGTGGATATTTGCGCACATCGTGTCTCACAGTCAGCGTCCCCACACTATGCCTCTCTGACCCGCTGTAGTAGTGGAAGAGTTACTGTGAGTGACTAAAGAAAGGCTTCTCCATCTCTATCCATGAAGGATATCTTCAAAGTGGCTAGCTGCTCCGTCGCCTCACTGAGTAGTTGAATGCCTGTCCTCCCGCTGAGGGCATCGGCTACCACATTCCCCTTTCAGGAGTATAGACTATCTCAAAGTCATAATCCTAGAGGAACTCTATCCATCACTATTGTCTCAAATTCAGGTCCTTCTGTGAGAAGATTTACCTGAGACTCTGGTGGTGAGAGTAGACTGTAAAGCGCTCACCCATATGATAGTGTCGCCACATCTTCAGAGCGTAGACCACTGCTGCTAACTCCGGGTCATGGGTAGCATAGTTCTACCCATGCTGCCTCAACTGACGTGATCCATAAGCGATCACGGCCCGCTACTGCATCAGGGCGCATCCGATTCTGGTCCCTGATGCATCGTAGTAGACTACGTACCCTACTCCCTCCTCTGGTAGCCTCAAGATAGGTGCGCTGGTCAGTCTCTGGCTCAGCTCCTGGAAGCTCTACTGACATCTGTTTGACCGCATGAAGGGTTTCCCCTTATTTTTCAAAGCTGAGAGTGGTGCTGCAACTCTGGAAAAGTCTGGCACAAATCTCCGGTAGTACTCACCTAGCCCAAAGAAACTCTGCACCTCTGTCACGCTCGTAGGGGGCTCCCAAGATAGCACTGCCTCGATCTTCACAGGATCCAGAGCAACTCCCGCCTCATAGATGACATTTCCCAAGAAGTGGAACTCACGTAACCAGAAATGAAATTTCGAGCGATTTACATAACGATGGTGCTCTCAGAGTGTTTCTAGTATAACCCGAAAGTGGTAGGCGTGTTCCTCCTCAGTGGTCGAGTATATCAATATGTCGTCGATGAAGACCACGATAAATAGATCTAGGTGTGGCTAAAAGATCCTGTTCATGAGACCCATGAACAATGCTAGAGAGTTGGTTACGCCAAAATAGCCTAACCAAGAACTCATAGTGGTCATACCGACATCTGAAGGCCATATTCTGCACGTCCTCTTCTCGAACTATGAGCTGATGATAGCCTGATCTATGGTCTATCATTGAGAACCACCGTGCTCCCTTGAGTCAATCCCCGGTAGAGGATAATTGTTTTTTACGGTCACCTAGTTCAGGTGATGATTGTCGACACAAAGTCACAAGCTCTCGTCCCCCTTCTTGGCGAACAATATTGGGGAAGCCCAGGGTGAAACACTGGGTCGGATGAATCCCTTGTCCTACAAGGATTCCAATTGTTCCTGTAGCTCTCAATGCTCAGCAGGGGCCATCCTATATGTTGGAGTGGATATCGGGGCTGTCCCGGGGTACATGTCAATATAAAAGTCTACCTCTCAATGAGGAGGTGTTCCTGGAACGTCGTCAGGGAAAACGTCCGCACATTGATCCACCACTACAAGGAAACTAGAACTCCGCATGTCAACTTCTCCTAGGATGAGTCTAGCCAACTGATGAGTGATGGGATGTCCTCTTCTCTGCGTGAGTGCATCCTGTGCTGCAAAGGTTCCCCTCTCACCGGTGAAGGTGAACCTACTCCCATCGGTGCGTATACACCGCACCTTGTGCCTAATATAGTCAATATAAGCATTGAATGTGGATAACCAAGCCATTCCCAAGATGACGTTGTAAGGCCTCAATGCCACTATGAAAAGATCCCAGCCGAAGCTCTCACCTCCTAGAGTAAGATCACAGTGCCGGCACTCGTGCGTAATCGTCGAGTCTGCTCTCATAGGAGTCTCTAGCTGTAAAGATCGAGCCAACGGCTCTGTCGGAATCTCTGAGTTCCGAACAAGGGAAACATCATTAATGAAATGACTCTCTCCTGTGTCTATAATAAATACAGCAAGGGTGTATTAGACACAGAGAGTACCTCGAATCATCTCTGGAACGCCGTGGTCATAGGCCTCCGCTGCCTGAAGCTGAGCATGTCCCTACCCGCCAGCTCCCTTGCCTCGTCCACCTGCTCTTGGCGGACCACCACAGTCGACCCTCTACCTCTACTTGGGTGGCCCCTCAACCATCTTCTTCTCCTCTGCACGGCTGGTCATGCAGTCACGAGCCATGTGGCTCTACCTTCTGCATGCGTAGCACTACTTGCTCCTCGAAAGGCTGTCTCTATGCCCTGTGCCCCGCACCTCTGAGCCAGTGCCCTGAGGTCATCTTACTGATGGTTTAGTCTGCCTGGACCCCTGTGACATCTGTCGACTGCCAGCGGAAGACGACTCTGCTACGTGCAGCCCTGCGGTAGGTCTCGCTACTGGCGTAGGCTCGGCAAGAAAGATCTATATGATAAGACCTCGCTCCAGTACTCCTGCCTGTGTCAGAATGCTGAGGGAGATCATCGATGCCCTGATCTCATGCCTCAGTCCCTGCTCAAAGGTTCGGGCCCGGATGAATGGGTATCGTACCATGTCCGTCAAATTGCACGAGAGATCAGTAAATCTCGGCGAGTACTGGGCGACCGTCATACTACCCTGCCGCAAGTGTAGAAGCTTTTGGATGCGCACCGTATAGAGGGTGGATGGGATGAACTCCGAGCAGAAGTGGCACTCAAAGTCCGTCTATAGGAGCGATGCCTCGTTGTGCAACTGGAGAATCAAGCTCCACCATCATCCTACTGCCGCCTGTAGGAGGCTCGCTACGATGATCACCATGAGATTAGATGGTGTCCCCAATAACCTGGAAACTCGCACAACCGGCTCCAACTAATCCCCGGCTGCCTATGGGTCTGTCTCCCTATGGGACTTGGGCGGTCTCTGACATTGAAACTCATGCAGTGCACTAAGGAGATGTGCACTATCAGTAGTTGGGGCTGGTAGCATCGATGGCTCGGTGGGTAGAGGTACCGCCGGTGCCCCCACTTTCAAAGGGCCCTGCACCGAGGCCACGTCGCTCGGTGGGCTGTCGTCTCACACAACACTCAGAACCATAGCTGGATGCCATCGTGGGGCCATCCTGAAAAGAAACAGGTGCGCCACGGTCAAAAAAATATACTTTGTGAGCTGACACAAAGTAATCAGAAAGAAAATTTTTGAAACACACATGCAATCAATGCTTTCGTGCCTTGAGTCGGAAATCAGAAGTCAAGGTCCTGGTGTACGATACGTCGGCTGTCGAACCAACACTAGACACCCTGGACTGATAACCACACTAGATAACCTTAACACTATTGCTTCATTTAGAATAAAGATCAGAGTTATGGGTTCTGCGGTAGAACTGAACACCTCTGATACCAATTTTTCACGACATGTTCTTGGGACCCGTGCCGTGACTACCCCAAGCCCGCCTCCCATAGGCCAGAGGCTGGAGACTAGCACAAAGGCGTAAATCCCAACAAAAAAGGGGAAGGAATTTCTTTTATAAGTAAACAAACACCACATAGAAAGCAATAATAAGTAAACACTAAGTAAAACTAGATACAAAAAGTAGTGCGGAAAAGTAAGTGGGCCAGAAAACAAGCCAACACAGAAAGTAAAGTTCAATTGGAAAGAAAGTACATCAACTGAAAGTAAAGCATCAACGTCGAGCCATCCACTAAAAGTCCCACCTGAAGGGTGAGTATAGATAGTCTCCTCAGACCCCTCGAGTCCAGTTGTCCGCTACATGTACGTTCCGCCTTGTGGTCTACCTCCAGGTACATATTTTCTCCACAATCCTCAACCACGATCAGCGTTGTCCATCGTCTACATCCAACAGAACGTAGTACAGGCATAGCCCGTGTAGGGGTGAGTATACGCAACTCAGTAGGGACCCTGAGACCTCCAAAGGTCTCCTAGAATCGATAAAAGATAATCCACAAAAGAAAAGATACAATCAAAATGTTACAACCAACACTACTTAGGTATATGCCCATACATATACCTAAGTCATCAATTCCCGTTCGGCTCCAACATCCGAGAACAAGTTCGATCTCGTCCACATAGGAGAACACAAACCAATCCACATAGAAAATAATGTCAATCATATAGAAGATAATGATTTAATATCAAGACTCAACTCACACAGGTATACTTTTTTCAGTGATAGAGATGATCAGATATAGCCATTAATTCATTTAAGCTAGGACCCACGTAGGATACTAAACTAGCCAAGCTACAGAACCCACATAGGATTTCATTGCAGTCTTCATTTCCGTCAAACCCATAGAGGATTTAAGTACGGTCATCATCACTGTCGAACCCACATAGGATTTCAGTGCAGTCTTCATTACCGTCGAACCCTCATAAGATTTCAGTACGGTCTTCATCGCTTCCGAACCCACATAGGATTTCAATGTAGTCTTCATAGCCGTCAAACCCACATAGTATTTCTATACGTTCTTCATCACTGCTGAACCCACATAGGATTTCAGTGCAGTCTTCATCACCGTCGAACCCACATAGGATTTTAGTACGGTCTTCATCGCCGTCGAACCCACATAGGATTTCAGTGCAGTCTTCATCGCCGTCGAACCCACATAGGATTTTAGTACAGTCGTCATCGCTTCCGAAACCACATAGGATTTCAGTGCAGTCTTCATCGCCGTCGAACCCACATTGGATTTCAGTATGGTTGTCACAGTCACAATTGCAATCACAGTCGCAGTCGCAGTCGCAGTCGCAGCAGCATCCAGCTCTAGGGTTCCCGCACACAACATTCTCGTTCCCGAGAGGGTCCACACCACGAACAAAGGGGGTCAATACATCAAATTACACATAGTCTGGATTTTATGTATCTAAAATTTCCATCTTGACAAGAGGAACTCTACGTGACAGACGGCGCATCAATCGGACGCCCGATCTGAGAGTTATTGGCTTTTTCGTTCCAGGGGCCTGGTTGGTTTTTAAGTCAAAACCAACCCGACCACACTCCAACTATGTCCAAACCTCGAGAAGAGTAAGCCAAAAGGTACTTCTTTCTAATAGGAAATCAATGAAGTCGACGGAACGTCAATCAGACGTACGAAGCTCATGTTATAAGCATTTCTACTCCGAGGTCCCGGTTGGTTTCGTGTTCGAACCAACCCGGCCATACCAAAAGTTCTCCGAAACATTGAGTGTAATATACCGAAACTACCATCTCGATCCAAGAATCGCATCGCAATTGATGGTTCATCGTTCGGAGGTCCTTAGCCCATGATATGGAAAAAATAACAAACATGACCGGTTTTGTGGGTTTTTTTCCCAGACCGACCCGACCCGAGACCCCCTGGGTTGGCCCGAACCAGGTTAGTGTCCAGACCATTAGGGCGCAGCCCGGCCGGGTGGGCGTGGTCGGGCTCAACCGGCGTGGCCCGGCCCAATCTGGGCCGTCCGGCCTGGTGCGGCCATCCAGCCTGGGCGGCCGGTTGGCCCGGCGCGGGCGCGCCCCGCACGGCCAGCACCGAGCTGGTCGTGCCATTGCGGAAGGGGGGGGGGGGGTGCCCCACTTGATTGAAGTTGTGGCCCCCACGTGAGGGCTGATCCATTCCAGTGGACGCGGCCCAGCGTCGCGTCTCCCTCAGGTCCCGCGTAGCCACGAGACCGGCCGCCTGCCACTACGTCTTCAGCCGCGACGGTCCTTCCTAGCGGCGCACCGGGACGCCGCCGCCTCTGGCCACCGACGTCGCCGGTGAAGTCCGCGGACCACCAGAGCCACTCCGGTGGTCTGTTCTTCCTCTCGTCTGTGCCTGGGGTTGTCTCGGGACCCGTATATTATTGCAACTACCTCCAATCGCTCAACGGTCCTGTTTCATCGTCACCCAACGTTCCGTGCATCAAGAACAGAGAATCAGTGGGTACAGACTTGTTTATTGGTCCGCACCAACTGCGTTAGAGGATCAAACGACTTTCAACAAATTTAATCATATGTCACAGATATAATCCACATAAATTAAATTAAATCAAACCCCATAACTCAAGAGTTTTTTAACGAAGGTTCGCCACAGGAAAAAGGACGCAACTGAAGAAGGCTCCGTAAGCGTCGTCGGCATCGCGGTACACGGCATCACGGAGAAGAGGATCGTCGGCGTCGGGGTACATGGCGTTGCATCATCAATCTCCAAGAAACTAGTGTTATTCGTCATCATCCATCAGAGGTCGGCATTCTTCATCGTTCTTTGCGTTCTCCAATGAAGAAGGTGATGATTCGAAGGCTTGAGCAAAACCTCTCAAATTCTTCTCGCACCACGAAACCAGAAAAATAAAATAAAGCATTGCCTTGTTTTATTACTCATGCCAACCTTTGAAATTCAAAAATTAAAACACGATTTAATTATCGTGCGTTGAGCAATTAATGAGGCGTTTAATAATCAAATTAAACGGGTGAGATGACTTGGCATTAAAGAGGGGGGTGTGGGTGAGTTACCAAATTAAATGCACGTGGGAGTTAAAAGGAAATAAAGGGGGTGGGGACGTGTGGGCCCCACATCACTAATATCCTACCTAGGAGTTAGAGTATTAGTGGGTCCCACTCCAACCACCTTGCCTATGTTATCATTACATAGAATAAAAATAAAATTGCAGCACAATATTCTATTTTTATTCTTTAGTTAACACAATTAATTAGCAATGCACATGAGGAAACACAACTCCAGAAAAGGCGTACTTAAGAAATTACCGGTGTTGTGATTCCATCGGTGCCCTCAGAATTTGATTCTGAGCACCGGTTCAAAAATTAGGAAAACCCGCTCGATCGTTCACTGAACGTACCCAAGCCAAACATCAGAAATTGATTCCGGGCACACCGGGCCTCGGAATCAGGTGCCATCGGAAACTGCGTTCTTGTAAAATCTCAAAGAAAATTAAGAAAAAAAAATTCACATGAATTTTACGGGTCTTTACATAATCAATGGATGAGAATTGTAATTAAATTCTGTTGTATTATATATCCAAAAGGTAAAAAAATACCTCAACAGTAGGAAAATAATCATGTGACCAAAATGTTTATTATATTAATTTCATTTCTATAGAATTAATGGTCGTTTAACTCATCATAGATTTAATGTTTTATAGGTATTAACATTCTCAAGATAATTTTATCTGTCACTCACTATTAATACTTTTGTTTTAGTATTCTCTTTCATGCACATTTTTTCATATCCGACCAATGTTCTCCTATATAGAAACCCATTAATGTATCATTATGGGTGAAAATCATACATCAATTCTATCATATAAATATGAAATTTTATAAAGAACTTTTATGATATGGGTCTCTTGGAATGTAATTTTTAAATGTCAAAAACATTACAACTATGTTCAAGATAAAATTGTGAGGTCGCAATTTATTTAGAAGTGTAGAAAGTGACACACGAATATTTAATAATAGGAACATCATGTTAGAAAGTACACACGATAAAAGACATAATGAATATAATAGAATGTTATAGACTATGAATTTATAATATATTTAATTCTAAATAAACTAATTAAATTTGATATATTTCAATGCACACAACACCGAGTTTGAATGAAACATAATACTCTAATAACATATTATTATTTAAACATGAAAAATATAAAGTATCCATTAAAAAATAGGATATTAATAGTAATAAATAAATTATAAAATTTATATGGATTAAAATTAAAATATATCAATTAACTTGTTATAGTTTTATGAGAAATAAAATAATAATTAATTATAATTAGAAAAATGATTTAAAAAACGACATTTTTTCTAAAAGGTGGGTAATTCACACTTTGTATAAAATATTTAACATCATTGTTTTATAGAATATAGAAGAAATAATTTTACAAGATAAATATATTTTTTTAACTCTTCAATTAAAAATAATCAATGGGGTAATTGTTGGTATTTTTATGAAATTATAATTTTCTTTGATGAATTGTGAAAAAAGCACTTTCTATTGATAATTGACATTTTCATTAAATTATTTTAAAACATAAATTATATTTTAAATGTAAAAAAATGTACAACATGTTTAATTTTATTAATATTGAACTAATTAAGGTTATTGGGATCAATTTTATAATGAATTTTTAAATTAAAACATTCTATACTTAAAAGAATTTTATCAAAGGAAATAAACCCTTTCCTAACATCTATGGTTTTAATTTGCATTTAATTATACCAATTATGTGAATTTAATATTTAAAATTAGACTCCATATTTGGAATAAACATAATATATATTTTATAATAAATCAACTATAATTTGTAAACCTAATTAATAGTGAAAATAATTAAAATTAATTACCATGGTTAAAGTAAAAATGGGATTACCATGGGGATAATGATATGATGTTAATCGTAAAAATGACTTAAAACATATATTAAACTAATTTTCGAGACATATCTCTACCCTACATTATTTAATAATAAAATATTTCACATTCTTAGGCTTTTATCATGAGGAAAATGTGGGTATCAATTTATCTTATCAAATCCTCCATGTTTATCCTCACCTTCATTATAAAATAAAACCACCTATTTTACAATATTCACATGTACAAAACCATTTTTTCCAATTAAATTCCAAAATAGAATAATTAATTTGATAAAAAAACCTAGAGTAAATATATTTATTATTATTCTTTATAGTGAATGATTTAGGCCTAAACCTAAATATACTGCTTGATGAAGAGGTAAAATTCAAGAATATGGATATTTGATTTATTTTTCCTTGAACATACATCAAAACATGTAAAAATATAATAATAAAAAATAAATTATTTAATTTATAATAAATTTTTATTATTTCAATTTTATAACTGAGATCCATCTCTCCTTCGATCAAATGGGAAATAATACCATTGATTTTATGTACGTCAAACTACCACATCACAGACCAATGTAATTAATTTTCCAACACCACCAATAAATTATGATTATATTGATAAATGAATCATATTTTCTTTATATTTATTACATTATTATAACTATTGATATATTTTATCAAATATAAATATTTTAATTTCAATTCCCATGGTTTTGTTATTTCATCTCTCATGTATAAAGTGGACTAAAACCACACAATGTAACATGAATAATTTCAATCTAATTATTTACATGAAATCTTGTGAGGGAAAATGTAACAACTAAATTGAATTTTTTTTATTTAGAAATAAATTTGAAGATAAAAATCACATATAACATCTTATCTTTAAATCTATTGGAAAATAATAATTTCTCTTGTGTGTACATGTAGACTAGTACCTCCACAAAGAGATATGGAAATGTTTTCATTCTGTTTTTAAATATATTATAATATTGATGTGTTTTATTAATATAAACTCTATTTATGTCATAAAAAAATTAGGATAAATTAAGAAGTATTTTTCATTTTTTCCATCCATCAAGATAAAAGGTAACATTGATCATCCAAACAAAAGACCTATAGTCTCCATGAATGGTATAACTAATTTTTAATATCTACAAGTAATTGATTACTCCACATACATATGTAATTAATATATATGATATTTATACATTTGTTAAACATTTTTAGGTATTGTAACCAAGATCAAATTAAAGGGAAAAAATAACAAAAATGAAATATAAATGAAATTGGAAGTAATTATAACCCAAAACCATAATTTTAAAATATAATTCTTCCTTAACAGGTGATAAAAGTCTATAAGTAAATCATTTATAGTATTTTATAAATATTATGTTTATTTAATATATTTATGATAAACATATATTGATTTCAATTGAGTTTTAGACACATATGAAGTATGTTGATCATGTGGTAAGGGTTTACCATCTCACATTTTATTTCATGATATGTTCACAATATCAACCCATTATTCCTTTTTGTTGTGTATATAATTCTAGTTTCTATATGTTATATCAAGAATATATTTCCCATAATGTGATTTTAATTTTAACTTTAATTTATTTAATTCATGGGGATTATGAATCACATGTTACCAATATTGTAATTGTTTATTTGACAATATCATCATTATTAAGGATTCTCTTTAATTTCACTCTTTGGGTAATTATTTGATATTTCTTTAATAAAATCAATATTTTTTAAACAATTTTTTAATTAGAAATTTTTTTATTAATTTTACCATTTTTTAACTCATTGGAATTTCAAAAGACTAAGAAAATGTTTTTATGAACATAGGACTTTATTTATATCGTCTATTGAAAATCCATTTTCATACATAATCATTTTATAATTTTTTTAAATTTTTTTTAATTTTTTAAAAATTATTTATTAATGAAAATATATGAGTTTTTTACAATGTAAAATGATATGAATGTTCATGTTGTTTCAAATAGAAGCCATGATAGGCTTTGTTCAAAAATGTGAAAGGATTAGTTGTCTAAAAATGCACTACATGAAAAAAATTTCATGTCTATATGGATAATAAATGTTAAAAGATTATTTTACAAGTTATTTGAGGATATTCTCAATGAAAAAAAATTTCAAAAAAACTTATGAAATGTTAATAAAAAAATTTCGTTTTCATTGTGTAGTAGTTATTTTCATCATGAATGTTTGTAAGGCATTTTTTACTGTGTTTCTATTAATTAAAGACATAAATAATGTATTATTACTTATAACCCACTAGGGATATGATGTAATGATATAATACTTTTGAATTATTTTGATTATTTATGATCATTTTGACTTTGAATGTAATTTTTTTTTCAAATCACCATATTATTAGACATAATTTATGGTTATCATTAATCGATTGGGGTATGTATTATCATTTTTGATTTTTTTCTAATTGAATTTTTATGTCGATTTTGTTTCACCCATTTTATATGTGTAATTCCTTGGACTTAGTATGTAACTAGTGGGTCCTAGATAGTGATAGACTATTGCTTTGTAGATAGGTATCATGGGAGGGATCGGTTGGAAATGTTTATGGGTTTATAATAAGATATAAAAACATACATATAAAGGGTCTTGAAAGAATGTTTTAGAGGTATAAAATTATTCATTCATTCATTCATTGTGAGATCTATTATTTCCAAATTATGTTTGTATTATATAGAATATCTATGGTTATGTATCAATCCCATGTGATTATTTATATGTATTTATTTCATTATAAATTATTTTCCAATATTTTAAACGGTTGATTGATATGATGGAATTTTTTCACAAATTTACCATTCTATATTGATTGTAATCATTTATGGTTGATTGATTTTACTATATTCTTACCCTTAATGAGCATATAAGCTCACCCATTTCTTATTTATTACTTTCTCTAGGATACTAGTATGTGTTTTATGATTGATATATGGGAATACACACTAAGGGATAATTATAATCTCAATGAAAATACTTTGTGTAATTTATGTTCTTAATTATAATGAAAATATCATGTCTATATAAATTTTACTATAAATAGATTAATATTTAGTTATTTGGGATAATATTCCTATTATTTTTTCCTATCTAAATATGGTACCCACAAGAACCACCCTACTATAGTTGGTGTATTTACAAGAGAACTGAGTTCTACCATGGTTTGCTGTAGTCAACTTGGAGGGTCTATATGACTAATCCAAATTATAAATTTAGTGTAGTGTGATTTGATTAATATAGTATACATTAATATTATTTTTCATTTTTCTCAGATGTATCGTAGTTTTTTTGATCCATATAAAATCCCTTATTCTCTTTTATTCTTTAATCACTCACTGAGTGAAAAGATATAGGGAAATAGACATTATCCTCAATGTTAAAGAACACGATCCTCACTCAAGGAAGTATTTCTTTAAATGATAAATACCCTGAATCACCCACAAATCACACATGTTTTAATCTTTTACATGGTGTCTTGTTTCATTAATTTTCATATCATTAATACATAAGAGTTTTGAAATGTTATTTATTGTAATAATAGTATACATTATTTACTTTTTGGAAATGAATCCTTATCTTTCAAGAAAATATTTTACATAAAATGATTTCAAAACTTTTTTAGTATTATTTAAAAAATTGATAAATTTATTTTTACCCATATTTTACTTTCTATATGATGGTTTGAAAACAATATTATTATAATATTCCAAATGAGGTTTTTTTATGAAATTTGGCAGGAAAATATTAATTCTAACACATATCACACAAATGAATTCTCTATCAACTATGACTAATATTTTGATTAATGAATCCAATACATAATTCCATTGTCCATTAAAATGAAAATTTATTCTATAATATTATAGAAATGTATAGATTAGAAATTTCTTCTTTAAAAATAAAAAATGTTATTTTATTCAAGAAATGTTTTATTAATATTAAAAATTTATAGATTAATATGTAAATATCCATTGATGATACATATACATCACCTATGAGGTGATCCAATGATTCTATATTTATAATCCCATGGATGGTTATTTTTTTGATGATGAAATATTGATGAAACCAATTATATATTCCATGATTTTAAATATAATCAACATATAAATGTTTTCATTATATTATATCAAACATGTGAATAAATTATGATTATGTGAAAATTGAGTTTATTATATACAACCAATTTATTGGGAATTTAAATAAAAATTTATCATGAGATGATGATGATAATCATGAACATGATTGAAAATTATTATCTTCACATTTCTAGGTGTGACTATAATTTCATTGATCTATTCTCAAAAGAATATGCATAGAAATAATTATGAATTAAATTGTTGATTTTTTTATAATTGGGATTGTTTATTTTTATAATGATGTATTTATATATGGTAATGATTTTGAATTTAAATGTTCAAATTTTTTTGTGGAGTATGATTCTATCTATATTTAATGAAAGTATTTTTCATGTAAATTATTTAAAATACCTATATTCACATTATTATTATTTCATATACTTAAGATTACAAAATAAAGTTTTTCTATCTGAATAAGGATTATTAAATTAATATTTTAATTAATATTACTCCTAGATATTACCTTACTTTTAATATTATTTTATATGATTTAATGGGTATGACTCATTTACCTTTAGAAAAAGAATATGATTATTTTATATTTACTTTACAATAATAATATACTCTCTTATAATTGATATCTACCATGTTTACCTTCACAAATCATATGATCTCATACATTATTATATTTTCATTCAAAATGTTTTAATGGAATTTTCTATGTATGGGGTATCATGATGGGTACTAATATGATAAACATTATATGTAATGTTGAAGATAATTTATGAAATAACAAGCCATGGTATTCAGTCTCTAAAAAAATATGCCATTACGGTCCTTTAAAATATATTATTGTGAAAATTATTAAGTATTCATCTAATATAGATAAATATTTCTCTATTTTATGATTTGGAATCTGTATATGGTTTTTATGAAATATTTTTTATTTTTTGAGATACAGTTGTTAGAAATATGGTGATATAACTAAAATAAAACTATGATGAAGCAAAAATGATTTGGGATGATCCTAAAGTAATATAGGTTATTAAAAAGATGTCATATGTTAAGAAATATATTGAATGGTTTTATTAGGATTATTACTCATTTAATTTTTGTTCACTAATTCCTTTATCTACCATTGGTTTTTTTAATGGATGAAAAAGGCTTAATCATGTTAACAATGAACGTGATGGATAATGAAATGACTTTCCTCATAAGAAACCAAATGTTATTGGAGATGGGATGAAGTAAAATTTGTCTATGTTCGATAATATCCTTAAACCAAGGATAATAATGTGAAGAATGTTGAGATTCCAAATACACCAATTAAGGAGAAACATGACATTGATTATTTTAAGTGACAACATCAAAAAGAAATTTTTTATTCTTCCTATCCACTGGTTTTTACGAAGTGTATACATGATATTGAAAAAATAGTTTCAAATTTTTATCTCTCTAACTATGAGATAATATTCCTTGTAGTCTATCACCCATATGGTGAAGATAATCAATAGTGTTCTATTACTGTGAACGTGTGAAAAAATGAAGAATTAAAATTAATTGAATTAGTGTAGTTCATGATGGTTTTTATCATTAAATATATTCCTTGAACTCATCATACTAAGATATAAATGGACCTTCTAGAACTAAAAATAACGATGATGAAGATGTTCATATCTATAAATCCTTAATTTTTAAGAAATTCAGGTTCAGATTATAGATTTATAATATACCATTCCATCAAAATTAATAAATTCTATTGAGGAATAAAATATTTTTTCTAGTAGTGTTACCAATACCAAACTATAAAAGTTGTAGACAAATCATTAAACTGATACGAAGGTTTCATTGGATAGTGGGAAGTCCCATTACTCATCTAGTTCTGTTGAAAAGAATAGAAATATGTAGCATAACATAAACTATAACTATAAATCATATTTTCAATTTTTTGGAATAGATACATTTCAATTAAATAGGTGAATTTAGACATGAAATTATCAAAATAAATATAGGGAATTTTTTAATTGTGGAATAGACTACAATTTAGCTAGTGATTGTTTATGAGGGAAAAATGGTCTAAAAGTTAAATAAAGGAGAAGAAGGATCCATCCAATGACATTCCAAGATTGAAATATAGGTCGATTAGTGAATATGAAAATAAATTCCTAAACTCAATATATAATTAGGATAGTTTTTCTCTATAACCCATTACAAAAAAATCATATGAAAATGTTGTTATCATAAATAATGTGGTGAAGAATAATGGTGTACTAAATGGTATACTCATGATAAACTATATAACTAAAAACATATTATTTTCTTTTCAATATACCAACTATTTTATAAATAATTAATTTGAAAATAGTATCGCATCCCCTCATTAATGTTTACTTGAGGGGTTTGCAGTAAAACCCCATAATGGCATGATGATAACATCACAAGACTATATCACCCATCCAATAAAATATTTTGGGAAATTTCCTACTAAAAATAATTCTATTCTCATTCCTGTTTAATTTGATATAATTATGGGCATGGAATATATTTATCTATCTCAATAATATTTTAATTTTTAAAAAGGAATTCCATGCATGGTATTTTGCATCAACTAATGATTATATGTAGGTGTGAGGAAGAACATGAACATTAAATGGGAATTACATCCATTCTATGAGTCTTAGAACATATTAATGAGTTATATTTAGCTCAAACAGTTGAGGAGAAACTCATCAATTGTGATATTCATATTATTTATTAATAAGACAATGTATTTCATGAAGAATTTCCTTGTAATCACCTAAAACATAAATATTAGTTTTATATATAAACCCTACAATATAATAATCTTATATCAAATTATCCTTATATAATGGTGTTAGTTGAGTTTTATGAATTCAATAAGAATTATGAGGATAATATAGAAAAAGGGATTCATTTTCCCATGTCTGTCACCATGTGGTGCACATGTTCTTATTTATTGATAAAAATTATGGGTTAATCGATCATTTAAATTATTCATGAGATTAAAATAGGATCAAAAATAGAAAAATGTAACTTTTTTATGGTATTGACAACATTATTTATCATCCTTAGTCATATTAGTACTATTCAATGATTGTATTTCAATATCAATATAAAAAAATGAGTGTCACAGTGGGGGATATATCAATGAAATACTTCTATATGAGGTATGATGATTATGAATTTATATTAGTTCCATTCATTTATATCATTTCCCCCACTACTTTAAAAGGATTTAATTAATATTTTTATTATATATATAATTGATAATTTTTTGGTTTAATTTATTGATGTTTTTATATATTCAATGAGAAATATAGAGTATGAAAATAACTTGAATATATATTTTTTGATTTTATACTGGAAGGATAGGTTGTTTGTCAACATTATTGTGTTCGAATAAAAGGAATTATAGTTTTTATTCTCTGGTTATATAATCTAATGTGTGGTATATTGGTAAATCCGTCAAAGTGACATGATATTCTCAAATGTTCTAGGACAACCAATATAACAATAACTCAATTTTTAAGCATGGTTGGATACTATAGAATCTTTATGGGTAATTTTAAAAAGATTTATAATAAAAAATCAAAGTTGAAACAGAACAAAGGGTTTTTCATATGGAATTATTATTATGATGAAAACATTAAGGTGATAAAATTATTTTAGTCAGAACACCTATATTAATAGTACCCTTTCATGGAAAATGGTGTTTGATCTATAGTGATACATCAATTAAGGGAAATTAATTAGTACACATGTATATTGGAATTGATATATATTATGTCTCACGCTAATTGAAAAAATATCAAAATAATTACTGAGATCAGGATTGGGAGATAGTAGTGTTAATTATTGTATTGATAACATAGAGAAATTATCATTATCATGAAATATATTATATATATATATATATCATAATTTAATAATGTATATATTCACATAAGATGATTTGAATATGTTGAAAACTAAATTGTTGGAATATATTAAGGATCACGATTTCACATTACTCTACAACTCTGGGATGTGGAATAATGTATCTGATGCTCTATGATAAAATGGTCATGGTTGTATTCAATTGTATAGATTAAAAGACATAAAATATTTATGTTTTTAAAGAAGGTGGACCTTAAAATTTTGGGTAATGGTAAAATTTAATATCATTCTCATATGATTTTTCAACCATCCATTCTTGTGAGGATTAATGATGTGTGGATGGAATATCAATAACTACCAAAGGTGGTGAAAAATATTTCCTTACTAAAAAGTGATTCTAATAGAATGATATGTTTTATTGATTTTATTACCGAAAAATACAAGAATAAAGTGATTTTATATCGAGATCCTATTACATAATTCTTTTCAATTCCATAAATAATGAATAATTAATGTGATATGAATTTGAATCTCTTCTGAAATAAATTTAAAATGGATACAGATGAATATTTCTCATGAAGTCTAGTATTTTAGCATGTTAAGGAACATAAAAATAATTTTATGGGGATTTTATAACCACTACGCATCCTATAAGGGAAATGGAAAAACATGACTATGTTTTTTATTATAGGACGTCCAAAAATATATAATGGGAACAATTCTATTTTTTAATTTTATTTTATTTCCTTACAAAGTCATCATAGTTCCTTACAACAAGTTAAGTGTTATTTTTTGATAATATTTCCTCGATATCAATTTAAAACATGTTATGATTTTGTGGGGGTAACACATTATATTAAATATCATTGGGATATAATGTTTACATTGATGTTAAAGGGAAGTATATAGATACCCTAGAATATTTGGTTACCATTATTAATTCAATCCATTATTAGATATAACATTATTAAAATGGGATAATTAAATCAATTTATGATTTTTTGGATTCTTGATTTATGTATATCAATTGTGGTTGTGATGAACAAATTGTTTCTCATTATTTCACTAAAAAACAGTGTGACACCACAACACCGATAACCTAGTGTCACTGGTTATCATATTATATTGAATATATATAGGTCATCACACACCAGTGGATATAATAATTTTTTATTCCTGGTAATCTTGATACATGTTTGTATCCCAAAATACAATAAAAAATGACGCTATAATATCATATTTGATAAAATCATTATTTTCTCTAGAATATCAATAATTATACTTTATAATAAACTTGTCTAATTGAGTGGAAATGAAAAATCTAAAAGGTTTGATATTATATTTATATTATGGGAAAAAATATAAATCAAGTGGTTATATAATAAATAATATTTGAATAATATGTCCAAGATAATATATAAATATATTCCACATAATTAATAAAATAAAAGTTGAATATAATTCATGGGCATCATAACAGCATAAATAATCACATATATGATAATAACATGTTTCTTAATGATAAAACTTATAGTTCCAAACATCACAATAATTCAATCAATTCCATGTTCTATGAAAAAAATATAAATTTATAATGAATATAAAAAATATCCATACTAGTATGTGTAATGAGACCTACTAATACATATAGGATCTGTAATGGTAACCCCCATTACTTAATATAACTAATGAATTCATTATATAAAAGTGGTGAACAAAAAATTCAATATATAATCATTACAAATAATTATATTGAAAATAAATAATATGAATGATAATGTTTTAACCAATAAATAAATACAAATTTATAATTAGCCATCTATAGTAATAGTATTGATAGTTTAAAAATATAATATTCATAATACTGCATAATATTCACTGAAGGATTTTTCATATAAGAATATAAATTAAAAATATAAAATGAATATTTCTTGTATAACATATCCTTTCTATTTTGAAATCACTAATATTAAGATATTAAAATTAAATAATGTTAAATTTTAATTTTTTTTAACCATATTTGGAAAATTGAAATGTATGCATATAAATAAATACTATTCATTATGATAGTAAAACCTATTTGTGTGGTTAACATTAAAACAATTATTCAAAACACACCATCGGTAAAAAGATCCTCCTTCAAAAAATGAAAATAAAATTTATACAAAAATATATATTATAATTCTATAAATGGTAGAATGATCATTTATAAATCATAAGATATTAGTAACAATATTTTTCAAAACATTATCAATAAAATATAATATTGGAAGTAAATTATTCTTGGATAATGAAAAAAAATGTATGATTTTCTTAAAATACTATATTAGACAATTCGAGTTTGAAATAATATATATATGGATCTAATAATTGAAAAATAATTAAAATAGTAAAATTATATTTGTGGGGTTTATTATTTAAATATATTTATATTTTTCATAATAAACGAAAATATAAATATAAACATAAAAAATCATGAACAAATATATTATTGTTAAGAGAAAAGTTGCACCATGTTTGAAATTCATTTTAATTAATTTTATCCTCATGTATAACAAATTATAATTAATTATACACATATTCAAGAACCATAGGAAAATATATATTAATATATATAATCATAAATTATCTAATTATAAAATTTCAACACATCTTTCATAATATATGATTTTTAGAATCTCTAATTCAATGTGTTAAATATTTCAATAACATGTATGTTTCATTTTGGTTTTATAGATAATTGAATCATTTTTATGATTCAGAAATGTAAATAATGATATTCATGATAAAAATATAATATACATTAACTATAAAAATGTTTATTTTCACTACTTATATATTGATAATGAAAAATGAATTACATATTTCATGGAGATTGTATGCTGAATGTAAAAATGAATGATTTTTTCACATTTCGGTGAATGTAATGAAATATATTTAAATTATAATTTAAAATTATATAATAATTAATAAAACACATATATAACACATATATTCATTAAATATATCATTATTACAATCTATATAGTGAATAAATTAAAAAATAATCACATCACTTTGTGGAAATGGTGGCCAACATATATTGTTGAACAACACTATCATTTTCTAATGGATGGAAAGATAATAAGTTAAGTGACATATTATATTATAATAAACATTATTTTATAAATATAATATTTAGTCATTATTTGAATCATTATGACCGTTTATGTAAAATGGTGATGAAAATTAATTACATTGTTTTCAGGATATAGTTAGTTGTATACAGAGAAATGTAATGTTTTACCAGTACGTAACATGAAAAAGATACCAAAAATGGTTTTACGACCATGATACTAACACAATTTTAGATTTATTATACTAAATATATTATTTTAGTTATGGAAAAATTGATTTATAGAATTTAGTAGAAGTAATAAAACTGAATGAGTCAGTACAGATGATAAAAACTTGTTTATCAAATATCATTTAGATCCCTTATTAATGACATACGAATATAAATGTAAAAATGATCAAAAATTATATTTTTTTATTTTGGTATTTTTATAATATAATTGAGAAGGGTTTTGTTAAACTATGGTACTTTAGAAGTTATAATGAAAATGGAGAAGTGTGTCATTTTATAAGTGGGGAGTTTTTCACTTTTTTAAATTCAACAAATATTATACAATAATTTGTACATACACATATAAAAATGATCTAAAATTAAATTTATTATAATTTAATAATTATATGGTATTAATTTTTATTATAATCATATTATATAGGTTTATATATAATTTATAATTTTTCCTTTTTCTCACCACCATCATCAAACATTTTTTACCATAATTAGGGTATCAATGTTTCCCATATTAAGGCATTATATTTGTAAATATACTTTAACAATTGGATAATAAATAGAAATTTGAATAAATATTAATTCATTTATAATCCTATAAGTCCTAGAAAAATATTTTTATTATTTATAAATAATATAATAATATATTGTTTTCGTGAAATTTTATTAATGTCAACTTTTAAACTACTAATTAAATTTTCCTTTAAAATCATTTTTTTAGAAATATAATTCAAACAGAAACATTTATGAAATCCAAAATATAATATATTTATCTATATATTTCATAAGTGAATGATGAATCACAAAAAATATAACTTTCAATTTTTATAAAATCATTTACATGATTTTTATACAGTGTAAAAATGAACGTTGTTGGAATCCTGTATGCATTTAATGTAATAATATCATCATAAAACATTAAATAAAGTTACTTGTATAAAAACATAACTCATAAAAATAAAAACAATTTTATCTTATCCTATCGTATATTTAAAAATCTGTATAAATTATATATATATAAATCACTATATAGGGACATTAGGAAATTTTATTTACATTAAATTTTTATATAAGTCATTATGAAGGTAAAATAGAATAAAAATGAAATATATTAAAATATTTGATGTATATGTTAAAATTTTCCCATATGATGATATTAAATCAACACTTTCATGTATTTGGGAACTTATTCCATCACTTTTTCATTGTTTTACACATACTACCATTACTGATGTGACAAATATTTATCGTGGTTACAATTTATAAAACCCCAAAATGAAAGGGGCCAAATTTTCAATATTCATCCTTCTGATTCCAAATATTTTATCAGTTTTTTTATATTAAATAATTATATTAGGGTTAAAATTTTATTTAATATAAATTCAAATAGTTAAATGAAAAATATATTTTAACAATAAAATTATTTTTCTGTAGAAAAAGTATCTTATATCAGAATCATGAATATTAATATTAGAAATGAATTTGTTAGATTATAATAAAACAATTAGATCATATATCACAACATATAATCTATAATTTTATATTTAAATGAAAATATGTAATAAAAATATATAAAAATATTTTAAAAATCTATATTTTTTAACAATATACGTCAAAATCTATCATTTTATAAAAATAAAAAAATATAACACTTTGATGTTTTTTATTTATAATTTCAAAAAGTATGAAAATTTTATAAATTAAAATATCTATAATTTTAAGAAATTATTTTTTACAGCAAAAAATAAAAATAAAAAAAATAATTTCATGAAAATGCATTACGAATAAAAAAGTGACTCCTATAAAAAGAATGATTATTTAATTCCTAAGAACTACGCATTACTATAATACTGATTAAGACCATTATAAAAATATATCATAATGTTTTTACTCATATTCAAACCCACCAATTTAATTTATAGGTTATAATGATCAAATTTAAATAATACTAATATTATTATAATAGCGAATTCAGTTACAACTCCATGATTAAAGGTAAATAAGATATAAAGATTATAATTATTTTAAGTTTAATTTTACTTTTTTTTTATTATTCAACCTAAAACATATTATGTTTTTATAATTTCCCATCAATTATCAATTTTTGTACCTTTTATTTAAAACACATATAACAATGATGGTAAATAATACATCTATTAAAAAGTAGAAGTGTGAAGGATAAAATATAATCGAAATTGCACATAATCATATTACTAGGTATAGAAAAAAATATTGGGGTGTTAAAATATTTTGAGGGATGTGAAAACTACCATCCAAGGTATAATAGAGAGTAGAGGAGAACATGGTCATGATAATGTTTACAACCATATAACTAGTAAAACTATTTGGGGTTAAAAGTATCTCAATTCATTAGAAATTAATGTAAAAGGATAATCTTTTTTAATGATCCATTACATAAAATTTGATGATTATTCTACTACCATGATACAGAACATGATAAAATGTAATTATTTGATATATATCCATTTCATACTAATAACTTCATCTATTGGTTTTTTATTGGTGAATTTCCATATCATCTCTTGTTATGTGAAATTACTATTCAATATTATTTTTTCAATTCTAGAAGAATGAAAGTCAACTGTTTAAAGATCATTAGATCCAAATGATTTTTTTCTATCAATTAATATATATAAAACCCAATATGTTTTCCAAATATTATTTAATTTAATAAATTAATATCAAATATAATTGTATCAAATTAGAAAATAATAATATTTTGATGAATTATTATTTTATAAAATTCTAAAAACATCATAAAAATTTAATATAATACCAAATATAATAATAAATAATCGAATATATTATAACCTATTAATTTTTAGTCTATTTTTATATCTATTTCTCTAGAATAAAATTATTATATTTTAATATTTTGTGAATTTTTGAATGTTCCCCGCACCTCAATTATAAAATGGAACCACCTTATTCACTTATTGAAAACACAAAGAGCCATAAATATTGACCAATGGATTCCAATTTTATTTTTCAATATCCTTTTGTATTTTTTTGAGGTCCTACTCAATCCAAATTTCTGACCCAATATTCATTAATTAAATATCTATATGAAGTCCACCGAAGAAGATGTATTTATTTCTATCTAATCATTCATGTTAATTTCTTCTTCTACCTTATTTTAATGTGTTTCCATCCCAAAATAATTAATAAAGTATCAGATATATTATAGGATTTCATTATGATTATTGGAAAACAATATTCTATGTTTTTTCTGTTATATGAAAAATGAAATCACTATGTATACGTATATATTGATTACAGACTCCACCATGTGGTGCAATATGATTTTCATCACATCAATAATTGGACATATAGAATTATATAAATAATGTATGCATATAATAAATAGTCATCGTATCATTTTAAATAAATTATTACACGATTTTGATATTATTATGTCATCAAATAAAAACCAAGCATTGTAAATTCTAGTTTTTTTGGAATAAAATGTAAATAAAAATGAAAAAAATGGAAATGAAAGTAATCATCTATATAATAATACTCTATAATTAGGACCTAAAATAATTTTAGCTCATAAATATCCAAAGGATATTATGGGGAATATATGTATAAATTTGATGTGGTAACAAGCACAGTAATAGAATAAACATTGATAGAAATCATAGTACATCGGTTGGAAGGATTAAGAATATGGCATAAATAGGAATTGAAAATGAGTAAACATAATGATGAATAAAATGTAGAACATGGGATATTTTGATATTATAAATCTAGAAGTATTGGATAATAATATAACATGATATAAACATGATTCAAGAAAAACTATAAATAATATATCACATTGGTTAAAATATGAAAAAAATTATTAGGATTACTCTATAGTTATATACATGATGTCTCATGAGAATAAACATTACTGAATTAATTGGAGAACTATTTGGGAACAAACATAATAATATATTTATTCATATATTTCCAAATAAATAATCATTATTAAAAAATGGACATAAAGGTCACCCATATAATTAAATGGGAATTAGAATCACGCCAATTAGACTAACCAAAGGGTTTATCTTAATAGAATCTATGGAAGAAGGGATTAATAATTTATATAAAATAATGAAAACAAAATAAATTATAGATCATGAATAATTATTTCAATAAAATATTATATGAAAAGTAGTATTGAAGAAACATTAAAATGATCCACTTTAGTGTGGTTTAATGGAAAAGATTATAGAGTTTTCAAAAGAAAAAAAGAAAAATTGTTTTAATAAAACGGCATGTTAATTAAGATTATTTTTTAATATGAAATGAAGATTTTACAAAAAAATGGTTACATCAAACACTTTTAAAAGTGTACATGAAAATGGGTAAGAGATATAGAAGTTCACTTCAATCAAGCTTTATTTTTGGGAGGAATTGAAAAAGGAACCTTTTAAAAGACAAATATACCAAACAAATTAATATTATTTGAGATATTTAAGAAAATTTGGAACATATATATTGAATTTCATATACTTGTTTAATAATAACCTAGATTTATAGAAGTTTAAAGTGAGTGAAAGTGTAACCTTAATGAAAAAATATGAAGGTTTGAAGATATCCCATACCATATTTCTGAATATATTTTTCACATTCACATACTGACTTGGATAATAAAATTATATTTTTTAATTTATTAAATAATAATATTTTAATTTAATATTTTATTTAATATAATTTTATTAAGTTCATTTATGTACATTTTTATGAGTTGTAGTGTTTGAATTATTTGTTATGGGAACATTCATTTCATTGTTTTATGTATGGGTCAATTGTGTTTAATAATGGGTGTTCTTTTGAAAAGGATGAAAAAATATAGAAGTTAAATAAAAAAATTATTATACTTTAATTTTTTTTAAATTTTCCCATTTAGAATTTCTTTGGATGTGAGGATGATCTATTATGTAAATTTTTAATGATAATAATACGGTTTATTTTGACACGTTTTGGAACATCTCAAGCTAGTTTTGTTTTATAATTTAATATTACGTATAAATATTTGTTCCAAAACATAAAAAAATTTATAATACACATTTTTTAATATGTTTTACACATTATGAAATATTTATGACCAGCCTTGATGTTAATAATGGAAAATGACAAACCTTCGTCCACGAAGGCAGTAGATTGACATATCATAGAAAATGTTTTCATTTTTAGAATAAAAGGAGAAAAAAATATAAATGATTGTGGATATTATTATAATTCAATGTAATAGAGTACATATATTATACTAGAGTTATCATGTGACTTTAGATAGATTATTTTATAAGAATATAATGAAATAAAATAAACTAATAAAGAAAAAATGAGGATTTTACCTCATGAATATCGCATCCTTGAGAACCTCTTTAAAGAACATGGAAGTGGTATTTTAGTGATACAAAAATACTAAGATGATAAGAAGAGTCTGGGTATAGGAATTTGGAATAACATATTCATGATATAAATCTTAGGATGTGTGAGTAGTAAGGGCTTTGAGGGGTGGTATTTATAAAGGGATGTGTGGGGAATATTAGATTATTATAAAAATTTGTATATTATATCGTATAAATACTTGAAATAATATTGATGACCACTAATAAATATGGTAAATAGTTCATTTGAGTTTCAAATAATGGGTTATTACATCTTTCATGACTCAATAATTCATGTATTTGGCTTCAAATGTTAAATATCGTAAATTAAAATATTTAACTATTCACAAAATTAGTCTATTATAAAAATATTAGAAACATTCAACATAACATTTTTTGATGTATATATTAAAAAATTTGGCTCAATTTTATAAATATAATTTTATAAATAATCCGAACATAATTGTTTTATTAAAACCATCTATTAATTAAAAAACAACTCATTTTAATATTATAATCGATTTTATGACACTTTGAGAAAGTAATTAAGGTCTCATAAATTTATATTATAATTAAAATACTACATAACATTGATTTATGAATCTATTTTATAAAAAAAAATTCATTTTAAAAACTATATTTATTATAAATTTTCAAATAAACTTATATGATTTATAAAAAACAAACACTTAATTTTGAATTTTTCAAACATTTATTTACTTGTACCATGATATAAATATATAATATTTTAAGTTATAATATCAAAAATTTTATTTATACTTCTGTTATTGAGGATAATATTCTGACAACAAATTTAATATTCCTGATGGTCACATTTCTATTCCAACAGTCTAGTTTCTATTCTAATGGTATAAATTACATGATTTTTACAAATACCCCCTTTTTAATTCACTATTAATTTATGTGAATATTCTTTATTGGGTTCACTATGTGATTTATGTGATAAAAACTATGTGACATGATTATATGAAGGAAATTTCCTTTGATTCATTCCTAGTTCATTACATTCTTCCACACTACTGAAATTTCAATATTGAATTTACGTTTTTCGTATAAAAGTGAAAACACGTGAGGGTATTTCTCCATCATCAGTTTCTTCAGTTACCATGTCACCCCTTCAGACATATGTATTTTAAAAAATATTATGACTTGTTTTCTATTCTTATTCATATAACCTTATCTTTATGCTCCATGATCTTCACCGACTACTTCTTAGAATAGATTCCATTCTCGAGATGCACAACCTATGAATTCAACACATGTGAGTTATCAGGTATTTACTTCATCACGAGAGATATTATGAACACATAATTTATATGAGACATGGTTGGTAGATTTTGTAGTTGATATTCCCAACTCTATCATGGTCATGAATCTTGATGTGGCCATTTAAATGGGGAAATATAATTTATTTCATGTAAAATCTCATGACTCTCTTCCATATATATATATATATAGAAATACTGGTACTCCAACCAAAATTCAATGACCCAAAAATGATTATATTGGTAGGTCTTCTGTCAACTATGGACATCTTTTATGTGCTGCCAAATGTTTTTCACTATTTGAACCATTTATTCAACCATTTTCGGCCCCATTATCGTATGTCCACAAACTACATCATATTATTCAAGTTTTCTTCTTCTATTCACATATAGGGTTTCATAACAGTCAATTTGAATGTTTGAGTGGATGTTATTGATGTAATAGAACAAGACCATTATAAAATATTTATACGAACCTTTTTGAATTATATGGAACATGGTAACAACATCCATTCAAGTTTCTTAGTTGGTTTCTCATATTTTCCATCATTTTTAGGATGGTAAGTCGTATTTATATTCAAATCAGTGTTTATATAGTGTTTGATACTTTTCTAGAACACTGAAGAAAATCATTAATATTGAATAGATAAAATCGATATTGGTACCCCCTTCATACTCAAATATTATTTTATGTATATCTGTGAAATATAATAAATTGATAAGTCCTATTTAATTGAGATAATGTGATTTTTCTTTGTTAGATTATCCACAAAAAACCAAATAGCATTATTTTCTCTGGATGTTTTTTGAGGTCTAGTGACAATATTATTTTTTATTTTTCCCATTTCCATGTAGGTACTTGTTAAAGGTCCTTCATCCCATTATAATTGTACTTACAATACATCACTTGTTGATATACTTGGAACATGTTTTTATTCAACAATACACATTTTCATATTGACCCACCAATAGTTTTCTATGTGATCTTGATATAACTTTTTGATTCCATTGTGGATGTAGAAGGTAGATCATTGTGTATCATTAAAAATATACTTCATTATCTCATCATTAGGTTCCAAAATTACTAATGTCCCAAATATTATGACTCTTTCCCAATGAATTTTGATACCTAAGTATTTCTCTTTTCGGATAGCTTCCACCTTCTTTTGAATATGCACATCATCTCATTTAGCTACTTCTATATTCTCCAAAAGGGATAGTTGAGCAATAATTTTCGAGAGGATTGTGGTTTTCCTTCCAAAATGATTTCTATTTCCATACTTTACAACTATAAGTACATTTGATCATTCTCGATTCACATAATTAATAATGTTTTAGAGTCCATTATAGTTAGAGAACTTTATACATTATTTTATTTACCAGGATATTATTGGATGGAGAATTTATTATCCATTATGATATTTAAGTATCTTCACTTTTAATTTTTTGATCATTCTCTATAAATATATATTTTAGGCTCTAATGACTAGTATATATCTCATAATTCATCCCATGTTGGTACTTCAACCAATATTTCTTTGCAAATATTAAATCCACTAACTCAAAATAATTTGTGGGATAATTTTTTTGAGGAATATTCACCATCCTTGAGGTATATGATATCACTATATCATTTTTTCCGAGTATATATCCTAATCCCATCATTAAAGCGTCTATTTATACCATAAAGTGATCTCTAATTTTTGGATGTGTTTGTACTTGTGTAGTGATAATCCTACTTTTAACTCTTTAAATCATTCTCCACATTCGCTAGTACAATCAAAATTTACTCTTATTCATGTATTCTAGGTTATTAGGTTTAAAAATAATTTTATTTTCATCAAAAATATTTGGTAAATCCTAGATAATACAAATAATATCAGGATATTTGATATAGATATTGGACTGGTAGACTCAATAAATGAATATCCTTCAGAATATTCATTAGATATCACTTTTTTGTTGATAACATACCCTGAGAACATTATATTCTCAACAAAAAACCAAAATTTACTACAATTGGCATATAGTTTCTCTTTCAACGATGCATTTAGAAGTGTATTAAAATAATCCTTAATATCCTTCATTATTTTGAAATATATTAGAATATCGCCTATAAATATATATAAAAAATTATTCGTTAATATCTAATACTCTATCTTGATTATTAGTTCATCTGATGGGAACCACTATGAATTCAAAGTGTGTATACCTTGTTCAAAAGACAGTCATGGGAATATCATCCGTATTATACATTAATTGGTAATATCTCATTCAAAGGTCCCATATTGACAAATAATTGGCCCCAAACAGTTGATAAAAAAATTAATCTACATATAAAAGGTGTCACCTGTTCTTTAACATGATTTTTTTAATTTCATGAAAATAAATGGATAGGCACATTGATCCATCTTTTTTATTGATGAATAGGTCTGTCACACCACACAGTAAAGAACAAAGACATAAAAAAAATATTTTCTAAATTATCATTTAAAAATATCTTCTATTTTTATAACTCAATGTTGACCATTGTGATAATAATTAAGTAAAAATTTTGTATAAAAAACATTATAAATGATCATGTTTGATGAGGTTAAATGGAAACATTTAATGTGTCTTTAAACTGATAAAGATATAATTTTTTTAAAAAAATATAGGAGATAAAAAATATAGTTTTTAATCATGAATTGAGTGATTTTATAAATACACTAGTTGATTTAAACTTTTTATGGAGTGTTCTTAAACATGGGTAACAAATAAATAATTTTCAATTATTTAATCTTGCATTTCTGGAGTAATTGAGAAGGGAAACATATAAAATATGAATTTCTAGAAAAAATAAAGATTATTTGAGATATTTACATATATTTGGAACACATAGAAATAATGGGGGATAATTATATTATAATATAGATGAATTATATTGGGGTAAAGATAGAGAAATCCTAAACTGAAGGAAAAATGTTGAGGTTTAGTGATATCCCTTAACTTAGATCAGAATGTGATCTACACCAAAACATAACGTACTAGATAATCAAGTTATATGATTTAATTTATTAATTTATAATCTATTATATATATATTTGATTTAATATAATTTTTTGAATTTTTTTTTGTTCATTTGGATTAGTAATAAATTTTAATTTCATTATTTCAAGAGTTCTTGTTTCATGGTTTTAGGGTTTATTCCCTAGAGTATAATTATAGGAGTTCAAGTGAAATGGGAAAAATATACAAAATAGGATTGAAAAGATATTAATATAATTTCATAATTTTAATTGGCCCCATAAATAATTTTTTTTGATAAGAGGATGCCCCATTAGATAAAATGTTGATGATAAGCCTTTGGTTTATTTTGACAGGTTTTTGATCATCACATTATAATTTTGTTTAATTATTTAATATTATGTATATATATTAGTTCCACAAAAAATGTTATCAAACATCATTAAATTTGTCAAATAGTTATTATGGTTTTCTGGCTAACCTTGACGGTAGTAATAAAAAATGAAAACTCTTCATCCATGAACATAGTGAATCAATATATAGATAACGATGATTTTAATTTTATAATAAATGATTAAGAGAATAGATTTGTTTACAGAGATTTTGTTAACTGAAATACATTCATGTATATATATAATAGTATAGTTTTCATGTCACATTGTATGGAGGTTGTGTGGAGAGGATAAAAAATTAAAAAAAAATATTAGAGAAATACTAAGGATTTTACATCTTGAATATCATATCATTTTTAACCACCTTATGTCATATGGATGTTATCTTTTAGTGAGAATATACTGACATATATGTGAGGATGAATATTGTGAGTTTAATTAGGTAGAATATATACATGATACAACGTCTGTAGGTGTGTGGAGAAGGGGGTGTGGGGTGGTACTTATAAGGGTAAGAGAAGTTTGTTCTTTTTTATTTTATTAATCTTTTTATTATTTTTTCTCAACACTACTAATAGTAATTATCACCATGAAAAAAAATAAAAAATAGTTCATTTTAGTTCCAAATAATTGGTTCTTAAATCACCCCTGGAAAAACATTTCTGTATTTCGATTAAAATTCTAAATTCCATAAATTGTTATATTTCACTTTTAAAAAAAAATCAACAATTTTAGAAAAATTGAAAAAAAATTTCTGAAACAATATTACTATATCTAGATTTTAAAAATTTATACAATCTTATTATATTAACTTTTATAATTTTATAAATTTAATAAATCGTTAATATCATCAATTATTTGAAAAATAACAATATTAATATTATAAGCGATTTTATGACACTTTGGAAATAATAATTAATGTATCTTAAAATTATCTTATAATTATAATAAAACATTATATTAATTAATTTATTTATTTTATGAAAATATTTTTTATTATAAACCATCATATTAAATATAAAATTTTAAATAAACAATTGTGTTTTATAAAAATAGCAACACTTAATTTTTCATTTTGAAAAAATATTATTTACCAATACCATTTTATAAATTTATCATATATTCACTTATAATATGCCTAAATTTTGTATACATTTATAGTTCTAATTAATATTCTAATATCCAGATTACTCTTCCTGATGGTCACTTGATTTTTTCAATGCTATGGTTATTATTCCAATGACATATGTTCGTTATTTTCTAGGAATACCTCTTATTTCTTTTATTATTAATTTGTGAGAATAATATATTTTTGGGTTCTGTATGTTATGTATATTCATTATAGTATATGACATAATTATTAAAATGAAATGTACAAGGATTAAATCATATATCATTAATTTCTTCCGTCCATATGAAATTTCAACCATGAAATTTCATTTTACATACAAATGTGAAAATAGGTGGGGGTATTTATCCTTCATCAATTCATCCAGTTACCATGTCACCAAATCATAATAATGGATTCATCAACGTAATTTGACCAGTTTATTAGTATTATTTTGTAGAAGTTTATCTATGTTGTCCAAGAACATAACCAGGTTCTCCTCATAAGAGATATCATTTTCTAGTAGTATGAACCCCGAATACATTAAATTTGAGTAATCCGGTGTGTACTTACTCAATATATATACGTTGAATACATCATGCAACTGATACAGGGTTGGTGGATTTTCTAGTCGATAGACGCCATCTCCCAAATTATCAAAATATTTAAGGGGATGATGAACTTGTGACAGAACATTCCTTTCATCACAAATCTCATGAATCTCTTAAGTGGGGATACAAATAGGAATACCATGTCTCTAACCTCAAACTCTATATACCATTAAATATTATCTTCATAATTATTCCATTAACATTTGGATACCTTGATGTATTACTGAATGGTTTAATTTTATTCCATCTCATCAACCATTATAATTCATAACATGTTATGCTCACAAAATTAATCTCCGAATGCAAGATTTCTTCATGTTTTCCAATAAAGGCCTTCATATGGGTACATTTGGACTATTTTGTAGAATTATGTGTTTTAAGAGAACAATAACTGTAGTATATGTTAATCCAATACTACTTTTATTTCCATAAATTGTTCTCTCAACATTTCTTCCATTGTGTGAGTTTTCAACTCAAAATTTACATCATTTTGAGGATTCTAGGACTTACTAAAGTTTAACTAAATATTTATAGAATGTTTTAGACTTCTCAAGAACATGGAAGTAAATCCCATATCTCAATCAAATAAAATAGATAATGGTAGTCCATACAAACTCAAAACTTCATTGATGTATATTTGTTCAACATGATCAAGTGTTAAGTCCTTTTACTTTATGATAAAGTGATATATCTTTATTATAATATCCACTGATACCCATATTGAAATGCTTTGTCTAGATGTCTCTTGAAGTTGATTGAAAAAGTCTATAGTGATGTTTTTCTATTCCCATATATGTAGATTTAAATTTTTCATCAACCCCTTAGTATATTACCTCTCATCGTTCACATTCTAACATACTAGGAAAATTAATTTTAATTTATAGATATCCTTCATCATATTGTCCAAAAAATATTTCTATAATAGATCTCGATATATCTTTGTGAAACCTATGTCGATATTGATGGTTTATTTATTATCATAATACAAAAAACATTATTTATATAATTATTATATGGTACACAATATTTTCAGTCAAATCATTTGAAACATTACTCATCAATTTTTACCTCATAGTATTTCTCTTCTCTAATAGCTTCAACCTTTAATGGAATCTCCACATAATCTCATTGATCATCTTTTATCCTCTCAAAAAAGAGATGTTTGAGCAAATAATTTAGAAAGTATTGCTGATATTACTTCCTTAATGATTCAGAATTTTATCATTTACATGTATATACTAATTTCGTCCTTCATAATTTTCATAATTGATAATGTTGCAAGATCAAATCTATATTGAGAATCCAATACTTTATTTTATTTACCATAATATTAGTAGATTGAGTTGTCACAATCCTTGATGAGAACTATAAAAATTATATGGGAAATATTAATGTACATATATTTTAATATATATTTGAGGATCTTATTATTATTATTTATCACACACTTCTCCCCATAGGGATAATTTATCCATATTTTAAACATAATGATCACAACTTCCAATTCCAAATCATGATTGAGATAGTTTTTCTCACAAACATTATTCTTCCTTGTGGTATAGGCTGTCACAATATCATTTTTCATGAGTAAAAATCCATGTATATTATTTTATGCATCATAATATACCAAAATTAGTTCCCCTCTTGTAAATTTTTTATGTATTTAGTTAATGATAAGACACTTTTTCAAATCATTCAGGTAGTGCTCACATTCACTAGCCTATAAAAGCATTACTCCATTCCTTGTTACCTTAAATAATGGGTTTCAAAAAGCATTAGGTGTTATTGAAAAATTGTTGGTAACACCAAGATGGACCATTTAAATTATGGATATTCATTATAGATATTGGTCTGTCCCACTCCTCGATTGCCATTGTTTACAAAATGGTTCATAGATATCACTTTTCTCGCGATATCATTTCCGAAGAATTATTTTCCTCCATCTAAAAGATTAATTTAATTTAATTTTAATATAGTTTATAACATCAAAATGTATTTAGTATAGAATTATAATTCTCCCCATAATCCTTCTTTATTTAGGAGTATATTATAATATCATCAATAAAAAAATTAAATTTTTTGAAAAAATCTCCAAAGAATCTATTCATTTTTTCAATGAAAGTTGCAGTATATTTAATAAGTCTGATGGGAATTACTACGAACTCATAGTGTCCAGACCTCATTAAAAATGTAATTTGAGGAATATATTGCTTATTTTCTATTAATTGTTTATATCAATATAGAAGTTCCACGTTTTAAAAAAGTATTTGCACGGCGTAATTGAATGAACGAGTCATTTTTTCCATGGAAGGGGATACTTGTTTTTTATAATTATTTTATTAATATCATGATAATAAATGTATAGGAACATTAATCCACCCTTCATCTTGAATATGTGTACTATATCACCCCACATTTAATATAACAACCAAAGATTAATGTACAATTAAATTACATCATTTTTTGCAGAATACTTAACAAATTAAAAAAATTGAAACCCAAATAGAATATTAGTTTCATTCATTTTGAAGCATTGAAATGCAATCATATGTACAAGGGTGAGAAATATTATCTCACACTAGGTTCTCAAGAACTAAAACCCTCTTAGACACATCATACATAAAATATATCATCACAGACAAGGGAAGTTAACATAAAAATCAGTGAGCTAATATTCTCAGTTACGGTAATCATGAGAGATATGTAAACATAAACACGAGAATAAGTTTGCGAGAATGTGATCATAACATTATAATATGATACCCTACAAATCAATAATCAAAAAAATTAATAATCTAATAAATATGTGTAGTTAATAAGTCCTGAAGCATAATTTAATCAAGAGACATAGCTATTAAATCAATACATTTGTGTAATACATGGAATAGTGACGTACACATAAATATGTAATAGAATTCCCTATAATTCTATACGCATAGATAGAACATATCTTTGAACTTCATGTGGACAACACCTTTGGCTAAGGATACACCACCGTCCAATGTTGTTGTCCATTCATTGTAAGGGACCAGGCTTCCCCAACGCTATATAGTGGATCAGGTTTCCCCAAATTTTGATAATGGATCACTTTTCCCCATATACCTAGAGTGGATTGGGTTTATCCATCTTCTATCTTCATCCTAGAATAACATGTGAGATGAATCAACATTCCTAAGAATTTATCGTGGTTTAATCCGTTATAGTGAAATGTGATTCAGTAGAATATAACGTGTGGAAGAGTAATGAGTTTCATAAACATTGAAACTGTGAATGATAAATGGGTTTTTATAAACACCATTCCATTAAAACAGAAACCGTTTATATAAAAAATATTTATGGAACCGTAAGATCATTTTATAAAAAGTCATGAGTAACAGTAATAGATTTCATATTATATATAAAGTATGTTTGAAATGTATTTGAAAAAAAATTCCTTTATGGAAGAATAATTTATTCATTTTAAAACTTCATTTTTAAAAAATAAATCATTTTTAAATCCATTATTATTTATAATATATTTAAGACATATACATAAGGATTGAAAATCATTTGGAAGATAATTTTCATTGAAAACACATAAAATAATCTTGAACACATTTTAAAAAACATTTTACTTGAAACAATATAAAAGAATTGGAATGAAAACATGAAAACTATTTTCATTAAAAATAAATTAAAAACATATAGAATAAGCTTTTAGATCATTAAAATCCCTTTATTCGATAAACAATTTTGTATAATATATATTATAAGCACTAAAAATAATTTAAATCAATTTATCAAAATAAAAAATTAAACTCTTTTTCAATGAAAGTCATTTCAAAATTATAAATTTAAAGAATATTAGGAAAAAGTTTTATATAAAAATAACATTGAAAAGGGAAAAATTAAGAATCAAGTAAATGAAATTAATGATGGAATGTAAGTCTCTAAGTTCTAAACATTCATTTTTCACCTTCATTGATTAGAAAATTGCATTGATCAAAAAATGAAAAGAATATTGATTTAAAAAAAATTATTTAAAAAGGGTAATACAGTGGTAGAAATGTTTTTTAAGAATAATATTATTTTTTTAATAAACTTTTTAAAACCTTTTTAGAAATCTCTGTTTTGAAAGAACACTGATTTCTAACTGAAAGGGAAAATAAAGTCAATTTTTTATATTTTTTTATTAATTATACTATGAACCAATGAATGATAAATTGGTACTACCACATGATGATATCATTGATATATATATGATAAGAAACAAAATGTGTGTTTTTATATGGTTCATTTAATTTCATTAATGGAAGCATATTCGAAAATATGCTTGATAAATGATTAGATTGTAGTAATAAATGACTACCACTTTGCTAACCTTAAATATTAATAAAATGAAAATAAAAAAATTACATGGATAATAAAATCTAATTAAAATATTTATATTCATTATTAATCATTTCAAATGAATTATATATAGCTCATAAGAAAATATAGGTTTATAACATCGCATGTGTCTCAAGGAAGGGAAATTTAGACAAAATTATTTTACCAATTTAGTATCTCTTGAAATATAAATACCATGATATAAAGTACATAAAAATTATATGTAAATATCCATAAATTTATTTATAATAATCACATAATGAATAAAATGTTATTATATAAAACACATATATAAAATAGTAGGTTAACATGTCTTTTGTCTCATGGAAAATAAAAGTCATATGTAAAAGAATTTAATAATTGAGTAATAATAGAATCACGATCCTCATGAGACAATAAACTCATTTAATGATTATAATATAATTAAATTAATTAAATTAATTATATTAATTATATTACATGTAATAGGGTACTATATAGACTAAAAAATATGTGAGTGGTGATTTTGGAATGTATCTTATCAAAATGAAAATTCGAATGAAATACCCATACATTAAGTCTTGAATTTGTATATTCAAATTCAATTTTCATGTATAATAAATATAAGTTTATTATAAGTCATAATATTAACCATGTAATTTTATATAATACTATATATTATTCACTTATCTCATTATAATACACATTTATCAATAATTCCATGCTAAAGTAATGTTTTTGGTAACAAAAACATTTTTTACCATACATGTTTTGACAAGTTATTCTCTATCCTATTACATGGATTAGGATTTAATAATTTGAATATTTTAAAACATTATTTAAATATCATATATATTATTTACATAAATATTAATATTTATCTATAAAAAATAAGTATTAAACTAAATACACCATTCATGGATACAACTGATCATATGTACGCATGTACACTACTTCTGTTTTATTATCATATTTAAAGAAAGAAAGTAAAAAAAATATATGAATATATATAATATCAATATATGAGAGTCATTATCTCATATATATAATATAATTTAACAATGAAATTCCATAATTCAAACCATGTAATATGTGAAAAATCACATCACTTTGAGGAGGTAGTAGCCCACACGTCCACAAACAAAGTTATCATATTTATACAAAATGGAAAGTATCAAGGTATGTGTTATAAAATAAATAAATAAAAATAAATATTTATTAATAAATTATTTATCATATAATTTTACTAAATCTATCCTTAAAAAATTGTATTAAATCTTTGAACTAATCACGTCACTCTGAGGTGGCTATAGTTCACACATCAACAAATGATGTGATAAAATTTATACAAAAAGGAGAGCCTAAGGTTATAATTTCAATAATAATTAATGATTCTGAATAAATCATAAATATAATATATATTATATATATAAACTATTTTCCATCATAATTTCCAACTAATATATGTGTGAATGGTGAAATGAACAACATCTTTTCGTGAGGTGGTAGTTCACCGTACATAAGAACTATTACTTATTAACCCATTATATGGATTATGGTGGAAGTGAAAGTCTAATACTTATAATAATATAATTTTAGAATATTTAGGATACTTAGTATAATATATAAAAAATTTTATAATATGTTTTTACTGGATGGAGAATAAAAATAATGTTGAAGAGCTTGGGGATGGATGTTACTTTTTATTCTAGTAACTCAATTTAGTTTTCATAAAAATGCTTCATTGGATGGATTTATGCCCAAGTTAAGGATTATATATTGAGGGGATATGATGTTTAGGATCTATTTAGTATGATATTGGTCAAAAAAAAGTGTGTTGAGAGGTGTTAGGAAGTGATTTTTTTGAGTTCCTTTTTATAGTGGAGGGAGGTGAAACAATTTTAATTTTTTAAAACCATTATAGGTTTCCATTGTTTTTTACTTACAAAAGTCATAAAAAATCAGGAAAACATAAAATTAGATGTTTTATGACCTCAATATTTCCAAAAAAGTGTTTTTGACCAGTTAATAAGTTATTATGCACCTTATTATTATGTGTTAGAACCCTATAAAGCTAAATTTTATCGTAATCACTGTAATTAATTTAAATCCCCTTCACTAATATTTTTTTCGAATAAATAATTTGTTAATGTTAAATTATAAATTTTATATTGATTAAAACCGCGTAGGTTTATTTTTCTGAAATTCAATTTATATAAGAGGAAAAAATAAGTTTAATGCATATTCGATAGTCGTGGTTAGAATGTGAGTATTAAATGTGAGAATGATGAAAAGTTCATTAATAATTTATATCAAAATTCAATTTAAAATTGAGTCTAATGACCTAAATTTTTATAATAAATTCATTATTGATATATATTTATTTTTTAATAATTATAATATCAATTTTAATATATAAATAATTTAACCAAAATAAATATTGAAATTTAATTTTTTTTCAAAAAAAGACATTTCTTATAAAAATTCACACTAAGGTAATTTACAAAATACAAATTCACATCAATATTTATTTTTATTAATTAATTATCTAATAGTTTCTATGAGTAATTTTATTATCATTCATAGATGGACATAAAAAGTAATTCATTTGAGAAAATATTATCTTTAAACGATCAATGACATTACAATATTATATGTTTTATTATAAATATTTTTTTCTTATATTAATCCATTATATTTAATAAATTTTTAATTATTTTATATTCATATTAATATGATTAATGGATATGTTATAGCTACCACTTTTAAAAAAATTTAAACAATAAAATGACATTTCATAGAAAATCTGTGTTGTATGTATCCTATGAAAAGCTGGTGTTGTATGTAGAACAAGATAATCTATGTCATTTGTGTAGTGTACAGAAAACAGATGAAAAAGTTTAATGTTTTGAAAAATATATTAATTTTTTCATGAAATGAGAAATAAGAAAATGATTAAATGATTTTTTTAAAAATGTTTACAAAATAACTGGGGGTAATATTCTATCACCATTAAATTGATTTTGTACAATGAAATTATTCTGAGTTGGAAAAGGATTAATACTTGAATATTTCATTCATAAAAACCCACATCGTACAAATTAACTCTAAAACATAATTTAAAAATAAAATTTCACCTATAAATGCTACCCAAAGAAACTCATAACTATGATTCATTATAGGACAATTTAGGTGTGAAAGGAAATCAGGGACATGGAATAGAAATATAACCATCATATTTTGATGGGGAGTAATAGAGAACAAGGTGAGAAGAAATTTAATGAGAAAACAAATCCACAAATATGTGATAACCTAAGCGGAAATTGGATTCCACAAACAATAATATAAAAGAATAACATTTCTGATTTCAGGATCCCTTCTATAGAGTTGATGAATTTTCATGAGATGATATAATTTCATGGATAAGTATAATATCACCCTTTGTTTCACCTTGATCAATTTTCACTTCAACTCATTCTCCAAAAATGAAGTTTAATTTTTCATTCCATGTTCACTAACATATCACAAGGATCAAAAAGAGAATGAATGGATATTCCATAAATCCTATCACAAAACAATGTTTACATCTATTATCCCATAATAACAAATCATTATATAGAAATATAATACTTTATTATCTAAAACCCCATCCAAATTTTAACTTAAACCAATCCATAACTATTCATCCTTGAGTCCATCTAAAAGATGAAAATATTTAGCATTATAAATAAGGTAACTATATCATATTGGAAATGATACCACATGTATCACAAAGTTTCTCTTAGTTTTCATATTCTAAACATGTGTATACCATCATTGTATATTCCATTGAAATAGGGTAATGACCTGAATTATCATTAATAATTTTAGAAAAAATTCAATATTCCTTAACCATTATTTATTGGATATATTCCATGAACCATGATTTTTTAATCTTTGTCCCTGATAATAAAACAAGATTGTCAACATATCCTTTATCAGTTTCAGGGCAATGAGTTTCATAATATCTACTTATTCATATCAAACATAATTGTATCCAAATAACATTATCATATCATGAGAAATATATCACATGTTATCATTCACTTAATCGTGTATTTTTCATGGAAATAACATTCCCTTTAAATCTAATTTCATGTCCGTTAGAACCATTCAAATTATTCTTCTAAATAATTAACATAAAATAAAAAACACTTATATATTTCATCATTCATATAACATAATTTATTAATCTAAACACATAAACACTATAATTATTCAACTTCATCATTATTCTGTAAGAAGAATTACTTATCCCATTACATAATACACATTTCCTTCAACATTTCATCTATAGTATCATTATAATCATCCATATAACAATTAATCATAACTCTTTGTAGATTCTCTTTAGGCGCTTTCCACTAGGGCCATTGATTTAAATAATTACCATTCATTGGAAACATAAAGCATTTAACCTTCTATAATGTATTGGGGAGGCCAATATTTCTATAATTTATGTTAACTATACCCTTTATTTTTTCTTTATAGTTATATGCATTTTTCCTTATTTTCCATTGTCAAAATGTTTTCTTATTCCTCAATTAAATTTAATCATTTCATTCATTCCACATTCATGATATATAGGAAACATGATCTTATTTCCCCCATAGTCTATATTACCCCAATATATCAGTGATCTATTTCTTTCTCTTCAGTATTGAGACTAAGTATTGGTTAAGACACACATTATTAATCATGTTCCATGAAAATAGTTTAGTAGTGATCACAATATCGTTCACTCTAGGTATTATCCCATTTTAATTTCCATTAGAAAATTATCCATCAAATTAATCACTAATCTATTTCCATATGGTATTTTAAATTGAATAAAAAAATAAATCATAGTGTGATCATTAATTATCAAAGAGGAAACCCACATTATCATGGAAAATTAAATACAACATATCTAAATCATAACATCATTCTTATCCAAGGAAAGAATATGTTTATCCTATGCTATTCACATGAAACACATTATTTTTCATTCATGATTTTTTATGAATAATTTTTGAATTCCAATATCATATCCCCTAAGACTGTCAAAACAGGTGCATATAAACACCCAATTTTGTATACCAGGTTATACCATGTCAGGAACGACACACATTTTAAGAGTTTCTACACTTATGTACATCAATTCCATAACTAGATCCACTTGTAGTACCGAGATAATGATGTATAACTTGGAATCCACCCACTTTATCCTTTACCAAAATTCCATAAAATTTTCCTAAATGCTAACTCAACCTTATACTTTTCCTTAAAGACATCCCTAATTTTATTTTACAAATATAAAATGGTATATCATTCAATATTTCTCATCCTTGCATCCAATGTTTGAGTAAAAAATATATATTATACTAACTATAACAATAGAAGCTTAATTTACATACACATTACATTGTTTTTTTGGTAATACAAAATATATTACAAATATTTAATCCCAGTGATAAGTTTTTTTGATGCCATCGGAAACAAGAAAATATAAGAACAAGTACATGAGTGATAAATATTTTCTCCCACTAGGTTCTCTAAGAATTGATCCAAAATTAGAAACATCATACATAAAATATATCTTCCTAATATGTGGAAGGAATCGTAAAATTAATTGAGAATATAGGCTTAGTTATGGGAAAACGAGAGATATGTAAGGATAAAAATGTAAAAAGTGTATGATAATGTGATTATATCATTATACGATCATGCCATACCTAATAAATATCATAAATATGAATCATAGAATAAATAATAGTAGTTCTTAAGGCACGAATCATAAGAGAATCAAGAGCATGATACATAATAGCATAACATGGTTGTAAGACATGTAATTTTGGAAAACACATAAACATTTAATACCATTCACTATATGTTTAAACATATTTCTATTACTTATCCTTTAAATTCATGGGGAATACACCTACTAGGATGGACACACCACCATCCCCAGTCGTAGCCCTGTCCTTTTAAGGGATTGGGTTTCCCCATCTTCCTATAGTGGAATGGGTTTCCCCATTTTCCCATAGTGGATAGTGTTTCCCCATAAATACATATTTGATCATTATTCCCTATCATGAATCTTTATGGTGACTAAACCTACTGTGCAGGACACCCCACCACCTCCAACCGTAATCATTTCCCTATAAGGTATCATGTTTCACTAAGATCCCAGAGGGTATCAATCCCATTAACATGATTCCAATAATTTTCTCAAGGGATATAAAACATTACCCAATACACTGGATGGATATATATCTCCCCTCCATCACATAATTAATCCATTCATACATATTCCAAAATATAATATAACATTCATCATATCATAACCCATAAAAATAAATGGTCATCATAAACTACATATCATAACCCATGAAATGGAATTGTTATTATAAACAATTTATCACAATATGACATATAGAAATGAGATAGACATCATAATAATTTCATCCCAGAATAACCTATAAAAGAAATCAGGTTTCAGAACAATTTTTAATGGTATAAACCATTAAAATGAAATGGTTTTCATAATCATATAACCCATTGAAGGGAAATATGTATCATAAACATAGAACCCTTGAAAGATAAAAGGTTTTACACTAACATATTTCAATAAAAAAATAAACCATTTATGGAAATATAAAGAAAAGAACCAATGGATAATTTTCAAAACATTTAAGAGTAACATCAACAGATGTCATCTTAGCTGAAAAATAATTTTTTAATATTTAAAAAAAACACATCTTGAGAAAATTATACTTTATTTTCTGAAAAATGAACATTCAAAAAATAAATATTTTTAAAACAATATTCATTTAAAAGAAATTTAAATCAAAAAAAATGATTGACCATAATTTCAAAAAAAAAATTCCTTGAAAACATATAAATGAATATGGTTTTTTTTAAAATGTTTCCATAGAAACAACTAAAATAAGAATTATAAAAATATTAAAACCATTTTACTTAAAAATACGTTTATAAAATATAAAAGATGCATTGAGATCATAAAAATTATTTTCATTGAAAACAACATTTTGAAAATATATAAAGGATCCTTCGAAAACCATTTAAAACATTTTTGTGACAAAAAATACACTTTTTGAAAACACTTTTTCTATAAAAAAATATAAAAAAAAATCCAAAGTATTAGGAAAAATTTTTCTTTACAAGTAAACCTATAAATTTTAAAAACTAAGCATGATTTAAATAACTATCATGAAGGAAGATAAGTTCATAAACACAGAAAATTATTTTTGGAACATTAAAATTTAGAAAAGATCTATGATAAGATATTGATAAGAAGATTCCATTTTAAAACTTATTTTTTAAAAAGTTAAAACAAGGGTAAAAATGACCTTTAAAATAATATTATTATAGTAAATCTTTTTTTGAAAATATTTTTATAAAACATGGTTTTGAATTAGCACATATATCTGACCAAAAGGAAAAATTAATACATATGTTCATAATATAATTTTCTTAATTAAAATCAATACTAAAGAGTAAAAATATGATACTAAAACATGAATATTTAATTTATATTCACATGATAACAATATTAATTATGGTTCTTTTGAAATAGATCAAAATATTTCATTAATGGAATTATAATCATAAAAAATATTGATAAATGATGAGATTCTAGAAAAAAACTGATACCACTTTGGTATCATTAAATAATAAATAAATTGAAATAATAAAATTAAATTAATGATATGTTTATTGATAATAATGATATTCATGACATAACATGTAAAATTTTGTATATAAAACTCATAAAATAATATAGGTTCAATACAGGGCATGTGTCTCAATGAAGTTAAATTTAGATAAAATTACACTACCAATTTTGTAACTTTTGAAAAATATACCCCTTGAATGAAAGAACATAAAATTTATATTTAAATATCCATAATATTAAGTATATAAATCATATAACACATACCTATAAAGTATACATAACAAATATAATAAATAGGATGTGAATAAGGCTTGGGTATCATGGAAAATAAATGTGATATTAGAATATTGATCCCTATGAGAGAGTAAAACAAATTAAAGATTTTATATCATTAAATAATTGAAATTAATGATATAACAAGTCATATAGTAGTATAAACACCACATAATATAATTAATGGTGATTATGTTATATATCTCATAGAAATAAAAAGTGAGATGAAATCCCATGACTTTAATTCTTGACATTATTTGTACACATTAAATCCTCATATTTAATAAATATAACATTATTATACATATTATATAGAAACATATTATTATATCTAATACCATATAAAATAAAATTATTATTTATATTACCAATTTATTAACAATTCCATGTTATAGTAATGAGTCATGTAATAAATGATTTGTTTATCATACATGTGTTAACGGGCTATTCTCGATCCGATTACACATATCATGAAATAATTATTTAAATAATGTTGAAAATGATTTATATATGGTATATATTCATCATATAATTTTTTAGTAATCTATAATACATATAAATATTAAACTATATACTCTGTTAAAGGAGACGGTATGTCGTACATACGCATGAACGATGCTTCAGTTTTATTGTCATATAGAAATAAATAAATTAAATTAAATATATGTATATTATATAAAAAACATAATGTTTAATTATTATTTCATATATATATATATATCATATTATTTTTCTATACCCTTCTTTAATGCATTCCATGTAAAGTTTGAACAAATCACATAAGATTGAGGAGGCGATAATCCACACATCTACAAATGAAGTTAATATATTTACAAAAAATGAAATATATAAAGGTATGTGTTATGTAATAAATAAAAAAATAATTCTTTATATATAAAATATATATCCTTTAATTTTACTTAATTCATCCTTAATATGTTCCATTCAATGTGTGAATTAATTTGATCACTTTGGGTAGCCAAAAGTCCACACATCCACAAACGAAGTTATTGTGTTCGTAAAAAACTGGAAAGCATGAAAATATGCAATATATAATAACCATATAAGTATGAATAAAAAATAAATATCATAAATATCAAAATAAAATAAAATTTCCATCATTGTTTACAACCACGAGTGGTGGAATGTGAAAAATGGACAACATAGTTTCGTGAGGAGGTAGTTCTCCATACGAAAGAATGGTTGATTTGTTACCCATTAGATAAAAGTGTGTGTATATATAGATAAAAACCATATGATTAAAAAATATATTAATTAATAGGATAATTATGAAATTAAATATTAATGGAATTAGAATAATCTATTGGGTGGATAATGAAAATATTAATGCATATCATCTGGAAAAATATTGCATCTTATTTAAGTAACTTTTATTCGTTTGATCCAATGAGATTCTATGGATGGATTTCTGCTCAAGGGGTGGATTCCAGGTTTATGGGAAGGATTTTTAGGGGATATCATGGTAGATATTGGTGGAGGAAAAGTTGATTGATAGGTGTGACTAACTTTTTATAGTGGAGGGAGGATAAAGACTTGTAATTTTTAAAAACAAGTTAGGTGTATCTATGTTTTTATGTTAAAAAATCATCAAAAACCAATATAAATAAATTATGAAATGTTTATGTACAAAATAGAGTAAAAACGATAGGATTTTTACCCATGTCTAGGTCACTTTCTCCCTTATGTTTATGGTTTAGTAACTGATTATGCGAAATTTTACCTTAATCGATGTAATTAATTTTTATCACATTCAACAATTTTTTCTGTGATGTGGTAAAATGATATGATTAGAATATAGATATTATAAATATTACAACACTTAATGTAGTTTTTTTGAAATTTAATTATGAAATAAAAAAAATATTTTTAACTCTAATCCCATAGACGTGGACAGAAGGTGATTTTTTTAAAGTGATAATGTTCAAAAAATATTTAAGGGTTTATATATAAATTCAACTTAAAAATTATACAATTAAATAATTTGTACTAGTATATGTATAATTTATATATATTTACTTTAAAACCAACTAAAAATATAATTTAACAATATAAATAAACTAGATAAAAAAGTAGTCTTGAACTAAAATTTAGTATTTTTTTACTATTCAAAATAAAATTAGGTTTCTTAGATAAAAACAAAAAATTCACCATATGAGAATTGGGAAATTTTAATTTAAAAATTCATTATTTTTTTCATATTCGATCTATACGATCTTCAAAATTTAATTTTATTATTATTCAAAAAAGGTATAAAATGTCTCTCATTTGAGAAAAGTTTATTTTCAATCATATAAATACTTTACCAATATTACATGTTTTATTTATATAAACCCCGCATATAAAATATTTAAATAGTATTGAATTCTATTTTCATGAAATTTTTTTATGGGTTAGTTAAAACGATCTCATTCAAATAATTATAATAATAGAATTATGTTTCACTGAAACTAAGTGTTGCGTGTTATACAAGTAGAGTTGGTTTCTTGTTTAGAAAAGGTTAATATATGTCTTGAGTTTATTATACACAAAAAAATGATTTAATATAAAAAATTTATTTAATGTTGAGTGAAATGAAAAATATTAAAAAGTATAAATTAATTTTTAAAAAATTCACAAAATCTTTTAGTTTTACAATGAAGCACTCTGACATATAAAACTGTTGTGTAGAATCGCTTGTAACCACTTATTTAGTTTATTGCACTCAATATTGGCCATTCTATGTGGACTCTTTGATATAGTTAGATATCCAAGAGTATGATCAATTGGGATCTCAACCTCTCAGATAGGAGGAAGACCAGTCAATTAGTTAGGAAATATATCAGTGTACTCCCTCATAATGGGAATGTCATCAAGAATGAATCTCTCATTTTTTTAATAATTTTAACTATACATTATTGATAATAAATAAATAATATCGACAATTGAGATAATTATTTTGAAGGATATTATTCCTCCTCCTTACATTTTACAAAATTAGAGGATGCCTCAGGATGTGAAGAATTATATCAGTTTATCGACAATTGATGTTGGCATTGTATAAGGATAGACATTACATCTCCAACATATCCTCAAACTTGACCAAAATAAGTAATAATATATTTTATAAGAGGATTAGTCAATAAAATTTAACTAAGGAAAATTTATATACATTAGATGTAGTAATTTCTCCATTATCATTTCTCACATATAATAGAGTTTTTTAGGTGTGTTTTGAATAGTTCACCTAAATATACAGGATATGAAAGAATGTGTTGAGGATCAATCAAATATTATGTTCACTTTTATTTATTGGATACCACATCTACCTTTAACTACATAATTTTAACGATCTAACTCAATAGTATTGATATCATATGATCTTCCTTTATTATATTGAGGTTTTTTTGTTGATACCCATTAATAACCCATGTCATATGGAATTAAATCTCATAATTTTCATATTATATGTAGTTGAAAAATTTCACCATAGGTTGATTTTTGTTTTGAAACATCAATTATTCCTCCATAACAGTTGGCTTATTTAATTCCCTTCATCAAAAATGAGTCTGATATCCCACTCTTCTAAATGTAAATAATCTCCTGGTTCCTCTTTGAAATTTTATAGGATCATCCATTCCTCAATTTTTACATATAGGGGTTGGGATTTCTTTAATTCATGGAATTTATCAATTTACCCTACCATTTTATACTATATTTTACACTTTTTACCTCTGAGTCCATGAGACCAATGATGGTAGTCGATCTCCATTTGAAAATAATGTTCACAATGGAAAATTACATTATATCTTATATAGTCTCAAATCACCAAAATTTATCATAGAATGGGAATTATTCAACTAAATAATTAATCTATCTTGATTTTCACTATTCATGATAATTCCCTTACCATATCATTTTGGCCTTGTAATTTTTTCCCCATACTCCTTGATGAATCACCATCTTTTTTTATTCAGTCTGATAACCTACCTTTAAATGTTAAAATGAAGAGTTTGGGGAAAATATTTACTGAATAATAATTTCAATAATACCTCATAATCCTTGAAATAATTTTAATCCATAGATTTTTTTAATTATTGAACATAACAGATCATATTACTCATCAAAATTATAGTCCACTAGAAAAATATTCTCTTCGTCTATGAATTGGATGGTACAAAATATATTCTCAATGGAGTTAGTGAATTGATATTCAATAGAGTGATAAGAAGATACCATGATGATTGGATTCCATTATCACATTAAGTATTCAACCCTGACATTATATTTCATAGGATAAGAAAGAAATTACACATTATTTATTTTATAATTCCCAAGTGCATCTATTTGTGTTAGTTGTGACATGATGTTATGAGCTCCCATTCCCATTATATTTGTAATTTCTTTAGTTAAATTATTAAAATGAATGTAAAATTGATTACTAGGATGGGTTCTATTATTTGAAGAAATTTATAATGAAATAGTTCGAATAATATATGGGGATTTAATACATATCTAAAATTCATATATATTGAAAAATTTTAATATAGAATGATATACCTGTAATTGAAAAGTATATCATATCTTGTGGTTCCCAATGTTTAAATCATGGTCATCAATGGTTATTGGATAATCATTAATGTTCTAACTTATATATTTTAATCCTAATACATAAAAATAACAAAACCATCATATGATACCTACTATATTGACCTAATCCTTTTACACATATTATTACTTGGTTTTAAGCATATTTATTCATTGAATGAAAATCTAGGATCGTAATGTCTAGTTTCATTCAAAGAATATATACACAATATAAATAATGAAATAAAACTAAAAATATATATATTATTCTTCTATAATTGATATCATAAACTCCTTTTTTTCTCCAACATCTATAAAATATTACTTGAGGAATACATGTACAAAATTAATGAGATATAAATCCCATTAAGGTAATGGAAATAGTAATAAAGCATTTTTCATGGGTTAGATGGCCTACGATGATGAAAAAGGCATGAAAATTGATTAAACATATAGAAGAATAAAATTTAGAACATCATATAATGTGATCATGGAAATATTGAAATGTGAAAGTAACATATAACATGACATTAAAATGATTCAAGGTCAACTAACAAGACTCACTCACTTGGTAGAAAAATTCCCATAATGGGTTTGATTTACTCCATAATCCCATACATGACTTCTCATGAGACTAAAAATAACTGTACAAATGAAAAAATATCTGTCTACACCTATCATTACATTTTTATTCATATGTGTTCCACATAATTAATCAATCATAAGAAATAAACCTAAGTGTTACCCATGGTTTTATATGAGAATCCTAATCATGGATTAAGGACTAACCAATGGGTGTATCATAAATGAATCCATGAAAGAAGGTATTAAGTAATTTAAAGAAAATAATTAAGTAAAAATAATAATATATCATGAATAATGACGTTTCATTGAAAATTGAATATGAAAATGATTGTTTAGGAAACTTTATAAATTATCCACTTTAGTGCGATTTTAGTGAAAATAATTTTGAGTCTCTAAAATTGATAGAAGAAAAAACTTTTTAATGAAACAATAATATAACTAAGATATTTTTACATGAATAAATGTTATATTTTAGAAATATAATGGTTTATTTAAAATATTTAACGTGTTTAGAAGAAACTGGTTAGTGTAGAGATGTTCTCTTTAATCAGGTTTCCATTTTTTGGTGGAAATGATAAAGAAACCATATAAAACATGAATATACTTGTTAAAAAAGATTATTTTATCTATATAAATATATTTGGAACATATACAATCGATGTGGGATATATATATTTATATTTATGATAAATTAATTACTACATTGGGGTAATGTGAGAGAAATCATAACACAAATGAAAAAATATAGAGGTTTAGAGGGATATATTACAAAATTTTTAAATTTGATTTATATAAAAAATTAATGTGATAGATATTAATATTATATCCATTAAATAATGTCTTTTAAACCTCTTCAAAATATATTTTATTTTTTGTAATTTTGTTATGTTAATTTATGTCTATTTTGATGAATTATTTTTTTTAATTTTATTGCTCTAGGAGAGTTTATTTCTTGGTTTAATCATTGATACCTTTGAGTATAATTATTAGATTCCTTTTCAAATTTAATAAGAAATGTAGTGGTATGAAATGGTATTAATATAAATTCAGAATTTTAAATAGTCCCATATATAATTTGTTTCCTTATATGAGGATGATCTGTTAGATAAAATGTTAATGATAATATTTTTTTTAATTTTGATGGTTTTTTGATCATCATGAAGTTATTTTTTAATATAATTTAATATAATATATATATATATTAGTTAAAAAACATTAATTATGTTATAATATAAATATAAAAAAAATAACCGTTGTACCAGTTATGAAAATGGTTGAGAGAATAGAAATGATGATTGAAATTAAATTCGAAAAATAATATAATAGTATATTTATGATATTTGGGATATCATATCACTTTGGATAGAGGAAATGAGGAGTGGATATGAAATGAATATAAACTAAAAGATAAAGCATGATTTTATTACTTGAATATCATGTCCTAGATAACATCATTAAATCATTTGGAATTGGAATTTTTGGGAGACCAGAAAGTCCTGGACAAGGGAAAGAAGAAGGGGAAAATAATTGACTTGAACATATAAAATCTACAATTCTTATGTGGTGTGAGGGGACATGGTGTTTGGGGTGGTATTTTTATGGGGAGGAGAGGGATGTTTTTCATAATTTTATTCATTTGCTTATTATTTTTGATCAAGACTAATAATAATAATGATGATTAACACAACTAATCAAAGTTAATTTTTTTAGTTTGATATAATTGGTTATTACGTACAGTTCTAAAAAATTAATGTATTTGGTTAAAAAATTTAAATATTGTTAATTATCGTATTTAACAATTCACCATAAATTAATCTGTAGTAGAAAAATACAAAAAATTCACCCATAGAATATTTAGACAATTAGATTTAAAAAATAGATCTCATTTTATGAAATGAATTTAATAAATAAGATAAATTTAATTTTTATTAATGTTATCAATTATTTGATAAATAATGATTTAAAAATTATAACATATTTTATGATAGATTTAATAATTTTTTAAGGTCCTATATATTAATATTATAATTATAATACAATATAATATCAAATTTTGATTATATTTTATGTGAAAAAATTATCATTTAAAATTATATATTTATTATATAACTATAGATAAACATTTATGTTCTATAAAAATACAAAAATATAATTTACCATTTTTGAAACCATTGTTTACTTATTCCATGATATAAATATGTCATATTTTCATTTAAAAGAATCATAAATTATATTTATACATGAACAAGTGAGGTTACTATTCTAATATTTATGTTACTATTTATAAAAGTCATATTTCTATTCCAACTATATGGTTACTAATACAATGGTATAAATTCCTTTATTTCAATAAATACCTCTTATTTCATTCTGTCTTAATCTATGAGAATATTGTTTTTATTGTTATCTATATTATATATATGTTCTTTATACTATATGAAATATTTAAAAGAATTGAATTTCATTGATTAAATTCTAGTTCATGATATGATAATTTTTACATGATATTGATTCTGGAATTTTTTTTTACTATCCACTTCTTTAACATATCACCTTTATAGGAATGATACATTCACTCAAGCATATGTATAACCTACTATCTCGAAAACGCAATGTGATTAATTTTACATGACCACTATTTATAAATGATTATAAAAATGTTTATAATGAATAAATATGATATATATTAACATATTATAATTTATTATATGACATATCTACACCTTATACACAATAACAATGACTTATATGACAAAACATGCCCAATAAAATAAAGCACTTAACACCTGAAATAAAGGCAATAATGAGGTATTCATAGAAAAACATTATAAGAAGATTTAAAAGAATAATATATGATGTAATATAAATTAATAAGGTTATTTTTTAAATTAATACTATGATTAAAGACATTATACATTCGGTTAAAATTCATTTAACTAAAAGAACCCTCAATATAAGGGTTTCTCATCTCACATTTTTCTTCTGTGGGATATATGTCATATAAACTAATAATTTATTTTGTGTTGTGTATATATTACCATTTTATATAATATATCACAATTCTGATAGTAATCTGGGTATTTAATTTTTAATTTCATAATTATTACTTTTATGGGGTATATGATTCAACTGATTAAAAAGTGGTAAGGGTTTTCATAACCTATAATCCAAATATAAGCTTAAATTTCATCTTAATTAACTATCTCGTGCTATGATTATTTTTAAAAAGAAATTTGAATTTATTATATTGTATTTAAACTTTTTTTAGGTGGATTTATAGTAGACAAAAATAATTGAAACATATTATTGTTTTCTAAATCGTGTAAAAATTTTAAATATGGCGTTTACATCTAAATATATTTGATTAATTGGGGAAATGATATAAAATCTGAATCTTTTATGAAATAAAAATATTGGATTACTAGGGATGTTATTTTATGACGTATATAAATTATATGATATATATTTAATTCATTGGAAATGTATGGAATATGATAGAGGATATTTAATGCAATACCCTAGACGCATAAGTAGTATCAGGAGACAAATCTATTAGATAAATCAGATCATTTTCTACCCATAGACATAAATTTCATAAGGAAAAATCATGATAGTATCTATCTTGATGATTTCACATTAATGTCTAGATATCCCAAATAATTCATTATATCATAATTTTTATTCCATGATATTTATCGATTAGAAAAAATATACATGGTAATGTTCCATGACCATGTGACTAATTATATTGTATTATTTGATCAATGTCTATTACTTCTCTAGTATAGTGAAATTATTGATTAATTTAATGTGTGATTATTTATTTACATTCCCACGGTCATTAATTTATTTATTTCTAATATTATCCATCATAAATTACCATTATTAAGTAGTTATGACCACCCTTATTTTAATTCCTCACACTAGGTTATGATGATGATATATTAGAATTAATTTTATAGGATATAATTTATTATACATTTTTATGTATTATGTTTTATTCACATTTAAAAAAATGTGCCATGTATATAAAAACGTTATAAAAAATAATAAAATGATATTTCCTTTGGGATTTTAAAATTGTATCTATGAAAATGTAAAAAAGTAAGGCATTATCATCAGGTTACTGGGGTTTGGGTCATTAAGGTTGGTATAATAGGTTCCTTAGTATAAACATTTGGAATAAAATTTAGGAAAATGTATAATAGGGAACATAACCACGTGATATAATATGAGGATATATATAGAAGAACATCGTAAAGAAATAAATTTTAAGATTATTGTACTAGAAATTGATAACTTATTAATTTTATGATACATATTTCAAAAGAGATTATATTATATATTATGTTTCATAATTTTGTTTCATAATATAGTGAACATCACAATTTAGAAATATCTTCTAATGAAGGGGATACTCACCAATTATTATGATCCAAAGGGTTTGAAGGATCATGAAATTTATGTTCTTAATCCAATAATTTGATGTTAACTAGTCACCCATACACTATCATCATACAAGGTGATATATCATGTGATAAAGGGACAGGAAAATAATTCTCTAGTTATTTAGGATTCATCCTAAAGAATGTGAACTATATTAATGATGGGAAAATGATAGATAATAAAATGAAGTGAAATAAGTATATTCCCACATGTGATAATTATTGAATGAAACACCCCAATATTTTCATAATGGAATGAAAGTTTGCAACAAGTATGGAGACAAAGGCCACCATGGAATTGATTTCAATGGATATAAAAACGTCTTCAATTCAAAATGATTCATATATAAGGATATGCGAAAATATATTATGAAATGTCTCTATCATCAATGTAATATATTCCAAAAGAGGCTAATATATCATGATAATGAAAACGTTACTACCATATAGGAAGAGGAAAGATTATTTGGACTCTGTTTAGATTGATGATTTATGTTATTTGAGTATTATATAAGTGTTTTACTAGTTATGTGAATTAAATATGTATTTTACTAAAATAATATTTCGATATGTATTTGAAAGAATATGTTTAATAGTACAAATAAATTGGATTCAATGGAATGTTATAATTATGTTAAAGTACATTAATGAGGGAAATATTACCATTAATATTATACATATATTTTGATAATTGTATTGAGATAATGAAATTATTCAAATGTATAATGTATATTGGATAGTTCTGAATAGATGAGAACTGATTATTGATTTTTTGAAAAGCAGTTTTTACCCTCATTGATGGAGTTTACAACATTTTTGGATTTAAGGAATATATTCAACAATGTGATGTCTTATTTTATAATGAAATCTTTTCTTCAAAAAGGTTTTATAATTATAAAGGAATTAATATATTTAGTATTTGACAATAAGAGATGCTTGTGTTATTTAGATAATATTTTGATATTTTTATTATGGAAATTTAGTGGTATTACTTCTAAATTTTTTGTTGTTGAATTTGGACATACATATTTTTGATAATATTAAGATAAAATAATTTTCAAATGGACTAAATTAAACTATGTGATTTTAATTTATGAAATATATTATTGGATAAATTGTGACATCCATTTGAATTATGGTATATATTCAATGGCCAAGAAATTACTAATTTATCTTTTGATAAGAGTGATTTAGGCATTAACATACATTATCAATATCCATAGCATGGTTTATGAAATGATATAGACATTGGTCAAACAACAAAAAAATTATGAAACAATACATGTGATTGGGAATTAAATAAGGTAATTTCATTTTCTCAAGTTCTAATCGAGACAATTGAATAATCCCTAAACTATAGGAAAATGCTTTTAGAATAAAAATTGAGCCCTTTGGTTTTCATTCAAAAAAATAAATGTTTTTTTATCCAATGATAGATTTATGATTTCATAATGATAAACATTATAATGTCCATATTACCTATCACTCTCCTTTATAACATGATATTTTTATTTCTTGTGCATTCATATAATTTCATTTCCATCTAAATTTCTTCTAATCAATAACATAATTTTTTGGTGACCTTTGCGATTCCTCTTCCCTCTAATTAAGTGTATATTTTATTAACCCAATTTATGATGTGGTTTTCCCACATATGAATTTTCCTGTATCAACATTTAATTTTTTATGTGAAAAAAAATTGAGGAGAAAATTTAATAAATATGGGGAAAATTTAAAACCACATGAATTTTTGGAATATATCTTTTTAAATTTAAACCCTTAGATAACATACATTCTACACAAAACCCAACATAAATGAAAAATGTAATATAATTATATCATAGAAATTAAATTAGTGGGATTGATTAACATTAAAAAATTATGAAATTTATATATTATATATTCAATATATCATTTGACATTCATCTAATTTTTTATTAAAAAGATTTAATAATAAATCAACTTTTGCACATAAAAAGTTGCATTTTTCTAAATCTTGATTTCCACCTCATGATGGCACACTTGTTTTAAAAGTAAAAATGAAATTATATATATATATATATATATTAAAAACGATATTTACTTATTAAAATCACAATTTCCAATAAAAAATCAGACTAATTTTGTGTTATTTTTCTAAAAATATTGATTTTCAAGTGAATATTGAATAATACTCTATTTTAATTGAATAATGAATTTCTACTATATAATATATAATGTTAAATTATATTTTTAATTGGTTATAAAGTTAAATTAGATTTATTATAGACATATTAATAATATTAAGGTCATTAAACTATTTTCACGTTGAATTTTATATAAAAATATTTCAATCTTATCATTATTTTATCCTTAAAACCAAAATTCTTAGCTCATCAATGAAATTAATATGAAAATAAATTTTGAAACATATGTGTGTCAAATTTTAAAAACATTATTCTATATTAAAAATTTTGTGGTTTGAATTTAATAAAAAGGTCACTTTTAATTTTGGACAATATGATTAGTAATCAAAGTATTTTTTATGACAACAGTTGAGGATACTTTAAGTAACTAATGGGAAAAATAATTATGATAAGGATTTGAGAATTACCCTAAAAGATATTTTTAATTTATTATCTATGTGAGTGTTGAACAAAATCACCCTTGAGATAAATTTATGAGCTCTTGGATCCATATAGATGACTTTATTCCCATTATTATATTATATTTTATGAAAATTCAAACTTGTAAGACTAATGTTTTTAATAAGTATAAAACTAATAATATAAGGAAACCTAAATGATATGTTTACCCATAAATAGTCATTTTAATGTAACAAAATTATAATCATCATGGAAATATATTTTTATTTTTTTGGAAATAAATTGTTAACTTAATGTCTTTCATAATTATGTTGAATTAATTATTCAATAAATTGAAAAATCTAATAAATGACATTAAAACCATAAAGATAAATAAAATTTTAGATAAAAAATGTAAAAAAATATTTTATTAGATTACCTTGACATAGTTCGGCCGTATTAAAAGAAAATTTTCAAATATATCTCGTTTTATTGTTTTCGTAAATGTCATTGAAGTGAATAATGTCAAAATTGATATGAATATTATTTTAAAATAAATAAAATTATATAAAAAATATAAAATTATTATAAATAATAAATATAAAAATATTATAAGATAAAAAATTTCATAAATGATCTATTTATGGGTCATTTTTTGATTTATATTAACTATTTTAACCACCAGAGAGATAAAATAAATTTCGAGTGGTAAGAGTAAAAAAGATTAATCAATGGTTAAAATAAAATTTTAAATGTATAAACATGACCTAAACATCTCAAAAAAATAATTGATGAAAATTATTCAACCATTATCATTAAAAAATAGTTTTTTTTGTTTAATGATCACTTATCTATGAACAGAACTAATATATTATTTAAATTAAATATTGTTTCAAAATGTAACTATATTTGTATTAAGTATCATTAATGTGCCTGTAATGTGAAAAATTCTAGATATGAATGAAAATATATTTCAATATTTATATTAGTAAAAATACTGTCATTGTAAATTTATATATTATAAATTATATAGTTACCGTATATTAATGTGAAATGCTAATACAAAATTAATTTAATAATTAGAAAAATCAAATAAATTATATAAAAATATGATTTTGGATATTAAATATCTTTTCAATATCTTGTATGGATTTCTCAAGATCAACATAACATATTAGAATAGTTTCAGATCATTATATTTTAATTCACAATTTTTTTGATGTATTTGAACTCAAATTAAAAGAATGGTTTCAAATTTGATAATAGTGATATTTTACTGAATAAATATTTTATAGAAATATTAAAAAATAATAAATATATTAAATAATACCAAATGGGATAATATATGGTCAATATTGAAATAACCTATTTATTTATTGGTTTTTTGACTCATATGATCCAAAATAGCATTAAAATATTTTAATATCTTGAAAATTTTGGAAATTGAGCCTCACCTCAATTTTAGAATATAACCTCGGCCTTCACTTCTATAAACCACCATGAGACATCTAGTTCACCCAAAACCATTCTTATTATCTTATTAATTTCCTTATACATGTTATATATGTCATATTCTTCCTAAAATACAAACCCTATATTGATTATGAATACATATAAAAGATGTCTATTAGAGAATAGGTAATCATTTCTATCAACTCATTCAAGTTAATTTATTCTTATAAATTTTTTAATATATTTCTATCATATATAAAAAATAAATTCTATATCATATATATTTTGAGCTGTTATTATGATTATAACACTACCATATTCCACCTTTTATCAATCCTATTAAAAAAGAAATCATGACACTTGAGTACATATGACGTAATGTCTAAACACCATTGTGTACAATATTTTTTCATCACCATATTAATTGGATGGGTAAAATGGAAATATATTATAAATAATACATGATTATTATTATTTAAAAAATTATATACCATCCACTTCCTTACCCTTTATCCATTATGGGAATGATATCGTCGTTTGTGCATACATATATCTTTTCTTGTCCATGTGGCGATGTGATTCATATTCCATGATTACCATTATTTAATGATTATATAAATTTATAAAATGAATAAATAATATATCTATGAAATTAATATAATTTTGGTGTAACCTAGCTATATAATTTTTAAAGGAATAGAGTCTTACATGAAAAAATATGCATCAAAAAATGAAGCAGTTAACACCCATAACAAGGGTAATAACGAAATATTGTTAAAAATGATGATATTATGATTTAATAGAATCATATATGATAATATAAAATCAGTAATTTTTTTTTATTAATTAATAACCTTATTTAAACCAATATATAGTAGTTTATATAATCCTCAACTAAGGTATGATTCAAGGTAATTGTTTCTTGTCTCACTTTATATATTTGAAAGATAAAAGAAATATTCATCACTAATTTCGTTTGTGTGGAATATATAATGAACATTTATATTTTATATCTAGAATCACATTATCTTAATGTAAATGAATATTGTTCTAAAAATTATTACATTTATAGGGAATATGATTCGAATAAATTTAAAGTGGTAAAGGGTTTCTTATTTAAATTTACAATCATTAGGTTAAATGTATACTTAGTTAATTATGTCATGTAAATATTATGTTTGGAATTTATTTTTATAATTTTATGTTGTATTTTCACTTTATTTATATTGATTTTTAGTGGATACACAAAATTGATTCAATTGATTATTTCCAAAACCATATTCCCATTTTATATACAGTATTTACTAAGAATGTTATTTTAATTATTAGGGAAAAAAATACTAAATACAAATATTTTACTGAATATATATATTTTTTATAAGTATCAATGTTTATTAATTAAATAGATTATTTTAAATACTAAGTATTATTTTTACAAAGAATACATGGGACTAGGATAGGTTAATGCAAGCCCCTCGATGTATTGGTAGTCTCATAAGATAAATTAGTAGGCCAAATCATATGAGTTTCTAAACAAAAACATATACTTTCTTGAAGATAGAAAATTATAGTAACTATCTCAAATATATATCATTATTTTTGATAAATAAAAAATTATTCATTGCAAAAATATTTTTATTACATGAAATTAATTATTAAGTTAAGTTATCCATTGTTAAGTTCTAGAATAGCGTGATATATTTATATTGTCTTATTAGATCATCTTTATATTCCTTCAATATTATTCTCAAATTATTTATTAATGGAATGTGTGTTTAGTAATTTAAATTTTCATATTTAGTATTAGTATTGAGTATTGATATCTTTGGTTATGCTTGACCATTACTATGCATTCTAGTTCACCAATATTTTTTTTCCTTTACAATGTTTATGAAGATGATATCATTTAATATGGATTCAATGATACAGTTTATTGTTTTTTGTTCTGTATAATATTTTATGTTATAATATCAATGTAATCTCGCATTCATGTATGTAATCTAGATTTCAATAAGGAAAAACTATTTAATCCCATGGAATTTTAATCATGTTCTATTTTAATTATATAAAGGCACCAACTTCGGGCTACTAGGGCCGAAGTAATTACATGGAATGAAAATATTTATAATTTTATAGAATTCGATAGGACGATATAATTTTTAAAAATATAAATAATAAATAATTAATTAATTTTATAAATGTTTTTAAATGATTTTAATGAAAATATGGGGATGGATTAATAATAGTCTCAATCAAATATTTAATTAATTTTTTTTTCATAAAAAACATTATCATTTCCATTTAGAGTGCCCGAGAAGAAAAAAAAATTGAATTAATACTTAATAAAAACCCACAATAGATGAAAGTTAAATGTTTTTATAATATAATTTTGATATATGTTATCTATTGTAATAATAACCATAAAAAATCCCAAATAAAGATTAGATTGTGAAGCACATCTTATCCTCTTGTCTAGCATTATCTGTTAGAGATATTTTTCTCCCTATATATGAAATTTAATAGTGTACTAAATTTTTAATGAACCATATACATAAATATAATAAAATATGGTATCTAATTAAATTATGATAAGACCAGTTTATTAATAAATCATTATTAAAACCATTTTTACCAACTGTTAAATATTTAATTTTTCATGTATGCATAGGTTTTTTAGTTTTGGTTCATACATATCGATCATGGATGAATCAACACCCTGATATTAAAAATTAAATTAATATAATATTTATTAATCAAATATATATTTATAATCATTTATGAATTTTGGTGACCTAAACAATTCCTTACCCAATTCACAGACATGGTAGAATCCACATATGCTTGAACACTATTTTCATCATTCTACGAGCAAAAAACAATAAATGTACATTATATTTCAAATTTAAATTATCATAATTTTATAATATATATTATATATATTCATTAAATATGTCCTAATTCTAACATCCATATAAAGGAAATGAAAAATTAATTACATCTCTTCATACACGATGTAATCGACACACACACACGAGCAATGTTAGTATTTTCCAATAGATGGATATTGATGGTGCTAAATGATACAATGTACTATTAGTTCCATAATTATTTCATAAATATAATATATAATCAATATTTACACCTTTATATCCGTCTAATAAAAATGGTTTTGGAAAACGAATGACACCGTAGTTTGGATACGGTAGGCTATATGTATACACGAGGGATTTTTTTCATTCCATTAAATGGAAAGGAGGATGAATTATTTTTCCAATAATGAATATAAATACTCAGTATACCAAAAAATCCCAGAACATGGATATTTCTATAGTCCTAGAAATTTATTAATAAAAAGTTTCAATAAGTGAACAAGGATAGAGGAGGGTAAATTTTGAAAACACACCATGACATCAGATTCAAAAAACATGATTCATCCTTTATTATTACCAGAACTTCCATGAAAACCACCTTAACCTCATGAGTGTCTTCTTCTCCTCTACGACTTAGGAGTTTACCACATACCACCCAGATTATCAGTTCCCAATGGATCATTATCAACATCAATGTTTAGTCCATAGTTATCCTTCATCCCACCCTCAACAAGTGATTTTTCACATAAACATATCATCCTTTGAGTACTTTTCTATCATTAATAACATTTAAACACAAAATTTAATCAATAAAGTTGATACATCATTCACATGAATTGTAAAAGATTCCATATATTTATTCTCACATATCAACTAATATATATCATTAATATTTGAGGAGTTAATAGAATCTAACATGGTGATTAAATTGTGCTTCAAAACACCATCATTATATATAACTGCTTATGAATCATTATCGGTGGATAAAATCTTCGAATATGTGGGTTTAGAAATATAAGTAACCAATATAGATTCAATAGAGGCAATATGAACTACCACCCAAAAGTCAAAAGTATCAACAACTGTAAGAGAATCCTTTATATTCGGTCAGGAACCAGAATCTTCACACCTAGAAGAAGAATCCCATGTAACATAAGAAGAATAATTCCTCAAAGCAGTTGCATGAGAAGAAACATGAGCATATGTAGTTTCTTAAATATTCTCTTAATAAGGAAAAAAATGTGTAGAATCTATAAATACATCATGTACTATACTCATATTTTCATAAATAGTTTTCAAATTACCAGTGAAATTCTTTCCAACAATAATCAGAGAACCCCCTTTAAGATATATGGTACCAAGATTCTAGTATTCTTTTGAACATCAATTGTTCGTCCAATAAAATCACATGATCCAAATTATTATCACTATCATGACTATCAATAGCACTTCATTTATAATATTACTCCCCATGAGTCATATGAATGAAAAACAATAGGGGTTGTACATTCAACACACCCCCACTACAAACCACATCATATTGATACCCATCAGGCCTATTCCATGACACCACATTATTTAAAGAGGGAGTTCCACCATTCATTGGCCCATCATTAGTGCTATTCATCATTAAAACCCTAGTGGATTGTGGTGAAGAATCTCTATTTACACTATTAGAGTTTCTCTTCATTCCAAACATAGGCTTAGAAGGATCATGATCACGATTATATGTCATTTTAAACATACCCATTTCTATAAGGCATTCATTCCTATTACAATTATAATATCTCATTCCCCTATAGCAATTTTTCTTCTTAAGGGCCAACGTAATAGTATTTTAAATTATAAAAGTATATTGAATTACATTCTAGGGAATTTTATGGTATAATTTTGAATGGTACTGTAATGTAAGGTTTATCAATAATATTTTTTTAAAAAGAGATGGGATGACCTTCTATAAGTGAGGGGAAAGAAATTTTTTCAAATTCATGAAATATTTTAATATAATATGTATGAAACTCAGGGAAAGTTGTTTTAAAATTACATGAATTTTAATATATTAAATATAAGATCTTATTATAGTCTTCTCATTAAATTTATTCTTTTTTAGATATCATTTTAGATAATATATTCTTATTAACCCCCATTTTAACCATTGTTATTATTAACCACAATAACCTTTTTTCTATCTTAATAGTTTATAATTTTACATATATTGAAATAATTTTCACAATAGTGGATAATTGATGAATTTTATATGATTTTAATCCTCCTTTTCTGGTTGATTTATTTATATTACATTTAAATAATTTACTAAAATACTATTTTTTGTAAAATATCATTAATTGAACATTTAATAGTTTTCATTAAAAGTTAAAGGAATGACTTTTATACAGTAATGGAATTATAATATAATACATTCAAAATAGCCTAATATTTTATTTTAGTCTATAAAATTCTTGTTTAACTAAAAATAACTGAAAAAATTAATTTTACGGTTTTTATAATAATTTATTTCTTTTTTCTATTGCTCACAGAAGCATTATTTCATTTTGGATTAATAATTTTAGGTAATTATAAATAATTTAAAATTATTAATAAATTAAAATGATAAAAAAATTCATTCATATTTAAAATAAACATTTTTAACGAAACATATCCCATTTTAACAGTAGATATTATTTATTAGAGATATTATGGTAAATTGAATGATATTTTTGAATATTGGTCACAGTAAATAAAAAAAATGACCTTATTAAGTTTAAATTGAAACAAAAACATGTATGTTAGAATTTTGGATTGTTATTATCACATTAAAATCAAAAAGGGGAAAAAACATTGAATTTGTGAACTTATTCTTGGGTTTTAACTTTTTTACCCATTTTTACCTTACTTATGTGATAAAATTTGTTGTGGTCAATGTTCTTATTGTACAAAACTAAAAGTGTCCTATTTATGTAATATGAAAAAAATAGTCAATATTTTTTATTAATTATTTATCATTCAATAATTTTAATTAGAATAAATATATTTTAATATAATACTATAAAAAAAATTGAATACCCATTCTTAGAAATATTGTGTTTTAAGGAAATAAATCACTTATATCAAAATGAAGAATATTTATAAATAAACTGTAATTATTTTTATTTTTTTAAATAATATGGAAGTTAAATAACTATATAAAAAATATAATGTATTTTGTTATATTATTTCATGAATATAAATAATTGAGTTTGAAAATCAATATTCTTTACTAATCATTAATAAATAAATAATTTAAAAAAAATATCATAATATAAACTAATGATAATTTTTATGTTTTAATTATAATGTTTTTTAATGTTATAAAATATTATTTCTAAAATGTTAAAAAAATTATAATTTACAAACACAAAATGAAATACAAGAAATTCTGAAGAAAATGAAATCTAAAAGCATAGTATGATTTCACTAAAAACATGAGTTCTTATTTCTTATGAATTAATCAGCACTATTTTCTATTTCAAACATAATACTTATATTTCATAATTTTTTTAATCATATTAGTACTCTATAATTCAATGGCTATATCACAGTGATAAAATTTAAATATTAATATATTTATATTATATATGGATTCACTTAACACTTATTTTTTCTTGTTAATATAACTATTTGACATTATTATTCATTTAAACTATTTTATTGGGTGTCCCATAATACCTCCCATAAATATATTATTCCCTTGCATTTTTTATCTCAATCATCAAAGGTTCATCCTATATTGAAAACACACATCTTAGAGAGGGATAATAAAACATTCTCTTAAAAAGAGAAAGAAGTCTGGATAAAGGATACATGGAATAACATAAAATTGAGTATACAAATAATGAGAACATTGTAGTGATACTTAAATTTAGTCATAGAGGAAAAAATATCCTCAAAGGACTAATATAGAGTGATATAGAACATGTTCATGAGAATGAAAATGACCCCGAAACCAAATATCAACAAGGTTTGTAAAGGAAATAAATTCATAAAAAATGAATAAAAAATGATAAATCATTTATTTGATGATTCATTTCATAATGATGATGGATTCTTTATTGTTATGTCATTGAATATGTGAAGCTTTATATTCAATATTTCCTTCCATATCATAATTAAAATTTAGCCTTTGTCTATAATTTGATGAATTTTCAATTCATCTTATATTCAATGAAATTGATATTGATGTTTAATTTTTTATTCATAAGGAAATAAATAAAATTTTAATAGATCAAAATATCCATAAGTCATTATTTTTTTCTCTAAATATTTAACAAAAAGGAAACTATTATAAAATTTTATTCAATAATATATATTAATATATAAATCCAAAACAATAACACCAAATGTTAAACAGAATCTAATTTAAAAATAGTTTACCATAAAACTCCCCCATGAATATATCTGACCAAATTTAAATCCCTAAAAACCAATATATTTGATTCGATTTTTTTAGCATCATCTTAACTGTTATCTACAAATAATATCAATATATTATGTGATCATATAATAAACAATCATATAACATATTCACGTAATCTAAAAAAAATATTTCAATCATGTATATAGAGATACAGAATTATAATAAAGACACAAAAAAATAACATATCCTTAATTAGAATAACAAAATATTCATTACTTAAATTATATATAGGACACTAATTTAATATTCCATAAATATTGCACATAAAAAATTAAAATAATAACATTTTCACCAAATATCTTTTCAATCAAATGTTTATTGTATGATAAAAGTTAATTCCCTAAATTTTCTTACTTACTTTTCCCAATCAAGAATATTCTCTTAAATAGAAGTGATCATATTAAACCTAAATGTTATCAATAACATAAAAATTATTCCCAAAAAATAAAAAATATATATTCATAAATTATCCATTTAACTAAAATATATACTAGAGTAAAGGGATTTACTATAATAAATTAATAAAAAATACCCTTATTTATTATAAAAATTAATCACTATACATTTCAGAAGTGGTATGTGTAATTTTAAAATTTATATGGGTCATAGAATTATTACCCTAGTACACTTTAATTTTTTTTTCAAATAACAATATAATATCATAGTTTTATATATGTTTTAATCTCTCATTAATAATAACACTTCATCACGAATATACTTCTTTACCTAAGAATATCCAATTAGAGTGTCAAATGAGGTACATTGTAAGGAAACACTCACTATTAACCAGAATGATAGCCTAGATATATTAAAAAAATATCTTTTTAGTGCTATTATATATAGAGAAATTTTTATTAAAACATCATCTAAATTTAGTGTCTAAACCTGGATATATCTCTAAGAAAACCACATTTTCCCGACCATATAAAAGAAATAATAAACTTTTTCTATAATAAGTTATTGTTGATGCTTTATTCCGTCAAAAAGTCTAATGAATGAAAAATGGGAATACCTTAAGCGCAAATATATTCATCCTTTGAAGAAAATCAAAAATTGATAAAGGCATGAACAAGAAACTCCTTAAGCATGGGTCACACAAGTTTTATTATGGTCATGGAAGTATACTTGCATCCCCATATGGGTCATGCAAGTCACTTGCGTGCCCTATTATTGTTTTGCCCAATGTCTTCAATGGCCTATAAATACCCCTTGTGGGCCCCCACATTTCGAGGATGAAAAATCAGAAACTTAGATTCAAGCTATGGTCGCTCAAGTTTCCATATGAAGTCTTCCGAACACTTCTATGGTAGTTATTTAATTATAATGGAAGTTCTAAAGAGAAAGAATAAGGCCTAAGTGTTGAAAATCATTAATACATGTGCGCCTAAGTGTCAATACCTTAAGAGAAGTGATGATACTTGTGCGCCACCTTTCCCTCTCAAGGAAACTTGCACGCCACCAATCTGAGAGCTTCTAGGGATGATACTAAGGGCTCTAATCCAAACTCGACCAAGTAGCACTTCACATGTTCTTCATCACCCAAGTGAACTCATGTCATGAATGTATACTTGCACAACCAGGACTCGCACACCAGACTAATACTTTTGCTCCTCCTTCAAATTCACTTCCTTTCCTCAAATCCACCTTTCCTCTTCAAGGACAGCCTTCAAAACCCTCTTCAAATCCATTTATGTCATGGTTCCTTTGTTGGATTCCTTATTTGAAAGTAATTATCTGGATCATCTCTCAAAACCTCGTGATTCACACAACTTTTTGTCACTAACGGTTAGAGATTTCATTCATTCAAAAGAATCATTTAAAATGAGAAGATCTTTAATCTGGGCATCCTCCTTAAGAGTAAGCCCCAAGTTCCCTAATCTGTGTATCCCCCATAGGAGTAAACCCCATGTTCCCTAATCTTGGCATCCTCCTTAGGAGTAAGCCCCAAGTTCTCTATTCATGAGAATCCTCTTTATGAGTAATCCCTAATCATAATTTCTCTTAACTTGGGCCTCCTTTTCAGGAGTATTCCAAAGATATCAAGTCCTTTTAACCTGGTCCTCCATTTCATGAGTAAGCCCTAGTCTTAATCTATTTTGACTTGGGCTTCCTTCTCAGGAATTAAAACCCAATCATTATTCCCTCTCTAATTTGGGCATCCTTCTCAGAAGTATGCCATATGTTATGTATTTAAATCTCCATAAAGAACATATAACTTTAAGGACCTTGTTCCTGGGCTTCTTTCCTAAACTAAGTCATAATATTCATTTTCGTGGGCCGTCATACATACGTAAGACCCACATAATTTCTTATGATTGCATCTTTCGTGTAATAATCGTCAAGTTTTACAAATACCTCTTATTTCTCACACCAAGCTTGACTCACGCGAGCTTAGAGTGTAAAAGTAATTATGACTTATCTCATTGATCCATTAATCATACATAAACCTCACACTTCTTCACTCGAACTATGTGGGTTTTGATTCCTTTTCTAAACAAGGATACGTAGGTAGCCCATCCCATGGTACGATCCCAAATCTAAAATAATCCATGTCCTTATGAACGACAATAAACATCAAGTGCCCCACTGAGTGCCTATAAAACTAGCATGGTTATCATAATGAACACGATATTTCTATATAATGTGTTGAAGGATACCATTGAATAAGAATCTCTAATAAATACTGATGATTCTCTATCGATGAAGAACCTCAAATAAATATACAAGATTATCTAAATTTCATACATATCAATCATTGATTGTCATATCTAAAGGAAAACTCATTATCATACTTGGAAAATTAATAAGGATTCACGAACATCACTCAAATCTATAAGAGAGTCCCTGAGTAGACAATAATTCCCCCCAAAAGGTGTGATTAGTCTGACCTCCCGTCCTCTCGACCAATGCAAATTATTAAGCCTCATCGCTCTACTACTAATGAGAACCTAGATTTGTAATGTAGGTCCAAATGAATGTAGAATCATTGGATATTTCTGGTTCTACGAATTAACCCATTAGAAACCGATTGAAATTTTTTACCCTTAAACAAATGAGGTCATCCCCATTTCCAGCAGAAACAAAAATGGTGAACCTGATGTCAATCCTTAACCAAGTTTAATGATGTATTAATTATCTGTTAGGACCCTATTTAACATAATGTGAGGGCCATCAAATCAATCAATAACATATGTGATCTTCAAAAAGATGTTGTGGCCAAACGTATCTTTATTATGTCTATTATATCAAATAGGAAATCGTTTCCAAGATCTCTCTGCATTACAGAAACGGTTTCTCTATAGTTCACACCTGTGAGTTCCTCGACCGCTAATCCTATTGGATCCTTGTCCGCTCTGAGGATGAAATCACCTACTCTGTGTCTTCAACACTGGGTCTCAAATGAATTGGTTAAGTAATACTATCAACACGGTACCATTCCAACTCTGGAGGCTGCTTGACAATACCTCCAAGTCAATAATTCAACCTGGTTGTTCGGATAGAGACGACCAGTGTTCAAGAAGTAGGTGGTGCCAACCACCATATCTAACAGTTTCAGGTCGTTATCCCCAGAACGAAATCACCAGTCCCTCCCATATTTTGGGGAGGTAAATAAGAAGGTCACTCAATTCCTTAATTCAAGAATACAGGGGTCCTTCCCAAGGGCTCCCATCAACAATCGCCGCCAGAATCATGTGGCAGCGAACCATCAACATGATGAGGTTACAGCCTTTAGTGGTTCGAATCAGGTTCCTCAGACCCGAGCATGCAAGATGAACCAAAAAATATGAAATCTGGTCAACATGGAGCAGGTTCTTACTTTTTCCCCCTCTAGAGAAGTCCATCAAGCCAAATTGATGACAAACAACGAGAGTGCATATACACCCATCTGTCCTGATGTTACTGCCCAGCTGACTCGTCTGGAAGTAACACGCCAATCCCGCTAGGGAATTCCGGCAGAGTATTATAGGCAGACATATACACCTATTTATAACTCATTAGCTAGTCAGTATTCTAGTCTGACTACACCCAATGAAGCTCGCCAATCTAATATGGTGGCAACTGATAAGAAGGTACATACCACTATTTACAATCAAAATTTATGTCAGTAGTCTCGTCTACTTGTATTGAAAGAAATTAGTTAACCATACTTGACGAATAATACACTGCAGGCACATACACCTCCCAATGTTCATCAAGCCTGCCAACAGTCTCATTTAGCAGCACCCGGACAAGTCAATCGGAAAGCTCCAATGAAAAATTTAGAGCAGACTCAAATCTCTTCCCCACACATGAGTACTGTCAGAATTCTCTAACTAGAAAAAGGAGGATAGGAGCAGGAATACACACCTACACCAAGCACAGAATGGACGTATATTCATGTTCTGGTAGCTGAAGTCACAAAGCACATTCTAACAATGGTGAAAGAGCAGACACAAATCCAAGCTCATATTCTGGATGCCTGTCAGAATATTATAACAACTTCAGCAGCATCACAGGGAAAAAATACAAACTTTTCTCTATCAGTGGAGTGACACATCAACATATCACTCTGGAACAGATACAAACCTCTGTTCCAGTCTAGGAGGTTTGTGGGGCATACTCCCCCATGTCATACAGACAATCAAGTCAGGAACATACACCCGATTTGAATGGAGATAATCAGCCTAACATGTCCATATATCATGAGGAGGAACATACACCTACCCATAATAACCAGTTTTGTCAACAAGTTGTTCCTATAGTGAGAAAGAAGGCGTCTAAGAAAAATACCAATCCAGCATAATCATGATGTCAAGAGCCAATCTGTAATAAGAACATGCTTGATGATGGAGTTCTTGAATCCCTCAAGAAATTATCTGTTTCAACATAATATTCTACTCACTCATTTCCCAAGAGTGGGAACAATAATTCCGAAGGTCTTCATCAGAAACTTCCTCATGAAGGCTTGCTTCATGAATGTTCAGTCGAACTCGACTTATCATCTTTAGATGAGAGCCGTGATAACCCTCTACATGGCCAGAATATCCAGGAGAAAAAGGTTTCATCTTTTACAATAACCCACTATGGTGGTCCTCCCCATGATTATGAATTTAGCTATGAAAGTCGACTCCGCAATACTAATACTCATTGCATCTAAAATTCTTCAAAGGAAAATGCAGTAATGAGAAAGACCTATTATCTTGAGGCACTTGAAAATTTAAATCCAATCATGTTTGATGATTTAATGCTAGTAGGTGAAATACTTTCTCAATTAGAAGATAGCTCGGGTATAGGTCATTCTCCAAACCACCCCTGGGTCACTCATCGTCTAATTTGATAAATGAATTCTCTACGTATCTATTGTAATCTGTTGAAGAATCAAAGAAGCACCGACTTTGGTCTAATCAGGCAGAAGAATATTCATCAAATGATAATGAGGGAGTGCTGAATATGAGAAAAAAACCGGTCCAAGTTGAAGTACCAGTCATGTTTTGGCCTTTGGATGCCTCTCAGTATGATATTCCAGAAATTTTGACGAAAGATTGTATTCACGATATTCATCTCAACATGTAGAAAAATATTTTTCACATAAAAAAGAAAATATTATCTTATGATGGATATGAAAATCATGTCAAGATATTTGAAGGGTTACAACGCCAAAATAATTTTGCATATCTCTCAGTTTCCCGATATCCAAATGTTGAAAAGAAGCAGAGAGACCTTCAGATTTCATGCCTTGGCACACTAAAAAGAATGCGCCAGTTAATTACCAATGCCACATCTAGTATTCATATCTGGGGATGGGGTGTTCATGGAGCACTTCATTTCACTATACCATCCAATCAATAAAGCTCTCAAAAAATTGTCTCATGCAATGTTATTTCCCATTGCCGGCCACAACCAATTGCTTTTGTTTGTAATCAAATTCTTGCTCAGGAATATGACACAACTAATTCATCCCAAATTCAGGAATACAAAGAACATGTTTTCAAATTACTCTTGCATCAGGAAAATGATAATATTGAACATGCTTCTTGTTTAGATCATGCACATCATCAGGTGACAGAAGTGTTAGAAATCATCCAAATGTCATTTGAGCAAGGTGATTTGAGTGGACGTAGGTTGATGCATCTATCCAATTTCCGAACTATAGTCCACAACATCAGGAGAGATTTTATAAAAGTCTTAGATGTAGCAGCTCAAGAACCACCGCATCTTTCTATACTAGGGACTCTATTAAACTAACCATCAGAATCAACAAATAGGATTTGAGGAGTTCAGCAGGAACATTAAGAACAGCCCCACTCCACTGGACTGGGGACTTTTTCAAATCCTCAATCTCTTCCTCAGCGAATGTTAGTCTTCTCTCGATTAGTGAAGAATCCACAAGAGGAATGTAGATCCGAATTATTAGGATATTCCCTCAAAATTACGGTTCATCAAGAAGTTCCTAATAGATCAACTCAATAGAAGGAAATGTCTCATAATGGACATGGGAGAAGACAGTATCATAGAAATACTAATAGAAGTGATGCAATGCCCTATGCATCGATAAATTTCATCAATTCTGTAGTTACTAATCCTCTAGAACATGATGCTCACTTAGATGGATTAGATGAAGAAGTTCCTGCTCAAGAGGCTGTGCACACATAAATAAATGAAGAAGGTGTACATACCCGAAATCAAAGGCTTACCAAGAATCTAGGTATTCCTTCAAATAAACAACTCCCCCCTCTCCAAAACGTGTCCAACAAGGGGAAAGGAAAAATTTCAGGTTGCTTTCCACCCTACCTTTGGATAAGGCCAATCAATTTCACTAGAGAAATGGTTCGCACAACAAGAGGAAGAAATGAACGAGTTAATGAGGTTGAATGCAGAACTACTTCAAGTTAGTCTTCCTCCTATTCGTGGTGGAGTTAGTCAGTCAAGGGAATTTGTTAAAGCTACTAAGATGGATAAAAAATATCCTCCTTTACCAGTACACCATCATAGGTCTAATCTTATGGGTCATACACAACAACAACTGGTAGTGCTACCATTAGTTGCAGTACCAGTCACCATACCTAGCCAAACTCCAGTTACTGTATCTGCTCAGGCCCAATATCAACCAGATGTTTCACAAATGTTAAGAACTACGATTCAGTTATTAACATCTCGGTTGGATGCTATGGAGGTAAAATGTGCACAAATTCAACCGGAAAATATAGATTACCCTGAATGGGTGGATGTAATTCCTCTGCCATCAAATTTTACAAGTACCACATTCCCAATTTTTAATGGTTCGTAAGACCTAGAACAACACTTAACACATTTTGTTTCTCAATGTGATCCTATGATGGGAACTCCTCAATAACAAGAAGCAGTTAATCTCATGTGTTTTGAATAGTCATTACAAGGGCCTTCTTTTTTCTGGAATACATGCTTGTAATTCCGGTCAATTATCGGGTTGGAAGATCTCTATCAATGATCCATTCTTCAATTTAGATCAACGTTTCCAATGACAATAGTTTTTTATCATAAAAATTGTAAGGAAAGGTAGAGTGAAAGTGTTTCAGATTTCATTGCTCTCTGGAAGGAATTAACATATTCCTTAATCTTAGCATTCCCTCAAGAATAATTATTTCCAATATGTGTGGAAAATTTGCGTGATGAATTACGCACACCGTTGATCCCTGTGAAATATATAAGAGGGTTTCAAGACCTTACTTCAATCCATCAATAGAATGAATATTCTCTTATAAAGAAGAAGGATAAAACTCATGTAATTCCATCTTTTCTAGTAAGGATAATGGGTAAAGAATATACTGCTACAGTTACACTTTAACATGAACATGTACCTGCATCCACTTCAAGACCTTCATCATATCAAAGGGATCCACCTTCTGAGCATCAACAACATAGGAAGTTTTGTCAAGATGATCAAAGAGATCAAAGAAAAAAACAACTTGAGGAGTTAAAGAACAAATTTTATTCTTTCTTAAATGAAAAAATTCCTGGTTACTTTATTTCGGCTCTAGAAAATAATTTGGTTCAGTTTACAAGGCCTAAAAGTCCGAACATGGAAGGCAATGATGACCTTCCCAACTATTTCTCATTTCATAGGATGTTGGGGCATCCCATTCAAGAGTTTTTTTTCTTCAAATACCTTCCTGAATAAGTTGGTGGACTCAACACAAGTCAAAATGAAAGGTTCTTCAGCCTAGGTATCATGTGTTACTGCTACAGATCTAGAGGAAGAAGGCGAGTGGCATGAAGTCCAAAGCAAAAATGTGCAGAAATATGATGATTGGATAGTCAAGAAAATGATCAAACAAAATCGTTCCATTTTATGAATGAACATGAAGAAACCAATTGTGTCCTCTGCTATGAATTCCACAAAATACCCCCTTCATTAGAAGGAAAATCATCAAAGAAGCAGCATAATTCAAAGAAAGAAGAGCAGTCAAAAAAAGATGAGATCGTGTCAAAGCCCAAGTTTTCATTGAATCTAGAAGATTTTATTCCATCTACTTCAAAAGCACAACCACCTCCCCACCAAATGGTACAACCTAATATGATTAATCAGGAAGAATCTTCATCAGATGAAGAGTTGAACTTTGGTTCTGTTAACATGATTCACTTAACAGATCCTTATGCCATCCACAGTTTCAATCTTGATGAGCCAGATTTCTCTATATCAATAAGAGGAATTAGAGGGAGTTCCATAGGTCTAGGATACATAGGAAGACATGTATATTCTATAATCCACTATTTCAATCCTACCCCTACTATAACTATATATGAAACAAAAAATCATGGAAAATCCCTTCAGCGGGCTCAACAAGAATAAGAAAGTTCTTACGCACATGGAAGATTCAGTCATGGCATAGTTATTTTGGAAGATTGGTTAGAAGTTACATCTTCTTCCTCTAAGAAATTAAACAGACCTAATTAGTCTAATATTCCAATGCCAGGAGCATTTCTAACTCCTACCCTGATACAAGATGCATCTACTTCCAAAGAATAAACTTCTAAGGAACCTGCAAAACAACATATTCCAGTTGGAAAACGTAGATCTTTGGACCAAAAGTATGATGTCCTGAAATATTTGTCCCATGTACGAGCCAAGTTATCAATTCTGAATTCCTTGAATCTATCAAAGGATCTTCAGGAGGCACTCATTGAGGGTTTTTCAAGTCCTCCGAAATTCGAAACTGAAATTGCTGCAGCTGAAGACAATCATATAGAGAACTATCCTACAGAATTCCATGAAGTGATTTCTTTTACAGATGAAGATGAAGATGATGTAATTCATAGACTTATTAGACCTTTTTATTTATCTTTCAATGTCAATGATATAGACATCCGACGAGCTTTCTTTGATAATGGTTCAGGAGTCAACATCATCCCTATTCGTACACTTCGTCGATTGGGCTTCACTGTATCTGATTTATCTCCTTCTACCATGATGTTATAAGGATATGATAAAAATGAACAAGAACCTCTGGGTGGGATTAGACTCAGAACTCCGTTTGGGCATCTTGTATCCAATTCATATTTCATGGTTGTTCTTCATGACACAGCCTTCAACATTTTTTGGAATACCTTGGCAACATCAACATGTGGTTATACCTTCATCATATCATCAATATATAAAATATTGTTTCAGTGGTAAAATTGGGAAATTTTATGGTGATAATTCCCCATTCAAAACATGTGAATCTCAATACATTGAGGTAGAATTATATCACATGGAGGGAAAGGAGGTATCTACGAGAACGGAGGTTAACAAAATTAATGCTCCATATGGTTTTTGAAAATATTCCAGAAAACCCTTTCATACATGTGAATACAGATTATGTGTTACCTATTAGTCAAATTGACAGGATATACCCAAATTCAAATACTCTTATAGAAACATCCACAATTTCAATTACGACAACCAAGCTAGACAGAAAGGGGGAAATTTGTGATTCCCCAAGCAATGATGAAATCTCAAATGGAGATGTATTAATTTCATCCGTTGAAATCCAAAAATTCTATAATTCATCAACTAGGCCATAAGTAGTTATAGCAATGTCAGAGATGAATGATGATGTTGATTCTCAATCCATCATATCCTATTTATTACCCAAGGAAGACCCTTCATCATCAATAGGTTCAGAAATGGAAGCCTCTACCACTATTGAGGAACCTAGAGAAATAAATATGTGTACAAAAGAAGATCCACACCCCAATTTAATTAGTGTGGTCCTTACTATTGAAGAGAAAGAAATGAATATTAAATTTTAAAATAAAAATTGAGATATATTTTCATTGAACTATACATAAATTCTAGGTCTTGATTCCGATGTTGCTACTCATCATTTGGGTTTTCAAGAAGAACATCGAGGATTCAAACAAGCTGTAAGAAGAACGCACCAAACTTATGCCTCCAAAATTTAAGAATAAGTGGATAAGATTATCAAAGATAACATTGTCATAGAAGTTCAATATCCGAAATGGTTTGCTAATATTGTCCCTGTGAAAAAGATGAAGGGACAAATTAGTGTTTTCATTGATTTCAGAGATCTTAAACGGCATTGTCTCAAGGATGATTTTCCATTTCCGATCACATAACTTTTAATTGATGCAACAGCTGGCTATGAAGCACTTTCCATCATGTATGTATATTATGGCTATAATCAAATCTGAATGGATCCTGAAGATAAAGAATTTATAGCCTTCATATCCCCTCAAGGTGTGTTTTTCTATCGGGTAATGCACTTTGTCCTGAAGAATACAAGGGCAACATATCAACGAGCCATGAACCGTATCTTAAAACACTTTTTAGGGAAATTTGTTGAATGTTATGTGGAATATTTGATGGTTAAAACCAGACGACGTTCTAATCACTTGGCTGATTTGGAAATCATATTCCACAAACTTCGACAACACAATTTGAAGATGATCCCCTTAAAATTTTCTTTTGGGGTAACTTCAAGAAAATATATCGGCTTTGTTGTATGCCATCGTGGTATAGAAGTAGATATTGAGAATACAAAATCAATCCTTGGTATCTCACCTCCTCAAAATTTGAAGGAATTGAGAGGACTTAAAGGACACTTGGCCTATATTCGGCATTTCATCGCCTATTTGGCAAGAAAATGTTTACCCTTAACCAAATTGATGAATAAGGGAGTCACTTAACAGTGGATTAAAGAATGGTAAGAGGCATTCAATATTCTAAAGAAATATCTCTTGAGTCTACAGGTATAAATGTCTCCTGTTGAAGGAAGCACACTAATTCTGTATGTGACATATTTAGTTCGATCATTAGGTTCTTTCATTGCCAAAAAGAATGATGCTGGGAATAAAAAGAGCCTTTACTATCTCAGTCGGACTATGCTTGAGAAAAAAACTCGATATTCAAGTATTGAAAAGTGCTTCATAGTGTTAATATTTGAAGTTTACAAATTGAGACATTACCTGCAGCATCATGAGGTCCAATTGTTGTCTCGCAATAACCCGCTCAAATTTATCCTTAGTTGTCCAATGCTTACAAGACGTATAACAAGGTTGGAAGTTATTTTGAAGCAGTTTTATATCTAGTATGTGTCTCAAAAGGCAATAAAGGGCCATTCTCTGGTTGATTTCCTTGCAGAACACCGTTCAGTAGAAGATACATCTTAAGATATTGAACTTCATGATGAAGATATATTCTTTATTCAAGGTAATATTCAAACATGGGAAATGTAATTTTATGGTGCTTCTAGATGTCCAAAAGGGATGAAAATGGAAAATCATAAATTAAACAATGTTGTGTTCGAAATTGTACTTATTTTCCCTGAAAAGGCAATGCTACCCTATTCCTTTTTATTGTTGAAAGGCGGTACAAACAATGAAGTAGAATATGAAGCTCTCATCACAGGATTGGAGTTGGTGCTTCAGGCATAGGTGAATCACTTAAAGGTGAAAAGTGATTCAGACTTGTTAATCAAACAAGTCAATGGGGATTATGCCATCAGAAAAGAAGATTTAATCCCATTGTATGATTATGTAATAGAGATAATGGTGGAATTTCCTTTGGAACCGACATTTTCTTATGTCCCACGATCACAAAATGCCCAGCCGATGCATTGGCTAATGTGGCCATACCTCTGGAAGATCAAAATCGGGATGAAACAATCATCAGTATTTCCCACCATCATACTGTTTCACCTTATGTTCAAATAATAATATAGAAAATCTATGAAATTTGTCCCATTTCGGAACAATTTGGTCATACTACAGGATGGATAACACCTATCAAGGAATACCTTAAAAATGGAACACTCCCACCTGATATTGCCGGGAAAGAACATGTCTGTCAACTTGTGGTCAATTTTACTCTTAATGACAGCCCAGATCATCTAGAAAAAAGTCTCTACAAAAGATGTTTTGATGGAATTCACTTCAGATGTATTGATGGTGTAGAAACAATGGCTGTCAAAACATAAGTACATGCAAGAGTGTAGGGTGCCCACTAGTATGGCCATAGACTGTCTGATCAAATTTGAAGACATGGATTGTTTTTTCCTTCAATGATACAAGATTGTGTTGATTTCACTAAGAAGTGTCATTATTTCTATGTATGTTCCATCTTAATTCATCAACCCCCAGAGTTTCTTCATAAAGCTAAGTTATCATGGCCATTTTCCATAAGGGGAATGGATGTAGTAGGACATTCCCCTTCAGCTACATCCAAGAAGTTTATGTATATTCTTACTACTAATGACTTCTTTTCCAAATGGGAAGATGAAGTACCTCTCAATGAATTTAGTTCTAAAATAATTGATAGCTTCATCAAGTCTAACATCATTACCATATTTGGATTCCCTCAAACCATATTGACGGAAAATGGCACGAACTTCTGTTCATCCAAGGTATGGAAGTTTTATCAAGAATACAACATCAAATCCAACCATTCCTCTCAGTATCATGTTGCGGCCAATGGCCATATAGAAGACTTTCAATAAAACTATTTCAAACATACTGCAAAGGATGGTGGAAAAAGATAAGAAATCATGGCCTGATAAACGTTATCATGCTTTATGGGCTTATCGGACCACTAGCCACACTGCTACGCGGTGAACTCCATATTCATTGGTATATGGAACAGAAGTAGTCTTTCCCATTGAGCTTCAATTACCTTCGCTCAGAGTAGCCATTTATGATCTGTCATCTACAGATGAACAATCTCAAAAGCGATTGGATGAATTGGAATGATTAGATTAAAAATGATTGTGCACCCTGCACCACTTGGAATTCGATCAGAATTGAATAGCATGAGATTTAAACAAAAAATATTGTATTCGTTTATTCATTCAAGGAGAATTGGTATTGGTTTTCAGAACTCCAATGATACCAGGAAAGAAACCTCCCATGCTTGAGCCAATGTGGGAAGGACCTTACTCAATATGTAAGGTCTACTGCAATGGAGCTTATTATTTGATCTCAATGGATGGAGAAATCATCCCTAATCAATCCAATGCAAGATTCATGAAGAAGTATTGTTTGTAACACAAATACATAGATGTCCAACATGACGTTAAACTGTGTTGTCCTAGATACATGACGCTAAACTGTACAGCACTGGTCGATGCATATGACCATAAAATATTTTTTCCTTACTACAAGAAATTAAACTACACAACCCCCATTGTCCTTACTACATGACATTAAACTGCATAGTCCCTTAAACATCTAACATGATGTTAAACTGTGTTTTCCTAGCTACAGGAAGCTAAACTGTATAGCATTGGTCCATGCATATGACCTTAAACTATTTTATTCCTTACTACAAGACATTAAACTGCACAGACCCCATTGTCCTTACTATATGACATTAAAATGCATTGTCCCCTCTTTTGTCCTTACTGTATGACATTAAACTGCACAATCCCTCTTTCGTCCAACATGACGTTAAACTGTGCCTTGTCCCTTATGTCCTGCAAGACATTAAACTATGCATCATTAGGGTTGTTGCTACCTATTTTTTCTTACACCGAGTATGACTCACGTGAGTATAGAGTAAACTTTAACCATAACACCCTCTTTGGGATGCTAATCACGCGCAAATCCCAACACCATCCTCAGGTTTTCTTCAAGTACAACGTAATAAACAATTCATTCTTAATATAAATACGCGGACATCGATCCTCGCCTTCTAGGCTGGCTATAGGAAACCTCCAGAGGTTCAATCCCAAAACTAGTCTCTTCATGTCGGTTCAACTCTGTCTCATACGATATTGATCCGTGAAGCAGCCCAAAACCAAACTCTTCACATCAGTTCACCTCCATCTCATATGATGTTGATCCATGAAGGACCCCAAAACTAGTCTCTTCATGTCTGTTCACCTCCTTCCTACATGACGTTAAACTGTGTACATCCCTTTTGTCCCTGCTACAAGACACTAAACTGTCCAACACCATCATCCTTGTTATAAGACGTTAAACTATACAATCCCCCATTGTCCTTTGCTTGAGAGGTAATCGTCATTGGCATTGATCTCCAAACATGTCATATATAAAAGACTATGTGCATACATGGTAATGCCCGAACCTTTAATCCTGGTTCAAACCATTATTTCAATAATGTACCGTTTCACCCGTCACTTGTACAAACTAAATCTGTACAGATGGTATTTCAAGAACTATGTATGGGTTGATTCCCATCCTTATGGGATACGTAGGAAAGTTCAAGCATCCCTCGAATCCAGCCCCAATTCATTGGGCCTAACCCAAAATTCCCCTTTCTGTCCCTTGGCTGAAAAGTCCCCTTGTGAAAACATGAATGTGGTATGAAAACCCTAGTCTTCATTCACATCAGGTTTATAAAACACACAATGTGTATTCCTTATTGTGGTCCGAGCTCTATGACACTAAACTATGATATCCTACATTCTCGTCCCACATTAAGTTAAACATTATTTCAAGAACTAAATTTTTATTGATTAACATTCTAATGAGATATGTAGTAAAGTCCATCATCTCAATTCAAGACCTAGACACAACATGAATATGTTCAACATTGATCTATTTATCTCCTTCATTCATTGGAAAATACTCATTTTTCATGTGTCATACTCCTAAACATAAATACTTCAAGATCTCCATAACCCTTCTATTGACTTCTGGTCACAAAATGTCTGATACTCGGGAATTATTTTTCCTGACTATGTAGCATGTGCCCTTAGGCGGCCTTGTATAAGTAGTCTACAAAATGGACCTGTCAGACAAATGATGTTATTATTTGACTATGCATCCAATTTCCTTATGTGGACCTACATAATTCAACCCCTTAACGGGTTTTTCAAATAGTGGTATCTTCATTATTGGGAGGAAAACCTCTTTTGTCCTTGTTTGTCTTAATGACAATATGTAGGGAGCTGCAAAAAATAGTCATCCTTATCATTTTTATACCATACACTATTTAATGATCTAAAATAATTTAAGTCTATGGTTTATATTTCCCTCACCTACGTTTGGGTTAGACCATCACAGGAGTAACATTCATCTAATTATTTGACAATCTTTATTTTGAATATCCTCTCCATATTCAGGTACCTCTCTCAATACAACAGACTCTATGATTTGGAAAATTTAAATCTCCATAAACTTTCACTGGATTTTTTGGAATTGAAATGTAAAATTTCTGAGAGTTCTTTTTCTTGACTATGCAGCATGTGCCCTAGGGTGGCCTTGCATAAGTAGTTTACATAACAGACCTGTCAACCGAAAGATGCTATTATTTGACTATGTAGCCAATGCCCTTAAGTGGACCTGCATAATTCAACCCCCTAACGGGTTTGTTAAATAGTGGTAACTTCACTCTTTGGAAATAATTCATCTATTTCCTTTTATCCATTTTTCCATATCATTCCTAAGATTGAAAATTTATTAAGTCATAGTTTACATTTTTTCCCGAATACATGAATTTGGTAATATGTCTTCAGATAAATTATCAACGAATTGAGTAATTTTTAATCCATTTGGTCAAATCTATTTGACATTAAAAATTATCCATTTTATGTCTGATGCGCATGAATTTAAAATTCCCAATAAAGACAAGGGAACTATAGAACAAAAAGTAAAGTCCCAACTGACTTAACATACATTTTGTATGATATAGGTAATATTGACCAATAAAAAAGATTCAAAGTGTATATGGTTATTTTTATAATCCTATCAAAAATCAAACTATGCTTACTAGGACCATTGAATTAGGTAATTATTTAATGTTGGTAGCAAAAGAATGTAGGCATAAATGATTGAATATGAAAATGTTTTTTTCATTGATGCACAATAGTTAGAAGGACATCCACACACTGGAGTCTCTTCTCTTTTTTAGGAAATACAAGAGGCTTTCAACATTTCTCTTAATTTGATTTATGGAATCTAGATCTTCATCAGCAACCACCTGGAATTCATTCATTCAACTATATACAATAAGAGAAACAATGATACCAGCTCTTCTTGGAACAATTATAAAAGAATGTTCTTGAGTGCAGTTTGAGAAATTTTTCTGTTAATGACACAGTTACTCTATTTCTGTCCAAGATGCATAGACGATGGATACATGGATTTGAGAATGGAGCATTGGAAGTAAAGAGAAATTTGAAGAGATTACTCTTTTAATATATTGTTCTAATGCCATCTTATCTCCACCATCCGTCGACAGAAAAAATATCAGCCCATGGGTTTTCTATTTTCATATCTACAAGGAAATTTTATAGAGGAAAAATTTGAATGATCACACCACTGTTGCTGCTCTTATTTCATAGCATAACCAAGAATGTAGGAGATTGTTCTTTGGCTCTAGAACTTTGACTCCATGCAGATGACCATGCCCATGCAAAGGTAGGAAAATACTTTGTAGGAAATTAAGATGATACTTCTTCAAGTACATATCCAAATATGGGAGAGTGTTGTCACAGATATTGTAATAATCATGGCCATCGATGTTCATCATGACATCGATGCGCTTGCTAGCCATCACATCAGCCGTTCCAATTCTTCTGGGAGCCATTGAATCTACACAAACATCAGATAATTAAATTTTAAGTAAGTTTATTTTTCATAAAATTTGTGATGAAATTAGAAAAAATGGATAAGGATTAAGGCGCGAAAGTTCCATATTGGTGCTCAAGACAATTTTTGTCATGAAATTTTGGTCGTGCTAGTACTGGCGCATAAGTCAGAAACTCACTGCAGAAGCGCGGCATGAACAGAAGCACAGACAAGTGGAAAGCCAAGTCAGTTGTGCAAACGAGAGCTACTTATGAGGAGAGAGCACAGAAGCATTTGAAACCAAGTGATTTTCATAAATTGGTTCTTTATATTTATAGGGGAGGCTATACCCATCGGCACCGGACCCTGTGCACCATAAGAATACCTATGCACCTAAAACATGCATCTTGTAGTACCTTATTTGTCATTCTCCTCAGAGTCCAATCCTCTTTCCTTTTTCAGATCCAACTCTGAGGGGGGACTTTTGTTGACATCCCATTTCTTCATAGAGTCTAATGAATGAAAAAGGGTAATACCTTAAGCACAAAGAGATTCAACCTTTAAAGAACATAAAAAATTGAAAAAGGCATGAACCAAGAACTCTTTAAGCATGGGTCGCGCAAGTTTTATTATGGTCGTGCAAGTATACTTGTGCGCCCCATATGGGTCACACAAGTCACTTGTGTGCCCAATTCTTTTTTCTCCCAAGGTCCTCAATGGCCTATAAATACCCCTAGTGCCCCCCCCCATTTTTATGACGAAAAATCAGAAACTCACATTCAAGCTCTGGTCGCCCAAGTCACCATCTGAAGTCTGTCGACCACTTCTAAGGTAATTATTTACCTAGAATGGATGTTCTAAAAAGGAATAATAAGGACTAAGTGTTGAAACACATCAATACATGCATTCCTAAGTGTCCAGCCCTTAAGGGAAGTGATGATACTTGGGAACCACCTTTCCCTCTCAAGGAATCTTGTGCGCCACCTATCTAAGAGCCTCTAGGGATGATACTAAGGGATCCAATACAAAGTCGCCCAAGTATCACTACATAGTTTCTTCATCTCCCAAGTGAACTCATGTCGCGCAAGTATACATGCGCGACCAGGACATGTATGCCAGGCTAATTTTTGCATGTCTCCTTCCAGTTCACAACTTTTCCTCAAATCCACCTTTCCTCTTCAAGGAGAACCTTAAGAACCCTCTTCAAATCCATTTTTGTCATGGTTCCTTTTTTGGATTCCTTATCTAAAATGAATTCTTTGGAACATCTCTCAAAACCTCGTGATTTACATAACATTATGTCACTAAGGTTAGAGATTTCATTCATTCAACCTCATCCTTTAAGATGAGAAGATCTTTAATCTGGGCATCCTCCTTAGGAGTAAGCACCAAGTTCTCTAATCTGGGCATCCTCCTTAGGAGTAATCCCCATGTTCCATAATCTAGGCATCCTCATAATGTGTAAGCCCCATGTTCTTTGTTCATGGGAATCCTCTTTAGGAGTAATCCCCAATCATAATTTCTCTTATCCTTGGCCTCCTTTTCAATAGTAAGACCCATATCTCATTTCCCCATAACATGGGACTCCTTTTCAGGAGTAAGCCTCATGCATAATCTCTTTTGAATTGGGATTCCTTCTCAGGAATTAAAACCCAATCATTATACCATCTCTAATTTGGGAAACCTTCTTAGGATTAAGCCCTAAGTTAAGTATTTAAATCTCCATAAAGCACATATAACTTATTAGACCTTGTTCCTAAGCTTCTTTCCTAATGTATGTCCTAATACTCAGTTAATTGGGCCTTCAAACATACGTAATCCCCACATCATTTCATATGATTGAATCTTTTGTGGCACAATCTTCAGGATTTACTAATACCTCTTATTTCTCACACCGAGCATGACTCACATGTTCTTAGAGTATAAAAGTAATTATAAAATCTCTTTGATCCATTAATCATAATTAAATCTCATACTTCTTCATTCAAACAATGTTGGTTATGATTCCTTTTATTAACAAGGATATGTAGGTAGCCCATCTATGGGTACGATCCAAACTCTAAAATAATCCCTGTCCTTCTAAACCAAAATAAATTTCAAGTGTCCCACTGAGTGGATTTAAAACCAGTATGGTTATCATAATGACCAAGATATTTCTATATAATGTGTTGAAGGATACCATTGACTAAGAATATCTAATAAATATGGATGATTCTCTATCAACTAATAACCTCAAATACATATAAAAGATTCTATAAATCTCATACATATCAATCAATGTTTTTCATATCTAAAGGGAAACTCATTTTCATACTTGGTAAATTAATAATTATTCACGAAAAAAACTTAAATATATAAGAGTGTCCCAGGGTAGTCAATGATTCCCCCCAAAAATGTTTGATGAGTCTAACCTCCCATCCTCTCATCCAATGAAAATTATTAAGCCTTATCGGTCCACAACTAATGACCACCTACCTTTGGATAGTAGGTCTAAATAGATATAGAATCATTGGATGTTTCCAGTTCTACGAATAAACCTGTTAGAAACCAATTGAAATGTTTGTACCTTAAACAAATGAGGTCATCCCCATTTCTAGCAGAAATAGATATATCATCAAATTTTTGTCACTAGGCTATGATCTTTATTGTATGAATTAGAAAATCAATCATCCATGGTTTCTACTAAATTTATATAATAATACTTGAAATACCCTAACTTGAATAACTTAAGTTTGTTTGTTATTTTATTACATTAGCACTAGAAACAAGAAATCAAATTTTAAATAACTGAATTTTATAGCTTTATTTTTAATCTAAATACAAGATAAAAACCCAAATAAAATTAAAAACATTAATTATAACCTAATATTTTATTTGGAACATCATTTTTATCTCTATAAAATATTTTCATATTATTCACTATATATACAATAGAATCCTAAGGAAAATAATCAAATTAAATGATTAATATTATATATTTAGTGATGATAAATGTACAATAAAATCTATCATAAAATAAGTAATACTCGAATTCTTTTTCTCAAATAAGATAAAAAATAAAATAAAAAATAATTAATTCATTAAAAATATATCTAAATAATTTGATAACATAAAAACATAATAAATCATATTGATATGAATAACAAGTTTCAAAAATATAGAATGAATATTTCCAAAAATCATAATCTTTTTTTCAAGGCCTTATGCCATAAAACCATATGTAAATACATAATGTGTGTTACAAGAAAACCTAATATTTTATCTTATGATTCATACTGATTCATCTAGGGGATACAATATCCCCCTCCCATCGGCTAACATGTCTAACAATTTCATCATATGAAAGGGGAAATAAAATTTAAATACAAAAACTACATAGACTATTAAATTGAAAAAATAGAACAATAAAGTTAATATGTTCCAAAATAAAATAATGTATCATGATTATATTAAAACTATGTTATTAAATTTTATGGTTTAAAATACTTCTTATTATATAAAACAAAATATTTACCATATAATGTTAAGATATAGAAAATACCTTAGAATAATCATTTTTCGATTTCATATTAAATATACCAATTTCCAATAGAAATCACATTGTTTGATATAAAAAAATTCCATAGTATTAAAAATATATTCTCCATGAAATGAAAATTGGAATCTTTTAGTGGAATCATCATTTTGAAGATTATGTACAATATAAGTAAAATCTATTCATGTGTTGTACATTAAAAAATATTGTATTCACACCATTAGAAAAAATCATAGTTTAATAAGTGAGAAGAAGATTCATTTTAATCCAATTTTTTTTACATAGTAATTCATAATAAAATTTAATAATTAATTTTAGAATATTAAAAACATTTTTATTAAAATATTGACATCGAAAAAACTACTATTGGTAAATTATAAAATTGAAGTTGGTTTTCCAAAAAATATTCCTTCATTATTTTTGTAATCCCTAGAATGTAAAAGTAGAAACAAATACCATATAATCATGAAAATTACTAAAATATATGAATATTTATGTGGTTTTAGAAATATTAATAATATATATTTTCTTACAAAAAACTAAATATCGACAATCTTGAACCTGAACAAAATTTGTGAAATAAACCAATACCACATGTTTGACTTGTTCTGTATATTATGTTAGCCTACCGTATAATAAATATGAATTTATGAAAAATATATACCAGGACCATAATCATAATTACAGTATCATATACGATTCAATTATTACATTTAAATAACCATTTATTAATATTTTTTTTATTAAAATCATTGTTTTCAAGTGAAGCCTATTTTGTTTCTCTTGAATTATTCTGTTCAGTAGTTTCAATCCATGAATATCTCACATGGATCCATCATCACCACAATATTAATTGGGATACACAATATATATATATATATATATCATATCTAGTCATTATTTATTTATTTTCAATCATCGTTTAATCGTATAGATATAAAATTGAATCACACCATTCATTGGTTTGGAAGGCCGTATATATACATGGAATTTTTTTCATTATTCAAATAATGAAATAAATGAAAGATAAATAATAATTCACCTCTATGTAATAATTATTATGTCTCATATTTATTAAATCATAATTTAATATATCCTTATTAAAATCTATGTTATTTTATAATGAAAAACTAATCACATCACTTCATAGAGGTGTTTGAAAACATGTATTCAAGAGAAATGTTATCTTTGTTAAAACATATAGAAAGGTATAATGGTAAATGAAGCCATATAATCAAGAACCCAGCATAATTCATTAAAATAACATAAACGTATTATTTTTTTCTATATAACCATCCTCTTTCATTATTATTATTAATTTAAATATTTTATAAAATTTTATCTTTCTAAGATATCCATAATTTATTATTTGAAACTATTCTTTTAATTAGAATTTAATTGAAGGAATATAGTCATGGAGTTAAAAATATAATCCATTATGAAATAACAAACATATTTTATTATAATGTAAAATTCAGGTATTTGTATAAATTATCTTAGAAGAATTACATTCGTCTTTTTAAATCAATTGTGTTATTTTTCTACTACATCATCATTCATTTTCAATGTGATGTGTAATCAGTTAATGTGATAATATCATAAAAAAAATTAATTTCAATGGTAATTAATAAATTAATTGTTTAAATAAAACATTTATAACCAAACATTTCCTCATTTTATACTTACTTATAAATCATAGATATATTAATGTATAGAGACTATGATTTTAAAATATATGTTACTAAAATTAAAAAAAACATCCAGTATTTGGGGAAAATTAAAAAATGAAATATTTTATAATTTGTGAGGGATATGGTCAAATTTATCATATAAATTGATATTATTTTAAAAGTTGGGTTGATTTTGAGCCCTTATTTAAGGTTTTTAACAATGTTTTACTAATTGTACCCTTATTGATGTGATAAATATTTATCATGGTTACTATTAATAATGATCAAAAATAATGTGGACCCATATTAAAAATTTAATCCACTCAATTAAAAATAAACTATCCTTTTAAAAAATAAAAAATCTATATTAGAAAAAAATATATTTTTTCTATAAATACATAAAATACAATGAAAAGAAGATTAATTAAGAATAATTTCTTTATGTATAAAAATTATATTATATCACAATGAAAAAGGTTCCTAATCAAAATGAATTAAATTAAATTATTATATATTAATTGGATCATATTTACTAAATCTAAAAAATAATTTTACTTCTAAATTTCATGAATTATTGAAAATAATTTAATTTTTTAAAAAATAGTTTTTCACTATTTACTAATAAAATAAATCATTTATCAATTGTCCAATAATTTCATCTTTATATAATTTTGATATTATAATTAAATAATGTAGTTATTATTAAAATTTTAAATATTAAAATTGGATTAAATTCAATATAATTTCATCAAAAAATTTAACCTATTCTATTTTGATGAAAATGAATTCTTTATGAATAAAATTTATTTATTAAAAAATATAGCTTATTTAGTTAGAATTATTGAATACAATAGTACAAAGTTTTAAAATTATAATAAAATATCATAATTTGGTTATTCATATTCATACCCACCAACTAAAAATCCAGTTTATAAAAATCAATTGGAATAATTATATTTTCATAATATATATCAGTTAACCTATCTCTTGGTGTTTCATGTAATATAAGATATAAATAATATTATTATTCTATGAAAAATTATAATGGTGTTTCATGAAACAATGAATGATTAATTTAGATGGATCCACATAAGGAATTATGTGGGGAAGTGAAATTTCTTATTATAAAGATATATAAGAAATTCAATAGGAACATCAGGCAGCATATGATATGCATGAGAAGGTTATATGCATTCAAAATAATTTTAGGGAATCTTGGTATAGACAATTAAGGTATATAAAAATCATCGGTGAGATATTGAGTTCAATTTTTGGGACCAAGAATTTGTATAAATATCTCCATAGAAGAAGGCTATGAGAGTCTTAAATAGAGGAATGTTGTGCCCTAGTTATATAATTCCCTTTGAAATTTATAATCATATAAATATATTTATTTTTCACTTGTTAAATCTAGTGAATTAATCCCATGTTCAAGATATGTTACATATAACAGTCATGATTATGTACATACAAGATCTTCCATATTTACAAAACATATAGGATACACCACTATAGCATTGCCTCTCTTATGAGGAATGACTATTGTAGATTAATGATCACAGAGATGAAGTGTTGTTTAATAGGACAAATCTATAAGTTAATATTATATATAGAAGCCACAAATATGACGATACTATGCGGGAACCCAGGATGTAATGTGTATAAGTATCTCTGATTTTTATTATTTAGAGTGATAGATATTAGTGGGTGAAAATATTATAAGGGGGTATAATTTTAATCATCAATATTTAATGATATATTTTTCTTAATATAAAATTATTTACCGTTATATATTGTTTTATTGCAATTATAGACATTAAATGAAGTGTAATATTCTATTTAATTATAATTAATTTATAGTTATTCCATTGACATCAATGAATTGGAGTAAATAAATTATAAATTTTGGATATATATATATATATATATTTAATTCATTCGTTTTAAATTGTATATAATTTAAAATAAAATTATTTTAATGTTAGAAAGAGGCGTTTTTTAAAAAATATTTTGTTTTTATGTGGAAAGTACATTTTCATCTAAATAAATGATTTTCATTGTTAATAATAAATTATTTTAATAAATTTCTCAATAGTATTTAAAATAACATTATTAAAACTTCATCTAATAATATTTACAATGATATTAATCAAGGTGAACATTGTTTTAGTCTTAGAAATTATTTTTTGTCCTGGAAACATTATTGTTTTGTTTTCTAAAATTAATTTATAAATAAGTTCAATAATTTATTGAGTTTGATTCTTGTAAAATGAATTCCATATTTTGAATCAGAATTATTAATATTTTATAATGCGGTCAACCTTATTTTTCGTAAAAATAATTAGTAACCAAGGTAAATATTTATTAATATGGTAATGAGTATAATGGTTAAAAATAATTCTAAAATAAATATGTATGGATTTTAATGACAAATGAATTTTTTAAATAATATTAAATGAATATATTAAAATTTTATCTCTATATATATTATATTTTGATACAATTTGGAACCACATTCTCTAGAGAATTAATTTTTGATTTTATGAAAAAATTTATTGTTACATGTCTACAAATTCTTGCACTTATAAAGAGACACATCTCTACTCTCATCATTAGACCATTCATTCACATTATGTTGACTATACCGTAACAAAATCATTCTTAAACATGAATATACCTGTCATACCCATTTTTTTTCTTATTTATATAATAACATAAGGGTCTTTAAGAATAGATTCAATGGAGGATGAACATGGAATATATATATATATATATATGATATTATCAATCAATTACATGTTTAGTTTATATTATACATTATACAAATATGAGGTATCCATACTAACATAATTAATATAATATGATCAATATAATAAGATATTATTATGATATTGAAAAAATTATTTTCTACCCAATTTCCATCAAAATGGTAGTTAATGGATACCTCAAGTATACATGTGTAATTCCACCACTATGTATGGTTATGATACATTTTTCATGACCATATTTTTTGTATTTTAATTATTATGGATTATATTTTTTATATGAAATTTATGAATTAATTTTTTTAATTGTATTATAATATCTTACTTCTTACATTTCTATCATAGGGAAAATAATAACGTTTCTTTTGGGGATATGTGTACTAACACCGCCACAAATTGATGTGATTCATATTTAATTTCTATATTACATTTAATATAATAATGATATATTTAATGATTTTATAAGGCCCCAGACTTAAACCTTACATAATCTTGAGTTATTACAATATTACACATTGAAGATCTTTTCCGGTTTAGAGTTTTAGAGAATTAGATCACAAAACATGCATTACATCCCACATTTAAGAAAACTGGTCACATAAAAGATAGTTTTCATTTTTTCCATTAACGGAAACATATTTAAAATAAAACATGGATTCTTTCTTGACACTTCCTTGACACTATAATCATATCATGTTCCATTCCATTGACATGTGAAAAACATTTCAAAAACATGGGATAAGCATAAAAAACACAGTAAGGGTTATAATAAGTATGGAAAGGGAACATGAGTACATATATACATACGAATGTAATCATACTTTACCCATAAAACATATGCACTTTAACATAGCTCATAAAATCATGAATAAATCAATGAAATTATAAGACATAAAGGTAACTTGAGGAATTCATAACATTCTTATGTAGGGAGTAACCATCTTGGTTACGTTTGTAATAACCATCACTGTATATTCACTAAATCTCTTCGGAGAATCCTTAATGTTTAACCATTTCGCGTTACCCAATTCATTGGAGAGCTATATTGGGCTCACCCGCCATTAGTTTGTCACGGAACCACCCGTTTTCATAACAATGCCCAAGAACCATAACATAAACGTATCACATAAAACATGCATAAAGGAATAATAACATTTCCACATTTCAGTCACAATATAACATTTTAGGATATTGAAATAATGAATCCATTAAAAAAACCATTTTCAAAAACATTTAAAACATTTATTAAAGAGATTTTTGACTCAAAGTGTCCCATACCACCATGAATATTTTAACATTTTAAACCATTAATATCCATATAAATAAATCCTTAATTTTTTTTGAAAACATGGATATTAATAAGAACAAATCATTAAAACATTTAAAGAGGTATTTTGGTTAAATGGTTTTCACCAATATTAGAGACACTTGAATATAATAATTAAGGAATAATATTTAATCAGAAATTTATAATATCATGATGATAAATGGATTCATGATATAATATTCCAAAGGACAATATATAAACCATATAAGAGTGAATTGGTGCATAACAACAATGAAGTCTCAATAGAAATGTAAAATGTGATGAAATCCCTTATAAAGAAGGTATCCTAAAATTAAGGATAAATCAATTTCAAAATTATGTGTGACAAATATAAATACACCAAAAATAAGTGTAAATTATGTGTAATACAATAAAATGTCATTCCAACACATTCAAACTATGACATATTCAATAACTACATGTTGAACCCAAAGAAATCGAAATTAGGTTAAAAAGATCCCATGGTAAAATTCGACAGCCTAATGATGTCACTTAAAAATTCAAAAAATGAGTTGATGAGAGATAAAAAGGGCATCTCATCACTTGGAAATAAAATTTAAATCAATAAGGATATAAAAAAACAAATACCATCATAATATTATGTGAATTAAAATACAAAACAAAAGAAGTTTTTTAAAAAGAGGAGGGTGAAAGGATCCCTTACCGACTTGGGTAACTTTCGAAACGTACACCCCATTGAAGAAGTTTCATAAAATGAATATGTAAATACCCATAAATGGAATTATATTACAAAATGAGTATAATAATGGGAAGTACATACACCACTCAAAAGAAATGGTGGAAAATGTAGCATAAATATCACGAGGATAAAAGTGAGATGAAAAATCCCTTACGAAAACTCGGCAGCATAAATGCGCCACTTAAAACTTTAAAAATAGATTGATGAGATCATATAGTGTCTCTCATCATATTAAAATAAAATTTACAACAGGAGGAATATAAAATTACATCCCCCAACATAAAAAAGAGGTGCTTAAATGAAGTGACATAAAGGAGAGTACTTAAAAAGAAAGGGAGCGGTAAGATCCCTTACCACGGGTCCGACATGACTCGATCATTCTTTAACATCCTGAATAATAAACTTGAGTTAATTTCAACATTCTTAAGAACCTTTTTCAAGTTCATTATTCCATTTATATTACTTATTTCCATGTTATAAACATTATGTAATCATTTAAGTTAATAATGTTTGTTTTGTCGATATTTGGTTTTTAAGTCGAAAGTGGACTTCTTACAATTGCATGTTGTTCGTGTGGTAAAGGTTCATTATATCCAGAATTATATTCATGATTGGGATATCATATATATCATATATATCCAGAATATATATGTATTTATAATATTACATAATCATTTAGAGGTAAGAAATGAAATGCACCGTTCATGGAGACGGTAAGCCGTACGTACGCATGAACGCTACTTTCCTTTCTATGTCATATTAATGGAATTAAAACTAAATTATAGGTATGCATATTTTAATTCCATAATTATATTCATCATTTATATGTAACATACATCATATATAATAACTTTAAATCCATCCTTTATACATCCCACATATGGCATTAACGAATCAATTTACATTGAGGGGGCGGTAGTCCGCATTTCCTAAAATGAAATTATCGTGTTTACCCACAATGGAAACCATAAAGGTATGCCACAAAAGAAAAATACAGAAGCTTAAGTAAAACATAAAAATATTATATATCATATATAAATATAGTGACATCTTAATGGCCACCTTTTAAGGTGTTATATGAGTATTGAACAATCATCGTTTCGTGAGTTAGAAATTCACCATCCATAGAAACAGTATGTTCTTTAACCATTAGATGTAGGTGTGTGTAAGTGTATCTAGAATGATTATTATAACAACATCATAGTATATTTAAGATACTGGAGTTTTTACAAACTAAATGAATAAAAAGAGTTTAGGTGGTTGGAGAAGAAAAATAAAACAAAAGAACACAAGTGAAGACATTACCTTAAAATCGGGTAACTCTCTTTGATTTGAGATCAATGGCTTCCTTGGGAAGACTTCTGCCCAAAGTGAGGCTTCTTGGAGTAATATAGGGATGTGGAGAGGCAAAATGAGCAGGGGTTGGCCGAGAAAAAGTCTTTAGAGGTTTGGGTAAGGTGGTAGAGGTGGGGGCCTTTTATAAGAGGAGAGGAGGGGCACTCTTAGAAGGTTACAAAATGTTACTTTATTTTCAAATGAGTTTCGGATTTTAAAGCTCCCAAATTGATTTATTTCTAGGATAAGGTGGTAAGGGTTCTAAATATACTCATCAAATAGGTTTTTGACAAGTGTATGTTATATTTGTAACATTATCTTTTCATTTTATTTAAATCTTTTTTTAATTCGGTAATCGATGCATCATCATGATGTCATAAATAATTTAATTTATATAATGTCTAAAAAGTATAAAAAAACTATCATGATGTAGGAAAGATTTTTATCTTTATAATTAATATATATAGTTAAAAATATGACTTGTATAACCACATTTAAAAATTCTTTTAGTGAAACATCTCATGCGTATGACATTTGTATTTTAACTTTAAATAAAAAGTTATTTATGTCATTTTCCAACCAATGTGGCTCCATGGGGTCCCCATGTTGACCCATGTTTTGTCCCGGTCGTCCATGACACATCCAATGCGGGTAGGACATGTTTCTAGGTCATTTCATATTATTAAAACATTATTTTTACCTTAAATTACACTAATTACCTGTAATCGCGATTAAGAACATAAGAGTTACTATTCACCAAAAAATTATTTTAATCCCATTAAACCACATTTTACATCCTAATGACAACCATGTATGTCGGATTTTTGAAATTCAAAACACAGAGGTGGCAATGTTTCATTTAAACGAAAAATTAGTTTCTTTAACTACCACATAGTGGTTTCACTACTCATCAAAAATTGAAGTTTTTCAGAAAAAATATCAAAAATTCACCCTAATCTATATTTGATATTTTGAACTCAAAAATGATTTCTATTTTACAATATTAAAAAAAATATAAGTTTCATTAATTAATTTAATAATTAATTTCCGCTGTCAAAACAAATAGTGTGTTTTTAAGAAACAATATCTATTAAAAGATTGACACTAGTTTAAGTCAAATTTCATAGTGAAATTAATTACAATGACCAATATTGGATTAAATGGTTATAATATATTCTAATTTTACTTTAAAAACAATTAAAAAGGTAATCTAATCATATAAATAAATTAGATTAAAAATAGGTTTTGAATTAAAATACAACATTTTTAACTATTCATTAAAAAATGAACTTTATCGGAAAGATACCAAAAATTTACACAAAGTAAATTTTGATGTCACGATTCTAAAGAAGAATTTTATTTTTTCAAATATAACAAATAAAATTATCAAAAATCGGATTTAAAAGAGGTTCTCCATCAAAAGGCGGTTAATCGACCTTCTAAAAAATATTAGAATGTTTACGCTTAAAATTGAATTCATTCACATTTTTAATCCTCTAACATTTATTGTAAACAGTAGAAATATTTAATAAACATATATAATCATTTTGTAGTTAGTTCTGTTCATTCCCTCCATTACAACAACTAGGCATTAACTACCATTTAAAATAATATTATTTTATTATTATAGTGCAACGTATGATTTCAAAGGAACTCAATGTTGCATATTGGGTAAGACATCAAGCATAGCATTCCCTTTAAATTAATATTAAAATTTTATTCACAACTAGGGATAAATATAAAGATTCCATATTCTTCATTTACCTGGGGTGTTATATCCTTCCCCCTTTTGGGAATTGCGTCCTCACAATTTTAAAATTGGGCTGGAAACATCTTTGAAAGTCCCACATCGGAACAAGAGTTGGTAAAACAATCACTTTAAAATAAAGAAAGAGAAGTACAGAGGTCACCCGAGTTAACCCATACTAGGATTCCATGTAGGAAAACATGGGAATGGAGGAAAAAACATATGGTCATGTTATGATGAAGAGTGATAGAAAACATGTTTAGGAGAATGTTATCCACAAGAAAATCACAAACTTGTGATGGGTTAAATGGTATTCGATTCCCCAGTACGAAAAGTTAATAGACAACATTTTTGTTTTAAGTTAATTTTTATTGAGGAATTTATTCATAAGTAAACATAATTACTTATCATGTTGACTTTCAAATTTTTTTATATTTCTTACACAAACTCATATTTTCTCCAAAGACGAGTGTTTAGGAAGACTTGTTCACTATAATCAACTTCTAGAGAATCACATAATCCACAAAAGACAAATATATACTTACCATATCTTTAGACCTTAACCAAAACCAAAACCAAAATGGTTATTACAAGATCAGATAATCCAGAAAAGGATAACCCTTTATAAAAAGAAAATCTATTCTTAATCTCCAAAATTTGTCCAACAAAACCCAAAGTTCAAGAAGGACCATTCGATAAACAATTTCTCCATAAAATTCATCAATGTAAACAAAAGAAAGATTGAAACCCAAATATTTGAAGGATTTAGACACATAGTCTTCCATGGTACAAATTAACTTTTATCTCCAAATAACATCAATTGCTCATAAATTCTCATATTGAAAGGTAATTAACCTACTCACATATCCTCGATGATAGGTTAATCATTTCCATAGATAACCATGAATAAACTTACTCTTGATTACTAAAATAATCCAACTAAAATGAATTAGTCAAACTAACCAGTTACATCACGTAGTCCAGTGGTAGGCGATAAATAGCAGTCGTACTTTGGTTATGGGTTCGATTCCCCCAGCTTTGTCCGACGCGATGGGTTGTCATATAGTCTGCATGTATTCCGTTTTCCAAAACTATATATTTCTAAAAACATTCCCCAAAATGATATAGAATCTTCAAAAATAATCATAACATATTTTAACCACAAGTTTATCTCATGCCTTTCATTTTCCATCATTACATATAATAACCCATAATTACCTCAAAAGTAATGATCATATAAACTCTAATGGTTACCTTTATAATTATTACCTTAACATCCACATCGATTGGTCATCTCATACATGATGCATTATAGTTCATACCGAGGTTCAAGGGGTTGATCATGACTCCTTTATAATTCGTTTAGAACAACCATGAGTTTCCTCATTGAATCCCCCATTTTATCTAGTATCTTAATCATTGAACCACCACAGTTTCCTTCAAACCTGTTGTCTCTTTGGTTCCTGCAAGATCCATCATTTCACTAAAAACAGAAATGTCAGTGTGAGTATATCAACAAAACTATAATGTACTAATGAGGAAGGAAAACAATAAGATATAATTACTCATTAAATTTATCTAAAACTATGACTCTTTTTGAAATCCTAACCATTATGGTAATGTCACTTATGCTTAGAGAATACCCCGACCTCTAAATTTATCTAAACCAACCATTGATACCAACTATAAGGCCCCAACCTTAAACCTTACATAATATTGAGTTATTACAAGATTACACATTGATGATCTTTTCAGGTTTATATTTTTAGAGAATTAGATCATAAAACTTTCATTACATTCCACATTTAAATAGAGTGGTTACATAAAAGATAGTATTCATTTTTTCCATCAATGAAAACATATTTAAAATAAAACATGGATTCTTTCTTGACACTTCCTTGACACTATCATCATATCATGTACCATTCCCTTGACATATGAAAAACATTTCAAAAACATGGGATGAGCATAAAAAGATCAGTAAGGGTTATAAAAAGTATGAAAAGGAAACATGAGTACATATATACATAAGAATGAAATCATACTTTACCCATAAAACATATTCACTTTAACATACCTCATAAAATCATTAATAAATCATAGAAATCATAAGACATAAAGGTAACTTGAGGCATTCATAACATTCTTACGTAGGGAGTAACCCTCTTGGTTACGTTTGGAATACCCATCACAGTATATTCCCTAAATCTCTTCGGAGAAACATTAACGTTTAACCCCTTTGCGTTACCCAAAGCATTGGAGAGCTATATCGGGCTCACCCGCACTTAGTTTATCACGGAACCACCCGTTTTCATAACAATGCCCAAGAACCATAACATAAACGTATCACATAAAACATTCATAAAGTAAACATAACATTTCCACATTTCAATCACAATATAACATATTTGGATATTGAAATAATGAATCCATTCAAAAAACAAAATTTCAAAACCATTTAAAACATTTAATTAATAGATTTTTGAATCAAAATGTCACATATCATCTTGAAGCTTTTAACATTTTAAACCATTAATATCCATATAAATAAATCCTTAAAACCATTTTGAAAACATGTATATTAATAAGAACAAATCATTAAAACATTTAAATCGATATTCTGGTTAAATGGTTTTCACCAAAATTAGAGACACTTGAATACAATAATTGGGGAATAACATTTAATCATAACTTTATAATATCACGAGAATAAATGGATTCATGATATAATATTCCATAGGATAGTATATACAGAATATTAATGTGAATTGGTGCATAACAACAATGAAGTCTCAATAGAAATGTAAAATGTGATGAAATCCCTTATAAAGAAGGTATCCTTAAATTAAGGATAAACCAATCTCAAAATTATGTGTGAAAAATATAAAAACACCCAATATAAGTTTATATTATTTTAAAAACAATATAATGTAATTCACACATATTCAAAGGATGACATATTCAATAACAACATGTTGAACCCAAAGAAATCGAAATTGGGTTCAAAAGTTCCCTTGGTAAAATTCGACAGCCTAACGACGTCACTTCAAAATTCAGAAAATGAGTTGATGAGAGATAAAAAGGGTATCTCATTATGTGGAAATAAAATTTACATCAATAAGGATATAAAATAACATATCCCAACATAATATTATGTGAATTAAATGACATAACAAAAGAAGTCTTTTAAAAAGAGGAGGGTGAAAGGATCCCTTATCGACTTGGGTAACTTTCGAAACGTACACCCCATTGAAGAAGTGTCATAAAATGAATATGTAAATACCAATAAATGGAATTATATTACAGAAGGAGTATAATAATGGGAATTACATATACCACTCAAAGGAAATGTTGGAAAATTTAGCATAAATATCCCAATGATAAAAGTGAGATGAAAAATCCCTTACGAAAACTCGGCAGCCTAACGGCGCCACTTAAAACATTAAAAATGGATTGATGATATCAAATAGGATCTCTCATAATATTAAAATAAAATTTAAAGCCATAGGAATATAAAATATCATCCCCCAACATAATAGAGAGGTGCTTAAAAGAAGTGTCATAAAGGAGAGTACTTAAAAAGAAAGGGAGGGGTAAGATCCCTTACCTCAGGTCCGACTTGACTCGATCGTTCTTTAACGTCATGAATAATAAACATGAGTTAATTTATACTTACTTAAGAACCTTTTTCAAGTTCATTATTCCTTTTATATTACTTATTTCCATGTTATAAACATTATGTAATCATTTATGTTAATAATGTTTGTTTTGTCGATATTTGGTTCTTAAGTCGAAAGTGGACTTCTTACAATTACATATTGTTCGTGTGGTCAAAGGTTCATTATATCCAGAATTATATTCATGATTTGCATATCATATATATCATATATATACAGAATATACATTTATTTATAATATTACATAATCATTTAGTGGTAAGAAATGAAATGCACAGTTCATGGAGACGGTAAGCCGTATATACGCATGAACGCTACTTTCATTTCTATGTCATATTAATGGAATTAAAAATAAATGAGATGTATGTATATTTTTATTCCATAATTATATTCATAATTTATATGTAACATACATCATATATAATATCTTTAAATCCATCCTTTATACATCCCACATATGGCATTAACGAATCAAATTATTTTGAGGGGGCGGTAGTCCGCACTTCCTAAAATGAAATTATCGTGTTTACCCACAATGGAAACCATAAAGGTATGCCACAAATGAAAAATACAGAAGCTTAATTAAAACATAAACATATTATATATCATATATAATTATAGCGACATCTTAATGGCCACCTTTGAAGGTGTTATATGAGTGTTGAACAATCATCGTTTCATGAGGTAGAAATTCACCATCCACAGAAACAATATGGTCTTTAACCATTAGATGTTGGTGTGTGTAATTGTAGCACTAATGCTTCTTATAAAAAAATCCTAGTATATTTAAGATACTGTATTTGTTACAAAATTAATTAATAAAAAGATTTTAGGGGTTGGAGAAGCAAAATAAAACAAAAGAACACAAGTGAATACATTACCTTAAAATCGGGTAACTCTCATTGATTTGAGCTTAAAGGCTTCCTTGAAAAACTTCTGCCCAATGTGAGGATTCTAGGAGGAAGATAGGGATGTGGAGAGGAAAAGGAGCAGGGTTTGGCCGAGCCAAATTCTTGAGAGGTGTGGGCATGGTGGTATAGGTGGGGGCCTTTTATAAGAGGATAGGAGGGGCACTCTTAGAAAGTTTCAAAATGCTACTTTATTTTCAAATGACTTTCAGATTTTAAAGGTCCCACATTGATGTATTTATAGGATAAGGTGGTAAGGGTTTGAAATTATCTCTTAAAATAGGTTTTTGACAAGTGCATGTTATATTTTTAACATTATCTTTTCATTTTATTTAAATCCTTTATTAATGAGGTAATCGCTGCAACATCATGATGTCATAAATAATTTAATTTATTTAATCTGTAAAAATTATAAAAAAATATCATGATGTAGGAAATAGTTGTATCTTTCTAAGGAATATTTATAGTCAAAAAATGACTTTTATAACCCCATTTAAAAATTTTTTTAGTTTAACATCTCCTGCTTGTGACATTTTTATTTTAACTTTAAATAAAAGGTTATTTATGTCATTTTCAAACCAAAGTGGCTCCATGGGGACCCTGAGTTGACCCATGGATTTTCTTGGTCGGCCATGACACATCCAATGAGGGTAGGGCATGTTTCTAGGTCATTTAATATTATTAAGACATTATTTTTACCTTAAATTACACTAATTATCTCTAATAGCGATTAAGAACATAAATGTTACTATTCACCAAAAAATTACTTCAATTCCATTGAACCACATTTTACTTCCTAATGACAACCATGTATGTCAGATTTTTGAAATTCAAAACACATAGTTGGAAATGTTTCATTTAAACGAAAAATCAGTTTCTTTAACTACCACATAGTGGTTTTACTATTTATAAAAAATTGATGTTTTCAGAAAAATACCAAAAATTCACCCTATGATATATTTGATATTCCGAACTCAAAAATGATGACTATTTTACAAAATAAATAACATATAAATTGCATTAATTAATTTAATAATTATTTCTTGCTGTCAAAACAAATAGCTTGTTTTTATGAAACAATATTTATTAAAAGTTTGACACTAATTTAAGTCCAATTTCAAAGTGAAATTAATTCCAATGACAACTATTGGATTAAATTGTAAAAATATATTATAATTTTACTTTAAAAACAATTCAAAAGATAATCTAATCATATTAATAAATTAGATTAAAAAGAGGTTTTGAATTAAAATACAACATTTTTCACTATTCATTAAAAAATGAACTTTATCGAAAAGATACCAAAAAATTACACAAAGTAAATTTTGATGTCTCGATTCTAAAGAAGAATTTTATTTTGTCATATATAAAACATAAAATTGTCAAAAATGGTATTTAAAAGAGGTTCTCCATCAATAGGCGGTTAATCGACCTTCTAAAGAATATTAGAATGATTACGCTTAAAATTGAATTCAATCACATTTTTAATCCTCTAACATTTATTGTAAAGAGTAAAAATATTTAACAAACATATATAATCATGTTTTAGTTAGTTCTATTCATTCCATCCATTACAACGGCTAGGCATTAACTACAATTTAAAATAATATAATTTTATTATTATATTTCAACGTAAGATTTCAAAGGAACTCATTGTTGCGTATTGGGTAAGCCATCAAGCATAGTGTTCCCTTTAAATTAATATTAACATTTTATTCACCAATAGGGATAAATATAAAGATGTCATATTATTTATTTACCTAGGGTGTTACAGAATTTTAGTTATATTTATTAAATAATAATGATTCTTTTTATGTGAAATATTTTTTACTTTTCCTTCGATCAATCCATAAAAAACAAGAAATAATTTCCATTCATAGGTATATACTTTCATCCCCATAAAGGTATTTAGTTAAATTTTCATCACCAATTTATATTAATTATTATAAAATTATATACATTGAACAAATATGTGACTTATATATTAATAATTATAATAGATATTATGAAATAATTACGATTTGTATGTTTCAAAATACATGATCTGAAACATTCATGGAAAAAAGAAATGTTTTCACCCAAATATTCAAATTATGTATGAATTGTTAATAAAAGTATAATTGGAAATATGAAATTAATGGTGAAAATTATGTTATATGTTATTATGGTAATGAAATATATTTATATAAAATATAAATTTTATATGTGGGATGTTTGAACCTGTATGGTGTAAGAGAATAATTAAGGTAGTGGTTTACCCTCTCATATTTGTTTATTTGAGTTTTCTTCCATGCACCACACTTGTTAAATTAATTTTTATAATATACTACACATCTAATATTTTAATTAATGAACCTATAAATATTCAGGGTTTTCAGTGTTATTTATTTTATATGAGTTACAAATAAAATGATAAGAATGTAGTAATATATTTTTGTTAGAATCTCATTTAATTTCAGGATAGTTTATGTTAAATTTCCATTGAGAGAAATTATATGATCCTTATACATAAAACCTTATATATTTTAGTCTCAATTATTTATTTATATGGCTTCCATGTTTTCATTTGAATATCCACTAATTGTTATAAAAAGTGATTGAGAAAATATTTTCAATATAAAAAATCTTTATTTCTTATTTAGTTGATAATAATTTACATTCATGTTCATATTTTTGTAAACTTTTATGATTATTATTTAATATTCCCAAAAATTTATTAAATACCTTTAAAATGTTTTTTATTTTTTTATAAAAAAGAATAAAAATAATATTCTTGTCATTTTCTGAATGTGTTGATTTTTACAAAAGGTGAGAATTAAATCATTGTTCTGAATTATTCTTAATGAATGGATTTTACCACCATCATTAATAATATTTAATTTTAAAAATAAAAGTCAATTTTACATGATTGATTAAAAATAAATTGTTTTCCCTTATAATCGGGGAATTTTTAAATTGTAAATTTTTAAATTTAAAATAAAAATTTTCTTTTCCTCAGGAAAATCTTCATCAGTATTTTAATGCTATTTTCATCTCTTAAAAAATACATTGATGATACAAAATTTTCATTGGGGTTATAGTCTATTTAAACTACCAATAGATTTCTTATGTATGATTATGAATTATGATGATGAAATATTGTGAAAAACTGTATTATTTTTGATGTGTTAATCTCTGATCAAATGATAAATGTTTCCAAGATCCTCTCCAATCCATATGAATTAATTATGATTACTTTATTGATGATTATATTTTAGAAGTAAAATTAATAATAATATTTGATATATAAATCTCATGAGATGATTATTATAATCAATGATAATATTTATATGATTTATGTTCAGGATTATATATGTGATTATGATTAAATTCATATTTTCTTAGAAGATTACAAATTGAGAGGGTTGTTAATAACTATGTTGATATTTTGATCCATGATTATGATTTAATCTATCGATAGTTATACGATTATATAATCACATTATTGAAAATATCAATCATCATATTTTAATTATTTAATATGATTCCTTACATATATGATCACAATATTTTTAGTGGACAATATTCTAAATAACTATGTTCACCTGAGTATTATATCTTATGCATAAGTAACCACATACCTATGTTATGGATATATAATTTACATGACTACTTTAACACGTATATCAATCATGATATTCATATATGAAATGATTCTTGAAATGACAGTCCTTTATATATAGGGTATAATTATTTTATGATTAGAACATTTACTTAATTAAATTACCATGACTTTATTGTCCATTACAGTCTATCTCATTTAATGATATATTTTATATATTGAATTACTGAGAATATAAAATCAAAAAATGTTATGTTTTCATTGAAATTCTTTTTATAGATGGTTTAATTTATGATATATCTAAAAGTCTTATAATATGAATAACATTGTTTGATATGTTTAATATATTTTAAGAAAAAAGTTGATATTGTATTATGAAAAGAATGACACTAAACCTTTATAGACCATTTGAATGTATCATTGGTAAATTTATTTAATACTATAATAAAATGATTATTTATTTATTTATATCATTCGTTTTTTTAACAATAGATAATTATTTTTAGAATGAAAAAGGGAATAAATATGATTGAAAAAAGATTATACAGAAATTTTATGATTAGATGACATGGGTATGAAAAAAATGGGAATATATTATCTATAAAGGAATACCAAATAATTGATCATTTAGTGATTTTTCATAAGTAACATTGATATATACATTATATAGTTTGAAATATAAAAATAGATGACATAATAATCATTGAATGAGTCTGGAAAAGAAATTGGAACCCCCATGATTTTACAAAGCACCAAGAATTATTCTTCAATTCCTACTATGAACACATGTAGGAACATTAAATCACCCACTAAATTAATTTTAAATATTTATTGAGAGACAAAATATGGATAATCAAATTTTATTAACTTTTAATAAACAATAAATTATTAGAATAAATAATTGGATCATAATATCCATAATCAATTTAAGGGGGTTATTGTTGAGGAAGATAAAGAGATGTCACGTAGGACCCTAATATTCTATCTTAATTTCAACTGGATTCATACATAAAGAAAATAAATAAATAATAACATAAAGTATATGTGTAATATGTTCAATTAACCTCTAAACCCTCTAATTTGTTTTATTATAATTATAAATATAGATAGAGAAATATAAAAAAATTATTAGGTAGTTTATACAGTTATATAGGACATATAGTTCAAAAAAACACATGAATGGAAATAACAAACCCCACATTATATATAAGGGAGTGTGTCACAAATAAAATTATACTATTTCCCAATCCTCAATACAATTATAATATATAGAAAATTAATCATATTCCTAACTTAAAAAAATATGGAAATTGGAAACATCTTATTATCTTCCCTACTAGTATCTTAGTACTCGATGTCGTTCACCAAACCCAAAATTTATTGGAAAATATCATTTATAATATCTCATTTTACAATATTTTTATGACTAATATATAAAACATAATGATATTTCCTCATCATATGGGTATAACTGAGTGACTAAGGGATATTAGGTTCATCGAACAAGGCCAAGACACTACTATATTTTTACACATCAATCCTTTGTATTTATAATATGGGAATAATAACATTGATATCCAGTAAGGATTAATTTTAAATTGTTCATGAATAAATATAATATACATTCATACTATCTATTATATAGGATTTGGAAAATATTTAATGAAACCACTACATATGGATATACAGTTTTATTAAAATATTAAGAAAAAAATAGTCAATAGTATTGTGTCAATGACATGATTAAATGGATATATTTCTATAATATAAATTTAGTGAAGAATGGAAAGGAATAGATTTAAATACCATTTAAGTATGTCCCGTAATTTCAATCCATACATCAATAACCTCCCTTTATATAAAATTACTAAATTAATATATCAATGGGTAGTTTGGGGGAAATGTATAGTAATATAACTATATTTGTATATTTTTAATCAAAAAAAATAGTGTAGGGTATTAATTTAGTTAGAAAAAATTAGGATTAGAGAACAATGAAGCATAAATAACTTAAACTAATAGTATAGACACTGCTCTAATAAACTAATTGGGAAATAATATTGAGAACATTTAATTTCCAAGTAATTTAATTGAGTATACAACACATTTACAATAAAATAATAAGGCCATATTTTCCAATGATATATACCCTCAAGATATATTCCAATTAAATGACATTAAATAGGAAGATTACAATAGTCATGCACTAATAATTTTTTATGAAAAATATTTTTTTTGCAAGATTATAAACATTAATGTTTGAAAATTATACATGAATGAGGTTTTGAGAGATATTCTATCACCATAGTCCCAAATCATTGATCAAATACATAAGAACCCCAAATAATTAACATGGGGCTTATTTGATGTTTCATGTATGAACATAATATCAATTTTTTTAACTTTATCATTCTTAAAATTAAATTAATAGAAGTGGGTTTGATTCTACAACCATTCCATTTTTTGTATCCTTGGAGGTGAATTTGTATCCCACTATGGATGATGAAAATTAATTAGATGAAGTTGTTAGGTATGCTCTATAAAAAATTGAAAATGGAATATTGATAACAGTCATTGAACATTAATACGCCAATTTTTTTATATGTAAATTTTTAATGCAACTCAATATATCAAACCATACCCATGTGAAATAGTTTATGCTCATCTCTTGCAGGAATTAATTTCAATTTTATATTAGACAAAATCATATGGAAATGATCAGGTCAGATCATCCGGTAGCCACTCATCACATGGGTATACTAAAACCAAAAAAAGGTTAAAAATATTAAATAAGGATATTTCAACCAATAAAGGCCACCAAGGTTAATAATATAGTTTATTATCTAATCCCAAAAAATTTAATCATGGAATTAAAATACCCATAATGTCTTACTAAATTTATTCCCAAGAAATATAAATTGAAGAAAAATATAGTTAATATTGAGTTTAGGGATCAAAACCTATATTATACAATGGATAAATTCTTAATCATAATTTTGGAGGTACAAATAAATGTTACATCTCGATATTATTCCCTATCAGTTATAGGCTAGTATTTTCGATATAAATAGATCATAATGTTCTTAGTGCATGAAGTTACCACCTCTATCACTGATTCCCAAAAGTTATTTTATTACCATATAATTTATCATTACCATACAAATACTATAACTACCTACACATATAAAATACATAATACTATGATTTCATTCATATAGTAATATATATAATATTTCACATGAATTTTTTTGATAAAATATGAATGGTGATGAAATATCCTCCCCAATATTGTTTCAGTTTTTAGTAACACTTATAAAGAAGCAGGGATGATCGTGCTATTGAAATGTTCGTTCGGGATGAAATATAAAAATTACTCATCTTCATGGAATATCATCATGGTATCATTCTAGGTATAAATCAAATCTCAAGATTCTACTAGATAAATATCCACTTTTAAAACATAATAAAAGAGATGAATCCAATAAAATCACCCCTAAATTTCCACTTCACAAGAAACAATTTTTTAATTATTTGAACATATAAAAGTGGATGAAGAAATTGATCAAATACCAGTGTTATATGAAATTATATAATAAATTTACTCATGTAAACTAGTTCTACTTTTACCAGTTAGTCTTGATGAATCATGTCAATGGATATCCACTCATCCAATATGTACAATTTCTAGAGATATTGATTATTTGACTCCTTTGTAAAAAAAATTAATGGGTAAGAATGATATCATCTACTATATCAATAAAAATTTATCAATGGTTAAGACTGGATATTCTAATGTCATGAAAAAATAGTACTTATTTGTCATAATTGTGTTGATTAATACACATTTTCAACTATATCATTATTTCCACTTATCCCACATATATATACTAAAAATAATTACAATTATAACTATGCTTCGAGAATTATCATTTTTCAATATTTCTAAAAACAATTTTGGCCACAGATAAAAATATTTAATAATGAAATAAAAAATTTCTAGCAACACACCCTATACTATAGGTGTAAATTCTAAAAACAACTAATATTTATTATTATTTATTATGTACACATTATGAGTTACAATCCTAGATAATGTACATTGTTAGTGATTTGTGATATTGAATAAAAAGAATGATAGATATCTAAAATCATAATATGGTCAAATTATGGATTATGTATCTCTACCAAGAAAAGGTATTCATAACCCATTGATACATAATAATAAATGGTTATTAAAATAATTATGAAAATTACCTAAAGTCATCTGGCTAGCTAGAATAGGCCAAGCCAATAAAAATTTAATAATTATACATCAGTGAAATTTAGGAGTTTTTTTATAGAATAATAATGTAAACTATGAAATTAAAAGGAATAATTGATAACAATTCTTGATTGTGTATGAGTGTTGATCGAAAAATTACCCTTATAACCAATGTTGTCTGAAATTTCATGTTTGTATCTTCTTAAGGAGAATCACATTCTAATTTATGTGTAGCCTTTTAGATCCAAATTATGATGATATGTATCTTTTGTATAACCCATCAATTGGTGGCCTCTCTATTTATTGGAATTTATATATATTATTTCAATGATGTGAATTCCACTTTGTACCATGGTGATCCTATATCCTCGTATAATTAATTTCACATCTATCAAGAGTCATCTCATGAATTACTATATAAAATGTGTGATCCTCACATAAGACCAATCTATGAATGAATAAAATCACCATAAGAAAAAAAATTGCATCATATAAGTCAGAAAAAATTAAAAAATTATATTTTTCCAATAGATTATTCTACAGGGACCACCTCATGGGCATTAATTTATATGATACCATTTTCATTTTGTAAGAAGGCTAGGATAATGCCAATGGTTCTCACTATTTTGGGACCAATATCTAAAAAAATCAGACGACATGGATACTTTTGACCTAATTTAATGCATAATTATATATAATTTCTATAGTATGGTCATACTATATTTTTTTTAGAAAATCTCATTCATCATCCCCTATATAATTTTCACGCTACTATGAATTCCAGGGCAACATACATATAGGTTATTGATGTCATGCCTTATTACCGACCATCCATAATAATGTAGTTAATATAAATTATTTATAAAACACAAATATTCATGAAGTGATTTAATGTAACAACCCCATGGAGTTTTAGAAAAAATATTTATCAACATAATTAAGTCCAATATTATTAACAAATTCGAATTCCATATTATAATATTTATATAAAATGGTACTAATTTATATTCCTATAAATATTATAGCCTATATTTAGAGTGAAAAATCAATTTAAAACATTCACACTATCATATTGTAAGGGAAAACTAAACAATAGTGTCTATTAAAAAACATTATCCAATAAAATTAGTAAATAATGGACAATATAATATAATCTATGCCAAAAAAATCTATATTAATTGTGGTCATATGAGACAAAAACCTGTACTATAATGTGTGGATACATTACTAAATATTTTTTATAAATGACATCAACTTACCATGTGATTTTTACTTTTTCTCAATTCAATGATTCATCATAAGTAACTCTTTGAACATTAGAAGTATCAAATTTTCTATGATGAAATTATGATACATAATGAGAAAATGAGGAAGACACTATATATCCTTCAGATATATAATATCAGTGGCACATGATAATTAAAAATAAAGGCCCTTATCAACTATTTCAAAAGGGAGATTAGTTTTTTATTTTATAACACCCATGATATCTAGGAAAAATCATTATAATTCATGAGAAATTTTTTATTAAAATTAAATTATTAATAATGTCTAATTATAAAAATAGAAATAACTAATCATAATGGATGTAGGACATAAAAAGGCTTCTATGTAAATGTTTTTTCAAATAATTTTTTTTTAAAAATATCGTGTTGGTTTTATGAAATTAAATCCTCTATGATATTAAACATAAAATAAATGGCACTCATTTAATTATTGTAATAAAATTTGAATTGAGTCTTTACCATATGTGGTTAAACAATATGGATTAGGGTCCACATCACATGACCAATTAAAAATATGATGTGATTTATTTATTTGAATCTATTATTTTATTAAGAGATCCATCTGTTTATAGTCCCCCATACATAGACCCACAAAATAAAAGGAAAAAATTATCATTATTAACAACTAAATATGGCTTGACTCCTAGTATCCCATGACACACTTTATCATACTGGTTATTTATTTCATACCAAGACAAAAAATTTATTCTTATAAAAGTTCTATATTTTCCTATTATTTAACAATTATATATTCCATATTGTGTTTTCAATGATTAGACAATATGATAAATCTATTTTGTTTTCTCCAATTGTCCATTCTATGAATGCTCGTTCTATTAAATCGCTCATCACAATTTTCCTTTCCATATGCCCATAAAGTTTATGGATCCTAACTCATTATTGTATGATGTTAACATGCATGATACCAGGCCTATCATGAATGGGCCATAAAATTATTATATTGGTTGATGTAAATGTATTAATTTCCTTACCTAAGATCTGTATCCATTTATGAATTCCCTCTATCTGTTTCACCATCCATAAATCTATAAAAAGGAAAAATTTACCCATTATAAAAAAATAGGTCATATATCATGGTCCATCATTTCATTTTACTATAAAAAAATCTATATTATCATGGATTCAATACACTATTACACTTAATATGAGGCACATTTGTGCATATAAATTCTATGAACAACATGAATATTTATGACATATATTTTATAATACATAGTGACACTAATATTTTTACATTAAAACCGATTAGAAATTCCAAAAACTATAATCCTCAATGTATCGACCATAACCAATATAACTAAATAAAATACCATAATATCATAAAATGTGGCCCATATATGATTAAAATTGTGTCTCCAAATTGAAATGTATTATTTTAACACAATTTCACTTAGTCGTGGTGCCGAGACCATAATAATTCCATTTTCCATTTATTTTCTCATATGGAAACTCATATATTAAATTATAATATTCTTTACCCATGTTCAAAATTCTGTTGAAACCTTCTAAAATAATCATATTCTATTGGGTTATTGAGGATATATATTTTTCATTTTGGACTACAAATTGAAAAGAACCATTTAATTTTAGTATGTTATGACATTGAAAAATTTTTAGACCCTTAATTAGTTGATAATATTGGTTTAAATTATTGGCTTTAATTTTTCTTGTAATAATAAAAATTACTAATGTAAACAAAATGTAAATTAAAATAACACCAATGTTAATTTTCATCACTAAAAACATGATTGTTACTCATGTAAATCCAAAAGACATGTAATAGTTTTTGTTCTATAAATATTTTTTAGTATTACTTATAAATGTTAATTTCATAAAATATATACAACATTAAATTTTTTTGTTCTCCAAATCATTATTTATGATTATGATTAATTAATTGAGGTTTCTGGTGTAAAATTTATAGATTAAGAGTCTACAATGGATGAAATTAATGATTTTTTGTCAAGGGATTTTTGATATTATATTTTTTATTTAAATAGTGTATAACATAATTTACAATTAAGTATATTGATGTTGAAGGATTAATAATTTATAAAACCGAAAAAAAATATTTTATATTTATATTAATGAATAATCTAGTTTGTTATAAACATTTTAAAATGAATTGTAAAATAAAATTTTGAAGGAATAATTATAATGTTATCAAATTTTCTATTTTTTGGAATATGTGGATTTTATTTAATACAATATCTTATAGTTCCAATGCTTTCATATTTATACAAAAAACTAAATGATTTTAGTATGAATATATAACTGCACAAGTAATATTATTATACTAACATACATTATCATATTCCTACTTCTCAAAATAATATCATAATTTTTTTTGAGGTATGTTTTAGAAAGAATCATGGAAATGACACTAGATGGTTCTAGGGAAAAGAAAAATATAGGGAAGATTAAATATACCATCGGGTAGTTTCTATTATAGAAAATAATATTGATTAGAAATGAAAAAAATGTGAAATGAATCTAATATAAAAAATATCAAATTATAGTGTTATATTTACAGAAAAAAAAGTCAATTAAAAATAATATTATATTATAGTAATATTTTTTAATTAAAAAACATAATTTTTTTCCTTTATATCATTGTATGAGAAAATTAAACATGTATTAGGATCAAATATAAAACCTTCCACTCCAAATACATATGATATTGAAACTAAGAAAATACAACCAAACCTCATAGAGATAATGAAAAAAAAACATCGATAACAATTCACTTTAATACAATCATTGTAATCGTTAAAATTTCCATGAACCTTATAAACCTAGTTTTAATTACTCTAGGAATGTTTATAGCTTGCATGAAAAGGAAATAATATAGACTAAAAATAGTAATAAAATTACAGAAAAAAATAAGAATCTCATAAAACCAAACACCAATAAGGTTCTAAAATAAAGGATAAAAAAAATGAAATAAAAAATAATCCACAAATATATAGAACAAAATATCATTATAACCATTCCTTTCCACCCCATAATAATAATTTATAACATCCTATAGAAATATATTCATGAAAAAAATGATATGTTAAATATTTGTTTAGTAACCATTGTTTTTTTGAACATTACATCTAATATGATAATTTGGTGTACAAAAACTAAGCGTAGTTTATTTGATATATTATTATTGGTATATTTATTCCTATATTATGAGTTTGGATCATACAAGTTACTCAGTTGGAGAGTTAATTCCACCTATTAAGGCTATACTATTTTTTCATTAAAACTAGTTTGGGGATGGCTTGATCCTCAGTCAATACAGATGAGTGGATGGATGTAAATGGAAAAAGTGATGGTTGGGAAAGGGGATACGATAATAAATTTGAGAGTGTTGGTATGTTGGATGGAATTATATCTAAATTGGGTGGGAAGATAAATTAGTGGTGGGTTAATTGAATGAAAATAAATATTAGAGATGGGATGGATCTGGATGTGGAATATGGTATAAAAAATATATAGCTGGGGAGATTGGTGGGGTAAAGGTAAAACAAATAATATATTTATACTGAATTTTTTCTGATATATATGTGTGTTTGGGATTAGAACATGAGCCAAAAAGAAAGTAAAAATATAATATTCAATCATCCAATAAAACAAAACAATGAGAAACAAAATAACTATTTCTATTTGGTTCATGGATTGGATTTTTTGTTTTTGGTTTTATTTCCCACCCATACCATTGGAATGATTACTATTATCATATGATTTGTTATCATGTCAAAACTGATTTTACCTTGCCCAACCATAAGTAGTCATAGAAATCTACATCCACCTTGACATCCCCTCACATAAAAAAATTGTTATTATTGAACTTGGATTTGTAATATGAATTAAATTATATTATTCACACATAAATGTTTGTATCATTTATATATGAATCATGATTTTTATCATTGTTCTATTAGTACAAAGTGAATATATTCAATGGTGGAAGATTGAATATGAAGATAGAATATATTTCATATATTTTTCATTTGAAAATTTCTTTTCCTATGGAAAATATTTTATGAACCCTTATGACCTTATTAGATGTAACATCCTGAGTTTTTAAAAAAGGATAAAATTTTATTGATAGAATTTTTGATATACTACATTGAGATTAAACGAACAGTTAAATATTTTGATTTAAATGTTACCTTTATAACATATCCTTAGAATAGAAAAAAAATAATATTAACTTAATTATGAAAATATTGTTTATAATTTTATATATAAATATTTTTTTTGTGAAAAATTAATTATAAATATAAATAAAACACATTTTAAAATAAAAGTATGTTTTTCTGAGAAATTATTTAAATGTTGAGAATGTTTGTTTTTATACCAATATATATACAGATAACCCTTTAGGATTTTTTAATGATATATATTCATATAATATATTGAATATATTTTTTAATATTCATTGTATGTTTTTATATACACAATATAATTATAATTTCGATTTTCCAGATAAAAAGAGTATTTTTCTAAATAGGATGTTTTAAAGCCTTTTGATGGCACAACTATTTTAAATATAGTTTTTTTCACTTATATAAATTTATTTAAATAAATAAACATCATCACTAAAATAGTAGTATCAAAATTTAGATTTTTTTTTAATTGTTCTTACAAGATTCACATTTTGATGACTATTAAAAATTTACTGCCTTTTAATTGAAAACAACTTTATCATCAAATTTATTTATAGTGTAAAATTAAATTATTGAATTGTATTATATTATAATTTGATCATGTTTTAAACATTTAATCCATTTTATGTACTTGTAATTAATTTCACAATGAAATTGGATATAAAAACATTGTAACCTTTTGATCATTTTAACTTTAAAAAAACATTTTCATGCTTCATCAACTTTTTTAATTTTAAATTAATTTTATCATGTGCATGTTTGGAATTTTGAATAATGTATTCCATAATTTGTATTAGGAGGTACAAATTCAATAAATTGGCCAATTTTATTTCTGGACAATATGAATTGTAACAATAGTAAATATTTCTTTCACTAGAGTTGATGGTATATCTAGTAATTAAGTGTAAATATAATATTATTATATATATGAATATTAGATTAAAACATGCCTAAATTTCATTGGATGAGTTTATTTTGAAAAAAAACATCATTGTTTAAGGGTTAAAACCTTTTTAATCCACTTCAATGATATTACGACATTTATAATATTACATTCAAGGAAAAGTCAATTTTGTCGCACTCTTGTTTTTTAAAAGAAAATTATTCTAAATTTGTGGATATATATTGGATATATTCGAATAGAAATATTATTTAAAAATCTAAAATTTTTACCTACATATTGTTAATTTATTTACAATTTGTTTTTTTGAAATAATAAAATTAAATGGTGACATAATTTTGATGTATTAATAGCTTAATTATGGCAAGAATTAAATAAATGATAAGAAAAATATTTAAATAAATATTATTTGATATATTTTACCTTATTCATTAATTTCATGCTTTAATTTCAAATTTTAGAGATCCATTAATATAGTTTTTTATGATTTAAAAATTTTATGATATTTTTAAGAAGAGAAATAATGAATAATCCCAAAATTGAAATTAAAGATATTTTAAAATAAATAATATTGTATTGAAAGATATAAAATTCATAAAGATATAAAATTCACGCAAAAAAATTTGTATATGTACTAAAATTTCATAAATGACTCATTTATTGGTCAATTTTAACGTTATTGTAAATATATTAATCATCAAATGGTAAATTACTTTATAAAGTGGTAAGAGTTAAAAGGGAAAAATAAGGCTTCAAAGAAAAAGATAAGGATTAAAAAATAATTAGAAGTTGTATAATTTGTATTCGAAGAAGGGATTTCAACCCATAATCACCATACCATAAAAATTAATATGTTTATATTTATTTTTATTATAAAATTCTTTTATATTAATTTAACATTTTGATGATTTCCTACAGTACCCTCTTCTCTTCAATAAATGGGTACCCATTATTTACCTTTCAATACATATTAAACCAATTTAGTTTTTTCAAACTATAAAAACATCCATTAAAATAATACCTCCAAAATTCTAGATGACTTAGTTTTTTCAGGACACCGACCTTATATGTGATAAGGTGATAATCAATGGAAATATCCCAAAGAATAGATATCATTTCTACTTAAGTGTTTATATATTATTTCTTCTTCCACAAACTAAAAATATTCTTCATATATGATTAAATAACAAAAATAATGTCCTAATTATAATTATATTTTATTATATCAATATCATCACCTAAATACATATCCACATCCATCAAATGTGAAAATAATTAATTTTTCATGCGTACGAGTGAACAATCACCTCTATAAACCAATATAATCATTTTCCATAATCGCCTCAAAAAAATAGTTATAACGATTGAATTAAAGTTTATATATGATATTAAATAATATTAATCATCATAACATAATAAAATATCAATTAATTTCTTACCTTCCATGCACATAAAAATGATAATGTTGTTCGTGCTTTTGCTTGAATTATCACCTCCACAAAGTGATATGATTAATTTTTAATAACTACATCACAAGAATAAAAAATATAAGTATATTATAATTATAAAATTATATTATTGATATTATTATAATTTTATTACTCTATGATAATACATACTATATTTCTAAAATGATCACTGAAAATTGGAAACCAGACTCATGTGCACGTCAAAAATACATTCTCCATAATTGTAACATAGTTATTTTTTTAATATCCATATTTAATGGATGGACTCAAAACTATAATTAATTTACAGAAGTGAATACTCTTTCCTAAATATTATTCTCAATAAGATTAAATAATGAACATATTGACTATTGACATCTTACAAAATTTAATTTGGACTAATGTACAGAATATCGGAATTTTTTTTGCCATGAACTTAAATAATTATTTAATATTTATAACATTGTAATAAGTGATATGAAAGCAATAATAAGCATGAAAATGTATATAATTCAAGTAATAGTACTAAAAAATCGATCGTTCTTTCTGGATACGTGGGTGACCACCTCTGTCAGTCACTATTTACTACTATCATTGATTGTCGATGGCGGTCGCTGCTTAAAAAAAGTACCCCAATCCCCCAAGACCTACCCCATGGACCCCCTATCCCCTCCCTTTCTACCTAACAGATCCCATATTTCTATCCGTTGTTTGATATTCCCCAAACCACACCCTCCCCACATATTTATTACATCCTCTACCATTATCCCTCACATCGTGCACCGATTATCCCTTTCCTTGTTGTCTCCCACAACCTAGCCTCCTCACTATCTCTACACCTACTTCAGAGCTGCCTCCCTTTCCCCTACCCTCGCACACCCATTATCTTTTTACCCCCACACCCACCCTCTCTACACTTGATTCTAGGTCATACACAACCTGATCTACCACATGTGTAAGAACCAGGTTCTTATTCTTGAGGTAAGGTTTTCTTCTTTTCTCTATTCCTTTTGTGTTTTTGACAAAATAAGGAAAATGGGAGAAAATCCTAAATTTTGGGACTACAAATTGTGTACATTTCTACATGTCGTGTACATTGGACGTGTGTAATGAGTACATAGGGCGTGTAGTCCTTTCGACGATGATAGGTGTAAAAACTGACTACATGTTGTGTATAGGGTATTTACATGCCATGTATTCAGTCGGTAGGTGATTAGTGGGGTGGTGGAGGAAGCCGATAGCTGAGTGAAAGTGCACACCGTGTACTCAGGTATTATACGCTGTGTACTCATGTCGACCGATGAACAATGTCGTGGTAGAAATAATTCATCATAGAAAAAGTTACAAAATAGAATGTACACGCTGTGTAGTCTGCTTTTTTCTCATAAAATGGTCATTAGCCTCCTCTGTTCACAAAAAAGGCTTAGAACTAGATAAGAGCTCAGAAGGATGGCGGGAGCATTGGAGATCACCCGATCGGGGATCAATAATCTGATTCTGCCTCCATCGATTTCGTTGGAATCATACAGGTAATCCTTCCCCTTTCCTTCAACCGTTCTTACCAATTATTTAATGATGGAATGTTATTTACATTTGAACTTAAATTATTTTACCTTAGATCTACGTCATTCTTGGACGGTTCGAGGAGCTTCATTCATTTATACCGATCCGGGGCGATCGAGGTTGGTGGTCTGGTGTTTAAATTCCAACTACGGTGCATTTTGTGTACTGTTGTGCTATGAACCCATGTTCACGGAGTCGTCTGGCTGAGGCCATGGATGTTTAAATAAATATAATTGCATAGGTAATTTATTGTAATTGTAAAACTACTGTTTGGGATCTCTGCTTGGATCCAGGACCACCCCGGGGGTGTGTTCCTCTGTTTAGCTGTTTGGCCAGGATACCCAAGGGTATGCCATTTTAATAATGATTACTGAATTTCCTTTAGAGTAGTTGTACATAAATTTCTTGTTTATATGTTGGGCATGGCCTGGTTACTTTTTTACTCTGAGGGAAGTGTTGTTATTTTCTTGTGGGTTGTGCCCTGTTAAGCCTGAGGGAAACTTCTTTCGTGCCTATAGGCTGTAGATTCTGTGCCAATGGGCGATAATTCATACGCCTGAGGGAAATATTTGTTATGCCTATGGGAAATTACCGACAGTTTTCGATTCCGATTACCTGAGGGTAAGGGTTTGTGTGTCTGAGAAAACTGATTGTTTACATAGAGAATTCACTGTGGTGATTTCCTTATACTGAATGACTAAATGAATATTAAAAGGTCAATACAACTGGTTAAGTTAGTTACTTTTGAGTACTAGTTAGTTGTTGCATTTTACAACTGCACATGTTGTTGCACATTTACAGTGACAGTTGGGCACGTGCCTTTGGTGGGTACATACTGGGATTTATTCTGACACCGTATTTGGGTCAGGTCCTCAGCCCAAAAAGACTATATTTCTACAGGTGTGGATAAGGGAAAGGGTCCCTATACAGGTACTTGACTATTGTAGAGGAGTATGGGAGCATGTGACCAATCTTAGGCTTGCGATGCTGCTGAGTTCCTATTGCACTGTTCTGTTTTGTTCTATTGTACATGTACTTTCTATTGTATTGTATTGTACTACCATGTAACATGTTCTGGAAGTTTTCTTAGAATTAGAGACATTTTGCATCATTATATATATAACTGTTGGTTCCCTTTTACTGAAGTTGTTCATTTAAGTTATGTATTCTTTAATTCATCCATTGTTGTTAAATGTTTTATCTTGTATTATGCTGCACTACACTTTGACAAATGAGGGTATAGTTTCCCCACTATCAGACCTGGGCCCTCACTGCTAGTCTGAAGCCTCTAGAATTTGGGTAAATGAGCTTGAGGTCAAGTGACCAACCTGGTCCGGGGCACCCGTATAGTGGCACCCGATACCGAGACGTTACAATGTGGTATCAAAGGGTGTTTATTTTATTTGACTTACTATTTGGATCCTTATTTAGGGATAGGATTAAAAATGTAGTTGTTAATAAGTTGTACCCGAGAGTATCTAACACGTGTATAAGGAAAATCCAGTCTACCTCGTATTTTTTCAATTATTCTAATTTTTCAAATTTTACAGTTGATTGGATTTTCACCGTTGGGTGACGCATTTGTGATTGTGCTATTTATATGTTATCCATGGGTTCAATTTAGTTGCAACTCGATGAAATTAGTTTATTCCATCTCATGCATCATTTAGGCACATGATAAAAATCACATGCCATGAATAGTTCCATGCCATGTAGGTGCATTAGAAATTTCATGTTGTTGTAATAGTTGTTGTGCTAGAATAGCATGCTGTTGTGATAGCTACTTGGTAAATAACTTCTATGTGATAGGGTAATTTTGTGTGAGCTTTTTGATAGTATGGATTCCAAAATTTGGTTTTTGGGGAGTATGGGTCCTCAATGACCGGAATTTGGTGGATCATTGACTTATTACTTGTGGATAACATTTATAAGATTCCAGACTTTGATTCACTGGGAGTATATCCCCTCACGGATCAGAATTTGGCACGTAGGTGTTGCTTTTAAGTATTTACTATGTTCCGGAGTAGTTTCATAGGCTTAATGTCTGGAAAACCCAGGATACACCCCATATAGTTCCCCGGACACATGCCATGTGTTCTTCTGTTCGGGAAGAAATGAAAACTTTTTGAGTACATGCTGTGTACCCTTAGTACACGCAGTGCAGTCTCTTCCCATGTCATAGACTATGTGGGTGGGGACACGGGGTAGGGAAGGGCTTGGGAAAGACATGTCGTGTACCGGATGTACACGCCATGTAGTGCTTCTTGGAGTCTGCCATGTAACTAACAACATGGATGGGGAAAACATAAGACATACACACCATGTCCATCATGGAACACGCCGTGTAGTCTGACCTGGGAACCCAGCCATGTAGGTTACAAACACGGGTCAGTGTTACCTCTTCTTGAACATGCAGTGTACATATGGGACATGCTGTGTAGTCCATACCAGTTTGAGACTATGTGGACTAAGCCATGTGGCTAGGGAAACAGGGTGGTGTACACGCCGTGTGGTGTCAGCTGAGTAGTCGGTCGTGTCACGGACGACACGAGCAGTTGGAAAAATTAAACCATACATACTGTATAGATGACATACATGCTGTGTAGTCTTGTTAAAAGGGAGCCATGTGGCTAAGCCAAGTAGAAAGACCCGGGCAAGGGAAGAAAAGTCAGGTACATGTCGTGTAGTTAGTATACACATCGTGTAGTCATGTTTTTCAAATCATTAAATGCCTTCTTCCTCCTGTTCTCTTTTTGGTCCTCTCGTTTTTCAACCATTGATAAGCCTAAATATAAGGCGTGTTTTTAGCCTTGTATAGTCATGACGCCGAGATGACCACACGTTGTTCTCCAAGAGAGTGGAAACGATTATACTCCAAAGATGGTAGTACATGGGCTACTAGTGGATAATCCAGCAGAGCCAGATGCGGCACAATCCGTTATACTAGAAACAAGAGCAGATGCGCATTTCCGTGAAGGCTTCATGCGGTTCATGCAGTCCTTTCAGAGAGCACCACCGGCTGCCACATCTATGGAAAAGCTAACTCATATCGTCCAGCAGCAGCATCTGCCTACGTTTTCAGGGGATGGCGGACTACAGGATGTGGATTCTTGGATGGGGTCTATGAAAACTATTTTCGAGCACCTTGAGATGCCTCCAGGGCGGAGGGTCAAGATCACTACATACATGTTGTGTGATTCTTCCAAGAGGTGTTGGGATGTTACCACTAAGTTTGGGAATCCCAGAGACATGGCGTGGGAAGATTTTCAGATATCTTTATATGACTTCTTCTTCTCGGAGACGCTGAGGGAAGATAGAGATCAAGAGTTCATGAATCTGTAGCAGGGTGCTATGTCGATGATGGATTATTCTGCTCGCTTCACCGAGGTTTAGCATTATGTACCCGTTCTGGTAGTTTATGAGACGTTTCTGGCCGTACGCTTTGAGGATGGTCTTCGATATGACATCTGAGCACTGGTGAATGTTTTCAGGTTGCCTATAGTACATGCTATTGTAAACCAGGTGCCGATTACAGATTGAAACCTACAGGTAGCTAGTGGTGTGGGCCAGGGTGGTTCGTCACCATTTTATGGTACTATTTTTAATGGGTAGAGGAAGACGCAGATGGATTTCTCTCATGGATGTAGTACAAACAAGAAAAATGTTTCAGGATGTCATGTCATGTGCTACCATTGTGTTAAAGTGGGGAAAAAGAGACCTCAGTGTCTACGGGAATTAGTGTACTGCTGAGCTTGTGGCAAGATGGGTCATCTATAGTGATTTTTCAGGTCGTTTCCAGCAGTGGCTAGTGAGAGGGGTTTTGTGTAGACTCCACGAGGGGGAGTAATACGAGCAGCTTCTTACCAGTCAAGAAACTGGAATACGTAAGGGTGTGGAGGCTGAGATGGTGGTCATGGCCGTGGTAGCTAGACACCAGGATCTTAGAGGCAGTAGGGCGGGATAGCACAGGGTAGCCAGGCTATGTCGTAGGGCTGTGGCACTGTGCAGGCATACACAGTGCAACAGACCCAACATGAACATGATCCCATACCTTCTATCATCAAAGATACTATTCATGTAGCTTCTGTCTTATCTTCGGTACTTTTCGATATCGGTGATACACATAGCTTTATATCTATACCCGTTATGGAGTGCCTTGGGCTCTGTGTTTCCTCTTCATTGGATGTCATGATGCTAGACACTCCATTGGGAATGATAATGACAGGTGTGCGTCAATGCAGGGAGTGCCCCCTAGAGGTTGGTGGGAGTCACTTTATATGGGACCTCTATGTCTTGGAGATGATGAGCTATGATGTGATTATTGGGATGGACTTGTTGGTTCCCTTTAGATCCTTTGTAGACTTCTATCGTAGTAGGGTGTTTTTCATGTCACCAAAGGGTGGAGAGTATCTATACAAAGGCTAGTGGGATGTTCAGGTGAGTCGAGCTGGACCAAAGCATAGTGGGTGAGATGGAGTCACATCCCCGATTTCCAGTATATATCTGGATGACAGGGGAACGTGCTAGAAGGATTTCCCTTCAGGGGTTGATCGTTTCAGGGTTGCCTTCCCAGACGACATTTCTGGTCTACCTCTATAGCGAGAGGTGTATTTCTCTATCGATCTTGTGCCAGGAGCGGCACTGGTATCCATTCCTCCTTATAGGATGGCTACACTTGAGTTACAGGAGCTCAAGAGACAGTTAGAGGATTTATAGTCAAAAGGTTTTATCCTACCGAGTACTTCTCCTTGGGGTACACCCGTTCTCTTTGCGAAGAAGGTAGATGGTACCCTCATACTCTGTGTGGATTATCGGAAGTTGAACCAGCTGACGGTTAAGAACCGATGTCCCTTGACAAGTATTGATGATATTTTTGATCAACCTTGAGGCGCATGATTGTTCTCGAAGATTGAATTGAGATCCAGATATCATCAGTTGCGCATTAGACCATATGATATACCTATCACAGCCTTCCGGAGTTGTTATGGTCTATATGATTACTTGGTTATGCCGTTCGGATGCACGAACGCTCCTACAATTTTCATGGATCTAACGAATCGTGTGTTCCACCCTTATCTAGATTCTTCTGTGGTATTTTTCGTGGATGACATCTTTTTTCACTCTCACACTCGACACAACCATGCCACCCATATTGAGATCGTGATGAGTACATAGAGGGAGCATCGATTATATGCTAAACTCACAAAGTGCCACTTTTGGATGGACCAGATTCACTTCCTGGGTCATATCAACTCAGAGGCAGGAGTTGTTGTAGACCGAGAGAAGGTGAGAGTAGTAGTTTCCATGGAGAATCCTAAGAACGTTTTTAGATACAAATTTTCTGGGGGCAGGTTGGTTACTACAGGTGTTTCATATAGGACTTCTCCCACTTAGTATCACCTTTGACGGGGTTGACTAGGAAGGGTGTGAAGTTCGTTTGTTCAGAAGCTAGCGAGACAGCCTTCCAGGAGTTAATGGGAAGGTTGACATCAGCACCAATCCTGATTCTTCCAGAGGAGGGAAAGTTCTATACAATTTATTAAGATGCATCATGTATTGAGCTAGGAGTAGTTTTGATGAAGGGAGATCAAGTAGTTGCATACGGGTCTCGGCAATTGAGGCCACATGAGTAGAATTACCTGACACATGACCTCGAGTTGGTTGCAGTTGTGCATGTGTTGCGCTGTCGGAGACATTATCTCTTGGGAGAACATTTTGTGGTCTTCACCAACCACAAAAGTCTCAAGTATATCTTTACACAGCATGACATGAATATGAGATATTGAAGGTGGGCTGAATACCTTCAGTCCTTTGATTTTTTGCTTGCCTATACACCTGGTAAAGGGAATGCAGTAGCTGATGTACTGAGTTTGAGCACTCAGATGTAGGCAGTGCAGGAGGCCAGTGGTGAGTGGAAGCTCATGTCTTTGTTCTCTGAGATGCATTTGGTGGTGCATAATAGTTAGGGGAAACCCTATCTTTCATCTTTGGTGTGACTTCTTCCCTCCTGGATAGAGTGAGGATGAGACAACTATCTGATTCGGAAGGCCTAGTTCTATAGGAGTTGGTGGAAAGTGAGTACCCTCCTCCTAGTTGGACGATAGGTGATGATGAGGTATTGTGTTTCCATGGACGAGTGTGGTTTCCAGGGGATATACATGATGAGATTATGTGGGAGATTCAGGATTCAGCTTGGGCAGTTCATCCCAGAGTTACCAAAATGTACTGTGAGTTGAGACGTCAGTACTGGTGGTCGGGTATGAAGAGGGAGATAGCTAGTTTTTTTTACATGGTGTTCCACCTATCAGCAGGTGAAGGAAGAGCATCAGATGCCAGCCGAACTATTACAAAAATTACCCATTCCGGATTGGAAATGGGATGATGTCGCGAGGGAATTCATGACTGGGTTGCTGAGGTCACCTCGATGCAATGATGCCGCATTGGTTTTTGTAGACAGACTCACAAAGGTAGCTCAATTTTTTTCAATCTAGGAGAACATTGGAGTTGACGAGCTCTTGAATTTGTATATCAGATAGATCATACATCTTCATGGTGTACCTCATTCTATCATTTCATATAGGGACACCCATTTAAGGTATCATTTCTAGCAGGGTTTTTAGAGGGCACTGAGTACACAGGTGCTTCTGAGCACATCATACCACCCTCAGACCAATGGCCAATCATAGCATATGATACAGGTGCTAGAGGACATTTTGTGTGCTTGCATCCTAGAAATTGGGGCTCCTGGGAGATGCATATACCCCTTGATGAGTTTTTTACTATAATAATAGATTTCAGGAAACTATTGATATGGCACCTTATGAGGCTTTATATGGTAGGTCATGACGATCACCCTTGTGCTGGTTAGAGGCATGTGAGGCAGCTTTTCTAGGACCATGTATTGTGCAGGAGACTTCTAAGAAAGTCCAGTTGATTCAGAAGTGGATGACTATTACAAAGTCTCATTAGAAATCTTATGCTGATCACCACAGACGACCCTTGGAGTTCATGGTCGGGGATCGGGGTTTCTTGGGTGTTTCACCGAGGTTTGGACATTGTAGGATTAGGAGATAGGGTAAACATTCACCGAGTATTTGGGTCCATTTGAGATTCTAGAGAGATTCAAGGTAGTTTCCTATAGGTTGTAGTTACCAAAGAGGTATCAGGCAATGCATGACGTCTTCCATGTATCTCAGTTGCACATTTATCATTTAGATCCGTCTCACGAATTTCATCCCGAGGAGGTTGAGATTCAGATAGATGCATCCATTAAGGAGCATCCGATTCGTATCGTGGATAGGAGCATGAAGGTTCTCCAAGGCCGGTTAGTTCCTCTTATACGGGTGTTATGGCCGCATGGCTAAGTGCAGCATTAAACCTAGGAGCAGGAGACCGACGTACATGCTCAGTGGCCAAAGTTGTTATGAGATTTATCTTTCCCAACCTTGTAAGGGAAATTCTTGGATGAATTGCATTAAGGGGGAAGTTTGTAATAAACCGGATCTTATTCGTGAGGTAAGGGTTTCTTCTTTTCTCTTTTCATTAGGTTTTTTTGAAAAAATCTGGAAAATGCGAGAAAATACTAAATTTTGTGACCACACGCCGTGTACTTTGGACATGTTGAATGAGTACATAGGGCGTGTAGGCCTATCGATGATGATTGGTGTAAAATCCAACTACACGCCGTGTATAGGGTATTTACACGCCGTGTATTCAGTCAGCAGGTGAATAGTGAGGTGGTGAAGGCAGAAGCCAGCTGAGCGACAGTACACGTCGTGTACTTAGGTATTACATGTCGTGTACTCATGTCGACAAATGAACAATTCCACGGTGGGAAGAATCCATTGTAGGAACAATTAATAAAGGTAAAGTACACACCATTTAATCAATATTACATGCATTGTAGTCTTTTTTTTTTGCTTAAAATGGGAAGTAGACCCTTCTGTTCACAGAGAAGCCTTAGAACCGGAGGAGAGCTCAGGAGGACGACCACAACTTTGGAGATCACCTGATCGAGCATCGGGAAAATGATTCTTCCTCTGTCGATCTCGTTGGAATCGTACGGGTATTCTCACCCCTCTCCTTCATCCATTCTTACAAATTATTTCTTGAGGGGAAGTTATTTACGTCTGAGAGGTAATTCTTTTACCTCTGATCTACATCTTTCTTGGACGGTTCGACGAGCATCATTCACGTATACCGATCAGGGGTGATCGAGGTAGGTGTTCTGGTGTTTAAATTCCAACTGCTATGTGTTTTGTGTACTATTTTGACATGAACCTGTATTTGGGGTGTTGTATGGCTGAGGCCATGGATGTTTAAATACCTAGAATTTCATAGGTAATTTATTGTAATTGTAAAACTGCTGTTTGGGATCACTGCTTGGATCCAGGTACACCCCAGGGGTGTGTTCCTCTCTTTAGAAATTTGGAGAGGATACCCGAGGGTATGCCATTGTAATAATGATTACTAAATTTCCTTGAGAGGAGTTGTACATATATTTATTTTTAATATGCTGGGCATGGACTGATTACTTGTATTTTCGGAGGGAAGTGTTGTCAATTTCCTGTGGGCAGTGCTCTGTTCATTCTGAGGGAAACTTATTTTGTGCCTGTGGGAAGTAGATTCTATCCCTGCGAGAGACACTTCGTATTCCTGAGGGAAATATATGTTATTCCTATGGGCAATTACCTACGGGTTTGGATTCCGATTAGCAGAGGGTAAGGGTTTGCGTGTCTGAGGAAATTGACTATTTACTTAGAAAATTCACTTCGGTTATTTCCTTATACTGAATGATTAAATGAATATTAAAAGGGATATAGAACTTGTAAAGTTAGTTACTTTTGAGTACTTCTTAGTTGTTGCATTTTACTACTACACACGGTTTTTCATATTTACACTAAGAGTTGGTCACAACCCTTTGGTGGGTGCCTACTGTGATTTATTCTCACACCCTGTTTGGGTCATGTCTTCGGCCCAAAAAAACTATATTTCTACAGGTTTGGATTAGGGAAAGGGTCCCTATAAAGGTACTTGACTGTTGAAGAGGAGTAGGGGAGCATGGGACCGAGCATTGGCTTATGATGCTGTTGAGTTCCTATTGCACTGTTCAGTTTTGTTATGTTGTGCATGTACTTATAGTACTACTATATAACATGTAATGGATGTTTTCTTAGAACTAGAGACATGTTGCATCATTATCTATAAAACTATTGGTTCCCTTTTACTGCAGTTGTTCATTTCAGTTTTGTATGCTTTACTTCTTCCATTGTTGTTGCATGTTTTATCTTGTATTCTGCTACGCTATACTTTACAAAAATGAGTGTCTAGTTTCCCCACTATCAGACATGGGCCCTCACTATTATTCAGTAGCCTCTGGCATTTGGGGAAATGCACTTGAGGTCATGTGACCAACCGGGTCCGGGGAACCTGTGGAGTGGCACCCTGAACCGGGATGTTACAACATGGATCTAGATTCCTATAGATAAACCCTGCATTTTTCTTATTTAATTTCCTATGATATATGAACAACCAATTTGAAACTAGATATTCATTTTTCTATAGGTCCAATACCTATGCATTTATTCACTGATCCAATGATAAATTTCACCTAAAATACTTAACAATGTTTACCTAATGAAGGAACACATCTTCCTGACTATATTTATTATCATTATATAGCTCAACTATTTCACTCATGGCACATAATTCACCCATATTTTTCCATCCATTCAACTTATGGTGGGATAAAGGTGGAAAATCAAGGGATACAAATTGTTATGGAATTATTTAAATTCACATATGTTTTTCAAACATGGAATCTCATTTTCTCCTCAATTTATAATTATGTTTTCTATTCCATGGATGTTTTTTTCCTTTTGGATGTCATAAATATAATCGCTTAATTTACTGTACAACAAATGGGAATAGACAGAGTCAGTTGGTTGCTTTCTCTTGTGGGATTAATTTGGTTTCATTTAATTATTGGGGATATAATATTAATCATTTTAAAATATTAATATAGTGTTTTTAAATAATTATCACTCATATATATATATATATATATATTTCATTAGAGGTGGAATTTAAGGTTTGATTTCACTAGTAGGGATCATGATGAGCATCACCAGTAATATGTTCATCATAATCAATGATAATAATAATATTCCCTTTCTAAATGTGGTCAAAAATTTTATATATTTTTCAAATTTAATGATTTTTTATAGTGAGATGGTGAAATTGAGAATTATTTGGAAACGTAACATGTTCTATAATTATTTATATGAACAAACGCATAGTTTTCCAACCTTTCCCAATTTTCAGCCCCATCCATGAATATTTCCTTCATTGTAATTATGTTCCCATATCTAATTTTATCATATTATGGAAAATATTCTTACCTTATGAAACAGTATAACAATGTGGTTGACCTATTATATTATTCAATTCCATGTGTTTTTTGATAAATACATTTTATTAATCTCTTTACATTTTTGGCAGAATCAATGATTCAACTTTCATGCTTGTTACATTTATTAAAGAGTCAAATAACTAACTTGTTCATTAAAGATTGATAATTTTCTATTATATTATGTAATTTAAAAACATTTTTCAGTTCAATTATTAATAGGTATTAATGAAAAAGTTAGTGGTGTTTTTGTTGTTTTTGCATTGATTGTAGTTGAGAGGGAACTGTGTCCGCATTCCAATAAAAGGGTCATTCTCATGTTCAAACATTTTAAGCACACTTATAAATTATTATTCTTAATCATATTTTGACCCTATTATTTTCATTGAGATTGAGTGTATACATTTAATTAAATAAAAAATCCATGGTATTTATAAATTTTCTACAACATTTTATCAATTCCGTCATTTCCAACAAGAGACATGTTTTTTAAACATTTTTTTATTCTAGTAGGCTTTGATAATATATTTCATAATTAATAAAATGTGATTATTTTAACATAGGTTTTATTTTTTTGTCATTTACCCTTTAGTAGTTATTTTTTCACATATTAATCATTTAAAACTTTATATATCGTCAAATAGATGTTTTCTATATATTTAGTGACAGAAGCGTCACATGGGTAGTAATTGGTCTTCCTTTTTTCCTTTTACATTTCAATTTCCCAAACTTTTTATGCATGTTATAATTTTTCTATTTTCAAACCCACGTTTTTATAATTTTTGTTGGTGCGGGTTCATTATATGGGTTTGATTTTGATGAGAATGAGAATGAATGGTAGTTGTTTTGTGCTTACAAGGTAATGATATTTTGTTTCAATTTACTATAAACTTTTTGGTTTTATTATAAATTATGATTTCTAAGAAGGATTGGGTCACGACATCCTCCCACCAATGATGCCCCTCCTGAGTTGGAAATGGTGAAAGGGAGATAATGACCCCCGATTCCCGCCTCCAGTAGGCCCCAGGGTGGCGACTAGCACCAAGGGTATGAGTTTTCACAGATATGGGAGGCATTGCCCTTTTTTATTATTTAGGATCGGTAAACAGGACAAGTCAACCACCAAAAATGAAAAAGAACAAGTGTATAAAAATAAACCCAAGCCAAGACCACATGCATGTTTAAACAATTTTATAACAAGGTGCAAGTACAAGAAATCTCAAAGAATAATACCAAAATAAAACAAGAGGACCACAACAACAACAACTCCAACTGCCAGACTAGTAGGGTCCCTCACGGCCCTGGTATTCCTCCTGGAAACCTAAAAGTAAACATAGGGTGAGGATACAAGTGTACTTAGTAGGGAAACCTAATGCTATCGTGCACAAGTGGGGAGACATCCTTATTTCCCATGAGAACAACAGAAGAAACCTAGCAAGGAATTCTATCCACCCAACCACACCAGAGACACTCACCAAAACACAAGCACAATAGGTAGTAGTATATAAGAAAAAAGAGTATTGGGTACCCCACACCATTTCCCTTTAGTTAGCTGCCCTTCCTAACGGTGAACGTCCTGACACTGCCACACTCTCCCTGCCCGCACACACCTGTGCCTCACTACCACGTATTTTTCACGTACACACCTAGGACTCACAACCACGTATCCCGCCCGCACACACCTGGGCCTCACAACCAGGTATCCCGCCCGCACAGACCTGGGCCTCACAATCATGTATCCCGCCCGCACAGACCTGAGCCTCATCCCGAATATTCTTGGGAAAAAGTATAACATTCCTGAAGAGTCTTGGGCTAAATCCACCCCAATCTAAACCTACCCGGAGAGTCTTAGGTGTAAGGTCGCCTCAAGCCATCACAGCCTAGGGGAGAAAGAGCAGGAAGGAGCTAGTAACTAAGTGAGAAACACCCTCTCCCATGAAATGGGAGTGTTCGGTACTAAGTGCTCAACATGGGTGGGGTGCGATAAAACACAAAATATACAGATATATATATACCAACCACACAACCAAACCTATGGCTCCTAAACAGAGAAACTGAGCATGTGCCTCAACACTGCTACTACAAAGCATACATACAAAAAACAACCCCAACCCCATTGAGGTTTTCAAGTTTCAGCAGAATTAGTTTATTTAGTTCCTAAAATACTATGAAACTATCCACAACCAACCACATAGATTTTTAATAAAAACATATCACTACCATCCACAAATTAAGTTAGGAAAACCCAAGAAACACAACCAAGCCCTTCTTATCAACCAACCATCGCATTGATTATTAAACCCGTTTTATTTCCACGGCTCACCAATCATATACTCTTACACATTTATTTATTATTCACAACTCATAGTCCATTCACATTCATCTCATCGCCGCATCCGCACTGCCATCCACCATAACCACAACCGCACTGAAACCCGTACATCATTATCCCTTTAATACCACGTATCGCAGCCCCGCTGCCCGTCACCAACATAGAATTTATACCAACCCACAACCATGAAAACTACAACCCCGCTGCTCACCCTATTCACAACAACCCACAAAACACCCCCCATCACATGCCACGTATCCAGGACAACCCTCACATGTTCATTATTCCATTTTTGTTTAACCAGTGTGATCACACAAGGGTTCCAGATTTTAAACTGGCAACATTATGTGATTAACCAAATTCTATATTCCACAATGTTTCATCCACAAATATTGTCTATAATGATAGGGAAACATTTAATTGTGCACGAAAAGTCCCCCAACGACTGTGATTTTCAGTAGGCAGAAGCTCATTCAATTCACAACATAATATCACAAGATATAAGTTAACAGTAATCTCAAACATCCCACCACAGTTCTTTAACTATTTATTATCTTAATTTAATGGTTTAACCATTTTGCATGAAAACAAGAGGATACCCACCCCACACGATTCAAAAATTAGGGAGACGAAGGTAAGATCCCTACCTCAACAGGTTCCGATCGCAACACTCCCCTAGATCAACCTTAGAAGACGTCCGTCGGCGTCCGTCACTTCTGTTGGGTCCTAGAAAAACCTCCTCAGGTTGAAGTTAGAAAGCAAAGGACAAAGGAAATACAAAAGATCCAAGATCGGATGTTATGCCTAGTTGTTACGATCTCGTGGCCGCTAACGGATCGTAAATCGGAGCTCAGACGAAGAAGTTATGGAAGAAAAAGAGCCTTCGAGTGTCCTGGGAGAGCTCTGCTCAGAGGAAAGGGGAGGAGAGGAGTGAATTGAAAAGGAGGAGGGGAAACCTCCATTTATAGGCGTGAAAAGGTAAAATACATGGCGTGTACTTTATGGTACACGGCGTGTACTCAGTTATTTGACACAGTCTCCATGCGGCTTCCAACACGGCTCTGCGACCATTGACTGGTCAACACACAGTTTGAGGGTAACGCATATGCGGGGAAGAACTACACAGCGTGTAGTTTGGAAACACAGCATGTATCCATTTATTTCACATGGAAAGGACATGACTACAACATAGCACACGGCTGTTGACTGGTAACGTGTACGTGGGGAAGGACTGCACGGCGTGTAGAACTGGGCACACGGCCTGCACCCATTATTTCACATAGCAAGGTCACGATCTTCAACACGGGGTATACCCAACAAGGTGGTACATGGCGTGTAGTCACACTACACGGTGTGTACTCGTTTACTTCACATAGCGAGGACACGACATGCAACACGGGGTATACCCGGAAAGGGGGTACATGGCGTGTACTGAAACTACACGGCGTGTAGTTTCAAAATTCTGGAAGGTGTGGGAAAAGTCAATTTTACCCACTAGAACACTTCTTGAACTTTTTTTTGACAAATTAATGGGCCGGAGAGATCCGGGCCATTACATCAGATACCTATTAAAACATTATCTTCCCCGAAAATTCAAAAACCAACCTAGAGGATACCCAACAAGATACCTCGTAGGGTTCTCATAATAACAGGAACCCAACCAAAAACCCTAATAATATGTGTAAGGAATTTATTCTCCTATGTCGTGATATTATCCGCTTTAGGCGACATTGACTTGCCTGCACGGGTTCAATTGCATCCTCATTACTGTATCTCTATTAAGAATTGGGTCTTCCCACTTTCATACATTAGGATTTTTCAAATCGTACTAACCCCAACACCACACATCCAACACACTGCCCGATCACGTGGTTTCGGGAAATTCTTTCTCCTATGTCAAGACATTATCCGCTTTTGGTGGCACTGACTCGCCCGCACGGGTTCAATTGCATCCGCATTAATGCATCTCGAATAAGTGTCATGTTTTCTCCTTTACCACACATCCGGACATGTTACACATTACCAGGGAACAAGGAAACAAAAGGTCTCACAACCGACAAGCCAAGCATTCCATGAATATCAAATGTACAATGTATTACATCAACACAAAGATCAGAAGAACAAGGGAAACCACATGTCAAAACAACTCCGGGTACCGAGCGTGCATTTGGGTCTCCCGCTCTCATGTACTCTCCTCAAGGCCGCAATGCCTCCACAACACACGAACTAATTGAATGGTTCATCCATGGAGAACCTTCTCTTTACGATCCTCGATTCTGACTGGTCATTCCTCGAAGTCTGTGTCATCTCCCATATCTAAATCTCCCTAGTCGATAACGTTGGAGTCGTCGTGTAAGTACCGACAAAGCTGGGAGACGTGGAAGATGTCATGAACCTTCTTCAACTAATGTGGCAGGGCCCGCTGATATGCCACCTCGCTGACTCGCCTCAACACCTCAATTGGTCCGATGAATCTAGGTGAGAGCTTTCTCCCTTTCCCAAACCTCCGCTGCCCCCGTCGAGGGGAAACCTTCAAGAAAACATGATCTCCCACCTCGAACTCCAAGGGCCTCCTTTGATGATCATCATAAGACTTCTGTCGGTCCTGAGCCTCTTTCATCCTATCACGTATGAGCTGGACTTTCTCTATGGTGCTCTGCACTTCCTCTGGCCCAAGAGCACCTATCTAACCAAACACTGCCCAGAAAATTGGTGAACGACATGGTCTCCCATACAAGGCCTCCAATGGTGCCCAGCCAATAGAAGAGTGGAAGCTGTTATTGTAGGCAAACTCTACTAAAGTCAAGTGCCATACCTGTGATCTTCTAAAATCCAGAACGCATTCTCGCAGCATGTCGTCCAACGTCTGGATAGTCCGCTCTGTCTTCCCATCATTCTGGGGGTGGAAAGATGTGCTATAGCGTAGCTGGGTGCCAAAAGAATGCTGTAACCCCCTCCAGACTTGTGAGGTAAACCAAGTATCTCGATCTAAGATGATAGTCTTTGGGACTCCATGAAACCGCACAACCTCGTCTACGTACTTATGTGCTAAGGTACTCACCGGGCCTGACTCCTTAATTGCTAACAAGTGAGCTGATTTCGTCAGTCGATCCACCACCGCCCAGATAGCATCATAACCACCCAGAGATTTGGGTAGTCCAGTGATGAATTCCATTGAGATTTAATCCCACTTCCACTCTGGGAAATCAAAAGGGTTCAAAAAACCACTGGTAACATGGTGTTCAGCCTTCACTTGCTGACACACTAGGCATTTAGCCACAAACTCTGCCACATCACATTTCACCCTTGGCCACCACAACTGTTCCCTCAGACCTTGGTAAATTTTTGAAACGCCTGGATGTACCGCCAAGTTTGAGCTATGGAACTCACGAAGAACTCCATCACACATTGTCTTCGGGACAGTCAACCTTCCATGGAAAACTATCTGATGTCAGCTGTCCTCTGTCCATTCTTCTGGAGCGTTCCCCTGATCGACACGATCCCACATCACTTCCGCCTCGATGTCCCCCCACTAAGACACTTCCACATGCTGCAACAAGGATGGCTTCACCTTCATTTGAAACAAACAGCCTCTAACACCATCAACCCTGTCATCCAGGTGCATGGAAACCAACTCTCCCATCGCCTTCTAAGAATCAGTGTATTCTCGAACTACTTCCTAATGCGACTTCCTACTCAGGGAATAATCCACAACGTTGCCCTTGCCATTAGTGTAAGAGATCTCAAAGTCATAGTCTTGGAGGAACTCGACCCATCTCCACTTCCGTAAGTTCAGGTCACGTTGGGAGAAGATATAACGTAGGACCTTGTGATATGAGAAGACCACAAAGTGCTCCCCAAAGAGGTAATGTTGCCACAAATTTAGTGATAACACTACTGCTACAAGCTCTAGGTCATGGGTGGCATAGTCACGCTCATGAGGGCATAACTGCCTAGACCGATAACAGATCACTCCATTCTTCTGCATCAGCATGCACCCCATACCAATGACAGAAGAATCACAAAACACCTCATACAACAACCCTTCCTCTAACTACCTGACTATGAGAGCACTGACCAACTTCACTTTCAGGTAGTCAAAAGCCTTTTGGAACTGCTCGCTCCATAGGAAGACCTGGTTCTTCCTAGCCAAAGAATTCAATTGAGAAGCAACTTGAGAGAAGTCTGAAACGAACCTCCGATAGTAACCTACTGACCCCAGGAAACTATGAACTTCTTCCATGATCTTGGGTGCTTCCCAAGATACAACTACCTCCACCTTCGACGGGTCCCCTCACACTCCATTCTGAGACACTACGTGCCCAAGGAAGTGAACTTATTGAGTCAAGAACCTACACTTAGAAAATTTCCCGTAAAGATGGTGGTGTCAAAGGACATCCAAGACTACCCTGAGATTCTCAAAGTGCTCCTCCTATGATCTCGAGTAGATCAGAATGTCATTGATAAAAACAACAATGAACAGGTCCAAAAACTCTCGGAAGACAAAGTTCATAAGTCCCATGAACACAGCAAGTGCATTCGTAACTCCAAACGGCATCACTACAAACTCATAGTTCCCATACCTGCACCTGAAAGCCGTCTTCGAGATGTCACTGTCCTTTACCCTCAGCTGATGATATCCAGATCGTGTATCAATCTTGGAAAACCAACCTGCTCCCCTCAGTTGGTCGAAGAGATCATCTATCCTTGGAAGGGGGTAACGTTTCTTGACCATTACCTTGTTCAACCTTCAGTAGTCTATGCAGAGAATGAGACAACCGTCTGCCTTCTTCACGAACAAAACCGGAGCACCCCATGGAGATACGCTGGGTCGAACAAAACCTTTCTCCATCAGATCATCAATCTGAATCCGCAACTCTTGCAAATTCGATGGTGCCATCTGATAAGGGGCCATCGAAATCGGATGAGTACCAGGCTATAAGTCTATCCTAAACTCAACGTCACGTCAGGGGGTTATAGTCACAACCTCCTCGGGAAAAACATCGAGGAATTCCCCAACAACTTCTGGGAAATTCATCATCTCTGTATTAGCTAGAACCACTGATAGCCCACCTAACAATGAAAGGGGAGGTTCCACACACTGGCTTCCTTCCTGATAGCTCCTCTCTCCAATAAAAGATATGTGCTACCCATACAAGTTGGAGAACATGACTCTTATCAGGATTCAGTCAACAACGGAACTAACAGAAAACAACTATTCGATGCATAGGATGACATCATATGGTTGTATATGTAACAGAAGAAGGTCCCCACTATATTGATGTGGTCCCAACGTCATCCCACATCCCCATCATACACAAGATACGCCGGTATGGCCTCAAAATGGTGTACTTAGCATCAGTGGTACAGAAAGTATCTCTACGTCTAGTCCCAAATCATGGGCTAGACCGGGTGAAACAAATGAGTGCGAAGCTCCCGAATCAAACAAAGTAGAAACAATAGTGCTGAACAATCAAATAGTACCTTGCACCACCATTGGTCCTACCGGAGATATCAACTCTACTGCGTGAAACTGTCCACACCCAGCTCCTCTGACTCTCTGATGTCATCCACCTCCCCGACCACACCCTAGTCGAGGTCCCTGAGGATCACCCTGAGGTCGGCCTCCTCCCACAAAGCCTTCCCTCATAGGAGCATGGTCCTGTTGCTGCTGGAAGGGCCTTGTTGTCAACTGGTGCTGCTGAGGAGGGCGCTGAACCTGCCCACCTCCACCGTACTGAGCTCGGGTCGGGCACCGACTCTGAATGTGCCTGAAACCTCCACAAGAAAAACACCTCGGTCCTATGTTCTTGAAAAAGGGACGAGGACCCGAGGATCTAAACAGGAACTGCTGGGGCGTGCTCCCCACTGGCCTGAACCTGGAAGGTCCCGTCGTAGGATACCTTCTTCTGATTGCCTTCCCCTTCGACGAGCCCAGTTGCATCCCCTCTTGGGGTGCACCTCCCAGTGAGTGCATCCTCTCTACAACCTCTTCCTTCTTCTATACCTCCATGTACGTCGGAAGGGTGAAGGGGGTGACAGCATACTGGAGCGAAGGACGAAGCTCCTCCTCCAAACGTCTCGCCTGAGACTCCTCATCCGGAAAGATATCCAGAGAAAAGCACAAGAGATCCTTGAACATGATCCCCAGCTCTCGTACCGACAAACTCCCCCGCTGATGTGAGAGTAACTCCTGCCGCTTCTCTGACTTGATCATGGAATAATGGAATTCCTCTCGGAATTCCTTCTCAAATTCAGCCCATGGAACCTCTGCCTCTATCCTGTCTCCGAGGTAGACTGTCCAACACTGTCGTGCCACACCTCTCAGTTTACTGACTGCTAGGGGAACCCAGTACTCCCTCGGAGCATGGATCAAGGTAATAGTGATCTCGAGCTCATTAAGCCACCCCTCCGTCTCTGTATCCGAAGTACTACCCTCTTACTTCTTGAGGGTCTACCGCTGGAATGAACGGAGAGTCTTCTGCCACTGGCTATCTTCTTTCTCTCGGTCAATCCTCAACTGATCGACCGCCAGAATTTGCTGGGCCTCAGCCATCTGAGCCACCTCAGGATGACATCAAGGTGCCATAGCTGTATGGTAAACAAGGATCTCCTAACCCATGTAGTATGGAAAAACTCCAGGTTTTATTTTATCATTTTATTTCAAATTCATTCCCAGAACACGCAAATCATGTAAAACACAATCATGTTGTTGTATGTACCTTCCCTACTGTCTCAACCCTGCAATAAGTGTAGTCTCACTTGGTCGTTCGATAGGCTCAGAGTCCTTGCATCGGATCACGGGGGGCCCTAAAATCCCGTGTCCTAGCCGTTCTTCTCTGGCCTATGTCACACACCAAGATTAACTAACATTGATTCCCTACCATCCCATGGAATCCTCACTATGCCTAACTCTATACAACATCCTATCTCTTAACCATCACCTCTGATACCATTCTGTCACGACCCCATCCCACCAAATATGCCCCTCCTGAGCTGGGAATGGTGAAAAAGAGATAATGGCCCCGAGTCCCGACTCTAGTAGGCCCTGGGGTGGTGACTAGAACCAAGGGTATGCGTTTTCACAAATATGGGAGGCATTAACCTTTTTATTATTATTTAGGATCTAGAAATAGGAAAAGCCAACCACCAAAAAGGAAAAATAACAAGTGTATAGAAATAAACCCAAACCAAGCCCACAAGAATGTTTAAACAATTTTATAACAATGTGTAAGTACAAGAATGCTCAAAGAACAATAATAAAAGAAAACAAGAGCACAACAACAACAACAACTCCAACTGCCCGACTAGTAGGGTCCCGCATGGCCCTAGTAGTCCTCCTAGAAACCTAAAAGTAAACATATGGTGAGAATACAAGTATACTTAGTAGGGAATCATAAAGCTCTCGTGTACAAGTGGGGAGACATCCTAATGTCCCGTGAGAACAACAGAAGAAACCCAGAAAGGAATTCTATCCACCCAACATCACCAGCCACACTCACTAAAACACAAGCACAACAGGTAGTATTTTATATGAAACAACAGTATTGGGTACCCCACACCATTTCCCTTTAGTTAGCTACCCTTCCTAATGGAGAATGTCCTGACACTTCCACACTCTCTCCGCCCGCACACACCTGGGCCTCACTACAACGTATCCTGCCCGCACACACCTGGGCCTCACAACCTAGTATCTTGCCCGCACACTCCTGGGCCTCACAACCACGTATCATGTCCGCACACACTTGGGCCTCACAACCATGTATCCCACCCGCACACACCTGGGCCTCATCCAGAAGATTCTTGGGAAAAAGTAGAACCTGCCCGAAGAGTCTTGGGCTAAAGCCACCCCAATAGAAAGCTACCCGAAGAGTCTTAGGTGTAAGGTTGCCTAAATCCATCACATCCAAGGGGAGAGGGAGCAGGAAGGAGCTAGTAACTAAGGGAGAAACACCCTATACCATGAAATTGGAGTGTTCGACACTATGTGCTCAACATGGGTGAGGTGCGATAAAACAGAAAAGATACATATATATAAATATACCGACCACGCATCCCAACCTATGGCTTCTAAACAGAGAAACTAAGCACGTGCCTCAGAAATGCTACTTCAAAGCATGCATACAACAAACATCCCCAAGCCCATTTGGGTTTTCACGTTTCAGTAGAATTAGTTTATTTAGTTCCTTAAATACTGGGCAACTATCCAAAACCAACCACATCAATCATTCATGAAAACATATCCCTACCAACCACAAATTATGTTAGGAAAACACATGGAAGACAACCAAGCCCTTCTTATCAACCAACCATCCCATTGATTATTAAACCCATTTTATTTACACGCCACACAAATAATTTACTCTTATTCTTTTATTTATTATTCACAACTCATAGTCTGTTTACATTCAACCCATCCCCGCAGCACTGCTGCCATCTACCATAACCACAACTGCACCGAAACCCATACATCATTATCCCATTATTACCACTTATCGCAGCCCCGCTTCCCATCACTAATATAGAATTTATACCAACCCACATCAAAGACAACCATATCCCCGCTTCTCACCCTATTCACAACAACCCACAAAACACCACCATCACATGCCACGTATCCAACACAACACCCACATATTCATTATTCCATTTTTTTAACAGGGGTGATCACACAAGGGTTCCAGATTTTAAACATCCAACATTACGTGATTAACCAAATTAAACATTCCACATAGTTTCTTCCACAAAATGGTTTAGAAAGATAGGTAAACATTTAATTGCGCAAGAAAATGCCCCCAACAACCGTGATTTTCAGTAGGCAGAAGCTCATTCAATTCACAACATAATATCACATGATATAAAGTAACAGAAATCTCAAACTTCACAACCCCGTTCTTTAAGCAGTTATTATCTTCATTTAATTGTTGAACTATTTCTCATGAAAACAAGCGGATACCCACCTTTCATGATTCACAAATTAGAGAGATAAAGGTAGATCCCTACCTCAATAGGTTCCGATCACAACTCTCCCCTGGATCAACCATAGAAGACGTCCATCGGCGTCTGTCAGTTTTGTCGGGTCCCGGAAAAACATCCTCCGGTTGAAGTAGGATTGGAAAGGATGAAGGAAAGAAAACAGATCCAAGCTCGGAATTTTTGTCTCGTCTTTACGATCTGGTAGCCGCTGACGGATCGTAAATCGGAGCTCGGACGCAGAAGTTATGGAAGAAAAGGAGTCTTCGATTCTCTTGGGAGAGCTCTGCTCAGAGGAAAGGGGAGGAGAAGAGTGAATTGAAAAGGAGGAGGGGACCCCTCCTTTTATAGGCGAGAAAAAGGAAAAGTACACGACGTGTAATTTATGGTACACGACGTGTAGTCGGTTATTTTACACTGTCTCCACGTGACATCCAACACGGCTATACGACCGTTGACTGGTCAACACAAAGTTTGAGGGTAACACATAAGAGGGGAAGGACTACAGGGCGTGTAGTATGGACACATGGCGTGTATCCATTTGTTACACATGAAAAGGACACAACTCCAACACGGCACACGACCGTTGACTGGTAACTCGTACGCGGGGAAAGTCTACATGGCGTGTAGAATTGAGAACACGGCGTGCACCCATTATTTCACACAGCAAGGTCATGGTATTCAACACGGGGTATACCCTGCAAGGTCGTACACGGCGTGTAGTTACACTACATGGCGTGTACTAATTTACTTCACATGGTGAGTACATGGCCTAAAACACTAGGTCTACCTGGAAAGGGGGTACACGACGTGTACTCAAACTACACGATGTGTAGTTTCAAAGTTCTAGAAGGTGTGGGAAAAGTCCATTTAACCCTCCAGAACACTTCATGACATTTTTTTTGACAATGGAATGGGCCGGAGAGATCTAGGCCATTACATATTGAATTACTAAATTTATTTTTTCAATTTTCATAACATTAATTATTTTAGGTTTACCTAAATTTATTCTATTGAATATACTATAATTTCATTTATAATAAAAATCCATAACTATTGTGAATGACATATCATTAAATACATATTATCATTCCATGAAAAACATTTAATAAATTTCCAACAATCATAAGGTGTCCTGTAAAGAAAATAGGATACAACGGAAGTTAACTATAAAAAATAACCCATATATATATCTTTAAAATGAGTTAATTTAAAATGTAAATAATTTTTTTGTTTAAATTTTACATTTCTAATTTTATTAAATTTATTATTTTCATTTATTTTTATATTGAGAACCCCTATAAAGTTACCAAAAATTTAAGGTTCTTAGATCATTAACTCCATATTGGATCTATTATAGTGGTTTGACATAACATCCTCTAATTTTTATAATTATTTATACTATTTCATCTTTTCTATATAACATTGAGTCTTCCTAAATCTCACAAGAATGATGCATCTCCTTCCAATTTTTACTTCAATGATAAGAAATAGTAATCTATGTTGGTTAACTCATTAAATAATATAAAATTACTTATATGTGAGTCCTCTAATCCTCGACATTCTATCTACATTTTAAAACCTAGAGTATTTTATATCAGAAAATCTATAGATTTAAATCATTCTTTATTCCATTTCATAAACAATCCTCTAAATCATGAGATGCCTCATATGGTATGTTTTCTTCCAATAACTATCCATATATGAGTATTTGGGTACCCATGGATGCACTAGGCATCAATTATTTACCCTTTATCTTAGTTGTTTGATATATCTTGATAAACTATCCTCATCATCCGAGGTAATTGTTAGAAATAAAATGAGGATGAAAATGGATCATGAAAAGGAATCCATGAACCTAGAGAAATTTCATATTTTTTCATGGAAATAGAAAAGGCATGTCATAATGGCTCATGAAAGGTGTATTGTGAATGGGGATGTTGTAGTAGAGGTGTGCAGTGTGAGTACCTGACATTGGGATGTGAATAGTAATTTCGTCATTGAGCATTGGATCACAAGTGAAGGTGACAATGATTAGAGATCTAAGGACTTTAGTTCTCCTAAACAATGGTGAGTGGCACGTCTAGTGTAATTGGAAATTGAAATAACATTGTATGTAATGTTATCAATGAATATTCATGATCTAGTGGTTTTGAATGAAAAAAATTTAATTAAATAATTACATGTAATGTGTTGTGTTTATGGAGATTATTAGGTTTTAATGGTTTTTAAATATCACATTGTATGAACCATATTATCACACACAATGTATGTATGGAACTACATGACTGTAATGGCCCGGACCTCTCCGACCCTTTCCTTTGAAAAAATGAAGGCCACGAAGTGTTATGGAGGGTAAAATGGACTTTTCCCACACTTTCTAGAATTTTTAAACTACACACCGTGTAGTTTGAGTACACACTATATACCCCCTTGCCGAGTATACACTGTGTTGAAGGCCTTGTCCTTACTGTGTGAGATAAATGGGTACACGCCATGTGCCCAATAATGCATTCCATGTAGTCTCTCCTCACGTACGCATTACCATGTGTTGACCAGTCAATGGTTGTGTGCTGTGTTTGAGCCGCGTCCTTGCTGTGTTAAATAAATTGATACACATCGTGTATGGAGTACTACACACCGTGTAGTCCCTCCCCGCGTATGTGTTACCCTCAAACCTTGTGTTAACTAGTCAATGGCCGAAGATCCGTGTTGGAGGCCGCGTGGAGACCGTGTGAAATAACCGAGTACACACTGTGTACAATAAAGTACACGTCATGTAGAATAAAGTACACGCCGTGTACTTTTTCTTTTCTTGCCTATAAAAGGAGGGGTCCCCTCCTCCTTTTCAACTCACCCCTCTCCACCCCTTTCATCTGAGCAGATTTCTCCCAAGAGACTCGAAGGCTCTTTCTTGCATTAATTCTTCGTCCGAGCTCCGATTTACGATCCGTCCGTGGGCACGAGATCGTAAGGACGAGGAGGAACTTCTGAGCTTGGATCTGTTGTCTTTCTTTCATGCATTACATTCTGAATTTCACCCGAGTAGGTTTTTTCAGGACCGGACATAAGTGACAGATGATGACGGACGCCTTCTAAGGTTGATCCGAGGGAGCGTTGCGATCAGAACCTATTGAGGTAGGGATCTTACCTTCGTCTCTCTAATTTTTGAATCATGCGGGGTGGGTATCCGCTTGTTTTCATGAGAAACAGTTGAACAATTAAATGATGATAATAACTGGTTAACGAACGGGGTTGGGAAGTTTGAGATTTTTGTTACATTATATATTGTGTTATTATATTGTGAATTGAATGAGCTTCTGGCTACTAAAAATCATGGTCGTTGGGGGCCTTTTCTTGTTCCATTAAATGTATCCCTATCTTTCTAGACTGTTTTTGTGGAAGAAACTTTTTGGAATGTGGAATTCGAATAATCACATAAAGTTGGCTGTTTAAAATCTTGAACCATTTTGTGATCACCCCAGTTAAATAAAAAAGGAATAATGAACAAGTGGGTGTTGTCTTGGATATGTGGCATGTGATGGGGTTGTTTTGTGGGTTGTTGTGAATAGGGTGAACGGTGGGCCTACGGTTGGCTTGGTTGTGGGTTGGTATAAATGCTATGTTGGTTTTGGGAAACAAGGCTGCGATAAGTTGTATTAAAGGGATAATGATGCACGGGTTTCAGTGCGGTTGTTGTTATGGTGGATGGTAGCGGGGCTGCAAGGATGGGTTGAATGTGAACGGACTACGAGTTGTGAATAATAAATAAAATTGGACAAGTAAATGATTGGCGGGCATGGAAATAAAACGATTTTAATAATAAATGGGATGGTTGGTTGATAAGAAGGGCTTGGTTATGTTTCTTGTGTTTTCCTAACTTAATTTGTGGATGGTAGGGAAATGTTTTTACGAACGATTGATGTGGTTGGTTGTGGACAGTTTCCCAGTAGTTAAGGAACTAAATAAACTAATTCTACTGAAACGTGAAAACCTAAATGGGGTTGGGGTTCATTGTTGTATGCATGCTTCGTAGTAGCAGTGCTGAGGCGCATGCTCAGTTTATCTGTTTAGAAGCCATAGGTTGGTCTGTGTGGTTGGTATATATATATATATATATCTGAATCTTTTTTGTTTTATCACACCCCACCCATGTTGAGCACTTTGTGCCAAACACTCCCATTTAATGGGAGAGGGTGTTTTTTCCTTAGCTACTAGCTCCTTCCTGCTCCTTCTCCCCTAGGTTTTGATGGCTTGAGGCGACCTTACACCTAAGAATCTTCGGGTATGTTTTGATTGGGGTGGATTTAGCCCAAGACTCTTTGGGAAGTTTCTACTTTTTCCCAAGAATCTTCAGGATGAGGCCCAGGTGTGTGCAGGCGGGATACGTGGTTGTGAGGCCCAGGTGTCTGCGGGGGGGGGGGGGGGGATATGTGGTTGTGAGGCCCAGGTGTGTGCGGGCAGGATACGTGGTTGTGAGGCCCAGGTGTGTGCAGGAAGGATATTTGGTTGTGAGGCCCAGTTGTGTGCGGGCGGCATACGTGGTTGTGAGGCCCAAGTGTTTGCGGACAGGATACGTGGGAGTGATTCCTAGGTGTGTGTGGGCAGGGAGAGTGTGTCAGCTTCAGGACGTTCACCTTTAAGAAGATCAGCTAATTAAAGGGAAATGGTGCGGGGTACCCAATACTCTTGTTTCTTATATAATACTACCTGTTGTGCTTGTGTTTTGGTGAGTGTGGCTGGTGATGTAGGGTGGATAGAATTCCTTGCTATGTTTCTTTTGTTGTTCTCACGGGATATTAGGATGTCTCCCCACTTGTGCACGAGAGTTTAGGTTTCCCAACTGAGTGTACTTATATTCTCACCCTATGTTTACTTTCAGGTTTCCTAGAGGACTACCAGGGCCGTACGGGACCCTACTAGTCGGGCAGTTGGAGTCGTTGCTGTTGTTGTACTCTTGTTTTCGTTTGGTATTATACTTTGATCTTTATTGTACTTGCACCTTGTTATAAAAATTTTTAAACATGCATGTGGGCTTGTTTTGGGTTTATTTCTATACACTTGTTCGTTTTCCTTTTTGGTGGCTGACTTGTCCTATTTCCCGATCCAAAATAATAAAAAGGGTAATGCCTCCCATATTTGTGAAAACTCATACCCTTGGTGCTAGTCACCACCCCGGGGCCTACTGAAGGCGGGACTTTGGGGTCATTATCTCCCTTTCACCATTTCCAGCTCAGGAGGGGCATATTTGGTGGGAGGGGTTCGTGATAGAATGGTATCAGAGCTGCTGGTTGAGAGATAGAATGATGTCTCGTGTTAAAAACAGTGAGGATTTCATGGGATTGTATGGAAACAATGTTAGTTAATCTTGGTGCGTGGCATAGGCCAGGGAAGACCGGCTAGGACACGATATTTTAGGGCCCCCCCATGATCTGAGCCTAACGAATGACCAAGTGAGACAACATTGATTGCATGTTAGAGACCCTAGGGAAGGTACATGCATCATCATGATTGTGTTTTACTTGATTTGGGTGTTCTAGGAATGAAATTGAAATAAAATGATAAAATAAAACCTTGAGTTTTCCTTACTACTTGTGCTTAGGCGATCCATGTTTACCGTACAGCTATGGAACCTGGACGTCATCCCTGGGTGGCTCAGACGGCCGAGGCCCAATAGATTCAGGCGGTCGATTAGCTGAGGATTGACCGAGAGGAGGAAGATAGCCAGTGGCATAAGACTCTATGTTCTTTCTAGTTGAATACCCTCAAGAAGTACGAGGTCAGTAATTCGGATATGGAGACAGAGGGGTGTCTTGAGGAGTTAGGGATTTCTTTTACCTTGTTTCGTGCTCCGAGGGAGTACTGGGTTCCCCTAGAAGTCAGTCAGTTGAGAGGTGCGGCACGATAGTGGTGGACACTCTACCTCAGAGAGAGGATAGAGGCAGAGGTTCCATGGGCTGGCTTTGATAAGGAAATTCCAAGAGGAATTCCTTTCTTCGATGATCAAGGAGGAGAAGAGGTAGGAGATAAACTCCCTTCAGCAGGGGATTATGTTGGTACAAGATTTGGGGATCATGTTCATGGATCTCTTGCACTTTTCTCTGAATCTCTTTCTGGATGAGGAGTCTCAGGTGAAACATTTGGAGGAGAGGCTTCGTCCTTCACTCCAGTATGATGTCACCCCCTTCACCATTCCGACGTACATGGCGGTACAAAAGAAAGAAGAGGTTTTAGAGAGTATGTACTCACTGGGAGATGCACCCCGAGAGGGGATCCATCCAGGCTCGTCGAAGGGGAAGACAGTCAGCAGCAGATCTCCTCCGACGGGGCCTTCTAGGTTCAGGCCAGTTGGGAGAAGGACCCAGAAGTTCCAGTTCAGATCTTCAGGTCCTCGTCCCTTTTTCACGAGCCCAGGACCGAAGGGTTTTTCTTGTGGTGGTTTCAGGCACGTTCAGAGTCGGTGTCCGACCCGAGCTCAGTATGCTGGAGGTGTGCAGTTTCAGCAGCCACCTCCGCAGCACTAGTTGTTGGCGAGTCCCTTCCAGCAGCAGTAGGACCATGCTCCTCCGAGGGAAGACTTTGAAGGAGGAGGACGACCTCAGGGTGCTCCTCAGGGACCCCAACTAGGGTGTGGTCGGGGAGGTGGAAGACATCAGAGAGGCAGGGGAGCTGGGCGTGGACAGTTGTACGTAGCAGAGTTGATAGCTCCAGCAGGAACAGAGGTGGTGCGAGGTACGATTTGTTTTTTCAGTACTCTTGTTTCTTCTTTGTTCGATTCGGGAGCTTCACACTCCTTTGTTACACCTTGTCTAGCCCATTCTTTGGGACTAGACGTAGAGAGACTCCCCATACCACTGGTGCTGAGTACAACAGTCGGAGGCTAGACCATCGTATCTTGTGTTTGTCGGGGATGTGGGATGACATTGGGACCACATCGATCTAGTGGGGACCTTCTTCTTTTACAGATGCAGCCATATGATGTCATCCTAGGAATCGACTGGTTGTTTTCTTTTTGTGCGGTTATCAACTGCTTCCGGAGAAGAGTCGTGTTCTCCGACAAAGAAGGGAAGCATGTATCTTTTGTGGGCGAGAGGAGCTATCTGGTGGGAAGCCTACATGTGAAGCCTCTCCTTTCCTTGTTAGGAGGGTTATCAGTGGTTCCAGCTGATACAAATATGATGGATATCCCACAGGTTTTTGGGGAGTTCCTTGATGTTTTTCCTGAGGATTTTGTGACTCTAACCCCTCGACGTGATGTTGAGTTCGGGATAGACTTATAGCCTGGTGGCTGTCCAATTTCGATGGCCCAATATCGAATGGCACCTTCGGAGTTGTAGGAGTTGTGGATTCAGATTTATGATCTGATGGAGAAAGGTTTTGTTCCACCCAGCATATCTCCATGGGGTGATCCAGTTTTGTTCGTGAAGAAGGCAGATGGTGGACTCAGGCTATGCATAGACTACCGAAGGTTGAACCAGGTAACTATAAAGAACCATTACCCCCTGCCAAGGATTGATGATCTCTTTGACCTACTGAGGGGATAAGGTTGGTTTTCCAAGATTGATCTACGATCTGGATATCATCAGATGAGGGTAAAGGATAGTGACATCTCGAAGACAACTTTCAGGTGCAGGTATGGGCACTTCGAGTTTTTAGTGATTCTGTTTGGAGTTACGAATCACAGGTTGTGTTCGTGGGACTTATGAACTTTGTCTTCCGAGAGATTCTGGACCGGTTCGTCATTGTGTTTATCAATGACATCCTGATCTACTCATGATCATAGGAGGATAACATTGAGCAACTCAGGGCAGTCTTGGAAGTCCTTCGACATCACCAGCTTTACAGGAAATTGTGGAAGTGTAAGATCTTGACGCAAGAAGTACACTTCCTTGGGAATGTGGTGTCTCAGCATGGAGTGTCAGTGGACCCGTCGAAGGTGGACGCAGTTGTTTTTTAGGCATCACCCAAGAGCATGGCCGGAGATTGTAGTTTCTTGGGGTTAGTAGGTTACTATCAGAGGTTCGTTTCGGACTTCTCTCGAGTTGCTGCTCCATTGACATCTTTTACTATGAAGAACCAGGTCTTCCTATGGAGCGAGCAGTTCCCGAAGTCCTTCGACTACATGAATGAGAAGATGGTCAGTGATCCTGTACATAGGTTTATAGAGGAAGGGTTGTTGTATGAGGTGTATTGTGATGATTCTGGCCTTGGTCTGGGGTGCGTGCTGATGCATTAGAAGGGAGTGATCTGTTATGGGTCTAGTAAGTTACACCCTCATGAGCGCAAATATTCCATCCATGACCTAGAGCATGCAACAGTAGTGTTCACACTGAATATGTAGAGACATTAACTCTTTGGGGAGTGCTTTGTTGTCTTCTAACATCCCAAGAGCCTGCATTATATCTTCTACCGGTGTGACTTGAACCTACGGCAGTGGAGATGGGTCAAGTTTCTCCAAGACTTTTACTTTGAGATCTCTTACACTGAAGGTAAGGGAAACGTTGTGGATGATGCCCTCAGTAGGAAGTCGCATAAGGATGTGGTTCGGGAATCCACTGATGCATGGAAGGTGATGGGAGAGTTGGGTGTCTTACACTTGGATTCCAGGGTAGAATGTGTTAGAGGCTATTTGTTTCAGATGATGGTGCAGTCCACCTTGTTGCAGTAGGTGGAAGAGTCTCAGTAGGAGGAATCCGAGGCGGAAGTGATGTGGGGTCGTGTTGATTAGGGTAATGCTCCAAAAGGATGGACAGAGGATAGCCGACATAGGATTCTTTTCCATGGAAGGTTGTTTGTCCTGGAGACAATGCGTGAGGGAGTTCTTCGTGAGTTCCATAGCTCAGCCTTGGCGGTACATCCAGGAGTTTCAAAAATGTACTGAGGCCTAAGGGAACAATTTTGGTGGCCCGGGGTGAAACATGCAGTGGCAGAGTTTGTGGCTAAATTCCTAGTGTGTCAGCAAGTGAAGGTTGGGAACCGTGTTCCCAGTGGTTTGTTTCATCATTTAGATGTCCCCAAGTGGAAGTGGTATTACAAATCAATGGAATTAATCACAGGACTACCCAGAGCCTAGAGTGGTTATGATGATATCTGGGTAGTGTTGGATCGGCTGACGAAATCATATCACTTCTTAGAAATTAAGGAGTCAGGACCCGTGAGTACCTTAGCACAGAGGTACGTAGACGAGGTTGTGCGGTTTCATGGAGTCCCAAAGACTATCATCTCAAATCGGGATACTCTGTTTACCTCAAGAGTCTGGAGGGGGTTAAAGCATGCCTTGTTCTCTCAGCTATGCCTTAGCACTACTTTCCACCCCCAGACTGATGGGAAGACAGATACGACTATCCAGATGCTAGAGGACATGCTGCGAGCATGCGTTTTGGATTTCGCAGGATCATGGGTATGCCACTTTCCTCTAGTAGAGTTTTCCTACAACAATAGCTTCCACTCTACTATTGGCATGGCACCGTTTGATGCTTTGTATGGAAGGATATGTCGTTCACCCATTTGCTGGGCAGAGGTTGGTGAGATAGGTTATCTTGGGCTAGAGGTAGTGCAGAGCACGATAGAGAAAGTCTAGCTTGTATGTGAGAGGATGAAAGCGGGTTAGGAATGACAGAAGTATTATGCTGATCGTTGGAGGAGGCCCTTGGAGTTCGAGGTAGGAGATCATGTGTTCTTGAAGGTTTCCCCTCGATGAGGGAAACAGAATTTTGGGAAGGGGAGTAAGCTATAACCTAGGTTCATCGGACCTTTTGAGGTGATCAGGTGAGTCGGTGAGGTAGCATACCAACTGGCCCTGCCACCTCAGTTGGATAAGGTTCATGACGTCTTCCACGTCTCCCAGCTTCTTCGGTACTTACATGACGACTCCCACATTATCTACTGGGGAGAGTTAGATATGGGAGACGACGCTACCTTCAAGGAATGACCAGTCAGAATCGAGGATCATATAGAGAAGGTGCTCTGTGGACAAACCATTCTGTTGGTTCTTGTGTTGTGAAGGAATGACGACCTAGAGGAGAGATCTTGGGAGCGGGAGACCCAGATGCACGCTCAGTACCTGGAGTTGTTTTGACTTGTGTTTTCCTTTGTTCTTCTGAGCATTGTGTTGATGTTATACTCTGTACCGTTGATATTTATGGAATTCATGGCTTGTCGGTTGTGAGACCTTTTGTTTCCTTGTTCCCTGGTAATGTGTATCATGTCCGGATGTGTGGGAAAGGGAAAAGCCTGACCATTAATCGGGATGCATTAATGAGGATGAGATTGAACCCGTGCGGGTGATTCAGTGCCGCCTAAAGCGGATAATATCTCAACATAGGAGAAGGAATTTCCCAAACCCACGTGTTTGGGCAGTGTGTTGGTTGTGTGGTGTTGGGGGTAGTGCGAGTTGAAAAATCCTAATGTATGAAAATGGGAAGACCCAATTCTTAATCGATACACATTAATGAGGATGAGATTAAACCCGTGCAGGCGAGTCAGTGCCACCTAAAGTGGATAATATCTCGACATAGGAGAGGGAATTCCTAACGCATATGATTGGGGTTATTGGTTGGGTTCCTGTTATAACGAGAACCCTAAGAGGTATATTGATGGGTTCCTCTGGGAAGGTTTTGAATTCTCCGGGATGAGAATGTTTTAAGAGGTATCTGATGTAATGGCCCGGACCTCTCTGACCCTTTGCTTAGTCAAAAAGAAGGCCACGAAGTGTTCTGGAGGGTAAAATGGACTTTTCCCACACTTTCAAATATTTTGAAACTACACACCGTGTAGCTTGAGTACAGGCCATATACCCCCTTTCCAGGTATATCCCGTGTTTAAGGCAGTGTACTTTCCATGTGAGATAAATTGGTACACGTCGTGTGTCCAATACTACACGTCGTGTAGTCTCTCCCCGCGTACGCGTTACCGTGTGTTGACCAGTCAATGGCTGTTTTCCGTGTTTGAGCCGTGTCCTTTCCATGTGCAATAAATCGATACATGATGTGTATCCAGTACTACATGCCGTGTATTCCCTCCCCGCGTATGCGTTACCCTCAAACTGTGTGTTGACCAGTCAACGACCACTGAGCCATGTTGGAAGCCATGTGGAGACCGTGTTAAATAATCGAGTACATGCCATGTACCATAATGTACATGCCATGTAGTTTTGCTTTTATCTCCTATAAAAGGAGGGGTCCCCTCCTCCATTTCAACTCACCCCTCTCATCCCCTTTCCTCTGAGTAGAGTTCTTCCAAGAGACTCGATGTCTCTTTCTTCCATAACTTCTTCTTCTGAGCTCCGCTTTATGATCCGTTAGCTGCCACAGGATCGTAATGACGGAGAGGAACTTCTGAGCATGGATCCGTTGTCTTTCCATCATGATTTCCTTTCCGACATCCACCTAAGGTTGGTTTTTCGGGACCCGATAGAAGTGACATATGATGACAGATGTCTTCTAAGGTAGATCCAGGGGAGCATTACGATAGGAACCTGTTGAGGTAGGGAACATAGCTTCATCTCTCTAATTTGGGCATCTTGCGGGGTGGGTATCCGCTTGTTTTCATGAGAAACATTTGAACCATTAAATGAAGATAATAACTGGTTAAATAATGGGGTTGGGATGTTTGAGATTTATCTTTTACTTTATATCATGTGATATTATGTTGTGAATTGAATGAGCATCTGCCTAATGAAAATAACGGTCGTTGGGGGCCTTTGCATGTGCAATTAAATGTTGCCCTATCTTTCTAGACTTTTTTTTGTGGATGAAACTCTGTGGAATGTGGAATTTGGTTAGTCACATAATGTTGGCTGTTTAAAATTTGGAACCCTCGTGTGATCACCATGGTTAAACAAAAACGGAATATGAACATGTGGGTGTTGTCTTGGATATGTGGCATGTGATGGGGTGTTTTGTGGGTTGTTGTGAATAGGGTGATTAGCGGGGATGCGGTTGGCTTGGTTGTGGGTTGGTATAAATACTATGTTGGTGAAGGGCAGGAGGGCTGTGATAAGAGGTATTAAAGGGATAATGATGCACGGGTTTCGGTGCGGTTGTGGTTATGGTGGATAGCAGCGGGGCTGCGAGGATGGGTTGAATGTGAACAGACTATGAGTTGTGAATAACAAATAAAATTGGATGAGTAAATGATTGGTGGGGCATGGAAATAAAACGGGTTTAATAATCAATGGGATGGTTGGTTGATAAGATGGCCTTCGTTGTGTTGCTTGTGTTTTCCTAACTTATTTTTTGGATGGCAGGGATATGATTTTATGGATGATTTATGTGGTTGGTTGTGGATAGTTTCCCAGTAGTGAAGGAACTAAATAAACTAATTCTACTGAAACGTGAAAACCTAAATGGGGTTGGGGTTGTTTTTTGTATGCATGCTTCCTAGTAGTAGTGACGAGGCACGTGCTCAGTTTCATGATTTAAAAGCCATAGGTTGGGCTGTGTGGCTGGTATATAAATATATCTGTATCTTTTGTGTTTTATCACACCCCACCCATGTTGAGCACTTAGTGCCGAACAATCCCATTTCATGGGAGAGAGTGTTTTTACCTTAGTTACTAGCTCCTTCCTGCCCCTTCTCCCCTAGGTTGTGATGGATTGAGGCGACCGTACACCTAAGACTCTTCGGGTAGGTTTCAATTGGGGTGGATTTAGACCATGACTCTTCGGGAATTTTAATCTTTTTCCCAAGAATCATCAGGATGAGGCCCAGGTGTGTGCGGGCAGGATACATGGTTGTGGGGCCTAGGTGTGTGCGGGTGGGATACGTGGTTGTGAGGCCTAGGTGTGTGCGGGCGGGATACGTGGTATTGAGGCCCAAGTGTGCGCGGGCTGGGAGAGTGTCGTAGTGTCAAGACATTTTCCATTAGGAAGAGTAGCTAATTAAAGGGAAATGGTGCGGGGTACCCAATAATCTTGTTTCTTATATACCACTACATGTTGTTCTTGTGTTTTGGTGAGTGTGGTTGGTGAGGTTGGGTGGATATAATTCCTTGCTAGGTTTCTTCTGTTGTTCTCAAGGGACATTAGGATGTCTCCCCACTTGGGCACATGAGCTTTAGGTTTCCCTACTGATTATACTTGTATGCTCACCCTACGATTACATTCAGGTTTCCAGGATGACTACCAGGGTCGTGCGGGACCCTACTAGTCGGGAATTTGGAGTTGTTGATGTTGCTGTAATATTGTTTTATTTTGGTATTTTTCTTTGAGCATTCATGTACTTGCACCTTTTTATAAAATTGTTTTAACATGAATGTGGGTTTGGTTTTGTATCATTTCAATACACTTGTTCTTTTTCCTTTTTTGTGGTTGACTTTTCCTATTTCCTGAACCTAAATAATAAAAATGGTAATGCCTCCCATATTAGTGAAAACTCATACCCTTGGTGCTAGTCGCCACGGTGGGGCCTACTAGAGGCGGGACTCTGGGGGTCATTATCTCCCTTTCACCATTGCCAGCTCAGGAGGGGCATCATTGGTGGGAGGGGGTCGTGACAATGACTTAGGATGATTCTTAATACATTCTCATCCACCCTTTTTCTATTCCTGAAATATTGTTCTGGTACATGAAAAATTATATTAGATGTTGAATTGATGATGAAACACAATGTGGAAAGATTTACCAAAATAAAAAAATTTATTTTATAGTTTACTAGAGAGAATTTATAAATTTTGTAATCCATATTATCATTGATGTTGATTTGAATTAAACCCAATGGATTAGTACTCATTTGACATATAAATGTCTATATTCATATGGTCAAATAATCATTGTTATTAATTAGTTATGTTATGAAATCCCAATATTAATCATTATCATTATGATCCATATATGTTTTTATCATGGATTAGAGATAATAGTTGTGAGTTTAAAAACTAGATGTTAGTGATCAATGTTCATGGAAAAACAATGTGGGGGATAATAGATATGGGCAAGAAATTCCCAACATGAAATTGGGATAACTAGAAAATAATTTACAGTAACTTAATCCCCCTCCAATTATTTGACATAAAAATAGTGTGTCTTGTCCCTTATTGTTATTGATGATGGATTATTAAAGTTTAATACTAAATTAATAAGGAAGTAACATACTCCTAGTTCAGACGTAATGGTAGGCTATACATTGAGGTGATATTCCATGATTCCCCCTCCATTGGTTAAAGAATACACCATATTCCATATGATGATTTCAACATGAGTATATAAAAATATTAGATAATTATATCATCTAATTAAGATTTAAATATACCTTCACATTCAATAACACTGACCAACTCAAATTGAATAAATTAAAATCATCTAACATAACAAAATCCTTAAATTATGGATTCATATAAGATTTATAGTAAACAAGTTAGTGTGGGAATTATTATAGTGAAGAGGACTACCATCTAAACATACATAGATTCTCTATGATTTATTAATATGGATTTCAACATGGAATGAAGGAGGTGAAAATTTAGAGAGGAAGACATTATGGATGAAGGTTAGAGGAAATTGTAGTAATGATGGATCAAGGAGAATAATTTATTTGTTACATTTTATTTATAGTATTTATTAAATCCATACGAAAAATGATTTCAAATAATAATATTTGTGGATTGGTTATAATAATAATTACACAATGAACCTTTTAGGTTTATATTGGTGTGAAGTCTGCATAGCTAGAATGTTACACCACACTACAGGATAAAAATTATATATCCAATACACAACTCCTAGTATAATTACCCTTATCTAGCAACATCATTTTTCTATACTCCACTGTATAACCAAATCCATATGGTATTAACGGTTTAGTGACCACCATCACTATGCAATTTCCTTCACTATAACATCATGAAAAAATCATAGCTATACTATTGCAGCATGTTCTACCCCTACAAGAGAAATATATTGGAATAACTACTAGTGTTGTCGTGTAACCCCACTTACCAAATCCTATCATCATAGTAGACTCTTGTATTTATATTTGACATTCTAATTATATTATGGTATCAATATGAACCCATGTTCGACATCCCAAAATTTCCATCGAGCCTCCACTAACAAATGTAACTGCACAAAAATAATAAAATATCTGGGTTTTTTTTTGAAAAATAGATCAAATAAATGTCAAAAAATTTGAATTATGTTACAAAATCACCACTATATAGAAGATAGGATTGAATTTCACTAATTTTTATAAATCCTCGTTGGTAATAATATTTTTCCTCTATAGCATCAAATCAACCTCTCACTCATATGTATCCTCATCAACATTTTTTTAAAACCACATAATCTATAACAAAGGAATTTTGTCAAATTCCTATAATGTTGATCTATAATAAAAAATATTTATTCATTGACATTTTCATTAGGATACACAAATGAAAAATTTTATGTCGATTCTCTAGGACGAATCGAGCTTCACTACCCAGAATAATAATAATAGTTTAACAAATAATGTCTAAAACCCATATTATAATATGTTTCAAAAACTCAGTGAATACGCCACCATTCTATATAAATGTTGAATTTAAAATTTATTAAATCTATATTTTTTTATCATTTTTATGTTTATAAAATTATTTATAAAATTTTATATATCATTTTTAACTTCTGAAAATGGTATTATGTAACTTCATTCTATCTGACTTATATATATTATTGTTTTTATTTATTAATGAAAATTAGATTATTTGGAGATCCATTTTTTTCTACTAATTAAAAGATGTATTTTTAGCTGTGTATAATCATCTTAATTGGTTTTATATATTTAAATTTATCAATCCAAATATATGAAATGTTATTAGTATATCTTAAATCTGTTTGGTCAATTTAATTTAACATAATATTTTACAAGTTTGTCTATTGGAACCATTTTTTATTGGATTACTTAATTTTTTTAATGGTTGAATTTTTTCTTATTTTCATACCTTAAAGATTTTTTGGTGATTATAGCATTGAAAAAGTTGCAACAGAAGGGTCCTATATGGATTTGATTGAATGAAAAACAATTACATTTCTCTCATTTTTTGTTATATGTGAGCAGTCCTCCTAATAATGATGAATTTGAATAATATTTTTTTTCTTACATATATGTTTACATGAGTATCTCCCTCATATTGTACATTATTACATATATGGTATTAATATTCATCTTGATGAAAACAAAACAACTATGGTACTTCCCAGTTCATGTAACTTATGATTCTATTTGTTCTTATATTCATTGATGTGTAATATATATCAAATACATATAATGATTATTAAATAATTTACTAATGAATATATTCTTTATATCTAGTTTCACACTTAATATGGAGATTTTCACACCTAAATATAGTTGTATAGATAATTGAAGATATCTTGTAGTTTGATTGTTGCATCTGTGATATGATATAGATGAATATTGTTGGTTACTATTTTTTACTGGAAACTATAATCAAGAAATTTATGATTTATGTAGTATATTATATTTAATTCCATGGATTTTTTTGTCTTATAAATATAATTGATTTTTGGCGTGTATGAATTGACATCATTATTTTACCCATTATAAATTTATACACTTTTTGGGGAAATTATATGAATTCATTCCAAAAAAATCTTTTGTATAAATGAATATGTTTCTTAATAATTTAATTTGATTTTATACATTTATCCATTATTTTGTACCATTGGGGATTAAATTTAATTTCATGGAACATTTTGATTCTTGTTTTCTGTATGCCTATGTTTACTTGCATCATCTTTTCAATATATATAAAGTTAAAGATTATTTTCATGAATCATTAAATGTATACGATTTAATATTATACATAATATTATTACATGTCGAGCTATGGTAGTTTTATTTTTTATTCTGTTAATAGAATAAATGGATAAACACTATTTCAGTTTGTTATTGTCACTACAATCCATGTTTGTGATTATTTACTATAGATTCATGTATTAAATAGAATTTAATTTCCATATCTAGAAATAATTCATTTATATTAGAAATATATGCATATTTTGATCAATTCTTGACCTAATTTTAACATATAGAAGACATGGTGTTTTAAAGATTCATTTATGTTGGACTATAGACTTCCGTAATACCTAACATTCTGATATATTTTTTTCATAACTGTAACACAACAAAAGATCCAATCATGGAATCCACATAAGATCCTTGATAAAAAAACTACATGGATCATCAGTTAAATAAATATTAATTATTATAACTTCCTTAGTAAAATATGAATTCATCAGGATAGCCTGGATGCTTCATTTTATTTGAATAATTATTCTTTAAATCAATACGTTCACTACTTCAATTGTATTCTTCATGTTAGGGTCAAGATCATCATCCCTATAGACCAATTTTTACATTTTTTATGACCACAAATTTAACTGAGCATGTCAATTCAATAATGGGTATCAACTTGGTTTAGAGATGAATTTCGAAATTCATCCATAACATCTCATGCACTTTTATTTTAAATAGTGGGTTCACCACTGGGCATCATTCAATTCCAAAATCTGCAATATCAAATAGAAAATGATCCAATGAGCTCAATTTTCAACAACATGATTAGTTAATTATATTCAAATACAAAAACACTTCCCTGAAAGTTTTCAAAATTTCATTTCATCTTCTTGAGGATGAAGGATATATAAGTTTTAAACCCATTGTCTTTGTGCACCGGATCAACAAATATTCTTAGTTCAAATTTTATATCACAATTCCTCAACACTATTGCTTAGATTCCTTTGATAAAAGATCTATGATTTCAAGGTATCTATTTTTATTTTTAGTTTATAATAAGTTTTTTATGGTAATTATTTGCAGAAATAATAAATTCTTATTTATCCATTTTTGGCTATAATACTACATTCTAGTTGTAGTAATGGAGTTAATTATTTTTTAAAAAATATCTATTTTGAAGACCCCCTATAGTGGTTGTTGTAGGGCCTGTGTTTCATAAACATTAGATACCAATAATGGATGTTGTTGTATCTCTTATAATTCAGACACTTTAGTGACCACATGAGTGGTCACTAATTTACTTCCATGTAATCATTATTGTAGGAAGGGTAGGAAAGGCTATAGGTACCTCCATTCCCATTTCATCTCATTATCCTCTCATTGATGCATTTATTGATGATATTCACCTTATTCATTTATTAGGTGCATATAAATCCCCATTGACATTTCATAGCCTTCTTTTATCAATCCTCATGTTATTTTATATTATTTTAAATGTTCTGCATTCATATGGCTTATGATTTAATCGATAAAAGTTTCATGGGAAACTTTGAATGTATAAATATTTAATTTTAAAATATTTTTCTCCATGTTAATAATATTGATATTAATTTACATTTTTATTAAATGGATTAAAAACAATTTTAATAGGAATTTTATCAATGTGTTAAATTTCATTCAATTGTTTTCAATGTGAATATTTTAACATGTTTTATACCGAAAATTTTAGAAAATGAAAAAAAATAATTTCATTTTTAACATAGATAATGAAAACACTTATCTATTATCATGGACATTATTTTATATTTTGTTTCCACTAAAATCCATAATTTTTTTTAATTTAAAAGAAACTCATCTTTCTATTTTTGTTGTGTTTTGTTAAGAAAAATGTGTTTAAAAAATGGATTAATAATTTCGATGTCTTGAAATTATTTCTTATGATTAACTTTTAACATTTATGGGTGAAATAATGAATATTACATTATTTTATGATTAATTAATATATTATGTCATTTGGATATATGACCGGTGGTTATATGATAAACCAAGGTTGTGTGTTCCATGATAAAAGATAGATGTGGGGTTACATTATAACCTCCAATGCATTCTATACAAAATTCGACAATATAGTTATTCCATTTGATTGAGTGACATATATGGACATCGACCACATGGTTATTCTATTTCAGAATAATTGTGTTCCAATTTTACTAAATGTATTTTCTATTCTTTATTTGGGTTTTATGGTAAAATTGTGATTACAAAAAAAATGTATTATATTATCTTATTTTCAATGGAACATATTTAATACTTATTAAATGTGGAATGTATTACATTATGATAAATTCTTCACGGGGTTTAATGTTTATAAATAGAATATTGGTTTCCTTATTTTTAAATACGTTACTATATTTTTCATTCTCATATTACATTTTTTTAATTTTTTTCTTAGGACTTAAGGATCACAGAGGATTTTGAAAGGACATGATGAATTTTGTGAAGAGTTTTCATAAAATTTATCACCATATTTTTAAAAGTTTTCATTATGGAAAAAAATAATGTCCATAAGTTTCCATGTTTAATTTTTATAGTTTTGATATATATGAGTTGTAGCCTAATTAATTATATAAGTATACATGAAAAGGTATTCAATCTGGAAAAAGTAAATTTTTTAATTTAACTCATGATTAAGTAATGTTTTAGGGTCAGGTCTGTATTGTTGGTATTAATGTAAAGGTTTAGGAAACAATAGAGATTTTGATATCTTTTTAATTGATAAGTATATCATCATGGGTATATAATTTTTCATTGATCATATGTTTAATATCTTATAAAACATTTTAAGGAGATACATTATGAAATTTTATGTTTAATTTTATTTTAGAGATTTATTTTGTAGGTAATTTTGGCTTATTACTTTTTGTGATTCAAAATGAGTGGTATAGATATAAATTGATGTTATAAAATTGTATTCTTATTTATGATGACTTTATCAAAATTTAAGATGTTTTAGTATTTATATCATTTTAGAAAAAGAAAAAACAACGGGATGAGTGATAACCCATCGTGTTCCTCATGGCCGCAAGAATCAAACCCACAACTGAATAGTGAAAAGTGTGAATCACTTACCACGGGTCTACATGGAGTCTCGTTGAGTACAGATTTTAATTTTTAGATAAAAATTTATTTTGAGGAAGAACAGAAAAGTTTTGGGAAAAAACTTTTCATTATTTTGGAAAAATGATTTTGGGGACTATGTTATGAATGTAATTTCAGAAGTATTTCTATATTTTTTGGAATCCTATTTGATCAAAATACACAAAATGTTATGGTATATTTTTTTGAATAAATGGTGAAATATATGTTGGAAGAATCTATTATATAATTGTGAAATTATGGTGAATTATATTATTTATGGAGATGGTAATCATACCTTGATGATTACATGGGAAAATTCTTTTTTTATGACATTCCCAGAGTAATTGGTTTTATTTGGAGATAACAAATAAAATTTATCTTAGAAGATAACGGTACAAAATTATTCATTTTTAAATATTAATTATCAAATTTGTTATTGAATATTGAGGACATTCATTTTTTGAATTGTCTACATTGAACTTCTGGTATTATTATTGAATGTTAAAGATTAATGAAATTTGTCATCATACAATAGTTTATTATTTTTGTGAAATTATCTTGTCTTATACTGACCATTTTTTTATAATGTTTGTGATAGTTTAAATATATTTTTAATCTCTTTTGGATATGTGATTCTTCAGAAGATGACTCTAGTGCATCTTGTGTGATAAATTCATCTTGAATAGTCATCTTTGGAGAAAAAATATTAGTTTATTGTAGAATTTGATGAATGGATGTAACTCTACTTGCCAAGTAATTATATTTCCATATTTTATTAGTCCATGTTTTAAAATAATTCCTCAAAATAATTAAATGTTTTTTATTTTCTTATCAATTTACATTTCTTTATAAGAAACCTAGGACCTTTTAACCGATCATGTATATACAGTTTTGAGATTGTTTACATTCTCATGACGATATTTTCTATCATTCTATATGAGGAACCAGACTTAAAAATTACATAATCCTTATTTTGATCAATAATTGAAATTGAGTATCTTTTTAGGTTTATATTAGTAGAAAATTTAGACATATCAATTACATAACAACTCAATTATTACAATGTAGACACTTCAAAATGCTATTTATTTTTTAATCAAAATGAAAGTATTTAAAATAAAAAATTATTTATATTTGTTGATAAAAATATTCATAACATTAATCTTGATTATCACTTTCTTTTAATCGTCCTTATACCATGTAAAATTTTTTCAAAAACAATGGATGTGCACAAAAATTTAGAAAGGGAATATAAAATAGGGAATGAAAATGTTATTCCATGATACTTATAAACCCATTAAATCATATTTTTCAATCATAAAAAATAATATTTTTAACATAAATCATGAAATCATAATATTCCTAAAAAAACTAATATAAATTCTAAATCATAGAGGTATCTTGTGAAATCCATATCATACTTACATTGTAGCTTTCACAACTACATTGGGTGTAACCATCATGTCTATGTTTGTAATACTCATCATCGTATATTTTCGAAATATATTAGGAGAAACGGCATTGTTTAACTCTATACAATTGCACAATGAATTGGAGATCTATCATTGGCTCACATGACCTCAGTTTATCATGGAACCACCGATATACATAAATAATTCTTACAAACTGTAACATAATCACAACACATAAAATAGGAATAATGGGAAAATAATGTTCTTATATTGTAATAAAAGGATATTAATTAATGATATTAACACAATAAATACCTTATCAAATTATTTATAATACCAAAATACATGAAAAAGGAATATTGTATTTATTTTTATTTTAAAACATTATGTATTGTAGATGAAGTCAAATATCAAATAATATTCCTGGATACGGAAATGTCGTTATCGTCGTGTATGTTAAAAAATTCCTTTTTCATTTAGTAAAATTATTCATAGAAAAATATGACTTTTGAAAACACATGAATTAAATTAAAATTTAAAAGGGTTTATTGTACACCATATATATGAAGGTGGTAAATAATATCAAAATATGCCTCAATGAAAGGAGATTAAGACGAAGTCCATTACCTTGAGTCTGAATCACAATGTATAATCATTATGTTCTTAAATAATAGAAATTTGTTGATTTAAAATTTATTTATAACCTTTTAAAAGTTTATTATTCTTTTTATATACCATATTAACTTGTTTTAAAAATTAAATAATTATTTAAGTTCGTATCAGTTTTTTTATATTTGGTACATGAGTACAAAATGAATTTGTTATGATTTAAATTTTCAATTTATTCATAAGTCCATCATATCCAGAATAATATTAATGAAATAATAATCAATTTTATATAACAATTATACAGTTAAATAAAACCATTTATTTGTGGTATGAAAATTTAATGACGCTATGATCATGGAGAGGTTAGCTAAATGTTTGCCTGAGTAACGTTTCTATTTTTCATTAAACAGTATAGAAATAAAATCATTCCAATTTTAGCTACACACAATAATTATAATATTATTAAAATCATAATAATAATTTAAAAATACTTCCATATATCATCAAAGTGATGTGTTGAGTAAAAATGATTGGCATCGCTTCTTGGAGGGGATAATTCATAAGTACGCACGAATGATGTTATCATTTTTATTTATTTGAAAATTAAGAATATAATTAAAATATTGTTGTTTTAAAGTGATAAAAATAAAATTCATATCATAAATAAATATTTATTTCAACATTATAACTATTTAATATAGATCGGAAGGAATAACGAACTATATCAGTTCGTGAGGCGGTAGTCCGCTGTACAGAACTATTAAATGTGCATTTCCCATTTTATGAAATTGGAGATAGATTTAGGTGATGATAATATCATATTAACATATCAAAATATTTCAGATATTTGAGTTATTATTTGATCATAGATTAATTATATTTAATGTAAATTGAAAAATATGTAAAATAGAAACACTTAAAAAATGATACTTCTTCATTGATTGGTCACATTTGAAGAACACCTAAAAACCTATAATAGGGGAATTATTCTTTAAATAAGTAATCAATAATGTGGGGAAGTTTTCTAAGATGGGGTTAGGGAATATATTTGATGAAAAATAGTAATTTTAGTGTTACTATTAAAGAATATTATGTACCTTTTTATTGGAGAGGGGGGGCACGATTATATACTCTTAAAATATTAAAATAATATAAATTATTTTTTTAATTAAAATGTATCCAAAATGAGTTATGTGGAATATAGGATTGGTATAGTTATAAATACTCTCATACAATATTTTTTAGACATGCATTGAGTTTATTTTAGACCATTTTCTTTTGGTATACCCTTAAATTTTCACTTTTAATTTTAATTGTGTTTACAACATTTTAAATATTAAGTGGATATAAATTTTACTTATATAGGATTTATTGACCATAATTTTACACTATATTAACATTTATACCTTATTATATCCACCTTGTGATTTTAAATTATTTTTTTTGGATTTTTAAATAATTTAAAATTTATTAAAATTTTAAAATGTCAATTATTTCAATATTGACACTATTCATTTTATTGGATTTAAATAAAATCCAAACAGAGAGATGATATTTAAAAAACCCATATAATAGGCTTATAATATGTCATAGTTACCTGGAAATTATTTTATGGAATCAAATATTTCATATTATATTTATTTTAATATTATTATTATCATTTGTTTGATTTTTCTTTTTATAAATATATTATTGCATCATCGTTGTGTCATAATTAAATTTAGTTATTTTTTTCGTAACATTTATAAATAAATATCCATGATGTATTTAATATATTTATTTTTCAAATGACAATTTATAGTCTAAGAGATCACATATATATCCCCATATTATTTTTTTAATATTAAGAGACATGTTTATGATATTTTTAGTTTTTCTTTAAATAAAATGTGATTAATGTTGTTATCACACCTATGTGACTTAAAAAAGCCACATGTTCGGCCCAAGTATTATATTGGTAGAAAAAAACTCTTACAATAATTTTAGGTGATGTTTTTTGGTAGTTTTAAATTATTATACTATTATTTGTACCCTTATTTACATGATTACCCTTAAATTGTGGTAAATAAAAATATTATAGTTACTATTAACAAAAAATTATTTGAAACTATTGGGCCACATTTTTATTATTTATATAAAAATTTTATGTTATATTTTTAAATTTTATTCTAAAAAGAGAAAAAATGAAATTAAAATTTATTCCGCTATCCTAATGAGAAAACAAGTTTTTAAGTAAAACACTCAATAGTTCAAGTAGTTTTCTAATTAAATTACAACATGAAATCATATCCAATTAACTAGATTATATTAAGTAATGAAAATTTAATCTAATGACAAATTAAAAATAATTAAATTTATAATAAAACTATATAAATAAATTAGACGAAAAAAGTACTTTTGAATTAAAATGCAGTGTTTTATCTATTTATTAAAAAATGAATTTTATTAAGAAAATACCAAAAATCGACCAAAGTAAATTTTGATGTCCTGATTACAAAGAATAAGTTAATGTTTTCATATTTAAGCTATAAAAGTGTCAAAATATAGATTTAAAATGGGTTCTCCATCAAAAGGTGGTAAAATTGTATGTTTAGAAAACACTCATTTCAGCCATAATTTTTTGGTTCTTATATAATGGATAGAAATCACATAAGATGAATTTAAAATATTAGATTAAATTAATATTTAATTAATATAATATAATAAGAGATATTTAATTATTTTACAAACACAAATATTCTCACATAGATAGTTTTTCATAAAAACACTTCCCCTATATTCAAATGGTTTTTATTTACATTTAAAATTAATTTTCTAACCAGTGAATCATTATATAATCATTTGTAAACCCTGATTTTATAATTAGGTCAAAATAGTTCATTCCAACAATTATAACTACTGTGTGATAACAAAAAATTAAAAAACACATTAATAATATAATATTAGTTTATATAACTCAATCCTTTATGAATTGTAAGATTTCATAAAAACCCATTGTTGCGTGTGAAGTATTCTTTAAGAAATGGGATCCATTTTCGAGTAAAATTATTATATAATTCATAAAAAATAATAAATATGAAAAATTATATATCTATGAATACCAAGGAGGTTACATCCTTCCCCCTTTTGGAAATGTTTTCCTCATAATTTTATACTTGGGCTCGGTAAATAAGGTTTCACTTTTATAAATTACATCGTTGAAATCCCAAATTGAAAAATTGTCAATAAAATTTTAAATTAAATTAATGAATTTGATGTTCAATGGTCACCTGAGATAACACCTACTAGGATTCCTTGTTGGAAAACACGGATAAGGAAAGAAAACTAACCATCGTATTTTGATATAGAGTGATAAAAAACACAATCATGAGAATGTTAACAGTCATAAAACCTCAAAAGTTTGATGGGTGAAATTGTTTTTGATTTCATAGTTGGATACGTAAACATAAAATGGTTTTGTTTTAGGATATTTTTCACAATTTTTTGGAATTCGATTAAAACCTAAATGAAGATCACAAGGAAATATACTATCTGGATATGTAGAGTTTCATCCATTTATCAAATTACACCACAAACCCATATTTTTCCCAAATGATTAGTATTTAAAAGAATTTTTGTCATGTTTTATACACTAGAATAAACTTATAAAGAATAACATAATCCCAAAATATTAACTATCTATTAATCATGTTTAGAAAAAATAAAAAAAATTAAAAAATAGGATAAAAATAATATAATTCCTCAAATATAATAACCATTAAAAGTATAATAAATACTTTTAATCACCAAAATTAAAATGTAATACCCAAAGACCAATATAATCCCTTTAATAAATAAAAATCCTTAAAATTAATCAAAAATATTATAAATAATATTAAATCACAAAAATCAGATGGATTTAACAAAATAATCTTCCAAGATAAGATCTATCATTTTACTCTAAATAACATCAACCACTATTAATGGGTCATACCAAAAATGTGATTTTGTAAATCACATATTCTCTAAGATAGGATAATAATTTATTTAAACAACCTAAATAATTGTAATTCCATAATAAAAACATATATTTTTTAAACATAAAATTCAACAATTAGTCATCAAATTAAATCCTATCATATTTTATTTTTCATAGGCATATAGGGTTCCAAAAAGAGTGAACATCATAGAAAATAACATTTTTCACATAATCCGAAAATAATTTTCCTATCTCAAAGATATCCATTCTATTAAACATAAGTTATCAAATTTAACATGTTATTATTACAAATAAATTTTGTCACTAAAAAAATTAAATACCAACCAAGGGCTTCCGGTAGGCCATTAGTAGGATATAAATCCATGTCACACTTCAGTTGAGGGATCTATTTCCATAGTCTTGTCCAACATGAAGGGTTTTCACCCTTCCCGTGGGTTGTCCTTTTTCTAAAATTATATAATTTTATAAAATTACTTAAATGAGATTAAAATATCCAAAATAAAGATTACATATATTATTCTCAATGTTTATCTCATACCTTTCATTTGGAAACAAAAAATGAAGTAACCCATAATTACCCCAAAATACATGATCTTATAAACCCTAATGGTTATACATACCTTTTTAATTATGTCTATAAAATAAAATATCATTATTCATTAATTAATAGTTTCACATAATGAACATCACAGCTACACATACTATAAAAATAGTCTTCCAAAATAATCTCAAAATCAAAAGCTAATTAATATTTTTAAACATTTCATCAACCTATAGTCTATTGTAACTCTTGAATACCTTATATGTAGAATTTGTAATCATTAATCACTCTTAATGATCCTTTAACCATGATTTTATATATTATTCTTCAATACATCTTTAATATAATCAAAAATATGTATCATGTCCTAATATTTAAGAATGTAAAAACCTGAGATGCTAAATAATCCACAAATTTCAAAGGTCATTTTTAGTTTCCTCATATTCAATTGGAATCGAATTATTTATTTCATGAAATATATTTTTATGGCCATACTAATCCCATTCACGAACCATCTTCACAAGACATTGATTTTCATAATGACTCTACTCTCCAAATTAAAAACATTTAATTGATAACCCAGAAAGAATACCATACCCATTCCTGTAGTCAACTAAACACTTCCTTTTTCATTGGAAGGATATTGATTTATGAATTTCACTAACCCATATATTACATCTTCACATCCCTTTAAAACATTTCCCTATGTGTCTCATTCCAAATCCCCAAAATATATATTGATGAATATACTTACCATTCTGATTATTACATAAAATTCCATAGGGATTCATTTCCCTCATATATGATGAATTGGAAAACGCCCCAAGGTTATAGTGGTTATTAATGACATAAAATAGATGGTTTAGAATAACAAAGAGTGTTTTCATTACATCTACTTTTTCATTCAGTCTCTTAATTAGAGAACCACCACATTTTCATTCACATCCATTGTCACTTCGGTGCCTGTTGGATCCAGCCGAGTATTAAAACCAAAATGTTTACTCTGAGTATATCAACAAATCAAACATATACCATATTATTAAGAATATAAATATTATATAAACTTATACATGCTATATCAAAATTATTATATTTATCTAAAATAAATATTAATTATTCTATTATGTTAACCCATGTGGTTATATAAAATTGGTAATTTATGCATAAATATAACAATAACTTACAAATTTATCTAAACCATCCTATGAAACCAACTATAAGAACCTAGAATTAAACATTACATAATAATGAGTTAGATAAATAATTCACATTAAGGATATTTTCAGGTTTAGTGTTTTAGAGAATTAGGCAATAATTGTTACACAACAACTCAAATATTATAGTATAAAATCTTATACACAGTATCCATTTTTTTACAAAATGAAACAATTTAAACTAAAACATGATTAATTTTTGTTGTTAAAAATATTCATAAAATTCATCTTAAATAATTTTTTCCATTTACCCATCCTTATACACTATGAGAAAAATTTCAAAAATATGGGATGAGCACAAAAATATAAGTATGAGAATTTAAAATAAGGAATGAAATTTTTATTCCATGAATACTTATGAACCAATGAAATCATAAATTTTACATATTAAACACAGTAACTTTTACATACCTCATGAAATAATAAGAACCATAAAAACTAATAGAAATCATAAATTATAATGTAAAATTTTATATGCATAACACACTTACATTTTATCTTTCATAGCTACAGAGGGGGTGACCTTCATGACTTTGTTTGGAATACCCATCATATTATATTCCCTAAATGTAATAAGAGAATACCTATAATTTAAGTTCATTTAATTAACCAATTAATTAGAGAGCTATCACAGTCTCACCATCCCTCGTTTTATTATGGAACCACAAATATACATAAAAAATGCCAAATAACCATAACATAATCATAACACATAAAACAAGAATAATGGATGAACAACATTTCCACATTGTAATCACAGGCTATAATTTCAAGATATTGAAGTAATCAATAACTTCTCAAAACCATTTTCAATAGCAAAATAAATGAAAAGGTAATATTGTATTTATTATTCTTTTAAAATATTACAGCTTGTAGAATAATCCAAATATCAAATAATAGCCACAACAATAGAATAATCATTGTCATTGCGTATGTAAAAAAAATTCCCTTTTAATTTAGAAAAAAACTTCCCAGAAAAATATATCTATTGAAAAAATTTGAATAATTTAAAATTAAAGAGGTTTTATTATATACCTTATAACATAAGGTGGTGTATAATATCAAAATATTTCATAATGAATGTATATTGAGATAAAGTTCGTTACCTTGAGTCAGAATCATCATATACAATCATTATATTTATGAATAATAAACTTTAGTAAATTTAAACATAGTTGAGAACCTTATTCAAGTTTATTATTACTTTTATATCACTTATTACCGTGTTATAAAAATTATGTAATTTTTTATCTTTATATCAAATGTTTTTCCGATATTCGGTAGTTGAGTAAAAAATGAATTTGTTATGATGTAAATTTTACATTTATTTATAAGTACATAATCATCAGAAAAATATTCGCGGAATAATAACCAATTTTATACATCATTTATAATATTAAATCAAACCCTTTCATTATGGTATGAAAAATAAACAACGTTATAATCATGGAGATGATATGCCATACCAACACATGAGTAACAATTTCATTTTACATTTGTCATTATGAAAATAAGGTAATTATTATTTTATCATTAGAGAATGATTATAAAATTATTAAAATCATAATAATAATTAAAATATATATATATATATATCATTCAATTTATGTGTTTAATAAAAATGATTCACATCTCTTCGTTGATGTTACAGTTCACACGTACGTAAGAACGATGTTATCATTTTTGCGTGTACGTAAATGAAGAACACAATTGAAATATTGTTATTTTAAAATGATACACATGTCATGAATATCATATATAAACACATATATTATACATGTAACTAGTATTTATAGATGGTAATGAAAAATGAACTATATCGTTTCGTGAGGCAGTAGTCTTCCATACACACAACTGAAATATTCCTTTCCCATTTGGTGAAATTGGAGATGGATTTTGGTGATGATATTAACATAATAAAATCTATGTATATTTATGACAATATAGTTAATAGATAATCATGTATGGATTATATTAAAATTAAAAGGAATAATAAATAATATTGAAACACTTAAAAATGATACCTCTTCTTTGGTTAGTCTCCTTTATGGAACACTTTAATAACAATAATAAAAGTTTTATACCTATACTAAGGCCTAAAAAATTATAAGTGGAATTATATGAATGGTTTTGTGTTGATATTTTCCAAAATAAATGGATATTGAAGTGTGAGTATTATAGAAGAGTGCATACCGTTTTATAGGAGAGTGGAGGGGAACCCATAAGAAACTCTTAAAATATTAAATAAATATACATTAATTTCATAAACCAAATTACTATAACATGAGTTATGTTAAAGATAAGATGATTATTGTTTGAAATTAACTCATCCAATAATATTTAGACTTGTATTAATTTTATTTTAAACAATATCTTTTCAATTTACCCATAAATATTCTCATTGAATTTTAATTATGGTAACAACATTTTAAATATTAATATGCAATAAATTTTACTTATATGTGGTAAATTCTCCATAATTGGAAACTTCATAAATTTTTTGAATTTATTATATCCACTTTTTAATTTTAAAATTTTTTTATGTATTTTAATATAAATTAATAAATTTTTATTTTTATAAAATATCAATTATGTCAATTTTGACAGTATTTATTTTATTGAATTTAATTAAAATAATAAAAGAAAGATAAAATAAAAAAGAAAAATTTACTTATACCTATACCACATGCACCATGAAAATTTGTGGATTGAATAATATATTTCAAATTATTTATATTTTAATATTATATGTATCATTTATTTGATTCTTCATTTAATAAATATAATATTGCATCATCATTGTGTCATAATTACATTTTATTATTTCTTTCCTAAACATTATAAAACATTTTCCATGATATAGGTAATATTATTATATTTTTAATTACTATTTATAGTCGAACATATCACTTAAATACCATAATATTAAAATGGTTTTTTTTAAAAACATACATTTTTTTGATATTTTTATTTCTTACTTTAAATAAAATGTTATTATGGTCATAATCACACAAAAGTTGCATCCAAAGGTGAAATATTTACCCCAAATATTTTATTTGTTTTCCAAAACACATATAAAAATATTATGATAAGTTTTAGGGTAGTTTTATATTATTATAATACTACTTTCACAATAATTATCTTGATTCACACTTTAACCATGGTAAATAGAATACCGCGGTTACTATTTTTAAAAAAATTATTTTTATCCTATTGGAAAATGTTCTACATAACTATTAAAATAATGTATGTTATTTTTTAAAAATTTACGTCACAAAACTGAAATAATTAAATTTCAATTTAAACCTATTATTAAAATGAGAAAATGGTGTTTTATGTTAAATGTTCAAAAGTTCACATAGTTTATCTATTCAATTTCAAAATATAATTTCATCCAATGAATGAAATTTTATTAAACGATAAAAAAATAACATAATTACTATTTAAAACTAATTAAAATTATAATATAAATGTTAAAATAAATTACATGAAAACACACTTTTGAATTAAAATATTGTATTTTAACTATTCATTAAAAATGAAAATTTTCATAAAAATTCAAAAATTTATCCACTATAAATTTTGATGACCCTCTCACAAAGAAGAAGTTTATTTTTTAAAATAGAATTTATAGAATTTTCAAAATCTAATTTAAAATGTGTTCGTCATCAAAAGGCAGTAAATCTGCATTTTTAGTAATGTACTCATTTTACCTGTAAAATTTTATTTGATCTCATATAATGTCTACAAAACACATTACATGAATTTTAAATATTATATTTAATTAATATTTCATTAAGATAATTTTGGAAGATTGATTTGACTATTTTATAAACACATTTATTCACATTTTATTAGTTTTTCATAAATAAAAATCCTGTATATTCAATTGGTTTTTATTTATATTTACAATAAATCTTATAACCAATGAATCATCATATAAACATGTGTAAAAACTATTTTCACAATTTAGTAAATATATTTCATTCCCACAACTCTAACAGTTTTTAAATAATGGATCCATAAAATAATAATAATAATAATAATATATTATTTGTCGGTATAACTAAATCTTTTGTGGAATGTACGATTTTGGAGAAACTCATTTTTGAATGTCGGGCACACTATTAAACATAACATCCGTTTTAATATAAAATTACTATCTAATTCATATATATTAATATATATTATTTTTTACTCTATAATTACCTGGGATGTTACACTGTCTAGTAGAACATTATAGTGATTTTTCTCTTCTATATACATGTTTTACTACATGGTACCATTGTATGTTTTATGTTTTGTGACATTCATACTTCCTTTTCATTCATCTAAAGTTGATGTTTCATTTATAAATTTACAATGTGTGATTTCAAGAAAAGTAATTTTGAAAAGTCAAGCCCCTTGTTTTCTCCCTAAATTCAAATTACAAGGACATAATTTTTTTAAGTTTTGGATAATGTAATATCGTCATTTTTAAAAACTGGAAAGCCTTTATCGGATAACATACATGATACACCACATTGAGTTTAAATTAATTATTAAATATTTTTATTGAAACATTAATATTATAAAATAGTCGTGAGAATAATGATAAAGAATATAATTATCTAAATTGCAAAAATATGGTTCACATATTTTTATATAATTAATTATTTGGTGACCAATTAATTATAAATTAAAATAAAACCCCTTTTAAAATAAATGGATATGTCTTTCTAAAAAACTATCTAAAAATGCAGAATTGTGTTTATACCAACATATAAAAAAATAATTATATTTGATTTATAATGATATAAATAGATAATTTATTAAATATAATATTTAATATTTATCTTATGTGTTTTCTATAAATTCTATAAGAACAAATTAACTTTTATGGACAAAAGGATTATTTTTTTAAAAAATGTAGTTTTTCTGCTTTTTAAAGGAGAACTTTTTTTAAATATGGTTTCTCAAACATTTATAAATTATATTTTGAAAGATAAAATTTTTCATTGAAATAGGAGTATAAAAATTGATATTACATGAATTTTTATAATTCTCTGATAAGATTCTTAATTTGATGAATAGTTGAAAAATATTGCATTTTAATGAAAATTAATTATTTTCGTCAAATTTATTAATAGTGTTCAATTATTTTTTCTAAATTTTGTTACAATATAATTAATAATTTTCTTAATTTATTATAATTTATGTCATTGGAATCAATTTCACATTGAAATTTTCTATAAAAACATTGTGAATTTTTGAATGTTTCTAATTTAAAAACCCATTATCCTGTTTCGTCAAAATGATTACATTTAAATTTATTCGAGAATGTTATATGAATTTAATTTTGAAATATTTATTCTATATTATTATCCATAAGGTAAAAATTTTACTAATAGTTCTATATATTATTTTCATAATATTAGTAGTAACTTTAGTAATTATTTTTATTACCATAGAGGGTAAATCTGGTAATTAAGGGTATAAATTATATGATATAAATTTCTAAAATTAACCCACAATTTTTCCCAAATTCCATGGATGAGTGTGTCTCAGCGAAAATCATACCATGGATTATTTTAAAACCATTTTATGCCACTTTTATAAGAGTATGAAATTTATAAAATCATATTCAAATTCATGTCAATTTTGTCACTCTTGTTTTTAAAAAGTAAAATATTTTAAATCTTTGATAATATATGCATAATTATTTCTTTTAATTTATATTTATGAATAGAAAATTTCTAACTACATATTGTTAAATTATTTATAATGTTTTTGAAGGAATTTATTAAATAAAATGAGTACACAATGATGATTCAATAATTGCTAAATTTTTATAACAATCTAATAAATGATATTAACAAATTCTAAATAAGTAAAATATAAAATAATTTATGTAATCCTAGAATTTTGAAGATGAATTTTACATTTTTGGGATTAATGAATATGGTTTCTTAACATATAATTTTTGAATTATATTTTTAAAATGAGAAATAATGAATATTGTCTAAATTGACATTAGTGATATTTAAAAATAAATAATATTTTATTAAATGATATAAAATTCATAAAAATAAAAATAATAAAAATACTTAGGATTTTCCTAAAATTTTATAAATGAATAATTTAATGTTATAATGTGTTGTTGTTTTAATTATATTAATCCTCAACGTGTAAAATAGATGATAATATGGTTAAAGTTTAAAAGAAAAAAATAGGTGTTAAAACATAATGATAATGATTAAAAAAATAATCAAAACATGCCATGTTTATATTTTATGAATTTATTTTGACCCATAATCATCCTGAATTATTTATTATAAGTTTTGATCCCTTTTTATTATAAATCTAATTTATATTAATTTTATTTTTTTGATTATTTCCAAGAGTACCCCTCTCGTCCCCTATAAAAGGGAACACATTATTCTCATTTAAATGCATAGAAAAAACATTATGGTTCAAAAATATTTCTATTAAATAAATTTATATAATACCTATAAAAATTATAGAGGAATTATATTAGTTATAACTCTATCTTCAAATATGATTAGGTAATAATTAATGGGAATCACCCAAAGAAGATGTATCCTTTTTATTTACGTGTTTCTATTTTATTTCTTCTTCGAAAACAATAAAATATTTATAAAACATGATTAAATAGAAACTAAAGTATTCTAAATGTAATCAGATATTATTATCTTAATATCATCACTTAAATAAATCTCAACTTAAACCAAATGGGAAAATAATTATTCGTTTGTCCATACGTGGGAACATTCACCTCCACAAACTAATATAATTTGTTTTCCACTAAAATGACTTATGATTGTTTTTAAGGACATAGTTAATGGTTATATATGTTATTAGTTACATATTTATCAATATAATATAACAGTATTCAAGTAACATTCTTTCCTTATTGGAACATAAAAATGAAAACATTATTCTTGTGTACAAGTGAACTATCATCTACACGAAGCGATGTGATCCATTCTAAATCACCACATCACAAGAATAATATATATAATTATTTTTAAATGAATAATATTTTAATAATGATATTATGATAATTATAAATAGATAAAATAATACATATATTCTTTCCATATTGATCATTGAAAAATTGAAATGTTACTCATATGTACGTACGATTTACCACCTCCTTGATTGTAACATAGTTTCTTTTTCATATCTATATGTAATGGATTAAAATTTAATGTATAATTACTGTATAAAAGTTATTTTTATTTCATGAATATTATTATGGATATGATGGACTAATAAACACTTCAGCTATTTACATCATACTGAAGTCATTTTGGATTTGGGTTCTGAGTATCAACACAACATCTGACATGAACATAAATAATTAAGTAATTTTTAAAACATGATAATAAGTGATATAAAAGAAATTATAAACTGGAAATTTTTTTTACTGTATTTGTATAATTAGTATAAGCTTATTGTTATGAAGTACACTGAACATACATGATTAATCAGAAACAAGTTATTAGATCTCATCTCAATCGTTTTTCATTGATGCATTTTTGATGATATTCACATTTATAATTTTATTAGGTTCATATACACCGCCTTTAATATTTCTTATCCATATTTTATCAATCATAATGTAATAATTTCTTTTAAATTTTTCACATTCTTTGGGCTAATTATTTAAATATTCAATGTGGTATGGGATGCTTTGAATGTATAAATATTTAGCTGTGAAATATTTTTCCTCAAGGAGATAATTTTTATATTATTTGATAGATTTATTATATGGATATAAATATAATTTTAATGAAACATCATTTATATTTTTAATTAAATTAAATGGTTTTCATATGGAATATTTTTATGTGTTTTATATTGAATGTTTAGATAAATTAAAAAACAAATTTATTTTTAATGTATATGGTGACAACAACCACTCAACCACTATGACCATTATTTGATATTTGGATTCCTATAAAATAATTCATGTTTGTTAAATAAAAATATACCCCAATTTTCCCTTTTAGTGTATTTTATTTTTAAAAATGGTTTTTGAAAATCGATGGATAATTTCAATATCATGGAATGATTACTTGTGATTGAAAATTAAATTTTATGAGTGAAATAATGAATATTTCAATTTTATATTTTTAGTGATTATATTATGGTACCTCAACATTTGATAGGTAGTTCTATGATAAATCAAGTATGGGTGGTTCTGTGATAAACTATGTAAATTGTGTTACATTATAACCTCCAACACATTGGATATGGATGTCATTCATTTATCTATTCTATATGTAAGAGTGACATGTATGGAATTTGACTACATGGTTATTCTGTTTAAGTATAATTAAATCCCAAGTAACATTTATATTCTTTCTATTAATTCTATTGTTTATATTTTTATGTTGTGATTACAAAAAAAAATATAATAATGAGATTATTTTCAAAGGAAATTATTTAGTACTAATTAAGGGTGAAAAATATTACTTTATGTTAAAGGTTTAATGTGTTTTAATATTTATCAATGAAATAATAATTTCCTTGTTTTTATAATGCTTACATAGATTTTTATGAGCATCGAGCATTTTTTAAATTTGTAAAAAATACTTTAGGATGATTATGTATTTCATATTTCAGGTTTAATGTTGTGAACAGTTTTCATAAATGTGTTCATGCTTTAGTTTAAATGATTTAGATTATAGAAAAAATGAATATTGAACGATAGTGAGCACGTTTTATTATTATGTTTTTGATATGTACGCGTTATATCCTACTTTTATTAATCTATAAACATGAAAATATCATCAATGAGAAAAAAAATAATTTTTCTGACTTAACTCAAGATTATGTAATGTTTTAAGGTCATGTCCTTGTAGTTGGTATAAAATGAATGGTTTATAAATCATTGGAGATTATGATAAATATATTAGTGATATGGATATCATCATGGCCATATAATTTTTTGTTAATCATAATTTTAATTTCTTAGAAACCGATTTTATGGTTTATGTTATGAAATTTGAAGATGACTAATGGTATTTTGGAGACATTTATTCTTAAGGTAATTATGGGTTATTAAATTTTGGAATAAAAAATTAAATTTTTGAGATGAACATTGATTTTAGAACATTTAAGGGTATTTTTATATGAATTTGTCATATTTTATAATTTTATAAGAATTATATAGTTTTTAATAAAGAATAACCCATTATATTGGTGGCAACCCATCACGTCCGATAATGCCGTGGGAATCAAGCCCACAACTAATGGGTGGGAAGGTTGAATCACCTACCAATGAGCTGGATGATGCTCTATATAGTATGATGTTTTCTTCTAAATTTCAATATTATATGGATAAAAAATAATATGATGTTAGGAGAAAAGTTATAGTATTGGAATAATGATATGGGGATTAAGGGATGAATGTTGTTTCACAAAAAGTTTATTATTTTGGTAATCCTACATGATCAAGGTAAATAGATAAATATGGTATTTTATTTTTCAAATTAATTTTGAATTATATGTTTTAAGAATATTTCATTTCATTTTGGAATTATGGTGATTTAGGTTATTTTTGGAAATGGATTTCATACCATTAAAAAAACAAGGGAAATTACTTTTTGGTATGATACATCAAGAGTAATTGATGCAATTTAGAGATGATTTGGAAAATTAGTATTTCAATAATATGTGAAAATATCATTCTCATTATTTTGGGTTTTAATATTACTTATAATAATTTTTATGATTTTTAGAATAATTATTTACTGAATCGTCTATGTTGATCTTCTGGTATTACTGTTTAATTTTATAGATTAATGTATTTTTCGTCACATAATTGTTTATTATTATTGAAGAAATAAAATATCTTATCTCAACCATTTCTTTTTTTTACAATTTTATAATTAATGATAAATGGACAGTTATTCTTTTATGGAATATGTGATTCTCAAGAAGTTGATACTAGTGCTTCAAATGTAAAAAATTTAACATGAATAACCATCATTTGGAGAAAAAAGATGATTTTGTTGGGACATATTGTTAATGGAGGAAACTATAATTTTCAAGTATGTGTATTTCCTTATTTTCTCATAAAAATTACTAAAATAATCCATCAACTCTTTTCAAATATTTTAAAACATAAACATTATTTTCTTAATTATCTTGAAATGAAATCAATGAATCTTTAACCCATTATAGATTTATGGTTTTTTTGTTGTTAATTTCTAATCACTATGTTTTCTATAACTCTTCATAAGAACATGATAATTAGTTATCTTTTCCATGTCCATTTTTCCTATATTTAACTGTAATAGCTATAATCTTAGGTGACCTCTGTACTTCACTTTATTTATTTTAAAGTGGATAACTTCTTAATATTTTTCCAATGTGGGATTTCAATAAATGTATATTGAAAATAAAAACAATAATTTTCCTCAAAATTTCAAATTTTTGGGATGGGGGAGAATGTAAAATCATTTATTTTTTTAAAATGAAATAATTTTTTCACCCGTATACAAGACATGCATTATCATGGTTAAATAAATAATTGAATACTAATATTTAAATTTAACGTAATAGCATAGATGTTAGGATTTAGGAATAAATAATATTATCTAAAATGTGAAAATAATGTTTAAAAACTTATATATAATTAATTATTTTGTTGACCAATTAATTATAAATGGGAATAATATGCTTTTTAAACAAAAGGAAATGTTTTTCTAAAAAACTATTTAAATGTGAAATAGTGTGTTTTATTCCAATATATAAAAAATTAAGTAAATTGTATTTTCCTCAATGATACAAATATATAATTTTTTTAATATAATTTTTAGTATTGAATATATTTGTTTTCTAAACATAATATAAGAATAAATTCAATTTTACAGATAAAATGAGTATTTTTATAAAAATGTAGTTTTTCAACATTTTTAAGGTATACCTATTTTAAATTTATTTTTTTGACACTTTTTTGAATTATATTATAAAAAATAAACTTATTCACTGAAATAGGAGTATCAAAACTGACTTTTATTTATTTTTTGGTATTTTTCTGATAAGTTTCTTCTTTTGATGTATAGTGATAAAATACTGCATTTCAATTGAAATAAAAATTATCATCAAAATTATTTATAGTGGTGAATTATATTTTTGATTTTTTTTATGTATAATTAAATAATTTAATTATAATTTAATCTTTTTTGGATATTGTAATAAATTTCACATTGAAATTGGTTATAAAAGATTGTGAAATTGTTAAGGTTTTTACAATAATAACATTTTTTTGATTCACAAACAAGATTATTTTAAATTAATTTTATATACTTCAGTGTCATGAATTTAGAAAACCTTATTCCATATATAGAATAATAAGTCCAAATTTAATAAATATTTTTCAAATAATTTTGATAAATATTAATAATAACATTAGTAATTATTTTTATTACCAAGAATAAGGGAAAATTATGTAATTATTGTTACAAATAATATTTTTACATATTATAAAATTATCATAAAACTAGTCCACATTTCATTATAATAGTGTGTTTCAACCAAAAACATTCATGAATAAATTTTTTAACATTTTTATTCCACATGGATGATAATATTACATTTATAATATTATATTCAACGAAAAACCAATCTTTTCACACATTTGTTATCAAAAAGTAAAATATTTTTTTATATGGTGTTATATTAGGGATATTTTAGAAAATAATTAATTTATAAAATTATAAAATGTTTACCAATATCATATTAATTAATATATTATTTATATTAATTAAATTATTAAATTAAATGGTGACACAATGATGGTGTAGTAATTTCAATAATTAATTGATAAATTGAAAAAATGATCTTAAAAATATTAAAATAAATAAAATTTTATATAAGTTATAACATCCACGAATTTCATGGATTAAATTGATATGTTATAGATGGTTTTATAAAAAAATTCAATGATATCATGTTATTATGATATTTTTAAAATGTAAAATTATAAATATCTTCCAAAGTAACATTAATGTTATTATAAAATAAATGATATTTTGTAAAATGATATTAAAATTCATTAAAAATATAAAAATTAGACAAATAGTTCGGCTAAGTAATAATATTTCAAAAATCGATCTTTTATTTATCATTTTTCATGATATAATATTTATATTAACATTGAAAATGTATATCAGATGATAATAGAGCAGGAGTTAAAAGGTTAAAATAAGAGTTAAAACCAAAAATATGGAATAGAAAATAAACCAAATGTATAAAATATTTAGTGGATTAATCGATTTATACCCATATTCTTCCTATATAATTATTTTATATGTTTGGATTCATTTGGATTAAACAATTAATTTATATTAATCAATTATTTTTGACAATTTCCAAGAGTGTACCTGTCACGAACTGCCTTCACCAAGATGAGAGAAGGGACATCAGGTTTCTAGACCCTTCCTTCTTCATGTTGAAGGAGAGATAATGACCCACGAGACCCGCCTTCAATAGGTCCCGGAGTGGAGACTAAAACCATGGGTATACAATCACACACAAGATGGAAGGAATTGCCCTTTTTATTTAATAGGATCGGGAGATAAGATAATAAATCCCAACAACACCAAATGAGGAACTACACGTAAATACAAAACAAAAAAAATATCATATGCATGTTCCAAAAGTAAATGATACAAAAGTAAAAGAAAACTCCAAAAATAAGTACTAAAATAATGAAAAAGAGCAACATCATCTGTCCCAATGTCTTACCTAGTTTGACCCTGCATGATCCCTGATGTTCTCCTGGAAACCAGAAAATAGTTTTATATACGTAGGGTGAGCATACAAGTATACTCAGTGGGGAATACCAAAAGCTCTCGTGCACATGGGGGGAGGCATTCTAATGCCCCTTGAGAAAAGAAATAGCTAAAACACCTTACAAGAAAAACATCCCACCCAAGAATCACCAAGGAATGCTCCCCAAATAATGCAAGTCAAGAAATATAATAGTAATAATACATCGATGTTTGGGTACCCCGTGACACTTCCTCATTGGTTATTGAAGTCATCCTACGCATCGAACCTCTGCCACCATTCTCACTGAAGTCCCACTATCACACCCCACCCGCACACACCTGGGCCACAACCACACATCCCTCCTGCAAACACCATGGCCACAACAACCACACAGAACCACGACCTCAAACACCAAGACTATAACAACTACTATCATGCCCGAAGACACTTGGGCCTCATCCCAAAGGCACATGGGAAACAACCTGCCCGCACACACCTAGGTAACCACCACAAATACCCTGCCCGAATAATCAAGGGCTATAAGGGACCTCATGCCACCATAGCCGCCCCGATGAGTCTTGGGATATTTCGGAGAGGGAGCATAAAATGACTTAATAACAAGACACTCATAGGAGTGTTTGGAAAAACACCCTCCCCCATGAAATGTTGGTTTTCGGCACTAGGTGCCCAACTTGGGTGGGGCAAGAATAAGAAACATAATAACCACAATTATATAATATATATAACAAGCACTCAACCCAACTATGGAGTTCCAAAACCAACCTAATCATAGAAACTCTTGTTGCTATTCATTCATAGGAAACACCAAACCCTCAACCATGTCACCACTCATCCTGGAAAACAATTCCCCATTGAGACCATATTTTTCATGATCATGTGATCCCATTTAAGTGAATTCTGCACTACTAGGGAACTAACAAGCACAACCAAAATCTAGAGAAAGAGAAACACCCAAACAACAAATTAAGCATTCAAACCCAGTTCTCTTGTAAAGTCACAACAACAATGGGATCTATCAAATCCCTAAAAGTTCTGGAACCAAACCAAGCCTCGAGATACAACAGCACACAGCTTCAGATTCACAACCAACAACTAGGCCACAACAGAGGATTTCATCCCCATCCACATCACCCCATAAGCATCAAGAAGAATAACACACCTACTACTAAAACAAAGTAGGGAAACATCCAGGTTGAAGAACATCATTCATTATGTTCTTCTTTCTATTGGCTAACCGGGATGACCATGCAAGGATTGATGTTAATTGGGAATCCATTTAAGAAACCGAGTTTAGGTGATTAACCAATTTCCATGTTACATCCATTCAATCATCACAGAAGATAAGGGTTCATTACTACGCATGGAAATACCACCAACATCAACAATTTTATGTGATCATAAGCCCATACAATTCACAACATATAGAAATTATAAAAGTGTACAATAGTATTGTCAAACTCCCCCCCATCTTTCATTAATAGTCTTTTTATTATCTTTGTTAAGGTTTTGTTTTATCCCTTCCCACAGAAACATTAGCGTACCCACCCCGTATGATACACAGTATGGAGAGTTGAAGGAAAATACCAACCTAGTTGATCAAGGATCAAAGTAATTCTCCATGTGCCAATAACTGGGGATGCGTGACTTGTAGGGTAAGAATGTTGTGGACTCCAAGGGTGAAAACAAAGGCTCCAGCAAAGGCGCACCACTTTCCTTGGGAAGGGGAACTCCAATCACACAAAGAATATAAGGAGACTAGAAAAAAGGAAGAAAAAAAATTTCTAGTGTGATATAAAGATGAGATCCTGTTGTAACACGATATGGAATTTTGAATGGCTATAAATCAGATCGTGGTTTCCCAACCCAGTTGGGTGGTTACACATGATGGAATTTATTGTCATTTAACAATTCTCCTTGGAGAGGTGGTCATAACGGCTAAGCATTAAATAGTTTTATTTAACCATCAAGAAATGCGTAACAAGGGCCGATCTGGAATGTAAGGGGAAGGGTGTGACACCGAGGAAAAACCACGAATTTTGGTTTGTTAAGTGTTGCCCGAATATTCATGGATTTTAGATATTATTTATGGGTCTTAAATGGCTTTGAAAGTGTCTATTAAATCATCTTTATGTCAAAAGATATGTTGCAGGAGTAGAAAAGTCGGGAAATGGGAAAGAGCGAAGACCGCTTATTGAGGACATGGTGCCACCGTCACGGTGCCACCCACACTGTGCCACTGTCACAGTGTCACACTAACGGTGCCGCCGTGACGGTGCCACCCTCACGGTGCCACCATCACGATGTCACCCTCATGGTGACACTTTCATGGTTCACCCTTACGGTTCCACCGTCATAGTGCCCCACCGTCACGGTGCCATCGTCATTGTGCCACCCTTACAGTGCCACCCTCACGGTGCCACAGTCACAGTGCCACCATCACAGTTCCATCGTCACAGTGCCACCCTCACGGTGCTACTATCATGGTGGAGCCGTTTTTTGGGAAAGTAATGGACCAGGTGGGTCCGGGCCATTACATCAGATACCTATCAAACTATTGTCATCCTCAAGAAACAATTCTAGACCTGATGAAAAGAGGGTTTCCGAACAACCACCTCGAAAGATACCTCTTAGGAGTGAACCTCATCGACAACTAAGAACACCTCCCTCTCAAGTAACCATGCAACACGCTAGTGTTAAACCGTCCAGTCATATGGGTTTGGGATTTTCTTCCCCCATGTCAAGATACTATCATCTTTGGGTGGCACTGACTCGCCCGCACGTGTTTAATCACACCCACCTTAATGCGTCTTGATTAGGTATCTGGTCCTCCCCTCCCCATAGTCAAGACTCTTCACACGCATCCACAGAACAAGTAAAACCACACGTTCAATCACAAAAAAGTACAAACAAAACAGAAAAAACATAAAATAGCTCTAGGTTCTGGGCGTGCATCTACATGTCCCATTCCTAGGTACATTCCTCGAGCCCGCCATGCCTCCACAACACACGAACCAAAGGAATGGTCCATCCACGGAGATCTGTATCCTCAAGATCCTCGATCCTCACTGGTCTTTCCACAAAAGTCATGTTGTCCTCAATATCCAGCTATCCCCAGTCGAGGACGTGTTAATTGTCATGTAGATATCATCGGATTTGAGAAACATGGAAGACTTCAGGCTGTCATATTAGTGGTGGTGGTAGCGCTAGCTGATAAGCCACTTCGCTAACCCGCTGCAACACTTCGAATGGTCCAACAAACCTACGAGAAAGCTTACTCCCCCTGCTGAACCTCTGTTGACCATGCCAAGGGGAGACCTTCAAGAACACGTGGTCCCCGACCTTGAACTCCTAGGGTCTCATCCTATTATTGGCATATGACTTTTTCCAGTCCAGGGACACCTTCATCATCTCTCGTATAAGCTGAACCTTCTCTATCGTGCTCTTCACCACCTCTCAGCCAAGAACACCTGGCTTTCCGAACTCTGTCCAACATATGGGTGAGCGACACGGCCTCCTGTACAATTCTTTGAATGGAGCCATGCCAATGGTAGATTGATAGTTATTTTTGTAGGCAAACTCCACTAGAGGAAAGTTGTGTTCCCACAATTCCCTAGAGATCAGAATACATGCTCATAGAATATCCTCCAATGTCTGGATGGTGTGCTCTATATGTCCCTCTATCATAGAGGTGGAAAGTAGTGGTAAGACGTATCTAGGTTCCAAAATCATGCTACAATCCTCTCCAGACTCATGAGATAAACCGTGCATCCCTATTAGAGACAATGGATCTCTTTACTCTATGAAACCACACCACCTCATCCATGTACCTCTATACTATGGAATCCACCACACATGACTCCTTGATTGCCAGGAAGTGGGCCGATTTTGTCAGTCGGTCCACCACTACCCAGATAGCATCGCAACCCCCTTGATCTCTGGGTAATCCCATGACGAAATCCATCGAGATGTCATCCCACTTCCACTCAAGGACATCTAAAGGTTTTAACAGACCCCCTGGGATGCAGTGTTCAACCTTCACCTGCTGACACATGAGGCACTTTGCTATGAACTCTCCCACTGCCCGCTTCACCTCAGGCCACCAAAACTGACCTCTCAAGCCCCCGTACATTTTGGAAGCTCCTGGGTGTACTACCAGGGGTGAGATGTGGAACTCCCCAATAACACTCTCACACATCGTCTCCATAACAAAAAACTTCCCTATGAAAAGCATCTGATTTTTACCACCCTATTTCCACCCTTTCGGAGCATCATTATTGTTAACATGGTCATGCATTACTTCACTCTCTATGTCTCCCCTTTGAGACTCCTCCACCTGCCATAGGAGAGAGGATTGCACTATCATTTAAAATAGACAACCTCAACCACCATCCTCACTTACATCCAGGTGCAGGGCATCGAACTTCTCCATTGCCTTCAAAGCATCTACGGACTCTGGAACCACATCCTTCTACGACTTCCTCATTAAGGAATCAGCCACCACATTCTCTTTTCCTGAGGTGTAAGAAATATTGATTTCATAGTCCTGAAGGAACTCCATCCACCTTCAGTGTCGTATTTTCATGTCCCACTGGGAGAAGATATAATTCAAGCATTAGTGATCCATGATGACAACAAATCATTCCCCGATTAGGTAATTCCACCACAACTTTAGTGCAAACATGACCTCCGTAATCTCTAGATCGGGGTGGCATAATTATGCTCATGGGTACGTAACTGTCTAGACCCATAAGAGATCACCCCTTGTTGTTGCACTAGCACACACCCGATACCTTATCCCAAAGCATCAAATAATACATCATACACCGCCCCTTCATATGAAAACCTCATCACTGGGGGCACTTACAAACTTATCCTTCAGATATCTAAAGGCTTCCTTGCACTGCCCATACCAAACAAAATCCTTGTCCTTCTTGGTCAAATCTGTCAAAGGTGCTACAACTCGGGAGAAGTTGGGTATGAACCTCCTGTAGTAACCTGTCAGTCCAAGGAAAGTACGAACCTCTTCCACGTTATTTGGTGCTACCCACGAAACAACTGCCTCAACCTTCTATGGGTCCACTGCTATTCCCTTCTTGGATACTAAGTGCCCAAGGAAGTACATTTCTCAATCTCAGAACATGCACGTGGAAAATTTCCCATGGATTTGGTGCTGTCATAGGGCCTCTAAAACTGTTCTCAGGTGCTCAGTGTGATCCTCCTATGACCATGAGTAGATCAGGTCATCGTCAATAAACACTACAACGAACCGATCCAGGTATACCCGGAAGATGAAGTTCATGAGTCCCATGAACACAGCAGGTGAATTCGTAACATCGAACGACATGACTAGAAACTCAATGTGTCCACACCTACATCTGAAGGAATTCTTTGAGATGTCTCTCTACTTCACCCTCAACTGGTGATATCCATACCGCAGATCAATATTAAAGAACCATGCTCCTCCCCTCAGCTGGTCAAAGAGATCATCTATCCTCTGAAGAGGGTAGTGATTCTAGACCGTCACCTGATTTAGTCTCCTACAGTCTATGTACAGCCTCAAACCATCATCTTATTTCCATGAAAAAAAGACAAGAGCACCCCAAGGTGACACACGTGGTAAATAAAAACCCTTCATCATGATATCGTCAATCTGAATCTACAACTACCTCAACTCAGAATGTTCAATCTGGTAGGGAGCCATCAAAATCAGACGGGCACTAGGTTGCAAGTCTATCCCGAACTCAACATCACGTCGAGGGGGTAGAGTCGCCACCTCTTCAGGGAAGACGTCTATAAACTCACCGCCGATCCCTGGGAATTCCACCATTTCTGTATCCACCGACTCCACTGAGATTTTGGATAACAAGGATAGTATGGGCTCCACTCACCGATTAACTTCCAGGTAACCCCACTCACCGATGAAAGTCACACGTCGGCCGCCCAAGTCTGAAAACACAATCCTTCCTCGGAAGCAGTCAATGACGACACATATAGAGAATATCCATGAAATGCCTAGGATGCCATCGTATGGTTGTATCTGCAATAGTAGAAGATCCCTAATATACTGATGTGGTCCTATAATCAGTCTACACCCTCATCCAACATAAAAAAAGTCTTTCTAACCCCTCGACTGGTTTTCTCAGCACCAGGGGCATTGGAAGTCTCTCAGTGTCTAAACCCAGAGCACATGCCATACTAGGTGTAATAAAGGATTGTGAATCTCCTGAATCAATCAAGTCATAGGCAATAGTACTAAAAAAGATGATCATACCTCAAATGACTTCCGGCCCTGCTGGAACCGCTTCATCTACGGCGTGTAAATGTCCATGCCCAACTCCTCTACCCCTCAGTTGTCGGCTGCATCCCTGGCCGTACCCAGGTCGAGGCCCCTGAAGAGCGTCCTGAGGTCAGCCTCGTCCTGCAACACCTGCCCTCAAAAGAGCAGGATCATGCTGCCCCTGCTGCTGTTGAAATGGCCTAGCTGGAAACTACTGCTGCTGAGGTGGGTGTTGAACCTTCCCACCCCCGCCGTACTGCACTTGGTCCGTACACTGGTTCTGATGGTTCCCACGGCTTCCATAGATGAAGCATCTTGGTATTGGGCCCGAAAGTAATGGGTGAGGGCCGAGAAATTGGAACTGGAACTGTTGAGTCCTGCTCCCTACTGGTCGAAACCTAGAGGGCCATGATACTAGAGGCCTACTGCTGACGACCTTCCCCTTTAACGAGCCCAACTAGATTCCCTCCCGCGATACACCTCCCAACGTGTGCATCCTGTCCACCATTTCACCCTTCTTTTAGACCTCCATGTATGTCGGTAAGGTGAAGGAGTAACAGCATACTGAAGAGAAGGTCGAAGTTCCTCCTAAAAACATCTCTCTAGAGACTCCTCTTCTAGAAAGAGGTCTGGAGAAATGTGGAGGAGATACTTGAAATTGATCCCCCACTCTCTCACGGACATTCTCCCCTGCTAGAGGGAGAGTAGATCCTGCCACTTCTCAGCCTTCTTCGTGGAAGAGAGGAATTCCACCCATAAATCCTTCTCAAAGTAGTCAATGTCACCCCATCCTCCATCTTCTCCCCAATATAAAGCATCCACCACTGATGCGCTGGCCCTCGCATCTGGCTTACAGCCAGAGGAACCCAGTACTCCGTCGGAGCCCAGATCAAGTTGGAAACTATCACCAGCTCCTCTAGCCAGCTTTCTGTCTCCATGTTTGAGGTGCTTCACTCATACTTTCCAATGGTCTATCGCTGAATGGAACAAATAGTCCTATACCACTGATCATCCTCCTCTCGGTCAGTCCTCTACCGATCGGCCATGTCAATCACCTGGGCCTTGATCGCCCACACTACTCGTGGTCGTCTCCCAGGTTCCATAGCTACAAGGTAAACAAGGAATGCCTAAGCCTGAGTAGTGTAGAATACTGTTCTTAAATATTCATAGACTTCTAATTAATTTTAAATCCCCAAAATACCCATGAAACATGTGAACACTAGTCCTTATGACGCATGTACCTTTCCTAGGGTCTCTAACCTTCCATCAGTGTAGCCTCACTTGGACGCTCGGTTGGAATATAGTCCTTTCATTGGATCACATGGGGCCCTAAAATCATTTTTCCTAGCCGATCTTCCCCGGACTATTTCACGCACCAGGGTTTTACAACAATGTTTCCCTACCATCCCATGCAATCCTCACTATGCCTAACTCCGAACTCCATCCTATCTCTCAACCTCCTCCTATGATACCATTCTGTCACGGCCCTCATTCACCCAGCTCAGAGAGGGGACAACAGGTTTCTAGACCCTTCCTTCTTTATGTTGAAGGAGAGATAATAACCACTGAGACCCTCCTTCAACAGGTCCTAGAGTGGTGACTAGCACAAAGGGTATAGAATCACAGACAAGATGGAAGGAATTACCCTTTTTATTTAATCAGATCGAGAGATAAGATAGTAAATCCCAACAACACCAAAACTGGAAGTACAGGTAAAGCCAAAACAAACAATTCTCATATGCATGTTCCAAAAGTAAATGATAAATAAGTAAAAGAAAACCCCAAAAAGAAGTACCGAAAGAAAGAAAAACAAAAGCATCAACTATCCCAATGTCTGAACTAGTATGAACCTGCACAATCCCTGATGTCCTCCTGGAAACCTGACAACAGTTTTATATACGTAGGTTGAGCATACAAGTATACTCAATAGGGAAAACCAAAATATCTTGTGCACAAGTGGGGAGGCATTCTAATGCCCTAGGAGAAAAGAGATAATCGAAACACATAGAAAGGAAAACTGCCCACCCAAGCCTCACCAAGTCACACTCCCCAAATAATGGAAGTCAAGATATATAATAGTAATAACACATCAATGTTTTGGTACACCAGACCACTTCCCCACTGGTTAATGAAGACATCCTACGCAAAAAAACTCTCCCTCCATTCTTACCGCAATCCCACTACCACACCCTGCTCGCACACACCTAGGCCACAACCACACGTCCTGCCCACAAACACTTGGTCCACAACAACCATGCATAACACGCCTGAAAACACCTAGGCCAGAACAACTACTGCCACACCCGAAGACACATGGGCCTCATCCCAAAGAAACTTGGAAAAAAACTTGCCCTCACACACCTGGGAAACCACCACAACTTTCCTTCCTGAATAATATTGGGCTATAATGGACCTCATGACATCACAGCCTACCCGATGATTCTTGGGCTATTCGGTAAAGGGAGAACAAAAAGAAGCTAATAACCAGCCACACATAAGAGTGTTTGGAAAAACACCCTCCCCCATCAAATGGGGGTTTTCGGCACCAGGTGCTCAACTTGGGTGAGGCGCGAATAAGAAACATAAGAACTACAATTATATAATATATAAAAAATGCATTCATCCCAACCTAGGAGTTCCAAAACCAACATAAGCACAAACACCCTCATTACTATTTATTAACAAGTAACATCGAACCCACGACCATGCCACCACTCATCCCAGAAAACAATTCCCCATTGATCCCATTCTTGATTTAATTTTCAAGTGATCCCATTTATGTGAATTATGCACTACTGGGAAAATAACATTTATAACCACAATCTAGAGAAAGAGAAACACCAAAACATAAATTTACGCATTCACACCTTGTTGTCTTGTAAGGTCGCAACAACAAAGGGATCCGTGAGATACCTCAAAGTACTGGAACCAAACCAAGCTTCGAGATGCAGCCCCAAACAACTTCAGATTTACAACGAACAACCGGGCCAAAACAGAGGATACCATCTCCATCCACATCACCCCATAAGCATCAAGCATAACAACACACCTACAACAAAAACAGAGTAGGGAATCTCCCAGGATCAAGAACATAATTCATTAGGTTATTCTTTCTGTTGGTTAACCGGGGTGACCACACAAGGATTTATGTTCACTGGGCATGCATTTAACCAACCGATTTTAGTTGATTTACCAATTTACAGGTTACAGTCATTTAATCATCATAGAAGACAAGGGTTCATTTTTTCTCAAGGAAATACCACCAATTTCCATGATATTCAGTGAGAATAAGCCCATACAGTTCACAACATATAGCAATTATAAAAGAGTACAACAGAATTGTCAAACACACCCCATCATTCTATAACATTCATCTTATTATCTTTGTTAAGGTTTGGTTGCATCCATTCCCACAGAAATAGTATTGTACACACCCTGCATGATATATAGTAAGAAGAGACTAAGGAAAATCCCTACGTGGTTGATCAAGGATCAATTTTCTTCTCCATGAACCAAGAACTGTGGATGTGTGACTTATAGGGGAGGAACGTCGGGGACTCCAAGGGTGAGAAGAAATGCCCCAACATAGGCACACTAGTTGCCTCCAGTAGGCTAACTCCAAATGCACAAATAAGAAAAAGAGACTAGCCAAGAAGAAAAATAAATAATTTCTTGTGTGATATAATGATGAGATCATGTTGTTATGGGATATGGAATTTTGGATGGCTATAATGTTGGATCGTGGTTTCACCATGCGGTTGGGTGGTTACACATGATGGAATTTGTTTTCATTTAACAATTCTCCTTATATAGGTGGTCATAATGGCGATGTGTTAAATTGTTTTCGTTAAACTTAAGGAAACACGTAACAGAGGCGGATCTGGAAGGTGTGGGGAAGGGTGTGACACCAAGGAAAAACCACACATTTTGGTAAGTTATGGGTTTCCCGTCTCTGGGGGGTATTATATGTTATTTATGGGCTTTAAATGGATTTGAAAGGGGGAATTAAATCATCATTACGTCAAAATATATGTTGCGGGAGAGGAAAAGTTGGGAACTGGGAAAGAACAAAGACTGCTCAGTGAGGACACGATACCACCCACACGGTGCCACCGTCACGGTGGCACCCTTACGATTCCACCCTCATGGTGGCAACCTCATGGTGCCACCCTCACAGTGCCACCCTCATGGTGGAGCCGTGTTTTGGAAATGTAATGGACCAGGTGGTTCAGGTCCATTACAATACCCTCTATTCTATAAAAACGAACACATTCTTCTCATTTTATTAAACATAAGTACCATTTTATTGGCTAATATATTCCCAAATACCTTACTAAAATCCTTTACAACATTATTGATGCCTTATATTAGGAATAACATCTTCTTTAGATGTGTTAAGATGATAATCGATGTAAATCACCCAAAGAAATGGTATCATTTTTATTAAATAGATTCATTTTTATTTGTTCTTACACTACTTAAATTCGTGTTGAGCCACGATAAAATAACCAATACCATATCATTAATATAACTAGAAGTTATTATACTAATATCACTAGATAAATTCATTTTCACATCCATCACCAGGGAAAATTAACAATTGTTCAAGTGTAAGTGTAAACTTCCATATCCCCGAACCAATATAATTCATTTCCAACTACCATCACGAAATATTGGTTATAATTTTTTAATTCAAGTTTAAATAAGATATTCAGGAAATTTCTATCATTATAAGAAAATAATATATCAATTTCAATCTTATCTTCGATTCACATAATAATTATTACGTTGTTCATTATTTTATGTGAATTATCACCTCCACGAAGAGATGTGATTCATTTTTAATCACCATATAACATTAGTAATAAATATATATATATATTTAAATAATTAATATAATATTAAATATTTTATTATAATTTTGGAAAAATAAAATAATGCATGAATTCATTGAATATAGACCATTGAAAAATGGAAATGTTACTCATGTGTACATTGAGATTATGGTCTCTAGGACTGTAATGTTATTCTTTTATCATATACATATGTGATGGATGGAATAAAATGTATAATTATTTTATTTCAATGAAAATTATTTCATGAATATTATTATTGATATTATTTATAATGTCTCGTAATTTCAGTATTTTTTTGGAATTAATTCTAGACAAGACACTTTGACAGCACGTGATTCTGAGGCCCCATGATCCCAGAATTGAATTTTGAATTTTCATTTGTATTCATTTATGTAAAATTGCGAGTAGATATTCATAACTTTTTAATTGATGCTCGAATCGAAAATCATAGGGTACCATTGAAACAAAACCACCATGATTAACCTATAAAGGAACTAACTTTGACCGACAGGTGTCGGATGGAAAAGTTAATCTTCATACTTTTCAGAAAAAAAAATCCAAATTAAATGATATTGTATTTTGTATTTTGAAATTGATGGGTGAGTGGATGACAGTACTACAGCGCAATAACGAGGCACATTAAAGGAATCTCATTAATGACTCATAAATGTGTAGTGGAACGACACATTAAATAAAGCGTAACAGATACGCTATTCCGTAAATGAAATAGTGTAATGAAGTGATGACGCAACATAACAGAAACATCATGAAATGTTTTCTTTCAATAGGTTAACCAGTTGGAGAAATGATAATTAAACCATAAAAATTATCTGACAAACTGATGCTAAGAAATCTCTCTAGGGATGAACATAAAAGGCTAGCGTACCTCTAATGGCATCGACGAAGAACGAGACCAGTGAGCAACAAATGCCGAAGGTATCAATTGGAATCTAAATCCCCACAGATGGAAGAATGTAGATATGGATTCCAATAATGGTATGGGTTTTATTTATTATATTTCTTCACAATTCTATATTCTAAAACAATGAACATGGGTCAACCCATGAACAAATTTACCCATGGATCGCTTGCCCATGTGGGAGGGTGACTTTTTCTTAGGGGACTTTTGTATCTGGATTTAATTATTTTTTAGGATTGAACACACTCCCCAAACCTCCCCATTTTTTAATTTATAACATGGAGGATGCGGACCGACAAAAAGAAGGCTTGAGCCCCTTTTCTTGTGCATTATTTGTGATCGATTTGTTAAAAATGGTGGCAATGTGGATTTGAAGCCATCGTAGGGAAGGGGACACCCCACATAGGCTAGAGTTGCAGACAATATGAAGAACAGGCCACCGGTGCGTCGGTGACCATTGATGGTGGCCAAAAGATATGGCCTCAGGAGGGGGGGCATGAAGACACGCCGGTGAAGGCAGCTGTGACCAGCGCAGTCAGTGGAGTAGCAAGAGGGGCCGCCGGCTGGGCCGCCGACTAGAGAAAGGACGCAAACCCTCGGTCATGTCGATGGAGTGTCCCCCAGACATGGGTCATAGTTATTAGGCCACACGGTCCCCTGACTGCATGCAGAAGGCCATTCCAGTGTTGTTTCCCCGGACAAATCATGTGTTTAGGCTGGTGGAGGTTGCCTCGTGGTGACGAGTGGGGTAGGAGGGGGACGTGGCCGCTTGTCGCATCCCGACTAGAAAAGGCCTACCCGTGGAATGTCTATATTGGGTAGGGATTCCCCAGTGGGCCGATCCTATGAAATTGGGAAAAACCCATGAACATTGAGGTGGACCTGCCCCTTCGGGCTGGGCCGGACGAGATCGGGTCTCCGGTCGACCAGACTAGATGGAACCTTAGCCAAACTAGATTGGGTCCAATGAGGCCCAATGTGCCTGACGCACTGGCCATGCCAGACCAGGCTGACCCAGATCCAAACTAGGTTAGGTTAGGTCATTAAAATCAAACCGGGGAATGTGTTCCCCTAGACCGGGTTGAATAGGTCGGTCTGACTGGGTCAGACCAGGCCCAGACGCAACCAACCCATGTTTTACTATAACACAAATACCTTGCAAATTGGTTTTCCGATTGATGAGTCATTTGCGGAATTGAAACCATCACAACAAGGAGGAACTTTTGGTATAACATAATTATGATATCATTGAAGTATGAATATAATGACTGTCTTGGGTAGTGGTGCTCCTGAGATCAAGCGTGCTATGTGCAGAAACACTGTGGTTGGATGAGACATGAACACTACTAACATGCGACCTTGTGTTGATCAGCTACACTGGACCAGTGAAAAGTGACACTTTGTGACTTGGTAGTCCCATGGTTTGGAGAAAATATGTGTGACTCAATAGACCCATGGTACAGGATGGGGGGGACTGCCTCAGTATTTAAATGGTGAAAAGTGGTTCTATGTGACCCAGTAGGCCCATGGTGGGGAGCGACACTATGTGACTCAGCATACCCATGGTACTTATCAGGGATGAGTACCAAAATAGTCCATGGATAGTGGGAAATAGATTCTGTGTGACCCGGGATGACCACTATAATCATTGAAGAGGACTTCTCCAATAGGTGAGGTGTTCGATTATATTATTATTGATTCTACTTTCGTATACTAGATTATACTGGGCGTGAGTTGTCTTACATCATGATCAAGCATCATGATTTGTTTTTTGGATTGGATTATGGTATTTCTTATATGTTTTGAGTTCCCAATTTAAAATTTTATTAATCACCCCTGAATGAGGTTCACACTCACATGTTGTGTCTGGTGATGAAGATCGACTACTTATTGGAGGACCAGGTGACCTAGGACCTGGTGGTTCCCAGCGTGACTAGGCTAGAGGTATTCACTTCTACAGCATCCAGTAGAAACACCACACATACCCATTAGGTGGGATTTTAAAATAATCGATATCTAGAGTTTCTTTTGTAATTTCATGTTTTCCAGTTAGTGTTTTATTGGGTTTTTATTCTTTCCCAATTTTATTTCATTTTTTATTTTAATCAGCAATTATTTTTAGTGGAATGATTGTTATTCTTTCTAGTTTTTGGACATGGTTCTCTCTCTGTGGGTATATGTACTAAGGGAAATTCCTTCCCCTTTTAGGTTGATGCCTTTGGCTATAGTCTCCATCCCCTTGCCTTCAAGAGGTGGGATTGGGGGTGTCACATCACTGACCATGGGGGACAAGTTGTGAAAAGAGGTATTATAGGGATGTCAGTTCTACCACAAGGACCAATAGTCTATTGATTTGTTTTTTCAACAATGTTTACTATTTTTATTGTGACATTCAAATTCAGGGAGTCTAGTGTTAGTGTTCCAGCTAACATATCCATACACTAGGATCTTGAATTATTCTTATTGTCTCTATACAAGAAAACACCGATTTCATAAGTTCATCCTTATGAACTTATTGAACAAGAGTTATCTCACCATGTATAATATTATGACTTTGGTACATCATGATCTATATCAGGATACCTCCACACAGAAAGCCAGCTTAGATGCCATTAGGTGATTGTGTGGACAGCCTGCCAAGAGATGTGGCATCAGTTCATGGACTAGTGATAGAGATGGCCTCTCCAGGTGTTGAAATGGTTTCTTCACCAACTGTTAATCAGTAATTACTGCTGACATTACTATTAGAGGGCGTACGCAGACTCCGTTATATGCACAAGTTTCTGAGATAGAGACCTCCCAGGTTCATGGGAGTGATAGATACTTAGGTTGGTGAGGACTGGCTTGAGGTAGTGACCTAGGTCTTCCAAATAGTGATGAAATTTCTTTAACAGTTGCTGATCTTGGCCATGAGATTTCTATTGGGCTCTATAGTGATATGGTGGAGCTTTACCATCTAGATTCATGATGAGGCAACCCTCACCTTGAAATAAATCGAGTGTCTTTTACCGAAAGAGTTATTTCCAGTGACTTTGTGTTATATGATCCATTAAGAGTGACATCACCTATAGTAGGGTATCATGATGGTGGATGAGTACATTGGGAGCTTTATCAAGCATTCATTCTACTCTACAGATATGGTGTGAGACCCTTTCATCCGGGATCAAGCCTTTTAGCAGGGACTCTGACGGGATATCAGGGTGTTGATGGTGTCTCTCAGGATCCCTACTTAGGATGGGTTGCTAGAGTGAGCCCTTCATGTAGAGTGATTTATGGCGGAGTAAGTGATAATAGATGGAGCTACCTGTAGACCTTATGATGTAGAGTCTTGAGTGTTGATAAGAATACAACAGACACAAGGGCCCATGCGGGCCAGGTCGTTCAGGGGCGACCCTAGGACCTAGTTCTAGAAGTGCGTGTCTCCATAACTAGGGTGATTCAGTAGGGAATGAGGCTTTGAAAAATGTGCAACAGAAAGAGACACATGACTCGTCACTTCCCATCCCACCATACAGACGATAAGTGGATAGTCGAGGCACCGACGAGGAAGAGGTAGAAATTTGACTAAGGAGTTCTACATGGCGAAATTTGTGGCAAGGGAGTAGGCCGAGCAGTATGCAGTGGGAAATAGTTCTTGGTACTACCACCAACACCATTAGGTGGTCCACCCCAAACTCATGAAGTTGGTGGATAGGGGAAATATCATCTTCAGACAATATAAAATTATGACCATGGAATTCCAGAGATGATTAGAGGTACGATAAGTGTCTTATCCACCTCTTATGTAGTTCTTATAGACACAGAATCTAGTCACACTTCCCTTCCACAGCTCTTTTTCAGATCATAGAGATTCTATTGGAGACACTGGATCTATCCCTATTACTAGAGACTCCTACAGTAGGGTATTAAAAAATTAAACACTTGTGATGGTAGTGTGAGTGTACTATTGGATGTAAGAGCTTTAGCTAGGATCACCTAGTATAAGTGTCGAGGCGTTAAGGCATCATCCTTGGTGTAAATTGTTTATCGATAGTCCATGCATAGATTGACTATTTTAGGTGTTTAGTATGGTAGGTCCATGAATACGGGGATGGGTTTTCCTTCATCAGTTAGAAGGAATCTGTTTCATCCCAAGACAAACGTCTCACAATAGGGTGAAACCGATCACTCTCCTTTTGGCTAGCCTCACCCTTGGTGTGGTGGACGAGAAGAGTCTAAACTTTCCTATATTGGTGGATGAATATGAATATGTCTTTCTTGAGGATGTTCTATGTCTTCCTCCTCGTAGTTATGTAGGATTCTACATCAACCTATACCCCATGACGACACTAATATCCACACCCGCATATCGAATGGGTCACACAGAGCTATGTGAGTTGAGGCTATAGTTGCAGGAGTCATAGGAGAAGGGGTTTTTAAGGCACATTGTTTCACAATGGTTATCCCCTGTGTTGTTTTACAAGAAGGTAGATAGTAGTTTGAGGTTTTGTGTTCACTTAAGGATCCTAAACCAGATGACCGTGAAGAATAAGTATCCAATTACAAGGATTGGTGACCTCTTTGATCATATGAAGGGATAGAGATGGTTCTCAAAGATAGAACGTAGGTATAACTATCATCAACTTAGGTTATGAAATAAGGATGTACCGAAGGCAAATTTTAGATCCCGATATATACACACTGAGTATTTGGTTATGCCTTTCAGCAGAAACAATTCCCTAGAACTGTTCCTGGGACTGATGAACAATATCTTCTAGCCAAACCTTGATTGTTTTGTTATAGAGTTAATTGATGAAATCTTGGCAAACTCGGCGTCAGTGGATGGTCATACTACACACCTGCTAATATTCGTGGATAATCTCCGAGAGGACCAGCTTAATAGTAATCTCTTGAAATTCCCATTCTGGATTTGGAAGGTCTCATTTCTCGGACACATAATCTTGGAGGTTGGAGTTGCAGTGGATCTAGTGAAGATAGAGGTAGTTCTTTCTTGGAAGCCACCCAAGAGTGTGACTAAGGTGCAGACTTTCTTGGGGTTGGTTAGATACTATTAGAGGTTTATGCCAGAATATTTGAGGGTAGCATCACCCTTATCGAGTGTGACATGGATCGGATGACCCTTCGCGTGGATTGAAAAGTTCCAGGAGAGTTTCTAGGAGCTGAGGTGGATACTGAAAAGTTTCCCCATGTTGAGAGTAATAGATGAGGTAGTTGGGTATGTAGTTTTCTACGATGCATTAATGACAAGAATGGGTTGTTTCATAATGTAGTAGCATGTAAGGATCACCTATGTCTCATGAATTTTGAGGCATCATGATTAGAACTACGTGACCCACGACATGGAGTTAGAAACATTTGTATTTTCCTGGATGATGTGGGAGAAATTTTTAATGGGAGGGCGGTTTACAATCTACTCTAAACATAATATTATTGGGTATATATTCTCTTAGAAGTACCTGAAACTAAGACAAAAATGATTCATAGTGTTCCTCCAAGACTATGGATTCGAGATAGTCTATACACATGAGAAGGTGAACATGGTGGCATACATGCTAAGAAAGAGGTCTAGTTTATAACTACTGAGTGAGGTTAAGAAGCAGCTGATCACAATGCATATATTCTTTGTGGATAATGATGGATCATTTTAACTTCAGTAGATTATTGTCACTCCCTAACTCTTATAGAGAGTTAGGGTGGAACATCTTGTAGAAATTGGTTGTGAGGCCCGATGAGCTCAGTTATCCTTAGGACATGCTCCTAATGGGGTTTCTATAGGTGGGGAGCATATTAACTATTTTAGAGGGAACAAAATAGTACAAGGGACGTTGTAGGTGGAGGTGTTGAGGGGGTTCCATTCATCGCCATTGTAGGTACATCCATGAGTGGTGAAGATGTACCAGGACCTCCGACGTCAGTACTGGTGGCCAAGGAAGAAGAAAGCAGTGGCAGCGTTCATTTCACAATGCCACACATGACAGCAAGTAATTCTTGAGAATAAGGTTCTACCAGGATTGGAAAATCCACATGAGGTATTAGAAAGAAATAAGATTGTATCTTGATAGAATATATGATAGGATTACCACACACATCTGGGGGCCATGATTCTAAATGGGTGATCGTTGACCGACTCACCATGTCAGCTCACCTACTATCCATCTAGGAGAAGGGATCAGTAGAGGGAATGATATGCCTCTACATCTAGAAGATATTGCGGCTTCATGGGGATCCTTTGAAGATCATATTGGATCATAATTCAATCTTTAAATCGCATTTTTTTTAATAGATTATAGGAGGCGTTTGGGACTCATTTGCGCCTTAGCACAATATTTCATCCCCATATGGATTGTCAAATGTAGCAGACTATAGAGAGCCTATAGGACATGATTCATGCCTACGTTATGGATTTTGGTCATATTTGTGAGGACTAGCTACATAGGGTGGAGTTCACATACAAAAATAGTTATAACTACACCACTGGAATGACACCGATTGAGGCATTATACGTGTGACCTTACAGATCACGTCTATGTTGGACAGAACCAAGAGATTCAGCACTCATGAGACTTGAGTTGGTATGGGATACCACTAAGAAGGGGTAGAACATCTAGGTAAAATGAGGACCGCACATAGTTGAAATAAATCTTATTACTATTAGAGACGGAGACCCTTGGATTTTGACGAGGGACCCCATGTGTTCCATTGGGTCTCACCCCGACAGGGATTGTAGAGATTTGGAAGTGGAAGCAAGCTATATTCTAGGTTCATCTGGCCTTTATAGATTTTGAGAATATATAGTGAGGTGGCTTACCACCTATACATTCCCTCAAAGATGCACTAGTTGAACGGTGTTTTCAACATGTTGCAGTTGAGAAGGTACGTGCATTATCTGTCAAACGTCATCGACTAGGGTGAGCAGAACATTGACGACGAGGTGATGTTTGCGGAGTTCTTAGTGAAGATAGAGGATTGGTAGTCATGGGTCCTTCCTGGATGGTCGATTCCTCTAGCATTGTTAGGGTGGAAGCACATGAATTTGTAGGAGAGAACATGGGAGTGGGAGGCTTAGATTCATGTTCAGTACCTCCATTTTTTTTATTAGACCATGTTTTGGCTTTCAAGGACATAAATTCCTATGTTGGGGAGAATTTAATGTCCCGTAATTTTTGTATAATTTTCATTATAATTTTATAGAATTATTTCAGGACAAGTTTCTTTGACGGTTTGTGACTTTGAGTCCTAGAGAGCCCAGAATGTAAAATTTAAATTTTTTTTACATTCATTTATGTAAATGTGAGATTTGGTTTTTCTAACATTTGAACCAGTGATTGGATCAAAAATCCAAGGTCACTATGGAACATATAACATCGATATTCTCTTAGAGAGGACATAATATTGATCATAAAGGGTCAGACCAAAAATTTAATTTTCGGACTTTTCGAAAAAAAAATAACTTAAACGATATTTTATTTTGTTTTTCAAAACTGTGGGGTGAGAAAACATTGGTGCTACGGAGCGATGAAGTGGTGCATTGAAAGAATCAAATTAATGGATTATAAATGTGTAGAGTAATGATGCATTAAAAAGAGCATAACAAATACATAGTTTTATAATTGAAATAGTGTCACGACACAACGAAACAACGTAACAGAAACCTTGGGACCTTTTTTCTTTTAATTGTTTATCATGTTGGAGAAATGAGACTTAAACCGTGTAAATTCTTTAATGAGAATACACAAAGAAATCTCTCCAATGATCAAGTTATAATTCTGGTTAACCTCTAATGGCATCAATGAATAATGGTTTACCCTCAAAAGAAGTGTTCTTCGTGCGGAAAACCATTGGTTGGCTGAGACCTGAAGACTGTTAACAAGAGAACCTATTTGGATCAGCAATGTTGGCCTAGTGGGAAGGGGTTCTTAGTGACCCAGAGGGCCTATGGTGGGGAGAGACTCAGTGTGACTTGTCATAACTATGACACAAATTGGGGAGTAGTACCTCAGTATGGAAAAGGTGGAAGGTGACTATATGTGGCCTGACATGCTCATAGTGGGGAGAGAATCTGTGTGCCTTAGCATAACCAAAGTACTCATCGGGTATTATTTACAATGAAATCCATGGTTACTGGGAAGAAATTTTTTTACGTCTCGAAAGGCCCAATGTATTCAATGAAGAGGAGTTCTCCAGCATTTGATGTGTTCGATGATATGACTGATGATTCTACATTCCTAATATATATTATAAACGGTGTACTATGTCTTTCCCCATGATCAAGTTTCATGATTTGTTTTGTGGATTCTTTTGTGGCCTTTACATGGTGTTTCATGATCCCTACTGAGTATTTTTTTACTCACCCTTGCACTGATTTGTCACGCACATGTTGTTATTGGTGTAGAAGATTGACACCTTGACGGAGGACCTGGTGGCCTTGGACCTAGTGGTGCCTAGTTAGACCAGGTAGGTAGGACGAACTTTTTTAGCTTCCAGCAACTACTCCACACTTTCCATTATGGTGGGGTTTTCAGGGTATGTCTATGCAGAGTTTCTTTTGTACTTTACTATTTTTTATTTATTCTTTTTTTGGGTTTGTATTTTATCACATTTTACTTTCATTTGTACTTCTGCTTAGTGGTTATTTATTTTGGACTTATTATTCGTCCTTCCTGTTTTGGGATGTGTTTATGTGTGTGTGTGTGTGTGAGAGAGAGTGTCTGTGTATATGTGCATGTAGGTCCTTAGGCCAATGTCTCCCACTTTCATGTTGACCGATTCAGCTCTAGTCACCCACCCCTGGCCTTTGAGAGGCATGCTTGGGGGAGTCACTGTACAATCCCTGGGGGACGGGTCATGAAAAAGTGGTATCGGTGGGCGGTCAGTTCTACATCAAATACCGAGAGTCTATTGTTTTTTTTGTGAAAATATGTTGAATGTATCGAGTTCAACTTTCATATTCAGGGAGTACAGTTTCGGTGAAAAAACCGACATATCCAAACACAAGGACCATGAATTCTGCTTTTCAGCTCTATAGATGATAACACTATTTCAATAAGTGTCTCCTTATGATCTTATTACATAAGAGTTAGCTCACCAGGTATAATATTATGACTGTGGTGCATCTTGTTCTATTTCAAGATCCCTCGACACATACAACCATGTAGGCTTCTGATACATGATTTTGTGGAAAACCTGCCTAGTGATGAGGCATCAGTTAAGGGACTAGTACTTGAGAAGGACCTGTCAAGTGGTGCACCAATGATTCCACCACCTATTTATCTGAAGTTACTACCAGCCTTACCAGTAGAGGATGTATACAGACTCAGTGGCTTGCACGAGTTTTATAGTCAGAGACCTCATATGATCTGGGGAGAGATAGATCTTCAAGTCGCTAATGACTGTATAGAGGTAGTGATGAGGGTATTACCCTTAGTGAGGATACTACTTTACCAGATGGAGATCTTGTCCGTGAGACTTCAGCATGAATCGATAGAGAGACAATGGAGCTTGACCATATTGATGCATGATGAGGTGACCCTAACCTAGATAGTCTTTAATCAGCTTTTCCGAGAGGAGTTTTTCTCTTTGACATTGTGCTCCATTTGCATTCACGAGCTGCCTCACCTACAAGAGAGAAACATAATGGTTTATGAGTACTTATTGAGGTTTACAGTTAATTCTCACTAATATATAGATATGGTGAACGCCCCTTTCATCAGGGATCCGGAATTTTTTGTGGGACTCCGATGGGAGATCATGGTGTCAATGGTGTCTCTCAGCATCCCAACTCAGGATCAGCTTCTAGAGTGATCCCTTCACGTAGAGAGATTTCTGATGGAGAAGGAACCAATAGATGGAGCGACCAGTAGACCTCGGGAAGTAAAGTCCTCAGTGGTGATCAGCAGGTAGCATACACAGAGGGCCCAAGCAGGCCAATTCTTTCCAAGGGTGACCCCAGGACTCTGGTAATGTAGTGCGGGGCTCCTAGATGAGAGGGAGTCAATAGGGAGCCATTATTTGATACACGTGTAGTGGGAAGGGACCCATGGATCGTGACTTCCCAAACAACCGTATAAATGATCAGTGTACAGTCGAGGTACTTCCAAGGTAGTGACAAATGTTCAAGAAAAGAGGTACGCAAAGTGGTAGATGTGGCATGAGAGTATGCTGGGTAGTAGCTGGTTGGAGACGGTTCGATGTACTACCACCACCACCCCAAGGTGTCCCACCCCGTCAATAGGGAGCAGGTGGATAGGGGAAAGCTCAGCATCAGGCAGTAGAGGTTTATGACCACGATGCTCTGGATATGATTAGTGGAATGATCTGTGTCTTCTCCAATATAACAGATGTTCTTATAGTCCCAGGTTCTAGTAACTATTTCTTTACCACGACTCTATTCCATTGGCTTATATGCATCATCATCCTACATTGGTCCACAACCCTTACCAAAATCTCCCTAATCCTGATGTGGGTCACCATGTTCTAGGGATGTAATAATTCCATAACATCATCCACCACCCATGACTCCACATCCAAGAGCTCATCCTGCTCCTCGTACAATTCCTCTTAATATAGCTCCACCTACTCCTTTTCAAGCTCCTACTCTGGGAGATCTGTGATCATGGTGTATCCTATTTCATGGATGTTCATCCGCTATTTGTCTTTCCTCATCATAATATATAGTCATGAAAATTAAACAATTGTTACCTCACTCATAACATGCATGTAATATCCAATCTATTAGTTTTCATTGTCCTCTACATGATCCATCTGGTTCACAAACATGTTCCTAAGTTTGACCAAGGGGATGTCTCATTTGACATATTCTTTCTACTGGGGTCTTCTATCCCATAAAAATGACTTGTACCTATAAATCATACTACAGGATCCAGATTCCATGCTTCCCTCTGATAGAAATATATCCATCTCCAATTCATTCTTTGACACCCTAGTATTGGTTGGAACATAAAAGGTACTACACATGCATGGATAACTCTTCAGAGGCCATACTCAAACTTCCATTCTAAGAAGTATCCTTATCAAATATGGTTGAGATAGTTCCATTTAATGTATGTAATCCTCAAATCTCACTCTTCAAAAATCATTACTACTTTTTGTAGCAGCAAAAGGTCATGACTCTGAACCAGGTATATGTAGGAGTGGTAGTACACCACATAGAATAGATGCATGAAGATGGTCCATGAGAGTGTCGAATAATCATGCGTTTGTGTAACTAGGCTCTACAAGATCATACCTACTCTATGGAAAACGTTATATACCATTAAAACCACATGGACCATCTATGATCAGATATTCATAAAGATTAGGATCAGTGATTGTAGACAATCCTCAACTACATCCGGATTTGGATCTCTACAAACCCACAATGGGCTCTAACACTGGAAATCATATTTTGAACTATGAATTCATGTATCACCATCCTCCTATACTTGTATGATATGCTTATCAATTGTTGAGTGTACATATCCTTGTCAACCTGGTGGAATAATCTCATGTGGGAACAATTTAACATAGGCATAATCACTCATTGGATTATTATCATGATCCCTAATTGTTATCCTCGATTGTTGTCATCATGAATGCATCCTGGAAATTTAATCAAGAAATAACATAGTATGATGAGAATATGTATATATATATATATATGTAGAAGAATCATGAAGTATAGAAAAAATCTAAATAATATACTATTCATAAACCATTATTCTCTCCATCCAATGTTTTGGTATTCAGAGTCATTAAGAAAGTAGTTACAGTCATGGTGAATGGATTTGACATCCTTCACACCGAAACTAGGTTCCTTGACTTGGACGCATCACTAGAGACACATTGACATTGTTTCCACAATTACTAAACAAATCCTTTTAATAGGAATACTCAAAACACCATCCTTTAGAATGAACTAGTTTGATAAAAATCTTTCATAACCAAACACAGAGGGGGTTGACCTGAAACAACCCCAATCCAAACTCTAAATTATAGGTGGAGGTGACAAGCAACAAAATGAATAACTAATATGGGTTTTTTATTAATATACATTTAAACACACACATGACCATATAAATGAGGAATTGTAGTGGAATATTAATTAATGATGGAAAATATAGGTAAAAAACCATGATCGTAATTCCTCATGAAAATAAAAGAGAATGAAATTGTAAACTGAAAAATAAAATAAAAAAATACAGACCCAACTAGAATGTTTTCCCAACCAAAGAAACATAAAGTGTATATTGTAATGAGTGACATGCTTCAAATCTAGAATATCTAACCACTATATACATTCAAATACTTCAGGGTATCACTACTCTTCTATATAATTGTTGCTGACCAACCTATCATCTACATAAGACATGACACATACAACCCGTCCCATACTGGGGTGAGTATATACATACGTTGTACGAGGCCCTAGAAGATAAATGTTGTGAAACAACTGAAACAATAATAATAGAAATATCAACCCCAAATAAAGATATAAAATAAATCAAATGACATTCATATATATATATATATATTCTATATAATATAAGATCAATCCATGGTAAAAGGGGATATCCAAATAAATAAAAATCCTTGGAAAAGAGAGATAATAGTTTCAATAGTCCATCATCGATGCCCATCATCTCACATATCTTTTCAAATGAGTAACAATATAGAAGGGATATTCCTTACCCCAATTCCTTCCAGTCATGTATGCTCATTTTTTTGATGGGTACCTCCTCTCTATAATGGCAGGGGGTTCCAATCAATGTAATTATGAACCGTGTCCAATCTGATTAGGGCACACCACTCATTATATAGAGTACATGCCCCTAATTATATTGGGTGTACCAATCAGTAGATAGAGGACCCATTCCATAGTTCCATTAGGTTGTACCAATCATTAGATAGAGAACATGTTCCCTAATTCCATAAGGAGTACCACTCAGTAGAATGATGTCCCACTCTTTAATGCCATAGGGGTACTACATGGTGTCTATTCAACCAAGTATATCCTGTGTATTTGGGAATTTCATATAATCTCAAATGTGTTCCACATTTTCAGGATTCATCCCCTTATCTTTTTCATTACTCATTTGACATCAAAAAATGGTATAATCTTCCTTTGGACTTTTTTTCCTGACCTCTGATGGCCAGAAATCGTATTTCTATTTCTTTTCATAAATATGGCATCAACTCGTACATGTATCAATTACCCATATAAAGTAAATGAATTCCATAGACAGGGTGAAATCAAATAAATCCAACAATCCAACCCAAACCATTATCTACATGTTGATCCACTTATTTCTTGCGAATCGTCCATAGATTATGGGGTCTGATCATGCTTGATCCCACTTGAAGATGATTCTCCATAGACTCATTGCACAATGGAGATGAACTTGAGGTAAATATAGTCGGGGGTTGGAGATCCACAAAAGGATATACAAAAAATTTATCAGCCTTTATTATAAATATAATACTAATTTTAATGCCTAATGTAAGAAATATGACATCACAAGGTTTAATTTAGTGAGACATTTAAAAATGATACATGAAAGGATGCAAAGGATTGATTTAACACAGATCAGTAGATAGATTTTGTCATGCTAAACATATTAATGAACTAAGGTAGAATACACAATTTTAAGTTCCCTAACTCAATTTATATTATTTATAGATGAAGAAAACACTCTCTAATGAATGAGAGAAGTCTTTGAATGTGCTACACCTTGATTATCTTGGATTCGGAGTTTCAACATTTTCATATTCTAATTAGCCTATGAGGTGGAAGAGCACTCCTTTAATTATCCCCTGATTTTGATGAAAACCATGTCGATACACCATAATGTATATTATATATATGAAATTATTTTTTATGTGTTTAATGATTAAACTAAATAAATAAAAAATTAAACCACTATATGAACCCACCCACGGGTGATTTATTTGAGCACCCACACCGATCCATTATAGGTCAAACCATGGGAAAACCTCATGTTTTTTTATTCAAAAATGGTTTATATTTCTTGTTTTAAAAATTTGTTAATCATTTATCCCATTTTAATTATGAAATCATGCACATGTGATATAAAATATAAAATATTATTTAAAAAATAATTTTGTTTAAACATGGACTCCTTGTCACATGTCGCCTCAACGCCTGTATCCAAAATTATTTAAAGATGTATTCCAATTTCTAAAATGGGATTAAAAGGGTAATAAAATACTATATTAAAAAATTATAATATTCCCTGATGTTGTTCCATGTACTATCATTCAATACAATGAAAATTATTTTACATTGTGGATTTGGTATTAGATATAAAGGGAAATTAGTATATTATTACTGTTGAATACATCCTATAACCCAAAAACCAACAGCAAGTCTGATAACATGATCATGGTGTTAGAGGAAAAGCATTGGGAATATTACCTTTATTTTTATTTCTCTTGATGATAACACATGAGTATATGTATCTACATTATTCCAGGAGTGACTCTTGGGTTCCTTATATAGAATTCCAATGACGTAATATAAAGGAAATTATTTATATTATGAAAAAAGTGATTCTTCATTTACTTAACTGGAACACCAAGTACGAAAAGGGTTATTATGTCATTCAATGCATAGTGCTGTAATTGGGTACATATGACGAATGTCGCAGTTAGGCTTATCGGTTGATGGGTTAATTTTCACCTAGAGAGATAACTATGTTCTTTATAGAATATTCCATGAAAAATATAACTTTTCTAAAAAAATAATTGATTAATTAACCATGTTTTGGGTCTTATAATAAAATGAAAATGATTGGATTTGTTAATAACTTTATATACATGATATTCATGTTATGTTTCATTTGATCAAGTCAAATTGAAATGGGGAATGTTCATACCCAAAAAAGATATGATACAAGAGGAATGATAATTCTAGGATCTATTTATCTACCCTATTTTATATGTAGATAAAAAATTAAAAAAAAAAATTTATAATATTTCAAAAGATAATTTAGGTAGAATCTATTGTCTGTGTTATTGAGAACTCAAACCAATAACGTTATTAATTATTTAAATTATAGTTTAAATTATTTATTTCACAGTACATTATATATTCACAAACACGAAATCACTATAATTTTTTTGTGGCATACATTTTATATCTAAAAACCTCTTTGGACTTTTATTTCATACCATGGAAGACATCATTAATGAAGTTTGGGTAAAGGGAGAGGATCCTACAATAGATGATTGATTAATGATTTCTAGGATAATTAATTATGATAGTAAATGATTTCGATTATGATTAAGATGATATTAGAGATTTTTTTCATTTATATTATGTACAACATTTTGTACATTCCTTCTTATTTGTATCCCATGTATTCCCTTATTGTATAGTATGTAATTAAAAAATTTTGTATATGGTATTTGAAGTTAGTTATAATAGTTTATTTATTGTTTTTGGATCATTAAATAATTTAATAGATGGTTATTTTTTATTGTGAGTCTTCCATACATTTTTATTATATTATCATTATAAAAAGATATAATAATCATGATATTGTATCTCCATTATACAGTATGTGAAATTCACTTCTAGTCAGCATCCTCTAGCATACAGGGAGAGTCACTTGAGGAAAAATGTCCACCATTTTGGCTATTATTATTGAGTGAGTTTTCATGATATGTCACATCTATAACATCGATGAGAGTTGTCTTTTTGTAAATTTTTTCAAAATTCAACTTGATTAGAGCAGGTGACTTGGAATGGGATAATTAGGAATATTGGATTTAGTAGTGTATTCAAAATTGTTTGGTATTGAATATTTGTTTATCCCAATGTATAAATATGTATGATTCAGCTATTTAAATTGGGTCCAATAAATTCCGATGGATATTTATTACATGTTATCAATATAATGGGTAACATTGTTTTTCTTCATACCTCTTTGGTTGATGAGGTATTTTCCTATTATATTCGATGTTCCACTAGTAATTTTTTTATTTACTTCAAATTGACTAAATATACACATTGTATAAGAAATAATGATTAAAATATGATTTATTATGATAAAATATTCTAAGGATTCTAGCTCCGTTAAAATATTAAAAAATATCACTTGATGGATTTTATATGTTATTCATTTTGATTATATTGAGAACAAGAAAATATGAGAAAATTGAAAATGATTTCTTAGTAGGTTGTAGTATGGTTATGTATAATTCTAGTCATACATCAATAAACCATAATGAAAACTTCTTGACCAGAATCATCAAAAATAATATTACATAGTTTACTCATGGGAAATCAAAATTTTAGTAGAATAATATTTATCAAACATCATTGGAATTTCATTAGTTTAATTACATTGGATTAGTAAGGTTTTATAATTTTTTTGGGAAATTTGAAAATAAAAGAATAATTTATGATCATACATTAATTTTATTTCAGAATAATTATTCATTAAACTAAAAAAATTAATGAAAATTTTATAATATGTTGATTATAAAATTACAACATGAACATAAAATTAACTTATTAATAAGTAATTTAATATTTTTTACAAATATGGTTGTACAACCTTTTACCATTTTGAATTCATTTGATATATGAAATCTGGTTAACATATCATAAAATCATTAGATTCACATTTTAAACATTATATAGATTTGGTTTACTTGAAAATATAATTTAAAATTTTTTGATTTTCAAAACATGGTGGTTGGTAAAATAAAATATTATATATATAAACATTTTAAAAATAATATTTCAAATCTGTTTAAAAATGTATGAACCTAAAACGAGTTTCTAGTAACCCCAATATTCTAATGGAGGTTAGTTCGATATTGGATGAACATGTATCAACATATCCATTACTATATTCAAGATTACAGACTTTATTTAAAGGTCTATAATTATTATGCATTACACTTCCTTAATTCATCGTGTTTTTTAAGAAACACGTGATTCTAAAAATAGTGTCATTATTAGGATGATGCATTAGATTCCAAATATTTTTGATTTAAAATATATTAAAATAATATTATAAGAAACTTTCTATTACTAATAAATAACTATCTCATCAATGGAATGAGGTTGAATTTGAGAGAGATATGTTTGATTTATAACAACTTTTAATTTTGACCTTCTAGGAGAAGATTTAAATTTCAACTCTATAATAAAATTCATAAAAGAATTGTATTTATATTTATCCCAAGATAGGTGTATGTAGGATTACGAGGATTATGGAGAATCATCAATACTTTCATAACAATGAGTTTTATAAAGGAGAAAAATAGGTTTTCGAAAACCATCACCACATTGTTGATTTGATTTAAGAATATTATCATTTAACCATTGGTGAATCGAATCATCAAGCGTAGTGGTACTTTTATTGAAGACATAGAATGAATTAAAGGAGGTTTATCACCCAATAATAATGAAGTAATTAGATTTATATTTAATCATTTTTCATTATCCTTTGTATTATGGAAAATTAATGTACAATTAAAGTAAATAATGATTCCAAATTTACAAATATTTCATTTCAACAGTTAATAACTATTTTTCCAAACAATGGGACTTGTGTGGAGATGAATTAAGGAAAATTAAAGTGTAATTAACAACATTTTCTTAAATATATAGTGGATGAGAAAACTCATTATATTATTCATAAAAATTTCTTTTAGTGTCATATTTCATATTTTGATAACCCCAATATTTTTAAGAATTATAGGAGAGGAAAATGAGTGATGATGACTATGAGAAGAAACAAACTGATCAAGGACAATGTTATCCAATTCCCCAACATGGTCACATATTTTGAGAAGTGTTTTCAACATTTTTCATTTGTTTTAATTATTCATAAATTATTTTATAAATATTTTATAATTTCAATTTTTTTATGCTCAGAAGAATACCCTAGTAAATATATTTTTCTATAGATAATTAAAATTTTGATTTTTTATGTCAAATAATATTAACATGATTTGGTGTAAAAATTTAATGGTCAATTAATTATAGGATTTTTCAAGAGGGGAAATTATTTTTTTAATGTGTACTTGTGCTTCATCCAATATTGGAAAGGTTCACATACTACATATCTTCAAACAATAATTTTTTAAAAATGTTATACTAGTTGGTTATGGTTGAGTTGTAGTAGAGAATTATATTATAATGTTTATGGAACTTGTTTTAAATCATATAATAATACTATTTTATACATAGAAAAAATAACATTTTCACATGTTCGTGATTTTAGATCAATTCTATAAACATTATGAAAAAAGGTTCCAGTATAAATTTGTTTCCATTATAAATAAATAAATTATGAAAAATATATTTTCAAGATATTTTTTAATCATAATCCAAAAATTGAGTTATAATTAAATGTTTTTTATTAGTGAGATAAAAATTCAAAAAATCTTTAATAATATTAGTAATAGAGATAAAAAGTCTACCTATAATGTAAATTTATCATTTTTATTTCAATCCAAATGTGCAATTTACTCCAGAAACTTATTCGATATGATTGCATTCTGAAGGAACTCCTTACATATATCAGGTTCACCCTATATAAATATTCCATTAATAATTAAAGGTTATATTGTTCAAAAGTAATTGTGAAGCCAAATAATTTTGTTCCCATATTTTGGATCCTCTTTATTTAGCTAATAATTACGTTGTAATTGAAGCTTGTTTGGAAAATTTATTTCGATGTGAAATTTGAGAATAATGATTAATTATTTTGGGTCTACCACATCTATAATTTTTATAATCGTATTCAATAAATATATTTCAATAATTTTTATAAAAAAATTATCTTCAAAAATCCCCTAGACTAAAGTAGACTTTTTAGATTTTTTGACAAATATATATTGATTTGAAAAAAAACATATCTAATTTTAATGGTCTTTGAGAACTCATAATGATAAAAAACAATTCCTCCCCAATGGAAAATTGATTCCCTTACTATACCCCTAGTTAAAGTTTTAGAAATTTCATAATTTTATTTTTTCATTATAAATTTTCTTTTGTGGGGGAAAAATATTTTTGATATAACCCTTATTTTTAAGACCCAATCATGTTAACATGAATTATTATTTTTTAAGGATGGAGTGGATATCTTTATTTTCATGTACATGTATATTGTATTGGTAGAGATTGAAATACCGTAGTCACTCCAAGATTAGTTTTCATTTTTCATTTAATGTAAATTATATATTTGTTTTCCTATACACCTTATCCTAATTTCAATCTAGTATAATCATATGTATATATCTCATATTTCATGAGAGAACCAACAAGTTCCACAATAACTATATTTTTCATTTAGTTATCTTCCTTGATTGTAGTGAATTTTAGTTCCCAACTATATTATAATACCTAACGGATTTTCTTGAAGAATTCTTGATTTAAAACTATATAAAATAAATAATGTTGGGAATAAAAAATAATTTATTAATCATAGAAATTCTGGAATAATTTTGATACATACTGATGAAAATAAATTTATTCATATACAAGATAATTAATTTTTATACAATAGTATTTTTTCTTCGGGAAAAATTATAATGATTTCTTGATTTCATTTGATATTTCATGGGTCAAACTCAATTAAAATCATTACTTTCAATAATCCTTGACACACGTTGAAGGATTGTGGAATTCGAGATGTTTACTACCCACTCTTAAATTGGAAATGGTTGAGATAGGAAAGAAAAAGATTGACCTAAGATAACGAAATGATAATCAAACAATTGTTCTTGGCCCTCCTAGGGCTCAGGATCCTCTTGGAAAGTAGAATAAGGATGATTAAAATTATGTTTATATGAATATTAAAGAGGTGAAAAATGTTCAATATGATCAATCTATGGTGAACTCAATATAGGATAATAAACATTAAAACATTGTTAAATATTTTAAAAATGATCTAGGATCACCTACTGATTGCATCACCCTTTTAAGGGATCATAATTACCCTAGTGAATCACAAGACACCTATCAAGAGTAAGATAAAATAATCCTCTATAATTCCATTAAATCATTACATGATTCCTATGACCATGCATGTTAGACGGAACACACCTACTTGAAATCTAATATTTTGAAAGGTAGAAAATGTATTATTGATTTGACGGGATTCATTACTCCAAACCCTAAAAATCTAGAAAACATAAAGATTAATAAAAACTTAAGATAAAAATTGTTACTAGATCTTCAAATTACATTAGGATAGTAATCATAGACATTACCCCTTAGACTGAGGTAGCTGAAAAGCATATTAGATATTCTTATAAAAAATTTATAAATGACACCGATTTAAATAAAAATTCCAACCAATCTACGAGGGATTCATATCTTATTGGGGAGGATGTCCTAGTGTATTTTTTCCTAGTTGGATGATCATGATAAATTAGTTTTCTAAGTGTATAAAGTTTGTTAAATCAATTCAGACCAATATCTAACAAACTTGGAATTTATAGAATAATACTTTTTCATTTCAATTAATATTTTATAATTAGACATTATTTTTACAAAAAATGTAGATTCATTTTATGATAGAGTACTCAACACACAACCATGAGTTCTTTTGAAATTTTATGTAGCACACAACTATGAGTTATACAGAAAAATAATATAACAATATTATTATTTTAAATGGTAGTTAACACATTGCCTTTGTATTGAAGGGACTGAACAGAACTAAATAAAATATGATTCTACAAGTTTGTTAAATTTTGTTATTTTTATGAAATATATTTTAGTGTCTTGAAATAGAATGAATCTGATTTTAAGCATGAAATACGATAATATTTTTGAAAGGATGTTTTACTGCATTTTGATGGTTAACCCTTTTTTAAATATAGTATTTTTTTTACTTTTATATGTTTTTTTTAAAACATCTTATATATAATAGGGACATCAATATTTAATTTGGATTAAATTTTAGTATTGTTATGATGAAGCTCATTTGTAATGAATAGTGAAAAATACTGTATATTAATTAAAAAACTGCCTTCTAATATAATTTATTTATATAGTAAAATTATATTCATATCTGGTTTTAAAATCTAATTGGACTATATTTTTATCATTTAATCCAATTATGGTCATTAAATGTAATTTCACTTTTAAATTCGACATAAAAAATTTTCATTCTTTTAATAGTTATTATTTCATAAAAACCCTTTTTTGGATTGGATAATAGGAATGAATTTTAAATTTAATTCATTGAATTATGGGTTTTGAATTTGGAAAAATAGATTCCATATATCCAATCTGAACATAAATATTTTGTAAATAAGATCCTTTTATTTTTGGACATTATGAATTGTAACTTGAATCATTATTTTATTTACCATGGTTAAAGGGTAAATCTAGAAGATACAGGAAACAATAATATTATAATAATATAAAACAACCCAAAAACATGTCCTAATACTATTTTATGAGATATGTCCGACCATTTTCATCCTTGGGTAAATTTGGAGACCCCATGGTTCCACTTGCGAGTGAATATGACATTTTTTAATAATTAATTTAAAGAAATGGAAACTATAACATAAAAATGTATCATTGAATAAAAAACACAATCCGGGTAATATAAGTGATATTTTCAACTATAAAATGTAATAGTAAAGCTAAAAATATTTCCAACATAATTATATCATATTTACATTTTTAGATATTAAATAAATAAATTTTATTATGACACAATGATGATGCATTGATTACATCATTAATGAAAGATTCTAATAAATTATTTTATAAATATTAAAATAAATGGAATTTGAATATTTTGATACCATAATTTTTTTGGGATGATGTTGATATATTATCTTTGACTTAATGGATTTTTTTGATGTAAACATGTTTTTTTCACTTTAACAAATATCAATTACTAAATAATGTCAAAATTGACAAAAATGAGTTTTTAAAATAAATACTATTTTATTAAATGATATATTAGTCCAAAAAATATAATATCAATCCAAATGGATTATATAATGTTAAAATTTTATTAATTACCAACATAATGTTTTATTGGAATTTTATAGTAACTAGAGTTATATTTTGAAAATGTATGAAGACGCGGTAAGAGTTAATGTTTTTAACTAATGGTTAATGCAAAATGATAAGGTTAATTTTGTGACCTAAACATTCCTAAAATATACTTATTGAGAAGTTTTAGAGCCAACTATATCTTATATTTGAAAAAAAACTGTTTTTGACCATTTGAAACCTAAAATGATTTTATAATAAAATAATACTTCAAAACCTTCCTATAGTGCCCCTTATCCCTCTAATAAAAGGGCATCACCTATTCCAATTTATACACACCACTAAAGCCCATTAGATCATCCAATTTCTGCTCAATGAATCTCCCAATATCCCTTTTTTACCCCTATAATCCTTACCTTGATCATAAAAAAATTCAATAATGTTGAGTCAAAAGGTATCTTTTGACATTTTTGACTTTTTTTGGAAATCGCAAATGTCTATGCTGATCGTACTGACTATGCTGATCATAATGACTATGCTAATCATATTGGCTCTTTCAAACGTATAGACTCTTTCAATCGTACTGGCATTGTTAATCATATTGAATATGTCAATTGTACTAACTCAGGAAATCGTAATGACTCTGTCAATCGTATTGTCTCTATCAATCGTACTGACTCTGTCAATCGTACTGACTCTCTCAATCGTAATAACTCTGTAAATCGAACATAATTTTTTTCATCATACTCATTTTGTATCATATCAATACATTACACTATGTAAAACATATAGAACTCATATTTTACTTCTATCACATGCTTGTTTTTATTCTTTATCAACACATGTCAATCATACTCATGTTTATCATCTGCAGATATATTTTAAACCAAAACTATGTCATGGAGTAAGTTATAAACTAATCTAAACGATGTCGTGTTTTTTGTTTCAATATGACCGTTATAATGCCTGGTGTCCAAGTCCCTCCAAGTTTTCCAGAGAAATATGACTGTTGGAGGAAATATGACCGTTGGAACTAGAGGTCTATAAGTAGGAGGTCATTTGAAGCTGAGAAGAATAACTGAGAGACTTTGATCTGTCTATGTTTATATCATGTTCTAGAGAGAGATGCTGTGAATTCTATCCTGCTTCGTGCGAAATCCTTGAAACTAGAAAACGAGAACAAATCGTTCTTAGTTCTTTTATTCTAATAAGTGCTTTGTTTTTCTTTGGGATACTGATCAGGTGATAATGATCGAGGGATACTGGGGATAGGCAGATGGTGCTACCGATCTTTGTATTGAGGGATTTTTTGTGATTAAAAGACAGAGGTGCTGATTATCTACAAAATAGAGGGCTTGTGGGGATAGCAAGACAGATGTACCAATCATTATATCGAGGGCTTTCAAGGATAGCAAGACAGACGTACCGATCATCGTATCGATGGATTACCAAGATGGTGGTAAGACAAACCTCCTATCCTCTGTGAAAGGATACCCTTTCTCTTTGGTTCAAAATAATTGTAATAATTTTACATTTCCGTTACTGTTTGTTTTAAGAAAGGTAATTGTATTGTTGTCCTTTCTTCATTCCATATTCATTTGTAATTGTTAAAATTACATTCATACTGTTACATATTGTATGGATTGATTCTATACACTTTATGGTAGAATCCTTTACTATTTTATTACTCTGATTATTGTATTCATCTTGAATACAATTTCTTTACTTTTCTTATAGTATTACATCATATCATAACTTTATATTCAATACAATTGTTGTTGATTGTTTTTTTTTTTAAAATTGTATTAGTTTAAGATCATTTAAAATAATTTCTAAACCTACAATTTACCCCCCCCCCCTCTTGTATTGTTCCACTTAATATACATATTCATTTAGATATTTTATCTAACAAATAATGTCTTTTGGCTCAAATCAAAAGAAGTTACCCAATTTAGAGGTAACTTCTTATCTCAAGTTTCTTTGATTTATTTTCCCTCTCAACTCCCTATTATATTATTATTCATGGATTATATTACAACACTAGTATCCTCAATATATTTGGATTTTTTATGAGATGTATTTTACCAACACTTAAACAGACCTCCTTCTAATGGATACAAACATATTGTTTCTGTGTATGATGAACTACAACCTCATGAAATGATTATTGTTCAATTTTCATCTACCACCTCTCATGGGGGTAATTATGATGGAAATGTATTTATATTTGATGTAAATTATATTTATATTGTCTCTATGATTATGAATTTGTTTTACATAATACCTTTATGCTTTCCATAATGTGTAAATATGATAATTTAATTTGTGGAAGTGCGGACTACCACCCCCTCAAGGTGATATGACTCATTCATACCATACATGGAACGTATAAATGATGGAATTAATGAAATAATTTAATGTATATTAAATATTATATTATACTTGAATTATTATATAACTATTTATCATTTAGTTTACATTACATTAAATATGATAGTGAAATGAATGTTGGGTAAATGTGTACGTAGGACTTATCGTCTCCATTAACAGAAAATATCATTTATCATCTCCAAATGTTATGGAGTTTTATAAATACATATATACTAGATATATATGATACATATGATATCTAAATCATGAATAATATTCTGTAGATGATGAAATTTTGGCCACATGGATGATTTAGATCAAAAAAATTCCTTTTCTACTCATGTACTAAATATTGACAAAGCGACTGATATGAACAATAATAAATAAATAATTTTTATAACCTGACGATAAGTTATATAAAATAAACAATATACATGAAAATTCTCTAATGATTGTAGAAATTTACCTATGTTTATTATTCAGGAATATAAAGAATGAACAAGAAAACTCAGACTCAAGGTAAGGGACTTTGTCTCAATCTCCATTCATTGAGGAATATTTTGATGTTACAAACCACCTTTTTTTATATGGTGTATAATTATACTGTTTTTCTTTTAATTTAATTGAATGGGCTTCAAAAGGAATTTTTTTGATTTACTAAGAGTTTTACTAAACAACAATGGGAATTTTTCTTTCTAATGTATGCAGTGACAACGAACTTTCCACCGTCGTGAGTATTATTGGACATTTGGTTTCCCTAAAAAGTGGTAATGTTTTTGAAATGAAAATAAATACCATTTACCTATTTTACATATTTTGGTATTGAAAATGGTTTTATTAAATAATTAATTATGTCAATATCTTTAAATGATATATTGTGATTGTAACGTGGAAATGTATCTTACCTTTATGCTTATTTAATGTGTTATGAATATGTTATTGTTCTTGCGAACTGATTATGTATATGGGTGGTTCCATGATAAACAAAGGTAAGGTGAGCCCTAGGTAGCTCTCCAATGCATTGGGTAACATGATAGAGGTAAATGTTAATGTTTATCAGAATAGATTCATGGAATATATTGTGATGGATATTCCAAATGTATCTCCATACGTAGCTGTGAAAGATACAATGTAAGTAGGTTATGGTTTCCACAAGTTACATTTATTATTTATTATTTCTATGTGTTATTCATTAATCTTATTATTTCATGATGAATGTTAAAGAGCTTACATTTTATTAGTTAAAATTATGGTTTCATTGATTTGAATGTATTCATGGACTAAAGTTTTCATTCATTATTTTATAACCCATACTAAGATTTTTATGCTCATCCCATGTTTTTGAATTTTTTTTCATAGGGTATAAGTAAGGGTAAGAGGAAGGAATATTTCAAGAATATTTATATCAAAAAAATTAATATTATTTTATTTGAGGATATTTATTTTAAAAAAAATGATAGAGTAGAAGTGTCTACTTTGTAATATTTGAGATGTAATGGATTAACTATGGCCTAATTCTATAAATCAATAAACCTGAAAAGATCCTAAATGTAAATTCTTTAATTCACTCAATATTATGTAATGCTAATGTATGAGGAAATATATTTGGTATCATAGGTCTATTTAGATAACTTTAGGAGTTATGATATTATTTAATGAATATCCATAAATTATTTTACATTATGGTCAAATTGAAATGATATAGAATTTGACGATTACCATGTTTCTTCATATGAGATATTTATATGTTCAAAATGGTTTCCATAGAGGAAACTGGGTACCTATGATAGGAAATCATCTAGATGAAATGAACCTACCAAATTAGAAAACAGAAATGGTCAGAATCGAAACTAAACAGTTTGTTGGAGAGATAGATGAGTTGAATCCGGTGATAAGTCATGGTTATGTTTATAGATGATGTTTTGGTATATTAAAAAATTCAAGAAGAAAACAAAATTCAATTAAGGATAGTTTTGAAACCCTTGAAAAAGAATCTATATGGGAAATTCAGAAATTGTGAGTTTTGGTTACAAAAAATTTCATTCCATCGTCACATTCATTCTTGAGATAGATGGACTATTGATGCTACTAAAACTAGAGTTTTGATGAAAGGAAAAGACCCAAAAATATTACTGAGATTCATATTTTTCTTGTTTTAACAGGTTGTTATTGGTGTTTTGTTAAAAACGTTTCATGGTAATCTAGTCCCCTGACAATGTTAACTCAAAAAGGCATTTAGTTCATCTGGGCAAAAGAATGTGATGAATGTTTTAATGGATTGAAAAAAAGATTGGTGAATGCTCAATTTTTGGGAAAACTTTTTAGAAAAGGTTAATTTTTTATCTATAGTGATGCTTCATTTAAGGGGATTGGTTCTGTTCTAACGTAGAATGATTACGTAATTGCTTATGATTCACATTAGTTGAAAAATCATCGGTTAAATGACCCTACATATGATTTGGTGTTATCATATGCTATTTTTTCATTAAAAAATAGGTGTAATCATCTATAAGGATTAATGTGTGAAATATATACTGATAAAAAAATTTTGATGTATATATTCCCTCGGAAAGAATTGAACATGTGACAATGAAGATTGTTGGAATTAACCACGAATTATGATTTCAAAATCCATTACCATCTTGGAAAAGAAAATAAAGTGGATGATGCTTTGAGTATATATAGTAATGATACATTGACCATGATATGTTTGGAATTAGATCCTTTGGTTTCTAATTTGATGAATTTTGGACTGGAAGTTATTGGTGAAGGGAATTCATCTGTTTTGATTTAGGTGGTAGTGAAATGATCTTTTTTAGATACAATTATCCACCCAAAAAAACCAGTGACTTTCAAAAAAATATAGAATTTGTTTAGAAGGGTTTGTTATCTGAATTTATCATTGATAAATATTTATTTTTGTGGTTTGGAAAAATATTATGTGTTCCTTGTGATTCATAGATGAAGAAAGAGTTGTTATGTGATACTCATAATTCTCTGTTTTCAGTTCATCCTGGAATTACTAAGATGTACATATATCTTATAGAGAATTTATAGTGGGATTGAATGAAAAGATAAATTGCTGAAATTACCGTGATGTGTTTTATTTGTTATCTAGACAATGAAGAGTGGCAATTACCGAAAGGGATACTTTATCCTCTACCAGTTCTGGAGTGGAAATGGGAAAATTTGTCTATAGATTTCATAGAGTATTACCAAACAATCTTGATGTAATAATGGAATATAGATTATTGTTGATAGATTGACTAAATATACTTATTTTTGTCCTATTTGAGATACTATTTCTATAGATCAACTTTATCGATTATATATTAATCAGATTTTCTGTTTACATGGAGATCCCCTCTCCATTGTATCTGATCTTGATACTTGGGTCATTTAAAACTTTTGGAAGGGCCTTGAGAAAACATTGGGTACAAAATTAAATTTTTTTAATTATTTTCATCCACAATCAAAAGTACAATTAGAATGAAAAATTAAAACCTTAGATGATATGATACATTCTTGTTCAACGGATTACCAGTGAATTTGGCACCAACATATCTCATTGGTTGTGTATTCTTATAATAAAAGTTTTTACTTAAGTATACATATGGAACCATTTGAAGCATTATATGGAAATTAGTGTCGAACTCCAGATTTTTAGGATGAATTAGGAGAAAGGATATTGATGGTAATGGAATTTGTAGAAGAGATGGCATAAAAAGTTCAGTTGATTTAGAAGACCATGAGAATAGCTCAGAGCAGGAAGAAATGTTATGAAGAAAATATTGGAAGGTTATTTATTTCTAGGAAGGTGATCATGTATTTCTTAATGTAACTTTATGGAAATGTTTGATGGATTTTCGTAAAAAGGGAATGATGAGTCTAAGGTTCATTGGTCCCAATTAAATCCTGGAGAAAGTTGGATCAGTTTCCTACCAGGTGGATTTACCTCTATGTTTATCACAGGTACACAATGTTTTTCCTATTTTATTATCGAGGAGGTATATTCTAGATCTATCTCATGTTTTGAGTCTATAAGTAGTTTAGTTGGTGGGGGATCATTATTATGAGGAACAACTAGTATAGATTTTGGACCGTAGAGAGAATGTATTGTGAGATAATGTAATTCATCAGGTAATGGTTTTTTGGATGAACTATATGGTTGAATATGTTACATGTTAATCTAAAAATGTTTTGAGGGACATATATCCCTACTTATTTTATTAGTGAATAGAATTTTTAGGAAACTATTCCCAAAAAGGAGGAATGATGTAATAATGCAGGTTTTTCTAGAATAATAATTATTCATTTCTATTAATATTTAAAAATAAGATATTTTTTTTACATTAAATGGGATTCTTTTTCTGATTGCGTACTCAACACACACCAATGAGTATCTTTGAAATCTTACATTCCACACAACTTTTCGTTACACTGAAAAATAAAATAATTTGTTTATAATTTTAAATGGTAGTTAACGCCTAGCCCTTGTATTGGCATGAGTTAACGAAACTGACTAAAATATTAGTATACATGTTTGTAAAATGTATTTACATTTATCCAATAAATTTTAGAGGCTTAAAATATGAATGAATCTGACTTTCAGTATGAAATACTCTAACATTGTTAAAATGTCATTTTACTACCTTTTGATAGAAAACACTATATAAAATCTATTTTTTGTAAATTTTATATGTCTTATTTTAAAAAATAAACCTATTATATAGAATAGAGACATACAAATTTACTTAGGATGAAATGTTGGTATTTTTATGATAAAATTCATTTTTAATGAATAGTGAAAAATAATGCATTTTAATTCAAAACTACCTTTTAATCTAGTTTATTTATAATGTTATATTGCAATTTTAATTATTTTTACAATTTAATTGGATTATATTTTTATCATTTAATCCAATTATGGTCATTAGATGTAATTTAAGTTTTAAATTTGATAAAAACACATGTCAATATGTTGATAGTTATTTCTTCTTAAAAACCCGCTTTATGGTTTTGACAACGATAATTAATTTGATAATAATTTTGGAGAATTATGTGTTTTTAATCTGGAAAAATTGATTAGACATTTTCATTTATAAGGTTAAAATTTTGTAAATTGGTACCATTTATTTTTGGGAATTATGCATAGAAACCTCGCTAATTATTTTAATTACCATAGTTAAAAGTTATCTCTTGTATATAAGGGTAAAATAAAATATTATAATACTATGAAATAACCATAACACATGTAATATTAATAATTTAGGAGATATCTCTGACCAAATACATCCATTGGTCTATTTTGGGTCCCCATGGATCCTCTTGGGATTGATAATTACATTTTATAGTAATTAATTGAAAATAAAGACAAATATAACATGAACATGCATCATTTAATAAATTATTATATGAGGTTATATTAGTGATTTTTTATACTATAAATAGTAATTGTAAAGATAAAATTACTTCTTAGATAATTAAATTTTATTTATAATTTTTATATATTATATAAATGAATTTTATTATGACACAATGATGTTGTATTGAATGATTCATTAATGAAATATTCGAATAATTAATATTATAAAAATTAAAATAAATTTTAGTTGAATATTTTGATGCCATTAGTGAATGTTTTTCCCAATTTTGACATATTATATTTGAGTTAATGACTTTTATTTTAAGGAAACAAGTTGTTAGGACTTTATCCAAAATCAATTACTGAATAATGTCAAATTTTAAATAAATGAGTTTTTAATAAAAGTACTATTTTATTATATTATATAATAGTTATAAAAAAATAATTTTCCTCCAAATGACATATAAAATGTTCAAAATGTCATTAATGATCCACTTATGGTTATTTTGTCATTTTATAGTAATTATAGTTACTATATATTTTAAAAATACAAGAAAACATGGTAAGCGTTAATGTTTTTAACTAAGGGTAAAATGTAATAGATAAGGTTCATTATGTGACCTAGTCTTTTGTAAAACCTATTGGTTCAGTGTTTTTAAACACAAAATATTCTTATAATTGAAATAAATGAGTTTGGGACAAATTTTAACACAAAATCATTTTTTAATAATATAATACATTAAAACATTCCTAAAATTCCCTTCACCCCTCTTATAATAGGGCATCACCTCTACCCATTTATACACACCTCTCAATCCCCTTATCTCATCCAATTTATGTTATACTAATCTCAAAACACACCAAATTTCTTCCTAGAATCCTTAACATTGAATAAGGAAATTCAAGAAATCCTTTTCGCCCAATTCAAAAGATGTTATCCAATTTAGTGGTAACATATTCTCTCAAGTTCCTTTCCTTTATTTTATTTATCCACTCCCTATTCTATTATTATTCATTTATTACATGAAAACTTCATTATACTCAATATATTAGGATTTTTTAAGATAATGATTTTAACTACACTTACACACACCTCTATCTAATAGATACGAACAAACTCTTTCTATGTATGGTGAACTACTGTCTCACTAAACAATGATTGGTAAATTTTACCCTACCACCTCTCTTGGTGGACATTATGACAGAACTGTATTTATATAATATATATATATATATATATATATTATATTTTCTCTATTATAATTTATTTGTTTTTACAAATTACCTTTATGATTTTTTATAATCTTTTAATATGATAAGTTCATTTGAGGAAGTGCATACTATAACCCCCTCAAAGTGATATAACTCGTTCATACCACACATGGAATGTATAAATGATGGTGATAATTAAATTATATAATGTATATAAAATATGATATTATAATTTAATTATATTATACCTTTGTATCATTTAGTTTTCACTTCCTTTAAATTTGAAAATGAAATGAAAGTAGCGTTCTTGCGTACGTATGACTTATCGTCTCCCTGAACAGTGCATTTCATTTCTTATGTCCAACTGTTATGGACATTTATAAACACATATATATTGGATATATATGATATAATTGGTATCTAAATCATTAATAATATTCTGGATATGATGAACTCTTCACCACAAGTATAAGTTACATAAAACAAGTTCATTTTTGACTCATGTACCGAATATCGACAAAACAGCCGATATGAATTTAATTAAATATGTAATTTTCGTAACATGATGATGAGTAATATAAAATTAGTTATAAACATTAAAAAGGTTCTAAATAAATAATAAATTAACATATATTTTTTATTCATGAATATAAATAATTAATGAGACAAGTCTGACTGAAGGTAAGGGACCTCGTCCAAATCTCCTTCCATTGAGGCATATTTTGATGTCATACACCACCTTATTTTATATATTTTATAATTGTAACCTATTTATTTTAATTTAATTATGTGTTTTTAAAAAAGAATAATTTGTTTTATGAAGCATTTTACTAAATGAAAAAGTGAATTTTTCTTTTTTACGTACGTGGTGACCATGACCTTTTCACCACCGTGAGTATTATTTGGTATTTGGATTCCTTAATAAGTCGTAATGTTTTTGTGATTGTAATGTGGAATATTCATCATTCCTTTATGATTGATTTATGTGTTATGAATATATTATTATTCTTGGGTATTATTTACATATATGGGTGGTTCCATGATAAACTAGGGGTCGGTGAGTTGAAGATAGCTCTATAATGCATTGAAAAATGGGAAAGAGGTAAATGTTAATATTTCTATTAAGAGATTTAGGGAATATACCATGATGAGTATCCCAAACATACCTCTTTAAATATATAAGATTGATGCAATTTAATTATTGTATGGATTCCAAGAGTTACCATTATGATTTTTGATTTCTGTGTGTTATTCCTGAATCTTATGATTTCAATAGTTATATCAATGAGCTTATGATTTTTAAGTGAAATGTATGGTTTAATTGATTATTTTATTTTTATGTTCTAAAGTTTTAATTCATTATTTTATAACCCTTACTGAGATTTTTATGCTTAGCCCATGTTATTGAAATGTTTTTCACAGGGTATAATAAATTGTAAGAGAAATGAAAAATTCACGAAGATTTATATCAAGAAAATATTTCTTTTTTTATTTAAGGTGTTTTATTCTTGTGAAATTTTTTTGATTGAGTATAAGTGTATACATTGTAATATTTGAGATGTAATGTATAACCTATGACATTATTCCCTAACACTCTAAACATGAAAAGATCCTCAATTTGAAATCTTGAATTAACTCAAGATTATGTAATGATTAAGGGAGGGTACTTATATATTACCTTCAAACTAGAAAGAAAATGATTATTAAGTTGGTTGGGGAACTGAATAAAAAGCATGAATTCAATTTTTGAGATATTCCATGGCTATGAGACCATTTTTTCTTCATCCATTTTTAGATTGAATTATTGGATTTTGATTTCTTAAAAAGTTCCACTATTAAGATTATAATGAAATGAGGTTTTATGCTATATTTTCATTCAAATCCATGATGGTTGTGTTCCGTTTGATCCCTTAGCATTTTTATTAATGAATGGCTTGCATTCATAGATCAATGAATCTCTATGTATACTCATTTTTTCTTTTGAAAACATTATGATTACCATTAAGTATTTAATGGTAAAAAACTTACTCATTTAGTGATATGAAACAACCTATGTGTCTCATAGAGTATCATTCCCATACACTGTTGGTGGTTCAATATTTCACTACACCCCTCCTTCTCAGGAGTATCCAAAAGTGATTTTACCTTTCTTCCATCTGATATATTCCATGATTACTGTTTCCACTCCAGATAATTTTTTATTTCCGATAAAAACTGATATTTACTCCAATATTATAATTTTAGAACCACCTAATCTACAATGATAATCTGATGAAGCCAAGAAGAATGCATCAATTGGTGGGATAGATTTTTGTAGTTTCTCTTGTGGAATCAGGTTTTATTGATGTGGTGGTACTGAATTGAATATGTTCATAGTGTGATAAGAAAATTTTCTATTGTTGTTTCATTTTATTCTCCCCCAATGTATTTCCATGTCATTTTATATTGTATCAACTTTTTCCCCATAATGGTTTATTCCCACTTTACCTCATGATTTCACTATATTTTGGACATTAATAAAATTCCTAAAGGGTATGGGTTTGGAAACCCACTCATGTCTCAGGATTCAATAAAATCAGTATATAATGTTTATTTTTTCTTTATTTTATTATGAGAAATATTAATAAATTGTCTTTATGATTTCAAAATGAGGTATGTCATTTTATTTTTTTTAAGTAGAAAAGCAGTCAACATGAATATTTTTCATATTATATATAACCTTATTATATAGAGGATTAAGACTGAGGAGAGGACTTCATTTTATATGGGTTCTTATTCTAGAACTTAGTGTGTATCATTAAATTTTTGGAAATGGTTTTTTTATTATTCTCAATGTTTCCCTTGAATGATAATTTAAAATTATTTATATTGTTAATCCTAGAGCAGGTTATATAGATATTATTTTATCATTCTTATTTGTTAGTAAATACTTACATGCAATAAAAATATCCACTATGAGAGTTTTATTCCTTAAAAAATACGCATGAAATATAATTTTCTTTTGATTATGAAATCCCAGGGATCTTTCATAGGATATGGTGTGGTACAATATTTTGGATTTTGGATTTATTCAAACACATTGATCAACGTAACATGTTGAGAATCTGGAGGTAACTAGATCTAGTAGAGGTATTATCTTTAGAATATACATTGAATTATACTCTAGGATGAGGTATAGAAATCATATAAATTCATATTAATAAGTGAACCACTACAGATCATTATAGGGATACTTTAACTATATAATTTATATTCATAGTTTCAAATATCAATTATTATGATTTAGATGATACAAGGCATCAAATTCATTTATATTTACTCAATATGCTATATATATAAGGAAAATAATTGAATGCCAATAGAATGTGATTATAATCAATGCACACATATTTGTTTAAAATCAGGGATTTTGGATATTTTCATAGTGTTACTAAATGTTTTCATGACATCAATATATATAAGATATTATCATGTTAGAGTTTCAAAACATTGATCTAGTCATACATATATATGGGTTGATGTACTATTTATTATAAATCAAATTTTATAATCATCATGTATCCTTATCATCATTTTAAGGATATAGTTAAATATATTCTATTCAGTTTTATTTGATGCTAAACCACTTTTGACCAACCCATCATCTTCCTGGGGATCATTAAGCCCACATTTCTTGTGCTTTTAATATAATTATCTTACTCACTATATATATATTTTAAATATTATTAACTAGTTCATAGACAACGTAATTGTGTATATATTAGGGTCTCCACCTAAGAGTGATGATGAATTTATAATGTATATTGTTAAAATTATATAACATATATTCACTAATGTAAAAATAATGGCCTCTATAGATATTTGAGAGCTAGAGCCTCTATTATCAATGTTTGACGTAAAGGGTGTCACTCAAGTTATAAATATTGGAACTAAGGATGTATTGAAAGAATAATATACACACAAAAAAGTTTTTTGGTTTAAATTCATGTAAAAATCAATATTTATAAAAAATCTCTTTATCATATTTCATAAAGGTTAACTTGAAATTCAATTTTCACATGAAAACAAAAAATTAATGAAAGAGTAAATAATAACTTCTTTTTGAAGATTATATTATTATCTGCACATTATCCATGTGTCATGGATCAAGGAATATTCAAAAATAATCATATAGAGTTTTCCCATATGAACCACAACTTCTAGTAAATCAATATATCTTTCCTAGGTGACATTATAGGAAAGAGTACAGATTTACAACACCCCTTCTATCATTTGATTAACGTGGACTCGGTCGAGAAGACAAATTCAATACAACGTTGGTATTATATTGTAACCACACTCTAAGAGCTTGGGAGGATATGAGAAAATACATCCTGTTACTATAGTCTCCCAAATAGCAGAACTCACTATTCATAAATTTAAAATGACTTTTCCAACCAAGGATATACATTAAAAATGGGACTTTTATTCCTTGAATATAATAAATTATATTATAAATCACTTTCCAATCTTATGACATAATAAAAATTTCATATATTCTATAAAAATCAATAACTTATAACACTTTATCATGTCACATGACAAAATTGGAAGCATTAAATCAGCAATTATTCTCATTAAATAATTAAGAAGACTGTGATTGTGGTTTGTTCAATTTGAAAAATTCTTTTTTATAATATTATATTTAATGATAAAAACATGATAATTACTTGAAAAATATTTCATTCATCATTATTCTAATCTTAATTAATATAATTTAATTGTTTATAAATTATTACCAATTATTCTCAGACGCTCACTGACCATCGAATGATGGGCCCACTGCATCGATAATTTATATTCATCCAAATATGTGGATCATATGGAAACACATAGGTGGTTTCTGTACAGGTCCTCATTATGGTACTGGTGAGTCTAACCCACTTACCAGGTGTGAAGTCATGATACCTATGATGCATTCTAAGGAGATAATAAATTTATTATATAAGACTACATCATATGAACACATTCTTTGTAATATAACATTTTTATGTCATTATATCTCATAAATTAGGATGTAAAATCATGTCATTATCTCTTTTAATCATTATATATTTCATAAAAATAGAATATGAAATTAATATCATATAATATGGCCATGGATTTAAAGATTATACTACCATCCTAGTCAACTAGGTTCCATAAGTCATATCTTACCCAATATGGAAATTTATTTTTTTGATCATGATCGTTCATCAAATACCATACCAAAAAACATAAAACCAACACAAAATACCTCTCAAAAACTTCCATGTCATGGTAGTTGCATTGAATTAATATATGTAGTCAAATTGTACCCTTTAATATTTAACAGATTTCCATAGACCAAAACATAAGTTCGTAGATATGAACAACCTAACAAACCAATAACATATGGTTTTAATAATTGGTGGACCAGTCCTCATGATATCATATAATTGGGATCACAATGAGATAAATTTACTAGATGAAGCCTCAATGTTTATGAGGCCCTATAAACAGATATTAATACATCTTCTGTGTACTATCAATATAATTTACGTAAATCATAGAATATATATATTTAAATTTTTTTCATAGTAAATCAAGGTTATAATTATCTTTGGGAACTTATATATTCTTTTTATATGAAAGATAATCAGAGTAAATTAAAATGTAAAAATTTGTTTTAGAAGTATTAACACTATTATATTAAGAATAAACATAGATATAATTCAATCTATATAAATTTTTTGGTAAAAAAATGCTATATAGAGTTGGGTCTATAAAACCCACTATATATATTCCCACATAAAATATATCCCACCAGAAACAATTCACATCCCACTATCTCTCACATGATTATCATTCTTATGCATAAATATAAGATTATTCAAGGGTACTACCATGATATCCTCTTTATAGAATCATCAAAAAATGGACTTCAAATCTATGAGTAAAACAAATTAAGAGATGAAATATTATATTTATATGATTTTTCCTCTTATGTGACATGTGCTCCTTGGAAAGCACCAATGTCATAGTGTTATCACAATTTATTGTAATTGGGTATTCACTGTTTGGAAAAATTACTAACTCTGAGGCATAGATGTGTATAAATATAGAATACATAGATGCATAAGAATCATCTATATAATAATATTATTCAATATAATTGTAATCCTAAAATTACATTGAAATCCTCTCGATCATTACACCAACATTCCAGAAAATTAAATATCCTGACTACAATTTCATATCATCACAGTCAATATGCAATATAGAATAATTCTATCCCACAAGATTGCCTCCTCATATGCTCAATACAACATGAATATATATATTATACATATAAATTAAATTATAATAGTTATTATAGTTTACAAATAAATCTCTATGAGATTGGATTGATATCTACCCACCCGAATTAATGAAACAAAAACATTAATCCTAGTAAATAGATTTTAATATATGGTAGATCACACTTCTAAATCCAAATTTAATTTACAAATTTAATAAATCTCATCCCATATATGTGGCCACATCTTAATATAGATATTAATGACATAAGACACTGTAATACAATGTTATTCACCTAATTTATTCATCATGGAAGCAATCAGTTACTGAATTATTCAGAAACACTATGATTTTCACTTCATTCCATATTAATAATATTTCATTAAGAAAGTATAAAAAGAGAATAATGTATATTGAAATAACCATCATATATAAACTCTAGTATCTTTCATTTTTAATGAAAAAAAATTTTATTATGGACTTATAAAAATGAAAAATCCATGATTATGATGCCTACTTTAATATATAAATATATCTATGCATTATTCACAATTTATTAGAACTATTCGCTTAAATGAACCTCTGTAGTTGTGTAATCTAAATATATAGATTTTTTATCACATTATGAAAATAATTTTTGACATCTATTTACCTAATTTGAAAATTAGAGAATGATGTTATTTCAAGTAACATTATTATGAATATTAGAATAGTGACTGGTGAGAAGTTTTCATCAATAACTACACTAGGATATTAATTTAAATCCATAACTACAAAACATGAATTTTAGGATTTTACTTAACCATTAATGTCTAGAATTTTATTTAATACCCATTTAAACCCAATTGGAATTACATAATAGGGTTATTGTACCATAATAAATCTATGATTATGGAACATGGACTCCATTTAATAATGAATTTATTGTTTCAATTTAGAAACATAATTATTATATATTGCTTCATTATATATAAGTGGTTCATCATTCCCTATGAGTATTTTTTTCCTAACTCAGTGACAATGAAACCTTATGTATTTGTTTCTTTAAATTATCTATTTGGCCTATACAGTAATTTGGTCTCAGGAACATCATTCCCTCCCACTGTCTATTTTTGAGATTGTTCCTATACCAATTAATATGTATTTAGAGCATCAATAACATTTATGTTAGTATTTCTCCCTCTAATCAATTAAAAAAAATTCTTTTGTATAATTTTATCATGACTGTATATAAATACTATAATATCTATAAGTTTATATTAGAAATATCATTTATCCTACTTAGTATAACCTATAAATAATCACATCATTTTCAATATGCTAATTTCTTACCATGTGTTGTCTTGAAAAAACCCTCTCATCCCCATACATGTATGAGTGAGAGACTATATTTCTTTTTATATTACCTCTCATAAAAAATCCAATATTCTATATTAGTTTTTACTCAGTTTAGTTTATATGTCATAGCCTATAGTGAATATCCCTAAATGATAATGGTAGAGTTTCATGACTTATCATCAATCTTACCACGTTAAGAAGGGATACACTCCTTTTAACACATTAATTATGTTTGAAATATAATTTCTGTAATTATTTTAGTATTTTGATATTTTTCATTTCATAAAACTCTAAAAATAGTTTTTTAAGTGAAATCACTATTTAAAATATTCTCTTCACTTTGAATCGAGATGTTTTGTGATATACACAACATCAACTTTCCATATGTTACATGTAACACAAAGATTCTATGAAGAATCATTTTTTTGTAATTATTATTTAAATGAGATAATTTTAAAATAGATGTTAGACATAATAATATTAATAGTAATAAATATTTTTTACAAATATTTTTCATAATGTTTTTATATAAATCAATGATATTGATAATAAGAGATATAATTTTTGGTAAAGACCTTATATATTAAAAAAATAATATTTTCTCAAATGAAATGATTTGTTATTCATTTGAAGAAACATATTAAAATTAATATTATAAAAGGTTATAAATTTATATTTATAAAATGAAAATTATTATTCAAATTATAATTTAAAAACTATAATAAGGTGAATTTTTGTTAATTTTGTGAGAGACATCATTTTTGAATGAATAAATAAATAATAATTTTTAATTCATTTTTTTTCAAATAATTAATTTATAATGATTAATTAAATTTTAAATCACTTTAAAAGATGAATTATATATTATTTATATTAATTAATCCAATGTAGGTCATTGCACCCAATTTCTGAATGAAATTGGATATAAAATCATAATAACCATTTTGTCATTTTTACCTTAAAAACGTGCAGTGTCACCCCATAGCATGATTAATTTAAATACATTTCTACCACTTATGTGATTTGAATTTGGAAAAATTGTCTATATATTTGTAAAATTAATAATTAATAATTTATACGAATTTAAAATTAATTTTTTTTCAAAAAAAATCAGTGAATGTAATTAATATTAATTACATCGATTAAGGTAAAAACAATCTTACCCGATTAAGTGGTGCAACCTTCTCTCACGGTCTTTATATTATTTTATTTCTCATACCGCTCCATAGAAACACTCATATCCTCACTATAATATGATTGTTCTATTCTATTTTTTAGATAAACTCACACACACGATAATCTAATGGGCGGCGAACATACTATTAACGTGTACAGTGGAATACAACCTCATGAAATGATGATTGTGCATTTTTCCTTTACCGCCTCTATGGGTGAAAATTTTGAAAGACTATATATACATGTAATATATTATATTAATTTTTTTATTAAGGATTTTTTATTCATTTTACAACACATATAATTATATGTACCATTTATTAAAAATACAGTTATTTTGTTGGAGGAAGTACGGAAAAATACCCCCTCAAAGCGATGTGATTAATTAACAAACTACATTGAGTGTATTAAGGAAGAATTTATTGAAATTATATTATATATATTAATCAATAAATCTAAAGAAAATATAATACCTATATTTTTCACTTTATTTTTTTCCTTCAATATGACAAAAAAAACTGAAACAACATTCACTACTGGAAATGGGTTCTAAGCTAATGGATATATACCCACTGTTTATAGAAACCAGAAGTATAGATTATTTTATTTATTCTATTCCAGCAGTTTAAAAAACCTTTTATTACATACCTTTCATATCCATCCCCACTCGATATACTCCTCCCCCTCCAACTTTATCGAGCCCTAATCACCCCCTCCTATGAGCTTCATCCTACCCTGCCTCCCCACAACTCCCCGCCAATTCCATGACCTCTCTATCCCAGCCTACACCTCGACCTCACCCTCAAAGCCTCCTCCATGACCTCCAGCCCTTCACCTTTATTTCATCCTCTCAGCCTATACCTCCGTATCAAGCTCCCAGCCTCTACCTCTCGGCCTCCATCTCCGCCTCGACCTCCTAGACTCCGCCTCCACCTCATCCTCCTAGAATCTACCTCACAGCCCTCACCTCCTTCACCTCACCTTTCTTCCTCAGCATCCGCATCTGAATATGATTCCCTGCCTCTGACTCCCTGGCTACAGCTACCAGAATCCGCCTCCACCTACCACAAATCCATATGGATATATTTGGAGTTCTACAAAGATTTTTTCAAAGTATATTTTTGTGTGCGTGAACATTATTCTTGTAAATGATAGAGGACTTGTGATAATAGAATTGGATATAAATATAAAATTATATAATTAATGGGATATAACTAGGTGGGATGATATTGATAATTCAAATGTGTATAGACATTGGGATATAATGGAAAGGAATTCTAAGAATAATGTTATTTATAATAATAGGGTTTATCAGCAGAGGGAATAAGTGGGTGGTAGATGAAGGTACAAGGATAAGATATTCATTAAAGGGTTTTAGCAAAATGAAGGTGTAGATTTTTCCAAAATCTTTTCTTCGATATAAAAAACACATGATGATTTATATAGTTACCATCACAGTTTCTATAGATTGAATTCATCTATGCGGTGGTTATTTAGATGGATTTATTTTGGTAATTTGGTTCATCCTATTATGTTCCATATTCATAAAATCAGGTAGTATAATCATAATTTACATTAGTCCCAAAACCATATTCGCTCAGTGTGATATATCTATGTTTTTTTGCTTATTGTTGTCCTAGATATCCAAATATCACGCCACAGTAGGAATAAAAATGGGTCAGATTTTTTTCTAGATCACTTATTCCATTAAATATTGAGAAATTGGTATTTCCAAATTAGATATAGGTGGAGTATAGTACACTCAGTCGTGATATGGTTTATTCTCCAAATATATTAGTGCCCACGAGAATTAAAAAACTTCTAATCGAGTGTTAATAATATCCAACATCTCTACATGTGAATATTTTTCTTATTTAAAAATTTGACCAAGATAGCCTGTTTGAGGATAGAACATGTGAATTTTTTTAAATTTTTACTCTTGATATCATAGAACATTAAAATCATGTTTGTCGATGGAGGTTTCAATTAATAAAACTGGATGATGTTTTCTATGGTTGGTTGTCTGTGTTGACTATACTTTCATGGGTTTAATAGTATCCTCTTTCCATAGAGGGCTATAAAAGACTGATATAAAAACATAATCTAGGAAATTAAAATCAAAAATCATGTTTCCCTATGTAAATCAACATTAAATTGTCCAATATTTGATATGTTATCTTGATGTATGAAATTTATTCTTCGATAGAGAGGAAATGATCACACACAATTACAAGGTGGGCTACAGATATAGCCACATTTTTATTTTGATCCTTGAACATTAAGTGTTTCTTTGTTAATTAAACTATCAGTTTCTAATGCTATAATTTTTTGTTATCCTTCACACTCTATGAGAATAAACGAGTTTGATCATTCTATATTCATTAAGGATGATATAGATAGTATTAATTATTATTTTCACCTAATAAATTTTAAATAGGATGGTGTTGAATTTTTAGTGTCACATAATTTATTTCCAAGTGATGTTTCAATACCCATCTGTATTTATAATAATATTTAAATTATTTATGGATAAGATAATGTCATCAATATATCATTGTGTGAAGTGGAACTTGATGAATTTCATGTAGAATTTATCTTGAAGAGACGCCAAATGATTCATAAGACATCTTTAACTAATGACACCAGATTAACATCAAGAGCATGAACTTAATTTTAATAATGAAAATGATCTGTTCAATTTTAAATATGATAATTATAGTTTTAATACATAATATTGATTAAATTAGATATACAAGGATATGTTTTATATGGGTCCTAATAGCATATGGGATCTTCAAGAATTGTGAGATAGTTTTAAACATGTTATAGGAAAATGAGTTATTAAAACCAAGTGTTATTGAAATGGTAATATTTTGAGATAAAAAATAAGTTAGAAGTAATGTTATATAATACAAGATATTATATTTATTATGAAAATTTTCTTCACTAGTTTCCACTGAAGAATAATTTTGAGATACAATTTTCTTAGCATCTCATATTGATTAAAAGCATCATCAGATGATTGTGATAAAAAAAAATTCAATGGTTATTTTGGAAAAACAATTATATGGTTTATCATGATTACTTTTTTAAAAAGGTAATCTAATATTTGGTTTATAAGATAAATAAATCCATTTATATGACAAATTATGCTTCAACACAATGGTATCATAATTTTGTATAAGTGATAACTTATTTTTATTTTTACTAGTGTGATTCAAATCACATTGGTTATTTAAAATAATCTTAAATTTATTGAATTTATTTAAAATCTACTGAAAAATGTATAATTGATTTTTCTTATTTTATGGAATATTTCTAGCTAGTAGATTTTTATACTTTTTAATGAGACAAAATAGATATTGAGTGTGTACCTGGATATAAAAATAACGTCCAATTCTTATATTTTTTTAGGCATCCAACTTCCTAATGGTCAGTCCTATGATAATCAGGTATTCTAATATAGAAAAATACATTGAAACAATCCTCACGTAGTTTAACTCAAATTTTATCTCCTCTAATACAACACCTATTTTAATAAATGATACTATTTTTAAATTATAATTTCATCTACATTAAAAAATTAAATAAAATAAAAATTTATTATATGATTTCATTGTTTGTAATTCTATATTTTCTCATCTTTGTACTCATCCTCAGAATGATTATATTTTTAGAATATCAGTAACATTAATCATGAATTTCTTGAGCACATCATATGTTTTACTCTTTTTGTTGAGAGATTCCTAATTTGGTTCAAGATTCATCCCATCATCTTTCTTTAAAGTTATAAATTCATTTTTTAATTTGGTATTCAATTCAATTTGAGGTTCTAACTAAGACATGAGCATGTATTATGTATTTTCTTCTTCCCCAACATCTTATGTAGTACATAAGTTTTTTTTGACATTCTACATATTCAATGAAATTGTTGATTTATTCAGTTTATTCATCAACTAATTGTTTGCTAAAGTAAGTGTATTCTTATTCTTATCTACTCATAAAATGTTTTCTATTTCTTCTAGGGAACTTTTTCTTGATACCACTAGATATATACATGATTCTACAGGAGGTTGTCTTCAATATCATGGTATTGGTACAATGTGAATTTTTTTCTACTAAAAGTCCTCCCAATATAATTTTTTCCTCCTTGATTGCAGGAACATATTTTTACCCATGGGGCATTGTGGGTATTATATCTGAACAATGAATTGTATAGTCATAAGAGACATGTATGTTCTAGTTCAGCTGTTATTTTATTTTCTTTATAACATTGGACAATCATTCCTTTTACTGATTTCTATGGATGTAGGGTAGTTATATTTTTCAATGGGGATAGAAGGGTAATGGAGGTGGCTACCCAATTTTCTTTTTAGAGGGGGGAGATCGGGGTAGTGGAGTGATTAATTAGTGTGTTTTATTATTTTTTACCTTTGTACTATAAATTTTTTATTTCTTTTATTTTCCTTCTATATGGACGTCCAGTGTTTGGATGAGTCATGCAGAAATGTAGTTTATTTTCTAATGCTATATTAATTAATAGTTTATGGTTGAAATCATTCCCATGTGGTGATTCTGTTATTCATGGCCACTTGTGCGAGCCTGTGGTTATAGCCCATCAACATTAGTCCATCTGAGTATTCCTATATTAGAGTATATTTCTGAACTATGGGTGGGACTATAAAGGATTACAAACTTCTCCTAATTCTAGTATTCCATTTGAACCTCTTCTAATTATACTTCACCTTTAGTAATTTATTTCTAGTATGTGATTCTATAAGAGAATATTTAGAATATATTGATTTAATTAATTGATTAAAATTCAAAACACTTTGTCTATCATGTTTTTTGTTCATGTTTTTGGATTCAAAACATTCAGATACATATTTATCAATCATAGAAAAAATAAATCTTCCACACTCAGCAAAAATCATGAACTATTTTAAAACACTCATGATGATTGTTACATTAAATAATCAATATTGATTTTTCTTATGTTAATTATAGAATATCATTTAATAAACATTAAGTTATATCAAATAGATGATCCTAATGTATCACTTTGGCTGTAACACATTCAAATTATCTTTGTAGCTATTACGTATGAAATTGTCAATCTTATGTAACATTTTGAGAAGTTTCTTCATTCCATGTTCTTAAGATCATTTATCTTCTAGTCAAGTCATATGAAAATTTACAAGGTTGTCTCATTTAGCTTCAATTTATGCCTATACTTACAGTGATTGGTAATTTCTTTTTGATAAAAAATATATTTTTTTCTATGAATCTTCATTTGAAAATATATCTGCATTCTTTCTTAACTTCAACATATATTCCAAATTTTCACGTTTCTTCATATATAATCTTGTATATTTACTTCAAATTATGACCAATAACTCATATTGTATCTTTGGGACAATAAATTCAATAATAATTCATCTTCTATGTAATGTTGATATTTTAGAAATAATACTTCTAGAAGCCAAGTTTGGGTTACTGATGCAACCCAGTGCAGGAAAATATATGATCTTATATCAGTGATATAACTCCTACATGAATTAAAATACATTTATGTTGATCCTTGGAAAATTTTACTACTTATATGTCACTATTTGGTTGTAGTAATCTTACTTCAGCTCATCCTTTTTCATAGTTTTTCTCAGCTTCCTCTTTATAAATATAGATGATCCTTACGATCATAAAAATGATACAGAAACCCAATGAATCCATAACGGGTTTTCACTCAGTTCTTTGGTTTATCCTTATGCAGGTAAAAAATTGTCATTACACACACAAGAGAGTGTTCACTCCTTTGACATTTCTTTGATCTCTCTAGAAAATCATTCTTACATTGATCCAAACGACTCTTACGTCGATCTAAATGGATGATATGTATTTCCATGTAGATTTCATTGTAAATTTTCAACTCCATCATAGAAATTTCATCTATGATCGATCTCACCTCAAGAAAACACATAATCACTTCAAGGAATTCTCAGATTATTCAAGACATCATCCAATGGATTTTCTTTCAATGTATGGATTCTCCAACAATCAACCATCTCCATGCATGATTCTTGATTATTTACACGTCATTAGGTGGACTTCTTAAGATTAATTGGGGGATTTTTTATGAACCATTTGACAAATATTACACAGGTCATTCCCTTAATGGAATTTCTGAAAATGGTCAACCAACAGTAGTACCAACAATTAAAGTTTATTTTATTAATCATTAAAAATAGGCCCCAGGGTGGAGATTTCTGGTAGTTTCTCATGAAGCTCTCAATGAGGTCTCAATTTCGAGTCTTTCCAAGTACATACCTACATTCTTTGTTGCCTATCATTCATTGTAATTTATCCCTTTTCCCTAAATTAACTGATTATTCAGAATCAACTTTTAAAAAATGGTTAATTGTTTGGCAATTTATGAGTGTATATAATCAAGGAAAACATTTCCCACTTCACATCAAAAATGTTGTGGATGCCAATAAAACAATTATATTAGAAATTTTCCATATTTCCATACAATTCAGCTCCAAAAGTGTCAAAGTTGATTATTCAAAGATCCTTCATGGGGATTAACTGATCAACATCATCCACACTGCATGGGTCAATACTCCATTTTTAAATCAAACCGATTACCATAAATTCTGATCATTACCTCTAAGAAATTTCTTCATCCAACTTTTTCATATAATTTCTCTTAGCTTTCCAATAGAAGATCATCATTTCATTTACATAAATTTGATCAATGATATTCAAATAGATAAAAATAATTTCATTTCTCTACCACGTAAACAATGGAGGCACCTACCAACTTCTAATCATTAAGTTTCATCACTAATTCTCAATCATTTTTTTAGATATCAACATATTTTTTCGTCAATACACATGGTAAGTTGATTTCATATCACCTTTTATTTCAATGAGTTACATGCTTTATTCACAACATATTACTTTTGTGTGCTTTGTATAATTACTATATATGTATTTAATTATTATTATACAGAAATATATTTTTATTTACATATCAATTTTATGATATTTATTTCATGGTTTTTAAGAATCAAAATTTCCCAAATCAGTAAAATAGTTTTGTATGAGTTTTCTTCCTTTAAGACTCAAGTTTGGTTACGTACATAAATTATTTTCAAAGGTGTATATAATTAAATTATACATTTTATATCATGAATATACTTCTATTAATTATATTTTATGAATCATGTAATTTTATATTTCTTACATAGAGAATATGATCTGAAGTTAACATGTTATAAGATTTTATTGAAACAATCCCATAATTAATTGGGATTGTTTAGGATTATTCATGCATTGATTAAATATTATGATCCAGATATTAAGAAAAGACATTATATTTATTATCCTATATTTATTCAAGATATATCCATGTATTATTAAAATTTTCCACTCCATTGTGGATGTAATAAATTTGACTGTTTTTGAAAAATATCTTTCACTATTTCTCTTTTTGGTCGGAAATCTGTTTAATTTCAACAACCATGTTCTCCAAATTGTTTAATTTTTTTCAAATGATATTTGAAGTTAATTTTAATGTACATTTTTTAACTTTTATATGGATTTCAAATAATCCTTCATATGTTTTCAGAATTATTTTCAATTTTTTTTGGGAATTTTTTTCCATTTTTCTCTATATGTTGTGAAGATTATTTTAAAGAAAATGAATTTCAAATTGTTTATTTTTTTAAAAACCATTTTCCAAAGAAGAAAGGATATTTTCCTCATGAAATTTTTCTAAAAAGTCATTAAAAATTATTTACTAAATTAGATAACATATATTAGTGTTACTCTTAAATGTTTGAGGAAATTATTCAATGTTTCCATTCATATTATTTCTCTGTAAGGATTACATTTTTACCACATAATATTTAAGAAAATTATTTCTTTCATGGGTTATATGCCTTTGAAACGAGATTCTTTTCATGTGGTATTTATATAATTAAATAATTATGAAACCTATAATTCTTGTATATAGTATGATATGATTAAATGTTTATAATAGCCATTTCATTTTATGGTTTGTGAAATAATTATTTATGACCTTATGGAAAATATATTTATGATTTCATTATGAGATGTGTTAGGCTTATATATCTCTAAAATGAATTGGGTAATTATTTATATCTTATTTTATAGACATGGATGGAATGATAAATAATCTCGGTTCTGTATTATAATTCAGGAATGAGAATTGAACTCAATTAAATATTATAGTGATGAAAGAAGGAGTGAACTCAGTTTAGTAATAAAAGGATGAAAGGGGGTGTGAAATCAATTCAACTAAGGACTTCGTTCACTTATATGGAATTCGTAGTGAATCCTTGACTATTATATAAATCATATTATATACTTATGTGTTTTCCACAATTATATGTTTCATTAATATAATATGATCTCATGGATTATATTCTTTATTTCCTCCATATTCATATCTTATGAACATTAAAAATTTATTCCATGGTTCCATCTTTTGATCTTGTTTATATCGGGTATGATATTCAAATGTTTTGATCACATTATCATACTCTTATTGTCATGTTTATTCTTATAAGTTTCCCTTCAATACATTTACTGAGCATTAGAGATCACATGTTTTTATGTTTCCTTCCCCCATTTATGAAGAAATATTTCTTCTATTGTATGGCTAAGAGGGGTTCTATTCTGAGGGAACATAATGGGAGATTATTTATCTCACTCATGTATCAGTGATTACATTTCCATGTTTCCAAATGAACAATAATAGTAAAATATTAGGGTGTATGTTTGTATAATGTTGTATGTATTCTGGAGAAGTGATGGATTGTCTTTGTATATCAATAGTGGGTTGTTATATTTGATATCATATAAAAGATTTAGTTAACCATTGGAATCTAGGATGAGAAAACCATATTGGTAACCCTATAAGCATGTCTAGGGGTAACAACACTGACAATATTTTTTGGTCATGACTGTGGGTAATCTGGTACAAAGCAACGGGCCTTACTACACACATAGTTTGACACTTCCAAGGGATATTCTTTGGGAATTATCAAATCTTCATTAATCATTATGAATTATTTAAGTATAAGTTCTACAAGAGTAAACTAGGAATAACATTATGTGTCAAAATATTAGTAGTTATTTACCTTGCTATGTTTTTGTCTATAATGATAATTAAATTTCACACTATGCTTATAGTTTGAGTCACTGGTGGGAAACTAATGGAATTGGATTAACATAGAATGATATGAATGATTTACTAATGAGCACTGAAGTGGGATGGAAAATAGAGTGAAAGATATTATAATCATGCCTAATTAGTTTTCAAACATGATTGATAATTTCTACCTTAACCAACTCTCTGACTCACTAAGGAAGATAATAAGGGAGTTTATTGAGAGATCAGGTAATGGAAACATTGGAGGAATGAAGATTCTATTTCTTGTGTGTAATGAATTTTGAAACAATCACCTAAGTGAATTTATTTTAGGAAAAATAAGATGTTTTCACTGTAATGATAGAAAAAAGGTGACTTCATGGGATAAATATAGAGTTCAATTAATAGAATAGATGGGAATATTTTCTCCCTTTGGAATCATCAAATGTTAAGTGTTTTTAATTGTGAAATAAATAATCATTATGAAAATCAATCTCACAAGAAGAAAACTCCAAAATATAATCAATAAGTTTGTGAGAGTAATGGTCACATTACTGATGATGAAGTGACTATGGATGAAATGGGAATGGAAAGAGGTTCTGTGTAATAGGATGAAGTAGCCTTGTGAATGTATTATGAATGATGTAATTAATGATTTTATTTATTAGGATTCAGGAATTATGAAAGATGAAATGTATATGGATTTTTTAATTTATGAGTCCTCTATGGATTTAAATGATTATGTTGAATGTTTTAAATAGAGAAGAAAAGTGATTTAATGGAAATAATGTAATTTGAAAAAGGGATGATAACAATTAATATGATACTGATTTTAAGATAGTATTGTTTGGATAACAATATATGGGATATGAATAAGTAAATCAAACTATACTGATTACATTGGAACTAATTTAAAATTCATTGAAATGTAGTTTATGATATCATAGATGAAGTTTAAAACTTCTTGTATATATGGAATATATCCATTAATCTACTAAATAAGGGAGGATGCATGTTTTCTAGAATTATTTATTGTCATTTAGTTTATGACTATGTTTCAGGAGAATATATTATTAAGGTATTCCCAGGTTTGGAATTTGAAAAACATGAGTTACTTTATGACAAACAAGGGAGTCATTGCTATAATGTTTTTTTTTGAATTTATTTATAATGTTATGGATTTTCATCTTTCAGAAATGTTATACGGTCTACTATTCATGGACATTATTCATTAAAAATCAGAAGAAGTATTTATGAACCGAGTTTTTATTGGAAACATTAGATATAAGGAAATTTAGTTGTTAACTATATTTAAAGTTTTTAAAACTTATTTAATTTTGAAATTATATTAGTGTGGTTTTATAAAAAGAAATCATGTATGTCCGATGACAACAAATCAATTACGACAATGACTGATTCTTGAATACTTGACCGAATGCTGATATGGGTTCATGCCTACCACTAGCCTAGGCAATTTTGTGGATAATGTGTTATTATTTTTGATGATTAGTTATTTTTGATGAAATAGTATTGTTACTTTCTTTGTTTAAAGATTAATTTATTAAACATACTGATTTTTAGATTATTTAGAGATATATAATTATGATTTTTATTCTTGTATGGGTAATAATACATATTAAAATTGTATTTAAGTGCTTTAGGCTTCAATGTTAATTTCTGGACATCCATATCTTGAAGTAATTGATGAATTATAAATAATTAATAGTAAAACTAGGGAATGAAATTTTTTTTATCTTAATATATCATGTAAGAATATTTCCTTATCTCTTATCTCTATAAATGAATAACTCAATGATATAATAATGATCAAAAAAATGTTTCCCTGGTAAGATATTTTTTATTTAACAGATGGCCTTATAAATAATCCATGATTTTTGAATTTAAGGCCATAAACGTTTCATTGATCACTCACTTGTTTGTGATTGATTACCTGAATCATGCCCAATAAATATTTATGTTTTTCCTCTATGTCAAGTCATTACTCCCAAACTATGTTATCCTATATGGAAACATTTATTTATGTTAAATTGGGTAAATATTATGGTTGAAACATTCCATTGTTAAAATAAGTTTTAGTGTGAATTTTAATAATTTGGGCTTCTATAAAAGTAAACGTTCAAGTATTAAACCATTGATAATTCATAGGTATTTCTAAGGGGATATTTATTCTATGAAGCATAGAATTAACACCATAGGAGATTTTGTGAAATATTTTTCCTAGAATTATTTTAATATTTTAATATTATTCATTTCATGAAACACTAAAAATTGTTTATTATGAAATCAGTAATTCAATGATTCATTTTACAAAAAACATTCATGGATTGTGCTACAAGAAAAATGACTTGTCATATGTTACATGAAACATTTTCATTCTACGTATAATAAATTTATTGTTATAATTAATTAAAAGAGATAATTATAAACTAACCATTCAACTTATTGAGATGAATTGAAATAAAAAATTTTAAATTTTTTATAATAGTTTTATAGAAATAAAACATATTAATAAATAAATATATAATTTTGGATAAAGTCCTTATATGTTTACAAATCTATTCCCTCAAATGAACTGCTTTTAATGTCCTTCTATGAATAATAATAAAATTTATATTATACTCATTTATAAATTTAGTTTGATAATATTTATGTAATTTTCTAACTTAAAATGCACAAATTATTGTAGGGTGAATTTGTGGTATTTTTCTATCAAACTAAATTTTTATGAATAGTGATAAAATAATGGATTTTAATTCAAAACTTGGTTTACATCTTATTATTTTATAAGGATATGATATATTTAAACTTAGTTTAAAATTTTAAATTTATATTATTTTTATTATTTAGTCAAATGTAGGATGGTGGAACCAATTTCACATTAAAATTGGATATAAAATCGTCTCAATCAATTTAATCATTTTTACTTTCAATCCAACTTCTGCATCTCATCAGCTGGGTTGATTTTAAATAGATTTATACCACTTCTGTGATTGGAATTTAGAAAAATGGATTCCATATATAGATTCACGATAATTTATAATTTCTATTATGTTAATCATTGTATTCTTCCTAAAATATTAGTGAATGTAATTAAAATTAATTACAATGATTAAGGTAAAATTGAGATTAAATGAGTACTAAACATTAATTTTAGGCCCCAAAAGACCTAGAAACATTTCTAATATCCATTATATTATAATATTTTGACACTATACTCCCTTTTAATGAAATTAGTATATTATTTGATCCAAGTGGATCATGAATAACATGGGTGGAATTCCCTCTTCATATATTTTCAAGAGTGCCCCTCCTCCTCCACTATAAAATGGACTCTTCTACTCCAACTTCCTCTCACATATGATGCCACATTGTCATGTATATGCTTTGAAAAATAAACTTCCAATGATACCTTCATTAATCCTATAATTATACCCATGTGCATAATGAAATCCAATAAATCCTTTTGGAAAAAACCAATTACAGTTACCCGATGAAGAGGTAATACCCTCCCTAAATCTCCATTATTTTGTTTTATTTTCACACCACTCAACTCTCATTATTTAATATTTTATAAATACAAAATTATAATAAATAAAATTTGATGTTATCATGATAATTATTAAACATACCCTTACCCACACCTTCATCTAATAGGTATTAATCGTACTATTTACATGTATGGTGGAGTACCGCATCATGAAACAACGATTGTTTATTGTACCATTACCACCTCTGATGATGGAAATTATGATTGAAAATACATTTATATATGTTATACATAGTAATTATTATATATTTATGATTCTTGAATCCTTTTACAACATATATCATTATACACTACATGTGGTGTAAGTACGATAATTTTGTTTCAGGAATTGTGGAATACAACCCCTTAAAGCGAAGTGATTCTTTCAGACACTACATGGAATATATTAATGAGGAGTTTAGTGAAAGTATGTGATGTACATTAATTAATAATTTTAATGTAATTCTAATATATATATATATATAAACTTTTATATAATTTTTTTTCTTTATTTTAATACCATAATAAAAAATTGAAATATCCTTCATGCATACATAAGGATTATTTTCTCTATGAAATGTGTATTCTAGCTCATACTTATTTATCAAATAGATTATTATACTACACTTATATAGAATATAAATTATATTTATATCACTTTTTACATTTTATAAATAATTATATGAGAAAAAGGGTGAAAGTCATAACAAATTAATACTATTGTAATAAACAAAGCGAATATTACCTGATGTGAAACCTTAACATATGATTGTCAACAAGCACGTAATTGGAGGTCCTAATAAAACCGTTTATGGTATTATATAGAAGAATGTTATTATGAAAATGATTTATAATAATCATACATTTGTTACACATGAATCTTGTATGATCACAGATAGAGTCAATACACAAGGTGAGTGTAACGCCCCGACCCCAGTTACCCATAGTCGGTGCATTATTATATAACATTGGCATGATACAATGAAATCACATCCTGAAAGACAAATCAGTTTAGTATCCTTAGAAATACTAGATATGTTCATATGTTGTACATTACATTATAAAATGAAAAGCATCGACAACATTTTTTCCATAGAACACACTCATATCCCCTCAGACTATCCCTACAGGTCAGTCATAAAATACTTCATCACATCCTGGAAAAAAATAAAACATAGAAAGGGGTGATCTTAGACGCTCAGTAAGGATAACAATATAGAAGACAATTTCACCAATAATAATAAACATTTAAGGAAATGTATAATTCTAAAAACAGATTTTTAAACATGAACTTCAGTATAATATGACAAAGATAAAATCAAATAATTCAATTTACTTATTCACATGGATATTCTACTAGTCTAATAATCACAAACACTATCAATGGAAACTTTCATAATGATAGAATGCATAATGTCAGACATCATAACCAAATAGGCAAGGCCTTGTGCGATGACTACAAATAAGATTTTTTCAAAGCCTTGTTCCAAGACACTAGTTTGGCTCATGAGACATACCGATGCATCTAGGAGCTATAGCGGGCACCACCCATCACTTACTATGTTGAATTCATTCCTCAAATGAAAAGTTTTAAATATAACATAAACATTTGTATTAAAACTAGAATCCAAAATTTCAATACATTCTCCATAAAACATGGATGGAGTATAAATAACACATACATAGTCAAAAATAACATAAAACCTTCAATATAATATGGAATTTGTGTATCATAATAAATAAAATTCAAATAAGGATAAAATCAATTGAAGGATGTTGATATAGATGAAATCAAAAGCTTTTTTAGAGGAACATATATTTCTATTTTAAAATCATTTAAAAGTATCATAATTATAAAGAAAACATTTATTTTGAAAATATTCTTATATGCATGTAAGGGAATATTTGACAATTTTATAACGGCGAAAAATAGCCGCACCCACCGTACAAGTTAAAAAAACATTCTTACCATTATTTTGTCAAAAATGTCATAAGGTACCTTTTATGGAAAATGACATAAATATTTCTTTCAAACCATTTTGTAAAATGTCAAAAAGGGAATAAATTACTCTAACCCATAGTCTAGTAAATAGTAAAAATGGTTTGGAATAAATTTTTTTGAAACATGTATGTGGATGATAAAGAGGTGGGCAGTGCTCAAAAGAAGTTCAATATCCATGGATTTTTTATGTCTTTTCAAGAATCATGATGTAAAATGTGGATCACGATCAGAAACAATCGATATGGGTACTAAATGAAGTCTTACAAATACATTAATATACATTCTTGCTAAACATTAAAGTGTTTAATCTTCTCTTATAGAAATAAATTGTGTTGACTTGGTAAGATGATCAACAATGAACCATATTGTGTAATTCCCTCTAGGATTCCTTGTTATTCCCATGACAAAGTCTGTCATAATATTATCCCATTTCGACTCAGTTATTGGAAGAGGTTTCATGACTCCTCCAGAATGTTGCCTTCCATCTTTCACTTGTTGGAAAACCATACATCTTGAAAAAAAATCATAAATCTCCCTCTTCATGTTGTCCCACCAAAAAGGTTCCTTCAAATATCTATACATTTTAGTGCTCCCAGGATTTATAGAGAAATTGGAGCTATGAGAATCATCCAACAATTCATTTTTTAGATAAGGTATCTCTAGAACACAATGTCTCTTCCCAAATTTCAAAATTCCATCTTCATATATAAAGTCACTCAATCTTCTGTTAGTCACATCTTTAATCATCTTTTGAAACTCTTCATCATCAGTCTGGAACTTTTTATCCTTTCTAGTAAATATTTTTTGGAAACCATTTGAAAAATAATTGATGTTTCACTTTCCATGGTTATTCCCATATCTATCTTTACTATATTAATGTATATAGGATCCTTTTCAACTTTGATCTTGTTCAAAACTCCATGATCCTTTATACTCAAAGCATCTGCCACCTTATTTTCCATCCTCATGTGGTAGTGTATAGTGGAATCATAATCCTTGAGTAGTTCAAGCCATCACCTTTTCCTCATGTTGATTAATTTTTGTGAGAAAATATACTTCAAACTCTTTTGATCAGTATAAATCTCACATTTTTCACCATATAGATTGTTTCTCCATATCTTTAAAGAAAAGATTACAACTGCTAACTCAAGATCATGAGTAGGATCATTTTTCTCATGAATGTTTAGCTATCATGATGCATATACAATAACCGTAACATTCTGCATAACGACACAACCAATTCCTTCCTTTGAAGCATCACGATAAATAACAAACCCATCAGTCCCTGATGATAGAGTCAATATAGGAGTATTGACTAATCATCTATCCTATTCTTCAAAACATATTCACACTCTTTTTTCCAGAAAAATTTAACCCATTTACGTGTGATCTTGGTTAATGGGTCATCCAATCATTCAAAATTTTAGACGAAATGTCGATAATAACCTTTTAAACCAACAAATCTACGTAACTCAGTTATACATGTCGGTTCTAGCCAATCTTGGATTGCCTTGGTCATTGAAGTATCAACAGATATTCCATCCTTAGAGGGAATATGTCCATGAAAAAAATCACTTGAATCTATAAATCAATCTTTCTGAACTTCCCATTTAATTCCTTTCTTCTAAGAGACTTTAGGATAATGCGAAAGTGATTTTCATGATCTTCGTAGCTTTTTTTTGTATACCAAGATATCATTAATAAATACCACTACAAATTCCTAAGGATATTGTTTGAAAACACTATTCATTAGATCCATGAAGACATAAGGTACATTAGTCAATCCAAAAGGCATTACTGTAAACTCATAATGCCCATACCTGGTTCGAAATGCTATCGTTAGAATGTCTTCCTTTTTCATGCACAAGTGATGGTATCCGGATAGAAGGACACTCTTTTAAAAATATTTCACTCAATGAATTTGGTCAAATAAATCATCAATGCAAGGTACGGGATACTTGTTTTTTATTGATATAGCGTTCATCTCCATGTAGTCAATGAACAACATCATAGATCCATCTTTTTTTCTTAACAAAAAGGACATGGGCTCCCCATGGAGAAACATTATGTTGAATAAATCCCTTGTTACTCAATTCCTATATTTGTTTATTTAGTTCCACAAATTTCATAGTGGCCATTCTATAAGGGGTCTTTGATATGGTCCTTGCACGAGGAGTTAAAAAAATGGAAAACTCAATTTCTCATTCTAGAGGATATCCATGTAAATATTCTGGAAACACATCGACATATTTTTGCACAGTCAGTACATCTTCTATTTGAACATTCTTTTCCTTACCCAATGTTATTTTATTCTCTTCCTCCAGAATAATTGAATTTAATTAAGCTACTAGGGGTGGATCAAGATAATAATCTGGTTTTGACGTTTCTAATCTTATAATATGGTGTTCTTTATCATCATCATCAAAAATCATAACCTCATTCTTCTTAAAATAAAATTTTTCATCATGGTCTAAAAGCCAATCCATACTGATAATTATATCAAATTAAATCATGGGTATGATGATGATATCAGTAGATTAATAACATTTATGCGCCTTAATGGGTACTTATTCACAACACTTTGTTTCAATGATACTTCCCTTAGATGTTTTGATTGACAACTCCCTTGTTAAATCAAATTGGAAATATCTAATTTTTTAGAATACTAGGAATATATGAAACTATGTGATGATCTAGAATCAAATAAATCATTTTCTAAACTTGAGTAAACCATTAAAATACCTTCCATCATGTCTCTCGGAGCTTCAAACTCCACAGTAGTGCTATCAATAGAATGGTCGTGATCCCTTATCCTTTTCTGAGGTAAGTTTCATTGGAGTGTAGGAAATTAATTTTCATAATTCCCCCTTTCTCTATAATTGTAGCATTCAACATTGACATACACTTTCTTCCCCTTGCAATCATGAGCTTGGTGGCCTTTTTCACCTCACTTATAACAGACTCCCATTCCCTTTAGGAATGTACTGGGGTGTTTCTTCCCACATTTACTACTAGATAGATATTCAAATTTTCCCTTCTTCCCCTTAATTCCATTTAAAGAGTGTTCAGTAGATCTCTTCTTCTCCTACTTTTCTTTAAAGTCCTAAGACTTAGAGAATTCATTTTCTATATTGATAGCACATGAGAAAATGTTTTCCTATGACGAGATGGATTATGATACTAATGCATGATGGAGAAACAATTTTAACACATCAATGAAATGATCAATCTTACTTATTGGGTTATTTATATAATCTGCTGCATGCCTTTTTATCCTTGTAATGTTAGCTTTATAATTTGCGACATTCTCATCCACTTTTTGCATTAGACAGATAAAATGCCTTTCTATATCTGCCAAAGGGTCATGAGGAATGTATTTTTAAAAGAAAATAATGTTAAACTCATTACAATCCATATTTGATAGTTCATCATCTTCCTTTGTGTTTTAAATCAATGTCCACCATTGATTAGTATCTCCAGTGAGGCGGTAAACTGCCCTGACAAATTTTTCACTTTCACTACTTCCCAAGGTGTGGAATATTTTCTCTATGGAATTTATACATTGCTACACTACTAATGTATTTTTAATATCATTGAATGTTGGTGGTTGTTTCCTCATGAAGCGATCTAACATTGATCCTCCACGCTATGGATCAGGGTGCTCTATACAGGTAAGGTTATTATTCATAACATGAGTGAGTTGTCCCAGCATTGTGATAAGCTGATCAGCACCTATTGCTTCACCATCTCCACTATAATTTTCTTGTGTAGGAGGGGAATTTCTACAAGGATTACATGGGTGGATTCAGTTTCCATTCCTTCCACTACGTTCCATTTCTAAAAAATGGCATAAAATAGATTAGTTTACGAATCAAAATACATAATTCCAAACATGTAAAACACATAACATAAACTAATCAATTTATTAATATAATACATAATCATAAAAAAATTTCTTTGAGGAAGTATATACTCATAAACCCTTCATAATGGTTTTTAAATAAAATGATAATTATCTTTAGCATATCCCCCTAGAGTGTCGTAACTAAGAGCACAGTAAGGCCCGTTGTAGTACACCAGTTCCCATTCGAGTCTAGATCAAAGCGGTGTTTGTGGGTTTCACCCCTAGGTACATATGTGCCAGAGCCGCCTCTACATGCTCGTATCTAGACTGGGATTTATTTTGTGGAAAACTCACAAAATATCTACAATACCAAAATTCTAAGAAGTTATTCTATACAAATCCTCAAAGTCTATATTAGGTTAATGTGCTCTAATCATAGTTTATCTAAATCTTGATTCCATGTTTTGTACTAAACATCTTATGATACCAACTATAATTCCCCAAACCCAGTTACCCAGAGTCGGTGCATTATTACATAACCTTTGTATGATACAAGGAAATCATGTCTTGAAAGACCAATCAGTTTAGTAGCCTTGTAAATACTAGATACATTCATAAGTTCTTCATTACATTATAAAATGAAAAGATACAATAATATTATTTCAAAATACCACACTCATATCCCCTCAGACTATGCATGTAGGTTATTCATAAAATAATTCATCACATCTTGGAAAAAATAAAACAAAAAATGGGTGAGTTAAGATGCTTAGTATGGATAACAATATAGTAGAAACTTTCATAAATAAACATAATTATTTAAGGAAATGTATATGACTAAAACAAAATACGTTTAAACATGAACTTCAATATAATATGGTGAAGATAAAATCAAATAATTCCATTTACTTATTCACATGGATATTCGACTAGTCGAATAATCACATGGAATATCAATATCCCTTTTCCTAATGAAGGAATGCATAATGCTAAACATCATAACCACATAGTTTAGGCCTTATACAAAGACTAAAAATAAGATTTTGTCAAGGCCTTGTGCTAAATCAATTGTTTGTCTCATGGGACCTACCGATGCATCGAGGAGCTATAACAGGCTCCACACGTCACTTACTCTGTCCATTTCATTCTTCATAAGAAAAGTTTTAAACATAAAACAAACAATAGTTTTAAAACAAGCATATGAAATGTCCACACTCTATCAAGAAACCATGAATGGTGTAAAAATAACACATCTATAGTCAAAAATATCACAAAACCTTAAATACAATATGTATGTTTTGTGTCATAATAAATAAACATCAAACAAGGTTAAAATTCGTCAAAAGATGTTGACAGAAGTGAAATCAAAACTTTTTTTAGAAGAATTTCTCTTTATATTTTTCAATCATTAAAGAGTCACATAATTACAAAGAAAAAAGTTATTTTTAATATATTCTTATAATCTTGTAAGGGATGCATTGACGATGTCATAACAATGGAAAATAGCCACACCCATAGTATAAGTTAAAAAAACATTCTTACCTTAATTTTGTTGAAAAGGTCATAAGGTACCTTGTTTGGAAAATGATGGAAATATTCCTTTAAAACCTTTTTATAAAAATTCATACAAGGGTATAAATGACTTTAACCCATAGTCTGGTAAAGAGTAAAAAAAAATGGAATATATTTTTAAGAAACCTGGATGGGGTTGATAATGAGGTCCTAGTAAATATTTATGTAATAACAACCTCGAATAATAATGAGACTGTGTAATTAACCCTTACCTTGTTATTTTACATGGTTGATGGCAGTTTAAAATTCTTTATAATAGTGAAATCATTGTTATTAAATTATACAAGAACCACATACCTTAATATGATATTATATATGATCTTCTAATACTGATATTTTAGTGATATTTTAGTAGTATCATCATTTCGGGTGTTAACTAATTCATTTTATTTTATATGATTTGTTATATAAGTATTTTTTGTTATAGATATGATGTATCTTATGCATATTCAGAATTATATTATGTCTTTAAACATTATTTTTAATCATCAAATGAAAATTATTCTTCTATGGATATGATGGGGAATGAATCTCTTTGCGTTCGGGGAGATGGTAATCCGTACGTACGCACGAGCGAAAATATCATTCTTTTGATATTAAAATAGTATATAATTGGATGGAATAAAGAATCATTATCATGTTATATTTATTATTTTCATCATTTATACCAATCCATTTATAAAGAGTTTGTATAACAAACTACTCCACGACGTGGAGACGATAAGCCGTACGTACGCATATATGGTGACATGTCATTCATAGGATGGATAAAATAATGAATATGGTTGTACCATTTTTATAACAACATAAAAGTATATAGAAGATACTAGAGTTATTATTTTAGAATGGAGAAAACAAAGAAAGAGGAAGTGTAAGAAGAAAATAACTTGAAATAGGTGATGAAATATTTACCTCTTCTTCGGGTTCATCCTTTTGATTTTATCAAAAGGGCTCCTTTGGTCAGATTTATGACTAAAGGAAGGACTCTAGGATTAAGGGAGGATAGATGATATGATATTTGGGTAGGGTTTGGCAGGTCCAAATGGCTTTTACGGTGTGAATTGAGAGAAGGAGAAGTTCCCTTTTATAAGAGGGTTGCGGGGCACCTTAGGAAAAGATTGGAATATTATTTTTAAATAATACCTTTTTCCGTTTATAATGGCTCAAAAAAGATATATTTCAAGGATAATGAGGTTATGGTTCTAAACCCACCTAAAAAATAGGCTTTAGATAGCTTTGGGTCACTATATTAACATATCTTCTACATTTAACTCTTAGTTAATTAGTTTGACAGTTACGTGGTCTCTTTGTATATTTATATTATATGGTTAATAAACATACTATAAACTTCCAAGAGAACCTCAAGTGGTTAATTAATTACATTTATAATATTATTTCATTTATTTGGATGAATATTATGTTTTTAGGAATATAATATCAATTAATAATATTATATTTTTAAAAAACTCTTTTATGTCAGTTTTGACACTATTTTCTATTTTGTTTTTGTTAAATTCCTAAAATCATTATTACTTGAGAAAAATTAATTTCATCAATACTAACATGTTACATTGACCTATAAAATTTATGGATGGAATCAAGACTTTCAAATTATATTTATTTTAACATTTATAATACCATTTATTTGATTCTTTCATTAATAATGAAAATAAAACATTATCATTGTGTCATTAATAAATTTAATTATTAAATGTCTAAAAATTATAAATAAAATACGATTATGTTGGAAATATTTTTATAGTTCTAATTAATATTTATAGTAAAAGAGGTAAAATATATATAACCCTATGTAAAAATTGTTTTACTAAAAGATATATGCTTATGTCAATTTTGTATTTACTTTAACTTAATTAATATAAAGTGTCATTATCACTTACAACTGGCTACATGGGGTCCCGAAATCTACCCAAGGATTCCCATGGTTGGACATGTGTCAGGTAATAGGGTTATAAAACGTATTAGGGTAATTTAATATTATTACAATATTATTTTTTAACCTTCATTTACTGGATTAACCTTTTAACCATATTAAATAAAATATTTACCGAAATAATTATCCAAAATATCTAAAAATTAAAGTTTCCTATTTATACAATTTGGAACTCTTAATTATAAATATGGATTCAAATTTTTTAAATTCAAAACACAGAAGTGGTATAAATTATTTAAAAATTAATTCTCGTTGTCAAAATAAAAAGCGTGTTTTTATGAAATAATAACTATGAAAAGATTAACAGTAGATTATTTCCAGTTTAAATGTGAAATTATGTCGAATGTCCAAATATGGAATAAATGGTTAAAATATAAAATATTTTTACATAAAAACCTCTCAATAGTATAATTTATCACAATAAATTGTTTTGATTAAAAAGGTTGTTTTTAATTAAAATTCATTATTTCTCACTATTTATCAAAAACTGAATGTTTTCAGAAAAATACCAAAAATTCACCCTAAGATAATTTCAATATTACGAACCTAAAAATGAATTCCATTTTTAAGGGAAAAATTGATAAAATTTTAAAAAGTGTGTATTAATATTCATAACTTCTAGTTTGATTAGTCATGGTGTGTTAGAATCTCGAAGTTGAGTACAACGCAAGCTATTACATTATTCAAAGGAAAATATACTATGAAATCCTGGGGGGTTACAGTTAGGGGATTTAATCTCACTATTTATTTTGGTGACATACATACCTTATTCAATACCCTTTCATTTTTTTGGTCTGTATACTACCCATGTATGTAATAAATTATTATTACAAAAAAATTTATTGTTATATACAAATCCGTTTTATGATATTTATTTCATTAGGTTTAAGTTGGAAATGTTACCAAATCTGTAATATGATTTTATCTTATTTTTCCTCCATTGAGACTCCTGTTTAGTTATGCACTAAAATTATTTTTCTAGTTGTAGATACATCTTTTTTAAATATTATATCATGAATATAAATTTTTTCATGATATTTTATGGTTCATTTAATTTACATTTCTATCACAGAGAGTATTATCCTCATTTAGCTTGTTATATGAGTTTATCAAAACAATCCAATGATTTATTGGGATTGTTTATTATTATACTTCCATTGAAGAAATGTTATGATGAATCTCTTATGAGAACTCAAGATTTATATTATCCTATTTTTATTCTAGATATAAACACATACTAGTACCATTTTCCACACATTATTACTTATGATAATTAAGAATAATGTTTTTATGAATAATCATTCCATATTTTCACCATTGGTAGGAAAAATATTTTATTTCTAAAACCATGTCTTAAAAAATGATGGAAAATTATCTTATAATTATATTTTAAGAATTTATCATAGAAATGGATTATAAAAATGTGTCATAGTATTCAAATCATCTATCATATGTTTTAAAAACGAGAATAAAATAAAATGGGTTTTAAAAAAGGTTTTTATGATTTAATTATATGAATTCTTGTTCATTTCAACAAAATAGTTTTCAAAATGTTTTATGCTTCAAAAATAATTTCCCAAATAAAAAAGGATACATTCCTCAAGAAATTTTCTTAAATTATCAATCATAATTATTTACCATATAATAAAACATATATTGGTGATAATCATCCCTTTCTGAGAAAATTATCCAACGTTGAAATTTATATTCATTCTCAGTGTGTATAATTTTTATACAGAATGATGTTTATGAAACCCTTTTATCTTACATGAGAAATATGATTTTTAAACCTTCTTATTTTTATGGGTTATTTTTACAATTAAATTACAATGAAACTTATCTTTTTTACACATTTTATGATATGATTATTTGTTTATAATATCCATTTAATTTCACAGGTAATGATATGATTATTTATGATCTTGTTGAACAAGTATGCACGATTCAATTATTAAATGGGTGGGAAATATATCATCCACCTAAGAATTGTGTAATGATTTATATCTGATGATGTAGAAATGTCTGGAACAAGAAATAAAATTGGATCAGTATTATAGGTCTGGAAAGAGAAATGAACTCAATTCAGTGTTACATGGTTGGAATGATGAGTAATCTCAATTTAGTAATACAATTCTAGAATAGGGTGTGAAATCAGTTTAGTAAATGAATTTTTCTATCATGATGATCTTGGAAATTATTCCATGATTACTATGGAAATTATATTATTTTCTTATGTGTTTTACAAAGAACATTATTTTTTTTTTCAGATTTTATTATTTCGGTTTTTATGTTCTTTATTTACTCATGATTATTCACTTATGAACTCTCAATATTTAGTCCAAGAATCTTTTTGATATTCATGGATATGAAGGGTATAATCTTTAATATTTTTTATCATGTTATCATACTCCTTTAATAATGTTTATGCTTACATGTCTTCCAAATATTCCTTTACTAAGAATTTAACCTCACCCCTTTTTATGTTTCCTTCCCCAGGTTATGGTGATATATTTGTTATATTATATGTCTAATATGGATATATTATTAGAGAACCTAGTTTCTGATAATTATATCTCTCATGTATTAGTGTTTAGGTTTCTATGATTCGAAGGGAAAATCACTTATAGTGTCTTTATGAGTCTATTTTTGTATTATTTTAAATATTAATCCAAATTTTTGTAATTTATATGTATGTCAAGACTGGGACATTATACTTCTACTTTTAATAACACTATTCCACTAAAGTGTACAATGAGATGCGAGTTAGGAAACTATCACACAATCCATTAACAATTTTTTGAAAATTTGATTAAGATATTCCCTACCATGATCTATATCAGTTTTTATAATCTTCATAAAAATTTTATTAATTACATAATTGCGCTACTCCATCATTATGATAAGGGAATATGACTTATACATCATTATATAGATATACCCTTATTATCTTTAGTCATCGTTAAATGTATGCAAGTGTGAAAATACACCACTTCCATATATGTTAAATAGGCCAAAAAATTAGTATGAACCAATTACAATGATTATTTGTCTATTTATCCATACGATTGAATGATTAATTAACCGTTTTACATAAAATAAAAAAAATAAAATATATCACAAGGTTATAACACAATTGATTCTAAATAACCTTCATAATATAATTTTCAATATTGTACTTTTTTACAGGAACATGGATAATGTTTAATAACTGGGTAGGATATTAATCATATTTGATGGAATTTTCAATGAGTTGGAATTTTTTTCTAATTACTATATAACCCATTTTGGGATTGTTCATAACATAACACATATTATGATTATAAAAGAAACAATTTATTTATAAACATTAATTAAACCCCCATAATGTTTAAACTAGACACATATATTATTTTCTTGTAACCAATGGTACATAATAAAAATTATTTAGTATAATAACCACTCTTATTAGCTATTTAAGATGATAATATACCACTAATAATACTAGTATTATTAGGAAATTGGATTCTGGTAAATCAAAATAACATTTTTCAATTGAATTTAAGATAAACGGTTCTTGTAATTGAATTAAATTATTTGATATACATATAGTAACCAATATTTTTTTTTTAAAAAGAGATATATTTCATTAAATTATAAATATATCTAGTGTAGAAGAGACATAATGCTTCTTCGTCCTAGTTGATCAATTATTCTTCAAGAATCAATTCATAACTCATGAAAGAAAACTTCATATTAATCATAATTCACTTTATAAATAATTAACATTATCAAATGGGGATACATCATGGTCTTTGACTAGTTCTTATTGTTTGACACTATATCATTTCCTTTCATTCACTTTCTCACCATAAGGACAGAATGGTGACAATTCATCATATATTTGCCATCATGAAAAAATAACGACAAAAAACATGGGAGTGGATTACTCATGTTATTCCTATTGAAAATAACAATTAAGGTTGAATAGATACTTTGTAAACTGTAATGTATTATATCTGTTATTAGTTTATGGATAATTTTGAACGCATGGGGTTTAAATCACTGAATGTATGGAACTCTCTAGAGAACGTGATGCCCTAAACGATTCCCTTCTTATATACTTCACCAATTTATAGCACAAGATATATCATATATCTATTTTTGAAATCTATCATAGTATAAATCGTAAGGATAAGGAGGAATTTGAAAGGAATCTTGATCCTCAATCATATTATGCATCTCACTAGATAGATATGACAACTTAAAACACTTAACATATAGTGCATCATCCATATGATTCATTTATTTATCATTATTAAAATTTATTTTTACTTAAGCGGCATAGTAGGAATTTGTGATTTCAGTAAAAAAACCCATCCTCTCTTGGTGGAGTACTACGTGGTAGCACTTTTAACCCTATTGGATAGTATGCATGTGCAGAATATTTTACCTATCCATTATTGATCACAATGAAATATAATTTCTGTTGGAATAAATTTTATTGAAATAGATTATAAAAATAATTTTTTATATTTATCACCCGTGTAAATTTTTATATTATTAGTTCTAATTATCTCACAACATATTTTCAAATTCTTATATCACAAAAATACAAGATATAGAATACTCAGTCACATCATTATTATTATGCAATGGAACATCAATTATATCCTCATATCATTAATTTATGTATGTCCTAATAAATAAAGAATTTAATGATAGATTTACCACAAGAAAAACATAGTAAACCATTTCTCCTTGATCTATTGAGTGGACACCCATCTCTTACAAATAATTAAATTTTCATTTCTCAACTCATTATCTCAATAAATTAAACAATCTTGCTTTGTATACTCCTATTCCACCAATAAAATTTATTTGAACCCACTACCCTTATATTAACATTAATTTAATATTACACACACTAAACTAGGACTAATGAGCACCACAAACTATCAGTTGGGTACAAATATTTGTGGTGGGAGTATTTTGAAAACATAATAATTACTTTTTTGGATTTTTAAATTTAATCTCACAGAATGAAATCATTTTCACATTAACATGATTTTTTATTGTAAATCTTAACAAAAATTTAAAATAACATATTTTGAGAACATATGTTCATTTTATCTTTGAAATCATATTAAATTTTATACTACTCAATCCCACATAATAACTAAACATTCAAAAAAATTAAAATGATGAAATAAAAAAATGATGCGATTAGGATCGGTTAACAACTTTATTATCCATTGATTAAATAATGTTTTAACCTAGACTATATGTGAATTAATTATTTTAATGTCTAACATTAATTGTAGTGACCACAAATCATGTGCGCTTATCTAGTTTGGTTTACACTGGCACTTAAATATAACACATTTTCCATGAACACTTCTGATATATATTGTGAATTATGGGAACATGCTGTGGTGATCACTAGTGAAAAAAACATTTTATCACTAAAATATAGACACACATGCCAATTTTTGTCTTAATGATGGAGGGATGATGAAAATATTAACAAAATAAAATAATCTATAAATTTTAAAATAGGAATGAAATATGTAAATAAAATAAATTAAGACAAAAATTTCATGGGTCAATGTCACCTAATAACCAGCAAACACCTAATTATATTTGAAATGAATATATAATTTTTATAAAATTAAACTATTTTAAAATTTAATTTATTTAATTTCATTGATTTTTTTGTTATTTTTTGATATGTCCCCAAAAAACCAAAACCATTTTTTAAAATTCCTGTCCATTATGTTTAATTTAAAAAAATTATTGGAAACTAACATGCCTATCTTGACTCAAAGAAGATCCGTTGAATTAATTTATGACTACTGATTGGTCTAGCTGGTTGGACCCGAACTATAGCGGTCCGACCCAAATATAGTCAATCATCTATTTAGAAGAAAAATATATTATATATATTATAAAATGAATGGAAAAATTGGTATTTTTTTCTATATATATTCTGGATTTATTTATTAAAACCATTCTAAAATAAGAAACATTTCCCTTTTAAAAAACATTAATCCATGAGAAGCAATGTTTTTATAAAAGAAACTATCAACAAAAGATTTTTCATTCCATTCCTTTTTTTATTGTTGGAAAATTAATTAACCAATCAAATCAATATTTTATATCCAATGGAGTACCCCATTTTTTTAAATATCTTATTACCAAGAAATATAATTACACCATGCTATATAAAAAATTACGTCACAATCGTAGTCATCAATGTGATAAAAATTTAATAAAATTATTTCTAAAAAAATATTTAGGCAAAACCGATTGATATAATATTATCCATACAATATAGAAGAGAAATAATATCAATTTTTGATTGGTTTTGTTAGGACTATATTTAAACCTTCATTCCAAATAATAGAAAAATTAGTTGACATTTCATAATTTTTAACTTATATAAACTCATTTTCATTATAATACAAATTTATGGAACCCATGGTGCTGGAAAATCAAGGGAAACAGTCAATTATGACTTTTATTCAATTATTTATTATAGATTAAATCCCCAAAACTCTTTATTGGACTTCATAGTAGAAAAATGTCAATTAAATATGCGATTGAAAAATAAAATATAATGAAAGAATAAATCGTAATTTTGTTGTGTATAGATAATTATTTGATTATCTCACCATCATCATGTCATGGATAAAAGGAAACAGAATAGGAATCCACATGATTTTCCAAATTTTTAATAGATCTATTGGTTTGTTGATATTTCATTCTTGAGGTGATTTCAAAGTTTATTATTGAGCTTTTTGAGTTCCCTTATATATCATGAAGAATGTAGACTTGATCAATAATATAGGATAAATATGACTCAAATCATCCTTCATAATCCATATCTATGACTTTTAGAGGATAATACATGATATATTCACTCAAAAAAGTATTTAAAATGTTTTAGTTCTCAACTAAAGTTGTCATAATGAGTTTTTATACCAATAAATTTTGTCCTTTGAATGCATTAACATTCATTTTACACCATTGTTCACACATATGAATTAATGAAAATTTCATAAATGAAAAAACATTTATCACTCATTTATAATATTTAACCCTGTTACGTGATAAAATTTGAACAATAAGCATGCCTTATATATTATCCATAACTAATTTAAAAAACTTGAAGGTGTTATGTTTATTCGAAAAATTATATTTTCTCATAAGTAGTTTTTTGATTAAAAAAATTAGGAATACCAAGGGATATAATATCAATCATCATTGTTTTAAAATTGAAATATATAATTGAATAATATATTATATTAAATCTATAATATTCATACATTCACCAGAATCATCATGGAGGTCCCCATATATCTTTATTAATTACACATCTAGATAGGGGGACTTATTTTTAAATATAGTGTGTGGGAATGTCAGTCTCTATCACAAATGTAGTGAGTCCAACCCATATAGCATGAGTACACAGAAGTATTCAATCAGGGTGAATTGGTATATTAATATTTCCAAAGATATGAATACAACATTTGAACAAATTCTATGTAATTTAACATCTTTTACTCACATTAAATCATAAATAAGGGTCCACACCTATGTCATCCTCTTTTTAGTGATTTATATATTTTTTGACAATACATAACAAACATAGAATCATGTACTATGGCCATAGAAATTATGAAGTTAATATCATACATTTCTTCATAGGCACATGAGATATCTCTTCCTCAAGAATAATGTAAAAAATAATCTCTTTATCATTTATCCAATTTCATTCATCCAATGACACACCCAAAACATGAGACCTTAACATGACTAAAAGTTCGTGGTTATTTATATACAAAAAACTAAATGCTCAAATGATTAAGTTAATAATGATAAATATTCTGAATTTAAATACACACCTCCGTATATAGTAACAAACAAATTAACCTGAAACATATGGTGTTCATATTGTCAAGTCAGTCTTCATGATCTCTACAACTCAACTTCACCAAGTGTGAACTAAATGTGAAAAAAATCAATTCTTATTATCCCCTAAAACATAATATAAATATATTATCATTTTACTTTAAATATGATGAACCTAAACCACATGAAGGATATACATATTATTAAAATCATAGTATCTCATAGTTCTATTTATTGATGGGATGTTTATAAACATTCAAAAAAATATATATAATGTGAATACATTTCCATGTAAACCATGTATGAAGACGTATTAACAATGGTGTGGTATGATTAAAAACACACAAATATATATATATATATATATATATATATATATATATATCTACATCAAAATGTAATTATTCAATGATAATAATGGTAGATTAATTAGTGGGTTAGAGGGAAACCACTTTTAATAATAACCCCCCTTTAGGGTACTCATGTTTTTTTCACCAAAAAATATTATTATTAATTACAATAATGTTAATGTTATTTGAGGATGAACCCTGATATGGTTTCTGACTGGTACCATTTAAATGAATTTTTGATAATCTTTACTATATAATTCAAATATGTTATTCTTGATGATAAATTTGATATCGGGTAATCGTCACTAGCTATTGATGCCACTTGATATCCCTTTGGAATCATTCATGACTAGTTTTATATTGTAAGATTGTATTATGATACAATATTTTTTTTTTGAAAACCCCAAAATATTTATTAGACCTAATAAATTTATTCATTAATTTATTTTGGATTAATTTATATCTATTAGAAAATGATATTATATAATACACATAGTCATGGGAGGATCATTTTCTTAGATGGGAGATCATTTAATGTACACTTAAAAATAATCATCTTTATAACAAGTTATAAAATTGAAATTCTTGAATTATTGCAATCTGATTTTCACTATACATAATTTCCAAGGATGTCTTATCAGCGTGTATTAGGAAGTATATAAGCCTATTTTTTATGAGAGGTCAAACATGGGTTTTTATATCCTTATGATTTTTTAAATGATGTCTATATAAGTAGATTTATATTTTATGTCCACATTTTTTATAGTATAAATGAAAATTTTAATCATAATGTAAGAATTTTTTGTCTTTTTATCAATGCATGAAAATGTTCCAAGCGATAAATAGAGTATTTACATTGTTTTTACGTAACCTAGTTTAGATAAGTAATAATCAATATAGTATAATAATAGGGGGACTAGTCTAGGATACATGCATATTCTACTTCATCATATTATTTTATTATAAATATATATTTTTTGGATACTTGAGTAGGATTACGTAAATCAGGATCTAATGTTTTCAATAGTAGACTACACACTAATATTATGTTGTTCAAACATTTTTATTGACATGTTTATGGTGTATATTTTAAAAAATAACCTTGGTTGTTTTAATATAATCTGACATTAGTATTTGAAAAAAGAGGTGACTGGTGTATCTTTTTTATTTTGATGTAATATTATTCATAACCCTATGAAGTTTCATTCCACTATTGGTGTGATGATTAAGATGAATCTAGTGAATGTAGTACAATTGGATAGTAGTGCGTGGAATATGATGAACCTCTAACATGCGATTTTATATAATCTTCAGAGGTATCATGGCAGAGCCCACCATACATATCTGATCATTTTTTCATCACTCTATAAGAGTGTGAAATAGAATCAATAATCAGTCTTATACATCTTTGTTATGAGGTACCATATATATGGTTGATGATAACCACATTATTTTTCCCCTGATAATAATGATGTTCTTGTTGTATAAGGAAGAGTTAGGGTTTATTTGAGTATGAATGATAATTTGATATAGGATTTTCAAAAATTATTGTTTGTTTTAAAATTGGGAACACAAATATTTACTATTATATTTACAAGAACTAGTTGTTCCCCCATACAGATAAAGACATCATGTGGTTCCTTTCGTGATCCCTTAAAAATCAATCAATAAATTTTGTGAATCAACGATATATATGACTTCTCCATTCACAACCAATACAAAATCAATGTTACATGAAATGAAAATATATTCAATGATAGGGAGAAAACCTTTTCCTCAAAAAATAAATTTTGTATTAGTACATTTTTATTAGTTAATCAAGGATTCAAATTTCCATTTAAATAGGGATTCCCAATCATTTGACAAACCATGATGGTTATGTGGCCATGGAATATTATGTCATTATAGTGTTTGAAAGGGAATACTATCTTATTGGGATTTAGGATATGTATCTCAATATTAGTAGAGTTCTCAGATGTAATATAATAATAAATAAATTTTTAGACTATATAAAATCCTTTAAAAAATTTCCAATCATCTCATAATATATTTATGTTAATGAAATGTTTATTGGAATATTTATAGGACTTTAAAAATTTATGGGAGAATTTTAATTCACTTGATGATCTCTCATATACAATCAATTATCATGAATCAATTAAAATGGATGTTTTTGATACTATGAAAATAATCTATCTAGATAAACTTTTGGCTATGAAATGTTGGATAATTGGTGTTTATTATGTCAATACTAAGAAAAAACATGTAAATTAATGTCTTTTTATTCTATAAGGGTTTAAGTATTATGGTGTGTAGGAAATGTTTATAATCCCACTTGATCTTCCATTTTCTTATATAATACTATTGATTTTATATATTGGTTCATTTAAGGTAATTGAATTGGTGGTATTGATTCATAGAGATTCGTGATTTCCATGATGTTACATCCAATTAAAGATGTTTTTTATGCATCTTAGATTATGAGATAACAACCCAATATTTCTCATGTGTCTTATATCAAAGAGATATTTATATAAAAGGATACATCATTTATGGTATGATTTAATAAAAATATGATTTATTCTGAGAATTATTAAAATGGAAATACAAACCCTTTAGATTTATACATGATTCAAAATAGGAATATTTGGGAGGATATATATGAGAATTATTCTTATGTGTGTTCACTAGGAAAAATGTTTTTTACAATGATTATTTGTGGTGCTGGATAATATATCTATGAGATGATAATTCCTATTATGGGGGTGGGGTTACAACACCGATGATATCATTGAATCATAAATTAGATTTATTTTTTTGATAACTATTTATATTTCATTATTTTTTTGTTTTATTGATGTCGACATGGGAACCATGATTATATTTTAGATGTTGGAATGGGATCAAACTAAAAATATGTGCCAAGAATACGTATATTATATAATGAATTATATGGTACCATGTGAGTGGAATGCATTATATTTATATCACACACAATTTTATGGTGTCATTATAACCTCGGGTAACTACAGTATGATTAATCTTATAAAATTTTTTTTTATAGTCTATAGAAACCAAAAAAACGATGTGTTTCTTATAAAAGAACATATATGAGTATCGATAAAGCCTATTAAAGATTAAAATTATAAAAAATTTAAACAGTTATATAACATGACACTAGGTTACTGCGTGATGGTATTCTTATAGAAGTGGTGTTCCGTTGTTATGCACCAATCCTATATATTGATGATGGTCATTAATAGAGTCTTAGCACATGATAGAGGAGTGGTTGTATAGGAACAAGTTCAGTAATGTGTTTTTGGTTCTCTCAGGTTTGAAATTATATGCTTTCTTCATAGGGTCTACCCTTAGAGGGTGCTCATAGAGAGTTATAATATCTAAATTAGTGTAGTCTTTATAAACCACATCATCTATGTAGTTTTGTATTAAATAGATTCAGTTGATTAAAAATAAAAATAATATAAATAGGGGTTCCTCATTTATTCTGGAATGATTAACATAAAAAATATTTTACTATATTTTCTTCTCTTATATGATGATATAATATGTACATAAAACATTAAACTGTAATCTATCAAATGTTAAAGCATTGTGTAAGGATAATAGTCCTCACTGATATATTCAAAATTTCATAAAATGTTTCAACAATATTTATTGTATCGGAAGTAATTTATGGACTTTTCAATTATTTATTACTATTAATTAATTTATATTAATAACTTATCATATTTTATAGAAATAAATCTAGTTGGATGTGGATGGTGGTTGAAAAATAATACATACGGTTTATGATCATTTCATAGGGTGTGTGATATACATAGTAAATTTCCATATACTATGAATCTTTAATCAATTAAAAATATTTTCCCACAAACCAGGTGATGTGGATATGGATTTATTAGGCCATGAAGGATCCTATGATTGTTATTCTTCCATGTAATTGTAACTGATAGTCATGATCATGATTTAATATAGTTGGTAATTTTCTTCATATGAAACCATAGTGAAATCCTGGTGTTATATTATAATAATATAGAGTTTTTAGATTTAGTATATCCTAATTGGATGTTATAATGGTATGTATATGTATTATATACCTTTGTCTTGGCCTATGTGAATCATTATGATTTCAACCAAATTATGGCTAGGAATGTTGGATTAGGATTAATGTTCCTCCTTCTGTCACATATTTTTAAACATGGAATATTAATGTAAATCAAGAGTTTTAAAATTTTTAGACATGAGTAGGATAAATATCACTAAATTATAAAAATTGACATATAAGATTAAAATGCTAAATTGAGTTTTTTACATTTTTCTAATTATTATCTTTTGTTATTCCACTTTTTCATATTTTTGTTTATAAATGATGATATAGAATTTATAAAATCAATTGTTTTAGTTTGGGTGAGATAAAAAATTCTATATTCCTTTTATGCTTATGAATTCTATAACCAGGACTTGTATATTTTTAATAGGATGTCATTCTCATGGTTATGGGATGATCAACTATGTTATTTGGGATTAATGTTAGTTATGGGATTCACTACACATGGTTATATTATTCAAATGAAGGGAAAAAAATTCTACAATGAGATTGTTGATAACATAATTGTATTACCCATATCATATTTTAAGGCATAGGTTGAGTGATGGTCTACCTTCTTGAGTCTATTCACCTCTTTAGGAACGTAATTTTCATTCTTGAAAATTATAACTAGACATGATTCCATATTTTATATAATGGATTGGGGATGATATTCCTCTAATTATCACCATGTTATCAGGAAGTACAATACATACATTAGTATATTAAATAATGTTTCGAACTCTACTATGTATATGTTATGGGGATAAAGTACCCAAAACTGGTCATTATTTTGTGAATGGTTATTATAAACATTGATGATGACTTGGGATGGGACAGTCTATTTATTATTTGTTTTGAAATCTTAAAATAAACCACTAGAAATAGGTGATTTTATTATTACTCAAAATATACTTCTAGGTATATCACAATGTTATGGAATATATTTAGTTTTATTTGATATATATTTACTAAAATTAATGAAAATATCTGAATCTCAATTTACATGATTATAACTATTATTGTTAGGACCCTAACAGGGGTGGATAAATGGTTTATACTCACACCCTACATGGACAATATAATACAATAACTATTATTATAGTGAATGATTGAAATTGGCGAAATATCCCCTCTTTGTATATTTTTGTTTTGGAACATAGTAGGAAATTATATATGGTATTGTTCATGGAAAATGATTTTCTTGTTTTATCATCTAAATTTATCTTTTTTATGACTTTATTAACCTGATCTAAACACACACATATTTTTTTCCTTATTTCTATGACTTAATAAAATTATAACATCTCAATTTATTATATCACGAGTGATGAAATAACCTATTATGGATTTTATTTATGATTTCCATAGTTTTGATTTTTTAAATGTGATATTTGTTTATTTATTTATTTCAATATAATTTATGGACATACATTCCATGGAGAGTATTATGTTTCCAATATATTGAAATATCTCAACCATTATCTGAAATACTCGTAAATATGGGTATACATGCATTAGATATGAGTCAAATAATTTGATAAGATTGGATATAAACTAGATCATAGACACTATTCATATGGATATAACCATTATTTTCATGTTCAAGTTTACAAAATAACCTTTAAATAGATGTTTTATTATTATATTTGAATTTAAATAATTATTTTTTAAATAGACTCTAATTTTTATCATACATGGAGGGAAGGGAGTATATAAGAATTTTTTTTGTACTTCTGGTGATAAAATGTAAGGCCCCATGATTTTTATTGAGGTATAAAATGTTTGATGGAATATAAGACAAATATCACTACTATTATTAGATAATGAAATAGTCATATATGTTAATATATATATATATATATAAATGTATGTATAATCAATTTTATTTATAGATTGTGAGGAATATGACTGATGGTTTTAATGAAATGTGATTCACTAATAAAATATTACTATTTAAATATGACCAATATAATCTTCTCATTATGTTTGAGGGTGTGAATAGAAATTACATAATTATAAATATTATAGGTTTTTAACTCGTATAAAATATATCCATTTTTTATCAATTGAATTTAAATGAAAAAACTAATTGTTTGAAATAAAAATATGTTTTTTATAAAAACAATATTTTCCAAAAAGGTGGTTTAACCACATATTACACACATAATTTCTAATTTTTTTATCATTTTATAAAGTATAATTGGAAATATAATGAGTAAATTTGAAATATAAATGTTATTATTATCATTGGTTGATGAATTGAATCATTTTGAGAACGTTAGATTTTTTTTATGAATAGAAAAAAAATTCATTTTTTATGAAGACTCACATTTTGATTAATTTTTTTACATAAAGAATTTTTTTATAATTTTTCATAAAATTAAAATACCCTTAAGTATATATCAATTAAATTAATTCATTTGGTTTTTACTAATATCATATTAAATTCTGATATAAAATGTGTTATATTTTTTTCAATATTTTCTTTGGAAAACAAAACTTTTTGGATGAATAGAAGGTTATAAATTAAATTTAATTCTTCCACTTCAATCAAATGAATTTTTAATAATGGATTCTATATTTTGAATCCAAATAAATTTTATTCAATAATTTTTGTAAGTAAATTTAAGGACACGATGAATAGTGAAAATGAAAAAAAATAAATTACCATAGATTAGGATAAAACTGGTCTACCGGGGTGTTAAACTAAGAAGATAAATGTTAAAAATTCCCAAATACTTGTCCATGTCCCATTTTATAGAGATAATTATACCTTTTCTCCACTAATGACTTAGAATTTCCCATTTTGGACCCTTTTGTAATGTATGATATGCTTGTATACATTATTTATTCCAAAAAACCAAATGTATCATCTCCCCCACTTATAAATGTACTTACACTATCCTCTACTGTTAATACTTACATGAACCATTGTTTAATTTTCTGAACAGAGATATAATTAACTAGTGTCATAATTTGGTGGGCACATAGCCTTTTGTGTTCCTCCCCATTCGCCTGAGGCTGCTAATTATTAGTGATGGTCTAAGGTGGTAGAGTTTTGAGACTCTAACCTAATATAATTTTTCCATAGTACATGTCATAATGAATTTAAAATATAGGAACCTTAAAAAAGATCTAAAATAAGAAATAATATTTCATTAACTATGAATTCTTAAATAATCATGAAACTGTAATAATAATTAAAATCCAACACGCTAACTTATATACAATGATTTCATTGAATTTAGATATACAAATAGGGGAAACATATGACATGTATGAAAAAAAATATATACTTTTTTTTAAATCCCACTCCACTAGAATCGTGATCATTATATAATTCCTATTCTCCAATTCATTATGTTAGAATTAAAAAAAAATCTACCATCTATAGTAGGGGCGTTTCCATTATCCAGTCCTACAGAGATTTTGCACTATTTGGTAGAAAAGGTAGCCCAAGTATTATGTGAGATAAACATAGTAGTGTAAGACCAATGTTTTTGAGAAATAATCCATCTATTTTACATACCATATCATTTTGTGAGTATAATGAATAACATAGATTAATAAATAAATAAATTTCAATTAGGCTTAGTTTCAAACGAAGACCAGGACAGCTCTACATACCTTGACATAGGTCTGTCTAAGTATCTTATTAGTAACCACATATATATATTAATCATATAAATATATTTATATACTATATACACGTATATGAACTATTAAAATTATGGCATATGTTGGAATATTCATGGATACCATGTGTTAACTGGACCCCTGATATAACTTAGGTGTCTATAAATAATCTAACGAGCTATATGATAAAGCATGGGTACAAACTATAAATCTCATGATTAATGTAAAAATTAATCCTCATCATCAAATGTAATACATGTGATACATCATCACCAATAACTGATACAGTTAGAGACATCCTAATCAACCCTGATGTTAAGGAGATTTAAATTTCATACTCAACAATTTCCTTATCAATCCTTCAATACCCAATAAGAATTTTATATTAAGAAAAATAATAAAACCCATAGTGATAACCTAATAATAATTATAATCATCAATAAACAATATAGAAAATGGTTTCATGGTTTATACAATATATATATAAAAATCATGCATTATGTGGGGAAATCGTGTCACATATTGGAATTCATTATATGTAAACCATTAAAATAATTAATAAAGGAAACATAAATCCATCTAAAATTAACATATATTGTTCAATGGTAAACTATATGATCAAAAAAAGATAGAAATTCATTTTTCAATTCAGGATAAAATCTTAGAATATTTTTTGTCTATAACACAATTACAACAAATATAGAAATTAATTTAGTGTACCAAATGGGGTAGACATAAAAAAGGTCAAAAAAATTAATCATTCAGTAATGGAGAATGATAGAAGAAATAAAAGTCTATAATGAATTATAATGGAATAAAACCATATAAGAATAGTGGAGGAAAATGTATGGAATATTTCAAAGTGGAAAAAGATATGAAAACACATAACAATTATTGGAATGAATTATAGACAAAAAACTACATGTCTATAGATGAGTTCTCTTCCAATATCATTTTCTAATTTTATGTATAATGGAATAAAAATTATTAACATTCCAACTGATTATAAAGAGGATAAAATATTTCACCCCAAAATATCAAAACAGATTGTAATACTTATAATGAATGGAAGAATGGATATTTTAGTTATTATTGAGGTATGATTACCGAGGTAGATCCAATTCTTATGAAAATGATCAGTTTGGATTTTAAATGTTGGAGTTATCAATGAATGTAGAGATTTATTTAGAGATATAATTTATGAGATGATATAGGTGATTCACAATGGAAAAGATAAGGGGGAAAGGATGGTTATGATTTTATTTTCATTAAGGTAATAGTGCTAAATTCACCCATCCTTATCGGGTCACATAGTTTGGCTATATGGTTAGAAAAATAGTATTAAAAATATTCCAACATCACTATCAAAGTAATTCCCTTATATGATTTTATTTCATGGATATACAAACCCTTTTCAGAACATGTGATTTCTATTTTCATAAAATCATAGACATTTTGCAATTGCATGAGCCTCATTTGGCATGGTTTTAGAAAAAATGTGTGAAACCATATTTTAAAAAAGTTCCCTACCTAGATAATGAGAACAATTAGTACTGTAATTGTAATAACTATGGTGCCAAATCCATTTTACCATTTTTTAACTCTATTCTCTAAACGATTGACATATGATCCGGTAATATTCTTTAGGCCAAATATAAAATTTACCAAGGAAATCATTTTATAAAAAATGATTTTTACAATGACACAAATTTTTTTATGTTACTTTTACATAATTTTAGTGATACACAAGATAAAAACCTTACACATAATGGATCCAAATTTTAAATGTCTTGGGAAAACTAGGACTATACATACCATTTACAACATAAAACATTTATTTAATTCCATATTCTATAGCTTCTTATTGGTTCTTGAATTCTCCTTAGTACATGTAGTCACTTCACGATATACAAAAAAAGGGTGGACAAAAATCCAAGTAAGAGTATAAGTAGTAACATGAAGAGTCTTAAAATGGTATGAGAATAATAATTATCATTATAACTCTATTCATAAGATAATTATCATGAGAGGAAACATTAATAAAAGTCATGGAATGTAGTAATGCATAAAAATGAAACATCATGTATTAGTGGTTAACTACAACACATAGTTGTGAAAAAATATAGAATCATGTTTATATATAATTTCACATTAACTAATGGGATTCATTTCTTTACCCAATGCCTTGGAGTACTATATAATTTCGAGTGCACCCATTATATTAAAACATTCATATTGCGCTTTATAATTCCTTGCATACCCTCCACATCATATCGTTTTAATTATCATGCATCCCACATAGAAAATATATCAATAATGAACATAAAAAACCCATTGAAATTAATTTTTTTCATTTCATAAGAACACATTAATATACATTGGGCTACCAAAAGAATAAGGGAATGACATTATTGATAAAAGAATAATCAACCTTGAGTGAGAAGTAAAAGGTGTGCTTTTGAAAGAAGAGTTTTTTTGGAAAACATTTGGTTTTACATAAACTTAAGTGGAAACAATTTACTAACCAGAAAAGTTCTGATAAATATTAATTAATTATTTTTAAGGAGTAACCATACTGAAAATGGAGTCGAAGAGGGAGAACCCAATGAAAGGAAGTTGTGTTCGAGAATTTCCCATATCCTTGTATATGGGTTATTTCTTCACTTTAGTGTCCTATATAATGAGATTATATTCATTATTTAGAAATAGCAGAACCTTTTATAGAAGAAATGTTTAATTATGTAATCATTATGTTCTTTTATGTTCCTTTGGATGAGTTATGGAGTATAAATCCATTGATCCGGGGTGTTGTTTTTCTTAGTTTTCATGAATGGTGCAGTTATACACATGAATGAATGTTCTTGTAGAAAATGGATAAAAATCCAGAACTGATATTACACATTATTAAAAATTTATAGTATTTTAAATGATCTTATAATGAATTATCATATATACCATGTGGATGAATCTTTAGTTAAAATGTAATGATGATCGTTTTAGGTTATTTTGTGGGGTTTTTGAATCACAACCAACATGTTTTTCATTAACAATTAGTATTATGAATAAAAGATCCTCCAAGAACATAAAAATGGTTTAAGCATACATAATAAAATCTAGTTTCAACCATTTAATCGTTCATTTAATTCCTTGAAGTTGTTGAAGGAAAATGGAAGTGTATCGCCCATTATGTAGGTTAACTAACCAATCACGGGCAACAATTTCATTTTTAAAAACAAAGCACAAGAGAGAGGAGTATAATGAATAATATTCCATTAAAATGATATAATACCATTATATAAATCATTAATGAGTTATAATGAATTTTGGGTATGATAAATTGAGGATAATAGAAGAAAAAAATGCAATTTTATAGTAAATTGAAAGAGGAGAGAGAGAAATTACCTCTTGAATTTATCTTCCTTGGGAGCATATTTGTAGAAGATGTTTTGGATTTTTTATCATACCAAGGGCTTCTATACATGTTGGAGGGACTAGGGAAGAGATTTTGTAAAAATTTGGACATGTCGTGAAGCATTAGAGGTGTGAAGTAATGAGGGTGTGAGGGGTGTTATAAATACTGGAGAGGAGAGGGGTTTTATCAATATTATATTCATTAATTTTTTATATCTCCACAAAAAAGAATCAGTGATTATTCCATGACCAAGAATCGTAATATGTTCAAGTGAGTTCAATATTTCGGTGCATAAATAAATCATGTTTTCAGTAATAGTAGATTAGAATTATAGTGTATTTAAACAGTAAATTAATGTATTTTACTATTCACCGAAAATTCATGTATTTCAGAAAAATGCCAAAAATTCACCATAACAATTTATAAATGTGTAGAATAAAATATTTAATTACATTTTATGAAAATAATTTTTTAAATATGTCTATTTTAATTTTTATCTAAAATCATAATTTACATGAAAAATACAGTTTTTAAAATTAAAACGATGTTTTATAATGCTTTCAAAAAGTATACCAGGTTTTATAAAATTAACATAAAACCATATGTCCTGAAATATTTAATTTATGAAAACATGTTAGGAAAATTCTTTTTCTTTAAAAATAATTATTTATTTATAATTATTTATTTACGATTTACAAAAATATTTTTTTTTACTATGGTCATATTGTTACATATAAGATTCCAAAATTTTATTTATACATTCATGGGTTAGGTTACTATTATTTTGGAAGATTTAATATGGATAAGGGTCATATTACTATTCATAAGGGTATGTTACTATTCATAAGGGCAAGTTACTATTGACTAAAAAATTATGTTTTCCAATCAGACTCCAAATATCTTACTGATCGCAACTGTGTATGTCATACTTTTGAAATTCAAAACATAGAAATAGAAAATTTATGTTTACGTTTACATAATTGTTCATTTAAGCATGATGTTGAACTATGTTTCATTATGTTATTTTATATGATTATGAAATTACTAAAAGAAGGTAGAATTTTCATTGATAACCTTTTGAGTCATTACATCCCCCCCATGAAATTTCACCCTTGAAAATTTGTTTTACAAAAATAGATGAGGGTATTTCTCCTTAATTGCATCCTATGGTTCCTAATTTTCCCCTTCATTCTTATAATTCTTACACAACACTCTAACAAGGTGTTTTGTCTTGTTGGGTAGAACTGTATCTCTCTAATCCATAATCATTGTTGGATACTCCTCATAAGAGAGTCCATCTTCCAGTTTTATTACTTTTGAGTTCAGTACATGTGATGGATCTAGTTTATACTTCTTCAGGAATGATATTTGAAACACATCATGGACATGAGCCATATTCGGTGAAAGTGAAGGCTAATAGGCCACAACTCCTATGTGGTCATGGATTCAAAAGGGGCCAATGTTCTTTGGTATTAGATTCCCTTTCTTTCCAAACCACATTTCTATCATCCATGGTGATATTCGAAGGAATATTTTTTCTCCAACATGAAACTATATGTCCCTTATATAGTTGTCATAATATCTCTTTTTCCGACTCTATGAAACTTTTGACATGTTTCTAGATGACTGAAACCTTCTATGTCAGATCTTTCAAAAGATCAGCTCCATGTATCTTATTTTTTCAGCTTCATCCCAATAGGTTGGATTTCTACATCTCTTTCCATACAAGGATTTATATGAAGCCATCTCAATACTCGAGTGGAAGCAATTGTTATACGGTAAAACCAATAAATGGAGATGCTGATCCCTTCCACCTTTGAATTCGAATGAGAAGGATCATGACATGTCTTCAAGCATCTGAAGAGTCCTTTCAGATTGGAAATTATTTTGGGAGTGATATGCCATCCTAAAATTTAATTCAGTACTTGTGTCATATTGAATACTCATCCAAAATTTAGATGTGAACCTTGGATCATGATCAAAGACAATCGAGAGTGGAAAATAATGAAATCTCACCACTTCCTTCACATATATCTATTCAATCTATTCAAGTGAGAGATCATCCAGAATAATGATAAAACATGTAGCCTTGTTGAGTCTATCAACCACAACCCATATCACATTTTTTCCCATAGATGTCTTCAGGAGACCTATGAAAAAGTCTATATTAACATTCTCCCATTTCGACATGGGTATTTGCAATGATTTCTTCATCCCTATGGAATTTTGTCACTTTGATTTACCATTCTCACATACCAAACACCATTATATTTATTCCAATATCTCCTTATTCATGCTATCCCACCATAAGTGTTCTTAGATATCTCAGTACATGTTTGTGCTACCCGTATGGATAGAGAATGTTAAGCTATGTGCATTTTCCAATAAATTATTCTTTATCCCGGGAGATGAAGGAACATAAATATGTGTTCCAAACAGAATCATACAATCATCATTAATATATAACTCTTGTAGATTCCAATCCTTTACTATATTAACCTCCTTTTGTTACTCCAGACCATCCCTTTGTGTGTCTTTAATCATCTCTTGGATTAATGGTTGGGAAATCATTTGGGAAAATTTTGATATATCCCCTACCCTTATTATTTCAAAATCCATCATTTGCATATACTAGAAGATAGGGTCTTTCTCAATCCATATCACAGATATAGTAGTAAGTTCATTTCTACGTAGAGAATCAGATACCTTGGTCGCCTTTATAGGATGATAGTAAATAGAGAAATCGTACTCCATCATTATATATAACTATATCCTTTGATGCATGTTGATATAATTTTGTGTGAATATATATTTTTGGATATTCTGGTCATATGTCACACTTCTCAACATAAACGTAGTGCCCCATGATTTTCGTTGAAAAAATAATGGCAGTGAGCTCCAGATCAAGAGTCAGGAAGTTCTAATCATGGATCTTCAAATATTGTGAGGCATATGATATCACATAATAATTTTTCATGATTACATAACCCAATACATTCTTTGAAGAATCAATGAATATAAGAAAAAACTCTCTACTTTTTGGTAAAGTGAGTATATGTGTAGTGATTAGCCTTCTTTTAAGCTATGTGAAGATTCCCACATGTTCTTTAATATACCCAAACATTATCCCTTTCCCTATTAACTTAGTTATTGGGCTTGACTATCATGAAAACTTTTTCACAAAATGTTGCTAGTACCTATCTAATCAAAGAAATCTATGTATTTCTATGACACTAGAGGGTCTGGTTCACTCTTCAATCACTACTATGTTTAAAGAATCCATAGAAATTATTCCACTTTTGATCACATTCCCAAAGAAAGTGACTTTCTTTATAAAAATGTCACACTTTCTGAAATTGGTGTATAAATTCTCCAGCCTCAATGTCTCCAACACTAATCTAATATGTTCTTCATGTTCCCCCTTTGTCATGGAGTAGATGATAATATCATCGATAAACACTACCATAAATTTTTCTTGGTAATGTCTAAAGACTCTATTAATAAAATCCAAGAGGATTTCTGGGGAATTAGTATGTCCTAAAGCCATCACTAGGAACTCATAGTTCCTATACTGTGTACGTAATGAAATGCTATGAATATCTTCGTTCATCACCTTTAACATATGATATCCAAATGATGATCCACCTTTGATAAGTATTGATCTCCTCTTAACTGACTGAACAAGTTGTCAATCCTTGGAAGAGGATACATTTTCTTTGTGGATATGTTGTTGAGTTCATGTCAATAGATACGCAACCACATTGTTCCATCTTTTTCTTCACAAAGAGCACTGATTCCCACCATGGTAATTCAATAGGGTGTAGGAACACTTTTTCCAAATTCTCTTGAAGAAGCTTATTTAAATCCTCCAATTAGATAGGAGCCACCTTATAGGGACACTTTGAGATAAGATTAGCTCTGGGTATGAGTTCTTTGAATAACTTTACCTCACTATCGTGGGGATTTCTGGGTTACACATTATGAAATACATCACTTTATTCCCTCACTATGGTAATTTCTGTTAGGATGACACATTCCTTTGACTCACATGTTTGATAAAGTTATCCCTCTTTACAGGGAATCAACACCCACACCATTGAGGATTATTCAGAGGAGATTCATGTTCTTCCTACAATTGGATGAGGAACATGTGATGGTTTGGAGTATATAAACATATTTCCTTTTCCCAAGAGTAGATATGTTCACCATATAATAAGAGATAATACATTGCCATTATATCATAGAATACCAACAACGAAAGTATTATGAGATTCAATGGAAGAATCTACCCATATATTCCAATAGGAGAATAGGAAAACACCTAGCTTGAAATAGTAGATATATGCATCTTACAACATTTTTTTCACATGGGTAGTTGACTTTTCTTTCAACCTTTATCATTAGATCTTCCAGTATGAATCTCCATCATTTTTTTCTTATCACTATATACATGAGACCATTCTGTAAAATCCATCTCCACATTGAGGTCACACCAACCAACATCTTCATAATTCCCAACATCTCAAATAGAAAGATCATTTTGAAAGTGTGATTTTAAGCCACTAATGTATATATCAATTTTACTATCATTCTTTATAACAAAGTTTAATCTTACCTTTCAAATGTTGTGAAATTCACTTCCTATGTTGGGACAAATTATATTTCCTTTTTCTTGAGCTTTTTTATTTCTATCTCCATCTTTTTAAAAAGATTTTGTGGGAAATTATTGGTAACAAACATTATTTTAATGTCTTCCCATTCTATCTCGTCTATTACTTCTCTTGGAATGGTGTTCTTAATCAAATCCCAACATTGATCGACCTCTTTATCTGGATGACAAATGGCTAGTGTCACCTTCTCTATCTCAAAAAAGTGAAGCACATAAATGATATTATCCTTGGAGTTGACCCACTGTTCTACAACTAGTGGATCAAAATATCCACAAAACGTAAGTGGTCGTTGCCGCATAAAACACTCTATAGATAGTTTCTCCCTCTTTGGTAAAAGAGGAAGTTCATCATTACTCAGGTTATTATTCATAACCATAGATAGATTGGTATGAATTGTCAAAATGTTTTGAAATCGACCACCCAAACCTTTGGGGATGTTATTGGGGAAATCGTTGCATTGGACCTCACATGGGTTTTTGGTGTGGTTTTTCCAAGTTACATCCATTTTATTAAATAATAAATGTCAGAACAAAATATAAGTCAATGAGTCATTAATAAATAACTCATTAATTTATAAAATTTACACTAAAATAATATCTTGTGGTATCAATTTTTTTAGAAAAGATTCTTGTCCACATATTTGTACATAGTCTCATACTATATATTTTCTCTAGGGTTCTATTAATCCTAATTCACAAATTAATTAAACATCCCTCTAATAAAAACTATAGAGAACCTAAATTCCTTATATTACATTTACATCATTTTAGTGATAAGGAACAAAAAATCATTACACATCAAAGATCCAAATGATTATTTTATTGGGAAAATAGGAAAATACATCACATTTACAACATAAAACATTTATTTAATTCCTTCTTACCTAGATTCTTATTGGATCTTGACTTCACTTTAGAACATGTGGTCACCTGAGGATATACATTAATGAAGGGTGAGATAAAATCCCAATAAGAGAAAATTGATATCCCCGTAAAGTTAAGATAATTATGGATCAATTATTTTTAATGAGTAGGAATACTAAAAATAGAGTGAAATAAGGAGAACCTAAATAATGAATGTTGGGTTTGACAATTTCCCCTACGTTGTATCCGAATTATTTCTTCACATTATTGTCCTATATAATGAGATTATATTTATTATTTAAAAATCCTAGAACAATTGACACATGAACATGGATCCTTATTTTATAATTATGATCTTTTATGGGACTTGGGATGAGTTATAAAGATTAAATCCCTTGTTTGCGAGTATTATTTTTCATAGTTTTCATGAATATTTCACTTGTACAAGTAAATATAAGTTCATGTAGAACATGGATAAAAATTCAGAACTTATATTACATATTATTAATGATATTCTAGGAGTTAAAATTATCTTATAATGAATTATGTTATATACCATGTGGATTAATCATTAGTTAAAATTTAATGATGATTGTTTTAGGTTAATTTGGGTGGTTTATGGATCACAACAAACATGTTTTGTTTTATCAATTATTATTATGAATAAATTTTTTTTACAGAACATAAAAGGGGTTAAAAATATAAATTTAGCCTAGATTCAACCATTTAATTGTTTCATTGATATACTTAAATGATTTGAAGGAAAATCGAAGGCATCACCCATAATGTAGGTAAATTAACACATCACAAGCAACAATCGTATTTTTATAAACATACAGAGTGGGAGAGGGAAGGAGGAGTATAATGAACAATCTTCTATTAACATGATATCATACAAGTATATCAATCATACTATAGTTATCATGACATTTGTGTTAGAGAAGTTGAGGATAACAGTAGAAAAGAGAGATACATTACCTCTTGAATTTATCATATTTGAGAGCCGATTTAGCGAAGATTTTTTGTTATTTTTATCAGACAAAGGGATTATAGATGTGTGGGAGGGACAAGGTAAGAGAGTTTTTCAGAATTTGTACAAGGCCTGAATCTTGAGTGGTGTGAAGTAATGAGGGTGTGAGGGGTGTTATTTATAGTGGAGCAAAGAGGGGTTTCCTCAATATTATTTTCATTAATTTATTATTTCTCCACAACATTAGAAATAATGATGATTCCATGAAAAATAATAGTAATATGATAATTTTTGTTAGATATTTGGGTGATTACATCACTCATGATGTCAGTAATAGTGGATTTAAATTACAATGTATTTATTCAGTAAATTAATGTATTTTACTATTCACAAATAATTCATGTATTTCAGAAAAATCCCAAACATTCACCCTAATCATTACTCTATGTGTATAATAAAAAAATGAACCCAATTTTGTGGAAATAATTTTGAAAATATGATTTATTTAATTTTTAAATAAATTAATATTTTACTTCAAAAATACAGATTTTAAAATTAAACCTGATTTCATAATGCTTTCAAAAATTACATAAGGTCCTCTAAAACTACATTAACTCTAGAAGAAATAGAATTTTATATTTTTTAAAACATTTTAGGATAATATTTTTTTTAAATTAATTAAATAATTATAATTATTTATTTATTAATTACAAAAATGGCAATACTTTTACTATGGTCATATTATCACATATAAGATACCTAAATTTAATTTATATAATCATTAGTGTGGTTACTCTTCTTTTATAATATTTAATATTTATAAGGGACACATTACTATTCATAAGGGTGTGTCACTAGTCATAAGGGTAGGTTACTATTCAACCAAAAAATAATTTTTTCCTATCAGACTCCAAAAATCATACTGATTGGAACTGTGTTTGTCAGATTTTGGAAATTCAAAACTAAGAAGTGGAAAATTTATGTTTAAAGTTGACATAGTAGTTCATTTAAGCATGATATGAAATTAATTTTACTAATGTGGTTTTATATTATTTATACATTACTAAAAGAAGTGATAAATTGTGTTGATAAAAGATCGGTTTGTTACAATCCTTACAATTGAAGAAAATGATTTTTTTTACCACCCCTCACAAAAAAAATTTCCCCAATTTGGTCTTCTATAATTATATAGTGGTCATCTGTGTAATGATCCTACCACTATGCTTGTATATCAACATCATTTTCACATATTTGGTCGTATATTGTGTCATCATTCAATTGCATATGTACTAATAGAACTGAACATTCTTATATTTTGTTAATGCAATGGTCAACAATATGAACAGTAAACTCCTCAAACTAAGAATCGTCATCAAAATAATTGTCATCCATTTTTATAACATGTGATGGGTATGAATAATATTATTAAATAAGAGATATGTGAATGAAAACAATAATATACCAATATCTATAATAATTTTCTTTTAAATAATCTATTCATCCAACTAATTTAAAAAACACAAAGGGTCTAAGAAAATATGCAAAAGCATACGTTGCCAACGAATATGCCGACAGTCCAAACATGGTAAAACTCTCAAGAAAACCTGATCTCTAACGTCAATCTCAATAGATATATGGTATATATTTGAATATGAATGCTCTCTGGACTCACCAGTCAACATGAACTTTCTATTTAACTAGACAAAGTATAATCTCTCTTATATGAGATGTAGTCATTGAAAAGATGCCTCCTGTACCTCCGGAAATTACAATGGTGATTGGTAAGGCCTAAAATATAGTGATTCAGAAGGATCATTTTGAATGGTATCCAAAAAGATGTTATTATATGAGAACTCATATAGGGGAATGTGTTTCTCAAAAGAACCCCCAAAATCAAGGATGTATTCATTGACCATGTCCTATAACACTTAAATTCAACTTTTTGTCTTTCTAAATATTCTACGGTGATTGGATTCTCTCAAAAGCACCTATGTACCTATGGATATCTGATAAAATTTCTAGAATTGAGATATTAATCAAACATCCTTATCAGATACAATCAATCATGGATATCCATGATCATCTATGATATGCCTAAATTATATATTCCCAGGATCATCTACCAAATTTTTTATCAAACTAATAAAAAGTTTGTGACCTTCATCAAATGATAAACAAACTCCCATACTAAATAATTTTTGTGACACCCTGACACCAGTTACCCAGAGTTGGTGCAATATTACATAACCTTGGAATGATCAAAAAAGATTTAGTCTCAAAAGACTGATTAGTTTAGTAGCCTTTGAAGTACTAGATACATTCATAAGTATTACATTACATTATCAAATGAAAATCTACAACAACATGGTCTCTATAGACCACACTCATATCCCTTAGACTATACCTGTAGGTCAGTCATAATATACCTCTTCGTATCCTAGAAAAAACAAAACATTTAAATGGGTGAGCTCAGATGCTTAGTAAGGATAAACATATAGCGGAAACATTCATAAATAAGCATAAGAATTTTAAGGAAATTTATAAGACTAAAACACAAGCCCCTTAAATATAAATTTCACCATAATATGGGAAATATAAATCAAAATAATTCCATTTACTTAATCACATGGATATTCTTCTAGTTGAATAATCACGTGCAATATTGATAGCCAATTTCATAATGATGGAATGCATAATGCCATACTTCATAACCGCATAGTTAAGGCCTTGTGCCAAGACTACAAATATGATTTTTTCAAGGCCTTGGGCCAAGAAACTAGTTTGTCACATGAGACCTACCGATGCATTGAGGATCTATAGCGGGCTCCACTTGTATCTTACTAAGTCCAATTCATTCCTCATAAGAAAAAGGTTTAATCATAACATAAACACTCTTATTAAAACTACCATATGAAATGAGAGTACTTTATCCATAAACCATAAATGGTATATAAATAACACATCTATAGTCAAACATATCAGAAAACCTTCAATACAATATGGAAGAATTGTATCATAATAAATCCATTTCAAACAAGTGTATAATCCATCCAAGGATGTTAACATAGATGAAATAAAAACAATTTGAGAGAGGATATCTTTCTTCATTTTTTTTAATAATTTAAAATTTTCATAATTATAAATGAAAACATGTATTTTGAAAATATTATTATAAACTTGTAAGAGATTCTTCGATGATGTTATAACGGTGTAAAATAGATTCACCCACCGTATAAGTTAAAAAACTATTTTACCTTAATTTTGTCGAAAAGGTCATAAAGTACCATGGTTAGAAAACGGAAAAAAGATTCCTTTAAAATATTTAAGGCCAAAGAAGGTCAAAAATTACTTTAACCTATATTCTAGGAAATAGTAAAAATATTTTGAAATACGTTTTTATGAATCATTGATGTGGATGATAATGATGTCCCTATAGATATTCATGTATAAACAACCTCGGATAACAAAGAGATTGTGAAATAAATCCTTACATTGTACTTTTCCTTGGTCGAGGGTACGCTGACCTCCTGTATAATAGTTAAATCATTTTTATTAATTTATACAAGAACCATATACAAAAATAAGATATCTTATATGATCTTTTATTATTTCATTGTTAATAATATTTTAGTATTATCATCATTTAGGGTGTTAACCGATTTGTTTTCCTTTATATGTTTTGTTATGTAAGTCATGTTTGTTTTGGATAAGAAGTATTTGATTCATATCCATAATTATATTGTTTTCTTCAAACATTATTTTTAATAATCAAATGAAAATTATTCTTTAATGGTTATGATGGGGAAATGAAACTCATCGCGTTCGTGGAGACGGTAATACGTACGTACGCACGAGTGACAAAATCATTATTTTGATATTAAAATTGTATGTAAATAGATGGTATATAATATATACTGAATAATTAAAATGTTATATTTATTATTTACATAAATTATACATCCTTATTATAACCATCCAAAAAATAATGTATTGAATAACTACTACACCACAACGTGGAGACAGTAAGTCGTACGTACGCACGTATAGTGACTTTTTCATTCATATGATAGATAGAATAATGAATATTTTTGTAGAAATTTTATGATAAAATCATATTAAAGAGAATATAATGGAGTTATTATTTTAAAATGGAAACAAAAAACAAAAAGTAGTGGAAGAAGAAAAGAACTTGAAAGATGTGATGAAATATTTGCCTCTTCTTCGGGTTCTTCCTATTGATTTGATCAAAAGGGCTCCGTAGGATGGATTTGTGACCAATTAGAGCACTCTAGGTTTAATGGAGGATAGTTTAGGGGATATTTGGTCAGGGGATGTCTGAGCCAAATGGATTTGGAGGTGTGGATTTGAGAGAAGGGGAAGTGCCCTTTTATAAGTGGGGTGATGGGCACCATATGAAAATATTGAAATATTATTTTATAATAAATTCATATTCGGTTTATAATGGCTCAAAAATGATTTATTTTTATGATAAGGTGGTTATGGGTCTAAATACCTTAAACCAATAGGATTATACTGGTTTTGGTCACCATATTTACCTTATCATTTAGATTTAACTCTTAGTTAAATAGTTTGACATTTACCATGTCTCTTTGTATTTTTATATTATTTGGTTAATAAAATTACTATAAACTTTCAAGAGAACCCAAAGATATTCATTAATTACTTATATAATATTATTTAGTCCCTTGGGCCGATACTTAGAAATTTAATAATATTATAACAACCAATTATATAGTATTTGTTTTAAAAACACAATTATGTAGATTTTGACATTATTTAATAATTGGTTTTTGTTAAATTCTTAAAAACATTATTACTAAAACTAAATTAATATATTAATTATTTAAATGTCATAGTATCGTATAAAATTATATTAATTCCTCAAAAATCTCAAATTATAATTATATGGATATTTATAATATCGATTATTTTAATCATTCATTAATAATGTAATTATTGTATTATCATTACGTCATAAATAAAATTACTTATTCGATGTCTAAAAATTATAAATAAAATAACATTGTGTAGGAAATCGTTTTATATTTATAATTAATATTTATAGTAAAATTTATCTTATGTATAACCCCATATTACAAATGGTTTAGTTATTAATCATTTAATTTAAAACTTTTAACTCTTCTTTAAATAAAATAATAATAAATGTCTTAATCTAATCCCAGTGGACCGAAAGGATAATATCTTAATCATAAGGATGTTTTTGTTCTAATTTCACTTATCCAATAAAATTATTACATGTGTTAGGGTAATAATAATATCATTTTTACCATTAATGTCCCTATTTATTTTTAACCGCGGTAAATAAAATTTAAAAGTTATTATTCACCAAAAATTATTTTAATCTTATTAAACCAAATTTGACATAATGATATGAATTGTGTATATCAGATTTTGGAAATTCAATTTAAAAAATTGGTAATATTAATTTTTATACAAATTTTGAAATTTTCTAAGTAGGGGGGTAAAAGATGGTAAAATGTTCAATAAAATTTTATATATCTAAACTTATTAAAAAATGAATCCAATTAATTACATTTAACTTTTATTGGAATTATTTATCTATTTTGACCTAAAATAAATTTAAATAAAAAAATTATTATTTAAATAAAATTTCGGTTTTAACCAATAACGTAATTTTGTTTTCTATTCATCAAAAATTTAAATTTTTCAAAAAAATACCAAAAATTCATCCTATGCTAATTTCGATATTCCAAATTAAAAAATGAAATCCATTTTAAAAAAATAAAATTTATAAAATTTTAAAAAGTGGGTATTACTTTTCATAACCTCTAGTTTTATTGGTCATAATGTTTTATAATCTCAAAGTTGAATACAATGCAAGCTATTGGATTATTCAAAGGGAAACATACCATGGAATCTTGGGGTGTTACATTATTCCTTGCTTCAAATAATTTCATCCTCAAAATTTCTAGAGTACTACCGCACAAAAATATTCGGGTGGTTCTTCATCATAATTTCATTGGGTTACCACGTTGTCACATCCATCTTATGGTTTCTCCATAGAACTTTTACTAGACGAGTTGTCTGGTTTCTCAACACTTGATATCTAGTATCATGAATTTTGATAGGCTCTTTGCAATAAGGCATATCGGGTTCCAGTTCTATTTCTTCATAGGTTGGTACATGTGTTGGGGTGGGCATGTATTTTCTCAATAGTGATATGTGGAACACATCATGAACTATGGAGAGACTTGGCGACATTTCCAAACGGTAAGCTACAACCCCAATTCATTCTAGAATTTCGAAAGATCTGATGTACCTGTGACTCAATTTACCCTTCTTACCGAATCATATAATTCCCTTATATGGACATACCTTCAAGAAAATATGATCTTCTTCCTGAAATTCCAAATCATTCCTTTGATTATCGGCATAACTCTTATGCCTAATTTGAGCTGCTTTGATGTGGGTTTGGATACCCTACACCTTTTCCATCATTTCTTCAAAAACTTCAAGGCCTACGTGTTTTTTTCACCAACATCATCCCAAAAAGTTGGTGTGAGAAATATATTTCTATATAATTCTTCATATTCTTCCATCTGTATACTTGAATGGAAAGTATTGGTATAGGAAAATTACACCATAGGTAAATATTGATCCCACATACCTTGAAATTCATGTGAGAAATATCTCAAAATTTCTTCTAAGGTTTGAATAGTCCGTTCTAATTTTGCATCACTTTGAGGGTGGTAGGTATTGCTCAAACGAAGTTCAGTATCCAACGAATTCTAAAGGATTTTCTAGAATCTTGATGTAATATGGGGATTAAAACCAGAAACAATTGATAAGGTTACACCATGGAGTCTTACAACTTCATTAATATATAGTTTTTCCAGACGATCATTTGGTAAATCTTCTCTTATATAAAAAAGCGTGCTGACTTGGTAAGATGATCAATAATGGCCTTTATTGCATCATTATTACTATGAGTATTTGGTTTCCCCATAATAAAGTCTATTTTAATATCATCCCATTTCCACTAAGGTATGGGAAAAGGTTGCTTGACTCCTATTGGATTTTTTTTCAACTTTCTCTTATTGACAAACCATACATCTCAACACAAAATCAGTAATCTCCCTCTTCATGTTGTCCCACCAAAAATGTTTCTTCAAATCTCCATATATCTTAGTGCTACCAGGGTGTATAGAGAAATTGGAGTTATGAGAATCATCCAACAATTCCATTTTCAGATCAGGTATATCGGGAACACAAAGCCTCTTCCCAAATTTCAGAATCCCATCTTCATATACGATGTTAATCAATCTCACATCATTCATAGCTTTAATTTTCTTTTGAAATACCTTATCACCAGTCTGAGAACTTTTTATCCTTTCTAGTAAATATGGTTTGGAAACTATTTTAAAAAGTATCGATGATTCACCTTCCATGATTATTCCCATATCCATCATTACTAGATCCATATATATAGGATCCTTTTCAACTCTCATCTTGTTCAAAATTCCATTATCCTTTTAATCAAAGCATACTCCACCTTATTTTCCTTCCTTGGGTGGTAGTGAATAATGAAATCATAATTCTTGATTAGTTCAGCCCATCTCATTTGCCTAATGTTGAGTTCTTTCTGTGAGAAAATATTTTTCAAACTATTGTGATTGGTATATCTCTCACATTTTTTACCATTGATATAGTGTCTCTATATTTTCAATGAAAATATTACAGTTTCTAACTCATGATCCTGTGTAGGATTGTTTTTCTCATGAATTTTTATCTTTCATGATAAACATGCAATAAACCTATCATTCTTCACAAGGACACAAGCAGGTCCTTTATTTGAAGCTTCACTATTAATAACAAACCCATCATTCCCCGATGGTAGAGTCAAGATAGGACCATTGACTAATATTCTCATCAGTTATTCAAAACATTCCTCAAACTCTTTTTTCCAAACAAATTTAACCCCTTCATGTGTGATCTTGGTTAATGGGTTTTCCAATCATGCAAAATTCTGGACAAAACTTTGATAAAAGCCTTCTAAACAAATTAAACAGCATACCTCAATTACACTTGTCGATGTTGGCCACTCTTGGATTGCCTTTGTCTTAGATGGGTCCACATAGGTTCTATCTTTAGAAACAATATGGCCAAGAAAAGAAATCTCTTGAAGCCAGAATTCACACTTTCTAAACTTCCCATATTATTCATTTCTTCTAAGAGTTTTTAGGATAATTCACAAGTGATTTTCATGATCTTAATATATTTTGAAGTATACCAAGATATCATCAATAAATACCACTATAAAGACATCAAGATATTCCCTGGAAACACTTTTCATTAGATCTATTAAAATAGAGGGTGCATTAATTTGTCCAAAAGGCATTACTGTAAACACGTAATGATCATACCTGGGTCAAAATTCTTTCTTTGGAATTTCATCCATTTTCACACACAACTGATTATATCCAGATCGAAGGTTAATATTTTAAATATATTGAGCTCCATGAAGTTGGTTGAATAAATCATCAATACGAGGTAGGGGATACTTGTTCGTTATCATTATAACAATGATCTCTCTATAGTCAGTGCACAACCTCATAGATACATCATTGTTATAAAAAAAGAAAGGGGTTCCCCATAGAGAAACACTGGGGTGAATGAATCCTTTATTACTCAATTACTATAGTTGTTTCTTTAGTTTCACTAATTTCACTATGGAAATTCTGTAAGGAGTGTTCTATATGGACCTTGAACCAGGAATTGAGTCAATGGAAAACTCAATTTATCGTTCTGGAGGATGTCTAGGTAAATCCTCTTGAAACACATTAACATATTCTTGCACAATAGGTACATACTTTTTTTGAACCTTCATTTACTGTCCCACAGGTATTTCATTATCTTCCTCCCAAATAATTTAATTTAGTTGAGATAATGAGGGTGGATCTAGATAAAAATCAGATGGTGATGATTCTGTTATATAGATAGGGTACTCATTATCGTTATTGAGAATTGTAACCTCATTATTCCTACAATTAATTTCCGCATCATGGTTCAAAATTCAATCCATTCAAAGGATTATATCAAATTCAATCTCGGGTATGACGATGAGATTAGTAGAGAAATTACATTTATATGCCCTAATGGGAACTGGTTCACAAAACATTATTGCAATGATACTTCCCTTAAGAGTTTTGACTAAAAACTACCTTGTTAAATAAAATTGGAAATATCTAATGTTCTTAGAAAACTGGGAAGATATGAAACAATTTGATGATCTAAAATCAAATAAATCATTGGATAAACTTGAGGAATCCAATAAATTTTCTTCCACCACGTTATTTATTGCATAAACCTCAGCAGTAGTGATCATATAAGATTGGTCTTGATCCCTTGTCCTTTTCTGAGGTAAGTTTCCTTGGAGCTTAGGAAATTTATTTTCATAATTCCCCCTTTTTATACAATTGTAGCATTCAAAATTAACAGCCTCTTTCTTCCCCTTGCAATCACAAGCTTGGTGGACTTTTTCACCACACATGTAATAGACTCCCATTCCCTTCAGGATTGTACCAGGGTGTTTCTTCCCACATTTACTAGAGGATAGATATTCAACTTTTACATTATTCCCATTATTTTTATTTGAAAAGTGTTCAGCTAATATCTTCTTCTCTTTCATTGCATTAATGTCAAAAGACATATAGAATTCATTTACTGTCTTGATATCACATGAGACAATATCATCGTATGATCATAAGGATTGTGGGACTAATGCTCAATGGAGAAATTGTTTTAACCCCTCAAAGAATCGATCAATTTTACTCCTTGGGATACATATATAATTTGTAGCATGCAATGATAACCTTGTAAAGTTGGCTTCATACTTTGTGACATTATCATTATCCTTTTGCCTCAGACTCAGAAATTGCCTTTCCATATCCGCTCAATGGTGATGAGGAATGTATTTATCTATTAAAAGGATCTTTAAAATCCCTTCATTCTATACTTTATACTTCATTATATTACATGGTGTTTTGAATTAATCACCACCATTTATCTGCATCTCCCGTGAGGCGATTAACATCCATAAATACTTTTTCCCTTTTGCTACTCCCCAAAGAATGAAATATTTTCTCTATAGAACATATCCATTGTTCAGATACAATTAGATTCATAGTCCCCATTGAATTTTTGTGGTTTTTTCTCATGAAGCTGTCACACATTGATCCACTGTGTTGTGGATTAGGGTGATCCATACGAGTAAGGTTATTATTCATAACCTGAGTGAGTTTTCCTAGTATGGTGACAAGAAGATCTGCACCAGTTGTATCACCAACTCCAATATAATTATCTTGAGTAGGAGAGAAATCCTTATATGGATTACGTTCATTGATATAGTTTCCATTCCCCCCCTAGACGCCATTTCTAAACAATGGAATACAATAGATTAGTTTATGAATTGAATACATAATCCCAAATATGTAAAACACTTAACATAAATTAAATAGTTTATATATATAATCTATAATCATAAAAATGTTTTCTTTGAGGAGGAATATGCTCATAAATCCTTTATAATGGTTTGTAATGAAAATGAGAATTATCCTAATAATTTCCCCATGGGAGTGTCGTAACCAAGAGATCATCAAGGCCCGTTGTCGTGTACCAGTTCCCGTTTGAGTCTAGTTTAACGTGGTGTTTTCGGGTTTTACCCCTAGCTACATCTGTGATAGAGCCACCTCTACCTACTCGTATCCAGACAGGGATGTATTTCATGGATAATACATAATCATTGTACATTACCATAATTCTAGGAAGTCCTTCTATACTAATCCTCAAAGTATATCTTATTGTGACGTTCTCTAATCGGAGTTTTCATAAATCTAGTATCCATTGATTGTAAAAAACTTCCTCTAATACCAATTGTAACACCCCAAACCTAGTTACCAATAGTTGGTGCATTATTACATAACATTTTAATGATAAAAAAAGATCAAGTCTCGAAATAATGATTAGTTTAGTAGCCTTAGAAGTACGAGATACATTAATAAGTTTTGCAATACACTATAAAATGAAAAACTACAATAACATTGTCTCTATAGACCACACTCATATCCCTTAAACTATCCTTGTAGGTCAGTAATAATATACATCTTCACATCCTGGGAAAAATAAATCATAGAAAGGGGTGAGCTCAGATGCTCAGTAAGGATAACAATATGGAAGATAATTTTTTAAATTAGCATGAAAATATTATGGAAATGTATAAGACTAAAATACAATCCTTTTAAACATAAAATTCATCATAATATGGAAAATATAAATCAAAATAATACCATTTACTTACTCACATGGATATTATACTGGTCTAATAATCACATGCAATATCGATAGCCAATTTCTTAATGATAGAATGCATAATGCCAGAATTTATATCCACATAGTCAAGGCCATGTGCCAAGACTGGAAATAAGTTTTTATCAAGGCCTTATTCCATGACTCTAGATTGTCTTATGAGACCTACCGATGAATCGAGGAGCTAGAGCGGGCTCCACCTATCACTAACTAAGTCCAATGCATTCCTCATATAAAAAGGTTTAAAAATAACATAAACATTAATATTAATACTAGAAAACGAAATGTCAATATTGTATCAATAAACCATTAATTGTATAAAAATAACACATCCACAGTCAAACATATCACAAAAAAATCAATACAATATGAAATATTTTTATCATAATGAAACAATATCAAACAAGTGTAAAATCCATCAAAGGAAGTTGACATCGATGTAATCAAAACTATTTGAGAGAAATATTTCTTTCTTCTTTTCTTTGAAATCATTTTAAAGTAACATAATTATAAAATAAAACATTTATTTTGAAAATATTATTATAATCTTGTATGGGAAGCTTCAACTATGTTATAATAGTGGAAAATAGCCTCACCCACTGTATAAGTTAAAAAAACATTCCTACATTAATTTTTTTCAAAAAGGTTATAAAGTACCTTGTTTAGAAAATGATGGAAACATTCCTTTTGAAACATCAAAGGTAAAGAAATGATATATAATTCTTTAACACATAGTCTACAAAATAGTAAAAATGGTTTGAAATACATTTTTATGAAACATGGATGTGAATGATAAAGAAGTCACAGTAGATACTCACTTATAAACAACCTCATATAAAAAAGAGATTGTGAAATTAACCCTTACCTTGTACTTTTACATGGTAGAGAGTATTTTAACCTCATGTATAATATTTAAGTCATTTTTATTGAATTATACAAGAAAAACATACATAAATATGATTTCATATATTATCTTCTAATGCTGCGTTGTTAATAATATTTTAGTATTATCGTCATTTCGGGTGATAACTGATTCGTTTTCCTTTATATGTTTTGTTATGTAATTCATGTTGTTTATGGATAGGATATATTTGATTCATATCCATAATGATATTAAGTTGTTTAAAAATTATTTTTAATCATCAGATGAAAATTATTCTTCAATGGTTACAATGGGGAAATGAATCTCATTGCGTTCGTGGAGACGGTAATCTGTATGTACGCATGAGCAACAATACCATTCATTAGATATTAAAATTGTATGTAAATAGATGGTATATCATATATACATAATCATTAATACGTTATATAAATTATTTACATCAATTATACATCATTATTATTCTCATCCATAAAATAATGTATTTAATAACAACTACACCCCGACGTGGAGACGGTAAGCTGTACGTACGCACGTATGGTGACTTTGTCATTAATATAATGGATTAAAGAATGAAAATATTTGTACCATTTTTATATTAACATCAAATTATATAGAATATACTGAATTTATTATTTTAGAATGGAAAAAACAAAGAAAAATGAACAGGAAGTGGAAAACATCTTTAAAGAGGTGATGAAATATTTACCTCTTCTTCGGGTGCTTCCATTTGATTTGAAAAAAAGGTCACCATAGGATGGATTTATGAAAAAAATAAGGCCTCTAAAATTAAGGGAGAAAAGTTTGGTGGATATTTGGTTCGGGTTTGGCCGAGTCAAATGGCTTTGGAGGTGTGACTGTGAGAGGAGGAGAACTTCCCTCTTATAAGAGGGGTGAGGGGTACCTTAGGAAATGATTGAAATATTATTTTATAATAAATTAATATTCAATTTATTATTTCTCAAAAATGCATTATTTTTAGGATAAGGTAGTGATGGGTTGAAATAATTTCAACCAATAGGTTTTAGATATCTTTGGGTAACCATATTAACATTATCATTTAGATTTAACACTTAGTTAAAATGTTCGACATTTACCATGTCTCTTTGTATTTTTATATTATATGGTTAATAAACTTCCTATAAACTTCTAAGAGAACCCCAAAAGATTCTCTAATGACATATATAATAGTATTTAGACCCTTTATATGAATATTATATTTTTAGGAATATTATGTCAACCAATAATAAAGTATTTGTTTTAAAAACTCAATTATGTCTATTTTGACGTTATTTAATAATTGATTTTTTTAATGTCCTAACAACCTCATTACATAAAAATAAATTCATAAATTAAATCCTAACATGTCATATTAACCTATTAAATTAGTGGAATTAATTAAATGTCTCAAATTATATTTATTTGGGTATTTATAATATTAATTATTTTAATATCTCATTAATAATTTAATAATTGCATCATCATTGTGTCACAAATAAATTTAATTATTAAATTTATAAAAATTATAAATAAAATACCATTATGTTCGAAATATTTGTATCTTTCTAATCAAAATTTATAGTGGAATTTATCTTATGTATAACCCTATATTGAAAATGGTTTAGTTATTAAACTTTGAATTTTACACTTTTAAATCTTCTATAAATAAAATAATAATAAATGCCCTAATCTAATCCATGTGGATCTAAAGGATTATATTTTCTTCATAAGGATGTTTATTATTGAATTAAACTTATCCAACAAAATTAGAACATGTGTTGTGGTTATCATAACATCATTTTTACCTTTAATAACTCTACTTACTTTTAACTATGGTAAATAAAAGTTAAAAGTTACTATTCACCAAAAATAATTTTCATTTTATTGAACAACATTTTAATTAAATATATCAATTGAGTCTCTCAGATTTTTGATATTTAATTCACATAAGTGGTAAAATTATGTTTTATGCAAATTTGCAAATGCTTCTAGGAGGTGGGTAAAAGACGATAAAAAGTTCAATAAACATTTTATATATCTAAACATATAATAAAATGACTCCAATGAATTAAATTTAACTTATATAGGTATTATGTATCTATTTTGACCTAAATTAAATTAAAATAAATAAATTATTATTTAAATAAAAAGTCATTTTAAACCAATAACAGAGTGTCTTTCACTATTTATCAAAATTGGAATGTTTTCAGAAAAATACCAAAATTTTACCCTATACTAATTTAGATAATTGGAATTCATAAATGAAGCCCATTTTGAAAAATAAAATTTATAAAAATTTAAAAATTGTTTATTACTATTCATAACGGCTAGTTTGACTATTCATAGGGTGTTATTATCTCCAAGATGCGCACAATGCAAGCTATTGAATTATTCAAAGTGAAACATACCGTGGATGCTTGGGGTGTTACAATTTCCATGAGGCAATCCAGGTAACCCAATCATGAAATCCATAGAGGCATCAATAAGATTCCACTCGTGGATGTAAAATGGTTTCAAAAGACCCACTTATTGCTAATGTTTAGTGTTCACTTATTACTGGTGGAACACATTGAGATAAACCTATCAATCTATCATTTCATAAAATTTCACCAATAAATGAAACATATATCTTGACACACCATGTCTACATAGAAATTTCCTGAAGAAATTGTGGAATGAAATTCCTACATAATGCCCTCTCTGATTTCAAATGGGTCCCAGTGATTATCATGAAATTTCATGGTGTCATCCTCCTACAAGATCCAACGTGAAGAAGAATAATCATGTATTATACTTTCCCTCAGACTCATTCATCATGATATTAAAATTACATCATTATCACCCTTTTAGGAATAGTGGAGGTCAATAGTAAATCTAAGTGGAATGTCTTTACCTCATCCTCATGAACTATAACATGAATCTCTGACAACAAGTCCATGAGCATCCACACACCACTAGAATTCATATCCACATGTGTTTGAGTCATTTAAATCAATGTATTAGCTATAAATTTTCATTTTCCATGATTATAAACAATATAGAAATGAAAGGATAGTATATATTCAACCCAATTTCAATACATAATATTCATATAATGTTTCATAATGATATATTATAGGATTTTATGACCAATGAATACCACAATACACTACAAATATAAATAATATCTCCCAAAAACGTAGATCATAAAAAACTAAATATATGTTGAGCTCATTCATCAGGTTATTCTGATAGTGATTCCTCAATTGATTACACATGTATTCTATTAATCACTTTACAAACACCAAAATAGATCATATCCCTATACATGAAGAATGAGAGTAAATATTATAACTTCTTCCAGGATCTGGAAGAATAATGATCGGTGATCATGTCCACATTCCATTTAACTACAAAACATTGTTTCACAATAGTTGGAAAAATAAATCATCTATTAGTTATTATTAATGATATTATGATGCAATTTTATCCACACAAATTCATAGATAAGGAATTTGCAATGTTTATCCAATCTAAATTCAAATACATTAGCAGGATCCGTCAACACATGGACTCAAGAGAACCTCCACATATGGTATTGGATTGCAACTGCCAGTGAGGGTGTGATAGTGGTACATTGGGGAGAATATACCCTCCTTAATAGAGTATGACAATGGAGTATCAGTTATAAATAATAACATAAAATAGAGGAAGAATTAATAATAAAACACTAAGAAGTGGATGATAAATATAATGACTAAATTAAGGTATAAAATGCCAAATACACATATATGAATGTATGTCTATATGATTCTACAAAAATAGAAGTAGAATAATATAGATGGTAGATGCGGAACAATACATAAATACTAAAAATTATTATGTGTTAACTTTATGGTATTACTCATCTATGACATAGTCCTATACTCCCAACTACCATTTACAAGTAGGAAAGTACAATCATAAACCAAAGGACATGTGAACATGAAAATATTCACTCATACCCCTATGTCATGGTATTCTAAAAATAGTTTGACATATACTCAGTTAGAAAAAAACAACTATTTCTAAATTATAATCCATCCATGTAATATAAATGACAATAGTTTGTGTTTATAATGAAATACATGAAATAAAAAGATAAAAAAAAATGCTGGATTCGCTTTCTCAAGGACACCTGAATTACCATACATTTTTTGGTCTAAGATGAAATGTATCTATCTATGGTGAACTAGTTTGAATGTAATAATGATGAAAATATAATAAGAATAAAGAATTTATAAAACCTCGACATGTTTTTTTGTCTAGACAATGTTCCCCTAACAAAAAATTAATCATTCTAGAATATAAATATTTTATGTATCTTAAATATTAGTTAAACAGAATCACTTGATTTCATTAAACGAAATCCTTTGATAGTCTAGTTAGATTTATTTTAAATTAAACCTTGTATCACACTATTACATAATAATGATCAAAAATTGATGGAGTATATCCATGTAATCCATAAATGGAATTCAAAGAATCACTCTCAATGAAAATTAAAACATGTTCCCTATGATACATTCTATAGTATCACATAAATGGGTCTGAGTCTCGGTTTTGGAATAGTGTAACCATTATTCCACTAAGAAAGTCTACATATTCTCTACTGGGAACTAGTATCTGTCATATTTAGTTAATAACAAACATGGTGATCTAGTCCAATATATACCATGTACCTCACTAGGTATACTAATCCTAAAAATAACATGCACCCATCCTTGGAATTAAAAAATAGGATTCTCAGAATCGCTCGAGTCCTAAAAAATTAATTAATTATTTAATAATTTAACATGATCAATATGTCATGATAGAATAATTTATCATTCAAATTATTTAAATTATAGAAAATGTGTAATAATGAATTCCACCACTCAAGCATTATTTTATGAGAGAAAAGTCCATCTAACAAATAAATTAGTAATAAAAAGGATACACCAATAAAATTTCATTTGATTCATTAAAAGGATTATTATTTAATACCATGGATTACTAGTTACTGATTAAAAGTAATAGTTCATGGTGGACATCCCAAGGAAGTTAGCACCAAACATTAAAATATATTGAAAATGTAATGCAATCATGCCTAACATACGAAATCACCTAGAAATTTATATAAAAGAAAGTCTATAACCACTTTAGAAAGTTGTGTGGTGGATAATGGATTATATAGATGTTCCTCACATCCATTCACTTTATCATTTATTAAACCATTATGTTTTAAATGAAACTAATCCTCATGGAGGGGTTTTATTAGAAAACAATGAATTAATTAATGTCATCCAAGGGGGTAACTCTCTTATGGGATGATGAAATTTGAAGTCCATGACAAATAGCATGAGATATATAATATGTTAGACCACCCAAATTAATGACATAGGTTCTTAAATGAAAACAATTTTTAAGTGGTGTCACATTGGAAGAGTGTCAAACAAAAAAACATTGGGATTTATAAATAAACATGACATTTAATATAAATCAATATATCACATAACATATGTCAAGGATGCTTGATTCATCCAAGACTAATGCATGATTTGTTTTGATTTTAGATAAATAAATAAAGAGGGAGAACTCCTGGAAAATAGGAAGAATTATCCCATACAATGATAGAAAAAATAAGGAGTAGTGAAACTATGAATGGAGATAGAGGAATGTAGGTCATAATAAGAGGAATCCTTAGGAACTAACAATAGTCGATTCTTATAACTGATGGAGGAGATCTATGAATGCCTTGAATAGGATATAAATGAGTCCTACATGAGAAGGAGTGGGGTTTTACATGGGAGGATAGAAAAGAGAGTACAAGGGAATAAAATATTTAACTAATTTTGTGAAAATAATCATTTACCGATCCTTACTAGGACCCACAGTATGGCCACATAGATGGCCAAACCGTGCACCAACTATGTAGCTTGCACTACTTAGATATGACACCCCACATGGTTTTACAAAATGTATTGACTAATTATGAACCTACCATGCACTAATAAGCACACACACATTGTGTAAATGGTGTTAATCATGTGGGATTAGACAAACGATTTAATAAATTGTTTTTACATCATGTGCTTTCTCTGTTAAAAAACTATAGGCATCTTGAAAAAATATGCACCTCATTCTAGTTGGATAGTTAAAATCATCAAGTACCACCTTCTCCACTAGAACATGCCACAAATAATTCTCTAAGGCCCACATAGTTTCAAAACAATCATTTTCTATGCATTCTCCCTCCAAAAAACCAGATTTTAGGCCCCCGAACAGCCATAAATTGATGAAACTCCCAGCACCCATAATGGACTTATCCAAAACTGAAAACAATATATTTATGGGTTCCAATACAAGTATTTTCATTAAAATATTGTTCTAAATATGAGACTGTCAATAAAATGATAAAATCAAAATTCCATTCGAATTTCATCTAGTTAAAAAGAGAGAGACACTACAACCTCCCCAGCATAGAACTCATCCCCAAGATTCCTCCATTAAATCAATGAATATGGAACCCGACATACTCGATTCATGGAGGTTATTTCAAATTATAGTGTTGTGTTTCAAACTTCCCAACTCACCATCAAGGATCACATAAGATCACAGTACATGAACTGTTAAAATATATCTAATAATCATTTTTAACTAAAATATCATGACTGATCTTACTTAATACTCGTAACTAGTGGCACAATCACATTTTCATACCTCTAATTACTCGACCTATGGAACCTTCCACCATATGTTATAGTCGCCAAGGGCCAATTGTGAGATATGAAATCTCCTACATTGGAACCATATAATCAAGCATTACCTTAGTGTTCTTTGAGGCCGAAAAAATTATTCTATTAGGAAAAAAGGCCAATATATATTTCCCAGATCTCATCAGGATTTTTTTCCATGAGTGGTTCCTCACAAACCACATATGAAAATTGTGAGAGGGAAAATTTCAATATATATATGGTCTAATACCCTCCAAACACTTGGGACAGATGGATAATGGATTTTGAAATCTTAAATCATTCACATTTATAAGTAGTAACCTCAATGTTTTCATCAAAAACACTCACCAAATCCCATAACTAGATTCTGGTGAAGTATCTAGAAAAAAATATTCAATTTCCTTTACCCATCATGGACATGCGTGGTTTATCGATGGATAATACATAGGGGATGGGCCCATAGAACACATGATATCCAAATAGAAGTCTATGTAAACCTTAGAATCATCATAATGGAGTTGAGGAGCTCTTCTAATGTAGTATATACATCAGTGTTTAAAGGCGAGACATTAGTAAACAATTGAATGTCCATATACCACAAGCACTACATGATCCTAGAATAGTCTATACAAAGAACATGATATTGTTAATATTTCCTTCCAATCCATTATTACTTGTTTTACTAGGTATCACTATTGACTAAACATTAAATGATGATTAACCAGATTCCATATTACAAATTTAATAGAGACCACTCATTAATCCAAATATCTTTTAAAATTTAGAATGGTGTATATTTGATACCCTCTCAGTGTATCCAAATGATCTCTAGATAAGGGAAATGATCACCATTAAAAAAACAGTACCCCATGTGGACTCTAATGATTCACTAAATGATACACTAAAATTCATTCATATCCAGGTTGATGTTCATGGCATGGTTTTGAACCAATCATATGAAAATGTGTTTCTATAAGTTTAGTTCACATCAAACCATAGTGTCACTCTAATTCCTCAAAAGAACCAACATAATGAACTCTTACCAACATCGAGGTAACATAATAGAATCACAAACCATTTATATATTTTTATCCTTAGTTATGGTCTTTCTACCTAGAAGGACACATTCAACCTGTATGTAGATTACACTCCCACCAAGGATGTTTTTTTAACTTCAGATTCATTGGAAAAAATATCGTCCCAGAACATAAGAACCTTTATCCAATGAATGTGGATACAAGATTTCACCAAGACACATTATGAAGCACTGAAATGAATTGATTGAAAATTAACCACATAAAAGTGGATTAAAACAGATTTTATCTAATAATATTTTTGAAACTACATCAGAGACAGGTCCATGCATGATAAATCATTAATCATAAAAGACATTATAACTAAAAATTAATAATGAAATCCTAGTCCATCATGGAACATCATCCCATTAAATTGGGCGAGTCTTAATCTTTTATAACACTTAGGTCACTGTATTTCGGATTTGACTGAAATTTAAAGGATAATAGCTCAAGGATTAAATGATTACCACATATCATAGATAGTTAATTTCCTGATATAAAAAGATGAAAGGTACTGTTTGTATCAAAACAAACTACCCCATGCGTTTAGAAGTATAATAGAGCATTTATGAGACTATACAAGGGGAAAACGTCAATATACATTCATATATATGACGAACTAAAAATGATTGAACCTGATGTCATACTAAATCATCGGACTATTAACCTAACTAGAAATCTATCAAGTAATCCATCACAAGAGTGGATGAATAAGTGTCACATGACCTACTATGAGGTCAACCATTCCCTAGACATGCATAACCTACTAAACATGATCTATATAAGATTATCACAACATAATGAATGGTTCAACACAATAAATGACCACCCATAAAGGAAATGGTGTAAATTTATTAAAGTAATGCATCCTACAAGGTAAAAATAATCCATGAAGGAAACCTCACATCTGAAACTACTCAAAAGAAACATGAAATGGTTTTAATGGTCGAAGGGAACTGCTTACAATTGGATATCATCTTATTAATGCATGAAACATAGACCCTACAAGTGTATCATAGTAGAAAGAGGCCACTAGTCTGAAGAACACATCATTTTGACTTAACAGTAGGATATAATGTCTACAAAAAATTATCACACCTATGTTTTCATGTGAAATGATGTTAATTATTTAGGAAAACATTAAAATACATTTACATGATTGTTAACAATAACAAAAACAATAATGGTTTAATTTTATTTCATTAAAATAGTTTACATTAAACTCATTACTATTAGTAATGGCTATAAATAAGGTCAAGTAATATTGAGGAACAATATTTACTTAATGTAATTTTTTTATAAAAATAAACAATGCACCAGGAAATTAACATAAGAATCCCTTCATCCATTACTTATTTTAATCACATCCATTCATATTTAAGTAGTCTATCTCATACCTCAATTTTTAGATATTTTTTAATAAATTATTAACATTCAAAATTTTGATAGTTAATTTTTTTTCTAAATCCAATATATTGAGGAAAACGCAACCTAGTTTGGAAGTTTCATTTTAATTAATAATAACAAAAAATAATAAACTTCTAAGTACAGAATAATAATTTTATTAACTAATGTTATTAGCAATGTGATAATTTATAATACGGTTATATTTAAAATAATATAAATAGTTCTATAAAATATAAAAAATATCCCCTGTATTGTATAACGATACCCTCATAGTTTTATTTATTTAAGAATTTTAAATGAAAACTGACCTACATGGGTCTCATCAAGGAATATTTGGTTTAATTAAAATTGACCCAAACATTTTAAACATTACAATTTAAAACACCCATAGTGGTTTATTTCATATGGAAAAAGATAGAATTAGCTTACTTGGGACTAGTAGTGAAATTTGTAATTTAATCATAGTGGTAATTATTCAAAACATAAAGAGTAACAATACGTAATAATACATCCATTTCATTTATAGTAAAATTAATGATATTTATATTTAATCAGTTTTCTTTATATATGTTAGGATCAAAAAAAAATATTTGGTTATTTGAATAAACATCACTAAATTATATAAATCCTACATACTCAATACATGTGATACGTAGACTCCCATTTTACAACAACCAATTTATTGAGGATAAGAAGAAAAATTTAATAGCATTAAAATTTATACAATAGTTCTTATGTATATAAAGAGCATAAAAATGGTGTGATTATGTGGGTAATTGCATTATAATTTATATAGCACCCATTAATAATTAAAATTATAGATGGATGATCGTTTAATCACAATAGTCATGATTGATCCCATGTTAATGAAGTATATTAACACTGAAAATAAGAAAACACACATTAATTAGTCACCTAACATGCTATGAAATAAGACATTCTAAAAGAATTTCTAGGAAATCAAAATTTGAAAAATCATATAAAATAAGTATGAAATGATACTAATAATGAAACACTCATATATGGAACATAACAAAAGAAAGATAATTAAATAACAGAATCATATTGTGTTGGAAAATGTGCTAAACTAAACACATATCATGTTATAGAAAAAATCAGTCCAATACAAAAATTATATAGTATAAATACAAAATATGTTATCAAAATATATAACATGGATTAATAAATAAATAATGGCCCGATAATACAACTTTCAATGAAATTAAAGATCTTCCAAAAAATTAAATATACTTGAAATGACTAATGAATGAAATATTAAATTATATGTTTCTAGGATGATGCATGCAATGCTTCTTCCATAGCACACTTGTATAAGGGTAAAGTAAAAAATATAATAAATCAATAGCATAAGAAGTTACATCATTATGTAAAGGTGAAATCATAATCAACTATAATAACATACATCTTGAGTAATAATCATATTCTTAGTGAGTTGGAAATTTCCATGAACATAGGTTGATCACTCCAAGGAAATTCTATTTACCAACTACTGATATGTTCCTAGTATCATTTCTACCATATCAAAAATGTTAGTGAAATGAAAATATCATCTCATTATAGTTTCTAACTTCAAAACCCAACTACCTAAAGATCTCATGGTCGTATAGGTAACCATATAGCCTTAACCACACCACCACATACACTTGATGTATCAAACTAATAATTATGGTTTGATGTTGGTAGGGTTGGAGAATATACCCCCTTTACATAATTTTCACAATTGTATATCAGATATAAATATTCATATAGAATAGAGGATTTAGTAATAATAAAATTTTGACTAGTAAAAGATAAATTTAACTAAAAAGTTAAAGGTGTCCAATGCCAAATACACATCTATACAAGCATGACTAGATACTGATACAAAAATATAAGTATAATAATAAAACATTGACATGGAGAATTAAAAAAAATAAGGGATCAAAAAGCACTACGGTATAACACCATGGAAATTTTGAGCCCTATCATAGTGTTGTGCTCCCAACTCCAAGGTACAAGTAGGATAGTACAAGAACAAATGAAATGACATATCAACACGAAGTTCCCCTCATGTACGCTAAATTCATAGAGGCAAGAGAAGGATGTGAGCTATACAAAATATGCCTCCAACAATGGTGTATATGTCATAATGAAATCTGTGAATATTAATCAAAATAGTGTATTGTTTCAATAAATTGCAATAAATAAAAAATATTAAACATAACACATTTTCATAGATTCCTCAAGGATTGATGTCTATCCATACATGATTCAGTCTATGAAAAAATGTGTCTGACTGAGGAGAACCTATAATAATTAAATATGGGTGAAATTATAGTAAGTACCAAGAATAGACTGAGAACGTGCCTATTATTTTTCCCAATGTACAAGTCCTTGGCTAACCTCTAGAAATTCAAAAACATAAATATTCAAGTCATATTTAATATTTGATAAAATGTTTCACATAAATTCAATTAATGGAATCTTATCCCCCTAAAAGGGGAACCATTTTAAAGGAACCCAAGTCCCACACCTTAAGCATAACAATTATCGAAAAATGAATGAGTATATCCATGGAATCTATAAATGTTATTCCATGTATCACACTCAGTGTAATGTAAACCATGTCTCATTTCCCACACCTACTATCTACCCAAGGAGAATAAGTCTAACTTGGGTATGGTGTAATAATCAATTCACTCAACCCATCCACAGATAGTCCCCTTGGAATGAATTTCAAAAAAATAGAGATCTGTAACATTTTCAGTGAGCTTGTTTAAGATGTAGCATTTGTTGATCCTCACATATTCAGACTAGACACCCCATAATCATATCCATAGAATTCCATAAAATGTTACCTGAGTATCTCTCAATGAGTAAACAAATAATTAATCATGTAAACATTTTAATTCATAAGGAAAGTGGACTATAATCCTTAATTATTCTAGTTATTTAAATTGATGAGACCATGTTATAAAGAAATAAATTACTCAATACATTAATTCAAAGGTACAATATAAAATAATGTGTCAATTATTAATAAAAAAGTCATTCCCATAACATTTCATGTAATTAATTTCACTGATTACTCGCTATTACCAAGGAGTTCCATGGATTGAGTAATGTAATAGGACTAGGTGGACAGACCATGGAAGTTAACAACCAACATGGAAATGTGTTGAAATGGTCATCCGGTCATGCTTTCCATACAAAATATTCAAGAATGATTCAAAATAGAAATTCCATAAAAAATTTGGATAAATTATTTGGTGGATAATGTATTATATAGATTTTCCTCACATACATTAACATTCTCATTAATCCACCCTTTATATATTAGAAGCCAATGCGCCTCATAAATATTTTTTTAAAATTAATTTAATTAATTAAAGGGATCCAATGAGTTCAAAATCATATGGGAGGATCAAATTTGATGTCCAAGACCATTAACATTGCCAATATAGTAATTATAGAACACCAAAATTGATGCACTGGGTTATATTATTACAATAATTGTTTAATATGCATCTTATAAAAAGAGAAATACATGGAAAAATGGGGGATTAAATAAATCACCATGAAATTTGAGGAAAATATATATACCATGAACAATATATCGAGGACACATCATTCATCCAAAAAATATGCTTACATTGGTCTAGCATGAGAAAAATCAATGAAACAGATGAAAAATGTGAAAATATGGTGAATTAGATCACTCAAAGATAGAGTAGACAAGGAGAAGACAAACTAATAATGAAGTTATAAAAAAATATACCTTATAGTGAAGAATCCATAACAACAAAAAATTCGTGATTCTGATAATGGATGGATGATGTCAATAAAACACTAGATTAGGGTTTGAAGCAGTCCCATGCATGTGGGGGAGAAGATTCTCATGGGTGGGGAGAAAACATGGAATATGGGATTATAAAATTTAACTCCATAAGGGAAAAATATTCATTTCCCATTATATACTAGGTTATATGGTTTGGCTGAATGATAGACAAACTCGTTTTCTATCTGTGTAGTTCCCACTGCTTGAGGAACACATCCTACATAGTCTGAACAACCATATTCCAATCATGTTCGTAATATTGAACAAACACATCCAAAAATCAAATAATCGTGTGAGATTATATGCACAATTTAATATACTATGTTCATGCCTTGAACAACCTTTCTTGAAAAACTAAAGAGAATTTACATATCCATGAATGTCATTATGCATGGTTTGATCAAACTATGTATTACCACATACCCCACTAGACCCGGATGAATGGTTTATTCTAAGGACCAAATATTTATATAATAATTGTTCCCCCATGATTACAATTCCATAAAATGGGCTTTCAATCCTAGAAACCTCAAAATCATAAGCAAATACCAAAGTCCATTAACTAAATGTTAAAACAACACATTAATGTGTTGCAACACTCATATTTTCATTATATGTTTCATTTTAATTAATACAACTTCCATCATGTCATAAAATTAAAATTCCATTCTAATATCATCTATTCAAAAATCAAGGGATTCTACATTGATTGTATTACCCAGTATTTCCTATGAAATTTCTTCTGTAAAACATATTATACGGATGCTCACAAGAAAATATATTTCCCAATTTTTGTTGGTCTATTTGTACTACTAACATTGAGATGAGATGACCCACGAAATGGACGTTGTAAATCCCGAATATGGATTTTCTATGATTTATATAGTGCTAGTTCTCCCATAGTGTTTTCAGTATGATTTCAAGATTTTCAGAATGATCTTAATGGGAAGGATAACAAACTAATATTTAATCAAAAAACACTCCCACAAATGAATTCAAGTAGGTTTGGGAATCCAAAACCAATCTATAAATGAAATAATAGGCCAATCCATTATAATGAAAGGAAACATTAGATACACATAAAGACCATACATACTCTGTAATGTTGTGAGAGGTATTCCTGATGATATTAAATGAATTTCATGATACCCTAACCTCAAATCAATCATTGAAATATCCAACTCTCTACAAAGCTAATAAAATAGTGGGTCTATTCATGTAACTATATATTGGTTCTTAATTGTGACATTGTTAATCCTTTTGTAATCAATACATTACCGGAAGGCACCATCCACATTTTTTATAAAAAGGACTTGAATACCCTAATATGATGTTTTAGGGGTGATAAAACATTTAGCCGTTAAATATTAAAACTGTTTTTGATCATCGTGATCTATATAGGTTCCATATATTAAAGAGGAACATAAATTTTGGATGCTCGTGCCACTATCTCCATACATAATTATACTTCCCTCACTCTAGGTTTCCTAGAAAGGACATCAAAGTATAATTCCCATAAATTATCCACCACATGATGGAAAATAGAAGTTTGTAACCCCTAATCATCCAAGAAAATAATTTAAACTTGGGATTATACTCTTACCATCCACTAATTCTCTCAACATTATCCAGATGCATTGACGTCAAATTCTCCGTTATGGATATGAAAACGTCTCTCTAGTGATATAAATCTATATGGGCTCAATATGGAACTAACCACTCCATCCCAATGATTATATAAAAAAATGTCATTTTGATGTTGAAAATATTCAACTCAATGAGATATCCACATATCTCTAGGGTACAATCCTTATGATGTAGAACACTCTATGATTAAATACACAATGGGTTTTCTTATAATTCAACAAAAGTTTTACATCTCTAGGCCCATATTCTGTATGATCTACTATCATACAAATGTGTGTTTTCTTATAATAAAAAAATAATCCACTAATATTGGGGATATTACAATAATACCTCCAATAATAGATCGTATGTCTCTCTGCTCATCTAGTATATTCTACACATCATGTGAATGGAATGAAACATGACATTATGTCATACCCTAACTACCCAAAGCATGATCTCTCTACTGGAACAATAATTATTATGTCTAAGTATCTATACATTGACCAAAAACCTAGCCCGAACATCTTGTGGAATTATATACACCTACCTAATGAGATAATATTGGGTCCACTCCTGATCATGAGGTTGGTGTAGGTACACACTCTCTATGAACTAGTGAAAATGTCTGACCAAGTGAATTGATGATCCCCATCCATCTATATCATATGAACTCAATTGGATTAATCATACATTAGAGTCTGTCATGTAATGTCTTTCCACATAGATGACATATCAAAAAACTATATGTATAATTCATCTGACTAATACTACCCCTAAAAAAACGTCAAATCTCATCATTCAAAAACTCTATGAAACACTGTCAGTTATAGTGGTTGAACAACCCATGTATACACCATCATTGTCATGACCCATCCTCGGGGTCCATGCCGTGACTATCCCAAGTCCGCCTTCCATAGGCCAGGTGCTGGAGACTAGCACCAAAGTTGTAAATATCGATAAAAAGGGAAAGCATTGCCTTTATAAATGTAAAGAAACCCAACAGAGTATGCAATAGAAGGAAAAGTGATACTGAATACAAAAGTAAGTGATAAAAGGTAAATGGGACATAATACAATCCCATTTGAAAGTATAGTACAACTGAAAGTCTTGTATAATAGAAGAAAAGTAAAATAGAAACCACAGAGTCATCCTCTGGGAATCCCAAATGAAAGGTGGGTATATATGATATCCTCACCAACTCGGCTCCATCCGTCCACTCCATGTACTTCTCATGAAGTGGTCTACCTACAGCTACCTTCCAGCTCTACAATCCTCTACCATGATCGGCATTGTTTGTTGTCTGCATATAACACAATTTAGTGTGGGAATTTCCCATGAAGGGGTGAGTATAACGATACTCTGTAGGGACCCCGAGACCCCCAGAGGTCTCCCAAAATCCAAAAAGGATAAACCGTAAAGAAAAGATTCAATCTTGAAGTATCAACCGTCTCTACATAGGTTTATTCCCATACATATACCTAAGTCATCAACCTAGTTCATCTCCAACTCTCGAGACCAAGTACAACCTAGTCCACATAGGAAATAATTCATTCACATCAATGATAATGATTGAATGTCAAGACTCAGCTCACAGAGGTGCACATCGTTCGTAGAGAGAAAGAGATGATCATACGTAGTCACTGATTAATCATCACTGCCGAACCCAGATAGGATTTCAGTACAATTCTCATTGCTGCCAAACCCACGAAGGATTCTAGTATAGTTGTCATCACTGCCGAACCCATGAATGATTCTAGTAATGTTCTCATCGCTGTCGAACCCATGGAGGATTCCAGTACAGTTCTCGCCGCTACCGAACCCACGGAGGATTCCAGTATAGTTTTGGTTGTTGCCGAACCCACGGAGGATTGCAGTAAAGTTGTCGTCGCTGCCGAACCCACGAAGGATTCCAGTAAAATTGTCGTCACTGCCGATCCCACGGAGGCATCCAGTACATTTTTCGTCATTGTCGAACCCACGGAGGATTCCAGTACAATTGTCATCGATGTCGAACCCATGGAGGATTCCAATATAGTTTTCGTTGTAGTCGCTGCCATCTCTAGGGTTCCCGCTCACAATACACTCGATTCCGGGAGGGTTCACTTCTCCAGCCAAGGTGTTGATACATCAACTATCACGATGTCCAAATTTGATGTATCCCGAAGTTCCATCTCGTGAAAAGGAACCAGACGCGATAGACGGCGCGTCAATCAGATTCTCGATCTGAAAGATATTGGCTTTTTTGTTCAAGGGTCCCGGTTAGAAATATGCTCACTCCAAACCCAGAAATTTCCCAAAGTCTTCTAAAACTCACTTATTGTATCACAAAAGGACCTACTCGTCCCAAGGGCCCCAATGTCGTAGATGGAACATCGATCGGATGCGTGGTCATATATATATTCACCTTTAAGTGGAAACGGGCCCGGCCTGTTAAGCCCAGTGGGCCAACGGGTCGGGGCAACCCAATTTTGGCGGGTCCGACCCCGCAAAGGATCGGACCGGCTAGGTGAATCGCCGGACCCGGACCGGTCTGAGGGGGTGCTGCTCGGCCCGGCGGTGCACGGCCCGGCCCGGCACGGCGTGGCCTGTCCCACCACGGCACGGCCCGGCGTAGCCCGGCTGGCCGTGGCTCGGCTCAAAGATCCCAGCGGTCCGAGGGGGGGGGGGGAGTTTCTTTCCCGAACCGGTGGTTCCAAGCGGTGCTGCAATCCCAACCTGCAGGCCGAAGCTAGCTGGCCTTCCCGGCGCAAGCGGCCCGCTCGGGCAGGCTGCGGTCCTGATGCGCGACACCTTTGGGTGTCACGTTTCCTTCTCCCAGATGGCTAAAGAGCCAACCGGTTCCCCGTTGAAGCGGCCCCTGGATTTGGGGCTGCGGTCCTCTACAGCGCAGCACCCCTTGTGGCACCATGACCTCCCTTCGGCCTGGCCGGCTTCTGCCTGCCAGTTCTCCTTCAGACGAGCGGTCGCGGTTCTTCCGCACATGGCCGGTGCACAGCCACCACTTCTCCCATCGCCGCCTCTTCCAACACGCCTCAATCACAAACAAATAGTATACGAAGGTCCATTGGGCTGTTTTCATTCGGCCCGCACCCTCCGCGTTAGGTGGTAGAAATTGGCTGAAGTCAAACCATGTTTCTCAACAAAGAACAAGAACAATTTTAATAAATTAAAATTGAACATAATTTCCCTACTGAAAAAAGACATCGCACGTCGTTGAGCCGCGGAAGACGAACATCGCGGTAGTTAGGCGTCACGGACGAACGGTGTCAATTCCATTGACATTGGTGTGCACTCAAAGAAGAAGCATCATTGGCGAATTTGAATTCTTCGAATCGTAGAGCATTATTCGTCGAGGGAGAAATTCATTCTTCATCGAGGGAGAAAGTCGTTCTTCATCGTAGGCGTTATCCATTGAAGTGAGGAACACTTTTTCTCAAGAGTTCCCCTAAAATTCTCTCCACACAACCAGAACTAAAACTAAAAATTATAATAAAACATCCCCCAATATTTTTAACAGATATTTCAAGTCAATTAAAATGAATTCAAAATAATCAATCCATTAATTAAGAGTTTTGGAAAATATTAATGGGAGAGAGGTTGGTAGAAAGGCTACTCATATTAAATGAGGGGAGTATTCAAAGAATTAAACAAGGGGGTTTAATAAGGTTTCAGGGGAGTTATGTTGAGATGGAAAGGTTAGGATCGTGTGCGCCCCACATCAAAAATATCCACTCATGAGAGGATTTGTGGGTGTGGTCCCCACCTATAACTCACCTTGGGAGGAAATAACCAACTTCCGTAAATAAAATTGTGTTCCACAAATTCTATTTATTTCATTCTAAATCCTCAAATATTAACTCTCAACCTACATAAAACGCAATTATGGTAAAGGTACCCTTATGAGAATACCGATGTTACGAGTTCATTGGTGTACTCAGATTTCAATTCCAAGCACTGGTTCAAAATATTGAAAAACCCACATGTACGATTACTGAACGTACCCGAACAAAACATTAGAAATTGATTCCGGGAACACCGGGCCTCAGAATCAAGTGCCGTCAGAAACCGCAGACACATACAATTCCAAAGTATTTAAGAAAATATTTTCCTTGAAATTTCTATTCTTTACAATAATCAACAATCAATTTTCTCTCACTAATGAGGTATTAATTAAATATATTAGAAATTTTAATTGACTTTAAAAATTGACATTCAATATGATGGGATATACCAACCCATGATCGAATCTCCTCATAGTCATATGTTCACCACCCACCAACGTCGTTGTGAAAATATGTATCTCAATAAAATGTGAAAAAATACTATAGTAATGTCATTCCCCCTACTTCATGTTCATAAAATCACTTAACTAGTAATCCCCTAATGTCCATGGAATGATGTAATCATAAAAGTTCAATTGGATGTTTTTCTAGACTGTATATCTGGGTTGGTATTCAAGCGAAACGATATCTCACCATCTCATAGAAGTACTTCCTAGCATATAGGCAGTGAGCATGACCATCTACTTTTTATGTGTCTCCATATTCTCAGTAATATAAATCATGGCCTTCAATGATGACTCAATATAATATGGTCCAACATCCCCCCAAAAAGATGGAGGGATGCTACTTCTATAACTCTCGTGTCATCCCTTTCATTCTCAGGGATGGTCAAGAAACACCTTTCATAGATTCTATCATATGGAAACATCCATCTCAAAACATGGATTCTGTTACCATATTAGGGAAAACAAGTGATTTTATAGTTTCACTATAGGAGGGATCACTGGTAACTGAGGGCCCACCACCTTCAGTGCTTGGTCATCACCGTCTTCTTGGAATATGACTAACAGAGGTAATGGTGGAATTATTCTATATTTATAAACACATGCATCATAGGATAATTTAACTATTTGAAAATTTTAAAATAGATAATTAGAAAGAAACATATCCTTCTTATGGAAGATAAAATATCTATCTACTTGGTCCAAAAGCTAGGTCTAAGAAATTAGGAAATACAATATCATTCTAAATGTATGTAAAATAAAACTCCAAAAATCCACTACTAAGTCTGAGATAAGGTCTATGTATCATATTATATGAAAATGGTTTTGGTATATGGAGTTTCAATTTCATGTTATAAAGGAAAAAACATTTAATTTTCAAATTTTATCCCATTTTATTGTACGCGTCCCTTTTAAAGATATAGTATTACTTGAGTTCATAATATCAAATAAATATAAAAAATATCAATCTCTAAAACCTATATTTATGGTACCCATAAAACCTTAATTTTCTCATTTATTTTTCTTCATCATCCTATGAGGGAAATATCTTTATTTATTTATGTATTCAATTTAATTAAACCTACTACAGCATCCCTATAAACAATTTCAACACATTTCCAAAAATGATAATCCAGGAACCAACTATATGCATTAATAAAATGGATGCATAAAGTAAATATGACATTTGAAATGCATTGAATATTTTTCCTATTATGTGTAAAGTTATGAAAGAAATGAAACTCCCTCCTTTCATTGAGAAAATTATGAAACTTCATTATAGTAACACCAATAGTAAAAACATCATGTAGAGATTCCATCACCCAATAGTCGTATAAACTATAAAATGTGAAAACCAAAACAATAATATCCCATCCTTGGTAATTATAGTTTTCCAGGTGTGTGGGTCAGTTATACCTAGGAACAGGCTCATTACCATATTCCATTAGATCCTAATCCCTTGATTAATTCAAAATAGTTTAAAAAAATAAAAAAAATCTTATCATACCACATTGTAATGTCACGCCAAGGGATACACATAACCGATGCCCCAAGCCAGTGGGTCACATTTCCTAAATCACACCTCCTCATAAGATATATGATTTATGGAAGATGAAATTGTATATGGTTACACAAGAGATAGACTATACCCCTATATAATATTCGAACATCATATATTATACGTAACATAAGATAAAAGATAAATTTATAAAACAATTGGAATTGAGGATGAAATGAAGTAATAATCTGCAAAAGTGTAAATAACCAAGAAACTATAATAATTCCAAAAATATATTAGGTTGAGTCTTATACAAGGTTTTTATGGAATGATAATATAAAAAGGGGAAATATTGGACATGTATATACAATAATCTAAAAAATGATAAAAGTTAAAAAGACATCTTCAATAGAATCATGATCATATTATTGGTCCTCTAATCCCATTATCTATTATACATGTAAAAAATATCATGAATCTAGAGTAGGACTATTTACCTTTTCCCTTCATGTAGATATTATGTCTAAACATAAATCAATATTCTCATGATCAGGGTGTGAGATAAACTTAACAGGCCACCACAATCATTTTCTTGAAATAACCCATCTAGTGAACATTACATATTAGTTTGATTCTATAAAAAATAAGCTATGTTTAACAAATAAATACCAGTCATCTTAGTTTTCTATATGAAACCAAGATGGATCTAGCTTCTTCAACAAGGTATGTTGTAATATTTATATTAGTAACCATATATATAGTATATTTATATAGATATATATTATATTCATATTTATTCACTAAATATACGAGGATATAACTTGGAATATAACAGGATACTAGGAGATAGTTGTAACTATGGAATAACACCAAATTCCATTACTAGTCTATCATGATATTATCTCCAACAAGGATACTATCAGTGAATTTCAAGTACCCCGATTCCCGAATCCTGGGTGCCTATGAGACAAGACGTATCAAAAAAATTACATTCAATACATTTACAAGTATTACATCATGTCCCATATTTACAGAGGATCACACTGTTCAGGTTCAGGGAAACCAGATGCTCATGAAAAACATCTTTAGTAAAAACCAAATCCTAGATTATTTTTAAACAAAAACATAGGGTGGGAAATGTATTCCAAGTAAGGGATTTTAAAAACAACTTGAAAATAATATTTCATTAATAAAAAGAATATAGTACACTTGAAAATAAAACTTATACAATGGAAAACTAAATATCTTTTAATGAAGAAAAATAATAACATAACGTCTAATCATGATCAGAGTACACAGTTCCAATTAGAGAAAATTAAATTCATGAATTGAACATGACCATTAACAACATGTTGGGTAATGAATACTACTATCAAGACAAATCTGAGTGCACAAGACATAATCAAAATGTTGTAATATTGAACATAACTGGTTCACATATCATATTGGCCATATCGACATCTTTTCACATGCAATAACATAAATCTTTTGTTAATTGGATCAAGTCCAAAACTACTACGACATATCATGTCATTCCATTAATTTATTCTGTGCATACAAAAAGGCTCTAAACAGGGATATCCTACTAGTTGGAAAATCCCATGGTTGGTCAATTACTAAAACATGAAGAGGAAGGTATAATACCAGAATATGTCACGGCCTTGTGCCAAGACCATAATCATCTATGTCTAGGAATTTCACATTAACCTTCTATGTACAGGAATTTCACTTGTACCGTCTATGTCCAGGAATTTCACCTGAACTGTAACTGTTGTCAGGCCTTGTACCATGTCTCTATTTTGTCACATGAAACCTGCTGATGCATCGAGGGGTATAGAGGGCCCACCCATCACATAATTTGTCCAATACAATCCTCCTATGTCTTAGGGGGCTATGTATCCAAGGCGTCTCATACGTCTTTATATACCTATTTTAATGTGATGTTATTTGGGGTGTCCCATACCAATCCAAATAATGGGTTCTTAGATTCTTTTTTATTATTTGGTGTTTTATCAATAAAATAAAAATATTAAATGATATTTACGGAAGGATTGCATGAATTAAATATGACATTATAACATGCATTAGAAATTTTAAAAAATGATAGTAAGCATATATGGCATGTATAAGAAAATTAACTCTTGCATATGGGAAAATAATTAAGGAACATAAAATAATGAATAAATAGAGTCTTCCTCATGAAATGATAACTTCACAACTACATATAAAGGGAAAAATTAAATAAAATACAAGAAATTATCTTTTGTGATAAACATGACTTTTGAACTTGCAATTTCATCATAACCATATTAACCACCAAAATTACTGCAGTAGGATTATCATTAAATAATAAATGGTTACTACATGATGAAATAAACCTATAAATTCATAGTACTTAACTTTTAAACAGGCTGAAGCCCATTCATTTAAAATATAAATTATATCGAGGGTACATGTTATAATAACTTCTGTAATTAAAAATGTTTATTGGTATATACTAAAACACATATAGGCTTGGAAAATACTAAAACCTTAAACATGTCAAAACATCAACTAAGTCCTAATAATTATACTTGGAAATAAGGTTTTGGAAATTAATTTATAAAAACATTTATACATTAACATATATACACAATGTGTATATAGGGGGTTTTCATAAAAATTACTCATGGTCAATTAAATTTCATAAAATATGAAATCCTCCAACGGTTGATTATTTATTTGATTGAAACCAAAACCAGATAGAGTTTATTATTTATGTAACCGTATGTACTTACTTATATAAAAACTATGGTTTGATACTAAAACATAATTAAACATAAACCCAAAACCTGATTCGCATCTAAAGTATTATTTAAAGATAGGCATTCATCTCTCAAAAACCATAAATTATTTGTATTGAAATACATATATATATATATATGTACATAGTTATATATATAAATATACATGGTTTACAAAATGGACCTACACGTTAAAAGTGGATTCAAAATAACTTTTATACGTATATAATTCTTAGCATACAACCGTGAAATAATTGGAAATCTTAGAGATAAATTTGGAAATGGAAATATATACATAAATACTTAAACACCCAATTACACATATTGTATATATATATATATATATATATATATTTATATATGAAAACCGTATACACATGTTGCTATATAAAAAAGGTTTTGTAAATTATCAACACATCTTGATATCTTCTTTCACCAGAGTGCATATATATATATAATATATATATACAAAACTGTATATATTGAATATAAATTTGTGTATACGGGTGGTTTCATGAATTAGATCCAAAAGAAAACTAAAGCCTTTAATGGTCTTGATAGTATCTGTGCAGTCCTAACATGGTTGAAAACATCCGCATATGTAATATATATATATATACATAAACCGTAAACATACTTACATATATATAAAAAGATTTCATAGGAATAGAAGAGAAAATAAAAAGGATAAAACAACCCTTACCCTACTTGTTCGATCTGACTTCCATAGGAGGAGAAGGATCAAGTGAGGTTGTCTCGATGGGTCTGAAATTATGTAGAGAAAACATGAAGAAACCATACACATTTCAGTGCAACACGAGACTTAAAAGAGGAATGAAAAGGAGGAAGCTAGCCTAGAGTTAAGAGGCGTCGAGAGGATACGAGGTCGAGCATTAACTGAGTGGTTCCAACTTCGTGGAAAGGAGGGACAATAATGGGTCCATTTTCGGCCTAGTCTAATGAAAAATATCCAGATAGGATACTGCTGTGTGGCATGCGTGAGGAAAGAGAAGAAGAAATGCAGGGGAAGTAGAGATCCAAAAATAATAGGATGGCCAACATTGAACCGAGGTTTGATCGGGTAGCCCGACGTGAAGCGGCGTAAAATGACCTTGGACGGGTGTGATGGGGCGCGCTGGATCGGACGACTGAGAGTGATGCTGTGTAAAAAAAATGTGGCCCTCATTTTTACCGTCTTTACCATAATATTAAAATTGTTGTTTTATTCTTTTATTACACCTATTATAATATCTTTATTATTATTAACATAAAATTATTATTAACAAACTATTATTATCTTAAGATAATTCAATAGTTATAAATACACATATAAGCTACACTATTAATCCCCTATATATCATAAATCATTTTATCATGTTTCTCTCATTATTTAGTAATATAAATAATTTATCTTAATCTATATTTACATGTAAAGATCTATAAACATAAATGTTGTTATTAAAATTTGATTATTCAACTCATAAGTGATATAATTCCAAAACATAATCTTTATTATTATCATTTTTTTAAAAAGTGTGCTTCTTTAGTAATCATTAATGCCACGTATTACCATAACATTATAATTTTTTATCTTAATATCTAATATAAAATTATAGATATATGTTTTTTCTTAGAACATAGACCACAAATTAACCAGATTCATTAAGTATTATTTAAATGAAAAATTTCTTAATTATTATGAATGTATTTAGCAAAACCCTAAAGGCCTTAGGATTTAAAACCCAACGGTCATCTCGAAAATACAAAAATGGTAATGTTTTTCAACGGCTATGTGGAACCTATATAAATACTTAGTCTTGGTATCCCTACATTGAAATCGGCTTGTCAGCTAAGGATGGTTCTCTACATCGCACTGGTACTCAGCACGACCGCTATGGAAGTAGCTATCCTGATGCTTATGATGGGTCCTAATTATCCACACTATGATTTTGGGATTGTATTCCTCCAGGGAAGCCTTCCAGTGATCATACTAGGGTTTTTATTTGGAATTTATGGTTAGTGAGCTTTCCTTATAAACTCAAGATGTTGTAAGACACTTCGATGTCATGTTCTTAAATAAAATGTTCTATGTTTTATCTTTTACATTTTCTTTGGTTAAATAGGACAAAACATTAATGGAATTAAACACACAATTTCTATTTATACGTTTTTGAAATATTCAGGGTGTTACATTATCCACCCTTCAAAGAATTGCGTCCTCGCAATTCTATTCATAAACTAAAAAAGAAAACCCCCTGACTAACATCATCACCAAAATGGGAGATCTGGTTCATTCAATGGGATACCCAGATTGGCACTCAAATCTTCTACATCCCTGGCCCAGATGCACCTTGAGAAATATGTTTTGAACTCCTGCTCATGTGTTCTACGCATAGGCTTCCATAGGGAGGTTCGTGTTGTAAAAATCTCAGAAATGTCTGAGTGGATAAATTCCCTGATGACCCAGAGGACTACATCATGATCGAGATATTCAAGGAGAATGATGCGGTTGAGTGGACTAAGATTTATGATCTAGAAAATAAAGGCTACCCTGAGGTGGCCATCTTGGGTAGCTATAAGGAAACATGCTCTGGAAGAAAAATTTTGCGCCAGAGTAAAACACTGAAAAAGGCATTCATAGTATCTCCCCTTTCAACTATAGCAGGGGAGTTGGGCAGTGGAAATGAGATGTAATCCATTGTTATTCCCCAGACATGAACAAAGGATTTCAGGGCTGTTTGACAAGTTAAGCTGGCGTTGACAAGTTCCCCACAACCTAAGAAAAGCTGGATAGTCAATAGTGCATGTCCTAATTAAAATATCTAATACTATCTCATCAGGTAGAGATAAGATGTTTGTTTGACCAGGCATCTGAAAAAACTTTCGTGAGAATTTATATAACAGTACAGATAAGGTAGAGACAAAAAAGGGAACAAGAAATTTTTCAATTACACAAAAGTTTACATAATAGTGCCTGAGTTTCCGTAATGATTTACAAAACAAACACCACATAGAGAAGCAAAACTCCCTAATTCCTCAAACCAAACATAGGCTGAGCAGACAGGGTTAAAATCATGGGAACAAATGTAACGTCTCTTGACTTTAGAATGAGGGGTTTGAAGTTGGAAAACATCATTATACACCTTTTTCCTATATGAAAATCAGGTGGACTCATATTCTAACATCCCAAAGACCATCAACTGACCCCAGAAGCCGTAATTCAAAATCTTACAAAGGTAGGCCGCTCGGAGGTCTCCGATAGTAGCAGCTTCTTGAAAGGGGTTAAGGATCATAGTGTCAAATTCATCACCTATTGTGAATACTCTAAAAATTCCCTTATAGTACCTTCACCGATGTGCATATGAGGGGAAGTGGGTCATCATAATAAGGAGATAATCCATCCCAAACCCCCGGTGTAGACTAAGCACCGGTGGTGAGTTTGACACATCGTACAGTTTCTTGCACGACATGCGGATATGGGTATATTTAAGAATGTTCTCTTGGATAGATAGAGACACAATGGTCTCAAGGGCCTCAATGGGAAGTGACAGAGGTTTGGTAGGTACGTTTCTATATGCCATATGAAAGTTACAATATAAATATTTAGTGATGCTTAGTAATATAATTATACTACCTAGTTTTCCAGAGTTATCTAAACCTATCCTCTGATACCAACTGTAAGGACCCCGATTCCCGAATCCCGGGTGCCTATGTGACATGATCTATCAAAACAATTACATTCCAAACATTTAAAAGTGTTAAATCATGTCCCATTTTATAGAGGACCTTGAGTTTTAGGTTCTGGGAAACCAGCTTCTTTTGAAAAACGTCTTTTGTAAAAACCCATACCTGAATTTTTTTAAACAAAAACGTACGGTGAGAAAAGTATGCCCAGTAATGGGTTATAAAACCAATTTGAAAATATTATTTCTTTTTTGAAAAGAAAATAGTACACTTGAACATAAAACATATACATTGGAAAACTAAATATCATTCAATGAATAAAACTAATAACATCACATCTAATAATGATTAGAGTATGATGTTAAAATTTGGAAACATTAAATTCTTTAATAGAAAAAGAACATTAACAACATTGAGGGTAATGAATACTACTATAAAGGCAGTTCTGAGTGCACAAAACATAATCAAAATGTTGTAATATTGAACATTACAAGTGTGCATATCATATTGGCCATATCCAAATCTTTTCACATGTAATAACACAAAGCTGTTGTTAATTGGATGAAGTCCAAAACTACTATGACATATCATGTCATTCCATTAATTCATTCTGTGCATACAAAAATGCTCTGAACCAGGGATATCCTACTTGTTGGAAAATTCCATTGTTGGGAAATTACTAAAACATTTAGAGGAGGGTACAATGCCAGACTGTGTCAAGTCCTCGTTCCAAGACCATACTCATCTATGTCCCAGAGTTTTACCTGAACCATCTATGTCCATAAATTTCACTTGAACCATCTATGTCCACGAATTTCACCTGGACTGTAACTGTTGTCAGGCCTTATTCCACGACTATGTTTTGTCTCATTAGACCTACCGATGCATCGAGGGGCTATAGTAGGCCCTACCTGTCACATAATCAGTCCAATAAAATTCTCGTATGTCTTAGGTAGCTATGTATCCAAGGCTTCCCATGCCACTTTGGATACCCATTTTAAAGTGATATTATTTGGGGTGTCCCATACCACTCCAAATAATGGATTCTTAGATTCTTCATTATTATTTATTGTTTTATCAATAAAATAAAAATATTAAATGATATTTATGGAAGGATTACATTAATTAAATATTACAATATAACATTCATTAGACATTATACAAAATGATAGTAAGAATATATGGTTTGTATAAGAAAAGTAACTCTTGCATATGTAACAATAATTTAGGAACATAAAATAATGAATAAACAGAGTCTGCCACATGAAATGATATCTTTACAACTACATGTAAAGGTAATAGTTAAAGAAAATAGATGACATTATCTATTGTGACAATCATGACTTTTGAACTTTCAATTTAATCATAACCAGGTTAACCACCAATAATCACTACCGCAGGATTATCATTAAATAATGAATGGTTGCTACATGATGACATAAACCCGAAAATTCTTAGTACTTTACTTTTAAATAGGCCGAAACACAATATTTTAAAATATAAATTATATCGAAGGTATTTGTTAGAATAAATTCCCCACTTAGGAACTTTCATTGGTATATAATAAAATGCATATAGGCTTGGAAAATACTAAAACATTGCAGATGTCAAAACATAAACTATGTCTTAATAATTATACTTGGAAATTAGGTTTTTAAAATTAATTTATAAATAAATTTATACATAAACATATATACACAAAGTGTATATAAAGGGTTTTCATACAAATTACTCAAGGTCCATTAAATTTAATAAATTCTAAAATCCTCCAACCATTGATTATTTGTTTGATTGAAACCAAAACCATATAGGGTTTATAATTTATGTAATCGTATGTACATACTTATTTAAAAACTATTGTTTAATACTATACAACAATTAAACATAAACCCAAAAACTCATTCGCATCTAAAGTATTATTTAAAGATTGGCATTCGTCCCTCAAAAACCATAAATGATTTGTATTGAAATTCATAGATATATATATATATATATGTGTACATAGTTATATATATAAATATACAAGGTTTACATAAAGGACCTGCATGTTAAAAGTGGATTCAAAATAACTTTTATACATATATAATATTTATCATACAATAGTCAAATATTTGGAAATTTTAGAGATAAATTTTGAAATGGAAATATATACATAAATACTTAAACACACAATTACACATATTGTATATATATATATTTATATATGAAAACCATATACACATGTTGCTATATAAAAAGGGTTTTGTAAATTATCATCACAACGTGATATCCTGTTACACCAGAGTGCTTATATATATATAAATAAAATATATATTTACAAAACCGTATATATAGAATATATATATATGTGTATACGGGGGGGGTCATGAATTTGATCAAAAAGAAAAATAAAACCTTTAAAGGTCTCGATAGTATCTGGGCAGTCCTAACATGGTTTAAAACATCAGTATATGTAATATATATATATATATATATATACATAACCCGTAAACATATATACACATATATAAATGGTTTTTATTGGAAGAGAAGAGAAAATAAAAAGTAAAAAACAACCCTTACCCTACTGGTTTGATTCGCCTTAGAGAGTAGGAGAAGGATCAAGTGAGGTTGCCACGATGGGTCTAAAATTATGGGGAGAAAATGCGAAGAAACCCTGCACATTTTGGTGTAACATGAGACTTAAAAGAGAAATGAAAAGGAGGCAGCTGACCTAGAGTTAAGAGGTGTTGAGAGGATCTGAGGTCGAGCATTAATTGAGCGGTGCCGACATTGTGGAAAGGAGGGATGATAATGGGTCCACTATCGGCCTTGTCTAAGGAAAAATGAGGAGATTGGATACTACTGCCTGGCATGCATGAGGAATTGGAAGAAGAAACATGGGGGAAGAAGAGATCCAAAATGAATTGGACAACCAATATTGAATCGGGGTTTGATCTGACGGCTGAAGTGATGCGGCGTTAAATGAACTTAGACGGTTGTGATGGGGCACGCTGGATCGGACAGCCAAGAGTGATGCTGCATAAAAAAATGCGGACCTGGGTTTTATCGTCTTTACCATAATATTAAAATTGTTTTTTTATTCATTTATTACACCTATTATAATATCGTTATTATTATTAACATAAAATTATTATTAATCAATTATTATTATCTTAAGATAAGTCATTAGTTATAAATAGACATATAAGTTGAACTATTAAACCCCTATATATCAAAAATCATTTTTTCATTTCTCTCCCTTTATTAGTTTATATAAATCAATTATCTTAATGTATATTTACATTTAAATATCTATATACATTAATGTTGTTATTAAAATTTGATTATTCAACTCACAAGTTAAATAATTGAAAAACATGAACTTTATAATTTACATTTTTTGTTAAAAAAAGTTTTCTTCTTTAATAATCATTAATGCCAAGTATTACCATAACATTATAATTTTATATCTTAATATCTAATATAAAATTATAGATATATGTTGTTTCATAGAACTGAGACCACAAATTAACCAGATTCATTGAGTAATATTTAAAAGAAAAATGTATTATTTATTATGAATGTATTTAGCAAAACCCTAAAGGCCTAGGGATTTAAATCCCAATGATCATCTTGAAAAGACGACAATGGTAAGGTTTTTCAACGGCTATGTGGAACCTTTATAAATATGTAGTCTTGGTATCCCTACATTTAAAGCAGTTTATCAGCTAAGGATGGTTCTCTATATCGCACTGCAACTCAGCACGACCACTATGTCACTAGCTATCCTTATGCTTATGATGAGTCCTAATGATCCACAGTATGAATTCGGGATTGTTTTCATCCTGGACAGCCTTCCAGTGATCGTACTAGGGTTTATATTTGGAATTTATGGTTAGTGATCTTTCCTTGTAAACGTAGGATGTTGTAAGACACTTCGAGGTCACGTTCCTAAATAAAATGTTCTATGTTTTATCTTTTACATTTTGTTTTGTTAAACAGGAGAAAGCTATAATGGCATTAAACACACAATTTCTATTTATGAGGTTTGAAATATTCGGGGTGTTACATGAATCACATGATGAATGTGAGATGTTATGATCATCACCTAAGATAGGTTGGGTATGTCACAAAAGAAACCATTTTAGGGATTGATCCAGAATTACCCCAAGCCCGCCTCCATACGCCAGGGGTGGCGAAAAGTGTCAAAGTAACAAAAAACACAAGGAGGCATTTTCCTATGTACCAAGACACATGAACACAACTATATCAATGAAAAAATTTATAGGGGAAAGAAACAACAAATGGAACACTTATATAAATAAACCAAACAAGTATGGCCATCTAAAACAGTACATGTATGTTAATGTAATCTAAAATGAAAATGTAAAAAATAGACATCCTACTAGAAATGTTTCCCAACCTGAAAAAAACTATAAAACTAAAAGAGATAAGAGATGATTCCTCCATGATCACATTTTATGACCACTATAAGAAGACCAAGTACCCCATATCCATAATATTATTTGATGACATGATCATCCTATATGTCATCTGCATAAGGCATGATACATAAAATTAAAGACCATGAATGGGTCAGTATAATAATACATAGTATGATTCCCCAAAAAAGGAAATGGTGGAGCATTAAGAGATAAACAGAAAAGGAAAATATCGAATAAAACACGGTATGGTAAACGATAATAGTTCAACACAATATGATAGTGAAGGTAAACTCATTGAAACATTAGGATCTAGCAAGGGAGATATGATTGAATTTTCTTTGAGTCTACGATACATATAATAGGAGACTATAATCATCTAACCAAGTGAATCTAGACTTGAAAATCATGTGGTATACCCCAAGAGTCTTTACTGATCCTATAAAGAAAGCTAAACAAAACCCAATGTGTGGGTACTGAATCATGATTTATATTTATGAGAACAATCAAAAGAAACCCAAAAGAGATAGTAAGGGGATATCGATCTAATATATCATCCTAAGAAGAAGATTCTCCAAAAATTCCAATAGTATCCCTCAATTAGTCCCAACATCTCACATATCTACCCCAAACACATATGTTATAGGGACTGAATCATCACACATTGATACTATAAACATTGGGTGGAACGTACTTGCCTTCACAGTTTTAGGTCGAATCCCAAGGACACATCTTAGTGGGAAAAGCACCCCTCTTTCTCAGGATTCCAAAAGCACATCAAATGATGTATCTTTACTTTGTCAGATATATTGTAGATCATAATGTTTTAGTAGAGGACCCACAATCTAATGCATCAGGGGGATTCAGTTTAGTCGTCCTAGATTAGAACCCATGTACGTTAGGGGGATCAAAACCCAAAAGTTGTTGTGAAAAAATGCCCATCCTTGGTGAAGGGTATACTCTATAGGTTACTTCCCTTAAAGTATATACAGAGGACCCACACCCATTATGATTGGGGGGGGGTCAACACTCTGGATATCTGGGATCCGCACCCTAGTACATCAGGTGGATCAAAACCCAGAATTATTTGCAGTGGACCAGTGCCCATGCTGATAGGGGGTCAACACTCTAGTCCTTGGTGATCGCCACCATAATATATCAGGGTGATCAACACCTAGAAGTACCTGAAGAGTACCCTCCTAAACACTTCCTGAAAGATATCTCGTCATATATTAAAATCCACTATGGAGGTCAATATCACATACTATGTGGGAATACACATAGGGTTGTTTACTCGTAGGACAATATCTATGTCCAAAAGAAGAAGATACGAGAAGTTGGAGATCCATAAAAAGGTACATGACATGTATGGGTCCCACACAACTTGTGACCCTACCATGTCGAATGGTTGTGTACCAAGAAATACTCGGGTACTAAACTATGAATCAATACTCCTAGGCATGAAATTGTATTCACACTATACATGGAATATCTATCCATAAGGATGACAAGTGCAGGATGCTCATCATTGATCCAGAGGAAAAACTGTAATTCACTAACATGCTTCCTAAAACATCTGAGTTGATCTGACCACATCTTTTCATACATCATATATACTCTCCCAAGATCCAATATTGACCCGAGCCGTGGATTCTCATCAAACACATCAAATGTTCTTCCAATGATATTTTGTTAATGTTTTCCAATTTTTTGATATTACAACCACAGATCTGCACATTATAGTGATAATAAAATCAGGAATTCTTAGATACCCAAATGGTTCACACCATTGTGATCCATTTTGAAAAGAGTACATGATTGATTATTCATTCACCTGAATTTGAAACCTAGTGAATAAACTACATTTCACCGCATTTTTCATGAATAGAAACTTCTGGGACCCAGAATTTGATCTTAAAAAAATACAGATCCCGCTATTGTGGTCCTCATGAAAAAAATAGAGATCACCTATTCATTTGTCCCAAACGAACACCTAGTGAAAAAGTCACATTTCCCCACAACACGCCAGAAGTAGGATTCTTGGGGATCCTTCCATGATCCATCTAATATTGTTCTCAAAATTCATACCTCAATTCTAGGATCATAATTCCACTAATAGCACATCAATTGGATGTCTCTTACATGAATTGTATAAGGAAAAAAGATATATATATATATATATATATATTATTTTGGAGTTTCATGGACCGGATTCACAATCATGAGAAAGGCATCCAACATTGATCTTGAAATGAACATCTCAATAATTGGGTAACATTAAAATAGATCACAAGTCAATCAGACGCTCTATATAAGACATACATTCGAATAAACATTTCAAAATAATAATAATATTATTTTTTAGGTTGTTTTATAGACACGAACCCCTGGTAGGTGAATCACATCCAACATCATTTTTAAAAAGAATGTGTTGAATACTATTCAATGTTTCTATTGATGACATGTCAATCAGACACCAGATGAGGGAGTTACAATTGTTAAACCATTTATTATTAATAATAACAATAGTAATTATCATATTAATATATTATTTTATTTTATTTTTTGAATTGAAATTAACATTATAGTTTCCCCATCTACCAACATCTCAATGGGCCATTACACTACGCACACTGGCCACCACCCTTCGTCTTCCATCCTAGAATCCTACTAGAGAACCTATGTCCATGTCCGTATGGCAGCACGCTGCTCCTTCATACTCTAAACGCACGCTGCGGCACCGCCACACTCAGACCACACACCGATGCTCCTACAGGATCCAGCCACACCCTTCTACTCCATTGTGTTTTAGCCATACCCCACGACTCCATCGTCTGTCTCACGAGTCACCTCGCCTGAGGCCTTCACTATTCTCCTCGCATGCCTCGACCATTACCACCTCACTATGCCATCATTTTGCGACCCACAAGGAACAAATTCTAGATAAAAATTCCTCCACAAATTCTATCCAAGTCAAAATGATGTAACAGAAATAGATCTACGATCATTAGGTCCCAATATAAACATATTTGTATCCCACTCGACAATATTCTATTTCTTCCTTGTATCGAAATGTAGACAATGATGAAACATGTATAATGATGGAAAATGGGGATTTATCAATTGTCGTGTTAGTTCAGCCATCGTCATTGATGATCAACGCATCAAAATTGAAAAAAAAAATGTTAATGAATTGAGTATTTTTAATTGGGGTTGAAAAATCCAAAGGAATGAATACGACATGGATTTTCATCTGTTCATCATAGATAAACACACCCTCAAACAATATTTGTGTTCACCACACCCTAATTTTCATAGATCTACAGAACATCCATGATCATCCAACGATTTTATGTTTAATTTATAAATATATGAATGGAGGAGAGATTAAATTTTGATTGGAGGATTATGAGACATACCATAGTTCATTCCATATCGACCAATTTATAGAATTTAGTTAGATTACCCACTAATAGTTGAGATATCCGAACATACCACCGCCTTTCACATTAGGTCATTCATAGATAAAGCACACCATTATGAACTCAAATGTGGTCTACAATATCCCACATGAACACTGTTAAAATGTTATTCAAAACAACATCTGAAATAATATAATTTAATACATTATTTTATTTATCGATATGTCCTTAGTGAATTTTTCTATAGAAGACCCACTATGAAAAAATTAATTCCAACCTAGTGTAAATTCCATTCTCAAGACTCATTTGTGTCCTTATATTTTTTATATGAGCATCCATTGGAGAGTTATCCCATTTTCCTCATGTGCATAGTATTAAATGTAATTATTATGTTTACAGAATTATTTCAAAGATGACCAGGCCCCAGAATCGCACTCTGTCTCGGTTCCTACCACTGGAAATATAAAAAATATATATATTCCAAAGTCTACTGGAATAAACTAGTGTCTCAACATTATTTCCACCATCAAAATATTTATCCCCAAAAATAAAAACAATGAAAATAAATCGTGATATTGACCCCTCATCTCTATGTCCCATTACTAGAAACTCTTATACATGTCTATGTAATACCACAACACGCAAATGAAAAGGAAAATCCTTCCATGTAAGGTCTTCTCATATCAATCCTTCGTCGCGATCAGGTTATCTGAAAATGTGGATCCATCTTCAATGTCCAACTAGACCCAGTCGATGATGTGAGTATGATGTTGCATATATCTCCTCAACCATTACATGTGGAAGATGTCACACACCTTCTCTAGATGTGGGGGAAGGTCAAGGCATTAGGAAACCTTTCCAATTGGCTACACGATCCTAAAAGGCCGGATGAATCTCAAAGATTTATTTCATCCTTGCCAAACCATCACATACAGCATTGCGACTGGAACCACTATTTTCCCTTGGAATAAGATCTCATCATTTCCTCCATTAGAATATATTTCAGGTGAAAATACTATGGATATCTTGTCACACAATATCTCACAGTCAGTTTATCACAATAGAGATTTTGTCACATTCCTGAGAAGCGAAAGAGTCAAAACCATCGACTGAGAGACCAAATTGTACCATACTACTCCACCTATGTATGTTTCTAGGAAGTTAACTTCTTTGAAATATCCCACAATAGGTGAGCATGGTACTTACTTCTAAGGTAATCTACAATAACATTTCCCTTTACTGATGTGTAGAATATCTATAAGTCATAGTCTTGAAAGAGTTCCAACTTTCTCTACTATCTCAGGTTCTTTTCTATCTAAGTGATTTCATACATGAAACACTAGTGATCTATGTAAACCAAAAATAAATCTCTTATATGGTAGTGTCTCTATATTTTCATGGAAAATATTTCCACTAGTATCACCAAGAAGTGATTCGTGTAGTTTTGTTCACGGGGACTGAACTCCCATGAACATTATTTTCCAACTGTATGATCTTGTACTAAGGTTGACATTGAGCACACAAAGGTTCCAACAAACAAGGAAGGTGAGTAAACTCATCCAACCATTAAAATATAGAAACAGAATGTATGTGGCATTCCCTATGCATCTTCACCACTCTTGAAAGGAGAGTAACCTAAAACTAGGTACTCCAGCACACCAATTGGAGACATACCAACCAAAAGGGTCAACCATAAAAACTCTACTAGAAATTATTGGACATGCATCGTCACTCCATTTTAAAACCTCATATCAATCACAAAAGTTATAGGGACTCATCCAACACACCATTATAAAATTATCTTTTGGTGGAAATGAATTTTCCTCATGGTTTTCCTAGTTTCCCAAAAATGAATCTTGGTGGTTGGAAGAACCCCTATTCCTTGTGCATTCAAATATATATCAAAAACAATCAAAAGATGATCACACTAAAATCCCATGTCACCTTTGTAAAACCTCAAGCATGATGAATGTAGAAAATATTACCTCACACAGTGTCTATAAATTTTTACTTGAAGTAGTAGAAGAGACACAATGCACACCTCTTATCATCTCACACATTGCAGGATCACTGACATCCAATGCATGTAGCTGCCCCCACCCCGACTACCTACTCCCTGATCCTCACATTGGCCTTATGGTGGTGGTTTTGGGAGGATCTGATTGTGTCATCCACCACCCATAGATCTTCCTACACATCTTCCAACACTGCCACCTAGGGGACCACCATGTTCCTGCTAGGGGGATCCTTGATAATAAGGTTTTCTTTAGCATGGTTATCCATCTTCTATATACCTGAGATGATCAACACACCTTTTTAGTTAGTATCATTACATGTAATTTTTCCTATCCCATCTATAGAACCATCCCTCCCCAGTGTATCATATTTCTCTATGCTATACCTGACCATGGGGATGCCTCCTGTGTTAAGATCCTATCAATTTATGTCTTCTAGATGCCACAAATATCCCATCTCTATAGTGTCCACTAACAAAATTGGCTAACCATTATCCCTGTGACCGAAATCAATTTTTCAACCATTCCCAATCTAGAAGACTACCATTGTTGGGGATGAAAAATATTACAATGTTGGAAAAAATCTCTCTATGGAGTCCATGATCAAACTTTCTTGCTCGAATGTATTTATCATGGATCATGTCTATATATTACCAAGTCAGGTCAATGAACCTCGATGAGTACTCATCCACCGTCATACCTACTTTATGAAGCTCCGTATGCTCCAGAATCCAATCAATGTGTATGTAGTAGGTATCAATCCTCAAGGAACAACTGCTCGATGTCATACCATAGTATTTCCGACTCATTAAGAATTTGAATAACCTTGTTCCACTAACGTCCAACCATCCCGGGGAAAAACCTGGATGCTAAACTCACCTATTATTCTACCAAACAAGCCTGAAGAGGTGGGACATAGACCCTAGACAAACCCTCACTACCTAAGGATCAATCTCATCATAGAACCTCATCAGTCTCTGGTGCATGAACTCACAGAGTGTTCTCAACATGTTCACATCCTCAGTAGGATCTATTGGTACTATCTTATGCACAATAGGTTGGGGTTCTTTTACCTACCCCCATTGAGTAAGGGGATCACATGAACGAAACTGAACAGATGCCTCACCACTCACTAGTTAATCGTTATAAAATAGAGGTAGTATCCTGGCTGGCTGTCACCACTGTGGCATCATGAATGTTATCATGGAGTACCCCAATCAAATGAACATATATATATTGATAACCATGAAGGGAAGTAAATCAATAATAAAATTCAGTGATTCAATCCTATATGATTCATTTACCTTTGATCCATGTAACATATTTATCAACATTCTGAGTCGACATGCAGGTAATCATGGTCCTGGTGAATAGATTCATTAGCCACCGCCCCATCTCTGGGCTCACTGGCCTAAGAGTCATACATGAGACATGTTGAAACTATTTCCTTAAACCAAACAAAGTTATTTTTATAGAATATATGAAAAAAATCAAATGGTTTGAACAACCTATGATTCTAATTTTTCATGACCCGACCCATGATAGGGCTCAAGACACAACTATGCCAATCCCACCTCTATAGGCTTGGGGGTGGCTACAATCACCAAAGGCTCAAAAAACATGGGTATTCCATTCCTATGTACTTACACACACACACAAATATATCATTTAAAAGTGAAGAGGGGATATGAACAAATGAATCAAAACTTATATAAATAAAACTATGCATGGACGTATGAAATTGTACAAGTATGGTAAAATAAGCTATAGGGGAATGGGAAAAAATACACACCCAACTAGAACATTTTCCCAACCTAACAAAAACTGGAAGAGTAAAATTGTTGAGAGAGCCTTAATCAAGGATCCCATGCTATGACCAATGTAAGCAATCCAAGAACATTTTATACCTATGCTCCATAGATGTAATGATCAACCTATTTATAATATGTATAAGACAAAAAATCTGCATGAAAATCCCATATATGGGTGAGAATGAAAAAACTTAGTAGGATGCCATTAAAATGTAATTGGGGAGAAGTATGAGATAAATTTGAGATTAAAATAGTATATATAATGAGGTACAATAAAATAGCACAACTCAACTCAATATGAGAGATAAATTAAACTCACCCAAATATAATGATCTAGGCACTGAAAGCATATAGAATTCACTACATGCCTTCACCTCTCTTTGATATAGAGAAAACAAACCCAAGAAGTGGGTATTGAAATAGTATGTGTGTGTATATATATATATTCTAAGTCTAAATAATCCTAGACAAGATAGTAAGGGGATATCAATATCATATATTTGACCAAAAAGAAGAGTCTCCAATAGTTACAGGAGTATCCATCAATGATTCCCTTCATACTACACATCTTCCCCAAACATGAAAGTCAAAGGGAGTAAATCACCACACCATGATACTATCCACTATAGGTGGAACTGCCTTACCTTCATGGTTTTAGGTAACTTCACAATGTCACTTCACTGGGGGGGGTATATCATCCCTCTTTCTCATGATTCTAAATGTACGTTGAACCACAACTCGTCATATTATCACAAAATCAAGAGACCACAATTTTTTAGTTGAGGAACAACACCCTACTACATGGGGGGGTCACTGTAGGCCTCGAGGATATACACTATATTATTTTAGGGGGATAAAAACCCAAAAGATAATGGGGAACCGCTGCCCAATCCTGTTGAATGGTATACATTACAGGGTACTACCTATCAAGTAGCTATATTGGATCCTCACTAATACCGATGGAGTGGGGTCATCACTCTTGTATTCATGGATCTGCTCCTTAGTACTCTAGGGGTATCAAGGATGAAAGGTATATATATATAAGACCCATTCCCATATCGATGGTGGGGGTCAAAAAATTGGAAATCATTGATCTACACACTAGTACTTCAAGGGGATCAAAACCTGGATATAATTGTAGAAGACCCTCCTAAACTCTACTTAATAGATATATCATCGTATCTTGAAAGCCAATATGGTAGACACCATAATGTTTTATATGGGAACAAACATTGGATAGGCTATTCAAAATACAATATCAATGTCCAAAATAATGAGATATGAGAGGTAGGAAATCCATAAAGAGGTACACGTTGCATATGGGGACCACATGATTTTAACCCCCCTTAGTCACATATTCTTATAATAATCCATAGTTGGGTACTAAACTATGAACTATTACCCCTAACCGTACAACTGTACTCCTATTGTATATGGAACATCTATCCAAAAATCCAATGAGCGCACGATGCTCATCGTTGATCTCGAGGAAAAAATTAAATTCACTGACAAGCGTCCTCAAATGACCCTAGAACCTATGATCATATCTATTAATAAATCTTATCCACTTTCAAAAGAGATGACACTGACCTAATACAGGGATTGTATTCAAAAAAAATAAAAGGATCATTCAGTGATATTTCTTTTATGATTCCACATTTAGTGAGATCATAAAAAATGCATTGTACATCACAGTGAGATGAAAATTATGAGGCCTTAGATAGCCAAATAGATCACACTATTTCCATCCTTATGTAAAAGAACACATGATTGACTATCCATTCTCCAAAATTGAACACCCTATAAAAAATCTTCATTTCACCACATTTTTCATGAATAACCACTCTTGGGGGGCCACGTATAGATCCTGAAATAAAACATATGGATTTCACCATTGGGATCCTCCTGAAAAAACAACGAGGATCAACTATTCATTTTCCAAAAATAGTCACACTATGGAAAAGTCACATATCACAAAAATGCACTCAAACTGGGATTCATGGAACCAATTCCTCAATATTGCATTGAAATACTATTACAAGACATAAAAGTTACGCCTAAATTATAGGATCACAATTCCTCTAACGACACCTCAATTGGACATCGCTTGTGGGAATCATAGAGGGTAAACAGTTTTTTTAAAAACGTATCATTATAATCTGGGTGCTTCATGGACCTGATATAGGAACCAAAAAAATTCGTCCAACATGAGGCTTGAAATGACCATCGTGAGAACAAGGTTGCACTGCTATAGACGACACATCGATCAGACGCTCAATGTAGGAGTTATGTTCAAATAATAATTTTGAAATAATGATAAAAATATTATTTTAGGAATTTTTATAGACCAAACCCATAGGTCATAGAATGGAATCCAACATTTTTCTTAAAAATACCTTCTCACATACTCGGTCACATTTCCACTAACGGTGCATCAATCAGATGTCACATGAGGGAGTTACAGTTGTTAAATAGTTTAATAATAATAATAATAATAATAATAATATTAATAATAATATATTTATTATATTTTAAAAAAAATTATTTCACTTTAGAGATTCCCCCTCCCACTAACTCTCACATGTTACACCTCCCTATACACCCCAACCACCAACATCAAACCACCTTCCATACCACATCCGACATAATCACTTAGAACCCTAGCCACCGCCATACTCCAAATGCACCTCACAGATCCATTGTAATCCATCCATAACACATGGTTCCATCATCCTGCTCACTAGCTACATCGCCCAACACCACCTTTCATCACCTCACACACCACGACCTCCTTCACCTTACCAAACTTTTTTTAGGCGACCTTCATGGACCGACCACCAATACCTCTTTCCCCTCTACCTTTGATCCAAGTCAAAACTAAGCAACAATCAAAAAATTTCAATCCTTGGGTCCCTATAAGCATATATCAATCCCCCCATATAAGCTCAATTTTTGTTTTAGCGTATCAAAATTAGATTACAATGAATGCATGATGATTGGAGGAAAAGAGGGGTCATTTGATGGTTGTTTTAGTTCAAAAATAATCATAGATTCTAATGTTAGAAAAATTGAAAATTAAAATGTTTTTATAAACTGTAAATTTTTAATTGGGGTTGAATAATAAAATAGGAAGAATCCTACCTAGATTTGGATCCATTCTTCATCAATAGACCCTCGTTCCAATAATCATTACCTTTGTCGTGTTGTGATCTTCTGAGATCTGTAGGGCCACTGTGATCAACCAAAAATTCAACATTGAGTCACCATATAGAGGAGAGGAATAGATCAATTCTATGGATGCTGTTTTATGATCCCAACCTTAGGTCATTTCCATAGTAACATATTTATAGAATTTATTTAGGTCACCCACGAACAGTCGCAGGTTCTGAACACACTACAACCTCTCACTTTAGGTCGCACTTAGGTAGGACACCCCATTATGAACTCAACTATGGGATTAGATTTCCAATCTGATACTTCATTCAAAATTTATAATATAAAACATCCAAAATAAAACAATTTAGTTCATTATTTTATTTATTGTGACATCATCGATGACTTTTTCTATAGAAGACCCGTGCCGATAATGCTATTGCTCGTAGAGGGTAAACACCCTGATTCATAATCAATCATGCACTTATATTTTTGATGAATTCATTAATTTGTGAGTTATTCCATTAATTTCACGTGCATATTATAAAAAATATATAGTATTTTTAAATAAATAATTTCAGTAACACAAGGCATCGATATCTCATGTCATCTAAATGCCTACCTCTGTAAATATGCACAATCATATTCTGTATCCTTACAGAAAAAAACTAGGGTCTCTATAGGGTGATATTTCAATCCCAACACATGATACAGTGAAACATCAACCAACCTTATTATCACCAATGTAAAATTATAATGGTGTGAGACATGATACTCAACACATGATGTAAGGGAGAGTGAAAATTCATTCTCAGAAATCCCTTTACCCATCATTAAATGGAAATTAATAGTTGAATACTCATAATAATATCAATAAAATGAGGAAAAAATTATTATGTATTATAATAATAAAGCACCAATACAACCATGTGCATTGTAGTTCATATAATTTACATATAAAAATAATGCATCACATTTATTGACATTAAAACCCAATATAATTCATTAGAGTTAATCCATTTAATTAATTGAACACATAAATTTATTTAAAGATAAAATCCAATCACATATAAAGTTCATTGGAAAAGAATGTGATAATATAAAATATGGAAATTCCATTTACAAGTCAACATGAACACTTAGAGGGTGTCTGATTGAATAGATTGTTACATAAGAGAGGTAAATTAATGTAGCACACCCTATGGGGATGAAAATAAACAAGTTCAAAAACATTTAATTATTTTTTAGGGTTCAATGATTTTTTAAATGAATTCATATTATTATATTGAGATGTGGAGAACACTTTAATGTGATCTTTGGATGTGACTTGTATACCACACAATGAGAAATCTATGAAAGCACTAAAAATTTGGGGAATAATTATATACCACATACTTTATAACCATATGTGACGCCATTTACTATATATAAATTATATTTAACATAGAATTTATGAAAAATGATGAATATTAAAATTACCTAAAAAAGAAAAATATGATCGCACCAAAAATAGTAAAATGAATGGTAAGAGAATAGATTAAAATATGTGAGAGGATTTAAATTCGTAATAATGAGGATCTAATTCATCTGATTCTGATCTTAATATAGTCTGTAAGAGGGACTTCCCAATGAATCTATAATAGTCTTGAGGGATTTAATTAGTAAAAATATGGAGACATTTCACACTATAAATGAAAAGATATGAAGGATGGTTATTATTTTATGTTCATAAAGTGAAGTGTGGCATATTAACCCATCTATACAAGTTTGCAGAGTTTCTCCTCATGGTTATCCAGAAAATAATAAAACAATTTGGTACTCACTATATTTGTAATTACCAAATATTATTTATGCTCATAGTTTCAAAGCCATGTCCACATTGTGTGATTTTTCTCCCATAAAAATTGGAGACTTCATGCATTTTCATGCACATAGGCACACATCATTACAGACAAACCATGAGACCTCTCACTATAAAAAATTTCCCCCATGGTTAAGAAACAAGGATAATAATAACAATGTGATAACCATGATTCCCACTATTTTTGGGAATTTTAAGGATCTCTAAACTCTAAACAACCCCGATAACACCTAGAATATTCTATTGGCTATATATCTTGATTACCTTGAGAAAACAAAGCATTAGAACCAAAAAACAATGAGTTGTTCCTTGAGTAAAGATGGTTCACTACACAATTAATCATCCAAGACCGACAGAAATTCCATATATACTCCAAATACATTATATTCCTTTTACTGATCAGACATCCAAACAAGGAGGGGTGTTTGGTGAAATCATAATGAATTCATAGAAGAAGTTGTAATGGTCACGCATAAGAATTTTAATTATTTTTCTTCAAAAAACACATTATTATATTATTCAGAGATGATATAATAATAAAAAATATAAATAAAATATAAATATATTTCCTTATGTTAATGAAATTTTCTATATCCATCTTCACTTCCATCGAATGACAAAATAAACTATCAACCATTTATATGGAAAATTACATCATTGTGAACCAATGCAATTCATTCTCGATAAAAAAATTCAAGTATAGATATAATGAAAGATTTAAGATATTTATATGATATTTATGATATTATTATACTTTGTGTGTTTTTTAATCACAAATAACTAGTTAATTTTAATAATATTGGGGACACGATGACATCACTTGTGTGTATGGAGGACTACCACCTCATGAAGCTGTCTGATTTGTTTTTACATTAATATTTTCATAGAATGAATTAAGATTAAATTAAAATAATTATTCCATATTTATAAACTAAATATATTTAGGGATATATAATATCAATAATAACATCGTATCCTTCCAATCCATCAGAATAAAATATCATCTCATATGTTTATATCCGGACTACAGCCTCAACATAGAAATGTGAATTGTTTTCATTTTATTGTTACATGGATGGATATAATGATGAATTTGAGAAAGATAAATGATATATATACCCAAAAATTGATTTTTGAATTATATATATTTATATATTTTATTTTTTTCCACCTTCCCTTAAAAAATGGAAAGGACATTCATGCGTAAGTACGCCCTATCTTCTCCACTATGGGTGTAATCCATATTCTATATATATAATTATAGAATTAAATAAATACATATATAAATCATATATATTATATTTATATCATGTAGAATAGTCTAGATATTTTTTACCATGAATAATATTAATTGAATGAAATAAAAAATTCAAAACATACATGAAAACCCAAGAAATTATCACTCGTAACTATGGTTTTATTAGAAGATTGATAAGAAACAGTTGAAAAAAATATAATTAAATACTATATTGTACAATATATAAGATTAAATTTAGGTAATATATATAATATAACTATATTTATAATATTGGTTGATCATAAACTTATGACGGAACACCTACATGAGATGGGGTTTGTCATCCCACGTTTACTTTTATGATACATATGCCATATTCCCCAATTAATCATTTTTAGGTTGTACATACTACCATATTGATATGTTATGTCATGAATATTTTTATATTAAAGGTATCTAATGTTTCATTTTATTTTATTTCTTTTAACTCAGATTATGATTTATATGTTACCAATGTGGTAAGGATTTAATTGACAAGCTCGTAATTTTACGATATTGTTATCGTTTGTATTAGTATGGGGAATTGATTGATATTTATGTATTATACCCAATATATATTAATATAATATTTTATTTCATTACATTTTATGTTAATAGTATGATGTTTCATATCTTTTTTATTTTAAATGATGGAGACAATGTTCTAATCAAATGATGAAATCCTTTATTTTTTTTGTCATAAATAATTTTTCTTCCAAAATAATGTTTTCAAATAATTTATTCAATTTTTTAAAAACTCTCCATAAGATATATAAAATAAATTATTACCCTTTATTGAAATTTTACATGGTTTTTTTAATGTAATATTCATGTCATTTTACAAACAATGTAATATTATATTTTACTAAAAATGTGTAAAGTAAATCTATTAAAAATGTATGGGATTATTGATAAATAAATATCAATTATTACCACCATGAACTCATATATTTAAAATTTATGGAAATAATATCTATTATTACCACAACACATCTCATATTTTTATCGATAAATAAATATCTATTATTAAAAAATATCTATTTTAAAATTTGTGGAATGAATATCTATTATTACCACCATAACCTCATAGTTTTCTTAGGATTCATGTATATCTTTAAAGTTATACTTTTAAATATATATGTTTTGAAAATATTTTTTTAAAATTAATATTTCACATATATTTTAAAATTATATATTTTATATTTTTCTAAATAATGTTTTTAATATCCTTTTTATTGAATTTATGTTCATCGTTGATACAAACAGTTATTGTCCATATTCTATAAAAGGGATACATATTAATTATAAAAAATCATATTATTATGGGTGATGGTTTATGATAATTTTGATTAGGAATGTAATATTTTGATAAAAAAATTCATATTATAATGGATAGTTTTTTATTATGTTTGTAAATATTTGTAATTATTTAAAATTTATAATCTAAATTTCTATGAATTTTTTTAAATTATATTTAATCCCATTAATATGAGAAAATAATTGGACATAGTAAGGGATTGGTGTGTCCTTCTATGGACCCCTGATACATCGGTAGTTCTCATGAGACAAAGATTCAAGGGTATTTGGATGAGTACACACCCATTTTTTATTTTGTTTTGGCACATTCCCGTGATGGTATATCTCTGATATGTAGAATTTTTTATTCCCCCAAAATGAGTTTAGTTATTGATGTTCCACTTTATTATGTGATTATTTATAATATCAATGAATAAAAATAAATTTCATAGTATATTAATATTAATTTATTTGATCATATTATATTACTTTAATATTATACTAATGTTATTGATATAAGGTCATGTGTTTCAATTACTTACCATGCCTTTTTTATTTTACTTTTTTATTCATGAAAGCTTATAATTTATGCATAACCTTACTAAGGATATAAGATCACCCCTGTATTTTGTTATATTTTCCATAGTGTTCTAGGATATGTTTTTTATTAATATATATTAGTATTATAATGGAATTAATTGAATTCTCAATGATAAAACAATGTTTTTTTATGTTCTCAATTGTAATAACATATTCCAGTATGTATCTAATTTACAAAGAGTAATAAATAATTTTTAATTTTTATATCTATTACATGTATCATGTGGAACATTAATGATGCAACCCTAGAATCTAGGATACTTGGGTTGGGTCATAATTTTTTGGCATTAGTGGAAGTTTAGTATAAACTGTTGGGACAAAATTAAAAAAATTTATATTAGTGAACATAACCCTATGATATATTGTCATGATATGTATATAAGAACACTATATTTTTTTACAAATAAGATATTATATGTTATTTCCTAATAATACATCAATGTATGGATACTACAAGTCGATGTGGTTCTAGAATAGATGTACCTTGTCTAAAACCTAATCCCTTTAAACATTCTATGACCTAATTTCCAAACATTAATACAATGAAAGGATCAGAATGAACTAGTGTTTTTATCAGTATAATTTCATAACAAATCAATTAGATATTAAATGAAAAAAATTATATTATATTCTTTATAACAAAACCATAAATACTTTTCAAATCAAATGATTCGTGGAATAACCTAGGAAATACATAGATCGAGGAGTGAACTAAAAAGGCCAGCAAGGGAATCAATATGATAAGGAAACATAATGTCGAAATAAAATGTATTGAAATTATATAATAAATGTTAATTCATGTGAGTAATTTAATAGAATCACACCATACATATTATTTCTTCATAAGATCATCGGGTCATAGGAAATGTGGAAGAAACAATAAAAATTCAATAAACATGATTCATGATTTAAGTCCTATGAAAAATTAAATAGCTGAAAGTGTAGTAAAATAAATCTGGTTTGTCCCTAATAAAATTTATGGAGTTTCCCAAGAATAATGATTTATCAAATGAATTTTATCACTATTTGGTCACAATAAATAGAACATATTTTTGATCTATTTTTTCAACATAGTGGAAATAAGTCCAAATAAAGAACAATAGAATTATCCAGGGAATGAAATTCGGTTATATAATGTTTCTTCATATCATATTCAAATCAAATATCATAATATATGTATTTGATATATTATCATGAGGAATGTGTTCCAATATAAAAGGAATGGATAATAACAAAGTATATGTGTGAGAAGGATATGAAATTAAATTAAAATAATTGATAACATCATAAGATTATTTTATTGATTAAAATAATATTAAATGTTTTTATAAAATTCATGATGAATTTAATATAATCTCATTGTGTGACATCAATGTCTGTAATCATATATTGAAAATTATTTTCTAATATCACTTATATTATTTATTGACGAAAATATATTTTTTATTTTGATAAAAATAAATTACAAATAAAAAAATTATCCGAAATTATAGAATATTATTTAAATAATATTTTCAAATTAAAATGAATATTTATTACACTTAGTGTTTATGATGGCAGAATAGGTATGTTCTTTCCGAATATGTTTAAAAAGATACATACTCATTTTAATTTTTTTTAGGAAAAATAAGAAGGTAATTTCTTCGAAATGCATGAGGAATATTCGTTTTAATTATATAATAATACAATTAATTTTAATAATTAAAAAAATCAATAATATAAATGAAAATTTTAATACATTTTTAGAGAACATTGATTTGGTTTAAAATGGGGTTTCAGCCAATAATAGAATTGATGTATTATATTATTAAAAAGAAGTTGTCAATCATTTTAGGTGAAAAAGTGTCGTAAATGGTAATATTAATTGAAAAAAATAATGAATAATAATATGATAAATAGAATAAATTGGTTTGTTAGAACATTATAAAATAATATCATTAAATTATATTAAAAAAAATCTCAATTAAAATGAAATATAAATAGAAACCCTTACTACATTGGTAATATTTAAATCATAATTACCTATGAATTGGATATATTTAATGTAATATAAAATATAAATATATTTTAAGGATTCGGGATATATTTTTTAAATTTGAATTATATTCACCATTCAAAAAAACATAGTGCTTAAAAGAACATGTGTCTCTAGTTGGATGTTTTTGATGAAACTGAAAAAACATTTCATATCAATAAGGGGGCAAATAATAAATATCATGACTATGTATAAAAAATGTAGATAAAAAATGATAATCCAAAATAAAAAATAATTTAATCATAATTCATTTTACATAACATATTTTCATAATATAAAAAAATTTACTCATATAACCTAATGAATAGAAATTGAGTTTAGAAACCCCTTATATAGAACGTCCTCTCAGTCTATAATTTTATAATCTCATGTATAGAGACATTAATCATTTTATTAACTTATAAAAGAACAATATTAATTTTTATAATATTATATATGATCTATTTATCATATCTTAATACCCTATCATGAATAATATTTTATTATCACTATTGTTTTGAGTGTTAATTTCACCATTTTATTATGAATTATTTTCATAAATGTTATGGATATTGATACTATGATATATTTTAATAATACAATGGCTGATATTAATCATATTATTATATTAATAGTTTTTATAATAATTTTTATTGTAATTGTTTATTTTTCAACATGAAAAATGATTCACATATCTTAATGGAGAGAGTAGGTCGCACAGACGAACATACCACATTATCATTTCCCTAATAGATGAAAGGGTCTATAGTTTAATGGTATAATAATTTTTATGAATCAATATAATTTCAGATACATAAAATATATTCATTAAATATATCTTTTATTACCTTCCATGTAATGTGCATGTGAAAAAAGATTCACATCCCCTCACGATGCATTGGTCTATTGTACACACGAGCGATTTTAAAAAAAATTCTATAGAAACAAATTAATAGGTTATATGTGGTATTATAAAAACACGTGTATAATAAAATTATAAATATCATATATATACTTCAAATCAAATATTATTTCTATCCATATGTAGTAGTTATGAAAAACAAACTAAGTCTGTTAAAGACGTGTTAGTCTGCCACACACACAATCAATGATTTTGAATCCCAAGTTATGGAATACTATATGGTTGTAGATCATGAATATAATATAAAAAATATAATTAAATTAAATATATAGAAGTTATTATTTCATAATGTTTCAATTATTTTTGAAGTATGTTGAACAAGATGAAAATTAAAATCTCATTTAAGGATGTTACCTCTTATTCGAACAACGTCATTATGATTTCACCAAAACCCATTCTAGGTTGTATTTTTGTTATATAAAGGGATTATAGGATGAGAGGATATAATTAGTTATGTTATTCAGGATGGTATTTTTTAATCCCAGGCTTTTTGTTAGTGTGTAATATAAATGTTACATGTTTCATTTTATAAGTGGGAGATATGAAGCACATGGAATTTTCGAAATGAAAGAATTCCACCAATTGTTTCTCATTACATAAGGATATGAAATGTAGAATTACAGATCCATAGAGGATATAAGGTCATAATATTTCCATAAAATGTTTATTATAAACAATTTGATTCATATTACCACTTGTCAATTTTGTTTAACATCATAGTAAACATGTTTTCACCTTATCCATGGTAAATAATTTTCACTATTTTCACTATTAATTATGGCCATAAATTAATTTAAACCCAATAGATAATAAAAATTATTTAAATTGAAAATATAGAAGATATATTTAACAAATTATATAAAAATATTTTGTAATGTTATTTAAAATTTATCTAATAGAGATGTCAAAATAATGATATTCCAATAGATAATCATATAAAAGTAAAAAATTGATTATAAAATAAAAATTAAATAGGCTATTTATTACAATGATTTTATTTTGAATAATTAATATATATTTCAAACTATTTTAATTTATACCACGTACTAAAATAATATGAGGTGTGTAAGTGTTTTAAAATAAAAGAACAATTTAAAAAAATTACCTTTTTTAGTATTCATTAAAAAATTAAACTATTTAGTGACATGCAAAAAATTTACCGGTATATAATTTTTTTATTATTAATTTAGATTGGAATATTATTTTTTAAAATATTTTTTTAAATAATTTTAGATTGGATATTATATTATGTTCCCAAAGTGTGACTAAGCCACCTTTTAGGAAAATATAGTTATTTAAAAAAAATCATTTACATAGAAATCATTTGTATTTTATTTTCAATCAATAAAAAATCAATGAAAATGATTTATACATCCAGAAAACATATAATTTTCATTATTAAATTATTTTTATTCATACTCTATAACATAATAGTTTGGGTAAAATGTAAATTATTTAATAATAATACATTTACAATATATCACTTTATATTTAAACCAAATGTTCCACACAGAGTTTTCTATTTATGAGATTGAATTTAATTGAAAATAAATATATCATAAAGTGTCATGGTGTCACATTAATGTCCCAGACCACTCCAAACCATTACATTGTGATAAATCAGTGTAGGAAGTTTTCTAGTAGGTCATGGTGACGTATTTGAACAATTTCCAAAATTTCCTAGTTGTTCAAGTAATCCAATGGGGACTCACAATAATGACTCGCACTGATGGCTCACACCAGTTACTCACTCCAGGGACTTACGACTATTGCTCATATTTTTTGAATCAAATCGATGACTCACATCAGTGACTCAATACAGTGACTTGAAGTAGTAGATATATAATAGTGACTTGCACCGGTGACATGCAATGTTGACTGCTGATGGTAGCTCAAATATAGTAACTTGCACCAGTGAATCACAACAGTGAATCATGACGGTAGCTCACCAAAAGTGGCTTACACCCATTAATTAACCTGTTGACTCGAAGTGTTGACTTGTGACGGTAGCTCACCAACAGTGACTCACACCGGTGACTCATATAATGTTGATTCATTTAACAGTTGAGTTTTTTATTCTAGTTTTTTCAACTAAACCATTTTGTCCCGTTTGATGAATTTCATTAAGTTAAAAAGATACTAATACCATATTTAGGTGGTTTGGATCCATTTCATGGGCTATGAGTCATATCATTAAATTCTTAAGAGTATCGATTTTTTTTATTTTTCAAATCAGGTAATTTTGACTGGATCATACTTTAATGTAAAATTAAATATGTATTTAGTATATGGCCTTATTTTATGATCTTCCAATGGCCAAAACACCTTATCCTTATTATTTCCACATTTTTATCTCTTTGTACGAGGTGCAAAGATCCTTTATTCCAATTAGATTATTCTTTTCATGCCTAGGCTTTTAGTTCTTGTTTTCCCTAGAAGATTTTCCTACTACTTGCACCCCCTATTTTGATGCCATAAGAAAGTTTGAGTCATATCATATTATAAGTAGGATGTACAATATTTTTCATAATTGTGCATCATTCATGATGGGTATAAGTTTTTATCTTTTGTGAAAATAATTGATCTATGATTAATAAAGACAGTTGAATTTTCATTAAATTAATAGATAGGGGGTTGGGAATGTGACATATGGTTTAATATGTCATTGTTTCTTTTCATGATATAATGATGTATACGGTCCAGATACCCACTGGAAATCATGGTTGTTGGTGGTCCTTAGTTTCACACTAAAATGTTTCACATCGGTCGTTTTCTATTTTACACTTGTATATTGAAATATATAAATCATGTAAACTACGATAATAAATGGATTCCCCATTATCAAACTATTTCCATAATATCCCCGGAATTAATAAGTGGTTATAGAGTGATGAATGCCACGTTAAATCTTAATATGACATTCCTTGGTTCGTGAGGTGTTTTATATATGTGGGGTTATTCTGACTTATGTTATAGTAAGGTTGTGGGAATGGTTGGGTGATGTGGGGTGGTTCTGGTGGTGTAATGTAATCTCAGGTTCATATATTGTTTTATTGTTGAATAGATTAGAATTGTATGGGAATTGGAACGATTTTGTGGCTTGTTGAGTTGTGATTTCATTAGAGGATGTATTACATATGTTAGTTTATTGAACTAGTTTTTTGATTGAGAACCCATAGTTTGGAGAAGAGTAATTTTTATTATATATATATATAAATGTATTTAATTTATGATTTCTATACACACACACCCTAGTTGACCACTATATTCCGAATACCCCCATTGTCACAAGGGATGGTTTATTTCCAGAATATCTCAATTGGAGAATGTATATCTGGCCACTTACTCATTCATTCTCATTTTTTCAGGTAATATTAGCCCAATATTATTTAGGCATGTTTCGGTTTGTAGGGCCTAGGTTTCTGTGTGTGAATTGTTTTTTTTCATGTCTCTTTTGGATAATATTTGTTATGTTTTCCCATGTGTGTTTAGGATGAGATGTGTTGTTATTTACCATCTGTTTTCTGGAAATAACTTGGTATGTGGCCCAGGTGTCTATGGGTGGGATGTGATGTGGTATCGGGAACATGTGTCTGCAAGAGGGATGTGATGTGTCTCATGTCCCCGTTTATGGGAAGAGGTGTGGTTGAGAGGACCATGTGTGTGCAGGAAGGTTGTGATGTGTTGTATTTGGAAGAGGTGGGAGATAAATTACGATTACTGTTAGGGAATGAGAGAGGTTGACTAGTGTGAAATTGTTTTGGGGTACCCTATTAGAGAATATCGATATATTATATTTCATGACTTGTGTTACTTGTTGAGAGTGCCTCAATGAGGTTGGGATGAATAGTATGCATGCTTTGGTGATGTTTGGTTCTGTAGATTTCTCATAGGGGGCTCAATATTCATCATTCACCTCTACTATAGAGACAATGGTTTTCCCTTTTAGATTAATTTTATGATCACCATATGTATATAAAGCTACATTTAGGTTTTCATAAGGATTACCTGGACTATGAAAGAGATTACTTGCTCAGAGATTGGGATAATGGTTTGGTCCCTAATGAGCTTTATTTTGGTATTTACATAGGATTTTTCATTGTATTCGTAACATTTTTGTTTTAAATGGGCATGTGTGATCTATTTATGATTTATTATACACATATATATTGGATTTTTTGGGGTTATCTATCTTATCTCCCAATATTGTTTCTTTTTAAAGGTAAATTCTTCCCATTTTTTGGAATTTGTTTACCATTGCTGTTGGTCACCACACCGGGGCCTAAATGAAGTGGAACTCATGGGTCATTATCAGTCTTCCTTCATTTCCAGTATAAGATGGGAATATTTGGAGGTAGGGGTTCATGATAGAATGGTTTCAATGGTGATGGTTGATATACATGATGGAGTTTGGTTTTAGACAAAGTGAGTATTTCTTGGGATGGGAGGGAAATTGTGTTAGATGATCTTGGTGCATTACGTAGGTCGGGGAAGACCAGTTAGGACATGGGATTTTTGTGCCCCTGTGAACTAATTCATGGAATCTGAGCCAATTGAATGACCAAGTCAGGCAACACCATCTGTATGGTAGAGACCTAGGAAAGTAACATGCATCATAATGAGATGGGTTACTATCTAAGTTGGGATTTTTGGGATGATTAAAATATATAGGATGAATTGAATGTATTAAAATGAATCCTAAATAAAATTCCATACTACTCAGGCTTAAGAAATCCTTGTTCACCATTTAGCTATGGACCCCTTTATTTTTCCTCATGTGGCTTGGGTGGTGGATGCTAAACAGGATAATTGTATTCATCGGTGGAGGGTTTATCCAGTGGATGATGAAAAATAGTGGTAGAAAATGTTACATTAATTATAGAGGCATGAGTGGGGAAGTTATAAGGTAATCATTTTGGACTTGGAGGTAGAGATATGGATCGAGGAGGTTACAATGGCCTTCAGTTTGTTATGGGCTCTAATAGAGTACTATGTTATTTTGGAGCCTATCCATATATAGGGAGTTCTACGTCAGTGGTCGATGCATTATCTTGGAGAGAGGATTGGGGTAGAGGTGTCCTGGGTGGACTTCTAATGTATTTCTAGAAAGAGTTCCTTTTGTCAATTATGGATTGTGAAAAGAGCCAAGAGCTACTCTAGCTTCAATAGGGGATTATGTTAGGGTGGGAATGTGGGATCAAGTTCAATGATATTCTTTTCTTTTCACCAAATAACTTTTCAGATGAGGAGTCTCATATGAGACGGCTTGAGGAGTCCATCCCTTATATCTAGTACATTGTTACTAATTTTACGTTGCCAATGTTTGTGGTTGTTTGGGAGAATTCTAAGGTAATCGAGGGGATGAATTCACTTGGAGTTCTACTACGTAGAGGGATCCAGTATAGTTCATTGAGGGTAAGGGTTGTCAGCAAAACGTTGTAGGTTCCATGACCATCAAGGATTCGCCTAGCTGAGAGTGACCTCAATAGTTTCCCTTTAGTCCTTCTTGGTCTAGTGGTTCACATTCCCTTTTAATGGTATTGGGGATAATGTGTTTTCTCTGTTGGGTCCATGACTATCATTATAGTCAGAACCTAGTGGCTGGTCGAGATCAGTTTGGTAGAGGAAGAAATGATAAACACCATCCTCAGCAGTAGTTTCATGTTTGGAAATTTCCACTGTAGAGACAATATGCCTTTTCTCCACTGAGGGGATATAGAGTAGGTAGAAGCTTTTCTCGGGTTTTTACGCAAGTAACTCAACCTAATAATTGTCATGAAGGAGGTAATTAGAAGATCCGAAATGTATCTTGTTGGAGATAGTTGCACATAGCAGTGGTAGGAGTCCTAGACAGACCAGAGATCATTAGAGGTATGATCAAGTTGTTTAGTAAACTTACTTGACCTTTTTTTATTCAGGAGCTTCACACTCCATTATTTCATCTTCCCTAGCCCATATTCTAGGACTAGATGTTTAGAGGCTTACCATTCCCCAAGTGTTGAGTATTCTAGTAGGAGGTCAGACTAACATTTTTTATGTGTGATAGGGAGGTAAAATAATGATTCTACCTCATTATCACCATGGGGATTTTATCATGTTATAAAAGTGAAAATATGATGTGATTCATAGCACTGAATGGTTGTATAATATGAATGTTGTTATCAACTTCTTCTAGATAAATTTTTTGTTTTCAAACATGGATGTTTAGCGTGAGGTTTTTGATGGTGATCCAATATTTCTTGTGGGTAGTCAATGCATAGAGCCTTTCTATTCCTTGTTTGATGAGATGTTAATAAAATCAGCATATGTTGGGGTGCTGGAGGTTCCCAGGGTAGTTGGGGAGTTCGTGTATGTTTTTAATGAGGAGTTTGTTACTCTACCCCCACAACATGACGTCGTTGTTGGGATAGACTTTCATCATGGTGATTCTCCAATTTCAATGGCTCTTTATCATATGGAACCTTCTATGTTACAGGAGTTGAGGGGTCAAATATATGATCTGATGAAGAATTAACTTCTCTGGACCATTATGTCACTGTGGAGTTCTCTAATTTAGTTCGCAAAGAAGGATAATCGTCTGTGGTTATGCATAGACTAACATAGTTTGAATCAAGTGATGGTAAAATATTGTTACCCAATTCTGAGGGTAGAGTATATTTTCAAATACCTAAGAGAGGTGTGTTGGTATTATATGATTTATTTTTGGTTTGGATATCACCAATTAATAATGTTGGAGGGAAATATTTCAAAGAATTATTTCAGATTTAGGTATGGAAAATCCGATTTCATAGTAGTGTATTTTGTTATTACGATTGCACCATTCGTGTTGATTGGACTCATAAAATCCATCTTCAATGAGTTATTGTATCTCTCAATCAACATATTCATCAATGATATCATAATTTACTCAATTTCATCGGAAGAAAATATTGAGAATCTTAGAACCATCTTGCATGTTCTTCGATGCCTCCAAGTCTTTAGAATTTTGTTAAAGTCCATGTTTTTGAAATAGGAGTTACATTTACTTGGGCATGTGGTGTATTATCAAGTTGTAGTGTTGGACTCTTCAAAGGTTGAAATATTTTTTTCTCTGGTATCACCAAGAGTGTGGCAGAAGTTTCACAGTTTTCTTCATATCACAGAATATTATAAATGGTTTCTACTTGATTTATCACTAGTTCTAGACCTATTGATAGATCAAACAATAATGGAAAATGATTTTGTTGGAGGTGATCAGTTTCGGGATAGGTTTTGGTTACCAAAATGAGTAGTTTTTTAGTATGTCTGTGCTACATTTTCTTGAGGAAAATGTGATGTTCGAGGTGTTTTGTGATGTATCCTATCTGGGTTTTGGATGTCAGCTGATGTAGTAGTAGGGATTGTTCTCTTATAGGTCCAGGAAGTTACATCACCATGAGAATAACTATTCCTCCCACAATATAGAGCTATAAGATGTCATGTATTCTTATATGTTGTATTGAAACTACCTCATTGAGGAGAACATTGTGTAATTCATGAACCACAAGATCTTGAGGTCCATCTTCTCCGGGCGTTATCTGAATCTACAGAAGCAGATGAGGATAAAGTTTCGTTAGTATTAAGACAATGAGATCTACTATGCCTTGTAAAAGGGAATCTTTTGGATATTCAATTGATTTGAAAGTGGCAGATGGAGGTTATTTAAAAATTTGTATAATATTATAAACCAATAGATGAGTTTGAAGCCTTAAACAAATATGAAATAATGGATGGAGGTAGATGTTTTTTTCGAATGAAAATATAGTCACCTATGATGAAGATAGTAGAGGAGTCTCAGTTGGGATATTTGGAGGAATAGGTGTCTCATGATTGTGTTGTCCATGGTGATGACCTAGAGGGATGGTAGGAAGATGGTCATAATCATATATTTTTTCCATGAGAGGATGTTTTTTATAGTAGTAATACATGAGGGTGTTCTTATTGTGTTTGAAAACTCGACTTTAGAAGAACACCCAAGAATTTATTAAATATACCATGCCACGAAGATTTAGTTTTTCTATCCCTGAATTAAATAGGAATTAGTGGAGTTTGTGGAATGATGGTTGGTCTTCTATAAGGTAAATGATGAGCACCTTGTTCTTGGTTGATTGTTGCAGCCCGTGGATGTACTTGAGTAAAATTGGGATGAAATGCCGATGGAATTTTTTCATAGGGTTATCCAAGGATAAGGGAGGATAAAATGATATCTAGGTAGTGGTGGATAAAATGAAGAATCATGCTCACTTCTTATTGATCAAGGATTCAGGTAGAGTAGGAACATTACCCATGAAGTATGTGGATGAGGTGGTAGGATTGCAATTATTTAAGAGATCCATTATCTTATATTGGAATTTTGGTGTACCTAACGAGTCTAGATGGGATTAAAACATTCTTTTAGAACATAGTTACATAGGATCATTGATTTTTAGCCTCAATAAAGATGGGTTAATAGAGAAGATTATCTAACATTGGAGGATAGGTTGTGGATGTCCATCATACACCTTGAAAGATCTTGGGTACAACGCCTTCCCCTGGTATATTTTGTTATAATAATATATATCACTCTTAAATTAGAATATCTCCATTTGAGTAGTTTTATGAGAGACCATTTCATTCTCTATTGTGATAGATAGTGGTTGGGGAGATAGTTGTTCTTAGTCCCAAGGATGCACACAGCACGATAGTGTAGGTTTAACTCATTTTTGAGAGGCTTAAAGTGGGACATTTCTGATAGAACTATTATTAAAATCATACGAGAATTCACTTGGAGTTATAATTAGGAGCCCACATGTGCTTGAAGGTTTCCCCATGACCAAGGATGTAGTTGTTTGGTAGAGGGAGACTTATTTCTCCTAGTTGTTTTGGAACCTTTGAGGTGTTGAGATGATTTGGAGAAGTGTCATACCATTCTTCATTTTCACCACAGTTAGAGAGGATCCATGACATATTCCACATCTCTCAACATCATCAGTATCATAATAATGAATCCCATGTCCTTCACTATGGGGATATGGATATCGAGGAATTTTGTGACATATGTGGATTGACTGATAGAGATCCAGGACCATCAAGAGAAGGATTATTATGGATGGACCATTCCATTGGTTCATTTTTTGTTAAGGAATGGTGTCCTAGAGGAGGGTACTTGGGAGGGAGAAACATAGATGTGTTCCTAGAACCCAAGTATTTTTTTGAGTTTTTCTTTGTTCAATTTTGTTTCGAAATTTAATTTTTGAACATTATTTTTATGAAGTGTTTTCCTTCCATTGTGTTGATATGTGTATGGTGAAATGTTTGATAATGTATTGGTATGTGAAAAGGGAAATATTAGAATCCTAATCAACATGAATTCATTGTGATGTGATTAAAACAATGTAGGTGAGTAACTGTCTCCTAGAACCGATAGTATCATGGAATGGGGTATGGGATTTCTTGATTCATGTGTTTGAAACGACATGAATTTTTTGTTTTTTTGGCGTGTTTTGTGATATTTTTGGATGGAATGTTAAGCTAGTTGTAGTTCTTTTTGGTGTGATGAGAGTCTTGAGAGGTATCTCATTAGTCGTTTTTTCTGAAATATTTTCCCATTTGGGAATGGGTTAATAATCAAGAGGGTGAGAATAGTTTGAGTGGTACCTGATGTAATATATTAGAACTCTATTGTCCATTACACTATAATTATTTAGTGTTTTAAGTGTTTTGGGTGGTCAAGGAGGCTTATTTTAATACATTGGAAAATTTCCCAGTTTCTCCAGTTATCTAATGCTGATTCAAAATGGTGACTCTCACCATTGAATCACACCAATAACTCACGACGTTAGCTCACCAATGGTGACTCAAACAAGTGACTGTCAATAGTGAAACATGATTTTATCTCATCAATAGTTTCTCACACTGGTGACTGACAATAGTGACTCGCAACGGTGACTTTTGACGGTATCTCACCAATGGTGTCTCCCACTAGTGACTCGAAATGGTGACTCGTAATGATATCCCACCAATAGTTACTCACACTGGTGACTCAAAACACTGAATTATGATGGTATCTCTCCAATAGTGACTCACACTGGTGACTCATCTAACAGTGAGTCATCCAGCAATCTCCTTTTTTTCAAAATTTTGTAATTTTACATATTTTCCCTTTTCACAAAAATAGCTGATATGAAATGAGTTTATTAGAATATTTTACGGGGATTTGGAGTTATTTAAAGTACTATCAATGATATAATTAAATATATAATATTCCTAGGAGTGATAATTAGTTAAAGTGCATCATCTTGACTGGATCTGACAATAATGGAAAATTAAGGATATATCTAAACTATGGAGCTATTTTAAGATCATATAATGGCCGAAACACCTTCTCATTGTTATTTTATTCTTGTTATCTCTTGGAAAGAGTTTCGAAGTGCATTTAATCCAATCAAAATCATTTTTCCAATGTTAGACTTTCGGTTCTTGTTTTCCCTAGAGGCTTTTCCAACAGTATGCATGCCCCATATTATGGTGTAATAAGAAAGTGCTAATCATGTATTCTTCCATGTATTATTTCCGTCATCTTTATTAATTTTTCATCTTGGGGGATTGGTATATGGATGTATCTTTTGTGCAAATAGTTTATGTTGGATTAATAAAATAATTGAATTGGTTTTGTATTAACAAACTGGGGTTTTGGAATGGGACATATGTTTTACTATGTTATTGATTCTTTTGATGATAATATGATCTATATGGGGTAGTTACCCACTATAAAATGAGGAATTTGGTGGTAATTGTTTTCGTACTAAAAAGGATTCATGATTTTTGTTTTATATTCAACACTTGTACATTTAAATTTTTATATAACGTAAACTTGGCTAATAAATGAACACCCCATGATTGAACTATTTCCATGATAAACCGTCAATTAACTTGTAGAAATTGAGTGAAAATGAATTTTTATATTTAAATACACATTTCCTTGTTTCGTGAGGTAGTGTGATACATGTGGGGATGTTCAAAAATGTGTTGTATTAGGGTTTTTGTGCATTGGTATGTGATGTGAGGTGGTTTGGGTTGGGTAATGGAATCAAACCTGTATATATTGATTGACTATAGAATTTATGAGAAATGATGATTAGTGGGGTTGTTACTAGGCTTTAAAATGATGTGTTATTGTGTTGATTATTTTGTTTTGTTCGTTGTAGTTTCTCGAATAATAAGGGAATAGATGAATAAATAATTGGTTAATAGTTTTGGGAAAAATCTTGGGTTGTATTTCTTAACAGAATGAAAAAATAATCCGTGAATAAATAGTGGTAAGGGTTGAATATAATTGGATTGGAATTGGAAATATCCTGCGGCTTTTTGTGTGGTCATTTCATTAGAGGTAGTAGGGATTTTTGGAAATTTTGTGAACACATTATTTGTATGAGAACCCATATGTTTAGAACGATTATTCGATATTATATCTATATATACATGGGATTATATTATGATTAATATATGCACCACACCCTAGTTGAAAACTATGTGATGAACACCCCTTTCATCATGAGGGGTTGTGTCTTTTCCAAATATCTCAGTGGGAGGATGGATGGACGACCACCAAATCATACCTTATCCTTCTTCCAAGAAGTGGTATCCAAAGATTTCTCAGACAAGTTGTGTTTTTTTGTGAATATGTGTGTGTAGGAGAGTTTTTTTCTAGTGAGTTCATAATGAGAAGTGTTTTTCCCTTGTGTCTTATGGATGAGTTGTGTTGTTCTTTACCATGTGTTTTTGAGATATGAATTTTTTATGTGTCTCATGTTTCTGTCTGGAGGGATGTGATGTTGTATGGGGACCAATAGTCTATAAGAGAGATGTGATGTGGCTCATTTCCCTGGTGATGAGACGCAGTGTTGTTGTGAGGCCTAGGAGTGTGCGAGAGGGTTGCGATGTGGTGTGTTCAGAAGAGGTGGGAGCACTACGATGTTTCCCATTAGATCATGAGAGTGGCTAATTAGTGGGAATTTGGTGCATGGTAACCTATTATGAATATAAATTATATTACATTACATGACTTTTGTTACATGTTGAGAGTTCCTTGGTGAGGTTAGGCTGGTTAGTATACCTACATAGGTGTTGTTTGGTTCTATTGTTTTCTTACAGGGGAATTAGTATGCTTATTTCACATATGCACAAGAGACATTGGTTTTCCTACTGAGTATAGTTGTTTTTCTCACCATACTTATCTAAAACATCATTTAGGTTTCTAGTGGGACTATATGGACCATGCTGGGCTATAGTAGGTTGGACATTGTGACTGTTTTCATTTCACTGCTTAACTTCATTTTGGAATTTTCTTTGGAGTTTTCATTATATTAGTAATGGTTATGCATTAAATATGTATATGAGATATATTTTGAACTCATATATATATATATATATCAATGTTTTTTTTTGGGATGAACCATCTTACCTCCCAATCTTGTTTCTTTAAAAAGGGAAATGCCTAAATTTTTTTGAGATGCACATATGCTTGGTGTTGTTCTCCGCCTCAAGGCATACTAGAGGAAAGACATAGTGGTAATTATCTATATTCAATCATTGCCGGCTAAGTAGGGGGATCTTTGGATGGATTGGGTCATGAATGTTACATTAAATAATAATCTTATTGTTTCATGTCATACACTCTATTAAACAAATTGTCCTTATTTTAAAATATTGCGGTTTTAAATTCATCCCCCATAAATATATTGTATCATAAAAATTTAATATTGAACTAGAAAATCAAGGGATTGGTGTATGAAAATAAAATTATTAAAAAACCAAATCATAAAAATGGTAAATAAAACTTTATCTTACGTAAATAGAATGTGAATAATGAAGGAAAACCAGAATAATAGACATCTATGATTAGAATTTTATGCCATTACTACGATGTGAATATGTTGACATAGACGAAAAGCATCATAATTTTTTGAGAGTGGTAGATATTATTGATAAAAATTAAGTGAATAATCAAAAGAATGTTAATAATTACTAATCCATAAATATGTTATTTATAAAAATTCAATTGATCCATCATATATGAAAATAAAATGATTTTTTAATATAACATTTCCTATTAGTGGGATATTTTATTTCTATTAAGAAAAAATAATAAATAAATTTATTATAAATTGATATATTTTTATTTCAAAAACTAAATTATAACCTTCATTTTTCCTTCTATCAATTTACACTTCACCTAATAATCTAAGGAATGAATATCTTGAATGATTTGTTTATTCTAGAAGAAATAAAATTAAATGTTAAAAAATTATATGATTCACTAAAATATATCATATTATTCCACCTATATTTATTAAATAAAATATTGTTTTAAAGGAATGATAATTACTAATATAATATATTAATATGTAAAATTCACCAATGAAATCAATGGTTTAAAAAATATTATTAATTAAATTAATTATCCTATATTTGAATTTACCAGAGTAACCTAAACATCAATAACATATAAAAATTATATTTTCCACATCCATTCAATTTTCCATTAAATGTCACCATACCCTTAAGTCACCATTTTAGAAAATGTTTATCATTTATAATATTCATTAAAATCATTAAATTAAAAATTCTAAAATACAATAATTGTTTATATATATATTTATTTATTCACATCTTTCTTCTATTCCATTACTTCATCATTTTAATCAGACCACATTATTATTAAACCATTATGTCAGATTCATCATGATATTCCTCAGAATATAATAATATTCAATTTCATTTTTAGTCTCTAGATTATAAAAAAAAATATCTCTGATATACTTTTTTATTTTTTTTATTGATCCATCAACAAAGTACGTAGATTTACATAATTCAAATTATTTCCACATTAAAAAAAATAACCATAATGATGCATTTTGGAAACCAGTAATATCATTCTTTACATTAAATGATATTTTAAACTTTAATATAATATTTCCAACATTGTTATATTATTATCTATTTATAAAATAACCTCTTCTGCATTTGAGAAATACTATAGTGTTTTTTCCCAAATTCATGCCATAAAGGAATTAGAATCTTTGTTCCTCTATGGTCTCCACCCCCACATCTATCATCAAGTCCAATTATTCCCTTATTTGATGAGTCCAATGGTTGATTAAGGTGCACATTGTTAATCATATATCATGATAACTTATATAGAATACTCAAAATATTATTCAATCAATACATAATTCCATTATATTTATCATGATCACATTATGTATCACATTCCATAATAACCAAGATCCTTATAATTCATTCCATTGACTCAAAACAAAAAAATATAGTATGGGAAATAATAATTACAGTGGGAGAGAAAATTATCTTGAAAAATCAGTAATTGGATGATTACATAATGATATATTCTATTCAATGTAAGAGACTTTTGGTTACTCTTATGTTATTCAAGTTCATGATTTGTTCAAATCCTTTATAATAGTCCACAATGTGTTTTTTAATTTCCAAATTATAACCCATATGATTATTAAACCAGAGTCATAATAACATCATTTTCTATGTATATTTTATCACTCAAGTCAATCTCAACACCCCCTTTTATAGTTATTACCCCTGGTATATCTGTGCGGGAAAAAATTCAACATATAGTATCAATATATGGATTTCATTACTCTGAAAATACTAACTCAAAATATAACCAAAATTGTTAGATATTTTCATATACATAGACTAATCAATATATATACCCTTATAGTATTAATTAGTGTTATAAATCAAGTTATCCCAAATAAGTTTCCAAATGTGTTTTAAACATTTCACTTGATACCAATGATGATGACAAAATCCGTTATGGAAAATTATTACATTATTTATAATAATTAATAAAAAACTATCATAGAGTCCTAATATATTTCAATGAATAGTCTTGTAATACATAAAACTATCACCAAAAATTGTGTGTATTTTATTCTCTATGAAACACAATAAAAATCATTTATACCACTAAATTGGATATGATAACCTATGGAATATAATTATTATTGATATTAAATTACCATAAATTGAAAAAATAGGTGTTGAAACATAAAATTTGAGTCAAAGGTATTACATAATATAACTTAAGAGAATGTGCATGGTCAATCCCATATAATCATAACATAAATAACATGATATCATATGATCATGACATCATTGGAAATGTGTAGGAAACAAAAAACGTGAATTTAAAATGGTTTAAGGATAAATTCATCAGAAATATCAAATGGTGGAAAACATCCCATGATGGATTATGTTTATTACATAATCCCATATATTATGTCTCATGACACTTAATCATTACCAAATGTATTAGTCCACTATATGGTAGTATCCACACTATATTTTTCATGATCTATGTGTACCACATAATGTAAATAAATAATAAGACATAACATATGATTTGTCAATCAAATGAAAATTAGGTTCGTAATTTTTATTCATATATTATCCAAAGAAAATTTTATAAGGCTATAATTTGACAAATGATAATAGGGTTTTTATTAGAAATTAATTGATATGGATAATGACTTCTTATAAATTTTTAAAACATATATATAATTTATAATCTATACATAACAAAAAATGTGTTTGTAATTAATTAAAATTATTTTAAAAATAATTAAAAACATTATAAGGAAACCACCTTTTATCCTTGAGTAACTTTAAAGGATATAATATTATATTGGAAAAGATTTTGAAAGATCTGTTTTCCTATTTCTTGAAGAAAAAATAATTTCTATTTCAAAAACAATATTTAAAATCTAAAACATTATATGACATTAAAAAATATTTTATTAGAAAATAACATTGAAAAATAAAAAAAAGTTATTTTATTGTTTATATGGAAGGTGAGGAGTTTCCTTCTTGCTGAATATGTAAAAATGGAACATATTTATTTCACAAGAATGAATGAAAAATCAAGAAATAAAGTGTTCAAAAATTTATTGGAAATTAATTCTTAAATATATTTTCATGTGAAATATATGGAAAAAAATTAATTTATAATAATATAGTAAAAATTATATGAAAACAATTTAAAAAAAGGTTTTGTTAAAAAAAGAATTTTGGACCCAATAGAAAAATGATGTCAGATTTGTTTTAAAATAATTGTTAATAATTTTTAGTAATAAAGAGTTTAAGATTATAAAATTAATTGAAAAAATCATAAATAAACAATGGGTAGAAAAAAGAAATGGTTTTTATTAGAAAAATATCAAATATTTTCGCTTTATGGAAATTCAAGAATAAAACATTGTGATTAATATATGATTGAATAATTAACCATTAACCTTTGGGTAAAGTTTCAATCATATCATACCATACATTACGTAGATGAATTTTATTATAAGATATCATTACTTCATAAGGATTCATAATCTATCATGTAAAAGGGAATTATTTACTCTATTCACATGAAATTATGAGCATAATAGAACTACTATATCAAATATGGAAGTTTGAGATGAAACTTGTACAAAGATCATATCATTGAATGGAAATTATCTTATGAAACCCCTTACTAAAAACTTATCTTTAATTGAGTACACATTATAGACATGTATATTGTTTTTAACATGTTATAAACATGTATTAGAAAAATATTAATATTTTTAATATCATATATGTTCCATTTATAAAATAATTTTACCCATTTGTAAACAATCATTAACCATCAATATTTTTTCAACTTTTAATTGCATTGTTTTTTTAGAATGTATTGTCATTAATGTTACAAAATGTGAATATTGGTTTTACATCAATTGTATCCAACATTTTAAAATTATTTTAATATAATTTTTTCATTATTTTCTTTATTAAAATATTTTTGAATTGTGATCATTGAAAATTAACATCTTTTTTATTGTTGGGATGGTATGTTGTACATAATCCTGAGTGAAATTACCATTTATTTACTGGGAAAAAGTTTAATAATGTGAATGGTATTATAATTTACATAATAAAATTAAAATAATAATAAATAAATCTATTAAATAAATATATCCTAAACTTCCATGTTAAACATATGTGAGAAAAATTCAGATCGCATCACGAAGCAGAAACTCACCTTATAAATGAGATACTTTAATTTATTTTCTACGTAATAGAATAAAAGATTGTATATATTATTTTATAATTCCTTGAGTATAATAATATTATAAATAAAATATATATAAATTAAATACATCAATATATCCATCCATTAATAGTGGTTATGAAAAACATATTATGTCAGTTCTTGATGTGGTTTTCTTTCGTAAACATGTTCAACAGTTTCATTTCCCATGTGAGTAAGTTGGAACATTTTGTTGGTATTACCCACAATATAATAACAACTCAATATATATATTATTTTTAAGTTATTATTTAATAATTATTTAATATTTTATAATTTTGGTTAAGAATTATAAAATTAAATTCTTTCATAACGATGTCACCTCACCTTCAAAAAACTTCTCTATGTTTTCACTAATAAACTTCACTATAGTAGATTTAAAATATTAAAAAGTATTTTATAAAATTTTTAGGGATATAGTTTAGTTATTTTGTTAGTAAATGGATGATACAAAGGCTTTTGGAACTGTTAAAATGATATGCTTGGTGGTGGGATTGTATAATTCGGAGAGAGGACACACAATGTTTATCTTGTTTGGAATGGAGACCTTGAATGTTTTTCTCATTCCAAAAAACCCCAAATATAAAATTATCAATAAATACAAAATATAAGGTATAAATTTACATTAAATAATAATTTGAGATTTTTTGTTTCATTTTTGTACATTATATTTTAGCATTAACACCCTTGTAATCCCATGTTTACCATATCCATAATAAATAATTTTCACTCATACAACAATTAATTAATTTAAAAACATAATTTTTCCATATAATAGTTTATAAATTGTTTTGATTCATAATATGGAATACATTTTTATAAATTCAACTCACATATGTGGGATAATGTAGTTTAAAATTAATCATTTAGATTTATTGATACCACTGTTTTCTAAAAGAAAATATTTCAAATGTTATTAAGAATTTATATAAAAATTCCTTATGAAATATATTCCAATGACCATGTTCGGATTAATTTTTATATATAATAAATAATTATACCATTCAAAAAATAATAAAATAAATTTTATGTTTTTTAATTATTTAGTCAAAAAATAATTTTTAATAAAAATCAATATCTTCATCTATTCATCAAAAAACTAATGATTTAAAATAATCAGAAATAATCACCTAATGAATTTATAATATAATTTTTTCAAAAAAGAGGTTTGATTTTTAAAATAATATATATTAATGTCATTAAAAATGGTTTCATTTTTTATCACAAAGCTCGACAAAACCAGTATTTATAGAATTTTTTTCATGAAATATTTATTATTTTTTAAATGGTTCTTATTTTTTTCATATAAATTTAAAATTACAGAATATAATTTATACATTTTTAAATAAAAAATAATTTTAATAATTAATTTAGTCTTATTTGAAAAAAAATTTAAGGATAGCATTCAATTTTCATTTCTACATAATGATGTTTTATTAATGTATCGTGTTCCGTTTGAATGTGGTATAACGTACATCAATATGCTAATGATGAGATTGAATTTAAATAAAATAAAATATATTTTGAATTGTCATAGTTTTTCCTTATCTTATAGTCTTATAACTTTCTATCATATACACAATTTAATAAGATATTCAGTTATAAAAATATCAGGGGGTTACACATTGAGGTAATACCATTGAAAAGGACACATTAGGACTGAATCATGAGTTAACTAGTAAATGAATAATGCCCCTACGGCACATCATAATTGACACTATCATGGGATATGATTTAGTTAATTCATATAATCATTATAAACAATAATTATGGATTCAAATTTATAATTACCATGAATGAAAAGTGATTGAAATATTTTTTGATAGATTAAAAATAATTTTTCATGATATAGACATCTTGTAAATGATTTTTCTTGACTATATGATTTCCCTCATTGATTAGTGTTTCTCAAAATGTTATTTTTTATTTTAGTCTATTACTATAACAAGAATTGTGTGTGTTATAATTCGTTGTGATATATAATGTATTGATGATCATACAAATTATAGGATGACTTGGGTAAAAGGATATTCTAATTATCCTTAGTCTTATATAAAGATATAAAATTAATAACAATATCCTTAAACAAATATTTTTTTATCTAATGAAGTTGTGGATAGAGATTACTAATATCTAGAGTTTCAGAGGCCATGAATTAATTAATATTTAGATTCATATATTTCAATTACGTGGGAACTAACTCCCATTAAATTTTCATGTTGGAACCTAATGATGGTGTGTTTGTGTAAAATAATGAATCAAAGAATATATTTATTTTTGAAAAATTTAATGTTCACTTAACAAAATGTAATTTAATAGCATTCTCGCAAAGGTATCATCTATGGTCGATTGTTTTAAATGTTAAACATGTGGTATTATGAAAATCAATGTCCTTGGGGAAGAACACATGAAGATAATCATCATGGTTGAAATAGTAATGTTTATAGGGATCATGGTTAGAAGACTAAAAATGACATATTAATGCAACGGGGTATTAATTAATAACATTTTGAATAATAGTTAATATATTATCAATGATGTGGAAAAATTAACGTCCCTATGTATTTGAATATAATTATTTTATAATATAATCATTTTATAATGGATATTACCTTTATAAGAATGATGAAACATATAATGATTTACTTAGGAAGATTTCATTGATTAATTGAAATTCTATATTGAATTCTACCAATTATAAAGTAATGTGATTTTGTCTAATGTTTATCATTTTGGAAAACACGTGAATGAGGGAGGATGACCCTTAATATGTTCTTTCTATTGAGATGGCCATTTTTTTGGATGATGAATTTTATAGATAAAGTAAATTGGAATGAATATATTATCATGGAATTGATTATTGACTTATTAAGAATGTATTTTATGATCTCATTTATGGGGATTAATACATAATTGTATTTATTGTAACACCCTAGATTTTTATGAGTAATATTTTGTTTTTATATATCATCAAATGAATCTTTCACTACATACTATCTTGGCTTACTTTACACGCAATCGTGACCTTCCTCGATAGCTTGCGTCGTACGCAACACCGAGTTTCACTAAACAACGTTATGCTATTAAAATATTATTAAAACTAGCTGTTATGAATAGTAATAACCACTTTTTGAAATTTTATAAATTTTATTTTTCAAAATGGACTTCATTTTTGTATTTGGAATACCGAAATTAGCTTAGGGTGAAATTTTCTTATTTTTCTGAAAACTTTCAATTTGTGATGAATAGTGAAGCCACTAAGTGGTAGATAAAAACTGAATTTTGCATAAAACATAATTTTACCACTTCTGTGAATGGAATTTCGAAAATCCGACTGACACTGTTGATATCAGTAAGTAAAATGTGGTTCAATGAGATAAATATAATTTTTTGGTGAATAGTAACTTTTTACTTTTTTTACCGCGGTTAATAGTAAATAGGGGTAAATATGATATTAATATTACCCTACCACATTTCCTAATTCTATTGGATAAGTGTAATTCGACCAGAAATAACCTTATGAATAAAATATGACCATTTAGGCCCGCTTGGGTTAGATTAGGACATTTATTATTAATTTATTTAAAGAAGGGTTAAAATAGTTAAAATCAAAGTTTAATAAGTAAATCATTTTTAATATGGGGTTATACATAAGATAAATTCAACTATAAATATTAATTAGAAATCTAAAATGATTTCCTACATAATGGTATTTTAGTTATAATTTTTAGACCTTAAATAATTTAATTTATTTATGACACAATTATGATGCAGTAATTATCTTATTTATTAAATATTGACATAATTGATGTTATAAACACCAAAATAAATGTAATTTGAGACATTTTATGAATTAAACTAATTTTCTAGGTTACTATGATATATTAGTGTTGATTTAATAAAATTGGTTCGAACATATAATTCTGTTATGACTTTCACAAAAATCATATATCAAACAGTGTCAAAATTGACACAAAATAGTTTTTAAATCAAATATTATATTATTAATTGTTATTTTATTCCTAAAAATCTAAGGATCGGCCAAATGACTTAGATAAGGATATATATATTAATTATAAATAATTTGGGGTTCGTTTGGCATGTTATAGTAAGTGTATTAACCATATAGTGAAAGAAAACAAAAAGACACGGTAAAAGATAAATTATTTAACTTAGAGTTAAATCTAATTGATAAGGTTAAAATAATACCCTAAACTTGTATAAATCCTATTGGTTGATAGTATTTAGACCCTTCCCCACATTAGCTTCGAAATAAGACCCTTTGGAACCATAATAAACCTATTTTGACTTTAATATAAAATAATATTTTGAGATATTCCTAAGGTTCCCCTCTCCTCTCTTATAAAAGGGAACCTCCTCCCCCTCCGCCTCACACCAATTTGAGCACTCAAGCGCGTCCAAACCCTGCCATTTTCTCCTCCACACTTCCCTAGAATAATCCTAGAGGTCCTGGTCTTCTTCAAAGACCAATCTTAGTTCCCTAAGTGCATGATTCAAAGAAGCGTTCCAAAGAAGAGGTAATATCCATTACAGATCTTTTCAATTTCTTTCTTCTTCAACTTCTTATTCTTTAGTTGTTTCATGATAAAGTAATAACATCAGTATTAATTAAGTACTGATATGTTATTATAAATATGTAACAACCCTAATTCACCTTCTATCCATCCTACGTAATAATGAAATCACCGCGCGTGCGTACGTACGGAATACCGTCTCCACGCCGTGGTGTAATCTATTTTCCACCATAACCTTACAAGGATGGGTATAATGGTGTAATGAGTAACTATTTATTATTATTATAAAGTAATATTGATACTAAAATAATATATATATACTCCAATACAATTCCACGATCATAGGAACGATATCATCACTCGTGCGTACGTACGGAATACCGTCTCCACGATGTGATGTGACTCGTTCTACATGATCATCATTACATAGTAATTATATAAATGAATTGAATGATTAAATATGATATATGTTACAGTAATACCATTATGGATATAATGTATCTATAACTTTAAAGTAAGAATAATAATTTATTCGGCAAAACACGAATAAGAACAAAAGGCAATAAAGACCCGAGTAACAAGTAACAATAAAATATTACTAACAAGAAGCTATGAATATGACAATATATGATATCATATCAATATGTATGATTCTGGAATAATTCAATAACGTTATTTAAACCATTATACAGGATCTTCGGACACGTAAAAAGAAAATCGGACCTAAGGTAAGGGAAAATATCACAATCTCATTTTTATCCGAGATTGTTTTTACTTTGGCATTTACTGGGGTGTATTTTATCATCCACATCCATGTTCCCTCAATATGTAATATATTTTCCATCCACTTACAATATTTTAAATCCAATTTTACCCTTCGGTGAGTTTATATTAAAGAATATGAAAGGAATCTTTTGTCGTTTTATTTGTACAAGGTACTTTTTGACTTCTCCGACAAAAGTACGAAGAATGTTTTTTTAACTTATACGGCATGAATGGATTTTTAAAACATTATTTCCAAGAAGCTTCCTTTACAAGTTTTCAATTTTATTTTTAATCAAATTCTTTTAGTTTAAAATTTTATGAAATTTTATGAAAGGAAAAGTGTTTTTGAAGTAGAAAGGATATTTTCCTCCAGAATGGAGTTCAAATGTTATATCAAAATTATTTTCCATCTAAGATAATATAGAGTTCTGTTTTTATCCCTATTATTACATTGATTTGATTATGTTGTGAGGGAATTATTTTTATGAAGTCATTTACCTTATATGGTTTGTTTTATGATGTCATTATGTTTCAAGAATCCTATTTTTGTAACATGTGTTATGCGATGATGTATGATTTATGATTATGTGGCACACATAAGAAAGGATTCATTATAAGATGGGTGGGACCTATATCTCCATCCAATGCATTGGGTAAAGATTTATATCTCATGAGATAGACATGGCTGGAACGGAAGGTTATTTCGGTTCAGTGATATAGGACTGAAACAAGGAGTGAACTCAGTTCAGAAAAGGACTTTGTCCGCTAAGATAGTCTTGGCAATGAGTCATGACTAACAAGAAATGATTTTCCATGATTATGTGTACATGCCACAAGGTTTCAAGTTTTATGTTATGATTATGGGGATCTCATTTTCACTTCTAAGATTTATTCCATGTTAAGATATTATGATCTCTTTTGCAGGTTATGATTATCAAAAAGATATGATATGATTTTTATTTCCTTTATTTGCCCTTACTGAGCATTTGAGCTCACCCTTTTATGTTTTCTTTTCCCCAGGTCAGGAAGATGGATATTAAGTAGAATATTCTAAAAGGGACCCTAGATATTATGAAATAAATGGGAGACACTGTAGAAAATTTATGAACCAATTGTTTATGTTTCCCAGTTTCTAAAGACACTATACCAATACGGTCCTTTGTGGTTTTGTCATATGTTGTAATAAGTGTGCTTCAATTTTGAAGTATTAACAATGTATGTAAAGTATGGGTCATTATAGTTGTTATCAGAGGAAAGGTATAGTCAACCTTTGGAAACTAGGATGTGAAAGTCTTAGTAAGAACCCTAAGGATAATTCTAAGCATAGAACACAATCTTAGTGTTTTAGAAATGGCCATGAATACCCTAGGATAAGACCTTAAGTGTGAAATTTTATCCTTGATTATGTGGTTTTCCTATTATAATTAGTGTTTCTCACACTATTATTCTTGGTTTTAGTTAATGGCTGGAACCCGAAGGAACCGTGTTAATGCGGAATGCGATGGGCAATGCAATGATTGTTCCCCTGAGCAACCAAACGATATGGGAGCTGGAATGCAAAATCTTGTTTCCATGCTCACACAACTTTCTCAAGATATGAATCATGCAGGACTTCCAAACGAGCAAAGGAAGGAGCAACATTCTGTTGAATCCTTCATGAGGCAGCGTCCACCTTCTTTCAGCGGGTCTACTGATCCATTAGTTGCTGAACAATGGATTAGTACTACTGAAAAGATATTTTCAGTTCTTCAATGTTCTGAACATGATAAAGCATCCTAGCAGTGTATTGTTTGGAAGGATATGCTGATCAATGGTGGAATCTTATTAAGAATAAGAGGCAAAGGGATGAAATTGAGTCTATAGAATGGGACGAGTTAAAGAACTTATTTTTCAATAAGTACTTCCCTCGTATTCTCCGAACAAAGATGGAGAAAGAGTTTCTTGAACTGAAGCAAAGGGATGATGAATCTGTTGGTACCTATGAAGAAAATTTTACAATACTTGCAAGGTATGCTTCTGGTATTATTATCCAACCTGAGAGTAAGATCGATCGATTCTTTAGTGGATTAAAACCAAGTATTTGAAGGGTGTTAGCCATAAGGGACTTCAATAGCTATGAGGAAATCGTTCGACGTGCTCTCAAAGTCGAGATGAAGATTGGAGTAACCCATCAGTCACATGGGTTTGATAAGAAGAGGAAGATGGAATTGAAAGGAAAATCTAAAGAGCACACTGAAAAGAAGATGAGCTTTCCCTTATGCTCAAAGTGTGGAAAGAAACATGGAGGGAGTTGTCTTAAAGGGACAAGTAAATGTTTCAAATGTGGAAAGGAAGGTCATCGTGCATTTGAATGCCGCGATAATGGGAAAAAGATGTCTAATGATGCAAACAAAGAAGGGATACACAGAATGAACCTACTACACTTCAATGTTTCAAGTGCAAGGAGATGGGGAATTATTCCAATCAATGCCCAAATCCAAGGGTTGATGATGATGGTCGAGGTCAACAAAATCATAAGGCTAAAGACAAAGGAAAGTCACATGCAATTTCTATCAGCGATGTGGAGTACGATAACGAAGTGGTGAAAGGTACACTTACCATCCACTCTAAAGTAGCAAATGTTTTATTTGATTCTGGATCCACCCACTCTTTTATTTCTAAATAATTTTCTAAGGGTATCACTTGTATTACCTCACCAATTAGATGTTGAGTTAGCTGTGACAACACCTAATGGCACAATAGTCGCATCAAAAGTTTATAATTCTTCTCCGATCGAAGATTGTGAGAAATTCCTTTCTGCAAATCTTGTGATCCTTCCTTTAGTGGAATTTGATGTGATTCTTGGCATGGATTGGCTTTCTCTACATTGAGCTCATATCAATTTCCAAAGAAGGGAAGTCAAATTTCATATTCCAGATCAATCTACGATCATCTATCGATGCAAGGATGAATATAACCTTCCAGTGGAAATTCCTTCCATCTTATGGGTCTTGATTCCACTAAATGAAGGTTATTTATCTCAAATGGTTGGTGAGAAACTTATGATTAAGAATATGCCCATCGTACGGGAGTTTGATGATGTCTTTCCGGAGGAATTACCGGGTCTTCCACCAAATCGTGAAGTTGAGTTTTCAATAGAACTCATACCGGGTGCATTGCATATTTCAAAGACACCTTATAGAATGGCCCCAATTGAGTTCCAGGAATTGAAGAAGCAACTCCAAGAGTATCTTGATAAGGGGTTCATACGCCCTAGTGCGTCACCTTGGGGAGTACCTGTTCTATTTTTTAAGAAGAAAATGGATCAATGAGACTCTGCATTGATTATAGAGAACTTAACAAGATCACTATCAAGAACAAATATCCTCTCCCACGCATTGATGACTTATTTGTCCAACTACGACGAGCTCAATACTTTTCCAAGATTGATCTTTGTTCAGGGTATCATCAATTAAGGGTCAAAAGGGAGGATATACCAAAGACGGCTTTCCGTACAAGGTATGGACACTCTGAATTTATAGTGATGCCATTTGGTCTTACTAATTCCCCTTCTATCTTCATGGATCTAATGAATAGAGTCTTTAGAGACTATCTTGATCAATTTTTGGTAGTCTTTATAGAAGATATTCTTGTCTATTCAAAGAGAAAGGAAGAACATGAAGATCACTTGAGAATTATATTGAAGACCCTGATAAAGGAGAAGCTTTATTCCAAATTTACAAAGTTTGAATTTTGGCTTTAAAAAGTTTCATTTTTGGGTCACATAATCTCAAAAGAGGGGATATCTTTGGATCCAGCAAAAACAGAGGTTATCAAAAGATGGTCGAGACCAACAACAGTAACTGAGATCCGAAGTTTTTTTGGTTTAGCTGGATATTATTGACGTTTTGTGAAATATTTTTCATGATTATCTAATCCACTCACCAAGTTGACTCTGAAAGGAGTTATGTTTGTTTGGACGGAAGAATGTGAAGAGAATTTCAATGAGTTGAAAAGAAGGTTATCTCGTGCACCTGTGCTCACACTGCCTTGTAGTGGAGAAAGGTTTGTGATCTATAGTGATGAATCCAATAATGGATTGGGGTGTGTTCTTATGCAAAATGATATGGTGATAGCTTATGCCTCACGACAGTTGAAAATACATGAGAAAAATTACCCAACTCATGATTTGTAGTTAGATGCGGTAATCATTGCATTAATGATTTGGAGGCATTCCCTTTATGGTGAAAGGTGTGATATTTATACTGATCATAAAAGTTTAAAGTATATTTTCACACAAAAGGAGTTGAATATGCGTCAAAGAAGATGGTTGGAGATGATTAAGGATTATGACTGCTCAATCCATTACCACCCTGGGAAAGCAAACAAGGTGGTAGATGCATTAAGTCGACAAGAACATGCTAGTTTATCCATGATGAGGATCACAAAAGATCCAATATTTATGGATTTACAATGGATGGATCTTGGAATTATAATGGAAGGGGGAAAATCATATCTTTCTCAAATGAATGTTCAACCATCTATACATGTGAAGATTAAAGAGGCACAAAAAGAAGATGTAGAGTTACAAAAGAAGGTGAGAAATGTTCCTGAATTCAACCTTGATTGTGATGGGATAATAAAGTTCAGGAATCGGGTTTGTGTTCCTCCCATCCCCGAATTAAAGAAGGAGCTGCTGGATGAGACTCATAGTTCTTCATTCTCTATTCATCCTGGAAGCACGAAGATGTATAGGGACCTGAAAGAGTACTTCTGGTGGGATGGAATGAAAAGAGATGTTGCTGAATATGTCTCTCGATGCTTGGTTTGTCAACACGTTAAAGCTGAGAGACAAAAGTCTAAGGGGATGTTACAACCATTACCCATACCCGAATGGAAATGGGAAAACATCACTATGGACTTTGTCACAGGACTTCCTAATACATCCAAAGCCAATAATGCTATCTGGGTCATAGTTGATCGTCTTACAAAGTCTAAACACTTCATTGCTATTAGAGAGGATTTCTCTCTAGATCATCTTGCTAGGATATATGTAAAGGAAGTGGTAGGATTGCATGTAGTACCACTTTCTATTATATCTGATCGGGATCCGAGGTTTACCTCGAATTTCTGGTGAAGTCTTGAGCATACTCTGGATACTGAGTTGAGTTTCAGCACTGCTTATCATCCCCAGACAGACAGTCAGTCTGAGAGAAAAATTCAAACCCTAGAAGATATGTTAAGAGATTGATCTATGGATTCCAAAAGAGGTTGGGATCAACACCTACCTTTGGTGTAATTTTCTTATAATAATAGATTTCACTCCAATATTCAGATGGCTCCTTATGACGCTCTCTATGTAAAGAAATGCAGGACTCCAACTTGCTGGGATAAAGTTGGGGAAAGAAATCTATTAGGACTTGATCTCATTGATGAAATGGCAGAAAAGGTCAGATCTATTCAACAACACATAAGAGCAGCTCAGAGTAGACAGAAAAGTTATGCCGACAACCGAAGAAAAGACCTAGAGTTTGAAGTGGGTGATAAAGTGTTCTTACGAATATCTCCCTGGAAGAGAGTTATGAGATTTGGAAAGAAGGGGAAGTTGAGCCCTAGATATATCAGTCCTTTCGAAATACTAGATCGTGTTGGGAAGGTAGCTTACCAATTGGCGCTTCCACCGAATCTCTCTCAAGTTCACGATGTCTTCCATGTATCTCTCCTGAGAAAGTACATACCAGATCCTTCACATGTACTCAGCTCAGAAGTTGTACTGCTGGAGCAAGATCATTCTTACGAAGAACAGACGATAGAGATTCTGGATCGTAGTGAAAAAGTCTTACAAAACAAGACCACTCGATTGGTGACAGTTTTATGGAGGAACCACCAACTTGAAGAAGCTACATGGGAGCTTGAGGATATGATGAGGGAGAAGTATCCTCATCTTTTTATTACAAAGTGACAAATTTCGAGGGCAAAATTCTTTTTAAGGGGGGTAGAATGTAACAGCCGAGATTTTTATGAGTGATATTTTGTTTTTATATATCATCAATGGAATCTTTCATTACATACTAGCTTGGCTTACTTTACACGCAATCGCGACCTTCCTCGATAGCTTGCGTCGTACGCAATACCGAGTTTCACTAAACAACGATATGCTATTAAAATATTATTAAAACTAGCCGTTATGAATAGTAATAATAACTTTTTGAAATTTTATAAATTTTATTTTTCAAAATGAACTTCAATTTTGGATTCAAAATACCGAAATTAGCCTAGGGTGAAATTTTGGTATTTTTCTGAAAACTTTCAATTTTTGATGAATAATGAAACCACAAGTGGTAGGTTAAAAACTGAATTTTGCATAAAACTTAATTTTAGCACTTCTGTGAATGGAATTTCAAAAATCCGACAGACACGGTTGATATCAGAATGTAAAATGTGGTTCAATGAGATAAAAATAATTTTTTGGTGAATAGTAACTTTTTACTTTTTTTACCGCTATTAATAGTAAATAGGGGTAAATATGATATTACTATTACCCTAACACATTTACTAATTCTATTGGATAAGTGTAATTCGACAAAAAACAACCTTATGAATAAAATATGACCATTTAACCCCACTTTGGTTAGATGAGGACATTTATTATTAATTTATTTAAAGAAGGGTTAAAATAGTTAAAATCAATGTTTAATAAGTAAATGATTTTTAATATGGGGTTATACATAAGATAAATTCGACTATAAAAATTCATTATAAAGATAAAAATATTTCTTACATAATTGTATTTTATTTATAATTTTTAGACCTTAAATAATTAAATTTATTTATGACACAATTATGATGCAGTAATTATCTTATTTATGAAATATTGACATGATTGATGTTATAAACACCAATATAAATGTAATTTGAGACTTTTTATGAATTACACTAATTTTCTAGGTTACTATGATATATTATTGTTGATTTAATAAACTTTGTTCGAACATATAATTCTGTTATGACTTTCAAAAAAATCATATATCAAATAGTGTCAAAATTGACACAAAATAGTTTTTAAATTAAATATTATATTATTAATTGTTATTTTATTCTTAAAAATCTAAGTATCGGCCAAATTACGTAGATAAGGATATATATATTAATAATAAATAATTTGGGGTTCGTTTGGCAAGTTATAGTAAGTGTATTAACAATATAGAGAAAGAAAACAAAAAGACACAGTAAAAGTTAAATTATTTAACTTAGAGTTAAATCTAATTGATAAGGTTAAAATAATACCCTAAACTTGTCTAAATCCTTTTGGATGATATGATTTCGACCCTTCCCCACTTTAGCTTCGAAATAATACCCTTTGGAACCATTATAAGCCGATTTTGACTTTAATATAAAATAATATTTTGAGATATTCCTAAGGTGCCCCTCTCCTCCCTTATAAAAGGGCACCTCCTCCCCTCCTCCTCACACCAATTTGAGCACTCAAGCTCGGCCAACCCCTGACGTTTTCTCCTCTCCACATCCCTAGAATAATCCTAGAGGTCCTGGTCTTCTTCAAAGACCAATCATAGTTCCCTAAGTGGATGAGTCAAAGAAGCGTTCCAAAGAAGAGGTAATATCCATTACCGATCTTTTCAATTTCTTTCTTCTTCAACTTCTTATTATTTAGTTGTTTCATGATAAAGTAATAACATCAGTATTACTTACATACTGATATGTTATTATAAATATGAAACAACCCTAATTCACCTTCTATCCATCCTACGGAAAAATGAAATCACCGCGCGTGCGTACGTACGGAATACCGTCTCCACGCCGTGGTGTAATCTATTTTCCACCATCACCTTACAAGGATGGGAATAATGGTGTAATGAGTAACTATTTATAATTATTATAAAGTAATATTGATACTAAAATAATATATATATACTCCAATACAATTCCACGATCATAGGAACGATATCATCACTTGTGCGTACATACGGAATACCGTCTCCACGATGTGATGCGACTCGTTCTACATGATCATCATTACATAGTAATTATATAAATTAATTGAATGAATAAATATCATATATGTAACACTAATACCATCATTGATATAAGGTATTTATAACCTTAAAAGAAGAATAATAATTTATTCGGCAAAACACGCATAAGAACAAAAGGCAATAAAGACCCGAGTAACAAGTAATAATGAAATATTACTAACAAGAAGCTAAGAATATGACCATATATGATATAATATCAATATGTATGATTATGGAATAATTCAATAACATTATTTAAACCTTTATACAGGAGCTTCGGACACGTACAAAGCAAATCGGACCTAAGGTAAGGGAAAATATCACAATCTCATTTTTATCCAAGATTGTTTTTACTTTGGCATTTACTGGGGTGTATTTTATCATCCACATCCATGTTCCCTCAATATGTAATATTGTTTCCATCCACTTACAATAGTTTAAATCCAATTTTACCCTTCGGTGAGTTTTTATTAAAGAATATGAAAGGAATCTTTTGTCATTTTTTTGTACGAGGTACTTTTTGACTTTTCCGACAAAAGTACGAAGAATGTTTTTTTAACTTATACGGCATGAATGGATTTTTAAAACATTATTTCCAAGAAGCTTCCTTTATAAGTTTTCATGTTTATTTTAAATAAAAATCTTTTAGTTTAGAATTTTAGGACATTTTAAGAAAGGAAAGGTGTTTTTTAAGTAGAAAGGATATTTTCCTCATTAATGGAGTTCAAATGTTTTATCAAAATTATTTTCCATCAAAGATAATATAGAGTTCTGTTTTTATCCCTATTATTACAGTGATTTGATTATGTTGTGAGAGAATTATTTTTATGAAGTCATTTAACTTATATGGTTTGTTTTATGATGTCATGATGTTTCAAGAATCCCATTTTTGTTACATGTGTTATGAGATGATGTATGATTTATGATTATGTGGCAGACATAAGAAAGGATTCATTATAAGAAGGGTGGGAACTATATCTCCCTCCAATGCATTGGGTAATGATTTATATCTCATGAGACAGACATGGCTGGAACGGAAGGTTATTTTGGTTCAGTGATACAGGACTGAAACGAGGAGGGATCTCGGTTCATAAATGAACTTTGTCCACTAAGATAGTCTTGGTAATGAGTCATGACTAACAAGAAATGATTTTCCATGATTATGTGTACATGCCACAAGGTTTCAAGTTTTATTTTATGATTATGGGGATCTCATTTTCACTTCTATGATTTATTCCATTTTAAGATATTAAGATCTCTTTTTTAGGTTATGATTTTAAAAAAGATATGATATGATTTTTATTTCCTTTATTTGCCCTTGCTGAGAATTTGAGCTCACCCTTTTAAGTTTTCTTTTCCATAGGTCAGGAAGATGGATATTAAGTAGAATATGCTAAAATGAACCCTAGATATGATGAAATAAAAGGGAGACACTCTAGAAGATTTATGAACCAGTTGTTTATGTTTCCCAGTTTCTAAAGACACTATACCTATACGGTCCTTTGTGGTTTTGTCATATGTTGTAATAAGTGTGATTCAATTTTGAAGTATTAACAATGTATGTAAAGTATGGGTATTTATATTTATGGAGTATATTTGACAATATTATAATATTTTTTTTTGAATAAAGCATGTTTTAATTAATGTTTTATGGTGATTAAAGTATTCACATACATGGAAAGTTTCATTAAGATCAACATTATTTTTCCTAGTAAATATAATTTTGATTTATGGGTGATCGATGTAAAATATTTGAAATTGAATTTATAAATAATTTTTTTGATTAGTATTATGGTAAACTATTTAATAAATTGAACATGTATATTATTGGGTGTCATTGGGTAATTTTTTCTAATCATCTAGTTTTAATACTGATGGTAGGAATAACAAATTTTTATTTTATAGGTCATATAATGAAATAAAAGTAATTTTTATTTATTGAATCATTATAATTATGATATGAATGTATTATTTAATTAGTACTCAATGAATCAAATAGATTTTTATTCTCATTAATATCAAATTTTTTTCTTTAAAATATATATAATTATTTTTTGAATATATTTATTAAAAATATTTTATTATTTATGTTTTTAAAAATTTGATAACATAAACTACTTGATTTTGAAAATATTCAACAAGAATTGTTCATAACAGATATTCTTAAGAAAAAAGTATGTTTTAGAAACCCTATGTTTTAAATAAAATGTGTGGATCATCAACACAATAGTGTCAAAAAAGTATGCTTCATGAACTCAATGATTAGATGAAACCTTACATTTGAGAATAATAAATTATCATTCATTATCCAAACATATTTAAACACGTGTACATCAACAAAACCCATAGTTTGGGATCAACCATAAATTTTTAACCCTACATTTGGATTTTTACATTATAAAAAAGAAGCAAATAATTGAATATTCAATTACAGAGTTTTATTTCAATGGTATTTTCTATTATTGATTAAACGATCTCAATGAAAGTAAATATCTTGTGAAATCACTTTTATGAACAATTCACTGGAACTTATTCAATAGACTAAACCATTCATATATATAAGTGATATTAGGAATATCCAAAATGATTTAAATTCGAATAATTTAAATTTATCTGTTGACATTTTTGTATCTAATCCAATGAAAAAATTTCATGATTTCTATTTAAATCTTAAGAGAATTTTTAATTTCAATATCTCCATATACACGAAATATCATTTTGAATACATAAATTCTATAGATAAATAAAGATCAAACAAATATACCATTATGATGAAGCTAAATGTTGAATACATACATATTTCATCCTCATGATATGAAACTATTTCTATTTGTTTCGTATTATTTCTATTAAATTTAATTATAATCATTGATGTCGTTGATGATATTCTATCATGAAGAAATTTATCTTTAAAGAAGAAGATCTATATTTAGTAAATTACTTTTGAAATTGTGATCATGATACTATTTATTCAATGAAATCATACTTTTTTCAATTATTGGATTTTTGACAAATCAGAGTCAGTCATGGTAGAGTATAAGCTTCATAGACCATAATATGAAGAATCTGGTTCTCTATTCCAGAACCTTAAGGCTCTCTAAATATTTAATGTAATGTTTTGAACTTCCCCCACACAATTTTTAAGGTATTATGATAATATGTCATTTTTAGTGAAAATTACCATCCTTGTAGAGTTTCACACATGGATTTTTATTATTTTCCACTTTTTAATTCACATTTTGGATCTTCATTTTCATCTTGAATTCATGGTGTTTTGGATATAAATTTTGATGTATTTTTTTCTATGTTCTAATATTTATTCCCCATTTTCTAAATATTTATTGTTGAAAATGTAGATTTTGGGATTGGAAGAAGGTGGCTCATTCATGGAAAATTATTATGGGATATTGTGATCCATTAACCAGGAAATTGTGCAAAAAATTTTCATTTTATTACTGTGGTGACTATTTAATTGTCACACAGTTTTGTAAATATTAAAGGATAATCATAAAGCATGTTCCACTTGGATAGTGAGGGATTCATTATTTCCCCATGGTTTGATGAACTATGATGATAAACTATGAGACATGTCCTTGCCATTAAAAAAAGTTATTTTACCTTTCTACCATCTCGTATTTTTTTCACCAGACACCCATTATTTCTTACTCCCAGTTTGTGTGACCAAAATTGTTCCCCTATATTACTATCTACTATTAATATCCTTGTCTGAAGCTTGGATCTAGGATTGTCTTTTTGGTTTGTGATGTTTTATCATTGTATTCTTCAATTCTTTTCTCCCTCATCCCTCTCCATCAATTTTCAAATTATTTCATCTTCTCTCTTGGTCTTGGGGATCTAGGGTTCATGTTTTTCAATGGTTAAATTTTTTTATTTTTGTTTCAGGTTTTTCTTGGTTTTTATTTCTTCCTTGATACTTTGAGATGTTGTTTTGGGTGGGAGTTGTTGAAGCACCGTGATTTTGAGGTAGGGTTCCGTCTACAAATAAAATTTCAATTTACGAATCATTCTTATATTACTATTCAGACCTTCATTGTATGTTAAATATTCATTTTATATCATATAATAATTTTTTTATTTAAAATTAGGTGGTTTTATTAATTATTTTAATGTATATGGTATTTATATCCTAATATTTGAACTAGAAGTTTTTTATAAATGCTTGGTTTTATATTATTACTAATTTTTTGTTTTTAAAGTATGGCGAGGTTTTTGAAATGTATTTCTGGAATCTAAAATTATGGATTTGATTTCTAAAATGGATTTCCAAATGGGGTTGGACTTGAATTTATTATTTATTTCTTCATTAAAAATGGGTTGACTTGTGATAATTGTGTTTGGACTATTTGGAATTTTTTTGAATGTGAATTTGTTGAGAAAATGTGATGTGATTTCTTAAATTGAATTTTCAAATTTTTTTGAAATTTAAAATTCTATTATTTCACGTTTTTAGAATGTTGAATTTGGTTCTTTGGAAATAAGTGGTTTCTACAAGGGTGTTAGAGGCCTATTTATAAAATCATTGAAAATGATGTATTTAAAAATATCCTTGGAAAAGTAAATTTTCATGGTTATGTTGAATTTTTTGGGAAGTAGATGCTAAATCACTGCCTTTTATTAAAATGGATGAAAGGAAATACATTGTTCCTTGGGGTGAATTAGTGGTGACCTGTCATATAAAATTCTTCTGTGCGATATATGTGCATGTGATTGGATTCTTGGTCAGAATTTTGGATCACCCACATTCTATTACATACATGGGAATCTTTAATAGATCTTATATTTTTGATGAACAATTTCTATAGTAGATTAATATTTCTCACTTTTATGTGGCTCATAGTAGGGGTTTTTTTGTTATGAAATAGTACCCCTCAACAATATCATGTAGGATGTGATCCCGAATATGGGGGATAATTGATGTCATTGAGTGAGGTAATAACATTTTGTGACATGTAAAACTGATTTTGATTTTAGGGTTGATTTATAGGATATGGGAGACCCTAGGTTGTCTTGAAACGAGCGTTGATAGTTTTAGAGTATACTTTTTTAATAAAAAGTAATAAAAGGGGGGGTGGTTTGTGAAAATAGTTTTAAGAAAATAACTTTACTTATAGTGTTTAATAGTTGGAAAAAAACTAGATTTTGAAAAAATAAGAGATTAAGGGATAATTTTCCTTTCATTATACACTTTTATGTTCATTTTTATTATATATTCATTTTTGTTTTTCATAATTAATTGTTTGCAATTAATTGGAATCCCAGATAATTTCATAGAATTTATTTCATTGTTTGAAGCACCAGGACAAGACATAACCATCACATATCCATGTTATATATCTTATTAATTGAATAATATCTTTCAAATAAGATTTAAATCTCTAAAAATGTGGGTAAGAAAATGATTATTGTGTTTTCCAATTGAAAAAACACAAGTCACTCATTCAAAACCACTTACTAATAGGTTAGAAATTAAGATCATAACATTCACATTCATATAAACAATAATTCAAAATTAAATCATGTAAGATACATGAAATTAAATGATTTAACACCAAAATTACTCGAAACCAGAAGCATATAGATGCTCCGGAACTCCCTTGATATGTGTGTAGCTCCCACAAAACGAACCCCACAATTTAGCCCAGCATCAAGAAGATAATGAATGTCAGGTGGAACTCTTTCTTCATCCTTGATCACCCTATGAAGATATAGGAATATATTATTTCTAAGAAGAAGATATAAATTCTTTGGAGCTCTGAATTTTCGACACTTCACTCCTTGTTCGAACTCCCAAACAATGAGCCTTAGGTATAATTTTATAGGCAAAGTTGATGGTGGTTTTAGGGACACAGACTATGTAAAACCACATGGACCACTTTTTTCAAATGGTATAAATCATTATCTAACATGGGAAAATACTAAAAATTTATCCTCCCCTTATATTGACTATCTTCTATAATTGTATGGCTTCATTTGGACACCTATGACTTGAGATATTGGCACAACACATCAAACTAATTGTGACTTCATGATGATTCAATGTCTTTCACATATCAGTTCAGATGGGTCACCAGATTGCTGAATGTGGATTGGGTTTCTCCATATTAAATTCAAGCCATTCAATTTTGAACAAGAACACAAAATATCATGCCATTTGGATTCATGGTTTAGAAGTAGTTTGAGTTTTATTCCATTTGTAATCTTGGATCCTGCGTAGTTTGGACCATTTTCATTCAACTACGTCATGGGCCCTCCAAATCACCTCCACCTTCAATGAAATTATCAAAAAATTAACATTTAAATTTTTAATAGTGATAAATATAAAATAATTGAATAAAATAAAATGTGAAAATTGTTATTATTTTAATAATTATCATTTCAAAAAAAAAATTATCATAGTTGAGTAAGGGAAAAAATGAAATAGTAAATCACAGTGTCATCACACCCCCACACCTAAAAATTTTCATTCTGGGAAAATTAATATTTTAAAAAATTATCAATTTAGATATATATTTCTTTATAAATATTTAACATTCATGAAAATTTAATTCTGATTGAAATGGGATCAACGAAAAAAATCACATCGATGAGTTATTCTAAATGATCTAGGAAAAAGATGCCTCAAAAATTATATCATAATGAAATTCCAAGAGATTCATAAAACAAATAAATCCAAATAATTAAAAAATTAATCTTTCCATTAATTCTCCACTAGTTGTTAAGGACTCGGAAAGTGCATCTAAGAGGCCGAAGATCAAATCTGAGTCGAGAAATATTGTCAGGCTATAGTGTACTGTAACTGGTACTCTTTAGTACTATACCAGCGGAATGTTTTTTGCCATATTGGCCATTGCGCCACCTATTTGGTCCTCAGGTCATGTAAGTCTTTCGTGAAACCCAAGGGATTCAGTCCATTTGTCTCTCAAGGACTTCAAGCCACCTCAACGCCTTATGGACACCATAAGGCCTTCACGACACATGAATATGTAGATGCACAAATCAGACTACAAGGGGAATGGCTTCAGATGAGGCTTCAGTGTATGAGCATTCACTGGAGTGGATCTAACTAGAGTTGTAATAATGAGAGGGTATGGATTTTGCATCTGTACTAGGCATGTGCCCCTATACACCTGACAAATAGCTAACTGACCTTATGAAGAGGGAGTTCTGATATGATGACATGTGTTGGGGAGAACCAATTCCATGCTGTCATGTTTGGGTGATTTTTATAAGACCTACGAGTCATGTAAATGTCACTAAGACTTCGGGCCTTATAAGGGTTCCACCTCACACCATTAAAGGTTTATTATCAGAAATAATAAAAAAATGAAGGCCTTTGGTCCTTTCAATTACTTTAATTACATGATCCTTTCCACATAACCTTCCCTACATCCTTTTCAATCAAATTTCAAGACTCAATCACTTATCCATTCATAGAAGTCATACCATATGATCCCAACCCACATATCCCCATATGTTTTATATTTCATAACTCCCCTAATATATATATTTTTAAAAGTTGAACATGGAAAAAATATCACACACTTCTCTCAACCCATGTTTAATCTCCTCTGGAAACTAATTTTAATATTTATTATGTGATGAAAACTAAAGGATGAGTTTTTTGACCTATCCAAGACACACCAAAATTGATTTTGTTATTTTAGGGTGTAAAAATGTATGATAATTGGTACACACCCATAGGTCAATCTGGTACAATAATGAAATAGATTTGATAAGGAATGAACATATGGGAAAATAATTTTACAATGTAGAAAAAAATAATCCTAACATATATTTATCTTTTATTAAGTAATATATATTCACACATCATGGTTGGGTGAAAAGGTTTGTAGGGAAATTAAGTGGTAAAATTCTCACATAAACCACTCACACAATGTGTATCGTTTTCTTAATGTCTAAAAATTATAAAACAATTTATATAGTTGATAAAGAACCAAATTTCAATAAAAATACACAGCATAGTATTGAATTCTTACTCAAATATACATTTTATCAAAAAAATAATTTGACTATTAAAATAATATGAATTATAGAAATTAATCATCCATATTTAATAACTTCCATGATTAAGTAGGCATCATTTTCCATGACAATTTGGGGATAAAAAACAGAAAATTTTAGCATAAAATTGAGAGGAAACAAGGGGGTCAAGTTACCATACTATATATTAATAGAATAAAATAAAATAAAAAATAATGATGATGAATTTTTTATTAAACCCAGGAATATACACATCCCCCAACACCCAATGTGCGATGTTTACAAACTGTAATAAAATAGAAAGTGGGAATGAAAGATAAATCATGGTGGGTGTCACTATAAGGATTCTTCTTGATCTTGTAGTTCCTCCGTCGAGAACTCTGGAAGGGAATCATGAATGTTCTCAATCCACTTCCCATTGATAGTAAAAGATTGTTTAGACTATTCATTTTGAACCATAACAACACCAAATAGATGAACATTAGTAATAGTGTATGGTCAAAACCAATGGTAAGGACGCTTGGTTAGATGCAACTTCATCCTTTCAATGTAAAGGATGAACTTCTTCCTAATGTGTAATTGAAGATGATGGATGAGATAATTGTGGGAAGACATGGTTCGCTCCTTATAAATCCAGGATTTATCATACGAATCTCTTCTGAATTCAACCATCTCTTGAATCCATAACATACGTTGTGAACCTACAGTAGAAATATTAGTTTCAAATTGATTAATGGCCTAGTAGGCCCAGTGCGTAATCTCAATAATGAGGTGAAAACTCTTTCCAAACACAATTCAATAGGGAGTCATTCTAGAGGGAGTTTTGAAAATAGTGTGGTAGACCCATAATGAATCATCGAGTCTTAAAATATAATATTTTCTATTAGATTGATCAATTTTTTCAAGAATCTGTTTAAAATATCTATTAAACACCTTATCAGAACCATTGGTTTTGGGTCATAAGTAGTAGAAACTCGATTCCCAAACCCATACCGATGAAAAATTTATTGAATTGTTCAGTTACAAAAATGAAAACCCTGGTCATTGATGATGTACATAGGTAATTCAAACCAAAAATATTCTGGTTTCTAAAAACTTCCACAGCAGTATTAGAATCATCATTCCTTCTGGCTAGTGACTTACCCATTTTGAAACATAATCCACTGCCAGGAGAATGTAATGGTTCCCAAATGAATTGGGGAATGGCCCAAAAAAACGAATTCCCCAGACATAAAAAATTTCATGGAAGAGAAAGGGTTTTTGTGGAATTTCATTTCTTTTTGACCAATCCCCCATTTTTTGATAGTGGGGATAGAACATACGGAAATCATGGGAATCTTGAAAAATTGTTTTCAAAAAGAGACCAGAATAATGGACCATTACAATAGTCCTTTGGGAACCAAAGTGACCCCCATAAGAAAGATTGTGACAGAACTTGAAGATAGACTAAAACTCGCCATTGGGAACACACAACCTAAGTACTTGATCACTACATGTGCGCCGAAGGTAGAGGTCTTCCAAAATGTACCAATGGGACTAATGTTTTAAACAGTCAGTTTGATTATTATTAAAATCAATAGGAATGAAATATGCTAGAAAATAAATTAAAATTTCAGCATACAAAGGAATATCATCTTTCACTTGTTACAATTTCTCATTTAGAAACATTTAATATATGGGAATATAGGGGGATGAATCAATGTTCGAGGATGGATGGATCCATTTAATATGGTCATCCATGACATTATTTTCTCCTTTTTTATCTCTAATTTCTAAATTAATTCCTAATGGAGGAGCATTCAATGAATGAGACATGGTTTGGATTCTAATTTCATATGGATATACTGTGTGGTTTCATGGTAAGAGAACACAATGACTTTGGACCCCAAAATTTACATCCAAAATTTATGAAAGGAAAACACATGGACAATAAATTATTATTTTTGATGTGGTTTAGTTATCTTGGGAAGGGTCCCCTGTATGTGAGGAAGAGACAATGACATGCGGACCCCTATTGACCCTTTCCGATAATACTACCCCAACTACATAGTTAGAGGTGTCAAACATGAGCTGAAATGGTAAATCCCACTGAGGTGATTTGATTATTGGGGTGACACGGGACTCTATTTTATCATTTTAAAATCGTTATCAAATTCATTATCCAAAACAAATTCTTTTTTAGAGGAATCATGAGAGGGGGGTGAAATTTTTCTAAATTAAGGAACAAAAGGATGGTAAAATACAGCATGAAATAGTAAAGACTGCACCAACCATACATTTTTGGGGAATTTTATGGAAGAAATGATATAAAATTTTTCTTTATCTTCTCGGATACCATCCCCATAAATGAAACGCCCCAACAATATTCCTTTCGCACCATGAAATGGAATTTCTCATAATTTCACACTAAATTCATTTAAATTCTGCAATATAGGATAAAACAAAGATGAATCAAACATTTATTAAAAAATGATTCATAAATAGTGATGTAATACAAGAATAATTCCATGAAATTCTCCAGGTAATCCAAAAAATACTAACCATGAATCACTGGAAAATACCTGGAGTATTTCAAATACCAAATGGCATCCTTCTATATGAAAATTTTCCAGTGGGTCTACGGAATGTTGTCTTTTCCTGATCCTCTATGACAATATGGATCTAAATGTATCTAGAATACCCATCAAGGAAACAATAATGTGACTTCTCTATTATACTCTCTATATTTTGGTCAATGAATGGAAATGGGAAATGGTCCTTCCATTAATGTTTATTTAATTAGCAATAGATTATACATACACACCGACTGTTTTGAAAAAGAGTTAGAACCAATTCATTATTTTCATTTTTTATTACTATAAGATTAGTTTTTTAGGAACCAATTGTACTCGCATGTCCTATTTGTTCTCATAGATAGGGTAAATGAATCTAGTAGGTAATAATTTTTATACATCCTTTTTACCAACATCTTGGAGGTTTGGTTTAGTTGACATTATGAATTCGTCACGGGTTTATCCTCATCATTTAATAATATAATATTTGTCAAAATTGATGGGATAATACCAAGAATATCCACAAGTGTCCATAAATAAGTGTTTTTATACCACATTTAAGGTTCAAGTAGTCAAAATTCAGGTTTAGGAGGGTGTGAACAAGAAATGATGATATGAATTTTATTTTCATTCTCAAGATAATAATTTTAAATCTTGATGAATTAGTTTTAGTTCCAATTTAGGTTGAATTTGGATTAATTTGAGTGTTTGTCAAAGTGAGAGGTCACCAATCTCATCAAACTACTCCATGGTATCATCCTTAGATAAGGAATGATAATTTACAAGCTTAGCAGTATCATTTATGGTCATGTGATCCTCAGTGTTCAAAAAATCATCAATTAACGAACATGCATGACATTTTTCAAAACCACTATAAAATTATATTCATGATTCATTTCATAGTATTTCAATCAATTATGAAAACTCAAAAAGACAATCAGGGGAAATAAAATATGTTCTTTAAGGGAAGGGAGTATATCAATGAGTGGAATGTTATTCTGAATGGTGCTTCAGGGAATCAAGGATGTTGAAGTGGACAATGTCACAACCAAAATAAATAGATAATGTACTATTATGGATTAATTTTTTGTTTTTTGATGTTTTCAACAATGGTATCCCAATATAATCGATTCATGTCCATTCATCATATCATATATTATTTTAGGCATATAAACTCATTAGGAAAAATTAAAATTTTCACCCTCACCAGAACATCCACTAACACACCAGTGGGGTGTGTTGTGATTTGATTTGAGATTTGAACAATAATTAATTTTGAATTTAGTTATACGACCTGCAATGTAGAGTTAATGGATGGAGGCTTCACATTTATAGAGTCACCCAAATCAAGAATAGTATTTGAAAAAACAAATAATACCATATGGCGCACATAATTGAGAATTATTCCACGGTCATTGCATTTGGTTGGATGTGATGGATCTATAAATTTTGAGACATTTTCCCCCAAGATCACCATCTCATCACCTCAATGTCTCCTTCAGTGTGTACATGTATCCTTCATAAAATTGTAATATCTTGGAATTTTTTTCATGACATAAATCAAGGGGATCCTAACCTACACCTTTCTGAAAATTTTCAATATTTCATTATCATGTTCAGCTTCCTTTTATTTTCATGGCAGGAAGGTCCATTGTAAATATAGAAGAGGAATGTTTTGGATAGGTGAATCATCAATAAAGACACTCTTTCCTTTGGAATGGATTCTATTAAGACCTTTATTTTCTTCTCTTGGACCATTTTTAGTAGATTGGATTGTGGTTTCCCAAGGATAGGATGACCTTAATGGACTATTCATATGGGTTTTAAGTCAATTTCTACTCATTAAGATAATGTAACTAACCTTTACCTTATCCACAGGGTTATCTACTGGTTGATATGGTAGTTTACCCAGCCCATGACTTTTATCCCCCCCCACCACAGAGATAGCGAGTTAGACTAATTTGGTTTTTAGGTATTTTATGGATGCATGGTTTTTTTTACATTATAGATTTTTTGCAGAAACTTGTTTTATCATGTCCTCTAGGACATGATTGGGTTATGGTGAGAGCGGTTGGGAAGTCCTTTGTGGTGGTTGGGTATTTCTGTGTGGTGGTGGAATATGACTTCCCTACCTTTATTGGTTCTATTGGTGTTTAAGATGGTTTGAATAATCCCTTGATAATAATCATGATTTTTTTTCACATAGGTTTAGATGGATAGAAGGTCCATTCATAATGAGATGGTTGTAAAAACATCATACAAATATGGCCTCACAATTCTCAGATGATTCTATTAGTTAAGGGCATTGGTAAGAATAATTAGCGTCAAAAGATCATATTTCAAAGTTCATGAGAGGTTGTGATTGATATTTCCATTTGGAAATTGAAATCTATCAATGTAGGAGTCATAACTCTTCAAACTACATGTCCATGTTCTTCTTCCATATAGTACTTTTCACCTAAAGGACACTCAATATGGGTACATTAGATATAGAACAAAATTTTTGATTTTTGTGCACTATGTTCTCAATTACAGTTCTTGTATCAATTGGGGGACTATCAACAATCACACAACCTATAAAAGAATCAATAATATTTCAATCAATATGAATTAATCCTTCCTAAAAATACTCAATTAAATGTTTATCATATATTTTGTGCTGTGGAAAACTTGAACTAATCCTTTTAATTTTTTCCCAGTATTCATTATCTGATTCCCATTAACATTATCTTATCTGACATATTTCTTCCATTTAGGACACATTTCTAGAGGTTGGGAAGTATTTTTCAAGGATAACGTGTTTCATGTCCACCCACCCTCTAATAGGCGAATTTACCTAATAAAACCAATCTTTCACACTGTCTTCTAATGACAATGGGAATTTCATAACCTTTACTTGTTCTTCATCATCATTAGTAGGTTTTCATTTCATAAACTTATATGAAATTCATTTTATTTTGTGTCTGTATATTCTCTCATGAGTTCATGTAATCTTGGTAATAAATGAATAAAAAAATCATAGCTCAAAATTGGGTGTCTCAACATGAATTTGAATAAAAATGGGTTGGATATCAACATCAGGTGAGATTAAATAAATTAATGTTCAGTTTTTTTATCCCTGTTATATAGTTTTAATTCATTATTAACATGTGTTTAATAATAAGAATAAGGATCAAGAATTGTGTCGATGTTTTGTGTGTCCTCCTTCAAAGGGTTCACTTGTGCATCTCGGTGTCACTGTCATAGGATCCTCTCTAATTCTTATTTGAATAGATGTATTTCATTAGATTAATATCGAATCATCCAAAAGTCCAAAAAAGATTATTTTAAAAAAAACAACTAAAAATTTAATTAATAAAAAAAATGAACCAAATATGACAACATACATAATACTTTTACAAAAAAAACACACTAAAAACTATAGCACTCCCCAATAAATGGAGCCAAAATATGAATGTGTTGTCACGAAACATCAAATTGATTATGATTTTATGTTTTAATTATATTATAGGGATGACCATAGGTCATCTCTCAAAATGTTTTTATACGTTTAGAGTACACATTTTAAATAAAAACTAAAAAGTGGGGTGATTTTGAAAACATTTTTAAGATTATAACTTGACCTAAAGAGTTTAATAGTTGACAAACAAATCGTAATTTAAAAAATATGAGATAAATGGATCATCATTCAACTACAGATATTTTAATTCCATTGTTCTAATATATTCATTTAGGTTTAGTGTAATGCTTTTGTTTAAATTAATTGTAATCCCAATTCATTCCTAAACCTATATTTCATTGCTTGAAGAACCAAACCATGACAAACAAATCGTATACCAAGGACCATAATCTAATCATTGAATAAGATCTTCCAAAGAAGATTGAAATCACCTAATATTGGGTAAGAAAAGGTATCTTTCATTGTCCAATAAGAACAACACAATTCACACACTCAGAACCTACCACTGATCAGTTAGAAATTAAGAGCATAACATTCACATGAATAAAAACAAGAATTCCAAATAAAATCAGGTAAGATACTTTGAATTAAATGTTTTAACAACCAAATTAAACCAATCCAAAGTCTAATTGATGTGTCAGAACTCCCTTGACATTTGTGTATCTCCCCCACAATGAACACACCCCATTTATCCCAGTATTGAGAGGAGGATGGACGTTGGTTGGAACTACATCTACATCGTTGGTCCCCCAAAGACGATATGGGCCTCTAGAAAATCCTGGATGAAGAAAGGAAATTCTGAAACTCTATATTTTTAGAAATTCACTCCTTTTTCAAACTACAAAATGTGGTTTCCAAGGTATCATTTTATAAGAAAAGTGGAATGTGGTTTTGGGACCACATATTATGTAAATCAACATGGACCATTATTTTCAGTAGGTATACATCCTTATCTCGCATTTGGATTAAATTAAATGTTATCTCCCAACATCCATAACATCTTCACCGATGTTTTGGCTCCATTGGGACACTAACAACTGTCATGACCCGTCCCCCGGGGCCTGTGTCGTGACTACCCCAAACCCGCCTTCCATAGGCCATGGACAGGCGACTAGCACCAAAGGTGTATTCCATAAAACTGGGAAGCCATTTCCTTTATAACCTGTAAACTAACACAACCAAGAACACAAAAAGATATTAACATGAGTATAAAAAATAGTAAAAGAGTGTGTACAGTAAGTAAAAGGTGACAGAATACATGGAAAACTGGAAAGTACAAGATAAATGGAAAGTAAAAGTAAGCTGAACCTCTCCTGTGAACACCCACATATGATCCTACCTGAAGGGTAGGTACAACTCTCAAATGGTTGTCTCTGCAGTATGCCTCTTCTATGGTCCACCTCCATGATACCTCCAGTCCTAGTACCCTCATCCTTAGTAATCGTTGTCCGTCTTCTGCACCAAACACAACAAGGTGCGGGCATATCCCGTGCAGGGGTGAGTATAACAATACTCAGTAGGGATCCTTAGACCCTCAAAGGTCCCTCTAAATACAAAATTTCAAACCACAACTTATGAAATCAACTAAAAACCTACGTAGGTATATGCCCACACATATATCTATGTTATCAAGTAAACCCATCTCGATCATGAGGAAACACAAGGAACAACTCAAAAGCCCAAGCTCAAGTGTCCTACGAAGGAAATAATACCACAATGTTAACCACCACAAAGGTATGTACCACAATGGTACGCCACATAGAATAATAACATAGAGGTATCACTATGAAGTTAATTACAAAAAAGGTATTCCACATAGAAGAATACCACAACTTATTTCCACGAAGGTATGTACCACAAAGTTACACCACATAGAAGATTACTGCAAATGTAATGATTCAGCTCACACCAGGTATAACGTAGGTACTGTAGTAATGATGATTAGATATAACTAATGAATCACATTACTCCGTTAAGAGGTAGACCCACATTGGATCCTAAATCATCAGACCCACGTAAGATCCTAAATCATCAGACCCACATAACTCTCACATGGATTCCTAGAGTGGATACATGTGATACACACAAACCTAGGCCCACAAAGGATCCCAAAGCACAGACCCATAGAGGATCCCTTTCTCATGTCACAAACAGCTACATAGTTCTCTCACTAAGCATGCTTGTCTCTGGGTGGGTCCGCTCTCCAACCCACGGTTCGATACTCCAATTTCCATGAAGACCCATGATGATGTATCTCAATGTACCACTACCTAATAGGGGTATCGATACAATATATAGTTTGGAAATCAGACTCTCGGTCTATAATTTATCGGCGATTCTTTTTCGATGGTAGGGTTGGATTCGAAGTTGACCCAACCCTGTCATACTCCAACCTTATCCAAAACTCAAGTGGAGTATACCAAAAAGACCATATTGTTCCATGGTTTTCAGCAAAATAGATGGTTTTTCAAATGGACGCCCGTAGCTCTGTTATGATGGATAGAATGAATATGGGTCGAAGTTGGTCCAGGTCCGTTCCGACCTGTTCGGGCCGACCCGGACTAGGCCAACATGACCCAGTTCAGGTTGACCCTACCCGACCCGAGTCCAGCCCTAGGTCCAACATGGTCTGATGGGTCCAGCATGCCCTGTTGGGTTAGGACTGTAGTGCAATGGCCCACGGTGGCTTGTGGTGTAGAACCCCGCGATGGCTCATGGTGCAGCGGCCCATGGGGGTCACGGTGCAAAAGCCCACATCGGCTCACAGTTCATTATCCCAAGGCAACCCGCGATAACTCACGGTGCAGAGGCTTGCGGCTGGCTCGATGGCTATCCTCCTCCGCACGGTATGGTCATGAGTTGTTCGTTCACCGATGGACGTCAGTGGGACGGCCGCCCTTCCCTCACCGTCGTGACACAAGGCCACGCCTCACGCATTCCAGGAAGTACGGACTTGCACCGCCATCCACTTTGCACAGAAGAGATGACTGTCGGCCACCACCCTTGCTCCGCCGCGGCCGACGGGCATTGGTCTTTCTCCGGCAGCATGGTCGCGTCACCGCCTTCACCACGGCCAGCCAGAGTGCCGACTGTCACTCCCAAGTCCCACCAGTTCTAGTTGCTGGCACCGGTCTCCATCCTCCTCCGTCATGAAGAGTGCATCAAAAATCAGAAAGATTGCAGAGTAGTGAGGCCATGTTCATTTGGCCCGTACCCTCCGTGTTAGAGTACTATCAAGTAGCTCATTCATTCATGAATCATGACTAACGTCAAGAATGAGTAAGGGTTAATCAAAAAAAAAATCCCTACCTTGAAGGTACCATAACAGGAGGTGCGTGGAGGGTGAATAAATCATTGAACATTTGTTATTTGTTGCTTCAATAAGGTGCTTCCGATCTTGGATCGGGGTTGGTTCCTCGTTCTTAATTGGAGAATGATCTTAATCGGAAAATGTTCTTAATTGGAGAAAATGATCATCCCAAATCACTCCCTTACATCTCCTATCCCTTTCCAATGATTTTCCCCAATAATCAAATGAGGATAACATATAAATAATAATATATTTTCCAATTTAATTTACATTGGCACAATTAATTGTTGGTATAATTAATTTTATTGTGTTGGCATAATTAATTATTGGAAGGTTGCACAATTAAAGTGGAGAAGTCCAAGAGTTATCTCCCATGAAAGGGGAATTTCAAGTGTTGGGTGGTCCCCACAATTGAATTCAAATTGGGGGTTTTCTAGTTCGGGTGATCCCCACTTCCATAACTCCAAAATAGAGGTTTCAAAATAAAAATAAAATGTTAAATAGTTTTATTTTTCTTCTCCCTCATAAAAGTGAAAAATTAACATCCACCCTCAACATACTGGGGTCCAGGAGAAGGACCTCTTAAGAGAATATAGGTGTTGTGAGTTCAACGATGTCCTCATATATCTATTTCCAGTACTTTTTCAATATTTACAAAAACCCGCTCGCACGTTTACTAAATGTACCAAAAAAAAGTTCATAAATTCATTCCGAGAACACCGGGCCTCGGAATAATGCTCCTTCAATTTTCACGGACTCATAATATTCCACATAATTTAAAAACAATTTACATGGAATTTTCAGGTCTTTACATTCTCCCCACCTCAGGGCTTTTCTTCCCTGAAATCCACATCACAAAAACTTGAAAAACAAGTGGGTGTATTGAGAAAAAATCTGAGACTCCTGCACCCATGGTCTCTCCTATAGGTTCTTGTGCTGCCAGAAAATGCGCACTAAAGGTATCGATCGCCCATTTAGGAATCTCTTTTCTTGATCCTCAATCTCCACTAGAACCTCCGTAAACATCTCCCCATTGTTGATGTCCAACTCTCTGTGGTCTATGATGTGATATGGGTCATGAACATATCTCCTCAGCTAGGATTCATGAAAAACGTTGTGCACCCGGTGCAACTAAGGTGGAAGAGCAAAGCGATAAGCCACCTCACCAACTCTGCTAAATACTTGAAAGGGTCCGATGAACCTCATAGAAAACATTAATCCCCATCGAAATATCTACAAACCATGTCGAGGTGAGAACGGTAGAAATACGTGGTCCCAATTCTCGAACTCTAGAGGTCTCCATATCCTGTCGACAAAAGAATTATGCCTGCTTTGTGCAGTCTTCATCAATTCCTGGATGATCTAAACCTTCTCCATGGTAGCCCATACCATATCTGGTCCCATGAGTGCTGACTCCCCCAGGTCAGTCGAGCACAATGGTGATCTGCAAGGTCATCCATAGAGAGCCTCGAATGATGTCATACCAATCATAGAGTGATACCAGTTGTTGTATGAAAATTCAACAAAGGAAAAGTGGTCCTCCTAGCTATGATCGAAGTTGAGGACACATGAACGCAACATTTCCTTGAGGGTCTATATGGTCCTCTTAGTCTGGCCATCTGTCTGAGGATGGAAGGCATTGATCAAAGAAGCTGCATCCTGAAAGCCTCCTACAACCACTTCCATAGCTGGGATGTGAAACAGGCATCATGATCGAAGATAATAATCTACTTTACTCCATGTATCCGCAAAATCTCTTGAAAATAGAGGCATCCCAAGCTCTCTACTAAACCCTTTTCTCTAATCGGTAGGAAGTGGGCCGTCTTGGTGATTCGGTCGACGATCTCCCAGATAGAATCATGACCCCTGGATGTACATGGAATTCATATCATGAAGTCCATGTATATCTCATCCACTTCCACTCTGGGACCTCTAATGTCTTAGATACGTATGTTGGCCCCTGATGCTCTGCCTTCACTTGATGACAATTGAGGAACCGAGATACAAACTCTGCTACTACTTTCTTCATCCCTAGCCACCAGTGCTATCGTCAGAGATCCTAGTACATCTTCTCTACTCCTAGATGTACCACTAGAAGGGATGTATGGAACAACCACAAAACTTCCTCCTGAAGCGACCATAGTACCTTGGTATGTCTTCTGAAAAGGCGTATGTTCTTCCCACCTTCATAAAATCCATCAGGTGCATGTCGTATGGATATCTGAGCACGTAGAGACTCACAATCGGTGTCCCCACGTTGTGCCTCTCAGACTTGTTGAACAAGTGGGGGAGTGACTGTAAGAGACTAAATAAAAGCTGCTCTATCTCGATCACCAAAGGATATCTTCCAATGATAGGTATCCTCCTCTTTAGTAGATGAGTCGATCAGAATTTCATTGAGGAAGACTGCTACAATGAGATCATGGTATGTATGAAATATCATGTTCATGAGTCCCATGAACACTATTGAGGCGTTGGTCACACTGATTGGAATCACTAAGAACTCGTATTGTCCATACTGACATCTAAATGTTGTCGTCTGCACATCCTCGTCTCATACTCTGATCTGGTGATAGCCTGAACAGAGGTCTATCTTCAAGAACCCTCGTGCTCCCAACAGCTGATCAAATAGGTCATCAACCCTTGGGAGTGGGTACTTGTTCTTCACAGTCATCTGGTTCAGGCGTCGATAGTCAATACAAAGTCTCAAGCTCCCATCTTCCTTCTTGGTGAAAAATCAATGATGCCCAAGGAGGAACATTGGGCATGATTAATCCCTTACCCTCAAAGTTCTTTAGATATACCCACAGATCACGAAGCTCTACGGGAGCCATCTGATATGCTAGTGTAGATATCAATGTCATCCCAGGGTACAAGTCAATGTAAAAGTCCACCTCTCTATGAGGAGGTATACCCAAAACATCATCTGGGAAGACATCCACATACTAGTCCACCATTACAGGATAGCTCAGACTCTCCACATAAACTATTTTAAGTGTAAGGATGGCCAATTAACAATTGACCGACTGCACTCTCCTCTGGGTAAGTTCATCCTGTGATGCAAAGGCTCCCTTCTCACTAATAAAGGTAAAATTAGTCCCATAAATGTGGACACACCACACTTTGAGACTAATACAGTCAATCCTAGCATGGACATTAGATAACTAATTCAAACCCAATATGACATCATAAGGCCTCGATGCCACTACAAGGAGATCCCAGCTAATTCTCTCGCCTCCTAGAGTATTCTCACACTGCCAGAACAAATGTGTAATAGTCTAATCCACTCTCATAAGAGTCTCTATCCATAAGGATTGAGCCAATGGCTCCATCGGAATCTCCGAGCTCCAAACGAGGGCAGTGGAAATAACATAATGACTGACACTTGTGTCTATATGTACTACAGCTAAGGTGTAATTCACATTTATTGTACCTCATATCATCTATGGAGGGCCATGGTCTTAGGCCTCAGCTACCTGGAGCTGATCTCTTCCCTATTCACCTAATCCCTATGGTCGGAGTGGACCACCTGGGGGTGGTTGGGATAACATCTCGAATCGTCTCCCACCACCAGCTACAAGGACACCTCCTATGCCACGTCCTCCTGCTCACTATGGACGTCCTTGGTCAAACCTATATCACTTACTGGGAGGTCCTTAAACCCTCTTATGATCATCCATATGATGTTTTGAACAGTCACGATCCACGTGACCCTACCCACTGCCTGTGTAACAATTCCTTCTTGTCGCATGACTAGCTCTATCTCAAGTGCCCTGCAATACTGACCATGAATACTGCAGTTGTCCACCTATAGGTCTCGTCCTATTTGACCTTTGTGACATCTAACTACTGTCTGCTATTGAAGACTATTCTACATGAAGATCGGTGGGGGTTCTCGTTGCTGTCGATTGCTTATCAAGAAAACTCTCGACTAAGAGGGCTCCCTCAAACACCCCCTTCTGTGTTGGGATGTTGAGAGAAATCATTAAAGCCCTAATCTTCTACCTGAGTCCCTTCTCTATGTTTTGGGCCCTGAAGAATGGGTCTCGCACCATATTAGTGGAGTATCATGAGAGGTCGGTGAACCTCACTGAGTACTGAGCCAAAATCATATTGCACTACTACCGATGAATAAGCTCATGTATGCGCACAGTGCGAAGATTCGCTAGGACAAACTCTACTCGAAACAGGCTCTCAAAGTCTGCCGAGAGTACTGTCACCTAGTTGTGAACCTAAAGCATCAAACTCCACCACCTTCCTATAGAAGACTGATGGTAAGGATCACCAGGAGATCATCTGGTCTCCCTACATATCGGAAGACTCTAACCACGGTCTCCATCCAATCCTCAGCCGCCTGTGGGTCAATCTCTCCCTTGGACCTGGGTGGCCTATAAGGTTGTAACTCATGCAACACGCCCAAGAATTGTGAACCCTTTTCTACTTGTTCTGGTGGAATATTTGTCCCAACAGTTAATGGTACTGATGGTTCCTCTACGGTAATTGGGCCCCGCACCAAGGCCTCATCACTCGGTGGGCCATCATCGAGTATTACACCCGAAACCCTAGATAGTTGTCTGAGTGGATGCATCTTGAGAAATATAGGTGAGCCATGGACAATATGTTATACCTAGTGAGTTTAATAAAATATTTCACAAAAAAATACACTTCAAAACACTCACGCAATCAGTGTTTTCGCGCACTGAGTCTGAAATCAGAATTCAGGGTCCTGCTGTATGGATACGTCGGCCGCTGACTAACACTAGACTCCCTGAACTGAAGACCAAACTCATAACATTTAACAATATTTCTGATATAAGATCAGAGTCCAACGTTATATGGTATAACCTACTCCTCTGATACCAATTTTTCACTACCCGTCCCCTAGGGCCCATGTCGTGACAACCAGAAGCCCACCTTCCATAGGTCAGGGGATATCGACTAGCACCGAAGGTGTATTCCCTAAATCTGGGGCGGAATTTCCATTATAAGTTGTAAACTCATGCAACCAAGCACACAAAAAGATATGAAAACATGAAAAATAAACAATGAAAGAGTATGTACATTAAGTAAAAGTGGCTATAATACAAGAAGAACTGGAAAGTATAAGAAAACATGAATTTACAAATAAGTTGAACAGTTTCGGTGAAAACCCGCCAAGGATCCAACTTGAAGTGTAGGTACAAATCTAGAACAGTCGTCTCAGTAGTAAGCCTCATCTGAGGTCTAAATCTGAGCTACCTCTAGTCATGGTACCCTCGTCCTCAGCCAGCGTTGTCCGTCATCTGCACCATAATCAAGAAGGTGCGGGCGTAGCCCGTGTAGGGGTGAGTATAACGGTGCTCAGTCGGGACCCCGAGAACCTCAATGGTATCTCTAAATCTATAAAGGATAAACCACAATTCATGAAATCAACTGACAACCTTACTTAGGTATATTACCATACATATAATGAAGTTATCAAGTACACCCATCTCGATCATGAGGAAACAAAAGGCCAAACTCAAAATCCCAAGATCAACTGTCCCATGAATGAAATAATACCACAATGGTAACCTCCACGTAGGTAAGTACCACAATGGTATGCCACATAGAATCATACCACAAAGTTATCACCCCGAAGGTAAGTAACACAATGGTATGCCACATAGAAGAATACCATAAGGTATTACCACGAAGGTAAGTACCACAAAGGTATGCCACAAAGAAGATTACAACAAAGGTAAAGACTCAGCTCACACTGGGTATAACTTAGGTATAGTAGTAAAGATGATTAGATGTTACTACTGAATAATATTACTCTGTTAAGAGGCAGAGCCACATAGGATCCTAAATCATCAGACCCAAATACGATCCAAAATCATCAAACCCATGTAGGATCCAGAATCATCCGACCCACATAGGATCCTATAATAGAAGACCCACATAGTATCCTAGATTATTCTCACGTGGATTCCTAGAGTGAATCCATTTGAGACTCCCATGAAATGGACCAAAAAGGATCTAGAAGTACAAACCCACATAGTATCCCTTTATCATGTCACATCCATCTACATGGTCCTTGCACTAAGCTTTCATGTCTCTGGGAGGTTTCGCTCCTCAATCCACTGGTCGATTATATAAATTCTATGAAGTCCCATGATGATGTATCTAACATAAATTCTACATAATAGTGGTCTCAACAAAATATACAGTGCGTCAATCAAGTGACCGGTATGTATGTTATTAGCATTTCTGTTCCGAGAGCCCGATTGGATTCAGGGTCGATTCAACCCGGACGTACTCCAACCTTATCCAAAACTCAGGTGGTGTATAAAAACATTACCATCTTGATCAAATGTTTTTCCCCACATACGGTTCATCAAACAGACCCCCATAACTCGTGTTATGGCCGAACGAATGAATAGGGGTCGAAGTTTGTCCAAGTCCGGTCCGATCCAGTCAGACCGACCCATCCCAACCTTCCATGGGCCGACCCAACCCGGTTTGGGTTGACCCGACTTAACAGAGGTTCGACCCCACTGGCAGGGTCTAGCCTGGCCCGACGGCGCGACCCGGCCCACGGTGCGGCCGGTGGTGGTTCGTGTTGCGGCGGCCCATGGTGGCTCGCGGTGTGGCGTCCAGCGGGGGTTCACAATGAGGCATCCTAAGGGGGTCGCAGTGTGGTGGCCCATTGGGGCGCAGGGTGCGGTGGCCCGTGGGGACCAGCAGGGCGGATGCAAGCGGTTATGCGCCACGCCTTCACCGGTGGATGGCAGCGTGGCAGTCACCCTTCCACACCCATCATGACACAAGGCTGCAACACTTTCCCTCTAGGAAGTGCAGACACACACAACTATCTCCTTTGTGAATCCAAGTGGAGTTCCGGGTGACACCCTTGAACCGCCGCGTATGACATGCCACAAAACTTCTCCGGCAGCATGGTCATGTCGTCGCCTTCATCGTAGCATTCCGGAGTGCCAGCCGCCACTCCTCAGTTCCACCGGTGCCATTCACTGGAATTGAATTCCATCATCCTCTATTGCGAAGACCGCATCAAAAATCACAATGATTTCCGACTGGTCGGGCCATGTTCGTTTGGCCCGCACCATCCGCATTAGCGCGGTATCAAAATACTCATTCGTTCTTGAATCATAAAGAATGTCAAGAATGGTTAAGGGGTAATTAAAACAATAATCACTTCCTAGAAGGTTCCTTAGGAGGATGCACATGGAGGGTGACGAATTCATTAAAGAGTTGGCGTTCATTGCTTCCACAAGGCACATCCGATCTGGGCTCGGGATATGTTCCTCATTTTTCATTGGAGAATTATGTTCGTTGGGAGATGTTATTCATTGGAGAAAATTTTCCACCAGAAGCTCTCCCTTATTATTCTTCTACCATTCCAAATATTTTCCCCAACAATCAAATGAGGATACAATATAAATTATAATAGGTTTGCCAGTTTAATTTATGTTGTCAAAATTAATTGTTGGCAGAATAAATTTTATTGTGTTTTCATAATTAATTATTGTATGGTGGCACAATTAATGTGGATGAAGTCCAAGATTTATCTCCCATGAAAGTAGAATATCAAGGGTTGGGTGGTCCCCACTACTAAATTCAAATTGGGGGTTTTCTAGTTCAGCAGGTCCCCATATCCATAACTCAAAAAGAGAGGTTTCATAAAAAAAAATGTTAAATAATTTTATTTTTTTCTCCCTCGTAAAAGTGAAAAATTAACTTCCTCCCTCGTCCTACTATGGTTGAGGTAAAGGTCCCCTTAATCGAATATCTACGCTGCGAGTTCAATGATGTCCTCATATTTTAATTCCGAGCACCGGTTCAAAACTTATAAAAACCCACTCGCATGTTTACTGAATATACCAAAACAAAGATTAGAAATTCATTCCGCGCACACTGGGCCTCGGAATCACCCAATGTCAATTTTGTTGGACTCATAATAATATATATAATTTTAAAAAATTAAATGGAATTTTCAGGTTTTTAAAACAACTCTAGATATTGATAGAACATTGCTCACTACTTTTGACTTCATTCGGATTCGGTGGCTTAGATACAACATTTCATATTGGACACCCAATTTCGGAATGATTATTGTGTTCATTCATATGAAATTTAGTATATTTTATATTGGACACCAAAAAGTATCAGAACATTTGGATGCACGATTTTTTAGAAGTGTGTCATTTATTCCACTAGTATACCTTGATCCAGTGCAGTTTGGCCCATTTTTCTCGAACTCCATCATGGGGCCTCCAAATATCCTCCAACTATAATGAAATTATCAAAACAACTTACATTTACCATTTTAAGAATTAATAATAATAATCAAATAAAATTTTTAGTGATATTTGTTATTATTTTTATAATTTTCATTACAATACTAGTTTTTCTCAATGATTTAAGTGTGAAAATAATGTAGTGATTCATAGTGAAATCATGATTCATTCCATTGAGATGAGTCAAGATCTATATTATGTTATATATTATTCAACTAATCTCAATGGATCTACTATGTCATTTATAAAATAGTTGGTATGGTGGATGTATTATATTATTTTTGGTTGGTTACTCTTATTTGATATTTTTTCATTTCCCTTATTTTGTGATCATTGTGGTTTCTCTCTTGTTTAGTGTACATATTTTTAAAAGTGATAAATATGATTTCAAGGGATTTGAAATAATGTTTTGAACATGTTTTTCACTCCCATTTCCATTTTTTAAATGAATTCACTCTCTTGTCCATTATAAATTCTAATGTCTACTTTGTAGAAAAGAATTTGAATTTTAATGGAAAATGGTCAATGGAAGGTGATTTGTTACAAATAAAAGTGTGTGTTAAATGACTGGTTTTATATATTATATTTAAAACCTGATATATTTTTTTATTTATTTTCTCTAAATTAATTTTGAATAAATTCGTTCGTTAATTACTCTTGAGTTTTAATACTCTTTCCTATTGTTCATTCTTATTTTTATCTTCTTCTATAGGTATGATTTTATTATCATCACTATGAAAGATAAAAGGTTTTTTTATTGAAGAGGGACCCATAGAGTCACTTGGAGAAGATTGTTAAACATGTATAGTTTGAGTATTTTTGTTTAGTTTCTTGTATTTTAATTATTTTATAAATGATTTTCATTAAGATAATTCTAATTATTTGCTGTTCCAATTTTTATTTATGTTGATCAATTTCTTTTATTGGGTGGTATCATTTACTTGGATACTCAGTTTATACCCCAACACTACTATTTAGTCCAGGATGATCAAGAATTCCTATTATTCCATTCCACCGACAATCTTGGGAGACTTGTTTGGGGTCGACCAAGGTCGGTTCATGAAAAAAATGTATCGAAGAAGGTCAGGTACTTTTGAGGACCTTGCTCTCAAGAACCATTTGTTATTTATGACTTCAAGGTAGATGGATCATGACTATCAAAACATGGGGTGTAGGTCTATTGGTGTTTCTTGAAAAAAAAATTATGGAACATTCCTTCAATTACAATTGGATGGTAGATTTATTTGTTTTATCCGGTTCTTATTAGTTAATTGGTTTTTGGGACATGAAAAGGGAGTTAAAATAAAGGTCACAGTTAGCCGAGAGGGATTAAAAATCCATGTAGTGAAGTGGATATAGTATTAAAAGACTCACAATGATGTTATAGTAATGTAAATATAGACACTATCCTCATGGAAAACTCATCCATCAATATTAGTTTCCCCTTATAGATTATTTTATGTCTTCCTTGATTTTGTTATTAATTCAGAAAACCGTTGTTTTGGAATTTGGGAAACAAATGACTAAAAGTGGTAATGGTTTATTTGGATGATGGAAATTGATTTTTAAGATTTATATTTAAGAAATACTTATAAAATTTATTTTTTATAAGATGTTTTTTTTGATTCATCAGTGATGAGATTTAATATATTATCCTTTTATATGATCAAGATATTAGGTTTAATGAAATTTTCGTCTTGGGGAATAGTTCTTTATTATAATGATTATTTTGGAGTGTTTTTTAAAATTGGAATATATTATTTAGAAAAAGGATTTTTAATCTTATTATTTTGATGGAAATATTTAAAATGGAATGAATTGGGTCTTCGGATGAAGACCAATGGAATTTTTTTCTAAATGAAATAAAAATGTATTGTAGTGTACAATGTAGAAATGAATGTGATTTATCTGTTGGTGGTATTTTGAAAAAGATTCATGATTTTTTAAAAGGATTATTGCTAAATTTTAAATGGTAATTTGTTTTGAAATGTAATGAATCTGGGAAATGTGATTTGCGGTGTTTTGAGAATATTCATAAAAAGGAAAACGTGAAGTGAGTTCCGACATTGAAAACATGGGTTGAAAGTTTTTAATTGCAATGTGGAAATTTTTTCTTCCACATTAGACATTTTAATGTGTTATAACATGGTTAGATGTGTCTATGGAATTGTATGGTTGATGGAATGGTCAAGTGAGTTCCCAGATTGGCAAGAGTATATGGGTTCACATATTAGCATGTGAATTTTCATGTGTGATGATCAAAGGAATACCATTTGTGTTGTGAATCCTTAACAATTTTTGTGGTTTTAAATTTTTTTAAAGAAAATAAATTATTATTTTTAGATAACTGATGAAACTGTAGTGCATTTCATGTGATTTTGGAATTTGGTTGAGTGGTGTTTCATGTTTTAAATCATGTTGGTGAATTTGATTTGATTGGGTTTTTTGTTTAATTTTTTTATTGTACACACTCAAAAAATTCAATAAATATTTGAAGTGAAGATACGAGTTTTCACCATTGGAAGACCCTCCAATTAATCAACCCTATACTTCCACCCAGAGTTTCAGTTTTTTGTCACCCATTCTTTTAGGGTCTACTGGATTCTCTTAGAGAAGAAGCGGGGCTATTGAAAATTAAAAGAATCATTATCCTCTTTGATTTTCCTGAGTCTAAAAAGGTGATGTCTCGTACCATTATTCTCGATGGTTGGACCTATAAACAGTGGATGTCAGTCTATTAAACCAAAACAAAAAAGACCAAACCAATGAATTATTCAAGGATTTGTTCATCCACTTGTATTTCTATGAGGCTTAGAAGGCAAGGAATGAGATGAAGAGATGTTATTTAATATAATATGGTGGATTAGTGTTGGATTTAATTTGTCCTTTTTTGCATAAAGTTCCTTAACCTATGGAGTTGGTTATTGAAGATTTCATGAAGGATCTATGTTTTGATATCCATGTTTATCTTTATCTATAGTTGAAGGTTTTAGAGTCTGGTTTAACCTCCTTTGCTGATGTGGTGTGTCATGATATTCTGGTTGTAGTTGTGCTAGTAGGAGTTCTTGATGTAGTTAACCATCATCAAGTCTACAGAAGAGTTGAATGTAATCCTAGTAAGGAAATGGGTAAGAGGAGATAATTTATTTGTGTAAGTTGTATAAATAAATAAAAAAGAGTTATTTTATCCTCTCCATTTAAATTATTGATCATGGTGTCTAATTAATGTGGAAATATGGATCATATGAAGTCATCATATACAAATTATCCAAATACCCACCATACCCATGGAATACTAGTTAAAATGTAATGGTTCATTCACAGTTTTTCCTAGAATTAACATGGAGATATATCTGTCCCATCAAAAAACACCTTTCCCAAATGCACGAGTAATATTATGGGATTATTTTAGTCTGAATACCATTTCTATTTTATTGTTCCATCCATTTTTATGGTTGCATCTTGTTGTGTTTCATGAAGATGTATTTTTTAAATGTAATAGAGGATGTATTGGATCTCTAGAGAACTTGTGATTAATCAAGAGCATGATTTCCATTTGGAAATTCTTAAATTTTCTTCTCTAAGTGGAGGTGTGTTCTTTGTGTAACATGTTCTTGTTGTTTCTCATTAGGGTGAATGAGTTCACTATGGGGGTATCTCTCGGATAGGATTGGGACGACCCAAATTTTTTTAATGAATTTTCCTTCTTATAAATATTTCATAAAATCACATTAAAACACAAAATAATGAACTACTAAGTGCTATGTGAACTTTAAACATATGTTTTTCACTTCTGTCTTTTGAATTTCGAAAATCTGACACACATGGTTGTGTTCAAGATGTTTTTTGGAGTCTAAGAAAACAAAAATAATTTTTGGTGAAATGTAACCTACCCTTATTAATAGTAACCTACCCTTATGAATAGTATTACAACACTTATGAATAGTAAATCATCCAAAATAAGAGTATCCTTACCCATGATTAACAAAATAAAATTGAGGCATCTTAGAAAGTTGCAATTTGACCGTATTAAAAGTTTTGGTATTTTTTAAAAAATAATTAATTATAATCAATTAGAAAGAGAATGTATTTTCTTATAATGAGTTCATAAATTAAAAAATATATTTCATATAGATATTAGGTTATTATACAAGACCTAAAGTAATTTTTTAAAGCATTATAACATCTGTTTTAATTTTAAAAACAGTTTTTTTCTTGTAAATTGTGATTTTAAATAAATATTAAATTAAACATATTTAGAAATTTATTTTTGAAAAATGGACATAATTTTTTGATTATAAATATGATTAAATTACTATTTAATTAAAATAAAAATTTAGTTGAAATTTTTTTTAAATGGGTAGGGTGAATTTTTGGGATTTTTATTAAATACTTGAATTTTTGATGAATTGTGAAATACCATAATTTGAAATATAAGACAAATAAGTAAATTATATAGTCATGTATGATTTTATGCTGATGTAAGAACACTTGGTTCGGTATCACATGATAAAATTACCATTCTCGGTCATGGAAGACTCATTATTCCTTGTCTTGCGGGGAAATAATAAATTAATGAATTTTATATTGAGAAATCCCCTCTCCCCTCCACTATAAAAACCACCCTTTACACCCTCATTTCCTCATACCTCTCAAGCTTCAAGCCCTGTATAAACTCTACAGAAGCTTATTCCCTATCCTCTTTACCACTTCCAATATCTGATGGTCTCATCAAAATACCATGCCTATTCCCCTTAAGGAAGATCTCAAGAGCATGATCTAGAGGTAATTTCCCTCCTTCTTTTCCTCTATTTCCCTTTCAATTTCATGTTTTTTTCTTATTCTCCCCCCACATATTTTTTTCAAATGTAATGGTAACTCTAGTATCATACACAAAATTTAATTTTATGATACGAATGGGATATTATACCACCCAACCCCTTTCCCTAATTCTTTTATTTTATTAAAGAGAACATTGTTCGGGAGGTGTTAATTAATCACTTTCAAGAACGGCATGTTTTCAATTTTCATTTCTACTTTATGATCTGGTAATAAAACCATTTTTATGGTTAAAATAGAATATCATATATTTATTATGTACCATTTATTTTTCTGAAACTAACTTATGTACATATTACTAAATGAATAATAAAAACATGTTCGGTGTGGTTGAAAAACCGCCCAAATTAACCCAAGAAATAATCCTTAAATTCTAATCTAATGATTCATTAAAATTTAATATAATAAAATTCATTATAAGATCATTTATACTTCTCTAATATCATTAATAACATGAAATATAATTTCTGGATGTTCATCCATGTTCCACATGAACATTCATTTATGAATACAAGTGAACCACTCAGGAAAACCATAAAAACAAAAATTCCTAAACAATGTTTTTAAAACCTATAACAATTGAAAAGGACGATAAAATAACATAATGAAAAAAAAATGAATCCTTTTAATGTATAAAGTCTTTTTTAAATTATAATTAAGGAATATAATGTAATTATACTGGACATTAAAGAGAAGGAAGCGTTCAAAATCAAAGTAAGGGGAAATTCTCGAACCCAATTTCATCCATCCAGTTCTCCCTCTCTCACTCCATTTCTAATGTGGTTATACCTTCAAAATCATTTTTTAATCATTTTATTTCTTTTTATGGGATATTATTGTTTTTCACCACTGTTTAATTCAAATAAATTTTTTTTAAAAATAACTCTACTTTTAATAACACACCTTTTACTTATCCTTCAAGGTTGACTATTCGTGTAACTTGTATGTTATTCCCCCTTTATATTCGGAGAGAAATGTTTATGAATTTTTTATTATGAGATGAAAACCATTACTTTATAGGGTTTATTCATGTTACTTTTTATATATATGGTAATTGTGGCATGCAAGATAAATGATAATGGTATGACGTGTCTGGTGCGCCCGGAATTATATTGCGCAATATGAATGTTTCAATGTTATGGGTGCCCCCGGAATTATACTGCTCTTCAATGCATTGGGTAAAGTGATGAATATCATGATTTAATGTGAAATTATTCATAAATAAGATTCATTCATTGTTCACAATTCTGTGTTGTATTTATCCACTCATACATGATGTTTCATTTTTATGCATTGACACGTTTCAAGTCTTTTATTTATTCTTCCTCTCATATTCATGATTTTTTGCCTATGTTATGATTATGATCATACCGTGCTATATTGTTCTTATCTATCCTATTACTAGGCTTTTATCGGACCCCATTTTATGTATATCCTCATGTGACTCCATGTTCTATGGAGAGTTCAAGTACCAATAAGAATTTAGACAAAAAGAAATAAAAAAATATGTTTATGATCTATGTTGTAGTGGTTATTTATGATCCTAGTTTTCCCAAGACACTAAACCGGTGGATCCTCTATGTTTATCACTATTATGTTTTTAATCTTTAAAATCATGTAATAATAATGTAAGAAAAGGATGGGTTGCTATAGTTGGCATCAAATGAATGGTTTAGTTAATTTTCGAATTTGTATTAGTAAACCCTAGAGAAAACCTCTTTAATGAGACTGAGTACAAATATCCACACAAGAATCATTACAAAGGGATCCCATATGTTATGATTTTAGAATAAATTTTTTAAATGAATTTTTTATTCATTACTTGATGAATTCTGTTTTTTTTATAACCTTTTTTATTATTGAAAATGGTGGGAACCAGGATAAAACATGCCAATAACTCATGCGAGGTCCAATGAAATGAGTACATGAATGACATCCCCAATGATTTAGGAGGTGGATGTAAAAACTTCATGGAGATTCTTACACAATTATCATTTGTTATTAACAATAATTGCAATAATGTGGGACTTCCTCCTTCACCAAAGAGGGAGTAACTAGCTGTCAGATGTTTTATGTGGAAACAAAAAGTGATGTTTAGTGGATCTTATGATCCACTAGTTGCGGAATAATGGGTCAACTCCATGGAGAAGATCTTTTCTATGCTTCACTGTTCTGAGATAGAGAATGTGAATCTTGTTGTCTATCGTCTATATGGAGATCATGATAAATGATGGGATTTGATTAATAACACCATGCCAAGGGAGGCAATTGAAGAGATGGAATGGGAATACTTTAAGATAATTTTTCTTAACAAGTGTTTCCAAAGATCTCTATGCACAAAGATGGAGAGAGAATTCAAAGAGAAGAAACAAAAAGAAGGAGAATCTGTCACAACCTAAAAAGGGAATTTCACAAGGCTTTTAAGGTACTCATTGGGTTTTGTTATCAATAATAATAGAAAAATTGATAGATTCTATAGTGAATTAAAAAGACACCTTCAAAAGGATATTTCAATTTGAGAGTTTGGGAGTTATGATGAAGTTGTTCGGTGTGCTCTCAAAGTGGTGATTGAGTTCGAAGAATGGTCCCATTTCTCTGGTGACATGAAAGGAAAGAAACAGTTTCAAGCCAGTGGATCTAATGAAAAAGTTGAAAAGAAAACTCAATGACCCACATCCCAAAAATGTGGGAAGTTAAATCATGGGAACCACTTTAAAGGGATAGGGAAATGGTTCAGGTGTTTGAAAGAAAGTCCCCATGCTCAAGAGTGTAGAAAATACATGAAAAGGAATTAGAGTGCATCAAATGAAAGGAGAGAACAACCCACGGTTCAATGCTACAACTATTGGGAGACAGGTCACTATGAAAGCTAGTGCACTAATCTTAGAGTTCTCGAGGGTAATCAACATCAACAGCCACAAAATCCAAAGGAACAAGGAAATGATTATTCCATCACTACTGTGAAAGTGGAGTAAGATTAAAAAGTCATACATGGTACTCTCTCTATTTACTAATGAATGGAAAAAGTATTATCTTATTCTCAATATACACATTCCTTTATATCACGAATGTTTTCTAGATCTATAGAATCGAAGCCCCGAAAAATTAATGTCAAGATATTTGTAAAAACACCAAGTGGTGCAATCATTGTATCCCAAGAGTTTGACTCTTCTCATGTTGGTATATGTGGGATGACTCTTCCAACTAATCTCGTAATACTCCCCCTAGTGGAATTCGATGGTATAATGGGAATGGATTGGCTCTCGTTATATAGATCACATATCAACTGTTAGTAAAATTAAATATATTTTCATATACCAAACCATTTCATGCTCCTCAAATAATGAAAGGAAAATCATGAATCTCCATTGAAAGATCTTTCATATTTATGGGTTTGGATTCCCTATGAAGAAGTGTACCTCTCCTAAATGGTTGGGTCGAAGGATAGTTCAAATCCTGTTGAAATTCCAAACATGAGGGATTACTGTGATTTATTTCACAAAGAGTTACCCAGAATTCCCCTGGATCATGATGGAGAGTTCTCAATAGAACTCATACCCAGAGCTACATTTATCTCAATTTGTCTCTATAGGATGGCTCCAATAGAACTAGAGGAGTTAAAGAACCAGCTATAAGAGAATCTAAAAAAAGGTTTCATACACCCTAGTGCATCACTTTGGGGGGAACCAGTGCTATTTGTGAAGAAGAAGGATAGAACAATACGTTTATGTATCGACTATCAGGAACTCAACAAGATCCCAATAAAGAAAAAGTATCCTCTTACAAAGATAGATGACTTGTTTGATTAGTTAAGAGGGTCTCAATACATCTAAAAGGTGGATCTTCGTTCTGGAAATCATCAGCTAAAGGTGAAGAAGGAGGATATTCAGAAGACAACCTTTAGTATAAGGTATGAGCACTATGAGTTTCTGGTGATGCCCTTCAGGCTTACTAATTCCCCTGTAGTCTTCAAGGAATTGATTAATAGAGTATTTAGACATTACCTCGAAAAATATGTGGTAGTGTTTATTGATGATATTATCATATAATCTAAGACCAAGTAGGAAGATGAAGAACATTAAAGACTTGTCTTGGTGACATTGAAAAAGGATAAGTTGTATTCTATATTCAAAAAGTGTGACTTTTGGACGATGCAAGCCATGTTCTTGGGACATGTTATCACAAGTGAGGGAATTTCTGTGGACCCTTCAAAAAAAAGGTGATTAAGGAATGGACCAGTCCCTCTATTGTCACAAAAACATGTAGTTTTCTAGGAACAGCTGGGTACTACCGACGTTTTGTGAGAAACTAATCACGATTGTAAAGCTAGATAACTAAGTTAACATGGAAATGGGTAAAGTATGTATGGATAGAAGAATGTGAGGGAAGCTTCATGGAGCTAATGAGAGGGCTGATCACTGCACCTATACTCACACTACCTAAAAGTGGAGATAGTTTTGTGGTATAGAGTGATGCTTCAATGAAAGGCTTGGGTTGTGTACTCATGAAAAATGATAATGTGATAGCCTAGCCCTCACGGCAGTTGAGGATCCATGAGCAGAAATACCCGACCCATGATCTAGAGCTTGTAGCTGTGATTTATGCCTTGAAAATATGGTATAACTTCCTTTATGGTGAGAAGTGTGACATATACACTGACCACAATATCCTAAATTATATATTCACACAATAGGAGCTCAACATGCATCAGAGGAGATCGTTAGATCTAATCAAGGAAAACAATTTCTATGTTCACTATCATCCTGGAAAGGTGAACAAGGTAGCTGATTCTCTAAAAAAAGGAACCTGCTACCCTATCCATGATGCGTATTGAGAATGACCCTCTCTTCTTTCATATTAAAAGGACGAATTTTGAAATCATAATTGCAGGGGATACATCCAACCTTCCTCAAGTGATTATGTAACCATCCATCCAAGATAAGATTAAGGAAGCACAAAGGGATGTGATGCAGATAAAAAAGAGGGTGAATGCAGTAAATAAAGGGATGCTGCAAACGTTCCTTATCAATGATGATGGTGTGATTTAGTTTGGAACGCGGCTTTATGTGCCTTCATCACCCGGGATAAATAAAGAGCTATTGGACAATGTACATGGCTCAACATTCTCTATCTGTACTGGGAGTACAAAGATGTATCGTGATCTCCAAGAACACTTCTGGTAGGATAACATGAATAGGACATCACCGAATATATATCAAGGTTCTTGGTATGTCATCAAGTTAAATCAAAGTGAAAAAATTCCACAGGACTGATGCATCTTTTGCATATACCCATGTAGAAATGGGAAATTGATACAATGGATTTTTTCATAGGTCCCCCAAACACATCAAAGTGAAATAATGTGATATGGGTTGTGGTTGACTGACCCACCAAGACTTCCCAATTTATCGCTTTTCAGGATGATCTCTCGCTTGAACATCTTGTAAAGTTAAATATGAAGGATGTGGTGAGACTGCATGGAGTTCCACTATCAATTGTACATGACTATGATCCAAGGTTCACATCTAAATTCTAGAGGACCCTTAAACAATCTTTTAGTGCGGAATTAAATTTCATCACCACCTATCACCCCAAACCAATGTCCAATCTAAAAGGTCTATTCAGACAGATGAAGATCTGTTAAGAGCCTACTCCCTAGAATTAAAATGTGGAGGGAATCAGTATCTCCCATTGGTTGAGTTACAATACTATAATAGCTTCCACTAAATTATTTAGATATCTCCATATAATGCTCTTTATGGAAAGCGATGTAGAACTCCAAACTGTTGAGATAAAGTTAGAGAAAGGAAACTACTTGGACCTGATCTTGTGCAAGAGATGAAAGAGAAGGTTCAAGTCATCCAGAAACACAATAAAGATGCTCAGAGTCAGAAAAAGAGTTATGCTGAAAATCATCGAAGGGACATGATGTTTTAGGTTGGAGATAAAGTCTTCCTTCGAATATCACTCAGGAAGAGAGTCATGCGATTTGGAAAGAGAGGGAAGCCAATCCCATGGTTCATTGGCCCCATTGAAATACATAACCACATATGAGCCATGGCCTATCATCTTTCACTTCCACTGATTATGTCGCATGTTCATGATTTGTTTCACATGTCAATCATGAGGAAGAATATAACAGACCCATCACATGTACTAAACTCATAGGTGGTACAACTGGAATATGTTCTCTCTTATGAGGATCATCTCGTAATGATTTTTAACCGGACAGATAAGGTTCTATGAAAAAAGACTGCCCACCTAGTCAAAGTGTTGTGGAGAAACCAAAAGATTGAAGAAGCTACTAGGGAACCAGAGGAGGTGATGAAGGGTAAGTATCCTCACCTGTTTGTGTAAAATAAAATTTCATAAGGGGGGAAGTATGTAATGACCCAAATTTTTTTAAATAGAAATTACCTTCTTATAAATATGTCATAAAATCACATGAAAACACAACATAATGAACTACTAAGTGGTAAGTGACCTTTAAACATAATTTATCCACTTCTTTGTTTGAAATTTTGAAAATTTGATATACACAGTTACGTTCAAGATGATATTTGGAGTCTAATAAAACAAACTAAATTTTTGGTGAATAGTAACCTACCCTTAGAATATAATCCTGCCCTTATGAATAGTAGTTTGACCCTTATGAATAGTAAATCATCCAAAATATGTGTAACCTTACCCATGATTAATTAAACAAAATTGAGTCAATTTAGAAAGTGACAGATTAACCATAGTAAACGTTTAGGTATTTTTTTTGTAGAAATATTTATTTAAAAGATAATTTATTTTCTTCAAATATGTTGATAAACTAACAAATCTATTTCCATTATTTTTATATAATTTTTTAAGATCACATATAATTTTTAAATGCATTATAAAACCCGTTTTAATTGTTTTTTTCAAATCTATTGTTATGTTAATTAAATATTAAATTAATCATATTTATAAAATTATTTTTTGAAAAATGGACATAATTCTTGGCTTCTACACATCGAGAAATGGTTGGGCTGTGTTTTTGTGATTTTTCAAAAATACATGAATTTTTTATGAATAGTGATATACCATAATTTACAAAATAAGCTAAATAAGATAATTATAGAGTCATGTATGATGTTATGTTGATGTAATCCCACTTTTTTAGGGATCACATGATTAAATTACTATTCATTGTCATGGAAGTCTCACTAAAACTTTTCTTGTGGGGAAATAAAAAATTAACGAATTTTATATTGAGAAATCCCTTCTCCCCACGACTATAAAAACCATCCTTTACACCCTCATTTCCTCACATCTCTCAAGCTTCAAGCCTTGTATAAACTCTACCCAAAAATCTTTTGATGAACCTCTCACATGTCCAAGAGCTTCTCATCTCATCAAAAGACCAATCCTAGTCCTCTCAAGGAAGATCTCAGGAGGAGGATTGAAGAGGTAAATTTCCTCCCTCTTTTCCTTTAATTCCCATTCAATTTCAAGTTGTTTTCTTATTCTATCCCCACATATTTTTTTCCAAATGGTATGGAAACTCCAGTATCATAAATACTCTGGAATTTCATGATACTAATGGGATATTATACCATCCAACCCCTTTCCCTCTTCCTTTTATTTTATTAAAGTGAACATTGTTCGTGAGGTGATAATTTATCACTTTCAAGAACGACATGTTTTCTTATTCCATTTCTACTTTCAGATATAGAAATGAAACCATTTTTATAGTTGAACCATAATATGTTATATGTATTATGTCCCATTTAATGTTCTGGAGTGAACTTATGTACAAATTACTAAATGATTAATCAAAACAAGTTCGTTGTGGTTGAAAACCCGCCCAAATTAACCCACACGATAATCATTTAACTCTTATCTAATGATTCATCCAAATGGTATATAATAAAATAAATTATAATATAATTTAAAACTGTGTAATATCACTAGTAACTTAAAATATAATTTCTGGACGTTCATCCTTTTTGCACACGAACATTCATTAAGGAATACAAGTGAACCACTCAAGAAAACCATAAAACGAACATTCATGAACAAAGTTTTTAAAACTTATAACACATCAAAAGGCCCATAAAATAAAATAATGAAAATAATGAAACCTATTCAGGTATAAATGGTTATGGAATTTCTAATTAATTAATATTATGTCATTATACATTACATTAAAGAGATGGAATCGTTCATATACTAGGTAAGGGTAAATTCTCGAACCCAATTCCATACTTCAGGTTCTCCCTCTCTCACTCCATTTTTGATATGGTTACCCCTTAAAAATAATTTTTTCATATTTTTCATTCTTTTTTTGGGTTATACATGTTTTAACTGGTTTTTATTTCATAAAAAATGTTTTCCAAAATAATTCTTTTAAGAATAGACCTTTTACTTATCATTCAAGGGTGATAGTTCCTATAACTTGTATGTTATTCCCTCCTTCTATTGGGAACCCAAGGTTTGTGAATGTATTATTATTATATTAAACCCATTAGTTTCCAGGGATATTCATGTTCATTTTTGATATATTTTCATTTTTGTAAAACCCCAAGCTTCCACGAGACGCTTCTCTTTGAATAATACAATAGCGTGTATTGTACGCAACACTCAGTTCAAGCGCACCACAACTTACCAAACTAGCCGTTCAAAAGCGGTTATGAATTGTATTAACTGAATTTTAAATTTTATATTATCCTTATAATTTTAGAATCCATATAATGAGTTTCTAGGACATAATTTAAGAACAAATGTTTTTTATGAGATAAAAGAAGTATTTTTCAAAAAATGCAATTTTACTGCCTTTTAAAGGCGAAGCCTTTTAAAATATAGTATTTGAATATTTTATGTATTCAATTTGACAAAATTAACTTCTTCTATAGAATCCGGACATAATAATTTAGATTCAATAATGTTTTGGTGCTTTTCTGATAACTTTCATATTTGGGTGAATAGAGAAAAAATTCTATATTTTAAATGAAAAAAAATTAATCAATAAAATTTATATTGTTAAATTATACATTTTAATGGGTTGGAAGTATAAATATATTATATTTTTACCATTTAATCAAATGATAGTCATTGTAAGTAATTTCACTTTGAAATTGGACATAAACAAGTGTCAAACTTTTGATAGTTATTATTTCTTAAAAATACGCCTTTTGGTTTTGACAGCAGAAATTAATTTTAAACTAATAAATGTATCTTTTATGTTTTGAATTTAGTAAAATATACTTCATTTATGGATTCGGAATATCAAAATTATCTTAGGGTGAAATTTTGGTACTCTTCTGAAAATATTCAATTTTTGATTAATAGTGAAAAACATTGAGTTATAGTTTAAAACCAAATTTTAATTTAAATATTTATTTATTTTATTTAAATTTAATTAAGACCGAAATAGATAAATAATACCTATATAAGTTAAATGTAATTCATTTTAGTCGGTTTAGAATATTTTTAGATATATAAAAATTTAATTGAACTTTTCACTATCTTTTACCCACCTCCTAGGAGAATTTGGAAATTCACATAAAACATAATTTTACCGCTTCTGTTAGTGGAATTTCAAAAATACAAGAGAAACGGTTAATATAAAGGAGTAAAATGTGGTTCAATGAGATGAAAATAATTTTTAGTGAATAATAACTTTTTATTTTTATTTACCACGGTTAAAAGTAAATTGAGTAATTAAGGGTAAAAATGATATTAATATTACCCTAACACATGTCGTAATTCTATTGTACAAGTTTACCTCGACCAAAAACAACCTTAGGAATAAAATATTATAATTTAGGTCTACTTGGATTAGATTAGTACATTTATTATTATTTAATTCAAAGAAGAGTAAAAAGAGTTAAAATCAATGTTTATTTACTAAAACATTTTTAATATACAGTTATACATAAGATAAATTCGATTGTAAATATTAATTAGAAAGATAAAAATATTTCCAAAATAATGGGAGTTTATTTATAATTTTTCTACATTAAATAATTTAATTTATTTATGACATAATGGTGATGCAGTAATTACATAATTAATGAAATATAAAAATAATTGATATTATAAATTTCCAGATTAATGTAATTTTAGACTTTTTATAATTTACACTAATTTTATAGGTTAATATGACATATTAGGATTGATTATATAAATTGTTTTTGAAGTATTAATGCTTTTATGAATTTATAAAAAACAAAATAACCAATAGTTTCAAAACTGACATAAAAGAGTTTTAAAAATATATATTATATTATTAATTGATATTAAATTCATAAAAATATAAGGCTCGTACAAGAGACATATATTCTGATAGGTGTATCATTAATGTAGGACTTGGGGGTTTCTTGGAGGTATATAGTATGTTTATTAACTATTGAATATAAAAATATAAAGTGACATGGTAAGTGTCAAACTAATTAACTAAAAGTTAAATCTTAAACATAAGTTTAATATAATGACCCAAACCTATCTAAATTATATTGGTTGAATGGTTTTAGACCCATCCCCACCTTATCCTCTAAATAATCCACTTTTTATCCCTTAGAAATAGAATATGAATTTATTATAAAATAATATTTCTAGATTTTACAATGGCACCCTCACTCCTCTTATAAAAGGGAACTCTATCCTTTCACTAATTCACACATTCAAAACCTCTTGGATCGGCCAACCCCTACCCAAATACTCTCTCATCTTCCCTCACTACAACTTAAAGGCCTCAGTTTGATCAGAAAGCCAACATAAGGAGCCCTTTTGATCAAATCAAAAGGAAGAACCTGAAGAAGAGGTAATGTTTTCACCACCCTTTATCAAATTCATTTCATTTTCATATTCATATTTCTTTATTATTCCCATTCTAAAATAATAAATCCATTATATCCTATATAATTTTATATTATTATAAATATGGTACAGCCATATTCAGTATTCTATCCATCCTTTGAAAGGCATGCCACCATACGTGTGTACGTAAGGCTTACTGTCTCCACGTCGTGGTGTAATTATTATTCAATATATTATTATTTTCATGGGTATAATAATGATGTTTAATTCATTTAAATAATAAATATAACATGATAATGATTCATTATATATTATATACCATCCAATTATATATTATTTTCATATCAAAAGAATGATATTGTCACTCGTACGTACGTACGGACTACCGTCTCCACGAACGCGATGAGATTCATTCCCCATCGTATCCATTCAAGTCTAATTATCATTTATTGATTAAAAGAAATTTTTAAGAACTCTATATCATTTTGGATATTAATAATGTACAACCTATCCATAACAAACATGACTTATGTAACAAAACATATAAAAAAATGAGTATGTTAACACCTGAAACAATGATAATACTAAGATATTATTAACAATTCAAGGTTAAAAGATCATCTATGATATCATAATTATGTATTTGGTTCTTTTATAATTTAATAACAATGTTTTAATTATTATACAGGAGGTTGACATAACATTGAATAAGGAAAAGTACAAGGTAAGGGTTTTTTTCAAAATCATTTCATTATTCGAGGTTGTTTATACGTAATTATCTACTAGGACGTCTTTATCATCCACAACTATGTTTATTAAAAATGCATTTCAAAATATTATTAATATTTTACAGAATATGGGTTAAATTCATTTATACCATTGTTTAACTTTTTATAAGATATTTATAAAGTAATCTTTCTATCGCTTTCCAAACAAGGTCCTTTTTAACCTTTTCGAAAGAATTAAGGTAAGAATGTTTTTTTAACTTATACAACGGGTGTGGCTATATTCCACTATTTTAAAATATTAGAATCTTACCTTTCAAGCATATAAGGATATTTTCAATGTAAATGTTTAATTATATGATAATGTGACATTTAAATGATATCAAAAAATAGATATTTCTCTCAAATAATTTTTATTTTATCTATGTCAACATCCTTTGATGGATTTTAAGCTTATTTGAAGTTGATTTATTATGATACAAAACATCCATATTGTATTGGAAGTTTTGTGATATGTTTGACTATGGTTGTGTTATTTTTATACCATTCATGGTTTATGGAGAAAATATTGACATTTCTTATGCAAATTTTAATACGAATTTTTATGTTATGTTTAAACCTGTTTATATGAGGAATTCATTGGACTTAGTAAGTGACGGGTGGAGCCCGCTATAGCTCCTCTATTCATCAGTGGGTCTCATGAGACAAACTAGTGTCTTGGCACGAGGCCTTGACAAAATATTACTTTTAGTCTTGGCACGAGGCCTTGGCTACGTGGTTATGATAGTATGCCATTATGCATTCCATCATTATGAAAGTGATTATTGATATTGCAAGTGATTATTCGACTAGTAGAATATTGTTTCTGATGCTTTCGTCAGGGCACACGCACGCACATCCGTTCCGTCCGCGGAGGAGGACGCGCGACACTTTGTTTCCCCGCATTCCCGCTTTCCAAAGGCGGGCGGCATTCACTCCTTATTAAGGGACGTCTGCTCCTTGAACAAAACGGGATGATGGGATGTCGGTTCTTCCTCCTGTGGATTCCTCCCCAGAACTCGTCACCTAGTTCGGGTCTCCCTCATAGATTTAATACGTATTTCGTGAAACTCTTCCCAGTGCCATGTTTCCATGGGCGCCGATTAATTACACTGCTTCTGTCGGGACATTCCAAAGTGTCCAGTCAGGGCAGCAACCTTCAGTCGGGGGGAGTAGTCACGTTGAGACATTAGTAGCGTGTCTGGATGCTGGGGAACCTAGCATGTATGTCTGTTATCCCTGGTCACAGGGCTTCTCGAGGGTGTGGAAGCCCGAGGCATCCCACATCGAGATCGGGGAATTATATGTCATAGACACATATCTGAGGTTTTCCTCAACTTCTCGTATTTAACATAGGGTATGCCATGAGTTTAACGTCTAGAGGAGACGGATCAACCCGACCAGAGCATTATCTAGGATAGATCGGATTGAGGGATTCTCCTTGAAGGGATGTCGATACCGGGGCCAACCCATGGGCGGCTATGAAGAAGAGCGTACCGACATGGTCTCACCGGGATATGACGGTCCAGGTGAGAATCAGGATGGGCTGTAGGTGGATGAATGAAGTAGAAGGGGAATGAAATGGGACCATCTCAGGGGCGACAGTGAGGTTGGGATTGAACCTTGAAGAGGCTTCCTACATATCCCTGTGGTAGGGAATCAAAGTCCGCATAGTTCGGGATGGTGCCGGTAAACCGACGTGAAGGTGGACCTTGGCCCGATGAATGTCGTCAGCAAACCAATGTGAAGGTGGTCCTTGGTCCGGTGGGCATCGTCAGCGTACCGACGTGAAGGTGGACCTTGGTCCAATGAGTGGTGGGCTTGAGCCTCTGGAAGGCTTCTTACGTACCATGCCTTCACATGGATCAAATACCCCATAGTTCAAAGGGTTTAATCGGTGATCCGGTTTGAAAGTAGACCCGTGGGTCCACAAATGGTGGGCTTGAACCTTGGGAAGGTTTCCTACGTACCATGCCTTGACATGGATAAAATTCCTCGTAGTTCAAAGGATTGATGGAATACAGTTTAACGTCATGCGAGACGGTAGTGAACCCTAACGTGAATAAACGACGGGCAGTGGGTGTCGGTGAACTGACGTAAGTGAGGGACCTTGGTCCAATGGGAAATGGGCCTGAAAATGGGGGCCTGGAACACCGACTAAGAGGCGGTTTGGGCCAATGTTTGTTGGGCTTGATCCTCAGCGAGGCTTCCTATGTACCATGCCTTGACACAGATCAAAGTCCTCGTAGTTCAGATTGGGTAATACAGTTTAACGTCATGCGGGACGAGGGTGAACCGACTTGAATGAGGTTGGAATGACCGGATGGTGGGTTTGACCCTCGTAGAGGCTTCCTACGTACCATGCCTTGATATGGATCAAAGGCCTCGTAGTTCGGGTTAGTCACAACGGCTTACCGTCAGACTGGAATTACAGTTTAACGTCGTGCTGGACGTAGGTAGAACACGACGTGAATTGGATGATGGGTGGGCTTGAACCACGTGGAGGCTTCCTACGTACCACGCCTTGACATGGATCAAAGACCTCGTAGTTCAAATGGGGCTTTTTCGGGGAACCGACGTGAAAGTGGACCTTGGTCCAATGAGTGGTGGGCTTGAACCTCTGGAAGGCTTCCTACGTACCATGCCTTGACATGGATCAAAGACCTCGTAGTTCATGTGGGAATGGGTGTGTAGTTTAATGTCATGCATGACAAAGGGAGGCATACAGTTTAACATCATGTTGGACGAGGGAATGCTGTTTATCGTCATGTGGGATGGGGCGTGCAGTTTAACGTCATGCGGTATGGATACATACAGTTTAACGGCTTGCTGGACGGGGGCGAAACTCGACGTGAATGAAGGACCGAGAAATGTGTCTTGAACCTCATGGAGGCTTCCTATGTACCATGCCTTGACATGGATCAAATTCCTCGTAGTTCGCTATGGGAGGGGGTCAGGGTCGGTGCTCACTCTAAGCCCACGTGAGTCATGCTCGGTGTGAGAAACAAGAGGTTGCAAGGACCTGACGATCACATCGCGAAGGATGCGTCCGTGAGAAGCGAAGAGGGGATTACGCGTTAGGCGTCCCATGGTGCTGGGACTTACTCCAGGATGGAGGCCCTTGGTGCGACAAAGCGCAGAAAAGATGGAACTTGGTCCAATGATGGGAGGTGCCTCATTCCCTGTTACGCCCTCCACTGACCTTGGTAGTGTGGAATTATGGAGATGCAGATGTGCATCCATCCGTTGGGGAACTAGGGTCGCCCCTCTCCTACGAACATACGCAACTCCGAAAAGGAGGATATCATCCCTTGTGGATGGGTGATTCCATTCCCGTGGAGACGAGTGGTGTAAAAAATGTTCGACCTGGGGGGACCATTCGTGAGGGAGACGAGGTCGGATCACAGTTTAACGTCATGTGTTGAGGACGTGGTGCTTGGCAGTTTAACGTCCTACAGATCGGACGAGGTGGGTTCACTCCACACCCCTAGGACTTACATAACCGGTACCCTCTGGTCCTTGGGGAAGGGAAGGTACCAGTAAGGCTATGGTTAAGGGGGGTTGTGCTATGAACCATCAAGGGGTCCACGTTAGCGTGGCTATGTGAAGAAGCAATAGCCTTTAGTGTGCCTATGTGAAGAAGCATTAGACGAAGCAACGCTACGGGTGGTATTGTCCATGGGACTTTGAAATCACATCGTGCAAACCTGGAGGGTCGCACGAGAAGAGGAATCACTAAGCAAAGGAATGTTCTTCGCGAAGTGGAGTGCCTTGGCCTTAGCATGGGGCATAGGTGTGAGTGGAAGGTGTTTCGCGAAGTGGAACAGTGTTCGTGGAGCACTGCCTCGCGAAGAAGAGGTGACTCGCGAAGCAGGGTTCTGCGTAGCAGTATGCTTCGTGATGTGTAGCGATCCTGCCTTAGCATAGGGATCACTAGCATGGGTTGGGTGTTTCGCGAAGCATAAACGCTCTACGGCTGCCCGTGTTCCCATGGGAATCCCCTTCCTTCGCGAATGACCTTGAGCTTCGTGAAGTGAATCCCTCTCGGAAGAGGGGTTCAAAACGAGACAAAGCAGAGGCGTCTCACGAAGTAGAAGTACCTCACGGAGCTCATGATTCCCGGGGCAAAGAGTGCTTTGCGATTCGGGAGAGGAGAAGCCGAAAGGTCAGATTGTCCATCTCTGGGACTCCGGGGGAGTCCAGTATTTATAGGGAAGGGGCGCCGCGATGTAGAACTCGCGTGCCGCCTCCGGGGCTTCGCGGCGCGCTCCCGAATGTCAACGTCGTCCGCATAGAATTACCGCCTCGTGAGCTTCGCGGTGGCTTGTGAACGTCAAATGCATTCGCGGAGCATTACCGCCTACGGCGCTTCGCGGGAGTTCGCGAACATCAAATGCGTTCGCGGAGCATTACCGCCTCTGCAGCTTCGCGAGGCCGCAATGGTCGGGGTGCTTCATGGCAGGGCTTCGCGTGGGGGCTTCGTGGCGGTGCTTCGCGAGGCAGCACGCGAGCCTTCTTTTTCGTCCCTTCCTTTCGTGCAATATTTTGGCGCCAACAAATGCCCCCCCTCAGACTTGGAGCCGCAGAGGGCGAAGGTTCGATGTCTGAGGGAAAATATTCAAAATTGTCAGTGGTTCGCGATGCGGCTACGTGAAGGGGCCCCGCGGTGCTCACCGGGGCCACAGATCCGGATGCGCCGCGATGCTCCGCGCGGGTGAGGCGCGCCGCGATGCTCCAGGGCTGCCACCTATAAATAGCGGGGGTCAACCTATTTTTTCTTCACGTGCCTTCCTTGTCTTTTTGTTCTCTCGACTTCGCGAAGCTCCGCGTACTCCGCGACAGCCCTCTGCGAGTCGAGCTTCGCGGCGAACCGCGGGTCTCCGACTCCGCGTCCGCGCCAAGCGAGCCTCTGCTTTTCTGCCTTGGCCAGACTTCGCGGCATGGTCTCGCGACCGATCTTCGCGATCCAACTTCGCGATTCAGCTTCGTGGTCGAGCTTCGCGATCCAGCTGAAAAACAATCTTTTCTGAGGGCCAGAGTTAAAATGGCCCATCAGGAAGCTGTATTAGGGGTGCTTGCAGATGCTGCTCATCGGGATGAGATGGCCAAATGTCCAAGCCTGGGGGAGATGATCCGAAGCCACTCGGACCACACTTCTTTGACGGATCATCCATCGGAGGGTCAGAATGAATATCCTCAATGAAAGAAACTACCATTGTACGGCTTCAGGCTGAGGGGTGACATCTTTATCCCTGAGGCGAGTAGGGATGAACCAGCTGGCTGGTTCAGGAGAACACAGTGCCAGCACCAATGTTTCAGGGCGGACGATGGTCATGCGCGGGAGGACTTCAAACCCGTTACCGCTGACTATCTCTACAGCCATGTGAATGACATTGACGGGAAGCCACTGCAGCCGGAGAATTCCCCTCCCCTCTACAGTACCATGCTGAAGGAGGCTTTGCAGGATTTGAAGAAGGGATGGTCCAATGAGTGGGACCTGCGCCAGGGAGGCAACTTTACTGATGACTGGGCCTGGGCCTACTGGGTAGGAGCCACATGCGAGGAGTTTAGGTCCGAACTGAGGAGAGTGGGGTTGTATGAGGCGGCATGGGCCTCCTAATTACACATTTATCAACCAAAGAAACTGATGTCGGAGCTGCTGAGAAGATGGTCGTCTAGGACCAACACTTTTCACCTGCATCACGGGGAGCTGGGAATCAGCCTGTGGGATGTCCACCAGATTTCTGGGGTCCCGATCTTGGGGGCCATGTATGACGAATTCCTCCCCGTCGTCAGCGCATGGGGGGATACGGAGGAAATGCCGTGACTGGCGTCGGCGCTGATGGCACTTGTCCCTGGAGAGGACAAGGAGGCAGTGAGGGATGTCCATTTTAGGAGATGGTTCAAATGCTTCCTGAATTTCCCAGAGAATCGAGAGTTCCCTCCGAGGACTCGAACTTGTCTGAGGGCAGCACAACGGGGCAAGGGGCACTTCTATTGGCGGGTCATGGAGGATATCCAATGGAAGACTTGGGGTTTCAGTGTCAGTATCGAACAACAGACGATAGTCGGGCTGGCGGCGTTCATCGCGGCTCTCATCTGTGGTTGGATCCTACCGGTGAGAGATACAAACATGGGGGTACGGCCCAACTCGTTTATCATGGTGTCGAGGTTGGCCATGGGGCAGCGGATCAATCTGGGGATTCTGATGCTCACCAAACTGTACAAAATGATGTGGCATATTATCGAGGGCAAGAAGCCTCCAAGGATATGCGGGCCCTTCCACCTCTTGTATGGGTGGATCGCAGCGCATATCAGGGGGATTTAAGAGTATCCAAACCCCATTTCGCCGCCGAGATCGAACTTACGCCCCTCCATCCTGAACTGGGTTGGGAGCTTCCCGTTCAAATTAGCCATGCCGATGGTGCTGAATAGGGTGTGGAGGGCGGATGAGTTTAACTTCCACCCCTTCCCATTACCGACGGGGATGCTTACTGATGACGGACGGGGAACGAAAGAACATTGGGCTTACCTCCTGGCCTTCCGTGGTGGAGTTTTGGTGGCACGAATAGATCGTGAGCCGCTCTGTGAACCGCACACCCGGCATCAGTTTGCGAGGCGGTTCCAGTTCCTCCAGCGGTTGACCCCGCAGGTCTACTGGGAGGTGCGTCACGAGGAGCACCCCTGTGTGATGAGGCATCTGTGGCTCATGTTCACACGGGAATATGGAAAGATGCGTCTTGCATTGCCTCCATCCACCGCCACCGTCGGATTGGTGAAAGAGTACGCCATCAGTTGGGAGGCTGCTTACCCAGGGGAGATGCTGAAGCAACCAACTATCTGGGTCAGTGACAGTGGGCCTCCTCTATCTCGAGGTCGGGGTCGGAGGGTATCTAGGGCCGCTCGCGGTAGCGGGGATGCCATGGCGGCGAGACCCGCACCGGCCGAGGGTATGGCACCAGCGGTGGATCCAGTGATTCCGGAAGAGCAGGGTCATCCGGAGGGGCGGCCACCGAGGGGATTTCATAGGATATCCACTCAGGCTCCGGGGAAGTGCCTGCGTCATATCGACATGGCAGAGGATGCCGTGTTCCTGGAAGCTTGGGAAATTTGGGATGTCAACCGGCAATTCCTCAGCCCACCTGAGATATGGGCCCACCTGAATCGCCTCGGGATGGAATTACCGGGCATAGGACCAGTTCGGGCTGGATTCATGGCATCTCCGGTGGAGGCGAAACAGTACCTGGACGAGCTGGAGGATTACGTCCACTCCAGTGGTGTCCCTTGCCCAATGACAGACCGGGTGAAGGTAATGTTGAATCAGACGGTCCCCCCACAGTTATCAGCTGCCGATCTGAGGGAGCGCTTCCCCTTGCCGTAGGAATCAGAGGACACCTCTCGGGAGGATGAGGCTGGAGGATGGAGCCCGTTGGAGGAGGGCGAGGTCGGAGGCCGAGGCTCAGAATCCGACGACTTCACGGAGGCTCTCGAGGTAGCATTCCGAACTTCTCTCCTTACGATATGTTCTTGGGTCACTATGGACTTCTCACCAATGTTTGAGCCATGTAGGAGGAACTTTTTCGCAGGCCTCGTTCTCGCTCCATGGCGGGTGATGATGTGGGACCTTCATAACCCGCGCCCATGGCTGTGTCCTGTTCCACATCTGGTGGGACCAGGGCACCCAAGGTGGCTCCTACGGAATCTTCAGATCTTCCAATAGTATACGGAGGGCCTCGTCTCGAGGTCCCGTCAGTACCGGCTCAAGAGCAGTGCCAGGAGGTCGATCTCCATAAGTCTCCTCCACTGGTTTCCTCGTTGTCACATGTAGGCCATGCGAACTAATGTTTATGTTCCTCTTTGTCGTACAGTTCTTCGACTGGCGTGGGCTGCTGCGGCAAGACTGGTCGGGATGTCTGGTGGCGTCCCTCCTAGGCGCATGCCGGTGATGGTGGCGATAGTCCCCCCATATCCTAAAGCTGCGGCTCACATCATCACTGGCGGGACCACCAGTAGGGTCGTACCCCAAATCATTGAGGTGGATTCCGAGGAAGAGGATCAACCGGTCGGTCCCAGTCCTGTCGCGCCTGCTTCGGCGCCAGGTGTCGTATTGGATTCAACAGCAGACGTTGATCCTTCCGAGGAATTCCTGCGGGCGTATCCCACGTACGAGCCTGCCAATCGCGCGGACTGGGATGAAACGGCCTCCGACGAGGAAGACAACAGCATAGTCTGCCGCCGGTCGTGGAAGCTGATCACGCGCTTTATCAAGGACACCCCCCAAGTTCAATGACTGGCCATAATGGATAGGCTCTGGTCACAGATGTGCGAACTGTGCGCTGGGGGAGTGGATGACCAACGTCCTCACGCACTCATCTGAGAACTTATGGCTGAGAAGATCCGGGAGCATGATCGTGGGCTCAACATGAGCTGGCAACAGAGGAAGACGACCAGCATCAAGAAGCTCTGGGTGGCTGAAGGCGAGGTTCAACAGATGCAGACCCAAGCAGACGAGCTTTCAGCCTCTCTTGATGCACAACCTGAGCTGGTCTCGCGTTTGAAGGCCCAGTTGGCAGAGGCAGAAGAGCATATGAGGCAGACCTCTGGAGAGATGGCTATCATTCAAGCTGGCGTAGAGAGGGACAAAGCCAAGACTGACGAACTGCGCCCCGCCGCTGTTGAGGAGGAGCGGGAGCTAGGTCAGTGGCAGAAAGCCTTGGATGCCACAAGCCAACGGGTGGCAGAGCTGCAACGCTCTTTTGATGGGGTCAACCCATCCATGGGTGGAGTCGACCCCGGGGTATTGTAACAAACCCAAAAACCTTTAATTGGTACTTTCGTGCTTCAAAATTTCATCTTTGTTTTGAATGTCGTAGCGCACACGATTTCCACTGTTGAATTGCCTTGTTGCATCCCTACAATGCTTGCGGGACGTTCGACGACAATTCCCCAAGCCCACGTGGGTCGAGCCCGATGTCCGGGATTCGGATTACCAGTCCGGATTTCTGAGAGACGGGGGAGTCTTGATCAGAGAAGGAATTTTCAGGATAACCGAATTATCATTCCCTCAGCGTGCTCTTATGCAGGAATGGGGCAATGCCAGGGGCGCTGAAATCGGTCCAAACAGATGAAAATGGGAAGTGTGAATCACGATACCCAAGATTCAGAACACTGTTGGGATGGCGTGACAATAAGGGACAACCGTTAACCTTGGAGGAGAAGTGGTACCCTTACTGCGTTATCCTGTAATGGGGAAAACAAATGAGGGTCGACCGTTGACCATGTTCAAAACACGGTACATGTCACAAATGTTGTTGATCAATCCATCGGGACGTTGGCCCAGGACAGTTGGCGGACCATAGGTCAAAAATCCATCCTGTTAGGGGGTCCTTCCAAACATGACCCGTCTTCCGGAACGTTGGCCCAGGATGGTAGGTGAGCCGATGCGGCATGAGACCAGGCCGTTAGGTAGTTACACCACCATGGTGGGAGTATGCTAGATGGGTGCATCGATTTGATCATGGATCATTCCTTCTTTCAGATAGGTCCTCTCCGGTGAGGGGATCTGTCACTTCCTAGTGGGATCTTGGGGCATCCTGAACTTGTTTCAGGGTAGAACTGTAGTTTAATGTCATGCGTTGAGGACATATAGACTCCAGTAGTTTAACATCATACGATAGGACGTGGAATAAAAGGGAAGATCCCAGGGAGCATGTGGCGCGGTTGATATGAAACTAACATGAATGAGGACTTGGAGTCCAAATCATACCACATACCCCCGGAGGAAACTCTTTAGGTCGAGGGACCAAGAGTGAGGATTGGGTTGGGCCCGAAGTAGAGTGGCCGGGCGTTCCTATGTACCCCATGAGGAAGGGAATCAAGCCATACATAGTTATGGAAGCTCATTTTAACGTCATGAAGGACGATGAGCAGCCCGACCATGTTGGTACACATCCCTCCAAAACTACTAAGCCCACGTGAGTCGTGCTCGGTGTGGGAATCAAGCAGTAGTGGTGGGAATTTCCCGTCACAGAGAGGGACATGTTAGGGCAAAGGGACGCTCGGTGAATACTGGCCCAGTGACACTAACACGATCATTTAGCGCACCTAGATGCGCGAAGAGAAAGAGATGAGTATGATGGAATTCCACTTGAACATGGGGATGTGGAAATGTGTGAATCATGGTGCTCGAGATTCAGATCACGATGATGGCGGTGTGACGATGGAGGGTAACTGCTGACCGTATTCGCAACGCAGTATCCTGTCGTGTTAGGCTAGAATGGGGACATACATATGAGGGTCGACTGTTGAACATGTTCGAAACACGGGACCATGTCACAAATGTTGTCAAATATCCGTTGGGACGTTGGCCCGAAACGATTGAAGGGGCCTTAGGTCCAGCATTCATGGAGAGCCCTTAATCCTAGAATACATGTCATCCGGGGGTCCTTTTGGATATGGAAGAGGATGAGTATCCAAATAGCGAGCTCACGAAGCTTGGTCGTGGGACGAAGGGAATGTCCGTATCAAAGTCCCACACTTCGGGTTCTTTGTCGAGACACATCTGAATACAACAACGAAACGTATTAGAGAGAGGGAGCAGATTCCATTCCCTTTGGGAGATCATAGTTTAGGGTCGTAGAATTCAGACCATGGATGGGAAGAGACATAAGAGGCACATTGTGGATTAACTCAAACACCTGTCTTGAATGAGGACGTAGTCCCACACCACACCGCACGACCTCCTTAGGAGAGGTTATTGGTCAAGGGACCGAAAGAGAAAGTTAGGTTGGGCCCGTGGGGAAGTGCACGGGCGCTCCTACGTATCTCATGAGGATGTGAATCAAGCCATACGTAGTTCTTGATGGGCCTTAGACCATAAATGGTTAAATGGAGCAGGGGACACATGTCAACAAAACCCGACGTGAAGGAGGACCTAAGCCCTACATACCATGTGTTCTCTGGGGAAATGATCGAGTCGTTGGACCAAACACAAAGGTTAGGCTGGGCCCGCGGGGAAGTGCCCGGGCGCTCCTACGTATCTCATAAGGATGAGAATCAATCCATACATAGTTATGAAAGGTGACATGGTAGGATACCAGTGCCAGGGGAAAAGGGGAGTGTGGGCATGGCCCTTGCACTAAAAGAAGCCGAATTTGATGTATCTTGTTTGTTCTTTAAGGTGAATGGTTTTTTTTGTGAAGCGACAGGCCTATAATAGTAGGTCGTGATGTCTCCACAAGAATCAAGCCATGATGGGAGTTGACAAATGGCATGGCACGTGACTAATACCAACATGATGTCCTCTACAACGAGGTCACCACAATGCAGTGCCGTTTTTCGTCTTGCGGCCAGGACGATAATGTCACAGTTTAGGGTCGTATGAAAGGACCAAGCATGCATTTTATCATCATGAAGCGCAGACGTAGCAGAGACGATGCTAGGTGGGAAATGTGCGCAGTGTTATAAAACATAATTGATGGAGACATGATCCCACATCAAATTGTACGCCATTCAGAGAGGGAAACCTTAGGACGAGGGGCCTATATAGAGGTAAGAGGTGAAACCTGGGGAGAGACTGGCTCCCTAAATGGGTTGTACCTGAAGACAGGGCGTCCGGGCGGTCCTACGTATCCCTTGAAGATGGGAATCAAGCCACACGTAGTTCTGAATGGATCTTAGTTTATGGTCTTAGAGCCCGGACCATGGGTGCCCCGAAGGACGCCATATTGCAGCTTTGTCCACCTGACATGCAAAGGTGCACTGAGGGATAGCGCCAAAAGTGTTGAGATTCTACCTGGACATGATGGGGTGGAAAATGATGTGAATAGTGCAACCAACATTCGAGGACTGAAGGGGCTGGCGTGACAACAGAGGATTACTGCTGACCATGTTCGCAACACAGCATCCTGTCGCGTTAGCCTGGAATGGGGAAAAACAAATGAGCATCTACCGTTGAACGTATTCGAAACACGGGATTTTATCGATTTGTTTTCCAAAGCCCACGGGGTCGTTGGCCTATAACAGTAGGAGAGCCCTTGGGCATTGTATCCAGGCTGTTCTTGGGGGTCCCTCTGGGTGTGAAAGGGGAACACAAAGCTTGACAAGTGGAAGGAACTTGATCAAGTTGAATCTGACACTCTTGGTCCTAGACAAGTGTACTCTTAACACATGGGTGAACCACTGCATGGGGTCAAGAGATTCAACTTGAGGGTAACCAAGAGATGGAAGGTTCCCGGGGAAAGGGGGAATGGTGCCCAAAACCATGTATCATACCTACATATCCCCCTCCTGGAGAGGGATATACCAAGTGGCCTAGGTAACCGTGAGATCAGGAGATCACTAAGAGGTGGGCCTGAACCCGAATCCTAGACATTCAGGTGGTCCTACGTATCCCATGAGGATGGGAATCATGCCATATGTAGTTCTGAAGGGTTCCTTTTAATGTTGTGCAGGACAAGGAATAGGAGGGATAACTCTCAGAATGGGGTGCGCGTGGTGCAGCTATTGCAAACCCGACGTGAATGAGGACGTAGTCCTACACTACACCACGCGGTCCCGTGGTCGGGGTCCCAATGGCAGGACCCGAGAGGTGAATTAGCTAAACTCAAGATGGACCCAAAGACAAGGGGCCTGGGCATTCCTACGTATCCTATCAAGACAGGAATCAAGCTGAACATAGTTCCAGATGAGAATCTTAGTTTATGGTCTTAGAGCTCGGACCGTGGATGGTGACAACTCCCCAAGTAAGCACAGATGTCAACCTGATCCCTAAGCCCACATGAGTTAAACTCGGTGTGGGAAACATGGGGGGTATCCTCATCGCAATACTTGGGGCGTCCATCAAAGGGGAGCTGGCAGAGATCCCCTAAGGACACCTACGATGCAGCTTGTTCCCCCAATGCGCGGACGTGCACGGAGGAAACGTACCAAGAGTTCCGAGACTCTACTTGGACATGATGAAGTGATGAAGGGTGTGAATCATGTACCCAACATTTTGGGCTTAATGGGTTGGCGTGGCGATAGAGGAAAACTGTTAACCATGGAGGAAACAAAGCGTCCATATCGCGTTAGCCTGAGGTGGGAACAACAAACGAGCATCGACCACTGACCGTATTCGCAACACGGGATTTAATCGATTTGTTGTCCGAAACCCTAGGGGGCGTTGGCCCGTAACAGTAGGAGAGCCCTTGGGCGTAGTATTCAGGAAGTTCTTGGGGGTCCCTCCGGGCATTAAAGATTATGAAAGCCCTGATGCAGGGATACACTAAGCCTGGAAAGCGGGTGCGGACGTGTCCGAATAAATCTTGGCGTTCCAGTTAATAAACCTGGGTACTCTTAGGCACATTGGTGAACCGCCGAAAAAGGATTGACGAAGCAGCTCAGTAGGGGGAGGTACATGGCGTGGTCATTACGAGACCGACGTGAATGAGGACATAGTCCCACACCACACCATATAATCCTCTCATGGAGGTAGGATAGGCCAAGGGGCCAAGATGGGATGAGGATTCCCGAGAGATGGGGTTGGACCTGAATCCTAGACATTCAGGTGGTCATACGTATCTCATGAGGATGGGAATCAAGCTACACGTAGTTCTCTAGATGTAGTTTAACGTCATACGGGAGAAGAATGGGAGTAATATACCTCTAAACCAGGGAGGTGTACGGTATGGCGAAGAATCCGATGTGAATGAGGACATGGTCCCACACCACACCATATACTCCTATAAGAGAGGACTTGGGTCTTGGCCCGAAATGGCCAAGGGGCCAGATGGTTAGGCGTTGGTCAGGAAGGCCTGACCTTCTTGTAGTTTAACGTCTTGCAACGAGGACGATGGTCGGGGACCCGAGGAGGCCAAGGGGCCTGAGGCTGGGCCTTGGAAGGGAAGGCGTACGACATGGTACATGATCCCGACGTGAATGAGGACGTAGTCCTACACCACACTGTACAATCTGGGTAAGAAGTTGGGCGGAGGGGCCCGAGAAGGCGAGGGGCCTAAAGTTAGGCATCGGTTAGGAAGGCCTAACTGGTCTGCAGTTTAACGTCTTACATGAGGACGGGGGTCGAGGACCCATAGAGGCCAAGGGGCCTGAGGCTGGGCCTCGTAAGGGGAGGCGTACGGCACGGTACATGATCCTAATGTGAATGAGAATGTAGTCCCACACCACACCGTTCACCCCTACTTGGAATCGGGGTCGTGGGCCCGATCGCTAGCACCACCCGGGGGGAAGTTTGTCACCTCGGGAAGGGGCAGAATGAATCACTGCACTCAATGTCTGGGACATCTCAGGGTGGACCCGAAGATCCAGGACATTTTTGACCATGTTCGAAACACAACGTTCTTATGGTGAACCGTTATGGGAGCAACAAATGAGCATCGACCGCTGACCAAATTCGCAACGCGGGACTTGTATCGGCTTGTTTCTTGAAAACCCTTGGGGCATTAGCCCGTATCGGTAGGAGAGACCTTGGGCATAGTATCCAGGCCATTCTTGGGGATCCCTCAGGGTGTGCAAAAATTATGGAATCCCAGTTAAAGAGTGTGCGAAGCATAGCTGTATCCATCCATGAAAGAGGCAAACATCTCCCGGGGGATGTGCAGCCAGGTCGAGGCTTGCGCGATGTGAGTCATGGAAAAAGTGTGCACCCTGCCATGTCTTGACCCAAGGAGAAGATTTTGGCTTTTGGGCTGGTCCAATGGAAGAAATGTCCGGGCGTTCTTACATATCTCATGAGGATGAGAATCAAGCCATACGTAGTTCTTGAAGGCCATGCAGTTTAGTGTCATGCAGTGAGGACGAGGGAGGATAGAAGAACGAGAGTGGGCACATGGTGCGACCCTTACAATCCTTGTGCGAGCATGGTTGCATGAGCGGGGCCAAGAAATCCTACTCCCTACTACACAATGATCCTCCAAGGAAACTATTCCCAGGGGTAATAGTGGAAGAGAAAAGCTTGGGGCTGGGATCAAGACGAGGCGTAAGAGCATTCCTACGTATCCCATGAAGAAGGGAATCAAGCCATAGGTAGTTCTAGAAATGCAGTTTAACGACATGCGGGACGATAAGAAGCATCTCATTTTTGGATATGTACTGTACGACGAGTAATCCGACGTGAATGGGGACGTGGTCCTACACCATACAGTACAATCCCACAAGAGGGTAGATCGGGGAAAACCATGGGGCCTGGGGCCGGACCGCGGTCAGGGAGACCTGACCATCTTGCAGTTTAACGTCTCGTGGTGAAGACGGGGGGGCAGGGGCCCAAGGAGGAAAAGGGGCCTGTGGCAGAGCCTCAGTCAAGAAGGCCTGACCGGCTTACAGTTTAATGTCTTGCAGGACGATGATGCAGTTTATGGTCATGCAGGACTTTACAGTTTAGAGTCATGTTGGACAATAATGTGCAATTTAAGGTCAAGCGGGACCGTTTCACAGTTTATCGTCTTGCTGGATTAAGATGCAGTTTATGGTCATGCGGGACCATTTTGCTGTTTAGGGTCGTGCAGGACCCTTTTTCCCTAAGAAAAGTATCGTTTGAGGAATTTGGCATTGGTGGGAGGTGTTATACGCTCTCCATCTGTGGTCACCAAGGAGTATGCTCTATTGGGGTAAACCTTATGGATGATATAAGGCCCTTCCCATTTGGGTTCTAATTTGGGTGGTTTCCTACCGGGAATCATTGGCACTCGAAGGGACATTACCAGGTCGCCCTGTAGAAAAGAGAGGAGACGAACCTTCTTGTCAAAGGCCCTCGCTATCTTGTCCTGATGCCTTTCCAGATTGTGCAGGGCATGAAGCCGATTCTCGTCTAGTGCTTCTAATTCAGCTAGACGGATCTCGGCTACCTCATCTGATGTCTGGTGGTCATAAACTGCAGTGCATAACGACGGCAGCTGGATCTCAATGGGTTGAACGGCCCCACCTACATACACTAGGGAATATGGGGTCACCTGGGTAGAGTTTCGAGTCGTCGTCCGGTAAGCCCAGAGGGCGTTGGGGAGCTTGTCCGGCCAAATTTTCTTATTCTGACCAACCATCTACTGCAGAATGTTAGAGAGGGTCTTGTTGAACGCCTCGATCTGTCCATTCTCCTGCGCGTGGTAGTGGGAGGTATGGTTCGACCGGATGTCGTACTTGGCGTACAATTTCTTCAATTCAGCTGCTCGGAAGTTGGTGCCGTTATCGGTGAGGACGGCGTGAGGTACCCCAAACCGGTGGATAATGTTGGAGATCACAAAGTCAATGATGGAACGGGCCTTGACCTCTTTGAGCGGAACTGCCTCTGCCCACTTGGAGAAGAAATCTGTAGCAGTTAGAATGAACCTACACTGGCGGGATGTTGACGGTGGATACGGTCCCACTACATCAAGTCCCCATACCGCAAATGGCCAAGAGTACATGGTGGGGTGGAGGGGATCTGGCTGTCGATGCAAGAAGATGGCATGTACTTGGAACGCGTGGCATATCTTGGAATATCCAATACAATCATGGATCATAGAGGGCCAAAAGTACCCCAATCTCCGGATTTGATGTGACAGCTTCGGCCCAGCTTGATGGGCGCCACAGGAACCAGCGTGAACCTCTTGCATAGCTTGAGGTATCTCCCCTCCTTGGATGCAACGGAGAAGGACACCAATGAAACTCCGCTTATAAAGGATTTATTAAAGACTGGGGCCGCTCTGGAGGGTAAATTGCAGCGCGCAGTGTCGAATTCGCTCGCGTTCATCCCGGTCGTCCGGGGGATGACCATTTTGGAGATACTCGACAAAAGGTGCTCTCCAGACGGGAGTGGCTTCAACCACTGCATCTGACGAACCCGGGGTCCCAGACGTGGAGGGTCCGGCGGTGAGATGACTTACCCGCAGGCTATCATGGTCCTCTTAGGTGGCGGGGGCAATGACTCTCCGGTGGGCCACATGTATGATCAAATCATCTTGCTCGGGTTCTGCGAGCGACGCGGCTAAGCCAGCCAGGGCGTCTGCTTGGCCGTTCTGTGACCGTGGGACATGGGTAACCTCTGGTTGAGAAGAAAACTAGGCCATTAGGCGGAGGGGGTACTCCATCAACGGTGCAAGCTCCGGCTTCCTGACGAAGTAGTCTCCGTTAACCTGTTTGATTACTAGCTCGGAATCTCCCTTCACATGTAGATGGGGCACATGGATCTCAAGGGACAACTTGAGGCCGGTGATGAGAGCTTGGTACTCTGCCTCATTGTTCGTACAGCCTTCTGACAACAGGAATGAGTATGGCAGGGCGGCTTGTGCCGGGGTAATGGAGACAATACCCAGGCCCACTCTGTTGATCATGGGATCGTTGAGCCTCCTACCGGTGGGGCTCCGGGATGTGCTGTTGAAATGCATTTGCCAACACGGGAAAACATGATCGACTGAGAGGATCATCTCATCAGGGAAATCCAAGTCTAGGGATTGATCCGCGGAGGTTGGATGGGCAGCTAAAAAGTATGCCAACGCCTGTCCCTTAATGGACTTCTGAGGTAAAAACCATATATCAAAATGCTGCAGAATTACATCCCACCACGCTAGTCGGCCAGTCAGCATGGGGTTGTTCAGAATGTACATCAGTGGGTCTACCCGGGAGACCAATCGCACCTCGTGGTGCTGCAAGTAATGTCGCAACTTCTGCACGGTGAAGATGAGCGCAAGGCAGCTCTTTTCGATAGGGGAGTATCTGACCTCCGTATCGAGAAGCATGCGACTGAGATAGTAGAGACTGTTCTCAGTACCCTCGTTATTCTTTTGGGCAAGAATCGCACAGAGGGATCTCTCCAGGGCGGTCACATAAAGGACCAGTGGCTTTCTGGAGACGAGTGGCATCAAGACTGGAGGTTGGAGCAGATACTGCTTTATTTCCTTGAAGGCGGTCTGACACTCGTCATCCCATTCGTAGGAAGTGCCCTTCTTCATGAGCCGGTAAAATGGATTACACTTGTCGGCCAGATTCGCGGTGAATCGACATATATAGGCTATGTGGCCTTGAAGGCCTCGAAGCTCCCGAATGTTGCTCGGCGGAGGCATTTGGCTGATGGCCTTGATCTTCTCCGGGTCGATCTCGATACCTAGATACCTGACAACAAATCCCAGAAACTTCCCGGAGGTGACCCCGAAGGCACACTTCAGCGGGATCATCTTCAGGGGACGGGAACGGAGGAAACCGAACACTTTCTCAAGGTCTTTGAGATGGTCCTGGTGCTGACATGATTTGACTACGAGGTCATCCACGTAGCATTCCACCAATGTACCGAGAATCGGCTTGAATATGCGATGCATGGCCCTCTGATAAGTGGCTCCTGCATTTTTCAAACCGAATGGCATAACCTGGTAGAAAAAGGTACCTTGGGGATCTCTGAAGGCAGTGGACTCCTCGTCTTCAGGGGCCATCTGGATCTGGTTATACCCGGAATACCCATCCAAGAAAAAGAGGGCTTGGAACCCAGCCGTGGCGTCAATCAACAACTTCGTCACCGGGAGTGGGAATTCATCCTTTGGGCAGTGGCAATTATGATCGCAGAAGTCGATGCAGACTATGATCTGCCCATTCTTCTTCCTGGCCGGCATAATGTTGGCAAGCCACTTGGGGTACTGGACCACCTTGACGAAGTTGGATTTGATTATCTTGTCATCTTCGGCCTCAACCATAGCACCATGAGAAGGGTGCATCTTCCTGGGAGGCTGCTTACACCCACAGTGTTTTACCGGGAGGCCCAAACAGTGAACGAATACCTGGGGATCTAGCCCAGGTATCTCGTTATAACTCCAAGAAAACACATCACGGTGCTGTTTGAGGAAGCTTACGTACTGTTGCCGCTCCTCGGGGGACATGGCTACACTGATCAATGTGGGTTTCGGATCTGCCTCGCTACCAAGGTTCACCTATACCAGTTCATCAATCGTGGTAGAGACGCCTTCTTCAAAGGTGGGGGGAGCATCCTCCAGGTCTTCCTCCCCACCCATGGGGGGACTTCCCATGACAGAAGATACTTCTGGGCTATCAAAATCTGAGGGGCAGCTGGTGCCGGCATGTGCAGCAGCGGTCATCACATCGGGAGACTCGCTTGGCATTGAGACCATAGAAATGAAGGCAGTCGACCCTATCCCATCTGGCCTTCGGCCTAAAGGGCCACGTTTGATGATATAAAAGAATTGGTGACGTGTCGTCCTGAGTCGGTTAATTCCTGCCTGGTGGAAGGGACACGTATGGCGCACCGCCGTTGTCATAAGCTTGATGTCCCGGTACCGTATAGGGGTAGGAGGTTCTGGGATGACTTGAGCCTGGTTGATGTAGGAGTACGAGGTGATTTTCCTTTGTCGCTTGGACACGGGAACATGCCTTCCTTGCGGACCCGAAACAACAAAACATTTCCCCATGTCGGGGGTTGTGTCCTCCAACCGGTGGATCGGGAGGATATAGGCATCATCCATGCTTTCCCAGGTATCACTTGTGACCGGGGCGGGTTCATCCTCACTTTCTAGGATTTTCTTATCCTTACATTTGTAATAACCCGAATCCAAGTAGCGGGCCTCACAACAAGAAAAAGGGGACATGTCTCCTGGGAGCATGCCTACACGACCGTTGAGCGAGTACTTGAGGAACTGGTGATACGACGAATGGACTGTTGCATGCAGATGGAGACATGGCCTACCCATCAATGCGTTGTAGGCGGTGTCCTGAGAGACAAACATGAACTCGTTGCTGGAAATTAATCCACCGAACTGAGTCTTCAGGCAGATCTTGCCGACTGGGGTTTTCTCGTTCCTGTCGTACCCCTGGATCCTGAGGTCAGAGGGAGTTAAATCACCTTCAGAAAGACCCAGCTTTCGCAACGTCCGGGTCGGAATTATATTGATTCCGGAACCTGTGTCAATGAGGCAGCGGCGGACATCCACACCATTGAAGTGGCCAGTGATGTACAGCGGGCGAATGTGCCCCTTTATAGGAGGGTATTCATCTTCACCAGAGAACGAGATAACCGCCTGACATTCGGCGTTTTCAATCGTCTCAGTATGGAAGGCTTCTGCAGCTGCTACCTCCGTCTCGAACAAGAGGGGGATCGTTAGGGCCTCGGAAAGTGCCTCACGCATTTCGGATGACAGGAAAAGGGCCTCAAGGATGGAGATCCTCACCGGAATGCCGTCCAGGTTCTTCAGAACATCATACTTTCGTGCCAAACGCGAACCTATGATTAGAGGAGGTCGTTCGGCATTTGGAGGCATAGTGGGTCCTACTGGTAGAACCGGCGATTGACTAGTATTTGGTACATCTTGTTGCCTACTAGTAGAAGCCCAGAGAGTAGTTGCCAGACTAGGATCAGACAGTGGAGGCTGGCCTGTAGCCGGGCAAGACTGACTGTGATACGAACAAGGCAGCTCCCCCCGATCCAATAACACGAACAACGGTGAAGGTAGAGCAGAGGGCGTTAGATGGGTTTGTGCGTGCTGAGATCTGCGCTGAGACTGCTTCCTGGTCTCAGTAGCGTGCACGTCTTGGCCAAAAGTGCCTGCTGACGTACTTCGATGACCGGCGCGGTTGCGATTCCGCTGACGTTGACGTCGGCTGGAAACATTGGGGAGGTCTTCCTGGCGTTCCCCCTCGTTGGAGGTCATATAGGGCTTTACCAACTCCACGGTGTTAACCGAAGCGTACCTCTGGCTGTCACTCAAGGAGTCATCCACTGCTGGGAGGATTCTGCGAGGAATCCCCATTCCAGGGGGCATAAAGTCACCGAGAGTGCGGGATGACGACGGCACCGGTGGTGCATGTTGCTTCTTCTTGCGTCACTGTTGCTTGCCCTTTTGGGAAGAGGCTGACTGTGAAGATGATGCGGAGGCACCAACTACTTCTTCTGAAGGTTCCAGCTGCTTCAGGTGTGCCCAAATGATACCATGTGCACGGACAACGGTTTTTCAAGCCATCCAGTCGTCGTATTTCTGGGATCCGTGGCTATGGACCTCCTGCCACTCGCCTTCGCTGTCGCTGCCGAACTCTGATCCTGCAAAGACACCTGCCACTTGCACTAGTGATGGGCCCAACATGACTATGTTGTTGTTGACCTGGTCTTGAAGCCAGTCTCTAAACACATAGAATTTCTTGAGGGTGTTCCCCAGGATCCGATGATAAGGGCAGTAGTTGGGGTGATCGGTGAGATTCACCTCTGTCGGCCTTCTGCACTCAGGAAGATGCACAATCCCTTGCTCTAGAGCACTTCGGAAGTAGCCAGGGACATGATTTTCGTTGAACAAATAAGTTTGTTACCTTCTTTTCGGATAGGGGGCCATGGCCCTAACGAGGGGCCGGAGGGGCCTTCCGAGGAGGCAGCGCCTGATTGTCTCTCTTAGGTGGCGGTGGTGCGTTGCACGAGGGAACCTGTCGGTTCTGAGGCGGCCACTGCTGGGCAGGAGATTGTGCTTGAGGTGGAGGACCTCTACAGGGTTGCGGGGGTGGTGCCACCGGCAGTAACTCTAGCTGCCTCAGGGCTTCTATTTGGGACACCGCGGTGGGTTCAGCCCTGGCGGTCCTCCTGGTCGGGATCATAGGGGGCAACAAACGTCCCTGACTGGGCTATTGCAGGGCTTCCTCAAGGCGTTGAGACTTATCTGAGAAATCTTTGAACCCTCCAGGGTAGTTCTGGGTAATCATGTAGGGTACCAGCTCTGTCTTTACATTCCCCACACACATCGTCAGTAGTTTCTCTTGAGTCAGTGGCATATCGAGGGAATACATAAGTCCCTTCCACCGAGCGATGAAATCTACAACTCGCTCATCAGGCCTTTGCTTGCACTTGAAGAGGTCTGCAATGCGGGTCTTCCGCATGGTGGAGATGGACTGGTATAAGAACTGCTGGCGAAGATCCTCCCAACCGGTCACCGATCTGATAGGGAGCTGACTGTACCAGACGAATGATGGAGCTTCCAATGTCTGTACGAATCATCGGAGCTTGGTGGCTTATTGTTGAGCTGGGGTCCCCAGCATGGGGCCACACCTAGAAGAAAACTGAGCCAAGTGTTGCGGCGGTTCCCCTGTCCTGTTAAAAGGAGAGAAAGTGGGGTTCCCAAAACCCGAAGGTGTGGGCATATCATCCACCCACACGGGATGAGGCTTTCCATCCAGTGGGACCGCCACCTTCCGAGTTTCCAATGCTTTCAGGCGGGCTGTGAGCGCCGCGATAAGATCATCCGGATGGGGGTCCCTGTCTTGAAGGGGATCCCTAACCACTAGTGCATTGCCAGGTTCTTCAACATGGTAGACGACTTCATCCGCTCGTGGGTCAACTGGCTGGATGACCCGCGGGGCAACTGGGGGAACCCGGACTAGATTCTTCAGATTGCCCCGTCGCTCGGGGGGATTTGGCGAGACGTATCACGCCCTCTTGCCATACGTTCCGGCTTCTGCCCTGTCTGCGGCAGTAGCCTGGTCAGGGTTTCCCGGAAGCATCTCACTGGGGGAAAATTGTTCATGCCCCTTCTGCCCCGGCCTGGGATTACCATTGTCGGGTCGCCGCTCTACGGTGCGCTCAGCCAAGAGTTCGTCAACCAGCCTCTTCTGCTCAGCAAGCAGCTGGTGTAACGTGGCCTTGTCAGGATCATTGTCCGTTTTCTGCACAGAGGCGGACGGGTCGGAGTGATTGACTGTTCTGACGTGCTCCTTAACCTTGCCAGTGTATCGACCGAGTACCAGTTATTCGGTGGGTACGGGGAGGCCTAGCAGGTTCCTCTGCTGACGGGTAACTCTCCATGATGGGTCCAACAGTGGTGGTATGCCCATGGGGGGTAAGTATACATCAAGGAATTCAAGCTCATATTCCTTGTCCATGACGTCAGCCATGTCGACCGCGACCCCTCTCGAGGGAATGTCCTCGATGTCGCATAGCGAATCGGGCTGCCGTCGGATGGGGTCGAAGAGGAGAGCAGCATAGTGTCCCCAACCACGGACTTGCACATGGGGGGTGGCTTCCCTGACGATTCTGCGGAGTTCTTTAAAACTCTGATCGCATTTTCGTTGAAGGGCGCTCTGGCGGCCTGGCGACTCAGGGTGTTGGGCCACAAGGACTACGGCCGCATCGACCAGGCGACACTTCTCGCCGATTTCTTCAAAGTGCTCTCGAATTCTGGGGTACACCACCTGTTCGTAACGAATGCGGAAGTGTGTCGCCCATAGGGTTCGACAAAATCACCCCACTTCTTCAGGGGTAAGAGACTCTGGTATGCAAAAATTCAGCACCGCCATCGGCCAGAACTTTTCCGGGAAGTAATCCGCTGCGAGAATACTCCAGAAGCTCCTGGGCTCGGACTCAGGGTCTGGCCATGTGTTTCCCCACTCGTCAACCGGGGGCGGATGAGGGACCGGTAGCGGTACCGAGGCGGACCTCTGGGATAGTAAGCTCGGCGGTGGAGAATACGGCGAATGAGCTGACTGGCTGCCGAATTCCGGGCCATCCTCCGAAGAGTGAGGTGACCTGGCCACGTTGTCACGATACGACGGGCTGATAACCACAGCTTCCGGAACATGAGCCGCGGCTACCGGAAATAGGTCGTGTCATCTCTCTACCGTCGTTGGCCCCCAAAATAACTCTCTGTGATCTCTGGTAGAGGTAAGGGGCGCTTCTAGAGACAAAGGCGGTGATTGCGCGGTCGAGACCTGCAGAATTCCAAAGATTTATTCCTCTTGGATGTACCTGCGGAGGGAGATGAGAATCTGGAGGACATCAAATTCTGGGAGAATGAGGCTAACGCATCTGGTTCCTGCCCCAGTCCTTGATACGGAGGAGCGGGGAGAAGGTTCCATCGCTGAATCTCATTCCGCTTCCGAGTCGGAGAAGCGGGCCGGTTTGATCTCCACCCGGGCCTTCCCAGGGTTCATCTTGTGGTGGTGACGACCCGCCCTCCTACCCCGGGGTGGCTCTTCAGGACAGGGTTGACCCCTATCAGGCAGCCTTGGGGCGGCGCTGGCGCCGTGGCGGAGAGGGCCCCCACTCGAGATAGCCGGGGTGTGAGGGGCACCAGGGCAAATGTCGAAGGGTACATGGGGAGGACCTCCATGAACAACACCCATATAGGTGGAGCCTCTGTTGGAACCAGCAGGAGAATGGGGAGGACCTCCATGGTCGATATGAGTGGAGCGAGGCTGACCTTCACTCCTCGAGTTGCTAGGGCGAGGAGGACCTTCGCCGGTTACCGAGAGGATGTAGGGAGGGCCCCCACATTGGAGAAGGACCGGATGGATGGTGCCTTCAGGTTGGCGGTCGGGGGCAAGTGGATGGACTCCATACCGTGTATAGTGGGCGCGGGAAAGGTTTCCACACTAAGCGTCACTGCCGCGGGGCATATCTTCCTTCAGGATGGGGGTAGCACGGGGCATGCCTCCATGACGAAGTTCGGAGCGGGGAAGCCCATGCTCTTTGGAGTAGTGGTATGGGGAGGACATCCGTACATGGTAACATTACTGCTGGTTAGTTCGCGGCGATCACCACTTGGGCCTGCAACCCGGAGAGTCAACCCAGCCTGCCCGTGGGGTGGTTGGGGTCTCGATCCTGGTTGGGTGAAAGAGTGCCCCTGCTCAGTGTATGCAGGGGCTTCACGATGCACATCGGTGGTGGCTCGGGCCAATGTAGCTGTCGATGTCGATGCGCCTGAGCGAGCATCCTCAGCCCGGGCCCGGCGCTGACGTTGGGTCAGGTGAGCTAGTGCAGGTGGTGCAGGGACGTAGCCTGCCTGCTCTTCCTGCGGAGCCGGACGGTGGCGCTGACGCGGCCAGGCGGGAGATCTCTCTTGGAGCCCTCAGGTCGGGACCCTGAGCGGGCTGAGCCGGATGGCGCCGACCTCTTCAGCGTAAGGCGAGGAGTCGTCAAGGAGTTCCGGAGACAGGCTCCCGAAACGGCTGAACGTTGGGGTGTGGAGCAGGGGCTCCCTGCGCGGGCTGTTAGGGCGGCATTGACGGCGGGGCCTAGAGGCCTCCAGGTTCAGGAGGGACATATCCCGAGTTGGGATGACCCCTTCTTCCTCGTACCTGCGCACGAGGTTGTTGATCACCCTTCGCTGGATGACCTATGATGGGGAAAGGGGACGTGGGCGCCCCGTATTCCGCAATGTGGTGGCCGTCGTGGTGGTAGCGTCGCTACATGGGGTTGTCGTGGCGGTGTTTCCCCTGCCCCTGCGTGGGCGAGGAGCGGACAATGATCGCGTCTCTGTAACAGCAACCTGGTTCCTGAGAAACGAAGGGATCAACTCATCAGTACTGAGAGGAAAAGGATTGACAACTAGTGCCCCAGTGTCCTTCCATTCTCCATGTCTATAGGAAGGATCCACGCCAACACGCTGCAGAACGAAGTGCCCCACGTTCTACTGCCCTGACATCCGGTGACTTTCACGACAAGCCCGCTATTTGCTTGGTGGGACCAGGCACCGGATATCTGGATCCGGTGACACGTCAATCTACTGGTGTCTCAAACGCTACTAATCTTTGTATTGAGGATAATAATTTCACGTCGGGTTCACCATTTCTTTTTCCGACGCATTCGTCGGGGCACGCGCGCGCACATCTGTTCCGTCCACGGAGGAGGACGCGTGGCGCTTTGTTGCCCCGCATTCCTGCTTTCCAAAGGCGGGTGGAATTCGCTCCTTATTCAGGGACATCTGCTCCTTGATCGAAATGGGATGATGGGATGTCATTTCTTCCTCCTGTGGATTCCTCCTCAGAACTCGTCACCTAGTCCGGGTCTCCCTCATAGATTTAATATGTAGTTCGTAAAACTCTTCCCAGTGCCATGTTTCCATGGGTGCTGGTTAATAACACTACTTCTGTCGGGACATTCCAATGGGTCCAGTCAGGGCAGCAACCTTCAGTCGGGGGGAGTAGTCACGTTGAGGAATCAGTAGCGTGTCTGGATGCTGGGGAACCTGGCATGTCTGTCTGTTATCCCTGGTCACAGGGCTTCTCGAGGGCGTGGATGCCCGAGGCATCCCACATCGAGCGCGGGGAATTATAAGTCATAGAAACAAATCTGAGGTTTTCCTCACCTTCTCGTGTGTAACACAGGGTATGCCGCGAGTTTAACGTCTAGCGGAGACGGATTAACCCGACCAGAGCATTAGCTAGGACAAATCGGATTGAGGGATTCTCCTTGAAGGGATGTCGATACTGGGGCCAGCCCATGGGCGGCTGTGATGAAGAGCGTAACGACATGGTCTCACCGGGATATGACGGTCCGAGTGAGAATCAGGATGGGCTGTAGGTGGATGAATGAAGTAAAATGGGAATGAAATGGGACCATCACAGGGGTGACAGTGAGGTTGGGATTGAACCTTGAAGAGGCTTCCGATGTATCCCCGTGGCAGGGAATCAATGTCCGCGTAGTTCGGGATGGTGCCGGTAAACTGACGTGAAGGTGGACCTTGGCCCGATGAATGTCGTCAGCGAACCAACGTGAAGGTGGACCTTGGTCCGATGGGCATCATCAGCGTACCGACATGAAGGTGGACCTTGGTCCAATGAGTGGTGGGCTTGAGCCTCTGGAAGGCTTCCTACGTACCATGCCTTGACATGGATCAAAGACCCCGTAGTTCAAAGGGTTTCATCGGTGATCCGACGTGAAAGTAGACTCGTGGGTCCACTAATGGCGGGCTTAAACCTTGGGAAGGATTCCTACATACCATGCCTTTACATGGGTCAAAGTCCTCTTAGTTCAAATTATTGATGGAATACAGTTTAACGTCATATGGGACAGTAGTGAACCCTGACGTGAATAAACGATGGGCAGTGGGTGTCGGTGAACCGACGTAAGTGAGGGACCTTGGTCCAATGGGAAATGGGCATGAAAATGGGGGTCTAGCACACCGACTAGGAGGCGGTTTGGGCCAATGTTTTTTGGGCTTGAACCTCAGGGAGGCTTCCTACGTACCATGCCTTGACACAGGTCAAAGTTCTCGTAGTTCGGATTGGGGAATACAGTTTAACTTCATGCGGGACGAGGGTGAACCGACGTGAATGAGGTCGGAACGACCGGATGGTGGGTTTGAACCTTGTAGAGGCTTCCTACGTACCATGCCTTGACATGGATCAAAGACCTCATAGTTCGGGTTAGTCACAACGGCTTGCCGTCGGACTGGAATTACAGTTTAACGTCGTGCTAGACGTAGGTAGAACACAACATGAATTTGTTGATGGGTGGGCCTGAACCTCGTGGAGGCTTCCTACGTACCACACCTTGACATGGATCAAAGACCTCGTAGTTCAAATGGGGCTTTGTCAGCGAACTGACGTGAAAGTGGACATTGGTCCAATGAGTGGTGGGCTTGAACCTCTGGAAGGCTTCCTACGTACGATACCTTGACATGGATCAAAGACCTCGTAGTTCATGTGGGAATGGGTGTGAGGTTTAATGTCATGCATGAAAAAGGGAGGCATACATTTTAACGTCATGCTAGACGAGGGCATGCAGTTTAATGTCATGCGGGACGGGGTGTGCAGTTTAACGTCATGCGGAACAGAGATATACAGTTTAACATCTTGCTGGATGGGGGAGAAACTCGACGTGAATGAACGACCGAGCAATGTGGCTTGAACCTCATGGAGGCTACCTAAATACCATTCCTTGACATGGATCAAAGTCCTCGTAGTTTTCTATGGGTGGGGGTCAGGGTCGGTGCTCACTCTAATCCCAAGTGATTCATGCTCAGTGTGAGAAACAAGAGGTTGCAAGGACCTGAAGATCACGTCGCGAAGGATGCGTTCGTGAGAAGCGAAGAGGGGCTTAAACGTTAGGCGGCCCATGGTGCTGGGACTTACTCCAGGATGGAGGCCCATGGTGCGACAAAGCGCATGAAAGATGGACCTTGGTCCAATGATGGGAGGTGCCTCGTTCCCTATTACGCCCTCCACTGACCTTGGTAGTGGGGAAGTACGGAGATGCAGAGGTGCAGCCATCCGTTGGGGAACTAGGGTCGCCCTTCTCCTACGAACATATTCCACTCCGATAAGGAGGATATCATCCCTTGTGGATGGGTGATTCCATTCCCGTGGAGACGAGTGGTGTAAAAAATGTTCGACCTGGGGGGACCCTTCGTGAGGGAGACGAGGTCGGATCACAGTTTAAGGTCATGTGTTGAAGACGTGGTGCTTGGATGTTTAACGTCTTGTAGCTCGGACGAGGTGGGTTCACTACACACCCATAGGAATTACATAACTGGTACCCTCTAGTCCTTGGTAAAGGGAAGGTACCAGTAAGGCCATTGTTAAGGGGGGTTGTGGAATGAACCATCAAGGGGTCCACATTAGCGTGGCTATGAGAAGAAGCAATAGCCTATATCATGCCTATGCAAAGAAGAATTAGGCGAAGCAACGCTACGGGTGGTATTTTCCATGGGACTTTGAAATCACATCTTATAAAACTGGAGGGTCGCACGGGAAGAGGAATCTCTAAGAAAAGGAATTTGCTTCGTGAAGTGGAGTGCCTTGGCCTTAGCATGGGGCATAGCTGTGAGTGGGAGGTGCTTCGTGAAGTGGAACAGTGTTCGCGGAGCACTGCCTCGCGAAGAAGAGGTGACTCGCGAAGCAGGGTCCTGCGAAGCAGTGTTCTTCACGATGTGTAGCGATCCTGCATTAGCATAGGGATCACTAGTGTGGGTTGGGTGATTCGTGAAGCATAAATGCTCCGTGGCTACCCGGGTTCCCTTGGGAATCCCCTTCCTTCGCGAATACCCTTGATCTTCGCGAAGGGAATCCCTCTCAGAAGAGGGGCTCAAAACGAGACAAATCAGAGGCGTCTCGCGAAGTAAAATTACCTCACGGAGATCATGATTCCCAGGGCAAAGAGTGATTAGCGATTCGGGAGAGGAGAAGCCGAATGGTCGGATTTTCCGTCTCTGGGACTCAGGGGGAGTCTAGTATTTATAGGGAAGGGGCGCCGCGAAATAGAACTCGCGCGCCACCTCCAGGGCTTCGCGGCGCGCTCGCGAACATCAATGTCGTCCGCAGAGAATTACTGCCTCGGGTGCTTCGCGGCAGCTCACGAACGTCAAATGCATTCGCGTAGCATTACCGCCTCCAGCGCTTCGCGGCGGCTAACGAACGTCAAATGCGTTCGTGGAGCATTACCGCCTCTGGAGCTTCGCGAGGACGCAATGGTCGGGGTGCTTTGCGGCGGGGCTTCGCGTGGGGGATTCACGGTGGTGCTTCATGAGGCAGCACACCATCCTTATTTTTCGTCCCTTCCTTTCGTGCAATATTTTAGTGCTAACAAATATCCATGTGAATAATTAAATGGAATTATTTCATTTTATCTTTTCCATTTTATTCTGAAGTTCATGTTTTAAAGGCTTTTTTTAGTTATACATTACCTCAATGTTTATGCTTATTTATGAAAGCTTCTGCTATATTGTTATCCCTACTAAGCATCTGAGCTCACCCCTTTCTTGGTTTTATTATTCCCAGGATGTGAGGAAACATTTTTTGACTGGCCTTCCGGGATAGTCTAAAGGGGATATGAGTGTGGAATATGGAGACTATATTAATTTAGTTTTTCACTTTTTGATGTAATGTAAACCTTATGAATTTATCTAGTGATTCCAAGGATACTAAACTAATAGGTCATTCAGGACTTGATCTTTTGTGATCATGCCGATTTTATGTAATAATGCACCGACTATGGGTAACTGGGGTCGGGGCGTTACAGTTGGTATTAGAGGAATTTTAGTACAAACCATGGAAGGTATATTTAGATAATCTCGGATTAGAGAACATATATTTAAGATGGAATTTGAGGAATAATATTTAAGAACTTCCTAGAATATATATATTGTAGAGATTTTGTGAGTTTTCTGAGCAATACATCTCTGTCTGGATACGAGCAGGTAGAGGCGGCTCTGGCATTGATGTATCTAGTGGAAAAACCCAAAAACACCACTTTGAGCTAGACTCGAACGACAACTGGTGCACGAAAATGAGCCTTACTTCACTCTTGGTTACGACACTCCAGGAAAATATGCATAGGATAATTCTCATTTTCTATTCAAACCATTATGAAGGATTTATGAGTATATACGTCCACAATGAAAACATCTTTAGGATTATGGATTATATCCATAAAACTTTCAATTTACATTAGGTATTTTACAAGATTTTAATAATTCACTACAATCCATAAACTGACCTAGTTTATACTATTATATAGAAATGACGCCCAGTAGAAGGAATGTGAACTCCGGAAATACGTATGATCCAATGAGTAAGAAGGGTCATATCTTTCATGGTATTAATCTATCATTTAGAAGGGAAATTATCTACCATGTATTATCATCATATGATGAAATAGTATCATATGTTGATAAGATATGTAAAGAATTCTCAGAGTCCTATAGCTTTGAAGGGAATCCAGAGAAGGAAAGGATGGTAGAGAGAAGGACAGATAAATGGAAGAAAGTAAAGAAGGATTTTCCCATATGTGATAACTGTGGAAAGAATCGGCTTGGAAAATGCTTGAAGATAATGGGAGTATGTTATAAGTGGGGAGGAAGAGGACACCAAGTACGTGACTTCAAGGGTATGAAAATGGTTTCAAATGTACAATAATTCATTTGCAATAATTTTGGACACTACACGAACCAATGTCCCAGTCATCAGACTATGCCGCAAATGATGCTATTGGATAATAATCAAGGTATGATACTACCACATATGAAGAGGAATGATTAGAGTTCTTATGTTGATTGTGCCATTTGAGTGTTGTATAATAAATGTACATTTTATAATAATTATGGAGCATATAAGGATTTTACTGCAGTACTATTTCATTAAGGACTTGAGATTGTGTTGAACAAAAAAGTGACTCAATAACAGGTTGAATTTTTGGAAAATATATGTTTGAGAGAAAGATAAACCATAATATGGTTCTGATACCGATGTAGTGATTTTCTAATAATACAAGATTAATTTGGATGAATTATATTGGATATTATTCACTACCTTGAAAATGGTTAATGATTTGTATATTCTATCATTGTTGGGGTTTACAAAAATTTTTAAGGAGTATATCTAGTATTTTATAAGTAATAAGGGATCCTGAATGTAATCAATAAGGTTTTATGGTAATTCATGATGTTTCAGTATTTTAAAAGAATACATGATGATGGTTTTCACATGTTATTACGTGGAAAAAAGTATCTTCATTGTGTTTACCTTACTTATAAATTTTGGATTGTGAGTTTCGACATATGTATTTTGGATAATTCTAGTATGAGATTATTTTTGCACTGCCATAAAAGGACAACCAGGAGGTTGAATGGAAACCTGTCACGTCCGGCAAGGCCATGAGACTTGAACCTGCAACCGAAGGACGACATGGGTGTATCACCTAACACTAACCCAAGTGATGTCTTGGATTGAATAATGTAGTTTGTTTTAATTGTTCTGCTAGATGAATTATAAATTCATTTTTTTGTTCCCTATATGAATAGAATAAATAGAATATTATTTTATGTTCTATTATCTTTTAGAGTGAAATATGAGTTTGTGGTAGAACATCATTAAAGGATGGGACTCTACATGTCAAGTATATATTTTTCTTATTCTCTTATTCAATGAAGAAATTGATTCTTATACTTTAGTGAAGGGATTATAAAACAAAAAAAGGTGTCATCCTAATACCATGTGTTTTTTTGAACTAGTGGTATTTTAAATCATCATAGATTGATGAATTTAAGGCCCTCAATGTTACACTTGTTTGTGATTAATGACCTCAACCACTACCTATAAATATTTATGTTTTTCCCCCAATTATATGTCTATAATTTCAACCAATGTTCTTCTAATCGAGATCATGATTTGGTGGTGACCCTTTCATTTCCCTTTCCTCTCATTAAGACTAAATTTTATTAACCCAATTTCCGATGTGGGTTTTCCCACAAATTTTTTTCCGATTTTCAACCTTTTATTTTTGAAAAATAATTACAAATTGTGAGGACACAATTTATTGAATGAGGGATGGATTTAAAACCCCAATCTTCCACGGTACGCTTCTCTATGAATAATACAATAGTGTGTATTGTATGCAACACTGAGTTCAAGCGCACCACGACTTACCAAACTAGCCGTTCAAAACCGGTTATGAATTTTATTAACTGATTTTGAAATTTTATATTATCATTATAATTTTAGAATCCATATTATTAGTTTCTAAGACATTATTTAGAACAAATTTATTTTTTTAGATAAAAGAAGTATTTTTCAAAAACTGCAATTTTACCGCCTTTTATTAGAGAAGCCTTTTTAAATCCAGTATTTGAAACTTTTATATATTAAATTTGACAAAATGAACTTATTCTTTAGAATCAAGATATAATAATTTAGTTTCAATATAGTTTTGGTGCTTTTCTAATAAATTTCATATTTGGGTGAATATTGAAAATACTATATTTTAAATGAAAACAACTTTTTTAATCAAAATAATTTATGTTGTTAAACTATACATTTTAAGTGTCTGGAAGTATAAATAGATTATATTTTTACCATTTAATCCAATTATGGTCATTTTATGTAATTTTACTTTGAAATTGGACATAAACAAGGGTAAGAATTTTGATAGTTATTATTTCTTAAAAATACGCCTTTTGGTTTTGACAGCGGAAATTAATTTTAAACTAATGAATGAAACATTTATGTTTAGAATTTGGTAAAATATATTTCATTTTTGGATTTGGAATATCAAAATTATCTTAGGGTGAAATTTTGGTACTTTTCTGAAAATTTTCAATTTTTGATGAATAGTGAAAAACACTGAGTTATAGTTTAAAACCAAATTTTTTTGTAAATAATTGGTTAGTTTATTTAAATTTAGTTAAGGCCAAAATAGATACTTAATTCATATATAAGTTAAATGTAATTCATTGGAGTTAGTTTAGAATAATTTTAGATATATAAAAAGTTTATTTATCTTTTCACCGTCTTTTACCCACCTCCTAGGAGAATTTAGAAATTTACATAAAACGTTATTTTACCGCTTCAGTGAGTGGAATTTCGAAAATACGAGAAACAAGGTTAATATAAATGAGTAAAATGTGGTTCAATGAGATGAAAATAATTTTTAGTGAAGAGTATCTTTTTGCTTTTATTTACCACGGTTAAAAGTAAATAGGGTAATTAAGGGTAAAAATGATATTAATATTACACTAACACATGTAATAATTCTATTGGACAAATGTATCTCGTCCAAGAAAACCTTAGGAATAAAATATTATAATTTAGGTGCGCTTGGATTAGATTAGGACATTTATTATTATTTAATTCAATGAAGAGTTAAAAGATTTAAAATCAAAGTTTATTTACTAACACATTTTTAGTATAAGGTTATAAATAAGATAAATTATATTGTAAATATTCATTTGAAAGATAAAATGATTTCGTAAATAATGGTATTTTATTTATAATTTTTAGACATTATATAATTTAATTTATTTATGACACAATCGTGATGCATTAATTACCTAATTAATGAAATACTAACATAATTGATATTATAAATATCAAAATAAATGTAATATGAGACCATTTATGAATTACACTAATTTTATATGTTAATATGACATATCAAGATTTATTATATAAATTGTTTTTGAAGTAATAATGTTGTTATAAATATATCAAAAACAAAATACCCAGTAGTGTCAAAATAGACATAAAAGAGTTTTTAAAACAAATATTATATTATTAATTTATATTAAATTCCTAAAAATATAAGTTTAGGCCATGAGACTTATATCATGATATGTGTCTCATTAAGGGACCACTTTGGGGTCGCTTTGAGGTATATAGTATGTTTATTAACTATATAATATAAAAATACAAAGTGACATGGTAAGTGTCAAACTAATTAACTAATTGTTAAATATAAAACATAAGGTTAATATAATGACCCAAACCTATCCGAATTCTATTGTTTGAATGGTTGTAGACCCATACCAACAATAAAATTTAAATAATCCACTTTTGGAGCCATTAAAAACCGAATATGAATTTATTATAAAATAATATTTCTAGCTTTCCAAAAGGATCCTCTCACCCCTCTTATAAAAGGGCACTCTCCCTTATCAATAATTCACACATTCAAAGCCTCTTGGATTGGCCAAAACCTACCCAAATACTCTCTAAACTTAACTCACTACAACTTAGAGGCCTTATTTTGATCATAAAGCCAACCTATGGATCCCATTTGATCAAATCAAAAGGAAGAACCCGAAGAAGAGGTAATGTTTTCACCACCCTATTTCAAAATCATTTCTTCATTAACTTCATATTTAATTGTTATTCCCAGTCGAAAATAATAACTAAATTATCTCATATATACTGTGATATTGTTAAAAATATGGTACAACCATATTCAGTATTCTATTCATCCTTTGAATGACATGTCACTATACGTGCGTACGTACGGCTTACCGTCTCCATATCGTGGTGTAATTGTTATTCAATATATTATTATTTGGATGGGTATAATAATGATGTGTAATTCATGTAAATAATAAATATAACATGATAATGATTCTGTATATATGATATAACATCCAATTATATATTATTTTAATATGAAAAGAATGATATTGTCGCTTGTACGTACATATGGACTACCGTCTCCACGAACGCGATGAGATTCACTCCCCATCATATCCATTCAAGACTAATTATCATTTGATGATTAAAAGTAGTTTTTAAGAACATTATATCATTCTGGATATGAATAAGGTACAAACTATCCATAAAAAACATGACTTATGTAACAAAACATAGAAAAGAAAATGAGTAAGTTAACACCCAAAACAATGATAATACTAAGATATTCTTAACAAATCAATGTTAAAAGATCATATATGATATAATAATTATGTATATGGTTCTTGTATAATTTTATAACAAATTTTTAACTATTATACAAGAGGTTAACATACCATCGAATAAGGAAAAGTACAAGGTAAGGGTTTATTTCACATTCTCTTCATTATTCGAGGTAGTTTATACGTAATTATCTACTGGGACCTCTTAATCATCCATATCCATGTTTCTTAAAAATGTATTTCAAAACATTCTTAATATTTTACATAATATAAGTTAAATTCATTTATACCCTTGTTTGACTTTTTAAAAGATGTTTATAAAGGAATTATTCTGTCGCTTTCTAAACAAGGTCCTTTTTAACCTTTTCGACAGAATTAAGGTAAGAATATTTTTTTTAACTTATACGGCGGGTGCGGCTATCTTACACCGTTATAAAATCATAGAAGCTTCCCTTACAATCTTATAAGTATATTTTCAATGTAAATGTTTTATTTTATGATAATGTCACTTTTAAATGATTTCAAAAAATAGATATTTCTCTCATATAGTTTTGATTTCATCTATATCAACATCCTTTGATAGATTTTAAGCTTATTTCAAGTTGATTTATTATGATAGAAAACATCCATATTGTATTGAAGGTTTTGTGATATGTTTGACTGTGGATGTGTTATTTTTATACCATTCATGGTTTAAGGATAAATATTGACATTTCTTCTACTCGTTTTTATACGAATGTTTATGTTATGATTAAACCTGTTCATATGAGGAATGCATTGGACATTGTAAGTCACAGCTGGAGCCCACTATAGATCATCGATGCATCGGTAGGTCTCATGAGAGAAACTAGTTTCTTGGCATGAGGGCTTGACAAAATCATTTTTTGTAGTCTTGGAACGATGCCTTGGCTACGTGGTTATGATAGTCTGACATTATGCATTCCATCATTATGAAAGTTGTTATTGATATTTAATGTGATTATTCAACTAGTAGAATATCCATTTGAATACGTAAATGGCATTATTTCATTTTATCATTTCCATTTTATTCATAAGTTCAAGTTTTAAAGGCTTTTGTTTTAGTTATACAGTCTCTCAAATGTTTATGCTTATTTATGAAAGCTTCCGCTATATTGTTATCCTTACTGAGCATCTGAGCTCACCCCTTTCTATGTTTTTTTCCCAGGATGTGAAGAAATATTTTTTGACTAACCTATAGGGATAGTCTGAAGGGGATATGATTGTGGACTATGGAGACTATATTATTTTAGCTTTTCACTTTTTGATGTAATTTAAAACTATGAATGTATCTAGTGATTCCAAGGATACTAAACTAATCGGTCTTTCGAGACATGATCTTTAATGATCATGCCAATTTTATGTAATAATGCACCAACTCTGGGTAATTGGGGTCGGGGCATTAATATGTAGCATGCATGCTAAATGATAATGTTACGATGTGATGGGTGCACCCAGAATTATATAGCGCAATATGAATGTTTCAATGTGAAGGGTGCACAAGGAATTATACAGTGCTCCAATGATTTGGTTAAAGTTATTAATGTCATGAGTTAATTTCAAATTATGTGTGAACAATATTCTATCTTTGTTCACAATTATGTGTGGTAGTTAACAACTATGAGATGATGTTTGATTTTTAATCATTGCCACATTTCAAGTCTTTTATTTATAATTACTATCACGTTCATGATCTTTTGACTATGTTATGATTATTCTCACCCCATTCTATATTGTTATTATCTATCCTCTTACTGTGCTTTTATATCAAGCCTTTTGATGTATATCCTCATGTGACTACACGTATTATGGAGGGGTCTAGTGCCAATAAGAAGCTAGATAATAAGAAATAAAAAATACGTTTATTCTCGACGGTGTAATTGTTATGTATGGTCCTAGTTTTCTGGAGAAACTAAACCGTTGGATCCACTATGTGTAATAATATTATGTTGTTTATCTTTAAAATTATGTAATAGTAATGTAAGAAAACTTTGGGTTTCTATCAGGATGAGTTGAATTATGGGATGAAAATGAGTTCCATGGCATATCGTTTTCCTATGGTTCAACTTGGGATGATCTGTTTCTGCTTTTGGAACCAAAAAGAAAGAGTTCATATTCGATAATATCAGCTCCAGCCTTCATTGAAGCAGACACTTCAAGACATCAGGTCTCCACCCATAGGTTATGTAATGAATCTCTTGACATAATATGGAATAAGAAGAGGTGTAGGTAAATTTCTCTCATCCCTTGACTCAACCACTGCAGTGTATAGTAGTTTAAATGTTTCTAATGTAGATTTAATTATAATTTAATGTTTCTCTATATGGAAAAATATTAGTGATATTGTCCTCATAGAATTACAGTGGTTATTACTTTCGGTTGTGTGTCTTTAATTGGTTTTACTTGTGTGGTTAGCCCATGGTTAGTCTGATTCAGTTCTGGATTATTCAATTTTGGATATGATTTAATATTGTGGAGTTTATTATTAATTGATTGGAATTCTATTTGGATAAGGGTCTGTTTCATCCCACCTATTTTTTTGGTGGGGGTTTTCAGTCTGTGTGGGGAGTTCCAATAATATTCTTTATTGGGTTTCACAAATTGGTCAATTTTTGTTGGTTATTAATGGTGGTGATACCCACCATAAATTTGTTTGTGGCATCTTATAGATATGTCCAATTCTAGTTGGTTTCTAATGGTGTGGAGTTCGTTCCTAATTCCCTTGAATAAAATCCATTTAATTTACCATTGATTGATATGAATCCTTTGGTTTCATTTGGTTTTTTGGTTTAAGAGTCCTTCCATTCTAGTGAACCTTGGTCTTTTGGATTACACCCAACTGTCTTGTATAATAATATCTTGTATCTTGAGTTTTCCATCATCTTATGAGAAGTGGTTTTCGATCATTGAATAAATTTATGTAAGATTTATAAGTTCAGATTAGCGGAGTATATTATGCTATGCAATTTTAGAAATTTTAATTTTTTTAACAATGTTAAATGTTTCCATTGAATCGATCAACTAGTTATTTTTTAGATTTTTGTGGGAAGAAAGAATAAAGTTGGAGAGAATTGTCACCCATAGATTTTTATGATTGTCCCTGGTACTATTTCATCTTTTGGATCATTGTTTTCCAATCTTGTTTTTAGTGTTCCATATTTAAATTTTAAAATATTATTTTTTTCTTTGGTCTTCCATTTATTCCATATTTTTTTCTTTTTGGTGATAAATGGTGATATTGGGATTAACTTAGTAAGCACATGGTTGGTGAACAGTTAGGGGAAACCATGATACCTTATTTGGAAAACCATGTAGAAAATTTTCATTTTAAAATAGTGGTAACCACATGGTTATTAAATAGTTTGGTAAACCACCCATGCTAATAATGTAGCTTGTTACTCTAAGATACTGAGGGATGAAACATTTCCCCAGTGGTTGGAAAACCATGCATGAAAACATGGAGACATGTATAGGTCATTAAAAGTGCGATTTTCCCTTTCAACGAGTGAGGTGTTTTTTACACCCAAACACCCTATTCATACCCTAGCCAAGATTGTGTGACAAAATGGTATCCCCTCCCTTCCTCTCCACGCTTCCTCCCCTTTTCTGACGCATGGTTCTGGGGTTATTTTCATGATTTTGGGGGTTTTTTCTTAATGTATTATCCTCTTCTATTCTCCCTCTTCCAACTCCATCATTTTATCTTGATTTAACCTTATCAATTGGACATGTGAAAATAGGGTTCATGTTTCACTATATTTATATTGGGGTTTTTTATTTTACTCTTGGATGTTCTTTCTTCCTCGAGCCTTTTCAGGGAACTTTCGTATTGGTAGTGTTGAATCACGTTGAGTTTGAGGTAGTTTTTTCAAACCATCCCATAAAATTTATGAATATTTGGTTTCATGATTTTTTCACCTTCCTAATGTGTTAAATAGTTATGTGATACATTTAGAATAATTATTTGATATTAAATTAGCATGTTTTCATGATTTTTTTGGTGTTTATTGAATTGTATCATTAAGATGTGTAGACCAAGAGATTGATAAAAGTCATAGTCTGAATTTATAAATGAATTTTGGGTTTTAAAGAACAGTGTGGATTTGTAAATGAATTTATTGAATCTAAAATATTGTTTGGTTGTTTTTAAATGGATTTATAAATTGGTTTCGACCTAAAAGTAGTGTGTGTTGATTTTTTGAATTTGATTTGACATGTGATGATGGTGCCTGTCCAGTTTGGAATTTTGTAGAAAGTGGTTTTTGTGTCGAAAAGTAGAGTGAGTTATAAAATGGAATTTCCTAAATGTTTATGAAATTTCAATCTAGGGATTTTAAATTTTCAAAATGGAGGACTTTGTTCTTTTTAAAATAGTGATCTATCAATGGGTTATCAATCTGGGTTTCGAACTTTGTGAAAATTTTATCTTGAAAAAAATCCTTGGAAAATTATCTTTTATTGAATATGTTTAATGTTGTCCGAGGTAAATCTTGAGAGACTCCATTGTGTTAGAATGGTTTAATGGAAAAGGGTTGTTCCGTTGGGTTACTCATGGGTGAAATGTTCTCTGAATTTCTTTTGTGTGATATATGTGAACATGATTGGATGTATGGTTGGAATTGTTGGCTCACCCACAGTTTTTCTTGAGAGGGGAACCTGTCATGGATAAATGATTTTCAATGAATTATTGATGCATGAGAATATTATTTCTCTCTAACAAGTGTCATGTAGAATTGGTTTTATTTTCTTTTTTATATGGGATATTTCCTCTTGATTTGACAAGGTAGGGTGTGATTGATTTTGTGGGTGATAATTCATGTTATCGGGTTAGGCATGTCTTTATAATTATTCAATATTTATAGTATGTTATAGATTATTTAACTTGGATTCCTGATTATCCCATGTCTTTTGGTTCTTATTTGAATGTGGTAGACGATTGTGATACTTGTTGGTTGGTATATCTTATATGATATTTTTCTATTTCTCTTGTTATGTGATCATAGTGGTTTCTTTCTGGTGGGGTTAACAGGTTTCGAAAAGTTATGAATTTTTTTTCAAGGGTTTGAATAAAATTTGTTGAGAATTATTTCCACAGTATTTCCCCATTATTAAATGAAAACATTATGTTGTCTCGTATAATATTTAATCTATTATTCTTTGAAGAGAAACATAACATGAATAGAAAAATATAAGTGGATTGTGTTTGCTTTTAAATGGATTTTTTTTAAATCCTAGTTTTATATATTTATTGAAAACATGAAATTAAATTTTCTATCATTTTAATTAAATTCATTTGTAATTGATTTGTTAGGGAATTCGTACAATGTTTTAATACTCATGCCTAGACTTATTTCTTGTTTTTATCTTTGTCTGTATGTTTTTACTTGGTTTTAGTCATCAAGGGTGATTGTTATTTTTGGAAATAAGAGAGTGACCCTTGGGGTCCCATGGAGATGTTGTGGCCTTTACATTCAGCTTTGGTATTATTGTTCAGTTTGATGTATTTTATTTTTCGATAAATGATGTTCAGTTTGGTAACTATATTTATTTTGATCTTATCTATTTTTTCCTCTACTAATTTTTTTTTATGGAAAAATAATTTACATGGATACACATTGGATACCCTAAAACTAGTTTCCATTTTGAGATGGTGATGAATACCTCTGAGAGAGTGTTATTGTAGTTCACTAGAAGACAAATTTTCATATAACCGCTATAAAAATTAATGTGTTCATATTTACTCTTTATACACTGATCAAATTAATTGTAAAATAAAATTATGTATATATTAATAAATCATAGAGAAGGGAAAATGAAAAAAATGTTAATATTATCATAAAGGCATAACCCCTCACCGATTCCTATATATCATTGTATTTTTCATACCAAAAAATTAGAATAAAAGGATTTGATTTTGAATAATGAAGTTAAGATATTTCAATCTCAAATGTATAATGTCTATTCAAAGGCATTTTCCAATAGCTGTTATATGAGAAGGTTTTCCATTTATATGTGCTCCATATATCTATAATGATAACTATGTATGTTTTAATTCACATATGATTATCTATCAAGATAATATTTTATTTAAAATACATATGATTATTATTGCTACATATAAAATACCTAAAAACTAAAAAAATGTGATGATTCCAATAATGAAAATTATGATATCAATTCAAACGTAATGAAAAATATTATTTGTGGGTATAATATAGGAAAATTTTATCAAGTATCTCAGTGTCTTACTACTTATAAAATGTGGGAGACAATTATAGATTCATATAAAGGAACTAAAAATGGCTGACAATCAATGTATTGAAATGAAAAAAATTATTTTTGACGTGATAAAAATGTATGATGGTGAATGAATATCCCAGATGAGTTGCTGATTAATAGAACATATCATTGATGCTTATTATTTTGGAGTTAAAAATTTGAATATCAGATCAATCACTATATGTAAATATTGTACGTCACTCAAAATGGAATAGTATATCTGATACTATATTAAAATAATCACCAATCAATGATTTGACAATGAAATAATTTCTTGGAACCCTAATAATGTATGAAGCATAGATTCTTGATGAATATTTTTTTCACTAATTAAGAATAAAAAAGACTATGAATATAGCCCTGTATATTTCAAAATCCCAAAGAAAGGTTTTCTGAACTCAACGGAAAGCTAAACACTCCAAGGAGCTCTGTGGAATACCTACATGGCATACCTGGGCGGCATACATGCATGACAAAATATTTTCTGTACCCCAATGTGGCTGACCTATGTGGAGTCCGTACGTAGAGGGCCTTCAGGGAAAACTTCCCCTCAACCAGGCCCCATCCATGACTACAAATAGAACTATTGGGCTTCCCATTTTAAGGACTGAAAAAGTTAAAAGTCTATATGAAGCTCCCATTTCATAGCTCTTCCCCACAGATCCATCAAATTGTCTCTAGCAGCTCTCTAAGACACGAGAGAAGAGATAATTAAATGGGATAAGAATATTTTGAAAGTCCTTCACAATTTTTACATAGGCTTGGTTCCCCTATGTGAAACATATTCATCTGTCATCATAAAAACCTACAAGACATGCCAACATCATACACATGTGCATCACACATACGTGGTATTGTTGTGCGGTGCAGAAACACGGGGTACCTACACAGTACACATTCACAAAGTACCTACGCAACAGATCTTGTTGTAATGTCTTCATACCAACTTAAGTTCCATATTTAAGGCCATTCATGGCATTTTATCTCCTTCCATGGTTCCCTTAACTAAAAGGGACTAATTTTAAGCCACCACCAAAACCTATGGACTTATCAAACCCTTGGGAAGGGAACACTAGTGTGTCTCTTATTTGGGTTTGTATTTCCACATTCAGTGATTTTAAACATTTGTTTCACAATGAGGTTAGGATTCATGGCGTGTCTGTGGGTTTTTATATCCACAATCACATGAACCATTCTCCCATAAATTGTGTTGGGATGTTCCCGGATTTGTAGATTATGTTTTGGGTCCCACCTTCTCCCTTCTTAAATAGCCAAAACCTTAGCTCACTGGTAAGGAAGGTACGATTCCCAATTTATTTTCCAATCAAGTGAATGAAAAGTATCCTGCCCCTACCAAGATCAATTTTAGGGCATCCATCCTACTGTAATCCCCTAACATCCATCCCTTTCTTTCATTGGACCCTTGACCAATGTTATGGGAACAGAGGGAGGGATCGTTGCCTCGCCCTCTTCCCAGGTCGCCTAACCCTAATCCACAGTCGCTGCCGTAGGCCCTCCCTCTTCAACCAGTGAATGAGGAAAAGTGTTAGTGCCTTTTGGAATTTTTTACATCCTCTTGTTTCAAACACCGAGCATTACTCACGTGGGATTAGAGATTTTTCATGATCACAACATTATCACAATCATCTAAACTATGAGAAATTTTATTCTTGTTTAGATGGTATACGTAGGAATCCTTCTTAGGGATCAAGCTCACTGGATATCCTCTTTAGGAATCCAACTCTAATTCTATTAATATGGGAATCCTCCTTAGGAATAATCCATAAATTAAACACCCCATATCATCAAGGAATCATTTTCCAGAAGTAACCCCAAAATCATTTATCTAAATGGACTATTGTATCATATGAGATATATCAAACTACATGGTCTATGATTCCAATCCACATAGGTTATGTAAGAATCCTCCTTGAGGGACATTACCAATACTTCAAATCAACCCTATTCTTCTTGGGACATATTCCCAAATGGGTCTCATCATACATGTAATCCCATATCCTTTCCATGTTTTTTGGGATGTTTCGGCATAAGTCCCACACCAATACTTGACTAATCTCCTTCATCTTATATTTACTTACGACATGGCATTAAACTGTATGGTTAGGTCCTTATCACTTGAACTTAAAATGTTTTATGTTTCCCATTAAGCGGTACCGAACTATGGGGGTTTTGATTCCTTTCACTAGGATACATAGGTAGCCCATTTTATGGGTATGATATCAATATAAAAAAAACCTTCAACTACCTAGATGAAAATATATTCTAGAGTTCCCCACTAAGTAGTATATGAGATGATACCATTGATGGAGAACCTTAAATACATACAAAGTATTAAAAATATTAAACATGTTAATAAGTTATTGAAAATTACAAGGGAAACTTATATTATACATGCTAAATTAATAAGGATTCATTGAAATATCTTAAATTTATAAATAGAGTCCCAGAGTAGACTTTAATTCCCCTCAAAAGGGTATGATGAGTCCGACCAACCATCCTCTTGAACAATGCACGTTCTTATGCATCGTAAATTTAAAACTTAATGAACGTCTACCTTTGAAATGAAGGTACATTTTGGATAAAAAACCATTGGAAGTTTCTATATCCATGTATAAATATAATGGAAACCTCTTGGATGTAGTGAATCATAAAACTAGAACACATGTTTCAATGAACTGTGAAAAAAAAATGGTGAACTCGACATGAATTATAACCCAAGTTAATAATGTCATCAACCTATGAGGACCCTATAAATTGATAATGTAAGGCCATAAAAAGGAATCAATAATGCATCTATCCATCTAAAATATGTCTCTTTAATGGATTTTATTGTTTTTTCTTGTTTTGTTCTCAGAACACCCTTCATTACAAAATGTCATTCTTCTAGAAGACATATTTGAACTTCCCAGCCACTGCACTACCTGGATCCTCATATATGGGAAGGATGCCAACTTCCACCCAATTTCATCAAAGTTTGGTCTCTAAAATAGTGATAAATTTGTACCATCAGCACTATACAATACCAACTATAGTGGCTGCCTGACATGTTCTCCAGGTCAATAACAATCCTAGGTCGTCTATCTAGTGACAACCGGTGATCAAGAAGTAGACGGTGACAACCGCCATCTTCAACCATTTTAGGTCCTTATCCATGGAACACAATAACTGTCCCCTCCCTAATACAGTGTTTTGGATCAACAGTAACACAATGCCTCAATTAAAGGATTCAGGGGTCCTTCATGTGGAATACTACCATCAATCGCTGCTAGCAGAATCGCGTGGCACTGAACACCTAACATGATGGGGGTGTTGCATCCGAACGTTTGGACAAGGTACCTTAGACTAGGGAACACAAGAAGAACTGTCGGGGACAACATCCAGCCAAAAGAGATCAGTTCCTATCATCTTCCCCCTCCAGATAAGTCCATCAACCTAACTTGATGGTAAACAATGAGTGGGAACATACACCCATCCATCCAAATTCCACTACCTCGCAGACTCGCCTGGAATAAACTCACCAATAAAAAAAAGAAAATATTGTGTATTACCATAAAAATGGACATAATCATGTTTAAATATTATCATCCTATCCACCAGATTGTCTGACTACATTTAAAAATTCTTACCAATCAAATATAGTGGCAAATAGTATACTTGAACAAACACCTACATACAATCTCCAATTATTCTTGACATAACTTCTACTAGTATTGAAGTATGTTCATTAAATATTCTTGATATAAAAAAACTTCCATGCATATACATCATCCTGCATTCATCAAGACATCAAACAGTCTCATATGGCAGCACATGGAGAAGTCATTTAGAAATCTCTGATGACAAATCTGTGGAAGATCCAACTCTTTTTCCCCATAAAAAGTACTATCAATACCCATTGATAAGAGAAGGAGGATATGAGAAGGTATATAAAACTACTCAAGATAATGAATGGACATATATTCTCATTTTTTATTCTGAATTCACCAAAAACGTCTTATCAATGGTGAAAGGGAAGACACCAATTTATTTCCATAATCTAAAAGCATGCCAGAATATTATAATAACAACTTCAGTAGTACCAAGGGAATTGACACATAAATCTATCCCCACAGCTGGGATGACACATCATCATTCCATCCTAGAGAATATACACACCTCTGTTCTAGTCCAAGAGGTTCATGGGGTATACTCCCCTATATCATACAGAAAATAGGATTAGGAACTTACACGCGTTCCAATTTGAGGTAATCGGTCCGTTCTGGTGACCACACCAAGGCAGGCACATACACATGCCCATGATAACTACCTATCCAAGAAAGTGGATTTAACTAAGTTTAAGAGAACATCCAAAAATAAGTCTCTCAAAACACAGTTGTAAAATAAATAGTTAAGCTACAACCTTACTCATATTAATGATGGAGTTGTTGAAGCCCTCCGACAATTATTTGTCGTATCTCAAGATCCTAACCTATCATTTTAAAATTATGGGAGTGGTAACAATAATTATATTGTTCTATGTCAGAAATATCATCATGAAGGTTTGCTTCATTAAATTGTTTTCAATCCAGATATCCTATCCTTGGATGAGAGCAACGACGATCCTCTCTGTGGCTAGAAGACCAAGTGGAAAGAGGATTTGTCCCTTTCTATAATCCACCATGGTAGTCCTCCTTATGATTTTATTTGCTGCGAAAGTCCTCTCCATATTAGTATTTTTCATTGTCAAGAAAATTCTATAATTGAAAACGTAGTGATGAGAAATCACTCCTATCTCAAGGAAATTTCATACGAAGGGTCAGTCATATCTAATGAATTTTCATTGTCGACTGATATAATTTTTCAACCTGAATACATCATAAGGGATTGATGATTCCTTGAAACTGCCATGGGTCATTTTTCTTCTAATACAAAGAATCCACATTTTCTAGACCATGAGTAGAAACCTAATGTTTAAGATAATGAAGATATGATAAACATGAGAAAGAAATTGGATAAAGGAGAAATAACTTTCTTGTTCTAGACTTTGGAAAATTCTCAGTACAACATTTTATAATTGATGGCAGAATATTTATTTAATGATTTTCACCTCAATATATATAATACTCATCATCATTTTAAATCCAATGTATTACCATGTGATTAATATCAAAATAATTTAATGTTAATAGAAGGGTTGAAATCCATAATTGACTTGGTATCTCTATCGGTTTCCCAACATCCAATGGTTAAAAAACATAAGAGAATCCTTCAGCGTGCATGGATCAATGATATAAAAGGATATACCAATTAATTTATGAAACCCCATCTGATTTTAATATTAGATGATGGGGTGGACATAGAGAATTTCATTTCACTGCACTCCACAATCATCAAAGCTCGCAAAAAGTGGTATCCTGAAACATTTTTACCCATGTCCAGCAAAAATCAACAGATTTTATATGTAATCAAATGTAAGCTCCACAACATGCCTAACTAGCTCTCATTAGAGTCATGCCCAAAGGATACAATTTTTTGATTTACTTTAACATCATTCATCGGAGAATCCTGAGAAGGACTCCCGCATAGTCGATGTTAGCCATTAGATAAAAAAAATGTTTGAAATAACATAGAGATCTTCTGAAACATGTGATTTGAGTGGTTTTCAGATAATTCAACCAACTAATGTCCAAATAAAATTCTTCAAATCACAGGATAAACTATGCACATGTCATCCATACCAGTTCAAGAGAAACCCCATCCTGTAGGGATGAGGGTTAATTTAATTAAACCTTTATGTTCATTAAAAAGTGTTCAACGTTTTGAATAATAAAAATAGGAACATCACCAGCCTATAGGGTTAGGGTATTTTTTACATCTACAACCCCCTCCCAAACGAATGTCATTTTTCTCCCTATTATGGAAGAAGCCACAAAGATAGTTTAAAACTGAACTATCAAAGGATTTAATTCATGTTGCTATCTACCAAATAGTTCATGGGGATTCATTATATATAGTAACAAAGTCTCATGAATGATATAGAGGGAGATGATCTTACACATATAAGGACAAAATGACATCAATTCATTATGCCTCAGTGAATGTTATTAACACTATTGCACAAGTTCCTATAGAAAATGAGTCTAGTTCATGAGAATCAGATAATGAAGTTCTTATTAATAATACAATATGCACTAATGAAAATGAAGAGTGTGTATATACCCAAAATCATAGGCTTTCACAGAATCTACACATGCCTTCAAATAACCAACTCCTACCCCTCCAAAATGCATCTTGAAAAGGGAATGGTAAAACTAAGATTTCATCTCACTTTTCCACTAGGGAAGTTCAATCTATTTCTTTTGAAGAGATATTTTCACAACAAGAAGAGGAGATGAAATAGTTAAAAATAATCAATATAGATTTACTTCGAAGAAACAATTTTACTAGACGTACTCCCAAGGAATATCCTCAACTTTCATATCCTGTAGTTTCTCCTCATCAAAAAGAATTTTTTGTAACTACAGATGTGGATAATGAATTACATCTATTGGGTAGACATTCAAGACAAGATCAAACACATCATTATAGGCATGTTCCCGTGGGTTATCCAAGAAAAATACTAGCACCACCACTAGTGGTTTTGACATCCATTGCACCAGTTCAAGATCCAGCTATTGTACTTTAACAGGTCCCAGCTCATCAGGATATTCCCCATGTTTTTATGAACAAAACTAAGGAATTTTAAACTTGATTTTAAGATATGGAAGAATAGTGTACTCTATTTTAGTCGAAAAAGAAATCATACCCTGAATGGGTGGATCTGATTCCTCCCCCACCAAATTTCCAAAATACTACATTCCCAATCCTTAATGGTTCAAAAGGTCCACGAAAAAACTTAATGCATTTCTTCTCTCGTTGTGATACCATGATGAGGAATCCTCAACAACAAGAAGCATTAAAAATGACGTATTTTGTGCAGTCATTACAAGGACCAACTTTTGAGTAGTATACATGTTTTAAATATAGATCAATTACTAGATGGGAAGATCTCTATTAGAAATAAATTCTTAAATTCTGCTCAATTCTTCCGAAGATGACAGTTTTTGATCATACAAATTGAAAAAAAAGGTAATGTAAAAGAGTTTCATATTTAATTTCATGATGGAAAGGATTAACATATTCTTTAAATATGGAACTCTTTCCAGAAGATTTGATACCAATTTGTGTGTAAAATATTGTGATGAGTTACACACACCACTGATCATTGTGAAATAAACAGGTAGATTTCAAGACCTAGCTTCAATTTCTCAATAGATTGAATATTATATCATGGAAAATATGTCAAAAACTCATGAAATTCCCTTAGATCTCGTATGTAGACTAGGGAAAGAATAAGATGCTACATTTACACATAAGAAATCACATGTATCACTTACACTTCAAAACCATCATTATATCGAAGGGCTCCACCTCTTGAGCATCACAGAAATGACCACCTCGTCAAGATGATCAAAGAGATCAAAGGAAAAAACAATTTGAATAGTTAAGGAATAATGCTTATTCTTTATGTAATGAACATGTTCTTGGGTACTTCATATCATATATAGAAAAAATTTGGTTTAGTTTCTAAGACCAAGGAAACCAAACCAAGATGGAGATAATGATCTTCTTAATTATTTCCCCTTTAACTGAATATTGGGGAATTCAATTCAAGAGTGTTTTGATTTCATAGACCTATAAAAAATGGTAGAATCTGGTCAAGTGAAACTGAAATGTCCATCATCTCAAGTAGCATGTGTTACTGTTATACATCTAGCGGAAGAAAGCGAATGATATGATGTCAAAAGTAAAAAATGTATAGAAATATGATAATTGGATGATCAGGAAAACTATCAACCAAACTCATGTCATTTAACAAACATAGTTGTAAAAACTGATTGTGTTTCCAACCACTCTCAACACAGAAAAACCATCTTCATAAAAATGTCAATTATCGAGGAAGCGATGTGATCAAAAGGAAAAAAGGGATGTTAGAGGAAGACGTGATCATATCAAGGAAAAATCTTTCCTTGGATCGAATAGATTACATTCCATCTACTTCAAAAGAAAGGGCACTGCCATGCCAAACGACACAACAAGAATCAACCAGTCAAATAAAATCTTCATTATATGGAGAATTGATATTTGGTTTTTTCAACACAATCCACTTAACGGATCCTCATGCTAATGGTGATTGGGATCATAATGAGTTCGAGTTCCCTATACCTAACTATAGAACCATAAGAAGAGGCCAAGGTCATGGATAGAGAAGAATAAGTTGGAATTATATAAGCCTCTATTTTAGCCCTACCCCAACTGGAACCATATATTCATCGGAATCTTGTGGGAGAGCCCTTTAGAGGGCTGGAAAAGAATAAGCAGATTTTTTCACACATGACGAATGCAGTCCTACCAGGATTATTTTGGAAGACCAATTAGTGGTTACACAATCTTCTTCTCGGTAAGTAGATAGACATAGTCAGTAAAATATTCCAAAGAAATGAGTTTTTATAGGTTAGGCTTCAATACTGGGAACATCCACATCAAAATTGTCAACTTCCATGGCACCTACAAATCCCATCTCTTTGCTGAGAAAAGCAGTCCTCTGGGAAAAAAGTATATTTTTCTGAAACATCTAGCCCATGTATCGACCATTTTGTCAATTTTGGATTCCTTGAATCTATCAAAAGTGCTTCGAGAATCACATATTGAGGCTTTTCCAAGTCCAGAAGAGTTTGAAACCGATGTTACTACTACTGAGGTTTACAATATATAGAATGATCATGTATAATGTCATGAAGTTATTTATTTTACAAAATAATATGAAGATGATGTTGTACATGGACATATAAGGCCCTTGTATCAATCAGGGAATGTCAATGGAATATACATTAGAAGAGAATTCATTGATAATTCCTTAGGAGTAAAAATCATTTCCATTCATAAAAATCGTCGATTGGGCCTTAATGAATCTAACTTATCTCCTTCTACCATAATTCCTAATGGTTATGAAAATAATAAACAAAAACCTAAGGGAGAGATTACACTGAGAACTCATTTTGGAGATCTTGTGATTAATTCAGATTTCTTGGTTGTTCATCAGGACACCACCTTCAACATTCTGTTTGGAAGGCCTTGGCTAAATCAACATGCATCCATACCTTCATCGTACCATCAATGACTCAAGTACACTTTCAATGGTCAAATTGAAACATTGTATGGTGAAAAGGCTCCATTCAAAACATGTGAATCTCAATAAATTGATGCATAATTTTATCATGCGAAGGGAATGAGGTCAGTGACAAATGAGGTAGTCAGAATCAATTATTCTAATGTCTTGGAAATGATACCAGAAAACCCATTCATACATTTTAGTTCAGATTATGTGTTACCTTTCAATAAAATTGAAAGGGTAAAACCAAATCCAAGCACTCATCTAGTGATTTCCATAATGTCAATTATGGAAACTCAGCCTGACAGCATGGGATAAACTATTTATCCACCATCCAGTGATGGAAGCTTAAATGGGGATGTCTTCATTTCATCCACTGAACTAAAGAAAGCCACTACATAATAAATAAAAATAGAAGAAGCTGTTGAAATACTATAAGAAGATAATGATGTTGATTTTCAATCCATCATCTCCTCTTTATAACCCCATGAAGACCGTTCATCATCAGTAGTTTTACAAATGATGGACTCTTCTTTTGGATGTCCAAATACTAACTCCACTCCTAGATTTGTAATTTTTTCATTTCCACCTAGTATGAATTTTGAAATAGAAGAATTGACGCTTAAGGGAGGTTAATAAGATGAATAATATATTAGGAATATATTTCCATCATTTGAGGATGGTGTCTCTACTACTATAGATGAGCTCAGATAAATAAATCTGGGTATAAAAAAAGATCCATGCCCCACTCTAATTACTGTAGCCATTACTTATGAAGAGAAATAGGTGTATGCATCATTTCAAAAGCAACATAGAGATATATTCCCCTAGAATTATACATAAATTCCATGTCTTATCCCAAACATATCTACTCATAATTTGGGTTTTACAGAAGAACATCGATGATTTATGTAAGCAGTAAGAAGAACACACTCAACTCATGCCTCAAAAATTGAAGTTGAAGTTGATATACATTTTAAGGATAAATTTATCATGGAGGATCAATATCCCAAATGGATTGAAAACATTGTCCCAGTGAAGGATAAGAATGGGAAAATCATATTTTTTTATTGACTTCAGGGATCTTTAACAGAATTTTCATAAAGATGACTTTCTACTTCTGATCACAGATATTTTAATTTATGATACAGCTCGCTATGAAGATCTTTACTTCATGTGTGGATACTATGTTTATAATCAAATTCATATGACTCAGAGGATGAAGAGTCTACAGCCATCAAAGGCCCTCATGGTGTGCTTTTCTATCAGGCAATTCCCTTTGATTTATGAATTCAGGTGCAACGTAACAATGTGTCATGCATCATATGATCAAAACCTTCTTAGTAAAAGTTGTTGAATGTTATGTGGACGATTTTTTGGTCAAATCTAGGAATTTTTTTGATTAGTTGGCTGATTCGGAGTCCATATTCAATAAATGTTGGTAACACAATATAATGATGAACCCCTTGAAATGTTCTTTTAGGGTAACCTTAAAAAAATTCCATGTCTTCATTATACTCCATCATGGTATCAAAGTTGTTTTGATGAAAACAAAATCAATCCTTATCATGTAACCTCCTAGAAATTTGAAATATTTAAGAGGACTACATGAAAACATGTCCTATATTAGGTTCTCTATCACCAATTTGGAAGGCTACTGTCTACCCTCCAACAGATTAATCAATAAGGGAGTCACCTATCAATGGACTAATGACTGCCAAAAAGGATTGGATACCATAAATTAATATCTTTTGAGTCTACCAGTATTAACAACACCGATTGAACTAAGACCACTTATTCTCTATGTTACATCTTTAGAGAAATCACTAGGTGCCTTCCTTACCTAGAAGAATGGTGTTGGGACTAAAAGATTCCTTTAGTACCACATTAGAACTATGCGTGATGTAGAAACATGGAATTTAAGTATTGAAATTTGTTGTATGTCATTAATCATTTTAGATAAAAAATTGAGCACTTCCTGCAACATCATGATGTCCAATTGTTGTCTCACAATAACCCGCTCCAATTTATCATCAGTCATCCTATGCGTAAAGGGAATCTGACACGGTGGGTAGTTATTTTTCAACTATTTGATATCCAATTCATACTTCATAAGGTAATAAAGGGTCAGGATCTAGATGATTTCCTTGTTGAACACCCATATGTTGGAGATTCATCATTGAATACTAAACTTCTTAATGAAGTGATATTCTTTATTCAAGATAATTCCCAAACATGGGAAACATACATTTATAGTGAATCCAGAAGTCAAAAAAAGAAGAGGATGGAAAACACTAAACTAAACAATGTTCAATTAGAATTTGTCCTTATTTTCTCATAAAAGGAAGTATTGCCTTATTATTTCTAGTTATCGGAAGGTGGGACAAAAAATGAGGCAAAATATAAAGCTCTCATTACCAGCTTGGAATTGTAACATTAGGTGAAATTGAATCAATTTAAAGTAAAGGTGATTTAGAATTTGTAATCAAACAAATAAATGGGGAATATTGAATCATAATATAAGAGTTAATACATTTGTGTGATTATGTCAGAGGGTTAATGGATGAATTTCCCTCAGATCTAACATTGTATTATGTACCACGATCACAAAACGCTAAAGCTAATGCATTATCTAATGAAACTATAACCTTCAAAGATCAAAACCAGGATGAGAAAGTCATCAGTATAACCCATCATCATGTGTTCCCACCATTTGTTCAAACTAGAATGGAGGAAATGAATGAAATTAGACTTATTTCTGTGCCATATAGTTATACCACATTACGGGAAAAAACCTTCATGGAATACCATTAAAATTGAGTATATCCACTAGATATAGCTGAAAAAGAATAGATCTGATGACGAGCATCCAATTTTACTGTTTAGGATTGTTCAGATAACCATAAGATCCTCTATAAATTTTGGCTTTGATTGAATCCTCTTCAAGTGTATTAATGGAGAAGAAACACCATCATTCATGAAAGAATTACATTTAGGAGCTTGTGGTTCTCACTAGTATGGGCATTGGATTTCTGATCAAATACAATGGCTCAGATACTTTTTTACTTCAATGATGCAGGATTGAATAGATTTCAATACGAAATATCATCCCATCAAAGTGTGTGCCAAGTTAGTTCATCATCCTATGGAGTTTATACATAAATATAAATACTCCTGGCCATTTCCACATTATTAATGGATATAGTATGGCCTTATACTCTAGCTACGACTAAGTGGTTCAGTTATATCCTTACTGTAACTGAATTATTTCTAAATGGGTTGAGGAAATTCCTCTCAATGATTAAGGATCCAAAAGAATTGTAAGTTTTTTTTAAAACTGACATCATTACCAAATTTGGGGTTCCTTATACTATATTGACGAACAATGTAACAAATTTCTGTTCTGTTGAAATAAATAAGTTATATCCAGAGCACAATATCAAATCCAACCCTTCATCGTTCTATCTTGTAGTGACCAATGGATTAATATAAGAATTAAATAAGACCCTATCATATATACTCCCAAAGAAGGTGGAAAAAGATAAAAATTCTTGGCCTAATAAAAATTTTCATGCTTTTGGGGATTATCGGACTACTACCCATACAGCCTCCATGTAAACTTCTTATTCATTGGTGTGTAGAATAGAAGTATTTTTTCCAATTGAAACTAAATTACCTTCACTAAGATTCACAATCTATGACCAGTTGTCCATAGATGAGAGGTATCAAAATGGTTTGATGAGGTCGAATGATTAGATGAAAAAAATATTTCATACACTGCATCATTTAGAAGTCTATCAGAATAGAATAGCGTGAGTATTTAACATGATTGCATGCCTCTGATCATTCCTTCATGGAGAATTGGTATTGGTCCTCATGACTCTAATGATACAAGGAAAGAAACCTCCAGTGCTTGAACCAAAGAAGGAAGGTCTTTATTCCATACATAAGGTCCACTCAAATGAAGATAATCCTAAATCTCTACAGATGGAGAGAATATTAAAACTGTAACCAATGTGAGATTCTAGAATAAATACATTGTGTAATTTTACATATAGTCCTCACTGCAAGACTGAAAATTACAAAACCCACATGTCCTCACAGAAAGACTCTAAAATACATAGTACAAGGTCCTAGTTTCAAGACGTTACACTGCATAACAACCATAAGTGTCCATGATACACTGTGATAAAATTTGTATCATCTTTTTCCTTGTCGCATGCCGTTAAACTGCATGACATCATTTTTCCTCACTAAAAGAAATTAAACTTTACAAATGACATCTTCCTAACATATTGTTAGGATATTCCATAAGAAAACATCATTGAAATATTTTCCACTCCATAGTGGAACATGAGTCCCAATAATTCCTTTGTCTGAGTGAGATCTACATAGGGACCTTGATTAAATAACTATGTGTGCATTGATTCACATTTATATGAGATATGTCGAGGCGCCTGGATCTCCAATCTTTTTCCCAGCCACAACCAAAAAAAATTATCTCTTTTTCTCCTCCTGTATATAAATCAGATCTATACATAGTCTTCCCTTAAGATACATGGTCTAATCATTTTTCCATTTTGTATCATAGGTTTTACTGTTCTTCACGAACATGCCAAAATCCCCCATCTCCCATATCAAACATTATTGTTATGGGAAATGAATGATACTAGATCAATGAATGACTTGAATTTTATTTATATGAGATATGTAGAGATGCCTAGATCTCCAATCATGGGCCCAAACAAGATATATAACACCCCATTATTTTTTTATATAAGAATAAAAACCTTCATAGAAAATGTTTAATGAACTATGTATGGATTGATTTTTTCCAACAAAATGACACGTAGTGACACTGGGGTTTTATTCCTTCATCTGCCTACAAAATTTATTTCTTTTCACATCAATTCATATTCGTCCTTTCCATGTGATGTTAAACTGCATAGAAATCTAAGAAAATCGTTTTCCTTGATTCTTGCTCCAATAAGATACATAGTGATCTTAGGTCCTATGCCAAGGCTCAACCATCACCTAATCGTAGTACCCAAATTCTTCACTTTTGTCACCTCTGTGTTAAAGAAGAAACCTTTACTACTAATTGTTTCTCACACCGAGAATATCTTACTTGGGATTAGGAATTGGGTAAAATAATTCCTTTTATAAATAAGGTGTCTCAATTCTGTTTATGGTTAACAATGTCCTCACTACATGGATTGAAACTTCATAATACAATCTCCTCGGTGCTTGACATTAAACTGCACAGTATAATATTGAATCAAATATTTGTCAAGTGTAATGAAAATAACCCCCTTCCATATTTTACACTCGTAATCTTGAATATTTTTTGATCGTGACAATCTTATTTGTGGTTTCTGGTGAAAGAGTTTATAATATATGAGAACTCTTTTTCCTGACTATGCAGAATGTCCCCTTAGGTGTCCTAGTATAAGTTACATATATAATGGGCTTGTTAGTTAAAAGATTCCACTATTTGTATATGCATCGTATGCCCCATCCGTCCCTACATAATATATCCCCCATAATGGGTATGTTAAATGATGTTAATTTCATTCCTAGTTATAGTATTTTTGTACACTTCAAACTCTAATGTCAATATATAAGAATTTTAATTTAAAAACAATCATTCATGAATATTTCTCCCATTATCTTTCTCTTAATATAAACGGCTTCAAGACCATGGTTTACTCATCTCTCCCTCTATGTGTTCAGTGAAATATGAAATAAACATTGATGACATGACCATATATCATATACTATTTCTATTTTTGGTCCTAGTTGTATGAACTAAAACTAAAAACTCCATTCACTCTAAGTTTGGGATAGACATGCATAGAAGTCATATTCCACTAATTCTTTGGAAATCATGTTTGGAAATACACACTCCATATCCAGGTACCATTTTCTATAAAATAAACTATGTTCTTCAGAAAATTTTAATCTCCAAAAACATTCTTCAGCTTTTAGCAATATAATGTTAAATTCTTTTGAGCTCTTTTTCCTGACTATACAGCATGTGACCTTAGGCGGCCCTGTATAAGAATACTACATAATAATCCATTCAATCAAAAGATTAAACTTATTGGATATGCATCATATTCCTTATTTGACCCTACATTACACCCCCCCATAATGGGTTTGTCAAGGCATGGTAACTTCGCTCATGGAAAAGACTCCCTCTAATTATTTATCCTTTTTTCCTATATCATTATTTGAATACAAAAATTCAAAAATCACAGTTTACAATTCATTTTTTATCATACATGAATACGGTAGTATGAATCCAATAAAATTATATGAAATTGGGGAGAATCTAATACCATTGGTCAGAGAAAAAGACCTTAAATTAAAGTCTCACAAGTTCTTCAATAAATGACCTAAAACTACACAGTACAATTTCCTCAAAGCATGACATAAAATGGCACAATATGCTTTTATAAATTATCCTTTCTGATAAATTTTAACCATTCCGCATACACCAAATTTGCTTATAAATGGTTTTTCTATTCATGACCTATGTCAGCATTAAATAACCCCTTATTATTAAAATTTTATTCCTTGAAAAAACCCCCCATTGTGGTCTTGAGTCACCAAAATCATATTTTCACTTATCTATAAATAGTAAAATGCTAAATTCCTAAGATATCATTTTATTAACTATGAATTACATTCCATTAGGTGTCCATTAATAAAAGTTTCTTACATAATGGGTCAGTAAATCAAAAGATGACACTATTTGATTATGCAACATATTCCCCAGTTGGGCCTGCATAACATAACTTCGGTAACATGTTTTTAAAATAATGGTAACTTATTTCGTGGAGGATACTCCCCTTAAGTTTATACATGTTTTAAAATTGGTGAACATAAAAATCATGGCTCATGATTCCATTTGGAAATATTTAATAATTTTAAAAAAATTATAATCCACTGAGTCTCGTTTGAGATCTAATTTCAAAATTTATGGTCAAAGATATTCAACATTAAACATTTTTACTTTATATTCCAACATTCATGACTCTAAAATTCCAACTACAATAGACATGGAACTTTCCATATTGAGAACCCGCGAAGGGAACTCAAAACAATAGTCGAGTCCCATCTCATTAAATTTTTATTTTTTATTATTTAGAAGATATTTCAAAATAAAAAGTTAACAAATATAATGTTTGTGGGTTTGTCTATATAACCCTAGGAATAAAATCATACTATGCATATAATGACCAATGTATTAGTTAAAACCAAATCCTCTAGTAAGAATGATGACACATATGATTGGAGAAAATACATACCTTTTATCATATGAAATAAGAGGGACATTGATAGAATGGATCCACTCTATCATATTTTAATATAAGCTATCAATATGACTCATCATTTTTTGAAAAAATTATTGAGCCCTACAAGATACCTATTCAAGTTGAGATAGCTATGCTAATCCAGTCTCCTCGGCCAGACAAAGTGCTTCCATAATAGTTGAAATGGATGTTATCCACTCTAATTGGGTTTCTCCCAGGGTCTAGATCAATTTATCAAGTTTGTTTTGATTAGAATCTAGTTTTTTTAATATATAATGAATCTTTCATGGATTATTTAATTTTTTCTGATTTCAATCAAATATTTGTTATTATCTACCTCTACCTCAACTACTGCAGCTTGGAAGATCTCAATATTGGTAAGCCATCTAGAATTTACAAAATCTTGTTGCAGCTTATGCTCCTACTCCCATCGGAGAATTGTCTCTTTCATTTCATCATAGACTGTTCAATAATTTAATCCACCAAACCCCAATACGTATAATAATGATGGGTGTTTTAGAAAAAGGGACAGAATCCCAACCAACAGCTTCTCAGCAATTATGCTCCATATATGTCAGAATGTCTTCCTACGTTCCACACCAAGAGCATATTGCATGTATAAGTCTGAATTGGAGTCAATGCCAAGTGTTAAAATGCACTTCAAGAACAAATAACTTGAAGAGTTTCATTGTTCCTCTTATTTCGGAATAGTAGAATCTTCATCTTATGTTGATGCAGGAGCCAACATGGATGCTTCACAATTCAATCTAACTATCAATGCTGATAATCGTAAATGAAAAATAACGATCATTGTCATTTATAGAAAAAATTGCATAAACATAGTTTGATCCAAATAGCCGATAATATATACCCAATAATAAGTTATCCACTTGATTAAATTCAACCCCAGTATTCTCAACTCTAGCAGTTTGAGTAGATGTTTCTTGAGAAGGGTAATTCTTCTGAGTTTTCCTTATTTTCGTAGTTAAATGCTCTAGAATGTCTATAAATTATGGGTTCTTAGTAGGTACTTCTCCTACTTTAGAAGAATAATGATAGATTGTAATTCCCCATTATTTTAAAGCCTTTGCAACATTTTCTATTGATAAGTCTGCATAAGGTGAACTTTGATGTGAAGTACTAATAAAAAAAAGAACAATTATGTATGGAAAGTGAATTAATGGGAACTCACATCCTTGAAATTCCTTCTTAAAATCCCCAAAAATCTTGATGGAACATTGAATATTAATATTTCGATTAAGGGATTAAATTTTTTTAGTTTATAGGGATTGGAATGTCATATCATCCTCACCATTTAATGTATCAATCAAACATTGGTTGATGCCTAAATTGGCTCCACTAACATTATGTTATGTTGGTTCTACAATTGGTTCAGCATCATTAGATATTTTCAGGTTTGGGAAAACAATAGTATTTACTTCATAGTTTCCTAGATCTTCATTCATTATTTCCAGAGAAATAGGAATATTAGTATGGATTATTGTAGGATCCATTGTCAAAGGAAACTGATCATAGATATATTGGAAAGAAGAATTGTAGAATTTTATTAACATTCATGAAAATTGTATTTGATATTACCGTGTCTTTTCTCTCCCTTATATGTTCAAGGAGAAGGTACAACTAAATATTTTGATGATTTATCAAATACAGTAGCAGATCCATCGTCATGAACTTGGGTTTCCCCTTAGGTTTCTTTCTATAGTATTCATCAATCAGCTCTTAGTCCCCTAAGAGAGGAGAGAAATACGGATCTCAGAAGAGGGTAAATATGATTTCCAGAGTATCAACCATATAATAATTCCATGAGGATAATATAAATACATAATCTTTTGGAGAAAACTTCATTCCAATCTCATTACTCTATTGCATTTCTTTTCATAAGATTGAGGAGAAATTAAATAACTCATCTTAGTAGATGAAACATGAGGTAATGGATGTGGACAATATTTCTCCATTACCCATTCATGATTCTCACTAATAGAGAATGTTTTGGAGGCATGGGAGGATCATTCAATGTGCCAATGGGAGAACATGCATTCCTATACAATGGCGATCCATGAACTGGTCCAGAGATTCCTTCCCTCCATTCAATCAACAAAAATTAATTTCATCAAGATTAATGATGATGAATGGTAAAGCAGAAATGAGAAAAAAAAGGAAAATACATTCTCAGTATCAACATAAATATCCCACTCCTCCTCAATGTCAATAATTACCCATTCATGTATTCTTAAGTCCATCATTTGAGATACACATCCAGAGGATGGGATTTGTTCATCAACTACACATATAAAAGCCTCTAACTCTGTAATATTCTTCTGTACTTTATCAATGTTATTATCCGTATTGCAATCAGAAGGTTCATTAATCTCACCGACATTTGGTATTCTAATACCATTCTAGAGGAATTCATATGCATACCTAAGATCACAGGTCACACTCTCCCAATGTTTAATGGATAAATGTCTCACATAACTTTACTTTATGATGAGTGTTTGTGGAGGAGATTCACCGCCTTCTGAATCTTGAGCCTCTTCATGCCTACCTTCTTCTCCAAAAATTTCAACAGATGAAATGTGAATCTATTTCTAATAGCGGCGACTGGATAACCTAGGCATTGAAGGTATTTCTTCTCTATCCCTAGTCTCCATGGTATACGTCTTTTGAGGTTGTTTTGAAGGCTCCGAAACCTCTGAAACTTTTGCGTCATATCTAGCCCTGAACTTCTTATCATGATTACCATGTACAACAGTCTTTGTAGCAGCCACTCAATATATTTCTTTTGTCAAAACCCCATGATATTGTGAAAAAGCCCTAGATTTGGAATATCCAGCTTCAAATTCGATTAAAACATCTGTTGGAGATAACGTAATCGAAAATATGGATTCCTATAATGTTGTTATAATCCATAATTGTCTTGCTGCCATTGGGTGATTCTCATGTATAACATTCGTGGGTGGAAAATTATTTGATTTTCTAAGACATTTGAACTAACGAGAAAACCAATAAGGGACGTAAGCCTCACATATAATTTAACCATCAATCCTAGATGATAATAAACCATCCCTGAATGACATTATATAATACCTTATCTCATAAATATTTTCCTAACCATCATTAATAAATGTTCTAGTTGGTGGGTTACCAAAAGGAAAAAAGCTATATTCTTCTGATACATTTAATTCCATTATTACTAAATCAGGTCTCATGTTATGAGGCTGAATACTATAAACATTATGCAAAAATGGATTGAATAGACCATTAGGAACTCTAAATGAATTCAACACTATGTATGAAGAAAAGTGTTCCAAAATCTACCCCCACAAGACTAGGAATGGACCTGGAATAATAAATGGAGCCTTATAATTGTATACATTTAGTATGGAAAAGTAAATTCTTTCTAATACACGATTTTCTAACCTAATATACTTCCCACTACCAATTTATCTGCAATGAAAAAATTCCCTGGCCTTACACCACCTCTAGACTCACGAACTGGAAGGAAGTAAATTCTTATCCCCATGGAAAAAAGGAAACTAAGAATATCATTGCATAAATATCATATTTTACTTTATATAAAAAGTTATTATAGTAACATCTCTCCAATGTAGGCCAATATGTGCCTGAACTACCTCAGTTCTCTTCAGAAGGAAAAACAGTAGGATATCCACATGAGGGAAATTTCTCTGTTTTTGGTTCTAAAAAGGCTTCCATACAAACTCTGTAATGAATATATTTCTTTTCTTTTGGTAATTTAATTTCTATTTTGTATCATTCATGAGACAATGATGGTGTTATAGTAACATCAACCCATGTTGAACCTGAGATAATAAAGTCATCACACATTTCCCCACGAATGGGAACCCCAACTATTTGGTAGATATCCCATAATCTAATTCCAACTTCACCGTTCATCAAATGGAATAAATTTTATTGCGGACTACATCGGATAAAAAATTGTGGAATGAAATCATTTTTATAAACATATGTTTTTTCCATCAAGATAGCTTCCTAAATATTAACATCTAATAGCTCATTCCTAAATTCAGCACCAGTTTAGCGCATCAAAAATGCCCACATCAATTCAGGTTTCACACCTCTTGCAAATTGAAGATCCCAGTCATCTTTTCCAACCATTATATTGATCTGTCTGAGAATACCAAAAGATTAAATCATTCCAATATGTCCTTGGCACTACAACATGATCCTTTATATCTGGACTACAACCCCTATGATTCAGGATGAAACCAATAGGGGTTGTTCCTTTATGAACTGACATTCCCCTTGCAGTAATATTCACGTAGTTATAGTTGGAGAATAGTAGATACCAATTCACAGGGAAGTACATATTAATATAAAGAACATGGACATCATGTAAATCCCATGCTCGTATAGGGGTAGGTAAATACCTTTTGGGTATTCATGTTGATACTGAATTAAACATTTCCATACTCCAGGAAGAGTACATTCAACAACATCATAATAATCTATTCAAATGATCATCATCATATCATTTTGATGATACATAGCTTCTATAGTAGATGTTATCAAATGAGACATTTTCTAGAAAAATAATTACCAATCTCCACCTATTAGGATGGAATTTTGAATTGATAAAAATAAAATTTTAATTTCAATGAAAAAAAAATAAAAAAATTGGGAAAGAAAACTGTTTTCATAGGTCCTTCGACAAGGTGCATCACATAGGTACTTAGACAAGGGCTATATTGAAACTCCATAGAATAAGTCCTACCACATTGATCCCTTACTAATTTAGTTTAACTTTGAGAAAAGTTCAAGGAAACTACATGAGATCACAACATGTAGTGGCTAGATGAAATAGCTACTCAATGAGAGCTGAACAATTTGGATGCACCAATGAAGAAAATCGCAATGGATTGAACCTATTTATAGCTAGCCCCAGATATCAACATCATGCATGTTAAAAAAAACTATGCAACATATCTATGCGAAGTAGCTCAGTAGAAAACTAGTATGGTCCAACAATTAACCCATAGTATTTTCAACGTAATTTTACCACAAGACTTGTCCCTCATTCTAATTTGATTAAATCATATGGTGGGGGGATTTTTATGACACTATTTGAGAATAATAAAAGACTATGAATATAGCCCTAGTTATTTTAAAATCCCAAAATAATGTTAGAATGACTCAAAGGAAAGAAAAACCCTTCAAAAACCTAGACGGCATACCTTTGTGGTAGACCTGCATGACATAACATTGTGGTAGACCTGTGTGGAATAACTGTGCTGGAGTATATTTTTTGTACCCCTATGTGGAAAACCTATGTAGAGGACCTATAATGAGGACCTATTTGGAAAAAATACCTTCGACCAAGCCCCATCCATGCCTACAAATATGACCCTTGGGATTCCCATTTTTTTGATTGAAAATGTTAGAAGACCCCCTGAAGCTCCCTTTGCATAGCTCTTTCCCCCAGATCCCTCAAAGTGTCTCAGGTAGCATTCCAAAACATGAGAGAAGTGATAATTAATTAGGATAGGAATGGTTTGAATGTCTTTCAAAAATAGTACACAGTCTGTGTTCCCTTATGTGATATATATTCTTTAGTCGTCATATAAACGTGTGTGGCAGACCTGCGTGACACACTTAGACGACACACCTTCACTATACAGTTGTGTGGTACAGATGGGAGGCACAACAATGTGAGGTACCTATGCGGCACTCATTCATGAATTACTTACGTGACAGATCTTGATGTAAGTCTTACATACCAACTTATGTACCCTCTATAAGTCCATTAATTGAAGGGTATCTCATTCCTTGGTTCCATTATCTAAAGAGACTAAGTTGAAGCCACCACCAAAACCTCATGACTCATCAAACCCATGAGAAAGGCATATCATCATGTCTCTTATTTGGGGTTTTATTTCCAAAGATATAGATTTCCCACATTTCATTAACAAAAGGGTTAGGATTCATGGAGTGTATGTGGGTTTGTATATATGCAGTCACATGGAACTTTCTCCCAAAAATAGTGTTGTGATTTTCCTAGTTTGGAATATTAGGATTTGGGTCCTGACCAATCCCTTCTCAAAGAGCCTGAACCTCAGTTCAGTGGTATTGAAGGTAGAATTAACTATTTCTTTTTCATTCAGGTGAATGAAAATTATCCCTCCCCTATCCGGATCAATTTTACGGCATCCATCATTGTGTAATCCCGTATCCTTCTTCCCTCCATTCTTTTATTCGACCCTTGTCGGATGTATAGAGAATAGAGGGAGGGATCATCACCTCGACCTCTTACCAAGTCGCCTTGTCCTAGTCCACTGTTGCTGCCATAGGCTTTCCATCTTCAAGCAGCAGAGGATGAAAAGTGTGGTTTCCTCTGTTGAATCATTGACATCCTCTTGTTTCACACAGAGAGAATGAATAAAATCGGATTAGAGATTTTTCATGATCAAAACACTTTCATAATAATCCAAACTATGAGAAATATGATTCTAGTTCAAATGGGACATATATGAATCTTTCTTAGGACTTGAGCTCACTGGATATCCTCTTCAAGAATCTAACTCTAATTCAGTTAATCTGGGTATCCTCATTACAAATAATCCCCAATTTAAAACCCCAAATCATGCCGGCATCATTTTCAGGATGTAAGCCCAAAATAATTTCTATTAAAGGACTATTATCTCCTTTGAGACATATCAAACTATGTGGGTTTTTATTCCCGACCATATTGGAAACGGAGGAAACCTTTATGAGGTTTAAACCCAACACTTTAAATCAATGTTGTTCTCATTAGGCCATATTCCCAATAGGGTCTAATATTACTTGAAAACCCATATCCCTTCCATGTTTCTTTGGTTTTTTAGTTATACATCCCACACCAATCATTGAATAAGTACCTTTCTCTCAGATGTACTTACCACATGACATTAAACTTTACAATAAGGTCTGTATCACATGACCTAAAAAGGTATGATGTTTCCCATTATGAAGCACCAAAATATGAGGCTTTTGATTCCATTCCCAAGGATATGTAGGTATCCCATATTATGTGTACGATCCCAATATCATAAAAAACCTTCAACTCCATAGAAGACAATAAATTATAAAGTGCCACACTGAGTGCCTTTAAAACCACTATCATCATAATGACGTTTAAAAGAATCACTAATTAGTATATGAGGGGATACCATCGATGGAAATACAATAACACATATGAGTGATTTTAAATTTTACACATATTAATAATTTATTTCCAATTACATGGGAAATTTATATTATACTTGGAAAATTAGTATGGATTCCTTAAAATATCTTAAATATATAGAGAGACTCCCGTAGTAGATAATAATTCCCCACAAAATGGTGTGATGAGTCCGAACATCCATCCTCTAGACCAGTGGATGGTTTTAAGTGTCGTAAAGTTTAAACATAATTAACACATGCCTTTGGAAAATAGGTCCCTTTTGGGAATGAACTAGTGGGTCTTTCTGGTTCAATGAATAAATCCAATGGAAACCGCCTGGAAGCAGTGATTGATAAAACTAGAACACATGTTTCAAGGAACTACAAAACAAATATTAAGATCACAAGATAGTAAAAATGGAAAATATATCCCTTAATGATATATCTAAGTAGAAGAAAATTGATTTAAAATAAGATTTCAAAATCTCAAAGGATTTAGACTTCTCAAATTCTGAAATGGAACTGGATCTGTTAGCCACAACATTTCGTAACATTGATAGAAACAGATCCTTTTAAAATAATTTTATAAATATGAGAATGGATATAACAATTTATGATTATATAAATGAAATCATATGTTTCATATCAGATCCAATATCTTATGATTATATGATAAAATAATAATAATTGAAAATAAAAATCCAAAAAAGATAATTTTGAGGGAAAATGGGAAAAAAATTATGATGGGTACTTGAAGTGTGTCTGAAGATAGTTATTGTTTTTCCAAATACCATTCCTAAAAAGAGTTAAAAAATTAGAAATCGTACATGTAATTTGTGGCTAAATTAAAAGATGAGGTACAATCCTATCACAATTTTTCATCTAATACTGATATCCTATTAATTATTAAATTATATTCTTATTTCTGAATTCATGATGGAAAATATTAATCACTATTTAAATAACATAAGTTAGTAAGAATATTAATATTTTTATTTTATGTTAAAAATATACAATGTTAAAACAACATATAAAATTAAATTAAAATATTAATAAACTATATCAAAATATATTATTCATGAAAATAAAATTAAAGCATTATAAGATGAGGTAGAATTATTTAAATGTGAATCTTGGTTGTAATATAATGTTTAAAAATATGTAAATGAGAATCTTGGAAGAAATATTATTAAAGAGAAAAAATATGTAATAGTATGCAAGGGAGAAAAATAAATGTTATATAGAAATTATATCATTCCATGTTCTAAAAATACTACATGTTTTAATTATTGAATTATATGAAATCATTTCAATAACTATTGTTTATGAAATAATTAATTAAGAAGACCTAAAAATAAAATCCCTCTAAATAAATATTGTCAACAATTTCATTTAAATTTTCGTAAAATATGGTGAATCTAGATTCTCAACTCATTTCTTGTTGACATAGGTGTTCCCAACATAATATGGGTATAAAAAAATCTCTTATTTAAATAGTTTTTTATTATTAAGGCCACACAAAATAAAATGTTTTATGTTATATGGATAATGGCTACTAAATAGACCTGAGTGGAGTCTCTTAAAGAATTCATACACTAGAAAAACTAGATAGAGTAGAAAACACCTTTACAGAAAATTATAAATGGAAAATAGTTGGAGCTAGATCGGGTGGTGATCCAAAAACAATTTCAATAAAAAAGTGTTATATGTTAAAGGTATAAATCAAAATATAATAAGAATTTTATCAACTCATTGGTTATAGATTTAATTTCTATTTCTATAAAACATCATTATTAGTTTTCATAGATAAACTTTATATATTTAGGGCTCCCAAAAATGAAAATGTTAATATCATGGATCTTTATTCCTTATTTAAATAAATGTTGATTATTTTATTATTGAAAAAATGAGGCCTGAAACATGAGAATAAAACATTGAAATTGTATTTTAATTTATTATATAAATTTTATGATTAATAACATAGTATATGATTTTCATATTCATAATTATGATAGTGGTAATCATATTTCAAATTTATTAACAAAAATGATACATCTATACCAATAGAACATATACAATTTTATTTTCTTATATAATTATGGGTAACATGTTTTGATATAAAGTTATATGTTTATGTATTAGAAGATCAATTTTTTATGATTTATGTTGGTTTATTTTCTAAAACATAAATGTGAAACATTCCCAATTTTTGAAATATTTTGTAATTTTTTTTTCAAAATAAATATGATTTAAAAATAATTTCACTAAGAATTAATCATGGTGGATATTCTGATAATCAAGAATCTAAATATTTCAACTCATGAATAGGAATTAAACTTATTTTATTGACACAAATAACACCCCAACTGAATTGAAATGTTGAAAGTATTAATAGAACTCTTCAAGAGATAGAAAGGGACATGTTAAATGTATATAGTCATCCTAACTATTTATAATAAGAATCTATAAAACAATATTTCAATACAATGAATATATTTATTATAATAACTTTTATTAATATACACCCTATAATCATTAGAATAATAGGAAACCTAAAGTGATGTATTTTAAAGTATATAGGTGAAATATTAATATCATGAATACCAAGAAAAACCTTTAGAAATTCGATTTGAAGGATGATGATGGAATATTTGGAGGATATTTTTCTAGTAAAAAATAAATATTATGTGTAATAAAAATTAAATGATTATAGTAGATTTTTTTAATGATATGTTTGGTGAGGGTGATACGTTTTAATAAAGGAATGATAAAAAAGATGAAAGTGTTCATTCATTGGATAAAATGAGGCTAGAATAAAAAAAACTAATTCAAAAAATTAAATAAGGAAAATATGGTCCATTATTGATGAATAAGAAACCGAGGAACCAAAATGTTTCTTACATATTCATTATATAACCAAAAGTATCATCTATCAGAAAATATAATAGGTAATATAGATATATGAGTAATAACTATACGAAATTTAGGAAACATATGTGAAATTTCTTCATTCCTATCAAAATGAGAACATAGTATTATAGAAGAATATTTTGGAGAATAATTGTTTAATTTATATGCAACTTGAACATAATGAATATGGATAAAATAATGTTTTGGAATTATTTGACAAACCATCCAATTGCCCCATAATTTGAACCAAATCTGTTTTTATAAATAAACAATTTTATCAATGGAATGTTACTAGAAATAAAACTATATATGTTATAAAATTATATGACCGTGAAGAATGAATAGAATATGATGAAACCTTCCCACATCTTACAAGATTATAAGCTATTTGCATCATTATAAATTTTCCATCTATTATTAATTTCAAATTATATCAAATGGATGTAAAATATTATTTTTTAAATGGATATTTAATGGTGGGTGTTTAGAATAAAAAACACTAGGTCTTGAAGAACCTAATTTATCAAATTATTTTTTAAAACTCACTAAATATCTTTATGTCGTTAAATAAACTAAGTGGATGGTTTGATGTTTTAAGGTCATTTTTTTAATATTGGTTTTTCTGTCTGGTTATAGTATCCCACTCTTTTTCATAAATTTTTTTTCTAATATATTATTAGTAAATATTTATTTATATTATGTTATTTTTTTCCAAAAAATAAAATATTTTCAAATATTTTTTAGACATAATATAAAAATTTAATGAGTGTGATGCCATAATTAAATTTCATTCTTGGATTTGAAATCTATAAAAATTAATATGGAAATGTAAAAAATCAATGAAAATAAATTATTAATTTACTAAATTTTTTTGGAATAGAGAATAATAATACTTATAAAACTCTGATGTGTACTAATGTAAAGTATGATTTGGATAAAACTAGAATACATGGTGACAAAATGTTATAAAGATGTCTAATTGGTAGTTTATTTTATATTAATACTAGAAAAAAATAAATATCTTTTTTACATATTTTTATGTGCTATATTTTAATAAATCATAAAATACTCCCAACATAATTATTTTATAATAATTATTAGATATTTTAATGGAACTATTTTTAAACTTCTACATTACCCAAAAAAAATTCATTTTTTCATATTAAGAATATTATTTCAGAAGGTGTAAATTATAAAAAAAAATCACATAATTAACTTGTAAAAGTTTAGTATAAATAATTAGATTCATTTTCAATTAGTAATCAAAATTTAATTATTATGTCAATAGATAGGGAAGAATATTTATTTGATGCAGTTTTTGTGTAAAAGTGTTGTGGGTGAATACCACATCACTGGACTTTTGAAATAATTGAAAAATATACCTATTTTATGTGTTAATTATTGTGAAGATAAAATTTCAAAAAATGTTGAAACTCATTCATGAACTAATTATATTGATATAAGAAAAAAAAATTAAAGATATTATATTCATAAAATTAATATAAAATTACAATTTTTAAATACTGAATATCAACATGATGATATTTGTAATTAACCACTTTCCACTCATTGTTTCAATTTTATTTTGTGGTTGGTTATAATATTAAATTTTGAATAAATTTATCTTAATTTGTTATATCAATTTTTGTTTAATCTTTTGTATTATACGACTTATTAATTTATTTCTAGTTTAAATTAAACTTGCATTTATTTTATTTTTGAAAAATGGAATCTTTTCAAAATAAAAATTAAATAATGATTACACCGTGTAATTTCCTCCAAAAACCATACATGAATCACGAGAACCTTTAGAAATCCATCTCTCTACCTTTCAATTTCAATGTAAACCTCTCTATTTTAACGTTTTCACCTTCCATTGTAACTATTTTCATCCCTAACTAAATAATATGAAACATGAACTACCAGATTCATATCAACACTAATGATTAGAAGGATAATTGAAGGGGATCAAATAAGAATGAAACAAAAATGGTTCATATACAAAAAAAATCTCCAGGGAATGGTTATATATTTCAGATGACACCATAAAAAAATATTTTCCTGAGGAATTCTATAGAATTCCAAATTATAGAATTTCTGTTTCATATATAAATAAATGAGTTTATTTTTGATAGGGAATTAAAAGGATTTTAAAAAAATATAAGTTTTATTTCAATGAAATTGAAGAATTTATCATATCATAAATGAATGATTGGTATTTATTATCTACTAATTCTATGTATATAATGTTTTTCAGTGTCATCATGATGGGGTTTTTCATTTAAACATTCGACCAGTTGGAAATCAAGAACCTAAATGAAATGTTATTATGTTTTTCTCTTTGGATCATATAAAATAATAATGTTGTTATTAAAAGTATATGAGGATGACTAATAGTTGATTGTCGCATTTATTCAGTCTTAAATAATTTCAATAACTACTATGCTTGAAATGATTATTTAACTATAAATTTATATAAATTTTTATTGATAAGTGATGTCAAGTTTAATTTAACAAGAAACATGTCATGATATATGAATCAATGTTTTTAGTTAAAGATAAGAATATATTTTTATCCATAAATAATGTTTATTTATTTTATACTGTATATTAGTGGAATAATTCGAAATATATAGATTCACACAATGTGTCATAAAGACTATATATTAAATGATCAAACTCGTATAAAGATAAGTTTTTTATAGTATAGTTAAAGGAATACTATTACATGTTGGTGAAGAAATCCAATAAGAACTAGGACCTATTGCTCAGGTGGAGCAAGGAATTTTTTAATCTATTGAATCATTACAAATTCAAGAAGCAGAAGATTTAAAACCTAGAGTAGATGATTCAGTTAAAACACACACACATATATAAAATGAGGTATAATGTCTCTAAAAATCAAGATAAATGAGACGTTCCTCATTATCCTAATGAAAATTTGGAAGATGAAAAGGATGAAGAAACAATAATCACTCATAGAAAAAGGGATGGAATTATCATTCTAGATACTTTATTTTAGGCACCATAGGTAGAAGAATGTTGTAATTGGTGAATTTGATCAGCAAATAATTTTAGGTTTTTTAGAAACTCTAGAGGAACTACATCCTGAGATCCAACCAGTCATTAGAAAAGTGGAAGGGGATACTAATGAGAATTATATTCAATGAAATCATGATGAAAGACATGTTTAGGTAAATTCTAAATGAAATTTGTAATAAAAACAGACATTATCTAACACTACAAGGTCATAATAGAATCTCGAAGATTCTTTTAAATCTTATTCCATAGATATGGAATCTTTTGAAAATGATGAGAATATATAGGAACTTGTGGTTGAATATTTTTCTCTTTAATGAGAAAAATAAATAGAAATATTTATCTTTTTTTGATATAGGGAAACCATCTGAATATGGAGAATTAAAATCTTATGACTCATAGAATAATTGAATTGAACAATTTGTTTTCAATTTCAAAAATTCATGTCTAAAATTTTAACTAGGTTATACATTAAAATCATTGAAAAATTTGAGAATCAAAATTGTTCCCATATAATATGTTGAATCTATTCAAATACACCCACACAATTTCAGATAAAATTTTGTTTTGAGAAGATATTTTGAATATTTTCAAAGAGAAATGGTGGATTACTTTCAGAAATATACAAGTAGATAATTTTTCAAAAATAGGTTTTAGATAATTTAAAATATAATTAGGAGGTAATTTGGAATATATTAGAATTCGTGAAAATAAATCTAGATAATCTACATCTATGCCTAATTATTCTCTATATTTACACAGATGTATTGAATATATAAGTCATATCATGTGTTATATCAGATAATGACTTCCTATACATAAATTTTATAGTGAACCAATAATTAACTTGTTAGAATATAAAAGAGATCATTCTGAAAAGATAACATGAGGAGAAACTGAATAATAAATAATCTTAAAATGTTCAGTATAATGACCTATCATTTTTCCCACCATAAGATATAACTCATGAATTAATGAAAGTGGTTTTTGTTGAAAATTTACTAATTAGTCAATATTCTTTGATTTTGATGCAACAATTGGATGAAAATATTTATGATTTTTTAAGTGGAATTATGGAGGAATTGAATGATGTTATTACTTTCATTTGAGATTCACTGTTGTCTGATGTATCTCTTGAATCAGACAATTCAGAGTCAATCTGTCCATCATTTTGAAAAACATTCTAATTAAAAATGTTTCCTGTTATCATTATCATTTTTCGGAATTTATATTTTTTATTAAAAAAATATTATTATTAATTTATATATATTTATACTTACAAAAAAAATATAATTTTTATATTTTTTAGAATATGGAATTAATATCCAATTATATTGGAAAATTGATGTTTTTTAATCATTTTTTATTAAAATTATTTTTATCTAAAAATGGGGAGATAATAAGGTAAACTTGAAATTATTGATTCTATTAATAGAATCAATTTTTTTCAAATGAAATTATTTTTTGTGTAATTTAATTTTTAATTGAATACAATTTTTGTAACATGTTACATTTTATTTTTTATTTTTTGTTTAAAATTTCATTATTTTCTAAAAAGTTATGTAATATGATTTTTGATCCTAAAAAGGAGTGGATTGTTAGACATGTAATGTATGAAAAATAAAATATAAATCTTATTGATTTTTATTCTCAAAAATAGAATTTTTTATTTTATAGGTTAAATTACTTTATATATTTTATATGAATATATTTATTGAGATATTTATATTATTTATAGGTCTAAATGTTTGTTGAATTATTACGAACATTTTTGAATGTATTATAGAAACCCGATTCATCATATTTTTTCAAAATCGCAACATATGCTTCAAAAAGCCTATTTTTTAAATAAAATTTATGGATCATAACCATATACTTTTGGAAAAGTACTACTGAAAATCAATGCATTTGTAAGGAACCCTAAATTTTAGATAAGGAATTCATTTTTTCGTAACCCTGTGTTTGTGATAATCAATATTTCATCAAAATATATTATTGTGATCAACAATACGTTATCATCCCTTCATATAGATTAATCCATTAAAAATAGGAAAAATAAATTTTAATATTCAATGACAGTGTTTTATTTAAAATATATTTTCATTGATTACTATAGTAGTCACAATGGAGGAATTCTTGGATATACTCAACTAAATGAATTTCATGTTTTATATATAAATAGAAATATTATTTTCTCTTTATATATCACAATATAAGTGAAATACCTTTATGAGAAAAAATCATGTACAGTGAAAAAAAATCGGACAACATTGTTATTCTGATGAAGGTGTACCTTGAATACATACTTGATTCATCCTCTTATTCTAGAACTATTTTTCGTTGCTTATTGATATTTTTATTGAAGATCACTTTCAATCAGAATCACTTTGAAGATATTATTTCTTCAATATAGTTATCATAAAAGAATGAGATCATTATTTTCTCGTTTTTTGTTGATACTATGATCAAGAATATGTTTACTAAATCAAATCAAAATATATTGATTTATTAAATTTTACACAACACACACTCCGTCAATGGTAGATTATAGACATCTCGAACTAAGATATGGAGAATATTCTTCTCTATTAAAGAACCATAAGGCTCTATCCAAAAATTATTTTCTATTTAATATTTATCCCTAGATCAGTCTATGTATAGAATATATTGATAAATATATACAAAAATCATAAAGAAGGCCAAAAGAAATAATAATTTAATATTATTCCAAATACACAACTCACTCCCCCTCTCTTTGGTAACTTTTTATTATTCAAAATACAATACAAATATTCAATTAAATTCATGTGGAAAAAATATGATATTCCCATTTAAAATATTAATGGTTGAAATTATAATTTTAATGTATGTATATTTCCTAATTTACGTAATAATGATTTTAAAATGAACTCTCAATTTTAAGAAAATGATCTAAAAAAATATTATCTTATCAGTGTTATATATAATGAATAAAATATTATCATACAACATAATAGAGTTATGGTTTTTGGACATTTATATTCTTCTAATAAATAATATATATCACTCTGTATAATTTTTTATTACTTTCATCCAGATCCAGATCTTGACATCCCACTAAGGATGTCCCATATGTAAACCTGATTATGTTATTATTCTAGTTAACTATCAAAAATTCGAGTACATGTTATCAAGAGGGTGTTTTATTAACCCTTATAATGATGTGTGATATCAATAATTTTATTTTTAGATGTCAACACCCTGATTATAATGGTAAATATTTTATTTGTAAGACCTAGTTTATTTAAGGGTATAAAATGTGACACCCAAATTTTTTAAAAGAATTAAATATTTTAAGAAAGAATATATGACATGAAACACCAATATTAGAAGTGAATTTAACACACTAATATCTTTTAATATATTTAATATACAAGAAAATAAATCTCTGATATAGAATCTGATTCAAGTGTCATAAGTTTTAAACAAAACATGATACTCTAATAAAATAATACTATTTAAAAATGAACAATATAACTAGCCATTTATGTTATCATGTATAAATAGTAATAAATAAATTGTGAAAATATATGCTTCAAAAATTTATAAAATATAATTAAAGGAAAATTATTTATTATAAATACAATAAGAATCGTTTAATGGAAAAATAATTTCTGGAAAATTGTATTTTTCAAAAAGGTTGTTTTGTCATGATTTGTCCACATAATTTAAAATTTAATATTTAAACTTCTTTAAAATTTATCCAAAAAATTATAATATTATAAAACCTTATTTAAAAAATTTCTTTGTTTTAATAGTTCAGAATTTTCATAAAGGATTACATTTTTTATGAATATTGAAAAATAATAATATTTAATGAAAACATCAATTTTTCCAATTAATAACAAAAAAATTAATTATAACGTTTCTAAGGTAAAACTAGTTCAATTAAATTAATATTTAACTATTTTATATAATTTTTATCAATTTATTGTTTAATTAATATAAAATATTTTTAATATAAAAATATTTTTTCATTTGAAAAATAATTTCTTCGACATGTGTGTTGGTTTAGATTTAATATCAATTATGACACATATTATAATTAAATTTCAATTAATTTGATTCTATATTTTTTATTATAAATTTTTTAATTATATTTTATTTTCAAGTAACTTTTTTACTATAATTAAATATAAAAAAAGAAAAAATTTATTTTGATGATTTAGTTTACAATTAGTTTATTAGGTGTTGAAATATGAATATGTGGGATGAAAAACATGAAAAACATGTTGGAATCCCATTTATGGACATATATAGACCTTAACACATCACAAGTTCTAGAATAATCCACTTTAACGCATTTGCGATTCTGATAAAATGTGGGTAAACATTATTCTTTCTGAAATTCGATGTGTGTCCTCTCCCAAACGTATCAAATTACAGCCCTCTACAATCATATTCATAATTCAAAATAACTATTGTTCAGAAAATACCTATGAAAATAAATTCATTATTCAAGTCCTAAATCCTATAATCCATTTGTAGGTTATTAATAAAAACTAGGAATATATTTGGGGCCAACCTAACAGTGTTCCCTAAAAAAGATGTAACATTATTAAACAAGAATTTATATTTTATTTCATATTCCACATAATTAAAATGTTATAAAATTTTAATAATATAATATAATTAGTATCTCCCATATACTAAGATTTTATTATTATTATTATAATAAAAACTCTTTCCATCTCCACATCCATCAAATGGAAAATGGAATGGTCGATCATGTGTATAGTAGACTATCACCTCCCGAGCTGATTTAATTAATTTCGAATAACAACCATTAAATGATGGATATAATTATAGCTTAAATATATTCATATTAAAAATAATAAATTATTATAAATTTATAATTTTTAAATAAAATATTCCTTCTAAATATTTATTGTGTTGGGGATACAAAAAAATGAACTGTTATTTACGGTGGACTACTGTCTCAAGAAGTGATGTGATGTGTTTTTTCAAATGATTTACATGGGATGTATTATAGTTAAAAATAATTAATATAGTTGATATTTATTTCATATAAATAATTTAATTAATATAATATCACTTATAATTTTTTTTCCTTGGAAACCATTGGGAAACAGTAAAATCTCTCTTGTGGATGTGTGGATGGCCGCCTCCACGTAGCACAACTAGATGTTTTTCATTTTATTTTAACATGGAATATAATAATGTTTAATTTTATTATAGTAACTTATATAAATTTCAAAATAATTATTCTAGAAATTTGAATTTATTATTACTTTCCTTTAATTCCATCAGCCCAAGAGATCATGTAATCAATATTTATGCATATGTATGACTTGCCTTTTACATGAAGGATGTATTACATTTTAAATTTTTTAATTTTATAGATTAATATAAATTCATAAATAATGAATATATAATATATGTATATAATTGTAAAATTTCACAACAATTTCGATGCATTATCCATTTAATGTGACTGAAATTACATAACCAAAATAGAGAAGAAAAACAGAGAAATTATCAACCGAAATAATGATGTTATAAAAATATATTTTCAATAAACTAGTGATAATAAAGTATAAATAAATAATAAATATAGTGTTAGATATACGATTAAATTCACATTCATTGATTTAAATAATATTGTATTTATTATAAAGGATTTTCACACACATGTTGATATTGTCAGACCTGATATAAGGGTGTCTTATCTAAATTTTAATTCATTGTGACTTATAATATATTCAACACATATTCCTTCTGTGTTGTTTATATACTTCACAATATATAATTTATATGATGATTATATTAATATTTATGATATTTATTTTTAAATTTATTGTTATGTAATTCATTATTATTATGATTCGATGGTTACCAAAATGGTAAGGGTTTATTTGAAAATCTCATTAAATTTTCAGTATTATATTCATTTAAGACTCCATTTGGAGAATTATTTTTTATGAATATCATAAGAATCATATATATAATCTTCAAAAATGTTTATTCATTATATTATCATGTAATTGAACCATTTTCACTCCCTTTAGTACATATTGTTTTTAGAAAGTGTTATTAAGAAAATTTAAAATCATTTCTCTTTTCGGATGAAAATACTTTTTCTTCCAAAACCATGATTTATAAAGATTTATTCAAAAATGTTTTTACACTTAACTAAAATATATATGAATGAAATATTTAATATTTATAATTTTTATAAATCTTTTTTTATATAATGTTCATTTCATTTACCAAATAATGCATTTTTGGTGTTTAATGAAAAATGGAATGGAATCATTGTATAAACATGTATAGAATGTACATAATTTAATAGTTTGATGAACACAAAAAATTTAAAATCATCCTTTACATTATTTAAATATTATTTTAAAAGAAATTAGTTTCTAAATATTTTATGAACTAATTTTTTTAAATTATATTCAAATAAAACATATTTAGTTTCATCAGGAATGTTTTTAATTAAATATTTATCAAATTTATACTAATTAATGAAATAAACTAACAGTTTTACATATGATACAATAATGATTTATTATATTGATACAATCTATATTATTCCTTATAAGTTTTTATAACAATTTATAATGGTAATATAAAATTTTCATACCAATCTCTATATTACTCTAGATTGTATATGATTTTTTTTAATAGGGTAATTTAATTATGTGTTATATACAATTTTTTCGAAATGAAAATTTATTTTTGTCATGTTCCTTGAATTTTTTTTAAATAAATTCATTTTAATTAGTATGTGATTTGAGGGGCCACTTCAACCCCTTGATGAAACAGTATACCTCGAGACACAATTTATTTATGGTAATTTATGAGACCTAACACATTTATACAAGATGTCTTCATATTAGGGTTTTGTGGAGTCTCTATGATGTCCATAATTATGAATTACACAATTATGTGATTTTGCATTGATGTTCCTTTAATTTATTTGATATTTATAACACATATTGATAGGTTTTATCCTCATTAAAATATTTATATGGATTTTGTGGATAATCATGTACTCCATCCATATTATTCTAACGTTGTTGTCTAAATGGATTACTATTATTCTATTTCCACTTCCATATTAAATATGAATATCTATTCATTATTGATACAATATTATGAAAACCCTTACTAAAAATCCATGATCACCACATTCTAATGTGTTATTTTTTTCATAATACCAGAGAGTTTTTATGACTAAATTATATGGACATTCTTAGAGGATTAATTTCCTTCCAAAATAAATATTTTTTTGTATTTTATATTTTTCAATTATAATTATTGATTTATGAATTAATTTATTATACCACGTCTATTAAACTATTCAGTCATTTAAGACTTGATTCCTTGGTATTTTATCAGTATAACAATTTAATCAATGTCTGCAGTCTACAAGGGTTATAGTTTTTAAATGAGATATATTGAGTAGTTATTTATGTAACACTATGATATCATCAATTGTGTTGAAAATGTGTCATATTCATTTATTATATTGGAATCCCAAATTTTATAACCCCTTAATTTTTTTATTAATCATTGGGAAATTATTTGTTCTATAAAAAATTATGAATTTTATTGTAGGGATAATTGATCTTTTAAACAAATACTAAAATTTCCCCAACAAAATATACAAATACAATAATATATTTGAATAAATTATCAATATAGATATCATAAAATGTTTTTCGTGTGTTAATATATATTATTTCTACATTGGATGTTGTTTTCATTTGACAATTTATGATGTGGTGAAAGAATTATATATAAGTTAAATTTGATACTGATAAATAATAAAAATAAATATATTTTTTCAAATAAGTTAAAATATTTTCAATTTCACATTATATGTATTTAAATTATATCATTTATTACAGTGGATAATGGGAGGATCAATTACATCCATTTGAAATTTGATATTATAATAGTTTTTAATCCTCAATATGAATGGTCCAATTAGAATATATATATGTGGATTGTAATCTCATATAATTCCATGTAATTTTTTTTAAATTATGTGGGATTATTTATAGATATGGCGCTCAGATGGCTTTTGATACCATGGACTGGTGAGCCTGAAATAAGCGTTTGAGATTATTTTATGTTTATTTACGATAGCTCATGTCTGCAGTTTGGAAACATCAAAATGAGTCCCCATATAAATAATATGAGGGCACTGTTGAATCCGGAACAATGATATTAAATAAGAATAGATTTAACCTCACCCGGTGCAGGTCAAGGGAAAATGTTAATTGTTGAACATTTAAAAAAATAAAATAAAAGAAATTTTATTTAGGAAAAAATAAAATAAACATTTATTTTATTTTAATTATAATGTAAATTTTATTTCAGCGTAAAATAAATTATGTTTCATAAATGAAAAATCACAATGACACTGCAACAAAACATTACAGAAATGACGAAATGAGTTTCCCCTTTTAATGGGTTATTCGAATACAAGGTCATAGGAACAACAGAGTTTCTTTGAACATTTATATTTTACATTAGTGAGAAATGATCGATAAATATCCCATGATGATGAGAACTATTCTCCCTTCGTTCATCCATCCTTCAAAGTATCTCCAATGACAAAGGAGGGATTCATGTCCAAGAATGAGTAACGATAGTGGTGCGTTCTTCACCAACGAATGATCCATCCTCAAGGTTGGGGGTTGTTTTTTATTAAATTATTACCACATTCATTCTTTCTATAAAATTAACATGAATCAAACTAAAAAAAGTTTAATCGTGTTTCTTTTTTTCTTATGAGGTGGATTTTTTTATGGGCTTAAAGGGATAGAAATATAGTGTTAATCATCCCCCTTTTTATTCTAACATGGAGAAATATGGAAAAAAAGAACAAGGTTGGATCCCTCCTTTGTGGTCATACACGGGTTCTTCATGAATGATCCCTAAGGTCAAATAAAAGAAATCCATGAATGTACAGTACTGACAAAGATGATCCAATGATCCAAAATACACTCGTGGTTTGGAAATCAAATAGCTGAAGAAGACTCAGTGGCCCAAGAAATACACCCCTGGTGGTGCAACATAGTGGCAGAAAAGACCCAATGCATATGGCCACACACGGTGGTCAATGTGAAACCAATGGCAGCAAGTTGTACTGGAATAGAAGGTGGTCTATGGTATCCTGATCCAGGCAGTGGATTGGTCAACCCACAAAATCCAGCAGTGGCACATAGGGACACGGTGACCATGCTGCATCATGTGGCTGGAGGGCCGCAACCCAGTTGGACTGCATTGGTGGAAAACCATACGACGACCTGTAGGGTGTGTGGAAGACATGACTCACCCACCACATCTTGTTCAGAGTAGCCCAACCCTCTCACAGAGGGTAGAACTTGTGGCAGCCCTGCGGGCCAAACTCGTGGCCCAACTGGACCGTGTCCGATCCGGGTCATGTTTGACTGGGTCGGACCGGGCCAAGACCCAACCAACCCCTTTTTAGTAAAACAACCAGAACATTCAAATCGTATGTACGATCGATGATCCGTTTGAGGTGTTGTGACTCTCATCACAAGACAACCCTTTTGATGTAGTCCACGTGAGTTTCTGTATAGGTTGAGATAAGACAGATGGCTTGAGGAGTATATTCTCGGGAATCAAGCACACCATGATAAAAAAACTGAAAGCTAGTTGTGATGACAAGGAAGTGACGAGTGGAACTCCATGGCCTGGTAGCTGATCGGGCCTTCTTGACCTAGAAGATGAGTGGTCCTAAGTGGCCTGATAGCCGATATGGCCTTAGTTTCCCAGCAGATGATCTATAGCAGAGTGGGCCTTAGTTGCCCAATAAATGAGAAGTAGCCAACCAAACCTCAGGGGCCTGACAGATGATCAATAGCCAACCAGACTATAGTTGACTTACAGACATGTAGTAGCCAGGTGGACCTTAGTTTACTGGAAGACGAGCAGACCTCAGTGACTCATCAGGGATGTTTCCCCCTAATGTAGAAGATTATTAAAATTTATTACTAATAATCATGCCTTATATACTTTATATCATAACTATGTGATATGTACATTACATCATTTGTTCTTTCCTATTTTGTCTTTTTTTGTGGGTTGGGATCCCAACTGAGAATTGTGTTACTCATCCATGCAGAAGCTTCACCCGCACATGTTGTGTCTTGTGCAGATGAACAGATCTTTGATAGAGACCTTGGTGGTCCAGGAATAGGTAGTGCTTTGTGAGATCATACAATTATGGTGTACTCCTATGGATTCTAGAATATACTCTACACCAACTCATCAAGAAGGATTTTTATTGGAAATTTATTATCAGATATATTATACTCACTTTTTTATAGTTTGTTTATTGTTGGGATTGTATTATGGAACTTTTTTTATAGATTGTAACTGTACACTCAATGGTTGTTTTTGTGGTATGAATTTTTTCATTTTTTTCATTATGTACAAGACTTGTTAGTGTGTGTGTGTGTGTGTGTGTGTTTCGGTACTCAGAAAATGCCTCCCTCATATAGGATAATGCCTTCGGCGCTAGTCGCCTGCCCCTGGCCTTTAAGACGTGGTCTTGGGGTGGTCGTAACAAAAGCCATGGGGAGGATTCATGACTTGAAAATTAATTTCCTTGATATATATATATATATATATATATATTTCATGAATCATAAAAATTAATACTATGAACAAGTTGGTTTATGGAAAATTGTGAGAGGTTTAAATTAAAAAAGAAAATGACAATGACTATCTAAATATGATAAATTTCATAACTAGATTTAAGCTAGTAACTAAGAGAATTTAATGGTCAATTTATATTTTTAAATTTATTCAATCTATTGGAATGTTATATCTTACAAGAAAATGGAAATATATATACTGTCATAACAAATTTATAAAACTACCTAATTTATTAGTTGAGTGTATTATATTATAATATTATTTCATTATTTTTGTTCAATATATGAAGTATAAATTAAGTCTCAATTATTTAATAATAATTCAATTATTATTTTATGAGATATAATTTTATTTATATGTATATATATTCAACATTTTATATAAATATATTCCTAAATTTTATTAGTGAAAATAGTTTTTGGAAGAATATTTATTTTACACAATAGTGTACTTTTCCACAATAATGTGTCTATGAATAAAACCATATTGGAATAATTATATTACACATTATACAATCCATTATGGGGTAATAATTGAATATTTTTGGTCGAATATGATGGATATTTAGGTAATAAAATACAATTATAACCCCAATGGAAACCATTATATAGTCATTGGAAGGAAAACGAATGGATAGATGGTATTTAATTTTTTTTTTAAAACACATTTTGGAAACCATCATGTTCATTAAGTCATTCCATAAAAATGTTTTATAAATATAAAAAACTGAATTCATCTATTATTTATATCACATCCTCTAATGTATTTTAATTTCACAACTATTAGAATATTTTTGAAATTATAAATCCTACGAAAATAATTAATCTATAATCATACATTAATGAATTCTATTTTAAAATGAAATCTTTCAGTAATATCCATCCAATCAACTATATACTTTTTTTAAACAATAATAAAAATTAATATTTTGTTTCCCAAATACAATTGTTTGGATATTAATTTAATTTATAATCTTTGTATGGATTATATAACAATTTTTGAATCTCTATCCAAATTTTTCATACAATATGGTTCTTGAATAAAATTTTCTATGAATGTGGATTTTCATCATCTTATCTAATGTGTTAAAAAAATTTCAACATAAAATTTTTATTACAAAAAAATAGTCAATAAATTTATTTCTAATTAAATAGTTTTTAGATGATTCTAAAAAGATTCTATTGTATTATAAGTTATTTATTTATAAATCCTTTAACTAAAAATATTTTTATTACACTAGAATATATGGGTTTGGAGAATCAATTTTTTCTGATAAATAGGTAATTATCTTATTTAGAATGATATTTTTGGATACCCATTTTATTCCTTAAAAGTTGATACAATATTAATACCATTGGGAACTAATAGTCCATTATATGTTAAATTTAGATAATGGTAGATCCCAATGTAAGTTGTATTTTTTCAATGATATAGTGTTGGAATTTATTTTTCCACTAATGTTCTAAATCAAGATCCAACGGTTGGAAAATCAATATAGAATTGGTATAATTTATCATAGAAAATTATTAAACAAGTAATTGGTTATAATGCTTCAATTTAACTTTTGGTATTTACATTACATATATGTATTGTTCATATCATTGTAATGTAATGTTATTGTGGAAATGTTTTAATATATTCTTATTTAAATTTTTGAATAATTATTTAATATAATCTCTTTAAAAATTCTACTTTTTAAGAAGGTCATAATATGGGCCTGATTGTTTTTCTAAAAAAATATAAATAAATTAATAATTTATTTTTTTCTTTAGGAATGATTTATTATAGAATTTAATTGCATTACTTGTAATATGGAATTATAAGGTTCAATTGGAACTCCCATTGAGTATTTTTTCATACACATAGAAGAGTGTTATATATTTTTATACAGATATATTATTGAAATGATATAGGTCAATAGACTTTTTGGTACACAAAGTTTATAGTGAATATCACGAGGCAACCAGAGAGGGGTTGAATTTGACTGATATAAACATTAAACAATACATTCCTTCCATCATTGGATAATTTTCAAATGTGATCATTGACACTATTCAATCTATCTAACCCTTTTCTATGTTCACATTAAATATAATACCTAAATTCTAAAATGGAAAGCACACATTGAGAGAAAGAGTTTACATGGAAATGTAATATTTGGTTCTATCCTCAAACAAAAAAGATGTTCAATTTCCATTGTAACAAAATATAGAGTCACACTCTTTTTGGTGGATAAAATAGTTCTTGAAGGACAATCCAGTGTATGGATCACTTGCATTAAAAAAATAAACATATAGTGAAATATATTTGAGGTATAACTTATTATTATTCTAAACCTATAAACTAATTTAAGAAATTCTTATATAATTTATATAACTGATTATATATAATTTAATGGCCTATAAATATTTATCTTCGAATATTATAAACCCAAAATCAGGCTTTCAATTGAAATCAACAATATTAAATAATTTAAATAACTTAATAAATAAGAATAATTCCAAAATAGTTTCAGTTGAGGATATTCCATTAAAATGAAATCATAGAAGAAATAGTCTCATATGTATAATGAATTACTCTCCAACTGATATACACTGTTATTATCCTTATTCCTCTTATTTATCAATGATATTATATCTAATCCTTTCTAAGGTAATTATCAGTTTCATGTATTACTATATTTTCTAGTTAAATTATTATTCCAAATATAATTATATTTATTGTAATATTCCCTCGAACACTTAGCCGAATGAATTAGTAGTACCTTATTTTGTATTAACATATACAGTTAATGATGTTTATGTGATTAATGTAATGAGATTTTTTTTTCGGGTTTTCCTCCATCTAAACATGATGTTATAAATAATATATAATTCTCCATATGAATCGTGAGGTTTCAAATTCAAGTTATTTCTTCTTCTAATACTAAATAAATTATATATAAAAAATTTCATGCATTTAAAATATATAAAGAGTTCATATGTAGTACAATTTATAGTGTATTTCAAATTTTAATGCAGAAATTAATTATTCAAATAAATTAAAATTCTCTACATATTTTAGGTCCATACCTGCTAGCCCACAACAATTACTATCATGAACTTATCCCATTAAACTAAAATAAATTATCTAATTCATAGTCTGTAATGGCCCGGACCTCTCTGGTCCACTCCATTGTGATAATTTTGTGCTGGAGGTGTTCTGGGAGGTCAATGTGACTTGGGGGGTGCGTTCGGGTGGACTTTTAAGGAACCCAAAGTGAAATAGATTTCACACGGTTGGCGCACAGTTTGCCTAAACCATGCAGCAAAACCGTGCAAGGTTGTTGATGGAGGCAGTGGCTAACGCACGGTTAGTGCACAATTTTTCTAACCATGTGGACTAACCGTGCGAGGACTGTTTGGTGAGGCAGAAGCTAAGGCACGGTTACCACATGGTTTGTTAAACTGTGCGGACTAAACATGTAAGCACTTAAAGTTAAATAAAAAAATTGTGTATCTGAACTCTTTTTCTTCTAAATGGTTTGTTTAAGCCTCTAAGTGGCCATAACTCTGCATTACCCTTCATTGGATGTATAAGAACCTCTCCCAAGCATTTTGGAGGTGATCTGGAGTCTTTTCATGGTGAATAGAAGCCAATTTCATGAGGTATGTGATCATTCATGATTGATTTCGTAGATCTACTTAGATAAATTTCTCCTATTCTATCTATTTCAAAGATCTATTCCCATTATGGGTAGATCTAAGTGTGTGGATGTCGAATATGATGAGATTTGTTCTTGGTTGTGTTATGAGAGGAGATCTAAGGGGGATTCGGGGGGAATCGACCCCGTTTCTTGGGCATTCTTCGACTGTTGTGGTTTTCCATGAAAAACATTGAGGTAGGGGATTCATGGATTCTCATATTTTTTATGTGAAATCATAGATTTATCATGATTTAGACTTTTTATCACAATGGAATTGACCTAATTAAATACTTGAAGTAGATTAAAATAATCAGTTTGGTCGCATTTTGTTGCTTTGTACCATGATAACAGTTCACCTATTAATTTGATAGATAGTATGATATATATTCCATTCTTGTTAACATGTTGTTCTTGATTAAATTGATAAAGAATGTAAAACTAGAATTAATTGATAATTAATTAGCTAAAGATAAAGATGAATGTAAACGAACCCGGTTGTTTTTTTTGTGGTTGTTGATCCAAATTGATGTTAATCAAAATGATGACGATGTATCTGATTAATTCAGTTGGTTGGTAAACATTAGATCTGTTAGTGCTTATTATTTGAAGGCTAGATGCATTGTTAAAGGTCAGAGAGCCCCAATTGATGTCATGTTTACTTTCATGCTGCTTTTACTATGATGTGATATTGGATGGATGTTGTGATATGGGAGCATGGAGGCCTTGTGGTTGTGGCAACAGATGACGTCTAGAGTGGTGAGACACATCAGTTTATGCATGTGGGTGTCAGGGAGGACACCAGTGATGATGGAGTGGCGAGATTCATCGGTTTATGCATGTGGGTGTGAGGGAGGTCAACAGTGATGATGGAATGGGATGGATATGATTGTATGATGCTTGGTGCTTTGTTTGGTTGTTTATCTCCTTTAATTTTCCACACTTCTCAAGGCAGCTGGTCTTGCTTACCCTTCACCCAAAAGAGGTGAAGACAAGCGGGGTATGCCACGTGCTTTCCATGTTTATCCTCTCAAGGGAGAATGGGTCAATGCTCTTTCGATAGGCAGAAAAGACTCGACGAGTAGTACATCTACTCACCGTGTTGAGACCCCTTGTGTTTAGTAGCATATCATTATTTTTTAAAATACCTGAGAGTATGGGAAAGTAATTCTATAATGAATGATTCAAAAAATGATGTTAACCCATGGGGTTGGAGTTTGTTGATACTTAATGTTGAGATTGACAAATTTTAAAGGGACAGTGGTTTTAGGATGTGATGTTAATGTAATTTAATGTGGAAATTTCTCATGTTTAATTAGTGTTTGAACAATTAATTAATGTATAGTGGAATTGATAAAAAGGGAATCAAGTAATATAATAAACCCTTAAATGGTTGTGTGTTTATAGGATACCTAGTCTTAGAAGTTGCAACCTAGAGTCTGATAGATGTTAGCTGCAGTTGTGTTTAAGACTATGTTATTCCCATAGCGTGGTTGTGAGTTATAGTATATTCGGTACTTTTTGTGTTTCTATACTCTACTCCACCCTTTCAATAAGGGCAATTGGCACCCTGAGGATTCCGAGCCCTGGGGGGGTGTCTTCCCCAACATTCCGGTGGGAGGATGAATGGAAAACTACCACCTTTGACTCCACTCTCTTCTCTTTGTAGATATTAGTGCCATTAGGAATAATAGTTTGTTTTCCCCATATATGTGTGTACAGGGCTGTAATGTCTTGTGTTTATTCACACACATATATTCTGGATATAGTATCCTATGGACTACACTAGGTGTAACGTGTATAGGTTGTGATGGCTTAAGGATACTTACTCGGTGTATGGGCTGTAATGGCTTGAGGTATAATACCAGACATATGATACACGTTATGCGAGCTGTGGTGGCTACTGGAAACTACCTGGTTAATTTGGTTGTGAGGATGGTGTGGTGCTTCGCCCAGGTGTCTGCGGGAAAGCCTTTGTAGTGCACGTGGTGCAGATTATGGAGCATAGCCCAGGTGTATATGGGCAAGCCTTTGGAGAGAGATGCAAATGACGTATTTCTTTGGGGAAAAGCAGAAAACCAGTGTGGAAGTAGTAGCGGGGAACCCTTGAATTTATTTACTATATGATATATTATTGTATGAATTAATTGGTGAGAGTAGGCATGGTGAGTTTAGGAACATACTATACCTGGTTAGGAGACGATTTAGTTTCACTAGTTGTTCACTGTGATTTAGCATGCATTATTTACTTTTTCACTAGAGGATTCGGGGAGGATCCTACTGAGTATACTTTTATACTCACCCTACATTCATATAAACTGTTTTCATCTCACTTGGAGCAGGTTGGAGATCAAGCTGGTTAGTACTAGCTTGTGGTAGGAGGAACTGTTCGGGCTTGTGGTTGCAGCTTTTTTACTTTATTTTGGGTACTCCTAGTTTTCCCCCTTTGTAGTTGTAGCAGTTTTGAATGAAATTACATATGTGCGCATGGGTTTTCATTTATAGTTCAGTTCATAGTTGGAGTTGGTTGGTGTCTATCTTATCTCTCTCTTCCGCATGTGTTCTCTTAGAGGGCAATGCCTCCCATTGGTGTGTTATTATACCCTCGTTGCTAGTCGCAAACCCGGGGCCTAATAGAGGTGGGACTCGAGGGTCATTATATCCCTTCTCACTTTACCAGCCTAGGAGGGGTACACTTTGTGGTGAGGGGGTCGTGAATGAGTGGTATCAGGGGTCTGGTTGAGGTATAGGACGAAGATTGGAATTATGCACATGTGATGTTACATTGGTTAGTAGGGCAACAATGTCATTCATGTTTAGCAAGTGAGGTAAACACTGGAGACCGGCTGAGACAGAGGCGTTTAAGGCCCCCTATGATTTGATTCATGGACTTTTAAGTTTACAATGTCTACTATATAAAGTGATACTTGTTGCAGGGTAGAGACCTAGGGAAGGATCATGCATCATTCTTCTTTGAGCCTGTGTTTGAATGGGTAGACATTGGGATAGGTTAACCTAAAACGAATAAAAGAAAACAAATAATTAATTACTGTTGAGTATTCCATATTCTAGGCATATGAGCTCTATGTTTTTGTTATTTTATAGGTATGGCTCTAGGTCGGTGTCCCCGTCAGGCTTGCGCAGAAAATGTCCAGTAGGCTGTTCCAGAAGATCTCCTTATGGTAGAGGTTGATGACGATGACAATTGGAGCAAGACACTACGAGAGTTTCAGTGCCAAAGTATGCAGAAGTATGATGGATCTGTTTCAGATGCAGTCACGAAAGACTAGTTGGAGGAGGTTGATATATTCTTCAGTTATACCTGTTCTCAGAAACAGCACTGGGTGCCCATAGTTGTGACGATGCTGCGTGGAGCAGCAAGGGAATGGTGGTTGTTGTTTCTCGGGGATGGTGAGGATTCAACGATCTCATGGGAGGAGTTCTGAGAAAAGATTATGTTTGAGATCCTTTCCTCGACTGTGAAGGCATCTAGTCACCAGGAGATTCTTACCCTTTGACAGGGGAGCTCTACTGTTTGAGAGTTTGAAATCCATTTCAAGAACCTTTTATGATATTCTTAGGACCTGTTACCAGACGAGGTGGCCATGGTGAGGTATTTTGCGGAGGCTTTGTGTCCACAGATCCAGCGCCCGATCACCCCATTTATGATGAAGACATATCATGAGGTACTGGTGAGGGAAGAGGTTGTTGAGAGGACTTTCTCCAAGACCGGATCATCAAGAGAGGGGGATCGGCATGATTCCTCACGAAGCAAGGCTGTGGTTCGGGGTTCCCAGTTTTCAGGGCAGAAGAGTTTCCGTTCATCCGGGGGTAGGTCCCAACCCTTCACATCTCGTTTCTCCAGAGGAAGCAATTCACATGCCTATGCTAAGGGATCAGGCGCTTGTTATTCTTGTGGTGTTCATTGACATCAGCAGCGGGAGTGCCCGAACATTCAGAGCGGTCATCGTGCAACAGGTGTTATGCTCCAGGTTCCTCCATTGAGGTAGTTTCTGCCGAGACATCCACAGCTTGTTTCACCAGATTTAGATCAGTAGAGGGAATATGGAGCAGGCAGAGGACATCCCCACGACACTCCCCATCCTCAGAGAGCATAGAGCATCCATGGTGGTGGTTGTCATCAGGGTCATAGAGGCCGTGGAGGAGGTCGTGGTCAGCTTCATTGTAACACCCCAAGCTTCTACGGTACTCCTCTCTTTGAATAATGTGATAGCGTGTGTTGTACGCAACACCAAGTTCTAACACACCATAACTAATTAAACTAGCCGTTGTGAATAGTAATACCTACTTTTTGAGATCATATATATTTTATATTTCAAAATAGACTTCATTTTTGGATTCGGAATATCGAATTTAGCCTAAGGTGAAATTTTGGTACATTTCGGATAACTTTCATATTTTGATGAATAGTGAAAATTACTAAATTTTAATTAAAAACAAATTTTTTAATCAAAATAATTAATAGTGATAAATTATGAATTTGAGTGGTTTTAAAGTATATTTAGAATATATTTTTACCATTTAATATAATTTTGGTCATTGGACATAATTTTACAATTAAACCGAACATAAACAAGTGTCAATCTTTTGATAGTTATTATCTCTTAAAGACACGCTTTTTGTTTTGACAGTGAGAATTAATTTTAAATTAATTTCTGCCACTTCTGTGTTTTGAATTTAGGAAAATGGATTCCATATTTGGAATCAGGATGTTCAAATTGAGTAAATAGGTAACTTTTATTTTTAGACATTTTGAATAATTACTGCGGTAAATATTTTATTTACCATGGTTAAGGGTAAATCCGGTAAATAAGGGTTAAAAAATAATATTATAATAATACTAAATTACCCTAAAACGTGTCTTAACCCTATTGGTTGATACATGGTCGACCATGGGAATCTTTGGGTCTATTTTGGGACCCCATGGATCCACTTGTAAGTGATAATGACACTTTATTTTAATTAAGTTAAAATGAATACAAAAATGACACAAGCATATATCTTTTATAAAAACAATTGTTACATAGGGTTATATATGTTTGATTTTAGATTATAAATATTCATTAGAAAGATAAAAAGATTTCATACATAATTATATTTTATTTATAATTTATAGACATTAAATAATTTATTTTATTTATGACACAATGATGATGAAGTAATTACTATAATAGTGAAAAATTAAAATAATTGATATTATAAATACCCAAATAAATATAATATGAAACTTTTAATGAATTAAACTAATTTTATAGGATAATATGATATATTAGGATTGATTTAATTGACTTTGTTCGAAGTAATCAATCTGTTATGAGTTTCACAAAAATCAACTATTGAATAGTGTCAAAATTGACATAAAAGAGTTCTTAAAACAAATATTATATCATTAATTGATATTAAATTCCTAAAAATCTACGGATCGTCCAAGAGACTTATATCATGATAGGTTAATCATTAATGGACCACTTGGGGGTCTCTTGGATGTATATAGTAAGTTTATTGACCATATTATATAAAAATACAAAGAGACATTGTAAAAGTGAAACTAATTAACTTAGAGTTAATACTTAAAGATAAGGTTAATATAAGTACCCAAACCTGTCTAAATTCTATTGGTTGAGTGTTTTTCGACCTATACCAACCTTAACCTTTGAATAATAATCTTTGGAGCCATTAGAAACCGAATATGAATTTATTATAAATTAATATTTCTAGCTTTTCCAAAGGTGCCCCTCACCCCTCTTATAAAAGGTCACTCCTCCTTCTCATTTCTTCACACCTTAAAAGCCTTTTGGTTAGACCAAAATCTGCCCAAATACTCTCCCAACAACCCCTCAATACAACCTAGAGGCCTTAGTTTGATCAGAAAGCCAACCTAAAGAGCCCTTTTGATCAAATCAAAAGGAAGAACCCGAAGAAGAGGTAATGATTTCACCACCCTTCTCCAAGTTCATTTCTTCTTCCACTTCTTCTTCCTTTGTTCTTACCATTATAAAATAATAACTCCAGTATCTCACATATACTGTGATGTTATTATAAATATGGTACAACCATATTCAGTATTCTATCCACCCTTTGAATAACATGTCACCATACGTGCGTGCGTACGGACTACCGTCTCCACGTCGTGGTGTAATTGTTATTCAATATAATATTATTTGGATGGGTATAATAATGATGTGTAACTCATGTAAATAATAAATATAACATGTTAATTATTCTGAATATATGATATACCATCCATTTATATATTATTCTAATATCGAAAGAATGATATTGTCGCTCGTGCGTACGTACGGACTACCGTCTCCACGAACGCGATGAGATTCATTCTCCATCGTATCCATTCAAGTATAATTATCATTTGATGATTTAAAAATGATGTTTAAGGACTAGATATCATTATGGATATGAATAAGATACAACAACCATGGCTTATGTAACAAAACATATAAAAGAAAATGAGTAAGTTAACTCCCAAAACGACGATAATTCTAAGATATTATTAACAAATCAATGTTAAAAGATCATATATGATATCATATTATTATATATAATTCTTGTATAATTTAATAACAACTATTTCACCATTATACAGGAGGTTAACCTACCCCAACCAAGGAAAAGTACAAGGTAAGGGTTTACTTTACAACCTCTTCATTATCCAGGGTTGTTTATACGTAATAATCTACTGGGATCTCTTTATCATCCACATCCATGTTTCTTAAAAATGCATTTCAAAACATTTTTACTATTTACTAGAATATGAGTTAAAGTCATTTATACCCTTTTTGACTTTTATAAGTGGTTTATAAAGGAATATTTCGGTCGTTTTCAAAACAAGGTCCTTTTTAACCTTTTCGACAGAATTAAGGTAAGAATGTTTTTTTAACTTATACGGCGGGTGCGGCTATTTTCCGCCATTATAAAATCTTCAAAGCTTCCCTTACAGGCTTATAAGAATATTTTCAAAGAAAATGTTTTATTTTATATGGATCTTAAAGTATTTCAAAATAAAAGGAGATATTTTTTTAAAATAATTTTTATTTCATCTATGTCAACATCCTTTGATGGATTTTAAGTTTATTTGAAGTTGATTTATTATGATACAAAACTTCTATATTGTATTGAAGGTTTTGTGATATGTTTGACTGTGTATGTGCTATTTTTATACCATTCATAGTTTATGGTGAAAGTATTGACATTTCATATGTTAGTTTTAATATGAATGTTTATGTTATGTTTAAACCTTTTCATATGGGAATGCATTGGACTTAATATGTGACGGGTGGAGCTCGCAATAGCTCCTCGATGCATCGGTAGGTCTCATGAGACAAACTAGTGTCTTGGCACAAGGCCCTGACAAAATCTTATTTGTAGTCTTGGAACGAGGCCTTGGCTATGTGGTTATGATAGTCTGGCATTATGCATTCCAAAATTATGAAAGTGGTTATTGATTTTTGCATGTGATTATTCGATTAGTAGAATATCCATGTGAATAAGTAAATGGAATTATTTCATTTTATTTATGCCATACCATGTTGAAAGTTCATATTTAAAAGGCTTTTGTTTTAGTTATACATTGCCTTAAATGTTTATTCTTATTTATGAAAGTTTCCGCTATATTGTTATCCTTACTGGGCATTTGAGCTCACCCCTTTTCTATGTTTTATTTTTCCCAGGATGTGAAGAAGTAAGTTATGAATGACCTGCAGGGATTTTATGAGGGGTTAATAGTGTGGATTGTGGAAACATTATTTTGTTGTAGTAGTTTTTCATTTTATGATGTAATGTAAAACTTATGAATATATTTAGTGTTTCCAAGGCTACTAAACCAATCGGTCTTTCAAGATTTGATCTTTCTTGTGATCATGCCAATGTTATGTAATAATGCACCGACTCTGGGTAACTGGGGTCGGGGCGTTACAGTTGGTATCAGATGAAGTTTAGTACAAACCTTGGAAGCTAGATTTAGATAAACTTTGATTAGAGCACGTAGACCTAAGATGAACTTTGAGGATTAGTATAGAAGAACTTCCTAGAATTTTGGTATTGTAGAGATTTTGTGAGTTTTCCAAGCAATACATCCCTGTCTGGATACGAGCAGGTAGAGGCGGCTCTAGCACAGATGTACCTAGTGGTAAAACCCGAAAACACCGCTTTGAGCTAGACCCGAATGGGAACTGGTGCACGACAACGGGCCTTGCTGCACTCTTGGTTACGACACTCCCGGGGGATATGCTTAGGATAACTCTCATTTTCTTTACAAATAATTTTGAAGGGATTATGAGTATATACTTCCTCAAAGAAAGCATTATTATGATTATGGATTATATCCATAAATAGTTCAATTTATGTTAAGTGTTTTATAAGTATGGGATTAGGTATTTTGATTCATAAACTGATCTAGTTTATGCCATTGTTTAGAAATGGCTCCTAGTGGAAGAAATGGAAACCGTATCAATGCATGCACTCCATGTAGGTATTGCCCTCCTGCTCAAGATAATTATAGTGGGGCTGGTGATGCAACTGGTGCTGATCAGCTAATCACCATACTGGGACAACTTACTCAAGTTATGAATAATAACCTTACCCGTATGGAGCACCCTGATCCGCAGCGTGGAGGATCAATGTTAGATCGATTCATGAGGAAACAACCACCAACGTTCAATGGGAATACAAATCCCTTAGTAGCTGAGCAATGGATATTTTCCCTAGAGAAAATATTTCATGCTTTGGGGAGCAGTGAAAGGGAAAAAGTTATCATGGCAGTTTACCGCCTCACTGGAGATGCTGATCAATGGTGGTCATTGATTCAAAACATGAAGGAAGATGATGAAGTATCAAATATGGAGTGGAGGGAGTTCAAAGATCTGTTTTTAGAAAAATACTTCCCTCGCGACCATCGAGCAGATATGGAAAGGCAATTTCTGAGTCTGAGACAAAAGGAGGATGAGAATGTCACAAAGTATGAGGCTAACTTTACAAGGTTAGCGAGGTACGCTGGTGATTATATTCGTAACCCAAGAAGTAAGATTGATCTTTTCTTTGATGGGTTAAAACCATTTCTCCGTCGAGCATTAGTCTCACAATCCTTTTCATCGTACGAAGACATTGTCTCATGTGCTATCAAGACCGAAAAGGAATTCTCTAAGTCTTATGACTTTAAAGCAAAGCAAGAGAAGAAGAGACCAGCTGATCAATCTGGGAATGGAAATAAGGGGAAGAAGGGAAAGGTTGAATATCCATCTTGTGGTAAATGCGGGAAGAAACATCCCGGTACTTGCTTGAAGGGAATGGGAGTCTGTTACAAGTGTGGTGAAAAAGGCCACCAAGATCATGATTGCTAGGGGAAGAAGGAAGCTACCAACGTTCAGTGCTACAATTGTAGGGAGATGGGGCATTATGCAAATGCATGTCCTAAGCGTCAGGAGAACTTACCTCAGAAAAGGCCAAGGGATCAAGGCCAGGCTTATGCTATCACTACTGCTGAGGTAGAAGCTCCGAAAGACGTGGTGGCAGGTAATTTAATGGTTTCCTCAAGTTTAGAAAATGCATTATTTGATTCTGGATCATCACATTGTTTCATATCTTCCCAGTTTGCTAAGAAAATTAGATATTTCCAATTTGATTTAATAAGGGAGTTGTCAGTTAAAACTCTTAAGGAATGTATCGTTGCAACAAAGTTTTGTGAATCAGTCCCCATTAGAGCACATAAATTTTCTTTATCTGCTGATTTCATTGTCATACCTATGATTGAGTTTGATATAATCCTCGGTATGGACTGGCTTTCAGACTATGATGCGAAGATTTATTGTAAGAAGAAAGATGTTACGATTCTTGATGATAATGATAAGGAGCACCTTATTTTTAGAGCAGAATCGTCACCACCTAATTCTTATTTAGATCCACCCCCAGTAGCTCAACTTAATTCAATTATTGGGGAGGAAGAGAATGAAATAACTGTCGGTGAGGAAAGGAATGTTCAAATAGAGGATGTACCTGTTGTGAAAGAATTTGTAGATGTATTTCTGGAAGATTTACCTGGACATCCTCCAGAACGAGAAGTTGAGTTTTCTATTGATATTATTCCTGGATCAAGGCCTATATCGAAGACCCCTTATAGAATGGCCAATGTAGAGTTAGTCGAACTAAAGAAACAACTAGATGAATTGAGTAATGAGGGATTTATTCGCCCTAGTGTTTCTCCATGGGGAGCCCCTATTCTTTTTGTTAAAAAGAAAGATGGATCTATGAGGTTATGTATCGACTACAGGGAGATCAATGCTATAACGATAAATAACAAGTATCCCCTACCTCGTATTGATGATTTATTTGACCAACTGCATGGAGCTCAATAATTTTAAAAGATTGAACTTCGATCTGGATACCATCAGTTGTGTGTGAAGAAGGAAGACATTCCGAAAACAGCATTTCGAACCAGGTACGGGCATTACGAGTTTACTATAATGCCGTTTGGATTTACTAATGCACCATCTGTATTCATGGATCTAATGAATAGAGTTTTCAAGGAGTATCTCGATGAATTTGTGGTGGTATTTATTGATGATATCTTGGTATACTCCAAAACCTACGAAGATCATGAAAATTACTTGCGCATTATCTTGAAGACTCTGAGGAGGCATGAATTATATGGGAAGTTTAGCAAGTGTGAATACTGGCTTCAGGAGATTTCTTTTCTTGGCCATATTGTCTCTAAAGATGGAATCTCTGTTGATCCTTCTAAGACCAAGGCAATCCAAGAATGGCCAGCACCTACGAGTATAACTGAGGTACGTAGTTTTATTGGTTTGGCAGGTTATTATCGACGTTTCGTCCAGAATTTTGCCTGATTGGCTAACCCATTAACGAAGCTCACACGTAAAGGGGTTAAATTTGTTTGTAGAAAAGAGTGTGAAGAATGTTTCAAAGAACTGAAGAGAAGATTAGTCAATGCTCCTATATTGACTCTACCATCGGGGAATGATGGGTTCATTATTTATAGTGATGCATCGAAGAAAGGACTTGGCTGTGTCCTTATGCAGAATGATAGAGTTATTGACTATGCATCACGACAATTGAAAATTCATGAACAAAACTATCCTACTAAGGATCTCGAGTTAGCAGCAGTGATCTTTGCTTTGAAGATATGGAGGCACTACCTCTATTGTGAAAAATGTGAGATTTATACTGATCACAAGAGTTTGAAGTATATTTTCTCACAAAAAGAACTCAACATGAGGCAAAGGAGATGGCTTGAATTACTCAAGGATTATGATTGTACGATACACTACCACCCAGGGAAGGCAAACATGGTGGCAGATGCTTTGAGTAGAAAATACCATGGAGTTTTGAACAATATGAGAATTGAAAGGGATCCAATTTTCATGGATCTAGTGAAGATGGACATGGGAATAACCAGGGAAGGTGAAACATCAATGCTTTTTCAAATGGTTGCCAATCCATCTTTACTAGAAAGGATTAAGAGTTCTCAGACCGATGATGAAGAATTCCAAAAGAAGATTAAAGCTGTGAATTATGGGAGATTGAGAGACTTTGTGTATGAAGATGGAATTTTGAAATTCGGGAAGAGACTTTGTGTTCCCAATATACCTGATCTAAAAAGCGAATTGCTGGATGATGCTCATAGTTCTAATTTCTCTATACACCCTAGGAGCACCAAAATATATAGAGATTTGAAGGAACATTTTTGGTGGGACAACATGAAGAGGGAGATTGCTAATTTTGTGTCAAGATGTATGGTTTGTCAACAAGTGAAAGATGGAAGGAAACAGCCTGGAGGAGTCATGCAACCTCTTCCCATACCGGAGTGGAAATGGGACAATGTTACGATGGACATTTTCATGGGGCTACCAAAGACTCCTAGAAGGAATGATGCAATATGGGTTATTGTTGATCGTCTTACCAAGACAGCACATTTTCTTGCTATAAAAGAAGATGTACCCCTGGAACGTCTAGCAAGACTATATATTAATGAAGTTGTGAGACTTCATGGAGTACCCCTATCGATTGTTTCTGATCATGATCCCCGTTTTACTTCAAGATTCTGGAAAAGCCTTTAGAAATCCCTGGATACTGAACTTCATTTGAGCACTGCTTACCACCCTCAGACAGACGGACAATCAGAACAGACTATTCAAACCTTAGAAGACATGTTGAGATCTTGCTCACTTGACTTTCAGGGTATGTGGGATCAATATTTACCTTTGGTAGAATTTTCCTATAACAATAGCTTCCATTCGAGTATTCAGATGGCACCATATGAAGCGTTATACGGAAAGAGATGTCGTACACCAACCTGTTGGGATGACATTGGTGAAAGAAAACTTGTAGGCCCAGAACTGGTGGAGGAAACGGTGGAAAAGGTGAAAGTAATCCAAAATCACATCAAAGCAGCTCAAAGTAGGCAGAAGAGCTATGACGATAATCGAAGGAAGGATTTCGAATTTCAAGTTGGTGATCATGTTTTTCTGAAGGTATCTCGGTGGAAGGGAGTCATACGTTTTGGTAAGAAAGGTAAATTGAGTCCCAGGTACATCGGACCTTTCGAAATTCTAGAACGAATTGGGGTTCTAGCTTACCGATTGGCAATGCCGCCATGTCTCTCCAAAGTTCACGATGTGTTCCACGTATCTCTGTTGAGAAAATACATGCCTGACCCAACGCATGTACTCACCTATGAGGAATTAGAACTGGAACCCGATCTGTCTTATTGTGAAGAGCCCGTCAATATTCTTGATACAAGAGAACAAGTACTGAGAAACCGGACGACGCGTCTGGTAAAAGTTTTGTGGAGAAATCATAAGATGGAAGAAGCAACGTGGGAACCCGAGGAACTTATGATGAAGAACCACCCGAGTCTTTTTATACAGTAATACCCTAGAAATTGCGAGGATGCAATTATTTGAAGGAGGGGAGAATGTAACACCCCAAGCTTCTACGGTACGCTTCTCTTTGAGTAATGTGATAGCGTGTGTTGTACGCAACACCAAGTTCTAACACACCATAACTAATTAAACTAACCGTTGTGAATAGTAATACCTACTTTTTGAAATCAAATATATTTAATATTTCAAAATAGACTTCATTTTTGGATTCGGAATATCGAATTTAGCCTAAGGTGAAATTTTGGTACATTTCGGATAACTTTCATATTTTGATGAATAGTGAAAATTACTAAATTTTAATTAAAAACAACTTTTTTAATCAAAATAATTAATAGTGATAAATTATGAATTTGAGTGGTTTTAAAGTATATTTAGAATATATTTTTACCATTTAATATAATTTTGGTCATTGGACATAATTTTACAATTAAACCGAACATAAACAAGTGTCAATCTTTTGATAGTTATTATCTCTTAAAGACACGCTTTTTGTTTTGACAGCGGGAATTAATTTTAAATTAATTTCTGCCACTTCTGTGTTTTGAATTTAGGAAAATGGATTCCATATTTGGAATCAGGATGTTAAAATTGTGTAAATAGGTAACTTTTATTTTTAGACATTTTGAATAATTACTGTGGTAAATATTTTATTTACCATGGTTAAGGGTAAATCCGGTAAATAAGGGTTAAAAAAAATAATATTATAATAATACTAAATTACCCTAAAACGTGTCTTAACCCTATTGGATGATACATGTCCGACCATGGGAATCTTTGGGTCTATTTTGGGACCCCATGGATCCACTTGTAAGTGATAATGACAGTTTATTTTAATTAAGTTAAAATGAATACAAAAATGACACAAGCATATATCATTTAGAAAAACAATTGTTACATAGGTTTATATATGTTGGATTTTAGATTATAAATATTCATTAGAAAGATAAAAAGATTTCCTACATAATTATATTTTATTTATAATTTTTAGACATTAAATAAATTATTTTATTTATGACACAATGATGATGCAGTAATTACTATAATAGTGAAAAATTAAAATAATTGATATTATAAATACCCAAATAAATATAATATGAAACTTTTAATGAATTAAACTAATTTTCTAGGATAATATGATATATTAGGATTGATTTAATTGACCTTTTTTGAAGTAATAAATCTATTATGAGTTTCACAAAAATCAACTATTGAATAGTGTCAAAATTGACATAAAAGAGTTCTGAAAACAAATATTATATTATTAATTGATATTAAATTCCTAAAAATCTAAGGTTCGGCCAAGAGACTTATATCATGATAGGTTAATCATTAAGGGACCACTTGGGGTCGCTTGGATGTATATAGTAAGTTTATTGACCATATTATATAAAAATACAAAGAGACATTGTAAAAGTGAAACTAATTAACTTAGAGTTAATACTTAAAGATAAGGTTAATATAAGTACCCAAACCTGTCTAAATTCTATTGGTTGAGTGGTTTTCGACCTATCCCCACCTTAAACTTTGAATAATAAGCTTTGGAGACATTAGAAACCGAATATGAATTTATTATAAATTAATATTTCTAGCTTTTCCAAAGGTGCCCCTCACCCCTCTTATAAAAGGGAACTCCTCCTTCTCATTTCATCACACCTTAAAAGCCTTTTGGATCGACCAAACTCTGCCCAAATACTCTCCCAACATCCCTCACTACAACCTAGAGGCCTTATTTTGATCATAAAGCCAACCTAAAGAGCCCTTTTGATCAAATCAAAAGGAAGAACCCGAAGAAGAGGTAATGATTTCACCACCCTTCTCCAAGTTCATTTCTTCTTCCACTTCTTCTTCCTTTGTTCTTACCATTATAAAATAATAACTCCAGTATCTCAAATATACTGTGATGTTATTATAAATATGGTACAACCATATTCAGTATTCTATCCACCCTTTGAATAACATGTCACCATACGTGCGTACGTACGGACTACCGTCTCCACGTCGTGGTGTAATTGTTATTCAATATAATATTATTTGGATGGGTATAATAATGATGTGTAACTCATGTAAATAATAAATATAACATGTTAATTATTCTGTATATATGATATACCATCCATTTATATATTATTCTAATATCGAAAGAATGATATTGTCGCTCGTGCGTACGTACGGACTACCGTCTCCACGAACGCGATGAGATTCATTCTCCATCGTATCCATTCAAGTATAATTATCATTTGATGATTTAAAAATGATGTTTAAGGACTAGATATCATTCTGGATATGAATAAGATACAACAACCATGTCTTATGTAACAAAACATATAAAAGAAAATGAGTAAGTTAACTCCCAAAACGACGATAATTCTAAGATATGATTAAAAAATCAATGTTAAAAGATCATATATGATATCATATTATTATATATGATTCTTGTATAATTTAATAACAACTATTTCACCATTATACAGGAGGTAAACCTACCCCAACCAAGGAAAAGTACAAGGTAAGGGTTTACTTTACAACCTCTTCATTATCCAAGGTTGTTTATACGTAATAATATACTGGGATCTCTTTATCATCCACATCCATGTTTCTTAAAAATGCATTTCAAAACATTTTTACTATTTACTAGAATATGAGTTAAAGTCATTTATACCCTTTTTGACTTTTATAAGTGGTTTATAAATGAATATTTCGGTCGTTTTCAAAACAAGGTTCTTTTTTAACCTTTTCGACAGAATTAAGGTAAGAATGTTTTTTTAACTTATACGGCGGGTGCGACTATTTTCCACCGTTATAAAATCTTCAAAGCTTCCCTTACAAGCTTATAAGAATATTTTCAAAGAAAATGTTTTATTTTATATGGATCTTAAATTATTTCAAAATAAAAGGAGATATTTTTTTAAAAAGAATTTTGATTTCATCTATGTCAACATCCTTTGATGGATTTTAAGATTATTTGAAGTTGATTTATTATGATACAAAACTTCTATATTGTATTGAAGGTTTTGTGATATGTTTGACTGTGGATGTGCTATTTTTATACCATTCATAGTTTATGGTGAAAGTATTGACATTTCATATGTTAGTTTTAATATGAATGTTTATGTTATGTTTAAACCTTTTCATATGGGAATGCATTGGACTTAATATGTGACGGGTGGAGCCCGCTATAGCTCCTCGATGCATCGGTAGGTCTCATGAGACAAACTAGTGTCTTGGCACAAGGCCTTGACAAAATCTTATTTGTAGTCTTGGAACGAGGCCTTGGCTATGTGGTTATGATAGTCTGGCATTATGCATTCCAACATTATGAAAGTGGTTATTGATTTTTGCATGTGATTATTCGATTAGTAGAATATCCATGTGAATAAGTAAATGGCATTATTTCATTTTATTTATGCCATACCATGTTGAAAGTTCATATTTAAAAGGATTTTGTTTTAGTTATACATTTCCTTAAATGTTTATTCTTATTTATGAATGTTTATGCTATATTGTTATCCTTACTGGGCATTTGAGCTCACCCCTTTTCTATGTTTTATTTTTCCCAGGATGTGAAGAAGTAAGTTATGAATGACCTGCATGGATTTTATGAGGGTTTAATAGTGTGGATTGTGGAAACATTATGTTGTTGTAGTAGTTTTTCATTTTATGATGTAATGTAAAACTTATGAATATATCTAATGTTTCCAAGGCTACTAAACCAATCGGTCTTTCGAGATTTGATCTTTCTTGTGATCATGCCAATGTTATGTAATAATGCACCGACTCTGGGTAACTGGGGTCGGGGCGTTACATTCATGATCTATCATTGTCAGCACCAGGAAAGCCAGATGTCATTCTAGGTTCCCTTTTCATGTTTTCTACCGTGGTGTATGCCTCTTTAGAAACAGGAGCAACAAACTCCTTCATATCACCTACCCTTGTCCATGCTTTCAGACTTTAGTTAGAGAGGCTTCTAGTGCCCTTGGTGTTGACTACGCCAGTTGGTGGTCAAGGTAACTTGGTTGAAATATGTAGAGACTATGATCTAGTGTTGGGGCAACACTACTCTTGGGGAGATTTACTATGTTTACAAATACAACAATATGATGTCATCCTTAGCATGGATTGGTTTTATTCGGTGCAGGCTATCGTGGATTGCTTCAGGAAGAAGGTCATTTTCCCTGGTGTGGATGGAGAACAAGTGGTGTTTGATGGTGAGAGAGATCCTCGGATGGGTCATCAGTGCATTTCGTCCTTATCAACCATGGTGGATAAGATGATGATACGTTCTTCAGAGGTTCAGTAGTTGGTGTTTCCTAGGGGCGTAGAGGAGACCCTGATGTCTTTCCAGAAGAAGTTGTAGCGTTACCCACTCGATGAGAGATTGAGTATGGGATCGAGCTACAACCAGGTTCTTCTCCTATCTCTATGTCTCCATATAGGATGGCCCCTTATGAGTTACAATATATACATATACAGCTTGATGGTATATTGTAGTGCGGTTTTGGTCGAACAAGTGTGTCACCATGGGGTACACTAGTTCTATTCGTGAAGAAGGCCGATGACATTTTGCAGTTGTGTGTCGATTATCTTCGCTTAAACAAATTGAAAATAAAGAATCTCTATCCTCTTCCATGGATCGATGACTTATTCGATGAACTGAAGGGAGCAAGTTAGTTCTCAAAGATCGACTTGCAGTCAGGATATCATCAGATGCGTGTGAATGATGGGGATATCCTGAAGATTTTTTCTATTGTCGTCACGAGAATTATGAGTTCGTTGTAATGTTGTTTGGCCTCACTAATGCTCTTGCTGTATTCATGTGATTGATGAATTCTGGGTTCCATGAGTTCATGGACAATTTCATGCCAGCTTTCATCGATGACATCCTTGTGTACTCCACATCTGAAGATAAGCAATGAGAGCATCTACGAGCTGTTTTGGGAGTTCTTTGTCGACATCATTTGTTTGGGATGTTATTGAAGTGTGAGTTTTGGGCTAGAGAATTCCATTTCATGGGGCATGTTTCGTCAAAATAGGGATTATGTGTGGATCCATCAAAGATAGAATCATTTGTATCTTGGGAATCCCCTAAGATAGTTTCAGATATGCGATGTTTCCTTGGTCTTGCAGGATACTACAGGATGTTCGTAGCCAATTTCTCCTAAGTTGCAACTCCTCTGACAGATTTGACCAGGGAAGATCGGGCTTTCATATCGACTGATCAGTGTTTTCCATTTTTCACGTATCTAAAAGGGAAGTTAGTAAGTGCTTCAGTCACTTGTCTTCCAGCTGAGGGACTTCAGTTTGATGTTTTCTGTGATGCTTCACATCTGGGGTTAGGCTGCGTTCTCATGCCGCAGAGGCCAGCTATTTCTTATGGGTCTCAGAAGTTACATCCCCTTGAATGCAACTATGCCACCCATGATCTTGAGTTTGCATCCATGGTGTTTTCTCTGATGTTGTGGAGACATTACCTCATTGTTGAGCGCTTTGTAGTTTTCACCGATCATAAGAGTTTGAGGTATGTATTCTCCCAGTGTGACTTGAACTTACGAAAGCATCAGTGGATGGAGTTATTATAGGAATACGACTTTGAAATATCTTATACCTCTAGAAAAGGGAATTTTGTAGCTGATGCGCTGAGCCAAAAGTCACATAGTGATGTTTTGCGTGAATCCGATGATTCCTGGAGTGTAATGGGAGAACTGTCAGCATTACATCATGACATGGGAGAAGTTGGGGGTAGAGGTTGTGTTTTTCAGATGACGGTACAGTCATCCCTGATGCTGATGGTGGAAGATTCCCAGTTGTGGGATCTTGAGGTGGAGGTTTGGAGAGACCGAGTTGTTTGTTGTGAGGCCCCTGATGGTTGGTCTGAGGATGAACAACACTGAGTGTTGTATCATGGAAGGATTGTTGTTCCCTTGACGATGCACAAGACGGTTCTTTGAGAGTTCCATAGTTTTCATTTATTAGTACATCCAGGCGTTCCAACGATGTGCCTATCCTAGAGGAGTCAGTTTTGGTGGCCTGGGATGAAGCATGCGGTTGTGGAGTTTGTGTCTCGTTGATTAGTCTTCCAGAAGGTGACGTCCGAACACTGTGTTCTAGGTGGTCTTCTTCAGCCATTAGAGATTACTTAGTGGAACTGGGAGGACATCTTAATGTAATTTGTTACTGGTTTACCTCGAGCTCTAGGAGGACATGATGCTATTTGGGTGGTAGTTGATCATTTAACAAAATCGGACCACTTCATAGCGATCAAGGTGTCAAGCTCAGTAGAGGTCTTGTCGAGGCAGTATCTAGAGGAGGTGGTGAGACTTCATGGAGTCCCAAGGATGATCATTTATAATCAATATTTTCATTTTACCTCCAGGGTGTGGAGAGGTCTCCAACATGATTATGGTTCTCAACTATGCCTTTGCATTGATTTTCATCCTAAAAAAGATGGTCAGAAAGAGCTAACTATCCAAACTATTGAATACATGATACACTCTTGTGTACATGGTTTTGGAGGTTCATGGGTGAGGCACTTACCCTTGGTGGAGTTCTATTACAATAATAGTTTTCACTCCACCATCGGTATGGAGCCATTTGAAGCCTTGTATGGCAGACCTTTCCAATCTCTGTTGTGCTAGAATGGGGTCGGAGAGTCAACAATTCTTGGACCGGAACCTGTGCAAAATACAATAGAGATGGTTCAGGTGATTCGTGAGAGGATGAAGATAGCGCAAGATCATCAGAAATCATATGATGATCAAATAAGGAGACCCTTATTATTTAATGATGGGGATCTTGTGTTTCTGAAGTTGACACCCCATCGTGGGAAGCGATGGTTTGGTTGTGGGAGTAAGCTTTCTCTCTGGTTTGTTGGTCCTTTCGAGGTGTTTGCTCGTGTTGGAGTTGGGGCGTAACAAGTAGCTCTTCCCCCATAGATGAGTCAGATACATTATATTTTCCATGTATCACAGCTTTGTCGGTATCTTCACGAAGAATCTCACATCATCGATTGGGGGGAGATTGATGTTGATAATGATGAAACCATTGAAAAGTGACCTATGGAGATCCAAGACTGTGTGGATAAGGTGTTTCACAAGTGTTCTATTATTTTGGTTCGTGCCATGTGGTAGCACAGTGGCATGGAGGAGTGTACCTGGGAAGGTGAGTCATAGATACGTGCTCAGTACCCAAAGTTGTATGATGTTTAAATCTTTTCATGTATCGATGTAATTTATCTGGTTCTGAAAAATTCATGTTAATGAGATGGAATACTTTTTTCTTTGGTGGATTGATCTCTTTTGAGAGGTATCTCAATGGGTGGTTGTTCAGACCATGTTTCATTTTCTCTTTAGGTAGGTTTTGGATTCTCGAGGATGAGAATGTTTTGAGAGGTATCTGATGTAATTTCCTGGACCACTCCGAACCATTTCTTTGTGAAAATGTGGTGCTAGAGGTGTTCTGGGAGGTCAAGGTGAATTGGGGTGCATTTGGGTGGACTTTTAAAGAATTCTAAAGGGAATTATATTACGCACGGTTGGTGCACGATTTGCCTAAACCGTGTGGCCAAAATATGCAAGGTTGTTGTTGGAGGCAGTGGCTAACTCATGGTTATTGCAAAATTTGTCTAACCATGCGGACTAACTATTCGAGGAGTGTTTGGAGAGGCAGAAGCTAACGCACAGTTAGCACAAGGTTTCTTAAACCATGCAGAATAACCGTGAAGGCACTTAAAGTTAGATACTAAAATCGTGGATCTGAACTCTTTTTCCTCTAAATGGTTCGTTTAAGACTCTAATCTTTCATAACTTATGATTACTTTCTTGTGGAGGTAGAAGAACATGTACCAAGCATTTTGGAGGCGATCCAGAGGCTTTTCTTGGCCAATAGAAGCTGGTTTATTGAGCTATTTGATCGTTCTTGCTTGATTTCAGAGATATACTTAGATATACTTATCTTATTCTCTCCATTTCTTAGATCAATGACTGTTATGGGTACATCTAAATGTGTGGATGTCGATTATGATGAGATTTGTTATTGGTTTTGTTAGGAGATGAGATCTATGAAGGATTCATGGGGAATTTACCCGGTTTCTTGGGCGTTCTTCGACCGTTGTGGTTTTCCTCGAAATCCTTTTAGGTAGGGGATTCATGGCTTCACTAATTTTTTATGTGCAGTCTTAGAGTTTTCATGCTTTAGCCTTTTGATCACAATGAAATTCACCTAATTAAATACTTGAACTGGATTAAATGAATTGGTTTGATCGCATGTTGTTGCTTTGTACCGTGAGAACAGTTCACCTCGTAATTTGATAGATAGTGTGATATCTATGCCTTTCTTGTTAACATGTTGTTCTTGATGAAATTCATAATGAACGTAAAACTGGAATTAATTGATAATTAATTGGCTAAAGATAAAGAGGAATTTAAAAGAATCTTGTTGTTGTTGTTATGGTTGTTGATTCAAATTGATTTTAATCAAATTGATGTCGATATATGTGATTAATGCAGTTGGTTGGTAAACCTGAGATCTATTTGTGGTTGTTGTTTGAAGGATAGATTCCTTGATAAAGGGAAAAGAGCCCAAACTGATGTGATGTTTACTTTCCTGCTGCTTGTGCTATGATGTGATCCTGGATGGATGTTGTGATGTGGGGGCATGAAGACCTTGTGGTTGTGGCAACAGATGACGCCTAGAGTGGCGAGATGCACCGGTTTATGCATGTGGGTGTCAGGGAGGACACCGGGGATGACAGATTGGTGAGATGCATCAGTGTATGCATGTAGGTGTCAGGGAGGACACCAGGGATGATGGAATGGGATGGATGTGATTGTTTAATGCTTGGTGCTTTGTTTGGGTTTTTATCATCTTTACATTTATCCACTGCTCAAGGAAGCTGGTCTTGCTTACCCTTCTACCGAAAGAGGCGAAGACACGCAGGGTATTCCATGTGATTTTCGTGTATACCCTCTCCAGGGAGAATGGGTCTATGTTCTTGGTATAGGCGGAAAAGACTCGATGGGTAGTACATCTACTCACCGTGTTGAGACCCCTTGTGTTTAGTAGCATAAGATTCATTTCTATAATTCCTTGGAATAGTGAAATTAATTCTGTAATGAATGATTTAATATATTATATTAACCCATGGTGTTGGAGTTTGTTGAAACATAATGATGAGGTTGATAACTTTTGATGGTACATTGGTTTTTGGATATGATGTTAATGGAATTCACTATGGAAATTGTTCATGGTTAATCAATGTTTGAATAATTAATTAATGTACGATGGAATTGATAAAAATAGAAAGATGTAATCTAATAAATCCTTTAAATGGTTGTGTGCTTATAGGATACCTAGTCATAGATGTGGTAGCCCGGAGACTAAGATACGTTAGTTGCAGTTGTGTCTAAGACTAGGTTATGCCTACAGTGTGGTTGTTAGTTATAGTATATTCTGTACTTTTTTGTTTCTATACGCTACTCCACCCTTTCAGTAAGGGAAACTGGCACCCCGTGGATTCTGAGACCTAGGGGTGTTTTCCCCGACATTCCCATGGGAGGATGAATGGTTGACTACCCCCTCTAACCCTGCTCTCTCCTCTTGGTAGATACTAGTGCCATTATGCACACCGTTTAGTTTTCCCTGTATATGTGTGTAGAGGGCAATAATGTCTTATGGTTATTCACACACATATATTCTGGATATAGTATCCTATGGAATACTATAGGTGTAACGTGTATAGGCTCTAATGGTTTGAGGCTCCGTACATGATGTGTGGGATGTAATGGCTTGAGGTATAATACCAGACGTATGATACACGTTATGAGATCTGGGGTGGCTCCCTGAAACTACATGGTTACTTTTGGTTGTGATTATGGTATGGTGCTTCACTCAGGTGTCTACGGGTAAGCCTTTTTGGTGCACATGGTGTAGATTGTGGAACATAGACCTGGTGTATATGGGCACGCCTTTGGAGAGAGATGCATAGGACGTATGTCATTGGGGAAAAGCGGAAAACCAGTATGAAAGTAGTAGTGGGGTACCCTTGATATTATTTACTATATGATATATTCTTTTATGCGTTACTTGGTGAGAGTATCCAAGTTGAGGATTGGAACTTTGTATATCTGGTAAGGTGACGAGTTAGTTTCACTTATTGTTCAACATGCAATAGCATGCTTTCTTTAGTTTTGAATGAGAGGCTTAGAGGAGGATCCTACTGAGTATACTGTTCTACTCACCCTATTTTTATATAAATTGTTTTTTTGGTCACTTGTTGCAGGTTGGAGATCAAGCGTGTTATTATTAGCTTGTGGATGGAGGAGCTATTCGGGCTTGTGATTGTACCTATTTTACTTTCTTTTGGGTACTCCTTGTTTTCCCCCTTTTTAGTTGTAGCACTTTTTCATGAAATTACATATATGTACATAGGTATTCTTTTATACTTCAATTATGAGTTGGAGTTGGTTGGTGTCTATCTTATCTCTCTCTTATGCATGTGTTCTCTTAGAGGGTAATGCCTCCCGTTAGTGTGTTATTACACCCTCAGTGCTAGTCGCCAACCCGAGGCCTACTGGAGGCAGGACTCGGGGGTCATTTTCTCCCTTCTCACATTTCCGACCCAGGAGGGGAACACGTTGTAGGGAGGGGGTCATGACATAGCATATTTTCTAAAGAAATGGATTTAGATTAAAATACATAAAAATATTTATATTCTCTTTATTATGACATGTATGGTCGCCAAAAAATCAATTTTTAAGTGAAATTATACATTTAACCTTGATATTCATTGATTCAAAATATCATAATCTTATCATTCCTGAATATTTTTTCATTTTTCTTTACCATATAATTCTAAGAGACTAAGTTGTGTTGTAATAATAAAATAACATAGTATATGTTTCTAAAAATTTAATTGTGAAATTTATTTATCCACAATTTCTTAGATTAACCTGAGTTCATCAATTACTATTCAATCTATGATACATCTTGATTAATGACATCAAATATAAAATGATTCCAATTATGTAATCATTCATGAAGGCATGATATTCAAAACTCTATGTTATGTACTGTGGTCACTTCTATCTACATATATTGAATACCCCTATGAGATATCAATGATTCTATATTAATGAAATTATTTAAACATAACATTTCATATATAAATATCATCCTCAATGTTTTTCATTCTCTACAACCATATATACCATCAAGTATCTGTTTCTTTTTGTTGGGAAAAAATCCCTCAATGTAACATTGCAGAATTTTTGGGTTGGTTGTGTTTTTTGACAATCCAGGTTTCCATGGTGATTTCTCGAGTTCCAGAGATGCTGTTGAAAATCCATGTGAACTATGATCCATGAAAAATGAATAGAATATATAGTGGCAGTACAAAAAAAGTACATACAAGGTGCCACCGTTTTCCAGTGTTTTCCAAATTTTTGGGGTACAAAATTTGGAGTTTAGTGAGCATCAGAAAATATAAATTTCCTTTAAGATCTAATCAAATATGGAAGAAAACATGAGTTTCTCGGAGATGGTATTCCAAATGTGGATTTCGCGAAGACATGATGAATGTTGATGATGTTCTTCATGATCAAGATGATATTCGCAAACTACCGAGTTGAAGATCATTGTAGCAGTGAAGGGAATTGCGAGTGGAGCACTATAGTGATTGAACGAAATAAATTGATGGAATGATCCATGATTACAATGATCTATGTGATCATAAAATCGCCATGGTTCTTAATGATATAGAGAGAATTTCAGCATAAATTTCATAACATCGCGATTTGAGATGACATGGCGCTGAATTTTCACAAAAGGTTCGTGGGTCGGTGGAATCAAATATAAGTATACCTTGACCACCTTGGTATAAGTATATATTTTTCCATCGAATTTTTTTTTCTTTCAACGCACAATGGGGATTCGTGAAGGGATTGTGATTCGTGAATGAAGAAGATTTGCGACAGCTAATTTAGCTCCATGAAAATTTGTGTGTTCTATGTTGGCTCCATGGGATTCATGAAGGATGTCACTATAAGATGACTTCAGCCTTGCTATGGACAATGATTTGCAAAGGCTTGAGATTTGTGAAGGTATGAGATCTACAGAGTAGTGTGCTCCCCGAGGTAGTGAGTTCTGCAAAGGTGTGTGATTCTTGAAGAGGTAGGAACATTGTGGAGGCTTGTTTGAGATAAATGAAATGGGGAGCTTCATGAAGTAGGGTTCTATACTAAGGTATTTCCAAATTCTGTTTCCTAGTGATTAGTGGAAAATTGGTATTCATCAATGGATGAAATTTCGACTTCAGTAGAGCATCTACATACAATGGAGGATGCATTCATTAGTAATAACGAAGAGAATTACAGGTCTATAATCTATGAGTGTATATTTTAAAGTTTTAGTGAGATCACTTTAGTTGAGAGAGAAGTGTTTTCTCCAATTGTGAATTGTTATAAACTAGGAATGACAGTGCATCTGTTTTGAACTTTTCAACAATAGTACACTTATAGTGGATTTGGTACATCAGCACATTGCTTGAGTATGCTCTTTAGACATAGCCTAGTGAGGGTGAACCAGGTAAAATTGTTATCTCCTGTGTATGCTTTAAGATTCATTCATACTTTACAATGGTAATGAGAGAGAGAAGTGGGTTTTTTCTAGGAACAAAACAAGATCAAAAGGGGAAAGTTGTTTTAATTTTTTATACCCTGATTCACCCCCCCTCTCAGGGTATCTAGCCAGGTGGACGTAAGAGCTATCACATTATAGATCCATGTGCTAGTTACCCCATTAAATAAACTATAATTCCATCTATATTTATTGATCATTTTGACATAAATAAATGTACATCAATTATTCAGTTGTGTTATTTATCAGTTCAATTAAATATTTATCTTTCTCGCATTTACCATAAAAACAAAATCTCTATTATAATTTATTTTGAATGTTATTATCCTTTAGAATAATTATAAACATTACATGACTACCATGCAAATCCATGAAAATATTCTCTATATAAATACAATATCCAAAAAAACACAGAATAATTCAATCCAATTGTGCCTAGTGGGACAAGGATATTTTCCTTTTTAATATTACCATTATTATGATCCTGAATTCCAAAATATTCTACACTTTACCAAAATCATACACATATTCTACTACTCCATATAACAAAATATTATTCCATAATAACTGATATTTACCATTATGTATCATTATGAAATAATTATAAATATTTCACAATATTCATGAAATCAAAATATTCACAATTATTCATTCTACTCATTGTACTTCAATAATATATATAAATCGTAGGGTATTGGATCCATAGAAATTTACTATTTATTTTCTTCATATTCACTTACAAGTTTTCTCTTTTGATTTTATATGATCACACTCATTATAATATGATATTCTTACAATACCAAGAATTAATTATAAGTAATAATATAATATTAATCAGCTCAAATCATTACACAATCACTTATAATCAATATGTACAATAATATATTCATATATTATTAAAAAGTCTAATAACCAACCTTTTTGTTTCCTAATTACCACCCACTAATGTTTTTTAAAATACTTCTATATATCCTTGCATTGTACATATATCCAAAAATTGACATATGCTTTCACATTCAACACAATTTCTATTAAATATATTTATTCAATTTCATATAACAACATAATTTGTTAATAAAATAACAATGGTATGACAACCATATATTTAATTAGATTCTCTATTATAATCTCTAACACTTTTAGGGAAATCATCATAATCTCATAATATTACTCCTTTAAAAAATAATGATTAATATCTTAATGAATTATCATTTACAATATTGGAAAATTACAATATGAATATATCTAGAATTTATTACATAAAAGAATTAAAATTATCCCTTTAACACCTAAACGATACATAGACCATTTATTATTTTTATTTCACATTAACTAAACATAGGTAACATTGACCAGAGGTAAACCATATTGAACATGGATTTAAGCTTGATAATCTCCCAATTTATTATTCACATAATAAATCTATTTTTAGACAACATATAATGTTTAATAAAACTGAAGAACCATATATATGGATTCATATATAATAAATTATATAAACAAATTATATTTTTTACATTAATATTCCATACTCTTCATGTAATATAAACATTATCAATGATTTACATTTAGTGAACATCAGACTTACTTGGGATTCCGAAACTATCTCTCCATGCCAATAGTTTTAAATAATTATTTGCAGACAACGTTTTTAGAGTAATATTTTTATTAATTTCTATATCACGATATTTTTTCGTTAAATACAAGGAAACATAGTCTATAACAATTTATATTATTTATCCCTAGTATTTAAATCAAAAATCAACAAGAGAAGTTTTGTATAATTGAAAATTATTAAAAATTCTAGTCCATTCTGTAGATATTAGTGGTCAAATTGAATTATCCCCTTCTATAAGGATTAGATATATTTGATATATGGATTAATATGATTTCAAAAATCATAAAACTCCCTATAATTTTCATACATTTTAACACTAATTTTATAATATATGTAATATATCCAAGAAACCTTTATTGAGTTTTTCATTTTCTATAACAACTAATCAAATGATTCTATTTTATTAAAAGAATCCCATATAATCTAGACACATTGATGAATGTAGCTTCTATAACCATTAATACATTGTATAAACCCAACTAACATCGATACACATTGGTTTTCATTCATCATATGTATATTGACAAATATAAAAACGCATGGTAAGTTCATTCCACCCCATTATTTTATATTAGTATCCACAGGACATGGATTATTTCTTTAACACCAAGAATTTATAATTAAATATTTTAACAAATTAATTTCCCAAACTCTAGTTCCATATAAGTTATGATATCCTTCACTTGATTTGAAATTAGAGATAATGATTTATTTCCCATAGTGTTTTCTTTTAAATTGATTATATTTACATATTTTTATTTGAAATTGGATTCATTTCCCAATTAATCTTCACAAAAAATTATGTATTTCCATTAAAAATACATCAAACTAATCAACTATAAAGGAATAATTTACATGTGTATAGTGGGGTATCAAGGAACTCTTTATGTAGAATAATTTGGGTGTTTTTTATGACCCATCAATTTATTTCAAATTTTATTCTATTTCATCTTAATGATTTTACAACCTATATAACAATAAAAATAATAAAATAATGAATCATATTTTAGAATTAACCCTCCTATATTTAATGGTTTATATCTCAATTTTAAGAGTAATACCACATGTACTATTTCCCCTCTTTTATAGGAAAAATAAATTATCATTCATTATGAATTATATACCATATAAGGGTGATTACAATGGTCTTCTTCACTTCCATTATCAAATTATTTTTAAAAGATAATAAAAATTCATTTTAAATTTTCTCATTGATAGATATTTGAGACACCTCATATTGTTTCTTCCATTAATTATATTATTAATATGTTATCCTTCATTTCTTAAACAACGTCAACTTCATTCTTATTTATTCATATTCCTTATTTATTTTATACAATATAAATATTGAAAAAATATGGCATGCACTGCATGAGTCACTCTATATTGATGATCAACATTACATTACATTTTTCCTTTAAATATTTATTTTCATAATAATGTATTTCAATTCATTACATATATTGCATTATATATATTTATTAATAATGGAGTTTTTTATAACACATTTATTTATTCTCTTACTACACATATATTCCATACATCAATGGATAGATAAAAGTACCTCCAAATAAATTCATACATTTTGTATCCACATCTAAAAATAGTTGATATTTTAGATCATCATACATAATTAATCCCTTTACAATATTTGTAAACATAAATGGTGTTTTATAAAACAAAAAAATGTATTATATCACTTCTTATTTTCATTGTAAAAAAATAATATAATTTTGGAAAAAACAAAATTCAATTTATTTTTTTCATATTTCATATTTTTTGCAATCCATGTGATTACCCAACAATGTGATATAACTATATAATTCAATTTAATAATTTTAAACCCCATTTCAGGCCCCTTTTTCATGATATCTTTATTTTAAATTATTTTACCCATATTGTCTAACCGTTACTATGATTACCTTAATGACACTATCTTATCTTATTGTTGAATTTTTATAGTTATAATAATATCTTGATGTTAGATAATTTTTGATATTAATTTATCTATATCATGTTTAATCTCTCTAATATTGTATCATTATCCCATCATATTTACACCCATCATTTAAAGAGATTCCATTATTTCAAAATTAAAATAGTTCAATGATTTATTCACCAACAAAAATCTGTGTATGTTTATATAATCAATTCCAAATTTAAATTATAATTGATTAATCATCTCTTGAATAGAATTTATTTCATATTGATAACTGAATGAACATCCATTTTATTTATGACTATATGAAAAGTCCATTTCATCCAATAAATCATCACCTATTGTAAAATAATTTTGAGAATCATTATATCTATATATTCATAACATGAAATGGTATTATTACAAACATATTAAAATATTAAATAATTCATTCTTCATCAACATATTAATATATATCCTTAATGAACATTTTCATATTAATTAGTCTCTAATTTCCATCCATTATTTGGAAATCTTCATCATCATTATTTATCAAAAAAAATATTAATTTCCGTAAAATTATCATTAAAATGATATTCCATTACATAATAAATCCAATTGTGTTTTATATTATTTAAATTAATATATATCTATATATCACATGATGTAATATATTGGGAGGTTTTCATTTTAACTCATAAATTATTAATGCAACATGAGCCTTTTATATCTTACAACTTCAAATCAATCAATATGTTTCTACAAATTATAACCACATAGTAGAATCAAAAATATATTATTAATACGTTTCTATTGAGGTGAAATTATGTCTATTTTTTATCCATAAATGATAATAATAGTAGAAATAGTAGGACACATAACACATTCTATTGGTGAAAAAATTACAATAATAAATCAGGATTTATCTCATAATCATCGCTCCATGAATTGATATCAATTTTTGGGAATCATATTTTATATTGAATATATTGAATAACTAAATGAGTGGGTGGGGGATAATACTCATTCAGACCATATTAATAATTATCTCAAACAAATCATTTTATTGGGGTGAACTAGCAATAGTGATATTATCTAATTATTCACAACATATTAAATGGTAAAACAAAATAAAAAAGAAATACCAAAATGTAAAACAAGATTAAATATTTGGATTTTACATTATTCCCTAACATATGGAATTTTAAATATTTCATTAATATCATGATTTACCTAATCATTCCATGAATCAAAATATTTTAATTTATACATACTTATATATTCTGAAATGATAGGTATGATTGAAAATGATGGGATGGATACAAAATTTGACAACCAATAAATAATTAAAATCACAAAAACCAAAAAATAATAAAATATTCATCAATTATTATAAATAGAGTATTAAATATGATTTTATTAGTTTATAAGAGTCCAATTGTAAGCTGAAAAGTTATATGAATGAGTTAATATACTCGAAATAATAACTTGGAAGTTAACTATTTAGGAAAAATTTGGATATTATAATCCTTAAATGATGTTACTTATCTTTTAAATAATGGTATTATACTATCCATCCTCTATTATATTATTTCTATACCTTCATTTGAAGATTATAATAAATAACTTTGTTTTCTTCTATATTTTTTCAAAATTTGAAAACGACTCAACTATGAAAACTAATGGGATAATATTAACCATATAAAATTTCTTTTAAAATTAGTGAGGTACTCTTCCATAATTAAAATTACCCTTTTATGTTATTCTATATTTAATATTTTAATATTTAAATTTAATTAATATCATTATCACTGATTCATGAAAACATATAAAAGAATCTTACAATGATTATAATATTGTGAAACAGTTATATAGGAAATGAATGAATGAAAAAAGTAGTAATAGAAAAAGATTAGATAAATGTTATCTCCCTATAAGGGTATATAAAATAACCATGTCAAATACATTAAAAATGATATTCATGTCAAAATTGATGAAAATAATGGAAACTTTGGTGGGTGGGAGAAATGTTCCACATAAAGATTGATTCCTTACATGTACGATCCATATTCTATTGATAACATAAACTTGAGTGATATTTCTTCAACATTGTTAAATCTACCATTTACCTACTATCAATATATATAAATCTCTTTTAGAACCCTTTATTAATAATGAATCATCTTTATTAATCATCTTGTTCATTGATGTAACTGCAATAAATAAATTTCTTAACACATGACTTTGTTTTCATTAATTTTTTTCCTTCATTTATTATTTTATTCCCTTATTACTCTATTAATTACATCATGTTAATGTTATTTCAAAAAAAAATCTATGTTTTTAGATATAAATTATGGACCAAAAATATATTTCATGTATCCATCTCTGAAAATATTATCAGTTAATGATAGGGAAAATACATTCTCACACCCTCGATAATCATTAACCAATTCATTATCATCATCTAAATTAAATTTAGAATACCTACCATATCTATAAAAAATAATATTCATAATATCATTACTAAATACCTATTAGTAAAATACATCTTATAACCCAAGGATTAATAGTTTTCTATACACATATTATTATATAAATTCGATAAAATAACCGAGGGATTGATGTAAGAAGGAAAATTTTCATCATTCACAATTCCAATTTCATTTTAAAAAATAGAATCACCCATCATATATTATTAGTGGGTAACACATAGATTCCATTATGTATCTTTTGATCATCATTAATAGTGGATCATGAACTAACTAGGTGATCATCCAATTAATTATAACAACACTGAGACATTTAATTTTGAAATATTCTTCAAAAACTAAAGTAATCAGATGAATATAATTTTGGATAATGTTACCCCTTTTCCTATATAAAAATTTCCATGAGACATAAAATTATAGTTATAACATGTCATTAAAAACATAGCCCATCATATCCAATTATTGTTCGAATCATTGAACAAATGATCAATTTGTAGAGTCATAAACTATTAATTTTTTTTCTATCTATAGAAAATTTTAATAATTTATATTTAAAATAACAACGAACTAGTTTTTTGTAACTAAAATAATTCCATATCAAATTCACGGTCAATATTCAGTCTCTTCAAAAATATTAGTCAGTGGAAGGGAACCTAACTTAGGAAACTTTCTATGTTTTTTATTATCCCACTAATTCACATTTATAATTGAACACTCAATTTATATTATATATATCATATATTATTCCAAGAATATCATAATGAATAATGATCTCCTTTCATTATAATTTAAATAGTTATCTATAGTAGAAAAATATTTTAATAATCTCATTTCAACCCAACATAATAACAGTTGTAATTAATGAATCAAACCATATTTCATGGTATGACCCTATATAGTTTCTTTATAATGGAATATACTCACTTGATACTCCTCATATAAACACATGTTTTCCTTTATTTAACACATTATTAACCTCTTCTTCACTCACTTGTTTCACTGGTGGAACTAAGAAATTAATTCCAACAACTCTTATTATGAATTATTAATATGAATTTTTTCTGACAATAAAATAAAAATACAGATGAAAATTTAAAAATAATGATGTTAAATTAATTAACTAAATGATCCTTATAATAAAATATGAAATTGGAAATCATTTTATAAAAATTTAAACAACTTATATGAAAAATGAAAACATTGAATATTCAATTATTATGTACAAGAAAACCTATCCAATATAAAATCAATATATAATTTCATTTAATGGTTTATTAAAATAATTCAAAAGGTTTTCTATAAAATATATGGAATTTAAACTATTCAAAATATAATTATTGAAGCACTTAGAATAGTTATATACATTCAAATATAGAAATAATTATATCTTCAAATAAAAATGATCCAAAATATATAACTTATCAATAAATGAAATATTTTGATATAAAACAATGAAAAATAAATTATATATATTTGGAAGAGAATTATTAACGAAAATCCACTACAAATTCCCCCCTTATTTTGATATTTTTTATCATTGAGAAATAAATTAGTTGTAATTAATTAATGTGAATTAATATTAATAATGAATTATTTAAAACACCCAAAAAGTGTAAAATTTCAAAAACAATTACCCCATTAACACTATATGTTCATAATGTACTATTAAATTCTATAAAAGTAACTATTTTTTGAATTCGTAGATTTTTTTTAAATATATGTTTTATTATGAAAATATTGAAATATTTTTGTCCAAAATAATTTTATTTTCCAAAATTAATCCACACTACAAGAATTTTTACATTTCTAATTAGAATTCATAGTTTAGTAAAAAAACTATAATTAGTCTCAACTATGGGATGAAAATTATTAATAATTTATATTATATTATAAATAAACTCAGCCATCAATTTTAAAAATAGATAAGAATATGTACTATGATTAAGAGTTTATAGACATTCCAATTGTAAAAAAATATAACATTAACTATAGTTAATATATTACCATTAATTTATACTTTTTAAATATTATACAATAATAGTTTCTCAATAAATTTATTAGCAATAAATTTGGAATTTATTACCATGTAACAATCATTTAAAAATAAAATAAGACCAACCATTTAAAATTGAAAAAAACAATTTTTTAGAAATAAAATCCAACCACAAAATGTGTTAATATTGAAAAAAATATATTTTTATAAAATAAATTAGTTGAATTTGGATGTTTTTTTTTCATGATTACTCCAACTGGGGTCTAATTAGTGACTACTCAAAGCCTACCTATTATGAAAACTATCAACGACAAGTGCTGAGAACGCATTTCACACCCATGAGAGGAATTAGAATATGGTATCTGTATATAAAAACCCATAAGAATCTCTATAAAACAGGGAATATATAATATTATCTCAGATATAAAATATATTCATTCATCTATCACATAAATAGAGTTCAATAAATTGTCTAAAATCATAAAAGGAAAATATAAAAGCCCTTAAAAATGTGAAGAGTCTATCCTACTCAGAAGGATGGGATTTCTATAAAAAGAAACCATTGAATCACATGTAAATTATACAACAGTATACACATTTAAATGTATATATTACTATGATATATCTATGTTTTGTGCTCCTGATACTCAAATTTATTGGCATACCATCTACACATGATTTGAAATGTATGGGAATATACCATGCAAGTGTGCCTATAACAATACCCAGGAAAAAACTCAAAAACCCAAAATAAAATTGTTAAAATTAATGAAAATATTTTCCTTCATCCATGACATAAGGAACCTAAGGGACATATAATAGAAACACCCTCTCAACAAAATTTTTTCATAACATATCTGTTCCACTCAATATATGTTGTGTGGTGACCAAGATATGTGGCAACAATGCATGGAATCCTTGAATCACCCAGATATACATGTATCACACTCCATGTATCATGAGATACCAACATCATATCCATCCATATGATTATACTCAAGTAAAAAAGATAAATATTATCTAAGAGTATTTGGCCTAACATCCCATCGATCCCCAATTTCTCATTTAAGTTATAGCCCTCATTGGGTATCATCTAACCATACAAGATGAACCTCATCCATGAGATCAAACTAATCGAGAGAAACCCATACATTACTAATGTAAATCATAATAGATAACATGATCCCCCAGATGAAACATTTCAATTTTTATGAAATGTATAAGATAAGATGATCCATTGTGTATCGCTAAGCCAACGTAACACCTTGACCATCTCGTGTGGCACACCCTTGAGAGAAAATGCTCATCTGGTCCAACCAAAATGAAAAAATCACTATATCTCAACCATCCTCAACACTCAAATATAAAATAACAACCATCCTAGATTCAAGACTCCTAGAACCATTCTACAAAGATAAATTATCTCATCACATAGAAAGAGGATCAGAAAAAACCACAATGGGGACAACACGATCCAAATATGAATTCCGAAGATGATATTTCATAGAGAGGATATATCACCTAGTACCACTTAAGGATTCCACAGACCGTACCATATACCAATCCATGATACATATATTGGGTAAAATTTCCTATAAAACTAGAAGATATCGAAAACTCGAATATGAATCCAACTACCATGCATGGGATCATACTCTCGATGATACAACAAATCCCACTAGACACAAAAACTAAGTAGGGGTACTAATATCAATGATACTGAAAACCCTAATGAAATCATTCACAATGTAGGGGATCATATATGTACAATTATTCCATGAATTATTCTAAGCTATCTTGATCAATAAGGGATATCCTCCCAGTGAATGATGGTCACACTGATACCACAAACTCCACCTTGAAAAGATGATATTAAATTGGATCTCTCCCAAACATTTGGGAGGTATACCATAACACTAGATGATGCATCCATATCAAGGGGATCACATTCGATAACTGGGAATATATTTTTAGATTGTACCCTAATAAGGATATAACAAGTGAACTCACTCAATTGATACAAGTCTATTCATTGATAACAAAAGAAACATAGAAACATCAACTATCATCACATCTCTAAAAAAGAAAAAATGTACACGACTGAGTACATCACATAAAACTACTAATTAAAGGATACAAAACAGTCACCTTTTGAGTCCAAATAATGGTTATTTGCGAGGGTGATGTTTCCAAGGAGACCACATGACACGTAAACACAATACAGATTGTTTCTCTCAAAGCCTACCTCTACACATGTTTACTCAATGTAATCGGTGTCTGTATGGTTATACACATGGAGTATACCTCATGTAACATTGTTTGTGACCACATCATATCTATTAGGAATGTTCTTACCCTTAAATGGCTTGCTAGTAAAGTCTCATCACATGGGGAATACCTATGATACATGACATGACTTGGAAATTCTCCAACTTGGCCATCTACTTAACCCATGCATTTTTTCATCACTATATTCCCATTTACAGTGTCCACGTAAATCCACACGGTTATTTAGATAGAAATTTAATTTCTATCCTTATCCCTCATCGACATGACCTAGGCTTACTACATGGCATGTAACTACAGTACATGGTTAGTAGTCTGAAAATTTTATCTTTTCGAGCTAGGAAGAACATATATTGGGTTATATGGCACTACACAATGACTGATCAAGAATTCCAAATAGGAATCCACTACAACCCTCCCAAAACTCAATAATTTCTTCCTAAAACTATAGACCTACACTAAGGAATCTCTACTAGTTATAATGAGGCTTTAAAACCATAATATAATCCATAAAAATAGGATCAAAATGCAAAGATCCTAATTAATTAATCCATGTGGAAATACACTAATGATATTTTCCCAACATAGTCGATGGAGTATATTTCACCAAAATACGGAAAAGATCGACATCAAAAATAGGTATTAGTATATTTTACTTGAATTATCCATGATTTATTTTAAAATATTATATGAAAATAATTCATGACTAGGAGGTAAGACAACAGGTTATTATGAGGCATGGCGTGAATAGAGATATTTCAGGAAAAAATATTAAAATATTGTATATAATGCATGCATGATTTTCCTAAAAAATCTGACTGACATATAAACATGTTCTTGGATTAGAAATATGAGGGCATTTTTTCTTTCATTGCAGTGAAGTTACCCAAGGAAAGACCTAACACCGGTCAGCATGAGTTGGATGCGGATGTTAATTGTTTTAAATTTCATAGGAAAAAATATGATAATAATGTGTTTTAATGTTACACAACAAAACAATGACTCGTGGTATTTTTCTAAAAAGAATAAACCTAGGTTTAGTCTCATAACCCTAGAAAATCATGGAGGCTATAGTGAGAACCAAGATATTTTTTTAGTGAAAAATTATGATGGATCTTCCATCAGTGATCGACAAATAATTTTTCAAAAGTTATCACCAATAGCAGCAACACGATGGTCGATCCTCATCAGTGAAAGATCCAAAACCAATATTACGCACTTTATTTCTACTAAACCCTTACCTATTCATAGAATTAACAATGTACCAAGATCTTCCAATGAACAGGTTGACCCGTAGTATGATCATTCTTGCAAGAAGGTTTGATTACCTGAAATAGAGAATGATTATACTGTTTTGTTATGTGGATCATTCTAATAGAATGGATTGAAGACATAATAGAAAATAAAAAAGGTTCATTAAATTGGGTTTTCATTGTTATTTTCCCTTATATTCATCATGTTATTTTCATTTTTCATGGTTAATGAACAAATAATATACATTGAGTCATTTAGCAGTGCAACGATCTTGGAATGAAGATAGGGTATTAGTATCACATGATGGAGGTCTGCTGGTGGATTTGGTAGCAGATCAAATGAAGGTGGTTTCCAATTTCTCGTTATTATTTATACATGAAAAATGATGATGATCTTGTTTTCAGGCTCATAAAAGACATGGATCTTACCGATTTGGTGATGGTGTGACCGTAAAACATCAAATATCAAGTTTCCTAGTCAGCCATGGTCGAAAGAGGTGGTCAAAACAATGAAGGGGATGACTTGATCATGAACCAGGGTTTTTTGATATCTTCAAACATCACAACATGTATTCTGCAATACACTATGTATGGGTCCCCCTGAGTGGAATCTAGTGTTTCGAGAAGCTGTAAAGCGTCACATGGAATGTTACACTAGTCATACGTCATGTGGGACCATCCAAATTCCTCGGTATGTATATAAGAATATACATGTACATGGGTTGGAGTACATAGTTTTACTACACAACATGTACTACAACACAAAACTTGTCCTGAACCAGTCCCACAGACTACTCCATGTATTGGTACATGCAAATACGTACACAGGTTGAATCTGTGTAATGGAACATGGATATCATACATCAATTGGACCCCGAATAGTAGTACACAATGTGTAATCTATTTTACACTACATGTATACCCTTTTCTAGATTAAATGATCTCTTGAAATGAGTCATTTAACACAACTAGTGACTTGGGTTAAGGTACATGTTGTGTGACCCAACAACACACTTTTCATTCCACATGGAATGATATCCTTTTCCACCATATCTCAGACAATATTCCATAGGGTTTTGGCACTTAATTTTTCTGCTATATATTATTTAGTATCATTTCTAATTCAAAGGAATACAATCCCTTTTGTTGGAATTTATAGATAAAGTCATCAATACCATCTGATAGGACAAGAGTAGGACCCTCTATCCATTCATGTTCCCCATGTACATTCTAGGTATCGGCACAACCAATCCTACATGATGCTCATATTATACCTATCAGTTCAATCCAGATGAGTTGTTTTATCACCACATGTCTCTAGATATGATGCTCATATGTGTAACATTATCTTCCCCACAACAGGAGTTATTTCTTTTTGAGATATTGTATCATTTTATCTCATCATTTCTATCAGTGTATCTCTCTCATGAATGTTCCTAATGAACAATAATTCTTATGAAGATTTCATCAGTACGATCAGGCTTAGGATTGTGTTTTCGTGGATGAGTGATTTGTGGAATCATCAAAATGAATCTCTAGTGCATGTATTTGGTGGTTTTGACTAAAATTTGGACCACATATCAGGGTTTGAGTATAACTGTATGTTAATATTATATGAACTGTAGACATATATTGTTCAGAGATAACTATAAAAATATTTTTTGTATTTCATTGTGGTTTTTGGGTATCCAAATGAGTTTTCTATAATCACACATGAAAGGGATTTTTTTACACATCTCTTGTATTCTGCAGACAAGAAGAATTTTGACAGAGTCCATGGTGGGCCAAGACCAAACCCTGAATTGTGAGTTCAGATAGGCCAAGGAGATCCAACGCCTTTGAGTATAATTACCTATAACTATTTTGTTTACAATTAATGATTTTTAGTTTATAGACAATTTCTTTTTTTTGGGTTATAATTATGACCCAATTTACTTTACTGTAGTTTTCATTTCTGTTGTATGTTGTTTGTTCGGTTTTGTGGTACACATGGATTTTGTTCCATAGTGGTTTTTACATTTTAGAAATTGTGTCTTGGTTATATGTGGATGTATATATATTCAGATAAATTCTTCCGAAATTAGTTATATGCCTACTTGGTGATAGTCTCCTACCCTGATAATATTGTAGGAGGGCATGGGGAGTCACAACATGTGCCACACTGGGATGAGTTATTGTATAACAGTGTCACAGAGGGTCGGTTCTACTTATGGACTTGGATTTAATGAGTTTACTTTGGGGAAATAGAGTTTTCTATTTTGAGTTCATATTATTGGCCATCGACTCTAGTGTTGGTGCGGGAAGCCATCATAACCATACACCAAGACTCTAATAACCTTATTTTCAACTCGATACATGATAAAAATGGTTGCTAAAACAGTGTTATATTAATCATACTATAATGTGTTTTAGTTTTCGTATCCTTTTTGAGTCAGCTCTTCAGATATACTTGTTGACTTTGGTACATCTTATTTTTCTAAAGCATGCCTCTACAAAGAATACTATCTAGGATTCATCATCTTGATCATGTGGATGACCTCCTTGGTGATAGGGCATTGATCATAGGGACTTATCCCAAAATTTTAGCTCTAGGTGGTGTACCATCTATACCACAACAAGTTGAGTAACACATTTTACATGAAGTACCAACAGATGAGGACCACATGTTGAGAAAGCTCCATGGGTTTCAAAGACAGAGACCCCTCAAGTTCTTAGATGAGACTAACCATCAGGTGGATAAGGACTATATTGATGTAGTGAACAATGTTTTACATCTTGGGAAGATAAAATCATTCCCGATGGTGATATTGTCATTGAGAATTCTTCAGTGTACTATAGGGAGTTGGTGGAGTTTGACCATACTGACTCATGAATAGGATATTTTTTCAAGGATAGAGTTCGAAAATATCTTTAGAGAGGAGTTCTCTCTTGTTAAGCTGTGATCAGTGCATATACATGATCTTATTCATCTACATTAGGGTATATTGACTGTGGTAGACTATTTATCAAGGTTTACCAACCTCTCTTGGTACTCGATGTAGATTTTTTGGGATCAGTGCTTTAGGGATAGAACATTCGAGCATGGTATACATTGGGACATTTGAGGTAGTTTTATTCATCTATGAATTTTGAAATATGATTTAGTGCTCAAGAAATATTGGGTGGTCGAGAGCTTCCCACTGAGCAGATATATCTATTGATTGTTGGTTGTAGGATCATAGGTGTAGAGACCTTGGAAGCCGGGATACTATGCAAAAAATAGTGATATTGACGTGGGAGACCTCATAGGAGGTCCCATGATAATGTATTTGTAGTTTAGGGATCTTAGGAAGGAACAAGTCAGCCTAGGGAGAGGTGATTATATGCATGAGACATTAGGGTACATCTATCAAGATATTTCCAAACATGTTTTGCTACTTATAGTTAGATGGTGGATGGACCATTAAGACATAGGAATTGATAAGAGAATGCATATCTGATGGAAAGAGGATGTGGTAGAGGAGAAGGGAGATCTATATTAGGTGGAAGGTATTTTGACATATTACAATAACAACCCTGCTGAGTTCCACGCTAGACTGAAGGAGTGGGAGGATATGGGAGGGGGAAACTACACGAAGTCATGTTTATTGAACTAGGGAATACAAGGATGACCTGAGGTATGATATGTGTAAATTATAACTTAGATTTCATACTGATATACACATGTTCTAGACATTCTGTTCTTTCTATGTACCTTGTATAAGACGTTTATGTTCATGTAGAACTAGACTCGACCCAAACTCTTGGATAACACTACGGGAGGAGACTCAATGATCACACACATTTGATTACCATGTGACCTAACCCCTAGATCTAACAGTATTGGTTTGAACCTCATGGTGGTAGTGTCATGTCATTAAGATGTCATTATTGGAATGGGTTAGCTATCTTCGATCCATGTCCACATAGGTTGTTTTAGGTGAAGTGTGTGGTGTGTCCGCAGTGATGGGATGAGGTTTTCCTTTTTTTGAAAAAAGGGAATCCCATGAAGCACATGGTAGGCTCATTCATAGGAGGGTGCAACCGATCAAACATAAGATGGATAGCTAGAACCTGTCAACAATTGATGTTATGAGCTTTTAGTTCCCAATAGTATTGGGGGAGTATGATGACATCCTTCAATAAGATGTTCCAAGATTACGTCCACATTGGATGATACACATTTTCATTGAATTTCACCATAGTATGGCTCCAATATCACCACCAACATATCAGATGGATCCTACAGAGCTTTGTGAGGTAAGGGCGTAGTTGTATGACTTACAGAGGAAATAATTCTTAAGACACAATGATTCGATATGGGTGGTCCAGTTTTCATTCTACGAAAGAATACAAGATATTGAGGTTTTGTGAAGATTACCAGTTCTATAACTATGCTTCCATGAAGAATAAGTGTCCACTACTGAGGATCAATGACCTATTGAATTATTTGATTGGAGCATGATGGTTTAATATGGCAGACCTTTGATCCGGCTATCACCTGTTGTGATTATGGGAAGAGGATATACAGAAGAGGGATTTTATATAACATTATTATCACTATGAGTAATTAGTGATGAAATTTGTCATGAAAAATTCCCCAGTAGTGTTCATGGGACTCATGAATCGGATATCCCAGCAGTACATAGATCATATCTTGGTTGTCTTCATAGATGATATACATGTGTACTCGGAGTCTGAGGAGGAGCATGTTAGACACCATCAGATGGGATTTTACATAATATGAGAGGAATAAATTTATTGAAAACTCTTGATGTTCTGGTTTTGAATTAAGGTGGTCCACTATATTGGACAGATTATATCAGCAAATGGGGTAGGAGTGGATTCATAAAAGGTGGGGGAAGTGTTTTCAAGGGAGCCTCTTAGGAGTGTGATGGATGTCCATATCTTCCATGGGCTAGAAGGCCAATAATGTATATTCTTACCTGATTTCTCAAGGATATCAACACCTATGATACTTTTGACTCAAACAGGGAGTCTTTTGTGTGGGTAGAGAAATACTAACATGCTTTTCAGAAGTTGTGGCAGTGTTTGACAACAGCACCAATCTTGATACTTTTGGATGAGGTTGTTGAGTGCCTAGTGATCTGCGATGCATCGGGGACCACTCATGGTTGTGTATAAAATGCATAGGGAAGTAGTGATTCCATATAGATCACAGTAGTTGAGACCATATGAGAAGAAGTATGAAACCACTTTTCTTCAGTTGGAAGCGGTAGTCTATGCAATGAAGATGTGGAGAAACTAATTGATGGGAAATCAGTTTTATCGTTTACTCTAATAAGAATAGTCTCAAGTATATCTCTAATCTGAAGGATCTGAATTTTGTATAAATTCAATGTATGGAGTCCCTCTAGGACTATGAATTTTAGGTCATCTATACTATTAGGAATAGAAACCTAGTGGCATATAATCACAGTTGAATATATAGTTTACAGTAGATGAATGAGGCGTCAGAGCCATTGGCCTCATTATAGTTATCCATCAAGAATGGATATAAACCAAAATACCTATTGTTGATTGTTTTCACCCTTCCACTATCACAATAATTTAGTTAGGCACATCATGCGGATACTGATTGATAAACCATACATGCTTAGATGTCTACAGAGGATGCATGGAAGTTCTTGTATAGTTGTGGGAGGAGGGTTTAGTGGAGTTTCATATATCCCATTTGGTAGTACACCCTGGTATGGAAAATATGAACCTGGACAATAAATTTTAGATCCATTTGACAGTGATGAAGAAGGAAGTGGTAGAGTTCATTTCTCTATGCCTTTCATGCCTACAGGTTAAGGCTGAGCACCTGGTTTAAGCGGGTTTGGTTCAACCCCATGACCTGATGAAATACAATTTGTATGTGATATCTATAGACTTATTGATGAGTTTACCATGTATATCCAGAGTACACAATTCAATCTATGTGATTTTTTCCAACTCACCAATTTGGGAATGTTCCTACCAATTCGATAAAAGTGTTCTGTAGAGAGATAGTGATGTATCAACATGCCAGATATGGAATGACTCCATGGAGTCCCATCGATGAAAGTTTTATATTTTTATTCTCGTTTTAAATCCCAATTTTGAATGGGATTTCATGTGGAATTTTGGACCATTTTCTTCTTGATCATTGCATTTCACCCCTAGACATATGACCCGATGAAGTAGACCAATCAGGACTTGGTGGACATGTTATGAGATTTTATGTTGGATTGTGGTTATAGTTGGGATGATCACCTACCACTGTTGGAGTACACGTACAAATAAATCTATTATTCGACCATTATAGTGGAACCATTCAGGGATTTGTAATGGTGACCCTTCCAATCAACACGTTTCTGGCATGACCCAAGAGAGTTAGCACTCATGGGCCCAAAGATAGTTAGGGAATCTACTAAGAAGGTGCAGATCATCTAGGGGTATATGTAGACTACACATATACATTTGAAATATTATGGTGACAGATGGTAGCGACCATTGGATTTAGAAGAAAGAGATTGATTCTTCCTTTATGTTCCACATGGACGGGGATTATATTGTTTTGGTCAGGATAAAAGTAATATCAAAGGTTATTTGGTGTTTTTTAATTACTTCATAGATTTGGAGAGGTGGAGTGCTGCTTGGATCTACCCCCACAGCTAGACTGGGTACACCATGTCTTCTAAATGTCACAGCTGAAGATGTACTTCCATGAACCATCGTACATCATCGACTGGGGTGAGCTGGACATTGATGACGGTGTGACCTTTACTGAGTACCCAGTAGAGATCAGGGATTAGTAGGAGAGGATCAAACATGGGAAAGTGATTCCATTGGTGCATGTATGGTGTAATAATAGGAATCACCATGAGACACATGGGATATGGAGGATGAGAATAATGTGAGTACCCATATATTTTATATATCCTTTTTTTGGATTTTTAGGGATGGAGATCCCTAAGGTGGGGATAATATATTGTTCTAGATTTTAAATCTATTACTTTTAAAAATAATATGGAATTAAATCATGACGAGGAACTGGGAAGGAATTTTGTTCTAAGGCTTCCTGTTCCCAGAACAATTTCCTGAAAATTTTATATAACGCACATGCGGTTTTACTGAAAAAGTATTATAACTTATATATGGGTTCCCAGATCAGAAATATTAGAGATCTCTTTTGTTCAAAGAAGCTATGTTACCCTAGGTGTGGCCTAACCCAATCCAACATGGGTCGACAAAAAATGTTAATTTTTTGATGTTTTAAAGGACAACATAAATTATGAATTTATTTTCCTTTTAACATTACATAGCGACATAGTAACAGAATTTCATTTCTTAATAAGTAGAAACCATGGATTAGGTTTATATCTTTTGAATTTACTAGTGGATCTGGATAGAATATAGAGATATCTCTCGATGAAAAATGATGATAGATCTTGGATTATAGATTGATGGATAATATTTTGATGGATCTCGAAAATGGTTCCGTAATGATGATTAATCCTCCCCAACAAGTAATCTAACTCCAAGGTTAGGCTTCATATTTCAATTACTTATTTCCCCATTCATGGAATAAATGTTGAATGTGGTTCATCCCAAAAATAGGTTGACATGCAGTTTGATCATTCTTGTGGGAGAGTTTGATTGCTAGAATTTGGGAATGATTATACTATTTTATTATCTTGATCTTTTTTATGAAATATGTTCAAGTTTAGAAAAAACAACGGCCGAGGGTCATTACTTGGGTTGTTCATTGTACATTTCCCCTAATATTTAATATATTCATCATGTTCATCATTGATTACAAAAAATTGATCACTATTCATTATTTTGGGGATCAACTATCCAAGATAGAAGATCTGGCATCGGTACAACTCGATAAAGGTGAAACGATGGTTGCAGCAGAAGATAGAATGTTAGTGGGTTCTAAGTTCTAATTCTTAATTATAATTGATAAAAAAATGAAGACCTTGTTTTTTGGGCTAATAGACGAACGGAATCATACCGATTTGGTGATGGTGTGACCAGATGACCACATATCTTGAGTTTCCGGACTGAGCATAACCGGAAACGGCAGCCAATTTAGTGGAAGAGATTATAGGTGTGTGAACCAGGTTTTCAAGAAATTTCCAAACAACACAACTTTCATTCCGTAATACATGTTGTGTGGGACCCCCTGAGTTTTAGATAGGGTTTTGGGAAGCGGTAATGATTCTCATGTCAATTTACACCTAAGAAAAGGTGTGTGGGCCCTTCACTAGGAATCGACGTATATCTCAGGATATACACAGATGCAGTGTGGAGCACATGGTCTGACTCCACGTTATATACTCCACCACATGACATGGCCAGTACTGGTCACACGAACTACAATGTGTATTGGTACATGGATAGGCATACATGGAGTGGACCCCAGATAGTCAGACATGGCATGTGAACCATTATACATGCTCTGTATACCTTTTTCTACATGACATGTTCTCCTGACATGGGCCACTGATCATGGGTAGTACCTGAGGTCAAGAGAGATGACGTGAGACCCTGCTACACTCCATGTACCCATTTCCATATGGATTGATCTCATTTTACACTGTATAATAGTCAAATTTTATTAGGGTTTGTTCCCTTGCTCATTTAACTCATTGTTAGTTGGTATCGTTTCTTATTCATAGGATTATGATATCTTCAGCAGAACTTTTTGGATAGAGTCTCGAATCCCCTCCGAGAACCCTAGACTAGGATCCACTATCCATACATTTTCCCCATGTATAGTATTGGTATTAGGTGACCAATCCTACTAGACGTCGATCATCTACATACCAGATGAATCCAGATGAGTCGTGTAATCACTACATGGCCCTGGTAATGATCCTAATATATGTATCATGATATTCCACACTCACAGAGTGAGTTTTCTCGAAATGAGTGTATCATATTCTATATTAATAACTACAATTTTATTTCTCTCATGATTTTTCCTGATGAACAATACTTCTCATGCATACATCATTAGTGCTATTAGACAAAGTAGGGTTTTTTGAAGGATGATTACTTTATGGAATCATCTTAATGAATCCCTAATGCGGGTATGTGGTGGTTGTGACTTACCTTTATATCGCATGTCTTGGATTGAGTATATATGGATGTTCTTTATATATTTATTTTAGACATATATTATTTATAGGGAAACGTTCTATTACTTTGTGTATTGCATTGTGTATTTGGGGTTTCATAAAAAGTATTTTTATACTCACTCATGCATGAGATTTTCCTACACATGCTATGTCTTATGAAGATGTGAGACCTTTTGACAGAGTCTAGGGTGGGCCAAGACTGAACAAAGTATTGGGAGTTCAGAAAGGATGATTCTTTCCTACAACTTTTAGCAGTAGTCTGAGTAGCTATTATGTTTACGGGTTGCGCATTTATTTTTTCACACAAATTCTTTTGGTGGGATTGTATTCTAGGCCAATTTACATCTCTCCGCATTACATCCTTATAGTACTCTATTGGTTTGGTTTAGTGGCACACATGAATTTTATTCCTTAGTGGTTTTTACATTTCTACAATTTTGGCTTGGATATGTGTGTATTTGTACAAGTAATTAGGAAATTCCTCACATGTTAGTGATATGCCTACTTTTTTCTGGTCACAATCCCCTCTCCAATTGGAAGTAGGATTGGGTAGTTGTAGAACATGAACCCTAGGATTGGTCATGACAATTAGAGACACCTCCTCTCCTCAGTTCGTCCTCAGGTCACTTGGAGCTCATGTGGAAATTCCTCCTCTACCTTTTCTGTGTGTGATAAGGGAGTGTGAGAGTATTTTACTTTGTTATAATAAACCAATATCATTATCTCGACTTCCAACAAGACCTCATCTATAAACCTGACAATGACTGATTTTATGTGGTTCTAGTGTCAAATCCCACATTCTAATTTTAATAGTGGGAAAATATTTTTGATCCCAGACTCTTCTCAAAAGTTATTCCACATTTACAAATAAATTGTGCTCCTCTATGGAAATATATTTAATATTTTCAATATCACAACATCGAGGATCTCTAAGCCCTAAATTTCTAACCGGACTAAGTGAATGGCCTCACAATATTTTGTATAAATTTTTAAATATTTTACATGGAAAAACCTATGTCCCTTCATTATCATCATATAAAGGATTTTCATCCCTAAAAAGACCAATCCTACACAAAAAAGGAAAATCGAGCTCTCAACTATACCTCAAATCAGGTGAGATAAATAGATGGTTCCCTTTATATTAACAAAGACACAGTCTTTGGAAACCAAAAAGTAGAACCACACAGAAATTCCCACACAAACCTGGAAAACAATTTGAAATGAAGTGATATTAACTCTCATCACCTATGTTTGGTATAATTCAACATGTATCAGATCTCAATTATTTCCATAGATTCTGTAAGTACAAAACCTAAATAAACCAATTAAGATACTTTCACAACCATACATATCTCATCTGACCAAGGATTAAATTAATCATTATTTTATGTCACTGGCACGAAAACTAGGCTCAATATTTTCCTCCTTCCTTCTATAAAAATTATAGAAGTTTCCTAAATGACAATCTGAATGTGGCTTCAACTAGTTCTACAACGATGGTAGTGAAAAAATACACCCCTCCAACATGAAACCCAAAGAATGTTCTCAAGAAACCAAAATGTTCAATATACATTATAGAAACACCGCTATTTTTATTTACTACTATAGAAATGAAATATCCACATAACATAATCTCAAAGATTGATTGGTGTAATAATCAACCCACATATGGTTCTTGTTCTCCCCACTTTTGGGAAACCCATGATGAACATTTCCAATGGGTATCTAGTCATGAAAAATATCATGAATATAATATCCAAATTATTTATCCATTTATTAGTAAAAAATAATAAGGTTAACTATTCATTAGAGTTATAACACTTTATACTCTAGTTTCTTCCTATGTAACATAATATTTCTTACCAAGCCCTCCGTTTTCGAAGGATGATCAACACCTTTACATACATAGCTCCCTCGGAGATAACCGATATGATGCAACAAATATAAGGGGACTATATGGGTTCTAGTATACCAAAAAAAGAACTCCCAATGGGATGAAATCATGGTATATCCCTTGGTATACATCCTCAACTCGGCCACTACGTAAGGAAAATAAAATCACATCACACTATTAATCCAATGTTCATAAAATCTAGCTAATAAAATTTGGTTATATCTTCGCACACATTAGTTCATCTAAATTATCATGGTATTCCTCCTCTTTAATTGAGGGAATATCCATTTCTCAATATAGAAACAATAGCACACCCATTAGTGTAAAAAATATGATCAGGGATTTTGGAGAACCAATTCATAATGAGTTAGATCATAGTTCATTCTTCCTCCCACTATGGAATTATTGGATAAGGGTCACTCTCCTACCAGACTCATGTCACACTATTAATGGATGTTTCTTATCATTCATCCACTCTATAAAATTCTATGGAACAAAGGTCCATACAAAACAATCCACCATTAATGATGGGGTCTAATCCAACATTGAATAATGGTTCCCCAATTTCATCATAAATGTAAATGGTACTCATCCAACACACCTTGACACTATCCTCTGTAAGAGGAACATATATTACTATAAGGGTTTTTATTGTGTCAAAATTATTCTTCTAGGTTCGTATGTCTCCCTATTCATAATGAGCCCAATAATATGAAAATAATTAACATCACCATGTTCTAACGACATATTATGTCACAATATGTTATCCTCAAGAATGAATTTGAATGAATAAAGTACCTAAAATGATTGTATAAAATTATTTCTATGAAAAGATAAATTGCATAGGGTATAATTCTAATAATCATAAGAGACGCTAAAAAATAGTCTCAATGGAATGTAGTTTCCCTCACCCATGTCCCATATCTCTCTAAGCCTTGTGCGGACCATCTATGTGGTGGTGGGGAAACATATTGAACCTTCCACCACCTCCTTATATACTCCCAACACCTATTCCACATCTTCCACCATGTGGAACTCTATGATCCATTCATTATATCTATGAAGGAGTAAAATTTAATATCTCCCTCTATTACATATTTCAGTCATAAAAATAATTCGAGATGTCACCGTCCATTACAAGAAAATCACTACCTCTCTCACTAGTAACAAGTTTTGGCCTAAGAGCATAGATCCTTAAGCCCTCCATATTGGGACATTATCCTGAATCAACACACATGCCTAGAACCCCTAGTTACTATTTGGATTAAAACTACTAATGTATAAATATATATGTTCCTAGAATCATTTGTAAGAGTTTTCATAGACTGAAATATATCCACATTCAAGGCTCACTCAAGTACTCAAGAATAAGAGGGAATTCATAGCAAAATCACTAAATCCCTGATATCTCCAGGTAAGCCAAATGTGATGCCCTATTCTAAAAAAACTAGATGTCAGAAAATATCCATTGAGTATAATGTAATGTCAATGAACCCCACTAAATACACTTCCATGGTCATTCCATACTACCTAAGATTCATATGATTATGGATACACACGGATCACAACATGTTTGGATTAAACACATTCATGATGATATTCCCAAACATCATCCTTGTGATAATTCTTTCATTATGGGACAACCTCACCAAAATCCACCATCACCTAGAATATCCCTATATATATATAAATTAAAGGATTACATTCTAATTGGGAAGTTTTGTGACATGGTGGGAAACATGTGTGACTACCTCAAACCAATCATTAATTTCCATGGGGTATGTCTTACTCTAATACCACAGAGGTTCGTACCTCCTGTACTCATGAAATGCACTCAACCTGTATGCATCCTCATTCCAAACAATGAGAAAAACATCAATATCAATAGGTGTTGTGTAACATTTCTGAACACCAGGGGGCTCTACCTCATTACAAGTTTAATGAATCATATACTAATCACAAGGCCGATTATAATAAAACTTTTGTTGCGAAACAATTTCCGGTTTTCGTCATAGTGGATTTAAGAAATATAATCAATACATGATAATGAAAAATAGTATATATGTGGATAACAATAAGGAATGACATGGAATCCAAATCCCAATCTTATATGGTTCATGTTTAAATGTATCCCTGCAACAAGTTCCTAAATGTAAATAGATGACAATCAGGTGTCCAGCATCACTGTGAATGGATACATTGATTATTCACCAACAATAGTGTTCTTAACATGAAAGATGTACTATAGAAACATTAAAACTAATTTTTGAAAATCCTAAAATAGTCAAGCAGACTATGATCCTATGGAAGGACCTCTTTTGAAACCATTTTTTCATGACACAAACCCCATGGTTCAATTAGTGACTGCCTCATCCTCAATTCCATTGAGCCGTAGGATGTTTACCATCACTAATTAGGAATATAAAAAACATTTGATTCAATAAAATATGGTAATTGTATTGACACACCCACAACTATCTCCAATAATAAGTTGAAATATAATATTAACATAATGTCAAAAACTAATTCATACATATACCCCACAATAAGATTTAAAAAGTTTCCAAAGTGTAAAATGGAAAAATATAAGCCCACTAAAACTTCAAAAGAGTCCCAACTTATCAAATGGAGGGAAATACTATCCAATTAATCCATTATATAACCCCAAGATCAAACAATGGTATACACATCATTATTCCTTGATCGCTATAATCTACCTGCTCCGAGTCCTCCTAGGACTCTATGAGTGGCCTATCATATGCAGAAGAAATGAAAAGTATAGAAAAATTCCAAGTATGGGTGAGTATAATAGTACCTAGTAGGCACCCAAAAAAGTCAAAAATAAAATAGTGGAATTGAAATGAAATATACATCTTTACCCATTCCAGATGGAACCCATGAAAGAGATAGTAAGAAACAGCTTCTCAACCACTCCTTAGTTATACATGACTAGTTAGCCCAATCAATATGGTTCATCAATTATTATCTGTGACATCACTGTACTGTATCCTTTAAATACCCAGATAATATAATCTCAGAATACATGTCCCATGATATCCCAACATCAAAAAAATCCATAAGATTATATTCATGGATCAATGGTAAAGATCAATCGGGATAATTCACTCTATTTTCCCTACCATCCGAAATGGACGACCCAAGATGTAACCCTCACCATTTATCATTCCAAAATTCTAGATAGCACTCATTCAATAGATATCACAAATAACATACAACCCTTTTACCCATGATGGAATTAACCGATGAGAACATTCTTTATTAGAAATATCTCTACAATCCAAGATGATACATCCCACAGATCACACTCTATAGGGTATCACTATGACGATGGATTGTCGCATCAATCCCACATGGAACACCCTCGAGATAATACACTCATTAGGAATCACCCTGATAAAAAAGAAAACCATCACCGAATGAGTCTTGAAATTTAGATAGTGGATCACACCCATCCTAGATGGTAGAATCCTATGACCCATCTATAAACTTGGAACTGTCATCTCTAAGAATGAGAATAATGCCTATAACAAATTGGAGACACAAAAATCAAAATCAAGAAAAATAGAGATCATATCGCTCATATAGGATATCACACCTTGGACCACAAGGGTATGCCACAAGCCCTACGAAGTCTCATTCTATGATACATAGAAAAAGATTAGGCCCAATACCACTAGGTGGTACTGAAATCCCAAATATGGATCCAACCACATTGAAGGAGATTATATACTTGAAGATACCGCAATCCCCAATACATTCAAACACTGAACATGGGATTAAAATCTTGATAATATTGCAAAACCCAATGAAATGAGAGCTTTTTAGGGTATCATATTACCGATGATTCCACAAACCCAACTAGAATATATTGTATGATATGTAATCTATACCAAATATATGAAGGTCATGATGATTACCTGAACCCCACCTCGAAAAGTCAATACAATAGAATTACCATGATTCCCTCCAAGAGGGATAATATAGTTATATCTAATCTAATTCGGATGATGGGATCATAATCATGTCCTAATGATGCAACTCCACATCATAACCACATTGGGATAGACAATGGTAACCCGATAAAATGATACTAATATATATGCCACTATCTGATGTGACCCACAACCATAACCTCATATTCTATACCAAACACAAAAAAACATAGAGACTATAAACTCTAGAATAGAAAAATACTCAGGATTGGCTACACATAGATCTCTATCTAAAACATAAACAATGTGATGCATGACAATAAAGTGTCTAAGGGGAGTGCATGGTGTGTACCCATGATACATGATATATCTACCATAGATGGCCCCTGACCATGTCCCCTCATGGTACTTGTAGTGTATTTTGGTATATAAATTACATGCACGTCTTTTCACATGGTGTGTGACATCATTTGATCTGTTGAGAATATCCTTTTCCTTACATGGTTGGTTGGCCATGTTGCGCCCAACATCATGTACCCATGATACATAGCATTGCATGGATATCTGGCCCATTGTTCATGTCCTCATCATGTGATTATGTTTGGAACCCTATGACTATGTAATCTAGGCTTCTATATCCAAACATACATATCCATTGACATGAAATGTCTATCCATATCCCTTGACCACAAAACAAGTGCTCAATACGTTACCTGCACAACTACATAGTAATTATTCCAAACATTTCATGTTCCACAATTATAAATTACACATGTAATGTTCTACGACACTACACAACATGTGAATAGGAATTATGAATGGTAATTACTTATGATCCATATGAAATTCCCCAATTTCCCCATGAAACCACATATCTACTCTCATGGGATATCTTGAAATCATAATATGTCTAAAATGTTTATCGAGATGTAATGATCATTGTACTACACAAATCTTTGAAAAATTATTAATTTGTATGCCCAAAATGATGTACGGAATGCACTAAAACTATATGCGGTGATGATCGATGTAAAAAATATGGATCAACAACACCTCATCTCCTCAGTTGAGCCTAAGGTCACCCATCGCACAAGGTAGAGATCCTCCACCCCATTTCATGTGTCTAATGAGGTGGTTGGAAGACAATATTTGGATATTTTTAAAATATAATCACATCAATATTATATCCAATGTATCCCTAATTGTGAACCATATGTTAAAAATTATTTTATTGTCTTTTAGGTAATTATCACATTCTGAACTCAATCATGATAATAGATTTATTATATGAGAATTCACTTAATATTTAAAAAACAATTACAATTAAAATAAACATATATGAGAACATATATATAATAATTTTAATATCACTATACAAAGTCTCTATATGCCATGAATATCATGCTGACTAAGCATCTATCTTCATCATTATTCATCTGTTTTGAGTGGTAAAACCTATGTTTCTATATTATATTCATTAAATAACAATTATAAAAAACATAAACCAATATTATACAATTAAAAGATAATATTTTTCATAAGTATTATATTAGATCATGAAGATAATTTTATAATTGTTTTCATGTAAAATATTTTTGGAATTTTAGTCAATGATAACTTGTAAAAGGGATTCATGAACAATTAAAAATTATAATTCTTGTAGAATAAATTCAAAATAAAATTATAAATCCTGATAAAAAAAATTCATTTTATTTATACATAAAAATAGTGGACAACTAACTAATTAATATAATATTCATGATAATAAACGATGTTTAAAAATGTTTTCCATAATTTCATAAAAACTAGTATGCAACTCTAGAATTTTATCTATAAAGATAAAATAATAATATAACAGACAATAATAATTTTAGAAATTATTTTAATCATTGATCAACATTTTCATAATTATATTATTTCATTCACCTCAAAAAAATTAGGTACCATTTTGAATAAAGTAAAGTATAGAATGTACATGAAAATAATTAATGGAAATTAACACATGAATTTCCAAGAATATTAAAAAAATAATTTTATTTTGAAATAATTGAAGAAATATTTTAGAGTTAAAACGAAAATAATAAATTATAAATGAATTGAATATAAATTATATATTAATAAAAAAAGTTTCACACTGATTGGAAATGATAGAATATAAATTAAATTAAATCAAGAAATCCTAAAATTATGTTTATCCCAAATAAAACATCTATTATAGATCACATTGTTTTTATATCCCCCCCAAAAATTAGTTTTTCCTATAAAATAGATTTTAAATATAATTTTCTTATTTTAATCCACTTCAAGTGAATCAGTAAAACGTTTAAAAATAAGGTAAATTTGAAAAAGTATTAGAAATGTTAGAAACATGACTCCCTTGAGAGTTGATTTTGGTTCCGTATAACTTACCTAAAGTGGCAATCTCTATGAACAATTAAATCCCCTCATGGTGTCCCAAATTATATTTCCTATATATGTTGGATAATTAAATAATTAAATATAATTATTTATAAATAAAAACACCCCACATAAAAACATGAATGTATATAGAATGTAAGATTTTAGCCAACAGTGAAAACATTTATCCAATCTATTTGATAAAACTAAAGGAAATGACCATAAAGGTTATACTTATTATAGATCATATAAAATAATAGTGGATAAGGTCATATATTTGAATCGAAAACCTGGAAGAATCGTTTATTAAACATTGTGTTTCATCTAATATAGTTCTTTTATTACAGTCACTAATTGAACATAATCCCTAAAATATTAGAAATTTCCATATATAGTATATTTAATTTATTATAGGTATTCGAAATATATTGGAAATAATTTATTCATGTTGTCACAGAATTTCCAAAAACCATTCTTATGTTAAATGTTTCAATAATTACTATATTTTTTTGAGAATACAATGTATACCTAAAATATAAAAATGAATAAAAATAAATAATAAAATTAAAATAGTAGTTAAATTTTTTAATTTCACAATTTAGGATACTAAAAAACGCATGTTCTCCAACACATTTGAGACATTAGATCATTGAAAAACATGTTCAATAACTAATTTGACCTGTTAAATATTTTCAAAAAAATAAATCTCATATTTTTGTCCTTATTATAAGTGGTTGAAGTACCGTAAATATATATGATGAATTCATTAGTAATATAGGAAGAATATTTTTAATTTGAATAACTATTTAAAAAATAACCATGTTTGATATTCTCCTATAGAAATTAGAGTAGTTTATCCTTCCGAATAATAACTAAAAATTTGTAAAATATGTTTTCAACACCCATGGGATATGAACAAGAATAACAATTACAAAGTGATACGAAACAATCATTATCCTGTTATATAAAAATGGAAATTATTCCACAGTTCTTGGGAAGAATTATTTCAATATGTATATCAAAACATGAAATAATGGGTGAGGTTATCTAAAAAATAGAGAGTATAGCTTACTAAAAAAATTCTAGAATACAATTTAAATAAGTAAGAATTTTATTTTTAAAAAAACAACACTATTCATAGAAATTATGTATATCATATTGCCCCCAACCCTCAATTAGATTCCTATTTAATTAGTGGAATCATATTAATCAAACTTTAATATAATTTTTTGATAATGTAATATTTAAAATACTACCCCAAATGTTCATCATTATCAACCATATCATTGTATATTAAATCATCTTTATCCACCTTATTTAGGTTACAGTTCTCTTAATGATATGATTACATAAATTTTTTAAACAAAAAATTGTAACAAGTAATTTGATAAAAAAATTACACTTAGGATGCATCATCAGATAACAAAGGGTAATAAGGAATATAAAGTAAAAAATGACTGAGATAGTCGTTTAAAACTCTATATAAAAAAATATTAAATTATATAGAATTTTTAGTATCACAACCCTTGTGAAAATTTTATCATTCATTCCATTGGGTTGATTAATATACATGATTCAAATATCCATAGAAAAAGAACTATATTCCAACTACCTATGATATAATTATAAAAAATGAGAAAGTATTATTTTAAAGCAATATTTTTTGCCAAATAAATTGTTTTATACCATATTTTGTTATATTTTACTAGGGATATAAATCATAATGTTTACTATAATTATGGTCAATACATTATTTGAAGGAAACTCATAAGTTACATGGTCATGTTAAGGTTTAAATTTCCTCTAGCTTCCCATGATTGACAAAATATATTTGGAGAACATTTATATATGATGTTTTTATTGAATATATCCATAAATAGAATGTTTTTTAAATTTTTTAAGAACATCAAAATGAATATTAAATAATTATCCTCATAATTTTTTTCATAATAAATTATTGGAAATTAGATATATATTTAAATTTCGTAAAAAAATATATTCCAATAGATTTTCAATATTCATATCCTTCTTATTAAATTCTGTATTCATTTTACATTTTTTATTCAATTATTGTATATTTATTTCAGTCAGTGTGTTACGATCTAAAATTATGTGAAGTATAATAATATAATTTTAATATTTTCCGCATCCGTATTTTCATTCATAAATTCCCATTATACTAATTTATTGTTATTATAACTTCTTAGTGTAATTTATTTTTTTAGACCCCACCATACATTAACAACACTTACATTTTCTCCGAAAATATTTTTTTTAGTTTAGAAAAAATGATATTCTTCATTGAGGAGAAACCATAGGAAGGTTTTCACATATATTGGTATAGATTATATATCCTTGAAATAATAACATAGTTGGTAAATTAATTTTATTCTTATATATTAGATGAAACCCCTTTTATTCTTCATCATACTTAGAGGACTTCTCTTTATTTTTTTGGAATATGTTTTTCAATTTTAGAAATCCAGGAAGTATATTTACATAAAAATCATATATGATTCAATGAAAAGTAATATATATTCCTATATACATGGTTTCAATGTTTTAAAATATGTCCTTAGTACCCTACTTTATATTTATAATGTTAATAAATTTGGGAAATTCGACCGAGTGATTAAAAAGAAAAAATTATAATTGATAAACATTGAATACCTAAATAATCCACACTGATTAGGTATATTACCCTATTAACTATCTTAATATTCATCATAAAATCTATCATCATGGGAATTTAATATAATTTAAAATATAATTATTTTCATATAGTTTTAATGTTGGTTATTGATTTCTTTATATAAATGATTTTTAATTATCCAAATGTCTTAACAATGAAATTACCATAATAAGGATTCAAATGAAATTACTTCATTTTAATAAGAGATGGTAATTTAATGAAATGTACATATAATGGTATGGAGAAATAAAGTGATTTGGAAACTACCTAATAAAACCTCCAAAATATTCCATTATTTTATAAAATTATTTTCCATATTTTTTTAAAAAACTAGTCATTCATTTCCTCACAACAATTGTCATGTTCCATGGATAAAATTTTATATATATTACCTTCAACATCTAGTAAAATGTATAATAAAAATCCTCATATAATTACCTGGCCAATGACCTGTATTGTAAAATTTGAAATAATGGAATGGATAACCATATGAAATTCATCTCTCAAATAATATAAGAACATTTGTCTCACCAAAGTATAAAATTCACTAATAAAATATAGAGAGACTTAATCGGGGAAAAATTATTGGTTGTTCGTATAAAATGAAAATATCATATAATTTCATAGTTATAATTCCAATAATTAACACTAATAAATGATGTGGTACATAAAATTCTATCTATTTTGAACAAACGATGACTAGATTTCCCTATCCACTCATTTCTAGGTAGGTATGTAATGAATATCATATCTGGGCCCACTAACTCACTATGGTATTCCAGTTATAATGTAAATATTTTTACTATATATTATTTTTATATATTAGAGATCATGTCATAAAATATTTATATTTTTTATATCGTTTCTATAAAATATGAAAATTCCAAACTCATTACATTTTCAGAAATGTTTTTAGAAATTTTCTGTTTCTTTATAAAAGACATGATTATTTTTTGTAACATAAATCCTCACCGGAAAACAATATATTACTATGAACCATTATATGGTTATATTATATAAAGAATATTTATATATAATCAATACATATTTAGTGGTAATTTGATTCAAACCAATTGAACAATAATTTTTTTCAACCATTAAATCCACCCAGATTACAACTATGAAAAACAATGATAATTGAAAATTTTCATGGATATTAGTGAATATAGATTGTTATGTGATTTAATTTGGTTGAATGTTTAACAATGATGGTTAATTCTCTTTTACACTGAATGAATAATGTAATGATAATGAATTTGTGATTTATTATTTTCGGGAAATTTATATATATTCTCATAATATTTTTATCTTATAATTATAAATAATGACTGTTATATGGGAAATGCTAAAAAGTATATATTTAGTATATATAATCAATGGGGATGACTAAATTATTATTTTAAAATATTATTTTTATAATACTTAAAAATCTAAAATTCCATGAAAATAATGGTATTACCATTACGAAATTAATTGGTCAATTAAACTTTATGAGATGGTTTTTGTTAAATCCAAACCACATTATAACTTAATTGAGTATATAATTTTTTCATAAATTATTGGTTTCATTGAAATCAAGAATATCTTAATTAATTAATATAACATAACAAAATATAAATCAGAAATAAAAAATTACGGGGAGTGGCGGAAAGGAAAAAATGATTAAAAAATGAAATAATTGAAGAATACTTGAGATATATTATTTACCTGGAAGGGTATAGAAAGAAATTATATTAAAAAATATATATCTGAAGAAATTCATATACGGATAAGTGAAATAATGTAAAAATAGGATTTTGAGAGAAATTTTCTCCATCTTGATAGATTCTATATAAAATTACCTTATTCCTTTGATCCACGTCACTCCATAATGATTTTTTATTTACCACTACTTCAACTCTATAAAAAAATTTTACATCTACGTTTTTTTATCATCCTACGTCCAAAGTATTATTACTTGATATTAATCAAACTCATGTATTCAAAATCGCATCTACAATTCGATTAATAGTCACTGTGATTCCTTATATAATTTACATTATTCATATATATTTTTTAAATATTTTTCATATAATTCAATTTTTTAAATTCTAAATCAACAAACATTACTCGTGATTATTTTATTAAATATAAAACCTATACATTCAACCATTAAGCATCTCTCATAAATAATAACATCATTCTTCCATAATCTATCACCTATAATATTTATATAATTATACCGGTTTAACATCATTCATATAATTCAATTAATTTCACCATCCAGCTCAATAAAAAACCATTTTCCCTTAATCATTACTAAAAACCCTTTAATTTAATATAAAATCTAGTCCTCAATTATTAGATATTTGATTTTTCCTTCATAATTGATATAATTTAACTTGAAATGGAATTACTGGTCACAATGTCAACAATCCTCAGTGGGATCATCAATGATCCTTCCTCAACCGGAATCATATATCTCATTTTATTATGGAATCACACATAGAAAAATTAACATAAAAAATATAATAACTATTGGCATCACCATTAATTGACATAGGTGTTTAGTAGTTGTTTATATACACAAAAATTCCATTATTGAGACATTTAAAATAGTGATTTTATTATATTAAACAATATCCACATAATATAACAATTCAAGAGCATTTAAAACCAATCATATTAAATGAAATGGACTATTAAAAAAATTCAACAAATATCGCGTTATCAAAATAAGGGTTAACAAAATTCTTTTTGTTCTCTAATAATTTATTTTAAGAAGTGTTTTAAGGATGATATGAATTTATAAATCTAATAAGTTCATTGAAAATCAGATACATATAGATATCCCCCAGTTTCAGAATAGTCTTCCCACCACCGCTAAAATCCATGATCAATTTCATAATCCACATTCAGAAGGGTTAGTTGCCGTTATTATTAGTTAGTTGCCTCACTATAACATATTTACGTGTGGAGCATTATATTGAACACCATCATCATTCATTTATCACTCAGTGAATACACATAAGGGTAGATGGTCATATAAATGACTAGGATGCATCGTGAACATCATCAATTCTAATACAAGTATTTTTTAAAGTAAAAAATAGATTAATTTGTCTATATTCAGTGATATGTAAAAAATTGTAAGAAATTAATTTTAAGCTACTATAGTTGATTAATCATATGGACATTATCATCAATAACTAATGTGTATTGGTTACTGCATAAAATTACAAAATTTTATTTTATTTGGATCATACATGATTTCATATCAATTCATAAATTAAACCATAAGAACACATAAATTACTTCACTAAACCATAACCCAGGAGAATAATTATGTAGGATTATTATGAAAAAAATAATATAACTTTTTAAAATATTAATTTTATGTAGTAAATTTAAACATAAAATAGATTTGAATAGTCAAAAAAAATGAAGAATAAATTTTCAATAATTGATATTTAAGATAAAAATAATGTAATTTTTAAATATTAGCATTAAAATTCCATCATATATGATAAATATATTATCATTTATTCTAAATTAAATTTTTTCTAAAAAAATGAAAATAATTTTCTATTAAAATATAAATAATTCAAAATATGAATTTGTTTGAGAAATAATATATTGAAAAGAATCACATTCATTAAAATATTAGTACAATTTAACTATTCTCTTGAAATGTGAACAAAAATTTATTTTCCATAAAACCACATTTTGAATTGAATCTCATCAACATGTTATGCAGAATTTGTGTTAAAATTATTTTCTCATAGTGTGAAAATAATTATTTTATTGTATCTATAATTATATTATATAATGTTATTTCTTTGATTCTATATACATTCATGATCCGTTTTTCTAAAAATTAATGACTATAACAAGATTATACATGGTTATATGAACTAATAGATAACATATACATATTTATACAACCCAAACTACATAACAAAATGATTAAATAGTTTTTAATAAATATGGAATCTTTAGGATCAACATTCAATCTGCAATTACTATTAATATATAACTCTAGATTAAATAAAATGTTTAAATTCACAACATAATATTTTTTTATTCCATGAGAAATGAGATAAATTAAATATACAGTGTTGTATCTATTTATTTTAGATAAAACGATTGTAGAAGTAAACACCAACAATTAATGGAATCCACTACACATTTATTTTCATCATGAACCATATCTTCTACTATATAAGGAGCCACCTAAGATAAATTTCATTAAGATCATTGATATTTCACATTCAATGTCAAATGGAGAATAATTGATTGGAACTAATATTATTGACCTTGATCATCTTCAATATATATAACCAATGGATATCAAATTCTCTATAATAACATTTTTTAATGTACCATGTGTTATCAAATAAGTCATCTATTACATGAAATTATTTCTCTGGAAAAATTATTATAATGAAAATCAAATTCGATATGTAAATAAATAATTATTAAATGCATCCCATATCATATTTACTATCTCAATTAAATTTCGTGTATTTCAAAAATCATGTTTCACTCATTCCATAAAAATATAGATCAGTTTTTATATATTTTCAAAATCAAAAAATTTGATCAATTAAAGGTATTAATTTTCATTCTACAAATAATTTGGTACTATTTCATGCATTCCACATTAACCAATATTTCCAAATACACCCATTAATAGTTATTTAATGTTATGATTATCAATGAAAATAACAATAATTTTTTTTCATAATAAGATTTATATTTTATTGTGTATTATATATCATATGAAATGATACCTATTTTATTTAAACAAACAATTACTCTAAAACCCCCATAATTAAAATATACCTATTCATAAATTCATCAAGGTATTATTATTATCAATTACTATATATTGTGAGGATATAGTGTTCTATGATCCTAAATGTTGTATTGAAATGGAACAGACTTCATTGATCTATTAATTTGTAAAAAATTCATTCTTTACTTTGTTCTAGAAGTTAATGATGACACATTTTTGGTGCCTTCCAAAAATCTAGTTTTTTCAATGTTGGGTATGGACTGGTGAGTCAGGAATGATGGTTCATGATGGGGACACACCCAACAGCGATTCACAATGGCGACTCACACCAGTTTTTGTACTGATAACTTATAATGGTGACTCACCATGTCACAACCCATCCTCGGGGCCTGTTCCATGACTACCCCAAACCCTCCTTCCATAGGGTAGGGGAAGGTGACTAGCACCAAAGGTGTAAATCCCTAAGTTGTAATGGAATTTCCATTATGAAAGTATACAAAAACAACATAGTACGCAACATGAAGTAAACACTAAGTAAAAATGAATACAAAATAGTGTTCTGTAATGTAAATGGACCAGTATACAAAACCAACTGAACAACAAGTACAAGTAAAGGGACAAACAACTGAAAGTATAGAGCAGCTCCTAGATTATCCTCCAGGGATTCCTACCTAAAGGGTTGGTATAGATGGACACCTCAGCACCCACGTCATTCAGTCTCCATTGTGTGCCGCCTCGTCGTAAGGTCCACCTCTGGGTACCGTCCAATCATGGCGCTCTCAGCCTCCGTCAGTGATGTTCGTCGTATGCATCCAACAAAACGAGGTGCGGTCATAGCCCATGTAGGGTTGAGTATAACGATACTCAGTAGGGACCCAAGACCCCCAAGTTCTCACAATATCCACTAAGGATAAGAATAGAAAAAATATACAACCACAGAGTATCAGCCAACCCTACTTAGGTATATTCCCATACATATACTTATGTTACCAGTCACAGTCCAGCTCCAACTCACGATTCCAAACACAAATATGTTCACACAGGAAGTAATTTCAAACACGATGAAGATAATGGTTGAAGGAAATTACTCAGCTCACACACGTATTTATCATTCCTATAGAGATAGAGAAGATCAGTTGTAGTCACTGATTCATCTAAGCTGTCAAACCCACGTAGGATCCAAGTACAGAAGTCGTCACTGTCGAACCCACATAGGATCCATTTACAGTAGTTGTCACTCTAGAACCCATGTAGGATCCATGTACAGTAGTCATCGCTGCATAACCCACATAGGATCCAAGTGGAGTAGTTGTCGCTGCCGAAACCACGTAGGATCCTAGAAAAGTAGTCGTCGCTGCCAAACCCACGTAGGATCCCAATATAGTAGTCATCGCAGTGGAAGGCAACTCTAGGGTTCCCGCACACACCACGCTTGATTCCGAGAGGGTTAGCTTCTCGATAAAATGGGTCGTTACATAAAATATCATGAATTATAGAGTTTATGTACCCCCTAATGTTCCTTCTAATTAAAAGGAACCCAACGTGATAGACGTTGTGTCAATCAAACACCCGGTCTGAGAGTTATTGGCTTTTCCATTCAAGGGGCCCAGTTGGAATTATGTCTGTTCCAAACCAGGCCATTTTCCAAAGTTTTCCAAAACTCAGTTAGAGTATCGCAAAAGGAACTCCTCGTCAAGATGATCTTAGTTTCGCAGACGGCGCGTCAATCGGACGTGCGGTCTGGAAGATAATCGTGTTTAAGCAAAACGGGCATGTCCCATCAAGCCAAGTCGGCTTGCGGTTCGGCCCGACCCGGTTTGGCTGGTCCGACCCGGCTGGGGGTCGGCCTGGCATGGTGGAGTGCGGCCCCTCAGGGACCCGACCCGACGTGTCCAACCTGGGTTTGGGGTCGGCACAACCTAGTGGGGCCCAGCACACCCGCGGACCCGGCCTAGCGTTGCGGGCCGGTCCAGCTCACCCAGCGACGCCGACCGGCGCCGCACCTCCCTGCGGCCCCGCTGGCCGATGTCGGCCGGTTTGTCTAGTGCGAACGTCCCACTGTCTCAGGCCACAGTTCTTCTACACGCAGTGCTAAGTGGTGTCATGGTTCCCCTCAACCTGACTGACAGGCGGCCGACTGGTTCGTCCGCCGGGTGGCTCGTAGAAGCGGGCCACGTCTCCTCCGCAGCGCAGTACCAAGAGGGTGTCGCAGTCTCCTATCCGGTCAGCTGTATCCGGTCGGCTGGTCCAGAAAGCGGCCTGCACATCGGGCTGCGTCTTCCCGTAGCGCGACCCCAAGGAGGCGTCACGGTCCTCCAGCCCGGCCGGCTACGGCTGACCGGTTGGCTTCGTCCGAGTAGCGCGCGGATGTGGGCCGCTGTTTCCTTCACACGGCCGGTGCGTGGCCGCCACATCTATCGCTGCCTCCTCTGGTTGCTGCCACCAAAATATTCGTGATCCAACGGAGGGTCATCTGGCCATGTTCGTTTGGCCGTTCCCTCCACGTTAGCCTATTAAAAATGGACAAAGACTATCCAAGGTATTCAACGAATAACACGGTACAATTTTATTAAATTATAATTGATCATAATTCCCTACCTCAATTCATGGTAGGTTGTTTTAGTCGTGGAAATCGGCATCACAGATGATGGTGTTGCAGGAGACAGTGTCGTTTCATCAACATCGAAGGAATAGTCATTGTCGTTGTTGACATTCCTCACGGGCGGTGTCTTCTCCCTTGATGCAGAGGAAGAAGAAAGTTAGATGGATTTCTTTGTGGTGTCACCTTCTTTCTTTCCCCGGTAGAAGAAGTGGAGGAAGACGATCGAGTTCCTCGTGTTCTTCGCTGGAGAGTGTGATATCTTCTGAATCCTCCCAAGTTCCACCAAATCATGTTTATGCCAAGAAAATGAATAGAATTAATTACATTCTTTTAATGTTGGCAAAACAATTTCAGATGAATTCAAAAGATTAATTAAATGTGGAATTTAATTAATCTTAGATGTTGGCATTAATGGAGAGAATTTGGAGGGTTTAAAAATTAACAAATAAAGGAGGTGGCATCATTTAATCAAAAGAGGAGTTAAAAAGTAGTTGAGGGAAGGTGAATGGTTTGAGTTCGTGTGGGCCCCACCACACATTATACCTTCATGAGAGGTTATGTGGGGGTGAGCCCCACCACCGACCTCCCTTTGGAGATAATAACTACCAATTAAATAAAAGATGTGTTACTACACATTTTTATTTAATTTCTAACTTTTCGGTAGGAACCCCAAAATTATCTTCCTTCCTGCATAAAACGCAACTGCGGTAAAGGTACCCTTAAGAAAATACGAACGCTGTATGTTCATCGTTGTTCTTATATTTCAATTCTGAGCAGCGATTCAAATGATAGAAAAACCCACACCAACGTTTAGTGATCGTACCTGAAAAATTCATCAGAAATTGATTCCGGGCACATAGGGCATCGGAATCAGGCACTGTCAGAAACCGCGGACTTGAAAAATTCTAATGATTTTATGAAAAAAATTACATAAAATTTCTTGGTATTTACATTACCCCCACCTTAGGTATTTACATCCCCATAGTGCTACAACACACACTAGGGAAACAAATGGGGGTACTGAGCATGCATCTGTGCCTCCCGCTCCCATATGCTCCTGGGGGTTCCCGTGCTGCCATAGAATATACACTAAAAGAATCAACCATCCACGTATGACCTTCTCTTATTGATCCTTGATCTCCTCTGGGACCTCCGTAAAATTCGCCCTGTCATCAAGGACTATCTCTGCATGGTCGATGATGTGTGATGGGTCCTGCACATATCTCCTTAGCAGAGATATGTGGAAGACTTCGTGCACCTAGTGCAACTAAGGTGGAAGGGCTAGGCCATAAGCCACCTCGCCTACTCTACTGAGGACCTAGAAATGCCCGATGAACCACAAAGATAACATTCCACCCCGGCAAAATCTCCATAGACCTAGTTGAGGTGAGACCTGTAGGGAGACCTGGTCTCCATCCTCGAACTCCAGTAGTCTCCGTCTCCTATCAGCATAGGACTTCTGTCTGCTCCATGCAGTCTTCATTCGCTCCTAGATGATATGAACCTTTCCGTCATAGACTGAACCATCTCTAGTCCTACAAGTGTTGACTCCCCTGGGTAAGTCCAACACAGAGGTGATATGAAATGCCCTCCGTACAGTGCCTTGTAAGGTGCCATTCTAATGGAGGAGTGATAGCTGTTGTTGTACGCAAACTAGACCAATGGTAAATGATCCTTCTAGATGCGACCAAAGTCGTGGACACATGCACTGAACATGTCCGCGAGAGTCTGAAGGGTCCTCTCAGTCTGACCATCCATCTAAGGATAGAAGGTGGTTCTCAAGCGAAGTTGCGTCCTAAAATCCTCCTAAAAACCCTTCCATAATTGGGAATTGAATCAATAATACCAATCGGAGACGATCATCGATGGAACACCATGAATCTTTATGATATTTTTTATGTAGAGGCGTCCCAAGCTCTCTACTGAGCCCTGCTCTCTGATTGATAGGATGTGGGCCGATATGGTGATTCATTCGACGATAACCCAGATAGAGTCATGTCCTCTTGATGTACGTGGAAGTCCCATCACAAAATCCATGGATATCCTATTCCACTTCCACAGGGGGACCACTAAGGGACGTACCAAGCCTGCTGGTACCTGGTGCTCCGCCATCATCTACTAACATGTGAGGCACTAAGATACAAACTCAGCTACAACCATCTTTATACCCGGCCACCAGTGTTGTCATCTATGGTCTTGATACATCTTCGCCACTCTTGGATGTACTGGTAGAGGGGAAGTGTGAAACCCCATCAGCACTTCTTCTTGTAGTGTGACTGGTACCATGGTACATCCCATGAAGAGGATGACATGCTCCCATCCTTCATAAAATAAATAAGGATCCTGTCTGGTGGATATCTTAGCACTTCACATATCATAGTCAATGTCCCCACGCTGTGCCTCTCTGAGTCTCTGAAGAATTAGAGGAGTGACATTGAGAGACTGAAGAAAGGTTGCTCCATCTCTATCCACAAATAATATCTGCAACTCAGCTATCTACTCCGTCACCTCTCCAAGTAGCTTAATGCCCAATCTCCAACAAAGAGAATCTGCTACAACATTCCCCTTCCCAGGAGTATATACTATCTCGATGTCATTGTTCTGGAACAACTCGATCCATCATCGCTATCTCAGGTTAAGGTCCTTCTGCGAGAAGATGTACCAGAGACTCTTGTGGTTAGAGTAGACTGTAAATCTCTCGCCAATCAGATAATTCCACCACATCATTAAAGCGAAGACCACTCCTGCTAACTCCAGGTCATGGGTAAAGTAGTTCTGCTCGTGTTGTCTCAACTGTCGAGAACGATACGTGATAACTACTCACTCCTGCATCAGGACACACCCGAGTCCAGTCCCCGATGCATCACAGTAAACTACATAACCTACGCCCTCCTCTGGTAGCCTCAAGATGGGTGCAGCAGTCATCCTTTTCCTCGACTCTTGAAAGCCCTGTTGGCATCTATCTAACCACACGAAGGGTTTCACCATCTTTTTCAAAGCTGATAGAGGTGTTGTAACTCTGGAGAAGTCTTTCACAAATCTCCAATAGTACCTAACCATACCTATGAAAATTCGCACCTCCGTCACACCCCTATGTGTCTACGAAGAAAGTACTGCCTAGATCATCACTGAATCCACTACAACTACAGCCTCCGAGATGACGTCCCCAAAGAAGTGACCCTCTAGAATCTAGAACTGGAACTTCGAGAGCTTACTATAAATCTGTTGATTTCAGAGTGTATCCCGAACCACCTTCAAATGGTCGGCGTGCTCCATCTCAGTATTCAAGTAAATCAATATGTCATCGTGGAAGAAAATGACAAAACGATCAATGTAAGGCTATAATATACTGTTCATGAGACTCATGAACACTACTGGAGAATTTGTTACACCAAAGGGAATAACCAAGAACTCATAGTGGCTATACCAACACCTGAAGGATGTCTTCTGCACATCCTCATCTCGAACTCTGAGCTGGTGATAGCCTGACCTGAGGTCTATCTTCGAGAACCATCATGCTCCCTTGAACTGGTCAAAGAGGTCGTCAATCCTCGGGAGTAGTTTATTGTTCTTCACGGTCAGCTGATTCAGGCGACGATAGTTGACACACAGTCGCAAGCTACCATCCGTCTTCTTGGCGAACAAAATTGGTGATTCCCATGGTTAAAAACTGGTTCGGATAAATCCCTTACCCTGTAAATCCTCCAGCTGTACCCACATCTCATTAAGCTCGGTAGGAGCCAACCGAAATGATAGAGTAGATATCAATGTTGTCTCAGGGTACATATCAAAGTATAAGTCTACCTCTCTACAATGAGGTGGACCTAAAACATCATCAAGGAAAACATCCACATACTGATCCACCACAACAAGAAAACACGGACTCCACACATCAACCGCTCCAAGGATCCGACTAGCCAACTGATGTGTGATCGGCTGCCCCATCCTCTGCGTAAGTCCATCATGTGCTGCAAAGGATCCCTTCTCACCGGTGAAGGTTTACCTGGTCCCATCCATGTGGATACATCTCACATTTCTCCTAATACAATTAATCTAGTCATGAATTGGCGATATCCAGTCCATACCCAATATGACGTTGTATGGTCGTGTCGCAGCTACAAGAAGATCCCACCCAAAGCTCTCTCCTCCTAGAGTAAACTCGCACTACTGACACTAGTGTGTAATCGTCGAGTCTTCTCCCATAGGATTCTCCAGCCGTAAGGATCGATCCAACGGCTCCGTCAGGATCTCGAGCTCTGAGCAAGGGCATCAGAAATAAAGAAATGACTCGCACATGTGTCTATAAGTACTGCAAAAAGGGTGGAGTAGACACAGATAGTTCCTCGAATCATCTTAAGTGCACCGTGGTCATATGCCTTAACTGCATGGAGCTGATCCCAACTCTTTCTGCTAGCTCCCTGTGGCCGGGGTGTACCTCCTGGTGGTGGTGGTGGTCATCCCTCAAAATGTCATCCACCACCCGCTGCTCGACCAGCTCCTCTGCCACATCCTCCTGCTCCCGAAGGACCACAAAAGTCAAACCTCTACCTCTGCCTGGGAGGTCCCTATACTATCTGATTATCATCCACATGGTGGGTCGGGCAGTCTTGAGCCATGTTACAATGCCCGCCGCATGCATAGAACCACTTTCCCCACGTATGATTGGCTTTGTTTCGTGTGACCAGCACATCTGAACCAGTATCCTGAGGAATCCCACATGATGGCCTAGTACGCATAGACCTCTGCGTCAACTGTCTACTACATGCTGTAGAAGACTCCACTACGTGTCCTCATGCGGTGGGTCTCACCGTTGTTAACTGCTCAGCGAGAAAACACACCACTTGAAGCGCTCGCTCCATCACCCCCACATGCATAGGGATACCGAGGGAAATCATTGAAGCCTTGATCTCATGGCTAAGTCACTTATCAATGTTCTGGGCCTGGAGGAATGGGTCCCGCACCATATCTGTGGAGTAGCGTGAGAGGTCGGTGAACCACACAGAGTACTAAGATACTCTCATAATGCCCTGTTGTAGATAAAGTAACTCCTGAATCCACACCACATAAATGGTGGCTGGTATAAAGTCTGAGGGGAAGAGACTCTCGAATATACTCCAGAGTAAAGATGCCACCTCATGAACCTGGTGCATCAGGCTCCTCCATCTACCTGCTTTTGCATGCAGGTGACTCACATCAAGGATCACTAAATGGTCAGATGGTGTCCCTACCAATATGAAAACTCTCACGATAGCCTCCAGCCAATCCTCAGCTGCTTGTGGGTCCCTATTTCCATAGAACGTGGGAAGCCTCTAGAGCTGGAACTTGTGCAACGCACTCAGGTGGTGTGCACTCTCGTCTATTGGGGTTGGTGGTATCGGTGGCCCAGCGAGTACTGGTGCCACTGGTACCTCCGCTGTGACGGGGACCTGCACCGAGGCCTCGTCGCTCGATAGGCTAACATCTCGTACGTAACTATGAACCCTAGATGGCTACCTTTGTGGGGCCATCCTAAAAAGAAATAGGTGCACCACGGTCAAAATAGTATACCTGGTGAGCTGACACAATTTAATCACGAAGAAAACATTTTCAAAGGAAAAACACACGCAATCAGTTTTTTCGTGCACTGCGTTGGAAATCTGAGGTCAGGGTCCTTGTGTATAGTATGTCATCCGCCACACCAACACCAATTTCCCTAAACTGATAACCACACCCAAGACACTTAACACCATTTATTCATAGGAAAAAATGATCAGAGTCATTTGTTCTACGGTAGAACTGACTCCTCTAATAACAATTTGTCACGACCCATCCTTGTTTCTCGTGACGTGACAACCCCAAACCCGCCTTCCATAAGCCAGGGGGTGGAGAATACCAACAAAGCTGTAAATCCCTTACCTGTAAAGACATTGCCTTTATGAAAGTATACAAAAACAACAGAGTGTGTAACATGAAATAAACACTATGTAATACTGAATACAAAAGAGTGTGCTGGAATGTAAATGGGCCAGTATTCAAACCCAACTGAACAACAAGTACAAGTAAAGAGACAAACAACTTAAAGTAAAGAGTAGCTCATAGATCATACTCTGGGGATTCCAACCAGAAGGGTAGGTACATATGGTCACCTTAGAACCCACGTCCGTTAGTCTCCTCTGTGTGCCGACTCATCGCAAGGTCCACCTCTGGGAACCGTCCAGTCCTGGCGCTCTCGGCCTCCGTTAGCGCTGTCTGTCATCTGCATCCAACACAACGAGGTGTGGTCATAGCCCGCATTAGGGTGAGTATAACGATACTCAGTAGAGACCTATGACCCATGATGTCTCACAATATCCACTAAGGATAAGCAATGAAGAATGATAAAACAAATGAGTATCAAAAAAACCCTACTTAGGTATACTCCCATACATATACCTATGTTACCAGTCACATTCCGGCTCCAACTCACGAGCCCAAGCACAACTCAGTCCACAAAAAAAGTAAAGTCAAACAACATGATGATAATGGTTGGAAGACATGACTCTGCTCACACATGTACACATATTTCGTATAGAGATATAGCTGATTAGTTGTAGTCCCTGATTCATCTAAGCTGTTGAACCCACGTAGGATCCAAGTACAGATGTCGTCACTGTCGAACCCACATAGGATCCAAGTACAGTAGTCGTCACTGCCGAGCACACATAGGATCCAAGTACAGTAGTCGTCGCTGCCGAACCCATGTAGGATCCAAGTATAATAGTCGTCACTACCGAACCCACGTAGGATCCACTTACGATAGTCTTTGTTGTCGAACCCACGAAGGATCCCAGTAAAGTAGTCCTTGCAGTCGCAACCAGCTCTAGGGTTGCCGTACACAACACGCTCGATTCCTAGAGGGTCCGCTCCTCGAGAAAAGGGTAAATTAAATCAACTATCATGAAGAACGGATTTGATGTAACGTGATGTTCTGACTCATCAAAATGAACTGAATGTGACAGACGACGCGTCAATCGGACGCCCGCACTAGGAGTTATTGGCTTTTCCATCACTGGGGCCCGGATGGAATTACGTTCATTCCAAACCTAGACATTTTCAAAATTTGTCTAAAACTCATTTAGAATACTGAAAAAGTAACGCCTCATCAATATGATCCTAGTGTGGTAGACGACACATCAATCGGACACGTGGTGTGGAAGATATTCCCGTTTAAGCTAAACGGGTCCGGCCTGTCAGGCCTAGTGTGCTGGCGGGTCGCCCCGACCCGGTTGCGGGTCCCACCCAGCTGGGGTTCAACCCGGCCTAGTGGGGTGCGGCCCACCTAGGGATACATCATGGTGGGTCCGACCCGATGGGGCGCGGCCCACCCGCAGACCCGGACTGGCAATGCGGGCCGGTCCGGTGTTTGTGGTTCGTCTGCACGCGGTGCCAGGCGACGCCATGGTTCCCCTCAGCCCAGCCAGTAGGCGGACAACTGGTTCATCTGCTGAGTGGCCCAAAGATGTGGGCCACATCTCCTCCGCAGCGCGACACCAAGAGGGTGCCGTGGTCTCTTGCCCGGTCGGCCATAGTCGGCCGGCTTGTCCAGCAAGCGGCCCGCATAGCAGGCTGCGTCTTCCCGCAGCGCGGCGCCAAGGAGGCACCGCTATCCACCAGCCCGGCCGTCTACAGCCAACCGGTTCTCTTCATCTGAGTGGCCCATGGATTTGGGCTAAGGTTTTCTCCACGCGGCCGGTGCAGGGCCACTGACTCCGGTCACTGCCACCTCCATTCACTGCCACCTCTGGTTTCCACTGCCAAAATATTCAATAACCAACGGAGGGTCTCCAGGCCATGTTTGTTCGGCCCATTCCCTCAGCGTTAGGCGATAAAAATGGTCAAAGACTATCCAAGGTATTCAACAAAGAATGTGGTAAGATTTTATTCATTTTAAATTGATCATAACTCCCTACCTCGATTCAAGGTACGTTTTCATAGTCATGGAAATCAGCATCATGGATGATGGTGTCGTGGGAGATGGTGTCGTTCCGTCAACGTCGGAGGAAGGGTCATTGTCATTGGAGATTTTCCTTGAAGGCAATGTCTTCTCCTTTGATGATGAGGAAGTATAAAGGTAGATGTTGTTATTTGTGGAATCACCTTCATTTTTTCCCTTGTTGAAGAAGTGGAGGAAGATGATCGAGTTCCTCGTGTTCTTCACTAGAGAGTGTGATATCCTCCAAATCCTCCCATGTTCCACCAAAGCAATTTTATGCCAACGAAATGAAAAGAATGAAATCCCTTCTTTTAATTTTGGGAAAAAATTTCAAATGAAATCAAAAGATTAATTAAATGTGGAATTTAATTAATCTTAGGTGTGGGAATTGATTGAGAGATGGTGGAGGGTTTACAAATTTAAAAGAAAAGGTAGTGGAATAATTTAATTCAAATAGGAGTTAAAAATTAGTTTAGGGAAGGTGAAAGGATTGAGTTAGTGTGGGCCCCACCACACATTATCCTCTCATGAGAGGTTATGTGGGGGTGAGCCCCACCACCAACCTCCCGTTGGAGATAATAACTACCAATTAAAGAAAAGATGTGTTACTACACATTTTTATTTAATTTCTAACTTTTAGGTAGAAAAAACCTAAATTAACTTCCATCCTCCATAAAACACAACTACGATAAAGGTCTCCTTAAGTGAATACTGGCGTTGTGATTTCATCTGTGTCCTCTGATTTGAATTCTGAGCACCAGTTCAGAGGATAGAGAAACTCGCATGTACGTTTACTAAACGTACCCAAACAATCTTCAAAAATTTATTCCAGGCACACCGGGCCTCGGAATCAAGTGCCGTCAAAAACTGGGGACTCGCAAAATTCCAAAGAATTTAAGAAAAACTTTTCCTTGAAATTTACAGGACTTTACACACCAAATGGTGAGTATCAATAGTGGCTCACGCTCATAGGACATGTTGGTGACTCCAAATTGTGAATCACCCAATGGTGAGTCAGAAGTATGACTCACACCAATAGGTGGTGATGGGGAGTCACAACGGTGACTCACCCAACGATGATTCACAACAGTGAGTAACACTGGTAGGTAGTGTCGACGATTCTTTACAATGAATCACTCAATGGAGAGACGTCCAATAGCAAGTCACCCAATGGTGAATCATCTACTTGTAACTCATTTAGAGGTGAGTCATTCACTAGTGACTCTGCCACTACTAAAATGAGATGGTGACTCACCCATTTTTGAGTCACATCCGACAGTTTGTGGAAGTAATCATCACAAGAATTGATTGAAAGGCATTGAAGTTTTCTATAAGTGTGGAGAAAAGTGTCATCGATCTAATAAATGCATAGGGAAGAAACAAGTTTATGTAGTTCCAAGCTATAATTATAGGGAGATGGGACACTATGAAAATGAATGTCCTAATTTCCAAGTAATCCTTCCATAGAAAAGACCCAAGAGAAAGTGAATGCTTATACAATTACAACAGTTGAGGTTGAAGTTCCTAATGATGTGGTGGATGGTACGATAATTGTTTCCTCAAAAATCAACAATGCATTATTTTATTCTAGATCATTGCATTAAATTATATATTCCCAGTTTTATATGGAAATTAGACATCTCCAATTTGATTTAATAAAGTAGTTATCAGTCAGAACTCATAGTGGATGTATCATTGCAAGAAAGGTGTGTCGATCAGTACCCCTAATGGCACATAAATTTTCTTTTGTTGCTAACCTTATCATCATACCAAAGATTGAATTTGATATAAATCTATTTATAAATTGGATATAAAATTATGATGTGAATACATATTGTATGAAGAAGGAAGTTACAAGTTTTGGAAAATGGTGTAGAATCCCTTATCTTTAGAACAGAATCCTCACCATCTGATTTTTATATAGATCCACCACTAGTAGCTCTACTAATTGAATTTTTTGAAGAGGAATATAATCCAATATCTATTGATAAGGAAAGAAATGTTCATATTTAAGATCTGTATAGTGTGCCCGAATACATTGACATATTTCCAGAGGATTGACCATGACATCCTCATGAGTGGGAAGTTGAGTCCTCTAATGATTTGATTCCTAGTAAAAGACCTATATAAAATAATCCCTATAGAATTGAAACTATGTAATTATTGGATCTAAAAAAACAACTAGAATAATTTAGTGATAAAGGATTTAGTCAACCTTGTATTTCTCCATGAGGATCCCCTTTCCATTTTGTCAAGAATAAAGTTGGATCCCTGAGGCTATGCATTGTTTATAAGGAAATACATGCTATTATAATAAAGAATAATTACCATGTACCACAAAATAAGGATTTATATTATTGACTTCTTGGAATGTTTTTCCAAATATTGACTTTCAAATCTGGATATCATCATCTATGTGTGAGAAAGAAAGATATTCCAAAGAAAATATTTTGAACCAGGTATGGGAATTACTAGTTTAGAGTGATACCCTTTGGGCAGACTACTATACCCTATGTTTTAATTTATCCAATGAATACAGTTTCCAAGGAATATTTTGATGAATTTATTCTAGTATTTACTGATGATATCATAGTATACTTTATAATCTAATAAGACCATTAGAATCACATGTGGATTATTCTGAAAAATCATTGAAGAAAGGAATTATATGTGAAGTTTACAAAGTGTGAATTTCGGCATCAATCAGTTTCTTTCCTTGGACACATTTCCTATAAGGATGTAATATTTATTGATCATATGAACAAAAATTATATTCAATAATGACCTACTATAACGAACATAACTGAGGTATGTAGTTTTATTGTTTTATTAGATTATTATTTTCTTTTAATTCAGAACATTTCCTATTTAACCAACCCAATGACCAAGCTCACACAATAATGTATTATGTTCATATTGAAAAAGAAATGTGAATAATGATTTATTCAACTGATGATCAGATTATTGAATTCTCCAATCCTGACTATACCATCAGAGAATGATGGATTTGTGATCTATAGGGATGAATAAAAGAAAGGACCTGGATTATTCCTTATTTAGAATGATATAGTGATTTCATATGCATCTATGTCACTATAAATTTGTGGAAAAAACAATCCAACTCATGATCGTGAGTTTGATGTGGTAATATTTGCTCTGATGATTTGGATACATTACCTCTATGGATAAAAAATTGAGATATATATATATTATAAGTGTTTTAAATATATATTCTCAGATAAAAAACTCAACATGAGACAAAGTAGATAAATTGAGCTGCACAAGGATTATGATTTCACAATACAATACCAATCGGGGAAGGATAATGAGGCGACAGAAGCTTTGAGTAGAAGAGACAACAGAATTATGAAAGATATTAGAGTTGATATGTATACTATGTTCATGGATCTAGTAAATATTGATATGGGAATTATCATGGAAGGTAACAGATCACAACTTTTCAAATGGTTTCCAAACCATCCTTACTAGAAATGGGCAAAAAGATTGTAGACTGATGATGAGGAGTTCCAAAAAAAATTAATGCTTTAAATGATGGGAAGATGATAGACATCGTATAAGAAGTTGATATTTTGATATTTTGAAAGAGGATTTTTGTTCCCACTATTCCTGAGTTAACGAATGAACCATTGAATTATGATCATATCTCTAATTTATCTATACACTATGGTAGCACAATGATGTATAGAGATCTAAAGGAACATTTTTTGAGGTACAAAATGAAAATAGAGATTGTTGATTATGTGTCAAGATGTATAGTTTGTTAATAGGTGAAGACTGAAAGACCACATCCTGGAGGAGTCATACATCTCCTTCTTACACCTATGTGGAAATGGGATGATATTTTTATAGACATTATCATGTGGCTATGATAGACACCATGAAAGAATGATGCAACATAGTTCATTGTTTATCGAATTACAAAATAATCACATTTTCTTTCTATAAGTGTAGAATTACCACTTGAGTGTTTAAAAATACTATATATTAGTGAATATTTATGACTTCATGGTGTACCATTATCAATTAATTATGATCGTGGTCTCCAATTAACATCACAATTCTGGAAAATTATTCAGAAGGCCCTAGATACTTATCTTTGTTTGAACACAACCTACCAACCATAAAATGGTGGACAATCAGAATGGTGTATTCAAAAAATGGAAGACGTGTTGAGGTCTTGTTAACGTGACTTTCAAGGTATGTGGGATTAGTATTTACCTATCATATAATTTTCCCATAACAGTAAGTTCCATTAAAGTATTCATATGAAACCATATTAAGCGTTATATGAAATAGATGTTGTACACCATCATCTTGGGATGATATTGGTGAAGGAAAGCTCGTAGTCCCAGAACATGTTGAGGAAACAACAAGAAATGTGATTATTATCAAAACCCATATAAAAATCAATGTAGGAAAAAGGTCTATGGAAATAATCAAAGGAAGGATTTGGAATTTCAAGAGAGATATCATGTTTTCTAAAAGGTATCGTTATGGAAGGGTATTATAAGATATGGTAACAAGGGTATATTATGTCCTAGGTATATCAGACCTTTTAAAATTCTATATCGAATTGGAGAGGTAGATTACAATTTGGAAAATACACAATGTCAGTCCAAAGTTCATAATGTGTCACACATATCAATGATATGGAAATAAATTCCAGACCCAACACATGTAATCACCTATAACAAAATATAACTTGATCATGATATGTCTTATTGTGAAAAGACAATCGGGATTCTTGATACTGCAGAACATGTTTTGAAACAATTGGATGAATCACCTGGTAAATTTTATTTGGAGGAACCATAATATGAAGGAGGCAACATGGTAAAGAGACGATGTTATGATGAAGAACCACCCATATCTTTTTAGTGGGATTTATACAGAAAATATTTATGGCGAAATTTATGATGGAGGGAATGATGTGACGCCCCAAACATTTTATGTTATGTTCTTCATAAATACCTTATATTCATTATATAGTCTATATTTCATGAAGACCAAACTATATATTAAACAAAAAATTATAAGAGAAATATATAACCTAGCCATTATACTTAAATTTTCCACTTTTATGTTTGGTGTTCCAAAAAACAGCCATCTAAGGTTCTGACCAGTCTGTTATTTAGAGTCTGATAGAACCAACTTGTTTTTTTGATGAATAGTAACACACCCTTATGAATACTAATATGAACCTTATGAATAATAATAAATATTATTGTTTTATTTTTTATGGTTATAAGGTAATGATATATTGATTTATTGTTCATGATGTTGAAAAATGAGTTATAGATTTAAAATTGTTATTTTTGAAAAAATTATTATTTTATTTAAAAATAAAAATAAAATATTTAGAAAGTTATTTTTTAAAAAATAAAGTAATTTTTTAAATTCTAAACATCAAAAAATGGTTTTGGTTAATTTTTGGGATTTTCCTAAAATAATTGATTTTTTCATGAATAGTAAAAATATTGTTTTGCATATTTAGAAGTTTAATGACATCATAATGATTTAATAATCAATATAAATAGTTTCCAGAATTGTGTATAGTAAAATATTACATGATATTTCCCATGTGGCTAAAACAATGGATGCATACCATGGGAGAGCCCACGTTTTTTAAAAAAACCACTTATGTGGTGTCCCTTTAAATTAATTAAATCCTCCCTCTATTTTTACTATAAAAACCACTCATCGAATAATTTTATTTCATTAAAAATCCATAATAATATAATATGTGTTATTTTAACGTCCCTAGGAATAGTACCAAGGTTTCCTCAATCCCTATAGGTCCTATCCATAATTTTTTGGGAATTACTCATTATATTAAGGGAATCCACCACCGTCTATTTTCTAATTGATTTCATTTTATTTTTTCTCTTTTATATTCAACTAGATTATATTGGGATATGTAAATAAATAATACCATTTATCTCCATATTATATATTTTTTATGAGATACCTTATTTCTCTCATCAAACTATATTATGAAATTTTAAGGGACACCATTAGGCTTTCGAATTTTCATGAGGGGTTTCTCAATTTTTTCTTTTATGTTGAGCTCCTTTGTTTTCTTCTTCTTTCCTTGTATCCCCTCATCCAAATGGTATTATAATTACATTACTTTACATTAACTATAATTCTATTATTCTAATTGAATATTTCATCATCATATCTCTTTCCCCTTCCTCTTACACTAAAATTGAAAACATAATCCGAGATGTGTTAAATTATCACATTCAAGGATGAAAGGTTCTCAATTATCATTAAAATGTTCAATTATTGTCAGTAAAATATTTTTATGGTTGAAACAGATATTAATATATGTATATCATCTTTTTAAATGTTTTGGAGTCGTTATACACTCATAATATAATATAATATTACAAAACAAGTTTATTTTGCAGAAAACCGCTAAGTAAATCAAGAGTTTATCACAATATTTTTTTTCAAACAATTCATCCGCATGGTATGTCTCCAAAATCTTTATAATATCAATTATATCTCAATTTATGAAAATAATAATATATATTAAAATTTATTTATTCTTTATAACATTTCAAATGAACTTTCATTCATGATTTCAAGTTAGCCGATCCTGAAAACGAAGGATGAAAATGATTTAAAAATAATAAAATATAACATCTTGAAACCATCACAAAGGCTGTGAACTAACCTAAATAGGTTATAATAAATAAATTAAATGTTGATAAGGTTCTGTAATTATTAGTTAATGAGTCTAATTTTTTTATTCGGGTCATTTAGTTCTGTCAAAGAATACATTCAGGTATAAGGTAAGGGGTTTCTTAACTCACTTTTAACTCTGCGAGACTTCCATTTTTCACCACTTATTTTTTTTCATGTGGCATATTATGTTCTAAAATTTTATATATATTATCAATATTCTTTTTATATTCTTGGTATTATTTTATTCGTTTGGTGTTTACTAATTTTTTTTCATAGAACTCAATTGATTACAACGTAGTAAGGGACTTTGTATCATTTTACATTTCATTGAGACTTACTTGGTATTGTGCACCTATTATTTCTTATGTGATGTATCCAATTCTCATTTGAAGTCATTTTTTTATTTGAAATTGTAAATATATTATATATTTCTATGTTATAGATTCATGGATATGAGTATTGTCTTAAATTGTATACCCTTTTCATACAGTGTTTATTTGGAATGTTGTTTTCACTATGGAAAAAATGATAAATTTGTATCATCTACTCTAAACGGATTTTGAAAAGGAAGATTTTACTTATATTAAATCTAATTATACAGAATGATATGGACTTTAAATGATGTTTGGAGATGGCTATTTCCCCTCTATGCATCGATACATAGCATGGGACATATGACTTTGTGACAAACCCACCATTTATTTTTCTAAATTCAGACGAGTTTCTACCCACTAAATTAAACCAATTCGACTGTATAGTGGTATCATGTGCTATATATATGACATAAAATTAACAAGAATATCTCTTTATTCTTTTCCAGTTATTACTATCCATGAGTTTTTTCCTATGAAAAAATCTAAGGATGTAGTTTTAAACTATGTTTATTAATGGTGTGTGTTTTCCATTTATACACCATAACATATTGAATATGTCAACTTGTTTTCAATTCACATATTATTGATTTATGATTCAACTATTTGTAACCCTAACTAAGTAGTTGATCTCACCCCTTTATGTTGTTTACCTTAAATAGTTTATGAAGAGAATACTACTTATTGAGTTCCCATGGTTTTAGTTTATTAGTTATTGTTATTTATTGTATTTTGATACCTTTTACAATGTAATTTGAGTTACATATATGTTTAAAGTTCATTAAAGACTATTAAACTTATCATTGCATCAATTTTTTATTTCATGTTAATAATTACAATGTACCATGTAATGCACTGACTCCTTTCTAGAGGGGTTGGGTCCTTACAAGATGCGTGACCAATACCCGAAGTTGTTTTAAGTTTTTACATTCTTCTATTTTTCAATGAAATGTAATGTTTGAACCCTTTTTGTTATGAGATAAGTTTTTTCTTTGTTCTTTGATGTTTGATAATGTCCTAGAATGTGAAAAGCGTGATACTTGATTCCTAATAGAGACACATTGATTTTGATGTGGTTATAAATGTGCGGGTGAGTCGGTGGCGCTCGATGGAAACCGAATCATGACATGAAAAATGAAATTCAATGAATTGTGGGTTTTGAAGGTGTCCATTATTTGCATGTGGGGTGTATCTTTTGGTATTTTGGGTTAGTAGATATTAGAAGAAGAGTTATTATATGTCTAGGTTTCCCTCCATATTTTGAGAAACCCTGGGTTGTTTCTCATTGAATATTGATATGTTGGGTTGTAAGCAGTGTTTCAAGTGTAGATAAATCCTTAAAAGGTATCTCATATGGTGGTTTTTCATAAACCTATTTTCTTTTTGGGATTGGTTTAAATTCTGGAGGGTGAGAATAGTTTTACAGGTATATGATGTAATAGACCAGACTACTCTTGTCCATTACTTTATAAAAATATACTCAATAATGTGTTCTATGATGTACTAGTGACTCATTTTAGCTGTTTTCAAAAAATATAGTTTTTCCAATGGTGGTTTAGGACCGATGAGTCTATAATAGTGATTCATAATGATGACTCACCCAATTGTGATTCACATTGGTGACTCACATCGGTAGGTAGCGATAATTAGTCCCAATAGGGACTCACCCAATGGTGAGTCGCAACAGTGACTGACACTGGTATGTCGAGTTGGTGAGTCATAATGGACACTCACCCAACGGTGAGTCACAATGATTTCTCAAACTAGTATGTCATGAAGGTGACTCAAGGTGGTGACTCGCCAAACATTTATGTTCATTGGTGACTCACACTGGTAGGTCACATCGGTGACTCATGACGATGACTCGTCCAATGGAGACCCATTTGAGAGTGAGTCATATGATAGTGAGTCACCCAATAATGACTCATCTAATTGTACCTTACCCATTTGTGATTCATCCACCAATCACTAACCCACCAGTGACTCTTAACGGCGACACACCATATGGTGAGTCATTTTTGGTAGTTATTCAAATTTCCAGTTATTCCCGATTATTCCATATTCTCCCCTTTAAAATTTTATTTGATATAAAATGAGTCTAAAGACAAATTAATGTTTTTTAAATACGTTTTAAAGTATATATGTTATATATTTAATTTATAATTATCATTAATATTTCATATAGTGAAACTGAAAGGTCTTGATCACTATCTGGCTTTGATGGCTTTTGAAACTATTTCCTCCGTTGATATAGGATCTGGCATTTCTAAATCCATTACCCTTTATACCATGTATGTTTCCCATTAACAATGATTATGAGAATCCCAAGATGCATTCTTCCTTGAGATATAGTTGTTGTGTTGTGTCCCATAGGATCACATTTCTATAGAGCATTCTTCCAGCTGCATTCACAACCCCTTTTTAACGAAAGGAAAAGATGTTGATCATATTTTCCTCAAGGTAGGAATCCCTTCATCCTTCTTTTTATTATGTAGAATGTGGGTTGGGTGTATGAATGTTAAATTTTGAATATAGTATAATTCCTAAAAATAGAGATAATTAAATTGGTTTAAAGATCAAAATGTTGGTCTGAGAAAAAATTTACTTGTGTTCTAATTTTTTATATATTCATACTCTGTTATTTTATGGGATTATAACCCAATTAAAATCACGGGCCTTGGTTGTCCTGGTTTTTCAGCTAGAATATCTTGTGAATTCATATTTTTGGTCTTCTATTGAAATAATTTATAATCATGACTTTTATTAACCATGTATACCCAGTTAAATAAATGGATACCTCAGGATTGAACTCGTTTTGTGAGAATGCATAAATTATCAAAGAATAAATAAAAAATGAGTGTTTCTTAAAAATTAATATAACCAACTTTTTGGTGTTGTAATTTCCATTATGTGGTTTAGTTTATTAATCTAACGTATTATGTTTCGGGGTGCTGTGGTTGTGATCAAGGTTGAGAACTATTGGATGGTTTGGGGTGGTGTAGTGGAATAGTTTGTTGATAGATTGGTTGTTCTGTGGAGTGGTTATTTAGTGTTTCACCAGAAAGGTTGCAGGTTGTGGGGTATTTTATTTTTATGTTATTCGGTGTGATTGGTATGGTGTGGTTATGAAGCATCGAAGCTGGTTTTAGTTTTGATGAGATGTAATTCTGGGTATGGTTGTGTGTTGGGGGTTTTCTTATTTAGATAATGGTTTGGGAAGAATCAATTTGATGAATGATGATGGTATTGGTTGGCATGAGTGTTAAAAAAAGTGGAAATATCAAGTGATTTTCTTTAACGTGGTTATTCCCCTCTACATGGTATAAACTATGTGGCTGATTATGTGTTGTGTTGGAGGTTTCTTGGGTACGGATGTAGTGAATTAATGTATTATTTAATAAGTAATGATATTTGGATAAATGAGTAGGCTGAGGGTATGTTTTGATTCGTGGCTTGTTGTGAAGATGATTTAATTTATTTATATAGGAAGTGATTGTTTCTAGTGTTGATAAATGTAGTTAGATGTAGCAGAAAAGAATGATTTGTAGGATGGTAGTTTTTTGAAAAAACCATAGTATTCTAAGTTTATAATACCGATTTATTTATATACACTTATCTTTTTTCTTATTTGTATATGCATCCCACCCTATTTGTGATCTATTTACAAGACACCACCATTATGATAATGCAAAGTGTACTATCCCAAAATCTTAATGGGAGTATGGATTACTCATTATTGTCTCTTCCCTTCCCCAACTTATTAGCATTGGTATCCCAAGACTATTTCAGCATGTTTTAGTGTGGTTTTGGGGCCCATGTATCAGCAGTGTAGGTGTTATTTCCCATGCCTCTTTCAGATGAGTTAGGGTTGTGGCCCAGATGTTTACAGGTGGGATGTGGTATTGTTGTGTCATGGTTGTTTATGGGAAGGATATGGTGAGCTTCATTTTCCCATGATTCAAGACTATATCTGAGGCCCATGTTTGTATTGGTGTGTGGTTACATGGATTTGGGGAATATTATTGAAGCACCATGACATTTTGTTTTAGGGTATTTGTAGTTAACTAGTGTGATGTGGTCTAGGGTACCCAGTCATCAATATACATATTATATAACATTACTAGACTAGCATTATTTGGCGAGTCTACCATGGTGTGGTGTTGATGGCTAGTATTCATTATTTTGTGCTATTTGTTTATTCTGTTTTCTTGTAGGGGGACTATCATGGTCATCCCACTTGTGCATTGGAGAATTTAGTTTTTCCTACTGATTATTATTGTATACTCAACCTATATATTTAGTTTTTTTTCATGTTTTCAGGAAAACTATGTGGACCATGTGTGGAATTTGTAGCTCTATCAATAGGAGAGTTTTCATATCACTGCTTAGCATTGTTCTTTTGGTAATTTCTTTAGGGTTTTATTATTTTTCTAGCAGTTTTATTTAAAAACATGCTTTATGGATGGTATTTGGATTTATGATATATATTTATGTTTTGGATTTTTTGGAGAATATCCATATTATCTTCCAACATTGGTTTCTATAAAATAGTAAAATGCCTCCCATTTTGTGATATTTATATATGATTGGTGCTGGTCACCACCGTGAGGCCTTCTAGAGTTGGTACTTAGGTGTCATTATCTATGCATCTCAATCAGCATCATAGGGAGGGTCATGACATGTATAGTTGGTGTTTGAAAAATGATTATTATTTTTTACTAGTTATAGACATATACATAATTGAAATATATATTTTTAAATTGAATGGTTAATTCAATTACTAATTTAACATAATGTTACATAAATATCAAATAATGATTCCAAATTTCCATTTTGATCCCCCCTGTTTCACAAGAAAATTATCCACCATATAAAAAAATTCACTAAGATTATTTCTACCATCATCATTGGAAATGTATTGATGAAAAAAACTAGACTAAATGACTAATTTCACATTACACATTGGAAATCTTGAATTGTCAATTATTATAAAATTACACGGTAGTTAACTATTACCTGATGGAATGACCTAAATCAAATAATTTTATGTTATTTAATCTCTTTCACACACAATTAAAAACTAACCAATTTATATATATTATAGATACTTTCATCTCACAAAAATATTATCAATACAATTTAAATCCCATTATATTTTTACAAAAAAAAATTCGGTGAAAATTAAATCATAATTACACAATGAAACATTCAGAAAAAATGTGTCTATAACCAGAAAGGCATACCCTTTGAAAAATGTTCTTGGAAATTTCCACTATTAAGATATTATCTTATACTTATAAAAATACCTTAATAATATAAAATGCATAATCCCAAAATAGAACATACCTAAATGGTAAAATTTTACATAGTCATGCTGTTAATATAATACTTATAGTGAATCTTCTGTATTTAATAATGAATCTTCTTAAAACGTTTCATATTTCTTATTCATAATATTATGTATATATATAACTATCAGGACATACCTTCAATTACATTTATCTTTATATTATAATTATAGTGACCTTTTTTCTCTCTTCTGATCTTCTATGGCCATCCTAAAAATATAATTCTATATATTTCAATTACAATATTCCTTCATAATATTTGAACCCATTATAATCCTCCTTGAAACATTTATCTATTAATTATTTTCATAAATTTGAATAATATCAAATATTATTTACCTAATATAAAATAAATACCCTTTGGGTTTCAACTGGAAGATTAATTCTTTTACCTAAATGAGCATGTTGTAAATAATCATGGTATTAAACGTGTTGAGAATGATTTTCTTGTTTAGTTTTTCAGTTTAATAGTTTAGGAGACAGCATATTCATATATTTAACCTAATTACTATGTGGTTTTTAATTTTTTATACACATTACGATATAAATAAAATTAATTGGTCTTTTGTTTCATTGTATATTTTTAAATTTTATATTTTTCTTTACAAGGTTTAATAAAATTACAAAATATGATTCGTGTATTTATTTTTTTCTAAGGAATATATGATCTATATGATTTGGTGGTGTTTTCAATGAAATTAAATAATATATAATTATTTTATATATATATTATGTTGAAATTCCAAAATTAAATAAGACATAAAAAATATAATTATTATAATGGAAACAATTACCTAATAGAAAATTGTCATCCCCACTCTCACAATAGGAAGAAATTAGTGATTTAATTGAATGAATCATATGTGGAATTATGATTATTTTTTGTATAATAGTAATACAAATGTGTTTTCTATAAGACTTAATTTATAATTTGGAGACCAATATATTTCATATTATATTATTACATCATATATAAAACAAGAAATTTAATAATTATGAAATCTAGAGGATATTTTTTTTGCATCATATAAAAATTATTTTTTTCAAATTAATAATAAACATAAAATTATAAATTATCTATATAAATTGACATAGTTGTTCTATGAGGTATCATATCCATCAATTTATATATAATGAAAGTATTAAATACATCAAGGAAATAGTGATCTAAAATAATAGAAAATGGATGAAAAATTGGGAATGATCATGATGCATTATTAAAATGTATATATATAAGGGTGTGTCATATTAATCCTATCTTATAAATTAATCCATGGAATAATAATAATTATTGTGTAATATTAAATATACATAGTATATTTAATATTTTTAATAATGAATGATTTCAGAATCATAATAAAATTAAACAGAAAAAGAATTATTAAAATCCATAAACTTATTCTCTAGTAACATACATAATATTAAGAGATAAAACACATTAAAAATTAATTTAATTGATTGAAAATACATCTCTCACCCATCACATCATAATATGATAATAATAACTCCTTCCACATAGAATGACAAATGTTCATCAACTATAACCATGATATAAACTCATATAAAAAAAATGAGTTCTATAATAGTTTTATAAATTACGTGTAAATGAATATACTTGATGGTTCTTATAATTATAAGACATAAAAATATTTTGGTCATTAAAGGGTATAAATAGTTAATAATATATTACACAATTAGTGTTAAATTGAAGAGAAGGTGTGAACATTAAATGAGTTATCTTTTTTAAACAAATCATATATCAAATAGAATGAACATGGAAGAGACATAATTTTCCAAATTAGAATAATGTATACTATTGGATTAAAAAATGGAAAGAAAAAAATAATATAATTATATAATTATTTATATAATAATCATAAGTAAAAATTAAAGAGGATAAATTAATGAAAAATGAAATGTTTAATTTGAGTGTCCCATAACTTTATGTCCATTATGAACCTTATTTATGCATATTGTATATTAATATTTTGTTTTGTAATACCCTAATATATATACAAATAATTATTAGTATAATTCATGATAGAGATATAATATCAATTACAATATATTTATTGGTAATTATTTAGTTAAATATGAAATGATTTGTTCTACTTTTTTCTATAAATTATCATATTTTGATTTTGATTTTATATTGTTATCCATTTTAATTAATATATTACCTATGTTAATAATATAATCAATTATTGAATTAAATTAATATTATAAATTTATAAAATAATCTACACTAAACAATGTGAAGGTGGTGATATGTACAGAAACTACAAGATCCTTGTAGTTTCTGTACATCGAATGTTAATGTGATGTTTCAAAAATGGAGACATGAGTGTATTTATGCTTTCGGTGAATAAAATAATTCACACCATATCATAATAAAATTAATAATATATATAGTTTTATATTAAATAGTTTAATATCCAATAAAAAGAATAAATATTGGTAGAGTAGTTGTATAAAGAGATCATATAAATAATGAGAGTAAATCCCAGGGTTACATCTTTTTTGATGATGTAATCCACTACTAATGCCAAGAAAAAATAGAGATTAATAATCCAAATACACCACAAATGTTATAAAATTTAATATAAGTAGGTATTATCATTGTGATATTGATTGGATACTTGGATGTGACGTGAATTACAAAGGGATGTGTGTGATTATTTTTACTTGAGTGGAGGGGTATTTCTCAGTTAAAATATGAAATTAATTATAACATATAAAATAACATTTTAAAAAGAATATTCATGACATAATGAATTAGATTTAATATAAATCCCTTGTTTTTATAAAATTTTAACGTCTTTAAAAATAGATTTTTACTAATATTATTAGATGAAAATGTATTTTTTAATCCAACACATTAAATTTTTAGACGTCAAATTTTTTATTTTATTTTAATTTTTTTAATTTACAATGATTAATTTATATTATTAAATTAATTTTTGGTTGATGAACTCATTAAACTATTGAAAAAGTCATTAATACTTCTTGATGACGTAATTAAAATTTATTTTTATGCAAAATGTTTGGCCATTTTCCTGTCAGTAGATGTATTTTTTAATTAAATAAAATACATTAGAATAGTTTGGATTATTAACTCACAAAAAGAATCATTAAATTATTTTATTTTAGTCTGACAATTTTAATTAATAACATCTAAATTATTTATTTTAACTAAATTAATAAATTCAAAAATTTTAAAACATTTCACATGAACAATCATTTATTTTTTATGTGGAATATTTATGTTTTGTCAAAATAATATTTACATTTTATTAATTTATTCATGGTAATTAACATTAACATTCCATGTTAATATTTTATTGGTCATGATACTATTCTTTTATTTAATATCATTTGCCTCATTTATATATTGTTATTCAAAATGGTATGTTTTACTACTCTAATGGATATAATTGTATTATGCCTCATGTTAACACCACATTTTTTTTAATTCATCATTAAAATCAATTACTATGAATTTTCTATATTCATAGTTATCAAAGGGTATGTTACATTACTCATACCATGTTTCATTTGTATTTTTTTGAAGGATTGATTGTTATTGGAAATATAATTAATTAAAAATGATCTATATTGTAATTTTATTATATTTTTTTGTTTTATTGACCAACCATACTATATTAATTTTTATTGGGAATATCTATTATTTATAATTATTAAATAAATATATTATAATAATTTTTTTGTTTTTTTATTATATATGGAATGTTTTTACACTAAAATATATTCATATACATGACACACTTTTTTTATTCAAATGTTAAATCTTATATATAAAATTTTGGGTCATTAAAGATCCAAAAATTATAAATTTATTTTAAAAAGTTTCATATCATCTCCTTAGTAAAAACATATGAGGATATATTTTTCTATTGTGTACATACTTTCCTAGGTTTAGTATTTAATCTTTAGATTTTACCAAAAAATATTATCATTTTTTGTAATCTTTTTAAATAAATAATTTTATATATAGTTCATGATCTTTACCAGTTTCTCCTCATAACAGATCTCTGGAACATGTTTTATGAGATTAGGATGTAGTACATGTATTGAATTGATTTATAATTCCAAAATAAAGATACATTGAACATATCATATAATCAAGGAGATTATTGTAGAAATAGTACATGATTGGAAGAACATATTATGAAATAAAGGATATCTATAAGACTATTATACCAAGGGATATGTTTACCCTTATTTTAAAACCTTACAAATATCTTACATGAAAATATTTGTAGGAAAACCTTCCCATAAAATTAAAATGAAAAGACACTTTCAGGACTATTAGTTTCACTCTTCTATTGAATTAGAGACCGAATAATATATTTATTAATGGATTTATCAGTCCAATTATTATCATGAACTCATTTGGTTATAAGAAATTTCAATTAATAGACTTCATCATTAGTTATAGGTGCTTAAAATTTCAACAAATATAATGCTTTTTATAGATGCATTTGAATATAAGGATGAAAGTATTTATCATATGACAAGTTAAGAACTTAATATATACATCATAATATAATTTGACGGCTATTGACAATGATCTCATATTTTGTAAAATTTTTGGAACCATACTTTGTGGTTGATCATTGGCAGGGGGTTGTAAGATCACAGTGAAGTTTGACACAACATTTGGGACATGTTTATGATTCATTCAGAATAAAGAGGTAATCTATGAATCATGATCAAATAAAATAGAAATAGGTTATCCAAGAATCATTAATAAATCCTTTAAAATTAAATTTTGATGTTTATAGAGATAAATAATTATCAATAATGATTATTTATGAATTCTTGGTGGGTTATTGCTCTAGAAACACAATATAATTTTCTTCTTACAATGTATTCAAAAGATTAAATACAAAGTACATGGTGTGTTTATAACTTTTATATATTTGTATATGTAACAGTTTCTAATACATTTATACATATATGTAACTTCTTTTTCATTTTTATATATGAATATCTTTTTTTTATTTAATAATCTATTTCTTTTAATTATACAATAAGAATTAGTATCAGAGACCTTGGCACATATCAGGAATTATAAGTTGGACAGAGAATGAGTAACTAAGTGATTCATTAGATTGAAAATACAATATATTGTTTTTGTATATAAAAATGATTCATTTTTCAAACCAAATGACTCTACTGTCATCTATGAAGAAATAATGATGCTTCCCTTCATATATTAATCTCATCATTTTTAGATATCTGAAATCATCCCTTAGTGACTAATTATTTTTCTATCAGATAGAATATAGAATCATAATAAATCCTCATATTTAATAACTTTTATGATTTAATGTATATAATTTCACAGAATAATAATCATATTAATTTAATAAATTTTCATATTTTAAATAATTAAAAAAAAATGAAATTGTTATTATATTTAGAATATTATATTTTCATGTCTTCCCTGATTTTATTTAGAATAAATTTTAAAAAAATATATTAATAAAATTTTAAAAAAATGGGAATTTATTAATTGATATACGAAATTGAATTTTTTAAATTTTAAATATCTAGGATTTTCATTGGAAGTCGTTTTTAAGGAAAACAGTGAAAAATATGAGTTTTAATAAACAAAGTCATGTCATTTTCATGTATATAAAATTCCCCATTATATTATTAATTCACTATAGTCATATATTAATAATAATTTATAAATCACAACCCATTTAATTCTACTGAAATCAAAATTATACAAGAAAAATGTAAAACTTTGTTTGTATGATTATAAATAAATTTAAAATAATTACATTTCATGATTTTTACATTATAGTATTGAAATTATACATGGAAAACTATTTATTTTATAAATATAAATGAGTTTAATATTCTCTTAGGTGGATAAAATATTTAATGAACACTATCATATTTTTTCTATAATTAATAGATTCCATTGATAATTTTTATTATCATGGTAAATCATAATAAAAAAATAATTTGGGGTCAAACTCTTATATAATTTCAAAAAACATCATCATAAATACTATTGGAAAATATAACATCAATCCTAATTTAATTTTTATATAATTTATAAATACTAATTTCTATTTTAGAATGATTATGGCATTCTGAATATATAAATGTAATGAGTAATTACAAGAGAGTCACCCCACTATCTTTTGCAACCAAACCTCAATGGTTCAAAATTTTCACTACCATTGAGATATATATATATATGAAAATATATAAATAATTACTTCATAAATACACTCACCTATTAAATGTAGTATTATATCTATCTATAATCTTATTCACATAGTATTTAGGGGAATTTTTAAGGTGTCTCCCAATGAAGAAGTATAACACTTAACACAGTTGTTAATGTGTGTTTTATCATCCAAACACTTGAAACGTATCATAAAAATCATAATAGAATGACATATATATATCTAAAATAATGGAAGAAATTCCTGTATAAGGGAAAACCATTTTTAATCTCCCTTACCATTTATTTTGAAATAATACTGCCTCTTGTGAATATATTTGGGCTTCTACCTCCTGTAAGTGATGTGATTCAGTTTCATCATTACCTCATATTGTCCATTATAATGATGTAATTTATAAAAATATAATATATTTGATACATAATTTCAATCCATGAAATATAATATAATACTTAACAAAATACCCTTAAATCATTTAGACCATGGTAATAGAACTCATCCGAAAGTGTGGACTACAACCACAATTTAATAATGTGATTAATTTTTCATTTCCTCCATTAATTTACACTTTTAAACATATTTTAAATAAATTTAAATATTAATTATACCCTTAATTACAATACAATGAATTTGTAATAGTAAATACTTTGAACATGGTCATATTATGTTTTTTTGGATTTAGACAAACCATTATCAAATCATTTCACAAGAAAATCATTGATCTAATTATGACTAAATTTTTTTTTTCTCAAGCCCCATCACTAAAGAAGATACAAATAAGAACACCAAGAGGATGATTTTGGAGTAAGACAAGAATTACCACCCCTTATTCAGATATCAACAATAATGTGAAAATTTCAGTGATCATTCTCCATACTATTACAATATTTATAGTCCTCATACTAGTCAGAATCATCATCCAATGAACTAAATTTGAAATATTCGGGATTGAACCCATATTTAGAAGAATTAAATATGGTTAAAAATGTGGGATTAATATGATATTAACTCATACATGATTTTTAATTCATCATTTGGATCAATGGAAAAAATAAGCATCCTTATTCTATTCATTAACATCTATGCCTTTAAAGGATCTCATAGGCACTATATTTTCATACATAATATCCTTTAAATTCCCCACAGTCTTAAGTGGATTCCAAATCATTACAATATCTTACTTGAATTGAGATTAAAAAGTATGAATCTCTAGTTTCCACATCAAAAGGGTGGACATTAAGTCCCTCTTCTGTTTGTGGAAATGAAGGGTTCCATTAAGTTGGGGCACTATAGTTTCAGAAACCATTCCCCTCATAGAATATTTAAAGGTAAAATGGGAACTATGATTTCCACTATGAATAACCCTCCCCAAAACAAATCATAATGAAAATTCTCCAAGATACAAGGTATGTATTCCACCACTAATGATATCCTTTTCATTGATACTCCATCCTATTTTTCTAATGCCTTAGAAAAATCTTCAATTTTGGTTCATATACTTATAATTCAAAAATAACATCCTATATATATATATATATATATTATATTATAAACATAATTATAATAATTATATGATCATTTCCTCTGTAGGTAGGAGCCACCATAAATTTATACTGTATTGTTGTCCACTTGAGTCCTAAATGGAAACCCTTCAATATTATTCTCCTTACCCAAAAACCATAGCTATTTTTGAACTATTTTAAAAACATATAAAGACTCAAATAATTCCAAATAGAGTGATTAATATATATATATATATAACCAAATCTCTATCTATAATATATTACAATGAAAAATTTCATACCACACATGAAAATATTATTTTTTTAATATTCGACAAAATATAACCAGATCCACCAACCTGAATGCCAAGTATATATACTATTTTGGTCCTATATTATTATAATCCTAGTTGTTTATAATAATTTATACTAAATTTATCTTCTTAATTTCTAGATAATTTATAGAAATAGTAATAAACTTTAATATCACAATTAAAATATAATTTTTAATGGTCTGGAGGACTAAATAAAATTCATGTAGCTTCTCATAAATAATCATTTAATATAATTCATCATCATTTGTTTTAAAAAACTTACTTTTCCGTTTGCTCCAAATTCAAATCCACCATAAATTAAATTAATAAAAAATATAAATTTTTATCTTATTTATTTTCCTTATACATTTTTAGAGGGCCACCAATTGAATATGCAATGTATCATAATATTTGAGGTTTCCACAATATCTCATTTAATAAATTTATTATTTCTCCAAAATTAGATAACATAATTTTTTGAATTCAAACAATTTATAATGAAAATTATATTAAATAATTCGAATAGTACCATGTTTAAGAGAAAAAATCTGACCATGTTCTCTTTTGTTAATATTATTTTTATAAAAGAAGATATGGAAGAATATATGGCCATCATGTATGTATTTCTATATATAAAATCCAAAGATTGAGGAAATATAGTTATAAATATTTTCAAATTTATATGGACTATAAAAAATCAGAAATAAAATTCATCTATTAATATAAAAGAAAACATGAACTAGTAGTTCATCGATCATATATTTTATACTATATAACTGAATAATTGATCCTTTTTTGACAACCCATTCAGGATCAGCATCCTAAAAATATGTGAAGAATACTTGGTTCGCGTGAACCCTATTTCCTTGAATAATATTATAGGGATGAGAAAGGAAAAAAATTGGGTTTTTTTCTTATGAATATGCATTTATTTATTTCTTTTATTAAAGATAATATTATATGAAAAAAAATTTTACTCATCGGATGAGATTATTTAGAACAATAACAAGGTGTTACCGAGTCTCTTGATCCATCAACACATTTTATCTAACATTGTACATGGTAATATAAGAAATTAAAGGGATAATAATAAAGAAATAATAATTAATATAGTTCAAAAACTCATAAATATTTAATGTATTAAAATTCATATACCATTCATGTTGAACTAATATTATTGGTCATTTCATTAAAATGCGATTTTAAAAAATTAATTTTTATTCTGTTTTTTCACCCATTTCCATGTTAATAATTTTTTTTGATAATGATATTTCTCAAAAAATGTTTAAATAAAGACAATTTAAAAAAAAAACATTGAGATTTGTTGTATTTTTTTAATGATATTATATTTTTAACATCTTTTATATGGGTAATTTTTTAAATTGTGTGAAAGTATACTTTTTTAGAATATATGTTTTTCATGGAAATTCATTATATCAAAAAAATTATTATTTATGAATCTACATTTTATATATTGATTTTTTTTCAAAAAAAAATCATTTTTTGTACACTTATGTGATTTTCAAATTTTAATATTTTATTTGGAAAAATATTTTTTATCCTTATTTTCATTTTAATACTTAATGTGACATTGTATATCACTTAAATAAGATAATTTATATTATTATAAAATAGATCAAAATGATTGAATTTTTTCTACAATTTTATTGAATTATGGAATTATTTATAATTATATGAGATCATGTTGTAGATCTACAAGGCAAATGGTAATTATGTATTTCTAGATAATATTAATTGTAAATAACATGGTGGTTTTTTCAATTTGTTAGAGTTGTTGTTTTGGTGATTGGAGGAGTTACATGAATATGATGTCTCAGGGTACCAAAATGAAATATCAATACTTGAAAAAAAATTTATTTTTATTTAATATATAAATATAATGATATTATGTTTAAAGGAATTATTATTATCCATTTAATAGTGAAAATTATGATTTTTATGAAATTATTTTCATGTGTACTATTTTTTACATGAATCCCAAATGTCTATGATTTCACCATTAATATTACATATTAAATGTTTTATGAAATAATTTCTGAAGGGATATTGATTTATTTAGCAATTAAGTAATTATTTTTTTCTTAATGTAATTTTAATAATTGGTAAATTATAATATGAATTCATTAATGTAATAATTTAATTACGGGTTTCATTATTTTTTATCCATTATGCAGAATTTATCCCATCCCATGTTATCAAATGTTTTTCATATGTATTATAGCTTTTTAGTATCTATAGATAGGTCTATATTTCCTCTATGGGGATTCATCCTAGATAAAGTGATAGAGTGTTTAATGTAATATGAGTTCAAAATTATGAATGATATTTTATGAAATAATAGGAAACGCAATAAAATTTTCAATATTCAGATTTAAGTGTTCATTTTATAATTTCACATAACTCTAAAATAATAAATCTACACAATCTTGAGAAATGTTTCAAAATTAAAACCTCTATATTGAATTATTCATTATTTTTTGATTGGGTTATAAATTATGATATAAATTATTTCGATGTCATTTGGTAAAGGTATAATGTATTAGATTAATTTATGATTTAAAAGAACATATATTTCATATCCATGTAAAAAAAATGATTAATAATCCAAATCATGAATTTATTATAATGTAAACATTTCTGCTACGTTGTCCACCCTTTTGGTGTGGTAGTGATTCTAGAAACCAAATTACATGAGTAAACATAAAAATATTCCTTATTTTCTATCTATCCATTTATATATGAATATATAATTTAGAATCCCCAGATCAATAAATTCTTGACACTATTACACATAAACTTACTATCTATAAATAATAAATGATAATATCATAGCATCTATCTATGAATCACGTTTCAGAGACTTTTATTAATAAATTTTCAATTATCCTGGGGAATATTCTATTAGTTTATAATCTTAAATGATTCCCCGACCAATTACATTCATTTAGAAGTCATTCTATATCACAAAAACTTATCTATTATATGGGATTATGAGTGTAGTTTTTTAGATTATAATTTTCTTCAAATCCATATTCATTTCCTCAAAACCATTTTTCCAGATATACATTCCAATTTTAATGTAAAAAATGTTTTTAATGTAATAATTTGTTATATGATTCTCAAAAAACATCACATATATCATGATAATTAAAGAAAACTATGCAAATTTGTAACATTAATTTTTCACGGAAATCCCTTAATTTATATTTTCATCAAAGAAAACAATAATATACATCTCTCATGATCAAATGCCCTCATAATTAGACATCATGCATCCAAAAGGAAAAAATATTTAATATATAATACAACCTATCATTATATCATTTTTTAAGATCAATAATTGGTTGTTCATTATAAACAATCATTCTTTTGGATAATATTATATTATCATCAATCAATGGTTGAATTTTTTTACAATTTAATATGTAATGACTATATGAAAAATTTCTAGGAATATTAATTTAAAATTTTTAGGTCTAAATGGAATGAATAAGAGATAATAATTTATGTATTTTATACTGAAGTCTGTCTTTTGAATATCCAACTATCCAAATAATTTTATATAGTCTTATATAAATGTTCCTATTTTATTATGTCACACATATAGATCATGGATATATGAATTTATCTGAGTATGATTTCTATTAATATCACTACCTCAAAATCTGTGGGAATATTATGATATTTTTATAGAGATATATTTGTGTACTCTTACATGATATGTATATCATGAATAATAATGATTTCAATTTTCTAAAACATTTAGTAAATTTAATATTATTAATTATATATAAAATGTCACACCATTAATGGTTTAAATAAGAGTGATTCATAATATTCATTGGATTTTTAGATGATCATTAGATGATTTTTGATATGGAATGATTTTACCATTACATGAAATTTTATTTATGTTCTATAAAATGATACCCAATCCATTCAATATATAAATTAAAATTCTAAAACGAATAAATAAGATATTTTTTTAGAAGAATATTCCAATAGAAAATAAATTGTGTTGATTTGAACACTTGTGTTAATATCATTTAACAAATATGTGTTTTATCTAATGTATTTTCCTCTTAGAATCATATTTTTTATTTAATTTCCCTAGAAAAAATATGATATGTATGGATCATGTAGATTTATAAATACCAAACAATTATCCCCAGAATAAGAAGATCTTAACTATTTGTTAGGAATAAAATAAAAACTAGACAAGGAATCAGATGGGTTCCAATAAAAGTGGATGGCCCCCCTAAATTAAATGATTGATTTAAATTTCATAATTTGATATATCATTTTCATAAAGATAATGTTCAAAATTTTACTGCTTTTCTTCAAATTATAATGATTAATGATCTTAAAGATATCTACATTAGCCCTTCTTGGAACAATAGTGGATAAACTGATAGATATTGTCCTTGGAAGGTTGGAGTAGTCATTCATTGTCATTTTCTTCATATAATAGATAGTGAATCCATCACCATCAACTTCTATTTTTTCCATTTATGATAGAATCCTTATATTAGGAAATTCTATAACTCAAAACTATAGGAGGAGTGCTATCATTCACCATTTAATCATGAGTAATATTCCACCACATATAATAGATTCTTGAAGAATTCAATATATTATGAATCACCATATGATAATTATGATTTTGTTGAGAATAAAATTAGTTCGGATCACCATAATGTCGATTCCTTGGATATTGATATTTATATCCCACACTTTGGAACTAATAATACATCACTAGAGGTTGGAAATCGACTCTAGTCATGGCCTACCCAAATCCCTATTGGTGCCCAACATCACCATCAATTAGAGGGGCATCAAGATCCACCGACGTATCCCCCATTTTAGTTTCACGAAGAATAGGATACCAAACATTGGAAGGAAATAAGTCAAGAAGGTTTTCTAATACATTTATATCGAACATCCATAAACAATACTAAACAATATGAAGGCCCCTAAATTATTTAATTTGGAATCCCTCTTGTATAAGTGGATCACCCTTTAAGAGCATCTTATAAACCATATAATCCTTGATGACTTAATGAATTATTATCCAATGATTTAGAAATTAAAATATGAATCATCTCAAATTCATTCTCACTAATATAATTTTTTTTAAATAAATCATTTGTAATTAACGAAATCCCATGTATAATTAAATTCCAAAATATTCATCTATGGTATACCTATGATTAGACTATGTTATATCCAACTAATATAATTCATAGGAAATCTAACCCCAATTCTGATAAAATCTATAGAGACCCATATCCTTTATAAATGATTATTAAATCATTTTTATGTTAATAATTTTTAAAAATAAATTAAAAATGAAATTGTTTATTTTCATATGAATTATTGGTTCGTAAAACATAATAATATATAAACAATTAAAATATATATAATTAATTCAATATATTACTCATTTTAGATTTCATATTTGGCTTAGAAAATTAAGTCTCATGGGTAATGTTTAAAGAAAAGGGTGACATAAAATCCTAGTAACGGGATGAATAATAGAAATAGAACATGAGGAATCAAGAAATATAGTACATGAATTAGTATAATAATCATCTTAATATCAAATAAAGTGGCTAGTTGGGTGGGTTATCCTAGAAGGGTTCTATAACCCAGATTTTTGACATGTGTGTGTGTGGTGTGTGTGTTTGAATTCAATTTACAAAAATAACATACAATAATAATATTATATAAATGAGGTCATTGATAGATAACTTCTTTTGATTGTAGAATACATATAATAATCATGTGTATTAACATTATGGTCTAATATCATAGATAAATTTTGAATAATGATTGCATAAATTTCAAACATGAAATATGTGTTTAACTAATAATATAAAAAAGTGTGATCTACAAAAAAATTATTTTAATTCTAGATATCATTAATATCACAAAATATATATAAAATTTCATAATTAATTTTATTTTTATAGGGGTTAAATCCTACCATTAACATTAAAATATAAAAAAATCATGTCTTCAACTTTAAAATGAAATCATTGACCAATTTTTAACCAAATATGAACTCATGAGAAATGAATGGGTTCTGAAGTAGCTATATTAATCCTATGTAAAAAAATATAATTTCATATTCCTAAAAGTGTAATATATAACAATATTTATGTCATAAATTGAGACATCAAGAAAATATGATACCATATTTCCTGAAGAGAAGAAGAATTTTTCTAATGAAGAACCATTGATATATTTTTAAAAATTTATTTAACAAAGAAAATGTTTTTGGCTAATAAATAATTTCAAATATTTTGAAAAATGTATCTACCTAGAAGAAAAAAAATAAAATACTATTAAAATTTTCTCAGAATAATATTTTTAAAATAAAACTAGTTATAAAATAAAATATGATAGAACATAACCATAACTAGAGTATGATTTCAGAGTTCCCTTCACTTTTGTCATTTTAGTTTCATCATATATATTAATCCTAAATAAAAATTAAATTATTAATTTAATAATTTAGAATATGTTTATTAAATTAGTTCATGAATTTTTTTATTAATTATAACTATTAATATCAATATATTTAATATTTTTTAGTTATGTTCAAAAAGGATGATTAGAAATTTTTCGTAAAGTATATTATTTCAAATTTTCTTTTTTTTTTATTTTTATTATCAGTTTTTTGTTATATAATTTCTTGATTAAGAGAATAAATTAAAGTAAACTCTTAAATGATATAAATATTTTAAAACAACTATCCATTTTAGAGTTGATAATTAAATAATTTAAAGTAAAACAGTATTGATGATAAACCCGACAGTTAACAAGACATGTCAAAAGTGGGTAGAGGGAGAGTATATATACATTGATTCAATTTATAATGACAAATCATATAATTATATATTTAAAATTTAATATCGATATAATTTAAATATATTATAAATTTTGAAAAATATTATGCTTTTAGATTTCAGAATGAATAACGAAAAAGTAAATGAAAATAGAGTATCATAGTGTTACCTATTTTGTCGAAGATTTTATCCTTTTCTAAAGGCTCTATGTCTTGGGGATGGATTAATCCATGATTACATAAGGGTTATTAATATTCATAGGATGAGTTATTTGGGTAGATAGTTTTTTTACTAGATATTGGAATGTGCATATTTAATGTAAGGGAGAGGGGGTATTCATACCTGATGGGAGCAATATATTGAGGATAAAATATTGAATAAATTTGGATTTCAAGTATAAATGATATAATTGTGAAAATTTTAAATTATGTACTATATTTAATGAAAATTTCATGTTTTTTATTTGTTTTAATACCATTTAATCCACTAATATTTTTAATAAAAATTAATTAATAACATAATTAAACAATTTTTAATTAGTGTACATTTATTTTGAAAACATTGGAAATTAATTTTTAGGTTGGGAAAATAATTTTTTTTTAGTATGAATGAATGTCCTGGTGCAGGATTGATACATGATGAGACTTTTGGGTTGGCTCCTGAATCTGGGCCCCCATAAAATGCTGATTTCCATTAGGAAGTTTAGAATCGTTTGACTTCCTTTATGATTTATGGGAAGTGGGGTGACATCTCTGAGGCGGAAGAGACAACAGCAGATGACAATCCTATTAATTTCAATGATTCTATCCTTTTTATAAAGGGGTCAATTGATGATTGTTCTATCTCCACTCATGCTTCCTCGAAGAGAAGTCCAAGGAAGGACTATTCTAACACACATCACACTATGTCTACATGATCTTCTAAGCCTTTATGCAAGATCAATTCTGATATTCTTAAGATCCTCAAACAGGGTTGGACCCATTCTGAATGGGAAAATGCAAATGACTCTAATTATGGGAATGACATGACATATTATGATCTTTAATGTTGTGTTTGATGGATGAGGACATGTTCCTTTGTTTAACCCCACTTGTCTCATTTGTACCATTTTCTATTATTTAATAAATAGTCAGAAGCATAACTTCAATCTGGACTTGCTGAGTAAAATAATTTTTTTATTCCAAATCTACTATTTATTTCATTTTATATTTTCAATTGGTCAATTATTTTATTGTATACTTTATTAATTTTTCATTACATTATTACTTGATGACACTAGAAATAAAGATTACATAAAAATGTATTTTTACCATTCTCCTATAAAATTATGTTTTATAGAAAATTACCAAATTTTATAAATTTAAAATTTTATCACTTATGATTCCAAAAATAAAATTTAACTCTTTAGAAAATATATATCATATATATTATAAAAAATATTATGAAAAAAATTATGGTTTATTTGAAAAACCATTAAAATAAACATTATTTTAAAAAACATATACATTGTTGATGATTCTAAATTGAAAATATATTATATGGAATTAGAATATTTATATTTCAAAAATTAATTAACTGTTAATGGAAATTATATTTCATTTTATTTTTTTAATTGTCGAGGTTACTTATCTAAGAGTCATGTTATAATTTTCAATGGCTATATTATTTTTGTAATAGTAAGTTTTACCATTCCAAGGTTTATATTAATTTTAAAATTTATATAAATATATTTTATATTCATCACTCCTTATTCAATTAATGTTAAATTATAGGCATATATTCTTATTGTTAAAAATTGTCAATACAATACATTTGCATTTTTTATTTTCTATAGTTTTTTCCAAGGGTGTTTTAATTCTATGTGATTAAAATAATTAAATTTATTTATTTATTCTTTATTATAATATGAATTATACCTTTCAAATACGTAAATATTTTGAGCATATATTTATATTCAAAATATAAACATAGAATTTATAAAAATATGGTATTTTCAGTTTTTTATATTTTGGTTCATATTTTATATATTATAGGATTTTCCAAAATACAATACTAGTGTTTATCCAGAAGAAAAATTCGATACAATGAATTCTAAAATATTACATTTATGGTTGTAAAATATGGGATATTATATGGATTTGGAAATAAATATTATGTTAGATAGGTAAAAATTGTCTTTCGTTTATATTTGATATTTTTCATAATATTTATATTTTTTATAAATTAATATTATTTGTGAAACAATATATTTATATACAATTTATTAAACATTTGTGAAGTAATCATAGAACATAAAAAATTCATAAAAAATTTAAATTACATGTTTTTAATATATTAACTAGAATAATATTAATTATTCATATTTATTGTCATAATTTTAATATTTTCATTATTATACGAATCCAAAATTAAATTTGGAGATATATTCCATGACTAAATTATATTTAATTAAATTAAATAAAGTAAAATAAAATATCATAATATCACATTAAATAGACATATTGGAGATCATTTGATTGGGGAGTGGTTAAATAGTTTCTAAAAACCCCTCATTATAGTCTTTAATATTTTTTCCCTCAAATCATGAAGAAGATCACATAATTTTTCAAAATATAATAAAATGCAAATAAAATGTATTTTGTGGAAGCACTATATAGGTTGGATAAAAATTACAATGTCAAAATAACTGACAGTTTAAACATATATGATTAAAAGTCCACAATATACATTTCTAGGATATAAAAATAATAAGGAAAACAAATTTTTTAATATATAAAATTTTCATTCTTAACATAGTTTGAAACAATACAAAATTAACATTGTAGATTTTTTTACATGTATTACCTGAAAATGATTTGTGGGTATTAACAAATAAATAAATCATAAAATAATCATATTTTGAATAAATCTATAATAATTTAAAATTTAGTAAATATATCACAACACATGTGTTACAACCCAATATAACACCATGTAATTTTAAAATATGGTTTATATATAAAGATGTACTTTTTTTGAGATTAATAATATTCTTAATATTAGAAAATTATTTATGTGAATTAATAAGTAAGATTATATAAAAACATATAGAATACTAGGTTAAATAACAGAAAACACATTTTTTGTGTAATTTTTTTCATTACATAATGAATTTTAATTTTTTAAAATTAATTAGGAACAAAACAAGACCTTTATAAAACATATGATTTTATAATTTAACTGTTATACTAGAATATATTTAATTGATAAAAAATTAAGATATATAATGTATGGACTAAATAATATTTAAGATACTATGAATATTTTTTTTCGTAATGAGAGAAAATATTTTCCTTATAGAATATAAATTATTAGAAAATAATGATATTACAATGTTATTATTTATTTGAAATAGAATGAGAAGAAAATATAAAATTATGTTGAAGACTCTCAAAAAAAGAATATATTAAAGGACTATAATCACAAAAGATTTTATGTTCCATGATTTTTTTGGTATTTATAATGTTTAAATATAGGTTATGTAAAGTGTATATTCAAATTAATATTTCAATTTTTAATAATAATAATTGGTGGAAACATTATACATAAAAAATAGATATTCCAATTACATTTGAGTTTATTTTTTATAGAAATAAATATTTAGAATATCATTAGTCATTTATTTAATCATGATTAATATTACTAGATAAGGAAAAAATGGTTGTAACTATTTGAATTAAATTAATTTCATTATTGAATATAGGCTAACCATAATGTTCTAATTTATTTTAATTTTTCTAAAAATTGATATAAATAATTGTGAAATTTTTATTTAAAAAAAGAAACCAAATTGAATGTTTTCATCTAAAATTAAAAGGTTTAAATATTTTTTACGTCTAAAATTTATTTTTTGTAATGATTTCTTATATTTTTTTAATTTATATTATAATAAATGAAATATTATTAGAAATTAATTTTAGAAAAAATATTTCTTCTAGTAGATCAAAAAATGTATCTTTTTTATGATGTATATAATTAAGAATTCAATTATTCATGATGTATACTAGAAAAATGGATGTTTTTTAAATATTAAAATTAAATTCATGAATTTTAATGATTATGAATAATATTATCTAGATGAAGAATGTGAACTACACTCATTTTATGTGACAGTAATTGAATGTGAATGAAAAAAATACATGAGGCGTTAGAGATTAATAAAACTATTCCATCAGTTAAAGAATTTCAATTCGTATGTTGTCCTAATATTACAACTATAAATTGTGTTAGATTAAGGATATCGTAAATATTGAATAATTTAGTATGATTTTTTAGATGGATTACACAATATTACATAATATTGATTGTTACTTTGAATATAATATTATGTTTTGTCATCAATATTAATGAAAACAGGGCCAAGTTTTTTTCTACTCATATTATGTATTGAAATACATAATATCATAATAAAGATATATTATTAAATATTTTTTTTTAAAAAATAATGTATCATAATGATTTTGAAAAAATATATTTGATTAGATATTGTTGAATGGAATAAAATTGAAAATTTGATTTATTTAATATAGACATGAATATGAAAATAAAACAATTTTTCATGGAATGATCACAATCATAACATATGAAATATGATTGTAATAATGATATGAAGGGTTTATAAAAGGCATGGAATGTGGGATTACGTAAAAATGAAACCTCATCCCTTAGTGGTCAAATACCCCACATAGTTGTGAACAATGATTGAATCATGTTCGCACATATTTTAGTTTATCTCCATAGATTATTCACATTACCCATTTCATTGTATTTATATATAATTTTGGTCACACCCATCAAATCATTTCATTTACACTGTGCTATATAATTCTGGGCGCACTGGTCACATCATAACATTAACATTATCATGCATTCCATATATAACAAATATATATCATGAACATTAAGAAACCATGAAATGTAATGTGTTTCATTTAATAAATCATACATTAATAAATTTGGGTTCCCAAATGAAATATTTAATAACATTCTTGGTATAGGAATCACAAATCTTGAATGAAGTGGAAATAATATCCAAAAGTAAAATATGTTCTTTTTGAAAGAATTGTTCTTTTGATAAACATTATGTTTGTTCTAAACTCATGTATAAAACACGCATATCCCATAATTTTTTTTACTAATTAATAAATTATATTTTAGTAATATCCACAAATAAAATGGGGTGAAAGAGGGAAAAATGACAGAAAGAGGGCTGGGTTTGAGAATTCCCCTTAACTTATGTCGGAATGCACCTTAACATTTATATCTCATTATAACACATTACATTAACTAAATAAAAATATAGAACTATTTTTACATGTATTTAATTCATTATAGTTTTATTTTGTTCATTTAGTGGCCCTTTTATGTGTTATATATCTTAAATTCATCTTCCTTGATCATTCATTTTCATTGTTTTCACGATCATTTCAATCGTATACCTGAATTGATGTTAGTTTAAAATGTGCATGACTAACCAGAATTATTATTAAATTTTCAATATGATATTATAGTGTTTTAAATTATCTTATAATGAATTTTATTGTGTGGTATAATGATGAATCATTATAAAAAAAATAGTGATGATCATTTTTGGATAATTTTGGTGGGTTTTCAAACACAATGAAATCACATTGTTTTATCATTTTGTATTATGTATACATTCTTGTAATATAAAATAAATATGTTTGTATCATAAACATTAAAACATTTTATGACCATTAAATTGTTTTATTAAATTATTTTATGGAATTTATGAAAAATGAATGTGCATCACCCTTGTTTTTTTTAATTGACAAATCTCAGGCTTCAATTTCAATTCTTAAATAAAGGAATAAGAGGGAGGATTTTAATTATGGATATTAAATTAACATTAAATAATTACATTATATATAAGGTAAAATAGTTATCAAGTAATTTATTTGATGTTATTCTAGGATTGAATAATATAATAAATGAAATTAAAATGAAATTAAAAGAAAAAGTGTGTGGAACTACCTCTTGAACTATCCCCTTGAGATCCACCTTAGGGAACCTAGGATTGGTATTTTGGTGAGACCAAGAGATTATGGAGATGGTGGAGATACTGGGGAAGAGTATTGTGAATAATTTTGGAATGTATAAAAGCTTTATATGTATGAGTATAATAGGGTGTGTGGGGTTGTATTTATATTGGTAGAGAGGGATATTTTCTTATTATGTTATTCATTTATTTATTATTTTTCTCAAGAAACGAAATATTGTTGCATATTGGAACTAATTACAATAATTATATCATGTAAGTTCAAACTAATGGTTCTTAAATTAGTGATAAATCAATGAATAGTATATTTAACTTATAATGTATATATACAGAAAATTATTGTATTTCACTATCTACATAAAATTCATGTATTTAAAAAAAATTCAAAAACAAATAAACCTAATAATTATTTGACATGTAGAATTGAAAACTGATTTCCATTATTTAAAAATTGTTATCTAAATATGAGTAATTAAATTTTTAATTACAAATTATCATTTATATTGAAAATAAATATTTTAAAATTATTACGTATTTTGTAACACATTAAACAATTACATAAGGTCTCATAAAATTATGGAAAAACAATAAGTAATAAATATATTAATTTGTCAATAAATATTATGAAAATAAATTTTTCATGTTATTTTTATATTAATAATGAAATTTTAATTAAATATTTATGACTTACAAAAATACCGACACTTAATTAATAAATTTTTAACATTTATTTACTTATCCAATGATATAATAATACCATAATTTTATTTATATGAAGAATAATTATTTTTTATAAATTAATGGATTTGAATAGTATTATTTTAGTTTGTTTAAAATTCAAATGGTTCATATTACTATTCTTTAGGCCATGTTACTATTTCCACATTATAGGTTCTTTAACCAATGGAAATATTGTTTATTTAATTAATTATTCATTTGTAAACATTTTATTATGGTCTCTATGTTATTTTCTATTATTTACACTATATGAAATTACTATAAAAATGTAAAAAATCAATTGATAAATTTTTTTTCATTAGATTATACACACAATATATAAGAAATATGAAGTGAATGTGGCATAGTGTCTCATGGAAATTAAAAGTGAGATGAGAAAACCCGTACAATAAGTCTTGAGTTTATTCATAAAAAATCAAAACTCATTTATAAAAAATATATGTTTATTATAAACCTAAAAAATAATCATATTCATATATATAATTACAAATTTTATTTCATTATGACTTTATATTACATGTTTAATAACGCAACCATGTTAACATTATATTTCGGGTAAAATCTAAATTATTTTTCTTATTTGTTTTGTATTTTTTATTCTAGATATTCTCCATTAAATCTTGATTGACATATACAAATGATGATAAAAATGATATATGTATCATATATATTATGAATATTTTTATTTATAATAATCTATAAAATATCAAAATATTAAATGGAATATACTGTTCATGGGGATGGTAGGTCATATATACACATGATCATTGTATATATTTTATTTTCGTATTGGAGGAATCATAAATACAGATATTAATGTATAAATATATATATATATATACACCATTCCATAAGAATTATTATGTTATATATAAAATAAAATTTCATTAAACCAACCCATAACTAATTCCATGTTAAGTGTGAATGAATCACATCTCTTTGAGGGGCAGTAGTCCAGATGTCCACAAACGAAGTTATCATATTTAAAAAAATGGAATATGTTTGGTCCACTAGGTTAGATACCATAAGAGTGGGGGTGAATTAGGGTATGACAGATTAAAACAACTTCCCATATTGATCTTATCTCGTTGTTAAGAATGAATCTCTTCTCTCTCTTTCATGTATCACGGTATAAAAAAAACTAAAGCATGCACAAGACACATCTATTTTACTTGGTTCACCCTCACTGGGCTACGTCTAAGGATCATACACCAGTAATGTTCTGATGTACCAAATCCACTAAAAGAACACTGTGGTTTACAAAGTTCGGGATAGATCACTTCTATTCCAACGAATAATGCCTTTACAATGTCTAGGGTCATCTCACTGCTTTCCCAAGGTCCACTCCCTCTTTCTCTCTCTCTGGATCACTGCCGATTGAAGGGATCGCCTTTTTCTTCTTCTTTTGCTCACTGCTCTGGAAAGGATCCACTCACTGTTTATAGACTTTATGGTCTCTTCATTATCCCTAATGAATGCATCCTCTGTTGTATTTAGATGCACTATTGATGTCCAACTTTCACCTGTATACAAATCTCACATTGCACCGAAGGTATTAGGAAATATTCCCGCTTTCGTGCAGCCCTAAAATGAATGGAAATCTTCTACCATACATGGAGCACTTATCCAACCTAGCGCGCATGTTCTGGCGGGAAAGTTCAAACCGATGCACATATTCACCCCATCCACTTGCAAAACACTCACTTCATCAAATCCAAACTTGCGCGACTCACACCCTTTTACGCCCAAACCAATTTCGGCACACAACTATCAACTGTTGTGCTTCTTCAAAGCCCGGCACACAAGTGTCACCAAACCACCTACACAACACCCCTTTCATCAACTCTAAACATGGCGGAGTCACACCCTTTCTCACCAAAACCACTTTGCCCATGAAACTATCAACTCGCGTGCAACTTTTGAATATCTTTATACCTGCACGACCACACCACCACTTGCGCGACCACAACACATGCGCGATGGGAGAATTGTTTTTTTCTAAGTGTTTAACTCAAACAAAATAAAGAGGGTTTGACCTCTGTTTATAAGAATTTTGAAACCCTGAGCGCCGGCGCTCCTGTCTCCTCTCGGCGCGCAAGTCCAGCTGCCCTAGTCTCTTCCGCGCTAATCACTTGCGTGACCAAACCCAAAACTTAAGCACCCCTTTTTTCTTTACCATATTTTGATGTTCTGATCTAGAAAAACATATTGTGTGAAAGTTTCCAAGCCTCTATGAAACCGGCGCTCAAGACCATTTTCCAAAACCAATTTTCAACATTTGTTGATTTTGAGGTCCAAAAATATGGAAAACACTAGAAAACAATGCAACCTTGTATCTGCTCTTTTTGAACCACCTCCAGATCGACCATTCCTTTCTCGATGTTCTTAAATCAATCATGGATCATCAAAAACATCCCTTAAACTCAAAATGCAACCATGAAATCCCCTTTGTCAACAATTTTTTTTCATGGTTTTCTTTTTCAACAAACACAACACGTAGGCCCTCTTTGTCAAAAAACACAATCACCTAAAAAATGCTTCAATGACACCTTGAGGGAATTTTTCCTAACAAAATTAATGAGAGTATGATTTATAAAATAAGTGAATAAGATTAATTAAAAAATTAATATAAAATATATCAAATAAAAAATTATTTTGCGTCATAATTTCCACCCATGAGATGTGATAAGAATAAAAAACAATGTTGTTTCATGAGGCGGTAGTTCAATGTACACAAGAATAGTATGTTTGTTAGACATTATATGGAAGTGTTTATAAGTTAATTCCTAAAAAATGATTAAATTAATTATGTAAATTTAGTATATATATGATATTATATTTATATTGAATAATAATATTGTTGGATCGTAATATAGATGTATATATATGAGATATCACAATATAAGAGGGGGTGTATTGTAGGTTTAAAAAAATTGAATTTAAAGACTTCATAATGAATATTTTTTTTTGTTCTTAAAATAAAAATATTAAGAAACAAAACAAATTACATCACAAGTCTTGAATTCGATGTATATGATATTTTGTAATACCACAAGAAATGAAAAACAATTGTATTCTAATTTAGTTCAATTATCAAATTAATACCAATGTAACTGATTGTACCATGAAATGTATAGAATTTGTTAAAAAATATGTTATTAATGAATCATAATTGAAAAAATTACAATATTAATAGAATATGAACAGAAAAAATGAAAAAAATGATCCCCCTTCTGTTACAGATTACAGACAAAATGTCTAGGTATTTAAATTATTTTATCCCAAATATTAGGGTATCCATTCTCCTTGGATAATAGGTATTTCGTACCACCACCTTGGTAATCCATCAATACAAAGATTGAAACGACTGTTTTCATATCCCTGTAAGCCCTCGATTAAGAAGTTAATCGACACCTCAGTCTTTCAAAAAATTGAAGGCAATCGATACGATGATCGGAAGAACGTATTCCTATCCCCGAAATCCCACAATAATTATCTCAATGATTGTATCCACAAAGTAGAAAAAAATAACTTATAGAAATATAAATACTTCGAACAACCCTTTCACATCTTTTATCTTTAAGGCTTTTACACAATGTAAGAGGTAATTCAAACTATCTCTCTCTATAACTTAATAGAAGAAAATGTAGTAAGAATATATGTATTCTTGTTCAAATGAACATCTATTTATAGGGCTCAGGTTCCAACGATCATATTTCCTCTAACAGTCATATATCTCTGAAAAATATCTAGGGACTTGGACTCCTAGAATTATAAAGGTCAAAAGAAATAGAATACTCAACATTGTTTTCAGATAGAAAATATTGAGTTCAAAGGTATGAAACAATGAGAATGAGAAACATGTACTAGGTATTGGAGTAATATATGAGTACAATGCATTATATGAGTACAATTAATAACATGGTTATGAAGCATGTCATGATTCAAATTTATATCGTGATTATGGTACAGTTACAAAAATTTACATTATTATGATGCATATAGTGGTTACAATTCATAACGTGGTAACTATTATTATCATGGTTATGATTCTTAGTGTGATTACGATTAATGATATATAATCTAGTTATGATACATGATATATAATATACTTACAATTCAGGATATAAAATATGGTTACGATGCATGATTATTATATAATACATAACCTTTTTATGATAGAAATGGTTAGGATACAATACTTACCCTGGTTATAATTCACATTTTTATGATAAAATAAATAACTTGGTTACAATGTATTTGGTTATGATGCAATACTTAACCTAGTTACGAATCAAATGATTACAATACCGTACTTATCCAGGTTATGATGCATGTGGTTACAATGTAATACATAACCGGGTTACTATGATTGATTACATTGTAATAATTAACCTGGTAACAATACTTTATTATGATACATATGTTTATGATTGAAATAAAAATAATTGATTATGATTGATAAAAAATATATGAGATTACTATTGAAAACAATCAACATATTATTATGTTTTATATCATAAATATGTGGGTTTACAATGGTAAAAAACTAGTGACAACGATATATGTGATTCTTTTTTTACAACAATATCTTATAATAACAAAAATATATATTTTATTTTGATATAAACATCTTTCATGATTATGAAATATGTAATTATAATTTTAATTCAACATATCTGGTTACATTTTAAAACAACATACATGATAAATAAGAAATAATTTGTAATTTCCAAAACATAATGATCAATGGAAAGGTCAAAACGCATTTTGACTCACTAATATCCACCATTTTGGAAATCACAAAACAAAATAATCAATAAAGACATATCTCCTTAGATTTTAATAACTATTCTAAAATTAATAATGAATATGACTAATTCCACTCTATGTTAATACAAATAATATGGGATCTTATTCTCATTAATTTTAATTGTGAGTTCTCCCCATTAATATGGTATTCATCATTTTATTCTTTCAAAAAACATTCTCCCCTTTGTGATTTCCAAAATGAATAAGGGAAAAAATTCATTTCAAGAAAAGGGTTAGAGAAATAGAGTACGAAACAATATTCCTTAAGTGGAGTGAACCAAACATTTATTGCGAGAAGATTTTAAAAATCATTCTTCCCCCCTTCGTTTTTTCAGATGATTGAACATAGAAAGCTTCATTTTTTGCACTCTTTTCTATCCTGCATCAGTTTATGAAGAGATTCTTGTTTATCCTTTAACATCACATCTTGTTTAGTAATAATCATTTCCGGTTTCCAAAGCCTATCTTTATGAAGCTGGTTAATTGCTTCCTAAGATTTGAGCCTTGATTTTGTTTATTTATATCATCTAGTCCAATTCTAAAGGCCTTTAAAAAATTAAAAGTCTATTATAATGTAAAACAACCTCATTACACTCATTCTCTAATTATTCTTTTAGATGATCACGATCACAAGATTCTATTCCTTTTGAGGTACCGAGTCTTTGAATTACATCAAGTTTTTCATTAAAATCATTAATCAACTTATGATATAAGTAATTGAGATAATTTACCAGGTTCACATATTCATCATTTTTTCAGATGATTTTTGAGACTATCATCAACATTGTACGACCAATTTCAACTATATTTCAATCTTTTTTTGTGCTCAGTAGCACATTCCTTGAAAATATTGAAATCAGCTTCATGGTTCAGAATCCTATCTATCAAAGTCTTGATTTAGCCTATTTTATAATTATGATCATTTGAAATAATTTTTACCTAGTCTTAAATCTTTGGAAGGGATGGTATCATATTCTACAATATATTCAATGACTATTAGATGTATTAAATTCCCATCAAAGTCATTTTTATTTCAGGATCTGTATATTCATTATATACTGGGAGATCTCCATAATGAGTTTCATTGCCAATCAATTTAGTTGGCTTATTCAAATTCGTAATGGATTAATTCTCCTATTCATATTTATCTAGAATCTGATATACATTCTTGGAGTTATCCCTTTGATAAACATTATTATAAGGATGAGTAGAAGTAGATGAAAAATTAAAATATGGAGCTTCTGAGTATTCTATGGTAATACTTCTATTATTTTCATCTTCTTTCTCTTGAACTTCTATTTCATCTCGAGCTTGTTCTTCTTCCCCTTATTTTTTGCTCCTAGTTATTCTTGTTTATATTCTTCTTAAAATGCATTAATAATATATTGGGTGGATGATTTTTTAGATGTCTATATGTCCATTAATTTATCTACTAGATCCGATTGAGTTTGAATCCGTGGAGCCATTATTACAACTCCGGTTTTGGCTTGCTCTGCTATTTTGAGAAGGCTATCAATTTCAATATCCTAAGACTTTATCTTCTTTATTCTCTTCTTCCTTTCTTCTTCTTTTTTATTCTCTTATTATCTTATTTTCAAATCTACATATTCAGCTAGATCAAAAAAACTGAGAATCCCCTTCTCTTCCTTAGTCTTACTTCATTATCCACTCAATCGCAAACTCATCAAATATAGACATTTGTCTCTTCTAAGCCTTTGTAGTTGTAGTCTTAACTACATCTATTTTGTATGAAATTATCTTGGATATTGTAGTAGTTTTATAACTTCCTTAAACTAATTCTTTTTCTTTCTCAACATCCAGATATTTCTCATAATTTTTTGATTCAGGATTGAATAATAACTTGATCCTCCTTATTGTATCCTTATTGATTAAGGGATATTTGAAGGATGTCAGAACTAACTTAAATGAAATGTTATAAAAAATCAAGAATTCTTTCAGAAAAATAGTAATAATAGAGGTAAACATGATCAACTGTGATTTTAAGGTATCATATTTGATCTTCTTAATTATCAAGAAAAGGAATCTGAAAATGTTGAATTTCCATATATTCACCAAATAATGAAGCACATACATGTCTGAAACATTCAATGTTTCCATGTCATCCTCTCTTAATACTAAAAATCCTTGAATCCAGAGGGATATGAGATGATTATCACCTGGTCAATCACATACCTATCTCTTGTACTCATGAATATCAAAAGATGATTTTTTATATTTACATTTATCAAATGTCCCATCAGATTATGGTAGATTGTGTGAAGGACATAGGGCGTCATCCTCAAGTAGAACACCTGGGAATATAGGGCCTTGTTTTATTGATGTTGTATACTTTTTATCACACATAATAATGGAAATCTTGAGACATTTTCCTATCAATACTGATTCCTAAAATTGTAAAAACTCATCATGATAGAAAAAATCTTGATCCGAATCCAGTCATTCATCACAAATAGATTCCCATCATTCGAAACTTATTATCAATTTCAAAGAAAAATCAAAAATATCATAAAAGTAATGAGAGAATACCCTTTAAACTCAAAAGGTATTTGAAGAGAATTATTTTGGAGTCATTTACATTGGAGATGAATTAGTTTACTTAGTTGTGAAAGACAATCTCAACTCTGGATGATCTTCCTAGTTACAAAAGTTGAGTAGATCTCAAAATATGAAAATCGAGGTAAAAACTGATTACGAACCATGAAGTATTTATAGAGAATCAGGAATTGAGAGAGGAAATATAGTAATTAAATGTGGTATAAGTTGTTAGTGGTTTATTAAAATAGAAATTGATTTCCATGATTAGATCCAAAAGATCCATTGATCAAGAATTATTTAAAACTCTTGTGGATTTCTCTAATGAAAAATCATACATTGATTGAAACTGATTGTCTAATGACCCAAATATTTTCAACAGAGTTTCCCTCATTATAAATATGTCAAAAAATCACATGAAAACACAACATAAAGAAATTTGGAGTGCTTAGTGACCTTTAAACAAATGTTTGTCACTTCTGTGTTTGGAATTTCAGAATTCCAACTTATATGGTTGTGTTCAAGATAATTTTTAGAGTCTAATAAACAAAAAATAATGTTTGGTGAATCGTAACCTACCCATGTGAATAATAACATACCCTTATGATGAGTTATATACCATAACTAATTTTAACCTTACCTATGATAGTATAGAAATAATATTCAAATGGAAGTATGATGTATCTATATTATAGAATAAGTAAATGAATGTTTTAAAACTGGTTTTTGAATAATAATCTTTGAATTTAATTAAAAATTAAATTAATCATATTATAAAAATTAATTTGAAAAATGTAATTAATTTCTAGATTATACACATCAAAAAATGGTTGGGATGAATTTTTGGATTTTGATGAAATACTTGAATTTTTTGTGTATAGTAAAAAACATTAATTTATATTATAAATACATTATAATTTAAGCCAACTATTATAGACATTACAAGTGATGTGATCACCTAAATCACAAACTCGCATGACTTATTTAATATTCTTGGTCATAGAAGACTCACTTTCCATTGGAATGCGGGGAAATAATAATCTAATAAGTTTTATATTGAGAAAATCCCTCTCCCCACCCCTATAAATACCACCCTTCACACCCTCATTTACTCAAACATCTCAATATCAAAGCCTTGTATATACTCTACAAAAGAATATTCCATAGACCCCCTCCCACATCAAAGAGCTGCTGGTCACATCAAAAGACCATGTCTAGATTTTTTAAGGAGGATCTCTAGACGTGGAGTCAAGAGTTAATTTCCCTTCCTCTTTCCTATAATTTCCTTTCAATTTCAAGTTATTTTATAATTATATCCCCACATATATTCACCAACAAGGTATGGTAACCCCAATAACATAAATATATTTTACTTTTATGATACTAATGGGATATTATACAATCCAAACTACTTTCCCTCTTCCTTTTATTTTATTAAAGAGAATATTGGTCGTGAGGTGATAATTTGTCACCATTAAAAACAACATGTTTTTCTTTTCCTTTTTTAGATTCAGATCTGGTCATAAAACCATTTTTTTGGTTGAAACAAGATATTTTATATGCGTTTTGTCCGATTTTAAGTATTGGAACTATTTTATGTACATGGTACTATGTGATAAAATAAAAATAGTTCATTGTGATAAAAAAACCGCCCAAATTAATCCAAAAAATCATCATTTAATTCTTATCTAATGATTCATCAACATGGTATCTAATATAATTAATTATAATATAATTTAAACATATGTAATATAATTATTAACAAGAAATATCATTTCTTTATGTTTATCCTAGTTCTACACGAACTTTCACTTAAGAATAAAAGTGAACCACTCCAGAAAACTATAAAAACGATCATTCCCGAACAATGTTTTTAAACTCTATAACTCATACAAAGGAACATAAAATCACTTAATGAAACCATAATGAACCATATTAATTTAAAAAATGTTCTTTTTTTCTAATTAATGAATATAATGTCATTATACATGACATTAAAGATAAAGAATCGTTCAGATACAATGTAAGGGGAAATTCTCAAAACCAATTCCATCCATTGGGCTCTCCATAGTTTACTCCATTTTCCATATGGTTACTACATAAAAATAATTTTTTCTTCATTATATTACTCTTATAGGATATACATGTTTACTATTTGTGTCTGTTTCAAACAAAATGTTTTCCAAAAGAACTCTTTTTTTAAAAACCGACCTTTTACTTCCCACTTAAGGGTGACAGTCCTTGTAACATGTATGTTATTCCCCCTTTCTTTTGGGAACACAATGTTTATGAATGTGTTCTTATGATAGTAAACCCATTCCATTTCATGGGTTATTTATGTTAATTTTTGATATATGTTCATTTTGGCTTGCATGATAAATGATATGGTTATGATGTGACAGGTGCACCCGAAATTATATAGTGCAATATGAATGTTTCAATGTGAGGGATGCACTCATAATTATACCGCGCTCCAAAGCATTGTGAAATGTGATGAATCTCATGAGTAAATTTTAAATGATGTGTGAAAAACATTATATCTTTTTCACAATTATGTGTGGTAGTTAACCACTAAGACATGATGTTTCATTTTATGTATTGCCACATTTCATGTCTTTTATTAATGATTCCCCTCATGTTCATGATATTTTGCCTATGTTATGATTATTCTCACCAAATGTTATATTGTTCATATATATCATCTTAATGGAATTTTATATCACCCGTTGTAATATCCTCAGGTTGCTACATGTACTAAGGAGAGGTCAAGTGCCAATAAGAATTTAGAGAAGAATAAATTACATAAATGTTTATGCGTGATGTTGTAATTGTTATGTATTGTCTTATTTTTCAGAATACACTAAACCATTGGATCCTCTATGTGTAAAACTATTATTTTGTTTAAAATTAAAATGATGTAATAGTAATCTAATAAATGGTTGGGTCTCTATGGTTTTTATCAGATGAAAGGTTTATTTAATTTGGGAATTAGTAATAGTGAACCCAAAAGAAAACCTATAACATGAGACTATGTACAAATATGCACGGAAGAATATTTACATCGGGATACCATATGTAATGATTTTATAATAAATTTTTTATTTTAATAAGTTATTAATTAATTGTTGACTTATGTTTTGTTCTAACATTTTCTATTTTAGAAAATGATAGTATCCAAGAGAAACCAGGCCAACAACTCGTGTGAGGGCCAATAAAACGATTGCCCAAATGACATCCCCAATGATTTGGGAGGTGGAGGTCAAAATATCATTGTGATTATTTCCCAATTATCTAAGTTTATTAATAATAACCATAATAATGGGGAATATCATCCTTCACCAATAAGGTAACAACAAGCTATTGAATGTTTTATGTTGCAACGACCACCGACGTTTAGTGGATCTTCCGATCAACTAGTTTAGGAATGGTCGGTCAACTCCATGGGGAAGATATTTTTTTTATTCACTGTTTTGAGATAGAGAAGGCGACACTAGCCGTTTCTCATCTAGATGTAGAAGATGATCAATTATGGGCTTTGATTAAGATCACCAAGCCAAGGGAGGAAACTGAAGAGATGGAATGAGAAGTCTTTATGATACTGATTCTTAACAAGTATTTACCAAGAACTCTTCACATAATGATATAGAGAGAATTCATAGAGCTCAAGCTAAAATAAGTAGATTATTTCACAACCTACAAAGAAAATTTCACAAGGATGAAAAGTTATGCTTCAGGTTTGGTTATCAACAATGATTGAAAATTTGATATATTCTTTAGTGGTTTAAAACCACTCCTTCAAAAGGCTCTTAAAATTATAGACTTTGGATGTTATGAATAAGTTTTTCGGTGTGATGTAAAAGTAGAAATGGAATTTGGATAATGGTCCCATGGCTATAGTGATAAGAAATGAAAGATGGAGTTTCAATCTGGTGGATCTAATGTCAAAGTTGGGAAGAAAACTCAACGACCCACATGAAAAAAATGTCGGATGGTGGACCATGGGAACTACATTAAAGGGATTGGGAAATGCTTCAAGTGGGGGAAAGAAAGAAACACTGCTAAATAATGTTTAAAATACATAAAAAGGAAGAAGAATGTAGCCAAAGAAAAGAGAGAACCACCCATGGATCAATGCTACAACTGTAGGGAGATAGGGAACTATGGAAGCCAGTGCACAAAACTTCAAGTTCTTAAGGCTAATCAGCATCAGAATCCACCAATGCCAAAGAAATAGGGGAAGGATTATTCCATCACTAATGTGAAAGTGAAGAAAGATAATGAAGTCATACATGGTTCACTTTCTATTCACTCAATAATGGAAAAAGTATTATTTTATTTTGGATCAACGCATTCCTTTATATCTTTCATGTTTGCTAGAACAATAGAATCGAAGCCCCGAAACCCTGAAGTATAGATATCATTAGAAATACCAAGTTGTGAAATCATTGAAACCCAAGTGTTTTACTCTTCCCCCATTGGTGTATGTGGAAATATTCTTCCAGTGAATCTTTTTATACTTCCCTTGTTGGAATTCAATTCTATAATGCGAATGGATTGACTCTAAACATACAGAGAAAATATCAACTGTTGGGAAAATGAAATATATTTTCATATTTTGAACCATCCCAAGTTCCTCTAAAAATGAAAGGAAGATCATGAATATCCATTTAAAAACCCTTCAATGGTTTTGGTGTTAATTCCCAATGAAGAATAATACCTCTCCCAAATGGTTGGGTCGAAGGATAGTTCCAATCGTACCGTAATGCCCATCGTGAGGGAATATGTTGGTGTATTTCATGAAGAGTTACATGGAATCCCCCCGAATAGTGAGGTAGTGTTCTCAATTGAACTCATACCCGGAGTTAATCCTTTCTAAAAGTGTCCTAATAGGGTGGATCATATATAACAGGAGGATTTAGAGAAGTAGCTGCAATAACATCTAGACAAAGGGTTTATAGAGCCTAGTGCATCACCTTGGGGTTTTCCAGTGCTCTTTTTGAATAAAAGGATGAAAAAAATGCGGTTGTGTATCATTGATCGGGAACTCAACAAGATCACAAAAAAAAACAAGTATCTTATTCAAATGATTTTAGACTTGTTAGATCAGTTAAGAGGAGATAATTATTTTCCAAAATTGGATCTTTGTTCTATATATCATTATCTAAAGGTGAATAAAGAAGATATTTAGAAGATTGCCTTCTGTGTAAGCTATGGGCACTATTAGTTTGTGGTGATTCCCTTCAGACTTACTAGTTCCCCTTAAAACATCATGGATTTGATTAATAGAGTATTTAGACATTACCTAGAAAAATTTCTTGTAGTGTTTATTGATGATATTATCATCTACTCCAAGAGGAAGGGGGAACATGAATAACATCTAAGACTTGTGTCAGTGAAATTGAGAAAGGAGAATTTGTACGCTATATTCAGCAAGTGTTAATTTTGAATAAATCAATTCATGTTCTTGGGACATGTGATCCCTAGAGAGAGAATTTGATTGGATCCTTCAGAGGCGATTGGGGAATGGCCCATACCATCTAGTGTCACAGAAATCCATCGTTTTCTTGGATTATCTGGATCCTATAGATATTTTGTCAAAATTTTCTCATGATTTTCAATCCTGCTAACTATGTTAACGAGGAAAGGGGTAAAGTATGTATGGACGGATGAATGTGAGGGATGATTCGAGGATATAAAGAGAAGGCTGATCACTTCACGTGTACTCACACTACCAAAAAGTGGAGGAATTTTTGTGATACACAATGATACATCAAAGAATGACATGGGTTCTTTACTCATGCAAACTGATAATGTGATAGAATACTCCCCACGGCAGTTGAAGATCCATGAGAAGAACTGCCTGATGCATGATATAGATCTGGAAGCCGTGATTTTATCTTGAAAATCTAGCAGCACTACCTTTATAGTGAGAAGTGTGACATATACACCGATCACAAGAGCCTAATTTATATATTTAGACAAAAGGAACTCAAAATGAGTTAGAGGATATGGTGAAATCTAATCAAGGACAATGATTTCTCTATTAACTATCATCCTAGAAAGGCGAAAAAGGTACCTGATTCCCTATGCTGAAAAGAACCTGCTACATTGTCCATGTTATGGATTGAGAAGGACCCTACCTTCTTGGATATGCAATGGATGGATTTAGAATTCATAATGGTAGGGGAGAAATCCTAAATTTCCAAAATGATTGCACAACCATCCATATAAGAGAAGATTAAGGAAGCACATAGAGAGGATGTGGAGATAAAAAAGATGGTGAATGTAGTAAAGGAAGGGATGCTTCAGGAGTTCCATATCGATGATGATGGAGTAATTTAGTTTGGAATGAAGCTTTGTTTTCCTTCATCACTCTGGATAACGAAGGATCTATAAGACAATTCACATAGCTCAACATTCTCTATCCATCCTGGTAGCACCAAGATTTACAGTTATCTCCGAGAAAACTTATGGTGGGAAAACATAATGAAAGATGTTTTAGAATATATATCAAAGTTCTTGGTATGTCAGAAAGTTAATGTAGAAGGACAAATTTCCAATGGGATGATGCAGCCATTGCATATACCTGTGTTAAGATGGTAAATTGTTACTATGGACTTTATAATGGGTCTCCCGATTACATTAAAGGGAAATAATGCAACATGGGTTGTGGTTGGTCGACTCACCAAGACACCCCATTTTAACTCTATTGAGGAAGATCTCTCACTTGAACTACTTGAAAAGATATATTTGAAGGAAGCGGTGAGAATGTATGGAATTCAACTATTGATTGTCTCTGACCATGATCCAAGGTTCACATCTAAATTCTGGATGAACCTTCAACATCCTTTGAGTACTGAATTAAATTTCATCATGTCCTATCACCCCCAAACTGATGGCCAGTCTGAATGGACTATTCATACAATTGAATATATGCTAAGAGTTTTCTCTCTATAATTAAAATATAGATGGGATCATCATGTCCCATTGGATTAGATATCATACAACAATAGCTCCCACTCGAGAATTCAGATGGCTCAATATGAAGCTCTGTATGGAAAGCGATGTAAAACTCCATCTTGTTGGGATGAAGTTGAAGAATGAAAGATAATTGGACCTGATCTTGTGAATGATATGATAGAGAAGGTTAAAGTCATCCAGAATCACATCAATGCTACTCAGAGTTAGAAAAATAGTGATGCTGACAACCGTTGAAGGGACTTGGAGTTTAATGTTATAGATAAAGTCTTCCTTCTAAAATCACCATGGATTAGATTCATGTGATTTGGAAAGAAAAGGAAGCTAATACCATCACACATTGTCCCCTTTGAAATCCTTAACCGCATAAGAGACGTATCCTATCGTCTTTAACTTCCACTGAATATGGATCAAGTTCAGGATGTGTTTCATGTATCACTCCTGAGGAATTACATACCGGACCCCTCACATGTACTATACTCAGAGGTGGTACAATTGGAAGATGATTTATCTTATGAGGTGTAGCCAGAAAGGATTTTGGATTGAAAAAAATAAGGTTATACCCAACAAGACAAACCACCTTGTCAAAGCATTGTGGAGGAACCATATGTTTGAAGAAGCTACTTGAGAACCAGAGGAGGCGATGAATGAGAAGTACCCTCGCCTATTTGTGTAAAACGAAATCTTGAGGGTGAAATTTCATAAGGGGGAAGAATTCAACGACCACAAGTTTTTCAATGGAATTTACCTTCTTATAAATATCTCATAAAATCACATGAAAACACAAAATAATGAAATAATGAGTGCTAAGTGACCTTTAAACGTAATTTTGTCACTTCTGTGTTAGGAATTTCGGGATTCTGTCTTACATGGTTGTGTTCAATATGATTTATGGAGTCTAATAAAACAAATATAATTTTTGGTGAATATTAACCTACCCTTATGAATAGTAACATAACCTTATGAATAGTAATATTCCAAAATGAATAGTAGCCTTACCTATGATAGGATAAAAATTACATTAAAATGAATGTATGATATACCTATATTTTAGAATAAGTAAATAAATGATTTAAAACTGGTTTTTTAATAATAAATTATGAATTTAATTAAAAAAATAAATTAATAATATTTAGAAAAATAAGTTGGAAAAATGGACTTAATTTTTTTTAAACACACATTTAAAAATGGTTGGGGTGAATATTTGGGAATTTTTTGAAATACATGAATTTTTGTTGAATAGAAAAAAAACATTAATTTACTGTATGAATACATTTTAATTTAAAAACAGTATTCTAGACATAAAAAGTGATGTAATCACCCAAATTCTAAACTTACATAACTTATTTAATATTATATCTAATAGAAGACTCACTATACCTTGCCATATGGGTAAATAATAAACGAATGAAATTTATATTGAGAAAACCCCTCACCCATGCACTATAAATACCACCCTTTACAACCTCATTTCGTCACACCTCTCCATCTTCAAGCCATGTCTAAACTCTATCGAAGAATCTTCCATAGACCCTCTCCTACATCCAAGAGGTGCTGGTCTCATCAAAAGAGCAATCCTAACTTCTTTATGGAGGATCTCAAGAGGATGATTCAAGGGGTAATTTCACTTCCTCCTTCCTTTAATTTCCTTTCAATTTCATGTTCTTTTCTTATTCTCTCTCCACCTATATTCATTAACATGGTATGGTAACTCGAGTAACGTAATATTAAATAATGTTATTATACTAATGGGATAATATACCATCCAACACACTTTCCCTCTTCCTTTTATTTTATTAAAAAGAACTTGTTTGTGAGGTGTTAATTTATCACCTTCAAGAATGACATGTTATATATTTCCATTTCTACCTTCTAATATGGTCATGAAACCATTTTTATGGTTGAACCAGAATATTTTATATGTATTATGTCCTATTTGATGTTCTGGAACTAAATTATATACATAATACTAAGTGATAAAATAAAACAATTTCATTGTGATCGAAAAATCGCCAAAAATTAACTGAAACAATCATCATTTAATTCATATCTAATTATTCATCCACATTATATCTAATATAATTAATTATAAGATCATTTAAACTTATTTAATATAATTAATAACATGAAAGATTATTTTTGGATGTTTATCCATGTTCTACATGTACATTCACTTAAGAATACTAGTGAACCAGTCAAGAAAACAATAAAAACGTACATTCCCGAACAATATTTTTAAACTCCATAACTCATATAGAGGCACATAAAATCATTTAATGAAACAATAATTAAATATATTAATTTACAAAGGTTTATGGATTAATAATTAAGGAATATTATTTCATTCTATTTAACATTAAAGAGAAGTAAGAGTTCAGATACAAGGTAAGGGGAAATTCTTGAACCCAGTTTCATCCTTTGGTTTCTCCCTAATTCACTCCATTTTCAATATGGTTACTCCATAAAAATACTTTTTTCTTCATTATAATACTATTCTAGGATATACATGTAAACTATTGGTGTTTTTGGAAACAAAATGTTTTCCAAAAGAACACTTTTTTTAAGAACTGACCTTTTACTTCCCACTCAAGGTTGACGGTTCTTGTAACATGTATGTTATTCCATATTTCTTTTGGGAAACCAATGTTTATGAATGAGTTATAATGATATGAAAGAAATTAATTATCATGGGTTGTTATTGTTCATTTGAGATATATTTTTATTATGTCTTTCATGATAAATTATAATGATATGATGTGACAGGTGCGCCGGGAATTATATAGTGCAATAAGAATGTTTCAATGTAGACAGGTGTGCCTATAATTATACAGATCTCCAATAAATTGGTTAAAGTGATGAATCTTAGGTGTTAATGTGAAATGATGTTTGTAAAAGATTCTATATTTGTTCACAATTATGTGTGGTAGTTAAACACAAATACATGATGTTTTATTTTTATGCATTTCCACATTTCAAGACTTTTATTAATGATTCCTCTCATGTTCCTGATCTATTGACTTTGTTATGATTACACTCACCTAGTGTTATATTGTTCTTATATATCCTCTTAATGGGATTTTAGCTCACCCCTTTTGATGTATATCCTCAGGTGGCTACATGTACTATGAAGAGGCCAAGTGCCAATAAGAAGCTATAGAAGAAGAAATTAAATAAATGTTTTGCATGATGTTGTAATTGTTATGTATGGTCCTAGTTTTCCCAAGACACTAAACCATTGGATCCTCTATGTGTAATTCTATTATGCCTTTTATCATAAAAATGATGTAATAGTAATGTAAGAATAGGATGGGTCACTATAGTTGGTATCAGAGGATTGGTTTAGTTTATTTCGGAATTAGGATTAGTGAACCCTATAGAAACCCTCTAGTATGAGACTAAGTACAAATATGCACACAAAAATATTTATATAGGGACATGATATGCTTTGATTTTAGTAATAATTTATTAATTGAATAATTTATTCATGACTTGTTGACTTATGTTTTGTTCTAACCTTTCCTATTTTAGAAAATGGTGGGAACCAGGAGAAACTTGGGCAACAACTCATGCGGGGGCCAATGCAAAGATTTCCTGAATGACATCCCTAATGATTTGGGAGGTGGAGTTTAAAACATCATGGTGATGCTTACCCAATTAGTTTAGGTTATAAGAAAAAACCATAATAATGGGAAAATCCACCTTCATCAAATAGGGAGTAACCGGATTTCAAATGATTAATGTGGAAACAACCATCGACGTTTAGTGGATCTTCCAATCCACTAGTTGCGGAAGAGTGGGTCGACTCCTTAGAGAAGAATTTTTATGTTCTATACTATTCTGAGATGGATAAGGTGACCACATCCATTTATCTTCTTGATGGATAGGCCGATCAATTATCGGATTTGATTAAGAACACCATGACAAGGGAGGAAATTGAAGAGATTTAATGGGATGACTTTAAGACAATGTTTTTTAACATGTATTTCACAAGAACTCTTCACAAAAATATGGAGAGATAATTCATAGATCTCATACAAAAAGAAAGAGAATATGTCACAACCTACAAAGAAAATTTCACAAGGAAGGCAAGGTATGCTTCAGGTTTTGTTATCAATAATGATAGAAAAATTGATATATTCTTTAGTGGTTTAAAACCAAACATTATAAAGTCTCTTGAAATTTGAGACTTTGGAAGTTATAAATAAGTTGTTCGGTGTGATCTCAAAGGGGAGATAGAGTTTGTATAATGGTCTCATGGCTATGGTGATATGAAATAAAAGATGGAGTTTCAATCCAATGGATCTAATGACAAAGGTGGGAAGAAAACTCATCAACCCACATGCCAAAAATGTAGGAAGTATCACCATGGGAACTGCCTTAATGGGATGGGGAAATGATTCAAGTGTTGGAAAGAAGTACATCGTGCTCAAGAGTATCAAAAGGATATAAAAAGATAGGAGAATGTAGCCTAAGAAAGGATAGAACCACCCATTGTTCAATGCTACAATTGTAGTGAGATAGATCACTATGAAAGCTAGTGTACTAAACCTCGAGTTCTCGAGGGTAATCAGCGTCAGCGGCCCCCAATGCCAAAGAAAAAAAGAGAAGGATCAGACCATCATTACTACAAAAGTGGAGAAAGATAATGAATTTGTACAAGGGAAACGTCCCATTCCTTCAAGAATGTAATATGTCTTATTTGATTATTGTTCTACAGATTTCTTTATATCTTGAATTTTTTCAAGAACTATAGAATCGATTCCCCGAAACCTTGAAGTAGAGATATCTATAAAAACAACAAGTTTTGAAATCATTGAAACCCAAGTGTTTAAATCTTCTCATGTTGGTGTATGTGGGATGATTCTTCCAGTGAATCTTGTAATATTTCCCTTGGTGGAATTTGATGCTATAAAGGGGAATAGATTGGCGCTAGTTATATAGATCACATATCAACTTTCGGGAAAAGCAAATATATTTTCATATTCCAAACCATCTCATGATCTTTTACAAATGAAATTATGATCGTGTATCTCCTTTGAAAACTCCTTAAATGGTTTGGGTGTCGATTCCCTTTGAATAAGCATACCTCTCCCAAATAGTGGGGTCAAAGGATGGTTCCTAACTTGCGGAAATGATCATCGTGAGGGAATATAGTGATGTATTTCTCGAAAAGTTAACTGGAATCCCCCTGGATCGTGATGTATATTTCTCAATTGAACTAATACTCGGAGCTACACCTATCTAAAAGTGTCCCTATGGGATGGCTCTTATCGAGATATAGGAGTTAAATAAGCATCTACAAGTGCATCAGGACAAAGGGTTCATCCTCCCTAGTGCATTACCTTGGGGTGTACTAGTTCTCTTTGTGATGAAGAAGGATGAAACAATAAAACAGTGTATCAATTATTAGGAACACACCAAGATCACCATAAAGAACAAGTATCATTTTAGAAGGATTGACGACTTGTTAGATCGGTTAAGAGGAGCTCAGTACTTCTCAAAGGTGGATCTTTATTCTGAATTTAATCTATTAAAGGTCAAGAAAGAAGATATTCAAATGACTACCTTCCATACAGGGTATGTGCCCTATGAGTTTTTGGTGATGCCCTTCAGACTTACTAATTATCCTATAGTCTTCATGGATTTGATTAATAGAGTCTGTAGACATTACCTCGACAAATTTGGTGTAGTGTATATTGATGATTTTATCATCTACTCCAATATAATGGAGGAACATGAAGAACATATAAGATTTGTGTTGGCAACATTGAGAAATGAGAAGTTGGACACAAATTTATGCATGTGTGACTTTTGTATCAACCATGTCACGTTCTTGGGACATGTGATATCTAGTGAGGTAATTTTTGTGGATCCTTAAAAGGTGATTGAGGAATGGCCCTGACCCTCTAGTGTAACAAAAATCTGTAGTTTTCTTGGATTAGGTGGGTACTACCGATTTTTTGTGATAAAATTACCACGATTCTCAATCCTTCTATATTTTTTAACAAGGAAAGTGGTAAATTATGACTGGATGGAAGAATGTGAGGGAAGGTTCAAAGAGACACAAAAAAGGCCGATCATTGTACCTGTACTCACACTATCAAAAAGTGGAGAACGTTTTGTGATATAAAATGATTCTTAAAAGAAGGGCTTGGGTTGTGTACTCATGAAAAATGATAACGTGGAAGCCTTCACCTCACGAAAGTTGAAGATTCTTGATAATAAATACCCGATGCATGATCTAGAGATTGCAGCTATGATTGTTTCCTTGAAAATCTGGAGGCACTACCTTTATGGTTAGAAACGCGACATATACACCAACCACAAGAGCCTAAAGTATATATTCACACAAATGGAGCTCAACACGAGTCAATGGATATGGTTATATCTAATCAAGTACTGTGATTCCTCTATTCACTACCATCCTGGAAAGGTGAATGTAGTTTATTCCCTAAGCAGAAAAGAACCTGCTACTCTATCCAAGTTATAGATTGAGAAGAAAACTATCTTACTGAATATGAAAAGCTTGAATTTAGATATCATTAGAGTGGGGGATACATGCTACCTTGCCCAAATGATTATGCAACCATCCATCCAAGAGTAGATTATGGAAGCACAAAGGGATGATGTGGATATAAAAAAGAGGGTGAATGCAGTAGAGGAAGTGAATGTTGCAGGATTTCGATATTGATGATGATGGGGTGATTTGGTTAGGAATAAAACTTTGTGTGACTTCATCACCTGGGATAATGATGAAGATATTTGACAACGCACATAGCTCAATATTATCAATCCATCCTGGTAGCCCCAAGATGTCTCGTTATCTCCGAGAACACTTCTGGTGGGATAACATGAAGAAGGAGATTGTAGAATATATACCAATGTGCTTGGTATGTCCGCAAGTTAATGCAGAGAGAAAAAAGTCCAATTGGATGATGCAGCCATTGCCTATACCCATGTGTACATTGGAAAACGTTTCTATGGACTTTGTCACGGGTGTCCCGAATACATCGAAGGTAAGTAATACGATATGGATTTTGTTTGATCGAATCACCACGACATCCCATTTTATCGCTATTTAGGAAGATCTCTTGCTTGAACAACTTGAAATGATTTATGTGAAGTAGATTGTGAGACTTCATGGCGTTCCAATCTCAATTGTCTCTGACCGTGATCCAAGGTTCACATCTATGTTATGGAGTATCCTTCAACATGATTTGAATATTGAATTAAATTTCAGCACGACCTAACACCCCCAAACCAACATCCAATATAAATGAACTATTCAATAGATTGGAGATATGATTAAAGCCTGCTCTCTAGAATTAAAAGGTGGATGTGATTAGAATCTCCCATTTGTTGAGTTATCATACTAATATTGCTTCCACCCTAGTATTCAGATGGCTCCATATGAAGCTCTGTATGGAAAACAATGTTGAACTCCAACCTGTATAGATGAAGTTGAATAATGAAAGCTACTTGGAACTGATCTTGTGCAAGAGATGACAGAGAAGGTTCAAGTCATCCAGAAACATATCCAAGCTGCTCAGAGTCAGTAAAAGATCTATGTTGGAAACCATCAAAGGGACTTGGAGTTCGATGCTGGAGATAAAGTCTTCTTTCAAATATCACCATGGAAGGGAGTCTTGCGATTTGGAAGAAAAGGGAAGTTAAGCCAAATGTACAATGGACCCATCAAAATCCCTAACCGCATTAGAGATGTGACCTATCGACATTCACTTCCACTGAATATGGCTCATGTTCCTGATGTTTTTCATGTATCACTCCTGAGGAATTACATACTGGACCCCTCATATGTACTATACTCATATCTTGGACAGATGGAAGATGATCTCTCTTATGAAGAGTAACCAGTAAAGATTTTGGACCGGACAGATAAGCTTCTACACAACAGGACATCCCACCATGTCAAATTGTTGTGGAGGAACCGTACGTTTGAAGAAGCTACTTGTGACCTAGAGGAGGCTATAAAGGAGGAGTACCCTCACTGGTTTGTGGGAAACGAAATTTCGAGGGCGAAATTTCATAAGGGGGGGAAAATGTAATGACATACATTTTTTCACTAGAATTTCCCTTCTTATAAAAATGTTATTAATTCACATAAAAACACAACATAAATAACTAGTGAGTGATAAGTGACCTTTAAACATTTGTTTTTCAATTCTGTGATTGGAACTTCGGAAATTCGATATACACAGTTGTGTCCATGATAATTTTTGGAGTCTAATAAAACAAAAATAATTTTTGGTGAATAGAAACCAAACCTTATGAATAGTAACATACCATTATGTATATTGATATACCTTTAAGAAATGTAACCTTACCTATGATAGTGTAATAATAATATTAAAATGAAAGTATGATGTACCTATATTTTTGAATAGGTAAATGAATGTTTTAAAACTAGGTTTTTAATAATAATCTCTGAATTTAAATAAAAAACAGAATCAATCATATATAAGAAATTAATTTTGAAAAATGGACTTCATTTTTGGATTCTACATGTTGAAAAATGGTTCTGGTGAAATTTTGGTATTTTTTTGAAATACTTGAATTTTTGGTGAATAGTAAAATAATTTAATTCACAGTATAAATACATTATAAATTAGACCCATCCAGGCCTCACAAGTGATGTAATCACCCAAATCCTGAAATCACATGCCTTATTTACTATTCCTGGTCATGGTTGACTCACCATCCCTTGTCTTGTGGGGAAATAATTAACTAATTAATTTTATAAGGAGAAAACCCCTCTACCATCCACTATAAATACCACCCCTCAAACCGTCATTTCCTCACACCTCTCAAGCTTCAAACCTTGTCTAAAATCTCCCCATCCATCTCCCCTAGCCCATCTCTCACATCCATGAGCTTATGGTCTCATCAAAACACCAGGCTTAGCTTCCTTAAGGAGTATCTCAAGAGGATTATTCAAGGGGTAGTCTCCCTTCGTATTTCCTTTAATTTCCTTTAAATTTCATGTTCTTTTCTTATTCTCTCCCCACATATCCTCATCAACATTGTATAGTAAATCCATTAGCATAAATATAATGTAATGTTATGATACTAATGGTATATTATACCATCCAACCCACTTTCCCTCTTCCTTTTATTTTATTAAAGAGAACATTGTTCACGAGGTGTTAATTTATCACATTCAAGAATGACATGTCTTCTTTTTTCCGTTTATACCTTCAGATCTAGTCATGTAACCATTTTTATGGTCGAACCCAAATAGTTTTATTATTATTTCATATTTAATGTTCTGGAACTAATTTATGTACATATTACTAAGTGATTAAGTAATCCAAGTTCCTCGTGATAAAAAACCGCCCAAATTAACCCAAACAGTCACCATTTAATTCTTATCTAATGATTCCCCATCATGGTGTAAAATATAATTAATTATAGGATTATTTAATATTTTTTTAATATAATTAATAACATAAAATATTATTTGTGGATGTTTATCCATGTTCTACATTAACTTTCACTCAACAATACAAGTGAACCACTCAAGAAAACCATCAAAGCAAACATTCCGAAACGATGTTTTTAAATTATATAACTCATCAAAAGGCACATAAAATCACTTAATGAAACAATAATGTACCATATTAATCTAAAAAGGATATAGATTTATAATTAATGTATATAATGTCATTATACATGGCATTGAAGATAAGGAAGCATTCAGATACAAGTTGACTGGAAATTCCCGAAACCAATTTCATCATCTGGGTTCTCCCTCTTTCACTCCATTTTTCGTTATGGTTACTCCTTAAAAATCATTTTTTCGTAATTATATTAATATTATGGGATATAAATGTTTACTATTGGTGTTATTTTAAAACAAAAAGATTTCCAAAATAACTCTTTTTTAAGAACTGTCCTTTTACTTCCCACTCAAGGTTTACAGTTCTTGTAACATGTATGTTATTCACTCTTTCTTTTGGGAACACAATTTTTACGAATGTACTCTTATGATATGAAACACATTACTCTTCATGGGTTATTTATGATCACTTTTGATATTTTTTCCTTGTGTCTTGCATGATAAATGATAATGTTATGATGTAATGGGTGTGCCCAGAATTATATAGCGCAAAATGAATGATTCAATGCGACAGGTGCACCCGAAATTATACAGCACTTCAATGCATTGGGTAAAGTGATAAATCTCATGAGTTAATGTGAAATGATATGTAAAAGATATTCTATATTTGGTCACAATTATGTGTGGTAGTTAACCACAAATACATGATGTTTAATTTTTATGAATTGCAACATTTCAAGTATTTTTTTAACGATTCATCTCACATTTATGTTATTTTTCCTATGTTATGATTATTTCTTCCATTGTTGTATTTTTTTTATATATATTATTACTGGGATTTAAGATTAACCCTTTGTATGCATATCCTCAGGTGGCTACATGTACCAAGGAGAGGTCAAGTTCCAATAAGAATCTAGAGAAGAATAAATTAAGTAACTGTTTATTCTTGATGTTGTAATTGTTAGGTATGGTCCTAGTTTTCCCAAGACACTAAACAATTAGATCCTCTATGTGGAATACTATTGTGTTTTTTTGTTAAAATTATGTAATAGTAATATAAGAAAAGGCTGGGTCTCTATATATTAGGGGTTTAACGAAAGAATCGAGAAACAACTATTAAAACAATCGAAAAGGCTATTAAAAATATACATGTCGGAGAATCATGATAGATATATTTTTTTTAAAAAAATCTTCTTATGAAAATAATACATAATATATGATAATAAATAAAGAAAATTTTATTTCTAAATAAATAAACTAAATATGGTTCCAGAAAAAAAATATGATACTGATAATATAGTACTGATGGAATATTTCAATACTGATAATCAAGTACCTATAAAATAGTTCAATACCGATTATCTAGTACCGATGACCATGAAATCAATAACAATGTAAAACTAATAAAAAATGAAATCGATAACTATTGAAATGATTAATGTGAATCCAATAAGTGAAAATGATTATAGTGAAACTGATTAATGTAAAACTAAAGATAAGTGAAACTTGTAACAAGTAAAACTAATTATAGTGAAATCGATAAAAAGTGAACTGATTAATGTGAAACTAATAACATGTGAACCCGATAGCAAGTGAATCCAATTACAATGAAACTGCTAACAAGTAAAAATGATAAATACAAAACTGATAAAGGTAATAAAATATTACGATTATAATTATGTATACTCCCCTTTGAAAAGGAGTAACATACTGTAAAGAGATGGTTTAAAAAAGAAATAGATGTGAATGTTTTCATTACAATGACCATTCATAGTTTCTATTTACTGTATTCAAATTTATCAGAAGATAGTGGTTTTGTTAAAATAACATCATGTTTTCTTGTGTTCTAATAATTTTAAAAATAATATCTCTTTTTTGTGTGTGATATCTAAAAATGCGATGCATAATATCTATTTGTTTTTAACTAGAGCGATGTGAACAGTTTTTACTAAGACCAATGGTACTAGTATTATCACATAATATTTGATTTTTTTTAAAACCCATGCCACAGTTAATGAGTGTGTGATTCATCCACAACACTTGAGCACAAAAACATTCTACTATTACATATTCACTATTAGAAGGGGAAATTGAAAATAAATATTCCTTATTAAATGATCAGGAATCTAATGAATCCCATAAGAAATGTAATGTTATAGGTATAATTTTTTTTACCCATTCTACAACAACTAAAGTCAGTATCTGAAGAAAATTTTTAAAACAAAATCATTTTCGGATGAAATAAACAATCATAAATCAATAGTTCCCTATAAGTATAGAAACAATATTTTCAAGACTTTTAAATTAGATTCCATTAGATTTGATTGATATCTTGCACATAAGAATACAGAAAATAATATGTCTATATAACGAGATGTTATTTATAACAAATGTTTTATCATAACTCTTAAAGAAGTTCAATCTATTGGTTTCCCAGCTTTAAAAAGATCAATTGTATTTGAGGTACCGATTTGAGTTCTTATACTCTTAGTGTTGCCATATAAATAATTTTTATGTAAATCATTGATATATTTAAATTGGGATATATAGGTTCCTTCTAATTTTTGAGTGATTTTAAAACTTAAGAATAATTTTATCTCACCCATTATACTCATTTCAAACTCATATTTCATTAGATTCTAAAATTAATCAGTTAGAGTTATATGGGTTGATAAAAATATAATTTCATCAATATATTTTTGAACAATAAAAATATTTTTTCCATTTTTTAAAAAATAGTGGGATATGTAATACCTTTTTCATATTGTTATTTTAAACGAAAACCTATGAGTCAATCATTCCATGATCTAGGGGCCATTTTAAGGCTATATAAAGATTTGGTATGTTTAAAAATACTACCAGGATGTTTTGAATCATTTGAAATAGTATGTTGTTATATAAAAAATTTTACTTTTACAAAACCATTGATGACATCACATTTTACATCCATTGGATATTTTTTGAAGTTAATGATTATTGAAAAGGTTAATATAATTTGAATAGATTCATGTATAGATACCGAAGCATATGTTTCATCATAGTGTATTCCCTCTTATTGATTATAGACATCATCTAAAAGTCATTATTTATTTATTATAATGTATCCATTTTCATCTTATTTGTTTCTGAAAACTCATTCCAAAAAAATTACAGATATTTTTTAGAGTTTTCAAGCATGGTCCAGACATGATTCATTTCAAATTCTATTTGATAATTAGGCATTGGTTTAATCAAATCACAACCACTTAAGGCCTCATTTGAAGTATTAGGTTCATATTTCGATAGAAAAGGTAGATTTTATATTTCATTTCTCAAGGAATTTCAAGTCCCTATAGGGTGATTTACATCACCAATGATATTATAACTGGGATGATTCCTAAGAAAAAATTAATTTGGGTTCTGTAAAACTAGTTCACCAACATAAGGAAAAAGGGCTTATGGTTTAAATGTTTCAGAAACCATTTATTTAATATTTCAATTTTTTAAAAAAAATTCAACAAAGGTTTGATAATCAGTTTCCTAAAACAAATCTGTTGATGTAAGTAGAATTTGTTTAAAAAAATGGTTGGTTTCATTAAATTTAACATGCACTATTTCATTAACAGTATAAGAGTTCTTGTTCATAGACTATATTGTCTATAACAGTAGTGGAATAACCTAGAAAGATTCGTTCATCATATTTGGGTGAAAATTTATGTAGATTATGTTTAGTTTTAAATATGAATATTTTTAATTGAAATAATATGAAGTAATAAACATTGTGTTTTCATCCAATCAAAAAATAATAGGGTGCTTTATTATGAATAGGAATAGTTAAAAATCAATTTATTTTGTAACATGCTATACTAATAGCTTCATCCCAGAAATGCATAACAATTCATTATTCACGCAACATGGTCATTGTCATTTTTTGAAGAATAAGATTTCTTCTTTCAACCTAACCACTTTTCTTGAGGGGTTCTTGGAGCTAAATAGTTTCCAATAATAACTTTCTTACTACAAAAATTCAAAAACTGAATTTTGAAATTATCCTCCATGATCACTGCATATAGTTATCATTGATATGTTTTTCTCATTTTTAAATTTGTCAATAAAGGTTTTGAAATTGAAACAGGATTCAGATTTCATTTCTAGAAAATATTCCATTGTGATTATAGTGTAGTCATCAACTAAAAAAATACATATTATTTTCCTCCAATTATTCTAGTTAGTGTAGGACAGAAAAGGCCCATACAAACTAACCAGAATGCATTAGAAGTTGTAAATTAATTGGTTTATTTGAAGTTTTTTTTTTATTTTTCTTCCCTTATTAACATGGTTCAATTTTTTTGAAGAATCATACCTTAGATCTGATATATCTTTAACATGTCATTTGTTTGAGAGTTTACAAAGATTCCAAAGGTTATAGTGTCCTAACCTTCAATTCTATAACTTATATTGGCCTTCTATTTCACTTAATAATGGTATGTGTGGGCTCATAAGGACTTACAAGTAATGTGTGTATACATTTTAATGCCTATGGGTAGAGAGAATGAATTCAGCCTTTGAATTGTGAAATAAACATTTATAATTCCTAAAATTCAGAAGGTAACCATCATCACATAATTGAATTTCTATTTTAATGTCATTCATAAGGCCTTTAAGAAACAAAGAAATAATGAATAATAAATTTTCTTGAATGAACAAATTACACATTCCAATGATCCATCCCTTAGAATTATCACTGAATGTCACTCTTCCACCATTCATTTTGATGACATTTTCAAATAAATATTTATTTCTAGCCATTTTTTGAGAACAATCACTATCCATGAACCATTTATTCTTTTTTTTAAAACATTATGTTTTCCAAAAAAATAATCAATCAGTATTTTAGAACCCAAACATGTTTGGTTTCGAAAATGTAATATAAAAGAGAATTAGGAATCCACATTTGTTTTGTAAAATTATCTTTACGAAATACTAATTTTGTATTAAGAGAAATTGTTTCCCAATGTCCACCACATTGACATTTAGTGGAGATATGATCACATTGAGGAGGAAAATAATTATGACTATAAAACATTAATAATTTCCTATAACCAACTATAGTACTATTACTTTGAGGATGAATTTGAGAATACATTTTACCAAATTCTTTTCTTACAGTAGTGAAATTTGGAAAAAGTTTCTCAAGAGAAATCATTTTAGGTTTTAGTCTAATGGGTAAATTATCATTCTCAAAAGATATTTTTGTGGAAATTTTTTTTTGAAAATTTATTTACATTAAAAAATATGTTCAAATTCGTTTGAAATTTTATCCCTCTCATAATTTACTACCATATGTGTTTTTGAAATATTTTCAAAATATGGAGTTTGACTATCAAGATATTTTGAGATATTTGATACTTATTTTGTAAGAATAATAATTATAGAGTTTTCATTCTCCAGCGTTTTCTTATGATTATAATTTTCATTATCATGTAATTTGGAAAACCATGATACTTCTTCAAAAGAATTATACTTGTCCTCTGCTGGGGAATATTATTCCTCCATAGAGTAAGAATATTCCTCATCATAGAAATTTTCACTTAAATAAAAAATTGTAAGATATTTCTCATTTTTTACATTAGCCATAAGACATTGATTTTCTATTTGTAGTCCAGCTATGAGTCTTATATTTTTCTAACAAGAAGATTATTATTCTGAAGATTTGTCTGATGAATCACAACCACTTTGACTCCATGTATTATTATCTCTCAATACATTCTTATTCTTATACTTGAAATATTTTTTATTGTTTATTTTAGAATTTTTCTACTTCATGTAATTTCTTTTAAGAAAAGTACAGTCACATCTAATATGGCCTTCTCTTTTACATTCATTATAAGTTACTTATGATTCATTCTTTTCCTTCCTTTAGTTCTATTTGAATCTATATTGAAAGTATTTATTTCCAAAAATCATGTTCATTATTTGAGGAATATTGGCTAATTCATTATTCGAATGATCACATTCACTGTATTCTGATAAAAAAATATCTTTCTTAGCATTGAATCTTTCTACCCATTATAGTGTCTTGAATTTATATATAGTAGTAAAAGATTAAATTACATTACCATTATATTTCATATAAAAATTTACATCTCATTTAATTATTGTGTCATGTTGTAAGTGAGTACCGAATAATTCATCAAGATTAATTTGATTAAATTTATTTTCTCATCAATAGATATCTTTTTTTATTCCTATTCATTTCGAATTCTATAAATTATCTTGTACACAAGTGATTCATCATAAGCATCCCTTTCAACCATGGATTTATGACTATTGATGATTTTCATAAATATTTTCTTCCATTTGGATACTGGTTCTCCATAAGGAAAAATAACCAATTATATTCACCTTAGAGGATAGTCTTTCTTATTTCTATAACTTTCGATGTACCAAAATTTGGGACGTCCATTTTTTCTAGATACAATTGGATGCTTCATATGATGATATGTGACTATATATATTCTTTGTCACAGAAAAAAATAATGTATTTCATACATTATTGTTTAATTGATATTCTTGTTTCTCTTGGTTGGTCAAGGTTCCAACTTCCAGGTTTGGTGTTTTTTAATCTCCCATTAGAGTGAAAAATTTACCCACTCCAGTATTATAAACAAATGTCTTCGTTCGATATTTCCAATACTCATAATCATTCCCCTAAAAAATAGGATTTCTATTTGTGTTTAGGTTGTCAATTGATCCCATATCCATTCACGCCATCTTCTAAAACAATAATTTCATACTCCACATGTTAGTGTAGTAAGTATTGATAAACAAAAGAATTGTAAAATAAATACAATTGTGTTACAGAATGAAAAAATAAATCAATATAAATCAGTGGAATCCAGATCTGATAGAAATTATTAGATTTTAATATAGATTTTTATTTATATGTGATTGAATAATACAATATGGGGGTGAATTTTAAGTTTAAAAACATTATATTTAAACACTTTAGAATGAATTGAATTTAGGAGGTCTTAATCTTATGAAATTCAAAATCAATAAATATGACCATACAGGTCTTTCAACCGATGGATACAATATGTAGTAATACCACAAGTAATGAAAACAATTGTATTATAATTTAATACAATGTTTAGAGTAATACATATATAAATGAGTCTTCCAAACATCATATAACATCTCTTAAGGCAATATGTAATGATTGAATCGTAATTGAAACAATTACAATAGTAATTTTTTTGAATATAAACAAGAAGAAATATGATTACCTTTATATTACAATTTACAACAGTAATGTAAATGTATTTTAATTATTTTATCCCAAAGATTAGGGTATCCTTGCACTTGGATAAAAGGTCTTTCTTAACACCACCTTGGTACGACCTTGATACAATGATCGGTAGCAATATCTTTATATCCCAGGAATCCCTTGATAATGTAGGTAATTGACACCTTTGTCTTTAAAACACTTGAAATCCCTCAATATAATGATCAGAAGCATGCATTTATTTCCCTGGAAGCCGTCGATTGTTATCACAATGATCAGACGTGGAAAGTAGAAACAATGAACTTATAGAAATACAAGAACTTGGAAAAAGTTGATCACGTCTTTTATCTTTATGGATTTTGCACGAAGAAATAGATATGTCACTCTATCTCTCTTATGAACATGATTTAATAAAAATTTGTAAGAAGTTATTTATTGAAGTTGGAATGGCCTCTTATTTATAATCCTCAACTTCCTATGGTAATATTTATTGCAATGGTCATATTTTTCTACAAAATTAGGAGGGACTTGGACACCAGGCATTAAAAAAGAAAAAAAGAACATAGTTTTGATTGACATATAACCATCTCAATGACATATTTTTAAGTTAGAAAATAGTAATAGAAAAGGTATGAAATAATGAGTATGAAAAACATGTAATCGGTATTGTAGAAAGATATGAGTAAAATGCTAATATGAGTATGAAAAATAACATGGTTATGATGCTTATCATGATTAAATTCATATCTTGATTGTGATACAATTGAAAACCATAACAATATTACCATTCATATTGTCGTAAAAATTCATAAAGTGGATACAATTATTAGCATGGTTACGATTCTTACCATGGTTATGATGCGGGATATATAATCTTATTAAAATGCATGATATATAATCGAGTTAAGATGAATGATATATAATCTAATTACAATGAATGATTATGAAACAATACAGAACCTTGATATGACAAACATGGTTTCGATAAAATAGTTAACCTGGTTACGATGCACATGGTTACGATACAATACATAACCAGGAGAGATGCATGTGGTTATAATGAAATACTTAATGTCGTTACGATACCCATAGTTACAATACAATACTAAACCTAGATATTATGCATGTGGTTATGATGAAATACTTAACCCGGTTACGATGCTGGATTATTATGTAATACTTAACGTTGTTACAATGCTTGATTATGATACATATAGTTGCAATTGAATGAAAAAAACATGATTATGATTGTAAAAAAATATATGTTATTACTATTTAAAACAATCAGCATATGATTATGATGTAGATCTATAGTAGGTGTGGTTGTGATGGAAAACAAAATATGTGGTTATGATATATGTGATTCTAATTGTAAAAAAATACTATATGATAATAATACATCATTTTTGATTTTGATATAAACATCATTCATGATGATGATATATGTGATTATGATTATAAAACCACAAATCTGGTAACATTATAAGACAACATTATTGATAAATAATAATTAATTTGTGATTTACCAAATAAAAACATCAATGGGAAAGTGAAAACATGTTTTGAAATAAAAAATATTTGAGGGGTGGATAATGAATATAAAACAAAGGATCCAATGGAAGGATGTCATCTCTTCTTTGTATAACTCCTTTGGTTTGCATTAATGGATTCTTTTGATGGATTTATACCAAATTAGATTATTCTAAGATGAATTTAAAAATTTCAAGATTAATTAATAATATTTTGAGGGATCAAAATATATTGAGATATTTGAATAATGGGTAAGGGTGATTTCCATTTTATAGTGGAGTAGTATTGACATTCTTGTACATTTATGAAAATAGAATTCCAACCCCATTTTACCCATGTATAGTGGCACCAATAAATGTAAAATTTAAGTATAATTGTACAAGTGAACAAAATTTGTCCATAAATACATTTTAGATATGTTTATAAGATATTTTGTGCCTTCAGTTTAGGTCTTAGTACTTTTTAGGATAATTTTTCTCTTACCCACTATAAATAATTTTAATTAAATTCACTAAAACAATTGGCTATATAATAAGTTAAACTTATTAGTAATTATGAATAATTATGATTACAAATATGGGATATAGTTTTCCAAATATCACTCGTATAAGTGAAAAGAATATATTTTAAATTCTATCCCCCAAATGGGTTTACAAAGCGTGTTTTTAATGTAAAAGGGTCTAAACGTTTGGATTGTTTTTTTATCTAATATAAATGTAAAATTGTTTCAAATAACATTAATTTGAATAATTTATATATATTATATTTAATTTAAATTTAAAACCAAATTGAAATTTATTTTATCCATGTAAATAAATTTTAAAAAAACCAGTTCGAATAAAAAATCATTTTCTCTTTATTCATCAAAAATTATGTTTCTCTGAAAAATATCAAAAATTCACAAAAAAAAAATTATATATCTCGGTTAAAAAAAGAATATATTTTTTTTTTAAATAAAAAATATAAATGTTTAAGACATAAAATTTACAATTGGTTCACCCTTAAAATACTGTAAAATTCATTTTTTAAAAAAATAAAACATTTTAATATTAAAATTGATTTTATTCATATCACATGAAGATAAAATCTATTTGATGTGAATAAACAATATTGATTAAATTATTAATAGAAATTTTTTTTAAAACAAATTAATCAAATGTTATTTTTTAATATTTTATTAATATAAAATTGTGTTTTAACATGGAAAATTATTTTTCTTAGAAAAGTAATTTATTTATTTTCAAATAGTTATTTCATTCACTTTTATTAATTGATAATAAATGAAACATTTTAAAATCAAGTGTATATAAATTTTTCCATATTTAGTTATTATCATTATTAAATTACATTCAAATGTATATTTTTCATCTATAGTAATATTTTGATAAAAATATTAGTGGTGTATTCATGCTCTGAAAAACATGACATTATGTGTAACACATGCAATCGAAGTAACTCGACATTGAGTGTAACACTTGATGAACATAGTGTTTCATGTACCGATTGTAAATACTTGTATTGAGTTTAGTGAAATCATTTCTCGCTATTTGATATAGTTAAATACAAAAATAGTGGTTTTATATAATGAAATATATATTCATTATTGTGTGAATTGAAAAACACTAGAAATATTTAATATGTTAAGCTAAATATTTTTAAAAAATTGGGGTATTTTATTATACCCCTTATAAAATTATTTTCCCATGAAATTCATATAGGTTATCAAAGGGTCAATACATCAAAATTTCTATTCCTAGAATCATACATAATAAAAATGAATACTAAAAATTACATTAAAAAAATAAATTTAGAAACAAAACATTTCCCAATGTATATCATAACAAGGTATCCTCATAAGATTCCATTGGTGGAAAGTGAAAACATAGACATATAAGAGGAATATAACTATCATGTTATAATTTCGAGTAATATAGATGATAGTAAAGAGGATGGTAACAATCAAATATTTATAGCCCAAATAGGATTGAAAAATGACATTGATATAATCATGAATGATGATAACATGAAAACATTCTATTTCCCATCCCTTTTTCATAAAATTGTATAATTTTCCTGAGAATATTTACGTAAATTATTTCAATACAACCTCACCCATTTTGTGACTTGATCTACATCTACTTCATCACATATATAGATAAATAAAGGTGACTATAAATTTGTTAAAAATTAACAGATCATGATATTCACAAATATAATGATGACACAATCCATCTATAATTTTCAAAAAAAAAGTTCATCACAAGTTATCTAATTTTTAAAAATCCTCATATGGTGAGATATTATATAAATATATAAATTCTCATTCTATGTTTAATATAAACCATTCCATAAATTGTTAACCTTATAACACTTCTAAAATATTTATGTGCAAAAGATTTAAAATAAATAAAATACATTTCTCGAAATTTTCATCTCATTGAACATCTATATTTCATAAAGAAGCTCTTTAGTGTCACATGAAAATCATTTCAATACCATCATCATGAATTCTAATGAAACAGGGTAATCAACATAATTCAAAATAATCCAAATCGAATACAATTATGATTCCTTATTCCAATATTATAGGACATATTTATTATATCAAAAAATGATTTTTACTGCATCCCTGATAACATATAACTCGATGACATTAAATCTATAGTCACTTACAAGGTAATCATTATTATCCAATTTACTTATTCAAATAATAAATATCATTACCAAATATCATCACGTAGACACTAAGAACATATTATGAGTTTGTTTTTCATAATCATTTTTTCATTGAATATTATATTACCATTAAATAACTATAAAACTCTATCAAAACAATTCAATATATTCTTGTAAATATTAGAGAAAAACATAAAATAAACAGTCCTTATATGTTTCTCAAATTATGAATCTTGAATATAAATACAGAAAAACCATGATTATTCTATTTCATCTATACAACATTAATAATATTATCAGATCATATTATTCAATAAACCCTTCATTTCACATTTCAATTACATTATTCTCATAATTATTAATATAAAAATTACTCATAAAACCATTATAAATATTTTTGTGAGATTTATACTTTGGTTATCTATTTGAATAAAAACCATTAGTTTCACACATAATGAATTTATCCTATGAAAATTTCATAGGGAGGAAAATATTTCCATAAATATTTTAACGGGTTGATTAATTTTCATTTTTCATTTGTCTTATTTTTATCAATATTTACTACAGTCAAAACATAATCTTATTCCATTAGGACGTACTCTATGGTGGTTCAATATTTATTTCTAGCATAAAAAACTGAATCTTTATCCAACCATGGTCTTCATTACCTTAAATCTTAGCGAACACCATCATTACCTTCTTTAGAAAGTATGACAGTTGGTAATGGTACACATTGTTCATAACATACCATGAAAAATAGTTAGACAGGATCAAAACATCCTTCAATATAGAGATTCTCCAATTTGACTTCTCATCATAAAATTTTCCACCACAGTAATTAATAACTCATCTCCTTTTGGATACCACAATTAACTAAAACTAGATATAATATTGTGATAAAAACAAGCATAGAGTAACCCTCATAAATATGAAAAATCAATTCCAATATGTCAAAATTATGACAGTTTCTTAAATCTATGACACCTTAGACTTATCCTTAGATATATTCCTAGAAATATATTGCTTAATATCATTGGGATGTCCCTAGGGTTTTCTCATAATAGTTTCTAAATAATGACAAAACCATTCTTTTAATACCAACTATAGTGACATAGGATTAATATATAATGATTTTAAATAAATTTAGATTAATATTCACCACATTAAAAAATTACATTCATAAGGACCATAATAGTTTAATATTTTTTGAAACTTCTAACAAAATATTATATCTCAGTGAAAGATATTAAATATATCCCACAAATATCTTCTACTTTTGTCCTTATATATAAAACATTTTTGTATCGTGGGGAAAGGAAACATAATAAAGGGGTTAGATCAGATTATTAGTAAGGTAAAAAATGGAAATAGATTAAAATAACATTAGAATAATGGAATGAGAACATGATAATTTTATTTTAAAATCATACCCTAAAATCCAGGATCATATACATGATTCATGGAATAATTATTTCAAGTTCATAAGAAATTAATTATAAGGTAATAAAGAGAATAGTACATGAAATTAGAACATATTAATAATGAATAGAATATGTTTCATAAACATAATCATATAAAATGATTTATAAAGTAGTAATGTAATTGCTACTAAGGCTATATTTGAAGTATGAATTCAATCCCCATGGATACTTGGTTTTCATATTTAACTCCCATGACCATCATAGTAGTCAATGTTCACTCTCAGGACTATCTTTTTTTCATGTCATTTATAGAATCTTCTTCACTCCCCATTACATCTATATGTATATCATGAGATATAAATATTCAACAAAATAATTAGAGTGAAAAATAGGGCCCACCATTATCATAATGAAATCATACATTCATTGTGTCAAAGTTCATAAACATTCATTATATCATAACGACTGAAATGAAGTGGGTATCATAATAAAGTAATCATATCATTAATTGATCAAATGAGATACATTTAACAATATTTTCTTCAAGGACTACTCTAAAAAATTAACCATGTTTAATATGTATATGACCAATGAAAATGAAATATTATTCTTGAATATATCACATGTGAAAGAGAAATGGTATATATAAATATAATTCTCTAAAAAAATTAACTATTCAAGGAACGAATATGGATGGGGTGCTAGGATCAATTTCCCATAATGTCATGTGGAAAAACAATGTATGTCATCATAGATGGAATTAATTTTTAAGGATCCTTTAAAACAATTTATTGAGGAAAATGTCCTTTTTTCATTGAAAAATATTCCTCAAATATAATTCTTTTATAAAACCTATTTTATTGAAAACATAACAAGGATTCTTAAAAGCATGTTAACAAACAATTTTTTTGAAAATCAAAATGAAAAAACATAGAGAAAGATTTAAAAATATATTGAATTTTTTCCTTAGAAAAATATAAGATAACCCTTAACATTTTTTTATTTTTTATATAAAAACATTTAAAATAATCTTGAAGACATTTTTATAACCGTGTTTCATGAAAAATTATAAAAAAATTAATTAAAATTATTTGGATTCATTTTCTTGGAATATTCCATGAAATTTATAATGAAATATTAAAAATGTTTCGAAACCCTTTTTAACAAATAATTCCTTAGAAATTGTTAAAATTAGCATTGAAATAATTAAAATCATTTTCAGAGAAATTAATTTTTTGAAATCATATAGTGGGTGATTTGAAAATCATTTCAATTAATTTTTATGAAGAAAACAAATGTTTTGAATTTTTTTTTCATTGATAAACAATTTAAATACAATGAATTTCCATCATATTAGAAAAAAATCATAAAACATAATATTTTCAACATGAATAGTAATATAAAAAGAAATTATAGTCATGGAAATGGATAAATCTATACATTTCGAACATTTGTTTTACACTGTTATTTTTTTGGATAATTTCATCGATCAAAATAGTATACACAGATTTATTTTATTAATAAAAACATTTTTCTTAATAGGTAATATATGGTTAAGAAATTATTTTAATGATCATAAGATAATTTTGATAAAATTTGGAAAAAATTATTAAATAACCTGGTTATGAAGAAACATATATTTTTTGACAGAACGGAGAGATAAATTCAGGTCTTCATTAAACCAGACTTCTGAAATTTATAAAGTACGAAAAATTAGAAAAAATGTGGAAATATTTGAATATATCATGAATTAAAATAGAATAAGAAAACACATGAGTGATCATGAATTCTGGGTCTTATGAATTTACTAATAAAATTATAATCATACAATTTCCTGATAAATGAGGAGATTATTACACTAAAATCTTACGGTTACTAATATTGAATGAGTCTCCCCATTGGAAAAAAATAAATTAAATAAATAATATAATCTCATTAAAAGAATAAAATTAATATGATATCATTTCTAAGGTCATTTTATATACCTCATGGAAAAATTTAGGTACAAAATATGGCATGTGTATCAGTGTAGTAAAATTGTGAAAAAAATTAAATTATCAATTTGGTATCTTTCAAAACAAATAAACCATGATAGAATGTTAATAAAATGGATATTTATAAATACATAAAAATATTTTTTAGAATAATTAAATGAATCCATGGTATGTATTCACACCATTTATAATATATAGGTGATCAAGGATTCTGTATCATAGAAAACAATTGACATGAGAAAGAACTTATCTAATGTATTGAATTTATTAATACACATTAAAACCAAATTTATAATAAATATATGTTATAATGAAAATAATATAGATACATACTATTATATCTAATAGTATTTATGATTTTATAATGACTTTACATTGCCCATTGATTATCAATTCTATGATAACATTATGTGTCACGACGCCCTCCCCACAATGTGTACCCCTCCTGGGTCGGCAATGTGAAGAGGGAGAAAATGACCCCCGAGTCCCGCCTCCAGTAGGCCCTGGGTTGGAAACTAGCACCGAGGGTACAATAAACACACAAATAGGAGGCATTACCCTCTATGAGAACACATTCAAAAGAGAGAGATATATGATCGAAACCAACCAACTCCAACTAGGAATTGAAATATAAAAGAAGCCCAAGTGAATGTATGTAATTCGAAGAAAAAGTATTACAACAGGATGGGGAATACAGCAAGTAACCAAAAGAATGTAAAAAAAATAGCAACCACAAGCCAAAATAGCTCCTGCAAACCCAAGCTAGTAGAAACTAGATTGATCTTCTTCCTGCTCCATGTGTTATGAAAAATAGTTTATATTTACATAGGGTGAGTATAACTGTATACACAGTAGGATCCTCCCCGAAGCCTCTCTTGAAATGTAAATAAAGCATGCTAATGCATAGTGAACAAAAAGTGAAACTAACTCATCACTATAACAGGTATATGAAGTTCCCAACCTCACCATGGATACTCTAACCAAGTAATACATTCAAGAATATATCATATAATAAAGAATATCAAGGGTACCCTGCTACAAATCCCCCACTAGTTTGCTGCTTTTCCCCAATGTCGCATTTCTCGAGCATCTCTCTAAAAAAGGCATGCCCGCAGACACTTGGTCAAAGAACCACGATATACACCTCGTGCAACAAAACCACCATTTCCACAAACCAAAGTAACCAGGGAGTTTCTAAGAGCCACTACAGCTCGCATAACTTGTATCATGTGTCAAGTATTATACCTCAAGCCATCACAGCCCATACATCGAGTAAGGATCCTCAAGACATCACAGCCTATACATGTTACACCTATAGTTGTACATAGAAAAATATATCCAGACTATATGTGTGTGAACAACCACAATACATTATAGCCCTCTACACACATATATGGAGAAAACAAACCAATGTTCCTACCAGCACCAGAAACTACCAAGAGAAGATAGTGGGGTCAAAGGGGGTTGTCAGCCATCTAACCTCCAACTGGAATGTTGGGGAAAACGCCCCCCAGGGCTCAAAATCCCTGGGGTGTCAGTTTCCCTTACTGACAGTGTGGAGTAGCGTATAGAAACACAAAAAGTAGATGATATATTATATCTCACAACCACACTATGGGCATTACCTAATCTTAGACAAAACTGTAGCTAACGTCTCTCAGACTCCAGGATGCTACTTCTAGGACTAGGTATCCTATAATGACACAACCATTTAAAGAGATTTATTAGATTACATCATTATCTTTTTATCAGTTCCATTTTACATAAATAAATTCTTTAAAAATTAATTAACCATGAACAATCCTACATTAAATTTTATTAGCATCACACCCAAAGTCAACTATTACTTTAAAAAAAATACTACCTCATTATTATTTTCCAACATCTCCATCCCCATGGGTTTACACCATTTATTCAATTATTCATTATAGAATTACTTTCCCTCATTCCTAGGTATTATAGAAAAGCATTTTATGTTACTAAACACAAGGGGGCTCAACATAGTGAGTAGATGTACTACTCGTGGAGTGTTTTCTGCTTATATTAAGAGCATATACCCATCCTTCCTTGAGAAGCGAAACATGAAAAGCATGTGGAATACCCCGTGTGTCTTCGCCTCTTTTGGAAGAAGGGTAAGTAATACCAGCTTCCTTGAGAAGTGGGGAATAGTGATTCCGATAATTACTAAAAGAAACAGCTTGCATCCAATAATCACATCCATCCCATTCCATCATCCCTGGTGTCCTTTCTGACACACAAATGCATAAACCGATGCATCTCGCCACTATAGGAGTCATCTGCTGACACAAACAAAAAGGACTCCATGCCTCCACATATCACAATATCAATATGGGATCACTTTACAGTACAAGAAGTAGGAAATAAACACCACATTAATTGGTCTCTTGGACCATTAAGAATCAAGAGGTTAACTCAAGACCCCTTTAAGAAATAATAAAAAAAATCATTTCTTTAATCCATATTGAATTAACGGATTTTTTTCATAGGTTCCAATTTTAGGAAACAGAATCAGTAATCTATCAAAAATAATTAAACATTCTTACAGTACTAATTTGATTTACATCAAATTACAACTAGAACCAGATTCGTTTTCATGCCTCTTGATATTTAGCAAAAAATTATAAATTAATTCGGGTTTACGTTCTTTATCTATTTCCATCAATAACAAATAGCTAATAAAAGAAATCATATATATCACACTATCTAGAAAAACAAGATGCAATAACATACGATCGATATCAATTTATTTATCCAGATAAAATATCTATTATGTCAATTCCATTGTAATCTAGTGGGATTAAACATGATAACAATACATTTTCACGTAAAATAAATAGAAGCAACAAATCCCCTACCTCAAACAATTCCTCACGTTCTTTATCCACACAATGGGTCACTATCCTCCACTCGCGAAAACAACATCAACCCGAGGATGCCACGGTACGACAGTACCAACCAAACACCAACAAAAACCCCTTTAGAAGAATGGAGATTACATGCTATATCATGGAAAGGATAAACAAGAGGAGATGATTCCCAAAGGTATGACTATAAAACATAAATTATATAGAATATTGACCGATATAGCTCGGTTGCATCAAAATAGAGCAAAACATATCTGTGGAGTAATGTTTGATTGTGCAACTCTTATGGGAAGAATTGAAAGGTTCTAGCATCTCATAGACAAGAACAAAGAAGAAGAACAAGGGTGGATGATATCTTGACCCATTTGAAGATTTAATGGGGAAACTGTTTAAGATACGCTTAATTTCCCATTAAAAGCTGATCGCATTAACCCACGTGGTTTGACCAAGTAAAAAATCATCCCGAGCCATAAGAATAATAAAAATATGATTTATGGTCTTTGAATCAGCCATAAGAGTCCTTAAAATATAGCTTTAAATGTATTTTATGTCAAAGTAAATGTTAAAGGGATGAAACTGTAGGAAGCTATAAACAGTATTCACATTCTAAAATTTTGGAAAATGAAAGAATAGGTCACAGTTAGACATCACCATTAGAGGTTAGCGATAGAAATCACCATTAGGGGTTACCGATAGTCCTCACTATTATATGTTACCATAGACCTCAATATTAGAGGTTACCGATAGACCTCACCATTAGAGGTTATAGATAGACCTCACCGTTAGAGGTTACCTATAGACATCACCGATAGAAACACTGTTCCCTGAATCCTCACTGATAGAACGTTGTTTACTAAACCTCACTTATAGAAAACTATTCACTGAAGCTCACTGATAGAATAATGTTCACCTACCATTATAGGTTATTGATAGAACTGTTCACTGATGGGATTGTTCACAGAATTGGAAATTTGGAAAAGTGTTAGGGATATGTCACCTTGACCTCCTGAAACACCTCAAACACAATATTTTCACAAAGTAATGGACTGGAGAGGTCCGAGAAATTACATTAGATACCTCTCAAAAAATTCTCGTCCTCAAGAATTCAAAACCAACCTAAATAGACAAAAAAACAGGGTCCAAACAACCACCCATTAAGATACCTCTCAAAAGAGAGAAATCCACAAAACCAACAAAATAAATTCATAAATAAAACCTAAAAGTTCTAACCAAAAATGAAAAATAATTACATTAAGATAGTTAAACATCAAAAAACTCTGGGTACTAAGCACTTATCTCTAACTCACGTTCTCAGATACTCTCCTCTATGCCACCATGTCCCCATAAGACATGAAGAAAGGGGATAGAACGCCCGCTCACCACCTCCTCCTTGTAGTCTTGGATTTCCAAAGGTCACTCCTCAATGTTTGCATCATCATCAACATCAATCTATCCCCAATTGATTACGTGAGAGTCATCATGAAAATAATGACGAAGCTGTGATACATGGAAAACATCATGTATCCGACTCATCATGGGGGAGGTTCTACTTGATAATCCATATCTCCAACACGAGCTAACACCTCTAAAGGCCCAAAAAACTGGGGAGAAAGATTACTTCCACGACCAAACCGTCTCTGCCCACAATGGGGAGTCATTTTAAGAAACAATGATCCCAAAAATTAATCTCTAAGGTCCTCCTTCATTGATCAAAATTTGATTTCCGATGATCTTGTGCTCTCTTCATCCTCTCACGAATCACCTGAACCATCTCTGTTGTATTCAACACTTGTTCCAATTTGAGAATTTCTAATTCTTTGACCCCATTCCAACACAATGGTGAACCACATTGTCGTCTATACAAGGCTTAAAAAGGTTCCATACTAATGGTGGAGTGAAAACTATTTTTGTAAGAGAACTCCAGCAAGGGTAAGTGCATTATCCATGTGGCTCCAAAATCAAGAACAAAATATCATAACATGACTTCATGAGTCTGGATGGTTTGATCTGTCTGAAAATCTATTTGAGGATGAAAAGAAGTGATAAGGAATATCTGAGAACCAAAAGAATGTGGGAGACTAATCCACACCCTGGAGGTAAAACGAGGATCTCGATCAGAAATGATCATCCTAGGGACTCCGTGAAGTCTCACCACCTCCTCTAGATAATTCCTCGACAAAACTTCCACTGAGGTTGACTCCTTTATTTCTATGATGTGGGCCGATTTTGTTAAATTATCCACTACCACCCAAATAGAATCACATCCCCAGGGATCTCGAGGTAAACCTGTAACAATGTTCATTGAGATGTCCTCCCTCTTCCACTGAGGAATCTCTAATTCCTATAGAAGACCACCAGGAACATAGTGTTCGGCCTTCACCTTCTGGCCGACTAAACATCGAGACACAAACTCCGCAACCGCACGCTTCAGCCCAGGCTACCAAAAGTGACTCCTCAAGGATCGGTACATCTTTGTCACGCCATGATTTACTGTTATGGGAAAACTATGGAACACTCTTAGAACCTTCTCACACATATTCAAGGGAACAAGAATCCTTCAATGATACAACACTCGGTGTTGTTCGTCCTCTGACCAACCATCAGGGGCCTCACCACAAACAACTCAGTCTCTCCAGACCTCCACCTCAAGATCCCCCAATTGGGACTCTTCCACCTTCTGCAGAACGGATAACTATACCGTCATCTGAAAAAGGCAACCTCTACCCCCAAATTCTCCCATATCAAGATGCAATGCTGAAAGTTCTTCCATTACTCTCCAAAAATCAATGTATTTATGCACAACATCCCTACGTGACATTTGGCTCATTGCATCAGCTAACACATTCCATTTTCTAGGTGTATACAATATTTTGTGTAATATTCCTGTAAGAACTCCATCCACCGACGTTGTCATACGTTCAAGTCACGCTGGGAGAAAACATACATCAAACTCTTATGATCAGTGAAAACCACAATGTGCTCACCAATGAGGTAATTTCACCACAACATCAAAGAAAACACCATCGCTACCAACTCATGATCATGGGTGGAGTAGTTGTGTTCATAGGTACGCAACTGCCGAGACCCATAATAAGCAACTGACCTCTACCACATGAGAACACAGCCTAACCCCAGATGTGAAGCATTGCAGAAAACATCAAACTGAACTCGCTCAGCAGGGAGACAATGGACTGGATAACTTACTAACTTCTCCTTTATATTCTCAACAACTACCTGACACTGATAAGACCATATGAATGTCGGATCCTTCTTAATCAAAGTTGTCTACAGAGTCGCAACTTCTGAGAAATCGGTTGCGGACCTCATGTTTTTGCCTGTGAGACCAAGGGAGCTTCGAACCTCTAACATTGTCTTTGGGGCTACCTAAGACAAAACTACTCCTATCTTCGATGGATCCACAGCTACTCCCTATTGGGACAAAATACACCCCACAAAATGGACTTCTCGAGCCCTAAACTCACACTTCGACAGCTTCATGAACCACTGATGTTGGCGAGGATCTCCTAAAACAGCTTATAGATCATCTGCATGATCCTCTTCAAATGTGGAGTACATGAGGATGTCATTGATTAAAACCACAAAAAACATTTCTCGGAACTCAAGGAACACATCATTCATCAGTCCCATGAATACAGTTGGAGCATTCATCATGCCAAATGGCATTACAAAAAACTCATAATGCCCATGAAGACAACAGAAAGAAGTCTTCGGGATATCACCATCCTTCACATGCATCTGATAATATCCCAACCGCAAGCCAATCTTGGAGAACCAACTTGCACCCATAAGTTTATCGAATAAGTCATCAATACGTTTAAGAGGATATAGATTCTTTATTGTCACTTTGTTTAAGCTACGATAATCGACACACAACTGCAAACTGTCATCGGCCTTCTTCAAGAATAAAACTTGTCCACCCCATGGTAACACACTTGGCCGAACAAAACTACACTATAACAGACAATAAAACTATATATGTAGCTCTCGTAACTTATATTGGGCTATCCTACATGGATACACAGAGATAGGAGAGGATCATGGCTATAACTCTATCCCAAAATCGAACTCTCGTCGATAGTGTAATTCTACAACATCTTCTGGAAAGACATCAGGGTACTCCTCTACGACCCTAGGAAACACCAACTGCTGATCCTATGATGAAATCAGCATCATCTCATCCATCATGGATGATAAGGATGGAATGCGCCTATGACCCATCCGAGGATCTCGCTCACCAACGAACACCACATGCTCTCTATCCACTCCAATGGAAACAACCTTCTTCCTGAATCAATCCATGATAGCCTTCACCGAATACAACCAATCCATGATGAGGATGAAATCATATGGTTGTATTAGTAAACATGTGAAATATCCACAAGAGAGGTGTTTCCCCAACACTAGCTCACATTCACTACATACATCAAACAAGTCAGGTTGACCTCCAACTGGCGTTGTCAACTCCAAGGGCACTGGAAGCCTCCCTACCTCAAGTCCCAATGCATGGACAATGGTAGGTGATATGAACAAGTGTTTGGATCCCAAATCAAACAAGGAATACACCAATGTAGAAAACAAGAAAAGGGTACCTCGAACGACGTCTGGCTCTCCTAGAGCCGGCAATTCCAGAGTATGAATCTGACGAGGACTTCCTCCACGTCCTATGTAACCCAGATGACGACCACTACCACGGTCGTGCTCTTCTCTCTGAGGATGTGGAGAGTCATGGGGTTGTCCTCTACCTGCCCCGTCAACCCTCTTCTGATCTAATACTAGTGCAACCGGCTGCTACTACCTCGGCTGGAACTACCTCAATAGAGGAACCTGGAGTGTAGCACCAGGTGCAAGATGACCGCTCTGAAAGGATAGGCACTCCCACTGCTGATAACCATGACCAACACAAGAAAAACAAGCTCATGATCACTTGGAATAATCCTGAGAGTTGATGCCTCTTGAGAATCGAGATGTGAAGGGTTGCAACCTACCCCTTACTAAATGGAAACTCTTCTACCTAGAAAACCAGAAACCCCAGACCACAACTCTCCTTCTTGAGGAATCATGCTAATTTCCATCTCGTGATGATTTTATCCTGGCCAAAGTCCTCTTGATAACCTCTACCCTTTCTACAACCTAAAGATATGTTTTCATCATAAATGGGGTGACCTGGCACTGGATCTCTGAATGCAGTGCCTCCTCGAAATGTCTCGTCCTAGCCTCCTTATTTGGTATCATTTCTGAAGCATATCGCAAATGGTTCTGAAATAGATTCCAAAATCTCAATCACTAGAGCTCACTTTTTGAAGGGTAAGAATCTCCTAGTGACTGGATTCCTTTGCAGTAAAAGAAAGAAACTCGACTCTAACCCTTTCTTGGAACTCCTCACATGAGAACACTGACTCCTCATGATCCCTGAGGAACAATAACCACCACTACCTCATTGGTCCATGTAGCATCATCACAACCATCGACACCCAGTGCTCCTTCCGAGCACGAATCAAACTAAATCCAATCTTGAGCTCCTCTAACCAGTCTTTCAAGACTTCATCAAAAATAGATCCCTCATACTTCTGTAGACTCTGGCACTGAAACTCTCGGTGTGTCTTCTTCCAGGTGTCGTTGATGTCAACCTCTACACTACGACGATCTGCTGGAAGAACCTCTTGGACATTTTCTATGAAAACCTGACAAGGACATCGATCTGGAGGCATACCTATAAAATTACAAACCATTAGAACTCGTAAACCTTGAATATGGAAGACTCAACATCAATTTATTATTTTTTCTTCTTTCTTTGATTTTAGGTTATCCTATAACATGTTCTACCCATACAAACACAGGTATAAAGAAGAATACTGCATGATCCTTTCAGTGGTCTCTACCCTGCAACTAGTATCACATTTTTTAGTAGCCATTATAAACATAAAGGTCCATACATCAAATCATAGGGGTCCCAAATGCCCATGTGTCAGCCGGTCTCCACTATTTAACTCACTTACTAAACATAAATAACACCATTTCCCTACCATCCCAGGAAACCTCACCTGTCCCTAACTCAAAACTCTATTCTTTCCCTCAACCAGACCTCTGATACCACTATGTTGTGACCCCATCCCCACAATTTGTACCCCTCCTTGGTCAGAAATGTGAAAAGAGAGATAATGAACCCTCGGGTTCTACCTACCGTAGGCCCCGGGTTAGCAACTAGAACCAAGGGTATAATAAACACACAAATTTGATGAATTACCCTATAATAGAACACATGCGAAAGATAGAGATATGATAGAAACCAAACGACTCCAACTTAGAACTAAAATATAAAAGAAACCCACGTGCACATATCTAATGCCATGAAATAGTACTACAACTGAAAGGGGGAAAAATGCATTTACCCAAAATAATGTAAAAACAGCAGCAACCACAAGCCAAAACAGCTCTTGTAACCCCATGTTAGTAGAAACCAGATTGATATCCAACCTGATCTAAGTGACATGAAAAACAGTTTATACATACATAGGGTGAGTATAACAGTATACTCGGTAGGATCCTCCCTGAAGCCTCTCATGCAAAGTAAAGAAAGCATGATAAACCACAATGAACAACAAGTGAAAATAACTCGTCACGTAAACCTGCATACTAAGTTCCCACATCACCATGGATACTCTCAACAAGTAACGCATACAAGAATATATCATATAATAATGAATATCAAGGGTACCCCATAACTACTTCCCCACTGGTTTTCTACTTTTCCCTAACATCGCACATCCTAAGAATCTCCCTTCAAAAAGGCTTACATACAGACACCTGGGTGAAGCACCACAATATGAACCTCATGCAACAAAACCACCACGTCCACACACCAATGTAACCTAGTAGTTTCTGGGAGCCACCACATCTCGCATAACGTGTATCATACGTCGGGTATTATACATCAAGCCATCACAAACCATACACCGAGTAAAGATCCTAAACCCATCACATCCTATACACGTTACAGCTATATTAGTACATAGAAAACTATATCCAGAATATATGTGTGTTTATAATCACAAGCCATTACAACCCTATACACACATATATGGTGAACACTAACCAATGAGCCTACCAGCACCAGTAACTACCAAGAGAAGAGTGCAGGGCCAAAGGGGGTGGTCAGCCATCCATCCTCCCACCAGAATGTTGGGAAAAACACCCCCCAGGGATCAAAATCCCTAGGGTGTCAATTTCCCTTACTAACATGGTGGAGTATCATATATAAACACAAAATGTACAGGATATATTATATCTCACAACCACACTATGGAAATTATCTAGTCTTAGACACAACTATAGCTAACATCTCTCAGTCTCTGGGTTTCTACTTTTAAGACTAGGTATCCAATAAGTACACAACCATTTAAAAAGATTTATTAAATTACTTCATTCCCTTTTTATCAAGTCCACTATATGTTAATTAATTCTTTAAACATTAATTAACCATAAACTTTCCCACAATAAATTTCATTAGCATCACACCCAAAGTAAACTATTCCTTAAAAAAAATAACCCCATCATTATGTTCCATCATCTCCATCCCCAACAGTTAACACCATTTATTCAATTATTCATTATCGAATTACATTCCCACATTCCTAGGAATTATATAAAAACATTCTATGCTACTAAACAGAAGCGGTATCAACACAGTTAGTAGATGAAATACCTGTCGAGACTTTGCTGCTTATAGAAAGAGAATATACCCATCCTTCATTGAGAAGCTAAACATGGAATGCACGTGGCATACCCCGCATGTATTTTCCTCTTTCGGGACAGGGGTATGTAAGACCAGATTCTTTGAGCAGTGGTGAAAAGTAAAGTAGATAACAAGAAAAATAAATAGCAAGAATCCAAGAATCACATCCATCCCATTCCATCATCCCTGGTGTCCATACCGACACCCACATGCATAAACTGATGAATCTCACCACTCTAGGCATCATGTGCTTCCACAACCAAAAAGTCCTCCATGCTTCCACATATCACAATAGTCATCCAGGATCACATCACATCACAAGCAGCAGGAAACAATCACAACATTAATTGGGACTTTGGCCCTTTAACAATAAATAGGGTAACTAAGAACATCTTAATGAATTATCAAACAATCGCTTCTTTAATCCATATTGAATTAATATATTTGTTGTTCGTAGGTTCCAATTTTCAGAAACCTAATATGTAAGCTATCACAAATAATTAATCATGCTTACTGCACCAATTTGATTAACATTAAATTACAACTATAACCAGATTTGTTTTAATGGCTCTTTATCTTTAGCCAATAATTATCAATTAATCCCTATTTACTTTCTTTACTGATTTCCATCAAGAACAAATAGCTAAGAAATGAAAGCATAGATATCACACTATATATCATAACAAGAGGCAATAAAATACAATCGATGTCAATTAATTTATCCGGTTAAAATATTTATTATGACAATTCAATTTTCATTTAGAGGTATTAAACATACTAAAATAACGGTTGCACATAAAATAAATAGAAGCAATGAATCCCCTATATCAAATAGTCCCTCACGTTCTTTATCCACACAATGGGTCATGATCCTCCTCTTGCGACAACTGCATCCACCCGATGATGAAACGGTACGACAACAGCAACCAAACCCCAAGAAAAACCCCATTAGAAGAATGGAGATTACATGCTATAACATGTAAATGTGAAATAAGAGGAGATGATCCCCAAAGGAACGACTATAAAACATACCTTATATCAAAGATTGACCGATATAGTTCAGTTGCATCAAAATAGAGCGGAACCAATACGAGGAGTAAATTTTTATTGTGCAACACCTGTGGGAAGGATTGAAAGGTTCTAGAATCTCATAGCCATGAACAAAGAGGAAGAACAAAAGAGGATGATATCTTATCCCTTTTGAAGATTTAAGGGGGAGACTGTTTAAGATACGCTTAATTCATCGTTAAAAGCAGATCACATTAACCCACACGGTTTGACCAAGTAAAACAACTTCCCGATCCTTAGGAATAATTAATATTGGATTTATGGTATTTGAATCGGCCTTAAGATTCCATAAAATAAGGCATTAAATGTATTTTACGTCAATGTAAATGTCAAAGGGGTGAAACTATAGGAAGCTGGATACACTGTTCACATACTCAAAATTTGGAAACAGAAAGAAAATGTCACCGTTATACCTCACCGTTAATGGTTACTGATAGACCTCACCATTAGACGTTACTGATAGTCCTCACCATTAAGGGTTACCATGGACCTCACCATTAGAGGTTACCGCAAGACCTCACCGTTAGAGGTTACCGATATACCTCACCATTTGAGGTTACTGATAGACCTCACCATTAGAAACACTATTCACTGAATCCTCACTGACAAAACATTGTTCAATAAAGATCACTGATAGAACACTGCTCACTAAACCTCACTGATAGAATATTGTTCACCTACCATTATAGGTTACCGATAGAACTGTTCACCGATGGAATTGTTCACAGAATTAGAAATTTGGAAAAGTGTTGGGGATATGTCACCATGACCTCTTGAAACAACTCAAACACCATATTTTAGCAAAGTAATTGACCAAGGAGGTCCGAGCCATTACATTACGTTTCAGGAAATATCTATGTTGTTTTTATTATATGTTTTGACTTCTTATTCTTGATACATTTAATAGATCATGATTTAATTATTTAAAAACAATAAATCACTATATTCATATAATATATATTTATTATATATTTATGTAAAATAAACTATAATGTATATAAATAGGAAATGGAAAACATCGTTCGTAGAGACAGTTGATCGTACGTACGCATGAATGTTATTTTTCATTCTACTATTGAATTGAATGAATGAAAGTAATATATATATATATATATAATAAAATTTTCCCATTTGAATTATTATTCCATAAAAATTATATAATTTCTCTAAAACAATACTTAATACATTTCATGTAATTTTTTAATGAATAACATCTCTTTGAGGAGACGATAGTCCGGACGTCCACAAGCAACGTTCTCATATTCACACAAATTGGAAATAATGAAGATATGTTTTCAACAAAAAATACTAAAGAATAAATAAATCATTAATATAATATATATCATATTAAAATATATTGAACATAATAATTACCACACATGATAGGTGGTACTGTAGAAATGAACAACATTATTTTGTGAGGCACTAGTTTTCCACACACATGAACATTGTTTTTGATACCCAACAAATAAAAGTTCGTGTAAGTTGTGGTTTAACCATTTGAATAAATATAACATTGTATATTTACCATACTGAATTTATAATATAATAACTTAAAAAGAATATTTTTGGGTTGGGGAGTGAAAATTTAACATTGGACATTAATGAATGTTGTTACCAGTTCTTTGGGTAATTTTTTTTTTCACCAAAGTGCTTCCTTGGATGGCTTCCATACCAAATATAGGATTAATGGATGTGGTCAGGGATTAATGGATAATATTTTAGATGATTTTGGGTAAGCCAAGGTGATTTAGAGGTCTAAATAAGAGGGTGGGGTGAGTGCCTTTTATTAGTAGAGGAGGTGTGGAAGTATATTAAAAAAATAATTTTATGGTTTGATACAAGATAGTATGTATTTTTATGATAGGATCAAAAATTTTAATATATAAGTTGGGTTTTCATAATGTATAGTTGATCGTACAATATTTATAAAATGAATGCCAAAGATGTTTTAGTTGTAAAACATTATATAAATGATATATTTTTGGAATATAAATTTTTTATTATGTAAAGATATTTAAAAAATTGAGAAAAATTCATTTAAATTGTGTTTAATGGATGATGGTAAATTTTTCCCTTATTTTATATTTCTTAAATAAATAATGGAATTATTTTTAAAAAATTAAATATATTAACGATATTATAAAATAATTCTTCATGATTGCACTATGATTAGGGTTACTATTATGATTACTACCTGTATGTTTGATCTTGATGATGCTAGGAAACCACATGAAGAAATTAGTTATAGTGGTATAACCAGAAGTCTTCTTTACCAAATTTCTGGAAAACAAATATTGTGTCTAGTGTGTGTATGGGCAAGAATTTTCAATGAATCTTAAAAGAGAGACATTTGGTTAATTTGTAATGAAATTTCAAATACGAAAATATACTACCAATTTAGGACTATTGTATCTTGGTGGAAAAGAATTTCGTTTAGTTAGTTCTTCTAATTCTGATTTTGGTGGATATATGTCAGAAACAAATCACTAATGGATGATGTGATATTTTCGTAAATTATTTAGTTTCATTTTGTATTATGAAACAAAATTATATTTGATTTCCTATTATTGATGTAGAATACATAGCTAAATGTACCTGTTGTACACACATTTTGTTACTGAAACACACATTACAATACAATGGATATCAATTATGAAAGTTACATATAAAATATGAAAAAAAGTGATATAAATATTTAATAAAATCATGATTCACATTTTAGAAAAATTAATCTGGATGTAAGACATCACTTTTCGGGATATCATTATCAAAATTATAATATCAATTTTCAATATGTTGGTATATAACATCAAATATTTGATAGTTTTAGTAAGACATAGAATTATGATAGAATAAATTAAATGAAAAAAGATTTATCAATGCTTAATATTGGTTGATATCAAATTTTTGGGACTCACATTTGATATTTTCTCACAATTGTAATTTCTAGGCGTTGATACGTTCTCATCATTTTGATTTCTCTACATTGAGATTTCACACCTTTGTGATTTCTCACCATTGTGATCTTATCACTATTGTGAAATATATCACCATTAGATCATGAAACCATTTTTTCTCACCATTAGAAACACCATTCCTCTTTCAATTTTTCATTGTATACATTTAATATTTTTAAGATGTTTAAATTATAAAATATTTAATTTTCATATTCAATTTAATTTTTTTCAAATTTTGTTCAATTTAAAATTTTAAAATACATAAATGATATTAAATTTTAAGTCCTCTAATTCCCAAACAAACATATCTCAAACCTATCTCTCGAAACCTTTTTCAACCCAATTATCCTTACCACTGACCTTCACATCCTTCCCTATTTTTTTTTTGATTTGTTCATCATGGTTATATTAATGATGGTGTTTGGGTCATCATTGGATTAGTCAAGTACATCCTAGAGATAGAAATGGAACTGATATATTCAGTTCTCTTTTAGATATTAAATACAAATATAGAAAAGTTTGTAGTATTCCATGAAAATGTGGTAAAATAAGTGTGGATGATGTCAAGTAAGTCATTAGTTCATCTTTATATATAAGACAACATTTATGTGGAATGGTTCTCTAGGAATAATAGGCAATTATATATAAGGTTAGTATATGTGTCTTATTAGTAAACTGAGTATATATTTAAAAATAAGGAATATTGGATAATAATATATATTGATGGCGGAAAATTATTTTTCTCGTTTAAGCAAAGGGATAGGTTCATTAAAGTTCATGATAGAGTAGATGAAAATTACTATCAATGATCAATTCCAGATGATAGTGAAAGTTTTTATATGTAGACTCCTTGGATGAGTTAATAATTTATAGTATTTAAAAAATGTCTCTTTTGAAAATGGTTTTGATTGTTTATTTATTTTCATGTTTATACAAAACATTATATTCCCAATAAAAATAGAATATACTATATTAAGATATCAAAATTTTTACATATTTTTTTGATGAAAATATGAGAGAAAATAAACATGTTTAGATACCCTTTGATTCACTTGATGAAAATTTAGAAGCCCTATTCAATATAAAATTTCCTATTCTACCCTATGTTTTAACTGATATTCTAGAAGATGATGTTTTAAATATAGAAGCTGTATAATATTTTGTAGACTATGGTAATTTTTTAATAATAAAATTAATTTAATGATTGATGAAAATATGTTGGAATCCATGGATTTTTTTGGATTAAGATGAATATTTGTATCAATATTTCAATCAAGTTAACCATCCTTTGATACTAAATGTTACTGTGGATCCTGTATTAGATATATACAATGTTGTTGAATATTATGATAGTTATGATAAAGAAGAGTATTCTACCTTTATAGATAAATAGGAGAAGGAATTATTTGTGGAATAATGAAATGAACTAACCCAACCTCGTATATCTCCTATAATTAAATATGGTTCTCTAATTATTACAGGGAGACTCCATGTTATAGGAAAGCTCCTAAAATAATGTAGTTAGGGGTAAGAAATATAAATATCATGGGAATAACATTTCAAGAGTTCTTAAAAATATTCAGATGATAATTATGAGGAGATGGTGATAATGTTGATGAAGAAGGAGGTTGAGGGGAGAAGATGAGGGTAATAAAATTGGTAATGGAGATGATGATGATAACATAAATTAAAATGGTTATGCAATTGATAATGATAGAGATTTAGGTGGACTTGAGGATTGGATTAGAGTACAGGATGCAGAAACACCTCATGCTATGGTTGCTTCTTCACATGAAATTGGCACTAAATATGATGAAATTGAAATATTATTTATAGACATAAACATATCATTGAGAATGAAAATGAATCATATGTTAAGGGTGATCCATCCCAATGTCTTGAAAGACGCCACATTGTTGATTGATTTGAAGGAGAAAATGTTCTTATTATTGATGATATGATAGTTTAAGATAATTTTTTTGATCAAAAAATTATTTTTAATAGTCATTGTATTAGAAAAAAATTGAATTTGAGACAACTACATTTGAGCAGACAGTTTTTTATCAGATATTTGATGTACAAATGAGTGTGGTACCAGTCATTGGTACATTTTTTGAGTCTTGGGTATAATATTTTGGTATGTTTATGGATCCATTTATATAAAAATTATAAATATTTACTCGGTTTTATAGAATAGATTTGGACTACTCAGATGATGATGAATGAAGTTATTATTTTGAAGTGGAAAGAGAACCGAAAGTATCATTAGTATCCCAAATTGATGATGAAAGATAGATTGATAAATTTTCTGGTATGTCTAAAATATATGTTCCATTTACACATTTACATATCCCTATTACATATATTGTATCGATGAATGTTTTTAACATTAGGAATGTAAATACATTCATCAAAAATATTTTATCTGAGTTTAATTTAATGTTGAGGAATCAATTTAATTTGGATACTGAAGTTAATGATAAGGGTGAAATGCATTTTTTGAGCATTATGATTCAACATATTCAACCCGTAATGATTTTTCTTATTAATGTAGTATAAGTGAAATATTTAATGTTAGCTACATATTTGGAGTATGTGAAATAAGTGTTAGATGGTATATAGATAGACTTTATATCAATTAGTTGTAGTTTTCCTATGAAGGTGGAAAACCATGCTTCAGTGGATTCATCATCCAGTGCCACAACTCTTGTGGTTTATTTTTAGTTAATAAGACCTATTGTGAGTGGTTTTCATTGAGATTCTTCAAGTGATGTCCATGAACTATCTCAAGATACATTTAGAGCAATTAGACATAATAGTGATTATGTTACCAGTATGGTTAGCTATTACACGAATGAAATGAAGTATAACTGAGAGACCATCACAAAAGCTATCATGTATTATATTTCTAGGATTTATTCTATGATTGGGAAGATTTCCCACTATAAGATCCAGACTATAAATTTAAATTCCTCAAGTGATTGAAGAAATTAAATATAAAGGAAACCAGTTAATGGTCAATAAACTAGTGTTGAAGTTCTTTTTGGGAAAGATGAATGATTTATTCAGGGAAATTGAATGTTGTGGAAACATAATTATGTAATTATTCAATTTTATGATAGTGTTTCTTATTGTTTGTAGAATAAATTTTGTGGATTGGTATCCTATACAGGTTAAAACGTATCTAACATCTCATGTTTCAAAACCAAATTTCTTCAAAACCGGTGTAACCAGATATCAAAATGATCCTTTTTTATAATGTTTCCATTCATTTTATCAATATAACAAAGAAATATTTCGAAATATTAAACAAATTATCATTAGAGAGACTCCTTCTCCCAATAACGTTCTTATAGAAATACATCTATCTCATTCAATATCTAATGACCCTTTTACTATGGAAATTGGAAAGGAAATGAACATGTGAATCTTTCTACCTAGCCTAAGAAGAAGTATTGATATAGTAATTTTATCCTTTGAAAGGGATGTTATTGTCCAAACTATTTGGATATAACATCTTTTTCTGAAATAAAATTAGTTTCATAATGATTACTCTCTTATTTATATTTTTTTATGCTTTTCTAGAATTATTGTTCAATATTTTATAATCCCAAAAGGGGGAGAAATAATATATTAATTTTGTGACTATTAGAAATATTTTTTTATATAATTTTTTTATATCTCTATGATGCCATACTAATATTCATTTATATATTCTATTTTGATGTCTTGAATTTTATAACCAATTTTTCAATTTGTTTCTTTTATTATACATCTTTTACATTACATAATTTTTAATTTTAATTGATACACAATGTATCATCTTTTTAATTTATTCTTGAAATGTTTATATGTGGATCAGTAGTTTTTTATTTTAAATTTTCATTCCACTAACACAATAAATCTTCTTTTTAACATTGATGTTATAGTTTACAAAATACCATTATTTTTTATATTCAAGAATGGCGAGATAGTTTCTACTCATATAGATGTTGTTGTGACCCCCATTTTAATGATCAAAAAATCATTATAATTATGATATTATGGGATATCGGGTTTTTTATTAGCATTTTAAAGTATATGAAATATTGGTGAAATGTTACAATGTATGAGACACCACCAGATAATGTATCACCATTTAGTACAACTATAAATAAATGTGAAAAATTGAAATGTATTAGAGACTCTCAACATCGGATATGAGTCAACACTATAATGTATATCTGGTAATTTATGGAATGAATCACTACTAGAGTATTACTCACAGTTGCAACATAAATATGAAAAAGTGTTGAACACACATAATACCATACTGATGTCAAAATAATTATGAAAACTGGATATTTATTAAGAGAATATTCTCTCAGAACCAAGTTTCATTGAATCCTCATTCAGGCATAATGGTAATTTATCAAATTTGTTATTTACTCACAACCAAGTTGATTGAATGATAACCTATATTACTACCAACATTATTCAATAAGAGAATCATTCAATACCAAACTTAGATACCCGGAGATCAAGTAAATGCTAGATAAAGTCATAGACAGATGATGTCCCCACCAAATCTTGTCCCCTCAAACTCACATCACATCTAGACCAAGACACTACGAGACCTCCCCACCGTTATGAAGGCTCATATCTAATATTTTCAATTTATTTTTAATTTAATATAAATAATAAATCTATTTTCTATATTTGATAAAAAATAAAAATAAAAATATTCATCCTCAAATTTTATACTAATATTCATTAATGGTCATTTCAGAAAAGTAGTATGAGGAGAATTGGATCAACCTAATTCTACCTAATACTACAAATATTAATAGTTAAATCAGACTCCCTAAGGATAATATATAATTAATATATATAATAAAAAACATGAATACACTGAGTGAGATTCATGGTCATGCAAAGTGGGATTATAGAATATTGGAGATCCCAAATAATGACACTTTCTATTTGATTACGTACAACTTCATGCCTTAAAACATCAGTGAATGTGTTGAGATTATAGATCAAATATTTTATGATCTAATGTTCTACAATTTATTTTTGGAACATGACTTGGGATTCATTTTAGACCACATTTGTGTAGTTACGAGATGCATAGATTATCCACTATAGCAAACAAAATCATCATAGATCATTACATAGTCATTCTATCTATTTCATTTACATTATGTGAGGTGTGTGTAATCTATATTTCAAAACACAAACATTATCGCATGAACTCATCTAGAAAGATACTAGATATCTTCTTAGCATTATCCGTACAAGTTTTTCGATATGTTGTGATAGAGTTCTGATTGTGGCCTTCCTATTGATTTACTCCCACTACTATGGTGAATGTGGTCATGTGTCTCCTAGATAGTTTTTTTATCTATTTTACAGGTGAGTTCTCATAAGTTTCACCATCTAATACTATGATGAGATATTACCGAATAGATTCAATATATCGGTTGAATTATATTACTATTTTGATTCGTTAATCATTCATTCTTATTTTTAATGTGATAAGGATTTTCCTCATCTAGGAATGACATGATTGAAACCTCATCTATTGAGTCATTAGTAGGAAAGGGTGATAGGATGATTGAATCAATTGATCATGATAATGGTAGGACATGAAATCATGATTAGAAAAATACCAGGCTCAGATCTTCTATGCAATGAAGGTCCACTTTTGGAATTTCAAATGGGTAGGTAATTCTCCCCCAATTAAGACCCTACTCCACATTATTATGTCAAAAAACCATACTTATTGGTCTTGAAAAGGTATTACTGAAACATTAAAATCTGATGGATTTAATGTTATGTTCCATATGTTACTCTTTTATTCTAGATAATAATTTTGACGCTTTAACTGAGTCCTTGTGGGTTTTCCAGAATTATAGTTTCACTATTAAATCATTCTACAATGACCGTTAGTTGATGAAAATTTATTTTAGAATAAAAAAATTATTATTTCATAACATTTTTATTATTATTTCAATCTATATGAAATAAGAAGTTCTCTTTCAGGAATTATGGAATCAATATAAAATTATATGGGTAGCAGTTGGATTTTTATTGGTTATTTTAATGATGTTATGGGGATATACGAAAATTTTTGTATTAATTTATTTGAAATATCATGAAATCAATTGTAATCGTTTATTATAAATGTGGCTTTGATGATGTCCCCATATCTATTGCTGATTATAATTAGAGTAGGTATACATTAATTGAGAGGTAGAGCTGTAAATTGGGTCGATTTTTTTATTGGTGGACGAGAGGAATGATGAAGTGGGTATATCTGCTATCACTCCCACTAAAATTCATTATGATCATAATAATATGTTAATTGATATTGGTGTTAGCAATTTTGAGTCATCCCCATTTCATTTTATGTATAATAATACTTGGTTCATTGTGACAGGATGTATAGAAACTATTTTGGGTGATTGGAAGGTTGATTTTTTGGGTAGTCCCCTTCAAATTGTTGCTACAATGTTGAAGAATGTGATTTACTGACATAAATTATATATTAAATAATTTTTTCTACTCATGGTAGTGAGATTTAGGAGGATGATTCTCATCAACTTCATTTAAAGTAAAATAAAATATTCCATGATGTGCCATCTCTAGAGGAAATAATAGCATTCCCCAAATGTGGTAGTCTTATGAATATCATGAGCATGGTTTCCATTAATCAATTCATCATTATATGTTTAATGGAATATTATTGAAATTCATGATAGTTTCATTGCATGCATAGTGAGAAAAAATTAATAAAAAGTCTCACATCCGTTAAAATTGATGGGAACCTGTTTACATATGACAATTAAATTTCTAATGACGAGGAATTTTATTTTCCGGATATATAATGTTATTATGTGGAATAAAACAAAAATTAAATTCCAAAATTCAATTGATCAAACCATTGATGACATTGAAAATCAATCTCATGTTGAATCTCATACTTCAATGGAGATTCACACACCTATCTTCTCTGTCAAAATGGATAATGTTATTTTTTATAATGGATTTGACCTAAAATTCATAATATCCTATTAGGAAATAGTTTAATTTGAGGCTATAAATGTTTTGATAGAATATTTTGTTCAATAATCAATGACATATGGTGTGAAGTCTAATTTAATTTCATTAATTAAAATGAATAAGAATGCACTAGATATAAAGGACATCATGCTTATTTCTTTTTGAAACTCTATACCAATGGTTATTATCAGAATCATAAAACACAAGTTTGATGATATTTTTAAAGGATTTATTGATATAAATAAGTTTGGGGTTTTCTATTGGAGAAATATTTATAACCTCACTTATACTTATTCCAAATGTGTGTACATTATTAAGATAATGGTAAAGGATGGTAATATGGCCCTAAAATGGGAATTTCTAATGATTCTTAGATAATAAACATTTGTTTAAATTATTATATAATAAGATTTAATGATTTTTCACATTGGAATATTGGGAAGATTTTATCTATTCTAAAAATTTCTAGGACATTTATTCATGTTAATGGGTCCATAAGTGGTTTCTTAATGTTATCTCGATGGGCTAGATGGGGGGGTACTTTTTTTTGGATTCTATTTTCCCTTATTGAGGAAAATATAAGTTGTTGTCTTACTAATATGGTTAAAGGTTTTCTTTATTATTAGATGAAGGTTGAAAATGAATTTTATTCCCCCCCCACATTTTTTGTATGCAAATGACATTTTACGTTTTTGGAAGGTTGACAGAGGTAATATCCATTATATCAAGATAATATTTTCATGTCATGAAAAAGATTCAGTTCATGGTATTGCATGGAACAATTCATAGATAATGTACGGGGAAGGGGTGATGCCTTATATTTAGGAGAGGGAGTCTCTAGCTCATGGTATGAAGAGGGGATGATTTAAATTCACAAAACTCAAAGTTCTTCTTTTTGGGGTAGGATTAAACAATTCTACATGGATAGAGTTTCTAAAAAGATTGTTAATGAACTAGAGACATAGATGTAGATGAAAATATCTTATAGAGATAGAATTTTATTATTTATTTATATAATCAAGTCAATGCTTGTATATTATAGTATTGATAGACTAGAGCCCTCGTTATGGAGATGAAATGAATGATACAAAATTTTATATAGACAGGGTCAACAAATGAGATAAAGTTATTATTGTTTTCCTTGAAAAATTGCATGAAACCTGAAAAGATGAGGACATTACGTGGAATGATTATTTTTCTTTCCATAAATACATGAGAATTTTAGAGTCTGTTAAAATTTACAGTGCTTGATTCTGAGGCCCGGTGTGACCAAAATCAATTTCCGAAGTTTCTTTCATGTACGTTCAGTAAACGTACGGGCGGGTTTTTATAACTTTTGAAGTTGTGCTCGGAATTGAAATCTGAGTGCTCTGTTGATCACAAAGTGCCAATATTCTCTTTAGAAGGCTTTCACCTCGATAATAGTTGGACGAGAATAAAAGGTAGATTTTGAGTTTTTATAAAAATAATAATAAAATAAAGTGAGCTACACTTTATTTTATTAGAGCCACCATGTGAGTGTTGGTGATTAAAACCTCCTCATAGAAGATGGATGTGGTACCACCACAGCTTATCCTCCCATGAGAGGTTATGGTGTTGGGGCCTAGCCGAACATAACCTTCCGTGAGAGGTTACGATGTGGGGACCACCCGACCCCTATTAATGGTAGGATAGTATAACCTCTCAACTCTCCCTCATTAATGAGAGTGATCCTCTTGACATCCCCTGATTAATTTTCAACAACTCTAACGCATTATGTTTGGTGGAGCGTTTAATATATTTCACCAATTTGAATTTCTGCCAACATCAAAAATAAAATGCAACATATTATTATTGGCATGGATCATTATGTGGAAACCTTGAGTGTTTTGGAAGGTGGATTATTGGGAGAAAAGATAAAATGAGTTCTCCAATGAAGAACACTCCCCCCAATGAAGAACGAAGAACTATGACAATGATCCTTATTCGAATTCTTCACCGGAAACCTACAGACATGGAGAAACTTCCATGATCCGACGCAGCTTGGGATTAGAAGTGTGGAGCGGACGCGACGAACGGAAATTCACATTATCTAATTTCTATGACTCCTTCAATGAATGAGTAATCAAATGTAGGATGATTGAATTCATTTGAGTACCTTGTTCATCCATAATTTTTTTGGATAATGATGTTTGTTGAGATTCGTTGTTATGAACAATTTTCTATCACCATAAACATGGAGGATACATGCCAACCTATCATGGCCCGACATCCTCCGTCGAATATCCTTTTTGTGGTGTTCTTCAGCATGGCGATGTATCAACGATGTGGCGATGAAGGCGGTGACGACAAAGGCTACGCAACCCGCAGCCTCCGCGAATCGCGCATCCCACGATGCTCCGGTGCTCCCCGCAGTCTGTCGGAGAACCGGCCGAGCAACCTTGACCTACACCACTGCTGGATTTCTCGGCCAAAAACCGTGCCTCCCACCCACCCCGCAGGCTTGCCTTTGGCCTACCACGACCTGCTTATCTCCCCCCCCCCCCCCGTGGACTCCAGCGTACCGCATCGGCCCGCACGTGGCCTCCCCCACGCCCCGCCTGTCTTCTAGGCGCCCACTTAGCCGACTGCCCGCCTTCCAGGTGCCCCCCCGGCCCCCATTCCGGCCTGAACCTACCACCACCCAGCCCGCTCGGCTGCCCGGCCGACCCGCCCTGGCCGAAGCCCCGCCTTCCCGGCCGCCCGGCACGCAGGTCTTCCCAGGCCCCTCCCTGATTCCCACCCGAACAGGCCGAGCCGCGCTGGCCTCCAGAGTCGGCCCGTGACCACCCTCATGGCATCGTTGCTCGAATAGGCTCGACCTCCTTGGACGAGCTGCCAAAACCATGCCCCTCGCGGTGCTAGCTGAACTATACCGACCACACCCTCTGGGCTGAGTCGCGCCCCTTGTGGCGACCTTTGGGCCGAACATCACATTCGGCCCGCTGGGCTGGGCCCAGCGGGCCGGGCTGAACCAAAAAGGATGGCTCTCTCAATGGGATGGACTAGAACCAATAGGTCTGACAGGGTCGACCCAGACTGGGTCAACCTAGTCTAAGATGGGCCATGTAGGTCCGACCGTGTTGAACCGGACCCGGGCCCACTACCGGCCATTACTTTCTTTTGGCCATATCTCTGGCACCAGACGACCATTTGACAAACCATTAGGGGCACTGGTATTCTTGATGCACGACTATCCCTATGAAAGGACCCCATCAGAGTTTGTGATACCGTTGAGATATGGTCATGTTGGATCGGGTAGGAATCCATCCGGGCCCCTGAGACTAAAAGGATAATAACTCACAGACCGAGTATCTGATTGACACGCTGCCTATTGCGTTGAAACCCCTATGACATGGAAGACCTATGATATACTTATTCATGGGTCTTTGTGGTAGTTGACATATCAACTCTTGGCATGAGGAGTTCAAACCTCCTAGAATCAAGCATTATTTGTAGAAACCATGTGGCTGGTTGCGCCCTGAAGACTGTTCCTGGATCCTGTGAGGGTCTGACATTTCTGACTTCTGTTCCTGGATCTTGTGTGGGTTCGATATAATAGATGTTCCTGGATCCTGTGTGGGTCCGAAAACTCTGACTACTATTCCTAGATCATGTGTGGGTCTTCCATCTCTTACTACTATTCTTGGATACATTGTGGGTCTGACAGTTTTGAATTCTATTCATGGATCCTATATGGGTTCTCCAAAATAGGTGGTCCTAGATCCTGTGTGGCTTCGACAACTCTGATTACTGTTCTTAGATGCTGTGTGGGTCCGACAGTTCTAATAGCGGGTCCTAGATCCTGTGTGGATCCCACATCATAGATGATTCAGTGGATACATCTGATCATCTCTCTCTCTCTACATAAGTTGTATACCCGTGTGAGATGAGTCAGCAACTCTTATGTTTCCTCATGATCGATATGGATTAATTGATAAATTAGGTATATGTATGTGAATCTTAAGTGGGGTTATCTGTTGATTTCATTATATGTGGTTTATCCTTTTTGGATTTCTTGAGACATTGAGGGTCTTGGGGTCCCTACTGAGTATTGTTATACTCACCATTACACGGGCTATGCTCGCACCTCATTGTGTTGGATGCAGATGATGGGCACCACTGACTGAGGATGAGTAGCTGGACTGGAGGGTACCCAGAGTTGGACCTTATGAGGAGTCAAAACATGTAGAAGACTGACCAACATTGAGTACTGAGGAGGCCATCTATACATACCCTTCAAGTAGGAGCCCCGGAGGACAACCCACTAGCTGATTTTCTTCTCATAATTTGTACTTGTTTTTTAGTTGTACTTGTACTTTCCTATTGGGCTTGTATGTTCTACTCATTTTACTTTTCAGAACTATTATGTATACAACATTATAGTTTTTTTACTTCTATCTTGTACTCTGTTGTGTGTGTTTTCAGTTATAAAGGAAATGCCTTCCCAACAAAGGGATTTACACCATTGGTGCTAGTGGCTATCCCCTATCCTTTGGAAGGCGGGATTGCGGTAGTCAATGTACGGGCCCTAGGGTACGGGTCGTGACAAATTGGTATCAGATGAGTTAGTTCTACCATTTAACATTGGACTCTGATCTTTCTTTTCAATGAAGAAGTAATGTTAAGAGTTTTGAGTGTGGTTTTCATTCCATTGAGTCCAATGATGGTGCGGCGGCCGACGTGTCCACACACCAGGACCATGACTTCTAATTTCTGACTTAGTGCATGAAAAACTGATTGCGTGTGTGTTTCAAGTGTTTTCTTTGAGATCTATTTGAATAATCTCACCAACTATTACTTATTGACTGTGACACAAAAATATAGTTTCATGATGGCCCCACGCAGTTAACCAGCCATGGTTCCGAGAGTTGTACGAGATGGCATTCCACCGAGCAATGAGGCCTTGGTGTAGGGCCCTATTAAAGTGGAGGCTCCTGTGGTACCACTACACGTTGGGTCACTGATGCCACCTACCCCAGCAGTAGAGAGTGAACTATGCCTGAGTGCGTTGTATGACTTCCAACACCAGAGGGAACCCAAGTTTATAGGAGAGACACACCTGTAGGTAGGTGAGGATTGGATGGAGGCTTTGGTGAGAGTCTTCATACTGGTAATGACACTATCTGACCTTATGGTGATCCTTGCCGTGAGTTTTCTTCAGGCAGCAGCAGGAAGACAGTGGAGCCTGATGCTCCAGGTGCATGATGATGCGACAATTATCTAGGATGATTTCAAGAGCCTGTTTTGGGCGGAGTTCATCCCAGAAACCCTATGTGCAGTGTAGATATAGGAGCTACTACATCTACAGTAGGGTAGCCTGACGGTGGAACAGAGCTCTGTGAGGTTCACAGACCTCTCACACTGCTCCACATGTGTGGTGAGGGACCCATTCTTTAGCGCCTAGACCTTAGAGCATGTGATCAGGCGAGAGATCAGGGCTTCGATGATCTCCCTTAGCATTTCGACGCAGGAGGGGGGTTTGAGAAAGCCCTCCTAGTGGAGAGTTTCATTGCTGGGCAGTCTCTAGCAGCGAGACCCACCACTAGTCGACATGCAACGGATTCTTCTGCAGCTGGTAGTAGACATATGTTACAGAGGACCAAGCGGACAAGACCATCTGGTAGACGACCTCAGGATATGAGTTCAGTTGTGTGGGGAACATGAGACAGAGCATGTCATGCCTAGAGTGGGCCATGTTACTCTTGTAGTGGGCAGGGTCACATGGCTCGTGACAGTCCGACCCATTGTACTCACAATCAGTAGACGTTCGAAGGACCACCCAGGCAGAGACATAGATTCAATCGAGGTGGACCATAGGGAGCATGAAGACATGGCAGAGGAGCTGGTCATGAAGATGGTGGTGGACGAACATTTGAGGTGTTACCGCCACCACCCCTTGGAGGTCCACCCCGACTGTAGGGAGCAGGTCGACAGGGGAGAGCACAACTCCAGGTAGCTGAGGCATACGACCATGGTGCTCTAGAGATGATTTGAGGTACGATCTGTGTCTACACATCCTTATCTGCAGTTATATAGAAAAGGGCTCCAATAACACTTCCATTGCCACTGCCCTCATTCGGAGCTCAAAGATTTCCATGGAGTCGTTGGATCGATCCTTACGGCTAGAGACTCCTACGGGAGCAGACTCGACGATTACGCACTGGTGCCAACAGTGTGAGATTACTCTAGAAGGTGAGAGCTTCAGCTGGGATCTCATCATAGCGGTGTCGTGGCCTTATGATATAATCATGGGTATGGACTGCTTTTCTACAGTCCATGCTCAGATCGACTGTATTAGGCACAAATTTTGGTGTTTATGCACAGATGAGACCAGGTTTAACTTCACCATTGAGAAGTGACTTTTTTCAGCTATGGACAGAATAAATCGGAAGAGGGTGCAACCGATCACACATATTTTGGCCTACCTTAGGCTCGGATGAATTGATGTGGAGGGTCCTAGCAATCCTGTAGTGGTGGAATAGTATGAGGTTGTTTTCTCTGATGATGTCCCAAGTCTAAATCCTCAGAGAGAGGTGGAATTCTACATTGAATTGTACCCTGGGATTATACCGTTAACTACACCAGCATATTGGATGGCTCCTGCGGATCTTCGCAAGCTCTAGGTATAGCTGTAGGACTTGCAGGGGAAGGGATTCATCCAACCAAGTGTTTCTCCCTAGGCAGCCCCGATTCTATTGGCCAAGAAGGCAGATGGGATCTTGAGGTTTTGTGTCAACTAACGTCGCCTGAACCAGTTGACCATTAAGCACAAGTACCCACATATGAGTATTGATGGCCTATTTGATTAGCTAAATGAAGGAAAATAATTCTCAAATATAGAGCTCAGATCAGGCTATCAACAGCTCAGAGTTCAAGATGAGGATTTGTAAAAGGCGGCCTTCAGGTGTCAGTATGGCCACTACGAGTTCTGGGATATTTCGTTCGGCGTATCCAACACTTTGGTAGTGTTCATGGGACTCATGAAAAGGATCTTTCAGCCATTTGACGATCACTTTTGTGTAGTATTCATCGATGAAATACTGATCTACTCGACTACTTAGGAGGAGCATGCCTACCATTTTCGGGTAGTACTGGACACACTCTGAGACAACCAGCTTTATGGTATGCTCTCTATGTTCTAGTTTTGGATCCAAGAAGTTCACTTTTTGGGACATGTAATCTCAAAGGCTAGAGTTGTAGTGGATCCAGTGATGATCTAGGTGGTACTTTCTTGGTATCCTCCCAGGAGTGAGACGGAGGTACGAAGTTTCCTGGGTTTGGCAGGATACTACCAGAGGTTTCTGCCATACATTTTCCTGAGTTGCTGCACCACTATCAGCCTTGACGAAGAAGGGGAAAACCTTTGTGTGGTCATAGAGATGCCAGTAGAGCCTTCAAGAGCTGAGGCAGAGGCTGACTAGTTCCCCCATCTTGAGGCTTCTATAGGAGGGCGTAGGGTACATAGTTTACTATGATGCATCAGGGACTAGTCTCAGGTCTGTTCGGATGCAGTAGTGAGATGTGATCGCATATGGCTCTCGACAGCTGATACAACACGAGCAGAACAATGCTACCCATGACCAAGAGATAGAAGCAGTGGTCTTCGCGTTGAAGATGTGGCATCACTATCTTATGGGAGAACCGCTTACCTTATACAATGATCTCAAGAGTCTCAGGTATATCTTCTCTCATAGGGACCTAAACCTAAGACAACGATGATGGCTTGAGTGCCTCCAGGACTATGAAATTGAGATAGTATATACTACAGTGAAGGGGAACGTTGTTGCGGGTACGATCAGCAGGAGATCTGGTATACAGCTACTAGGAGAGGAAACCGAGCAGCTGGATGCCTTAAAGATTTCTTAAGTGGGACCAGAGATGGTACGAGCTACCACAAATAAGCTTCAAATAATCTAGGAGCAGATGAATACTACACAGAGCATGTAGAAGTCGTATGCTAATAGGATACGGAGACCTATGGAGTTCTAGTGAGGAGAACACATCTTTCTACAGGTCTCACCTCGATGACGATTACTGAGATTTTTCCGAGGTGGCATGTTATCTAAAAGTTTCATCAGACATTTTCATGTCCTTAGTAGAGTCGGTGAGGTGGAATATCGCTTAGCACTTCCACCTCAGTTTCACCGGGTGCATGACGTATTCCTCGTATCTCATATGAGGAGACAAGTGCATGACCCTTCTGACATTATCGACCATAGAGAGTTGGACGTTGAAGATGCGGTGACTTTTACAAAGGGTACAGGGGAGATTGAGGATTGATAGGTGCAGGTCCTACGTGGATGGTCGATACCTTTGGTGTACATTCGCTGGAAACATGGGAACCTCCCGTAGAGAACATGGGAGCGGGAGGCTCAGATGCATGCTTTGTACCCCCACTTGTTCTTTTAGTTAGAGATGTAGCTTATGGGTACATAAAGCACGAAGGTGGGGAGAATTTAAATACTTAGAATTTCCGTGGATTTTTTTATTTTCCTAAATACATGGGAATTTTACGGGTCCGCATAAATTTATGGTGCTTGATTCCGAGGCCCGGTGTTCCCAAAATCAATTTATGAATATTTGTTAGGGTACGTTCAGTAAACATACATGTGAATTTTTATTACTTTTTAACCGGTGCTCGGAATTGAATTCTAAGGGAACCATTGAGCTCGTAGTGCCGATGTTCACTTATGAAGACCTTTCCCTCGACGACAGTTGGTTGAGAATAATATTTAGATTTTGTGTTTTTATAAAAAAAATAATAAAATAAAGAGAGTTACACTTTATTTTATTAGAGCCACCATGTGAGTGTTGGTGGTTAAAACCTCCTCATGGGAGTTGGATGTGGGACCACCACACCTTAACCTGCAATTAGAGGTTATGGTGGTGGGTCCCACCCGAACATAACCTCCCACGAGAGGTTACGACATGGGGACCACCCGACCCCTATTAATGGGAGGAGAGTATAACCTCTCAAATCTCCCTCATTAATGAAGGAGAGACTCTTGACATACCCTAATTAATTTTTGATAACACTCATGCATTAATTTGGTGGAGACATTAATTTATTTCACCACTTTAATTTTGTGCCAACAGGAAAAATAATAGGCAACTTATTATTATTGGAATGGTTCATTCTGTGGAAACCTGGAGTGTTTTGGAAGGAGGATTTTTGGGGGAAGAGTGAAAAAGAGTTCTCTAACGAATAACACTCCTCTAAATGAAGAATATAGACCGCCAGCGACGATCCTTCTCCGAATTCTTTCTCGGACACGTACCGACGAGGAGCGACTACCACGAGCCGACGTAGCTTGGGATTTGAAGCTTGCAGTAGATGTGATGAATGATGATTCCTTTCATCTTTTTTCCGAGACTCCGTTAACTAATGAAGAATCAAAGGTAGGGGGATTAAATTCATTAAAGTACCTTGTTCTTCCCCTTTTTTTTGGATAATTATGGATGTTGATCTTCGTTCATATGATCCATTTTCTATCACCATAAACGCGGAGGATACGGGAATACCTAACATGGACCAACATCCTCCATCAATTTTCCTTCTTGTGGCATTCTTCAGAATGGCGACGTAACAACAATGAGGTGACGAAGTCGATGACGACAAAGGCTATACAACTTGTGTCCTTCTCTAATCGCGCTACCCATAGCGCTCCGGTGCTCTGCGCCGTCCGTCGGGGAACTGCCCCAGCAACCCTGGCCCGTACTGCCGCTGGTGTTCTCGACCAAATACCACATCTCCCGTGCACCACGCCAGCCAGCCTGCGGCCTGCCGTGCCCTACACGGCCTTCCTGCGACCTCCAGCGTGCCCTGTCGGCCTACCTGCAGCCTCCTGCGCGCCCTACCTGGTTTGTCTGCGACCTCCCGCGGGCCCCACCGATCTACCCGGCACCCTCCCAGCCGCCTGTCGGCCTACCCGTCGCCCTCCTGGCTGTCCTGCCGGCATGACCGGGCCCTGTTCTGGCCTTCCCGGCCGCCCTACCGGCCTGCCCCAGCCTCCATCGGGCCTGCCTGGCCACCCTTCCAGTGTGCCCAGGCCGCAGCCCGGCCTGCCAGGCCACCCTGCCGCTGCCGCACCTCAGTTCTCGGCCGAACATGACGAGCCGCATCGGCCTCTTGATCTGGCCAGCGGCCTCCCTCGCGGCGCCGCTTACCGAACCGGCTCAACCTCCCGGGTCGAGCAGAAGGAACTGCACCCCTCCTGGCATTGGTTGAACCAAACCAGTCGGGCCCTGTGGGCAGATTCGTGCCCCTCACAGCGACGTCCAGGCCGAACTCATCATGTGTCTTGCTGGTCTGGGCCCCGAAGGTCGGACCGAACCTCACAAGATGGCGGTCCCAATGGGTCGGGCCAGACCCAACAGGTCTGATCGGGTCGACCCAGACTGGGTCGGCCCGGAATAAGACGGGCCGAGTCGGTCTGACCAGGTCAGACCCGACGCGGGCCCACTATCGGCCTTTAATTTCTTTTGGAAATATCTATGGCCTCAAACTATCGTTTGACGAACCATCAGCGGCGCTGGTATTCCTGGATCACGACTATCCATTTGAGAATACCCCATCGGATTTTGGGGTACAGTTGAGATACAGTCAGGTTGGATCTAGCACGAATCCATTCAGTCCCCTAGGACTAAAATATTAATAACTCACAGACCGTGCGTCTGAATAACACATTGTCTATTGTTTTGAGACCCCTAATACTTGGCAGAACTCTGAGATACTTCTTCGTGGGTCTTTGTGGAAGTTGACGTACCGAATCATTGCTTCAGGAGTGGACCCTCCCATAATCAACCATGATTTGTGGAAACCCTGGGGATGTCTATGCACTAACAACTGTTCCTAGATCCTATGTGGGTCCATAAATTCTAACTTCTATTCCGGAATCCTACGTGGGTTCGATAGAATAGATGGTCATGGATCCAGTGTGGGTCTGAAAACTCTGACTACTATTCCTAGACACTGTGTGGATCCGATAGTTCTGTCTTATGTTATTGGATCCTGTGTGGGTTCGAAAAAATAGCTGGTCTTGTATCTTGTGTGGGTCTGACAGCTCCGACTACTATTCTTGGATACTCTGTGGGTCTGAAAGTACTTACTACTAGTCCTGGATCCAGTGTGGTTCTGACAGGTTAGATGATTCATTTGATACATCTGATCATCTCTCTCTCACTACATAAGTTTCATAACTGTGTATGATGAGTCCCCAACTCTTGTGTTTCCTCATGATTGAGTTGGATTACTTGATATCATAGGTATATGTATGGGCATATACTTAAGTGGGGTTATCTGACGATTTCATAATATGTGGCTTATCCTTGTTGGATTTTGTAATATCTATATGGGCTCAGGGTCCCTACTGAGTATCCTTATACTCACCCCTACACGGGCTATGACCATAACTCGTTGTGCTGGATGCAGACGACAGACAACACTGACTAAGGCTGAGTAGTAGGACTGGACGGTACACGGAGGTGGACCTTACGACGAGTTGGTAAATGGATGAGACTGAGAGACGTGTAGTACTAAGAAGGCCATTAGTACCAACCCTTTCGGCAGGATCCCCGGAGGACAACCTAGTAGATGTTGGAGTTTGTGGGTTAGAACCAACTACTTTGTACTTTATTCATTAATAAAAGCCTTATCACATCTTGATTTTTATTCTGCGTGACAATGCATGTGATAATGTCCTAAGGATAGCTGTTGCATTAAAGAGTCATAGAAGATCCCTGCTATGACGTGAACCCGGAAGTGCAATAACTATATTCTTGAAAGTATGTTCTATGGCCGGATGGTATTATTTGAGGGTCACAAATAATATAGGTCATTAAGGGTGAGGACTCATAAATCATTGAGGCACCTTCTAATGGTGTGAACCCTTGGTAATATCTAGGAGGATATTATGGGAACGAGACCCACCAGTAGGAAATCCTCATTTCATATTGTCATTTGATGTTCCTATCTGCAGACAAGTGTATTGGTAATTAGACATTAAGATTATTATTAATTGTTATTACAACTCGGCACTTAGATGTATTTATGAAAACAGTGATGAAACACTATTCAAAGAATGGTAGGATACATTAGGTGCATCACGGGTAATAATGCATTAATAGATAATGTGAGAAAGGATTTGTCGCTTCTGTTCCATAATGAATGTAGATATCTCAGGCCCTTTGATGGAATTGATATAGCCTACATAAATCAATGGCCATGGTAAGGTATGGGGGAGTTCAATTCAGGGAAGTCAAAGAAAGAATATTCGAGCACATGGGTTGATGGCACTAGCATGAAACCAGCTTGATTAGAGATATTGAGACAAATGGATTATATTACACGGTAAGTGTTCGTATGAGGTGACATGTCATTGTGACATTAACTTCTTTCTCTATGGGTTCTCTGGCGTGTTTCTAGACTGTAACCTTGGACATTAGGCAGGCTCAGCTTAATTCCACAATGAAAGAGTCCTAGAGGGTCCCACAAAAAGTGTGTCCATGTATCTCAGTTAAATTTTAATTTAACAAGTTGAATAAAGATTATTCCTGATTGTGGTTTAATAATTATTCAAGGATGTATGATCGCATTTATTTCAACACTAGTTATTCAGGAGAATATATTTTGGGTGAAATAATATGTATTTATTAGAGATTAATGAAGTTACATTTATTTAAGAAATAAATAGCCATTACTCAAGGTCTAATAAATGAGGTAGAGGAAAATAAATAAAACTGGAAAAATAAAAGTACACGCCGTGTATGTTTATAAAAACATGCCGTGTAGTTTTTTTATTCAGGATTCGTAAGAAAATATGGTTTATTTAAATAAATGATACTAAATGTGATACATTGGATGCATGTTAAGTAATAATAATGGTCACCTTTCATTATTAAGACATGGGGTATTACTAAGAATTAAATGAAATAATTAAATTCTTTTGGGAAATTAATTCATTTTTTTATTTTAAGTATTATAAATCTCAATTACATTATTCTCATGAGGTTGATACATTTTGGTTGTGCACACAGATTGGAAATAATCTCAATCCAAGAGAGAATTCCATTTCCACAATGAATGCTTCCCAGTTATGAAAGAAATATCCTCAACCGGATCAAGGCCATCGAAGATGGACATCGCAAGAGAAGGATCTTCTGTGCTAGCACCCATAGTTCCCTTCAGCGACGCCCAGAGATACGTGGAGAATGTGTGGATCACTTCTAGAAGAATCCTATACATGGATTCTGTGACACAACAACGGATCACAAGATCGTTACCATAGAGATCAACGAATAAATAATTCCTTCGAGGGAATTCTTATGAATTAATTAAATTAATTATAACCAAAATATTATGATCTTATCTTGAGTGTTCTGGGACTATTCTTTTCTTTTTCCGTTCTTCGTTCTATTTCGAAGATCCGGCATTTTATATTGTGATGGATGTTGGATTAAACTTCATTTAACATTAAAATTAATGTTGGGAAATCCCACCAATGTGCTTCCGCTGTGCCCAGAACCTACAAGTGGAATCAGAGTGGCGCAGCGGAAGCATTGTGAGCCCATAACCATGTAATGCGAAAACTACACGACATGTGTCCAAAAGAACACTTCGTGTACTCCGAAAATTTCCGAGGTTCATTAACACGCCCTATCCCAATGCGTATACTTCAGATGGACGGTGAAGAAAAGTACACGCTGTGTAGTTGGAACTACACACCGTGTACACACCCAAATTACGCATAATTATTAAAATTTATTAATATATTATACAAACCCTTGAGACTTGTACTATAGTGCAGGCGTAAAGCTGAGGCACAACACGTGATAGGTGTTTTATATATATGTGATTAATTTAATATATGAATAATGAACCGGAATTCACTAGGATTCCTCTAGGGTACAAGTTACGTACAAGGATAAGTTTTAATGAATTTATTTGTTTAAAATTATGATAGATGAGAATATCAAGGAAATTCAGAAAAAGGGTTTAAGATAAAAGGATTGATTAATTAAAGATAATTAATTAATTTGAGCGTGATTTATCTTAAATACGAACGATTAATTAATTGAATGTTAGTTTTATTTATGCATAAATAAGGTTGCATGTATGGATGATCATGAGCTAGACCAAGACCTTTGTATGTGAATGGATTCTTTTAATTTATTTATTTAAATTAAATTTGTTGGAATGCGAGACATCTCCTCATTAATATGTATGTCATGCGTGCCGAATGATTCTTTTATTTAAAAACCCCTTTTACCCCTCAACTGCATGTGAGATAAATGCATATGTAATGGATGGAGATCCCAAGCTAGTGTAGGCGGCTCATTTCCGGGGCCATGGTGAAACCAATCCAAGTAGATACAAAGGTGGATAGGTGGAAAGCTATAAACACGAACCCAAATGGTTCAAGGTGTTTATCCACTAGGTCTTGGGCTAGTTTATCTACTGCTAGATAAAATAACCAACATAAAAGATCATGATCATACCATTTATTTTATTTCTATCATTTTCAAGGTTTATTTATGGTGGGTGTGTTGTCAAGATCAACCAATTAATTAATAAAATGATCATGCAAGATGGAACTAAAATAAAACCATCTTATAGGTAAATATTATATTAGATATGGTTAATAACTTAAGTAAATCCAACTTAATATTACCAATCATGTAATAAAAGATAATAAAACGGAAATTTACGTATATGGATAAAATCCCAAAAAAGAAATATTATGTCGGGTTAGCCTTCCATAATCTTGGTTAGAATCGAACCATAGTTCAAAGTGCTTGACCAACCCTAGTTGGGGTGCTTTCAATTATTGGGGAATTCTAATTCAAGGTTTTGAGTTCACTTGACTTGGTTCGCATCAAGGGTCGACTACCACAGCAGGACTTGGTGTGACCAATAGGCAAAGGGTAATGAAATCTAAAATAAAATAATTTCAGGATTGGGGAGTCCACTCAGCAGATCAAGGAGCTACGAGTTAAATGTAGTTGGCATTTAGGATGCCTACCGAAAACTCTTCAATTTGCTTGACCTACCCTATTTGGGGTAATGCGAAGGAAAATATGGATCCTTGTCATTAGAATATTCAGGAAACAAAATATTCCAAAGACAATCTTGAGGGCTATTGGATTTCGATAAATTAGTGGGAGACTAATATATATTAATTTATATATTTTTCTCAATTTTTTTAATAAAGTACTAAAACGTTGCTCATATTAATTTCTAGAAACGGTAAGAAAATGACTTCAAACACATCATTGTGCACCATACTTGAGAAGGAAAACCTTCTCACCGGAACCAATTTCTAAGAGTGGCAGAGGCATTTACATGTCGTCCTTTTCCACAAAAAGAAAATTGTATGTGCTGGAAGAGTCTATTTCAGTTGCGCTTGGGAAAGAGGCTAGTGTTGAGGAATTATCTATCGACATGAAACACATGGATTATGCCACAGATGTCCATTGATTCATGCTATCGGCCATGTATAATGAGCTCTTGAAGCAACATGAAAAAATGGACGTGTATAGCATGATGTATCTCTTTATTGATCTCTACAATGAGAAGGAGAGACATGAGAGCTATGATATCTCTAATTCTTTGTTTACCACAATGCTTGGAGATTCTGAGCCAGCTGGGCCTCATGTAGTCAATCTTATTGGATACATTGAACGCATGGACATCTTAGGGATTAAATTCCCTGATGATTTGCAAACAGATCTCATCATATTATCGAGGCCCAAGACCTTCTCAAGCTTCATTATCAACTATAACATGAGCGACAATGAGAAGAGTCTGTCGAAGCTTCTGAACTTGATTCTCCAGGTAGAAAAGGACATGGGGCGTGACAAACCCGTAGTCCTTATGGTGAAAAAGAAAATGAGGAACAAGGAAAATGGTCCAAAGACTTACAAACATTCTGAATCCCCTAAGCATCGTCCCTCCATGGAGGGGAAGATCCACAGGCAGGGCAAGTAATAGGAGGTAGTGTGTTTTGAATGAGGCAAGCAGGGCCACTGGAAGAGGAACTGTACCCAGAAGTGTGGGGATGCTAAAGGTGAATTCGTTATCAAGTGAAATCTTTATATTTCTACGAATTCAGTATTAGATACAGCTTGTGGGGATCACATCTCTATTCAAATTCAAGAACCAAGTAGATTAACAAAGATCGCCAAGGGAGAGGTGGATCTTCGAGCTGCCAATGGCGCAAGAATGGCTTCGTTGGCTATTTGAGACTACCACCTCTCATTACCGACAGGGAAGATTTTGGTTTTACATAACTATTATTTTCTTCCTAGTGTTACCAAGAACATAATTTTTGTATCTTGTTTGGATATGGATGGATTTTTTTACAAGTTCAGAAATAAGGGTTGTTTGTTTTATAAGAACTACGTATCTTATGGTATGGAACATTTAAATAATGGGTTTTATGTATTAAATTAAGAAAACCAAGTGTTGGAAATCGATAACAAAACAAACTCACATGACTCATACATCACCTATTTGTGGAATCACCATCTCTGTCATGTAAATGAGAAGCACTTGACAATGCTCGGCCATGATATATATTTAGACTATACTGAGCTAAAACCACTAGATAGATGTCACTCTTGTTTACAAGGTAAAATCACCAAGCCGCCTTTTGGTGGACAGGGTGAAAGGGCCACAGAGCTCCTTGGATTGGTACACACGGATGTATGTGGATCACTTCTAGTAGAAGCTAGATGTGGACATTCATACTTTATTACTTTTACTGGTAATTTATGTAGATACGGATTTGTCTACTTAATGAGGTATAAGTCTAAAGCCTTAGAGAAATATAAGGAATTCAAGAAAGAAGTAGAGAATCATCTTGGTTAGAAGATAAAGAAGCTTCGATCGGATCGAGGTGGAGAATATCTAAACCAAGAATTCATTGATATTCTACGGGAGTCTGAGATTCTATCTCAGATCACTCCTCCTTATACACCACAGTGGAATGGTGTTATTGAAAGGAGGAACCACACCTTGTTGGAAATTGTAAGGTCGATGATGAGTCATGTGCATCTTCCATTATCTTTTTGGGGATATGCATTACAAACTGCAGCATACAAATTAAACTGAGTAACAACTAAGGTGGAAAACGGAATTCCCTTCGAGTTATGGAATAGAAAGAAAACCATTTTGTCACATACACGTTTTATGGGGATGTGAGGTGTTTGTTAAGGACTTATCAGGAAACAAACTAGCACCCCGGGGAACGAAGTGTATCTTTATAGGATATCCTAAGTAAATGAAAGGATATTACCTATATAACCCTCAAGACAAGAAAGTGATTGTCACCAAACATTCTATCATTCTTGAGAGGGAGAACATACTCAAGAAGGATAGTGTGAGAAAGATTGACTTCACCGAAGTTGATGCTAAAGATACACATGAGTTGGTAAAGGAATAAGTTCCACAGGTCCCCATGGAAGAGGTTCCAGAAACACAAGTACTGCGTAGGAGCTCAAAAAATGTAAGGGAATTAGAGTGATCTATTTTCCTAGTCACTGACGATGGTGAATCATTATTGTTGGAAAATGATGAACCTCTCTCCTAAAAGAAAGAAGTAGAAATCTAAGAAGTGGAAATATGGCTAGAAGCTATTAATTATGAGATGGATTCCATGTATCAGAAATATGTTTGGATTCTGGTCGATGAGCTAGTTGATGTAAAGCATGTTGGATGCAAATGGGTATTCAAGAGAAAGCTGGAGATGGAAGGTCAAGTTAGCACCTATAAATCAAGGCTAGTGTCTAAAGGATTCATAAAATGTCAAGGAATTGACTATGATGAAACCTTCTCTCCAGTTTCCATGTTTAAATTCATAGGAATCATACTTCCCATAGCAGCTTACCATGACTACGACATTTGGACGATGGATGTCAAAACAGCATTCCATAATGGGAACCTTTAGGAAGATGTCTATATGACACAACCAGAAGGGTTTGTGACACCAGGTGAATCCAAACCGATTTACAAGGTGCAGAAATCCATTTATGGATTGAAGCAAGCATCCAGGTCATGGAACATTCGATTTGATGAAGCTATAATGGAATTTCGTTTCATAGAGAACAAATGTGAGCCATGTGTTTATAAGAGGTTTAATGGGAATGCGGTTTTTATCCTAGTAGTATATGTTGATGACATATTGCTTATTGGAAATGACATACCTGCCTTACAGTCAGTTAAGGACTGGTTGAACAAGTTCTTCTCCATGAAATACTTATGTGATGCAGCCTACATTCCAGGGATCAAGATCATTCATGATAGATCCAAGAGTATGTTTTTACTATCTCAGGGTACATACATTGACCATATACTAAAGAGATTTAGTATGGAACAATCCAAAAGGGGATTGGTTCCAGTGTCACATGGGATAAATCTTTCTAAGAAAATGATCCTCAGACAAAACAAGAGAAAGATAGGATGAGCACGATCCCATAATCCTTAGCTATAGGATCCATCATGTAATCCATGTTATGTACCAGGCTTGATGTTACCTATGCACTGAGAATGGTAGGTAGATATCAAGCAGATCCATGAGAATGGCATTGGACTGCTGTTAAGACTATCCTTAAGTATCTGATTAAAACTAAGGATATGTTCCTGGTATATGGAGGAGACGAGGAGCTTGTCATCAGAGGGTATGCTGATGCTGGTTTTTAGATAGATCAGGATGATCTGAAGTCACAATCTGGATACGTTTTCTATCTCAATGGATGAACTGTGATCTGGAATAGTTCATAGAAGCCCTTTTTCGCCGATTCTACAACAGAGTCCGAGTATATAGTGGATTATGATGCAGCCAAGTAAGCCGTCTGGATTTGGAATTTTGTCCAGGATCTTAATGTGGTGCCTAGTAGTGAAGATCCCATTACATTATATTGTGATAATACTGCAGCAGTGGCACTTGAATAAGAACCAAGGTCACATCAACGTACAAAGCACATACTCCAGAAGTATCACCTATTAAGGGATTTCTATCAAAGGGGTGATGTTATAGTGAGAAGAGTTTCCACAGAAGAGAACGTGGTGGACCACATGACTAAAGGCCTATCTCAGAAGAAGCATGAATATCATGTGAGATCTATCAGGTTAATGGTTGTTAGTAGGTGTCTCTAGTTCATGTGGGAGTCTGTTGGAGTTGGTGGCCTAGATCCAAATACATTGTACTTTATTTATTAATATAAGCCTTATCACATCTTGATTATTCTTCTGCGTGACAATTCATGTGATAATGTCCTAAGGATAACTGTTGCATTAATGGGTCATAGCGGATCCCTACTATGATGAGAACCTGGAAGTGCTATAAAACTATTCTTGAAAGTACGTTCTATAGCCAGATGATCTTATTTTAGGGGCACAAATAATACATGTCATTAGGGGTGAGGACTCATAAATCTTTGAGGCACCTTCTCATGGTGTGTGCCCTTGGTAATATCTAGTAGGATATTATGAGATCAAGTCCCGCTAGTTGGAAATACACATTTCAGAGTGTCATTGGATGTTCCTATCTACGGACATGTGTATTGGTTCTTAGACTTAACGATTTCTATTAATGGGTATTACTACTCGCGAACATAGATGTATTGACGAAAACAGTGATGACACATATTTCACAGCGAGGTAGGATACGTTGGGTGCGTCACGAGTAATATTGCATTAATAGATAATGCGAGCAATGATTTTTACCTTCTGTTCCATAACAGAAGTAGATATCTAAAGCCCTTTTATTGAATTGATATAGACTACATAAATCCATGTCCATGGTATGGTATGGGCGAGTTCAATTCTGGGTAGTTAAAGAAAGAATAATCGAGCACATGGGTTGATGGAACTAGCATGTAACCCGCTTAATTAGAGATATCAAGACAAAGGGATTATATTACATGGTAAGCATTCGTAGGAGGTGACGTGTCATTGCGGTGTTAACTTATTTCTCTATGGGTGCCTTGGCATGTTGCTAGATGCTAACCTTGGAATTTAGGCAGGCTCAGCCTAATGAAACTAAGAAAGTGGCCTAGATGGTCACACACTCTGTCTGTCCATGTATCTCATTAAAATATTAATTTAACACGTTGAATAATGATTATTCCCGATTGTGGTTTAATAATTATTCAATGATGCATGATCGCATTTATTTCGACACCAGTTATTCGAGAGAATATATTATGGGTGAAATAATATGTATTTATTAGAGAGTAATGCAGTTACATTTATTTAAGAAATAAATCGCCATTACTCAAGGTCTAATAAATGAGGTGGAGGAAAATAAATAAAACTGGAAAAATAAAAGCACACGCCATGTATGTTTATACATACACACCGTGTAGTTTGTTTCTTCAGGATTCATGAGAAAATATTTTTTATTTAATTAAATGATATTAAATTTGATACATTGGATGCATGTCAAGTAATAATTATGGTCAACAATCACTATTAAGACATAGGGTATTACTAAGAATTAAATGAAATAATTAGATGCTTTTGGGCAATTAATTCATTTTATTATTTTATGTATTATAAATCCCAATTACATTATTCTCATGAGGTTGAGCCATTTTGGTTGTGCACAACGGATTCGAAAAACTCTCAACCCAATAGAGAATTCCATTTCCACCAAGAATGCTTTCACGTTACGAAAGCAAGATCCTCCACCAGATCAAGGTGATCGAAGGCGGACATCGCAAGCGAAGGATCTTCCGCGCTAGCTCCTGGAATTCCCATCAGTGATGCCCAGAGATACATGGATCATGTGTGGATCACCTCTAGATGAATCCTATACATGGATTATACAGTGCATCGATGGATCACAGGATCGTGACAAGAGACGTCAAAGAACTAGGAATTCCATCGAGGTAATTCTTATGAATTAATTAAATTAATTATAACCAACATATGATTATCCTATCTTGAGGGTTCCGAGACTCATCTTTTCCTTTTCCATTCTTCGTTCTATTCCAAAGATCCGACATTTTATATCATGATGGATCTCGGATTAAATGTTGTTTAACGTTAAAATTAATGTTGGGAAATCCCACCAACGCGCTTCCGCTGCGCCCCGAACCTAGAGTAGCTGCATTTCATTTCATCAGCTGTACTTTATTTTCCTTTATACTTGTAATTTCCTATTGGGATTTTATTTTCGGACCCTTTACATTTCAGCTCTCTTCTGTATTCAACTTTATATAGTGTTTTACTACCGTCTCATACTTTTTTGTGTGTGTTTTCAGTTATAAAGGCAATGCCTTCCCAGCTTAGGGATTTACACCTTTGGTGGTAGTCGACATCCCCTTGCCAAAGGATGGAGAGCTTGGGGTAGGCACGACATGGACCCCGGGTGACAGTTCATGACAATACCATTAAACATGGATGGATTGGGAATAAATGATATTAAAATATTCAAATATAATTTGGTAAAAAAATATACATGGAGAATTATTTCCGCATATGACCCCTCATTGAATTTCTTGTGACAATATTTTTTTGATAAACTATATAATTCTCATTTCATGTATGTGTCCTTTTATCTCTTGAATTCTATTAAGTAATCCTATTAGTAAATTATGGGCTTTTCGAAATAGGTGGTTTGTACAAAACTATCATTGAACTTTTAGAGAACTCCTTTGATCACTCGACCAATCATAAATGTTGTACTAATTAATTCATCCAAGAATAATTTCATTATTTTTTAATTACAGATGAGAAATGTTATCTGTGATTTTTCTCCCAGTCCAGATCACTAAGGAGTTATCCAGGTATGCCTATTCATATAGTGAAACATTAAAATGGATGCCCATCCTAGATGGTAGATTGACTACTGGGGACTATTACAAGATGAAATGTGGTATCTAGGTTAGTTTTCTGGATTGGAATTCAAGTTTTAGAAAGACCATTACTCCTTCTATGGATATATTATAGAATTGTAAAAACTATAAAAAAATTATTTTTCTATCTAATATAGTATTCCTTGCAATGGTAGTCAAATTTATTATGCTTTGTACTTTTGGATGAATTCCATGGAGTCCATTTTTTATTTTCTTTTATGGTGTGTCATTTCTATGAAATTATAGATTTATCTATATGATTTATTTACATGTAATTTTAATTTCACGAGTATTTAGGTGATAATCATATATATATGACTCATTTCATGTAGTGAGTAGATAAATTCTCTCATGTTGGATGTAGAGATTAATGATTTTTCGTATAGATGGTGTGCAAAGAATTTTATGGTCTTTTATAATCGTGCACCTTATTTTTATGATGATGTCTCTTCCAACCATAATGGGATCATTATTTCATCAAAAATAAGAACTTGGGTAATGTAAAATGAGTTTTCTGACATTGTTAAATTGAGATCAGTTTTTCTTAATTGAAGAGTGATTAAACCATTAGTGGACAAATAAATTAGGTGGATACTGCTACACCAAAGGTGGTTAAATTTCAATGTTTATGGGGGACGATTAATGTGATCCAGAGACCCCAGGTTTTCATGGAAAATTACATACATATCATGGGATCATTAAAGGTTGTTTCATACACATAACTGGGAATGGTTATGTAGTTGATGTTGAGCTGTGTGTTATGATCATGGTAATTAGATATGCTTTCAAATATTGTTGTATTACTCGATATATGGAATCATACTCATCAATTATAGTAAAAGTTATCAAGAGTTGATCCATGAATACACCATGGAAAATTTTCTTGATCTATATTGATTTCATTCATCGCGATGAATGTATTTCCCCTGATGTAGTGCATGTCTATAAAAAGGAAAATCATGTTTTTATTCTGTTTCTAAGAGACAAATTTTTTGAGGATAGTTCAAGTAGGTAATTCGTGTTACCAAATTATTGCTCTGGTTCTGATCAGGTCGATTCTTAGGGAAATTATCATACCTTGATTTGTGAGGCCTCTTTGTAATGTATTGCATAGTTATTTAATTTTTTTTTAAAAAAATTTATATTACTATGTTTGTGTGCCTCTTAGACTTTCTGTTTAAGATTGTGTATAATTGTGAAGTTACTCAGACCCCAATGTATGAGCAGTAATGTCTTGCATTTTTTCAATGGAAATAGATAGTATTAATCATTTCCATAAAGACTGAATCATTTTTAGTAATGGTAATCCGTATATATATATATATATATGTGATTCTTGTAATATATTTCAATACAATTTTCATTTTCAGAATATCATTATCCCCTATATAATATCATTTGATATCATTCATTGCATACTTACTGTATTACATGGAATGGAAATCAAACAATTAGGAGCTCCAATTATTTGTATGTATTATGTATAATATTTCTATCAGCATTAAATATTCATAATAATTAGATGATAAATATCATGAAAAAAATCAATTAAATCAATAAAATGTTAATTAAATTCATCCAATGCTAAATTCAGTGAAAAAATAATGTATAATAATACAATACATAATCAATATAAAAAGTTATATAACTAAAAAAATATTCCATTTAAACAATAAAATAATAATTAAATTCATCAATTTAAAATATCATTGAGAAAATAACATAAATGATATTTTAAGATATATTCAATATTTCAATTTCACAGAAAACACATGAACATTCATTAGTATTCCTATAATGATATACTTCCATTGATAATTAAATATTGACAATATGATGTATAAAAATATAGGACAAACCAATTTTTTAAATTTAATAGAAAAAACCTGAAAACCCAATTAATAAATTAGTAATTAATTAAATCTTTAGATAATTCCATTGGTAAGATTTCATGGAAAATTAGATAACGCATATTCAATATGGAATGAAAAATCAATGAAAAGACATTTTATTTTAACACTTACATGATAATTAAATTAATTGGGAGATAAATTATTTATGAAAATATCATGGATAATAATAACTAAATTTTTAATAAAGGTAATGACTAATCATTGGACATCATGATCTCAAGAAAATGATACCACTATTATCATTTCCTTTCACAGGATGTTTTAAAACTAGAGGGAGGAACCCATTCATTTTCATATTTCTGATTCACCTCTTGATATTACACGTACATTAAGAGAATATGTTATTCTGGCCATATTTATCAAAGCATTCCACAAAAATTACTCATATATCAAATAATTGATTTAAATCATTAATAATGTCTATTATCCTCGAATATATGTATTGAGTAAATAATAAAAAAAATTCAATATATCTCAAGATAAAAAATGTCATTCAATTTATAACACCATATGCTAACAATATATTTTATATGAAATAAACATATCCATGACAATCAAAAATAGAGATATTGGGAAAATTTATTTCCCAATCATATCATGAATGTGAATATTAAAATTGATTTATAACGAGTACAATAATAAATCAAGAATGTGATTGTCAAAACTACCCTATGTCCAAATAATCATAATCTATCCATATTAAAAATAATAATTTTTCAAATACAACATATCAGTAGTAGATTATATAAAAATTATTTGTTTTCTTTACGAAAGTAAATTGTATAAAAATATCATTAATGTTTTTTTTTAAATATACATAATCCATTTTGAAAATAACCACTGAAAACTAAAATTTTAAAAGAAAAATTAAAATAAATTTTCATGAAAATAACCTTTGAGTCTTATAAATGATCATTAAAACAACTAGTGGTCTTGAATTTGGGGGCTTACCCAAGTGGTAAAGGCTCCATGTAATCCGACATCGTATACGAATTTAAATCCGGGTTGGGGTGAATTTATGCTGGTAGGTGGTGACATAGGAAAGACTAAGGTAAGAAGTGACACATATATGACATCGGCTTCATGAAACAAGTATTTTCAGGAAGTAATGACACTATAATGGGACTTCGAGCTATGAAATGGGATATATTCCCACTAGTCCATCAGGCCATGAATCAAATAAATAAGGCTTGGTGGGATGGATTTCCCTTGGGGGATATGTCTTTATTTTCATACCTATGAGTTTGGTGTATGGGTTTATTATATATATATATATATATATGGTGGACATTATTATTGGAAATTTTGTACATGTCGTTCATGTTAAAAAAATTTCACTTTAACATTTTGGTAAAATCAAAATATGAACTATTTAGAAATGATATATAATAAAATAAATCATTTTATTAAATTTAAAAAATGATTAATAATCACATTATTAAATTATTCCAAATAGTGTAAAAATGAAATTTATTTTATAATACCTGGTCATGTATGAAGAATGACACATCTTCATAGAGAGAAAAAAATATATATTTTATTAAAAACATTTTTTGATGAATTTTTTCTTCCAAATAGTACGAAAATAATTATATTAAATTAATACATAATTAAGAACTAGAGTAATAAAAAATTAAACGGTTTTATAAGAAAATGATAAAAAAAATTATGTTAATGTGGTCTTAAGGAATAATAATATTATACATAAATGTTGATGTATGTATGATTTATAAATTAATTTATCGAAAAATAATGAAATATGTTTTAATTAAGGGAAATTGAGACAATATCCCATGACTTATGTCTATCATGTAACATACGTTCTTAGAAATATTGAATAATAAACATATCTAAATTATTTAATATCATAAGAACAATTTTCAATAATATTATTATTTTTTCACATATTAACATTTATTACACAATTAGTTAATAAAAAATTCTTACAACTGGTGTTTCAATGATATTTGACATATGTGTTAAAAATGACGTCCGTAGGTTAACTATTGTAAAATGTGGCCATCTATTCAACATATCAAGAAATAATCATCATGAAGTAATTATAATAATTATATATTTATTATTATTTTAGGATAAATCATTAATTTTTTATTTCATAAATGAATCACATTACAATCATTGAGATTTTATTCCATACATATGCATGATTTCAATTTCCATTTTTCAACGCTCATTTTCAGAATTTATGTAGATAATAGTTATCCTTCCAGATTGATGTAATATTATGAATACCATATTATTTCATAAAATTTAGTAATATATATATATATAACATCTATTTGGTGTTGAGATGAAAATAGATTCACCATATTTCATAGAGGTGGTAGTCCAAATGTACACAAACAAGATTATAATCATTTATTGAGATAAACTTTAATAATGAAAATTATATATCCATAATTTATATTTTTAAATGTGTCAATAATATTATAATTATTTAATATGGTTCTCATATATTATTTAAATATCAACTTATTACCTTCAATGTCAGGCATTAGTGAAAAATTAATTTGATCACTTCTTGAGATGGTAGTCCGCCGTACACACAAGTGGAATTATGGTATCCTTCGTGGAATTTAAATTTAAAAACGTATATATTATATAATGGCATAATAGGTATAAATAATTAGTTAAAATAAATTATGTACATCATAATAACCTTCTATAATGTGATGTTGATGAAATACCACTACATGGATTCGTGATTCAGTAGTTTTTTTGCTCACGCAAGTGATCCAATATTTTTCAATTTTAGGGAATATGAAATGGATATAGGTCATTTAAATAAAAAATTATTAGTCTATTTAATATACTAGTGTTATTATACAATCATAATTTAGGACTATTATAAGGAGGTTTAATAATAAATAAAACAAAAACACAGATATGAATTTTACCTCTTCATAAACCACCACAATATGCTTATAACTAATATGTTCATGGAATATTTTTATGAACAAAAACACCTTCTAGGAAAAATAAATGTAGTTCTATAATTTATTAGTTTAGGAATTGAATGAAAAAAATGTTTTTATTGTTTGATTTTGACATAAATGTGGGTTTCCATTTATTAGTGTTGTGATTGGTAAGGTAGCAATTTTTGAAATAAAAAAGATGTACATCCATATTTCAAATGATAAATTTTTCCAAAATGAAGTCTTAATTGGAAAATGAAAATATAATTTCTAAATATGCAAATTAAATATATTATAGATAGTGTTTTTCATTTTAATTACCATAATTTTAGTTTACCCCTACCTAACATATTTTTACCGTAACCAATGTAATTAATGTTTATTGTTTTTCAATAATAATTTTTTTTAAAATTTATTTTTATATTATAATATATTCTTAATAAAAATTATTCCAACTATATAATGGATTAATTCAATTTCCATTCATATATGTTTAATTTTTTAATGCTACATTAATCAAAGAGATGCAATGAAGAGGATTGTTTTCATTGAGAAATTGTTCTACAGATTTCAATATTTTTATATCCGAATTCAATATTATATTTATTCAAATGACTTAAATTAGTAAATTTATAATATAATGAAACTAATTATTCAATTAATTTTACTAAACAAATAACATAACATTCTAGATTATGTAAATGGAATGGATATTTTCAATAAAAATACGTATTTTTCAATATTCATCAAGAAACATTTTCATGAAATCTCAATGATTATATCTAATATAATTTTGATAATGATATTTAAAATATGTATTTAATTTTATAAAAATATTACTTTATTATAATGTAATTTTATAATATATTTCAAAAGCATGACTGAAAACTATTATAAAGATTAGTATTTTTTGAAAACAGATCATTCATTAAAACTATTATTAAATTGTCTCTAATCAATAGATTTCCAATGATATAGTTATCATATGTTTAAACCATATAATTTTAACAATTTTTTTATTATTATTAATTCCCACAAACATAATGTATATGTTATAATGGTATACTATATTAAAATTTATATTGACTTGTTGAATCATTTTTTTCAAGATATCAACGACATTAAATTTATAGAAATTTATTTTTCATGTTGTATATGTTTATTATTCAATATAAATACTTTATAATATAAAAATTTATTGATTTATAATTTTTCAGTGTATCATTTTCCTAATGTTAAATAAAATCATTCCTTGCAATTTGATCATGTGATGAGAATCATGGGAATGAAATTTAACTAAATTATCTATTAAAATCCCAAATCATAAAATGTTTTATAAAATTCTTTTTAATTAGATATAAATAAAAATATAAGGCTCATATAAAAAGCATATTACTATAATTATTTTATGAAGAAAATTTTTAGAAATTCATTTATGGAAAATTATAGATATTGTATATAATTATAGTGAATTATCATGGTCATTGATCTTAGGAAAGTGAATGATCAATTGAATATGAAGGACAAAATAACATTAAATATTTAATGATTTAAAAGTACATTTTATTAATTAAATATAATGGAAATATGATTTTTTTATCATGACCCATTTTTTAAGGTTGTGAAATTATTTACCTCTCTATGAAAATAAAAAATGTACATATTTTATAGGTCTCTATTTAATAATTATAATTTCATCCCCTACATGTGGTTTTTTCAATTTTCAATTCATCACTTACCCGGAAATTAATATCCAAAGTGAAATTTTTTTCAACTTTCCGCAAGTTTTACATTTTTTGGATCATATGATCTGTAAATGATATGTATTTCTATATATTTTAACTATATTCCATAATTAATATGGTTTTCAAAAGTTTACCAATATAATACACGAATAAATAAATCTCAAAAAAACACCACTTGATTATCATTAATATTTAAATATTAAATTAATTAACTAAAAATAGTGACATATTAACCAAATCATTGGGTAGCCCACTGGTAGGCATGAATCCCATATCATCCATCACATTTGAGTTTATCCCCTATGTACTTCACTATATACGATGGGTAGTCACCAAACATGAAAGATGTTATTTTTTAGGACAATATTAATATAAATAAAATATCATTCCAAAGTTTTAATAACATATTATTACATCAATATTAAAAATATGATACACCATAAATGATACCAATACATTTAATTATAATCCCAGAATAATAAAACTAATATTCCATAAATAAACTTTTCCAAACAATATACACTAAAAATGGGGTTTTCCCTATAATTATTTGTCAAGGATATTCATAATCATTATAATATACTATCACATAACAGATAAAAATGTTTATTAATGGAAATAAACATATGATCACAATTACACATATCAGCATCAGAAACATTAAGTATAACCATGGTGATTCATTTTCATCAGCTATTCAAATCCTTTATAATGATTTGTAATGAAAATTTGAGTTATTCAGAGAATATTTTTAGGAAGTGTAAAACTCGGTGTCGGGTGATGCTCATTTTCATTCACCAGGTGGCCATAAAGTCAATTAAACTAGTCCATCTTTATAATTATTACCACAATGTACAACAATATTAGAAATATGAACAGTTTTGGTATCTATAGAGGGGTGTTTTTTATAAAAAACAACATAATATCATTGATACAAATACATTAGGATTATCTTATATAATTATCTAAAATATGATAAAAGGGATTTTATAACTATATATGTTATCATTAATATAGTTATAATGGATTCAAAAAAAATCCACTGATACTAAATGTATCTAACTCGACCCCAGTATCCTATAGAAGCTGTATTATATTATTAAATTTTAATAAGGTATAAGGAATCAAAACCTCAGGGGAATATTTTTTTTGAATATATATAAACTAGATACATTAATGATTCCTATATTGCATTTGAAAATTGAAATTAATTTTTTTATGATATATAGAAGTAGTTTACTATATCCTGCAATATCATTATGAGCGCACTTCAAGGATTTCTAAGGAAAAAAATAATGGTGACATCCAATTCTCAATAAGGATTATGTATATCAGAAGCTATCACAAATCAATATAAATAATCATATATTAGTAAATAACAAAACTATTTACCATTAAATCAAAAACATGAAATAAAATGGATCTATATATATAATATTTCCAACAATATCATAAAAAATAAGATAAATAATAAACAATTTTCCTTAGAAAATAACGGAAAATTGATACCATTTAATTGATATAATCATAATTAAATTTAACTAGAGGTATTATAATTTGTAAAATATCCTTGATAAACTGATTTTTCATAATCAATATAGAAAGGTTGTTGTAAACAAATTCCATTTAATAAAATAACCGATAAGGAAATTCATGTATACATAATATCATTTTGAAATATTAAGGGTAAACGAGATATGGTATAATCAATAAGTAAGGGTAACTAAAACACTTTCCATTTAGACAATAAACTAGTAATGAAGTGCATACAGACAATATAATTGAAAAAATTTAGGCATAATGAAATAAGGCATAAATAATTTGGAATATTTAACTAAAAAAAGTATATCCTTTTAATAAATAATAAAAAATGAAATTAATAAATATACAATATCACTAAAAAGTATGATAGAAAAGTATAATTGAATTTTCAATAAAGTAAATGCTTAATAATTTGATTTCATGTTCTCATGAACATAATACATCTACCTCAAATACCTTTTACAATGTTTTTTAAAACAACAAGTATAATCCCATTAAATTATATAATACTAAATAGCCTCATTAGACTTTTGGTAAATTGATGGAGTATATAATTTTGATCACCACAAATTACATCATTCCCAAAGAATTCCACATATATAAAATAATTTATTTAATTCATGAACTATGTTCTTTACCATCCAACATTTGTAATAAGTAATGAATTAGGATTTATCAATATTTAAATATATAAAAAATAATAATAAATTTTTAAAAAAATTATATAAAATGGTATAAATTTTAGGAAGTAAATATATCATTGATTATAATATAGATATTTAAGGAAAAATTAATTTCGATTTTTCACATGAATGTGCATAAATCTTAGAAATGTTAATGACTAAAAAAATAAACCATGGAATGGAATTTTAAAACTATAACTGGTCAAAATAGTCATAAAAATTCATATTAAAGATTAATTTGTGTATCAATGTGATATATCACTTATGGTAAATTTGTAAAATAATGTGTGGGTTTCATTAATGGATAAAAATAACATAAAATGTGAATGTAATTTTTTTACAAAAATATATTTTTCAATTTACGAATTTAATTTTAAAAATAAAATAACACAAAACATATTAAAAATTAATTTCAATGATAATAATCATTAAATATAAAACTTAATCACAGAAACATTGAGTGGTAATGATGGAAAACGTGTTTCCAATGCCATACAAGTTCAAATAATGATTCCTTTCACATTTTTTATAAATTGTTTCCTATTTTTTGGGATATAATATAATGATAGATTCAAATCAATATTTCAAAAACCAAAAAAGAAAAAAATTAATTTAAAAATGGTTTTTTAGTAATATTTATATCATTTTTGAAACATATTTTGAAAAAAATGGTTTTTATAGAAAGAAATTTTCTGAACAAATGTAGGAATAAAATCATATTTTCTTAAAAACAATTCTAAATAACATTACACACCAATTATTGGTAAATATGTACTCTTTTGAGAAATTATTAGGAATAAAAATATGATATTTATAAGGCCCCAGCCTTAAACAATACTTAATATTGAATTAAATGAATAATTCACATTGAGGATCTTTTCAGGTTTGGATTTTTAGAGAATAAGAACATAACTATTACATCTCAAAAGATTTACAAAGTAGTCACTTCTACCAAATTTCCATAGAATAAAAAACTCTTAAAAAGAAAATGTCTTGTTCCATGTTTTATATAGAATGACATTCCCTTGATCCCATCCTTGACCTTATTCCACATTAATTCCTGTGAAAAACATTTCAAAAAAAACTTAGGGTGAGTATAAAAAGCTCAGTAAGGGATACACAAAGAATGAAAACTGTTAGTTTTTCAATCATCAAGTAAACCATGTATACTTTATCAAAGTAACACCTTCACCTTCATGAAGTAGTAAAAACTCTTTACTGATTAAAATATCATTACGTACATTTCTGTAACCAAAGGATTACCATAAAACCCATATAAATAACACATAAAATATAAAGGTAACTTGGGACATAAACATACTTATGTGGAATAACCATACGGTCGACTTCCACACATATCACATAATGGAATAGCCATACGACCAACTTTCATACATACATAATGGAATATCCATACGGCCGACTTCCATACCCAATGCATTGGAGGTTATAACGTAACCACCCGTCCCGGTATTCACGGCACCACCCTTCATATGGTTTATCACGTAACCACCCGTCAAATGTCCAAGTACCATTATAAAATCATAAGACATAAAAAAACATAATGGAAAGAAAACATTTCCACACATTGATCACAATATACCACTCAAATATATTGACATAACAAATCCATTATAAAAACCATTTTCAATACCAAAATACATAAAATATTATATGGTATTTATTTCATTTTAAAAACAATACGACTTGTTGAGGAAGCCAAAGACCAAATAATACTCATGGCGGCGAAAAAAGTCATTGTCACCGCATACGTTAAAAGAAACATTCCTTTTTTTTTGTAAAACTCTTCGTAGAAAAAGATTCCTTTTGTATAAAAGTAAAAGTCAAAGGGGTGTTTACACCGTATAAAAGAAAGTTGTGTATAAAATGAAAAATGCCTCAATGAAAGGAGATTCAGACGAAGTCTCTTGACTCGGATCCGACTTGACTCGATCATTTTTTAACGTCCTGAATAATAAAATTGAGTTAATTTCTATTTGCTTAAGAACATTTTTCTAGTTCATTATTCATTTCATATCACTTATTTCTAGGTTATAAACATTATGTAACTATTTATGTTAATAATGTTTGTTTTGTCAATATTTGGTTCTTATGTCAAAAGTGGACTTATTACAATTACATGTTGTTCGTGTGGTCAATGGTTCTTTATATCCAGAATGACATTCCTGATTTTGATATAATATATATCATATATATCCAGCATATACATGTATTTATAATATTACATAATCATTTAGAGGTAAGAAATGAAATGCACTGTTCATGGAGACGGTAAGTCGTACATACGCATGAACGCTACTTTCATTTCTTTGTCATGTTAATGGAATTAAAACTAAATGAGAGGTATGTATATTTTAATTCCAGAATTATTTTCATCATTTAGATGTATAAGAAATTATATATATCCATTATATACATGTACTTTTAATATTACATTACATTTGGGTATAAGAAATGAAATGCACCGTTCATGGAGACGGTAAGCCGTACGTACGCATGAAGGCTACTTCCATTTCTATCTCATACTTTAATGGAAAGAAATAATAATGATATAGAATTATATTATAATTTCAGTATAACGTCATATATAATAACTTTAAATCCATCTTTTATACGTCCCACATATGGCATCAACGAATCACATCACTTTGAGGGGGCGGTAGTCCGCACATCCTTAATTGAAGATATCATGTTTACCCATAATGGAAAACATAAATGTATGCCCAAAATGAAAAATACATAAGCTTAAGGAAAACATAAAAATATTATATATCATATATAAATATAGTTACATCTTAATGGCCACCTTTGAAGTTGTTAAAATAATGTTGAACAATCATCATTTCAGGAGGCAGAAATTCGCCATCCACGGAAACCGTATATTCATTAACCATTAGAAGTTGGTGTGTGTATGTGTAGCTCGAATAATTCTTATAACAACATCCTAGTATATTAAGGATACTGGAGTTGTTACGAAGGAAAAGAATAAAAAGATTTTAGGGGGTTGAAGAAGCAAAATGAAACAAAAGGACTCAAAAGAAGACATTACCTTAAAATCGGGTAACTCTCTTAGATTTGAGCTCAAAGGCTTCCTTAGGAAGACTTCTACCCAAAGTGAGGATTCAAGGAGTAATATAGGGATGTAGAGAGCCAAAATGGGCAGGGGTTTGCCGAGCTTAAGGATTTGGGAGTGTGGGTAAGTAGGTAGAGGTGGGGACCTTTTATAAGAGGAGAGGAGGGTCACTCTTGGAAGGTAAAGAAAAGTAACTTTATTTCAAAATGGTATTCGGATTTAAGAGGTCCCACATTGATGTGTTTCGAAGATAAGGTGATAAGGGTTCTAAATCCACTCATCAAATAGGGTTTGGCCATGTGTAGGTCTTAGATTTTACATTATCTTTCCATTTTATTTAAATCGTTAAATAATTAGGTCATCGCTGCATCATCATGATGTCATAAATAATTTAATTTATTTAATGTCTAAAAATTATAAAAAAATTATCATGATGTAGGAAATATTTTTATCTTTCTAATTAATATTTATAGTCAAAAATCTGACTTTTATAACCCCATGTAAAAATTGTTTTAGTAAAATAACTCATGTTTGTGTCATTAAATAAAAAGATATTTGTGTCATTTCCCATACAAAGTGGCTCCATGGGGTCCCCAAGTTGACTCATGGATTGTATTGGTTGGCCATGACACATACAATGAGGTTAGGACATCTGTAAAGCTCATCTCATATTATTAAAACATTATTTTTACCTTAAACTACACTAATTACCTCTAATCACGATTAAGAACTTATATGTTACTATTCACCAAAAAAATATTTTAATCTCATTGAACCACATTTTACATCTTAATTAAAACCATGTATGTTGGATTTGTAAATTCAAAACACATAAGTGGTAAAATTTCATTTAAATGAAAAATTAGTTTTTATAAGTACCACTTAGCGGTTTCACGATTCATCAAAAATTGAAGTTTTTCAGAAAAATACCAATACTTCACCCTAAGCTATATTTGATATTCCGAATTCAAAAATTAAGTCAATTATACAAAATTCAAAACATATAAGTCACAATAATTAATTTAATAATTAATTCCCGCTGTAATGACAAATAGCATGTTTTTATGAAACAATAAGTATCAAAATATTGACACCAGTTTAAGTCTGATTTCCAAGTGAAATTAATTCCAACGACCAATATTGAATTAAATGGTAAAAATATATCCTAATTTCACTTTAAAACCAATTCAAGCTATAATATAATAATATGAATAAATTATATTAAAAAGATGTTTTGAATTAAAATACAACATTTTACACTATTCGTTAAAAAAATGAACTTTATCGGAAAAATACCAAAAATTTACACAATGTAAATTTTGATGTCCCAATTCTAAAGAAGAGTTATATTTGGTCCAATAGAATGTATAAGAGTGATCAAAACTATATTTAATGACGGTTTTCCATCAAAAGGTGATAAGTGAACCTTTAGTGAAAACTAGGGCATATACGCCTAAAATTGAATTCTTTCCATATTTTAAGCCTTTATCATTTATTGGATAAATGTAAAAACATTTAAAAAACATATATAATCATATTTTAGTTATTTCTATCCATTCCCACCAATAAAATGGCTATGTTTTAACTACCATTTAAAATAATATTATTTTATTACTAGTGTGCAACGAAAGATTTCAATGAAATTCTTTGTTACGTATCGGGTACGCTATCGAACATAGAAACCCTTTTAAAGTAAAATTAATATTTAATTCATAAATATTAATAAATATCAAAATTTTTTATTCTTTATTTACCTGGGATGTTACATCCTTCCCCCCTTTTGGAAATTGCATCCTCACAATTTTATTCACTTATCAAAATAAGTGGGGGTATTTATCCCTCATAGCATTTTTAGATTCCCACGTTGCCTCTTCAACCATATGGTTTTTCCACAAAACCTTTACCTGGTGAATTACCTTATTTTGCAACACTTGCTCTCTTCAGTCAAGAATATGGACTGGTTATTCTTCATAAGATAGGTTCTCTTCCAGCTGAACTACTTCTGGACTCCAAACATGAGATGGATCTGGCATATACTTTCTCAGCATCGAAACATGAAAAACAGTGTGTACCTGAGATAAACTCGGAGGTAAAGCCACTCGGTAAGAAATTGATCATACTCTCTCTAGAATTTCATATGGTCCAATGAACCTTGGACTCCGCTTTCCTTTCATACCGAATCTCATCACACATTTCCATGGAGAAACCTTGAGAAAACCATGATCACCTACCTCGAATGATAGATCCTTCCTCTGGTTATCTGCATAACTCTTATGCCTGCTCTGAGCTGTTCTCATGTGTTTCTGAATCAACTGATCTTTTTCTGCCATCTCTTCTACCAATTCTGGTCCCATCAGCTTCCTTTCACCCACTTTATCTCAAAATGCTGGAGCTTGACACCGCTTCCCATATAATGCCTCAAATGGTGCCATCTGTATACTGGAATAAAAACTGTTATTATATGAAAATTTAAGCAAAGATATTGGTTCCAATTTCCCTGATAATCCATCGAACAAGCTCGTAGCATATCCTCCAAGGTCTGAGTTGTTTGTTCTGACTGCCCATCTGATTGCGGATGAAAAGCAGTACTAAAATTTAATTTAGTACCCAATGACTTCTGAAGGCCTTTCCAAAAGTTAGAAGTAAACCTGGGATCACGGTCAGATTCAATGGAGAGAGGAAATCCATGTAACCTGACTATCTCTTTAAGATACAAACAGGAAAGTTGATCTAGGGAAAAATTATCTCGTATGGAAAGGAAATGATTAGATTCAGTCAAGCAATCAACAATAACCCATATTGCATTATTACCTCGAGATGTCTTCGGTAATCCCACAACAAAGTCCATGTATATATTCTCCCATTTCCACTCTGGCACTGGTAGAGGCTGAAGCATCCCTTTCGGTCACTTCCGCTCTGCTTTAACCTCCTGACAAGTCAAACATTTCACAGTAAAATCAGCAATATCTCTTTTCATTCCATCCCACCAGTAATACTCCCACAGATCTCTGTACATCTTAGTACTACCAGGATGAACTGAAAACGGAGAACTATGAGCTTCACATAACAACAATTTCATCAACTGTGAATCACAAGGCACAAAAATCTCTTTCCAAATCTCAAAACACAATCATTATCAATGTTGAATTCAGGAATCTTACCCTTCTGAACCAACTCTACCTTTTTCTCCAACATGATGTCTTGCTTCTGTGCTTGCTTGATCTGGTCTGATAGAGAAGATTTCACTGATACCTAAAACAAAACAGAAGAGCTTCCTACACCAACAACTTCTATGCCAAAGTTCATCAAATCAAAAACCAAAGGATCTCATTCCAAATGTAGCATGGTTAATGAAGCTTTACTTTTTCAACACAAAGCATCGGCCACTTTATTTGCTTTTCCCGGATGGTAATTAATTGTACAATCATAATCTTTGATTAATTCCAGTCTTCTCCTATGTCTCGTGTTCAATTTTTTCTGAGTGAATATATACATTAAACATTTGTGATTGGTATATATCTCCCACTTTACTCCGTACAAATGATGCCTCCAAATTTTTAAAGTGAAAACAACAGCAGCTAATTCTATATCATGTGTAGTGTAATTTAACTCATGAGTTTTCAATTGACGTGAAGCATAAGCAATTACCTGATCATTCTGTATAAGGACACAACCAAGTCCCTTCAACGAAGCATCACTGCATATAACAAACTCACCATTCCTGGAAGGAAGTTCCAAAACTGGAGCATTCACCAATCTTATTTTCAACTCCTAAAAACAATCATCATATTCTTCTGTCTAGATAAACTTAACACCCTTCCGAGTTAGCTTAGTCATGGGACTAGATAACCGTGAAAACATTTCAACAAACCTTCAGTAGTAACCTTCCAAACCAAGAAAAATATGGATCTCAGTTACATTTTTGGATCTTGGCCATTCTTCAACAACTTTTGTTTTAGCAGGATCAATAGTTATGCCATCTTTTGAAACAATGTGACCTAGGAATGAAATTTGTTGTAACCAAAACTCACACTTTCTGAATTTTCCAAATAGTTTCTTTTCTTTTAAGGTTTGAAAGATAACCCTTAAATGAATTTCATGCACCTCTTTAATTTTAGAAAACACCAAAATATCATTGATGAAAACAACCACAAAATTATCCAAGAACTCATGGAAAATTCTATTCATAAGGTCCATGAATAGAGCAGGATCATTGGTTAAACCAAAAGGCATAACTACAAATTCATAATGGCCATATCTAGTATGGAATACAGTCTTCGGAACGTCTTCTTCTTTTACTTTCAACTGATGGAACCCCGACCTCAAGTCAATCTTCGAAAAATACTGAGCTCCCTGGAGCTGATCAAACAAATCATCGATATGAGGCAAAGGATACTTGTTCTTAACAGTAATATTATTCAAGGCTCTATAATCAATGCAATGTCTCATTGAGCCATCTTTCTTTTAAACAAACAAGACAGGAGCACCCCATGGTGATGTGCTAGGTCGAATGTAACCATTATCTAGTAACTCCTGCTATTGCTTCTTTAACTCTAAAAGTTCAACTTGAGCCATTCGATAAGGGGGTTTTGAAATTGTCTTAGAATCAGGAACTAAGTCAACAGTAAATTCAACTTCCCGATCATGAATAATACCTGGCAACTCATCAGGAAAAACATCGAGATACTCATTTACCACTGCCACATCATTAATCTGAACAGTTCCTTTATTTTCAACAATATTTGTAAGGTAACATTCATTTCCATATTTTACTAGTTTCTCAACTTCCTGATATATTATCAAAATCAAGGTTTCATTCTTGTACAAAAACTGAAAATCATTCTGAAAAGAACCCATTTTAGCTCTGCAGTCAATCTTAGTATGTTAAAAAGAAAGCCAACACATGCCCAAAATAACATCAAACTCTACTAGAAGAAAAACAATAAGGTTTGCTGGTAGATTATTTCCACACACAAGGATAGGATGGTTCTTATAATTCCTTTTTGTATCACTGTTCCCTATGGGTGTTTTTACCATAAGTTCAGCATTCATATCTTGAGAAGGAATTTCCAAATACTAGAAAACTTCTCAGAAATGAAAGAGTGTGTAGACCCTGAATCAAACAACACATTGGCATAATCTGAACAAACAAACAGTGTACCTGATACCACTTCATTCGAAGGACCAACATTTGCTGAGGGTGTTGCAAAGGATTTTACCACCCCTTTTTGCTTGTAGTCTGGCTGCTTTCCCCCAGTTGAGTTCTTCATTGGAAACTCGTTTGCATAATGACCCATTTCATTACACTTAAAACATCTTACCGTTGGCTTTTCATTTCCTTCTTGGTCATTTTCCTTACAGTTACGAGTAATATGACCAGACTTACCACACCGAAAGCACTTACCAGACTTGGATAAACATTTTCCAAGATGCATTTTACCACCCTTCTCACAGGATGGAAATTTGGTTTTCTTACCTCCATGCTTCTTTGATGAATTCATCCCCCTTTCCTTCCAACTAGACCTCTTATTCTGTTGTTTGTCATAGAACACCTGATCATCGGCAAAATCCATTTCCTCCTTCTCCGCACATCAAACATGTTTTCCATTACTTTTGAACTCACGAGATGCTAAAGCCCTTCGATACATTGGCTTTAACCCTGAGTAAAAACAGTTTATATTACTATCAAGATCTCATATGATGTTTGGAGCATACCTTGCCAATCGAGTGAACTTTTCTTCATAAGTAGACACTGAGTCATCCTCCTCCCTCAATTATAAGAATTTTTTTCCATCCTAAGACGAACCACCTTAGGAAAATATTTCGCAAGAAACATACCTTTTAATTAGTCCAAGTGAAGATCATCAATCTCATCACTATCCCTGATATTTTTCACCATCGACCACCACTGATCAGCTTCACCTTCAAAATGGTAAATAGAAAGACTAACATTTTGATGTTATGAACACCCCATGACATCAAAAATCTTCTCAAGTGCTTTAATCCACCCTTCAGTTTTCACGGGTTCAGATGATCCTCTGAATGATGGGGGATGTTGCCTCATGAAATGTTCCACCTCTAACATGTTCCTCTACAGTTGATCTGGACGATCTCATGCATGGATACCGCCACCATTTATATCCTTAGTCAACTGTTCCATCACTGCAATAGACTATTCAGTTCCAATTCCGACCATCTTAGGTTGCTGATTTGGAAGGTTGTCTTCCTCCTGATGTCATCACAACATAGCTTCTTTGTTTCCTCTAAGGAAAACCATTCTGAACACAAAAATATCACAGGCAAAGAAACATGGTAATCTTTAAATGCTATATCATTTCAATCATACCATTAATTAACTTATAATTTTACACTTTTCTAACTCCTAATGTTGTATAAACTGACCTTTGATACCAACTATAAGGCCCTGGCCTTAAACAATACTTAATATTGAATTAAATGAATAATTCACATTGAGGATCTTTTCATGTTTAGAGTTTTAGAGAATTAGAAAATTACTATTACATCTCAAAATATTTACAAAGTAGATAGTTCTACCATGTTTCCATAGAATAAAAAACTCTTAAAAAGAAACATATCTAGTTCCATGTTTTATATAGCATGACATTCCCTTGATCTCATCCTTGACCTTATTCCACATTAAGTCCTGTGAAAAACATTTCAAAAAAAACATGGGGTGAGCATAAAAATCTCAGTAAGGGATACACAAAGAATGAAAACTGTTAGTTTTTCAAACATCAAGTAAACCGTGTATACTTTATCAATGTAATACCTTCACCTTCAAGAAGTAGTAAAAACTCTTTACTGAATAAAATATCATTACTTACCTTTTTGTAACCAACAGATTACCATAAAACCCATATAAAGAACACATAACATATAAAGGTAACTTGGGACATATACATACTTAAGTGGAATAACCATACGGTCTACATCCACACATATCACTTAATGGAATAGCCATACGACCAACTTCCATACATACTTAATGGAATAGCCATACGGCTGACTTCCATACCCAATGCATTGGAGGTTATAACGTAACCACCCGTCCTGGTGTTCACGGCACCACCCGTCATATGGTTTATCATGTAACCACCCTTCATATGTCTAAGTACCATTATAAAATCATAATACATAAAACAAACATAATGGAAAGAAAACATTTCCACACTTTGATCACAATATATCACTCAAATATATTAACATAACAAATCCATTATAAAAACCATTTTCAATACCAAAATACATAAAAGATTATATGGTATTTATTTCATTTTAAAAACATTACGGCTTGTTGAGGAAGCCAAAGAACAAATAATACTCACAGCGGCGGAAATATTCGTTGTCACCGCGTACGTTAAAAGAAACATTCCTTTTTTTCGTTTTGTAAAACTCTTCGTAGAAAAAGATTCCTTTTGTATAAAAGTCAAAGTCAAAGGGCTTTATACACCGTATAAAAGAAAGTTGTGTATAAAATGAAATATGCCTCAATGAAAGAAGATTGAGAAGAAGTCCCTTACCTCGGGTCCGACTTGACTCGATCGTTCTTTAACGTCTTGAATAATAAACTTGAGTTAATTTCTATTTTCTTAAGAACCTATTTCTAGATCATTATTACTTTCATAACACTTATTTCCATGTTATAAACATTATGTAACCAATTAAGTTAATAATGATTGTTTTGTCAATATTTGGTTCTTATGTCGAAAGTGGATTTCTTACAATTACATGTTGTTCGTGTGGTCAAAGGTTTTTTATATCCAGAATGACATTCCTGATTTGGATATAATATATATCATATATATCCATCATATACATGTATTTATAATATTACATAATCATTTAGAGGTAAAAAATTAAATGCACCGTTCATGGAGACGGTAAGTCGTACGTACGCATGAACACTACTTTCATTTCGTTGTCATGTCAATGGAATTAAAACTAAATGAGAGGTATGTATATTTTAATTCCAGAATTATATTCATCATTTATATGTATCATTCATTATATATATGCATTATATACATATACTTTTAATAGTACATTACATTTTGGGATAAGAAATGAAATGCACCGTTCATGGAGACGGTAAGCCGTACGTACGCATGAACGCTACTTTCATTTCTGTCTCATACTTTAATGGAAAGAAATAATAATGATATAGAGGTATTTTATAATTCCAGTGTAACATCATATATAATAACTCTAAATCCATCCTTTATACGTCCCACATATGGCATTAACGAATCACATCACTTTGAGGGGGCGGTAGTTCGCACTTCCTTAAATGAAGATATCACATTTACCCATAATGGAAAACATAAAGGTATTCCCAAAATGAAAAAATAAATAATCTTAAGGAAAACATAAATTTATTATATATCATATATAAATATATTGTCATCTTAATGGCCACCTTTGAAGGTGTTAAAATAATGTTGAACAATCATCGTTCCGGGAGGCAGAAATTCGCCATCCACGGAAACAGTATGTTCTTTAACCATTAGATGTAGGTGTGTGTATGTGTAGCTCTAATACTTCTTATTACAACATCCTAGTATATTTAGGATACTTTAGTTATTACAAAAGAAAATAATAAAATTATTTTAGGGGGTTGGAGATGAAAAATAAAACCAAAGGACTCAAAAGAAGACTTTACCTTAAAATCGGGTAACTCTCTTAGATTTGAGCTAAAAGGCTTCCTTGGGAAGACTTATGCGCAAATTGAGGCTTCAAGGAGTAATATAGGGATGTGGGGAGCCAAAATGGGCAGGGGTTGGCCGAGCCAAAGGCTTTGGGAGTGTGGGTACGGAGGTAGATGTGGTGGCCTTTTATAAGAGGAGAGGAAGGGCACTCTTGGAAGGTAAAGAAAAGTCACTTTATTTCAAATGGTATTCGGATTTAAGAGGTCCCACATTGATGTGTTTCAAGGATATGGTGATAAGGGTTCGAAATCCACTCATCCAATAGGTTTTGTCCATGTGTAGGTCTTATAATTTACATTATCTTTCCATTTTATTTAAATCATTAAATAATGAGGTCATCACTTCCTCATCATGATGTCACAAATAATTTAATTTATTTAATGTATAAAAATTATAAAACAAATCTCATGATGTAAGAAATCTTTCTATCTTTCTAATTAATATTTATAGTCAAAAATCTGACTTGTATAACCCCATGTAAAAATTATTTTAGTAAAATAACGCATTTTTGTGTCATTAAATAAAAAGTTATTTATGTCATTTCCCAACCAAAGTGGCTCCATGGGGTCCCCAAGTTGACTCATGGATTGGCTTGGTCGGCCATGACACATCCAATGAGGGTTGGACATGTTTCAATCTCATCTGATAATATTAAAACATTATTTTTAACTTAAACTACACTAATTACCTCTAATCACGATTAAGAACATAAAAGTTACTATTCACCATATAAATATTTTAATCTCATTGAACCAAATTTTAATTCTTATGAAAACCATGTATGTCGGATTTTTGAAATTCAAAACACAGAAGTGGTAAACTTTCATTTAAACAAAAAATCAGTTTTTATAAGTACCACTTAGTGGTTTCACTATTCATCAAAAATTGAAGTTTTTCAGAAAAATACCAAAACTTCACCCTAATCTATATTTGATATTCCAAATTCAAAAATGAAGTCAATTTTACAAAATTAAAAACATGTAAGTCACATTAATTAATTTAATAATTAATTCCCGCTGTCATGACAAATAGCGTGTTTTTATGAATCAATAAGTACAAAAATATTGACACGAGTTTAAGTCCGATTTCAAAGTGAAATTAATTCCAACGAACACTATTGGATTAAATGGTAAAAATATATTCTAATTTCACTTTAAAAATAATTCAAAAGTTAATATAATCATATAAATAAATTATATTAAATAGAGGTTTTGAATTAAAATACAACATTTTACACTATTCATTAAAAAAAATGAACTTTATCGGAAAAATACCAAAAATTTACACGAAGTAAATTTTGATGTCCCAATTCTAAAGAAGATTTATATTTGGTCCAATAGAATGTATAAGTGTGATCAAAACTATATTTAATGATGGTTCTCCATCAAAAAGTGATAAGTGATCCTTTAGTGTAAACTAGGGCATATACGCGTAAAATTTAATTCTTTCCGTATTTGAAGCCTTTATATTTTATTGGATAAATGTAAAAACATTTAAAAACATATATAATCATATTTTAGTTATTTATATCCCTTCCCACCAATACAAAGACTATGTTTTATCTACCATTTAAAATAATATTATTTTATTACTAGTGTGCAACGAAAGATTTCAATGAAACTCTTTGTTGCGTATCGGGTACGCTATCGAACATAGAAACCCTTTTAAAGTAAAATTAATATTTTATTCGTAAATATTAATAAATATCAAAATTCATTATTATTTATTTACCTGGGATGTTTAAATATTAAAATAGGTGTCTATTATAAAATGAGTAGAAAATTTCCTTCATTGAAATATCAAGTTTAAATAATTTTATTTAAAATGAGATTGTAAAATAAACCCTTATAATGAAAATAATGTTGTTATAAGAATTAATAAAATAGGAAATTATTTGAAAAAATTTATAATGACATAAAACATATGGAAATAAATCATCATATATTAAATTGTTAATAAAAATATAATATAACAATATCAATGACAATAAAAGAGTAATATCACCCAATTAAATGATATTGGCTTATAAAATTATTTACCACATGGGGATTTCATGTAAATTTTTTGAATATTAATTAACTATAATTGATACATGAAATACGATGAATTATTATGTAGTCAGGATATTACAAGTCTAGTGGGCACTATGTACACTATAAAAAATAAATTAGGTTCAAAACAATAAAATTTTCCCCAATGAACAGAAATTTAGATGAAGTCCCATATATTAAGTTTGATTAATCACATATGTTACTTATCTAAAAGTATAATAAAATCTTGTTAGCTATTTAAATTAAGAATTTTCAATTTATTTTTATTTCTCCTTCACTTTCAATTATAACCATTTAAGTTATTATTACTTAATAAATTTAGTTTCTGTCGCGTGTTTCATTGATATTTGACTAATGTACAAAAAGTGAATTTTACATGTCCACCATTGGTCAAATTAGTGATTACCTAACAAACAAGAAATTATTAATGATGACATAATTATAAAATATTTATTTAAATTATATTGTTTCATCACAATTCATTATTGTTGATTTTGATTAATTATTTATGTTATGATCATAGCAATGGTAGGCCCTACCCACACATGAGTATTGTTTCCAGGTTTTAATGCTTATTCATAAAATGAAGTAAGTAGTGTTTTATCAATACCGAATTATACTAATATCTTAATTAACACATGATATAATAATATACGATTATATATATCATCTATTTTTTGTGGTTATGATATGTATTCACCCCACTTCATGAAGGTGGTAGTCTATACATAAAGAAATAATGTTTGCATCATTCCACATAAAATAGAAAAAATAAAAATAATTATTATCATTTAACGACTATAAAAGATCCATTAATATCATAATTATTTCATTTATATCACATATTTTCATTAAAAGTATCCTTATAAATTTTAATGTACAAATTTATGGAAATAATAATCCCATAACTTCACAAGGTGGTATAGTCTGCAGTACACATAAGAAATGTTATTGTATCCTATATAGAATAAAATTTAAAAATGGTATTTCTATATATAATGACTAAATTGGTATAATTATATTTTAAATATCATATATATAACTAATATTAATTATTGTACCAATCAATGAGAGGTTTTTATGGGAATGTTTTCACATATACTTTTGGTGCGGTAGTTTGCTGTACACCAATGGAATAGTATCATTTCCTAACTGAGGGAATATGAGGTGGATATATGAGATTCAATTAAAATTATAAAATCTAAGTATATTCTATATATTAGTTTTTTATGTCAATAATTTACTAATGCATGGACGATGTGGAAGATGAAACAATTCAAAAACCAATAGTTCTGAATTTTACTTCTTCTCAAGTCAATAATTAAAGAATAGAACTAATGTATTCTTATATTTGTCATATGAAAAATACCTGGACTATTATGTTAGGGTATGTATTTTGGTATGTGGTTTTTTTATTTAGTGGAAGCACAAAAAGGGTATTATGTTGAATATAATAGAGGTTATAGTATGAACTTTTATAAGTGATGTGAGCTGAACACTTGGAATATTTGACGTGAAATATATATACCCATGTTTATCACATGAAAAAGTGTAAAACAATAGTATTTTGGAGACTTATAAATCATAAGGTATAAATATTTTGATTATATATATTTTGGATAATTTAGTTGGTCATTATATCATAATCTTTTAAATTGAGCCCCCCATAATCCCATTTTTACCTTAATCATGGGAATTGAATTTTATTGTTATCAATATTAATTATGATAAAAAAATAATAATATTATCTTAGAAATTAAATTAATATTCTTATAAATATGGAATAAATTTCAAAAAAATCCATTCAAATGATTTGAATATTTGAATTTAAAATGAATACAATAGTCGTGATGTGATATAGTGTTTTCAATGGGAAAATGTTTACATATTTAGATAGTTATTAAATAAAAATTAAATATGAAAATAATGTAAATAAAATAAATTATATAAAAAATAATATAATGGAAATAAATTGTCTTTAAAAAAGTATAGTATAATTTATCCATTTTATTTTGTAAAAATAAAAAAGACGATTCCAAAAATAAATATATTTCAATATTCATAAAAATGAAACTATTGAGAAAAATAAAAAATTCACTCTATGATAATATTAATAATATGATCCAAAAATTTATTTCATTTTTTTACTAAAATTTTCAATAGTTGTAAAAAGTAATTTTAAATTGTTCTTGTAAAGAATGACTAATTCGTAATTTTGAAAATATTGTTTTTCAAAAATTATTTCAATTTATTAGAAGTGATTAATATTTTAATTTTTTAACATATAGGTAAAAAATATATTTTTACTTATATAATCCATATAAGTTTCATAAAATATTTAGTCTTATTAATACCCCCTAACTTAATGGCTATGTTATAATAGTATACTATTTAATGGTTCATTTGGAATGGGGGTTGCATGTTCCACAAGCTTCCAAAGAGATAAAATTTAATGAAAAACATTTAATATATGGTTTATGTTTGGTTTTTCATATCGCATTCTACATAATATAAAATTAAATTCTATTATAATTTATGGGTGTCATAGATTTTCTGAAAAAGTTAAGATATTTTCTGAGCCATTGCTGTTTTGAATCCTATAGATTTCATAATTAAAATCTTAAAAAATTAATTCCACTTATGAGTCCTTAGAACTAGGAAAACATACTAATTTAAGAAAAATTAATATTTATAGTGTTAGAGGTAAAAATTAAAACATTTTAATTAATTATTTCTAAACTAGATTAATTTTTTTTTTCTTTTTATCTCTTATGAATGTATAATGTAATGTATTTATCTACTTTTTAATAGAATTCAGAAAATGAAAAAATTATATGGAATATTTTCCTTAGAAGTGAACATGGTGTCATATATAATAACAATTAAATATATGTTTTTATGATTCTCAATGTTAGCTTCACATCAATTTCTATTCTAGAATATGTCAATAAAATGGTCTTTTAAATGGTTTTCTTATGACCTTGTATGAAATATATAGGAATATTTTATAACATCCTCTCATGTTTTTTATATATATTATGTTATTGTTAATGAAAATTTTCCTTATGTATTTATTTATCTCAAATATGGGCTGAAAATATGTGTGTTTTTAGTTACTAATGGCCTAAAAAAGATGATGATTTAATTAGGGAGTAACCATGAGGTTACTTGGAGAAAAAAAACCACATTACCAATGCAGCACTGTAGCCTCCTGGTTGGGTTCAAATGGAACATTATTTTTCAATTTACCCCAAAATTTATCTTTTGGGGAGACCCCAATAAGGTAGTGTTCGATGAAACAAAACTTTTAATATTTGACGCACACTGAAAATTCAGGGAGGCCCACTTTCTAGAACCTATACCTAGTCTGGGGGAGCATTAAATACACACCATGGGTATTAATTCCATTTAATTTAACTTATTTTTAATAAAGTTATTTTGAACACAATGATCATATTTATTATAAGAGATATCATTTATTTACTCTTTAAATATTTCAATCAACTCTATTTTCTCATTTATCACTGAAATGATTTAGTGATACTAGAATTATATATATATATATATATCCTTAATAAAAACTTCACTTTAGTGGCTAATTATGTATGAGCCTATGTCATATCTATTTTTCCCTGAATATACAATTATGTTTTTCATCAATTCATTGTAGATCATAGCTAGATCTAACATTATGATATCATGTAATGACCGAAACAAGATCAATATTCCCCAAAAAATTGTCTCTAATTATTTAATCTTTAATGACATCCCTAAAAAAGTTACATATACGGGATTAATAATGGAACCGTAATCATTTCAAAATTCAAGGCCTTATTGGTTGATGATTTCATGTCTCCATAGAAACCAAATTGACTAGAGTTAGAGTTTTATATAATATTGGACATTTCCATTTATATATTCCTAGAATTATCTTCAATAGAAATTATTCATCGTAAATATAATATTGATTCTCGTTTTCAATTGTGGGTTGATAATTTAAAAATGTTAATTTTCAAAACATGATGATTCTCTATTATTATATATTATTCCATTATTAGTTAATGAATTGAAATAAATATGGTGAATTGAATAACCCACTATAATAATAAACAGAACTGGTTATATTAGTGATTTATAATGTATTTGATTCTAAAAAGGTCTTTTATACATGTAATTATAACGAGTTTTCATTGAAAATCTCATTATTATATGATCCATAATTGAAATAGGCATCCTTAAATGTGATCTCATTCACCTTGGGTGTGTGATATTTTCATTATTTGATCCACTGATGAACCATACAGTTCAGTATCTACAACCATTTCATGGTTTGTTTTTTATCATTTGAGCCCTTGTATTCTATTATTTCATCAATTAATCATGTGTTTAAATGAATTGTTGTTCTTAATTGATGATGATTTCTTTGGGTGTCTGTGTGGTTTTTAAACCAATATATGATCATTACCTTCATGAATTTTTTAGAGTAGTTGTTTCCATTCATGATGATAATAAAATGTCTAGTTTATACCATAGAAACTATGAGTGACTTGAATCCAAGCTTGTAGATTCATATTAATCATTTCAATAATCTTTCACACCTATATAATATTGAGTTAAAGAAGGTATTATTTAGGATTGTGTTGTATTGGATAACACATAGGTTATTAGTAGATGAATATGTTTATGTTCATTCAAATTTTCAAAACATAGACTACAACTATTATACATTTTTATATTTTTTAAGGATGAATGTGTGTTTTACAATTGAGTTCTTATCTCACAACGTGTACATGAATTTTTATGGATGCGTATAATTTGGGTATAGGGATCTAGGAAATGAAAAATGTCACAAGTTTGATGGTTCCGTTGAGTATCATAGGGATTTGAATGGTCTCAAGATGTATTATATACGATACTACTATTAAATTTATTTATTTTCACATATCTCGTATACTCTTTTTTGGCGTTTGACATAGGGATCTCATTTTCTTATTTGTTATATAAAATATATTCCATTTGATATTATTTTCTATTTCATTTTATACCAATGATATTAAATTTTATTTATTATTAATTTTTAAAGAAATTTTAATGAAGCTATAATATCCCCAGTAATTACAAACAAGTCCTTACTACATGTTGTTATCCTATAATGTATTGATCAGAACATAATAGAAAATGAAACTCTGTAGCTATAAAAATGTGTTTATGGTAATGTAATTATAAATTAGTATTAGGGAATTTTTTTTTAATTTAATTTTCTACTAATCTGGGATATTGTAGAATGAAGATAGTTGAATAGATGTTAGATATTGGATTTTCCATGTGTATAACCAACACATAGTTCATGGACTTCCTAGTTATAATTAAAGGGATAGATCCTGCAGTTTTATTATATATTTGGGTGAATATATGAATCAAGATTTAGACCATTGGATCACATCAAAATTATATACATATTTTTGTGTTTCATATTATATCATTAATTTAATTTTTTGGATTATGAAATCTTTTTGAGATGGAATTTAATACTCTATCATTTGATATATCTTGTATTTAATTTTTTTTAATATATATATACTAAAATTATTTATTATAACATAATCTTGATTTTATATAATATATATATATAAATATGACTCTGATGAATGTGAAGGGATGTAGAATTTAATTAGATAAGAGATTCTTGATCCTTTAGTTTTGGGTGTACTTTTATAGATCCTTTGTGAGACCACTATTGTATTATAAGGATTTTTATTAAACATTCAAAAAATAATAATTCATATTATAGAAGTAATTCCTTCATAGGTGACTTTTGCGGTCATTTGTTAATGTTTGTATGGGAACTCTTGGTAGAATGAAACACCAAGTTCAATGACCTTATCTATAGTATGCTGATCCAAATAAAATTACCACAAGTACTCCAATTTGTCATCTTCTAGGCCCACCTAATTTATTATATCTACCTATTTTTCCATTTTATGGTGGTGGGGTGTCAAGGTCCATGATCGACTATAGTAGAAAATTCCATTCCAAACACCCACTAATATTTTTGTGCACTGTAGAAGATGGTAAAAAATAAAAGAAATATAGACACAATAAATGTATTGTTCAAAATAATAGAGACACATATAGTCGAGATAGTGAGTATGGATGAATTCTTTATATATGGACCATCTAGGGTGTTTTGTGATCCTTTTGGACAAGTGGGAATATGTGGGGCTCTCAACTAGAAGGTCTTGGTAGAAATTTATAATGGGGAATTTTATATCAATAAATTTAATATATTTAGAGAATAAGTGTTCATTGAGATGCAATATGGGTTAATGAGATTATATCTATAATCACCCAGTTTCAAATTTAGCCTCAATTTTCTCCCAACATGGATGCGAATTAAGATATTGTGGCTAGGATGTATAAGATTGGAATTATCCCAAATGTATGTGCGATGGTTATAAATTCCATTATACTTTGATACAAGATCACTAACAATATTTCTTGACAATGGGGATGATTTTGGGGATGTTTTGAGTTGTTATTTTTCCTTATTTTTTAATCAAGTGGGGGACAACCTGTTGATTTAATGATATTCTATTTTGGTTGTTGGAAGTGGAAGAATGTGGATAAAAAAGAGTATTGGTATATTTGTAGTGTAGAAAATCACATAGTTAACCCACTTAGGTGGAATTATATAGTTATAAAAATTTTCAACAGTAAATAATTATCCAAATTTATGTACAACACCTTCAACCACATATCATCAATGTAGATAAATGAGACATGTCTAGAAATTATTCATCATGAAATCACATCCATAGTTCCAAAGGGGTAGAGGAAATGTTTTATCTATATCATAGTGATATGATCGAGGTACTAAGTGATTGGTTTAGAGAAGAAATAACCACAAATTCATGTATTAGAGGGATATGGTTAGAGAGATAACTCATTCCATGTTTTTAGTATGTATGGATAATTGAGATAGTGTTGAGGGACCACCTACAATTCGATGTATGGTTTTGGTCAACCCTAATTCATATTAGTCCATATTTATTAATGGTTTATGCCATTTCATTATAAATTCTCATTTTTTTACTGGAATTAACATATTTCTCATGTTTTCTAATTAATTATATTCACATGATACACATTTTTGAATGATTGTGGAAATTTATTAGTGATATCGATAGTTCTTGTCAGTCATGGTGAATTATAATCATTTTTTGGACATCTTGATAATGTATATGATGATCTTCCATGGGATTATCATTATAGGGTGGGATAAAATATTCCAATAATATATATATTTATATCAGTTATTGTATTGTTTTAGTCACTAATTATGGAGAATAACATGATGAACAGAAGTTGGGAACTAGAATAATGTAGAGTTTTTACGGACTTGATTTATCCTGTTATGATCATGAATCATATTATGGAAATATATGATTTAAAAAGATTTGTGGCATGTCACTCATATTAAACTATTTTTTAGTTCATTATTATTATGTATTTGAATTTGATTTCATAGTAAATACCCCTGATAGTATAGTTTACATTTATATAGATCTAATTGTATGTGTGCACCCCATTTCAATACCCACTTTTTATGGAACTATCCATATTAAAAGGGATAAATGTAAAACATGCAGAATAAAAGAATATGAGATTTATTAGGATAGGTACTTTACCATGAGGGGAATCAGTTTTGATCTTTAAGAAGAAGGAAAATAGTATATACATTTTAATGGATATAGGAAGGAAAACATTGTCATTGTAAATAACAGATATACCTTACCAAGGATTGGTGATCTTCTCTATTTTTATATAGATCTCATTATTGTGAAATATTTAATATTCATTTTCTTATAAATTTGTATAGGTTAGAGAAGATTAAATCAATAAAATGAAATTTTGTAATGGGTATGAGATATATAAGTACATCTAGATTCATTTTGGACTAACAAATGTGAAAGAAATGATAATGGATATCATGAAAATGATATTCCACCAATATCATGACTCATTAATCATGTGATATCTGATGGAATCATTATATAATATCCTTCCATAGAGCTGTTTTCAATATATCTAAAGACAATATCATGTAAAATATGAGAACATATGCTTTATATCCAGATTTCAATGTTTAATTTTTGAAATATAGAGGTCAAAAGATTTGGTGTATATAGTTTCTAAGCTAGGTACATCTATGGACATTGATAAATTAGATGGATTAAATCTATTGAAAACTTTATTGAGAATTATCATGATCGTGGATATTATGATTTCAAAGGGAATTTTTTATAATTTTTCAATGATTTATCATATTTATTAGTTGAAATGACTACAAGTATGAAGAGAAGTGTTATTCCATAGTGGTCAATCTAGTGTGATGTGGAATTTCATGAGATGAAGTGAATCATCTCTATAGCCCCATTGATAATCATAACTAGGATTAGGATAAGTTCAATTTTTTAATGGGATGAACTTTGTATTTTTTGGTTGTAGTATTGAAGAGGATGGTGTATTTGTTAGCTTCTATTTCCTGAAAACAACAAATTCATGAGATGAATTAGTATACCTATGAAAAAGAGTTTGTAATCATGGTCAATTAATTGATGTTTTAGGGATACTATATTTAAATACCATGATCCTAGTGACCCAGATAAAAGCATTACATGGTTACATTAAAACTAGATATATGTATTCTCATGAGAATCAACTGAATTTTCTAGTATTCTTAGTGAACATGAAAAAATAATCATTCCTATATTTCATTGGAAATAGAAAATATATATATTAGATGACTAATTTCATGATTTGTTTTCTTAATAAATTTATTTATATTACATGTAAGCCACTAAAATTAAATATTTGAGATGTGATTATAGTAAAATAGGAATAAAATAAATGGATATTACATCATTTTAGATTAATATTCAATATATTATAAAACTACATACATGAGAATCATACTAGTTTGATTTATTTGGAAACATGGAAACAAAAATATTCTATCTTGGTGAATGATCCCCAAAAACCTTAATAATGATCTTGACCTTTAGTACTTCTACCCAAAACCATTATTTATAATTTTGTGAAAGCGCACATGAGGCTTAGCCCTATTGGTAAAGACTCAGTTAGTGCATCAAAGAGACCAGGGATCAAATCCATGTAGAGGTAGAATTTTTGGGTACTGTAGCAGTAAAGTACCAGGCACTTTTGCAGTACTATAGTGGGAACTATGCAGTACTATAAGAGGTAATGTAGTTAGAACTGTAGCAGGCACTGTTTGGCACTATAGTAGCCGAGAATATGCCCCTGTTTGGGCCTTTGGGACACCAATTTGGTCCCTGAGTCCATTAAGGCCTTCGCGCCACCCATGCCTTCGGGGCAGTAAGTACTTAGGGCCACATAAAAGCCTTCGGGCCACCTTAAGTGCATATGAAAACCATACAACCTACGAGGAACAATCTCTACAAGGAGAATGAGCAAAAAAGCTTTCAACATTGTAGAAGATAAATGGATTTCAAGAATGAGAGTGTATGGAACCTACCATTAGGACAGGCCTTTGCATGCATGGGAATGCCTAGCCGAAAAACCATATGAAGGTGGAGAGATGATTTCATGATGAAGATGCTAGGGAGGAGCAGTTCCAAGTATCTATCCTGAGTTGTATGTAATGTTTAGAGCCTACGGGCAAGGAATTCCTCTTAGGCCTACGGTCCATGTAATTCTTACACCTACGGGCCTTGTAAGGGTTCCACCGCACCCCCTGAAAAGTGGATTATCAACAAATCGATAAAAAAATGAAGGCCTTCAGGACATTGGAGGATAAATTTGGGAAAGGAAACATAAGAATAGGGTGAGATAAGAGGCTCAGTAATTTTAATTAATGAAAATATGTTTTTATAACAACAAAAAAGTGTATATAACTTCATAATAACATTTGAAGATCATAACCTTCATATTATATTTCAGAATAATGACTGAATTTTCATAAGATATAGACCATAAAATAATTAAGAGAATATAACACCAAATAATAACATAGGAATAAGTCATGGAATTTGTGGCATGCTTATTTTTTATAATGTTGTGAACACGTATAAGCAGAAATATGTTGACTCATTAAATTAAAGACATGAAATCAGGCCCCCGCATCAACTTATGGATATGAAACCCAGTCCATGCATATCATAGTGAATGGTTTATAACTATCACTCATAATTATTTGGACATGAAATCATATTATTGAATAACATTTTGAACATGTAATCAGGTTCTTGAAAAACATTGAGGACATGTAATCATGTTCATGCATAAACTTGTGGACATGAAATCATGTCCATGAATAATAATTTTTACATGTATTAAGGATCATTGTTATCTTTTTTACCATATAATCATGTGCATGGATAAACTTGCGGAAATGAATCTATTTTAATGAATAACATTGTAAACATGTAATCGGGTTTATTCAAAACATTTTAAACCTGAAAATAGGTTGTAATATTAAATATATACTAATTATCCAACTATAATTACATTATGTACTGGAGGGAGATATATGTCAGACCCAACTCATAAAAACATCATTCATACATGTGACCCAAAATAAAACATTCATAACCTCATGACCAATAAAAAGACAAAGATTTTATAAACATCAAATCAATAACTACAAAAATTTATAGTTTCTGTAATCACTTTGTTAATGTATATCCGAGGAAAACAAGATTGTTTCAAAATCATATATGTTTTGGAAGATAAATGGGTTTCATAAACATATGAAATTAATTGAATAAACCATTAATATAAGTAATATGAATAGAAAATTTAGATTAAATCATAGAATGGTATTTTCAACAAACCTAGATGACTTCTTTAATGGAAAATAATTTTTAAACAACGTTTGAAATCTTATATTTAGAAAAATAAGCGCTATTATTTAAAAAATAATACCTTTTTAAAAATTTAACTCCCTTTCCAAATAGTTTATATAGAAATAAACATGAAAAAATATAAATAATTTTTTTAAATTCATTTGGAAATAATTTTCATTGGAACATTAAAATGAATTATTGAAAACATTTATTTCATTTATTAATAATAAAACATTATTCAAAACCTTTTTATTTGAAAATTGTTTCAATAAATTTTAAATGAAGCTTCAAAAATAATTATAAATTTTTTAAATTGTTTTCCCTTGAAAATAATGAATAACTATCATTTGAAAACTTCATCGATTTCTTTTTTAAAACTGGGTATTTGAAATAAAAGAAATGTATGGTAGAATATTGAAATACATTAAATTTGCTTACAATCATTTTATTAATTATCTTAAGTACCAAAGAGTTGGAAAAAATGTTACTAATATAAGGATATATATTGAAAAAAATATATATATGGAAAATAATGACTGTTTTCGAGATATAGATAATAATATTTATTTAAATAGATAATAAATACAATCAATATTGAAAAGTGAACATATTTTTTAAATAAACTAAAATCAGTTGGTAACATGAAATTATACTATCCATATAAGAAAAATATTTATTTTAAGCAAAAATTATATTGAAATGATTTAGATTCAATATAGAACCTTTAAAATGGAAGTATATACACTTCAAAAATGTATTTTGGTTAATAGCCATACATGAGTCTCAAAAAAGGAAAATTGAGACAATACTAGTTTTTAGTATGTTTTGAAATATAAACCCCATTATATAAAGAACATTGAATAGATATGTAAATAAACCTAAATTAATTTACATGAATCATAGAATTAATCAATGAGAAATATGGACACCAAAAAAATAATTCATAGTTAATAAATATTGTATCTCCCAGATATAATGTTTTAAATGATATTCCATTACCTTCTATCTTGAATATTTTTTTTACTTAAACAAGTTTCCCCTTAATCGGGTAACCCTTTTGGTTTGTGACAAATGGAATAATTATAATGATATCTATAAAACAGGATGATTCAACAAGAAAGTTATGTATGTTTGGAAGTGGATTCAGTAGAGATTGGATGATCTTAAGTAATTTAAGAGTTATAAAAAATTGGGATAGGTGGTGGCCATTTATAGGGAAGGGAATGTACACACTACAAATTTTATAAAACATGTTAGGTGTATACATGTTTTTACCAAACATAAGTATTACCAAACCCAAAAAACCCTCAATAATGTATGGTATATTGATAAATAATGGCCAGAAAATGGGGTTTGAGCAAAAGTTTTATGTCATTTTGGGTTTTAAATTTAATGGTTTGTACTTTATTAACACATTTTTCCTCTTAACAATTGTAATTAATTTTAACCACTTTCACTAATATTTTCTTCTATCAAAATCTAATTTTACCTAATTATAAAATAAGAATTATGATGATTGAAAATATTGTATACATTTCCAAAAATTCTATTCATTGATTATGATGAAATAAATTTAAAATTATTCCCTCTGATTGAACGACATTGGTGGTTTTAAAATTAAAATGTCCAAATGTTTTCTATGTTTTTATACACAATTTCAAAGGAAAATTGATTTCAATATAAAAAATATGATTAATTGTTAAAAATAAGTTCTAATTATACTTGTAAACAAAATTTAAATTTAATTTACCCTTATATAGAATTAATACAAAATTTAAATTTCAAATTAAAATCTAATATTTTCATATTCGGTCAAAAAATTTAGTTTCTCAAAAAAATATCAAAATATTTCCCTAATAAGAATTTTCATTAAAAATTCAAAATTGACGTTTATTTTTTAAAATTTAATATATAAATTGATTTAAAATTAATTTTATTATTTTTCATAATGGTAATAATATCAATTTTATTTAAGAGTTTAGTATTTTCGAACATATAGTGACATTAAAAAAATATATCATTTATTATAATAAATATAAAAAATATTTGAAAAATATATATCATTCTCCATATTACTAAGTTTGATTTTTTGTTTATATTTATCTAAATTAATTAATAATAATCAGAAAATTAAATTTCATAGAAACATAATAATTCATGTGACATGTGTTAAGTCGACGTTCAGGGTAATGTATGGCATGTTGGTGCTACATGTATTGTAAAACAAGACTATATTCCATGAAACATACTCCAAGATGGTTTTCGGTGTAATTTTCACCATTTTTTTGTTTCGTGTAACATATACTGGTTCAATTTTTCTTTTATGGTATGCCAAGTTAGTGTTGTTTTAATAGAATGTATGACATGGTAATTTAATATAAATAATTAATTTTTTGTGTTTCGTTAAATGGAAAATATCAAAAGGTTAAATTAATTTGATAAAATATATTTCACATAATGTATAGGTGTATTGTTCTTCAACCATTAAAATTAATTTCACCTTTAAAATTCATATAGGTTATCAAATGATTAACATGTGAAATTTTCTATTATAGAAACCTGCATTATAAAAATGAATACCAAAACATCCTTTAAAAAGGTAAATTTGGAATAATAACAGCAAAACAATGTAATATATAATCATGTTTCAATATAGGATAACATATGTGTCATGTGAAAACATAGACATTGAAGAGAAATCTAATGTTTATGTTCACATGTATCATGATACAGTTCATGGTTTGGATATTGTTATCTAACACAAATCCAAAAATATGTGATGATCTTAGGGGCTATTTCATTAATGGGAAATTAAGGTACTATGATATATTTTTTTATTATTGATTCTATACATATATTTGAATAATCTTCATGATAATTTATATTTAGTGGATTTTATTACATTTTATGTGATAATGTTCACCCTAGTTATTCCTTGATACAAGTCCATATCATCAATGACCATAAGAAATGTGTGAGAACCTATTTTCATTCCTTAATTACTAAACGATCATGAGATACTTGATAATTCATCATGCCTACCTTCAATTACCAACGAAAAAAATAGGTTATCCAATATGAATGAGTCCTCATATGGTGATATAATAAATTAATCTCAAAAAAACAATGTTTGAATTAAACTATCAGTAATTGTTTATCCTTATAACCCTTCCAAAATCTAATTCACCATTTCATCCCAAAATATGATCTTATATTGTAACAAAAAAAATTTATTAGACACTTTGGTTCATACTTATACTGATAGAACAATAAATGGAATTTTATTTTTCAAAAAACCATGTAGAGGTATATAATCACAAGAATCTTCAATAAAAAATAATTAAAAATAGTAACATGGAAAATATATATATAAAATAAAACATAATCTTCCAAAAAAAGGGGGATATGGTAGTCCCTAATTTTCATTATTCTCATCATTCATTATTATTGCATAAACTTTACCTTTATATTTTACCTCATAGGTTTATCTGTCTAAACATCCATAGCATCCCTGTATTGTGGAATTGATTTTCATAATTTCAAAAATGAATTCAATTGAAACACTTATGTGTTTTGGGTTCATTCATATGAGAGTTCTCTACACTCATTCCATTTAATTTTCTATTTCCATCACTTAAAAATTATTTTTCATGTTTTCCAAGATTCCCACACTTGAAACACATTATCTGTCCTCTCATGAACTGTCATATATGCTCTCTCAAATAATTTTGGAAATTATGAGTCTGAAACCATTTTTCTCTCTGTTTTTTTTTATTTTCTTATCTGAACACCATCATCATATTAATTTTAATACATTATATTTATAGTTAACATTAACATTCATTTCAAATTTTTTCGACAACTAGTAATTTATTCATAGTTATTAATGTATTTTATTTCCAAAACATTTCTTAGTCCTGGGATTAATCCCCGAAAGAATCTCAAATATTTTTGTTTAGTTAGGAAGATTATAATGGAGGTATACCTAGAAAGTCTTCTGAAATTATCCTCATTAGTAAAGACAGAATCATTATACATTTACTTCAACTCAATGAACTCATTTTCCATAATCATTAAAAGAACATGATGATTGTACTTATAAAAGGATAAGTTCATGTACTAATCTTAATCAGTTTATTCAATTTCATCATAGTTTCTTAAATTATTTTTTAGATTCCACCACTAGTTGGATTCAGCGTGTAATTGCTATATTTTCAAAATGAAATCCTCATTATCTAAAAACTAGATAATGGATAACATAAATTTGTTGAAATTTATCCAGAGTTCAACAACAAGTGGATTAGGAGGCCCGTTGAAATAAGGTGGATTTTTCCACATCAAGGATACGACATAAAATTTTCCCTCTTTTATCATTTGGAATATCTACAAGATTTTTAGCTTGAGAATCCTATAAGAGTATATAAAGGTGGTTTTGTTTTTAGACCCCCAGTGCAATCAAATATTTAGGATAAGATTGATTGCATTGCCCATTAAAATCACCATTAATGAAGATCCTTCTAGTTCCATCCTTTAAATAAAACCATAGATTATTCAGCAGTTATCATAATGAAAAACCACATAATAATTCAAAGTCAATTATAGGTTTCCTAAATTATGAAACATTCCTTATTATATAGAATCGTTGTTTTTATCCTAAGATATTCATAAAAAAAAATATAATAAAATCATTCATGATGGTTCATAATTAGTTTGTGAATTCCAATAGATTATCCAATGGGTGTATCAAACTAGGTGTGTAGCAAGGTCCACTGTCATGTACTTAATTACCCTATATTTGGATCAAAATATCTAGGCATAGTTTCCACTCCTAGGTAAATTTGTGCCAATTCCAAAACCAATATTAGTATACAAAAATGGATGTATTTATATGAAACAAACTATTATATCCTTCACTATATTTCTATGACATTATTCTTCAATAATAACACATCCTTATACATATACATAGAGACATCCCTAGACATATCATAGTAAATATATTTATGGGTATCTCTTATGTTTTCTCATCATTGTTTATAAATATTTAATAAACCATTCCTTTGATTCAAACTATATAAACATTGGCTTATCATACATTGATATTACATCATTTTAGAAGAATATTTATAAAATTACAAAAATGCATGTCTGATGTCTGTAATAGGTTAGAGTCATTGGAAGAAAGGAAACAAAATCTTCTATCCAGGTGAATGATCTTCAATAAGTCTAAAAAATATATCTTCCTTCAGTACATAAGACAATAACATTTCATCATAACCTAGTTAAATGAAACATAAGAAAAGTTTGATATCATATTATATTCAATGACAAATAAATGAAATGTGTAATCATAATAAGATTAAAAGGGTAAAGAACATGATCATAACATTTGAATATAATTCCCATCATATTAGATATCATAATACGGATGGGAATTTCATACAACATGGATCATTGGATAATTAATAGCATAATTCTTGAAATCATAAAATATGAATATAGAATTCAATTCATGACAAAATCATTTTTCTATGACATTATGAACATGTATAAGTTGAAACATGTTCACTCATTATGTAAATGAAATGACATAAAGTCCATGAATAACATTTTGAACATGTGTTTACGTTCATTCATAACCTTATGGAAAAAAACTATCTTCATCCATTGCATTTTGAACATGTAGACAAGTTCGTGCATACAGATGTGAAAATTTAATCATGGTCACACATAATATTATGGACATGCAACTATGTCCATGAATAATATTTTCAACACATAATAAGGTTCGCTCATAACAATGGAAAAAAGTAACCAGGTTTATGTATAAAATTATGGACATGCATCTAAAACCATGCATAACATTCCGAACATATAATCAGGTTCATGAATGACATTGTGAACATGAAACCAAGTTCACGCATAACATATATACCCATTAGACCTAAATCTTTACCCAATGCATTGGAGGGAGATATAAGTACCACCTATATCATAAAAAGATCATAAAAACATGTTCCATAAATTAAAACATTTATCAAATCATGAACTACAAAAACTCAAAGGTTTTATAAAAATAAAATAATAAACTATGAAATATGATATGTCTCATAATCACTTCATAAAAGCATAACCTATTAAAAGATTCAGTTTTCATTCGTATATAACACTAGAAGGGTAAACCAGTTTCATGAACATTATAAAATAAAATTATGAACCATTATTATGAAGAATACAAGTTTATTAATTAGACCATTCCATAGAATGATATATGTAACATCAATGGATTTCATCATAGTTGGAAAATTATTTTAAAATTATATTGAAAAACATTATTGGGGAAAATATCATTTATTATTTTATTTTTTTAAAATACAAACCCTTTTTAAATATATTTCAATTAAAATAAACATAAATTTTATCAAAAAATATTGGATATAATTTTGGAAATTTATTTCTGTTGAAAAATAAAACAATTCTTTAAAATGATTAAAAATTATTTTAAAAATAATACATTATTGAAAAACATATTATATTAAAATATTTTTGAAATATTTTTAGTGAAGCATTATAAAAAATAAATATTTTAAAAATATTTTACCCTTGATAAATTGAAAAAATCATTTGAGAACATGCTTTTTAATATAAAACCACTTTCCGAACAAAGAGAGAAATATGATAAATTATTTTTGAAAACATTTTATTAATTATCTTTAGTAAAAAATAATGGAAATGGTAATAATAAATGGATATATCTTGAATAAATAGAGTACAAGGAAACTCATTCTTGTTATTGATTGAGGATCATATGATTTCATTAAATAAAGAATAAAAATTCAATATTAAAAAGCACTGAAATTGTTTCTATAAACTCTAATCACTTATTAATGTTGGATAATTGTGTCAATGTTATAAAAGAAATATTATTTAAGGATAATATATAATTAAAATAATTTAATTCATGTCATAACATGTAAAATTAAATTATATAAAACTAAAAAAAAATTTATGTGTATATGCAAGCAATATCCTCAAAGAAGTGAAATTGAGGAAAAATAATTTTACTGATATGATAACATTGAAACTTATATCCCATGAAATAGATCGCTTAGAATGGATATGTAAATACCCATGAGTTTAATTATACGAATCATAAAATAAATCCATAGAAATTATAAACACAATAAAAACTTATTTGTTGTTTAATAAGTCATTTATCTCATGGAAATAAAATGTGAGATGCAATTCCTTTACCTTTTATCCTGACACGCATCATAATCATACGAGGTTCCTCTAAATCTAGTTAATCCTTTAGGTTTATGCCAAACGAAATCCTTGGATTAAATTATTCCCTAAGGTATTATAAAATGTGAAAGGTATGTATTTTATGATTTAGATAGGGAAGATCATTGTTGAATAATTGTGGTTTTAGAGGTGTAATTAATTGCAAGCAGTTGTGGCCTTTCACAGAGTTATGAAAGGACACATTTTTCAAATTTTCTACAAAAGTGAGTTGTATGAATTTTTTTAATATATTAATCATACCAAACAAACCACAATAAATATATGAAGTTTTTTGGATGAATAACGGCCTTTATATTAGTGTTGGAAAATTTTCCATGTTGTTTTGGGTCTTAAATATTTGTTTCATTACATTATACTACTAATTTTTCTATTACCCATTGTAATTAATTTTAATCACATTCACTCAAAATTTTTGTCCATAAATAAGTTTAAATTATCATAAATTAAGAATTATTATTATTAAAAATATTGAAACCATTCTCCCAATTTCTAATAACATAATAGGTATAAATTAATTTAAAATGTATCCTACTGATGGGACTACACTGTGGATTTTTAATGAAAAAATTTCCAATACATGACCACGTTTTTTTCCCAATGTTATAGTGAAATTGATTCGAATAACCTAAAATGGATCGATTTATTAAAATATAATATATTTTAAAACATAAACAAAATTAAAATACAATATATCTTTATAGATAAATTATAACAAAAGGAAATTTTGAATTAAAGTCTTGTAGTTTAACTATTCATCCAAAAATGAAGTTTCTATGGAAAATCCTAAAATCTCCTAAACTAATTTTAATATTCCAATTTCAAAAGTGACATTTATCATATGAAATTAACTATGTAAATATTTACAAAATTACTTTTTTCATATGAAAACATAAAAATATGATTATTTAGGAAATTTGTTTCTTTAAACAGAAAACGAATTTACCAAAATATTATATCATTCATTATCAATAAAATCATTATATAAAATATTTGGAAATTATTTATTACTATTAATATTACTAATTTTAATTGATATTTTATAATTATTATGTTTAAAAAAATAGAACACTAAAATTATATATCATAGAAACTCAGTGTTTCATGTAATGTATGCCAATTCGGAGTTCGGTGTAATATAAGAGAAGTTGGGTATGTGTGTTATGTATTCCAAGTTGATGTTCTGTGTTAAGTACACCAAGTGAGATATCATTTTAACGTACACCATGTTAGTGTTTCATGTAATTTAATATAATTCGTTGTTTTGTGAAACATATTCCATGTCTGTACCATGTGAAAGTAATATTTTTCATAGAGATTTAATATAATGAAAATTATTTTTAGTGTTGCATGAAAAGAAAAATGTAAAAATATTACATTAATTCAAGAAATTATATTTCACAAAATCTTAGGTTTTTTCATTCTTCCCCCTTAAAATCAATTTATCCTTTGAAATTGTTATGGGTTAACAAAGGATTAATATGTGAATGTTCCCTTCAAAGAAACCAACACAGTATTAGTGAATACTAAAACATCCTTTAAAAATTGAATGTTGGAAACATAATGGTTACCCTATATAATTATAATTCAGTTTCTACAAAGGAAAACATAGGTTGAAATATAAAACATGTACATGAAATATAAATCTATTCATTATGTTCTAATAGATATTTATAGGGACCTTGGTTAGGAGAATGACAAAAATCACAAAGCCATAAATCTACGATGATCTATGGGTCTATTTGATTAATTAGAAAAAGTGAACATGGATAACATTTTCAGATTCATTTTTCATTACTTAATGTTGATTAATCCTTATGAGAAGTTACACTTACATCATTTTATCCACTTTTATATACACAATATCTCTATTTGGATGTGACATGATATATTTTAACATCACCTCATAGCCTTTGAATTGATTGAGAACATTTTTTATTATTGGAGTACTATCAATTTAAAGATCGATGATAAGTCATCACATATATGTTTTGTTACCATCAACAGAAAAACGTTATGAAATATGCATGATACCTCATGTGGTGAGATAATTCATTTCTCTAAAAAAATTGTATGAATATTAACATAAACATTCCATAAATGGATAACCTTATAAAAATTCCAAAATATAATTCAACATTTTTTCCATAAATATTATCTTATCTTATACAGAAAATATTTTTTGATGACACATGGTTTCATCCTTGAACCAACAAAACATTAAATGTTTTTTTAATTAAAATTAACTCAATGTTATATAACTACAGTAAACCTCACTAATGGATGAAAAAAAATTATCATAGTGATTATTCATAAAAAATAAAATATGATCATCCTAACTAAGGATGGGAAATGATACGATTTCCCATTTGTTTCATTATTCTATTCATGGATTGTGATTTCATAAGATTTCACTTAATCATTTTTTATTAGTGGTTTTCTTTATTATCATCCATATTAGCCCATGGATTATGGAATTAATTCACGTAATTCATAAACACCAAGCACATGAAAAACTAATGTGTGGTGGGTAAATTTGATTGAGAATTATCACTACTCATTTAATTCAACTTACTATTCTCATCACTAATAAATTATTTTAATCCAAGGTTTAAAATTTCACACTTGAAACACCATATTGTTCAGTTTAGGAACTATCCTAACCATCATTTACCACACTTTTATGATGTTGTAGTTTGAAACATTTTCTTCTCTCTAATGTTTTTATATTCCCCTTTGAACTCAATATTTACCTTCTTATTAATACCTTGATATTGAAGCGTAACCCCAACCTAAATATCATCTTCAATTTGACAACACACAATCACATCATAGAAACTAACGTCTGTTATGTCCAACACCATTCTTAAACTTCTATTTGTACCAAAATGAATCAACCAACATTACGTTCAGTTTATATGATAATACCATAACTAATCTTCTAGTCATATGAAATTAACCTTGTATATACTGATTGATTCATAATCCTATTGATTCACCTCAATGATCTCCTTTTACAAGTTCATATGAAGGACATTAGGAAAGTAATTATTTAAGAATAAGTATTTTAACTCATTCCAATCCATGGATACAATTTTATTTTTCTTCCACTTATTCATTATTATTGTCCACCACCAGCTTGCATCATATTCTAATCGCTAATCAACTAGAATGAACTTCTTATTATCCAATCAATGGACAATAGAAAAAATATTTTTAGTGGTACAGATTTAGTGTTTAGAAACAAGTGGATCTCAGGATCCACTGATAGAAGGTGTCCATTGACTCATGTAGGACTCAACAGATAATTTTTCCTTAATTTTCTCTTTTGGAAACACAACATATTTCATAGTGTATGAAAGATTTGAGACTAATGTAAAGGTATTATGTATACCAATGACCATTTCCTTATAACCATCATGGGAACAATTATAAAATAGTACCTCAAACCCATGATTAACGATGTTCCATTGGGTTTCGACCATCAACTAAAACCAATAGTTAGAAACACCTATCAAAACACAAATCCACATAATCATGAAAATTCACTTATAGGAATCCTAAATTATGACACCATCTTGAATATATAAAAACTTTGTTTTATATTCGGTCATTCATATCCAACAAATTTTTTAGTCTTTCATGATGGTGGGTGATGATTTCACGAATTCCCAAAGCAGATCACCTTGGAGTGTGAAACCAAGTGTTTAGCATGGCTCATTGTCGTGTACTAGATTACAATAAATCAGGCTCAAAACATCTTCTAAATGTTTTATCTCTTAGGTACATCTATTCCATAGACACATCCACTTGAAGTATCCCAAAATTGATTTATATCAATGAAACCACTCACTCTATACATAACCCTAAATCCAAAAAAAATTCCTAAAGAGTAACTCATCATTATACTTATCCTTAGATACATCTCAGACCCGTACTTGGAAATATACCTCAGGATATCACTAATGTTTTTTCATCCTATTTTTTGAGGGTTTTGTAAACCATTCCTTCTATTCCAGCTATAGAGACCCCAAATTATAATAAATTTATGTTACATATTTACAATGAATATTCAATACATTACAAAAATACATGTCTAAAGACCATAATTGTTTAGAGCCTTTAGAAACAAGGAATCAAAATATTCTATCCTAGTAAAAATTATTCAAAAACTCGCATAAATATGACCACTTTATATCCTAATACCAAAAACATTTCTTCATAATACGGGGTTTGTGATCATACGAAAGGGTTGATCCCCGATGCATAGTAAGGGTAAATAAAGGAAATTTATAACTATATCATGACGAAACGTGTATGGAACTTGAGAATAAAATTTGAATATCATACTCTTCATATTATAGATCATAAAAAGGATTGTAAATTCATAATACATGTATCCTAGAAAAATTATTAGCATAATTTATTAAAAAATAACATAAGAATAAGTCAAAGAATTTTTGTATGAACATTTTTATCTAACAATGTGAAACTGTATAAGTAGAAAAAATACCACTCATTATGTTAAGGGAAATAAATAAGGACCCCAAATCAACATATTTACATGAAACTAAGTCCACGCATAACATTATTAATGTGTAGTCAGGTTAACACATTACTGTATGGACATGGAACTATGTCCATGTATAAAATTTTAAAATGTAATCAGTCTCACACATAATAGTGTGAACATCTAATCAATTTCAAACATAAACATATATACATGTGATAAGGTCTATGCATAATATTGGGTACACATAATAATTCTCACTCATGAAATTGTAAATATGTAACAATGATCACGTACAAACTAATGTACATGAATCTAGGTCCATTTATAATGTTTGGAAATGTAATATAGTTCTTAGATAACATTATTAAAATGAAATAAGTTTTATTCATACAATATAAAATAAAGAGTCCTCCATTGTAATCCAATTAATGGGAGGGGGATATAGGTCCCATCTATCTCTTAAAAACAACATTTTTACATGTTCGAAAAAACAAAACATTCATAACATCATGACCAATAAAAATAGGGTTTATAGGAAACAAACCATAACAATGAAAAGATATAGTTTTTCTAATCACTTCATCAAATAATCAACCATGAAAATGATTTTGATTCAAAAGAATACAAATCATGGTGGAAAAACAGGTTTCAAAAAAATAATGACATTAACAAATAAATAATAAATAGAATGAATAATAATGGAACCAGAATTAAATTTCATATAAAATCATTAGTAACATCAAATTATGTCATATTAGATGAAAACAAATGTGGAAATATATTTTTAGAACATTTATTTTTTAAAATAATATTTTTTCTTTGAAATGGAATTCATTTTTAATAAATAATATCTTTTGAAACCATTTCCTTGAAAATGAACTTGAAAACTTATAGAAAATCATTGAAATAATTTTAGATACCATTTTATTTGAATAAATATAAATATTATTGAAAATATTTATTATTTTTTTTAAACATAAAAAATTATTTAAAAAATTTTAAGTTGAAAATATATTTGAAATATTTTCAAGGAAGAATTTATAAAAGATAAAATTTACAATGAATTTTCCTTCACAATGATCATTAGAGATCACATGAAAAAGTATTTTATATCATTATTTAGTAAATTAAATATATTTTTATACAAGTGATAAATATGTTAAAATTTTCTTAATATTTTTCTAAATTTTCTTAAGTACAAAGGAGTGGAAAATTGTACTAATACATGTCTATATATTAAATAAATTCAGAAGAAGAAAATCAGTATTATTCATGAGATTTTTATCATAATATTTCATCAATTAAATCATATACATAATCAATAATGAAATGTAATGAGATTTTTTTAGTAAACTCTCATCACATTGTAACATGGGAGCATACTCTCTTTGTAAGAAAAAAATTTACATGAAGCATAAAGTACCAGTTAAATGGGATAATTAGGATATAAAATTTACAATGAATGTATATAAACATAAAAATTGAATTTAGTTGCATAAAAAACATGAGTTTATGAAAAGGAAAATTGAGAAAAAAACTACTATATCGGTTTGGTATCTTTTGAAACTTAAACCCTATAATATACTTTTCATTGAATATAAGTGTAATTAATCATAAATTTAATTATAATAATCATATAATACATCCATGGGAGGTATAAAAACCATAAATAATTAATGGGTGGATCTTAAATTATTTATCTCGTAGAAATAAAAATTTAGATGAAATTCGGTTACCTTTTTCATTGACACTATTCATACTCAAAAAATTCATCTTATTCTATAAACTCATTTTAGATTCTACTAAAAGGATTCCTTGGATTGATTTCTACACAAAGTGGGGAATCGAGGAGAAAGATAGGTATGTTGTGATGTTTATTGCGTACATATTTTCCAAACCTAAGTGGTTGGAGATGTTTAAAGATGAGGTAGTGGTGGTGGCATTTTATAGGGAATGTAAATGACACAAATGTTATTTTTGAAAATAAATTAGATATACCAAAAATTTTACCTAACTACGTCATACCAAAACTACTAAACTCGATAATTTGAGGTTGAGGGATAAATAATGGCTATAAAATTGGTGTTGTGAATATTTGTAGGTCTTTATTTGGTCTTAAATTTATATTTTAGTGATTTACTAACGTAATATTTCTCTTAAACATTATAATTGCATTTAATCACTTTCACTAATTTATTTTATCAAAAAATAAGTCTTATTTTTAAAATATGATTTATTCTGATTCCAAATCTAAAATCCATTTTTATATATTTTAATAAAAGTGGTTCCAAAATTTAATTTAAAATTAATCTGTGTAATGGGACGACAATATGTGTTTTTAAATTAAAAATGACAAAATGTTTACTTAGTTTTTATACCCAATATCAATGTAAAATTTATTCAAATGATCTAAATTGGATTAATGGATTAAAATATGAACTAATTATAAATTTCATCCAAATTAAAATATAATTTAATATTATAAATAAATTATATGAATATAATTTTATATTTAAAATCATAAATTTTTCAATGTTCATCAAAAAATGTAGTTTCCCAGAAAAATTAGAAACATTCACCATAAATTATTTTCAGCATTATTTATTCAATATTAATTTTTTTATCAAATTAAATTTATAAATGTGTCTAAAATTAATCTTATTATTTTTTATATATGGATATAAAAATCAGTTTATTTGAGAAATAAGTTTTTCAAATTATAGTACATTACCAAAAAATATATTTATTATTATAAAAACCCAGTATTCATAATATTTGAATATTATTTATAACACTTAAAATTACTAAAATAAATGGATATGTTATAATTATTTAGTTTAGATATTTATAACTATTAAATAATGTTTCTTCGAAAGTAAATGTTGTGTGTAGCGTATTCCATGTCGGTGTTCAGTGTAACATTCTCATAGTTGGGGTTGCATGTAACAGATTTAAAGTCGACATTCCATGTAATGTATGCCACATTCGGTGTTCAGTGTGATAAATGAAACATCATTAGTGCATCGAATGTATGAAAAGTAAAAATACTATAAAATGTACACCATGTAGGTGTTTTTTGAAATGCAAGTTTGACTTACTGATTTAATATAAATAAATTGATTTTAGTGTTTTGTGAAATAAAAAAATTAAAAAATTAAAATAATACTAATCAATATTTTATAAAATATCAGGGTGTTACGTTATTCCCCCTTGAAATGATAATCTCCCAAAAAATTATTTTGTGTTTTCAAATGATTAGTAAGAGGAATTTTAAATCATAGAATCCAAATTCAGAAAAATGAATAACAAAACAGAAATTAAAAAGGGATTGTTGGAATAATAATGGTTACCCAATTTTTTATATACTTTGGTTTCAAGAGAGAAGAAAATGGTTGGAAAGATAAAACATTAACATGAATGAAAAATCATGTCATCATGTTCAGATGGTGATTGATAGAGAATATACATTGGAGAATCTTAACCATCGCAAATACGTAAATCTATGATGATGTATGGGTCCATTTGATTTATTAAAATGGAGGATGTCGGAGAACCATTTCCAATTACGGATTAATTACCGAGATATGAAAAATATTCATGAGTAGTTATATATACTTGATTGTACTCCCTTTAATATTCATAATCATAACAATTGGATGTTCATTGATAGATATCTACTTCATTTCTAATCCTATGAAAAGAGTGAAAAACAATTTCATTCTTATTGTACATAAAGATTTATAGATCTTTGATCAATCATCCAATCTTTCTTGAGTTACCATCAACACAAACATGTATTCCAATATGCATGAGTCCTCATATAGTGTGATAAAACATTAATCACTATGAAAAAAATATTAGAGGGATTTTTGGATGAATTTTATTTATAAGACTATTGAAATAGTCAATAATTTGATAGATTAATTTTTGCTAAAAATAGTAATCATATCGATGATAATTTTAAAATATGTAAGTGTGATATTTACTTGATGATAAATATTGAAATAATAGTTTCTATAATCCAAAAAAATGTGTTTCTAAATAATAAAACATAGATAAAATTTATGTTTATTTTATTAAATTATGATCTAAAATATTTATTAAAATATATTATTTCAAAATAAATTACATAATTTTGATTTTAATCTTTAAAAGGATATATAATATATTTGTTTATGAGTTTAAAACTAATTCTGAATTAATAATTATTGTTTATTATATCACACATAATGAACTAAATGATATTTAATAGAGATAATTCTTTCCAATTTAATATATTATTTGAAGTAAAACATAAATTATTATTATTTTTTATTTTATTAAAATAGAATTAAATCTTGGAATCATGACCTAAAAATTATCTTTTTATGAATAAACTGTATTTTTCTGAAAAAATGACTTTTTTTAAAAAATATATAAATTTTGAAAAAGTACTGTAAAATTTATATCATCATTGTGTTATAATTATGACTCAAAAATTTAGAGAACAATTTGATTATATTGAAACTAATTGTTTTTATTAAATTATTTAAATGATGATATGATAAATTTAAAAATATATATTAGAAATGGTATTTTAAATTATTTAATACATTTTTTTGATTCATTATATTGATTACTTTATTATCTAAAAAGTTAATTGTATTTGGGAGGGTTCTAATGTCAAATGAATATCAATTTTTAGTTAAAAGATAATGATATATTAAGGAATCAATACTTTACATTTTCTATTGATAATATAATAAAATAATAAACAATATATTTTAAATTACAACTCCCTAATCCATTTCACTAAACATACATAATAAATTACTATTATAAACATATGCCCAAAATATTTACTAAAATATATTAACTATGTTTCTATCAATCTTTTTGAAGAAATTTCCCTCCTATTAATTATTCATTCTCAATAAAATAGAGGGTACTCATTGTTCGTGGGTCATTTATTTAACAACTAAACTTCCTTTATGATTAACTATATTCCTATTAGTTAAAATAATTAATCAATAAAAAACGATAAAGTATATTATTCAATAAATTCTTCCATTTATGGAAGAATAATATATATATATATATTAGATCACCCATTTCTTTTAATACTTTCTTAAAATATATTATTTCACTCATTGATGTCGTATATTACAAATTTGAATACTAATATTTTACATTTCAATAATTCTAGAAATATATATTTATATAAAATTATCCTAGGATTTAAAAGTAATTGACAATCAAATATTATAAATTATGTGGTTATAAAATGATAAATTATGAAAGTATATAAGGGTATTAAATGTGATAAATATTTATTATTTTTATCAATATACTAATATATTTCTATAGAATATCTTAAAATTTAAAAATAAATAATATATATATATATATGATCCTAGACCATCTAATGTTACATTCCAATTTAAATATTTGTTTAAATACCTAAAAGCTGGAAAATTAAATGTTTTCGGAGAGTATAAATAAGTACATAGGTATTATGGTGGTTCAAAACATCAAGCAAAGAGAAAATGGACCATCTAGTGCATATTGCATGGTTAGTGCAATGTTAGTGAAAATCGTGCATGTAGTGAGGCCAAACCATGAAACCATGTATAAAAGAAATTTTTCATGGAAAAATAATGATTTTTTAGACATCATGAAATACCCAAGTAACCATGAGGCATTTAACCAACTTGGATAAAGGATAGTGCATGGTCGGAACATGGGTTGTTAAAATATGTAGCCAAACTATGCGGCCAAACCATCCACCTCATTAAAAAGATAATAATTACCATCTCACTCTCCCCCCTTAGGATTTTACGTACCTCACCCAATTTATTACTCCATTTCTCCCCTATCATCACATGTGATGAACCATTTAGAACAAATAATACATATGGGGGATTAAATTAAATTATAAGGTCTTTTGAGTGTCGTTGGTTATAGAAAAAATCATTAATTATGTCTTACACTCCTATTGTTTCTCCTTTAAAAATTTGGAATTCTATATTTATTGTTAATCGTCTGAAGTATGAAAAAACTTATTTGTATAGTTAATTCGTGGTTGGGGATTGAAGGGGTTCTTGAATCTGGATCTAAGGAAAAGTTTAAACATGTATTCATCTTCCTATTCAATGCTAGTGGCCTACATAATACATCTCATTGTCGCTTAATGATTTTTGAATGTGTAATTTATTCAGTAGTTACCTCTAATAATGAATTTTATACCAATAGAGTTATTTTGGAAAATTGTTTGATAATTGATAAAATGAACCACTCATGATCCCTATTGGATGCACTAAGAGATACAAAAATTATTCAGGGATACCCATGTGGTGCTCCCACATTACCAAAAATTTAACACTATAATGTTGAGAATTAAATTGATGTGTCTTACAATAGAGTCCATAAAGAACCTATTTAAATTTTAGTTTAATTCATATAAAGTAGAAAATATTTTTTGTGTCTAATTGATGGAAATGGGAGATGGGATTGTTTGTCATAATTTGTAATATGTTAAATTAATTAATAATCTTTGGTCAAATGAATTAGGAATTTGTAATGGAAATTCATTAATGGATTAACGTATTGAAAATAATAAATGTGTCAAAATAGATAATGTATATGAATTTCATAATATATATAATTAGATAAGGCATATAAAATGATAAAGTGTTAAATGGGGTATGTAATGTAATTGTTAAATGATCATTAAATAAATAAATATTACAATGTCACTTTTTATACATATTATTTTGAAAATGTACATATAATATCCATACCTCCTCTAAAAAGGTTGTTTCTAATGAAAAAATATTTTATTCTCAAATTATAGTTTCCATATCAGACATAAATATTTGATAACTTGTTTATCAAATTCATATGATCATACAAATAATCCATCCATTGTAACATATACTTTTTCTTTACTATTACTCGATTGAGTTATTGTTAATCAGAATAAGGTGAAGTGAACCATATGATTTCATAGATAAAAGAACCATCACCAACAATGGAGGCAATATCGATAATATATATCCTTTATTAATATTGTTATCCAAATGATTATTTATCTCATTCATTTCATCTATTTCCACATGGTAATATAGAATAAATAATTATGGATTACAAAGAAGCAAATCAGTAGAAAAATATACCTCCATTACCTATTGTAAACAAGATAAGTCTTGAGGAAAAGCATTGGAAAATCATCCAAAACTAAGGGAATATCACCAATCAAGGTTTACCAATCTATATAAAAAATGAACGTTGATATCACTTTAACCAACCCCAAATAAGAGGGTCTGGCCTTAATCATCCTCGGGGCCCATCCTCGATTAATTTCCTAGAAAACCCCATTAGTTTTAGAAAAGGGGATCCATATAAGAAAATAATTAATCTGGGATTTATTGAAAATGACCAAATTCTTCTAGAATATTACATAATGCTGTTTAAAATAGATAAATATAAAACTCCAAGAAATATCAAAATTGAACAATGGTTAAACTCAATAAAGTCTATAGACACCCTCATCTCTCTTCATTCTGATGACTATCGTAATATCCATTGCAAAATCCAAAATCAACAAAACAAGATTAAACAATTTAGAAATTATTATAGTACCCCCAGTTTCTAGTATGTATCCAATATAGGATACTTTTCAAGGTTATAAATATTAGGGGTGATGGATAAGAGATTTTGGAGAACATTGTATGTAGTTTTGAGGAAAAATGGATGTCGCATGGGCGACATATAGTTTGTATAACTATGCGGCCAAAACATGTGTATTTTATCCTTGTGAAGTAGTGACTCTCACATGGTTGTAGCACGATCAGGAAGACCATGAGATGATTCCTTGAAAGGGTCTTCCTAGGCATTATCTATCCTAGAATTAGTGCATAGTTTGTCTAACCATGCGAACTGACCATGCAGATAGTTTATGTTTGATCCGGAAAAAGTGTACCTCTGACAATTTTTCCTCTAACTTGATCATTTTTATTTCTATGTAGATATAACTCAGAATTACTATCCATTGAATGTAGGAGAACCAATACAACATGTTTTGGAGGCCATCTGAAGGCTTCTCTTGGTGAATCAAAGATGAATTCTTGAGTTATGTGATCATTCTTCTTCGTTCATGATCAATTTCATGGATCTTCTTAGATCTACTTATCTCATTTTGTTGATTTATTAGATATATAACCATTATGGGTAGATCTAGGCTTGGGGATTCCAAATATGATAATATTTGGTCTTTTTATTACATGGAGAAGATATCTAGGGAGTGTTCCTGGATAATCGACCAGATTTTTCATGTGAGTACTTGGTTCGTTGTGGTTTCCGACAAAAACACTTTTGTAGGAGGCTTCTTTCTCTACTCCAATTAGTATTATTGATTGGAATTATTTCAAATTTATTTTATTTGTGATGAATTTATTGTGATTTTGTTATTAACACTTGTTGGAATCATTTTTGAGTGATGGTTGTGAAATATGGAATATTGGGTGTTTGAGTAAAGTACTTTTGATCTTGGTTTTAATATATTTATTTTAACTGGGTATTTTTCTAGACTATTGTAACATGAAATTGATATTTTGTTTTCAATCAAAGGGAAGGTTTTATTGAAGTGAATCTTTTCTTTGAAATAGGTGTTTCTTTTGTTTTCAAAAAAATTTCAGTTTTATTGAAATGCTTTATTGTAGAAATTGAAATTTTTTTGATAAATGGTGTTGGTGTGAATTAATGAATAATGGGCTCTTAATAAGGGACAATTACTATTAGGGTACAAGGGACATGACCCAGATCGAGGGCATCTGTCCTTGGGACACAAGGTGATTGGACGAGATACCGCTCATGAGTATAGAAATATCAAAGAAGCATGCATGTGTGGGTGTGTGGTGAACTATGGAATGGTTATGACAAATGATAAGAAGAACTGGTCTTTATTATTTTATTAGTAATTTTTCTAGAAATATAGTATTCTAGAAATTTGATTCATTTGGTTTTTTTACCTGGTTACAAAATGTATTTGAAACATGTAATATTTTGATTATAAACTATTTTGTTAATTTGTTTTAAATAAATTGTTTATATAAATGTGGTTAACATTTATGTCATGGTGGTGTGAGTATGGACTTCATTGTGTAAAACCTACTGAGTTTTATACTCACCACTTCATTGGTTCTTTGGAGCTTTTGCAGATAATATTTTTGAAGACAGGGGAAAAGGTTACATTTCCCATGTTTTTGGCACTAGATCATGATACTTTGGATTTTCATTAATTATGGAAATTGGTGTTCATGTAGTATTAAGTAAATTGGTGTCCTGAGACTATTTAGTTTTTTACTCATCCTCATCATAATCAGTTATTTATTTATTTGAAAAAGGTTAGTACAATACAAAGCAAGGGAAAACCAAATAGAAGCTAGGGGAGAAAATAGTGAAATCTTAGGGCATCCCCCTAATGGTGATAACCCCCATAAGATTTAAAATGATCAGATCATATAAGAATAAAACACCATAGAGTTATAATATTCCAGAGTGTCTAGGTTATTTTCCACTTTATTCCCCTCTAACCTTGTGTGAACCATTCAAATGTTGGCGGATAGAATGCAACAACATTTTCGGATGATGAAGAAAATCGACCTAAGAGTAAACCTGATGTCTTAAAGAGAGTTGAAGAGGATAAGTCCTTCAGTTTCAGCTTCATAAGTGGATATGTTCCCATGGAGGGAACGGGAGATACTAGTGAGGAGGGCCTGAGCTTTTTCATGTAGAGAAGAGTCTCAACCAAAATGAGTAGTGAACGCCGAGATGACATAGCCTATGATTTCATAGACATCCCCTCATCCTTTCAAGACCCCTGAGATACATGACACATCTATCATGTTTTAAACACATGGGAGGAGGAATCCTTAAGACCCATTTTCTTTCTAGGTAAGAGCCACCGGGGAGAGTGGTTTGGATACTATAAGTAAACAGATGGAGAGATGGTGCATCATTCCATTTGAGATAGATCCTGGAAAGGTCGATGAGGAGGATTATGAATATATTGATGGTGCCTATTGCAATGGATTGGATCCCCTCCTACCTTGATTTTTTACTTCACTTCTACTAGTAGAAACATCCAACATGAAAAATAATAGAATTCACCATTTTTTGCAGGCCCCTATCACTTGAGACATGGATCCAGCAGGCAAGGAATGCATCTTCAAATATGATGCTGGAAGAAAGGGTAGTGAAATTACCAATGGTAGACCAGACATTGGGTTTCCATTCACCCTCTAATAATTGGTGGGCTACAATTTTTTCATTGGTGTTGGCATAGTAAGAGTATCTTGAAAACATGGTGTTCCCACATCTTCAAATGTTCTCATCGATGGAGGTCAAATTAAACTTAATCCACCATGTGTGAAAGTTGAATTTCATGGAAATTTACTTCATCCAGACATCGTTCCAATAGTTATTTCCCCCTAGAATGAAATAGAGTTGTGATAATACTTTACAGAGAATACCCCTAAGGAGGATAGAGTAAACACACACGTATCCGGATCAGATTTGAGATCGAAGAGGTTAAAGGTGGTAAGCTGGTCAACATTCTTCTGGCCTCTCTCGTCCATGCCATATCTTCCATCAATGTTCTTAAACATTCATCAACAATATTGAAAATATCTTGGCCCGCTTCATATGGGATTCTCTCACATAAGGAAAATACGATTGGGTGTCTTGGGTGAAGATGGAGAGGCCCATTCAAGAAGGAAGAATTAATGTTCAAAGCATCACACACAGTCTCCTTTGTAGACATACAAAATTGGCTAGGGAAATCCATGAACGCCGCTCACTCTATGGCAGGGTCATGTACATTAGTTATGAAGATTACCCAAAGATTCATGGAAGCTACACATCTCCCTTCTAGTCTATTATTCTCATTCATTTTATATTCATGCTTCCATACACCAACTAGATTATTGGAGATGTGGGTAGTTCCTTCTGGCATAAAAATTGGGCCAGCGCAGTGCTCAGATTTCTCGGATTCCTAGACAACAATATTTCATTCAGGGAGGTTAGTTTCACACTTTGATACTCGTTTGGTATTTCGTTGTTTCACCCTTTGATATGGTTTTTAGATAAATAGATTTGTTGAGTTGTATTTCTTTGTTCATTCATCATTAATTAAATGGTTTTTTTATTTGTTTCTTCATGTCATTATTTCATAAAGTGTATATCTTCCCCTCACTTGTATGTTAAAACCTTCAACATTTATTTCCATCCTATTGCATCATGGGGATGATGCTTAAGACCAAGTAATGACTCGTTGTGCTCTCATGACAATGGGAATTGGTAGGTCATTACAATTATGGTTGAAATAAATAAATTACATTCACCAGAAATGAATAAAGTAGTCCCAAATGATGAAGATATAGTTTTGGTACTTCTCAAGGTCGATGGACCCATATCTTCTTCCTCAATAGAATCTTCCACTATCCGAGGACGCATTATTCCAGATTCCTATGGTAGGAACCTTTTTATAAATAAATTTTCTGATTCCTCAAAAATTTTATAATGATATAATGCTCTAATTTAAATAACTATAGTTGCCTAGATATATCAGACCAACTGAAAGTGAAATGAGCATCCACAAGATCCATATTTATTGTGTGCCTTAGTGTAAAACTACATTGAATTCCATGTATTGCCACACTAGTAAAAAATCTAATGAAATATTCTAGGAATTAAAAGAGGCCTAGAATCACCACTCTATTAGGAACCACCAATAGAATCATCATGCTTCTTCCATCCGTTAATGGAACATTCACTTCCACGTGGAGATAAAAAAACTCTTGAGAACCTTGACAACTTACCCATGTCATTTTCACCCAATGATGCCCTATCTAGAACATCGGTTTATGATATTAGTTTGAAAATAGAAATCTGAATGAATATCACATAGGAGTCCCTACTCACACAATAGAGTCTTTGTATTCTCAATTAAAACAATCTCATTTAAAATCTACCCAAGTTCAATAAAAATGGTTTCAAACATTTTCACGGACTTGTTATTAATCTCATGTTTGAAAAACTCATCTTCCTGGTACAACATTATCATCTCTATATATAAATGGTCTCTGAAAATGAGGTTTATATCTTCCACAATAATCCCTAATGCTTATTATTCATCACTATCATGTGCCACCATCTTCTTCTCAGTCCCACAAGGGAAAAAGGGGTAAACATTACCTTTTTTTCAGTTGTATTTATGAACAATAATAAACAACCAATTCTACTCAGCCATTCCTATGCCTCTTGAGGGGCATTGGAACCATTGAAAACATATATATTCTGCAAAAAAAATACTTATAATGGATTCAAAGAACATACCTTGTGGTTCCATAGATGGAGCATGATCGAGAATTGGTGGTGGTGCTTGTCATGGGGCATGGATAGTATGCACAATAAAATCAACTAGACTCAGTTAATGAGTGTTGATTTCCTCAATAAGGATCCTTAGCAGTTTACTCTTGGATCAAATTCACAAGTCTTTTATAAGGAATTATTCAAAAATAGTTGTTGAAAAACATTGACGTCAATTGTGTTATACTCAAATAGAGAAATGAGGGAAATTTATCTCAATAGATAAGAAATCAATATTAAGATAAAATCTATTACATATAAAATTCTACGAGAATAATAGAACTAATAATAACGGAATCATTTCCTAAACCACCCATGAAAATAAAAGGATAATTATAGTTACAGATATCAAGAAACTCAATAAAAAATACATCTTGAATCCTAAAAAATATTTAAAAACATCATAATAAAATCAAAAAAATATAAACCATTGCTTTTATGTTACCACCTTTTCTTCAACCAGCCTGGTACCGTAGTCACCCAAGACTGATCTAGTACAATAATATATTGAATGGAATTCTTGATCGTCATGGTTTAGAAACATTACCATGGAATTATACTATATAAATGTTGGAATAAATTTTCCAAAAAAATAATGAAAGTATGATAAAAATGAGTATGTATAAAAGGGAATCTATACAATGATAAGTGTAATATAATTAAATCATGCCTGAAAATACAAATTACTATAGAATAATATGAGAAACATAAGAAGCTAAACTACCCAAGTCCTAAAAAACACTAATCAGCATGTTTAAGGATACACAACCTCTACCACCTCTATGTTGCACCTTTTCCCTTTATCAAACCTAGAAGAATATAATCTAAAAACACAAAAAGCTAGAGGAAGTGTGTGATCTAAAATACCGATAATGTCCCATAATGGATTTTGTAAATATATTCTTAAATTTTATAACAAATAAATATTTAAATTTTAAATAAACAGTATTCAAAATTCCAAATAATATTTTAAAAAATAATGATTAAAATTTAAAAGGGTGGAATCACATTAAAAAAATCGATTAAATAAAAATTTCAATAAAAATATTATATATATATTCATAAAAAATTTATAAAACCATTTGAAACCAATTAAATATATTTCAAACATAAACAATGAAAAACACTAACGTCAACTAAAATCTACTGCCGTTCCAAGTCCTATAACTCTCTCACAATCAAATAATAATAATGAAAATATATGTACACACGTCACATTATAATAGTTCAAAGAGGACACATCACCATACCATTGGAGATGTTACCTACTATATTTATATATTATTTGTGTTGTGATGTGATAGAGTGTTATCTAGAATAACTCAAGAAATTCATAGTCTTTCATGTTCTCTAATAAAAATAATTGTTCGATACATTAATTTAATAATATTTTAAATAGAATTCATCACAATATCCCATTATAATTATTATATTTTCCCTTTAAAAACAAAAAAAATTTATTTTAATCAAATCATTCATCTTTACATGATAAAACCAATAGGTTTCAATAAAATATTATTCAATTAATTTTTTTCATATAACATATTGAAATCAATTTTGACAAATTATTGCATAAATTAATTACAATGATTTTATTTTCAAAATTTTCCATCAACTCTCCCAATACACCCCAAAATTAATTCAATAAGTATTTTTTCCAAATTTCATTCTAAACCTCATTTCAAACATCTATTTTAATTGAATTAGACCTTATATAAAATAAATGAAATTAATTTTCTAATTGAATTATTAAATAATATTTAAATCAAATTATTTAATTAAAATTATCTTATATAGGGTTATTCAAATTGTACATCCAAAATTGAATCTTTTATTTAGGGATCATTGTATCTCAAAATGAAATTCCCACAATGATAAGTTCTAATGAAGAACATTGAAAATGAAGTTTAGAGAATCAATCATAGTTTTATTAATTGATACCTTATGTAATAGTTCATCCAATAATAAGGAGATATTCAAAACCCATGGGGGAAAAGATGATAGGGATTGATAAAGTGAACAGTAAGATGAAACTTACTATGATGAGATAAAACATCATTTTTATAGATTTTATTCTCTTATGGATGGTGTAGAGGGGCCAAAATCAACTTTTTGGAGCCCTTAACGAATTAGAAAATGTTTGGGTATTGTACTATCCATTTTAGTACATTTTTTTGCATTTTAGGACTTAGTAAATTAATTTTAGAATTTAAAAATTTTCATAAGCATGTTTATCTTGGTAGGGACACATGGATAAACAAACTGTGCGCCCTAACTATGAAACTGTTTTCCCCAATTTCATGTATTCCAAATAGTGGGATCATTATTTTTCATATTTTGAAAAGTCTGCGAAAACGTTATATTCCTTGGTTTTCACAATTGTCCCATGTAGGGTGCACAATTATAGAAAACAGTGCGCCAACCATCCCATCCAGAGAACATAAATGAATTTAAAAAATATTTAGAAGAACCCTTGAAGGTAACCCAAAAAATTAATTATGAAAAGAGGGGTTTTATAATACCTAAAATAATAATACTATGTTATATAAATTTTCATAAACTCACATAGAGAATCCACAATTTCTAAAATTATAATGCATAAATATTCTCTTATTTTTATCATAATCTATTTCCATATCAATTTTCATCTTAAAATTAGATAGTATAACATTACTATCTACATCATCCACTAATAAATTTTGAAAGAAATTGAAACTATGAATGATTATAAATTTATTGAAAATATTATTTTCAATAAAAATTAGAGAATCAAATCGATAGATAATATTTTTGATAAGGTTAGTGGAATGTATATAAGAAATTCACATGCTTATTGGATGTAGTTATGAAAAACATTTGGGCGATTTCATAGTAAGAATTATTTCTTCTATGGTAGATATAGTTACCATAAGATGTGAACCAACAATAAAATTGTCTAGGACAACACTAGAAACTTCCCCCTTAATAATTCTCCATCCAGTAGTGTAAAATGATACTAGAAACCAATCTAGTCTAGTAGAACTCCAAATATTCCGATCAATAAAGTACAAAAATATTTCCTCCTCTCCACAAATATTCCACAATATTTAATTAGCTAGTTCAATGATTGTATATGGAATTTTTTTATAGTAATGTTTTTCTATTTTTAGAAACTATATAATCCTCCTGGTTTTAAGCATCGAAATTATAATTATTCAGTGAAACAAGTCTCTCATAAGGGGTAAAAAATTCTAACATCTATAAGATGAGGTCAATATTCCTTGAGCATGTTATGAATTCAATAAACCCTTTTCCTTCAAAATATTTTGTGAAAATAATTCCAATTCAAATCCTCATACTTTATCAAATTTCTATTATGTATCAACTGTGCAGTTTTATCACAGTTGTATTGTTCATCCTATAACCATATCATTTTTCTATAAGCTTGGTGAAATGATTTATTTTACTAATAGATTTTAATCATAGATATATCTATTATATTCAATCATATAGATAATAATTTTTATAATATCTACTAAGATTCATTTTAATAGAAGAAATGATGCCAATCTACAATCTATATATGCTTTTTCGGATGGGATACCAATGATATTCCCTACACTGATGCAAAATAACAAGGATGTGAAATCTTCCTAATTCCTTTATCATTTATCCATATAATTATGTAAAATAGCCTTAATCACACTTATTCATATTTATGATATTGAAGGAGAAAGGGGGAGTGATAAAAAGGGACCTTTATAAGTCTGTCATAGTGGAATTTTAAAAGAGGGAGATATTCATAAATTTACCCAAGAATCTATCAACATTACTAGGTATTCTAAAACTACATATTTTATTCTTACATCAATTCATTTCGTATCTCATTTAAATTAATTATATAAGTTGTTATTTATAAATAAAGGATTGGGGTTACATTATGTTTTTTCATAATGACCCCAATCCTCTTCTAAGTAAGATCAAGAATAATGTTCAAATAAGTACCAACTATCTTTGTAGTTGAATTGTGATTCATAGAATTACTAGAATCCAATAAAAAACATATCGTAAATACCTCAATTTTATTATAAACAATATACATGTATAAGAAAATATTTATCTTAATTTCCATAATATATTTAAGGTTAGGGGAGTATACAATAAAAGGCCCCAGTCTTAAACATTACATAATATTGAATTAAGTGAATAATTCACATTGAGGATCTTTTCAGGTTTAGTGTTTTAGAGAATTAGGAAATAATTGTTACATCTCAAAAGATTACAAAGTATACCCTTCTACTAAGTTTCCATAGAATAAAAAAACTCTTAAAAAGAAACATGTCTAGTTTCATGTTTTATATAGCATTACATTCCCTTGATCCCATCCTTGACCCTATTCCATATTAAGTCCTGTGAAAAAAATTTCAAAAAAACATGGGGTGAGCATAAAAAACTCAGTAAGGGATACACAAAGAATTAAAACTGTTAGTTTTTCAAACATCAAGTAACCATATATACTTTATCAAAGTAATACCTTCACCTTCATGAAGTAGTAAAAACTCTTCACTGAATAAAATATCATTACTTACCATTTTTTAGCCAAATGATTACCATAAAACCCATATAAAGAACACATAACATTTAAAGGTAACTTGGGACATAAACATACTTAAGTGGAATAACCATACGGTCAACTTCCACACATATCATTTAATGGAATAGCCATACGACCAACTTCCATACATACTTAACGGAATAGACATACAGCCGACTTCCATACCCAATGCATTGGAGGTTATAACGTAACCACCCATCCTGGTATTCACGGCACCACCCGGCATATGGTTTATCATGTAACCACCCGTCAAATGTCCAAGTACCATTATAAAAATCATAAGTCATTAAACAAATATAATGGAAAGAAAACATTTCCACACTTTGATCACAATATATCACATAAATATATTGACATAAAATATCCATTATAAAAACCATTTTCAATACCAAAATACATAAAAGAGTACATGGTATTTATTTCCTTTAAAAAAAACATTACGGCTTGTTCAGGAAGCCAAAGACCAAATAATACTCACGGCGGCGGAAAAGGTCATTGTCACAGCGTACCTTAAAAGAAACATTCCTTTTTTTTTGTAAAACGCTTCATATAGAAAGATTACTTTTGTATAAAATAAAAATTCAAAGGGGTTTATACACCGTATAAATGAACGTTGTGTATAAAACGAAATATGCCTCAATGAAAGGAGATTGAGGCGAAGTCCCTTACCTTGGGTCCGACTTGACTTGATCGTTATTTAACATCCTGAATAATAAACATGAGTTAATTTATATTTTCTTAAGAACCTTTTTCAAGTTCATTATTCCTTTTATATCATTTATTGACATGTTATAAACAGTATGTAATCATTTAAGTAAATAATGTTTGTTTTGTTGATATTTGGTTCTTAAGTCGAAAGTGGACTTCTTACAATTACATGTTGTTCGTGTGGTCGAAGGTTCTTTATATCCAGAATGAAATTCCTGATTTGGATATCATATATATACATATATATATAGAATATAATGTATTTATTATATCACATAATCATTTAGAGGTAAGAAATCAAATGCAACGTTCATGGAGACGGTAAGCTGTACATACGCATTAACGCTACTTTCATTTCTATGTCATATTAACGGAATTAAAACTAAATGAAAGGTATGTATATTTTAATTCCAGAATTATATTAATCATTTAGATGTTACATAAATCATATATATCCATTATATATATGTACTTATAATAGTACATTACATTTGGGGATAAGATATGAAATGCAGCGTTCATGGAGACGGTAATCCGTACGTACGCATGAACGCTACTTTCATTTCTATATAATATATTAATGGAAAGAAATAATAATGATAAAGATTTATATCATAATTATAGTATAAAATCATATATAATAACTTTAAATCCATCCTTTATACGTCCCACATATGGCATTAACGAATCACATCACTTTGAGGGGGCGGTACTCCGCACTTCCTAAAATGAAATTATCGTGTTTACCCACAATGGAAACCATAAAGGTATACCACAAATGAAAAATAAATAATAATAATCAAAACATAAACATAATATATATCATATATAAATAGAGTGACAACTTAATTTCCACCATTAAAGGTGTTTATAAGAAGATTGAATAATCATCGTTTCGTGAGGCAAAAATTCACCAACCACAGAAACAGTATGTTCTTTAACCATTACATGTAGATGTGTGTAAGTGTAGCTCGAAATAATCTTATAAAAACATCCTAGTATATTTAAGATAATGTAGTTTTTAAAAAAGAAATGAATAAAAAGAGTTTAGGGGTTGGAGATGCAAAATAAAACAAAAGAACACAAGTTAAGACATCACCTTAAAATTTGGTAACTCTCTTAGATTTGAGCTCAAATGCTTCCTTGGGAAGTCTTATGCCCAGAGTTAGGCTTGAAGGAGTAATAGAGGGATGTAGAGAGACAAAATGGGCCAGGTTTTGACAAGCCAAAGGCTTTGGAAGTGTGGGTAAGGTGGTAGAGGTTGGGGCCTTTTATAAGAGGAGATGAGGGGCACTCTTGGAAAGAAAGGAAATGCTACTTTATTTTAGAATGAGTTTCGGATTTTAATGGTCCCACATCGATGTGTTTCGATGATAAGGTGATAAGGGTTAGAAACCAACCCATAAAATAGGTTTTTGACTTGTTTAGGTCATAGATTTTACATTATCGTTTCATTTTATTTAAATCCTTTATTAATGAGGTAATCACTGTAACATTATGATGTCTTAAATAATTTCATTTATTTAAGGTTTAAAAATTATAAAACATATATCACGATGTAGGAAATCTTTTTACCTTTCAAAGGAATATTTATAGTCAAAAATATAATTTTTATAACCCCATGAAAAAATTATTTTAGTTAAACAACTCATGTTTGTGACATTTTTATTTTAACATTAAATAAAAAGATATTAATGTCATTTTCCAGCTATAGTGGCTCCATGGGGTCCCCATTTTTACCAATGGATTGTCTTGGTCGGCCATGAAACATCCAATGTGGTTAGGTAATGTTTCAAGTTCATATCATATTATTAAAACATTATTTTTACCTTAAATTACACTAATTACCTCTAATCGAGATTAAAAACCTAAAAAGTTATTATTCACCAAAAAATTATTCTAATCCCGTTGAACCACATTTTACATCTTAATGAAAACCAGGTATGTCGTATTTTTTAAATTCAAAACACAGTGGTGGTAAAATTTCATTTAAACGAAAAATCTGTTTTTTTAAGTACCACTTAGTGGTTTCACTATTCATCAAAAATTGATGTTTTTCAGAAAAATACCAAAACATCACCCTAAGCTATATTTGATATTCCAAATTCAAAAATAAAGTCCATTTTACAAAATTCAAAACATATAAGTTGCATTAATTAATTAGACAATTAATTCCCGCTGTCAGAGCAAATAGCTTGTTTTTATGAAACAATAATTATCAAAAGATTGACACTAGTTTAAGTCCGATTTCAAAGTGAAATTAATTCCAATGACCACTATTGGATTTAATGGTAAAAATATATTCAAATTTCACATGAAACTCAATTCAAAAGATAATCTAATCATATAAATAAATTATATTAAAAAGTGGTTTTGAATTAAAATACAACATTTTTCACTATACATTAAAAAATGAACTTTATCGGAAAAATACCAAAAATTTACACAAAGTAAACATTGATTTCCCGATTCTAAAGAAGAGTTTTATTTGGTACAATAGAATTTATAAAAGTGACCAAAAATATATTTAATGATGTTTCACCATCAGAAGGCGATAAGTGATCCTTTAGTGAAAATTACGGTATAAAAGCCTAAAATTGAATTCTTTTCGTATCTTAATGCTTTATCTTTTATTGGATAAAAGTAAAGACATTTAAAAAACATATATAGTCATATTTTAGTTATTTCTATCCACTACCACCAATACAATGGATATTTGTTAACTACCATTCAAAATAATATTATTTTATTACTAGTGTGCAACGTAAGATTTCAAAGAAACTCGTTGTTGCGTATCGTGTACGCTATCGAACATAGAAACCCCTTTAAAGTAAAATTAATATTTAATTCGTAAATATTAATAAATATGAAAATGCTTTATTCATTATTTACCTGGGATGTTACATCCTTCCCCCCTTTTGGGAATTGCGTCCTCGCAATTTTATTCACTTATCAAAATAAGTGGGGGTATTTATCCCACATAGCATTTTCAGATTCCCACATTGCCTCTTTAACCAGATGGTTTTTCCACAAAACCAGTACCTGGTGAATTACCTTATTTCGCAACACTTGCTCTCTTCTGTCAAGAATCTGTACTGGTTGTTCTTCATAAGATAGGTTCTCCTCCAGCTGAACTACCTCTGGACTCAAAACATGAGATGGATCTGGCATATACTTCCTCAACATCGAAACATGAAAAACATTGTGTACCTGGGATAAACTCGGAGGTAAAGCCACTCGGTAAGAAACTGATCCAACTTTCTCCATAATTTCATATGGTCCAATGAACCTTGGACTCAGCTTTCATTTCTTACCAAATCTCATCACACTTTTCCATGGAGAAACCTTGAGAAAAACATGATCACCTACCTCGAAAGATAGATCCTTCCTCCGGTTATCGGCATAATCCTTCTGCCTGCTCTGAGCTGTTCTCATGTGTTTCTGAATCAACTGAACTTTTTTTGCCATCTATTCTACAAATTCTGGTCCCATCAGCTTCCTTTCACCCACATCATCCCAAAATGCTGGAGTTCGATACCGCTTCTCATATAATGCCTCAAATGGTGTCATCTGTATACTAGAATGAAAACAGTTATTATAAGAAAACTCAACCCAAGAAAGATGTTGGTACCAACTTCCCAGATAATCTATCGAACATGCTCATAGCATATCCTCCAAAGTCTGAATTGTTCATTCTGACTGCCCATCTAATTGCAGATGAAAAGCTGTACAAAAATTTAATTCAGTACCCAACGACTTCTGAAGGCCTTTCCAAAAGTTATAAGTAATCCTGGGATCATGATCAGATACAATGGAGAGAGGAAATCAATGTGACCTGACTATCTCTTTAATATACAAATGGGAATGTTGATCTAGGGAAAAATTATCTCGTATGGAAAGGAAATGAGCAGATTTAGTCAATCAATCAACAATAACCCAGATTGAATTATTACCTCGATATGTCCTCGGTAATCCCACAACAAAGTCCATGGATATGTTTTCCCATTTCTACTCTGGCACTGGTAAAGGCTGAGGCACCCCTTTCGGTAACTGCCACTCTACCATAACCTACTGAAAAGTCAAACACTTCACAGTAAAATCAGAAATATCTCTTTTCATTACATCCCACTAGTAATACTCCCACAGATCTATGTAAATCTTAGTACTTTCTGGATAAACAAGAAAACAGGGAACTATGAGCCTCACATAATCGCTCATTCTTCAATTGTGAATCACAAGGCACACATAATCTCTTTCAAAACCTCAAAACACAATCATTATCAATGTTGAATTCAGGAAAATTACCTTTCTGAACTAGCTCTACCTTTTTCTACGACTCACTGTCTTCCCTCTATGCTTGCATAATTCTACCTGATAGGGATGATCTCACTGATACCTGAAACAAAACAGAAGAAATTCCTACACCAACAACTTCCATGGCAAAGCTCATCAAATCCTTAACCAAATGATCACGTTCCAAAGGAAACATTGTTAATGACACATTAATTTTTCGACTCAAAGCATCAACCACTTTATTTACATTTCCCGGATGGTAATGAATTGTACAATCATAATACTTGATTAATTCCAGCCATCTCCTCTGTCTCATGTTCAATTCTTTCTAAGTGAATATATATATTAAACTTTTGTGATCAATATATATTTCACACCTTACTCCATGAAAATGATCCCTCCAAATTTTTAAAGCAAAAACAACAACAGCTAATTCCTAACCATGTGTAGGGTAATTTACCTCATGAGTTTTCAACTGATGTGAACCATAAGCAATTACCTGATCATTCTGTTTTAGGAAACAACCAAGTCTCTTCAATGAAGCATCACTGTATATAACAAACTCACCATTCCTGAAAGGAAGTGCCAAAACTAGATCATTCACCAATATACTTTTCAACTCTGGAAAACAATCATCACATTCTTTTGTCCAGATGAACTTAACACCCTTACGAGTTAGCTTAGTCATTGGACCTGATAACCGTGAAAAATTTTCAACAAACCTTCTGCAGTAACCGGCCAAACCAAGAAAACTACGGATCTCAGTTACATTTGTGGGTCATGGCCATTCTTTAAGAACTTTTGTTTTAGCAGGATCAACAGTTATGCCATATTTTGAAACAATGTGACCCAGGAAATAAATTTGTTGTAACCAAAACTCACACATGCTAAATTTTCCATATAGTTTCTTTTCTTTTAAGATTTTCAAGATAACCCTTAAATTACTTTCATTCTCCCATTTAAATTTAGAAAACACCATAATATCATCAATAAAAACTACCAACATTTTTCACCTTAGTCAACTGAGCCCTCACTGCAAAAAACTGTTTAGTTCTGATTCTGACCATCTCAGGATAATAATTTGAAAGGTCATTTCCCTCTGTATGCCTTCCCAGAAAAGCTGTTTTGTTTCCTCTATCAAAAACCATTCCTAACACAGAAATATATTAAGCGAAGCAATATGTTAATCTTCAAATGATATAACATTTCAATCATACCATAAATTAATTTATAATTTAACAATTTCCTAACACATAAAGTTGTCTAAACCGACCTTTGATACCAACTATAAGGCCCCGACCTTAAACATTACCTAATATTGAATTAAATGAATAATTCACATTGAGTATCTTCTCAGGTTTAGAGTTTTATAGAATTAGGACATAGCTGTTACATCTCAAAAGATTACAAAGTAGACAATTCTAATAAGTTTCCATAGAATAAAATAAAACTCTTAAAAAGAAACATGTCTAGTTCCATGTTTTATATAGCATGACTTTCCCTTGATCTCATCCTTGACCCTATTCCACATTAAGTCCTGTGAAAAACATTTCAAAAAAACATGGGGTGAGCATAAAAAGCTCAGTAAGGGATACACAAAGAATGAAAACTGTTAGTTTTTCAAACATCAAGTAAACCATGTATACTTTATCAAAGTAATACCTTCACCTTCATGAAGTAGTAAAAAGTCTTCACTGAAAAAAATATCATTACTTACCCTTTTGTAACCAAAGGATTACCACAAAACCCATATAAAGAACACATAACATATAAAGGTAACTTGGGACATAAACATACTTAAGTGGAATAACCATACGGTCGACTTCCACAGATATCACTAAATGGAATTTCCATATGGCCAACATCCATACATACTTAATGGAATAGCCATATGGACGACTTCCATACCCAATGCATTGGTTGTTATAACGTAACCACCCATCCTGGTATTCATGGCACCACCCTTCATATGGTTTATCATGTAACCACCCGTCAAATGTTCAAGTACCATTATAAAAATCATAAGACATAAAACAAATATAATGGAAAGAAAACATTTCCACACATTGATCACAATATATCACTTACATATATTGACATAAAAAATCCATTATAAAAACCATTTTCGATACCAAAATACATAAAAGATTATATGGTATTTATTTCATTTTAAAAAAACATTACGACTTGTTCAGGAAGCCGAAGACCAAATAATACTCGCGGCGGCGGAAAAGGTTATTGTCACTGCGTACGTTAAAAGAGACATTCCTTTTTTTCATTTTGTAAAACACTTCGTAGAAAAAGATTCCTTTTGTATAAAAGTAAAAGTAAAAGTGGTTTATACACTGTATAAAATAAAGTTGTGTATAAAACGAAATATTCCTCAATAAAAGGAGATTTAGACGAAAACCCTTACCTCGGTCCGACTTGACTCGATCATTTTTCAACATCCTGAATAATAAACTTGAGTAAATTTCTATTTTCTTAAGAATCTTTTTCAAGTTCATTATTCCTTTTATATCACTTATTTACATTTTATAAACATTATGTAATCATTTATGTTAATAATGTTTGTTTTGTCGATATTTGGTTCTTAAGTCGAAAGTGCACTTCTTACAATTACATGTTGTTCATGTGGTCAAATGTTCTTTATATCCATAATGAAATTCCTGATATGGATATCATATATATCATATATATCTAGCATATAAATGTATTTATAATATCACATAATCATTTAGAGGTAAGAAATGAAAAGCATCATTCATGGAGACGGTAAGCCGTACGTACGCATGAAGGCTATTTTCATTTCTACGTCATATTAATGGAATTAAAACTAAATGAGAGGTATTTATTTTTTAAATCCAGATTTATATTATTCATTTAGATGTTACATACATCATATATATCCATTATATATGTGTACTTATAATATTACATTACATTTGGGGATAATAAATGAAATGCACCGTTCATGGAGACGGTAAGTCGTATGTACGCATGAACGCTACTTTCATTTCTATCTCATACATTGATGGAACGAAATAATAATAATATAAAGGTATATCATAATTACAGTATAAAATAATATATAATAACTTTAAATCCATCTATTATACGTCCCACATATGGCATTAACGAATCACATCACTTTGAGGGGGCGGTAGTCCGCATTTTCTAAAATGAAATTATCGTGTTTAACCACAATGGAAACCATAAAGGTATACCAAAAATGAAAAATAAAGAAGCATGAAGAAAACATTAACATAATATATATCATATATAAATAGAGTGATATATTAATGGCCAACATTAATGGTGTTTAAAAGAAGATTGATCATTAATCGTTTCGTGAGGCAGAAATTCACGAACCATAGAAATAGTATGTTCTTTAACCATTAGATGTAGATGTGAGTAAGTGTAGCTCGAATGATTATTATTAGAACATCCTTGTATATTGAAGATACTAGAGTTGTTACAAAAGAAATCAATAAAAAGAGTTTAGGGGGTTGGAGTAGCAATATAAAACAAAATAACACAAATGAAGACATCACCTTATAATCGGGTAACTCTCTTAGATTTGAGCTCAAAGGATTCCTTGGGAAGACTTCTTCCCAAATTGAGGCTTCAAAGAGTACGAGAGGGATGTGGAGAGACAAAATGGTCAGGGTTTGGCCGATCCAAAGGCTTTGGATGTGTGGGTAAGGTGGTAGAGTTGGGGGCCATTTATAAGATAAGAGGAGGGCACTCATGGAAAGTAAGGAAATGATACTTTATTTTAGAATGGGTTTCGGATTTTAGTGGTCCCACATTGATGTGTTTCGAGGATAAGGTGATAAGGGTTCGAAATCCACCCATCCAATAGGTTTTGGACTTGTGTAGGTCATAGATTCTACATTATTGTTTCATTTTATTTTAATCCTTTATTAATGAGGTAATCGCTGAATCATCATGATGTCATAAATAATTTAATTTATTTAATGTCTAAAAATTATAAAAAAAATATCATGATGTAGGAAATCGTATTACCTTACAAATGAATATTTATAGTCAAAAATATGATTTGTATAACACCATGTAAATTTTTTTAGTAAAACAACTCATGTTTGTGACATTTTTATTTTAACATTAAATGAAAAGATATTAATGTCATTTTACAAATATAGTGGCTCCATGGGGTCCCCAAGTTGACCCATGCATTTTATTGGTCGGCCATGACACATACAATGAGGTTAGGACATGTTTCAAGTTCATTTAATATTATTACAACATAATTTTTACCTTAAATTACACTAATTACCTCTAATCGCGATTAAAAACTTAAAAAGTTACTATTCACCAAAAAATTATTTTAATCCCATTGAACCAAATTTTACTTCTTAATGACAACCATGTATGTCAGATTTTTGAAATTCAAAACACAAAGGTGGTAAATTTTCATTTAAATGAAAAATCAGTTTTTTTAAGTACCACTTAGTGGTTTCACTATTCATCAAAAATTGAAGTTTTTCAGAAAAATACCAATACATCACCCTAAGCTATATTTGATATTCTGAATTAAAAAATAAATTCCATTTTAAAAAATTCCAAACATATAAGTTGAATTAATTAATTTTATAATTAATTCCCGCTGTTAGAGAAAATAGCGTGTTTTTATGAAACAATAAGTATCAAAAGATTGACACTAGTTTAAGTCTGATTTCAATGTGAAATTAATTCCAACGACCACTATTGGATTTAATGGTAAAAATATATTCAAATTTCACATGAAAACCAATTAAAAATATAATTTAATAATATAAATAAATTATATTAAAAATAGGTTTGAATTAAAATACAACATTTTTCATTATACATTAAAAAATGAACTTTAATAGAAAAATACCAAAAATTTACACAAAGTAAATTTTGATGTCCCGATTCTAAAGAAGAGTTTTATTTGGTCCAGTAGAATGTATAAAAGTGACCAAAACTATATTTAATGATGTTTCGCCATAAGAAGGCGACAAGTGATCCTTTAGTGAAAATTAAGGTATAAAAGACTAAAATTGAATTCTTTTCGTATTTTAAGGCTTTATCTTTTATTCAAAAAATGTAAAGAAATTTAAAAAACATATATCATCATATTTTAGTTATTTCTATCCATTCCCACTAATACAATGGATATGTGTTATCTACCATTTAAAATAATATTATTTTATTACTAGTGTGCAACGTAAGATTACATGGTTATAGTTTATTTATATATTGATGTGTAAATAGTGAAAATATTATTCAGAGAATTTGTTAAATTTTTTGGTTCAATATATAAGTTCATCCTATAATTTTTTTCATGAGATTATATATTTCATAATGAGATTATCTAATTATATATGTATTCAAGTTCACTAGGAATATTTTATTTTGTTTATGAGATATGTGACACAAGTATTATATAGTAGAACCGTGAATTGTATTATCATTCATATCTCATGATATGAGTTCTAAGAGACTCAATATTGAATAAAATAAACTATGTGACTCATTCCACAATGTTTATTGGAATGGTTAGTGAACCGATTTAACAATGAGACATTTTCCTCTATGGGATAATGAATTTGGCAGTAATCCTTGACATATGAAATAATAATCAATTTATTGTGTGTTATGTATTAGTATGAATCATATATATGTTATTACATACTCTACATTTCTATTAAAATGGATTGGGATATTTTTTTTAAGTATTATGTATTTTTATATACAATTATACTTCTTTTTTAGAATTTGTTATATCCTAAAAAAAAGTATTATACAACATAATTTATCATCATGATTTTATTTTTCTATATATTCATCTACTGTTATTATGATATCATACCCATATGTTTTTCTTATTATTGGGTATAATATTTTATTGAAATATTTTATTTTCACACTTTACTGTGTTTTTGGGGTCACTTTTTCTAATGTTCTAATCAATTAGTTTTGAGGAAGAGTATTGTCTTTTATTTTTTTATAACGGTATCAATTGTTGATTTTTTATTTGAAAAATAAGAGGATTTATATACTAACTACTAATATGTATATGTATAATATATCCAATGAGAATAATATTTTTATACTATGTTCTCTTTTTTAATATTGAAATGTTATATTAATTAATTTATGTTTTTTTGGGTAACCAATATGAATATAAAATTATATTTATGTCATTTTTAAGCACTGTAATTGGGAGAGTAGGTTTTTAGGAAAATTAGTTAGTATAATAGTCGATATAAGTTAATTTTTTCCATTACTTTATTGATATTATGTAAATAAAACATATGTTATCCTATATCGATATTGATTAGTTATATGATAATGTAATAGTATAATTGGTAAATTATTATACCTCTGTTGCAAGTAATAGTGTCATAATGGAATATAAATGGACAGAAAATTAAAATATGACCTATTATTATAATAAATATTAGGATTCAAATTTTATATTCATAGGATTATTTGGTAAGACAATTTAAAAATTATCATCACCGATTTAGTTTTAGTTTAATTTTGTGTAATTAATCATGAGTTTAATGTTTTAAAAGGATTATCCTTAAGAAATAATTTGTCCTATAACCATTTATAGAATTTTATTAACAAAATGTAATGTAAATATATAAATTTTTATGGAAATATTTCTGTCCCCTGGTATTACTATATAAAATTTAGTTGATAACCCATAATAAATATTAACTTGATTTGTGAGGATCTTAAGGATATCCAATGTTGTTTTCATTAGCGAGAGACACATATTTTTAAGGATTTATTTCTTCTATGGGCTATCATTAAATACAAGATTTAATAATTAAATTTTTCTCTATTTTATTGTTATTATTCAACATAACAATATTGTATTATAATTCATAAAATCCATGATTCATAATAAATTTCTATATAAAATGAATATAATTCTGAAAAAAACATTATACGTTTAGAATTATTGATATATTTTATCATAATATTGATTTATTTGATATTAAATATATTCATTTTTCCTATAAGTTATTTATTCTAAATAAACTAATTCATTTTAGAAAATATAAAATTATTATTAATTATTTTAGAATATAAAATATTTTTAAAAGAAATTATTTTTTAAATTGTACATTTTTGTTTAATTTATTAATTTTATTTAATATATGCAATAAAATTTACCAATAATTGAGATTATTTTTCATTAATAGAAATTATTTGCATCGTAGAAATAGTTGAGTAAATATAAGAAATATATTTTTAATCATTCGTGGAAAAACCAAAATGTTTTTGTTTTAAAGCATTTTTTTGCCATATAATATATGATTTTATATAAATGGAATATTTATCTTTTTGGACTATAAAAATAATTGAAATGAAATATATATTCATTTATTCATTTAATAAATATCTATCCTGAAATAATTATTATTGCCTAAAATATAATAATAATGGAATTTGTATCATTGAAAACATATTTATATATAAATCTACTAGTTTGGGTTTTTCATTTTTGTATTAAAATTAGTTTTTATCAAATTTATAAATTTGATCAACAGATATATTTTTAATAATATTAATCATCAATATTTAATTATGTTGTACTTCAAATTTTATTTTTAGAAATCAAAAAAATTTGATGAGGTAATTAATAGTTATCCTAATAGAGGTAAAAAGGTCAAATTAAGAGGTAATGATATAATGTTTCACAAAATATTGTTCCTAAATGTATTGCTGATGGAATTATGAACCTCCACAAAAATATTAATATTTATTATACATGTTGGATCCAATTTCAAGGATATTTGGCAATCCTTCCGCATCATGGAAATGGTTTTAGAGAAAATGCTAACAAATCTCACATACGAATAGAACCATCCTATACCAACATCATCAAAAAAATTTCCATTATTATTCCCTTCAAACTCATTTTATTTTTAACAGTTAATATTCATATCACATATTCTTTTGATTTTGGTATCAGTGTAGTTTTAAAATTCTTTAAATCCATGAACGTCTCTAAGATGTGATACTATCTCTTTATGTAATATAATGAATTATTATAAATATCAATTTTACCAAAATGTAATTCATCTTCAAAATTATATATTATAAAAATAATAATTTATATACAATAACATTTTATATATTTATAAATTATATTGTCAAATAATCAAATCATAATTAAAAAACTAAATTCATTACAGTTTTTTTTGTTGTGGTTGTATTATCTAACTACCTAAATGATTTTATAAGATTTCATCATGGTTTGGGGATTGATAATGTTAATATTTAACAATATATTAATATAAAATTTGGTAGAAATATTCAAAAAATCATGTTATTGATTTCATCAATATTATTCATATCTAAAACTCCCATGAAATGAACATAGAATAACATAAATCATTATGTAACAACTATTCATGTATATTCAATACTGTTGATATTATTCAATAGTCATTAATTAAAGACGATCAATACTTCCATACTGATAGAGATAATTAATATTTAATACTACAAACAATTTATTAACACTATTACAAAAAACTATGTTATAAATTTGAAAAAATAATAAAAATTATCAATACATATCAAAATTTTCATTATATTTTTTACAAAATAGATAATTTCTATTTCTATGTTTATCATACAATATGTTAGGATTCCATTGAAAAAGTATGGGTATATGCCTATTGTTCTAATACAATTTTTTTGTTCAATTATTTATCTATTCTCCTGAACATGACTCTTGTATGTTAAGTACCTCTAACTTTTTTAATATAATTTCACTTATCCTTATGGTTTTATAGATTATAATTGTTTACCTTATTCTCATTTTAATTTTATTATATTACTTAAATTACACCTTTTTAAGGGATCTTGTTGAATAAATATTTCATAATTATGTTTTATAGCAAGTTATTTTAAACAATACTTATGAATTTGAGTTACTCATATATATGATTTGGTTTTTTTGTATTTAATATTTAGTTTTAGTACATTTTAATTTATTTATATTGACTAACTATTATATTAATTCTTACATAATAAAATATTATAGTATTGGTGTTCCAGTTCTTAATTTCACTTTATTAATACAGGTCTCATATTGAACACATTTTTTTCTTTTTTATTATTAATATATTAACCAACGAATATCATTAATCAGATATTTGATGTAATAAAAAGGATTTTAAAATAATTCAAAATGTATCATTATATGGGTTTAATATTCAAAATTTAACAAAACAGTAAGGGTTATCATTCCAAAATCACGTTTAAATCAAGATTTTCATTGACTATATTTTCATATATGTAATAAAATGTTGTTTCATGCAAAAAACCCCTTTTTAGTTATTCTCATATTAATATTAATATTGTTTGTATATATTCTTTCCATTTTAATTTTATTCAGTTAACATTTATAAAAAATGTATCTTATATGGGAACCACAACATATATTTTTTCAATCAAGAATGTTTCTACTCTATATCCACATTTCACATATGTTTTTAATAATTTACATATCCAATCTTCAATGATTTATTAATTCCATTTTTCTCCCCATTAACTTTTTTTAATAAAATTATTAAATTAGCATATCGTAATAATTTCTACACCTGTTCTTTCAATCATATTTTTATTTTATTTTCATTAAAATTTTCCAATAATAGGTTCTCAAGGATTTTCAAACTATATTTTAATTAGTTTATAAATAAATTTATGAAATAATAATATATAATATACTTATTTTTAATGTAATTTTTATTGAAATTTTAATGATTCATCTTCTTATTTCCAATAAATTAAAAAATATTATAAAAATATTTAATCATATAAGTTGATATATTTAAATGTTTTTAAATCTTTTATTAGGATATAATTATATTATAAAATCTACCTTCTTTATCTGGATTCCTTATAATCTTGATAGTTAGGTATTTTAGAATTTTTGGGACTTTATTTTTCTTATGTTACTATTACATTACATTAATGATAAACAGTATATTAGAGTTAAAAAACTAGGTTTCAAAGGTTTAGTGTATCAGGAAATTTAGGCATACACATAACATGTACATAAATTAGAATAAAAATTTTCTTAAAATCATATTATTTATCCTTTCCAATATCACGTTCTCTATAGTACGTATAGTCAACTAAAGATATCCATTAAATAAAGGGGTCAGATAAATTCACATTAAGATTATGTAATATGGACATGAAAAAATATAACATGAGTTAGTATAATCATAATAATAATAACATTAAAATGTTGTATTTATCATCATAATTTGGTAAATATTGGATAAATTCATGGAATTTTGGAATTTATTAGAATAAAATAACTTTTATTAGTTTCCAAGTACCAGACTAAGTTGTGAACAATAATAACTTAATGTTAATGAATAACATGGGAAAATTATCATATCATCATCATTATAACAAATTATATCATCATGTTCAGGTATTTCACACATAATCTCATGAGATACATTACATTACCCAATTCATAAGGGGTAGATATAATTTTGGGCCAACCCATCACATTATAACATTTAAATAATCATGCATGACACTAACAAAATTTATCAAAAAAAGTCACGAAAGAACCAATTTAAAGGAATAAAATTCATTAGGATTTAATAAATAACTAATAAACATGGTGATCCCAAATGGAATAGGGGAAAACAAAGTTTAATAATGAATAATCATTTTTAGTGAGAATAAATAACTCGAGAAAAGTCATGATGTGTTTTAGGTGTTCCTTTGAAAAAATATTATTATTTTTCAAAAAATAAATTCAATAAAATGATATAATAAAAAATAAAAGTATATAATAATGAAATTTATTTTTTAGGGACAATAAATGAATACCCACACAAAAATTAGGAATGAATGAAGAATAACCCATATAAAAGTAGTTAGTTTCGAGAATCCCCTTACCTTATATACAAATTTTTATTCAAATTAACCTAATATTCAAAATAGTCAAATTAGAATCATTTGGTTACATAATTTATAACCAATTATTCCATTATTTGATTTAATATAACTTAATTAAGATCATTTATGACCATATTTATCAGTTATATAGTTCAATTTCATCATTATGATAACATTCATATTCAATGTTTCATCGTCAGTTCAATTGAATTATATTATGAACTACCTTGTAAAATGGGTATAATTATACTAAAATGATGTTATATATTATTAATTAAAATGAATAATTTTAAACATGGTCATATATTACTATTATTTCGGTATGAGGATGATTCATTTGATAAAATGTTAATGATAAATGATCAGTTTATTTTTGTTGTTTCTTCATGATTGTAATGACCTAGTTTCATTGTATTAAATATTATGTCAATAAATTATTTCAAAAACATTAAACATGATATGCTATATATTTAATTTGTTTTTGTAATTTTATTGGTTTTATGATCATCCTTGAAGAAAATAAATTGAAAAACCAGGAATTATGTTTTAAATTTTAAGATAAATTGTGAAGAGAAGAGATTTTTTTATTTAAGTTCAATTAATAGAATAAAATTATAGAAAAAGTATGAAACATTAGTTTTCATGTGACTTTAGATATGTGAGTTGAGTAGAAGAAAACAAAATCTTAAAAATTAAAAGATAATAATTGATGATTTAACAACATGAATGTTGTCTCCTAGAGAACCTCCTTTAGGAACATGGGGATGGCTAACTATTGAGAACAGAAACCCTTGGATGTGGGTAAGTGGATTTGGAATGGAAATGGGTAGAATTTAGAAAATAAACAGAGGTTTTATGATTTGAGTAGATTTGGTTGTATAAGGTTGTATTTATTGGGGTAGGTGATAGTGTTTTTAATTATTTAATTAAATTATTTATTATTTTTCATCAACACTATTAACAGTGTTGATTACCGTAACTATATACATTATACAGAGAAGGATATATTAAAAAATGGAAATAGACATCATCCAAAACACAATAATGAGTCAAAATTTCATTTAATTACATATAATGTTAAATAATATAAATTACATTATTACAAAATTCACAAGAAATTCCCATATTTTAGAAAAATTTTAAAAAATCAAAATAACAATTTGTTTACATTAGGATCTCAAAAGCAGATTTTTTGTTCTGAAAATAATTTTCCATATCTAATAAATTTAATTGTGATAAAAAATCATCATTTATAAAAAACACTATTTGTAATACTATACTCAATTTTATGACACCTTAGAAAATTAATTAAGGTCTCATAAAATTATCATATAATTGTAATAAAACATAATATTTATTTAGGAATCTATTTTCATAAAATTCATCTTATATTATAATAAAATTTTATAAATATAATTTAGAATAATTATTTACATTTTACAACAATAATAATAATTAATTTATCATCATTAATATATTTATTACCTATACCATAATATAATTTTATCATATTTTCAATTATAGGGTTCATTTATTTTTTATATTATTTAATAGGTGGGGATTCTATTATAGTGGTAAGATTACTATTCATAATATTCATATTAATATTATTATGGTTTATATACTATTACATTATGATATTATTCATGATTTTTATAAATAAAATTTATTTCATTCTTCATCAATGAGAATATTTTTATTGGCTATCAATGTGATGATTGTGTTTTATAATAATGAGGAGGGAAATAAAATTTATATATTATTGGGTCTATATATTTCCCGATCAAATTTTATAAATGAAATTTCATTTTACATACTATGGGGAAAACAACTGCAGGAACTTATCCTTCTTCTGTTTATCTGGTTCTCATGTCTCGTCTTTATACTTATAGTTTCTCTATAGTACTAGGACCATGTCTGTGGTTTTTTTTCATATAAAATTGGTCATGTAGTCCAAAATCATTACTAGCTGCTCCCTATAACAGAATTCATTTTCCAGTTATACCACCATAGTTATCATTACGTATGAGGGATACTGTATATACTTCCAATGGAGGGACACATTAAAAAGATCATGTATTTGGGACGTGGTGGTGTAAGTAAAATTTAATATGGAACTACACCTATATTTTAAAGAATCTCAAAACGAACAATTTAACATGGCATAATATTCCCTTCCTATACCACTATCACCTTATTTTCTAGCTTCATATGAACACGGTCTACCTCCATAGACATCAATTGTATATAAGGATGTGAAATCATTTGGGAAAGAAATGATACATTTCTTATTATTATGGTTTCTAACACCATACATTTCATATCAATGATGATTGTATCGTTATTAATCTGTATCATGGATAGAGTATCAGGATGTTTTATACAAACATCAGAAACAATATTATACACATTTCCTATATTGTAATGAATAGAGAAGTGTCAATAATTGATCAGATCTAACTGTTTTATTGGATGTTTATTGAGATCCTTTTAGGGGAATATATACTTTAAACTATTATGATTGATATATATATATTAGAATTCAAACTATAGTTATAGTTCCTCCAATTTTAAAGGCAAAGATCATGCCATCTTACTCCAAACCATGCGTCGAGTAGTTCTTGTCAAGAATATACAACTTACATGAGGCATTGAATATCATATTATCATAATACAGGAGTATATAATCAATAATCACATTCTTTAATTCCAATATATCATAAAAAATTATACAATAATTATTTATTGTTGTCCAATATTAGTGATTTTTGTACTCTTCAGCTCAATAAGTATTTTCTCTACTTCTTTCATTTTTACATAAATTAACCCTAACCCTTTTAACGATTATATAAGTATAAGAAATCATGATTAAATTATCACAAATCCTCATTATTACAATTCTAATCCATGTAAAATGAGTATTTGTGTGACAGAAGTGGGTCTAATCCATTCCTAGATTCCCTTTTATTTTCTAATGGTCAATTGAAATTTCATTAATTGTGATCATGTGTCCCATTAATGTGACATGCCTCATCCAGATGCCAGACTTATATAATTTGGCATACAATTTATCTTTCCTTATTATCAGCACCAGAATCTATATATATTCTTTATGTTTCATCTTTCCCTTTGATAATAAAATAATATCACCATTATGCATGGACATAATTTTATCTTGGTACTATATAAAGAATCTATTCACCAAATCATTGAATATTGAGAGGGAATTAGTAACACCAATGTGAATAAACTTAACTAATTGTTACTATCCCTTTTATAGAAATCATTCTTATTAATATATTTCATCTTCACTTTATGTTGAAGAAATCTATAATGATGTTCCAACTTTGAGATGTATTTAGCTCCACATAGATTATGGAAAATGTCATCAATCCATGGAACATTATATTTTATCTTTTTTGTGTTCATATTGAGCTCTAGGTAATTGACACACTGCCAAATTAATAAATCACTTTTCATTATTAAATGTACTAGTGAACCCCATGGTGGTGCACTGGGGAATATGATCATATTCTATAAATTCTCTTGAATCAACTTCTTTTTCTCACCCTATTCGATAAGGGATATCTTTCATGCATATTTAATGAAATGAATGAATCTTGGTATAAGTTATATTGGGAACTATTCTTAACAATCTTGGGTAAGTCCAAGTATCTCTTCACGAAGTGCATCATTAAATTCCCTCAGAATGGTCTTTTCCTCAGTGTTTATAACCACCATTAACTAATCTATTTATAAAATATATACATCATTACAAGGTATGACAACCCACACCATTTAAGTAATTTCCAAAAGATAATAATGATCTTCCAGTCATTTGTAAAGGAGAATGGGATTGTTTATAATTTTAAATTATATTTCCCGTAGTGATAGGATATTTTTTACCCAGATAATGAGAACCAAACAAATTCATATTTAGTTTCGATTTCTAACAAGGGATGTAATATGAGATTCACTATGAGAATCATCCCATATAATCCAATATAATAATATTCCAATACATGGTTCACAATGATTGCACAATTTGGTGTTTTTATAAATATCACAACTCTATGGTATAATGTAATCAATCCAATAGTTCTCCCAATCATGCGTGATATAATTTAATGATTAGAAATTGAATAAAATAAGAACTTTTTACATTATTTAATAAATAATAAGTATAACATCTATAAAATTAATTTATTTTCAAATTCATAATTAATGATGGAAAAAATCATTCAATTTTGTATTTGGTTTTAGTTGCTACAAATTTTTATTAACCACAAAGAGTCTCGTTTTGGTGTATTGTTCACCATAGATCCATACATGTTGTAAATTATGTGCTGAAAATGTTTTGTTCTTTAAATACCACAACTATGTTTGATGTATTATTTATATATCACAAAAATTCATGAGTTTTGTGCCATTCTCCTCCACATTTGAGGAATTTTCCTATAAATTCACATGAGGAATCTTACCACATTTTTGAAATGTAGGGGATTGCATCAAATTTCATACATTTTCATTGAATACAATATCATGAAAATAAAATCATATTTTCATATTATCATAATCATTAGACTATTATCTAAACTCCATATCATCCTTAAGAGAAAATCAGACAATTTATTCATAACTCACAATTTATTAGATAGCATGTCCTTTTAAGAGGGTTTTTCTTAAAATTAAAGTATATCTCTATTTTGATATCATTGTGGATTATGAAATCGTATTAATATCATGAAATACCTGTGGTTTTATTTTCATATTATGTAACAGACTCTCCTTTCTTTTTCATTAGATATATGTATTCTCTTTCAATATTAATTTTACTAGTTTAATGGGAATAAATATTATGAAATATTGTTTTTGAAATCTCCCATATCCATCTCTTAAAATTCTTCCTTCCACATGGTTTTCAAAATAAATTCACATCCTTGATCAAACTCTCTATCTAAAAGATTAATGAACAAAATAATTTTATTAATTTTATAATAGTGAAGCAAGAAATATCTCTTCTCAATCTAGTTAACCTATTTTTCTATGAAAATAGTATCTGGTGATCCACTAATCATCAATGGCCATTTCCGTATAAAATAGTAAATGGATAGTTTCTATAACTTCAGATAATTTCTATGTTCTATGAGATTCATGTTATTGTTAGTAGCATGATATTGTTTGATAGGCATCACTATATTATTTTGAAATCCATCACACATGTAATTGGAGATGTCATTTAGATAATTTTTCATTTTCCCTCATGGGGCTTGTTGCACTAATTTCTCCTTGTTCAATCCATTTTCATAAATTGTTATGTTTTGAAAATAAATAAGTCAACAAATCACAAATAATTTATTCTATTAATACATTAACACTAAATGTGTATCTTATTTGATCTGTTTGTTTTGAATTCATTAAGTAAAATCTTTATATACATAGTCTAATACTATTATTTTCACTTATAATATTTTATACTTATTATCTAATTAGCTAATCTATTCTCTGATATCAACTATATTAACCATTCTTTTCTCAAAGGACTAACACATCACATTAATGATATATAAATATTATCTGTAAAAACCCAAGATCCAATGGTTATTATATTTGGAAAATTATGTACATACATAACTTAGGAAAATAAAAACACAAAACATTTACTTGAAATCTTGTTTTTTATGCTTATAAATATCACATTCTCAATAAACCATGTAGTTACCTAATGATGTCCATCAATGAGTGGAGTGAGAAAAAATCATTTTGTTAGGAAAAATAAGGATCATCAAAAAATATAACATGATTGAGTACAATCATAAACTTTATAACATAAGCATATTATTACTATTAACAACATAAGTTAATCAGTGGATAAATGCATGAAATTTAACAATGCGTAAAAATGTTGCATAATGCCTTTTTAGTCAAATACCTCACAAAGTTTCAAACAAATATAGAATCTTATTCAAACAGAAAACATTTTACTAATCATTAGATCATAACTGTGAAAAAAATAACATCATGTTCTAACATAATAAAAACCATCTCATTAGACACAACATATTTCCAAATGAATTGGATGTATATATAATTTTAGGTACACCGATCACATAATTAAATTTATATATTCATGAATCCCAAATAGAACATATACTAAAAAAACGAATGAAGTAGCCTATGTAAACGAATGGGTTTCAAATGTATTTCACCAATTAAGAATTAACATGTTTTTCCACATATTGAAAAGGGAAAATAATATATTTTCTTTACGAAACATCATTTTTAGTGAATAGAAAATTGTTTAAGAGGTGTCATGGTGTATTTATTAGAGAAGATTTTATTTTTAGAAATCAATTTATTTTACAAAAAATAAAATTGGAAACATGTAATGACTCAAAAATAAAAAGGGAAAATAATAAAGTTATATATAATGAACATTAATGGAATACCCACTCTAAAATATCGTAATAAAGTGGAATAGCCTATATAAAATGTGTAGCGTTCCAAATACTAGATAACATATGTTTAAATGCATTCCCAATATTCAAATAATATCCTTTATAATTAAATAAGAATCATTAATTACATATTTATAAATCACATCATCAACTATTTTATTTGTTAGAATTTTATTAATTTCATTTATATAAATTTTTATGAGTAATAGTGTTCAATTTCATCATTCCGGAAGTGTTCATTTTGATGGGTTCATAGTCAATTTTTTTACATAATTTTGGAATTTATTGAGAAATTTGAATATTTCTATAGATGTGAAATAATATAGTATTAATGATCTTCCAAAATATTAAGTCGTATAATATATCAATTTGTATTCTCCTTTTAGGATGGTCCATTTGATAAAATTTAAATAAAAATTTGTCTTTTTATTTTTTTTATTTCTTCGCAACCATAAGGGACCAGTTTTATTTTATTTAGTATTATTTTAAATAATAATTTCTAGATCATTAATAAAGCTTTAATATATAAATTAAAATCAGTTTTAACCATTACAATGGTTTTATGAATAGCCTTGATGGTGGTTAATTGACACAATGTGGATTAATTTTTCATTTTTATGATATAAGAGAAATATTGGTGATTTTATTATGGATATTTCACAACTAAAATAAATTTATATAATATTTATAAAACGGGTTTTACATTTCACTGTAGATTGGGGAGGTGATGAGGGGATTATAAATTAAAAGTAATTAAAATATCGAAATTGAGGATTTTACCTATTTAATGTTGTCTCCTTGAGAACCCTATTATGGAACTTGGGATGGATATTTTGAAGAGTTAATCATACATTGGACGTGTGAAATATTCATTGCAATGTAATTTTTGATAATTTAGACAACACAAATGGATTTCATGGTTTTAGGAGAAACAGATTGGAGGGGTATTTATCGAGGGTAATTGATTATTCAATTTATTTGTTTATAATTTTTTCTCAAGACTTTATTATTGTTGATTACCATAAGTAAATATAGTATCTAGGGATGGATCATTAGAGATAATGGGAACTTAATTAATTAATAACTATTCCATAAATAAAGAATTAGTCTATTTACTTATAAGGTAAAATTGTATAAATACTCATATTTCATTAATCACCACAATTAATCTATTTTTTAATAATCTGAAACATTCCCCATGACTATTATTCATTGTTTAGATATTAAACATGGACTCCATTTTATGAATATAATTTTCAGAATATAGAAATTTTGTTTCCATGATCATCAATTACAAAAAAATACCGACTTTAATGTTATATATGATTTTATAAAACATTATAATGGGAAATATGGTCTCAAAGAATTATATTACAAAATATAAATTTATCAATCTATTTTATGATAAATATTTTTTTGTATAGTTGTATTTTTTATTATATTGAAACTAAAATTTTACTTTCTACTAAAATACCAAAAATTGTATTATATTTTTTTTGAAAATTATTTACCTATATATTTATATAATTATATACTAATCTCATTTATAAGATAAATAAATTTTAAATATTATTTTATAGGTGATTTTATAATTCAAATTATGGTATTACTAGTACGAATGGTTATATCACTATTCTAATGGTTATGTTACTATTCCTTTTGTATAGGTTCTATAATTTATAAAAATATAATAGATCTCATTATTTATTTTGGAGAATGAATTCATTATTTGGTTCTCTATATAATGATGTTTTTTTATAATTATCTTGTGGGAAATCCCATTGATAAAGGTTTTTCTTATTTCACGAAACACATATATTTCTCATAAGATGACTATGTTTTGTCTGAAATAGTGAATGTTTAATGTTAATATAGTGCACATTTTTACAAATTCTCGTTATGTTATGAGAGGATAAAAAAGTATATGTATGTCATCTAACATCCAAAGCTTCCACAGTACATTTATTTTTAAATAATTTAATAGATTTCACTACACGCAACACGAGTTTGAGCATATCATGATATTTCATACTAGCCATTTAAAAAGAAGTTATGAATAATATTAACCACATTTTGAAATTAATAAATTTTGTTTTTAATAATATGATTAATTTATTAATTTGGAATATAAAAATTATCTTAGGGTGAAATTTTTGTTTCAATTTATGATTAATATTATAAAATACTACATTTTTGTTAAAAAAATATTTCATTAAAATAATTATTAAACATTTAAATGATTTTATAGTCAAAATAGATCAATAATTTTTATATGAATCCAAATTAGTTAATTAGAGTAAATTTTATAATAGAATTAGAAAGAAAAATTTATAGAACTTTTGAATGTCTTGTTTACAAGCCTTCCTGCCACATCGTCATGATTATTATTAAAAATTATTTTTCTCATTTCTATGAATTTTATTTAGATAAAACGGACCTATATAGTTGTAATTATTATTAAATTTTTTATTTAATATGGTCAACATAATATTTTGGTGAATAGTAAAATTATTAATTTTTTATTTATTTACCACGGTTAAGGGTAAATCAGGTAATTGAAGGTATACAGATATTATAAAATTACCCCAACACATATCAATATACTAATAGATGACTAAATTCAACCATTATGACCTAAAGTTCGATAAGGAATCTTTTAATGAACACTTTTCAATGAATATGATATATATATTAAAAAATCAATGAATGTAAGAAAATTCTACACTCTCATTTTATATAAATATTAATATTAATATAGGGATAAAAAAGAGATAAAATCAATTATAATTAGTATCTAGAAATATAAGAAAATAAAAGAAGTCATATAAATTTACTAATAATTTTGAATTATTAAATAATAAAAATTAATGATGAAAACAATAATGACATATAAATTATTATTTTAATAACAATATCAAATAAATTGTTTTTATAATATAAAAAAAATAATTTTAATTATTTATAGTGATACGCGAATTCTATAGGTTAATTTGATGTGTTAAGAGTATATTAATTGATTTTTTGAAAAATTATTTCTATTTGGGTTTTAATTAAAGTGAACATAATTTATATTGTCAAAATTGACACAATTGATATTTTATAGAAATAAATTTTTGTTGAATTATTTTAAAATCAAGAAATATATTTAAAATCTTAAAAGCGAGAATTATATTGTAAAAAATATCAAAAATATTAAATTTGTTGAAAATTTTAACCATAAGAGAAAACTTTTATAACCTTTTATTATTAAGTATATTTTTAGCTATATTTAAATATAATAGATTATATAATGATAAATAAAAATGAAAAGGTCTAAATAAAATTAAAAAATGTATAATTTTTATTGGTTGAGTTTATTTTGACCATTCCACATCTAATAAATACAATAAATCACTTTATATATATTTTAAATCCAAAAATAAATTTATATTAAATTAATTGTTTTTTTCAATACAACCCCTCCCCTCTAATAAAAGGGTATATCTCCCTTTTATAAAAAAATCCATGTCCCTCTATCATGGAGAAAAACTACACATTATTCCTTCCCAAATCTACCACTTCATCCTTGATGCCATATTTTGGTCACAAAGTCGTCCTAAGGAGTCCTTTTGTAGAAATCAAATGAAGACAATTGAAAAAGAGGTAATTGTTTTACCAACTCATTCAATGATCTTTTATTCTTATAAAAAGTTTTCCAATTTTTTCCAATCTACAGAAATTAATATAGAAGATAATATTTTCCAAAATTTTTTATGATTATGGTATAACCATATTACTCTTTTTACCCATCCTAAAAAAAACAATATCACAGTGCATGCATATGCATGACAAAATATCTCCACACCGTTCTGTAAACTATTTTTCATCAATACATTATTTAAATGGATATTAAGATAAATATAAAGGATTTATATAGTAAAAATGAAATTATATTTTTAATTTATAATTCATATTCAATCCAAACCATTACCCTTTACCATTACAAAATGATACCATGGCTCGAACGTATGCACGACATACCATCTCCACGACACTATGAGATTAATCCTCCAATACAACCATTTAATAATGATTATGAAAATGTGTTTTAATAATTATTTTAGACTTATGTTTATAATATTAGTTTCTATATGAAAAAGATATATCCTATTCATAATAAAAAAAAATACTTACATGAAAAAATACATATAAGAAAATGAAGTTATTCCAGAATAAAATATTTATTATAATGAAATATTATGATGAAAATGATATTGGAGGATCATATTTGAAGTCATAAATAATACATATTGTTCTGGTATAACATAATAACATCATTTTATCATTATAAAGGTGGTTAACAAAGGATTAACTAAAAGAGAATATGAGGAAAGGGTTAATTTAAAAATCTCTTTATTATCTAGGATTGCCATTGTGTAAAAATTTAAAAAGAAATATTTATCATTCATGTCCATGTCAATTAAAAATGTATTATGAAACATTATTACTAATATTTTACTAATTTTTATAAATGTTTACCCCTGTTTGATATTATAAATTCAATGTTTCGGAAATTTTTGTTAAGAGGTACTTTGTTTATCTTTTTCATCAATGTATGAGAAGAATGGTTTCTATCATTTTTAGATCGAGTAAATTTTTCCAACATCGTGATACCTTACCATTTTTATGATTCCATTTAATGATTATAATATTATTTTAAATGAAAATAATTTCTTTTTAAATTACATAGAATTTTAGATATCTATTTTCAATAAAAGGGAATTTATTTAATTAAGCTTAAAATTTATTTTTAAAAACTTTTTTCTCTATGTCGAAAACCTTTATTAGATATTATGTTTAATTGAGTTCAGTTAAATGTTATAAATACTATCATATTATATTTATTTTATCAGGAATAATATGGTTGTGTATGTTCTAATTTTTTACTACTGATGTTTTATGTATAATTTATTATGATTTCATATAATATTTTTAATATGAATATTTTTATTGTTTATGTCTCACCCCTTTTATAGGAGGAATTCAATAGACATTTTTTTGATAGAAAGGTCCCACTATATCTCATAGATGAATCAATTGGTCTCATGAAAAAATCTATTTTGGTGTTTTAACCATTTATCCATGGTCTTGTCACGAGGCCTTGATAGTATGGTTTTGATTCCCGACATTATGTAATCCCTAATTATGAGATTAGTTTTTGTAATTACATGTAAATATTATGCATGTATAATATAAATGTGAATGTTTAAATGAAATTATTATTTTTATTTATTGAAATATTATGATAAATGTTAAATTTAAAAGGATTTTTATTCCATATTAAACCTTTCTTTAAAATGTTATAATTTTTTTGATATCTTCTCTTAAATTGTTTATCTGTACATAGAATTTGATCTCCCTCATTTATTATGTTTAATTTTCCACAACACGAAAGGTGTTATATTATGAATAACCTGTACGGGTATTTTAAGGCATATAATTGTTTTCAATGTAAATATTATCTTACTTTTCATTTTCGGATGTAATGTAAAACATATGTCTGTATGTAGTTTTTCATGAGATGCTAAACTGATCTGTCTATCGAGATTTCATTTCTTATGACCATGATAATATAATTAAATAATGAATCAGATCTAGAATTTGGGGAGAGTGAATTATAGTTTATATCAAAGGATGTTTATTACAAAACATGAAAACTAGATTTATAAAATAAATTAATTAGGGAACACTACCTTATGTTAGACTTTGAGAATAAGTATAGATGAAAACCCTAAAATTTTGGAAATATTTAGATTATGTGGGTATTCATAGAAATTAAATATATTTATGGTTACTATAAGTGGATGTGGTATTATCATTGAAGTACTTAGGAGTAATAACTCTAACAAGGAGTTACGAGATTTACTCTAGTTAACCTACTACATGACAATAGGATTTATTACGCACCTAGTTTAACACACCTAAGAGATATGCTTAAGATAATTCACATTATCATTGATAACCATAATGAATGTCTTAAATGACGATTTGTCCCCAGAGAACCCATGTTCATTATTATGAGATTAGATATAAATCATTTGAAATTAAGTATTATGATTCAAAAAATAATCTATTAAATTTTTTTGTTTATAAATGAAACATAGTAGATGAAATATAAATCATATCCACAACAATATTCTATGTATTTATTTCCCTACAATGAAATATATTTATCTTTCATTTAGAGATGAAAATGGTGTAGAAAAATATATAACCATATTGGATATCTGACTTATGTTATGAATAATAACCTTACTTGTATAAGGTATTCTAACCCACAATGAGGAGGATCATTGTTACACTACTTCATTAAAAAAAATTCTCAATCATTCAATGAGACTAAAAACAATTATAGCTTAGTGGTGTATAAATTCCATATATAAAATATTCCTTTCTTCGGGGAGTAAGAAAATATATAAATTTTTTATCGTAGTTTTTCCTCTCTTAGGAGAAGCAGATAAATGGTGTTTATTAATTAGAAACATGATAGATGATGAAGAAGTAGATAAATTGTAATGGATTTAACTAAAATAAATCATTCTTGAAAAATTATTTCCATATGATCAACATTATGATATTGAGATGCAATTTCTAAGCCTGAGGTAGAAGGATTATGCGATTGTTGCAATATATGAAGCTAACATTACATAGTTAGAAAGGAATGTTTTAGAGTAAATACATAACTGATGATGTAATATTGATAAATTCATTTTATTTTTAAAACCATTCCTTTGATGGGAACTGGTCTCATAATATTTATCATCGTATAATTATATAGTCTCATGTGCTATAAAAAAGAAAAAGAATTTTGTAATCCATTTAAATTTTATAGAAAGAAAATTATTAAGGGGGATGCTAAGAACTTCTGAAAGGGAAATAAGGAAAAGGGGAAGAATTAGAGAATTGAATTTTTATCTTTTAATAAATATGGAAAGAAACATCATTGATCATCATTATTGGGGATGGGAGTTTTTTACAGGTTAATGACAAAAATTACAACAATAACACAATTGTAACAGATGGAATGTAGCTACCAATGTTCAAAGAACCATTTTTAAAGATATTTTAAATTATGGAAAATATTTGCTTATTCAATAAGAAAAGTTCCCCATAAATGGAATAGTGATAAATGCTATGATTTTATGATCAAAGCTAGTGACATTGTAGTTTATAATGATGTGGTTGTGGATAGATTATTTATTTCAAAAAAATTAGCTAAAGAATTATTTGAATATGGTGATCAAATAAATTTTTATATTTCTCATTCTATTTAAAAATTAGATATTTACAATTCATATTAATAAAGGAGTTACAGTAAAAACCCATAAGGGAAGTATTATTACAACAATTATATTTCAGGAAGTTCAAATTATAGCATATAAACATTCTTTATCTATTGAATTTATCATCATACCAATGGTAATCATTGATATAATCCTAGTTATGGGCTCGATATCAAAATATAATTCTAATATTTTTTTCAATAAGAATGAAGTTATGTTTTTGAGTAATATCTATAATCCATTATCTATTGAGCATAAACATCATCATATGATTCTTCTCTAGATCCACCTAATTTTTCTCTTCTAAATAAAATTATTGGTGAATAAGATAAGATAAAACCATCTAATATTTAAATTATGGATGAAACAAATGTACAAGAATACATTTTTGTATTCCTAGATGACTTATCTAGACATACTCTAGAGGAAGAAGATGATTTTTATATTGAATTAACCACAGATCTAACACTATTATTTAATACTCCTTGTAGAATGGACACTATGGAATTAGTAGATATAAAGAAGGAACTAGAAGAGTTGAGTAATAATTGATTTATAGTCCCTAGTGTTTTTCCATGGGGATATGAATTTATTTTGTTAAAAAAATATTGATTAATGAGGCTATGAATTGACTGTATAGAAGAAAATGCAACTAAAATAATGAACTTGTATCCTCTTCCACAAATTGATGTTTTTTGATCAATATCCTTTAGAATAATTTTTTTAATGACTGGCCTTCATTCTAGATATCAAAAATTCTTCACAAAAAATGGTGATATTCCAAAGATAACCATCCGAATTTTTTATGAACATTATGATTTTATATTAATGTCATTTGGACTATATAATGTTCCTAATTTCATTATAGATCAAATTAATAGTGTTTTCAAATAATGTCTTGATGATTTTTTAGTAGTATATTTTGATGATATCATGGTATACTTCAAAATCTACGAAGATTATGATATCCCCTTACGGAATGTTGTAACGAATCAAAGATGCAATGAGATATATGAGAAATTTAGTGATTTTGAATTATAGATTTTGGGAATTTCTTATCCTGGAAATATTTTCTCTTAATTTGGAATCCTTATTGAAACCTTAATGAAAAATTAAATGCAAGAATGTCCAGAACCAATGATCATAATGGAGGTACATTGTTCTATTTATTTTGTAGGACATCTTCATAATTTCATCTCGAAATCTACCCAATTGGAATCCCGGTTAACCAAGATAACATATAAATGGGATAAATTAGTTTGGAAAAAAGAGTTTGAAGACTTTTTTTATATATTGAATAAAATATTAATCAATAATCCATTATTGACATTACCATATAGAAATGATGGGTTTGTGATTTATAGTGATGAATCTTGGAATGTACTCAATTGTGTTATTATGTAAAATGATACAGTTATTTCTTATTAATTAAGGAAATTAAAAATTTATCAACAAAATAACCCTACACATGGTATTGATTTAGATATAGTAATATTTTCTATGAATGTGTTGGGAAACTGTTTCTGTAGTAAAATATGTGAGATATATACTGATCACTAGAGATTGAATTAAATTTTCTCATTGAAAAAACACAGATGGGACAAAAGAGATGGTTTGAGCTACTCATTAATTATGATTTCACAATACAGTTCCACCCAGAGATAGAAAATAATGTCGTGTATGCTTTGAGTAGTAAGTACATGGAGTATTAAAGAAAATATATGTTTAAAGGGATCTTATGTTCATGGATATAGAAAAAATTGATATGGGAATTACCATATAAGGTGAAACATAACTACTATTTCAAATGGTTTCAAAACTATATTTATTGGAAAAGAAATTTTTTTATCAATTTGATGATGAGGATCTTCAAATGAAACTTAATATTGTGAATAATGGGTGATTGATTGATTTCATAATTGAATACGGTATTTTGAAATTTGGGAATAAATTTTTGTTCCCTCTATAAGAAATCTAAAAAGGGAATTATTTGATGATACACATGACGCTAGTTTTATTATACACCATGGTAGTAATAAGATGCATATATATTTCAATGATTTTTTTTGGAAAACATGAAGATATCGATTTTTGATTATGGGTAAAGTTGTCTATTTTGTCAATAGGTAAATGGAAGGAGGAAACATCCTAGAGGATTCATTCAACATCTACTAATACATGAGTGGTAATTGGATTATATGATGATAGAAATTTTCATGGTACTAACAAAGAATCCTATTTAAAATGATATGACATAGGTTATTGTTGATCATATTATCAAATAATCACATTTTCATCATATATGAGAATATTTACCACTTCAATATTGATAATGAATCCACATTAATGAGGTTGTAAGACTTAATGGTGTACCCCTATCAAATTTTTCTCACTATGATCCATGTTTTACATTAAGATTATAGAAAATTCATATGAAGGCCCTAGATAATGATGTTTCATTTGACCATTGCCTACCACCCTCAAACTGATGGTCAATTATAAAGGTCATTTAAAACATTTGAATACATGTTCAGATCTATATTACCAATCATTCAATATAAGCAATATTAATATTTATGAATAGTAGAATTTTTCCTATAACAATAGATTCCATTAAAGTATCCATATGGAAACATATGATTTGTTATATCGAATGAAATGTTGTTAACTTACTTGATGGGTTGATGTTCTTCGACGAAAACATGTATTCCTAGAACCTATTGAGGAAACAATTAAAAAGGACATGAATTTTCATAATCATAGCTAAGCATGTATAAGTAGTAAAAAGAGATATGTGGATAACATAAGGTAGGATTTGGTGGTCCAAGTGGGAGATCGTATTTTATTGAAGGTATCTCTATTTAAGGTTGTTATAATATTCCTTAGGAAGTGTATGATATATCCGGGGTACATTTGACATATCAAAATTCTAAAAAAATTGAGTTGTACCTCACTGTTTAGAAATTCCAATCAATCTCTCCATAGATCATGATAATTTCCGCATATAAATATTAAATAAATACATGCCACACCTAACACATGTATTCAAATATGAATGAGTAGAACTAGAACCTGATATGTCTTCTTTTGAAGATCTTATCGATATTCTTCACACTAAAGAACATGTATTGAGGAATTGGATTGTGAGGCAGTTAAATATTATATAGGGAAACATCAAAATAAATGAGGTGTTATGGGAACATGATGAAATAATGATGAAGTCCCACTCAAACCATTTTATGAAGTAATATTCTTGATCTTTTATGGAATAATTTTTAATATATGGAATAATTTAACACCCCAAGCTTCCATAATAATTTATTCAAATAATTCAATAACTTTTCAATGTGTCACATTGAGATTGAGCACACAATGATCTATCAGTCTATATACTTCAAAATTATTTATGGATAATTATAACCATATTATGAAATTTTGATATTTTATTTATCAAAATAGACTTCATTTTTTAATTTTGAATTTTAGAATTAGCTTATGGAAAAATTTTGGTATTTATTTTTTATGAGTAGTAAAAAATATATCATAATTGATAGAAACCTGAATTTTTAATTTAATATATTATTTTAATTTACATTTATCTTATGGTCACAGTATATAAATAAATTTTATATTAATTAAATAGAGCTAATTTAAATATATTTTCTAATAAAATTATATATAACAATTTATTTATCCTTTGAACATATTTATTACCCAGTTTCCTACCACACCCACATGGTTAACACCAAACATTATCTTCTCATTTCATTGTTTGGAATTTTAAAAAATGGACATAAATTATTTTAATTTTTATGAAATTTATGATCCAATCGGTCCATGTAAAATATTTAGTGGGTAGTAGGTTTAGTAAAAAATTTATTTTCAATGATTAAGGGTAAATCAGGTATCTAAAGGTAAAAATAATATTACAAAATTACCCTAACACATGTAATGATCCTAAGGTATGACTAAATTCGACCAGAATTAGCTAAGGTTCTAAATGAAATCATTTAATGCACACTTTCCAAGGAAAAGGACATATATAATATTAATCTAAAATAATGTGAAAAAATATACTATTATCATTTTATATAAGTAAATTAATTTTTATATAGGGAAAGAAAAGAGACTACATCAATTGTAAATTATATCTAGAATGAAAAAATAATTAAATACATAATAATAACTTATTTATAATTTTTACAGTTAAAATAAGTACCACTAATGATGAAATAATAGTTGGAAGAAAAAATATTTTATTAATAGAAATATCAAATAAATTATTTTAAAAATATTATAATAAATATTATAATAATTAATGAAGGTGGAGGGATGAGAGAAGGAAGACACTCTCTCTCTAAAAAGACGGCAGATTAGGGTTCATGGCAGCGAACTTCCCACATGGTCGATTCAACACCCATCGATTTTGCAGAATCGAGACCACCAAGGCTACAACACCGGCTGAGGCTGAAGTCAGGGATTTTGAAGACGTAGAGAAACCGAATGGGGATAATGCGATCTAAGATTCTATGGAAGAGAAGAATGTGGCAGCGTCGTTATCTGCGGTAGGAGTACGATATGCGGTAGCGACATCTGAGTCTCGAGATTATCGAGATCTCGCAGTGACAAAGCGTTTGGGTGAGAGAGATTCTGCGACGACAATGGTCGAGGTTTGCAAAAATGGAGATAGTGTGGCGACGAGCATGGATTAATTGGCATGACCTCATTCTGTGGGTGAGTAGCCTATTGTGACGGCTCCCATGGTTGCTTCTCTCAAGGCCCCATCTTTATGTTTCGGCATAACGCAGATGCTAAATGGGCTCCGTCTTTTTCTTTTGATGCTGGCTATGCGGACTATCTCGAGAAGGCTCCATCAGAGATGGCCCGTGAATGATTTTCAATACACGCTAAGTTGCACTATGATTCTGACCAAGGACTAGTGAACTAGAAGGCGAGAAAGGCTCCTGATGAGGGGATTTCTCCGAATCAGACATTTGTTGGATTCAAAGGCATGTCTAACTCTTATATTCGAAGAAATGGAAACGTTGCACACATTATTCCTTCTTAAAGGCTCTCAACCATTGAAAATTGAAGAACTGATGAAGCGTATTTCATCGATCTAGGGCTTTACATCCTGTAAATGTGTCTCATTAGGGCGAGGATAATTCCATATTCTCTTCCCTATGGAATAAATGAAAGTTTGATATTGGATCTTTTGTTCCATTTCTCTTAAACCAGGGAATTTTCACCTTCGTGAATGGGATAAAAAATTCAATCCCTTTGAGGATGGTAACACCACCACTCAACGTTTGGTAAGAGTGTATGGATTTAATTGGATTCTTTGGCATCCAAAAATTTTCTATGATATTGCTCTCTCAATTGGGATTCCTATCAAAATTTACAAGGAAACAGAAGTAGCTCATATTGGTCACTACTCCTGTTCTTAGTTGAGGTCGAATTGGTATCCACCCAGGTTGATAGGGTTATGCTTGCAACTGATGATGACATTATTGAATTGAAGATCATAAGTGACAAAATTCCAATGTTTTTCAATGATTTTAAAATTATAGGTCATGACTCGTCTACTTGTAGGTGATCAACGGTTTGTGACTTCTGTTCTTCACATGGACACGAGAGGAAATTTTTTCCTAAAAAGAATAAAAGTACACATGTTCTAAGACTAATTTTAAGGGTGAGGTTGGACCAGCCATTCTTTCTAATGTGCAAGGAGCGGTCTCTAAGGATTTTGTCAATCCTACAGTTGAGGAGGGTGATCAGGCATATATCACACCCAATATCTATCCCTTGACTTCTAAGAATACATCAAAGTCTTGGGATGCCATTTTATTTGAATAGGTGAACATAAAAAATGTTGATACTAATTATCAATGCAATGGTGCTGGTTTGCAACAAATTCAAATTTATTCATCTTATCAAATGTCGGGTCATGATGAAAACTACAAATATGGTCAACAAAAAATGGATTTGGATATCCAAAAGGGTGAGGAAATTTTAAAAACTGGCCCAATCATTTATAAAACATGGCATGCTTCTTCACTATCTGTTGTGGACAATGAAGGCTTTCAGCTTGTTTCATACATGAAGGAAAAATATGCAGTTGGGTTGATTACAAGCAATCATTCCTCTGGTCAACATATTGATGATACCACTAAAATGAAGGATTCCATTATGGGCCCTCCTAATGAGATGCCAGAGATCCCTACCTGGGCTACTATAATTGAGGGAGATTGTTCTCTTGGAAAATCCAAAGAGCATGAAAAAAGCTCTGATTCTGACAGCACAGATGCAAAGACTCTTTGAGAAAGGCTCCAAGCTCTTCCTATGAATCAAGGAAGATCAAGAGGTCAGGGGCGTGGTCACAGAAGGGCTGAATGGTATGGAATTCAAGAAGAAGAGAGAAATATAACTACTATATTGATGAAAAATATATGTAGATAGGCTTATACCTTGTTCTTTTCTTTTTTTCCCATAATCTATTTGGATTCTTGCTTTTGTTTTCGTTCTTTCCTTTTAATAAAATTAATATACTTTTCTATGCTAAAAAAATTATTACAATTAATGAAGGTTATCAACAGAATTTCAAGGTTTCTATAACATGTTCATTGTATATTAAAAGAATTTTATATGTTATTCTTGTGTTTGGATTTTAATTTTAGTAGATGTTTTGAATAGTATTAAAATTGACACAATTGATATTTTATGATAATATATTTTTATTAAATTATTTAAATATCCTAAATATATTTAAAAAATAAAAATAATTAGTTGAAATATATAAAATATCTTAAATAATCCATTTATTTACAATTGGAACCATTTATGTAACTTTTAATAACAATTTAATATTTATAATATTATTTTATAAATGAATATTTAGTAAATTAATTAATGAAAATAAAAATGACAAGGTTTAAAATAAAATAAAATAATGTATAAATTTACTTTTTTGTGAGGATTTATACAAATACTCGTCATATCCTAGAAATAACAAACTATGGAGTTATTTTAAATTGAATACTAATTTATATTAAATTAATAGTTTTTGAGTTTCCAAAAGTGCCAAACAATTTTCTCATAAATGGGTACAAATCCTTCTTTATTAATTAAACATACAAATCCCCTTTTATTAGAATAAAAAAAATCATTTCTCATCCTATATTCAATAAATTCATCCCAGATTTCATATTTTTGGATGAATTCCAACATAATGAGTCTCTTTGTGGAACTTTAAAAGAGACACTCGAAGAAGATGTAATTGTTTTACAAACTCTATCAGAGTTATTTTAAAGATCTACATCCTTTTAAAAAATATCATTTATAAATTAATAAATCTACAATAAAATATATTCTAATATTCATTTATGATTATAGTAAAACTATATACTTCTTTTTACCCATCCTAAAAAAAATAATATCACCAAGTTTGTCTATGTGCGGCTTACTGTCTCCACGACATGATTTAATCTATTTTTCATCTATATATTTTTTATGGGTATATTGATGAATATAAAGGAAGTAAATAAAAAATATTAAATTAATATTTTAAAATATAATTCACATTATTTGTAAATTTTTACCCTCAACCATTATGGAATGATGCCATCACTCATTCATGGATACGACCTACCCTCTCCATGACATAATGAGATCAATCATCCACTATAACCATTTAAGAATGTTTATAAAAATGTATATAGTGACTGAATATAAAATTTGTGAACTTATTATCAATATTTATATAATGAATACCTAGGATATTCCTAGTAAATTAGACATACATGATAAAATTAAAATAATAAAATGAAGCAGTTCACAACCGAAATATCGATAATATAGAAATCATATTAATAAAATTACATAATAAGATCATATATGATATCATAGAAAAGGATTCAGTTATGGTATAACTTAATATTATTATTTATCCATTATAATTGAGGTTATTTCAAACTCATCCAAAGGAGATTATGAGGTATGAGTTAATTTTGAAATATATTTATTATCAAAATTATATTTTACATCATAATTTACTATGAAATATTTATCATCCATTTCCATGTGTCTTACGAATTTATTTCATAAATTATTAATATTATTTTCCAAACTTTTCAAGATGTGTTTACTCATGTTCTATTTTATAAATGTAATCATTTTTTCATTTTCCTTATGAGTTACTTTGTTTGACTTTTTTGAAATAGTAAGGGAAGAATGTTTTGTAAATTATATTGTGATATCGGATTTTTCCACCATCAGGACGCCATAAATTTTTTTGACCATCCTTCAATGTATTACAAGAATATTTTAAATGAAAATATTTTATATTTAATTTTTTTGATAATTTAATTAAGTATTTTCAATAAAATATGAATTTCTATAATGTAGTTTCTAATGATTTTATATAATAAATTTCATATATGTAAACATCCTTTATAGGATCCTATATTTAATTGAGTACTATTTCATTTGAATAAAATATTCTTATTGTATAAAAGGGTTTATTAATACTATTATTTTATATGTGAAACTTCTATAACATACTAGTTTGTAGATGTTGTATTAGGATTTTATATGATAGTTTTAATAAGAATGTTTGTGTTGGTTATGGTTTACCCATTTTATAAGTGTAATGCATTGGAATTTGAAAGTGAAGTGAGGAACCTGTTATAGGCTATTGATTCATTAGTAAGTATCATGAGACCGGGTATTCCGGGTTTAACTTGTTTATGTATATTCTTGGATTGGAGCCTTGATAGTATAGTTATGATGTGTGTAATTATTCATTCTATAATTTTGAGATTAGTTAAGGATATATCATTTTATTATACGGCTAGTAAAATATCCATGTGAATGTTTAAATAGAACTATTTCACTAATTGTTTTCATATTATTCTGTTGTTTCTCTTAAAATGGATTCGGTTTGAATTTTATATGTTTCCTTAAATATTTTTTATTATTTATGATAGATTCTTCTATATTGATTATACTTTTTGAGAATATGTGCAAACTGATTTCATATGTTTCATTTAACCCAATATAAAATGAGGTATATTGTAACTGACCAAAATAGATATTCTAGGAGATATGAGTGTTTTATATGGAAATACTATGTTACTTTTCATTTCATAATGTAATTTAAAAATTATGTTTCTATATAGTTTTTTCAAGGATACTAAACTGATTGATACTTAAAGATTTGATTGATTATGACCACGATGATGTAATAAAATAATACACTGGCTACAAGAATCAGTGATCGGGGTGATACATCACCAATAAGTAATAAAAATATTCATATCATAAGATTTTAATTTTAATATACTTAGTATTAAACCCAATATATAATGGGACACTATCGACTATATTTATATATAGTAAGAGTTATCCAAATCCCCTATTTAAAATATACACTATGTGATAATGGCCTTGGATATGATTCATGACTTAAATTTTATTATATGGTATGTATGTATGAAATCGAATTCAATAGTCTTATATAATAAATTTTGGATAAATATTTATGTTATTCTACATTTCTATGTTATGTATCAATGTATTATGATTAATTTATCATAATTTCATATTTATATTCCGTATTGTAATGATTTTATGAAATCTATATTAAAAAAATTATGATATCATAACAATTCTTACTCTTTATTATTTCAATTTTTAATGTGTAATAATTTAGTTATCTTTTCCATATGTTCATGTCATGGTTCCATATCATCTATGATTGATATGTATTATCTTCACTGTGAATTGATTTCTTAAGCCAACTAATTACTAATATCAACATTGTTGGTTACAATGACTATTATAAGGTATTCTATTTCTTGGAGGGATTTAGGTGTGGATAATTTTTTAAGAATAATTTTATTTTTATCTATGTAATAATGTTTATTTGTGGAATATATTTAGTGAACCCAATTATATTTTTCTTTATTAGAAGTTTATAATAGAGATAATTTATAAGTTGACATATTTTTAGATGGGTAGTCTTAATTTTTATTCAATGACTGTTTTAACTATTAATTAGTTCAAAAACATGATCTTATACTATCGTTCTTGGAATGATTCAATTTGAGTATGTTTCTTGGGACTACAACCATTGTGTAATATCTCATGAATGAAATTTAAAAAAATACTCAATGTTGATTAAATAATAAACAATTCCCCAGTTGATTTTTTCATTATTATTCCTTAATATCATGAATGATCCCTATAGTTACACTAACACTGCCTCATGATATGAAATGATCAATGAGTGATATCATAATGTGTAATAACCATTTCATTCCATGTCTATAATTATTTGTCAATAATTTTAAATTAGAATAAATGTTATAAAAATCGTCTTATAATCCATTTCAATGATTTTAATATTATATTATGTATGAAATAGTATTACTTATATATAACAAATATCAACTATATATAGTGAAAGACTATTTTAGTAACCCGAAATTTCCAATAATTATATAAACATTTATGTAGACATTTTATTCCCATTTAAATGTTCATAATTCATGGATAATATTTTTATATAAGAACGATTGTGTTGAAAAAAATATACAATGAAATGGAAACATTATCATTGTTTGAATTTGATTTATTAACATATATGATGATGCATTTAATTAATTATTAGTCTTCACCATGATTCAAATGTTTATTTCTATATATAAATAATTCATCATGATTTTCCAAAATCAATGATTCATATGCATATTTCCTTCAATGAATTGGATGATCCAAGTAATACACAATAATAAAAATTATAAAAGGGGTTTATTATCCCTCATTATTTTCCATGAGATGCATTAATGAAATTTTTGTGGAAGGATAAATATACCACCACATTGATTATATAGTTCTCTAATATTTATGATAATTATCATATATCAACTTAAATAGAAATATTCCTTGTTTTACTAAATAAATACGTCAAAATATATCAATAAAATTTATAATTGATTAATATATCATCAAGTGAAGTTGAAAATTTTTTATATTAAATTTTTTAGTGAATATAATATTTTGGAAGAATGTTTTCATAATGATTTTGTTCAATGTTTGTAACGATCCCATAATCATTATGAACATCATGAATATGATCCATATATATTATTCTAAAAATATATGGTTTTATTTTTAGATTATTATATTATAGTTTACAACAACAATAAAAATACATTATAATTATGATACTTACATTTGTAATGTTGAATTATATTTTAATTTATTCTAAATGTTACTACTACATTGATAAATTAATATTTTTGGAGTTTTTTATATCATCTAAAGATAAATATATGGATCATTTATATAATATTTATATATCTAAAAAAAATAAAACACAAAATAATGATATATATCTATTGATTCCACATATTATTAATATATTTTATATGAATTACGATACATTTCTCCTGATCTTCAAAACAAAAAACCAATATAACATGGAATGTTTTGATTTTTATATTTAAATATAAATGTGAATAGTCCTTAAATGAGTTAAATAAATAATTATTCATGAAATGTATACAAAATATAATCTCTAATAGCTATGATTTTATGATATATAATTGTTCTTCAAAAAATTTCATATAATAATGACTCGTACAAAAATATAATATGATAGCTTTTGTTTATTCAATATTTATGTTTCTAGGAAATTTTTTTTCTAACAATGAAAACAAGTTGTCTTTTTAATAATATCAATATTGATTTGTAAAAATTTATATATTTTTATTATTGTGATAGATAATGTTATAAAAAAACATTAATGTAAATTAATACATTGAAGGAGATCAAAATACAGAAATGAAGATAGTCAGAGAAAACAAATCAAATTCTCCACTAACTCAATTATATTACTGGATATGTAAAATATATAGATATTCCTTACCAAAAATAATCATCATACCTTACTTATGACATGTATTAAAAAGTGTCAAATCTTTTTAAACACAAAAATGAAATACATAGGAATTTAAATTTGGTTTAAAACATCCCACCATTCTCCAATTATTTTTCAAACATCAATCATAGATAAGATCAAAGTTGCACTGTTATATTAAATACATTTAGAAAAGATAGTTGAAGAATTGCTCTAAGATAATAATTTCTGGCTCAAAATTAATAAGGTTATAGTTGTATGATTTTTGGAATAATGATGTGTATTATTTAAGACTGAGAAAAAAATGGGTTATTTATATGATTCTCATATCTTAACATTTTTTATAATCATTGTAAATAAAGTATGTGTAGAGGTCTATATGAGAGCATCTAGAGTGATAATATAAACACAGAGATTCTTAATAGCCCTAAAATTTAATTTATTTCCCATAACATATGACATTATGAAATGTGTCTAAGGGGATTATGAAATGGTAACCTATACCAACATAAATATTGGTGGACATCACCGTTTATGTTTTCATTATTCATCTAAATATATCTAATTTAAATAAGGAAATACTATTTTTATGTTATTATCTAATTGATACATCCTACATTATCACTATTATGAAATTATTCAGAGAATAAGAATATATGAATAAATATTTAAAATATTTTTTTGGCTTCTTGAACTACTAATATCAAATTTATCAAATTTATGTATATGATTAACATTAATGTTATTATAATATATTTAGAATAAATTAAATACTAATTGATATTACTATTTTATTTTATCATCTGGTAAATGGTAAGCATAAAATGACAATTCAATATTTTTATTATATTAGCAGAGAATTCACTATAGAAATTTATAGTGGTGGGGATTAAAACCATTCATTGATTATGTTGTTGTAAAATAATATCTTCAACTAAATCATTTAAATAAATATATATGAATCCATGCCTGGGAAAAAATATATTACTCTATCATGTTATGATAAATTTTTAGAAAACAATCTATTGGGATCTGTGTTTTTGGATGGGATATTGGAGATGGTCCTGGTTATTTAAAAACATATTAGAGTAGAATTGTTTTAAAAAAGAGTTATGGTAAAAAATCATAATTTTATGCTTTTTTTATTTTATGGATAAACTATTCTGTAGAATATCCCTATGTAATAATGTAATTAGGATTGATAAGATAGAAAACTATGCCCATGGTATATCAGTATAAATAAGGTTATTTATCAGATTAGACCTATGAATTATTGAACCTACATTACAAAAAAAATGTCTAAAGAATATAAATTTATCTATAAATTTATCTTGGCGAATTACAGAATTTATCCCACTCACACACTATGTTTATATGTGTTAAATTCTAAAAAATGATGTCGCATATGTGGATAAACAAGTGAAAATGATAGATAATGGAGTTAATGTTCTATAATTCAATTCCACATGTCAGGTAAAATTACCATAGATGAATAATAATAATAAACAGAAAACATGGGAACTGGATTCTGTAATAAAACTAATGGAATGTCCTCATTTTTTGTGTTTATTATACGATTTTAATTTTGATGATGAATTTTCTAATTCAATTATAATGTTTTAAACCATAATTTATAGATTTTAAATATTACATTATATATTGACATATGTGGAATAATATATCTTAAATAAAACACATTATAGAACAACAAAAATCAAATATTATCATCAATATTAAATGTGACATATTAATTCCAAACATCATCTATAAATTTTCGAAATGAATAATAGGGCAGAAAAAACATAAAAATAATATAATGAAATATGTATTATAGGGTATTGTGGTATCCTAGAATACTCACACACTAAAAAATATTAATATAGAAAAATATGAAAAATAATATTTAAATTTTTTATAATAAATATAAATATTATTGATAGAAATTATATTGATAAATATTTACATAAATCAATTGTCTTATTTGGAAGTACAATGATTATATGACAATTGAAATTTTATATAATTGGGGATAATAACTGACAACTCAAATGGTTACAAGACTATTGAGAATAGTAAAACACTTAAAAATATATATTTTCTACTAGTAAAATAAGTAAATATAAATAATATAATAATAAATATGAATTTATTAAATCATTATAATTAAATAAAAATTTATATAAATTTTAAAAATTCCTATTTTAACACTATTTTTGAATTATACATTTTTTTCAAATTATTTTCATTAGTTATAATTTATCCTTTTGTTAAAATATATATTACACTTAATAATCATTCAAAAATTATTAATTAAATAATATAAATGATATATTTTATCACTCATAGAAATATAATAAATGTTTATAGGTGGTAAATTTGAAATACTATGTATTATATGATCTTAATTCACAATATATTTTCTAATAATTATAACATTAATATAAAAATAATGATTTCATTTTTTTACTTGATATATTGAATAATATTTTGATTAATTCTTGGTTTTTAGGAAAAAGAAGATTTTCTAGTGATTATAAAATATTTCGTTTTAAAATTTACTTCATGTTTTATGAAATGGTAGTGATACAAAAATAAATGAATATATTACTGAAAATCATTATAAAAATAAAATGTTTTTTGTAAAATAATTCCAACAAAAATATTATGTTTATTCTATATTGTAATGTTTTAATTTTAAATTCTAAATTTATATTTTATTATTATTAAAATATTAATTTGAATAATTATTATGGAAAAATATTCATTTTATTTGACCTATATGTTAGATAAATGTTATTTATACTTCATTTATTTAATCATACACTATTTAATTTCAGATAAGTCATCATTATTCATTATATTTCACCGAAATATATTATTAATAATTAGTTTATTTCTAAAATACCCAACCTATTAGATATATAAACACCCCTATTCTTAAACATTATAATCACTCCTAAAAAAATTATCTTACTATATCTCTCCCATAACACATCATTAAAATCTCTTATAAATGTTCATAATTAAATAAAGTACCCAAAAATCCGTATTTCTAATGATTGACAATCAATTCAAATGAGGTGACTGATGGAGTGAGATAAGGGTTTTAAAATAAAAAATTCCTTTTTCCATTATACATTTTCACATTTTGTAATATTTTTAGTCCAATAAAAGTAGAATAAAAATTTGATATATTTTAAAATATTAATTTTGTATAAATCTGTATTATCTTTTGTTTTCCACTTCCTTTTTAAACACACATTATATATCAACATTTCACTCATTGTAAGCTTATTTACCATATTAAATAAAAAATCTATTATTTTCACTGATAAATTCCATGTATATTCATGTAAATTTTGTTTCATTTTTAAAATGTTTGAATAATAGTATAATATAAAGTTATTGTTCTTGAATCAAAATATATAGTATGTAATAACAATATTAATTCAATCTAATTATATTATTAATTAACAGTATCCAATATTCTATACGTAATAAGATTATTAAAATTTATTAATATCTAGTGATCTATGAAATAACATAACTTATGAAATGATATGAACTATATATATGGGACTTTTAAAAGATAATGAAACCATTTATAGGTTCATTTAGTTGATAAAATCTATATAAAAGTAATTTATGTATATTCAAATGTCATCTATCATCGATCAGTGACTCAAGTGTCCACACTTATAGAAAGTGATTATTATGTTACAAAAAAAATCTTAATGTAACAATTAATATTTTGTGATCAATATTTTATTACTGACTTTTTACTTATTTTAAGGACATTTAACTTTTTAGGTTCTCATATTAACATGTTTATCTTATGTTAATCCTCAATTTATATATATATTATTCACCCCTTACTGTGACTTAGATATCAAATATTATTCTTTTTCTATTTCAATTGTAATTTAGATGAAAAATATGTTTTATATTTTTATAATGATATCATCTATAAAAATAATTTTGTTTAAATGTTAATGAAATACATAAAAATATGTTGGTTGGGTATCTAGTAGACAAAAAACTAGAAAATAGTTTTTTTGGCATGATTTAGCATTCGTTATAAGAAATATTAATATAATTGATGTTATATGTATGTATGTTATGGTTAGACCATCATATATGATATCATGGAGGGGTTTATTTATTTTTTGGATTATTTTATATTGAATAATAGAGTAGTGAATAAAAAACTATGCAGAACCAAATGATATTATGGAAGATCCTAAGCTCTCATAGGTTGAAATGAATTTGATAGGACATAAGACTTCAATAGATTTATTTCAAAAAATTAATTATCTATTAGTTTGTAATTATATGTAGCATCCATGATTTTTAATTAATATTATTTCAAAATTATTTAATTTAAATAATAAATTAATATATCCCATTATAGTATTAAAATAATAATATGCATATATATATCTATAATTAAATAAATATTTTTGATTATTAATGTTGATCATTTACCGAATTCATTAATGAAAAAAAGGATTACAATAACCTTTGTGATATCTCATCGCATTTGATAAGGACATGTGACTCAACCTCAGGGCCGAAGGGTTATAAGGGAACAATGACCACCACTATATCATTGGTTGTCCTACATTGATCATCAATAAATATTTACATCTATAGTATTCTGTGAAAACTATAATACATTTAAGTTTCAATTTCACGTAATTATAGTAATGAATCATTATAATACAATGATTTACATAGTTAGATACTTTTTTAAATTGACACAAATTTGTATCATATTGAAGGAAATGTCCTCTAATAATTTTATGTGAAACATATGATAAATAGATAAAGATAATTTTATCAAAAAATTCTAAATTTATCTAGAATTTTTATTTACTTTATTAATAATTTAATTTCTAAATATTATTTATTATATTCTATAAACATATCATTATTAACCAAAAATATCATTTAAATTCAATATGTATAATAGTTTATAATAATAAATTTGAAATAATAATAATTATTTTTTATTTATTTGAATCATATAATGTATACTGTCTCATTATGAATGAAAAGTTCGAAAATATTTATAAATTTGTTTTTATAAATTTAAAATGTTAATTGATATTTAATTTTGATCATAGATCAAGAATATACATTTAAATGTGTTTCATTAAATATGTAATTTGACTATAAATTACAAAAAAATGAATAATAATTTCAAAATATCGAGATTTTTAGTTTATATAAACAACTAATTGTATGAAATTATTAAATAATATACAATATAAATTATAAGTATAATATCTAACAAAAAAATAGTTTTTACTCAATTTTTTTTCATTCCATTTAATATATAGTTTTTTGGAAATATTAAAATTATATATTTAATTAATTTGAATGTTAAAAAATGTTATTTTTTAATCAAAATATTATTATACATACTTTTTTTGGGGGATTAGTAAAATATATTGATTACATAAATATTAAAACTTTTGTGATGCCTTTATGAAATAAATTATACATAAAATTATATATATCATTTTTACAAAAATATTTATTTAAGGTAGAATATTAATAATTAAAATCATTACTTTGAATATTCAATCCAATTCTTGAATTTATTAAACCTATGTTATATTTGAATCTAATACCGAACTATTGTTGTTTATTTTAATTTCACTCAGTTTCTTCATGGTTCCATTCTGTTTTGTTTTGCTATTAATGATAAATAAATTATTTTATTTAATATTAAACTAAAAATGTTCTTGGGAACCAACTCAATATAAACTTTTGGTGTAAAATAATTTTTATCCTAAAAAATAAATTTTATTTAAAATTCTATTTGTTTGTTATTTATGATTTTATATTAACAGTAACATTTAAAATGTATTGATATTCCCAAAAATGTATAAAATCATGGAAAATATTGTCCCAAATGTTTTATTAAATAAACAAAAAACATTTCAAACATTAAATGAAGTTTTATATAGATGAGAGTTATTAACTACCCACATATATTCATCCACAATTTCTTTAAAATAATCTGTGGCTCTAATGGACCACACAATACTAATTTCCATAATCTAGTTTTTGAAAACGCATCTGACATATGATTGGCCTCCCTGTATTCATGTGAGACTATCATGTTATTTTTCTTGTAACGGTTCATTCATTCCATTCATTAAGGTATAATCCTCTTAGTGATACCTTTGGTTGTTCCTTTTAATTTTTTCACCACAATTTTAGATTCATATTCCATCCATATATGATTCAAATTATATGGGACATCATTTTTAATATCATATACCATTACCCACGATTCAGATACATATATAGTTTAAAAGAAAATACAATGATCCAAACAACCATTCAAAAAGCCTAAATTAGTGCATAAGACTCATCCAGAACCTAAGTCCCTTGAAAAGATATAGGATACACCATAAACATTGATTTTTATCCTTGTATTGATAGGTTGGATCCCTCTTAGTAACATGGGAACAAGTGGATTCGTAGGACTACCTAAAAAACCCATTGTTCTCAAAATATTCATATCATCCCCGATGTTATTCATAGTCCCATGATTCACCATTTATGAATAATTATTACTCCAATGAATCAAATTTTTTTATTATTCACTCAGATTGACTTAATTACAAATACTAAAGCATTTCATAACTAAAATTAAGTAGTAATGATACAGGTGGTAACTGAAATTAAAAGGTACTGACCTGTTCAATGTTTCCAGATGGTTATAGTTTCAGTATAATGACTTAGTAACAAATCAGTACACAACTGAATTCTAAAAATAGAAATAGTATACCTATAGAGGACTTGTGAAAGACATATTACATTTATAAATAATTTTTTTATTCTTTATCATTAAATATATTTTATATTTTTAAACTTTATTATTATATATCTGTTATACATCCTTTACATTAAATGGGAAACAAAAATTTTGATTATGTGTACTTGTGGATTACCACCTCCCGAAATAGATTTGTTTTTAATTAATTAATTCATCATGTTAAAATCGAATAATATTTAAAATGTTTTTAAATTTGATATTAAATATATTATTATGATTTTAGAAAAACAATATTATTTATACCTACTCACCCTCTCATATTTTTGAAAATGACAACATTTATCCGAAGTATATGTGAACTACCACCTCCACGAATAGAGGTGATTTGTATGTTTTTTCCATCCATATATATATGGACATATTAATGGATTAAAAAAATTGATATTAATAAAAATATTACCATTGATTAAATGTAAATCATTATATTATTTATTTCAATTTTGTTCATTAGATGAATTTAAACATTGTGATGGCATATGTACTAATTACCATATCCATTAAAGGATGTGCTTATTTATTCCTCAATGCTATATATATAAGATTATTAATTTATATTAAATGTAATATCATTAGAATTAAAACATTGTTAAAATTATAGATAATATGGATCCTTAACCACTATGACCATAACCAACACATTGATGTTATTTTGAGCCTATGAACATAACATCTCCAAATTATCCCACAACAATATAATCTTGTTAGTTAATTAATTGAACATAATAACAGATGAAACCAAATGAATAATTATAATAAAACAAACAAGGAACGTTATATTAATAATTTAAATCAAAGACATATATTTTTCATTAAATTATGCCTGAATGTAATAATTGATTTGGGATTTATATTAATGTATTTCCCATTTTAATTTCGATTCATGAATATAAATTCAATTTTCACAACATATTTCATTTTCCATAGTGTATAAATTATGATATTAATTCTTTCTATCATTAACTTACTAGAATTAAACTGGGATTCAAATCATTTTCAATTTCAATACATCAATATTTTATCGATCTTATTTTTTTCAAACCCATAATATATTTTTCGTTATAAATTATTAAAAATGTACTAATAAATTTCTCTTTCATAACCATTTCAATAAGAAATTTCAATAATGTTATTATTTATATAGGAATTTTTTTAATGATATATTTCAAATATTTATAAAATTATTTTCAAATAATAAATAATGATTTAAAAAAATTTAAAAATACAAGTTATTATTGACATTATTTTTAAAAGCATACTTGGGAATTTAAAACATTTACAACTTGTATGGATATTATCATCATGATGTAAAATCTTTTTTATCAAGATTCCTCTACAAAGGTATATAGATTTTTAAAAAGATCATTTTCCCCTTTGATCTTTGAATATTAAATTCATAAATTATTATAAAAAATAATATATATTTTTTCATTTTATAATCATTTTAAAAGAGGATTATTATATAAGATGAAATGAAATTTTATGAGTTTTATTATAAATGTATAATAAAATTTTTTTTTATTCATTTTTAGGGTCTTGTATATTTTATATAATAATAGGTGTATTAGATACATAAATATAATTAATTGGTTATTGAATTATTATCAAAGATATATGATGTTGGAATTTACATGATATGTTATTCTATTTCATGTTTATATTTGAATTAATTGGGTATGTTATTCTATTAAAAAAATATGATGTAATTAACTTGTTAAATTATTTTATTACAATATTATGTTGGATTTTAAAATTAATGATATTGAACTACATGATCAATAAATTTTATTTTTCCAAGTAAATTTTATGAATAATTGATTCATATGAGATTGTTTTAGAAATGATTTTTATCAATAGTGTTGATTTTCATATTTTATATTATGTTTTATACAATATTAATTTTTTTAGTAAAATGGGGATTATTTTTCATATTTTTTCAAATATTTCAATTTCCATGAATGTTTTTATTGTAATTTATTTCCCTTACTAAACATTGTTTTTCTCATACCACATTTTAAAATGATTTTATTTGGGCTTAAGGATCTATAATAACCATAATAAGTTAACTGAATAAGATTTTTGAATAAAATAAACGTGTAAAGTATATGACAAGTTTCTAAACAATAGAGTATGTTTTGAAATAAGGTATTATAAAATGTGTGGATGTGTAATGTTTTTTAAATAGTAGTTTACATAATTGAATAAAATAATAATTAACTGTTGTATGTTATTTTATATAGTGAAACCATTATTATTAAATATATTCATACATTTTGATTATTTACATTATTCATGGATGGAATCAAATGATAAACTAAATAATATATTTTCATATATTATCTAAGTGTGTGGGTCCATGATTTCTTAGTTTGTGACATAGCATGGTTTAGATTAAATTCCAAGACAATATGATTTTGAAGAAACATTTGTGAAATTTAAGTAAATTGTTATTTTTTGGAGTAATATTCAATTGTATAAAAACTAAATTATTGAATTTTTGAAGTAGGGGAATATTATAATAATGTATATTAATGTCAAAAAATTATAAAAATTCATTGGGAATGATATTTTCTCAAACGATCTATTTCTATTTTATATGTAATTTTTTATTATCAATAGAATGAATCATTATTATCCTGATGGAAGTAAAAAACCCCCACAAAAATCATTTATCCCATCTAGTTGACATGATCATCAATATTATTTTTAAATATACATCAAATGAGAATCAATGGTTTTAAAATATCATAATATCTTACAAGAAACTATATTATCAATTAAAATACAGTTTATCAAGAATCAATATGGATTGGGGAATCTATTTTATTTAATTCCTTGATCTCACCTCTATCATCTTAATTGGAAAGATAAATACCATAATAGATATGAGCATTTATTTTGTATAGTAGTGGAATTAATTCCAAAATATGTTTTAAATACCAAAAATATATTGGAGAAACTAAATATCTAAATTTAAGTAATAATTTCTTTTTAATCATTAATATCTATCGATAAATAAATTTTTTTGGATTCATTTATTTATGTTTGGTGAATATAACAACTTAGATTTCCATGAAATATTCATACATAAATTACAAATGTAAATTTTAGATTAATCATTAAATTTTAAATAATATAAAGAAGAAATTGTTATAAATTGATATTAACTACTTTTTTCATACATTATCATTGAAAATAGAATTTATTTACTGAAATGTTCTTAGAATGGAATATTTTATGATTCTCTATATCTTATTGTGTTTGGTGTGGAAATGATACACTAAATCATAATTAATTTTGGATAATAGTGAATTAAATACTCCTGGAACATGTGTTATCTTTCGTCCATAATCAATCTTATTATATATATTGTTTTTTATAAGAACATTATTTTTTTGTTTTTATTTATTTTATAGTCATGATTAATTAATTATTAAATAATGATTAACATAGTATGATATATGTATTAAAATTAAAAAGGATTTAACATTTTTAAAGTGACAAAATGTGAACTATATGATAAATGGTAAAATTTTACATTTACCAAAAAGTAATAATTTATCATAAATTATCAATTTAATTAATGATTTCTTATTTTCATGAGGTAATTTCCCATATTCCATGTACATAATATTTGTAAAAAAAGTAAAATTTTATATTGTAATGTTACATTATATATAATAAAATAAAACTATTAATTAAAATATATTTTATATAAGAATGTGATTCATGTTTCTTTTAGACTTTTGTGATCAAAAAATGTTTTTAAAAAATAATAATGTAATTTTGAAGAAAATAATACAAGAAATGATATTAAATTTTTATTATATCATATTATATAAGTTAGACTAATATAATATTTTTGATAATTTTATTTAATGATAAATTTAAATTAATTAGAAAAATAATCTTACAAAATATATATTATATTTATATAAATTATATATTAATTATCAATAATTAAATAAATCAGAGTAAAAAAATTATTGTTTTTACTCGTAATAAAATAAATGGTTTTAATCCTCAAAAACATGTACTTCCATGTATTTCATGGTGTTATATAAAAATAATATTTAAAAATTTTTGTTTTATAGTTTGATTAAATTAAGGATAATAAACATAATCTAGGTTTGAATATGTAGGACCGAATTAGTAATGTAAATTCCCAATTATAAGAGGGGTGATTTTATGTTTAAAAACATTTATTTTTATCCTTAAAGAAAAATATGTTTAACGTATTTGAACTAGGTTAATTCATAAACCCTAAAAAATTTCTAAACTGAAAACATGCTAGGTTCTAGAAATATTGTTCTGGAAAGAATACTTAAGGAATGTTTACTAATATAAATATTCTACCATAAATCATATTGAATATTATTCATCAGAGTACATAAAATTATAATAAAGTATATGAATGTTATGAATTCTTCTTTTGTCAACATACAATGGAAAAAAAATTGAAACAAAACAAGTAACAAGTATGGAATCTTTTAATTCAAAGAGTAGGGTATCCAAAAAACTTGGATAAAGGTCCCTAGATTTATACTTTCAAGAAAGTCTCTCTTACTCACACAAGTGTAATCCCTTGATAGGAATATAATAACTTGTTTTGTTATCCCTGAAATACCACGATCGTTAAGGTTGTTGAAACCACTGTCTTCATATCACTAAAATCTCTCAACATTAAGGTAGTTAGTACCTCTATCTTCCTATTCCATAGAATCCACTAAACATTATGTTTGTTGGAACCTATATATTATAATCCCAATAAACCCTCTATTTTACTCAGGAACAATCTGAGTCACACAATGAAATATGAACAATATGTTCATTATGAAAACAAAATGAGAGTCTCTCTCTCTAGAAATGCACTCAAAAACATGTAATATATAGATTTATGGAACAGTTGTGAGCTCATTGAAATGAGCTCTTATTTATAGGTAGAACTCCAATGGTCAGCTCCCTCCTCTAACGGTCATATTTTTCCTTGAATCTCAGAGGTACCTGTACATGGGTCACTCAAACAATGGTTAGTTAGAAACCGATTGTTCGACATATTTTCATTACAAGTGTAAGGAAAATGATGTTAATTAACCAAATATATTTTTCAGAGTCTAAGGAAAAATTAAAATTGGAATCTAACAAAATAATCATTCAGAGTATATAAGAAATGAATATTCATATTCTATTTTACAAAGAATTATGTATCTGAATTCTAATGATTTCAGAGTCAATATTATATTAAATTTTAATCTAAATTTTTATGAATCATGAGTCTGAAGTATAAGGAATTTGGAGTCTACATTATGAGGAGTTAAGAGTCTGAATTCTGAAGAATTCATAGATAGAACTTTAAATAATTCGAAGTCCAAATTTTAGTGACTTCAATGTCTAAATATCAGAAAATTATGATTCTAAATTTTAAATAATTTGGAATTGGGATTTTAGATAATTTAGAGTCTGAATTTCAGTGAATTCGGAGTCTAAATTTCCGAGAATTCAAATACTGATTTTTATAGATTTCAGAAGCTGAATATCAGAGAATTCGGAACCCGAATTTCAGAGAATTCAGATTCTGAAAATAGAACATTCTATCTCCAACGAATTCTTATGATTCAGAGGTTTTTTATATGAATTTGATGTCTACACAATGAAATAAAGTGTGTTAGTTATAGAAAGATTATAAAAATAATAATCAATACAATGATAAGGAAAAAATTTCCATTGAGAAGGGTTATTTTCCTAACTAAAATAATCCTTGGGTAAAATATAATTTTACATAATATAATGTGTTTGTGATTTTCAAAACTTTGATAAATGAAAAATTCATAAGCAAACCATATTGACTCAACAATGTCACCCTTTTTGGAAAGTGAAAACATCCTTATGAAAAATAATATAGTACATAGAATTTTTCTTTATTAACATAACATAAAAAATTATCTCTTTATACATATAGATCTTGGTGAATATGACTAACTCCCCAATAGGTTTTGAAATCCCTAAGGATCGTATTCTTAACTTCCTTAATGATATTTTTATTTTTTTTCTTAACGAAATCATATTTGATAAAAATCACCCTTAGGTTGACCCCTCTTTAAATAGGGAATTGGATTACATATATAGAATTATTTTTTATCTTTCCTTTCTCCCCCTTTGTGATTTTTAAAAAGGAATAGTGTGAATGGAAAAAATATGGTACCTGAAATATTAGTACTGTACACCCAAACACATGATATTGAACCAAAATTTCCATTACGATATGATATATTTTTACAAGGAAGGAAATAGAACAAAAGATCTAAGTTATGTAAAAAATCAACCTTCTTTTTCCTTAGACATATGCTTCTTGAAAATGGTCTTCAAATTTTTAACCTCCATATGATCCTCTTGAAAACGTTTGAGCAGTTGATCCTAATCATCATTTTTCTTCTCCAAATATTTGATCTTTTCTTCCTAAGCTGTAAGAATTTCATTTTGAGTCTACCAATGTTCTTCCATCATAGTGAAAATTTCATCGATCATGGTTTTGATATCACTTTCCATTTTTAGATTCAATGCAACTGAATTAAGTCTCCCATTTAGATCCTTGTCTTCCAAATTCCGAGCTATTTGTTCACGATTGAGACTCTCATTGTGAATTGAAGTAATATCTTTGATCATGATATCTTCAGTATCAAAGTCATCCTACACATTATCTTTAATTTCTTTAAGGATTCTCATCTCTTCAATTGTATTCTTGTACCACTTAGTGATTTCCTTGAATGACTTCTATGAAAATCATATCGGATGTAGAAATATTTAAAATCTGCCTCAGGCCTGAAAAATATGTCCATAAGAATGGAAATTGAATCTGATTTATGATTAGATGAATTATTTAGTTTCTAACATCTAAATTTAACACTTGAAACCAAATGAATTGGATCAACAAATTTATTCATGGATTGAACCAAAAAATCATGACCCATAGTATACAATTATCAATCAGATTCTCTTATTGGTGAGGATACATACTCAATATCATCATTATTTATTTTATAAGATCCACCAACATCATTCTAGGCATTACATCCTTCTTAGTTCTATCAGATAACATCTGTTTTCATTTATCAGCTCTCATAATTATATCATCAGTGTTTGGTGATTCATGTTCACTATCTGATATTTGGACTATCTTATCATCCTCAAAATATTCATTTTCAGCATCTGACACCAGATTCTCTGGTTGAATCAATTCATGTTTTCTTCTATCATATTCTATTGTTTTTACTTCTTCCTGACCCTATTCTTCTTTTCCTATGGAAGAAGGTTTATAAGATTTTTCCGAGGATGTCCTGATCAACAATTTCTAAAAAGATCTCTTCTCTTGATGAAATAATCAACTTTCCATAAGACATTTTCAATATCATCCCCTTCATCCTGTTTTTATCATTCAACTTCCTCTTCCAACACAATATCTTCCTCTTCATTAGATTCTAAAATGACCATTTACTTTCTTAGAGTCATTGGAATTGATTCCTATAAAATCAATTCTTGTACATGAATTTGTTCAATGTCTTTTTCGATGTCTCTCAGAATAGCATAAAATATATCAATCTCAAAAAAAAATTCTTAATTTCTACTTCTCTTTTTATTTTTTCTTTCTCACACCCTTAAGGTTCAATGATTTTTCCACAGTAGGGTCCAAGCCAAAGCTAGGCTCTCATTCCCTTTTATTTATTGGTCTTATCTCCACATATCAAAAACATCATACGAAATTGACTTTCGCTATTTAGATTTTGTATATGCGGATTTGGATTCTAGAACTGTAGGATATTTTCCTTTAACATTTGTTTCCTTCACCCTTCTCTTCCTCCCACCATTCATGGAAGTCTCAACTACTTCTGGCTTCATGGATAATGATTTGATATCACTTTCAGACAAGTCACAATATTAACTGGATTTTTTGTTAATGTGACCCTTCATCATTATCATTGTTTTGACACTTAACAACAGAACCATGAATGATGTAGTCTTAGAAGTATGTGGAATTTGGAAAGAATCTTGACAAAGGACTATGTTTTTTGAAATAACTTATAAATACATATTTATATGAGATATGAGAGTCCCATTCATGATATTTGAAAACATATTAAAAATATACTGGACTAGATTATTCTTCCTGAGATTCACCAAAAAATCCAAAACACAAATTTCAATCTACTTCAGGGTATCTTAGTCCACTTTTCTTGGAATGAGATATAATTGAACCCATAACTATAGAATCTGGAAATTTGTAGAGAGAGTACTAATCGTATGTGTATTCAAACCTGATAAACCAAGACACTATATAGCCTTATCCTTTTCAAAAGTTCATTATATATCTAGTGGATTGTGGGTACAGAAATCAGCTTCCCCCTCATATGGAATTCCTATAATGTTTGCATACAAGCTAACGAAAAGTGAATATGTTCTCCCATAACTATTAAAAGAATACATATCTTTACCATCTTGAACAAAAAAACATATGACCTCATAAAATTCAACCAGAAACTGAAGATAAACCTGATCTAGTCCCTTTATTATGGATATAGACATAGTCTCAAATCCATTCAACTTGATATTCATCGAAATAAGATAATAATACTGAGAGAATAACATCAGATCTACTATATTCTCTCTATAGATATTACATTGAGAAATTTCATTGAATGAAAAGATTTACTTCTATGGAGATGCTTCCAAAGACATCTGGAGTTAAGAAAATAAGAGAAGTGGAATAATCAATAGGTAGAGAAGAAGATCATCGGAACACAAAAGCATGAAAACCTTTATGGGATAAAGAATATAGGGCCTTTATATAGGCATTGAAGTGATGGGTCATATTCCAAGATTAATTTATCTATTGAAATAAGCTTGATATGATCAGATAGTTGAGATGAAATATGAAGAAGGATTTCGGTAGATTCAGATCTTTTGAGGTTTTTAAGAAAAAAATTTTGTTTGAAGTAAAGTGTATTCAAAAAAATTTCTTACAAAAATATGAAAATACCAACATGTAATAATATTTTATTACAAAAATTTAAGTAATGAATCATACCTTATGGATTGTTAGAAATGTTATTTTTAATGAGGAAAATTATTCTTAAAGAAAATTACATTTTGGAAAGATTTTCATGAGGAAGGGAAAATTTTTCTTATGGATTTTTGAAAAAAAATACTGATTCTAAATTTTTTTAAAGGGGAAAAATTTTCATCCAAAAATTTAATTACCAAAATTTTGATTACGAAAAATTTCACTACATAAAACTTGATTACGAGAAATTTTGATTACAAAAAAATTGATAACGACAAATTTTGATTTTGAAAAATAAATTGACTGCAAATAATTTTGATTACTCAAGAAAATGTACTCCCACTATGAAAATATGTTAATCAATGAAAGGAGATTAGTTTCAAAAAAAAATTAATATGTAATATTACCTTACATTTATCATTCCTTACTTTTGTTTAATGTATTCAAATATATCAGAGGGTAAATGCTTTGAAAAAATATCAGCAAGTTAATCTTGCATTCTAATAAATTGAAGAATGATATCTCTTTTCATCTTCAAAATAATTTCAATAATATATTTATTACCAATCATATGCTGGGAACATTAACTATCCATGTACTATATTTTTTTTGTATATTAATTATTTCATGAAAATAATAGAGTTATACTTTTAGAATCCAAACATTATTGGATCTGGAAATTTCAAAAAGTAAGATATAAACAATCCACATTTTCACAGAAAATTAAGAATTATGAAATCCTAAGGATTGAGTTTTTTTTAATGATCATTTTTTTCCAAATTTCCACCACATTGAGATTTAATGAAAAGACGGAGCACATTATAGAAAAAATAATTTATTACTAAAATTTGTTTGGAATAGGTAAAACCAAATCCAGAATGATTCCTCCAAGGAAGAAATATGGTACACATATTGTCAATGTTTTCTTGACCAGTGTTTAAGTTTGATAGACATTTCCATATGGAAAATATTTCTGAATTTAGTCTAATAACTAAATTTTATCCTAAAAAACATTAGATTTAGAACTAGAGTTATCCTATAAAATATTTTCCTTAGAAATTACATTTTCAAGATCCTTAGAACATTTATAATTATCATACATAACTTCTTAATGGTTTTGTGAAACATATTAAAATTAAAAAAAAAATATCATCATGATATTTAGAAGGTTCTAACCCTTCATTAGTTAAAAAAGATATTCTAGAATTTTCTTTCTCTAACTTCATTTTTTCTACAATATTATTTTTCATGATGTTTAGAAATTCTAGAAACATAATAAAATGAAGGTATGGTATTATCTTCAACTGAATAAGATTCATCATAGGATAATTCATATTATTTATAATTAATATAGTTATTTTCAATGATATATTAGAAATAGATTCGTTATTATTTACCTTGGCCAGTAGAATATTATTTTCAATGGGTAGTCTGGCTTGAAGACCAAGACTCTTCTGATCAGAAGATTCATACTATGAGGATTCATCACATGAGTCACCACCACTGGCACTCTAGGTTTCATTTTCATTACAAACATTCTTAGTCTTATACTTGTATTAATTCATTCTATTTCTCTCAAAATTCTTTTCATTCATGACTTTTCTATTGATCATTGGACAGTCTTGCCTGATGTGTCAAGACCTTTTACATTCATATCAAGTGGCTTCCGAGAATTTCTTGTCTTTTATTTCATTCATCTTATATCTATATTGAAAGTCCTTCTTTCCCACAATTCTGTTCATCCTTCAAGTAAGATTAGCTAACTCATTTTTATAATGTTCACATTCAATTGATTCATATAGAAGAGTGACATTCAAAGACATATACCATGTAACCCTTTCTATAGTCTTCACATTAGTAGTAGTAAAGTCTACACATCAATTTCCATTCTTAATTTTATTTATATGATCATCTCTATTCATTCTTGTCTCATGTTGAATAAGAGTTTCAAAAATACCATCAAGAGTAATTTGAGGTACTTTTGTTTTCTCATCAATAGATGTTCTCTTTGATTCCCACACATTAGGCATGATATCAATTATCTCACACACAAGATCTTAATCATAAAGATCTTTATATCCCCTAGATATTATACTATTTACAATGGTCATAAATCATTTTTCTACTATGAAAATAAGTTCTCCATATGGAAATGAAAATCAATGATGTTTTTCTCTAATCATAGATCTTATAGTTTATATCACATTGGAGGTATCAAAATGAGTAGCCTCAAGTTTCTTTTAGATGCTATTAGGAGTGTCAAAAGAAGAAATTTTTTTATCTCTATTTCTTGTCATAGAACCCAAAAATGTATTGTGTACCTTGTAAATTAGTTGATAATCAGAATTTTCATGGTTGGTGAAGGTTTTGACTTCATGGTAAACAATTTTGTAATCTCTAGTAAGAATTACAACATTGTCTACTAGAGTATTAATAAAAAGAGTATTCATTTAATCTATCATGTACTCAAAATAATTAACATTACAAATAGGTGGTCTAATAGTATTTAGATTTTCAATGGAAAAAATATTCATTCCTACCATTCTATAAGAAAATCTCTTTCCACAAAACATTTTAATAGAAAAGGTTTTCAAACAATGATAAAAAATACTCTTAGAAAAAAATAAACCAGAGAAGTTAATCATGAAAATTTATAACAAAGAAAACATAAGCAACAATACATATATATGAATATAAGTATCACAGTGACCTCCTCTGATACCAATTGTAGGATACAAATAGTAATGTAGATGCTCAATTACAATAGGGGTGGGGGATAATTTTATGTTTAAAAACACTCGTTTTTAACCTTAATGAAAACTATGTTTAACAAAATTAAACAAGGTAAATTCAAAAATGGTAATAATGGTCTATATAAAAAACATTCTAGGGTATGGAAATATGGTTCTAGAAATGAAATATAGGAAAGGAGAATTAAGTAATTATTCTACCATAAAGCCTATAGAATCTTATTTATCATAGTACATAAAAGAATAAGAATGTAATAATTTATTTTTTTTATCATAATAAAGTGAAAATATACTTGAAACAAAACATGTAACATGTAAGAAATATTTTGACCCAAATATTAGTGTATCCAACAACCTTGGATAATTTTTACTTGATTTATACATTCATGAAATTCTGTCATACCCAAACCATGGTAAGTCTTTGATTGTAATATCAGAATCTGTCTTGAAATCCCTGCAAGCCCTCAATATTTTTGTTTCTGGGAAACTTTGTCTTCATATCTCAGGAAGTCCACGAATTTTAAGTTAGTTGACACCTCTGTCTTCCTTTCCCCATAATCCCTTGAACATTAGGGTATTCCCCACCTTTGTCTTCCTATCCCATAAATCCCTCGATTATACTCAGGAACAATTGGAGTCACACGAAGCAAGATGAACATGCTGTTTAGTACGTAGAGGGCATAAGATTCTCTCTCTAGAAATCAATTAAACCACATGTTAACTCTAGATTGATGGAATTGTTCTGAGGTAGTTCAAATTATCTCTTATTAATAAGCACAACCCCAATAGTCAGATTTATCCTCCTACAGTCGTATTTTTCCTTGAATATTGGATAGACTTATACACAGGTCACTTAATCAACTGTTATTTAGAAACAGATTGTATGATATTGTTTCATAACAAGTTTTATGAAAATAAGATACATAACCAAATCTATTTTTTGGAGTCTAAGGAAATTTATAATTATTAATTTAATCATATAATCATATAGAGTCTAAAATAAAAGGATATTTGGATTCTGTTTTAAAAAGAATTCGGAACCTGGATTCTAAAGATTTCGGAGCCTGAATTCCAATTAATTTGTTATCAACATTCTGACGAATTTGGAGTCTGAATTATGATAAATTCATAGTCCAAATTATGTGAAATTCAATGTCTGAATTATGAGGAATTTGGAGTATAAATTATGAAGAATTTGGAGTGTGAATTTTATAAGCAATTAAGAGTATGAATTATGAGGAATTCAGACTCTAAATATCAATGAATCTAGACTCTTAATTTTAGAACATTCATTGTCTATATTTCAGATAATTCGATGTCTTGATTTCAACGAACAATGAGTATTAATTTCAGAGAATTCAGAGTCTGAATTTTAGAGAATTCAGATTCTGAATTTCAGATAATTCATAGTATGAATTTCATATAATTAAGAGTCTTAATTTTAGAGTATTCGGAATATGAATTTCAAGGATTTCGTAACCTGAATTTTACAGAATTGAGAGTCTAAAAACATAACACTCTATCTCCAAGGAATTTATATGATTCTGAGTGTTTTCATAAGAATCCTAATTTTATACGTGGGATTAAAATTATTTGGATTTACAGAGATTATAAAATGAACAATGAAAAAATATACAAGAGTAAAACTTCATTAGAGAAGAGATATTTTCTTAATGCATAAAATCCATAGGGAAAATATAAATTTCATTAATATAATGTTTTTTTGATTTAGAAAACATAGATAAATGGAAAATTCATAAGGAAACATTAATGAAACAATAAAAACATGTAAGAGAAGATTATAGTTATGAAAATGATAATTATAGAGATGACTCAAATAATGTGGACAAGAATTAGTATATAGATGACATAGAATAGAGTTAGTTAGAAGAAGATGAGGATGACGTGGATGGCGAAAATGACATGGATGATGATATGATGAAAAAATAGGTGGTTGATAATGAAAATAGAGAAGATGAATATGACTACAATGAGTTTTACTAAGAATAATAAAATGATGATTACCATGATATCGATGATGAAAAATAATATCATAGAGAAATAACACAATGAGAATGATGTAGTAGAAGACGTGGAGTGTGTGTTCATCGATCCCAATACTAGAGGTGGAGATGAAATTTTCTTGATCCTAATGACAATGAAAATGAAAATGAATACGAAGATGATTATTATGATGCTAATGAAAATTATTATGATGGGGATCTTAAAAATTATGTAAAGTGGAATCAAATTGGTGGGGATGGATCAAGCTTTGGGGATGAAAGATGAGATGTGTTATGTTGATCTATTAATTGTTGGATCTATGTATTGTGGGGGTTTTGTGGTAAAATTATTTTTATTAATTTATAATTATGGGTTTTATGAATTTTTATGTCAGTTTTCATGATGATTCACATTCTAGGGATGCATTAGACTATAGTGTGTTAATTTTTTAGGATTTCATGTGTGCTTTGTGGTGGAACAGAGTTTTGTTTGGTAACATATATGTGAGTTCATGGTTATAAATATAATAAATTTTATTTCTATTAAAATACAATTAAATTATATTCATCGTACCAAAATTATCTTACTGTTATATATTGGTTATTTCTGAGATATTTTATATTTTGGGGAATAGTGAAAATGATGATTTTAAAAAGTACATTCTCATTTGGGACATAATTATGATTTCTGAATGCCTTAAAAATATTTTAATCCTTTATTTCATCAAAATACATATTTAAGGTGTACAATTATATATTTAATAATATAATTTTTTATTAGGAAACTCATGCTTCACATCTGCAAATGATATACCAATTTCATTTAATAAAAATTTATTTTTATACATTTCATTCTATAGAGTAGGTGGTATTTCATATTTATTTTTTGATTGATTTAAATTTAAATTTACATTACCAATAAATATTAATAACAGTAATTCATAGGAATAATTTTTTTAGTTGGTTTTAAATAATCATTATTAATAAAATTCAAATTCAACAAAAAATTGTTTTTGATTTTTTTAATTTATCTAAAAATAATCGTCTAAAACATATTTTAATATTATATTATAATATATTTTATTTATTTTAAAATAATAAATTATATGTATTTAATAACATCATTTTCATTTTTAACGTTAAAATAAGTAACGTAGGTAAAAATTGAGTTTACACAGAAATGGTAAAATGATGTTAAATTGAATAAAGCCGGTTATAAATGATTTATATATGGACTACTAAAGGATTTCATACAATTCAATTATAATTGAAAATACATATATCAATTTTAGTGACTCTTTCCTTAAAATTAAATACTTTTTTATATTATGAACTAATATTTTATTTTTTAACTCCCCTCTCATGTATAAGGAAAAATAATATGCTCACATTTTGATACACATTGAGCCCTACATATCAACCGTGAAAAAGCCAAATACCCCTTAATATCTCCAATATTCACACTCAAATTCATATTATAAACATGGTTCAATCTGATATGTTCTATTGTTTAGTAAAATTAAATATTTCAATGGAGAACATATATGTATTACCCAAATTCATTCATGATTATTTATTCTTCCACCTCATTAAAATATATTATAACCATACATGCATAATTAAATAATATCATTTAATATAATAACAATTTATTATGATAACTAATGATATATTATATTCATCTATTCTTACTAATGGGGAATGAAATGTTATATCATTCATAGGTGTAGTATACACCCTTCATGATGTAATGTATATTCATTTTTCATGATGCCTCAATTAAATTGTTATAATGATATAAATAATGAATATTTATAAGATTAATGACATTATTATTATCAAATAATGATAGTATATTATCTAGCTTTTAATAATCCACCACTAAAAAAATTATAACATCACTCATACGTACATATAGACTACCACCTCCATGAAATGATGTGATAAATATTTCATTTTTTTCCAACATCTATCATGACCGATCCCATGATAGGGATCATTACACAGATACCCTAAGAACACCACCATTGGTTTGTGGTAGGTGATGAATTCTGATGGCATTAATAACATTGTGATGACTTCTCCTAAGTACCTATATGCACAGACAATGCCATATCAATAAAAGTGTGCATAGAAAAAGAGTAAAAGATTCAACACTACTATAATGTAAACCAATCGTGTATAAAATATAAAATAAATTATTACTATAATTTAAACTTTAAAATAATGTGAGAAAATATAGGCCATCCAAGAAATATTCCCCAACATGAAAAAATTGAAAAAAAGATATTGAGACAACCCAACTCTTAAATCCCAAGCAATGACTATTGTACATTGTCTAAAGTACCACATCTTTTTAAGCTCCTCTAGAGTCATGTTTAACCTATATATCATCATTATTAGAAATTATATGTGTGGGAAATTACCTTTCATTGGACAGTATGTATATAACCATCATGAAACCCCAAAATGTGAAGGGGGGGGGGGGTAGTATTAGATACAACAAGAAATTAATGGAGTATATGTATGATACATTCAAAGAAAAAATCTCATCCTAGTCAAAAGTTAATGAAGGAACATCCAAACATAAGGGATTTGAAATAGTGACTAGATAACGTAACCATCGTGTATTCACCACAATGAATTGGTTAATAGACAAATCCAAACATGATAAAATAACCATAGAGAGCATCTTGAATACCTCTCAAGTCATTGTCTATGCTTGAAAGAGAGTAATAAAATCCATTGTACTAATACACCAAAAAAATATGTGTATATATATTCTTAGTTAAAATTATCTGAAATGAGAGATTAATGGGTTCACCATCTCACATATCACTCCATGAATTTTTTTCTAATAATTCAAAATGTCCAAAAATATTTCCAACATAAAACATGTACTCCCATATGTAACTGTCCATGTCAAACAATCCCTTATACATATGATTCATAGTCATAGGGCTACAAACCCCACGTAGAATAATAATAAAGTAGTACATAAGGGGGGTCTACTCTTTAAGTATCTGTACAGGACTCGTGCACATAATGATGGTTGTTCCACACTATTGTCCTGAGGACCCACAACCATGTTGATGGGGCGTTCCACTTAAAAGGTTTTGGACCCAAAACCTAATCATAAGGGAGTTATAATCATAAATATGGGAACCACACCCAAGTATAATATGTTTATCGAACTATTACAATTGAGAACATGGACCCATTCCAATTTGGGGTTCCATTATAATGGATGAGTACCTGCTCCCTACCCAGTATGGGTTCCATATTGAATTTGAGGACTCGCATCATGGTTCAATTTGTGGGCCACACTGATCATCAAGGACCAACACCCTACTCTCTTTAGGGGTTCCACAATGAAGGTAGATATAGTTCCCCAAAACAATTCTAATGGGGGTTACACTCTAATCATCAATGATGTCGTATCCAAACTCTACTAGAGGGTACAACATGATAGTTTCTATTGATTCTTCATTATCTCTTTTTTCAGTGAGAATAGCTTAATTAAACATAAATTCTAGAATATAACACATAAAATATATAAATCCACTACCAAGGGAACCATCACATTCTACATGGAAATATAATCATGATCGGATAACCATGTGACAAAATCTATGTCCAGATGTGGGGTGTACAATATATTGATGTTCGATAAGACTCGGTCATGTGTTACATAGTGATTTTGGGGACCCACACATTATGTGGTCCCATTCAATCACATGGTCATGCCCATTACAGACACATGACTCAGGAATGTGTAGTATTACAATCCGTTAGGTGGATTAGATAGAGTGACATGTGTACCAGGGGAAAGGCCCTATCCTTATTGTTACGTTCGTGGGATAAAGTATGTTTCCATGCAATCGGTTACATGGATTATTTTATTAATGTGTTGTTACACAAAGGTTCACATCCTTGTGATCTAGAACAAATATTTTCATCCATGGAAGGGGTACACGGTGCGTAGGAGTGGTACACACCATTTCATCCTTATCTTTTCCAAAACCCTCTCCACATTCTCTAAGGGGATAGAAAAATTGTGTTCATCCTCATACACAACATGTAGTCCATTTTTTTATATAAATACATATTGATGATTCACATGAATTATATATTCATTAAACTTGGAATTTGGACCTATATTTTATAAAAATAGGTTGATCTATCAAAGATTCAATGTCTCCATCAATCAGTTTCAAGAAAACAGCCACCAATGATTAGTCGAGTGTTTCATTTCTCAACATGTATGTGTTACAAAACACCTCACATTATACATCTCATTTATCAATATCCAAGCACTAAAAGGATCATATTATACTTATAATGTTTCTATATATATATATATTATTCATTGATATGTTGTTTTTTCAATATATCGGAGTTACGGGGGTCCGACCAGGTTTGGTACTCTCAAGGAATTTCTAACCGGTGTCGTAGGGTCTTACGAGTGATGTAATAAAAATGTTTTTGGGAGAAAAGAATCATAAAGAGCATTAAAAATTGTTTTTTCTTTAATTCACATAAATAATTAATTAATTCCTATAAAATGATATAAACCATTGAAATGTTCAAGTTATAATCCATTACATAGTTTCATTATCCATCAACAATTAGTACAGACGCAAGAACAGAGATAAATGTGATCAATCAATTTATTCAAAGGGAAAAAAATTACGAAATGATTTTTCCTATGATGAGATTTGTAATTCCTTTATCAATTAATATTCCCAAAAAATTGGAAGTAATTTTATCTGATTAATTCACCCCTATATTCTTCAAGTCATTATCTCATCATCACTAGTAGAGATTCAAAATCCGATAGAGGAATAAATATCTATGGAATTTTCATAAGGTTTATACACCTAATCTTCAAAAACACTTCATAGAAATGATCCCATAGATCTTTTAATTGCATCCAAAAAAAATTTATTAATTGAATAATTAATTAATCCACATAACATACCAACAATGACAGAGCAGTCTGAATATATCATGCCAACCCAATAAATGTCATGCCTAGGGTAAAAACTACAGTCTAGACCCAACCATTGTATCATATTACTGATCATAGATTCTATTTATGAGTTATCACGTTTTATTTAATAATTTTTTCATAAAAAATATAATTTAGTTAATATTTTTATTAAAAAAATATTTTCACATAATGCCTCAGTATAGCAAATTTTCATGGTCCGTATCTATGAAAATATATAAATTAATATGACGCAGTTTAACAATGAAATAACCATGAATATATATCATTCCCTATTTCGATAATTTCAACGTCAAAATGAAATACTATGAAAAAATCACAGTATATTAATCCCTCACAAGGATCTCCCACTTCAAGGAGATCTCATCCACATTAATATTCAGCCACAATAGGTGAATGAAGAGGATATTCAGTCCACCTACGATCCATATAGAATTTCAAGGTAAATATACATAGATATTACATCATTTTAGATGAATATTTAGTAAATTACAAAAATAGTTTCCTAATAACTATAATAGTTTGTTTCCTTTAGAAACATGGAAACAAAATATTCAATCCTTTTGAAAGAGATCCACCATCTCCCATAATAATGTCCTCCATTAGTACTTCTACCTAAAATAATTTTTCAAAAACAAGGAAAAGTAAACATAAGAAATGTATGATATAAAATTATTAGTAAGGGTAAATATGGAATATATATAGAAATAATTATGAGAATAAGGGTATGATAACATGCTCATGAAAATATAAGATCATAACCTACATATCATATATCATATACATGAATCACGGCATAAGGCATAGAATTTCATAAGACACAAATCATAATGAAATAAGTAACATAATCCATGAAATCATAAAATATGAATAAAACATGGAATTGTGTAGACACATAAGCATATATAATTATTTCCATAGTAGTCAAGGAATTACTACTAAGGCCATCATAGGGGGGAAGTCAATCCTTGAATTGGGTTCACGCCTTATTCTATCCATGTAATATAGAAATGATTTCACTCTTCGTTCTATCCCTTTTTTACTGAACTAATTTCACCCTTTATTCCAGCCATGTATTATTAAATGAGTTCACCCATAATTCTGTATAAGTATTATTGAATGGAGTTCTTTTCTATTTTCAACCCTATAATAATGAACTGATTTCATTTCTCATTCCATTCATGTTGATCACATTAGATATAAATATTTACCGTATCCATTGGATGGATATATATTTCTAACTCATATCATAATGAATTCCCTAAGACATGTTCCAAAATATAATTAAAAATCATATCATAACCCCTACAATGAAATTGGATTTATAAACATATAAAAAAATAATATCATATATAAAAGGATAAAAATTACATAACCACTTAATCTACAGCCTACCCGATGGAAGAGAAATAGAATTCCAAAAAAATTAACCTGTGATAGATAAGTTTATTTAATATACATATATTTCATGAATGGGAAAAAATCATAAACTTATAATCCACAAAAAAATAATCATATATCAAAAAAATTTAACCCAAAAAGGATAAATGGATTCTGTAACACATAGCATGTGAAAGAGAAACGATTTTGATAAATACCATGATATTAATCATAACTTGATAGTAGAAATAATATTAGTGAACGATTTAAATCATTTCCTAGAAGGACAAGAGTTATATCAACAGATTCCAACATAGTTGGAAAATAATTCCAAAATATCATTCCATGTCATCTTATGAAGAAAATATATTTCCTTCTATGAATAATATTTTTAATACATAAAACCATGTGAAAATAAAATTCTTCTAATATACACTAAAAACTTATAAAAATTACATGAAACCATTTTGAAAGCACTTTTTCGTGAAATCTTATAAAACATGCATAAAAAAATTCAAAAATATTTTTCTTTTAAATTTCATTGAAAACATATAAAAAAATATTGAAGATAATTTGGAAAACTTTTTAAATGAAAACATATCAAATAATATGTTGGGAAAAAATTTCTCAAGGTACTGTTGAAGCATTTTTGAGGCGATTCTGTTTATTGACAAAGTGGACATTTGTGTTATGATTTTTGACAAAGAAATCAATGAAATACAAATTTGTTGAAAAAGAGGATTTCATGGTGGAATGTCGTGTTCAAGATCTATGGTAAATGATCCATGTTTTATTCATGAATTTTGACTGAAAGAGGGTCACATATGTATTGGTGTGGTCGTGCAGGTGACTTGCATACTGTGAACAGACTTGCGTGCCTATGCCTTGGAAGCTTGAGAACTTGCGCACCTGTGGTTTTCCAAGATCAGAAGATCAAAATATGGAAATGGATAGAGGGTCTCTCAAGTATTGGTTTGGTGGCACAAGTGACTTACAGGGGAAGAGATCTGTGTACTGAGACATGCACGCCGAGGGTAGACTTCAAGTCATCATGCAGGGTGTTCAAATGCCTATAAATATTGTACCACCCCTCCTCATTTTCAACGAAGTTCAACACTTTGAAAAATTAGATCTCATGTCGCGCAGGTGTGGGGGTCGCGCAGGTGGTGGTGTGTCGCCCATGTGGGACATGCACGCCAGATTTGAAGAAGAGAAATTGTTGTTTTTTGCGCTCCAATATTGGTTTGGGTGTAAACGGAAGTGGGTCACACAAGTTTGGAGTTGAAGAAGTTTTTGTCTCGCAAGAGTCTGAGGTGGACTTGTGCGCCAGTTGTTAATTGCGGGCCGATACTTGCGCACCAGGTTAGACTTGAGATCCAAGTAAGGGTAGATTCCCCAACAGCGTTTTCGAGCTATGTGGAAGCTGGAAGTTTTCCCGATACCTTCGTTGTAAATAGAGATTAATCTAGGGGTGAATGTTGGACTTAAACAAATAATCTATATAAAGAGAAAGATGAATTCCTTCATGCTAATGAAGAGACCTACATGTCTATAAACTGTGAGTGGATTCCTTCCAGAGCAGTGAGCAAAGGAAGAAGACGAAGGTGATCCTCTCTACCTATAGTGAGCCAAAGAGAGAGAAATAGGGAGTTACCCTTGGGATAGTAGTGATCAGACCATAAACATTGTAAAGCCGGTGATCATGGGACATAGTGACTGTGCCCGAACCTTGTAGTCCACAACTAGTGAAATTTAGTGGAATTTGGTACGACCGACTACATATCGGCGTATGCTCCTTGGACATAACCCTTAGCGGTGAACCAAGTAAAAATTGATGTTTCCTGTGAAATCTTTGATTTCTATTTATATTGTGCAATGGGAAATAGAGATTAGAGTGTTTTTTTAATAGCAAAACAAGATTAGAACAGGCTTTAATTTTGAATTAGTCATACCCGGATTCACCCCCCTCTCAGGGTACTCAGCCTTGTCGACCTAACAGAATATTATTTTTTTGAAAATAATTTCATTAAAATTAGGTTTAAATCATATAAAAAAGGATTGAATTTATTTTGAAAAAACATTTCCATGAAAATATATTAAATAATATTAAAAACATTATCTAAAAAATTTTATTTGAAAACATATAGAAGAATACTGAAAATATTATAAAAACAATTCAATAAAAATGACAATAAAAAAACTAAAAAATTTACCATTAAATGAGAAAATAATTCTTCAAAGTATTGAATATAGATAAATCTGTAGTTTGGTTCATGAAAAAACATTCATATTTATTGATAAAAAGGTCAGAAAAAGGTCTCATCTGGAAAGATATAATATGATTCGTCGGAAATAATTGGAAAATTAAAAACACTACAACACATAATTTTAAATATCATAAGAAAATAATAGAATATTTATGGTAAATTTTTTTCAAAATCATGATTTTATGGAAACATAGATTTTCGACCTAAGAGATTTTAATAATGGATTTTTTAAAATCACATTATTAACTATATTATCTACCAATTAGTTGAATAAATTTTTCTAATATATTAATAAATCTTTAATAATAATTAGAGAATAAATTTCATGATGTTTTTTTGGAGATTGATCATAATGTTTCATCATAGGAAGCATGAACATAAGCATTATTGAAAAGAGATAATATTGTCTCAATAATATCTTATTACTTGGTTAAATGGGATCACACAATCCATGTAAGAAACTTAAATTTAGTTAATCCTAAAATATCATTAAATGAATGAAATTAATGATATTACATGTAAAATAGAAGTATATACACCTCAATAGGTATTTAGGTGTCAAATAATGCATGAATCTCAATGAATGATAATTGAGACAACATTATTTTATAGATTTGGTAAACTTTTAAACTTATACCCCATGAAATAAAGAACATAAAATGGGCACATGGCTACCCATAAATTTATTTATTGTATACATGGAATAAAATCATGTTTTGTTCATATTCCACACAAAAGGAAAGAGTTTCAAACATAACATGTATCTCACAGAAATAAAAAGTGAGATAAAATACCCTTACATTGTGTCAAGACACTAGTCATACTCATTCAAACCAACCATATAATAAATGTAAATTTATTTAAAATACTTAACAAAACCATATTTATTATCTAATAATATATATGGTTTTATTATGACAATATATTACCCTCTTATCAAACATCATATGTAAAGGTTTCACTTTAGGCACTATTCGCTTTCTTTTTTATCTTTGTCTTAACATTTTGTATTCATTGTCCTCGTACATATGTCATGACACAAAAATTTAAACCATTATATAAATATCATATATTTTCATTATTTTTTTTATAGTAATCTATATGATATATAAGTTTGAAATAGAATACAACATTCAGGGAGACACTTTGTCGTTCGTATACATGAATGTTACTTCCGTTTAATTATCGTGTTGAATGAAATAATGTAAAAGATATATATGAATATATATATATAATTATAAATGTAAATTATTATAAAATAAATATATGATAAATTCACGAAAACCATCCTTTTTTATATTCCATGTAATGTATGAAAGAATCATATCTCCATGAATGGTGGTAGTCTACACAAGCTCAAACTAAATTATCGTATTAACAAAAATTGGAATGTAAAAAATATATGATTTGTAAATGGAATAAATACGCTTTAATAAATAGTAAATATTATATATAACATATATAAACATATTTTATATTAAAATTACCACCATGTTAGGAGATAATAAAAATTGAACATTATTCATTTTGGGGTGTTGAAGTTCTTCGTACACGTAAAATGTTGGTTTGCAACCCATTAGATTTAGGTGTGTGTATGTGTTGGAAAAAACATTAGAATAAAATCATCTTAGTATATTTATGATACTATATTTGTTATAAAACAACTGAATAAAGAGAGTTGTGGGGTAGAAGAAGGAAAATAAAAGGATGGACTTAAGAGAAGGCATTACATATTAATCGCCTAAATCCTTCTGGTCTATGCCAAAAGGCCTCATTTGATTTACATATTCCCATGGTAGGTATTCTAGAAATATTTAAGGGATTTTGAAAGGTATATTGGGTATATCATGTCCAAAACTAAGTGGTTTTAGAGGTTCTAGGATGTAGGAGAGGTGGTGGCCTCGTATAGGGAAGGAAATGGACTCACATTTTATTTTTGAAAACATGTTATGTTTACACATTTTAATACCAAAAAAGTCATTCCAAATAAAAATAAATTAATAATGGAAGTATTATGGAAAAAATATGGCCATAAAATGTGTTTTTTAATATTTTCTAGGCTAGTTTGGCTCCTAAGATAAATATTTATCCCTAATTAAGCTTAATTAGATCTTAATTATTGTGATTAATTTTATTCACATTTAATAATCATTTTTATCGAAAATCAAGCTGATATAAACAAACTATAATTATTATAAAAATTACAACAGTTCATGTGAATTTTTTAAAATTCAATTCCTAGAAGCAGAAAAATTAAGATCAATTTTAATCTTGCAGATAGGACGAAATAACATGATTTTCAAATAGAAAAATGATCAAAAGATTATTCAGATTTTATAATAAATTTCAAATTTAATTTTAATATAATGAGATGGATTGAAATAATAGATGTATAATTTATCTCATACGCACTTTAAAAATTTTATACATATTTAATCATTAAGAATTATTCAAAGGAAATGTTCATTTTCAACTAAAAATTGTATTTTTCACTATTTTTGGAAAAATGATGTTTCTCAAAAACATCCAAAAAATTAATCCTAATCTAATTTCAACATTATAAATTAAAAAAATTACTTTTATTTTAAAAAAATTAATTTCTAAATTTATATAAAAATAAATTTATCATTAAAAGAGGATCATTCAAGAAATATTAAAAATTTAAACACAAATGAAATCTTAAAAAATCATATCCTTCATTAGAAATATATTTTATCTATATAAAAAAATTATGAATTATATTTTTAAATTATTTATTTCTCTTTTTATAACTATGTATAACAGATATGTTATAAATATCTCATTTGAATAATTATAAGAATAAAATGATATTTCGTAGAAACATATGTGTTCCATGTAACGTATGTTATGTCAGTATTTCATGTAGGGAAATACATGTCAATATTTCATGTTGTAGAAGACAATATGGAATGTCATGTATTGAATGACAATTAAGTATTTCATGTTGCTCAAGCAAAGTCAGTATTGTGTGTAGTGCAATCCAATTCAGTGCCCTATGAAAGGAAATTTTGACATAGTGTTCTATGATATATATATATATATATTAAGTTTCACATGAAATGATAAAATTCAATAGGATATATTTATTCAATAAAATTCAATAAATAACTATGTGTTTCCTTTTATCCTCCATTAAATGAATTTGACCCTTTAAATTCATTTGGTTTAGAAATGGGTTGATACTTGAAATTTTCATTCATATAAAACCACATCATAAAAAATGAATAACAAAATTTCCCATAATGCTCATAAAATAATGAAATGTATAACTAATAACGAAATTTCCAAAAATTAACTTGTATGAATGAAGTTAAAAAATACACTTTTAGCAGATCATTATGGTCATAAAATAATGAAATGTATAACTAATTTTTTATAACTATTCATAAATATTAATAACGTTAATATACAAATATTTATACATAAAAAGTAGCAATAATGTTTCATCATAAATAATTTTTCATCCAAATTAAATATATATTAACAAGACCATATTGTAGGTTACTGTTTGGCGTGATCTCTATATCGCACTTCATTCATGGGTTCAAGACATGCATCCTTGTAGACGTGATTAGTTTTCACCAGATAAACAAGATATCCTCTTCTTAAACCATTATAATATTATTTCCAATATAAATATGATAGAAATCCTTGAAATAATGTTAATTAGAATATATCATTTATACTGAGTTTTTTAATGCAATCATAGTACATATATACAACTTTCGTTGTTTAACTTAAACGTTTCATGAAATTTTAACCATATAAAAATCCAAAACAATTAAAAACAATGTCACAAAACAATGTTATTATTAATTAACCCATATATCACAAATTATCTCTTGGTTGTCAAAATCCAAACATGTGAATACCCTCATCACATATTATCATGAAACATCGTAATAACATGAATTAACATAAATCATTATTGAAAACATATATTCGTCCTTATTAAAAATATATTGGATTTATTTCTTAAATAAAATTTTTTTTGACACATCTTCCTTGATATCATAAACTACTTGTCAACAAGTCCTCAATTACTTCAAAGGTAATCAGTATCATCCAATTTACTTATTTAAATCAAAAAAATAATTATTCAAACCACACTATCATAACAATAGGGACATAATAAGGGTTATCTTTCCCTAATGATGTGTTTTACATGGACATTAACATGCCATTATATGACTTTAATATTCCATTAGAACCATTCAATGTGTTCTTCTAATCTGCAAAAAACAAAAAAAAACATTAAAACCCTTATATATTTTACCTTTCACAATTCTTGAATCCACGTATATAAAAACATAAATTACTTCATATTTATCTATTGGAATAGATAAAAAATCATAAAAAATCTTTATATTAACATTTCATCATGATTTTCTTCTACATAAGAAATATAACCATTACACATACCACCTTGCTGATCCACTTCTGAATATTTCCTCGTGGTACAATGTGTTTCATAATTACTATTTATTCCATACGTAAAACCATTAACATTTGATGATGTCTTATTGAGAAAAATATTTGCATATATTTCCTTATCTGAACTCAATTTTTTTCCCTTGATTTAACTTGACTTGGGTCCTTATACTCATTAGTCAAAATATTTTTTTCCCTCTAAGAAATTAAACAAGGTAGGTCTTTTCAGATTATTAAATCCCAGGAAACCAAATATTCTTTCCTTCATGGTATCCCTTACCAGATCTCTCAGAAAAAATTTTAATTATCTTCCTAGGTGAGTCTCAGAGTTGTAAATAGTACATTTTTAATCAAGTTCCATGAAAATATATTATCCATGATCATATATCTACTCACTCCAGCAATCATCCCACTTTACCCTTCATCAGAAAATCATCCATCACATTTAATGTTACTCCAGTAACATTTATTAAAAAAATCCAGAATCATAGTTTGATAGTTACTTATCATTGTAGGAAACCACATAGTCTTAAAATGATTTACTAATTAGATTTATAAATAATTTCACCATGTTTTCTAAATCACGTCATCATCATCAATCAATGAAATCATAGGATAATCCTTGTTAATTAATATAAAACCTATATTTAAATATGTGATGATTTTTCATGAACATTTTGTGAATTCTTAATGAATATCCCCCAAGAGGGTAAAACTATTTGTCCAGGAAGACCCATTTTTGTGTGCAAGATTAACCTGATATAGGCCTAAAACATCATGTTATATTTATTACCCCTAGGTACATCTATGCTAAATCCACATCAACTTGTTGTATCTAAATTGGGGTGTATTTATAGGAAACCACTCTCTATATCCTTTACTTAAATTTCAATCCATTTTCCTAGATGTTAACTCATCTATAGACATGTCCATAGTAAATTATCAAAAAATTTCCTTAGAAATATATGAAGGTATCTCAATAAATTTTTATAATCCTTATTTCTAAATTTTGAATAAACATTTCCATTGATACAGCAATAGTGATGTAGACCTAAAAATTGATATTACAGAATTTTGGTTCAATATTTAGGGCGTTAAAAAAAAATATATTCCGGATTTCCATAATATATTAGTGTATTTGGAAACATAGGAAAAAATATTTTATCATAGTTAATGATGTTCAACATCTCCCAAAATGATATCCACCTTTTGTACATCAATATGAAACATTTTTTCAAAACTAGGGGAATGGAAACCTAAGTAATGGGTGAGATAAAATGCTTAGTAATGATAAATAATTAAGATGTGTAATCTTAATTATGCTCATAATCATATGAGAACATGGACATGAAAATAAATGATCACACCTACATATCATAGATTATAATAATAAATCATTGAATAAATAATAGGATTTAATAACATATCAATCATTAGATAATAATGAACATAAGTTATGAAAGCATAACATAGGAATAAACATGGATGTGTGGTAGACTCATTATAATGTAAAATGATATCCATTTTAGTTAAGGCATCACAATAAATACCATCTTAGTGGACAAAATACTTTACTAAACTGGGTTCACAAACCATTCCTGCTCGGTATTACTAAACTGATTTCAGTCCTCATTCTAGCCTTGCATTACTGAACCATGATCACTAATTATTACAACATAATATTATTGAATCAATTTCACCCATTGTTTGATCCTAGTATTAGTTAACCAGGCTCATTTACCATTATAGTCCTATAACATTAAACCATGTCTATTTCTCATACCATTCACATATATCTCCTGAGATATTAATCTTAACCCAATGCATTGGATAGTGTTATTATTCCCACCCATCTAATAGTTATATAAAACATACATATTCCAAAATATTATAAACATTCATATCTTAATCCATGTATTGATATAGTATCATAAAAATGTAAACATATCATAACCTGTGGAAAAATATATAGGTTTCAGAACCATTTATTCTAATGCCTAACCCATGAATGAGAAACATATTTCAAAAACATATAAATCATGAAATAGAAATAGATTGACTAAATAAATAACCCATAAAAGATAAATATATTTCGAAATAATATTACCCATGAAAGAGAAACAGTTTTCATAAATATATAACCCCTCAAAGAGAAATTGATTTCATAAAAATATAATCCATGAAATAGAAATGAGATTGATAAATATGATGACACTAATCATAACCCATTCATATAATTAATATGAATGGGTCATTTAGTTCATTTCCTTGAAGGTAATGAGTAACATAAACAAAAGACATTTTAGTTGGAAAATAAAATTGAAGTATCATTCAAATTTATTTCTTGAGGAAAATATACATTCATATTTGAAAAAATATTATAAATACAAAAACACATTTGGAAATCATTTTCATATAAATTACATTAAAACTTATAAATAATACATGAAATCATTTTGAAGACCATTTTCTATTAAGTATTATAAAATAATAAAACAAAATTTAAAAAAATTATTTCTGTGAAAACACTTTGAAAACTTATAAAGAATGATTTAAAATATTTTGAGAACCTTTATAAATTAATAAATATATAAGAATAGAAGAACTATTTTGAAAACCATTTCATTGATATTTTTTTAAAACTTATAAATGTGGCATGAAATTACATTGAGAACTATTTTCCTTAATAACATTTTATAGAATAATGAATGTATTTTGAAAAACATATTCCTTGATATATTATAAAATATTCTGGAAAAGGTTTTAAATAATTTTTTATAGAAAATAAAATAAAAAATTCATAAAACATTAATAATTAAATATGAAAATAAATCATTAATTGACTGATGGAGGATAAATATTTGCATTCCGTATGAGGTAAAAAGATGATTCCTTTTCATGAGAAAATTGTTAGAAAAATGCCACATTTAGAAACAGATAAAAATATTCCATTTATAATTGTATAAAATAAAAAAGAGGGTAAAAATTTATTTTATTTATTATAAGATAATATTATAATATTTTTATAAAATGTTTTTATAAAACATGATTTTAAAGGAACATAGATTTTCGATCAAAGATAATTTAATGTCAAGCTTGCAATAAAAAAATTCATAACAATATTATGTACCAAAGAGTAGAATAAAATATATCAATATAATAAGAAATCATTAATAACTATATTGTAATGTAATTAATTAATTTTATGTAGATGTGGATCATAATATTTCATCAATGGAAGCATAAACAAAAAAAATCTTCAAAATCGATATTATTGTCTCAATTAACACTTATAACTTGGTAACGAGGGAACATACTATACATGTAAGAAAATTAAATTTCAGGAATCATAAAATATAATTAAAATAATGAAATTGTTGATATTACTTGTAAAATTTATGTATATTCACCTAGAAGAGACTTTAGATGAAAAAAATAATGAGTCTCAAAGATTTAAAAATGAGACAAAACTATTTCACCGATTTGATAACATTTAAACAAATAAGACATAAAACAAAGATAATAAAATTTGAATTTTAATACCCATAAAATTATTTATATGATAAATTTAATATAATCATGTCCAGTACATATACGACATTAAAAGAATGAGTGGTGAAAATTTATTATATCTTACAGAAATAAAAAGTGAGATAAAATATGTGCACCTTTTATCTTGACTATCATTGTAGTCATTCAAACCCCCAATGTAATATATATAAATTTATTATGAAACATTTAAAAAACCATATTCTTATATATTACATTATATATTCTCTAATTATTAAATTATATTACCATGTTTTTAACCATCTTATGTTAAATTTTCTCTTCGGATAATATTTTCTTTGTTCTTCGTATGTGTCTTAAATTGTTATATTGTTGGTCTATATATCTATATCAATATTCCAAAATATAAAACATGATATTAATATAATATATATTCAGTATATATTTATTTTAATAATATATATGATATATAATTATTAAATGGAATACCCTATTCATGGAGATGGCAGGATGTATGTATAGATGAATATTATTTCATTTAATTGTAGTGTTAAAAGAAACAATGAAAAAGACAGATATTTGAATATCTATATATTTATATATATATAATTATTAATTTAAATTTATTATATCATATATATCATATATAATTAGTAAATTTATCATTTATACAATCAATGTAGTTTATGAGAGAATCATATTTTATTGAGAGGTGGTAGTCAACAGATTTTCAAACGAAATTATCACATTAAAAAATCGAAATTAAATAAATATATATTTCTAAATTTAATATATAAGAATAAATAAATAATAAATATAACATATATCATTTATAAGTTGATTTTACATCAAAATAACCACCAACAGAGGTTGTATAGAAAATTGTATAATAATCATTTGTGCTGTGGAAGTTCATCGTACACGTTAAATGAATATTTATTATCCCATACATGTAGGTGACTGTATGTTTTGGAAAATTAATTTTCAAATATAAGTACATGTTTATTTAGTATAATGGTGTGGTTATAAGAGAATGAAATAAATATAGTGGATGGTGGATATGTAAAATAAAAGTAAATACTTTAGATAAGTTGTTACTTCTTAATTGGGTAACTCCTTTTAATTTGGGCCAAAAGGCATCATTGGATTGAATTATACCCAAGGGAATGATTCAAGGGGTAATTAAGGGGTTTTAGAAGGAGGATTCATTATATTATTAATGAACATGATCTATTTGATAGGTGTGAGGATGTGGTAGATGTGGTGGCCTTTTATATGGAAGGAATAAAATTCACTTGGAGTTTTTGAAAAAATGTAATGTCTACACATGTTGCTACATAAATAATACATAAAAACCCAAAATAAATCAATAATTGATGGTTTATGGACGAAATATTGCTATATAATGGGTTTTGGAAAAGTTTATAGGTATTTTGGTCTCCTAATATCGCGGTTTAGTCTCCAATTATGCATAATTTAACCTTAATCGATGTGATTAATTGTAATCAATTTTACTATTCATTATGTTAAAAAAAACATGATATAATTCAACTCTAAATATTATACTAATATAATAATGGATTATTTAAATTTTTAATAAATTTAATTCATAAAAGTAGAAAATTAAATATTAGTGTTAATCTTTCTGACCAGAAGAAATTACTGGGTTATAAATTAGAAATAAGTTCAAATGTTTATTAAATTTTTTTATTAAATTTCAATTTGGAAATAATTTAAATGAGGAAAATTGTATAAATGGATTAATAATTGATCACGTGTGACCATAAAAGAATTTAAATATAATTTTTCATTAATAATTATTTAAATGAAATGGCAGTTTTAAACTAAAAAACAATATTCATAACTATTCATCAAAAAACAGAATTTTGCGAAAAAATAACGTAAATTCAAATTATGATAATTTGGGAATTTTAAATTAAGTAAATTATTATATTTTATCAAATTAATTTTCTATATGTTTCTAAAATTAATTTTTTTTATTATAATTTTTTAATTTGAGAAAAAAATATTTCTAAACATAAAAGTACTTTAGCAAAAATATTATCACAAATTACCGATTTTATTTTTCTAAATAGAAATGTTAAAAATAAAAATTTAATTTTATTTATTAGTATTAATTTAACTATGTTCAGCATCTTGGTTGTAATTATATCATTTCAATATGTATAATAATAAAATGATGTTTTGTACAAACATCTATCTTATTGTGTAACATACTTCATGTCAGTGTTGTGGGGAGTGCAAGAAAAATTGGAATTATTTATAGTGAATTCCATGTTGGTATTGTGTATAGAAAAATCAAATTCGGTATTGCATTTAGCGCAATCCAAGTCATTGTTGTGTTTAGCGTAATCCTTGTTGGTTCTATTTGAAATGAATTTTTTACATAGTGTTTTATTATATTCATATAAAGAACTATTAACAGTGAAATGTAAAATGAAAACCATCAAAAAATATAAATTAATTATAAAAAAATTAAATCCAAATATCTCAGTTTGATACAGTCCTCTCCTATCACTCCTTGATTTCCAACAGGTGCTCTATGAAGGATAATCCATCCCCAATATCCAGTTTCCCTGTGTAAATCATGTGTATATGATCATTAATGTGTCTACTTTGTTGGAAAATGTTGAATATGTTGTTCACCAACTCCTATTGTGGGGGTTTTGAAAGGTTGTAAGAAATAAAACTAATCCACATCATGATCTCGAATGAAAAAAATGAACCATATGGATTGATTTCCTCCCTTGACAGAGCTCTATATCGTTATTCGTGGGGAGACACTATGGAAAACATGGTATTTGAGATAAAACTCCAAATCCTTACAATGAAAATATTATTATGATTCCTATCTTATCTAGTTCATCCACATCCACCCACATATGACCTAGACTATCTTCATCTTCAGATACACCATTATGGAGCCCACAAGTTATGTCTCCCCATTCTCTGTCTTGCAAATGGTTGACCATTAGTTTATAATGCATAGTGAATCAAAAGTATTTGTGCTACTATTAGATTAGTATAAATTATTTTATTACTTCTATACCATGGGATGGTATTCCTCCCACCCCAAAATAATTCCAACACACAATACCACAACTTATCCTCCCTCATCTAGATAGTGCACTCAGGCAGCCAGTTGTTATTGGGGTGGACGAATGTACCAAACATCAATTGGTACCCAAATTACTCATTAATGAATCTAACCAATCATGTCATGAAATATGAATCATTATTATAGTAAACCATTTATGTAACCCCATGAAGGCGAATGATCTCTTTTATGTACACCTACCGTGAACTATCCACTAATCCCTGCACCTTGATTTCATTGAATTTTGAAACCTTTATGTGTCAATCAACTATCTCCCAGACAGTTTCGTGACCCTTATCTTTTCATAAAATCCTTATCCAAATTTTCATTGATATACCATCCCATTTCCACTCTATAATCTAAATGTTATGCAACATTCCATCCAAAATATGGTTCTTATCCATCACCTTATGATTGGGGATGCAACAAGATAAGAAAATAGGTATTCTATGTCTCATATCAGACCACCAAAATTTCTACTAAATGTCAATGTATATATTCCCCACACCCGGATGAACTAAAAAGGTAAAATTATGGATCACATTCATTACCACCTCTATCATCATGAATGGAACAATTATTATCCCATATAATAAAGTTATGTGATTATCTTCATAGAAACATCTATCTCGTGATTCACTCTTCGTAATATGTTAACATTCCACCTCTTGATTTATGTCTCCTTACTGGGAATCTCTCATACAGCCAATAATTATATGATTCAAGGGGATCAACTACAACATATATTTACCCATATCCATCACTAGGGTCTAATGTAGTTTAAGAAAACTACACCAAATCCTCTTACACTCACCGATCTTAGGAAATATGGCTAAGGTAATCTTCTATAATGTTTACCATTCCTAGATTATAGTCTATCTATAATTCTTAGTCATGCATGATATCTAACAAACATCATAATCTTATATTCAAGTCTCTCATCCTGAGGATATACCTAAGACTATAGTTATTTGATTAATACACAATGACCTCCCCTATTAAGAAGCATATCCACATATTCAGTGTGAATACTTCTTATTCCATCAATATGTCATGACTTACATAGTTCTTCTTATGGGTACTCAACATCCTAAAAATTTATGTGATAATTATCCCTACTATATCAACATGTAGCTGATCCCCGCACCCGAGGCATCACAATACACAATGAATTCCACTCCTTCATTGGGTAGTCTTGTCATTGGAGCACTCATCACCCTAGCACTCAACATCTCAAAGGCCATTTATAAATGCTTAAATGAAGAAAAAATGATTCCCTTTACACATAAAGGTGATGAAATGGGTTGTGATTCTAGAGATGTATACCAAAAAATTTATGGTACCCATACAATACAATAAATCTATGAACCTATGGAAAATTCAGGGGTTTACCACGAGAAGTCACAACAATTATCCTTTCTGTTTCCATGCATAAACCATGATCAGAAATAAAAGTCCAAATAATGTGAATATTATGAAACCATAACTGAAACTTTGAGGGAAAACTATAAATCTTATGCTATTAACGAAAGTCCAGTACCATCCTTACATGGTCTACCTGATCCTCTTTGGATTCAGAGTATACAAGATTCTCTTTGATGAAGGAAACAATAAATTCTACCATTTATGAATGGAATATCTGGTTTATATGACGATAATACTCCCAAATCCATAAGCTACCATCCAAAATTTTCAGGAAAAACACTATATATTCCTAGGGTGCTCAAAGGGTATAATGAAACCCATTCCCAAATGTTATCAGAATGTAAAATAATCACTATGTTCTTAGTAGGGGTCATAAAATATGCTTGATATTATATCAAAGTTGTGTCGGGAAGAAATTCTATCAAAAATAAATCTCCCACCTTAGATGTATTCTAATAGCATACTCGGGGGAGTCATCCATGTAGTACTCCACAATTGAAGGAACCCAGATGCCTAAAGATCATTCTTGACCAAGTATTATAGTTTTTAACCGATTAAATATGGAATAAAACAACCTTATCATAAAACCCTCTTTTACTTCCATATGATCCCTTTCATCGTAAAAGGATAATAACATTTCATAAGTGGATTGAAATATAACTTATCTGTTGTGATAGTAAATATTGGCTCAAAACATGGAAAAATAAACCATAATTAAAATTGAATCATAGGGTTCCATCATGATGTCCAAAGGTCCAATTTGAACCTCCCCTAATAATGTGATGGTTCACACTACCAGTAGATAAATGATATAGAAGAAGCTCTCATATTAGAAACTAGAACGAAATGATTCATGTATATTTCCTCATATAGGAAATTTAGATCTCTTACCAAAAGAATAGAGATGAAGAAACAACTGGAATCTATGTCTACTAATACTAGGGAAATCATATAATAAACACTTATAAAACCTGTAATCATCTCATGTGACGTGGGATCATAATCATTAAAAGCCAAATATTTTCCACAACCCCATCCACATGCTCCTTGAGAATAATGAGGTATTAAAGGTTGTTTTAATAGATGTATGTCACACTGTATTAAAAACCCCATAACACCTCTTACTCCTCTTCCAACTCATGCACCATGGGGACCACCGTTCCATCACAATAGATACCCTTGAACAAAGAACATTATCTAACATGGTGGTGTGTCAGCTATGTTATTATACATATAATCACATCTAGTCATGTAGTCTCATTCTATGTGACCACTCCCATCATATATAGAGAACCTCCCAACTCCATGATACGCAGTAAATCATTGATACCTCTAATCATGTGACCGAGTTTCGTCACGATGAGGTTTCATTCATCAGGATCATGGAACCTGGTATCTTCAAGAATCTGTAGATGACTCAACTCTGTGGTACCCAATCCTGGATCCATTTTATTTAATATTATATATAGAAATATCTATTTATGTTGTGGTTACTCTAGCATCCAAAAAAAGGTTAGTATGACCAATGGTACAACACTCATTCATATTTCTTGATGGATTCCATGCTAAAACATCTATGATCAGAAGTAGATGTCAGATATCATGTAAATGGATTATCACATAAGGTTTTTGAACCTCACTACATATTCATCCACCATCATCCCTCCTAGATGCTTCTTCAAAAGCTCATAGATCAGAACTAATACAAAACAGTATGGGTAATACTCTTCATGGAAGAAACGATCGATGTCTTACCATTAGAGTGTCGACTCATCATGTATCTATGTAACAAGGCTCAACCAGTGACCCACTGCTCTATAGAAAATTCTACATTCCATTGGAACCACATGATTCATTGGTTTCCATATGAATCTGATGAAAAATAGCATCGAAACTATCTAATACACTACTACCAATGGATCAGGATCACTGGGGATCCTTAGGTCCCTAGTAAAATAATACTCATAGAGAACAATAATCATGTTCACATTCACACCCTACTATGATAGAATTATGTGAAACTCAACATGTGGAGGTGCTACTATATTCCCAATTAAAGGAATGGGTTAGCGGTGTGGACCCTAAACTGAGGCTTCACCACTCATCAGATATTCATCATTATTAAAATTTGGTATCCTATATAGATTTCATTGTCCATGAATCCAACTATTTATCATGATTTATAGTGATTAGATGAGAATATATATATCAATAATGGGGAAATGAATCATGAATTACTATAAAAGACTCCCTGATATATGATGAATGTAAAATTGATCAATATAATAAATGTCACAGTATTCTAAGTCCACAAGAATATATTCCATTTCTTGGTGAATGGATACATCATATGCACACACCATCACTGGACTCCCAATCACAATTGTAAGACATGACTAACTGTAACACGGTTTACCTAAACACACCCAATATTATATTTAGGGTACTAATAAGAAAATAACCCATGGATTTATCCACCTTTGATAATAATATATCATAATAGAAACTGTGACATGGCTCACGCCAGAAGTACCCATTGCCCACCTCCATAGGCGTGGGGTTGGTGACCAGTGTCGAAGGCATAACAAATATGGGCATTAAATCACCTAAATGTCATTACACACACTCAAAACCTACTAGGTGAAAATGTGAAGAGGGGTGAGTAAATAATTAAATAGAATAATATAGTAAACTAACCATGTTTATCCTCTAGAATGTATAAGAGTATAGTACTATAAATTGAAAAGAAATTCAAAAAAATACACGTGAAACCCGAAATATATCCCAAAATGAAAAAGATATAAATTAAATTGTTTAGAGGGAATATATTCTAAATACCTACTGATGAATACTATATGAAGTCCAAAGTATCAGGTATACCTAAACTCCTCTTATGTCACAATTGACATGTTTGTTATCTTCATAAGGAATGCCATTGCAGGAGAATTCCATACTAGTGTGAGTATATAAATACGTAGTTGGATAAGTAAATATATGATGGGTCTGATGTAATATATTAAACATTAATTTAATAGAGTAGATTAAAGATACAATCATAGATAATAACTCATTCAAACGAATTGTGAAATCATGCTTGTCAAAATATAAGGTATCTGAGACAGTGACTAGATAATCTTTCCATAGAGTGCTAACCAGCTATAAAAGGAAAGTAGGCACATAAATACACTAGAATATAAATATGGAAAGCATATGAAATACACTTTTCATATTCTCCTATATTAGATGGAGTGAAGTCATATTAAAGTAATCATCAATTCCAAATCACACATCATGACAATGTCGAATAGTAGAGAGGCCACAAACACGATGTAGAGAACTCATTACCTAGTACGTCATAGAGGGGGGTCCAATATGAATTTATCATTAGAGGAATATGACACATACCAATGTGGGGGGTTCAAATATAGTTTCACAAGTATCTATACCCATACAGATGCAAGGTTACACTATAAAAGGTGGAGGACATGTGCCCAACCTGGTAGGGGGTTCCTCTTAGTGGTCGAGGATACCACCCTATAAAAACATGGGGTTATACATATATAATTAATGAGCCACATCAATTATGTTTTAGGGTTCCAATATAATGTTTTAGGACCCATTCCTTACCTAGCTAGTGGGTTCCACTGAGTTTTTTGAGGACCCATTCCCTTACACAACATGGGGCTTCCACTCTAATCATGTAAATGTATCTAAATATTGTAGTAAATATATTTTTATTATTATGGGGTTATGGAAGGGAGAAAAATTTATTTAGGACTCAATGTAATTTACTTCTCAACCAAATATTTTTATTTGAGAATTATTAAATTTTCACCATGTATTTTTTTAATAGTCTATACAATTAAATATGGATATTTTCTACATAAGATTTTGAAATTTTAATTTGGTTTTAATATAAAATTCATGATATATTCTAAAAATATCAATTCATATCAATGGTTGAAAATATATAATTAGTTTTTTAATTTTTTTTAAATGTTCATTATATTTTCCTTCAACATACATTTGAATTATATTTTAACATCAAATTTTTTGTTTTAATAATTTATATTGTTAACATTAATTTTCTACTAATTTTGAATATAATTATAATGGGTTATAAAATTATTCTTTTCTTTTTTTACAATATGTGTTATTTTTTACATTCGTTATAATATTTCAAAATGAATGATATTTTTCATTAATCGCATAAGCACCATTTTCTACCACTATAGAATATATATATTATCAAGATTGTTAATATGTTCAATTTTGATGTCAAGAAACATAATATTTATTGTTCTCATAAAAAATATAATTTTACTAATTATATTAATAGAATGAAATATTACACAAATTTTATGATATAAATTAATGTGTTTTTTTTTATTTGTTAACAGAAAACTTTTTTGTGTTATGTAATTTAAATTCACACCCATATTTTTTATTCATGATTTAGTTCATAGAAAATATATATGATGATGGGTGAATACTATATAGCCCTATTATTCTTCAGGTCTTTCTCTATTCTTATGTACTATATTTTAAAAAATCTTCAATTTGTTTTTTCAGCAGTTGGTATTATCGATAGAGAAATTATTTGGGAGTTAGATTCATAAATTGTTTCAATCTAGTTTAGTGGTACACTATTCCATTATTTTGGCCATGGTTAGTTTTATTTTGATGTTAAATTTGTAGTTTTCATGTTGGGTATGTTGTTTTGTTCATGGAAATTTAGAGGTTTGTCAAAGATTTGGACTTTTGTTTTTGGGGTTAGCTATAGGGAGAAAAATTGAACGGAATTCCCATAATAAGGTAATTTAATATGGTGTGCCCACCGTGTGCACCATGAAAATAGAAAATTCCCTTGAGTTTGTATCTTCTTTTTTTAGAACGTAGATGATCACCCCATGAGGAAATGGTAGTGTTGAGACCACTACAACATGGTGCTTTGTATAGTGAGTTTAAATCCATCGAATGTTTGGAATTACACCGAAATGGATTATTATTTAAGGGTTATATGTGTAAAAATTTATTAAACCACTTCATTTTCATGTCTATGGTTAGGAAAAAATTCTATGATTTCGATTTTAAATAATTTTATAATTTCTGTATTAATGGATTTAGGTCAATATTTTTTCATTAACATGAATCACCAATTTTGTAATGAGGACCACCATGATGTGGTGGAGGCATTTAAATATTAATATAAAAAGGTGTAATCCTAGATTTAGTAGTTTAAGTTTTATAACTTTCTTGATCTCTAGTCAAACCATATATATCCCATGACCCTCTAGCAACACCACATATTATTTTTAAAGTAATAGTTCAATTAAATTGAAGTGTCTATAATTGATGTAACACCCCGACCCCAGCTACCCAGAGTTGGTGCATCACTTCGTAACATTGGCATGATCACAAAATATCATGTCTCGAAAGACCGATTAGTTTATTAGCCTTGGAAACACTAGATAAATTTACAAGTCTTACATTTCATCATAAAGTAAAACAAAACTACAAAATCTTCTCTTCATATCTCCTTATATTATCCCTGCAGATCATTCATAGTATACTTCTTCACATCCTGGAAAAATTAAAACAATGAAAGGGATGAGATCAGATGATCAGTAAGGATAACAATATAGCGGAAGCTTTCATAAACAAACATTAACATTTAAGGCAATGTATAACTAAAAAAAATCCTTTTAATCTTGAACTTTAACATAATATGGAAAAATTAAAATGAAATAATTCCATTTACTTACTCACATGGATATTTTACTGGTCGAATATTCACATGAAATATCAATAACCACTTTCATAATGATGGAATGCATAATGCCAGACTATCATAACAACGTAGCCAAGGCCTCCTTCCAAAACAACAAATAATATTTTGTCAAGGACTCGTGCCAAGACACTAGTTTGTATCATGAGACCTGCCGATGCATCGAGGTGCTATAACGGGCTCCACCCGTCACTTATTAAGTCCAATACATTCCTCATATGAACAGGTTTAAACATATCATAAACCATAACATAATCGTATCACATAAAACATGCATAAAGGAAACATAACATTTCCAAATTTCAATCACAAGATATCAATACAACACATTGATATAATAAAAACACTTTCAAAACCATTTTCAATACAAAAATAAAAGAAAAGTAAAACATGGTATTTTTTTTATAGGTATGGATTGTAGACGAAGTCGAAACTCAAATAATGGTCACTGTGGCGGAGAAGTCGTTGTCGCCGCATAGGTACGACAAATACATTCCCTTTTGTCGTTTAGAAAACGCTTCGTATAAAAAGATCCCTTTTTAATAAATGTAAAAGTCAAAGGTGTTTATACACCGTATAAAATAAGGTTGTGTATAAAAAAAATATGCCTCGATGAAAGGATATTGAGACGAAGTCCCATAAAAAGATCATTTTTTTAAAAAAAGTAGATCTATTATGTGTATTCACTATAAGTACACATAAATAAAGTACAAATATAAGATTGTACATAATAATATCATGACATAATTTGAAAGTAGGAGATTAACCCAAAGAATAGAAATTGGGTTAAGAAGTTCCATTACAAAATCATTTTTTAAAATTAAATTGATATATTATTTGTATTAACTATATGTACACATATAGAAAGTATAAATACAAGATATGACATAATAATATCATGACATAATTTTAAAGTAGGAGATTAACCCAAAGAATGGAAATTGGGTTAAGAAGTTCCCTTACCTTGCGTCCTGTCTTGACTCGACCGTTCTTTAACCTCCTAAATAATAAACTAGAGTTAATTTATAATTTCTTAAGACCCTTTTTAAATTTTGTTATTCCTTTTATATCACTTATTACCATGTTATGAACATTATTTAATTATTTAAGTTAATAACGGTCATTTTGTCGATCTTTGGTACTTGACTCAAAAATAGACTACTTATAATTACAAGTTGTTCATGTGGTGAAATATCCATCATATACAGAATTATATTCATGATTTAGATATCAAATATATCTATGAAGAACACCTAATAGTTCTTCCAAAACATGTTAAAACTACATGTCAGGAACAACTAATTTTATATCTGAAAATAGTCAATAAATAATTTCAAATATTTTCTAATAAAATGTATATCAATTCAAAAACACCAATAACCATTTTAACAACCTTTTTAAGAATTTTGACTGTGTATTTGACATGAAACATAGGGGAGACACATTAATAAATAGAAAAGTGTACATTTGTCATTTTAAACCAATATCTATCATATAATTGTGTCTTGGGAATGCTTCTAAGTTATTTTGATGTTCTTTTAATGGGATAAACATCAAACACTATGGATTAAAATTAGATCACTATTTAAAATTGTTTCTGATTACATATTTTGATGTTATAACTCTCCAAATACCCAAATCACTAATGTAGGGTTTCCTTTTTTTATTTAAATATTATGTGTTCTTAGTAGATCATATTGATTTCATAAGGTTTTAATCTCTTTGTTGTTTTTCAGATTAAATTTTTATTTTGTTGTGATTCTAATTTCATTTATATTTCCAATTAATTTACATGATCAATGATTGAGTGTGTAATCAGTATAATAGGATACATTTATCATTATATATCCTTTACATTTTATTTAGGGATTCTCATTCATGATGTTTATGATAAATTGAATAATAATATAATTATTTAAATATAATATTGGTATTATGTGAGTTTCGAACCATGGACATAATCATAACAATGATTCCCATAGTGAAACTTCATAAATTGAAACTATATTAGTAAATAGGAACCCAATACACCAATGAAATTAAATTAATACATTCATTCTAATATAATTGTTATGTTTTACCACCAGTAACAAAAAAATGTTTTAGGTTGGGTTTTGTTTCCATTTTTCAGTGAAATTTATGTCTTCTTGTTATTTTGTAAAAAACATAGACCCATGGACCATCATTAATAATTTTTCTATTGACCTCTTCATATAATAGAAATATAATAAATCTCTTGAGTTCAATATTTTAATTCATATATGTCTTTATCTCATGATTGTGGTTCCATGTTTTGTTGTTGTTGTCTGTGATGAATGGTTTATATTTGGGACATTTCTAGAACAATTAAATTAAATTGTTTTCTTCTATTGAAATAATTTTTTCAATAAATTTAATTTTTAAAAAATTTCCCTATATTTCAAAAATAATAATTAGATATCCACCTAGTGACATAGAAAATTTGGATATAATGTTCGAAATTTGGCAACCAAATACTATAGGTGATCCCATTTATTATTTATACATTTCAAATCACCGTTTTGGAGGAGTATTACCCATAAACTACCATTAATACACTATCATTTCATCAATAATTTTAAAATTTATGGTTTTAGGGATATTTCTAAAAAATAAGGGTATGTTGAAAAAAATTGGATTGATATCAATGACATTAACTCATTTCTACCACTATCACAATGTGGGACATTACCAAAATCATATTAAAACATATATTTTAAAATTTTAATTTATATTATATAGTCCTTTAATAAATGAAAATTAGTCTAATTAAAGTAGTTGTAAATATTTATTTTTTATTGGGAAAATATAATATATAGTAAATAATAATGAAAATCTATATTTTTATGAGGAGAAATGTGTGACTTTTTTTGAAGAAATAATTGATTTTGTTACCATAAAACTAGAATAAATTATGGCCTTAAATATTTTTTCTTGAACCCATATAAACTTTTTTGAATTCTAACATATCCTAATTGGTTGGGAGAAATAATTCAATGTATAAATTGAATAAAAAAATGTTTTATCAACATATGGAGACTGGTTTTATATAGAACCATATCATCCAAAATAATATTTTTTTCAATACTAAATAAAGTTGTGAAAAATTGAAAATATATTCGTTTTTGTATATTTTTGTGTGAAATTTTACTAAACATTTAATTTTGATAACCTTATTAAAGATTCATCTACATAAAAACATAATTTTGCGAAATTTCATTTCAATGAAATTTATGTTCATTGAATATATAAGGAGGATCCATATATTTTTTTTTACCACATCAAATAAATAAAAAATGGATTCCCCATATATCATATAAGAAGTTGATTACATGAGGAGGAAGGATAAACCATCAATCCAACATTTGTGATTTTTTACATAGAGAAATGTTGTTGAAAATCCCCAATATATACTCCTAATGATTTAACTTTTTAAAATGTTTTACAAGGAACATGTTAAATTTGGTGGTTCTTTATGATGAATAAAGTTTATCCATGTTATTATGGTTGATGTTTATAAAACATGGACAATCCATTGAACATTAAAAATACATCAACGGTGAGGCATCCAAATATAAAAAACATGACATTATTTATGTATTGTTTTATATATAATTACACATTTATTTACATCAAAAAAATATCTTCACAGCATTGGTAAACAAATTTCACCTAGAGGATCCCATATTTTTGTACTACTATGGTATCTCGTTCATATTTAATATAAATAAAATGGAGATCATTAATTTTTAATATTATGTAAGGTAGCCATCGGTTTTTAATATTTTTTATTATATATCAAGTCCGGAATATAATGATACTTGGTGGAAATGTACTTAAACTTCTATGTTTCATTGAAATCTACTTGAAAACCCATGATAGTATTATTGTCCTCTTATTTATGTTTTATTTATCTTGTTTTTTACTAGTTCAAATGATATATAATGTTGTTCAAATACATATCCATCTTAGAAGATGACATTAAAAACAGTTATTTTAATTTTGGGGGACATTTTCATATGTATTATACCATTCACATTGTCTGTCTCCTTAACTATAATGAAATGATTTTATTGGAGACCGTTTAAGGGTTTCCTATACATTTAATGTATTAATTCTAGTAAAATGTTAATTTTTATTGGGTTATTCATCTTGACTTTTTCTTATTATTGTATTAGTAAATATTTATTTTTAGTGATTTAGAAAATAATAATTCATATTAAAACTTATTCCTAATTACCTAATAATATATTATTTAAATATAAATTTTCAATATAGTAGGTTAAAATGATGAAACTATTTATATTGATGTCTTACTTATGGAATTTTTCAAATCAATATTTTGAATTTGATGATTTTCCACATGTGGTTATTAAACAATCGTAATTTTATGTGGTCTTGACATATATTGAAAATTAATCAATTTGATTCATTGGAAAATATGTTTACTGGAAATTGGACATATTGAAAATTCTAAAGATTATGATGACCTTATATAATTCTTCAATGATTCATTTTAATTAGATTGGATGAATTGTAGACATTGTAACTAATAATTGGTAATGTTAAACTCTTTTTTTATCTTACCAAGAAAAATTATAAGATATAAATGGATAGGGTGACTTTATTTTATCGGAAAAGGAAGATATTATTATCCAAAAATATTATTTGAGAGGAAAAGCTTAACAATTTCCATTAATATATGACTATTACATTCTTGTGTAATTGTAGAGTTCTAAAAGATGATTTTATAATATTCTATTAATTTTTATTCATATTCAAATACATTCAGTTGTTATAATTATTAATTTTTAATTATTTTTCCTTTTTTGGTACCAAGGGAACATTTATCTTGGTTTTCCTGATGGTAAGCAATGTTCATGGGTGCTGGAGTTTCACATACCGAATACATTCAAATATTTTTTAATTAAATTTCATTAAAAATTGGTAAAATAAAATTAATAATATATTTAAACATGTTTAAATGTTTTATATTGGTATATTAAAACTACTTGTATTTTTTTACAGAACAAATATTATTATAGACAAAAATAGTCTAATAATTGTGGTTCATGGTTTTTATATTTATTAATGCTAATTAAGAAAAAGTGAATGAAAAATATATGATGTTTATGTTGTTTTGAACAACCAAATGTTGTTTCAAAATCATTATAAAATGTGATTTAATAAAATCCATATCTAGATAATATAAAATTACAATTTATATAATTTAAATTATATGCTACAAAACCCATGATCCCCTAGAACACCACCCAATAATTGTTTTAATTCAATTATGATGAATTCTATGGTAGGTATGACCAGTATCGTTTGGGGGAACTTTGTAGCTGATTTTACTGAGGATATAGTGGGTTTTCAACCAAAATATAACCCTTTGACTGAATCTAAAGACGAATTTAATGCTGGATGGACTTCCTTTCAAGTGAAGATCATCCAAAATAATGGAATGCTATCAGATATTCATCAATCATATGGTTTGACCCTATATATTGATTTTTTTCACTACCCAAATCTCTTTATATATATTGTATTAATTATTCAATTCTTGGATGATTCTTTTTTAATAATGGATTACAAGGTTTTGAAAAGATTTTGATTATTTTATTATAATTTAATTTATATATTCAATTATTAGAATAATTGGACATAAATTTCCTCTATTAAATGGAATTATTTATCATAATAAATTGATGAGGGTGAGTGAATTCAAACTCAATTTGGGTAAGGGGATACTTTTTCCATGTTATCCATTTTTATTTTTCTTTAATAAAGCTAATTCATGAAATTTTAAATAAATTGGATATCAGACTAATGATTTGATTTAAAAGGGGTTGTTATGTGAGTAACTAAATAAGTGATCTGTCATTACAGTGAATACCTTATAAAAAATAAAATAATTAAAACATTTGAGTGATTAGGATCCCAAAAACCCACTAAAATTTAAGTTCACCTTTCATTAGATCTCGACCATAGAACCCATCCTCCTTTAATCCAAATATAGTTTAGGTTCTATTTCTAATATATTATTAACGCAAATTTTTTCACCTGGTTAATTAATAAATTACATGAAACAATGGAAAACAAATTTTCACTATGTTATCAACCCCAACAAACACTATCTATGTAGTCCGTTGGTCTAGGGAAATCTATGAATTTCTATCTTTGCATTTCACATGATATGCATTAAATAGGTGATTTGCATTCGATCCCATTTCTATGTATATATGGGAATTAAATTATTTATCCAAAACTTGGGAATATATAATGGCTCAAAATTAGAGGAATTTTTTTAACTTAAACCAATATTAAGGGGTTAAGGGGTAATAAGATATATTTTATTGTTTTTTTATGGTGCATAAGATGTGGTGAATGGTTTTCCTTTTAACTGAAAATAAAAGACAAAAGAAACCATTATTGTGTTAAAAATATTTTTATTTCTAAACCCTTGATTTTATTAATTTTTATGATCTCCATTATTAAATAAATAACTACATATATTTAATTAATATGAGTTAGGATCCCATGAATATTGGTATCTCTTGGTTAAATCCCCTATAATAGATTAAGAAATAAATTATAATTACCATGAAAATATACTTGTATCAGAAGTGTGAGATGAATTATTTGATATTATTTCAAATGAATTTAATGATTTTTTTGTACATTTCAACCTTGATGGGGCCTGTAGGGGGGGTATTGATAATACGAGTTTCTAGGTTGTTTTTTTTGTTTTTGGGGTGATTAGAATGGGTTTCTATATTGTGATGTGGTGTGATATCTGTATTTGTATTGTGGGGTCAATATAATGACCATGTAATGATATTTGGGAATGAAATTGGGTATGAAATTTTTCTGGGTCGATTGATATAATGAAATGACCTTAATTACAAACAATATACAATCAATGTTAGTTTTTTGATATATTTTAAAAAGGATGGAATACCTCAATAGGTGTATCTTCATTAAGAACTATTAAATCATGAATATTTTCAGTTTTTTATTGAATATTAATGGTGAAATGTGTTTTTCATTATATAATGGTTTATTACAATTTGTGATGGTACCGGTTGGTCTTCTATGTCTAAGTATTGTGTCTTATATTAGTGAGAAATGTTAGTCTTATGGGACCTGGTTCTATATGTTTGGATTTTGTGGTATTATCTATCTTTTATTTATATAATATTTTTATTTCAACCCATTATGGGTTATATAATCTTACCAAAACTAAATGGAGTTTGAATCATGGTGTTTTCCCCAACATCCAATTATTTGGAGTAACGCATGGCTAACAAAACCATCTTCCATGCCCATCCTTCTAATATTGTTTGAGATGTACATACATAGTTGGCGGTGATTATAATCAGATGATGGATTAGTTATGGGAAACACCTCTATAAGAGATAAAAATTTTGTGGGTTCCCAACGATTAATATATTGATTTGATGTGTGTTGGGGGTGATATATAATAGGTGGACTGAATAAAGATGATGTCCCACGAATTCATGAAAATATAATACCCATATTATATATTGTGGTTGTTATATAGATTTTTACTAATTAATTAATGTGACTCTATGACTTGAAATAGGTTTGTATGGGATTTTTTCTGACTCATACATAAGATAAATGGATTTATATGTGATATTATGTTTTATAGGATATGAGAGTGTGATGTTCAACTTGGGATGTTAGAGTGGAAAATGAGTGGGGAAATGAGTACAAGGTACATATTCTTACTATTATTTAAATGATGTATTTTTAATTTTTGATGTGTAATTTAGAGGGAGTTTCACTGAATGTTTTTATAGAATGTTGGACCATTTCATTTATCAAAGGGTTTTTTTGTTTCTTCATAAATGAATAAACATGAACTTTTACCATTTAAATTAGAGACCATCATTATGATCCTAGTTATTATACATTTAAGGATAACCCTATGTATATATAAACGGTTTCCCTGATTATATATGCCTTTTAAAGTATAATATATAATATCCATTTTTTGGAATTAAAAGTATTAAAATGTTTCTATAACAATGATTATTATTTAGTAAATACTTTGTGGTATTAATAATGTTTGTACATTTTTCATGAATTGTGGGATAGTTGGGTTTCCCATTAATGTTATGTAATTGATTTTCATTCATATTGTAATCTTATATCTGAATAATACTATTACATTTGAGTTTAATTACATCAATATGTGATAATTTTAAGCACATGGTTCTATTCTCCAAACAAATGACTATTAAAGGAGGTCTTCATTGATAATTATTTCTCTTCACCCATTTTCCACCATTGATAAGTTCCTTATGTAAGAGTTGTATCCTAAAAAGTTATTTAATTTTTATTGTGTCACAAATTTGATAATTATTTTAGTTAATCACTCTATGGATTTATGGGGTTAGAAGGGATTTAATAACAATCAATATTGGTCCATGAAATATCTTGTTATTAAATGACATGATTATGAGTCTACAAAATGACAAAATTTTTGGGTTATTTTAATTTGTTCAATAATAAGTAGAGGATGATTCATTTTGTGTGTTTTCAAATTTGATGGATATGGGTGATATTGTCAAATAAAAATGAGTTAAGTTATAAAAATGATTAAATTTTCATCGTGATGGGCATAGTGTTTTCCCCATGTTTTCAGGAATAGATCATGGTCTTTAACTACATGCAGTTCAGATATTATAGTTCATAAAATATGATATAATTGAGTATTATAAGTATAATATTAAATATTAGTTAGAGTCATCGTAGAGGGTTTTGTGTTGTTTTTTGTGTTAAGAACTACTAAATTATAAATGGATTGTCCTCAGTATGGAGAAAAATAAGTTGTTTAAAGGCTTCAATATTTTTTTCATTCTGATTTTATTTTGGGATGCATTTTGAGATCTATTTTTAGTTTTCATGATTTAAAAAGCATCACATAAGTTATGGAGTCTACATCATGGTGATCAAAATGAGTAAGATATTTTACTAATAACATTCACATAGATTATAGTTTGGAGTTATTATCATTGATGATGAATGAAGAAATTAGATATGATATTATCTCCCTTATGTAGGAGATCTTAAGAATCTAATTTCTCAATATTAAGATTAATGAATTATATAATTTAATTCCTAAGTTAATTACTGATGTTGATTTTAGATCATACCTATTTGGTGAGGGATTATTCCAACTAATCACATATGAAATTTCCCTATTTATGCTACTCTAATTCTTAGTGGCTCAGAATAAAATTCTTTTGTTGGGAATCAAAAATATTTCGTTAGTTGAGGTTTTCACCTATAGTGAGATTAAAATAGCATTATATATCATTCCATTTTGGGGATTGATGTTTGCAACATTCAATAATAGGCTTTACATTTCTGTTTTAGATCAATTAGTATCAATTTCACTATCAAAGATAGTGACTAACCAATCTGGGAGGTTAAAATAGTATGTAAAGTTAAAAACAATTTTTAATTGAAATAGTTAATCCATGTTTGTATCAGAAATAGTGGAAATTATATGTTTTTATAATTAATTATTTGTGGTAATATACTCAATATTTGGGTGGCGAACCTTTTAGATTTTATTCATATGTATTTACATTTCCATTGGAACCTATAATATATCAACATCATGTAGGATGTTAGTAGTGGTAATCTAGTGTATAGGTTATGGAAATGAATGATATTGTGATTCATGATCTTTATATACTACATGTTATCTAATTTATGATAAATTTATTTCCACATTATTCTCAACCATTCGTGATTCTTGAACTTCACAATCCCATATTGATGATTTTTAGTTCATCAATTAGGAATTGATTTAAAGAGAAAAACCATTCCACCCGGGTTATCAAAACTATATATAAGATGTGATATTTTGATTTATGTGTGTTGGGGATGCCTTCTGATAATGGTTTATCACTCTCAGTGAGTGATTTATTCCCATTGTACATACAAAAATATGACACAATTCATGGAATGTAAGAATTTTTTACATTAATTTAGTTATTTTTTACATCGAGTAGAGATTTATGTTTTTAGATATGGAAGGCCTAACAAACTATTGTTCATTTAATAGTGGAGTTACCATATTCGTAGTTGGAATGTATATACTTTTTTAACATATTTAATCAAATATTTAGGGGAATTTAATCTGGTATGGGCTCCTGGGGTTATTGAGAAGTTTCTAGATGTATTCATGGAAGTGGTTTTTACACTACCAACTTACTGTGATTTCGGGATTGGGATTATATTATAACATGGTGTTACATGGAATTCAATATATCCTTTAAAAATGGAATCCATGATATTGAAAGTGTTAAGACTTCAAATTAAGTCATTGAAAAAAATTATTTCGTATGACCTATTGTATCCTATTGGGGTGCTCCATTTTTTCTTCTATATTTGATATGAATATCTTATAATATTTAAATAATACTATTGGTAAAATCATGTAATAATCGACATGTTTTATCACCCATCAAGGATATATGTTTTTTACAACTATTTAATGTATCATTTATATTTTCCATAAAACATATTGATTGTATGATTATTATTATATAAGAGAAAAATATATGGATTCTCCAAATAATTCCTTTACATGTAGGTTTGGAAAATTTGAGTTCATAGTAATATTATTCTTTATTATAAACAAAACTATCATGTTTATGAGGATTATTTACTATATTCTATATGAATTATTGTATTATGTAATTTTTCATGTTCATTTATTGCATCCTTATATACTATATGTCATCAAAGGATCGTTTTGAACATATCAATGTTGTCTTATGGGTTTATATGAACTAGTATCACTATTTAAATTATTACAAGGGGAAATATAGTAATGAGAAGTTGATTTAATTTAGAAAGGTACGTATTAATCGGTTGATTCGATAGACCCATCAATGTTTTAAGAAGTAATTTTTTGGGAAACACAGAAGAATGTGGCGTATGTTAATGGGTTCTTTGTCGTTGTGGACTATTATTAGTGTAATTTTTTTGACATCTCAAATATTTTACCACTAATAATTTCCCATATAATGAATGAAAATCCATTGAAATAGTGTAATCAACATTAATAATCTTTCAACTATATAATTTAAATTCAAGTATTTTATTTAGTGCATAAATTTCTAGATGATTATATTATTTTAAAATACATTTATGATTCTCTCCATCTAGGTTTGGGATGCATCTTCATATATATTTTGGTAGTGATATGTTATTTTTATATGAAGATATTTTCCCAATTAAAAAAAATATTCCAAAAATGATATGAAGTTGGAAATAGTAGTATTTTAACTAAATCTATAGAGACAATACCTCATTGGTATTCTCATTATATGATTTATATACCATAATGATCTAAAGAAAATAATTACTTAAATTAATAAGAATGTATGGTAGTTTTAGAAGATTAAATTTCAAAATGATTAAGTTTTTTAGATATTTCACACAATGGGGAAATTATTTTTTTATGTTTTGTTGATTATAATATCGCATAGTGATGTTGTTCGGGAAGTCTGATGATGCTTCTAGAATCAATAAAGAGATTGAATTAATGAATCTTGATATGAATGAGGATGTAAATGGTGGTTTTTTATAATCATATTACTATGTAATAATAATTTATATGGTTGGTGGAGTATTATTTATGTATAGAATCAAAGTTATATGTGAAATAATATTGTGCCTATCATGGTGGTGGTCTATATGGGTGGTCCTGGGATAGTTAAAATATGATTTTTTAGGGGACTTAATTCATTACATTGTATATTTATGAGATAAATCACCATGAGTCTCATATTATTCCATTAGCATGTAATCTGAGTATATCTAAGATGTATTTTGGCTATAGTATGCTACATTGGGGTCCTTGGAGGAATTTGGTGGGGGCAGAGTGTCTGTAATTGTATTTTCCATAATAACCGGTTGAGTATATGAATTTTTCACCAAGATTAATATTATTTAACATTAATATCAACATGTAGATTTATGAGGAAATTTCAAGGTTTTTATTAACCATATTAGCCTTGTAATTTGGAGGAACTGATTCCCCTTAGGTGAATATGTATAATCTCATGATGTCTACCCAATTTATGGAAATATATTTTCATTTCATTATGTATTTTATTTATTAGTTTATATTTGGAAGAGAATATAGGGATACACATTGTTTATAGGACATTCACTTGTGATGAGGATCAATGGGATTACTTGTGATTCAATATAGTATTGCAACAAACATTTGATGTCTTGACATGCATTAGCACTCCTTTTCATCCTAAAAAGAAATGGTAGATATAGTGGGATATCTATTTGTGGGAGGACATGATACATGAAAAAATCATGGGTTATGGATGATTTTTGGTGAATCAAATAAATGTGTATGTGGTTTACTATAATAATAGCTATAACTAAGGCATCATAATATTTAGTTTTGATGAGTTTATTGATGGTCATGTTCTTATCCTTTGTGATATATGTGGTTTGTGATTTAGGTATCCTTGGTCTTTATGTGGTTTTGTGAATGAAATGTATGATATATATTTTTATGGAGTGGATAAATATGGTGAGTGGTCATCATATTTATTACATTCATCATAGAATAACCCCATATAATTTTTTATAGACGGTGTATTTTATATAGTCTCCCCTCAATAACAGAATCAGAGGTTTTGTCAGTGGAGTAATATTTATTCCTATTTCATTGTACCATTTGAGGTGTTTATGTGTTAATGTGATGTTTTTTGCAGTTTTTAATCCAAATATTTTGAGACCAGATCGATGATTTCTTTAAGATGTATCATCTATCTCATTATATTTGTAATGGACACCATGTAATTATAAATAAATGGATTCATATTAACGATTATGAAATACATATTGAGATACCCATTTAGATCTATCAACACCATGTGAACGTGATATGCCAATGATTTATCACTTTGTTTTGTGTCATGTGGAAGGATAGTGGTTTAGAAGATAGTACCTTGGAACAATCGACAACGATTTATCTTCAATATAAAAAGTTGTTATGAGGGACGCTGTTGTTTTTTTCCCATGATTGATTTATAATATCATTTTTAGTTTATTATTAAATTATTTAGTTAGGGTTTTCAAGTATTTCTGGGATGGTTGTTGATTTTTTGTCGTAACAAGGTCCATGAAAATTATCTCATTAGATTATTATAAATAAATTTCCCTTTCTATCATAATACCTATGTAATATGAACTGATTCCTAGTGAGGATAAATTATTGAGAAGAATCTAATTTTATTGATTTCATATTTAAGAACTTCAATTGAGTTATTTCTTGTTGTGATTATTCAAATAAAAAAAATGGTGGATCTATGAAATTAAGAGTATAAAAATGTCTATTTAGTGTGTCACAATTACATGGTGGTGGGAATTTTCATAGCCTTTTTTCTTTTCATCATATGAATTGTGTGGTTAGTTTTATCCTTGGTTTACACGTTGGTGGCTGCAGAGCTAATGATTTTTGAGCTGGTGTTAACCATGTTTTAAAAAATGGATTGGTAGGTAATTTCAAAAGGAATGAAATATATATTGTTATCTTGTTTGAAAAATCCATTGGTAGACTCCCAAATTATTCCATATTCGATTAATGTGGTTCTTATAGGGTATCCCTTAGAGAAATGGGTATTGTATATTCCAACTTGTTGTAGGGCACGACATAGTGAGGTGAAAATGATCATGTTCCTAATGTAAACCCTCTTTAGTAGAATATTGTGGTATTTTTATGGATTAAATAATCTATACTAAAATATATAAGAGGTCATGTTGATGATAAAAATGTATTGATTAATGTTTTTAAAATGCGTGATAATATAGGGTTCAATGGATATAATTATGGAACATTTCATTCACAAACTCACCATGACTATTCTGAGGAAACATGGACCATAGTGAATGATCGTGAGGCTCCTCTATAATAATTGGAATTCATATTTCTATGGTTCATTTTTTCTCCTCCATTGAATCTATGGTTGACACATTGACCTCTCATGACCATCTAGACACACTTATTTTGATTATGAAGACCTTAGTCCATCCATATGAATGTCCAACGAATATTGGGAATTTAAATTCCCCATTCATCATCAGTATCATTGTTCTTCTTCCTTATGTATGTCTCTATTCGTGGTGATCATTAATTTTATGTTGAATTTTCATAATGGATTAATTTTACATTGTTAAAAATATGTTCTAGTTATAGAAACATTTTGATGGTTGATTCAAGATCTCTTATTCTTACTGTGAGATAATTGAACATCTGTTTGAATAATGAGATCATTGTTCTATTATTTTTTGTAGATATATATGAATTCCACACTTTTCCCACTATTTTGATGAATAGTACAAGTCAACACTATACTTTAATTAATTGTATTAAATTGAACTCAGTAAGGATTTGGAGTAATCACATATGTTTTATTTCTTTTTTTATTTTTCAAATGAGGATTTCCATTCATGTTGTTCTGACTAAAAATAATATTATTCCAATCATTTCATGTATTTTAGTTATTTTTATCTCTCGAAACGTTAGTTGATTGGTTTATTTTATATTACCATTATTAAAACGTTATCTACATACACATATGGGTAATTAATTAATTGTACAAATAAATATTGTTTCTTGTAACCATACATATGAAACAATGTTTTTATCAAATTGAAATATTCATAAAACTGATCTTATTACATACATGAGAGACCAATTCTCTAATGTATATTGATGTTCATTTAAGGAATCGGTTTGGTACCATGTAACCATATTTGAGTTTTCTAAGATTATGGTGGTGGTTCGTTCTAGTATGGAGTTTTTTGTGGCATTGGTGTGGTGAGATAGATGTGCTATTATGTTGTCGTATGAAATGGGATGTTTGTTAGATTTAAAATAGCTTTTTAATGATCATATAATGGTATTTTATCATGGATTGTAGATAATTATTTTTTATTGGTTAATAAATTAATTAGATGAAATGAAATTGTATTTAATGTGGGTTTTCATTGAATATTGATTGAAAGACTTGGTAATTATAATTTGGTTACTATGTTGGAAATCATGTAATTAGAAAATTTGGAAATGGGTAAGTGAATTGAGTCATGTTTATAGATTGATATTTGGGTGAAAAATTATATACTTGTGGTAGACGATGGTTTAGGACGTAAATGGATATTTAATTGGTTTTTTGAGTATCATTAAAGTTGATTGATACTAGATATTAGGTTGGGATTATTTAAGACTATCTATCCTTTATTTTAATGTAATTTCTTTATGGATCGCACTGTTGTTTGATTATGTTACCACCACAAAATTGTTAATGGGTTCCTTATTTTTCATGAATCATCCACTATAGTGGTTAAAGGGATTAATACCTACCCAAAATTCCCAATTATACATTTTATAGATGTATAGACCCGACATTAAACATTACATAATATGTAATTAAGTTAATAATTTACATTGAGTATCATTTCTGGATTAGAGTTATAGAGAATTAGGCCATAACTATTACATTACAACATAAATATTATATGAAGACACTTTTACTCAGTATCAATTTTTTCATAAAATATAAACTCATAAAAGAAAAAAAAATTCTTTTCTTGATATAAATATTTTTGAATTCTTCATGTTTCTTACCCTCCTTTTTACCCAGTGATTTTTTTTTTCAAAAACATTGGATTAGAAAAAAAATCTCAGAAAATATTATAAAATAAATAATGAAAACATTAGTCCATCAATAAATACATAACATAAGCTCCTTAACATTCCTAGTGAAATCATATTATTTATGAATACTATATTGAAAACAGAAATCATAAAGAAAACTTGTGGCATCAATAACTTTATTGTAGTGTAGTTTTCACAGCTACATAGGTAGTTACATTTGAAATACCCATCACAGTATATTCCATAAATCATTCAGGAGAATAATTAACATTTACCTCAGTCATGTAACCCAATTAATTGTAGATCTATCTCAGGCTCACCCGACCTAGGTTAATCACGGAACCACACATATATGTAATCAATGCCCATGAACCATAACATAATCAGAAGACATGAACAAGAATAAAGGTAAGATAAAATTTTTACATTGAAATCACAATATATCATTACAAGATGTTGAAATAATTAATCCATTATCAAACCCATTTTCAATAAATAAATATTTAAAAAAAGTGTGTAACGTAATTATATTTCCTTGTAAAAACATTATGGCTTGTTAAGGAAGCCAAATATGAAATAATGATCGTGGTGCCGGAAAGGTCATTTTCACCGCATGCGTTTAAAAGAAACATTATTTTTTCATTTAGTAAAATAATTCATTTAGAAAAGATTCCCTTTGAATGAAATTAAAATTCATATGGGGTCATACATTGTATAAAGGAAAGTCGTGTATAAATCAAAATAGCCACATCGAAAGGAGATTGAGACAATTTCCCTTACATTATGTTCGACTTATCTCATATTTTCATTTATCTTCGTAAATAATAATCATAAATTAATTTCCACTTTCTTCACAACCATTTTCAGGTTTAGTATTCATTTTATATCACTCATTACATTGATATAACAATTAGTTAATTATTTGAGGTCATACCAGAAACATTTTCCTTGTTCGGAACTAGAGTAAAAAATATAGTTGATATAAATAAAAATTGTCATTGTGTTCAAAATTGCATTATCTATAGAGTTATATTAATGATTTATATATCATATAAATCTAGTATTTATATTTTTTTATAATATTACATAATATTTGGAGATAATAAATGAAATTCACCGTTCATGTAGACGGTAAGTCGTACATACGCTTGAACGCTACATTCATTTTTTCTTAATATTTTAATGAAAAAAAAACAAAATTATATCTAGTTATATTATAGTTACATTATAGTATCATTTTTTATATATTTTACACAATTTCATTAAATCCATCCTTTATAGCTTCCATGAATGGCATGAACCAGTCATATCACTTTTAGGCCAAGGTATTCTGCATTTCCTCAAATGAAATTATTATATTTAAACAACATGAAATGAATAATGGTATTTTATAAATAGTAATTAAAGAATCATAGAGATAAAATAAATAAAATAAATATCATATATATTTATAGTTGCTTCATAATGTCCACCAAGAGAGGTGGCAAGGGAAAATCGAACAATAATCGTTTCGTGAGGCAATAAATCACCATCCACGAAAACAATATTTTCTATACCCATTAGATAGAGGTATTTGTAAGTTTATTTATTATCTTTATCATAACATAAACCTATTATATTGATGATAATGTTGTTATTATGTAATTAAAGAATAATAAGAACATATGGAGAGGATAAATAAAATAAAAGAAAATAACTTGATAAAATCCGTTACCATTAAATCGGATAACTCTATTTGTTTTGAACCAAAAAGCATCAATTAATTTCCTTATTCAAAGAGGAAGTCATCTATGAGGAATATAGTGATGTTGGGAGCTTATTAGAGTAGATGCTGGATTAACCAAGAGTCTTTATAGTTATGTGTAATGTGTTAGAGGTGATGACCTTTTCTAAGGGGGGGAGGGCTCTTTAGGAACATTTGAAAATATTATTTTACTATAAACAGAATTTCGATTCCAGAATGGCCCAAACACATTTAATTAGAACATAATTTGTTTGTGTTCTAAATACTGTCATAAAATGGGTTTTGGATAATTTTAGGGCATAAAATTAACCTTATCTTTTCGTTTTAACCCTTAGTTAACTAATTTAAATTTTACCATGTCCTATTGTTTATTCATACTATATGATTAATATATTTACAACAATATCCCAAGTGACACAACATGTATCATTAACGACATTATAACATCATATATTTTCATTTTATGAATATTATTTTTTATAATGTTTTTTATTATTTAATAAATATTAATTATTTCAAAATACATTCATTAACAAAAATATAAAAAGTAATTTTTATCACTAAAATTATTGGATGGAATAAAAAGTTTCAAAATAATATTTTTTGAATATATATAATCTCAATTATTTAAAAGAATCATTAAAAAGGTAATCACTACATCATCATTGTGTCATAAATAAATTTATTTCTCTGAAGTCTTAAAATTATAAATAAAATACAATGATGTCGGAATTATTATTATCTTTATAATTATTATTTATATATGAAAATATCACTTATATAACCCCCTCTAAAATCATTTTACGAACATATATATGTTTATGTTACATTTTCTTTTACATTAAATTAATTTTTATAAAGTGTCATTTTCACTTAAAAGTGGCATCATGGGGTCCCAAATTCATCACAAAGATGTCCACGGTTATACATATATCATCATATAGGGTTAGGACACATTTTGGGGTAATTTAATATTATTATTATAATATTATATTTTACCCATTTTATCATATTTACCCTTTAAACAGGGAAAATAAAATATTTACTTAAATAATTATTCATAATATCTATAAAAAAATTACCTATTTACAAAATTTTGACTTCATGATTCCAAATATGGAATCCATTTCTCCAAATTCAGAACCCAGAAGTTGCAAAGATTAATTTAAAATTAAATCCCATTTCCCAAACCAAAAAATGATTTTTTAAAATGAAAAAACTACAAAAAGATGGACATGTTTTTATGTCCAATTACTTAGTGAAATTGTTTCTAAATAACAATATTGGATTAAAAGTAAAAAATATAATTAAATTAAAACTTAAATGAAATTAAAATAATAATCTATCTATATAAGGAAATTAGATGAAATGATAGTTTTGAATAAAAATGCGGTATTTTTTACTATTCATAAAAATAAAATTAATTAGGAAAATACTAAAATTTCATACAATGTAAATTTTGATGTCCATATTATAAATAAGAATTTTATTTTGTTAATTAGAACATATAAAATTGAAAAAACTATATTTAAAAATGGTCACCATCAATAGGCAATAAAATGACATTTTAAATAATATTAGAGTATTTATTGATTAAAAATAGGATTCATTCTTATTTTAATCCTATTAAATTTATTGGACAAGTGTAAAGTCATTTAACTAACTAGTGTAATCATAGTGTAGTTATATATGTTCATTCTCATAAATACAAACTCTATGTGTTAAAAACCATTTAATATAATAATATTATTTTTTTCAGTATAACTCAATGTTTTTTGTGACGAAAGATTTCAAAGAAACCCATTGTTGCGTGTTGAGTATGATATCAAAAAAATAATCCCCTTTATCTTAAATATAATATCTTATTCATAAGTATTAACTGAAATAAAAAATTACTATTCTATAAAAACATGGGGGGTTACATCCTTCCCCCCTTTTGGAAATTACATCCTTGCAATTTTAATATTGGGCTCAGAAACTTCATTGGAAGTCATATTTCAGAAAAAGTGTCAAAAAAACTATCAATATAAATTAAATAAAGAGAATTACAAAGGTCACTTGAGATAACCCATTCTATGATTCCATTTAGGAAAACAACAATATGGAAAAGAAACTATGTGTCACGTTCTGATGGAGAATGATTGAAAATATGATTTGGAGAGAGTTAACAATCTAAAAACCACAGACTTGTGAAGGGATAACCTGTCTTTGATTAACCTATATAAAATTTAAATTGAAATTTTTTCCGATTTTGGTCCCCTTTTATAATGATGGGGAATCTGTTTATGGCATTGACTAATAAAATAAGGAGATGTACATAGTTTTCTTGTATAGTTTCATCCTTTAATAATTATCTACCAAAACTAGACATTTCTCTAAATGATATGTTTTCAAGATGACTTGGTCTCCTCAAATGCACTAGATTCAACATCTAGATAATCACATAAACCAAAGATGTTGAAATATATATTTCCCTTGTATTTATACATAAACCAAAAGCAGAATGTTTAGTATGAGATCATATAATCCCCAAAATTATTAAGAAATACTACACTTAATCACCAAAATTTAACAATCAGTTCCCAAAGTTAAATAAAGAAAATTCAATAAACAATTGTATTTAAAATAAATCAATATAATCCAAACAATGATTGAAACCCAAATCCTAGAATAATTTAATCTAATAGTTTTACAAAGTAATTCTTAACATTTTTCTCCAAATAACATTGGCCACTCTTATAGTACCACAGTAAAAATTAATTAACCAAATCACATATTCCCTGTGATAGGTTAATAATTTCCATAAATAACCCAAATATCCATAATTTCATAAAAAATCAATGATTCTTAAAAAAAAATCAACCATTATTCCACAAATAAAATCTCATCGTATTCTGTTTTTCTTAGGAATATAGTGTTCCAAAAAGTGAGTATTTCTTCCAAAATAATGATTATCAGTTAATCACCAAATCATTTCCTTATACTGAGAATATCTATTTGATAAAACATAAGTTCACAAAATCAACTTATTTCTTATCCATAAAATCATTTAACTAAAATTAATTAGTCATAATGACTAGTGACATCATGTAGGCTAGTGGTAGGTGATGCACCCTTGTCTCCCTTTGGTTGTTGGTTCAATACCTACAGCATTTCCGGACGTGATTTGCTGTCACTTATCTTATGGGTTTTCATTTCTAAAAAACCATATATTTCTAATTATATTACCAAAATGAGATAATATCTTTTAAAATATCCATAACATGTTTTATCATCAAATATTATTTGATACCTCACATTTTTAATCCCAAAATCTAAAAACCAATAATTTCCTAGAAAAACATATCTAATTAACCTCTAATGTTATCTAATATTACCACACAAGAAAATATAGTTCTTCCTTTAACAATATTCTCACATATCAATATGTAGGTTTACACACACTAGAAAAATTATTCTAATGAAATTACACTATCAATATATCCTTAAAACTTTTAAGAATTTCTTCATCCTAAAGTGTACCATAACTCTAGAATACCATATATGTAGATTTTTTACTTGTTTAAAGTTCTTCATGATACATTAACTATTATTTTCTAACTTATTATGTGATACTTCATTCCTACGAACAAATTCATGAATCATATCTTAAGATTCAATAATATCAAAACATCAATTATAAAATAATCCATACATTTTATTGGGAAATACTAGTTTCTTCATCATCAATTGTAATGAAAATAGAAATTGGTAAATATATAATTGTATGATCCTACTGCTCCCATTCTCCAAAATTCTTTGTTGGGAATATGTTTGTATAATGACCATTAAAAACAAATTTAAAAAATTGAATTGATCAATCTTAAATTACTTTTTCCCCGTTCCTAGAGTCAACTGGATGATACTTTTTTTCCAGGGCAGGTTATTTCTTTGTTACCTTCATTATCACATCTAGAGAATCTACTAGTCCATTTGAACCATTTTCCTAAGTGTTTTTTCCACATCCATGACACATAGTTTCTTTTATATATTAACCTTTATGATTATTACCTAAACATTCATTGGTATTTGTTTCTCGTATATATGATGCCTTAGAAAAATAACCAAGGATCAAGGAGTAAATAATGACTTTAGATAGATGGATAATAATAACTACAAGTAGTTCAATTGTAGCAATGATTTCATTTGGTTTCATATTTAAAAAACCTCAATAGTTTTCATCACATCGATTGTTACTTTGGTGCCTTCTAGATCCAGAAAATTACTAAAACCAAAATGTTCAGTGTCAGTATATCTGTAAAATAATCAAATACTAACTTATGAGGCGGGTAAACACTAATATATACTTATTAATTTTATCTTAAACTCATTCTATTTTTCTAAAATAACTATCATTATTTCTAATATGCAAATGGTTATGTCACTTATGTTTAAATAACACCATATCCTATAATGTTATCTAAACCATACTCTACTATCTACTGTAAAGACCTGGCCTTAAACATTACATAATCCGAAATTAAGTTAATAATTCATATTAAGGATCTTTTCTGGTTTAGAGTTTGAGAGAATAAGGCCATAAATATTATATTACAATTTATCTATTACAATTTATACACTTCTACTCAGTATCTATTTTTTACATGAAATAAAAACTCTGAAAAGAAAACAATAATTATTTTCTTGATATAGGTCTTCTTGTATTATTAATTTATCTTACATTACCTTATACCCTGTGAACTATAATTCAAAAACATTGCATGATCATAAAAATAATATTAAAGGTTAAAAAATAATGAAATAAAACATTAGTCCATCAATAAATAGAAAAAATAATATCATTAACATATATCATGAAATAATAAGATTTATGAATAACACAAATAAATCATAAGTCATAAAGGAAACATGTGGAATCAATCACATACTTACATTGTAGGTTTCACAACTACATAGGGTGTTACATTTGGAATAACCATCATATTATATTCTTTAAATCTCTCAATAGAATCATTAACCTTTACCTTAGTCACGTTGCCCAATTCATTGGAGAGATATATCAGGCTCACCCACCATAGGCTCATCAAAAAACCACTCGTATACATATATAATTCCGATGAACCATAACATAATCATAACACATGAACAAACAAATATGAAAGATAACATTTCGAAATTGCAATCACAACATATCAGTTCAATATATTGACATAATAAAACTTTTATAAAAATAATTTTCAATACCAAAATACGTAAAAATGGTATATGGTATTTAATTTTCCTTTTAAAAACATTACAAAAAGTTATGGAAGGAAAATATGAAATAATTATTGTGATAGCTTAAAAGTCATTGTCCCCACAAATGTTAAAAATAAAAATTCATTTTCTAGTTTGGTAAATCAGTTTTCAAATAAAATATTCACTTTTAATGAAACTAAAAGTCCATTTTTTTATAAGTCATATAAATTAATTTTTTTATATATCCAAATATGCCTCAAGGAAAGAAGATTGAGACGATGTCCCTTACCTTGTTTCTAAATTGTCTCATTTGTTACTTGTTCTGCATGAAGAATAAACAATGTTAATTTATACATTATTCAAAACCTTTTTCATGTTAATTATTCCTTTTATATCACTTTTTATCTTTCTATCACAAATATTTAATTATTTGAGTTCAAATCAGACATTTTGTCATTTTTCAGAACTTGAGTAAAAAATGAACTTTTTATAATTAAAAATTGTCCATCTGGTCAAAATTGCATTATCTACAGAAAGATATTCAGTATTTAAATATCATATAAATCCAGTATTTATTTGTGTATATAATAGTACATTACATTTGATGATAAGAAATGAAATGAACCATTCATGGAGACGGTAAGTCGTATATACGTAGGAATGCTAATTTTATTTCATCTTCATATTTAATTGATTAAAACATAATGATACATAGGTATATTATAATTAAACTATAATATCATATTTTATAAATTTTACATATTTTACTGAAATCCATCCTTTAAATGTACAATGTATGGCATGAACCAGTCATATCACTTTTAGGGGGTGGTACTCCGCAATTCCTCAAATGAAATTATCCTAGTGATACAACCTGAAAGGAATAAATATATACTATAAATAATAATTACATAAGCATAAAGATAAAATAAATATCATAAATAACAAATATTATTATAGTTCAACATAACGGACACCATGAGAGGTGGTAGGGGGAAAATGAACAATCATCGTTTCATGAGGCTGTAGTTCGTCGTCCACAGAAACAATATGTTCTATTCCCACTAGACAATGGTACATGTAAGTGTAGTTTGAATCCATATCATAACAAAAAAAATATTATATTCATGATACTTGTGTTTTTATTTAATCAAAGAATAAGAAGAGCATAGGGAGTGGAGAAGGAAAATAAAATAATAGAACTCGAAAGAAGACATGACCATTAAATCGAGTAACTCCCTTTTGTTTGAACCAAAACGAATTTTTGAATTGCCTTATTCTTAGGGGAAGGATTATATGAAAAATAGATGGATGTTGGGATCTTATTGGAGAAGTGTTTGGTTGAGCCAAGGGTATTTAGAGTTGTGTGTAATGGGTTAGAGGTGATGACCTTTTATAAGGGGTGCTCTTTAGGCATGTTTGAAAATGTTTTTTTAATATAAACTATGTTTATATTTAAAAAGTTTACCAACTAATTTAATTTAAATATAAGTTTATTATTGTTCGAAATACCCTCATAAAATGGATTTTATTACTTTTTATGGCATAAAAGTATCCCTCTCTTTTACCTTTAACCCTTCGTTAACTAATTTAACTTTTATCATGTCCTCTTGTATATTAGAAATATATGGTTAATATAATTACTATAAAATTACAAGTGACAAAAAATAGACCATTAATGACATTTTTAACATCATATATGTCAGTTGAACGAATCATTTCTTTTTAGGATTATTTTATCATTTAATAAAATATTAATTTTTTTGAAACTCATTTTTTTCAATTTATATTCTATTCATATCAAGATTTTTAAAAAATCATTAACTAATTGATTATTTAAAAAAACCTTAATTTATTCTAAGACAACAGGTAATTATTCTCCCTAAAATTGTTGGATGATATAAAAAGTTTAAAAATACTTTTATTTTAATATATATAATCACATTTATTTTAAAAAAATCATTCAAAAGGTAATCACTACATCATCATTGTGTCATAAATAAATTTATTTATTTGATATATCAATATTATAACTAAAATAGCATGATTTAGGAATTTTCGTAGATTTATTATTACTTTTTATAGTCATATATTTCACTTATATAATCATAAAAAAAAATTGGTTCACAAAAATATATATGTTTATGTTATATTTTCCTTAACATTAAATAAATTTTTATAAAGTGCCATTTTCAATTACATGTAGCTTCATGAGGTCACAAAATCAACCAATCTATAACCATAGTCGGACATGTATCCGCCAATAGGGTTAAGACACTTTTTAGGGTAATTTTATATAATTATAATATTATGTATTACCATTATTTAAGAGATTTATCCTTTAACCATGGTAAATAAAATATTCACTTATATTACCATTCACAATGTCTAAAAAAGTTACCTATTTAAAAAATTTGGATCTCCGAATTCCAAATACTGAATACATTTTACCAAATTCAAAACATATAATTTTCTGTATGTATTTTAAAATTAATTCCCGTTATCAAAACCATAAATAGTGTTTAAAAAAAGTAAAAACTACCAAAATATTGACAAGTTTTAATGTCCAATTTCAAATTAAAATTTCTTATAATGACAAAATTCGATTAAAAGGATAAAATAAAATATAATTACACATTGAAACAAAATAAAAGAACCATCTAACTATATAAATAAATTAAATGAAAAAGTAGTTTGGAATTAAAATGTTGTATTTTAACTATTCATTAAAAAATGATCTTTTTCAGAAAAAAAAATTCAACCAAAGTTTATTTTGATGTTATGATTCTAAAAAAAATTATTTTGTCAAATAAAACATATAAAAGTGAAAAAAAGAAGATTTAAAAAGGTTTCTCTATCAGAAGGCGATACAAATTTTTTTAAAGAAAATAAGAGTATTTCATGCTTAAAATATGATTTATTTTTATTTTAAACCTCTAAAATTTATTGGATAAGTTTCAGAACATTTAAAAATCATTTTTAATAATAATTTAGTTAGTTATGTTCATTCTTGTTAATATAATAGTTATGTGGTAACTACCATTTAAAATAATATATTTATTATTTCATTTTTCGGTATAACTCAAAGTGTTATTCAACATGAGATTTAAAGGAAACCCATTGTTGTATGCTGAGTATGATTTCAGAAAAAGAGTCCCCTTTTACTTAAAATTAACATCTAATTCTTAATTCTTAATTGAAATTGAAATGTATTATTATATAAATACCTAGGCCATTACAATAGATCTATGATATGAAAGAATAAAATTGGTGGTATGTATAGGTTGATGAAAGAGAAGTTATATTTGATTCATAGGTATAATGGATATTTTTGGAGAGTCCGAGTTATTTTAAAGGTTTTATATGTGTAGGGGTGGGGTCAGGGATATAATAAGATGGAATTCGGTATATGCCGTTGATGATATTGAGAAGTTATATCATAGTATTGTGATGTGATTGAGATATCAATTTTGATATATTATAGAATTGGAGGGATGAACCTACATGAGATATTAATATATTGTGTGTCACTACCCATCACTTGGGGCCCATGTCGTGACTACCCCAAGCCCTCCTTCCATAGGCCAGGGGCTTGCAACTAGCACTGAAGGCGTTTTACCTAAAACTGGGAAGGAATATCCTTTATAAACTGTAAACACACACGATCAAGCACATGAAGAGATACAAAATCAAGATAAATATATAGTAAAAGAGTGAGTAAAGTAAGCCAGAAGGGGATAGAATATAAGACCAGCTGGAAAGGTCAAGAAACTTAAAGTACAAGAGAACAGAAACATCACCTGTAAATAGCTCTCAATGATCCTACCTGAAGGGTATGTACAACTCCCGATCACTCTCCTCTGCGGTATGCCTCATCTAAAGTCCACCTTCGAGCTACCTCTTGTACTGGTACTCTCGTCCTCAGTCAGCAATGTCCGTCGTTTGCAACAAACACAAAGTAGTACAGGCACATCAAGTGCATGGGTGAGTATAATGATACTTAGTAGGGACCCTAAGACCCTGAAGGCCTCACAATATCCACAATGGATAAAAAAATATTGCATTCAAAACAACTGAAAACCCCACTTTGGTATATGCCCATACATATAAATAAGTTATCAAGTAATCCCATCTAAATAATGATGAACTCACAGAGTCCAACTCCAAATCCCCAAGTTCAACTATTCCACAAGGAAGAAATACCATGAAGGTAAGTACCACATAGTTACACCACATAGTTGAATACCATCAAGGTATTACCATGAAGAAAAGTACCAAACAGTTATGGACTCAGCTCACACCAGTAATTAATCATGTACAGTATTAGAGATTATTAGAAATAACTTTTGAATCATCTTACTCTTTTAAGAGGAAGACCCATTGAGGATCCTAAATCATCATCAGACCCACACAGTATCTCTAGGTGCTGACCCCCATAGGATAGCTAGGTTCTAACCCACACAGGATATCACGGTGCTCACCCACACAAGATCTCTCGATGCTGACCCACACAGGATCGCTAGGTGCTGACCCACACAGAATCACTTAGTGATGAGCCACATAGGATCGCTAGGTGATGACGCACATAGGATCGGTGGATGATGACCCACACCAGATGACTAGGTGATGACCCATAGAGGATCGCTCGTTGATGAATCACAGAATCGCTCAGTGCTGACCCACACAGGATCCCTCGGTGATGACCCACACAAGATAGCTAGGTGATGACCCACATTGGATCGCTCGGTGCTTCCCCGCACAGGATCGTGAGTACAATATCGGTATGTCATCAGACCCACACATGATCCTAGTACGTGCTCTACGACATCGTCAGAGCCACATCGGATCCTAATACATTCTTTGTACGTCGTCAGATCCACACAAAATCCTAGTATAGAATCCCCAAAAGGATTCCTAGATAGGATCCATGTGGGATCCTCAAATACAGACCCATAAAGGATCCTTTCACAAGTTACATCTGGCTATTGGGTTCTAGTACGTAACTTTCCCAACTCCGGGAGGGTTCGCTGCTCAATCCATTGGTCGATACTACAACTGCCACAAAGTCCCAGGAATAAGTTTCTCAAAATACAACCACGTCAAAGGTGATATCAACAATGTAGTGGATGTTGTGTAGGGTCACACAGTTGGCGCACGGTCTAAATAAACTGTGCGGCCATCCCAGAAAACTGTTCACCCTTGACAGTGGGCTCCGCACGGGTGGCACACGGTTTGTCCGACCGTTCCAGAAAGCTGTGAGAGGTCCCTGGGTGAGACAGTTGAAACTGCACGGTTTACGTAAGGATTTCCAAACTCTGTGGGGTAACCATGAGACAACACAAAGATAGGGTTTTTATGTCCAGACCACTTGAGAATTCTCTTTTTCCCCCAATTATTTCTCCAACTCGTGGCCCACATGGGAGTTTTAGTTTTCATAGGTTCAGGAGACCTTTATCTAATTTTGGAGGCAAATCAAAGGGGTTTTTTGCTAGATCTAAGGTGGTTCTCCTCATGAAATTCCATCTTTTGGTGTGAGGGTTGCGGTACAGTGGGGTGCCACCATAACTGACCAGATAGCTAGAAGTCTTCTTCACACAGTGTGGTCGCACGCTATGCCTTCGCCGGTTGCCGGCTCGGCCGGTCGTCCTCCATTCATCGCCGCGACACAAGGTTTCCTTCTTCAGTCATGAAGGACACACTATTCTGAAAGAACGACAGAGGGGTCGGGCCATGTTTATTTGGCCTGCACCCTCCACATTAGAGCGGTAGCAAGTGGATAAACTAAAACATGAATGAATAATGTCAAACCCTTCAACCTCTGACAATGATTATTCCCAGACCCGAAAACGGAACTCATCCACGGATCTACTAGTTATATAGTTGATCCGCATTCTTTATTTAGAAGGGAAGAAAATGGGAAACCAAAATCACACATAATTAAACCTCTACATTGATTTCTAGTTGACATTGGAAGGGATGAAGTCAGTGAAGTCGGTGTTTCCCTAATCTTCGGTTCGTTTTCATCGAAGAAATCTTATGTTGGATGACTCTGCAATGTGATTCTGATCCAGATTAGGGATGGTTTCCAAGTTCTTCGATCACCGGTGGTCTTCCATCATTGGGAGGTTTTCCTCATTGGAGATGGTAATAGTTTCGACAAGTTCTTTTCCAACTCTTCTCCCAACAAAAGAATATTCAATATAAATTAAATTAGGTTTTATTAATTTAATTTTAATCAGAACCATTAATCAATAGGTGTTCGCATAATTAATTTGGAGAAAGTTAAAGAGACTTCTCTACATTAAAGGGGCAGTTAAAGAGTTTCTTGCATTAAAACGGAGTTGATGTGTTTCGGGTGGTCCCCACCCTTATATTTAAATTATGAGTTTTAGGTTTGGTGGTCCCCACCTCCATTACCTCACATGCGGGGGGGATTTAGTTCAGGTGGTCCCCACCATTAAACCATCGACATGGGCGGTTTCAAATAAAATAAAAATAAAATAAAAGATTGTTTTGTTTTATTTATATTTCCAGGAAAAACCCAAATCCTATATTTCACCCTCGACCTACCGCGGTCGAGTTGAAGGTCCCCTTAAGAAAATACTGATGATGTGAGTTCAACATTGTGCTTATATTTCAGTTCTAAGAACTGGTTCAATATTTAGAAAACCTTCCTCGCACATATACTGTATATACCCGAAAAAAGTTCAGAAATTCATTCTGGGCACTCCAGGCCTCAGAATCATGCGCCGTTAATTTTCATGGACTCCTAAAATTACCATTTAATTTAAAAAATAACATGTAATTTATAGTACTTTACATTCTCCCAAACTCAGGTATTTACGTCCCAATAATCCACAACTAAAAACTAGTAATACATGTGGGGGTCCTGAGTACATATCTGAGCCTCCAACTCCCATATTCTCTCCTAGAGGTTCCCATGCTGCCAACGAACGCGCACCAGATGTATCGACCACCCACGAAGGAACCGCTCTTATTGATCATCTATCTTAACTACAACCTCCATAAAATTCTCCCCATCGTTGGCATCCAACTCATTATGGTCAATGATTTGGGAGAGGTCGTGCACGTATCTTCTCATCTAGGATATGTGGAAGACGTCATGCACTCGGTGCAATTTAGGTGGAAGAGCTATGTGGTAAGACACCTCGCCAAGTCTACTGAGGACCTAGAAGGGTCTAATGAACCTTGGAGATAACTTGTCGCCTCATCCAAATCTATTCAAACCTTATCTATGTGAGACCCGTAAAATATGTATTTGACATCCTCGAACTCTAGAGGTGTCAGTCTCCTATCGGCATAAGACTTCTGCCTGCTCTGTATAGTCTTCATCCGCTTCTGGATGATCATCAATTTCTCTGTTGTAGCTCGTAACATCTCTGGTCCCACTAGTGCTAACTTCCCTTGGTGATTCTAGCACAATGGTGATTTGAAATTTCACCAGTACAACGCCTTAATAGGTGACATCCCAATGGTGTAGTGATAGTTGTTGTTGTATGAAACATCCACCAATGGAATGTGATCCTCCTTGCTATGAAAGAAGTTGAGTACAAATGCACGTAGCATGTCATTGATGGTATAAATGGTCGGCTCAGTCTGGCCATCCGTATGAGGATAGAATGCGGTGCTCAAACGATTTTGTGTCCCGAAAGCCTCATATGACCCCTTCTATAGCTGGAAAGTAAAACGTGCATCACGATCAAAGACAATATTCAATGATTCTCAATATAGCCGCACAATATCCTACTCATAAAGGCATCCCAAGCCCTCTATTGAACCCTGATCTATAATCAGAATGATGTGGGCCGACATGGTGAGTCGGTCGATGATCACCCAAATCAAGTCATGACCACTATATTTATGTGGATGTTTGGTCACCAAGTTCGTGGAAATCCCAACCCACTTCCACTCTAGGACGTCTAAAAGCTGAACTAAGCCTACCGGTACCTGATGCTCCACCTTCACTTGCATAAAAGTTAGTCACTAAGAGACAAAATCTGCAACAACTTTCTTCATTCCCTTCCACCAGTGCTATGGTCGGAGATCCAAGTACATCTTCTCCACTCCTGGATGTACCGCTAGAGGGGACGTGGGGAAATCCCTCAACACTTCCTCCTAATGTGACACTGGTACCATGGTACGTCCTATGAATATAATGACGTTCTCCCCACTTATAGAAAACACATCAGGTGTTTGTCCTATGGATATCTGAGCATGCCGTGTCTCTCATGGAGTGTCCCCACATTGCACCTCCCAAACTCGCTCATGAAGTGGATGAGTGACTATAATATACTGAAGAAAAGTGCCTCCATCTCGATCCATAAAGTATATATTCAATGCGGCTAGTAGCTCTATCGCATCACCTAGGAGATGTATTCCTGACCTCATGCTGAGTGAATATGCTACATTATTCCCCTTCCCAGGAGTATAAACTATCTTGAATTCATAGTGTAGGAGGAACTCAAGCTAACATCGATGTCTCAGTTTTAGTTCCTTCTAAGAGAAGATATACCTTAGAATCCTATGATCATAGTAGACTATAAAACATTCTCCCATCAGAAAGTGTTGCCACATCTTCAAGGGTAAGACCACTACTGATAACTCCAAGACATAGGTAGCTTAGTTCTTCTCATGTTGTCTCAGCTTTCGAGAACCATATTCGATCATTTCTCGCTCCTGCTTAAGGACACAATTGAGTCCTATCCCGGATGCGTCGCAATAGACTGCGCACCATACTCCCTCCTCCGGTAGCCTTAATATAGGGGCACTAGTCAGCCTCTGCCTCTGATCCTGGAAAATCTAATGACATCTCTCCGACCACACGAAGGTTTTCCCCTTCCTCATCAATGAGGAAGGTGGTTCTACAACTAGGGAGAAATCTGGTAGAATCCTTCGGTAGTATCCAGCCATACACAGGAAACTTCGTACCTCCATCACACTCTTGGGAGGCTCTTAAGAAAGTAACACCTCAATCATCACTAGATCCACTACAAGGCCTGAATATTATATGACAAGTACCAAAAATTGAACTTCTCTGATCCAAAACTGCCTCTTCGGGAGAATACCATAAAGCCTGTTCCCTCAGAGTGTGTCCAGTACTACAAGAAAATGATTGTCATGATCCTCCTCAGTAGTCCAGAAGATCAAAATTCCATCGATGAAGACTACTACAAATCAATCAAGATATGGCTGAATAATCTTGTTCACGAGTCCCATGAACATTGCTGGAGCATTGGTCACGTGGAATGGCATAACCAAGAACTCGTAGTGGATGTACCAACATCTTAAATTTGTCTTCTGCATATCCTCGTCACATACTCGTAGCTGGTGAGATCTTGATATGTGTTCTATCATTGACAACCACCATGATCCATTGAGATAATCAAAGCTGGAATCAATCCTCGACAGTGGATACAAGTTCTTCACAGTCACCAGGTTCAGGTTCCGATAGTTGACACAAAGTCTCAAGCTCCCATCATCCTTCTTGGCGAACAAAATTAAGGCTGCCCAAGGAGAAACCCTGGGCCATATAAACCCTTTCCCCTGTAAGTCCACCAGTTGTACCTATAGCTCACGAAGCACAGTGATAGCCATCTGATATGATGGTATAGATATCGGTGTTGTCTCGGGGTATAATTCATTGTAAAAGTCCACCTCTCTGTGAGGAGTTAGACCTATAACATCCTAATGGAAGGAATCTGCATAATAGTCCACCACAACTGGATAACACGAACTCTCCATATCCACTGCTCTAAGGGTAAGGATACCCAACTTATGTGTAATCTACTGCACTCTCCTCTGTGTAATTCCATCATGTACTGTAAAGGCTCCCTTCTAACCGGTGAAGTTAAACATACTCCCATCCGTGTGGAAATATCACACTTTTCACCAAATAAACTCAATCATAGCATGGAATGTAGATAAATAGTCCATACAACATATTACTTCATAAGGAACTAACACTGCTACTAGAAGATCCTAGATTAAGCTCTTGCCTCATAGACTAACCTCGAACTGTCGGCTCTAGTGTATAATCTTCGAATCCGCTCCCGTAGGAGTATCTAGACATAAGGAATGAGGAAACAACTCTATAGGAATCTCTAAGATCTGAACATGGTCAATGGAAATAAAAGAAAGACTGACACATGTGTCTATAAGTACTACAGCTAAGGTGGAGTAGACACAGATCGTACCTCATATAATCTCCGGAGCATCGTGATCCTAGTCCTCTACTACCTAGAGCTGAGCTCTCCCTTTCCCTCCTGCTCCATGTTGTTGGTGTGGACCACCTGGTGGTGGTGGAGGAAGAATCTCAAAACATCGCCCACTACCAGCTGCACAGCTATCCCCTCTGCCATGTTTTCCAGCTCCCTACAGACCTCCTCGATCGAACCTCTGTCTCAGCCTGGGTGGTCCTTCTACCATCTTCTGATCATCCATAATGCAGATCAGATAGTAACGAGCCATGTGACCCTACCCACTGCATGTGTAACACTGCCCGCTCCTCACAGGACTCGCTCTGTCTCCAGTACCCTGCACAACCGATCCCGAGCCATGAGGTCATCCACCTGTAGGTTTGGTCCTCTTAGACCTCTATGGAATCTTTTTACTGCCAGTTTCAGAATACACCACTATGTGACGTCCGGTGGCCGGTCTCACTGCTGGTGAATGCTCAGCAAGAAAACTCTCCATTAAGAGGGCTCGCTCTAACACCCTCTCCTATGTCGAGATACTGAGAGAAATCATTGATGCCATGATCTACCACCTGAGCCCATGCTTGAAGGTAAGTGCCCTGAATAATGGGTCCACACCATATCAGTGGAGTAGCATGAGTTGTCTGTGAACTTCACAGAGTACTTAGTTACAATCATGCAACCCTACTGATGGTGAAGAAGCTCTTGTATGCGCACTGCACGAAGAGTCGATGGGACAAACTACGCCTGAAATAGGATCTCAACGTTTTCCTAGAGAAGAGACACCTCATTGTGATCTTGGAGCATCAAACTCAACCATCTGCATGCTTCTGCCTATAGAAGGATGGCTGCAAGGATCACCATGCGATCGACTAGTGTCCATACCAATCGGAAGACTCTCACCATAGCCACCATCCAATCCTCAGCCGCCTATGGGTCCTTCTATCCACTGAATCTGGGTGGCCTCTAACATTGGAAGTGATGAAACATGATAAATATTCTTTCACCCTCTACTGTTGTGGCTGGTGGAATTGGTGGCCCAACAGCTAATGGTACCACTGGTGCCTCTACTTGAAATGGGCCCAGCACCGAGGCCTCGTCACTCGGTGGGCTATCAGTATGTACTACTCTGAGAATGCTAGCTGGCAGTCTACGTGGAGGCATCATGAAAAAAAGGTGTTTCACCTTCAATATGTTATCCCTGGTGAGATAAGTCAAAGAGATCACAATGAAAAATCTTCAAAACACACACACAATCAGTGTTTTCGGGAAATAAGTTAGAAATCTGATGTCATGGTCCGGGTGTATGGATATGTTAATCATTGTACCAACACCGGATTCCCTAAAATAATAACCAAACTCACTAGACATAACATTATTTCCAATAAAAAATATTAGAGTCCTATGATCTACAGTAGAACCGACTCCTTCGATCCCAATTTTTCATAACCCGTCCCCCGGGGCCCGTGCCGTAACAACCCCAAGCCCGACTTCCATAGGCCTGCTGCTGGCGACTAGTAACGAAGGTGTTTTCCCTAAATCTGGGAAGGAATTTCTTTTATGACCTGTAAACACACACAACCAAGCACACAAAAAGATACAATCTCAGGAAAACAGTATAGTGAAACAGTGATTACAGTAAGCAAAAAGGGGCCAAATTACAGGCCCATCAAGAATATACAAGAAACTGAAATTACAAGTAATCTGGAAAAAATCCTATGAACACCATACAAGGATCCTACCTGAAGGGTAGGTACAGATCTCGATCGGTCTTCGCTCTGGTATGCCTCATCTAAGTTCCACCTACGAGCTACCTCTAGTCCTGGTACTCTCATCTTCAGTTGGCGAAGTCCTTCGTCTGCACAAAACACACTGATGTTCAGGCATAGCCCGTGCGGGGGTGAGTATAACGATACTCAGTAGGGACCTTATGACCCTCAAGGTCTCACAAAATCAACAAAGGATAAACCATACATCCTGAAATACAACTAAAAATCCTTCATAGGTATATGCCCATACATATAACTATGATATCAAGTAAACCTATCTCACTCATGAAGAAATCCAAGAGTCCAAATCCAATGCCCCCATGCTCAATTGTTCCACAAGGAAGAAATACCATGATCGTAAGTAACAAACATGTATTCCACACAATACAATACCACCACGTTATTACCATGAAGGAAAGTACCACACTGGTATAGACTCAGCTAACACAAGATATTTCTCAAGTATAGTAGTAGAGATGATTATATATAACTAATAAATCATCTTACTATATTAAGAGGCAGACCCACATATGATCATAAATCATCATCAGAGCCACACAGGATATCTAGGTGCTGACCCACATAGGATCTTTCAGTGATGACCCACACAGAATCACTTGGTGCTAACCCACACAAGATCGCTAGGTGCTGACCCACACAGGATCACTCGGTGCTGACCCACATGGGATCGCTCGGTTCTGACCCACACAGGATCGCGCGGTGCTGACCCACACAAGATTGCTAGGTGGTGAGCCACACATGATCGCTTAGTGATGACCCACTAAGGATCCCTTGGTGATGACCCAAATAGGATCACTCAGTGATGACCCACACAAGAACACTAGGTGATGACCCACACAAGATCGCTCTGTGCTGACCTGCACATGATCTCTAGTCAATTGTCAGTACATCGTCAGACCCACACAGGATCCTAGTACATGATCTGGTACATCGTCAGACCCACACCGGATCCTAGTACATACTCGGTATGTCTTCAGACCCACAAATGATCCTAGTACAGCAGGCCTACATGGATTCCTATAGAAGATCCATGCGGGATCCTAAAATAAAGAACCACGAATGATCATTTTTCATGTTTCAGCCAGCTATAGGGTTCTCACACATATCTTGCTCGTCTACAAGAGGGTCCCCACCTCCAGCCACTAGTCAATACTCCAAATTCCACGATGTTCCATGATGAATTATCTTAAAATAACACCACTTAAAAGGAGGTCTCAACAATGTAGTGGAGGTTGGGAAGGGGCGCACAGTTGGAACACTGTTGGTACATGGTCTGAAAAACAGTGCGGCCAACCTAGGAAACCGTGCACCCTTGACAGTGGGATCTTCACGGGCCGCTCCAAGTTTTTCAGACTATACGGGAAAGTCGTGCGAAGTCCATGGGTGAGACAGTGGAAACTGCACGGTTGGCGCATAGTTTTCAAATGTGTGAGGGGTAACCATGTGGCGACATAACGTTAGGGGTTTTAATTATCAGCCACTCGGGATTTCCCATTTTTTCCATAATTCTTCCTTCCACTGATGGATCATGTGGGAGTTCCATTTTTTAGTGGTTGGGAGAGCTCTATAGCTCATTTTGGAGTAAAATAGATAGGGTTTCGTGGTGGATTGAAGGTGGTTCTCCTCAGGTAAGTCCCTCTTTTGGCATGAGGGCTGCGGTGCGGTGTGGTGCCCCCACTGATGGTTGGATAGCCAGCCTTATTTTCCGTGGGGTGCAGTCACGTGCAGCGCCTTCACCGCTGGCCGGTTCGGCCTACCATCCTCCATTCATTGCCACGACACAATGTCGCCTTCTTCCATCACGAAGGACACACCATTCATTAAGAACAATGGAGGGGTTGGACCATTTTTATTTGGCACGCACCCTCGGTGTTAGAGCGGTAACAAGCGGCTCAACAAAAACTTGAATGAAGAATGCCAAAACCTTCAACATTCGATAGTGATTATTCTCAAACCCACAAGAATAACTCATTCGCGGATTAACTAGATTGTGAGTTGATCCGATTTCTTTGTTTCAAAGAGAAGTACATGGAAAACAATAATCCCACATAATTAAACCCCAACCTTGATTTCTCGTTGGCGTTGGAAGGGGTGATTTTGGCGACGTCGGCATTTCCCTGATCGTAGGATCATTGCCTTCAATGATGTAATACTATGGTAGCCTCATTAAGGTGATTCCAATCCGGTTTAGGGTCAGTTTTCTCATTCTTCGATCCTCGGTGGCCGTTCTTCATTTGGAGGTGTTCTTCGTTGGAGGGGGTAAAAGTTTCTCCAAGTTATTTTACAACTCTTCTCCTTACAAAAGAATATACAATATAAATTAAATTAGTTTTTATTAATTTAATTTTAATTGGTACCATTTATCAAGATTTGTTGTCATAATTAATGTAGAGGAAGTTAAAGAGACTTCTCCACATTAAAGGGTGCATTTATGAGTTTATCCCATTAAAGGGGAGTTCAAGAGGTTCGGTTGGTCTGCTCCATTAAATTCATACTGGGGGTTTTAGGTTCAGTGGTCCCCACCTCCATAACCTCACATGTGGGAGGTTTTAGTTCTGGTGGTCCCCACATTTAAACCATCGACATGGGAGGTTTAAAAAAAATTAAATGTTTGTTTTATTTTATTTATATTTCCATGAAAAACCCAAATTCCGTCTTTCACCATCGACCTACTGTGGTCGAGCTAAAGGTCCCCTTAATCGAATACTGGCGCTGCGAGTTTAACGGTGCCATCAGATTTCAATTATGTGCCCATGTTATAATGTTATAAAAACCCTCTCGCATGTTTACTGACCATACCCAAAAAAAGTTCACAAATTCATTCCCGGAACTCTGCTCCTCGGAATCACGCGGTGTTAATTTTCATGGACTCGTTAAATTTCCATTTAATAAAAAAAATATTACATGGGATTTCAGGGTCTTTAAATTTCGATTTGAAACAACCACTTCATGGATGAATGTATATGTGATGCACTAGTATATAATTATGGAAGAAAAATGCATTCGATGTTGGGGTATGATAGTGTAAAATCAGTGTGGAAACATTTTTGAAGACCCAGTATGAATATTTTTTTTGAATTATAGTTTAATATAAATTATTTTAACAACTCCAAATATACTATCTAAGATCTAGATGAAATATTTTTGTATTGGAATCCATACAAGGGTTATATTTTTTAAGGACTAACCAATTTATATTTCTCGATGATCTAGATACATGTAAGGGACCCATTTAACATTGTGATTAAAATAGCATACATAAACAAGGAAAATATTCTACAACCTTTATACACATTCAATGAATTATTCTTCATAGACTGGGGAATGGAAACAAATATGTTTGAGATTAAATTCTATGTTTGTTTTAATACAATGGAAACTATAAATATTATATAAGTAATAATCAATATAGTAAGGTAAATAACTGAAAAAAACATTAAATTTAATAAATAAATGAGATGAAAGTGAACCTAAAGATAATAGAAATGAATTTTTTGGTGAATATTTATAACTGAATTCTCAATAAATAAAATTATTAATATTAAATTTCCAGATATAATATATCATGATACTTTAACTATAATTATCATGAGATAATATTTTTTTTAAAAATGCATAAAACACATTTAATTTTAAAACCGGTTCACTTCATGAGACACGTCGATGCATTAAGAGGATATATAATTATAATCACCCCCCATTATAATATTTTTATATAATTCATCATAAATTTAATGATATATTAATTTTTTGTTCATCATTACTTATCAATAAATACTAGTATTTAGTATAAAAAATTGTTTGTTATTATTTCACCACTCAATAAAATTAAATTCAAAGTAAAAACCCATATATAAAAATGATGTTTTATGGAAAAATAACATCTATGATAAAAAATTATTTATGAAGTATATGTGTTGTAAAATAAAAATATGAAAAGGAATATTTCATCAAATTATAATGACCATAAAATTTATAAGAAACATGAGTTTAAAATTATTCATCAGATGTTTATTGATTGTAATAAAATAATGTAATTTAGATAACTAATTAAAATTGAAGTTATATATTTAAATAATAATTCATTTAATGGAATTATTTTTAATTAAAAATAACATTAATAGACAATTCTATATTTCATAAAATTGTTTTGGATGATGGGAAGTTTGTCGTCAACATATAGGTTAAAAGTATTTCTTCAAAAAATATGTAAAGATATTCGAACAATACCCTATCATAAATAATTACATATATTTTTTTTATTCCACATAAATTTGAAATAAATAATAAATTATCCATATAAAAAAAATTTATTATTTAAAAAGTCTTCTATAAAATAGTTTCAAAAAATACAGATATTGAATAAAAATATACTAAACTAAAAGTGATATATAATCTATTTTCTTCTAAAAATATCATTTACTAATTAATGATTCAAGAAGATGATGATTTTTATGAAAATATAGAAGATACATAAATTTATATTTTTTAACTAAATGATTCGATCTTATGAATAATAAATGATAATATTTATTTAATAAAAATAAAAGCAGTCCCAAAAGAAAGTGATATTGTCAAATAAATATTTATCATAATAAAAACGTTGAAATTACAAACCCTTGGGAGAATTTACCTAAACTAAAACGTTAATAATAATAATTATTTTTTTATTCATATAATATAAATCAATATTTCATCAAATACACCACATGATTATGAATAGTTCAATAACAAAAAATATGCCTCATTATAATGGAAATTGAGATTCAATAACTTAACTCATGATTCCCTTTATTTAAATAATATATAACCTCCTATATAATTTTTTAAACTATGTTATTAATTTATTCAAAAACTATATTAATATTTATAATTTTATATATTATTATCTTATAACTTATAACCACATGTTCATTAATATTTTTCTTTATTAACTATTTTTCAAGACGTAACTAGTTCTTTTACAAATTCATAAGGTTAATTAATGTTATTTTCCATATGTATATTATATAGTTCCAACATCTATAGAAAAAATTAAAATTATAAATATAATTTATTTTATTTAACTAAATTTTCATAACCATTTTTTAATTTTTTACAAAGAATATGGATCACATCGCTCCATGGAGACAGTATGTCAAATTTACACAACAGTGAAATTATCATTTAAATAATGAGTGATAGATTATGAAATTATATGAAATATTAAATTTAAATGATCAATATTTTGAAATAATAATCATAAATATTCCTTATCTCTATCATCATGATTATCCATATATGTTGTTGATGGAAACATATTATATTGGTATACAATAGTGAAGTTATTCATGAAAAATAAATATAGTTTTGGTTCCCCTTTGATGGAGAAATATGTTTATAATTATTATTCCAAATATATAAAACAATAAAAAAATATGTTTAATAATGGTGTAATTATAGTTTAAATTTTGTTAAGAAATTTAAGGTTTTAATATAAGATGTTAAAATAAATAGATGGTGACTATAATAATCATCGCTTATAAGAACCTCCTATAGATCCTATATTAGGGACTGTAGGCTTCAGATTTTGTAAATAATATCTCTTATATATATTATATAAGGATGTTTTACAAATATTTTTATGTGTTTTAGTAATGATACATGTATTTAGATGTGTGATGAAATGTTGGGGTGAGGTAACCTTTTATAATTTTATTTGACTTCCACAAATGTAATTTTTCAATGTTATCCAATTTTGATATTTCACATTCATTTAAATATGGATCCAATTGGATATTATTTGAATGTTATAATGATACATTCTATATATAAACATAAAATTGGTTTTAATAAATCTAATTCATCATTTTTTCCATTATTTTTATATATTACCCCATAATAAAAATGTTATTTGCTTAATCATGGTAATTAGATCTTAATCTTTTCACTATAAATTATAGGAAAAAATATGATGAATGTATTACCTAATATTATTTATGATTATTACAAATATGTTATATATTTATTTTTTAAATTTTACTCATGTACATGTAAGAATTAAAATTAAAAATAAACCAAAAATACATGTACATATATGGGGTTTTATGAAATGATCTTTTTAAGAATAAGATTATATTATATGAACTACATGAAAAGTAATCATCATTAGATGGATTTAATGTCAAATATTTAGATATATAAAATCAAAATTTAAATTATTTAATTAATATTTAATTAATACATTCATTAATTTAAATCAATAGACATTATGACATATAAAATGGAATTTTGAAGAAGCTAATTAAGTTTTCTGAAAAACACCCCTCTTCACCCACAAATGAACATATCAGTACTTCTGTCAAAATAATATTAAATATTTAATTATTTCTTCACATTAACAAATATTAATAAAAAACAAAGCGAGAATATTTCAATCCAACATTCTTAATTATTCATACAATCTAATTTATAATATAAATTTTGTTAAATTTATTCATAGATTATTTTTACCGTTTAAGTAAAAAATAATTATTAAATCAATTATACTATATGTTTCCAATAAATAATTAAATAATCATTTTTTTAGATTTATTAAATATATAATGTCAACTAATTATAATTAAGGCCTGAGTGTTATATTCTTTGCTCAAAAAAATTCACCCTCAAAGTTTTACTTTATATTACATACTTAAAATGTTTTCGTGATTCTTCGTAAAAAAATAATATCCTTCAAAATTTGATAATTGTACATAATGATTTTGCCAATGTACTTTTACAAACCAATGCATCTGATTGGGGAATTAATTATTTCTAGTATTAAGAACCAGAATGTTTGTTGCACCCTTAACAAGTTAATTTTTTACTTTTATTTCTTCATTTTTTATAACAAGCATTGCTTATAATATTTATATACTTGAAAATGTTATATGTAACACATCAACAACCATAGAGATAATTGGTGTAATTTACAATTTATAAGAAACATCTCATTTCATTCCATAATTTCCATTGATCTCAAGTACCATATTTTAATTTTCTCTTTCTAACCAAACCTTATCAACCACTTTCAAGAAAACATAATTCATGAAAACATCATCTCCAACATGATATTTTAAATCATTCATCCTGTTAAATAAATAAATATATTTCCTACATTAATATTCTTTAATATGAATTTTGACTATTTTTAACATTTTAGTTTTATCCTTAAAATGATATGGGCCTACATGTTTACTTTCACCAACATCATACAAACAAGTTAGAGGGAGAAATAATTTTCACTATAATTGTTTATGGATTTCTATTTGAACTCATTATTTGAAATTTTTTTTTTTAAATTCTAACAAAGCAAAATAAGGATCCAACATATTGTTATTGTGTTGGGAGAATAACATAAACATGTATTGAAATATTTTTATTTTCCTTTGAGATTGAACTTTATTATGAGGATTGTTGGAGGTTCTCAAATAAAGATCAGTATCATTAGAATTCTAAAGAAGATTGTTTTTTTTATTTCAGTCAATGACCAAGATAAGACATAATTGAACATGGTTTTCCATGGTTTCATAAATCACCGTTAATATATATTTTTTCAATTCTTTATTTTGGTCAATATTATATTATACAAAATATATGTACATATATTCTAAATGAAATCAAATAACCCAAATTACAACATTAATTCTAGTAGTATTTGTTATTGTAGAATAAATGACTATATTAATTACATCTCATTTCAATATAGGAATATATAGAGTGTAACACCAAGAGAGTTTTGAAAAAAATTAAAATAAATGTTAACTTTTTTATTTTTTTTTATCACATGTAATGTCATGTTAATCTTGTGTTCCACATAATAATTATTTGGCATTATGTTACATGTATGAAATTATTTATCATTCATCGCAATCAATTCCATGATTATCATTCCTTATACACCACATCCAATTTTAATAAACTATTAAATGAATTTAATATTATAACATTATAATGATACCATAATTTCTAAGTCATTATATTAGTAGCCTATATAAAAATATATAATTTTTATAATTTTTTTGTGAGGAAAAATATTCATGAAAAAGAAAATATTTTTTCAATAAACACTCTATATGTTTTCAAAATAGTATTTACAAAGAAATTATTATTGATATTTCTTCTTATAAACATTAATAAAATTAATTTTTTATAATTAGGGAAAATATATTTTAAAAAATAATAATATTTTCTAAAACTATTGTATCCAAGTTATATTAATAAAATTATTTTTTTGTATGTCTTATCCATTCTCCAATAACGTTTTTTAGCAGGATCAACAGTTACTCCATTTTTTGAAACAATGTGACCCGGGAATGAAATTTGTTGTAACCAAAAGACAAATTTACTGAATTTCCCAAAAAAGTTTCTTTTCATTGATGGATTGAAAGACAACCCTTAAATTACTTTCATGTTCCTATTTAATTTTAGAATAAACAAAAATATCATCAGTGGACACAACTAAAAACTAATCCATGAACTCACGAAAAATTCTATTCATAATATCCCTGAATATAGTAGGTGTGTTATTTAACCTCAAAGGAAAAACTATAAATTCATATTGGCTATATCTAGTACAAAATGCAGTCTTTGGAATGTCTATTTCTTTTACTTTCAACTAATTGTATCCCGACCTCTAGTAAATCTTCGAGAAATATTGATCTCAACAAATGATACTTGTTCTTGATAGTTAAGTTATTCAATGCTTTATAATCAATGAAAAGTATCATTGTACTATATTTCTTTTTAACAAAAAAGATAGGAGAACCCCATGGTGGTGTACTATATCGAATGAAACCTTTTATCTAATATATATGTAAATATATTCCTTAAATCTGAATGATCAATTTGAGCCATTCGATAATGGGGTCTTGATATTGTGTTAGAATCCAGAATTAAGTCAACATTAAATTCAACTTCCCAATCAGGTAAAACACTAGGAAACTCATTACGAAAAAAATCAAGGAAATAATTTCACACTACCACATCATCAATCTAAACAATTCATTTATTTTCAACAATATGTTCAAGGTAAAATTCATTTCCTTGTTTTACTAGTTTCTCATCATCCTAATATGTTATCACATGAAAGGGTTCATTAATGTAGAAAAACTAAAAATAATTCTTAAGCAGGACCTCTTTAGCTCTGAAATGAATCTTATAATGATAAACAGAAATCCAATACATACCCAAAATAACATCAAACACTACTAGAGGAAAAATAATAATTTTTAGGGGTAGATTCTTTCCACACAAAAGGACAGGGATGTTCTTATAATTTATTTTTGTCTCTACATTTCCCCCTGCTATTTTTATAATAATATCAGGATTCATATTTTGATATGGAATTCCCAATTTACTAGAAAATAACTATGAAATGAATGAATGTGTAGACCCCGAATCAAACAACACATCGACATAATCTGACCAAACAAATAGTGTACCTAATACTACATCATTTGATGTCCCATCATCTGCTGAAGTAGTTGCAAAATATTTCACCCCCATTTTATTCTTGTATTCTTGCTGATTTCCCTCAGTTGAGTTCTTTGTTTGACACTCATTTTCATAATGACCCATTTCATTACACAAAAAAATTATAATGACGGTAAATTAGATTTTCTCTTACCATTACCCTGATCCTTTTCATTGCATTTACGAGCCATATGTCACATTCTACCACATCCGTAGCACTTACCAGTATTCAAAATACTTTCCCCAACATGTTTTTTACCACAATTTTCACTAACTGTAAATTTATGTTTATTACAATCAGACTTTTTTGAAGATTTATTCCTTTTAAAATTCCACCTCGACCTCTTCTACTATTGTTTTTCAAGGAAAACCAGATCATCCGTAAACTCCATTTCTACCTTCTCCTCACATCGAAAATGTTTTTCATAATGTTTGAGCTCACGATAAGGAAAACTCCTTCGATAGTTTGGCATTAATACTGATTAAAAATTGTTAATTTTAGTGTCAAGATCTAATATGAAATTTGGGACATACCTTGCCAGTTGAGTGAATTTTACTTCATAAGATGCCCCTGGGTCATCCTTCTGTCTCAATTCAAGTAATTGGTTTTCCATCCAAATATGAACCACCTTAGGAAAATACTTCTCAAGAAACATACCTTTTAATTCATCCCAATAAATAGCATAAATATCCTCACTATATTTGATATTTTTTACCATCGAACACCACTGATCGACTTCATCTTCAAAATGGTAAAAAAAAAGAATTTCATTTTGATGTTATGAACACCCCATGACATAAAAAATATTCTCCAGTTCTTTAATCCACCATTCTGTTATCACAATGTCATTTGATCCTATGAATGATGGGGGTTGTTGCCACATGAAGTGCCCCACTTCTAATTTGTTCCTCTATAGTTGGACTGGCTGATCTTCTGCATTGATGCCACCACCATTTATAACATGAGTAAAATATTCAATCACTACAACGAACTGTTCGGTTCTGATTCCAACCACCTTAGGTTGCTCATATGGATGATTATATTCCTCATGATGTCGTCCCATCATAGCAGCCATGTTTCTTCTATGGAAAACCATTCTAAACAAAGAAATACCTTTTTAGAATCCACATGCTAATCTTTAAATGATATATCATTTAAATTTGACCATAAATTAATTTATGGACATCAATTTAACAATATTCTAACTCCTATAGTTTTCTAAACTGGCCTTTGATACCAACTATAAGGACACATCCTTACAAAAATTCATAATATTGAATTAAACAAATAATTTACATTGATGGTGTTTTTAGGTATAGTGTTTTAGAGAATTAGACCATAGATATTACATTACATCTCAAAAATTACAAAGTAGACACTTATTCTTAGTTTCTATTTTATCATAAAATAAAAACACTTGAAAAAAAAGTGTCAAGTCTAGTTCCATGTTTTAGACAACATGACATTTCCTTAATCCCATACATGACCCTATTCATCATTAAGTCCAGTGAAAAAACATTTCAAAACATTGGAGGAGCATAAAAATCATATAAAGGGTTATAAAACAACGAAAAAACATTAGTTCAACCATACATACATAACAAAAGATATTTATCATACCTCATGAATTCATATGATTTATGAATAACACATAAAATCCTAAATCATAACGGTAACTTGTGAAATACATAACACAATTACATTGTAGCTTTCACAACTACGTAGGGAGATAAATTTGGAATACACATAAAAAAATTTCTTAGGAGAAACATTCACATTTTCATCCATCACGTTACCCAATGAATTTGAGAGAAATCTTGGGTTCACCAACATTAGGTTTATTATGGAACCACCCATCTACGTAAATAATTACCAAGAATAATAACCCTTTAATAACACATAAAACAAATATAAATGAATGACAACATTTCCACATTTCATCCACAATATATCATTTACATATATTGACATAAAAAATCCATTTTAAAAACAATTTTCAATACAAAAATTCATAAAAGAGAATATTTTTTTTATTTTTCTTTTAAATACATAACGGCTTGTTAAGGAAGCCAAATATCAAATAATACTCATGGAGGTGGAAAAATTATTTTTGACCACTTAAGTTAAAAGAAAAATACGTTTTTGCACATTAGTAAATTGATTCATAGTGAAAATATTTCCCTTAATGAAATTGAATGTCAAAGGGGGTTTATACAATTTATAAAATAAAGTTGTGTATAAATCAGTGGATGCCTAAGTGAAAGGAGATTGAGACGAATTCAGTTAGCTCGTGTCTGACATGACCTGTTCATAATTTTATCTCTTGAATAATAAACTAAAGGAAATTTATAATTGCTTAAGAAAATTTTGCAATATTTTTATTCCTCTTATATTAAATATCACTATGTTATAAACATTATGTAAATATTTAAGTTAATAATGGTCATTTTGTCGATATTTGGTACTTGAGTCAAAAATGAACTTCTTATAATTACAAGTTGTTCATGTGTTTAAAAGTAAATTATATCCAAAAAGATACCAATGATTTATATATAATATATATATTATATATCCAGTATATAAATGTATTTACAATAGTACATAAATTTGTTGATAAGAAATGTAATGGACCGTTCATGGAGACGGTAAGCCTTGTGTATGCATGAACACTACTTTCATTTATATTTCATATTTTATTGGAATGAAAATTTAATGATACATAGTTATATTAACATTCCATTAAAATTTCATATATAATTTCAGTAACTCTATCCTTTATACATTCTGTTTATAGAATGAACGATTCATATAACATTGAGGGGGCGGTAGTCAGTACTTCCTCAAATGAAATTATGGTATTTACCCATTATGGAAAACATAAAGTTATTCTATAAATGAAAAATATAGAAATATAGGGAAAATATAAATATAATATATATTACATATTTATATACTTCCATCTTAATGGCCACCATATGATGTGGTAGGAGAAGATTGAAAATTAATCATTTCGTGTGACAGTAGTTCGCCATCAAGAGAAACTTTATGTTCCTCAACCATTAGATGTAGGTGTGTGTTAATGTAGTCAAAATACATATCCTAACAAAAAACTAGTAATTTTGGATATTGTTGTTGTTATAAAATAAAATAATAATAAAAATTATGTAGTTTCAGAAGTAAAATAAAATAAAACAACTTAAGAGAAAATATTACATTAAAATCAGGTAACTCCATTTGGTTTGAACCAAATGGATTACATGATGTGCTTTATGCATAGGATAAGGCTTTTAGGAAGTATAGGGGGATGTACGAAGCTTATTAAGGTAGTGGTTGGATGAGCCATGGGGCATTATAGGTGTGTGTAATGGGTTATAATTCATGGCTTCTTATAAGGCAGAGTAGGGTCTCTTTTGGAAAGTGTGAAAATATTATTTTATTATATAATTATTTTTGGTTTATAAAGGTCCAAAAATTGTTAATGTTGTCGATAAGATGACTCTTGTTCAAAATATAATCATTTAATAATAATTGGATTGGTTTTATATATTATTTTAATCTTTATAATCATATTTATTTAAATCATTCATTAATAAGATAAACACGACATCATTATTGTGTCATAAATTATTTTATTTATATGATTTCTAAAAATTATAAAAAAAACCATGATGTATGAAATATTATTATCTTTAAAATAACTATATATAATCAAATATTTCATTTATATATTCCCAAATCAATTTTTTTTTATCAAAAAAATACATGATTATGATATTTTTATTTTTACTTTAAATAAAATGTTTTCAATGTCATTATCTTACAATGTGGATTTAGAAGGCCCAAAGTATCAACCAAGGATTGTCTTGGTCAAATTTTACTCATATAATAAGGTTAGGAAAAGTGTTCAGGTAATTTTATATTATTATAATATTGGTTTTACCATGAAATTCTCTATTTACCTTTAACCACTTTAAATAAAAGTCAAAAGGTACTATTCACCAAAAATTATTTTCATCTTATCGAACAACATTTTACTTACTAATAAAAACCATATATGTCGGATTTTCTAAATTCAATTCACATAAGAATTAAAATTTCATTAAAATTAAAAAGTTGGTTTTTTAACCACTACATAGTGTTTTCACTATTCATCAAAAATTGATGTTTTTCCGAAAAATACCAAAATTATATCCTAAGCTATAGTTCATATTATGAATCCAAAAATGATATATATTTTACCGAATTTAAAGAATTAAATTTTCATTAATTTATTTAAAATTTATTCCCGTTGTGAAAAACAAAAAATGTGTTTTTCAAACATAATAACTATCAAAAGATTGACACATGTTTATGTCCAATTTCAAAGTGAAATTACATCCAATGAACGATATTTTATTAAATAGTAAAAATATAATCTAATTTCTCTTTAAAACAATTTAAAACAATATAAACATATAAATAAACTTGATTAAATGGAATTTTTGAATAAAAATACATTATTTTTCAATATTCATTAAAAAAATGAAATTTTATCAAAAAAATACCAAAAATTTAACCAAAGAAAATTTTGATGACATGATTATAAATAAGAATTTTATTTTGTCAAATTGATCATATAAAAGTGACCAAAGTTGGAATTAATGTGGGTTCTCCATTAAAAGGTGGTAAATCGACCATTCAAAGAATATTAGAGCATTTATGCTTAAAATTAGATTCATTCACATTTTAAGCCTATAACTTTTCTTGGATAAATGTAAAACCATTTAGCAATCATGTATAATCATATTTTATTTAGTTTTTTACATTCCTACCATTACAATGGATAGGAATTAACTAGATTTTAAAATAATAATGTTATATTATTAATTTTCTGTATGACTCAGCATTGTGTGAAACATACGATTTCAAATAAACCTGTTGCGGTGTATTGTGTACACCATATAAAATTGAATCTCATTTAAAATAACATTAATATTTAATTCAAAAATATTAATAAATATGAAAATGTACAATTCTTTAATTACTTGGGATGTTACAAAATGAACACTCTTTAATGATGAAATTGAACACTATAAATCATAATAATTTCCAAAAATGGAAATTATAAATGTATAATTAATAAATTAAATTAATAATAGTTTCTATATTTATTAATTAGATATTAAAATTTGGTTATCCTAGATAATAATGCGATGAAATACTTCAAGTAATAGGTTAGGGGATTCACAAACCCAATTTTCTTTACATGGGTTATGCCTCGTTTTTTTTCAATTTTTAGTGCGTATTTTATTTTAATATTCCCATAAGATTATTTATTTTTTATAACTTTTCATTTCATGTGTATATATACTTCCAATATTATTTTTTTACCAATCAAAAAAATTCAAAAAGAACTCTTCCTTCTAAAAATTCCAAAATTTTACTTCCCTTGAGATTGATTATTCTTTACTCTAGATTGATTATTATTATACCAAGTATGATATTAAATTTTTAACCCCAATGTATATTCATGAATGTATGATAACTAAAATTTACATGAATCATATTATTTTACATGAGATATTTTTAGGGAAATGACTATTATACATTCTATAAAAAATGCATGTCTATTTAAAAGTTATGATGTGATGGGTGCACCACGAATTATATAAAGATATAATTCATTGGGAACTTTGATGTATCCCATGAGATAATTTTATATATGAGTTAACATTATGATATATGTTTCTTAAATGAAGTTTTTTTATTAGGAACAACTTTTATTTGTGAAAATGATGCTAGCTTTGTTCACTACTATGTGAGGTATTTGAAAACAAAGACATGATGTTTGATTTTTATGAATTTATACATTATATGACAATTTTAATTATTTATTTACGTATTTTTTTTTTGATAATATTGTTATTTTATGATTATAATTCTTATTATCATCCCATGTTATATTATCCTTATTAACTTGCGGGATTTTAGCTCACCCCATTCATTGATGCACATCCTCATGTGATTTATTAAACTAAGTATAAAACGAGTTCCAATAAGAAGCTCGATAATATAGAAGTAAATTTATGTTTATTATTTATTATGTGAGAGATATGTATGGTCCAATGTTTCCAATGAAATTTAACCTTTATATCTTTGTTCTATAACACTTTTTAGCTTTTTATGTTTATATTGATGTAATAATTTTGTTAGGAAACAATGGTCAGAATATTTATTTATATATTTTAATATAGTATTATAATTCTCTAAAAAAGTTTTCTTCAACTATTTAATAATCCATTATATTTTATTATTATTAATTTTGTATATAATTTAAATATATTATCATCATCTATATGTAGATATATATTGATCCTGTCCTTTAAATGTGTTCGCAAAACCTATTTTGTTACCATGAAAGGATAATTATGTGGTTTAATTATAATTTTTTGCATCGTCATATATCACAGTGAGGTATGATAACTCATTATGTAATATTGAGCCCCTAATTATATTGATTCACCCAATGAATTACAAGTTGATTTATATCTTAGGTGCTGATAAGTCATGTAATGGGGATAAACAAATCCATTATGGGACAATTTTAGTATGTTATGACCATCTTTATATACCCTTTAATATAATTAAATCATTATTATATTTATCTAAATGGAAAATACCCAATAGACTAAATTTTTATTCATTAATATGTTTCTATTTTTTTATTTCATGTAGTAATGTGCCATCATGCCCATGACTCATTTTACACAGTATTGTCAGAGACAAATGACATTAATCATGGATTATGTTGTGATTAATTTTTTGGGTCAATTGTTTTATATATTCTTGTCTATAATATGTTATTATAATAAAATATTCAACATATTTTAACTTATGATTTTATATTGATATCACTTATTTTCCCCACTTACTAAGTATATATCTATCTCGTTCTTATGTTTATGTTCCCCAAAGTAATTAATATTTAAACTATATGTAATATATGTTTAAGGGTATTAGAAGATAAATATGTTTTTGTGATGTTGAAGTTTTTATTTAAATTAATTTCTTTTTACATCTGGTCTCTAAAATCCCTATCAATATCGGTGGTAGGATACATTTTATATTAATATATAATAAATATTATTTAAAAAATCATATAGTATAAAAATATTAATTATATGGGTAATGTCAGATAATAAATGAAAATACATATAAATACTTTTCATAAGAAAGTAGTTATTGAATTTTACATGTTTGTTTGGGAGGCCAGGGAAGAATTAAAAGTATTATGAGAATTGAGGTTTGCGTTATTTCATTCATTTTTCTTTATTATGGCTACATCCTTTATTATCCTATCTCCCTATAATACCATTTATATATATCCCTTATAAATAATATATTATATTCTTCCTTTTCATTCCATTAAATTTAGCTATTCATTCATTTAGGTTTCCCTTTCAATTGATTCCTACCATAAAACACATTGAATCATTCGAGGGGATATATTACTAATTCGTTCATATTTTCCATAATTCCAATCATGTTATAAATATAAATTTATTCGTTAATTTGTTTCCTAAAAATTTATTATATATTGGATTTATCTATTGAACGTCCAAAATTTTATATTTTCTTTCTACATTATGCATGTTCAATATTATATATTCGACTAAACATTTACACCTATTTATGTAACCCATTTCACTTTTATTTTTGTATTCCATACTTATTGTTTATTAGTTATTCGACAATATGTATGACATATAAAAATGATATATTTTTATGAATATATAATATGGAATTTTTCATTCCTATAATATATTGTGTGATGAGTCATATATAATGATGTCCACTTGGATTTTTGTTTCTTTTGACATTGTTGTTGTTTTTTTCAGGCTTGTGCCCTACTTGTATTGGTTTTCCTATTTCCCATTCTAAAAGAGGGTTCTTTATTTCTTAATAAATGGGGGATTTCCTCTCACCCTTCTTTAAAAACCCATTCTCGTATGACACCTTTACTCATATTTCATGCTTCTATTATTGATTTGATGTTATAATTATTTTGAATCAAGATATCCGACCACATTTTTTGTTTTATATTACCTCCTTACTAGTTTCTATGATTGACCCATTATTTTATTTCTATCTCCAAAGATTATAATTATTTTATTATAGTATTATTATTTTATTATGAATACACTTGATTATCAAAATAAATTATTTTCTAATTTTATTATCATTTTATTATATACATAATATCCCAACTTAAATAGAAAATTAGAAATTTCATCCTATATATTATGATGCTATATTAATAAATATATTATGTTATTAGTAATGGATTAATACTAATATATATTATTTTAAATATCCATAAAATTGATATATACTTTGTTCTTCATTATAATATATGGTAAAATTCTTATATTTATATAACAATATATAATATGATATATCAATTATGATAAAACATATAGTGTTTCTAAAAAATATATTAAAATTATAGATATGTCTCCCATATATTATTTGAAGTTATATTAAATTGGTTGAGAATCATAATAAAATACATCTGAAATCCAAAAATTATAAACTAGAATAGTGTAATGTATCAACAATGCCAAATATATAAGGAAAGAATGTAGCCTAAGAATCCTATGTTTCTACCTTAGTATGCATAAAATATTCATCATCATCCTCATATTGAGGTGATGAAGTAATAAAGTTTATCTAATTGAGGTACTAATGTCATAATAAAAAGACATCATCAATAATTCCAGGTAGAGTAGAATTTAAATAAAAATTAGAATGTTTTTACTATGAAAACAATTCAACAAAATATGTGTCATCACATCATTAAAAAATACATCTAAATGATTATGATATTATAAGAACAGAAAAATAATAGGAAGAAGAATCGTATATTAAATTAAATTTATAGTGTTGGTGTGAACATCATGTTCTAGTTATGGTGATTATATACTAGATGTTATATGAGATGTGTGTAAGGAAATGTGTATCTCTATAGAAATCTTCCTATAAATTAGATTATAAAAATATGGCATGTAACTAGAATAATTGAATATTTTCATATATATGAAATTATATTTTAATGATAATATTCTTAGTGAAATTTATATACGGTAAATTCAATAGATATTTGGGTAGTCATTAGACAATTTACATCTTCTCATCTATCGAAAAGTTTCTCAATGATGTTTTCCTAAATGTGATATTAATAGAATGTGATTATGTTGAATATATATATAGTGAATAATATCTCAATATTGGTTCATATCATGGATTGGAGTATCATTACAAACACCAATTCATTTTTTACTATCTGAAATATGGTTATTCGGGTGACAAGGTAAATCAGTGTTATGGTAAGGTTATTTCACATTGAGCTATTAGATTGGATTGAGTATGGGAGGTATCACAAAAATAGACACAATAAACCTTATCTTCCAAAATTGCGTAGGATTAATCCTTACACTAGAAATAAATTTAATTTTCATTCTATAGTATCCAAATTCATTAAAAAGTTGGAAAATTATATTCTATATAATTTCATATGTGTAAGATAAAAAATATTGAAAGAATTAACAAATTATTCTTTTAGGGTACATAATATTTTCTCCTCTCATGGTAATCCTTATAAAATTAATCCTTTATCCAAAAAAATAGTTTAAAAAACATTCCCATAATAAGGGTTATTACACTAAAAATCATACACTAACTAAAAACAACTACTAGCTCACACAAACATAAAATTTAATAATAGAAATCTAATAATCATTGATTATCATATTTATTATTCTAAATTCACTGGTAGATAGCTATATAATCATTATAGTCCTATGATTTCCTTAACATATTGGATATATGATTAACTATTAACTTCAAAAAAATTCATGATCCTCTATAAACCTTATCAATATTATATTACATGACTATTTTCCAACAAATAAATTTATATAAATTTACAATACCATTCCAAAATAAAAGAGAAAATGGAACCCAAAAAATAGTAAAATAAATGAAAATATTCATTTTCTTTCACCCAAATTTTATAAGGAAATACAATGAGATCTATTTATTTACCACATCTCATGGCTTCATTATTTTCTTCATGGGAATCACCATCATGGACTTCAATATTTTTTCCTCAACACAACTATCTTGTAATTTTAAATTAAATAGTCAAGTGAAATGGTTGTAACATTGATTAGTAACCTAATTATCCTAAAAATATCTTAATTTTAGATTTAATTTAATGATGGTGGTGGTTTCGAGTGTTAATATCTCTTGTGGATTGATGAAATTACTTATTTTATAAATGAAATAACTATATTTTGAGCCATAAATTAGATACCTTATAATTTTTATGAATTTAAAGTAAATTGGCATGGATTATATCAATTATGATAAGAATATATTGATTATAGATTGGAAGATAAGTATAATTAATTTGATTACAGGTTTTATTGAAAGCACAATAATGGTTCTAGTATAAAACATGGGAAAGAGGGTGTGAGTTGGGAAGCAGAGATGGATATTTTGTAGTCATACATGAGATGGTTTGTAATAAACCATTACATATTTTAAAACTTATAAATAAATGATCTATTTAAATTAATGGAGATTTATGAATGCGATTACCATGATAGTGGTGATACTAATAAATGTTAATCTAATAAATTCTTGACACATCCGTCAGTTTACAAAATTAATATATAAAATTTCATTCACTGTTACATGACCCTCTATTGTAACAGTAAGATTTATCCTTCAAAATATATTTTGTTAAATAATTTAAGGAATAATAAATCATTAATTAAACATAATTATTATAAGATCATTTCATATTACTTCAGACTATGTTATGAAATTGATAATAAAAAATAAAAGGGTTTGGATAGGTAAATAACAATGAAATTTTTGGATCAATACATCAAAATTTATATTTATGGTAAGAATATATTTTAAATTCAATAAAATAAATCAAAATATTATGTATCTATTATACATTATACAAATATTCGGATTGTTATAGGGACCAGTTAAATGGAATTTTTATAGATAACCCATGAAATAAAAACGTTTTTTATAATTCCTAGGTCAAGTGAGATCACTCACCGCAGACATGGGGGTGGGGTACTTGAATCAGTGATCCATTTTCTTTTTAAAAATTATTCATTTTTCTAACATATGTGACTATATAATATCTTTATCCTTGTATTATAGTTATCTCACCATTTATCATGTAAAATAATATCAAAGAAAGAAATGAACAAAAGTATTTAAAAGATGTATCATACAAATAATATTCCAAGAAAGTATATGGATTTATTCTATGACCTATTTTTCCACTATAAACATTATGTGTATATATTTCTTATCTATAGTAAAACATAGTGTTAAATATACTAAAATTCATTATCACAATAGATTACAATATACACTTCATGGGAAGTTATTTATGATAGATCTTTGATGTTGAAGATATATTCTATAAATAATATAGTCATATTTTGATGAGTCCATTATAATACCTCCTATAAATTCATTAATCCTCTTAAAAATCCTCTTAATATAGGTCTATTAAATATTTCTCTTCTTATAAGATACAGTAATAATTTTTCAATTAAATTACTACTACCTAGTTCTTTTATAGGATAATGATCACCAACCTTGCTTTATAATGTATATCATTTATTATGAAAGATTTTTTAAACATTATTTAATTAAAATAATATCCTCAATGTGTTGTCTCTATGTATTTATTTATTCAATGGAATGTACAAATTGTAATCATCTCTCCGTATTGATAATATTTAATGTTCTTGTATATTCATTTTCATGTTATTTACAAAAAAAATCATAATGTTTTTCTTCTTCATTTATTGAATATTTTTTATTCAATGAATCATTAATATGTTTCCATATATTTAATTTGGAAACAACATCATTCATTATATGATATTATCAATTAAAACACATTCAAAAAATATTGGATCATTCACTTATAGTTATATCTAAATTGTCATTAATTTTCTTATTCTTACTTTTTTCTAAAAATAATAGAATCCACTCCTATTAAAATCACCATGGATTTTATTTCCATAACATAATTTATTTAGGGATATACCCTTGAAATTATGGCAAGGTTCTTCCCCTCGGTGCCTGGATATCCTCCCTTATTTCTTGGATTAAAAATATCATAGAATAATTTCTAATATTTACACCATTTTGAATTTTAGTTTAACATCTTAACATTATAATCTCATTCTTTAGAATATACTATTATAGAATTACATAATTATATTATAAAATTTGATATATTATTCATTAAAAATTACAGCTTTATTTCATATGATTCAATGAATCTTACATTTTCTTTATATTATTAAATAACATGTCTTATCGAAACATAATATTTTTCATGGGTTTTATTTATTGTTATAAACTAGTTGAATATTATTTAACTATCACATCGTATTATAAAAATATACATTATGTGATGTACATGGTTATAATTTCATTCTTCATATAATAATTCATATATTCTAAATATCGCATCTCATTTATATCACGGTTTCTATTATTATAATAGAATTCTACATTATTTATTTTATTTTGAAAAGTATATATTCATAGAGATTATTGACAGTGTACCTTACGGGAAACCTATTTAATGATTTCATACTATTCCATGGGAGAATTTTAGCTTATTAATATCTTGATCCATATAATGATTCATAATGAAGGTATATGTCCCAGATTTCATGATAGATTATCCAGATCATATATCATGAGATGGTTCTCTATGGAGGTACCCTTAAATTTCATTTTTTTAATATAATTTTTTTTCCTTTTATGGTTAATATACTTTTTTATGACTCGTTTAACACAAAAGTATTATTTTTATATATAGGTTCTTTAAAATTATAGTGTATAACCTATGATGTCTATAATGATAAATAATTTTTTTCCCTAATAGAAAACATCATTTTCAGCCTCAAACTAACATTAGTAGAATTTATTAAATTCATGTCATTGGATTCATAATTAATTTAAATTACATTAATTTACCATCCAAACAATAACATGATCCTAAAATAGATAATGTAATATTAAGATATTTATGGATGGATCTCTCTCAATTTATCTTATTCCTTCTTAAAGGTACAAGTATTTATTCTGATTTGTCACTGTATTGAGTTAATATTACTTATTATAATTTGTTTTATATATTAATATCATCTTAAAAGATATTTTTTAAATATAAATTCATTATATATGAGGCTAAAACATGAATTTTTATATATATGATATTTTAAATAGTTGTTACACATCTACATTTTTTCCATATATAATGGGACAACCCAAATCATATTTTTTATAACACCTTATACATGTTTATACATTCATAATTATATTATACACCACACTCATTGTTACCAAATTCAATATCATTTATCAGAGAATAAATCTAAACCCATCTATTTATTATCAATACCATTAATCCCTTGTTTATATATGTTTGAATCAAAAATTATCATCTAAAAATTTATTAAATAATATGAATATATCATTTAGTGGATACACATTTTTGGTGACCCAATATTCATTTTTGGAATGTTTTTTAAATAATTTCTTCATATATGTTGTTTTAAATCATTGTGATTCACTTAAAATAGATAAAGGTAATACAAATTTATTTGCACAGAATAGAGAAATTTGATAAACAAAAATGATTATAAAATCCCTAATATACTGTGGAAAACATGTGTGAGCGTCTAAGGTGATCGATGTTGATAAATATGTTCCATGAATATCAGTGTATGTGATACCCATCACAATATTTTCAATTTAAGTGAGAATGAATTTTTTTATCAATTATTATATTTATTTCCATTAACACAATAATGGAATATGAAAAGTCAAATAAAATACAAATTAGTTCTCTTTTCTCTTACAAAACATTCAAATTATACTTGCGTTTTAATTACATTTCATATAATAAATTCATTCATGTATAATTAAATATAGGTAACGCAGTCTATAATTTTTATATTGAAATCAATATTGATTTATTTATAAAATAATGACATTGTGGAAAATCCTATTTCATTTTACCTCTCCATAAGGGGATAAAAAAGGATAAACTTTCCATCATGCATTATTCTCATCACTAGATTTTTATCATATAGTACTTTTTTTAAGTTTCAAAATTTTATAGTCATTAAAAATTCATGTATTCTATTAGAATAATATAATTTCTTAACATTTAGTATATAAACAAAGAAAATAATAATAATTATAGATCTTTTGTTTATATATAGTTATTAATGTAAGGTTGAGAAATTTTTCTACAGTAATAACTTCTATGCATTCCAGATTTACCTCTTAATGATCACCTAATGTGGAATTTAAAAAATCATATTTCACATGACTCTAATGATTCCATGGTTTTATCCTTTTATTATGAAACCTATTCAAACACATCAACCTAATAAAGATGAAATAATAAATCATTTTATAATTCTTTTTTGGGTAATTATCTTCCCTGGACTATACTTCACGTTGGGATAACTTTTTTGTTATAAAGTGTATAAACTATTCTGACTTGAATAGTAATATTATCTCTTCATAATTTGATCAATTTTTACTAAAATTATTTTTATATTATATCACTAAATTTATCTCATAAAAACATCAAAACACAAATATTGTTTTTCCATATATTCCTTATTCTTAATACAACATTTCAATTTTATTTTTTATGGATAGATTTTTTGATTTCTCATAAATATGATTCATTTCCATCAAATTTATATATTCCCTATATATTTTTATATAATCTTCTCAATATATTTCCCATTATATTCGTCACACAAACATCAAAATTAAATAGTTTTACCATAATTACAGGGGGTTTCAACAAAATCTTAACAAAAAACAAATAATATCAATTGAACACGAGTAATATATGATATTGAATAATCAACTCAAGAAAATTTATTTATTATTAAAACATTTATATACTTTTATAAATATACCTAGAGACATATATTATATCAAATTACTATAATTAATCCACTAAATGGAACATGAATTTAAAAAATATCTATTTCCAAACAATTAAAAATTGAATTTAACAATCTATCGATCCTTATTGAATAAATTCAACATATTTTGAGAATATATTATCAATTTATATCTTTTTCCCATTTATTTTCATACCAACTAAATTAGATTAATAATGATAAATCCTTATTGAGTTTAAATAATATATAATTTGGTTCTCCATGTTTTGTTACGAATTATGAGACATAGATTTTTCATTGTGTATATCTTCAACTTTTTTGGTCATTTTTTCAATGAGATCATCCAGTGTTCTATGTTTTTCATGATGTTATCCGTCGTCGAGATTTTTATATTTTATATGAGATCAAAAACATTGATATATTAAACATTAATATATTCTTTATTTATTTCTCTTCTCTTTGTAGTCATTTAATTTTATCACCATTGCGAAATACATTTTATAAAACTATGTAGTCACCAATTTTCATCTCAATTTTCTCCACATCAATACTTGAAAAATTCTCCTGAATGATTATGTAATATGTTATTTTCTATGAAATTGAGGTATACCTTCATTATATTCACTCTATAATGATGATTTTTATCTTTTTTATTAAAAATTATGATCCTAATTACATATCTAGAAAACAATTTCTTTCTTATAAAGTAACTTTTTCTATATTTACCCCAAAATCTCATATATATTTAATTTAGCTTGTCATCAATTTTGGTTTCATAATATTTATTATTTAGGATATTAATGGAGAAATTAATGAATTAAAAAATTTAAAACATAGATTTTTAAGGATAACTTTGTATATAATACTCCTAAATTTGATTTTCGTGGTGGTAATGACCATGGATTTCTTATATTCTACACATTTTTATCATCACCCTAAAAATAAAAATTATACTCAACCACATTATCCATATTAATATACTATTAATAGAATTTAATTTCATATAATATATTTACATATTTTTTCAAAATTGGTTTTTTATATATTATAGAGATGTAGATATATTCGTACCAAACATCAAGGCATGGTTTCTTTATCTCTTCTAAATATGATACTGTTATATATAATCTATTAATGAAAATATCCATAAAAATCACTAAATTTAATAATCATATAGATTTTATAAAAATACCATAACATGGATAATAATAACATGGCCCATTATTTGTTTGTAACCCTAATTCACATCATCATCCATTTCAATGTATTCAAAAATATAACTTAAAATGTATTGTTTGTCCTTTTAATTAATTCTATTTCTATTAAAAATGTTCTTATTTTTTTAATATATCATAATTAATTTTTTATATCTCATTATCATGGTTTATATAATAGAATATAGATATAATATAATGAAATATATGCCATTCCAAATAAATTTATGAAAAAACATGTAAACATTAGTCATGTGTATATCTCAGAAACATGTAATAAATGATGTTGTTTCAAAGTCAGTCACTTAAATCTCTTATTATAGAATGCATTGAATCATTTTTTTCCTTAATAAATAAATAATTTCAAACAAAAATATATACTACATTATTTTTGAATGTTTTTATACATTACTAGATTTTCATTTTATCATAGTTATATCATTCAGTAAGAACATGATTATCTATAATAACACTTGTTTTAATGAACTGAACATGTTTACCGTCAAACTTGAAAACCATCCTTATCCATTACATTCCTGAAGGGCCTTCTAGATCCCCATAGGATGGTGACTAGTATTCGGGTATTAAAAAACAAACCGAAGGGGATTATTTCAACCAAAATGAACAGACACATAGAATATATACACACGAAGTGATAAGGAACACATGAAATATAATAAAAGATATAAAAAACTATAAGAAAATATTGGAAACAAAATGACTATAAAAGTAGAAAAAATCCCATAAGACAAGTCCCAATGTAATGGAACCAAACCAAAAAACTCTTCCATGTGATGGTATTGAAAAACTCTCACCATATCACTACCATCTACCCAACTTAGCTTATACAGAACTCTTCCACCTCAATGTTGTTCCATTCGTTTCACTACATCGGAAGTAAAACATTGGTATTCACATAACATAAGAGTTGTGTATGGTGTGACCCAACATTTGAAATAATAACCCACCAAGGTTTTCCATAATAAGTATCTGTATAAAATATATTGTATGATCATTTTAAATAAAACATGGTTGGATAATAAGTAAAGATGTTTTTTTAGAAAACTTTGTAATAATTTCCCCTATATCATAGTTGAAAAATTAATTTATATCAATTTTAAAGCACGTTTTCAGTATCATTATTTCACTTGAATATTATGTAAAAAACATCAAATATATGAAATACAAAAATAAAAGCACATGTACCAGTTCCATGGATCACTATAAGTCAGATAATAATACTACTCATACAAATGTCAATTAAGATCTAAATTTTGATCCTAGAGAACATTACTAATAACAAGAGTAATAACCCATCAGCAATCCCCTGAAAAATGTCAATATTAGTCACCTAATAAAATTGTCCTTGGAAATAAGGGATTATCACATTATAAAACCTATTGAAAAAAATAAATAATATATGATCCCCTCAATCTATACCCTCTACCTATGTACCCAATGTGACACATGTTCTATTTTTCAATATCCATTTTAACACCTTGAAAAACTAATTTAAAACCATTTCACGAACCCATTTAAAGGATTTGAAAATCCCCACTTTTTATTCCATTTATCACCAACATGGGAATATCATTTTTTATTAAAAAACATTTTTAAACACATAATATAGTTTTACCAATTCAATTTATAAATTAGTTTATAATGAGAAAACGACAAGGTTAATCAACATAGGCTAGAGAAAGAACCACCTACCTGAAAACTCAGGTAACACACACCCAAATGAGATCCACCAACAATGAAAACCAAACAACATAAATTAATTACATAGAATCCAATCCACACCACAATATTGATCAAATTTAGAAAAATTGAATGTTCTAATGAATGATATCACACAAAATATCTATAAAAAGACACAATGAAACCCTAATATAGACAAATGAATCTGATATTGCAACTAACAAGTGAAACCATGGTCAATGGAAATCAAGAAGAAGAATGGTCACTCTCCCAAATATGATCACTAGAACCAAAATGGATATATAACACCAAATAAATTTATTGCTAAAGAACTGTTTCTCTAAAAAAACAACAGATAGGTGCATTCAATTCAGATAAAAGGAATACTTACAGCCAAATGGACATACAAATCAACAAAGGCACCCAAAAATTACCTACTCTAATAATTACATGACATGTAACTTCATTACACATCGTGAAATATATGGAGTTTAATATATTCAAAAAATATTCCATCTCAGATTAAAAATATGATATTTAAATATTTCATTACATTAGATAGCTCTTCCTATCATGTAACCTATCAAAATATGAATCACCTTCATTGGATGCAACTAGAAACAATTATACCTGGTGAAACCTAGTTATAATATATGATATTATTATATAGACTATGGAAACAAATGATTAAAGCTGAGATCCCAACAAATATGTGAATTCACCATTATAGGTATACTCCAAATTCCATCATGGACATATATATGAAATGAATATGGAAAACCATGATGGGGTTAAGGACATACTTGAGGGATAGGTAATGGGATGTCACAAACTCCCCATCACAAATACTTTGCATCCCTAGGAATCAATGTGGAATATGTAAGATGAGTAAAAAGATATATCCATCACTGACTCATAAATTAATCATGATACCAAGTCTCATGTGAATCAGATTCTAGTTTCAACAACACTCTGATCATAGAAATTGACTTCTCATGAAATAAATTCACTTTATAGTTAATGATATAAATTAGTTTCTACATAGAAAACATATAGCTATAACTAAATGTCAACTCAAACCAGAATATGAGAGGAACTTGGATAATACTTCCTGAGGTGATACATGTCAAAAACCTCTTGAATACCTATCTACTGAACCAGAAATACTAACTAATTAGAAACCATCCTGATCCACTATATAATCTCAAATGGTCTAAAATATCGTGGATCCAAAATTCCCAATTTTCCAATCTAGCAGTTACCAACCTGAGGAGATACATTCTAGACAACCCACTCACAAAATAAACTCTCCAAAGGACATTTAAGACTATTAAAATATGATTTCTATCTACTCTGGCCTATAACAAGGAATCCATGTACATCCTGAATCCTTATCGATGTCTCCTGAACCAAGCATTGTCCAACTATAGATATTTACCCCACCTCATCCGAATAAATATGAGATCTACATTGGTGACAATACAATACAATAAAAGGAATCATTCTGATCAAAAACTGATAACTATTTTTACAAACAATCTCAAAATGTACCAGGTGTTTTTACTATGATCCACTGAAATCCAAGACATCGGAAGGACCATTCTTCCGGGATCGTAATTACTCACTCAATCTAGTAAACTATCTATGGATCATAATAAAGGACCATCTTTCCTGAATTTATCATTTCCTCTTGGATACTCCTCTAGATCGTAGAGGTACAAAAAATATAAAAATAAGAGACAAAAATAGAAATACTTCCATTTATCCTCATAGTCTTCTAAACATATTGATTACCTATATATTTAGCCTTAGTGTTATCCTTGATCGGAATGAAATGAGTAAATATTGTGAACCAATAAACAACTACCTATATATCATTCATCACTTGATAAATTTCATGGTGATCCAGAAAAAATTTCCACGGATACCTCACCCCATATCCTAACTAAAAACATAATAGGATGATGAAAACATGGGGGTTTCATGTGGTCTACCATTATCTGTTGTTAGTTGTAACAGCCGGACACATAATATGCAATTTCATGCTTTATACCTGACCACCAAAATCACCGTCTCAGGTCAATTTTCATCAACGATATACTTGGATGAATGAACAAAAAGATATATGATAATTAAACAAGACTGAATTCCAAATAGATATTGGGATGAAAACCCACTTCCCAATGTGTAGAATATGATCTGAAGACAGATACCAACCAGATATTATCTCCACGCCATAATCTATTTCCATAATTTCACTAAAATCATCATCTTACTACTGACTTTAAAAAAATAGTATGGGAGAGATTTTGATAACTAAACACTGGAAAAAACCAATCATGAAATATCCTCTTGAGAATCCAAGGGAAACATAGAAAAAATACCAATAAGTTTCCACTCCAACATTAATTTTAGAATATCCATCAAAGGTAATTTCCCTAAATGATAAACTAAAATGACATTTCCCTTCCATAGGGTGTAGGCGATTGGAATATCAAATGTCAAAAGGTATTATAATCATTTCTATCATTAATATTCAGGATTTTTTAATATAATATATAACTCAAACTCTTAATATCATAGAAGAATGTGAACCATCCATGAAAAATATAGTTCTCTAAACATTTAATCATTTAAATAACTGTAGATTTCTGTAAATCGTGAGCGGGGTCATTCATCTCATTTGGTTAAAGCTGACGAGGGCTGTAATCTACCACATGGTCATTTATTATAAGAATTCATCCCAGACAATCACCAAAAGCATCACAAACACCATGTATCCCATTTCGGGATTAGGTAAGATTAATATAATAGTCAATGTGGGATGTATTTTCAGTTCATCAAATGAAGAGTAACGCTTCACCTCCCATGTGAATTTTACCTCTTTCCTTGTAAGATTAGTCAATTCTGACAACATATTATAGAAATCATTATCAAATCATTAGTAGTATTAAGAAATACCAATGATGATTCATATATAAAAGACATTTTGAGTCTATTTACATTAAAATACAGACTTTACCATCTTTGGATCAATTAATAATCCATGCCTATAAATCATATTCCCAAATAAATTCCCTTATTGAATACAAATATTACATTTTTAATATTTTCTATAAAAAGATAGACCTATCAAATTTTGTAAACCAAAACATAGATGGTGATCAATATGATTCTTGTATATCATATATACCAATATATCATCCAAAACCACAAAACAAAACTCAATATATTGATGGAATATCATATTCATACATGAAAACAATATGCAAGAGAATTAGTCATCCAAAAAGACACCACAATATATTCATAATTTATATACCTAATTCTAAAAGATATATTCAGTATATCAGACTCACAGACACTATGACGATGATAACCCAACTGAAGATCAATATTTAAAAACCACTTTAACTCCATAAATTGATCAAACAAATCATCCAAATGTGGAAAAGGATACTTGTAATTAACTATTACCTATCCAAATTTTAAACATCCACACACAAAAATAACTTCACAGAAAGGACCAATAAAATCATAATATATACTAATCTCTATATAGTAATACAAAATATGTTGTCTAGGAAAATGTCAAATTTATCCTAGAAAATAATAGGATAGTAAAAAGTTGAAGAAAAATCATCAGTATCAATCACAACAGTATAAAAAAATGTGAATCTCATTGTGGGAAGGTCTTGCATAACCAGACCTCGAGTCCCACTCCCCATCAAAGACAAGAGTTATTTGATAAACAACAAAAAATAAACCGCACTGATAATAACTACAATCTTTTTCTTGATGAAAGACAATCAAATCCATATCAATGATGTCATCAAACAAAACTAGGTAAATAATAATAGACTCCAAGACATTATATGTAACATCTGTCATTAACAAAAAAATTACACTAAAACTCCCTCAACATCCTCTTACAAAGAGGTTTTTGTAACTCCATTACACAATACATTAAATGAGTTTGGTATTTACGAATATAAAAAGCATGCAGATATATATGAGTGGGAGTCACTATTATCAAATAACGATATTACTATGGAATATTAAATAAGTATAGTACCTCTAACTATTGTTTGACCTCCATCAACATCTATAGGACACTTATCTACTTCATTAAATTGTGTCACTCCAGAGGCATGTGGATAGAGCACATTAGTACATGATGCATCTAACTATAATGTATTAGAATTTGGAGCTGACCAAACCTAATCATAACATCCACATAGTAATATATTGAAAGAAGCTCTATAATTGACCAACACATCCATAGCTATTACATTATCATGGGCATATGAAAAGATCGTCTTTTTTGTCTGATCATACCATACTAATAACAAGTTAGTGGTACACTTCTTCTTGTAGACAATGTTCAATATAATTCTTGTTGTTATGACCCACCTCCACCATTACTGTGAGGTTCATTCCACTTTCCCTTCCCTGAAACACAACTAAATTTCCACCAAATGATGTTAAAGGGGTCAAAAATGCAACATTGCACACCATATCTATCGCTTTCATAATTTATCTGTCTACCATCTCCATATAAGTAGGATGTTTCAAGATAAATACAATCTATCAAATATCCACTCAAGAACACTTCAGTTGCTTTTTATCCTTCATCTAGTCATTATTTACCACCATATAATCCAAAAGGATAAATTCAAGATACCAATTGGTGTTCACTAACTTTGAACAATATCCATGCTTCTTCTAATGGAACTATATATATTATTCCAAAATCAAAATCTCTAGAAAAAACATTTAGATGAATAAGGCTTTGAAACACTTCCAACCCAAGTCCACATGTCTGTCTGCATGAACTTTGGAATCCCAACATGGCTTACTAATACACCCAAGTCTGATCTCGACACACATTACCATGATATTATCATTTGTATTAGATTTTTATGACCTAGTATATCCTAACCAACCAATAATCCTCCTATTTGGGTTCAATTTTCTCATCCATGTTTGGGGGTTCTCATATTAGAATTACCAATATTTTATCTATCTCTCCTCCAGATCCTGGATTTACTTCGATAACTCTTTTCTAACCTCATGGTATGTTCTAATACAAAACATGAACTTCCCATGCTATTGTCTAGATGAGAAATTTATATATAGGAATATTACAATGAGGAGAACCTACTACACCATCCTGAGAACTCGTGGAATACCTCTCAAAGGCATACCACCATGTACTGAAATAAAAGAATGATTAGACAATATAATAAATATCAGTTAAAACTAGAATACTGAGAAGAAAAAAATATGATTCAAAACAAAACCCAACACTAGAGACAAATATCCCAATGTCCCATGTAATCTTGAGTATCTTCATGAAAAGAGCTAGAATGGAACTTATCTAAACATACCTCTCATGTCATGACAATCCTACCTCAAATCTAATAGATGTACCAAGATAATGACTCTTAGTTACAATCTAATCCTTTGATACATCATTATATTGAACTGTACTTGGATACCCACAAAACTCGAACATTACCCCATCTATCAAATAACTGAATGGTATTCCAAATCCCCACTGTCTAAAGATAAGCACATGGTTATCAATCAAAAAAACCATAGGAAATTATTCCACCAAATTCCAAAAAATTGTTGTAATATATTTCCACGAATCCAAAACCAAAACCAAATTGCTCCTCTCAATGATGGCGTAAAAAAAATCCCACCCAATAACCACCAGCTACCTAACCCAAATAATACATGACCCCATTGCCTCACTACAAAATATTTCTTTTCCATACATTGGAATTCATAAATAGGTTTGCACACCATCAAATAGCTTGTTATGGTGTGATATAACATGGTCATTAAGATCTCACCTAGATGTTACATATTAATTCTCATTAAAGGAATTCATGGATTCTAATTTTCAATAAAATAAGGCATGATACGAATTAAATATGTTTAATATAAAGCATGTTAAAAATTTCGCATTTCATACAATTTTAAAACAAAAGTTGTTAGATTAATTTCAAAGAATATTTTCTATATCATTATTTCACAAGAATAAGCATGTATTTCAAGGATCAAACATCAAAGACCTGAAAAAAATAGAATCACATTCATCATCCCCATGGATCATTATATGTCATACTAGTAAAGAACCCATACCATAATCAATCACAGTAACAATTTGGTTCCAAGAACATAGTCCTAGGATGTATAGGAATAACCCATGAGTAAACCTCCCCAACAATGTCAATATCAGTCTCCTGGAACAACATGCTTAAAAAGTAGATGAAATACCATTGATAAAACCATATTATAATCACATATAATGGATGAAAACATTCATCTAAACCTTGCACCTATGCAACAAAGAGAACCCATGTTCTTGTATTCACAATTACTTCCAACACATTGAATAAAAATTCAGAGCCACTTCACAACCCAAAATCAATTATTTGGAAATACCCCCATTTTTTTCAACTTATCAAAAACTAGGTGAAAACTATTTTTCAAATATAAAACTTTTCAAAAAAAAGAATATAATCATTCATGTATCATTTATAAACAAATTTATAAAGAATTAATAATCTATTTTATCAACATATGCAAGATACATAACCACATACCTCAAAACTCAAGTCACACATTCCCCTAATAGGATCAACCATAAAAAAACCCAAAAACATCACCAAATTACATATAATCCAATCCATATCATAATATTGATAGAATTCATAAAACAAGGGGTCCATGGAGAAGAGGAAACATCAAATTACTCAAGAAAAAACACATGTCGTACCATAATAAATAATGGAATGGTCTTCAAAATGAGATCATACAATAAATCTAGAAGGATACATGATGAAACACCAACTTAGAACAATGAATATTATAATGCAACACATGGGAACAAGTGAGATAAATGGAAATAAATATGTAGAATGATCAGTCACCAGAAGATATTCATCACTACCGCAACAAAGATAAAATGTTGACTGGATCCATTGGGATGGTACAACATCTCCAAAATCACCAGAGATAATCCCTATATTGAGTGAAAAGGGAGAAATGATGGCCAAATGGACACAAAAATCTCACACAGCTCCCAAAAACATCCATATTTAGGGAATTACATAACCTGTAAATACTTTTCACATTGTTAAATCCCACGTGTTTATGTAGGCAGAAAAATACATCACCTCAAATTAATGAATCCAATTTTTAATTAACTCATGACGAGAAATAACTCTTCATGTCTTGTAACAATTCACAGTCTGAATCCATTTCACAAATTTAACCCAACAACCATTACACATATTTTAACCTATTTACAGGTTATGAACTTATTAAATAGCTTAGAGAATCATGAAGTTAAATCTATGTGTCCAAAAAGTTAGTGACTTTACTACTATAGGTTTCAAACCCTTTCCTTTTCATCCCTACACAAATACAGTAAAAACAAATTCATGATGAGATTAAGAAAATACCTGATAGATCGGTAATAGGATGTTACACCATTACTGCCCAGGTTATATGATATCACTAGGAGTTGGGGGGTTGAATTGGGAAGACATTTTCATTGTATAAACTCTTCTATATTAATAAACGTATATGTGTCATTAATCTCTCAATAAACCCAATCATATTTGATCCAATTTACTCTTACACAATCTATTGTAAGAATTGAATATACAAGAGGATTAACAAAATTATATATCAAAAGACATTCCCTTAGATGTTTTAGGTTAGATATTAGTATATAGTTTATCTACCATAAATCAACATGTGAAATTACATTAAATCTACTAAAAATCTTGAAGAATAATATCTTAAATATTTTCTCTCTTGTGATTACATAATTATCCTAGAAATGGGTTTTTTATAATAACTCCCACTTGTTGAGGCCTTGCCTTAAAAATATTATGTCCATTTAATAGCATGTCCATTATAAAAAAACATAAAGGTGTGTTAAATAGTATTCTCTAGATACTTAAATAATTAGTTATTCAAAATCAGTCACTAAATATTTTTTATAATCAACAATGTTCTATTCTTGACATTTTGCCATTTTTCAAATAGGCTTAGAAGACCATCCTTTGTAACATCCAAACAACTCTAGAATTATCAGTTATCATATCATCCTTCATCGACAGTCATTGTCTCCTTGATTTATTAGACCTCAATTTTTTATCAATGAGTAGGTAACTTTAGAATGAAATCATATCTTCCCCATTTTAACTAGTTAGATTTCATATATGAGTGTTATCATGTAAATTTTCAAAAAATAACAAAATTATTCTTCTACTATGAATACATACATTAATTCATGGAATAATTAATATTATCCAATATTATAAAATCATGATATTATTATTTTTAGGATCATCTGATTTCAGCCTCATACCAATAATTTTAAGATCATGTGTTTGAAAAAACACATAACACATATCTTCCATTTCCATCATCATAATTAGATATTAAAACATTGATATATCCTACGTTTCCAAATGAATATATGGATTTTATGGCGTTAAATTTATATCCAACTTAATGGACCAAGGTAATTATTACATGGAACTTCCTGGTTATGGAATTAAAATATTCACTTTATTTATAGATCAATAATATCTCAGAATTAGTTTTATTGATTACATCCATTTGGATAATTAAACGAACATTGGAAAAATATAAAATTTCATTCATCCTAATTTATTCAACTAGATTTAAATTATATTACTCTTTGAAACTTGACATCTCATTCATTAAATGTTTTTCTGGAATTTGTTGGATTCAAGGAATCATATGGTATTTGTATATTTTGAAATTACATCTATTGTAGAGATATATATCATACATGGGTCCTCTATCATATTACCATATGTAAACATCCCATAAATATATCATATATAACATGAGAAACATATATATTGTTTTGGTATTATTTAATGATATTATACATCATATTATAATTTGTATATTTTTAAAAAATGTAATTCTCCCTTTCAACTAGAATCACGTATTTATTTCACTAAATTATTTGGAATGTTAAATCATCAGTAAATTAATATTTACTGTACAATATAATGAATCTATGTTGTTATTTTTTACATATTTATGTGTTCAATAAAATTAATACGGATTTAATATAAATGAAGTCTCATGTGCCCTATAATGATACCCCATGATGCAACCCAATACCTTAAATGGTATATTTCAAACAATTAATGAACCCTACAAAGCCTATTTTACACTATGATATATATTTTAACTTATATTTTTACATTAAAATTATTCAAATTTTATATAATTATCTTACTATACCATACAATGTGTATTGGGTTTAGTCCATTTCGAATTACTAAATTTTAGACAAAATTTTTAGTACTTTAAAAACCTAAATTGAACACCATAATTTTATAATGGGGAATTCTTCATAACCTAATTCTAACATAATTAAATATCTGAGGATTCTCATTACATTTAAATGGAAACTTTTAGGTTCATTGATTATTTGATATATCACATTATCATCATCGTGATCCATCTTCTATGAATATGTAATATTTTTTTATCTTCCCTATCTATCATTCTATATATATATATATATTATCAAATATTTTTTATGTTACACTCATAATTATAACATTCCATCAAACCAGAATTGTTACTTATGATAATTCTAATGGAATCTATGATTCCATGATATTACAAGAATAATACTTAATTATTATATCAGTATTTTTCTTATAAAATAATATCTCCACACATATATGTTGACACACAATACACAAATATTTGAATATTCATTCTAATTTTTTAATCATTATTAATAAGAAAAAAATATAGTATCATTCGTGAAATAATCATAGTATATACCTCGATTCTTGGATTTTATGGTCTTATTAGACATTGTGATTTTTATGAAACACTTATTTATCTATCCAAATGTTAAACTATTACATGATTGGGCCATGTAAAAATATAATTACACCACTGGTTTATCCACAAAAGTATTATTTGGATGACATGGAAACTATGGCCAAATCATTACCTAGATAAATTCATATCAAATATTAAATATTTCGTAATTTACCATAAAGTACCATTTTTTGAGAATAACCAATAATAAAATCATTCTCTTCTTGTTAATTTATGTCTTCATTTTGAAGCAGTTTCAAAATAACATAATCATCAATATTTGGGTGGTTTAATGTGATTAAATAAGTATTTTAATGAATATTATATAGATTTATAAAAATGAAAAATTTATCCAAAATGAACTAAGAATACTAGTACTATTGATGAATAATTAAAAAACTAAAAGAAAATAAATCTATGATTCCTCTAAGTAATTGATAAATTTATATTTAAAATATTAACATTCCAGACACTTTAATAATTAAATTATAAAATGGATTCATCAAAATTGATAATATCTAGTATAATTTATAACATGTTGTCAATTCACTTTGAAAATTTTTTCATCCCTAATCCATATTTCAAATAAAAATTCTGTAAATGTTCCCCCATGAATGGACATAACCTTCCTGAATTGAGATTCCATCAAAAAATTCATAATGTAATTTGAAATTTAATAACCATTCAACATAATTTATCAATATATTATTATTTTTATAGTCATTCCACTCAATATATTTCGTTTTATAGATGTTAGAATTCGAATATGCTTCACTTATGATCTCATATGATTCATACTACACTAAAATTACATACTTGATTCTTTATAATATCACAAATTAACTAAATTGATGATCCAATATGACTTGGATGAATGATTGAATAAAATGTGACATGAGTACCATAAACATAATAGAGTAGAGATATGACAAAAGTTGATTTATATAAAGGAATAAAATCCATTATATACCAACCATTATTTTAGGAAAATATTTTATAATCTACTTGGATTTATAGATCCACGTGTCATCTAATTCAACATTTATATAATGTACGTAAATATTAATTAACACCACTATTTTATAGAGCTCTCAATTTTTAGGGTACTTCAGATTATTTTCCTTGATAACTGATAAATAGTTTAGGGATTTTGGATAATGAAAAAAATATTTTCCATTAAATTTTTTATTTCATCATTCAATAGAATTTTTGGAGTAGATTTCAATTTAACCCATATTAACACATATTCATAAACTCCAACTATTTTTTATTGGTACAATAATTAGTGTAGGGTCCCATAAAACCAAATTGTTATAAATTGAACACTTTAACAAATATTTTTCTCTATTAAGAAATGTTATCAATTTCCTAATTGTTGCATATTCATAAATAGTCATCATAGGCTATAATAAGTATTCATCACTATTTTGTAATATTATTAATCAAATTATTCATTTGGGTATCATAAAAAATGTTCATTGAATACCATTGTTTCTAATCGTTAGTGTATAGTGATATAATAAAATCATTACAATAATATTGTAATGAGGATCATATTTCTAAATAAAATAATCAAAACCGAACAAAAATATTGGAGAAAAATATCTGATGATTTATTGAATGTTATTTAGGGTCATCCACTACTGGTAATTGATTTTTTTATATTTTTTGGGTTCACATATAATTCAGACATACATTAATCAATATTAATATTCATTGTGAAATAATTATTGATATATAAATCCATCCATCATCTATACATAATTTTCAAAACATATATAAAGAAACTCCACCAATAATTTTGGGTGAATAAAATATTTCAATTATAATTTTTCATTTTTTTATTGATGAATGATTTTTGGACTAAAAAACCCTCCTAATCATGAATGTCATTGAATCTGTTTATAAATTTATGTTTAGATAACAATGTGATCAATTTAATCCAAAACATGGAAAGAGAATTATATTTTCTAGAAATACATCAAATGATAATGATAAGAATCAAATCATTCACTTTTAAGGTGTAAATGATCAATTTCTCAAGAAGAGTCAATCTTTTATAGTATATTATCAAAAAATAACCAACATTATTCATTAAATGAACTACATATTATATATAATAACATGTCTTCCGTATACATCAAAAGTTTTCTCAATACTTAGGGGTTATATTACTCATTATTTGGTTAAACATAGAGTCATATACACCAATTCTTATTTATATATTTGTTCAAATATTAACACCACATCCCTTTCAAATATGTGGGTGAGCGACTATAAATTTTTTATAAAACACATTACAAATAATTTATATAATCAAGATTTTACCAAATACCTTTGAATATCCCTAATAATTCATTATTCAAATAACTATATTTTGACATTGATAATTATATGATGTAGCTTTAAATATTCTAGTGAAATTAAAATTTATTGTACAATTTCATAATGTCATAATGAAATGTAACATCATCAAGATTATCACAATATATATAAATTCACATAAATAAATAATTGAATCATGTGTATCTAGATTTATATTTAATTACATGACATATGTTGAGAAACCAACTATAGAAAGTCTAAAAAACAAAACCTACTCAATAAATGGTTTATATCAAACATCACTAGAATATTTTTTGATAATTACAGCTATCAAATCACATTCATCAAAAGATAAACGATTTTTGTTATCATTTTCATTTGGATTTAACATATTTTTCATGATCCAATGAAATTTTATTACATCAATGGAATCCATTATGAATTCAAAAATATTTGTTTGTAGACAAATAACCCATTATATGATCAGTAAATGGAATGGAGTGTAAAATTTTCTTATTTTATAATTTAATTTACACTAGTCATTAAAAAGTCACCATACCATCACAATTCTAGGGTTAACCATCATATCATAGTGTTACACAGTAGATGTACATCCATTATTCGAATTAATATGTTGGAATACCAACTATTATGTATCAATGTTTTTGATAAAATATCCTTGTATCCAATAAGATAATGTAATATTTTTTGACTACTTCCTACAAACTGGGTTTTAGCTTGTTCCTTTATTTCCTTATTGGTGTCAAATAATTTTAACCACATATATTTTCAGACCAAATGAGAAATTATTATACAATTTATACTTATGTTCACTCATAAAATTTTGTTCAACCCTTTCATAGACACCTAAAAATTTCATTTTTTCTTCCATTTATTTTTTTAAAGTTATAAATATCAGATTTTTTTCTTTTTCAACCATGATATTCTATATAACATGTTTATTGATTTTATTACAATTTACCATGGGTTGGATTATAATATTTGGAATAAATTCCATAAAATAATACACATAAAATGTGTAATATATATTTTTATTAATTTTTATTTTAACTAATAATTTTTTTTCATAAACGTTTATATTCCATACCTACTTTATAAGAATAGTCAAATAAATTTCATTATCCAATTTAAAAATCATCAAAAAAATTCAATATTTTTAGTAATAATTTATTTGAATGTTATACTGATTTCCCAATTCTTTTATAAAATAAATAATTAAATTAAAAAATCATATACATATCATATAAATTTATCCATTATTGATTATTATGAGTAATTGAATACATATCACTAGTAATAGTTCAACAATAATGATTTAAACCTAACCATCTTCTTATATTACAAGAATATGAATGTAATCCTAGAATAATAATTTAACCTTCTAACCAAATACATTTACTAATTGGGTTCGTTATTAATAAAAAAATCATCTAATGAAAATACCACACATGTATAGGATTATACTTATCGGGAATACACAAAACAAATAGTTGTGTAATATTTACACAATACCCTAAATAATAATGGGATAATTTCAAGTTGAATGGATTAATAAGGTAGATAATTATCAATTTAAATTGATATTGATGTTTATGTGGGATCCTTATATTACCTATAACAAAACATTCATCAAACAAAAAATTATTCTATTTCTATTGACATTCCTTATCTTGAAATGATTTTCAATGAGGTGTCTTGAATGAATTTTTCATTACATTATTCCTTGGGAAATGTGATGTTGATACATAACAACATGGAATTATATAGGAAACAATCAAACAGAGCAACTGCATTTTCATTGAATATCCTCTATAAAAATATATGGTAGGTCTAGTAATTCTGAACATTATATTGATTTTTATAGTCATTTTTATTATTTTATAATAATTTTTTTCTACTTTATATAATTAATTACATGATTCTTTACTCATACATTCCATTATACTCTACATTTCCATTATAATATACTTTTTCTTATGGGTCTTCATTATACTTATGATCACTCTAAAATCACAATGTCACAATCTTATCCTTCCCCTTTAAAATATCATAGTTACATAGTGAACTATATAGTGGTCTCTCATAATGATATATATATATATATATATATATATATCTCTCTCTCTCTCTAATTTGATGCACATAATATTATAGATTGAATTGGCCATTTTCAAATAATTTTTCATTTATCCAGAACTCAATAGAAATTTGAGTGAGATACCAATCATTGGTTTTAATTTATTGTATATTGATTTTTATAAAACTGGGATGATTTTATTTTGATTTATTTTTAAAAATAATATTTAGGGTATGGTTGATGGTTTATATATGTCAAAGACCCTTTTTATTGTTGTAAAATGGTTTTAGGAGCCTATTTTTATTTTGGAGAACATATTTGTCCATCTTCATGATTTATGTTTTAAAAATATTCTTTTTGTATTGAATCTTTTTTTATTAAATTTATAGAATTTCCCCTCATATTTGATTTTAAAATCAATTTTGGAAATGGTTACACCCAAAAAAACTCATGTTACTCATTTGGTTGTCCTTATTATAAGGATAAAAATATTTTAATTAGTTTGGGACTCCACAAAATATCATATTATATACATTTTGTTTACCTAGTGGTTCTTTACTTCATTGAATGGATGTCAGTGTATAAAAAAATTGGATTTTTCTTCACATGATTACATAATATGGTGATTTCATCCACTTGTTGATTAACACTTCTTGGAGGTACTCTATCTACATTCTACTAAAAAATGAATCATCAAAATTAATGACATATTATATATATAATGGAATTTTTTTTTCAACATTACTATAACTATTTTAGAATTATCTCTGAGAATTTTGTTTTGATTCATGTAGAAAAAAATTATTTGAAAGTAAATCTAACTACCTATTACAATGATTATGAATTTCATAGTAATCCCATTAAACATTACACATAACCTATGGGTGAATTATTTATCAATTTGTAAAATTTAATGAAATTCATGCTATATAATGAATGTTTTCATGGATGGATAATACACCTCATGTGTTTTCCCTATAAGATCATATCCCAGATGAATCTATAGTTTTCAAAATTTTGTACTATATTGAACATTTTGTAATCTTACAAATGTTATATATTGATGGATATTACTAATTTTTTAGGCTTTATTAGTAATTTAATTTTAATTTCTAATTTTTACAAATTATTGATTTTAGATTGTTTAATTTCATTGGTATTTAATATGGAAGAATTTATAAACTAACTAATATTTTTAAACTCATTTTTTTTATTTCTATAAATGTTGTTATTCATTTAATAAAACTGGATCCAAACATAAGTCCAATATCATGATATTCAAAACAATATCACAACCTATTCTTCAAAATCAGTACATAGAATAGATCAGGATTAATGATGGGCACATATGTCATAATGTATAGACCCAATTTATGTAATATTTGATAAGGGGATATATACGATCATGTTAAAAAATTATTTAATAGTGGAAATGTAAATTTTTTCTTACATTATGGTAACATATGATTTCAAATTTGGTATATTATAATTCATACAGACACTTGGTTAAAATTATTTTCCATACTTAATATTACATAACACATTAAATTCATTACCAAGTGAGGACAAGCATTATTGGTTAATTAGAATGTGAAATATGAAAAACATCTCCATGATGTTTTCCCATATTCGGTTAGATATTACGGATACCCAAAACATATTTCAAGTAGAAGTAATCAGAGTACAAAATAGAAACCCCTTCCATTAAATATGTACCCTGCATCCTGTTCTAAGGGTTGTCCCGATTTCTTGGTAGTTTTTTTAATCATTAATGAATATTATTTTTATGTATTAATAATCATTATATTATATATATACATGTACTTATTCTTTTAAAATTTCCATCTATTTTATTTTATATGTTCTGAAAACATGATCACTTCATAACTCAACTAATTATAGAGAACTAACTATAATGATTAATCGATGGAGCGATTGGGTGTTGATTTAGATTCATTGAACTTAATGTTCAATAAATATGTTCAATTATAAAACTTTTATTGATGGTAAAACATATTATGGTGAGTGAACCTCCAATTTCACTATTATCCACGACCATATTCTCATTTTCCATCCATCTTATACTTCATTATTTATTTCATGCATAGTGTTGTGCATGAAATTGGTATATATGGTCAGATGCAAAGTCACACACATAATGTTTCGGAGATTATTTCCTTGTACAACGAGATCTAGACCTGGAAAATCACAATTCACAAAGGAAGGTGAGGTTTGACAGGTGTTGATCACTTCCATGAATCAAAGACAGTTATAAATTTTGAATAATGCTTCCAATCAACAAAACCTACAAATAAAATTTTATTTCCATTAAATTTGTTTGTGCTTATTTAATGAAAAGTATTCCCTTTTTGGATGAAATTAAATGTATCTCAGGACTAATGAAGGCTTTCTATGTATCTCGATTATGAAAGGAATCTAATTTCTTGTAATTCATTTGGTGTTGGGTTTTTTGTAAAAAAAATTGATTATCACAAATCTCTAAGCCCATGTGATACCTGATCAGTGTGAGAAACAATAGGATGTGAAATATTCAACTAAGGCACAAACTCAATTTTCCTCATCCACTGGAGGAAGAGTATGGGCCTATGGAGGCAAGGGTGGATGTGGCCGAGGTGATGATCCTTCCCTCTATTCACTTTACATTAGACTGCGGTCTAATTTACTGAAGGAGTAAGGGTGAAGGAACTATATATGAGTGAGACTGAAACCTCCTACATGAAATTATAGGGGCACACACTAGGATGGTTTCCATAAAATTTCTCTATTAGGGTTTGGGGACTTATCCTTTATTCCAAAGAAGAAGTTGTTGTGAAACATACCTTCAATACCAAAGACATGTGGTTCCATGTTTTAGATATTAGAAGGGGAGTTCATGACCAAAAACCTAATCCACCAAACTGATAACATTTCAAATCATTTCCTAGGGGAATATTCCATGTGACTTCAGATATACAAACCCACAAACATTCCATGATTCATAACCCCATGGAATAAAAAATGTGGGAAACCTATGAATAGAGATATAAAAACCAAATAGGACACATGATGTTGTGCCTTTCCTAGTGGTTTGATAAGTAATGTTGTTTTGGTGGTGGTTTCAAGGAAATCCCTTTCATATGAGAGATCCAATGAATATAAATCCTGGCCATAGATGACTTTTAAGAAGTCCTCATGAAATAATTTTATAGACTGAATAGATTGGGTGAATCAATGATGGGAGCCCATGTATGTATCTTCCACACAGGTATGGGAAAGTAAGTATGCCTGGAAGATCTGGTGTCAACATATGTGATAAACAACATGGGTGTTTAATACATGGTAAAGACAAGAATCAAGCCTTCAATAGTATTAATAGGTATTCCCAGAAGTGGGGAATCAAAGTTCCTTTGAGAGGAATGGGTGGTGTGAATGTGTTTCAAATTTAGAGAGTATGGGAGTTTTAGGTGCACAAGTGTTATGGATTTTAAACACTATAGAGATATATTTCCCATGAACCTCCTTTAATTTGTCCACTTTAGGTGTTAAATATCTACCATGAATGTTTCAGATGTTTTGGGTGAATAACTAGGAAGACCAGAACATCAATAGGCATGAAATAAATTATTCTTTTCAAATGAAGGCACCAAGGGTCTATTTATAATAAAATAAGAGACCATGGGTGAAATAGTCATCAGGCACGCAAGTTGCTTATGGGCCAACAGAGCCTTGGCTTGACTGGTTCGATCCATCTTTCATGACTTTTCAAATCATGATTTTCATCATGTATTTTTTCGTATATATTTTTAATCATTTCTCTTTTTATTTATTATGGTTTTAATAGAAAGGAGTGTCAACCCAATTACACTAACATCTACACATTAATGATTCATTATGAAGGTTATATAATCATGTGAGGTTAATCATTGATAAACCATGTTGTCAAAAGTTAATTAAATGCTATGGTCTATTACATCTTTTCCACTAAGCAGAAATCCCTATTTCAAAAAGGACTTATACATAAAATATGTTGAAACACAACAATGTATTCCAAAAACTGATTCCAAAACCATTTCAATAAAAAAAATTATTGAATACATTATTCCTTAATTTGATCCAAGAAAATATTTTCAACTCAATATTTTATAATCATTTATCAAATCACATTTTATTAAAATTCAAGAATTCCTCAAAAATAAAAAAATCATCACTAAAAATGGGTTTACCGTTATTTTCACAACAATTTATCATTAAATTTAAATCAGTTTAAATGTTATGAAAATAATCGAATAATATTTGGTAAGAGGAATCCATATTGATGATTCCTACATTAAAAAATTGGGGAAAATAAAGGACATGAAAATGCCAATGAAAACGAGTTTAATATCTCAGAACCAACCATAAATTTCTTCCCCATACACAAAAAAGCCATATATTATCATATTCTATATATAAAATTTAAATCATACCATATATAATGAGAGTTAATTTCATAGCCATTGGGAAGAGATAATATCTTGTTAAGGACCCATAGAATAAAGAGAAAGGGATTATGAGACCAAAATATGTGAGATACCGAATGTTTGGATCTCGCTTTTAACTCAATCATGGTAAATCATATAGTTAAAAAAATGTCTGCTAACTATGACCAAGATACTGTATCATGGGTAGAATCATACATTGATAGATCACATTGTTTCTAAACCAGAAACCAACTATTCAAAGGCCCATTATCCAATAAAGAACGAATTCAATAATGATTCGTCAAATTCTGAAAAAAAAATCATAGCTCATTTGCCTTCCTTATAGACCATATCTTATTGTGCACAGCTTTATGGTGGTTTTAAAAGGTCTTCACAAAGAGTTAACCAATATAAGAGACTGAAATACCAACCAATACTTCTCCAAACTCTCCCAAACATCGGTTATATACATCACATACATAAACATAATAATGAATGGGTCACTTACTTGAAATCGAGGGTGTGACATTATCCCCACAATTTTAATTTTCATCCCTAGAAAGTAGGAAACCATCATATTGATGAAAGAGTTTTGGCCATTTATCTTTAATTATATTTTACCATTCCTAAGTCTCCTCCTACATCTAACAATATTTTTCTACAAAACTCACACTAGAATGATGGTTTTCCCATGAAAAGAATTTTACATTCCTATCCATAATATAAAATGTGATATTTATCAATGATGAATTTTGATCATGTTCAACAAGATCCCATAGAATCACATGGTTAGGAACAGGATGATACATTTTCAACTGAGATACAAGCTTTTTCTTCACCACACTAAAAAATAGTTGAAATTCCAATCGATATTCCACCTCACCAACCCATTCCATTGTATTAAAAGGGCCTTTTTATCAAAGAGATAAATTTAACTGCTTCATAAAATAATGATATAAAATCCTTGGAGAGATATTACAGAATACATGATCCCTAAAAAATGTCAATGGAAAAAGAAAATTATCCATATGTAATTTATGATCACTCTATGTGTTCTCCATCTATTTTCTTGTCATTGGGATATTCATTGGTTTATCATGGACAATTCTCACTCCAATAAGTGATTTCTCACTTATTTCCACCATACAATATAAATAGTGATGAAGAATCCAATGAAATGATTCAAATAAATCTAAATATATTGAATTTTCATAACCGTTTCTATATGTAAAATACAGTAATAGTAAACGATCTTCCCACGACAAACAAAAATCATTTACACAAGACCAGAACATGCACTAAAACATTGGTATCTTCCATTTGGATTGTAATTTAATCTGAGGAAGATACATCATACTAAAATTCAACTTTACCCTAAGGGATTTTTTTATATATTTTAATAAATGAGAAATGAACCTAAAATCCTTGTCTGATACGATCGAAAATAGTTCACCATGCCTTCAGACCACTACTCAGAAATAGATTTTTAACAATTTATCTACCATATGTGACTCATTAATAGGTTTTAATGGAACTGAATTTGTCGTCTAATACATTATCTACCATACCATATTGTGTTACTGAACAATTATTGGTTGGATAGTTACAATATACATATTTATATTCTCCAATTTTCAAATAGGAATATATATAGACTATAACATACCTACTGGTCACTAATGCTCTATCATAACCTATATAAAAGTTAATTACCTTGAAACAAACTAATCCAATTTCCTTTTCATATTGATCGACTAAAAATGTGATTTCAATGTCTTATAAATCATATGAATTCCAATATTAGCATACCATCATCAATGGTGGCGAGCATGAAGAATTAGTTTTGGACAAGTTATAGTTATGACAATCTAATTTCTAAACCATAATAATAAACCGTCATACATCCCGCATCACTAAATGGTCTCCCGACCAATGAGTTTTAACACATCACAATTCCTAATGAATTATCTAATTTTGACTCTTAACTAACTAAATAATAGTAGGTACTCAGGAAAATATTTTGAAAAATTAAACATCACCTCCATTTTCAAATTCCATGTTCATTTTAGCTAGGAAAAACATCAACATCCACTAATGTTAAGCCTATTTATCAAACTGAGTATATGACTTACAGCATGATGCGCTGACCATAAAATTTACTTTACATGGGTTATAAATCAACTTAATGTAATACATTTGGATATACTCTATCCATATGATTTTTCTGAGTTTTATATATCATTGTGAGAAAATATGCTTCATTATTTTATGATATTCTATGAAAGTAAATTTGTCACTGAAGAGATAATGATACCAAGATATCAATGCATGGGCTATAAAAGCTAACTCCAAATTGTTTTTTGTGTTGTTATTAACAATAACTCATAACTACCTTGAGCCATATGAAAAAATGAATCTACATATACAAGAAATCACCCTAACAGTGGTCCTAATGCATCACAACACAACATGTAACCTTTTCCTAATTCCAGAAAAACAATAATTATTCCGATGAAATGAAATCATAAATCTATTTAAAATACTTCTATCATTCCTTATCCCATTATAATAGAGAATTATTATTTTTAAAATCTTTAATAGGTGAATATAGTAATGAAATTTCCTAAACAATGTTATAATAATAACCATCTAATCCCAGAAAATTTCATATCTCAAAGACCTTCTTATATGGGTTCTATGAGGTCACAAACTCAATTTTATTTTGATCTACAAAAAAAGCTTATTTATATATTACATTTCCATGAAAATATACTTCTTGCATCCAAAAAACGATCATTGATAATTTCGAATAAAAATGATAATCCCTCATGATTCACAAAACAATCACCAAATATAGTTCATCCTCATCCCTCAATCTTGAGTACATCAATTTTTCATCCCCAAACACCACCAAGAAAGCATAAAAATTTCTTTTAAATATCCCATTCATTATTCCATAATGTCCTCTAGTTAATATGTAATATGGAAATCCATTCTGATAGACTTATCATGGCCACATCTTCTTTTTAAAGATGTACTTGAAATTACCCCCTTATGAACTCCCATTTAGTAATATCCTGATCACATGTCAATTTTTGAGAACCACTGAGCTCCCCAATAATTATTGAAAATATCAACAATTTGTGTAATTGAATATTTTTTATTTATCGAAACTTTCTAACACTAACATTAATCCACAAACAGCTATATATTTTCATCTACAAATTTTACAAACTAGACTGGTACAACCCAATGAGATGTTCTTGGCTGAATTGACACTTTTCTTTCCATCTCCTCAAACTAAACCTTCATTATAGAGAACAAGTATAAATATTCATCGATATTACCTTATTTTATATGAATTTTTATTACAACAAAAATATACATGACAGAGGAGAAAAATATTCTAGTGTATTTGGAATCATGGAAACAAAATCTTTTATCCATGTGAATGATACTTCACATATCCCATGAAGATCTCCAACATTAGTACTTTTACCTAAAACAATTAATTATATCCCAGGTAAATGATACATAATAAAGGCCCTAACGTAAATGTTTAGAAATGTTAAATAATTTAAATGAATAAGAATTACATTTAAATAGATAATGGAACCTGAGCATAACATTTTAATATTAAACCATACATATTAGAGATCATACGAAATATTAAAAACTTACAAAACATAGATCATAATATAATTAATTGAATAAGTTACGAAAGAAAAAAAGTAATAAGACTAGTTATTTAAGGAATGAAAAATGTTTTATATCGTTGTAAACATGTATAAGTAGATACATGTTCTCTCATTAATTTATGGTCATAAAATCTGGCCCCTGGATCAACTGATGGACATCCAATCAGGTCCATGTATTTAATTGTGAAAATTTAATCAGGATTGTTCATAATCTTATGGACATGAAACTAGGTCCATGAATATCATTTTGATCATGTAATTTATTTCACACATAACATTGCAATAATTTAATCAAGTTCATTCACAATCATATGGACATGCAACTAGGTAAATTCATAACATTGTAAACATGTATTAAGGTTTAATCATAACATTGTGAACATGTAATCTGGTCAATCCATAATCTTATGGACATTAAACAAGGTCAATTTATAACGTTATGAACACTAACGAGGATGACACGTAACATTTATACTCATGGTTCATCCATCATAACCATATTAATTGAATGGAGATATAGGTCCAAACAGTATCATTTTAAATCTATTCATTCATATTCCTCAAGATATCAAGAATAATCGTCATATCATGGACCATAAAAAAAGATGGGTTCTAAAAACATCAAATCATAACCCATCAAATGAAATGGTAATAAAATAATTTTCATCACAGTATAACCTATATAATAGATATAGGATTCATAATCATTTAATCAAATCATAAATCGTGAAAACAAGTGATTTTCAAAAAAATATAAAATATTAATTTGAAACAGGTTTCTCAAGAATCATTCCATCGAAACATAAAACATTGAAGAAATAATATGAATGAAATGTTTGGATTTTTTCTTATAATGGAATGTGTACAATCAATGGAAGAAATATTATATGTAAAATAAATATAAGGGAATTTTGAAAACGTTTCTTGTGGAAAATATCATTTTTTATGTGTAAAACATTCTTTAACACATAAAACATTTTTGAATCCATTTCCATTGAAAATGGATTGAAAAAATCAAAATAATTCAAGATAACATTTTTAAAACCATTCTTCTTAAAAAATTATAGAAAAATATTGAAATAATATTGAAATCCATTTTCCACGAAAACTCATAAAATAAGCTTGAAAACATTTTGAAACCCATTTTACTTGAACACATATGAAAGGAGATTAAATATTTTTGAAAGCCATTTATTTGAAAATATATTTTGAAAAAAATCATAATATTTTCCATTAAACATGAAAAAAATAATCAAATTATTGATGGATGATAACATCTTTAATACCTATCAACTGAACCAGAAATGACAACTACTATGAAACAATCCTTAGCCACTTAGTAACCTCATGGAGCCCAAAATATCATGGTACCATCACTTCCTATTTTCCAAGAAAACAGTTACCCAACCGAGGAGATTTATTCTAGACAACCCACTCACCAAAGTAAAACTCTAAAGGACACTGACAACGATTTTTATATGCTTTCTATATAATCTAGGCTATAATTAGGAATTGATGTAAATCCCGAATCATCAGAGATATCTCATGAACCAAACTTTGTCTGACTATAAATATTCACCTCACCTTAACCAAATAAATATGTGATATACATAAGAGACCATAAAATACCTCAAATGTAGTCAACCTGATCGAATATTCATAATTCTTATAATAAAAAACACAAAATTAAAATGGTGGTTATCCAATGATCCACCAAAATCCAAGACCCATGCATGGGGAAATATTCTTGGATTTGAATTACTCACTGCATCAGGCCAACTATCTCTGGATCATAAGTTATTCCCAACATGGAAAAAATTTGCATTGCCTCATGGAGACTCTTCTAGATCCTCAAGAACAACCAAATAAACCTATCAGATATAAAAATTGTTAGACTACCATTTATCATCATAATCTCTTACATATAGATATTACCAATATATTCGGCCTTAGTGTTATCCTTGATCAAAATGAAATGAGTAGACATTGTAAACCAATCAACAAATACCAAGATATCACCCCTCCCATGGGAATTTCCATGGTGATCCAATGAAATATTCCGTAGATAAATCACCCCATTTTATAGATATAACCATATTAGGATGATCCAAAAGTGGGGGTTTCATGTACTCTACCTTTATCTGTTGGTAGGTGTAACAATGTGATAGATAATTTGCAATATCATGCTTTATACAAAACCCCCAAAAATAATCATTTCATGTCATAATAAATCCTTGTACATCCTCGTTGAATGAACTTTGAAGATATGTGATAATTTAACAAGACCAAATTCCTCATAGAAGAATAGAAGAAACCCCACTTCTGAACATTTAGCATACCATATGAAGAGATAGGCCAATCAAAAATTGTATCCCTACCATAATGTCATTCCTTATTTTTAATAAAATCATCATCCAAATATTGACTGTGAAAAATAGACTCTATGAGAGATGATGATAATTGTACACTATAAAAAATCAAGTAGGAATCATCCTCTTGAGTATCCAAGTACAATTGTGTGAAAATACCCATAAGGATAAACTCTTCCTTTGATTTCAATATAGCCTGTGTAGGTACTTTCTGGATAAGGGAAACTAAAATGTCATTTGGTGTTGGAGATTATAATATCAAATGTAGAATAGTATTATTACCATTTCTATGTTTAAGATTCATGATTTTTTGGGATAATATATAACTCTAAATCTTATGATCATAAAAGACCGTCAACCATCATTAAAAATGAACGTTCTGCAAACATTTAAGCACAAGAATAACTATATAAATCTCTAATTCATAGGTGGGGTAGTTTTTCTCATGCGGTTGAAGATAAAGAGAGATGTATCTACCACATTATCATTCATTGTAATAAAGAACCACATAACTACACCAGAAGCCTCACAAAAAAGTATGTTTCCCTTTATAGAGAGTAGGTAAGATCAAAATAATATATGATGTGGGAAGTATTTTCATTTCATCAAATAATAACCGACACTTCACATCCCAAGTAAATTTCCCCGATTTCCTGGTAAGATTAGTCAAACGTGATTCCATCATAGTGAAATACATAACTAACCATCTGTAGTGTCCAGCAAGACCAAGGATGAATTGAATATCACAGACATTTTGGGTTATTTACCTGAAAAGGCAGACATCACCATCATAGGACCAACTAATAATTTGTGTCTAAAAATCACATGCCTAAATAAATTACCAAAATGAATCCAAATACCACATTTGAATTTTTTTACATGTAAATAATATATTATCAAAAAAATTTAAAACCAAACATTGTTGCTCCACATTCTGATGCTCGCATTTCCAATAAACCAAATCATCGTCCACAAACACAAAAGAAGTCTCATGATATTGATGGAATATCCAATTCATCAAATACATAAATATAATAATGTGTTACTCAGACAAAAAGGCACCAAAATATATTCATAATAGATATATCTTATTTTAAAATCTATCTTTTTTATTTCAGACTCACGGAAACTAAGATGATGGTAACCCAAATGAATATCAGTATTTAAAAAATATTTTTCCTCCATCAACTAATCAAACAGATCATCCCAATGTGGAAAAGATATCTATTCTTAACTATTAAGTAGTTAAAATTATGATTGTCCACAATAATATGAAGTGAACCATCAATCCTCTTTGAATGGAGCACAATGGATTTTCAAGGAGAAATTATAGGGTGATCAAAACCTTTTTCAAATCGACCTTAAAATTTAATCACAAACTCATTCTCCACTATTGGATCCATATGATAAGACAGTATCTACATCAGTAGCTACTTTGGACCAAGTAAATCCAAATATATACCTATATCTCATTAGGAATAATTTAGATAATTTTGAGGAAAATGTTAGAATAGTCCTAGAAATCAATAGGAATGTAAAAAGATGAAGAAAAATCATCAGGATCAATAACAACATGAGAAAAAAAATCCTGATATATTTGGGGGTAGGTCTTTCTTGACCAGACCTAAAGTCCTACTACCCTTGAAACACCTGAAAAATTCCATCAGAAATAATAAATGAACCACATTAATGTTAACTATCGATCTCATCTTGATTAGTATCATTCAAATCCATATTGATGGTGTCGTCCAAAAAATCTAGGCCATGAATAGGAAAATCTAAGACAAACTCTGTATCATCTGTCATTAAATTATATATAAAAAACATTAATCAAATAAAAAAATTAAGATGTTTCTATTTAATATCCTTATCTTGAAATTATTTTCAATGACATGTTTTGAATATATTTTTCATGACACGATTACTTGGAAAATATGACGTTCATATATATCAACATGAAATTCTATAGGAAACAATCAAATTGAGATACTAAATTTTCATGGAATATCCTCTGTAAAATTATATCATGGGTCTAGTATTTTTAAACATCATATTGATTTTAGGAGTTAATTTAGTATTTACTAATAATGTTTTTTCTACCATATATAATTAATTACATGAATCATTACTCATACCTTCCATTGTACTCTCCATTTTCTTCTATAATATCATTATTATTAAGGGTTTTTATTTTTTTATGAACCCTATTAATTATCATTGTCATAATTTTGTCCTCCATAATTAAAATATCATAGTTGCATGGTCATATATATAGTGGTATCTCATAATGATATTTATATTTATGTCTGATGTGATGTGAAAAAAACAAAATAGATTGTTTTGGCTATTTTCAAACAATTTATCATTTATCCAGAACTCAATCTCATCCTGAGTGAGTTTCCAATCATTTGTTTAAATATATTGTAACATTGTTTTCATAAAAGTGGGAAGATTTTATTTTGAATTATTTATAAAAAATTGGTTGGGGCTATGGTTGTTGGATTATTTATATCTATACAAGTTTCTTTTATTGGAAAATGGATTGAGGAACCTATTTGTATTGTTGTGAACATATTTTCCCATCATCAAGATTTATTTTTTAACGATATATTTTTTTGTAATGAATAATGTAGTTTATTACTCGACTATAAGTGTCCCTCATATTGGTTTTTAAAATTATTTTTGACAATTTTTAAACACACAAAAACCCATGTTACTACTTTTTTGGTCCTTATTCCAAGGATAATGGTATTTTAATAGGTCTGAGACTCAAATAATATCATATTATATACATTTTTCTCCATAATTTTTCTCTACAACATTTATTGGATATCTGAGTATAAATTTTTTTTTCATCATATGGTTTCATAGTATAGTGATACCCTCCAATTATTGAATAACACTTCTTCTAGTCACACTTTCTCTATTCTACTAACAAAGATTCTTCAAAATTCATGAAATATATTATATATAATAGTATTTTTATTTTTCATCAATCTACTCAATATTTTTGAATTATCTCTCAGATTTGAATTTTGATTCAAATAGAAATAAATTATTTGAAACTAAATATAATGGTTGATTAAAACGTCTAGGAATTTCATAGTAATCTCATTAATCTATTCACATAACATGTTGGTGACTTCCCAATCTATTTTTAAAATATTATTATATTCAATCTATATGATGACTATTTTCTTGGGTGAATAATGCATCTCATGTGTTTTCCCTATAAGATAGTATCATGGATGAATCTTTAGTTTGAAACATTTGTAATATATTAATATTTTTTAATCTCACAAAAGTTATACAATGAGGGATTTTCATTAGTTTTTAGGATTTATTATTAATTTTATTCTAATTTATGAATTTTCTAAATAATGGAAACTAAATATTAAAATTTCTTTGGAATTTATGCCAAAACATTTTAATCACTAACGAATATTTTAAATCTCATTTTTATGCTTCCCAAACTGTTTGTATTAATTTCATCAAACTGGATCAAAACATAATTCCGATAACCTGAGCTCCAAAAAAATCTCACAACCTAATCCTCAATATTTTGGCATTGAATGGATCATGTTAAATGATGGGACCATATCTCATAATATATAGACCCAATTTAAGTGAATTTTGATAAAGATATATATAGGATCATGTTGAAAAATTATTTAATAGTAGAAATGTGAATTGTTTCCTCCATCATGTTCACATATGAATTGTAATTTGATTCATTATAATTCACACAATCTATCGGTTAAATTTATTTTCGAAACATAATATTACATAAAACATTATATTCATAACCATAGGTTGATATGTGTTATAGGTTCATTAGAAGGTGAAATTCTAAAAACTTCCCCGTAATTAATTATCCATATTCGGTCAGATATAACGGATATTGGGAACATGATTCATGAAGAAATAATCAGAGTACAAAATAGAAACTCATTCCATTAGATATGTACCCTACATCCAGTTCAGCGGTTTTTTTATGATTGGTTTGAAATTTTTTAATCATTATAACATATTATTTTTATGTAATAATATTCAATATATTACATATATAAATGTACATATTCCTCTCTATTTCACACTTTTTTTCTATTTTATGTTTTACAATTATTATCACCTCTTAACTGTGTAAAAAAAATAACTAACGATAATGGTTAATCGATGGAGGGATTATGTGTTGATTTAGATTCCTTTAAATTAATGTTCAATTAAAATGTTTAATTATAATAATTCCTTTTATGGTAAAACATGTTACGGTTAGAGTTCCTCTAATTTATCTATTTTTCATATCCATATTATCATTTTTCATCAATATTACACTTCATTGTTTATTTCATGCACATTGTGGAGTGTGACATTGGTAGATATGGCCTGATAAGAAGTTACTTAAATTACGTTTGGATGAATATTTCCTTATACACCATGATCTAGTCATGGGGAAATCACAATTCACATAGGAAGTTGAGGTTTGACAGTTCGTAATCAATTACAGGAATCAAATTTGGTTAACACTATTGAATAATGATATCAATCACTATAATATTCAAATAAATTATTCCATCCATTATTCATTAATGAAATTATTTATATATTGAATTTATTTTATTTTTATATTTCAATATTTATATCACATTAATTTCATAACCATGATACTATATTGGTATATTGGTGCTGAGTATTTAATATAATATATAATTTTGATAATAATTTTTTTTTATCATTAAGTCTCCATATGATCAAACAATGGTTATCCCATTATGGTATATTCTTAGTAGAATAATAATATTATTAACTAGTGGTTTTTTAAAAACTATTTCTATCTATTAGGTTTCATTTACTAACAGGACGTTATTGTACACAAATTGTCTTTCATAAAAAAAACAAATCATAATATTTTAAAAAATAAAGAGGTATTAATTATCTATCATTCATTTCATAGGTAAATACATATTTTTATGGTCATGATTCATATTATATCCATATATAAATCATTATTTATGATAGATTATGTTAATGACATTAAATATTAATATTAAGTAGAATTACAACTAAATAAATAAAAATTCACTCATGTTAGACAAATACTAATTACTAATTCAATATATTTTCAAAATATGTAGTGATTTAAGAATGAAAAAACTATATTTGAGACCACAATTCACTAAGTTAATGTAATATGGGTCTATATGAAACAAATAAAAGTTTAATAGAATCAAATTAACATACCACCAATATATGAGTGTGATAATGGTGATGTTTAATAACTGTAAAAATATTTATATCCCTTTATAAAAAATGAATTCACATCTGACTTTACTAAGTCAAATGAATGTGGATATGAATTTTGAGGGAGATTCAATTATTTTGAATACTATTTTTTAAAATATTTATTATATTTAATTGAAAAATAATCTCACTTTCACTGATTTTTTAGATTCATAATCACTAATATAGGCCTAATTTGTTGAATTTGAAGAATTTGTATTTTATGAGTATATATTAGATGATTTAATTTAGTTGTACACTTTTTCAAGCCAGGGTGATGGAAAAAATAAGAAAATGATGATGAATTATATTTTAAAACAAAAAATAACGGAATTAACATCCTATTATATAGTATTCACATCAAATGGAAACTACTCTGCTATTTTAAAAATATATTTAGAACCGATATTTTTTTCCTCCCCCACAACCACAAAAATTATCTATTTCATATCTATTGAGGATTAGACAATGTTTTTTTATCATTGGGGGTCCTTAATCTCTGAATCTACTAATTTATATTTGGATTTTCACGAAATAATCCTATATTCTCTAAAACCTAACACCTAACCCTTCTGGTGGCATGGTTTGAAGGGAATTAGGATAACCTTAGGGTGGAAACTAGTGTATGGGTATCATATTGAAAATATCAATGATTCGATTTTATAATATACTCTTGTTTTGTATATCATATTATTTTGATTTTATTCCATTTTTTTATTTCAATGATAAAAAAATATGTTTACTTAAATTTTGTTTTTTGGGAGGGTCACCAAGCTTAGTTTTTTAAGATTTATTTTTCATTTTAAATATTTAAAATATTGATTTAAATTTTTTATTCTTATATTTTTTCAAATGTGAATTTAATTTGATCAAGTTGATATGATTTTTGAATGTTTGGATACTAAATGACTATTAGTGGAGAAAATTTATCTTTTAATTGAATTTTTGATAATTTGTATTAGTTTTAATAATCTCAGAAATATATTTCAGTTATGTACAGACAAAAAATATATTTTCAAATCTGTGTAGAATTCTGAAAAAATGATAATGATTACCCTTAATTCCTATAATTTATTTATAGAAACATGTATTTTTACTAAGAATATGAAAGTCTTATTTTTATCATAAAAATATATAGGCTCCATGCAATATTGTATACATTATTGAATCATTTTTTAGAAACTCAGATTTTGTGTACCATTACATTTATTACTGATAACCCTTATATTCAATGAATATTCATACACGATTAATCGATAAAATAGGATTTTATTTTATTACCTACCCTCACTATTAATATTTTGTTGGGGAAAATTCATTTTTGATTATTTGGAAAGGGCCATTCCTAATTTATTTGTTATATACAAAATTTTCTACTATTATGAGTTATGTTTAATTTTTTTGATTATATAGAGAGAACTATGATTGATTTATCTTTTCAATGGTATTTATTTTTATCATCATATTACCCTTAAAAAATAGAAATTGGAAAAATAAATTTTTTGTTGAATTTTTTTTTTCTAATTTTTTGACTGAAATTCCTCTAATAAATAATTGGAATTTATTCTCATTCATTCATTGAATTAAATTTTCTTAAAATCATCAATGAAAAAAAAATTGAAAATAAGAGTAAGTAAATTAAAAAATTGGGACAATTTAGAAGAAATTATTAATTATAATGACCAGATAACTAATGTTAATTAATATAATATGGGTGGATTTGCAGGTTACATTAATATGTATAATTTATTTGCTATCATCTTGGATTTTTTCATTTTTTATTCTTGAATATTACATATGATTTCAATAAAATATATTCATTCCCTCATTTTTAAATGATTTTATACACAAGACCATGGATAAATAAATTCCCTGAAAAATTACTCAGGATTGAAAATATTTTCATTTCTCACAGTGTAGAAACATGATAATTGTCAAAAGGTTTTAGTGACACATTTATTCTCCAAGAATGAGAATAGTGCCAAATGAAATCTATCTTGAGTGAAATATTACATAATATTCAATTTGATTTGTTTTTTAAATGGTCAATGTAATGATTTATGATGTTTAAATATTTAAATGTCGATGATAGAAATGAAATTAATATGTTTTTCATAGACAATTCATGGTAGAATTATATTATGGTAAATATCATTGATGTTTTCTAATTTTTTATTATTGTGTGGATTTTGATTAGGATATTGGATAACTGCCCGAGCATGAGATTATTTTGTGGATTTTGATTAGGATATTTTGGGAAATAACATTGATGTTTTCTAATTTTTTTAGTAATTTATACTTAATTTTAGTAATTTAATAATTATGGATTTTATGAGATTATCATTTTATTTTATTATTTTAGACATTACATTATCAAATAATCACTAGAAATTTGAAATTCCATAATTTATATGGCTGAATATATCTCAATATTCATTTTATTAATATAAATTAAATTATCAAAACAACAGTTTAAGGCCTAACACAATCTCATTATACCTGCATAAAATTCAATGAATAGATTCGATAACATTTAAATATTAGTCTATATCTCGCAATGTAATGAAACAAACGGGGATAAATTAAATTAATTACATATTGAATTGTCCAAGGAGAATTTTAATTATCTTTTTCCCTTTTGAAACGATTCACTATAAAGGTCATAAATTCATTGCAATTCTATGTATTTCAATTTTAATAGTCTGTAAAAAAATATTTTTATAAATAATTATTTTATAAATAAAAATGCACATAACCAATTGAGGTCAAATTAAATGGGAAAATTAAATATACAAGTTTTAACAATACTTATGTTGAATAATCTTAAAATTTTAATATTTCAATATGGTTACAAAGAGAAAACTTATTTCAAGTTGGATTAGAGATAATTGGACCACCACTCTCCACATAAATGTATACATAACTACAATTCAATGGGTCAAAAATAGAATTTTTATTTTATCTAGAACATTTTATTAATTTTATTTTATGATAATTTTACTCTTAATATTTAATTTATATATTTATGATTTCATCTTATTCTCAGAGTTCATTTATTTTATGCTTTCTCTCACTTTTTTTTTCTAAACAACATCACTATTAATAGCTAACCATTCTCTATTATTGTTTGAAAGGTGAATAATTGTCTATTTGTGTTTCATAATAATTAAATTAATATAACATTTTTTGTATAATTATCAAATTGGGAGTTGGTTAAATATATTCTAGTGAGTCTTATCCCTATTTTATATGTCTTTCAATTTCTTTTTTTAATCACACGAACAATAATTATTTTATAGGTGAATATATTGGATGATTGAATGAATGCGATAGTTAGAGAAGAGGTCACCATGATGATGTTTGAATGAGGATAACCAAATATATAGAGTTTACATTATTGGATAATAAACATCAAAATGGGATTGTGACGATTGAAAATTTTTAACCACAACATTTATTTTTATGTTCTGATACCATTTGAACTATTCTATCAACCAATAAAACCTCCCAAAATTTCTTCCCTCGATCATCAAGCATCACTACGTGTATTATTGAATTTATTTATCTATTTTTGTATTTATATCATTTGTATTTAAATCATTCATTCTATATATTTTTTATTTTGTATGTGTATATTAATAATTATATAATTATGGGAATATAAATTATAAGATTTCTGGGATGTATCTAGGATATCAACCATAATTGGTAACACTATATTAGCTTCATAGGATAAAATTAATTAAATCCAATATCTTTTCTCAAAAACAAATTTTTATTATTAATGTATTGGTTAAACCAATCCTCATAAAATTCCATTGGTGAGAAAGGAGTGTTTCAAAATATTATTTCATCATTTGAAGACACATTGGTTTTTATTGTATCATAACTATCATGAAAAATATAATTTTTTCTCATGATATTCACTAATTATTCCAAAAAAATTTATATTGTTTTATTTAATATATTGAATGTAATTATTCAACCAAATATTTTTTTCATTAAAAGGAATAGTATAAGAGAATACACCTTGATAGTTAGTGTGGTTTGTAATAGTTAAACCCATGAGAATCAAATTAAACAAAATCAAAACCCTCGGTGGGAATGGAGCCAAAACATGAAAAGAAAATTAAGACGATCATCCAAAGACATTATTGAAGCAATGATGTTTCAAACAACATTTTCTAGACACTAGGAATAAATGAGGGATATGTGATAATTCATTAGATGCTTTCACTATCTAATGAAGTACACAATATGATAGAGAATAAGACATTTTCCGAACTAAGCTTCATAAAATGTTAATTAGTCTGTTTCAACTTAGCTAATTTGGATAATTCTATGAACACATAGAGGCAATCCACTGATAGGAGAAAGGTACTTTTCTGGAAGAGAATCACCACTACCAAAGGAGGTAGAAAGGGCCACCCCAAAAGATCTGTCGGGATCTCTTATCACACCACCCCACTCATTAATCCGATGATACATGATCCATCATAATATAACATGTTTCCCAATATTAAAGGCTTTAATTTCACCCATTTACACTAAGCATGTAAAAAATTCGAGGTAAAATTGATCAATGATTGGAGGGCCATGAATGAATATCCATTCACTACATCATTACATAACCTTCTGAAGTCCAAAAATAAATTTTAAAATTTTAAAAGGATATCCATAATAGACCCTATATAATACAGATGTCTTCTATCATTATCAGTGACCAATGATCCCAACAACCTGCTATGAAAATCCATGATATGTATTTCCTCTCCCATCTTGGTCATTTTGCACCCTAGAACAATAACTAAAAAAATGAATCTACCAATGAAACATCATCTGACCTCCCAAAAAACTGACAATAAAAATACCATGTTTATTTGTCACATTCACTGTTGAAAATTAGATGAAATGTGGAATCATATTTTTTCATCAGGAAATAGTGATATCAAGAATCTAGGTTGACCCCTCTCCATTTAATGCTCTACTTGATTGGAAAAGCATTATTCTGAACACACCACAATTGAAAAAATAACATCAAAGGTATAACATTGCACCACAAAAACTCACACAATAAATCCTAGACATAGGGACCCAAATTTATTGAAATAAAATATATGATATTGATTCTTCCTTTTGTTGATCTTGTAAAAACACAATAATACTATTCATTAAATATCTTTACATTGTCCAAAATAATTTCTAGATTTCATCCAATATGGTATTGATGTTAAGGGGATGAGAAAAATATTCTCTAAAACTAATATCAGATGATGGGTAGTATAGGAACCCAAGAATAGTTCCCTCCCTATTCAAAAAAAAAATTCTCAACTAGCCTTTACTAATAATCAACCAAGTATGCTATTGAAGGACATGTAGATAATGCCAGACAATCATCTAAATTTTGGAAGGATTTATTCTAGAATGAGACACATTAATTCTATATGTATACTTAATATACATCCCCATAGATAAATTCCCTCAATAATATCACTATACAATTTGGTATGTGACCCATCTATGGTTCCAGATAATCACATTAGATTAATACCACCTTAACTAATCAGTTTGTCTATTCTGCTATAAGAAACCCAGTGGTACATACCTTCAATGTGTCCATCCCATACTAAAGAAATCATAATTCTCAAAATATTATCAATTTAAATCATTAGATCATTTAGGTTTTAAAAAATATGAATAGATATAGATGATAAACTCTAATTATTCAAATAGATTATCCTCTAAAAGATTAAACAAAATTTTATAATTAATAATGTTTCCCACAATCTTATCAACCACCAAATCAAAATAAGTAATATGAAAATTGTGAGGAGAAATAGGATACCCTGGGTAGTTCATAATAATTTCACCATTATTCATTCCATGTCTAGATTCCACCAAGCTTATTCTCATCTATGTGTATTTATTTGGATCAATGAAATTTTTATCTCTCGATTAACAACCTGAACACTCCAATTGAAATAAACATCCATAACATAATTAATCCCATCAATTGATCTCCTACTACTATTACCAAAGAGGGTAGTGTCACCCACAATCATGGGATGAGGTTTACCTCCACATTAATTATTATTAAAATAATGATTAACCTTGTGTACCAAAATAAAATGATTAAAATACTTGTCAAGAGGGTATTTAGAAATGATAAACCATGAGGGAAAAAGAGGATCTTCAATCCATACACCTCTTTCTTATTGGAAAAAAACCAAACAATTTTACCATCAATAATGTAGATACCCATGGAAAGATAAAACAACAAAATATAATATCAATAACCCCTCATCAAACCTTATACTCTGAAGAACCATAATAAGGAAACCACATCAAATATATCATATGATTTTATCATATCTAGTTTTATTGCCACATTTCTACCTATTGACTTTAGATTCCTATCTCTAATTACATAATTTTTTACATCAATAGACTCTTGTATGTACCATCAATTCACAAATCCATATTTCTCCTTACCCACCAAACTAAAAATAAGAGGGGGAATACTTTTGTGGAGAAAACTTGATAGAACTTTATAAGTAACATTGCATAAATTTATAGGAAGAAGTTGATTAATATAACCGGGATCATTAACCTTTGGAAGTATAACAATTTATGTAGAACAATCCACTCTTGTATGATTACTCACATGAAATAAATCATGCACCCCACTAATCAGAATCCCCTTTATAATATCCCAAACAACCCTATAAAATGAAACATGGAAAGAGTATAGCCCAGGCATTCTTTCATCCAATATGTCCTAAACCACCTCATGAATTTCATCCACCTTAGCAATCGCTATCAACCTATCATTAAAATCTCATGTCTCAATTTATGTAATTGGGATGAAGAGATCTAAAGAGACACTAAGATATCCCCCAGCCGTGCTATGATTATGAGACACCAAAATGGACTGAAAGTAGTAATCCTCTATATCTCCATCAACCTCCCAATAACCACATATTGAATGAAATCCATTTTCTGTGATAAAATATCATGTTACATTATTATGACCACATTGATGAGTTTTTTACATTCATCATCATTCGTGATTAAGAACATACAATCTTACATTATTTTGTATTTGAATATAAATATTTATTTATTTAACAAATTGATGAAATCTAATAGATTAAGAATTTATACACTCGTTGATTGAGAATTATGGGTTCATATCATGAAACAATTAACTATAGAAAAAACAAATATATATTTTTATATAAAAATAAAAAAAATATAATATGAGAACAAAAAAATAGAACTCATGTAATAATTTAATAAAAAGTTATGTAGTTATTGTGATTTAAAATATACCCTATGTAATTAACATTAATATTCCTAAAAAATGAAACATCCATTGATGTCATCACATCCCATGTATGGAGGAAAATTTTTCATATTAAAATATCATAGTGACTTTTGGAAATCTATTTTGTTACTATTTATCATTAATTTCAATTTTTACCCCAGTGGACTTCCAAATTATAAAATTTTCATTGTTAGTGACTAATTATTTTTACCATATAATATAATAATGAAAAATAATTAAAAAATCGATTCAAGTGTTTCCCATCATATAAAAATTTGAAACCATGGTGTAATTTCATATTATGGTTTACCAAATAATTGTGATATCCTTTACATTCAAATTGAATTCAATCAAATAGTTTATATATTCTAAATGGAATAAATTTCCAATACATAAATTTTATTCTATATTATCTGTTACATTTTAATTTTTTATAATCAAGATAAGACATATATACTAGAATTCATTATGTTTGAATCACATAATTTGATGATATATCAATGATAATATAGATTCAAAAATCATCTACTATTACATCGTGTTATCTATATTTTTAATAAATTTTATAAAATAAAAAACAAATAATGGTTATATATTCATTGTATTGAATTACTCAATAAAAAATCATCTATAAGAAAAATCATTATTTTATAAATAATAAACATACTTATACCACTAATTCAAAAATAATTTCATGATTTCTCATAGATAATTTATTTGATTTAAATAACATGAAAATTAAATATCATGTAATGAATAAAAAATTAATCTGCCAGAGAGAATCAAAAGGTAAATGATATGAGAACTTGAAATGAAATTAAATAAATTGAATTATATTAAGTTGATGTTTCTAAAAATAACTAATACATTTTTACATGGCATAAATCACTCTATAATAGTAAAAACGAAAAATGAAAATCTCACAAACATTTTTAACTCAATTTTATATTGATTAAATACAAGTTTGAAATTTTTTGTTCCACTCAAGTAATCTTTCAATACTGCTCCTCTAATTTGAAAAGTCTGTATGTTTTCCTTCTTAATATTTACTATATATCAATGTGTTGTGGGGTAATGTTAACGTTTATTAAATAATATTGATATCTTCTATTATAAATTATTTCACCTCTAAAAATCATGGAATATAATTCTAATCTTCTCTATCTTGATCCAATAAGATAATAAACTCACTGAACTGGATACATAGTAACATTTTTTTCATAAGAATAAAATTAGATTATATCATTCCATTAATTAAAGGATATTTTTGCGTGTTATCTCCAATAATCCATGATTTCAATTTAAACAACAAATTTATAATTATAAATTTTTGTTATTTCATATCATTGTGGATTTATTTACATTACAATGGATAAATTTTATGTTTTATTGATGTTTAATCATATATAAGAATTATTTTATGATTTTAATTATTTTTACTATGTATTTTTTAAATATTCATCCCCAATTCCTTTTCAAAAAAATATCCTTTTTATTTTGTTGAATTATTTTGTGGTTTCCTCATGTCAGCATCAATTTCATCCCAATCAACTCAAAATTCATCACAAATAACTGTTAATTCAAAATTCAAAATAAAATAAAACAATTATATGTTATTATGTCAAATTCGAAGTACAATTCCTGGAAAATGATATTGATGTTCTTGATGTAATTGTAACCATCCTTATGTACATAAAATATTTTAATTACTATAATACAATAGAAAATACAATAATAATTCCATGATAAAAATCCATATCACAAGGATAGTACCATAAACCATAAAACACTTATTAAAATTATGTTTATCAAAAACTATATCTTCATGATTACCACACTAATCATATAATTTCAAATTTATTTCACAAATATACAATGATAAAAATTACCAATCTATTTTGAAAACTAAATAAAATCCCCCTAAAAGCATACACATTTTTATTAGATAGAATACACCTTAACAATCTCTATTTTCTAGAATATAAAACTACCCAAATACAGTATCACATTTAATCCAAACCTACTTTAGTGTCCATATTCAACAAATTTATTCCATTATTATTCTAAAAATATAAAATTCATATAAATATATAAATTTATCTCTAATAAGACATGTTAATTAATTATTCATAATCTATTTTTAATAAAATAGTGAAAAATTAATTTCCTAAGGTATTTGTCCAAATAAATAATAGTGAATGTTAAATTATTTTTTCCATTTTTTAATGTGATTAAAATAATTAATATTCCATTCAATAATAATTTACATTCATAAAAATTATGGATCATTATAGTAATACCTCTTGTTCAGAAAGATTCATATATGCATATATGCAATTTCCCCAAGTTAGTAGCAACATCTTAATGTATATTTTAAAAAATGTATTATGAAATTACAAAATTGTAATGGAATAGTAAAAAATTATTATCTAATCACCCAAATATATTTTCCATTTCCTCGGATATGTTTTTATCCAGAACCATGCCAGTACCTATTACATATTTTAACAATAATGTAATTTATATACCATATAGTAAATTTAGAAGAAAAAACAAATTAAATGTTACTGATTTTATTTTTTGGGCTTGGATCACCAAAATGGGTACCACTCCTTATAGGGAATCATTTCCTCTAGAAGGACTCCTAATATTATAATATATAAAAAATTGTTGAGGTAAATTATTTTTGTTGTGGGGACAATAATCGATAAATAAAAGATATAAGTAATATATAATAGTCAAAATAAAATATAGAAATGAATCTCTAAGAACACATATAGGATTGAAAATAAATAAAAAGGATAAAAACTATGTATATTGTAATTATATATCAAAAAAAAATATATTTCATTATTTAAATAAATAAAATGTTATCACAATCAGAAAGTTCATATATATTTATATGTAATAAAATTTGGAAGCCTCCTATATGTATCATCTCCACGTACCAGGAAATTTCCCTAGGCTAACTACCATTACAACCATTATATCAACCTATATACCAATCAAATTTATTGTGTGTTGTGACATAAGACTCATCAAAATATAATTACATTATTTTTAAGATAAATATAAATTAAAAACAACCCAATTATAAAGGATTCTACTATCATTGTAATACTAGTAAGATAAAACATAGAAATGTAACAAAAATAAATCATATTTATTAGAATTTCAATAGTGAAATATTAAATCCCCTTGATCTTATAAATATAAATTGGATAAACACCAAATAACATAATAAAAAAATTTATTCCATTAGAAAATATACGTGAATAATTGTGATGATACATCATATCAAATTAGTTAAACTTTATAACATGATATCATAAATGATGTGGAACATTAATGATTAAATAAACAGGGGACATAAATATGATGGAATAACAAACATAATGAATCATTGGAGTTTAGAACCATATAGAACTCCACATTATCATATGTCAAATACAACAACCATGAAAACATAACCTCGTATATAATGTCCCATAGTAGATTAGGATTACTCTATAATTCAATACATATAATCTAATAGGAATGATGTATTACCTAATTATTTACAACACTAACCCTAAATGCCAACCAAATCAATTACATGAAGTTTCTTTTTCCCTTAACGGATATCATGAATGTGAAAAATATCATTAAAACCCCCTATATTATGGACTTGGGTTCCATTAACTTTTCTAATATCATATGATCATAAAAAATCATAATGACTTCAATGATTATATGGATCATTTAATTAATATAACCTCAAAGATAAAACATAAGAATAATCCTTGAGATATAATTTATATGTTATGTGAAAATGATGAAATATGTTATTTAAAATATATTAAATTTTACTACTTATCACAACCCCCTTCATCCAATGTTTCCCCTCCTAATATAGTAATGGAGAAAGAGAGATAATGACACCCTGAGTCTTGCCTCCAATAACCCCACTGGTGGAATCCAACAATGAGCGTATATAATTCACACAAATTGGGAGGCATTACCATTTTAGAGTTACCATGATTGGGAGATAATATGTATCAAACTCAAACATCACCAACATATATATATACATATATATATAAGAATGAAAAAACCATCCCACATGCATGTTTAAAAAAAACTTCTACAAAACAAGAGTCTAGAAAGTAAATACCAAAAACAAGGATATGCGACGAAATGGAAGTTGTCCCAATGTCAGAGAAAGTAATGTCTAAAATAGTCTACATTGTCCTCCCAGATACCTAAAAGTAGTTTTATAATTTATGGTGAGCATATAAGTGTACTCAGAAAGAAAAATCAAGACTTCTCAAGAACAAGTTGGAGATGCACACTAATGAACCAGTAGGAAAGCAACACAAACAATACCTAACAAGGATTGACAACCATCTCAATCACACCAAGTAACACTCACTAAATAGAAAACGTCACATAAAATAATATAACAAGTACATCAATATTTTGGTACCCCACACCACATCTCATTAGGTTTCTTCTCATTACCTAGATGAAATCGTCCAATTGCTTCCAACCTCTTCCTCAAGCCCCATGTAACATCCCTCCGACACACACGATGGCCTAAAAACTTTCATGATAACCGGGTAAAAAAACCTCACCAAACCCCACTCATAGACACCTAGGACACATCCATACCATATCCCACAGGTAGAAACCTAGTCCATAACCATTCCCCATCTCGAATACACCTGGGAATGGAGACCACATCTCATCCAATAGACACCGAGGAAATAACACCTTTCGCGAAAACACCTTGGCCTCACCACCACATAAGCACTTGCTCATAGTTTTTTGAGGTACCAATAACATGAGTATTGAGTAGGGATGATCCATTAACCATCCTTCCATCATCTCGCCGTGATTTTGGGAAAAGAACACCCTCCCCCATGATGGTGGGTGTGTTCAGAACATAGTGCTAAAATATGGATTATTTTTTATAGAAATCCCAATGAAATACAAATTAATACCTATATATTACAAAAAAAATGAAACCCTGGCCTATTGATTCACAACAATCACTAACCATTCCATGACGTACCCACTTTGCATCCATACCTAAAATACACACAACACATAGCAAGCCACATGTCCATTTCATGTTTTCATTATAATTATATCTAAAAAATTTCGTTCATTGTTAAAATGCTTGTTTATCAAATATGTCAGTATCAGGAACGTACTAATCAAATTCGATATCGAGCCACACAACCAAGGTCATCTCTGGTAGAAAAAAGGATAAAATAATAATGTAACATTACATTCATCTATGATGGATATAAATTCATGATATATCGATATCTAGACACATGGAAAGCTTTCCGCACACTAGTCTTTCAGGATCTTCGGGTAAACCACCCATATCAACCACTACTATCATTCTTCAATATCGTCCCATTCAATAAATATTCAGACCAAAACAAACCCTAAAAAAAGACCTCATTTGGTCACACATCACCACACAGAAGTCTGGAAGCCTCACTGCACCACAAAATAGTATCACAGTCTTGTTGCACTGCACAATAGTCTCATAGTCTCACAACATCACATAATAGTCACGTAGTCTCGCTGCACCACAATAATAGTACTGCAGTCTCACTGCACAACACAATAGTCCCACAACCACACTACACCACACATTATTCTCAAAAACTCATTACATCACACAATAATCCAACTACCTCGATACACCATAAAATTGTCCCACAAATTCGCTGAAAACAGAAGTTCACCCACCTCGAACTCTTTTAGTCTCTTTAACTGAAAATTCATTACACGACTAGGTTGATGTATCAATTATAATTTTATCTACTCCACTATTTTTACCAAGCCACATACCACAATGAAGCCACTTCATGACCCATTTATCTCACCCAATCATCCAAAACTATTCTAGACAGCAAGTCACCCACATAACAATTACTAACACAATTCCAGATTAAACAAAGAATATCAATATTATTTAAATTTATTAATTCATGTGATTATTATAGAAATAGTATTATCAAATGAAATCCATTTTCCAGGGAAGTTTATGTAATTTACCAATCTCCATTATCAACAATTTCTGAATAACTATCCAACATGAAACTTGTTTAATGAATAAGAACGGTCCCCCAATGACTATGATTTTTAGTGGGGCATTTTTCCTAGAAAATCACAACATCACAACCAGATCGATGCGGTAAAAATCAAGTGAACACACCCCAAATCCATTATAAATTCAATTATATATTTCATTATCTATATTTATGGTGGCACAACATTGATATGTAGGTAAAAAAAGAAGATCCCTACCACTCAATGCCCAATTAAATAGAAAAAAAGGTGAATCTCAACCTCAAATTAACATTTAAATATTTTAAAGTACATTATGGAGAAGAATAAATCATGAAGGTTAAAACTTCGCCAATGTTAATCAACATATTCCATATAAAAGGATCATTAAAATGATTCCCAAACAATCCTCCCAAGACAACCAGAATTTCAACAGAGAATTATGGGGGGGGGGATAATCAAAGAAAATGGATTAAAATGAGGGGAAAACATACCATAGGTCAATAATGGATCACCTTTGAAAAATCACTGAATTCAGAAGACCTAGGAGGGAGGAGTGGGCCTTAAAGGTTCCTCAAAATGCTTATGGATTTTGTATAATAAAAATAAAAATAGAATATGTACTAATGAAATAAGGGTTGGATAAACAATAACTTTTAATAAAATTAGGTTAAGGGATTACACATCATGTAATACCCTTTCACATCGTGAAACTGCTTGAGGTCCACATCCATTGAAAAAAACCATCACCTCTCATATTTTTTTTATTTTTTAAACAATTAAATTCTCATGTTATGAAAACTTCCAGACAATCCATGAACCAAATAGGTACATCGTGTTACATAATTACAGGGCGTGTAATCCTGTCACATATAGAATATAACACCCGAACATCTCAAAACTCCATCTAAACTTTTATATCCTCCAAAACAAACAATATAATGGATTGTGAGGACATGAACCATTACATTATATAACTCTCAAATGATTCTCGGCCTCAAAAATCCAAAACTAAGCCCAAAAGATAGATGGGTCTGAACAACCACCATGTGATATCCATCTCAAGGAACCCTCTATGCTTGGAACACCGCTACCAACAAAATACATTAATGATAAATGATAAACACCATATGTTTATTCAAATATGGAGTGGAAAACTACCTCAATTAAGAGAACATACTCTAACACCTAATAACCCAAAAGAATAGAAGAGACACTGGACAAGCACAACAACCACATTATCTGAACATGATAACCTTGGAATTGTTTCATCCTTTTCATGATACTATCTTCTCTGGGTGTCACTAACTCTCCCACATGGGATTAATTGCATTGAAATTAATGAATAATAATTAGGAATTTGGCCTTCCCTCTGCCATATGAATTGAATTGATAACACGTCATGGAAGAAGGAAATAATTTGCATCATAGAAAACAAGGTTTTACATCACATTAAAAAAATAAACTGAACACGGAAAAGCACTAAACATCTTTGGGTTCTAGTAACACATATACATTTCACTATGTAATGTAATCTCTACTAGACCACCAGGCCTCCACAACACCTGAACCAACAGAATGATCTATCCATGAAACACCATATCCTGATGATATTGGTTATATATTGGATACAACATGAACCTTATTTCATCTTTGATATTAAACTCTCCCCAATAAATTAAATGGGAGTAGTTATGAAGAAACTCACGGAGATGAGAGGTGTGAACAACATCATGGATGCTCTCCAACTATAGTGGTAGTACCAACTGGGAAGCCACCTCGCCAACTCACCCCAACACCTTAACGGGTTGGATGAATCTGAGAGAAATCTTACTCCTACCAAACCTTCAATTCCCACACCAAGGGATAACCTTCAAGAACACATATACCCTAATATCAAACCCCAATTTCCTCCTCCTGTGATTATCATAAGACATATACTAGTCTTATTTTATTTTCAACCTATGGTTAAAAAATAGTAAACTTCTATAAAATTATTTGTTAAATAAATCTGGATAAAAAATAGTTATCTCCCATAATTATATCCCGAATAATGATGAACTAAATGTAATTTCGTATAAGGCTTCAAATATAGCCTTGCTTATGGATGAGTTGAAACTATTACTATGGAAAACTCTTCCAAAAAAATTTATCACACATAAGAGTTGCCAAAGTCAAATAGGAATGATCACAAAATATATTCTAGTGTTTGGATATTCTATTCTATATTCCCACATATCTAAGAGTGGAAAGTAGTGATGAGGCATAAAGTAGTGAAAAATAATTCTTCAATACCCTCAGGAATCATTAGGTAAAACATCTATCCTGATACAAGACAATGGATCTAGGAACTCCATAAAGGCGCACCACTTCATCCACATATCTGTTTTCCAAGGAAACCACTATGCCTAAATCCATAATAGATATGAACTGATCCGGTTTCATCAGGTGATACACTATTAAATAGATCACATCATAGCATCCTACTTCCTAGGTTATCCTATGATGAAATCCATTGAGATTCCATCACACATCCACATAGGGGCATCTATGGTCTTTAATGAATATATAGGGACACGGTGCTCATCCATCACCTACTAGAACACTAAAATCATTTCCACAAACTCCACCACTTCCCATTTCATCCCTAACCATAGAAATTGCATCATCAAGACATGATAAATATTGAGAAAATAGGTGTGTATTGCTAAAGGTGAGTTATAAAACTCCCATAGAAATGCCTCATGTACCACCACTAGAAAAAATTGCCCTGAAAAGAAGTGCATCTGAATCTGAACATCCTATACCCATCCCACCGAAGCATCACCCTAGTCAAAGTGATCATGCATTAGTGCAACCCCCATGTCTACACATTAAGACTCCTCCACCTGATGCATTACAAATCACTGCACTGTCATCTGAAATAGAAAACATATACCATCATCCACTCCTAATACTAAGTGCAGGTTTACTAACTCCTCCATATCTCTACAAGAATTCAAATATTTCAAAACTACCTCCTTTCACGACTTCCTGTTTAATAAATCATACATGGCGTTCCCCTTTCCCGAGGTATAGTAGATCTAAAAATCATATTCCAAGAGGAACTCCTCCACCTCTATTTTTAGAAGTTTATATCTCACTGGAAAAAGATATAACTCAAACTATTGTGATCAATAATGACCATAAATAACTCTCCAATGAGGAAATTCATTTAAATATTCCGTGAAAATAAGAAAACATCAAGATATTTATCAATGGAGGCATACTTATGATCATGGGGATGTGTCTTATTATACCCAAAATAGATCAATCCTAGATGTTTCATCGGAATTTATACCAAGAATAGATGTGAATCATCACAAAACACATCAAACATCACACCTTTCCCTACAACAATATCACTGATCAACATCCCCAACTAATAGTTGAATGCTTCCACACACTAGTCACTCAACACAAAATCTTGGTATTTTTTGGTCGGATCTGTCAATGGATCTACAAATCACGGAAAATAGGGTAAAAATCTGTGGTTATACCATGACATCCCAAGAATGCTTTGAACCTCTACAACAATATTTTGTGTTTTCTAAGAAACAACTTCATCAAACATTTATGGTTCGACAACTACACCCTTCTATAAACCACATGTCTAAGGAAATGCACCTCATGTGTCTAGAAATTAAACTTGGAAAATTGTCCGTAGAGTTGGTGGAATCAAATAACATGTAAGATAGTCCTGAGGTTCTTAGTATGCTCCTCTTATGATATAGATTATATTAGGATGTCATCGATGAATACAATGAAAACCCAGTTGAGGAATTCATGAAATACTGAGTTCATAAGCCCCATGAACATGACATATTTTTTCATAACACTGAATTTCATGACTACAATCTCATTGTTAACATACCTACATCTTAAAGCCTTATTCGGAATATCAGCCTCTTTCACACTCAACTAGTGATATCCAGTCCACCAATCGGTCATAAAAATGAACATGCTCCTATCAACTCCTCAAAAAGATCGTATATCCTTGAAGGAGGGTAATTCTACATGAATGCCACTAGATTAGACCTCGCATATTCTTTGAAAAACATCATAAAAACATATTATTTCATTTCAAATAACTCCAGCGAATTCCATGGAAACACACAAGACAGAATAAATAACTTTTTCATTGGGATTTAAATCAGAATCCTCAACTGTCGTATCTTAAAAGGTGTCATCTATTAATGATCCCTCAAAAAATATGAAACACAAGGTTGTAAGTCTATCTAGAAATAAACATCACATTGAGAGGGTACAGTCACACAATACTCATCAATAATACGGGAACTCCCCAAAAAAATATTTGAATCTATACTATCTCAGAATATAATGACTCCAATGATATATCAACCTTTAAGGAAATAAGATGCTCCACATGCTAACTTCCCACCTGACTACTCTGATCACCAATGGAAGTCACTTGCTGGACAACCATGTCAAAAAATTACTATCAATTAGGATAATTAAATAATGGAATCCACTGAATACAACCAGTAAATGCTGAGAATAAAATTGTACGACTGCACCTGTAGCAATAATAGATCCCCATATGACTAACATGGCCCCATCATCAGTTTACATCCCCAGAACACATCAAACAAGTTGGTGTAACCTATGACTGGTATACTCAATACCTGGGGAACCGGAATCCTCTCCATATATAGTCACCTAGAATGGGATATATTGGGTTTAATGAAGTTCTGTGAAGCTCTTGAATCAAACAAATCCCAATAATGTGTACTAATCAAATTGATCGTACCTCGAACCATCTATTGACCAGTTATAACTTCAACCTCTATGACATGGAATTGACCATATCTAGCTCATCTTCCCCTTAGTGGTTTACCTCCACCATGACCATGACTAGTTCGAGGTCCCTAAGGAATACCCTAAGGTCGGCCTCCACCTTCTTTGCCTCCCCTCAGTCAAGCAAGAGAATGTTGTACCTAGTGCTATAGTAGATTAGTTGGAAACTCCTTCTATTATGGGTATTAAAATTACCAACCTCCGCCATAATGAGATTGAATAGCCATTAAACATCAACTCGTAATAATGACATGGTATTCACAAGAGAAACACTTTGGTCCTAAGTTCACGAGAAAATATATAGGACCTAAAGGCTTAAACATAAACGGTTTTGGTAAGTTCCCTATTGGTTGAAACCTTAATGTCCCTGGCACATAAAACATTCTACCAATAGCATTTACATTAGAAGAAATCTACTAGATCCCCCCTAGGGTATACCTATTAAGGAGAACATCTACTCAACTACATCTTTCTAATTATATAATTTTATGTACATTCTCAATGATAATGGAGTAACCATGTAATACATAGAAGAAATAAAGCCTTTTCTAGATGTATCTCTTGAGACTCCTCATCCGAAAATAAATCCTAGGAAAATTGAAGGAGATCCTTGAGCATGATCCCCAGTTCTCAAACCACAATACTCCCATACTGGATGGAGAGTATCTCATGTGTATTCTAAGCCTTCATGCTTCAGGAATGGAATTATTCTTTGAACTCATAGTCAAAATCGACCAAGAGAATGACATTCTACATTCTCTCTCCCGATACAACATCAAAAACTGACACAAAACTCCCCACATCTGGCTCACAAACAAAGGAACCTAGTACTCAATTATAGCCTCGATCATGATGAAGGTGATAAAAAGCACCCTGAGACATCTCCATCTCCAACAAGCTTCCCTCATACACTTCTGGAGTCTACCATTGGAATTCACATGGAATCCTCTACCACTGATCATCCTTCTCTATTCGATCAACCACCATCAATGGACTTGGTTATCCTATCGAGCCTTCATATCAGGAACTACATGCAGAGAATAACATGGTTTCATAGATGAAAAAGATATACATGGTACTACTAAGATATAGTAGTATGAAATATTTTTTAACATTAATTTAATATAATTATTTATTTCAAATTATACAAAAACTGTATTAAAATAGGACACAAGGCATTTTTATTCATGTACCTCTCCTAGGGTATTAGCTATGTACAATGTGTGGCCTCACTTTGTCTTTCAGTAAGCATAGAGTCCTTGAATCAGATCACATGGGGCTTAAAATCCTATGTTATAGCCGGTCGTTCATAACATATGTCATGCACCATGATTTCCTGACATTGTTTCCCAACCAACTATTGTTATCCTCATTGTGCCTAACTCCATACTAGATCTTATCTCTCAAGCTATTTTTGAAACCATTTGGTCCGGACCCCCTCCACCCAAAGATGAACCTCCTAAGATGGTAATGGAGAAATATTGATAATAACCCTCTAGTTCCCCATTAAGTAGGCCCTGGGGTGGTAACCAGCACCAAGGGTATATAATTCTATCCAAGGCATTACCCTTTTATAGTAAATATGATCGGGAGACAACATGTATCAACCTCAATAAACTACATGATATATATATATATAAACCATCCCAAGTGATTGTTTAAAACAAAACAACTATAAAATGCGAGTCTCTAATGTAAATACCAAAAGACAAGGCTATGTAGTGACAAAAAAATGTTATAAAGTTTTAGCTTGTACTGCCTAGCATGGTCTACATAGTCCTCCTTGCAACCTGAAAGAAATTTAATAATGTTGGGTGAGAATACATGTTTACTTTGTATGAAAAACAGAGGCCTCTCAAGAAAAAGTGTGAGCATAATATTAATTCCCCTATAAGAAAACAACAGGAAATGATTGCGCCTAATAAGGAATACACGCCATACCATCAACACTAAGGCATGCACACCAAATAACGTAAGCTAAATAAATTAATATAATAAGAAAATAAATTTTTTGTTAACCCCCACCACTTCCCACTAGTTATCTTCTCATACACTAATGAAAAATATATAGCCCTTCCACACTCTTCGATAAGTCCCATCTCACAACCAACTTCTACACACATGGGACTCAAATCCAGTATCGTAAACCTGGTAATTGAACTTACCACATCCCACCCGAGGTCAACTAGGAAAAATCTATACCACATACCGCTCATAGACACTTGGAGAAAAACATACGAAATCCCTCCCATAGACACCTAGGCCACAACCATTCTTCACCCTGAATACACCTATGAAAGATCACCATGTATTATCACATATATCCATGAGAAATAACACCACCCACATAGGCACTTGAGCCTCAAAACCACTCCACAACCTACACAAAGAGTCTTGGGGTACAGATTCATAGAAGATGGATAATGGAATACCCAGTAACATGTTATATATCCTCCCATCAGGGTTTTGGGAAAATACACTTTCCCATAGGACGATGGGGGTGTTCGGCATGCTCATTTATGGTTGAGTGAATATTAAAATCACAAGGATATAAAAATAGATACATATATAGTAACAATTACCCAATAACAACCTATGGCGTCACAAAAATCACTAACCATCCTTCGAATTCGCCAATTTTCTAACATGCCTAAAATTCACACACTATATAACAAGACACAATCCCATTTCTTATTTTCTAGTTAATTCAATTTAATTATTTTCATTCGTTATTAATAAATTAATTTATCTAACCCCTCACTCCTAGGAAACTATAAAACACAAGACATAATGAGAAACACAACCAAGCCTATCTCAGAAGGTGAAAAGCCAAAAAAAACTAATGTTTCTTCATATTTGTCTATGTATGATACCCACTCCTGATTTATAGATCTCCAAACATAGGGATATCAATATTCATGCTAATCATAGAGAAATTTGGGTAAACCACCCATATCAACCACTACCATCGTTCTTCAAACTCATCCCACTCAATTCACATTCCATCAAAGAAAATTACCAACACAAAACCCCATCTAGTCACACATAGAATCACAATGGTAATGAAAACTCAATGTACCACACAATAGTACTTCAGTCTAACTGCACCACACAATGGTCTTGAAGTCTCGATGCACCACAGAATAGTCTTAGAGTTTCACTATATCTCACAAAAGTCCCAAAACCTCGCAACACCACACAATGGCCACCCTTACTTGTTGCACCACAAAACATTCATGCAACATCGCTACACCACATAACATTTAAACAACCATACTGCACCACACAAGTACAACCATCTTAAAATTAATCAATCTCTCTACACAAGATTCCATTACCTGGTCATTTTGATGTATCATCTATGAGTTAATTCATTCCACCATCTAAACCAACCCACATTCCACAAAAAAACAACTTCATGACCCATATATCTCATACACACAACCATACCTATACTAGGAAACACCTCACCCCATATACCAAATCATAACAAAATTATGAATTAAAAACGAATCCCATTTTTATTTTGGCTAATTAATTCAGGGGATTTTCTAAGAAAATGTATGATCAAGGGAATTTTGTTCACTACAAAAGTGTATATAATTTACCAATCTCCATTTTCAAGTGTTTAAAAATAAATATCCAACATCAAACATATTTATTGTGCTAGAATAGACCACCAAATACCATGATTTTCAGCGGGGTGATTAGCCTGCACAATCACATCATCATAAATAATAGGAAGGATATAAAAAGAATGTGAACACAACCAACTTCCACTTTAAATTCAATTATCTTATTCGTTGTCTTTAATTACTATGGTGTAACTATGACCCATATAAATAGAATTAGATCCCACCAACTTGATACACAATCAAATAGAAACAAGGAGAAAACATACCTTAAACATCATTTCCATTCCATCTGGGGACCACAGGGAGAGGAAGAAAGACCAAAAGAAACTATCACACCACTATAAAATAATATCACCATATTCCTTAGGAAATGAAGAAACAAAAATTTGCAAGAACACTCATCCCAGTCCACCACTAATTACAACAGTGAATTTAGTGGGAAGGACATGAGAAAACAGTTGAAAAGGAGGAGCTAAATACCACTAGTCCATAACAGATCAGCTACGAACAACCACCAGAATCAATTGACCAATGTGGGAGGATTGCGGCTTAAAGGATTCATCAAGGTGCCTAGGTTTTGTCATGAATGAGATGAAAAAATATTGTTTGGACAAATAAAATAAGTATCGTCTAAATGAAATCATTAAAAAAAATTGGGTTGGCAATTACATAATATATAATCCCATGTTACACTCTAAATCCCCTTTATGTACACATCCTATGAAAACCCCATCACTAATTGAATAATTTTATTTTCAGATCAAAAATATCTTCATGCCATGAACCATTTCAAACAAGTTGTGCGCCCAATATTAACATAATTTAACCTCATTAAATGGTGTGTAATACTACCACTTCCATCCTTTAGCACTCAAACCTCTCCAAGCCCCCTATGAAGAGTTCTAACCAACAAAACCGACAATGAAATGGATCATTGGGACAAAAACTGTTTCACTACTAAACTAATGTTTTTATGCAATGATTAAGTAATTATAAATGATTTGATGGGTGTCATAATATCCAAAAAATAAAAAAAACAACTTTAAATGGATAACCATTTTTATATGAGAAATTTTATGAATAATTTATGTTTAAAAACATATAATGTTGTTTTACCCAAAATGGTTTAATAAAATAAGAAGATTCTATTAATTTAGTTTTCATAAATACTGAATTTTAGGTGCAAACCATAAATATTTTTTATTTCTCCAGAAAAAATGGTGGAATGAACTATTTATATATTTCATTACAACATATATAATGATTAATAATGATATAATGGAGAAAATCGTGTTATTAATTTATTTTTAGAAGGAAATGAAAATTCCTATAATAAATGAGGTGAGTTCAGAAGATCTTATGTCTGACATGAATTTTCTCTTCACATTCTCATGGAATCCTGCAAAATATAAATTATATTTATTAAAATCTTTCTAGATATCCTTATTAAAATATATTTTTTAATTATTTTCATTTATTTTGGTTTGCAGTAATTTTATTTAGATATTGTGTTTTTATTCACCATCCCACGGTCATTTATTTCATGGTTCTATGGTTAAATGTAGAGTTTAGTAATTATATGAGTCCTTATGGAATGGTTTTATGAGTCTATATTAAAAAATGTATTGTTTTCATTTGTTTTCAAATTTTAATATATATTAATATTTGTTATCAATTTTAAATAGAAATTATTTAAAGACTATAAAATTCATTGTCATAGAGTTAGTTCATTGAGGTATGTTTTTAGAACTAGGATAATCATAAGATTTTTTACTTATATTAATATAATATATCCTTTCAATAATACAAAAAATATACTTATTAATATTTATTTAAACAAAAATAATTAATTGAAAACCTCCAATTAATGTGGTGATGAAAATTATTTTTTTCAAGTTTTTGAACCAACCATAGTATGAAAAATATTTTTATTTCAGATTAAGTAGAGAATTGAAAAATGATATTTCACTATAATAATTACATATTAATAATTTTAAGATATATTTATTAATATTACTTGGATGATGAAATTCTTATATGAATGGTAGATGAAGACAAAAAAGTTAAAAGTGGTTCAGTTTACAATACATATCACCCACTGGGTCTCTCCTTTGGAAACCCCTTAAGGATCCTTGAATGCTATTTGGAAATTATTGGAGAATTGTGGTTATGTAGAAGTTGGATGTGAGGGTTAATTGGTATATTATTTATTATTTCCACTAAGTACAAGTTATATTGAGAATGGTTAGAGAGGCATGGTATTTATAAGGGTATGAGAGGGGAGTTTTTTAATATAATATACACTAATTTGTTATTTAAGAGAAATACTTCAAATATAAATGTTTTGCAATAATTTTTAAATTAATTACTAATTTGGATTTTGATAAAAAATTTAATTATATCTTTCATGAATCATAAATTCATGTTCAAAACATTTAATGCTGAATACAATTTGTTTATGTATTTCTCTATTCCAAAAATTCATATATTTTAGAAACCTAAAACGAAACCCAAAAAATTTCCATATTTATGTTCTCATAATGAAATATATAAAATGAAATTATTTTTATAAATATGATAATTTATGCATCCCAATAAAATATTTTATTATAAAGAAACATTATTCTATTAGTATCATTTTCAAGCCTTTTAATAATAATTTATTACATCATATTATTTTATTATCATTATAAATAGATATTATAGAATTATAATGAAAATTTTAATTAAAATCAATTTAAAATTGCATGTAAATATTGAAATTAAATTAAAAAATAAATAAAATGGGTTTAATAAAAATCCAAACCCATATTTTATCATTTTACGAACAATGATACTATTTATCAAGATATAAATTTTTTAATTTTTTCGAGAAAAAAAACAAAATATTATTTTACAATTTTATAGTAAAGGTTAATATTTTATAAGAATATGTAAAATTACAAACAGGAAAATTAATATTGTGATAGGAATACTTTTAATGATATTATGGGTTACTCATGTTCAATAAATATCATATAAGGTTATAATATTTTCATTTTCAAAACTAATATTTCATTAACTATTTTCAATTTAACATCTAATGTTACATTCATGAGTTATATAATTCATTGTGATCGAGTGGATAAAAATGTCAACAATATATTTGTTTCATTATAATAATTTGTTTTTAAAGTTAATATAATTAATTATTTATACTTCTATCTTTTAGTAGGTATATATTATATAGTATTTTACATGAAAATATGGAACATGATAAAATTAGGAAGTGAAATTACATTTAAAAAATTCCAGGTCCTTATATTTTTAGAATATTAATAAATTCCTCCTTAAAAATATAATTTTCCACACAATGATTTTGAAATATTATATTGCTTCGATTTCAAAACATTATTTAGTTCTTTCATAGATACATCATACTATTTTTTATTCAACTTGGCATTTATTAAGTAAATATACCTTTTCACTAATGAATTTTATCTATATTTCATTAACATAACCATTTTATACTCATATGAGATATAATTCTCTCAAAGAACGACCTCTAGATTTAATGAATGTGAGTAATACGGTATATAACTCTACATAAGGGATGTGTTCTATAAATCATATACTAGAATTAGGGTATGTGGTAGGGAAATGTGAATGTTCGCTACTAATATTTGTTCAAGAATGTGTATTGAGAATATATATATATAAGACTTATAACTACATTCATTACTAATTTAATGAATCTCTTCTATGTATATATTTAATTGGACACAACCCCAACCTCTATGTCCCTCTCACAGTTATCCATGTAGGATTTTAGTTGAATTATTTTTCTCAAAATATCTCACAGGATTCTATTTACCTTTTCATCAATTTCATCAACGAATTTATGTTCATGTATCTTCTGCTCCCCCATATATTATAAAAACACAGGTGTACTAAATCAATTACCATAAGTGGATTCATATAGAACCATATAGATTATGGGTTTATTGATATTAATCATAAATATATGAAATAGATAAATATATTAATTACATCTTCATTTGAAGTGCTTGGGATCATGTTCTCTATGTTTTGTCAAGTGTGTGGATAGTTTGATTCGATTGGATATTAGGTTTATGGTGATAAGATACAATAATAATCTATTCATTGTTTAGAACATTTTATATATTGTTCCACATGATGGTTGTAATAGTAATATCTCAATCAGATGCAAAGTGATAAGGGTGTTCCATTATACCTTAACACATCTATAATATATCTAATTTAATTTTAAATGAATGGGAAGTCCTCTAAAATGGAAATGACGTGAGATATATTTTTGTAGAGACCCGAAGCCTAACGTACATGAACATTACATTACTTTTGCGGAATACTTAATACATAACAAAAATACACACACAAGGATCGTAATAGTTTAGTGTCTTTGGAAACTCGGAACGTAATCTTCTAATCCTGGTGAAAGATCTTCAAAATCTCCCACAAGGATCTTATTTTTTTTTATACCTAAAACCTTTCTTTATATCCTGGGGAAAAGAAAACATAAAAAGGTGAGCTCAAATGCTCAGTAAGGGTAAACAAAAGAAATATCAATCACATAATTTTCATAAGAACATAACATTTTTGGAAATCTTAACCTGCAAAAGAGAGCATAATTTCATAACATGGGATAAATCATAGTAGTGAAAATGAATCCATAACATAAAACATTACTCATTGTGGCATACACACATAATCATAGAGAATCATTTCTTGTTAGTCAAGACTCATTGCCAAGACTATCTTAGTGGACAAAGTCCCTTTCTGAATCGAGTAATCCTCGTTTCAGTCCTGTTTCACTGAACCGGTATAACCTACCATTCCAGCGATGCCTATCTCATGAGATATGAAATCTTTACCCAATGCATTGGAGGGAGATATAGGTCCCACCCATCTCATAATGATACCATTCTTATGTGTGCCACAAAATCATAAATCATACATCATTTCATAACCCATGTAACAAAAATTGGATTCTTAAACAACATGACATCATAAAACCATTCATATAAGATAAAGGAATTCATAAACATAATTTCATCACAACAAAGTCAAATCAATGTAAAAATATGGATAGAAACAGAACCCTTTATTATCTTAGATGGAAAATAATTTTGATAAAACACTTGAATTGAATTCTTGAGGAAAATATCCTTTCTTCTTCAAAATCAATTTCTTTTCACAAAACATCATGCAATTTTAAAAGAAAGAGATTTTATTGAAAATAGTCATGAAAACATTTATAGGAAGCTTCATGAAAATAAGGCTTTATAAAACAGTATAAATCTGTTCGTTCCGTATAAGTTAAAAAAGCATTCTTCGTACTTTTGTCGGAAAAGTCAAAAAGTACCTCGTACGAAAAACGAAAAAAGATTCCTTTCATATCCTTTACTAAAAACTCATAGAAGGGTAAAATTGGATTTAAACAATTGTAGGTGGATGGAAATAATATTACATATTGAGGGAACATGGATGTGGATGATAAAATACACCCCAGTAAATACATACGAATAAACAATCTCGGATAAAAATGAGATTGTGATATTTCCCTTACCTTAGGTCCGACTTGCTTTGTAAGTGTCCGAACCTCCTGTATAATGATTTAAATCATGTTATTGACTTATTACAGAATCATATTCATTGTTATGATATCATATATGGTTCACTTATGACATTATATTACCCGTTCTTTTGTAAATTCCATGTTAAAGAAGCGTTTTGGGTAAAATCGTTTCATTTATCGTAGGTGTTTTGACTTGTTGTTCTTGACATCATTATTACTTATATCATGATTTACTTACTTCCAGAATATAAAATATGATATATATATCATATATATTCAGTATATATATATATATAATAGGTAGATAAATAAAATGAAAAACACCGTTCATGGAGACGGTAGTCCGTACGTACGCATGAACGCTGTTTTCCTTTCCTTATTGTCTTGAAATGGAAGTAAGTAGATGACATACATATGTATATATATACATAAATCCAGTAGCTTTATAATGTCATATATTTCATAATTATTTCTTATATATACATTATAATCATTCTTAAATGGTTAACATGGAGAATGAATCTCATCGCGTCGTGGAGACGGTATTCCGTACGTACGCACGAGCGATGATATCATTTCTATAAATATTGAATTGAATTGGAGTGTATTATAAAATATATCAGAATCAATATGATGTTGTAATAACTATTTATAGTTATTCTTTACACCATTATACCCATCCATGTAAGGTGGTGGTGGAAAATAGATTACACCACGGCGTGGAGACGGTATTCCGTACGTACGCACGCGCGATGATTTCTTTTTTCCGTAGGATGGATAGATAGTGAAATAGGGTTGTTTCATACTTATAATAACATATCAGTATATGAGTGATACTGATGTTATTACTTCATAATGAAACAACCTAAGAATAAGTGGAAGAAGAAATAAAGATAAAAGAATTGGTAACGGTAATTACCTCTTCTTTGAAGCGCCTCTTTGAGACCTCCTCTTAGGGCACTAGAATTGGTCTTTGAGGAAGACCAAAACCTCTAGGATGTTTCTAGGGAAGTGGAGAAGAGATTTAGGCAGGGGTTGGCCGAGCTTGAGTGCTCAAATTGGTGTGAGGAGGAAGGTGGAGGAGGTGTCCTTTTATAAGGGAGGAGAGGGGCACCTTAGGAATTCTTAAAAATATTAATTTATAATAAATCTAACCCCACTTAAAAACCTCCAAAAATTACTCATATTCGAATCTTAGATGAGATAGGGTTGTAATCTCATCAACCAATCAAATAGAGACATGTTTGGATCTTATTTTAAACCTTATCAATTAGATTTAACTCTAAGTTAAATAATTTAACTTTTACCATGTCTTTTTGTTTTCTTTCACTATATGGTTAATACACTTACTATAACATGCCAAACGAACCCAAAATTGTTTATTATTAATATATATATCCTTATCTAAGTCATTTGGCCGAACCTTAGATTTTTAGGAATAAAATAAAAATTAATAATATTTTATTTTATTTAAAAACTATTTTGTGTCAATTTTGACACTATTTGATATATGATTTTTGTGAAAGTCATAACAGAATTAAATGTTCGAACCAAGTTGATTAAATCAACATTAATATATCATATTAACCTAAAAAATTAGTGGAATTCATAAAAAATCTCAAATTACATTTATTTTGGTGTTTATAACATCAATTATGTCAATATTTCATAAATAAGATAATTACTGCATCATCTTTGTGTCATAAATTAATAAAATTATTTGATGTCTAAAAATTACAAATAAAATCCCATTATGTATGAAATCTTTTTATCTTTCTAATGAATATTTATAGTCGAATTTAGCTTATGTATAACCCCATATTAAAAATGATTTACTTATTAAACTTTGATTTTAACTATTTTAACCCTTCTTTAAATAAATTAATAATAAATGTCCTAATCTAGTCCAAGTGGGCCTAAATGGTCATATTTTATTCCTAAGTTTGTTTTTGGTCGGATTAAACTTGTCCAATAAAATTAGGACATGTGTTAGGGTAATATTAATATCATATTTACCCTTAGTTACCCTATTTACTATTAACCGTGGTAAAAAAAAGTAAAAAGTTACTATTCACCAAAAAATTATTTTCATCTCATTGAACCGCATTTTAGTCCTTGATATTAACCGTGTGTCTCGGATTTTCGAAATTCCATTCACAGAAGCGGTAAAATTAAGTTTTATGCAAAATTCAGTTTTTAACCTACCACTTAGTAGTTTCACTATTCATCAAAAATTGATGTTTTTCAGAACAATGCCAAAATTTCATCCTAAGCTATATTTCATATTCCGAATTCAAAAATGAAGTCTATTTTACCAAATTCGTAACATAAAAGTTTCATTAATTAATTTTATAATTAAATCCCGCTGTTAAAACAAATAGCGTGTTTTTAAGAAACAATATCTATCAAAAGATTGACACTTGTTTATGTCTGGTTTAAATGTGAAACTACAACCAATGACCAACATTGTATTAAATTGTAAAAATGTATTCTAAATATACTTTAAAACCACTCAAATTAATGATTTATCACTATTAATTATTTCGATTAAAAAAGTTGTTTTTAATTATAATTTAGTAATTTTCACTATTCATCAAAATATGAAAGTTATCCGAAAATCACCAAAATTTCAACCTAAGCTAATTTCGATATTCCGAATCCAAAAATGAAGTACATTTTGAAAAATAAGATTTATAAAATTTTAAAAAGTGGTTATTACTATTCATAACGGGTAGTTTTAATAATATTTTAATAGCATATCGTTGTTTAGTGAAACTCGGTATTGCGTATTACACACGCTATTGAGGAAGGTCGCGATTGCGTGTAATGCAAGGCAAGTCAAGGATGCGTGTTGTGCAAGCTCCTTTTGGTGTAGCATACAACACAAGACATTAGTGAAATAAAAAAGAATATTTTTCATAAAATCTCGGGCTGTTACATTCTACCCCCCTTAAAATGAATTTCGCCCTCGAAATTCGTCGGGGTTATAAATGGTTTACTATTCGAAAGATTCTTTAATAGAAACCCACATCGTAAAAGGGAATACCAAAACTTGGCTTTAAAAACTAAAGTATGAAATGTAACGATTACCAAAATAAACTAATCACTGGGTTTCCACATAGGTGAAAATATGGATATGGAAGAGAAATCTAACCATCATGTTCTGATGGAGAGTGGTAGAGAACATGGCTATGGAAAAGGCAGTAATCACAAATCCATAGATTTGTGATGATATAAGGTACCATCTTATTCATCAGGTATAAGATCACTAGGACGACATTTTTGGTTTTCAAGATCATTTCCCTAAAGTTGAAAATTTGAATTAGAATAAATACTTACTTTATTTTGGTACAATCTCACTGTTGTTCGTGCCTTGAACAATTTCCACTTCATCTCTTAAATAAATGAAGTTGAATTTGTCATTCATGAAGTGTTAGCAGATCATGTGATAGAATGACGGGTCATTCCATCTGTCTCAAACAAAAGATTAGCAAAAATTATATGCATAAGTCGATCTATAGTGAGATTAATCATATATGGTTCCTAAAATGGACTTATACTTCATATATCATACTGATTAATATAATAAAACTAGTTTCTACTAAACAGGGACTTCCTGTAGGTCAGTGGTAGGCGATAAAGGCCAGTCGCACTTCGGTTGTGGGTTCGATTCCTACAGCCTTGTCCGAAGCGATGGGCTGTCGCCCGTCCTGCAGGATGTCCCTTTTTCTAAAACTACGTTACTATAACATCCCATCAATAATATCGAAAATCTTATATCCTTAAACAATACTAACTTATGTCCAACATAATCCAGTCTAATCTTTAGGCTTATACATAATACTGCAGTCCACTCTCATAATATAGTGACATCGATTACCAGAGATTTAATACTGTCGTTGATCCCCACATATCATAAGATATGTCTTGTTGGTCACATTCCAAACATTCAAAGTCCTTAATCGTGTATTCTCTTGAATACCTTAGTGAAAACATGAGTGCAGTTAAAAGTTAACACTTTCCACATACCAAAATCCTCAAAATTATTTATACTCAAACCATGATATCACTTAGTCCTTATATCAATCATGAGCTCATGAATACTATCAAACATTTAATTTTCTCCTTATCCCTTTATTATGCGCATATCATCTAAATTCCAAAAATATCTGAATAACCTTTCATGGATACTAGTAACATTAATCATACACTATCAAAACACAAGGAAAGACAACAGTGTAACAATCCATAGATGTCTCTTTATTCCAAAATTACACATGATAAACATGTAATCATTCCACTACATTCTCAAACCATTGACCGAGCTTCAAAAATTCTTTCATCTCACATATCATTTGTAGTCTCTTTATCATCATCCACATAAATACTACCCATATGACCATACTGATTCTCTTCATGAGTCTTTCCCTTAGGGCATTTGTTTGCATAATGCCCATACATTCCACATTTAAAACACTTAACCATTTTTGATGTCGTAGCAATACCATTATCCTCATCCATGGTGTTAACCGACCCTTTTCCTTTGCACTTACTTGCTTTGTGTCCTTCTTTTCCACACCCAAAGCATCTTCCAGTTCCCTTGAAACATTCTCCTTGATGCCTCTTCCCACATGATTTACATAGGGGAAATTGAACTTTCTTTCCTCTATGATCATCATGGAACTCCATCTTTCTCTTATTAGTCAAGTCAGGAAACTTATCAAATTTTACTTTATTGATCATGTTGTGAGATTGCTGATTCGGCATAATAATGATGTTTGGAAATCCAAATCCCATTTCATTTGGTTGCTCATGAAGAATATCATTCCATTGTCCATCATATCCTCCATTATTGTGAATCATCTTGTTTCCAGCCATTTTCTAAAACCCAAACAGAATAGTGTTAGATGCAAAAATCGTAATAAAGGGGGAGTAACTTAAATATCTATCATCTTTGGTTTAATCTAATATCATTACCATAGTTCTAGAACTATATCCTATACGTATACTTATCCTTAGGGGCATCCCTAGACATACCTTAGAAATATCTCTAGGGATCTCACTAACGTTTTCGCATCCTAGTTTCCAAAGGTTGACTAAACCTTTCCTCTGATACCAACTGTAGAGACCCGAAGCCTAACGTACATGAACATTACATTACTTTTGCGGAATACTTAATACATAACAAAAATACACACACAAGGATCGTAATAGATTAGTGTCTTTGGAAACTCGGAACGTAATCTTCTAATCCTGGTGAAAGATCTTCAAAATCTCCCACAAAGATCTTTTTTTTAATACCTAAAACCTTTCTTTATATCCTGGGGAAAAGAAAACATAAAAGGGTGAGCTCAAATGCTCAGTAAGGGTAAACAAAAGAAATATCAATCACATAATTTTCATAAGAACATAACATTTTTGGAAATCTTAACCTGCAAAAGAGAGCATAATTTCATAACATGGGATAAATCATAGTAGTGAAAATGAAACCATAACATAAAACATTACTCATTGTGGCATACACACATAATCATAGAGAATCATTTCTTGTTAGTCAAGACTCATTGCCAAGACTATCTTAGTGGACAAAGTCCCTTTCTGAATCGAGTAATCCTCGTTTCAGTCCTGTTTCACTGAACCGGTATAACCTACCATTCCAGCCATGTCTATCTCATGAGATATGAAATCTTTACCCAATGCATTGGAGGGAGATATAGGTCCCACCCATCTCATAATGATACCATTCTTATGTGTGCCACAAAATCATAAATCATACATCATTTCATAACCCATGTAACAAAAATGGGATTCTTAAACAACATGACATCATAAAACCATTCATATAAGATAAAGGAATTCATAAACATAATTTCATCACAACATAGTCAAATCAATGTAAAAATATGGATAGAAACAGAACCCTTTATTATCTTAGATGGAAAATAATTTTGATAAAACACTTGAATTGAATTCTTGAGGAAAATATCCTTTCTTCTTCAAAATCAATTTCTTTTCACAAAACATCATGCAATTTTAAAAGAAAGAGATTTTATTGAAAATAGTCATGAAAACATTTATAGGAAGCTTCATGAAAATAAGGCTTTATAAAACAGTATAAATCTGTTCGTTCCGTATAAGTTAAAAAAACATTCTTCGTACTTTTGTCGGAAAAGTCAAAAAGTACCTCGTACGAAAAACGAAAAAAGATTCCTTTCATATCCTTTACTAAAAACTCATAGAAGGGTAAAATTGGATTTAAACAATTGTAGGTGGATGGAAATAATATTACATATTGAGGGAACATGGATGTGGATGATAAAATACACCCCAGTAAATACATACGAATAAACAATCTCGGATAAAAATGAGATTGTGATATTTCCCTTACCTTAGGTCCGACTTGCTTTGTAAGTGTCCGAACCTCCTGTATAATGATTTAAATCATGTTATTGACTTATTACAGAATCATATTCATTGTTATGATATCATATATGGTTCACTTATGACATTATATTACCCGTTCTTTTGTAAATTCCATGTTAAAGAAGCGTTTTGGGTAAAATCGTTTCATTTATCGTAGGTGTTTTGACATGTTGTTCTTGACATCATTATTACTTATATCATGATTTACTTACTTCCAGAATATAAAATATGATATATATATCATATATATTCAGTATATATATATATATAATAGGTAGATAAATAATATGAAAAACACCGTTCATGGAGACGGTAGTCCGTACGTACGCATGAACGCTGTTTTCCTTTCCTTATTGTCTTGAAATGGAAGTAAGTAGATGACATACATATGTATATATATACATAAATCCAGTAGCTTTATAATGTCATATATTTCATTATTATTTCTTATATATACATTATAATCATTCTTAAATGGTTAACATGGAGAATGAATCTCATCGCGTCGTGGAGACGGTATTCCGTACGTACGCACGAGCGATGATATCATTTCTATAAATATTGAATTGAATTGGAGTGTATTATAAAATATATCAGAATCAATATGATGTTGTAATAACTATTTATAGTTATTCTTTACACCATTATACCCATCCATGTAAGGTGGTGGTGGAAAATAGATTACACCACGGCGTGGAGACGGTATTCCGTACGTACGCACGCGCGGTGATTTCTTTTTCCGTAGGATGGATAGATAGTGAAATAGGGTTGTTTCATACTTATAATAACATATCAGTATATGAGTGGTACTGATGTTATTACTTCATAATGAAACAACCTAAGAATAAGTGGAAGAAGAAATAAAGATAAAATAATTGGTAACGGTAATTACCTCTTCTTTGAAGCGCCTCTTTGAGACCTCCTCTTAGGGCACTAGAATTGGTCTTTGAGGAAGACCAAAACCTCTAGGATGTTGCTAGGGAAGTGGAGAAGAGATTTCTGCAGGGGTTGGCCGAGCTTGAGTGCTCAAATTGGTGTGAGGAGGAAGGTGGAGGAGGTGTCCTTTTATAAGGGAGGAGAGGGGCACCTTAGGAATTCTTAAAAATATTAATTTATAATAAATCTAACCCCACTTAAAAACCTCCAAAAATGACTCATATTCGAAGATTAGATGAGATAGGGTTGTAATCTCATCAACCAATCAAATTTAGACATGTTTGGACCTTATTTTAAACCTTATCAATTAGATTTAACTCTAAGTTAAATAATTTAACTTTTACCATGTCTTTTTGTTTTCTTTCACTATATGGTTAATACACTTACTATAACATGCCAAACGAACCCAAAATTGTTTATTATTAATATATATATCCTTATCTAAGTTATTTGGCCGAACCTTATATTTTTAGGAATAAAATAAAAATTAATAATATTTTATTTTATTTAAAAACTATTTTGTGTCAATTTTGACACTATTTGATATATGATTTTTGTGAAAGTCATAACAGAATTAAATGTTCGAACCAAGTTGATTAAATCAACATTAATATATCATAGTAACCTAGAAAATTAGTGGAATTCATAAAAAATCTCAAATTACATTTATTGTGGTGTTTATAACATCAATTATGTCAATATTTCATAAATAAGATAATTACTACATCATCTTTGTGTCATAAATTAATTAAATTATTTGATGTCTAAAAATTACAAATAAAATACCATTATGTAGGAAATATTATTATCTTTCTAATGAATATTTATAGTCGAATTTATCTTATGTATAACCCCATATTAAAAATGATTTACTTATTAAACATTGATTTTAACTATTTTAACCCTTCTTTAAATAAATTAATAATAAATGTCCTAATCTAGTCCAAGTGGGCCTAAATGGTCATATTTTATTCCTAAGTTTGTTTTTGGTCGAATTACACTTGTCCAATAGAATTAGGACATGTGTTAGGGTAATATTAATATCATATTTACCCTTAGTTACCCTATTTACTATTAACCGTGGTAAAAAAAAGTAAAAAGTTACTATTCACCAAAAAATTATTTTCATCTCATTGAACCACATTTTAGTCCTTGATATTAACCGTGTCTCTCGGATTTTCGAAATTCCATTCACAGAAGCGGTAAAATTAAGTTTTATGCAAAATTCAGTTTTTAACCTACCACTTAGTAGTTTCACTATTCATCAAAAATTGATGTTTTTCAGAACAATGCCAAAATTTCATCCTAAGCTATATTTCATATTCCGAATTCAAAAATGAAGTCTATTTTACCAAATTCATAACATAAAAGTTTCATTAATTAATTTTATAATTAAATCCCGCTGTTAAAACAAATAGCGTGTTTTTAAGAAACAATATCTATCATAAGATTGACACTTGTTTATGTCTGGTTTAAATGTGAAATTACAACCAATGACAAACATTGTATTAAATTGTAAAAATATATTCTAAATATACTTTAAAACCACTCAAATTAATGATTTATCAATATTAATTATTTCGATTAAAAAAGTTGTTTTTAATTATAATTTAGTAATTTTCACTATTCATCAAAATATGAAAGTTATCCGAAAATCACCAAAATTTCAACCTAAGCTAATTTCGATATTCCGAATCCAAAAATGAAGTTCATTTTGAAAAATAAGATTTATAGAATTTTAAAAAGTGGTTATTACTATTCATAATGGGTAGTTTTAATAATATTTTAATAGCATATCGTTGTTTAGTGAAACTCGGTATTGCGTATTACACACGCTATCGAGGAAGGTCGCGATTGCGTGTAATGCAAGGCAAGTCAAGGATGCGTGTTGTGCAAGCTCCTTTTGGTGTAGCGTACAACACAAGACATTAGTGAAATAAAAAAGAATATTTTTCATAAAATCTCGGGCTGTTACAATTTTAATGTTAATTCACAATTAACAACATGAAATTATTTCCCCTATATGTCGTAAAAATACACGTGAATCTAATATATGTTGATGTTTTCCATTTACAAAATATGAATTGTAAATGGTTGTATCATCCCCTTCGACTTCTTCAATTCTCGCTTCAGTTTATGAGATATCAAGCACGTTAATGTATAATGTTTTATATATTTCCCCATTTTTACTACATTTTGTGCACATTGTGATCATGATATATAATCATTCTCATTGGGATTATGGATAATCATGATCTATGTGAATCAAGTGTATATAATTGTTTATCCTTGTTTATAATTCAATAAATTTTCCATACACAACTATGAAAAGTCCATAAATTAAAAATGTTGCATAATTTAATTTTCATGTTATTTCAACCATTTTCTATTTTATAACATCATCCTTTTGAGAAGTTTCATACAAATAAAAATGATTTTTAAGAATTAATTTGAGTTAGGTAGGATGATGTTCTTAATTTTAGGTCATTTATACCCATCATATAAATTAATATTATGATTTAATATATCTAAATTCCCATAATATATATGGTCGTTCCAACATATATATATATATAAAATAATCAATTTTATTTTCTACCCCATGATGATAATGGATTTATCAATCAACATCTATGATCATCTCAGATAAACATTACTGGGAAAAATTATTCTCCATCTGTGTGAATAAATAGTTTAGGATCTTATGATCATTATCTATTTAATAATTCTTCCTATGGAGATATTTCCAAAACATACATATTTATAAAATAACTACCTATAGGTCCAAATTATTCATATTATAATTTTTATCAAGGAATTACACTAAACATAGAGAATAGGATGCTAATTTATCATTTACCATCTTCAATAGCTGGAGAACTACATTAATGTGTAACTATATAACTAGAAATGCTTCCATCATCATAGTTAGATAAGTATTTATGTTTTGATAAACATATTATTTTTTTCAATGAATTTTTTTTCACATTCATTGACTCATAAAAATTTCACTCCAATTTGATTGATCTATGTTAGTCGGTATGAATATTATGAGAATTTATATACAAATAAATTATACAAACCAACTAGTATATGAAGACTGAAGATATCAACCAATGTAAAAATATGATTGTAGTAGAACCATGAAATTGATTCAATTCCCATAGAGAAATCATTTTTTTTTCTAATTATACAATAACCCATTTTTAACACATACAATTATAATAAAAAATTATATCATAAATATAACCCTGAAATGATATCTCTACAAGATTCCAAAAATATAGGATAGATTAATTTCCCAATCAATTATAAATAATTAATCATTGATGGTACTATAATGTTCTTGGTGAAACCAAAAGAATATAATTATTTCTTTTCCTAATTAAAATTATTTGATGAAGAAGTGAATTTCCCCACCCCATACCCCCTTCTCACAAAAAGATACCAATATATTTATCTTATATCCATGGTGAATAAATTAGCCCTCACTACATGAAACCTTATTAAGACACAATATCATTTATTATTTTTTATATTAATTTCACAATAAAAATCAGTTTTCATCATTAATACACAGTATCAAAAAATGTTTCCTTGTGGGATCCATAATTCTATAATTCTTATCATGATTGATGGTTCTCAAAGAGTACTATTACCTATCACATTTTAATGTTATTAAATTTAAATTCATATAATAATTCATGATTATTCACACACAGTGAATTCCCTGCCAAGATAATATCACACATGTTTTTACAAAAACCATCGAAGATAATAGATTTATAATAATACCAAACATTAAATATATTTCCCTTTTTCATCCATATGATATCTAGTTCAACTATGTTTTATTTTTTACATAATCATTGATACCATTGATGTAATCTCACATAAGGAAAACATAATCATATGTGTGTCTTATTATCCCACGTATAACCATAAATGACCCAAGAAAACATGATTAACTAAAAAATAATGTATATAATAAATTTTATTAGGACGTATTTTATTACCATAAATTTTTATTATTATTTTTTTTGGACGTCTAATAAATAATTCTTTTGTGGGTAGGGAAAAATATTTTTTTAAAATCTTCATTGTATGAATTTAAATATCAATTGATATACCAATACACATAGTAGCTCAGGGAATAGTTGTGCCAAAAAAGGTTATGATGTTGAATATCAAATAATTTAATAAAAAACTTTTCAAATAAAAATATTAATGTAATGATTTGAATAAAAAATAGAAATGTGAAATTTTTGTATAAACTTTTACTGGGATTTATATACAATAGTTGTAATATCTAAAACTAAAGTTATGGAAAGTGTATTGTTATATGATTTATAATGAATTAAAAATAAGCAACCTAATAGGTCAATGGTATGAAATATAATTAATTTTCACATATAAGAGCCAATTATGAATCAAACTATCATTTGATCTCAAATGATTAATCTCTATACTACAATCTGATAAACATGATAGTCTATTATAATGGATGGAATGACAAAAATAATCTGGAAATAGGTTTTCCATAATTTTAATAAACCAAAATAAATCTATAACTAGTATTAATGTAAATATCCTAATATAAATGAATTGAAATTTATAAAATATATATAGTTAAAATATCAAAAAATATACTATAATAATTAAATTCCGATATAATTTTTTAGTTAGTGTGCATTGTTATAAATGAAAATAAAAAACATATAAATAATAAAATAAATTAAATGGAATATTAGAAGGGGAAAATAAATCATTCTCTTTGAATTATATAATACACTCCAACATAAATAACGTTATTAAATTACTCTAGATGATCGATCATGCCTGTAGTTATAACCCTCTACATCATCTATAGGATAATGCCTACTCTGATTTATCTTTTCCTCATAAAGAAAGAATTATATAATTTGATATTCCTCTTTAATTAAATCATTAAGATAATATATTATGAACCCCATACCCAAATTTTCATATTCTCAACTCCTTACCTACATTATCTGATATCCCAATATAGCAAGTTACTATTCAAAAACAAATTAAAGGTAACATGAGCAGAACTCTTCAACCAAAGTGAACTCATACCCATAAATATCATATTTTCGAGGTTCAGTTCACTTTGGAACAATTATTTATGTACATCAATGAAATTCGTACCATCATTCATCCCTCTAATATTTCCCAATACATAGTATCATCTTCTATAACATCTTCATCCTTGATAAAAAATAATCCACTTCTATATAAATTTTATAATTTGGTTTGTAATTATAATTTAATATTTTATAGACCCTTGATGTGTCTCATATGAGAACATTTATGTTTAAATAAATAATGGGATTATCCATTTTTTCCATTAAAATATATTTTTATACTATGTAATAATAATCATGGAACATGATATATGCTGAGGTAATGTCTAGAGTACCTTGGAAAAACATGATTGAAATTTCGAGGTACCATTACATAACTTGGGATATTTACCCTTAAGTATCTTCTATGAATCAAGGCAATACCAATATATGGGATATGAGAAACATGGTATAACTATAAAAAAATCTCATTAATACTATTATATTGGTTTCTCAGGTAGAAATTACCACGACAAAGTGACCATCAGACCATTGCGTACATCAATATATCTATCCATGACATTAGTATACTTCTACATGGATGAATCATTGATAAATAAATATACATCTATAAATGAATTCTAAATTTTATTATAGGGATACCTTAGTAGTAAAATATTTGATATTACCGTTTGTGATAAATAAAAATATATAAATATAATATTCATCTTCAAATGGAAAATTGTAGAAAGTTTCTCGTCAAGTGTCAAAATTAACAACAACACCAATATATAATTTTTGAAATAAAATATTGTTTTTTTAATTGATTAAATCCAATACAAAAGGAAATATTTTAAAAATTACAAAAATAATACTTCAATGATAATCAATGAGAAAAAAAATTATATTTTTTGTTAACCAAAATTGAAATTAAATTATGATGAATTAATATACTATTCTCCTAAACTACATATATTTATCATGTTTAACAATGAGCAGAATAATTAGTAAAATTCAATAATCATTCATTTAAAATCATAATATAGAATATTGTTTATTAAAAACATTTATTTTATCAAAATATATATTGAATTAATGTATTCCAAATTATCCATAATAAGATCCTCCATAAATAAAATATTTTTGTCCACCAGAAATAATTTCAAAAAATTCAATTGATGTAAATTAATATAAAAAATTGTTGTATTTTAATAACAATTTTTAATTGATAAAAAACATTATTTCCCATAAATACACTTTATATTTATAAATGGATTATTAAACAAATAGAAATATATCGTTTTTCTTTCAAAAATTTGTTTTCAAATTAATAAAAGTGGTATATTTTGAAATTTTAGAATATTTTTATAACAAAATAATCCCTACACAATTTTTTTCACATAAATACAACTATTTTTACCCTTTTTTAGAAAATCAAATAATTTAATAGAAATATTTTTGACCCAATATGTTTTAGAGTGAGTTTAAAAATTACATTTATGAATAATTAATTTAATCACAAATTTTAGACCAACGAATAAAAATGGTCAACATGATGAGGACATTTTTTAATAAAATATTTAAATAAAAATATTATGGGTTTCAAATCAAATAAAAAGGTAAATAAAAAATTAGATTGAAAATAGAACTCTAAATGTATTACCAAAATATTTCTCAGTGATTGGTGAATTTAAATGTTGTTATAAGTTTTATTCTATAATAGAGTTAACAATATTAAACACTCTAAATATTAAAATTGTCCCCAAATATATAAAAAATATTGAACCACTAAAAATTAAATTCTATTGATCAAAATTTACAATTATTAGAATTTTGTTGTGATATTTTATATGTATTAAATAATTTATTCTTTTTATAAATATTTAGATCTCTCCACTGAACATAATAGTTAACATTTTTTTTCTAATTGATGATTAAAATCGGAATAAAATTGGAAATAAAATATTTCAACGAAATTTTTCCATTCAGTAGATCTAATTGAATATTTCTATATTATAATCCATTTTTATAATCATAACACCAAATCTTGAAATAAATCATCCAAATATAATTTAAAATGTTTTAGAATTTTTTAAATTATTGAAAATAATAGTTTTTAAAATCAGCATCAATATGTTTCATCTATAATAATACAAACTAAATGATACATCCCAAACTTATAACATTAAAACTCTTAAAATATATTTTCACTTATTAAATTAAATATACCAACGATAAAAGTTGAGTAATTTATTGAATATCATGTAATAATTAAATTATGCACATGATGAAAATATTCAAACATTGGTGTTATTAAAAAGGTTTTTCATCCAAAAATAAATACACTGAGAGAAAATAACCACATTCAATAACATTTAAAAATAATAATTTTTTATATATTATTTAATTGATATTAAATTAAAAATAATATAAACATACATCATCCCTTATGACAAAAGTTATTCATTTTCCGGTTTCCAACATAAATTTTATAGAGCGAGAACACAAATTTTGTTTAGCTACATTTAAAACATGAACATCCAAAACATTTAGTCACACATACATATTTTATGGTCATTAATTTATTATTTAAAATTTAATTATTTAAGGGAATTGTTTTTTGGGAGATTTAGTATTGAGTGTTGATAATTTTTTAGATGTTAAAGTTTTACTCTATATTTATCATCGTAAAAACCTATTTGACAATTTAATGTGTAAAAAAATTGACAAATATGGATGATAACTTGTATGTACATTTAATAAATTTACACAATTAGTGAATTAAATCTAGTTGTAATCTTCAATAATAACCCCAACTTGAAACTAAATATAATGTTTGATTTTTTTAATATAAATAATATGATGATTTTTAGACATTTATGTTATCTTTATCAAGTTCATTATAAATCAATTAGGAAATTAATAATAAGTTATAAATTTATTATATTATAGGGAATCCTTAAAATAGAATTTTTTAATTTTTTCACCACTAATCCATCATGGATCCAATTTTAATTATTTTCAATTTTTCTTATAATAATTTTCATTTTTCTAAAATTAAATAGTTTTTTATGTTTTTTATTTGTCTATATGAAGTAAATGATTCCAAATAGTGAAAAATAAACTCAATAATTATATTAATCTTGATACGATTAAAAAAATTATTATGTATCCAAAATATCAACCAAATATAATTTAAACTCAGAAAAATATCGTCCAAGTTTCAAAGAGAAATAAATAAACAATTATTATATGTGATAACCAAATTGAAATATAGAACAATAATTTTTATAATACAATAGTTTAATAAACCTGAGATATTTATCTATTACAAAAAAGAGTCAATAACACCATTTAAATTTAGTATTGACAAATACCAAGTCATTTTTCACTATTTCTTTTATTTTAGTTTTCCCTCATCGATAAATTACTCATCAAGATTCTTCCCCTAATAGAAAATTAAATATCAGTATCTTATCATTAAAATGTTCAAAATATAATATTTCAAACTCCTCCAAACTATGGTATGGTGGAATGAACATTATATTCCCTAGGAAATAGGTTAATTGTTATTTGATTAATAAAAACAAACTATAATGAAAATAATTATTAAAAGTAATGAAATAATAAAAAAATTGTAAAAAATATTAATAATAACATAATGTGAGGTGGGTAAAGTTTTATCAAATCAGGAACCTATTTTTATATAATGTTATATTAAAAATACTTTTGGATAATTAGATCAAATAAATTATCCTATTAGAAGAATGATGTTTTATAAAAAAGTTTAAAATCTCAAAGAGTCCCTCTGGAATCATTAAATCTTTTGATCTCAAATGTTAATTCCCTCTTTATAAAAATGGAAGTAATAACTAAAATGTTCTTGATCATGGACTCAATAAATCCACTTTTGAACTATAATCTTGACCATCATTGAAAGTGAAAAATCCAACGAGTAATGATTTATAATATCAAGAACAAAAAACTAGAATGAAAATTGAAAATACACCACCACAACTGATTTTTATTCAATATATTTAAATACATTTCATGTTATGAATTAATATATAAAAAATATTATAATAATATTATAGTAATTCAATAGGAAATAATAATTTGAGGATAAATATTTCATTATAAATAATATAGACCCCCTATTAATATATTCATTCTTTTCTCCTTAAATAATAGATTTTCCTCAATCATATATTCTCTAACACATCTTGTTTATATTTCCCATTATGAGTTACACTTTCCCCTAAAATAATGAGTTCAAAAATTTTACCCCCCACCCCAATGAATTTATAATTATAATATATATTGCATGTCACATCAATTTTATTATAATAAATAACTCGGTAGCTATATTTTCTGAATTTCGGGACTCACTTGTTAATATTATCCGTCTACATAAGTATGAATCAAGAAGACCTCCATATATATATTTTTCATGTAACTATTAATAACATATCCCCTCATGAACATATCATACTCTATAAGTATTCAATAAATGGATTAAATACAAATCATGATTCATCCCACCCAGCTTCCCCACTATTCTCAAAATTTTAATTAGAGACTTTGGTCTCAGAACAATATCACATGTTTTACTTTAATATATGAATTAAGTATATTCATTCTCATTTAATGAAATGGTTCACCTTAATATATAATTTTATATTTCCTTTAAATATATTTAAATATTTTTAATTGGCTTTATTAAATTTCATATGAACAGTTACATTGCGATGTAGTGACTGAGGTTTCGGTTATACAGAGACACGACGATTGAGGTACCATAATAATGTTTGGACAAACTCAGGATGTAACCTAATTATATTTTTTATTATTACACTAAAACTTCCTTTATAATGTATAGAATTATATTTGTATGGGTCATCAATACATAATCATTTTTTTTATCCTTTAATTTGTATCATGTATGAAAATTTCCCAGTTGATTGGATCCACTAACAATATAACATGAACCCCTATCTATATTTTTCATAAATATCCACCTACATTTATAAACTATTGAATTTGTACACTACCTTCATGTATTTCCTTCAAATGAACACTATGAAAAAACGAAATTCCAATAAATATTCATTTTACACCTTGTGAGATACATAACTTTATATTATTAAAAATTTTCTTCGGGATATCAAATAATTTAATTTAATTTATTGATAGAGAAAAATAAAAAACTACTCCACGTCAGTATGAATAAGATAAATTAATAAACTTTTAAAAAATAAAAATTATTATCCCTAGAAAACCATTTAATCTTTCCAAAATAAAACATAAATAATAATCCATCAAAAATAATAATTAATATTTTATCTTAAACTAGTTGGGAATTATTGTAGGTAAAATTGATAATTTAGGATGATAAAAATACATTATTGAAGAGACCCAAAGCTTGACGTACATAGATATTACATTACTTTTTCGGAATACATAATACGTAACAAAAATAGACACACAAGCACCGTAATAGTTTAGTGTATTTGGAAACATGGAACATAATCTTCTAATCGTGGTGAAAGATCTTCAACATCTCCCATAAAGATCTTCCACTTTTTTTCCTTACCTAAAACCTTTCGTTTTATCCTAGGGTAAAATAAACCATAAAAAGGGTGATCTCAAATTCTCAGTAAGGGGAAGCATGGATAAAATAAAACATACCATATACATTTGAAACTAAAAACATGAACATAATGTTTAAACATCAAAATCTTGAGCAATGACTTAAAAATGGAAGTACATAAGGCATAGATCATAATGGAAATAAATAATGAAAACATAGCATGGGAATAAAACATGTAATTTTGGAATCCATTAAGCACATGTAATGATATCCATAGTAGCCAAGGCATTGCTTCCAAGACCATCTTAGTGGACAAAGTCCCTTTCTGAATCAAGTTCACTCCTCGTTCCATTCCTTTAATACTAAACCGGATTAACTTACCATTCCAGCAAAGTCTACCTCATGAGATATAAATATTTACCCAGTGCATTGGAGGGAGATATAGGTCCCACCCATCTCATAATTAAATCATTCTTACTTGTGCCACAAAATAAACATACATCATTCACAAAAACCCAATAAATAAAATGGGTTTCATAAACACCATCCCATCATCACATAATCCATATATAAGAAATGGATATCATTTCATAATAAGAGAAGTGAAACCATTTAAATCATAGAGACATTATACTTGAAACATACAGATATGAAATAATGTCATCTTAGATGAAAAATGGTTTTGATAAAACACTTGAAATGATTTCTTGAGGAAAATATCCTTTTTTCATCAAAATCATTTACTTTTCACAAAATGTCATCATATTTTAAAAGAAAAGGATTTTGTTGAAAATAGTCATGAATTTTATTGGAGGAATCTTCATGAAAATAAGTCTTTATAAAACTGTAAAATCCATTCATGCCTTATAAGTTAAAAAAACATTCTTCTCATACTTTTGCCGGAAAAGTAAAAAAAGTAGCTTGTAACATAAACAAAAGAAATATTCCTTACATACCATGTAGTAAAAGTCAAAATGGGTAAAAAGGAATTTAAACATACATGAAAACGATTTACTAATGCATGGACATGGATGATATAAATAACCCCAGTAAATACTTACGAATAAGAAATCCCAGATAAAAATGAGATTTGAAAAATTATCCCTTACCTTAGGTCTGATATGCTTCGTATGCATCCGAACCTCCTGTATAATGATTTAAATAATTTCATTAACTTATTAAATAATCAAATTCATTGTTTTTATATAATATATTTTTCACTTATGACTTTATATTACCCGTTCTTTTGTAAATTTCATGTTAAAGTAGCGTTTCGGGTAAAATCATTTCATTTATCGTATGTGTTTCGACTTGTCGTTGTTAATATTAATACTTATATCCACATTTAAATAATTCCAGAATGTAAAACATGATTTATATATAATAAATATTAACCATATACATATATATTATAGGTCGATAAAAGGAATGAAATACATCGTTCATGTAGATGGTAGTCCGTATGTACGCATGATCGCTTTTTTCGTTTCCTTATTGAATTGAATTGAATTAAGTAGATGAAATATATATATGTATATATATATGTATACATAAATCCATTAGATTCATTATGTCATATATTTCATTATTATTCATTATATATACTTTATAATCATTCTTGAATGGTTAATCATGGAAAATGAATCTCATCGCATTCGTGGAGACGGTATTCCGTACGTACGCACGAGCGATGATATCATTCCCATGATCGTGGAATTGTATTGGAGTGTATGTATACTATTTAAAAATTAATATAACTTTACAATAATAATATATATTTTTTATTTACACCATTATACCCATCCGAGTTAGGTGGTGGTGGAAAATAGATTACACCACGGCATGGAGACGGTGTTCCGTACGTACGCACGGATGGTGATTTAGTTCTCCGTAGGATGGATAGATGGTGAAATAGGTGTGTTTCATACATATAATAACATATATGTATATGAGTGATACTGATGTTATTACTTCATAATGAAAAAACCTATGAATAAGAAGTGGAATAAGAAATAAAGTTGAATGAATCGGTAACGGACATTACCTCTTCTTTGAAGCGCCTCTTTGAGACCTCCTCTTAGGGAACTAAAATTGGTCTTTGAAGAATACCAGGACCTCTAGGATGTTTCTAGGGAAGTTTATAGGATATATTGGCAGGGTTTTTCCGATCTTGAAGGCTCAATGTGGTGTGAGGAAGAGAGGGATGGGGTGCCCTTTTATAAGGGAGGAGAGGGGAACCTTTGGAATAACTAAAAATATTATTTTATTATAAAGCAAAATTCGGTTTTTAATAGCTCCAAATGGAAATATTTTGAAGCTAAGGTGGGGATGTCTCTCATCCAATAGAATTTAGAAAAGTTTAGGTATCAATTTTAACCTTATAATTTAGATTTAACTTTAAGTTAGATAATTTAACATTTACCGTGTCTTCTGGTTTTCTTACACTATAAGGTTAATAAGCTTACTATATCGACCCAAACGATCCCCAAGTTCTTTATAATTAATATATATAACCGTATATAAGTCATTTGGCCGAAAAATATTTTTTTATGAATAAAATAACAATTAATAATATAGTATTTGTTTTAAAAAATATTTTATGTCAATTTTGACACTATTTGATAATTGATTTTTGTGAAAATCAGAACAGAATTATTAGTTTGAAAACATTTAATTAAATCAATACTAACATGTCATATTAACATATAATATTATTGTAATTCATAAAAAGTCTCTAATTACATTTATTTGGGTATTTATAACATCAATTATGTCAATATTTCAATAATTAAAAAATTACTGCATCATCATTGTATCATAAATAAATTAAATTATTTTAAGTCTAAAAATTAAAAATAAAATACCATTATGTAGGAAATCGTTTTATCTTTCTAATGAATATTTATTTTCTAATTTATCATATGTATAACCCTATATTATAAATTCATTAGTTATTAAACATTGATTTTAACTATTTTAACCCTTCTTTAAATAAATTGATAATAAATGTCCTAATCAAATCCAAGTGGTCCTAAATGGTCATATGTTATTCCTAATGTTGTTTTTGATCAAATTACACTTATCGAATAGAATTATGACATGTGTTAGGGTAATAATAATATCATTTTTACCCTTAACTACCTTATTTACTTTTAACCGTGGTAAAAAAAGTAAAAAGATACTATTCACCAAACATTATTTCCATCACATTGAACCACATTATAGTCCTTGATATTAAACGTGTCTCTCGGATTTTCAAAATTCCACTCACAGAAGCGGTAAAATTTAGTTTTATGAAAAAATTCAGTTTTTTAACTACCACTTAGTGGTTTCACTATTCATCAAAAAATGAAAGTTTCCAGAAAAATACCAAAAATTAGGGCTAATCTATATTTGATATTATGAATTCAAAAATGATGTCTATTATACCCAATTCAAAAAATATCAGTTACATTAACTAATTTAAAAATTAATTCCCGTCGTCAAGACAAATAGCGTGTTTTTAAGATATAATAAATATCAAAAGATTGACATTTGTTTATGTCTGGTTTAAATGTGAAATTACATCCAATGAACAACATTGTATTAAATTGTAAAAATATATTCTAAATATACTTTAAAACCACTCAGATTAATAATTTTTCACTACTTATTATCTCGTTTAAAAAAGTTGTTTTTTATTAAAATTTACTAATTTTCACTATTCTTCAGAATATGAATGTTATCTGAAAAGTACAAAAATTTAACCCTAAGATAATTTTGATATTCCAAATCCAAAAATTAAGTTAATTTTGAATGATAAAATTTATAAAATTTAATAAAGTTGGTATTAATATTCATAACGGGTAGTTCATAATAATATTAGAATAATATCTCGTTTAGTGAAACTCAGTATTGCGTAATACACACGCTATCGAGGAAGTTCACGATTGCGTGTAATGAAAGGAAATTCAGGGATGCGTGTTGTGTAAGCTCCTTTTGGTGTAGCGTACAACACAAGACATTAATTAAATTAAAAATAATATTTTTCATAAAATCCCAGGGTGTTACATTCTACCCCCCTTAAAATGAATTTCTCCACCGAAATTCGTCAGGGTTATAAATGGTTTACTACTAGATAGTTTCTTTAATAGAAACCCACATCGTAAAAAGGAATACAAAAACATGGCTTTAAAAACTAAAGTATGAAACATAATGGTTACCCAAATTAACTCATCACTGGGTTTCCATGTAGGAGAACATAGGTGAAAATATAGATATGGAAGAAAAATCTAACCATCAAGTTCTGATGGAGAGTGTTAGAGAACATGGCTATGAAAAGTCCATCAATCATAAATCCATAAATTTGTGATGATCTATGGTACCATATGATTCATCAGATATAAGAGAACTAGGACAACATTTTTGTTTTCAAGATCATTTCCCTAAAGTTGATGAATTAAAAGAAATTCTTACATGATTTTGGTACAATCTCACTGTTGTTAATGAATTGAACAATTTCCTCTTCATCCCTTAAAGAAATGAAGTTGAATTTTTTATTTTTGATGTGTTAGCAGATCATGTGATAGAATGATTGGTCATTCCATCTGTTTCAAACAAAATGATAGAAAAAGTTATAAATCCATCTTATGGTTAGATTAATCGTATATGGTTCCAAAATTGAACTTATACTTCATATATCATACCTCCTTATAAAATAAAACTAGTTTCTACTAACCAGGGACTTCGTGTAGGCCAGTGGTAGGAGATAAAGTCCAGTCGCACTTCGGTTGTGGTTTCGATTCCCACAGCCTTGTCTGACGCGATGGGTTGTTGCCCGTCCTGCAGGTTGTCCTTTTTCTAAAACTATATTACAATAACATCCCATCATTAATATAGAAAAAACATCTATCATTAAACAATACAAACTTATTTCTAACATAATCCATTCTAATCTTTAGGCTTATCCATATTACTGTAGTCCACTCTCATAATATAGTGAGAACGATTACTAGAGATTTCATATAACAAGCATGTTAATACCATCGTTGATCCCCATATATCATAAGATATGTCTTGTTGGTCACATTCCAAACATTCAATGTCCTTAATCATGTATTCTCTTGAAAAATTAATACCTTAGTGAAAACATTAATGAAGTTAAAATTTAACACTTTCCACATACCAAAATCCTCAAAATTCTATATACTCAATCCATGATAGCACTTAGTCCTTATATCAATCATGAGCTCATGAATACAATCAAACATATCATTATCTTATTATTCCTTCATTATGCGCATATCATCTACTTTCCAAAAATATCTGAATAACCTTCCATGGTTACTGGTACCATTCAACATATACATTCAAATACTTTTAGGAAAAACAATAGTGTAACTATCCTTATATGATTCTTTATTCCATAGTGACATTAGCTATACAACTTAACTCTCGATAAACATACAATCATTCCACTACCTTTTAAAACAACTGACTGAGCTTCAACACTTCTTTCAGCTCATGTATCATTTGTAGTCTCCTCATCATCATCCAGATAAATACTACCCATATGAACATGCTTATTCTCTTCATGAGATTTTCCATTAGGGAATTGGTTTGCATAATTCCCGTACATTCCACATTTAAAACATGTAATCATTGTTGATGTCGTAGCAATACCATTATCCTTGTCCATGGTGTTAACTGAACCTTTTCCTTTGCACTTAATGGTTTTGTGTCCTTCTTTTGCACACCCAAAGAATCTTCTAGTTCCTTGGAAAAAATCTCCCTGATGCATCGTCCCACATGATGTACATAGGGGAAATTGAACTTTCCTTCCTCTATGATCATCATGAATTTCAATCTTTCTCTTATTTTCTTAGTTGGGAAACTTACCAAAGTTGAGATTATTGATCATATTATGAGATTTCTGATTAAGAATAATAACGATGTTTGCAATTCTAGATCCCATTTCATTTGGTTTCTCATGAATAATATCATTCCATTGTCTGTCATATCCTCCATTATCATGAATCTTCATGTTTCCAGCCATTTTCTAAAACCCAAAAAGAATAGTGTGGGAGGTAAAAGTCATGCTAGGGAAAACAGCATAGTAAAGGGGGAGTTCCCTCAATATCTAACATCTTAGGTTAAATTCTAAGATCGTTACATTAGTTCTAGGACTATATCCTATACGTATTCCTATCCTTAGGGATATCCCTAGACATACCTTAGAAATATCTTTAGGGATCTCACTAATGTTTTCGCATCCTAATTTCCATAGTTTGACTAAACCTTTCCTCTGATACGAACTATAATGTTCTGGAATTACATCCAGTGGACTATAATTGATACCTATCAGGGCACTCCATGGGCGGCTACACCCCCTGGGTGGGACACACCACTATCCCCAGTGGCAGTCATTTCCTCATGAAGCCCTTAGTCAGAGATCCATGCTTCGTCCAACGCTCACATGTGAGAGTTCCCAAGGATCGGATTCACTCCTACCTCCTTTTCCTCTGATACCAACTGTAAAGATCTGAAGTTTGACGTACATAGATATTACATTACTTTTTTGGAATACATAATACATAGCAAAAACAGACACACAAGGACCGTAATAGTTTAGTGTCTTTGGAAACTTGGAACATAATCTTCTAATCATTGTGAAAGATCTTCAATATCTCCCATAAATATCTTCCACTTTTTGTTTCCTTACCTAAAACCTTTCATTTAATCCTGGGGAAAAATAAAACATAAAAATGGTGAGCTCAAATGCTCAGTAAGGGTAAGCATGGATAAAATAAAAAATACCATATACATTTGAACCTAAAAACAAGAACATAATGTTTAAACATCAAAATATTGAGCAATGACTTAAAACATGGAAGTATATAAGGCATAGATCATAATGGAAATAAATAATGATAACATAGCATGGGAATAAAACATGTAATTGTGGAATCTATTGAGCACATGTAATGATTTCCATAGTAGCCAAGGCATTGCTGCCACGACCATCTTAGTGGACAAAGTCCCTTTCTAAATCGAGTTCACTCTTCTTTCCAGTCCTGTAATACTGAACCGGATTAACTTACCATTCCAGCCATGCCTATCTCATGAGATACAAATCATTACCCAATTCATTGGAGGGAGATATAGGCCCCACACATCTCATAATGAAATCATTCTTACTTGTGCCACAAAATAAACATACATCATTCATAAAAACCCAATAAATAAAATGGGTTGCATAAACATCATCCCATCATCACATAATCCATATAAAAGAAATTGATATCATTTCATAATAAGAGAAGTGAAACCATGTAAATAATAGAGACATTATACATGAAACATACACATATGAAATAATTTCATCTTAAATGAAAAATGGTTTTGATAAAGCACTTGAAATGAATTCTTGGGGAAAATATCCTTTTTTCTTCAAAATCATTTCCTTTTCACAAAATGTCATGAAATTTTAAAAGAAAAGTATTATTTTGAAAATAGTCATGAAATATTGTGGAGGAATATTCATGAAAATTAGGATTTATAAAACCGTAAAAATCATTTCATGTTGTATCAGTTAAAAAACATTCTTCTCATACTTTTGCCGGAAAAGTCAAAAAAGTACCTCGTAACGTAAACAAAAGAAAGATTCCTCACATACCTTGTAGTAAAAGTCAAAAATGGGTAAAACTTAATTTAAAAATATATGAAAACTCTTTTATAAAACATGGAGATGGATAATATAAATAACACCAGTAAATACTTACGAATAAGCAATCCCGGATAAAAATGAGATTTGAAAAATTATCCCTTAACTTAGGTCTGATATGATTCGTATGGATCTGAACCTCTTGTATAATGATTTACATAATGTCATTGACTTATTAAATAATCATATTCATTGTTATGATATCATATATGTTTCATTTAAGACTTTATATTACCCGTTCTTTTGTAAATTCCATGTTCAAGTAGCGTTTTGGGTAAAATCATTTCATTTATCGTATGTGTTTCGACTTGCCATTGTTGATATTATTACTTATATCCTGATTTACATAATTCCATAATTTAAAACATGATTTATATAAAATATATATTAATAATATACATATATATTATAGATCGATAAAAGGAATGAAATACATTGTTCATGGAGACTGTAGTCTGTATGTACGCATGAACGCTCTTTTCGTTTCCTTGTTGAATTGAATGGAATTATGTAGATGATATATATATATATATATATATACATAAATCTAGTATATTTATTATGTCATATATTTCATTATTATTCCTTATATATAATTTATAATCATTCTTGAATGGTTAATCATGGAAAATGATTCTCATCGCATTCGTGGAGACGGTATTCCGTACGTACGCACGAGAGATGATATCGTTCCCATGATCGTAGAATTTTATTGGAGTGTATTTATACTATTTCAGAATCAATATCACTTTCCAATAATAATATATAGTTATTATTTACATGACTATACCCATCCGGGTAAGATGGTGGTGGAAAATAGAATACACCACGGTGTGGAGACGGTATTCTGTATGTACGCACGCGCGGTGATTTCATTTTCCGTACGATGGATAGATGGTTAAATAGGGTTGTTTTATAATTATAATAAATATAAGTATATGATTTATACTTATTTTATTGCTTCATAATGAAACAACCTAAGAATAAGAAGTGGAAGAAGAAATTATGATGAAATAATCGATAACGGACATTACCTCTTCTTTGAAGCGCCTCTTTGAGACCTCCTCTTAGGGAACTAAAATTGGTGTCTCAAGAAGACCAGTACCTCTAGGATGTTTCTAGGGAAGTTTATAGGAGATATGGTCAGGGTTTGGCCGATATTGAAGGCTCAATGTGGTGTGTGGAAGAGATGGAGGGGGTGCCCTTTTATAAGGGAGGAGAGGGGCACCTTTGGAATAACTAAAAATATTATTTTATTATGAAGTCAAATTCGGTTTTTAATAGCTCCAAATTGATATATTTCTAAGCTAAGGTGGGTATGGGTCTAAATCCTCTCATATAATAGAATTTATACATGTTATGTATCAATTTTAACCTTATAATTTAGATTTAACTTTAAGTTAGATAATTTAACGTTTACTGTGTCTTCTTGTTTTCTTACACTATAAGGTTAATAAGATTACTATATCGAGCCAACCGAACCCCAAGTTGTTTATAATTAATATATATAACCTTATCTAAGTCATATTGCCGAAAATTATATTTTTAGGTATAAAATAACAATTAATAATATAGTATTTGTTTTAAAAAAAATTTATGTCAATTTTGACACTATTTGGTAATTTATTTTTGTGAAAATTATAACAGAATTATTAGTTCTAAAAAATTTAATTAAATCAATACTAACTTGTCATATTAACATATAAAATTATTTTAATTCATATAAAGTCTCAAATTAAATTTATTTGGGTATTTAGAACATCAATTATGTCAATATTTTATTAATAAGATAATTACATGCATCATCATTGTATCATAAATAAATTAAATTATTTTAAGTCTAAAAATTACAAATAAAATATCATTATGTAGGAAATATTTCTATCTTTCAAATGAAAATTTATAGTCTAATTTATCTTATTTATAACCCTATATTAAAAATTCGTTAGTTATTAAACATTGATTTTAACTATTTTAACCCTTCTTTAAATAAATTGATAATAAATGTCCTAATCTAATCCAAGTGGGCCTAAATGGTCATATTTTATTTCTAAGGTTGTTTTTGGTCGAATTAAACTTATCCAATAGAATTAGTACATGTGGTAGGTAATAATAATATCATTTTTACCCTTAACTACCCTATTTACTTTTAACCGTGGTAAAAAAAAAGTAAAAAGTTACTATTCAACAAAAATTATTTCCATCTCATTGAACCACATTTTAGTCCTTGATATTAACCGTGTCTCTCATATTTTCAAAATTCCACTCACAGAAGTGGTAAAATTTATTTTTATGAAAAAAAATAGTTTTTTAACTACCACTTAGTGGTTTCACTATTAATCAAAAAATGAAAGTTTCTAGAAAAATACCAAAAAATACGCCTAAGCTATATTTGATATTATGAATTGAAAAATTATTTTTATTTTAAAAAATTCAAAAAATATCAGTTACATTAACTACTTTAAAAATTAATTCCCGTCGTCAAGACAAATAACGTGTTTTTAAGAGATAATAACTATCAACAGATTGACACTAGTTTATGTCTGGTTTAAATGTGAAATTACATCCAATGAAAAAAATTGTATTAAATTGTAAAAATGTATTATAAATATAATTTAAAACCACTAAAATTAATAAATTTCCACTACTAATTATTTTGAATAAAAAAGTTGGTTTTATTTAAAATTTAGTAATTTTCACTATTCATCAGAATATGAAAGTTATCCAAAAAGTACCAAAATTTCACCCTATGCTAATTTTGATATTCTGAATCCAAAAATAAATTCCATTTTGAAAGATAAAATTTATAAAATTTCAAAAAGTGGGTATTACTATTCATAACTGCTAGTTCATAATAATATTATAATAATATCTCATTTAGTGAAACTCAGTATTGCGTACTACACACGCTATCGAGGAAGGTTGTGATTGCGTGTAATGCAATGAAAGTCAGGGATGCATGTTTTGTAAGAACCGTGTGGTGTAGCGTACAACACATGACATTAATGAAATTAAAACGAATATTTTTCATAAAATCTCTGGGTGTTACATTCTACCCCCCTTAAAATAAATTTCGCCCTCGAAATTCGTCGGGGTTATAAATGGTTTGCTACTCTAAAGTTTCATTAATAGAAACCCTCATCATAAAAATGAATACAAAAACCTGGCTTTAAAAACTAAAGTATGAAACGTAACGGGTACCCAAATTAACTCAACACTAGGTTTCCACGTATGAGAACATAGGTGAAAATATGGATATGGAAGAAAAATATAACCATCATGTTCTGATGGAGAGTGGTAGAGAACATGGCTATGAAAAATCCATAAATCATAAATCCATAAATTTTTTATGATCTAAGGTACCATATGATTCATTGGATATAAGAGAACTAGGACAACATTTTTGGTTTTCAAGATCATTTCCCTAAAGATGATGAATTAAAAGAAATACTTACATGATTTTGGTACAATCTCACTGTTGTTCGTGAATTGAACAATTTACACATTATCCCTTATAGAAATGAATTTGAATTTGTTATTCATGATGTGTTAAAAGATCATGTGATAGAATGATGGGTCATTCCTTCTGTTTCAAACAAAAGAATAGCAAAAGTTATAAGTCCATCATATGATTAGATTAATCGTATATAGTTCCAAAAATGAACATATACTTCATATATCATACCGCTTGATAAAATAAAATTAGTTTCTACTAACTAGGGACTTCCTTTAGGCTAGTGGTATGCGATAAAGGTCAGTCGTACTTCGGTTGTGGGTTCGATTCCCACAGCCTTGTCCGACGCGATGGGCTGTCACCCGTCCTGTAGGTTGTCCTTTTTCTAAAACTATATTACTATAACATCCCATCAATAATATCGAAAAAACTTCTATCCTTAAACAATACTAACTTATGTCTAACATAATACATTCCAATCTTTAGGCTTATACATAATACTGCAGTCCACTCTCATAATATAGTGAAAACGATTACTAGAGAATTCATATAACAAGAATGATAATACCATCGTTGATCCCCATATATCATAAGATATGTCTTGTTGGTAACATTCCAAACATTCAAAGTCCTTAATCATGTATTCTCTTGAAATATGAATACCTTAGTGAATACATGAATTCAGTTAAAATTTAACACTTTCCACATACCAAAATCCGCAAAATTATACATACTCAAACCATGATAGCACTTAGTCCTTATATCAATCATGAGCTCATGAATACAATCAAACATCTCATTATCTTCTTATTCCTTCATTATGCACATATCATTTACTTTTCTAAAATATCTGAATAAACATCCAAGGTTACTGGTACCATTCAACATATACTTTCAAATACTTTTAGGAAAAACAATAGTGGAACAATCCATATATGATTATTTGTTCCATAGTACCATTAGATATACAACTTAACCCTCGAAAAACATACAATCATTCCACTACCTTCTAAAACAACTGACTGAGATTCAACACTTCTTTCAGCTCATATATCATTTGTAGTCACCTCATCATCATCCACGTAAATACTACCCATATGACCATTCTTATTCTCTTCATGATATTTTCTATTAGGGAATTGGTTTTCATAAAGCCCGTAAATTCCACATTTAAAACATCTAATCATTGTTGATGTCGTAGCAATACCATTATCCTTGTCCATGGGGTTAACTGAACCTTTTCCTTTACAATTACTGGCTTTGTGTCCTTAATTTCCACACCCAAAGCATATTACAGTTCCTTTGAAACAATCTCCCAGATTCCTCTTCCCACATGATGTACATGAGGGAAATTGAACTTTCTTTCCTCTATGATCATCATGAAACTCCACCTTTCTCTTATTATCTGAGTCAGGATAATTACCAAAGTTGATATTATTGATCATATTATGAGATTGTTGATTAGGCATAATAACTATGATTGGACTTCCAAATCCCATTTCATTTGTTTTCTCATGAATAATATAATTCCATTGTCTGCCATATCCTCCATTATCATGAATCTTCCTGTTTCCAGCCATTTTCTAAAACCCAAAAAGAATAGTGTGAGAGGGAAAAATCATGCTAGGGAAAACAACATAGTAAAGGGGGAGTTCCCTCAATATCTAACATCTTAGGTTAAATTCTAAGATTGTTACCATTGTTCTAGGACTATATCCTATACGTATACTTATCCTTAAGGACATCCCTAGATATACCTTAGAAATATCTCTAAGGATCTCACTAACATTTTCAAATCCTTGTTTCCAATGGTTGAGTAAACCTTTCCTCTGATACCAACTGTAACAGTATGGAATTACTTCCAGTGGACTATAATTGATACCTACCAGGGCACTCAATGGGTGGAACACCCCCTGGGTGGGACACAACACCATCCCCAATGGCAGTCATTTCCTCGTGAAGCCCTTGGACGGAGAGCCATGCTTCATCCAATGCTCCCATGTGAGAGTTCCCAAGGATCAGATTCATTCCTACCTCCTTTGCCTCTGATACCAACTGTAGATACCCTAATCTTGACTTACATAGATATTACATTACTTTTCTGGAATACATAATACATAACAAAAAAATATACAAAGGACCGTAATAGTTTAGTGTCTTTGGAAACTTGGAACGCAATCTTCTAATCGTGGTGGAAGATCTTCAACATCTCCCATAAAGTTATTCCACTTTTTGTTTCCTTACATAAAACCTTTCTTTTAATCCTGGGGGAAAATAAAATATAAAAAGTGTGAGCTCAAATGCTCAGTACTGGTATGCATGGATAAAATAAAACATACCATATACATTTGAACCTAAAAACATGAACATAATGTTTAAACATCAAAATCCTGAGCAACGAGTTAAAACATGGAAGTACATAAGGCATAGATCATAATGGAAATAAATAATGATAACATAGCATGGGAATAAAACATGTAATTGTGGAATCCATTTACCACATGTAATAATTTCCATAGTAGCCAAGTCATTGCTGCCACGACAATCTTAGTGGAAAAAGTCCCTTTCTGAATCGAGTTGACTCTTCGTTATAGTCCTGTAATACTGATCTGGATTAACTTACAATTCCAGCCATGTCTATCTCATTAGATATTAATCATTACCCAATTCATTGGAGGGAGATATATGTCCCACCCATCTCATAATGAAATCATTCTTACTTGTTCCACAAAATAAACATACATCATTCATAAAAACCCAATAAATAAAATGGGTTTCATAAACATCATCCCATCATCACATAATCCATATAAAAGAAATGGATATCATTTCATAATAAGAGAAGTGAAACCATGTAAATCATAGAGACATTATACATGAAACATACACATATGAAATAATGTCATCTTAGATGAAAAATGGTTTTGATAAAACACTTGAAATGAATTCATGAGGAAAATATCCTTTTTTCTTCAAAATAATTTTCATTTCACAAAATATCATTAAATTTTAAAAGAACAGGATTTTTTAGAAAATATTCATGAAATAGTTTGGAGGAAGCTTCATGAAAATAGGGCTTTATAAAACCATAAAAATCCTTTCATGTCGTATAAGTTAAAAAAAATTCTTCTCGTACTTTCGCCGGAAAAGTCAAAAAAGTACCTCGTAATGTAAACAAAAGAAATATTACTTACATACCATGTAGTAAAATTCAAAAATGTGTAAAAAGGAATTTAAACATATATAAAAACACTTTTCTAAAACAATGGGCAGGGATGATATAAATAACACTATTAAATACTTACGAATAAGCAATCCCGGATAAAAATGAGATTTGAAAATTATCCCTTACCTTAGGTCTGATATGCTTCGTATGTATCTGAACCTCCTGTATAATGATTTAAATAATGTCATTGAATTATTAAATAATCATATTAATTGTTATGATATCATATATGTTTCACTTGTGACTTTATATTACCTGTTCTTTTTTAAATGTCATGTTAAAGTAGCGTTTTGGGTAAAATCATTTCATTTATCGTATGTGTTTCGACTTGTCGTTGTTGATCTTATTACTTATATCCTGATTTACATAATTCCATAATGTAAAACATTATTTATATATAATATATATTCATCATATAAATATATAGTATAGGTCGATAAAAGGAATGAAATACACCGTTCTTGGAGACGGTAGTCCGTATATACGCATGAACGTTGTTTTCATTTACTTGTTGAATTGAATGGAATTAAGTAGATGAAATATATATATATATATATATCAATTAGCTTAATTATGTCATATATTTAATTATTATTCATTATATATACTTTATAATCATTCTTGAATGGTTAATCATGGAAAATGAATCTCATCACATTCGTGGAGACGGTATTCCGTATGCACGCACGAGGGATGATATCGTTCCCATGATTGTGGAATTGTATTGGAGTGTATGTATACTATTTCAGAATCAATATATCTTTAAAATAATCATATATAGTTATTATTTACTCCATTATACCCATCCGGGTAAGGTGGTGGTGGAAAATAGATTACACCACGTCGTGGAGACGGTATTCCATACGTACGCACGCGCGGTGATTTCGTTTTCCATAGGATGGATAAATGGTGAAATAGGGTTGTTTCATACTTATAATAAAATATCATTATATGATTGAAACTGATGTAATTACTTCATAATGAAGCATCCTAAGAAGAATAGGTGGAAGAAGATGTAAAGTTGAAAGAATCGGTAACGGACATTACCTCTTCTTTGAAGCGCCTCTTTGAGACATCCACTTAAGGAACTAAAATTGGTCACTGAAGAAGAACAAGACCTCTAGGATGTTTCTAGGGAAGTGGAGAGGAGATATTGGAAGTTTTTTGCCGAGATTGAAGGCTCAAAGTGGTGTGAGGTAGAGTGGGAGGAGGTGCCCTTTTATAAGGGAGGAGAGGGGCACCTTTGGAATAACAAAAAGTATTATTTTATTATAAAGTCAAATTCGGTTTTTAATAGCTCCAAATTAATATATTTCGAATATAAGGTGGGTTAGGGTCGAATTAATCTCATCCAATAGAATTTAGACAAGTTTAGGTATCAATGTTAACCTTATCATTTAGATTTAACTTTATGTTAGATAATTTAACTTTTACCGTGTCTTCTTGTTTTCTTAACCTATAAGGTTCATAAAAATACTATATCAAGCCAAAAGAACCCCAAGATATTTATTATTAATATATATAGCCTTATCTAAGTCATGTTTCTGAAAATTAGATTTTTAGGAATAACATAACAATTAATAATATAGTATTTGTTTAAACAACTATTTTATGTCAATTTTGACACTATTTGGTAATTGATTTTTGTGAAAATATTAACAGAATTATTAGTTTGAAAAAATTTATTTAAATCAACAAAAACATGTCTTATTAACATATAAAATTATTGTAATTCATAAAAAGTCTGAAATTACATTTATTTGTGTATTTATAACATCAATGATGTCAATATTTCATTAATAAGATAATTACTGCATCATTATTATATCATCAATAAATTAAATTATTTTAAGTCTAAAAATTAAAAATAAAATACCATTATGTAGGAAATATTTATAGCTTTCTAATTAATATTTATAGTCTAATTTATCTTATGTATATCCCTATATTATAAATTCATTAGTTATTAAACATTGATTTTAACTATTTTAACCCTTCTTTAAATAAATTGATAATTAATGTCTTAATCTAATCCAAGTTGGCCTAAATGGTCATATTTTATTTCTAAGGTTGTTTTTGGTCGAATTACACTTATCAAATATAATTAGGACATGTGTTAGGGTAATAATAATATCATTTTTAACCTTAACTACCCTATTTACTTTTAACCGTGGGAAAAAAAAGTAAAAAGTTACTATTCACCAAAAATTATTTCCATCTCATTGAACCAAATTTTAGTCCTTGATATTAACCATGACTCTAGGATTTTCGAAATTCCACTCACAAAAGTGGTAAAATTTAGTATTACGACAAAATTCAGTTTTTTAACTACCACTTAGTGGTTTCACTATTCATCAAAAAATGAATGTTTCCAGAAAAATACCAAAAATTAGGCCTAAGATATATTTGATATTATGAATTCAAAAATGATGTTTATTTTACCAAATTCAAAACATATCAGTTACATTAACTAATTTAAAAATTAATTTTTGTCGTCAAGACAAATATCGTGTTTTTAAGAGATAATAACTATCAAAAGATTGACACTTGTTTATGTCTCGTTTAAATGTGAAATTACATCCAATGAACAAAATTGTATTAAATTGTAAATATCAGTTCTAAATATAATTTACAACCACTCAAATTAATAATTTATCACTACTAATTATTTCGATTAAAAAAGTTGTTTTTAATTAAAATTTAGTAATTTTCACTATTCATCAGAATATGAATGTTATCCGGAAAGTACCAAAATTTCACCCTAAGCTAATTTTGATATTCCGAATCTAAAAATGAAGTCCATTTTGAAAGATTAATTTTTTAAAATTTCAAAAATAGGGTATTACTATTCATAACGGCTAGTTCATAATAATATTATAATAATATCTCATTTAGTGAAACTCGGTATTGCGTACTACACATGCTATCGAGGAAGGTCACGATTGCGTGTAATACAAGTAATTTCAGGGATGCGTGTTGTGTAATATCCTTTTGGTGTAGCGTACAACACAAGACATTAATGAAATTAAAAATAATAATTTTCATAAATTCTCAGGGTGTTACAATTATATTGAATGAATAAAATGAATAAAAAATCCAATAATATTACTACAATCCTAACATACTTCTCTTATTAAATAATATTTCCTTATATATGAAAATTACTTCACAAAGTATTTATAGAAAAAAATTAATGAAAATATGAAACATCATTTAAAAATTGTGTGAATTGAAAAAAAGATATTGATATAATTATTATTATGTATATATATACATACATTATATTCCGATTATAATTTCACATTCCATCAAAAAAATTATTCAAAAAAGTGTATTTATTCTTAAATTATTTGAAAACAATATAACTATAAAAAATTAAAATTAAAATAACAATATATTCACTAAAAATAATTCATGTAATAAAGGTATAAAATAACGTCACACATAAACACATTCATGTCTTTAATAATAAACAACTGCATCAGCATACTGTAAATCCATATTATAACATCTTTCCCATTCATCCTTGGCTTGGAAAGAAAATGAGATGTTACATGGCCTTAATTGACGTTACCAATGTTCCCAAGGATGGATGTGAATACTAAGGGCTACATGAACAATTGGGGTACTATTTTACCTTAGAAATAACCATCTATCCAACATATTCAGGACCAAAAAAAATAAATTATACATTTCATCAAAGGATGCAAGAAGTAATATCTTTCCAAGGAATAACCAAATTATTCCATAAGAATTTACATAATCCAACAAAAAACCCAAATATTACTAATAATATAGTATGATATGAAATACTAAACGACAAGAACCAATAGAAATAATGACATGATCCATAGATCCACTCCATTCTCTATGATCTAAACATCACCATACTACCTATGAATCATGAGGAACAGTTAGAAAAATGAGATTCTCTACCATTAACTATGTCCCAAAAAATGACATCTGCAAAGCACCCTAGTGAATTAGAAGTGGGTGAGTAATAATACGCAATAAGATTTCCCCAAATTACTTCCCCACACATACAACTAGGATAGAACCGTTAGTACATTTTTAAAAATTAGTTTTTATAAAACAACAAATATTGAAACAATTTCTAGAATGACAAGTGGATCTTTACGAAGACAAGTTTCACACAAATACACACAATACAAGGGAATCCCAATAATAAATCAATAATCAATTTAACCATAACATTTATTAAAAAAAATATAAAATTTCATAGCCACGTGAAAAATAAAAACCTATCCATAACTTTTCACACAATCAACTAGGTGTAACAATCATGGTAGAACTTCATGTCCAAACACGTTTATTACTTTCCAAATATAGTGGTACTTTCCACCCACTTATCCTTGTTGGTGGAACTTCCATCTGCTATAATTCTCTAATTTATAGTGTTATTACCCACCCACATCACAACCATTCAAATCACATTCAAAAAACATAACCAAATTACAAAAATATTGCACACAAAGGATAAAATAATGCAATAACCAATCCCAACAGAATAATCACTTAGGACATTATCTATGTGAAATTATCTTTCAATAAAGAAACCCCTTTTTATTAAAACCCATTTTCATAATAGTAACCCACATAAACAATTTAAAAATATTTATATTTAAATCTGACATCATGAAAATTACAATAAAATAAAACATTTTCCCAAAAAATCCCCAAATCATCACAGAATGAATTTTCAGAAATCCTCTCAACTCATATTTCAAATAAAATTCAAGAAAAGAAACTAATTAGAGACAATGATTCAATTTCTAGTAAAATAGAGTCAATAAAGAATCCACATACCTTAAGTTTTTACTGAAATCGACAAACTCACAACCACACAACAAATCCAGGTAAAATCTCAATCAAGAACACCTTAGAACACCTTTTTCTAAAATCAACAAGACCCAATATCATCATTTTATGAAAATAACCCTATATCTACATGCAATGGAAGTAGATCTAGAAAACTGAGAGAGAGATAGATTTAGATCTAAAGAAACCAAGAAATATCTACGAGATATGCCTTATAAGAAGATAATCACCATCACCACACAATGAAATCTCATTTATTCGCCTATAAAATTAATGGGAAGAAACTATAACACAATAGAACCAAAACTTCCATGTAGGGTTTGTATCAGAGAAGAGAGGAGGAGTTCAGGGAAAATCCCAAGTGAATACATAATAAAAAACTCATTTTTTGATTCCACAAAATGTTATATTAAAAATTTAGGATAACAATGCACTAAAAATGTGCATGCTACTCCCTTAATAGATACCCACACACAGTTTCATCATACTTTTATACAAATCGTGCGCAAACCGTGAGAAGCACACTGACTCTTCATTCATAGTTACCCAGATATCCAGTAGAGTGTCCTTAAACCGTATCGAAATCGTTCCCCTATAGAATATCACTAAAACCATTCTAAATCCTTAAAAAACACTATCATATAGTACCCAACAACATTTTCCACATAAAAAGGAAAAAAATTGCATACTCCAAATGGGGTGCGAAATTCTCCCCAATATTTAACTTTTTGTCCCCAAAATGTATAGAATCATAAATTTTCCAAAATATTTTGGGCCATTGATTGACGATATATTTCTCCCACATATAAGTATAATAATGAATCAAACCATGCTTCCACAAAACCAAAAAGATACATATTATTTTACCACATAAGACTTTCTCATTCTTATCCACAATCTACATTGTCATGTGCACCAAGGAATCATCCGACTCTATATCGACATGATCCCATCGAATCACATAGTCAAGAGCCATTTGGAACCTCTTCAACTTAGAAACATGGAATAAATTTTGCAATTAACTAAAAAATTTAGAAATTGAAACCTATATTCCACATCTCCAACCCACTCATGTATCTGAAAAGTCTGAATATACCACTGAGATAACGTGACATGCTTTCCAAATCGGAAACTACCATGTCTAGGAGAAATTATAAAAAAATTGTGGCCACGCCCTTGAATGAAAATAGTCACCGAAGATGATTGACATACTATTTTGATGACTCTGAGTCATTTCCATTTTCGTGCTTATCAAATTGAGCTTCCATAGAGTCTCTTCGATAAAGCTTGGTCCCACCATCGAATTCACACCTATTTCCACTCGACAAAGTAGGGAACGACATGGATTCCCTTACAATTCTTCAAAAATAGAAATATATATTGAGTCCATATATGTTTTAATATATGAATGTTATACTAATAGAAAGTGGTCCTCCTATGAGAAACCCAAATTGATCACACAATCCCATAACATATCTTCCAAAGTTTGTATCATTCTCTCAGATATCTCATCCATGTGAGAACGATACTCTGTGATCTTTATAAATATTTACCCAAGAGCATGTTGCATGTATTTCCAAAAACAGGACGTGAACCTAGGATCTATACATGATTCAATAGATACTCGAACATGATTCCTCATTGCACCGTTAGGGTTATATATTTTGGACAAATCCACCAAAATATGAGATTTATGAAAAGCGATGAAATGGTCTGACATTGTGAGTTGATCCAAAATCACCCATATTGCATCGTGATTCCTAACAATTGCTTTAAGACCATTAAAAAATAAATTACAATATACTCCCACTTATATATACAGATATGTAATAATTTAAATATATTTTTCGATCGTTGATGCTCTTCCATGACCTGATGACAGGTCAAGAATTTCAAACCAAACTCTGACACATTCTATTTATTAAGGACCCAAAAAAATAGCACCACATTCCTTGGATTTCACTTTATTATCCCCCCCAAGCCATTGCTTTTATGAATTGTTTTCCATGTACATTCCATTTACCAATAAATAAATAAATTATAATAGTGGTAATTACAAATAATTTCTCACTGAAGATATAATGACGCTTCATTTTCAAGGCATGAACCACTACTGCAAATTCAAAATGATGTTTTGGGTATTTATTCTCATTGTACATCAATTTGCATAATCCATAAGAAACTACATTATCCCATATCTTGTGTACATAAAAAATCATGATCCGGATGCATCAAAATAGAGTACTTACCCATTCCCTAGTTCTGCAAATACCATTATTGGTGTTGATGTAAGGTGACCCTTAAACTCTTAAAAAGATATCTCACACTACTAATTCCTATGAAGGAAGAACATTGTTCCTTGTAAAAGATTTCATTTTTAGTCCAATCATGATAAATCATGAACAAAATGTCTATAATAGATAGTTAGACCAAGGATGATTTGTTTATCAAAAATATTCTTCAGTAGTTACAATGAGATAACAACCTCGATCTTTTTTGGATTGATAGAAATACCTCTCTCAAAAATAACACATCCAATAAAATGAACCTCTTGTATCCAAAAAAAATTAATTTTGGGAATACAATTGATGATATACCAAGATCCCTATCACTATTTATGTGTGTTTCTCATGCTTCACCCCTGTCCTAGAATACTCCAACATAAAATCCATGAATACTACCACAATAGAATCTATAAATATCTGAAATAACCTATTCAAAAAATCATGATAACCATTAAATAATTTTTATGAACAATTGGAATAACCACATAAATATATTTGACATATCTACTTATAAAATCTATTTTGGGAATCTCCTCCTATCAGACTTGTAAAATGATGATACCCTCATCCAAAGTTAATCTTGGAGAACCTATTATCTCCAATAAACTATTCAAATAGTTCATCAATGTGAGGAATTTGGTTTATATTATTGATCGTAACGTGGATAATATTTTGATAATTAACACAAAACCAAATAGTTCCATTCACTTTTCTTACAGTCAACATCTTCATTGCTCATATGGACATTCAAGGCTCGATTAACCATTTGTTTTAAAACTCCCCCAACTATACTTTTAGTTAACATAATAATTTTACTGCCATATGTTTTGATGAAAGTGAGATAGAACAACTCCCTGGAATGATATTGATTGTAAACTATACTTATCTAATGGATGGAAACCCTAAGAATTATTTGTGAATGATATATAGGAACTGATGAAAAACTATTGAAAAACCTCAATGAATAATTTCATCCATTGATGTTAATGAAAACACCACTAACTGATACGAGATCATGCCTACAAGAGGTGCCAAAAAATCCTATTGTACCCATCATTTCATATTTCTCTCCTCAAATTAGATTTGTGGCACAATTATTCACTTTGAAACTAATTGTTTGTGTATAATTGTGGATTTGATCCATAAATGTTTCCAAACTATTCATTCCTTGGATTATATCATAAGAATCCATCTCAATCAATATGAAATCCCACATCAACTAAACTAAATAAAAAATAATACATCATGTTCTATACAGGAAGGCTCGACACTCTCTTTAAACCAAAGTAATATGATGTTTTTGTACCAAAGGAATAATTTTTGTAGTTTACCCATTATTATAACAACATGAGATGAAAATAAGAAAAATTGAAGTTCCTGCATAAAAAATTCATGCATCGTGGTAGAAATTTTTAGAATCATACCTCATATAATGGATGGTTATAAAGGATTAACCACGTAACATCTCAAACTATTATTAATGAAAATTCATCTTGATCTAATTAAATTTATTATTATGTATAAAGGATATATAAAAAATGAACCTTGGGTTTATCTTTTTGGATTTGAAAATATCATTAAGAATTGTTACCATTTCTAATATAGCTTCTGAATAGTGATCCCACAATTTCTATAAATATAGTGCTTCAAAAAATCCAATTTACTCAGAAAAATGGAGTGATGGCCTCATCCAGAAGTATTTCTCCATACGAAGTCCATTTTTCATTGCTCGGAAAGGATGTGGAATCAGTGGGATTTTCTCTTGACTATTCCCAAGTCGAGCTTCAACATGTTATGCTTGAATAGAACCATCTATATGAGAAAGTGGATGTTAATGGAGATTACCACCAGAGCGATGTTATCGAGATACCCCAATAGTCTATCACCATTGCGCACTATACCCCTAAGACTTATGCGGGTGTTATAATGGGTTATGTATCAAGACCCTAACACAATTATTATGCGCATTATCATCTTATTGAATAATTAATATACATTAATTTTATTAATGTTACTTGGTAAATTTTTGTTAAAGAAAAAATAGTATATATAGTTAATAATCAATTAAGAAATCTATTTTGATGAATTAATGGATTTTTAAATTAAATAATATTTAAACAAAATATTATTACAAAATTTATTTTTATTAAATATAAATGATCGTAAATTTTTTATTAATATGATATTAATTTTCATTATGGTTTGGACGATTTTTTTGTCAAACCCCATGAATTTTCAATAAATTTTGATTTTTATATTAAAAAAAAATTAATATATTTATAAAATTATTTAGATAAAATAAATATTATTTTAGGAATCATTAAATCGAATTTATCCAAAGGTGAATTTTTCATAATTTAATTAGATAGTCAATTTTTTTGGGTCAAAATTAAATATTGTTTAGATATATAATTTATTTCATGACATCATAATGACACAATAACGATGTAATAAAATACTATTAGTGGGTTGTTCGGACAATATATGTTTAAATTTTAAAATAATGAGATTTCATTTTTTATTTATTGATTTTAATGTTCCTTAGTGTACCGTCTAAGACTAATAATGCATTTTAACATAATAAAATGATTTCTTTGAGCGTGTGACTCACCTCCACATAAATAAGCCTAATATTTTAATAATTTCAGCTACTGGCCTTATAAAATTATTTTTTCCAATCCCCTTTGTAAAAAGAGTATTGGAAAACCATGGGATGGTTTGTTGTTTTTATTAGTTTAATGTGTATTGTCCAATAGCTAAATAAAACATAATTCCCTCTATTTTATTATATAAACCCACCCAAGATCGCACTTCCTATTCACTCAAAACCTTTGGATCTAGACCAACCTCTACCATACTATCTCTGGTATCCTCCCAAGGAGATCCAAGTTCCCAATAAGCCTCTCTCAAGCCTCTTCCGAACCGCTGGGATCAAACATCCAAGTATGATATTTATTCCTTTCTCATGTTTTTTCCAAATTTCATTATATTGGAATGCCCCTTTATTTTCAATTAAAAATGTTGGGGTATGATTTTTCACTTTACCAAGAAATTCTTTACTATTTTTTAATTATGATATTCCCCTTTCTCTCTCATTAATGCCTCTCATGTACATCTGTTACCATTCCGAACTTTTGTGAGGGATTTCTCTATCCTCATTTACATTCAAGCAATTCATCTATATTATGAATCTTAATTCAATTACATATATTGGGACATGTTCATATATGAACCAATTACCTTCTATTTCATGTAAATATTATTATACACCCATTTTTCTCTCATAACAAATTTTTAATAATTCTTATGTCTTGTCGTTATGTTTCCAAAATTGCACCACATTTTTCCATGACAAAGTCATCCTGTACTGAATACCATGACCATTTCTCTATCAAGGGTATTCACCTTTATGCATATTTATTTACTTATTATATAGTTTAATGTGTGAACTTAAAATTATTTTATCTTGAAATTAATAATGATTTTTAGTCAATCCATGTTATATGAACCATGTGTCACACTTATGTATGAAATGAAAGGATTACGAAGGGTGTGCCCAAATAGCGCTCTAATGAATTTGAAAAAGACTAGTATCATGATTTGTCAAGTGCAATGAGGTTTTAATCATGATAATTCATGTGAAATGATAGTATACTCATGATCCATGTGAAATGGGCCTTGGATCATACTAATATCATGTTATATATTGTTTACACATTTCCATGTCTTGATAATCATGCTATATCATGACCTTATGTTCATGTTTCTCTTGTGCTCCATCAATATGCATATTTCCTAAAATGTTTTATATTCATCATTTTGGGCCTTGTTTATTCCATTATTTGGATTTATAAATCACCATTTTATAGGGGATGTCCTCATGTTATCCCATGAAATGATAATTATGAAGGAATGTGGTGGTCATGAAAAATATGTTTTCAATAATGATGTTGTGACATATGTTCTATGTTATTATGTAATGTTACAAATTTTCCTTACAATAGAAATATCAATCCTCAGTGTTTTCATAAGTGAATGTTTATGTAATGAATCATGATTATTTGTGTAATAAAGAGCGGGGTTGTTATAATTGGAATGAGAGGATATTTTTAGTTAATTTTGGTATTAAGATTAGGAAACCATTGTGAAAGCCTTATCGATAAGAATGATTATGATAAAAACATTCCTAAATTTAGTTCTATATTGAGTAAGTGGTTTATCAAGAAAATGTATCATGGTCTGGATCTTAGTAGATACATGTGGATAAGGAACAAATGTTTCTAAGGGAAAAACCCAAAAACCACGCTTTGAGCTAGACTCGAACAGGAATTGGAGCACTACAACTGGCTTTTCCAAACTCTTTGTTACAACACTCCTAGGGGATATGCTTTGACTAATTCATAAGTATAGTATAAAAAATTGTTATGGGGATAAAAAAATCCCCTAAGAATATATTTTGGGAAGTAGATCACAGATAAAATATATTGAAGCCTATAAATTCATATGATAATGAAATAACATTAATTTAAAAGTTATCTATTTTATCTTTGGATCCCCCTTTTGTGGGTTACCCCTAAGATTCATTTTATTTCCACCAATGGCCAGTAATAAGAGGACTCAGGCACACAAATGATACAAAGATCAATGTGTCGACTATTTAAATGAGATTCCCAATATTATGGGAGCGGGAATAAATTTTTTTTCATAATACTCTCACAATTAACTCATGTTTTGAATAGAAGCAGGGTTCAAGGGAAATGTTTACCCCCCCCCCCCAACAAAGAACAAGTAACAATCGAGATCATCATAAGACAAAGTCCCCATGATTTAAATGGTTCATACAAACCTCAATTGCTGAAAAATGGATCAACTTCTTTGAAAATATCTTCTATATCCTTCAATGTTCTAAACAAGAGAATGTTTTTCTAGCTGCATATCATATGGAGGGGGAAGCTAATCAAAGGTATAAATTCATAAAAAATATGAATCACGATGAGGAGACCAAGGAGTTGGAATTAAATGATATCAAGAAAATGTTTTTGGACAAATTATTACCTCACACCCTCTAAGATAAGATGTAATGGGACTTCCATTCCATCAATAAAAAAGACAATGAATACATCAGAGCATATAAGAAAAACATTACAAGGCTTGATATATATGCCTCCAATTTTTTTTACCCCTAAATTAATGGTTGAACGCTTCATTGGTGGGGTAAAACCTAGACTACATAAATCCCTATACATCTATGATTTCTATAGCTAACATGAAATTGTCTGATGTTCCCTCAAAGTCGAAATAGAGATAGATGAATATCAATGGTATCATAGTTATATGAAGTCTAATGTGGACATTAATTTCAGTGGTCTGATAGATAAATAAAATGATGTTGTGAAATATCACCACCGCACTAGCTAGATATGCAGAATGAAGCACTCCAGAAATTTCTAGAAGGGGAAAAATACATACATTAGGTGTGGATTTGAAGGGAACCTGGCAATTAACTATCGGTAGAAAAAACCCGCTAATGCGAACAAGGAGAGGTACACTCCATTACACCCTCAACACACTTTTCATTGTTTCATCTACAAAGAACCAAGGCACTTTGCAAACCAGTTCCGAAATAAAATGATTTTTAGAGACAACCAATATCCTCTGAGGTAAAAAGGGTGAGCTTTTGTCATCACTACCACCGAAGAAAACCATGCAAAGATGTGGTGACATGTACAACAGTTATTCCTTCAAAAACAGAAAACAATATTTTTGCTTCTAGTTCTACGCATTCTTTTAAATCCTAAAATATTAGTAGAATAATCCCAACATCAAAAAAATAATGGAAATAGAGAAGTCGGTGAGAACTGAAAATCAGGTAATCATTGCAACCCATGAATATAACTCCTCCCTTGTCACAATTTTTTGTTTGAACGTATTGGGTAAACTCTTACTACTCCCGCAAGTGGAATTTGATGAAATTATTGGCATGGATTGGTTTTCCTAATATAGATCCAACACAAATTTCGGTGAGAGGGAATTCGCTATATATTTATCAGGAATCAACCCTCGATTATGTACAAGTTCATGGAGGAGGATGAATATTCATTAGCAACCTTATCTCACACATAGAAATTAATACCCTATGAGCACGTGTATGTTACTTATATGATTTAATCTAATGAATAAATCACCCATCAAGGCATTCCTATTGTGATTTAATTCACTAATGTGTTTCCCAAGGAATTTCATACTCTTTCTCCAAGAAAAGATATACAATTATCAATTGATCATATAACTACGGTGTTTCCAATATACAAGAATTCATAATGAATGGAATTTGTGAATATTAAGTAGCTAAAGAAGAAATTAAATTGGAATCTAGATAAAGGGTTTATATGGACAGGTGCTTCATTATGGGGTGCACCAGTCTACTTCATCAGGAAGAAAGATGAGTCAATGTTCCTTCATATTGATTATCGCGATCTCAACAAAATCACGATAAAGAAAAAGAATCCTAATCCCTAAATTGATGACCTATTCAATTATAAAGTGGGATTACAATAGTTATTTATGATGTATTTGTGTTCAGTATATTTTCATGTAAGGGTTAAAAAGATGGATATCACCAAGACTTCTTTTCCTACATGATACGGGTGATATGAATTTGTATAAATTCATTTCAGACACACTAATGCTCCAAAAATCATCATGGAATTGATAAATTGACTCTTCAAAGATTACCACAGAAACATTTTGGTAGTATTTATAGATGCTATTCTAATATACTCCCAAACCGAGAAGGATCATGACGAGTATCTAGTCACTGTACTAGATTACTTGCGAAAGGATAAGCACTATGAAAGTTACAACAATTGTGAGTTTAGGTTGAAGGAGGTCTTAGTCATGGGTCATTTAATCACAAGAAATGGGATATTTGTGGATCCTTCAATGATATATTCCATTAAAGGATTGTCGAGACCAACATCCATGACAGATATCTATAACTTCATAGGTTTAGCTGGATTTTATCGCATATTTGTGAGAAATTTCACATGAATTCCAGGCCCTCATTCCAAGCTAACTCAGAAGGTAGTAAAATTTTCTTAGAGAGATGAATATTAAGAGAGCCACAAATATATAAAAAGTAGGCTTATCACTACACACATTATCACATTACCCACAAGTAGAGAACTTTCTGTGGTATTTAGTGATTTTTCAAAGAAGGGACTTGGATGTGTGTTAATGAAACTTGAAAAATTCATTTCCTGTTTTTCAACAAAAATAAATGTTCATGAGAAAAACAATCCAACACATAACCTAGAGATGGTAGAAGTAGTATTTTATTTGATAATTTGGTGGAATTATCTCTTTGGCGAGAAGTGTGAAATATATACGGATCACAAAATAATCAAGTATATATTTACATAGAAAGAGTTTAATATGTGCTGATAAAGATTGATATATATGATAAACGACTATGACTGCTCAATCCATTACCACCATAGGAAGGAGAATATGGTGGTCGATGGTCTATGTAGAAAGGACACAACAATTCTAAAATTGATAATAATTTAAAAGGATACAATATTATTGGATTGGATGAAGATGAACGTGGGAGTAATAATGAAGGGAACTACATTAATCATTTCACAAATTATTGTTCAACTGTTTCTTTTGGAAAGGATAAAGGATGAAAAAAGGGTGATGTGTGAATGTAGAAGAATGAAAAAACTACAATAAAAGGTAAATTTTCAGAGTTCAATGTTAATGAAGAAGTAATTGTGAGATAAGGGAAAAGACTATGTGTTCCATAGTTTATGGAGTTGAAGAAATAAATTTTTTATGATGTAAATAGTTTAAATTTCTCCATTCACGAAGGAATCACAATGATGTATCGAGATCTCCTAGAGAATTTTTTGTGGGACAACACGAATAAGGAGATCACATGGTATACATCAACATTCCAAGTATGTCAACAAATGAAGGCTGAGAGGCAGAATTCTAATGGGATGATGTAACCATTACAAATACCAGTATAGAAATGGGAGGAAATCACCACGGATATTTTCACCAGACATCAGAAGAAATCCAGGGGAAACAATTCTATCTAGGTTATTGTGGATCACCTTACAAAAAATACACACTTGATTTCCATTCAGAAGGATTTCTCATTTCCTCAAATGACACTAATATATACCAGATAAGTGTTAAGGCGGCATGGACTACCACTATCTATTTTATTCGACAGATATCCAAGATTCACTTCTATGCTCTAGATAAGTCTTCATCATGATCTTAATATCTAGATAAACTTCAGTATGGATTATCATCCTCAAATTGATGTCCAATCTGAGTAGACTATCCAAACACATGAGAATATGTTGATATCTTGCTAAATGGACTTAAAAGGATGACATGACCAACATCTTCCTCTGGTTGAGTTCTCATAAAATAATAGTTTCCACTCGAGAATCCAAATGGGTCCTTATGAATCCCTATAAGGGATGAGTTGTAGAACACCAACATGTTGTCATGAAGTTGGGGAGGGAAACATCTAGGTCTATAAATGGTCAAAGAAATGTAGGAGAAGGTTATGACCATCCACCTTCACATTAATACTACTCACATTCATCAAAAAAGAGATGCTGATAATCATAGAAGAGAACTCGAGATTGAATTGGAGATATGATATTCTTCCACATATCACCATGGATGAGAGTTATGAATTTTTGGAATAAGTTAATTCTTAGACCAAGGTACATAGTCCCTTTTAAAATCCATGATCACATTGGAGTATTGGTATATCAACTTACACTTCCACCGAACCTATCTGAAGTACATGATGTATTCTATGTATCACTATTGAGGAAGTAAATTCCATACCCATCACAAGTACTCAATCCATAGGTGTTACCATAAGAGAATGTCATAACCTACGAAGATAATCCATTGAAGATCTAAAAACTTAGGGAAACATTTCTATGAAATTAGAAAATTCCCCTCGTGAACGTGTTGTAGAGAAACCACATGTTTGAAGAAGAAATGTGGTAACCATATGAAGTGATAGGGAAGACTTATCCACATATTTTTAAGTGTGGGAAAGAGAAATTTAGAGGGAAAAAAATCTTATGGGAGGGGGAGATTATAAAGACCAAAATATTTATTACTGGAGATTTCAATTAATCTAATTAAATATCCTATTATGTAGGATGGTTATATAAGATAATCACTTTTTTAGTTTTATGTATTTCGATTTCAAAATATAGTTTCTATTTTTTACCATTACTAATATAGTCGTCAAACAATAATCACATTATTTTTACAAATATACGAATTTAACATATCTAATTTACTCAGAAAAAGGAAGTGATTGCCTCTCCAAGTAGATTTTCTCCATACGAAGCCCATTTTTCAGAGGTTGGAAAGGGTGTTGCGTCATTGGGCTTTTATCTTTACCAATCCCAAGACAATCTTCATCATGTTAATCTTTAATTGAACCACCTACAAAGATATTTTTAATTTAATAGAGATTACCCCCCATGCGATGTTATTCGAGCCAACCAAAGAGTATGCCACCATCGCACACCATACCCTTAGGTCTTATGTTTGTGTAATAAAGTATTATGTAAAAAGAATCTAGAATCATGATTATGTGAATTTTTTTTAATGAATAAATAATATACATTCATTTTATTGTTGTTTTGTTTTAAATAGGATTTATATCACAAAAACTATTTTTAGTTGATATTCAATTATGATATCAATTTTAATGAATTAATGAATTATATCATAAAATAACATTTTAGTAAAAAAAAATTACAAATTTATTTTCTATTCAATATAAATGATATTATTATTTTTATGAAAAATTTTGTAATTTTTGTTAATGTTTGAAAGTTATTTTTTTCAAAATGCATGAATTTTCGATAAATATTGGTTTTTATTTTAAAAGAAAAATTTCACATAATTAAAAAATTATTTATATAAAATGAATATTATTTATTTAATAATGAACTAAAAATTATCCAATGGTGAAATTTTCATTATTTTTTGAGACTGTGGAATTTTTTGGTCAAAATTAAATATCACTTAAATATATAATGTGTTTTATGACATCATAATGACCCAATAGTGGGGTAATAAAATACTATAAATGGGATTCATGGAAAATATATGTTTTAAATTTAATATAATGTAATTTTAGGTTTTTTATTTATTTTAAAAATCCTTAGTGGACCCTCCTTGACTTATATACATTTTATCATTTTGAAATGATTTCCTTGAGAGTGTGACTCACCTATGCATAATAAAGCCTAATATTTTAATAGATTTGTCCATTTAACTTATAAAATAATTTCATACAGTCCCCATAGAAAAAAACCTTGGGTAAAAAAATTTGAGATGGTTTGTGGTTTCGATTAGTTTAATGTGTAGTGTCCAAAACCTATATAATAAATAATTTTCTCTATTTTCCTACATAAACCCACACATGTTCCCACATAATCGTCACTCAAAACCATTGGAGATTGACCCACATATTCCATTATCTCTCTATGATCCTCCCATGTCTCCCCAAGCTCCCATGAATCCACTCTCAACCCTCTCTCAAGCCTTTGGGCTCACATTTCCAATTAATGAATTTCTTTCATTCTCATTTTTTTCCGAATTTCATTAGGTTGTTATGCCCTTTTATTTTCAATTAAAAATGTTTTTGAAGGATTTTTAAAATCACTGAGACTGACCTACTTATTTTTGAATGATCGTAATCCCCTTTATATTTCATTAATTCCTCATATTTACTCTCGTTACAATGCTGAAATTCTCTAAGGGATTTCAATCTCAACATTTACATTCAACCAATTATATTTTCATATTATTCTTAATTCCATTAAATATGATGGTACAAGTATCTATATAACCCCCTTATTGTACAGTTAATTTAAATATTATGATACACCCCTTTCTCATTCATTATCCATTTTTATTTTTTATTATGTCACACTATTATGTTGATGAAATTGCATCACGATTTTCCAAGCCGAACTCATTATACAGAGAATACCATACTCATTTTTGTATCAAGGGTATTCACCATAATAAACGATTACATATTGATTATAGAGTTTAATGTACTAGTTACACATTATTTTATAGTGGAATAAATGACGATGTTTAATTAATCGATGTTATATTATCCATGTGACATGCTTAATCATGAAATGAAGTGATTATGAAGTGTGCACCCTGATAGCACTTCAATGCATTGGGTAAAGACTAGTATCATAATACGTCATCTGAAATAAAGGTGTACTAATTATAATTCTAGTGCAATGAGGGTTTAATCATTATCCATGTGAAATGAGTTTTGGCTCATGCTAATAGCATGTTAATTGTTGTTGCCACATTTCCATATTATGATAATCTTACTATATCATGACTTTATGATCATGTTTCTCTTGTGCTACATTGACATGCCTATTTCCTTACATGAACTATATTATTCTTGTTATGCCGTGTTTTCTCCCTTACATGTATTTTTATATCACCCTTTTTATATACATGTCCTCAGGTTATCTCATGCAATGCAATGTACGAAACAATGTTGTGGTCATGTAAAACAATTTTTCAATAAATATATTGTGTTTTATGTTCTATGTTGTTGTGTAATGTTTCTTGTTTGCCATGAAACTAGACCTCCCGATCCTAATAGTTGTATGAACTAAAATTTTAGGTAATGAATCATGATTATGTGTGTAATATAGAGAAGGGTTGTTGTAATCCATAACAACCTGCTCACCTCCAACGAGATGCTTTCTTGCCAAACTCAGCCAGTTATTTACCATCTGATGAGTTGTGGTATTCCATAAATCCCTATGACTAACATTATTCTTCGGAAATGGGGTATGATTAATCCCCAACCCTATCAAGGTATATGATTCATGCGACCCTTGATGAGTATCTAGATCAACAGATGTGGGATCAAAATGAAAATAACAGTTATTTTTCCCCATCATCTGATAGTTATGACATTCATGAGGTCATGTCATAAGAGCCCACCCAATGTGACCCATAGAGTTTCACTGACAACACCACAACTTACTCTAATGAATATGAGGAATATTCAATGATCCTACCATCGAATACTAATCCATACACCCCCCTATTATAATAAAATGAAAATTATTTTTTCCACTCCTCACATTTCAATAATCTAATCGATCCATGTCTTTTATTTTCCATTATGATTGAATGATACTATTCATCAATAAAAATTAAAATATTATATTAAATTTTTTTTAATTAAAAAAATATTTAGTCCAATATATATATATATAACACTCTCATTAATCAATTTATAATTAATATGAGTTGTACTAACTCATTTTGTACATTAATCCTAACAATGGGCATGAAAATATTAAAAATATATACCATATAAATATATAATATTTTTTCAATCATATACCATTAATAAATTGTATAAATGAATCTAAATCAACGTTTTGGTATGTATTTATTTGAGATGTATTATCAAGGTATAGAAAAATCTGGATAAACCCTATTTTATAATGTATTACATCGAATAAAATTTAAATAATGAAAACATCCTCCTTGAAAAATAAATACATGAAAAATTTACTCACCCCACAACACATCATCCAAATCATAAGGATTTATATATCAATAAACTAATATTAATAAAAAATTCACCCACATTATTCATCATTCTTTCTCTTCATAATTTTATATTATAAAATTTATTTTTAAAGGGTAACTAAATAATCCAAAATTAAAGGTAATTTTTGAAAATTTCACCCACATCAAATAATTAATTCCCAAAAAATTCACTTCCATAATAAAATAATTCCCATTAAAAACTTGAATAATAATTTTCCCTAACAATTTGTCTACAATAAATAATGAAACAATACCTAGTCTATTATATGAATGATAAATTGGATGGTAATGTGGATATCCATCCATGAACTTTCAGGGATTATAGACTTAACAAAATATAATATTTAGGGTATTCCATGGGATTAAATATGTGTAAATAATAATCAATTTATTTTATGAGTCTCTATAATGTGGGGGAATATTTATAAAAAGTAATATTATAAAAAAAGAATGGTAATGTATATATGAATATCTCATGATTCTATCAATAAAGAAGGTATAATAAATAATGCAAAAATGGTTTAAAATAATTCTTGAGATTGAGAAGAAATTGGGGAAAATTTTACATTAAGATATTAATAATAATAATTAAATAAATATATAAATATAATCATCAAATAATAAAATAAAAAATATTATTAGCAGAATTTTATCAATATAAATAAACCCATATTTATATATCATTATTTATTAAATAATAATTCTCATGATTATCTCGACTCTTATAATTTTCATCCATCACATTAAATCATATAAATAAATATTTTTAAATAATTGAATGATAATATTATTATGAATCTCATTGTATTAAAGATAAACAAATATATAGAATATAATCCATTTGTGGCATTAAATCACTTGAACTATAAGTATTGTGACATATATAATAAATGTAAAATATGAAATGAATTTTAAAATTTTATCATATACATTAAATTTATTACATTTTTCAATAACTCATATGATATAACATTCAAATTGTTCCCCATAAATAACATAAAAAAAATATCATTAAAATGTTAAATATCTAGTTCATTGTATCTCAAAAATAAATTATTGTTAGAATCGAGGTAGTACAACATTTTTAATGTAATTCCTCACTCTAAATCCAATGAAAAAAATTAAATATATGATTATCCATTAATACATGTTTATTAATAATGTTTTGAAATAAAATGACTCATTATGTCACACAATGTATTAATTTATTGAATTTAAATTATTTTTTATAAATTTTTTTGATTCATTATTATCTAGTGAAATATTAATACACATGTTCCTTCAAAGTAGCTTGACACTTAATTTTGGGAATCATGATCAAAAATATTATTTATGTATTTCAAATTTTGGAAAATATTAATATAAATTTTATTCCTTTTAGACATCATATTCATAGTATGTGATTAAATTTACAAAGATATCCTCTTAAATCAGAACATATCCTGAATTTCCTAATTCTAGAAGGGAAGTCCTGATCACCACCTGATCAAGACTTGCTCACCAGCATAAAAAACAACAACAGTGAATGGTTTATCACAACCAAAAGCAAAAACATATTGTATATAAATATATATATATATATATGTGAATAAAATAGTACAATATATAAACATATTCCATAACTAAAATAAGACAGTTGAAAAGGTACACCTCAACGATGTTAGTCAATCCCATGTACATGTCCAACATCATAGGACTTCTAGAACATAAAATTCATTACTCTATTTCATAATGTGTGAAATATCCCACCATCACTTAACAGGATTCCCAGAAACAACTGATAGATACCTCCTCACCTCATCATAGAACCTTTTTATTCATTATATACTTGGAAATAAACAGAATACACCCAACCTAAGGGTTTCATATGTTTTTATACAAAAATCTCAGTATGAAACTAACTTATGTGTTCTATAACATGATTCCACAATAATATCAAGGTGATAAACATTAGGTATAACATGGAATGATAAACAGGTAAAAAACAATTATATAAAAATCATGGGAAATCATTTAATTTAAGAGTTTTTATATTTGAATATATATCCACGTAAAATAAATTAAATGTATTTCATACCATCTAACAATTAATATCAAATCAATTCATGCACCAAATATCATATAATGTCAATCACTTGCCAAAATCACATCTAAAATAATTCCAAGTATTAGTAAAGTTCATTCTAGAATACTACTTATTATATAATTAAGGACTATTGTTCATCCATGTCCTTAAAACATACGCCTATTAATAGAGAAACACCCCATGAGTAAATCCACTAATAGGGTCAATATCAATTCCCAAGAACAATATGTTTTCGGAAATGAGGGACAACACATTTGTGAGACCCCCAAAAATACATGGATGACGGTGCTAAGACAAATCATCCTTCTATGCACCCATGTATTCCAATATTCTACATTTTATTAAAAAAATAGTCACAATTATTCATTGAAATAAATTTTAATATTACTTTTTATAATGCATTGAAACTACAATTTCCTTTATTAAAAATGGAAAAATAAACTTTTATAAAAAATAGTTTCCAAATAGAAAAATAAACTAATAAATCATTCCATTTCATTAAAAAATGATTTATCAAAACAAGATCAAATAATATCATCCATCCCATTCTTGAGACAGAAGATATTATCTCAATCTCGGGCCACACATGCATACAATGGGATCCCACATTAAGGATGAATACAAAAAAGATAATAGAGGCCCTATAATAAGTTTTCATACATCATTAGTGATTAAATTTCGAAAAAAGGTCATCAAATTTAACAAATGATAACATAAATCAAGGAATGGACCGCACCACCCCACTACCATTGCAAGCATTTTCCAATGGAGGAATATTGCATGAAAGATCAAAAATTCGCCAAGAATAAATTTTTCATAGATCATTTTATCCAATAAAAATACATTGGTTCTACCATGAGAAATGGAAATGAATAAATTAAATGATAATTCAAAATAAGAAACCCACTACCACCAAAATAATGATAAATCATAAAAAATTGATCAATTTAAATATTCAGTTTTTTTAGCCAATAGTGACCCATTTTAGGATAAATTTTCATTAAACAATGGCCACCAATTGATATATCTAAAGTATGGTGTTGTTGTTTTTTTATAAAATACCAACCAAACAGACATTGTAACTAGATAAATACATATTCCTGTATCTTCACTAACATATCCTAAACAATTCATGGTCCAACTAAATAGATTTTTCAAACTTATGGATAACAATGAAGTGATCTGAATGGTTGACCAAACAACCCATTAAAAAGATCCATTATGGTGGAAAAATAAATACTACTATTATAATATAATTCATCCATTCCCATATGTTTATTCAATGGTATACATAACTCTAAACCATAAGGGACAAAGCATATCCTCCATGATTTTTATATAATGGATTTTATAACCGTATCTAAATTGATTATAAGTTGTCGTCAACCTGGACTATGTCCCCATTAGTTCAAGGAGAGTCCTCCATAAAATATATGTAATCCTTTGATACCTGTAAAAAATAATGACATATGTAACCCTGTATAACTTCATAATATCTTGAACATATATCATACCAAGATCATCAACCTTTATAGTGACCATAATCATAATTGTTGAGCTGACATTTTGAACATATAAATCAATACATATATTGCATTCCCTATTAGGTATTCCTTGAAAATCCATTTAAAAAATTGACACCTTACACCATTTACAAACTAGAACAAGAATATGCTACCAAAAACCATAGTGTTTCAGATGACCTACCTTTAACTCATTGTAGGTGTAATCAAGGGACCCAAATTCAACAACATCATTCATCCTACCCTTCCAGTAGACCGATTGTCTCAATATATAATACTAAATCACACTTCTCTGATATTTGGACAATCAAAAACTATAATTTTTTAAAAAATAACTCCACATTGATTTTTTGTTGATATAATGATTCATAATACAGAGAACAAATTATATAGATAAAAACAAACTATAAATGGTTTCCCCATCATATATTTTTTATAGATTATCACCGAACTGATCTACCTGTTGTTGACTCTATAAAATAGACTCCATGAGAGACGATGATAGCTAAGAACTAATTGGAAACAAATCTGAATCAGCTTCCTAAATATGTAGTTGAAATTGAGTAAAGTGTCCCATAAGTCTCTATTATTTCTTCAGTTACAAAACATCATGCGATTTAAGATTCAATCTAATGGAATTTACAAGGACATTAACCTTCATCGTGTTGTTGGAGATATAAATGTCCAACATATAAATGTAATACACATATCATATATTTTATAAAATCAATTATTCTTGAGAAATAAATATTGGGGACACTTATAATAATAAATTTCCTTGAACATATCCCAAAAAAATATTGTGCCTCCAGCCCAATAATTCATTGATAACCATGAGAACTTATAACATATGTGTAGAGTAATGTTTCTAATATGTATGAAGTTTGAGTGAGGAATAATACATAACATATGTCTGGATTAATGTTTTTTAATGATATAAGTCATCTAAAAACATGAAAATAAGATTAAAAATTAGTATTTGAAATAAATTTGACATCATTCATGGTAATATTAGTAAATGATGATTCTATACTTGAAAAATCCTTTATGAAGATTCAATAATTACCAAAATATCATGGAATTTATAAATATTAATGATGTTCCTAGAATCATCGAATGATAAAATATACATCACGTTATTTGTGAAAATAATAATCCATTTTGTGATATTTATTCTCTAATAACTTCCCTCTTTGGATGAAGAAATAGTATTTTTAATAAATTCTATACAAATAGTTACACCTCAATATTTATAGAACTATACTCAAATGGTTCTTTTTATAATAATAAAATTTCTAAAAAAATAAAAAAATCAATCCAGGAAAACTACCAATAAATTAGATATATTAATTGAATATAGATTTCCCTGAATCCTTAAAATCTACAGGATCACTAGTCAAACCAATATTCATGAAAAGATATTCTTGATGGACATAACTATCCATGAATTGTTTCATTAGTAAATCATAATATCAAACAATGAGATGATGATAAACTGATAGAATATCAATATTCAAAATATATTCCTAGCCTTTAACTAATCAAACAAATCACCCACAGGAGAAAAATAAGAGAAATTCTTAATAGTTAATAAATTAAACTTACGATTTTCCAAACAAAATGGAATTGAAATTTAAACATTATTGGAAATGTGAACAAAAAATTTTTATGGAAAGAAACTAGTTAAAATAAAAACATTTTCCATCATATAATCTAATATAATCTGGATATGATTTAGATCCTTTTGTCACTATATGATAATATGATATCAAAATCAGATTCATACCTAGAACCATATCAAGAGTAAACTCGACCTACATAACTAGAATAATCATAGAGAAATCACTTAGTAATATATTACTAATTTCAGAAACAATAGAAATAAGATAAAAACATAGAAGAAACAACATCAAACTCAATAACTATTATAGTTGAAAAACATTTTTTCTATTTTCAGGATGGTTTATCATGAGCATACATCAGATCACATTATCCCTAAACACCTATGAGCTCCCATTTATTGTTCGAAGCAAAACACACTTATGATAAAAATAATCCCCATCATGAAGAGAAACAAGTGAGTTCATCCTGATGATGATTTCATATAGGTAAATATCAATAATAATGAAATACCATAAAAACTCTATATCATCTATCAATAGAGAAAAAAACAGGGAAACATAAACCACAATTATTTCCACATCCCAATAGGTGTCTCTTAATCGATAATAAAGGACATGTGTTTTATTTTATGTTTAATAATATAAAAAATGTACAATATATGTCACATATGGAGGAACATATATAATATAAATAAATCACTACGGATGATCTAATAAATATTGTATATATCACTATCACTGGACCAACATCTACTTCTACTGGAATATCATCTACCAAATAAATTTAATTTATAACTGTAGAATTTGGATGGAACTTGTAGTCTATGAACCAACTAAATGCACCATATTATCCTTTAGAACTGATTATACCTCACCATAACAAAGAATAATCATAGCCTGGTCAAAAAATTAAAAATTATAAGGACATCCATAACCATTATTCATCATCATGTGTGCATGAGAAGGATTTTAACTCTTTCTGACATTTCTACACTTCTGCCATGTTACATGAACACTACTAGATATAACATGAAGTGAATAGGAGGCATACTACTGAGAAAAATATCCACCCCTCATGTGAGGATGTTATGAAATCCTTTAATCCATGTGTTCCACTAATTCTTCCCCAAGATGAATAAGAAGGGGCATAACATAAAAACATTCCTTTTTATATTCTTATATTCTATCATCTATCTGTATACCACATTAACATTTGTTGAATGATCTTCATAAATACATGTGATCTGATATCATTTCACAGACCATGTAGGTGGTTGAATGACTTCAACTAGTCATTATATACCACCTCTGGAGATAAATGATATGGATTAAGAATCTGATTGGAGTTCATAGGAAGAAAATTCCCTCCCTATTATAGAGAGTGGAACTCCATATAAATTTCCTTCATTAGTACTGCATAATATTTTTTCGTAGAAGACTATCTTGATGCCTTTTTGGTATAATCCCACCTTTCTATCATTATGTACCATTGAATACCAAAATTTCTTGTTGGGACCCTATATTCTGAATTCCACACACTTCACATTGATAATCTTATGAGAATATAGGATGTTCAATGATCTGATCTTCCATTTCATGCTAGCCATCCTCATATTTAACATTATTCAAACTTTTAACAGATGTTGTCTTCTTATGCATGCACCCTTGTGATCAATCCATTTCTCCACCAAATACTATATGTACATGAAAAACAATGTTCTATGTGTTTGATATATATTATTTTATAGAATTAACATCTTTCATGATGTCCTAGATATGATTATGATCTATAGGAAATTCCCACAGAAGATCATATATTTCATATTCTTTAGGATCATATGGAATTCATATCAAATGCATACTTCTACACACCGAAATAGAATAAATTACCATAAAATAGAAAAAAAATAAAAATTAAATTTAAAAACATTATAAAAAACTAAAATTATGATCACGAACTAAAAACATGAGACAAACAGTCCAACATCCATTCCTAACCTATAGATTTTCTTGGTAAGAGGTGGACATGAACTAACCAATATAGAAATATCTTTTTCTAAAAATCCATTCTATAATCTAAATGACTTCCCCATATAGGGAATCTCGAGTAAAACCCACCTATGATACCAATTTTTGTAAAATCCTCAAACGTAACACTCTCAAAATGGTACCTAACTATACTTTCTACATATCCAAAGAGAGTTATTAACACCCATGGGAAAGAGAATAGCTCATGGTAATCAATAAACAACAAGATGGTATGATTTATCCAAAACTAAATCATCATTATTGAATATATGTTGTAAAAATAATAAATTTCAGAGATAAAATATAAAATAATTATAATAATTTAGAATAAATTACACAACATAAATAATATAGAACATATCATGTACATGTTGGAAATCAAAAGTCTACTAAAACAAAAAAACTGACTAATCTATGTGAAAACATGAGAAATATCCCACAATATCTCCTCCCGTTACCTATACACTACCAATAGAACCCCCATCACATCAATATGGTTCCTTGTCTACAAAAAATGTTATATTCATCAATGAATTAGTAAACAATTCATGAGATAATATGATCAGTACGATCCCATCCTCGAGTTCAATAAAACATATTTGTATAATAATCATAACATTTACAAAATTAATGAATAAAATGAATGAAAAATAGGAAAAAAATATTTAAATAGAATGGAAATATATTTAATTTCTTATTTTTCATATATCCATTTAATTGTAGTTATATTAGATTTAAAAAAAATTATGAACCTCAAACCATTCATATCAAATCAAATAACGAACAACATATCATATCTAATATAACAATGATAAAAATACGAGTATCATCACCCCAAGGATTAGTAATGATCATGATATCAAATAAACGATACCAAATACAATGGCTTGTGTGCACCCAAATCCAAATGAATTATGAAAAATTATAATGAAGTACACCGTGAGTGAATCCTACAACATTGAAAATTGAAATTCCCAAAAATGGGCCTTTGTAGTAGAGGAACCTAAAAAGGGTGAACCGATTTATAAATTCTATATGATATAACTAGGAAAATCCTTTCCAATACGTATACAATACATCTCATATTATATTCTTTCCAAACTATTTCATCAGAAAAATCAAAACCATTCCATTGATTATTTTAACATTGACTTTAAAAGACAGTTTTATTTTTCCAAAACAAGTTAAGGAAATATATTGTGGGCAACCCCCACATCCAAAAACAAAATTATACAAATCAATAATTCCATTTAATTTATAGAAAAATTATCAAAAACAGGGAAATATAATTCATCCATTATAGTATAGATGAAGAACCAACTTCTTTAAACTCAATTTTCACATCAATCAGTAGAGGATACCATTAATAATTTTCACAATTATGATAATGAAGGTCTTATAATCAATCCTAAAATCTATGAATTGATCTAATTTATATGATTCGTCTTTATAGTAAGCTAATCAATATATGAATAAAGGAAAAATAAATTTCTCACAAAAACTATGGTAAGGGATTTCATCTAATGTAAGTATTTATTGTTTATCTAGAATGAATTATTACTATTATAATAATATATCAATATAAAAAACATATAATAATGGTTTTAATATGATCAACGATAATGAGGAACTATTAGCATCACTTAACTACAGAAACAAACCATAATTACAATAACAATCAGTTATTGAATAAAATGATTATGAAAGATAGGTCTTTTATAAAATAAAATTGGAGATCTCTTAAGTTATATGGGGAGAGAATTGCGGTCAAATGAAAAAAACATCATCCGTGCAGCGCCATTAAATCCAAAAACACAATAATTACATTAAATGAAATCCTTTTTCACACCATGTAATCTATTAAATCCAAACAAAAAGAAACACACATCAAATTGAGTTAAAAATCATGATTTCAGCATTTCACAGTGTATATTTTATTTTATCATTGCGTAATCATTGTGAATTATATTGGTTCATTGAATCCACCAGAAACACATTACACAATGATTAATTATGTTACATAATGTGTAAAATTATCTATCTCTTTAACAAATCACATTATTTTCCTAGAGATGCACACATGTCATTTAAAAAATTTACATGGAGTTTATTTCTCCTATAAGTAATCAAAAATCCACATTCAACTCAAAATCCCACAAATTACAACTATGTTTTACAATCATAGGTAGAACCCCATAATTCCTTTAACAAGTTTACAGTTAGACACGACTAATTAAAAAAAATATGCATCCCCAGATTTTAGATCATTTCCCTAGAAAAGGAAATCCATCCTCTAGAGTCCCTAATCACACCAAAATAAAAAGGGAAAATAAATTAGGGAATAAAAATTCCTAAAAGTTGTAATTGGATTTTATAGGGTTTTTTTCATAGAATATTTTAATTTATCATTTACTTTTATAATTTTATTTTCATCATCATGTTTTATATAAACATAATAATAAAATGTTTTCAAAAAATAGATAATTGTGGTCTCTTTTTCCTCTTCCATGTTTACTTATAACAAGCCTCACATCACAGTCCTTCTATTTTAAATCATGATTACATACATTATAATGATGATATAAATTTTTTAAGATGATTATATTTTCTCACATGATTTTTTAATCTATCTAAAAATGTCTTCTTTTTTATAGGTATTGATTCTTGATATTTGAAATTTTCTATATTGAAATATGATTCATTAAATATAATTTATATCAATCACTATTATAAATTTTACTCTTAAACAACTTGGAATCAATACTCCCATTATTTAATAAATACACATAGTCAGTTGTCCAAATATTAATGATATCCTTTATGTGCTATATAATAGGATTTAATCAAATATCGTGGAAGTAATTTTTCGTATCCTTGGGATATTGATGAATTACATCCACCCTCTTAATTATGACCATGAGACAAAATTTGTATTCACCCATTGAAAACATTCCATATAACATTATATGTATTCAGACGGTGAAGTATAATAATGATTCATGTTATAATCCATCATATATAAACCACCAAAAAACCAAAGGATGTCATGAATGAAGAAAAACATAAACATAAATAATAAAATATAAATCGAATAATAATATTCATTGATATAATCAATTAATAAATAATTATTTACTTTGTTCCTTTTTTTATAGGTAATTAAACAAAAAAAGTTTATTACTACATAGAATAGATACTTCTATGTTGCGAAAAATGTTTATAAATGTATATACAAAAGAAACTTTAACTATATTGGAATACCATAGTGAAATCATGATATTTATCCCATGATAAATAATAAATTCATTTTACAAAATTAATATTTTTAGCGAGATCTATACTACTATATTGACGAATGAATTAATGAAAAAATTAAATAATGGTGGAGAATTAATTATTTATAAAAACATGTAGTAGAGATTTAGATTTCAATAAAAATCAATAGGTAGTTTTTTAATTAATAAAACATAATATTATGTTTAATTAAATATAAAGATCAATATTCTCATGATTAAAATCAAAATTTGTATACATAAGTTCAATTAAAACAATAATAAATTGCCATCATGAACCTTATTAATCAAAAGAATAAAAAATTTATTGTGAATTATATGATCCTATATCTAGATTGTATTTTATAATCCATGTAGAATTTTAATATTTCAATAACTCTTCATATCAATTGACGAATCGAGATTTGGAATTGATTCACAGGAATTGGAACAGCTCCCGTAATGTGTTTTATAGATGAAAAGTGTCTGGGGTGCCATCACTAAGGGTTCTGTGTAAAATATAGATGAATCAATGACTACTATATAAAAAATGCAATATTGATATATTCTATATAGAAGTGTTTTGTTATGGATGAATCCACAACCTGTTGTTATAGAATATCTGGTGGCCTCTACGGGCTGGGTGATGGTCTTTTAGGGGTTAGGGGAATTAAATTTTGTATCATATTATATAGGGGGGTTTCACCATCTCCCTCTTTGTTAACTCTCACATGAATTTTGTTATTGATCCCTTCTCACCCCTTTATTCCCTTATTTTTGGGGTTCCCTCGGAGGGAGTTTTAGTGATTAATAGTATGTCTCCAATGTCATTTTCTTTTGTCTTCCTTAACACCCATGATTTTTAGAAGAAGAAAATTGGTTTAAATTGTGTATAAACCCATAACACTGATATTCTGTGAGAATATAACACAATCATACGTTATGAAATATATATTTAAATTACTTTCAATCACCTCAAAATGTTATGATGTATACAACAATGGAAATAATGAAAATGAAATATATTACTGGAATATTATTATTTATAAAATGAACAATATAAAAAATCCATTATGTTTGTGGCTATTAATACCAATATATAAATTATTTCAGTTATTTGGTTTAACAAATATTTAAAGTATTTTTTTATTTATTTAATACAAATTATATGTGATTCATTTCAAATAAAAGGAATTTATTTTCAAAATAAATATAATTTTTTAAAATATCATTAATTTAGGATTTGTGCACATCATATTAATTGAATTATTTTTATGTTTAGATAGTTCATTTGAGAAAATAAATTCCATTTTATAATCTGTATTTTAATATTATATTTAATTGATTTATTGATAATTTTTTGAAAATAATATGTTTGTTATGAATAGTGAGAATCATGATTTTTTATGAATAATGTAATTTTTTAAAATATTTACAAAGATAAATATCATTTTTTAATTATTTTAGATTTAAATTATTGCAATTATAATATATTTTAACTATTTTAGTTTATTTAGAACAATTTCATAATCAATTATGATAAAAACAATCATATGAATTTTTTTTCTTTTGGAAAAATAATTTTTTTGATGCATCTGATGGTCAAATTTTAAAATGAATTATTCCAGTAATGTGAATTTAATTTGAGAAACATTTTTTAAATACATTGAATTATAAAAATATATATTATCTAATATATTCAACATAAATCTTCCTCGTATGAATAATAAAACAATTAAAAACTATGTATGCCGGTTAAAGTTAAAACTTATTTACTGGGGACTAAACTAAAAATATAAAAGAAAAAAATGACCTAAAACTTGTCCAAAACACATTTACGTGATATATTTAGACTTTATAAAATATAATTATATATAATTTCAAATTACGGATCCCTTTTTGTGTAAACAATGTGGGTACATTTTATTCTTTTAAATAATTCCATATGTATCCCCTCCCCCACTTCTAAAATTCCACACCCCTATCACTTATTTACACATATCAAACCCTTTTAATTTACAAAAAATTAAAAAATATATCTATAAAATTTTTATCCACAGTACTTATATTCCCTTCATCAATAAATTCTATCCCTCTAGTCTGAAACTAGAGATCCAAATGATGTTTCTTTGTGAAAAGTTAATTGTCCCAATGAAACACTATTATTTTATTTCATATTCCCCCCCTTCAATTAATTCAAAAACAGAGAGTAAGTAAAATTTAATCTCCCATAAAAAAGATTTTATTTTTTTTAATTTATAATAAATCTTTGTCTCCCCCTGAATTGAATGGGAAACAAAATCATTGATTGTTTGTATGTCGGACTGCCTCCTAACAAACCGATGTAACTCATTTTCAATATGAACATATCATGATTCTAGATAATGATTTATTTAATATATATATATATATATATTATTTAAAATATTATCATTCATATTTAACTATAATATTATATATACCATAATTATATCCATTCTTTATAAAAATACGACTACATTACTCATGTGTATAATAGAGTATTGTGTCATGAAGTCGGGTCATTTTTTTGACATACGCTTTTAGAAGAATGTAAAAAATGATTAATACAATTATAATATATGATAAATACTAAATGATATTTTTTATATAAAAATAATATATAATACAATTCATTATCCATCATTTAATAATTTGAATGATATCATCACTCATGTGTATGTACGACCTAACATCTCCCTGAATTGAAGTAATTCATCATCTAAGTACATTGTAAAATAGTTATGATTAAGAAAAATTAAATTCGAAAATTTGATATTAATAACATTACTCTAAAATTTTAAAATATTTAAACATATCCTATATAAAATAATATGAACATTCATGATGAAAAACTCATTTGAAATAAGGTAACTAAAACCTTAAATAATGAATATAATGGAATATTTATTACAATAATGGATTAAAATGTTATATGGAAATCATATATGTTATAATAAATTTGAATAAAGTTCTATTATAAATTTATAACCCACGTTGAAACATAATTATTGACTGTAAATCATGTTCATCCAAAATGAAATCATGGGGTAGCAGTCATTATCTACAAAAAATTTCACTGAGGGATATTGTAATGTTATACACTTAATTTAGTTTATATTGTATATATACGTCCCCATTTACATGAAATATCATAAATCCTTCATCATTCATGTTATATTATATTTCACTTTGAAATATTTCAACCCAGGTCATTTGACATGAAAATTTAAATGTTATAAATAATATAATAAATCAATTTCATTTAATTACTAAGTTTACTTGTTTATTATCTCTGATATTCTAATATAATGCATGTGAAGAATATTTATCATATTTTTATTTCTACATTTTTTAGGGATTTAAATTTTATTTAAATAATCAATTCAATATATTATTCTTATATTAACATTATCTCCATTGTGGGGATTTATTTTACAATATCATTTTAATCGAGATTATTTATGAATGAATATAAATTTAAATATATTATTTGAAAATATAATATTAAAACCCATTTAATTTCTTCTGATATGGTTAATAATTATTTTTTAAATTAATAGGACTATTTTACACTCGTCAATATCTAAAAAAGGTTGTGAAATTATTTATAATAAAACATTCAAACATAGACATATATATATATCCTTGGTTTCAAATCATTATAATCCAAAAACTGCATTTCTAAAAAAGAATTAATTTTATTTAAAATTAAATATATTATTTATTAAATAAATTCATCAATTTCTAGAATATTTTAATAAAATTGAAAGGAACCTTCATTTCCCTTTCAAAACTATTCCAATTTTTATTTTTTTTAATATGTTAAAAAATATATTTTGAGGTGTACGAGATGTATGGAATTTCCCTCAATCAAGACCACTCTATTTTTTGAATAATTAATAATAAAATGAAATTGATATTTTAAAATAGTGGTATATTCTACATTTTTTCAACTTTTAGATTTATAAAACAATTTAGTGAAACAATATTTTCCCCAAGAATGTTTTCAATGAAATTTTTATGTTATTTAAATTCAAAAACATCATCATTTGTTAGTTTTAATCATGATAGATATGTGATATGTTGTATTGGTACCATATTAAATATTCATCTTGATGTATTATGATTTTCTTGAGCATGTATGGTTTTGAAATTCTCATTCATTCTTAATTTTTATACTCATTAACTATCCCTTGAAATAATTACATTATCATGAGAAGTATATGTTAAAATTCCTCTAAATATCCATATTAATTATCATGGAAGTGTTATTTTATTAAAAATTATATCACTTATGAAACTGATGTCCTAAATTGAATGGAATTTGATTATACAGGAAAATATTGATAAATCTATATTCTTTACTCAATATACATATGTAAAGACTCAGAAATTTCGTGGAACTTTTTTTAATAAATACTTTGGAATTTTATGACTACGCAGTTTCTAACGGCACCTGAATTCGAAGCCCGGTGGGCCCGAGAATCAAATTTTGATGTTTTTTTCGGGTACTTTCAGTAAACGTATGACTGGGGTTTTCTATATTTTGATCCGGTACTCAGAATTGAAATATGAGGACCCTGAAGAACTCGCAGAGCCTGTATTCTCTTAAGGGGACATTTACCGCAGTTGCCTTTTATGTGGGTTGAAAGTTAATTTTTGGGGATTTAGAATAAATTAACTAAAATTTTTTTACACATTTTTATTTATTTTTGGTAGTTATAACATACAATAAGAAGTTAAGGGTGGGCCCACAACCCACATAACCTTCCCCGAGGGGATTTAGTGTGGTGGGACCCACATGAACCTGAACCCTACCACCTCCCCTCAACTCCCCATTAATTCCTTGCTATTTATTTTTGACAACTCCTCATTAACGGTGGAGCCTCTCCACCTCCCTCTTCCCATCAATTATGCCAACTCATATAATTAATTCCTACATTAATTATTCAGCACCTATTTTGAATCAAATTGAATTGCATGGAAATTATATTAATTTGAGAGCCTCTTTATTTCTTTTGCGTTGGAAAATCGCTTTTGGGGAGAGGCTCTGGAGAATTAAAAGAGATGAGATCCTTCTTCGACAAAGAACACTGTTCTTCAACAAAGTACATACCTGAGGAAGAACGCGAAGGACTTCTTCTAACGATGATTCTTCCTCAGACGCACCTCGACGTCAAAGAGTCTACGTCTCCTACGACAACGTCTCTTCCGCAATCATTGATGGAATGACATTGTTCTACCGTGATGCTCATCTTCCGCATCTCGATGACGTGCAACATCTTTTGCGAGGTAGGGTTTTTTATAAATTATATGTGAATAAATTATCTCGATTGTGTTGTTTAGTCTTTAGAATAATCTTGGCCATATGTTACCACCTAACACGGAGGGCGCAGGCCAAACAAACATGGCCTAACGACCCTCCGTTGTTCTTGATTTTTGATTTGCTACGGGAAGCGACGACGATCGAAGGAGGCGGTCGCGCTCCAACCACTGGTGGAGGAATCGAGACCCGCAACCGCAGGATGCTCTTTCGGAAGAAATAAACCACGAAGCCACATGGGCGCTGCGCTGTGGAGGAATGCGGCCCGAAATCTACGGGCCGCTTCGGTGGCGAACTGGTCGGATCATCCGTTGGTTGGGAGAAGGAGCAGCGGAACCTGAAGGTGCCGCGCAGCAGGTCTGCGGCCCGCCCGAGAGAGCCTATTGTGCCGGGAAGGCCTACCAGTTGGGAGGGTGGCACCTCTCATTCAGGAAAGTGCCCCCGCCTTCAGACCGCTAGTTCCTTCGGGCCGGGCTACACTGCACCGGGCCGCGTCGCGCCGCTCCGCGCCAGGTCACGCCCCATCAGGCCGTGCCACGCCCCCTTGGGCCATACCCATCCGTCCGTGACGCATGACTCATCTGGCCAGTCCGACCCTCAGCCTGGTCGGACCTGCCACAACCGGTTCGACCCGACCCATCAGCCCACAGGTCCTGACAGGTCGGACCCGTTTCTACTTAAAGGTGAATATCTTGATTACCGTGCGTCGGATCGACGCGTCTTTTGTGAAATTGGGACCCTCATGATGTGGAGGTCCTTTTTTGATACTCTAATTGAATTTTGAATGACTTTGGAAAATTCTCGGGTTATGAAGGAGTGTAATTCCAAACGGGCCCCTGGAATGATTAAGACAATAACTTTCAGACTGAGCGTTTGATTGACGCGTCGTCTGTCACGTTGGGTTTCTTTGGACAAGGAAGAACTTGGGGATACATTCACTATGGACATTGTGATAGTTGATGTATCGACCCCTTTGCTTGAGGAGCGGACCCTCCCAAAATCGAGCGTGCTGTGTGCGGGAACCCAAGAGCTGGCTGCGATTGCTTCAACTATTGAAATGGAATCCTCCGTGGGTTGGACAGTGACGACTAAGGTACTGTAATCCTCTGTTGGTTCGACAGCGATGACTACCGTACTAGAATCATCCTTGGGTTCGACGACGATGATAACTGTTCTTGTATCCTATGTGGGTTCTGTAGTTTGACCACTGTACTTGAATCTTGTGTGGGTCCAGAAGAGTACCTGGTCTTGTATCTTGTGTGGGTCGGACAGCTTAGCTGGTCTTTATCCTCTGTGGGTCCGACATCTTAGATGAATCAGTGAATACATATGATCATATCTTTTACTATAATAATGATGTATACCTGTGTGAGCTAAGTCTTGACATTCAATCATTACCATTTATTTGATTGACGTCTTTCCTGTCTTGACTGGTTTGTTCTTGGGCTCAAGAGTTTGAGACAAACTGGAATTGAAAACTTAGGTAAATGTATGGACATATACCTAAGTAGGGTTGCTTGATATTTCGTGATTGTATCTTTTCTTTTTGGTTTATCCTTCGTGGATTCTGGGAGACCTTAGGGGATCTCGGGGTTCTTACTGAGAATCGTTATACTCACCCCTTCACGGGAAATGTCGGCACTATGTTGTGTTGGATGCAGATGATAGACAACGCTGATTGTGGTAGAGGCTTCTAGAGCTGGACGGTACCCAGAGGTGGAGAACATGGTGTGACGTACACGAAGCATACAGACGAACCCATGGTGATGGGAGAGACTATCTGTACCCACCCTTTAGGTGGGATGACTCGGTGGTTGATGCTTTACTTTAATGTTGTTGTACTAGACTTTCAGTTGTATTGTACTTTTATTTGGGTTTGTATTCTGTCCCATTTACTTTTCAGCACTTACTTTTGTATTCAGCATCTCTTTGTGTTTACATATGTTGCAAACACTTTTGTGTTGTTTAATATTATAAATGCAATGCCTTCAATTTTATTGGGATTTATGCCTTTGGAACTAGTTACTGGCCCCTGGCCAATGGAAGGCGGCTTTGGGGTAGCCATGGCACGATCCAAGGGGACGGGTCATGAAAACTTTATATCAGAGGGAGGTTCTACCGCAGAACTCAGGACTATGATATTTCCTTTCTATGAAAAAAATAGTTTTAAGAGTATTGAGTGTGGTTTTCAGAAAAGGGAGTCCAGTGTTGGTACGGCGGATGACTTATCCATACACCAGGACCTGACCTATAATTATAGACTTAGTGCATTAAATCACTGATTTAGTGTGTGTTTCCCTTGAAAACTTTCTTTGTGATTACTTTGTGTCAGCTAACCAGGTATACTTTTTGACCGTGGTGCACATGTTTCTTTTCAGGATGGCCCCACGAAGGTAGATAGCTACGGTTCCGAGTTACGTGCGAGATGGAAGCCCATCGAGCGACGATTCCTTGGTGTAGGGACCGATCACAGCAGAGGTACCAGTGGTACCACTACCCGCTCAGCCACCGATTCTACCAGCCCTAGAAGCAGAGAGTGCACGTCGCCTGAGTGCATTGCATGAGTTTCAGCGACAGTGGCCGCCCAAGTTCCATGGATAGATGGACTCTCAGGCAACTGAGGATTGGCTGGAGGCTATCGTCAGAGTCTTTAGATTGGTAGGGTCACAAGACGAACTTTTGGTAATACTTTCCGTGAGTCTCCTACACGCAATAGAAGGTAGATAGTGGATCCTGATTCTCCATGTGCACTATGAGGCATCTCTACTTTGGACAGACTTCGAGAGTCTCTTCCGCACATAGATTATTCTAGCCACCCTTCGTGTGGTGCAGATTCAGAAGTTACTACATCTGCAGCAGGGGAGCATGACAGTAGATCAGTACTCTGTGATGTTTACTGACCTCTCATGCTCCTCCACGTATATGATACAGGACCCGTTCTTCAGGGCTCAGACCTTCGAGCAGGGACTGAGGCACGAGATCAGGGCTTTGACGATTCCCCACAGCATCCCGAGACAGGCAGGGTGCTGGAGCGAGCCCTTCTTGTGGAGATCATTCTCAGTGAGAAATCACCATCAGTGAGACCAAAAGCAAGGAAACACATAGTGGAGTCTTCTACAGCCATATGTAGACCGATGTCATAGGGGTCAAAGCGGACTAGTCCATTAGGTGCACGACCTCAGGATACAAGTTCTGTTGTGCGGGGCACACGAAACAGAGCCATCCATACGAGGAGAAGGTAGTTCTATGCATGTGGCAAGCATGGCCACATGGCTCGTGACTACCCGACCTACCATGCAGATGAGCAGCTGATAGTAGAGGTACCTCCTAGGGATAGGCAGAGTTCTGACCGTGGTGGTCCGCTAGGAGCGAGCGAACGAGGCATAGGAGTTGGCCGAGCAGCGGGTGGTGGACGACGTTTTGAGGCTCTACCACCACCACCACTTGGTGGTCCACCCCGACCAAAGGGAGATGGCGGACCGAGGTGGGCACGACTCCAGGCTATTTAGGCCTATGACCACAACAAAACTGAGAAGATTTGAGGTACTATCTATGTCTACTCCACCCTTTCTACAGTTCTTATAGACACAGGTGCGAGTCGATACTTTATTTCTACTACCCTTTTTCAGAGATCGGAGATTCCAATGGAGCCATTGGATCGATCCTTATGGATATAGACTATTATAGGAGAATACTTGATGATTACGCACTGGTGGCGGCAATGTTAGCTTACTCTAGGAGGTGAGAGATTCGGCTGGGATATTCTTGTAGTGGCATCGAGGCCTTACGACGTCATCTTGGATATGGATTGGTTATCTACAGTCCATGCTCAGATCGACTGTATTATGCACAAGGTGCGATGTGTCCACATTGATGGGAGCAGGTACACCTTCACCGGAAAAAAGGGATCCTTTGCAGCGCAGAATGGGATTACGCAGAGGAGAGGTCAACTGATCACACATCAGTTTTCTAGTCTCATCCTCCGAGGAATTGATATGCGGAGTCCGAGTTATCTTGTTATGGTGGATCAGTATGCAGACGTTTTTCCTAACGACATTCCAGGACTACCACCTCATAGAGAGGTAGACTTCTTCATAGATCTGCACCCCGTGATAGCACCGATATCTACACTAGCATATCGGATGGCTCCCACCGAGCTTCTTGATCTGCGGGTACAACTGGAGGACTTACAGGGAAAGGGATTCATCTGACCTACTGTTTCACCCTGGGCTTCTCCGATTTTGTTCACCAAGACGGCAGATGGGAGCTTGCGACTATGTGTCGACTACCGTCGCATGAATCAAGTGACCATAAGGAAAAAGTACCCACTTCCGAGGATTGAATACCTCTTCGATCACCTCAAGGGAGAACGATGGTTCTTGAAGATAGACCTCAGATCAGGCTATCACCAGCACAGAGATCAAGACGAGGATGTGCATAAGACAACCTTCATGTGTCGGTATGGCTACTACAAGTTCTTGGTTATGTCATTCGGCTTGACCAACGCTCCGTCAGTGTTCATGAGTCTCATTAATAGGATCTTCCAGCCTTTCCTCGATCTTTTTATTGTAGTCTTCATCGATGACATACTGATTTACTCGACTACTGATGAGGAGCACACCTTTGACATGCGGGTTGTACTGGATACACTCCGAGAGCACCAGATTTATGGAATGCTCTTGAAGTGCCAGTTTTGTATTAGATAAGTTCACTTCTTAGGACACATCATCTCGGAGGTGGGAGTTGCAGTGGATCCAGTGAAGATCGAGGCAGTGCTTGCTTGGGAGCCACCCAGGAGCGTGACAGAGGTGCGGAGCTACCGGGGTCTGGCTGGATACTATTTGAGATTTTTTCCAGACTTCTCCAGTGTTTCATCACCACTTTCAGCTTTGATGAAGAAAGGGAAACCCTTCGTTTGGTCAGATAGATGCTAGCATAGCTTTCATGAGCTGAAATGGAGATTGACCTGTGTGACCGTCTTGAGGCTACCAGAGGAGGTCGTTGGGTACATAGATTAATGTTACGCATCAGGGACCGGACTCAGGTGTGTCTTGATGTAGGAGCGAGAGGTGATAACTTATTGTTCACGGATGTTGAGACATCACAGGTATAACTACGCTACCCATGTCCTGGAGTTAGCAGCAGTGGTCTTCACCTTGATGATGTGGTGGCACTATCTTATGGCGGAGCGATTTACTGTCTACTCAGGCCACCATAGCCCCAGGTACATCTTCTCACAGAAGGACCTGAACATGAGACAGTGGTGATGGCTCACGTTCCTCCAAGACTATGACATTTAGATACTCTATACTCCTAGGATGAGGAACATTGTAGCTGATGCTCTCAGCAGGAGATCAGGCATTCTCCAGCTAGGAGAGGTGACAGAGCAGCTAGCCGTGTTGCAGATATCCTTTGTGGATACAAATGGAGAAACCTTTCTTCAGTATCTCACAATCACTCCTCCACTTCTTCAGCGAGTTATAGAGGCATAATGGGGAGATTATGACTGTGAGACACGACGTGCTCAGATATCCTCAGGGCTGGAACTCGATGGATTTTCGGAAGGAGGGGAGCATGTCATCCTCTTCAGGGGACATACGATTGTACTAATTTCACTAAAAAAGGAGGTACTGAGGGGGTTTAACACTTCCCCTCTAGTGGTACATCCAGGAGTGGAGAAGATGTATTAGGACCTCAAATGATATCACTGGTGGCCGGGTATGAAGAAGGTTGTAGCAGAGTTCGTTTCAAGATTCCTCGTTTGTCATCAAGTGAAGGCGGAGCACCAGGTACTAGCAGGCTTGGTACATACCTTAAAGGTCCTAGAGTGGAAGTGGTATAGGATCTCCATGGATTTCTTTACTATGATTCCTTGTACATCTAGAGGAAATGAATCAATCTAGGTGATCGTAGACCAATCGACCATGTCGGCCCACTTCCTACAGATCAGAGAGTGGGGCTCAGTAGAGAGCTTGTAACACCCGAGATTTTTATGAGTAATATTTTGTTTTTATATATCATCAAAGTAATCTTTCACTACATACTAGCTTGGCTTAATTTACACGCAATCGCGACCTTCCTCGATAGCTTGCATCGTACGCAATACCGAGTTTCAATAAACAACGATATGCTATTAAAATATTATTAAAACTAGCTGTTATGAATAGTAATAACCACTTTTTGAAATTTTATAAATTTTATTTTTCAAAATGGACTTAATTTTTGGATTCGGAATACAGAAATTAGCTTAGGGTGAAATTTTGGTATTTTTCTGAAAACTTTGAATTTTTGATGAATAGTGAAAGCACTAAATGGTAGGTTAAAAAACTGAATTTTGCATAAAATTTATTTTTACCGCTTCTGTGAATTAAATTTAGAAAATCTGATAGACACGGTTGATATCAGTAAGTAAAATTTGTTTCAATGAGATAAAAATAATTTTTTGGTGAATAGTATCTTTTTACTTTTTTACCGCGGTTAATAGTAAATTGGGTAACTAAGGGTAAATATGATATTACTATTACCCTAAAACATGTCCTAATTCTATTGGATAAATTTAATTCGACCAAAAACAACCTTATGAATAAAATATGACCATTTAGGCCCACTTGGGTTAGATTAGGACATTTATTATTAATTTATTTAAAGAAGGGTTAAAATAGTTAAAATCAAAGTTTAATAAGTAAATAATTTTTAATATGGGGTTATACAAAAGATAAATTAGACTGTAAATATTCATTAGAAAGATAAATGATTTATTACATAATGGTATTTTATTTATAATTTTTTGACATTAAATAATTTAATATATTTATGACACAATTATGATGTATTAATTATCGTATTTATGAAATATTGACATAATTGATGTTATAAACACCAAAATAAATGTAATTTGAGACTTTTTATGAATTCCACTAATTTTCAAGGTTATTATGATATATTAGTGTTGATTTAATCAACTTGGTTCAGACATATAATTCTGTTATGACTTTCCCAAAAATCATATATCAAATAGTGTCAAAATTGACACAAAATAGTTTTTAAATCAAATATTATATTATTAATTGTTATTTTATTCCTAAAAATATAAGGTTCGGCCAAATTAATTAGATACGGATATATATATAAATAATAAACAATTTGGGGCTCGTTTGGAATGTTATAGTAAGTGTATTAACCATATAGTTAAAGAAAACAAAAAGACACGGTAAAAGTTAAATTATTTAACTTAGAGTTAAATCTAATTGAGAAGGTTAAAATAATACCCTAAACTTGTCTAAATCCTATTTGATGATAGGATTTCGACCCATCCCCACTTTAGCTTCTAAATAAGACCCTTTAGAACCATTATAAACCGATTTTTACTTTAATATAAAATAATATTTTGAGATATTTCTAAGGTGCCCCTCTCCTCCCTTATAAAAGGGCACCTCCTCCCCCTCCTCCTCACACCAATTTGAGCACTTAGGCTCGGCCAAACCCTGCCATTTTCTCCTCTCCACTTCCCTAGAATAATCCTAGAGGTCCTGGACTTCTTCAAAGACCAATCTTAGTTCCCAAAGTGGAGGATTCAAAGAGGCGTTTCAAAGAATAGGTAATATCCATTACCGATCTTTTCAATTTCTTTCTTCTTCCACTTCATCTTATTTAGTTGTTTCATGATAAAGTAATAACATAAGTATTAATTACAGACTGATATGTTATTATAAATATTAAACAAACCTAATTCACCTTCTATCCATCCTACAGAAAAATGAAATCACCGCACGTGCGTATGTACGGAATACCGTCTCCACGCCGTGGTGTAATCTATTTTCCACCATCACCATAAAAGGATGGGAATAATGGTGTAATGAGTAAATATATATGATTATTATAAAGTGATATTGATACTTAAATAGTATAAATACACTTAAATACAATTCCACGATCATGGGAACAATATCATCGCTCGTGCGTACGTACGGAATACCGTCTCCACGATGTGATGCGACTCGTTCTACATGATCATCATTAAATAGTAATTATATAAATGAATTGAATGAATAAATATGATATATGTTACACTAATAAAATTCTGGATATAAGTTATCTATAACCATAAAAGAAGAATAAGAATTTATTCGGCAAAACACGAATAAGAACAAAAGGCAATAAAAGACCCGAGTAACAAGTAACAATGAAATATTACTAATAAGAAGCTAAGAATATGACCATATATGATATCATATCAATATCTATTATTCTGTAATAAGTCAATAACATTATATAAACCATTATACAGGAGCTTCGTACAAGTATAAAGAAAATCGGACCAAAGGTAAGTGAAATATCACAATCTCATTTTTATCCGAGATTGTTTATTCGTAAGTATTTACTGGGGTGTAATTTATCATCCAAATCCATGTTTCATAAATATGTAATATTATTTCCATCCACCTACAATTTTTTAAATACATTTTTACCCTTTGGTGAGTTTTTAGTAAAAAAAATGAAAGGAATCTTTTGTCGTTTTTGGTACGAGGTACTTTTTGACTTTTCCGACAAAAGTACGAAGAATGATTTTTTTAACTTATACGGAATGAATGGATTCTTAAAACATTATTTCCAAGAATCTTCCTTTACAAGTTTTCAAGTTTATTTTTAATAAAATTATTTTAGTTTATAATTGTATGACTTGTTAAGAAATGAAAAGTGTTTATGAAGAAGAAATGATATTTTCCTCAAGAATGGAGTTCAAGTGTTTTATCAAAAATATTTTCAATCTAAGATAATAAAGGGTTCTTTTTTATCCCTATTATTACATTGATTTGATTATGTTGTGAGGGAATTATTTTTATGAAGTCATTTACCTTATATGATTTTTTTTATGATGTCATGATGTTTTTTTACATGTGTTCTGCGATGATGTATGATTTATGATTATGTGGAACACATAAGAAAGGATTCATTATAAGATGGGTGGGACCTATATCTCCCTCCAATGCATTGGGTAAAGATTTTATATCTCATGAGATAGACATGGCTGGAATGGTAGGTTACACCGGTTCAGTGAAACAGGACTGGAACGAGGGTGACTCGGTTCAGAAAGGGACTTTGTCCACTAAGATAGTCTTGGCAATGAGTCATGACTAACAAGAAATGATTTTACATGATTATGTGTGCATGCCACAAAGTTTCAAGGTTTATGTTAAGATTATGGGGATCTCATTTTCACTTCTATGATTTATTCCATGTTAAGATATTATGATCTCTTTTGCAGGTTATGATTTTCAAAAAGATATGATATGTTTTTTATTTCCTTTATTTGCCCTTGTTGAGCATTTGAGCTCACCCTTTTATGTTTTCTTTTCCCCAGGTCAGGAAGATGGATATTAAGTATAATATGCTTAAAGGGACCCTAGATATGATGAAATAAATGGGACACACTGTAGAAGATTTATGAACCAGTTGTTTATGTTTCCCAGTATCTAAAGACACTATACCTATACGGTCCTTTGTGGTTTTGTCATATGTTGTAATAAGTGTGCTTCAATTTTGAAGTATTAACAATGTATGTAAAGTATGGGTCGTTATAGATGGTATCAAAGGAAAGGTATAGTCTACCTTTGGAAACTAGGATGTGAAAGCCTTAGTAAGAACCCTAATGATAAGTCTAAGCATAGAACACAATTTTAGTGTTTTAGAAATGGCCATGAATACCCTAGGATAAGACCTTAAGTGTGAAATTTTATCCTTGATTATGTGGTTTTCCTATTATAATTAGTGTTGCACACACTATTCTTCTTGGTTTTAGTCAATGGCTGGAACCTGAAGGAACCGTGTTAATGCGGAATGCGATGGGCAATTCAATGATTGTCCCCCTGAGCAACCAAACGATATGGGAGCTGGAATGAAAAATCTTGTAGCCATGCTCACACAACTTTCTCAAGCAATGAATCATGCAGGACTTCCAAATTAGAAAATGAAGGAGCAACATTATGTTGAATCCTTCATGAGGCAGCGTCCACCTTCTTTCAGTGGGTCTACTGATCCATTAGTTGCTGAACAATGGATTAGTACTACTGAAAAGATATTTTCAGTTCTTCAATGTTCTGAACATGATAAAGTCATCTTAGCAGTGTATCGTTTGGAAGGAGATGTTGATCAATGGTGGAATCTTATTAAGAATACGAGGAAAAGGGATGAAATTGAGTCTATGGAATGGGACAAGTTAAAGAACTTATTTTTCAATAAGTACTTCCCTCGTATTCTCCGAACAAAGATGGAGAAAGAGTTTCTTGAACTGAAGAAAAGGGATGATGAATCTGTTGGTACCTATGAAGAAAATTTAACAAGACTTGCAAGGTACGATTCTGGTATTATTATCCAACCTGATAGTAATATCGATCGATTCGTTAGTGGCTTAAAACAAAGTCTTCGATGGGAATTATCCATAAGGGACTTCAATAGCTACGAGGAAATCATTCGATGTGCTCTCAAAGTCGAGATGGAGATTAGAGTAACCCATCAGTCACATGGGTTTGATAAGAAGAGGAAGATGGAATTCAAAGGAAAATCTAAAGAGATCACTGAAAAGAGGATGAGCTTTCCCTTATGCTCAAAGTGTGGAAAGAAACATGGAGGGAGTTTTCTTAAAGGGACAAGTAAATGTTTCAAATGTGGAAAGGAAGGTCATCGGGCATTTGAATGCTGCGATAATGGGAAGAAGATGTCTAATGATGCAAACAAAGGAATGGATACACAGAATGAACCTTCTACACTTCAATGTTTCAAGTGCAAGGAAATGGGGCATTATGCCAATCAATGCCCAAATCCAAGGGTTGATGATGATGTTCGACGTCAACAAAATCTTAAGACTAAAGACAAAGGAAAGTCACATGCAATTTCTATCAGCAATGTGGAGTACGATAACAAAGTGGTGAAAGGTACACTTACCATCCACTCTAAAGTAGAAAATGTTTTATTTGATTCTGGATCCACCCACTCTTTTATTTCGGAAAAAATTTTCTATGGGTATCACCGTATTACCTCAACAATTAGATGTTGAGTTAGTTGTGACAAAACCTAATGGCACAACAGTCGCATCAAAAGATTATAAATCTTCTCCGATCGATGTTTGTGGGAAAGTGCTTCCTGCAAATCTTGTGATCCTTTAGTGGAATTTGATGTGAATCTTGGCATGGATTGGATTTCTCTATATGGAGCTCATATCCATTGGCAAAGAAGGGAAGTCACATTTCATATTCCAGATCAATCTACGATCCTCTATCGATGCAAGGATGAATATAACCTTCCAGTGGAAATTCCTTCCATCTTATGGGTCTTGATTCCACTAAATGAAGGTTATTTATCTCAAATGGTTGGTGATAAACTTACGATTAAGAATATTCCCATCGTATGGGAGTTTGATGATGTCTTTTCGGAGGAATTACCGGGTCTTCCACCAAATCGTGAAGTTGAGTATTCAATAGAACTCGTACCGGGTGCTTTGCCGATTTCAAAGACACCTTATAGAATGGCCCCAATTGAGTTGCAATAATTAAAGAAGAAACTGCAGGAGAATCTTGATAAGGGATTCATACGCCCTAGTGCGTCACCTTGGGGAGAACCTGTTCTATTTGTTAAGAAGAAAGATGGATCAATGAGACTCTGTATTGATTATCGAGAACTTAACAAGATCACTATCAAGAACAAATATCCTCTCCCATGCATTGATGACTTATTTGACCAACTATGCGGAGCTCAATACTTTTCCAAGATTGATCTTCGTTCAGGGTATCATCAATTAATGGTCAAAAGGGAGGATATACCAAAGACGGCTTTCCGTACAAGGTATGGACACTATGAATTTATAGTGATTCCATTTGGTCTTAATAATTCCCCTACTATCTTCATGGATCTAATGAATAGAGTCTTTAGAGACTATCTTGATCAATTTGTGGTAGTCTATATAGACGATATTCTTGTCTATTCAAAGAGAAAGGAAGAGCATGAAGATCACTTGAGAATTATATTGAAGACCCTGAGAAAGGAGAAGCTTTATGCCAAATTTACCAAGTGTGAATTTTGGCATCAAAAAGTTGAATTTTTGGGTCACATAATCTCAAAAGAGGGGATATATGTGGATCCAGCAAAAACAGAGGTTATCGAAAGATGGCCGAGACCAACAACAGTAACTGAGATCCGATGTTTTCTGGGTTTGGCTAGATATTATCGACGTTTGGTAAAAGATTTTTCACTATTATCTAATCCACTCACCAAGTTGACTCGGAAAGGAGTTAAGTTTGTTTGGACAGAGGAATGTGAAGAGAATTTCAAGGAGTTGAAAGGAAGGTTATCCAGTGCACCTGTGCTCACACTGCCTTGTAGTGGAGAAAGGTTTGTGATCTATAGTTATGCATCCATGAAGGGATTGGGGTGTGTTCTTATGCAAAATGTTATGGTGATAGCTTATGCCTCACGACAGTTGAAAATCCATGAGCAAAATTACCTAACACATGATTTAGAGTTGGCTACGGTAATCTTTGAATTAAAGATTTGGAGGCATTACCGTTATGGTGAAAGGTGTGAAATTTATACTGATCATAAAATTTTAAAGTATATTTTCACACAAAAGGAGTTGAATATGCGTCAGAGAAGATGGTTGGAGCTGATTAAAGATTATGACTGCTCAATCCATTACCACCCTGGGAAAGAAAACAAGGTGGCAGATGCATTTAGTCGACAAGAACATACTAGTTTATCCATGATGAGGATCACAAAAGATCCAATATTTACGGATTTACAAAGGATGGATCTTGGAATTATAATGGAAGGTGAAAAATCTTATCTTTCTCAAATGAATGTTCAACCATCTATACATGTGAAGATTAAAGAGGCACATAATGAAGAAGTAGAGTTCCAAAAGAAGGTGAGAAATGTTCCTGAATTCAACCTTGATTGTGATGGGATAATAAAGTTCAGGAATCGGGTTTGTGTTCCTCCCATCCCCGAATTACAGAAGGAGCTGCTGGATGAGGCTCATAGTTCTTCATTCTCTATTCATCCTGGAAGCACGAAGATGTATAGGGACCTGAAATAGTACTTCTGTTGGATGGAATGAAAAGAGTTGTTGCTGAATATGTCTCTCGATTATTGGTTTGTCAAAAAGTTAAAGCTGAGAGACAGAATTCTAAGGGGATGTTACAACCATCACCCATACCAGAATGGAAATGGGAAAACATCACTATGGACTTTGTCAGAGGACTTCCTAAAACATCCAAATGCAATAATGATATTTGGGTCATAGTTGTCCATCTTTCAAAGTCTGCACACTTCATTGCTATTAGAGAGGATTTCTCTCTAGATCAGCTTGCCAGTATATATATAAAGGAATTGGTAAGATTGCATGGAGTATCACTTTCTATTATATCTGATCGGGATCCGAGATTACCTCGAAGTTCTGGCGAAGTCTTCAGCATACTCTGGATACAGAGTTGAGTTTCAGCACTACTTATCATCCCCAGACAGACGGTCAGTCTGAGAGAACAATTCAAACCCTAGAATATTTGTTGATAGCTTTCTCTATGGATTTCAAAGGAGGTTGGGATCAATACCTACCTTTGGTGTAATTTTCTTATAATAATAACTTTCACTCCAGTATTCAGATGGCTCCTTATGAAGCTCTCTATGGAAAGAAATGAAGGACTCCAACTTGCTGGGATGAAGTTGGGGAAAGAAATCTATTAGGACCTAATCTCATTGATGAAATAGCAGAAAAGGTCAGATCTATTCAACAACACATAAGAGAAGCTCAGAGTCGACAGAAAAGTTATGCTGACAACCGAAGAAAAGACCTAGAGTTTGAAGTGGGTGATAAAGTGTTCTTACGAATATCTCCCTGGAAGAGGGTTATGAGATTTGGAAAGAAGGGGAAGTTGAGCCCTAGATATATCGGTCTTTTCGAAATACTGGATCGTGTTGGAAAGGTAGCTTACCGATTGGCGCTTCCACCGAATCTCTCTCAAGTTCACGATGTGTTCCATGTATCTCTCCTGAGAAAGTACATACATGATCCTTCAAATGTACTCAGCTCAGAAGTTGTACCGCAGGAGCAAGATCATTCTTATGAAGAACAACCGATAGAGATTCTGGATCGTAGCGAAAAAGTCCTACGATACAAGACCACTCGATTGGTGAAAGTTTTATGGAGGAACCACCAATTAGAATAAGCTACATGGGAGCTTGAGGATATGATGAGGGAGAAGTATCCTCATCTGTTTGTTACAAAGTGACGAATTTCGCGGGCGAAATTCTTTTTAAGGGGGGTAGAATGTAACACCCGAGATTTTTATGAGTAAGATATTTTTTTTATATATCATTAAAGGAATACTTCACTACATACTAGCTTGGCTTACTTTACACGCAATCTCGACCTTCCTCGATAGCTTGCGTCGTACGCAATACCGAGTTTCACTAAACAACGATATGCTATTAAAATATTATTAAAACTAGCTGTTATGAATAGTAATAACCACTTTTTGAAATTTTATAATTTTTATTTTTCAAAATCGACTTCATTTTTGGATTCGGAATACAGAAATTATACTAGGGTGAAATTTTGGTATTTTTCTGAAAACATTCAATTTTTGATGAATAGTGAAACCACTAAGTGGTAGGATAAAAAACTGAATTTTGCATAAAACTTAATTTTACCGCTTCTGTGAATGGAATTTCGAAAATCCGACAGACACGGTTGATATCAGTAAGTAAAATGTGGTTCAATGAGATAAAAATAATTTTTTGGTGAATAGTAACTTTTTACTTTTTTACTGCGGTTAATAGTAAATAGGTTAACTAAGGGTAAAAATGATATTACTATTACCCTAACTCATGTCATAATTCTATTGGATAAGTGTAATTCGACCAAAAGCATCCTTATGAATAAAATATGACCATTTAGGCCCACTTGGGTTAGATTAGGACATTTATTATTAATTTATTTAAAGAAGGGTTAAAATAGTTAAAATCAATGTTTAATAAGTAAATCATTTTTAATATGGGGTTATACATAAGATAAATTCGACTATAAATATTCATTAGAAAGATAAAAAGATTTACTACATAATGGTATTTTATTTATAATTTTTAGACATTAAATAATTTAATGTATTTATGACACAATTATGATGCAGTGATTATCTTATTTATGAAATATTGACATAATTGATGTTATAAACACCAAAATAAAAGTAATTTGAGACTTTTTATGAATTACACTAATTTTCTAGGTTATTATGATATATTAGTGTTGATTTAATCAACTTGGTTCTAACATATAATTCTGTTATGACTTTCAAAAAAATCATATATCCAATAGTGTCAAAATTGACACAAAATAGTTTTTAAATCACGTATTATATTATTAATTGTTATTTTATTCCTAAAAATCTATGGTTCGGCCAAATGACTTAGATAAAGATATATATATAAATAATAAACAATTTGGTGTTCGTTTGGCATGTTATAGTATGTGTATTAACCATATATTGAAAGAAAACAAAAAGACACGGTAAAAGTTAAATTATTTAACTTAGAGTTAAATCTAATTGACAAGGTTAAAATAATACCCTAAACTTGTCTAAATCCTATTGGTTGATAGGATTTCGACCCAGCCCCACTTTAGATTCGAAATAAGACCCTTTGGAACCATTATAAACCGATTTTGACTTTAATATAAAATAATATTTTGAGATATTCCTAAGGTGCCCCTCTCCTCCATTATAAAAGGGAACCTCCTCCCCCTCCTCCTCACACCAATTTGAGCACTCATGTTCGGAAAACCCTTGCAATGTTATCCTCTCCACTTCCCTAGAATAATCCTAGAGGTCCTGGTCTTTTTCAAAGACCAATCTTAGTTCCCTAAGTTGAGGATTCAAAGAGGCGTTTCAAAGAAGAGGTAATATCCATTACCGATCTTTTCAATTTCTTTCTTCTTCAACTTCTTCTTATTTAGTTGTTTCATGATAAAGTAATAACATAAGTATTACATACATACTGATATTTTATTATAAATTTGAAACAACCGTAATTCACCTTCTACGGAAAAATGAAATCACCGCGCGTGCGTACGTACGGAATACCGTCTCCACGCCGTGGTGTAATCTATTTTCCACCATCACCATAAAAGGATGGGAATAATGGTGTAATGAGTAACTATATATGATTATTATAAAGTGATATTGATAATTAAATAGTATAAATACACTTAAATACAATTCCACGATCATGGGAACAATATCATTGCTCGTGCGTACGTACAAAATATCGTCTCCACGATGTGATGCGACTCGTTCTACTTGATCATCATTTCATAGTAATTATATAAATGAATTGAATGAATAAATATGATATATGTTACACTAATACCATTTTGGATATAAGTTATCTGTAACCTTAAAAGAAGAATAAGAATTTATTCGGCAAAACACGAATAAGAACAAAAGGCAATAAAGACCCGAGTAACAAGTAACAATGAAATATTACTAATAAGAAGCTAAGAATATGACCATATATGATATAATATCAATATGTATGATTCTGGAATAAGTCAATAACATTATTTAAACCAGTAAACAGGAGCTTCGGACACGTATAAAGCAAATCGTACCTAAGGTAAGGAAAAATATCACAATCTCATTTTTATCCGAGATTGTTTATTCATAAGTATTTACTAGGGTGTATTTTATCATCTGCATCCATGTTTCATAAATATGTAATATTATTTCCATCCACCTTCAATTTTTTAAATCCATTTTTACCCTTCGGTGAGTTTTTAGTAAAATAAATGAAAGGAATCTTTTGTCGTTTTTCGTACGAGGTACTTTTTGACTTTTCTGACAAATGTACGAAGAATGTTTTTTTAACTTATACGGCATGAATGGATTCTTAAAACATTATTTCCAAGAAGCTTCCTTTACAAGTTTTCACGTTTATTTTTAAAAAACTTCTTTTATTTTATAATTGTATGACATGTTAAGAAATGAAAAGAGATTATGAAGAAGAAAGGATATTTTCCTCAAGAATGGAGTTCAAGTGTTTTATCAAAATTATTTTCCATCTAAGATAATAAAGGGTTATTTTTTTATCCCTATTATTACATTGATTTGATTATGTTGTGAGGGAATTATTTTTATGAAGTCATTTACCTTATATGATTTGTTTTATGATGTCATGATTTTTTTTTACATGTGATATGTGATGATGTATTATTTAAGATTATGTGGCACACATAAGAAAGGATTAATTATAAGATGGGTGGGACCTATATTCCCCTCCAATGCATTGGGTAAAGATTTTATATCTCATGAGATAGACATGGCTGGAACGGTAGGTTACACCGGTTCAGTGAAACAGGACTGGAACGAGGGTGACTCAGTTCAGAAAGGGACTTTGTCCACTAAGATAGTCTTGGAAATGAGTCATGACTAAGAAGAAATGATTTTCCATGATTATGTGTGTATGCCACAAAGTTTCAAGTTTTATGTTATGATTATGGGGATCTCATTTTCACTTCTATGATTTATTCCATGTTATGATATTATGATCTCTTTTGCAGGTTATGATTTTCTAAAAGATATGATATGATTTTTATTTCCTTTATTTGCCCTTGCTGAGCATTTGAGCTCACCCTTTTATGTTTTCTTTTCCCCAGGTCAGGAAGATGGATATTATGTAGACTATGCTTAAAGGGACCCTAGATATGATGAAATATATGGGAGACACTGTAGAAGATTTATGAACCAGTTGTTTATGTTTCCCAGTTTCTAAAGACACTATACCTATACGGTCCTTTGTGGTTTTGTCATATGTTGTAATAAGTGTGCTTCAATTTTGAAGTATTAACAATGTATATAAAGTATGGGTCGTTATAGTTGGTATCAGAGGAAAGGTATAGTCAACCTTTGGAAACTAGGATGTGAAAGCCTTAGTAAGAACCCTAAGGATAAGTCTAAGCATAGAACACAATCTTAGTGTTTTAGAAATGGCCATGAATACCCTAGGATAAGACCTTAAGTGTGAAATTTTATCCTTGATTATGTGGTTTTCCTATTATAATTAGTTTTTCTCACACTATTCTTCTTGGTTTTAGTCAATGGCTGGAACCCGAAGGAACCGTGTTAATGCAGAATGTGATGGGCAATGCAATGATTGTCCCCCTGAGCAACCAAACGATATGGGAGATGGAATGAAAAATCTTGTAGCCATGCTCAAACAACTTTCTCAAGCTATGAATCATGCAGGACTTCCAAACGAGCAATGGAAGGAGAAACATTTTGTTGAATCCTTCATGAGGCAGCGTCCACCTTCTTTCAGTGGGTCTACTGATCAATTAGTTTCTGAACAACAGATTAGTACTAATGAAAATATATTTTCAGTTCATCAATGCTCTGAACATGATAAAGTCATCCTAGCAGTGTATCGTTTGGAAGGAGATGCTGATCAATGGTGGAATCTTATTAAGAATATGAGGCAAAGGGATGAAATTGAGTCTATGGAATGTGACTAGTTAAAGAACTTATTTTTCAACAAGTACATCCCTCGTATTATACAAACAAAGATGGAGAAAGAGTTTCTTGAACTGAAGCAAAGAGATGATGAATCTGTTGGTACCTATGAAAAAATTTTTACAAGACTTGCAAGGTACGCTTCTGGTATTATTATCCAACCTGAGAGTAATATCGATCGATTCTTTAGTGGCTTAAAACCAAGTCTTCAAAGGGTGTTAGCCATAAGGGACTTCAATACCTACGAGGAAATCGTTCGATGTGCTCTCAAAGTCGAGATGGAGATTGGAGTAACCCATTAGTCACATGGGTTTGATAAGAAGAGGAAGATGGAATTCAAAGGAAAATCTAAAGAGCACACTGAAAAGAAGATGAGCTTTACCTTATGCTCAAAGTGTGGAAATAAACATGGAGGGAGTTGTCTTAAAGGGAAAAGTAAATGTTTCATATGTGGAAAGGAAGGTCATCGGGCATTTGAATGTCGCGATAATGGGAAGAAGATGTCTAATTATACAATCAAAGGAAGGGATACACAGAATGAACCTACTACACTTCAATGTTTCAAGTGCAAGGAGATGGGGCATTATGCCAATCAATGCCCAAATCCAAGGGTTGATGATAATGGTCGACGTCAACAAAATCTTAAGGCTAAAGACAAAGGAAAGTCACATGAAATTTCTATCAGCGATGTGGAGTACGATAACGAAGTGGTGAAAGGTACACTTACCATCCACTCTGAAGTAGCAAATGTTTTATTGCATTCTGGATCCACCCACTCTTTTATTTTTGAAAAACTTTCTAAGGGTATCACCGTATTACCTCAACAATTAGATGTTGAGTTAGCTGTGACAACACCTAATGGCACAACAGTCGCATCAAAAGTTTATAATTCTTCTCCAATCGATGTTTGTGGGAAAGTGCTTCCTGAAAATCTTGTGATCCTTCCTTTAGTGTAATTTGATGTGATTCTTGGTAGGGATTGGCTTTATCTACATGGAGCTCATATCAATTGGCAAAGAAGGGATGTCACATTTCATATTCCAGATCAATCTTCGATCGTCTATCGATGCAAGGATGAATATAACCTTCCAGTGGAAATTCCATCCATCTTATGGGTCTTGATTCCACTAAATGAAGGTTATTTATCTCAAATGGTTGGTGATAAACTTACGATTAAGAATATGCCCATCGTACGGGATTTTGATGATGTCTTTCTGGAGGAATTACCGGGTCTTCCACCAAATCGTGAAGTTGAGTTTTCAATAGAACTCGTACCGGGTGCTTTGCCTATTTCAAAGACACCTAATAGAATGGCCCCAATTGAGTTGCAGGAATTGAAGAAGCAACTCTAGGAGAATCTTGATAAGGGATTCATACGCCCTAGTGCATCACCTTGGGGAGCATCTGTTCTATTTGTTAAGAAGAAAGATGGATCAATGAGACTCTGTATTGATTATCTAGAACTTAACAAGATCACTATCAAGAACAAATATCCTCTCCCACGCATTGATGAATTATTTGACCAACTACGCGGAGCTCAATAATTTTCCAAGATTGATCTTCGTTTAGGGTATCATCAATTAAGCGTCAAAAGGGAGAATATACCAATGAAGTCTTTCCATACAAGGTATGGACAATATGAATTTATAGTGATGCCATTTGGTCTTACTAATGCCCCTACTATCTTCATGGATCTAATGAATAGAGTCTTTAGAGACTATCTTGATCAATTTGTGGTAGTCTATATAGACGATATTCTTGTCTATTCAAAGAGCAAGGTAGAGCATGAAGATCACTTGAGAATTATATTGAAGACCCTCATAAAGGAGAAGATTTATGCCAAATTTAACAAGTGTGAATTTTCGCTTCAAAAAGTTGCATTTTTGGGTCACATAATCTCAAAAGAGGGGATATATGTGGATCTAGCAAAAACAGAGGTTATCGAAAGATGGTCGAGACCAACAACAGTAACTTCGATCCGAAGTTTTCTTGGTTTGGCTGGATATTATCGACGTTTTGTAAATGATTTTTCACGATTATCTAATCTACTCACCAAGTTGACTCGGAAAGGAGTTAAGTTAGTTTGGACAGAGGAATGTGAAGTGAATTTCAAGGAGTTGAAAAGAAGGTTATCCAGTGCACCTGTGCACACACTGCCTTGTTGTGGAGAAAGGTTTGTGATCTGCAGTGATGCATCCAAGAAGGTATTGGGGTGTGTTCTTATGCAAAATGATATGGTGATAACTTATTCCTCACGACAGTTGAAAATCCTTGAGCAAAATTACCCAACACATGATTTGGAGTTGGCTGCGGTAATCTTTGGATTAAAGATTTGGAGGCATTACTGTTATGGTGAAAGGTGTGATATTTATACTGATCATAAAAGTTTAAAGTATATTTTCAAACAAAAGGAGTTGAATATGAATCAAAAAAGATGGTTGGAGCTAATTAAGGATTATGACTTCTCAATCCATTACCACCTTGGGAATGAAAACAAGGTGGCAGATGCATTAAGTCGACAAGAACATGCTAGTTTATCCATGATGAGGATCACAAAAGATCCAATATTTATGGATTTACAAAGGATGGATCTTGGAATTATAATGGAAGGGGAAAAATCTTATCTTTCTCAAATGAATGTTCAACCATCTATACATGTGAAGATTAAAGAGGCACAGAAAGAAGATGTAGAGTTACAAAAAAAGATGAGAAATGTTTCTGAATTCAACCTTGATTGTGATGGGATAATAATGTTCAGGAATCGGGTTTGTGTTCCTCTCCCATGCATTGATGACTTATTTGACCAACTATGCGGAGCTCAATACTTTTCCAAGATTGATCTTCGTTCAGGGTATCATAAATTAAGGGTCAAAAGGGAGGATATACCAAATACGGCTTTCCGTACAAGGTATGGACACTATGAATTTATAGTGATTCCATTTGGTCTTACTAATTCCCCTACTATCTTCATGGATCTAATGAATAGAGTCTTTAGAGACTATCTTGATCAATTTTTGGTAGTCTATATAGACGATATTCTTGTCTATTCAAAGAGAAAGGAAGAGCATGAAGATCACTTGAGAATTATATTGAAGACCCTGAGAAAGGAGAAGCTTTATGCCAAATTTACCAAGTGTGAATTTTGGCTTCAAAAAGTTGCATTTTTGGGTCACATAATCTCAAAAGAGGGGATATATGTGGATCCAGCAAAAACAGAGGTTATCGAAAGATGGCCGAGACCAACAACAGTAACTGAGATCTGATGTTTTCTGGGTTTGGCTAGATATTATCGACATTTTGTAAAAGATTTTTCACTATTATCTAATCCACTCACCAAGTTGACTCAGAAAGGAGTTAAGTTTGTTTGGACAGAGGAATGTGAAGAGAATTTCAAGGAGTTGAAAGGAAGGTTATCCAGTGCACCTGTGCTCACACTGCCTTGTAGTGGAGAAAGGTTTGTGATCTATAGTTATGCATCCAAGAAGGGATTTTGGTGTGTTCTTATGCAAAATGATATGGTGATAGCTTATGCCTCACGACAGTTGAAAATCCATGAGCAAAATTACCTAACACATGATTTAGAGTTGGCTACGGTAATCTTTGAATTAAAGATTTGGAGGCATTACCGTTATGGTGAAAGGTGTGAAATTTATAATGATCATAAAATTTTAAAGTATATTTTCACACAAAAGGAGTTGAATATGCGTCAAAGAAGATGGTTGGAGCTGATTAAGGATTATGACTGCTCAATCCATTACCACCCTGGGAAAGAAAACAAGGTGGCAGATGCATTAAGTCGACAAGAACATGCTACTTTATCTATGATGACGATCACAAAAGATCCAATATTTACGGATTTACAAAGGATGGATCTTGGAATTATAATGGAAGGTGAAAAATCTTATCTTTCTCAAATGAATGTTCAACCATCTATACATGTGAAGATTAAAGAGGCACAGAAAGAAGAAGTAGAGTTCCAAAAGAAGGTGAGAAATGTTCCTGAATTCAACCTTGATTGTGATGGGATAATAAAGTTCAGGAATCGGGTTTGTGTTCCTCCCATCCCTGAATTACAGAAGGAGCTGCTGGATGAGGCTCATAGTTCTTCATTCTCTATTCATCCTGGAAGCACGAAGATGTATAGGGACCTGAAAGAGTACTTCTGGTGGGATGGCATGAAAAGAGATGTTGCTGAATATGTCTCTCGATGCTTGGTTTGTCAACAAGTTAAAGCTGAGAGACAGAATTCTAAGGGGATGTTACAACCATTACCCATACCCGAATGGAAATGGGAAAACATCACTATGGACTTTGTCACAGGACTTCCTAAAACATCCAAAGGAAATAATTATATTTGGGTCATAGTTGATCATCTTACAAAGTCTGCACACTTCATTTCTATTAGAGAGGATTTCTCTCTAGATCAGCTTGCGAGGATATATGTAAAGGAAGTGGTAAGATTGCATGGAGTACCACTTTCTATTATATCTGATCGGGATCCGCGATTTATCTCGAAGTTATGGCGAAGTCTTCAGCATACTCTGGACACAGAGTTGAGTTTCAGCACTGCTTATCATCCCCAGACAGACGGTCAGTCTGAGAGAACAATTCAAACCCTAGAAGATATGTTGAGACCTTGCTCTATGGATTTCAAAGGAGGTTGGGATCAACACCTACCTTTGGTGTAATTTTCTTATAATAATAGCTTTCACTCCAGTATTCAGATGGCTCCTTATGAAGCTCTCTATGTAAAGAAATGCAGGACTCCAACTTGCTGGGATGAAGTTGGGGAAAGAAAGCTATTAGGACCTGATCTCGTTGATGAAATGGAAGAAAAGGTCAGATCTATTCAACAACACATAAGAGCAGCTCAGAGTCGACAGAAAAGTTATGCCGACAACCGAATAAAAGACCTAGAGTTTGAAGTGGGTGATAAAGTGTTCTTACGAATATCTCCCTGGAAGAGGGTTATGAGATTTGGAAAGAAGGGGAAGTTGACCACTAGATATATCGGTCCTTTCGAAATACTGGATCGTGTTGGAAAGGTAGCTTACCGATTGGCGCTTCCACCGAATCTCTCTCATGTTCACGATGTGTTCCATGTATCTCTCCTGAGAAAGTACATACCTGATCCTTCACATGTACTCAGCTCAGAAGTTGTACCACTGGAGCAAGATCATTTTTATGAAGATCAACCGATAGAGATTCTGGATCATAGAGAAAAAGTCCTACGAAACAAGACCACTAGATTGGTGAAAGTTTTATGGAGGAACCACCAATTAGAAGAAGCTACATGGGAGCTTGAGGATATGATGAGGGAGAAGTATCCTCATCTGTTTGTTACAAAGTGACGAATTTCGAGGGCGAAATTCTTTTTAAGGGGGGTAGAATGTAACACCCGAGATTTTTATGAGTATTATTTTTTTTATATCATCAAAGGAATCTTTCACTACATACTAGCTTGGCTTACTTTACACGTAATCGCGACCTTCCTCGATAGCTTGCGTCGTACCCAATACTGAGTTTCACTAAACAACGATATGCTATTAAAATATTATTAAAACTAGCCATTATGAATAGTAATAACCACTTTTTGAAATTTTATAAATTTTATTTTTCAAAAAGGACTTCATTTTTGGATTCGGAATACAGAAATTAGACTAGGGTGAAATTTTGGTATTTTTCTGAAAACATTCAATTTTTGATGAATAGTGAAACCACTAAGTGGTACGTTAAAAAACTGAATTTTGCATAAAACCTAATTTTACCACTTCTGTGAATGAAACTTCGAAAATCTGACAGACACGGTTGATATCATTAAGTAAAATATGGTTCAATGAGATAAAACTAATTTTTTGGTGAATAGTAACGTTTTACTTTTTTACCGCGGTTAATGGTAAATAGGGTAACTAAGGGTAAATATGATATTAATATTACCCTAACACATGTATTAATTCTATTGGATAAGTGTAATTCGGCCAAAAACAACCTTATGAATAAACTATGACCATTTAGGCCCACTTTGGTTAGATTAGGACATTTATTATTAATTTATTTAAAGAAGGGTTAAAATAGTTAAAATCAAAGTTTAATAAGTAAATCATTTTTAATATGGGGTTATACATAAGATAAATTCGACAATAAATATTCCTTAGAACTCTAAAAAGATTTCCTACATAATGGTATTTTATTTATAATTTTTAGACATTAAATAATTTAATGTATTTATGACACAATTATGATGCAGTAATTATCTTATTTATGAAATATTGACATAATTGATGTTATAAACACCAAAATAAATGTAATTTGAGACTTTTAATGAATTACACTAACTTTATAGGTTATTATGATATATTAGTGTTGATGTAATCAACTTTTTTCGAACATATAATTTTGTTATGACTTTCACAAAAATCATATATCAAATAGTGTCAAAATTGACACAAAATAGTTTTTAAATAAAATATTATATTATTAGTTGTTATTTTATTCCTAAAAATCTATGGTTCGGCCAAATGACATAGATAAGGATATATATATAAATATTAAACAATTTGGGGTTCTTTTGGCATGTTATAGTATGTGTATTAACCATATAGTGAAAGAAATCAAAAAGACACGGTAAAAGTTAAATTATTTAACATAGAGTTAAATCTAATTGATAAGGTTAAAATAATACCCCTAAACTTGTATAAATCCTATTGGATGATAGGGTTTCGACCCATCCCCACTTTAGCTTCGAAATAAGACCCTTTGGAACCATTATAAACCGATTTTGACTTTAATATAATTTAATATTTTGAGATATTCCTAAGGTGCCCCTCTCCTCCCTTATCTAAGGGCACCTCCTCCCCCTCCTCCTCACACCAATTTGAGCACTCAGGCTTGGCCAACCCCTGCCATTTTCTCCTATCCACTTCCCTAGAATAATCCTAGAGGTCCTGGTATTCTTCAAAGACCAATCTTAGTTCCCTAAGTGGAGGATTCAAAGAGGCGTTTCAAAGAAGAGGTAATATCCATTACCGATCTTTTCAATTTCTTTCTTCTTCAACTTCTTCTTCCTTAGTTGTTTCATGATAAAGTAATAACATAAGTATTAATTACATAATGATATGTTATTATAAATATGAAGCAACCCTAATTCACCTTCTATCCATCCTACGGAAAAATGAAATCACCGCGCGTGCGTACGTACGGAATACCGTCTCCACGCCGTGGTGTAATCTATTTTCCACCATCACCTTAAAAGGTTGGGAATAATGGTGTAATGAGTAACTATATATGATTATTATAAATTGATATTTATACTTAAATAGTATAAATACACTTAAATCCAATTCCACGATCATGGGAACAATATCATCGCTCGTGCGTACGTACGGAATATCGTCTCCACGATGTGATGCGACTCGTTCTACTTGATCATCATTACATAGTAATTATATAAGTTAATTGAATGAATAAATATGATATATGTTACACTAATACCATTCTGGATATAATTTATCTATAACCTTAAAAGAAGAATAAGAATTTATTCGGAAAAACACAAATAAGAACAAAAGGCAATAAAGACCTGAGTAACAAGTAACAATGAAATATTACTAATAAGAAGCTAAGAATATGACAATATATGATATCATATCAATATGTATGATTCTGGAATAAGTCAATAACATTATTTAAACCATTATACAGGAGTTTCGGACATGTATAAAGCAAGTCGGACTTAAGGTAAGGGAAATATCACAATCTCATTTTTATCCGAGATTGTTTATTCGTAAGTAATTACTGGGGTGTATTTTATCATCCAAATCCATGTTTCATAAATATGTAATATTATTTCCATCCACCTAAAATTTTTTATATCCATTTTTACCCTTCGGTGAGTTTTTAGTAAAAGAAATGAAAGGAATCTTTTGTCATTTTTCGTACGAGGTACTTTTTGACTTTTCCGACAAAAGTACGAAGAATGTTTTTTTTAACTTATACGACATGAATGGATTCATAAAACATTATTTCAAAGAAGCTTCATTTACAAGTTTTCAATTTTATTTTTAATCAAATTATTTTAGTTTATAATTGTATGACATGTTAAGAAATGAAAAAAAATTTGAAGAAGAAAGGATATTTTCCTCAAGAATGGAGTTCAAGTGTTTTATCAAAATTATTTTCCATCTAAGATAATAAAGGGTTCTTTTTTTTATCCCTATTATTACATTGATTTGATTATGTTCTGAGGGAATTATTTTTATGAAGTCATTTACCTTATATGATTTGTTTTATGATGTCATGATGTTTTTGTTACATGTGTTATGCGATGATGTATGATTTATGATTATGTGGTACACATAAGAAAAGATTCATTATAAGATGGGTGGGACCTATATCTCCCTCCAATGCATTGGTTAAAGATTTAATATCTCATGAGATAGATATGGCTGGAATGGTAGGTTATACCGGTTCAGTGAAACAGGACTATAACGAGGGTGACTCGGTTCAGAAAGGGACTTTGTCCACTAAGATAGTCTTGGAAATGAGTCATGACTAACAAGAAATGATTTTCCATGATTATGTGTGCATGCCACAAAGTTTCAAGTTTTATGTTATGAGTATGGGGATCTCATTTTCACTTCTATGATTTATTCCATGTTACGATATTATGATCTCTTTTGCAGGTTATGATTTTCAAAAAGATATGATATGATTTTTATTTCCTTTATTTGCCCTTGCTGAGAATTTGAGCTCACCCTTTTATGTTTTCTTTTCCCCGGGTCAGGAAGATGGATATTATGTATAATATGCTTAAAGGGACCCTAGATATGATGAAATAAATGGGAGACACTGTAGAAGATTAATGAACCAGTTGTTTATGTTTCCCAGTTTCTAAAGACACTATACCTATACGGTCCTTTGTGGTTTTTTCATATGTTGTAATAAGTGTGCTTCAATTTTGAAGTATTAACAATGTATGTAAAGTATGGGTCGTTATAGAGCTTTCGATGCCTCTACGTATAAGAGATTGTACGGCTTCATGTTGTGCCATCAAAGATCGTCTCCGATCAGGACGCACGCTATACTTCCCGACTTTGGAAGGGGTTGCAGGAAGCATTTGGGACACAGCTACGTCTGAGCATCGCCTTCCATCCTCAGACGGATGGCCAGACTAAGGGACCATTCAAACTCTCGAGCACATGCTCCATGCATGTGTCCTCTACTTTGGTCACAACAGGGAGGATCACTGACCCTTGGTGGAGTTTGTATATAACAACGACTACCACTCCACCATCAGGATGGCACCTTACGAGGAACTGTATGACTGACCTTGTTGATTGCCTCTGTGCTGGACTAACCCAGGGGAGTAAGCACATGTAGGAAAAGAGATGGTGCAGGCTTCGATGGAGAAGGTCCAGATCATCCAGGAGTGGATGAAGACTGCACATAGTAGATATATGTCCTATGCTTCTAGGAGACAAAGAAAACTGGAGTTTGAGGATGGTGACCACGTTTTCCTACAGGTCTCACCTCGATGAGGTCTACGGAGATTTGGTCAGGGCGGAAAGTTATCTACACAATTCATCAGACCTTTCCAGGTCCTTAGCAGAGTAGGCGAGGATGCTTACCGCCTAGAAATTTCACCTCATTTGCATCGGGTGCATGGCTTCTTCCACATATCTCAGACAAAGAGATATGTGAACGACCCGAGCCACATCATCGATCACAGGGAGATGGACATTGATGATGGGGCAACATTGAAAGAGGCCCCGGTTGATATCGATGATCGACAAGAGCGGGTCCCATGTGGATGGTTGATTCCTCTATTGCACGTTCACTGGCAGCACGGGAACCTCGAGGAGATCACTTGGGAGCGGGAGGCTCAGATGAATGCTCAGTACCCCCATTTGTTCCCTAGTGTGTGTTGTATCTTTATGGGGATGTAAAGCCCTGAGGTGGGGGTTATTTAAAGACGCTAAAATTTCACGGAAATTATTTACTTAAAAACATTGTAATTTTATGAGTACGCAGTTTCTGACAGCACCTGAATCCAAAGCCCAGTGTACCTGAAATCAATTTTTGAAGTTTTGTTCGGGTACATTCAGTAAACGTACGAGGCGGTTTTTCTATCTTTTGAACCGGTGCATGAAATTGAAATCTGAGGACACCGATGAACTTGCAGCTCCGGTATTCACTTAAGGGGACCTTTACCGTAGTAGCATTTTATGAGGGTTGAAAGTTAATTTTTGGTGATTTAGAATAAATTAAATAAAATTGTTTTACACAATTTTATTTATTTTTGGTAGTTATAACCTACAAGAGGATGTTAAGGATGGGCCCACATCCCACATAACCTCCCCTGAGAGGATTTAGTGTGGTGGTAACCACATGAACCTGAAACCATCCACCTCCCCTCAACTACCAATTAATTTCCTTATGTTTATTTTGATAACACATCATTAATGGTGGAGCCCCTCCACCTCCCTCTTCCCATCAATTGTGCCAACTCATATAATTAATGTCTACTTTAATTATTCAGTACCTCTTTTGAATCAAATTGAATTGCATGAAAATTATTTTAATTTGAGAGCCTCTTTATTTCTTTTGTGCTGGAAAATAAATTTTGGGGAAAGGTTCTGGAGAATTAAAAGAGAGGTGATCCTTCTTCGATGAATATCACCATTCTTCAATTAAGAAAATCCCCGATGAAGAACGCGAAGGACTTCTTCCAATAACGCTTCTCCCTAAGATGCACCTCTAAGTCAATGAGTCTACGTCGCATACGACAACGACTCGTCCGATATAGTTGATGGGATTACAGCTTTCTACCGCAACACTTGTCTTCACGGCTCGACAACGTGCGACGTCTTTTTCAAGGTAGGGGTTTTATATAATTTATAAGTGAATAAATTATCTCGATTGTGTTGTTTTGTCTTTGGAATAAAATTGGCCATATGTTACCGACTAACGTGGAGGGCATGGGATAAACGAACACGGACCAATGGCCCTCCGTTTTACTTGATATTTGATTCGCAACGGGAAGCAGCGATGATAGAAGGCGGCGGCCGCGCACCAGCCATGTGCGGAGGAACCACAGCCAGAAACTGTGGGCAGCTTGGCCAGACCAAAGAAATTGAAGCACCACAAGGGAACCTCACTTCGGAGGACCGTGAACCGCAATCTGCAGGTCACTTCGGCGGAGAACCGGCATGCTCGTTGACTAGCCGGTTGAAGGAGCCGTGGCACTCGAAGGTGCGGCGCACCAGGTCCGCGGCCCTCCTGAGCGTCCCGCTTGTGCCGGGAAGGCCGGACGGTTTGAAGGGTGGCACTGCCGGTTCGAGAAAGTGCCCCCCCCCCCTCCGGACCGCTCGTCTAGCCGGTCGAGCCACGACCAGTCGGGCTGCGTGACTCATTAGGCTGGTCCGACCCTCTTCTGGGTCAGACCCGCCAAAAGCGGGTCGACCCGACCTGTCAGCCACTGGGTATGACGAGCCCGGACCGTTTCCACTTAAAAGAGAATATCTTGAAGACCACGCATCTGATAGACGCCCCATATATGGAATTGGTACCCTCGTGACGTGGCAGTCCTTTTTTGATACTCTGAGTGACTTTTGGACGTCTTTGGAAAACATCCGGGTTTGGAACAAACGTAATTCCAACCAGGCCGCTGGAACGGAAAAGCCAATATCTCTCAGACCGGGCGTCCGATGGACGCGCTGTCTATCGCGTTGGGTTTCTTTTGACAAGACAGAACTTTGGGATACATAAACTATAGAATTTGTGATAGTTTATGTATCGACCCCTTTGCTCGAGGAGCGGACCCTCCCAGAATCGAGCGTGCTGTGTGCGGGAACCCCATTGCAGGCTGCGATTGTGTTGACTACTGTACTGGAATCCTCTATGGGTTCGACATAGATGACTACTGTTCTGGAATCCTCCATGTGTTCGACATCGACGACTATAGTACTGGAATCCATCATGGGTTCAACGACGATTAATAATGTTCTTGTATCTTGCGTGGGTCTGGTAGTTTGACCTCTGTACTTGTATCATGTGTGGGTCCGGCAGAGTAGCTGGTCCTGTATCATGTGTGCGTCTGAGAGCTTAGCTGGTCTTGTATCATTTGTGGGTCCAACATATTTGATTAATCAGTGACAACATCTGATCATCTCTATCACTATATTAAATATGTATACTTATGTAAGATGAGTCTTAACATCCAATCATTACCATATATGTGACTGACTTCTTTCCTCTGTGGACTGGGTTGTGCTTGGGCTTGAGATTTGGAGCCGAACTGGAATTTATAACTTAGGTATATGTATGGGAATATACTTAATTAGGGTTGGTTGATACTTCAGGATTGTATCTTTTCATTCTGGTTTATCTTTCATGGATTCTGGGAGACATTCAGTCGTCTCAGGGTCCCTACTGAGTATGGTTATACTCACCCATACATGAGAAATGCCCTCACTACATTTTGTTGCATGCAGACGATGGACAGTGCTGATCGTGGTAGAGGCTTGTAGAGTTGGACAGTACCCGGAGGTGGAGCACATGGTGTGACGTACAGAGAGTAGACGGACAGATCCATGGTGTTGGGAGACACTATCTGTAGCCACCCTTCAGGTGGGATTCCCGAAGGATGGCTTGGTGGTTTCTGCTTTAATTTACTACTATTATACTAGTCTTCTAGTTGTACTATACATTCAGTTGGGTTTATTTTCTGGCCCATTTACTTTTGATCACTTACTTTAGTATTCAGTATAACATTGTGCTTACATCTGTCGGGTACTCTGTTTTTTTTTGTTTGCTATTATAAAGGCAATTCCTTCCCTTTTATTAGAATTTATTCCTTTGGTGCTAGTCACCAGCCCCTGGCCTGTGGAAGGCGGGCATGGGGTAGTCACAACACCGGCCCTGAAGACGGTTCAAGAAAACATATTTTTTGATAAGGAAAATCATTAATGAATTAAATCAACTATTAGATAAATGACGAATTGTATTAAGATGATTACATTTTTCGGGACCAATTATAGATATCCACTCAATGCACCATTAGTTTCTTTAGAATAATTTATTGTATTTCCATAGTTGAATTATTTTTATGGTGTATACCTACACAATAGTTTTAATCAATCTTGTGAATGGACTTGTAAGTATCGCTATCTCGAAGCCTAGTATAATGACATCCAATAATTAATAATTTCATTTATTTGAAATTTAGTTATTTTTATCCACGATAATTTCAAAATTATTTTATCTATAGATGAATTATCATTCTGATTTTTTCAATTATGTGGTATTTTTTCATTTATTTAAATTTCCATATTGATTCTGGAATATATATTTTTAATAGTCATGTTATTGAATAAATATAAAGTGTAGTAAAACAATTACATATCAATTTTAATTAATTATTTTTTTATATTCTAGTTAATTGAAGGGAATATTTGTTCAATAATTTACCTTTCCATGTTGATTGTGGTTAATAGTTCATGAAATCTTTTATTTGAGTGAACACTAACTGATAAATTTTTCTCACGCATATTTTATTTCCATTCATAGGAATCTTGAATGTGTACTAATAATTATTTTTTTGTTTTTCAATATTGATTAATTATATTCATGGAAAAAAAATTTCTAGTTTAACAATACAGGATAAAAAATCGTCCGATTTGGATATGAGAACTTTTCTCTAGTTACAATGAAATAATATGACCACTAACTCTAGGATATATGGGTTGGGGTCATTATATTTTGAAACTGATAATTTTTATGATAAACTATGTGAACTATATTAAATAAAACCATTATTATAGAACATAATCCAATGATAAAAATTAAGGATATTTATAGAAGAACATCCTCGGTTTTTTTAAGTGGGATATTATGTTTTATGCATATGAATAAATACCTTTCTAGATAGTAATAGTACAAATGGACATGATATAGATTAATAAATTTGTAATATCTCTTAAAATGTTAAATCATTCGTTACACGAGCAAAACGGGATGTAGGAAAATGGGCCTTACTACACACATGATTTGAAACTTTCGATGGATATGTGTTGAATATTTTAAATTTTCAATACAAAACATTATTATGGATTTGAACTATTGATGAAATTGAATGAATTAGGGTAATCGTAAGTGGAATTTTATTGAAAAGTTTGTCATGATTTATACATCGTATAAATAATTATATCTTTTTCACATAAACAATTTTTTTCGTACACATTTCTTTATTTTAATTATATGATTGGAACCCAACTAAAAATTGACTAAATTTAACATGAAAGATAATGTGGTGACTAGGAATAACAAAAAGGGTTGATAAAAGGAATGAATTATATAATTATTATTTATAATTGTTTATCCTGAAATTTTACTAACATAAAATATCATAACCAACTTTTGGACTCACTAAATAAGTGTTGGATAATGTTCAATAAGATATCATTTATTAGCGACAATGTGGGAATGACGGCTCAATTTTCATTATGATATAAATGTGGAATGTGACATCTAGTAATGGGTCTCTTCATAATGAGAATGATACATTTTTTAAAAATATTTTCAAAAAAAATAATTGTCTATGAAAATTATGTAAATGATGAAATGAAAAAATATCATCATAGGGATTGATTTATGGTTCCTCGACTCATATATAGGGATAATGGGAATTATATGAGTCAATTCACTCTTCTAAATATTAACCTCAAGACTAATGAAACACCTCTTTTGAAAAAATATTATTAAATTATTTATGTATTGGGATTAATGAATAATATTATTGATGAACTTTTACCAATGGATTTTTGGTTATTAGAATAATGAATCATATAAGTATGGTGTTAAATATTTTTGGGATATATGAAATATTAAACATAAGAGTTACGGATACTATCATGGGATTATGTTTTTAATAATGATGATGATTTATAAGTCATAAACACCTATTTTATAGTTTCATGTAATGGGATTCACCGATTAATGTGTAAATTATGGGAGACATTTGTGGGAGAACAACCCATTAGTGTAGTGTCTATTTTATTTTATAATTCATTTAAAGAAAAATTATCATCTTTTTAAGGTAATATTTTTAAATTTATTGATACACCTTAGGATTAATCATATAATTTATGCTGAGGTAATACTGGTTATTACATTTTGGGGTTGTTAATTTGAATTACATTAATATGGTGTGAGATAATTATTAACATGTATGATGGGTAAAAACTGATCTAATCTTGAAAGGCCTCAAGGACTGATCACATAAATAAAGGGTAAAAATGATATATCTCCTAAGAATGGCCTATATATTTTTTTTTAAAACGTTTATTGTTTTTACTTATACTATATTATGGATTGAAATAAATTATATCCAATGGTATAACTATTGATCTCCATATATTAATGAATTAAATTATATTAATTTTCTAAACTATATAAGGCTTGGAAAATATTTATAAATAGAAGGAAATAATTTTCACACATCATTGGATTTTATTGACTTCTAAAATATAATTTTAGTGATTTATGCAAAATTGTTTTTCTTAGATATTAATTTCACAGACTATTATATGTTGTAAAATTGATCGAGTTGTAAAAAAATGAAGAAATAATTTATATTAAATATAACTATATTAAATATTTATTATGAATTATGTTCATATTTAAGATACTAAATTTATTCTTGTGTATTAATAAATTATCTAAAACATGCTCATACTATCATCATATATGGTCAATAAAATGGTAGATAAAATAATCACACATTTTTGGAATTGAGATCCTTTATAATTCATTAATCCTTAACTTCCTTATTTTCATTTATATTTATCTCTATCTAAAATTAATTATGGAATTATTTCATGTACATAACATCACTTACCCTAATGTAATCCATTCTGAAATCCTAGCATGTGTTATCCAAGATGACTACTGTACTTACCATCCTCTCTTATTAAGATGATGTTTTATTAACACTTATCATTATGTGGGTTTAAGAAAAATGTATTTTATAATTTTAAACTATTATATGTCAAGATCAAGAATTAATTATGAAGGATAAAATTAAATTATTGTTCCATAATGTAACACCCTGAGAAATTAAAAGAATAAAATTTAGTCATATAGAATATATGAAAAACAAAACAAATAATAAAAGATAATATAACACTAAAACATATTATAATTTATTTAATTTTAATCAATTAAATATATTTTATACCCTGTGATGAACACATCATCTAGTTTAAACAAAAATAACATATTTTATTAAATCAATATTATTTCAAACGTTGATATTATATCCTAGAAATTAATTTTTATGTTATGGATAATAATAAAATTATTAAAACTAGTACCTTGCCTCTGCATACACACGACACTATAAGTAAAATTTAATTTTTATAATAAATTAATATAATGGTATTTTAATAATGAAAATTATGTAAAAATATGTTAACAATACATATTTAGAGATACATAATATTGGAATAGTTGTAGAATTTTCTGAGACCTCATCACAATATTAGTAAGAATAAATTATACATGAAAATAATTTAAATTTTTTTTATCAATATGGAGAAATAAAAAACATGAGGTATCATAAATTTCAAATAAGAAAAATTAATAAAAACGATGAAACATGAAAATTGAAATTTTCAAAGTAATAGAATAGATCTTGTTTTGAAATCATGGAACCACAACAGAATGATTAAATTAGAAAAAAGATGGGTGAAAACTCTAAATGAAACTATTTTTTAAGAGAAAATGGTGTTACATTTGGATCTAGACCCCTTTTATCATTTCAAGTTTGTAATCTCCTACTAATAGTGTTTTCTTCATTAATACAATGGACAATCTCTTCTGAATGTTGAATTACATTAAAATAATTCCCTACAGCATTTAAACATAATAGATAAAATAACAACTTGGAAAATCATTCACTATATATGATATACTAATCAAAAGGGATCCATTTATATATTTCTTCTTTCTAACCTGATTTTTATTAACTTTAATTATAGTAGAGTTAAAATGAAAATAAAAATGTAACATGTAATTTTAAAATAATATATTAAATATGTTTTTTACAATACCTTGCAATTACATCACCAAATTTCAGTCTAGTTTTCTGGTCTTTTTTTTGTAGTATGCCTTTATAGGAGGATGATGTTCACTACCATGGCTTGTTATTTTCATAGATCCTTGATTCATTAAAAAAATTCATTGAACAATATCATTAGCATCATAGTCACCCAATGATTTTCTACATTAATAAATGACTTCAATTAATAGTTTGAAAAAAATAGTGACAAGTGTATTTATTATAGAAGAAATATGATATTTACAAGTTCACAGAAGTGAAGAACAAATGAAATGTGTTTTAATCATACACTACAAATAGAACTGAAAAAAATTTGTATTTTCTACTCCAATGATGTAATGACGATAAAAGAAAAATAAAAAATAAAATAACTACCTGAGTAAATAAAATATTTATAACATTTGTAACAAAAACATTGTCACTGTTGTAGCTGACTCTTAAACATCCAACATTTTCATGTTCCTATAAGACTAATGTAAAATGAGTATTACAATATTTTAGTATATATTTTATAATAAATTAAAATGTAAGAAGTATAAAATATAGTACAAGGTATTTTTCATTGGTAATAATTCGTTTTGAAGATTAACTGCACTAATGATCTTATATAAAAAAGATAAAATGAATGGATGTTATGCAAAATATACAAGGAAAACCCTGTAACATTGTCTGAGAAGCATTAGGTTGTGATCAGAATGCTTGGGATTAGATTGAATTGTCAGTCTGCTGCCATCCATTGGAATATTGACTGGTGAAAATAATGCAAAATAACAAATGAACATATCGAGTGGGATTAAGAAAATTAATAATGTTCTTGTACATCGTACATTTGAATAATGAATTTAGTTTTTCCATGATGATTATATACATTTCATTATATTTCATCCTCAGTTTCCTTACCAAATTCAATTCACTATAAATTGAAAACATGGAGGAATCGCATGTAGAGAAGTCCACAATATCCTTGTTAATTTCGTGGTTATGAATAAAATAAATAAATTTCAAAAAACAGGATTGTAAAATAAGAAAAACAACTTATTATTTTATTGAATAAATATCTCTGTTACTTATATTTCATCCTCAATCACATAAATAAAAATAGTGCATGCAATAACACACGTCCAACTATGGATTCTTTGATTGATGCCATTATCTGAATGTTATACCAGGTAAAACGAAGAAATGCTAAAAAATCTCGAATAAGAGTTTTTAGATTATTTTTCTAAATTAGAAAAATAATAGTCGTGGAGTGCCCCAACCAAGGAGATATTTTTGGGAATAGTCTCAAAAATTTCCATTACAAAGTGCGTTAAATCACATCTTGGATACCAGTGACCTGAAGTATGCACATTATATGCCTTTTAGGGAAACCTGTACATTATATGGAAAATGTATCATATAAAATTTAATGTTAAAGGAATAAAACATAAAAAACATTGAAAATAATGTAGAAACACAAACCATGAAGTTTGTTTCTACTTGTAAAAACATTACGATTAGATCTTCAATATGTGTGTGGGGTGCTGTCCAAGTTTTTTCCTACCTAGAAAACACAAAACAAAATTTGTTAAATAATTAAATAACTAATGGAAATAAAATAAGACAATAGTTACATGAATTTTCGCATTTAAACCCTCGAACAGGTGTTGTAGTTAACCTATCCACACATGGACAGTTCCATCAGGTCCACCACAATCCATTAGCGGGTGTGGTATTAATAGTAGGAACTACCAAATCTTGTTTCTATTGAGTGTTGATTTTAGTTACTATTTATCTTCAACAGGATTTAAGTCAATATGATTCCCATTATGACCTCTCACCATACATGTTTTATTATGGAAAATGGAAGAAATAAACATTCCAACATGTTACCTTTGAGTATAAGGGAACCGTAAGAGTAATTTGGTAGCATTTTTCTTATAATTTTTAAGAATATATTTTTCCTACAAGATATAAAGAAAAAAAATCAAAAGAGATCTGATGTAGGTATAATAGAAACAACTATTATGAAATATATATTTGTTTTTGTGCATGAAAAAAAACATGTATCTGGAAAAAATATTACACACAGGAACCAAAAATCAAACTTGTTATATGATTGAATGCCACAACACAAATTGGTTTCTCAAATATTTAAACATGTTTATATGAAACAATAGTCGATGAGAAAGCATATTTTTTTAAAATTACCTTCGTTCTCCAATATAGTTTACTTCAATGTCTTTACGTATGAAAACTGTCTTGGCATATCTGAAGATGATGTTTCACTATAGCATCCATGTCAAATTCATGAGCAATTTTTTTCTACATAGAGAATATAATTAAAATAATATAATGTTAATTGTTTCAATTGAAATAAATGAAGCACATAAAAAGTAGAAAAAATTAGAAAGTTAGAGATTTAGAGAACTATATATTTGAAATATAAAAAACATTGAAACTCTATTATAATCGTGAATAAATATTTTCTGTAAATAAAAAAAGATAGTAATCACAGATGTTTACTGTTACATACCTGAGTTGATGATATTCCTAATGTAAAAGAAATAAATCTTGTGGCATTCATTGTACTTGATGGCGAATACCTACCAGCCAACTCCCTTATGATCATGCATGATAATGAATTCTTTCAAAAGGAAATTGTATTCTGCATAAGGAAATAACCTACATGATAATATAATCTACAAGGGTAATGCAATATCAGTACATGATAATGAAATAAATACATCAATATAAACTATAATATGATGTTATGTTGAAACATCTATATAAATAAAAATTTAAACTGCACTTTTAGTATAATATGAAATAATATAAATTGAAATATAAAATTCAAAATAAATAGAAGTATAATTTAATATAAAATTCAGTTCCAGTTCAAGACAGAATCAACAGGTGACTACGAATGTAATGGTATACAAGAACAACTATGTGCTTATATACAGTAGGTATAGCAATGTGCCAAAATTTGAATAGAAAGGCTTTGATAAAATCATGCATGAATTCTAACCAGAATGGCTTTGAAAAGGTGAATAACATAACCTATGAATTTCATTTGTATTTATAAAAATTCAGATTTCTTTTATTGATAATAGTAATACCATAGTCAAGTGTATAGGAGAAAAATATTGCAACAAAACAGATTGATGAAAAATGGAGAACAATCACCTTTTTTCTTTCTTTTCCAAGACATTCATTTCCTGATCAATTTGATACTGAAAATCTGAATCCATACCTGTGAGTGCTTTAGTTATTTTCTCCTTGACGTTTCTGACGGTAACACTCATTATTGATCCAATAGATTCGTATATATATACCTGATACATGTAACAAAAAAAATTAAGCAAACCCAAAATAGATACAGACAAGTGAATTTCAGAAATTACCATTAAAAAAGATCAAATATTGTTAAAAAAATATAAATTGATATATTGCAGTTACTGATATATATATTTTATATAAAATATTCAAACTAGAATATTTACAAACCTGTACATAAAAAGAAATTAATATTTAAAATGAATAGATATTGTAAACAAATATAAAACTGAAATATTACAGTTTAAAAATATGAATAGAGATGAATAGAGAAGTTTAATATGAATTTCTATATTAAATATATATGAAAAGATATATCCCTGAAACAAATTCAATAAAATTATAAAATGATGTATCAAAAACCATTTCATGAATTCTAAAAAAGGACAATTAAACACTACTTATATTCCATGATGAGAACATATCGTAATGCGAATGACCACAACCGCGATCATCGGTGATAGTAATAAAATTCACAGAGAAGAGTTTTGCAAAGAGGTTGTTGGGTGACCTCCACTACGGTCATTGGTGATGAAATAATCAAAGTGTTTTATAAGGTAGAGCACAGAGGATATAGAAACAAAAATTCATTTTAGATATTTAAATCAAGATTATTTAGACAAAAAATGAGGTGTCGAAAATATAATGTATGATGGAAAAAACAAACACATAAAATTCGATATCTTGTAAGAATGTATGAAAATTTTTATGAAAAGACAAATACTAAAGGATGTGTGATAGAAATAAAATTAATAGATAAGATCATCATGATTATGTTTTTGGGTGACCTCCACAACAGTCAACAGTGATGAAACTTTCACACATTTTAAAACATGAATATTACAGTTTCAAAACATCAACATAAAGTAGGAAAACATAATAGTGGGATGAGTAATCTGGAATTAGTCTCATATAATAAATATGCAAAGAGTTGTTTATAAGAATTCTAAAAACAATTATTTTAATGTTAAGCTAACATGAATGCAGGTGTACCAAAAACTACCTACAGCCAATTTAGTAACGGGGGTTCTAAAACTATTATTATCAACCTGATTTGGTGATTATAAGAAATCGAAAAACACTTATCCATTAGAAATATAAAAAAATGATACATAAAGACCTAAAAAGTTTCCATGAATAGATTACATACCCCTAAATAATGTGAAACACTATGATATATTTGAAAAATGAAGATAAGAATGCATTAAATGGATAATAGTCCAAACCATGAATTCTCACAGCTATGTAGAGAGCCATCAAAAATTCCCAAACATAGAAAACATGATTAAATAAAATGATCAAAAAAATAATATACCTTTAATATTGAATAAGTTTACATAGAAAAAAGTACATAATTTCAAGGTACAAACTTCAACTGAAACGTCACTTTCCAACTCAAAATTTTTTTCTTCAATAGAAACCCCTCTCCTGTACTCAACATAATCTAGACATATGAAATCAGAAAAAGGAAAATTCATAGTAAATGGTCATATTAAAAAATATATATATATATAATACCACTCACAATAAAAATAGACGTAAAGGGTGGTTGTAACATCTAAGAGAAGCTCAACAACGTGTCTCAGTTCAAAGGTAAATCGATCTAAGTACCATTTGAGTATGAGAAATGTGAAGCATGATGACATAGTATGCTGATGTTCTATGACTTATGTGATTTCATAGTCATATATTGTTCTGAATCACATACGATACCTCTTTCAAAGATGAAGGTGTTGTTGACTAAACCGGAATCTGACATTGTCACCGGGGTTCTATCTCCATGGAGAAGTAGGTTATCATTGTGAACATGAATGAATATGTGGAAGAAGCTGGTGATGGTGTTCCATGATGAAAGAGTTCTCGGAGGTGTGCATTAAGGTGAATAACCCCTAGACATGGGAAACCTATTACAGAACCTTGACTGGGGGGTGAAAATTGAGATGCTTAAGAAGCCCTTGTTTGGGGAGACCGAAGGAGGATCACACTAGCATTAAGGATTTGTGGGAACCCTAGGCCATGAAGAGGTGAAACCCAAGCCCGAGTGGGAGAAGGAAGATGGTGAATAGGTGAGGATAAATTAGGATAAGAATCACATTGGAGAAGGACTAGAACACAGTTTAGCATAACTAGGAGAAAAATATCAAAGTAGGATGGGGTTTGCATGGATCATAAGTTCCAGTGAGGTGAAACCCGTGTAAGAGCTAGAGTGGGATAGAGATCATTGAGATTCTACGGAAACCCTAGATTTTGGAGAACAAAAGATAATCATACTGGCATCGAGGATTTGTGGAAACCCTAGGTCATGAAGTGGTGAAACCCATGCTCTAGTAGGAGAAGGAAGATAGTGGAGAGGTGAGGTGAAACCGGGATAAAGAGCTTGTTAGAGAAGATATAGGATCGAGTCTACCATATCCAGGGGATTGAGCTCGAAGGTGGCAGGGTTTTTTGGGGAGCATAGGTTTCATTGAGCTGAATCCTGAGTGGGAGCGGGAGTGGGGGGGGGGAAATTGTAATAAAACAGGTGGAATGGAGGGACGTGGATCCTTGGAGGGTAGACACGTATCGAAAAATGAACATGGATGAATGTGAAATGGACACGTGGAAGATGGAAAGTTAGACATAATATATATAGTAGATTATATTTATAACACATGAATATATAAAATAATTAGTTATCTATTCATTATAAATAAAATAATATTCATATGAAATAAAATGAATGTTTTTCTTGAAAATTATTTTTTGGAAATGTAGTTTACTAACACTTTGCGTTCATAATTTAATATAAAATATTAGAAATTTTAGGAATTTAATTTTATAAAATAAACACAATTATTCAAATAGAAATCCAAAATTCATACTTCTGTGATTTTATAAAATTTTTCTAAAAATATATGTTTTTTGATCAGTACTGAAAATTAATTATATTTAATGAAAACTCTAATTTTGTTTTATTTTATTTGAAAGTTAATTTTTTTTTATCAAATTGGGTTTAAAGTAAAATAAATTCCAATATATTTTAATCTATCTAGATTAGGTTATCATAACTAATTTAATAATGAATTTTAATTTTAAAAAAAACCTTTATTTTTAGGTGGAAAAATCTTTTCTCCAATGATTATGCGGGAATAAATTTTAAATTAAATACTTATAAAATATAAAATTAATTTTGAAAAAATGATTAATGTTTTGGAATATTAATTAATTATATTATAAAAAATGTTAAAATAAATTATTTTCTTTTTTTAAAAGAAAAATGTAAAAAAAAATTACCGTGGTTAAAGTAAAAATGGTCATAAATGCTTGTTAAAAAATGAAAATATTGGTTGCTCTAGAATTATAAATTTTCCAAATCATATTATCAAGACATATTTTTTCTAGAGAACCTAAAATTCTTATAATGTTCCTTTCTTAATCCTTAATGAAAGTAGAAAACATGGATACAAATTATTATTTTATAAAATATATTGTCAGTCCCTTTCCCATTATAAATTGATACTAACTCCCATCAATTCATCACACCTATAAATGCATTCAAGATGACAAAACACTAAAAAAACACCTCCATTAAATACTTATAAAAATTATAGAGTTTTTTTCATGGAAAAATAATCGTAGGGTTTTTAAGGGGAGATCCAAAGGAGGTCTCTATATCATAAAGAAATTGCCTTAACTTGCATCTATGGTTTTCATTATTCATTCATCACCATAAATTATTAATAAATAATTCCAATATAATAACACATTTATGTCCTATCTACCATGTTTTTATTAATATTATTGAGTAATAAGTATATATCACCTCCTCATTGAAATGTGAAACAAAACTATCTATCATTTGTACAGTTGACTACACCTTGCTAACTGATTTGACATGTTTTCCATAAAACCATCTCAAAATATTATATAATTATGGATTTAATTGATGTGTATGTTATTTATGGTATTTTTATACTTATTTAATAACTATACCACATAATATATTCATGTTGTTGGAGGTTTTCACGGCCCTCAAAATTATATTTATTAATATACACTAGCACAACGATGCAGGGTTGACCCACAGAGAAAGCTTGTGAGTTTTATATGGTTTTTAAATGAAAACATCTGTTGTCGACAGTAGAGAAATATTTTTTGACTTTTTAACTTTTTATTATTTTTTATATTTTGTATAATTATGAAGGAAATAATATGACACTAATTCTGTAAACCTCATATTTACATAACTGGATAATGAAACAGATAAAATTAAAAGAGAATACTAATTATAAGAGAAAATATAAACAAGACTATTGAGAATTGATCACAGAATGATCTCGTGAAATTCACAATCTACTTGTTACTAGAAGGAATATTCAAATAATTAATTTCACACCTCACAAATGGTTTGTTAATCCTTCTTTTCTATAGTAATTAACACTCTGTATTTAGTTATTCAGTTTTACCCCATCAAAAACTACACATATCAAATTGATTTAACGATGTAAACATAAAAATATATCTCCGAGTGTTTTTTTGTTTAAATTTTCAGTTTGAAAAAAAATCATCAATGATCAATCTCTGAATTAGAACATTTATTTTGAAATTAAATTCATTTTGCTGAAAATTCAACATATGATTAAGAAATAGATTCAATCTCAATGATTGTATCTTGTTATTTAAAAAATAAATAAAATGAAGATGAATAATATATGAACAAAAAAAATTAAAATTTCCCAATTAAGAAATTAATCTATTATCAATTTCGATTCAAAAAAAGAAGAATACAATGTAAAGTGAAAAAATAGAGGAAGAAGAATCCTCCCTCTATAAATAAAAATCAGGATTTTCTACCTTTCTCCTTTAACTCCAAGTCATCAGTACTGCTCTTCGTGCCCCCTCAGAGAATCCTCTCTCGAAGAGTATGGTGTTCAATGAGAATGATAGTACCCAAACTTCTACTACTACTCTTCCTTAACACCTACTATCATATGTTACACGTCACCGCCTCTTTTCAAAAAATTGATCATGTCTTTTATAGCTACACAGCACACATGTGTTCTTTAGTGAACCACACATCACATTAGTTTTCTCTTATAAAAAACTCTTGATGAGTTAGTTGAATGGACCTAGACAATTTTAGGCTTTAGTGTGAACCTCTACAGTTAAAATAGAAAGTAATTAAATATAATATGTTAATATATATAAATAAATAATCAACATCTTAATTAATGTGGGATTAAATTTTATTTAGTTTAAATTATTATTCACTTACTATAAATTAATTATTTTTATTTTTTTTATAATTAAATAATTTTTTAATGTTTTAATATGATATTATTTATTAAAACAATGTATTATGACAAAAGGTATTAATATTTATCCTAATAACCCAATTAATTTTAATATTAATATTAATTTTTATTAATGAGTTTATTATTATAGATTACTATTTATATATTTTATTATCGAGTTAATATTTTTATTAATTATTAATTATATCTTTATAATATTATAATATTAATTACTTAATTAAATTAGTTACTTTATTTTAATTATTAATTGTTTGAATTTCATTTATTTATTATAAAATCAAATTACTATATTTATTAAATTTTATAATTATGGTATCTCTATTTAGATTTTATTTATAAGTTATTATTAGAAATCTGGTTTTAATAAATTTTACTAATTAGGTTATTATTATATATTTTTTATTATTTGTTTATTTAAATGTTTAGTTTATATTAAATTATTGATCTTGATAAATTTAAAACAATAATTTATATTAATTAATTTATTAATGTCATTTTTTAAAGGGAAAAAATTATTTAATTATATTATTATTTTATTTTATTTTAATAAATATTTTTAATTTAAATATTAATATTAATACTATTTTATAATGTGATATAATTTATATTATTATTTTAAAAAAAATACGTTAAAATAGTTATGTTATTCATTAAAGTATTTAATTAAATTTATTTATTTTAATTTTATGAATATATTTATTTTTATTATTTTTTTAAGATATTATTTATTTATTTAATTTTAACCTAATCACTACTCCCCGCAATCACGCGACAACAGTGGGAGGGTTTTGCTCAGCTAGTGGGTCAATAGGGGTAGGGGTGATGACTTAGAGTATAAGATGTCGACGCGGTGTGGTGGAACGACACGTCAATGGCTTCAAGATCTATTGGGGTTAAAGTTAACATTTTTTGCGATGGAAAGTAGGGATGTTAGTAATTTGCAGTGACACCCTCCTCCACGACTACCCTCCTGGTGAAATATTCAATCTCAGCCTTCGGCTTTACTTAGTGGCGTGTCCAACATGTACGTAACAATGTTCAATGGTAAAGGTATCTTCTGCCAATTCTCACAGTGGCAATGAACCACTTCAGGGTAAATCGAAGTGGTATGGTGGGTCTTGTCACGAGTTACACACTTTCATCAGTGGTGTTGTAGACCGTCTATCATATGTGGGTTCAAAATAAGTGGCTTGACTCGAATCGGGTAGTAGAATGATGCGAAAGGGGGATTTTTCAATGTTTTGAAAAAATATCTTCAAATTTTTGTTTAGGATTGGGAATTCCAGTACAGAAAATTTGAGATCTTCAATGTGGATTTTGATCTACTACCAGGTTTGGCTCCAAATCGTTTGAAATGGTGATGAGTTGAAGATGGATTAACAATGCATTTTGTAGGAAGGTGATTCACATCCGTGAGTGAAATATGTGGTGTGTCTGCTGGAGAGCTGGGGTGGAGGCATCAACGGGTCATGGTGAGACCAAAAATGTTAGGAAGGATAAGGGAGGAGCCAGTGTCACAAAATTCTACCACTATCAAGGGGGATCTTAGTGACACCATTGATCACAATAGTATCTTGTGAAATAGAAAACAGTGCACAACGGTGAGGGAAAAGTTGCACGTTAGTATCAGATGCATGGGAGAGGTATTGGAAGGATATCACACCATTAGTTATTGGTGAGATATTGAAAGGATCTTGGTGAGAGGGTGTGAGACCGATACTATTCAATAGTGAGAGGATGTAAGACCGATAACCATAGTTATGAAAATTGCAAGAAACAATCGGTGGCTCACTGAAAAATTTGAAATAAAATTATAATCGAAATTAAATTAAAAAATTGTATCTTAAACTAAGACCTAAATTAATTAATGTACATGATAGATTAATTAATTATAAACTCAAAAATGATAATAAAATAAATTTAAAACTAAACTAAATTTACTAATAAACACAAACTGGATTGATAATTAAAATAAAACTAAATATAATAATAATAAAGCTAAATTGTTAAATTTAAAAAAAATTTAATAATATAATTGACTAATGATAAAATAAATTGATAATATATAAAAGTTAAAATTTAAATTTTAATTCTATGAAATAAATTGTTGGGTGAAAAATTACTACGTTGGATACTCAAGTGTCACCGATTGTAGAAAAAGAAAAAATGGGAGAGGAAAAGTGGAAGCGATGATCAAAAATGAAAAAGGAAGTGAAATAAATGTTACGAACTACCTAAATAAAATTAAAATAAAACATTTATCATAAATTAAATCAATCAATTAAATAAATAACCACATGCTTCGAATTTAAAATGCATTAATTAATAAAATTAGAGCATAATAACTTAACTAAAATTAATTGACATGATAATTAAATTAATAAAGTAATGTTATTTTAATCTATCTAAATATAAACAAATAATATTAAAATAAAAACTATGTTAAATAATACCCAATATATATGATTAAATGATTAATTAATATAAGTGTCAATTTATTCTAATATTAAGAATATTAAACCTAACAAAACTAATTAGGAAGTAATTATTTTAGAAATGTTAGTTAGATTAAATTAATTATTTTTAAGACTAAAAATGCATATTTTTTTTCTAAAGATAAATAATTATTAAATTTAACTATATAAATACAAAATTAATAATAATTATCAGAACTTATAAAATTCATTAATTAAATTTTAAAAAATAATTTAAAAAATATTTGGCAAACTTTTTAGAAATGAGGCCACATAAAATTCCCCAACACATAAAAATTTTTGACGTCAAAAATTCCAATGATTAATTATATTTAAAAAAATAGTAATATCTGTATATTATATCTAAAAAGTAACATGTCCATCTCTTTCAAAATGGAGTACCGTCACAAGTCAATAAGATTTAATATTGAATTGTCCAAATTATTCTTCCCATAAAATCAAACTCTTCCTGGCTGTCTAAAAAATCTATGAATCATCGAGAACTGAATTTTTCCTACCACATATGTGAAACTGCATAGTGACTCTTCCAAATTCAAATCTAAGATCTAAATACAAGAGTGGAAACATGTTAAATTTATGTGTAATTAATAACTTCACCAAAGGAACACTGTATATTGACTCATCACCTAGGTTCCAAAAATAAAATATATCTTCCTGAATCATCTTATTGATACAACCTAAATAATTTTTATTTAAAAAATTTGTTCCCTTCTTCTTTTTTCATTCATCATTAACCTCACCTTAATAAAAACATTTTTTTACCGTTGACGCATTATTTTATTTTTCCCAAGCCATGTATCATGTTATAAGCACTATGGAATACACTTTTTCTATGTGTAAAGAGGGATTATAGATATTAGAAACACACCCAGTATCAAGGGTCTCATAGATTCACTGTGGGATCCACAATTCCTATACTACTCTAGTTTCAAATGATTTATATAAAAATAATTTAAATTGTCTCACTAATTTAATTACTTCAATAATTAAAATTTAAATGAGTTCACCTGAATCAAGGTCAAACATCCAGCTCCAAGGTTTATGATCATAACTCCACTGACAGGTTACCCATATCACTCTCAAATGTACTTCCTAACCCAAATTTCTATTAAATCGCCATGTAAATTTACTCAACAATAATCCACAAACTGTAATTTTTGATTTAAAGTAGCATTTAACTAATAATGAATAATTATCCTTAGAAAATACCCATTTGAGGAAAATTTTAAATCCTAATCTTCTTCTAGAAAGTGGGAATTGATGGACATATTATTATACACAGTTTAGTTCAGTCAATAATTGACTCCCTCCCTACACATAAAACAAAACTTTGTCCCCACAGTTGAATTCCAAAAAGATGAAAAATAGTTTAACAGTTATGGTTCAAAAAAGATTTTCAATTTAGTATATTTATGTCGTGTATCAAGGGTCTCAATGAATATCAAAAGTATATGTTTTTCCTAAATTTTATTTTACAGTACGGTCACAAGACGGTACATGAATTATCATTTCGGTTAGTGATAATTATTTTCAATAAAGTTCAAACAATTTCATGTAAATTATGGGTGAAAATGGATTAGGTTGAAAATATGTACACTATATTTATTTCAATTTGATGTTCTATAATGTAGGAAATAAGAATTCCAAACACCCCCACCTAATGTAGAATAACATAAAATAGAAACTGGTCAACATGTATCCCCACACACATAGGTTCAAGAAATGATTGGTGATAATATATTAATGAATTCCAATTTTTAGTTACAGGAACATGAAGAATGTTATTTAATACTCCAACATAAGTAGAAGAATTTTTTAGTTTCAACAAACATGCTGAAATTTTTTAAAAATGTAGAATTTTTTAAATTATATGAATAATTTTTCAATAGTGACACACAAAAAAATTATTTATTAAAAGTATAATTTTTTTCAAAACCTAGTAGACTATTTTCCAAATAAATATTAATTTATTAGATTCCAGTTTTTTATTATAGTGTCTCCATTAGTAGCACCTATTAATCTAAGACTCATATGAATCTGTGTGGAAAATGACCAACCAATTGTACTAAACTTGTGACTTGTAGTGAATTTATATTAACGTGAACATGAGGAGGTAAATTAATAATGAAATTAAATTTTTTTCTAAAATGGTTATCATTAATCTTAAAGAATAGGAATACCACTCACTTGAGACACATCAACAATTTCCTCACATAGTAAACAAGAACGAGTGGAAAGAACAATGAAACATCTGAAATTTCACAAAAACAAAGCATGAAACATTTTTTTTTAAAATACAAAAATGAAACTACCAAAAGGAAAAAAGAAGAACTATGGGTTTCCTCCCATGGATAACTATATTTATAGTCCATGTTGGACTCACATAGTAACTAACTATAGTCACTATATGAATGTGGTTTCTTCAATAGGAACCAACACATGTGCTTGGAAAATTTTTATTAACAGAATGATGAAATTTGATGGAACCAGGAGTGAACGCATCAGAAACAGAATTCTCATTTCCTAAATAAACCACTAAGTGGAAGCCTTTAATATTCATTAGTATGATTCTTCCAACTTCTAGAATTATTTCGGATTTATTAAGATTTGAATTCACAAGAAGTGACCACATTGAAATAGGATATCATAGGGGTATGAACTTATTTTCATTATTATCTCTCTCAACTAAAACAAAATCAAAATGATACTCAAGGGTGCTTTTGGGTGAGTACTGATTAATATATTCATGAAGGGGATCAATAATGTGATTAATATTTTTAAAAACAATAGATCTCAAGTATAGTTCCTATTCTAAATTACTAACAGTTTCACATGAAGGTTCAGCACCCGACTCAATTCAGGATTAAAGTGACAAATATTGAAGGGAAAATTTTTTGTCCATAACAAATTAAGATTTAATAATGCTATAAATATCTTCCAAAAAATCCACATCATGTGACTGACACTCAACATCTACTGCTTCTATAAAATAAATTTTGCATCCATCTTCAAGTGGTTGTTTAGACAATACATCAATTTCTAGTTCAAAATGATAATTTTATAAACCAATGTTTGTAGTGTGTTGAAAAAAGTTCAGTTCATTTGATGAAATGTTCAATTCTGCTTCAATAAGGTCATGTTCCGGATTTTTCATATTCAAGAATTTATTACCATGTATAATAACAATATTATAAATCTCACTACACAAAGTTTCAAAAAATTGATCCATGTGAGAATTGGGAAATGAGAGCTCATAAGTCATCCTTTATTCAAACAAAATACCCTTATCATTATCCTCCAAAAGATCAAAAATACATGAGTTTAAATTTTTTCATCATAGAAGAGAAGTGTCTAGTTAATGTTTAAAAAATTTATATTTTGTGTTCTCCAGTACAATGTTCTCTTTTATATTATACTCAATTTCAATTATAGGTTCATATTTAATAATTTCAGTAATGATGGTTACAGAGTCTATAACAACCATGTATTCATTTTAAAGTTTATCTTCAACACAAGTAAATTCTATTTCAAAAATCCAAAAAAAATATAATTGTTTCATATGAAGGAATCTTGAAAAAACTAGGATTTCATTTTCAATCTGTTTTAGTTCACCATAAAAATTGTCTAAATCATCTGCATTTAACTGTATTACAGGGCATTCAATGATGTTTTCAGGATTTAGTGATTTGGTTTTTTGGTAATTTAGTTCATTAAATTCATATTTTTCAATTTAAAATTGGTGTTTCCTAGTTTCACTGTTACATTCCTCTTCTATTTGATTTTCAAATATTTTATTAATATTATCTTTTTCACTCGTCTCATCATCATCCTGTTCTTAAACACTATTTTGTTATTCCAAGAGCATATTTTCTAAAATTTCAATTATTTTATCTTTCTCTAGAGAATATATAAGTACAAATTCATAGGTTCGATTAGACTTGTAATTCCAAAAATCTATCTATTATCCAATTTGGTTTCAATTAATTCGTGTTTATCTAAGAATATTGTATTAAATTCAATTTCATGACCATCCTCTTCAATGTAAACACCCTGTTGTGGCTGGTTATAGACACACTACCAGGTAGTATGCCTATAACATCCACAACATGAATAGGATTATTCACTATGGTTCTGATTTTCTTAATATACCTTTTTCATATGTCAAACAGATTACACGCACATTCAAATTTCAAAAAACATTCTATGTACACCCACACAATGGTGAATTTATCTTATTGTGTAGTATATATTATTTTTGGTTTTTTTATGTTTTTTAAACCTTAGAATGCTCAATGTGTGCCATCCTTTGAAATAGTGCCATATTTTGATGTTTTTGGAGGTCGTCCTGGCCCTCAATAATACATTTATTAACCTAAGAAGCACATCGGTGCATGGTTGATCGACATAGAAGGAATGTGAGTTTTATAAGGTTTTTCAACAACCAAAACTATTATCAGTAGTGGGGATTTTTTTATTTTCAGACATTTTATTGTTTTTTATATATTTTTTAAATTATTCTGTGAAAACATGGGACACTAATTCTGTTAAAGTCCTATTTAATTAATTAGAAATTGAAATAGATAAAAGTAATAATGTTAACTAAAGATAACAGAAAATATAAATAGGAGTGTTGAGAATTGATAACAGAATGAGAATGAGAAATTTTTAATCTACTGGTAATAAAAATGAATCTTCATATGAAAAATTTCACACCTCAAATATGAGTAAATAATCCTTTCCCACAAGAAGAATTAAAACATTTTATTTAGTTCATTATCTTCACCACAACAAAATTAATATAAGAAAAATTTATTAAAAGATATAAACAGGAAACTATCTAACCAAAAGTTTATGTAGTTTCATGTTTCATTTTTAAAAAAATACATCAATGATATATATCACAAAAAGATTATTTATTTTGAAATTAAATGAATTCAGGTGAAAAGTCACCTTAATATTGACAACCATATTCCATCTCTCTAATAGAATCTGATTCATTTTCAAAAGAAATATAACGAAGAAGAATAATGTATTAACCAATAGTCATTCAAATTTCTAGAACAATAATTTAAGCTATGATCATTTCCATTTCTGAAAATAGAAAATAAAGTGTAAAATAACAGAATACAGGAAGAAGAATCCCCCCTCTACTAATGAAAATTGTGATTTGATGCCTTTCTCATGTAACTCTGAGTCACCGGTACTTCTCCTCGTGTCCCCTCAGAGAATTTTCAACAAAAATTATGGCATGGAATGAGAATGAGAGTCCCTGAATTATTATACTTCTATTCCTTAAAACCCCCTATCATATGATGCACGTCACCACCACTTTTCACTGACATAAACTTGTCTTTTACTTATGCAGCACACATCTGTGTTTTTTCACGAACCACACATTACATCATTTTTCTCTTTTAACTATCTTCTGATGTGTTAGTTGAACGCACATTAATGTTTTTAAGGCCTATGTATGAACATACATAGTTAAAATAGAAGTTAATTAAATTAAATATTTTAACTTATATGAAAAAATAATCTACATCTTAATTAATGTTTGATTAAATGTTTTTTGTTTAAATTAATATTTAATTCCTATAAATTAATTATTATTATTTTATTCAATAATTAAATTATTTTATTTAATGTTTTTATATGTTATTATTTTTTAATTAATTTTTTATGACAAAATATTTTTTAATTTTAAGTTAATAACTTAATTAATTTTATCATTTTTATTACAGTTTATTAATTAGATTATTATTAATATATAATATTTATATATTTTATTATTTATTTTATATTTTTTTAATAATTATATATTTATTATATTATACTACTATTTTAATAATATAATTAGTTACATTACTTTAATTATAAATTATTATAAAAATAATTATTTAATTTAAAATATAATTACTATATATATTAAATTATTTAATTAAGGTATCACTATTCATATTTTATTTATAGGTTATTATTAGAATTTTATATATAATAAATTTTATTAACTAATTTAGTTTTATAATTTAATTTATTATTAGTTATTTATTTATATGTTTACATAATATTAAATTATTTATAATTATTAATTTAAAATGTTAAATTAAAATAATTATTTTATTATTGTCATTTTTTGAGTTAATAAATATTTTAATTAGGATATTATTTTATTTTATTGTAATAAATAGTTTTAATTTAAATATTATTATTTATAATATCTTATAAGGTTATTATAAATTTAAATTATTTTCTAAAAAAGAAGTCAGAAATTCATAATTTTCTTCATTAATTTATTTAATGAAATTTGTTTATTTTAATTTTATTAATATGTTTTTTATATCAGTTTAGTTTATATATATTTTAATTAATTAATTTTAAACTAATCACTACTCCCTCCCCCCAAATCACACAAGAAAAGGGGGAGGTTTTTGCTCAACCTGTGGGTTAATTGAGTTAGGGGAGACGACATGGAGTAGAATATGGTAAAGCAGCATGGTGGCAGGAGACATCAAAGACATCAAGATCTATTGTGATTAAAGTAATTAGTGGTTTGTGATGGAAATCATGGATACTATGAATGTGCGGAAACACCCTCCTCGACGACTACCTCCTCAGGGATTGAATAAATCCCAGCCTTCGGCTTTAATTGGTGGTGTGAGTAGTAGTTGTTGAACAATCTTCAACAGTGACAGTCTCTTCTTCCCAGTTTCACAGTGAAAAAAAAACCACTTCATTTTCAATTGACGTGGAAAGGCGGGTCATAACCCAATGGAGCGAAATTCCTCATTGGTACTGTAGACCCTCTATCAGAGGCAGTTTCAACCTAAGAGAATTGACTCTAATCAGGTTGAATAATGATGTGAAATATGGATTTTATTGTGTTCTGAAAATAGATCAGTAAAATTTGGTTTAGGATTGGGATTTCCAGTGCTCTAAATCTGAGATGATTAATGTGGATTGTTTTGATCGTTGGATTCAATTGTTTTTTATGTTGATTAATTGATGAAGTACTAACAATGAATTTTGAATGAAGGTGATTCACATCTATGATTGAAAGATAAGGTGTGTTAATACGAGAGCTGGGGTGGAGGCATTAATGTGACATGGTGAGACCGAAACCGTTAAGAAGTAGAAGGGATGAATTAGTGTCATATAAGGTTTTTGGTAGTAAGTGGAGTACTGAGTGGAACCATTGAGCACAACAGTATCAAATGAAATAGAAAATGGTGCACAATGGTGTGAAAGAAGTGCACGTCAGTATCTATGGAAGGGGATAGGTATTGGTGAGATGTCACACTGATAGTTATCATGGGGATAGAGAAAGGTTGTCGGTGAGAGGGTTTGAGACCGACACCATTCAATAGTTAGAATATGTAAGACTGGGACCAATTATTAGAAAACATAAATGGGACGTTCGGTGACTTGCTAAATTTTTTGAATCAATATTATATACTAAATTAAATTAAAAAACAATATCTTAATCTAAGACTTATATTAAAGAAATAAAATTATTTATTTAATAATTAAAATATAAAAAATATAACTATCTTAAATTAAAACTAAAATAAGCAAATGAATAAACAAAAACATGATTGATAATTAAAATAAAACTAAATATAATAAAAAAGATATATTATTAAAGGTAAACACTTTAATCAATAAATTAGTCTAATATTAAACTAAATTGATAAAATATTAAAGTTAAAATTCCAAATTAAAATTATATAAATAATATGTTGGGTAAAAAAGAACTATGTTAGTGACACATGTGTACTAGATAGTAGAAAAGGAAAATAGGGGAGTGAAACAGTGGCACTGTTGAGGAAAGGTGGCACCTATTGTAAAAAATTAAAAAAAAGTGACATAAATTTAATGAACATCATAAATAAAATTAAAAAGAGTTATAATAAACTATAAAAATCAATTTAATAAAAAATTATAATCTTAAAATTAAAATAACATTATTTATTCATATTGTAACATAAGAACTTTACTAAACTTAATTGACAGAATAATTAAATTAAAAAATAAATGTTATTTTAATCTATCTAATTTAAAACAAATAATATTAAATAAAAAAGTTAAATAATACAAATAAAAAGATGATAAAATGATTATTTCATAGAAGTGTATATTTATTAAAAAGTTATGTAGATTAAATTTTACAAAACTAATTAAAACATAATTATATTATATAAGTTAGATTAAATTTATTATTTTCAAGACTGAGAATATATAACTTGTTATTAAAGTTAATTAATTAATAAATCTCATTATAAAAATACAAACCTATGAATAATTATCAAAAATTGTAAAATTAATTAATTAAATTGTTTAAAATTTAATTAAAATATGTGGAAAAATATTTAAAAATAAGTCCACATCAGACATCATATATTCAATGCTGTAAAGAAGTATGATAACATCATTTGAGTGTACGGAGGACTACTGACCCACAAAGTGATGCAATTTTTATTCACTAAAAATTTACATAAATGATAATAGAGGAAATATAATTAATTTAAGTGCAGTTTTGAAATATTATATTTATTATTTTATATTTTTTTACCTGTAACCTCCTTACCCATTCAATTGATAAAGAAATGATGTAGTCAGACAAACGTTTGTAATGTCTACCATCTCCACAAAAAGATGTGCTTATGATTCCATATATATCCTTCATCAATGAATATAGTTATTTATATATTGAATAAAAATGATATTAATAACATTATCATATTTATTTATAATTTTAATATATATCTAACTAATAGTTTCTAGAACATTTAGGAAAAAACATGTGTGATAAAACTGGGAAATTTACACCCAGAACTATGCATATAATGAAATATTATTAGAAATAGGAAATATAATATTATTAGATGTTAATATATGATATAATAAATATGAATATTTTTCACATATGAATTAATAATATTATTGAAACAATTTTACATGAGGTCAAATCAAGTTCAACCAGAATGAAGCATTAGTTAAGGACGACGTCTCACTTTCCATTCATTGAGGAATATTGTAATTTTAGGAACCTACAATATTATAAATTGTGTATATGGTACACTAATTAAATTTAATAGCATGATGAATTCAAAATTCATTTTATTTTATCATTCATTTTAATTTTTTTCATCTACTTGTATTTGAAATGAAAATAACCAAGTGGTATCGAAATTGATAACACATATTATATTCAATTAGTTATATTACATCTCCATTTTTTTATATTATCAAAATATGTGTCTAATTTATTTTAATATTATAATATATATATATATTTAATTATATGGATTTAAATGTTATACATATAATCAATTCATTGATTAATTCTTAATTTATTATTGTGATCTTGTAATGATTTATTTCATCGTATTTTATTCAAAATTATTTATGATTGAATTTTAATTAATAGAATTTATATTATCATTATATACTAAAAATAATTAATTTAATTCTTCTATATTTATTTATGAATTTTCCTGGTAATTATAATATTTGTAAACAATTTTTTATTTTAAATTATTTTAATTTTTTATGATACCAAGACTTCATTTCACTCTCTATTTAAAAATATATTTTTTTCCAAGACCATGTTTTTTGATAAGGTTTTCAAAACTATTATCAAAATTCATTAATTGATATATTAAATTGAATATACCACATGTTTGATATTAAAAAAAAATAAAACAAATTTTTTTTAAAAAATCATGGTTTTTCATTTTCTGAAAATGATAGTGGACTAATTATTTTATGATATATGATATGTATGGAATTTCCTACCATTATGAACAGAAAATGTTGTAATGTTTCCTTAATAAGTTTCAAAGTGTATTCTCAATGAAAATTATTTTCAAAGTAATTTTTGAAATTTTTTTTATAAATATATATAAATTGATTTTTTTTTCTTCAAGAATATTTTTATTTGAATTTTCTGTTATTTTTATTCATCAACAACATAAACTTTTTATAATAATATAGATAAAAAGGGCAATATTTTTTTGATACCATCATTATTATTTATCTAGAAGTTTTATGATTGCTTTGACATAGTAATTTATTGAAATTATATTCCCTGCTTATGTTTTTAAAAATTATGTTTCCCATTATATATCAATTTCCTGTACATATTGGACAGAAATGACCCCTAAATATATATTTTATTTCTAATGGAAATGTATATTACTTGAAATTTATATAATTTATACATATGGAATTTTTTAATGAATTTAATTATATAATCTATTAATATAATGAAAAAATTGTTTTGTATACTCAATAAAGATATTTAATGATAATGACATATTTCTCAAAAATTGAGTCAATTATTATATATAGATGGAATTCATTTTAAATTATTATTCGACATGTTCATGGTTTTTGATTTTCCAACATTTCATAAATACTCTCATAAGATGATTTAGTAGGATATTCCTAGTTAAATGGATTTTTGGAGTATACATGCCGACCATTTTCATTGATTCTTGGGAAAGAAATTTATAAAAAGAGTGATCTTGATGCATGTGATATTTATTTCGAATAATTTAGAATTACCACTATTATGAATTAAGATATTATTATACATGATATTGTTGTAATGATATTACCTCTTGATACATTTTAATTCACATTTTATCGAATAAATGGAAAGTCTATTAAATTATTTACTATTACGTATTTATTATGCCTTTAGAATTAATAATACACAAGATAGTTAATTCATGGAATTTTGGTTATGTTTTTTAAATTGTCATATAGATTAATATGTTTCTATTCTGGATATTTATTTTTTAGAAGGTATTTTTTACACTTAATTATATTTCATTTTTCATTATTTTTATTTACCGAAGATTCTATCCACTATACATAACCCTTACTTTGTATATAAGGTGATACTTAAATTGATTCATTTCATAGGAATCCACCAAGTAAACTATGAATGATATTCAAGGATATTATATATAGAAAATTTATATTTCATAATAAAGAAATTTAATATAATTTTTATTAAATATAATATTTAAATCATATATCGATCTTTTTTACCAAGAAATATAAGCTATTTGGTTCATCAGGGTATAATCACATGTATCTAGTGACAACGTAAACCATTGTAATCACTAACACAAATCTATTGGGATTGGGGACTTTAAAAATTCCTTCTCCTTCTATAGTTCTAATTTTTAGTCACATGGTATAGTATTTTGGTTATGATACTAGAAAACCATATTGGAATCAATAATTTCACAAGGGTCTTTCACTTTTCATTGGAAGAGGGCTATACAGGATGCCATTTACACACATTGGATTGTCATTTCCAATGAGTTATGTTGAAACATTGATTTTTTCAATCGATTTTAGTTATAATGAAATAGAAACTATAATTGATATAAAATTTGTTTTCTATTATTTCACATGATATGAGGAAAATGGTGTGTTTTGGGCCCTTAGGGTGTCTAGGATGCATATTCTATAAGATGGGATTAATATTTTGAGTCATCAAACATTATTCTTAGATTTGACTTATTTAAAAAATATTTTATAGTTGTAATAGTTGGTTAATTATTGATACATTCACAAAGTTATGAAAAGAGATTGTGAGATGGTCCTAATTGATCAATGAATAAGTTAGTAGATCTTGGATTTTCATTGGCATCAGCTAACAGCTCATCGATGAAATTTTTAATGAGATGTATGTGGTTAGTTTTCTATCAATCATGAACATAAGTAATAAAAATATGTGTATTAGATATGTGATGTTCACAGCGAAGGATCCAAACACAGTAGAAGCGTGGGGGTTAGAAGGGCTCAACATGTCCTCTTATACAATCGATGACTAATCAAAGATCAATACGATGCTAAATTATAGTACCCACATATTAAGATCAATGATCTAGGAACAATATGAAAAGTGAGACAGATCCTAGGGGGATAATTTTGCGCATCATGTTTATAATTAATTTAAATTATTTATATTTAAATTAATCACTTGGATCTTGAGTAGATTCATCATTGATGATGTTTATCATCATAATGAACCGTCTGGATTATAATGTGCTGCTTGTGAGGATCCAATCCAAAATTCTTCTAGTAGTGATCCCCACGTGTTATGATGGCCTCTAATCAATACCACTCATTCTTTAGGTGCTTGCACGGTGAAGTGAGTGTCTTTAGTCGGTTGTTCCTGATCACATATTCTTTGGTCTTGATGAATGCATCTCTTTCATTAGAGCGCGAAATAGATGATTCAAGATAGGAATTGTTTTAACTCAAAAATATTATCCCCACTCTCAATTTGGTTCACTAGGCATAATTTCACAATTGACATACATGTGTATTTAATGACCTATGTTTTATGTTGCAATATTTATGTATGTACCATCAATTAAATACATTCATAATCTTAGAGAATACTCATGCTATATAATAATAATAACAAGACCATTATTATTAGTGAGAAAACTGGGAAAAATGGAATCAAAAATAAAATCACATGCCACATAATGATAACAACGTTATTATTATATGTTAACATGACATGTATGTAAATAATTATTTACCATTATATAAATAATAATTTTTATATCGAACTACTATTTTTCCACTCAAAATTCATATCTATTTATTGAAATCTTGAATAAATAAATAATTAATTAATTTTCATAAATATATATATAATTTTTAAACTAGTAGATAAATAATTTTTAAATGTTCAACAAATGAATTAAATATATTTTATTTAATTTATGAATTCAATTAAACATTAATAATATTAGTACATGTTCTAGAGAATAATATTTGATCCATTAACTAAATTTACAAATAATTTAGTCCAGACCACAAAAAACACTTAATGTGTAATCCTCTAGGATTATTTCTCAATGGGTCGGTTTCAGGATAGTTCCATCAACTTGTTTTCTTGATTCGTCTTTATTTCACAACATGATATAAACTCTTTGTTACACCATGGTGAAGTAATATAGGGAAACACTTCTATTTCAATTAATGGGTCTAGATATCAACTTTAATAAATGGAAGGGGAAAATTCATCCTCAACTTATTCATCAATAACACGTCTCTTGAGACTTATCCAATGTATCTTACTTGCTGACAATATATTCTATGACGAATTTCACTTATAAATCCAAATTCATGAGTTATAACACACATTAATGATAATCTTGATGTCTAAGGACCATTTTAAATGCTCATAGAGAAGAGTATATGATGACCCCAAAACATGTAAAATTCCTACATGCGATTTTGTTCTCATAACCTCCCATATTAGAACATACGAAATGAAAACATAATGAGAACAAGTCTAATATACTTTGAGTACTCACACTTAATAGAATATATACTATGTGTCTCACCATAGTATGCCATCTAACCATAGAACTATATATTTGAATATTTTCATAGAACATCACGGTTCTCATCATAGCGGGGAACTACTATGACCTTGTTATTGCGACAAATACTCTAGGTAATTATTACATCATAATCATGAAGAAAAATGAACAATATGTAATAATATTTTTAATATTTAAATACATTAAATATTCAGGTAATCAAATTAAAAATAGTTTGTTCTAGGAAACAAACTCTAACAAAATCCCACTTAGACTACATCCAACTACCTACGAATTTCAATCTTATTGACCTCACATGATGATTATGTTTCTATTGTGTCAAGGATTTAGTAATGTGTCCTGCCACATTGTCTTCCGTGAAAATTTTTCTCACTATAACTAAACCACTCTGAGAGAAATCTATCTCGAGATGATACTTCCAATGAATGTGGTTTGTCCACTAATGTGAACATGGATCATTTGCAAGATCCACCACTAAATTATTATCACATCAGAGTTTGATGGAATATTTAATTCTAGGTACCTCATCCAGATCTTGGAAAAAATTTCACATCCTAACTACTTCTTTAGCTCAATCAGATGTTAAGATATACATGGACTCAATTGTAGAATATTTGACCACAATCTAATTTGAGCTCTTCTAGTTGACAACATCTCCATTCATGGGGAATATGTATCCTCTCTGTGAAATCATGACATCATGATGAGTTTGGAAACATGTATTTTCAAATCCTCTAATGACTAGTTCCTCATATCCTCTATAAACTATGAACATATCCTTAGTATGCCTCTTATACTTAAGTATTGTCTTAACTGTCGTCCAATGGTGGTCAACTGGGTCTTCTTCGTATCTTCCTCTTACCCTTAATGCATAGGTAACATTTATCCTAGTACATGCAATTTTATACATGACTAATCTAATAACTATCTTTTATGGTGTGCTTGTCATTCTCTCTATTTCCTCATGCGTCTGAGGATACGTTTTTTGGAAAGATGGATTCCATGTGACACTGGAAACAATCCCCTCATGGATTGTTCCATACTGGATCTCCTCAGTATCTTTTCAATGTATGTACTTTGACATAGGCCCACGAATAAATTGGATCTATCATGATGGATCCTTATCCCATTAATAAATGTTGTCCCTCCTATGTCCTTCACAGATAAATATTGATTCAACCATGCCTTAACCAACTATACGACTGGTATCTAATTTTCAAAAAGTATTAAGTCATCAATATATACTATTATGAAAGCAAGTGCACTCCCACAAACCATTTGTAGACACAATTATCACATTCATTCATTAGAAAACCAAATTTCATTATGGATTCATCAAAATGAATGGTCCATGACATTTATTCTTACTTTAATCCATAAATGGATTTATAAAAATTGCATATCTTATTTGAAACCATTAGAGTCACAATCCCATCAGGTGGTGTCAGGTAGACATATTGATAAGGGTTCCCGTTATGTAAGGCTGTTTTGATATCCATTTTTTATCGCATTGTAATGTAATAACAAATGGTCAATAAAGTTATGATATATTCTAGCATCGCAACTGGTGAAAATGTTTCTTCATAGTCAATGCCATGATATTTTTTGAACCCTTTTCACCCGGTCATTCCTTATAGGCACAGACTTATCCTTCCATATCTAGTTTCTTCTTGAATACCGATTTGCAACCAATATGCAGTACATCAACTGGAGGATCTACCAAAATACATAATTTGTTTCAGTACATGGAATCCATTTCCTAATCATATATTTTTGACACTTGAAAACATTTTTTCTTCATATATCTTCTGTGCAGGTTATAGGATCATTATTATCCACTAATAATGAGTCCTTATCCCTGTTAACTAGAAAACAATCCCATTCCAGTTATCTTACCTGTCTTGAAATCATATGGAGTATTTGTGTCTCTATAATAGAATAATCATCCACATGGGTTTTTTGAATTTACTCATGTACCTACTCTTTTATACCATCAACCTCAACATCATAAAACACTATCTCACTCCCACTATATCTTTTGGATATGTTTTCCTCCCAGTGAATATAGTGTGTCATACCACTACAACTATTTTTTCTGAGGGTTAATATAAGTAATATCCACTTGTTTCATTGTGGTATTCTATAATGTTAGACAATGTGCCTCATAGTGCAATATTTATTACCTGAAGAGGCCTTAAAAAATAGTTTTCTACCCCATAAATGTATATTTGATAACATGGATTTTCATACACTGTAATGATGGTATAGAATACAATTTATCGATTGAGTTAGTACATGTTTTAGTATGTGTGTTGTTGTTTGTAACACATACCCCCAAAATGATAATGGAATACATTCATGACTCATCATTGATATCACCATGTCCAACAAGGTGCATTTCCTTATTTAACTTACACAATTTCACAAAGGACTCTAAGGATGAGTGAGTTGGGATAATATCCCAAAACACCTATAAGTAATCAATGAAGTCTTTATTAAGATACTATCCACATTGGTCTGAGCTATTATTTTTAACATTTATACCAAGCTTGTTCTCAAAGTCATTCTTTTATTCCTTGATCAAATCAAAAGATTCCAAATTAAACCTCATAATGTAGATATATCCATATTTACTAAAATCATCAGTAAAAGTAATGATATATGAGTACTAACTAATTACTTCAACTGGAAATTGTCTACAAACATCATTATAAACCATTTCAAGAAGATTACCCACCCTATCACCTATCATACAAAATGGTTCTTTAGTCATTTTTCTTGCTAAACATGAGTGATATAGTCCAAGTGTTTTTTGTTCGAAAGAATCTATATAACTATCATGATGTAACTTTTTCATGAATTTCTCATTTACATGATAATAGATGGTGATTATAATTTTTGGTTTGGTATGATTCATATGATGTATCTTTATTTTTTATTTCCATTACTTGGTTTGTGTAATCAAACAAATAATGATTGGTGTATAAATGTTCCCTACAAATACAAATTCTACATTTGTAAAAGAATCCTTATTAATTTAAGAACATGAAAGAAAATCCATTTGTATATTGTCTGGATAAAAAAATAATGTTTTTTGTTTAGATAAAACACATAATAAAAACCCTTTAACACAAAGATCATCACAGTCATAAACATGAGTTGGTATTCCCTGAAAGGTATACCTGTAAGTCTAGCTCTATTGGATACTCATATATATACATCCCCTCGATCAATTTTCCTCAATATACATGGTTCTTTTATTTGAATTCATATGTGATCAATAAAAGTTATACCCAATATGAAGTTTTTATAAACAAATAAATTGATCTTGAAAACAAAAAAAACCTGAAGCCTCCCCTTTCTTCTTTGCCTAGGTGGAGTCTGTCTTACCGTGACCCTTCTTGACAAATGTGAATCAAAACTCTTCATACACCATTGCCTCCCCCTTTATCTTATTTTTCATGGAAGGATTTGAAGAATATTTTTGAGTAATTATCTTATCCTTCCCTTTCAACAATTTCACCATAAGGGAAAATGGCTTATCACGCTCCATATCTTTGTCCACATGGTGAATGAGGATATTAAGATAATATTGAGAAATATCAAGGTTTTTCATAGAGAAATTAACATTAAAGCTAGAAGAGCTATGATGGATTGATGCGAGAATGAGATCTATAACCTTTTATTGGGGGAGTTTAAACCTAAGAACCTTCATGCACTCAATACAGACAATGAGCTTCACTACATGAGGCCATGATGCGGAACCATATCCATGATTACCCTGAAATAGTGCCTTGGATATCTCAATACATTTTGGTATTTATCACTCCAGGTGAAGACCATGAAGGTTCTTGATCATTCTATACACATCCATTTTTTGAGACTTCGTGAGTTCACTAGACATTGATGATAGCATCAAAAAATTAGCGGTGACTGAATCATTCTACTTTTTCTCGTAGACTATGAAATCCCCATCACTCGACAATTTCATATGGTGATTTGGTAATGCTGACTCCAGCAAGAAAGACTTATGTCCATGTTGTTAAACAACCTGATGGCATCTAAAACATTCCATGAAGTTACATCCATTGAAGATTTCGTCTTTATCCAGAATTTATCACATGAAAGATGTGGTTGATATTGGCATTTTATTCTACAATTAGAATATAAAAGTATTAATAATTTCTTGATTACATGTTATGAGAAATAATAAATTAATTTTATTAATTCTACCACAATTTTATCATGTCCCAGTGGCCCTCACCATTGAACGTAGAATGTCTAGTGGCTTGGACATGGTAGTAGAAATGATTCATATTCCCCTTTCACATATCCCCAACTAGGTTTGTTCAATATATTTTAATGTATTTTGGTAGGTATGTTATTTCCTTCTACGGGATTTGTCACGACCCGTCCTCGGGCCCGTTCCATGACTACCCCAAGCCCGCCTTCCATAGGCCAGGGGCTGGCGACTAGCACCAAAGGCGTAAAATCCCGATAACTGGGAAGGCATTGCCTTTATAAAAGAAAAAAATCACCACAGAGTACAAGCGGAAACAAAACACTAAGTAAAAAAGAAATGTTGCAAAGTAAATGGGCCAGAATACAAACTCAAAAGAAAGTACAACTACAACTGAACAAGGTACAACAACAAAAAGACAAACAATTGGAAGAGGGAAGCAGCTCCTGGGTCGTCCTCCTCGTGTCCTACCCGAAGGTTAGGTAGAGATAGCGCAGCTCCTGGTCGTCCACCACGGATCCTACTTGAAGGGTAGGTACAGATAGCCTCATCCATGCTCTCGTCTGTCAACCTCCTCTGATAGTCTTATCGTCGCTTAGTCCACCTCTATGTACTGACTCGTTGTGTAGTCCACCTCCGGGTACCGTCCAGTCCTCGAACACTCGGCCTGCGTCAATACTGACCGTTGTCTGCAACCAACACAACGAGGTGCATGCATAGCCCGTGCAGGGGTGAGTATAACGATACTCAGTATGGACCCCGATACCCTCAAGGTCTCACTAAACCAACAAGGATAACCACAAGAAGATCTCAACAGATAACCTCTACTTAGATATATGCCCATACATATACCTAAGTTATCAAGTAACCCATCTCAATCATGAGGAAACAGAAGGATTGTGAAATCAACGGATAACCACTACCCAGTTATATGCCCATACATATACCTAAGTTATCAAGTGACCCATCTCAATCATGAGGTAAACACAAAGGTCAAAAGTCTCAGCTCAACCAGGATTTTCATTATCAAAACCGTAACTGCTGAAGAGCTCCGTCTCTGGAGTGTACAGTGGTCCTGTCATGACTCCGAGATACTGCTCACTAACCTAAGACTGCTTAGGTACTCCTACTGTCGATTACTGCGGGTTTGTGGCCAACTACTGGGCGCTCCGTCCTCTGAGGGTCTGTCGCCAAATACCGGGTGCTCCCACTAATAGCCTACAGAGGTACTCCTCCCGTCGAGTACCGCGGGTTTGCGGCCAACTACCGGGCGCTCCGTCCGCCGTGGGTCTGTCGCCAAATATTGGGCGCTCCTTCCACTGGGCTAGTCGACTCACTCTAAGCCGAGTCGGTCAAGCAGTTGTCAGGTCTCAGCCGGCTACACAGTCTCCGTACTCCGCACGCTCGTCTCCTGGAGGGTCCGCTCCACGAGCTACTGGTCGATACTCCAAGTATCTCAAAGTCCCACGAAGAAGTATCTCAAAGGACCACCTTGTCACAGGGGTATCAACGCAACAGACGGCGCATCAATCAGACGCTCGGTCTGTGAGTTATTAGCCTTTGCATCCCAGGGGCCCGGTTGGTTTTGTGAGTGAACCAACCCGGCAGTATCTCAAATGTACCCCGAACTCCCATAGGGTATACTCATAGGGACCATTACTCAACTTGATCACCAACGTCGTTGACGGTTCGTCAAACGGACGTCTAGTCTGAAAGATATCAGCTTTTTCGTTCCAGGGGCCCGGTTGGATTTCGGTGCGATCCTACCCGGCCACTATCCATCTTCATCCAAATCTCATCGGAGGATGCCAAAAGTTTTGTATCATCAACAGGAACTCAACGCAACAGACGGCGCATCAATCGGACGCTCGGTCTGAGAGTTATTGGCTTTTTCGTTCCAGGGGCCCGGTTGGATTTCGGTACGATCCAACCCGACTGCACTCCGTCGGCATCCAAAACTCGAGAATAGTAAGCCAAAAGATCCGTCTCACTTAGAGGAATTCAACGAAACAGACGGCGCATCAATCGGACGCCCGGTCTGTTATTTATTGGCCTTTCCGTCTCACAACCACCCTGGGAAACTTCCCAGGAGGTCACCCATCCTGATCACTACTCTAGGCCAAGCACGCTTAACTATGGAGTTTTTACAACGTAGGCTCCCGAAAAAGAAGGTGCACCTTGAGTATCGTATACCGAAATGACCGTCTCGATCCAAGGATCGTGTTGCCGCTGACGGCGAGTCGTTTGGAGGCCCGTAGCTCAAGATACGGGCAATTGACCGAAAGTGGTCCGAAACTGGGGGTCTGGCCCCGGGCCGCCCCCCCCCCCCCCCCCCCCCCCCCCGGGTCGGCCGAACGAAGTCGACCCGCCCCAGACGGCGACCCGACCCGACGACCCGGCCCGGCTCGGAAAACATGGCCCTACGCGGTCCGGCGCGGCGGCACGGCCCGGCGCGGCCTGGGTGCCGTTCGGGTGCCGCGCGCGGGGGGCAAAGCCCCCCCCCCCCTTTGAGAACCGCGGCCGCTTAATTAGGGCTTCTTTTGAGACCCGTCCGGGGGAAATTAATTCCCCCGGTCTCCACTGTCCGGCCGGCCCGCACTGGCCAGCCGGTTTCGCCAGCAAGGACCGGCGACGACCGGTCCTTCCTTCGCCGACACCGGTGGCCCGGTGCCGGCCGCCGGTCATCTTGCTCCGCCGCGGCCCGGAACCGGCCGCAGCCTATGACGTCTGGCGCGATGCGACTGCATCGCTTCCCTCCGCCGCGGCCCCGCTCCGGCCGCGGCGCCATTGACTTTCTTCGACGCGACGCGACGGCATCGCATTCTTGGATTTCATTCCACGGCGCGGCGCGACGGCGCCGCGCAATAATTGCCGTGCGATTCCCGCATGGTGCGACGGAACCACGCCATCCCGTTCCATCCGCAAGGAAACAATTATGAACATGGGAGGGGGGTTCGGCCGTGTTGGTGCGGTCCGGGCTCCCCTCTCATTAGACAATAACATTTAATCCTTTATCCTCGAAGTTCGACATTCTAGAATCAAGAATGGAAAATAAATAAATAAAATATCAAAAATCCCCTACCTCGGATTCAAGTGCGGAGCACGCCAATCATGCCGCGGAAGACTAGCGTCGCGGAGGTCGGGCGTCGCGGAAATCGAACGTCGTTTCCGTTGACGTCGAGGTGTGTCCGAAGAGGTACGTTGACAGAGATAGTCCGAGGAGGAAACGACGTCTCCTTTTGTGGACACGGGAAGAAGATCGAAGAAGCGGCGTCGTCGATCTTCGGAAACACACCGTCTACGAAGAACAGAAGCGGCGTTCTTCGTCGGAGCTTAAGTGTTCTTCGTGTTCTTCGACAAGGTTGAAGAAGATGGAGAGAGTTTCTCAAAATCTCTCAAGGTTGCAAAGGAGACCAACCCAAAATAAAATAAGCTTAAGCATTATTTTATTTACACAACTAAACATTTGAATTTCAAAAGATATGAAAAGAACCATTAATTCGTAGAATTAATTCAACGAAAGAAACAACTCATTTAATTTACGAAATAAACCGCCCAATTAAATGGTCTGTTAAGAATTTAAGAAAACGCGTCAGTTGACTTTCATAATGATGGGTTTTCGCGGGTGCGTTTCTTAGCGGAAAGAAACGGTGGGGCTCGTGCGGGTCCCACCTCAGAAATATCCTACCAAGATGGTAGAATATTTCTGGATAGTACCCTATCCGATTCAACTCAGATTAAGCCTCTTTTAAGTGGCTTCAAGTGGCTTCCAAGTGGCTTAAGTGAAATGAAATAAAGTTGTCGCAAAATTATTTTATTTCTTAACTTTAATACCGAAAATTAAAAACCACACCCGAGATAACGCAAATCCGGAAGAGGCGTTTCTAAGCAATTACCAGTGCAGTGATTCCTTCGGTTCCCTCAGAATTCGATTCCGAGAACCGGTTCAAAAGTTAGAAAAACTCGCTCGTCCGTTCACTGAACGTACCCAAGCCAAACTTCGGAAATTGATTCCGGGCACACCGGGCCTCGGAATCAGGCGCCGTTAGAAACAGCGTTCTAGTAAAATTCCAAAGAAAATTAAGAAAAAAAAATTCCTTGGAATTTACGGGTCTTTACATTACTCCCACCACAGGGCTTTACGTCCCCGTAAAGCTTCACCACAAACTTAGGGAAACAAAGCGGTACTGAGCACGCATCTAAGCCTTCCTCTCTCATGTGCTCACCTGGAGGTTCCCTCGCTTCTAAGGAGAGTGCACAAGAGGAATCGACTATCCTCCTAGGATCTGCTCCTGTTGATCCTCGATCCCCACAGGAACCTCCGTAGAAGACACTCATCACCACCATCCATCTCCTCAGGGTCGATGATATGCGAAGGGGTCGAGCACGTATCTCCTCAGTTGGGATACGTGGAAAACTCCGTGCACCTAGTGCAACTGAAGTGGATGGGCCAAGTGGTAAACCACCTCGCCTACCCAGCTGAGGACCTAGAAAGGTCCGTTGAACCTCAGAGATAACTTGCCTCCCTGGCCACATCTCCGTAAACCTTGTCGAGGTGAGACCCGTAAGATAGCGTGGTCGTCATCCTCGAACTCCAGAGGTCTCCATTTCTGTTAGAAATAAAACTCAAAACAACTGCTTCTACGAGGGTATGGTTGACCGACTCAAGAGTGATCGGTCGCACCCTCCTGTGCAAGAGTTACCCTGCACTGCCCGGGGTTTCCTTTTCCGCCGACCAAGGAAAACCCATCCCGACGTTTGCCTAAAACCGTCATTTTGAGTATGAACAGTTATTTCCCATTCCATACTCAAACTAACGTCGTAAGGCCTCGATGCTGCCACCAATTGATTCCAACCAGAACTCTCTCCCCGAGTGTCTGACCACACCGTCGGCGTAAGTGTGATTATCGAGTCTCCTCCCAAGGTATCTCCAGACGTGAGGGTCAAGTCCATGGCTTACCGGAAACTCTAGGTCTGGAACAAGATTTGTGAAAGTGAGGAATGATTCATATCGATTTCTGTTACTACATCAGCTTGTAGTGAACACAGACTGTCCATTGAATCATTTCTAGAGCCATTGGGTCACACTCCTTGACCGCATGCAGCCGCACGCTTCCTCCGTCCTCCAGCTCCCTGAGCCTGGCGGGAATAACTAAGGTGGGTGGTTGTAGCATGTTATGATGTACACTACCTCATGCTGCTCTCCTAGCTCTGCCTCCACGTCTGCCGCTTCGCAGACTCATCTCTATTTAAAGCTACCTCTTCTTGAAACATTTAACACTCCCGAGTCTCTAAGACTGGAACTGGTTCCTTGTTTCTTACTGCACTGTGCAGTCTTCATTCAATCCTGGATGAACTGCACCTCCTTTAGTCTCACAAGAGCTGCTATGATTTCTTCTTTGCCGATAATATAAATCTGGTCTCATCCCCTGGATGAAACACATTCGTTGCCTAATACAGTCAATCCTGACATAAATGATGCATTAATGCCATGGATGACGTCGTAAGGCCTCGACGTAACTACCAAGAGATCCAACTGTCACTCTCACCTCCAAGGGTCGAGTCACACTGTCGGCATCAGTGTGAGGTCACCGGGTCTCCTCTAGTAGAAATCTAGAAAGTGAGGGTCATGTCAACAGTTTAACCGGGACCACTCAGTATCAACCAAACAAAAAGGACAGAAAAGAAAAATCACAAGATAAGTGTCTTTTTATTATTGCAGCTCATAATACAAAGACACGAATATAAAAGAAACATGAAACTAGAAGTACAAAGGACGTATCCACTAGTTCCTCTCCTGTCCACCTACTCCCGGAGCTCTACTGCCTTGTCCACTGCTCGGCTGTTGCTCAAGCACCCACAGCTACTTATGTCTCGGTGGCTCCTCCAACACCCGCTGATCAACCGTGTGGGGGATTGTACAGTCATGTGCCAGGTGACCCTTCCTGCCGCAGAAGAAACAGTCTCCGTTTTTGGCACTCCTGGCTCGGACCCCACCTCGGGTGCCCCGCACCACTGATCCTAAAACCCGAGATCGTCCAACTGTGGGTCTGGTCCTCCTGGACCTCTGCATCATCTGTCTACTGCCCACAGATGACTCGGAAACTGATCGAAACCCCTGTGGCAAAGGAAGAAGCTCCCGTTCACGCTCGGGGTGTAGAGCTACTGGCACAAACTCCACCCTGAAGAAGGTCTCGAAGTCTTCCCATGCGAAGGTCATCCCGTCGCAAAATTGGAACAAGTGGCTCCACCACCTGCCTGCTGTTTCCTGAAGGAGGATGGAAGAAAGGATCACCATGAAGTCTGTCAGCATCCCCACTAGCCTGAAGACTCTCACCACAGCCTCTAGCCAATCCTCAGCCGCCTGCGGGTCCGTCTCTCCCCAGAACCTGGGTGGCCTCTGGCGCTGGAACTCGTGCAGCGTACTCAAGTGGCGTGCATCGCCTACTGCTGGGGCTGGTGGCACCGGTGGCCCAACGTATAGTAGTATCGTTGGTGCCTCCGCTGGTGCCTCAACTGCAAGAGGGCCCTGTACCGAAGCCTCGTCACTCGACAGGATATCAGTACACACATCTCTCTGGGCTCTAGCTGGTCGTTCATGAAAAGGCATCCGGAAAGAAACAACGTAACACGGTCAAATGTTTATACCTGGTGAGCTGACCTGGTTGAGCTGTTTTAAGGGAAAACCTTTGAAAACAGACACGCAATCAGTGTTTTCGTGCACAAAGTCAGGTATTAGTCGTCAGGGTCCTGGTGTATGGATATGTCGGCCGCCCGCACCAACACTGGACTCCCTGAACAAAAATCCACACTCGGTACTCATAACACTATTGCATCACAGAAAGAAACATAAGAGTTATAAGTTCTGCGGTAGAACCGAGCTCCTTTGATACCAATTTGTCACAACCCGTCCTCAGGGCCCGTTCCGTGACTACCCCAAGCCCGCCTTCCATAGGCCAGGGGCTGTCGACTAGCACCAAAGGCATAAAATCCTGATAACTGGGAAGGCATTGCCTTTATAAAAGAAAACAAGCACCACAGAGTACAAGAGGAAACAAAACACTAAGTACAAAAGAAAAGCAGAAAAGTAAATGGGCCAGAATACAAACCCAAAATAAAGTACAACTACAACTGAACAAGGTACAACAGCAAAAAGACAAATAGCTGGAAGAGGGAAGAAGCTCCTGGGTCGTCCTCCTCGTGTCCTACCTGAAGGGTAGGTACAGATAGCGCAGATCCTGGTCGTCCACCACGGATCCTACCTGAAGGGTAGGTATAGATAGCCTCCTCCACGCTCTCGTCTGCCAACCTACTCTGATAGTCGTCTCGTCGCGTAGTCCACCTCCGGGTACTGACTCGTCATGTAGTCCACATTCGGGTACCGTCCAGTCCTCGAACACTCGGCCTCCGTCAGCACTGACTGTCGTCTGCAACCAACACAATGAGGTGCGGGCATAGCCCGTGCAGGGGTGAGTATAACGATACTCAGTAGGGACCCCGAGACCCTCAAGGTCTCACTAAACCAACAAGGATAACCACAAGAAGATCTTAATAGATAACCTCTACTTAGAAATATGCCCATACATATACCTAAGTTATCAAGTAACCCATCTCAATCATGAGGAAACACAAGGATTGTGAAATCAACGGATAACCACTACCCAGGTATATGCCCATACATACACCTAAGTTATCAAGAGACCCATCTCAATCATGATGTAAACACAAAGGTCAAAAGTCTCTGCTCAACCAGGATTTTCATTATCGAAACCATAACTGCTGAAGAGCTCCGTCTCTGGAGTGTACACTGGTCCTGTCACAACTCCGAGGTACTGCTCACTAACCTAAGACTGCTGAGGTACTCCTCCTGTCGAGTACTGCGGGTTTGCGGCCAACTACCGGGCGCTCAGTCCGCTGAGGGTCTATCGCCAAATACCGGGCGCTCCCACTAATAGCATACATAGGTACTCCTCCTGTCGAGTACCGCGGGTTTGCGGCCAACTACCGGGCGCTCTGTCCGCCGTGGGTCTGTCGCCAAATACTGGGCGCTCTGTCCACTGGGCTAGTCGACTCACTCCAAGTCGAGTCGGTCAAGTAGTTGTCAGGTCGCAGCCGGCTACACGGTCTCCATACTCCGCATGCTCGTCTCTGGGAGGGTCCGCTCCATAAGCTACTGGTCGAGACTCCTAGTATCTCAAAGTCCCACGAAGAAGTATCTCAAAGTACCCGCCTCGTCAGAGGGGTATCAACGCAACAGACGGCACGTCAATCAGACGCCCAGTCTGTGAGTTATTAGCTTTTTCGTCCCAGGGGCCCGGTTGGTTTCGTGAGTGAACCAACCCGGCCGTATCTCAACTGTACCCCAAACTCCCATAGGGTATACTCATAGGGACCGTTACTCAATGTGATCACCAACACCGCTGACGGTTCGTCAAACGGACGTCTGCTCTGAAAGATATCAGCTTTTCCGTTCTAGGGGCCCGATTGGATTTCGGTGCGATCCAACCCGGACACTATCCATCTATATCCAAATCTCGGCGAAGGATTCCAAAAGTTCAGTATCATCAACAGGAACTCAACGCAACAGACGGCGCGTCAATCGGACGCCCGGTTTGAGAGTTATTGGATTTTTTGTTCCTGGGGCCCGGTTTGATTTCGGTGCGATCCAACCCGACCGCACTCCGTTGGCATCCAAACCTCAAGCGGAGTAAGCCAAAAGATCCGTCTCACTTAGAGTAATTCAATGAAATAGACGACGCGTCAATCGGACGCCCGGTCTGTTATTTATTGGCCTTTCCGTCTCACACCCACCCTGGGAAACTTCTCAGGAGGTCATCCATCCTGATAACTACTCTAGGCCAAGCACACTTAACTATGGATTTTTAACCACGTAGGCTCCCGAAACGGAAGGTGACCCTTGATTATAGTATACCGAAATGACCGTCTCGATCCAAGGATCGTGTTTCCGCTGACGGCAAGTCGTTTGGAGGCTCGTAGACCAAGATACGAGCATTTGACCGAAAGTGGTCTGAAACTGGGGGTCTGGGCCCGGGCCGACCCCCCCCCCCCCCCGGGTCGGCCGAACCGGGTCGACCCGCCCCGGGCGGCGACCCGGCCCGACGACCCGGCGAGGCCCGGCGCGGCGGCGCGGCCTGGGCGCCGTTCGGGTGCCGCGCGCGGGGGGAAAAGCCCCCCCCCCCTTTGAGAACTGCGGCCCCTTAATTGGGGCTTCTTTTGAGACCTGGTCGGGGGAAATTAATTCCCCCGTTCTCCACTGTCCGGCAGGCCCGCACTGGCCGGCCGGTTTCACCAACAAGAACAGGTGATGGCCGGTCCTTCCTTTGCCGACACCGGTGGCCCGGTGCCGGCCACCGGTCATCTTTCTCCACCGCGGCCCGGAACCGGCCGCGGCCTATGACGTCCAGCGCGATGCGACGGCTTCGCGTCCCTCCGCCGCGGCCCCGCTCCGGCCCCGGCGCCTTTGAATTTCTTCGACGCGACGCGACGGCATCGCGTTATTGGATTTCTTTCCACGGGGCGGCGCGACGGCGCCACACAATAAATACCGTGCGATTCCCGCATGGTGCGACGACACCACGCCATCCCATTCCATCCGCATGGAAACAATTATGATCATAGGAGGGGGGTTCGGCCGTATTGGTGCGGTCCGAGCCCCCCTCTAGTTAGACAATAACATTTAATCACTCATCCTCGAAGTTCGAAATTCTAGAATCAAGAATGGAAAATAAATAAATAAAATATCAACAATCCCCTACCTCGGATTCAAGTGCGGAGCACGCTAATCATGTCGCGGAAGACTAGCGTCGCGGAGGTCGGGCGTCGCGGAAATCGAACGTCATTTCCGTTGATGTCGAGGTGCGTCTGAAGAGGTACGTTGACGGAGATAGTCCGAGGAGGAAATGGTGTCTCCTTTCGTTGACACGGGAAGAAGATCGAAGAAGCGGCGTCGTGGATCTTCGGAAACACACCAGCTACGAAGAAGAGAAGCGGCGTTCTTCATCGGAGCTTACATGTTCTTCGTGTTCTTCGTCAAGGTTGAAGAAGATAGAGAGAGTTTCTCAAAATATCTCAAGGTTTCAAAGGAGACCAACCCAAAATAAAATAAGCTTAAGCCTTATTTTATTTACACAACTAAACATTTGAATTTCAAAAGATAAGAAACGAACCATTAATTCGTAGAATTATTTCAACGAAAGAAACAGCTCATTTAATTTACGAAATAAACCGCCCAATTAAATGGTCTGTTAAGAATTTAAGAAAACGCGTCAGTTGACTTTCATAATGACGGGTTTTCACGGGTGCGTTACTTAGCGGAAAGAAACGGAGGGGCTCGTGCGGGCCCAACCTCACAAATTTCCTACCAAGAGGGTAGGATTTTTCTGGATAGTACCCTATCCGATTCAACTCTGATTAAGCAGCTTTTAAGTGGATTCAAGTGGCTTCCAAGTGGCTTAAGTGAAATAAAATAAAGTTGTCGCAACATTATTTTATTTCTTAACTTTAAGCCCGAAAATTAAAAACCACACCCGAGCAAAAGCAACTCCGGAAGAGGCGTTTCTAAGCAATTACCGGTGCTGCGATTCCATCGGTTCCCTCAGTATTCGATTCCGAGCACCGGTTCAAAAGTTAGAAAAACCCGCTCGTCCCTTCACTAAACGTACCCGAGCCAAACTTCGGAAATTGTTTCCGGGCACACCGGGCCTCAGAATCATGTGCCGTCAGAAACTGCGTTCTTGTAAAATTCCAAAGAAAATTAAGAAAAAAAATTTCCTTGGAATTTATGGGTCTTTACAGGATTGCACCTCCATGGTCTGTTGAGTGGAGTCCCCAATCCAAAAATAATGACTTGGAATTCCTCAACACTTGCGTCCCATATAACACCATGTCTGTAAAGGGATACTATTCTTGATGTAATATGGTTATGTCAACCTGAAACACTCAAAAGGGATTACTATCTGAAAATAAGTCTCCCAACCATGGTTAATAAAACACAGAATTTTGTTGAGTCTTTCGCTTGAACAAGTATCAAGAATATTTTTCTTAATTAATATTTTATTGAGGGATTTTGATCTCTTACGCATAAATTTCTAATTATCTTTATCACATGCTTGTTAATACTTTGTGTAACTCACTAAAAAATTAACCATGTCCTTAAAACCTTTGTGCATATTCCTGGTTTTTTTAGTTCCATATTACATTCATGTTTACTAAATCAATTATGTGATCCCGAAAATAAATCAATAATGATAAACCGTGAAACTAATAGAATAAAATAATGTAAAGGGAATGATAATGATATTTTAAAATGGTTATTTTACCATGTGGCTGAAAAACTAACCCTTCCCTAGTGGAGAGACACCATGATCCATTTGGGTTCATGTTTACAGCTTTCCATATATCCACCTTTATATCTAATTATATTGGTTTCATCTTAGATCCCTCTTGAAATTCCTCCACTAGCTTCGGAGATTCATCCATTACATAATATTTTTAACACATATGTAGGTGAGGGGTAAAAAGGGGGTTTACATAAAAGAACCCATGGGAATATAAGGAATATATATTAATGAATTCAGATGGATTGAAGGATAATAATTTAATTTAACAAATAAATTAAAAAAGCAAACATATAAAAAGGTCTTTTCTATCTCATGATCATCCACATAAATAAAATTAATTACAAATTAATAAAACTAGACTAAAATTATTTAATCATTCTCATCAAGAAAAATCATGCATGAATCAATTAACTATTATCTTTAATTAATGAATCATTTTATCTTATCTATTTTTTTGAATTTATTTGAGATTCTCATACTTGTACATAAATTTACTTTTGTGGTAATAAGGTGAATACATTTTTTAATCTAAAAATCAAGCATTTTATTCATATAAAATTTTTCACTTCTGAAATATGGAATATATGATGCTTCAATACATAGAGTAACATCCTATAGTTTAATTTCTACACTATAGGTAGTTTTGAACATTAGAAAAACATTAAAGTTTTAACTTTGTGTTATTTGGTAATGTACATGGATTGTAGTTCGGACTAAATTTCACGTACTACCTTCACCATATTTCCTAAAGTACATGCCGAGGGACTCGTTTTGTGAGGCAAAAATCAGATATTTGAGAGTACACAATGTGTACAGGGTGATACATGTCATGTTTTCTCAGCATTATAAGGTTACTGATCAGTTCAATTTGTGTATGGGATACAAGGATTGGCCCCTTACCCAATGAGACTACATGTCATGTCCAATGGGCCACTTGATGTGTAACATAATAAGTGTGTTCCAATCATTCCCAGCCAATATGCGATGTAAAATTAATTAAACCACTTGCAATAAATTCATACTACTTCTATATTTTCCGAGTTACTCTGGATACGTTGAACAAGAAAACATAGAATGTAGTATGGATTACACACATGTACAGAAGAGAAAATGATATGAAAGTCCAAACACACAACATGTACATTGATATAACCTAGGCAGAATCAACACTTCCTCTTGATGAGTTCCTCACGTTAATTTTTATCCAAATATTATTTGTTTCTATAAGATTTGCATGAAATGAAATGGGAAGAACAAATCTTGAAATCTAGATTATATGAACAATTAAAAAATAAATGAAAAACTAAATTATTTTATCGTAAATCATCAACAAATACTTTTAATAACTATAAATTTTGTTGAACCTCCCTTTAACAAAACATGAAGGACCCTGATGTAGCGGATGTTTGGTGGTTGGTAGGACCCAACATGGCATTTTCCTTAATCGATGTCCAATACAAGATCAATATGGAAATAAATTTTACTATCCATGTATTATGATTAATGATCTAGAAAAAATAATAAAATGGTGCCCGATCATTGAGAGAGGATACTGTGAATCATGATTATAATAAATTTATATAATTTCTATTGAAATTAAATACCTTGATATTCAGTAATTTCTTCATTGATGATATTTATTATCCCAAATGAACCTTTTAGAATGTATCATTGTATTTGGGAGGATTCAAACTCGAATACCTATAGTGGTGATCTACTCATGTTCTGATGGCCACCGATTGGAACTACTCATTCTCTGGGTGCTAGCATAGTGCAATGAGTGTCTTATATTGGTCGTTCATGATAACCTGTTATTCAGTATTGAAGAATGAATCTGGTTTATGAGAGGTGAGTGGAGTGGATTGAAGAGAGAAATTGGTTTGGCTCAACCATTCTCTCAGCACCAACAATTTGGTTCACTAGGAAAAATAGCATAATAGATGTATATATCTATTTAACAACATGTGATTTCTGTTACAATATTTAATTGTGTAACTACAATTAAAAAATTCATAACCTTAAAGACATCCCATGCTACATAATCACAATCAAAACCCCATTATTCATGGTGTGCCAACTTGTTCAAAACATAATCATAAATTAAATCACATGCCACATAATAATAACAACGTAATTGTTATTTTTTCTTTTTCCAACATGTTAAAAAATTATTTACCACCATGGAGATAATAATTTTACTACCAGACCTGCCTTGGTCCTCTAGAACTCCACATCCATTTATTGGACACCCGAATAAATAAATAAATAATTTATTCTCATAAAGAAATATTTTATTTACAAACTATTAAATATTTCTTATATAATTTATGATATAATTTTTACTGGATTAAAATTATCCGATGATCTTGAGAATAATATTTATTCTATTAATTAAATTCAAATAGACTTTCAACAAGACCACATGAAAGACATAATGTGTGACCCTATAGGATTATTTCTCATTGAAATTATATGGGCTTGCCTAATGTTTAGGAGTATTTTATAGTGACGAGTCATGGAACCCAAGAGAAAAACCAAAAGTCGCAATGACAACAACAAAATATGAATGCTCACTATGTAATATAATAACTTTTTCACAATATCTCATCAAAAAGGATTAATGATAGTATCACCAACCTATTTTGTTGATAATTGTTTCTTTTTCTACATGAAATAAACATGATGTTACACCAAGTCCATGGAATTTAGGGAGATGGTTCTATTTCAATAAAATGGATGAGATATCAACTTCCTTAAATGGAAGAGACAAATGTAACGCCCTGACCCCAGTTACCCAGAGTCGGTGCATTATTACATAACATTGGCATGATCACAAAAGACCATGTCTCGAAAGACCGATTAGTTTAGTAGCTTTGGAAACCATAGATACATTCATAAGTCTTACATTACATCATAAAATAAAAACATCAACAACATAGTCTCCATAGTCCACACTCATATCCCCTCAAAAAATCCCTACAGGTCAGTCATAAAATACTTCTTCACATCCTGGAAAAAATAAAACAAAGAAAGTGGTGAGCATTGATTCCCAGTAAGGATAACAATATAGCAGAAACTTTCATGAATGACCATAAACATTTAAGGCAATGTATAGCTAAAACAAAATCCTTTTAAACTTGAACTTCAACATAACATGCAGAAATAAATTGAAATAATGTCATTTAATTATTCATATGGATATTCTACTAGTCAAATAATCACATGAAATATCAATAACCACATTCCTAATGATGGAATGCATAATTCCAGACTATCATAACCACATAATCAAGGCCTTGTCCAAAGACTACAAATAAGATTTTGTCAAGGCCTTGTTCCATGACACTAATTTGTATCATGAGACCTACTGATTCATCTAGGAGCTATAGCGGGATCCACCCATCACATATTAAGTCCAACACATTCCTCATATTAATAAGTTTAAACATAACATAAATATTCATATTAGAACTAGGATACAAAATGTCAATACTTTCAAAATAAACTATAAAAGGTATAAAAATAACACATACACAGTAAAACATATCACAAAACCTTCATTAAAATATGGATGTTTTGTATCATTATAAATCAGCCTCAAATAGTCTTAAAATCCATCAAAGGATTGTGATACAGATGAAATCAAAACTATTTGAGATAAATATATCTTTTTTTATATCATTTAATAGTCACATAATTATAAAATGAAACATTTAATTTGAAAATATTCTTATTAGCTTGTAAGGGAAGCTTCGATGATTTTATTATGCCTTAAAATAGACGCACCCTCCGTATATGTTAAAAACAGACATTCTTACCTTAATTTTTTCGAAAAGGTTAAAAAGGAACTTGTTTGGGAAACGACGAAAAGATTCCTTTATAAACATCTTATAAAAATTCAAACAAGTTAACCCATATTAGGTAAAATAGTAAGAATGTTTTGAAATTAATTTTTTAAGAAATACGGATGTGGATGATAAAGAGGTCCCAGTAGATAATTACGTTTAAACAACTTCGGATAATGAAGAGATTTTGAAATAAACCCATACCTTGTACTTTTCCTTTGTTGAGGATACGTTAACCTCATTTATAATGGTGAAATAATTGTTATTAAATTATACAAGAATCATATACATTAATATGATATCATATATGATCTTTTAACATTGCTTTGTTAATAATAACTAAGTATTATCATTGTTTCGGGTGTTAACATACTCGTTTTATTTTATATGTTTTGTTACATAAGACTTTTTTATTATGGATAGGTTCTATCTTATTCATATCCAGAATTATATCATGTACATAATAATTATTTTTAACCATTAAATGAAAATTATTCTTGAATGGATATGATGATGAATGAATCTCATCGCGTTCGTGGAGATGATAGTCCGTACGTACGCACGAGCGACAATATCATTATTTTGATATTAAAATAATATATAATTGGATGGTATATCATATATACAGAATCATTATCATGTTATATTTAATATTTACATAAATTACAAATCATTTTCATATCCATCCAAATAATAATGTTTTGAATTACAATTACACCACGACGTGGAGACGGTAAGCTGTGTGTACGCACATATGGTGACATGTCATTCAAAAGATGTGTAGAATACTGAATATGGTGGTACCATAATTATAATATCATCATAGTATATAGAATATATGAGAGTTATTATTTTATAATGGAAATAACAAATAAAGTAGAAGTTGAAGAAGAAAGTAACTTTAATGAGGGTGGTGAAAACATTACCTCTTCTTCGGGTTCTTCCTTTTGATTTGATAAAAAGGGCTCCATAGGATGGATTTATGACCAAACTAAGGCCTCTAGGTTTATGTGAGGGAAGTTGAGAGAATATTTGGGTTTTTTTAGTCTGAGACAAAAGGCTTTGATGGTGTGAATTAGTGGAAAGAGGAAGTGCCCTTTTATAAGAGTGGTGAGGGGCACCTTAGGAAAATCTAGAAATATTATTTTATAACAAATTAATATTCAGTTTCTAATGTCTCCAAAGTGGATTATATAAAGGTTAAGGTGGGTATTGGTTGAAAAATACTAAACCAATAGGTTTTAGAAAGTTTTTGGTCACTATATTAACTTCATCGTTTTTATTTAACTCTTAGTTAAATAGTTTGACATTTAACATGTCTCTTTGAATTTTTATATTATATGGTTAATAAACATACTATCTGCATCCAAGTGAACCCCAAGTGGTTAATTAATGATAAAAATTTCATTATATAAGTCCTTTGGCTGAACCATAGATTTTAGGAATATAATATCAATTAATAATGTAATATATGTTTCAAAAACTCTTTTATGTCAATTTTTAGACTATTTGGTATTTTGTTTTTGCTAAATTCATAACATCATTATTACTTCGAACAAAATTCTTCTAAAAAAACCTATTATGTAATATTATACTAGATTGGAATTCATAAAAAGTCTCAAATTACATTTATTTTGATATTTATAATATCAAATATTTTAATATTTCATTACTAAGGTAAATACTAAATCGCCATTGTGTCATAAATAAATTAAATTATTTAATATCTAAAAATTTTAAATAAAATACCATTTTGTAGGAAATATTTTTATATTTGTAATTAATATTTATAATCGAAATTATCTTATGTATAACCCTATATTAAAAATGATTTAGTTATTAAACTGTGATTTTAACTCTTTCAACTCTTCTTTGAATTAAATAATAAATAATGTCCTAATATAATCCAAGTGGATCAAAGAGGATCATATTTTATTTCTATGGTTTTTTTGGTTGATTTATACTTATATAATTGAATTAGTACATGTGTTAGGGTAACAATAATATCATTTTTACCCTTAATTATCCCATTTACATTTATTCGTGGTAAATAAAAGTAAAATGTTACTATTCACCAAAAATTATTTTTATCTTATTGAACAACATTTTACTCCATTATATTAACTGTGTCTCTCGTATTTTAAAAATTCCACTCACAGAAGCAGTAAAATTAATTTTTATGTGAATTTGCAAATTCTCCTTGGAGGTGGGTAAAAGACGGTGAAAAGTTCTATAAAATTATTATATATCTAAAATTATTATAAACTAATTACAGTGAATTACATTGAACATATATAGTTATTATGTATCTATTTTTACCACAATTAAATTTAAATAAAATAAAAAATTATTTAAAAAAATTTGGTTTTAAACTATAACTCAGTGTTTTTTTCACTATTCATCAAAAATTGAATGTTTTCAGAAAAATACCAAAAATTCACCCTATGTTAATTTCGATATTCCGAATACAAAAATTAAGTCCATTTTAAATGTTAAAATTTATAAAATTGGAAAAATTGGGTATTACTATTCATAACGGCTAGTTTATTGTCTGTGGTGTGTGTTAGAACTCGAAGTTGCATACAACACGCGCTACTGTATTATACAAACAGAACCGTACCGTGGAAGCTTGGGGTGTTACATTCTCCACTCCTTCAAATAATTTTTGCCTCAAAATTTCTAGAATACTACTGCATGAAAAGACTCGGGTGGTTCTTCATCATATGTTCCTCTTGTTCCCATGTTGCCTGTTCCATCTTATGGTTTCTCCATATAGCTTTTACAAGACTAGTCATCTAGTTTCTCAGCACCTTTTCTCTCGTATCAAGAATATTTACAGGCTCCTTACAATTAGACAGATTGGGTTCATGTTATAATTCCTCATAGGTGAGTACATGCATTGGGTCAGGAATTTATTTTCTCAAAAGTGATACGTGGAACACATCGTGAACTTTGCAGACACATGGCGGAATTTCCAAACAGTAAGCTACAACCCCAATTCATTCTAGAATTTCGAATGATATGATGTACATTGGAATCAATTTTCCCTTCTTACCGAAACATATAACACCCTTCCATGGAGATACCTTCAAAAAAACATGATCTCCTACCTGAAATTCGAAATCCTTACTTCGTTTATCGGCATAGATCTTCTGCCTACTTTGAGCTGCTTTGATGTGGTTTTGGATTACCTTCACCTTTCCCATCATTTCCTCCACCAGCTCTGGTGCTACGAGTTTTCTTTCACAAACATCATCCCAACAGGTTGGTGTGTGACATCTCTTTCTGTATAATGCTTCATATGGTGACATCTGAATACATGAATGGAATCTATTGTTATAGGAAAATTCCACCATAGGTAAATATAGATCCCACATACCATGGAAATCAAGTGAGAAAGATCTCAATATGTCTTCTAAGGATTGAATAGTCCGTTCTTATTGGCCATCAGTTTTGGGGTGGTAAACAGTGCCTAAATGAAGTTCAGTATCCAGGGCTTTCTGAAGACTTTTCTAGAATCTTGATGTAAACCGCGGATTACGATTAGAAACAATAGATATGGGTACTCCATGTAGTCTCAAAACATTATTAATATATTTTCTTGCTAGACATTCAAGTGTTAAATCTTCCCTTATATCAAGAAAATCTGCTGACTTGGAAAGACGATCAACAATGACTCATATTGCATCATTCCTTCTAGGAGTCTTTGGTAGTCCCATGAAAAAGTCCATCTTGATATTATCCCATTTCCACTCAGGTATGGGAAGAGGTTTCATGACTCCTCCATGTTTTTGCCTTCCATCTTTCACTTCATGACAAACTAGACATCTTGACACAAAATCCGCAATCTCCCTCTTCATGTTGTCCCACCAACAATGTTCCTTCAAATCTATATACATCTTGGTGCCCCAGGGTGTATAGAAAAATTGAAACTATGAGCATCATCCAATATTTCCCTTTTTAGATCAGGTATATCGGGAACACAAAGACTCTTCCCAAATTTCAAAATTCTATCTTCATAACAATGTCACTCAATCTCCCATCATTCACATCATTAATCTTCTTTTGAAACTCTGCATCATCGGTATGAGAACTCTTTATTATTTCTAGTAAAGATGGTTTGGAAACCATTTGAAAATTTATTGATGTTTCACCTTCCATGGTTATTCCCATATACATCATTACTAGATCAATGTATATAGGATCTTTTTCAACTCTCATCTTGGTCAAAACTCCATGATATTTTCTAATGAAAGCATTTTCCTCCTTATTTTCTTTCCCAGGGTGGTAATGTATCATGCAATCATAATCTTTGAGTAGTTCAAGCCATCGCCTTTGCCTCATGTTAAGTTCTTTTTATGAAAATAAAAAACTTAAAACTCTTTTGATTGGTATATATCTCCAATTTTTCACCATAGAGATAATGTCACCATATCTTCAAAGAAAATATCACACCTGCTAACTCGATATCATGAGTAAGATAGTTTATCTCATGAATTTTAAGCTGTCGCGATGCATATGAAATAAATCTATCATTCTTCATAATGACACAACCATGTCCTTTTTTTGATGCATCACTATAAATTATGAACCCATCATTCCCTGATTGTATAGTCAATATTGGAGCATTGACTAATCTTTTCTTCTGTTCTTCAAAAACATCTTCACACTCTTTTTTCCAAACAAATTTGTCCCCTTTACATGTGAGATTCATTAATTGGTTAGCCAATCAGGCGAAATTCTGGACGAAACGTCGATAATAACCTGCTAAACCAATGAAACTGTGTACCTCAATTATACTCATTGGTGCTGGCCATTCTTGGATTTCTCTTGTCTTAGACATATCAAAATAGATTCCATCCTTAGAGATAATATCGCCAAGAAAAGAAATCTCCTGATGCCAGAATTCACACTTGTTAATCTTCCCATATAATTCATGTCATCTCAGAGTCTTCAATATAATGTGCAAGTGATTTTCATGATCTTCGTAGCTTTTGGATTATACCAAGATATCATCAATAAATACCTCTACAAATTCATCAAGACATTCCTTGAAAACTCTGTTCATTAGATCCATGAAAACAGAGGGTGCATTAGTCAGCCCAAAAGGAATTACTATAAACTCGTAATGCCCATACCTGGTTCGAAAAGCTGTCTTTGGAATGTCTTCCTTCTTCACACACAACCGATGATATACAGATCGTATGTTAATCATTGAAAAGTATTGAGCTCCAAGCAGTTGGTCAAATAAATCATCAATGTGAGGTAGGGGATACTTGTTCTTTATTGTTATAGCATTGACATCCCTGTAGTTAATGCACAACCTCATAGATCCATCTTTCTTCTTAACAAAAAGAACAACGGCTCCCCATGGAGAAACGCTGGGGTGAATAAATCCCTTATTACTCAATTCCTCTAGTTGTTTATTTAGTTCCACTAATTCCATAGTGGCCATTCTATAAAGGGTATTCGATAAGGGCCTTGATCGAGGAATTAAATCTATGAAATACTTGATTTCTCATTCTGGAGGATGTCTAGTTAAATCCTTTGCAAAAACATCAACATATTCTTTTACAGTAGGTACATCCTCTATTTGAACATTCATATCCTCACCCACAATTATTTCATTATCTTCCTCCCCAATAATTGAATTTAGTTGATCAACTGGGGGTGGATCTAGATAAGAATTAGGTTGTGAATATTCTTCTCTAAAGATAAGGTTTTCCTTATCATCATCATCAAAAATCATAACCTCCATCTTCTTACAATAAATCTTTGTATCATAGTCTGAAATCCAATCTATACTAAGGATTATATCAAACTCAATCATAGGTATGACTATGAGATCAACAGGTAAAGAACACTTATATGCTCTAATGGGAATGGATTCACAAAACATTGTTGTGATGATACTTCCCTTAAGAGTTTTAACTGACAAATCCATTGGTAAATCAAATTGGAAATATCTAATTTTCTTAGAGAACATGGAAGATATGAAACAATGCGATGATCCAAAATCATATAATCCATTTTATAAACTTGAGGAAACCATTAAATTATCTGTGACCATGTCTTTCGGATCATCTACCTCAGCAGTAGTGTTAGTATAAGATTTTCCATGATCCCCTGGCCTTTTTGGAGGTAAAATTCCCTAACGCTTAGGACATTCATTTTCATAATGTACCATATCCCTGCAATTGTAGCATTGAACATTGGTAGCTTCTTTCTTCCCCTTGTAATCATGAGTTTGGTGGCCTTTTTCACCACACTTGTAACCGACTCACATCCTTTAAAGAAAGTATTGGGGTGTTTCTTCCCACATTTACTGCAGGATGGATTTTAAAGCTTTCCTTTTTCCCCCTTGTTTCCATTTTCAGAGTGATCAGAAGATCTCTTCTTCTCTTACTTTTCATTAATGTCGTAAGACATAGAGAATTCCTTTTATATCTTGATAGCACATGAGACAATATATTAGTACGATGAGAAGGATTGTGAGACTAATTCTCGACGAAGAAATGGTTTTAACCCATCAATGAAATGATCAATCTTACTTCTTTGGTTACATATATAATCTGCAACATGCTTGGTTAACCTTGTAAAGTTTGGCTCATACTTTGCAACATTCACGTCCTCCTTTTGTCTCAGACTCAGAAATTATATTTCCATATCTACTCGATGGTCATGAGGAAAGTATTTTTCTAAGAAAATATCTTTAAACTTCATCTATTCCATGATTGATACTTCATCGTCTTCCTTCGTGTTTTGAATCAATGACCACAATTTATCATCATCTCTAGTGAGGCGGTAAACTACCATGAAAAAATTTTCCCTTTCGCTGCTCCCCAAGGTGTGGAATATTTTCACTGTGTAATTTATCCATTTCATAGCTACAAGTGGATTTTTACCCCCATTGAATGTTGGTGGTTATTTCCTCATTAAGAAATCTGACATTGATCCTCCACACTGCAGATCAGGGTGCTCCATATAAGAAAGGTTATTATTCATAACCTTAGTTTTTTATGGTTGGTGTCGAAGCCTCATTTATTATTAAATCAAAGCAAAGACCTCTTTAAATGGGTAGAGGGAGACCCATTACATACCCCGAAGGCCTAGTGGTCATTTATCCCATAACATGACCCGAAGGCCAAGTTCAGCAAGGCCTGTTGTCATGCACCAGTTCCCATTTGAGTCCATCGCAAAGCGGTATTTTCGGGTTTTACCCCTAGGTACATCTGTTCCAGAGCCGCCTCTACCTGCTCGTATCCAGACAGGGATGTATTTCTCTAAAAACTCATAAAATATCTACAATACCAAAATTCTAGGAAGTTATTCTATACTAATCCTCAAATTCCATCTTAGTTCTATGTGCTCTAATAAGAGTTTATCTAAATCTAGCTTCCAAGGTTTGTAATAAACATCCTATGATTCCAACTATAATGCCCTTAACCCAGTAACCTAGATTCAGTGAATTATTACATAACATTGGAATGATCACAAAAGATCATGTCTTGAAAGACCTGTTAGTTTAGAAGCCTTGGAAACACTAGATACATTCATAACTCTTACATTACATCAAAAATTTAAAACTACAACAACATAGTCACCATAGTCCACACTCATATCCCCTCAGATATTCCCTGTAGGTCAGTGATAATATACTTCTTCACATCCTGGGAAAAATAAATCATATAAAGGAGTGAGATTAGATGCCCATTAAGGATAATAATATTTTGGAAACTTTCATAAATATGCATAAACATTTAAGGAAATGTATAACTCAAACAAAATCCTTTTAAAAAAGAACTTCAACATAACATGGTAGAAATAAAATGAAATAATTCCATTTACTTAATCACATTAATATTCTACTAGTCTAATAATCACATGAAATATCATTAACCACTTTTATAATGATGGAATGAATAATGTCATACTATCATAACCACATAATCAAGGCCTTTTGACATGACTACGAATAATATTTTCTCAAAGCCTTGTTCCATGACACTAGATTGTCTCATGAGACCTACCAATGCATCGAGGAGCTATAGCAGGCTCCACCCGACACTTATTAAGTCCAATGCATTCCTCATATGAATAGGTTTAAACATAACATAAACATTCGTATTAAAACTAGCATAAGAAATGTCAATACATTTTTCATAAACCATTAACAGTATAAAAATAACACATCCGAAGTAAAACATATAAAAAAACCTTCAATACAATATGGAAGTTTTGTATCATAATAAATAAACTTCAAATAAGCTTAAAATCCATCAATGGATGTTGACATAGATGAAATCAAAACTATTTGAGAGAAATGTCTCCTTTTTTTGAAATCATTTAAAAGACACATTAGTATAAAATGATACATTTACATTGAAAATATTCTTAAATCTTATAAGGTAATCTTCTATGATTTTATAATGGCGTAAAATAGACGCACCCGCTGTATAAGTTAAAAAAAGAAATTCATACATTAATTTTTTCAAAAAGGTTAAAAATGACATTGTTTTTGAAAACGAAGGATAGAATCCTTTATAAAAATCTTATAAAACTTCAAACAATTGTATAATTGAATTTAAACCATATTCTATAAAATAGTAATAATGTTTTGAAATACATTATTAAGAAACATGGATGTGGATGATAAAGAGGTCCTAGTAGATATTTACATATAAACAACCTCAGATAATGAAGAGATTGTGAAACAAACCCTTACCTTGTACTTTTACTTGGTTAAGGGTAGGTTAACCTCTTGTATAATGGTGAAATAATTTTTATTAAATTACACTACAATCATATACATTAATATGATATCATATATGATCTTTTAAGATCGCTTTGTTAATAATATCTTAGTATTATTGTCGTTTATGGGGTTAATTTACTCATTTTATTTTATATGTTTTGTTATATAAGCCGAGTTTTTTATGGATATGATGTATCTTATTCATATAAAGAATGATATAATGTCCTTAAAATTTATTTTCAACCATCAAATAAAAATTATTCTTGAATGGATACGATGGGGAGTGAATCTCATCGCGTTCGTGGAGACGTTAGTCCGTACGTACGCCCGAGCGACAACATCATTCTTTTGATATTAAAATAATATGTAATTGGATGTTATATCATATAGATCGAATAAATATCATGTTATATTTATTATTTACATAAATTACTCATCATTATCATACCCATACAAATAATAATGTTTTGAATAACAATTACACCACGACGTGGAGACGGTAAGCCGTACGTACGCACATATGGAGACATGTCATTCAAATGATGGATAGAATACTGAATATGGTTGTACCGTAATTATAATAACATCACAGTATAAAGGAGATAATAGAGTTATTATTTTAGAATGGAAATAACAATGAATGAAGAAGTTGAAGAAGAATGGAAATTGAAAGAGGGTAGTGAAAACATTACCTCTTCTTCGGGTTCTTCCTTTTGACTTGATCAAAAGGGATCCTTAGGTTGGATTTCTGATCAAAATAAAGCCTCTATCATGATGTGAGGGAATTTGAGAGAGTATTTGGGTAGGTTTTGGCCTATCCAAAAGGCTTATAAGGTGTTAATTATATGGAAGGGTAAGTGCCCTTTTATAAGAGGGGTGAGGGGTACCTTAGGAAAAGCTACAAATATTATTTTATAATAAATTCATATTCAGTTTATAATGTCTCCAAAGTGGATTATTTAAAGTTTAAGTTAGGTATTGGTCAAAAAACTCATTCAATAGATTTGAGACATGTTAGGGTCACCATATAAACATTACCTTTTTTATATAACTCTTAGTTAACTAGTTTTCCATTTACTATGTCTCTTTGTATTTTTATATTATATGGTAAATAAGCATACTATATACATCCAAGTGAATACGAAGTGGTTAATTAATAATAAAAATATAATTATATAAGTCCTTTGGCCGAACCTTATATTTTTAGTAATAGAAAACCAATAAATAATACAATATTTGTTTTAAAAACTCTTTTATGTCAATTTTGACACTATTTGGTATTTTGTTTTTTATAAATTCATAACCGCATTATTACTTCGAAAAAAATTCATCTAACCAACCCTAATATGTAATATTAACCTAGAAAATTTTTTAAATTCATAAAAAGTCTCAAATATCATTTATTTGTATATTTATAATATCAATTATTTTAATATTTCATTAATTAGGTAATTACTGGCTCGCCATTGTGTCATAAATAAATTAAATTATTTAATGTCTAAAAATTATAAATAAAAAACCATTATGTATGAAATCATCGTATCTTTCTAATGAATATTTATAATCGAATTTATCTTATGTATAACCCTATATTAAAAATGTTTCAATTATTAAACATTGATTTTAACTCTTTTAACTCTTCCTTGAATTAAATAATAATAAATGTCCTAATCTAATACAAGTGGACGAAAGAGGTTCATATTTTATTCCTAAGGTTTTTTTGGTCTAATTATACTTATCCAATAGAATTAGGACATGTGTTAGGGTAATAATAATATCATTTTTACCCTTAATTACCCTATTTACACTTAACCGTGGTAAATAAAAGTAAAACGTTACTATTCAACAAGAATTATTCTTATCTTATTGAACCACATTTTAATCCTTTATATTAATAGTTTCTCTCGGAATTTCGAAATTCTACTCACAGAAGCAGTAAAATTAAGTTTTATGTGAATTTGTAAATTCTCATAGGAGGTGGGTAAAAGACGGTGAAAATTCTATAAACTTTTTATATATATATAATTATTATAAACTGGATACAATTAATTGAATTTAATTTATATAGGTATTATTTATCTATTTTTACCATAATTAAATTTAAATAAAATAAATAATTATTTAAATAAAAACTCAGTTTTAAACTATAACTTAGTGTTTTTTTCACTATTCATAAAAAGTTTAATGTTTTCAGAAAAATACCAAAAATTCACCCTAAGATAATTTTGATATTCTGATTCCAAAAATGAAGTCCATTTTGAAAGATAAAATTTATAAAATTTAAAAAATTGGGTATTACTATTCATAACGGCTAGTTTGATTGGTTATGGTGTGTGTTAGAACTCGAAGTTGTGTACAACACACGCTACTATATTATTAAAAGAGAAGTGTATCGTGGAATCTTGGGGTGTTACAACAAATCCTTCATTAATTATCTATTAATAAAATGTCACTCATGATGCACCCAACGTATTGTACTTTCCGTCGACATATGGCATGACAGTTCTCATTAGTAAATTAAAGTGCATCAGTCGTGACATGTATTAATGATAATAAAAAATTCTATGGACCATTACACATGATCACAGATAATACTATCTAGATGACACAAAAACATGAGGAATTCGTATTTCTAGGTATGTTCTCATTACCTCACTTCTTGGAGATTACAAAATGTGAACTTATTAAGAAGAAGATTTACTTGCTTACAAGTACTCACACCTATTGGTCTGTATACTATGTGTCCCATCCTAATATGTAATCCAACCACAATACTATATTTATGAATATTTTTATATAACATAGAGGTTATAATCATAGTTTGGAACTGATATGACCTTGTCAATGCCACAAATACTCTAGGTAATTATTACATCATTGTCATACAAAATAACGAACAATATGTAATAATAGTTATAATATTTAAATAAATTAAATATTCATGTAATCAATGTAAAAATAGTTGGTTCTAGGACACAAAATCTAACACATAGGTAGAAATATTAATGGTGATGGAACCACAATTATATTTGTTAATAAAATAAATTAATTTAAATGACCAAAATACATTTTGAAAATATTTATATATATAATTTTATATAAACTGTTTGTAGAGTTTGGTATAAAGGGAAACATCAGTCCTATAGAAATATGATTATTTCCTCATCCATAATAGGCTATGAGCTTAGAAACGTATTTTTCCTTTTATTGAAATCAATCTTGAATGGGAATCATAAATTAGGATTGGGGGAGAGAGGCATATTGTAGCTAAACCTAAATTACTATGTGAATAAATTTTAGAAGATTTCACATTGGAACATTTATGTTTTTCATTTGAGTTATTAAATGCCCAGAAAATCAAACACACATTTTTATTTAGTCAATAATGTTCCTGATGTTTTCATGGGTACTCATTATGGAAATTCATCTTCTTAAATATGTTATTTTCCCTTGTGAGAAGATTTTTGGGGATCTTGATATATACGTTCTGATCACGTATGACATTGGTAAAAAATAATTAGAAATTGGTACTGATAACAAAGTTTTTCACAAAAATAATAATTAAAACCTTATAAAAAACTATGGTCATCATCATAATATGATGGGTTCTACCATTAATCCCACCCTCTTCTAGACAATGAATTAATTAAATTATTATCTAAATTAAATTTCACTTGGATTCGATAATTATAATTGAAGGGGTTACAACATGATGTGTGTGTAGACTTGAGATACAATTTGGGATTACTTTAAAGGAATCCTAAGACCAGACCTTAACTATCAATTACATTAGATATGGGTTATACCCAAATCCATAATATGAAAAATCAATTTTTGTATATGGATATAACCAATATCCAATTTAAACATGTGAATAATAGTTATAAAAATAAGAATATACCAAGTAAGTTTCTCTATAATTGGGATACATATATTCATTAATGATTATTTTTTAAAATTAAATATAAATTTTTATTTAAAGATAATTTGTTCATAAAAATGATTTTAATACATTTGAATTCCTGAACCAATGATTGATTCTACGATTACCAAAATTACTGTTGTATGTTAGATTCCAACCTACAATAGGATGTAGAGAAATTTACTAAGTGAGTCTCAACATCCCCAATTAGTTAGTTTTCAACCATGATACATATCTCAGTGGGATCTAGATGATCCAAATCGTTTAATGGTGGAAAAATCTCAGAAATTCTCTTGATATTTTTTAAATAATTAATATTGATAATGATTGCCTTGATTGGTCCCATGTACACTGTATATGATAAGGTGGACACCAAATGATTTCATTTTGTATGGAAATTTGTGAATAGGTAATAGAGCCATTTGTTTGTAGATTCTGATATCATATCTCAAATGAAGACATTACTTCTTATATATTACTTGGAATAATCCATTTATGAATTTATTCCAGTTTCTAATGTCTTGATATCCTATGATCTGAGACCAATGAATCTAACATCAAACTGGAATTACAGCAACCCCAAACAATAGACATATAAATACTATATCTTATAAGTGGGATATTTTTTTAAATGCGAACTTGTTAATTCCAAAACAACAATTATTAATATATTTGGAGCCATTGATACATAAAATAGTCCAATATAAAATATCTGCAAAATTTACCTTTATATTCATCAAACACATCACCCTTTATAGAAATATATTACATTAAACATTTCCCCATAACATGGGGAAAGAAAACAAATGAATGGGGGATAATAGATACTATATAAGGGTAAATATAATATTTATTAATCAATGATTATTATTTATCATAATATAATCATAATTTTATTAGAACATGATCATTACTTGAAATTATCATTCCAAATCAGTCACATATCACTAATAATAAAACATGTATTATTTTTTTTAATCAAATACATAAAACATAATATTTTGGAATCATGTATAGTCTATCATTATCCACGATATCATAACATAAATATAAGGAATAAGTTTTTTGAAATCACAAAGCCATAGAAATTCACTTCCTCAGTCAATATTTAATACCATATATATCATTTTAAAAAAATTAAAAAAACATCCCATCAAATTAATATATTATTATATTAGATGTTTATTGACTGTATCTTCTATTATAAGTATTCTAACTCTCCAATAATTACCTAGATTATTAGAGGGAATTAACTAACACATCCATAATATATTTATAATGTAACCTCTTTTAAATGTATTATAATGGAACCACCCTCCTTAATATGAAAATAAATGTATATTTACTCAACAAGATACTAAAAACATATAAAATTAATTTGAATAAGAAACCATGTAAAGAAAAAAAATCTAATAAATATTTCACCATAATTGTAATAAACCTTTTTTATAATGAAAATTAATGGTGACATTGGATCATATATAGTGTATAAAATAATAAACATCAGATTATTTTGATATAGATGAAAAATAAATTAATTTTTTTAAAAAACATTATTTAGATATTTAAATATCATTTTTATTAAATATCCTATTTATGATCAAAAACATTAAAAATATTATTAAAAACATGAAACTTGGTAATCAACCATATAAAATTTATTTTTTATCATCAAATAAAATAGAATCCAATATTGATGGGAATGTTTTTAATCATATGTACATTAAAAAAGTCATTTCAAATTTTCAGTAATATTCAAATGCACAACATTTAGATGATAAATAAACATGTTCCTTTAAAAAATTTATAATGAAGTTACTATATAATTTAAAATTTTATCTAATATTTTTTATAGATTCTTAACAACATTATTTAAATTATTTTTTAGTTAACATGGACAAAAAATAATAGAATATTTAATGAAGTAAAAAACAAGGATGGTTTTAGAAAAAAAAATATTTATTCAGTATCGTGAATAATTGTGGAGATAAATATGATATGAAATCATGTAATATTCATTAATAACCATGGAAGGTGAAAATAAATAATTTTCTATTGAGATAGGTCATACGATATGATCATCATGAAATCTGCTCATAAGAAATCTTTGTAAAAATATATTTTAACAAAAACAATACATATTTGGTTTATATTGAATCATAAACCACATGAAATGAATAACATAAAACGAAACAGAAAAAATCATGAGTATAAATGTAATAATTATATAATTTATCAAAGTTAATTTTGTACACCACAGAAAATAAGCATTTAGTTATACTGGAAAATGTCTCTATGTAATAAACATAAAACGAGATACACATAATAAAAGTTAATAATAAGAATAAATGTTAATATAAAGAAATAACATGTTATGGATATCAAATCCTCATGTATTTCATGAATTGTAGCACCCCTGGTTTCAAATAAGAAACTCATTATTTATTATTTTTATATATTTAATGTATATAGGTGAAGTTTATGAGTGTTTGGAAAGATAATTGATGGTGTTAAAAAAAATTTATGCAGGTTTAACATTGGAGAATAATTTGGGAACATCCTAAAAAACATACAGGACACCATGGACAATGGGTCATGTGGTAACGGGAAGGTGCACGGGTTGCACACAGTTTGTCCAAACCATGTGGACGACTACTAAAAAATATGCATTGTTGGATTGTAGGATTCGGAAAGGTTAGTGCCTATTATTGAAAACTTTTGGGATAAAAATTCATGGTGCAACACTTAAGGAATTAACTTTCACACATTTAGTGCATGTTTTTACAAACCATTCGACCAACTATGGAAATGATAAAAGTGAGAACCTAAAATTGAGGATCTCAAAGATTTAGGTCTCTAACTATCTTTATTTTCCTTATATGCTTAACTAACTTGATATTCAATCATCTAAAAGGTTAATTAATTCAATACCAATGATAAATAGTTGTTCCAAATACATTTTATAGTTATTACATTTTGGTTTCTTGTGGTAAGCCTTCATTCATGGTAGTTCTTTTAGGTTTTTATTATATTACTTATCTATCTAACTTAATTTCATATATATTCATATGTTTTGGTTAGATATAATATTTTTGATGAAAAAATCATTATATATGACTCGTTTTATAAATGGGTAATAGATCTAAGGGGGGTTCATTGAGATTTGACTTGGTTTCAGGGGTATTTTTGTGTTGTTCTCTGTTTTCACCATTTTTTTGGTAGGTGGATTCACACACAAATCCTCTTATTATAACGGGTTATATTAGTTTAAAATGTTTCTAATTATTTGGGTAAATATTCTGAAAATAATGGTAGAAACTCTAATTATATATTTTTTGTGGAATTTTTCAAATTATGGAAATATTATACAATGTGATTTGATAAATGATTTAAAAATAGTTTATTGGTTCAATATGTGGAAAAAGTTTTCATTAATATGGTTATTTAATTTAAATAGATTTTTCATGGTTTTTGGGCACACTTCATAGAATGGTTCTAATGATATTTTAGAGGCTTGGATGAAACATGACTTTGTGATCAGTGACAATGGTGAAATGTCAATTGGGCCTTAATTACCATGAGTCAAATTGGTAGATTTATGAGAAACAACTCATGTGTATGGAACATTCCTAACAATTAATGAATGTGTAGATTTTTGGATATGTGGATTTTAATGGGTTATTCCAAAAGTTGAATTTATGAAATGATTTTAGAATAATGTTTTGTTTTGTTCCTAGGAAATTTTTATTCCTTTGAGAAAAATATTTTATAATAGAAATGAATTATATTTAGTTATAAAATCTTTTGGAATTTTTTATATAAATGTGCATAAATGTTCAATACTAGAGGAATGTGTAGGGAAGTATTTGGTGAATATTTAATTTGTTCCATTACTCACTTTGGATTTGGTATTTTGGTGCTTTTGTAAATTAAATTTATTAGTACATGGGCTAAGGTATAGTGTTACCCATCTTGAGTAGTACATTGTGATACATGGGATCTTGAGGAGTCGGATCATGAAACATCTTTGGAATATTGATTTGTCTCTAGATTAATTTATTTTATTCCATCATGTATTTACATTTATATTATAGTTATCTTCAAAATTAGATGGTTTTAGATTGATTGTGAGAAAGGAAATATTGAGTTGCACTTCACTGTAATCATGCATCCAATAGTGGTTTCTTTTGATAAGGCTCATTTGGTTAGTTGTTTTATTCTTAATGGTTAAATTGTAACGCCCCGACCCTAGTTTCCTAGAGTCGGTGCCTTATTGCGTAACATTGGCATGATCACAAAAGATCATGTCTCGAACGTCCGATTAGTTTAGTAGCATTAGAAACACTAGATACATTCATAAATGTTACATTACATAATAAAGTGAAAAATCACAATAACATAGTCTCCATAGTCTAGAATTCTATCCCCTTCATACTATCCATGTAGTTCAGTCATAAAATATTTCTTCACATACAGGGAAAAATAAAACATAGAAAGGGGTGAGCTCAGATGCTCAGTAAGGATAACTATATAGCATAAGCTTTCATAAATAAACATAAACATTTAAGGCAATGTATAGCTAAAACAAAAGATTTTAAAACTTGAACTTCCCCATAATATGGAAAAAGTAAAATGAAATATTGTCATTTAATTATTCACATGGATATTCTACTAGTCTAATAATCACATGAAATATCAATAACCACTTTAATAATGTTGAAATTCATAATTCCAGATTATCATAACCACGTATCCAAGGCCTCATCCCAAGACTACAAATAAGATTTCGTCAAGGCCTAGTGTCAAGAAACTAGTTTGTCTCATGAGACCTGCTGATGCATCTAGGAGTTATAGCGGGCTCTACCCATCAATTATTATGTCCAATTCATTCCTCATATGAATAGGTTTAAACATATCATAAACCATAACATAATCGTATAACATAAAACATGCATAAAGGAAACATAACATTTCTACATTTCAATCAAAATATATTAATAAATCACATTGATATAATAAAAAACACTTTCAAAACCATTTTCAATACTAAAATAAAAGAAAATTAAATCTTTGTATTTATTATTTATTTAAAAAAATGGCTTGTAGAGGAATCTGAAACTCAAATAATGATTACGGCAGTGGAGAAGTCGTTGTCACCGCATAAGTATGACAAAAAAACATTCCATTTTGTCATTTATTAAAATTCTTCATAAAAAATATTCCTCTTGAATAAACGTAAAAGTAAAAGGGGCTTATAAACCGTATAAAGGAAAGTTGTGTATAAAACAAAATATACCTCAATGAAAGGAGATTGAGACGAAGTCCCTTAAAAAGATCATTTTTTTGAAATAAAATAAATCTATTATGTGTATTCACTATATGTACACATAAATAATGTACAAATAGAAGATAGGACATAATAATATCATGAAATAATTTGAAAGTAGGAGATTATCCCAAAGAATAGAAATTGGGTTAAGAAGTTCCCTTACCTCGTGTCCGACTTGACTCGACTGTTCTTTAACATCCTGAATAATAAACTAGAGTTAATTTATACTTTCTTAAGAACCTTTTTCATGTTCATTATTCCTTTTATATCACTTATTACCATGTGATGAACATTATGTAATTATATAAGATAATAACGGTCATTTTGTCAATCTTTGGTATGTGAGTTAACTTCTTATAATTACAAGTTATTAATGTGGTAAAATATCAATTATATCTAGAATTATATTCATGATGTAGGTGTCATATATATCATATATATCCAGTATATACATTCATTTATAATATTACATAACCTTTAGACTAAGAAATGAAATGCACCGTTCATGGAGATGGTAAGCCGTACACACGTATGAACGCTACTTCCATTTCTATTTCGTACTTAATGGAATTGAATCATAATGATATAATGGTATATTATAATTTCAGTATAATATCATATATAATATCATTTACTCTATCCATTATAGATCTCACATATGGCATTAACGATTCAAATCACTTTGAGGGGGCGGTAGTCCGTACTTCCAAAAATGAAATTTTCGCATTTACCCATAATGGAAATCATAAAGGTATGCCATAAATGAGAAATACAGAAGCAAAATGAAAACATAAACATAATATATATCATATATAAATATAGTGACATCTTAATTTCCACCATGAGAGTAGTTAAAATAAGACTAAACAATCATCGTTTCGTGAGGCAGAAATTCGCAAATCACAAAAATAGTATGTTCATTAACCATTAGATGAAGGTGTGTGTAAGTGTAAATAAAAAACTTCTCATAAAAAAATCATAGTATATTGAATATACTGGTTTTGTTACAAAATAAAGGAATAAATATAGTTTAGGTTGTTGGAAAATCAAAATAAAACAATATAACATAAGAGAATACATTACCTTAAAATCGTGTAACTCTTTTTGATTTGAGCCAAAGTTTTCCTTGGGAAGTCTTCTGCCCAAAGTGAGGCTTCTTTGAGTCAAAGAGGGATGTTTATAGAGTATTTGGGAAGAGTTTGGTTGAGCCAAATGGCTTGAATGTGTGAATAAGGTGGTAGTGGTGGGGGCCTTTTATAAGAGGAGAAGAGGGGCACTCTTGGAAAGTAATGAAATGTAACATTATTATGAAGTAGTTTTCGGATTTCAAAGGTCCTAAAATTATATATTTCAAGGTTGAGGTGATAAGGGTTCCAAATATACTCATCCAATAGGTTTTTTACAAGTTTATGTCTAATATTTTACATTATATTATCATTTTATTGAAATCGTTAATTAATGAGATAATCGGTGCATCATCATGGTGTCATAAAATATTTAATTTATTTAATGTATAAAAATTATAAAAAAATATCATGATATAGGAAATAGTTTTATATTTCTAATGAATATTTATATTCAAAAATTTAACTTATATAACCCCATGTAATAATTGTTTTAGTAAAACAACTCATGTTTGTGACAATTTTATTTTTACTTTAAATGAAAAGTTATTATTGTCATTTTCTTACCCAAGTGGCTCCATGGGGTCCCCAAGTTGACCCATGAATTTTATTGGTCTTCCATGACTTATCGAATATGTTTAGGACAAGTGTAAGGGTATTTTCATATTTTTATAATATCATTTTACCTTAAATTTCAATAATTACATTTAATCACGATTAATTAAACATAAAAGATACTATTCACCAAAACATTATTTTAATCCCATTGAACCACATTTTACTTCCTAATAAAAACCATGTATGACTAATTTTTTAAAATGAAATCCCAGAAGTGGTAATGTTTCATTTAAATGATAAGTCTGTTTTTTAACTACCACTTAGTGGTTTCACTATTCATCAAAAATTGAAGTTTTTCAGAACAATGCAAAAATTTAACCCTAAGATATAATTGATATTCCAAATTCAAAAATGATGCCTATTTTACAAAATTACAAACATATAAGTTTCATTAATTAATTTTATAATTAATTCCTGCTGTCACAACAAATAGCGTGTTTTTAAAAACAATATATATCAAAAGATTGACAATTGTTTATGTCCAATTTCAAAGTGAAATTAACTCTAATTAACACCATTAGATAAAAAGGTAAAAAAATATTCTAATTATACTTTAAAACCACTAAATAGTATAATTAATCACTATAAATTATTTTGATTTAAAAAGTTTTTTTTAATTATTTTTCACTATTCATAAAAAATTGGAAGTTCTCAGAAAATTACAAAAAATTCAACTTAGGATAATTTTGATATTCCGAATACAAAAATAAAGTCCATTTTGAAATATAAAATTTATATAATTTCAAAAGTCGGTATTACTATTCCTAACGCCAACTTTGATTGGTCGTGGTGTGTTAGAATCTCGAAACATGCGTACAATGCAATCTATTATATTATTGAAAAACAAGCGTATCATGGAAGCTCGGGGTGTTACATTCTCCCCTCCATCAATAAATTGTGTCCTCTCTATTTGAAATTTTTCTTTGAAAATAAAAGGTTGAAAATAGAAAATACCTTTGTGGAAAACCCACATCAGAAATAAGGCTAATAAAAATATAACTTTAAAACAGAGAAATAGAAGTACAAAGGTCACTCAAGATAGCCCATACTAGTATTATATGAAAATATGGATATGGAGGAAAAACAAAACATCAAGGTCTGATGGAGAGTTGTATAAAACAGGATTAGGAGAAAGTTAACTATAAGAAAATAACAAACTTGTGATGGGTTAAACGGTCATTTAGTCCCCAATTGGAAAAGTTAACCGACAAAATTTTTGTATTAAGTTACCTTTCATAAAGTTGGGAAATTTATTTAGAAGATTTACTAAGAACGTAAGGAAATATACTTACATTTCATGTAGACTATAATTCATTAATAATATTTTACCAAAACACATCTTTCACCCCAAAAGGTAATAGAACTCAAAAATATTCTATTTATCATAATTGTATAAGGTTCCAAATATTAACACATACCATTTAGATTAGGAAAACTTTTTTGTAACAACCAGGGAGTTTTTGTAGGCTAGTGGTTGGTAATAAAGGCATGTCACACTATGGTTGTGGGTTCGATTCCTACATCTTTTTCCGACGCAATGGGTTATCCCCCAACCTACAGGTTGTCCTTTTCCTAAAACTATAGTATTATAATATTCCAAAAATAATCTTCATAAATGTTTTAACCTTAAAAAATACTATCCAAAGTTCAACTTAATTCATTCCAATCATTATAGTTATTTAAAATACATTCGTCCAGACATTCTCTAAAAGGTATCTAAATTCCAAAATCAATTGTATCATCAGATTCCTCAAACAAAGTAATGTTTATCTTATTGTCACAAACAAAAATATGATTACCGTCATCATATTAAAACCATAATGAAAACAACAAGTACTGTAGTACAATCCTTATATATATCACGTTATTCTTATAACCAGAATTTAATCCTTGAGTCCAAAATAAGTGATACATTAATTATTCCACTTCAACTGTAGTAACAAAATAAGATTGTCCCTGATACCTTGCATTTTCTAAGGTAAGTTTCCCTGACGATAAGGAAATTCATTTTCATAATGCCCCATTTCCCTACAATTGTAGCATTCAACATTGATAGCCTCTTTATTTCCCTTGCAATCACGAGCCTGGAGACCTTTTTCTCCACATTTATAACAAACTCTCATTCCTTTCAGGGAAGTACCAGGAGGATTCTTCCCACAATTATCACATAATGGAAAATCTTTCTTTCCCTCTTTCCCTTTATCTATCTCTTCTTCCATCGTTCTCTTCTTTTCTTGCTTTACTTTATTGTCATAAAATTTAGAGAATTCCTTTTCTATCTTCATAGAACACGAGACTATATCTTCATACGACAAGAATGTTTGTGACACTAATTCTAGATGGAGAAATGGTTTTAACCCATCAAAGAAACGATCAATCTTACTTCTTGGGTTACGTATATAATCTAGAGCATGAATTGCTAACCTTGTAAAGTTAGCCTCAAACTTTGCGACATTCTCATCCTCCTTTTGTCTCAGACTCAGAAATTGTCTTTCCATATCTGCTCGATGGTCATGAGGAAAGTATTTTTCTAAGAAAATATCTTTGAACTCTCTCCATTACATACTTGATACTTCTTCATCTTCCTTTGTATTTTGAATCAATGACCACCATTGATCAGCATCTCCAGTGAGGCGGTAAACTGCCATGATAACCTTTTCCCTTTCACTACTCCACAAGGCATGAAATATTTTCTCTAAAAAATTTATCCATTTCTCAGCTACTAAGGGATTTTTACTCCCATTGAATGTTGGTGGTTTTTGCCTCATGAAGCGGTCTAACATTGATCCTCCACGTTTTGGATCAGGAAGCTCCATACGAGTAATGTTATTATTCATAACCTGAGTGAGTTGTCACAGTATGGTGATAAGTTGATCAGAACCAGTTGTATCACCAACTCCATTATAATTATCTTGAAAAAGATGTCAATCCTTACACAGAGTGCATGCATTTATACGTTTTCCATTCCTCTCACTAGGTTCCATTTCTAAACAATTGCATAAAGTAGATTAGTTTATGAATCAAAATACATAATTCCATACTTGTAAAACACTTAACATAAATTGAAAAATAATCATAAAAAAATTTCTTTGAGGAAGTATATACTCATAAACCCTTTATAATGGTTTGTAAAGAAAATGATAATTATCCTAAGCATATCCCCAGAAAGTGTCTTAACCCAGAGTGAAGCAATCCCCATTGTCGTGCACCAGTTCCCATATGAGTCTAGCTCAAAGCGGTGTTTTCGGGTTTTACCCCTAGGTACATCTATGCCAGAGCCGCCTCTACCTTCTTGTATCCAGACAGGGATGTATTGCTCAGAAAACTCACTAAATCTCTATAATACCAAAATTCTAGGAAGTTCATCTATATTAATCCTCAAATTTTATCTTAGGGATATGTGCTCTAATCATAGTTTATCTAAATATAGCTTCCAAGGTTAGTACTAAACTGCCTCTGGTACCAACTACAACGCCCCGACCCTAGTTACCCAGAGTTGGTGCATTATTGCGTAACATTGGCATGATCACAAACAATCAAGTCTCGAAAGACCGATTAGATTAGTAGACTTGGAAACACTAGATACATTCATAAATATTACATTACATAATAAATTGAAAAATCACAAAAATATAGTCTCCATAGTCCACACTTTTATTTCCTTCAGGCTATCCCTATAGGTCAGTCATAAAATATTTCTTCACATTCGGGAAAAAATGAAACATATAAAGGGGTGAGCTCAGATGCTCAGTAAGGATAACAATATAGTGGATTCTTTCTTAAATAAACATAAATATTTAAGGCAATGTATAACTAAAAAGAATGCTTTTTAAACATGAAAATCACCATAATATGGAAAAAGTAGAATGAAATAATTCCATTTACTTATTCAAATGGATCTTCTACTGGTCAAATAATCACATGCAATATCAATAACCACATTCATAATGTTGGAATGCATAATGCCATACTATCATAACCATGTATCCAAGGCCTCGTGCCAAGACTACAAAAACGATTTTGTCAAGGCCTCGTGCCAAGAAACTAGTTTATCTCATGAGACCTACCGATTCATCGAGGAGTTATAGCGGGCTCCACTCGTCACTTATTAAGTCCAATGCATTCCTCATATGAACAGGTTTTAACATATCATAAACCATAACATAATTGTATAATATAAAACATTCATAAAGGAAACATAACATTTCAACATTTAAATCACAAGATATCAATACAACACATTGATATAATAAAAAACACTTTCAAAACCATTTTCAATACCAAAATAAAGTAAAATTAAAACTTTCTATTTATTTTTTATTTAAAAAATAATGGCTTTTAGAGGAAGCCGAAACTCAAATAATGGTTACGGCGGTGGAGAAGTTGTTGTTGCCACATACATATGACAAAAAAACACTCCCTTTTGTCATTTAGTAAAATTTTTCGTAAAAAATATTCCTCTTTAATAAACAAAAAAGTTAAAGGGGTTTATACACCGTATAAAAGAAAGTTGTGTATAAAACAAAATATTCTTCAATAAAATGAGATTGAGACGAAGTCCCTTACAAAGATATTTTTTTTAAAATAAAATAAATCTATTATTTTTATTCACTATAATTACACAAAACGAAAGTACAAATAAAATATAGGGCATAATAATATCATGACATAATTTGAAAGTAGGAGATTAAACCAAAGAATAGAAATTGGGTTAAGAAGTTCCCTTACCTCGTGTCCGACTTGACTCAATCATTATTTAACCTCCTGAATAATAAACTAAAGTTAATTTATACTTTCTTAAAAACCATTTTAATTTAATTATTCCTTTTATATCACTTATTACTATGTTATGAACCTTATGTAATTATTTAAGTTAATAACGGTCGTTTTTTCGATCATTGGTACTTGAGTTAAAAATAAACTTCTTATTATTACAAATTGTTCATATGGTAAAATATACATTATATCCAGAATTATATTCATAATTTAGGTATCATATATATCATATATATCCATTATATACATTAATTTATAATATTACATTACATTTAGAGTAAGAAATAAAATGCATCGTTCATGGAGACGGTAAGCTGTACGTACGCATGAACGCTACTTTCATTTCTATTTCTTATTTAATATAATGGAATCATAATTATATAATGTTATATTATAATTCCAGTACAATATCATATATAATATAATTTACTCCATCCTTTATACATCCCACACATGGCATTAAGGATTCAAATCACTTTGAGGGGGCGGTAGTCCGCACTTCCTAAAATGAAATTATCGCGTTTACCCATAATGGAAATCATAAAGGTATGCCATAAATGAGAAATACAGAAGAAACGGAAAAAAAATAAACATAATATATATCATATATAAATATATTGACATCTTAATGGTTACCATGAGAGGTGTTAAAAGAAGATTGAACAATCATCATTTTGTGAGGCAGAAATTCGCCAACTGTAGAAACGGTATGTTCTTTAACCATTAGACGAAGGTGTGTGTAAGTGTAAATAAAATAATTCCCATAAAAATATCCTAATATATTTATGATACTGGTGTTGTTACAAAATAAATTAATAAAAAGAGATTAGGAGGTTGGAGAATCAGAATAAAACAAAATAACATAAGAGAATACATTACGTTAAAATCGGGTAACTCTTTTTGATTTGAGCCAAAGGCTTCCTTGGGAAGACTTCTGCCCTAAGTGAGGCTTCTAGAAGTAAGAGAGGTATGTTTATATAGTATTTGGGAAGTTTTTGGTTGATCCAAATGGCTTGATGGTGTGAATAAGGTGGTAGTGGAGGGTGCCTTTTATAAGAGGAGATGCGGGGAACTCTTAGAATGTAATGAAATGTTACATTATTATGAAGTCTTTTCGGAATTAAAAGGTCCCACAATTATATATTTACAGGATAAGGTTATAATGGTTCGAAATATACTCATCCAATCTGTTTTTGACATGGTTAAATCTTAGAATTTACATTATCTTTTCATTTTATTTAAATCGTTAATTAATGAGGTAATCGTTGCATCATCATGGTGTCATAAAAAATTTATTTTATTTAATGTCTAAAAATTATAAATAAAATATCATGATGTATGAAATATTTTTATCTTTCCAATTAATATTTATAGTTGAAAATTTAACTTAAATAACCCCATGTAATAAATGTTTTATTAAAACAACTCATGTTTGTGACAATTTTATTTTTACTTTAAATAAAAAGTTATTATTGTCATTTTCATACCCAAGTGGCTCCATGAGGTCCCCAAGTTGACCCATGGATTTTATCGTTCGGACATGACTCATACAATAAGGGTATGACAAGTGTATGTGTTTTTAATATTTTTATAATATCATTTTTACCTTAAATTTCACTAATTACCTTGAAACGCGATTAATTAAACTTCAAAGTTACTATTCACCAAATAATTATTTTATCCCCATTGAACCACATTTTAATTCCTAATGACAACCTTGTATGTAGTATTTTTGAAAATCAAATCACAGAAGTGGTACTGTTTCATTTAAATGAAAAATCAGTTTTTTAACTACCACTTAGTGGTTTCACTATTCATAAAAAATTAATGTTTTCCGAACAATTCCAAAATTTCACCCTAAGATATAATTGATATTCCTAATTCAAAAATGATGTCTATTTTAAAAAATTCCAAACATATAAGTTGCATCATTTAATATTATAATTAATTCCCGCTGTCACAACAAATAGCATGTTTTTAAGAAACAATATATATCAAAATATTGACAATTGTTTATGTCCAATTTCAAAGTGAAAATGATTCTAATGAACACCATTGGATAAAATGGAAAAAATATATTCTAATAATACTTTTAAACCACTCAATAGTTTAATTTATCACTATAAATTATTTTGATTAAAAAAGTTGTTTTTAATTATTTTTCACTATTCATAAAAAATTATAAGTTCTCAGAAAATTACAAAAAATTCAACGTAGGATAATTTCGATATTCCAAATAAAAAAATGAAGTCCATTTTGAAATATAAAATTTATATTATTTCAAAAAGTGGGTATTACTATTCAAAACGGCTACTTTGATTGGTCGTGGTGTGTTATAATCTCAAACTTGCATACAATGCAAGCTATTGCATTATTGAAAGAGATGCGTATCGTGGAAGCTCGAGGTGTTACATAAATCATCCCACACATATATTGGAGACACTCAGTATTTATTGTCTACATTTGGATTCTTTTTATGTAACTTAAGACCAAGATATTTCCCCTAACTCATCAAGAAAATGGGAAGAAGAGGGATGTTACAATTTGTATCATATTGTCCCTTCCATTTTTTAGAAGAAGTAGTCTAGGATTTTTTATTTTTTCTATCGTGGTCTTGTAATCATTTTTATCTATTAATATAGTAGGGAACATTTATATGGGTAGGATTTTCAAGTCATAATATATAGAGCATAAAATTACACAACTAAACATTATATACTAAACATCATACTACTAAGTTGTTTGTTATATAAGTGTTTTGGAGAAACCTATAGGTATTGGAATCATATTTTCATTTGATTATCTAATGATATGATCGTTAAAAAGATTTTAGAAATGAAATCCCACTAGGAATGCACGTTTCATTTTTAGTAATGATATCTGATTTGGTTCACTATGATTATTCGAAATTTTTTAAATATTTTTCAATGAAAGACTCTGAAAAGGGAATGGTTGTGGTAATTTGAAAATGGATTGATTTTCAAAATCAAGTTGAAATTTTTAATAAAATCCTTGATCACTATAATGTGTTATTGTTTTTAGGAATTATTGTTTTAGTATAATGTGGTGTAAAGTTAATTTTTAAGACTTTAGTTGATAGAGAGTGAAACTTTTGGTGTTTGTTATATATATATATATATATATATATATATAATGGAACACTAGAGGAATCATAGAAAACAAAAGGTTAAAGTTATTTGAAATTTGGTTGAACCTAATCCACTATTAAACTGACAACTGGTTTAGTGTATAATCTGAGAATTTCGGGATATGGACACAGGGAACCAGAGAGATGATCTAAGACAAGTGGATTATTTTATCCAGTTCAAGAAGAGGAATTAATCCATTTTTAGGATGACTCAGAACTAGAAATGGAATTTGTGCAGCTGAATAGGATAAATAATATCATCAACATAATGGGCTTGCTAGTGGAGAAGAAGTTCAATATGGTGATTTATATGTTGAAGGATCTTGCATGACTGTGGTGGGATTTATCTTTTTAGGATTAATTATGAAGCTACCATTCATGGGAGAATTTTGAAGAATTTTTTTACAAAATTTCTATTCTCAGACATCTAGAATTAAAATAATGACAAATTTTTTTAGTTTGAAGCAGTAAAATATATTTTTCAAAAATTACACACATATATTCATTATTATAGTAAGATTTTCATCTGAGGAATATTCAACTGCATCCTTGATGTCACATATCATTGAATTGGGGCTGATATAGAAGATTCTAACAAAGATTACTTGTATTTATGTTACCTATTTTATATTGATGGTCAATAGGTAGATGATAGATGAACGGGACATATCAGGAGATATGGGAGGAGTAAGATTGTTCATACCTCTATGAAATAGTGGTAACTCTAATATTGAGAAAATGTGGAATAAGGATACCGTTTTCTAAGGTGTGTTCTTGAATTTAAATCTTATGGCTCGATCAATAAATCTTCCTATGAGGCCCACAACAAAAGAAGGATGTTTTCAATGTGGATTCTTTGACCACATAAAGAGAGATTATACGATGCCCCCTTGAGAAAGCCACAATTGATAGAATATTGGGAATCCTCAAGTCTATGGTCAAATAATTCCTTGTTTGGTTATTCGGGACACTGCTCATGTGTCTCAATCTTTATATACTTAGTCAGGATGAGGGTAAAATAATAAACCAATTTTATAGAACATAGCTAGCTAAGGTGATTCAATGAATACAAAAATTTCTTTGGAATTCTATCCTCAGTAGAGAATAAATTATTAATGTGTTACAGTAATGAAATTATTTGAAGTGGAAGATGTTTTTTTGAATCATCATCTAATACCATCTATAGTGTAAGGTATTATTAGTTTTATTATACCTTAATGCATGTTTTTTATATGGATGAAACCCATTCAGTTATTTATTCATGTGATGTTAATTTTATTATCTAATAACATGACATGGATACTTTTGTGATAAAACATTCAACTTCTATTTGTTAAAGAGAGTGTGTAGCCATGTGGGTAGAGAATGTTCTACAATAGTTAGTTTAGCTGATCTAAAATGTGATTTCCCAATTCATTGGGATTAATTATTCTTATATAAACTGAGATTTGGAATTGTTTTTGATGTATAATGCTCACATCGACCGTTATACCTAACATGTAGGTTTCGTGATAGAATATGGCATCCATCATCACATTTGAGGAGATTGGAGTGTAATGGATATTGCAACAAGTTTGTTCGAATTAGTGCTTTGAATGATATTACTTGATAGAAGTTCTGTATTTCGCATTGATAAATTAGATCAGAATGAATAGTTTTCCTGTAGAGGATGATCAGTTTCTAGATGAGTTTCACTAAAAATTTTATAGATTACCTCACATAAGAGAACCAAAGATTACAGTTGATCTCCTTCCATGGAAAATTCCTTTTTATCTTCAATATTATTATATAGAACCAACAAAATTAACAATGCTCAATGTATAACCACAATATTTTGTGAAATATTATTATTTAATTAATTATTATTTTTCATTTTTTTCATTTCAAATGACACTGGATACATGAATTTTTATATATGTAGAAACACTATTTGACATAATCATATCACACCACACCACCTTGGAATGTTCTATATGAAATTCCAACTTGTCTTTCACTTAACTCAATAATAACCTTTCTTGCCTAACATGAAACACCGACTTGGCGTATATTACACGCAACACGTATATTATTACGAAACATAATTTGGATTTTATAATTATATAAATTAGGTAATGATAACCTATCCATTAAACATATTTACCTATGAATAGAAATAACTAATTTTCAAGTAATATTTTTAATTTTTTAATAGATAAAACGCATTGACAATGAAAGAAATGATTTTTTGTAAATCCCTATATCTTTAAAAATACCATTTCCTAAAATTAAACTCTCTTAATAATAAAAATAATTTTAGACACATCTATAATTTTAATTTGATAAAATAAAATTCAATTTTTTTGTTTAAATATGAAATTTATCTTAGGGTGATTGTTTTGGGTTTTTTTGAGAAAAATTATATTTGATGAAGACGAAAAATGTAGAATTTTAAATAATAACCGCCTTTTCATATAAATCATTATTCATGTAAAATGATAAATTAATTCTTTTGAGGTATAATTAAACACATTACACATCTATTAAATAAATTTATTTCATTATAATAATTTTAAAATGGACTTTGAATAAAAAAACATAGTAAACCTATTAACTTCTTTCTACATGAAAAACCTGTAATTTCATCTCATCTGTAGGATTAGAATCAATCTTAATTTATCTACTTATGTGAGTTGAATTTTGAAACACTAACATAGAAAATTTAAATTGGTATAATATTTTTATTTTAATGATATCATCTTGATTTTTGACCAAAAATATTAGTAAAAGTCATTGAAATCAATCATAATTATTAAAGTCAGATTAGGCATAATTAAGGACCAAACCTAAATCTTAGGTTTCTAAATAACCTATCCACTCTTCCAAAACCCATTTGATTTCCAAAATTTAGTCATAAATTTTATGTTTTTTATATTATATTTTTTTGAATTTATTTAGGTAATAACATGTGCAAACCTTACCTGTTCTCTAAAATTCGAATTGAGTCCATTTTCATCAATATAAAAGGGCACCTCTTCTCCCCCATCTTCAAACATCTCAAGACTATTACCTTCAGCCATGATATTCCAAAAACAGTTACCAAAATTCATCCCATTCCTATATAATTCATCCATTGGATATTATTAAATACAAGTATTTTGGAATAAATTAAAAAAGTTAGCCAATTAAGAGATAACATTTTCTCTCAAATTATTTTTTTCCACCGCAGGAACATTTATTTTTCCATGGTTTTATAAAATAAAAAGTATCCTCAGTATAATTATAAGATATTATGATAATGTTTCAACTTACACTTACACACACCTGCATCTAATGGATAAGATGAAATCTATTTTTGTACACGGTGAACTATGTCCTCACTAAACGATGATTGTTCAATATTCCTTATTCCCTCTCATGGTGGAAATTATGATGCAAATTTTTTTGATGTTTTATATTATATTTTTTATTTATTTTTTATTTATTTTTTATTTAAAATTCTGTATTAAATTTAGAAAACATGACTTTTTTACATTCCATTTGGGATTAATGAGATAATTTCATTTGAGAATGTGTGGAGTACCACTCCCTCAAAATTATATGATTACTTAGTATACTACATGGAGTATATTAAGGATGGTTTTAGTGAATATATAAGATATATATTATTTAATAAATATAGTATAATGATTATATATATATTCCATTTACTTTTTTTCTTTCAACATGACAATTAAAGGGAAGTATCATTCAAATGTGTGTACTACCTAAGATCACTATGAACGGTGTATTCTATTCCAAAAATATATTTTCTATATATTGTTTATAATACAAATATAATATATAAAAATGATATTTATATCATTTTTATGTTCTATAAATCAGGATATAAAGTATAAATTCCAAAGAAATTACAAATTAAGACACATATGAATAATATACGAATATTACACGATGTGAAATTTTAACATTGCACTATTAACAAGTGTGTAATATATGGTTGTTATAAAAACAATATATAATATTAAATATAATAATATGGTTATATATAAAATTTATAATAAATCTATATTAATTATACATGTAGTTTAAATGAGTACAATGATAGTCAATACACAATATATGAGGATTTCATCTCACATTTTATTTCCATTAGTCACATGTTAGTTTCTCAACTATTACCTTGTGTGTGGTGTATATACTTCCCATGATATTATTAAATTCATATGATAAATAAATTTATGGGAATTCACATTTCCATTCTATTACCCTTCTATCAATAGATTTATATTTCAAAAGATACCAAATTGGTAAATTAGTTTTCTCACAATTCTACTTCTTTGAGACTAATGGTTTGTTATGAACCTAAATTCTCTTTCATGGTGTATATACTAACATTTGACATGTAATATGATTGATTTAATTTCAATAATGGAATTTTTTGTTTCATTCAATTTAGTTTTCTTACATGAAGAGTATGATCCCAAGTTACCATGTTATCAGAGTATACTGAGACAATCTCATTTCTTTTCATGACTATATATATTTATGATTACTTTGATAAAATATTATCATCCATATCTTATGAAAATCAATGATTTTTATTATCCTATAGTTTTTTATTTATTATTCATATATTGGTACCATTTAGTCTACTCTTTGGTATGTAATATTGTTAAAAAATTGTTTTTTAAAAGCTCTACTTTAACATGTTCTTGGATAAAAATATGTGTTAATTTAAAACCATGTTCTCTAAAAAGTGTTTCTTGGAAAATTATACTAATCCCGTGTGACAATTATTTGAATGTTTTATCCTATTTTTGTCTTTTACCAATTTTTTTACATGAATCTTCTAACTGAATTCCAAATTGAATATTTTTATTATTTTTAGACCATGTTAAAAAATAATGTTATTTTAAACTCATACAACATGTACTGATTTATCTACCATGAATCCATTAAATATTTTTTTACATTTTTAACGGTTAAATTTTAAGAAAAATTTATTAAATGATATTTTTAAATAAATAGTTTGCAATATTGTTTCATGCTCCTTTAATAAGTAATCAAGGAAAATGGTTTCCAAAATTATTTCATGATTTTTTATATGTTTTCACAGAAAATTTTCTTAAACAGTTTTTCCAGCTACTTTTATATGTTGTTAATTAAAATTGTTTTAAAATTTTTTGAAGCTTCATTTAATTGTTTTCAATGTATATTCAATGTAAATGGTATCCAAAATTGTTTAGGTTCAAATAACTGTTTTCAAAGTAGAAATGAAATTTTCCTAAGGAAATATTTTCAAATTATTCATATATGTTCTTTTAAATATATGATAATATCCATTTTTGTTACTCATGATCCTCAAGAATATAATCTAAAGGTTTAATTAATATTATTTCTTGAATGGTTTATGTTTTGATGGAGTAATTATTATGAAATATGTTTCCCATTATCTTGTTATCTTTATCTTAAACCCGCTCCTTTTATTGTGTTATGTTGTGAAGAAGTGATAATGAAACATATATATTTTTAATATTTTATGATGTGAAGAAATGTTAATGATAATCATTTCTTTTCATGTGTAATGATTTGATGATTATATAACCCATCTCTTTTTATGGTACATTATATGATGAATGTTTTATTATCTTGTGGAACATGTAAAAATGGTTTTGTTATGTTATGGTTGGTACCAATATATCACTCCAATTTATTTGGAAATTATGGAAGACTCATGAGTATAAATTTTTTGTGTGTACCGGATTAAATGTTAAAATTTTATACATAGACATGGTTGCGTTTCCATATGTTTATGCCTGAACTTGATTATATGTTTTAGTGTTATAAGTGAACCTTATTACATGTTACTAGTGTTATCCATGGACCTGGTTGCAATCCATTAGATTATGGATGAACTTAATATCATGTTTAAGATGTTATGTGTGAACTAGATTACATGTTCACAATGTTATGTAGTGACATGAATCCATGTACATAAGGTTATGTGTCAACCTGATAACATGATCAAAATGTTTCGGATGGATCAATTTGCATGTTCTTTAGTGGATGTAAGGACCTTATTTCATTTACATAGCTCAATGATTGTACATGATTCTACTTTTACATGTTTATAATGATATAAACTATTTTTCATGCCACAAATCCCATGTCTTGTTCCTATGTTATGGTTTCATGAATTATGATCTTATTTCTATGATGATATATTTCATATGAATTATCAAGATTTTTTTGATCTCTAATTTGCAGTGTATGATCGTAAAATATTAATCTAATGTTCCATTCACTTGCAATCATGTTATTCTTACTCATTTACTTTATTTACCTTTATTTATCATGTCATATTACCCATTTTATATCTTACCATTTCCAGGGATATGAATAATGGTTTTAGGGAGATGTACTAAAGGTGGAGATCTTTATGGGGAATGTCTAAGATCATTAACCTGGATATATGATTTTGTTTCCATGTGTCCAATGAAACTAAAATATTACAGACCTTGAGAATGTTTTTTTGTAATGTACTAAATATTTACTTAATTGATGTAATATCCATGTAGGTAAAGCTGGGTTCAATATATTTTTTATAAAATGAAATGTTTTGGTATCCCTTGAAATTAGGATGAGAAAATTTTATTGAGATACCTTTGTATATTTCTATGAATATTTCTAGGGATGCAACTACTGATAAGTATATGGATGAGATGATATTTAGGAAAATATCTTGGAATTTTTGGTAAAGTATATTGGGATTGGATTAATAAAATTAAATAAAATATTGATTACACATTTAAATTTGGATCTAAGAAATATATACATAGGGGTAACAACACGAAAAATATGGTTTGAGTATAACACAGTGTAATCTGGTACATGACAATGGGTCTTGCTGCACACATGGTTTGAAACACACTGGGGATATTCTTTTAGAATCTAGAATCACATCAAAAATAATCCAGAAATAAATAAATATATGTAGTATATGAGTAACATAGATGAACCTAGGGTTTCATATATTGAGGAATGTTTCATGATTTATACATACTTTACATAATTATTTTCATGACTATGTGGTTTTCCTCTATGATATGCAATGCTCACATTAAGACTTATAGATTTAGTAAATGGATAGAACATGAAAGAGCAGGGTTTTCATTTAATTTTTCATATTTGGAATGTTTGGGAATTAATATAATATCTTTTTCATGTGCAAATATAATAATGTTAATCTATAAGGTGGTACGTGTATTGGATGAACATCTAAAGACAAAGAGACCTTAAATGACATGTGAAATGTATATTATGTTATTACAATATTGTTTACGTTAAACATAAATGGAATGATTATATTGAGTTTGAGGAACCTTAATACATGATTCATATTTCATATTCTATGAAATATGCAATACAGAATAATTTGATAATGCCTTATTAATGGTTCAAGAATAAATTTTGATGAATGAAGTATTTATATCTAGGAATTCAAATATTATGTTATATAAATCATGAAATATATAATTATTTTAAGTAAACATTTTCATTTAGGACTGCAAAGGATATGTTTGATGGTGAAGATGACATCAACAAATGATTTCATGGAATGGTGATATTTTGATAATGGGAATGCATTCATTAATTAATTCCCTGTCTTGAGATAACGATTTGTTAATATAGATATGTGGGATATGAATAAGTAATTTGGATGGTACTGATTACCATAGGGATGATTATTATGAATGTCCAATATGTCATCTAGGATGAAAATTACAACTTATTGGATTTAAATAAAATATCCAATAATCATTTTAAAAGGAAGCAAGAGTGTTTTCCAAAAGGAATTATGGTAGTTAAGGTTATTAACATGTTTCAAGGGAATATATGAGGAGGGTATTCCCATGATTGGAATCTAACAACCCTAGGATACTTTTTAATATATGGGGGATCTATGACAAGATGTTTTCCTTCAATTCGATCAATGGTTTTTTATTTTTATTTGAATATGGGTCAAACAATTAACCAGTCTTGAAATGATTAAGTTCAACTATAGATGATGAATTGATGTGTTGAAATTATGTTGAAAACATCATATTTAAAGTTATTTAGTCATTAACATAATTTTGTGGATTTCTATGATATTTTGTATTTATATTTGCATGATTTATAAAATGCGGCCATATATTGAAGGTGACAGCCAATCATGTCTAGAAAGGCCAAGAGTTATTAACCTGTGAACAAATGATTATAAGGGTTTCATGCCTACAACTAATCTACGAATTTTCCTTGTTAATGTATAATTATTTCTGATGCATAATTAATTATGATGAAATTATAGTTTGAATTTTTATGTTTAGAGATTTATTTATTAACCATATACATTTATAATAATATTTAAAGATAAATAATTATATAGTTCATTCTTTTATGAGCTTTAGGATATGCTAAAAGTGTATTTCAGAACATCAGTTATAAAAGACAATTATTGGACATCTATTACACAATGTAATGGATGAATTAGAAGATGATATGAAAGAACTAAAGAATTATATTTTATATATAAATATGTCATGTATGTATATTTCCATATATTCTTGGTCAATTAATCAATTACTCAAAGATATGATAATGATCAAAAAGAAAAATAAATTTCCAAATAGATTAATTTTTTTGAACCGATGGTCTTTTCAATACACACTAATTTATTAAATTGAGTCCTTAAAATTTTAATTTATCATTAATATTTTTGTGATTGATGACCTAAAACACTCCCTATAAATATTTAGGCTTTTCCACCATTTCCAATATTCACTCCTAACAAATGTTATCTTATATGACAACACTATTATATATTACTTTGGGAACCCGTTATGGTTGAAACATTCCCTTTAAGGTAAGTTTAAGTATTCATTTTTACATTTTGGGATTCAATGAATGAATCATTAAATTATTAAACCATTGATAAACCAGATGAATTTTGAGGTAGAAATTCGTTTTAATGGGTGTATAATATAACACCCTAATATTTTGTAAATTATTTTTTCAAATTAAATTGTCATTTTTTTATTCTTCATATCACATGACACTAGAAATAGGTCTATATATATATATATATATTAAGAAAATAACTGAAATATTAATTTAACATGGAACAAACTTGTCATGTGATACACACAATACCAACTTAGCATGCACTACCGGCAACACCAACATGGAATATGCTACATGTAACATATACATTTATATGAAAAAAAATTGGTTGATATAATTATGTAATTGATATTATGATAACCTCATAATTAATCATTGTTAAATGAATATTAAAATAAAATTTTCAAATGTTATTTATAATTTATTTATATTGATTGAACATATTGATAATGTATGGTATGATTTTTTATAAATTTCTTTATGTTTAAAAATATAATTTTATCGAGTAATTTTCATTTAATAAAATCATTAATAGAATAAATATATATAATTTAATTTTATAATATATAATTGTTTAATGAATTTAGAGAACTAAATTTATATGAAGTTTAATTTTTGATACTTTTATAATAAACATCCTTTCTTGATGAATAGTGAAAAATACTTCATTTTTGTTATTAACATCAATTTAATTTAAATAATAATCAATGTTAAATTATAATTTAAATTTATTTTTAGGTAAAATATTATAAATAATTAATCTAATAATACAATTTAGGTCATTAGAATCAAATTCAATTTGAAATCAAATATAAATTTTTTTAAAAACTTTGAACTTTTTTAACTTTAAAAACAAGTAATTTCCTTCCATATGCTATGTTAGCCATAATAGTAATTGTTTCTCTACTACGAGTTGCATTAAAAAAAATATAAACAAGTTTAATTATCATAATATGTATTGCCTAATGATATTTATTTTAACCATAATGATAATTAAAAGTGATTAAAATTAATCATATCGATTATGGTCAAATATAGATTAATTAAGGACTAACCAATAATATTAAGAACACATATTACCTAGAAACCTATCAAAACCCCATTGTATGGAAATATTTTATCCATAATCCTTTTATTTATAATTTTGGTTGCTTTGGGAAGACATTTTTATGTTAAAACATGTGTACACGTAACTAGTTTAAAAAAATCGAATTGAGTATGTTTCCTTCCCTATCACAGGCCACCACCTCTCCCACATCCTCACACCTCTCAAAAAATTTAGATTCAACAATTATCAACCATGTAAACTTCCCATAAATCCTCCATTACTCATATAATACTTCCACTGGGTATAAGGAAATCCAAGTATGCCTTTCGGTACAAACCAAGAGAAGATACCCGATTATGAGGTAATATCTCCTCTAAAGTCCATTCTTTTATTTTTTCACCAAACCCACCACATTAATTAGTACATGAATGAATAAAAACAAAAAAATTATAAATATAATAGGATATATTTATATTATGATTTAAAAATAAAATTACACATAGCTCAATCCAATGGACAATGGACATACTTTTTATGTGCACGGTGAACTACTGCCTCACTAAATGGTGGTGGTTCAATATTCCATACCACCTATCATGGTGGAAATTATGATGTTTTCTATTTAAATATATATAAAGTATTATTTTTTTTATTTATTTATTCTTATTTTTTCATTTTACAACAAGTACCTTTTTACATTCCGTTTGGTGTTAATATGACAATTTCGTTTAAGGATGTGTGGACTACTGCCCCCTCAAAGAGACATGATTTGTTCATACACTAAATGGTTTATATTAATAATAGTTTTCATGAATATATAATATATTTATTGTATAATTAATATTATATAATAATGATATATATATACATATATGTATATATATTAATCTTTTACTTTCATTTGTTCCATTCTAGGATTAAATGGAAATAACAATCATGTCAATGTATGACCTACCGTCTCCATGAACGGTGTATTCTGTTATATAATCCTATATTCATTAAATTATTATATTTAAGATATAATTTATATACATGATATTTATATCATGGTTTAAATTTGGTAAATCATTATATGTTGTGTAAATTCCAAAGATGTGACAAATTAAGACACATTCAATGAATAAAAAAATATTACCGATGTCACACAATATTGTAGCTTTGTTTACAACTGGGTAATAGAATGTTATAATATAACCATATATGATATTATATAGAAGAATAAGGTTCTGTATAATATTTATAGTAAATTTTTTTATTATACAGGTAGATTGAATGTGTTCGAAGAGAGTAGTGACATAATGTAATGTGATTACATCTCAGTTGATATTTCCATGAGATTCTTGTTATTTTCTCCAATCCTTAATTTTTATGCAGTATGTAATTCCAATGATTTTATTATTTTTATATTATTAATTAATTTATTGTTATTCATATTTCCATTCTATGATCCTTCTTTGATTGTTTATATATTTCATAAGTTTCTAAATCGTTAAAATAGTATTGTCACAATTTTCTGTCATTGGGACTCATGTTTTATTATGAACATAAATTCTCTTTCTAGGGGTATATAAATTAAATTTTCATATTATATCATGAATTTTATTGCATTAATGATATTTTAAGGTTCATTTAATTTCATTTTCTTACATGGATATAATGATCCAAAGTTACACCATTATAAGAATTTATAGGGAGAATATCGACACTTTTTAAGATTGTTTGAAATTATATTATCTGTATCTCAAGAACAGTCATGAATTTTTTTCTTATGTTTTTATTAATGATTTAATCATATATTGATACCAATTGTTCCACTCTTTGGTACAAAATATATTAGAGAAATGTTTTTTATGAAATCCCAAACCATTCTCTCTTTTTGATCTAAAATATATGTTCCATTAAAAATGTATTTTCAAGAAATAGTATCCAAGAATATTTAACTAATATAATATGATAATTAAAATAAAATTTTACACTTTTTTCATTTTACCAAATTCTTTCAAATAAATATTTATTTCTCATTCCAGAAAATTATTTTTTATATCCTTTTTACAGTGAAATTGAGTGTTCTTTTTACATTGTCTGACATGTACAGATTTATCCATCATCAATAATTTGAAGAATTATTTTCATCTGTAATGCAAAATTTTAAGAATTTTTTAAAAAATATATTTTCAAATAAATAGTTTTCAGATAATTTTTAATATCGTGCTATATTTTTACATGGAAAATGGGTTTCAAAATATTTTCAGGATTATTTTATAACATTTGAAAGATAATTTTATTCAAAATGATTTCATAATTTTTTATCATTTTTTATGGGAAATGGGTTTCAAAACGTTTTCAAGCACTATTTTATTGTTTGTAATCCATTTTAAATAATAATGGTTCCAAAAATGATTTATGTTTTAAGGTAGTTCTAAAAAGATGAAAGAATATATTCCTTAAGAAATGTTTTTATAATTTTCTTCATATATTATTTTACATATAATATTACATCCACTGATGTTACACATTATATTATAATAAATAATAAAAATATTTCAATCATATTATTTTTGAATGGTTTATTTTTTGATCAAATGATTCTTGTGACAATGGTTTCAATTTCAAGGGTTATATTATTTGGAAACACACTTATTTTCAAGGGTTATGCTTTGAAGAAATGATTATGAATCCTATATAATTTCTATACGTTATGATGTGATGAAGATTAAATGATTAAAATTTCATTTCATTGGTTATTATTTGATGTTTATAAACCTCTGTCTTTTTAAAGGTCATTATATGAATAATTTTGTAATATATTATGGAATATGAATGAATTGTTTTAAAATGAGGTTGGTGGGTCCTATATCTCCATCCAGTGAATTGGGTAATGATGGATGAATCATGAGTATAAATGTTAAGTTTGAACCCCATTACACGTTCACAATGATAACTATTGACCTTATTTAATGTCTATAAGATTATTGATGGACCAGATTATAGGTTCAAAATGTTAATATTGAACCGTAATAAGTGTTAACAATGTTATGAATGGACCTAGTTTCATGTCAATATGTTTATTCTTGAATGTGTTACTTGATAAAAATTTTATGTGTGAAATAGATTAAATGATCATAATGTTATTCATGGACCTATTTTAATGTCCATAATATTATGCACAAACCTGATTAAATGTTCACAATTGTATAAATGGGCCTAATTTCATGTTCATTAGTTGATGTGGGGGCCTGATTTTATATACGTAACTTAATGAGAGAACATGTTTATACTTATACATATTTAAGATGATATAATCCAATTTGGATTACATAAATCATGTGTTTTATTAGTACTTTTTTATTTTCCATCTTATGAACTTAATTGTCTTATGATATGTGTATTATAATTTTCCAATATTTCTATTTATTTATAATATACAGGGTATGTTCTTCGAATTGTGTTCTCTAGTTCCATAATATTTTTTCATGTTATTCTGATAAATTTCTTTTATTTATCCTTATGGGTCATCTATGTTCACCACATTATTATGTTTTTCCCCAGGTAATAATTAATGGTTTTAGGTAGAAGAACTAAAGGTGGAGATGTTCATGGGAGATGTTGAAGATCATTCTCGAAGATAGTGGATTTTGTTTCCATGTTTCCAAAGACACTAAACTATTTTCCCCCAGAGTCATGTATTTTTTTAACATACTAAATTTTCATATCAAATGATGAAATATCTATGTATGTTAATCTTGGGTCTCTATACTCATGGTTTTGTTTGAGTATATGGAATGAAAAGTGTCCATTCAACCGAGAACATCTCCCTGGGCTACAACGATCTTGATAGTGAAAATAGAAGATGAAAATCTACAGGTATTTTTATTATTATTAATAGGTTTACAATGTAATGATAAATAATGAATATACACCTCCGAAAATTGATTATATTTTCAATAAATTTAGGGGAGATCAGAGGATCTATAAAATTTACATGTGCTCAGGATATCACTTATTGCAATTTCTGAAAGAGGACATTTCAAATACATCTATCAAAATATGATGTGGCCATTATGAATCTATGGGAATTCCATTCAATCTTAAAAATTCACCAGCGATCATTATGGTATTGATTAATTGAATATTCCAAAGATATCTGGATTCTTTAATAGTGGTGTTTGGGATGACATATTAATGTATTGAAGAATGAGGGTTGAGCAGGAACAATATTTGGTGATAGTTCTGGGAACCATGAGGGATCATCATATGTTTGTGGAATTTTCAATGTTTGATTTTTGGATACAAGAGGTATGTTTTCATGGAAATTTAATATATGAATAAGGATTTTATAAAGTTCTAGAACAAATTGATTTTTTGATCTCGTAGCACCCACATAATAATGGCTTTGAGATATGTACAATTCTAGGATTGGCTGGTTATTATTGACACTTTTTTCACGATATTTTTAACTATTTTCACCTATGATATAATTAAAAAATATTAATGTTCTATTCGAATGGGATGAGGAATGTAAGATATATTTTTAAGAGATTAATGTTTTCCTTACATCAACACCAATCTTTTTTTGGATTTAGGACAACGTTACAAGATTTATTGTGATGCTTCAGGATATAGGTTTGGGTGTGTTCTCATATAAGTGGATCATTTTGTTTCTTATGGATCAAATTAGTTATGAGTTCATGATAAGATCTACCCAATAAACAATGTTATGTCATCTAATATATTCCATTCATTGATGTCTTGGAATCATTATCTATTTTGTGGTAAAATTGTGTTGTTTGCATATCATTGGTGATTGATTCATATTTTATCATAGTTTTATATGAACCTAAGAAAAAAAATATAGATCGAGTATCTCAAAATGTTTTATATTGAATTGATGTATAACCGAGATAATGTAAATTGGAAGGCTAGAACATTAAGCCATAATTCATATCCTTGGTTTGATAAATAGGCCTAACATGAGTGGATGTTGATGTTGGTCCTAGCTGAAATGAACATGATTTCTGAAAATGGAGGTGATGTTGCATTTTTTTATTATAGATTCCTTGGTGCCTAATATTTTTTTGTTGGTTAAGAGTCATAATCCACAGATTTTAAAGGACATGTGATGTGTCAAAACTCATTGGTTGGGATAACATTTAGCGACAGAATACAGATGAGAGTTTATTAATATGGTTTAGAAATAAGATAGTTGTACACATGTTATTTCTGTAATAACTTCTTCACGCATACCATCATTCATAATGGTATTCTAATCAATTAATACATATGATATGTAATTCATTAAAATCACATTTTTAGTGGATCAGTATGAAAAGGAAAGTGGAAGAGTTTTTTTCACAGTACTTAAATTGTCTCTGGGTTAAGATAGAACATTAGTGACCAGTAGGTATGTTGTAGTCTTTATCTACTCATATTTGAAAATGGGATAATGTAGATTTTTATTTTGTAACATGACTTCAAATAATTGTTAAAAAACACAATATGATATTGGATATAGTTTATTAGACCACAAATTCGGCTCCTTTCATACCTATGGTTGAGTCTCATATGAAAGAGGACATGAAAAAAATCTATTTCTGAGTAGTGGCATGAAGGCATGATGAAACGGTTTCGATCCAATGCCATTGAGATCTGAAGTTCACATCATATTTAGGTAAATAATTATATAAATCTATTTGTAAACATTTGAATTTGGGTGTGGTGTATCATCTTGAGACAGAATTCCAATCTGAACGGATTATACAAATGTTTTGATACTTGTTGTGGGCTTGAGAAATTGATTTTGGTGTCTTGTGGGAAGAGCATTTATCATTAGAGGAGTTATGATATAGACACTGGTTTAATGATTTGATATATATGGATCTATTTGATGCATTTACTAGGTGTCATTGTCACTCTCCATATAGTAGGATATAAACAAGTGTGACTTCAATAATTGGTATTAGAATTTTTTAAGAAAAAACAATGAATAACCCATTGATAATAAAATTGATGGAGACAACACGGAGTAATTAGAAATCATATGTGGGTCATTTTTTATGGTTGTTTTCATTTTTTTGGGATCAGTTTTTATTAAGTATATCTCCAAGGATTTGACATCAAAATTTTGGGAAGTAGGTAATGTTATATTTTAGATACAAAGGCCCTTTCAGATAATGGAATGGGTCAGTGAGGTTGAATATCGATTGGAATTTACCCTATGGATCATTGTGGTGAAAAAAGATTCATTTATCACAGTTAAACTTGTATCAGTCTAATTCTAAACTTGTTATTTTATGGGATCATGATGAACATGATCCAAATGCTACATTGTTAAATATAAAGTTTCACATAGTGGATAGGAAAGAGAAATTTTTTAAAGGTAAAAGCATCATTTTTTGTGGTTTTTGAGGAATGAATTGTTAGATATGGGAGTAGAGGTGGGAATGGGTGAATTAAATGCAAGTGAAATGGTCAAAACTCATTCATCAATATGATGGTTTCCAACTTTCTAGGGAATAAATGACCAATTGTAGGGAGAATTTCTCACCCTCTATTTCAATTAACTGACCCAGTCATTCTTATTTTTATGTATGTAGTGTATATAGGTGATGTTTGGGAGAGTTTGGAGTAATTTTGGTGGTTTTATTGTCTCTTATATTGGTTCACCAGTTGTGAAAATCATGTAAAACATACTTGATGTTGTCAAAAATAAGACATGGGCTAATGGTACGGCACATGAGTTATTCACATGTTTTGAAAACTGTGAATAATGATTGTTGAATCCATTATTTTTTGGATAGTGCACCTAAAATGGATAGTTTCTAGTTTGGAAACTATGTGAGCTATCCATGTGGGGTTCTACCCTTGATATATTTTCTTGCGCATCTTTATCGCACTTTTTCTGAACTATATGAATTACCAGGATTAAGTTAAAATAAAGATACAAAAACTATGTATCTCATAAATTTTTATCTATAAATCCCTTTCATTTCATTCTATGTGGCCCTAACTAGATATTATCTCTTACCAAAGGCTCATGAAACTTCAATAATCAATTTGGAGGCGATCAAAAGCGTTTTAATAGTGATTTGAACTGGGATTCTTTTGGTATGCTTTTATTGATGGTATTTTTAAATGGATTTACTATATTGAAATATCTATCTTTCACAATTTCTTATGTCTACATAAAATGTGATAAGATAAAATAATACAATGAATAATATGAAAATATATGGATTTTCATGATAGGCTAATAAAAATATGTTGGGATCTTGGAGATTTAACTCTATTTCATTTGAATTTTTGTGTCCTTCTTTATTTTACTCAAATATTTAAGGTAGGAAGCATCACTATTGTGTCCTTGTACTAGAAATAATTGGCATAGTTTTTAATTTATTAAATTGATTTAAATATAATGATGAATTTTTGTGAAAAGCACTGTAAACCCCATTTTGGTGATGTTTTTTGTATTTTTTTAGAAATTCTCAATTTTTTATAAAATGTGATTTGATAAATGATTATAAAATATTGACTATAAAATAGATTATTTGATCTAATTATGGAATTATGCTTTCAATAAAATAGTTGTTTCATTGAAATGGTTTCTAGAATCATTTTTTGACATACTTGGTTGGGTGTGGTCATATTTTATGTATAAGGAATGTTTGAAATTTGACATTGTTCTTGGAAAAAAAGATATAATGGCAGATGAGATTTTTTTACCTCTTGATGACATAGTAAATCAATGAGAAACCTCTCATGAGTATAGAATATTTATAATGAATCATTTATGTGTATATGTGTGTGTATGTGTGTTGACACTCCCTTCCATTACACCCATATAAATTGAAAAAGGGAAATTCCTTAAAAAGAGGGAAAAATACATGTAGAAAATCAAGATTTTCAATGTCTTGGAACATGGATCACCCTAGTCCGAACGAGTCTCTGTCAGCGCATAGGCTACTTGCGCGCCCGATTACTATTTCACCCAGGGACACTTATTTCCAATAAATAGACACATGGGGGCTTCATTTGTATGGAAAAATTTCCTTGATGCCTATTACTGCTCTGGTATCCTTATTGCTTCACCCAAGTCTTTTGAGATATTAATTGTAGTTCTTTAGCACTTAAAGGGGATGAATTGATTCAGGATCATAGGAATTATCTACCTTTAATGTATGAAATCCATAATACTTGTGTGCCTAAACCTCCCAACCCGACTAAATCAGATACACTTGTGATCCACCCATTCCACCCAATGAATATTTAGAGGCCCATTTCTGGGAATTACTTGGAATACTCTTGAAGAATTTAGTCATGTCTCTCCCATGTATTAAACATCCAAGTTGTTCTTCACTTTTGTCGACATCAGGTTTCCTAACCCTACTTTCACTACCATACCTGCATTCCAGATTATTAATTCGTAGCCCTTATTGAATTCACCTAATCCCTTCTATCTTTAAAATTATTTCATCAAGACTTCTTCAATCACATTAATGGTCAGGATTCATCTTAATTAGTTCCCTTATCTAAAAACAATTATATTGAAACCTCCACCAAACCTCCTAACATATAAAACCATTGAAAATTTCAGATCAGCGCGCCTCTTATTTGTGAATGTATATCTCCAGTCATAGGTCTTCCACATTTGTTTTTTCATGGTGTTTGGATTCATGGAGTTTTTGTGGGTTTTTATATCTGCAGTCACATAGACCTTTCCCTAGGAATAGTGTTGGGAAGTTCTTGGTTTGGTGTATTAGGTTTTGGTTTATGGCCTCCCGTTCTCATATCTATAACATAGTAACTATGGTCTCTAGTCGGGAAGGTACGGTTCACAGATACTATTCATTTTGAACAATTCAGAAGTCTCCCTCCCCTACTAGGAAAAATTTTAGGGCAACCATTCTTGTGTATGACCCTACAGTTTCATGTATGAGGATTCAGTCTCGCTCCTCTCTAATTCCTTCACCTTCACTCATTCCTTAAAATATACCCATGTCGAATGTAATTTTTATATAGGTAAGGTTCATCGCCTCATCCATATCTACCCACACTATTATAGGTATTTCCTCTTCTAGCAGCAGAGGTGGAAGAGTGTTTTTGTGCCTCAATGGAATCTTTCACATCATCTTGTTTCTCACACCGATCAGGACTCACGTGGGCATAAAGATTTTTTATTATCACAAAATTTTTACTAGAAAACCCAACACAAAATGAACTATGAGAACTCTGATTTCCTCCAGAACTGGGATACGTAAGATGCCTCCCTGTAGCGCGATCTCCATTTAATTTCAACCTTAAAATGCATCCTTTTTATGAAGTAAACCCAAATATATTTCCCTCAATAGTCTACACTATCGTATGTGACAATTAGTAATATGAGGGTTCTGATTTCTTCCAAAAGGATAAATAGGAATCCCATTTATGGGTACAATACATATATCAAAACAAACCTCCATCTCCCTAGACATTAATAAGTTCTATAGTGCCACACTAAGTGGCTTAAAAACCAGTATTATCATAATGATGGTTAAAAGAATCTATGTATAGTATATGAGAAGATACTACTAATGAAGAACCTGGAATACATATAGATATCCCCATTAATGAAGATCCTTAAATACATACGGATGATTCTAAATACCACACATGCTAATAATTTATTGAATATTCAAGGGAAACATAAACAATACATGGTGAATTAATAAGGATAAAAAAATATATCAAATAAATAAGATAGTCACATAGTAGGAAATAGTTCCCCCTAAATGGTGCAATGTGTATGACCTCCAATCCTCCTGACCAATGCATGCTCTTATTTATCGTAGGTTCAAACATAATGGATGATTGACTTTGTAAAAAAGTTGCCTTTAGATAATGAACCATTGTATGTTTCAGGTTTCATAAATAAATCCAACCGAAACATCCTAGAAGTAGTAATTCCTAAACAGAACACACGTTCCCAGTGACTACGAAACAAAAATGGTGAAACTGATGTCAATCCTTAACCATAATCATAGTGTTATCCATCCTTTAGGCCCCTATCAATTAATAAAGGAAGGCATTAAAAAATAACCAATCGTGCTTGTGTCTATCTAAAATGTATTTCTTTACTGGAGTTCATTGTTTTTCATGTTGTTTTCTCAGAACATCCCACACTCAAAAATGGATTTCATTAAGTTTCCACCATTGAATTTCTAGACTGTTTCTCAAGCCCGATCCTCATCCATAAGAATAAAGTCATTACTATCTCAGAATATTCAAAATAGGGTCCCAAATGTATTGTTATGGGAATACCATCAACATAGTATTATCCCAAACCTAGAGACTTCTCAACACACTCTCTAAATTAACAACAACCCTCAATCGTCTAGTCAGTGATTACCGATGGTCAAGAAGAAAATGGTTCCAACCACCATTTTCAACTGTTTGTGTTCGTTATCCCTGAAATGTAATAAATAGTCCCTAAAATACTCTAGGGAGGTAGATCGGGATGCCATTCATGGCCCCAACAAAAATATGCATGGGTTCTTCCTAAGGGATCCCACAAACAATCACTATTAGAATAATCATGCGGTTGTGAACCCCCAACATGATGGGGGTGTTGCCTTCGGTTGTTCGGCCCAGGTCCATCAGGCCCGGGTGCACAAGTCTAATTGTTGGGGACTATTTATCGCCAACTGAATGTAGATTCTTAACATTCCCCATTCGGAGAAGTCCATCAACCTAACTTGTTGGAAAACAATGAATGGTAAAGTAAACTCATCTTTCCCTATTCTGCTGGCCAGCTGACTCGTCTGGAAGTTCCCAACTGATCCCTATATTTAAATCTAGTGGTGTAATGTGAACATGGAAATAGAAATGGATACAAACTATCTGAATTTATAATGGCTTGTATTACTACATTCATTGAAGCTCGCCAATAAAATATGGAGACAACTAGTAGGCATGCTCATACACCTTCCTTCACTCACCAAATAATCCCTCGGTCTATTATGTGAGCATTGAAATAAGTCCATCAACCATGCTTGACATTAAACCATCACTAGGAACATACACTTGCCAACATTCATCAATCTTACCAATAGTACCATTTGTCAGCAACTGAGGAATTTAGTTGGAAAGCTATGACGACAACCCTGGGGCATACTAAACTCTCTTCCCCCATACGTGAGTACTTTTAGTATCCAATGATTGGAATGTAATGACAAGAGGAAGGAAATAAAACTAATCCATATATGGAATGAACATATATTATCATTCTGGCTACTGATGTCACCAATCATTATTAAGAAATGGTGTAACGGATGACACAAATTCCATCCCAAATTCTAGAAGCCTTCCAAAATATCATAATAGCATCTTTAGCAGTACCAAGGGAAAATACACATAATTTTATCCCAATACCAGTGAATACTTTCCATCATTCCATCCAGGAGAAGATACAATCCTATGTTCCATTGTGGGGGGTTATGAGGCATAATCACCCATATAGTATAGACAATCGGATTGGGAAAATAAACCATTTGACTTTGGATATAATTTTTCCAATCTGATGACCACTCCAAGTCAGGAACATATACTCATCCATGATAACTTCTTCTCCCAAAAAGTAACCCCTAATTGGTGTAATAGATAATATAAGAAGAAGTATCAACAAACACAGCTATAAAATAAAGATCCAATTTGTGTTATGTCTCCTCTTTATGATGGAGTTCATGAATACCAAGGACATTAATCTATGGCAACATAATATCGTACCCTCCCATTACCAAATTTTGGGACTCATAGTAGTAATTTTGGAGTTCCCCAATAGAAACAACATCATGAAGTCCTTCTTCATGAAACTTCTGTCAATATAGAGTATCCATCTCTAGATGAGAGCCATGGTAACCCTCAATGTGTCCAGATGACCAAGGAGAAAGAGGATATATTCCTTGCTGTAATCCACTATAGGGTTCCTCCACATAATGGAATTATCATTGAATGGCCTCTCAATAGTACTATTTCACTTTATCAAGATAATTCTTTAATTAAAAATGTAATAATGGGAAATACCTCTTATCTTGTGGCACATTCCAACATAAGCCTAGTCATGTCGGATTCCCTATCACTAACAGGTGAAATACTTTCTCAAAATGAAGACATACTATGGAAATCGTCATTCACAGAACCTCCATTGTATAAGGACCCGTCCCTAAAACATTAAAAAATCGTGAATGAAATGAATAATTCACATTGGGGATCTTTTCAGGTTTATAGTATTAGACAATTAAGCCCTAACTATAACATTACATTTTGAAAGTTTACAAAGTAGACACTTCTACTCAGTTTCTATTTTTTCATAAAATAAAAAATCTTGAAAAAAGATTCTTGTGTAGTTCTATGTTTTAGACATCATGATTTTTCCGTGATCCCATTCATGGCCCTATTCTTCTTTATGTCTTTTGAAAAACATTTCAAAACTAGGGAGGTGCATAAAAAGCTCAGTAAGGGTAATAAAACAAAGAATGAAAACAATAGTTCATCATTAAAAACATAACATAAGCTCATTATAATACCTCATGAAATCATAATAATTGTTAATAACCAATAGAAAACATAAATCATAATGATAACTTGAGGACTCCATATCATACTTACATTGTAGCTTTTATAGCTACGTAGGGAGTTACATTTTTAATATCCATCATAGTATATTCCCTAAATATCTTAGGAGAAACATTGCTTTTACCTCTGTTACATTACCCAATTCATTAGAGAGATATATCAGGATCACCCACCCTAGGTTTATCATGGAACCACCCGTATACATAAAAAATGCACAAAAACTATAACATAGTCATAACACATAACAAAATCATAAAAGAAAGATAACACTTACACATATAAAACACAATATATCATTTAAATATATTGACATAAAAAATCAATTATCAAGACCATTTTCAATACAAATATACCTAAAAATTATATGGTATTTATTTTTCTTTTAAAAATGTGACGGCTTGTTGAGGAAGCCATAGATCAAATAATACTCACGGCGACAGAAAGGTCGTTGTCACCGCTTACGTTAAAAAAACATTCCTTTGGTTGTTTAGTAAAATGATTTGTAGATAATATACTCATATTGGATAAAATTAAAAGTCTAAGTGGTTTGTACACCGTATAAAATAAAGCTGTTTATAAAACAAAATTTTCCTCAATGAAAAGAGATTTAGATGAAGTCTCTGACCTTGTGTCTGACTTGACCCATTTGTTCTTTAATCTCCTGAATAATAAAGTAAATAATATTTCTACTCTCCTGAGAAACTATTTCAAGTTTATTTTCCTTTTTATCACTTATTACAATGTTATAAACATTATGTAATCATTTAAGTTAATAACGGTCGTTTTGTCGATATTTGGTACTTGAGTCAAAAAAATGAACACTTTATAATGACATGTTTTTAATGTGGTAAAATATCCATTAACATTATAATTATATAAATTATGTAGATATCATATATATAATATGTATCTATTATATACATGTATTTATAATAGTACATAACATTTATAGGTAAGATATGAAATGCACCGTTCGTGGAGACGGTAAGTCATATGTACGCATGAATGCTACTTCCATATATTTTTCTTATTTAGTGGAATTAAAACATAATTATATATAGTTATATTATAATTATATTATAATATCATTAACGCCTTATTTATATGTCCCACATATGGCATTAATGAGTTATATCACTTTTAGTGGGAAGTAGTCCGCACTTCCTCAAATGAAATTATCACATTTACCCATAATGGAATCCATAATGGAATAATATAAATGGAAAATATAAAAGAATAAAAGAAACATAAAAATAATATATATCATATACAAATATAGTTCCATCATAATGTCCACCATGTGAGACGGTAAGTGATAATTGAACAATCATCGTTTCGTATGGTGTTAGTTTTCCATCCACAGAAATAGTATGTTTTTACCCATTAGATGGAGGTGTGTGTATGTGTAGTTCGAAAACATCTAATAAAAAAATCCTACTATATTTGTTATACTTATGTTGTTATAAAAGAAATGAATAAAATAGTTTAGGGGATGGAGATTAAAGATAAAACAAAAGAACTTAAGAGAAATCGTTATATTTAATTCGGGTAACTCCCATTGGAATGAATCAAAAAGACCTCTTGAAGTGCCTTATGCCTAAGTTAGGTAATCTTGGAGGAGGATAGGTTTATATGAAAGATTAATTGGGCATATTTTGGATGATCCATGGGGCTTGAGAGGTGTGAATATCAAGAAATAGGTGAGGGATTTTTATAAGGGGGAGGAGGGGCTCTTTAGGAAAGTTTGATACATTTATTTTATTACAAAATTTTATTCAGTTTACAAAGGTACAAAAATCATTAGTATCAAATATAAGAGGTCTCATCATCGAAATAAAATCATAAAATAAAAATTGGACTGGTTTTGGATAAATTTTTAATCATTATAATCTTATTTATTTAAATCATTTATTAATGAGGTAAACACTGAATCATTGTTGTTTCATAAATAAATTTATTTATTTGATGTCTAATTTTTTTAAAAATACCATGATTTTGTAAATATCATTATCTTTTGAAATAATATTTATAGTCAAAAGGATATCTTATATAACCTTATGTAAAAAATACTTTACTAAAAGAAATATGTCTGTGTCATTTTTTACTTTACTTTAAAATAATTAATTTAATGTGTCATTATCACTCTAAAGTGACTCCAAATGGCCCCAAAATTGACCTAAGGATTCCCATGGTCGGCCACGACTCATACAATAAGGTTAGGACAAGTTGTAAGTTAATTTTGTATTATTACAATATTCTTCTTACCCTACATTGCCCTATTTACCTTTTACTGTTGTAAATAAAAGTCCAAAGATATTATTCACCGAAATATATTTTCATCATATTGAACTAAATTTTACTTAATAATAAAAAATATGTATGTTGGATTTTCAATAATCCATTTATAGAAGTGGTAAAATTTTATTTAAATGATAATGTCGGTTATTTTTGCTATTATATAGTGGTTTCACTATTCATCAAAAATGAAGATTTTCAGAAAAAAAAATAATAATTCTAAGATGTATTTGATATTATGAATTAAAAAATTATATCTATTTTACAAAATTCAAAACATAGAAGTTGCATCAATTAATTTAAAACTAATTCATGTTGTCAAAACAAAAAGTGGTTTTTAAGAAACAATATCTATCAAAAGAGAGACACTTCTTTATGCCCAATTTTGAAGTGAAATTTATTTCAATGACCACAATGGGATTAAATGTTAAAAATATAATATAATTACAATTTAAACCCATTTAAAAAGATAATCTATCCATATAATTAAATTATATTAAAATTATTATTTTAATTAAAATAAAGTATTTTTCATTATTCATTAAAAAATAAATTTTACGAGAAAAATACCAACATTTTACCCAAAGTAAATATTTATATCCCAATTATAAATAATAATTTTTTTTGGTCAAATATAACATATAAAAGTTACCAAAAATATATTTAATGAGGGTTCTTCATCAAAAGGCGATAAATCAACCTTTTATGAATATTAGAGTTTTTATGCTTAAAATTGAATTATTTTATTATTTTAAGCCTCTAATTTTTATTGGATATAAGTAAAAAAACATTTTACAAACTTGTATAATCATATTGTAGTTAGTTTTATTCATTCCCACAAATACAATGACTAGGTGTTAACTACCATCATAATATTATATTATTAGAGTGCAACATAAGATTTCAAAAATCGTATTTTTGTGTATCAGGTAATCCATCGAACATAAAAACCCATTTAAAGTAAAATTAACTTTTAATTCACAAATATTAAATATTCTAATGTATTATTATTTATTTACTTGGTATGTTACACCATTCCCCCCTTTTGTAAGTTGTAACCTTGCAATTTTTATTCACTTATAAAATAAGTGGGGTTATTTATCCGTTATAGAATTTTCAGATTCCCTCATTGTCGCTTCAACCATATGGGTTTCCCACAAAACCAATACCTGGTGAATTACCTTATTTAGAAACACTGGCTCTCTACGGTCTAGAATCTGGATTGGTTATTCCTCATAATACAGATTCTCTTCCAACTGTACTACCTCTATACTCAAAACATGAGATGGATCAGGAATATACTTTCTCAATAGTGAGACATGAAAAACATTCTGTACCTGGGATAAACATATATATAAAGCCTCTATGTATGCAACTGATCCAACTTTTTCTAGTATTTCATAAGGTATAATGAACTTCAGACTCAACATTACCTTCTTACCAAAACGCATCTCACTATTCCATGGAGATTCTTTGAGAAAGACATGATCACCTACTTCAAAAAAAGATCCTTCCACTGTTTATCCGCATAACTTTTATTCCTACTCTGAGCTGTTCTCATGAGCTTCTTAATAAACTAAACTTTTTCTGCCATCTCTTCTACCAATTCTGGTCCCATCAGTTTTCTTTCAGAAATATCATCCCAAAAGACTGGAGTTTGACAACACATTCCATATAATTCATCAAATGGATCCATCTTTATTCTAGAATGGAAACTGTTATTGTAAGAAAAATAGACCAAAGAAATATGTTGGTCCCATCTTCCCTTATAATCCATCAATCAAGCATGTAACATATCCTCCGAGGTCTGAATTGATCATTCTGACTTCCCATCTGATTATGGATGAAAATTTGTACTAATATTTAATTCATTATCCAGTGACTTCTGAAGGCCTTTACAAAGGTTAGAAATAAACCTGGGATCACAATCAGATACCACGGAGAGGGGAACACAATGTAACCTGACTATCTCTTTAACATTCAACCGATAATGTTGATCTAGAGACAAATTATATCTAATAGGATGGAAATGAGCAGATTTAGTCATTCTATCAATAATAACCCATATTGCATTATTACCTCGACATGTCTTCGGAAATCCCACAACAAAGTCCATGGATATTTTTTCCAAATTCCACTCTGGCACTGGTAAACACTAAAGCATCCCTTTCGATAATTTCCACTCTTCTTTAACATTCTTACACATCAAACACTTCAGAGTAAAATTATCAATATCACTTTTCATTTTATCACACCAGTAATACTCTCGATGATCTTTGTACATTGTAGTACATCTAGGATGAATTGGAAATGGAGAACTATGAACTTCACATAACAACTCACTTTTCCACTATGAATCACAAGGCAGACATAATCTCTTTCTAAAACTCAAAACACAATCATTATCAATGTTAAAATAAGGCAAAATATCCATCAGAACCAACTATACCTTTTTCTATAACTCACTGTCTTCTTTCTGTTCTTGCTTTATTATGTATGATAGGAATGACCTCACTGACACATGAAACAAAACAGAGGAATTTTCTGCACCAACAACTTCTATTACAAAGTTCATCATATCAAAAATTAAAGGATCTCGTTCCAAACATACCATAGTTATTGGAACATTAGTTTTTCAACTCAATGCACCATCCATATTATTTTCTTTTCTCGGATGGTAATGGTTCATGAAATCATAATCCTTGATTAATTCCAACAATCTCTTTTGTCTCAGGTTCAATTCATTCTGAGTGAATATGTACTTTAAACTTTTGTGATCCGTATATATTTCAGTCATTACTCCATAAAAATGATTCCTACAAATTTTTAAATAAAAAACAACAACAGATAATACGAAATCATGTGTAGGGTAATATAACTCTTTAGGTTTCAACTGATGTGAATCATAAGAAATTACCTATTGATTTTTCATTAATACACAACATAGTACTTTCAACGAAGCATCGTTGTAGATAAAAAATTCACTATCTCGGGAAGGTAGTACCAAAAATAAAGCATTAACCAATATTATTTTCAATTCTTGAGAACAATCATCACATTCTTTTGTCCAGATGAAATTAACACCTTTTTTAGATAACTTAGTCACTAGACTACATAACCGTGAAAAAGTATCAACAAACCTCTAGTAATTACCTGCTAAACCAAGAAAACAACGGTTCTCTGTTATATTTTTCGGTCTTGTCCATTCATCAAAAACTATTTTTTTGCAGGATCAATATTTTTTCCATTTTTTGAAACAATGTGACCAAGGAATGGAATTTGTTATAACCAAATCTTACACTTGATAAATTACCAATTTTTTCATTTATTTTAAGGATTGTAAGATATCCCTTAAATGAATTTCATTCTCCTATTTACTTTTTGAATGAACCGAAATATCATCAATGAACTCAACCAAAAACATATCCATGAAATCATGGAATATTATATTCATATGATGCATGATTACAGAAGGTACATTGGTTAACCCAAAATGCATAACTAAAATTAATAATGGACTTATCTAATATGAAACATTGTCTTCGGAATGTCTGATTTCTTTACTTTCAACTGAGGGGACTCGATCTAAAATCAATCTTAAAAAAATTATAAGCTCCCTAGAGATGAAACTACATCAATCGATGGCCGAACATCTGCTGAAGTAGTTGCAAAGGATTTAACCACCCCTTTTTGCTGGTAGTCTGGCTAATTTCTCTCAGTTGAGTTCTTCATCGAATAGTCATTTGCATAATGAACCTTTTTATTTCACTTAAAACATTTTACGACTGTAAATCATATTATTTCTTACCATTGACTTGATATTTTTCAGTGAAATTACGAGCCTTATGTCCCATTTTACCACATTAGTATCACTTAGAATAATTCATAATTCATTCCCCAGTATGATTTTTACCACAATTTTCACAAACTGTAGTCTTATGTTTCATACCATCAAACTTTTTTGAAGAGTTTTTTCCTTTTTCCTGCCACCTTGACCTCTTATTTTGGTGTTTTTCAAAGAAAAACTGGTCATCGGTAAACTCCATTTCAACCTTCTTCGTACACTGAACATGTTTTTCATAACTTTTGAACTCATGATGATTTTATGCCCTTTGATAGTTTGTCTTTAACCCTGAGTAAAAATGGTTGATTTTACTATCAATATCTCGTATGATATTTGGAGCATACCTTGCCAGTCGAGTGAATTTATCTTCATAAGCAGCCACTATGCCATCATCCATCCTCAATTCTAGGATTTTTTTATCCCTCCTAAGACGAACCACGTTAGGAAAATATTTCTCGAGAATCATACCTTTTAATTCATCCCAATCAAGAGAATCAATTTCCTAACTATCCCTGATATTTTTCACCATCAATCACCACATATTGGCTTTACCATCAAAATGGTAAATAGAAAGACTAACCTTTTTATGTTATGAACACCCCATGACATCAAAAATCTTTTACAATGCTTTAATCCACCCTCCAGATAGCACAGGGTCAAATGATCATCTGAATGATGGGGGATGTTTCCTTATGAAATGCTCCACTGCTGACATGTTCCTCTACAGTTGATCTGGCTGATCTTGTGCTTAGAAACCACCACCATTTATAGCCTGAGTCAATTGTTCCATCACTATGACAAACAGTTCAGTTCCAATTATTCCCATCACAAGTTGCTGATGGGGAAGGTCATTTCCCTCTATATTCCTTCCCATCATTGATGCTCTATTTCCTCTATTAAAACCCCTTATCAACCCTGAAATATCATTGGCAAAGCAACATGGTAAATTGTAAATGATAAATCATTTAAATATTAACATAAATTAATTCATGGATATTAATTAAACAATACCCCAACTCATAAAGTTGTCTAAACAGACCTCTGACACCAAATATATGTTCCCGACCTTAAGCCATTACATAATCTTGAATTAAATGAATAATTCACATTAAAGATGTTTTCAGGTTTAGAATTTTATATAATTACGCCCTAACTAAAACATTACATCTAGAAAGTTCACAATGTAGACGCTTCTACTCAGTTTCCATTTTTTTCATAAAATAATAAATCTTGAAAAAAGATTCATGTCTAGTTCCATTTTTAGACAACAAGACTTTTCATGGATCCTATCCTTGACCCTATTCTTCTTTAAGTCCTATGAAAAACATTTGAAAACATGGGATGAACATAAAAAGCTTAGTTAGGGTTATAAAACGAAGAATGAAAACATTAGTCCATAATTAAATAAATAACATGATCTCTTTAACATACCTCAATAAATCAAAATAATTATGAATAACACATAGAAAATAGAAATCATGAAGGTAACATGTGGCATCCATATCATACTTACATTGTATCTATCATAGCTATGTAGGTAGTAACATTTGGAATCCCCCTCACAGTATATTCCCTAAATCTTAGGAGCAATATTCACTTTTACCTATAGCACGTTACCCAATGCATTGGAGTGTTATCCCAGGATCACCCACCATAGGTTTATCATATAACCACCCATATACGTATACAATGCCCAAGAACCATAGCATATTCATAACACACAACACAAGAAAAATTGAAATATAAAATTTCCACATATCAATCACAATATATCATTTAAATATATTGAGATAAAAAAATCAATTAAAAAAACCATTTTCAATACCAATATACATAAAAATTATATGGTATTTATTTTCCTTTTAAAAAAATTACGTCTTTTTTAGGAAGCCATATATCAAATAATACTCGTAGCGGCGGAACAGTTGTTGTCACAACATACATTAAAAAACATTCCTTTTGTCACTTAGTAAAAGGCTTCGTAGAAAAAATATTCCTTTTGAAAAAAATTATGAGTTAAATAGGTTTATACATTGTATCAAAGAATGTTGTGTATAAAACAAATATGCATAAATGAATAGAGATTGAGACAAAGTCTCTTACTTCATGTCTGACTTGACCCGTTCGTTCTTTAATCACCTGAATAATAAAGTAAAGTTAATTTCTACTTTATTGAGAAACATTTTAAATTTTATTATTCCTTTATATCACTAATTACCATGTAATAAAAAATATGTAATCGTTTATGTTAATAATAGTCGTTTTGTCCATATTTGGTACATGAGTAAAGAAAATGAATACTTTATAATTACTAGTTGTTCATGTGGTAAAATATCCATTATCATCAGAATGATATAAATGATTTATATATCATAAATATCATATATATATATATATATAATATACATGATTTTATAATAGTACATTACATTTAGAGGTATGAAATGAAATGCACCGTTCATGGAGACTGTAAGCCGTACGTACGCATGAACTCTACATCCATTTATTTTTCTTATTTTAATGGAATTAAAACATAATAAAACATAGGTATATTTTAATTCCTTTATAATATCATATATAATATATTTAATTTTATCCTTTATATTTCCCACTAATGGAATTAACGAGTCATATCACTTTGAGCAGGTGGTAGTCTGTACTTCCTCAAATGAAATTATCGTGTTAACCCATAATGGAAACCGAAAAGGCATGCTATAAATGAAAATACAGATGCATAAAAAAACATACAAATAATATATATCATATATAAATTCAAATTCATCATAATGGCCACCATGAGTGGCGGTTGAAGATAATTAAACAGTCATCATTTCGTGAGGCGTTTTTTTCCATCCATATAAACAATATGTTCTTTACCAATTAGATGGAGGTGTGTGTAACTGTTGTTAAAAACCATATCATAAAAACATCCTAGTATATTGAGGATACTGGTGTTGTTATAAAATAAAGGAATAAAAATAGTTTAGCGGTTGGAGAATTAAAATAATACAAAAGAACTTAAGATAAACTGTTACCTTTATTTCGGGTAACTCCCTTTGTTATCAACCAAAAGGACATATTTATGTGCCTTCTGTCTAAGGTAAGGATTCAAAGAGGAGGATAGGTATTTAAGTAGGTTAATTGGGAAGAGGTTGGACCATATATGGGGCTTGAGATGTGTTATTAATTGGATAGTAGTTAAGGATTTTTATAATCAGGGAGGGGCTCTTAAGGAATGATTGAAACTATTATTTTATTATAAACATATCATCAGTTTTCAAAGGTCCTAGAGTAATTAAATTCAAAGATAAGATTACTAGTGGTAGAAATAATATGAACCAATAATAATTGGTCATGTTTTGGAAAATATTTTAATCGTTATAATTTTATTTATTTAAATCATTTATTAACGAGGTAAACACTGCATCAATATTGTGTTATAAATAATTTTATTTATATCATGTCTAAAAATTATAAAAAAAAATACCATGATGTAGGAAATATATTTTTTACTTCCAAAGAGTTTTTATAGTCTAAATTATAACTTATATAACCCTATGTAAAAATTACTTTACTAAAAGAAATATGTTTGAGTCATATTTGTCTTTACTTTAAATTAATTAATCTAAAGTGTCATTATCACTCCCAGTTTACTTCATGGAGTCCCAAAATCGAGCTAAGGATGTACATGGTCAATAATGACTAGTACAATAAGGTTAGAACAAGTGTTATGTTAATTTTAAATTATTACAATATTCTTTTTACCTTGTATACCCTATTAACCTTTAACAGCAGAAAATAAATGTCAAAAGTTACTATTCACCAAAAATTATTTTCATCTTAGTGAACAAAATTTTACTTGATATTAACAACCATGTTTGTAGGAATTTGAAAATTCAATTAATATAAGTGGTAAAATTTCATTTAAATGAAAAAGTCTGTTTTTTTACCTACTACTTAGTGTTTTGACTATTCAACAAGAATTGATGTTTTTCAGAAATAATTCCAACACATCAGCCTAAGATATATTTGATATTCCAAATTCAAACATTATTTCTATTTTACAAAGTTAAAAACATAGAATTTATATTACTTAATTTAAAATTAATCCCCATTTTCAAAAAAATTGCGGGTTCTTATGAAACAATATCTATCAAAAGATTGACATTTGTTTAAGTTCAATTTCAAAGTGAAATTAATTCCAATGACCACAATTTGATTAAATTGTTAAATTATAATCTAAGTACACTTTATAAATAATTAAAAATATAATCAAAAGTTATAAATAAATTATATTAAAAGGTATATTTGAATTAATATACAGTAATTTTCACTATTCATTACGATATGAAATTTATCAGAAAAATACAAAAAATTTACCCAAAGTAAATATTGATGTCACGATTCTAAAGAAGTATTTTATTTTTTCAAATAAAAAATATTAAAGCAACATAAACTTTATTTAATGAGGGTTCTCCATCAAAAGGTGATAAATCAACATTTTAGTGAATATTATAGTTTTTATGCTTAAAATTGAATTCTATTCATATTTTAGGCGACTAAATTTTATTGGAAAAAAGAAAAAAAATAATTTAACCAACATGTATAATAATATTGTAGTTAGTTCTAGTCATTCCCACTAATAAATAATCTAGGCGTTAACCACCATAATAATATTACATTAATAATGTATAGTGTCAGATTTCAAAGAAACACATTCTTGCATATCGGGTAAGACATCAAACCAAGAAACCCCTTTAAAGTAAAATTAATATATTATTCACAAATATTAAATATGAAAATGTCTTATTATTTATTTACTCGGTATGTTACACCTTTTTTCATTTGTCTTCAAATATAACAGAGGACAAACCCAATGATCAATTAGTTTATGATAAAACAATTCAAAACGGTCCACTCTTGTCGGACCAAGTTGATAAACCTTTAGAAATGGATTATGAGGATATGTTGAATATGAGAAAACAACTATCTAAATGTGAAATACCAGTCATGTTATGGAAATTGGAAAACTGTCAATACACCGTTCTAAAATTGATGGAAAAATTACATTCACGATATCTGCCTCAACATATGGTAAACCCTTTGTTATCTTAAAGTCTAAGTATTAAGATATGATGAATAACAAAATCATGTTAAGTAAATATAAGGAATGAAATGCCAAATTGATTTATAATGTCTCATAATTTCCCGAAATCCAATGTTTTAAAAGCATCAAAGGACCCTTCCGCATACATTCCTCGATGCAATAAAGAGGTTATCTAGTTAATTTTTGATACCCCATCTCGTGTTCATATCAGAGCACGGGGTGCACATAGAGCCTTGTATTTCATTACACTCCAAAATCGGAAAAGCTAGCCAATAGTGTTCTCATGCAATGTTATTTCCCTTGGCCAGCTATAATCAACAAATTTTGTGTTTAATAAAAGATACACTCAACAACAGTCCTTAACAATATCCCATCAGATTCAGGCCCGAAGAGATGAAGCTATTGAGATACATTTTCATCATGCATCTGAGAACATTAAGCAGACCTCTCACTTTGAGGATGTCAGCCATCAGATTTTTCAATTGTCTGAAACAACATAGTGGACATCTTAAACAGATGATTTATGTTGTCGTCAGATAATTAGACCACCGTATGTTTGGACAAAAATATTCAAAATTAAAAAATAATATATGAGAATATTATCTATTAAAGTTCAAGAGTCAACCTAGCCTATAAGGATGGGGGATTTTTTATCTCAACCTTTGAATTCAAAAAAACAAAATTCGAAGGTTTGAATAAGAAGAACATGAACATCCTTAGACTATAGGATTGGGGGGATGTTTCACTTCTACAATCCCCTCTTTGATGGAAGCCAATTTTATCCTAATTAAGTAAGAATCCATAACGTGAATGCACCACTGAACTATCAAAGAATTACCTTCAGATTACTATTTTTCAAACAGTTCTCAGTATTTTGGCATATAGGAGAAAAAATTATTATAGAAGATACATAAGGAGATGATCTTATAAATATACCAATAGAAGGCCATCAATGCATTACGTGACTTTAAAGTTCATTAATACCATTAATAATGATCATATAGATAACGATTCTATTTCAGGGGATTCATAGGATGAATTTCATATCCATAACACTATATACACTAAATAAATTAAAGGAGGTGTGCATACCCGATATCTGAGGCTTACCCAAAATATAGGTATTCTCTCAAAAAACAAACTCTCACCCCTTCTAAAGGAATCTAAAAAGGGGAAATGTAAATTTTAGATCACATATCACTTTTCCACTGGATAAAGTCAATCCATTTTATTGAGGAACTATTTTCCTAGATAGAATAGTTGATTAAGGAGCTAAAAATACTAAATAAAGAGTCAAATTAATAAAACAGTTCTACTAGGAATACTTCAAAAGAAGATCCTCAACCTTCACATCTTATAGGAACTCCATATAAAAGAGGATATTTTCAAGCTACATATGTGGATAATGAATTCCCTCTATTGGGTACACATCCATGGAAGGATCAAACACATCTTTATGGGCCTATCCCATTAGGTTATCCATGAAAAATACAAGAATCACCACAACTAATTGTTTTTCCAATCTTCATGCCATTTCAAGATGCATCGTCTATACTTGTATGAGTTCTGGCTCATCCAGGTATTCTAAAAATGATTATGAATATAATTCACGAATTAACAATATTGTTAGAAGATATAGAAGAATGATGTACAACATTACAACAAAAAAATAAATCTTTCAAAGAATGGGAATGTCCAATCCCTACCCCACCAAACCTTTTTAATACTCAATTCCCAAAATTTATTGGTTCGGGAGATCTGGAGCGCACATAATGCATTTTTTCTCATTATGAACCCATGATGGGGACCCCTCAAAAAAATAAGTAGCAACTATTAGCTGTTTTGTGAAATAATTATAGGGTCCATCTTTTGTCTGTTATAAAAGTTTGTAGTCCCAATCAATTACTAGATGAGAAGACCACTATCAAAAATTCCTTATACAATTTAGTTCGACGTTGCCGAAGACAATATTTTTTTAACATACAAAATGGAAACAATGACATAATGAATGATTTTAGGATTTCATTACTCAAGGGAGATTATTAACATATTATATAATTCTAGCACTCATTCCCAAAAGATTTGTCTCTAATTTGTGTAGAAAATTTGTGTCACAAGTTACACACACAATTAATCAATGTGAAATCCAAGGGATGGTTTTGAAACCTTCCTTTAACCGCCCAAGAAGTTGTGGCTTCCATTGTGGATATCCAAGATAAATCATGTTAAAATAAATCATCTATAGGAAGAGGACCAAGGAAATCATAGACTTCTATAGTCAAACTCAAACCTTAAAATTTACCTATTACTACTTCAAAACCTTCATCACATTGAAGTGAACCACCTATCGAGCGTCAGTAGCAATGACTACTTTGTCATGAAAATAAAAAGGATGAAAGGTCGAGATGTTTTTAGGAATTAATGAAAATATTATTATTCTTTTCAGAATGAATAGGTTCCTCGTTACTTCATTTCATCTTTTGAAGAGAAATTTCATCAATTTCTAAGGAAGAAAAAATGAACAAAGGAGCTAAAAAACATCTAAATTATTTCCCCTTTAATTTTTTTGGAGATTCCTATTCAAGAGTGTTTTGTTTTCAATGAACTCCTACAAAAAATGATTGAATCTGGAAAAGTAAAATTAAAATTTTCTTTATCCCATGTAAAATTGTTCGTACTACTGACCCATAGAAATAAGGGGAATAGACGAAATTAAAAATAAAAAATATGCAGAAGTATGTTGATTGGATGATAAGAAAAATGATAATTCGAACTTATGTAATTCTATGAACATAATTGATTCAAATAACTCTAAATTATTCCACTTTTGAAATAGAAAATCCATCTTTGTGAAAATATCAGTCTTCCAAAGATCAATCATCAATGAAGATACTTGATCTGATAGATAAATAATTTTCAGATGATGATGACCTCATGACTATGAACAATTCTACATGAATTTGATAGATTCCATTTCATATGTCTCAAATGCACAGGCCCCATCCCTCTAAACTGCAAAATCAAATCGACCATGTTCAATAGATTCTTCATCAGATAAATAATTTATCTTCGGTTATATTAATGTTATCCACTTAATGGATCCCTATGAAAATGAAGAATCAAGTTATAAAAATCATAAATTCTGTTCACCTGATTGGGGAACTAGATGAAGAAACCTTGGTCAAGGTTATGGGGTAATATGAGGATATAATAGAAACCATTATTTTAACTCTACCCCTTCTAGAACCACTTATGCTGCAGAAACTCGCGGGGGAGCCCTTCAGCCGACTCAACAAAAAAAATAAAACTAACCAACACATGATAGGATCTGTCCTGATATGATTATCTTGGAGGACCGATTAGATAACACACCATAAATTTCATAGAAATTATATATACCTAGTTAGTATAATACAAAAAATGTAGAAGTATTTCCGTCATCTATCTTGAAACATGGTACATCTACATCAGGAGCATCAACTTCCAAAGAGCCTACAAAACCACTTTATTATACTAGAAAACATAGACTGTTAGACCAAAATTATGATGTTTTGAAATAGGTAGCCCAACTGGCCATGTTCTCATCGTGGATTCCCTAAATCTATCGAAAGATATTCAAGAATAATATATTGAGGCTTTGTCAAGTACATAAGAATTGGAAACTGATATTGATGCTGCAGAGGTTTACTGTATATAGAATGCCATTAAGTAATGCCATGCAGATATATCATTCATAGATGAATATGGGAATAATGTTGTATATGGAATCAGAAAGGTCTTGTATCTATCTGGAAGGGATAATGATATAGACATCTGATGGGCCTTCATTTATAATGTATCAAGATTCAACTTCATTCCCATCCACACAATTTTTTGATAGGGCCTCACTGAATATGATTTATCTCCTTCAACTTTGATGTTTCAGGTTTATGACAAGAATGAACAAGAACCTCTACAAGGGATTACACTTAGAACATAGTATGAGGATCTTGTGTCTAATTCATATTTTAAGGTTGTCCATCATGACACAACCTTCAGCATTATGCTTTTAAGGCCATGGCCACATCAACTTTCGACCATTCCCTCATCATATCACCAATATCTCACGTATTTCTTCAATGGTAAAATTAATACACTGTATGGGGACATAGCTTCATTAAAAAGTGTGATTGCTAACATAGAGAGAATAATGGTGTCCTTTATATGGGATTGATAGAGATAAGGAAGGTACCACCGGGCCTTGGGGAAGAGTGTCACAATACAAGTTTCTAATGTGGTCATTAACCCGAGGATCCTCTCATCGACCATGAAATAGATGCATTATAAACATTAATGGAAGGCTATGGAAGGACGAAATTTATGTGGCATGATCATAAAGGATATGTACGGGTTGAAGGTGCCTGTTCAGAGGCCTCAAGAATTGAGGATATGGAACTTGACCCAACCACCCTCAGAGGCCCTTTTTTCTCATGTTAGGTGGCTCATGGGATGATGTGATGTAAACTTTTGGCTTTTGTATTGGGGGTGGGAGGCTCTGGTTTCCAATGTGCCCCACCCTAGATATGTATATTTGAGAATAAAGTGATTACCTCATACTAACAAAGATCATCCTCAACGATGATCACTGTGCTTTCATCAAGGAGATTATTCTCAACAAGGATCCTGACAGACTCATCATCATGGGTTCATCGACGGGTGACTTTTCAAAAATGGATTATACCCACACATGGATGGACCGAAATACAGGAGACCCATGGGTGGATTCATTTTGGTGTAAATTCATTCCTCTGATATTCAATTTCATGGTGTGTCATGTGAGGAATAATTATCGATCCACTGACAAGAATATCTAATGTATGGGCATACACATAGCCTCCAGATGGTGGTGCTGCAAAAATCAAAAAAAAAAAAGAATAGTGCAGAATCTACTTTTCTTGGAGAATGTTCTCATTGGATATGGAAGGCTTATGGTACATTATTATGTTAGCATGACCATAGAGGGATGAAGGAAAACTTCTACAGTCTGTGGTTTAGTGGCATTGGAGATCACGGTCCTAAGAGGAATGGTCATGAAATAATTCTTATGGCGGGATGCTGGACCATTTGGAAAGACAAGGATGATGCTTGCCACAGGAACATCGGTGGATCTCATACTAGCATCAACTTCATACTGATTAATAACTTCATGGACTTGATAAATCTATGTATAAAATCCAAGAGATCCCCATATGTATGTCTTCAAATCTCAGGTACATATAACCAGTGTGAGAAGATAGAACAGGGGAATTGGGTTCGTTTGTTTCCACTATGTAGTGGGCTCAAACTCAATACAGACCGGTCAATCCTATGGGGAGATGAAAGGAAGAGGTGTAATAAGAGATCATGGGGGGTATGTCATCACCACATTTTAATATTATTATGGAATAGGCGACATACTTCAGTCTAAGGACAAGGAAATGGCCACGAGTTTAAAATTATGTGATGAAAGACACATTAATCTGAAGGTAGTGGGGACAAGTTCCTTGTTGCTCTACAATGTGTTAATAAGTAGTTGTAGATTCCCATGGAACATAACATACCACACTCATAAGTGAAAAAATATCTTGGGTTCCCATAATAAGGTATCTAAAAAATGGAGAGAGGGGAATAAGGTTGCGAAATTCAGGGCATCGTAGGTGTCTCTATATCAAAATGTTTCCCTATTTCGGAATTAATGATGCTTTCCACTGTTGGCATTATGTTTGATTATAATAATGCTTTTAGCCTCCAGAAATTTAGTTCCCCATGATGTGACTTTTTGTTTTCTATGGGTTTACAAAAATCAATAAAAATGATAGTGTTCATTTTAGGAAATTGAGGCATAATTCTATCACAAAAAGGGAACATGGTATGTAGAAAAATATATAATATGAATTAATGCACCGAATATCATGTAAATGATCCTGTAAAACCCATTTAAGTACCTTTGATTGATTATGTGTTGCATATCAGTCAAATTGAAAAGATAATCCCAAATCAATGAACTCTTCTACTGACTTCCATATTTCCAATTTCAGAAATTGATCCCCACAACATGGAAGAAATTGTTGATCTAACAAGACTGGGTGAAAGCATAAATGGAGATTTCATCATTTCATCCATCGAACAATATCTAGTATTTTCTTCTTATTTCATGATATAAGATGTTTTTTCAATTGTTACGACTCAAAATTTTGAATAAATCTTGTTTCCTAATATTGTGTGTTTTTTTATTTTATACACAACAAAACTGTTTCATTTGATAACATGGGTGTAATTAAAATGAGACCGTCGGGTTTCGACTATTATATGACCATTGGAAAATATGGCCATTGGAAACTAAATTTTTCGATTAGTGTCTCTAAATACATGTGATCATGGTTAATTAATATAGAAAGAAGATTCGATGGCCTCTTCCAGTAGTCTTGGGCCAATCGAAGCCCATCTAACAGAAGTTGGGAAGGAGGTAACAGCACTAGGCTTTGCTCTGGACCAAACCCAAGCCGAACTTCATCGTGTGAAGCTAGAACGGAATCTTCTTCGTGATAAGTTCAAACTGATTGAAATTACTACTCATGCAATGTTGGTCGAGACGCCCTCAGATTCTCTCACCTTATCACACCTTACACTTAGGTCCTATTCTAGGGTTATAAAGGGCTGTGTAATGAGACCGTAACTGCTTTGTATAATCCTATGATAAATAAAAATTGTGATTTCATCTTATGGTGAAGTTTGTGAATTTTCAAGATGTCCAAATAAATGTACGATGTATATTATTGATGAATTTCGGAAAAAAGGGATATTTTAAAATATTTATGTAAACCATAAAAAATTCATTATGTGTAATGATTTTTAAAAAATGTTCTTCTACAAATGTGTTCAGTAATAAATTTAGAGTCTAATAAGATCAACTTAATTTTTGGTGAATAGTGATTTATGAATAGTGAATTTATGATTAGGATTAGAAATGTGACCAAATGGATTAGTAATATTACTTAAATAAAGTAGTAACATAATTTAGACAAATTTATTAAGTAATGTGATTCCATAAAATGGGTAAATCGTTGTTTCATAAATTATTAGTCACTTAGTAGTTTTTTCAGGTGAATAGTGTTTCTAATTAAAAATTAAATTAAAAATATTTAGAAATTTATTTTTATAAAATCAAGATTATTTTTGAATTCAAAGCATTGATATTATGTTAAGGTAAATTTGTGGGAGGTATTTTAAAAAGTGGATTTTTTTAGTGAATAGTAAAAATGCAGTTTTATGGTTTCGGTATGTTTAATGACATCATATCTAGGTCATGATGATGTAATGATATATTTTAAGGTATGGTCGACTTATGAATAGTAAGATAAGTTATGAGGTGTCCCAATTGGCCAATACCATGAGGCAATACCAATTTTTTTTTTCAATTCCACGAATGAGGTGTCCCTTGGCCATTAATTCCATGTCCCCTCACTTCCCCTACAAATACCAAGCCATTATCTCATCCTTTCCATTCCAAAATCATCCTCAATGCTGTTCTGGTCTCCTTACCTCCCAATGAGTCCTCACATGGTTCCCCCAAGACCTCAAGGTCCCAACCATCATGTTTTAAGAGTTATGTTTTAAGGTAATGGATCCTACCTCTCTCTTTCATTTCATGTATTCTCATTTATGTCATTTATTTTAAGCTCCATGTTCTTATGTTGGGGGTGTTATTTTATATTAATCCTACAATCATTTTAATTTTCATTTGATGATATATCCTCTCTGGCTCTCATCAATTCATTTTTGACATTTTAAGTTACGTCGTTAGGCTGAAGAATTTTCATAAGAGAAATCCTATTTTTGTCTTCCTTCCATGTTTTTCATTTCATATAGTATGTATTTAAACTTTCATTACCATGTTCTAATATCCTTTATATTCTATACCTCTAATATTTTTTGGATCATTTATGAGTGGGTGACCCATGTCCCCTCTCTTTTCAATGTTTTCTAAAACCTTGAAACATTGCCATTATGCTGCAGAATTTTCATCTCAAAATGTCTCCCTCTTTTTCTCAAATTCATTTATTTTATTAACTGAAAACTCAAATATCTTTCTTCTATAGTTGTATTCACATATATATATCAAAATTTTCTATTTTAATTCTGGGATTTATATACACAAAACCCGCTTTCCTTTTTCCGTGGGTCTATAGTGACATAAAGATCACATCTTTAAAGCAGTTTTTAAAATGTTATGACTATGAAATGAAACCCATTTATTTTATGCTATATGTGTTATTTATGAAATTATTTATTATGATATATGTGGATTATATGATAATAAATACAAATTAAGGGTGCGTCGTGATAGTGCTCCAATGCATTGGGTAATGGCTTAATCTCTAGAGATGACCATTTTAATGATACCTTGGTGAATAACCTTAGTAATTTTTTAATGACACCTTGGGGATAGACCTTGGACAAAGGGAAATGATTATCTATGATAAATTTTTTAGCCACATCTTTAAGTTATTAATCATGTTATTTTTATTATAATATACCCCATTATCTCTTTCCCATTCCTTAAAGTTGTTTTTCATGACTTTTTGATGTATCTCAAGTTCACATGTAAAATGTTTCCCTTGTTTCCCTTACTGGGCCTTCTGCTCACCCTTTCCTTTGATGTATGCTCCCAGGTTATGAGATGTTGTAATGAACTTAGGATGAACAAATGAATAAGACTTTCAAGTGTTTAAGAAGAATGTTTTTTTTTCATGTACTAAGTTCCTGGTTTCCAAGACACTAAACCTTAATGATCCTCGGTTTCGTATAACGTAATGAAAGTTTATGTGATAAAAAGGCAGGATGTCATAGTTGGTATGAAAGGATGGTTTATTTATTTCTAGAAATTAGAATATGAAAACATTAGGAATAACCCTATAGAAAAGTTTAAATATAGGAAATCTTCCTGGTATTTTGGCGAGTATTGAGTAAGTGTGTTCCAAACAAATAAATCCTTGTCTGGATACGAACAAGTAGAGGTGGCTCTAGCACATATGTTTTTAGGAGTGAAAACTCGAACAAGGTGTTTCGGGCTTGACCTGGGGTAACCTGGTGCATGACAATGGTCCTTGCTGCATTCTTGGTTTGACACTCCCTGGGGATATGCTTTAGTAAATGCATAATCATTGTATGAACCATTATAAAAGGGACAAAGATAAAATAAAATATAGATTCACATTAGAATATATGATCATGTATAACCTAGATTGGAACCTAGGGTATCACAAGTTAGTGTATAATTTTCTTCTAAAAGTTTATCCTTCTATGCTTTAAGTTTCCTTTTCATGATTATTGGATAAGTATTTAAGCCCCCTAATTGTACTTTCTTTTCTTAGTTATTTTAGTGGAATGAAAGAACATGTCCCAACAACAAATGTGATAGGAAATGTGATGATTGCCCTATTAATATGACAGAGATGATGAGAGATCAATTTGAACTTATTGTGATTATGCCAAACCAGCTATCAAAAATCACAATCAATAATTGGTACCTAATTGAATGCACAAATTCATCAAGGAAGAAGAAGACGAAGTCTCAAGGTTGTTCATCTGATAATGTTAATGCGAAAAATAAGACCCAATTTCCATTGTGAAAAAAGTGTTGAAAGAGGAACCAAGAGGAATTTCACAAAGGACCCATGAGATGATTTAAGTGTGGGTGACAGGGAATAAAGTATCAAATTGCTTTAAAAATTGGATAATGTATGGAATAGAGATAAGGTTCAATCTAATTTACCATATACTTTTCAATGTAGTAATTTTTGATACGTTGGAAATTATCCAAGGCAATTCTATCTTAGAAGGAATGAGAAGCATGATGAGCATAAACAATATTCAAGGAGAAGGGAACAATGAAAGTCATATGTTGATATGGATCATGATAACTGAATTGCATGTAACTTCTTCTCAATAATTGTCCATGTCATGTTGTATTTTAGTTCGTGCTCTATGAGCATATCATTAATGTTTTCTATGAACATAATGTCACTACCTAAGATTGTTTTATATCATTAAGGAAAATATTTACTGATATGTATCACATTTTTATGTTGTGAAGCTGTTCTTCTTGAAAAAAAAGATGATTATCGGATTAAAAGACGATTATTATTTTGGAAGACGTTCACTATTTTGGGAACCCTATATGATTGTGGTAAATAGATTACTATGGTATTATCTCTAAGGAGTAAAGCATGACTTATATTTTGAAGAATCAATGAATTTTAGTTGGAATTATAGTAATTAAGTTTACTTATGGAAATGATTAACCTATCTTGGGGAAAATATGTTTAGGTTAGTTACTTTTGTTATAATATGTTAGGAGTGGTTGATGTTGTTTGGAGATGAACAATAATGTTTTTTTTGGAAGACTATGTTATCAAATCCTTCTTGTATTTGGGTTTCAATATTAGTTTGGTTTATTTTGAGGAATTTTAAGAACAGTTATTTATGTAAAGTTCTATGATGAACTTTGGGTAGTGCCGTGGAATTTTGAAGATTTAAAAGCATTTTCCCTTCATATGGGGATCTTTCTTTTGTAGAGTTTTTTATCTAACCCTTTATGTTTATGGGATAATGTTAAAAGATATAATAAATAAATAGTTAATATTTTGTGGATTATGTGATTCTCGAGAAGATGATTCTTGTGCTTTTGATGAGACTAAGTGTTTTTGAATTCTCGTCATTTGGAGAAAAGATTAGTTTTGGAAGAAACTTATTTAAGGATGAAACTATACTTTATGGTAAGTATATTTACTTATGTTATTATTCTATGAAGTAAATTAATTCCTCAAAATTATGAAAAGGAACGAAAAACAAAAAAGGTTGTTGGTTTACATTTCCTACTGGGTAATCAAATACCGTTTACACACATCATAAGTTTGAGATTTTCTTCTGGATAACGTTCTCCTAATCATGTTTTCTACCACATCCTCAAAACAATATGACTTATTCACAAATTACATTGAATTTATTAAGTATGGTTTTATAAAATTATATTATGTTAATGATAATTATGATTAAATTATATCTTTTAATTATTATATAACTCATACCATAATTCTTACAAATTTTTTTCAATATGATTACATAATTTCTGGACGTGTGGACTATAACCTCTTCAAAGAAATTTATTCATTTAAAATATACATTCAATGTATTCAGGATGGGCTTAGAAAATTTATGTGATATAGAAGAAACAATAACATTAAAATAATTTTAATTTTTATATTTACATATATTTTATTTTATTTTATTATTTCAATGTGATAATAAAATTGTAAATAACGTTTATGTGAATACATGACATATTGTCTCAATTTATCATCTTTAAGACACATGCCACGTCATGCACCTATAATTATATATGAGGTGTATATAATAACTTTTTACATGTTATATAATGAATATAAATTTTTAAGATATTTCTTGATTCATTTATTGATATTATTTCAATTTTATTATGATTTAAAAATTGGTATCATTTTAATGCTTTATCTCATCGTTTATCAATATTGTTTATGATTACACTTCCATTAGTGAAATATTGTGTTCGATATTTCAAGAGCAGTCATGAATTTTGTCTCCCTCTATATATCTATGTTATCTAAATATAATGGAATCATTTTTTTCTATTTTTAAATTAAGATAATTTAAAAATACTTTTTATGAAAATATGACATTATTTCATCTTTCGGCATGAAATAAATTTTATTTCAAAACCATTTTTTCTAAAATGTATTAAAAGATGATTTAGTATTATCATAATAATTATAAAGGAAATTTATAAACATGTAATAATTTTTAAAAATGTTGTTTTAAAGTGATTTTATTGTTATTTTTTAATAGAGATGATTTTCGGATCTTTTAAGTTAAAAATGGACTGTTCGACATGTACAAACCTACCCATTTTAATGACTGTTAGTTATATCAAACTTCCAGTGACTTTTTATAATGTTTTCTTAATAAATAATATTCATTCTCATTATTAATGATATATTTTTTTTAAATATTTTTTAATTAAAGAGGGGTTTAAAAAGTATTTTGAATGCATAAATTTTCTTAAATGTTTTTCAAATATTCATTTTTACGTTTTCATGTTGTTATTTTCTAATAAAGAGATTTCAGTTATTTAAAAAATTTATTTCTATGATATAAATATATTTTTAGGTAATGTAGTATTCAAAATGATTCTATGATTCTTTTATAAATTTTCAGGAAACCTATTTCAAAATTTTTTATCAATCATTTATAATTTTTTGATGGAATGGGTTTTAAAAATGATTTGAAGCCTTTCTTCTAGGTTTTCAGTTTATTTTAAAATGAAAATTAATTTGAAAATGGTTTATGTTCTAAAGATCATTTTTCAAAGAAGTAATTTTGTTTTTCTCAATAATGTTTCTAAAGTAAAAGTTGAAGCCTTCATTACAAGAAAATGATTTCTAAATAGTTTTTATGAATGGGATTTTCAAAATAATTTTATTTTCCTTAAGATACATTCCATGTTATCATTAAAAATCCATATATATCTATTATAAAATCCTTTGAAATTTTTTATTGTTTATTATGGACATGATAAATTAATAACTTTAATATTATTTATTGAATATTTTTTGTTTTAATGAAATTATGCTTATCGTACATATTTCTCTTCCATGAGTTATATGATTTTTCAACTCCATTCATTTAAATGGTTATAATTTGATGAAATTGTATCGAAACCTATTTATTACTTATATGTAATTATATGATTAAATTTTTATTCGACTGATTTCATTTAATGGGGTATGATCTGATGATTATTAAACTCATTCCTTTTTTGGTTCATGATATAATGAAAAACAATTATCTTGTGCAAAATGTAAATATGAATTTTTATGATATTTGTGGGACATATATCTCCCTAAAATTTATTGGGAAATTATTTATATCTTATGAGATGGTTATCGGAATCATGTCGATGGAATTAATCAACTATGGGAATATGGGAAAACCAATTCCATTACAATGAATGAACTATGATTTGGGATGATGGTGTGTCCTTCCTAGTATGTGTAGTCACGATGAAGTTGGATGATGGGGAAAACTGATCCACAATGGGGTGATGTTGAAACACAATCTACTTTGGGCATTTTGGGACACCTGATACTTTATAATGAATGGAAATTGACATTGGTTGGTGGTGTGTCCCTCCATGTAGGATTAATCCCAATGAAGATCACTGATAATTCATAGAAATGTGTCTTGAAATATATAGAATGATGTTACATATTTATATGTATTCCTCAATTAAATTAATTGTTCTTATGTTATCTATTGATGGATTATTCTATTAATTATGTTATGATTCATGTTTTATAAATATTCAATATTTATTCCAAGATTTATGTATGTGATATTTGATATGAAATGTATGAACTTATAATGTTTTTGAGAACCTTATTAAAGTGTTATTCTCATGTCTATGATTGTAGATATCCAGTTTTACCCTCACTGAGAATCTTATCTCACCTCTTATTATGTTTCCTTTTCTTTAGGTTATAAATAAGGGGGTTTTAGCATAATTACTATGTGATGATATTTGTGGGAAACATTAATGCGAATTAACAGGGTAATAATTTTTTGTGGTAAATTTTTATAATGTAAATATACAATTATGGTATTGAGTTTCCAGTTAAGATAACTTAATTATTATTCGATAAAAATGATGATATTTAAACGTATTATAAGAATGGGACTTCATATATGGTATCAAAAAATAATTTTTAGTAATCATTTGGAATATAGTATGTGAAAAAATTACTATTATCCCTAAGAATATTTCAAGGGATATGTATATATAAGGAAATAAGGAGAAGTATAATGATGAGATAATGTTTAAGAAAATGTAAAATGATTTTGGTAAAGGAAAGAGTGACTGGTTTCCTAGAAATAAATCCATTCCATTATAATGCAAGTGGATTTGATTCTGGAATAGATGTATATAGGAGTAACTAGTTTGAAAAGGTGGATTGGGTCTCACCTAAGCGTAACCCAGTACACAAAAACGATCCTTAATGACCATTTGGATTAAGAATCCAAAGTTATTTTCTTTTGAAATTAAAAAAATTTATGAACCATCTTGATTTATTTAAATAAAATATGAATATTAATAACTTAGGATAATAATATTTTGTGTTATATTAAATGAGTTTGATTCATGATTTTTACATGGTATACATGATTTAACATGATTATGATAATTTATGATATGGAAATAAATTTCGAATAATCTTTTCTAGTTTTAGTCACTCTAGGAAACCAAAATGAATTGGGTTAATTTTGAACGTCATGAACAGTTTTCTAAGAAGAAGATAAATGTGATGTTCATTTATGTGAAGGATGTTGTGATCATGATTAATTAGTTGTCATGGAACATTAATAAAAAACTGTACCTTAACTAAATCCTAGATTCACAAGGGAATTAAATGAAAAATTTCTTTAATAGTTCAGTTAATAAAGACCATGGAGGAAATATGATTACGTTTTATTGCTGTCAAGAATGTGGAAACAATCACTTAAGTTAATGTATTAGATGAAGAATTATTGGTTTTGACTATGGAAAAGAAGGACACAAAGTATGTAATTGGAAAAGAAAAATAGTGTGTTTGGTAACACAATGGATGGAAATATTGTCCCCTATAAGACATCATTGATGCTTAAATTCATTCTGTGTGAAATTAATGGTCATTATGTAAATTGATGAACTAATTGGAAGGAACCTGAATAGAATTAGATCTATTATATGAGTAACAGTTCTATTTTTTTAATGATTAGAGTACAATATAAAGGTGAAAGGAAAGGGGTAATAAGTAATTTGATGAGGTATATTTTTTATGGATTAAGGATGATGTGGAATAATTGAATTTTAATTTGGTTCATGGATTCATGATTTATGTTACATAAGTGGAGAAAAATATAAGGATTGTTTTTGTATGTTTTTTCCAAGGATTTCAAATAATATGCTTAATGGTTCTGATGGACTATAAAATTTATTTAATGTCAATGTTATAACCATAGAAAACATGTGATTGATTGAAAGATAGTCCTTAATATGTTACTTATGTTTTGATATTTTTATTTGGATAAATATATGTCATATATGAATGGGAAAACTGGATGTTACTTTTCACCTCAGAACTGATAAATGATTAATTGAAAAAGTTTTTGATGTTATCAAGATGAACGTTGAAAAATTATTATATATGTGGATTATATACAATAATTATCATAAATTGATAATTTTCATTTTTTCAATCAATATATGTGGTAATACATGTTTTTTCATGTTTTAATAGAATACAGGATGAATTTATTCACATATTGGATATGTTACCACCAAGATCATCTTTATAATATACGATGGATCAATCCTAAACTGTTTTTCATAAGGTTTGTGAACATGGTTTAATTTTTTGGATTTTAAATTTTTGGAAGGATTACAAAGTTAACCATTTATATAGTGGTTTAATTTTTACATTGTATGTGGTGTTAATGATTAATATAAAAATTCACCATGTTAATATTTGTACATATTAGATAACTAATGTTTACTTAAAACTAGATATAGAAGGAATAAATATTATGGATCTTAAGATCTATTTCCTTTTCATGGGTATCAATTTTATATTCATTTTATGTAATAATATTATAACTTTATATTGATAAATAAAAAAATGAAGTTATTCTTATGAAATCTATTAAAATAAATTATATACCTCTTTCTCATTTGAATGCTTCAACAATATGGAAATGATAAGAATGTAAATGGTTGTCCTTCTATCATCATTTTTTATGATATCAATTACATAGTTTGATACTATTTGGTTAATGAATTTGGGATCATTTACATTATCCAAGAAATGTTCTCTATCACTCTCCATCCAAACATGATAGTTGGATTTATCATCCATGTACATGCTTTTACATTTCACTTATTTTCTCATATGTGGTAATGTAGTTATGTGTTACTTTTTTTAACCATTATGTTTTAAAAATGACATTTTTTGTGGAAGCTAAAAATTAATTTTTATGATTTGGATTTCTATGAAAGGAACATTCGTGTATTAAAATTTAGATAACCCAAAAAAACATAGAGTGGAAAATTCATTTTATGCGGATCATATGCTATATTTAACACCTACATATCCTGCGTTATATGCACCACTTACATTCTATGAAACAACGATTTATAATTATAATTATTTAAAAGATATAGTTATAACCTAGCAATTAAACATCATAATATGATTATTAAGAAACCATTTTTAAATTTCATTTATAATTGGATCATAAAAATTACAGAAATAGATAACATAATATATAATTATTTAAAATTTATTTATATTTATAAAAATATGATTTGGTTCATGGAACTACATTCTTAGTCATTCATTAAAAAAATAGAATTAATTATAAATTAAATTATAAATATAATATGAATAAATATAATATATTTATTATTTTTTATTTTCTATATTAGTATAGGGTATATTGTCGGGATATTTCATAAAAATTTATTTTTTTACTAATAGTGAAAAATAATGAATTTTATGTAATAACTATTGATAAGATAACTTATTTATGTAGTTAGATTAAATTAAGGTTGATTTAGATTCACAATAGAAAAATTATAGATCTATTAAATAAATTTAAATCATTAGACACATTTTAGTATTGAATTTATATATAAAATCCTAATGAATTTCTAAACATTCTCACTGTAAAAACGTGTTTTGTCACCACATATGCAGGATTAAAATTAATAATAATTTAAAAATTTTGTGAATTGAATTTTTAAAAATTAAAATAAAATTTTATACGAATTTTTATATTCATAGTAAAAAATCAACTTAATTTTTTAGCAAGAGAATTACTGAATGTGATTATAATTAATTATGATGATTAAGCTAATATTAGGCTTAATAATGGACCAATCCTTAAAATTAATGGCCAAAATGACCCAATAATTTTTTTATAACACATTTTTGGCCATATTAAATCTATAAAACTAACGGTGTTGACGTTATTTTAATTTTTATAAAACATTTTAGGAAAAAACGTGGGTACACAAATCTTTTGTTCAAACATGACATGTGTGTACCCTCCCTAGATCGTAAGAAGGGACTCAACCATCCAACGTCCTCACACCATTCAATACATGTAGTCATTATCATGATAATCCCAAATATATCCTCGAAATAACTCCCCTAAACCAAGAAGAATCACCATTTGATGCATGACATCCATGTATACCCATCGGTGTAAACCAAAATGTGTTACCCAAAAAAGATTTAACACTTTCCTCATGCTCTTTTATTTTATTTTAATTATCCATGCCCTAAAATATTATTTTTCTATTATTATATAATTACTTATGTATCAAAAATATACTAATATGTATTTATAATATGGTTTCAAACTTCAAAAACACAAACACCCTTTGAATGGATAATAAAAATGCTATTCTTTTCTACGACAATATAACGCCTCACGAAATGATGTTCTTCTTTTCCCCAATAAAAACTATTATAGTTCAGAGTTATGGTAGAAAATATGACTTTATATGATATTTATGATACTTATGATTCAGTTAGGCTTTTGAAACAACTATATCAAACATAAATTTATGGTTCTCATTTTTGTAAATATGATAACTTCATTTGTGGACATGCGCACTACAACCTCCTCAAAGCGATGAGATTCATTCACAGTTTTCGAAGAATATTTCTATGTTGTTTTTGAAAAATTATACTACGTATATTATCGTTTTGACTCAATTATGATTATTTAATTATTATAAAACACATATCTACATGCTTTCAATTTTTTGTAAATACAATAACATGGTTTTTGGATGTCTGGACTACCGCCCCTTCCATGTAATGTGATTCATTCACAGTTTACATAGAATGTATTTAGGATGGGATTATTAAATTTGTAAAATATATAATAAATAATAATTCTTATTTAATTTTAATATATAAAAATATACATATATTTCATTTACTTTATTTTTTTCAATACAACAATAAAAAATAAACAATGTGCTTGTGTATATACGACCCATCGTTTCCATAAGGGTTGTGTTCCATATTATATATATTATATATATCTATTATTATAAATAAATTTATATTGAATATGTATGATACATATATAATTATTTACATTCTAGAAATAATTATGTCATGATTTATGGAATATGATCAAGAATAACACGTCAAAACATAAATGAAAAACAAAGTACAGACTACCAAAAATGTAAAGTTTACATTGAGTTTTAATAAAAAGGTACTATAACATCATAAAAAATTATATTTTTTATTATATATAATAAATTTTTCCTATGGTATATGTATAAAATAATTTTATTTATTAATCCTGAGTTTTGAATGTGTGCGATGAAATTGAAGACTTTCATTAAGGGTGTTTCAGCTCACTTTTTATATCAAAGAGATACATGCCTTATTCAACACTCATATTGTTGGTATAGTGTGTATCATTAAAATGTATGTATTTTATGATTTTTATTACTAAAATTAATTTTATTTGAAAATTCATTTTATGATCCTCCTTTCATTTGGTCTATGTTTCAAAAGTTACCAAATGAGCAATGTAATTATCTCTCAATTTTCCTTCTTTGAGACATGTGTTACGATATAAACATATATTATTTAATGATGTTTATATTATGAATTTGGACATGTCGTATCATAAATATAATTATTTGAATTGTTATTTAAAAATCATTTAATTATATTATTTCCATTTTATTATGATTTATAAATTTGTAATGGTATGAATCCTCAATCTCATGGTTTATAGTGATTATTAATTATTATACTTCCATTGGTAAAATTATAGGATCCATATCTCAAGAAAACTGACATAGTTTCTTAAAATATAGATACACATGTTATATCCATGTAATGTTATATTTTATTCTACTCTATGGTACTGAATATAATTAATACATTGCTTTTATGGAAATATGAAGTTTTTCCCCTTTCTATAGGAAGGCTTTGTTCCTTCAAAACCATGTTTTCGAAAATAAATTTAAAAATGTTGTATGATTATAAAATGATGTTTAAAAAAATTATACTAATTTATTTCCATTTTATAGATCATTTTGTTTAAATAATCTTCATTTTATTTTCAGATCAATGATTTTTTTTGAATATTAATGGTGAAAATGGAATGTTATGTGTGTACAGACCTAAATAAAAACATGACTATAATTTCCATGATGCTTCACTTGTGTGTTTAAAGGTTTAATTTATAATGATAATATTTTCCTTTAATAAACACATTTTTTATATTAAAATGTTATACAAATAAATAGGGTTACAAAAGGTTGATTTCAGTTTAAAAAATTATTTAAACAGTTTTCAAAATATTATTATTATATTTTAAAAAGATTGTTTTCCATGAAAATGATTTCAATAATCTCAAAACTTATTTTATATGATTCAAACTTATTTTTAAGTGATGTTATTAAAAAGTATTTCCAGGATATTTTAATAATTTTTCAAATAAAAAATCAGTCTCATGATTTTATTTTAGTATGTTTTAATTTTTTTAATTAAAAGGGTCTTCAAAATGAATTCCATCCATTTTTTAAAATTTATATGTATATAAAAAATTGGGTTGGAAAATAGATCTATGTTTCTAATATCCCTTTTCAAATAATAATTTATAATATATTTATGAAATGTTTAATTTTTTTAAATGCATCCTTGTAAGAAAAGATGTTTTGAATTTTTTTAATGAATGGGATTTTCAACGAAAAGTTAATTTACATAATATAAATTCCATGTAAACATTCAAAATCCTTATTTTTTTGGATGGATTGATAATATATAGTTTATTTCTTTACTGAGTACACGATAAATAATATCATTCATATATATTATTGAATGGTTTATTTTTTGACGAATTGATGCTTATGGTATCTGCTTTACTTCCATGAGTTATATGATTTTGAAGAAGACTTATTACTATAGGTTATATTTTTTTCAATTATTTATCAACCTATATATTATTTATACATTATGATAATATTGAATTTTTATGACACGAAATTAACTTAATGGGTTATTATATGATGTTTATGAAACCCATCTCTGTTTATGGGTCATGATATGATGAAAGTTCTATATCTAGTGGAAATTTTTTTATGATTTTATTATGATATTTTTGGAGCTTCTGTATCCAAAAAATTCATTAGGTATGGATTTATATCACGTGATATAATGATAGGAATCAATTCTATAGTATTGATCTATTATGGTAAGATAGGGTACCTAATCCCTTAAAATAATATGACTACCACTAGGGAAGGCGGTGTGTCCCACCCACTAGGCTGTGTAAAATTAAAGATGAAAGATGGGGAAAACCTTTCCACTGTGAGAGTATGGGGAAACCCAAAACACTATGGGGATATGGGGAATCATGATCTCATACAATATTAGAGAAATGATTGGGGATGTTGGTGTTTCCCACAAAATTGGCATAGTCCCCCTAACGTGACCGGATAAATCCTAGCAATGTGTCATGAAATATATGGAATGTTATTACATGATTATGTGTATTCCACATTTCCATGAATTATTGTTTTGTTATGTTTTCATGAATTAAATTATATTTCCACTTATTAATTATGTCTTATTAATTACGAATTTTTATTACATGATTTTTTATGATCTTTGGTATTTAAGGTATAATTATGTAATGTTGTGAGAAAATTTTCATAACCTTATTCCCATGTTTATACAAGAATATATCCCTTGTATACCCATACTAAGAAACTGATTTAACAATTTCATATGTTTCCTTTTTCTATGTTATCAAGAATGGATTTTATGTAGAATTAAAAAGGGGATATATTTTTGAAAAAAATTGTAAATCATTCACTTAGATTGAAATTTTTTGTTACATGTTTTCAAATTTCCTACACTAATATGGTCCTTGGGAATAAATTATTATGATTTGTTAAGTATTCCTCCAAATTGTTGAAATTACCATGTACATTAAGACTGGGTTTTTATATTTTACATATTGAAAAATTATTTAAATTTATTTTTAGCGTTTATTGGATCCCTAGGGGGAGTGTAATGGATGGGGATGTGGTAGCATCGGGTGGCATAAATGTCATGCTAGCTCACTTGTGGTGTCTAGCATTGGAAGTAGAATATTCTTGTAATGACCCGATAATTTATGAATAAAATTCCATTCCCGATTTAATTAAGTGTCGTATCTAATAATATAGTCAATAAATGAAATTATCTTCATCGGTGTTTTATATCCTATCATTTTTAAAATACCATCAAGAATCATTAACGTTAATAATATTTACATTCAATGTTGATAAAATGAATAATATACATATTTTATTTTGAAAACTCCAATTGACATAGAAAAATGATATGATGGTGTTATCCAATAGGATCATACCATTTGAATCCAATTTTTCAAAAATGTTAAGAGAGATATAATCATTGGTATTTTCCCTTGAACCAGCCTAATCTAAGAACATACTACTTATGCAAGTGTGAGACTGTTTATTAGAAAAGTCCTTTCTAATCAAGATCAAGGGCCACACCATGTGTTCCAAATCACATCATGAATGTCTCACTATCGTGCACCATACACATAGGGAATTTTCTAGTGTATTGAAGTTATGTTTTCAAGACCACAATAATATGAAAATTTATACTGTATTTTCTATATAATAATTCTCATAGTTTTTTTCTTATCATTACTTGATTCATGATATTGATTTTTCAGTAATAAAAAATACATTCTAATTTTAATTTGTATTCAATTAATATTGAGACAGTTATTTTTATGAATTAATATATCTATTAAAAAAGAAAATATTTTAATAAAATATTTTAATGAAATATGATTTATTTCAAACATTTTGTCATATAATTTTTATGATGTAAAATGTAATTTTTAAAAGTATTTTAAAAATAGTTTTTTTTGAATTCATAATATATCAATAAATGATGATTATTATTATAAAAGTGAAAGTTAAAAAACACTTTAGATTATTTTTTGATAAATATATTATTGTTTATGAAATAATAACCTCAAAATTAACCATTAAATTATTTTTCATAATTTTCTATAATATTCAAATTTGTTATAATAAATTAAATACCATATAAATATATTGTTTGTATATTGAAATCATAATTACCCAAAAGTGATTTAATAAATACAAAAAATATTATCCAAGAACAAATATTTGATTCACCTTAAGGTAATGTGATTTTATTTTTATTTGATTAGTATTATTAAAACATTATGATTCCCCAAAACCGTTAATATATTTTAATATTATAAAATTATTTCATCATGAGTATGACTCACTTCCACATGAGGATGGTATTATTTTATTATGTTTTTCCTCATGCACAAAAATTACATAAAACCAAGAAACATTTATAAAAACAATGGGTAAAACCATAGTAATGTTTTTGGTTTTCATTATTTAATTATAGAGAGTATGAAACCTGTATTTGGTAAATATTAATTAAATCCACACTCAATTCCAATATAATCACACTGAATATACTATTTATCTTCACTAATAATTCTTTTAGAACATACATAATCTATCGAATATTATTTAGATTTTTCCCAATATTCCATTAATCTCTTAAGAAGTTCCCTCCAAACATTATTAGTCAGACCCTCATGAATTGGATTTTTCCATCTCATATTTTTGGAGTTTCTTAATTATCTAATACATTAAATTTATAATTTATATTATTGGGAAATGATTCCCAACATCCATATTTTGGTACAGGTAACGCTCCAACCTAATAATCCCTTAGCGGATTTATTATTTTAAAACATTATCGCGAGGACAAAGACAAAATCTGAAAGACTGATTATTTTAGAAATCTTGGAAAATAGATTACACAGATGAAAAATATATTAAAATTACAAAAAATATAAAATATAACATAGAAAATAAAATGATAGTATCGTTATTCTTCTATATTAACCCCACATATCATTCATAATATATATATTGTCATCTTGGTAATGTAAAACATAATATGGGGTGAGATTAGATGCATAATAAAGTAGAAAATATAGAGGAATATATCATAATTAAACCCAAACATTCAAGTAAGCATGTATAAAAAACTCTAAAAACATTTAAAAAATATTAATTATAATATAAAAATAATAAATGAAATATTTCTAAATAAATATACACATAGATATTTGAACAAACATCGTGATAATTTTTTCAACCACTTTTTTATATTTTTCGACAACTGCACTATTTATTTAAGTGTGTTTTCATATTTTTAAAAATCTGTCTCAGTCCATCATAATATGTATGTTTTCCAAATATATGTTTTAGGACCCAGGTAATTTTAATTCAACCGCACGAGATAGAGAAGAAGTTAGGAAGATGATGTTGTTGATCAGAAATATTATTTTATTCAGGTCCATCCGCATGACATTGAAAATCATCAACTTCAAAATAAATAGTGGATTATTTTTGGTTTGTTGGAAGTTTTCCTTTTCCACATTTTGAGAAAGAAAGAGGATTATATATCATAGAGAAAGAAGTTATTGACTGTATAATTCTTTTTTTCTGAAGAGTTTTGAATGAATACTATGATGTAAGGAGATATAAATTCTCATACATTGTAAATCAAATAAGTTAATTCTTCACTGATCAATATGTTATAAAAAATCATTAAAAAATTATTGATAATAGATTTTTATAAAATTGTGGATAGGTTTGAATTATTTTTTAGTTGAAATTGTTTTCTCTATTATAATGTGATTTATATCATAATGTACTGATAAAGAAAAAGGATTTTCTTAACCTGAGGAAGAAACAAATCATTCTAGGATACTTGTACTAATATTTTTGAATTTGGATTTTCATACTGGGAAAATTGTAATAATATGTTTGTACTTCAATTTTTATAATGGGAAAATAGTACTGATATTTTAGGACATAGATTTTCATAGTCATATTTTCATATATAAGAAATGATAATAATGTATTGATAATGAAGAATACATTCTTGGAAACAAAATGAACATAATGAGCTAAGAAATTATTATATTATGATGAACTAAGAAAAAATAGAAAATAATGAATATTAGAAAGAAACATATCGTGATGAGCAGATAATGGTATAACGAGTTGAACTAGATGAACATGAATTTCAATTTTTCATAAATCTGAATGAAATCTATACAGGTTTGAATAATTAAAAGGTGATGTTTTAAATGTATTAGTTTTTTTATATTTTAATATTTGAGGAATCGTGAAATGTATTCAGTTTTCTAAACTTTGTTTTATGGTTCACTTATAAATACATCCCAAGATCATTTTATCATTTGAAACTTTTCACATATGTGTAAATTATGGTGTTCTTTAGAATTGAATTTGAATATTCCCATTTTATTATAGAAGAATTGAATTAATAATTCTATCAGAGTTTTAGTTTATTTGTATTGAGAGTGAGTTCATCTTACATAGAATGTAATATCTTGGGTCATCATACCAAGAAAGTCTGATCCAGAATTATCGTACATAAAAAATCAGATTTAGTATCATTGTTTTGAGAGAATCAGATACACTATTTTCGTATAGTGAAAAGTGGATCCATCATTAATATATTATGATAATCAGATAAATAGTTATAATGTTGAAACAATAAGATCTAGTATTATCATATTGATAGAATCAGGTCCAGCCCAATTACACTAAGGATTAGGTTAGAGCAATAGTGGATCAGATTAAATATTAATTATTCTTTTTTTTGGCTCAATGGTTTTGTAATAAAACATTATAAACTGATATGAGTCAATATAATCATTCCTATCTGGAGATAAAAGGTTCGTAATGGGGGTTTTCACAAGATTAATTCATTTCTTCATAATTTTGGATTTCCATCATCCCACATGTGTGGCTATGGAAATGATTTCAGTTCATATAATAAGTCTAAGCATTGTAAATATGATCTACTTTACATTGTATCCAATTTTTTCATGCATTATTATATCATAAAATTTGTTAAATAAATATATATTAATAGGTTTTGGGGGATATGTTTCAATATATTTTAAAACTAATAAAAAGTGAACAACTGATTCAACCCCCTTCCCTTCTAAGTAATTATTCAATCCTTTTGGAACATAAATTGGTATCATAGGGATTCTTCCCATGTTTCATCCTTATTATGGGAAATATCAACTTTTCTCAATTATTGATAATTTCATTCAATTTTTGTAAAATGTTTAATGGATGGAAAATATGATGATTCCTTATCTATAATATATTGTCAGAAAATATTCTCATGCTACTACTAATTGGTTTCAACCAATTGAGCATGATTCACTAATGACCATCACTAATATGATAAATATAGATTTTAATGGAAAGGATATAAATTCTATTATCATGTCGTTATCCAAAAATTCTTATTAGAAGGTGATGGATACCAAAAAATCAAAAAGTGTGTGGGATAAGCATAATATTGTTTTTGTAGGGGATAAAAATGTTAAGGAAGCAATGCTACAAATCTGCCATTGAATGTTTGAACACATCAGAATGAGAGATACTAAAAACATTTATGAACACATTACCATAGTAAATGATATTTTTTTCAACATAATAGGATTCATAGGTGACTTTGAGGATTCTAAAATTGTGGTGAAAATTATTAGATAGAATCTTGGAAGGGTTTATTCTAAAATTTTTTCTTTAGAAGATATGGATGATTTACCTCTTGATGAATTGAATAAAATTTTGCTGGTAATTGAATGTGGAATGAACCAATGAATAAAATTATTATGAAACATGAATTTTCTTTTGAAGCGTTTAGAAATTGAAAAAAATTATATGATCAATATATTGGATGTTGTTACTCCGAAGATAAAGAGGATTATGATTTGAATGGAAAATGAATGTATCTTATATCCAAGAACTATCAAGAAAGAAGAGTAATGTATGTAGGTAATATTCCTCTCAAATATTTTAAGTATGGTTGAATTATACACTTATCTTAGAATTCCCCCATGTTGAATGTTGGATAATATCAATATGATTCTGATTGAAATCCTCAACGGATCATGTGGAACAAAAATAGTAAATAAGAAAACTATTCCAATAGATATAAGAAGAACAATACTCGACAAAGAAATAAATTATGTATATAAGAATGTTGAATCAGAATCAACAAAAAAAAATTTCTCTATTGATGAATGTTTAGAACACATTCAACACCATTATTGAAAAAGCTAGTAAAACAATAGATTCCTCAGAGGGTAAGCATTTGGTGAAAAATCTTATATATAGTGTCACCTCAAAAAAAAATTTAATTTCCTCGAAGAAAAAGAAAAATTTCAAGAAATTAATTGGATTAATGAGGAAAAATTGTGAAGTAGTTTTTGATGAATGAAATGATTTCATCATCCAGGGGCTGAAAAAATTCATGATATTTTAAGGTACAAACTTATAATAGTTTAACAAGGAATGATGATTTGAGATCGTAGTATGAAGCAGGAAGCAAATGAATAAAATTTTAAAATGTTTCAATCAAGACATATTGATTCCAAAAATACTTTGAGGATGAATAATGAATAATTCAATAAATATTCTAAAGTAAAAAATGATTTATTGAAATTTTATAAGAAATCTGAATATGAGAATCAAGTGAAATATTCTCTTACCAAATGTAATGTTTCATCTAATTCTCAAAGGATTTCAGAATCTAGAAGAAGTATTGGGAAGTCATTGGTAGATAAAGGAGGTGAGAAACATATCAAATATAAAAATATTGGAAACTCACTATAAAGAAAATACAGTCCATGTATTGAGTGTGATTGAGATGAAATAATTTAGAAACCTTAACAAATATTTAATAATGAAAGAAATAATTTCACTAAATAATAATAATTTGATGGTTATTTATAGTTTTTTGGAATCCATGGACATTTGAATTATAATTTTGGCACAACATATCCATACCTAGATGAAGGTTTGAAAAAAGTGTATGAAATAGTGAAAGTAGAATTAAAAACACTCATTTCTTATAGAAAGTTGAAAAGGTAAATTCATAAGCTCTTAGAAACATTCCTAAAAGAAATAATTTTGAATGTCAAGATGATGTTTGTGGATGAAGTGATTTTGTTTAGTCATCATGCCTAATGATGTATGACACTCCTTCAATAATATATTTTCTTCAATAGAAAAGAAAAGAATGTTTAAGAAATATCTTTGTTGTTAAAATAACTTTGAAATAATGTAAAAGGAACAAACCATGGATACTTGATATAGTTTTCTATTCAAATATTAAAAGTCATATAAAAATCATGAAACATGTTGAAAGTGACCATAGAGGAGAAATTACCTTTGGTAATGATAGTTCCTTAATAATAATAAGAATCTGGAGAGCTAATATTGTAGAAGAAAAAGTTTAATAATAAGGATGTTTTCTTTGATTATGGGTCAAAATATAAATTATATAGTTTGAGTCATATATGTGATAATGTAAATGATTTTTTTCAGAGAATATTTTTCTTGTCATAAAAAGGGTTTTAAATATGAAAAATTAGTTAAAATATAGAAATAACCATTTGGAATATCTTTTAAATATAATAATTCAATAAAAAGATTTACATTAGTAAATAATTTCAAAAAAATATGGCTTCGATTATTTGGCCACATTGGACAATATAACATGTACAAAAATTCCAAAGATGATCTTGTTCGGAATGTTTTAGAAATGAAAAGGGGAGATAAAGATTTTTTTATTTCATGATAGAATTGAAATATGACTAGAAAAAGTTTTATGATAAAATAGATTCATTCTGCTAGACCTCTTGAGCTTATTTATTTTGACATATATAGGACGATGAGACGTCATTCAAAAAAAATATTTATACATTTTCAGTTTTATTGGTGATTTTAAATTGACAAAAAAAAACATTATGTTTATGAATAAAAAGTCATATTCTATTGAAATGTTCAATTTATTTTGAAAAGATGTAGATAATTAAATGGGGGATTCCATAAAGAATTGGATAATAGATAATGGTACCAAATTTGAAAGAAATAATTTTGAAACATATTTGACAAATCATGGTATCAAACATTAGTATTGTTCTCCAATTACTCCATAGAAAAGTGGATTAACAAAATTAATGGATAAAAGTTTGTTTAAAATTTTAAGAATTATGTTATTATTATACAAACATTAAAATTTTATTTGAAATAATATTTTAGTACTACTGCATATGTTAAATATAGTTTCATGTTTCGACAGGAAACTAGAAGTACTCCTCAAGAAATTTGATTAACAAAAAACATTAATTTAGATACATAAATGTTTTTGGAAGTCCATTTTTTCTAAAAATAAAAAAAATCAGAATTTGGGAATGTTTGATGAGAAAAATGATGAAGGAACTTTTATGGGTTATTCACCAAATGGATAATTTTAAAATTGTTTTATAAAAAAAATTTAAAATTTGGTTGAATCATATGATGTTAAGGTAATTGAAAATAAATGATCATTAATGAAGGATTTTTAGAATTATATACTTGATAAACTATAAAATTCCAACAACTTTGACAATTATTCAAAACCCCCTTACCAAGACATAGAAGAATCATGTGATAAAGAAATTTCGTTAGGGAAATAAACATTAAAATTTCATGCCTTAAAAAATCATGTTGAATATAAAAACATTATTTGGAATCAAAAGGATCCAGCTCAAAAAAAATAATGTTGATATTATATTATCAAACATCACTTATATCAAAATATGAACATGAATCTAATTCAAAGTCTATTAAAATAATGAATGGGTGGATACTATGAATGAAGTTTTAACATAGATTAAGATGAATTGAACATGGGAAATTTTATCATGTACAATGAAATAAAAATAATATCAGAACCATGTGGGTTTACAGAAACAAGTTCAATAAACATGGAGAAGTATCCGGATACAAATCCATGTTTTTTTAAGGGATGTTTATTGGGTGAAGGTATGAATTTGGAAGAATATTTTACCCCAGTAGAAATATTAAAAAATATCATAATGTATCTCTTAGTTGACGCACATCAATATTACAATGTTTTTCATTTGGATGTAAAGTTGTATTTATTAAATGGTGAGATTGAGGATGATGTTTAAATTAATCAACCATGTGGGTTTATACTTGATGAGGATGACAAAATTGTTTATAAATTTAATAAAGATTTGTATGAGCTTAAACAAGCTCTATGTGCATAGTATTCTAGACATGGAAATTTACCTTACTGAATATTTTGGGATGGTATAATCCATAGAATATTTAAAATATATTTCTGTGAGAAGAAATTTGAGTAATGATGAATACAGGGAGATAATGAATCAGAAAGACTTTCGAAAGATGATTACAAGTATTATTTACAATACAATATCAAGACTTGATATTTTTTATTTTATGTATTTTTGTTCCATCTATCAATGTAATCCAAAAGAATCACATATGATGGTAGAAAAAAGAATTCATATAAATCTTAATGGAACAACATCACATGAGTTTTCATACAAAAGAAACAGTGAGGTGAAGTTTCATGGTTATAATGATTTTGATTGGGTAGGAGATTGTAATGGTAGAAAAGAAACCTTATGATGAATATTTTTCTTGGTAGAATGTTGTGTGAGTTGGTATAGTAAGAATGAAAGTTTAATAACACTGATCACATCTGAATATGAATATTTTATAGGAACTGAAGTTTGTTCTCAAATGTTGGGGATGAAAGTTCAGCTGGAAGATTTCAATGTAATTATTTATAAATCATGGAAGATAGATTATGATAATTAGAGTTCAATTTATCTTTATAATAATCTTATCCAATTTTCAATATCAAAAAACATTGATATAATATCTCACTTTATAAAAGACAATGGTGCTGATGGAGATGTTTTGCAGGAATATATTTCAAAAATGTATCAGAATGTTGATATCAATTAAAAAGAAATGTTGAAGTAAATGTTTTTGGAATTATGGCTACAAATTCAGGTTCAGACTCCCCCTTATGACTACATAAACCTCATAATGAATACACCCTTTTTACATTGTATTATTTTGAAAATAGAGTTGAAAACTTTTGAAATATTTACATTATATGAAGTTTTACTTATATTAAGTTTATGAATGAGAGGTTATGTCTATTATAAAATGGGCGAGAGAATGACAGGGTGAAAATAAAGAATGGGGGATCTAAAAAAAAAGTATAAAAATAATAAATGTTGGAGATATAAATAAATTTTGAAAGAAAATTGAGGAGATATTATATTTATATGACCGGAAAAAATTCTTGCAATGTGGGATGAAATTCCTAAAAAACCATGCATTATCCTTTATAATGGTGACATGACACTATATTTTGAAAAATATTATTTTTTGTTGGAATTTAAGAATATGGGTTGTTTAAAAAGTTCAGTTGTGTAAATTTCTGAGTGTTGAAATGCTATTAATACAGTTTGTCAAAAAATACAAAGGGGGATATTGAAGAGCATTTGTGATAAATTGTTATTATTTTATCATTTTTTATAATCTTTCAATTTCTTGTGAGTGTTTTATTATTAATTTAACCCTTATTATCATATTTATTTTTTGAGAAACCATGTTTTCAGACCCATGGTTTTTTAATTGAGTTGTATCAAACATAGAAGTAGTCAGGAAGTTGATATTCTTGATCAGACACTTACCTGTATACAGGTCTATCGACCTGAAATTTAAAACCAGCAGTTTCAAAAGAGTATGAGTTATAACTATTTTGTTTTTCACAGTTTATCTTTTAAACATTAAGAGAAAGGTAGAGGTTTCTACTTCAGAAAGAAAGCAGTTTTTTTTGTATAATTAATTTAGTAACTGAAGTGTTTTCAAAGAATTTGGTGAAGTCACGAGTTATAAATTTTTCATTCATTCAAAATAAAAAATAATTATTCATTCCTGATCATGAATTTCTAACAAAACATGAAAACTCTCCTGATATAGGGTTTTTAGATATGGTCTAAAGGATTCAATAAATTTAGAGTTTTCACATGATATTTCCATAGTATTGAGATTTCCATCGTAAAGGGAATTACCTTGTAATGGGAATTACATTGTTATTACTTGAGAAAAAATTATGATAGTGGGCCTAAGGAAAAAATCAATTATACATTAGTTTTTATACTATGAATTTTATAAGGGGAATTTCATACTAGGAATATCATATTGAGATTTTTTTACTCATAATTTTATACTGGGAAAATTGACCTGAGATTTTTGTACATAGATTTTCATACACGTATTTTCATACTAAGAGAATTTTATTGTATTATTCATAATGAAATGTTCATTATGAGAATTAAAATGATCATAATGTGATGAGAAAGAAAAATATATTAATTTAGATGAGAAAGAAGAATATCCCAATGAAGCTGAGAAAGAAACAAATCCTAATGATATGAGAAAGGTATAAAGTGTTGATGTTTTCAAACATAAATTTCAATTTTATGTAAATATCAAAAAAATAAATGGATTTTTGATGACGTCAATTTTTATGATTTAAAAGTATGGTATTTTTCATAGATTTTGAGTTTTGATTACGTAGGGAATGTTTTTGAGTTTCAATCCATTTTTTTGGAGTTTCTTATAAGTAATTTCTCATATTATTTTTTCATTTGAATATTTTCACATTCATGTAGAAGGAATGGAACTGGAGAAAAAAATATAAATGTTACCTTCTAATTGAAGAAGATTTGTATTGATCATTCTTTCATAGATTGAGTTTTTTAAATTAATAGTGAGTTGTCCATAATATAAAAAGAATATCCAGTATTATATTTTTCAAAAAAAAAGGATCCTAAATCATCTTACTAAGAAAATTGGATCCAACATCATTGTTTTGAGAAAATCTGATCTGGAGTTATCATTTTCTTAAAATCAGATCTATCTTCATAGCACTGAGAAAATCATATCCAGTATCATTATTTTGAGATAATCAGATCCAACATTATTATAAGAAAAAAATGTAATCATTCATTCTTGTATTTAGATAATCGAATCCATCATCAGTGTATTGAACAAAATCGGATCCAACATTATTATATTTAATGATTCAGATCCATCATACATAGAATGGAAATTAGGACTAAGAATGTGTATAGAATTTTCAAAAAAAATCTGCATTCATTTTTTTTGGATAAATTGTTTTATAATCAATCATTGTAATCTGATAGGATCCAGTATAATCATTCATATCATAAGAGAGACAGTGTCTAATGGGATGGCATAGAAGTTGTAATCACTTATTCATAATAGCGGATTTCCATTGACCAACTGAAGTGGATATGGAAAGGATTTTGGTTCTTACACTAATGATGAACCATTTAAATATCATGATGTTTACATTCATTTTGAATTTTTCATTATTGAGTATTTACTAAAATTCTACATGATTTTAAATCATAAAAGGTTATAGGGGTTAATTTCATAAAATATTTGATACTAAAAAAAATTGAATAACTAATTCAACCCCCATGTATTGCGTATTAATCGATATTTTGGAACATTAATATTCTAATATTCATATAATCACATGTAATATCATTAAATAATGTCATAAATAGGTCATTCATAATGAGGGTCATCTTAAAAATATAGTCAATATATCCTCCAATAAACCATACATAATTTTGTAAGATATTTTCCAAAAATAGAACATAATTGTCTCATGAGACCTACCTCTGTGTTGAGTGGATATAGTGTTACACACTAACACTTACAATGTCCAATTAGTTATTCTTATAAAATAGGTAAATCCCAACCATCATAAAAATTCATATTAAAACAAGAAGATAAAATGTCAATACATAAACCATAAGCTATAAATTTTATCAAAATTGAACATCCATAGTCAAAAAAAATTAAACATTCAAGGGAATATGTTAAATTATATCATCAACGATAAAATTCAATTGAACATATGATTCAACAATGTATGTTGACATAGATGAATGTAATATAATAAAATCATTAAAAAAATAATGAGAAAACCCCCTTTTACATTGAATTCATTTATTCAAAATCCACACATTATTAAAAGGAGACCCATAAAAATACATTTTTGAATAAAATAGTCCCAGGAAACATTGAAACCTTTGAGTAAAATTTTAAAATTAATATTTTTAAATAATCATGTCAGTATAAATAATTTCATAAAACCCATTTTAAAAATAGAAACATGAATAAGAAAGTAATAGAAGAATAAATATTATAAAAATTTAATGATATTTTTTAGGTAAAGAGTATCTTATATGAAACCATAAAAATGTATTCTTGAAACATTTTTATGAATCATTGTCATTGATGATTAATATTCCCCAGTAAATACTTATGTATAAACAATCTTAGATGATATTGGGATTTACAAATAAAACCTTACCTTGGACTTTCCATTAGTATAGGGTACATTAACCTAAATTATAATGGATAAATCATTATAATAAATTATACTAGATCCATATCCATATTTATGATATCATATGTGATCTTGTTATGTGGTTTTGTAAATAATACTTCAGTATTACCATTGTTTCGGGTGTTAACTTCTTCGTTTTCCTATGCATGATTTGTTCTTTAATTCATGTTTCCTATGCATGTGATATATTTTATTCATATATAAAATTAAATTAACATGATAAATATTATATTTACTCATCATTTTATTTTATAATCATTCATTAATGGTTAATGTGGAGAATGAATATCACCGCGTCGTGGAGACGGTAGGTCGTATGTACCCACGAGGGTCAATATCATTCCTTTAATTTTTAAATAGTATTTAATATTATTTAATATTAATTATTCCAAATCATTATGTTTTCATGTTCTTTATATGTATAAAATATACTCATGACTATATCCATCAAAATATATTTTTGTTGAAAAACAATTACACCATGATGTGGAGACAATAAGTCATACTTATGTACGCATGGTGATATTAATTTTAATTTGATAGATAAAAAGAAGAATATGGTTGTCCAATAATCACAAAAACTTTTCATTATATATATTACACATGATATACTACTTATTATTGCGAAAAAATAGAAATAGGAAGTATAAGAAGAAAATGAATTGATTTGATTTGGTAAAACAATTACCTCTTCTTCGGTGGACTTCCTTTGGATCTCCACATACGAACACTAAAGGAGGTATTTTTGAAAAATTAGGACCTCTATAAGTTAAATAATAATGTTTAGAAGAAAATTTTGAAGGGTTTTGTTGAGATATAAGGCTCATGGTGGTGTGAGGAAATGAGGAGAGGGGATGATCACATTAGGAAAATCTCTTAATATTTAAATATAATAAGACAATTCTTGATAACAATACATAAAAATAGAACATAAATGAAACTTAATATACATTTTAGATCATATACTATCAACTAGTTATTATTTATCATTTATTATGTGGTTTTTAATAATTTAATAATTATTTTATTCAATAAGATTTCATTATTTTGAAATTTTATACTATTCATTAAATTTGAATTAAAATACATTAAGAAAAAGTTTGAATTATAATATAATTATTTTAAACACGTAAAATATATCTAATATAAATAATAAATTCGTTATAAATATTAACTAATCCAGAATATTTCAAAATTACTATTTTGAAAATCAGTTATTGCATTTATATTCTAACAAAATAAAAAAATTATAATTGAAGAGACATTTAATGTAATTATATAAATTCTAAAAACAAAAAATAAATTTATCTAATTAATATATTTTCTTTTTTTATAACAAAAAATATTTGGATTCATTAATATCTTCATATTGTCCCAGTGTAGACACATAAAACTTATTAAGTATTGGATTGTGATATTTCGTTACTATAATTGATTTAAATGATGTATAATATGTTTTCTTGGACACATGTCAATTAAATGACTGAAAATCGATAGTAATGTAATAAGGATATAATTTGATTCAACCAATATTTTTCAGATATGTTTTTGTTTTATTTTAAACAAAATAATTGGGATTTACCCATAATTAATCTATTTATTCTTAATTATGGTTATAATATTTTAATTAATAAAACAATATAAATGTTTACTTATATGGTACCAATTTTCTAAAAATGAAAATTTTATGAAATAATAGACCATATAATAATCTTTATTTATTTTTAGTGATTTTATGATTTTTGAATAATTTAATTATTTATTATTTTTATGAAATATAAATAGTCTCAATTTTGATATTATTCGTTACATTGACTTTATATAAAATACACACACAATGATAACATCAAACCAAACCATTTAATAGACTCATATTTTGTCTTAGTCACTAATAAAATTCTTAGGTCACCTTAACTAATTAAAATTTAATGTATTTTAATATTTTTCACATCATTTATTTGATATTTCCTTTAATAAATAAAATATCATAACATCATTGTGTCACCATTATGTTAAATTATTTATCTTAAAAAATTATAAATAAATTACCATGATTTATATAAATATTTTATATTCCTAAATAATATTTATAGTCAACCATATCGCATATATGTACTCTTTTTAAAAATGATATTTTTATAAAAATATGTATATGAAATTATAAACTCTTCTTTGTAAAAATTTAATTAAGGACATAATATAAACACATTGGCTTAAATAGTAACATAATGTCGGCCTATTATTGATTTTTATTAAATCATGATAATACATTTATATTAGGACAAATTTTATGGTATCTTTATTATGCCTAAAATATTATATTGACCTTTAATAACACAATTTAACATTAACCATGGTAAAAAATTAATAGATATACTATTCAAATAAATCTAAGTTGATCCTATTAGACAATAAATTTTATATTAATTTCAACCATTAAGTTTTTTAAAAAATTCAATTCACCGAAATGGTAAAATTCGGATTAATGTTAATCATGTAGATGTTGTGAGAAGGTGGTTAATAGAATGTTCAAAAAGATAAATAAATTAAATTTCAATTTATATAATAAAAATTACCAAAATGACAAAAAATTTATTAATATATTTATTATTTATCTATTGTTACATTGAAAACAATTTAAAATAAAATAATTTTTTCAATGAGAAAGTTTTTTTTATTGCATTAATTTTCGCTATTCATCAAAAATTATAACTTTTTAGAAAAATACCAAAATTTAATCCTAAGATAATTTTATTATTACAAATTCAAAATTGATGATTACATTGAACAATTTTTTCTAATTTTCACAATTCGGTCCATAATATTCATAACCACCTTTTGTGTGGCTTGTCTGATATATCATATTTTTCTAAAACTCAGTGTTCTGTGCAATGCAAGCTAGTGAATTTACATAAAAATAAATTTAACATGAAATATTTGGGTGTAATGTTATCCACTACTTCAATAAATTACATCAACACCATTTTCATATTCATTTTCAGTAACAATGGTTATATTATTCAAAATTCCATTATTGAAATACCACATCAGAACATGGGTTCATAAAAATTCAACATTAAAATAAATAAAGGTACATACGAAGGATACTAGATATAACAAGTATAGGGGTTCCATATTGGAAAACATTCACATGAAATAAAAATATAACCTTTATGTTTTGATGGAGGATGAAAGAGCACATGATTTGGAGAATGTTAACAATCATAAATCTCTAAATATGTAAACATCTAATGGACCATTTTATTCCTTAAAAATTATTAGGATAGTATATTTGTTTTCAATATCCTTCAACAAAAGGTGATTAATTAATTTAATTTATATAATAAGGACACAAGTAAACATACATTTATAACAAGAAGAGTTTAATCCTATAAACATCTTCTACCAAAACACATCTTTCCCTCCAAAAGAAAATAAAATTCAAAAATATTCAAGTAATATTATTCTTATAGGGTTACCAAAATGAAAATATAAATCATCTATCAGACCATATAAATAATTAAAATTATTTCATAATAACAAGGACATCATGTAATGTAGTGTTTGGTGAAGCAAGCTTGTCACCCTTTGGTTTTGATTTAAATTCTCATAGCCTTGTCAGTTGTGATGGGTTGTCACTCGACCTAAGGGTTATCCTTTTCCATAACTATATTATTATAACATTCCAAATAACCATAAGAAATGTTTTCAAGTTAAACAATAATATCCAATATCCACGATATTTCATTCCATCCTTTATAATTATTCAAATTAATTCTATACAAATTAATAGTTCATAAAGGGCTATAAAATATAAAAATCAGTCTTAACATCAGATTTTACACATAAATAATAATGTTTCTATAAATTTAAAAAACCAAATTTATGAATACCTTAATCATATAAAAACTTTATTCAAAAAATCAACAATTCTAAATACATAAGGATGTAGTACTACATTACAATGCTTATATATAACATAGTACATACAACCATTACATCAATGGTAAAATAATAAAATGAAGTAATTATAAATTGAAACAATAATCACATTAATCATTACTCTTCTTCAATGGTAGTAAAATAATAATTACCATGATCCATTTTCCTATTTTTTTTATTTTTTTTATTCATGACATATTGATTTGTGTTTTTTCCCATATCCTTTCAATTTATTCATTTTACATTAGAACCTGTTTTTCCATTCAATCCCATAATGGTTGGAATTTCAATAAACAATTATTACAAAATCCCATTACTTTTAATCAAATACCATTGTGTTTCTTCCTACAACTATCAAATGTGGGGAAATTATTTTTTCCCATGTTCCCTTTATCCAAAATTTTCCCATTTATCATTGTATTCTAATCCCTCCCTTGAAAGTCATAATTCATGGAGTTTTCATTTCATATCACTACATAACTTGATATTATATACTCATATAATCAGGATTCTTGGGAGACTATTTTGATTCGAAAATTGTGTTTAGACTACAAAATATATGTTCCTTCTTACTATTTTGATTACATCCATTGGGGATGTTAAAAATCCTTCTAATTTGTGACATTTTTAAATGATATCATACAAATGGTAATATCATATCGTAATTTATATTTTAAAAAAGAAAAATGATTAATATAAATTGATGAATTTATGAATATATATTCTCATAATAATATACATGGATTATTTGTGGAAACACAAAATTTAAAATTTTTTATATTGGGTTTTATATAGAATGTGAAATATCATAAGAATATCACTTGGGGGTGTCAAACCTTGTGCATGGTAAGGCATGTTTTCATGTACCATGTTACCCAGATTCAGGTCTGGGATACCTTTTCATATTTTTTACTCTTAGGTATATCTCTAGTAGAACACTGTCCGATTATATTATCTAGATATGGATGGATTTCTAGGAATATCCAGAAAACCTTAATCTTAGTAAAATTATATAATGTTCTTCTAGACATGTTCTCAAAGTCTTCCTTATAGTTTTTCCCTAATCTATGTTTTATAAATATATTTTCCAAGGTTGTTGCAATGATTTCTCTGATACCAATTTTAATTCCCAAACCCAAGATGCAATGATCGATTTCATTATTTTAACACAGTTCCATGATTACAAAGAGTAAATTATCTAAGGAATGATGAGTTTAGTTGTCTTAGAAAATAGATTACATATATGAATATAACATTACAATTCAAAACTTATAATAAAATAGGGAAAATACTTTGATAACATCATTTTTGTCCCATATTAATCCTATATATCAGTCATAATATACATGTTGGAATCATGGGAATGTAAAACATTTGAATTGAATGATCTCAGATTATTAATAACATAAAATAATATAGATAAATCTATTATTATTAGGTGTAAAATTTTATGGAATGGTGTATTATAAAAACACAATCTTTTTAAACAAATCCTTAAGCATAATATTGAAAAATGAAATTTAAAATTTTTATATAACTGTACACATGGATATTCTACTAGTTGAAAAACATTTTAAATATCAATATCTAATCTCATAAATAGGGAATTCATATTATGAGACTTCTTAAACATACAATAATTTAATCAGCCAAGAAACCATTCATAGTCGGTTAATACATTTGCAAAAACCGAAACATAATTTTCTCATTAGATCTTCTGATATATCATGGGGCTATTTGGGGCCACACCCGACACATACACAGTCCATTGCATTGATCTTATAAAAGGAAAAAAATATAACCAACATAAATATTTGTATAAAAATTGGAATATGTAATTTAAATACCTAAACCATAAGATTTGAATGGTATCAAAGTAGAACAACCAAATTATATATATATATATATATAAATTCATGTGAATATGAAAATTTATAATCTCATTAAATCATTAAATTATTTTATGATACAAAGAAAATACTTTTAAATAATTTATCAAATATCCACAAATTTATAAAAGGGGACATTTTTTAATCAAAGTGTCTCATATTACAATGAAATGATTCATATTAATTTGAAAATTAATATATTAAAATAGTCAACTCATTATAATTAAATCCCAAATACCCATTTTGATAAAATATACATGAATTCAATATGTTTATAAGAATAAATCAAATAAAAATTAATAAATATTTTTTAGTTAATTTGTACCTTGAATAAATTCTCAGAAATACTAATTTTGAAATATTTTTTATGAAACATTGACATGGACGATAAATATGCCCCCATAAATCCGTACGTATAAATAATCTCAGATAATAATTTGATTTGAAATAAACCATTAACATGTAATTTACTTTTTTGAAGGTGTGTTAACATAATTAATAATGGTTAAATGATGTTATTACATAATAACATGACTATATCTATATTTATGATATCATATATGAGCATGTTATGTCATTTTGTAAATTATATTTCAGTATTACCATTATTCTGAGTGTTAACATCTTTGTTTAATTATGCATGTTTTGTTGTGTATGTCATGTTTCCAAATAATTTGATATATTTTATTCATATCTATAATGATATTACATTAAAAAATATAATATTTACTGATCATATTAATTTTATAATCATTCTTTAATGGTTAACATGGAGAATGATTCTCATCACATCCTGGAGACGGTTTGTCGTACATATTCATGAGCATCGAAATCATTCCATTAACGCTTAAATATTATGGAATTGGATTTTATCATAATTTTACCAAGTCATGATCATGTATTATTATTATTTATATCCATTATATTTTTCATTATACCCATCCAAATAAATTATTGCTGGAAAACAAATTACATGACGATGTGGATATGGTACTTCGTACGTAAGCACTCATAGTAATATTATTTTTCATACGATTGATGAAAATAATAATTTGATGTATAATAATTATACTAACATATAATATTACATTTTAAACTATATTTATTACTTTATTATGGAAAAAACATATAAACATGATGTATAATATAGAATGAAATTAAATGAATTTGTATGAAAATTACCTCTTCTCCGGTGGACTTCCATTGGATCTCCTCTGAGCGGCATTGGGGATGACATTTTTGGAAGAGTAGGACCACTAGAAGTTAAATAATAATTTTTAGAGGAAAATTAGTTAGGGTTTTGTCGATCTATAAGGCTCATGGTGGGGAGAGTAAATGAGGGAGGATGTTCCTTTTTATAAGAGTGGGCGAGGTAATTTTTGAAACTATCAAAATAATAAAATATATAGAGAAAATTCGAGATCTAAATACATAAAAATGGACCATACATTAAAATTAGAATATAGGATCCATCTTATCGTATCTCATGGTTATTATTTAAGAGGATTGTGATTTTCAAATAATTAAATACAAAATTAATTTAATAAGATTTAATAATTTTCAAAAAATTTACTATTTATTTAATTTCTCATAAAATACAATTTGAAAATGATTGAATTGGAAAATAAGGCTTTAAAACCACTATATTATATCTTTTAAATCTATGAAATTCATTGTATGCAATAACTAATCCATAATATAAAAATATTACAGTTGTAAAAATCATTTTTTTATGTTGAATAAATAAATATTGTTTTAGAATCGAAAAGACCTTTAAGGTAATTATATAACTTTTAAAAAATCAATACATATTTATATAATAAAAATAATTTCATTTACATAAAATTTAGGTGTTTATATTCATTCATATCATGATTTTGGACATATGTGGACACATAGATCTTATTAAATACTTGATAGTGATTTATCATAATTATCACTCACTAAAATAATAAATTATTAAATTTCTAAGAAAATTATCAATTTAACAACTAAAAATATAACATAATTTTATAAGGGTTAAATCATCTTCGATGAATAATTTTTGACATGTTTTGGTTTTATTTTACAGCTTAATAGTTTGACTTAAACTTAATAAGTATATTTAAATTTAATTGTGTTAATAATAATTTAAATAATAATATTTTATAAATTCTTAATTATATGGTTTTAATTTTCCATAAAAAGTAATTTTAGGACATTTTAGTCTATTTAATAATAATTTTTTTCTTTTAATGAATTTAGTATTTATTAATAATTTAATAAATTATTATTTTTATAAAATAGAGATCTTATCAATTTTGACGTTATTCATTTGTTTGACATTAAATAAAATTGAAACAAAAAGATAACTCGGAACAAAAAAAAATTAATATTTTCCAAACATGTCTTCATCACCTATATAATCTATGGGGTACCATAACCAATTTAATTTTCTTGGATATTTTTATTATCGTTTATTTTATATTTCCTTTAATAAATCAATTACATCATCAACATTTTGTCACCATTTTATTTACCTATTTATTATAAATAATTATAAAAATGTTAACGTGATGTATATAAACTTGTAATATTTATACATACTATTTATAATCTTCAAAATCACTTATATAAATTCATATTAAAAATGACATTGTTATTAAAATATGAGTATTACATTTTTGACTCTTCCTTAAATAAAATATGATAAATGTCATAATATGAAACAAGAGGCCTAAAAAGGTATTATACATTCAAATAAAGGTTTATTTTAGTTAATACACACTCATCCAATGAAATTAGAAAAATTGTTATTGTAATTTTATAATCCATATAATATTATTTTTAACCTTAATCAGCTAATTTGCCCATAATAGTGGTAAAACAATACTAATTTTAGTATTAAAAAAAATATGTTCTTCTTATTATAGCAAAAATATCATTCTAATTACAACCATGTCTTCCTACTTTTCAAAATTCTATTCAATAAATTGTGAAATAAATGTTTAATGTTAATTCTCAGTTGTGGTGACAATTCAGTTAAAGGAGACGTTCAAAAATTTAAATAAATTTTTATATCTTATTATATTAAAAAAAAATTCCAATTAACTTTATCGGATAAATATATGCATTCATTATTTATTTATTCTTTAAAATCAATTTAATTTAAAATAATTATTGAAATGAAAAAAATCTGTTTTTAGTTTAGTTTTTTCTATATTGATTAAAAAATCAAACTTTTCAAAATATTTCAAAAATTCACCTTATATTAATTTTGATATTATGTTTTAAAAAAATGAATAATTTTAGTAAAATAAAGTTTATAAATTTATTTACAAGGGTAAATAAATTCAAAACTTCTTTTAAATTCCCAGTTTTATAGATCATTTTGTGCATGAACTCTTTGTGGCATGAAACAAAATCTATTCTCTTTATTTAAAAGGAATCATATCATAAAATATTGGGGTGTTAAAGTATAGTTGATGTCAAAATATATAAATACACATATCCTTATAATTTGTCCATTTAATGAACCTTTATGTTATTTCATTATGCTTCCAAAATTTCTGAATGATTTTTAATGAAAAAAATTGTGTAGTGAATACAATATACATTTACTATCAAGTATGTTCACCTTTATACACATATAAATCATTATTTGTAAACTACATTTTTTTATTCCAAACTACTTTATTGTATAATAAATTTTAATGGTATATTATTCTATGGTTTATGATCTATGTAGAACCCATTAGAATGATAATTAAATGAATTTGATGGGTGCACCCTTAATTATATAGCACTCAATATATTGGGTAATGTATAATATCAAGATACATTAGGTCAGGAGAGAGACTAAACATGATTCCATTAAGGTATGTATTCCAACATGATTTCAAAAAAGTAATCCTTGACCCATGTTTATGACGTAGTTTATTAAGGTGTTGACACATTTCCCATGTTGCCTTTATGTTTTCATGTTATATCATGTAATTTTATTCATGTTTTTGAATCTCGTCCCATTAATTACCCATTGATATTAATATAGAATAAAAATTATTATTTTATTCAAGTTATTTCATTTTTATTCCCTTACTGGGATTTATATGTCACCACTTTCATATGAATGTCTCTAGGTTATCCTATGTTGTTTTATGTGAGTGCATGTTTTTCATGTTTCTAATAAAGATGATGTTTTCTCAATTTTATGTTTCCATGTAATGTACCTTTTTCCCAAAGGTCCTATACTTATTGACTATTTGGGATGAATTTAGTGTAATATTATGTAATAAATTTTGTATTAATTTTTAATAAAAATAAGGTTTTTCATTATTTTAATTTGAGGAAATATTTATTTATATTTGGAATTTGGGTTAGACGACTCTAGTAGAAGAATTATGTATAAGAAAAAATATATGAAAAGATCCTTAGATTTTTGACATTATAGAGTAAGCGTTTTACCATGTAAATAGATATATGTATGAATACTATAAGTGGATTTGTCCCTTACATGGATTTTAAAATAGGTAAAAAGAGAAAAAAACATGTTGATATGGACTATACTAGGAACTGGTGCAAAATAATGGGCCATTCTACAAACCTGGTTTAAATAACTCTAGGGACATGCCCTAATAAATTTATAATTCAATTAAAAAAATAATTATGGGACCATAAAATACCCATATGAATATATGTTTGTAAATAGAACATGGATAAAAAATAATTAATCCTTGAAATTCATATGTTAATGAAACAATTTACAATATATACAAACTATTTATTATCCTTGGATCTTATTTTAGGTGTTTAGAAGATTTAAAATACACGTACCAACATTTCCTATATTCAATCCAATAGACAGAAAAAGGAGGAACCATGTTAAATTGAAATGTGATTGGAAATATGATGAATTCCCTGACAATATAACCCACATGATGGGAGAGGGGATCAAAATATTTGTGGAATTACTCTATCATTAGAATTTGGTTTTTAATAGATTCCTTGATCCGGATAAGCTGTCAAATTCCCTATGAATGATGTAACATTAATTGAGACCTTTAGGTGAAAAAATACCCTTCACTTTTAGTGTATAATCTAATCCCTTATTCAAGAATAAATGGATAGACTCCATTATAAACATCATCTCCATCATTCAATGTTCTTTGTAGGAGAAGTTTCTACTATGTGTTTATTGTATAGAGGGATAAGAATATCAACGCTGAATATTGATCAATGATATGATTCCCAACGAGGAGATCATTGTGATTGGGTGAAAGAATATGAGGAATTTGTTTTTTGATATATATTTTCTTCACACCCTACATTATTAAATATAAATGAATTTCTTTTATTTAATTTATAAATATGAAGAGTATATTAGGGAGCACCTAGAAAATTTTATACGGCTATAAAGTCACACCTCTGACATTGTATTCACCACCAAATTCATGGTTTACCACTTAGTTGGTAAGAGTAAACCTAGTATATGAAAATCCATGGTGATCTGTGACATTGATAGTTGTAAGAAAATATTTTAATATGCACTGCAAGTTGAGATGGTGGTCTTTGAAACTCAATGCTATCACAAGGCTATAATTTGTAAAGGGGAGTATAATTCTCATGATATGATTGAGAAATGTGAGAATGGAATGAAATTTCAGAATTAAACTTGTTGGTGGTGCGTAATGATGTTCCTCACAAATTGTTTATGGGGGGAAAGGAAATGTGGTAGAGGCAGGATAGAAGGGAACAATGCTAGCGGTTTCTAATAGGAGAAACCCACCAACACGTTGGATTAACAGAATGCTCATTTTTACCCTCAATGTATTGTTATAGGTTCTACTTCCAAGAACCACGTCCCTTTTCAAACCAATACACCAAAATAAGTGTTTTTAGAGATAACCAACAAACTCTATAGTAATTAGGGTGAGTTTTATATAACAACCACATAGGTGGATCCCAAAATAATGTGTTGATATTTATTCAAGTTATTTATTCATGTATATAAAATATAATTTCATTGTGCTTTTATTCATTCCATAATTTCATGAATGTTTTTTATAAGTATTAAAACACCACCAAAAATCATACAAGTTAGGGTGTTTGTGAAGAAAATAAAATGGTGAATTTTTTGTATGTAGAGTATATAACACCTCCCCTCTCAAAATTTGTGTGTTGAAATTCGAAAAAAAATTATACTCAATCTCGTGGAAATTGAAGCAATTATAGGTATGTATTGAATTTCCCAATATAGAGGAAATATATAATTCAATGATTATTAAGTCACTCTATATATCAAGAATAAACCCCTGATTATGTAAAAGTTAAAGTAGGAGGATACACCTTCTCTAGGAAAAATATCTCAATCATGTATATTTTTTTCCCTTTAAGAATGTGTATCTTAGAAAATTGAATATTAGAAAGAAATTAGCATCCTCAAAAACATTCTCATTGTTAGGGAATTGGTTTATTTGTGTTTAGAAGAATTTTTATATCTTATTCCTACTAAAGATTTTTATTTTTAAAACAAAATTAATCATGGGGAACTACACTTAATTAAGACTCCCTATGGAAGTGATGTTACAGAAGATGAGTAGTTGAAGATATAACACCATGAGAATATAGATAAATGGTTCATATTTCCATGTGCTTCACCTTAGTGTTCTCTACTATTCTTCATCAAAATTAAGTATGGATCAATGTGACTTTTTATTTATTATTGTGACCTTAACAACATCTTGATAAAGAAGAATTATAATAGTCCATAGATTGATGATTTATTTAATTATATATTTGGATCAAAATACTTCTCAAAGGTCAATATGTTGTTAGGATATTAATTAGTTATAGTGTAGGGGGGATATCCCCAAGTATAGTTCTATTAAAAATTATGATAACTAGATACTCATAATAATGAAATTTGGAATCAATAATTATCAATAAGTATTTATAGATATGATAAATGGATTTATTAGATAATTTAGTGAAAAAATTGGGGTAAATTTTATTGATAGTATTCTGATAAACTCCAAATGTGTAGAGGAGGATAATGGTCGGAAAGATAATAGCGGATTAGGTGGTGATGTTTCGTCTCTAAAGATAATTTTTTCTTTATCATCTTAATCAAAAATCGTAACCTCTTTCTTCTTACAATAAATTTTTGCATCATGGTCGGAAAGCCAATCCATATCGATAATTATATCAAATTCAACCATGGATATGTTGATTAAATCTGCAGATAAATAATATTCATGTTCCTTAATGGGAACTGATTCACAAAACATATTTCCAATGATAATTCCCTTATGAATTTTGACTTACAACTCCATAGTTAATTCAAATTGGAAATATATAATTTTCATAGTAAACTGCGAAGATATGAAACAATGCGATGACCCAGAATCAAATAAAGTATCTTATAAACATGTGGAAACTATAAATTACCTGCTAGCACATCATTTGGAGCTTCAACCTCAACAATAGTGATAGAATAATCTTGTCCTTGGTCCCCTGTAATTTTCTGAGGTATGATTCCTTGGTGCTTAAAAAATTCATCAGAGTGTTCAGTAGATATCTTCTTATCTAGCATTCCTTTAAAGTCATAAGACTTCGAGAATTCCTTTTTGTCTTGATAGCACATAGGATAATGTCTTTGTAGGACAAAAAGTATTTTCGGACTAATTCTCGATGGATAAAAGGTTTTAACCCATCAAGGAAACAATCAGTATTACTTCTTGGGTAGAGTATATAATATTTTGCATCCCTTGCAAACCTTATAATGTTACCTTCATACTCCATAACACTCTCATCCTCTTTTTTCCTCAGACTATGAAATTTCCTTTCCATATCTGCTCAATGGTCATGAGGAACATATTTTTCTAATAAAATCATTTTAAACTCCCTCCATTCTGTATTTGATACTTTATCTCATCCTTTGTGTTTTGAAACAATGACTACAATTGATCAGCATCTCCAGTGAGGTGGTAAACTGCCATGACAACTTTTCCCCATTCACTACTCCCAAAGGCATGAAATATTTTCTCTAAGGAGTTTCTCCATTACTCAGCTACTAATGGATTTGTACTCCCATTGAATGTTGGTGGTTTTTTCCTCATTTAGTGATCTAACATTGATCCTCCACATTATGGATCAGGGTTCTCCATATGGGTAAGGTTATTATTCATAACCTCAGTGAGTTTTCCCACTATGGGGATAAGCTAATCAACACCAATTTCTTCACCATCTCCACTATAATTGTCTTGAGTATGAGGGAAACCCCTACAAGGATTACGTTCGTTGATACGGTTTCCATTCCTTCCAATAGGAGCCATTTCTAAACAATTTCATAATCTAGATTAGTTTATGAATCGAAATACATAATTCTAAACATGTAAAACACTTAATATAAGTTGAACAGTTTATGGATAAAATCCATAATCATAAAAATATTTTCTTTGGATAAGTATATACTCATAAACCCTTCATAATGGTTTGTGATGAAAATGAGAATTATCCTAATCATATCCCTCGGGAGTGTCGTAACCAAGAGTGCAGCAAGGCCCGTTGTCGTGCACCAGTTCATGTTCGTGTCTAACTCAAATCGGTGTTTTTGTGTTTCACCTCATGGTACATCTATTACAGAGCCACATCTACCTGCTCGTATCCATACATGGATTTATTTTTTGTAAAACTAACAAAATCCCTACAATACCAAAAATCATGGAAATTCTTCTATACTAATCCTCAAAGACTATATTAGGGCAATGTGTTCTAGTCAAAGTTTATATAAATGTAGATTCCATGGTTTGTACTAAACTTCATCTGATACCAATATAAATTCTCTGACACTAGTTACCTAGAGTTGGTGAATAATTACATAACATTGGCATGATGAAAGGAAATCATTTCATGAAAGACTGATCAGTTTAGTAGCCTTGGAAATACAAGACACGTTCATAAGTTTTACATTACATTAGAAAATTAAGAACTACAAAAACTTTTTTCCCATAAAACACACTCATATCCCCTCATACAATCCCTTTGGGTCAGTCATAAAATATATCTTCACATCCTAGGAAAAATAAAAAATAGAAAGGGTTGATCTCAGTTGATCAGTGAGGATAACAATATTGCGGAAACATTCATAAATAAGCATAAACATTTAAGGAAATGTATAAGACTAAATAAAAAGACTTTTAAACATGAACATCAGTATAATATTGAAAAGATAAAATCAAATAATTCCATTTACTTCACATTGATATTCTACTAGTCGAATAATCAAATGCAATTTCAATATCCACTTTCATAATGGTGGAATGCATAATGCCAGACTTCAAAACCATATAGTCAAGGCCTTGTGCTAGGAATACAAATAATATTTTGTGAAGGTCTTGTGCCAAGACACTAGTTTGTCTCATAAGACCTACCGATGCATTTAAGAGCTATAGCGGGCTACAACAGTCACTTACTTAGTCCAATGCATTCCTCATATGAAAATGTTTAAACATAACATAAACATTCGTATTAAAACTAGCATACGAAATTTCAATACTTTATCCATAAACCATGAATGGTGTAATAATAACACTTCCATTGTCAAAAATTTCAAAAAACCATCAGTAAAATATGGAATTTTTTATTGTAATAAATAAAATTCAAACAAGCTTAAAATATATAAATTTATGTGAACATAGATAAAACCAAAACATTTATAGAGGAAAATTTCTTTTTATTTTGAAATCATTGAAGAGTCACATTATTATTAATAAAACATTTTTTTTGAAAATATTCTAATAAACTAGTAAGGGAAGTATCAATGATGTTATAATGGTAGAAAATATCTACACCCGCTGTATAAAATAAAAAAGCATTCTTAACTTAGTTTTTTCAAAAAAGTCATAAGGTACCTTGTTTGGAAAACAACATAAATATTCCGTTCAAACCATTTTATAAAAATTCTAACAAGGGTATAAATGACATTAAACCATAGTCTAGTAAATAGTAAAAATGTTTTGGAATAAATTTTTATGAAACATGGATGTGTATGATAAAGAGGTCCGAGTACATACTTACGTAAAAACAACCTCAAATGATATAGAGATTGTGAAATTAACCCTTAACTTGTTATTTTCATTGGTCTAGGGTTGTTTAACCTCCTTTATAATAGTTATATCATTTTTATTAAATTATTCAAGAACTGTATACATTAATATGATATCATATATGATCTTCAAATATTTCTTTTTTAATGATATTTCTGTAATATCATCATTTCAGGTTTTAACTGATTCGTTTTCCATTAGATGATTTGTTATGTATGTAATGTTTGTTGTGGATATGATGTATCTTATTGAAATTTATAATTATATTATGTCTTTAAACATTATTTTTAATCATTATATGAAAATTATTCTTGAATGGATATGATGGGAATGAATCTCACTGTGTTCGTGGAGACTATAATTCGTACGTACGCACGAGCGACAATATCATTATTTTGATATTAAAATCAAATAAAATTGGATGGAATAAAGAATAATTATCATGTTATATGTATTATTTTCATCATTTGTACCCCTTCATATGATGAAGTGTTTGAATAACAAACTACCCCATGACGTGGAGATGGTAAGGCGTACATACGAATGTATGGTAACATGTTATTCATATGATGGATAAAATAATGAATATTGTTGTACCATTTTTAGAATAAAATCACAGTATATAGAAGATACTAGATTTATTATTTTATTACGAAAAAATGAGGAAGTGGATGAATAAAAGAACATGAAATAGGTGATGAAATATTTACCTATTCTTCGGGTTCTTACTTTTGATTTGATAAAAATGCATCCATTGGTTGGATTTCTAACAAAAGGAAGGCCTCTAGTATGAAGGTAGGATAGTTGAGATGATATTTGGGTAGGGTTTGGATGAGAAAAATAGCTTTGAAGGTTTGAATTTTAGAGAAGTGTAAGTGACCTTCTATAAGTGGGGTGAGAGTCACCTTGGGAAAAGATTGAAATATTATTTTATAATAAAATCATTTTCAGTTTCAAATGTCTCCAAGATGATTTCATTAAAGGATAAGGTAAGGATGGGTTGAAAAAAACTCAACCAATAGGTTTTATACAGATTTGGGTCACTCTATTAACCTTATCTTTTAGATTTAACTCATAGTTAATTAGTTTAACATTTACCATGTCTCTTTGTATTTTTATATTATATGGTAAATAAACAGACAATAAACTTACAAACGAACATAAAGTGGTTTATTAAGGACATATGTATTATTATTTAATACCTTGGTATGAATCATATATTTTTAGTGATGGAATATCAATTAATAATATAATATTTTTTTAAAAACTCTTTTATTTCCATATTGACACTATTTGCTATTTTTTGTAGTTAAATTCCTGACAACATTATTACATATTTTAAAATTTATTTAAGAAATCATAAAATATCACATTTACCTATAAAATTCTTGGATGAAATCCAAACAATCAAATTATTATTATTTTAACAATTATAATACCATTTATTTGATTCGTTCATTAATAAGGAAAATACTGCATCATCATTGTGTCAAAATAAATTTAATTATTTAATATCTAAAAATTATAAATAAAATACCATTATGTATTAAAATTTTTTATCTTTAAAATGAATACTTATAGTCAAATATATAACTTATATAACCCTATGTAAAAAAAATTTACAAAAACGATATATTCTTATGAAATGTTTGTACTTACTTTAAAATAATTAATATAAACTGCCATTATCACATACAACTGGCTCCATGGAATCCCAAAATCGAACCAATGATTCCCATGGTCGGAAATTTATTAGCCAATAGGGTTAGAACACATGTTAAATTAATTTTATATTATTATAATATTATATTTTTACCCTTATTTACCGAATTTACCCTTTAACCATGGTAAATAAAATATTTACAGAAATAATTATTTAAAATGTCTATAAATAAAAGTTACCTATTTTCAAGATTTGTAACTCTTGGTTCAAAATATGGAATCATTTTTTATTAATTCAAAACACGGATATGGTGGAAATTAATTTAAAATTAATTCCCATTGTCAAAATAAAAGGAGTGTTTTTAAGAAAAAATAATTATCAACAGATTCGCACTTACTTATGTCCAGTTTAAATATGAAATTAAGTCCAATGACCAACAATAGATTAAATGGTGAAAATATAATATAATTATAATTAAAAATCACACAATAGTATGATATAGAACTATAAATTATTTTGATTAAAAATGTTTTTATAATTAAAATGTAGTATTTTTCTTTATTCATCAAAAACTGAATGTTTTCATAAAAATACCAAAAATTCCCCCTAAGTTAATTTAGATATTCTTAACCTAAAATGAAGTCCATTTTTAAAGATATAATTGATAAAATTTTAAAAATTATGTATTACTATTCCTAATGGCTAGTTTGATTGGTCGTGATGTGTTAGAATCTCAATGTTTCATACAATGCAAGGTATTGAATTCTTCAAAGGGAAATGTTCCGTGAAAGATTGGGGTGTAACAAAAATTTTGTGGGTACGTTTTTTAGGACCATATAGTTTCCATGTTGGTAATAATTAATCCTCAAGAATATTTTTTTGGGATTTTTCAGAGTGATTTTGTTAATTTTTTTGTGATCTAAATAGACTGAGAGGTTTTAATAATTGATTTTTCGGAGGGTCATTTTATGATTGAGAATGAGGGTAATTTTTTAAATACAAATAAGAATTAAATAATTATATGTCACATATAATATCCCATGTTTTTTAACCAGATGAAGTTCTAGTGGAATTTTAATTTTTCCATTTGGTGGATGCTCAATTTTTTAAACAAAACCTCTATGTGTAAACATTAATTTTTGAACACTAATGAGGGATTGTTTTAGAGGACGTTTGGAGCCCGAGATGTGTCTCGGGTAGTTATTTGAGTATCAAGAGTATCGAGCCCTAGAAATATATGTTTTGGTGTATTTTTAATGGTGAATTTATTATTTAAAACCATGTTCAACTCAATTTTAAATCATTCACCTTTTGTTAGTGAGAAGAAGTACCCCTAACTAGTTGCACATGATTTTTCCAAAATGTAATCCTAGACCACCAAATTGGTGTGATTTGTGAGTATATGTGCATTTCTTTTAACATAGTTGGTTTAAGTATTTTCCAAACCATGTGGCCAAAATGTGTGCACCCCCCCCCTTAAGTAGTAAACCACCCATGATTGGAATGTAGTTTCGCCTAACAAGCTACTAAATGGTGCCCCACTTTAAACGATGAAATTACCCTTTTTCATTTATTTTCTTATGTATTTATCCTCACCCTTTGATCCTCGTCCTCTATATGTAGAATCTTATTTACGTGTATTTCTTTTTATTATCTAGGTATGTGGAGATCTACCACATATAGCCTCAAATTTCAGTTACATTATTTTCTTTTAAAGAATATCATTAATTCTATCACTTATATTGTGTTCGTTCTTCATTTATCTGGCCACACACCTCAATATGTTGGTGCGACCTAATTCTTCCTATTTTATACATGTTCTTCCATTTCTTTGACATCACAAGAACCAAAGAAAATCGAGAACAAAAATTGCATTTGTGGTACATTCTTGGTATAAAGTATTTGGTCTATATTCTATCATGATGGTACATAACATATTATATGGTTCATGGTTGTACAATGAAGTGGAATATTTTCATGATTAAACTAATATATCAAATAAAATAAATTGAACCTTTTACCATATCTGTTATGTGAATTGTGAGTTGAAAATCAACCATTTGTGTTATTTCAATAGTTATTTCCACTTCGATTGCCATGGTTTTTCATCAAGTGCCACATTCCCTTCAACCATTATTTTTTTAACACCATTGAGGTAGTGTTTCATCCTTAATAAATGAAAAATATTAATGAATGTAATTATGATGGGTTATTGGATTGAAGTAAATCCATTATTCTTAATGTCTATTATTTATTCCATAGATGATCTCTTTTTGAGAAATGAATTTGATTAAATCGCTTGAATGACACTAATGTAATTCCTTATGCATTCTGATTATGTCTCATAAAATATTTCATTTTGATTATTCTTTACTTCTAAAACATACTTATTATTTCAAATTCCATGTGGAACATACTATATTGTTATCACTAATTCCCATGTTAATGCTTTTGGTTTTATGCATTATGTGGCGTGGCCTTTATTTTTAATGTTGTTAAATTTCTACATTGTATTTCCATGTGTTCATTCAATGAATCCTAGTTATTGTGTTGATCATTAGTGTTGTGTGCCTATATCATTATTCCATACTTCTTTTCTTGGATTAAATACAAGGTTAGTTTAATATTTTTACTGTACAAGTTATGACGTGGTGATTGTGTGATATCTTCATTTCTATTCATTCATTTCATGTGGACTAGGAGACAACATGGGTTGTGATATAAGGACAACATCGATGAAGTTGTCATGCTGGGGATGGTATTAAATTATGTACCATGGGATATATTTTAGTTTTTATTATACAAGATCCCCAGGAATATTATTTATATTCATGATTGACATATGATTCCTAGGGGAGAATCTCTGGATGGCCTCGTCGACAAGATGGATATTCCATGCCTTAGGTGATACCTGGTCCCCTATATGTTACAATTCAAATGGAAATATATTTTTCCAAAATTTGTGTGATATAAGGGGTTCCATTATAGGTATCCTAGGTGGGATCTTTCATATTAGTTATATTGGGTGTTCCTCTAGCAACCATAGTTGTCTTTTAGTGATCTCCTTGGACAGTATAAAGATTACATTTTTGGATTTGATATATTTTTTTCATAGATTACTTATGGTGTCTTGTTTTTAGTGATTTTTATTACAATGTTGAATATAAATGATTTTATGTTGTCATAGAGGTGTGGTCTCTCAGAAAATAAAAATTATCATGGTTAAACCACTCTTGTTGCTTCTCTTATGATTCTATGTACATTACCTTTTATATTCTATAGGGTTGTATTAGTTCAGAAATTGAGATTAGGATAAAGAAGGTAGAATCTGTTGGGTATCCACATATGAATGCAAACTAACGTTTTATTTATTTATCTAATAACCACATTGTAGTTAACTATGTAGGTACACTTTTCATTATATAGTACATACAGCAAATTGATCTAGCCACTGTTGTTAGTGGCCTATTAGTATTATATCACACACCCTTATAGGTCTTTAATTTGACAAGGGTACATGAGAAGATCCTCATGTTTTTATGTATAAGTATTAATTTATCGTTTTTTGATATATAAACATTTGCGATATTAATCACTGGAATGGGATAATCCTCAATATTTTCATGGAGTTCACCATTCTAGTTTTTTTTCTTTTATTTGCATTGTGCCTCATACTTGTATCTAGTATCACCACCTATATAAGTATGAAATATTATGTGTATTGGTGTTTCCTTTTTTGATTTATTCAATAATTATATTTAACTTTCATTTTTTTCAATTTATTATTGTTTATTATATTTTTTTCCATTTATTTATAACTAATATACCGTTCTTTGACTCTGACCATGAGGTTATTTTAATACCCTAACCCTAGAATCCTAGAGCGAGTGCATTAATTATTACATTGGCATGATTTAAAGGAAATAAATCCTGAAGTACTGATTGGATTAGTTGTTTTCGAGAAACTATATACATACATGATACGCAAAGTACAATGGTAAAGGTAACTAAAACAAATACATAGCTGAAACTATTAAATTGTGTCCTTGAGAACATAAAATACGGTATCCTCTTCATAACCTATTGAAGGAAAAAAATGAAAGGGTTGAGGTCAAATTCTCATTATGGGTTACAAATGGAAAAATAATGAATCAATAATAAATGAATCATAATCAAATTGGAATTGTCAATTTGGCATGGTGAACAAATGAAAACCACACTTCATTAGTAATCTTATTTTGAAACTACATACATAGATTTTGTCATAGTGAAAACCTCATGGATAATAATAACTAAAAATGAATAATGATATTTATTATTAATTGTACATTATGTCTCTAGTACATGATACCACTATACCATTGAAATTGTATATGTATATGGGTTGAAACCCATCGGATTTTGTAAACAAACTCAAAGGGTTTGTTGCCAACTGATATGCCTCATGAGAACTGTCGATGCATCAAAGGGATGTAAAAGTCCCTTCCCATCACATAAATTCCAAATAATTATTTATACATAGATCTAATAAAATTACAATTTTCCTTCTCGATATCCCTAGAGAGTAGAAGGCAGGGATTCATAAATATTCCCATAGTTAGAACAACATTCCAAAAAACTGTATGTAAATGGGTATATAACTTGAGGAAATAATCATATCCTTCAAACCAAAATATGGATATATAGAAAATTTATAATGTAAAATGTAAAATGATCTCAAATGGGAATTGTATACACCACATAGTAATGATTAGGTGCACAATAAAAACTAAGTCTTAATAAAATAGAAATTGAGACAAAGTCTTGCCACAATATAATCAATTGGGTCGTATGACGAACAATTGATGACCACCAAATGAATCCTCAAATAACATGAATATAAATTAAATTATGATAATATATATCAAATGGAAGTACACAATATACCCATTCAATAAAAATGTTGTAAAAATTGGAATTCTCATGGAATTAAAAGTGAGATAAGGAACCCCTAACAATATACCCGAATGTTTTCTAAAATTATATTAATGACATAAATAATAAAATTTTGATTCATTAATTAATATTAATAGAACCACCTATTTATGTAATATATTTTATATAACCATATTAGGTTTATTGGTTGCATTTTTGATGGGTTTGAGAGGTTATATTTTATTATTTTGGAAGCATTTTCTTCTTTGATTTTCAATATCAGATTACATATATTCATGAATCGATGCTCCTTTGAAATGTGGTAAAAAATAAAGAATTGTTAGTATTAATTATTAGTAAAATTAAATATTTATAAATGATCTTAAAATGATTTTGGGTTATATGAAATGAGGATGAATCATTAGTTAAATGTTAATGATAAACACATGGATTAACATTGTAGTTTTGTGCATAATGAACTTGTTTTGTATTATATTATTATGTTATTAGTGCTTAAGGATTTATAGAACATTAAAAAAGAAAAAATACAAATATTAGTATAAGTTTAAACCACTAAAATTTTTTCAACAGTAGTTTTGAAGATTGAAATGCAAATGGGAAACCCACCTTCCTTGAATGTGATAAATTAACACATCTCAGACGGTGCTTCCAATTATTGTATAAATGTTGTTGGAAAAGAGAGATGATGATGAAATATTCCATTAGAATAATACAATCACAGTCCATTTAAGTTAATATGATTATCCTAGTATTTATATGATGAGTTTTTAGGAGTGGGAAACAAAACAATGGAACTTGTAAATGAATTTGAAGGAAAAGGGGACAAAGGTTCACCTCAAGAGTACTCCTCCTTGATAATATCCTTAAAGATATATTTATATTTTCTTTTGGTGAGACCATATGGTCCTGGATTTGGGTCAGGAGCTTTGGGATATATTATAGAAAACGTCAGGCAAGGCATGAAGATTGAGTTTTGTGGGAGGAAGAGGGGGTTGGGGGTTGTTTATTTAGGGACGGGGATGAGGGTTTTACTAATATTATGCCCATTAATTTATTATATCACCACAAGGAAAAAATAATGATTATTTCATGAACTAGAATAGTAATAGATTATTGTGACTTTGAGATTTTTTTTCTTACATTACATATGATGCTACGAATAGTAAATTTAAATTATAATGTATTTATATAATAAATTAATGTATTTTAGTATTCCCCGTGAATTCATGTATTTTAGAAAAATCCAATAAATTCACCCTATCCGTTTTTTGGAATGTAGATTCAATAAATGAACACAATTTTTAAAAAATAATTTTCTAAATATGATAAATTTAATTTTTAATTAAAATAATTATATAATTGAAAATTTCCAATACTAAAAATATTCATCTTCATGTTTATGTTGCCTAAATTTTAATTACACTTTAATAGGAATGGTTACCATTCATAAAAGTCATATAACTATTAATAAGGGTATGTTATTATTCATAAGGGTATGTTTATATTCATAAGGAAATATTACCATTCCCTGAAAATTATGTTGATTCTATCAGACTCCTAAAATCACCCGGATCGCAACTGTGTATGTCTGCTTTTCAAAATTCAAAACACATAACTGGAGAAATTATGTTAAATGGATATGATATGACTTTATAATATTAATAAAAAATTCATAGAGACTATCTTCTTGATGCAATATAGGCTAAAAATTGAATGTATTTTGCAGAAACATACCATAAATTTTTTGGGGAATTATATTATTCCAACCATAAGAAATTTCTCCCTCGAAATGTTTCATGTATAAATCCTTTCAAAAAGATGTGAGTGGTTATTAATTAAAACATCATCATGTTCCAATTTTTATTCCTCCATTTTATGGGTTCTACATAGAATCGTTACTGGACGAGTTGTCTGATTTTTCAATACTTTCTCCCTTGTGTCAAGAATCCCGATTGGATATTCAAAGTATTACAAATCAGGTTCTAGTTCTATTTTATCATTGGTGAGTATATTTGTTGGGTATGGAATGTATTCCATTAATTATGACACGTGTAATGCACTATGATATTTGGAGCGACTTGGTGGAATCGCTAAATGGTAGGCTACAACTCCGATTCATTCTAGAATATCAAATGGTCTGATGTACATGGTCTGAAGTTTCCATTTATTACTGAAGATTAAGACACCATTCCAAGGATATGCTTTTAGAAATACATATTATTCAAATTAATATTCCAAATCCATTCCCCGGTTGTCATCATAACACTTTTTCCTACTTTTTGTAATCTTTAGTATGGGTTTGTATTTTCCTTAAGTTTACAGTTGTCTCTGTGATATGTTTTATGCCTAAAAATATCCTCTTACCGACTTCATCCCAACAAGTTGATGTTCGATACCTTGTACTTTATAATGATTTATATGATGCCATATGAATACTATAATGGAATCTATTATTGTCAGAAAATTCCACTAAAGTCAAGTATTGATCCCACATAGCATGAAAGTCAATAGATCATGATCTCAACACATCTTTCAATGTTGGAATAGTCCTCTGCGACTATCTGTCAATTTGGGGTGATAAGCAGTACTCATGTGAAGCTTAGTATCCAAACCCTTATAGAGACTTTTCTAGAATTATGATGTAAACTGGGGATCTTGAACCGAAACAATCGATAGAGTTGCATCCTGAAGTCCTACAATTTCATTAATATGCCAAAATTTCAAGTGCTCAAGTGGTACATCCACTCTTATTGCAAAGAAATGTACTGATTTTTTTGAGACGAATTCCAATATTGCATATTTCCATCTAGTTGTCATCGGTAGTCCTGTAACAAAATAAATATTAATGGAATTCCACTTCCATATAAGAATTAGTTATGGTTTCATGATCCCTCTAGTATGTGTTCTATAAACATTAACTTGGTTAAAAACAAGACACCTTTACATGTTGTCATCAATTTCTCACACCATTTTATACCACAAAAAATGTTCCTTGAGATCCCTATACATCTTGGTGTCACCAGTGTGTATGGAGAAATTTGAGCTATGAGAATTATATAACAATTCCATTTTTAGCTTTGGTACTGATGGAACACATAATAGCTTCCCAACTTTCAAAATTCCTTCCTCTAACATAAAGTCTTCAAATCATCCATTCTCAACAATGTTAATTTTGTTTTGTAGATTCTCATCCTAAAATTGAGAGCTTTTTATCATCTTTAATAAAGATATTTTAGCTATCATTGGAATGAGTATTGATGTTTACCGTTCCTTAAAAATTCATATATCCATTATTAGTAGTTCAATTAATATTGGACTCTCTCAATCCACATTTAGATCATAAGTCCATGATATTTCTCAATTAATTCATTTTATACCTTATTTACCATTACTAGGTTATAGTGTATTGAAAAATAATAGTCATTGAGTGACATGAGTCCTCTTCTTTGCCTCATGTTGAGTTATTTATGTATAAAAATGTATTTCAAACTCTAGTGATCTGTGTATATCTCCAATTTTTTTCACCGTATATGTAATGACTACATAATTTTAGGGAAAAGATTACAGCTAATAACTTATGATCATGAGTTGGATAATTTTGATCAGGAGTCTTCAACTACCTTCATTCATAACCAATAACATTATAATGTTTCTTAAGGGAACAACCCAATCCATTCATTCATGCATCAATTTATATCACAAATCCATCATTTCAATATGGAATCCTCAAAATTAGAGCATAGACCAATCTTCATTTCAATTCCAAAGAAATTTATGGACATTCTTTCATCCTTCCAATATTAACCACTATAACTGTGAGCTTGGATAGTGGGTTATTCCTATGGGTGAAATTCTGATCAAATCTCTTATAGAAACTTCCTAAGCTAAAAAAACTACATACCCCAGTTATGTTTGTTGGTGTGGACCATTCTTGTATTGAATTTTTCATCACAATATCAACTAATATTCCTTCCATAGAGACAATATGTAAAAGAAAATAAACAGATTAAATCAAAATTCACACATTATATACTTCCCATATAACTAATTTCATCAATGTTTTTTCATAATAATTTTCAAGGGATTCTCATGGTGATTATAGCTTTTAGAGTATACCGAGATATCATCAATAAATACCACAACAAATTCATCCAGATATTCCTTCAATACCCCATTCATTTGATCTATGAAAATAGTGGGAGCATTAGTTAGTCCAAAAAGTATTATTGTAAATTCATAATGCACATACCCCGTTCAAATTTTTTCTTTTTAATATCACCCTTCCTCACATAGAACTGATGATATCCATATTTAAGGTCAATCATAAAAAATTAATTTTCTCTAGGAAATTGATCAAATAAATCATCAATTTATAGAAGAGGATACTTATTATTTATTTTAATAGAATTGATTTCACTTAAATCAATGCATGCCCTCATGGATCCATCATTATTCATGAAAAATATGACAGTGGATCTGTATAGAGACACTCTAGATCGAATAAATTCTTTTTCCTATAATTCAACTAGTTGTTTCCTTATCTAATATAATTCCACAGTTTACATTCTATAGGGAGTCTTTTATATAGTTCTTACCACAACAATTAAATCAATATGATGTTCATCTTCCTTATCTAGAGGATGTCATTGTAAATATTATTGTAATGTTTTAATGTATGCATACACAAAATATAAATATTCAATTTTATAATTTATTCCCTCACCCATAGATATTGGGTTATCTTTATCTCATAGAAATATATTCAGTAGAGCTACTGGGAGCGGATCTGTATAAGTATCAGATGGCGGGGTTTCTTCTCTAATGATAAGTGATTCTACATCATTTAAAAAAATTTAACTTCTTTCTTCTTCAAATATATCTTCATATCATAATTAAAAATCCAATTAATTCTAAAAATTATATCAAATTCAATCATTGGTATAATAATAAGGTTAGTGACTAAATCACATTTATGGGTTAAGAGGGGGAATAATCGACATTCATTTGTTGCAATGATACATCCCCTAAGAGTTTTAATGGATGAATCCTTTATTAAATCAAATTGTACATGTATAATTTTATTTTATAACTGGGAAGATATAAATGAATGTGATGATTAATAATAAAATAACGCATTGTCTATGTTTGAAGAAACAATTAACATTCCTTCCAACACAACATTTGGAACATCAACCTTTGCAGTTGTAATATCATAAGATTTCCCTTTCCATCGTGGCCTTTTCTGAGGCATGTTTCTTTCGCCCTAATAACACTCCTTTTTATAGTGTCCCATATCATTGCAATTGTATAATTGAACATCATTGACTTGGTTCTTCCCCTTTAATTCATTATATATATGACCCTTCTCTCTGAACTTATAGCAGACCCCCAAGCCTTTAATGCACTTTCCTGTATAATTATTTCCACAGTTCTCTCATAATGGTGATTTCTTAGTTCCCTTGTTTTCTATGGGGTTTTACATTCTAATGGTTATCTGAGTACCTCTTATTATCATGGTTTCATTTGATCAAATTCTATCAAGAAAATTATTTCTATATCTTGATGTAATATAATACAATTTCATCATATGACGAAAATGTTTGAGAAACCAGAGCTCTTTGAAGACATGGCTTAAGGACATTAATTAAATGATCTAAATTTTCTTCCAAATCACATACCTATTCTATAGAATACTTGGATAATCCGTTGAAGATATCCTTATAATCTACAACACTCTATTCTTCCTTTTCTTCAGGCTATGAAATTTATACTTCATTTCAGTTCATTGTTCATGATGGAAATATTTGTCAAGGAATATTTCAATAGAATTTGTCCATTCCATAACTTATATTTTTCCTTCCTCCATGAAATTCTAGATCAACAACCACCATTAATCAGTGTCACCCTTAAGACAATATAATTCCTGCACTACCATCTCATTATCAATGAATCTTAATGCCAATAATATTTTTTCAACGTACTTGATCCACTGCTCAACAACTAATGGATTAGTAAACCCACGAAAATATAGGGGTTTATGATGCATAAAACTATCCATAATATTTATATCATGGTTATTTGTCACAAACTGAGTTATTTGTACAAATATGGTCTTGATATGATCCACTCCAACATTAAATATGTTGACTTTCCCAATTGGGGAATCCCTACATTATCCACGACAATTGATCCCCCTTCTTCCATTAGGTGAAATTTCTAAATAATGAAATTCTTTATATTAAGTTATGAATCATAATTTATAATCTCCACTAGAAAAGTACATACAATAAATTTAAATTCTATAGATAACTAATCTCATAAACATGGTTTCTCAAATGTATAATTTAAATTCAAATCCTTCATAATGTATTGTAAAAAAATAAGAATTATCACTAACATATCCCCTAGAAGTTTCAAATAATGAGTGCACCAAGGCCTATTTTCCTTCACCAGCATACCATGGGTCATGCTCGAAACTCATTATCGGAGTTTTCACCTCTATGCACATGTATTCCACAGCCACCTATGCTTGTGTGTATCCAGACAAGGATTTATTTTCTAGAAATATCCACATAAACAATTCCTTAACAAAATAACAGGGTGTTATTTTATATTTATCCTTGAAGAAGATCATAGGTCATTGTGCGCTAATATTTATTTTCTAATCTGGTTTTGAATTTTTTACTGAAGGTCCTTTGATACCAACTGTAATGCTCAGACACCAAAAACCCAGAGTCGGGGCATTAAATATTACATTAGCACGTTTTCATGGAAATAAATCCTGATAGAACAATTGGTTTAGTATTCTTGAAAAAACTAGATACATACATGATACCCAAAGTATGTTGGGAAAGGTAAAAAAATATAATACATAAGAAAAACAAATATAATACATCCATGAGAACTCAAAATATTGTATCCTCTTCATAAAATGGTGAAAGAAAACAAATTAAAGGGGTGATATCGAATTCATTTAAAGGGTTAAAAATAGAGTAATCATGAATAAATAATAAATGAATCATAATCAAATTGGCATATTCAAGAAGGAATGGTGTGTAAATAAAAACACACGCCATTAATAATGTGAGAATGAAACTGCATCCATATATTTTATTCATAGTGAAAACCTCAAGGATAATAAAAAATGAAATTAAAAATTGATAATTCTTATTAATTGTACATCATTTACCTTTCACATAATACCACTATATCATCGAAATGGTTTATGTCTGTGGGTTGAAACTGATCTTTTTTTTGGAAACAAAGTTGAAGGGTTTGTCAGCAACTGATTTGTCTCATAAGACATCTCAATGTGTTGAGGGAATATAGAGGGGCCCTCGCATCACATAATGTCCAAATTATTATTTATACATATATTTAATACAAGTAAAATATTCCCTCTCAATAACTTTATAGAGTTGAGGATACAGATTCATCAATATTTCTATAGTTGAAGTAACATTCCAAAAAAACACTGTATTTAAAACAGTATATGGATTAAGAAAATAATCATATGCATAAAATATGAATATGGATATATAATATATTTTCAATTTCAAATGAAAAAATTTTCTCAAATGGGTTGTGGATACACCACATAAGGAAAATTAGGTGCATAATAAAAAGTAAGTCTTAATGAAATTTAAATTGAGACAAAGTCCCTTACCACGTTTTAATCAATTGAGTTGTATGAAAAAATATTAATAACCACCCAAAAAATCCCATAATAAAAAGATTATAAATAAAATCATGATGATATATATCAATTGGAAGTACACAATACACCGTATGCAGGAAATAAGTTGTGATCAATCGAATTCTTAGGGAATTAAAAGTTGTATAATGAACCCCATACCTTTTGAAAGAATGTGTTCTTGATTGATATTAATGACCCGAATAATAAAATTTATCTTCAAAAATTATTGATTACATAACCACCTCCATATTTAAATTATTTTTTATAACCTTATTGTGTTTCTTAATGGCCTTTTTAAAGGTCTTTAGAGTTTCAATTTTATTGTTTTCGAATCATTTTCTTTCATGCTTCTCATGAGCTATTTACTTATATTCAGGAATGGAAGTTCATTTGAAATGTTGTTAAATATATAGAATAATTAATATATATTATTACTGTCATTAAAAAGATATAAATGATATTATAATGATTTTGGGTTATATACCATGAGGATGAATCGTTAGTTAAAAGTTAATGATACACACTTGGAATAACGTTGTTTTTTTGTGCATAATGAACATGTTTGGTATTGTTATTTTATATTATCAGTGTTTAATGATTTTTAGAACACTAAATAAGATAAAATAACTATATAATGATTTGGTTCAACTATTAAAAAGGTTTTATTTCCATTCTTGAAGATTTTAATGCAAATTTAAAACTCGTCTTCTGTGAACATGATAACTTAACACATCTAGGATGTGGATTTCATTTATGTAATAAAAGGTTAGAGATAAGAGAAATGACAATGAAATCATACATTATCATAATGAATTTATACTCCATTAATTGTAATGGAATTATCATTGCGTTTGGATGTGGTCAGGTGAGGAGAGAATAACAAACTAATGGAGGATGTAAAAGAATTTGAATGATAAGTGAAGAGATGTTCACCTCTTGAGTAATTCTCCTTGATAATCTCATTAAGGCATTTGTTTTTGGAATTTCTATGGGTCCATATAATCTAGGATGTGGGGGATGAGATTAAAGATATTTTTATCAGAATTTAGCCAAGGAATTAAGCTTGAGTGGTGTTGGAGGAAGAGGGGGTGAGGGATAGTTTATATAATGATTGGGAGGAGGGTTGTCATAATATTATACTCATTAATTTATTATTTCTCTACATGACAAGAAATAGTGGGAATTACATGGCCTATAATAGTAATTAGTGCATGTGAGTTAGAGATTTTGGTTCTTACATCACTCATGATTCAAGGAATTTTGAATTTATATTATAATGTATTTATAAGATAAATTAACGTATTTTACTCTTCAACAAAAATCCATGTATTTCAAAAATATCCCCAAAATTCACCCAAACCATTTCTTGAAATTTAGAGTCCAAAAATAAACTCCATTTTTCTAAAATAATTTTCTAAATATGAGAGGTTTTATTTTTAATGAAAAACTATTAGTTAAACAAAAAATTCCAACACATTAAATATTCATCTTCATTTTTAAGTTCCCTAAATTTTATTTACACTTTCATGGGAATGTTTACCATTTTTAATAGTAATATTACTATTCAAAAGGGTATGTTACTATTTTTAAGGGAAAGTCACTATTCATAAAGTGAAGTCACTTTTAATAAAGGCATGTAACTATTCAACGAAAATTATGTTTATTCTATCAAACTCCAAATATATCCCCAATAGAAACCGTGTGTGTCCATTTTTTAAAAATTCAATACAAAAATGTTGAAAATTTTATTTTAATGGTTAGGCTATGACTATATCCTATAAATAAAAAGTTATTTTTTCATATAGACTTAGTTCCTCCTGAAATATATGCTATGAATTGAAAGAATTTATGTGAAACATACCATAAAATGTTTGGGGTGTTATTGTTATAGTCTACCCACCATAAAACCATTAGACCATCACTGTATTCCTAAAGCCTCATCCCTAAAGGATGGCATGCATGTGGTCATGTGATGACTGGTCTAGCTACCTGTTTCTTGATCATTCGTGTTGAGATAATACAAAGTGTTATAAAAAAATTTGTTCTTTTTTAATGGTATTAAAGTGAAAAGGAATGTGTCAACCCTTGGTAAATAGTCATTACTTAGAGTCATCATCCCATGTATGAGGAAATTCCCATGTTTCTATTGACGGGATAGTTGACCATGTTGTAGAATATTAAAGGTGATTTTTATTTCACCATGATTAATTGAAGAACTTTCTGCATATTAATAATTTGTAAAATTTGTAGTGTATACCCTTGGATTTTTATAAAAATGATATATAATTAGATGCATCAGGATAGGAACCTAGTAATTCAACTTCCAAGAATATTCCTTCCGATGTAGATTGCATTGATTGGATATTTGAAATTATTCATATAGATTTTTAGAATTGTCTACCTATTTTATCCCATGATAGGAGTTTTTAGGTATCAGAATTACAATTTACCATCATAGGTATTTCATGAAATACATATGTATTACGAACTGGTGTGTTTAATAAGAATAATTTCCTTGAGTTTTATTCCATGCTTCCATGATATCAGTTTGATGATTAGCATTTTTTCTCCCCTAAAATATAGTAACCTTTCATGGTTAATTATCATGTATCCCTATTTCTATTCCATGTTAATCCATAAGAAAGGGTTGTATTTAAAATAAATAGTTTTTATATTTTTCATTGTTCAGTTAGTTTTTGATAGTGGAACCTAATTATCAAATTATGATTGGTTTTAGAAATGAACCATTGTATCCATGGGATGAAAAAATATGATTGTGGGTAAATGGGATCCAATTACATGTTTTTATGGTTTGTGGGTGCATAATAAATTTTAATATGGTATCCCATATAATTGAAAAATTGTATATACACCTTGAATATTATAATTAATTTTCATAAATTTTAATGCCATTGAATTTTCATATTAATAATATGAAAATGGTTGTGGTTTGAAGGGTGGGGCCTGAAATTCATATAGTGTATGCGTGGTTTATAAATTGAGAATTGGTAACCATTATAACTTACCGTCTTTTATGAGAATTATATTCAAAATATGTTCTTAAAATTAACGTTATTATGTTATCCCCTAAAATTTTTTTTCCCTTATTACGTCTTTTACCTTAATTTCATTGACATAACAACCCATTTGGATAAATTTGATAAATGCACAACTAGACCAAAGTTGTATATTTGGGGAAGGTTTCTCAATATGTGAACCACTCTAGGTGTTTAAAATGATCTATGTCCAAAATTTTTGGATTGTTTTTAACTGAATAGAAAATGGATTAATATGCCCTTATTGGTTTCCCTTGTATATGGTATTCCCTAGACAATAAGCCCATGGGGGTGTGGTTATGTTTTATACTGATGGAATTTTAAGGATTCAGTAACTTATTATATGGTATTTCTTGTAAATTAAAGGTGGTTATACTTTTTAATAATACCACATTAATTAATATAAAACCATCAAATATTAATTTATCTATAATTGTATGGGGATTTATAAATAAATGAAGGGTTTTAAAAGGGGTTTTATGTTATAAAATAATATAATTATAAGTGGATATTAATAAATTATACTATTTAAAAGGTGTTTATTATACCATGGTTTTTTCCCATATAGTCTTAGGATGATTATTTTTCATTCTTCTTATTATTTGGTTATCTTTATAACTATACCTAATTTTTTTAATGAAATATATGATGATAGATTAAATTTATTATATTGAATCCCTAATAGTGTTTTATCTTAATTCCATATGTATTTGTATTGTTAAACCATTTTATATTTTTTTATAAGTACATTCATTGAAATAGAAATATGAATGCTTCAGATATAAATCTTCTCCCACATCTTGATGTGAAGTGATAGTATATTTTGCATAATAACCCTCTATGTGTGACTCCCATTTAGGGACGATATTTCCTATCTTTTTAAGGGGATAACATGTTTAGGGTATCACCCTTATATCTCAAAATACATTGAAAAAATAATGTGAATAGTTTCTACCGTGTGGTCATGTTTAATTTCATAGTATCATATGTGGATCATAGTTCTAAAAAAACACATTGTTTTAATAGTGGTTGTGTGTTTTTTGACTTTCACTAAGAGTGTGATCATTTCAAAATACACATTTCTATCTTTTTATACATGCCAGGGGAATTGTCAGTTGCTTTTTACGTAGTGTGAATTTTATTATCCTCCTTTTTCATGGTCATATAATTTAATAAGTCGTTAGAAGTTTTTATATACATTCAATGTAATGAAAATTTTGGTTAGTTTTTTTTCATTGGAAATTAGATACCTGAATTAATAGGGATAGTATGTATATAGATTACATAATGCCTATTATTTGTTCTTAAATAATCTAGTATAATATGTGATGGTGCATGTGGTACCCATAATGTTGATAAAATGGGGAAGTGAACATTTTTTTTCTTTTGTGGTACTCGTGTAATACATACTGTGTTGTTTCATATAAAAGGGTCATATTTGGAGAATATTTATTTATGTGATAAAGGAGATCCAAGTCACACTAATTCTGTGATTCATGTTCAAAAGAGAATCGAGTGTTATAGAATGATGGTTTACTTTCTATATTTTAAATCAAATTCATTTATGTATGGTGATGTGATGGGGATAAGAATAACATATAATACTATTATAAACCTGATCAAGAAAACTATTAAGAGGATAGTTTCATTCTATTTTTGGGTTACCACGTGAAAAAATCATGTTTTGCATGTCCAGGACCGAATGTCAGTGGTCCATGGAGTGCATGTTTTGGGATGAGTACCCATATAGGTAATGTTGTCAGTATGTAAACTCCTAAGGTTTGGATCATCACATCAATTGAAGATAAATATTTACTTCATGGTAAAAGGAATCCATCCATGACATACCATTTTTTAATGGTTGGTCTTGCATAAAATTCCTCTATAGATGGTTCCCTATTTCATATTATGTTTACGCCTGCAAGGTATCATAATGATGAATGGATGGATATCTATCTGACCATTGTAAATACAATTATTCATGGATGGACTTAAGTGGTCGTGATTAAGTGGTCGCAGGATAACTCAAGTGATCAAGGATTTGTAATTGTCTAACGGTGATGTGTCGGTAGCTAATGACTATATTTCTCTAAAATGAGTCTGTCGATGATTTTTTCGTTATTATTTTTTATAAAGTTGGAAGAGTCGTATTGAATTTATACTGATAACATATCCATATTTCAGTGGGAGTGTATCAATAAATTTTGGATACCATTCAAATCCTCTTAGTGTTCTCATAGATAATTGATGATCTTGTCCCTTATACGGACATTATCAAGGTACACAAATATTGTGTCAGTTATTCATCCTAGTATATTTAAAATTTGTTGGACTTGTAATTTTTTTTATATAATAGTGGAATCAAGTGTCATGGCTGTCCATAGAGTCATGGTTAGTCCTAATTGATACATTTGTTTTTCTGTATTAATTCCAGGGATGGACACATGGAAACTTGTTTTTCCTTTTAACATGATCTATAAATAGATTCTTCTTTGGGAAAATTTTATATTTGTTTTATTTGAACGTTCTACTAGTACTTATGTCTCCCTTATATAAAAAAATGTGGTATCCATTGGATGAACACCGTGGACATAAAACATCAACATTGAGGTTACCCCCAACATTCATTGTGCTTGGAATATGTGTTTTGACCTTAATTATTCAAATTTATCTAATCATGGAATGTTTCTATATTCATGCATAAGCGTGACATACAAAATGTGTGATTTCGGAAAAAATGCATCATTAGAAGCTGGTTAAAAGATTCTGTAATGATGCTTAGTGAATCGTATAGGTACCATTGTTTTTTGGCACAATGAATTATTTTAAAAAAGAGGAATCCATCAATTTTATTCATTTTGAGAGTAGTTGACTGAATATGGATTCACTAGTTATGATTCTCCCACTACTGCTAATCATATTTGGTTGGTGAGGAATCATTTAATTGTAGTACTTTTTTTATTTTGTAGTGATTTTTGAATGAGACCTATCATGAAAATTACACTCAACCAGGCCCCTATTATTGATTGGGATTCAACCAGAAAATTAGTAATAGAATCATGACAATTGAATCGTTGAAGAAATAATGGATTTTTTAAAAAATTAGTCACAGTAGTGGAATTTGGTTACTTTTTTGGACAAAAAAAATCAGGAACCTGGTTCTGAAGGAATTTAAAATGATATTGTGTCTCTTATAAGTCAAGTCATCTAGGAGTCATCTCAAAGTTTCAGTTGATAAAAATAAGATTTTCAATGAGTTTCTACAGTTTTTGTACAATATGTTATGGTGATGCTTGGAAATGTGTTGTGAATTTGGAATGAAACATGGTATTTTGACCCAGAATTCATGACCCGAGTAGGTATAATTATTGTCAATTAAATTCGTGAAGGTTTCTCAATGATGAGAAGTTTTATGGTGGGGATATTGTAGTGTTTAGTGTTTTTGTATTTTATGAAATTATATGAGAATTATAATTTTATTTTTTATAAGATTGTCCATTTCTCAAACCAATCCTTATTGTGTAAACCCTAGTTTTCAAACAGTAAAATGTATTTCTTTTAGATGTGGTTGATATCCTGAGAGGTGACTTGGTATTACGATGAATTTCCAAATCCTCAGCTCCCAAAAACTCAATTTTTATTGGATTGGTAATGGTTGAAATTTTTTTTGAAACCATGCAGCATTCCATTATAAACTCGGCGCCTTGTAGAGTGAGTAGAAGTGACCCACATGGGCTATCCATGGGTTTTCCAAACTATGTGACATAACTACATGCTCAGTGCCATTTATGTAGAATGTGATAACATTTTATCTCGTGTTTGAACTATAGACTGTCCACACCCTATGGAAAAACCATTTCACCACCTCCTTGTGAACAATAACACTCACACGATTGGAAAACTATTTGGCCTAATATTTTTTCAAAACCTAAGCCTCATTAAAGGTGATAAATCATCCTTTCCCCCAATTTTAATATTTGTTTTTCCTCATCATTTCTTCTTTATCCATGTGGAGTATCTTATTTATGTATTTCTCATAATACACTATATATATGAAAATATATACCACATATGGCCTATTATGTGATCCCCCAGGTTCATTATACGGTTCATGGTATGTCTACCACTGCATATGCCTTTGTTCCTTATATGTCTTCTCACCCTTTATGCTATTTTTGTGACCTTATTTTACCTATTTTACAGTGTGTTAATCTATTTTTCTTTTTTCTCTCGACTATGAAAATACATTCATAGATTTTGGATATGTGGGATATCCTTGGAAATTCGTAGGTGGTCTAGATGAATTCATGTTGTTTTGTTTAAATTTTTTTTTCAGTATGCATCATGCTGGACTCTTATGGAGAAACCAATATAATGGCAAATAAATTAAATTGAACCTATTACCATGTTATGTGTGACCCTTTTGAGTGGTAAATCAATAATTATTTATTTCAATTGTTCTTTCCACTTAGATTGGTTTGGTTCCTCCTTAATAGACACATTCCCTTGATCCTTCATTTTTTCAACTCCCATAATGGTGTGTTTTATCCTTAATAAATACCGTATAATAATTAATTGAAATAATATGGATTGGTCGTCATTATTTATGACCTTAAGTCTAATTCATGTTTCCCATTCCATAGATTAATGAATTGAATGAATTTAACATGATTAAATCAGTTATAAGAAAATAATTTAATTCGTTTTTATTTATGATTATGTTTGATAACATATTTACTTGATTTTATCATGAATTTTTATACTTTTTTCTTGTTCCTAATTCTTTCTGCCACATTCAAAATGATTATATATCATTTCCCTTATCATTATTATGTTATTACACATTATTCATTGTCCCACTACATATTTATGCTGTTAAATAGAAATGATTTATTTCCATGTGTGCATTCATGGTATCATAATTATTGTGTGTATTCTAAGTTCAATGTCCCTATTTAATTATCACATAGTTCTTTTCATGGTTTATTTTCATGTCAAGATTTATAATATTTTTGTACATGATATTCTATGGTGATGTTATGTGATCATAGTTGTTATACCCTGAATAATTGTAGGATTGAGGGGAAAACATTTCCTGACATAAGGATGTCATGTTTGGAATCAAAGTGATTTCCTAGGTATTAGTTGATGTGTTGAGATAGATACATTGGATTTACATGAATGGGATTTGTGGGAGGATTATATTACTCATTTGTGGAAATGGTAACCCACAGTAGAAACAATATAATTACTCATTTAAAAATTATATACCTCATGCCTCGGCTGATACTGATTCCCCTTTGTGTAATACTTGGTTCGAAAGCAGTGTTTAGAATAACATGAGTGAGACCAGGGATGTCCTTACTGGTCACCATGGACAAGGTATATTTTATTGGTTATATAGAGGGATCCTATGTCTACCTTGGGAATTCCTTTATAGATCACATTTTATGGGATTAAGTTGATATTACTATATTTGAGAGATGATTTTTAGTGCTTAATTGTTATTCTTTATTATTAGTATCAGTGTGATTATATGGTGGTATCTAAATTATGGAACAGTGTCCTATAGTAGTGAACTTCATATTAAAGAAAAATAATGGGGTTTACCCACTCCTATTACCACTTATATGATTCCATTTAAATTACCTTTTCAGTTATATAAGACTAAATATTTTCATACATTCAATTTGGGATGAAGAAGGAATAATCAGTTGGGTATCCACAGAACAACCATGACCGAAGGGTTATTTATTTAATTTTTATCACCATGTATTCAACTATGTTGGATCATAGTTTATTTTTTCATAGACGAATTAAATTTATCTAGAAACAATTTGTGGTGGAATTTTGTGATAATATCTCATTCCCTTCTTTGGATGATATCTCACTAGTATACCCCAGCTTATTATCACATTTCTATGTCCATGGAATTATTTCATGCGATTTGATGTGTACTAGGGGGATAAAGAAAATTTTAGAAACCTAGTACACGAGATGATCATGGAGTTATCATTAGGTTTCATTTTCATTATTTTTATTTTATAAACTTATTGTATCTAGTAGAACCACTATGTTATGTATGAACAAGTATTTTTATTAGTGTTGGAATTTTTCATTTCTTTAGTAATTATATTTAACATATACTTTTTCCATTTATTTATGTTACTTCTGATATTTTACATTGATTTATGCCTGATATATCATTTTAAAACTCTTACCCTGAGGGTATAGTCTCCCAACCATACCACTATTATACCCTCGCATCTAGTCATCAGCCTCAACCATACAAGGAGGCACGCTTGAGGTCATGTGGTAACTACTCATTATATCATTTTTCTAGCTAGTCGGATCAAAATTCTATATCACACACACCACAATGAATTCTAAATTTATAAATAATAGTGTTTATGGAAGTAATTTTCATGATAATTATACTTCATAAAAAACAATTTTTTTAACATGCTCATATGTGTCCACTATGTTTCAAAACATTTAACATTTTATTTCTCTATATAGACATTACATTTTATAACATAGGTAATTTATACATGATGAATATAATAAATTGATCTCTATTAGATAATTAGGAACCCTTTGATCTTATGAAAAAATCAAAATTTACCCAAAAAGTGTCTTTTTAATGTGAACGTATATTTTACATAAGAAAATGTAATTTGAAAAACCATTTTTTAATTATAACTATGATAAATATATTATAAGATAATTACTATTAATTATGAAAAAATGGTTACAAATATTATATAATATTAATAATTTTTATTAAAATAATGGAATAAAATTTAGAATGTTTATATTATGGATTAAAAATTTTTAATTTTAAAGAAACTATAAATTCATGTCCAAAAATTATTTCTAAAAAAATTAACTTTTAAATCACAATATGATCTAACATATTAAAAATGAATAATAACCATAATAATATCTAATTAAATTAATATTTATAGATATAAAATAAATTTTTTTAAAAATACTATATTTTTAATTATTTTAATTAGATAAATTGTAGGAAAAATATTCATTTATATTCAATTATAGAAAACAAATAATTTTTATTTCAAAAAATAATGATTTATTAGAATTTAGTATAATGATGATTCAAAAATAATTAATTATTCTAAATATAATTAAATATTACACATTCCATAATTAATTAAAATTTAATTTCTAAATTGAATGTAAAATTACAAAATTTATTGAAAATACATAATAATATTTAATAAATGTGTATTTTTTCATTATTAACTAGAAAATTAATATTTTATAAAAATCTAAACAAATTCACTATATAATAATTTGAAGTTTTTCTAAATAATATATCATTTTTAATAAATAAAAATTACAAAATGTGTACAAATTGATTATAATTTCATAAATCAAATTAAATATATATATATATATATATATATATTAAATATATGTTACAAATCATTAAATGACTTTTCTAAAAATCCAAGTGATTATTTAAATATTATTTATCAATATATTTATATTTATTAAGAATATAGTGTATATAATTCATAATTCATTTAATCTTGTTCGTACTGAATAATTAAATTTCTTTCTAATAAAATTCAAATATAAATAACCTCTCATAGTTCATTTAGGCTGCATGTTTTGTGTCATTTATGCTATCAAACAAACTATTCTTCTTTAAAAAAAATTTGGTGTATTTTACCACATGATATCAATGAGATTAAATTTATTAAAAATAAATACACATTGAAATATCAGTGTGTAATGTAATTATCATTTTAATATGTATATTATACTTTTAAATCCAACCATTAATTATGATTATGTAAAAAGACCTATATAACAATTAGGAAAAAAAGTATTCTATTTGTACATAAGATAGATATTTCTATTTGACAATGATTATTTTGGAAAAAAGGTAATGATTATTTTTTCATTCTGGAATGATCACAATATCATAAATATCATATTACTAATTATATATTCTTAAATATATAATTATGATATGTGCTGGTGAAAAAATGGGTCACATTACATCTTAGAGGGGGTAGTCAACATGTACGAATGAAATATGTTGTCATACTTTTGTGAGTGGAAAGTTAATAAAAAATGTTATTTTATATTTTAAAAATTAATAATACACCAGGAAATATATATATATATATATATATATATTAAATCCATTATTTTGACTAGTTATCTGAGTTGGTGATAAAAAATTAATAACATCGATCAATGAGTTGGTAGTCTATCATATACATGAACGATGGATTTATTTCTCATTTGATTGAGTTTGGAGGTTGATATAGGTTATTCCATTAACTTAATAAAATCTTATTATAAGGAATATTATTGTCTTATTATATAATAATGATTGAGGATGATTTTAGGGCAGTGTAAAATGAAGTAAAACAAAACACTCAGTTAAGAAGGATACATATTCTCTAGACAACCTCTTTTCGTAACAACTGAATACCAATATGGTTGGTATTAATCCACAAAAGTCCTATAGAATCTTGGAATGTATGTTTAGATGTTTTTTATAATATTTTATAAATAAAATGGTTTTTTTTATATTGAATAAAATAGAAGAATATATACCCTTCTATAATAGAGGGGGACACTCTTCGAATTTTAAATAATATTATTTTAATACATATATATTTTCAATTTAAATGTAATAACATCTAATTTATTGATAATATTTAATTTCTATGGGTCCAAATAATTTCATCAAATAAAAAATAGGCAATTTATGGCTTTTTTCATCCTTACCATTTGGTTTTTCCATTCATTAACCACTTTCAATCTTATCATGATAATAATATCTTTGGGAATCATGATAATGATCATAAATGGAAAAAATAACATAAGTTGACCATTTTTTATATTATCAACCATGTCATAATCACTTGTATATATATAACATATTAACAATTTATTTCATTTAATCAAATGATATATATTATAAATAATTATTTCTTATGTTTTTTATATCTATTAATTACATTGACATTAAAAAAATCATATCAAATATTTATATTCAATGAAAATGTATTTTTTTACATCCATAACCATTCATGTAAAGAGCCAGAAATTCTGTGGAATTTTTTTTCATAAATACATGGGAATTTTATGAGTCCATGAATGTTTACGTCGCTTGATTATGAGACCCGGTGTGCTCGAAATCAATTTCTGAAGTTTTGTACGAGTATGTTCAGTAAATGTATGAGCGGGTTTTTATAACTTTTGAACTGGTGCTCAGAATTGAAATCTGAGGGAACCGTTGACCTCGAAGTGCTAGTATTTGATTAATAAGACATTCACCTCCATGGAAGTTGGTTGATAATAAAAGTTAGTTTTTGGATTTTTACAAAAAAAATTAATAAAATAAATTTATCCAACAAATTTATTTTCTTTAATGTTCCTTTGGGTGTGTGGAGGTTAAAACCTCCCAGGGGAGGTTGGAGGTGGGGGAAACCTCACCTTAACCTTCCATGAGAGGTTACGGTGGTGGGGCCCACCTGAGTATAACCTCTTGTGGGAGGATATTTTTTTGTGGGGACCTCCCAGCTATTAACCCATGAAACTCCCCGAGTAATTAATGGTGCCACCAACACCCCAATTAATTTACAAATCATCTTTTTGGAATTTGGTTCCACCTCTTATAATTAACTGTGCCAACGCGTGTAAATTAATTATGGGGTGCCTCTTAATTTCATTCTCCGTTTGAATTACATGCCTACAATAAAATAATAGACAACCTATTATTCTTATTTGGTTGGAATTATCATTTGGTGGAACAGAGGAAGAGGAGATCTATGGAAAACCATCCTCCCAACGAAGAACACGATGAACGCTGGAGACGCTTCTTCCACGGTCTCCTACACCGGACACTTTTTGACATAGAGGAACATCCATCCTCATCATCATCAACGAACCGACACATGAGCATGAATTTGGAGTGCGTGACAAATGCGGAGAACGATGAAAATAATTGTATTCTTTCACAACACCGTCAATGAATGACGAATGATGACTGGTGAATCAATGTTAGCGGATTTGAGTTTGAATTATTTTATTTTCTACGTCATTCAATCATGGGTAATGATTTTGCGATTGATAACACCATAACCTGGAAGGCTCGGGCCACACGAATAGGGCCTGACCCTCACTCTTTATTTTTCCTTGCTTGTTGACAGTGGTGGTGGAGCATCAACGGCCGCGAAGGAAACCGGCGGCGCATGGTGGTCGGGTCTCCGGAAGGCACGGCATCATCATGCATTGCGGAAGAATAGGCCACAGCGGAGTACACGGGCGGCCACCAGGCTGCCAGAGGGGAGCAGTGCCATCGCTCCAAGTGGAGGAAATGTAGTTGCGGCCAGGGTGGGTTGCGGAGAAGGGTTGTGGCACCGTCTTGTTGTGTGTTGGCAAATAGGACGCGGGCAGGGAGGGCTGCGGTGGAGGAATAGGGGCGGCCGACGTCGGGCTAGCCTCTGGCAGAGAAAATCGGCTGGCTGCTCGGCCCGACGGACAAGGAGGGACCCTCTCGGGTCTCATGGGATACCGAAGAGGCACCTAGAACAGGTTCTTCTAAGGAGATAGGGGCGCGGTACCCCCCTTACGTGGCTAGGGCGGGCCCCACAGGGCGCCGCGAGCCGCTGGCCATCCGGGCCACGGGGGCAGCCAGCCAGGCCACGCGGGCCACAGCCAGGCCATGCGGTCCTCCAAATAGGCCACGCAGGCCAACCTCTCCATCCGGGATACCATCTCAGACAGGGCCTCCCTCGGGCCAAGCCACCCCCTCGGTCCGAACTGGCCCCGAGTCCAGCCCGAACATCCCTCGCAATCAGCTAGGTAGGGCCCAGCTGACCAGGTCAAAAATATCGGGTTGACCCGCCCAACGGGCCAGGTAAGACCCAGCTAGATTGAGCAAGTCGAACCATACAAGTTCGTCCCAGACCGGGTTGGTCCGAGTCGGTCCGACCGGGTCGGACGGGACCCGGGCCCATTACCGACCCTTTACTTTCTTTGGCAATATCTTTTGCATCGGACATCCATTTGAAAAACCGTCAGCAACATTGGTATTTCTTGCAGCGTAGCTGTGTCTTTTAGTACACTCCACTGGAGTTTGGGGTTTATTTGAGATACAGTCAGGTTGGATGATTCTCAAATCATATCGGGCCCTCGGGACTAAAAGGCTAATAACTAAAAGACTGGGCATCTAATTGATGCGTCGTCTACTGCATTGAGACCCCTATGGTGTGGCAGACCTTTCAGAAACTTCATCATGGAACTTCGCGATAGTTGGAGTATTTCCCAATATCTTGTGGAGTGGATCCCTCTAGTGATGTTCATACAGAGTGTGGAGACTTAGTAGCTGACAGACCTGATGAAAGCTTAACTATTTCGATTCTGAGTGATTCGACTAGACTAGTGGGGAGCACCTGGTATATGGCGGCAGACCCTTGGCGGAGGAATACCTAGTAGTTGGTGGTAGAATCGATGTATTCTAAAGGACGAGTACCTCTTCAGGCTATTAGGGGAGTGCTTAGTAGTTAGTAGCAGACCCACAGCGGAGGAGCACCTGGTAGTTGGCTGCAGACCTGTGGTACTGGACAGGAGGAGTACCTCAGCAGTCAAAGGATAGTGAGAAGCGCCTTTGTGTCACAGTAGGCCCATTGTTCTCGACAGAGGAGGTGTTCTCTACCGTCCATTGTTTTGATAATTAAAATCCTGGTTTGAGCTGAGTCAATGACTTTTGTGTTTTCCTCATGATTGAGATGGGTTGCTAGATAACATAGGTAAATGTATGGTCATATACCTAAGTAATGTTTATCCGTTGATTTCATACATTGTGTTTTTACCATTGTTTGATTTAGTGATACCTTAAGGGTCTTAAGGTCCCTACTGAGTATCATTATACTCACCCTTGAATGGGCAATTTCTGCACCTCTTTGTCTTGGTTGCAGATGAGAGATATCGTTGATTGATGTAGAGAGTAGTAGGACCAGACGGTACCTGGAGTAGGATCACTCGGTGTGACGGTGCATGGAGGAGACGGATGGACATGGAGTGCTGAGGAGGACATCTATACCTACCAATCTAGTAGGAACCCTAAAGGATGACTCAGTAGCTACATTATTTTTCTTCAATTGTACATGCTTTTAGTTGTACTTGTACTTTCAAGTTGGGCTTCAATTTTCGGCCACCTTTTCATTCTAGCACTTCTTGTGTATACAGTTTTACAAAGTTCTTTTCTTCCAGTTGTGTAATCTGGTGTGTTTGTTTATAGTTATAAATGCAATACCTTCCTATTTTAGGAATTTATGCCTTTTGTGCTTGTCGCCAGCCCCAGGCCTTTGGATGGCGTGCTTGGGGTAGTCACGATACGGGCCCCGGGGGACGGGTCATGACAAATTGGTATCAGAGGAGTTGGTTCTACCACAAAACATAGGTCTCTAATATTTCTTACCTATGAAGCTATAGTGTTAAAGGAACTAAGTGTGGTTTTTAGTTTAGGGAGTCCATTATTGGTGTGGGTGGCTGATGTATCCATACACTATGACCCTGACATATAATCTTCGGCTGAGTGCACAAAAACACAGATTACGTTTGTGTTTCCAAAATGTTTCTTTATGTTAGCTCAACATGGTCTGCGCACTAGGCATAATATTTTGACTTTGTCTCATCTATTTATTATAGGATGCCTCCATATGGACGACCTGTTAGAGCCCCAAGAGTTGTACGCACTGACAGCCCACCGAGCGATGAGGCCTCGGTGCATGGCCCTTTACCAGCGGAGGCACCAGCGGTACTACTTCCCGCTGGGCCACCGATGCCACCAGCACGAGTAGTAGACGATGCACGTCGTTTGAGAATTTTTCACAAGTTCTATTGCTAGAGGCCACCCAGGTTCAGGGTAGATATGGACGCAAATGTGGATGACGATTTGCTGGATGTTATGGTGAGAGTTTTCAAGCTAGCTGGGACACCAGCAGACTTCATGGTGATCCTTGATGCCATCCTCCTTCAGGCAGTAGTAGGAAGATGGTGGATCCTAATGCTCTAGATTCAGGATGAGGTGATGGTACTATGGATAGACATCGAGAGCATGTTTGGGGAAGAGTTTTTCCCAGCAACACTTCGAGCGGTGCTGATACAGGAGCTACTGCATCTACAGCATGGTAGCATGACTGTAGCACTGTAATCAGTGAGGCTCACTAACCTCTTGCACTACTCCAATGATATAGTTTGATACCCATTCATTAGGGCCCGGACCCTTGAGCAGGGGATCAGACGGGATATCATATCTCCTATGATCTCACTCAGCATGCTGACGCAGGTGGGGGTGCTAGAGATAGCCCTCATAGTGGAGAGTTTACTTGCTGAGCAGTCTACAGAAGTGAGATCCACCACTAGCCGACACATAGCGGAGTCTATTGTATCTAGAAGTAGAAATATTTCATAGAGTTACAAGAGGGCCAGACCAATAGGTGGTCGACCACACAACTCGGGATCGGTTGTGCAGGGCACCTAGAGTGAAGACAGAGCCTGACATGCCAAGAGCGGAAAGTGTTACTCATGCGGCAGGCTTGGTCACATGTCTCGTGACTGTCCGACCTGTCATTCTGATGATTAGCAGATAGTTGAAGGAACTCCCAAGTAGAGGCATAGGTTCAATCAAGGCGGTCTACAGGGAGCAAGCAGACGTGGCAGAGGATATGGACGTTTAGCAGGTGGTGGACGTCGTTTCGAGTTGTTGCCACCACAACCACCAGGAGGTCCACCCCGACTGTAGGGAGCAGGTAGACATGGGAGAGCTCAGATTCAGGCAGTAGAGGCTTACAATCACGGCACTCCGTTGTTGATTCGATGTACAATCTATGTCTACTACTCCAAAGATGAAATTCATATAGACAAAGGTGCCAGTCACACTTTCATTGCCACTGCCCTCGTTCAGAGCTCGAAGATTCAGATGGAGTCGTTGGCTCTATCTGTAAGGCTAGAGACTCCTATGGGAGAAGAATAGACGATTACGAACTGGAGTCGGTAGTGTCAGATTACTCTAGGAGGTGAGAGATTTAGCTGGGATCTCCCCATAGCGGCGTTGAGACCATACGACGTCATCTTGGATATGGACCTTTTTATCTACAATCCATGATCAGATCGACTATATTAGGCACAATGTGTGGTGTGTCTGCACAGATGGGACCAGGATCACCTTCACCGGTGGGAAGAGAACCATTTTAGCACAGGACGGACTTACTCGGAGGAGGGTGTAGCCGATCACTCACCAGTTGTCTTTCCTTACCCTCGAAGAAGTTGATGTGGAGAGTCTGGCTTATCCTGTAGTGGTGGAATGGTATGAGGATGTTTTCCATGATGATGTTCCAGGACTACATCCTCACAGATAGGTGGACTTCTACATTGAATTATACCCAGAGACGGCACTGATATCTACTCCAGTATATCGGATGACTCCCACTGAGCTTCGCGAGCTGACGGTACAGCTAGAGGAATTGTAGTGAAAAGGATACATATGTCACAGTGTTTCTCCCTAGGCAGCCTTGATTCTATTCGCCAAGAAGGTGGATGGGAGCTTGAGACTTTTTGTCGACTATTGTTGCCTGAACCAGGTGATCGAGAAGAACATGGACCCACTTCCAAGGATTGACGACCTCTTTGACCAGCTGAAGGGAGCACGATGGATCTTAACGATAGACCTTAGATCAGGCTATCACCAGCTCAGAGTTCGAGATGGGGATGTGTAGAAGATGGTGTTCAGGTGTCATTACGGCCACTACCAGTTATTGGTTATTCCATTCAGCGTAACCAACGCTCTATCAGTGTTCATGATTCTCATGAACTGGATCTTCTAGCCATACCACGATTTTTTATCGTAGACTTCATCGACGACATTTAGACCTACTAGACTACTCAGGAGGTGCATGCCTACCATTTTCAGGTAGTATTGGATACACTCTGAGAGCACCAGTTTTACTGTAAGCTCTCGAAGTGCCAGTTTCGGATTCGAGAGGTTCACTTCTTGGGACCCATCATCTCGGAGGCTGGAGTTGCGGTGGATCCAGCGAAGATTGAAGCGTTACTTACTTGGGATACATCCAAGAGCATGAAGGAGGTTTGGAGTTCCCTAGGTTTGGCTGGGCACTATCGAAGGTACGTACCAGACTTCTCCAGAGTTGCATCACCACTATCAGCATTGAGGAAGAAGGGAAAACCCTTCGTGTGGTCAGAGAATGCCATTAGAGCTTTCAGGACCTGAGGCAGAGGCTGACTAGTGCCCCAATCTTTAGGATTTCAGAGGAATGCGTAGGGTACGTAGTTTACTACGACGCATTAGGGACCGTACATGGTTGTTTCCTGATGAAGGATCGAGAATTTATTCATTATAGTTCACGGTAGATGAGACAACACAAGCAGAACTATGCGACCTATTTCCTGTAGTTAGTAGAATTGGTCTTTACCATGAATATGTGGCGACACTATCTAATGGGATATAATTTTACCATGTACTCTGATCACAAGAGTCTCTGGTATATCTTCTCTTACATAGAATTAAACCTGAGACAACAATGATGGATTGAGTTTTTCCATGACAATTTCTTTGAGATAGTCTCTACTCCTGGGAAGGGGAAAGTTGTTACAGATGCACTTAGTAGGAGATATGGTATACAACTGCTAGGATTGGGGACCAAGCATATGGTTTCTTTATAGATATCCTTCTGGATAGAGATGGAGAAGCACTCCTTCAGTCTCTTACGGTGACTCCCTCAATTCATCATCAAGTCAGGAGGCATAGCATTGAGATGCTGACTATGTGACACGACGTACTCAGATATCCATAGGGCAGGCACCAGATGGATTCTCTGAAGTTGGGGAGCACGTCATCCTCTTTAGAGGATGTACCATGGTACCAGTGGCACTTCAGTAAGATGTGTTGAGGGAGTTCCACACTTCCCCTCTAGAGATACATCCTGGAGTGGCAATGATGTACCTGGTCCTCTGACGACCGCACTGGTGTCCAGGTATGAAGAAGGTGATAGCGGGGTTTTTCTCACGGTGCCTCACTTTCAAGAAAGTGAAGGCAGCGAACCAGGTACCAGAAGGACTGATTCATCATTTATAGGCACCTCAGTAGAAGTGGGATGGGATATCCATGGACTTAGTGACTTGTATTCCACGTACATCTAGGGGTTACGACTCGATTTGGGTGATCTTCGACCGACAAACCAAGTCGGTCCACTTCCTACCGATCAGAGAGCAGGGTCCAATAGAGATCTTGGGATGCCTCTTTGTGTAATATATTGTGCGTTTACATGGTATACGTTCGACGATTATCTCTGATTGTGATGCACAATTTACTTCCCTGCTATGGAAGTGGTTGCATGAAGATTTCGGGACACATCTTTGCTTGAGAACTGCCTTCCATCCTCAGACAGATGGTCAGACCTAGTGGACCATCCAGACCCTCAAGGACCTGCTACGTGCATGTTTCCTCGTTCTCGGTCACAACTGGGAGGATCACTAAACATTGGTGGAGTTTTCTTTCAACAACATCTTTCACTCCACCGTAGGGATATAACCTTTTGAGGTGTTGTACGAACGACCTTGCAGATCACCCTTGTGTTGGACTGACCCTGGGGAGTCAGCACTAGTGGGACCAGAGATGGTATGAGCTACCACCGAGAAGGTTTAGATCATTTTGGAGCGGATGAAGACTGCATAGAGAAGGAAAAATTCGTATGATGACAGGTGATGGAGGCCTCTGGAGTTTGAGGATGGTGACCACATCTTCCTAAAGGTCACTCCTCGATGTGGTCTATGGATATTTGGCCGAGGAGGCATGTTATCTCTGAGATTCGTCGGACCATTCTAGGTCCTTAGCAGAGTAGGCGAGGTGTCTTACCGCTAATATCTTCCACATCAGTTGCACCGGGTGCATGATTTCTTCCACATATCCATGTTCAGGAGATATGTTCACGACCCTTCCCACATCATCAACCATGGAGGGATGGATGTCGAAAATGGGGTTACCTTCATGGAGGTTCAAGTGGAGATTAAGGATCAACAGGAGCATGTCCTATATAGACGATCGATACCTCTAGTGCGCATTCGCTGGAAACACAAGAACCTATATTAAATCACATGAGAGAAAGAGACTTAGATGTGTGATCAGTACCACCATTTGTTTCCATAGTTTTAGTTGTAGCTTATAGGGATGGAAATTTCTAAGGTGGGGAGAATGTAAAGACACAAAAATTCCGTGGATTTTTTTTTCCTTAATTACATGGGAATTTTATGAGTATGTGAATTTTTATGGCACTTGATTCTGTGGCCCAATGTGCCCGAAATAAATTTATGATTTTTTTTGGGTATGTTCAGTAAACGTATAAGCGGGTTTTTATAACATTTGAACCGGTGCTCAGAATTAATATTTGAGGGAACTTTTGAACTCGCAATGTTGGTATTTACTTAAGAATAAATTCACCTCGACAACAGTTGGACGAGAATAAAAGTTAGTTTTTGTCTTTTTACAAAATAAATTATAAAATAAAGTGATACAACAACTTTATTTTATTTTAGCCGCCTTTGGGTGTGTGGTGGTTAAAACCTCCAAGGTGAGGATATAGGTTGGGGCCACCACACCTTAACCTCCCATTAGAGGGTATGGTGGTGGGGCCCACCCGAGCATAACCTCCATTGGGATGATATTTTTTTTTGGGGACCACCCAGGTTTTAACCCATGAAACTCCCCTTGAAATTAATTGTTCCACCACAACCCCAATTAATTTATGAATCCTCATTTTTGAATTTGATGCCATCTCCCCTAATTAACTGCGCCCACACATGTGAATTAATTATGGGGAGCCTCTAAATTTCTTTCTCCATTTGAATTATGTGCCAGAAATAAAATAATAGACAACCTATTATTATTATTTTTTTGGCGTTTCCTTTTGGTGGAACAGAGGAAGAGGAGAGCTAGGGAGAACCATCCTCCCAACGAAGAAAGCCAGCAATGCGTCTTCCTTGGTCTTCTACCCCGGACACTATCCGACGTTGAGAAACATCCCTCCTCATCATCTTAAATGAACAGATGCCTGATCTTGGAATGTGAGTGCATGAAGAACGCGGATAACAATTCACTACATCGTCTTCTTTTCGCAACACTGTCAACGAACGATGAATGACGACCGACGAATCAAAGGTAGAGGATTTGAATTTGAATTTGTTTCTATTCTACATCGTTCAATATTGGATAATGATTTTTCAATTTATATCGCCATAATGTGGAATGATCGGGCCCCACAAACACAGCCCGACCCTCCCACTTTGTTTTTCCTTGCTTGTTGACAATGGTGGTGGAGCAACAGTGGCCACGAAGGAAACCAACAGCACACGACCGTAGGGTCACCGAAAGGGAGAGATTCTGTCGTGTCGTGCGGAAGAATATGCCACAGACCTTCTCTGTGGCGGTGTAAATGGGCCGCCACCAAGACAACGGGGGGCGCTGCGCCATCACGTCACGTGGAGCAGAAGAACCCACGACCATGGCGGGCCGCGTCGGAGGAGCTGAGGCGGCCTGCATCGGGGCAGCCGCCAGCGGAGAAAATTGGCTGGCCGGTCGGCCAGTCGGACGATGCGGGACCCCCCCGGGTCCTGCAGGTTATCGAACCGGCTCCTAGTTCCAGTTTCTCTTAAAAGACAGGGGCGCGGAACCCCCATTATGTGGCTACGGTGGGCCCCGTAGGGCACCGCCAGCTTCTAGCTGGCCGGGCCACACGGGCCGTCAGCCGGGCCACTCGGGTGGCCAGCCAGGCCAAGAGGTCCGTCAGCCAGGCCATGCGGGCCGCCCTCTCGTGCCAGGTCGCCCTCGGGCCGGGCCGCCCCCTCTGGTCGAACTAGCCATGAGCCCGGGCCGAACCGCCCTCGCAGTCCGCTGGGTCGGGCCCAACGGACCAGGTCGAAACTTAGTGGGATGACCCACACAACAGGCCGGGTCAGACCTAGTGAGTCTAACCAGGTCGGCCCGGACCAGGTTGGGCCAAGTCGGTCTGACCGGGCTAGACTAGACCAGGGCCCATTACTAACTCTTTACATTCTTTGGCCATATCTTTGGAACCGGATGTTCGTTTGATGAACCGTCAGCCGTGAAGGTATTTCTTAGAGCATAGAAAGCCATTTGAATATACCCCACTGTAGTTTGAGGTTTAGTTGAGATACGGTCAAGTTGGATTGTACTCGAATCCAACTGGGACCCTGGGACTAAAAAGCTAATTACTAGAAGACCAGACGTTCGATTGGCGCACCATCTATTGCGTTAACTCCCCTATTATGTGGCAGACATTTGAGTTAATATTTTCATGGAACTTCGCCACAATTTTAGTATTTCCCAGTAGCTCAGGGAGCATATCCTTCCAGTGATGAGCAGACAGAGTGCAAAGACCTAGTAGCTGGCAGACCTAATGACTGATTGACCGTTTCGACTCGATGTGATTCGACTAGCCCAGTGGGGATCACCTCGTTGTTGGCGGCAGACCCATGGCGGGGGTTCTCCTAGTATTTGGTTGCAGATTCGCGGTACTCGACAGGAGGAGTACCTCTGTATGCTATTAGGGGGAGCACCTAGTAGTTGGCAGCTGACACACAACATAGGAGCACCTTCTAGTTGGAAGCAGGCCCAAGGTACTCGACAGGAGGAGTACCTTAGAAGTCCAAGGATAGTGAGAAGCGCCTTTGTGTCGTGGAAGGCCCATTGTACTCGACAGAGGAGGAGTTCTCCAGAATCCATGGTTTTCATAATGAAAATCCTGGTTTGAGATGAGTCAATTACATTTTTGTTTTCCTCATGATTGAGATGTGTTAATAGATAACATAGGTATATATATAAGCATATACCTATGTAATGGTTATCCATTTATTTTAGACTGTGTGGTTTATACTTGTTGGATTTCGTGAGACCATGAGGCTCTAGGGGACCCTACTGAGTATCGTTATACTCACCCATGCATGGGTTATGCCCACACCTCGTTGTGTTGGTTGCAGATGACGGACTGGGCTAACTGAGGCAGAGAGTAGCAGGACTGGACAGTACCCAGAGGTGGATCACTCGGTGTGACAGTGCACAGAGGAGACGAACAAATGAGGAGTTTTGAGGAGGAAATTTGTACCTACCCTTCATGTAGGAACCCCGGAGGACGACCCAGTAGTTGTGTTAATTTTCTTTAGTTGTACTTTCATTCAGTTGAACTTGTACTTTCAGGTTGGGATTGTATTTCTGGCCCCTTTGACATTCCATCACTTCTTTTGTATACAGTTTTACTTAGTGCTTTTCTTCCAATTGTGTACTCTGATTTGTTTGTTTTCAGTTATAATGTCAATGCCTTCCCAGTTTAGGGATTTACGCCTTTGGTGGTAATTGCCAGCCCCTGGAATATTAAATAAAATATTTTTAATATAATACATTTCATTTTTATAATAGATTATTTAATATTGTGTTTGATTTGAATAATAATATAATGTAATTATTTATTACCTAAAAATTTAAATTAATCTTTCACGATGAATATAAATAATTTATCTATTATTTTATTACATATAACTGATCATATATTTCATATGTCCCCATGTTCAAACTATTATGTTTATTAAAAATATTAATGCCACATTATAAAATTTCATTATATAAAAAAATTATAAAAATCGTAATCAGAACCAAATTGAATATAAAGTCTATATAACCGAACCATGGATTAATATAGATGATATAGAGTCATAAAATATAAATATGAAAATTGATTGGGTCTTGTTAAAGTCCTTATAATATTATTTTTAACCCTTATTGACACACATTACCATTTACCTTGGTAACATAGATTACTATGGTTAATATAAATATTCTCTAAAATGGGTTAAATTTTCAAAATCTTGAGACAACGATTCAAAATATTGATTCCATTTTTAAAAATTTATAACATCTATGTGGTAGAATATATTTCAATATTAAACATGTAAACCATGATGAAAAATGTGTTTTTAGGAAAATATCAATTTTAAGCATAATTTCATTTTTTATAAATTAAATTATAAAGTGAATTTAAAACAAGTTAAAATAATTTAATTAAATAGTATGTAATTAAAATTTAAAAATAATAATTAAATTAATTTCAATTTATCAGTAATCTAATATAAAATACCATAGTCAATAAAAACCAATAATTTTTACTATTCATAAAAAATGAATTCTTTTATAAAAATTCAAAAAACCCAACCATAAAATGAATTTTAGATGTTCATTTGAAAAAAAAATATTTTATGAATAAAATTTAATAACATTTCCAAACATATGTATAATATTTATACATAAGAATTGATAAAAACCCATTTTGATGAATACATGTTAATGAAGAATAAACTGAAACATTGGTAACATTCAAATAAAAACATCCTAAAATAGGAAATATTATAAGGATATTGAAAGTAATAATTTTCATGTGATAAATCCTATAATACTTTAATTTGTATTATATAAACCACTTAAAGGAATGTAGTGGTGAATATTTCATATGTCTCACATAAATAAATGTGTGAAGATAAAAAATATAACTCAAGTCTCATAATCTATATATGAATTAAAATATCCATTATAGTAAATATAATTTTAAAATAAATATATTTTTGGAATTTAATCATATATATCATACTATATGTGATTTACCTATAAATCCGGCCACCTTTTTATAGACAATTCATTATTAAAATATCTATCCCATGTGACAATTGCATTATTTTTTATACATGTTTTTGTTCATAGGTCTATGTCCATGAAAATTTTTCAAGGTTCCACAAAATCTATAATTTTAATCATGATGTAAATATCAAATATATTAATTTTATATAAATATTTTCATCAAATAAATATAAATCTTTAATAAAATTTCATTGTTCATAAAGATATTTTTCCACACTTACATATGAATGTTTCTTATCCTTTTTTATGAAATGGTGGAAAAAACTATAAATAATATTTTGAGGTTAAAGAACCATAATAAGATACTAAATATCGTATATATGAATTTCTTCAATATTAATTAAAATCAATGTTAAATGGTGATGAAAACATAATTATAATGTGACATGGGGACTGTAAGTCACACATTCAATTTAGTTAGGCTTTAGTTTTCTATATGATGTAAATGTTTTATATAAAAATTTATCACAAATAAAAATAACAATTAATAATATTTAAGATAAAAATGAAATTACTTTTTACTATTTACCTTATATTTAGTGGGGGTGGAATAAGAAATAAAATTTTCAGTACTCGTTTAAGAGTTATACACATTATTGGGAACTAGCTTTTTGCATGAACATTAATACTTAATAAGAGCGTATTTCAGACAGACCATAAGCTATAGGAAGTCATTATGATAACTAAGATGGTATTAATAAAGTAATTTTATTAGATATAAGTATTAGAACATTGGAGAAGAGTTGACATGGGGTATCCTTTTTTAGGGAAGGGAATGTACATACATGGATTTATATAAAATATTAAACGAAATATATTTAATAATCATGTTAATGTAACCATGGTAAATAAATTAAAAGAAAATATTTTATAATATTGAAATTAATTAAACTGCTCACATTGAGAGATTTTTGGATTCATTTTATGAATCATCTATTATTTAAATAATGTGAAACTATTTTTAACCATAATCATGATAACTCATCATAATAAATAGATAATATAATGGTTTAGACAAAATTAGAGGAAAACATAAAAATAAATTTATAAATGATGAATTAAAATTTTGAATCCATTTTATTATATTGAATAGAAATAGGTTTTGAAGAACACAAAACACATGAAAATGATTTAATATGAATATGACTGATTTATGAATAAAAAACTTTGATCCATGAAATATATTAATCAATTAGTTTAAAATAATTTTCTATTAAATATTATTACAGTTAGTTATATTATAATTTGTTATCAAGACAAAAAATCATATTCTATCATATTTATTAAATTCAATTGACCTAAAATAATTTTTAGTTTTTAAAAAATATAAAATATATTCAAAATAGTCAATACATGTTACCCATATTCAAAATAATGATATACTGTAAATTATTTAAATCATTATGAATACCATTGGTTAAGAATGACTCCTAAAATTGGATTATTACAAATATTATACATTTATTATTATTTTTTCTATATTGTTTTAACCAAATTTTATAATATACCGAGGTGATAAATTTTACTATGGTAATAATTCATATTTTATAAAAATAACAGGTTTATTATTATTAAAATTCTAACCAATGATACATCTAACTTTTTGAATAAAAACATTGAGTCACATGGCCTCATTCATGCCTCCCCATATACCATAGGTAGACGATTAGTAAAAATGGTTTACATGTTTTACAGTGGGGATATTATACCATCAAATTAAATTTCTTTTGGAGATATACCAATAATAAAAAAAGGGAATCATATGGAAAAAAATAATAAATTTAAGGTAGAAGGATAAATAACCATGAAACTACATAATAAAATCAAAAGATACTAGGCATTTTCAAATACATGAATTCATAGCATGAAGATGTACCAATAGTGAACAAGGGACATATATATAAAAATCATTCTATACAAAAAATAAAAAAACAAAAAATAGTGTGATCCACTATAACATTATGAATATTCTCTGTCCACATCTCATATGTCCCATCTATAGGTTAATAATATCAAATATCTAAAGTAGTGTAAAGTCACTGATTCTTCCAAGTAAATTATTTTTTAAATTATATTGAAATATTACGAGTCTGCGAAAATTGACGACGCATGATTCTGAGGCAGGGTGTTCCCAAAAAGAATTTCTGAATTTTTTTAGGTAAGTTAAGTAAATGCGTGAGAGGTTTTTGGTATCTTTTGAACCAATGCACGGAATTGAAAACTGAGGACACCGTTGAACTCGAAACGTTGGTATTTTCTTAAGTAGACATTCACCTCAACCGTAGTAGGTAAAGGGTGGAAGATAGTATACTGAAATTTTGTGGGAGAGTTAAAAAATAATAATAATAAAATCTACTTTTATTTAATTTTAATGAAACCTCCTATTTTAATTTAGTGGTGGGGACAACCCAAGCTTGAAAAATCATCTATAATTTGAGTTAAACCTTGGAATTCCCCAAATTTATGTGCCAACTATAATTTAATTAATGTGCTAACATTAATTTAATTAATTTTCCAACATTAATTGAATTAAAAATCACATCTCAATTAATGTTGGATCCTCACCATTTTGGTTGGGGGAAACGTTGGAAAAGGGGAGAGCATTAGAGAACTTGGAATATAATCATCCAATGAAAAAACATTCTTTGGATCAAGAATGATGAACGAGGATGACACACGAGCCTGGATCAGAAACTTGTTATGGGAGCGACGAACACCGGTGTCCCCATTATCTACTTCATCCTCATCCTCATGCTATCTCCAACAAGAAAGCAAGGTAGGGATTTGTTTATAATTTTTTCGTGGTTTTATGTCGAATTAATTCTCTCGAACCGCCTGTTATCAATCTAACGTGGAGGGTGCGGGCCGAAAAAACACAACTCAATCCTTATGTATCTTCGTTGCTGATGTTTTTTCTTCACAGACTGCGATGACGGTGCTGTCACAACCGTGCCACCGAAGGAGATGGCGGTGGATAAAGGTGGTGGTCGGCACCTGACCAATTGCATGGAAACGAGGTGGCACACGTCTGAACCACTAGGAACGAAGGAGGTTATGACCCATCGGCCATGGTGGAGAAGGGTTGCAGATGGAACCCCAGCTATCCGCATGGCGATGCAGCGGTGCACGTCGGCACCACCAGATTAGGAGACCACGACGGAGGCCTAAGGGTTCCTAACACCCAACCAATCGTGGAGGACAGTGGCTTCATTGCACTTCTGGGAGGAGGACCGGCGGAGAATCCGCCCGGCCATGTCACGAAGAGCGGGACCCACCTGGAAGGTCTCGTGTGCCATCATGCGCTAGCCAAATGGTCCATTGACGGTTGGAAATACTTGGGTACCCCCCCCCCTCCACGGTTAGCCGCTAAGGTGGGACCCACCATAGCAGACCACACCAGCTGAGCGGGCCGCACCCAATGAGGCATGGGACACTCCTATCAGATACGGCTGGACAAGAACTTGCGGGTCGGGCCCACCATGACTGAGGTCAAACTGGCTGCACCCAAACTAGGTCAGGTCAGCCCAGGCCGGGTTGGTCGGACGGTCCACCCCAATCAGACTGGACGCAGGCCCATCTAGACCCAGATACTTCTTTTGGGAATATCTTGAAAACATTTTCTCTATTTAATCAACCTTATATGGAACCAAGAAACTTGGATTGAGATTGTACATTTAGTACACTCCACTTGAGTTTTGGATAACGTTAGAGTACACTTGGGTTGGATCGATCTCTAATCCAACCAGGACCACAGAAAGGAAACACTAATAACATACACACCAGGATTCATATTGATGTTATGTCTGTCACGTTGGGTCCCTTATTCCGTAGAGGACCGTTGGGATACTTCTTCATGGGAATTCATGGCACTTGATGTATTTACCGATTGCTTAAGAAGAATAACCTCCTAGAATCAAGCATTCTTAGTGCGAGAACCCTACAACTAGATGTACTTGAAGAATCTCCATATCATGTGGGGGTCAGTGCTCAATGATCCTATATTGGTCAGTTCATACTGATCTTGTGTGCGTCAGTAGTCAGCAATCCTGTGTGGGTAAGTGCATACCAAACCTATGTGTTACATCTCCATATCTTTTGTGGGTCATCTTCAGAGCTTGTGTGGGCCAACAGAAGAGTTTCTCGGTGAAGTAAGATAATTTAGCAATACATATAATCATCAATTCTTTTGTACATAAGTTATACATTTTGTTATAGGAGTCCTTACCTGTGTGGTATTCAACTGTGTTGTGTTACCTTTGAGATACTTACCATAGTGGTACACTTCTGAGAGGCGATACCGTTGTGGTATTCTTCTGTGTGGTGTTACCTTTGTTGTACTTACCTTTGTTGAAATATTCTGTGTAATATTACCTTTGTGGTACATACCTTTGTGTTGTTACCTTTATGGTATTATTTCATTAGTGGAACAATTGTGCTTTTGGATAAATAGTTGGGCCGTGTGTTTCCATAGGAATGAGATCGGTATAGGTGATAAAATAAGAATATGTATGGGAATATACCTAAGTAGGTATGATTGTTGTATTCATTCTTTGTGGAATATCCTTTTTAGATTATGAGGGACCATAGGGGGTCTCGGGATCCTTACTTAATATGATTATACTAACCCCTGCACGACCATCTCCCACACCTTACGGTGTCTTGTGCAGATGACGGACAACGCTGATCGAGGATGAGGGTACCAGGACTGGAGGCTGCTCGCAGGTGGAAATTAGACAAGATGGTCCATAGAGATGACCATTCGAGATTTGTACCTACCCTTCAAGTATGATCCTAGGAAGTTGTTCCAGGGAACTGTTTTTTAGTTTTACTTGTAGATTCCAGTTGGGCTGGTATACTATCCCCTTCACTTACTGTACACACCATTTTTACTATACAGTTTAATTTGTGTTTCTATCTTGTTGTGTGCTTGGATGGGTGAGTTTATAGGTTATAAAGGAAAATCCTTCCCGGTTTAGGGATATTCCTTTTCGGTGCTAGTCTCCAGCCCTAGGGCTATGGAAGGCGGGCTTGGGGTAGTCACAACACGGGCCCTAGGGGACGGGTCGTGACAAATTGGTATCTGAGGAGTTCAGTTCTATCGAAGAACTATGACTCTAATCTTTTTTGTGTGGAAATAGTTTTATGTGTACTGATTGTGGATTTTAGTTCGGGGAATACAATGTTGGTGTGGTGGTCGACATATCCATACACCAGGACCCTGACTTCTGATTTTCGACTCAGTGCATGACAAAACTGATTGCGTGGGAATTTTTTAAAACGTTCCTTTGTGATCTCCTTGAGCCATATCACCAGATATAACTTATCGACCATGGCGCTCCTGATTTTTTGGGATTCCACTATACAGATAGTCAGCTAGGGTTCTAGGTAGAGTATGGGAGTACAACACGCCGATCAACGGGGCTTCAGTGTATGGTCCCCTTATGGAAGTTTTACCACCAGGTGGTGTACTAGCAGCACCACTTCCCGTTGGGAAACCGATTCCACCATCCCCAGAAGTAGTGGGTGCACGCCGCTTGAGCGTATTTCATGAGTTCCAGGGCTAGAGGACACCATGGTTCTAGAGTGAGATGGATCCTTAGGCTACTGAGGACTAGCTGGAGGTCTTGGTTAGAGTCTTTCAACTAGTAGGGACACATGGTGATCTCATGGTTACCTTTACTACCAGTCTTCTCCAGGTAGTAGTGGGAAGATGGAAGATCTTGGTGTTATAGCTTCACGAAGAGGTCACTATCATCAGGCCAGACTTTGAGAGCCTTTTCAAGTCAGGTTTTGTAGAAAAGACTCTATGATCAATGTGTATACACGAGCTTCTCCACTTGCAGTAGGGTATCATGACCACGGATCAGTATTCAACGAGGATGACCGACCTCTCATTCTACTCCATTGACATGGTGTAGGACCCTTTCATTAGGGCTTGGACCTTCGTGCAGGGGATCATATGATAGATTTGAAATTCTATTATTTCACTCAACATCTCAATGAAGGTGGGGGTGTTAGAGCAAGAATTGTAATTGGAGAGCTTCCATTATAATCATTCATCGTCATTGAGACCCATAATTGGACTTCAAAATAACAGAGTCATCTGTAGTTGGTAGTAGACAGAAGATGTAGAGGTCCAAGAGAACCATAATAACGAGAGGAAATTCACAGGATATATGGTATGTTGTTCATGACTATTGAGATAGAGCATGACTGGTGAGGAAGAGGTAGTGTTACTCATGCGGTGGGTAGGTCACATGGCTCGCGACTACCCGACCCGATGTACAGACAACCAGCAGACTGTCAATGGATTGACTTGGTAGAGGCGATGATTCGATTAAAGAGGTCCACAGGCAACATGCAGGCATGGAAGAGGAGCAGGTCATGCAACAGGCGGTGGTCAGCGATTCCAGGTTCTACCGCCACCAACTCCAGGTGGTCCACCCTAACCACATGGAGTAGGTGGATAGGGATGAGATCAGATTCTGGCAGTTGAGGTCTACGACCATGACACTCCAAAGATGATTTGAGGTATGATCTATGTCTACTCCACCTTTTCTGCAGTACTTATAGACACAAGTTCCAGCCACTCTTTTATTGCCACAGACCTCATTCAGAGCTCAGAGATACCAATGGAGTTGTTTTCTTGATATTTATATCTAGACACTCCAAAAGTAGAGGATTCAATGATTACATACTTTTTCCAGTAATGTGATCTTACTCTAGTAGGAGAGATCTTTAGATGGGATCTTGTAGTAGTAGCATCGATGCCTTATGTTATTATCATGGGTATGGACTGGTTATCAATAGTTCATGCTCATATCAACTGTATTAGGCGCAAAGTACTATGTGTCCGCACGGACATGAAAAGGTTTTATTTTATCGGTGAGAGGGGATCCTTTGCAGTATAGGATGGACATACTCGGAGGACGGTGCAGTCGATCACACATCAGTTGGCTAGTGTAAGAACTCGTACCTTCTTTTCAGTTACGTTTTTCCTTTTTTTGGAGTTTTTGAGAAAAGGAGAGTTTCTAGAACTTTTTGAAGTACACGTCGTGTACATTATAAGTATATGGTGTGTACATTGATTACGCTCGAGGCCATGTGATGTCTGTGTCATGACCACGCACACGGCCATGTAGGGGTGACATGGAGGCTGCCTAAAGCGGTGTATGGAAAATCCTAGTGCACGTCGTGTACATAAAATGTACACTGAGGGAGAATTAGTTATATGGTAAGATCTCGAAATTCCACTTTTGGATGGATCAGATTCACTTCTTGGGTCAATTTTACTCAGAGAGAGGAGTATCAGTACACCTAGATAAAGTGAGAACAGTAGTTTCATGGGAGCAGCCGAAGAACGTCTTTGAGGTGCATAGTTTTCTAGGGCTGGATGGATACTACAGACGATTCATACGGGACTTTTCACACTTAGCATCATTGCTAACAGTTCTGACCAAGACGGTCGTGAAGATCTTATGGTCAGATTCTTGTGACTCATCATTCCAGGAGCTGAAAGGGACATTGACATCACCACCGATACTAGTATTTTCAGAGCCGAGAAAGAGCTACATTGTCTTCTGTGATGGATTAGGTATCGGGCAGGGAGATGTACTTATGTATGGAGAAGGATTCGTCGCGTGCGGGTCTTGGCAGTTGAGGTCACATGAGAAGAACTACCCAATGCACAACCTAGAGTTGGCATATTTTTATCAGGCCTTACACTATTGGAGGCATTATCTTCTGGGAGAGTACATTGTGGTTTTCACCGACCACAAGAGTCTCAGGTACATATTCACTCAGTGTGATCTGAATCTGAGACAACACAAGTGGGTCAAGTATCTTCAATCCTTTGACATTGAGCTTGCCTATACACCAGGAAAGGGCAACACAGTGGCTGATGCGTTGAGAAGGAGGACTCAGATACAGGTAGTTCAGTAGGCCAGTAATGAGTGGTAGCTTATGTCTCTATTCTCTGAGATGAATTTGGAGGTTCATGACAGATAATGGAAGACTTTCCTATCTTCTGTAGTGGTTACCTCTATAATACTTTATCGAGTATGGATCATGCAGCTATGAGACTCAGAAGGACTAGTCCTGCGGGAATGTGTTTCAGGATAGGACCCTCTTCCTGGATGGACAGTAGGCTAGGATGAGATCATGAATTTATAAGGATGCGTATGGGTTCCAATAGACATATGTGAGGAGCTAATGCGGGGCTTTCATTCCTCGGATTGGGCAATTCATCCTGGAGTCACCAAGATGTATCATGATCTACACTATCAGTATTGGTTGCCAGGTATTAAGAGGGATGTTGCCAGTTTTTTCATGAGGTACTCCATTTTTCAGCAGGTGAAAGGAGAACATCAGCGACTAAAAGGACTTTTACAGTAGCTACCCATTCTCGAGTGGAAGTGGAATGAAGTCGCGATGGGATTCGTGACCAGTTTTCTGAGGTCACCTCGAGGGAATGATGTTTTTTGGGTTTTCATCGATAGGCTTAAGAATATTTCACACTTCTTTCCAATCAAGGAGACCTTCATTATTGTCAAGCTGGGATGTTTTTACATCTGTGAGATTATACGTCTAAATGGAGTTCCACACTCCAATGTTTCGGACAGAGATGCAAGTTTTACTTCTCGGGTCTGGAAGGGGCTTCATAAGGATTTGGGTACATAGGTACTTTTGAGTACAGTATACCATCCCCAGACAGATGGCCAGTCTGAGCGTATGATTCAGGTGCATGAGGATATGCTCCGAACTTTCTTTCTAGACTTTAGAGGTGCTTGGAATAACCATATACCTCTTTTAGGGTTTTCCTATAATAATAGATTTCAAAAAACAATTCAGATGGCACCTTATGGGGCTTTGTACGGTAGGCCATTCCGATAACCATTATATTTGCTGGAGGTAGGAGAGGCATCTTTGATGGGACCTTATCTTGTTCTGGAGACCACTGATCAGATAGAGTTGATTCAGAAGAGGATGGATATTGCACAGTCTCGACAGAAGTCTTAGGCTGATCATCAGAGATGACCTCTGCAGTTCAAGGTTGCTGATCAGGTTTTCTTCCGTGTTGCACCGAGGTTGGGACAAAATAGGATCCAAATACAAGGTATGATTTCACCACGGTATGTCGGGCCATTTGAGTTTTTGGATATAGTTGGGCCGGTTGACTGTCGGTTGCGGTTTCCTCAGAGGTACTGGGATATGCACGACATCTTCCATGTTTCTCATCTCCGACGTTACTTTTCCGACCCGTCTCATGTCTTCCAACCTGAGGAGGTTGAGCTCGAAGCGGATTCATCATTTCAGGAGAATCCTATCCAGATTTTCAATCACATTACGAAGGTTATATATAGGACGGGTTTTTCCTCTAGTACGAGTGCTATGGCATCATGGGTGAGTATAGGATGAGAATTGAGAGAGGGAGGTTAATATACGATCGTAGTGGCTGGAGCTGTTCAGGGTTTCTTCATCTACACCTCACTAGGGAAATTCGGGAATGAATTTTATTAATGGGGGAATTTTATAAGAACCTGGACCTTCTTTTCAGATACGTATTTCATTTTTTTTTGGAGTTTTTGAGAAAAGAGGAGTTTTAGGAAATTTTTTAAGTACACATTGTGTAGATTATAAGTACATGTCGTGTAATTTGATTCCACTCAAAGTCGTGTGCAAGCCATGTCATGAACATGAACATGGACATGTTGGGGTGACATGGAGGCCGCCTAAAGAAGAGTACAGAAAATATTAGTACACATCATGTACTTTTGTTTTATTAAACAGACTGGGGTCGCGTCTTAACCCCGGAACCGTATCCTTCTCCAGCTTCTTCGACCGAGAGAGTTCTGTACGGCCACAGATCTTTTTTGATTCTCTGAGCCTCCATCTGTTCTCCAAATCAATCGTCGTCATGTGCGTCGGAACCACAGTGGTAGGCTCTTCCTTCTCTTAGTTCTTCGTTTTTCAATTCCTCCTCTTTCTCAAGTTATCTTGGGCTGAGCGTTTTGGATATTTTCTTATATCTACGATGTTCTAAGGAGAATCAAGATTTTAGGTTCAAGAATATCAATCTCCTAACTTTGAGGTAGGTGGTTTGTTCCTTTCTGTAGAACGTCTTTGAGTATTTTGTGAAAATTCCCCCAATACCACCGAACAAGGTAGTGCATGTTTCCTGTTTTTCCCTTGTTGTTTGACTGCTTTTATTATATTACTTTGTAGATGAATTTTCTGTGAATAGGGTAATTTACTATGCTTTGGATGTTTCCCTGATGCATGTTTCCTGTTAAGACCGTTTGGTCTAGTTTTTCATATTAGGCTTTCTCCAGTTCCATGCCTATTTGTAGGATGGTGTGACAGTTCTTACCTGGTGAGATGCTGTAGAATGCTATCCAAGTAGTTTATAATGATACCTTGGTCATTGCACGATGTGATACTTGCTAACATTACACAGGGCTGTGAGAACCTAGTGTAGCATACCATAGAGAGAATAGATGTAAGGGATTCTCCAGAGTGTCTTTAATTTATGATGTTGGACCACAAGGGGAATTGATGTTGACTACTTCCATAGAGTGTCTGCAGTTCCTTGACATGGGCCACATGGGGAATGAGATGTTGAGTGCTTCACTAGAGCACCTTTAGTTCGATACGAGACTATTGGGGGAATTGACGTTGACTGATTCCCCCAAATAGTCTATTCTTTAGCTGAACCAGAGTGGTGAGATTGTGTGTGCCTCCCAGAAGGGTTGCTAGTACTTGTAGGTTGAACCATAGGGGTTTTTATGTGAGAACTTCACAAAGGTTACATTTTTGTTCTACTTTATTTAGTGGCTTCTTTATTTTTTATATGTTATATGATTGAACTGTGGATTGTTGTTGAGTACTTCCTGTTACTGTTTACTGTTTACTTAAGTTTTACCTGCCATATTTTCACTGACTGTTAGGCATTTATCTTCATGTGGTTTCCTACTGGTACTTTTCCAGAAAAACTATTTGGGTCATGATTTTGGTCCCAATCATAACATACTGTTGTAGGTATAGATAAGGGAAATCACCCTTCTACTTCATGTTCTACATTTCACTGGAGTGGGAGAGCATGGGACCAAGCCAAGGCATGCGATGATGAGGAGTTTCTCATCTGTTTTTCTTTTGTACTATTCTTTAGTATTGTTTTGAGCATTGTGACTTGTTTGGATGAATTCTTAGATATATATGTATCATGAATCATTTCTACATATATGTGCTCATACTTTTTATCATATTTATTCTTCCATTATACACTTGTGTATGGATTGTTTACTACTCCCATTATTGTTTATTATTTCTCTTTTCTACTGTGTACTCTGCCAATGAGGGCATAGTTTCGCCACTATCACACCCATGTTCCTCGCTTCTAGTCATCAGCCTCTGGTGTTTGGGGAAATGTGCATGAGTCTATGCGACCAACCGAGTACGGGGTGCCTCTGGGTGGCTTCTGGAATAGGGGCGTTACATCTAGCCAAAGCCTCAGAGCGGTTGATGTTGAGAGTCTGAGCTATAATTTAGTGGTGGAAAAGTACGTTGATGTTTTCCTTGATGTTGTTTTGGCTCTACCTTCTCACAGATATGTGGAATTATATATCTAATTGTACCACAAGATGCCAATGATATCTACATGAGCATATCGGATGGCTCCCGCCGATCTTCAAGATCTGCGAGTATAGGTAGTGGACTTGTAGTTTATGGGGTTCATTAGGCCCATTGTTTCACATTAGGTAGCCCCAATTTTGTTCTCCAAGAAGGTGGATGGGATTATGAGACTCTTTGTGGACTATCAGCTCCTAATACTGGTGACCGCGAAGAACAAGTACCCACTACCAAGGATTGACTATCTCTTTGATCAGCTAAATGGAGTACGATGGTTTTTGAAGATAGAATACAAATCAGTGTATCAAGATATCAGGGTAAAAAATGAGGATGTATAGAAGACAACCTTTAGATGTCAGTATGCCACTATGAGTTATTAGTTATGCCATTCGGCATGACCAATGCCCCTGCAGTGTTCATGGGACTATTGAACATAATATTTCATCCATAACTTGATTTCTATGTGGCAGTCTTCATCGATGACATCTTGATATACTCAGTTATAGAAGAGGAGCATGGCTATCATCTGTAGATAGTTCTGGACACACACCGAGAGAACCATATTTATGGTAAGCTCTCGATGTGCCAGTTCTGGATACAAGTAGTCCACTTTCTCGGGCACGTCATCTCGTAGGCTAGAGTTGTGGAGGATCTAGTGAATATTTAGGTCATTCTTGCTTGGGGTCTTCCCACGAATGTGATAGAAGTGCTGTTTTTTTTGGACAGTTAAAACCAAAGAATTGTGCCGGAATTTTCCAGAGATGTGGCACCCTTATTATTGTTGAGGAAGTAGGGGAACCCTTCGTGTGGTCGGAGAGATTCCAACAGAGTTTTCATAAGATGAGGTAGAGAATTAATAGTTCCCCCATCATGAGGTTACTGGAAAAGGGCATTGGGTAGGTAGTCTTCTACGACATATCAATAAATAGGCTTGGATGTGTCTTGATGCAGGAGTTAGGGGAGATCACGTATGGTTCTCAACAGCTTTGAAATCATGATCAGAACTACGCTACCCATGATTTAGAGTAAGTAGAATAAGTATTCGCCTTGAATATGTGGCGACATTACTTGATAAGAGAATGTTTTATAGTCTACTCTGATCACTAGATTCTCTGGTATATCTTCTCCCAGAAATACCTGAACATTAGATATTGGCACTAGCTTGAGTTTTTCTAGGACTATGACTTCGATCTAGTCACAACTCTTAAGAAGGTGAATGTATTAGTAGATGCACTTAGAAAGAGATCAGGTATAAAGTTTCTAAGTGAGGCGACATGGTAGATAACTGGTTTGTAGATATCCTTTGTGGATTGAGATGGAGCAGCTCATCTTTAGTCTCTGAAAGTCCCTCCCCCACTCCTTAAGCGATTCAGGGAGGAGCATATTGGGAACACTAACTGTGTGGCTCGAAATGCTCAGATATCCATAGGACATGCACTTGATGGATTTTTTGAAGGTGGGGAACACATCATCCTTTTAAGAAGGAGTATAATGGTGTAGGTAACTCTAAGGGAGTAAGTGTTGAGGAAGTCCTATATGTCCTCTCTATCGGTACATCCAGTAGTGGAGAAGTTTTACTAGGTCCTTCGAAGTCTAAAGTGGCGGCTGATAATGAAGAAAGTAGTAGAAGAGTTTGTCTCTCGGTGCCTCACATTTCTGCAAGTGAAGGTTGAGCACTAGGATCTATTAGGCTTTTTTCAGCCACTAGAAGTTACAGAGTGGAAGTGGGATGGAATTTTCATGGACTTTGTCACAGGACATCCACACACATCCATTTGTCGTGATTCTATCCGGGTGATCCTTGACTAACTCACCATGACGGCCCACTTCCGACCTATTAGAGAGCAGGGATCAGTAGAGAGCTTTGGATGCACATACATGCAGGAGATTGTACGGCTTTATAGTTCCCATATACAATTGTATCTGATTGTGATGCATGTTCCACTACCCGCCTATGGAAGGGGTTGCAGGAGGCGTTTCGGACACAACTTCAGTTGAGCACCACCTTCCATCCTCATATGTATGGTCAGACATAGTGGGCCATTCAGACCCTTGAGGACATGATATGTTCTTGCATTCTTGATTTTGGCCACAGATAGGATGATCACTTGCCCTTAGTGGAGTTCTTATACAACTACTTCTTTCACTCCAATATCGGTATGACCCAATTTGAGGCATTGTATGGTCGACCTTGCATATAACCTCTATTCTGGCCTGACCTAGGGGAGTCAACACTCATGGGACCAGATACTTTACGGGCTACCATAGAGAAAGTGCAGATCATCCAGGAGCAGATAAAGATTGCACCGAGCAAGGAGAAGTCTTATGAAGTCAAGAGATGGAGACCTCTGGAGTTTGATGATGGTGACCATGTATCAACTTGATGAGGTTTTCCATGATTTGGTCGGGGTGGTATGTTATTTATGCAGTTCATCAGACCCTTTCACGTCCTCACCAATGTTGGTGAGGTGGCATACCACATGGCTCTTCCACCTTAGTTACACCGGGAGGATGATGTTTTCCATGTATCCTAGTTAAATAGATATGTGCATGATCCTTTTCACATAATTTACTGGCATGAGCCATAAATCGATGATGGGGAAATGTTGTCGATGGTTCCAGTAGAGATTGTGGATTGATGTTGTGGTTTCATTGTGGGTGGTCCATACCTCTGATGTGTGTTCTTTGGTAGCATGGGATCCTATAGGAGAGCGTGTGGGAGTGGGAGTCTCTGATTCATGCTCAGTACCCCCATGATTTTCACTATTTTGTGATATGTCCTTTAGGGACACAAAGTTCAGAGGTTGGGAGAATGTAAAGACCCATATCTTTTCATGTAATTTTTTTTAATTATATGGAAATATTACTAGTCCGTGAAAATTGAAGGCGTGTGATTCCGAGGCCCGGTGTGGCCAGAATGAATTTCTGAATTTATTTTGGTACGTTCAATAAACACACGAGCGGTGCATTGTTTCTTTTGAACTGGTGCTCAGAATTCAAATATGAGGACACTATTGAACATGCAGTGCAAATATTCTCTTATGGAGACCTTCACCTCCACTTCAGTTGGTCGAGGGTGGAAGATAGTTTTCTGGAATTTGATTGGAGAGTTAAAATATTCATAATATAAAACAAACAACTTTTATTTTGCTTCAATGAAACCTACCATTAGAATTTAGTGATGGGGACCACCCGATCATGAAAGATCTTCTTTAATGTGAGTTAACCCATGGTATTCCCCCAATTAATGTGCCAGCAGTAATTTAATTAATTTTCCAACATTAATTTAATTAATCTGACAACATTAATTGATTAAATAATCTTAACTCAATTAAAGATGGCTCCTCAACCTTTTTGAAGTGGGAAACATTGGAAACGAGGAGAACTTTGGAGAACATTGAAGAGCATCCTACAAGGATGAATATTCTCCAGATCACGAATGAAGAATGAAGACGACACAAAAGCCCAGATTGAAAATGTGTTTTGGGAGCGATAAATGTCAGCGTCCCCTTAATCGACTTCATCATCTTCCTCACACTATCTCCAATGAGCAACCAATTTGGGTATTTGTCTATAATTTTTTCATGGTTTTTACATCGAATTAACTCTCTTGATCAACCTTTTATCATTCTAACAAAGATGGTGCTTTCTAAACAAACATGGCCTGATCCATCCGCATCTTCTTTGATTGACATTTTTTCTTTGCGGGCCATGATGATGGAGGCATCCCAAATGCGACACTGAAGGAGACCGTGGAAGGGAACGGTGGAGGCCGGCACCTGGCCGGTTTCATGGAACTGGGGTGGCGCACGTCCGCGCCACTAGTAACTAAGGAGGTCACGACCCATCAGCCACAGCAGGGGAGGACAATGCCCAGCATGCCGGCTGACCATGTAATGGTAGAGAGGTGTGCATCCGCACAACCAGTTGAGCAGGAGGCCATGGACCATCGACCATGGAAGAGTAGGGTGGTAGCTGGCATGTCGGCTAGATGCATAGCGAAGCGGCGGCACAGACACCCACTGTCGGAGCATGGGATCGTGGACTCTTGGCTACTGCGGAGGTCGAAGGGCATCAGACACCTGGCCGGCCATGGAGGACAGTAGCGTCATTGTGCCACTGGGAGAAGGACTGGCCGAGAATCCAGCCGGCCATGTCACGGTGAGCAGGACCCCTCCGGTTGGTCCCACACTCTAGCAAGAACTATCCAAATGGTCCTTTGGACTTTCGAAATACCAGGGGTGACTCCAACCCAGGTAGCAGCTCGGGCGAGCCCCACCAAAAAGGACTACACTAGCTGAGTGGGTCATGCCCAACGAGGGTTGATCCCACCATGGAATAGGAAAGACAGGTGGGGCCGAGTTATATAGGACCCATGCCCATCTGGACCCAGATAAACCTTTTTGGCTATATCATGAGAATCGGGTGTCCGTTTTATGAACCATCTGCAGCACCAGGATTCTTGGATTGAGAGTCTCCTTTTAGTGTACTCCACTTGAGTTTTGGGTAATTGTGGTTTACTTCTTGGTTAGATCGAACTGGAATCCAATCGGGCCCTTGGAATGGAAACGCTATTAACATACAGGCCGAGTGTCTGATTGACGCGTAGTCTGTTGTGTTGGGTCCCTTATGATGTGGTCGACCATTGGGATACATATTAGTGGGACTTCATGAATGTTTATGTATCGACCGATGGATTCATGGGAGGAACCTCTCGGAATCAAGAATTCATAGAGATGGAACCCTATGAGTGGATGTACTTAAAGAATCTTCAGATCCTGTGTGGGTTAGCGCTCATCGATCTAGTGTGGGTCAGTACATACCGATCTTGTGTGGGTCAGCACTCAGCGATCATGTTTGGGTTAGTGCTCTGTGATCCTGTGAGGGTTAACATATACTGATCATGTGTGGGTCATCTTTATATCATGTGTGTGTCATCTTCAGATCCTGTGTGGATCAACAGTAGAGTTTCTCGATGAAGTAAGAAGATATATCAATATATCTACTCATATATAATTTCGTACTTAAGTTATACTTTGTGTGATCTGTGTCCTTACCTGTGTGGTATTCAACTGTGTGGCATTACCTTTGAGGTTGTTACCTTAGTGGTACACTTCTATGTGGTGATACCATTGTGGTATTCTTCTATGTGGTGTTACCGTTGTGGTACTTACCTTTTTGGTAATCTTTTCCGTAGTTCTACCTTTGTGGTACATACCTTTGTGTTGTTAACATTGTGGTATTCTTTCCTTCGTGGAATAGTTGTGCATTTGGCTAATGAGTTTAGACTTATTTTTTCTCATGAATGAGATGTGTATACATGATAACATAGTTATATGTATGGTCATATACCTATGTAGGGTTGAATGTTTCTTTCATACAGTTTGGCTTATCCTTTGTGAATTCTGAGAGACCTTAGGGGGTCTCGGGGTCCTTATTGAGTATCGTTACACTCACCCATGCACGGGTTTCGCCAACACATTGTTGTGTCTAGCATGGATGATGGATAGTTCTGATCAAGTTCGAGGGAACCAGGACTAGACGATGTTCATAGGTGGACATTACATGAGAAGATCCACAGAGACGATCGTTCAAGATCCGTACATACCCTTCAAGTATGATCCTTGGCGGGTGTTCACAGGAGCAGTTTTTTAGTTTTACTTGTACTTTCTAGTTGGGCTTGTATATTGTCCCATTTACGTACTGTGGACACTCTTTTTACCATAGAGTTTACTTTTGGTTTGTATATTTTTGAGTGCCTAGTTGTGTGAGTATATAGTTTATAAAGGCAAATCCTTCCTAGTTTATGGATATGCATTTATAGTGCTAGTCGCCAGCCCCTGGCCTATAGAAGGTGGGCTTGTCATAGTCACATCATGGGCCTCGGGGACGGGTCGTGACAAGTAGGGAACTTTACCATAATCGTACATCCAGATTAGTAATCTAAAAGGGTACAAATGGTGGACCATCTAAGGGGTTATATAATTTCCTACCAGGACACCACCAATATTGTCTAGATGAAATCCATATAGTGATCATAGAAAAATAATGTGTAGGTTATAGTAAATATGTAAATAATATTTAATAAATAAATAAATTACAATCCCTCTCTTGAACCGCAAGGACACTTAGTGGATTAAACTACTTTGTCTAATGGATGGAATTAGTGTCTCATCAGTAACTACCAATATAGTAATAATATATATTGTATATTTATACTTTTCATCCACCTATATGAACTAGGTACATATTGATGTATGTAGCCATATACCTGGAATACTATGTGTTGGAACGATCAGGGAGTAAGTTATACATCCATAACCAGTCAAAATGAGACGATAAGCTCAGGAAATATTGTACAAACCCTACAGCTCATAACAAGTGAGAGACTTGATGAATAATACATGAGATGGGGATTGTTCTATCATATCAGAACTCAAAGTAAGGAATATAGTGCACCATTCCCACCATCCATATACTATCATTGGTGTGATACATCAAGCATGGCACCAGATGTAATGTAGTGTTAATCATTACACCATACTGAACCCTTACAATTATTCCATATCCTATATCAATGAATAATTATATTTATAATCATAGTAATTATTTATTACCTTTATTGTCATATATATAAAACCCCATTATTGTAATTGAATTACAATTCAATTAATCATCAGTAAATAATGATATAATTAGTGTGGAAATTACACCCACTATAATTCATTACATTTAATGTATTTAATTATATTATTAATTAAAGACATCATAATAAATAAATCCATTTAAAAATTCATTTTAAAAACCAATTCATGTTAATTTATTTTACAAATCACAGTGTGGAATGTTGAATGTGTCATTATTAATTAGGTTTTCAACTATGTGGGAAATTCCTTCATTATGACGGGCCAAAAATATAGGAGGTTCCTTGGTTTCAAAAATATTTCAATGAGAGTGGGAAAATTCCTATAAAACCAATCATAATGATTATGATGTGTTCTGCACAATATAATTATTATTAAATAGGTAAAATATTTTCATCACACCTAAGGGGTCTCTATAATAGGGCTCAACATCGTTGAACTTAGTAACCAATGATCCTCATGAGTAAAAATGTGCTTATATTAAATTAGAATCGTGAAATCCATTTTAAGGTAATGCAAAGAAATTAACCTATTAAACAATTTAAATATAATAAAATAATAAAAATGTAGGAGAAAACAATGATGCCACCATCATTAGGTCCATTGACTACTACTCAAGTGATTCAATCCTTATATTTTTTGTAGGTTTGGGGAAATAAATGTAACAGTCCAATGTCATGAAAATATTGAAAAATAATATGCACCAAAATATCTATATGGATCCAATAATTAACTTAACTAGGAATGTCGAGGACAGTAGATATTTCAATGAAAATTCTAATGCATCTGACGGATATTGATTTTGAATTCATATGGATATGTTATCTCACTTCCTAGGATGAAATGTTTGTGAGGATACGGAAAATGAAAAAACAAAACATCCAATGGAATTGGGGGTGAGAGAAAAAAAGAGATTAAGAGAATAATTAATGTAAATATGTTCATTTCACTCTCAAAATTGGGGAGCACTATATGGATTCATGATTTAGCCAAAACATGAATAGAATGTGCTCCCCACACTAACCAAGGGAATACCACAAAATGTTAAGGAGACCATATCTCTAATAAAATAAATTATATGAAAAAATCTATTTTTAAAACAATGTACTTTCTCTTTACATTCATGATTGATGGGTTGCACAAATTCAAACAAATTGTGTAGGCCAATCTTCTCCTCTTTCTCAGCTCACACAGTTAGTAAAGACCTTGTGGTCTAGGATGTCTATTGGTAATGTGTTATTCTCTCGAAAGAGTTATGGATACTAAGCTTTCATATCATCTTCTCGTTCCCAGGTCTCATCCTATACACATTCATAATTCTATAGAACCCATAATAAAGGAGCTCACCTACCACATAGTGTCATCACCATCACATCCATGATAAACACTAGACACTCCTAGAAAGAAGTGTCAATTTATCAATCAATCTTATTAGAATGAATGGAATGTGATAAGAATGAATGATGTCATTGAAGCTGATATACATGAATGAAATCATACATAGACTCTTATATCTATGGAATTTCAAATAGATATACAACAGATCTGATCCATTTCAAATACTAGAAGGTTCTAATAAATCTAGTAGAGAAGTTACCCATCCTCTAAATATATTTATTGCCTAACCGTGGTGAGACTCATAAAAAATAAGGATAACAAAACTCAAAATTGAGTAGTCTTCAGTATCTGTAAGCATAATAATTCCATATAGAATGAGAAATTATCGGGTAATTTGTGATTAATTATACATTCTATATGGTCTTTTAATGGGGACATGGTCTATTAATATGTGCATACCCTACCACTTCCCATCATAGAGGTTAATGAAATTTCCTTCCATATAATGAATTATAAGGTGAAATCAAAATGTTATCTTGTAATATGTTATTATAATATAATTCAATAATGAGAATATGTTTCTTCCAAGAACCCCAAATATCAAGGAAACATGAACGAATCATGCACTCTATGACCTAAATTTTACATTCTATATATATCCATTTTCCGAATTTGATATGATATTATCTGAAGTACCTAGGCTCCCATGGTCTTCTACACCACCTTCCATAACCCTGATGATAACATATATTATCTATCAAAAATGCTAGTAAGAGGAGATCCGTGATAATATAAATACTCCTGTGCATAATGTATCTAAATATCTTATAATAATAAAGTCTATTACATATTTATGAAGTTTGTGACATCTCAAAGATGATCAATGACAACCGACTTGAAATCATTTTTGGTAGTTGATTTAGGAATACCAGTCAAGAAATTTATTGAAACGTCATCCCATTTTGACTCCTGTATATAAAATATCTACAAAATGACTAGTGGAAACTGATGTTCAACTTTTACCTGTTAATAGGAGTAATGTTGAGTAATGAATTATGTAATCTAACATTTCGTAATATGCCACCAATACATTTTTCATATATCCTGATACATCATGGTGACACCGGGGTCAAATTCCCATGTAGCATCAGAAAATTCCCACATAAAATCCTATGTTATGTATGCTGGGAACCATACATGCTAATGGAATAGTAGAGTATCATTCACATATATGGTACATCATGAATATATGACATCATTTGAGACACATTCCCTTAGAAAAAGTCCCTCTGGATCTTATGGTTTCCACATTCATACCTTTTCGAGTAGATTTGTGTTCAATGTTATGTCCTTGATGATAATCATACAATGATCCTCTTGAACCTCAATGTGAATATCTGATAATAATTTCATGAGCATGGATTTCTTACTAGAATCCCAAACATCCTATATCTATTCCATTCATTTTATATAACATTTATTCTATCATTTATATATTATATATCTTATTCAAATGACTATTGGTACCCAACCCACCAGCCCTACATGATATATAGACCCTGTTGAATTAATATTAACATGAAGATATTGTTTAAATTTAATACCACAAAATTATCATCATGTATATAGTATCTTCAATAGTTTATTGTATGAAAAATAATAGCTAGCTAGAGGTCATGCATCTGGTAATTTTTCTCGTGAGTCCTCACCTGATGAGACCAATACACAATGAATCACTCATCTTGTATCAAAGAAGCTCCAAAACCAATACTTTATGGGTTATAGTATATTGTATAACTCATTTGTGGCTCTTCTTGAATAATTATTGGTGTTGATTTCAAATGTCCCTTCATATCATACATGGGTGCTTTATAAGAACCAGACCAAACAAATTTCACATCATTCTCTCTCAATATTGTATATGACATTTCCATACTTGAAAAATCTATGTAGAAGTGCCAGAAATACTGGGATACCCACAAGAAAAATTATATATAAAAGTTATTCAACTCCTCCCTCCATGAAACTATAGGTCTCACATTATTTGGGTCACCAAAAACTCCTTATTCCAAGATGATAAAACCTAGGAAGAAGACTTTATCTATCTAGAAGTGATATTTTTTGATTTTATTATATAGATAACTCAATCTTACTATACTGAAATTGATATAACTATGGTTGACAAGTTCTTCTGTAGATCATGAATTCACCAACATACCATCAAAAATTTCTACCAAAATTGAATATAAATATGTATTTAAAACATGATTCATTATCCTCATAAATATTTTTAGTGTGTTCATGATTCCAAACGACCTGAATAGATTATCATATTGATCATACATTCTCTTGAATGTGTAGCGTGTTATTTCCAACCACCATAAATTTACATGATGATATCCCAGTCATAAATCTCTCTTTAAAAACTATCACTCTCATTACCGATGATCAAATAGTATTTCTATTCATGGAACTGGATACATGTTCTTGACCACATTATAGTTCAACCATATGTAATACATGAAATTATTGAGTGTAAAAACTACATACTAGGAAAAATGGACTGGTGAACACCATAAAAAGTGGTGGGTATTATGAAGACTTTATCCTTCAGATCCTTGAACATCTTATTGAACTCCAGATGATCAATAGGTTTCGTCCAATAATGGAGAATGATCAACGGTGATATTACATTAATAATATCAATGGAAAAAATACCTTTGGTAATGTAGGTAGTCCAGAGAACCCATTAGGAATGATGTCCATGAAATTATCCACTACATAAGAAAAAATTTGGGGTTTATCCCCTATTCATCCAGTAAAATATTGAAAGTATATGGTGTCATGATACCTAGCCTCTACTTCTCTAACCCTGATCACATATCTTTCACATGAAATTATATTCTATTCAAATGTTTACCCCTCTTGTGATGTATACATCACCCTTAGAATATATAAATTAATGTGGTTATGATATTTAATTAAATAGTCCATCCCCATATTAAATCAAATCACTTCATGTTGAGGAATAAAATATTCCAGAAGAATATGTAATATCCTATCTCGAGAATAAAATATATAAAATGGAGAAAACCCTTGGATCAGATACCTAACGAGTTATCAAGAATCATACAACCATATAAGCTTTCGATTTGGATTCCTAAACAACCTATAATAGGCTATGATAGAAAACAGTGAGATACAGTGACGTAAAATAAATTAGACACTAATGTGGTGGGTTCTAGAATAGTAACTCATATCGTAGAAGGTCTAGTGCTATGATCACATGGAATAGGCTAGTTTCCATGTAACTGGCATATACTAGAGCCCTGAGTCACTACTTGAATTATCTATGAAAACCCACTCTATTGGACTTATGAAATATTAAACTTGCTACCTCTATCTAGACTACAAAAATAGCATAAAAATTTGATTGTATTTCATCAAAATTCATCGAACGATCCTAATGGCCGCACACAAAAACATGGGGTTTTAGTGGATCCTTGGTTTCTATGTGTTAATGGTAATGTCCTGTAGAAACATTGAATAATTACCATCCCACGACAGCCTCTATATTCCAATACATCTCTTTAGAACTAAGGATTTATCTGTCCCTAAATTCCACACTGGAGACATATCAATAAGATTTTAGCATGAGGATCATGAATCCTTCTACCTCCAGGAGAAACCTCAAAGCATATATTTCACCTATAAGAAGAAACCCTAAATGATCTACATGTCAAAACTCCATGATTTTCACCATCAACATTCAAAAAATTATTCTATGTGAGGAGTGAATGTTGACTATATAATATAAGGTCTTCACCTAAAATTTTTTGACCTGAAACTGTATGTAGTATACCATCCCATCCTTAAATCACCTGGAGGACATAAGTTCATCACCTGCTAGAGTGTGGGAGAATCAATGTAGCTTATTAAAATGAGAAGAGTACTTTAGGATAAGCATTCATACCCACAACATGTTTTTGAATTCTATATCCATTTAAGAAATTAATGTCTGGGGAAAAAATAGTCATAAGATATAGTCTTTATATTGACCAAAACAATAAGAATATGTTTATCTTCATAGGTTATATAATCCCACAACTTCATGGTAGAATCAGATTGTATATAAGAATAATTTTTGAACCACCACTATTTAGGTGTCACCAGATGCTCAAATATTGAATGAATATATTTGATCCACGACATCGTACCATGTGGTCCACCATCCTCCATAAATTCCATAGGATTCTTCTACTAGAACTCCGAAGTGAACTCTTCCATAATCGAGGCTAATCGAAAAACACCATGACTATTCTAAATGATACATAGAAATAAAACATTAGATAAGGTAAAATTTTACATATTATGACTAGAAATAGGATCCACATGTGTCACTATTGGATGAAACAAAGATTTCTCAACTTCTGCATCCTAAGGTGGTCATCACCACCATCATGTGACACTATTAGAGGTTGTCGTCCAGTCCTGATGTTGTAGTTACAAATGCATGCTTCATAAGTAATTTGAAAATTGAGAATTTTACATGATTAAAAACAAGTTCAAGTATATATCCTTCCTATAAAAAATTATCCATCTCTACCTACTCTAAAATCAAGATCTATGTTATAGAAATGATATTAATTTCAATGAGAATGAAAACGATAACCCATTACTGACTGCTAAGGTTGAGTATGTGTCTAACTCTCTGTTTAAAATATATATGTTGTGAATTATAACTTTAAATGTCATATTCAATAAAATTTAGGGCTCATTCATGTATTTAAATCTCTTTAAATTGGTGAATTATAAAGATGAAAATTTCAAATACCTAGAGTCACACACTCCTCATGTACCGAAATATAATTTCTACTTAATCTATAACATAAATTTTTCCATACCATGCAAAATATGGTCCAAGGAATAAAATTCCATAATTGATTATATAATTTGTATGCTTCAACCTATTTAGGAAATCAATATTAGGTTAAGGAAGTCAATATTTTTGTTAATTGTGTTTTCTCAGTCCATTAATGAAATTCAACAAAATTCCATAAAACTGTGTAGACCTTAAAGATATGAAACATGAAAATTATTTTTGAATGTAGATGTGACCTAGAAATATCCATGACATATTAGTCCAGTTGTACCTATAATCATCCTTGTTACGCAATGACCTTATCTCATTGGTCATATGTAAAAGAATGCATCACATCATTAATACCAATATATATGACAATACAATCCATGTTCAACATCCAATTGTGAAGTCATATCATCTATAAATAACATAATAAATAACTGAACCTTCCCATCAAAGGTAATTTGGGTTTCTCTTGTACATGATTTATCTATGTCAAACATTATGGTGAATTTTAAATCCAATTAAATCCTAGTCTCATGTCTAATTTTTAAATAGTTATTCAATGAAAAAATAAACCCTTTAATATAAATTTGTAATATCCTAAACCAAGATCCAATTTACCCTTGCCTCATGATGGTGGGTCATATGACCTAATGTTCACCCCACCATAGTCTAGATGATTCTGACTGAATGAAAGGATGAAAGTATGGTACAATGTTAAGACTATACACTCATATCATAGTGGAACAACATATATAACCATATACCTAATCCCATTAAATCATATAAAATTACACAGAAAAAATATAAATTTGATGATTAAATAAATTTGAAACTGTATAATAATTTCAAAATCAACTCGGCATTGTCAAATATATAAATTCATGGAAGAAATATGTAAAAATTGGGAATAAGGGATATTCGCATATAATAATTCTAAACTAAAAATACAAAATAAAAAATTATGATCCACATGCCTCTCAAGAATATGGTAAGTGCTATACCCTTATGATCAAAATATATGTAAATAATAATAAATATTTTCTGTACGGAGCCTTCCCATATCTATACCTACGGACAAGTAATCTACTCAGGTAAAAATGGTTCCCTGTGAAGGGTGTGATATAAAATCATAATAGAAAAACCAAAACATTATCTATAACAAATCCAAGTATTTCTCATAGAAATATAATGTGATCTTATATGTATATAAAGAAACAATAATTAATAAATAAATAAATAACAAGCCTTGTTAGCTACCTCAAAGAAAATTGGGGGCTACACCTGCTTAAAAAAATTGATGGAATAAGTTTCTTTTCAGTAACAACATATATAGAAATAATATATATATATATAGTATATTTATCTATTTAATCCACCAATATATACCAATTACATATTGATGTAGGCTTACATTCCCTTGAATAATTGGTGAGTGTGACCCCATGTCAACAATAGAAACAAGGGATGTGTTAAGTCATTCCCACTATCCATATAGTGTTCGTTGTGTGATATGCCATGCTCAGCACCCTGTGTAATGGTGTGTGAATAATTATTCCCAAAAAAAACTTGTACAATCATTCATCATCCCAAATCAATGTGTAATCAAATATATATCATAGGCATGAATAATTACCAATCTTGCATTATATTTAACTATCACATTATAATCAAGGAATTACAATTCATTTAATAATTTAATAAAGAATGAAATAAATGGTGAGGAATTTCCACCCTTTATGTGCTATTATATTTTAACTATATATGTCATTTAATTATCAGAACCATCATGATAAATAAAAATATTTAGTTATTCATTATAATAACCAAATCATGTTAATTCAATTTACAGATCATAAAATGGAACATAGATTGTGTCATATTAACTTAAGAAATCAGAAACATTGGAAATTCATTCTATAAGTCTAGAGGATCACTTAATATGTACCTTGGTTTCAATAAAAATTTATAATGGAGTTGGAAATTTCATGTACAACCCATACCAAATGCATAGGAATTGTTTTGGTTAATTTAACGATTAACAAAAAGTGAAAATCAAGCCAAAACACAAAATTAGTGTCCATAATTGATCTCAAAATCATATAACATTCTAAACAATAATACATGGTAGTTAAAAAATATTTTTTACCAAATAATGAAGACCATATCCATTTTAGATAGATGCAAAATAATGTGGTAATTTAGAATAATGATGCGACCCTAAAAGCATGAAAATTATTGGTGAAAAAAACAAAAACATTGACCTAGAAGTTTTTTAAGACTCCACATCTAATTGTGGACATAAATATGATGTAGGTTTGTTTAATTTGATGAAATAGTCTGCGTCCATTAAAATATTGAAATCGATCATTGACATAAATATCACAACTGATCTGATGATAAACTGAATTAAGAACATATATGATTTTAAATTTTTATGAGATGGGTTGAATACTTAAGAAAGATATAGATTTTGATATAGAATTGAAATTATATGTCACTTCCTACAGTAATAATGTTTCGATATCATGGAATACAAAAAACTAAACATACATTGGAATGGGAGGAGAGTAAAAAAAGAAAACGGATTAAAAGAACCACTCTGGGAATAATGTTCATTTCACCCTAAAAAATAGGGTTTCACAGCATGGCCACATGGATTACAATAATGATGGTCAAACTGTGATCCAAAACTATCAAAATAATTTAACCTCATAGTTAAGGAACATGTTTTATCTAATCATGTGAAAAAAAATAAAAAATATTATGTTAACACTACTATGTTTTTTACACGATCGTGCACGTGGGGTCGTAGGGTCGTATAAAAATAGTGAATCCCCTGCTACTCCCCTATCTCTCCTCACATAGTTAGAAAATAATATCATGTATATGTGGAATTTTTTCTACAATCCATGTATCCCTAATTTTTTTATAAAATCCTGGGGTTCTAGGCCTCGAAAAATCCTCGGTAACCCTCGTGACACCCATAACTCAATTAGTAAATAATAAAAGCAGCATTTAAAAGAATATAAAAAAATAAAAAATGAGTCATACATCATGAAAGGGCTGTTCATTATATAATTTTCAAATTTGAACCTCCTATTTTAAAATATGGAATCCATTTTATAAAAATCAATATATATGAGTAGCATAAATTAATTTTAGAATAATTCTGAAAAATAGGGTGAAAATGTATATTTAAGAATATAAATTCATAATGAATATGAAAGTATTTATATAAATAAATGATTTTTATTAATAATTATATGAATATAAATTAATATATGTAGACATATTTTCTATACATATATTCAAGAAACATTCATAATTTGGGATTACTTTTTCATAATTAAAATAGATAAATCCTAGGCCGAGAAATATAGTTTTATAAAAAATGTGATTTAAGGATAAAAGTAAACATATACAAAAATATAATATAATGATGATTTAGAATTAATAATGTTTATTTTATATAAATATATTCTTATTATTCTATTTTAATATCAAATTCATATTATTATATTACTTTATATATTAAAATAAATCTTATTTTTACAAAAAATTGTAGCTTCATTATTCAATGTAAAATTATCATTTTTAGAAAACTCCAAAAAATTTACCCTAATTAGAAAATAATTTTAATTTTTCATATACTAATATAATTTTAATTATATAAAATTTATATAATAGTAAAATATAATTTATAAAAAGTCATATCAAAATTAAATAAAATCTTATTTATAAGAATATGCATTTTTTGTATATAATAAATGATATATATTTATTTTTTACTAATTTACATTTAATAAAACCACTATACACATATTTTATAATGTATTTTTTCCAATCCATGCACCTAATTTTATTTATGAGTTTATAAAAGTCTTGTTTATATTATAATAGTCATTATCATGGTTACATCAAATTACTATTTCATATAGAGTAAGTCATCAATAAAATATAATTTACATAAAGGGAAGTGTATTATGAGATTTAATGATGTTATAATCATGATAAAAATTCTTTTTGGAGTCCCTCTATCGACTCTTTTTAGAATCCATACATACTTTTGAGTCCTTGGATGTGAGGATAATTCCCACTATGTTGTCTAGCTAGTGGCTATAACAACAATACAGAATGATCATGACCTCCTACAGCAAAATTATAATCCTTGAGTCACCCTTTCAGATACCTTTCTTGTCCTAAAACACCTCCCAATTATGTTCCCGTAATATATACCTTGGTTCAAGAACTAGTAATCAAAACAATATTTATAATAAATGGATAGTTTAAAATCCTACAAAAATTCCATTCTTACAATTACAAGTATCATTACTCTATAGATTAATGATTTAATAGGGGTCATAAATTTATGTTAATAATTTTTTATATTAATTTTTTGGTATTTAAAATCAATTATAGAATAATATTATTCATGAAATAATTATATATTTTCTCATATTGTTATATATATACACATTTATTTTTGTTCTTTCATCTCATTATCATTTATTTTGAAAATCCATTCTCATTACATGTTTACCAATTTAATGGGGTGCATCTTTAGAATCCTAAGGATGTATAACATATTTTGTGGAAAATAAACTAATGTTCAGGGAGGTTCATTTTTTAATAAATGGTGTTTGATTATAATTTTGTTAATTTCTTTTTAGGAATCTCCCCAAGTTTGGAGAACAACTATGTTGGTTTATACTTTTGTTAAAGAATCTATTTTTTAGAAAGAAAGAGAAATATATTCCGTCTAATAAGAATACATGATGTGTATATTCCACAAGTTATATTCCATGAACCCGATATGGATCATGATGGGAGTGTATTCCATGTAATGTTTAAACTTCATGTAATGTTAAAATATCATATTTTCAAGAAGAGGTCACATTTTTGTTGAATATTTATGTCCTAAAGATAAAATTAAATTTTACAGATTTAAATTCCATCTATGTTTCTTTAAAAGGCCTTTATGTATCTTAATCTGTTGATTATTTATTCATTCTTCTATATCCCTTCATTCCCTCATCATAGAACCCTTAACTAGTGATTCCTAGTGTCTAAATTTGATCCTTATTGATTCATTCAGTGATTGGTAACCTTATTTTTTGTATTGTGTCAATGTGGGTGAGTAATAATTTCATCATATTTTGTACTTTGATCTTATTATAAGTATGTTTTTTATCATATATGTTGTCTTGGGGTGACTATATTCTTATTTTTTTCTAGACATGTCGTATGATCTTGATTCAAGGTAATTTTCATTCATTTGTTGTGCTGTTATAGGTGTGTGTTATTAAAGACATTATTTATTCCCCTTATCAACCAACACTTTAAAATAAATAAATAAAGATACATTTTGATTTTTTTGAGGTCCTCTATATTAATTTTCTCATTCAATATATTGGTTAATTCCATTGTGGCAGTGTGTCACTCATGTTTTTAGATAGTTGGTTCCATATCATTCAACTATTTATGAACTTCATTGATCCAATTTTTTGTTTAAATTATTTAAAAAATTTAATGGAATGATTAATTGATCATTTTATTTTTTTGGAAATGGGTTTTTAAAAATGATGTTTTCTTATATTTTTTGGAAAATTGAAAAGGGTTTTCAAATAATTTTGAAATGGTTCTGCGAAATTGTGTTCAAAGCATAGTTTCATGTAAATATATTAATGATTTAAAAAAAACAATATATCGCATTGGATGCATTAGATGATTTTGTGGAATTTATATTAATAGCTATCTTCTACATTTGAAGGGGTTTTCTCAAGGGTATTTCCTTTTCTCAATTGTAATATTTTTCTAGTGACTTATTAGACCTATTGGGAGGTTCTCTTGATGTGGTTTTACTATTATATCTATACTTGATAAAAATTTCTATTGTATATATTTATGCCTAAATAATTATGTTTGGTAATTGTTTAATAGATATTCTAACCTAGTGTGATCCATGGTCTGAGGATACTTGTGATTTTTCTTTTAGTTTTTATTACATTGTAGTAATACCAAGGATATGATATTATAGGTTTTGTGTGAATTGATTTTATATAATATGACTACTATGAAATATAGTAATTATATTCATTGAAACATATTTACCAACATTATTTAGGAATTCTGAATAAAGGGGAAAATATACATTGTTCAATACTTTTGATAAAAATTCTACTAAACTATTATCATACATTGATTCATGTAATGTTTAGAATTATTAGATTATTGTACATAGAAAATATATAGAATATCTAGGTTAGAGCCTATATATCATGTTACCTCACACCCTTTATACCCCCTCGGTGGTTTGTTCTCCACTTTATTTCATTATATGAATGGAATGGTATGGATTCATAGTGAGGTAGTGAGGTTTTCAATCAACTATGTTTGGTAGATAATGGGGATAAGGTGGGAGTCTGGACATGATGCCACATGGTGTAGATGTATTTTCAAAATTTGGTTGTATGTTGTGGTTTGAATGTTATTTGGATATTTTCTACTCATATTTTTTCTCTCTCTTTGTTTTTCATTATAGCCTATATTTATCGTTCACATTTTTTTCTATGTTATATACATGTTTCAAGTTCTTTCTTTAGGATGGGAGAAGTTTTTTTCTCTAATTATTCTTTTATGAATATATTCTAATATCTATCCCATGGGTATCAAGAATTCCCTTTTGGATTGTGATGTATTATGTTTAGTACCAGTTTTAGAGGGAATTTATGTCATTTTATTATAATTTGGTGATAAATGTCATCTTTCCCCAAGAGTCCTTGGCTTTTTCCATTTAGCAAAATTGAGATATGATTTTAAATACATGAGATGAATATTTTGGTGAGTTTATGTCCATATCTCTATATTATTAGAATAGTTTTATCATTTGATATTGGGATGTGTGTCTGCTATTTTTGGTTTGTAATGTTAATCATACTTTATTTCCTTTGTGTTTTCTAGTTTGAGGTAAAATATGTATATTTATTTATCATTAATATTATTTTTGTGAAAATTAATATTCCTTCGAGATGTGTTCTATGTGATCCTTAACATTTCCACATAAATGAATTCTTTTAATGTCATTTTGAATTTAGTTTCCATTCCTGATTGTTTGGGGGTATAGCACCCATTTTGGGGGAAATGGTGGGTTTTCAAAATTTGGGCCAAGCCATAAGCTCATTTCCAAATATAAAATTAAATTTATGTTTATTTTATAAATCATTCTTTTTTTAATATTTTTCACCCATTCCACTTCCTAAATGTGAGCCCCTACTATATTAAAATAAAAATATCAATTTTCAATCCATAATTTTGATGGATTTGGGTTTTTTATTAAGGTGTTGGGCCATCCCGAAAACCCATTTCCAGCATTAATGTTTTTTAATTATTTAAAAAATCCTTCACTATTTATTATTTCTTAGTGATTACATCTCTCACCCGATCACACATACCCAAGCCACGGTCTCAAGCTCTTCTCCCCCTCTTTGGAGATCATTTTCATCGAGAAATTAGGCGAACCTTCTATAGATGTCTCAAATCTCCCACATTTGAAGAGGTAAATTGATTCCTTCATATGTCCTTCTTGTATCACTCTTTTTACCCCATTCCAGTTTCTAAATGATCTCCTCAACCTTGTTCAATACTCCTTTGAATTGTTTGATATTTGAAAATTCAGATACTGGTGGATTTAGGTTGATTTCTCCAAGATTCCATCATGTAAGTGTCCCACCATTCCATTTCTTCCACTTCCTTAGGGTTTCATCGCTATTTATTGATGTTACAAAGTTTAAAGAAGTTATAGTTCAAACCTAGTGTTTGAAATGGTTTCTTTTTGTTTTAATCACTATATTTTAGGTTTTTCTTCACTTCCTTGTGGTGTGGCAATGGTGCAGTTGATGTTTCAGACCCAAATATGAGTGTTTTGACTCAAAAAGTAGGTGATTCCATCGTTAACCATTCCCTGATATGTTAGTTTTCTTGTTTTACTAGTTTTTCATGTTCCCTATATGATTTTTGGGGTGCGAAATCCATTTTTTAGGGATTTGGTTAGGCCTTTAATTTTATAATTATATTGTTGTTGAAGTTATGAACTTTTCGAATGCTAGACATGTGGTTTCTTTTGTGGTAGTTTTATAAAATATGAAATCGATTTATTAGTTGTTGAATTGGAAGGAAATTTAATTTTTTTTAAAACCTTAGATTCATTTTGGACATGTAAGGAGGTTTTGGATATTTTTTTTGGAAATTAGAACTTTTTTATACTTCTCGAGTTCAGTTTATGAAAATTGGTGTTTTAATTTTTATCATTTTTTGTATTTTAAGGTGATTTTAGATCACATTAATGTGGTTTTATAAATGTCTCTAGGGATTACAATTCTACTTTAATAGTGTTTTAGTGCGTTATTTCCTTGAAATATTGTTTTGAAATGGGTTTTATGAGCAATGTTTGGGTATACTATTTAGAATTGTTTTATGAAAGATCTGACTAATTTAATGATTTACAGAAGAGGTGAAACTATATTGGAAAACTATTTTTGGAGTGTTTTTATTTTTAAATGATACATTTCAAATGTAAAATTGGATTTTTAGTGATTATTTCCATCTTGGAAATGTTTTATAAAAATATTTGAAGTATTTACTAAAGTGTGTAAGAGATTTGAAGGTGGCGTGGGATGTTTTGTGTGATTGTGATGTGAAAATTGGATTTTGTTTATGAAAATGGTATTTTGTTACACGTGAGTGGTCTTTTATGTGAGTTTTAATATCTTGGAATGGTTTTATAAAAGTGTTTAATGGATTTGTGTAATTATTAAAGAAACATGAAAACTATTGTGGGTTGTTTTGGGGTGATTCAGATTTCAAAAACAATTTGAATGAAAAGTTGTCTTTTGTGAATTGTGTGGTATATATGTGAGATTTTTGGTGTATTTCTGATGTGTATATTATATTTTCATGTGCAGAGTATGTTTGTTGACTTGTTTAACTTATTTGAGAATAGGGGGAAACTGGGTATCTAGATGGGTGGATGTGTACTAGTATGCTAGTGAATCTGTGGGGTTCGGACTCAGTTTCACATTGAATGATTGACACATAAAACACTAACTAAACTATGATGAAGATGGTTGGGGACCACTAGGTTATGGTTATATTCCCTACTATTGGCTCATACATGAGAATAGATATTTTTGATAGTTACTCTCACCGAGATACGAGGTACCTGTGACACAAAGCTAGCAAGTGCATTGGGGTTATTTCATATTTCTTATTCTCATTAGATCATTTAAACATACCGTCGTCTTACAATATATTTGGCTGGAAAATTAAGTATCTTTGTTATTTCTTTTAAATGTTTTGATTCTTTAAATTATCCCACTAGAAAACTAATTTCTTTTTGAAGTTGCATCATTTAGAAATTGTAACTATAAGTTACATGTTTTGGAAAATTTTCATGCTTTTCATCATTTAATGTTTATCACATGGAATATCATAGTGGTGGTATCCAACTAGTCTTTAGCTCACACCCTACATACAAATTTTGGAGTGAATATTCTTTTTTTGATGTTGTAGGTTGGGTACAGTTTATAGTGCCAGTGCTTCGGGATTCTAGAATGTTCTTGGTGGTGATGTCTTGTGGAGATGGTTTAAGAACGGTGCCTCATGCCATGAGGGTTCCTGGGCTATTTTGTTTTCATTTTTTTCTTTCTTATAGTCTTTTCGTGTTGTTTTAAACTATGTAATTTAGTTCAAATTTTTTGTAAAAGATTGTTTGGTTTGAAAAATCCAGATTCATATTATTGGATTCAATTGTTGTTTTAAGTTTATAAACACTGGTAAATTGTTCCCAATTTTTCGTTTATGAAACCTATGAACTTGTTCCAGCTTGTGGGGATCGGTAACTCCCTTCAGTTCATGTCACAATCCAATTTTGTTTCCGGTTTTGGTAATGACCAGATTTGGTTCGTGACAAAATGGTATCAAAGTAGGTTTATGATAGCTGTTTGGGTCATGTTATTTGGGGAATAGTCAGGATAGTCTAGAGTTAGGATTTTTGGGACTTTGAATTATCGTTATGGGTAGTGTTCCTGATAACAACACCACATGATTTCATTCAAGTCAACCTGGGAGGTCAGGACTTATCTAAATCCTTCGGTTTTTTTGGTATGATGATGATTAGCGGAAATGAAAAGAGAGTTGGGTAATGGTCTCTGTGAGCTCGTAGAGCCTGGAAAGCAATGTTGTGATGGGTATATTACCCTAGAACACTCTCTGTGATGATGATTTGATTGGAATATTTATGCCAACCATATGTCCAAGTCACCCACTAAAGCTAGTTCCCCCTTGCATTGTCCTATGTCCTTTAGTTTTGAAATCATTGAAGTTTGGTTCTAAATTAAAAATCATATTGTTTTATGAATCATATGGTTTTTATCAAATTATTTTCAAATAAATAGGTAAGGGATTTATTTTGGAATTTTGGAACTACAATTTCAGAAATTTTTTGAATTAGTAAATTGTTGTGTTTATACATTTTTTGAACCCAAGAAGTATGTTAAAGTTATTTTTTAAATAAGTTTTTTCTATAGAGTTTTCTAAATTGTTGAAAGGTTTTTTAATGGGATGATATGTTTTTTAAAATTAATGTGTATGACATGAGTTTTCATTTGAATTATTGTGCCTTTATAAAAATCTTTTGTGAGCAGTAATTAGGGTTTGATTTCATGGTTATCGATATCTAGAAAAAGGAAGTATTGGTTGATTGTTTTGGTTTTAAAAAGTAGAAAGAGTTTTTGTTTTGACCAATGGTATTTTCATAAGCGACAAAATGCATGAGGTTATAGGGTATGAGGGATGGTTAATGAAACTAATGGACGAGTTCTGTGATTGATATGAAAAGGGTGCCTAGTATGGCACAAAAACAAGCATATGTGGGGCCCATGGGGTACCATTGGTGATTACACTAACTTCAGAACAATTTGTTTTCAAAGAATTATTTTTAAAATAAAATCAAGATATCATGATGAGTGTTTTGGGATGGTGTATATTCTGTGTTTTTGGAAATGTTGATGTAGAGGCGTGTTTTGAATCTAAGAACCCCTCTTAATTGAACGATGTTTTGGGTTTGTGTTTGGTTGGTAAGATGGGCTGATGGGATGGTTAGCGGTCTCTACTAAGAAATGTTTGGGAAGCCTTTATTATAGTTACCCTCATCTCTTTGGATTTGGTAGTGGTATTTATTAAAAAATGTACTAGGTAGGTTGGGTCATTGGGTTCTCTCATTGGATAATGTGTGCACCCATTAAGGGATTGTCCACGAATGAAGTGAAAACAGGATTGTTTCACCATTGGAAAATCCTCCAGTTGATCAATGTATAGAATCTTTTCTCGAGCATCGTAGAATGAGTCTACAACCTTTAATTTTGGTGTTTTAGGATAGTCTTGTAGCAGTATGGTTCTCCTGGGAGGTTGAATGAGACATTGGTTTCTTAAGTTTCCGGATTTGTCGAAGTTGGAAGTAGTCTAGGGTTGTTAGTTTGGATTAGTGTATGGATGGTGTCTAAGATGGCCTCTCGGTCCTTAATAGTTTCTGTGATGTATGAGTTCATGTTAAACCACCAGTGTGGGAAATTTGGTCATGAGAGGCCATTATAGACACTGCCAAGAACTGTGTGTTGTTTTGGGACTTGTCAGAAGGTCCATTTCCTTGAATTGTTTCTATCAATCGAAATGGTCATGTTTGGTGATGACTTGTGATTTCATGTTATCATTTTTCTATAAATGTAAAATCTATGAAATCCTATGAGGGCCTTTGTTTTGTTGGGAGTATGTCTCCCTTGTGAAAAACATCAAATCCTCTGTCATGAAGGAATGTGTTTATATGTGCCCTCCCCTCCTATTGTTTCTCACTGGAAGAAACAAGTTGCAATATGTGTGAATTTTATGATCCCTTGTATCACTGAGAAGTCTTGTTTCGGTAAAGTGAGATCTGGAGTGTGTTATTTCATGTTGAACCCATCGGGGTATATGGTGTAATTCTTTATGGCACCAAATGAAGAAGTTCCAAATAGGGTATTCCAAATCCTAACTGCATGGCCAAAGATGCTTCAATCATATGAGATCCAGCCATAGGTCACAGAGAGAAATAGCATGTAGTAAGTGGATATCCCAGGGTCCATTAAACCCTTGTACAAGCGTTATCCTCATTATTAATGATAGGAAGTGTTTGAACTTCTGGTGTCGTCATCTTTCTTATGTTATCCCTATTTGATGGAATGAGGTAGAGGGCCGCGTGCCCATGTTTTATGCCTAATTTCTTTCATTCCCCATTTGGTTTCCATTGAGTTTTTGGTGAGAGGGTTAAAATTTGGATAGATAGGTTGAGTGGATGGTTTTTACATGGTGAGTTGTATTTGTGCCCCAGAAAACCATGCAAATATAAGGATCCACAGAGTTAGTGCATAGTTTCCCAAACACTGCGGACTAACCGTGTAGTCTTCCCCACTGATTGTGTTTTGGGTTCTTTCTAGGTTGTCCCATGCTGGTCAATTAAGATGGTTGGTTCTTATGGTGGGAAGACCCAACATGGATCTCTTCTATGTTCTATTCTAAATTTATAATGGAAGTATACCCCTTGTCCTATGGAGTCCTTTCGGTCCTCCCCATGTTCGTGTCTCGATTCTATCTCAGGAAAAATTTAGTTGTCTCTATGGTGGGGACCACATTTGTGTCTCTTCAAACCCGTAACTCAGTTTTTTTCATGGTCTTGTCTTGGAAGAGGGTATTCTCATTTGTATCTATCTAACTAACTATATATTAAATGGTTAAATGTTGGTATTAGAGAGTTCCCAATGGTTTAGTTATATCATGGTAAGTGTAACCTTGTTCGATGTTGTAGTTTGTTTGGTTAAATTGCTTGAGCTTTGTTCGAATAGTGTTTGAGGAGTTTTCTTCAAGGATAAATATTTATTTTTATTGATCATTTCATTTATGGTTTGTATGTTTTGTATGTGAAGTATTACTTCATTAATTGATCACTGGAGGTGTTTTGGCCTTTGGGGGAAAAGCTTGGCAAAGGAGTCAATTTTATCCTTTCGGTTGGGTTTGGGTTTTTTAGCCTTGCAGTGGCTTTCTGAGGGCAGGAGGTTTTATGGTGGGAATAATTTTCACACACAAGGCTTCTTTTAAAGTAATTTTTCATTTAATTTCCATTCCTAATTTGTTTTGGGGGATTAACACACAATTTGATGGAAATTGTGGGCTTTTGAAATTTGGGTCAATCCATAAGACCATTTCTAGATTTAAAAATAAATTTTTGTTTCTATTATAACTCCTTATTTTTTTCAACACTATAAACCCATTAAACTTCCCAAATGGCATCCCCTAGTATATTAAAATCACTATATCAAGTTGAAATCCCTAATAATGATGGATTCTTGTTTTTTATTTAGGTGTTGGGCCAGCCTGAAAGCCCATTTACTACATTAAAAAATATTTTTCAGTTCGTTAATATCTCATTCAAATTTTATGTTTGTTTAGTGATTCTAACTCTCAGTCGATCCCACATACCCATGTCACACGCCCAAGCTCTCCTACCCCTATGTGGAGATTATTTTCATCAGTAAATTAGGCGAAATGTCTCTTGATGTCTCAAATCGTCCTGATTTGAAGAGGTAAATTGATTCCTTCATAACTCCTTCATTTAACACTATTTTTCCCTATTCGAATTCCAACATGATCTCCTAATTCTTGTTCGAACCTCCCTTGAATTTTTGGGTATTTTCAAATTTCTATACTGGTGTATTTAGGGCGATTTATCCAATATTCCATCAAGTAAGTGTTCCTACCTTAAATTTCATCCTTTTCTTTATGGTTTCATCCCACTTTCTTGATGTTCCAATGTGTTAAAAAGTGTGGGTTATATCCTAGGGATTTACATGGTTTTCTTTTTTGGATTCTTGAGATTTTAGGTTTATATACACTTCATTGTGGTGCAACGGTGCTGTGATTGATGTTTCACACTATGATTTGAGGGTTTCGACTAAGAAGGTAGGTGATTCCATGGTTAACCATTACTTGATGAGTTATATTGATGGTTTAACTGGTTTTTCATGTCTTCCATATGTTGTTTGTGGTGTGAAAACCGTTTTTATGGATTTGGATAAGCCATTAATTTTATAATTCCATTTTTTTAAGTTGTGAACTTTTCGAATGTAACACATGTGGTATCTATTGTGGTAGTTTTATAGAATATGAAATTGATTTATTAGATGTCTAATGGGGCTAAAAATTCTATTTTTTAATTCCTTAGTGTCATGTGGGAATTGGAAGGGTGTTTTAGGTATAGTTTTGGTGTGTAAAACATTGTTATGCTTCTTGATAACATTTTATGAAAATGGGTGTTTTCCTTTGTATCATTTGTGGTATTATTCAAAGTGATTTTATAACACTTGAATGTTGTTGTATAAATTCATATAGGGATGATAATTTTACTATGGTAGTGTTTTGATGTGGTTTTCTCCTTGAAATATGGTTTCGAAATGGGTTTTATGATTAATGTTTTGATATACTCTTTATAATTGTTTTATAAATGGTTGGAATGATTTAATGATTTATGTACGAGGTGAAACTACATTAAAAAACTGTTTTTGAGTGTGGGTATTTTGAAATGATAAATTTTAAATTTTAAAGGGGATGTTTTGTGATTTGTTCCATCATGGAAATGTTTTGCAAAAATGTATGAAGGATTTACTAAATTGGGTAAGAGATGTGAAAGTGATGTGGGATGTTTTGTGTGAGTGTGATGTACAAAATGAATTTAGGTTCTGAAAATGGTATTATATACCATTGAGTGGGATCTATGTGAGTTAGAATATCTTGTAATGGTTTTATATATTTTTCTAATGGATTTTTTGAAGTGTAAAATAAATGTGAAAAGTCTTGTGGGTTATTTTGGTGTTAGTCGGATTTCAAAATCATTTTGAATGAAAAGTGAACTTTTGTGACTTGTGTGGTATACATGTGGGCTGTTTTGAAAATTTGTGATGTAGAAATGATATTTTCATGTGAAAATTATATTTATTGACTTGTTAAATGTGTTTGAGGACAAGGTGAAAACCTGGGTATCTAGGTGGGTGGACGTATATTAGTATGCAAGTGAATCTGTGGGGTTTGGCCTTAGTTTCACATTGCAAGATTGACTCTTAAAACAATAAATAAACTATGATGATGATGATTGGGTACCACTGGGATATGTTTATGTTCCCTACATGTAGCTCTTTCACTATAATAGACGTTTTTTATGGTTACTCTCACTGAGATACGAGTTACGTGGGACCCACAGCATGCTATATCTTGTGCTCATTTGATCATTTATACTTACAGTCGGCATACGATATATTTACATGTAAAATTAAGTAGCTTTGGAATTTATTTTTAAATTACTTATTCTTTAAATTTGCCCAATTAAAAATTTATTTTTTAAAAGTTTCAACTTTAAGAAATTGTAACAAGAAATTAAATATTTTTGAAAAAATGCATGTTTTTCGCCTTTGAATGTTTATCGATTAGAAATTATTAGTGGTGGTATCCTACAAGGATTTGGCTCAAAAACTACATTAACCTTTTGGTGTAAGTAGACCTTGTTTTTTTATGTTGCAGTTTGGGAATAGTTTATAGTGCCAGTGGTTTGGGTTTCTAGAAGGTTCATGGTGGTGATGTCTTGTGGGGATGGCATGAGGGTGGTGCCTTTTTCCATGAGGGTTCGTGGGATATTTTTTGGGTTTTTACCTTTAATATAGTCTTTTTGAGTATTTTTAAACTATGTAATTCAGTTATAAATATTTTTGAATGATTGTTTGGTTTGATAATTAAATATTTAAAAATCTGTTACCATGGTTAATAAAAAACAATTCAACAAAAGGGGTGAAAACAAATGACATGTCTTCAATGACACCAAAACCTATACAAATTAGATTAAATTATTTTATTTAACATTACAATATTTTTATTTAAATCAATTTTTTGGATGAATTTTTATTGAATGACTTTTTTATATTTTAATATTGGTTTTTGTAATTCTTTGTCTCTCCTTTCCCTCAAATGTAAAATAATAAACAATCCAAATTTAAATTACAAATATTTTATTAATATAGCATTTCTATAACATTAAAAATTTTCTTAAAAACATTATGATACCATAATTTGAGATTTTTTCTCCTATAAAATACATAACATGGTTCCTCGTGTAAGGAATGATGGACAAATAAAAAAGTGTTAATCATCTCACATGAATTATTTGAGTTGATTTCTTCTTATACCTCTATTAAATCATTGTTATTCATAATGAAATAATATATCTGACATCATAAATATAATAAAGTTTTTATAATTAGTTATTAACCATCATTATACACCCTTTAACACATAAAATAATAAGTGAATGTGTTGGTCATCTGAATTTGTGGACAACAACCTCCATGTAGAGATATAATCATTTTTTACATCACCCTCATTAATTAATTGTTATTATTAAGGTTTTAGTGTTTATAGATGGTATTAAATTCATAATTATTATTCTCTAATTAAAAATTTTTATCTACAACCATCAATACCATTCTTTTGGAAAACGATAACATCGTTCATGCATACCAGTGGACCACCACCTACATGAAGCAATGTGGTTCTTTTTTTAATTTACATGGATTATAGTAATGTTATATTAAGTTATTATATATGGCTATTAGGATCTAATAACTACTCAATGAAGGTTATTTTTTACCATTCATTCATTATATTCGTCAAAAAGTGTAAATTTCATTCATAAAAGCGTATATCTTACCATCTTTGTAAGAGTTGTAATTTAAATTTCAATGTCCACCCTTTATTGATAACACTATATATATATAATTAATATATAAATATATATTATATCTATAACTTATTTAATATTATTGATACGATGGTTCCACATTCAATAAATTGTTTCAAGAACATTGAACAAAATTTCTCGTGAAAACCCAAATAGTTAACAACCAAACATGATGATTTTAATATTTAATATTTGATAAATTTGTGTTAAAATGTAATAAGAGGTTAATAATAGATATTATATAGATGAATATGAATATATTATGGAATTATATTATATATAAATTTATTATATAAGTTTTTTATTTCTCCATAAATTTAATTCAAACATTAGGTTATATATTTTTATTTTAAAGTTATTTGTTTAATTATGATTATTTTCATTGAAATTATGGAATACAATTATCCATAAATTCATATTTTTTCTTACGTTATTTTTTGTTATTTTTAATGAAGGTATAAGGGATTAATATTTCAATTCCACTATTTGTTTTTATTTTTTATTATAATATTTTTGATAAAGAAACTAAATTATTCATATATAATGAATATCATGATATTTTTTCCCTTTTGTTATTTCAGGGGGTTTTATTAAATATTTCAATTTTCATCTCAATAATAACTTATAATATTGAAAATTTTGTTTTAATTAAATTCTAATCTATTTCTCTATTCAATACAAAAATTACTCTTTTTGTGGACCAGGTTCTCTAAAAAAATATTCAACAATATTTTTAATATCATCCTATGATTGTTTTAATTATTATTTAATCATGATTTAATTTAAAAAAATTAAAATTAATCCACATACCATTTTATGAATGAATTACTTTTTTTGTTTTACAAAGAATATTAATGGAGTATTTCATTTATCATATAAAGAATTAACATAATTTCCCACAACTAGGACAACTTTTGGATATGAATTTTACTCTACTAGTTACACAACATGATTTTGATGAATATTTTGTACTTACTATTATGTAATTTAAATAATTTTATTATCAAATTGAATAATCAAAATGGTACATTCCTCAGGAAATATTCCAATGAATATTTAAAGGAATCATTCATCTATCAAAAAAATTAAACTTTGTTTAATATTTAATATGGATATAATCCAATGATATCATCTTTATTATTTCTATGGATATATTATGGTTATGATGATGAAATTTCTACGAAATCCATTTTCTATTACTTTTATTTGGATATGATGATTTTTTATATTGTGTAATAATCCAATGTGTTGGTACATATCTTTTAAATTATATTTCTTTGGATATGACTATTCTACACTTTATTCCCCTGGTTTAGGACATGATATTTTTCCAATAATATGTTTTCATGGAATATGTTCAATGATTCATTTGGTATTTCTGTCTTTTGAACTATCATGTTTTATTCCTTAACACATGATGATCATCAATGAAATTTTTAGTATGATTGTCAATGTTTATTATCTTTTAATTATACCCTTTATCCATATATTTTCGTTAAATTATGAATGATATCTCCTTTTATTACCCTTAATGTGCATATTAGATCTACATGTTTTTCATTTTAGTTTCATCAAGATATAATTAATCTTCTATGTATGGTGTGTCTAGGAATGACGGTTGTTATAATATAGTAAATTGTAGAAGATTTAGATATATTGTGAATTTTTATATATATCCTTGTTTAAAATTACTCAAAAAACAATAATTATATATTATATAATGATTTAATTTAATGTTTATCCGTCTAATAAGAGGTAATATTTATTTATGAAATTTGTTGGTTAATATAGTTGTTTTTATAGAAACGATTAGTTACCTATGGAATCAAGGATTTTAAAAACTAACTGAGGACACTTAGTATAGTCTTATGTATGGGATAAAATTTTAGGTTATGTAAAATAATAATTACATTTTACTAGAATGAAAATCTATATCTCTATAATTCATGTGGATTTGGTTTTATCCTAGATTCATCCATGGGTAAAACATCAAAAAAGAGTTGGTCGAGTTTATTCTAGTAATCATTTCACTTCATGTTTATTGGTACCTTATTATGCACATTGTTTTTCACTATATAGGGATATGATTTGTTAAATTATCCTATAATTTATAAACCACAGTGACATATTTTAATTGATAAATATTATGGAAAACCTCGGTTAATCAAAATTTTACTTAAATTAAAGAAATTTTTTCATGATTTATACATCCTATATATTATATTTACTCACTATTTGGTTTCCAACTATGATTATTGTTTCTAATAATAAAAATATTCTTTTATTTAATTGTTGTAACCCAATCAATTCATTTTAAGGTTCAATATGATATTCAATATAGCGGTTATCAACCAAAGAAAAATATATTATGGGATCTAGAATAAAAAATATATTTGTTATGATTACACGAAAATCATAATAAATGAAAAATTTTATTCTTAACAATTATAAAATTTTGGAAGGACATATTATTGATTCTTTGATTAGGTTACATCCATCATTATTTAAGGGATTAGTTGATCCACTAGTTTCTGACAAATTGATCAATTCCATTGAAAATATATTCCCCATTAATGATTATTTTGATCATGAAAAATACTTTTATGGGGTTAGTGTAGGTCAATATTGGACTCACATCAAGAATAAGAGGAAATCAAATGAAATTGACTCCATAAAGTAGTATGAGTATAGATGGTAAGGATAAAATCATTAATTTAATCACTTTCTCCATATGAAAAGAGAGAAATAATTACTAATTCAAATACAGAAGGATAATGAATCTATGACTACCAATATGGAATATTTTACCACAAACATAAAGGATGATTCTGGTATTATAATTTACTAATGAATTAATATTGAGATATTCACTTGTGGGTTAAAAATATGACTTATAAGGCAAATAGGCCTAATGGTCATCAGAATTAATTAATTTAACATTAAAATATATATTAAGGATGAAATTTAATTTTTTTACATATTAAACTCAATGATTTAATAGGAAAAGAAATGTCACAACACTTCCACAAGGACTGTACTGTGACTACTCCAGGCTCGCCTTCCATAGTCCAGGGGCTGGTGACTATCACAAAAGGCGTAAATCTCTAATCTAGGAAGGAATTTCCATTATGAATGTAAACAAACACAATAGAGTATGCAACAGGAAGTAAACACTAAGTAAAATTGAATACAAAAAAGTGTGTTGGAAAGTAAATGGGCCAGTATACAAACCCAACTGAACAACAAGTACAAGTAAAGGGACAAACAAACTGAAAGTATAGAGTAGCTCCTTGATCCTCTTATGGGGATTCCGACCTATAGGGTAGGTACATATGTCCACCTCAGCACCAACGTCTGACAGTCTCCACCGGGTTCCGACTCGTCGCAAGGTCCACCTCCGGGTACCATCTAGTCGTGGCGCTCTTGACCACCGTCAGCGATGTCAGTCATCTACATCCAACACAATGAGGTGTGGGCATAACTCGTGTAGGGGTGAGTATAACGATACTTAGTATGGACCCCGAGACCCGCGAGGCCTCATAATATCCACTAAGGATAAGCAAAAGGAAAAAGATAAACCCAAAAAGTATCAACTAACCCTACTTAGGTATATTCACATACATATATCAAATTTACCAAACTCAGTCTCGCTTCAACACACGATCCCAATAACAACTCAGTCCACACATGAAGTAAAGTAAACACCATTATGATAATGGTTGAAAGACATGACTTAGGTCACACAGGTATGAAACATTTATAGATAGATATAGATGATCAGATGTTTCTACTGGATCATCTAATCTATCGGACCCACACTGGATACAGTCCAGCTAAACTGTCGTACCCACACAGGATATAGTCTAGCTATATCGTCTAAGCTGTCAGACTCACACATGATGTAGTCCAGCTATCTCGTCTAAGTTTTCGTACCCTCATAGGATATAGTCCACCTATTCTAGAGTAATAGAGATGATCAGATGTAGTCATTAATTCATCTAAGTTGCTGGACCCACACATGATATAGTCCGGCTACTCTGTCAGAACTGTTGAACCCACACAGGATTCTGGTACAGTTGTCGTCATCGTCGAACCCATGGAGGATTCTAGTACGGTAGTCATCGCAGTCGCAACCAACTCTAGGGTTCTCACACACTACACGCTCGATTCCGGGAGGGTCCGTGACTCAAGTCAAGAAGTCAATATATCCACTTTCACGAAGTCTAGAGATGATTTATCCTGAATTTACGCCTCATCAAAAGAAAACCCAACGCGACACACGGCCCATCAAACAGATTCCCGGTCTAAGAGATATAGGTTTCCCATTTCATGGGGCCAGTTGGATTTACTCTCAATCCAAACCTATCTGTTTTACAAATTCGTCCAAAACCCACTTAGAATATCCCAAAAGGACTGCCTCAACACAAGGGTACCAGTGGCGTAGGCGGCGTGTCGATCATATCCGAGGTCTATAATTTATTCACGTTTCAGTGAAACGGGCCCGACCCGTCAAGCCCAGTGGGCTGGCGGGTCGGCCCGACCCCATTCAGCGGGTCTATCCCGGATGGGGGGTTGGCCCGGACTGGTGGGGCATAGACCACCTAGGGACCCAACTGGATCTTCATCTCGAGCATCCCATGGTTGCGGGTCGTGGTTCTCCTCCATGCAGTCGGTGTGCGGTCGCCGCTTCCGGTCACCGCCGACTCCGGTCGCCATTGACAAAATAATCACGAACCAATGGAGGGTCATCGGGCCATGTTCATTCAGCCCAGACCCTCCACGTTAGGCTATATAAAAAGGATGAAGACAATCCAAATCATTCATCATGAATGAGGTATAATTTTATCCATTTAAAATTATACAAAACCCCCTACCTTGATTCTGATGTTTTCTTGTCGGTGTTTCGGGAAGATAATTCGAAGACGACGTCGATTTGTTGACATCGGGGTGCATCCAAGGAGGAAGCGTAGTCGACGTTCCTCATGGTAGGCTCCTTATCTATTGTCTTTGAAGAAGATCAACGTTGATTTCGTCATTATTTGTTGGAGAGAAAGGGTGTTTTTGTGTTCTTCAGGGAAGAATGCTCTCTCCCTAATTCTCCAAAAGTTCCACCACAGAATATTTCATAAGGAAAATATAATAAAAGTTTCCCCAATAAAATAATATTTCCATGAATTTTGAAAATAATTCAAATGTATTGTTGACACCACAAAACAACTAAAAAAGACTTTAATTATTTTTTTTGGAACAATTAATGGGATGGAGGAGGAGAGGCTCCACCATTATGTGGAAGCTGAAATGTTATGAGAGGGGTTTAAGGAGATAAAGGGGTTTTTGAGGGGTTAGGTGCTCTTTTGGGCCCCACCACACATTATCCTCTCATGGGAGGTTATGTGGGGTGTGGGCCCCACATCCAAATCCTATTTGGAGAAGATAACCACCCCCATAACAAAAATTATGTAACACATAATTTTTATTTATTTTAAAAATAAATCCCAAAAATTAACATCTCCTCCCGACAAAAAAAACTGCGGTAAAGGTCCCCTTAGGCGAATATTGGTGTTGTGTGTTCATTGGTGTCCTCATATTTCAATTCCGAGCACCAATTCAAAAGATAGAATAACTTGTACGTACGTTTACTGAACATACCCGAACAAAACATCCAAAATTGATTCTGGGAACACCGAGCATCGGAATCAGGAACTCTCAGAAACTACTAACTCATAAAATTCCAAAGAAATTAAGGAAAAAATGTCCTTGAAATTTTCCGTGTCTTTACATTACTCCCACCTCAGAGATTTACGTCCCTGTAAAGCTACTACTCACACTAAGGAAACAAAAGTGGGTACTGAGCACGCATATGATCCTTCCGCTCCAATGTACTATCCTAGAGGTTCCTGTGCTGCTAGAAAACATGCACCAAAGGAATCAACCATCCATGCATAACCCGCTTCTGTCAATACTCAATCTCCACTAGATCCTCCGTGAATGTTTCCTCGTCGTCGATGTCCAGCACCCCGTGGCCGATGATGTTGGAAGGGTTATTCACATATCTCCTCAGTTGAGATACATGGAAGATGTCGTGCACTCAGTGCAACTAAGGTGGAAGGTCCAGGCGGTAAGCCACCTCACCTACTCTACTAAGGACCTAGAAAGGTCCGTTGAATTGTGGAGATAACTTGCTGCCCAGACCAAATCTTCTTAGACCTCATCGAGGTGAGACCCGTAGGAAGACATCATCTCCATCATCGAACTCCAGTGGTCTTTGTCTCCAATCTGCATAGGACTTCTATCTGCTTTGTGCGGTCTTCATATGATTTTAGATGATCTGCACATTCTCTGTCATAGCCTACACCATATCTGGTCCAATAAGTGCTGACTCCCCAGGGTCAGTCCATCATAAAGGTGATCGGAAAGGTCGTCCATACAGTGCCTCGTAAGGTGTCATCCCGATGGTGGAGTGGTATCTATTGTTGTACGCAAACTCCACCAAGGGTAAGTGATCCTCCCAGTTGTGACCAAAGTTGAGGACACATCCACGGAGCATGTCCTCGAGAGTCTGAATGGTCCTCTCAGTCTGACCATCCGTTTGAGGATGGAAGGTGGGGCTCAAGTGAAGCTGCGTCCCAAAATCCTCTTATAGCCCCTTATATAGATGGGAAGTGAAACGAGCATCTCGATCGGATAGGATAGCTGATGGAATACCATGAAGTCGTAAGATCTCCTAAACATAGAGGCTTCACGTGCTCTCCACTGAGCCCTGCTCTCTGATCTGTAGGAAGTGGGACGACTTGGTGAGTCGTTTGACAATCAACTAGATAGAGTCGTGTCCTCTAGATGTACGTGGAATCAACATCATGAAATCAATGGATATCTCGTCCCACTTCCACTCAGGGACCTCTAAGTGTTGTACCATGCCTGCTGGTACCTGGTGCTCTGTCTTCACTTACTGACAAGTGAGGCATTGCGAGATAAACTCTGCTACAACTTTCATTATAACTGCCCACAAGTGTTGTCGTCTGAGGTCCTGATACCTATTCTCCACTCCTACATGTACCACTAGAGGGGAAGTGAGTAACTCCCTCAACAACTCCTATTGTAATGCAACGGGTACCGTGGTACGTCCCCTAAATAGGATGATGTGCTCCCCACCTTCAGAAAACCCTTCAGGTGCCTACCCTGAAGATATCTGAGCACGTCACATCTCACAGTCAACGTCCCCATACTGTGCCTCCATGACTCGTTGAAGAAGTGGAGGGGTGACTGTGAGAGACTAAAGAAGGCTGCTCCATCTCTATCCACAAAGGATATCTACAACGCGGCCAGCTGCTCTGTCGCCTCTCCTAGTAGCTGAATGCTCGATCTCCTGCTAAGAGAATGAGTGACAAAGTTCCCCTTCCCATGAGTATAGACTATCTCGAAGTCATAGTCCTGGAGGAACTCGATCCATCATCGTTGTATCAGGTTCAAGTCCATCTATGAGAAGATATAGCTGAGACTCTGGTTGTCAGAATAGACTGTAAAATGGTTGCCCCTCAGATTGTGCCGCCACATCTTCAAGGCGAAGACCACTGATGCTAACTCCAGTTCATGGGTAGCATAGTTCTACTCATGATTTCTCAACTATCATGAACCATATGCGATCACTGATCACTCCTGCATCAGGACATAACCGAGTCCGGTCCCTAATGCGTAGCAGTAAACTATGTACCCTATGCCCTCCTATGGTAGCCTCAAGATGGGCATACTAGTCAACCATTTTTCTCATATCCTGAAATCTCTACTGGCATCTATCTGACCATACGAAGGGTTTTACCTTCTTAATCAATGTTGAAAGTGGTGTTGCAAATCTAGAGAAGTCTGGTACAAATCTCTGATAGTACCCAGCCAGTCCTAGAAAACTCCATACGTCTGTCACACTCCAGGGTGGCTCCCAAGGAAGTACTACCTCGATCTTCGCTCGATCCATTGAAACTCCAGCCTCTGAGATGATGTTTCTGAAGAAGTGAACCTCTCGAATCCAGAACTGGATTTTAGAGAGATTACCATAAAGCTGGTGCTCTCGGAGTGGATCCAGTACCACCCAAAAATAGTAGGCATGCTCCTCCTCAGTAGTCGAGTAAATCAGTATGTCTTCGATGAAGACTAAGACAAATAGATCGAGGTAAGGATGGAAGATCCTGTTCATGAGACTCAAAAACACTACTGGAGCGTTGGTTATGCTGAAGGGCATAAACAAGATCTCATAGTGGCCATACCGACACCTGAAGGCTGTCTTTTGCACATCCACATCTCGAATTCTGAGATGGTGATAATATGATCTGAGGTCTATCTTCGAGAATCATTGTGCTCCCTTGAGCTGATCAAAGAGGTCGTTTATCCTCATTATTGGGTACTTGTTCTTCATGGTCACCTTATTTAGGTGACGATAGTCGACACAAAGTCGCAAGCTCTTGTCCGCCTTCTTGGCGAACAAAATCGGTGATGCCAATGGTGAAACACTGGGTCGAATAAATCCCTTCTCCTGCAAGTCATGTAGCTGTACCGGAAGCTCACGAAGCTCAGTGAGAGCCATCCAATATGCTGGAGTAGGTATCGGTGTTGTCCTGTGGTACATATCAATATAGAAGTCTACCTCTCTCATAGGAGGTATTCTAGGAACGTTTTCAGGGAAAACATCCGGGTACTGATCCCCCACAAAAGGAAAACTCAGAATCCGTACATCAACTGCTCCAAGTATGAGACTAGCCAACTGATGTGTGATTGGATTCCCCCTCCTCCGCATAAGTCCATCCTACACTGTAATGGATCCCTTCAATCCGGTGAAGGTGAACCTGGTCCCATCCGTGCGGATACACCGCACCTTGCGCCTAATATAGTCGATCTGAGCCTGAACTGTGGATAACCATTCCATACCCAAGATGATGTCGTAAGGCCTCGATGACGCTATAAGAAGTTCCCAGCCAAATCTCTAACATTCTATAGTAATATCACACTATCGGAACCAGTGCTTAATCATCGAGTTTTCTCTTGTATTAGTCTCTATCCATAAGTATCGATCCAACGGCTCCGTTGAAATCTCTGAGCTTCGAATGAGGGAAGCGAAAATAAAATAATGACTTGCACCTGTGTATATGAGTACTGCAGAAAGGGTGGAGTAGACATAGATATTACCTTGAATAATCTCAAGTGTGTCGTTTTCTTAGGCCTCGACTTCTTAGAGCTGAGCCCACCTATGTCTGCCATCTCCCTTTATTCAGGGTGGTCCTCCTGGTGGTTGTGGTGGTAGATCCTCGAAATGTCATGCACCACCCACTACTCGGACAGTTCCTCTAGCACATCCTCCTACTCCCAGCGGACCACCACAGTCGAACCTCTACCTTTTTCTAGGAGGTCCCTCTACTGTCTGCTGATCATCTGCATGGATGGTTGGGCAGTCACGAGCCATGTGGCCCTACCCACTGCATGCATAGCAGTGCCTTCTCCTCATATAGATGACTATGTCTCGTGTGCCACACACAACCAAACCTCTATCATGGAATTTCCCACCTGATGGCTTGGCCTGCTTGGACCTCTACAACATTTTTCTACTTCCGGTGGTATAAGACTCCACTATGTGTCTCCCTGTGGTGGGTCTTACTACTGGTGACTTCTCAGCAAGAAATCTCTCCACTAGAAGGGCTCGCTCCATGAACCCTGTCTGTGTCGGAATGATGAGGGGAATCGTCGAAGCCTTGATCTCATTATTGAGTCCCTGCTATAAGGTTCGGGCCCTAAAGAACGGGTCTCGGACCATATACGTGGAGTAGCATGAGAGGTTGGTGAACCTTGCTGAGTACCGAGCTACTGTCATGTTTCACTACTGTAGATGATGTAACTCTTGAATTTGCACTTCACAAAGGGTGGATGGATCAAACTCCAAGTGGAAGATACTCTTGAAGTCCGTCCAGGTTAAAGATGCCTCATCACGCACCTGGAGCATCAGGCTCCACCATATGCCTGCTACTGCATGAAGGAGACTCGCGGAATGGATAACCATAAGGTCGGCTGGTGTCCCTACCAATCTGAAAACTCTCACGACAGCATCCATCCAATCCTCAACTTCCTTTGGTTCCATCTCTCTACAAAACCTGGGCGGCCTCTCTCACTAGAACTTGTGCAACACACTCTGGCGGCGTGCACTCTCTGCTGCCTGGGCTGGTGGTATCGGTGGCCCAGTGGGTAGTGGTACCGCTGGTGCCTCCGCTATGATGGGGACATGCACCGATGCCTCATCGCTCGGTGGGATACTATCTCATATGTAACTCAGAACCCTAGCTGGCTACCATCATGGGGCCATCCTGAAAAGAAAGAGGTGTGCCATGGTCAAAACAAAATATATGGTGAGTTGACACAAAGTAATCAAAAAGAAAACTTTTGAAAGAAAACACACACTCAATCATTGTTTTCATGCACTGAGCGGTAAATCAGAGGTCAGGGTCCTGGTGTATGGATACATCGGCCGCCACACCAACACTAGACTCCCTGGACTGAAAACCACACTCAATACTCTTATCACTATTGCTTCACAGAAAAGAATAATCAGAGTACTGAGTTCTTGGGTAGAACCGACTCCTCTAATACCAATTTTTCACGACACGTCCTCGGGGCCCATGCCATGACTACCCCAAGCCATCCTTCTATAGGCCAGGGGTTGGGGACTACCACCAAAAGCATAAATCCCTAGGCTGGGAAGGGATTTCCTTTATGAACGTAAACAAACACAAAATATTACACAGTATGAAGTAAGCACTAAGTAAAAATGAATAAAAAAGAGTGTGTTGGAAAGTAAATGGGCCAGTATACAAACCCAACTGAACAAAAAGTACATGTAAAGGGACAAATAGCGGAAAGTATAGAGCATCTCCTGGATCTTCCTCTGGGGATTCCTACTTCAAGGGTAGGTACAGATGGCCACCTTAGCACCCACGTCCGACAGTCTCCACCATGTGTCGACTCATCTCAAGGTGCACCTTCGGGTACCGTCCAGTCATGGAACTCTTGGCCTCTGTCAGTGATGTCCGTCGTCTGCATCCAACACAACAAGGTGAGGGATTAGCCCATGCAGGGGTGAGTATAACGATATTTAGTAGGGTCCCCGAGAACCGTGAGGTCTCACAATAACCACTAAGGATAAGAAAAACAAGAAATATACAACCAAAAAGTATCAACCAAACCTACTTTGGTATATGCCCATACATATACCTTTGTTACCAAACTTATTCCGGCTTCAACTCATGAGCCCAAGCCCATCTCAGGCCACACATGAAGTAAAGTCAACACCATGATGATAATGGTTGAAAGACATGACTCAGATCACATAGGTATGCCACAATTGTAGAGAGATATAGATGATCAGATATAGCCACTAGATCATCTAAGGTATCAGACCCACACAGGATACAATCCAGTTATCTCATCTAAGCTGTCAGACCCACACAGTATAGAGTCCAGCTATTCTAGAGTAATAGAGATGATCAGATGTATTTAATGATTAATCTAAGCTTTTGGACACACACATGATACAATCCAGCTACTCTGTCAGAATTTTCAAACCCACATAGGATTCTGGTACAGTTTTCGTCATCGTCAAACCCACGGAGGATTCCAGTACGATAGTCATCGCAGTCACAACCAGCTCTAGTGTTCCCACACAAAGCACGATCGATTCCGAGAGGGTCCGCTTCTAGAATCAAGAAGATGATACAACAACTATCATAAAGTCTAGATTTGATTTATCACAATGTTTTTTTTCATCCATAGAATCTCAATGCGACAGACGGCGCGTCAAACAGATGCCCGGTCTAAGAGACATTGGCTTTTCCGTTCAAGGGGCCCGGTTGGATTTATGCTCAATCCAAACCCAGACCTTTTCCAAAGTAGTTTAAAACCCACTTAGAGTTTCGCAAAAGGACCACCTCGTACCAAGTGTCGTAGTGCCATAGATGACACATTGATCGGACGTAAAGTATTAAAGTTAGTCACATTTATGTGAAACGGGCTCGGCCCGTCAAGCCCAGTGGGCTGGCGGGTGGGCCCGACCCGGTTCGGTGGGTCCGATCCAGCTGGGGGGTTTTCCAGGCCCGGTGGAGCGCAGGACACCTAGGGACCCATACCGGCCGGTCCGACCCGGATAGGGGGTTGGCCCGTCCCTGTGCGGCGCGACCCACACGCGGACCCGGCCCGGGTCGCGGGCCGGTTCGGCTCGCCCGGCAGCGCCTAGCAGTTTTACTCCTCCCTATTGCCCGAGCAGCCGGTTCACCCGCCGAATCGGCCCGCCCAGTGCGGGCCGCGGTCTTATCCATAGCGCAGCACCAATCGGTGACATGGTCTCCTACCCAACCGGCCGTAGCCATCCGGTTCATCTAGAAAGCGGCCCGCTATTACGGGCCACACCTCCTCCATACAGCACCTGAGGGTGCCGCGGTTCACTAACCTGGCAGGCAGTAGCCGAACGGTTCTTCATCTCGATCAACCCACAATTGGAGGTCGCGGTTCTCCTCCACATAGATGGTGCACGGATGCCGCTTCTGGTCTCCGCCGCATCCAGTCGTCGCCGCCTCCAATCGTCATTGCCAAAAAATCACGAACAAACGGAGGGTCGTCAGGCCGTGTTCGTTCGGCCAGTTCCCTCCGCGTTATGCGATAAAAAAGGCCGAAGACAATCCAAAGCATTCATCATGAATGAGGTATAATTTTATCAATTTAAAATTTTACAAAACCCCGAACCTTGATTATGATGTTCGCTTGTCGATGTTGCGGGAAGAGAATTCAAATACGACGTCAATTCGTTGACGTCACGGTGCATCCAAGGAGGAAGCGTAGTGGATGTTCCTCGCGGGAGGCTCCTCCTATTGTGGCTTGGACAATGATCAAAGAATGTTTCATCATTCTTCATTGGACAGAAATATCATTCTTCATGTTCTTCGGGGAATAATTCCCTCTCCCTTATTCTCCAAAAGTTCCACCACAGAATATTTTCAAAGGAAAATATAATAAAAAGGATCCCCAATAAAATAATATTTCCATGCATTTCAAAACAATTCAAATGAATTTTTGAAACCACAAATTAAATAAAGAATAGTTTATTTAATTTTTTTGGCACAATTAATGGGAGGGAGGTGGAGGGGCTCCACCATTATGTGGATGTTCAAAAGTTAAGAGAGGGGTTTAAGGAGTTAAAGGGGGTGTTGAGGTGTTAGGTGATCATGTGGGACCCACCACACAATATCCTATCATGGGAGGTTATGTGGGGTTTGGGCCCCACCTCCAACTTCTGTCTGGAGAAGATAACCACCACCTTAACAAAAATTATGTAACACATAATTTTTATTTATTTTAAAAAGAAATCACAAAAATTAACTTCACATCCTGAATAAACACAATTGCGTTAAAGGTCACATTAGGTGAATACCAGCACTGTGAGTTCATCGATGTCCTAAAATTTAAATTCTGAGCACCAGTTCAAATGATAGAAAAACCCGCACATAAGTTTATTGAACATAACTGAAAAAAAAAATCAGAAAATTATTCTGGGCACACCAGGCCTCAGAATTAGGCGTCGTCATAAACTACGAACTCGTAAAATTACAATGAAATTATGAAAGCAATTCTCTTGAAATATCCTGGTCTTTACCTGAAATAATAATTAAAAGTATATTTTTATAATAAAAATAATGAATTTATTATAATTATCTTTCCGTCACACTCAATGTGTGGAAGGTTTCATTGATGAAATTTATTTAAGGTGCTATTAAATGGTTTATCTTTAGAAAGGAATTGAATCAAGAAGTGAAATTTCTTATTTATTTGAAGTTTTTATCCATTTTTTATAGAAAACCCCACATAATCCACCACCCACATTCATGTATTTAAAATAAATGGAGTTTTAGAATTTGGTTAACCAATTATAAACCACGGAATTTTATGATGATTATTAATGTATGTAACAATTTAACCCTAGAGACAGTGAGAAATATCTTATAATAATTATTTCTAATTAGGGTTATCGTAATGATATGGTAAAATGTAAACTTCCCATATAATGTAGAACTATTAAATTCTAATTGAATATTTCATATATCCACTCTATTAGATCTGAAGGATTTTCTAAGAGTTTCATAATACCATCTAAACAATCATATCTTGAATTAATAGTGAAGACCCCTAATTGTATGTTTTTGGAATATCAACTATATAATTTCTATATCGTAGAAGGATGTTAGAATATTTTTCTTGTAAATTTATTTATTCACCTTCGAGTTTAATTTTATTTTATACTATTAAAGTAATTTTTTTATTTGAACAATTTCATTATCAATTTCCATGGAAAGCAAGTCCTGTTAATTATTCTGAAAAAAAATATGATCTTAATCAGTGTGATTATTTATATGAACTTGCAATGGAAATTATATCCATTATGTGGTCTTGATTATGACTAAGACTGTGTGTTTATATCTTATAGTTATTGAGATACTCAAACTTTAAGATATTTTATATTGTGCTGGTGTTTTTTGAATTATTTATATAATAGTTTCTTAGTAATCTAGAGAATCGTGATATTGATCATTCAATATAAATTATACTAATTTTTCAACAATTTTAATTATCCCATATAGAATATGCTTTGTTAATTTATAGAAATCGAAGAAGTGATGCCTAGTGAATATTGAAAGGGGATTCATTTAGTTATCTATGTCACCTTGGGGTGAACATTCTCATTTTATTAGGAAGTAAGATAAATCAATGTGACTCTTCAGTAATTATCGATAACATAACAATATAACTACTAAAAATATTCCCCTCAACCCAGTACTAATGAACTCTTTGATCTACTATGCGTAGTTCAATATATTCCAAATATTGATATTTGTTCTGTATATCATCAATTGAATGTATAGAAAAATGATATACCCAGTACACCTTTCTACACATGGTATGATAATCAATAATTTATTGTGTCCCCATTTGGTATTAAAAATTCCCCTAATATCTTCATGGATTTCATGAATTTAATGAATAGGGTCTTTAGATATTACCTTTATAATATAATGGTAGTATTTATAGATTATATTCTTATATAATCAATAATCATAGAATATAATTAATATCAGTTATGGATTTTTTGAAAACCCTATATAAAGATAATCTATAGGAAAAAATAACAAAGAGTGATTTTGGATAAAACTTTTTCAATTTTGTGTTAAATAATTTAAGTGAAAGAATAAATGTTGTTCCATTGAAGAAATAGGTTGTTGATTGTTTATTCAGACCAACCATTTGGACTAAGATCCATAGTTTTCATGGTATTTGTAGATAATATTTATCATTTATTGATAATTCCTCATATATATCTAATCCAATGAACATAGTTACACATAATGATGGAACATTCCTCTTGATATACGAATTTGAATAAAATGTCTTGTAACTAGAAATAAGGTTATTCAACAAATCTATTCTTAAAATACTATAAAGCGGATAATGGTTTTAAATATATAGTAATTTATTAAAGAATGAATTGTGATTATTCCTCATATATAATGATATGATGATTTATTATGCCTGATTTCAATAGATTATTCAAGAGAAAAATTACCTAACTTGTAATTTAGAGTTAGATGTCATATTTATTTCATTAATGTTATAATAGAAGTTTCATTATGGTGAATGGTGTGATATATATTCTGATCATAAAAAAGATAAATTATATATTCACATATGAAAGAGATTAAAATATGATAGAGAATATGGTTAGAGTTTATTAAATATTATAATTTCTCAGTACATTACCTCACTATTAATGTGAACAAGGTAGCTAATTCTATGAATCAAATGAATAATTCCATAAAATCTAAGAAGAGGACAACCAAATATAAAAAATATTAATGGATTTTCAATGGATGTATACATAATTAATAATTCAATGGTTTGGAAGATATCTAGATAAAATGAGTCTTCAGACACCACTCAATGTGTGGGTTAAAGAGGTGAAGAAGGAAGGTATGGAACTGTATAAAAAGGATAGAAATTTACCTAAGTTCAATCATGGTTATAATGGAATGATAATGATAAAAAACCATATATTTGATCCCACTACAGTAGAATTGATGATTAAGATATTGGATGTATTTTTTCATAGGAATTTACAAAATGTCTAAAGTCCATAATGATATATGGGTTATAGTTGATCACATAAAAAGTTAGCACAATTAACTCATATTTAATAATACTTCTATGTTGATAAATTTTTTAAATTATTCATTAATTAAGAAATATTATTTCATGTAGTACAAAAATAAACCGCTATCATGTTTACATTATGTTCCATGTCTCTCTCTGAAGTCAAAATACCTTCTAGAACTCATTGTTTGTATAGATAGATAACGATCTTTTTTCTAAATAAAAACCAATATAAATTTATGCTCATTGATATAATGTGTTAATAAAAAAATTTACTCACCTATATTTGGTTCTCTATAAGAATATAAAAAATATAAATGCTTCTTGGGAACCTAATGATGCATTCGAATATAGATATCATCATTTTTTATGTTAGAGTGACATAATATACAATGAAAAATTAATTTTAAGAGGGGTATAATGTGATATACAAATATTTTATGATATAGTTTTCTATAAATAGATTTGATATCTTTGAAAAAATGGTTTGAGGAAATAATGAGATTAAACGAACTACATTATACTTTTCAAAAATCAGTATTTAATATGATAGTTATCACTTAGTCATTGTATTGTAAATTATTATTATAAGCTAATAAATTATGTAATTTTTTATATTTATAAATATATTTCAATATCTATTAATTGATTATAATTGTAAATAAAAATTATTTGAAATTAAATGGGATGTTTTTTCAGAATTTTTTTAATGAATGAATATATTTTTATGATAATAAATTAAATTAATTATTATTGTTTAATGATTTTAAGAAATTTCAAATATTATAAATTCAATCCTATTTTTTGATATTCAACTAATTCTCCATGTAGACATGTGATAAAAATAAATAATTTTTTACTCCTATAAACAATTTTTTCTTAAAAAAATTACTTATGTCAATTTTTTCACACTAATTACAAAATATATTTTTAGCACTTATATAAATTGAATTCATAAATATTTATTTAATATTTTTATTCGTAATGATAAAATTTTCATTAAATTGTCGAATTATTTATTGTCATTATGAATAGTATCTTTGGAAAATATTTCTTACCTCGGAAATGGTATAATTGGTAAAATAAGGATAAAACCTGAAGATAAAAAATTAAAAGTTTTCAAAAACATTCATTAATATTACCTGATGGGTTTAGTTTTTAAATACAGATCAATTTGTCAAATATATGACCCCATGGTTCCTTTTTTTAGTTGATTGTTCAATTATTATTAATTTATTAAAATAATTGATACAAATTTCACTATATCAAATTGAATATCATTAAAATATTTACATTTGGATTAAAAGATGCCAGGATAAATTCTAAATGTTAAACTCAAATGTAAATTATTTTTTTATGTTATCTGTATATTTTATTGAAATGTTTATTTATTGAGAAATTAAATTAATATTTTATATAAAAAACATATTAATATTAATTCAATTAGTATGAAAATAAAATGTATGATATTAAAAAAATTAAATCTCATAAAATATATATGACTAATTATAGTACATGGATTTTTTATATTAATTTAATATTTTAGGTATTTTTTAAATAATTATGAATTAATTACATTTCATTCATAAATATTTGATAGTAAAATTATGTGTATAATAATTAAATTGAAATTTAATAGTATTTTATGATAACAATATTTTATTAATTATTTCATATTTTAAAAAATATTGTTTGAAGAAAAATAGGTTTAGAAATTGTCCAAAATATCATCCCTTGGTAATATATAATATATTATTTATGATATAGGTGATATTATAACCATTTTATATTAAATAATGATTACCATGCTTATGATTAAAATTGGCTAACCACGGGGTTAATCAAAAAGGTAAGGTTTCAAATGACACCAAAACCTATCTAGAATTATCCATAAGGTGATATTTTGATAACATGTTATCTTTCTTCAAAAATTTATTTATTTAATATAATTTTTATTGATAAATATTTATTATTATATATATCATTATTATAATAAATAATGTTCTATTTACCTCTGTAATGAATGGATTCCCATTATCTATTTAATTTACACCACTTTGATCAATTTATCATTTTTATAACATCCCAATTATTTTATAATACTTTTTTAATTTGAATTATAGTGTCTTTAATCATGAAATGACAGTCTATGTCCCCTTAATAAGGGATGTAACGGAGGCCAACCGATGAAGAGCTCAGGGTCAAACCTGACCTCTTTCAATATTTTTCTTCTTCTACCTCAACAAAAAAATATGTATTCATAATGAAATAAGAAATTACATATCACACACAAACATACAAACACAAAAATATATAAATATTATTTTTATTATGTATCCACCAATTTCCAGCTTCTATCATATCAAATGGTAAGTGAATGTATTACTCACACGTACACGTGAACTACTGCATACAGGTAGTGACACGATTTATATTACACCACCATATTTCATGGATCTTTATTATGATGTTTTTAGTATTTTTACAAAATATTTATGTCATAAGTATTATTTTTGACTTATAACATCTTATCCACCTTCTTACCTTACACTAAAACTAAAAATGACAATGTCTCATATCCATTCATGTTAAATACCACACCCATTATGTTACCTGATACATGTTTCATTTAATCTATATATTTATAGTAGTGAGGATATATTTAATAATAATTTATGATATTTAATATATAATTACCATTCATGAAATGTTAATTATTATTTACCTTTCTCTCATTTCGTTCCTTGAAATGTAAAAAATTGTTTCCATGAATACATAGGACATATTGTCTCCATTAATTGTGTAATTGATTTTTCTATCTTTATTTATTATTTATGTCCTTATATATACATATATTATAATTAATATATATAATATTTATATCATGATTAATATTTTATAAATGATGGAACCAATATAAATGTATAAGGACCATAACTACAGAACTGGATATAAAAGGAAAAAAGAAATATTTAGAACTAAGAAGCACATATTTTATTAATGAATTATTAATAAATAAATTTAAAAATTGTATAATTTGGTCATATATGAAATTATAATAATCAAATTGAGTTTTTTAAATAGTTTTATCAAATATATATTTTTTATAAATGATATCAGTGTTCCTTCAATGAAAATCAAGCTTGAGATCATGAATTATATTTTCAATTTTATATCTATGAGACACATTCCATATTCAACAATTGTATATTTTACATGAGGTATATTATAAACATAAATTTATATTATTTCTATTATAATGATAATTTTTTGATATAAATACCCATATCATGTAATTTCATTAATGGTTTTAATGATACAATTTCTCTCATGAAGTAAGCGATTTGTATTAAAATTACATTTGTATCTCTATAATTTATGATAAATTTTGCATTGATGATATTTAAAAACCCATATATTTTTAATTTAATGAAAGTTTTTCAACAATTTTTTGCTTAAAGGTTTAATGTTTTCCATTCATTTTATTTTCTTCTATCAATGCATGGTAGTGACTTATTTCAAGTATAATCAACATAATTTACAACTTCTGTATAAATCATTTTCTCATCAGTGTTTACATTTTCTATAAAAACAATTTAATAATTCTTTTAATATTCCCATATGACTATTATAAATCATTATAAAAAATTTTAATGGTATAAAAATAGTTTTCATGGAAACATATTCTTTCATGAACCAACCTAGGCCGACCCAGATCCGATCACCCGAGACAGTCTGCGACATGTCCCAAGAGGCGTTCTCGATCCTCCCTGGCTGGCGACAGGCACTAGGGAATCAATAAACGAAAATTGGGAATGATTTCTCCCATGGAATATTTTTAAAACAGAAAAAAAGTGGAATAATGCATGGTAAATAAACACCATGAAAAAGAAAGAATGACCAACAACAACAAAATAACATGACCATGACCGAAACTCCTTGTAACCACTAGTGTCACTCTCCAAACCACAACCAACTCTCACCCATGGTGAACAGGCTCAACTCAAACCTGCAACAAAACTAAAAATATGAAAACACTATAGGCATGAGTCTTAAAACTCAGTAGGCTTTCCCAACAAACTATTCTCAATGCACAACCTTTAAATAAATAATTCACCAATTTCAGGTTTGAAATAAATTATATAAAATATGGGTTTCGACACACATCTTAATTTCCAAAAAAATTAATATTCCATTTTTCTTTTTAATTTATCAACACATTTAATGCTTGAACAGAGAAGGTGAATTTCATTTTAAAACACATTTTCGAAAACAATTTAACAACCCAAAGATTAGTTACTTTCAAAATGTAAAAAACTACACATAACACCCAACACACACCCTGGGTAATGGAAAGAGTGGCGCACATGGGGTAGCAACCCAAACAGACATCTCAATCGTCTGCCACAAACAAATAAGCATAAAGGAAACATGGGTCGAACCTTGGATCTCGTGAACAATCCAGAATGTACTATACATGTGAATCATCCTGAAGGCATTCCCTACCCAATGATGTCATAATTCCCAAACGCTTGGTGTTTCCCTACATGGTCTAGCCGAGGGGCCCAATCTCATTACAATAATAAGAGAACACCTCTCTTATTTGGGCCACTAACCAGTGTGTAGTTTAAACAAGTGAAACAATCTTTCTCAGAAGATTTACTTACTATTCCAGGTTCCCATGTAAACACAATTAATAAGCAGGGGTGAGTCAACAAAGTCAATCGAGTATCCAGTCACATTGCAAAAACCACACATATAACTCACGCAACAAGAATACATAGAAGAATCACCCCTATGTCACCTTAAAGAATGTTTTCAAAATAATTTTTTTTTATCAAAGTGACAAACGGACTTCAACCAACCTTAATGAAAAAAAATCATTTCATAATAAAACCAAAACACATTATCACGCTCCAGAAGAAATCATTTATCATCAAACCAAAACAACACATCAAAATATCTGAATTATGTTCAAAGGCCAAACAGTCATTCTTTCAATATTGTGCATCTTTTAATCTTGAAAATATTTCAATTGTCTTGTATAAAATAAATTTATATGTTTACATCGAGTAATTAACACAATATTATTTATCTAATACTATTTATAATTTATTAATAGTAATAAAATATATTGAAATTAATAATTTCTAAATTAAAAAGGCAAGTGCAGTGGGGCACCTACCTCGACTCACAACTCAAACACGTCGGCGTGTCGCGCCTCACTTAGGCACATAAACACTTGCAAGTCGACGCCTACAGTACTATGAAAAAACATTAATGATGCACTAAAACACCCACTAAAATAAGTAATACACAAAAAAACTTATTCACATAAATCCCATGAAGAAACAGCACAAAAGACACCTTGGCGCAGAGTCGTGCCCGACCAACAGGGTCGTACGAAAGGGTGAATGGTTGGGCGTGGTGCCGCGGGGCACTCGAAAGGTCAACAACATCGTCAACGATGATGCGAAGACTGGTATGACTAAAGGCGGACCAGGTCGAAGAAGGTGGGGGGTTTAGATTCATCGTGTGGTGATCAAGGGATATTAAAGGGGTTTAATGATAGCCGGAAGGTAGTGACGTGCATCGGCAGGGGCTCGCTAGATAGAAAGTGGGAAGCGGGGGTGCACCATAGGGTGTAGATGCAAGGTATATTCATTCAAACAACGGGAAGGGGAGACGGGGTATCGTGCCACTACGGGCCGGATGACGTAGGGGCATTGCGCCACTACTCGCCTGCCAGAACATGGAATGTGGACTAGGACAGGGGCCAACTCATGGGTAAAAAAGTGATCATCGCATGTCTGAGGGTGCGTTGCAAGTAGAGGGGAGGTGGGCCGGAGCCTGGGAGGAGGAGTCATTGTGGTCAAAGGGAGGGCCATCGGGTGCGCTGGTCGGGCGTGATAAAAAGGGGATAGGGCGGTGGGTGTAGGTCATCAGTCTGTGGCAGGGGAAACTTGGAGGGGGCTGGTGCGGTGTCATCGCATGTTAGGAGGGTTGGACAGTTAGTTGTTCACATGAGGATGGCCTGGGTGCGGGTGATCACAAAGGGGTGCACGATGATGGGAATCATGGAAGGGAAGATGGAGGGCACCTGGGCGCACAGTGGAAAACAAGAGGGAGGTGCCCAGATGAGGATCGTGCGTGCAGGATGAGTAGGGAAGGAGAAGCTGAACCAAAGGGGTGCCGAAAATAGGGAGGCAGGTTACAACGCGGGGTGGTTGGTGGCTGCAGGTAAGAGGCAGACAGGGTGCGGGGGAGCCAGTGCAGGGCGGGAAAATTAGGAGGGGCGTGGGAGGCTAGGGTGTTGGCGCATTGCAAGGGAGAAGGAGCATGGCACATGAGGTGTTGGGGTGTGCGCTACAAGGATCATGATGGGGTGGGGGGGGGAATCTGCGTGGATGAAAAAAAAAGAAAATTAGAAAGACTGAAACAGGTAAAAGAAAAAAAAACCAAAACCAAAATATTATATTATAATAATAATCATAATAATTGTTGTAGTACTAGTAATAATAATTATAATATTCATAATCACAATAATAATCATATCGATATAAATTAATTATTAAAAATACTCATTTCATTTTTATAATAATAATTAAAATTATTAACCCTGAAAATTTTTAAATAAAAAATTTTAAAAAAATATTAATTTTTAATTTCCGAAGACACGGGGGGTCATGCCTATGCCCAAGAGAAGCCTCATGGGGTTTCCAAAATGTACTCTTCTCATGTGTTCAATGACGTAATCTCAAAAAATGAGTGTTTTTTGACAAAACACAATAGTCTTGTTCTGGATTCAACCTGAACCTTGAAAAAAAAATTAAAACCAAATAAAATAATAAAATAAACAAAATAGATAGGTTGAGGTGTGACAATTATCCCCACCATAACGCTTCTTGTCCCTGGGAAGGAACAAAAAGACCTAGACCCAAGAAGAAACTTTGTAAGTGTCAATCACCCCCAAAAGATTAAGTGCCTCTAGTTTATCGATCCAAACGAACACTGAACCCCTATGACATGAAACATATCCTCAAAACATGAACAATTTAAGAAACACCAAAACAATACCCGAAATGAAACTATAATACTGACACGGGGAGGCCCTAACGGACTCCCCACCATAGGAAAAAATCCAAACTAAATTCAACAAGACCCGCGATGGGTCTCCCCACCATAAGGAATAAATGGATAAACCAATTTTGAAAGCTTCCCATGCAGTCCCCCAAAATCCCCCCAATTGTAGGGGAAGGTAGGGCCCAATCGATAGGGAATCAAAACGGTCTTTACTACTATATTAACAACTTCAAACCCTTGGAATAACAAAAACCACAACACACTGAATATAGAGATTATATCAATGTATTTTACACCGATGGGGTTCACCTGCCTACATGCCAGCTTCACTTTGGGAACTTTGGCTGGAACTCTGATGATTGAAGCATCTCCGGTCTCACAGTCAGGCTTCAAAAATTACCAAAAAAAACACACGAACTAGAATTTTACCAAACACACATACATTAGAATAAAGGATTCAAATAGGATTGATAAGAACCATTCTTACTTCTGAAATAATCACCACAGAATGCTACAAGATATTACCACTACATCCATGTTACACTACAATGAGAAATATTCCAAACTGATCCCCAAACTCCACCCAACTCTTTCTGTTGAGTTAAGGTGACCTTCAATGTGTCAGGTCTGGCATCAGCACGCTTCTTGGAAACACCACCCCCAAATCGTTGTAAGTGACCCGTACATCCATAGGTGTGGCTGGGTTTCAGAGAACTTGGGCACATCGGTCTCGTGTGCCCCCGCTTACCACACTGGTGACAAATCAAGGCATTGCATTGGGAGGAAGATGGATGAAGGTCTGAAGGTCGCTTCATTCCATTACCAGTACCACCAGCATTAGACCACTTCCATTTCTTCTTATCTCGTTCTTTTCCACTGCTTCCCATGGTTGTAGGAGGATTTGTCACCTCAATTAATCCTTTCAACTTAGCATCAGTGAGGAAAGCATGTCTCACCATGACATGTAAGGTGATTATATTTAAGTCTACCACCTTAAACTATAGATCATGACGTAATCCAAGCTCAAAATGCTAAGATTTCATGGGATCATTTCCAAAATACCCCAGTTCACATGGAGCCATATCTAGGAAATGATGAAAGAATTTGATCACTGATCCAACACATTTCTTAAGACCACACAACTCCAACTACTTCCACACCTTTGTCTCCTCAGAGAAGTATTGTTGGATTAACACCAACTTGAAGAACTCCCAAGTGAGATAATATTGAGGCTTTCTTCAAGACACAGACTCCAACCACTTCCATTTTTGACCTTCAAACATAAAGGTATCCAACTTCACCTTTAGTGACATAGGCATAATGATAGAATAAAGGTTCCATTAAATATTCCATAGCCACTCCTTCGCCTAATGAAGATCTGATTTCCCATAAAATTGGGGAGGGTTTAACATATGAAACTCGAGGATGTAGTCCATGGGTTGATCTACTAGAGGATTTTCTAAAGATGCACCACCCAAACCTGCACCTTGGGTATCCATTAAACCATCGGGGGGTGCGATCACTATTTAATAGGAAAACAAAAATATAGGTAAAACATGTTCATTGCCGTTTTAAATTGAAAATTTCACAATTTACAAAATAAAACATTATAAAACAATTTTTTTTTGAAATATAAAAGACCCAAACAATCCACAAGGTGAAATTAGTGCTGATGGGTGACTCAGACATATGGTTGGCAGCCAAACGCCAGTCACTCCACCATCTCAAAGAGCACTCTACGATAACGACCCCAGCTCCACAAGGATTTCCTAACCATGAGAGCTCACGAAGGTCACTTGACTGTCTCCCATTTCATTCCTCAATACCAAACAAACCATAAGAATCAAAAGACATAGACAACCCAAACATCCCATTGTAACCCGATGTTTGGAATGAGCAAGGGTTTGTGACGTCCATCCCATCCTTACACCTTGAGTCCAAACAATACTACTATTTCTTCCATGAAAACACCAAATTATAATGGGTTCTGTGAAAAAAAACAAGGTCTGCTCAAGAGTCGACTGCTCTGATACCGTTTTGTCACAAACTAACCTGGGTCGTACCTAAACTGATCAACCAATCCGGTCCACGGCATGGTCCCAGAGGCATTATTGATCCTCCCAAGCTAGCGACATATTCCAGGGAATCAATAGGGGAAATTAGAAACAAAATTTCCCATTGAAAATAAATAATGCAGCAGGAAAAACTGGAATAACACAATGTAAATAAACAACACGAAAAAGAAAGAACGACCAAAAACAACAAGATAACCTAAAAATGGCCAAAACTCTTTGTGACCTTGAGATTCACTCTCCAAACTACAACCAAGACTTTCCCACGGTGAACAATCTAGAGTCAAACCTGTGAAAAAACTAAAAATAGGAATACACTATCAGCGTGTATATTAAAACTCATTAGGCATTCACAACAAACTATTCCAAATACACTACCTTTAAATAATTAAATTTCCAATTAAAAGTTTGAATTAAATTATATAAAATTTGGGTTTCCACACACATTTTAATTACCAAATCAAGTAATGGTCCATTTCCCTTTTTAATTTAAGAACACGTATAATGATTTAATGGAGAATGTGCATTTGATTTTAAAACACGTTTTTGCGAACAATTTAAAAACAAAATGTTTAGTTATTAACCAAAAGGAAAAACCCACACATAACACACCAATCACACTAAGGGAAATGGAAGAAGTGGCACAAATGGGGAAAACAACCGAACTATACCTTTTAGTCATTCAACATATACAATTAAGCATTGAAGGAAACATGGGTTGAACCTAGGATCTCATGAACAATCTAGAACATACTATACATGTTACACACCCTGAAGGCCTGACCTACTCAATGGCGTCATAATGCCCAAACACCTGGTGTTTCCCTATATGGACTATCCAAGGGGCCCAAACCCATAATATTAATAATAGAACACCTGTCTGTAATGGGTCACTATCCATTGCGTAGTATAAAATACTGAATCTGTCATTCTCAAAAGATTCACATACTATGCTAGGTTCTCATGTCAACACATATAATAAACAGAGGTGATTCAACAAAGTCAATCATGTAACCAATCATGCTGCACAATCATCACACAAAACCTAGTAAACCAACATACACAAAAGGATCACCCCGGAGTAATGTCAACGAAATTTTTTAAAATGATTTATTTTTATCATATACCCAAACGGGCATTAAACAAACTTAATGAAAAACATCATTTCTTAAGAAAATCAAAACACTTTCTCACATGTCAGAAAAAATCCTTTATCATCATACCAAAACCAGACTTGAAAATCTATGAATTTTTTTCCATGAAAAAACATGCATTCTTCCATTGTTGTGTGTCCGTTCAACAAAAAAATATTTAATGTGTCGTTTATAAAATAAATATATTTTTTAAATCGAGTAATTACTCCATAATTTATTTTCTAATACTATTTCTCATTAAATAAAACTAATAAATTATCATGAAATTATTATATTCTAAATTAAAAAGGAAAGTGTTGTGGTGGACTTACCTCAACTCAATGCTCGAAAATGCTGGTGTGTCACACCTCATCCATGTGCTTAAGAACGCGCAAGTTGACGCCTGAAGTACCATAGGAAAACATCATCAATGCACTGCAACACCCGCAAAAATATGTAAAACATAAAAACATTATGTCAAAAAATACAATAAAGAATCATCACAAACGTCACCTTAATGAAGAGCCACGCTTGACCAACTGTGTTGCACGAATGGGTGAATGGTCGGGTGCACTGCCATAGGGCACTGGAATGGTCACCAACGTCGTTAATGGAGAAATTATTACTAGAGTGGCAGAAAGAAGATCTGGTTGAAGTAGTTGGTGGGTTGCGATGCAACACACTATGATCAAGGGATGAAAAAGGGGTCACATGACAGTTGGAAGGCAGCGATGTGCACCAACGGGGGATGACCAGATAGTAGGTGGGAAGAAGGGGTGCACTAGAGGGTTCATGTACAAGGGGAGAGTCAGCCAGTCATTGGGAAGGGGAGTCGGGGTGTCATGTCGTAGTTGCCCGGATGACTCAAGGGTGTTATTCCGCTGCTAGCCGTCCAGAACATGGAAAAGGGTGGCGCCATGGGCCTGCACGTAGGTAAAAAGGAGGTCGACACACGTCCGAGGGTGCACTGCAAGTAGAGGGGAGGTGCGCTGGAGCACAACAAGAGGATTCATTGTGCGGAAACTAAGGGTCAATGGGTGCACTGGTCATCTGCGCGGAGTAGGGAGCAGGCCGGTGGGTGCATGTCGTTAGTCTATGGTAGGGGAAAACTGGCAAGGTCTAGTGCGACATCGTCACATGGAAGGAGGGATGGACGGATGACTATGCACTGGAGGAGGTCATGGGTGTGTGTGATCACATAGTGGAGTGTGACAGTGGGAAGGAGGGTGGGGTGGCTGGAGGGTGTTGGGGCACGTGATGTAGGACATGAGGGAGTTATCGAGATGAGGCACGCACGTGCAGGATGAGCAGGGCAGGAGAAGCCGAACCATAGGGGAGCTGGAAACAGGGAGGCCAGTTACTGCACAAGGTGGTCGGTGACTGTAGGTTGGATTCGGAGCTGGGTGTGGGGGATCCAGTTCTGGGTGGAAAAATTAGGAGGGGCGCGGAAGGCCGGGGTGCTGGCGCACTGCAAGGGAGAAGGAGCGGTGCCCAGGATGTGATGGGGCATGCGTTGCAAGGAGCAAGGCCGGGGGGGCACAGCCGCATGGAAGATGCAAATAAAAGAGAAAAGAAAATAAATAAGAAAGAAGAAATGGGAAAAAAGTACAAGTAAATAAAATAATAATAATAATAATAATATCGAAAAAAATATAGATAATAAAAATACTCATTTCATTTTAAAAATAATAATCAAAATTATTAATCATGAAAATTTTTAAATAACAAAAGGAAATAAAAAAATTATTCATTTTAATTTTTCGAAGATAGATGGGTCATGATGAAGCCAGGTTAAAGCTGCATAGGGTTTCCAAAATGATCTCTGCTCATTCGCTCAACAACATCAACTAAAAAATGCGCGTTTTTTTGACAAAACACAAAATTCTTGTTCGGGATTCAACCCGAACCTTGACAAAATTTTTTAAAACCAAATAATAATAAAAGAAACATTATATATAGGTCTGGGTGTGACATATTTCAATTTTGTAAATAATGTACTCTTTATATTTTTACAGAATATATTAAAATAGTTTTTTTATTAATGTATGTTCCATAAGGGGAATTTCATGTCGTGTTAACTACTGAATGATTTGAATCGTCCTTTAATTTCTTCCATATATATTTTCAAGTAAATTGTTAACTATAATATTTGATATATATTTACAATTTTAATTTGGGATATAAAAAGAATAATATATTTTCCTCATTGAAATTCGCATTAAACATTTAAAGGAATTTTTAATCTATTATAGATTCATTTAATTTTGCGTATGATTTATAGGGTATATGTTACATTGATATAATATTTATTCTTTCTCTGTACGGATGATTTTTGTAATGATGATATATCAATGAAACCCATTTTAATTTCCACGGGTTATATAATAATTATTTAAATTATGATATTATAGGATACATATAAATAGACTTATTTTTATGTTTTATATGGTACATAAATTTTATTTCCCCCCATTAAATTGGGTACATAATAATTTTCTATGAGATAAAAGTGTATATAGGACATAAACTCAAACCCAAAAAATGTGGATTCATGAATGTTATTGTAATATAAAATAATAGGTTACATGAGATGTTATCATATACGTGAAAGAGGGTACACAAGAGGTTATACCAATTCCTCTATAGGTACAGTAGAATTTATACCTAGACTAACATGTTATGAATTTTTTTTTCGGTAGCATTGACATATTATTTATATGATTATTATTGTGCCATAATTTATTCCACTCCTTTATAAAATGATCTTATAGAAAACATATATTATAATTGATTAATATTTATGATACCATCAATATTAAAATATTATGAAGTCTCATGCTTTATGACATGACTTATGTTTATAATCTAGGAGTTTTGTGTATGATATTCAATGGTAAACCTCGTATTATATTACCCATTTTAATAATTTAATATTTAAATTAAAATTTATATATCACTTTTATCCCACACATTGAATCTTATTTCATCCATTATTATGTTTTATTTTCGTAAAATATGAAAAATATTTTAATATATGGTGTATCGAATAATATTGATAGTTGTGATAGACTAAGTGTGATATGATTTTGATATCTTATGAATAAGTTTTTTTTATACATGATTCCAAAACACTATATATTTACGGTTCTCCCATGTATATTAATGTTATGTTAGGAATATTAATTTAATAACATCTAATAATTATTATTGATATTTTTATGATGATATAAAATACTTATATAATTTGGAACTAATATATTTTGTGGAAATATTTTATAATAACAAAATTATTGGTTGGTGTAAAAATTTACTTTTATATTGTAAATAATGTATATTTTTACATTGTATGTTATCAAAATAGTGACGCATAAAAAATGTTCAAAAAATAGTGTATATAATTTTGGGTTTGTTTTTGTTTGAAAAAACACTTAGATATGTGCTTGTGTATGTGTGTGAGCTTAGTACATATAAAAACAAAAAAAATTATGATGCATTATATGATAATAAGGAAATTGTTTTCTTGTTACTATGTTTATTTCACACATAAATAACATACACAAAATATGGGAAATATATTTTTCAATAAATGTTATATAATTAATGAGTAATATGTTGTTTCTAGTATATGTTATCATTACACATGAACATGTAGACCTAAATATTTTTATTCAAAAAGGTTTTCCAAGGGATAAAAATGGTGATATATTTCTTTCAAAATAAATTTTGGGATGACATTGAAATCATATCCATTGAGTACATAATTTCCAAATTTGAAAAATCATAATTAAAGATAGATTTATTATGTAATTTTTAATATGAATATTAATAGTGCTATTTTATTGAAAATCATGTCATAGTATTCTAACCATAACTCTGAATCAAACAATATGAAAAGCCATGGTCGATACACAACCTATGATTAGTAATTATAATAACTATAATCCGCTGAACAACTATAGTCACTGATTGAATATAACCATTTAGTAGTCATAAATCAATGTTTGTGTCATTTGATATCATCCATGATATAATTGATGAATAATTTATTTCTGTTTAACTTATAAAAAATTAACTTATTCAATACACATTGTTTGATTTCAAATTTTAGTTATGGAATAATCATGGAGTCCCATGTTTGAAAACATGTGTTCACTACATTTACACAATAGAAAATCAAAAAACATTAGTTAATTATAAATATCAACATACTGATATTATAAAAATGAGAATTTGGAAAATTAATTTATGAAAACTATTACATTTTTTAAATAGAATATATATTTCACACCATTAAATATTTTAATTTTATTTATAATTTATATTTATATATGTATTTATATATGGTATAAGTATTTATTTTTTATTTTTTATTGAAACATATTATTATACTATAACAATATTTAATAAATAAAATATATTTTTAATTGTACATTTAAATGAAAAAGATGAACTTATCTTAGATATATGTATTTTATAATTGAAAATAGTCATTATTGAATGTATTATAGTAACAAAAATATATTTATTTAGAAATTATATATGATATTATTATAAGATATAGTTTTCTAGGAATATATTAATAACAAAGAGAAACATCAGAAATGAAAAAATAGTTAATCCCAAACAAATGACTATGATACAGAAATCACCTAAATGTTATTTTGACTAAATTTACCTTACAACATATAATTTTTTCTAGAATCACCATAAATCAATTTTGTAGGAAGGATTATTAAGATAAACTAAATGGTTCTTTACCACCACCATTATCCACATGATGTAACAAAAAACCTAAACTCTAATGAAAATATTTACACTATGTATTTTTCATTTCATGTATATAAAGACTGTAATTCAAATGTTTAATATGAAAAAATAATATATTATTATATTTGTAGAAAAAATTATTTTCAATAATAAATATATATTGATTCATGTCTAAACTAAATATAAATATGATTGGAAAAGTATTTATCTAAAAAACTAAATATCAAAATGGGGAGGTTCTACTGGATAATAAATACACATAATCATTCCCTTTCTTCCTTAAATGAGGTTTATTTATCCCTTTAGTGGCACTTCATTCCATATTGGAAAAATTATACTTGTTATTGCTCATCATACAACATGATTTCACCTGTATAATAATCTTGTTCCACATAATGATTAAATGTTTTTAGTCAATAAAATCCATATTCTGTTGGATAATTTGACTAACAAGACCAGGGGGATAATTTTCGTGAAATATAATCTTAAAATTTACAATTAAAAAGTGTATATTTTAGGTAGTGAGATATATAAAAACTGTATATATAAATATTTGGGAAACATAAAACCATGAATATATAAATTCACATTATAAACAATCATATAGACTATATGAGGTGTTGTTTTTGGAAAAAACCACAACATTCCCTAAAATGTGCTTTAGAAATACTGAATATCTCCTATCTATAATCATATAGATAACAATCACTAGGATGGGTCACAAATGTGTTTGTATCAATGTAATAAAGAATATTATATGGATCACTATACATGGATGACATCAAGAATAATAATAATCATCTACTTGTTTCATGAATTTATTATGAGAGTCCATACCCTCCACTTGAAAATTAACATTATCTAGAACTGGTTAATTCTACATGTAGAACTAATGCTCTTAGTATAAGATATTGATTGTGTTCTCATACCACTCAAATAAATAGTCATCAGTCAAGATACTATCTTTCTTTAATATAATTCATTGTTAGAAAATTTAGTTCATGTGTCTTATAATTAACAACAACAACAATAATAATAATTTTTTTAGTATTTTATCTCGAATATGATATATATGATATATAAAATATTAATTTTTTAAACTCCTATTTTATATTAAATTCTAATATCCATCACCAGTATTTTTATAATACTATATTGTGTGGATATACTTAAGAAAAAGATATATACATTCATTCAAATTAACCATATAGATGCCTCATTAATTAACTTGATGTGTTTTTTTCGAAAGTCATTCCAAAAAAACTCTCATTTTCTCGATCCACTGAGCAGACTCCCCAAACAGAAGTTCAAAAACATGATTCCATTAATACATTCCTCCTTGATAAACTAATCATTGTCAGGGGTAATGAATCCATGTTGTTAAAAATTATTCCATCATAAATCATTTATTCAAAACCCTTCATAATTGAAAACACTTTGATAGACTCCATATAATAAAATTGAATAATTCTAACATTTTTACCCAACATACATTTTCCCACCATTAATCTTATATACCTATTTTTTGGTGTCACATAAAATTAGTTTGGGACTATCTCCTATCATATTTGAGATCCTTCAATTATATAGTATTTCTCACTGACATGTGAGGGGAATGAGGGGTTTAGATGTACACATTCACATACATCTATGGTATGAATGGACAATATAAGGATTTTCATTTTCAAATAAATTAATAAATTTATCAAAAATAATCGTGTAATAAATAATTAAATAAAATTGAATCCCAATGCATACAAAGATTTATCATAATCATAATCATACTTTATTTTAATTTCTACGCATTTAGAAAAATCTAGTATCCATTTAAGTCATTCATTATTATGATAGTATTTAATTATTTTTTTAAAAAAATTGTTAGTGAATCTATTAATTTATGATAATTTTCTATTTAAATAGTCAATAAGATTCCCACCCATTTTTGTTTGAATTAAATTATATAAATTTGTTATAGTTATAAATATTCATGTTCATGAACTATAATAGATTCGTCTCAATTTTTTATGTTATCCATGTACCTTAAAACTAATTTTAAAGGGAAATTCTTCCATTTTATGTTATTTTGAATTACCCAAAAGATGAATTAAGCTATATATGGTTATTTTGTATACCATGTAATTATAGATAAAATCATCTATAATGACCTAAGATCTTATTAACTATTTTCCTTAAATAAATATTATATTTATCTACATTGGATAACAAAATAAATTAATCTAAAAAGATGAAATTTATTAAATAAAATTATAATATGAACAATACACCATTTAAATAAAAACATAGTAGTCAACTAAAAACCCTTACATTTAGAGGATAAATAATTTATATGATTAAAAATAAATATTCTTTCTCAGACAACTATTACAAGTTTCAAAATAATGAATTAACCATTTTAAATTCACATTATGATAAGCTATTATATTAAATTAATTAACTTAAAAATTGTTATCGTATAATATCATGAATATTTAATGTTCAATAAGGGAATTTTTTTAATTAATCTAACATTTTTTATAATTATTATATTAATTTACAAACTATATTTACAAATATTAAAATATTATTTTATCAAAAATATATTTTTTTCATTTATAATACAAGAATTATTCTAGTATAAATTTTTTATATTTCTTGATAAGATTGATATTTAAGAAAATTGTGGATAATACCATTTTTACTATAACCATTAATTTTAATGAAATTATTAGTTTATAATATCATTTTTACAATTTTTAAAAGCCTTTTAGGGAAAAAAATACTTTAATAAATGATTTTATTTGGGAAAATAAAAACAATTAGTCCTATGACAGATATTTTAGAGCATACGATTCATTATTATCCAAATACACATTTAATATGTTATATATCTATTATTTGAATATATATTTTTTAATATTTTAAGAAAGTGAATTTATTAAACTAAAATAAAAAAATTACATATATTTTTCATTGTTTTTTATTAATAATTTTTTATTTTTTGAAAAGAAAATTAGAATTACGTAGATATAAGAGGATATCATGGTAAAATATAGACTAGTAATAAATTGTTAACCATTGTGGTAAAATAAAAAACGTGTTAAAAAATCAATTGAGTGGATGAGTGTTTTCATTAAAAATCATTATATCTAATCCTTTATTGTACATTTATAATTCATCTTGAAATGTTAAACATGTTATCTAATTGTATTGTGATTAATTAATTAAATAAATTTCACCATCAAAATAAAAAATATACTCTCATAACTCTTTTAAATCCCTAGAATTTTATTTATACATGAAAAGGTACACTTTTTAATCCTACTATAACACTTTTCTATACACTTTTCCATTCTGTACTAAAATTTTTGGTTAATCCCTAATTTTTATGCAATCATTCATTGGAAAATTCATATTCTAAACGTAAGTACTAATATTTTCAAATTTTCATTTATTTTTTATCTAAATTACCTAAAACATTTTTTTGTATTAAAATATAATTAAAAATTTATTGTTTTTTAAGAAAATATTTTTATTTAATTGTGACAAACCATAACCACATTTCCCTAATTGTTTTAATAAAAAAACTTATTTTTCATATGTTCAAACTATAGCCTCAAAAAAATTAACAACAACTAAATTTCATGTATTTTCCTAAATTTTTATCAAATTATTTCAATGTTTTAATCACTAAATTTATCATATCCAATTACTATAATAGTTATTTTTTTAATTATAATAATATTACAAAATAATCATCATTCATAACCATAATCCTTTATTAATTATGATATGTTCATGTTTGTGTCCTTCTAACCACCAACTAGATCAATTCTATAAAATAATTTCATTAGTAACTAATATAAATATTTAACGATAATAAACGTTATAAATAACTATATATGATTTAATTTTTCATTGGAATTTTTATATTAATATCACAATCATAAATTATGACATTATTGTTCATTCATTAAAAATCACATAGACATGCACATCGTTGGCTTCATATTTACGAATCATAATAAAAATATGATATAATGAAATTATTCCATTAAAAATACAAATATCAATTATATTACATTTTATGATCTATAATTTATAATCATTAGGATAGAAATGAATAAAAACACTGATATTATGAAACTAGAAAAAAATTATCATCATTACTCACAACCGATATTTAAAATAGATAATCCCAAACTAGTTCATTGGTAGGGAAAAATTAGAAATACATTTCATAAAAGGTTATATAATTTAAAAATGTATGGAAATAGATTATTAAGATAGAAATGTTTTTATATTAGATATTTAATCTCTTTATTCAAAGTCGATAATAATGGAAATGTGTTGTTTTTACCAAATTTACATTCTCGATACATATTTTTTATTATGAAACAAGATAGCATTGATATAGTGTCGTTAAGGACAAATATATTTATTTTGAAATATTATTTTAAAAATTTTGGTGAAAAAAGTCATACAATGATCTCCATTTAAATGGATTTCAATTCAAAAGTCACAAATGTTTTATGTTTGTTTGTTATCTTGAATCATTTCAAATATTGATAATAAATCTTCTTAAAGATCATTATTTCAATATATCATTGTTATATAAAAATGTTTTATTTAAGGGTTGATTCAATTTTACTTTATTGTAAAATTTTATTTAAATTCATATAATATTCAATGATAAAATTTCTATCTATAATTTTATATCATTATTGATAGTAATTATAAGATTATTTAATGACATTTTCTTATCCTTTAATATATTTTACATAATCTAAATATTATTCATTTTATTTTGAAACTCAATTTTTTATTATTTCATGAGACCTTGTCATTTAACTTATCCTCATTTGAACATAAATCATTATTATCATTTTTTTAATTTGGGTCTTAAAGGATAAAAATGTAACTGGTTTTCCTTCTATGATCATTATTTTTATTTTCCACTTGTATTTTCATGATATAACCATTCGTTATTTCCATTATTTCATTATTTAGGAATATTTTAAAAGGTAAATTTGTTCCAAAAAAATCAAATAACCATTTAGAAAAAAGTAACATCTAAATGTGAAATATCACATCATATTTTATGAAATAATGAACAATGTTTTCCAAAAACACTTATTAGATTTTGTATCCATTTTAATTTATATCTCAAAATTATATATTTAGACGAAATTTTAATTTCATTTTTTAACCTTAAAAATATATTATACTATTTTTGGGATTAAATATAATAAGGATATCCATTAATTATTTTTACATGACTATTCATTGAATGTTTAAGGTTTTTATTCCAATGATTTTCTATTACGAACACTCTATATTTCTATACATTTATTTAATGAATCTCTCCTATATTCTATATAATATCTCATCAACATATTCCTTTTAATATTTATCCCCTATATTTGATCACCTTTTTTCTATTTTGATCGGGGTATTTTCTAATGAACATTGATACAATATGGAGTTCAATTAGGAGATGTGTCATGGAATAAAATATTTATATGATGGTGATAGTAGTTTTAATATGGGTGAGATGACTGTTGTCAATTTTCTTTATGTGGGTATTCAAATTTTGGGATAGCTACATTATAGGATGTGGTAGAGGCGTGTATGCTTAGGATAGATCATTTAGTGGTTTTACCATTTTCATTACACCAATGACATGTGAATAGAGGCTATAGTGAGAACCTTGGGTGAATTTTTTTATAATAAATTTTATTACATTTATGTGATATAGATTATAGGCTATGTAATTGACCTTATTAGTTTTTGGAAACTATGGATTATAACTTTATCCTACAATGTGGTTCCTTCCTTATTTTTTGGATTTATAGAATAGAACACACCGTGATTCTCAGATGATGTTTTGACTTTCCCTAAAATGGAATGGTCTATTACACAATACAATGGTATACCTCTTTTAACCAATTTTCCATGATGGTGTTGAGGGATACATCATTTTATATTTTCTATTCTATATAAAATATTAAACCCATATTTTATATTCCAAACACCTCCAGCTAAAATATTACAAAATTCATTAACTTTTGGAGGCCCTCTAGTGGTGATATGGATACTTTAACCTCCCATCATCTCGAACTAATGTTTTTATGGAAATTATTGATCTCCTATTATTGTGTAAAATTTCTCTAAATATTTTCATTCTACATACTTTTATTCACTCATTAATTGATAGTGATTAATACTCATGTTTTTAATATAAGAGATCAGTGTTTTGATAGATTTTCCTTCAATGGAATTCTCTGCGATCACCCCCATATTTAGATATTCATTTGAGGTTTCTACTTTAGGTAATTTCACGATTAAAAGATTAAAGTTATTTTGTTCCAAAATGATTTTACCTATAATAGAAACCATGATTACTTTTCATTAATTAAATTGTATATTAAATTTTTTCTAAACATTCAATTTTGGTGATTTTAATGGATAATTTTACAAAAATGAGTCTTGTTAATAAAAATAAAATTTTAAAGTTTTTCAAATTTGATAGGATTTTGGAAAATTAGAAGTTGAAATAATTTTATTTTGATTCTTGAAAAATGTTGATTTAATTTCCGGATGATTTTTGACAGCATAAACATGATAAAACATATATTTTTTTTTTGAAAACGAAATGACATATTGAAATTGAATATTTTAATTTTAAATTAGAATATTTAATTGAATGGTATTAATGAATTATGAAAGATTTACTGATTGATAGATTAATTTAAATATCATGTGATCCTTAGTTTTTTGATGGGAATAATGAATAGAACACTGGATCATTAACTCTTTATCAATGGATTTATGATGAATACATTAACTAAACCAAGTCCAGTATGATTTCCCAACATTGGGTGTTGATTTATTTTATCCCAATTCCATGATCCATAGGCTAGTGTTCACAAACATGATACCCATTGATTAACATAGTTGTGTAATTATTATTATATTATTATCATTATTTTAAATTTATTAGAATATTAAAATAAGATATATTTTGATATACTTTTCAACTTATTTATTTGGAATCATTTTATGACTAAATAGTGAAAATTATTTTTCATTAACAAGAATAACATAAATTTTAGAATAAATAGTTTATTTCTATTATAATTTCTTATGGAATACTTAGCAAAATCATACTGGGATAATTTTTATCATGCAATAAATTTTCATTTAAGAACTTGTATAATATGTTATTATATGTATAGGAATGTTGAATTCTATACTTGGTGTTGGAATGCGTCAATAAATCATTGGGCCCTATAATGAAGTCGGTTACTAGTGGATAAATGTCCCACATGATACATGTAGAATTATAATACTTTATCCAAATTTATTTTGGGTCATTTTCTTTTGGATGATTATCTTTTTTGTTTTTTTCTATCTATGTGTGGTATATTTATACTTGAATATTATTTGGAATATTGATTGTGTATTGAAATATCAACCACTAACCTATGAAGATATTATATTATCATGGAATAATTTACCCATTTTACTTATTATCATATCCAATTTCTAGTCTCTATTATTTTGGAATCAACAAATCACTTTGTTTAGTGACAATATTTACATGTGTATCAGTGTACCAAGATATCATGGTTGGTTCCTAACAAAATGGTATCAGAGGTGAAAATTTGGTAAGGTATCATTAATTTTAATATTCATTTTGGTATGTCATGGTAGAAACAAATTGGTATTTTAATGAAGAAGGATTATTTAGGAGAGTCTCCATTTCTATATCTCATTATAGTTTTCCTTGAGTGACAAATGGGTGTTTCCAAAATGTATCCATGTGATAAAAATATGATCGATGAATATTAAAATCCCAAAATATTGAATTCTTTTGATGAAAATTATATTATTATATTTCTTCATTGATTTTATGATCTAATTATCCTTTATGATGTTATTTTTTTTTGTGAAATACCATAATAAAAATGATATTTTTAGCAAAACCATTAGAGGCATATTCTTATAAACCATCGAATGGAACACTCCAATCTATCAAAATATAATTGATATATTAGTTTATTAATTACAATATCTTGGATAGGTTTTCTCACATGTTCCCATTCATAATATAATAGTGGATCATCATAGAGCTAAAATTAAATTTCATGATCATGAGTTTATTCGAAAGAAAGATTGAATCTTCCATGTCATGAAATATCACCAAGCCTTAGATGATTCATTGAAAATGATTTATCATCTATATGAGTTCATGGAATCACAAGAATCAAAAAATGTTATTTCTACTACTTTTAGTCAATAATGGCCTAGTAAAAGGATGTGGTATACTATGGATATAGTCTTCAAACATTAATTCATGGTATACAAATAATTCAAATCTCTCTTAACTGATGATTTTTATACATAGTTGAATGTTTTGAAAATGTATATAGATTTTCTCATCATCTATACAAATGTCGTCCTATTACACAAAATGTTATTCTATTTTTTGTTCATTTCCATTTATCTCCTGATGTAGGGGAAAAAGAAGAAGCAGGCCTAGAGAATCAAGATTAATCATTGATATGATATTTCGTCTCATGTATTATGTTGAAGGTCACAACTACTATGGATTTTATGGATATATCGTTTATGGATGAAGATGAATTTGTTGGTATTCCATGGTTAATTTTAGGTCCTCCTAATACCAGAGGAATCTATGTTTATTACAAAAAAAGAAAAATTAATTGTGATGACTCTTGTAGAGGTTCATGATATCATGAACTAACCACACCTCTTTTTTGGTCTAGTAGAGTCACATTGACTCAGATAAAACGTGGTAAGGTCACATGTTCTATGTGGGTTTGAACTATGGTGCTAAATATTTCATCTATGGGAAGTCACTCAATCCCCATAAAGATTTTATGTAGTATTATTTTATATCTTGAATAATGTCATGGGATCATTATCACCTAAAGGAACCATGTTCAAATTATATACTTCAATAAAAAATGTTATATATCCTTCTGATACTAGATGAATCCTTTTTAATGATGAGGAAGAGTCTCCAGAGAAATTTGGTGAAGTTCCATGAATTGTTTGAGTTAAAATCTATATATATTCATCTCTAAATACTATTATATTTGTTACCAATGAAAGTTATTTATTTTATAGGATTATGTGAAGAAAATTATAAACATTCCTAAGGATATTTCATCTTCTGTTTGTAATTACATATAAAAATATGAATAAATAGGAAAAATTATCTATGATGCGATTATTATTCCTTGTCTTTTCCGATCATTGAACTCAAAAAGAAATTTTCTAGCTCTTGGTAACAAAATTTTAGATGTCATTCATTGGATGTATTGGTTTATTATCCATAAGTCCACAACTGACAATCCACTTTTGTTGGTGTCCATTACTGTGGTTGATGTATTTTCCATGTCTTCCAGGGAGAGTGGGACCTTAGTTAATATAGAGTTAGGCGAAAATTTTAGAATTGGGAAGGGTGATATTTGTGTTTTATTTTGATCTAAAGAGATAATATTCAGAAAAAAAACATCCTCTATGTGTTGTTGAGTTTCCCGACATTTTCCAATTTTACATTTATAGATTTCCATGTTTAAGGGATGTAGATTCCCTGTTATCATAGTCCACGGTGCCCATAGTATCTCCATTACTTCTGACCATATGAAAGGATATAATATTTATTATTTAATGACATAATTTGATGATATTTTTGATAAACTCTATATTATATTGAGTGTGTATCAATGGGATGATCCATTACTTTTAGTATTGAATTTTTGTCGAAAAAATAACCTTTGTTTTTATTATCTAAAAATAAATCCATTTATTTTTATAAAAATAATATATTTTCCTATAATAATATTTTATTGACAAACTGAAATGGATGAAGTGATTCTCGAAGACATATATTTAATATGGTTATCTCCATCTTGGAATTATGGAATCTGACTTCCCGAAGACCCATATAATGTATATGAATAACCATCTTGGGTCTGGTATAATGTATTTTGGATTATCCAATGAACCTATAGTGTTTATGAATATTATTAATTGGATATTACATGAGCATTTCAATTCCTCCAAGGTAGTTTTTATCGATGATATTTTTGTTTACATTTTTCTAAAGGGAGATCATGTGAACCTACATAGAGGTGTTCATGAAATCATGGGAGAACTCTAAATTTATACTGCGCTATAGGAATGTATTTTTTTATTTGGTAAGTGTCTTTAATAAACCATGTGTAATCTTAAAATTTTATTTCAACTGATATTTATATGGTGAACGATTTTATGAAATGGGAACGATAGAGAAACATTTTCAATATTTGGGGATTATTGGGAATATGGGGGTATTATTGATGGTTCCTAATGGATTTCTAAATGTTGTTTTTATTGAAGTACACTCTCACTCAAAAAGTGTATGGTTATTAATATTTTCTATCTATCACAATATTTTTTAGAGTTTAAATGTATTATGATACCTATGATACTATTTACACTATAAAATTTGGGGTAGGTAAGTGTGGTCTTTTGTAATTTACCATGTTAAAGCATGGGCTGCATTCTAATGAAGAGTTATCATGTGGTGGAATATAGTCACTAAAAACATAATCCTAATGATATTAAATATCCTACTAATGGTCATGAGAGAACTTCAATGAATCATGGAATCAAGAGTATAAGGTATTTCTTTTTAAAATAAAAATTCACAATTTATTCAGATAGAAAAGTGTATATTTATATTTTCTCTCATATAGATATGATTCTCTGGAAGTGGAACTAGGTTGAGTACTTTACATATATTAACTTAAATATTCCCTACTCCCTATAATGGGAAATCTCTTTACTGATTATCTGTGTGTTAAACATAAAATTGAATATTTGAATGAATCATCAGAATATTGGAACATGATATCTATTTTTCCCATATTCACGTTAGATTTTTGGATGATGAGAATGAGACTATTCTGGAATGTGTAATTTCGAACTCATATTTTGGTGATAAGATTCTTTTGGAACAAATTCTTGATGATGAATTTTGTGGCTCTAGGGACACTCTTTAGGGTTAGGAGGTCATAAGTGATTAGTAGCTCTCTTTAATGTTATTATTCGCTTCCATAATTAGTATGTTATAGCATTTATCTTGAGAATGGTTTTGATGGTAAATTTCCACAATTCCATGTGGGAGTTAAAACATGTTTGAAAAATAATTTTCTATGACATGTGGTAGAGATACATGTGGATATATAGGAAATGATACCTTTCTAATTTCATTTATCATTATTATACATTTAACTAGGTTATGTTTTAAAACTATACACCTTTGGGTTTACTTTACCACTATGATATGTGGTCATTAAGGGGGGATGATTTTTTGAAGAATTATTTGGTTAGGATTTTTTTAACTATTATTTAAATATGGAAATATATGTTTTGAATGATCAGTAGACTAAATCGTCTCAATATATACCTATACATGATACAAACAATTGTTAGGAACTCTGATGTATGTATATGTACAAAGTAATTATATTCCATGGAGTTACATATGTTATAGTATTTAATAAGGATACTTGATTTAATTCATCTTTTTAAGACACATCATGGTGGTGTTAGTATGTTATGTTATAATCATCTTTTCATATCATTTATGGATGGTTTTATAGATAGAAAAATATTTAATGATATTTGAAGACATATTTTGTAATTTTTTTATAACTTTAGAGGAGCATTGAAAAACATCTTGTGACTGATCATGTTTAACTATACTAATTTTAACTATTCATCCATCAGGATTCTTTCATTAGAGGAATTGAATGTCCATCCTTGTAAATATATGTTCTTTCGGTCATAGATTTGTATGATTTCATTGTTGGGCGTCGCTTAGTACAAGTGTCTACATCATAATTTTGGTTTATTTGATAGGGAAGTTAAACAAAACTAGTCCAATATTTATATTATATTGATGGATGTATATTTTGATTAGATTTTATAGTAAATGTCTGAATATTTTTTAGAGTATCACCTTGGTTTTGTCTCTGATTACTTCGAATGTGGGGAAATATTTCACTGAGATATTGGGAAAAATTTGATTTCATTGAGAAGAATGTCTTAGTGAATTACCACTGGGCATTACTACCTTTTTTTAACAAGAATAATATTATTTTTCATGTATTTCTCCCCAAGAGGTATCTATAAAACATGTATCATGTGTTGATATTAAATGGCATTGTTGTTAAAATTTATTTATATGTGACTAAGAAGCTGGTTCAAAATGTTTAATTTAAGATGATTATCCTTCAATGAATGTCCATACCCATGGTTTAGGTGTTATAATATCATGTTTCTAATTTACATTAGTATTTTTATATTGAATAACATATGGGAGAGATGTGGGATCATATCTTTGGTATGGATTATTCTAGATATGATTTCTAGTGGAATTAATTTTTTATTATGGGTAGATTTTAAAAAATAGATATGATCATTTATTTAATCTATAACCAATTTCATTGAAAAAAATTATTTTGCTATTATTTTAGGTTTTTATGGAGTCATAAATCCAATAATGAGGGAAAATATTTCTATCAACGATAAGAATATTTTGGGCCTGAAGAGGTTCGTCTTGGCATGAATAATTTAACTATGGTGTGGATCGTTATGATAGTTCTTCTATTTCTGACACAACTATGACTTGAGGAGTTAACTATGACATGGATCATTTGGATAGAGTAATTGGGTTTTCATAAAAAAATCATAGCTATATCATAGTCATTGTGTCTATGGTGTGGATTCACATGTTAAATTTTCTGTAATTTTTTCTTTTTCATCATGGTTGCATCATGGACGATAGGATGTGGTGTAGTCTTTAGTGGCTATTAGGTTCTACGACATAACATTTCATCATGTTTTGTGGCCCCTCCCAGGGATTTCATGATATTCAGAATAGTTCATGATGTGTTTGTCTAATGTGTTTTTTACCATCCCCATAATTTAATTCTCTATTACATTGGGATGTTTCTAGACCATTTTTCAACCAGTCCACATCGTTCTGTAATATATTTCACCCTATTATATTTTCTCTCTGATTTTAAAATAATAAACCCAACTTAATATAATCTAAAACACTCCAAAATGAATCTTATATGATCTATTATCTTTTTAAAGGTCCTAATAGTTGGTTTGTATCCTTTAAACTATCATTTTATTCGATCAATGTGTAGGTGGATGTTGTTGATCTCCTCCAATAAGAAAAGCTTTTCCTTATTCTATTTTTTCATTTCGTTCTCTTATCTCATTATTTAAGAGTGATTGATCCTAATGTTTTTATATAAAAACTTGGATTCTCATTCATATATAATACATATTTTTTCTAAGAATATTCATTTAAATACACACACACATGCCTAACGGACATAAAAGTTTAACTTTATTTGATACACAATACATAATCTTCTGATTTGGTGATATATTTTAATTCCCACAAATAAATATATTTCCAGTTAGTATAATTAAAATACAAAACCAACATTAAATATTTATTCATATCATGTTAAAGGAATCACAAGAATCTGTGTGCTCAAATTGTCAGAAAGGTCAAATAATGTGAATATGTAATGATGAAGTGAGTTTAAGTGTATGAGGACATGATCATAACATATGAAAAAAATACCATGTATATCAATTATCATAATAAAGATACATGGATAATATATAAGTAGTTATTATGACATGAAAAATTTATTATATAAATGGACATGATCAATGTGATCATAGCATTGAAATAAGACTTATAATTGTGCCATAAATATATGCATAGAAAATATTATGTCATGGTGATCCACAAAGACACTAATAATAATTTATTATGGGGATAACCACCCATGAAACTATATTGGGGTTAGAATGACCTCCAATGTACCCTCTTTTAGGCTTGGGATAATAATTAGTTTACCCTTTTAGCACATATAACATTAATCATTACCCATTCCATTATTGGGTGATATAGGTCTCACCAATCAAATAACGAAAATCATATGTATTTGTACCACAAATTAATAAATAATAATAATTTCATAAACCATGATATGAAATGGGTTTCAAAAAAATACTTTTATCATAACATGTGTAAAATAGATCGGTTTCATAATCATTTTATCATTCATCAAAGTATATCCCCTGGAAAATAAGACAGATTTGAAACAATTTTATCATGGAATATCTTGTTCACATATAACAGGTTTCATCAACATATTTTCAATATAAAACATATTAGAAATAATAATAAAATTTCAATGGTTTGTATCTCCAAAAAATAATAATTCACATCAATTGATTTCATCATGGATGAAGATAGATTTTGACAGATCTCTATGAATTTTTTTCAAGAAAATATGATTTAAAAAAATATATTTTATGAAAAAATATCCATATTGAGTACAAGATAGTGTAAATTTATTTCATGCTATACAATAAAAAAATGAATTATTTATCATTTTTTGTAAAGTTCAAACCTGCATTTTTTGTAATGTAATTTGAAAATTTAATTGAACCAAATTAAAATAAATATTATAAATTTATAGAACTCCCATTAGAAAATAATTTTTAATATTAGTAAAACCATTTTTGAAAAAATGTATTTAAAACAAAATTTATTTGGATGAAAAGTAGGTTTCGAGCAAAAAGAGAAATAAATACAATTTTTTAAAATATAAATTATTATAATTACCAAATAGTGAGAAATGTTACTTTTAAATGAAAATATCATGAATAAGTATATGATTATAAAATTTATTGTAATTATTCATATTCCAATCATAATATTACAACATTGGATACATAATCATACACAATACCAATAAATGATGACCTTGTATTATAAATCCCTTACAAATTTTGTAAGATTTTAAAAATAATCCAAAAAAGGTTTTTCATTAAATGTATACATATTTCCTATATTTATAAAAATATTCAACATAAAATACATTAATTTGATGTATATTCCCTACCTAAATGAAATAGAGAGTGAATAAAGTATGTGTCTCAATGAAGTAAAATGTGAGATAAAAATCTATTATAGCTTTAGTAATTTTTTGAATCATAATCCCATGTAAATAATAATATTGAATGAAACATTAAATATAACAAAAATAATTGTATCGATTATATTAAATTCAATATCATATGTATATACACCATATAATAAAATTAGTGGGGAATTTTCATGTTTCCAAGAACATTATGAGAGACTACAAATCTCTTACCGTAACTCTTGAATTCTATCATACACGTTATAACCAACGAGTATAAAAAATATTAAAATTTTATAAATATATTGCTGAAAAATAATTAAATATATCATACAATATATGATTTACCTATGACCATTCATTAACCATTAATTAGCAATTCCTTGTAAAAATCTCTTTTTGGGTTGTAAGTACTTTTCTCAAATATAGATTGATTTTTTATTTCCAGTACTCTTACTTTAATAATTTTTAAAAATTATATATAAAAAAAATAATGAAATTATTATAATATTTATAAATATATTATTCTTTTAGAACTGATCATGTAATGTGGGTTTTATAAATAATATATGTTACGATTTTGGATATGGTATGTCGTACATACACCTATGTAACGTTAACATTTTTTTAATTGATCTAAATGAAAATAATGTAATTATTAAATATTCATTCCTGATTTATTATTATATATAATATGATGTATAATTTTTTAAATATACTAATATATATCTTCCATGTGGTGTGGTGATGAAAATAATGAGTCACATCATTTCGTGAAGGTAGTAGTCCAGACATATATGAATGATGTTATCATCTATCAGTGAGTGAAAAGGGTAAAAATAAAATGACAAATACTATTTTAAAAAAATAAATTTGTAATTAATATCAAAATATCTCCATTCTTAATACATTTAATCATTAATATTTTCCATATTATATTCTATGTAAAATGATATTAAAAATGAACCACATCACATTGCGAGCTGACAGTCTACAGTACACACGAATGAAATTATCGTATCCAATAAAAAATGTAATGTAAAAAGGTTATATATAAAATTTCATGAATAATGAGTTATAATTATGTATTAATATTATATATATATATAATATATATATCATCATAACAAACTGTGAAATGTGGAAATGTAAAACTGAAGAACATCAGTCCACAAGGTGGTTGTTTTCTATACTCACGAACAATAATTTCATAACCAATTTTATGGAATTTGATATTTTGTAATCCATTCACATAACATAATAAATATATGTATATTTGGGATACTAATGTTGTTATATCATCATGTATTTATAATAATTGAGGAAGGTGGGATAAGAAATAAAATAAAAATGCACGTTGTAGAATAATATATTTATAGGAAACCTTATTTGAGTCAAACCAAAAGCCATCCTAGGAAGCATTTATACCCAAAATAAGGGCTAATTGGATGATTATGTGGAAAATTGTATGTGATATAGGATATTATTTTTTGAAATTTTTTTTTATTTTCTGAATAAGAGATGAGATGTTGTGGCCTGTTATTAGTGACACGAGCGGAAAACGTGTAATTTCTTTAACATAAAAATTTGTTCCGACATTTTGTATAATCCCATAATAATAAAAAATATAGTATTAGAAATATTACCGAATTATAAAATTTAATATTCATATAAAATAAATTTTAGAATTTTTAATCACCATTTAATAGTTATCTTTTTAGTTTTACCCCAAGTAAACCCATTTCACCTTAGTGATATAATTAATTTTTACTATTTTAAATATTAATTTTAGTAAAAATCGTATGTTTAAATAATTATATAATAGTAATTATTCTAATTCCATAAATGGAATCCATTTTTCAAAATTCAATTCATAAATGTGGAATAATTTAATTGATAATTAATCTAGTAAATAGATTGAAAACATAAATTTTTAAAAAGAAACTTTTCACAAGATTATAATGATTTTATATAAATATACAATTTAAAAATGACTAAAATGACCTAAATTGGATTAATACATATATTATATTACTTATTTTACTTTAAAGCCAAATTAAAATATCATTTATTTTTATAAATATTTTAATAGAAAGAGTAGTTTGCAATTATAAATAATTATTTCAACTATTCATTACAAAATCAATATGTTATAAAAATTAATAATAAATCACACTAATATATTATTGAAATTAGTATTTTAGAAATAAATTAAATTGTCTAAAATGAATAATCTATAAGTGAAAAAACATTATTTTAACACAGTACCCATAAAAGTGATGAAAAATCTGGTTTTTGAGAAATGTATTTTTCAGGAACATAATGATTTTATATTAACATTATATCTAATAATAATAAATTTGTCTAAAATTTTTTAAAATTATTTATATATATTACAAAAATTTTATTTAAAAATTCCCAATATGAATTATGTTTTTTATTTTTAATGGAGAAACATTATAAACTATAATACAGTTTTTAGAAATAAAAACCCATTTTTTAATCTATAAAATATACTTATAATAAAATCCACTATAATGTTTTTTGGGAAGAAACTGTAGAGATTTAATAATATTAATTATTTATTATGTAATATTTAATGATAATTTAGAGTTCAAATTTATTTAATTTATATAAAATTAATGATAGTTTTAAAGAATAATTATTTTTCATTATTTACTAGAAATGAAATATTTTCCCAAAAATGTAAAAACAATTATCCATAAGATAATATTGATATGATGAATTAAAAATAATTTCAATATTAAAAAAATTATATTACTATGAAATTTATTTTCATATTTTCTCATAAATAATAATAATAATTTTTCCTGAAGAAAAAATATTTTTGAAACATATTACTACATTAATAAAAATAAATTGACTTTATAATAATAATTTATAGATAAATCTACATTTATTAGTAACTTTTGTTTTATATTTGACATATTTTGATAATAATATTAATAAAAAACTATTTAATGGTTTGTTTTTTATGGTTATATCATAAATAATATTAATCTATGGTTCACTGAATCTCGAGGTTGCATGTCATGAATTCAGTTGAAGAATCTTTTTATTTTTTGTGATTTTAGAAAAAAATAGTTTTCCATATAATTATATCAATAAAAATTAATAATTACTTTGAAAAAAAATAATAAATTATTTTTATGTTACATTATACCACTTAAAAATATTTTCCACATTAAAATTTATCTCAGCCATAAATAATTACACATTTGATAATTATTCCATAGAACCCCACACTATAAAACAGGTTAATAAAAAAATCATTATGAAAATGGAGAAGGGATATATAATAATTCATTTAGAATAGAAAGTAATATTTTCACAAATAGGAAAACATAGGTGATATGTGAATATATTTACATGAAAAAGAACATATTTAATAGTTCTTGTGAATTATAATGATCATTGATGACTAGAATGTTTTTGATGTGGAAATGTTAATAAGTATAAGAAAATAATACAATTAGGTGTGAAAAAAGTTATTAATATCATAAAACATTATGATAATTGGAAAAAATTTCATTTGAAGAATATTTACCTTATAAGGATGACTTTTCAAGAGAAGATATACTTACATTATTTAATTAGATTAAATTAGAAAAATCAAATAATTTAGTTTTTCCTTTATTTATTTATACTTTATATCTTACTCTATGAAATGTTGTCGAATTTGTTATGCCTAAACCACTAACAGATCATATGACCCATAAATAGAATTATACAACATTCTATAATTCACTACAAGTCACAAAAACAATATTATTATCATAGGACTAATAAATATTAATATGGTAAAATAATACATTTATTTTTAGATCCATGACCAAAGTTCAGCTTATACCATTCCATAATTGGTTAATGAGATAACCCATAAAAATTAAAAATGTATATATGTGGATACTAAATTTCTCAAAACCAACTTTCCATTAATCCTATTATATCATAAAGTGGATGTCGATAATCACATACCTATATTGTGAATACCTTCATCTTGTATTCTATTAAATTTTTTAATAAATTGGATTTCTATATAACTAGTTTGAAAACCTACATGCCTACTAATTTCAGGAAGATATCCCACAAGTATAGTTTATGGATGTATAAGAATTCGATATAGAGGTGAATCTGGGAGGTGTGTCCCTAGGAGGTAACACCACATTTGACCAATGTCAGTATTCAAATAGAAGGAGATATTTTATTTACCCTATTTATAAGAAAGGGATCAAAACCCATGATGTATGATTCATTTTTTATGTTTCGGTGAGAGAAATAATCCATATATTTTAACATTGTGTAGTAGATATTCTCTTGTACAAATAGGAGTGTCGATAGGGTATGGTGTGGGGATTACATATTAAATTTTTCCTTCACAAGAGGATTTCCCTTGGCTGAATTCAGTGGAACTTACACATCCAATATTTCTTTTTTATGAGTGATACTATTTAGGGAACAATATTGGGATTATTTTGGGTAGCTTCCTAGGTTTGATTCTCTATGGCCTATGATAGAAGGTCTTTGGACCATGGTGGGAGAGTGTAGAATCCCATAATTATTCTACGGGGGTAATCCCTATGCTCTCCATGCTTGTTAAAAAAATATTTGTACATCATCTGCTGAGGATATTGTCATGCAGTTTAACATTATTTTACTAAGAGGTGGAGCATGTAATTTTTAGACGACCACCACTCAAGTGCCTTTGGAAGGGTCATGGAATTTTAAATTCTATAGAGGAGTGGTTAATTATGAGTTTCACTTTTGAGTACCCATTATTAAATGAAAAAGTGGTTTATGTACCCATACATAGAAGCAACCAGATGATTGGAGGCTTGAAACACACATTGAGTGAAGTGCACTGAAAACAGAGTCGGTGTCATAGGCCATAGGGGGGTTGAAGGTGCATTGGTACCAATACTAAAATTGTATGGGGGTTCTGGGAACTTTACCATCATGATACATGCTCAGTATAAGGCTATATTCATTGTGAGGCCAAGGATAGGTTTATATCAATGATTAGAGGTTAAAAAAAGAGGGTATGTGAGTCATAGGGTCAACAAAAAGGATATGGTCTTCACAAAGGATTGTTCATTATGAAACAAGGGGCCCATGCCTATAGAGAAGTCTCAATCTAGAGAGTGAGTTTTTCATCAAGGTTGAATGATTAATTAATCCTCAAGGGCCTCATAGTTTCCTATTCTTCCATTAAGGTCATAAGACTTCCAGAATGGAATCTCCACTTGGGGTGGAGGATCTAAAGAACACATGTGAGGTTTTTTTTCAAAAAAATAAATTTCTTGGTTCATCGAAATTTTATGATCATCTATGATGCACATCCGGTTTACAAAATGGAATATAATTCTGAAGATGAGAATTCCCCATCCATCTCTAAAATTTCAAGAGAATTGGGTATTTATAGTATTGTGGGTATTGGGATTATTATAGGTGGTCATGAAGATTTATACACTACATGAACGATCATGATCCATGAGACTGAATGTCACTAAACAGATATTATCATTAGACCTTCATGTAGAGCAGAAGGGTTATGTGATAGTAATTTTTATTATTAGGTACCATCAGTTCTCCACACACTCCCAATGTAGATTTTTATCGGGGCACTTTATTGAGTTGTGGTCATTTTTATGACATTGAGCTTCACAAAACATCCCCAGGGATGGAATTTTTTGTTGTTTTTTCTTATATTCTCTCTAAACTGGCCATGGAAACCATTTATTCCATGACTTCTTTCATTTTAAAATATTTTTATCTCACCCCCCTCATAATGGGATCTGACAAGGAGAGGAATGTTTGATTTTGATCGAGAATCCCTGAAAAGTGGAATCAACTCCCTTTCATGAAGTTTATTTAAGAAACCTATTAATCTTTTCCCAAATCCTATATTTCATTGTGAACATAGGTCTAACTGTATTCCTATAAATATAGGAGGGTCCACATTGACAGTCACTATAATTTCATAGATAGAAAATCATAAACTAAATTTTCATAATAATCATACCCATTATAAGCACTATGTGATTCTTATCCCTAGATCTCATGAATATCAACTTCCCCACATTTAGTTATTTGTGAACCAATCTATTTTAAATCAAAACAAATTACTTATATCATCATAAATTACATGAGTTAGTGGCATTCATAATCAATAATCAATTAAAACATGTGTCTCGAACCAAATGTTCACTTAAGGATCTAATGTTGATGCCTCTCTTTGAGATTAAATGGCTAGGATTATCATGATTTCTAATAGTTTGGGATGTTTTTTAAACCAAAATAGTCCAATATAACAATTAATTGAGGCTCAAAATAAAATTTCTCTATACTAGGGGATGTTTTCTTATAGTTTCAGGATGAGTGATGGAATTCATATCCCTACTATAGGAAGATATGTGCCAACCTATAGTTTCAAGAGCATGTCAGGAAAGTACTGGTGCCATTGAGATGTTAGAGGACACATTTGGAAAAACAACATAAAAATAAAAATAGAAATTCTTTGGAACTATGTAAAAAATTTTGATAGGGAGAAGTTAGAGGAAGTTGAATCCCCATAATGTGTGAGATGATTCTCAAGGTTGGATTGGGGGATCCAATTAGTGGATGGATTTAAAACATGGAGCTACCCAAATGGAAAATTCAGAGATAAATGTGAATTGACATATTGGGTTTGGTAATTGTTCCATATGATATAGGATGACAATAAAACTACATACCAAGGGCCTTGCAGTTTGATGACTCCGACCACCAGGACATAATTCCATAGTTGCTAAGACGGTGGTCGCTAAGGACCAAAAACTCTTATCCATATCATGGGGTCATGAGAATGATACATTTATGTTTTCCCTTAATAAATGAGTTCTCAATATAGGGGTATGTAAAATGAATTCATCCCCATAGAGAATTTTATGGTTTACCAGGAGAATATGACATCACTTAAAAGGGTATTGTGGTGGCTGGTGAAAAGATGCAATGAAGAAAAACATGGGATAAGTAAAAACCTTTTTAATAAATTCTTTAACATATTTTTTTAATGATCCAGCTGATGGACTTCCTGGAAGGTTTTTAAATGATCTAGGGGATTCCATCAGAGGAAAGAGCCCACTAAATAGTGAATATTGAAGGTGAGGAAGTGGAAGATTTGTGGATGTACTCTCTAGTTTTGGCTTTAATGATTCCCTTGTTAGTAAAATGGAAAACATCTTCAACTCAGCCAATATATCTATCCTTATTAATGTTTCTACTAGGGAATACTTCAAATTCTCCAAAGGAGTTAGAAAAGGTGACCCGCTCTCTGCTATCATTTTTTCTATTGCTGAAGACTACCTTAGCAGACTGCTCTCCATCAACATTGAGCAAGGCAGAATCAAACCTATTATTACTTCCAGAAATCTTCATACTCCCTCACATATTCTCTATGCCGATGATATTATTCTCTTACTCCAAAGAGATAAAAGAAATATCAATAAACATAAATCCATCATTTCACACTATAAGGAGGTCTCTGGCCAGTGTATTAACTGGAAAAAATATTTTATTTACTTCGATAAAATTTTTCCCTCTAATAGAAAAACACTTATCACCAATGACTTAGGTGTTAAGGAAGGCACCTTACCTTTCACTTACCTTAGTGTCCCCATCTTCTAGGGTTGTCCCAAATCATGTTATTTTCAACACATTTTAGATCAAATTCAAAAGTAGTTTTCTTCCTGGAATGGAAAATACCTTTCAATGGCTGGAAGAATTTCACTTGTCAAATCCACCATTGTCTCTAAGCTAGTTTATTACATGATGGTCTATAAATGGCCTTTGGTATTGATTAAACGGTTATATACTACTATAAGAAACTTCATCTAGAGTGGAAGTACTCTATATAGAAAATTTGTTATGGTCTCTTGGGACACTTGTTGTAAACCCATTGAATAAGGAGTCATTGGTTTTAAGAATATTAAAAGATTTAATGAGGCCTTTCAAGCCAAACTCATGTGGTCTCTCATACATAATAACTCTCTTTCCATGAGATTCCTCAAAACTCGCTTCTTTGATAAGATTAAATCTGGTTCTTTTCATTACATGACATCTTCTATCTAGCCATCGATCAAATATTCTTTTCACTCTATCTTGGAAAATTCTAGATGGCTTGTTAGTAAGAATTATTCTTTAAATTTCTGGTTTGATAACTGGACTGGCTCCCCCCTCACATCGGAGATGCCTAATACTTTCACTACGAATACAACGAACCGGTCTATCAGGGATATGATCAATTCCTATGGTTCTCAACCCCCGTATCCTATCAAGGAGATTGTTGATAATTATTATTTCACTTCCAATGAGGATTTTCTAGTTTGGGAACATGCTCATAATGGCCTGTTGGATTCTAAAAAATATTATTACCATTATTTCCCAAATGAGGATGAAAATTTTACTTCGATTTACAACTTTAATAAGGCCTGGATCAAGCCCTCTCGTCTTACACTCATGCGGTGTATTGATCATCAAAAAATTCCAACTGAAGTTTGCCTGCAATCTTATGGCTTTTATCTTTGTTCTAAATTTCTATTGTGCAATAAACATCAAGAGGACATTAATCATACTTTTTTATCTTGTGATACTGCTATGGCCCTTTGGCATTACCTCTATGACCTTTTTGAGTGTAGATGGATTTTGGACACATTTATTTTCTCATATTTGAAAATAATGTTGGAGTTTCCGAGGTCTCCCCAATCCCAGAATCTCTTTCTTACTGCTGTTTTGGAGTTTCTTCATATTATATGGTATGGTAGAAACGATTCTTTTTTCAGCAATAACTCTTTTAATATTAATTTAGGTAAAATGAGGATTCTTCTTGCTATAAAAAAGGCGGAAAAAATCCAAAAGGCTATTGTAACAATTCTTTCATAGATCTTGAAACCCTTTTCCAAATTGGTGGCAAAGGTAATTTTCCGAATCCACACTACACTATTGAGTTTTTTTGGTAGGAACCTCCACCTGGATGGATTAAAGTTAATGTGGATGGAGCCTCAAAAGGAAACCCTGGACTTTCGGGATGCGGAGGAATTTACAGAGACCATCAGGATCATATCCTCGGATGCTTCTATGGAATTTGTGGCATCGCTCCTGCGATGGAGACAGAAATTCATGCTACCATTCATGCCATCTTCTATGCAATTCTTTTCAACTAGAATAATATCCGGATCAAGAGAGACTCCACTACTATTGTGAAAGACATCTGGAAGGGTTATTCTCATCTTTCATGGTCTCTCACCCCTAGTTGGATGGACTGCCTCACCACGCTCAATGGCCTCAACTTTATTTCCACTCATACCTATCATGAGGATACTGTGATCACTAATGGGCTTGCCAACATGGGTGTCTCACATGAGATCACTTGGAGGAATGAACACCCTCCGGAGTTGACACCTTTTTTTATTAAGGACTCTAGAAAATAACCCCCCTTTTATCTCATGTAACTTTTATGCTTCTCTTTTCTTTTGAATAAATATCTATGTTTTGGTCTTTTGACCAAAACTCACCCCTTTTTAAAAAAGTGGAATATTTGTTGATACAACATCAATTATAAATCTCATGTGGTCTGAAAATCATTGATTATTTCTAAGATAATATAATGTGGGATTATCCATGTTAGTGATTCACTATTTGAGGTATGTCTGAGAACCAAAATTATGGTTAAGATGCTAGTGATTGGGTATCATGTCACTTTTGTTGTCATATTATTGGAAAATATATATAATGTGATTCTCTATATCATTTAAGCATAGGATATGATTCGTGTTTCTATGCCCCTCTATTTATTATATAGTAGGGTGACCAAAAAATGGGGGTATATATTATCTGAACTACATCACTAATCTTAGTAAAAATAGCATTACATCAATCATAATCACTACCTAGAGTCTCACGCTTAGTATGGCCTTGATGGATGTGCTATAAAATTCTAGGATAATTGAGTTCTTCCTGATTCACTCATTTACCATCCTAATTGGGATGATGGCTCATTATGGTATAGGGACACTAAGAGTGGTGATCATACCTCCTTCCCTTCTAAGGTTTCATTCTGGAGGTGAGATTTGACTATGATCTAATTTTTGAAAAACACAATCCATACACGTTCAAAATGATATTCAGATATCTACAATTATTAAAAATACAGGTATACATGGAGGTGAGCCACAAGTGTCAGCCTTATGTTCTGAGGTACATCTGGTTCATGTACACACAAGAAGACATAAATATATACAAATAATTGGATCCATCATCCAAATTTTACGGGATCATCTATAAATATTCATATAGATGTGAGAGAAAAAATCATTGGGAGTTTATGAAGCAACATACCACCAAGATAATTATGTAGAGTCCATATAGTCATGGGGTCGGTGCTGAGTATTGGTTGGATGCACTATGGTGGTTGTGTTGGAATATTAGACAGGGTAGCAGTAGTGGGTTTAATAGTTCTTATCCTGACATAGGAAAAGGCTTCATGGGGAGGAACAAATGCATCTTGGTCATCTCTACCAGGAAACCATTCAATGGATAATATTTAAACTTGCTGAGAGAACTGAAGGGTTTATACCTATGGTCATGGGTAGTGGGTGTGTCACTAATATGTTCCCAGTGAAATCATCATTCCCTATGACTGGGTTTTCTTGGGAACTTCACAAGTACCCCACCAACCCTCGGGGATGAGGAAATACCTCACCACCAATGGAATATACCACCAAAATAATGGACACATAAAGGAGGGCTCAAACATTCCTCATGCCAAGGTGATGTAATATATAGAGGTGAAAAAAAGGTAATATACTCTCGTGGTACCTTATGTCCCTTGAATATAGAGGTATGATTAATAAAATTAATGTATTCTCCTTCAGACATTCCATTTGGTCACATGAATAATAATGTGGTTGAGGTAAATGAATCAGCAGAATCCTGGGGATATGACTCCTATCGGGACTCTGCTGAAGATATATTACCTAATTTATATATGTTAATTCTCTTTATCATTCTGCAATTTTAGACATCACCCAGAACAAATTATTTTTTCCAAATCCCTTATTTAATTTGAGCATAATTTTATTATCATCGACGATGGAGGGGTTCATGAAGAGCCATAATGATAGGGTAAGGGAACATAAAACCTAAAAGGGGAGAGTGTGGGTAAACTTATATATGTTATTCTAATTGAAAAATTATTATAGAGTCCTAAAACATAGGCAAAATCTATCAAGGGAACATTGTTAGGGGCCGTTCTTAGTCAACTACCTATGAACCTCAAGGATCTCCTCACTAGGTTGTACTATTCCAATAATCATACTGTTCCCATAAAAATTTACCTATTATAATTATTAATTCCATACTAATGTAATGTGATGATGTTGGCCGAAGGATATGTTATTTCAAATCCATTGGTAATGGATCCATATGAGGTGACCAGTAGATCCAAATCCCTGATTGAGGAGGTGGAAAATGTACCGAGAGTTAAGGATCAAGTAAAGGGTTTCCTCATCAAACATTGGATTTATTATGATATTCATCATATTTATAAGATGTTTTATTTTTTGGATTAAATTATGTGTATGGAAAACATTTTCACCTATTAATTATCAAATTTAGGTGATTTATAAATCCATATTACATTCTCCATTTCAAGATGCGTTTACTCTAATGTAACTAATAATTATGTGATTCTTTTAAATCCCAAATTAAAGTTCACATAGTGATGAATGAATATCTATTCCTGGAAAAAATTAATGTATATATAAAAACATGAATGTTTTTTCCCAATTCTTATGATTCCAATTTTACATGTCCTCTCTCAATTCCATTTCCCTTAAAATACAATTTACCCCATGAGACTTTTTTGTGGGAAACCAACCCACCTATTTTTTTATTTTATAATTTTTTGATTCTATAACCATATTGATTTGATTATTTTATGGATTTTATTATCAATGATTCAATAATATATTAATTTTATTTTATTAACTGTTTAATTTATTATTTTTTAAATTAATGTGGTATCATTTTCCAGATGTTGTGATTTTTCAAAGAGTGCCCATTTTTACCATTTTTTACTTGAACATATTAATTTAATGTTATATATATTATTATTAATAACGATTATATTCCAGGACTTAAATGTTTTTTCAAAAGGATATTTAATACTAAATGATTTTAAAAAATATATGTAAACATTATAATATTTTTCAAAAGTAATAAATTGATACAAAAAATTATGTTTTAAGGAATTCAATGGATTCTGTTTTGACGATTGAATTATTTAATATTTTAAATTTAGTATATATTTTCGAACCAATATTTTTTTTAGAAAAAATTATTTAGGTAAAGAGTTTCATATATTAATTGTTAATTATTAGAACTTTTGGTTAATCTCAAATTATTTCATTTCAAATAAATCATTATTATATATAATTCAATCATTAAAAATGTGTTATTTCTCATTTTTTTTAAATGTTATTTATTCAAAAAAAATCATATATATAAATATATTTTTACATTCCCAATGTTACACAGATGATATGTTCTTAAGATACCATCTATTTTATTTATCATAATGACCTATGGATATAATTTTTTAAGATGTTTTTAGGAAACTTTTTTTCATATATAGGGTAATTAATCTCTGAAGAAATGATGAATGTATTAATTTATTTATTCATACTCAATACTGAGTTATTATTTTGTGATGTGTTGGATCCACTAAATATCCTTAAATTCATTCATACTTTTTAAATCCCGTAATCATTAAAAATGAACACAACTTGTTATCCTACTCAGAAGAGGTTAAATGTGTTGTTAACCTAAACTAATAAAGGAAAATATGTGGATATAACTAGGATAAAAATATGTAAGGGTGTTTAGTAAAATCTTGGTAATGAATAAGGATGGTTATCCCCTGCATATGAAGAAAAACCAGTTGTTATCACATTAATAAAATTATCCATGAGTGGTTTTCCCAACCAAAAAAAGTGAATAAGTAGTTATACAAAGCTTATGAAGGTATATAAATGGTTTTCTCAAGTATAATATGGTATTAATGTTTTTATCTAATTCATAAGAAGGTATAAAGGTGGTTATACCCAACATATTAATGTTTACATGTGGTCATCTTAATCATATGGGGGATCATGAGTGGATATCCCACTCTTTTTAGATGATAATTTTTTTATTTGGTATCCTTGAAATATGATTTCTACTTTTTATTTTTAAACTATTATATTATGTAAAATTATTATTTATAAATTACTCTTTTATATATGAATGTTTTTTGTTGATTCAGATTATTTTGTATCAATCATTATTCTATATCGATTCATTATTCCAGAAATGAGGATTTGTAATTTATTTCAATTGGTATTTATATCTTGGATATTATCAAGAATAATAGAGATTATTTTTTATCCTTATATTCTTTCAATAATCATATATTTTTCAATAATCAAATATTAAATTTAATCAAATATTATTTTATTGTATGATCATATTCACTTGATTTCTAATTGATGATATGATTTTCTTTTAGTGTTATTTTATAAGGATAGTTTCTTGGACACTGTATATAATCTCATAAATAAATTATTATCTTTCTACCATTTATGATAACAAATTATTATCACATATGTTTAGTATTGTAGATAATATAAGATAATAGCATTCATGTATTTATGTTACTCTAGTTATGAAGATATCCATATCCTAAGTGATGCCATGAAGGGTATCTATAATTTTGTCATCATAGAGAAATATTCCAAATAATAATTATTATGTATTTGACATCCAAAAAACACAAGACATTGTGTTATAGTATTTCATGATTTTTTTATATGCTATATTTAAAAATATTTGAAAAATATTTAATTTTTATAGGATCAACTCACATTGTATTGATACTAGTTAGAGAGTATGTATATTTATTACTAAATCTCGAAGTGTTGGTCTATGATGTCTGAATAGTGCAATATGATACAAGATGGAAGTGGTTGTTTTATGTTTTTTCATGTTTTTTTAAAATGACCCCATCATGTTACACATATAATTAAACTATTTATTATATAAAAATATAATAATTAAAATCCATATATTGTAATGTATAGTTTCATTGGATGGAAAGGTTCATAAAACATGATAAAAAAAATTATTTATTTTTGTTCTCCATTGTTTACTTAAGATACAATTCATCTCCGAAAAATTGTCTATGATATATTGTCGAAAACATAAAATTTTTGTGTGGACTATAATGTATAAAATGCGAGTAAACATAATAATAATAAATGACATGATATATTAAGAGTATATGCTCATGAATAATAACTTTGGAGAATAACATAAAAACATGGTATCATAAGATAATGGAAACTTAAGAAAGTGGTAGTAACATGAAATAGGATGTCATTATAAGGTTATGATTCCTTCCTAGAATACACCACATAGTGGATAATGTCCTATAATGGAATTTTTCTTTCACATTAATCATATACATACCTTCAATGAGAAAAAACACAAACCAATGTTTTTGAGTAATATTTGGGAACACCAATGATAACATGGTCATGATTACATGCACCAAAAAATTTAATCCAATCATATGGAATAAAAATAAGAACTACTAATGGAAATAAATGTGTTTCATAGTAAAACCTCATACCATAATGAAGTTATATTTTATAAGAAAAAACATGTATTAATGTACATATGGAATGCATTATCATATCAAAGAAAGGGAGAGTGAACTAAGAATATTTGTAAGCGATATATATAAAAAATTTAAAATGAATCCATAACATCAATGGACATCATCATTGGTGAAAATTTCAATAAAAAATAACATAGAATATTTATTGATGAAAATATTATCTTCAGCTTGACTTCACGTCCTTAAAATAAAAAAATTATTTGTAATTATAAAAAATATTATTTATAAATAAATGCATTAAATTTTATGGCAATATTAAATGTATTGATAGTTCCTAAAGATGATAAATTTTATTCATTATATATATGCTAAGAGGAAAAATTAGTATCCCACTATTATAATAAAATTAAAAAATACATCATTTAAAAAATAATCGAATTATTATTTTTAAACTAATTTATAAATATCAAATTATGGGAAAACAATTTTAATAAACATTTTGATAATATTAAAAACATTATTTTAATCATTTTAATGAAAATTTAGTCCTTAAAGATTATCATTTTAAATATAAATGACTATTCAATATTAATATTAAATAAAAAACTTTCATATTATTTCATTTATTAATAAATGAAGAAATTTAATCCATGATTGTAAAACAAATTATTAAATAGAGTATAATAAAATTTATATAGTTTAATAAAATAATTGTATATGATTACCCACAAAAAACTACATTGAACATAAACGATCTAAAAAATAATAATAGATTGTCACTTAACTAATTTATTGTTTTAGTAAATTTTCAAATCAATTTTAAATAAAATAAATATTATCTTTTGGAAATGAAAATCCCATGAATTAATTATTGTATTTTTTTTAAAAAATTGATTCATGAGTAATTAACTACACGATAAAAGGAAATCATGGTGCATGACATGAAATATGTCTCATTAAAAAGAGTTTATGAAAAATAAACCACCTACAAAGATCATAACATGGGAAGTGATAAATAATCCATAATGTGATAATGTGAGCATATTTGAATCCATTAAAAAAGTAAAAATATACTATAAAAAATTTATAGATCCATTCTCAAATAATCATGGAATAATATTTATAATGAATATAATCTATAACCCAATTAATGGAAATTGATTCATGAAACATCTTAACACATTGAAACATTGAATTCAAATCACCTAGGATTATATAAAATGAATATGAACATAATAATTATTTTCTTAATAATTATTCCTAATATATTATATAAAATTGGATGATTATATACCATAAATAATAATTTATGGGTATTGTATTAAAATATTCCTCAATGAATGGAATTTGATATGAAATCCCTTACCTTGATTATGACTGGTTTTTTATGTTGATTAAATAAATAAAAATAAGTAAATATTAATTATTAACTTTACTAAGAAACAATTTTATGTTATTATTTATTTTTAATATTATTTAATATCAAATTACTCACTCAATTAAGTTCTCACTATACATTTGATGATCACAAGCATTAAATAGAATTGGTTGATTTACTACTATTGAAGTTTTTCTTCTCAATAATATCCAAAACAATAATCATTAAATAATTTTCATTTTTTAACATCATTAAATGATTATATATCACATTTGAAAAATTCAAGTGAAAAATGAATTGTGTTGCAATCATAGAGATGATAGGTCAAACATATTCATTAGTAATGTTTCAATTTTTTAATGATTAGGATGTAAAAAATCAAAAAACTATTTTCCCATTCTCGATTAATCATTAAACAACTAATAATATACTAATTATATAAATAAACCTATATGTATAATACATATTATGTAGTGATGAAAAATGAAACACATCACTTCGTAGAGGTACTTATCCAATTTTAAAGACGAATAATGTTACAATTTTTCAGTGAGGGTAATATTATGAATATAGATGATATATTATATTTATGTAATTTAAAATAAATCATTAATATCAAAAATAAATTCATTAAAAAAATAATTATTACAATATTTGAGAGTCAGTGATGGAAAAAAACAGACATCAGTTTATAGGGGAGTAGTCCATCGTACTCACAAATAAAAGTTTCATTTCCAATTTCAATGAAGAGGATATAGATATATGTTAGAAAAGTAAAATAATAAAATCATTTAAAATTATATATAATGATGATATTATATAATTTTGGTTGAATAATAAATTAATTAAGAGGAATAATAAATAAAACAAAAACATTATTTATAATATATACATCTTCTACGATAAATATACTTTATATTAGACATTAATCCCCCCAAATGTTGGTATTATTATTAAACAATGACATCTATAGTGAGTGTAGTGTTGATAATATGGGTTTCATGAAGGTATATTATCAATTATATGTCTTTGAGGTGTAAAAATAAGAGGATCAGAGATTCCCTTTTATAAGTGAAGGGAGGGGCACTATGGGAATTTCATATTTTATTGAATTAACATAAATTCTTCCTCTTGGAATTTTTTTCCCAAAATGATATTTCTAATTAATGATTATTATGGGTCAAAATAATTTGTTCCAATAAAAAATTCATGTGTTTTGACTATGCTTTTACATGTATAGATTTTTTTTAACTAACAGTAACACTTTTTGACAATTACATTGATAATGAATTTTTTAGAATTTATGGGTTAATATAGTTACTATAAAATAAAAAATCTTGGATAAATGAACCATATTTGATATCTTTAATAAAATGAAAATAATTTTTCTGATTTTATAAAAATATTAATTTCAAATCATGGAATGAAATATTATTAATTATAAAATGTAAATAATATAAGTTTATGATCTATTAATTTCCATTCACATTAAAACTACATGATTGTAAAAGAATTAATATATTATATATTCATTAATTTATAAAATGTTTCATTTATCAAACAAATTAAAAACTATTTAATTGAAACTATATTACTTTTAATTGTTTTACGATTATATATATTATTTCTCTATTAATTGGATAAAATATGTGTTTGCATTGCATATGTATTTTAAAAAATTAATGAATTAATGAAAATAAAAAATTAATTTAGATTTTTTAATTATATTATATCTATTGAATAAATTATGGAACCAAAAATATCCTTATTTATCCTTCTGAAAACTATTGGATCTAAAAAAATAGAACAATGTTTATGAATTTACCGAAAAATAAAGTAAAGTTAAAAAATCAGTGACATATAGCTTACAATTTCTATATTATATACAAAAGTATAGACATTTCTTATCAAATAGTTTAAAAGTTTGTGTGATGGTGAATTTATTATCCTTTTTATACTATTTCTTACCTTTACTACCCGATTTATCCTTGTCGTGGTTAAAATTATTTACTAAGACTACTATTCATAGAGGCAAAACCCTTATTTTCCTATTTTTATAATTTTGAAATATTTATTTTAAATATGAAATGATTCTATCATGATTCAATTTCAATAATTATCAAATATTCATTTAAAATTAAATCAAAAGAGTTAATAAACAAATTCAAAAAGAAAATACATTTTTGAGAATAGAAATGGTTTTATTCTAAATTCATGAATAAAATCATTTAAAATTACTAAATTTATATTATTTTTAGTCATATATTTCCTATTAAATTTTAATAATATGAATCAATATAAGTTTACATTGTAAATATATTAATACAAGATAACATTATTTATAAAAATTTAGTATTTTTCAGCATTATCAAGAAAAAAACCATTCCATAAAGTAAAAAATTAACTCAAAGATAATTTTAACATAATTATTTAAAAAATTATATTCACTTTATAATGTAAAATTATTTTATGTACAAGAAATTAATCTCAATATTCACTTGGAAGAAAAATATAAACTATTTTTTTAGGAAAATGTATTTTGGAAAAATAAAATGAATCTACTAAAAACTGAATGGTTATTTCTTAATCAATAATCAATACATTTATATTTATTAAATAATATATATATATTTCTTAAATTATTTATTTCTATTCATACCATATAATTTGAAATCTATGTGATAACATTGAAATATAACTAATAATATTGCATGGTTAGTGTAAATTTAGTGTTGTGTTTCACATATACTACAAAACATATTTTTATTTCTAAAATATAATTATGCTATATTTATAACCAATTTAAAAAAATTATCATCACAATTTGAACATGATATCAGAAATGAAGGGTCTCTATTTTGAAAGCACCATTATTTTAATCCCATATCATAAAACTATTAATAATCTATCCTATTTATAATAGGTATAGTAAAATATGAATTCCATAAAAAATAATTTTCCTTATAGGACAACATTACTTTCAAGATAAAATATGGTCAATGATGAAAAAATAACTCCCAAAGTATAATTGTGAGTGATAAATAAAATTTTCTACCGATGGTGAATGATCTAAAAAAACCAATCTTTTGATGGGTAAAAATTCCAACATCTCATTAGAAATAAATGTAATAGGATTTTTTTTCTGTTTGAAATTTAATTTCAATGATTTTAGAATTTAATTTACCATCTTGACTAATAATATAAGGAAACTACTTTCTTGAAAATTATACTTTCATTTAGTAATAAATTTACACTACAATATCTTTTTTCACCAAACAAAGAGTATTCTAGAATAATTATTTATACCTAAAGCACAAAAATCACCTTATGATAGAACAAAAAGTATATAAAAGGAAAAAAAGGTTTTTAATGTTGTTAAATATTAACAAAAATCATTATCCCAATGTTTAATATTATAAAAATCTATTAATACATTTTCCTCAAAAGTATTTTAATAATACCAATCGTCCATTTTAGATCATTGTATTATCCTATATTCTAAATTACATCAATCCCCACAACATGTTTCCATTGGAATAAAATTTTAACCATCGTATATATTTACCTTTTTTAAAAACAATATTAATATATAATTTAAATTATTAAAAAAAATATGATTATAATTTTAAAAAATCACAGTAAATATTAAATTGCTCATAAACCACCATTATTATCAATATTAAAGTTTTCGTAAATAATAATCTTAATTGACAATTATTACTTTCTGATAAAATATAAGATAAAACATTAATGATAGAATTTACATTAAACTTATATCCACAAAACTTATTTTTATTATTAATCTGATAATTATTTCCTACAAAAGATCATACTAATCAAAGTTGTTATTTTACCCCAACTAACTCCCAAAATACTCTTAATCATCTTATACACCCATAAATTAAAACCACAAAAGGGGTATATATCCCTTTAAAATTATGATTGTACTTATAATTATTGACCAAATACCCATTATGTTTACCAATATCACTATGTCATATCATAAGATTCCATATATTTTATATTTTCATCATTAATAATTGTTTATAATTAGAATTTGAATTAACTCACATATACCCCTCAAGAGTTTCAAACCAGGTACACAGTGAGGGCACACTCCCCATGTGTCAAAATGAATGTTGATATATAATCTAAAAAAATAATATTATGGTTATTACACACTGATGTATTTGTTCCATCATCACATCAACTTATATATTCTTTATAATGATGTATTCCTTCAAAACAACATATCCACTTCCATTCCAAAACTGTATGAATTTATCCTATGCTTAGATTTATCCATTATGATTTTGATATTGTTATAAAATATAAATACAATAAAATATTTCAACCTTTCATGGATTCCAAATATTGTGACCCAAGACTTTTGCACATATTATTACAATATTTTTAATTTTCATATCATATAATTTCAACTCAATGATCATGGGGCATAGTTTATTTGGAAGAGTAATAACATAACACACACAAAATAATCTACAAAATAAAATATTTATTTTTTATTCTCCTTTGTGAGATCTAAAACAACATAGAACTCTAAAAACTAAACAGGTTAACCTAGTGAATACATAAATTAATATGGTCTAATATAAAGCTCAATAATATTGTAACCATGATAACAAGGAATAACATGAAACCATAAAATATAAGACTCATGAAAATAACATTTAGTGAAATATAAAAACCAAATATCACAAAACCATGTATAAAAGGATGGTTCGAGGCACATATAACATGTAATTAGATGAAGTCGATGAAACAACAAGGATGAAACCACATGGTTGAAATGGTAACATAAATTTTTTTTTAACTTCATAGTCCTATAAATAACATCTGAATAGTCAAAAAATATACAAAATTAATTAGTGATACATTTATTCAAATTCATTAAATCTATTAATTTTTTTTGTTTTGAACAAAAATTATACCAGTCATAAGGAATAAACATAAAGTTTACCCATGGAATGAAATGGTTTTCCTAATAATTCATTTTTATGTAAAAAATTTATTTCATATAGAATGAATTTTATTAATGAACATTATTTATATATTACCCTATAAAATGAATATATATTGAGATAAGTTAATATGTAAGATAAATGAAACCATAATTTATAATCATTACAAAACATAAAATTAATTAATTATTGAAATAAAATATATTTAAAAGATCGCATTGAATATATCATGAGAAAAATTAACTTTTTACATTGATATCACTTCATGAAATCATAATATTTCAATAATATTTTAGAAAATATATCATGTTAAAAACCCATTTAGTAATTTAATGGAGTCTTCAAATTATTAAGAGGTGATAATTACATGAAATAATGTTGATATTGTTTGAGATAAAAGAAAAAATCTTATAAATAATTTATAGAAAATAGAAAAAGTACATCATTTAGTAAATGACATAAATATTCACTTTAAATAGTACTGTAAGATGTAAATCATGTGTAAGAAGGTTTTTAATAAATACTTGGAATCTATTAAATACATTCATATAAATTATTGAGTAAAATATTGACATAGAAGATGGTGATTCCATATTTAAAAAAACATACAAGATCATTATTACATACAAAGAACATTATTGATGTTTAATTATATAATAAATTATGAGATTCTGAAAAAAATGTAAACAACATTCAAGACATGATGATATAAAATTTACGTGTTTCATTAAAGTAATTATATATTATTTACCCCAAAGAACCATAACATTAAAATTATCTAAAAAAGGTTATTTTACCCCAAATCCTTTATCACTTAAGTAAGATGTAAATAAAATTCTTTTGGAGGAGTGATTATTATATGATTATAAAAATTCAATTAATTAAATTGATTAATATATAAAAATTCATTCAAGATATAGAAATTACACCATTCAAGGAAACAATAGTTCAAGTCATGAATATGGTAACATTAATATGATCCAAGAGATTATTACACCATAATTTAAATAATGATAATCCTAGAATTATTATAATTTTTATACTTTAGTTATACATTCAAAACCATATATGTAAAATAGTTGGGAATAATGAACCATGTTACAATCAATGTGGCAATAATCTAAATATATGTAAGAGTAGCATTATCATTTTTCAATGATCATAATGCACTGAATATGCGTATTATTTTATATTTTAACAACAATAATTATATCACAATTATGATATTTTTTAATTTAATAAATAAATATATATATCTGTAATGTTTTATAGTGATGAAAAACAAATCTGATCACATTGTGGAGGTGGTAGTTTGTAGTTATATAGAAATAATTATATAATTTCTTAGTGAAGATAATAATGAAAATATAGGTTATATTTTACCTTTCCATAATGAGAAATATTTCATCAATATATTATATATATATATATAATAAATTCATCATTATAACTATCCATGAGTGGTAGTGACAAAAAATCAATTACCTCATATCGTAAGGTAGTAGTCCACTATATAAAATGTAATATTTTTATTTCCAATTTTACGGATGAGTATATTTGATATATTATAACCCCCATATAATCTAAAATAATATTATTTTGTTTTATAGTGTATAAAATGTTCAAGACTAAGCACAAAACACCATGAAAGATTATTCATTACAGTAAATATTGCAATTAAATTGAATAGTATGAATTGAATGAGACAAATTATTAAATATTTATCAATTACATACTCATTAATAATATACATATTAAATTATAATAAATTACCATTAATTTTTATAAAACATATATTATTCTTTGAAAATATGATTTTATCAAAAAATACTTTTATTTCATTTTATGAAAATATTTTTTAAAATATTATTGTTATTTTAGTTAAAATTTTTGATACAATTTACGTCATTTTTTAAATCAACATAAATTTTTTTTATTATGTTCATTTTAAAAAACTTGTTTATAAATATTTCTCTATCAATGAATATAGAAAATATAAGATTTCAATTAAATTTTTATTTCACGATTTTAAAAATTATAATTTCTAAAATATTACTTTTATTAATTATTAATTTTATTATATGATTAAAAGTCCTAATATTTTTATTATAATAATTTTTATTTTGTAATTTAGAATAGTTAAAATATTATTTATATAAAGTAATTTTTTAGAATCTTATTTGTATGACCATAATGTTTTTTATATTAATAAATTAAATTGATAAGTATTGCTGAATGTTTTTAATGATATATAAATATATAATATATTATAAAACATTAAAATTTATTTAATATTTATCTAGGAATTACATAGAAATAAATCCTTGTTTTATGCTCTACAACATTATTTTTCTAAATATGGTTTTGGTCATGATTTTCATACTTACATTAAATATAATGTGTTACAAATATTGGTAAGTAATTTGAGAAAATTGATTCCATGTTTTGAATCATGAGTTTAAAATGTTGTAAATCATCCCATTTTATTTTTAGACATTTTGAATAGTAACTATGGTAAAATATATCACATTGAAAAAGGGTAAATCACGTTAATATAGAATAAATAAAATGGATATGGTCATAATTTATCATCCAATTTCTTGTTGTATGTGGATAAGTAGACACATATCAAAATTTATTTAAAATTTATTTTTAAAATTGATACATTCTCATGAAAATGAAATAAATAAAATTTAATGCAACAAAAAATAAAAAAAAGACACTCTATTAACAATATGTATCTATTATGTGTCCACATAAGGGAAAAATTGTTATTAGTTAATATAGAATATAATTTTAATAATTATAAAATTATTTTATTTTATTAAATTTTTTTAAAATTTTTATATATAGTAAATTTACATTAAATGAATAGAAAAATATGAAACAATATTTATTCCATTAATAGATAATTAAAATAAATAATATTAATTTTTTTAAAAGATAAATAATTCAGCAGATTTATATTCTTGAAAAAATTTCATAGTTGAATATTAAATATTAATATTTTTTGAGTATTTTATTATAATTTAAACGTTATATTTTTGTCTTCTAAATAAAATAAAATTAATAGTGTGATAATTTAATAATAATTTATCAAAATAAAAAGTTATCAAATTATTAAGAAATATTAAATATGATAAAGAGGATTGGAAATGGTGTATTATTTGCATCCATTTCAAAATCATGTTCCAAATATAACCTTATATTTAAAATTATATTCTTTTATGGGTGAAAAATAAGTTACCATTTGTATTATTAAAATCCATTAAAAAAATCAAAAGATGGTATTTTAAACACCAAATTAACCAACCCAAGTTATATTGTTTGATGGTGTTAAAATAAAAATAAAAATTTATTCCCTTATATATGGTTGCTTACAATAATTTCTAATATGAATGGTTTAATTATAATATATTCATTAAAAAAATTCTACAAGGTCATCTCACCTCAAATAAAAATGGGAACCGCATTCCCTCACTTATTCCAACTAAATCGACACCTATAACCAGAAAATAATATTCTAAAATACCTTATAATATTAATTATAGTTGTTTTTTAGGTTTTGGTATTCTGAAAATACCATCACTTTGGGCTTTAAGAACAACTCAAAATGAGTTCTTTCAATGAAGAGGTAATTTTATTAACTGAAAACTATCATTTGAATTAATCTTTTAACACCTCCATATCTTTTATATTGATCATAAAATAATATCTTTAGTATAATAAATATAACAAATTTTTATTATAAAAATGAAACAACCATTATACCCCCTCACTCCCATCAAATGTAATATAAATGTATTTTTTTCATATATACGACTTATCATATCCACATAGTGATACAATTTATTTTCCAAATAATATCTAATCGATATTTTTTACGAAGAAAATAATTTTTATACATGATATTAATTAATTAATTATTCTTAATAACTAATATATATATTCTTACCTTCCAAACCATTGGGAAACAATAATTCTTGTCAAGGGAATGTGTGGATTACCACCTCCACACACCGATGTGATTCTTTTTCCGTATCTGATTTAAATGAATTGAAATAAGAATGTATTTGATTAATATTAATGATTTATATGATATATTTCATATTATTAAATGATGAATAATTATTTAACTTTATTTCATTCCATTCATCGAAAATTGAAAAAAATAGTTCATGCTTACATACTGTGTACCGTCCCTTTGGACAGTGTAACGAATTTATCCATTTGTAAATATTATAACTGAATATATATATATATATATATATATATATTATTCTTTTCATTAATAAAATTATACATAGTATGGAACCATTGTCAATGAAAAAAGGACCAGGAATACTGAACTGAAACATTCATGAAATATGAAGTAGTTATAAAAAATCAATATTTTAGAAAATTATAAATAAACTGGTAATATAAAGTGAGAAATATATAATTAATGAATTTTTTTATGAATATTGTTCTACAGTAAATATGAAATAAATCTATATTTATTATATACGATGTTCAGTTTTGAAAACATAAAGGATATGATTGAGGTAGGGGTTTTGTGTCTCAAATTTTCCACTATGGGACATATGTTATGTTTTGAACTAATATTATTTAATGTGGTGTATATACAAACAATTTTTCCAATTTTTACATTAATCTAATTACTTTTATTAAATTTAATATTAAATGTTATGTCATTCTTTCATGGGGATAATTATTTAAAAGCATCCATAATTGTAATGTACTAATGTTATTTTTATAATTTTAATAAATAATTTTTATAGTTGAAATTATATCTAGGAAATTATATGATCTTTATCATATAAATATGTTTACTTATAATATATAATTTTTATTTATATATAACATGATCTTTAAATTCATTTCACTTAATGTGTGGACTCATGATATGACAAATGCTTTTTAAGGAAAACATATTATTATTTACAATTCAGTTCTAAATTCATTTTCGTCAATATTAGTATTTAATAAAACATATTTTCTATTTTTTTATAAAATTATACTACTAATTTTGAATTTATTTCTTCCCATTATATAAATTTAATTTTTTTTAAATTAATCATTTATTCATTTTCAAAATGATGTATACTTATTCTTTTTTTAAAAAAAATTATAGAATTTTTTCTTTTAACTTATATGGAATGAATTGAATTTACCACCATCAAGACTACTAAATACATTATGTATTCCATTACTTATTTATAATTCTATTTTAAAATAATATTTATTCAAAAATAGTTTCGATATATTTTTATTTTATATATGTTATTTCAAATTCCAACCATTATTTTCCTCATGAAATAATTAATTGAACATTTAAAATATTTTACATCAATGATAACATTATTTATGATTAATTATGATTTACCATATATTTTATCCAATGATAAAATACTTATTATTTCATTGGATGGTAAATTTTTATTATGATAGGATGTTTATGAAATCCATGTTTTCATACATTATTCTATAATTGGGTGAAATATTAATGAATATCATTTTCATTGCATGGGTATTTATATGATGAAATGATTGATGTTTTATGATATTATAATAGAAGCATATATATAATTTTTTTATAAGATGGGTTTTCCCAAAATTAAATAACCCTATAATGATTTCATTATTGTTTCATATTTCATGAGACAATTATGAGAACAAGAAAAACTACTCTATCGATTATAGAAAATAAAATGGAGTGATTGATCTGTCTTGAAAATCAGGTTAATGTTCATAATACACAGTGGGAAACATTATCAATGCCTGCACTGATATTATTTACTGGCCTTGATTGTCAACCATTACCTTAGAAATTATTTCTAAAAATATTATGGTGCCACACTTTTATGACTTGAACATGTTTTATGTGATGTATTAATGAGGTTTTACTAGTCTTAATATTTATTCATATTTAAATGATAAATATTTAGTCTGTGATTCATGTTTATAATCATTGGGATACTAAGAATGAAAATTTTGTGTTATGTTTATGATCTTACAACCTTATGATTGTCACATGATTTCATATGTTCATCAATTAATATATCATATGTGTCCCCTTACTGAGAATCTAACCTCATTCACTCTTATGATTCCTTTTCCAATATAATAATGAATTTATTTCTTTATGGTATTTCTATTAATAATAATAAATGGTAATACATTTATCATTGATGTTAACGATATTTTGTGAGTAAATAAGATTTTTTATCTAGTATCAAATGAAACTAATACTATATGTTACTTAAGATTATTTTTGAAATAAATTGAACATTCATCGAAAATGATTAATTCATTAATAATGAATATCCTGGTTTGTTGTACTTCATACCAGAACAATGTATAGTAATTCATTGTAATATATGATGTGAATGACTTAGTGTTAAAAATGGGTATAATTATAAATATAGGATAAAATACTAATGTTTTTGTAATAATAATGAATGACCTCGGTTATATCTAGGGTTTAATGGACTGAAATGGTAGTTTCATGAATTAGACATAATATTATTTATTTTTTGTGATTCATCATAATGACTATTTTTCACAACAATATGCATTCTTATTTTCGTAAATTTATACAAATTAGAAGATTTAAGTTAATATTGATAGGTAATCAAAGGATTTACATAAAGATATACCAAATAGATTAGGATGTGGAAGCTGAAACAATGTGATTATGCATAACCGGCCATCAAATTTGTTGATTACAAACAAACAAATGCATGATTTTCCAAATAATTCAGGTGGGATGGAAAATGAAATTTATATATGGTTATATGGAAATGATAAAAGAACCAAAAATGATCAAATTCATTATTATCAAGAATACTAGAACATAACTATAGATGAATAGCTAAAATGGAGATGAATATGTTTTCTATAGGTAAATGTAGCAAATAATGAAACAGATTACAATTGAATTTATTTTCTTATATGTGGGGAATATGGGAATTATCTATGTAAATGTCCAAAAATAAATTCTATACCATAGACCAAGGATGTGCTTATGACTTGACATCTATTATAATGAGGGGATTGGTGCTTAAATATATTAGGATTTAAATGTTGTTTTATATTAATTATATTTTAGATATAATAACTATGGAACATATATGGATTGTTCTACTGTAGTTTAATTTGATTATTTTAAAACATAAGTTGAATAAAACCCATTTATAAGAAAATTAATAATGCTAATTGGGGATAAATATATTATTATCATTGATGGAATACTATTGGTGACTGTAAAATTGGATATTTATTTGATTATAATTGGATATAGTTTATCATTGATTTAATTTATTAAACATTTAGATTTATGGAATTATCATATGTTTTTTAGGTAAAAGGTTAAATGTAAATTTTTAGATGCATAAATGTTTCATGTTATGATAACTTATAAAATACTGATACAACAATTTTTTTGAAAGTTTAGGAATGATTATATGCTCATAAGAAAAGATAACCCATTTAAGTTATAAGTTATGGTATTTTGATGAAATTTGAGGCTTCAATGGGTTTTAGGAATAGTACTCTATTGATATTTAAATAACCCTTTATGTTAGCAGATTCCATATCATTTAATTATATATGGTCTATTAGGTAATAGGATAAAGAAAATACAGTTGGTTTAAATGTGATTCAATGACATAGTGATATTTTCCTTAAATAATGTATTGTTCGAATATGGATTACTTGTTATCTTAGAATAAAAATCTAATTCACAATATATTGGTGATTTTAACAACTATGCCAGATTATAGAGATATCATTCATGGTGATTATTTATATTTTGGGACGAGTATCCTTTCGTGGAGAATTATGTAACCCTTATGTTTAATGTGTAATTTAACATTAAAGATTATTTTGGAAGAATTCAATTAAAATATAAAATGTTTTATGCTGAGGGTATGATATACACATTGAGGTAAAACTAGTATTTAATATTTATATTATTATGGTAATTTAGATTGTAGGATTATTTATAGTTTCCAACCATGTGTGTAGTTATTATTTCATTGGTGATTAATGTTCCATTTCTTAATAAGATTATTTATTCATTTTTAAAATTATCATCGCGTTTTCCATCCTTTTTTAGTTTTTATTCATTCATAACGACGGGAGGAACATATTTAAATACTATTATGATCCATTATAAGATCATTTTACTGCATCAATCATGAAAATTTTGAACGACCCGGGCATGTAGTGGAAGCCCCAAAATGGGATTTTAAATTTTTTTCACAAATGATCAATGTAATGTTGCTGATGTTAGGGAATTGTGGCCCAATAACCTCTATTATTAACACCCAACGCCATGAATAAATAACACCATATTAAAAACTTTTTTTTATACAAATCAGAGTTATAAAAATTATTATTACTTTACTTTAATATATTAAAATGTTACATGGAAAAAAATGAATCATAAAAACCACTCGTCATTCACACAATAATTAAATGAACCTTGAATATATTAAAAATAATATTTGTGACAATTGGGCCCTGGTGATAGCACATATATCCTGCATTTAACATGAACATTGGGTCATGGACCATCAGGTACCCCCAGTTTTCCCGCAGACACGTGGTCCCCTCCCTCGGGCCCAACCCTGTGCATGAATGGGTTATCTAACTAATGATTGTCCCCACATGACAACACATGTCCTTTCCTATGTGTTTTTTCCTCAGTCACACACTGCTTGAGAAACATCCTAGAAGGTCACCCATCCTAATCACTACCCCGAGCTATGCATTATTAAATGTGGACTTCTAATTAGGAAGGATCATGTAACAACTAGGCCCGGTGATAGCACATATACCCCGCCTTTAACATGTCCATCGGGTCCTGGCCCACCTGGTACCACCAGTTGGCCCGCAGACACCTGGTCCCCACCTTGGGGCCCACCCATGTGGCCAAACAAATCATCTAACTAATGAATGTCCCTACAGGAAAACACATGTCCTTTCCCGTGTGCTTTGTCCAAAATCACACACACTCTGAGAAACATACCATTAGGTCACCCATCATGATCACTACTCCAGGACAAGCATGCTTAACTGTAGAGTTCTAGTCAGACAAGATCCTGAAATGGAAGGTCCCCCTTATTGACAATAGTCATATCATTTAGTCATTTAACGCTATGTCATTCTAGGGTGTTACAATATTCAACCTGTTAATATTTTTCATTTATTTACGTAAATTATGATAATAAAATTAATATATAAAATAAACGATCATTATTTTTATCTTTTATATTATAAATTTTTTAATTGAATTAGCTATCATTTTTCCATGGACGAATCACAAACCCTAGTTGTGGTCCCCAACTTGTGCAAAACTCATATTCAATGGAATATGGAAGATTTTTTAATACACTAATGTGACTGACCCTACGGGCCTTTGTCTAGATAGTAGTGAATAATATTCACATACCAAAGAAAGGGATCTAGTAACCCATCAAGGCCCCTAAATAGATAATGATTTTCACAATAGTGAAAACCAACCTACGAACACAAAACATTTAATATAATCTCTATGTATTTAATATCTATTAATGTATGACACACACCCTTTTCATCGCCCTTTTCATTATTTATTATTTTTTGATATAATTGGAAGGATTTAACTTGGACTTCTATGGATATGATTTTATCAAGGTACTACCATCATGATCATCATGTCCTGTGATATATAAATTCATAAACATGGAAGTGAAAAATACTATATTGACCATTCATTTAATATCATGCAACCAATGATGCACCCAGCACAATATACCTCTTAATGAATTCAATATCATGGTTTATGTCTTGCATCATTGTATATAATCAATTGACATACATTGGAAATGATCTCAGGTTATGAGACCATTACACATGACCGTAGATCGGAACATCCAATGACACCATAAATGTGTGTTGTTCCAATTAGATGGTTTGTTCTTATAATATCACTACTAGAGATCACCATGTGATAATTTCTTGAGAATAATTCTCAATTCATACAAGCCTCAAAACCAGATAGTCAAACATCTAATACATCAAATCAGAAAGATGAATCTTGATGATATTTCCATTGTTTAATATTAATGTCATGGTATCCCAAAGTTCTCTTCGTAGCTTGGGATATGTTATAAATTATTGATAAGAAAATTAATCTATGGAAATTACTATTTAATAGTGGATGTCAAAATATCTATAATATAGTGGTAATACTACATCATGTATATCTAACATTATACATGATATGGAAATCGAAAGTACTTCATAGTTGGGTTTAGGGAACCCACTCTTTCAGCACTCCCTATTGAACTAGATCGAACATAATCACCAATCTTATTAGAAACACACAAGATGAAAATAATTGTTCTACTGAGTCATGTAATTAGTTACTGGGCCATCCATGTTTTCGTCAGTGACAATTCCACTATAGAGACCTCATCTCCTTGAGTAAAACATCTCAAGAGATGGTATCCCTGAGTATATTTTTTCCACTATCATAACATGACATCATGGCTAGTAATAATAACATAATTGAAATTTTAATAATGGTTCACATACTAGGTTTGATTCCATGAACAGGAATAAATCATTTCATTTAACTGTTTCTTAGGTAACTTAAAAGCTGCAACATACTCGGTATTTATAGTTATGGCCTCCAATGACTTATATGATATAGACCCTCTCATAACCCCAACCTAACTGCTATAACAGATCATACAGATCTAGGTAATACTAGATTGTTTTATCATAAAACTAGTATCCTTTCATATCCACATGCTAGGTACATACCTTTTCTACTTGAAGAAGTGAAAATGGATAGTTCTGATTTCTTCCCTTATAGTATACATGGATACAACTAATATCTTTCTACAATAAAGTATATTATGAAAATATTATTTTTTGTACATATCATGGACTATTTTAGTAATACATCTTTCTATCTAATGAGGTTACACTCACCACATCAATCTCCTCACATGTCTCGGACATGTAATACTAAAAAGATTATGCCATTTGACATTGGTAACAATTCTATGTTGAAATATTCCAGCTTGTATTTTTCAAAACAATGTAACAATATGTATGATTGACTAGGTCTAAGAAAACTTTACATATACCTTAGTAGATCAAATTAACAATAAGTTAAAATTTTAATTTAATATAATCAGGGGAGAATTAATTTCTTCTTGGTGATAACTAAATTGAAGACCAATCTATTTTCATATGTTCCCAAACATATTTTACTTGGAAAACCTTGGCAGTAACACTAACCTATTGTAGACTCATGGAGAACATTCATTTCAAAATTATATTCAATGATCTAGTTTCTTACTCAAATCCTATGTCAGATATCAATATCTAGATAGCATTATTATCATTCTGGAACATGAACAACCCTTTCTGGTGGTGTCGTATAGACACCTTCCATGATCAGCGGTCATAACATCAAAATGATCCATAATATGATCATAAAATTATCTATGAAAAGTAAAATTCTAATGTATTTATCCATATCCACTTTGTATTTACAATCGTGCCTTATTGGTACTATAGATGTACAATCCATGTATGAATTCACTTGTATACGCTATGAAGTATTCATTATAGACCTCTTTGAGTAGGGATACATGGAATCCTTTATGAATTTTAATATATCTTGTCAATATTATCTAATTTCCACATATTGATCACTTGTATGAATTATTATTCACATTTAATAATATATCACCGTCCACTGTGAATACAAAAACAATATCTATGGTTTTACTCTTCATACACAATTTGTGTCTCTGGAACACACAATTCCACATTTGCTTGTGGAACTAGTTCTTAAGCCAACAACATGTTCATATATTGGATTCACTAAAACCAAGTCTATCTTGCTCACACATTCCCAAAAGATATTTGGGACCTCTTATAGAAAAGTAGTCAATCGATTGACTATAACAATTCTATCTTAAGGTTTAGGTAATGTCCTAAGAAACTTTTAGTATAGTTACACAGATGCACCATGTGTTTAACTTGATGCATCTGTGTTTATGTCCGAACAAAATCATTGAATATAAACACATTAAATTTTAGATTATCATTATACTATGACTAATATGATATCCGTTTTTCATTCTAGTTGAAATATTGTTATGGGAAATTTATGTTATTTGTAAATCATTCCATTGTATATAATGGAAGTTTCTGCAAGTTGAAACATCGATACTACTTACATCATAACATTGATGTATGAACTGTGTGTTTACGAATTGATCCACACTATTTTTTAATGATCAATGATAACATGTTAGACTTCATCATCATTACTCTACATTAACATCAATTTCATGATGAATATAAGGTGACATACATTTAGGAATTACTCCACACTACAACATAACAATAGATGATTGTGTAGTCAATATACTCATCAGCATGTCATCTCGAAGAAACTCATATATTTTGACCAGGAATATACTTCACTTTTTTCCATAATTACTTAAAGGAATCATATGAAGTATCTTAACCACTATCTTTCCCTTGATACAGTTTACGACCACTTTCTAAAATAATTTCAAAATCATTCAGAAATACCTTTACTTCAAAAGGATTCATTCTCCCTAGTAAATACATCGATATTAAAAATGTTTTTTAGTTATTCCAATCCTAAATACCATACATGGTATATTATTGATGTCCACTTTATGTATTTATTGGGAATCAATTAGCTTTCCACACCTATGTATAATTCTTACATTTTTATAATCATCAGTTATTTTTATGATTCATGTATCATTAAATTATTTGTTGAGTTTGATGGAAGAAAACCATTCTTTATGGAACCTAGGTTAATTTATCCTTATGTATAAAAGGACATGTGATATGAATGGTTGTGGTTATACTCAATTATATTTCTACATAAATCTTTCACTTGGTAATAAAGAATTCATGTTATTCTCACCACAAGCCTAGGTGTCTCTCTTTCTCAACTACTTGGAGAATACACCAAACTTCTAGTAAAAATTTTATATTCTATTGGTTTCTATATTAAATAAATAACGTAATAGACATATAGTATTAAATTCCCATGAAGTAAAACTGAAACATTAAATTTTACATTGATCAATAAACCTAAAGAAGAAGCCGTAAATAGCTTCTTTAATTTTGATAATTTAATTTAAACATTTATTTTTTTTATTTTTTTTATATGTGATGAAAATAACTTCTATTAATACCTCATTCATTGAGGATATAGAAAATGTGTCATTTGAATTTCCTCCCTTTGGCCTTTTTCCTTTTCATTCAATTTATTTTCAATAATAATTAAAAATTATATTTTCATTGATGTTCTTATTTACTTGGATAACCTTAACAAAATGGGTAATAAAACATTTACTCATTACTTTTCCATTTTATAACATAAAAATATACTTGAGTAACGCAATGAAAATGATATTAGAATATGATTATCGAAAGATCATATCCCATCATTAAATTTACATAGATCCAGTGTGTCAATTACCTATAAATATTATTGTTATTCTTTCTACTTATAGAATTCTTGGAGATGAGACTATATGTTGTATCATCCTTTTCGTGATCCAATTATTACAGATACAATTGGATGTTGATGAAAGCATAATGACTAAACCAACATATGCTTTATTAATTAGTCTCCTATAATAAATCTTCCATCGTAGTTTCTTGATGTAGTTTAACAGGTGTATGGGATACTGGAAACATGAGTTTCTAATAACATATTACTATGCACAAGAACCCACACTATTTTTCAATACTCATTCCAGTGTGTAAATCTGTTTTGTCCATTATTTATCTATTTTTTTTGATGATATTGTATAACATGCATTTTTTCTAAAAAAAGTAAATTTTAGAAAATTAGTACTTATTATCATTATTACCTATTATGTAATTTTTATTATTCAATTAATTATTTAATTGCCACCCACTATTTTATTGAATCATTAGAACCCTCAGTGCAAGAATAGTAATACTCTGTCACATGGTTATTCTAGATTCAAGTATCCTTGAACTACCCCTCAGAGTCTATATGATTTGGCTAAGCCACTACATGGAAGTTTTAAGGTTGGAGTTGGGATGGCTAATCAATTTAACATGCAGTTCCATGAAATATTGAGTGATGTCTCAGCTTCGTAAATCATTACTTTATTTCTTCAAGATATGAATGTAAAATTAGGAAAACCAAGATTTAGATGTTTTGTTACTGAAATTTTAATTATTTAAACCCACCAGTTTCATAATAACACCCTGGTAGTAAGAGGAACCCTCAACAATATCATGATGTGCACCCCAAATGATTGATTTTGTCCAAATTTTAATGATTGAAGGTGGTTTAGTCTTAATATTTATTTGAGGATATTATTGTTTTTAATGTGATGAATGAAAACATTTTCTATTTTTATTAGAATTTACTATGGGATCATACTCACAAATGAAAATATATGTAATAGAAAAATCTATCGTATCACATGTTCATACTACCAATGCAAGCTTGTTTATTATTAATCTTTGTGTTCATGTGTTAACTTCGCCTACAAGAATAATAAACCATGCAATGATAAAATTAAGACCTGATGATGAGCTACTACTAATGGATGATCTATTGAGTTATTAATGGTCTAACCTAGACCCTAGAGGATATACCTTGAATCACTTCGCTTGCGACTCAGATTATAGTGTCTTCCCATAAAATGCATAAGATCTGGTCAGGTGTGTCGCCTTCACTAGGAATAAACTGCATCACTTCCCATACCATCATTATACAATAGTACTCGCTCCTAGGTGAGGAGAACTAGTAAGTAAAAATACAACATGGAATTGGAAACGCGGGTCCAGATACATAAAATTACATTTTGATAAAACACAAATGGAGGAGCCACCGCCGGTCCGACAACCTGGTGCGGGCAGCGCATGGGGAGATAGTGGCGGCCGAACCCAAATGGATTACAGTTTTTGAGTTTAATTCCATGTGCCGCCCAAATTTTTCAATCATATTATTTTAACTTCTCTCTCTTTACAAATTTTAGTAGCACCCCCACCCCAACAAAAAACATTTTTCCTTAATTCTATCATTTAGGGTTAGATAAATATAATATTATTATAATAAATGTTATCGTAATAATATTTTTATTATTATTAATCAACCCCACCAGAAAACACTATTTTGGAATTCCATTACATTTGTTGGCATGCAGGTTCACCGGTAGTGTTTTCATGTTTTTCTAACATACACAAAATCCTATAAGTTCTCACAAAGTTTTAAATTTAGAAAAACATTTTTCAATCCGCACTAAATTTTAGGATTTCCGTATAAAGAAACCTCATAAAAACACTTATTTTAATTATGATCTTTAAACATTAGATTACTGCTGAATGGTCATATGATATATGATTAATATGCGGTCTGCGACGTTGGGATAATAACGAAGTCCTCTATGAACATTTAAGAAAATTTAATTTTTGATTGGCTTAAAATAAACACCTGAGCCTTTGATACCACAAGAAGGAATTTAGAACATAGTGGAAGCCCAAGAATAGGATTTTAAAAAATTTTAATGTCTATTGACGTAATATTATTGAAATCATCGAATCACTACATCATAACCTCTTTAGGATCATGCGTGAAAGAATTTAATAAGAAAATTAATATAGTAAAATAATTAGTTTTGATTTGAAATCGGGAATGATGTCTGCTCATCGTCGGTGATCTCTACTCAAATAATTCGAAGACGAATTCCTCTAGATCATCCGTACATGCTTCATGAAATTGGGGGATTAATGATCGTCAAATGCTAGGTGCTAGCGCGGGAGCCCCACAAATCCTTCGACGCCCCGACGATCACAACACCGCCCTACTCGTGATGCATGAGAGAGAACTCGATCCAAACTCCATGGATCACGATCTGCTCTATCTTGGATGTGGGAGAGATAGGATATGAATAGTTTATGGAAAAATAATCTCCTCCTCTATATATAGAGTGTTTTGAAAATATCTGGTATTACCACCAAGCCTATTAAAAAAATAACATGCTATAAATGACTTATTGTGAATACTAATCTGAGTCATAAATATTATCATCACTCTCCTTTCATACATTAAAATATTACTTGATAATAAATCAGTCATAAAATCAACTACACGTTCTGAGAAAAATTAATTGAACCTCGAAAATATTAAAAATAATATTCGTTTAATTAATATATTTCATGTAATTACATAAAAGAAGAAAATTAATTTAACAAATAAATTCAAAGCTCACTATTCTTATCTTGAATAAAATGAATTTATTTCTTTCACAGGTGATTGTTTCTCCTAAGACAAATATTGGACCCCAGTTGTGGGTCCCACCATGAGCAAAACTCATATTCAATAGAATATGGAAGATTCTGAAATACGCTATTGTTTGTAACCCAATATTCCCTTTTCTCGAGAGCAGTTAATACAATTAATAGACAAATATCTTGATCTAGAAACCCATCAATTCCCCTAATGAGATAAGGATTTTCATAAAAGGGACAAAAAACCTCTAAACATGTACTATGTAATATAATCTCTTTTTATTTAATATCTCATAATGAAGGACACACACCCATGCCATCACCCTTTCATTCTTTATTATTTGTAGATCTAACTAGATGAATTTACCTTTGACTTCCATGGCCATGGATTTATCAAGGTATTATCATCCTAATCAAAATGTCCTATGATAAATAACTTCTTAAACCCGAAATTGATAAATAAATTCTTGACCACTCAACCAATGTCATTCAACCAATGACACACCCTACCCAAACTACCTTTCCATGATTTCAATATCATGGTTTTCATCTTGTGTCAATGTACGTAATACAATGCAATACACTGGTAATGATCTCAAGTCACGAGACCATTGCACATTATCAAAGATAGGAACATCCAATGACACCTTAAACATGTGGTCCTCATATTGGGGGGTCTATCCAAATGATCTCACTACTATAGATCATTAATTTCACGCATCATGAGAATGATTCTAAATGATTATGACCCCTAGAAGATGATAGTAAAACATCTACTTTCTCAAATTAGTAATATGCATCTAGTCCATAAGACCATTGTCTATGATTAATTTCATCTTATATCTAGGTTCCTATTATATCATAATATCTCCTATATACTTTTGACATGAAAAATAATCTCTGAACAATAACATTAAATAGTGATTTAGAAATATATACACTATAATGTTAAGGTTGCATCATGTATATCTAACTATATACCAATAATGGTAATCAAAATCATTTCATTGTTTGGTGTAGGGAACCCACCATTTCAACAAAATTCATCTTGATTACTAATAATATAAGATCAATAGATTAAATTATGTTGGGAATTAACTAAGGGGTTATATATTACATGATATATATGGATATATCATTATGTTCTTAGTCTGTACGATAAAGGATTTACACAACTCTAGGAAAATGTTATTGAAATAATTTTTTTTCAGTTACCATCAATTTTTATTAATTTATGGTCTTCTTCACACCAATTTAACATAAGGTTTTATAGTCTATAGCTTTCCCAACATCCTTCACATTATTACCATCAATGTTATTTATCAATCTATATCATTATATAAAAATTATATTTTTCCTACATTTCAATATTTTTACATCTCACTAATGTTCCCCAATTTCATTACCTACTTATGTGTAATTCCAAATGGCTTTCATATATTCCTTTTCATTTTTGGAAGAGGATGTTTTATTATCCATTTTTACAATATGGGTTGTTAACAAAATATTTTTTAAATATGAAACCATTCAACACTAAGAAAAATTCCAAATATAGTGGAAATAATTAATTTATGGGGAGAGAATGTAATACCTTTAGATTTTAGAGTATGAAAATTATATTTGACAGTTCATATGACATCCTAATAAAAGCTAAAACAATAATGAAATATTATTATGGCTAGTAAAAAATTTCTGTTATATTCTCGAGTATGAATAAAAATTAAATATTTTTGAAATATATCTAATGGTCATACTCCGTAAAAAAATATTTATAAAAACAAAATAAATCAGAAATAATTTTATTAATCGTATAATATTATTGTTCAAATATTCATTTTATTTAAAATATTTATTATTTCTTTTTTATGAAAATATTTTATTTGATTTTATTATTATTTTAGAATATATATTAAAAAAACATAAAAAAATCATTTCATGAGATCATATTTTCTCTAGATGAATTTCTTATTATTTTCTAAAAAGATTAATTTTTTATAAGTGGTTAAAAAAATACATTTATCAAAAACCAGTTCTTTTTTAAGAATTTAAAATGTTCTTTATTCATTTAAAATTTTTATTATCTAACTTTAGTATATTATAATAAATTAACCTGAATTATATTTATTGTAATCATATTTTTTTAATATAATATAAATATATTTCATTTCCTACAAATTCATTTTCTGAAAGACAATTTTTATACGTACGATATATTTTTATTTTAACAAATGAAATTTATTACAATTGGTTGTTGACTATATAGAAAAATATATTTATGAATATTATTAATTTATATGTTTTAATAATTATCTATTATTTATATAGGCATGGGATATGAGTAACATCCAATTATATTCATAAAAACAATATTTTTTAGAAGAAGGGATTTTCATCATTATTTGCATGATTACAATAAAAATAATTTGTACCACTTAAAAATAATTATTTTGATTAAATTTATTCCATATTACTGATTAACATGATAAATTTTAAAAATTGGTCCCCTTTTATATATAGTCAATATTAACTTTGGTAATATTTATTACCTTAGTATAGTGTAAATGGTGTAAATCAATGTTAAAACTAAGGGAAAAGTTCATAATTATCAATCATAATTATTATTTAACACGTTTAATTACACCATTATGAATATATTATTTAAATTTATTTGATTAATATCCACATTTCCATGAATATGACCAAATTAATCTTTATGTCATATAAAAATACAACATTTCACTTTCTTAGTTTTAATTATTTATTGTGGGTCCAAATAGTTTAAAAAGTAGGTTCTACATTATTATAAATATCATGTTTTATAATAATAATATTTTTTCATTTACGGTAAACAAATTAATTTTTAGGTATTAAATATTAGTCTACAATTCTTACAGAACACAGAAATAATATTTATTCAATCAATGGAAAAACAAAATAAATGATATTAAATATATTTAAAGTTGAATAAATTGATAGATTCATATTTTTATAAAAAAATTATTGGATAATATGAAATATTATTGTTATTTTTATATATTATATTCCATTTAAAACATTTTAATGTATTTTATGTCAAATTAATTGAATAATATCAAAATTAATATTATTAACATGTTATCAAAATGTATTGTCCGGACCCAACTGTTATGCCATAGTTCTGTGTGTTAGTTTTCAACATGATATCATGTGAACCACCCCATATAATAGAGTATGTTGAATAGAAGTTAGGATCTAGTAAGTCATTCATGGGGAGACTATACCCTCTTTTATCAGAGTAAAATACTAGTGGAAGTATATAAACAATTGAAAATGAAATATAACCGTAACAACACTCATGTCATAAGTTAACAAAAACATGAAATACAATACTCAACATAAAGGGAAAACACCCTTTTCCAATATATATTTCATGTGTCTATAATGAAAATGAATGTAAATACACAATGACTCGCCCAATTGGGATTTGAACTTGGTCTCGTTCCCCCTTCCAGGCTTCATCGCCAATCAGCGACCTATCGTCTGTATCCAGTCCTGCAAGGATATAATATATTCATGTACCAATATGGAAACACAAATACAGTGTGAGTACAACTTAGCAGGCCACCACAAGGAGTGTATAAAATTAGACCAGTCAAAAGATAGTATATGAAGTTATATAAGAAATATATACAATGCATAAATAACTAGTTATTACATTATAATTTATTCCTATCTTACTACATTAACTCTGGGTTTACCATGTAGACTCATACCTCAATAATAGATTCATATCGTGCAATATCCAAATATGTTCCCTTTTTAATATAATATCTTAATATCTATTTCGTAACAAAGGTATATGTATTTGAAGGTTCTGTGATATCTCATTACCTGATTCAACTCATGAAGGAGTTCGAATATTCTTAGGTGAGTCCATAACATTGAGTACTATTATTTCCATTACATAAATTCAAAGTTGAAATCCACATTTCCAATTTACCAATATAAAAAACGTATGTAATATTACCATGTGACAATTCTTACTCCTCAATACATTGGTCATGTTACCATTATATTTACTCCAAATTATAATGACCATGATTCCATGAATACATATCAATTTAGAATTAATATTTTCCTATTCCATTTACTCTTAATATTGAATACCAATTTACCATTTGTACTAATCATTTTATAATGACTATTTTACCATTATTTATCACATAATTAATTTATCAATTAATTATCCACCTCAATCTCATTACAAATACAACAATTAATTAAACCAATCCCTTCCATTCTTTAACTCAACAATTAACTAAGTGCCTAAAACCATTAATTAATTCATCAATTAATAAATCAATATCAAAATTCATATTTCATTATTAATTTTCAATAAGTAATTATCTCATTCTAATATAAAATTTCCATATTTAATCCCATTATAAATTATCTGTATCATATTATAAAAAACACAAAATTAATCCACAATAAATTATCTCAACATATCCATTTCAATCTCTCATTAATAATACCCAAATTAATTACCTCAATTGCAACCCCTACCTATTATAATCAATTTCAGAAGTTTAATTATCTAATAGGGAATCCCATTAGTCTCATTATTAAATCCCCAATTAATCTTTTATTTAAACACATATTTGAGAAATCAATTGGTTAATTTAAAAAACCCAATTCATGAAAATATATTTCATAAGAATACTAGAAATTATAAAAAAAGGCCTATATTTATCAAATAAATCACTATGGGAATTAGATTTGGACCAACAACCTCAATTATTTGATGGATGTTAGCCCATAAAAAAATCCCCAAAATAAGAGCATCACAAATTTTTTGATAAAATATACAGATCTAAATCCCTAAACCCAAATCATGATCAATGATATCCTGATATAAAAAAATCTTGATCTAGATCCACAGTCCATGAAATATATTTCACCATATTGGTTTAAATATAATGGAAACGATTATATCATCCCATAAATGATTAATAAAATATATAAGAAAGAATTAGAGTAGCATTGAGATGAAATCCACTTACTATGAGAAGAGAAGTTCTTCAATTTTGGATTTCAATCTCATAGAACAGTGTTCATTGGGCCATATAATCCCTTATGGTTAATGGGAGAACCCAATTCTACCTTAGGAAAGTAACATACCGAGTTACGACCTAATAAGGGGTGAAACAAGTCATTAAAAGTTGATAATGGGTGAGATCCACAATTTGAGGATATAATTGTCGTTTCATTCATGGTTTAATCACACTCTTAGTAAAATTATAATGTAAATGTTTTTTAGACACTTCTTCAAGGAGGATACACATGGATTACTCCCAAAACTGACCAAACTGTGTTATAACTCTAATGAAGCTACTTCCTCAAATGACCATAGAGAACATAGTTTATCCTAGAAATATATACGGTTTTTCCATACCATGATACAGCCATTCACAACCCTTTTCCAACAAATGTTTCATAGAATCCACCCAAACACGCCCCAGGTCATAAATCCAATCAATGTTACATAGGTAAAAAACCTAAAGTAACTAAAATCATTCCCTAAATAACTCGAGAAAAGTTCAAGATCTTACAATCTACTAAACATATAACATATCATCTTTGAGTTACACTTTTGATCTATTTTAATATTCTGATCCAAAAATATCTAGTCATTAATCAGTCATATCCTCTTCTCATTACCATATTTACTCTTTTACTTCTCCATGTTCCATAACACACAATCTATCGACACTATCTTTCACAAAAACACATTCTCACAATGATCCATCCCACGTATAATATTCTCCTCAAAGTATGAATATATTGCAAGTTAAACCACATCCACATAGATCAAATGGATTGGTTTAAAGTTATATTATTATAGATATTAAACATGTAAAACATCATGCATAACATTGTATCTCTATAGTAGATCTAATCAGTACATTATCAACCTGATTCTCTCCACTATCTCATATGGCCCAACAAACCAGGGTGACAAATTTCCCTACCTCTATATCCTACGGTGACCAACTTAGGTGAAAACCGAAGGAATACACGACCACCATCTATAAACTCTATGGTATTATCAACCTATTTGCATTCTAATTTTGTCTACTCTGAGCCGTAGCCATACATTTTCGAATTAACAGTACATGTTCTCATGTATCATGTGTGAGACTTAGTCCCGAAAACTCTATCTCACCAACCTCTGTCCATCAAAGCAGTTATCTACATGGACTATCATAAAGATCATCATATAATGACATGTGTATAGTTTCCTGATAACCACTGCTATAGGATAACTCCACTAAATCGAATTGTTTTTCCAAGATCCATTGAAGTCTTGTGCACATGCCCATAGAATATCCTTAAGCACCCGTGTTTTACATTCTGACTGCCCATATTTCAATGGGTGGGAGGCCATTCTCAATAATACATGTGTTCAATGCACATTCTGTAATAAATTAAAAAATTATGGATTAAAGTGTTAATCACAATATGAATCTATTGTCTATTGCACTCCATGTAGATAGATGTTGACTCTCCTTTCGTCACAGAATCTAAAGATCGGAAAAGGGGAATATCTGAACAAAAAGTGATTCATCCTTTGAAGAAACATCAAAAATCGACAAAGGGATGAACAAGGAGAACATTGCCCATAGGTCGCGCAAGTTCCCTCATGGTCGCGCAAGTACACTTGCGCGCCGCCTAGTGGTCGTGCAAGTACTTGCGCGACGCCTTATGGTCGTGCAAGTGACTTGCGCGACCTAAGTGATAACCGCTTGGTAACCGCCCAGTAACCGCCCGGGGTCTTCTTTTGCCTATAAATAGACCCTGTGGGCCCCCCATTCGAGAGGATCTCTTCCCAGAAACTCGGATCAAAGCTCCCGACGCCCAAGTCTCTTCTCAAAGCTTCCAGAACACTTCTAAGGTAATTTCCTACCTAGAATGGAAGATCTAAAGGGAAGAAGGAAGGCCTAAGTGTTGAAATTTATCAAACACTTGCGCGCCGACTTAATTCCTTCAATATAACTTGCGCGTCCCTCTTCTGGAAGGACCTCAAGAGGATGGGAAAGGGTTTAATAAAGAGTCGCTCAAGTAATTCAACTCTGGTTGAAAATCGCACAAGTATCCCTTATGTCGCGCAAGTATACATGCGCGACCAATACTTGCGCGCCGCCGCAGGACTTGCGCGACCTTCAATACTTGCGCGCCCCTATCTTTTTGGGTGCCCATCTTGCCCTTTTTCACCCCTCTTAAGCCATTTCACCCTTCCTATTCAAGATTCAGTCTTCAAGATACTCTTCAAAGCCATTTATGGCATGATTTCTTGATTTGACATCCTTATCTGAAAGGAATTATGTGAAATATCTCTCAAAACCTAATGATTTAAACATCTTTATGTCACCAAAGATTGAGAGTTCATTCATTCAACCTCATCCTTTAAGATGAGAGAATCCTAACCTGGGTCTCCTTTTCAGGAATAAGACTCAGTCATAACCTTGGGCTTCCTTTTCAGGAGTAAGCCCCAAGTCCCCTAACCTAGGCTTCCTTCCCAGGAATAAGTCCTAGTCATAAATCTTGGGCATCTTCCTTAAGAATAAGCCCCAATCAAAGTCCTTCAAACTTGGGCATCCTCCTCAGGAGTAAGCCCCAAACCTTAATCCCTAACCTGGGTCTCCTTTTCAGGAATAAAACTCAGTCATAACCTTGGGATTCCTTTTCAGGAGTAAGCCCCAAGTCCCCTAACCTAGGCTTCCTTCTCAGGAATAAGTCCTAGTCATAAATCTTGGGCATCTTTCTTAAGAATAAGCCCCAATCAAGTTCCCAAACTTGGGCATCCTCCTCAGGAGTAAGCCCCAAACCTTAACCCCTAACCTGGGTCTCCTTTTCAGGAATAAGACTCAGTCATAACCTTGGGCTTCCTTTTCAGGAGTAAGCCCCAAATCCCCTAACCTGGGTCTCCTTTTCAGGAATAAGACTCAGTCATAACCTTGGGCTTCCTTTTCAGGAGTAAGCCCCAAGTCTCTTAAAATTTCTCTTAACCAGTCATAAATTTCCTTTGATTTGGGTTTCCTTTTCAAGAATAAAACCCAATCATAAGTCCCCTCCTAACTTGGGCATCCTCCTTAGGAGTAAGCCCCAAGATTAGAGTATTCAAATCTCCATGAAGCACATATAACTTTGTGGACCCTGTTCATGGATTTTTCTTCCTAAAAGTAAATCCTAAACCTTCGCCTATCTGGGCAGTCATCTATACATAAGCCCCAAAACAAATTCTTATGATTGCATCTTTTATGGCACAATTGTCTAAATTTTACCAATACCTCTTGTTTCTCACACCGAGCATGACTCACGTGAGCTTAGAGTGTAAAAGTAATTATGACATTCATCTTTGAGCCATCAATCATAAAACATCATATCCCATTCCTCGAACTACGTGGGTTCTGATTCCTTTTTCAAAACAAAGGATACGTAGGTAGCCCATTCATGGGTTCGATCCCAACATTGAAATAATCTCTGTCCTTCTGAATGACAATAAACTTCAAGTGCCCCACTGAGTGGCTTTAAAACCAGCCTGGTCATCAAAATGACCAAGAGACTTTTATATAAATGTTTTGAAGGATACCATTGACCAAGAATCTCTAAACAAATATAGATGATTCTATATTGATGAAGAACCTCGAATACATATAAAAGGTTCTCTAAATTTCTTGCATATTTAAATCATTGATTGTTAAAACTAAAGGAAAGCTCATTTTATACTTGGTAATGTAATAAGGATTCACGAACTTAACTTAAATCTATAAAGAGAGTCCCGGAGTAGACAATAATTCCCCTCAAAAAGGTGTGATGAGTCCGACCTCCCATCCTCTCGACCAATGCAAATTCCTAAGCCTCATTAGCCCACAAGCTAATGAGCGCCTGCCTTTGGAAAGTAGGTCCAAACGGATGTGGAATCATTGGATGTTTCCAGTTCTACGAACAAACCCGTTAGAAACCGATCGGAACGTTTGAATCTCCCGTCCAGGAGGTCATCCCCAGATTCCGCGCGAAACAAAAAATGGTGAACCCGACGTGAATCCTTAACCAAGTTAAAGTGATGTTCTTCTTAGATGTTAGGCCCCTTGGGCCAACAAGGCAATCATTGACATATGATCATCCAAAAGATGCAGTAGCCGAATTCATCTTGATTCTGTCTGTTATATGGAACAGGCACTCTTTTTTCAAGATCTTCTACAAAAAATGGCTTTCCTTAAATTCACCCCTGTGAATACTGCTGCTAAGAACACCTCTACTGTGAGGTCTGCTGCCGTGAAAACCAATGCTGCTACTCCTGCTGGAACGTCATCCGCTCTGAGGATGACATCACCAACTCAGCGTCTTCAACGCTGTGTTTCAAATGCACTGGTTAAGGAATACCGTCGTAACGGTACTATCCCAACTCTGGAGGCCGCTCGTCAAGCCCTCCAAGTTAACAATTCTACCTGGTCGTCCGGACAACGGCGACCAGCAATCAAGAAGCAGGCGGTGCTGACTACCGTCTCCAACCGTTTCGGGTCGTTATCCCCGGAACGCAATTTCCATTCACTCCCTTATTCTGAGGAAGTGAATGAGCAGGTCCCGCAGGATCTTAATTCAAAGAGACAGGAGTCCTTCTCAAGGGCTCCCATCAACAATCGCCGCCAGACTCGTGCGGTAGTGCACCCTCAACATGATGAGGGTACCGGCTCCAGGCATTCAGCTCAGGTTCCTCGAACCCGAGCAGGCAAGATGAATCACCAGAGACGGAATCCGGTTAATAATAGGCAGGTTGTCATCCCTGCCATCTCCGGAGAAATCCACCAACCTAACTTGGTGGCAAATAACGAGCAGGCATACACACCTGTTCGTTTTAATCCCGCTGTCCAGCAGACTCGTCTGGCAGCATCAAGCCGATCCCGCCAGGCAATTCCGGCGGAGTACCATAGGCAGGAACATACACCTGCTTATACATCAGCAGTTAGTCAGCAGGCTCGTATGACTACATATGATGGATCTCGTCAACAGCGTTTGGCGAAGTGTAATCAGAAGGCACATACACCTGCTAATACTAATCAAGCCTACCAACAGTCTCGTTTGGTAGCGCACGGAGAAGTCAGTCGGAAAGCCCCGACGACAAACAGGAGGCAGACTAAACTCTCTGCCTCCACACTTAAGTACTGTCAGGATTCACTGACAGGAAAAGGAGGACAGGAGTAGGCACATACACCTACTCCAAGCCCGGAATGGACGTATATCCCTGTTCCGGCGGCTGAAGTCACCAAGCATATTTTATCAATGGTGAAAGAGCAGAAGCAAATTCCTGCTCATATTCTAGATGCTTGCCAGGATATCATAACATCTTCAGCATCATCTCAGGGACAGACACATAAATCTATCCCTAGCAGTGGAGTGACACATCAACAATTCACTCCGGAACAGACACACACATCTGTTCCAGTCCAAGAGGGTTGTGGGGCCTACTCCCCCATATCATATGGACAACCAAGTCAGGCACATACACCTGATTTGAGCGATGATCGTCAGCCTAACCTGACCATCTTTCCTGATCAGGCACATACACCTGCTCAGAGCAATCACTTTCGTCATCAAGTGATTTCTAAAGCAAGTAAGAAGGCATCTAAGAAAAAGATCCGCCCAGCACAGTCAGGAGATCAAAGGCCAATCTGCAACAAGGCCTTGCTCGATGCTGGAGTTCTTGAAGCCCTCAGACATTTATCTGTCGAAATTCAAGATTCTACTCCCTCAGTTCCCAATAACAGGAACATTAATCCCGAAGGTCTTCAACAGACACTTCCTCATGAAGACTTGCTTCATGAAAATTCGGTCAATCTTGAAGTTTCTTCTTCAGATGAGAACCACAGGAACCCTCTGTGTGGTCAGAAGACCAAGGAGCAAGAGATATCATCTTTTGCTGTAACCCATCATGAAGGTCCTCCTCATGGTGATGAACTTCGCTGCGAAAGTCCTCTCCGCAGTAGTGATTCACATTGTCTCGAAAATTCTTCAGAAGGCAATGTAGTGACGAGAAAGCCCTCCTATCTCGAGGCACTTGCAAACGTAAAACCAGTCATGTCTGAAGTTTTACTATCGGCAGGTGAAACTCTTTCTCCATCAGAAGATAGCTTGGGGTTCAGGTTATTCTCCGAACCTTCCCTAGGTCATTCATCTTCCAGCATGAATAGTGATTCCTCTACCAATCTTGTTGAATCCGATGAAGCAACAAGGAAACACCAACTCTGGTCCAAACAGGTAGAAGAATCTTCATTTAATGATAAAGAGGAAATGCTGAACATGAGGAAAAAACTGGCAAAAGGTGAAGTACCAGTCATGTTTTGGCCTTTGGCTGATTCACAGTATGACATTCCAAAGATGTTGACGGATGATGGAATCCATGATATTCGTCTTAACATATGGAAAACTCTTTGTCAATTAAACAAGAAGGTATTATCTTACGATGAATATGAAAACCATCTTAAGATAATAGAAGGGTTACAACGCCAGATTGATTTGGCATCTCTATCAGTCTCTCGGTATCCGAAGGCTGAAAAGCAACAGAGAACCCTTCAACGTTCATGCCTTGGCGCGCTGAGAAAATTGCGTCAGTTAATTTCCAATGCTCCATCTAATGTTCATATCAGAGGATGGGGTATTCACGGAGCACTACATTTCACAGTGCTTTCCGGTCAGCAAAGCCCACCGAAAATGGTCTCATGCAATGTTATTGCCCATGGCCGGCCACAGTCAATGGGCTTTGTTCATAATCAAAATCTTGCTCGAGATCAAGCTTCAACTAGTTCCTCTCAAAATCAAGTATATAGAGAACAGGTTGTTGAATTGCTCCTACATCAAGCAGGCGAGAATATTGCACAAGCCTCTCGTCTGGAGCAAACACGTCATCAAATGACAGAAGTTTCGGAAATCATCCAACGGTCTGTTGAACCAGGTGATAAAAGTGGATACAGGTTAATGCATCCAGCTAATTTCCGAACTAAGATCCGCAAGATCAAGAGAGATTTCAAGAAGATCTCAGACATAGCATGTCAAGAGACACCCCAGCTTGCCAGACTGGGGACTTCTCTAACCCAACCCTCAGAATCAACGAATGGAATTCGAGGAGTTGAGCAGAAGCAACAGGAACACCCCCAGTCCACCGGACTGGGGACTTTTTCAAATCTTCAATCCCTCCCTCAGAGAAAGTCAGTATTCTCTCGATTAGGGAATAAGCCTCAAGAGGAACGAAGAGCCAAGATGTCAGAAGATTCTCTCCAAGTGACGGTTCACAAAGAAATTCCTGAGGGGTCAAGTCAACGGAATGCCATGTCTTATCATGGACATAAAAGGAGACAATATCATAGAAATGCTGATAGAAAGGATTTCATGAAATATGCATCCATTAATGTCATCACTGTCGTTGCTGCTGATTCACCAGATGAGGCTCAATCAGAGGGATCAGATGAAGAGGTTCCTGCTCAAGAAGTTGCGCACACAGACCTAAATGAAGAAGGTGTGCGCACACGTAATCAAAGGCTTACCCAAAATTTGGGTATTCCTTCAAGTAACCCACTTCCCCCTCTCCGAAAAGGATCCAATAAGGGGAAAGGAAAGAATCAGGTTACTTCTCACCCTTCCTCTGAAGGAGGTCAATCGCTCTCATTAGAGCAAAGGCTTGCACAACAGGAGGAAGAAATGAAAGAATTAAGAAGGTTGAATGTAGAACTACTTCAGAGTAGTCTTCTTCTTAAGAATGCTGAAGTCCGACAGCCGAAGGAATTTGTTGTAACTACTGAGATGGATCAGGAATATCCTCCTTTATCAGTACACCCACAGAGGTCTAATCCTACGGGTCAAACGCAACAACGGTTGGCAGCACTACCATTAGTTGCAGCACCAACCTCCACGGCTGTCCAAGCTCCATTCATTGCACCTACCCAAAACCAAGTTCAACCTGACGTTTCTCAAAAGTTAATAACTACTATTGAGTCATTAACAGCTCGGTTAGAAACTATGGAAGGGAAACGGGCGCAAGTTCAACCTGAAAAGAAAGTTTACCCTGAATGGGTAGATTCAATTTCTCCTCCATCCAGTTTTGGAAACCCTATTTTCCCTACTTTCAATGGATCAGGCGACCCTGAACAACATTTGACGCATTACGTGTCTTGTTGTGATCCTATGATGGGAACTCCAGAACAACAAGAAGCAGTGAAACTCAGATGCTTCGTGCGAACCTTGCAAGGACCAGCTTTTGTCTGGTATACAAGCTTGAAATCCCGATCAGTCATCGGATGGGAGGATCTTCGTCAAAAATTCCTTCTTCAGTTCAGCTCAACTTTGCCAAAAACGACAGTTTTCGATCTTACAAACTGCAAGCAAAGGGAGAATGAAAGAGTCTCTGATTTCATTTCTCGTTGGAAGGGATTAACGTATTCCTTGAGTTTATCACTCCCTCAGGAGGAATTATTGCCAATCTGTGTGGCAAATTTGCGTGACGAATTACGCACGCCATTGATCCCTGTGAAATACACAGGAGGGTTTCGAGACCTTACTTCAATCGCTCAACAGATTGAAGATTCCCTTATACAGGCTAAGGTTAAATCTCGTGTAATTCCATCAGCTCCAGGAAGAAGAATGGGTAAAGCAGAAACTGCTACAGTTATGCTTAAACAGGCACCTGTACCTATTTCTACTTCAAAACCTTCATCTTCTCGAAGGGTTCCACCTCCTGAACGCCAACAACAAAGGCTGTTTCGTCCAAATGATCAAAAAGATCAACGACGAAAACAATTTGAGGATATGAAGAGTAAAACATACTTTTTCCGAAGTGAGAAAGTTCCTGGTTACTTCATTTCAGCTCTGGAAAATAATTTGGTTCAATTACCAGTGCCGAAAAGACCAAACAAGGAAGGAGATGAAGACCGTCCCAATTATTGTCCCTTTCATCAAATGTTGGGACATCCCATCCAAGAGTGTTTTGTCTTTAAAGACCTCCTACAAAAGATGGTTGACTTGGGACAAGTCAAATTGAAGGGTTCTTCAGCTCATGTAGCGTGTATTACCGCTACAGATCCAGAGGAAGGAGGCGAGTGGCAGGAAGTCAAAAGCAAAACTGCGAAAAAATATGATGATTGGATGGTCAGAAAGACAATCAATCGGACCCATTCCATTTTGCGAACACAATTGAAGAAGCCAATTGTGTCTCCTACAAAAGCTGCAGTAAAGCCTCCATCAAAGGACAAATCCTCAAAAGGGCAGCGTAATTCAAAGAAGAAAGAGGAATCAGAAGAAGATGAGTATGCATCAAAGCCTAAATTGTCTTTGACTCTGGCAGATTTCATGCCATCTACTTCAAAGTCACGGGCACCGTCCCACCAAACGGCACAGCCTAAACAGGCCAACCAGGCAGAGTCATTATCAGACGAAGAATTGATCTTTGGTTCTGTTAATATGATTCAATTAACAGATTCATATTCCAGTCTTGATGAGCCTGAATTCCCTGTATCAAATAAAGGAACCCGAGGAAGTTCTAGAGGTTCAGGATATAGGGGAAGACGTGGATCTTTCCGAAGCCACTACTCTAATTCTACCCCTGCTAGCACTGTATATGCAGCAGAAACTCGTGGTAGAGCCCTTCAGCGAGCTCAAAATGAACAAGCAAGTTCTTCTGCTAATGGCCAACTCAGCTTCGGCACAATTATTTTGGAAGACCGATTAAAGGTTCCATCTTCTTTATCTCAGCAAGAAAATGGATCTAATCAGTCTAATTTTCCAAAACCAAAGATGTTGCCAACTTCAATACAAGATGCATCAGCTTCGAAAGCATCTGCTTCCAAGATACCTGCTAAACCACATATTCCTATTGGGAAACGCATGCCTCTAGATCAAAAGTATGATATATTGAAACACTTGGCCCAAGTACCAGCCAAATTATCAATTTTGGATGCTTTGAATCTATCAAGAGATCTTCGGGAAGCACTCATCGAAGCTTTGTCAAGTCCTCAAGAGTTTGAAGCTGAGATTGCTGCAGCTGAAATTTATCACATAGAGAATAATCCTGCAGAATGCCATGCAGTGATATCTTTTACTGATAAAGATAAGGATGATGTTGTGCATGGGCACATAAAACCTTTGTACTTATCCGGCAAAGTCAATGGTATAGATGTTCGAAGAGCTTTCATTGACAATGGTTCAGGAGTCAACCTCATGCCCATTCGCACACTTCGTCGATTGGGCCTCACAGAATCTGATTTATCTCCTTCTACCATGATGTTGCAAGGATATGATAAAAATGAACAAGAACCACAGGGAGAAGTTACGCTTAGAACTCAGTTTGGAGATCTTGTTTCCAATTCAGATTTCATGATTGTTGATCAAGACTCAGCTTTCAATATCTTGCTTGGAAGACCCTGGTTACATCAGCATGCAGCTATTCCGTCATCATACCATCAATGTCTCAAATACTGTTTCGATGGTCAAGTTGGAACATTATATGGTGATAAGGCCCCGTTCAAAACATGTGAGTCTCAATACATTGAGGCGGAATTTTATCACATGAAGGGAAGAGAAAAATCTACAATAAAGGAAATTACCAAAGTTAATGCTCCATATGGTTTGGAAAAAATTCCAATAAATCCATTTTCACATGTGAGTACAGATTATGTGTTACCTATCAGTCAAATTGACAAAATAGGCCCAAATCAAAATACTCTTATGGAAAGATCCATAATGTCAATTACGGCAATCGAGCCAGACAACATGGGAGAAATTGGTAACTTACCAAGCAATGATGAAAGCATAAGTGGTGACGTTTTCATTTCGTCTGCTGAAATCCAACAAGTCTATACTTCGCTAATCAGGCCAGAAGAAGTTATAGCAACACCAGAGGTGAATGTTGATGTCGATTCTCAATCCATCATCTCCTCTTTATTTCCCAAAGAAGACCCTTGTTCATCAATAGGGACGGAAATGGAAGCTTCTTCTTCAAAATGTGAAAATTTTGACATCTCTTATGATCATGAGAATTTCGTTTTTTCATCTACTTTGCAAGTAGAAACGGAAGATATAACACATGATGAAGAGGAAGAGGAAGATCTTAGAGATGCTCCTCCAGCATTTGAAGAGGGTATCTCTACCACTGTGGATGAACTCAGAGAAGTAAATCTGGGTACAGAGAAAGATCCACGCCCCACTTTAATTAGTGCGGCCATGACCCTTGAAGAACAAGAGATGTATATTTCTTTTCTAAAGCAAAATAAAGATATCTTTGCTTGGAATTATACAGAGATTCCTGGCCTTGATCCTGATGTTGCCACCCATCATTTGGGTTTGCCAAAAGAACATCGAGGATTCAAGCAAGCCGCGAGAAGAACACACCCAACCTATGCTTCCAAAATCGAGGCTGAAGTGGATAAGCTTATCAAAGCTAACTTCGTCAGAGAAGTTCAATATCCCAAGTGGTTGGCTAATATTGTCCCAGTAAAGAAAAAGAACGGACAAATTAGGGTTTGCATCGATTTCAGAGATCTTAATCGGTATTGTCCCAAAGATGATTTTCCAGTTCCGATTACAGAACTCTTAATTGATGCGACGGCTGGCTATGAAGTACTTTCTTTCATGGATGGATATTCTGGATATAATCAGATCCGAATGGCCCCAGAAGATGAGGAATATACAGCCTTCAGAGCTCCTCAAGGTGTGTTTTGTTACCGGGTGATGCCCTTTGGTTTAAAGAATGCAGGTGCAACATATCAACGCGCCATGCATCGTATCTTCAAACCTTTTCTAGGGAAATTTGTTGAATGCTATGTAGATGATTTGGTGGTTAAATCCAAACAACGTTTTGATCACTTGGCTGATTTGGAAATCATATTCCACAAGCTTCGACAACATAATTTGAAGATGAACCCCTTAAAATGTGCTTTTGGGGTAACCTCAGGAAAATTCCTCGGCTTTGTTGTACGCCATCGTGGTATTGAAGTCGATCCTGAGAAGACCAAATCAATCCTTGGTATGTCACCTCCTCAGAATTTGAAAGAATTAAGAGGACTTCAAGGACACTTAGCCTATATTCGGCGTTTCATCGCCAATTTTGCAGGCAAAAGTTTACCTTTTACCAAATTATTGAAGAAAGGAGTCACTTACCAGTGGACTAAAGAATGTCAAGAAGCATTTGATGTTCTCAAGAAATACCTCTTAAGTCCACCAGTACTCATGCCACCTGTTGAGGGTAGACCTCTTATCCTCTATGTGACAGCTTTAGAGCGATCATTGGGTGCCTTTCTCGCTCAAAAGAATGATGCTGGGAATGAAAATAGTCTCTACTATCTCAGTAGAACTATGCTTGAAGCAGAAACCCGGTATTCGAGTATTGAAAAATGCTGCCTAGCATTAATCTTTGCAGTTCAGAAACTGAGACACTACCTGCAACATCACGAGGTCCAATTGGTATCTCGTAATAATCCACTCAAATTCATCCTTAGTCGTCCAATGCTTACAGGACGTCTGGCAAGGTGGGCGGTTATTCTACAGCAGTTCGACATTCAATATGTGTCTCAAAAGGCAATTAAGGGCCAAGCTCTGGCTGATTTCCTGGCTGAACACCCTTCAGTGGAAGACACATATTCAGATATCGAACTCCCTGATGAGGAAGTTTTTTCTATTCAAGAGAATCCTCAAACATGGGAAATGTATTTTGATGGTGCTTCTAGGAGTCCAACAGGGAAGAAAATGGAAAATCCTAAATTCAACAAAGTTGGTTTAGGAATTGTGCTCATTTCTCCAGATAAGGCAGTGTTACCTTATTCCTTTTTGTTGTGGGAAGGTGGTACCAATAATGAAGCTGAATACCAAGCTCTCATTGTAGGCTTGGAGTTAGCGCTTCAAGCACAAGTGAATCACTTAAAGGTAAAAGGTGATTCAGACCTGGTAATCAAACAAGTCAATGGGGATTATGCCATCAGAAAAGAAGAATTAATCCCTTTGTATGATTACGTCAGAGAGTTAATGTCGGAATTCCCTTCAGAACCGACATTTTCTTATGTCCCAAGATCACAAAATGCTCAAGATGATGCACTGGCTAATATAGCCACAGCTTTAGCAGATCCGAATCGGGACGAGACAACCATCGGATGGATGTCACCTATCAGGGAATACCTTCAAAATGGAACACTTCCACCTGATAGAGCCAAGAGAGAACAAATTCGGCGACGTGTGGTCAATTTTACTCTTTATGATGGTCCAAACCACCTCGAGAAAATTCTCTACAAACGTGGTTATGATGGAGTTCTCTTCAGATGTATTGATGGTGAAGAGACAATGGCTGTCATAAAAGAAGTGCATGCAGGAGTCTGTGGTGCCCACCAGTCTGGACATAGATTGTCTGATCAAATTCGAAGACTTGGATACTTCTGGCCTTCAATGATACAAGATTGTGTTAATTTCACAAAGAAGTGTCATTCATGCCAAGTATATGCCAATTTCATTCATCAACCTCCAGAGTTTCTTCATACAGCTAAATACTCATGGCCATTTTCCACATGGGGAATGGATGTGGTGGGACCTTACCCTTCAGCTACGGCCAAGCAGTTTAAGTACATTCTTACTGCTACTGATTTCTTTTCCAAATGGGCAGAGGCAGTACCTCTCAAAGAAGTCAGTTCTAAATGCATTGTTAGCTTCATCAAGTCTAACATCATTACTAGATTTGGTGTCCCTCATACCATATTGACAGACAACGGCACCAACTTCTGCTCTTCTGAGGTAAAGAGATTGTATCAAGAATACAACATTAAGTCCAACCATTCATCTCGATATCATGCAGCGGCTAATGGCCAGATAGAGGCCTTCAACAAGACTCTTTCAAATATACTGCAAAAGATGGTGGATAAAGATAAGAGGTCATGGCCTGATAAACTCTATCATGCTTTATGGGCTTATCGGACTACCACTCGCAATGCAACGCGGTCTACTCCATATTCATTGATATATGGAACAGAAGCAGTCTTGCCAATTGAAGTCCAATTGCCCTCACTCAGAATAGCCATTTGTGATCAGTTATCAACAGATGAGCAATCCCAAAAGCGGTTGAATGAATTGGAACAGTTAGATGAGAAAAGATTGTGCACTTTGCACCACTTGGAAATCTATCAGAATCGAATAGCACGAGCTTTTAACAAAAAAGTTCGTCTTCGTTCATTTATTCAGGGAGAATTGGTATTGGTTCTCAGAACACCAATGATACCAGGAAAGAAGCCTCCCAAGCTTGAACCAAAATGGGAAGGACCTTATTCAGTACATAAGGTCTACTCCAATGGAGCGTATTCTCTGATTTCAATGGATGGAGAACACATCACGACTCCAACTAATGCCAGATTTCTGAAGAAGTATTTTGTATAAACACAAAATATTGTTCACAGAACTAAGACTCTTACATTTGGTTCATACAGCAATGGTCCAATATGACCTTAAACTACAACTACGTCCAGCATGACGATAAACTGTATGGTCCGTGCATATGACCTTAAACTATTCGCACTTATGTCCCTGCAACATGACACTAAACTGTGCAGCACCAATAGTCCTAACTGCAAGACTTTAAACTGCATAGTCCCTGATTTTGTCCTACATGACAATAAACCGTATAAAAGTTCTTATATTTTGTCCGAGATGACATTAAACTATATTTTGTCCTAGCGACATGACATTAAACTGTGTGGCACTTTCATCGTCCAGCATGACGTTAAACTGTGTTAAGTCCCTTATTGTCCTACATGACACTAAACTGTATTCTGTCCGAGATGACATTAAACTATATTGTGTCCTAGCAACATGACATTAAACTGTGTGGCACTTCCAATTGTCCTACATGACACTAAACTGTATTCTGTCCGAGATGACATTAAACTATATTGTGTCCTAGCAACATGACATTAAACTGTGTGGCACTTCCAATGTCCAGCATGACGATAAACTGTAAAAAGATCAGAACTGATATCCTCATATTGATTCACCTTAGTCTTAGCTACATGACTTTAAACTGTACAGCATCAGTTCGTCCTTGTTATATGACGTTAAACTATACAACACTTTTGTCCAGTACGACAATAAACTACAATATTCTTTGATTTCCTCATTTGAGAAGGAACCATTATTAAACATTGATTCTTTTTCAATCATGGTTTTCATTTTCAAAAAGACTACGTACATACATGGTAATGCCTAAACTTTTTATCTTAGGTTAAAACCATCATTGCACTAAAGTCCCTTTTCACCCTTCACATGTACGAACCAAATTTGTACAAAGGGTATTTCTAGAACTACGTGGACTTGATTCCCATCTTTATGGGATACGTAGGAACATTCGAGTGTCCCTCGAATCCAGTCCCAAGTCTTTTGGGCCTAACCCCAAATTTCACTTTCAGTCCCTTGGCTGAAAAGTCCTAATGAAAACACACACTGTGTATTCATTATTATGGTCTGAATTCTATGACCCTAAACTAAGATCACTCATCCTTTCGTCCTGCACGACGTTAAACTGCGTTTCAAGAACTACGTATGGCTTGATTCTCATTCTTATGAGATACGTAGTGAAGTCCAAATTTCAATTCAGGATCCAGCCACAACATGATTATGGTTTTCATTGACCTATGTATCTCTATATACATTGGACAATACCCATCTTTATGTGTTATAATCCTAACCTTAAAATATTTTCAGATCTTCATAACCCTTTTCATGACTTCTAGTCACAAAAATGTCAAAATTCTGAGAATTCTTTTGCCTGACTATGCAGCACGTGCCCATAGGTGGCCTTGCATAAACAGTCCACATAACAGACTTGTCAGCCAAGAGATGCTATTTATTTGACCATGCAACCAATGCCCATAGGTGGCCCTGCATGTTTTCAACCCCCTAACGGGTTTGTTAAATAATAGTAACTTCATTCTTGGGAAGAATGCCTCTTTTGTCCTTATTTGTCTTAAACGACAGTATGTAGGGATCCGCAAAAATAGCCATCCTTAACATATTTGTCCCATATCCTTTTTCATGATCTGAAAGTATTCAAGTCTATGGTTTATTCTTCTTCCCTACGTTTGGGTCAGACCTTCGTAGGAGTGATATTCATCCAGTTCTTCGATATTCTTGTTTGGAAATATCTTCTCCATATTCAAGTACCTCTTTCCATACAACAAACTCTATGATTTAGAAAATTTGAATCTCCATAAACTTCCACTGGCTTTTAGCACTAGGAAAGTAAATTTCTGGGAGTTCTTTTGCCTGACTATGCAGCACGTGCCCATAGGTGGCCTTGCATAAACAGTCCACATAACAGACTTGTCAGCCAAAAGATGCTATTTTATTTGACTATGCAGCCAATGCCCATAGGTGGCCCTGCATATTTCAACCCCCTAACGGGTTTTGTTAAATAATAGTAACTTCATTCTTGGAAACTACTTCTTCTAATGCTATTTAGCTCTTTTTCATATCATTCCTCAGATTCAAATATTCTTAAGTCATAGTTTACATATTTTCTCTCATACTTGAGTATGGTAATTTGTTTTCAGATAAATTATCAAGGAATTGAATCCATTTTTCGGTCAAAGCTATTTCGACCTTAAACATTAGCCCCTTTATGTCCGGCGTGCATGACTTTAAACTGCCCACACAAAAGACAAAGGAAATCTGAATAAAAGTCAAGTTCCAGCACACTTGTGCGCTGCCCTCTGCGCCTTGAAAGACTTGCGCGCACTCCCTTTTCCTTTGGAGGGATTCGATTTCCTCAGAGTCAAATCCTCATTTCTTTCCGGATCCAACTCTGAGGGGGGACTTTTGTTGACTCTCCTTTCGTCACAGAATCTAAAGATCGGAAAAGGGGAATATCTGAACAAAAAGTGATTCATCCTTTGAAGAAACATCAAAAATCGACAAAGGGATGAACAAGGAGAACATTGCCCATAGGTCGCGCAAGTTCCCTCATGGTCGCGCAAGTACACTTGCGCGCCGCCTAGTGGTCGTGCAAGTACTTGCGCGACGCCTTATGGTCGTGCAAGTGACTTGCGCGACCTAAGTGATAACCGCTTGGTAACCGCCCAGTAACCGCCCGGGGTCTTCTTTTGCCTATAAATAGACCCTGTGGGCCCCCCATTCGAGAGGATCTCTTCCCAGAAACTCGGATCAAAGCTCCCGACGCCCAAGTCTCTTCTCAAAGCTTCCAGAACACTTCTAAGGTAATTTCCTACCTAGAATGGAAGATCTAAAGGGAAGAAGGAAGGCCTAAGTGTTGAAATTTATCAAACACTTGCGCGCCGACTTAATTCCTTCAATATAACTTGCGCGTCCCTCTTCTGGAAGGACCTCAAGAGGATGGGAAAGGGTTTAATAAAGAGTCGCTCAAGTAATTCAACTCTGGTTGAAAATCGCGCAAGTATCCCTTATGTCGCGCAAGTATACTTGCACGACCAATACTTGCGCGCCGCCGCAGGACTTGCGCGACCTTCAATACTTGCGCGCCCCTATCTTTTTGGGTGCCCATCTTGCCCTTTTTCACCCCTCTTAAGCCATTTCACCCTTCCTATTCAAGATTCAGTCTTCAAGATACTCTTCAAAGCCATTTATGGCATGATTTCTTGATTTGACATCCTTATCTGAAAGGAATTATGTGAAATATCTCTCAAAACCTAATGATTTAAACATCTTTATGTCACCAAAGATTGAGAGTTCATTCATTCAACCTCATCCTTTAAGATGAGAGAATCCTAACCTGGGTCTCCTTTTCAAGAATAAGACTCAGTCATAACCTTGGGCTTCCTTTTCAGGAGTAAGCCCCAAGTCCCCTAACCTAGGCTTCCTTCTCAGGAATAAGTCCTAGTCATAAATCTTGGGCATCTTCCTTAAGAATAAGCCCCAATCAAAGTCCTTCAAACTTGGGCATCCTCCTCAGGAGTAAGCCCCAAACCTTAATCCCTAACCTGGGTCTCCTTTTCAGGAATAAGACTCAGTCATAACCTTGGGATTCCTTTTCAGGAGTAAGCCCCAAGTCCCCTAACCTAGGCTTCCTTCTCAGGAATAAGTCCTAGTCATAAATCTTGGGCATCTTTCTTAAGAATAAGCCCCAATCAAGTTCCCAAACTTGGGCATCCTCCTCAGGAGTAAGCCCCAAACCTTAACCCCTAACCTGGGTCTCCTTTTCAGGAATAAGACTCAGTCATAACCTTGGGCTTCCTTTTCAGGAGTAAGCCCCAAATCCCCTAACCTGGGTCTCCTTTTCAGGAATAAGACTCAGTCATAACCTTGGGCTTCCTTTTCAGGAGTAAGCCCCAAGTCTCTTAAAATTTCTCTTAACCAGTCATAAATTTCCTTTGATTTGGGTTTCCTTTTCAAGAATAAAACCCAATCATAAGTCCCCTCCTAACTTGGGCATCCTCCTTAGGAGTAAGCCCCAAGATTAGAGTATTCAAATCTCCATGAAGCACATATAACTTTGTGGACCCTGTTCATGGATTTTTCTTCCTAAAAGTAAATCCTAAACCTTCGCCTATCTGGGCAGTCATCTATACATAAGCCCCAAAACAAATTCTTATGATTGCATCTTTTATGGAACAATTGTCTAAATTTTACCAATACCTCTTGTTTCTCACACCGAGCATGACTCACGTGAGCTTAGAGTTTAAAAGTAATTATGACATTCATCTTTGAGCCATCAATCATAAAACATCATATCCCATTCCTCGAACTACGTGGGTTCTGATTCCTTTTTCAAAACAAAGGATACGTAGGTAGCCCATTCATGGGTTCGATCCCAACATTGAAATAATCTCTGTCCTTCTGAATGACAATAAACTTCAAGTGCCCCACTGAGTGGCTTTAAAACCAGCCTGGTCATCAAAATGACCAAGAGACTTTTATATAAATGTTTTGAAGGATACCATTGACCAAGAATCTCTAAACAAATATAGATGATTCTATATTGATGAAGAACCTCGAATACATATAAAAGATTCTCTAAATTTCTTGCATATTTAAATCATTGATTGTTAAAACTAAAGGAAAGCTCATTTTATACTTGGTAATGTAATAAGGATTCACGAACTTAACTTAAATCTATAAAGAGAGTCCCGGAGTAGACAATAATTCCCCTCAAAAAGGTGTGATGAGTCCGACCTCCCATCCTCTCGACCAATGCAAATTCCTAAGCCTCATTAGCCCACAAGCTAATGAGCGCCTGCCTTTGGAAAGTAGGTCCAAACGGATGTGGAATCATTGGATGTTTCCGGTTCTACGAACAAACCCGTTAGAAACCGATCGGAACGTTTGAATCTCCCGTCCAGGAGGTCATCCCCGGATTCCGCGCGAAACAATAGACTATGTCTTGATTTTACAATTCATCCAACTCTTCTACTATAATGTTTTACCATATAGGTAGAAAATGTGCTACCATTGTCAGTCAATCAATAATGAACCAAATAGAATCTATTGTTCTATGGTTCTTTAGGAGAACCACCAAAAAATCCATGGTCACGTCATCCCACTTCAATTCCGGGATGGGAAACAATTGTAGTAAACATCCAGGTCGTTGATGCTCAACCATCACCTAAGGACAGGTGAAACTTCTTTCTACAAACCCTACTATCTCTTTTTTAATTCATTACCACCAAAACTGTTGTTGTAGGTCTAGGTACAATTTGGTTACACCTTGATGAACCACTCATTTAGAAGAATGAAGTTATCACATGAGCTATACATATATGCGCATAGGTACCACAATCTGATTATTCACATTGATGATCTCATCTTCATCTATCAACCAGTCTGATGATGTCTCCCCACCATCATTCCATTCCCACAAGACTATGAAATTTGTATCCTCATAAATTCTTACCCAGATCCATTCTAACAGTGTATGATCCATTGCAATTGAAACTAGAGTCGTCTGATCTTGACTATCCTGACCCACCACATGCATTTTATCCATCAAGGTCTTCATATTTACATCTAAACTCAACTTCTAAACCATATTATTTTTAATGTTCTTGCTCAAGTCATCAACCACACTATTTACCATTGTGGTCATATGTGCCAGTTCAAAATAAAAAGACTACATGTACTCAAACAATATCCACTATCCAATATTTAAATCAAGCCATGAAAAAATATATACATCAAAATCTTGTGAACTATAATGAATATAAATATTTATTCCAAAATATATTGTCTAAAATAATTAAGAGCATAAACCACAACATCACACTTGAGATCATGTGTGGGGTAATTCCATTTTAAAGGCATCAAATGCTGAGACCCATATGCCACAACTCGATCTCCATGAATCATCACAACACTATGTATGATCCCCAAAGTGTTACAATATACTATATACTCATCACCTGACACAACTAGGATAAAAATTGGTTCTGATGATAAGTAATTATTCAACTCCAAAAAAAACTCTCACAAACCACTTATCATTCAAATTTTACTCCCATTTTGGTCATGCTCGAAAGTGATGCTGCCAAAAAAAATGTTTTGTATGGACCTCCTGTAATATCCATCAAATCCCAAGATATATAGAATATCAAATATATTCTTTTGATTCATTAAAGAAACCATTGCTCAAACCATCTCTGTGTCTACTAACACACCTTCCTTGGAGATGACATTCCCCAATAAGTGAAACTGATCAATCCAAAACAGACACTTAGATAGATTAGCATATAACTGATAATATCTTAGTATACCATAGATGATGTGAAGATGTTGAGCATTATCATCATGAGTCATGGGGCACACCAAGTTGTCATCCAAAAAAACCACTGTGAACTGATCCATATTTGAATGGAAGATCCTATTCGACAAAGACATAAACACTACTACTACATTCTTTAACCCAAACGGTATTGTGAAAAACTCATAATGTCCATACCTACTTCTAAAAGTAGTCCATAGTATATCAGATATCTACACCCATAAATGATGATAGCCTAATCTCAAATCTATCATGGAGGACACATAGGATCCCTTCAATGGGTCAAAAAGTTCATTGATACACGAAATAATATATCGGTTCATAACATTCAATTTTTTCAGCTTCCATAAATTGAAAAAAAACATAATATCACATCTACATTATTTTCAAACATTATATGTGATACCCAAGAAGACGTACTTAGATGAGTAAATACATTACCCTCAAACTCCTACAACTGATTCTTAAGATCATGAAGCTCAGTTAGTTTCCATTATGTACAGAGGAATATATACTGGATCATCCCTTGGTATGTTCTAAATAGTGTATCCCACATCTCTCTTGAGTGGTAGCCCTGATAATTATTTATAGAAGGCATCCAAAAACAATTCAACTAATATGGACATCCATCTTTCCTAACACCCCCATCATCCAAATATAGACTATAAACACGGGTTGTTAGCTCTCCCAGTTGTTGAGTAATTGGACCCGCTAATACTACCTTGATATCCCACACTCCATGATGTATATTATGGTAAACCTTATAAGTTGTAAACATAAATCTCCTATATTAACAGTCGATATGGGCTTTGTATCTAAATTCCCAATCCATATCCATAATCAGGTTGAATCCTAAAATATCTATAATATTTAGATCCCATAGAAAATGATATTCTATGATCACTAGTGATCAAACCTTTCATAGACATATATCTATAGACCATACTCCCAACAGTGGTACCTATAGGAATAACAATTCTCCAAATGTCCACTGTAGGGCTCTAAATGTTAACATTGTTTACGGATATAATGGGATGAGAGGCACAATTATCAACCAATGAACTTTTTAAAGTAGAATATTCTAAAATAGTACATCTGACATTCGATGGACTAGTATTTATATCAAAAAATGTATGTTGTTATGCATGTAACTATGTCTCCCCTCTTCCATGTAATGTTGTCTGAATTTCCTGAGAAGCACCACTATGCTGATGTGGGTGATCCTGCCCAAAAGTACCACATTTTCTACCTCTACCACCTCATCTAGTAGAACTCCAACTTCCAGCTAGATATGGTGTATATGATCCTCTCCCCATTTTCTGAGTCTTCCCAAATCCTGTTTTAGTACATGTCTATCACTATGACCTGTAGAACTTATTTAGATGTTCCATATTTCCACAAGATCGACACTATACTATTGGTTGGTAACAGTGTCGAGAACAGTGTCCTGACATACCACACTAATTACAGATCACCCAGTATAGTCCTCTCTATTTGACCCTCTTATTTGTATTCGGTGCTTTCCACTACTTTTCCTAATGTTTACTTATTGGTGGTTCCTTCTCTTGGAAGTCACACCTCTTTATCATCTAGTAAAAACTACCTATCAAACACTACAAGCCTCTATTGGGTTCCCATAAACTATGAGAGACTAATACCCCACTATGTCAAACCTCTTCAGCCTGTATATACTCAGATGGTACTTAATCTCACATTTATGTCCACCCATAATTTTTTTCATTGTAGAAGAATCTCATACTTATAATGTTGGAGCAAAGAATTTTAGATCTGTATATAATATGACATATCCCATCACTGACATTTTATCTTTTGTTAGATACATGAACTCAGTAGATTTCTCTTTTGTGATTGTATCTGGATAAACATTCCCTAAGAACCTCTCTATGAATTCCTTCGATAACATACCATTAGGAAGTAGAGTTAAGGCATCAATGCCCCACTTTCTCTTTACTAGTCATTGTATCTTATTTGTAGATAACATGACCCTCATCTTAGATTGAGTCTCCAAATGGGAAAAAATAATCTCTATAGACTATTCCTAGAATTTAGCTCCCTCAGGTCCTCCATAACTAGTAAAAGTTAGAGGGTCCTACAAATGAAACTCCCTGGTGAAATCAATCATACTTTTCACTACTCTCCCTAGGTCTCTCTCCACAAATTCCATGAAGTATTCTATGTTCTGTAGAAACTTATCCCATTTAAATTCGCATGGAATGAGTGGTGAATCACGTTCCTTAACTGGCTATCATTCCTAGGCACACCCCATAGTCATCCCATCAACAAGTGTCATAGAGGCATATTGTCTACAATTCCATACACACATATTATGTATCATAACACAATCATGTAACAATTTTTTAAGAGGAAATAATCACAACAATCAATTTTCCCACCTCTACACTCGGTGAAAATAGAGGTGTTATCACTACCCTTAACCATATTATACATATATTTTGGATAATAAGGGTAAACACACTATCATAATAAATTTTCTCATTTAGGAACCAAATTATTCAAATTTTTCATCATTTTAAAATCATTCATATCCCATGTTAGGAAGTATTTTTAATTTTAATCTGACAACATGGAAAAAAAATAATGTTCGATAACTTACAGTAGAATAATTTTCCCATTAATTCCTAAAATGATTCTTGTCACAGTATCCCTTAATTACCAGAATGATGGATGTATCCTCACCTATTACAATGAATTAAGACTCAAAAAATTTTAGAAACAATAATCAAGTCACACAACAACTGCGTCACCAAATGTAAAATAATATAAAATTGTAACTGAAAACATCAATAACAACAATAAAACCCTAACTACTTTGGTTTTCCCCCATACATGGGTTTGAAACTCCCATGCATGTGCTCATCACAATAACAAACCTACTCTTTATTACACACTTAAACATGATTTATTACATAATATTTCACTTAAGATAACCATAATGATCGAGAGGTCTCTTGTCTTGGGAAATTAAGATCATTACATAACAATGTGAAACCTAAAATACAACATCATTATTGAAATCATATTTTACATGACCACATCCTTCCTTCATACTTATAATTACTTGGGATAACCTGAGGACATACATAAGAAATGCGTGAGCTATAAAGACCAGTAAGGGAGTAAACAAGACATAAATAAAGAATACAATGCATGTTAGGAAATAGTCATATCAATGGAGCATAATAGACAAATGATCAAAAAGGCATGATATAGATGTTTATCATAACATGGAAATGTGTCAACAACATTTAACATGATATTAGCCTGAGCCATGGCTCATTGCACATGGAGTATGAGTAAACCCTCATTTCACCTGAATTATCATGAATAAACCCTCATATCACTTGAATTATCATGATTAAACCATAATTTTACATGGATTATCCTAATACTATTCTTTACCCAACACATTGGAGTACTATAAGGACACACCCTTTATAAAAATTTAATTTCATGCATAAGTGTGCCACATGGGTCATATAACATGGAATCATTCAACAACATATGTTATCACACTATTAAGGAATGTAGAATAAATACATGTAATTACCATTACATATTTATATTTTCATAATATTGAATACAATTAATAGATACATGTGTATGGTATTCACTAGACAATGATTTTGGCTTCGGAAAATGCGGTGCAATTTCGGCAGCATAAAAATGTTACATAAAAATTAACAAAAATGGTTGATGAGAGATAAAGGGGTATATCATAATATATATCTAAAATGGAAAGTAAGGAGGTCATATATATACATGTCCCAACATATGGATTTTGTATGTAGATGGTGTAACATAATAAATAAACATGAAGAAAGAGGAGAAATGTAAAAACTCTTAGGAGATTTTTCCATTTTAACTGGGGTATATGAGGGATTAAAGAGAGTATAAGAGGTATCTCATCATTATAATTTAATTATAGTAGTATGGTTAAGGTGATAAATAATACCCCCAACATTTTTAATTAAATAAAAAATGGTATAACATTATATGGAAATGTGGACATAAATATGGATGGAAGGAAAGTGATGATCTATTACTTGGAAGTGTCAACGCAAAGGCTTGAGTGGGGCATGAGGGATTCTTATTGGGTTAATTTGGGCACCTAATGATGAATCTAGAGAGATGATTTCAGATTATGGACTTGCTCAATGGGTTTTTAGTGAATTAAAGTGGGATCTTGGGTGGGTTTATATGTGAAAAGAGAGAGAATTATTTATTATTTAGTTTTTGGACAATACACATTAAAATAATCAAAACCACAAAACATACCATGGTTTTCGGACAGGGGTTTTTCCAAAGTGGTGTGGAAAACATTAAATTACAATCCCATTGTCCAAAATATTAAAATATTAGTCTTTCTTATGTGGAGGTGAGTCATACTCTCTAGGAAATCATTTTAAAATGATAAATAAGTTTGGAGGGTCAACTAAGGCATTGAAAAAAAATTCAAACAAATATAAAATCACATTATTTTAAAATAAAACAATATATTTTATGAATATTCTTTTTATAGTAATTTCTTACATCACTGTTGGGTCATTATGATGTCATAAAACACATTATACATTTCAATGGTATTTAATTTGTACCAAAAAATCGACTATCTCAGAAAATTATGAAAAATCTCCATTGGATAATTTTGAAATCCTAATTCAAAAACTAATATTAATTTTATATAAATAATTTTATAAATAAAATAATTTTTACTTTAAAAATGAAAACTGACATTTATTTAAAATTCATGGGTTTTGAAAATAACAACTTTCATACCTTAATAAAATTTACATTTGTATTCATAAAAATTATATACCATTTACATATAATAAAAAGTAAATTACTAATAATTTTTTATTAAATTTTTTTTAAAAAATTTCATTAATTCATCAAGGTATATTTCATAATTTATTATTAAATAAAAATACTATTTGTGCATTAAGAAGAATTTAAAAAGTAAGTATAATAAAGTGAATGTATATACATTATAAAAAATTAAATAACATAGTCATTGTACTAGGGTCTTGTTACATAACCCCTTATAACACCTGCATAAGACCTAAGGGTAAGGTGTGCGATGGTGACAGACTATTAGGGCATCTCAGATAACATCGCATGAGTGGTAATGTCTATTAACTTCCACTTTCCCTGTAGGTGATTACATTGAAGCTTAACATGTTGAAGCCCAGCATGGGCTTAGTCAGGAAAGAAGCCCAGTGACACCACCTTCTTTTAGAGCTCTGAAAAATGGGCTTCGTATGGAGAAATCCTATCGGATGACGCCATTACTTTCATTGTCTGTGTAAATTTGATTTGTTAAAGTCCTATATTTATACTAATCATGTGATCATTGTTCAATGGATATATTAGCAACAGTAACAATTCTTAACTGTATTTTAAAATCCAAAAACATAAAAATTATGATGTTTATATGTTTTATATAACCATTTTATATTATATTACATTTAACTTCATCAAGAGAAATGTTTATTAACAAATTATTGGGATGTTACAATATTCCCCCCTTAAGAAATTTCACCCTAGAAATTTTCTTTTTCCTCACTAAAACTAAAGATGGTAACTCTACTTCATTACTTCCTTTGATTCCCATGATTCTTCTTCAAGCATTTGGTTTCACCACAAAACCATGACGAGGGAATTGTTATATTTCATATAACTTTTCCCTAAAATATATGGTCATCAAAACATTATATTAATATGATATGAAATTCTCTAATGGTAACACCTATGGATTGAGTACCTGAGATGGTTAAAGAATGTACTTCCTCGAGATTGATACATAGAATACATCATGTACATGATACAGGTTCAGTTGAAGTTCTAGTCGATAGCCCACTACTCCAATGTGATCAAGGATATTAAAAGGGACAATGTACCTTGACCTAATCTTTCTATTCTTCCACAATCTCATAACTCTATTCGATGGTGATATGTGTAGGAATACCATGTCTTTAACATCAAACAGTAGGTCTTGTTGATGATTATCAGCATAGATATTTTGTCGACACCAAGAAAAATTAATGTGCTGCTAGATGGTCTTAACCTTCTCCAACATTTCATCGACCATTTCCGAGGCTAGGATATTTCTCTCCCTAACTTCATCCTAAATTTTTTGTTTTCGACACCTCTTTCCATAAATAGATTCATAAGGATATATTTGGATTCTTGAGTGGAAACTATTATTATATAAGAACTCAACCAAAATATAATGGTTGATCCCATAATTCTTTGAAGTACATTGAGCATGCTATCAATATTTCCTTAATTATTTGGATATTCTAGAAAAATTGGCCATTAGTTTGAGAATTCTAAGCCATATTGAAGTTCAACTCAGTATTCAGAGCACGTTGGAGACTCTTCCAGAACATAGAGGTGAATCTCAAATCCCGATCCGATACAGTAGAGAGAGGTACTCCATACAGCCTTACCACATCACTGATTTATATCTAATCCATCTGTTGCAATGATAAATCATATCGGATTACGATTAAGTGTGTTGTATTTATAATTAATTCCAAAATAAAAAAGAAATCATTTTTTCCATTGTATGTATTTGGATAGCCGGTAACAAAGTACATGGTGATTTTCTCCCATTTCCATGTAGGTATGGTTAATGTTTTCATCACCCCCTTAGACTTATTCCACTCATCCATCACTTTCTGACATACCATGTAACATCGCAAGATTTCATAGTACATTATTTCTTCAAATTAATTCAATAACATTCACTACACGAAACACCGAGTTCTAGCGCACCGTGACTTACCAAACAAGCTGTTAAAAAGCGGTTATGAATAGTATTAACTGAATTTTGAACCTTATATACTCCTTATAATTTTATAATCCATATTATGAGTTTCTTAGATATAATTTAAGAACAAATACATTTTTTTCAGATAAAAGAAGTATTTTTTAAAAAATGCAATTTTACCCCCTTTTAATGGCGATGCCTTTTTTAAATCCAATATTTGAAACTTTTAAATATTCAATTATACAAAATAAATATTATCTTTTGAATAGGGACATAAGAATTTAGTTTCAATAAATTTTTGGTGTTTTTCTGATAACTTTCATATTTGGGTGAATAGTGAAAATTACTAAATTTTAATTAAAAACAAGTTTTTTAATCAAAATAATTAATAGTGATAAATTAGGAATTTTTGTGGTTTTAAATTATATTTAGAATATATTTATACCATTTAATCCAATGTTGGTCATTGGACATAATTTCACATTTAAACCAGACATAAACGAGTGTCAATCTTTTGATAGTTATTGTTTCTTAAAACACGCTTTTTGTTTTAACAGTGGGAATTAATTTTAAATTAATAAATGAAACTTATATGTTTTGAATTTGGTAAAATATAATTCATTATTTAATTCATAATATCAAAATTATCTTAGGGTAATTTTTTGGTATTTTTCTGAAAACATTCAATGTATGATGAATACTGAAAAACACTGAGTTACTGTATAAAACCGACTTTTTATTTAAATAATTATTTATATTATTTGAATTTATTTTAGGTCAAAATATATACATAATACCTATATAAATTCAATGTAATTTATTAGAGTCAGTTTATAATAATTTTAGATATATAAAAATTTTATTGAACATTTTCACCATCTTTTACCCACATCCTAGGAGAATTTGTATATTCACATTAAACATAATTTTACCGCTTCTGTGAGTGGAATTTTGAAAATCCTAGACACACATTAATATCTAGGAGTAAAATGTGGTTTAATAAGATAAAAATAATTTTTGGTGAAAAGTAACGTTTTACTTTTATTTACCACGGTAAAAATTAAATATGGTAATTAAGGTTAAAAATGATATAATTATTACCATAACACCTGTACTAATTCTATTGGATAATTTTAATTCGACCAAAAACAACCTTAGGAATAAAATATGACCCTTTAGGACCACTTGGATTAGATTAGGACATTTATAATTATTTAATTTAAAGAAGAGTTAAAAAGGTTAAAATCAAAGTTTAATATATAAAACATTTTTAATATAGGGTTATACATAAGATAAATTCGATTATAAATATTCATTAGAAAGATAAAAATATTTCCTAAATAATGGTATTTTAATTATAATTTTTAGACATTAAATAATTAAATTTATTTATGACACAATGATGATGCAGTAATTACCTTATTAATGAAAGAATCAAATAAACGGTAATATAAATATTAAAATAAATATAATATCAATGTTTTTATGACATCCACGAATTTTCTAGGTGACTATTACATGTTAGGTATGATTTAATGTATCTTGTTAGAAGTAATATAGTTGTGATGACTTTCACAAAAGAAAAATACAAAATAGTGTCAAAATTGACATAAATTAATATTTAAAAAAATATTATATGATTATTTGATATTAGATTCCTAAAAATATAAGGTTCTGCAAAAATACTTATATCATGATAGTTGTATCATTAATGGACCAATTTGGGGTCACTTGGAAGTTAATATTAAGTTTAGTAACCATATAATATAAAAATACAAAGAGACATGGTAAATGTCAAACTAAGTAACTAAGGATTAGAACTAAAATATATGGTTAATAAAGTGACCCAACCCTGTCTAAAACCTATTGGTTAAGTGTCTTTAGACCCATACCCAACAGATAATTTTATGAATCTACTTTTTAGCCATTATAAACAAAATATGGATTTATTATAATTTAATACTTTATGTTTTTCCTAATGAGCCCATCCCCCACCCTTATAAAAGGACACCACTTCTAACCAATTCCCCACACATTTCAAGACTTTTGGATCGTCAAAACTCTTCCCAATTAATCTCCCTACATCCCTATACTCCTCATAAAAGAATCAACCTAGGAAAAAGGAACTTCAAGATTCATTTTTGGTTCAAAACAAAAGGAGTTACCCAAATTAAAGATAACAATTTCTCATAGCTTCTTTTGTTTTATTTTAATTCTCAAACCCCTAAACTCTTCTTATTATTTTATTTTGTAAAAGAACCATTATCCAAAATATACCAGTATATTATTATGAGAAGTATCAAAACTACACTTATACACACCTCCATCTAATTGGTGAAGAACATAATGTTTCTGTGGATGGGAACCAAACGCCTCACGAAACGATGATTGTTCAATTATCTCCTACCGCCTATCATGATGGAAATTATGATGGAACTATAATTAAATATGATATTAATTATATTTATTTTATATATAATCTCCTTTAATTCCATTTTATATCATACCATTATTCATTTCATGTTGTATATATATACAATAATATCATTTGAGGAAGTGCGGACTACCGCCCCCTTAAAGTGATATGACTCGTTCATACCATAAATGGAACATATAAAGGATGGTATTAATGAAAATAAGTAACAAATATATGATATTATATTATAATTTAATAATAATATACCTATGTTTTATTTGTTATTGATTACTTTTAAAATGAAAAATAAAATGGAAGTAGAGTTTGTGCGTACGTACGGACTACCATATCCACGAACTCGATGAGATTAATTCCCCATCATATCCATTCAAGTCTAATTCTCATTTTATGATTAAAAATATTTTTTAAGGACTTTATATCATTATGGATATGTATAATATGCATCTTATCCATAACAAACATGTCTTATGTAACAAAACATATGAAATAAAATCAGTAAGTTTACACCCGAAACGACGATAATAATAATATATTATTAGCAAAAAAATGTTAAAAGATCATATATGATATCATATTAATATATATTATTCTTGTATAATATAATAACAATCATTTAACCATTATACAAGATATTACCCTACCCTCGACAAAGGAAAAGTACAAGTTAAGTGGTTTTCATCTCACTCCTTATTCCCGTGAGATTCATTCCATATTGCCACTATTACCTTTTGTGTGTTGTATGTACTGCCCATAATTGTATTATTTTTGAAATACACATTAATTTATGTGTATTTACATATTTATTGTTTGATACCACTTTCATGGGGTGTATGTTTCGTAAGATACCAAATTGGTAAGGGTTAATTTCACAATCTCTTTATTATCAGAGATTGTTTTTACGTAAGTATTTGCTGAGACATATTTATTATCCATGTCCATGTTTTATGAAAGAGTTTTCAAAGGGATTATTTTAAGGGGCTTTTTAATAAAACAACATTTCAAATGTTTTAAATATTTATTCTTCTAAATATTTCTCATTAATGTTCATGTCATCAAAATTGTTTTAAGGATTTATTTATATGGACAAGAATTTTTTTAAAATGTTAATTCCTTTTAAAAGGTTCAATGTCTTATGGGACATTTTGATTCAAAAATGTCTTTAAATGACTTATTTTAAAAATTGTGTGACTTTTAAATGTTTTCATGAAAAGGGGTATTTCAATCAAAGAGTTTTACAAATCATTTCCATCAATGTCAGATACATTAATGGATTAAAAACGTGGTTTGATGTTGATTTATTATGATAAAAAAAATTCCATATTGTATTGAAGGTTTTGTGATTTTATTGACTGTGGATGTGTTATTTTTATACCATTCATGGTCTATGGTTAGAGTATTGACATTTAGTATCATAGTTCTTATATGAATGTTTATTTTGAGTTTCATCCTTTTCATATGAGGAATGTATTGGACAAAGTAAGTGATGGGTGGAGCCCACTATAGCTCCTCGATGCATCGGTAGGTCTCATGGGACGACTAGACATGGAATTTGGTGAGGCCCTTTCCCAATTTGATATATAGTTTTGGCCGAGGCCTTAATATTTTTTAGACGTCTTGACTGAGGCCTTGACAAAATGTTTTAGAATGTCTGGCATTATACATTCCCTCATTATGGAAATAATATTGATGGTTCATGTGGTTATTCGACTAGTAGAATACCCATGATTATGTTTAATTATTTCATTATTTACTCAACTCATATTCTTTCCATAAAAGTATTCATTTATATTATTGGTAAAGGGATGTGGTTTCAATTATTCACCATGGTTAATATTTATGTCATTTTCCGTTGTATTGCTTACCCTTACTGAGCGTTTGAGATCACCCCTTTCTCTGTTTTATTTTTCCCAGGATTACAAGAAGTGTATTATGATTGATAAGCAGGGTTATGCTAAAGGGAATAATGGAATTCTAAAAGAATTATTTATGCAGTGTTTTATGTTTTAAATTGTAATGTAATGTTAATGTATGTAATATATTTTTCAAGACTGCTAAACCGATTGGTCCTTCAGGACATGATTCCTTGTAATCATGCCAATGTATTAAAATAAGGCACCGACTCTGGGTAACTGGGGTCAGGGTGTTACATACCAAGCACATTGATGTATATTTAGTGATGTCCCTATTCATGTTATCCCACCAATAATGAAATCAGATATCTTGATACATCATTGTGTTTCATAGGATAATGGAGAAATTCAAACTATGTACATCATCCAAATGATCATTCTTTAACTCCAGATTGGATGGAACAAAAAGTACTAACAAACATCTCATAGTACATTCTTCATTAACATTGATCTATGAGGATTTATCTTTTCTAATAGTTTCCACCTTTTTTGAATTCCCAAATCATCATTTTGTGCATCCTTTAGTCGTTCCAATAGAGATGGATGAATAATAATTTGTGAAATGATTGATGATGTTCCGTTCTTTATGATTCTCATGTCCATCTTCATCAAATCGAAGATGATTGAATCCTTCTCAATTCTCAGCAATGATAGAGTAACTGAGTCATTTCTTCTTAGAGAATCAACCAACTTGTTGGATTTCTCAGGGTGGTAATGGATTGAGTAGTCATAGTCGTTGATCATATCTAACCATCTTTTTTGGATCATGTTGAAGTCTTTATATGTGAATATATACTTGAGGCTTTTGTTTTCCGTGAATATTTCACACTTCTCCCCAACGAGGTAATGCCTCCAAATTATTAATGAAAATATTACTGCGGCCAACTCCAGATCATATTTCGGGTAGTTTTTCTCATGAACATTAAAATTCCTTAAATCATATGCAGTGACTTTTTCATTTTTCATCAACAAACATCCAAATCCCATCTTTGAAGAGTCACTTAATATCACAAAAAGTTTACACTTGTGGGTATTGTGAGCATGACATAGTGATAATCATCATGTTCAACTCCATGAAGTACTCATCGTATTCTTCACTCCAAGAAAACTTGTGTCACAACCCGCCTAAACCAAAAGGAGGGAAGGGACAACAGATTTCCAAGCCCTTCCTTCTTTAAGTTTAAGGAGAGATAATGACCCCCAAAAATCACCTTCAATAGGTCCCGTAGTGGAAACTAGCACCAAGGGTATAGAATCTCACACAAAAAGGAAGGAATTACCCTTTTTATTTTTTATAGGATCTAGAGATAAGATAGAAACACCAACAACACCAAGGCTTTATGTAAAGGTAAATCCAAAAGTAACCCATTCCAATATGCATGTTCAACATTAAATGATACAAGACACAAAAACACCAATGCTAAGTACAAAGAAAAAGTAAAACAACAACAGAAAATGACCCAAGGTCTGAGCTAATATGGTCCCACACGATCCTTGATGTCCTCATGGAAACCTAAAAGTAGTTTTATATACCTAGGGTGAGCATTCATGTATAATCAGTCAGGAAAACCAAAAGCTCTCATGCACAAGTGGAGAGGCATTCTAATGCCCTGTGAGAAAAGATATATCCAAAACATCTATCAAGTAAAACTATCCACTGAAGCCTAAAAAAGAAACACTCCCCAAATAACACATTTCAAGTAAAGTATAGTAATAACACATCTATATTTGGGTACCCCGCACCACTTTCCCACTGGTTATTGAAGACATCCTCCGCATCGGACCAATCCCGCCATTCCCACTGCAGTGCCACTGCCAAACCCCGCCTGCACACACTTGGTCCATAACCTCACTGCAGTCCCACTCCCAAACCCCACATTCACACACCTGGGCCATAAAATTACCGCAGTACCACTACCAAACCACACCCGCACACACCAGGGCCATAACCACCACGCGTAACCACACCTGTAAACACCTGGGTCAGAACAACTACTGGCACGCCCGAATACACCTAGGCCTCATCTCGAAGACACTTGGGAAACAACCTGCCTGCAAACACCTGTCCCAATAACCACAAATACCCTAAGAAAAGATTCTTGGGATAATAATGGACTTCAGGCCATCATATCTTGCCAGAAGAGTCTTGGGCTATTCGGGAAAGGGAGTAGAAAAGAACTAATAACCATCCACTCATAAGAGTGTTGGAAAAAACACCCTCCCAATGAAATGGGGTGTTCGACACTAAGTGCTCAACATGGGTGGGGAAAGAACAAGAAACATAAGAAATACAATATATGTATAGGTAACAGGGACTCATCCCAACCTAGGGGCTCCAAAACCTAATCACAAACACCCTCATTACTATTAATTCATAAAGAAAAGCACAACACTCGCGGCCAAGTCACAACTCATCCCCAAAAACCAATTCTCCATTTAAACCATTCTTGTTTTCATGTTCAAGTGATCCCATTTGGATGAAAACTACAGTACCGGGCAACTAAAAAGGCACAACCACAATCTAGAGAAGAGAAACAACCAAACTGCCATTTAAGCATTCACACTCGGTTCTCTTGTAATGTTAAAACTACAAAAAGGTGATTAGTGAGATCCCTCAATTACTGGAACCAAGGAAAACCTTACAAAAGGGATATGTGAGATCCCTTGAAGTACTGGAAACAATGAAAACCCCAAGACACAGCCTCGTGTCCCCAAAACCAAGAACCAACGATTTTTCAACAATAGAGGATCCCACCTGAGTTCGTGTCACAACAGAGTAACCACACGCTTCAGACTCACAACCAAGAGGATCCCATCCTAAACCACATCACCGCATAAGAAATCAAACAGAAATAAAAACCCACCTCTAAAATAGAGTAGGGAAACTTCCTGGTTCAAGCACATCATTCATTATTTTCTTCTTTCTATTTGTTATCCGGGGTGACCACACATGGTTTTGTGTTTTATGGGAATCCATTTAATCCACCGTGTTTATGTGATTAACCAATTTCCATGTTACATTCATTTAATAATCATAGAATACAAGGTTTCGTTAGTGCACAAGGAAAGACCACCAACGGAAATGATTTTCCGTGACCATAGGCCCGCATAATTCACAACACATATCAACATAAAAGAGTACATCAGAACATTGATCACACCCCCCTTAATTCTTTAATGTTCGTTCATTGTCTTTGTTAAGTTTGGTCTCATCAATACCCGTAGAAACAAAAGCATACCCACCCCACATGATTCATGGTAAGGAGAGACGAAGGAAAAAACCCTACTTAGTTGAACAAGGATCGATGTTTTTCTCCACGCGCCAAGAACAGGGGTTCCGCGGCTTACAAGGGAGGAATTACGTGGACTCCAAGAGGTGTAGAAAGCTCCCGCAGAGGTGCACCATAAGCCACATGAATATAGTAACACCAGGTGCACCAGGTAGAATGATGTAATCCAGCCGAGAAGAAAAAATGAAACTCTAGAAAGAGGTATAAATAGAAGATCCTTCAGTTACAGGATATGGAATTTTGAATGCCTGGAAAGTCAGATCGTAGTTTCCTACGCAGGTGGGAAGTTACACACGGTGATATTGAAGATTTATTTGATTCCCCCCATCGGGGAGGTTTCTAGGGATTTTCAGGAATTAATTATGGGATTTAAATGGATTTATAAAGGGTAAAAGAATTAATTTACGTCAAAAATTTACTTTAAGGGAGCGGGACTGGAAAAAGAAAAATAGAGGGCAGGGTGAGGACTCGGTGCCACCGTCATGGTGCGAGTGGTTTTGTGGAGCCTTATTTTTGAAATGTAATGGGCCAGGAGGGTCTGGTCCATTACATTACATACTTCTCAAACTATTTTCGCCCTCGAGAATCAAAAGAAAAACTAGAAGAAAAGAGAGGGTCCAAACAACCACCTCGAAAGACACCTCTCACGAGTGGACATCATCGTCATCTAGAAACACCTCACCCTAAAGAAACCAGGTAACATACAAGGGTAAAACCGCCCAGTCATATGGGTTGGGGAGTATTTTCCTCCATGTCATGATACTATCCTCTTTGGGTGGCACTGACTCGCCCGCATGGGTTTAATCACATCCACCATAATGAGTCTTGATTAAGGATCAGGTCCTCCCCTCTCCATAGCCAGGACTTTTCACACACATTCAGTGAATAAGGAAAACCACATATTTCAATGCCAACAAGGTAAATCATTCCATCACAAACAAGTACAAACATAACATCACAAAACAAAAAACAACTTTGGGTACTGGGAAGGCATTTGTGCTTCCTGCTCCCAGGTACTCTCCTCAATCACACCGTGCCTCCACAACACATGAACCAAAAAAATGGTTCATCCATGAAGCACCTTCTCTTTATGACCTTCGATCATCACTGGTCTCTCTACGAAAGTTGCATCATTCCTGATATCTAGCTTTCCCTAGTCGAGGACATGTGAATCGTCCTGTAGATATCGTCGGAGCTGGGACACATGGAAGACATTGTGCACCATTTGCAGCTGTGGTGGAAACGCAATCTGGTAAGCCACTTAGCTAACCTACTGAAACACCTCGAAGGGTCCGACAAACATGGAAGAAAAGCTTACTTCCCCTGCCGAACCTCTACTGTGCACGCCGAGGGGAGACCTTCAAGAACACATGGTCCCCATCCTCGAACTCCAAGGGTCTCCTCCAATCATTGACATACGACTTCTGCCGGTCCTAAGACACCTTCATCCTCTCTCATATAAGTTGAACCCTCACCATCATGCTCTCCACCACCTCAGGGCCAAGAGCACCTGCTTCCCCAACATCTGCCTAGCAGACGGGTGAGCGACATGTCCTCCCGTACAAGGCTTCGAATGGATCTATACCAATGGTAGATTGAAATCTATTATTGTAGGAAAACTATACCTGCGTAAAGTGTCGTACCCACGATCCCCCAAAATCTAGGACACATGCCCGTAGCATGTCCTCTAATGTCAGGATGGTGGGCTCTGTCTGTCCATCTGTCTGGGGGTGGAAGGCAGTTCTAAGTCATAGCTGGGTGCCAAAAGCATGTTGCAAACCCCTCCAGACATGTGAGGTAAACGATGCATCCCTATTCGAGACTATGGAACTCAAAACTCCATGTAACTTCACCACCTCATCCACATACCTCGGTGCTGAGGCATCTAATGCACTTTACTCCTTGATTTCCTGAAAGTGTGCTGATTTCTTCAACTAATCCACCACTACCCAGATAGTGTCGCAACCTCCTTGAACCATGGGTAGCCCCATGAAGAAATCCATCGAGATGTCATCCAACATCCACTTTGGAATGTCTAGAGGTTGCAACAAGTATCCTAGAACATGGTGTCCAGCCTCTACCTGCTGACACACTAGGCACATTGCTACAAACTCTACTACTGCCCATTTCACCCCGGGCCACTGAAAATGTCTCCTCAGACCCAGTTACGTCTTGGAAACACCTGGGTGTACTACTATGGGTGAGTTTTGGAACTCACTAAAAACTATCTCTCGCATCGCTTCAAGATCAAACAACTTTCCTCGCAAAACCACTAGATTCTGACCATCCTCCATCCTCCCTTATAGAGCATCACCTTGGTTAACCAGGTCATGCACCACTTCAATTTCTTCAGTCTCCCCCCTGAGAACCCTCATCCTGCCACGGTAGAGAATACTGCACTGTCATCTAATACAGGAATCCTCTTCCACCTTCCACCCTTGAATCCAGATGCAGTGCAACCAACTCCTCCATTGCCTTCCAAGCATCTTCCGACACTCGAAGCACATCCTTCTGTGACTTCCTGCACAAGGCATCAGCCACCACATTCCCCTTTCATGAGGTGTATACAATCTTGATGTCGTAGTATTGAAGTAATTCCATCCACATTCACTTCCGTAAGTTCAGGTACCGTTGGGAGAAGACATACGTCATGCTCTTGTGATCAGTGAAGACCATGAAGCGCTCCTCGACGAGGTAGTGCTGCCAAAAAATTAGTGCGAACACGACCACCACAAGCTCTAGATCATGGGTGGCATAGTTACACTCTTGTGGGTGTAACTGCCTAGGCCCCTAAAAGATCACACCTTTCCACTATATCAATACACATCAGAGGCCTTTCCCCAAATCATCACAAAACACCTCATATGCCGCCCCTTCTTCTGGAAACCTCAACACTGGGGCACTAACCAACTATTTCTTCAGATAACTGAAGGTCTCCTCACACTTCTCATCCCACAAGAAATCCTGGTTCATCTTGGACAAAGCTGTCAAAGGTGATGAAACTCGGGAGAAGTTGGGAACGAATCTCCGGTAGTAACCTGCCAGCCCGAGGAAACTACGAACCTCTGCCACGTTCTAGGGTGATGACCAAGAAACAACCGCCTAGACCTTCAATGGGTACACTGATATCCACTGCTCGAACATCACATGCCCAAGGAAGTGCACTTCTCGCATCCAGAACTTGCACTTGGACAACTTCCCATAGAGTTGGTTCTGTCGGAGGACCTCTAAAACCATTCTCAAGTGCTCAGCATGATCCTCCTATTATATTGAGTAGATCAAGATGTCATCAATAAAAACAAATACAAAACAGACCAGATATTCTCGGAATACGGAGATCATGAGTCGCATGAACACAACTGGAGCGTTCGTGATGCCGAACGACATGACCACAAACTCAAAATGCCCATATCTACAACTGAAGGTCGTCTTCGAGATGGATCCCTCCTTCACCCTCAACTGGTGATATCCTAACCGCATGTCAATCTTAGAGAACCATCCTAACCCCTTCAACTAGTCAAATAGATGGTCTATCCTTTGAAGAGGGTAGTGATTCTTGACCGTTACCTGATTCAATCTCCGGTAGTCTATGCACAGCCTGAGACAAACATATGCCTTCCTCGCGAACAAGACATGATCACCCCACAGTGACACAATTGGTCAAAAAAAACCTTCTTCATTAGATTTTCAATCTGAATCCGTAACTTCCGTAACTCCAAAGGTTCCATCTGATAGGGGCCCATCAAAATCGGATGAGCACCAGGTTGCATGTCTATCCCAAACTCGATGTCACATCGAGTGGGTAGAGTTGTCACCTCTTCATAGAAGACATCCATAAACTCACTGAAGACCCTTTGAACATCCACCATCTCTGCATCCACCAAATCCACTGATATCTCAGCTAACAATGATAGGAGGGGTTATCCTCACTTGTTTCTCCCCTGACAACTCCGCTCGCTGATGAAAGTCACCTGTCGACCGCCCAAGTCTGAAAAAAAACCCTTCCTCAGAAGCAGTCAATGACGGCACATAAAGAGAAAACCCAGTCAATGCCTAGGATGACATCGTATGTCTGTATCTGAAACTGTAGAAGATCCATGACTGACTGGTGTGGCCCTATCATCAATCTGCATCCTCGACAAACATACAACAAGTTGGTCTAACCTCCGACTGGTGTGCTCAGCACCAGGGGCACCGGAAGTCTCTCAGCATCTAAACCCATAGCATGGGCCAGACTGGGTGTAACAAAGGAGTGTGAACCTCCTTTATTGAGCAAGCCATATTCAAGGGTACTAAAAAAGATGGTCATACCTTGAACGACCTATGGCCCTACTAGAACTGCTGCCCCAATGGCGTGCAACTGCCCACGCCTAGCTCCTCTACCTCTCGAATGTCAGCCACCTCCCCAACCATGCCTGGTCAAGGTCCCTGAGGAGAACCCTGAGGTTGGCCTCCTCCTGCAACGTCTGCCCTCGGCAGAGCAGGAGCCCGCTGCCCCTACTGCTACTGCTAAAAGGGCCTAGCTAGGAACAACTGATGATGAGGGGGGTGCTGGACCTTCCTACCCTCACCGTACTATACTCTGTCCGGGCACTGATTACGAAGGCGCCCATAGCATCCACAGATGATGCATCTTGACCCTGGGCCCAAATGAAAAGGGCGAGGGCCGGAAGGTTGAAATTGGAACTGCTGAGGCCTACTCCCTACCGATTGAAACCTAGAGGGTCTTGATGCTGGAGGCCTGCTGCTGACGGCCTTCCCCTTCGACAAGCCCAACTAGATCCACTATCATGAGACACCTCCCAGTGTGTGAATCCTTTCCACCACTTCTGACTTCTTCTGGACCTCCATGTAGTTCGGTAGGGTGAAGGGAGTAACATCATATTTAAGAGAAGGTCGAAGTGCCTCCTCCAAACGTCTCGCCCGAGACTCCTCATCCAGAAATAGGTCGGGAGAAAAGTGAAGGAGATACTTGAACTTGATCCCCAACTCTCTCACTGACATACTCCCCTACTGGAGGGAGAGTAATTCCTTCCCCTTCCCAGCCTTCATCATAGAAGAGAGTAATTCTGCCCAGAACTCCTTCCCAAAGTCAGCCCACGTCACCTCGATCTCCCTCTTTGCACCAAGATAATGTGTCCACCACTGACATGCTGCTCCACGCATATGTCATACAGCCAGAGGAACCGAATACTATGTCGTAGCCTGGATCAAGATAAAGGTTATCACCAGCGCCTCTAGCCAGCTCTCTGTCTCTATATCTGAGATGCTACCCTCATACTTCCCGAGGGTCTGTCGCTGAAAGGATCGAAATGTCTTTTGCCACTGATCATCCTCCTTCTCTTGGTCAGTCCTCTTCTGATCAGCAAAGTCAACCTCCTGGGCCTCGATCACCGGCACTACTCATGGTTGCCTCCTAGGTGTCGTAGCTGCAAGGTAAACAAGGAATGCCTGAGCCTGAGTAGTATAGAATATTGTTCTAAAATTTTGTTCGTCTTCTTTATTTATTTAGAATCCCCAAGACACCAATGAAACATAAGATCACAAGTCATTATGATGCATGTACCTTTCCTAGGGTATCTACCCTTCAATCAGTGTTGCCTCACTTGGTCGTTCGGTAGGTCTAGAGTCCTTGCATCAGATCCGGGGGGCCCTAAAATCCCATGTCCTATCCAGTCTTCCTTGGACCAATTCATGAACTAAGGTCATCCAACAATGTTTCCCTACCACCCCATGAAATCCTCAGTGTGCCAAACTCCAGACTCCATCCTACCTCTCAACCTCACTACTCTGATACCATTCTGTCACGACCCACCTTCACCCAAAGGAGGGAAGGGACAAAATATTTACAACCCTTCCTTATTTATGTTCAAGAAGAGATAATGAGCCCCAAAACCTTCCTTCAATAGGTACCGGAGTGGAGACCAGCACCAAGGGTATATAATCTCACAAAAAAAGAAAGGCATTACCCTTTTTATTTTTTTATAGGATTGATAGATAAGATAGAAACCCCAACAACACCAAACATTAAAGTAAAGGTAAATCCAAAAGTAACCCCTTCCCATATGTATGTTCATCATTAAATTATACAAGAGAAAAAAACTCCAAAGGTAAGTACCAAGAAAAAGGAAAACAACAACAGGAAATGCCCCAAGGTCCGAGCTAGTACAGTCCCACCCAATCATTGAAGTCCTCATGGAAACCTAAAAGTATTTTTATATACGTAGGGTGAGCATACAGGTATACTCAGTAGGGAAAACCAAAAGTTCTCGTGCACAAGTGGAGAGGTATTCTAATGCCCTATGAGAAAATAGATAACAAAAACATCTAGAAATGTAAAATACCCTCCCAAGCCTCACCAAGAAACACTCCCCAAATAACGCATGTCAAGTAAAGTATAGTAATATCACATCAATATTTGCGTACCCCGAAAACTTTACCACTAGTTATTGAAGACGTCCTATGCATCAAACCAATCCCGCCATTCTCACCATAGTCCCACTACCAAAACCCACCCTCACACACCTAGGCCATAACATCACAACAATCCCACCGCCAAACCCCACCGCACACACCTGGGCCATAACCTCACCGTAGTCCCACTGCCAAACCCACCTTCACACACCTAGGACATAACCACAACATGTAACCACACCTACAAACACCTGGGTCATAACAATTACTGTCATTCCCTAAGACACCTAGGCCTCATCCCGAAGAAACTTGGGAAACAACCTGCCCGCAAACACCTGGTCAAACCACCACAACTACCCAGCCCAAATATTCTTGGGCTAATAATGGACTTCAGGCCATCACAGCCTGCTCTAAGAGTCATGGGATATCCAGGAAAGGGATAAGAAATGAGATAATAACCATCCACCAATAGGAGTGTTTGAAAAAACACACTCCCCATGAAATGGGGTGTTCGGCACTAAGTGCTCAACTTGGGTGGGGCGCGAATAAGAAACAAAAGAAATACAATATATGTATTGGTATCAGGAAATCATCCCAACCTAGGGCTCCAAAACCTAAGAACAAACACCCTTTTTACTATTCATTCATAGAGAAAAGTACAACACTCATGGCCAAGTCACAACTCATCCCGAAAACCCAATTCCCCATTTAAACCATTCTGGTTTTCCTGTTCATGTGATCCCATTTGGATGAAAACCACACTACCTGGAAACAATAAAGGCACAACCCCATGCCAGAGAAGTAAAACAACCAAAAACCCATTTATGCATTCACAGCAGGTTCTCATGTAAAGTTACAACAACAAAAAGAGGATTAGTGAGATCCCTCAAATTACTGGAACCAAGGAAAACCTCACAAATGGGATAAGTGAGGTCCCTTGAAGTACTAAAAATAAAGAAAAACCCATGACACAACCCCGTGTCCCCAAAACAAGGAAACATAAATTTTAAAACAATAGAGGATCCCTACTGAGTTCGTGTCACAGCACACTAACCACACACTTCAGACTCACAACCGAGAGGATCTCATCCTCATCCACATCACCCCGTAGGAAAGAAAATAGAACAAAACACCCACAACCAAAACAGATTTGGAAAACATCCAGGTTGAAGCACATCATTCATTATTTTATTCTTTCTGTTGGTTATCTGGGGTGACCACACAGTGTTTTATGTTTACTGGGTATCCATTTAATCCACTGAGTTTATGTGATTAACCAATTTCCAAGTTACAATCATTTAATCATCACAGAATACAAGAGTTCATTAATGCGCTAGGAAAGGCCACCAATTTCCATGATTTTCAGTGAGCATAGGCCCACACAATTCACAAAACATATCAAAATAAAATAGTATAGAAGAACATCGATCACACCACCCTTCATTCTTTAAAGTCTGTTCAATTTATTTGTTAAGTTTGGTCTCATCAATCCCCATATAATCAAAAGAATACCCACCCCGCATGATGAACAATAAGGAGAGACGATGGAAAAAACCCTACTTTTTAGATGAAGGATCGATGTAATTTTCCGCGCACCATGAAAAGGGATGCGCGCCTTGCAGGGGAGGAATTCCGTGTACTCAAAGAGGAGGAGAATGCTCTAGTAGCGGCACACCACAAGACACGGGAAGAGAGGAACTCCAGGAACACTAGGGAGAAGAAAGAAATCCGGCTGAGAAGAAGAAAAGAAACTATAGTGGGAGGTATAAAGTGAAGATCCTTCCGTTACGGGATATAGAATTTTGAATGCCTAGAATGTCGGATCATGGTTTCCGACGCGGGTGGGAAGTTACACACGATGATATTAATGTGTTATTTAATACCCCCCATCGGGGAGGTTTCTCGGGGTTTTTAGGAATTAATTATGAGCTTTAAATGGAATTAAAAGGGTAAAATAATTAATTTACATAAAAAATTTACATTGCGGTAGCGGGACTAGAAAAAGAAAAACGGAGGGCTGGGTGAGGACATGGTGCCACCGTCATGGTGTCACCCTTATGATGCCACCGTCAAGGTGAAACTGTTTTGGTGGAACCTTATTTTGGAAATGTAATGGGATAGGAGGGTCTGGGACATTACAAATTGACTCTATTCCATATAATATTGGTAAGAGTATTTGAAAATCAGGAGAAATTTATCACAGATCGGCGATAATATCTAAATATCCCAAGGAAATAGTGTATATTAATCATAGATGTTGGATTTAGAAATCCATAAAATTCATTTTTCTTTGACTAATTCATAGATATCGTATTTCCTATGATGACATAACCCAAGAATGAGACTTCTTTCAACAATAATTCACACTTATTGTAATTTTCATAGAGCTTCTCCTTTCCAAGGTCTCTAGTATAGTTCTTAGATTCTTCTCATACTCCTCCTTGGATTTGGATTATATTAGAGTGCAATCTATAAAGACTACCACAAATATTTTGAGGCAATCTGTAAGACAATTTTCATTATTTCCATGAAGATTTTTGGTGAATTAGTGAGCCCGAAAGGCATTACTATGAATTCATAGTGCCCATACCTTTTACAAAATGCAGTATTGGATATATCCTCCTTCTTCACCCTTACTTTCTTATATCCTAACCGTGGATCCACCATGGAGAAGTATTGTGCTCCATGTAGTTGATGAAACGATTCATCAATTCAAATGAGAGGATACTAGTTTTTTATCATGTTTTTTTTCAGCTCATGATAATCAATGAAAAGGTGAATAGACCCATCCTTATTTTTGTTGAAGAGGATAGGTTCACCCTATGGTAAATCACTTGGGCATATATACCCTTTATGTAGATTCTCCTGTAGTTGTTACATTAGCCTCTCAAGCTCCACAAAAACAATTATATATAGATTCTTGGATATTCTCAACACCCTAGGTATAAGATCAATCGATAATTCAACATATATTCTAAGAGGAAGGCCACGAAATTCCTTAGGAAACACATCAGCAAATTCCCTCAAAATAGGCATGACTTCAAGGATGGATGCTTCCATAGACTCAATCATCTGATCAAGATACTCATTCTCATAGGGATGTAATATCCATTATTCATATGATGGATCTAAATAAGATTCATCCTCCTCCTTGAAAAGGTACAGAATTAGGGGTCGATTCTCCATATGAAGAGTGATTTACCTCTAATGGGAATTTTTATAGGCACTATATAGAGAAAGTTAATGCATGCAAGGAATTGCATCATATTTCACCAGAGGGATAATGACAACGTTTTCTGGGATTTTCAATCCAAAAAATTTGATAGTAGAGGAGTTATATTCATGGGATGAAACGATTTTCCCATTTGTCTTTCTCACCGAAATCTTTACATCCATGATTTTGGTGGTGTTGGGAATGTTCTACTAAAAATTTGGGTTATAAAAGACTTTGAAGAACAAGAATCAGAAAGTATGTTCACAATTACTTGATGAATAAATAGTATACCATTCAACACATCATTGTCAGGGTTCTCTTCAATGGTTGTGATGGAAAATGATCCCCCATGCTGCCTTGGACGTTGTTGGTTTCCTCTGAAAACCCTTATCTTAGAGAACTGATTTGAAAAGTGCCCTTGTCATTTTCAGTTGAAGCAATGAAAAATGCGTTGAGGGTAAACCGGAGAATTCGTATCCCCTATCACAATAGTGGGTTTATCCTACCAGAAATAAATGACCAGATTATTTTTTCTTCCACACCTAAAGAAATTTTTCATCCCGTTCAGGAAATTTTTGGGGTTCTTCTTTCCACACCATTGGATTTATCCATAATACCACAATAATTATGGTACAATTTCTGCGTCTTATCCCAATGATAGCAATAAGATTCACATATATCCATTTCATATTTGAGGGCACATTAGACAATTTCTTCAAAGCTATCGAAGTCACAGATAGACAAGGATTTACTTAGGCTAGGTTTTTTCCCACCAATGAAGTGATCAACCTGGCATTCGGGGGTAACGAATAAGACGGAGGTGTACCACGCAAGCAATGTAAAGGTTTCTTAGAACGTTCCAATTGATTCAATGTAATTTTTTCTTTAGGTAATGGATGTATCTTTCTATATTACGTCAGAGAGTGCGTAGAAAATAATTATTGAAAAATAGTTTCTTGAAATCATTCCATTCTAATTACTTGATATCTTCCTCATGCTTCATATTTTTAATCATTGTACACCGTTTATTAGATTCACCCTCTATTTGATAAGCACATATAATAACCTTATCATGTTTGGAACATTAAAGGATAAATAAGATCTTTTCAATGGATTTCATCCATTGTTCAGTGATCGATGGGTCAAATGTTCCATTAAAGTAAGAGGCATTTGTCTTATGAAGATCTCGGTTGAGGATTGTTCATTCATGGGGGGTGGGGGGGTTGGAAGTTCCTCTTGACCAATTTTTAAATTCCAAACATGAGTTAATTGAGATAGTATCATGAAAAAGTTTTTTATTCCTACTTCAATCAGATTGAGAATCTCATTAGAATAGTCATCACATTGATCTTTACATCAGTTCATATCCCAAGTCCTCCAATTATAGGCCATTAGCTGGAATAAAAGGAAAGGTATGGGTAACACATAAAGTGGAATCCAATGAAAAAATGGGATAATTTATAAATATTATTTATTCCCTTAAGTTATTAATTTATAGTCATTAATCCCTGTAATCCATGATCTACTTCCCATCATATATTCTCATCGGAATTTTTTTATTCCTTAATATTAGTTCATAATAAAATTAAAAATTTACCAAAAATATCCCCCAAGAGTGTCATAACCAAGAGTGCAACAAGTCTTGTTGTCACGCACCAGTTCTGATTCGAGTCTAGCTCAATGTGGTGTTTTCTGGTTTCACCCCTGGATACATTTGTTCAAGAGTGACCTCTACTTGTTTATATCCAGACATGGATTTATTTTTTTAATAAAAAATTTAATCTATAATCAAATGATTTTAGGGATATTTTTATTATATTTATATTATCCATAAGTCTTTCATTAGGGTTTTCTAATCATAATCCCAAAAATAACAAAACCTTTTCTTTTATAATAACTACAACAACCCTGCTATTTATTACACACTTGATCATGATTTATTTCATAATAATTCACTTAGGAAAACCTTCAGAATCAATAGGTATAGTATCTTGGAAAATTATTAACATAAAATAACATCATGAATCATAAAATACAACATATTTATTGAATACTTCTTTTTCATGACCACAAAATTCCTGTGTATATAGCATTTCATGGGTAACCTGAGGACATACATAAGAAAACGGAGAGCTATAAAGCCCAGTAAGTTAGTAAACAATTCATAACAAGAATTACTAAAATCTTGTTTTGAAATTGGAATATCAATAAAGAATAAAATAAACTTGAATACAAAGGTATAATATATCATGATTATCATAACATGGAAATGTGGCAACAACATTTAACATGATATTATCCTGAGACAAGGCTCATTTCACATGAATCAAAAGTAAAGAATCATTGAACATGAATTAGCATGAGTAAACCCTCATTGAACTTTAATTATCATGATTAAAAAATTATTTCACATGGAGTATCATTATACTATTCTTTACCCAATTCATTAGAGTGCTATCAGGGCACATCATTTATATACATTTAATTTGATGACTAAATAAGGCACATTGGTCATATAACATGGAATCATTCAACATCAAAAGTTATTACACAATTAAGGAATGTGGAATAAATAAATGTAGGTACCATTAAATAGTTATATGTTAATAAAGGTTAAAACCCTTTATAGAGACATGGGTATGTTATTTACTATACAATGATTTTGGCTTGGAAAAACGTGGTATAGTTTCAACAGCATAACAACATGACATAAATATTCATAAAAATGGTTGATGAGAGAGAAATAGGTATATAATTCTATATATATATTAAATGATAATTAACGTTTTATATAGATACATATCCCGACATATGGAATTTGGAAAGAGAATGTGTATAATAATAATTAAAGCAGAAGAAAGTTGAGAAATAGAATAACTCTTATGAAATTTCAGGAAAGTAACATGTGTACATGGGAGGGATTAATGAGAGAGAAATAAGTCCTTCATAATTAAAACATAATGAGGAAATTATGGGGAAGGGTCGAAGTCATACGCTAACATTTTTAGTTGAAAATAATTTGGCATAACAACATAAGGAAACTTGGACATAAATAAGGAAGAAAGGAAAGTGAGGATCCCTTACATGGAAGTGTGATCCAAAAGGATTCAGAAGGGCTTGAGGGGGGATTCATGGGAGATTCTGGTGAATTATGTAAATTCTATAAATAGTAGGTAATATTAGGGATGTGGTCCCAATGTTTTTAGTGATGATAATTGGATATTTGATGGGTTTATAAAGTAAAAGTGAGGGAATTATTTATTATTTCGGTTTTGGACCCTACATATTAAACTAATGAAACCCCCAAACCATATCATGGTTTTTTCACATGTTTTTTTCCAAATGTTTAGTGGAAAACATTATTTTATAAGGTAAAGGGATGAACATATTAAAATATTAGGATTGATTATGTGGAGGTTAGCCACACTCTGAAAGAATTAATTTTAAATTGATAAAATGTTTTATAAGTATTAGATGGTCCACTAAGGAATTTTAAAATAAATAATAGAAATATAAAATGTAATTATATTAATGGAAAATAAATTATTGCATTAATATCCCATTTATTGTATTTTATTGCATCACTATTGGGTCATTATGATTTCATAAAACACATTATATATTTAAACGGTATACCATTTTTACCCAAACATTTGACTGCCTTATAAAATAGTGAAAATTTTACCAGTTTATAATTTCTCCATCCTCATTCCAAAAATAATGTCCATTTTATGTAAATAAATTTATAAATATGTGAATTTATACAGTTTAAAAAAAATTACATTTGTTGAAAATTCATGGGTTTGATGAAAATAGCTTACAAACGTTAATAAAAATAAAAATTTTATTCATAAAAATTATACGATCATAAATATATATTATAAATTAATTTAGTAATAATATTTTATTAAAATATTATATAATTCAAAAATACCAGAATTTATCAAAATTGATTTATTAAATGAATATTAAATAAAAAATATATTTTTTATTTAAAACCCATTTACAAAGTGACAATAATAAAATGAATGTATATTATTTAAACAAAATTAATTCTCAAAATCATAGTTCTAGGGTATTGTTACATAATCCCTTATAACACCCACATAAGTCCTAAGGGTAAGGTGTGCGATGGAGAAAGATCCTTTAGGCGGCTCGGATAACATCACTCAAGAGGTAATCTCTATCAACATCAACATATCCCGTAGGTAATTTCGTTCAAGATTAACATGTTGAAGCTTGAATTGGGCTTGTTCAAGAGTGAAGCTCAGTGATGCCTCTTCTTTTGTGAGCTCTGAAATATTGGATTTGTATGGAGAACTTCTACTAGATGAGGTAATCACTTCCTTTTTATGGTTATTTTGGATATGTTAAGATCATATATTTATACTAATCATGTGATCGATGATTAAAGACTATATTAGAAATGGAAACAGTTGTTAATAATATTTTAATAATCCAAAAACATAAAACCAAGGAAGCGCATGTGTTTTATATAATCATTTTACCCAAAAATTCAATTAATTAGTTCAATAGGAATATTCATTACAAAAGATTGGGTCGTTATGAATTCATGTCTCTGAATCTTCATAGTCTCATATCTACCTTCATTTTAATAGTAAAAAAAGATGAATAACTAAAAATTTGAGCTTGGATAACAATTATAATGTCCTGAACTGGGTGCCATGTGACTGTGCCTTGAGCCTGTACACCACATGACCCCAAGCATGCATCCTCATCTGCTAGATGATGCTGACTAGAAGTGAGGTTCTGGTAAGTCATTTATGGGGTGGCAATAACCATTTTATTAGAGTAAAACAGCAGTGTAAGTAAATAAAAAATCACAAATCATATATAACCAAAACCATACTCATGTCACAAGATAACCAAACAAGAAATACAATACTCAACATAAAGGGAATCCATGCTTTTCTAATATAAGTGTCATGTTTCTATAATGAAATTAAAAATTAATGAAACTATGAATCCCCAAGTGGATCTCAAACTATGTCTGGTTCCCTCATCCATTCTCCATCCCCAATTAGCCACTGATTCTAGGGAAATTTCTTTTATCCATTCCTAAACAATATAATCTACATTGGAAATGGTCAAGCATCCGAAATAGGGTTTGAGTATAACATTGTAGGCCACCACCAACTGTGTCTAAAACCAGTCCAGTCAAAATATTATGCATGTTGCTCTATAAGAAATATTTAAAATGTATAAATAACCAGTTATTACCTTATCATTTATTCTTATATACCGACATTATCTCCTTGGTTCCCAAAGAGACTCGTACATCGATACTAGCTTTATATTGTGTTGGGTCCCAATGTGTTCTCAAGGTAATATGATATCTTGACCCCTTCTTCTCACCGAATCATAAATTATTAAATGGAGCTTTGATATCTCAGTAAATGATTCCACTCATGTTCGAGTTTTAATATTCTCATCTGAGTCTATAAATTGTAGTACCATTACCTACATACGATAATTTCACATTTAAAATCCACATCTACAAAGTTATATATATATATCACAAATTTTTGTAAGATAACTATGTTACCACACTTACAACTCAATAGAATTACCATGTTCTCATTGTCATTTATCATAAGTAAAAGAACTATTTTAGCATTTATACTTCTCAATATAGAATTATATTGTTCTCATTCTCCTTACTCATAAGTATGATGACCATGGTTCCATTTGTACTTCCCTTTTTAGAATGACCGTGTTTCCTTTATTTATCCAATAAATAAATAATCAATTAATTATCCACCTCCATCTCATTACTAATTCATCAATTATTTAAACACATATATTATATTAGTTAGCTCAACAATTAACAGAGTACTTCAAACTATTTATCAATAAATATCACAATTCATATTTCATAATTAATTTTCTAGAATTAATATCTCATTCTAGTCTCAATGTTCCATAATTTAACCCATAATTAAATATCTATATCATAATATCAAAAGCACAAGATTAATCAACAATTAATTATCCTAACATAGAAATTTCCATATCTCATAATTCATCCCTCGATTAATTATCTACATTACAATCCCTACATGTTATAATCATATTTTCACATTAATTATCTAATAGTATATCCACTTAGTCTCATAATTAATTCCCTAATTAATAAACTATTTTAATAAAGGATTTCTATATCAATTGGTCAATCCAATTAACCTTATTCAAGAAAAAAATTTACTAAAGGATCCTAAAAATTCAATAAATTATTATATACATATCAAATTCATGAATATGGGAATTAGATTTAGACCTCCTACCTCGATTCATTGACATATGTTTTCCTAATAAAAAACCCTATGATCTGGGTAGAATAACTATGTTGATAAAAGTTCTATATCTAAATGATGAAACCCACATCATGAAAAAATACATCAAGATCTCATAAATATATATCTATATAAACAATAAAAGATATATATTTCATCACATAGGTTTATATCCTAGGAAATATATAATATCATCTGTGAAATGATCACATAATGATAGAAAAAAGAATGAGAGAAGCATCAAGATTAAATCCAATTACCGGGATAAGTTAGGATCATCACTTTGGGATTTCTATCTCGAAGAATGGTTTTTAAGGCCTTATAATCCATTAGAGTAAATGGGATAACATTTGATTACCCTTAGGAATGTAAAATCCTATGTTAGGGCCATATATAAGGTGAAACATGTCATTTAAAGTTGAAAACGTGTGAGATCCAAAATATTAGGATCTCATTATCATCCCATGAATAGTTTAGTTAAACAGTTTGAAAAAATTAGCGAAAAATATGTGTTATCCAATGCTTCTGGGGGAATCTCATGGTTTCCTTGCCTGGCCTGCCAAATAGTTTGTTAAATATGCTAAAGCTACTACATAAAATAAAAAGAGAGAATATGGTTTCTCTTAGATAGCCAAAAAATTTGTTCAAACTATAAACCAACTATCGATATACCCTTTTTGGAAAACAATTCTTATAATCCACCCAAATGCACCCCAAGTCACCACTCCAATCAATGGTAATTATGTAAAAAATAAAAAGTACCTGAAATATTTCCTGAGATAATTCAAGAAATGGTCAGGATATTACACCAAATAATTACTTTTTATATTATTAAAAAAAATGTGTACTTTTAGAATACAACATGGTTTAAGAACACATCCAATAACCATTTATGATCCTAGTATGACTGGTTCTATGGCCATGTATTTTTTATTTATTGGATAATCAACTTTTCTAATGTTATTTTCCACTTATATGTAATGTTATAACCCTTTAATTATGAAAACGTTTTCATGGCGTTTAACATTAAAATAGTTTTAATTAGGGTTTAAATAAGATTTTATGGTTTAAATCAACACATAAACCTATGTAATTATATTTTTTGGTAATATTAAAACCTCATAATACCTTATAATCTAACATATAGACATTAAGATGAATTTTTCTAGAGGAATAGTTTATTATTATTTAATCTTATAGGAAATAATAATGTTCCCCTGACCAAAAATATTAAAGGTAACCTCCTTTGATTACTTATTTACACTACATTTATCCTTATAAATCCAATACACCCTAATGAATTAAATTTTCATAATCATTTTCCACATTAATGTGGTGTTGTTCTTCCCAAAATACCATCCCTTAGGTCCTTGTGAGGATATTAAAAGGAGTTATTTCAAAGAAGATATATTTGGCTTGACCAGTCACTCTCAATTTACATCATTAGTTACCTAATCTATAAATTTTTTTATTTACCCTAGATGAATAAATTATTTTTCCTAAAATAAACTCAAATGTATTATTTATTATGAATCCAGTATTATAAACCATCATTCCAATAAAATTTAATACGAACGTGTCTCTTGTAGGTATATATGGCTTATAGTCTCAATGTAAAAATATATTTTATTTTCTCTCCATCATTTAAGTATGATTATTATGATATAAATAACTTTATACTTGATATTAATGAATTTATAAAGATTCTAGAATGATAATACATTGCCTATCTAATTACAATCTATATCATTGAAAAAATATAATGTCTCTTTTTCTACATGTGGACTACCATCCTATAAGAACCTGACCTTTTCTAGAGACACCATGGGCATAAATGTAGTTATTATTTTTTCATTTATTAAATAACAATAATTTGGGTTTTATTTTGTAGTGTGTTTGAGTGGGATTTTGAGAAAAATGGAAAATTATTGGGTTATGCATTGTTGGAACACAATTTTCCTCACTCATATTCTCCATCCCAACTAACCATGACATCCCTGATAAACGGAATTCAAATAATTTTGACACAGTTTAGAAAACCATTCACCTTAAAATGTGTAATCGTGTACCCATATTGAATAGGTTCATAGATTAGGTGCATTATAAGAGTAAATCACATGTCCTACCAATAAAATTGTGTGCTGGTTTTAAGTGCATGCCAATTTTAATGTTTAGAATTCTAATCCATATAATATCATCCATTCCCCACCCAATTTGACTTTAGTATTTCATTCATGAATTTGGATCTCTACAAATGAATTCAATGCACTCTTGACCTATCTTCATCATGATTTGAAGCCAAAATCGAAGATCCTCACCTCTCTCAGTAAGTGAATACTCTCTTGATTCCTCTCTCCTTATTCACTTATTCTCATCACATTCATTCATAAAAGTAATACTCTATTTTGATAGATATAACTATATTTGGTGAGATTATGATATATGATTCTAGATATAGTTCTATTTGTGCAAGAAAATTAGTTCATTAATCTTGATGTTAGTTTTTTTTCATTTGGATCAAAATTTATATCGTTGTGCCCCTCATAATTTAGGGTTTTCCATTTAGATATTATTCATAGAAAAATTGAAATATGGGGTATAATGTTCAACTTACATAGTCATAATTTATATATTTATATGAATGATTTTTTATTTCTAGAGTTCTTTAGAAATTATAATTGATAAATTGGGTAAGTTAATGATTAAAAATCATTAATTAGATTATTTTTTAAATTTATGATTAATTTTGTAGTTGATTATGACAAAAAGGGGTTTTCAATTAATATAATTATTTATTTAATTAAAAATAAGAATTAAAGGATTCATTATTAGATAAGTAATAATTTTATTTTTTTATAATATTTAGGGATTTCAACTTGAGATAATGGTCAATTGATTACAGGGAATTATATTGATGTTGATGATTTATTTGGGGAATTAATTTTGAGACAAAGGGGATTAACATATAGATAAATAATTTGGGAATTATTTATGATAATTATTTGCTATCCATTTATATATTTAATTAGTGGATTAATTATGAGATTTAGTGATATATGATTTAGTTAATTAATCCCAGTATTAATTAAATGATATAGAAATAAGTTGTTTAAGATAATAAATTGATCAATTATATATTATATATCAAGTTATATGAGTTGAGATAATTAATGATACATTAATTATGAGATATCTAGATATATAGGATGATATAATTAATTGTAGGATGATTATTACATATCAATATAAATGTGTTGAGATAATTAATGGTAGATTAATTATGAGGTATCAAGATATATGAGTTGAGATAATTAATGGAATAATTATTATGTGATATCAAGATATACGAGTTTACAAAATTAATTGATTGATAAATTATTCCACGTAATGACATTTGAGTGGAGATAATAAATTATAGATTTATTTTGAGATATAAGTTTATATGAGTTGAGATAGTTAATGGTACATTAATTTTGTGATATCACAATATATGATTTGAGAAAAGTAATTGATTAATTAATTAATAAATATCAACATATATGATTTGAGTAAATGAATTGTAAAAATAGTTATGGGATATCATAATATATGATTTGGGAAAACTAATTGTAGAATTAGTTATGATATACTAAGATATATGTATAGAAATTATTAATTTTATAATTAATAATGATATATATTCACTTTTTATTTGAATAAATAAATGTTGAATTAATTATGGTATAATGAATTATGGATATTGAATAAATAATTGGTTGATTAATTAATGAAATTGACAAGATTAATAAATAAAATAATTAATTATTGGTAATTATTTGAAAAATTTATTAAAAAATTATTATTGGGATTGAGATGATTCATTAGTTATGAAATGAATTATTTAGATCCAGTGGATTAATTAATTGATGAATTAATTAATGGATGTAATGTGATTATTAAATTTTTTAATTAAATAATGGGGTTTATGAAATTAAATAATTGAACAATAAGTTAATGGAATTAATGTGACTATTTAATGGTTGAGTTAAATATTGTGATTGAATGTACTGATTAATTAATTGAGGACGTAATTAATGGTATTGACATGAACAATTAATTGTTAAATTAATCTTGGGTAATTATGTGAATAATTAATTGTTGATTTAATTAATGTATATGATTTTATTAATTAATTGTATCATTAATTATTATTAGTAATGTGATTATTTAATTAATGATATAACTATAGTTACTAATGTGACTTTTTTTTTTTTTTGAATAAAGGGATGTAAATGATGTGATTTTATTAATTAACTTGTGTAATTTTTCATTAAAGAAAATTGTTTAACTATGTAATATGATTGATATTATTAATTATGATTTGAACTTATTAATGCATTTTATGTGATTAATTAGTTACTGATTTAATTATAACTCATTAAAGAATAAGTTAGTTGTTTAATTGAAAATATTTATTGATGTGATTTGTAAATTGATGAATTAACTAAAATTATTTAAGTGATTTGTTAATTGTTGAATTAACTAGATTAATTAACATGATTACATATTTGTTTGATTAACTATATAAGTTGATGTTACTAGTAAATTGTTGAGTCGACAAGGGAAAATTATTTTTCTAATTAATTGATAAAATAATTATTTTTATTGATGTTATTAGTTATTTATAGAGTTATCTAATGGAGTTGGTGTTTTGAACTTACTGTTGAATTATTTATGTCATTAGGGTGGACAACTAATTGTATAAACAATTATGTGTTGATGACTCTTAACATTGTCATTCTATTTTTATGTTAAAAATAGTAAAATTATCATTATAATGTGTGATGTTTGGAATGGTTGCATGTTCCTTCAATTTTGTATAGTTAAATAGTGAATGGTATCACGGATATTCGGAAAATTATTATAAATTGTAACATGATCATTGATTTATGTGTTATTAAATGTTGACTGGTTACATGGAAATTAATCACAGAATTAGGAATGGTAACATATACATTCAAATGTGATATCTCGTGGGGATTGAATAGTTTTTGGCTTTGGATGAGTTATGTATTGAGGTTCTCGTGCCCATAGGAACCCAGGGATTTATGAATACTAATAGTGAATATTTAATACAATCATAAATTGTTTATTTAATAATTATATATATTTATTTATATAAATGAAAACAATATTTTTGACTTAAAATTATGTTTACACCATAGGTGGTTGAATATTGAGATAAACGGACCCACTACTCGGGCTGCCTGATTGTCACCCAAATAGAGATTATTTTTGCAATAAATGTTTAGGGAAAATGTCCCGAGATAGATAGTTGATTAGGGGATGGAGCTTGGAAAAGGGAACCAGATGTGGTTGGATTCTTTCTTGGTATTCTTCGGAAACATTATTTCCAAATTACAATATAGATAGGTCACACTTACGTTGGCGTGTCATGATTTATGATTTAGTTGGATGTTATATTTCCTACTTTGATTATCATGATATATTTGAAATATTTATTGTTCTATATTCTTCAAATATTGCTTTATTATTTCCTCTTGTGTGTTAATCCAATCAAAGATTGTATAGTCCACCAAAAAATAACTTATTAGACCCTCACCTCTAGTCGATACCCTCTATCATGGGGGGAGGCACACATGAGTTCATTTGAATGACTAGAACATGGTACCAATGTGTGGCACCCATGTCATGGAATTTTAGAGTTCTATTAAAAGTTTTTTCTTTTCATTTAGTTTTCCTTTATATTTTTGAAGGGTATATAAGAGAATAAGATGAGTTGGGGATTTTTCAAGAGCTTGTTCCTGAGAGTATCTAGCCCATGTATAGGGGTAAAATCCATGTACCACGGGTGGGATTGTAGTTATTGATATGTGTTTTTATAGTTTATGTTATTTTATCTTGGGTGGAACACTTGTTTTGTGTTGTTATTATTGATGATTACATTTTATGCTATTTTAATTATGGCCCGGTATGGAATGAGAGATTAGTTTGAATGTTTCATTCTAGAAAGTCTGGGTATTGTGACATGCATCATTTTAGGACACCAGGGAAAATGGGTTATGTTTATGTTGTTGAACATGAACTACTTTTAAATTATTTTCAAGTTGAAATAATGATTTTTGTTAAAACATGAAATTGAGAATGACTATAAAATGATGACAGATGATAATAAATGGCTGTATAAATGAGAAACATGAGTAATTATAATGTGTTTAACATTGTTAACCAAGACCTTTATTTATGATTCATATGCGTAAATATAGTGAGTTGTTTTTTACCATGTGATTGGCAATATAAGAAAGACTTAACATGATTTTTTTTGTAAATATATCATCGTAAATGTGTTATTGTTATGCATTAAGAATCTTTTGTTCTGTGTCATTGTCTATCGATGTGGGCAGCTTCATTAGTGGGAATTCCCTAGTTCATAACTCAGTTGTAGGTTGTGTGAGAGGTCGTTTAGTTTTGGATTTGTGTGGTGAGATGTTGGCCATTAGGGAATCCCGAGAATTTCGATAGGTTAATGTGTTTCTACAGTTAGAGGTATCATCATAAAAGGATGAATTGTGGTTTTATTTCATAATGAATTATTAACATACTATTAATTAGTGGTGATCATCTTCCCTAACTTGACATCACCCCATGAATATAGAGAAATCATTGGCTTTATGCCTAGCTATCTGAACGTGTTTTGATTGGATATGGGGCCCCATTGAGGTTTTGATTCTGAAGCGGTATATAAGGATCTAGATAGCGGATGGAAAAAAATTAATAGTTTATGAAAGAGGTCATCAGGTGAGACCAGATGTTGATAAATACCATGGTGTTTGAGTTTCTTAAAAATTGGTTTTAATTATTCTCTAATGGTGGTGGTCAATATTTTAGTAGTTGGTTCATGTGAAAAGACTATGGGATTGGATGTGGTGGAAACCGAATTCCAATTATGGACAATAAATATGGATAATCAAATTCATTATGGAGAGAATAGTTTTCTTTGGATGTTGTGGATGTAAATAATTTCCATGTGGTTTTTTATTGAATGGATATGTTCCAATGTTGAATAGTTTCATGATGTTGTTGGGATTAATGAGTTTGGAAACATGTCTGTAATATTGTTGAAGATGATACTGAGAATGATGTATCATTTGAGGGGAATCTAATACATTTGTTGGATAGTAGTGAGGAAATTTTGCGGGGATAGATTGTTGTGATAGTTTATGTATTGGGGAAATATAGATTGGTTTAGGAGAAAATTTCGGAAGGATACGTAAATTAGAGGACAAAAGGGACCAACCTTTTGACTCCGAATCATAGAGACACTTGGGAGTGTAGCTCAAGGATGTACAATTATAAAATGGAGAGATACTAAGATACCAACCATCTATCTATATGGAACATGTATGATTACAAATAATATATTTCCATTTATTATGTACTATTCATTTGGGTATTAGTTTGGTGTGTGTTTGGGTGTAATTTTGATAAAAAATGTATAATATCGGGTTTTCCATGGTAGGTGAACAATGTTTCCTAATGGAGTGCACCATCCCAGTTAACATTTAAATCCTTGGAAGTGGGTATTATAATGGAAGTTTTAAATTTTGGAAAATTGTGTTCCCTAAAATAATTACCTATGAACCCTTACAAAATCGATGACTGGCATAGGTGCACTTTTGGAGTTTACCTTGCTCCCCAGCCTAGAAAAACGTGTGTGGGTTTTAATGTTGTCATTGTAGTAATTTTTAAAATCTCAAATTCCCCCCAAAAATCAACTATTTCTACCCCAATTTGACTATAAGATGTATTTAATGAATTTAGAGATCTCCAGCTGAATTCAATTTACCTATAAACCATCATTCTCCAGGATTCGATGCCCAAGTCAATGATCTATACCTCTCCTGGTTTGCAAATACTATATCGATTCATTTCTCATTCATCTCCCATTCTCCTAGCATTATTTCAGAAAATTAATAATCTATTTGTTAGATCTAAATATATTTGGTGAGATCTAGTTATATTCTTATATTTATATATCTGTATTTTCAAGATCATTATTTATGTAATCATAATTTTAGTGTTTTGAGATTCAGATATGGAACTATTTCATTTCAATGCTCAACACTAGGGATTTCCATCATGTGATAATTCTGCAAAACAATTGACGTAGTTATTTTAATGTTCAATTCCCATATTCATGATTTTGATATATTTATGATAGTTTTAATATTTTTATCATTCATTAACAGTTAGAATTCATAATTTGGGTTTTTTAATGAATCCAATACAATTATTAGATCATTATTGAAATTGATGATTAATTTGGGTGTTATTTATGAGGCTAAAGGGATATCCATTTAAATAATTAATTGGGTAACTAATTATGAGAATGTGAGGATTCAGAATTAGATAATTAATTAGAGGACTAATTATGAGAGTTTGGGTTTTTTATTTAGAAAATGACTAATTGAATAATTGGAATTATATTGAAATTGATGATTCATTTGGGGAATTAATTATGATAATGAATTTATATTTTGATAATTAATTGGTTGATTTATTATGAGATTTATGAATTTTTTATTTAGGTAATTAATCGGGTGATTATTTATGAAATATTGAGATAATTTTTTTAATATAATTTGTTGATAAATTAATTATATCATATCATGATAAGTGTGTTGATATAAATAATTTTAGATTAATTATGAGATATTAGGATACCTGATATGCGATAATTAATGGTAAATTAATTATTATATATCAATATATATGGGTCGAGATAATTAATGATAGATTAATAATAGATATCAATACAAATGAGTTTAGATAACTGGAGAATGATTATTTATATGAAATTAAAATATAGGAGTTAAGATGATTAATGGATGATTTATTATGATATATCAAGATATATTATTTGAGAAAATTTATTGATGAAGTAATTATGAAATATCAAGATATATAAGTCGAGGTAATTAATTGTAGATTAATTATGAGATATGAAGATATATGTGAAAAGATAATTAAAGGTCAAATAATTATAATATATATATATATATATATATATAATTTTAGATAATTAAAAGATGAATAATTATGACAAAATATGATATATGAATTATGGTAATTAATTGAAAATTTATTAATATATATCAAGGTATATGACATGAGATAGTTAATTGTAGAATTAATTTTGAGATATTTAGATATAAGAAATGAGATAATTACGTGATGAATTAATAATGAGATATTTTGATTATTGATTTTGATAAATAATTGTCGAAATAATTATGTGGTAATGAGTTATGGATATTGATGAATTAATTGATGAATTAATTAATGGATTTGACATGATTAATTATAAAGTAATTAATTTAGGGTAATTATGATATTAATTAATTGTGAAATTAGTAATGTTAATGATATGATTAATTAATTTCAAAATTAGTTTCTGAGATTCTTGGGATTAATTAATTTATTAATTAATTAATAATTTTGTTGTGATTATTTAATTATTTAATTTAAAAATTGCATTGATGATATTGATTAAATAATTAAATAAATAATGTATTTAATGTGATTATTTATAAGTTGAATTATATAATGGGATTGATGGGATAGATTAATTAAATGTGGAATTAATTAATTGTATTAATTTGAACAATTAATTGGATAATTAATGAAGGGAAAAATATGTTTATTAATTTGTTGATCTAGTTAACATATTTTATGGGATTATTTATTTTCCCCATTAAATATTATTATTGATGTGATTTTTTAATATTTGAATTTACAAGAGTTATTGATGAGATTAGTTTTTTGTTAAATTTAAAAGTGTAAATAATTTGATTTGTTAATTGTTCAATTAAATGTAGTAATTGTTCTATTTGGTTAATTGTTTAATTGATTAATATAATTGGTGTGACTAATTAATTGTTGAATTAATTTATTAATTTAGGGTGATAACTTATTTATGAAATTTATAAATATTACTAAATAGTTTTGTTAATTGTTAAATTAATAGATGAATTAATTAATAGAATATAACAATATGATTAATTTCGGAATTAATTAAGGGTAATTTTGTGATTAATTTATAGTAAAATTAGTAATGATATTTTTTTGATTAGTTAATTATTGAATTATTTAATGAGATACACAGTATAAACTAATTGATGGATTATTCAATGGTAGTAATTTTATTATTTAATTATTTAATTAAATAATTTTATTGATGAGATTAATTCATTGATGAATTAATTAAGGATTGTAATGTGGTTATTTATTGGATTAATTAAATTTTATAATTAGTGGGAGTGATTAATTAATTGTGGAATTAATTAATATGATTAGAGTGAAAAATTAAATTGTGAATTAACAAAAGGAGTTTATGTGATTAATTTTTTTTCAATTAATTAATGTATTTTAGGTGACGAATTAGTTGTTAATTTAATTAATATTATTGCTATATTAATTAAATTGTTTAATTTATTAGAGTTATTTATGTGATTAGTTATTTGTTTTAATTAAATAGAATTTATTTTGGAATCGTCAATATTTTGAATAACAATATAAATTTCTTACTTAACTTTTGAATTCACTAATTGTATTTTTGAGGTGAATTAATTATTTAATTAATTAATATATTTGATGTGATTAATTATTTTTTTAATTAACTAATATTAATGATTGTATTAAATAATTTTTTAAATCACTAGACCTATTGAATTGAAAAGTTTGTTGATAAATTAACTAGAGTTGATGATGTGATTTCTTTGTGGTTGAATTAACTAGAGAAAATAATGTGATTAGTTATTTGTTAAATTAAAAATATAAATTGATGTGATTAATTAATTTCTGATATAAAATATTTATTGAAATGGATAGTTAATTATTGAGCTGACTATTGGAATTGATGTGTTTAACTAATTGTTGAATTCGTAATGTCACTAGGGTGGGAAATTAATTGGTAGATTAATTATACAATAATGAATGGTAACATTGAAATTCAATTTTTGATGTTAATAATGGTAACATGTCCATTAAACGTGCGATGTTATTAATGGTAACATGGCCATTCAATTATGTATTTTTAAATAGTGAATGGTAACACACACATTCAACCAAGTATTTTGAATGGTAACATTCTTATTAAATTATTAAATATTACATAATTATTTTTTACAAGGAAATTATTCAATGTATTTGGAATGTTAATATGGAAATTCAAATGGGATATCCCTTGGGGATAAATATTGATTACAGAATGGGCTGAAGAACGTATTGAGGTAAGGGTATCCTCAAGAACCCGAGGGTTTATGTGTATTAATATAGAATATTTAATAATTTTATAAATTATATATTTAAACATTATAGATACTTATTTATAAAACTAGATACACTATTTTTAAAAATAATTATTTTACACACCATTGATCGTGGCCTAGTTAGTTCTACTCACACCCTACTTAGTCTTCCAGATCAGAACTAGAATAGACATTATTTTTGCTGGGATGGTTAAAGGGGAAATACCCTAAATAATATGGATTGATTGGGTATGGATCTTTGAAGAGGGAACCAGATGTGTCTTTGTAATATCTTTGTATTTATCTGTTAATTTCCGGTATCATTTTTGACAGTAGATACATACATTATTATGACATGTTTTTTTTAGTTAGATATTATATTTCATTCCATGGTTATCTTAATAGATTTTAAAATTTTATGGTTATATGGTGTATTACTGTAAAAAAATATGGTTTTGTACCCCCGTGAATGAATTATTAGTCCCATACTACTAGTCAAAAACCTCAAGGATGTGGGGAGGCATGCTTGGGGTCATGTGACCGACTTGCTCGAGGCACTGATGTGTGGCACACAGGTCGTGACGTTATACACCTTCATAAAGTGAGGTGATTCATTTTTCTTATAGACTTTCCATGAGTTGTACTAATGTATTATTTTATTAATAATTATTATATATATGAGATAATAATATTTTATAATGATTCATATTTATTTACATTTATCTTGTTCCTTTGATTTAAATTTAAAAACGGTGTTCATGAATATGGATGACATGTCATCTCGATTAACAGTTTCATTAATTTTTCAATCTAAAAGTTTTATGAATGACTATATATATAAACTTATAGTGATTATTGAAGATATTCATATCAGGAATAAGAAAGTGGATATAATGGAACTATGACTAGTGAAGAATGACTGAGACTGTCAATGAGAATAAAATTTGAAAAACAAAGATTTAATAACCCATAATATTGATTTTAATGATAAATATTTAATAAAAGGTTTATAATATTTCATAAATAAATCATACATGTAAAAAATAAGGATATTAACATTTTTATGTAATACTTGTATAATAAATTAATAAATATTATAGAGAAATGTAAAACACAAATGTGGAATGATAAGACTTTAGGTAAGGTTTTTTTTCTCAAATGTTATTCGTTAGGACATATGTGATGTTATGCTCTAGAAAACTTTTATAAGGTGTATATACATCCTATATGTCATTTTATATCAGTAGTCTCCTATTTTAATTATAATTAAAGTTTCAGTTTGTGTTATTCTCTCATGGGTATTATTATTTTGATGTTACTGAAATGGTATGGGATTTATGTTTTGATACTATTATATTGATATTTTTTATTCCAAAATTCCTATTATGGAAATCATATGACTGAAATATAATAAATCTCTATAATTTTACAGTACATATGATATTTTTATAGAAATCATATTTTCCATTTTTCCCTTACTTTTCGAACTCAATAGATTGAAATATTTTTTTAAGGAAAACTGTCTATGTTTTACTATTCAGTTGAAAAAACATTATCTTCGACATAAGTAAATTCTAAATATATTTTGGGGAATATTTTTAAAATTATTATATAACTATTAATGTAATTTTTACATATTATTTAATTATTATAAAATGGTTTAAATTTATTCTTATTTTCAATTTCCAAAAACGTTCTTTTTATAATTTTCTAATAATTAGATATGAATGTTTTCTTTTTATCTTGTACGACATGAATGGATTTTCTGTCTACTATGAACTATAAATATTATTTTATTACATTAAATGTATCTAAGGTTTCTTTTCAAGGAAAATTTCTTTCAAATATTCTTGAGTTTTTTATTTTAAATATGTGATTTTAATGTGAAATGGTCATTTTCCTCAAAACCCATTTCAATGATCTTTTACATGAATTCCAATAAATGATAAAATTATTATATCATATATAATTTTTTCATGGGATATGATATAGGGATACCATGTTTCTTATTTCACTATATGTTTTATTTTAATCATTTTTATATCTTTTTTTATCCAAAATTATTTTTCACAATGAAACTCATTTTTTTGAACAAGTTATGATACAAGGATATGATAGATATTTTATGATAGCGTGGAAAATAATTATAGTCTTTTATTTATGTGATGGATGAGACCTAAATAGTATAATCGTAAAATTAATTGGTTAGAGTATAATATCTCATCAAATGATACTGTCAAACCATTCAATGTAATAAATCCATTATATGAAAAATGGAAGTTCATGATTCATTTTTAGAAATAAGGAAACATGCATGCTAAAAAATGTGATGAATTTGTCAATTCCAGATCCAAAATTATTTTATAGTCATGTTAGTTTACCTTGAAATATGAATTGGTTTCTATAATTATGGTGGTGACAATGTTTTCTTACAAGAACATAAGGTTCATGATTGATTTATGATGTTTCTTAACTCTTTTTATTCATGTATTTTGAAATGATAATGTTTTCTATGAATCATGTTTATAATTGTTGATAAATTGGATAAAAATTTTATTAAGTTATGTGCATTCCCTCATAACAATTTTTTTACCTTATTATTTCATATGACCATATATTGTTATCTACCATGATTACTATTATTGATAATCTCAGCTCATACATTCTAATGATTCTTTTTCCTAGTTTATGCATAATGGTTTTATGTATGGAATGTCTTTAAATGGTACTAAAAATAGATATATTTATAATATGTGCTAAATATGAGTCATGAAATAAGAAAATTGTTTATAGAGTCTACAAACAAACTAATACTTTATGGTTAGTGGTTGTGTATTTGAAATATTTTCAATATTCTCAAAAAGAAGTATAATTTAATAATAAAATTATTGGGAAACTATATAGAGGTTATTAAATTAATATAGAAACATCCTAGAATAACAGTGATATTGAAGTTATTATTATAGTGTGGTTGAATTGTATTTCAAGTAGGAGGATGAATAAATAGAAAAAATCATTCATTTAAAATATATATCTCTTCTTCGAACAGTGTCATTTATATTACACCTTTAGAACTATATGGTTAGTATTATACCATAACCAAGACCTCTAGAATGAGTTTAGGGATGTAATTAAATGATTTTTTTATGTATTGGATGAGATAGAAAACTTTTCATGTGTGAAAAAATAGGATAGTAAGTGCCCTTTTATAAGTGTATGGTGGGGTATTTTTCAAATTTCATAATTTATTAAATTAATATAATATATTTCACATCTATAAATTTACCCAAAATGATATATTTAAAATATTGGATGGGGAAGGGTAAATATAATTTTAGCAGATAAAATGTGTACATGTTTAGAGCATGTTTTTTTATTTCATTATTTTAAACTACACCAACCCTTTCAAAAAATTACTTTGATAACGATGTTGTTAATTTCTAAGAGATAACATACTAACTACAAAACTACAATTGGTCGGAAATTGAACGTATTTTATATTTTTAAACATATTAAAATCCTTCTTAGTCAGATGATATTATTAAATTTCATATAATTTAGAAAATAGTTTTTATTATAATATTCATTAAAGAAAACTTTTGAACTATTCATTTGATTATAATTTTAATACTATTAGAAAAAAAATTATAATTAAATTCATTAAAACATCCCAACATTGTTATATTTAAAAAAACACCAAATACAATAATTTTCTCAATTTATATTACTATTAATATTTTTAGACTCATTAAATTGTTTTTATATTAATTGAATAAATTTGGTTTCGGTGTCACATAAGATATGAAGCTAATTTTTTCATCTATAATTAATAGAAATAAATCATCATGAAAAAAACATTTTAATGTAAATGAATATGTATAACACAGCATAGCTTATTTTTTACTATATGTAGAAATATTAATAGATTAATATGACATTTTTAGTTTTCATGACATAAAATAATATAAATATCTGAATCAAATAAATATGAGTCAATGATTCCATAATTTTGAAACATGGATAGAAATAGGAAAACCAAAATCATAAAAAAGAATAATGGAAAATATTATGGTCATATATGTATCATTATCATATTATTCTTAACCATAATTACCCAATTTTGTATAATTATGGGGTCAATTATTTACTATAGTTAATATTTATAATGAAAAAAATAAAAGGGGCCTATTTAACAAATATAGAACTCATGATTTCAAATATAGAATCTAATTTTTAAAATAAAATCTATATCTATGATTGAAAATAATTTATGAATAAAATGAAAAACCTAAAAAACAATTCTTTATAAAAATTCATTTATAATTGTAAAAATGGGTTTATAATAAACTAAAATATAATATTTATTCCAAAGTATGTATTTAGATTATCTTTAATCAAAATTACCTAATAAAATTTAAAATCCAATACATATTATCATTTTTATTTTTAAATAAATTAAATTAGAAAAACAAATTTACAAAAAATTATTATATTTCAGTATACATTGTAAATTTAGTCGTTTTAGAAAAGTAGAAAAAATTCACAATATGATAATATTGAGGTGACAATTTAAACAACTAGATAAATTTAATTAAATAAATTTTATAAAATTTCTAGAAATTTATTATTATATTCAACCAAAAATTATAATTAAAATCATTTTTGATGAAAATATATATTTTGAAGAATATAATGATATTCATAAAAACACAGTTCCTATTTACTAAGAAATAGTCAATTAATTCTATTTTGTTATGAGCTTTATATATATATATAATAAATCAATTAATTTTATCTATACACAACCATGTAGATGATAGGTAACAATGGTCATATTTAAATAATATTATTTCATTGTTCTTTTAGTCTTGGTGTATCATGTTGTATTCGATATCAAACATAGATATATTTTTAAACTATTGGGGTGTTATATTTTTGGTCCCCTCCCAGGTGTTTCAATTTGTATATTTCAAATTTTTTATCATTTTTTATTAAATGACTTTCATGTATATGGATTGATCAAAATTTTATGATATCGAATTAATTAATGGATCACATTTAGTCTCTATTCCTATCGATTTATATAATGAGGGTAATCAAACTTATTTTTATAAATTACAATCTGTCAATTCTGGTATCCAACATATTACCTAGTATGGGATGGATTCAAGGTTCATCCACATCATCATTACAAGACACTAAATAGTACTATGGGAGGTTTCCTTGATATATTAAAAATATTTAAAGAATATTAGAAACTGAAAATATACTATAAATACTAGGAGATATAAAAATGAATAACATGATTTATTCTAGTAATTAATTCAATATAATATATAGGAATGCAATATGATCAATTGAAATATTTTCATTGGTTATATTGTTTATAGAAATATGTTAATTGATATATTTTCATTTGGTACATATATATATAATATTATTATGAATAAAATATAACTTTTTATAAAAAAGCTAATATATTATAATTTAAAAATAAAAAATAATGAAATAATATGATAATATTTAATTACAATATTTAATTATGTATTTTATACATAAAAAATTATTCTTATTATTTTTAATTAACTAATTGACGTATTTATAATGTTATAATATATATTTTAATATTAATTATGTTTAAATGTTCCGGGTATGAAGTAAAATTAAAAATTTTAATTGGATGTGGTTAGTATTATTTAGTATTAAAATCAATATTTTCCCAAATAAAATATTTTTCATTGTTGTGGAATATTTTTTATAATAATTAAATATATCCATTTTAATTAATTAATATAATGTAATTTTTTGTTTATAAACATGTAAATTAACAATCATTTATTTATTAATTTAAATTTAATAATATAAAAAATACATAATGTTTAAAATGTTAACTTCTAATACAAAATAATATATGAACTTAGATATTTAATGATTTTATTTAATGTTTAACTTTCACATATTTATAAATTTAATTAGAATATATTAAATAAAAAAATTCAATCAGTGACTCAAAACTAGGTATCTATGTTAATATCATATTTTGTAATAAAAATAATTCATTGAGGTAACAACTGAATTATCATGGTAAATGTAATATGAGGTAAAAGGTTTTAACCATATTTAAATATGGATAATATAAATTAAAACATCTACAAATTAGGTGGATTATGGTATTACATATCTATATCTATTTTGTTCCACTTTATTTCCACTTTCCTTGATAAAAAGGCAAACTTACTCATAAAAAATCTTATTTTGGAAATTATATTTAAAACACACTTACTAATGCATGCCTTTAGTATCTATTCAAAACAACTAAATTACATATAAAATATCATTATTATCATTACATTTTTTATTATCTTAATCTTTTTAACCTTATTACAGAATCAGTATCCAATAAGGATGGAATAATCCTTCATTCTGATGTATCTTGTATCGATATGGAGAAAATTCCTTATAGTATGTTCCTATAACATCATCATATTTTTAAATTAAAATTATTGAAAAAACATTTCTAGAAATAATTATCCAATTTAATGATGGTATTTAACATTACCATGGTTTTTAGGTAATTATTTTACAATTATGAAGCTCTAAATTATTACACAATTATTTATTAAACATGTTCTTGTTTGGATGAGTTTAACAACCTACATGAATTATTTTAATGTTCCTTCATCGGTTCCTACACGAATGACTAAAATTTCAATTATAATGGTAATATACTATATTAAATTTCACATTATATTATTAATATGGATTTGTATGTGTGACATGAAAAAAAATGATTAATATAAAGTAGCATGTTGTTTTAATTATTTACCATAAACATTCTCATAATAAATTCCTATCACAAAAACCATAAACCATACCTTCAATATAATTAACATGATAAGATATAAATGATTGAAAAATATCCATCTACCTTAAATAATTATATAACGATGATACTTGTATCAAGTAATGAATACCAACATCTTAATAGTGAAACATAAAAAATAAAAAAAAACATTTAATCCTGGTAATAATCAATAACTAACTAATATAAATAAAATGAATGATTATAAAATCATTTTATATAATATAACATTATGGAATAGGTTTCTTAAAAATTCTATTAATATTTTTCTATTTAGTATGCTATAGGTAAACACACTTCTATAGATGTTGGGATTAAATGGTACGATTTCTTTACCAATATCACTTTAAAGTAAATATTTTTATTAATAAACTTTCATTAAATTATATTATTTTCTATTTATATATAAAACCAAAATTACATTATCATCCTCAATTTATAATTTGGTTTTAAGTGTAATTCTAAAAATTAACATTGTTTGAGATAACAATTCAACCAAAATAATTTTCATTATGGGAGAGACAATAAATACTATTTTCAATTGTTAATATTTCCCCTATTCAAAAAAATATATAATATGATTATAGGTTTTGTTATTTATAGTTATATTATTTTTATGTAAATTACCATTTAACAAATATAACCATTCGTTGGGTTTTAACGGAATCTTTTTGTATTTTTTTATTTGATTTATTATCAATTCATTTCACTTTCCTTATAAATGTGTATAAAGAATCATCATTTTTAATTATTCCCAAATGATTTATTTTTACTAGTATTATATAAATTATTATTCATAAATAATACTTCCACTACATTAATGGTGTCTAAAATAAAATTTTCCCATATTATTATTTATTATATTATTTTTAAAATAAAATTAATAAAATATATACAAATGTTTTTTCTATTTTTTTAGTAATTTTATAATGTTATTACAGAGGTATTTTAAAACTACATGAACATAAGTTAATATTTCCAATGATTTAAAATTTATATGATCTAATGATTTCATCAACAATTTTTCAATATAATGGATTTTGATAATATATCATAAATATTTTCCTAGAACTTGTTTCTTTACCACAGGATAACAAATCATCGATGGAAATATGAATCATTTCATTTTCATGTTGAACCCATATTAATTGAATATAAATAAATAATTAGAAGGTATGTAATATTACTAAAATACATCAGATAAATATTGTATCTAATGATATTACATGAAATGTGCAGTGTACCCAAACTCCAAATGACTTTTTCCACTAAATGATGGGTTTTTCAAATATTGAATTTAATGCATTGGGTATATCATTATAATTGATGGGATTAAAAGTATAATATTAGTTGTAAAACATAATATATAAATCGATTATCTAAAATATTTATTGTTTCCTGTATAAATGGTTCTTCTTATAATGGAATATTTCATATCCTTATGTACATTCGACAATCTAAGGGAATTATTTTATTTTCAATGATCATCATTAATAAATCATTTTTTTATATTTATATAAATAATTTATAATGTAATTGGTACTAAATTATAACATGAAACATGAATTTTTATCCAATAATTATTTGGAATATTTCTATTATGCAATGAAAACGATCCATAATAGTGTTCTCATACCCACATTCTTCTGTTAGGATCACATATGATGTTAGATTGATCTCAATCATATTTTAACATACAGATAATATGATATCATTATTTCACATGTTTCAATTCTTATGTTTATGAAGAACGTTAAGATGTATGATATCTCTAAAATTTTATCATGATAGAATACTATTTATTGCAGTCATTAAAAATGTTTAAATATTATTATTTTATATTTCTCATATAAAATCATACAAAAACAGTTGGTTCAATGTAATATTCCATATGGATATGTATGTAAAATCATGTAAAATGGTTTAATATTAATTTTATTTATTCGAATATCCCCTCAATTTATATCAAAGATAAATTTTGAAATTATATTATGATTTTGTTATGAAGAATGACAGATAAAAATTGAAAACATTATTTCATGAAAAATAAGTGATGTTGAATGAATCATAATTTTCAATGTTTAAAATAAATTTTTCATCATTTAATATATATTTAGAATTATTTTTGAGAACATATTAGTTCCTATTCATAATATTATATATTACAAAAATCTATTCCATTTTTAGTTAATGGGAGAAACATGGAGGAGTTGAGTAATGAAATTAATTTGTAGAAATATTAAAAAAAATTATTAATGTGAAACAAAATAGGATTGTAGTGGGATTTAAAAATCGAATGGTAATTTTAACACTAAAATATCATGCACTGAAAAGAATTTCATTAAAAATATACTAATAATACAATGAGTGAACAATTATCAATTTATTCCATCATAAAGGAATTTCAACTCTTGTTATGTAGTTCTAGTTATCTATTAAATTACTTACAAATTAATAAAAATAATAGTAATTATTTTTTCATTTTATAGTTCATTGTGAATAAATGGGATGTGTAATTTATTTTTCATTTGGATGGTGAAGGTGATCAATGGTGGACCCACATAATTACTATGACAAAAGCGAAATAATTTGACTTTATAGTATTTTATGAGTTTAAGGTGATATTTTTCTATAAATATAAAACCTAAAACTCTTAAAATTAATATCTTGAAAAATATTTTAGTTTAAGAAAATTGAAGTTGAATCAATTAGTACATATGGATAAAAAATCAGAATATAGGCATCATACAAATCTATTTTTAGAATTTTCAATTAATAAAAATTAATAATTTATTTTATTGATTAAAACCATTTTGATGATTCGAAATAAATATTAGATGAAATGGTAGATATGTTGATATTATTCAATGGAATTTATATTTGAAGATAAAAATGCGGGACCACATTTATTCTCAGTGTTTGAGGGCCGGAAGAGTTAAATATTGTGTAATATCATACCCCTCATCCAATTTATTTGGAATAAGTGGGAGTTTTACTAGGCCTTAAGTGGCATCCCCAAGACACCAATGGATGGAAATAAATTATAAAGGATTTAAAATAAATTATGGAATGAAATTTACTTTGAGAATAATAAAACCAATACAAAATTTCCATAACAATACAACCTATATACGATTCATGAGTACCATATAAAACTCAAAGAAATACAAAACAAACCCAACTAAATCTATGTGAAATGCCGAAAAAAGGCAAAAACCCAAAAGGAATATATGAAAACAAATAGGATAATCTCATCCTACTTCAATCTCCAATTCCAATAGACATACTATTGGTATCATGATGAATCACTAAACATTTATATACATTTCTGTTACATGTTCATCAATATACATAATATGAAAATTCATGAAATTTTCTATGAAAGGGGTGAGTATAAAACTCAGTCGTGTTTCCTCTATTGAAATCCCAAGTCACACCAATATAATATAACATGTTAGAAAATTTATATAAATCAATTTTTTTAAATAATTTTATATTACATCCAAAAAAATACCACACTATTGATTTTTATATAGCCAAAATATTTCCATGGAAATAAAATAAAAAATTCATGAAAAAAATAAAATTTCAATTTAGAATACCTCTTCCATACAAGCAGAAATACAAATATATAGTACTAGGTGCCATTTTTATACTAATTAATTATATCATGTTAATATACCAAGACTTTAAATTTTAACTATTACCTAGTTCCCCAATGGCATACATTCCTTCCATAGGGAAAGATCAGTGCAAATAAACTCATGAAGACTATGTGTGTCAAAATGAATTTCAATAAATTCCAAAAAAAAAATAATTTAATAGGAATATTAATACTAAAATATATTCTTGTACTAAAACAACACAAAAAATTTAAAACCATAATTTTATAATCATGAACCAAATTAATTTCCATAAAACCTTCTAATTTAATAATTTTACAAAACAATCAATAAAGTGGGTTTCCGCCAAGAATCAAAAAATAATTTTACAGTTACATTAAATCAATTCACTAAATTTGAAATCCATAATCCATTTTTTTATTAAGGGGAGTAAAGAGGGATGTTACCTTCCACACACACATTAACGAAAATGAAGAATTTCACAAATCATCAAAAACATGGCATGAAATTTCCAAAATCCAATCTTATATATTATTGAAATTAATTAAAAAAAAGTATATAATCATGATTGAAATAAAAAATAGTGTTTTGTCCCTAAAATATTATATCTAGGAATACAAGAGATAGATGAAGACAAAATCTATAGAAAATAACCATGAATGAGAATAGACCAGTAATATTGAGACTCTAACGAAACTAGATTCACCTAGGAATCGCTCCTAGATAAAAATGTATGGTCTCCACATGATTTTGGGAGAGAGTAATAATTGAAATGAACTATTTAGGTTAAAATGAGAGGAGAATGGTATAAAATAAGTTTATATCCACGATTTTTTATATTATATTTAATGATGAATAGTAAGGGAGTAAGGTGAGGGAAATCCATTCAATAAATATTCAAAAGACACTTCCACCAATCCCAACTCACAAACTTGACTCAAACTATTAGGAAAACAACCAACCAACCTTGATATTATCCTCTGACGATCCATTACCTATTTATTACAGGCATATGTATAGTTTGGATAGATGGTGTTCATAAATAGTTCCCAATATTTCTGTTGCACGGATTTATAGAAGTTGATCCACAATTTCAAATATACATTCTCAAAGAATGAACCACTAGAAATTCCCAAAAATAATTATACATCTTTATTTATACACTAAAAAAGATACCCAATTAAAATAATCAATGAAATCCTGATATAAAAGATCATGTACCTGAATCTGGATGTGAATCAATCTCACCACCATTAATATTTATTCCATATAATATATAAAAACCACATTGTTCTGAAAGATTTTGGTCTATTTATTGACCAGTTCACTACCATGTTCCAATGTTTCTTCCAAAATCTCAACATTTTATAGTAAAAGCTGTACTAAAGCGATGATTTTACCTCATCAAACTTTCTCTTTCCTACCCAAAATATGTTTTGGCACATGAACCAATTTATCATCCAACTCTTGGTCAATATGATTCCATCAAATCATGTGGTCAGGATTAGCATGACACATCTCTAATTAAGATATGTGAAACACATTATCCACTATAATGAACCATGGTGGAAATGCCAACTGATATTCGACCGTATCAACCCATTCATGTATATTAAAAAGGCCAATGTATTATGAAGATAAAATTCAATGATTTTCAAAATAATGATATAAAATAATTGGATAGATTCTTGAGAATATATTTTCACATGATTTGAATGAAAATAAAATTCAGCGATGATCATCATTTTCCTTTTGATATATATTATCCATATCCATTTTTTTATGATTAAATGATTCTTATCTATTTTTACAATTCTATTTCCAATCGATGAAGTATCATATATTTACCCCCAAAAATGGTGCGATGGATAAGTATTACCATAAAATTCATCAAATGAGAGTTATATATATGTATTTATTCGATGAAATATTATTATATTAGAAATCCACTAATAGTATGTGGTCCTCCCACAAGCCATGGAAATCGATTACATAATCCATTATCATGTCATCCATCATTTTTATCACCCATTCAAAATTACCTTCCATTTGATGATGATATTTCATGCTCATAGTATCTTGATTTGAAAGTGTTTTCTCTAAGGATTTACAAAAACTAGAATTAAACCTCACATATTGGTCTATTTATATAGAATATGATATTCCATGCCGTTTTAATAGTTCTAAGACATATATTATCAATAATTCATCCAACATACTATATCCAAAAAAAAGTAAAAATGGTCCAAATTTGTGATACAATACACTATAACCTATATAAAATTTTGTTTACGAAACCTCCTTTGTTGAACTATTAAAAACCCATTTCTATTTCCTCTCACTTCCACATAGGATCATTAACGATTGAATCATACCCACTTGTCTTGGGTGATCTGCCCTAACCAAATGGTTGTTGTTGAATTCCAAAACAAACTCAAGCAGTTTTATTTTCATCAATCAAGAAAAAATTGTTCTTTTAGTGAATTTTACATATTTTTTTATTATAGTATGAACATCCCATCTAAAATGTTAATAGTCATGATTAATATTTTCTTGAAAAACCATTTTTATGTCCCTTTGATCTTCAAACAACCAAAATTATATTATATTAAGCTTACATCCCTCAATAGAATCCGAACCATTCTATTTTTACAATATATATGAATATTTTTAATTATATTATTATGAATATTTAACCATATCAAACAAGTAAAGAACAAAAGTAACAGGAAATAAAATGAAACATTGATTCCATCTTAACAATCAAAGTGCATTTTGTCCACTACTGACATCGACTTCCATAGATATGAATTAACTTTCATTAATTTTTTATACTACTCTATTATTTATTAATCTACAAATAATTTTAATTCACCTTGTGTATACATTATGTAAATAATTAACATTTCATGATACTTCATCCATATTCATTATCTCATATTCAAATATATAATTTGGAAAATGCGTTTCAAAATCTTATAATCATGAAACACAATAAATTTATCTCTAAGAGGTAATGATGACACAACATTCAATCATGGATATTAAAAACTAATTTCATATCATTTTATTAGTAGTTAATATCATGAAACCATAACATATGTGATCCATATGATAAAATATGAAAACCCTTCATGAGAACACATTCCAACCTAGATCTTTAGGCATCAAAATACACCACATAGCCTTTTCATTATTTTAGAAATATATGGATTGTAAATTATATAAGTGTAACATTAAACACATGAAATGATTTATGAGTTTACATATACATTTTTAGTGAATCGATATTCCTTTTTGAATAAGTCATTTATGAGTCAAGTTAGGAAAAAACAAAGAATCAATAATAACGAACTATTACATGTAAAATTTGTATATCAAAAGAAATATATAGTGGATTTCTAAGAGATGGAAACCTCTATCTTCATTGGATCGAAAAAACTATTTTTAGTTATAATATAGAAATGGAAATATAACTCTTCTATTTATTTTCCACACATTAAAAAATATAAATTGATGATAAATGATATCAATCCATACCATCATTTGTTAATCGTGCTCAAAATATTTCAAAGAATACTCCAGTATGACATCCAAAACCTACACAGAAATGAATCAATATGTCTTTAAAATTATATGATTAATATATTATAAAAATAACGTTTCTGAATTCATTAAACTAAAAGGATTAACAACATACTCTTAAGGGATAGATCATCCTTGGAAAGCTGCTTTTAGAATATCTACCTTCCTAACCCTCAATCGGTGATATCCCAAATGAAATTAAATTTTAGAGAACCACTATATTTAACTTAATTAATCCAAATTTTCATAAATTAGAGGAAGGAGATACAAAATATTTATCATTGATTTTTTATTGATACATTTTTCTAAAAAATCAGAAATGTTCCATCAACCTTTTTCACAATCAAAATTTGTTCTTCCTAGAGATAAATAATATGACAACTAAATCATTTTCATTAAAAATCATCCACATATAATCATAATTTCATTAATTAAATAGGATTAATATGATAATAAATTAGTGATATTATATTGGTAACTTGAATGAGAAAAATAGTAAACGTCAAATCTATTTTTGGTGGAAACCATGAGATCTTTTTAGGAAAATATGAAAAAAAACAATAATTGCAGGAAAATAGCTATTCTTGATCATATCCATCAATGACATAGTAAATTTTAAAATATAATTATAAGATAGTTAGAACAACTTTTTACAACAATCATTGTTTAATTTCATTAACATTATGTCTCCTCTAAAGTTAATTTCAATATAATCATCATTTGTAATACAAACCATTATGTTATAACAATTAATGGGTACTTAGAACAATGGAAACAAAATCCTTACAAAGGATTAAGTCATATAAATCCATATGATGTATTAAGAAATAAAAAATCATTACATCCCCATTTATATTTATATAATATTCTTTTTATATAAAATCTATACATTCACTCTGGAAAAGGGGATTTTGACAATTTAAAATAGAAAGAATCATCTAAACATCTATATCCAAATGAACAATAACATGACAAGAAATAAATCAATTGGATTCAACATTATTAATAAATCATGCATAATTATTTTATTCATAAGAATGATACATATCAATTTAGAAGGACCATATTTATCATCAATGATATCTTTCTCATCTCTATAAAATAACTTGGTGAACTTTTATCACTGATTCCCCATTGATATTTCACTAGTTCATGAGTCATAGTATTCCTAGTATTACTATGGATGTATCATTTTTAATGATGACATATTTTTTACTACAATAATCCATTTGATTAATATGAATATTTTTAATAATGTGATATGTTAATTTCTCTTGACCTTAGAGAACTTCAAAAGTATCACTAAATATGTCACATATGTTTGTAGTTGGTTCATGACATAGGCAGTGTTGTAAAATCTCACTTAATATAATTAAAAAAATCACATGGAAAATAAACCATTGTACTCTTTGGTATAGGTTGAATATTTATATATAATGTTGTATGATTATGATTCATTAGACCACCATAGAATATGGTTTCTCCATTTCACTTATTCTCATTGTTATACATTGCACCATTTCACATTTTTATGTAAAAGTTTTCTCCACTATGGCTTCCCATGATTCCCCTTTCTACCACCGTCACTCTATTCAACATCTCTGCATATTGCTTTTTTAAAAAATCAATGAAATGTTTGAGATAATAACATTCCCTAACCAAAATTAAATAATTCATGCCATCATGGAAACACCTGAAACTACTTATGATGAAAAATAAAACACTTTTCAACAAAAATTATTCATCCTCTATTATAGATATAATCTCCTACTTTAATCTAATGATTTTTCATAACATTTATTCATGTGATGATAGAATTTATTTGATTAATTATTCAAAATTATCTTGGGGAATACCATGTTAAAATTTAGATGAGACAACTAAATCACTTAAATAGAATGCTAGATTCTCCAATATTTTAATTTCCTACATAACTTTCATCTCAGCTGGTGTGCTAAGGAAATAAAATATATGATTCATCCTATTTATCCACACTCATGTTTTTTATAGTTAGTAACAAACCAGATAGATGGTTGGATTCTTCATTTATAATTAAACAATATGATCCACATTACATAGTTATTATATACTTCTACATCTATCAAAACTATATAAATCATAAACAATACCTTGAACTAATTATTGTTTACCTATGTATGAGGTGAAACCACCATTTCATCTCACTATTCTTGTTGGTTCTTATGATGACTACCTAGTTCCATTAACTATAACAAAAATAAGATAGAATTTTGTTCCACTCCCTCCAAACTGAAGTATAAAATATATATAATTTACCATATTATAGATATCATAAAAAGGATCTCCAAAATTCAACAATATGTACATAAAAACCGATATTTAAAATACAACCATGGTTTTTAAAATCAAACCATTTTCAACCACCTTAAAAAATAAACACATTATCACTCAATCATAAATCACTACTCAAAATAAAATAATAACTCCTAGTGGGAAGTCATTACTGTTAATTCATTTCATTATCTTCTCATTAGGTATACCTTTGATGACAAGGTGATTAATTATATTAGTGTATCAAAACACTCTTGTAAAATTCCTCCATGGTAATAGGATATTCAACCTAAATTGGATTGGTAGAACACATTATTTTATGTATTTCATGTTCTAATGATATTTATCCTCGTGACTATCTAAATTGAAAGACTAAACAAAAATGAAAATAAAAAACTATGACTAAAGAACATATATTATTTTTAATATCTTGTCCCTCTCTTATTTTATTTGTAATAGGTGTATGTGTCATTACGATATAGGTGAAATACACATGGTTCTAGAGGATGAAACTAAATTTGAACATAATCATAAGTAATGGGGGATGATTTTATCATTAAAAATAAAACTATCATACAAAAATATCAAAAAATGAAACAACGAATATATGATGAATGAGTACCAACTAAAACTCAACAAAATAAAATCCAAGCCAAACTATATCATTGTTCAATTTGGAAACCAAACCAACAAAACTAAATGTCATAGACTACATATATTGTGCAACTCAAAACATTATACATGCTCCAACTCCACATTCCATGCACTTGGTATTATTGTAAATCAATAAAAAATAAAATACATTTACTTCACCTATGATACGATGTAAAAAATCTATAAATGCACAAATGATCCCAAAAGGCGGTGGGTATACAATTATGTATGTTATATCACAATTACATCTCGACAAATTATCATATACTATAACATGATATAAAAACTATATGAAAAAAATTAAATGAATTTAAATTAGTTTCTATCAATGATAATAAATTTCCAAACCATCAGTTTTTTTTCAAAATAATGATTATTACATGCAAGGAAACAAAAAAAAAATCATAAAAAACATTTCATGTTTCTACATGGAATACATATTCCATATATATAGACATCAACTCATACATGACCACCTTAACTTTCCATAATCATTACAAGTCCCTCATAGATATATAATGTCATCATATGGTAAACATTTCTTTGTTCCACAATGGAAATCACCCCTTCCATTGGGTCACATGAATGAAAATTAAATCACATATACCATGTAAAAAAATGATAAAATAGTATAACAAAACTTTTATTTTATTTACAATAGTTACAAAATAATTATTATATTCATTAAGAATATACTATTATTGAAAATCCATAATTTTAAAATCATTAACCAAAACAAAATCCAAAGAACCACCCAATTTATCATTTTCAAAAAACCATTACTAAAGAGGGTTTTGGAAAATAATAACACATAAATTTTACAATTACATTGAGTAAATATACAAAATTTTAAATCAATCCTTCGTTTTATTATTATGAGGATTCTAATGTCATGTCACCTACCTCACAACACTTGTCAAAAAAGGATGAATTATAAAAAAACGTCAATAATTAGTAATGAAAATCTAATATAAAATGATAGATCTTATTATGATAAACTAAAAAATAATATATCATCATGATTGACATAAAAAACATAGATCTATCCCAATGATATTAGATCATTCATTCTATGGGAGGGAAGAAGTTTATAATTAGGGTATATATTCTTGAATGGGAATTTACCCTTAAAATGTTCCCCAATTAACAAAGATTCTAAAATTAATCACTCTAAGATTAAATGGAGTGGTATCTAAAACCTTTAGGGGGATAATAATTCATGAATTAACATGTTTAGAGACAAAATTAGAGTATTAGGGGATAAACTGAGTTTGAACCATGATTTTCATATCTAAATTATAATAGTGAATAGTTTGGTAAAATTTATTCTATCCATGAATGATCCAATACCTCCAAAAGAACATCTCATAGTTAGATCACATGGTTATGTTATGCATGATACAATCATTTAATTACCCTATTTCCAACCATTTATAGTATCTCATTATAATCCACATTGTTTGACCAAAATGTGACTCTTAACATGAACATACCTAGTGGCCATTATTTTTTGTTCATAGTTTCATTTAAGAAACCCCACAGTTTATACTAACAATACTCAAAATATTTACCTTTGGAAAGTCCTCAAAAACAATCCAAAAATCCTTTTACCATATCAATGATTTATCCAACCACATTATTTTCATAAAAATCCTAAATAAATGGTCATTTATTGAAGTAGATGGGTTATATATATTGTATGTACATAACATTAATAGAAAACCACTGGAGGAAGGATTATTAATCATCTAACATGATAAAAATATGTGATAAATAACGTATTGAAATCTATTAATGATAGAGGAACACTTTTTATGATTAGAAAAGAAAGAAATGACACACATGTATATAAAAGAGACAAATTGATGTGATCAAATTATTTTGATGAAAATAAAAAATTCATTAATGAAACACCCATACTAAAGTGATTTAAAAATATTGATCATGAAAATTGTGAGAAAATATGTAATATAATAAGAGTAAATAACAACAGTCAATTTCATAAACATCTTCATCCAAGGGAGAAAGGGAAGGACTATACATTCCACATTGTTTAGGTGGGTCATTTTTATGAAGTTCATAAATGATCACTTATATAAAGCTAAATAATTGAAAATGTATTATATAATTATTTTTTGGAATTTTATTCACAAAATGGAAAATTTATATGATTGTTTATGTATCGATTCAAACATTGGATGTTAAATTATAAATGAAAAAAAACTTTTTTTGTGATGATTTCATATAAGGTATGTCACTCTTCTCAAATCATGGATTTTCTAAAGATACATATTTTCTATGTAGATCATGTTACATTAGTAGAATTTGAGATGTTATTGTGCATCATCACATCTCCCTATATAAATCAAAAATCAATTTTTAGTATATGGAATTCGGATTTCAAATCAATAATCAACACACGATCAAATATATATAATGTATTATGGTGGAAAAATCTTGAAAAAATATTCATCAATATGAGTCTTAAAAAAAATAAATGATACGATGATCAAATGACTATGAAAGAACTCAATACTCATGAAATTTCTAGTAAAAATTAATATGGGGATGTGTTTCCCTATAAATTACCTAGCAATCCACCAAAATATGACGATTTTTTTAAATTTAACTCATAAATGGTTCTTTATCCATATCAAAGAGTCAAAATTTAATGGATCCAATTGAATTTAATGAAGTATTGATGAACAATAAAAAGAATAACAAAAAGAAATTTATTCAATTTAGTGCTTTAACATGGGGTGCAATAGTTTTTTTAGAAGAAGTAAATATCAAGGTACATTTAAATTTATTGTCATTGAAATAACCAAACAATCATTATGACATTTTATTCTATATCCCATATTGATTAACTATTTTTTGATAAATATATGGAAGCTCAATAATTATCAAAGATTTACCTTTGATATAAAATTCATTATATAATGATGAAAATAATGGATATACAAATGAAGTTATTTATACAAATGGTTTGCTAAATGAATTCATATTGATTCAATCTAGACTTAATTCCATTAATATATTCCAGAATATGATGAATCAAATTATTATAGATAAAATAGAGAATTTTTTTAATTCATTTTGGATGATATCCTCAAACATTTAACGTGTTATGTATTTATTAAATATCATTTATGGATTATTGTAAATATATAGTTCATTCAAATACAGTGGTAATTAAATAAAGTATAAGAAAAAACCATTTAATTTTTATATGAATTTTTATTATATTATTATACTAAAAATTAACTATGATAAATTTCTAGTGATATGAAAATCCAATAATATTATTAATATATTAGGTACACCAGTTCATTCTATTATTGGACTTTGTATAAATAGTCTTAGATCAGATGATTGGGTTTGTCACTAAACTATAACTCTCATTACCCATTAATTGAAATGTAATTATGATATACAACTATGAATGATTAATGTTATAGATATTTTCATCATAAAAATTACATTTTGATATAATAATTATCATGTTAATATTTTTTCAATGTAAACAATAATCCTATGAATGATTTTGAGCTTAATGGGATGATATGTTTATAGAATATATGGGGATATTATATCTATGTAGTGAGTTTTATATATATGAATCATAATATAATAAATTATATATTTATATTGGAGGACGTTCATAATCACAAAAGGAGGGGGTTGGAATTTATTAATGTAATTTTCACCTCAATAAATTTCCACCATGTAATATAAAATATATTGGATGATTGTTTTACCTTGAACAATAAAACTACCATATCCATGATGTAGATTAAGAGATATGTAACACTAAAGGATTTAAAACATATTTCCCTTGAAATAATATTGGAATTGGTGAAATGATATCTTTAACAAATAAATACTAAAATATATATCTATGTGAATATGTAGGATACCCAAAATAGGGACGTCGATGAATAAAAAATGGAAAAGAATTTTTTATTGTTAAAATTTGAAAAACTATCGAATTATGTGGTTTATGAAAGAAATACATGTTTTTTCAATACTTGAATTAAAGATAAATATGTTGATGACTATCATAGCTCATCATTCTCTATACATCATGGAAAAAAGTATATGTATAGAGATCAAATGTAGCATTAAATTTTTGATAACATGGTATGAGAGATTAAAGATTGTATATATTTAGGCTTGGTAATATATTATGATAAGGATGAAAAATATATTTCTAGGAGTGTGTTTCTACTATTACCTATATAATATTATAAATAGGAAAACAACTCCATGAAGTTCATTAATGCTCTTCCAAAAACATCCATATTCCACAATTCTATCTATGTCGTATTTTATTTCCTTACAAATTAAATTCATCTCATTTCAATTTTTTTGTGATTTAATTATATATAAATATTAATAAATTTTATAAATTAAGTGGTATGGTTTTTTTGTGAAACTATTTCCATTTTATCTAATCATGATCATATTTTTAACTATCAAAATGGAGATTATTCACTATACATTGGATATTGATATGACATTCCACACTAGTATCGATCATCAAATAAAATTTAAATTTAAAAGTTACATTCAATATATTAAGGAAAATAAGATAACATACAAATTTCATTTAAATGGATGTTAAGATCAATAAATTCTATTGTATTGATCTTAATTATAAAATAAAAAGGAACCATATAAGGCTCTAGAGGAGAAAATGTGTGGAATTCAATCATGTTGGGATGATGTTAGAGGGTATAAGTTATTTAGAGTATATCATTCGAATGAAATGTAAGTGACTAATATATCCATTCATAAAAACATTAAAACTACATAGAGTTGAAAGAATATCTATACAAGTAATAATGGATGATATTTGTAGAATGAAGTGTATGGACACATATTCATTAAAATATCACCAAAAAAGATTTTTATGTGATTTGTAAGAAGAAAATTTTAATACATAGATATACTATCCATTTTAAAATATATATTTATGTGGGTTTGGCATCTTATCATCTTGAAATTCCATCAAACCCCACCTATATAAATCATGTGTTCAATTGATCAATTTTGTGGATGTTTATACTCAAAAAATTTTATATACTAAAATCATAAGATATAAAACTATCAGATGATCTGTATAAATATTTAAATTTTTTATAAATCATATTTTATAGAGATTATGTTCTAAAAAACAAGAGCCCATCCATTTTTAATGTTCTATGGTGAAATCATATGCATGTTCTCGAAATGTGGGATCCTGATGATATATTTATGTAAAAGTAAAACCATTTGTTTTTATTAGAGTTTCTAAATTTAATAGTATATGTCACAAAAATCAGGATACAATGCATCCCCCAAGATTTTACTACGTATTTACTTATAAATAAACACTACATTTAATATATGTTTTCACATACAACACTAATCATAATTAAACCATGATTTCATTTATTTAAATAAAATATTAAAATAAATGATAACCATTAAAATGTAATGAAAATAAAATATGAAATATCATTAAGAAAATTAAATGATTAATAAATTTAAATATATATAAACGTTCTATAATGGTAAAAAAATCATTGTGGGTTTCCATGATGATCATAACCCCATTTACATCAATTTAAATAAGAAAAAATATAATATTAATTACATACATGTTGATGGACAAATAAATGAATGTGATCAATAATGTAATTAATGATGTAAGGATATATATATATATATAAGAATTAAATATAAACCATATATATTTTTATATTATTTTTGGTATTATGGTTGATTTATATATGGCCATTGAAATATGGTCATTTAATATATGGTTATTTTGTATGCACAAATAATATAGGTATATAAATTTTATATAATTTCTAATAATGATTTCAATATAATTTAATAAACAAATATTAAAAATTTCATCAAAATTAATTATTTAAATAGAATAATTAATCGAGTGGTGTTTATTGTTTTCCTATTAATCAATGAGATAATGATTTAAATCTTGTTATCCACCTTAGGGGATTTATGTTTGAGGTAGGGATGCAGGCATTGATTAATGTAGTAGGTGACACTGGAAATGATATCGGTTGTAACATAGTAGTGACACCATAAGATCTTTATGAATATGTAAATGGCTTTTTAGTCAATGGTCTTTTTGTCCAAACAATGTAATGGGACTTATAAGGAGTGGTTCATCGTTTTGGTATATGGGTTTCCTTTTCATAGGGGCCAATGGGAGTATTTTGTTTACTATTCTAATATCTTCCAGGATATTTCATTACAATAATTTAAGGTTTTTGTTTAAATATTAAATTACTAGTAGTATTTCACTATCAATTATTGGTAAAATTTCAATGTAATAAGATAAAATATTATTTAATAATAGGATATACCTATAATCAGTTGATGTTAATGAGATACTTTTTCCACGAAATATCTTTATAATTGTTCTGTATCTTTATCTTAACCTTTTTTTATCATTTATTAATTATGAAATTATATTAATTTTTTTATCTGTTAAAAAGAATATTATGAGTAATTTAATTTTTAATTATTTAAATTAATATTAAGGTCTCTTAATGATAAAAAATAATTTTTCAGAAACACACACACACACACACACACACACATATATATATTATTTTCATTTAAGGGTAAATTTCTATTAATTTAATATTAAATTAAATAAAAATGATGTCAAATTTTTTAATTGAACAAAAAATTTGAAAACTATATGAATTTAATTTTGGGATTAAAATGACATTACAAAGAAAAACAATGAGTTAATACATTAAATATATGAGGTAAAAAGTTTAATCTAACCAATATTGGCTTGAAATATCTATAAGATCATCTAAAAATTATGTGTATGATGTTATTATGACCTATATCAATTAACCTTTACATCTAATCAACTTTTCAAGAAACATTTTCTTCCATACACCTTATGGAATTTTCATTTTCCAAAATACAACAACAAATTCAACTATAAAATGACAAATAATCTACCCCTACAAAACCAATAAATTACATTGAATCATTCTTAGATCCTTGATTGTAATACCTATGATAAATGTTTGGTATGTATTTTTTATCCTTTAGGTCCTAAAAAATATAAAATCATCCATTCTTAAGGAACAGGGGACTAAAATGAGATAATTCATCAATGTTTATATCTAACTCATTACTAAAATTTTCAATTCTATTGTTATCTCTAATGTTTAAAAATATTATTTTCTTATTTAATGATTTTATATTGAAAATATTATGTTTTTTATTAATTTAATACAATTATATAACACTACATTTATATTCATTCATTATAAAGACATCTTATTATTTTGCACAGCCCAGTGACCACAATGAATGATTCCATACTATAGTAACCATTTCTGAAATAAAAAAGTATCACTAAATTCATTATAATACTAATTGAAATAATAGGTTAATTTTTTTTTATCAAAATGGATTTACTATTGTGGAAAAAATTATGCATCAATATAATTTATCCTTTTGTTATTTATAAATTTCATGAAATATATGCAATTGGGATTCCATCATCGTCGATAATACCCATAACATCCATAAATTTTTAATGGGAATAAATAAATAATTGATACAAAATGACTCCACTATAGTGAATACACTTGAAAATATGAACATGGTATCCGTGGATAGGGATTGGTTTCCCTATTTTGAAACTTTTATGAGATATTCCAAATTATATATATCTGATTGGGAAAATAAGAAATAAATATATAATGTATTTCAAATGAATGAATATCATTGTAGGATATAGAGAGTTAGCGAAATTAATATGGAAACAAATAATTATTTTATATTGTTATGTTTTTATAAAGGTGGTTATAGAGATTTCATGGAATATAGAGTAACAATATTTGTTTCATTACAAATATCTACCTGAAATCGGTAATTTATATAAATAATTTTTACAATGTGTAAATTTGTATGTTATATCTCTTTAATCCAAATAAATGTTTTTCATACCTATTTATTTTTTTTGTTTTACCTATGTTATTACTATTAAATCCCAATTAGTATAAAAATTGAACCTATATATTCCCTATAATGGTAGTAACTATATATCCTCATTTTTGTTGAGAATTATTCTCCTCTATGTTCATATCTATTATATATTGATAGAGATGAAAATATATATTATTATATGATTTCACAAGTTAATATGAAATTTAAATTTAATTCCATTAATGGGTCTTCAAATATATATTTTTAAACATAATATATGAATGTCATTTTAATTTTATTTTACAATTTTTGTAATTATGTCAAAGTAACAATCCATTATAATGTTTTTTACATAAACCCATTAAAACACAGAGATTTTAAAAAATATAGCTTTTCAAGTAATGTTCTATTTTTTAGGTATTTTATTACACACAAAATGGAATTTACCTTGTGTTACACCCAAAAGTTAGTTTTTCTTGTGTTACATGCAATATTGAATTTTAATAAAACATGACACATTATTAATATATTATTATTTAATATGATAGTAATGATATATCTTTTGTAATGTATAAAATGATTAAAATTAACTAAATAATGAAAATATGTGGTTTATTCATGTATATATAATTAATTAATTATTTTCCAATTAATTATAAATAAAAATAAAAACAATTTTAAATCAAAGGAAATCATATTCTACAAAACAATTATTATGAACAGAAAATATTTTTCCTTAATAAATTTTAAAAATTTGGAATTATTTTAATGATTTTTTATATTATATATTCTATAAAACATTTACCTTTATTCATATTTTATTATAACAAAGAAGTCTGTCCAAAATCTATGATTTTAATTATTTATTAAAGTTCAAAGGAAAGTACAGGGGATACAGTGGGGTCAAACAGAGGGGTATTACCTTATCCATTAAGAAAAGAGATATATATCATAACAAAAATGAACATTGTTGATTAAATATGGTTTCCTTAGTACTTTTTCATTTATCTATGTTTTGAAAATCACAAACACTTTATCTTAAGTCAAATTGTTTTTCCCTAAGGATTATTTTTGCAATGAAATTTTTTTAGTATCTAAGGTTATTTTTATCCATATGACTGTTTTCATTGATTAATTTCACAAAATCTCTAAATCAAACCCATTTTATTACAATGTCTAAAATTTATATTCTTATGAAAACCTTTTAATACTATATTTATTTTGATATGGAGTGTTCGATTATCAAACTCTAAATTCTCCAAAATTCAGACCTCAAATTATATGAAATTCAGACTCTGATTTCCCTAAAATCCAAACTATGAATTCTTTGATATTCAAACTCTGAATTCTATGAAATCTAGATTACAAATTCATTGAAAATCCGTCTCTGGATTATATGAAATTCAAAATTTTAATTTATTAGAATTCAGTCTCTTAATTCCTCAAAATCCAGACTCTAGATTCGTCTAAATTCTGATTCTGGATTTATTGGAATTCAAACTCTGAAAACTATAGAATTCAGATTTATAATTCATTTGATAACTGAATCTAAATATCCATGTCTTATATATTTTGAATGTTTATTTGGTTTGACTCCAAATTCCATTGTTCCGTAGACACTGAAAATATATTTGGTTGGGTAACATCATTTTCTATACACTAGTTATGAAAATATGTCGTACAATCTATTTATAATTAACTGTTTCTTGAGTGACACGTGTATAGGTCCTCCGAAATTCATGGAAAAATATGACCATTAGAGGAGGGATACGACTATTGGAGAGGTTCCTATAAATAGTATCTCATTTTAATGAGCTCATAAACATTTCATAAATCTTGAGATTACATGATGTGAAGTGATTTCTTGATAGAGAGAATCTCATGCTTTGTGCGTATTGAACATCTTGTTCATCATGATTTATTTGACTCCGATTGTTTTTGTTCATAATCATTGGATTTCTAGGAAAGGAAGACATAGGTTCTAACTACCCTAAAGTTAGAGGGTTTCAAGGGATAGGAAAATTCATGTGATGACTACCTTAATGGTCAAGGGCTTGCAGGTATAACAATACAGATTCCCATATTATTATCAATAGAATACCCTAGTGTGGGTAAGATGGGTGTTCTTGAAAGTATAAATCAATTTAACTTTATGCATGGTTTATTGGATACACTACTCTTTGGGTTAAAATATTCCATACTTTTTACTTGTTTTGTTTTAAGTTTATTTGCTCTGAATTGTGATAAACAATGAAATTATAACTATCTTATATTTTCTTATTATTTTATATACTCTGATATGTAATGTTCCATATTCTTTAAATGATAATATTTTCCTTTTAAACATTCCTTATGATTCATTTCTGTAACCATATTCCAAAAATCTAGAATGTTTTTTAGTAGAACTAAAAAGATGTCTTGTGAATTTACCTTGTTTAATATTATTAAACCTAGTTTTCCTTAAGGTTAAAAACTAATGTTATTAAACTAAAAATTAACCCCTCTTGTAATTGATAATATACATCCATATTTCTATCCTAAAATTGGTATTAGAGGAGGTCTATGAAATAATTATACTAATATATATGTTTCTTTCTAAACATTTCATTCGTATGTATTTTTTAGATATTTTTCTTATTTTCAATCCTTTTATAATAACATGTTTTGTTGAATGATATTTTCTTATAGAATGGCAGGAATGCATATTGGTTCTATTGAAAATCTATATCTTACAAGAACACCTATTTTTGATATTAATGATTTTGAGTATTAAAGAGTTCAAATAAATAGTTTTGTTATTAATACTTGAGTAGACAATTTTTTCATGATTACTATAGATTACAAAATTCCTAACATGAATTTCAAAACCTTTACCTACCAAGAGAAATCAGAATATCAACTAAACTACAAGGTATAAAATAATTTTTTAGTGATTTATGATCAGGAATATATATTTTAAAATTTATTCTTGGGAAGTTTCTATATGTTTCTAGAAAAAACATGAGGTTTCTCATTTTTGTTCTTCCAAATTGATAGAAACTAGAAGAGATATGCTTAGAGAAGAATAGCATGGATTTTTATATCCTTATGGAGAACTAGTATGCAGTGTTCAACAATGATTTTTTATAATTATAAATAGTCTATAATCAATGGGAGAGAAATGAGTTGATGATGAAGCACTTGTATAAAATATTATTGATATCATGCCAAATGAATGGGTGTCAAAAAGAACAATTATTGATGAGAATAATATGGTATCTCAAATTACTCTTGATGATATTTTTTGATCTATTCTACCACATGAGTCATAAATGAAGAGAGATGCTAATATGAATAAAAATAATAACGGTAATGGATGTGTAGCCATTACTACTTTGAATGCTAAGATTCCAGAAAGGGTTACAATATCCCAGTCTAAGAAAGTCAGTGTTTTATCTAAATCTAGAGAAAGTAAACATTATGAAAATGACAGAGCTAATCGTTGTCGAAGGATGAAAAAGATAGTTAGAGAGAATAAATTTCGGTATTGATAAAAGAAGAAGGAAATGTAATACACAAAACACTCAGAATTCACATTCTATGAATGAAAAAGAGCAGGGCATATAAGGCCATATTATACCATCATTATGAAAATAGATAGGAAGGAAAAAATATTCTTAGAGGAATATAAAGAAGTACTATAAGGATTAAAATAAAAATTCCTTGAAAGCTAATGACACCCAGATTTCCAGTGGTGGTAACCCTTCAGATGAATATTCAGTGTCTGAATCATCTAACTAGAATTATCTTGGTCTACAAGACAAACTACCCATTGAAAATAATTATATAATGGCCAAGGTACACAATGCCAAATCTATCAATACTATATATTTTAATTCAAATAATACTGATGATAAATATTATGAATCTTTAGACGATGATTCTTCTTCATCAAGAGATAATAATTTACCTTCTTATGAAGAAGTATCTAGGTTTTCTAATCATATTGAGAATAAAAATGGTATGATAAAAAAGATGTTAGAGAAATAAAATTCAAGAATATCTATTTTAACCAATGAATTATTAGATCTTTCAAAATATCACGATGAGATAATTTTTGAATTTGAAATTGTTTCAAAAAACCACGAGGAAGTTAATTCTGAGATGGAAAAACTTTCTAAGGATCTTGAAAATGTAACTTCTAAGAAAAATATTTTAGAGGATAACTCTATTCCTAAAACTAATTTTCTTTAAGATAAAAATTTCGTTATTAAATTACAGTCGGAAATGTTTTCCATAAGGAAATCCCAATCAAATGTTACCTCTGGTAAGGAATATTTTTAAAAGATGTAGTCTGAAATTTTTTTTTGATGAATCGCACTAGTTTTAGTTATATATATTCTAAACCATCTTTTAGTAATTACTATTTTGTTCCCCAAAGTTTTCCATTTTTCACTAAATGTTCATGTGGTGGACATTTGGAAAATATATGTTCTTTAAACAAAACCCAATCATTAGGATTTCATTAAGCTTATTTTTCTAAGAAAATTTGGGTTCCTAAAATCATACTTTCTCAAATTTCCGAATAATTGAAATTTTGGATTACAAAAGTCTAAATATTATATTATCAAAAAAATAAATATAATGCCAACAAAAATAATTAGTACATGTATAGTGGATGTTCCTGACATATTATTGGTAAGAAAAACTTCTTTGAAAATATTAAAAAGATGAAAAGGGGAAAAATAGTATTCAGTGGTAATGATCAGGGATAGATTATTGGTATATGTCACATTGTTCTTATTAGAAAAACATTGATTTCAAATGTTTTATTTGTTAAGGGTGTTAAGAAAATCCTCATTAGAATAAGTCAATTAAGTGATGAAGGTTATGTAGTGATTTTATGAATGATATATTCATAGTTCACAATTCCATGGAAGGGTTTATTATTTCTACCCACGGGAAAGATAATTTATACTCACAAAACATAGTTGAAAATAAGAGCCAAATAATCCATTCCTTAGTGCATTGAAAGATCACGATTGGTTATGGTATATATGGTTAGGACATTATAAACTTAAAAACCAATGCAATCTTTCAATGAAAAGAAATGTAATGGATTTATCAGAGCATGGATTAGATTCTAAAAATGTTTTTGATCCTTGTCAATTTGGCAAGAAAAATAATTAAAGTTTTAATTCATTTATTGAAGTTTCAAATTCTGATACATAACAGTTAGTGCATATGGATATTTTGGGTCAATCCTGAACTGGTTGTACTAGAAGAAAATATTATGTATTTTTCTTTTTAATTATTACACTATATTTATGTGGGTCTAATTTCTAGAAAAAAAATTTGAAGCTTTTTCTTATTTCAAAATTTACAGATCCCAAGTTGAAATTGAGAAAAACCATCAATTGTTAACTATTCATAGTGATAATGGGTGATAATTTCAAAATTCACAATTTGAAGATTTTTTAGTAGAATAGACTTTAATCATAACTTCTCAACTCTATGAAGTCCTCAGCCTAATGGTTTTTTTGAAGGAAGAAATCAAATTCGTCCAAAGATAACTAGAACAATGTTGAGTGAATATTTTATTACTAAAAATTTTTGGGATGAATATGTAAGTAATGCTTTCTATACTATAAATTGAATTATGATTAGAACTATTCTAAAAACCCCATTACGAATTTTGGAATGGTAGAAATCCTAGACTTTCCAACATTATGGAATTTGGTTACAAAGTATTTATTCTGAATACTAAAGATAATTTACATAAATTCAGACCCATATTCGATGATGAAATTTTATTAGGCTACTCCACATATTCTATGTATTATGGATTCATTAATAAGAACACTTGTGCATTTGAAGAAACAATACATGTTAAATTTTATGAAACTAATCCTTACGTTTTTAAACAACCAAAACCTACATATTCAGATGTGTTTTCAAAAACATATTTTCATCCCTTGATAGAAGATTCTTCTAATAAGGAAAATGTTCATGAAAATATTTCTGAATCCTTTACCCCAAATGATTTCCTACCATATGTTGATGAAAATTTGGTACAAAACCCAAATCAGTTGTTTCATAAAAATCATCTCACTGACAGTATCATTGGTGATTTAAATAAACCAGTAAGGAAAGAAGTTCATTATGAAATGAAATAGAATATATAACATTACTTCCGAAATTAGAACAAAAAATAATAAATGATGCTTTAGGTGATAAATATTTGATTATATTCATGAAATATTAGCTTAATTAATTTGAAAGAAATAATGTTGGGAAATTGGTTGAAATACCTAATGAAACATCTGTAATTAGAGTAAAATGAGTCATTAGAAATAAATGTGATAAAAATAGAAGCATAGCGAGAAATATAGCTTGATTGGATCTTAATGTCTTTATTCAACCAGAAGGAAAAGACTATGAAGAAACCTATTCTCTAGTATAATGATGTGAATCTATTTTGATTTCACCTGTCATTGCAACATTCTTTAATTTCAAACATTGTCAGATGGATGTAAAATGTGCTTTTCAAAATGGATTTGTTCCAAAAGAAGTTTTTTTGAACAACCTTTTGGTTTTGAAGAAAAAAATCACCCTAAACAAGTTTTCTAACACACCAAAGCATTATATGAACATAAACAAGCCCCTAATGCATGAAATGATAGACATACAAGTTTTTTGTTACAAAAAAATTACGTAAAGGGAACTTCTAATCCAACCATTTTTATATATAATGATATGATAAATTTATTTGATAGTTCAAATTTATGTTGATTAAATTATATTTGATTCACATCAGCAATTTTTAACCGATTTGTTTGAGAATCTAAGGAAATATGACTTTGAAATGATTATGATTGGTGAGTTAAAATTTTTCATAGGTTTTCAAATTTCTAAAAAAAAATAATGAACATAAATATCTCAACATAAGTATATTAAATATCTTCTTAAAAATTATGGAATTGACACCACCAAGAGTATAAGTACTCCCATTGGTACCTCAAATTCTCTTAGTTTTCATGAAGTTGGGAAACCAGTAGATCAAACATCATTTAGAGGTATGATATGAATTTTTCTATACATGGAAGCTATTCGTCTATACATAATGTTTTAGTATGATTATATACAAGATATCAATCCTATAATAAGGAACAATGTTTAATAGCGGTGAAAAAAATGCGCTATTTAATTGGAACCATGGATTTAGGACTATTTTATACTTCTATAAATGATTTTGATTTACAAATTATTTCGGATGCTGATTTTTGTTGATGAGGAATGGATAGGAAAAGTACATCTAGAACATTTTATATCTTAGAAGATTCATTAGTTTTAGTGTAATGAAATAGGCCACACTCAGTAGCACGTTACACTACTCAATCTGAATATGCAATAGGTGTATGTTGTTCTTCTCATGTATTGTGGATGCAACACACACTCATAGACTATGGCATGAGTTGTACCAAAAAAAATATTATGTGATAATAGTAGTTCCATATCCATAAGAAAATACCCTGAACATCACTGTCGTGCAAAACACATTGATATTAGGCATCCCTTTATTAGGGATCACACACTAAAAATAGGTATCATTATTAAGTTTATCGGAACGCAAGATCAACAAGATGATATTTCTACAAAATCATTACCTTCTGATAGATATTAATACATTAAACAAAAGTTAAGAATGATTACTATAAGGTAATATTCCATATTAACATTATTTTGAAACCTATGTTCTTACATTAAGCAACTCCTTTTTGTAGAGTGAGTACATTTTCTTTGGTAATAGTTTTTTATAAATATTTTTTTAATAATAAAATTTATCATAATAAAATATTTTGTAATCAATGTTTCTTTTTCAAAATTTTCAAAATAATTTTTTCTTAAGTAATTTTTCATGATAATTTTTTTTCATGATGATATTTGTTTTCTTAATCAAAATATTTCATAATATAATTGTTCATAATCATTTTGTTTGTATTCACAATTTTCATAATTATATTTTTCCGAAATGGAAAATTTTCATTCCTTAATAAAATTTTCTCGAATAATAATATCTTCAAGAATAATTTTCCTCATTACTGATAATTTTTTAGGAATATACAAGGTATATTTCTTTACATTGGTTTGATTAAAAAATATTTTACTTATTGGTATATTTATCATTCCTCAATATTTTTTTTGATATTCAATTTCCTTATATCCTAATTTTTATATTAAATCCTCAAAAGATTGGAACCTACCCAAAATCCTTTTTCAGCTTTCATCTCAACCGTCAGATCAAATTACATTGGTTTCAACCGTTGGATCATTCTTGGAATATGAACAGTCACTTAAAACCCTATATAATAGACCATATAATGATTGTCCCACATAATTTATCAAGCCCTTGCATGCTTAAGATCTTCCCCTATACATAATGGTCGTTCCTTATTTTCTTGTTTTCTCAAATCTGAATATCTTTTGAAGCATCCTTGTATAAGTGAATATCGTTAGTTAATGATGTTTCAGAATGGAATGTCTACAGAGAGAGGTTGGTTGATCTATATTTTTTTCTATGTGTCATTCCTTTATTTAAATGAACATCGAGTTGAATTGATGGGAGAGTCTATGTGTATCCAAACCAAAGACACATTTTTTGTTCATCCAGAGTTATTGGTAGAATTTTATGAGACCACATGTTTTTTTCATGATGGGAAGGATAAAATATGTTTTACGAGTTATGGAAAAACTTATTCATTTTCCTTTATCATGGATAAAATCATTTGAAGATTTCTATCTGAGGGGGAAGCTGATTTCTGCACCCATAACCTACCTAATATATCAGGAAGTTTATATAAGGATAATTCCATAGAGTGACTTTGTTTATTAGGGGTGAGACACCAAAAACCAACCATCTCTCTACGTACCTCAGGATTATAGAATAATGGGTTCATGGATTTCTCAGTTCGAGAAAAGGATACAAGGATATCATGAAGAAGAGTGATATCTACATTTTGTATTTTATGGTAAAACTGAGGAAGATAAACTAGGTCCAGTATATCTTGTTGACTATTTCTAACAAAAAAAATGAGGCTCTCAAATATCATATTATATTTTTATTTGGATCTTATTTCAAGGATCATTTTACTTTATCCAGATTCATTTAAAATCCCATGCAGTTCTATGAAAATGAATTTCAAGGTTATGATGCTATGTGATGATACTCTAAGGAGGATGAAGGATGTCTTAAACCAAAATCTGCATAATTTTATGACTTTATTGAATGAAATATCCAAGCCTTATCTAATAATCCAGAAGATATAGATACATCCAAGAAGGGTTAGAGGAAGATAAAGATGAAAGAACCGTAACATAAAGAAAAAACTCTTATAGGTCAAGAAATCCAATCAATACCCCAAAAATATAAGAAGAAAACAGACGTATCATAATGAAGTTGATGTTATGTGGAGATATGATAATACGAACATGAAAAATGATATCCTAGAATTAGTTTGGATAATTCTCTAGAAAAAACATTAAAGATTAAGGCTACTAAAGAGTTTGGAAATCATGAAAATGTGAATAAGAAAAAGAAGATGATGATTGAGGATGAAATAGTTTAATCTATTTTCAAAGAAACCGAAAAAGCCTCTGAACAAATTCCAGTACCGAAATTATTTTAACAAGAATCACTTCCACTGACTCTAAGAAGGAATATTGAAATTTTGGTACATAAAGAAGAAGAAATGGTTAATGATGAGGAATTGGACCTAGAAGAAGAAGACTAAGCAAGTTACAATATCGATGATCTAATAATCCTTGTTAAATAATATCATGAAAAGGATTGTCCTTATAAGAAATTATCATTTTAGACATCCCAGGATGAATCTTCTAAAATTGATACTCCATGAAAAGTTGAAAAAGAAAAGGAATATGTAAACAAACCATCAAAATAATAGAGTATAAACCATGATTTTGTTCAACTAGAGGAGCTGGTGGGAGATGTTGAAAAGGGAAGGTTTGAGGGTGATAAGGTTGTCCAACTATCATATAGTGAATATGAATCAACAATGTCTATTGAGATCATACCGATAGCAGATAAAGAAAAATAGGTGTTAGATGATGATACACTATAGAAGGCGGATGTCAGTAAGAAAGATGTTGGTGGATCTTTAAAAAGAAATAACGATGAGATAGATAATGAATCTTCGCCAACAAGGGAATATGATTTAGAATCACCTTCTATGCATCATGATTTTGTAGTCCAATACTTGAATAAATTGGATGATAAAATTATTTTGTTTCCATGTAATTACTCGATATGTCAGATGCTTCAGCATTCATATAATCAGAAATAAGATTCTGTTTTCATGCTTATGGAAACAATCTTCACCAACGAAGGGGATTTAAAATTATTTTACATTGGGTATGATGCTCCCATGAGGTCGTGCAAGGAAATCAATAAGTGATCCAGGAATAAAATTTAATATTGAAAAATATTTAATGACATTATATATAATTTGATGGAGGATTTTGATACCTAATATAAAAAGATCAAAGATATTACTACAAGTTTTAACGAGAAGCTCAATTTTTAACAAACAGCTTGGATGTAGGAAGACAAGGATCTGAATGGAAAACATAATTTAGTTGCATTGAATCTGAAAAGGGAAAAATGTCTCATAATTGATTTCGAAGAAATGTTCAGTTTGAAAGAAGATATTTTCAAGAGTCGGGATGAAATTATTAAGGCCCAGGATCAAAAGTTCAAATCTTTTGAGATGAAAAATAATGATAAAAATCAATTTAAGAAAATAGTTGAAGTGGATTATAAAAAGGTTAATAAGCTGAAGACCATTTTCAAGAATCTTATGATAAAGGAAAAATAAGGATGATTTTTTTCTATAACTCCTATATTTTATTTTATTATCTTCCTTATAATAAAATTTCCAATCGTTTTGAAAATTTTGGTTTTTCAACATATGTTTTGTTGTATAAAACTAATATTTCTGGCAAAATATTTTTTTCCATTCTCCATATTCCTTTTTAAAATCATAATGGGGGAGAAATGAATGAGAAAATAGAATGATAAGTATGTAAGATAATTCCATATGTAAGGGGGAGTCCATCTAAGGTTGAATTTCATCAATGAAAATTTTCATTAAGCACGAATACGAATTTTCTCTTTATGGAAGTCAAGAACACGATACATAGGGATTTAAAAACCTAATGGGGAGTTATTTGTTTCACCATTATCCTTATGTAATGGGATATATGTTTCTCTTTTAATTTCATAAATAAAAATTCTATATCCTTATATTCTTTCTCATAAGGAAGTTTTTTCATTACAAAAGGGGGATATTGTTGAGTCAACAAAGATTCCATATTAATTTTCCATTTATATGTGTTTTTAAAATCACAAACACAAAATAATATGGAATATTGTTTCTACCTAAGGATTATTTTCATAAGTATGATGTTTCCTTCTATATGAAAATTTTGATCCTAACCAATGTTTTCGTTGTTTTATTTCTTAAACTCTCTAAATCAATACCATTTTATAACTATGTATAAAATTCAGATTCTTGTGTAAAACCTAGGAATAATATAATTACATGGATATAGAGTGTTCGGGTTTTAGACTCCTAAATATATGAAATTTAGACTCCAAGTTATCTGAAATTTAGAATCTAAATTCTATAAAATTGAGACTCATAATTCTCTTAAATTCAGTCTCTATATTCTTTGAAATTATGATTCAAAATTCTATGTAATTCAGACAAAAAATTCTCTAAAAATGAGAGTCCAAATTATTGAGTATTCAAACTCTAAATTATTCATAATTCAGACTCTAAATTCCTTATTAATCTTATTCTGAATTCAATGGATTTCAGACTCCAAAAAACATAGAATTCAGATTCCAAATTCTTTGGAAAATAGAATCTGAGAATCCTTTCCTTATAGACTCCGAATGTTTATTTGGTTAGACTACAAATTGTATTTTTCCATAGACTCTAAAAAAATAGATTTGGTTATATAACTTCATATTCCATACACTTGTTAGTAGATGATGTCTTATAATCTATTTCAAACTAAATGTTTTTTTATTGACACATGTATACGTACTAATGAAATTCAATGAAAAATCTGACTGCTAGAGGAGGGAGGAAACCGTTAGAGAAGTGTCTATAAATAAGTTCTCATTTGAATGACCTCATAACTGTGCCATCAATATAGTGATAACATGTTGTGGAGTGATACTTAGAGATAGAGACTCTCATTCTTTGTGCGTACTGAACATCTTGTTCAGATATCTTCACGTGATTCTGATTTTTTTTAGTACAATCGAGGGATTACATGGATAGGAAGACACGGGTGTTGACTAACATAGATTTCGAAGGCATTCGAGGATAGGAAGGCATAGGTTCCAACTACCTTAATGACTAAGGGCTTTCAGGGATTGTAAGAATGATTCTATTATTTTTATTTAGGGCCTAACCTGGTGTGGCTGAGACAGACATTCCGGAATATATAAATCAAGGGACTTTTATCCATGGTTTTTGGATACCCTACTCTTTGGGTAAAAAGATTTCAAAAATTGTTACTGGTTTTGATTCAAATTTATTTCCACTGCATTTTGAAATAGAAATAAAGTATTACATTCTTATAATTTCATATTCTTTTGTCTAATTTGATAAGTAATATTCTATATTCTTTAATGATTAATCTTTTCCGTGTAATATTTCTATAAGTTTAATTTCCAAAACTATATTCTCGGAACCTATATTGTTTTTTAGTTTAAATAAAAGAGGTCTTGTGAATTTACCTTGTTTAACTATTTTCAACATAGTTTTCTTTAAGGATAAAAATGAGTGTTTTATATTAATAATTCACCCCCACTTATAATTGAGCATCTAGAATCATATTTCAATCCTACAACATTTCCATAATTAGAATCATCAGCATTTTCTCACTAAGAATGGGACATAACCTAATTGAAGATCTTACAAATATCATTATTAAACTTACCCGACAACATTGATGTGGATAGAGTTGGCACAGTACATGGATTGTTCAAATAATCTTTTCATGGCCTTCTCATTGATGGAGTATTAGAGAATCCTTTATCATCCTTCATTCCTTTCCGACTTAATATTTTATCATTAAATGATTTAGGACAACCACTACTCATTTCCTTTGTGGACGTTCCTTCACCAACCCCTTCCAAAGTTGAAATATCACCCTAGTTCTTAGAAATTCTCAATGAAATCAACATTTTTTGTATCTATTAATGATAATAAAGATGTTGACGAGCTCAATTTTGATCGTCCAAAAAACGATCTTCTACAATAGTTCCACCACAATGTGATCCTATAATAGGACATGAATTCCAAATATAGGGAGACACACAATAATTAGTTGATGTGACCTCATATATAGAGACTAGAAGATTGCACGATGGACCATTATTACCTCTCATTAGTGAATTATCCGCCATTAGATCCATTTATTTCATGTTTCGAAACTAATGATCATTATCAGGAACCAACATATCAGTAGGTATGGGTAATTTATGGTTGATAACATCTCCATTGTGACCAAGTGTCTTTCAAAAATCCACACCCTTTATCTCTTTCTTACTTGTATATATATTAGTTCAATGACCCTTTATCCTGTATATCTCACAGGATAACTTCCTATGACATTGATTAACATTGTTACCGACATCCATACTTTCATTATAGAAAATAGGATTTCTTTCATATTCAACATTAATTTTAATGTTATCAGTATGAGTGGAGAGAGAAGCCACGTCAATCAGGGTGGAGAGAAGTTAAATATCCACTAGTATCTTGGAAAATTGTCCAATAATGGTCAACATCGGATCCCTTGTCCAAGCATATATGAGTCCTATTTATCATCCCAATATCATGTAGAATATATGGATACCAAATGAATTATTCAAGATAATGAATTGAACCCAAACCTAAGAAAAAGCACTCCATGCACATGAAGAATTGAATTCCAAAGACTATTCTTGAAGTTGAGGTCATCGAGGTCTAAAAAACATAGATCTGGTGATCCACATATGAATTTTAGTAGTATATCGAGGAAAAATGAAATGAACGAAACCATGACCAAGAGAGACACATATCTAGTCAGAAAATAAACATAAACACTGGATACATTGGGATAAATCATCGAACTTCCAAGATTTCAGACCCTTGGATAAAAAAAGTCATGCAATCAGGTATTTTACCGATTCTAATTCCCTCAACAAACGCAGTAAGCTTATCCTCGACATGAGCTGGTGACCCGTTTCATAGAATTCTTCCAGAACAAGAGTCGATGAAGGATGAAAACTCAATATTCGGATCAAATCCTTCCTACCCTCCCATACTTCACATCAATACCTCCAATGCATCATTCATTTTCAAATTCCAACAATCGGCAAATACCAGCTGATTTACTGGAAAACCAGACATATCAGGGGTCCATTTCATGAAATTATCATGAGAAACCAAAGGCACATTCTTCTTTAAGTAAATTAGTAAAACTCGCAAAATACCATTATCAAGATGATCACCTTCAATATGAGCATCCATAGTATTAGGGGTTGAGCTACATGCAGGATCAACAAAAACCGGGGAAGCCAATGATGTAGTGACATCACGATCCAGCATGCAACCATCAATAAGCAGTACATGAGGACCATCATGATCTACAACCGAATCATATCTTCTCATCGTTGTATCAAAATGAAATTTTGAAAGATCAATTAGATGAGAAAAACCCTTCGAGATATAGCCCATCCTCATATTAAACCCCTCCTATTTCACTATTCATGGGTACAATGCCCAAAAAATGAGGAATTTACATTATGAAACCCTCGATCTTATCTACATGATAGCGTGACTCATAATCCTTTCAATTTACTATCATAAATTAACTACTATAATGTTATTCTTATTTTATAATTCATAAGAGATAACAATAAATAAACTTTTATACTTAAAATGTTCTTAAAAAACCAATTTTCCCACATTTTGCTAATTTATTTGGAAATTAATTTTTCCACTGACAATTTTTTTTTAAAAAATAATCATCATTTATTATCCCAAAATATCAGTGCTATTATGGGGTTAATTTTTTATATTTTTTTAAAAAAATATACATATATTCAGGAATAATGAATGATACTGGTTTTTATGAGAAATATAATTTCTTTTTAATAATTAGAAATCATAAATGTTTTTCATGATACTTTTAAATGAAAAATTAGTCATGTTATATATATTTTAGTCCATTTTAAAAGTATGTATTAAATTTCATATTGAATTCTTATATATAAAATTCTAATATTTTTGCACATTTCCCCTTTCAAAAACATCATTCTTATTATGTTTGCATGGTTAATTTTTAGTTAAATTTTACCAATTATGTGAATATAATTTTGAATTTTTTTTATTATTTTGAAGCAATGTAATTTATATTTTAAAAAAATTCCATGATATTTTTTAACAATATTTAATAGTAAAATTTGGATGAATTAATTATCAAGGATTAGGTAAATTGGTTTACACATATATTTAAACAAAAATATAAGGGGTTAAATTATATAGAAATTTTTTAAACACCTATTGATTGACCATATTATGATGTTAACACATATATAGATATTGGAACATTTTTTATCCTTTCATTCCTTAAAAACATGGGTTTAAATTTTTCTTTTCAATAATTATAAGTGTGACACTCATCTCATGTTTTAAAGGGAACCCATATAATCTCCACTTAAAAATCCTATAAACCTTTTTTCACTAATAACTCATCAAATAACCTACTAAAACCCAGTATCATATCTTATAATTCATAGTTTTTTCATAAGTCCATCTTAAAAATCCTATTGGTGAAATGAAACATAATTTTTCTAAATAAGATATAACATCCCTAATCGAGCGTTTTATATTATTTATCCCTCCACATCATTAAATTTTTCATAAACAATAATTTTAGAATAAATTAATTATATTATGAATAATGTTATCTTATAATATTAATTTAATAAAATTAATCCATATCATCTTAAGAAAATTTGATATGAAATCATCATTCTGGAGTACGACAGACCGCCTTAGGACCATATATTTTTTATTTTCCATCACTACCTATAAATGAATGATATGTTGTTGGAATTAATATTTATGTGTTTTATTTATGAAATTAATATTGATATGTAATTATAATACATCATAGAAATTTTTTACCTTCTAACACATTGGAAAATAATAACATCCCTCATATGTCTGACAGACTACCACCTCACGAAATGGTGTGATTTTTTTTAATATCTATTTTAATTGGATGTTAATAAGAATATAATCCATGAATATATATTATTTTTTTAATATAATTATAATTATGTAATTATTATACCACATATACCTTCTTATATTCCATTTTGTGGCTGATACGATAACATCCTTTCTATGTACGAAAACATCCGCCTCACGAAGTGATGTGAATTTCTTTCAAAAACACCATTTATGGAAGGTAATTTTGGTCAAATTAATGAATGTATGCGAAATATATGATAAATAAAAATTAATATAAAAACTTAATATATTATTTAACGTTATTTTTTTCATATATTTTGTAAATTTAAACAACATTGTTGGGTATGTATAGCCTACTGTCTCCAGGAACATTGTGATACTTTTTATTTTTCTAAATTTTATGTATTAGTATTAATAAATATATAATTAATATATATTATATATTTATAATTTTTATAAATATGTAATATATGAATGTTTTATTAACATATGAGGACCATAAATACTAACCAAAATATAGCTAAAAAACGAATAAATTATTACATGAAACCTGAATATAATAAGGAACTACTAGTAAATATGCAAAAAAGGAAATAGTTAAATAATTTATGATATGATATATAATTATATGGTTCTTTATAATACATATATAAATTATATATATATATTATATGGGATTTTTGAATGTGTACGAAATAATTCAAGACATGTGGAAATAGATTTTGTAATAATTTTTTTTCATTGGGACAATAGTAATGCTATGCACCTAACATAATTTATTAGTTGTTTATACAAACAATTATATGTATTATATAATGAAAATACTTACTTCTCAGATATTAAAATTATTATTTTATGGTATTCTATCATAGGGATTATGATACATGTTTTACACAACTAGAAATGAAATTATGTTACTATCTCATCATTTATTAGGATTTTTTATGATTGTTCTTACAAAGATGAAATGTTATCATTTTTCACTCATGAAACTCACATATTTTATTCTCGTATGGTTATTACGGAACATTTAATATAATAGAGTATTTTCCCCTCTCATTTATAATTAAATGATTTATAAAATATTTCAAATAAAAATTTACATTATCAGTCTATTCGATCAAATACCATTCATCATCAATGTGAATGTTACCAAAAAATGATTACAAAATATTTTTCTCGTATTATTGGTAAAAAAATATACCTATGTTTTAGATTTTACAAAATCATTATAATGAATACACATATCTTTTTAAAAAACAAAACCTGTTTTGAATTTATTGAATATGTGAAAGCTATATTTGTTTAAACCTATACTAAACGATCAAAATTTTACACATTCATGACCACTAAATGGTTTGAATATAATGTTATATTATTTTATTGTAATTTTAAAATAAAATGAATTTTTTATTCTTTAATGTTTTATTTCTTTTTTCAAATATGAATTATAATTATCCTTATTTAATTTATCAAATTATTTTTAGTGAATCATATATAATATTTCATTAATTTATATAATTAAAAAACCTTATTTCAATGAAATTTTATTTTACTCAAGAAATTTTCCTGGGGGGTTTTCTTTCAAAATCAATTTCCATCTAAGATGACATCCATTGGTGTTTCATAATTTTTACTGGGGCATGATTAAATTATAGCACTAATATTATTTCTCTCTATGATTTATTATTTTTTGAAGGAATTTTAATGAATACCATTTCATTTTCATGGGTTATATTATATTGAAATATATATGAAACCCAATTATTTCAAATGGTTAATACTTTGATTAAGTTCTTAGGAAACCAATTTCATTTCTTGAGTTATGACATCATAAATGTTTTATGATCTCGTGGCACATATATGCCTAGATTAGGTGATGGGTGGGACATATATCTCCCTCCAATGTATTGGATAATTATTAATGTTATTTTAGTTAAAAGGGTGCACATAAGGTTATTACAAAACAAATAGAGGATACAATGGAGGTTATCTGAAGCCCAAAATAAGCCACACAAGTCATTATCCAAATTATAACATGTTATGAATTTCATGATTGGTATCTATAGAGGAAGATTATTTGTTCTTATGTATATGCCAGAAATAAATTTCTTATGCTAGTGTTATGATCTAATGTATCATGTTAATTGATTCTATTATGATTACTATCTTATGAACTGAAAAAAATTTATAATAGGACACATATTTATGATCTTTGATATCCATAGTATGGTTTTCAATAGATATTCACATGTTTAAAATAACCATATTGTAATTATATGTTGATATATAACTTGTTTACCCTTAATGATAATTTATTCTCATAAAGTATTGGTTTTCATTTCCATAGGATATGAAGAATGTTTTTTGTATGTTATTTCTAAGAAGGGTTCTTGTTGTGGAGAACACAGTGGGAGATGAAATAGTTAACATATAGACCATTAGTTTATGTGTCACTATTTTCCAATCCAATAGAACTAAAATATTCTAGCATGTATTGTTATGAGTTGTTAAATAAAAGTTGTATATTAAGTCATAATATTAATTTGGTATAAGGTTGGGTCACTATTATGTGTATTAGATAAATAGTTTATTAAACCATTGGAAAATAGGATGAAAAAAATACTAGTGAGATACCATGATATATTTACAAGGATATATCTATGGATATGTCTAAGGATAAGTCTGAAGATGAGTAAAAAATTTGGATGATGTCATGAAACATTGGTAAATGACAGAGTGATTGGTTTTCCCAGAAATTATATCATTTTATAGATTATAAAAAGTGTATTTGGCTCTAATATACTATTACCATAGGGTAATAACTCTGAAATGGGTGAACATAAGTAGAATCAATAATCACACAGTGCGTGAGGAAAATATTTACTACACACAAGGTTTTTCACTCCTCATGGATATTCTTGATAAATTTACAAACTCTTTATCAGGAATCATAAAGGATGTGAATAATGAAAATTAATTAATTTAGTAATTTGTATGGTGTTATAGACTAAATATATTGATCAATGATTTATAAATCCTATAAAAATATTTTTAATGATTTTTTTGTTTTTCTGTTATTATTAGATTCTTTCACAATCTTCTTTATTATCTTATTCAATGTAGGGAAACTAATTGAACCATGGTAATGCTGAATGAAATGGAAAATTCAATTATTTTTATCCCAATGAACATAATGTTATCGGAGATGGAATGAATCACCACATTTATATGGTAAAAAATATTTTCAAGATATTAATCATATTTAACATCCAAACAAGAAATTAAGAGAAGAAAAATTCTCGTGAGTGCTTCATGAGGAAAAATCCACCATATTTTTGTGGGTCCACTAATCAACTAGTAACTGATCAATGGGCCATTACCACTAAAATGATATTTTACATTCTCTAGTGTTCATACAATGAATAAGACATTTTGGTGATCTATCGTTTTTTAATGTGAACTATATCAATGGTACAAAATTATTTAGAACAAAACTCATGATGAGCTAATCGATCCTATAAAATGGGATGAGTTAAAGAGAATATTTTTTATAAAGTACATCCATCATATTCTGTGAACAATGAATGATAATAATTTACTACTAGTAAATTAGAATCATAGTGAATATATGTGTATATATAAAGCTAATTTCAAAAGACTTTAAATGTATACATATTATTTAATCATTAGTCCATAATGTAATATTGATGGTTATTTTGGTTGTTTTAGAAAAATACATCAAAAAGAAATTATCAATAAAAAATATATTTTTCAAAAAGAATTCATTCAATATAAATTCATGGTTGAAATGTAAATTGGATATTCTGATTATTCACTTTGTTTTTTATAATAAAAGAAAGATCATGTCTTGTGTGATCGTGAATAAATCACTTCGTGGAAGGAAATTTTAGTAACCTATATACCAGAAATTTGGGAAGAAGAACCCAGATGTATGGATGAATGAAAAATTCTAGTGTTATAAGTTTGGGATGGCAGTGTATATTGAAAAATAATATATAGGTTAAGTGAATATGATATAAAATCAAATTAATGGAGAGATATCTCATTATATTGCACCACCCACACTCAATTGTTTCATAGGTATAGATTTTGGAAATTTTCAAATCAATGACCTAATACAAGGTCAAATATGGATTATAATCCATAAAAACTTCTATTGAAAAAGTATAAATAGAAATAATATCTAATACAAATGGATTAACATATCCTTCCCACCATAGATTAGAATTTCATGTCATATTTTTGTGAATGTTCCCTGTGAAAATATTTGTGTTCATCCTTTAGATTAATTTCATGTGATTATGTCCCTCTAAATGGAATTTGGATTAATGAATCCACATTTTATATACTAGCATTATGAAGATAAATTCAAGGGTCCAATTAAAATCATATTTATAATATATGTTTTTAAACACGGGATATTCATTGAATTAACATTTAGAATTTTATATTTCACTTATAAGAATAACATTAGTGTTATGGATACTATTATTGGTTTATGTGTTTTTTGTATATCATATGTTAAATATATTTGTCACCCCTTTAGGTTTTATGATATGAGAGGTTATTAATTTTAAGGAAATTTAAATAGGCGTATAAGGTAATGAAATCCTATTGTTTTGTATATATTTTACTGATAATGTCATTTGAGGGGGAATTACTTCATGAATTGTAGACATATTATTAAATATAATTAAATACAGTTGGTTTTATCTTTTCAATGATACTGAGGTAATTATTTTTTATAGTTAGTTACATTACAAAGTTTTCTATTATGGAATATTTCTCTATGGAACATCATTCTAGAATTTATATTAATTAAGTTATAAGGATTCATTGAGTACCACATTAAATTATATATAATTATGGTCAAATTATTACCTCAATGTTTTGAAAATTTCCTTTTAAGATCATGATATTGGGGTAACTTTCAACACTATGTATCATCCAGAGATATATGGTCAGTTTGAGAGGAAAATTAAAATGCTATAGGTTTTGATATGATATTTTTAAATTGATTTCAAAGGTTTTTGGGATAAATAGCTTCTTATAGATGTTTTTTCTTCAAATAATATAATTCAATTAAGTATTAATATAGTTCCTTATAAACTACATTATAGTAATTATTGTATAAATACAACTAACTAGATGGAAGATTCAAATATAATGATCTAGGTATATGAGATAACTAAGGAAATGGATGAAAGGTCAGAGCTATTAAGAAATGGTTAAGGGAATGAAAATGATGATGGAAATTTTCTATTGATAAATATTGAAATGAAGTATATGTTAATGATGGCATGATGGATTTTCATTGAATGTATACAAGGAAGAATGCAGAGAAAAATAATCCTGATGTACATAATCCCCCCTAGAAATTAATTATTTTATTATGATGGTCCAATATTTATTGGAACATCCACCTAACCATGCCTAAGTCCATGATGTCTTACATCTATCTCTCAGGAAAATGTAAATGTATGTTCCAGGAAAAACAGAAGCATTAGATGGGCATGTAACCAACATTGAAAATTTCAATAATCAATGATTAATCCATAATGAATACGATGATAGACACCAATATCCACGAAATTTATTAAAAACAAAAGGAAAAGGAGGTAACTCAGAACTGAGAAGATATGATCAATATGTTCTGCTTATAATTAATTTAATTTAATTATATAATTACACCCTAGTTGATTATTTCATTGTTGATGTGTCCAAAATCGAATCTGATGTTCAGCTTTTTTATAATTTAAAATCCAATCCTAGGAATCTCCTTGACATGATCCATATGTGACCCATGTATCTATGGTCATCACTGATGTAGTATCCATGTGAAAAAATATAATATCCTTATGTTGGTAATGTCTTCCTTTGATCTTCATGATAATCACTTCCAAAGAATAATCCTTCATCTGGTGGAGAACGATCACTTTCGTTCATGAGAGTTTTCTTGGAGATTGAAGAGTTGTCTAGGCTCGAGAGCTATTATTAAAGGATATTTTGAACAAAAATATTGGTTAACTGGTTGAATTATCCCTTGGATAATTATGATAATAATAACATAATTGGGAAATTAAATCACCATGTAATAATAAATAATTAGCACGTATGTTACTACTTAATTTAGTATTCCATTTGAAACCCCATGTAAAACAAATATATAAATGATATTATTTCAATGACATGTAACTTTAAAATTATATTTAAATTATATTTAAACAAATAATATTTATTATTATTTATCACTGGACCCATAACATAGTCTGGCAATCCTCCTAAAAATTTATCAGGCCATGAATACTGACTATTTGTTTATTAAATAAATATAACTATATTATTCACTAATACATAAATATTTTTCTGAAATATATTATCTTGAATAAATCATGACGAAATAACTTCAATTAGGCATACATGAATAATTATAAAACCACAACCGGGAATAATATGTATACAACTTGTTAGATAAATAAATTATCTAACTGATGTACTAGATACACTTACTATGTGACCCTTAAGACCATTACTTCATTGGCATTAGGTGAGCTTGCCAAAAATACAAGATTACTTTATTGCAATGCTTGAAGGACCCCAAGATAATTAATTTTATGTTACAACGACATGTCACCAAATATTAATTCTTACCATGAAATAGAATCCTTTTGTCTTGATATCTAAAATCTAGTAGGTTGCATATAAGGTCCATTAGCCCATGTGCTCGATTTCGCATGCTTTGACTTCCCAGAATAGAAATTTTCTAGAGAACACCATGTATACAGATTCAAATAGGACATATCATTTCCATTAAAGGGATAGATATATCTACTTCTATATAAGAGAAAAATCCATTCTCACATTATTCATTAATGATGTATTACACGTGATGCACCCAATATATCCTACCTCACCGGGAACATTGGTCATCACAGTTTTCATCAAAACATCTTAGTGTGTGAGTCATAATTACCATTAATAATAATCTTATAGTCTAAGTACCAATAAACCTGTTTGTAGATAAGTAAAACCAATAGAACTTATTAATGTGGATTTCCTACTACGGTGTCTTGTTCTTATAAAATCGTCCTAGATATTACCAAGGGATCACACCCTAATAAGGTTCATCAAATATTTACGAGTCCCCACCCCTGATAAATTGTACCATTTGTGTCCATTAAAATGAGATCATCTAGACATAGAATATATATTCAATAATATTTTCATAGAACTTATGGGTAATCATCATATTAGGGATCTACTATGACCTTTTAATGAGACAACAATTCTTAGGATGTTATTATTCACTATATCACGCAGAAGGAAAATATTGTGTGATAATTATTTTATTAATATTCATCCAATGAATTCAGGTTTTATAATAAAGTACAACGATGTTGGTTTCTAGGGAACCAACAACAATAGAACCCCACTTGGAATAGAGCATAATACTAACAAATTTCAGTCCACTAGCACTCATATGATATTCTTTCCTCTATTAAGATAGGACTTTAGTCAAGGGTTCCTAAATTTTCTTATCCATTTACACTCTATTTATTTAATCTTAACCCCTTATATTAAAATCCCTAAAGAGGTGATACTTTCGGAGAATGTGATTTTTCCATTGTTTTGACCTTGGATATTTTGTAAGAGCCACCACTATAGTATTATCACAATAAAAAGTAATTAGATCTTTAATGTTAGGAACCACATCTAGATCTTGGACAATGTTCAGAATCCATTTGCTTCCTTGGATGCATCATAAGCCACTATATATTCAGACACTTCTGTAGAATCAACTACAACTGGTTTCTTCAATATTTTCCATTTCATAGCTCCTCCATTGAAATAGAAAACAAATCATGATTGTGTCTTCATATCATTATTATCTATCTTAAAACCATTATCATTTTACCCAATAATGATTAGCTCGTTATCTCCTCCATTCACCAAGAAAAGTTCGTTATTTATTCTCAGATACTTAAGGATAGTCTTGACAACAGTATAATGTTGTTCTCCTGGATCTTCATGATATTTACATTCGATGATCAGTGTATAAGAAACATCATGTCTGGTACATAACATGGCTTACATGATAGATCCTATCACTAAAGCATACAGAATCTTACTCATCTAACATTTCTCATGTTTTGTCTGGTGACATAGTTTCTTGGAAATATGTATACCACATGACACTAGAACAAATCCCCTCTATGATTCTTCCATACAAAATCTCATTAGTATCTGGTGAATATATATACTTTGACATAGTCCATATTTCCTCTTGGATATATCATGAATGATATTGATCCCTAGAATATATGATGCTTCAGCTAAATCCTTCATGGAGAAGCACTAGTTCAACAAGTCCTTAAATAATTGCAAGACTAGTATATCATTTTCAATATGTAATATGTATTCAACATACCCAACTATGTTAAATACCACATTCTAATTAAATTTCTTTTAAAAACAAGGATGATATTCATTCTTAATGAAACCAAATTCTCTTATATCATCTTCAAATTAAATGGTTCATGATCTGAATGCTTTATTTAATCCATAATGGATCTATGTAACTTTAAAACCCAATTATCATCACATTGTGTCACAAGAATTTTTGGTTGTTTCATATAGAAATAATAAGATGGTTCCCAATAAGGAATTGAGTTTTGACATATATCTTCCAAATCTCATAGTCATGGAAATAAACTATGTCATGTATGATTCTTATGGATTTAAACTTGGAAACTGGTGAAAATCATACATCATATTCATTTACATGATGCTTTTTAAAACCATTAGCAACAATCCTTTCATTATAGGTACTAAAAAGTCCTTCCATGTCCAGTTTCATTTTGAATACACATTTACAACCAACATGCAATACCCCAAGCTTCCACGGTACACTTCTCTTTGAATAATACAGTAGCGTGTGTTGTCCTCAACTTCAAGTTCTAACTCACACCACAACCAATCGAACTAGCCATAATGAATAGTAATACCAAATTTTTGAAATTTTATAAATTTTATCTTTCAATATGGACTTCATTTTTGGATTCCGAATATCCGAATTATCATAGGGATAATTTTTTGCACTTTTCTAATAACTTTCATATTTTGATGAATAGTGAAAATTACTAAATTTTAATTAAAAAAAACTTTTTAAATCTAAATAATTAATAATGATAAATTATGGATTTTAGTGATTTTAATGTATAATTAGATTATATTTTTTCCATTTAATCCAATGTTTGTCATTGGACATAATTTCGCATTTAAACTAGACATAAGCAAGTGCCAATCTTTTGATAGTTATTATTTCTTAAAAACGCACTTTCCGTTTTGACAACTGCAATTAATTTTAAATTAATTTCTGACACTTATATGTTTTGAATTTAGAAAAATTGATTCCATATTTAGAATCATGAGTTCCAAATTGTGTTAATAGGTAGCTTTTATTTTTATACATCTGGAATAATTACGTCGGTAAATATTTTATTTACCATGGTTAAAGGGTTAATCCTATAAATAAGAGGAAAAAATAATATTATAATAATATTAAATTACCCTAAAACTTGTCCCAAACATATTTATTGATACATTTCCGACCATGGGAATATTTGGATCGATTTTGGGACCCCATGGAGCCACTGGTAAGTTATAATGAGAATTTATATTAATTAAGTTATAGTAAATACAAAAATGACATAAGCATATATCTGTTAGGAATTTTTTTTACATAGGGTTGTATATGTTATTTTCCAACTATAAATATTAATTAGAAATATTAATCTATTTCATACATAATTTTATTTTATTTATAATATTTAGACATTGAATAATTAAATTTATTTATGACATAATAATGATGCAGTATTTTCTTTATTAATGAAAGAAACAAATAATTGCTATTATAAATGATAAAATAATTATAATTTGAAAGTTTTGATTCCATATAAGAATTTTATAGGTTAATATGATATATATTTATTTCTTAAATGTGTTTTTTCCTAATTAATAAAGTTGGTAAGGCTTTAAAAAATCAATTATTAAATAGTATCATAATTGACATAATAGAGTTTTTAAAACAAATATTATATTATAAATTGATATAATATTACTAATAATCTAAGGATCTTCCAAAAGACTTATATAATGATAGGTGTATCATTAATGGACCAATATGTGGTCTGTTGGATGTATATATTAAGTTTATTAACAATATAATATAAAAATACAATGAGACATGGTAAATGTCAAACTAATTAACTAAGAATTAAAACTAAAAGATAAGGTTAGTAAAGTGACCCAAACCTGTCTAAAATCTATTGGTTGAGTTTTTTTTAACCTATCCCCACCTTATTCTAGACATAAATCAGATTGGGGACATTATAAACTGAATATTAATTTATTATAAAATAATATTTTATGTTTTTCCTAAGGTACCTTTCACTACTCTTATAAATTGGAACTCATCCTTCTCACTAATTAACACCTTCAAAGCCTCTTGCTCATCCAAAACCGACCTAAATATCCTCTAAACATCACTCACTTAATCCTAGAGGCCTTCCTTTAGTCAGAAATCCAACTCTAGGAGCCCTTTTTGATCAAATCAACAAGAAGAACCCGAAGAAGAGGTAAAAATCTCACCACCTCTTTCAAGTTCATTTCTTCTTCCACTTCTTCTTTCTTTGTTATTTTGATTCTAAAATAATAAATAAAGTATCATATATATAATTGGATGATTTTAAAAATATTTTACAACCATATTCATTATTATATACATCCTTTGAATGACATGTCACCATACGTGCGTACGTACGGCTTACCGTCTCCACGTCATGGTGTAATTGGTATTCAAAACATTATTATTTGGATGGGTATGATAATGATGATTAATTGATGTAAATAATAAATATATAATGATAATTATTCTGTAAATATGATATACCAACCAATTATATATTATTATAATATCAAAATAATGATATTGTTTCTTGTGCATACGTACGGACTACCGTCTCCACAAACTCGATATGATTCATTACCCATCATATCCATTCAAGAATAACTCTCTTTTGATGATTAAAAATAATTTTTAAGGACTTTATATCATTCTGGATATTAATATGATAAAACCTATCCATAACAAAAAACAGCTTATGTAACAAAACATATAAAAGAAAACGAGTAAGTTAACACTCGAAATGACAATAATTATATGATATTATTAACAACGCAATGTTAACAGATCATATATGATATCATATTAATGTATATTATTCTTGTATAATTTAATAACAATTATTTTACCATTATATATGAGGATAACCTACCCTCGACCAAGGAAAAGTACAAGGTAAGGGTTAATTTTACAATCTCTTTATTATCCGAAGATGTTTTTTTTAAGTAACTACCGGGACCCCCTTTATAATCCACATCCATGATTTGTAAAAATATATTGTAAAACATTTTTACTGTTTACTAGAAAATGGGTTAATCTCATTTATTCCATTATGTGTTTTGAATGGAATATTTCCGTCATTTTCCAAACAAGATTCTTTTTGACCTTTTGGACAAATTTAAGGTAAGAATGTTTTTTTAACTTATACGGAGGGTTCGGCCATTATCCGTCGTTATAACATCATAAAAGCTTACCTTACAAGCTTATAATAATATTTTCAAAATATATGTTTTCTTTATAAATTATGTGACTCTAAAATGCTTTCAAAATAGAAAGAGATCTTTCTTTAAAAAGGGTTTTGATTTAATCTATGTCAACATTTTTTGATGAATTTTAAGTTTATTTGAAGTTGATTTATTGTTATACAAAACATCTATATTTTATTGAAGGTTTTGTCATATTTTTGACTGTGGATGTGTTATTTTATACCATTCATGGTTTATGGTTAATGAATTAATATTTTGTATTCTAGTATTAATACGAATGATTATGATATGTTTAAACCTTTTCATATGAGGAATGTATTGGACATAGTAAGTGGTGGGTGGAGCCCACTATAAATTCTCAATGCATCGGTAATTATCATGAGAAAACTAGATGAGGAATTGGCCGAGGCCATTTCCCAATTTGAGTTATGGTTTTGACCGAGGCCTTAATCATTTTTAGACGTCTTGGCCAAGGCCTTGAAAAAATGTTTCAGAATGTCTGACATTATTCATTCCCTCATATAGAAAATATATTGAGGTTTTATGTGGTCATTATACTAGTAGAATACCCATGATTATGTTTTATTATGTCATTATTTACTCAGCTCATATTCATTCCATAAAAGTATTCATGTTTATTATTGGTAAAGGCATGTGGTTTCAATTATTTTACATACTTCACAGTTATGTTATCTTCCGCTGTATTTCTTACCCTTATTGAGCGTTTGAGCTCACCCCTTTCCTTGTTTTATTTTTCCGAGGATTCCAAGAAGAGTATTGTGATTGATATGTAGGGTTAAGATAAAGGAAAAAATGGTTTTCTCAAAGAACTATTTACGATGTGTTTTATGTTTGAAATTGTAATGTAATGAAAATGTATGTAATCTATTTTCCAAGACTGCTAAACTGACCAGTCCTTTGGGACATGATTTCTTTGTGAAAATTAAAATGTATTAAAATAATGCACCGACTCCGGGTAACTAGTGTCGGGGAATTATTGTTTGTATCAGAGCAAGTTTAGAAATAACCTTGGAAGCTATATTTATATAAACTATGATTAGATCACATAAACCAAATATAGACATTAAGGATTAGTATAGAAGGACTTCGTAGAATATTGGTAATGTAGAGATTTTGTGAGTTTTCCAAGAAAATACATCGCTGTTTGGATATGAGTATGTAGAGGTGGCTCTGGCACATATGTACCTAGGGGTAAAACCTGAAAACACCGCTTTGAGCTATACTCGAATGGGAACTGGTGCACGACAACAGGCCTTACTGCACTCTTGGTTATGACACTCTCGAGGGATATGCTTATGATAATTCTCATTTTCTTTACAAACCACTATGAATGGTTTATTAGTATATATATTTTCAAAGAAAACATTTTTGTGATTATGGATTATATCCATAAACTATTCAATTTACATTATGTATTTTACATGTTTCGAATTATGAATTGTTATTCCTAAACTGAACTAGTGTATGCCATTGTTTTGAAATGGCACATAGTGGAAGGATTGTAAATTGTATCAATTCATGTACTCCATTTAAGTATTTACATCCTACTCAAGAAAATTATACTAGAGCTGCAGATACAACTGGTGCTGATCAGCTTATCACTATATTGGGACACCTCACTCAATTTATAAATAATAACAATAACCGTATGGAGCACCCTAATCCACAACATGGAGGATCAATGTTAGATCGCTTCATAAGGAAACAACCACCATCATTTAATGGGAATAAAAATACATTGGTAGCTGAGCAATGGATATGTTCCCTAGAGAGAATATTTCAGGCTTTCGGGAGTAGTGAAAGGGAAAAAGTTGTCATGGTAGTTTATCGCATCACTGGAGATGATGATCAATGGTGGTCATTGATTCAAAACACAAAGGAGGATGAAGATGTATCAAGTATAGAATAGAGGGAGTTTAAATAGATTTTCTTAGAAAAATACATTCCTCATGACCGTCTAGCGGATATGGAAATAAAATTTCTCACTCTGAGGCAAAAGGAGGATGAGAATGTTGCAAAGTATGAGGCTAACTTTATAAGGATAGCAAGACATACTGTAGATTATATATGTAACCCAAAAAGTTAGATTGATCGTTTCTTTGATGGGTTAAAACCATTTCTTCGTCGAGCTTTAGTACTGCAATCCTTCTCGTTATACGAAGATATTGTCTTATGTTCTATCAATATAGAAAAGGAATACTATAAATATTATGACAATCAAGCAAAGAAAGAGAAGAAGAGAACAGTGGAGCAAGAGACAGGTAATAGGAACAAGGGAAGGATTTTCGATTATGTGATAATTGTGGGAAGAAACAACCTGGTACTTGCCCAAAAGGAATGGGATTCTGTTACAAGTGTGGTGAAAAATGCCACCAAGCTCATGATTGCAAGGGAAAGAAAGATGTTCTCAATGTGGAATGCTATAATTGTAGAGAAATGGGGCATTATGAAAATGAATGTCTTATGCACAAAAAAAACATACCTCAAAAAATGCCAAGGGAGGAAGGCCAAGCTAATGCTATTACTACAATTGAAGTTGAATAATTATTGTATTTGTGTTTTTGGATTCATGAACTATATTTCGGTTATACGAATAATGTGATATATATAAAGATTGTACTACAGTACTATTTCATTAAGGACATGAGATTGTGTGGAAACAAGAAAAGTGACTCAATAGTAGGTTAAATTTTGGAAAACATATGTTTGAGAGAAAGATAATCTATAATATGGTTCTGATACCGAGGTAGTGACTTTTGAATAATACATGACTGATTTGGATAAATTATATTGGATATTCTTGACTACCTTGAAACTGATTAATGATTTGTATATTCCTTAATTTTTTGAGTTTAAAACATTTTTGGATAGAGGGAGTATATCTAGTATTCTATAATGAATAAGGGAGAATGAATGTAATCAATAAGGTTTTATGGTAATTCAGGATGTTGTAGTGATTTAAAAGAATACATTATGAAGGTGTTCACATGTTATTCCGTGGAAAAAAGGATATTCATTGTGTTTATCATTCCCATAGATTTTGGACTGTGAGTTTGGACAAAAGAAATTTGTATAAGTCTAGTTTGAGATTATTTTTGGATTTCCATAAAAAGGATAACCTAGAGTTCCAGCGGCAACCCGTCGTGTCCGGTAAGGCCACGAGACTTGAACCTGCAACTGAAGGGTGACAAGGGTGTATCACCTACCACTGACCCACGCGATGTCCCAGATCAAATAATGTAGTTTTTTAAAGTGTATGGTTGATGAATTATAAATTGATTTTTTTGGAACCCTATACGAACATGATAAATAGAATATTTTTTAAGATTATTATCTTTTAAAGTGAAAGATGAGTTTGTGATAGAAATTAATTAAAGGATGAAAATCTACGTGACAAGTAAATTTTTTTTTCTTCACTTATTCTATGAAGAAATAAATTCTTCAACTTCAGGTAAGGCATATTAAAACAAAAAATGTCTTATCCTAATACCTTATGTTTTGTTGAACCGATGGTATTTTAAATCATCATAGATTAGTGGCTTTGAGGCCCACAATTCTAAAATTGTTTGTGATTGATGACCTCAATCACTCCATATAAATATTTACGTTTTTTCTCCAATTATGTGTCTCTAATTTCCCCCAATGTTCTCCTAATAGAGATCATAATTTTGTGGTGACTTTTTCACTCCCTTCTGATCTTATTAAAACTAAATTTTATTAACCCAATTTCTGATGTGGGGTTTCCCATAGAGGTATTTCTATTTTCAACCTTTTAATTTCAAAGAAAAATTTAAAATTGTGAGGAACCAATTTATCAAAAGAGGAGAGAATGTAACACCCCATGCTTCAATGATATGCTTCTCTTTGAATAATACAATAGCGTGTGTTGTACGCAACTTCGAGTTCTAACACACACCACAACCAATCAAACTAGCCATTATGAATAGTAATAAACACTTTTTGAAATTTTATAAATTTTATCATTAAAAATGGAATTCATTTTTGGATTTATAATAATGAAATTAGCTTAGGGTAAATTTTTGGTACTTTTCTGATAACTTTCATATTTTGATGAATAGTGAAAATTACTAAATTTTAATTAAAAAATGATTTTTTAATCAAAATAGGTAATAGTGATAAATTATTAATTTTAATTTTTTTAAAGTATAATTATATTATATTTTAAACATTTAATCCAATGTTTGTCATTGAACATAATTTCACATTTAAACTAGACATAAGCAAGTGTCAATCTTTTGATAGTTATTGTTTATTAAAAACACGCTTTTTTTTTGACAATGGGAATTAATTTTAAATTAATTTCTGCCAATTATGTGTTTAGAATTTATAAAAATAGATTCCATATTTACAATCAGGAAGTCCAAATTGTGTAAATAGTTAATTTAAATTTTTATTCATTTGGAGTAATTACTTCGGTAAATATTTTATTTTCCATTGTTAAAGGGTAAATCTGGTTAATAAGGGTAAAAGATAATATTATATTAATATTAAATTATCTTAAAACATTTCCTAACACTATTTTTGAAACATTTCCGACCATGGGAATCTTTGGGTCCATTTTGGGACTCCATGGAGCAACTAGTAAGTGATAATGACACTTTTTATTAATTAAGTTAATGTAAATACAAAAATGACATAAGCATATATCTTTTAGAAAAACAATTTTTACAAAAGGTTATATATGTTATATATTCTACTATAAATATTAATTGGAAAGATAAAAAAATTTCCTACATAATGGTATTTTATTTATAATTTTTATAAATTGAATAATTAAATTTATTTATGACATAATAATGATGCATTATTTTCCTTATTAATGAAAGATTCAAATAGTTGGTATTATAGACGATAAAATAAATATAATTTGAAAGTTTTGATGCCATAAAAGAATTTTATAAGTTAATATGACATGTTATGATTTCTAAAAATGTGTTTTTCTCAATTAATAAATATGTAAAGACTTTATCAACAATCAATTAGTAAATAGTGATGAAATTGAAAGAAAGGAGTTTTTAAAACAAATATTATACTATAAATTTATATAACAATCATAAAAATCTAAGGTTCTGCAAAAGGACATATATAATTATAGGTTTATCTTTTATGGACCACTTTTGGGTCTCTTGGATGTATATAGTATGTTTATTAACTATATAATATAAAAATACAAAGAGACATGGAAAATGACAAACTAATTAACTAAGAGTTAAAACTAAATGATAAGGTTAATAAAGTGACCCAGAACTGTCTAAAACCTATTGGTTGAGTTGTTTGTTACCCATCCCCACCTTATAAAATAAATAAATCAGTTTTGTGCCATTAAAAACCGAATATGAATTTATTATAAAATAATATTTCTTGTTTTTTCTAAGGTGCCCCTCACTCCTCTTATAAAAGAGAACTCACCCTTATCATTAATACACACTTTCAAAGCATTTTGGCTCAGCCAAACCCCGACCAAATATCATCTAGAATTCTATAAATTCATCTTAGAGGCCTTCCTTTAGTCTTACAACCATATTAAAGAGACCTTTTGATCAAATCAAAAGGAAGAACCCGAAGAAAAGGTAAAAATCTCACCACCTCTTTCAAGTTCCTTTCTTCTTCCACTTCTTCATTCTTTGATATTTTAATTCTATAATAATAAAACCAGTATATTCTTTATACTGTGATGTTATTATAAATATGGTACAAAAAAAATCATTATTATATCCATCCTTTGAATGACATGTCACCATACGTGCATACGTACGGCTTACCGTCTCCACGTCATGGAGTAATTATTATTCAAAACATTATTATTTAGATGGATATGATAATGATGTTTAATTTATGTAAATAATAAATATAACCAGATAATGATTCTGTATATATGATATACCATACAATTATATATTATTTTAATATCAAAATAATGATATTGTTTCTTGTGCGTACGTACGGACTACCGTCTTCACGAACGCGATGACATTCATTCCCCATCATATCTGTTCAAGTCTAATTCACATTTTATGATTAAAAACTATTTTTAAGGACTTGATATATTTATGGATATGACTAAGATACAACCAATCCATATCAAACACGACTTATGTAACAAAACATATAAAATAAAATGACTAAGTTAACACCTGAAACGATGATAATACTAATATATTATTAACAAAGCATTGTTAAAAGAACGTATATGATATCATATTAATGTATATGAATATTGTATAATTTAATAACAATTATTTCACCATTATACTGGTGATTAAACTACCCTTGACCAAGGAAAAGTACAAGGTAATGGTTAATTTCACAATCTCTTTATTATCCGAGGTTGTTTTTACCTAAGTATCTACTAGGACCCCCTTTATCATCCGCATCCATGTTTCTTAAAAATATATTTTAAAACATTTTTAATATTTAATAGACAATGGGTTAATGTAATTTATACCCTTATGTGTTTTTAATGGAATCTTTCCGTCATTTCCCAACCAAGGGATTTTTTGACCTTTTTGACAAATTTAATGTAAGAATGTTTTTTTTAACTTTTACTGCAGGTGCGGCCATTTTCTGCCATTATAACATCATCCAAGATTCCCTTACAGGATTATAAGAATATTTTCAAAATAAATGTTTTCTTTATTAATAATGTTACTCTTAAATTCTTTCAAAATATAAAGAGATATTTCTTAAACAATGGTTTTGATTTCATCTATATCAACATATTTTGATGGATTTTAAGTTTATTTGAAGTTGATTTATTATTATACAAAACATACATATAGTATTTAAGGTTTTGTGATATGTTTGACTGTGGGTGTGCTATTTTTTTACCAGTCGTGGTTTATGGTTAAAGAATTTCCATTTTGTATGCTAGTTTAAATACGAATGTTTATGATATGTTTAAACCTTTTCACATGAGGAATGTATTAGACTTAGTATGTGACGGGTGGAGCCCGATAAAGCTCCTCGATGCATCGGCAGGTCTCATGAGGAAATTAGACGTGGAATTGGATGAGGCCCTTTCCCAATTTGAGTTATGGTTTTGACCGATGCCTTAATCATTTTTAGAGGTCTAGGCCGAGGCCTTAACAAAATGTTTCAGAATGTCAGGCATTATACATTCCCTCATTATGGAAATAATTCTGATAGTCCATATGGTCATTCGACTTGTAGAATAATCATGATTATGTTTTATTATGGATTTATTTACTCATATCATATTCTTGCCATAAAATTGTTAATATTTATTATTAGAAAATTCATGTAGTTTCAATTATTCTCCATGCTTAATATTTATGTTATATTCCACTGTATTGCTTACCCTTACTAAGCATTTGAGCTCACCCCTTTCAATCTTTTATTTTTCCCAGTATTCCAAGAAGTGTATTATGATTTATATACAGGGTTAAGCTAAAGGGAATAATGGCGTTCTCAAATAACTATTTACACTGTGGTTTATGTTTATAATTGTAATGTAATGTTAATGTTTGTAATATATTTTCCATGACTGTTAAACTGATTGGTCTTTCGGGACATGATTTCCTTGTGATCATGCCAATGTATTAAAATAATGCACCATGTTTGGGTAACTGGGGTCTGGGCATTACACAACAAACTTCACATTAATATGTGCATCGACCAAAACCCAAATTTTTTTGATACATGGAATCCATCTCATAATTCATAACTTCTAGACATATTGTAGCTTTTGAGCTCCCTAATGCTTCATTTTAGGGTAAACGTTCAATATTTTCTAATAATAATGAGCCACCTTCATCGGTGATATGGAATCCTTGTTACTCTGGTTCCCTTACATCTCTTTTACTCATACAAAGTACTTGTGTTTTAGGAACAAAATCTTCCATGAGGACCTTTGGAACATGTTTCTATTACAACTCAGGTGTATCTTAGGCATCAAAACCATCGAATTCAATCTTTCTACCACAATCCATTTTGATGATGTTCCCCTTCGCAATAAATACATATTTCCTGGTAACAATCAATTTCTTGTCTAAGGGTTTGTATAAGTAGTATCACTTTGTTTCCTTGGGATACCCTATAAATATACTCTTCTCTCCATGAGGTTCTAGTTTTTTACTGGGAAATCCTTAAAAAATTCATTGCATCCCCATACACGTGTATGCAATAATGTGTCTTTCTTTATACTACATTTCTCGATGTGAATCCCAATTGCAGCCTTAGTTAGTACTTGTTTTAATTTATATGCCACACTTTTCAATGATTATACTCAAAAAGATAATGTAATATATTCATGAATCATCATCGAACATAAAATTTCTATTAAGTTATTGTTACTCATTTTAGTAACACCATTCCACTGTGGTTTATAAGGTAGAGTTAGTTGAGATAGTATCCCTGACTACCAAAAATGTTTGATGACTTCTTCGTTAAAATATTCTCCACCTCGATCTGATTGAAGATTCTTTATCTTCTTACCAAGATCATTCTCTACATTATTCTTTAACTCCTTTAATTTATCAAAGGACTCCACCATATACCTCATTATTTTGACATTTCTATATCTACTCACATCATCAGTAAAAGTAATGATATTGGAGTGTCCACTTATAGCTTCTATTGGAAATGGTCCACACACATCAGTGTGTACCAATAATATAGGCTCATTGACCCTTTCACCCAGAACACCAGATGGTTGTTTGTTCATGTTACCTTGTAAATTTGTTTCACTTCTATCTAGTGGGTTTAGCTCGATCAAGTCTAAATGAACATCTTGACAGATCTATGTCTCACGCTTCACCTTTACATGAAAAATGTGGTGAGGCCACAACTGGGTGTTTTATTATTCATATGAACTTTATTAATTACCAATTGACAACACTTGTTTCACATAATTTAATACATAAAACCCATTATTTAAATGCACTATACCATAACAGACAGTTTCCTTATTAAAGTATCAATTTTTTTCCAAACAAGAGAATAAATCCATATACATATAACCTTGATATGAAAATTATTTCATGGTAATATTAGGTAAATAATAACACCCAGGTAAAATCAAAATCATTACCAATGGAAATGTGATATGGTAGACACCAATGGAATGAGCAGTGAGCCTCACACCTTTGGTAGCTCGCAGATCCACATATCCTTTGGAAATTTTCCAAAATGTACTTGGGTTCACTATTTGAATACAAGTATAATCCCCCATAGTGGTATCTAATACCCAATGTGTATTAATGTAATTATTTCACTCGATAATGAATGCACCATTGAATTCCTCTTGCCTATGGGTTCAGTTCATCTTTCATTAACCTGACTTTCCATATTCATAGCATAATACCTTTTTTTTCCTTACCCTTCATCTGGATCTTCTTCTTCTTGGTTGGAATATTCATGGAGGATTTAATTTTTTTATAACTAATAGACCCATTTTCCTTTTCCATCCACATTGATTAACCATAATGACTATGTGGTTTTCATACCCCCTGACCCAATCAACATGGCTAATCAGGGTAAGAATTTATGATAGACTCTTCTCATTATTTATTTTATTATAATTCAAAATAAAACCAGATAATGTCTTTGGTAGTGATGAAAGTATGTGATCTATATGAAACTCATTAGGAAATTTAATCCCAATGATGTCTAGATTCTCAATATATCAAATAAAATTGAGTACATGCGGTCAATTTTGCACAGACTTTCCAATATTAGAATTGAAGAAAGCAATGAAGATCTCATTCATTTTCTGTATCACATTCCTTTTAAAGAGAACCCAAAGGGGAGAAATCATGTTATATGAATGCATTTCCTTATATTTCTTCAGGATCCAATTGTTCATGGATGATATCATGAGTCACTGAACATCTGTAGTGTCTTTTTGATTTTTCTCATACCCACATAGTTCCTCATCACATCCCCCATTTCAATGTGCATCTAGTAAATGCTCTTCCAACACAAAAAATTTTCTATCATGGTGAATCATAACCCTAACGCTCCATTGACACTCTTAAAAAATAGTTCCAATGGGAAGGTTTTTCATCATGATTATGGATCACAGTGATATGTTTGACATAATTTTTAATCATTTCTAAAAAATAAGAAAAAAATTTTTAAGTACATTATATTGATAAATATTGAAAAATAAATAAATTAAAATCTATTAGCCACCCAGTATTTTGTCGAAACATAATAGCCCCAACTATTGGATTCAGAATATCCTGGTTCTTATAAATTCTATTAGAAAAGATCCATATTTCCTTTCAAAGTACCCCAAAAAAAGTTTGTCACACAAATTGATTGGGTTTTGGTCAGTATTCCAAATTCCAACTGCATTAACTCACAACTCCTTGATCTGTTGAGTGGACACCTCAATCCTGAAATCCTTAATTTTGGTTTCCATCAACCTTTGCCTCTTAGTTACACCATTTATTTATAAGGAATCCAAACCCTGATGTAAACTATGTTAATTCAACCAAAAACATAAAATTAGAAATCACTGATAATTGAACACTACCCAACTAGGTTTTGTTAAGAACTTTTAACTGTAGTTTGATTCTAACCAAAGTATGGAATTTTATACCGACGTGATAATTAATTGTGGGATTTTATCCTTTATTCATAAATTAGCACTTATTATCTTGTCACATGCTTATTAATGTTATGTGGGATATAATTATTTAATAAACTATGTATAGATAACACTTACCCATAATATATTTTTATTTTAGTTACATCATGTATACTTGTTAGTTCATTAATTATGTGATCATGTCAAACATCCATAATGAATAACCATACATATAATAGAAATAAAGTAAAGGTTATGATAAATTTCTTTACTATTGTTTAGTTTCTCTAGTGGTTTTTAAACTAACCATGAACTAGGAGAGAAACACTATGAACCACTTAAGGTTCATTTGTACAGATTTCCAACTATCCACCTTTTTATCTCATCGGATTGGATTCACCTTAGCTCCAAACATGAACCGCCTCCACAATCTTTGGAGATCATTCCATTAAATATTCATTTAACTCACACACTTTTGAGGGGTAAAGGTGGGTTTACATAAATGAACCCATGGGTATGAAGTCCCTATATTATAACGAGGAGAATCCATAGAGTCCATCAATATTAATTTAATAAATAAATTAAATGTCAAACAGTCACATAATGAGGTTTGGTCAAGAACATGATCAACCACATACATGCAAAAAATTATGAATTTTAATAAAACAAGAATCCAATCATATAGTCATTCTTATGAAGATAAATTACGCTCAAATTGGTTAATCATTAACATTAATCAATCAATCCTTTTTAACATCATCATTTTCTTAATTTCCTTCATACTCTCATCCATAACCTTGTACATACCTTTTACCATGGGAAAAATCTGGTGAATACCCATCCAAAACTACCCATCATGTATTTAAACATGTATACTGTAGAGACCCAAAGCATAACGTACAAGGAAATTACATTACTTTTGCGGAATACTAATTACATAACAAAAACACACACACAAGGACCGTAATAGTTTAGTGTCTTTGGAAACTCGGAATGTAATCTTCTAATCATGGTGAAAGATTTTCAAAATCTGCCATGAAGATCTTCCCTTTTTTTTCTTACCTAAAACCTTTATTTATATCATGGGGAAAAGAAAACATAAAAGGGCGAGCTCAAATGCTTAGTAAGGGTAAACAAAAGAAAAATCAATCACATCATATTCATAAGAACATAACATTTTGGAAAACTTAACCTGCAAAAGAGATCATAATATCATAACATGGGATAAATCATAGTAGTGAAATGTAATCCCAATAATCATTACATAAAACATGAAACTTAGTGGAATACACACATAATCATAGAGAATCATATCTTATTAGTCAAGACTCATTGCCAAGACTATCTTAGTGGACAAAGTCCATTTCTGAACCGAGTCACCCTCGTTTCTGTCCTGTTTCACTGTACTGGTATAACCTACCATTCCAGCCATGTCTATCTCATAAGATATAAAATATTTACCCAATGCATTGGAGGGAGATATAGGTCCCACCCATCTCATAATGATACTATTCTTATGTGTTCCACAAAATCATAAACCATACATCATAGCATAACCCATGAAATAAAAATGGGATTCTTAAACAACATGACATCAGAAAACAATTCATATAATATAAAGGAATTCATAAAAATATTTCCATCACAACATAATCAAATACATGTAATAATAGGGATAGAAACAGAACCCTTTATTATCTTAGATGGAAAATAATTTTGATAAAACACTTGAACTCCATTCTTGAAGAAAATATCCTTTCTACTTCAAAAAAAATTCCTTTCTTACATGTCTTAAAATTTTAAACTAAAAGAAGATGATTAAAAATAAACTTGAAAAATTTTAAAGGAAGATTCTTGGAAATAATGTTTTAAAAATCCATTCATTCTGTATAAGTTAAAAAAACATTTTTCTTGTACTTTTTTCGGAAAAGTCAAAAAAAGTACCTCGTACGAAAAACGAAAAATGTTTCCTTTCATATCTTTTACTAAAAACTCGCCGAAGGGTAAAATAGGATTTAAAAAAATTTAGGTGAATGGAAATAATATTACATTTTGAGGAAACATGGATGTGGATGATAAAATACACCCCAGTAAATGCCAAAGTATAAAAAATCTCGGATAAAAATGAGATTGTGATATTTCCCTTACCTTATGTCTGATATGCTTTGTACGTATCTTAACCTCCTGTATAATGATTTAAATAATGTAATTAACTAAGTAAAGAATCATATTCATTGTTATGATATCATATATGGTTCACTTATGACTTTATATTACCGTTCTTTTGTAAATTCCATGTTAAAGAACCGTTTTGGGTAAAATCATTTCATTTATCGTAGGTGTTTGGACTTGTTGTTATTGACATTATTATTGCTTATATCATGATTTACATACTTCTAGAATATAAAAAATGATTTATCTATCATATATATTCAGTATATATATATATATATATATAATAGATAGATAAATGAAATGAAACACACCGTTCATGGAGACGGTAGTCCGTACGTACGCATGAACGATGTTTTCCTTTCCTTATTATCTTCAATGGAAGTAAGTAGATGAAATACATATATATATATATATATATATACATAAATACAGTAGATTTAACATGTCATATATTTCATTATTATTCATTATATATACTTTATAATCATTCATTAATGGTTAATGTGGAGAATGAATCTCATCGCGTCGTGGAGACGGTAGTCCGTACGTACGCACGAGCGATGATATCGTTCTCATGATCGTGAACTTGTGTTGAAGTGTATGTATAATATTTCAGTATAAATATCACTTTATAATAATCATATATAGTTACTCATTACACCATTATACCCATCCAATTAAGGTGGTGGCGGAAAATAGATTACACCACGGCATGGAGACGGTATTCCGTACGTACGTACACGCGATGATTTCATTTTTCCGTAGGATGGATAGAAGTTTAATTAGAGTTGTTTCATATTTATAGTAACATATCATTATATAAAAAATACTGATGTTATTACTTTATCCTGAAACAAATAAAGAAGAAGAAGTTGAAGAAGAAAGAAATTGTAAAAGATCGGTAATAGATATTACCTCATTTTGACGGGCCTTTTCTTATCCTCCAACTAAAGAACTAAAGATGGTCTTTGAAGAAGAACAGGATCTCTAGGATGATACTAGGGAAGTGGAGAATAGATTTGGGTAGGGGTTGGTTGATCTTGAAGGCTCAATGTGGTGTGAGGAAGAGGGGGAGGAGGTGACCTTTTATAAGGGAGGAGAGGGGCACCATAGGAAAATCTCAAAATATTATATTATATTAAGGTCAAATTCGGTTTATAATGGTTCCAAAGGGTCTTATTTCGAATATAAAGTGGTATGGGTCTAAAGAATCTCATAAAATAGGATTTATCCAAGTTGAGGTTCTTATTTTAACCTTATCAATTAGATTTATCTCTAAGTTAAATAATTTAACTTTTACCGTGACTTTTTTTTCTTACACTACATGGTTAATAAAATTACCATAACAAGCCAAAAGAACCCAAAGTTGTTTATTATTAATATATCTATCCCTATCTAAGTCATTTGTCCGATCCTTAGATTTTTAGGAATTAAATAACAATTAATAATATAATATTTTTTTTAAAAACTATTTTATGTTAATTTTGACACTATTTGGTACATGATTTTTATGAAATTCATAACAGAATGATATGTTCCACCCAAGTTACTTATATCAACAATAACATGTCATATTAACCTAGAAAATTAATGTAAGTCAAAAAAAGTCTCCAATCACATTTATTTGGGCATTTATAACATCAATTATGTCAATATTTCATTAATAAGACAATTACTCCATCATCTTTGTGTCATAATAAATGATAATTATTTAATCCCTAAAAATTCTAAATAAATTCATATGATGTAGATAATTGTATCAGTTTTCTGGAGACTATTCATTTTCTAATTTTCATGAAGTTTATCACTAAATTATAATTATTATACTTATAAGATTTAAGAAATTGACATGTTGTCACATTCTTTGGTTTTAATAAGAATTAAATTATTTTCATTGGAAAAAGATCCTAAAATGAATCTAATCCGACCCTTAGGTTATATGGGTCTAGTTTTTTCCATCCAATAGGATTTTTCAAAGTTTTAGGGTAATTTTATAATCTTAAATTTACCCATAATTACCCGATTTACATTTAACTATAGTAAATAAAATATACCGTAGATACTATTCACAATGCCCAAAAATAAAAAGTAGCTTATTAACATAATTTGGACCCACTGATTCCAAATATGGAATCTATTTTTCCAAAATCAATAAACAAAAGATTCAGAAATTAAATTAAAATTAATCTCGTTGTCGAAAGAAAACGAGTTTTTCTTTAAAACATTGCAAAAGATTGAATTGATTTAATCTACGAATTCAAGGTAAAATCAATGATAATGACATACATTATATTAAATGGTAAAAATATATTCTATTTATACATTAAAAAAATTCAATATTATAATTTATCCAGATAATATATTACGTTGAAAAAACTTGTTTTTAATTAAAATATAGCGTATTTTTACTATTCATTAAAATATGAAAGTTATTGGAAAAATATCAAAACATTATCTAATGTAAATTTTTATATCCTGATTCAAAAGAAGAATTTTATTTTGTCAAATTGAACTTATAAAAATTTCAAAAACTAGATTTAATGTGGGTGCGCCATCAAATGGCGGAAAAACTGTATTTCTTGAAAAATTCTTATTTTACCCGAAAAATTTATTTTGTTCTTATACAATGTTCTAGAAATGTGTAAAATGAATAATAATGTTATAAAATTCAAAATATAGTTAACAATATTCATATCGTCTAGTTCATAACAATAATATATCGTTGTTTAGTAAAACCTGGTATTACGTACAACACACGCTATCGAAGAAGGTCGTGATTGCGTGTAATGCAAGCCAAGTCAGGGTTGCGTGTAGTGGACAACTCCTTTGTTGTTGCGTATAACAGAATCCAACCATATTTTATTTATAAATTTAATATATATATATATATACACTCAATGTTGCGTAGAATAACTTCTATCAAACAAACTTGAAATTGTGTGTAACAAGAGGCAAGAAAAGTGTTGCGTATACTACAAGCTAATACGGTGTTGCGTATAGCGCAAGGTAATCTTGGTGTAGAATACAACACAAGACATTAATGAAATTAAAAGAATATTTTTCATAAAATCTTGGGTTGTTACATTCTACCCCCCTTAAAATGAATTTCTCCCTCGAAATTCGTCGGGGTTATAAATGGTTTACTATTCGAAAGTTTCTTTGATAAAACCCAAATCGTAAAAAGGAATACCAAAACCATTATTTAAAAACAAAAGTATGAAACTTAACGGTTACCCAAATAAACTAATCACTGGGTTTCCACATAGGTGAAAATATGGATATGGAAGTGAAATCTAACCATCATGTTCTGATGGAGAGTGGTAGAGAACATGGCTATGGAAAAGCCAGAAATCGGAAAGCCATAAATTTGTGATGATCTAGGGTAGCATCTGATTAATCAGATATAAGATCACTAGGAAAACATTTTTGGTTTTCAATATCATTTCCCTAAAGTTGAAAATTTTGATTTAGAAGAAATACTTACTTGATTTTGGTACAATCTCACTATTGTTCGTTCTTTGAACAATTTGCACTTCATCTCTTAAAGAAATGAAGTTGAATTTGTTATTCATGAATTTTTAACAGATCATGTGATAGAATGATGTGTCATTCCATCTGTTTCAAACAAAAGTTTAGCAATAGTTATCAAATATACATAAGTCCGTCTTTGGTGAGTTTATCATATACGATTCCAAAAATGAACTTATACTTCATATATCGTACCTCTTAATAAAATAAAACTAGTTTCTACTAACCAGGGACTTTCTGTAGGCCAATGGTATGCGATAAAGGACCGTCTCACTTTAGTTGTGGGTTCACTTCCCACAACCTTGGCCGACGCGATGGGTTGTCGCACATCCTGCAGGTTGTCCTTTTTCTAAAAATACATTATTATAACATCCCATCAACAATATCAAAAAAAGTTTTATCATTAAACAATACATACTTGTGTCCAACATAATCCATTCCAATCATTAGGATTATCTAAAATACTTCGGTCTAAGCTCATTGTATAGAGAAAATGATCACGTGAATGCCATCATTTATCCCCCATATATCTTGTTCGTCACATTCCAGTCATGTGAATACCATAATCATGTAATCTTTTGAAAAATGAATACCCATTGAATCTCAGTGAAAACATGAGTGCTATCAAAAGATAACTCTTTCCACATACCAAAATCCTCAAAATTCTATATACTTAGTCATTATATCAATAATGACCTCATGAATACAATAAAAAATCTCATTATCTTCTTGTCCCTTCATTATGCACATATCATCTACTTTCCAAAAATATTTCAATCACTTTTTTTTTTCTTGGTTACCAGTATCATATAATTATTGATAACCAATACATTGATATTCCAAAATTCCACAATACCATAAATGAGATTCCATGATACTATTTTGAAATCCCATTACTTAAACACTTAATCATTCCACCACATCGTTGTCATATTCAACATCGCCAATAGTGATCACATGTGACTTCCCTTTGTCCTTTTCCTTAAGTAGTTCCTCATGTCGATCATCACTAACCCTTGGATTAGGGCATTTATTAGCATAATGCCCCATTTCCTTGCACTTGAAGAATTGAAGTGTTGGTGGTGCATTCTCTTCAGTGCTTGCTTTATTCACATCATTAGAAACCCTTTTTCCATTACTTCGACAATCAGCTATTCGATGACATTCTTTTCCACACTTAAAACATTTTCTAGTCCCTTTAAGACAATCTCCACCATGCATCTTTCCACACATTGTGCATAAGGAAACATTCATCTTCTTTTCACAATTATTCTGAGATTTCCCCTTGAACTCCATCTTTTGTTTCTTGTCAAAACCATGAGATGGACATGTAACACCAACTTCCATTTCTACCTTGATAGCACAACACACAATTTCTTCATAGCTACTGATGTCTCTTATAGATAATTCCCTTCGAATACTTGCTTTTAAGCCACTGAAGAATCAATCAACTTTACTTTCAGGTTGGATGATAAATCCAGATGCATACCTTGCAAGCCTTGTAAAATTCGCTTCGTATATACCAACAGATTCATCATCCTTTTGCTTTAGTTCAAGAAACTCCTTCTCCATATTTTTTCAAAGAATACGAGGGAAGTACTTATTGAAAAATAAGTTCATGAACTCGTCCCATTCCATGGACTCAATTTCATCTCTTTGCCTCGTATTCTTGATAAGATTCAACCATTGATCAGCTTCACCTTCCAAACGATATACTGCTAAGATGAATTTATCATGTTTAGAACACTGATGAACTGAAAATATATTTTCAGTGGTACTGATCCATTGTTCAGCAACGAGTGGATCTGAAGACCCACTGGAAGAAGGTGGACGTTGCCTCATGAAGGACTCAATAGAATATTGTTCCCTTCTCTGCTCATTTGGAAGTCCAGAATGATTCATAGCTTGTGTAAGTATAGCAATAAGATTTTGCACTCCATATCCCATAACATGTGTTTGTTCAGGAGGACAATCATTGCATTTTCCATTACAGTGGTCAACACGGTTCCTTCGGGTTCCATCCATCGTCTAAAAACCAAAAATAATAGTGTGAGAGGCAAAAATCATGCTAGGTAAAACAACATAGTAAAGGGGGATCACCCTCAATATCTAACATCTTAGGTTAAATTCTAATAACGTTACCATAGTTCTAGGACTATATCCTATACGTATACTTATCCTTAGGGACATCCCTAGACATACCTTAGAAATATCTCTAGGGATATCACTAACGTTTTCGCATCCTAGTTTCCAAAGATTGACTAAAACTTTCCTATGATACCAACTGTAGAGACCCGATGCTTAACGTACAAGGAAATTACATTACTTTTGCGGAATACTTATTACATAACAAAAACACACACACAAGGACCATAATAGTTTAGTGTCTTTGGAAACTCGGAACGTAATCTTCTAATCATGGTGAATGATCTTCAAAATCTCCCATAATGATCTTCCATTTTTTTCTTACCTAAAACCTTTCATTATATCCTGGGGAAAATAAAATATAAAAGGGTGAGCTCAAATGCTCAGTAAGGGTAAACAAAATAAAAATCAATCACATCATATTCATAAGAACATAACATTTTGGAAATCTTAACCTGCAAAAGAGATCATAATATCATAACATGAGATAAATCATAGTAGTGAAATGAAATCCCATAATCATAACTTAAAACATGAATATTAGTGGCATACACAAATAATCATAGTGAATCATATCTTATTAGTCAAGACTCATTTCCAAGACTATCTTAGTGGACAAAGTCCATTTCTGAACCGAGTCACCCTTGTTTCAGTCCTGTTTCACTGAACCGGTATAACCTACCATTCCAGCCGTGTCTATCTCATGAGATATAAAATCTTTACCCAAAGAATTGGAGGGAGATATATGTCCCACCCATCTCATAATGATACAATTCTTATGTTTGCCACAAAATCATAAACCATACATCATAGCATAACACATGTAATAAAAATGGAATTCTTAAACAACATGACATCATAAAACAATTCATATAAGATAAAGGAATTCATAAAAATATTTCCATCGCAACAAAATCAAATCCATGTAATTATAGGTATTGAAACAGAACCCTTTATTATCTTAGATGGAAAATAATTTTGATAAAACACTTGAACTCCATTCTTGAGGAAAATATCATTTCTACTTCAAAAAGTTTTCCTTTCTTAACATGTCTTACAATTTTAAACTAAAAGAAGTTGATTAAGAATAAACTTGAAAACATGTAATGGATGCTTCTTGGAAATAATTTTTTAAAAATCCATTCATGCCATATATGTTAAAAAACATTCTTCTTGTACTTTTGTTGGAAATGTCAAAAAAGTACCTCGTACGAAAAAAGACAAAAGATTCCTTTGATATCTTTTACTAAAAACTCGCCGAAGGGTAAAATAGGATTTAAAAAATTTTAGGTGAATGGAAATAATATTATATATTGAGGAAACATGGATGTGTATGATAAAATACACCCTAGTAAATGCCAAAGTATAAACAATCTTGGATAAAAATGAGATTGTGATATTTCCCTTACCTTATGTCCGATATGCTTTGTACATATCAGAACCTCCTGTATAATGATTTAAATATTGTCATTAACTTATTACAGAATCATATTAATTGTTATGATATCATATATCGTTCACTTATGACTTTATATTACCCGTTCATTTGTATATTCTATGTTAAAGAAGCGTTTTGGGAAAAATCGTTTCATTTATCGTAGGTGTTTGGACTTTTTGTTCTTGATATTATTATTACTTATATCATGATTTACTTACATACAGAATATAAAACATGATTTATATATCATATATATTCTTTATATAAATATATATATATAATAGATAGATAAATGAAATGAAACACACCGTTCATGGAGACGGTAGTCCGTACGTATGCATGAACGCTGTTTTCCTTTCCTTATTGTCTTGAATGGAAGTAAGTAGATGACATATATATATATATATACATAAATCCACTAGATTTAACATGTCAGATATTTCATTATTATTCATTATATATACTTTATAATCATTCATTAATGGTTAATGTGGAGAATTAATCTCATCGAGTCGTGGAGACGGTAGTCCGTACGTACGCACGAGGGATGATATAATTCTCATGATCGTGAACTTGTGTTGAAGTGTATGTATACTATTTAAGTATCAATATCACTTTATAATAATCATATATAGTTACTCATTACATCCTTATACCCATCCAATTAAGGTGGTGGTGGAAAATGGATTACACCACGGCGTGGAGACGGTATTTCGTACGTATGCACGCGCGGTGATTTCCTTTTTCCGTAGGTTGGATAGAAGGTTAATTAGAGTTGTTTCATTTTTATAATAACATATTAGTATATAATAAATACGTATGTTATTACTTTATCATGAAACAACTAAATAATAAGAAGTTGAAGAAAAAGGAAATTGAAAAAGATCGGTAATGGATATTACCTCTTTTTGACGTGCCTTTTCTTAACCTCCACTTAAAGAACTAAGGATGGTCTTTGAAGAATACCAGGACCTCTAGGATGATACTAGGTAACTTGAGAAGAGATTTTGTCAGGGTTTGGCCGAGCTTGAAGGCTCAAAATGGTGTGAGGAAGAGGGGGAGGAGGTGCCCTTTTATAAGGGAGGAGATGGGCACCGTAGGAAAATCTCAAAATATTATTTTATATTAAGGTCAAATTAGGTTTATAATGGTTCCAAAGGGTCTTATTTAGAATATAAAGTGGGTAGGGGTCGAAATCCTCTCATCCAATAGGATTTATACAAGTTTAGGTTATTATTTTAACCTTATCAATTAGATTTAACTCTAAGTTAAATAATTTAACTTTTACCGTGATTTTTTGTTTTCTTACACTATATGGTTAATAAAATTACCATAACAAGCCAAAGGTACCCCAAGTTGTTTATTATTAATATATCTATCCTTATCTAAGCCATTTTGCCGATCCTTATATTTTTAGGAATTAAATAACAATTAATAATATAATATTTGTTTTAAAAACTAATTTATGACAATTTTGACACTATTTGGTACATGATTTTTATGAATTTCATAACAGAATGATAAGTTCGAAACAAGTTCCTTATATCAACAATAACATGTCATATTAACCTATAAAATTAATTTAAGTCATAAAAAGTCTCAAATTACATTTATTTGGCATTTATAACATCAATTATGTCAATATTTCCTTAATAAGACAATTACTGCATCATCTTTGTGTCATAATAAATGATAATTATATAATCCCTAAAAATTCTAAATAAATTTATATGATGTCTATAATTGTATTAGATTGCTGGAGACTATTCAGCTTAGAAGTTTCATTAAGTTTTTCACTAAATTAAAATTATTATACTTATAAGATTTAAGAAAGTGACATGTTGTCACATTCTTTGTTTTTAATAATAATTAAATTATTTTCATGGAGAAAAGTTCGGAAAATTAATCTAATCCGACCCTTAGGTTATATGGGTCTACCTTTATCCATACAATAGGATTTTTCCAAGTGTTAGGGTAATTTTATAATCTTATATTTACCCTTAATTACCCGATTTACCTTTAACTATAGTAAATAAAATTTACCGTAGTTACTATTCATAATGCCCAAAAATAAAAAGTATCTTATTAACATAATTTGGACCCACTTATTCCAAATATGGAATCCATTTTTCCAAATACAATACACAAAAGATGTAGAAATTAAATTAAAATTAATCCCGTTGTCGAAAGAAAACAGGTTTTTCTTTAAAACATTGCAAAAGATTGAATTGATTTAACCTACGAATTCAAGGTAAAATCAATGCTAATGACATAAATTATATTAAATGGTAAAAATATATTCTATTTATACTTTAAAATCATTCAATATTATAATTTAACCACATAAGATATTACGATGAAAAAAGATGTTTTTAATTAAAATATAGCGTGTTTTTACTATTCATTAAAATATCAAAGTTATCGGAAAAATATCAAAACTTTATCTAATGTAAATTTTAATATCTTGATTTAAAAGAAGAAATTTATTTTGTAAAATTGAACTTATAAACATGTAAAAACTAGATTTAAAGTGGGTGCGCCATCAAAAGGCGGAAAAACTGCATTTTTTTAAAAATACTCATTTTACCCGAAAATTTTTTTTTGTTCTGATACCATGTTCTAGAAATGTGTAAGATGAACAATAATGTTATAAAATTTAAAATTTAGTTAACACTATTCATAACGGCTAGTTCATAACAATAATATATCGTTGTTTAATAAAACCCGATATTGCGTTCAACACACGCTATCGAGGAAGGTCGTGATTGCGTGTAATGCAAGCCAAGTCAGGGTTGCATGTAGTGAACAACTCCATTGTTGTTGCGTGTAATATAATACAACCATATTTTATTTATACATTGAATATATATATATATATATACATTCAATGTTGCGTAGAATAACTTCTATCAAACGAACTTGAAATTGTGTGTAACAAGATCCAAGAAAAGTGTTGCATATACTGCAAGCTAATACGATGTTGCGTATAGTGCAAGGTAATCGTGGTGTAGCATACAACACAAGACATTAATGAAATTAAAAGAATATTTTTCATAAAATCTTAGGGTGTTACATATACACATTATTCTTTGTGACATAAAGCATGAATGCAGAATAATAATTGAAATAAAACTAATACATGATGTGCAGATCATTGAAAATTATGCAGATGATTATTAAACATCAATATATATATATATATCAAACACCTATCACATGTTGTGTCCCAGATTTATGACCACATGAAGGTACATATCTCAATACTTACATAATATAATAATAAATTTTTATATTTTCGTAATCTGGAAATATTATACATTGTGTATATCTAACTACAAGACATGTACCCTCCTCACTGTCCATCCGAAGTAACCACCTAGGGAAACGGTGTGTCTAGTGGGACATATGCCTTATAGACTCTGCGTTACATGGTCACTAACTAGGAAAGACTTTTTGGGATACAAGACATGACCCTGACCTAAATGGAATACATGCGATGTCCATTATTTCATAAGGAATGTAGTTCAGTTAACAGTGCACCAGTCTATCCTGGTCAATATGCAATAAAAGAATTAACTACACCGCATGTCATTAATGAAAACACCTTTATTAATTTTTGAATTACACTTGATGCATTGACCACAAATACACTGTGTGTATATCCTACTAGAAAGCGTTTATTATTGTGTTATTTGGATAAAACCATTGGATCCCGCTTATTATATCCTTGATAGAATTTTTATCATAAAATTATTTTATTCAATTAGATCAGCGAGAAATGATAACAGTGGAACAAATTTAAAAATTCAAATTTTAATAATGATTAAAAACGAATTGAAAAACTAAATTATTGAAGATTAAATCATAAATGAATTATTTATATAATTATAAACAAAAATATGACCGCTATGATACCTCTTGTAGGTTCAAGGCACAACGGAATAACAAGATGGTCGTGTACCCAATATATATATTTACAAAATCTATGATTAATCTGGGATCAAGATAAAAATTAATGATAGTATTCACATAATTGAATAAAAAACAAAAAACAAAGGATAAAACCCATAAGCGAGATAATAGGATCGACATATTTTGTTCATAATCATTTTAATTAAATTAAATATCTACCACCAAGGAGATTCTTTATTCAATGATGTTTCTGGACATGGTTGATAGGTTTAACTTCATTGTGATTTAGAATCCATGGATACGAATCCTATTGTTATAATCAACATGTGCTTCATGTATCTCTGAACATCACCGATGTAGTCTCCAGGTGATAGCATGAAGGATCCTTGTGCATGGGATGTGTTCCTTCAATCACCTTCAGAATTTCATTCAATGTGTTCTCCTTGATTCCATGTAAGAGGATCTCTATCATTCTTTAGGGAATTCTTAAATAAGGTAAATGTTCTCTAGGCTCAAGAACGTTTCTCCAAGGATGTTGTTCACAAAATGATTAGTTAGCTGGTCTAATGACCCCCTAGGATAATTTAATAAATTATAACATAACAATGAATTTTATTAACCAACTAATAAAAAATAATTAGCACTGGTGATGTTACTTAATTTATTATTCCATGTGAAATTTCATGTTAAATAACAATAAGTTTGCTATTATTTCCATGCCATGTTCTTAACGTTCACATTATATTTAAATACTATTAAACCAAATAATATTAAATATTATTTCTCATAGGACCTGTAACATAGTCTATCAATCCTAATCAATATTTACTGTTCATTGAATAATGAATATTTATTTATTAAATATATATAAATTCATTATTCCCCAATAAATATATGTGATATCTGTAATATAATCTCTCAAATAACAATAGATGAACTAAATGTGATGAGGCATACTTGAATAATTATTAATCTAAAACAATGAATAATATTTATTCAATTTGTTAAATAAATAAATTATTTAACTAAGATACTGGCTACACATATTATGTGGCCCTCTAGGCCTCTTTCTCATTGTCATTTGGCAGGGTTTCCAAAAGTCCCAAATTACTGTCAAGCAATGGGTCAAGGGACCCAAGATAAAGAAGATGATGTCTAAATGACATGTCACCTCATATGAATGCTTACCATGTAATATAATTCCTTTGTCCCAATATCTCAAATATTGTGAGTTGCATGCAAGTGCCATCAACCCTTGTGATCAATTTTTCATTCTTTGACTTCCTGGAATTGATCAATCCTAGAGAAAACCATGTCCATATATTTAGTTACTATATATCATTTCCATTAAATTGTCTGAGATATCTACTTCTGTAGAAGAGGAAAATCATTTCTCACATTATTCAGTGTTGTAGTATTACATGTGACACACCTAACATATCCTAAATCATCTAAAATATATATCATCATATTTTTCTTCAATAAATCTATGTGAGTGAGTCGGAATAACCATAATAATATAAATAATTTCTAATGAAAATCCACAGTTACTCGTATTGGATCATCCAATAAAACTTAGGAATGTAGATTTCCTACCAGTGGGTCTTGTTCTCATAATATCCTCCTCGATATTACCAAGGCACACACCATAAGAAGGGTCCTAAAACATTAATGAGTCCCCACCCCAGATAACCTACTTCATTTGGGTCCATAAAAATGATATCATCTAGACATATAACATATATTCAAGAATTGTGTCATGAAACTTATAGGTTCTAATAATAGAAAGGATCTTCTATTCCCATTTAATGTGAAAAAAATTATTGGGATATTATCATATACTATGACACGCAAAAGAACAATCATAATGTGATAAGTTTTTTATTAATATTCAACCAATGAATTCAAGATTATCATAATTTACAACGGCGTTTGTTTTTGGGGAACCAAATCGAATAACACATACCAGATTATTCACATTTAATAATCTCATAGGTAATATAGATATTGTTTATCATTATTGAATAGTATAAATTGGTGAGATAGTAGATCATATAATGAATATCCTACAAATAAATAACACTAAACTATTCGATGTTATTTGATGAAACCACATGTGTTAAGAAGATACCTGGGGACTTGAGGATATAAGTAGGAATATATATACAATATTATTGATACCAAAGTGATAAATTTTGACCGAATAATAAATATTAAGGGGGTTGTATGTAACACCCTGTGATTTTTTAAAATATATTTTTTTAAGGAAATTTAATGTTGTATATTTTGGGTTATATAAAACTCCAAATTTGATATTTCATTGAGAAAAAATTATTTATCTTGTGCTATTTAAAACATCTTGTATTAATGAAAACAAGAAATGTAATAAATATATATTATTTCATATGATAGTTATCAACAAGTCATCGGAAAGGTGCATATGAATATGATTAAAAAATTATTAAATAATATATCTTCACAAGTATATATATTAAAATTTAATATGACCAGTCATTTAGAAATGAAAGTAAAAAGCATTTCAATATAAATGAAATCTTTTCCTCAGAAAATATTTTTATGCACACATAAAATTTTTCATCAATTAATTAAACAATTACCTTTTGGAGATTTTTATAATGAAAAGAATATATTATACATTCAATAAAATTCTTAACATTCATCTTATCAGTTTTCTAGACAATATATACGAATAAATTAATTTTTATGCTTGAGAACTGTATTTGTTTTAAAATATGTTTTTAAATTTACTAAACATAAATTTAAAATACTTTTTCCCAATTATAAAATATTTAATTTAGAAAAATAAATTATTTTTTAAATAAAAGTAACACAATTATGTTTGAGTTAATATTTATTCTTTTTCTTAGAAGATAATATTTTTAGTGAATAGTTAAAAATACTTGTTTTTAATGATTATCATTCCTTTAAGAAAATTTAAAAATAAAAGAATATTTTATATATGTTTTTAAAAATATAATTAGTAAATATTTTTTTATTAATCCAATTTATATCATTTTAATAAATTTAATATTAATGTTGGATAAAAAACATTAATATTCATTCAGAATTTCTCCATTGGATCTTTTCTTTCTTGTTTTATATGCGTGTTTAATTTTGAACTAAAATTTACCACATATTTGAATAGAATTTAAATTAAGAGACTAAATATTTTTATTAATAATAATTTTTTATTTATATTAATTTAAAAATAAATGTTTGAAATATATATATAAATAACATTAAAAAATATTTATGTGGTTGTGGTGAACATTGGTCTACTTGTGGTTAAACTAAAAATAGTTGGGGTAAAATGGACTTGAAACATGTAAAAAAAATTTGTGTACATATTTAATCCTTATAACAAATGTGTTTTGATAATTCCCCATTTTGGAGAAGTGATTCATTTTTAAAACATGTGTAAAACGTTTTCCATTAAAAATTTACAAGAGTGCCACGCATCTCACTTATAGAAGGCCACGCCCAATCCATTTATCTTAACCCTATTACAACCCATTTGATCTACCAATACCTACCCAAAAAAATTCCATACTTCTATCCTGTCACCCTAGAAGAATTATTTGGGTCATAAATCCATCCTATTAATCCACATCATTTATACCAATAGATGTTGTTTGGAGAAGAGGTAATATCTATAACTAATAATTTTATTTTATTCTTCCCCAACCTCTTTCAATTATTGTTAAAACCTGATGATATAATGACATCATTATGTTATATATAAAAATATTATATTTTGTTAATGTAATTACCTAAATCATTCACCTCTTACATAATAGAGGATATGAAATCATCATTTGTGCGTATCGAGGACTACCACCTTTCAAAATTATGTTATTTTTTTTCATAACCATCTCTCAAGATATGATATAATGATGGATTTATTTTTTATATGTGATTTGTATGATATTAGTATACCTATTTAATTATAAAAAATAATCTAACTTCTTAACTCTTAACCCATTAGAAAATAATAACGTCACTCATGTGTGTGATAGATAACAACCTCACAAACTGATGGGTAATTTTTTTCATTTAATACATGTATAATAATTAGGATATATTAAATTAAGATATATGAAATTTGGAACTTAATTTTAGTCATTTATTTATGATACAATTTATATCATCTTAATTTCTATTCTATGTTAGATATTATAATTTCATCTGTATGTACGACAGACTACTACCTCACTAAATGATGTGATTTTGTTTCATTAATTATATTCATTTCAGGTAATATGGTTGAATTTGATAAATATTTGTGTCAGAAATTATATAAAATATTTAATGGAATGTTAATGTGTTATTTACCATTATTCCATTTCATCCTTCAAGAAAATGGAATCATCATTTAGATGTATATACCTCCCACCGTAACAATTATTAATTCCTTCAAATTTTATCTCTATAAAATTTATGGATTAAAATACACACAAATATACACACACAAACACACAAACACACACACACACATATATATATATATTGATTATATATGATATTTATATCATGTTTATCATTATGGATATTATGAAACCATGATCAAATTAATAGGTCCAAAATACCAAACCAATAAAAACATGAAAAATAAAGTATTTTTTAAAGAAAATTTAATTTCAACCATGAATTGATAATAAATGAATAATAAAATTTATATAGTAAATAATAAATTTTATTTTATATATAAAATATTTTTTTTAGAATTATTATAAAAATACATTTATTACATTGCAGGTTTGAATGTTTATGAACGAAGTTGTGCTGAATAGTAAGATATTTTTGTCTGAATTCATCCTCTTTGGGAAATTGCATATGTTAGAAACCATAATTCATTTAAAAGGATTATATAGTGAAACATTGAAATGTTATATCATTAATATAATTAATTTCATGATATTCAACTATTTCATTTTATTCAATTATTTTGTGTGGTCTGAATTTTATTTATGAAGCCCGAGGCGGTGCGTGGCTCGAGGCGTCGAAGGTGGTGCTTTTTAAATTTTTGTAGTATGTCGTTTGAATTTTCAATTTCAAGTTGTGGTGTTGTGGAATTGAAGTGAATCTATAAGGATTACCGGGATCCCTTAAACCTGTCTCATTGTAACTGGCTACACTCAAACCGACCATTATAAAATTAAAAAAATGATTTGCAGGAAATTATTTTGTGTGGATTATAACACAATTATTAAGAATTATATAATGATTTTTTGATACAGCCTCATAATTTATTTGTATTATATATGAATTTAATTCCAATGACAAACGTATATGATATATATCTCATGAAATGTTTTAATATTCATCTCATTTGGTTAGTTATGAACATTCCATGTAATAGTAAATTTTGTTTCTCTCGTTTTTTATAAAAATGATTGAAAAAATGTGTTTAAGTGAAATCTAATTTGACATTCTCTTCATTCAAAAACCATTTTTATTCAATGATTAGTTAACATAAAAAAGATTAAAAATCATATTACTCTTAAACAAATTTTTTTTTTTTGATTATATAGATTTAAAAGTAATCTTTATTTCTTTTTCAAAAAACATGCCTGCTTTTTTCTTTTACCCAAAATTTGAAATGAATATTTCTTTTAACCCAAAAAAATAAATTGTACCATTCACCATCATGACTATTAATTTTTTTGAAGTTTAAATTATAAATTTCAAAGGTTATTTTCAAAGAAAATAATTTCGTAAATGTTTTATGTTTGAAAAATATTATTTAATAGAGGAATGAATATTTTATTTAAGAAAAAATTCGATTATTTATTGTATTCCATTAATAAATTTCATGTTTATTTTCAAATAATAGGATTTATCTAATATTTTATGAATTTTTAGTATTAAAAATATTATTATCAAAGAAATATAATTTTCCTTAAGAACTGATCCAAGTTATTTTTCTTTTAATATCATCTTCCACACCAGATGAAATCATTTACTGATAGATAGTATTTACCTGGAATATGATCAAATAGTACCATATTTATTCTTTCCCTAGAGAGTTTTTGATAATTATTAATATATTTTTAGAAAACCCATTTAATTTCCTTGGGTTATGTTTGATGTACTTCATATTGAACCCATATCTTTTCCATGGATTATGTTCTGATGTAATGTTAATGAAACCCACTTATTTTTATTTGTTATGTTATTATGATTGGTTTATGATCATTTGGGACATAGATGAATGGATTATGTGATAGGTGGTAAATATATCTCTCTCCATTTCATTATGTAATGGTGAATGTTTAATGAGATCAAAGTGTACATTAGAGTTTATCATAATCCCCAAAGTGGGAAAATAGGAGGTCATTCCAATCCCAGTAGAGTGCAGATGAGAAGTTATCGCAAACCTATTTTTTTAGAATTTCTTAGATGGTAGCCTTTACATATGGTATTCCGTGCTTATATATATTCCACAAATCTATGTATTATCCAAATTTTAATCCTTCTTGTCTCATGTTTTTTATAGAACTATAATTTTTGTAAAATTAACATTAAATATTTAATCCATGAGTCATTAATATGATCTATGATATGTATAGTATCACTATATGAAAAATGGGCTATGACAACAAACCTATTACCATGATTTTAAAACTGTGTCTACAGGTGGCTATGGACATAGCTATGTGGTATATAGCCACAGTTTTAAAACTGTGGCTATAAGTATTTTTTCCATGGCCTATAACAAGGGTTTTTAAAACCATGGTAATATGTCTTTTACCCTTTCGTGGGAGAAAAACATTCCCACCCAAAACATGACAGGAAGAACTATTGCCACAGTTTTTAGTATACTTCCATGGTTTTTAATAATATATATAACATATTATATATTTATATATACACAAAAAATCTTTTGTGGTGTAGTGGTTAGGTCGCTAAAATGTGAAAGGAAGGTGCTGGGATCAAATCCGACTAGGCACACATAATATTTAGGCTATTGTCATAGTTTTCTGTAGTAATAGACACATTTTTAACCATGGAAATAGGCCACATATTTCCATGGTGTTCATAGTATATATCCATGGTTAAAATAGTGAAAATAGGCCACCTTTTTCAACAGATAAAAATGTGTCCAACATACAATTGTTACGGTTGACAACAGATACACCTAAGGCCACGGTTTACAAAACTGTGGCAATCGAGTACCAATTTCCATGTTTAAAATTGTGGCCATAATTCAAACTCTATTACCATGTTGATAGTGCACATGGTTGGGAAAAACTATGTACACAGGCCATGTCCACTATTTTGGTCCCTATTGCAACAGTTTTGAACCATGATAATATCCCATTTTTCTTGTTCTGTATGTTATTAATATGTTATTCTTATGTTTTGATACCTATATACTCATGTTATATATTTTTATATCTTGTTTACCTTTAATAATCATGTGATATCATAATTTCTTTTTTTCACTTTCATCATTATATGATAAAAGGTATTATTTATGATATGTCTAATAAGGGTGCAAGTCAAAAATAATAGAGTGGGAGATGAAAAATATCCCCTATATCCCAGTTTTTTTCTATGTTTTCAAATTCAAAATACATACACAAATTATAAAATGGAATGTTATGTTATGTAACTAATATTCAACTGTTATTATTTAATATTTATATATGAGATGTTGGGTATCAACACCAATTTTTCATATAGAATGTTCATTTTTCATTATGAATATTACTAACCACGTATTCCATTTCAAAAATGAATTTTCCTAAGATTAGTTTATAAATAACTTTCTTTCAAAATCAAAAAAAATCAAAAATAATTTATTTACTTATTATTTTTCAGTGGAATTTATTAATAATCATAAATAAATATATTTTATGAAGTTCAAAATCATATAATATTTATTATGTGTTACTATGGATATGATTTAATGTTAGCAGCATACTTCATCCACTAAATAAATTATGATAATGTTTTCTGTAATATTTATTGTAAACCAATTCTTTCTAATGGGATAACTATGTTATGATATAATAATTACTCTTATAATGCTTATAGGTCAAAAATATTTATTATATTAAGATAAATTACACTGGTCCATTATAGTCCGCCAATGCATTTTTTAAGGTTTATATTTCATGAGATAATTGATAATGTCGATTGAACACAAACCCATAATGGATAATTCCCACTAAATAAATGGTGGGTACATTATATCATTATAATTTATTTATTAAAGCATTATATCTCATGATAAATCATCTGAAATATTGGACCGTAAAAAAATGTATTATGGGACTCTTTCCAATCTATTTTGTTTATCTTAGTGGTGATACTTAATATAATTTATTATTTTATATGCATGATAATAATCCAAATAAAAAAACCTATGTTTTGAATTAAAGGATCATGATTGTTTACTCATGATTCCACTTTCATAAATATAATATTTTATGTACATAAAAAACCCCATTTTCATGAAATATGGTTTATAGTAAATGTATAAAGCAGTTTGAATCTGTTTTCTTATAACCATGTATATTTCTTATATTCAAAATCCAACATACTATTTTTGTGATCACATTGTATAATAGATCAATATGTATTATGGGTACACATAATGATCATCACATATCACCATTTCTTAGTTTTTTCATTCCCAAATGTAATTAAGGCATGTATTTTGTATTTTCAAATTATGAGGACATAATTTGATATATTTATTTTTGGAATATTCTACAAATCATAGAAAATAATATTGATATGTTTTTAGTACCTAAATACACTAAAACTATAGGTTATCTGGTTTTTTATTATAATAAATAATGAAAACTCATATAAAATAATGGTATACCTATGTTATCTAAAAAATGGTACACTCTAATTGGAGGCCTCATCTGTTCTTGTTATGTAATTCAAATAGTGAAATTCATATTATTAATAAAATATTATAGTAAAAATATGTTAGATAATGAAAAGATACCATTAAATTAATATATAATATTCTTCCTTACAATGATATGATATTCGTTCAACATACATTGATAAACGTCACATATTGTGACATCACAAATGATGTCCTATCTTGAAAAAGTCAAATAACATAAAAATTTTACAATTATTATATATTATGTTTCATTTTTGTATTTGTCACTATAAAAAATTGAATTTTTTAATACCACTATGATTCTCATAGAAGATTAATTTTACCCTTAAATAAATTTTTATTAGTTTTTGGGCGCAAATTTATTGAGAAATAAAACATTTCCTTATCCAGAGAAATTTTAGAGGCCAATGAAATACTTCAAATCTCATAACATTGATATCTCAAAAACCAAATTCATTTAGGAGAAATATCAATTTTTATCCTTTTCAATTTCAAATAAAATACAACATCATTATCATGAATATAAATATTAAGATATACAATTTTAATTTCAATGACGTTGAGTATATATCCCAAAATTATTTAAATTTAAATCCCTAAAAAATTAATTATGATTTCAATTCCAATACATAAGAAGTTTCTTCATACAATATATAACATTAATCAAAATGAAAACAAATATAGAATCATATATATGATATAAACCTTATAGATGTTTGATTTGTTTCACATAATTTCTTATTTCACATTAGTATTTTTTAAAGAGCCACAATGTTACCATATGATATTTTCTTTTATTCCTGTTAGAAAACATATATGTAATTTTTATCCTAATATAATAATATATTTAGTTAATTTAATATTCTTGATCATGATTATTAAAATATATACTAAACATCCTTGGATCTAGTTACACCTGTGGTTTTTTGTAATTTATAATTTTTTGATTTAGTTTAAATTAATTTAATATCATGATAATGTTTAGGGGGTATGATGAAGGGTTTAAATGTTATTTGGGAGGTGAACAATATCATAATTATTTATTGAAATAATGATCTATATATTAAAACTATACATATATATTATGAGAGTCACTGGTAGGAACATAGTTCGATCATAATTATTATAAACCATTAAAATTATTGGGTATACCCTGCTAGTCCTGATAGAAGGATAAACATGGCTATCACACTACTTATCAAACCATGAATTGGGTTATCCTAGAGTCACTATTACTATATGGTTGGAATATAGTTTTCCAAAACATTTTGCATATCCATGAATATTTTTTGTTTATTTCAATTAGTATGTTCATATTTGGGTCCTAGGTTATAAAAAAATCCATAAAATCATTAATAATGAAGTCCCAGATAGGAAAAATATGTTTTTTATTTTTATTATGGAATTAAACCCACATTAGTCTCTTATTCATCTAATATCTCAAAGTAATTACCTCTATTAGGATCCCACAGTGATTACTACTGATTGAGAAAACAAATTTTGGAATGTTATTTTTTGATGGAGATCCATAATCAATGACAATTTCTTATTACTTAATTATATTCATAGATATAGTCTTATCCTCTCTCTAAATGATATAAATATAGTTTTTAGTAATATATCTATTTGTTAAACTTTCAATCATGATTTGATAATATTGTATCTATTTTATTGAACATGTTATGAGCTCAAATAATGATGTCTGTATTTTCATTTTTCAATTCCTCCATCCATCAAGAGGTAGGTGGGGTCTATCTCATCTCCACTTATTACATAATGTGATAGATATTTTATTCTAGATGTGTTTTCTTAGATTTTACATTTAATTAAATCCATAACATCATGAATAAAACTTATATACTATATTTATAATTATTTAAAATTGTAATTTGTTTTGGAAAAATTAATTACTTATAATTTTAATATAGTTATTTTAAAATTATGTAGAAATTGTTTTTGAAAAAAATTGGTTTCATGAAATGTTTTAAATGGATTTTTTGTTTCTGAAATATGAATTATGCTAGATTTTGAATTAATTTTACTGATGTGAGAATAAAGTGGATGAATAGTGGTTTGATGAAACACTTTCAATGTTTGATGGGTAATAGTCCTGGGGAACCATTATCAATTATAAATCCAAGCATTATTTTAAGGATGAATATTTTTGTCTGTGAATATAGAAATGTATATTCCATGTATTAATGTTTGATAGTGAACATTTTTATGCTTATGTAACATGGATTTGTATTATGAATTAATATAATCTGTTTATATAATTTAAATGAATTATTTGAAATGTGATAATTAGTTCTTATCCTAATGGGATGTGTTAGGAGGACTATAGGGATTTCCTACTATGTTTAAAATAACTCCTAGATTTCTTATATTTTGTTTCATTTTTAGATATCAAATATGGTCACATAGGATAGGTTTATGATTCTTATTTATCTACTCGAGCATCATAAAATTGGGGGCAAGGAAGTATTTATTGGAGCATGATGATAGTTCAGGGTGTGATTGGGATCTTGTGACTTCATTTACATGAGTCATTTGGTTTTTATATATGTTCAAATGGTATATGTTTCATATTTATATTGTAATTTTTTTAGTTTTATATTAAATTGTATTAATCAAAGTTATGAATTTTATTGGATGACGATTTTTTAGGTCTTCTGTTGTGTATTATTTTTGACATTAATTAAATAATCATCCCCTGATCTTCTTCCATATACCATGGAATTTACTTCCAGCCTTTGGTGTCTTGAGGAAGTAACTTATATTTTACGGATATTTGTCTCTTCAAATGATTATGAGTTTGAGTATATTCTACCAATGGTACTTACCTTTAATATGATTTCTATCTCTTCGAATGATATATTGGTCATAAGAATGTTTAAATATAAAATGAATATATAAAAATATGTTGTTAACCTTTTTATAGTGAAATTCATGTTCCCTACATTTATGGGGATAAAATTATTCTATTACACTTCTATGTCTGTTATCATCTCATTATCATGGGTTTAAAAGATTATTGTTGGAGAGAATGAATTTTTAAGTATAATTACCACTAGGTCTGTAATGTCCATTTCCAGGTTAATAATATGAAAATATTTTAAACTGCTTGATTTTTGTAAATTATTATTTTAATAGTTATTGATAATTATGATTTAGAAATTTATATGACATTAGTTTCTAGTGATTGCTGAATGAATGGATTTGTTTTCTTTTTACAGAGAATACATGCATGAATACATAGTATGAATTAGAATAAATAGGCTTTTAAATGTGTCGCCACACCAATGAAATAGGTGAGTCATCAATTTTTCCATTTCATTGTTCATTATTTTAAATCTATTGGTATAATAATTCAACAAGTTAATATCTGACATGTAAACAACCTTTTAGACTATCATAAACATATTACACACATCTTGTGGGTGGTGGGGGGTTATGATGATGAAAATATGTCATGTGTTGATGGATTGGGTGTATGAAATATTTTAATATTTTGATTCACTGATAATGTTGAATTTTAATTTGGGAAATTATATATTTGAAGATCTAGTATTCCAATAGTGGGATGTCTCTAATCATTAAAAAGTTCAATAATAAATTATGTTGGAGGATGTTGAAGAAATGTTCAATAATCAATTTTAGGAACATATATACAGTTAGTACTAGGAAATTAGTTACATATTTTTTTTGGGATTTAGAATCTCTTTAATGAAGATTTGGATATGAATATAGGTATTCAAGTATCACTGGTACTAGTGCTCAAGACTATCTTTAATTATTTGGCTCTAGATACATTGGAATCGTTTGATGAAATCAAACATAGAGATTTTCTATACATCATTGAATAATTTCATGAGTTCTCCCATGATATTTTATATGCCTTTTCACAAAAAAATAGAAGTTTAATTTACAATGTATTTTATAATAGGGAATAGTCATATATTAAGAATTCATTATAATATTGAAATAACTAAATTTAGGGAATAAAATTTCAATATAGGAGAGTTGGAAATTAGAGGGTTCATTTAACTGATCAAATATCAATCAGATACACTTATTGTTTTTTTGAGTATTGTAGATGGAATTAATAGGAATTATGTGAATTATTTTAATCTCATCTGAGGTTTGATAAATAATTAACAACCTATTCCAAAAATTTTCAAAAAACCTATTTAGGGGAGGCCATTTGTTCTATGCAATTGAATTATAATTTGGATATCACCAACTTTGAGTTTTGAAAGAGTATATTATGAATATAGACTTCATGATCTAATATAGCCACTATGAATACATGGTAATTACCATTTATATTATGAATAAAAAATTTGTTTTTTTTATTTTATGAATCATATTTCTCAAATGTATCATTATTCTATTTTAGTTGTATTCATTGATGATATTTTGTTGTGTTCTATAACTACGTCTGATCATGAACAAAAATAGGATATAGATTTTCATATCTGGTTGAAACATCATATTAATAATATGTTTCAATATGTGATTTCTAGATAAAAAGGTACATTTTTATCAATGTCATTTACAAAAGGTAATTTCTTATTGATCCAAGAAATATATATTCTCTTACCACTTGTAAATAAATAAATATTTTATTTGATATAAGTATTTTCTATATACTAATTGCATATTAATGATTACTTATTAATGATTTATCAAGATTTTCCTCATTTAAGAATACTTTTAAAAGGAATTGTATTCAATTCCAATATGGTTATGTGTGATAGATAACATCATAAGAAAATTTCGAAAATTTAACGTCATCATAAATACATACATTTCAATAATAGGGTTAGGGGTATGTGGTCTATTGTGATGCATCAAGATCTTGGATGGGTTGTGTTATGATACTTGGAGATATTGTCTCAACATATGGATCAATAGATTTATGGTTTTATTTAAAAAAACTAATAAACTGATGAATTATGAATGGATATTGTTGTTCATTCTCTAAATTGATCGAATCGTTATTTTGTTTCGAAAAAATATATGCTTTTAATAGATCATAATAGTTTAAAATAAATTAAAAAAATTATTTAAAGTGATGGAAATCAATATGTATGGAATATTTATAGATGAATGAAATGATAATGATATATACATTAGTAAATATGGTATCCTTCATTTTTATTACATAACATTATATATAATTTACAAACATAAGATCTTATTAGGAATAGTGTCTTAGATAAAAGGTATATAATACATGATGAAATAAAACATCCTTCTATTACATGTAAATGGATTGCTCAAGGTTTATCTTAATTACATTTATTTAATTTCATAACCTAGAGACATACATCAACGGAAAGGGTGAGCCTTAGGTTCAGGAAGGGATAATAAGGGAAACAATTTACCTGTGATCTTGAGAAATATCAACAAGAAATTGAAGAATTTCATATGATCATGATTAAAATGAATATCGTAAATAAATGAAAATTAATCAAAATTTAAAAATGTTTCTAAAACATTTAATATAAAAATTCATTAGAATATCACTAAGTTATATCCCTAAGGTGTCATAAAACGTATCATGGTTATTCACCAAGGTATCATTAAACTTTTCATATCTAGAGATTAAATTATTTACCCAATGCATTTGAGCACTATCAGGGAACACTCTTAATATTTTTTTATTTTTATGTGATCCATATTGATCATAATCAAACATATAATAAATATAATGTAGATAAAAAATTATTGGTATAATATCAAGATCATGTCATTTCAAAAACAGCCTAAAACATCATTCTTATGTCAGTTATAACACACAAAAAGGGAAAGGGGGTTTTATGTATGAAAATTACAGAATCAAATAAATAATTATTATACCTTGGTAAATACCCATGTAAATTAATGTGTTTTGTGTATTCACATAAAGAAAATAAATGTCTTTCTTGAGAAAAAGAGAGAGATTTTGAGGCATCTGATCTTGATTGGGGTATGTGTCATATTGGTTGGTTTTATATTCAAATTTCACATCCATGCTTGACCTGCTTTGTTTATCTCAATTAGAGAAGTATCATCCTGATCATGGCCATGTTATTCAATGAAAACACATTGATCTTCAACCGAATAGTATGTTAATTCATGTACCAATAAATATTTTTATACTATATATAATCAATTAAAATGTAAAAAATTTTGATTATATGATTTTTATGTTATAATGGTCAATTTAAGGAAGAAATTTTTTCCTGGGGAAAATAAAATTTGTCAAAATGGCATGAGATATTATAAATAAACCAACATTCGAATTTTTTAGGGTAAAACATATAATGGTAGGGATAATTTTACACTACTAATTTTAGTTTCATTAAAATTTATCATTTATTTAGTGTTATATAATTATATTTTTAATCAGGAAGATTATAAATGGGTTGGGATGTGATTATGAAGGTTCATTGTTTGATATTAGTATGTACAAACCATACCCTATCTAAATGAAAAATTTTTAGTTGATGTTTCTAGGTACTAGACAGACACACTATTGATGAATGGTTTTCCAAAATAATGATAATTATAGGGTATAGAATGGAATTGTATATATTGGTGAGAATAAAGGTGAGTTTGTGTTTTTTTACTAAGAGAGCTAATCATTTAAGGGGATGGATTTGATATTGTAACACGTTTCGAGAGGATAACAATTTTTTTAATTTTATTCAAAACTGTGCAGCATCTTGAGTGATGTATATTAACATGTGCATAGTTGGTGCATTGTTTTCCAAACCATATGGCCTAGAAATGTGATGTTTAATTATTACTTTTGGAAATATTTTTATAATTCATATTAAGGAAAGTTGGTATATTATATTCTTTACTGATTCCCATTTGGTAATGGAAAAATATATATGGATTTTTTCAGAGGTATACCAAACATGGTTAAGAATCATGATTCTATTTCATTGATTGTGATTCATCACATGAATTTGGATCACTTATTCAATATTTTTCAGCCAATTTAGTGGAAGACATGTCGACATTCAATATTTAAAATGTTTTAAATATTCATGGAGTTTAACTTTCAATTACTACTAACTAGGATCCTAAGATCACATTTTATTTTTGGATGTCCCTTAATAAAGTACATGTAATTCTTTTAACACGAAGAACAACATTCATCAAAACATCGATGGTTTGATTGAGGGGATAGTCCAAATATTAAAAAATATTTTTAGATATTTTATAAAAGAGTTTGAGTTACATAATGGAAGAATATACAATTATCAGATCTAAAATTCAATAAAATTTATCATAAATATGTACATTTGGATTCTTTTAATGATTTTTATGGTTTTCTATTTTGTTCTCCACTATATTGGTTTTAAATATGCGAGACAATATATAGAAGACCTATCACAATTCATGATACAACATTGAGGATTGAGACGATCATATATGTGATATATATTTTTGAAATATTTCTAAAATAATATAGAGATTGTCAATAATGACCATTTTCATTTGATTTAGTTGATAATGTATTTTTGGAAATTGCTAAAATGATTGAAAACTATCAATTGTTGGATGTAAATAATGTTTTATCTTCTAAAAACATTCTATTTGGAGATAGATGAATGTGGTAGGAATGCCTCCTATCTATTTGTTTTACATCCATGATTCACTTTCATACATAATGTGTGTAATTTATCTCAACCGAGGACATATGATCCACATCATTCCCATGTCATTCGATGGAACCATTTTTTTCTTGAACCAAATTATACGTTTTTTCAAATGTCAATACATATTGTAAATATGCTTGATAATCCAATACATGGTAATATAATTTTTTTACATTGAGTTTCATTTACTCTTGGTAAAATTTTGGATGAAATTATGTCATAGAATAAAAACATGTTTGAGTAATAGTCTAAGATATTCCAAAAACATTACAATTTTATGGTTTTAAAGAAAAATGTATGCATAGAATTTGAAACCCCAATTTATAGGCTTTTTAACCTTTTATAATGTATTTTCATGTTTTATTATTATTTCGATATATTTACGGTGTTTCTAGATGGTTATGGAAGTGATTCTCGAGGTTCAATGTTTGAGAATATTTTTTTAAACCATTCCATATCTCCATGAAACTGTTTAGGGTGATGTTGGGAGTCAATATGTACACACACATAGGGAAAACATTTCTCCCATCTTATGTGAATTATATGGGAAATAATGAAATTGGATATAGTGGTTGAATAAATTTTATTGCATGTTTTTTGACCATATGTATCAACCATGGGGGTGTTGGACTTGAGATAGTAATAATATACAATTGGCACATGACTTTCCAAATCATTTTTCCCAATAGTGTAACTACCAGTGCAATGTTATCTAACAAATACTGAGATTGTGAATTATTTTTCAATCATTATGATCCAACAATTTGATATTCATTAATGACTTTGGAAAAAAATTCTAATACATCTTAATTAATGTTACCATAAATAGTATGCTATTGTTCTGTAGTATCAAAATCTCTCTTCCCTAAAGATATTATTGTGATGAACTATGGATCAAATGAAATTTTTGGTTGAATAAATTTTTTCTGGTGATATAGAATCATTTTAAAATCTTTATTCCCCATTTGTATATTTATAGTTACTCTTATAATATCTCTTGATGTAACATGCTGAGATTTTGTGACATATTTTTGTTGAATTAATTTAATCCTTTTAAAATATTGAAATTCATGCAACATATAATATAAATAACTATATAAATTCACTTAGTTTTGATTTCATTATATGATACATAATGTTATGAATTTTACATATTAGAAACATATATTAAAATTATACACACTCGATAATGTGTTTGTAATGTGTTACACACAGTGATGAGGTCCTTTGATAGCTTTTGTAACACGTAAGGCCAATTTTTACCAAAATAACAATAAATTATTTTTTTATTATTATTAATATTAAATTATTATTATAACTACAACATATCATTGGGATAAAAGTTTCAAATAATATTAACTAAACTGTGAAGATATTATTTACTCATGTGTATAAAGTAAATCAATTTGTATCAAATAGTAAAATTAAAGGGAAGAACTATTTGAAAATAAATAAATCACATTTATAAGAATACTATTTTTCTATGTAAAAATATACATTTTTGAGAAAACATTAGAAACAATATTTGAACAATATTTTCTATAAAATTTATATATATTAAATCGATATTTTTTATTGGAAACCAATATATTATATAGTTATATGATAAGAATAAATACCGTTTTATGAATAAGAAGTTGTATTTTTGTAAAAGAGAATTCCACAGGCTTTTAATAGAAAACAACTTTTAAATATATATTTTTTTGGAAATATATAAATTTTATTTAAAAAATATTCATCATTTTTTATAAGGTGTAATATCCAATTTTACTTTTGGATATTTTTGGTATTTTTATAAGATGTTTTAATATTAATGAATAACTAAACAAAACAAATATTGATTCAGAACTGATTTTTAATTTAATTTATCTATGTAGAAAAATTTTGTTTTAACGTTGTTTAAAAGTATAATAATATCATTTATAAATCAATTAATATAATTTAGGTCTTTATAATTAATTTTATATAGAAATTTAATAAATACATTTTAGAATTTTGGAATTTTAGGATTAATAATCTATTGTCATCATATTTTTACGTGACTAATTTTAAATTAAAATATACTAATTATGTATTTTAAATTCTACAAAATGGATTAAATATTTTTAATCACAATAATATATAATTTATAATCTGTTTGAAATAATATTTGATAAAAATTTACTGAATGTGGTTAAAAATAATTATAATGATTTAGTTAAAAACAATATTACTTAATAGTTAAACATAAATTGTAAGAGGAAAACTGACCAAGAAACATGTCAAAACCACATTGGATTGGAATATTTAGAATCATTGCCCTATTTTATATAATTTAATCAATTATTGGAGTCATATTATGTATGTCATAACTCTAAATTGTGTTTATATTATTATATTTAGAATAATTCCACTCCTCAATTATAAAAGGACAAAAACCCCCAGTACTCCCTTATTCATATCATGACACTATGGATAATCAAAAACATTCTTACATATCGTTCCAAATTTCCTCATTTCATCAGATAATCCACCTGTTTGGATTATATTCATCCATGTATACCCTTTGATGGAAATAAAATGATCTTCCAAAAGAAGAGGTAACATTCTTCCTCAAGATATTTTGTATTATTTTCATTCTCCACACCATTAAATAATATTATAACATTATTATGTCATAAGCTCAGTATCATAAATATACTTATTTTTTTCTTCTTATGAATATAGCTATAGTTATACATACTTCCATCTAATGTGTAATGATCTTACTGTTTTTGTGTATGGTAAACTACCACCTCAAGAAATGATGTTACTCATTTTTTGAACCAACTATCATAGATGGGAATTATGTTAGAAACAATTAATAAATATGATAAATATTATATATATGAATTTTCTTAGGGTTATTTTGTTTTTACATGAAAACAAACATTCTTATTTAATTTTTTATTTTAAGTTTGATAACTTTGTTTCTGGATGTGTGAACAATAGCCTCCTCAAAGTGATGTTATTAATTCAGAATTTTATGTAATGTATTAAGGATATTTTTAGTGAAATTATTTGATATATATATAACATAATAATGCTAAATGTATGATGTATTATATATATTTAAATACATATTACATTTAATAACATTATTTTATTATGACAATAAAATGAAATTGATGTCCATGTGTACGTATGACCTAACTTCTCAATGAAAGGTTTATTCCATTTCATAATTTTATATTTTTATATATTAATATAAATATTTATATAATGAAAATATACTAATTATATTATTTATTGCATTCTAGAAACAAGTAAATCATCATATGTGTAATAGGATCGAGAATAACAAGTTAAAACACATACGAAAAACACTGCTGATATTACCTGAAACCTAACATAAATTGTATTTTTTAATGAATTAATAATATTAAATCCTAATAAAATAACATATGGTATTATATATAATAATATTATTATTTTTTATATTTATAATAAAATTATATTTATTATAGATGAGGTTTTATGTGTATGAAGAATGTTGATACATAAGGTGTGGGAATTTCATCTAACATTTTATTTCTATGAGAAACATGTCATATTAACTACAATATTTTTTCATGTGTTATATATAATTCCATAAAAAGTTCAATAAAATAAATATATTTTATTTAATTATATTAAAATATTTAATTTAAGGATTCTTTTAGATTTATCAGGACTCTAATGTTACCCAAGTAGTAATGAGTTTTCTTGTCTCACTTTATTTTTGGGATATATATACCTAATTAAACAATATAATATTTTGTGTGGTGTATATAAATTACATGAAAACAATATATGGTTATTGTACTCAAATTTATCAGTATTTACATGTCCATTTTATTATTTTTAATTGACATTTGTTTTAAATATTACAGAATTTGTAATGTAATTTTGTCTCAATTTTCCTTCTTTGGGACATAATTTTTCACGACTGTATATTCTTTTACGGCATGTATATACATCCATTTGACTAGTTATATTATTAATCTCGTAATTTTATAGATATATTAATTTTCACGTAACTTTATCTTCCAAAATGGGGAGTATTATTTAATGTTTCCACGTGGTAAGACTTTATTGCATTAATACCATCATTTATATGAATTATTTATTATAATGATTTCATTGATGAAATATTTTTATCCATAATTCAATAAAACCCATGAATTTTCATATAATATATTTATTCATGATTTCTTTGTGTTTTAGTACCATGTTTCCAATATTTCTGACTTAATATAAATAAGAAAGTGTTTTTAAGAAAATATGACTATATCACTCTCTTCAGTCATAAATTATCTATTTCATAAAAAAATTTCTTGATAAAATATTTTTAAAAATGATATATTATTAAAAGTTTTTAAAAATTATTTTCAACATAATTTTAAATGATGATTTAAAAAAAAATTATTTTCAATAAAAAATATTTTCAAGAGGTTTTCATGATTTTATTTTTTTAATGTATTTTCAATGAAAATGGTTTTCAAATGGTTTTTAAGATTATTTTATATGTTATTAATGTTAAAATGTTATAAAATTGTTTTTAATCTAATTTTCTATGTTTTTATGCAAAACATTTCTCAATAAGTTTTCAATATTCATTTATATATTTTCAAGTAAAATTTTTTTTTAGATTAATTTATAATTATTAAAGTTAATTTTATAATAAAATTATTTTGAAAAGGTTTATTATTAAAAAAATATTATAAATAAAAATAGGATACTTTCCTCACTAAATATATTTAAATGATATTTAATTTTTATTTTTCATATAATAGGACTTCTGTTTTTGCGACTCATTCTTTTCTGGGGAAATGATCCAATTGTTCCATTGATATTGTTTCTACAATTGGATTCTATTGTTATGAATAAATTTTATGCTAACAGTTTCTATTTAGTAGTTTATATGTTAATGAATCCCCTTTATCATTCAGAGGTTACATAATTATAAAACTCATTTCACTTTAACATGTTATAATATTTTAAAACACACTTATTATCATGATTTATAATTTTATGAAATGATTATGAAACTTGTTTCTTTTACATAGGTTATGATAGGATTAGATTTTAATGATACCCATTTCATTTCATGTGTTATTATATTATATTAATGATCTTATGGAACATGTATGTATGATTTCATTATATGATTTGTGGGACATATATCTCCCTCAAAAAAATTGGGTAGTTATTTATATCTCATGAGAAAAAAGTGGATTGAATAGTTAGCTAAATAAGTTCAGTAAATGGATTTATCTTTTAATATGGTCTTGGAAGTGAACATATACTACTTATATGGTCATGGGAGTGATTCATAATAACCAATATGGAATCGGGAGTGAACCCATTGTACAAATATGGCCTTAGAAGTGATTCCTTGACTTATATGGATATAATTTAATATGATTATGTATCTGAAAGAAATTTGATATCTTAATCATATGTTATGATTTCAAATCTTATCCTCATGATTCTTTTATGATTAATGTATTATTACCTTCAAATATTTATTCATGGACCCATGTATGTTATCATTGATATATATAACATTATCATCAATTGTCATTATCATGTTATCATACCCTTATGATAATGTTATGATTATATTTACCTTTTCTTACCATTAAGAAACGTCTGATATCATCCATTTATTTTGTTTTCTTTCCCATGTTGTGTAGAATGGTTTTAAGTAGAATAAATAAAGGTGAAGTTATATGTGGGAAACATTGAATATCCTTCACCAATTTAAAATATTTTTTCCCAAATTCCCAAATACACTAATAAATTATGGTCTTCAGGTATATATTATTATAATGAGGTAAATATTCCTCTAAAATAATGCAATATCCATATATGTTATGTCTAGGTCACTATTGTGGGATTCAATGGAATGATTTAGTCAACCCCTGGAAACTGGGATGATAAAACATTATTGAGATCTGTAGGAATATTTCTTAGCATATGTATGGTGATGTATCTAAGGATAATCATTTAGTTTCATAGATATAAATTAAGGTATCATAGTTTTGAAATATTATAAGTTATTTGAAATTATTATGTGGTTTTACTCTTTTGATAAGTGATGATCATGAATTTACATTATGATTTTACAAAACTAATGGTAGTTGAAGGATCATTATTAATACTAAATTTGGTGAAAAATTTACTGATGATGAGTCAAATTTGATGATCACAAGAGGGAAGGATTTTATGATCACGCCTATTCATTTTTCAAGAAACATAATTAAAAGTGTCTACCTTAACCAAATCTCGGACTAACCACGAAAGTGAATTAATGAATTCTTTGTGATATCTGGTAAAGGATTCAGTTGATTAAATAATATTTAGTTTTCATTTTGTAGATAATATGGACTGAAGCACCAAATAGAATATCTTTGAGGAACATGAATATGTTTTCACTATGGAAAAGAAATAAAAAAAATAATGTAACTGAAAAAAGAAAATTCAAAAGTTTAGTAAATTTAGTGGATATGAATATTTTCCTCAATAAGACATAATAAATTGTAAAAACATTTAAAGTGGAATAAATGGTCAATATAAAAATTGATGTCTCATGTGGAATTGACAGAAAATGAATTAGAAATATTGTTTGAGTAATGGTTACATGGCTGCTGATTATGAGACTACAAGTGAAAAATTTAGGGAAAGAGGTATTAAGTAATAAGAGGTTATGGCCACATTAATGGATTGACTATAAAGTAGAGTAACAATTGCTTGTATATATTTAAGTAAAATAATTCATTTCCATGAATGATAAAATACATAAGGATTGTTTACTATTTGTTTTTCTCTGAGGAATTATGATAATATGTTGAATGGTTCTAATGAGATAGAAAATTGATTTAATGGAATGGTTATGTTTTTGAGAAGCACACGATTAAAGGAAATAAAATAATGAATATTTTTATTTTGTTATGATAATTATATTTTAATAAATATATGTTGTTTTTGAAAAATTAAATACTATGGAACTAATTTTCTTGAAGATAATTAATGATTTTTTACAATTAGTTTATGTTGTCATTGATAAATTTAAAAAAATATTTGTTAATTTAATATATCCGATAAACATTGTAATAATTAAAAAAATCATTTATTTAATAATGATATTAGTTAATTTAGTTTATAACCAAGTTTCAAGATAATACATGATGATGGTAACCACATGTTTTTTATAGGACAAAAAAGATAAACATTATGATACATGGTGGATCAATGATAAGCAGGTTTTGAGAAATTTAGAGTGGTTATTTTTATTATTTTGTACTTCAATATTTCAGAAGGTTTATAACATTAAAAATTTATGGAATGGTTTATGTTATGCACTAAATTATGATTTAAAGAATAATTTATTATCTCACCATGTAATATTTTTGCATGTTGGACAAGATGTTCTATACTTTTGTCTATGATGATAACTAAGAGAAGAAGAAATGTCATATCATTCTACCTATGGATATAATGATTCTTTAGTGTATTTTGGAAAAACATTCACCTTCATTTTTTTGAATTAATATATTATGTGGAAATTGGTCAATAGAAAACCAAAGGGTATGATTGTGCATATTGAATGGAATGAAATATAGAAAGTATATTTCATTATATTCATAGATAAAATAATAATAACTCAAATATATGAAAATTATATTGAACAACATTGGTCATAATACTGTTTTCTGTTATTCTGATGGTCTTATAAATAATCATATATTTCGGGTTTTGAGGCCCTTAACATTCCATTAATCACTAAATTTTTAGTGATCAAAGATATTTATCGCTCTATATAATTATTGATGCTTTTCCGCTATGTCCAATATTCCATCCCAACATATATTCTCTTATATCGAAACCTTGTTAATAGTAATATTGGGTTACCATTATGGTTCCAACCTTTCATTTTTAAAGTAATTATTTGTAATCATTTTTAAAATGTGGGTTTCAATGAATGAAACATTCATGTATTAAACCACAAGTAGCCTAAAAATATTTCAAGGGAGAAATTAATTTTTAAGGGGGTATAATGTAACACTCTGAAATTTTGTGAAATATTTTTTACATAATTTAATATTTTGGATATTTTTTATTTCACACAACACTGAATATAGTTTTTATATATATTCACAATGTTTTCAATATCCTAATAAGAGGCACCATGATATATTTGTGCTACATAAATCACATTCATTAAATTTCATGACACTCAACAATATGTTTGCCTTATCTTACACACATAATGAGTTCCTTCAATATATTGTGTAACACACATGTCCGAGTTTATTTGAACAAATAATATACTATCAGTATTATTATTAAAATAATATTATAATTACGACTTAGTTGATTGAATGGATGTTATGATAAAGAATAACAAAATTTTGGAAATAATATTTACACATGTGTATAAAATTAATCCTTTGGTAGTAATTTTGTTGAAGTGAATGTACGAACTATTTAAAAATAATGAAATTTTTTTCCATGGAAACTATTCTAATATGTAAAAAAATTAATTTCTCAAAAAATTAAATTAAAATATTTTGATAAATATTTTCAAAATAATTTATATGTAGTCAGTAATTATTTGTGATACTATTCTAAAATATTTTTTTGTTATATTATATAAATTATTCATATTATAAGAATAAAAATATGTATTTTTCTAAAAGTGGATTTTACAAGCTTTTATTTGAGAAAACACTTTAAATATATATTTTGACATTTTTATTACTTTTTTTTAAAAATAAATTTGACTTTTTGAAATGGAATATAATTTTTTTATGAGAAGACTCATTTATTCATTAATACTGAATGATAATGAATTTTAATTCAAATCCAATTTTCATATAATTTATTTACATTGTCAAATAATGTTTTAAATTTAGTTGAAATTAAAAAAATTTAATTATTAAGTTACAAGATATATTTATATCATTGGAACCAATTTCAAAATTAAATTTGATATAATATCATTTCAAACTTTTAAACCTTTTTACATAAAAACCTTCCCTCGTGACACATCAACAAAAATAATTATAATTTCTTTTTTTTTCACTTAGTTTTATTTATTTTGAAAAATTGGATTATGTATTTTGAATTATAATAGGCCATAATTTATAATTATTCCATCATAGTTTTATTCTCTAAAATATTAGTGAATGTGATTATAGTTAATTTCAGTGATTAAGGTTAAAATGGATATACATAATTGCTAAAATTTTGTCTTAAAGGGAAAAATGACCTCGAAACATGTCCAAAATCCAATTAATTCAAATATTTAGAAATATTTGACAATTTTATTAAATTTGAGAAATTATTTGTTTCAAATAATATAAGAGATACCTCTAAGTAGTGTATGCCTTTTTATAATTATAAGAATGTCAATCCTCCAACACTATAAAAGAGCACTCACTCCCCAAACTTCCTCACACCTCTTATTCCACATTTAATCAGATTAAACCACCCAAAATGTCATCTCAAAATCCCTCCTTTCATCGTATAATAATTTATATATTCAAAAATACAACAAATAAATCCATTTGATTCCATTCCAGAGGAGTTACCCAAATAAGATGTATCATACATCCTTAAGATACATTGTTTTATTATCATTAGCCCCCCTCAAATATTTTAATTACATGATTATATAATTCCATTATTATCATAAATATACTGTGATGATTTTATTATATGATTTAAACCTATAATTGCATAAAATTTTATGTATTAGTTAATTAAAATACAAATCTTGTGAATGCCAAAATACATCCTCTTTAAAATTTGTTCTTAGTTTTCCCTTTACCAACTATCACAGGTAAGAATAATGTAGGAAAAATTGTTTTAATATGATATATAATATAATTATTATGGATTTAATTCTTCTTTAATTACTATAACGTACCTTCTTTCTTTTTATTTTTTGTTAATATGACAACTTCATTTGTGGTTATGTGGACTACCTTCTTCTCAAATTGATGTGGTTCATTCACACGTTGCGAAGAATGAATTAATGATGGTTTTAGTTAACATTTCATATATATATGACATAATAATACTACATTAATGATACTATATATATAAATATACATATATATGTCATTTCACGTCTTTTTTCAATATGTTAATAAAAAGAGAAACAATATTCACATATGCGTACGAAAAACCTTCTCCATGAATGGTATAATTCATTTAAAAATTATATATTTTAAATTTTATTATAAATTTTTATATTATAATAATGTAATATATTTTTATTATATATTAAATTATGTAAATTGTTAAATAATGATCTATGTAATAGTATTAATATTAACAATTCAAAACACGTAAAAAAATGAATCTGATATTGCTTTTAACAAATTAATAAGGAGTTGTTAATGAATGGGTTATATCAAGTCATAATAAAATAATATATGGTATTATATATAATAATATGGTATTGTAGAATATTTATGATGAAAGTTTATTTTTATACATGAGTTTTTAATTCGTATCCATATGTTCAAGACTTATGGTAAATGAATTGAATCTAGCATTTTATTTCTAGGGTATACTTTCCACATTCAACACTAGATTATTTTAATTGGGGGTATATACTATCCTATGATAAGTTATATAATTAATTTACTTTATTTAGTGATATAAAAATATATTTTTTCATTTCTTGTGGATCATGATTCTATTGTTACTAAATTAGTAATGGGTCTTCTCATCTGACATTTATTTCTATGAGTTTATGCATTATTCAGCACTCAATTCATTTTTGTGTTGTATATGCTAACCATAAATATATTATATTATTATTATACTAAAATTTATGGGTATTAAAATATTAATTTTTTATATATCTATCATGGGGTTTATGTTTCCAAATTTACCAATTCAATAATGTAATTTTGTCTTATTTTTATTTTTTTGAGACACATGTTTTTTTATGGACCAATATTATATAATTAGGTGTATATACTCATATTTGAAATGTTATATAATGTATCTCATTATTTTGATGAAATTTTAATCTTTTTTAAACTTACATTTCTTACACATGGTTTATGATTCAATGTTACCAAGTGGTAAGATTAAAATGTAACAGTCCCATCATTTATTTAAATTGTTTATGATTATGCATTCACTGATGATAACATATGACCTCTATTTAAAAAAACCTCATGAATTTTTATATGTTATAGTAAATCATGATATCTTATTTTTTTTTCTATTTTACAAATATTTTTTATATCAAATAATTAGGAATGAATTTTTAGGAAAAACATCAATTATCACTCCCTTCTTTCAGAAATATGCATTCTTTCAAAAATATATATTTTAAATATATTTAGAAGAAATTTGTATGTTAAATTTTTTTAAATGATTTAAAATTAAATTTTTAGGGCATTTATTTTCAAAAAAAATCTTTCTATATTTATAATTTTACAAGGTGTTTTCATATAAAAATTTTCAACAGGTTATTAATGATTCAATATATGTTATCAAGTTATTCTCAAAAAATGTGTTAATTATTATTTCAAATATATTTTAATTATTTTAAAGAAAATGTTTCCCAAAAAAATTCCATTTATTTCTTATTTTTTTAATAAACATTGTTTTCAAAATATTTAAGTAGTTCATTTATATCGTTTCATGGAAAATTATTATCTATCTTTGTTTATAAATTTTAAAACATATTTTAAAATAAAATTGTTTTCAAAAGGATTTATAGTTTGAAAATAAATTTTGGAAATAATTAAGTATATTTTCCTCAAAAAATATTTTACAAAAATATTTAAAAATTATTTTCGATCAATAGATAAAATATGTTGTTGTTACTAATTCATTTTTAGAGAAATATACAAATGTTTCAATTCATATTTAATATTTGACGGTATTTTTTGTTTATGGTGTGATATTTACTAAAACACATTTATCTTATATGGGTTATAAGTTTATAACACCAATTTATCATTCATTGGTTCTATTTTTAGGAAAATGATTTCACATTTGTGGGTTATAATATTATGAAAACATATTCTTTTCATGGATTCTAAATAGATAAAATTATTTTGAAACTCGCATCATTTATATAGATTTTTATGTGATTACATGATTATAATATTATCTTCTTTTCATGGGATATAATATGGTTGTTTATAATCTCATAGAATTTGTATGTTTGATTTTTTATGATTTGTATTGGACGAACATTTACCTTTAATGAATTGGGTAAAGATTTATAACTCATGATATAGAAAACAATGGAATGGGGAGTGAGCTCTATTCTGTAAAGGACACTATTTTCTAAGATTATCATAGGAGTGAACCTTGAATCTTAATATGTCTATGGGAGTGTACCATAAACATCATGATGTAATGATAAGTGAACCCATATTACTAATATTTTCTTCGTAGGGATTCCTTTATTACTATGGAAATCATTATATATGATTATGTGTCTACCACAAGTTACATTTCTTAATAATATGTTCTAATTTCATGTATTATACACTTGTTTCCCATATGATTCATTCCTAGTGAACTATAAATATTTATTACAAGAATAATATATATTATTTACTATTTAAGGTGTATTAACATAAAAAGTTATTATTATGTTCTCACACACTTATGGTAATGTTATTTTTATATATCACTTTTATTTACCCTTAATGATAATCTAAACTCACCCCCATTCATATGTCTCTATTCCAGGGATATTGTGATGTTTTTTATGTAGAAGTATAAAATGGTAATATCATTTTGGTAAAAATTGATGATATTTATCCATGTTAGTATATTTGGTTCCATGTTTCCAATGACAATACACTATTATGGTTCTCAAGTATGTATTTATGTAATGCCCAAAATATTCATAAAAAATGATATAATAACCATGTAAGTTATGACTAGGTATCTATACATAAAATTATTTTTATAGTATATTGTGAATAAAAATATGCATTATGGTTTGAATCTTGAGGAGATATTGTTGCATATAATGAAGGAAATGTATTTTGGGACTAAATATAGAATTATATTTTTTCATTCTTCTTTTTTATAAGCATTGAGATGTATATAGATTCTCTTAAATATATACTTGTTCCGTTAACATTAATAATTAAAGGTTTTTATGGTTTTATTTATTTTCAATACTTTTATTTGTTTATTTAAAAAATAAATCAATTTTATTGTTTATTTGTAATTAATAAATTTGGATGGATTTTTGAAGAAACTATATTTCTATAATAATTAGAAAAGGATTTAATAAGCATTGAATGGATTTGATAAAATAAATGTTTTAGACAAAATATTTTAAATAGATGGATTATTATGTATAATTTAATTCATAAAGAATTTGGAATAATTGGGAGTCTATGTGTGTTAAAATTGGAAAGAATCTAGTAATAAGTTTTGAAATCATGGTAGGAGGGTTATAGTCATGCGGTGAAAACTTCAATAGAAACACTAAAAATTGAGTGTATGGATATATTGTTTAGTGTGTGTGAACATAATAATTGGTATGGAAGGTATTAATGATTATATATTTTATTTTTTATATATTTATCATTTGTTTTTATTATATGGAATTATATGGTCTCATTAAATATTTTCCATATTTTATATATGAAATGTGATAACTAGTTTCTGTCATAGTGGGATGTATTTGAAATAATCATGGAATTTTCTCAAGAGTTTATACAGAACCAAATCTTGGGAACATTGTCTCAATTAAAAATAACATAAACAAATTCATTTGAAATGGAAAAGTATCTTATTAATCGGGCAATGCATCTTGATACCATCAGCATGTTTGGTGTTATTAAGTCATTGAGATAGTTTAGATGATTCTTGTAATCATGTCACATTGTTTCCATGAGAAATATTGTATTTCAGATTTGTAAATTTGGGTTAGTTAATACATTAATATTATTGACCTATAGGTTTTATATTTGGGTTTTATTTTTTAAAATCATTAGTCATATAGGAGAATTGAATGTTTTTGTTTCACATAGATAAGTTGTTTGAAAATTAAATACTAAGTCATCCCCGAATTTTCTTACTATGAACATGCCTTTTATTACCATCCTCTACAGTATTGGGGATGACACCAGTGGTCTGTGGCACTCCGTATATAATCAATCCAATGATTTTGGGTTTTATGTTACATTTACCCTGGGGAAATATAAAAATTTATTTATATTTTATTAAATGCTATAAATTATTTAACCACATTTCCATTATATTTAAAGATATTGTGAACCGAGATATATATATATTGTCAACTATAGATGAAGAAAATTTGGTTTTATTCATCACATGATAAGGATTAATCATCTTACTGTATATCTATAAAAATTATTTTTTTATCATTTTTATAATATTGATCTTGATGTATATTAAATTTTACTTCATCTACACTACTTCGAGAATGTGTTCTCTATTATCAAAAATAATTAAATATGATTCCTAACCACATTAATTAAAAATACTATATAATTTTATAATTTTTCATTTAAAAAATACCAATTCAGTTATCTCATAAAAGCTTCATCTTTTCGAGTACTATGAACCTCATTATACTTTTTAAATTCTTTTTTTCTGGGATGACATAACCTTTGGTTCCATTAATCTTTTTCATCATTGAAGCTAAAATAAGATAAATTTTCATAATTTATCATTGGTATAAAAGTTTCAACCTTTATTATATAAACTATCTTTTAGAATCTCAGGTTATATAATCTTCATAAATAAATTATATTGTTGAATCATTACATCATTCTCGTGATCACCAAGTAGACAAAAAATATACAAGTTCTGATTTGACCCTTAAAATATTATCTTAATTCATTGATTTCGTAATGTTACATCCAATATCTGTTAACATAATTGATAAAATAGATATTTTTTTTGATCCATCATCAATATATTTTTATTACCTAAGAGTGTACAATAGTGGCATAACCTAAGGTTGATCTTGAAGAAGTTTCTCACAAAACCTGAATTTATATTGTCAATATTTATAATCTAAAAAAGTAAAATTCAATATTAACTAATATATAGGTGGGTTTTGAAATGAATAAGTTTTAAATAATATATATATATATATCCCAACTACAATGAAAAAAAGAATAAAGAAAACACAATGAAGTAAGTGGAATAAAACCATTGATCTCTGGGGTTCAATGTGCTATTATCATTGTTATTGAAAATATCAATTAACATTTTATTCAATTTGGATATCAGTACCCATCACTCCACAACCCATAAATTCAAACATATTACCCTACACTAAGTACTCTTCATGTAGGATTATTATATTTCACAAAACTACCAAATATAAAATACACCATTAGAATGAATTAGATACCAAGGACAAGGAAAATTATTAAACGAGATGGAGGAAGACAATGGTATAGATAGTAGGATGACCACTCATCAAAATAATATAACAAATTTATAATATTTATAATAAAATATTGTTAATAAATAATTAAAAATAAACTAAAATACCACAAGTTACCCCATCTAAAAACAATGAGGGTTAACTCTCCACAAGTGTGGAGTTAGAAAGAACAATAGTGTTAGAAACACAAAATTTTAAAATAAAACGAAGGATAGAAATGAATATAAGATGAAATAATCTACTATAATGTATTTTATAATTATTAAGAACATTTAAAAAAATAACACCTTTACCTTGAAAATTTCTATCCATTTCAAATATACAAGAGGCGGCAATTTATAGGGAAAAAGTGATACATTATCACTCCTAATTTTAACCTCCTGATTCATGAGAGCATATGAACCATTAAATGCAAATATAATGGAATTGTTCCCTATAAAATATTTTCTAACATATCTACTCTATCAACACAAAAAAATTAAGCTTCAATAGACTCTTTTAGATATTTATATTAGGCACATTTAATCTGGTTAGGTAACTCCTCATATTCCACTTTCCCAACTTTCCACGCCATTATATCCATTGCAATGGAAAATTTTGTCATAACCATTTTAATGAATTTTATTTAGTAATCCCTTATAATTATCCATGTATAATTTCATATATTTTTTTCAATCCCATTTCTATATATATTCTCATATGTAAATGTTCTAAAATTTGTGCTTAGTTATTGAGGTCCTCATGTGAGTTTGTTTTGGGACCACAAATGACTAATTGAGATTTTGGTATATGAGGTGAAATATATCCATGTATGTTAGTATGCATTACAAGAACTAATTTAAAAATATCATTCATTATAGAACATGTCATTACCGAAATACATGAATAAAAATAATATAGTTAAATATCAAAATTAGGTTATTTTCACAATTAATCTAAATTTCCTCAAAAACCTAAAATGTGACAATTTCGAATAAAATAATACAATGATGGGATCATGATAATTTAATTGTAGTTTTGAATGTAATAATATATTATCTTCATCAATAAGTTTACAAAATTTATATTAATAATTATATCCTAATGACATTGATAATTTTATGTAATTTTAAATTTATTATGATTATTCATTTATCTAACCATATAAGAAAAAACTAGTTATCTAAAATCGAAAGTCATTCCTTAATGGAATATTTTAATGAGAGTTATAAAATATATTTCACCACTTCCTGCAATTAATTTTCAATTTTTTATTTTTTTTATTTATATTCATCTATAACATAAAAATGATAAGGTAATTATTTATATAATGACTATCTATTATATAAATTATGTAATGTTATTTTAATATCAAAAAATTAATCTCTTCATTAAAAAATGAAAATTAATATTTCCATTAATGTATTTTCTTTTTATTGGAATCAATATTTTTCCAACAATAAGTTTAAAATCATAAAAATTAAAAAATTTGTATTATTATTCAGCTAAAATGTTTCCACACACTACCAATTATATATATATATATATAATGAAAATTTTCTCACTTAAATATCTTATTGTGAAGATAATGCCACCTGTTATTTATTGGGTTTTCAACATATGATTATAAATACTATTTATAAAACAAAATTATGGTAAATTAAATTATGTTATTGTTCATATTATATATTTCATAAATATCATAGATTTCCATTTTTAGAGTTTTTATTAAAAACAGAATATCCAAAAAAAAATTGATTTTTAGATTTTTATTGCTATTGTGCTAAAATAAAAATTAATTATTATGTTACAATTTTCCAGTCATTTCCTTCTATAAATATATGATTTTTGATTCTCATTAGGTGATTTATTTTTTATTTATGCACTCATCAATCTTTATAAAGTTTTCACCAATCATTAAATTATTTTCCAATATTTATCAAACTTTTAACATCAATATCAAAAAATTATTCTTAAAAAGTTTCATATTTTTTCATGTAACATCATTTTTTGATCATTTTCAATTTCACTTTTCTCCTGATAAATATTTTATTTTATATATTTTTGAACATTTTCTCTTCAGATAAATTCATCGACATGTTTTCATATTACTTCAAAAAATATAATTAATTTTAGAAGTGGAAAAATTAGTGACGATTTATTTTTTATAATATATCATCATTTTCTTCTTTTATTTTTACAATTTTTTGTAATTTTAAAGGCACTCATTTAAAAGTTTCGTTAATACAAGCTCAATTTTTTTTTCAACATACATTCTATTTCCATCACCTTCAACACTTGTTAATTTATCATCATCTAGTTATATAGATAACTGTAAATGTTGTTACATACATAATGTTTCAAAATCATCGATATAAACACCAAATTCATTAATATATAATTTTTATTGTCAATTTTTATTTATTAATTATGAGTATTTCATACCCATTCCATTTCATTAATCATTCTACCTGATGAATTTTAATGATTTTTCGTAGAGGAAATCCATAGTTCATCATTTTAACTATCAGTTTAAAACTCATTATCCATCACCCAATTTGCAAAAAAATGTGAAATTTATACAAATTTATATCATTGTAATGGAATATTTCACATAAATTCCATTTTACATTTGAAATAAACATTAAGATCAATGATATCAATTTCTTAAAATATATATCAACTTCTTATTGAGAAAATTTATAATTTTATTCATAAATATTAATATCCATTTAACTTTTCGGTATTCTAATGATGGAATGTAGACTCTAATATCAAATTTATTTTAAATTTTTATTGTTAAAACATTAAAAATAGTATTATAAATGGAAATTTTACAGATATCATCAAATGTTATTGTATCTAAATCAGGGTCTTATTTTTACATTTGAATCAAATATATTTAGTGAGATAGAGAGTGTATTTTAAACATCAGTAAAGTATTCGAGTGTGACATAGAATCCCCCATTTTTATGACTCTTAAAATCATTTTTATAAAGATTAATATTAAAATTGGCCTTTTCATTCAAACTGAGAATATAATATATGTAATTTTTCATCTTTATGTTTGTATTTTTCTTCATTAATGTTTTGATACATTTAATGTTTTTCAATATTTAATGATGAAAAATGTGGAATTAATACTATTAAATATATAATATAACTCTATTCCATGAATCACCATAATTATCAATGTTCATTTCATAAACTGTACACATTAAAATACCTTCCTAATATCGAATATTAAAAAATTACAATGTAAATTACATAATGGATATTTTAAAATATATTGGAAAATATTTTATTCCTTAACATGCAATAGTTCGTCCAAATAATTTTGGAAATAACATTACAATTTAATGGAATTATATGTTATAAAATATACTAAAACATATTGAACAAACTCTAATTAAAAATATAGAATACTTATCATATAAAACTAAAAATATCATTAAATTCATTCAAGGATGCCTTGATAAAAAATATATTTCCATTTTTTGATACAATGATATCCATATAATATTAAATCTATACGGATTCACAATTATCTGAAGGGTGATTTAGTGAATCAATTTCATTTACATTATATAGTTCAACATATTTTTCCACTAGTAAAAATGACCAAGTTATTATATATTTAGAATTCATTCTTCTTCTATAATAAATATTAAAAAATTTAGTTAATTATAAAAAGTATACACTGTATAATAATCGAATGAAATTGATTTACAAAATTTATCCTCCAGTAAGAATTCAGACATTCTTATCATGATCTGTATAATATTTTATGACATGATCAAATATAATCATTATATATAAAAATGATCATGGAATATCCATGAATTTTAGTTTCATTGAATATTTATCTACACTAATATTATAAAATCCTATAAAAAATTATTTTTTGGGTTTTATTCTTATAATAGAGATCTATATTGGAGATGAAGTTCTAATGTTTTATTGGAAAATATGATATTAACTTCACTAATGTCACAAAAAATGTGTAATTGAAAAAGCTATTAAACTCTCCTCCTAAAAACACACCATCCCAAAAAATAAATAATTAATATTAATGATATAAAAAACTCATAACTTCAATAAAGAAAATTATTTTGTAACATGAAGAAAAAAACCATAGAACCCATAATTTTTTTCAAGGCAAACATCAATCATAATTTTCCATGTATTTGTACTATTAGAAATGATATGATGAAGATAATATGAATTTATTCATAGAATTGGGTGTCTAACTCCACTACGTTATAAATTTCACTATTTCTAATACTTAAAAATAAACCATATCATACCCAAAATCAGTTTCCAACTATTACTCTTTAAATTCATGATTAATATATAGATAATAAATTCAACATAAAAAATACCTTCTTAAATGGAAAATATTAATCAAAAAATAAATATAAAATAGAAATGTTCAAATGTGGCATTATTAAATGAAAAAAAAATCTAGATTTAACACATCATTATAAAAAATAAAATAATGTGAATAATATTTAAATTCATACAAAATAAAATAATGATATGTAGTATTTTGTAATTTGTAGAGTTATAGTGTTGTAACTTACTACTATGCTTAACAGATATTCACTCAGTTGATGGGATTCAGTGTGATATTTTCCCATTATGGGTTAATCCTTTTAGACTTCATGTTGTTTCCTTTATTTATAACATAAAATTAATACCCTCAACATACAATAGATCATAATGTTTTTCACACCCATTTAATATTGTGTAATTTAGTTCTCTATAGTGAAAATACAGTCCATACAACATGAAACACATTAAATAATTTCTATACTATATATATTTGAACCAAAAATATTAATTTTGGAGTCAAAAATATATTATGATGAAAATAATAAGAATAATCAATTCTATGTTACATACCCTGATGTAATTTATTATAATTATGGAGTTATTTCATAATCTTTCCAAAATAATATCTCTAAAAACATTTCAACTCATCTAAATATTCCTAGATACCCACAAGAAAATATATAACATGATTTATATATAATATAAAATCCGAAACCAACCTAAAAAAAATTATTTATCATTTGATAAGTGTATATAAAAATCCAACAGCATCATTATACAAATATATTTACCAGAAAATATTTTTACAAATAGACAATCTATTTTTATAATAAACATTCCATGATTCCAAAGATTCTATAAATATATCATATTAAGCTCAACATATTTATTATTTTCATCCATTTTCTATATTCACGTTTTATGTGTATCATATTCTTCTATCGTTTCATTATTCTTATAGTAGCTTTTACAAAACCCCACCATTATCCTTTAATATGAAAATATAAATTCATTTGTTTTCAATAATTTCAAATCTATATTTATTATTTTCCATTTTTTTTGTAGATCACATATAGAAATCCATAATAGTTATAAATTATATTATATTTCTCCTCTCATGATAATTTTATTTATTCTTGTTAAATGTAATGAAGTAATTATTTATTCTATTTTATGATGAGAATATTATTTTCATATGTTATTTTAATATAATGGAGGGACATAAACATTAATTTTCACATTAAAATTATATTCATAGATCATGTGGTTCATAATAAACAATATAAATGAATTATATTAAATAAAACCATGTGCATACATCTCGTAGAAACATAGTAAAATTTAATATTGGAGAAATATATATTTATATTCACTCATCTTGTTAATATGTTTCCCTAAAGAGAATATTATTTACAAAGATAAAATAACTAGTTTTTTTTAAATCAACTATAAAATCTCTCATATTATTGTTCAACTCACTCATATGTTATCTATATGTTAATGATAGCCTAAAAAATTGGATCTATTATTCAAATTAACTAAAAAATTCAATGCATGATATATTTAAATTTATCACTATAAAAATATTGAGATAAATGAGTTTGGTTATTTAATTTCAGTAAAATATGGGTTCCCTTTTCTAGATTTTAAATTTGGAGTGCCCATTATTTTTTACATTGGAGATGATACTCAATCACATGACTACAAATTTTTCTTTCTTATTTGGGATTTTATTGAATAAATGAACTACATACAAAATATTATCTATACAAAATAATTTAACTACTATAAAAAAACTCATTCATGATCAAAAACCCTATACATCATATTTCTATTGATTTTCAAAAACAATATTTCACTCAATTCCCTGAGAGGTATATGTGATCTCAAAATATAATTTTTTTAATATCATATAGACTAATAATTGGTGTATTTAATAAACATGCATGTTTTTCATCATGTTCTTCCTATAAATGTTTTCCATGAAAATGTGTTGTTCTTAATAGGAGTATTTATCATTTTTGGGGAAAAATATTCTATATTATCATTTTATGTCACATGTATATGATAAAATTATATAACATAGAGTGCTATTTTTGAGAAGTTGATGAAAAATAAGATGATGTCAATAAAAACCAACATTATTAATGTTATATATGTTCTTCCCCCATGCACATACTAATTGAACACATTCCAACCTATGTCAACATCCAATCCCACCACCATCTATATTTTATAGTAAATCCATATCCAAAATTTTAATCATTTTTATTCAATAAAAGAATAAAATTTTTTAGTTTCAAACCACAATAGTTATAGTGATTGGAATGTATACATTATTTTAATATAATAAAAATAAACAAATCATTTTAACTTTTAAAATCATTTTTAACACTTTTAGTTATCACCCTACCAACCCTCTCATTATTACTTTTATTATTCAATACGATCATAAAATGTAAATAATGTATATAAGGGTATTTTGGCTGTTAGGTTAATCGAAAATAATGAGGTAAGAGGTTTTAATTTATATATACATATAAAAAATTATTTAGCATACGATACACTTTTTGATTCTTTATATAATATATATTTATAATCATTAGACATCATTTTCCTATACCTAACCTTACACATGTGTCCCAATATGCCATATGATTCAAAATTGTAGTTAGGTTCAAAGGTGTATCTTTGGAAAACCTTTATACTCATTTTATAGTAAAAATGATGAATTAATGACCAATTAACTAATTATAATTTATTATTGTATATAAATGAAATATAAAATATAATATACAAGAAATTAATGTATAAAAACTATAATATATATTAAATGTTTTTTTATTGAGATGATCATACAAAAAAACACAAAATAAAAATCACATTGGAGTTCAAATGTTGTCTTTGAGCCTCATCTCATGTCTTAATTTTTTCTATCTATCTCTATCATTCATATTTTTCCTCTTCCACATGTAAGTATAGGATCATGACCTCTATTTAGGTGATATACATCTAGAGATACACAATATAGTTGTGTTTGAAAATATATATTCCACCACCAATAGTGCCACAAAATATAGAAAATTTTATTTTTTTGGTGAACTTATTTCGATAGATTTTCATCACAAAATGTTATTCGATGCATATATTCATCACAAAGAATCTATAAAGATGAAATAAATTGAAAATAATGTTATCAATGATAGTCGATCACTAATAGAGTGGTCCAAAAACTATTTGGGATATAAATATTTATAGTTCATAAATAAATATTTGTTAAAATTATTTTCATAGAAAATAATATTTTACAAAAAATCAATATTTTCATCACAAATTGTTCTTCATAAGATTTTTCCAAAATATTATTTCATCACAAATAAAAAAAATTAAAATCTTAAATAATAAAATATACAATCATAATAATTCATTTACAATATGAAAAAAATATGATTTAAATAATATCGCATAAAATACCTCATAAAATGTAATTGAGGGGATGAAAAATAATGTCCATCATAGGGTACGATATCAGTACTAATTTGTAGAGTGAGATATGACACTAAAAATAGTTGAGCTATAACATTGACATCATTATATCCTCATGCTGATTATCTCACCATCTCTTATTCTATTTTTTATCTCTTTTCAATGTTTATATAAGCTCATCATTAGCTCCTAGACTCACCTCTTAATGAATAGTAGATAATGAAGATGAGGATGATAATCCCTTTAATCATTAGGATTTTATTGTTATAATTCCATGATAACTAGTCAGGATCGATTTTGAAATAATACTAATCCCCAAACCATTCTGATGGCCACTTGAAATTACCTACATCTATGTCATCTCGCCAATATTTGACTCACAAGACCCCTCTCTAGCATTTGTATCAATCTAAATCTGACCTAGGAAAGAAAACTCTATCTCATTTGTATACTAAAATCATATAAATATAAAATATGAAGATAAAAAATATATATTATGTTAATTAAAAATATAGATAATAAAATTAAACACATTATGTTACATCCTCTCAAAATTATCTTCGGCAGTACTATAACAGTTAAACTTCTTCTAAACATACAACTTAGTAATGTTTCTATTATCTATAGACTACATCAATTGATCAAATACATTTAGTATTTAAAATAAAAAATTATCTACATTGAATTAGAATGAAATTTTACTAACCAAATGAGGATTATGTATACCGAAAATATGACTCCCACCTCTATGGGTGAATATATATTTCCCTTTATCCTAACTACCATCACTATATCTCTTCTTGAATATATAATCAATCCAATATTTGAATAGAACATGTAAATAATAATTAGGGACATAATCAATTCAATGTGGCCTAAATGACTATTCATAGAAAGTCAAAGATTCTTTCTACAAAGGTCTCAATTAAATACTCTACAAAAAAATAAAAGAAATGATTGAAAATGAAAACATCACATGCCTTCCAAAGTGTGGATTTATTGTAGTCGAGAATAAGAGACCATAGAACCTCAAATCATTTATAATCTTTTCGAAAACAAAAGTTCAAAATTTTAAATAAAGTATATTATTTTTTATATACACATAACTAATGAAACAATTGGTTACAAAACTCAATATGCACCTAATCTCATGAAACCATTAGAGATAAAAAAAAATAGATTCTCAAAATATCATTATCTTGCCAAACAAATACAAGTGAAAAAATATGAAAATAACAATAATATTTAAAATAAATAATAAATATATGGAAATAAAGTAGAACTAAAAAAAATTATTGAATTTCTCTAATGCATATAAATGTCTACATACGAACATTTCTATTTAACAAGATCTCTAAAAATTTATCATGTAATACCCCAAACCCTCTTATATGAAATATTATCATTGTCACCCTGAGATGTCAATGTTGGGAGCTCATCATCTGATAAAATATCCTCAGTCAATGAATGAATGAAGATATCATAATTTTAATCTATCATAATCAAATAATCAAAATTAGAACAAATCATTATTTATATAAAATATAATCAGTTTAAAAAGTATAAAACGCTTTTTTGTAATCAATTGGATACAAATTTGTTACATATAATGAATTTTCAACAAAACTATAAAAAATTTAATTATTAAATATTTAATAAAATAACAATAGAAAATTTATATTCTTCATTAATTGAAAATAATTTATTTAATATTTTAATATTATTTATAAATTTATACATATCTATACAAATGTTTTATTAATTAAATTATTTATTGACATATTTATTTCGTTTCTTAAAATTTAATACAAATTTCATTTAAATTTAAATATATTTAATAATAAATATACTCTAAATTATGAGTTTATACTACAAATTGTTAATGTTTATTATAATATCATAATTTATAATAACAGATATTATAATATTTATTCTACTTATATTTTTATTCATTAATCTTTCTTATGAAATTTATAATAGTTTTTTTTAAAATATTCTATTTATTAATTATTTTTTGTAATTTCTAATATTATTTATTAAATGATCATAATTTATAACTGAAGTGCATTGTGTTGCATTTGTTATCAATGAGGCATGAAGTTGTCTTGGAATGAATGGATGTCAAGGAATGTCAAGATATGAATGACAATGGTTGTGATGGTGATGGTGATGAATGGAGAATGGCCATGGTACTAAGATGCATGTCACTTATGAGATTCACTAAGTAACATATGAGATGATGGTTGAAACATTTTCTAGTCAAATCTGACGATTGTTGAGCTTCTCTTTAACTTCAAAGAACTTGTATCCTGATGATACAAAGTCACAACAATGTTAGAAGACCATGCTTTGTATTGACAATGCATGAGGAGTTGTAGATGATCCATCCACAACTACTGAGTGGATGAAGTGGATTAATGAAGTCCATGCACTATCACTTAGTGCATGTGAATTTGAAGAAGATCCAATTGATCTCTGATTAGATCAATGATGAATGTTTAAGATCATGTGTGATTTATGAGATTCAGTTGAAGAAGTCCCTCCTAAGTATTGAACACATATGGAAGAGGAGATGAAGAAGATTAAGAAGAAACCTTGGGAATTCCATATCCTAAGTAGAGATCATATGAGAGGAGAAGTAATGGAATTATTAAAAAGAAGAAGAAGAATGGAGAAGAGGAAGAATGGCTTGGAAGAAGTGGCTTGGCATTTGGCATTTTGTACTTTGTACTTTGTTTTTATACAAACTCTAGGTTCTACACTAAGCAAAAAATATGGCCAGCCAAGGCACCTTGAGGGTTCAACCCCAAGGCATGGGCACTAGGGCACCACGCCCATGGGGGAACCCGTGGGGCGAGCCAGGGCGGCAGGGCGCACACCCAAGACACCGCATGGGCGCCTGGGGCACACCCGAAGGAGCGCAGCAGGGGCGTAGGAGGGCGCCCCCAAGAGTATCAGTGAGCATAGTGGGCGCAGAGCGCGCCCGCAGGGAGAACTCGGTGCGGGGCGGCACCGAGAGGGTTGGAAGTTCAATTGTGGTGAAGGGGGCAGCGAATGTTTGATAAACCACGAGAATTCTGCGGCCCGTTTCGATGTGGGACGGCGAAAATTCATCAGGGATCTAATCGCGGCCGTCTGTTCCATCGCGCGCTGATCTGGACCGCTTATCTCATCTAGCGCCGAGATGTTATAATCCTGGCCGTTGAGCATCATTAAACATCGATAGCCGAGAGCTCGTCTCCTTCCTCGAGCTTGAGCCGAGGACACCCCGTGCCACCCGCGACCTCGCCATGAACCAGAGGCACCTCCGAGCAATGTTTTTGAGTTTCCAGCCACCATAGTTCGAGCTAAAGTATTCATGGAGTTCGTCTGGCCCAACTGAACCTAACCATGCAATAAAATAAGCATGCATGCAAGGTGATGGAGCATTTCGAGTTCGGCCGAGGCAAACAACGTTTCCGAGGCCTCGGTGTATTCGTGCTTTGCGTGGATTGTTTTTAAACAAAGGTATGCATGCATTTCCATGCGCATGCACGTAGAGGAATGAAAAATAAATGAACCTGCGTGGAAACAGAGAGAAGAAAAGAAGATTTCAAAGAATCTTGAAGATCTGAAATCTTCGGGAGATCAAAGATTTATCGCACGCGGATGATCCAAGACGTCTCTGCCTATAAAAGGAGAGCCCGAGGCATTGGAGAGGTTTTCTGATCCGCTGAAAAACTTGGAAGTCCGGTGAGAGCACCATTGCCTCGCGAAGAAGAGTCTGCGCGCACACTTGCGCGGCAGTACAGCCCGGAGCTCCCCTAGCTCTGTTGTTTTCATTTTGTGCACTCCTTGCACGAAAGAAGAAAGGGAGTTCCCTATGCGCCTTCCTTGCGCGACAGGAAGACCCGTGGCCGCATCCTTGCGCGCCCATGGTTGCATCCTTCTCTGCCCGCAGACTTGCGTGGCAGGAGGTGTTTGCGCGACCCTTGTGCACCTTGAGGACTTGCGTGTGGCATTTGAAGACAGTAGAGGTCGCACCCTTGCGCCTTGTGACCCTGCGCGGCAGTGGAGAAGAGGTTGGCCTCACCCCATGCACGCCTTCATTTGGAAGGGTGTTTGAGTGAGCCAATTTACCACACCTTTGTGTGTGTGGTACAGTGTTCGGGGCCTTATGTGTGTGCATTCTTGAAGAGTGAAGACCATCACACTTTTGTGTGTATGTGAAATTCAAGTGAAGGCCGAGACTTGCATACCTTGTGTGAAAAGTAAAGGCGGGAGGCCGTAGCCCTTGTGTGTACAAAATGGAGAACCAAGTGTGTGCATAAGTGAAGTGCACACTTTAAAGAAGATTAAAAGAACAAGGAAGAACCCGAGACCTTGGCTTGGGTATGTGCAAGTGGGTGAAGTGAAGAGCACACCATTGTGTGTGTGTGTGCAACAAGGAATACACCCTTTGGAACTTGTATGTGCAAATTGAAGAAGAGGCCGTAGCCCTGGGGGGTGTGAAAGAAGGAGAGGCCAATCTTGTGTTTTCAAATTGAACAAAGAAAATGTATGTGCAAACAAAACAAGAAGTGGGCCGAACCTAGGTGTGTGCACTAAGAAGTGTGTATACACTTAGAAGAATACAAGGGAGGACATCCACACTAAAGTATAACACACATTCAAGTGTGTAAGCAAATTGAATAAAGTGTGTGAAGAAGTGAGAAGGTGCGTGCTTAAAGTGTTACTCCCTTTGTGGGTTTATTGCACCAAGAGAAGAAAGAGGGAAGTGCATGCTTGCATGCATGCACATGCACACGTAAACAAGTCAAATCTGCTTGTGTGCATTTGAGGAGTCCAAGACCAGAAGATCTTGAAGATATTGTGATGCCATGCATTCAGTGCATGAAGTTGTTTTGAAGTGAGATTGAGCCAGACTGAAGTAAAAGATATTGTTTGTCTGAGTTTACAGTATTTGAGAAGAGCCTGATCAACAGAAGTGATCAGAAGTTGCTGAGCAAGACCAACAGACTTTTTCAGAGGCTGTTGAAGATTCTTGAAGAGAGAAGCCAGGTCATCCTTAGGAGAAGGAGATAAATCCTGAGCAAGACGAGAAGACCTGATCAACTCAAGTGATCAGAGGTACAGAGCAAGGCCAGCAGTCTTTATCCCAGACTGCTGAAGATACTTGAAGAAGCTTAAAGTGAAGAAGAGCTACTCGTGTGACTCGAGGAGCCAGGAGAAGCCCCCTGTGAGACTCAGGGGAGAAGAACTCTTCAGTGGGATTCTGGAGCAGGCCAGTGGGACTCTGGTAACACTGTGGGACGCAGTATAAAGACCCTCCTGTGGGACTCAGGAGAGATACGGTGGGAAGCTGTATCGACCATTGTAATTCTAACAAGTTATAATGGGAGAATCCATGCTGGGAGAGAATGGCAAGGACGTCGGCCTTTGGTGCCGAACCTTGTAAATCCTTGTGTCCTGTGCCTTTTCATTACTGCATTATCCGGGAAAGGTTGAGAGACATAAGAAGAGTGGATCGAGGCCTTAACAAGCCATAGAGGTTTAATTGATTAATAATCAATTAGTAAAAAGTTTTAAAGGATCACTGATTCACCCCCTCCCCCTCTCAGTGATTCACACTGATCTGGGCACTTCAAATGGTATCATAGCGGAGGTTACCTCTAAAAGATCCAAGGGAGTCTTTATGGAGTGCATATTTGAGGAAATGAGTGACTAGCCTCAAATGGAGATATCTTCCAAGACTCAGAAAAATAGAAAGAAGAAACAGGCCAAGAAGATGAAGAAAGCATGTCTTAGCTGTGATGAAGTTGAAACAATGAATGATCTTTAGAGTGCACTCAAATATCTTTAGAATACAGTTCCCATGGAAGTGGCAAAGTGTATAGCTACAAGCATCCATGATCTTCATGAAGAAAATTCACAGTTAGAAGAAGAAGCCAATGCAATGGAAGATCAATTGGCAAAAAGGGTTGGCATAACCAACACTCTCAGAAAGCTGGTGAAGGCTAAAGATGAAACCGTTTCTCTTTGCAATGAAAGATATGAAGACACTGCTGAAGAATTTCAAAGATGCCTTTCTGAGAATGATTTCTTTAAAATAATGGTCAGAGATGTTTTCCATGCACTGGAAAAGAGCCAAAAAGTGTCAATGAATGTCAGAGATGCTCAAATCGAAGAAAAAGTCAAATTGGTGAAGGAGCTGGACAATTCATTGCAAGAATTAAAGAAGGTGCATGAAGACAAGATGAAACAACTGGTGGAGAATTGGGAAGGAAAGCTAAGAACTGTTGAGGTTGAGAAGAACTCCCTCAACATGAAATACTTAGAACTAGAGGTGATATTGAAAAATCTGCAATCACCCAAAGCTGAATCCTCCCAGTCAGCTAAAAGAAGAAATGTTGCCACTCAAGTGAGCTTTGAGAAGGATGATTCTAAAAGAAAGACATCCTCTAATAAAAGGGAAACATATTCTAGAAAGAAGGTACCATCCATACCATCTTGTACTGATGCTTCTAATTGTGTTTCCACAAAAAGTGCAGGATGGAAGAATAATTCCAAACAAATATGGATGAAGACAGTAAAGAAGCAGAGCTCTCCTGAAACAGCACAACAGGTCAAGAAAAGTACCCTACAATCAGAAGGACTGAAGAGGTCAAGATTCGTGGGACAATGCTGGTGTTGTAACATGTATGGGCATTGTGCAAAGGATTGTTGGTACAATCCACTGAATGCCAAAGCACAGAGGAAGCCCATGCCAAGGGGGAGCAATCCAGAAGAAAAGAAGTAGCATCCACAGGTCCAGAGACATCTGTTTACTGAAAATAGATTTGGATTACTTGACAACATCTGGGATGATTGCAAAAGTGGTCAAAAAGATACATGTCAATCTCCAACTGTATCCAGAGCTCAAAAGAAGAAAAGATCACAGAACATGGCTCAGAAAGAATCCTTGGGAAGCAAGCATAAGAAAGTGGATGATGCTCCCAAGATGATTATGAAAAAGGAAGAGAAGACCTTGGAGTCTAAATCCAAGAAGGTTGATGCATCCAGAAGGGCCACCAAGAAGAAATGCTTCTACTGTGGAAAGAAAGGGAATATCATGGATCTTTGTAAAGAAGCCATGAAATTCAATAGAGGCAGACTGGACTCAAACAGACAACCAATCAAGAAGAAGCAGAAGGGATTTATTGAAAACAAGTTGCCTAAGAAAGGTAGCTTGACAGCATCAAAAGAACCATGTGGAACTTCCAAAACTGAGGCCACACTTTCAAGTGATTTACTAGTCATATGGCCAAATCAGTTGAAACTTGCCAAAGATCTGCAGAGAGCTGAAGATGAAGTTCTGGCAATTGCTAAGGCAAAAGGGAATAAGAAGATTTCACATGAAGATGTATTGAGATCCACACCAGCACAAACATCATTGAAGATCAAATGTGCTAGTGTGAAGACTGGTGAAAATGGGACATCTCGGTTGAGAGAATCTTCTCAACCTTGTCGTTCACATTGATGAACCAAGGAGGTTCCATCTTATTCCCTTATACTCTTGGTATATACATGTGCTAACATTGCAAGGAATTGAAGATGATGATCATTCTCATCTGGAGGATGGTTTGGACAGAACGGAGTGCACCCCTTGAGGGGGAGCAAATCTGAAGAAGATGATGTTCTGAGATTAATATCATCTTATGAAAATGGATGAATGGGGGAGCATTATCTTTGCACCTGAACATTCTAATGTGTTTTGTGAATTATGTGCAGGATTCAGCAATTCATTGAATATCTGAAAAAATTCAACCCCTAAGCATGATCTCACATGTGTAGAGAATTGTGGACAACATTGAGTATCTTGGTTACATCATTCTTGTTTTCTACACCGGGTTAGCCCAATTAGACTTAGAGTTGATTTACTAAAGGTTCTTTGCTAAAGAAGAACATGGGGCATCATCCCTCTCTTAGTGATTTTCAAGAAGATGCTATTCAAAGGGAGGAAGATATTTTTGAAAGTGAACCACACCACACCTTTGCATTTGATTTCCAATAAGGGGGAGAAAATATTGGCACACATATTGACCCATTCATATGTGCTGAAGTGGTGTATTGACAACAAATACAAAGGGGGAGATTGAAGTGCATTGTGTTGCATTTGTTGTCAATGAGGCATGAAGTTGTCTTGGAATGAATGGATGTCAAGGAATGTCAAGATGTGAATGACAAAGGTTGTGATGGTGATGGTGATGAATGGAGAATGGCCATGGTACTAAGATGCATGTCACTTATGAGATTCACTAAGTAACATAGGAGATGATGGTTGAAACATTCTCTAGGCAAATCTGACGATTGTTGAGCTGCTCTTTAAGTTCAAAGAACTTGTATCCTGATGATACAAAGTCACAACAATGTTAGAAGACCATGGTTTGTATTGACAATGCATGAGGAGTTGTAGATGATCCATCCACAACTACTGAGTGGATGAAGTGGATTAATGAAGTCCATGAACTATCACTTAGTGGATGTGAATTTGAAGAAGATACAATTGATCTCTGATTAGATCAATGAAGAATGTTGAAGATCATGTGTTATTTATGAGATTCAGTTGAAGAATTCCCTCCTAAGTATTGAACACATATGGAAGAGGAGATGAAGAAGATTAAGAAGAAACATTGGTAATTCCATATCCTAAGTAGAGATCATATGAGAGGAGAAGTAATGGAATTCTTAAAAAGAAGATGAAGAATGGAGAAGAGGAAGAATGGCTTGGCATTTGGAATTTGGTACTTGGTACTTTGTTTTTATACAAAGTCTAGGTTCTACACTAAGCAAAAAATATGGCCAGCCAAGGCACCTTGAGGGTTCAACCCCAAGGCATGGGCACTAGGGCACCACGCCCATGGGGGAACCCGTGGGGCGAGCCAGGGCGGAAGGGCGCACACCCAAGACACCGCATGGGCGCCTGGGGAACGCCCGAAGGAGCGCGGCAGGGGCGTAGGAGCGCGCCCCCGAGAGTATCAGTGAGCATAGTGGGCGCAGAGCGCGCCCGCAGGGAGAACTCGGTGCGGGGCGGCACCGAGAGGGTTGGAAGTTCAATTGCGGTGAAGGGGGCAGCGGATGTTTGATAAACCACGAGAATTCTGCGGCCCGTTTCGATGTGGGATAGCAAAAATTCACCAGGGATCTAATCGCGGCCGTCCGTTCCATCGCGCGCCGATCTGGACCGCTTATCTCATCTAGCGCCGAGATGTTATAATCCTGGCCGTTGAGCATCATTAAACATCAACGGCCGAGAGCTCGTCTCCTTCCTCGAGCTTGAGCCGAGGACACCCCGTGCCACCCGCGACCTCGCCATGAACCAGAGGCGCCTCCGAGCAATGTTTTTGAGTTTCCAGCCACCATAGTTCGAGCTGAAGTATTCATGGAGTTCGTCTGGCCCAACTGAACCTAACCGTGAAATAAAATAAGCATGCATGCAAGGTGATGGAGCATTTCGAGTTCGGCCGAGGCAAACAAAGTTGCCGAGGCCTCGGTGTATTCGTGCTTTGCGTGGATTGTTTTTAAACAAAGGTATGCATGCATTTGCATGCGCATGCACGTAGAGGAATGAAAAATAAATGAAGCCGCGTGGAAACATAGAGAAGAAAAGAAGATTTCAAAGAATCTTGAAGATCTGAAATCTTCGGGAGATCAAAGATTTATCGCACGCGGATGATCTGAGACGTCTCTGCCTATAAAAGGAGATCCCGAGGCATTGGAGAGGTTTGCTGATCCGCTGAAAAACTTGGAAGTCCCGTGAGAGCACCTTTGCCGCGCGAAGAAGAGTCTGCGCGCACACTTGCGCGACAGTACATCCTGGAGCTCCCCTAGCTCTGTTGTGTTCCTTTTGTGCACTCCTTGCACGAAAGAAGAAAGGGAGTTCCTTGTGCGCCTTCCTTGCACGACAGGAAGACCTGTGGCCGCATCCTTGCGCGCCCGTGGTTGCATCCTTCTCTTCCCGCAGACTTGCGCGGAAGGAGGTGTTTGCGCGACCCTTGTGCACCTTGAGGACTTGCGCGCGGCATTTGAAGACAGTAGAGGTCGCACCCTTGCGCCTTGTGACCCTGCGCGGCAGTGGAGAAGAGGTTGGCCTCACCCCATGCACGCCTTCATTTGGCAGGGAGTTTGAGTGAGGCAATTTACCACACCTTTGTGTGTGTGGTACAGTGTTCGGGGCCTTATGTGTGTGCATTCTTGAAGAGTGAATATCATCACACTTTTGTGTGTATGTGCAATTCAAGTGAAGGCCGAGACTTGCATACCTTGTTTGAAAAGTAAAGGAGGGAGGCCTTAGCCCTTGTGTGTAAAAAATGGAGAACCATGTGTGTGCATAAGTGAAGTGCACACTTTGAAGAATATTAAAAGAACAAGGAATAACCCGAGACCTTGGCTTGGGTATGTTCAAGTGTGTGAAGTGGAGAGCACACCATTGTGTGTGTGTGTGCAACAAGGAATACACCCTTTGGAACTTGTATGTGCAAATTGAAGAAGAGGCCGTAGCCCTTGGGGGTGTGAAAGAAGGAGAGGCCAATCTTGTGTTTGCAAATTGAACAAAGAAAATGTGTGTGCAAACAAAACAAGAAGTGGGCCGAACCTAGGTGTGTGCACTAAGAAGTGTGTATACACTTAGAAGAAGAAAAGGGAGGACATCCACACTAAAGTATAACACACATTCAAGTGTGTAAGCAAATTGAATAAAGTGTGTGAAGAAGTGAGAAGGTGTGTTCTTAAAGTGTTACACCCTTTGTGGGTTTATTGCACCAAGAGAAGAAAGAGGGAAGTGCATGCTTGCATGCATGCACGTGCACACGTAAACAAGTCAAATCTGCATGTGTGCATTTGAGGAGTCCAAGACCAGAAGATCTTGAAGATATTGTGATGCCATGCATTCATTACATGAAGTTGTTTTGAAGTGAGACTGAGCCAGACTGATGTGAAAGATATTGTTTGTCTGAGTTTTCAGTATTTGAGAAGAGCCTGATCAACAGAAGTGATCAGAAGTTGCTGAGCAAGACCAACAGACCTTTTCAGAGGCTGTTGAAGATTCATGAAGAGAGAAGCCAGGTCATCCTGAGAAGAAGGAGATAAATCCTGAGCAAGACGAGAAGACCTGATCAACTCCAGTGATCAGAGGTACAGAGCAAGGCCAGCAGTCTTTATCCAAGACTGCTTAAGATACTTGAAGAAGCATAATGTGAAGAAGAGCTACTCGTGTGACTCGAGGGGCCAGGAGAAGCCCCCTGTGAGACTCAGGGGAGAAGAAGTCTTCAGTGGGATTCTGGAGCAGTCCAGTGGGACTCTGGTAACACTGTGGGACGCAGTATAAAGACCCTCCTGTGGGACTCAGGAGAGATACGGTGGGAAGCTGTATCGACCATTGTAATTATAACAAGTTATAATGGGAGAATCCATGCTGGGAGAGCATGGCAAGGATGTAGGCCTTTGGTGCCGAACCTTGTAAATCCTTGTGTCCTGTGCCTTTTCATTACTGCATTATCCGGGAAAGGTTGAGAGACATAAGAAGAGTGGATCGAGGCCTTAATAAGCCATAGAGGTTTAATTGATTATGAATCAATTAGTAAAAAGTTTTAAAGGATCACTGATTCACCCCCTCCACCTCTCAGTGATTCACCCTGATCTGGGCACTTCAATAACTATTTAAAATATTTTCTTATTATTTATACAACATTTTATTAGCTTAATTTTTTTTCTTTTTGTTGGGTTAAAGGATAATACTTTTTATTAATATAGAATGTTTTTTATTTATATTTATATATATTATTATTTCAAACAAGCTACTGTATAATCCTCTTAATTAAAAATATATAGTGAGATATAAGAGGAATATGGGGATAAACAAAATACAATTTGAATATTAATAGAGAAAGACAAGAGTAATTCATGAAATTTAACACAAACAAAAAATGTTGAAACATTACTAAAAAACCCTCTGTTAGGAAAACACCTTGTTTTAGAATTGGTAGAGTCAATAGAACTACAATAGAGTGATATATCATGTAGTGGTGTGAGATCTATCCACCATTATCCTGAGGATGCCATCCCCTCCTCCATGATTTTTCCACCAACCATAACCCATCTCCGTCATCAATTGAGTCTTCTTTAGAAGCAATATTCGTATCATATTCTTTAGAAGCATAAATATATCAATATAAATCCTCCTCATTTGGGTCTGATAAAAACTTCTCATATGATTTTTGTGTGAGAAACTTCTTGTTTTCTTGATTATAATGTGATATAAATGGCCATGTAGAAATTTTATGTTTTGAAGCAGCATAAAACATTGTTGAGTCATGAGGATTCCTACAATAAATACCATCCAGGGGAATGAAACTACATACCTCCATTTTTCTCATAGACTTATTAGTAGTGGATGAAATCCCCACTACTTGTTTTATTGGTTGGTGAAAAAAGTAAACATTCCCTGAATTAACAGCCGCTCCTTTTTTCCGTGAAAAAATTCCATGGAATGTTAATTTATTCCGTAGCTCTATAGGGATACCCTTGGGGATTATTGGATTCAATGAATCAGATTTAAGGTTTTGGACTCTATACAATTTTGACGTAGAAAAATTATTTATCTTTGCATTAGAAGACATGAAACTATTTATGAAATCAGAAGAGATAGACAGTGGAGGATCATTAGAAGTCCATGAATTTCTAGTTTCTCACTTTAATGTTTCACCCAGAGAAGGAACTAACAAAGTATTCATTATATCTTCTCCTAAGTATGTAATGTATAGAAAATTATTAATCATGAGAAGTTGGGAGACAGACTCATATCTTTGAATGGGCCACATTTTTGGAAATCTCATTTCCATCTTCATTTGACCCATAAAATTTATTTTAAGAAACTAATATGTCTTCCAAATAGTATTGTAGGTCGTCACTATTTTTTGATTCAAACTCATTGTAATTTTGGCCACCTTCCTCGTCCATATGGCCAACCACTAACCTTCAGTATTTAGGTCATCCTTTAAAGATAATTGTTCGTGAAATGATGTAGTGTGATTAACCAAAGGAAAAATCCTAGATGCAAATAATATTTCCCCAAACTACAATGAACCCAATGTATGAGAACCTCTTCTGTTTGATTATATAGGAACCCAATTGCACGTTGAAAATATATACCACATTTTCTAGATAATAAGTATTTTCCTACTATCAGAGACACACTGTAGTCATTGGTGGTATATGTCATTCAATATTTCCTTGAACCTTTTATGATGTTCCATAATTTGACTCCTTTTAAGATTCACGATCAAACACAACCATTATATTCCCCTTAATCCTAAAAAATGATGAAAAGTTTCCTATCAAATTATATCCACCATAGATGATATTCATTATTTAGATGTATATGGGGTTCCCAAATTCATTATATTACACACAATAATGAATATATTTATCATACTCCCCATGAAAGTAAATATCATCAATTTAGGGTTAAAGAGTTATATTCTCAATGAGGGTGGAATAGACATCCACTTGCACCAAAATTAATACACCGAATCTTATATTCTCAGTTTCACTATCTAGTCTAATTGAAACTCTAATTTATACGTTAATGTCATGATTAATCATTATGTATCATAGTATCAAATTATTTATGTGTATCCAACCACATACACCATAAAATATTTCTAAACATTTGACAAATTAATATCCGGACTCCACTCATGAAATAGATGGGTACAAGTTTTATGAAAATGGAACCCAAAACAACATTTGTGTTTCTTTATCTCAAATGAGGGGAATCAACTGTGGAAAACAATCAACCCTTTTAAATGCATTTCCATGCTAATGAGACCCAAATTTTATAAACCCAACAGGCCAAATCATCAATCCACCATGGATTTTCACCTTTAGAAAGAGTATTTCTCACTAGAAGAGTGCCCAAAAACCATTTCATGCCTCTTTTAAATCACCTCTATGATATCTCTTACGGGACCTAGAGAACTATTTTTATTGATTAGACCGAGAGATGTTTTATTCAATGTGGCCACAAAAAGCATACCTGCACAAGCATCTAATACCTTATACTCCCAAAAATCCCATAGTGAGGGATGTCATGATCAATAGGTAGACCCATATCAATAGCAGTCTAAATAACTCAAGAGAATCACCAACATAGCCACCCTCTATGAAGCTAAATCCCCTCCTCTATCCATACATACAATTATTTGTTAAATTAAACAATTTAGAGACTAATTAACTTAAACATTAAAATAATTAATTAATTAATTTATTAATTTATATTTATCATCTTAATTTATAATAATAATTATGAATTTATTCTAAATTATTATAATATGAAATAAATTTCTATATTTGATAATAATTAATAATTTTTTTTAATTAATTTACAAAAAATATTTATATTACCTAATTTTATTAAACTATACTGATGTTTAATAATTTATTCTTATTTTACATAACATATAATGTTTTCAATAAATTTATATTCATTAAATGTAATTTATATTAATGATACTAATTAAAAATATATTATAAAAAATTTATAGAATTTATTTAATTTGAAATAATTACTATGAATTCTTAATGTGTTATAATGGTTTTTATTAAAATATTCTAATTTATAATGATTTAAAATTATTTATAATATTTTAATAACAAAATTATTACTATATATTACTATTATTAATTATATTGAAATTTTTATTAATTTAGCGTATTTTTACTTAATATGTAGTATTTATATTTAATTTTGATTTTTAATGATAATTTTTATTAATTATAATAATTAGTGGTACATTAAGGTAATTAATTTGTAATATTTAATTATTTTCATAAATTTTCATTACAAAATTCTTTATATAAGGAATTTATACTAAATAATACTCATATTTATTAAATATTGTAATTGATTAAAATTTAAATTATTTTCTATTAATTTATGAAGTGTTTTATTTAATAAAATAAATTTTATTATGTATTTTATAATTAAAATAAATTTATACTAGTTTTACTTAATATATAATAATTTATATAAATTTATTCTCATATATACTAATTTTATTATTAATTTTACTATTTCTTCATAAATAAATACATTATTTTAATTGATATTAATTTATAGAAATCATTATGAATTTTTGCGACTATTTAAAAATAATTATTATACTCTCAAAATTTAGATAAATTTTAACTAAATTTTTAGTATTATTTGAAAATTATTTTTACTTTATAATAAATTTATTTAATTTATACTATTTTTAATCAATTTATGTTAACTTTATTATTATATTTTTTTTATATTTTATACTCATTTATAATATTGTTTGAAATTATATTAATTATGGACATATTAATACTAGTTTTAAATAATAATTTTTTTATTAATTTATAGTAATTTATATAATTTTATTATAATTATTATAAATGGTACTAATATAAACCTATATTGATAATATTATCATAATATAAAATATATTATATAATTTTTTGTTGACTAATACATTTGATCACTTATTTATAAAATTTGTATTAAATTTAATCTAATTATACATAATATATTACATTTCTAATTAATTTATACTTATTTATACATATTTTTTTGTTATACTAATTAGAGATAGATTAAACACTTTTTAATTAATATTTATTAATTTATAATATGTAAGGCCTATACCATATAACCCTAAATCCAGTGCATTATCTTATTACATTGGCATTATTAAAAGGCATCAAATCCTAATGGACCGATCAATTTAATGGTCTAAAAATTCAGATTACAAACACGATACACATAATACCTTGGGAAATATAAATTACAAACATGATTGTAATAAAATGAATTCAACTACATCCTTCAATGATTATTCAAATATTTCATCTTTATTACCAGGAGAAATGAAACATAATAAGGGGAGCTATAATGATTAGTAATATAACGTAAAGAGGAAACAATAATGGATGATTAAAAATAAAGTTTCATGAAAAGGTTATTAACAGAAAACACATTCCACTATATAAATAGATATGGAGAAATAAATATTGTAAGGTAAGAAACTCATACACTTTCCCTTTAATCAATGAATTTAAAATGAAATGTATCCATAGACACATTGAAAAAAAAATCATAGATTATTAAAAATCGAACTAAATGAGTGAAATTATTTTTTTAATGGGAATCATGTCTATGTCAAATGAAAAATAATTCCACCAAGACCATTCGTGGTATGGTATACAATTACGGATAGAAACCCATTTCATTTGGACAACTTATTTTCTCATGAAAACTTATCACTGCATCGATGAGCTATATAATGTCATATCTCAACCCATTATTAAATTTCCAAATCATTACCCATAATTAATAGTCCAAAATAATAATATGAATTATAAAATATCTATATTGAATAAATTATTCAGAATTATGGGTATTTCCTTAAATTAATAAAATTAATCTCCATGTAGACCCCCTATGTAAAATGGTATACGGTTTAAGAAATAATAATATCAATTTTATAAGATTATGGAAATTGATGTAAATTTCCAATGACAAATGATTAAAATAATGTTATTGATCTAAAAATAGGTTAACAATCACTAAAAAAGTAAGATTTCAAATATAATCATTATCAAAAATATTGAGACGAATAATATTTAAACATTCCAATGTATCTCATACGATATTAAAACATCTGAATCATAAAATCGAGAAATTTATGAAATTTATTAAAACTGATAATATCAAGAGAATAATGGGCATTATGATATAATTTGAAAAAGTATGTATATTCACCAAATTAAAAAACTTGTTTCGTAACTACAAATATGTCTCAATGGAATGTAAATTGAGACATAATTCCATAGCAAATCCTACCTTTTATTGTGGATGTTATCCTACTATATATATATTATAAATATGTTAATAACTAATTTCAGAACTGTACTCTTGTAAATAATATCATATATTAACTGTATATAATATTTTATTCCCCATTTGTTAATACTCTTTAATTATTTTAACTTTTTTAGATGTTAATTTCCTTGTTTTCTCAAGTATGTTTTGAACTGTGTTTTTGTGTTTATATTAATTATATCATTATTTAATAATATATAAAATTTATAACCTGAATTAATTATCAAATATTTTATGTATATATGTTTTTATATTAGTCCATAATATTTGGAGATTATAAAAGAAATGCATAATTAATGACGATGGTAGGCCATACGTATGTGTGAATGGTAATTTTATTTTTTATTATATTACAATAATGAAAAATAAATGATTTATATTTATATTATAATATAAGTATCATATAAATTTTATATAGTTTTATTAATTACATCCATTTTATGTTCCATGTATGGAATGAATGAGTCATGTCGTTTGGAGTTGGTGGTAGTCCACACATCCTCAAATGAAATTATCATATTTACACAAGATGGAAAGCATAAAGGTATGTACTAAATATAAATTATAAAATCATAAAAAAATTATAAATATCATATATAACATATATAAACATAGTTTACATCAAAATTACACCATGATAGTTGGTAGAAAAATGAACAATCACCATTTAATGATCCAGTAGTTCATCGTACACACAAACAATATGTTTGTTACCCATTAGATGGATGTATGTGTAATTGAGATTATAAAACCCTATATAAAAACAAACTAGTATATTTTTGATAATTTTTTTATTATATTATAATATAATAATTATATCTTAGGGGTGGATAATTGAAATTAAACTAAAGATCATGAGAGAAGACATTGCCTCTTAATCAGGTAACTTCTTTGGGGTTTCACCAAAGGGATTCCATAGAGGGATTCCATCCCCAAGAGAGGATTAATATCAGATGGAAGGGAATCTGGGATAATACTTTCGTAGATCATGGACCAAAAAAAGTGGTTTGAGATGTTTTATGAATGGGTACAACTGTTGGCCTTTTGTTTTTGAGGAAGAGGACCACATGGTATTTTCGAAAAGAAGTTAGTTGTACAAATATTTTTACCGGAAAAATTATTAAAAACCCAAAAAAAACTCAATAATGTATGTTTCATGTACAATTTATTTCTTTAAAATGGGATTTTTACAATATCTTATTTAATTTAGTAGCTTAATTTAATAGTTTAGTCCTTGGTTAACTTAATTTTACCATAATAATATTAATTATTTTTAATTATTATCAAAAATATTTTTGGTCAAAAACAATTTTTATTTATTAGAAAATATTAATTATTCTTAATACAAATATTGTGTCCATGTTTTCAAATTAAACTTTTATATGTGGAATAAATTAATTTAAAATTCATCATGCAGGACAGAAGATATTGCGGGTTTTTAAAGTAAAAAACTTCAAAAAGACTAATAAGTAATTACATTCCATTTCAAAGTGAAATAGATTATAATTATATAAGTTGTTTTAAATGATAAAAATATTATTTAGTTAAACATTAAAACCAATCTAAAACATCATTTAACTTTATAAATAAATTAGATGAAAAAAAATTAAAATTAAAATTCAGTATTATTTATTATTTATAAATATGAAATGTTTCCAAAAAATATTAATAATTTCACAGTAACATAATATTTATGTGTTTATTAAAAATATTTGGTTTATTTTGACATATTAAATCAATTAAAGTGTCAAAATTGATATTTACAATGGTTTTGCCAATAAAATGCTGTAAAATTACCATTATAAAAGTATAGGGTTTTATGTGTAATATTTGGTTTCTTCTTATCTTATGCATATATATTATATTAGAAGAAATTGAAAATATTGAATTTAATATTATATATATTTATATATATTAATTTAATATCACCCAATAATTATTATTAATTAAATATTTTAGGGTAAAACAATTTTATGAAAATAATAATTTTTTATCCACAATCGGTTTTAAGAACCATTTATAATTAAATTATAAAAAATTAAAGCATTTAATGTTTTTTAAACTATATATTTTCATAAATTAGTTATGCATTTTCATAACTACTAATTTAATGGGTAGGTTATACCTTAATATATTTAATAATATATCATTATTTGGGGAAACTTGGTCTTACTTGTATGTTTGCTTTCAAAGCAATCCCTCTTGAGTGTAATGAAGGGTAAAGTGTTGTTGAGTGAATTAACCAAAATAAAATATTTTAAAAATATTTTAAATATTAAAAATATTTTAAAGTATCAAGTTATTATTTTTCCTTAATGCTCTTACTGTTGCTTTTCAAACACGCTATCCAATATACAGTTATTTAGAATTTTTTGGTGTTACATAATAAATATAATGTATTTATACTAATTTATACTAGAAATTATTATAGTAATGAATTTCAATCTAATTTAAAATATTTTTAATTACGTTATAAATTTTTATTTTATTTAAAATAATCTCATTAAATTAGTACTAATTTTTTTATATTAATAATACTTTTAATTTATATAAAAAATATATATTAATTTATATTTTTGTTTAAAAAACTATATTTTAATTTTAATACTTAGCAAAAAATTAAATATAAATTATTTTTTCTTTATTTTAATTTATAATAATATTTATAATTTATATTATTTAATTTAAATTTTATTAAAATTTATACTAACATTTGTTAACATATCATAATATAAAATAAATATTCTATGTTTTATTAATTTTTTAAAAACAATTATTCATTTAACCTCCTTTTTAAAAATTTCATAGAATTGTAATTATTTTATACTCATTTTAATTAATAAATAACATTTCAAATTAATTTATACTCTTCACTTATAATTATTTGTTAATTATAACAATTAATAATATGTACATAATACTTTTTATTATTTTATAAAAATTATTATGTATTTATAGTAATACATAGAAATATTTTTTAAAGTTTTCATAATTAATAAAAATTTATTCTATATTTTAAAAATGTATACTAATTTTTATTGACAAAATATAATTTTTTTAAATTATACATTTTTTCATTAATATATTTTAATTTTAATTTATATATAATAATTTTAGTATATTTATAGACATTAATACATTTATTTTTCAATTTACCTATTTAACTAAAAGAAATAATAATTTCATATAATATTTAGTAATTTTTTTAGATTTATATTAATGTAATTTGTATATAATAATTATTATGAATATATTCTAAATTATAAATATTTTTATTATGTTAAAATAATATATAATAATTTATATGAAATTTTATTAATTTAAAATTATTTCTATTTTAAATAATTTTTATTAAATAATATTAATTTATATTAATTTATACAATTTATTATTATTTTACTATAGTTTATAGAAAATTAATAAATTATAATAATTTACAAAAATTGAATAAATAAATATGAAATTAATTATGTTTAATTATTTAATACTAATTATATAAAGTTAATAATAATTTTAGTTAATTTATTATATCATTACATAATATATATATATAAATTTTAAATTAATAATTACACATGAATACCAACATTTTCTTATGTATATTAATTAGTGATATACATACTTGTATTTGTATTTAATAATAATAATAATTATTAATTCATAAACATTTTTAACAGATTAATCTAACTAATATATTACCTAATTAAATTAAAAACAAACAAAAAATAGTAATATTTAATCCCAATAAAATTATTAACACTAAAACAATTAAAGCAATATCTTAATGTTGTTGGTTTAAAAATTATAATAACGGAAAGCACATGGAGAGGTTAAAGGAATAAGTGAGTCTTTGAGAGAATGAAAAAAGACTAGGGGTTGATGCCGACTTATTGTTTTTCTATGATTTTCATAAAAACATTAACTTTTTTGGATGGGAAATGACGAAAAGGTGGGTATTGGAGACGAAAAAAGGATCCACCATAACAAACATTAATTAAAAATCATTCATATGTAAAACTATTTACAATAGGAGGACCAATAAAAATTATCCATTTGAGAAGTTATTATTAATGTCTATTTCACAAAAACATCAATGGAAATGAACCTAGCACAGATGATCTGTCAGAAGTATTATTTATGATGGATCAATCTCAAATAATCCAACACAAGTTGATTTTTAATGGAATCATCAAAAAACCAATTTTTAAGATACTCTTTGTGGTAGATCCCAAAATACAATCGAAATAACTAATTCCCTAAATTCCACAGTTAGGTGAAACAAATAAATTTGAAATGGAATAACTATTCCAACATAATAATCCATCTTAGTAAATAATTATTGAGATTTAATTTCTTATATAAGATACCATTACCAAAAAATATATAGTGCATATATGATGAGATATTCCCAACATTAGTTAATAAATGTAGAAAAATCTAGGAAAAATATGTTTAAATTATTGTGTAGTAAGGTGACTCCCATGGTTGACCATAACTCCATGGGATAGTGTCAGGTGTCTATGAGAATAAAATATAATCATCTATAGGGATGATGTCCCAAACTATATTTAGATGTATAATATCATTTTGGGGATGATGCCTAGCCAATGAATCGGAAGATAAAATATAATATCAAGGGATATATCCTACTGTTGGAATTATTAGTAAGAATATCATCTGGGAAGATGAAGACATACCTAAAATGTATATATCATATAATAATACCGCATTGGGAATACCTTATTCTTGACTTGGGAATATATATAATATCATTGGTACAAGGGGGCATACTTGATCCCTATTTTAGAACCATATAACATATTATGAGGAACCTACTGATATACCCCATCCCAGTCCTCGAACTATATATCATATTAGCAGGAAGATTGGATTTATACATGCACTCCAACATAGATACAAAATTCATATAATAAGGTACCTATGAGTATAAACTTCTCCCTAACCTCAAATAATATAACATCTCATCATATACATGTGGGGATATTCAGTAAATCAAACCATCACATTTCATAAACACATTAGTAATCACCTACATCCCCACTATCCCACCCATTCAAACATAGTGCTATATAATTGAGGCATATCCCTATTCATCATAGATAATCTCCATATAAATTTGATATTGAAGGATGTTTCCATCATTTACATCTCAGTCACACAAGAACTCAATATCAAACACAATTACAATATTTTATTTCCCACATGGGAATCCAATAGTGTCCCTTAGACCCATCACTGCCACCAATCACTAAATTATAGATTCACCCATTACCCCATGATATTCTCTTGACCCATAGTCTCTCTAATAACAAAGCCATGACATGTCACACTAAATCCACATTAATACCTTCATTTTAGCACACCCCTATTAACATGAAGCATCCTACAATAAATCAGCCAAATCATTTTAAAATTTTAGGAGGGTTATCAAAACATATCATATATGAAGTCCGCCCATTAAACCCCATCAATTCCCATAAGACATATCTCACTCATGGAACTCCATAAGATTCAAATCCACCCTCGACAATCTTTCCCCAATCAAACATGGCAAGAACGACTTTCTAACCCATTACCCATAGTATTAACCCTCTAACCCACATGATCATAATAGTAATTGAATATCAAATTCTAAGAGTGCACCCTATGGGTCATGTCATGAATACCCAAGGAAGAGGGATTAACCCCTGACTAAACTCAACCATTGTTTAACAACTCTAGGTCATGATGTGAAATGATAATCTAAAGACCAACCCAATAACCCATTAATATTCCTTCAAAATTATTGTGGCTCAACATATACATTCACCAAAACATGGAACCCCTCTTGGCATGACATCATGTTGTGACCTAGGGGTCACAGTTTGACATAAGGTTCACATTGCGATAGATCATTCCAAATTAAAAATCATAATAGAAAATATAATATTTTTCATCTCTATTTATAAGGTTCATCATCATCGATTTTCCCATATGGGTTGTCGTATGAAACATAGTTTCTGGGGTATTTTTCATCATTTATAACTCACATTATACCCATCAGACAATTAGAATCCCATGTAACTATGTGATATTATCGGATCATTCCGCACCCCAGAATAACTCTAACTATTCTAATCTTAACAAGTACCACGTGAAAAAAAACCATATGCAAGGCCTCCCCAACTCGATGTTAAATTTCTGGAATGCAATAAAAAATATTCAGCTCATTACATACCTAAATACATTTCATTGTGGTGTTAACATCATTATTAAATTTTCTTGAGTACCAATTCTAGAAATCCCTCCATCTCTAGGAAAAAATTACAACTTCTTGTGATTTAGAAAAATAAAATCAATATGGGTCATTAAAAACTATGCCAACATAACACATATCATCCTCAATAATATGTTGGTGACCTTATGATGAAATTATCATCCCTATTATGTTATAAAAACACATTTAAGTCACCAATTTCTAGTCCAAAAATGTAAAATGATCTTAAACTACAAAACACCAAGCACCGAGGTAACCCATTTTGAAATATTGAAGCCCCCAACACATCTCCAGGAAAAAAATATAGTTTTAAATTGATACCATATATCCCAATATATAGTATATTCATCAACTTATCCAACAACTAGATTGTGTTTCAAACCACTATACGCCAGGGATAAAGGCTAATTATAGTTGATAGTGATCCGTACAAAGAGAATTATTAATTTAAAAAACTCTCTTTGTGGTCCATAGACGCACTTGATGGGGACTACAGCTCATTGAACACAATTACATGAGAGAAATGGATTTTCATCCTTTATTGAAACCCACTTGTAAAAAACTAAACTATAACTACCAATAAATTTTTCGGTGATAATATAATGGTTTGTTAATTGATAGTACATTATAGGATTTTCCAAATAAACACACCAAATCCCATTCTTGATTATTGTTGAAATTCCATAGTGGGGTCCTCGAAGTCCAACATTAACATTCAAACTTTATTTTTGTGATCTAATAATCTTTTGATCTAACTCGCACTCTTATCATATAAACACCCTCCAATTTATCATTATAACACTAAATATTTATCCAACATTGCATCAAAAAACCAAAATTTATACCCACTATGGAAATATATTAAATTTTATATACTAGATCACCAAAATTATAGTTTTATATCAATTAGAAACTAACCAATATCACTATATCGATGAACCGTATATCCTAAGGGTCGTAAATTCATGATCGATTTGATGATCCACACTTATATGTATCCTTATAACTATTTACTAAATTAATACACCAATCTCTATATCCCACCATTTTTCCTATACTATAAACACTGATTGGGAATTATCATTCCTCTCATACATGAGGGACAATATAAAATAGTAGGAACTTCCAATTTTCTTATCACTATAAATGGAATACAAAAAATTCTATAAAATATTCCTAATAGGACACCACCCTACCACCACCAATTGTCCATTCCACAATATACTTATTCAATTAAACATATTCTCTACTACTGAATATGATAGGTAGCATCAGTACACAAATGTGACCCATCTCGGTCCATGCTCACCTATATAGAAAATCTATATAGAAGAATAATATTAGACAGAGTGAACCATTGTACCCCAATCCATTCTAGAAATATCTTTCATATATAATGATGAAACTCTTATTCTAGGAGAATACACTAGATAAAAATTTCCACAATTATCACATTGATACCACCATCACTTGATTCATACATGGCCACCTACAGATCCATCAACACAATTGGAACCATGCCTGAATATCATTAAAATTCCATCATAAAAATAGGTATTTAATAAATAATATACTCCAAAATAAACTCAATTATTCCAAGATAGAGTGAAAATATAAAGAAACCTCTCATAGGTTTTTACCCATTATCCATCTGGATCTCATTGAATGGAAAGATATTTTTTATTTATCACCAACAGATATTAAAAGAAGAATCACACTCTAATTAGTTACACATCATTAATCCTAGGATATGATTCATAAGTAGCTACCCATAACCCATCATTGGTAAATATCGTCTTCTTAAAAGAATTTATAGTTATTTCATTATGAAAAAACAGAGGTATTAAAATGATTCTAATAGCTACAATATGCTCACCATTCCCATATGAATTATTCTAAGACTAGATGTTGATAATCACATTCCATCCAAATTAGATCTTGAAATATTTCATCGTAGTAAAAAATCACAACATGTATTACCAGAATCAAATGATCTAAGAATCCATGTGGCCATTCCCTTCAAAACCCAACATAAAAAAAGTGTTAAAGTTGGGTGACCACACCCACAAAGAAGAATATACATGATTCAAACCAACAATACCAGTCATACCATTCCTAAAAAAACAACCTCAAGGAATCAAAAATAAAAATTGTACCACTATTGGACTCTCAATGATATATTTCACGAATCAAATAAATGTGTCTACAACCCACTATAATGAAATATTCATCACTTGGTATCTTCATACCAAAAATCACCCTATAGGACATGGCAACAATCATATATATATATTGAAATCTCACTAATATGATTCCTATAATTAAAAAATAGACCTTTCTGGTTCTGGTATGTGTTATTCGACTATGAGGATATATGGGAATATATAATATAAAATTTTAATCAAAATTATTTTATCCAAACTTATTTTTCACACTTTTTTTCATTGAAAATATATCTCTTGAAACTATTAGTGGTCTATACCCAATTCATTCAATGTATATACCAAGACACATAGTGTTACTATATTTCCCTTTAAAAGAGGGACAATATAATTGTCATTGGAGAGAATCCACCAATGGGATCCACATTTCCCATTATTAGAAAAAATATAATGATTCGCCTATGTATAATTCAATAAATATGTTATATAGAAAAATTCAATATATGTTTTTGATAAAAATTTAAAATCTAAATCCTCTTAATTAATGAAACAAATCATACACAATAAAACATATGTTTTATGAATCACACATGCCATATATAAACCATTTAACCAAAATTTATTCAATTATTTAAAAAGTAAAAAATATAAATATAAAAATATCAAATAAACACCACATATTAGAATAAATGACTCGTCTATAAGAATGAGAATAAAGAATAAAAAACTATAACATTTGTAGCATCAGATTTCTACTCATGAGGGATTTATGAAACACAATTACATTGTCTATCAAAATAATAAACATTTTTTTAATTCTTCCTTGACATATCATATATTATATTAAAAAATAAATGACCCATTGATACCACATTAGAATTCCCCTGACTAGATACCACTCACCATTGTCCTGAACAAAATGGTATAGGTCCTTGGTAATGTTTCCCCGTATGTCAAAAGATTCCTAATAGTAGTTTGGGTTTATATTTTTAACCATGATAGAATATAATTTCATAAACTAAGAAAAAATAATATAACTAAATAAAAATTATCCATAATAAATTATTATTAATTGTAGAAGAAAAAAAAACATATGATATAAAAAATAAAATGTTTAATTAAAAGAATAAAAAATAATGGATCACCCACCAGTCTGATCAAATATATGAATAAAAAAATTATAAATGAAGGAGGAATTGTTGTCATCCCAAGTGATATTATTAATATCCTTACAATCTCTATAGCTAGATCTTGCAATGTTGGTTTCTTCACTTCCTAAACTTGTGACTATGATATCATCTTGGGTTCCAATGATCTAGGGATTTAAAATTAGAATGTCAGTAAAAACATATATGGAAACTACAAATGGATACACAAATATATTTCTGAATTAAATTCTATGTACATTATAATATAAATAAAATATTAAAATAAATACCTTAAACTAAAATAAATTAATCATCGTTGATTTTTATGCTCTAAGTTGATACCAATGGTTTACCAAGCCTAAATAAATTAGTATCATATATATGATAAATAATGACCATCCATCATGGGTAAAAATACTATCATGATATAAAGAGGATAAAATATTGTGTTGGGTATGATCTCATAACCAGTAATAGGTAGTTAAAATATTTTCTTGATAGAAGACACCTTACCCAAGAATCATATATCAAATCATCATAAACTAATGAAATACCATATCCTATCATTGAATGTATATATCATATTATTAGATTCATGTGGGATCCCTAATATAATCCTTAAAACATTTATCATATAATTAGGAATGAGAGGACCTAAGCAATCCATAATCGAGTAAAATATATAATATCATCATGCACCGTGCATAATACCTACTCCTCAGTCTAGGAAAATATTTTATATCATAATCAAAAATGGGAATATATTCTCCTATCCATATAAATATATATCGCATCCTCATGAAATAGGGGGAATTCTCACTCTCCGCCTTGAAAACACATTATATCTATATTGGAATTGATTCCCTAGAATAATGAATGGTGATCAACTGATTATAGGATTATTTATAGTTCTATATACTATTTGATATCTTATCCTAATATTATTATTCTTCTATGCGGAATAAATATGATAATGTATTAATGGTACCATTTTTTAAAACCAGAAAATTCTATACCTTATAAAACTAATTTTATATTTGATAAAAAGAATTAAATACTAGAATGTACAAATATGAAAAAATACATATTATAATAAAACTATTTTTAAATCTATAATAAAACAATTATATTTCAAAAAATCAAGTATTTTATCCTTTTGATGGTAACTAGTTATGAATATTTAATACAGAAATACAATAATTTCATGTAAAGATACATACCTTATATTATTTATTTTCATTCAAAAAAAATATAAATTTTTTGACTTAATTTTTTAAAAAATAATTTTCATATTTTTCATGTTAAATTTAAAAGTATGAATTGTTCAATTTTTTCATAATTGGATAAATTATTTTAAACAAAATATTTTCATAAAAATCATATATTTCTTGATTGAAACATTATCTATGAATATACTAGAAAATAAAAAACTTTATAAGTGTAAAAATATGAGTTATTGGAATACTATTATATATTTTAATGTATTCATTGAGATTATAAATACAATTTACAACATTTTGAAAACTAAATTAAAATTATTTCATAATAAAAACCATTTTTAGTTTATTCATTGAATCGAGTATTTTACACACGAGACTCAGTTGTGAGATTTAATTAAAGACTATTCTTTAATATGTTTTTTATTTCATTGTAGTTGATTATTTATATTAATATTACTTAAATAATGTTTTTATGCTAAAAATAGTCTTATTTTTAAATTAGTTCTTTGTGTCATGTTTCCTAACCATAATGTTTTTTAAACACATAGAAATATTATTTCACAAATTTATTTCTATATTAGAAATTATAAATATAAAATAATTAAAATGTCATTATTAAATTTTTCATTAAAATTAATTACTAAGGATTAAAATTAAACCTATTTAAAACAAATTTATGGTAAAAGTTTAAAATATGGATGAAAAATAACAAAAACATTCATGTTTGTTTCCAAAATGATTGGTTGAGGTGAGTAAATATGTACAATAAATTAATCATCACCTTATTAATATTTTTTTACAACTAAACATTTAATAGTATCATTATATTAATTAAAATATAATTATTACTTCTAAAAATACCATTACATTCATTTATAAATGGGTGGCACTAACACCACATTGACACTCACCTCTCATTCTAATTTTTATTTTAAAAACTAACACATTTTCTCTACTAGAACCCTGTCTTGCATCTATATGATTATTGTCACTGTTAGTTTTCATAATTCCTCCTTTTACATATATATATCTAATAGAAATCACCTACTTTTACTAAGGTTAAAGCATAAATGAAAAATCAAGAATACAATGTAAGGGTAAAGTATAACAATTTTCTATTATTGAGGTATTTTGTTCTTATAAACCTATATTATTTTATGTGGTTTATGTTCTACCTAATTGAGATGTCCTATATCTACATATACTTAATTTATCATAATTTATTTTTATTTTAAATACTTCTCACTTTAAATAGTATTTAGTTAGACTATCCAAAAATTGTAAGAGGATTTTAGGACTCGATTCATTCCCATGGGCCATAATCAATAATCGTTTTTTTAATCTTTTCAAGTAATATTTTATCTTTCTTATGATTTTGTTATGTTATATATAAACATAATATTATTAGAAATTCCTGTTATGAGGTAAAATATTAATCATCGGTTAAACTTTTGGTTTTATACAAAATAATGTTTTTCAATTATAATTATCCTTAATTTTAGATGGGTTTTCCATTTATATACTTGTTTTTAATTCTGATAAATAATATCATTTTTATAATGAAAATTAAAAAAATATCTCTTTTTATCCACATATTATCATATATTCATTTAAAAAAATGAATTTTTTAACATTTCAAAAACGTGGGTTATAAATAATGGTATTATTTTTATATATTAAATTATTTTTTACTTACCAAGATCCTAAATTATTCCATTTAATTTCACATTGTATCATATCATTTTTTACGAAGATCTATTTATTTTATTTTGTTTGAAGTAATTTTTCAATAAAATTCCTCATTATCATCAAACTAAAAGAATTTAGAATGTGTATACAAAATTATATATTTTATTATTTCTATTAAGAAATGATTATGAAGAAGAGTTTTTTTAGATCTCTTCAATTTTAATTGTTTCTTCCCTAATTATATAATGATACATAAATCACCATATATTTTATTTTGTATATATTAATTTTGGGTTACTACTATTTCTATAGAATGATCAAGTATTGTTATGTGATACCATTTTCAAAATTTATGATACTCCTTTTATTCTCATTATTTATTTGATATAAGATGAATAAATTTATTTTTATTAATATAAATGTGAATATATGATTATAGAGGGGGCCCTATATATCCCTCCAATGTATTGGATAAATATTTATTTCTTGTGAGAGAATAATTTCATTCATGATCATTTTTTCCATCATAGATCATGAATAATTTAATTGTTCAATGTAAAATGTTAAATCACTCTGTTTACTCACAACATGAAACGTGGGATCATTTTTTTCACATATAATTCATTAGAATTTTATTTTTAACTAAATAATTCATTGTAATTTTTTTCACAATATGAAACATTGTAATTTTTTTACTCCCAAAATTATGCATCGACATTTTTTTACAGTGTTATATGCTTCATGTCACTATGGTTTTTACAAATTTATCCATTATTATAGGTTGCATAACCAAAATAAATTAAAAAAATCCATATTATTATTATTATAATAATTGGTTCATGATTATAATCTATATAATTTTCATATTTTTATATGGTTTTTATTTATTTATTTTATATAGAATATCTTTCAAAACTGGCATATAGAAAACTAATGTTGTTTTGTTTTTTTTAGAATAGTTTTTTTTCTATGATCATTTATTCTTATCTTATAATGATTTAAACTCTTATAACATGTTTATAATTCTTCTTATACTAAGAATATATTCTCACACCTTTGTTATGTGATCCATCCACATGTTATAAAGTTGTGTCAACTTATGATGTTTATATAAGTTGATCTTATATTGATCGAATGTGGTTAAATGTTAACACGTATCGTAAAATAAATTTTTTATTTAGTTTATCCTAAATAATGAAAACCATTAATTTATGATATTGTGAAAGGATTTATGAGTAGAATCATTAATCACACATTAATATAGTAAAATATTTATAGTTTCATATCACATTATATAAAAAAATTCTTTTTGCTTTTATTCCTAAATATGGGAGTACAGGTCAAGGGAAATTTTTTTAGAGCACATTATAATAATTTTTATTGATTGGTTATGTATATTTTTGGTATTGGGACTGGATATCAATAACCAAAACAATATGGATATTTATAATGTATATGTTTATATATAATATGCTATCATAAAATATTGATCAACACATGAGAACATGGTTTTTTGAATTATAAATATCAATCCATAAACATGAATGTTCGTGAAGGTATAAAACATATAAAATTAATGATAATCACCCCAAGAAGTGTGGTTTGGGAAATGACATGGCCACCACCCTAATTATTGATGAGTGGGCCTATGTCTATAAAACTACTTAGAAATATCTGGGGGATATAATTTAGTAGATCACTTGTTCTCTGAGATCTATTATTAATGATTTATTTCCTAGTTACGTTAATAAATTAGGTTGGGAATAATACTTAATGTCTAATAACATTGGTTAAACCATAATTAATAATATTTGAACTGACAAAATGAAAAGTTATAATGACAATAATGGAATGTGTTTATTGGTTTAACTATTTTTTGTTATTGATAATGATAATTGTAGTTATTTTTTAATATTTTTTCACTCATGTCAACCCATTTGGTTTTATTACTGAATAGAAATAAATGAATTATGGGTTTCATAGAAAATGAAATGATTTCCACAATGAAAAATCCATCAAAATTTTACAAGGTGTGGGAAACAATTTTATTCTGATAAAATAGATATCACAAAATATGATTAATAATAAAAATATATTCAATGTCCCAATCATAAAAATTAAATGAATGATGGAATATCAAGATGTTAAACCGGTAAATATGATGAGATAATAGATGTTCAATTTCCTATATGTAATAATATATAATGAAGTACCAATGGGATTTAATCAAGGTCCATGGAAGACTTATTACTAATATAATAGGGAGAAATTTTCAATCTATCTACCACAAAAAAATGCAGAGTTTGTTTAAAATGATTGAATAAAATAGAGTTCATACAATGGTGCCATTATGGATCAAATTAATTATATATGAGGGACATACGAGTTGACAATGTCAAAACTATATTCTATGGAATATCTATGATGTGGGAGTGACCAAATTGTATGAAAAAATTTGAGAATTGAATTCATATTCAAGAAATATCAGTAAATTGGAACGATATATTTATGGTACACATATCATACAATATGAAAATATTAATTTCTTGTTGGAATATGATTCTCAGAACTCTAGTGTGTATAAGATTTTTTCCAAATATCAGTAAACCACCACTCATATTACATGATTGTCAAATAAGTATTCTACTATTATAATTATTTTATTTCAATTTTATGTATATTTGAATTTTCATTATGTAAGTCTTATTATCTATCTTTCATCTAATTTAAAAATCGATTTTATTAATGGATTGGTTCCCACCACTTAACTTAACAATTATATGGAGTAAGGAAAAACAATTTCATAGTAACCAATGATATTGTATTAGTGAATAGATGAAAATGAACACTATCTAGTGTGAAATTATAAAATTTGGGTCTTGATACAAAATAATGGAAGACACATGGAAAAACTAGTTAGAGTAAAGCTAAACATTACAGACAATCCAATTTTGTAAGAAGGAGATATTGTTCCCAATTTTTTTTAAATATCCCAATAATGTAATCAGTATTCATCTATATATTTTAATTATTCTTATCTATTATTTTTAGTATGTGGTAATAAAAATTTCAATGAATCAATTTATTTATGGGGATAATAATGTAATAATATGAAATTGAAAACCTTGTTAAGCATAGGATATGTTAAATAACGTGCAAGTAAGGTCACAACTAAGGTAAAAAAATTATAATAATAATATAATATATATATATTTATATAATAAAACAATATGATGTTAAACTATTAAAAGTTATTACCTTAAAGAGATAAATTCATTATATATGGTCACATTCAAAAAGGTTATATTAAATAAATTATGATGCCTTTATATTTTGAATATTAATTTTCCAAAATAAAATTAAAAATATATTAATACAAATTTGATGAAATTAATTCAACATTTTAAAAATAAAATAAAAATTTACATCTTATGAATTTTGGCATTTTTTTAAAATGATAATTTTTGGCCGAAAAATACAATTGCTACAAAAAAATATAATTTTCATGACATTAAAATTCTTTATAAATATCTAGATTGTTTAATTTTTTTTAATTAATAATAAATGTATTAATGGAATAGCATTTTATACGTTAATATATTCATTGATATTAAAAAAAATATATCATTGATTTTTTAAATCTCAGGTAAAATTTTATTTTATTAAAAACATTTTCAGTTCATTTAACAAGTCTAGTATATTAAAGTTGAGATACTAATTTTTATTTCCCATAATGCCTCATACCATGTATCTATTATGTAATAAAAAAATTAGGTCACTGGAATTTATTATGTTTATAACATTGGTGTACACATTACATTAATATTAAGGAAACGATTTTTCTGAAAAATATTTTTACACATTATGTTTCATAATCATGAAATTTATTTATCAAACCCTTTGAAATTTTATCTATTAAATTTATTTCAAAAACTGAAATAAAAAATGAAAAAATATGTAAAATGGAAAATATTTAAAAAATTATTTATATTAATTACTATTGTTATAAATTATTGAAAAAGGTAACTTTTACATTGTATAAAATATAAAATTATAAATAAATTCCTTGAACCCATCATGGATGTCTCAAAATCAAGTGATTAAGGTTAGTTTCGACCTAAATTAACATCCACATTTCCTAATTTTTTCCATTGAATATTCAATTTTACAATTTAATTACACTTCCTATCACCTATAAAAGTGTAACATTGTAATGACCTAGGTATTTATAAAATAATACTTTTATTTCCAATTAATATTTACATGATATTCATTTTATGTTAAAGAGGAAACTTTCTCTAATTTTGTGGTCGATAAAAAATAACATGTTTCTCCAAAGTCTTATATTGCACACAATATCAAATTACATGTTGATACTCAATCACATTTCCCCTAATGGAGCCCTCTCCCAAATCCATATTATTTTGATCCATTATAGTTTTTTAATTCCCTTAATTTTCATGTGGTTTTATAATATAACCTAAATCCTTTAATGAGATTACTGAATAACCAAGTAATTGTGAATATATGGAATTCATTTTCCATCTCAAATTCATGTCTAAAAGGAATGTTTTGTATTATGAACTCAATTTTATTCATTCAATTTATATTCTAAATATATGTTCTACTGTATCATATAAAACATTTTATTCATTTAAAATAATGTTATATTATACACTCTCTTTATTTTGAGATGTTTTAAGTAAAACTCTCCTAAAAATATAAAATGTGGTTTTGTGTATTATATACATTATGTGGTTAATAATCACTGTAGTTTGTCTGAAACCATTCATGTTTGACAATATATAAATAATAATTATTTTATTCTATATTTACACAATCTTTTTTTATTGAAATCTTGTTTCATATTTTATTATTACTCCATGAGGAATCAATTATGTAGTGAAAATAATATTTTTCGATGAATAAATCTCATTTATTTTAAATAGATTTTCCCACCATATACATGATTTTAAATCTCACTAATGGTTTCCATTCACCTATTGGAAACCTTTTTTTCTTATAAATGATCATTACATTCCTCTTAATTCATTTAAATTTATGTCTTCTTTAACCATATAATTATATGGGTTTTTAATAAATGTGTTTTTATATTTTATTCTCTTCATTAATGTTATCATATAGTCTTCTCAAATACATCAAAATTTGATTGATGTTTTATATCATATGAAATTTTTTGTATTATAATTTATTTTTATGTAATTAATAAATTTTTTTCACAATAAAAAAATAGTTTTTAGAAAGATCCATGATAATCATAGTATTAAAATTTGATATTAGTATTTTTTTTAATTAAAATCAATTTTTTATTTCCTCGTCCAGTTCTAAATGATAATTTATTCATATATCAAAAATGATCTACTATTTTTTATATTTTATTTCTAGGTTATTTTGTATCAATTTTTTATGTTTTTTTATAACGTAATGAGGAAATTTATTGAAACCATTTTTATTTTCAATAGTTATTTGTGATAAGAAAAAGGATTTGAATTTACATGGAACTAATATATGTGTATAATGATGTGTTGGATCCCATATCATTATATAAAACATTGTTTTATGATTTATATAACAGATTATAAAGATTTATTGTATGGAAATTGTTTTTTTTCATAACATTAATTGTAATATTTCTTTTCACAGGACAAATTGTTATCATTTTTTTCTCGCGATATGAATAATTGGAATTATGTTTGTTCAAAAAATTTGGAATGTTTTATTTTCACAAATTAATGTGTGTTAAATTTTTTATAAACTATATTATTCTTTTAAATTTCATTGTTCTATACATAAAGTGTAAATTTTTGTGTTATATATAATTGCATTATTTCCATATGAAAGGGTATTTTCAAAGGTTTTATTTCATGTAATGTTTTAATAGATTATTACATTTAAGATTCATAGGTATCTTATTATTAAGTGTGTCTCTAGTTTAATAATCCTTAATTGGATACACTTTTCTGTGTTATATGTTATTATTATGATATTTCATTTCCTTACATCTTGACATAATGTCAAATATTATTGTTCTATATTATATTTATAGTAGATTTTTACCATACTCATGTTTTTTCATATGTCTGTGATCTTACCCTTGAAAACATGTTGATATATCATCCCTTATAGTGTTTTTGAGCTCTCCCATTTATATTGTTTTGTTTCCCTTGGTTTATTAAGATAGTTATAACCTAGTATATGTACAGAAATAAATCAATGCAGTTTGAATGTAGAGAAATGGAAATGAGTGAAATAAAATATGATTATTTTTTTTTAATCCTCAAAGACAGTAATCATCTAGCTTTTGGGATTGTGTGATGATTTATTATTTGTATGTTTTATCATATTGTAATTTTAAAAATCATTTATTCATTATTTTCACAATGTATCAAATCATGTTTTTAATGAAACTGGTTTTATCCAAATATCTAGTAGTGTATATCTAGGAATCCAATCATTTTAATCCTCAAAGCCTCATTTATTATTAAATCAAATAAAAGACTATTTTTAACTGGGTAGAGGGAGGCCAATTACATGGCCCAAAGGCCCAGTTGGCATTTATCCCATTACATTACCAGTAGGCTCAATATTTTGGCCCAAGGCCCATTTTGTGAATAGTAATGCTATAGTACCTACCCCCTACAGTCCCGCACAGCACCCCGCCACTGCTACAGTGCACCTTCTGCCGCTACAGTACCCGTCTTTGTTACATTTCTGCCGCTACTACAGTATGATGTAGTACTGCTACAGTACCCAGCTCTTAATCGGTTTTGAACCCACATTTATCATGTAGGATTATAGGGTTCTTACAACTAAGCCAAATCCCAACTATTATATTTCTATAAAATGATAATAATATAATTACTACATAGAAATGTGGTTTATCAAGGACTAAGTTAATAATAAAGGCCCCTATGAAATTTATTACTCTCTAACACTAGATACACAAAATATTAGTTATGTATTCTCTAGACTATCCATTCATATTAACGAGTGTCCATAAAATGTTCTTGATGAATCCTTTTATAACCTAGAGATATTATTCTATTAAATGATATGAGTAAAATTCATTTATTATACACCTCCACTAAAGAAATTCATTCTCACCTCTATAGAATGTGCTTCGAATAATAATGATTTTCCTAAGATTTTTAGACATTTTTGATAGCTCTCATTGATTTCTATGGTGATGATTAGATGTGTTTTGAAAATTTTTATAAAACATTTAATGAAATATACCATTTATTCCCCTATATAAGAACAATATTACATAGAGTATATGCTAAATATTTTAAAAAAATAGAGAATTCCAAGTAAATATAATTGTTTTTCATGAATAAAATAAGTTATAAACAATATCTTGATGATCCTATCATATGGTTTATATGGGTTCAATTCATTAGGTTTTATTAGTAATATTATAACTTTAATGAATTTCATTATTTTGAAAAACATGATTACTTATATTTTACCATAGAAACATCATGTTTTATCAAATTCTTCCCAAAATAATTTATAACAATTTGTATTATGTTGATTGATATACATGTTCATTTTATGTGTTTCAATATTTTTAATTCATACTCTTAATATGAGTGTGGATATTATAAATTAATTCCCCATCATATGGACTTGAATATGATTAAAATTGATAAATATGAATTATAAGTTCCATCAATAGTTGTTAATGGTTCTAACCATATAACATAATGCAATGGAATGTAGTTTATATGTACTCATATTGTACACAACATGTGTTGACTGGATACATTAGCATATTTATTTTCGTACAATACAATGTTTAACCCACTCATACATCATGTATCACTATATAGTTCACATTAGTGTTTTTATGGATATTATATTGATAACATATAAAGCCTATGTTTATTACACAGTACATAATTGATTAAATGTGATTAGACTATAATTAATAATATAATATTACAAATATCCCATGTACAATTTATGTTACCCATTAATGTATTCATGCTCTACATATCCATCTCTAGAATCATGTTCCATTGAGACACATATTTTGATATCCATGTCATATAGCTTTGGAGCACAATCCATGTTGTCATCCCTAATTAAATATTTTTTTTAAAAATAAGGTAAATTAGAATAATAAAACTACTTATTTTATCTGGAATTGATCTTGTTATTATGTAATAGGTTTCGTAAATGTATATAAATTATCAATTGATTTCCCCAAATTAATTTACAATAATCTTGAATATATATAATATATTTTTCTAAAGAGTTAGAAAACATGATGGTTAATGAATGTCCAATTTTCATAAATACCACATCTAATATGGGGTATTATAATATACGGAGTTATAGTTATCTTAATTATGTGACTTTCCATGTATCCTAGATAACCATGATATAATTTAATACATTACTAAGGATTTTTATGTTTGTAACATTTCATGTTACATCCAATAATACATTGGGTAACTATTTTATACAAAATATGTTTTTTATTTTATTTTTTTAAATTAATATTATGCAATTTAATAGAACATTTGGAGAAGATATATTTAATTTATTCATTTATTAAAACATTAAGTAGTTTAATTATTTATAATAGATTTTAACTTAATAAAATAATTAATTTATATAACTTTTATATAGTGTAAATATATTTGTACATTTCCTAAATGGATGATCATGAGCTTAGAAAAACCAATGTATGTTGTTGGTTTTATTAAGTGAAATTATTATTATATAAGTATTGTAATAATGATTTTCGAAAATTTAAATGATGCGCTGGATGTCATCTGCTATTCAATTATGTATGTTAATTTATGATATATTAAAATTTTATTTACTTTACAAAATGGATCCATTGGATACCCTCATCAATAGGTGAGTAAAATATCATTTAGTGGATAGATCTCCAACATGAGTGGAGGCGGTTCTAGATCGTAGCCATGGTGAATCAAATTTGTGTATTACATTGATGTATATGTTGAATATTGTATATAAAACCATGTTATACATCAAGGGTTAGCTTTCCTTAGTAACTAGTTTTTTATCATCAACTAGATAATCTAACACTTTCTTATAGTCATAATTATGACACATTTTTTTTTCTGTTCATCAGTTTCATGGTTAATTATTTATGATTTTGTTTCACTATCTTGTAATAAATGTTTTAAAAATCATTAAAGGTTGAATTAAAATAAACTAGGAAATACAAAAATTTAACCCAGACATGTCAAATCCCTAGATTAAAATCTACATAATATTTACAATCATGTATTTAGATAGTATGACACTGTTAATAATGAAAGGTAAAATATCTCAAAATATATTATATATATAGCCTTCCATTATATGTTTTAAAATAAAAAAACTAGATCGTAGTGTTTTATCTGGGCCACGAATGGGAAATACCGTTCAATTTAGACTTATAAACAGGTTTTTGGGTTTACCTAGATAATATACCCCTCACTATCCTTATTGTAAATGTGGTTGTTACTTTTTAGGAAATCAAAATCATGGATTTTAGTAATTGGTAGTATATTAAATAGTTTAAGGAAGAATGATTTAATGAAGTTGGGAAGACATGCCTACCTAAATACCATCATATAAGTAACTAGACTATTCCTCGGGTTATGTGGAGGGAAATTTAATTCTGTACTACAATAATATCAATGTGAAAGTATATTTTGAAACTAATAGAAATGGATATAGTGTTTTGTTAAAATAGTGAGAGTGTCATATATAAATATTATAACATTTCATATTTATGTAATCATTGTAGATTTATTGTATGGAAATTGTTTTTTTTCATAACATTAATTGTAATATTTGTTTCACAGGACAAATTTTTATCATTTTTTTCTCGCGATATGAATAATTGGAATTCTTTTTGTTCAAAAAATGTGGAATTTTTTATTTTCACAAATTAATGTGTGTTAAATTTTTTATAAACTATATTATTCTTTTAAATTTCATTGTTCTTTACATGATGTGTAAATTTTTTTGTTGTATATAATTGCATTGTTTCCATATGAAAGGGTATTTTCAAAGGTTTTATTTCATGTAATGTTTTAATAGATTATTACATTTAAGATTCATAGGTATCTTATTATTAAGTGTGTCTCTAGTTTAATAAACCTTAATTGGATACACATTTCTGTGTTATATGTTATTATTATTATATTTCATTTCCTTACATCTTGACATAATGTCAAATATTATTGTTCTCTATTATATTTATAATAGATTTTTACCATACTCATGTTTTTTCATATGTGTGTGATCTTACCCTTGAAAACATGTTGATATATCATCCCTTATAGTGTTTTTGAGCTCTCCCATTTATATTGTTTTGTTTCCCTTGGTTTATTAAGATAGTTATAACCTAGTATATGTACAGAATTAAATCAATGCAGTTTGAATGTAGAGAAATGGAAATGAGTGTAATAAAATATGATTATTATTTTTTTAATCCTCAAAGACAGTAATCATATAGCTTTTGGGATTGTGTGATGATTTATTATTTGTATGTTTTATCATATTGTAATTTTAAAAATAATTTATTTATTATTTTCCCAATGTATCAAATCATGTTTTTAATGAAACTGGTTTTATCCAAATATCTAGTAGTGTATATCTAGGAATCCAATCATTTTAATGAACTGTCATTAAAATGAGATCCAAGAAGTGATATAATGATATTTTTAATATTTGTTCATTGTATTGAAGATATATTTTTTTAGGAAGCAAATGATGCAAGATATTAGGGGTGGACACTCATCTGACATGAGATAATTTCTCATGATGTATTTCCATATTAAAATCAAGAAGGAAAATTATGGAAATGTATAGATAGTAGGAAATCCACATTTATATGTTTTAAAATATTTTTCTATATTTTTATGATTGTAATGGTTTGTCAAATTTTAGATTATTATTAGGTCATACTATGAGTCACTTACTTTTAAATACTAATAATAATGATAATAACATATGTTCATGTTATGTTTAGTTTTTTGGATGTTATATGAGTAATATGGATTTATGACCATTATGAGGAAATACGTTCCCCATATATTCATTCAAAGAAGTTGATATCACAACCACATTAATGGGAATAGAATTTCCAAGCTAAATTCATGGCCATTATATTTGGTTATTAAATTAATTTTCATAAATTCAACAAAATAGGAATTTAAAACATATTTTGACTACACATATATTAAAACTATATGATTAATGATCCATAGAAGAAGGGTTTTTTTATAGGATGTGTGATTGTATGTGGTTTTATTTGTTTTTCATTAATTTCATTCTCTATGGGTTCCTTGGTGTGCTTATATGCAATAAGCATGGTATTTTATTGGATCTATAAAATTCCATCCAGAAATGGGACATGAATTGAATACACATATTGTATCATGAAAATCACATAAATTCATAATGATTTTAACATCAGGAATTAAAATTTGTCCCAACCATGGTTTAATAATTATTCATATTTGGTTGATACAGTATTGTCATTCACCTTTTATTCACCAGAATATAGTGTGATTTTCTATTAAATAAATATATATTTACTTTCTAATTATTTATATAATTATGTAAAAATGTAACTATTTATTTTTCTATACATTTTATAAATTGTAATATATATATATATATATAGTTATTGTAACATTCAATAACTCTTGTACTATATTTTTTAATATAATGTTATTTACTTATCAAATAAAAATTGAATTGAAATTATTTATTTATAAAAATGTTAGTTATTTAGATTCTAATAAATATTGATGATGATTGGAAGAATGAGTTTATTGGTTTGATGGGAAATGGAATATTAAATATTATATTAATAAATATTAATATATTTATTATATGAACAAAAAACATTTATTTATCTCTAAGATAAGTTTATTTCAATTTTTTAATGGTTGGGGTCAAAGCCTCATTTATTATTAAATCAAAGAAAAGACTATTTTTAACTGGGTAGAGGGAGGCCAATTACATGGCCCAAAGGCCCAGTTGGCATTTATCCCATTACATTACCAGTAGGCTCAATATTTTGGCCCAAGGCCCATTCCTTGAATAGTAATGCTATAGTACCTACCCCCTACTGTCCCGCACAGCACCCCGCCACTGCTACAGTGCACCTGCTGCCGCTACAGTACCCGTCTTTGTTATATTTCCGCCGCTACTACAGTACGATGTAGTACTTCTACAGTACCCAGCTCTTAATCAGTTTTGAACCCGCATTTTTCATGTAGGATTATAGGGTTCTTACAACTAAGCCAAACCCCAACTATTATATTTCTATAAAATGATAATAATATAATTACTACATAGAAATGTGGTTTATCAAGGACTAAGTTAATAATAAAGGCCCCTATGAAATTTTTTACTCTCTAACACTAGATACACTAAATATCAGTTATGTATTCTCTAGACTATCCATTCATATTAATGAGTGTCCATAAAATGTTCTTGATGGAATCCTTTTATAACCTAGAGATATTATTCTATTAAATGATATCAGTAAAATTGAATTATTATACACCTCCACTAAAGAAATTAATTCACACCTCTATAGAATGTGCTTCGAATAATAATGATTTTCCTAAGATTTTTAGACATTTTTGATAGCTCTCATTGATTTCTATGGTGATGATTAGATGTGTTTTGAAAATTTTTATAAAACATTTAATGAAATATACCATTTATTCCCCTATATAAGAACAATATTACATAGAGTATATGCTAAATATTTAAAAAAATATAGCATTCCAAGTAAATATAATTGTTTTTCATGAATAAAATTAGATATAAACAATATCTTGATGATCCTATCATATGGTTTATATGGGTTCAATTCATTAGGTTTTATTAGTAATATTCTGACTTTAATGAATTTCATTATTTTGAAAAACATGATTGCTTATATTTTACCATAGAAACATCATGTTTTATCAAATACATCCCAAAATAATTTATAAAAATTTGTATTATTTTGATTGATATACATGTTCATTTTATGTGTTTCAATATTTTTAATTCATACTCTTAATATGAGTGTGTATATTATAAATTAATTCCCCATCATATTGACTTGAATATGATTAAAATTTATAAATATGAATTATAGGTTCCATCAATAGTTGTTAATGGTTCTACCCATATAACATCATGCAATGGAATGTAGTATATATGTACTCATATTGTACACACCATGTGTTGACTGGATACATTAGCATATTTATTTTCGTACAATACAATGTTTAACCCACTCATACATCATGTATCACTATATAGTTCACATTAGTGTTTTTATGGATATTATCTTGATAACATATAAAGCCTATGTTTATTACACAGTACATAATTGATTAAATGTGATTAGACTATAATTAATAAGATAATATTCCATATATCCCATGTACAATTTATGTTACCCATTAATGTATTCATGCTCTACATATCCATCTCTGGAATCATGTTTCTTTGAGACACATATTTTGATATCCATGTCATATAGCTTTGGATCACAATCCATGTTGTCATCCATAATTAAATATTTTTTTAAAATAATAAGGTAAATTAGAATAATAAAACTAATTATCTTATCTGGAATTGATCTTGTTATTATGTAATAGGTTTCTAAATGTATATAAATTATCAATTGATTTCCCCGAATTAATTTACCATAATCTTGAATATATATAATATATTTTTCTAAAGAGTTAGAAAACATGATGGTTAATGAATATCCAATTTTCATAAATACCACATCTAATATGGGGTATTATAATATAGGGAGTTATAGTTATATTAATTATGTGTCTTTCCATGTATCCTAGATAACCATGATATAATTTAATACATTACTAAGGATTCTTATGTTTGTAACATGTCATGTTACATCCAATAATACATTGGGTAATTATTTTATACAAAATATGTTTTTATTTTATTTTTTTAAATTAATATTATGCAATTTAATAGAACATTTGGAGAAGATATATTTAATTTATTCATTTATTAAAACATTAAGTAGTTTAATTATTTATAATAGATTTTAACTTAATAAAATAATTAATTTATATAACTTTTATATAGTGTAAATATATTTGTACATTTCATGAATGGATGATCATGAGCTTAGAAAAACCAATGTATGTTGTTGGTTTTATTAAGTGAAATTATTATTATATAAGTTTTGTAATAATGATTTTCGAAAATGAAAATGATGCACTGGATGTCATCTGCTATTCAATTATTTACGTTAATTTATGATATATTAAAATTTTATTTACTTTACAAAATGGATCCATTGGATACCCTCATCAATAGGTGAGTAAAATATCATTTAGTGGATAGATCTCCAACATGAGTGGAGGCGGTTCTAGATCGTAGCCATGGTGAATCAAATTTGTGTATTACATTGATATATATGTTGAATATTGTATATAAAACCATGTCATACATCAAGGGTTAGCTTTCATTAGTAACTAGTTTTTTATCATCAACTAGATAATATAACACTTTCTTATAGTCATAATTATGACACATTTTTTTTCTGTTCATCATTTTCATGGTTATTTATTTATGATTTTGTTTCACTATCTTGTAATAAATGTTTTAGAAATCATTAAAGGTTGAATTAAAATAAACTAGGAAATACAAAAATTTAACCCAGACATGTCAAATCCCCAGATTAAAATCTACATAATATTTACAATCATGTATTTAGATAGTATGACATTGTTAATAATGAAAGGTAAAATATCTCAAAATATATTATATATATAGCCTTCCATTAGATGTTTAAAAATGAAAAAACAAGATCGTAGTGTTTTATCTAGACCACTAATGGGAAATACCGTTCAATTTGGACTTATAAACAAGTTTTTGAGTTTACCTAGACAATATACCCCTCACTATCCTTATTGTAAATGTGGTAGTTACTTTTTAGGAAATCAAAATCATGGATTTCAGTAATTGGTAGTATATTAAATAGTTTAAGGAATAATGATTTAATGAAGTTGGGGAAGACATGCCTACCTAAATACCATCATATAAGTAACTAGACTATTCCTCGGGTTATGTGGAGGGAAATTTAATTCTGTACTACAATAATATCAATGTGACAGTATATTTTGAAACTAATAGAAATGGATATAGTGTTTTGTTAAAATAGTGAGAGTGTCATATATAAATATTATAACATTACATATTTATGTAATCATTGTAGAATTTAAAATTTAAAATTTAAATAATAAATTTCATATAAAGAAAAATTCTTATATATAAATATTTTATGAAAGAAGATTCATTTTCCTCAAATAATATTTCTAAATAAAGAACACCAATCAAGTAAAATGTTATTCTGCAAGAATAACCATTATATGATTTTAAATTCCCAATACACATTCAGCCATATTTTATAGAATGATAAGGTGATAAGTAATCCAATTTTTCGTACATCGGGATTCTCTAACACACTATTATGTAGGGATATTAGTTATATTAAGAGGTTTTAGATTCCTATAACATGATATATCCTCTCTTGTATAGTTATAATTAGAAAGAGAAGATTTTGTTAAATTATATTATAAATTCACCATATCGGTGTAAACTATAAAATGGAACATGTATATTGTTTTTATCTTCATTATATAGAAGTAATTTTACTAGTTAGTGAGGTTGGTCATCCATACTGTTAAAATATTTTCAATTGATCTCAATTGTGGTCTGTAAATTTGTATCTCATGTACGGTTTAGATTTTATTGTATTAACTAGATCTATTGTATTACTAATTTTTTTTATTTAACTCAATTAATTGGAGTTCCAATAAAAATGGATAAAAATATAGAGCATCATAGTTTTAGCTTTTTTTCTAGGTCACAATGGATGTTTGTTTGATTTTAATTCTATCCAGGATAGTGTTTCTATCCACACATAAATAAGACATTAACATTATTTGTTTATAAAGATAGATGCGTTTTTTTTCTTACATATATATTGGTTATACCATGATTTCTTGTATGATGTACATTACCATCATGACATTCTTGAATATCTATCCCGATGCCTCTATTTTCAAGAGATAATCTAAATAGGGAAAAATGGTAATAGTCTTCTGGGTATCCCCCTATCAGTGATAAGAATAAGAATATATATGTGATGTTTTTTATTAATGCTGACTTAGTAGCTAAAAATTCCCTAAATTAACATGGTTTTACATGATCATAGTATGGTCATAAAGAAAATGTCACTTCTTCATGATTAATACAAAATACAATTGGAGTTTCAATCTATTCATGTAATAGATCAATTCAAAATCATGGGATTCTTGATACTCCCCCAATTGATGTTGAAGCTAGGCTTCAACATGGTTCTGGGTTGGTTATAAAGGAGGATGGTGTCATACCTTTGTTCTTATATTCTTAGACCCAATGTGAGGATAATAAAATGTAGGAACCATTTCATCCATGTGATATTGATATCAATCACTCAACTTCTCATTTCTACCATGATAACCAAAACATTTTCATTTCATCAAAATTCTCTAAAAAGTGTGGTAGTGTCATCGATGATTAAAAGGTGATGGATATCACTCCCATTAAGAATTTTTATAGTATTAATACCACATTTAATGATCCTATTATTTATATAATGAAAAAAATGACGTATATTAAGGGTTTCACTCCTATTCATACTTTGAGAAACTCATGGAAGGACAACTCTAACCTACCAAGGACCCTGACAACCAGATCATCCCACATGGCTCCAAGAAGGAATAAAGAGATCCTTATGATATTGAATTGAGGTTATTCTCAATATGAGTGGGAAACTTCTAATTACTATGATTTTGAAAATTATTATTCATGATATGATATGTAATTATTCTATTTCATAGATGATTGAAAATAACTTTTATTGGTCCATTAAATCTATATTTTTGTATTTTTTATAAGTGGATAGAATATCTTTTCTTGAAAGAAGATTTTGTGTATGATTTACTCATAATGAAAATTTATATATGAGGTTATATTTAGAATAATTGAAAAATAATATGAAGAAAATATTATCCAGACAGATCCAAATGAACTCTACATACTAGAGATAGTGGATGATTAAAAAATTACCAATAAACAATTCCTAATGAGATCATCTAATAGAAGATAATTAAATAGCGAGATAATTAGTCATATCAGACATAGATCGTTGATGTTTTTTTTGTAAAAATGGTAAATGGGGTTTTACAATAATGATAACATTGATGTCATTAGACCAAGAAGTGAAACTCAATATGATGGATAGTTATATGGACTTTTAATCAAATGTTTTAGAGATAACTACATAGAAGATAGTTTGGGGAATTTATATAATATCGAGATCTTATTCGCTAATCAAGCACAATAATTTTGAGTAAACTCAAGAATGGAATATATAGATGTATTAGATAGAGTCATTTATACATTGGAGCTCATATAATGATATATTGGAAAAAAATTGCAATAATATCGTATTCTTGTTCTGTAAAGTCTTTTAAAAAAAATATGATGACACTAATTTAATTATGCAGAGTTATTCATTAAATGAAAATAAATCGAGTAGATATTATCAGATTTCATATTTGATCATTGATGCAGATACATGTGGAAACATTATAGAAAATTTTTAACATTGATGTTTCAGAGATATTTAACATGGTCTAACAATGATACAAATGAGAAGTAAATTCATACAATATCCAATAATTATTCATTAATATTTATATGAAAAATTACTATATAAATAAATTCATTATAATTGAGAAGTTGTTTTCTCTATATTTAAAATTGTAACAGATGAGATGATATCTTTCATAGTGATCATAATATGAGGTTATAACCATGATACTACATGTTTGATAAATATGAAAATTGGATTGATTGAATATGGTATATGAGAATTAGATAGACATTTATTTTATAGAGTACATAAAATAGTTCAAAATGGTTCAACTAGTAATATAAAATGTTATATAAGATAAAGGAATATCTTAAAATGTCATACTAAATATAGTATATTTTATATAGTATATAAAAATATGTTTTTCTAATGATGATTTTATTTCAATGTTATAGAAAGGTGAAAGTGATGAAACATTCTTGTTAGGGAATAGAAATTAATGGAGAGGATATTTAAGTAGTGGATCAAAAAAGAATAAGTATGATCTTGTTTTTCGGTAGTATAACTAATTGATAATGAATCTTGTGATTATAGTATATATATCGTAAAAAATTATGTGGCTATATTAAAGATTGTTGGGGGTATAACCAATTACAAAATAGTATTTGTTTATTGGGGTGTAGAACTACATTTAACTTGAGGAATAATTAATTTTTTGCATAACCAATTGGGGTATGTACCATTATAATTCCAAATGACATTAGTTAACTATTAATGATGGGGATAATAACCATGATGGTATGGGGTAGGTATTTTTATAGAACCATGATATTATTATGTGATGATCAACCATTATCATTCCTAAGAATTAACTGAGGTTGAGTGATATATTTGGGTTGATAAGAACTATATATTTTTTGGAGGTTTATTTCAGAAATATAAGTCGTAAAATAAAAAGGATATCTAATTTAACGATCCCTATATTACAGATTTCATTATGATCTACTATATAAAAGTGTTATAAAATGGAAGGATACCATTTAAATATAACGATATTAAATGAATATATAGATTAAAATTTTAGTGAAAAATATATATTCCTCGTAATTTTTAAATAAGAAACATAGATGGAAGAATAATGTGGTACTATATCTTCAGTATCATGAAATATAAGTGATCGCTGAGGACAATATAACATTTCACCCTTTAATGGGGATTTTGTGGTAAATATGGATAATATATATATTTATATTATAATGGAAAAAAAATTATTTCCACATCTTTCTCTAAAGAAAATTATACAATTATTATGGGTTTTACAAAAGAAAAAGCTATGAGGGATATGTTTATAAGAAGATATGAATGATATTAAAATGTTATCAATGTTATGTTGTAAATATGGAAGAGTGGATTTAAAGGTATCAATCTGGATATCACTATATATGTTGATGATTAATTTCTATGGATATATGAATTGTTGGTTAATATCATAAAATTTAGGGACCTGAGAAAACAATTATTATTATTAGGAAAGTAATGAAAAAATTTAAATTTTTTTTGATTCCACAATGTTTAGCCTATTATATTGAGAGGATATATTATTACATTAAATTTAGAATATCCTTAGGATATACGAATTGAGAAAATGTATAGTATTTTATTATATGTATGATGAACAAATATCTATTAAATCTATTTTAAAAATGGATCATAAGAGAAAAATAAATAAAATAAGAACAATTTGATTCATAATATTATGAGGATGAAGAAGTATTTATCAAAATCTTTTCTATATAATCTGTGATATATAATAATGGAAAGTAGTATGGAAAATATAAACACTTTATTAAAATATATAATTTTAAAAATAGAAAAACAAATTTTCAATTTTTCCTAAGAAAAATTCTGATTATTTTGAGTATGAAAAAGTATGATGATTTTGGGTAAGAAAAAAAGAAGAAAAAAATCTCAAAAATAGAATATAATGATACCTAGAAAAGGATTTAAAATAAATAATAATATTTTTATTAGTATATCATAAAAGGATGATACATCATCATGTAATTAAATTTATGGCAATGTAAACTTCATACATCCTATAAAAAGATGAAGTGGTTCATCTTGTTTTAATTATGATGAATAAAAAAAAAACTACATTAGATTATTTTCTATGAACAATATCATGAAAAAAAGACAACTCAATAGGGAGTGGAAAATGTTGAATATTTTATCCAAGGAATGAAAATATATCAATGGTAAGAATGTTGAATATTATGTGACATTATATAATGAGATTATAAAATATATATAGAATTTGGTTGAGTAAAAAATGATTGTGAATGATCCGGAAGAAAAATCTAACACATAATAGGACATTAACATTGATGAAACTACAAATTTTGGGGAAGGTATTAAGAATATAATGAATCTTATTGATTTTTAAAAGATGGAAAATGAATTTTTAAAAATGAATAGCTATGAAAGAGGAAGAGTTTTTAGAGAAAAAATAGATGTATTTTGTAACAAAAATGACTTGATAAGAATCTTTTAATATACTAGAAAACATGTTAACGATAAATTTAAATATTCTTGATATAGTTAATAGAATGATTCAAAGTTTTAGTTTAATTTTATCCATAAATATGTCAATGTATATCTTTTATATTTATCAATTTATGTTGAAAATATAACATTGAATTAGAATTTATAGAGAGGATTTATGAGAAATCACCTTCTATAATGAAATAGTAAAATCCCTCAAGATTATTTCCCCGGAACAAAGATTCCCATAACTTAGAAAAATATAACCACAACAATTATTAGATTAGATATAATATCATTCTGAATGATCAGAATTTTGAGGCCATAGCTGGAATTGTGGTGTATTGAAGAAAAAATAAAACACATTCATGTATAATATGTCTCTATGAGAAAACATGCATTAATTAAGGGGTATTAATGATAAAATATATGATTAATAATTTCTATGATGAAATATTAAGATGAAAATATATTATAATGAAAAAATGAATACTAAATATTCATGGGCGGAACTTGATAAATTTATGAAATTTTATCATAAATAGAATATTTTCATAGATATTTGGTTAGTAAAATAGACATGTCTAGAGAGACGGAGGAAGAAACAAAATATACTCAAGATAAATTGAAGAGAAATTCCATATAAGATTAGAAAAATGTTGATGATAATCCATATAAAAATGTTATTTTTAATATTTAGACAAAATGTGAGAGGTTTTAACATGTTGATAATGATACTAAAAATGACAGTATATCCATACTAGCATAATAAGAATGCATGAAAATGATATTTAAACTGAATGGATTGAATATAATTAAAATTTTGAAGTGATGAAGATAAATTCCTTGAAAAATAATATTATCAGATGCTATCAATTATAAAACACATGAACACAGTACACAAGGAATAAATCTAATTTAATTATATATCAATGTTTAATATATAGAGGAACGGTACACTAAGAGAAGATTAATAGTCTAAAATCTACTAATAGGGAACACTAAGGTTCCTCGTTATTCTTATTATTATTTTCCAATAAATATTACATAAATAGATTTAATATGAAAGTAAAAAATGTATTTAAAAGAGAGGTGAATTATATTTTTCAAAAAGAGTATATATACATTATGTAACAATACTAACAAGATGATAAAGTATTTTATGCTACCCCATTGAAGTGAAAATTCAAACATTAGTTACAAGAGTCAATATGTCCATTGTATTGTAAATTTTATATTTAAGGAGTTATGATTTATGTTAAGAAATATAAGTTGTTTGGGGTAGGTTTTGTTTATTCACCAGAATAGTTTTTTTATTTTTCGAGATGGATGACGGTTTTATCATAAAATAGTTTCTTATATTTCCACTAATATAATTATCATTTAATAATCATGTGGAAATTATTACATAAGAATAATGTTATATACTATATTAATCATTATTATTGTACACTCTAGTTTTCTAGAATTGTTTTTATACTTTATACCTACGGTTATATAATTAAAGTCTTCTTGATTTGTGATCAATATGAAAATATTATTATGATTTGAAAATTTATAAATACACTAAGATGAAGGATGATGATTTTATTGGAATCCTAGGAAATCTTATTCATTTTATTATCAATAAGTTGGACGAAGATTATTGGACTATAAATAATTGATAACACATGTTGACACTGAATATATTTAATGATGTTTGGGGGTATTGAAAACACACATAAAGATTATGTTTTTTGTTCTAATGGTGGTTTATGTTTTATTTTTTTCTAAATAAAAATTTGATTTTGGAAAAAGAAATTATTTATAAGAACTTGGAGAATATATGATATAAGAGTTTTTGAAAAGTTTAGAGAAATATAATTATGTCGATCAATGCATAATTGGTCTCCAATGTACAAAACTTCATGAAAAGTATTATGAATATAGTTGATTATGTACAAATATTTAATTTTTGTAGGTTTATCAGATGAATTATAATAATTTTATCCAATAATTATATATAAATTATATATTACAATAATGAAGATATAATTATACATTGAATGATGTATAATGTTATTTTGATCAAACATAAATTTATTTTATGAGGAATAGAGTTATTTAATAGATACATAAAATTTTATCCTGACATTGAGAGTCTGTGATGAATAATGTACCAATAGATAGACTCATAAATATACAATTAGATAGATGAGAATTAAATAGTGAAATGTATAGTTGTATCAGTTATAGATTTATAATGCTCTATCATATGGAATTGTAGAATGAGTTATACCAGAAATATACTACTGATTCCAACAAATAGAGAATAAAATAAAATTAGAAAATAAAATTAAAAGTTTCAAAAATTAATGAATTATGTATGATTGTAAAAAATATAGTTCAACGATGTTATATGAGTTTGATACATTATCAGATAATAGAAAATAGTAATTCTAAATCCACCACATATAGGGAGAAGGTGTATTAGATAGATTCCACTAGACATAAGAGTTGTTAAAAAGAAATATTGAATGGAACCACTGTAAATATTTTACACTAGATAGACATTTTTAGATATTTAAAAAAATTAATAAACGTGATGGTGTTTATCATTTCTTTAAATGAACATAAATGTAGTCTAGATGTATGGATATTAAAAGATATCATTAATTCCACAATCATAATAATCATTAATGATGATGGGTGAATCTAATGTTTTATAGAATTATGAAGCATTTATAATGTGGTTTTAATTGAGTGTGAGAATTATAAAGGGTCCCTTTATTCATACTTAATTGTTTGAGGATCAATGCCTATATAAATGGGTGAATGTTATTTGAGAGGTAGTGATTGATCTATATAAAAAGTGGTGTGGAAGATTGGATATTTTGGGAGTGAAAACATTTTGATCTACCAGATAAGATCCCAATTATTTAAATAAGAGATAAATTAGATTGATTTTATAGAATATATGAGTATCAGACTAAAGATCATCAGAAGAAGTGAAAAATACATAATATGAATATACTAGGAGTACTTGAGTGAGTAAACTATGAAATAGTAGAATCGGAAATAAGTATACATGACATAAAATATTTAATATACTATATGATAGAAAAAGTTACTAAATAATACATCATGAATTATTCAATTAAAGAATAATATGAACCAAACTTATTCTAGTGAATGAAAATATAAAAATGATGATATTTTAGAAGTGTATTGATAATGAAGAATGATGAACTTTTGGATTAGGGATATAACTAGTTCAAAATGATTCTTCAGAGATGGTTGGTGTAACTAGACATAAATGAAGATGCTACAAGATGAATAGTTATAGGGGTATAAACAACATAAGATGTATTTTCTTTTGTATAGAACATGATTAAATTGGATGAATGGTTATTTTGGAGTTAGAAAAGTGTTTTTGTAATCCATTATAATCCACAAATGTAGATAATGAAAAATCTATGTTGGGTGTATAATAAATGGATAGGGGTAGGAAATTTTATCAAACCATGAAATATATTATACTAATTTCCCTAAATATTTACATCATAAAAAGTGTGATAGATTAATATATTTGTGTGTATCAAAAGTAAAATTATTTTCTATGGGATAGTTTAAAAGAATAATTAATAATATAATATGGATTAGTAGTTAATTCACCCCCTCTTAGGGATCTCAAAATGACCGTGGATCTATAGTTTCAAAACACTTATGATGAATGACATACAAAATGGAAAGATTGAAATTTCCATAACTAACTATATATAAATGGTGGATTTATGGTTTATTTCATAATGATAAAATGTTTACACTTATTGTAATTAACATCATAAAATTATATTATATGTTGAGTAATGATAATATTAAATTAAATTTAAACCAATTTAGGAAAATGAAACCAGTTCTATATAATATATATTTATATATATTCTTCATAGTATGTAATGTTTATATTTCATTTTGTTATTTATTAATTCATTTATATTCGGTACAAGAATAAAAAATAAATGTGTCTCAAAACGATTGGGAATCTATGAATCATATATTAGTAGTGAGAAACCCAAAATAACATTATATGAAGTATGTTGTTTTCTTCCAGTGGAGAGTTGGGGTGATTCATACATCGATAATGAGATAGACATTACATATAATTTCCTAGTGTATTTACTATAGTTGGATTGTTTTTTATGTTTTTGCGTTATTGTACATTTATCTTAATTTTTTATTGAAAACAATGGATTATATTTTTAAAAAATTAATTTTATTATAGTAAAACTAAACATAATTAATAGTCCAGTAAAACATGATTCATAAATTTCGATACTTTAAAATAGATGAGGAATACATAGTTAGAAACTCATAATAAAATGGTGATAAATAATTATATTTCATGTAAAACTATATTTAGTTATATATAGATATAGTATTATATTTAGAATCATTATATATAAAACTCATTAGTATATGAAATAATTATGTTTTAGAGTAAAAATTCATATGATATATTTTTCATAGAAAATTATTAAAATTTATTCTTATATAGATTGTGTGAATCATTAGAAGGAGGTGTAAGATATAAAATTATATATTTTGAGAAATTACAATAGGAAATTTTAGAATTTTTCACTGATATAGTGGGAAAACATCATAATGGATGTAGGATACTCTACGCCAGTATGTTGGATTACATCGTTACAAATTATTTTTCATTATTTTTATGTATTTATGGTTTCTTTAAAAACAAAAATATCCTTATTCATATCTTACATATATGGTGCGATTTATGAGAATTCAATTATATACATTACAATTAATCTTATTTATATTCTTGATATGTTTTACAGATATAATGTAACAAAAAACCATATTACTAATTTTTGTGGGAAAATGTTCATTATATAATTTTTTATATTTATAAATTCAATTATCTTACATACGAAGACATTTTTCGAACAATTTCTAACTAAGGATAAGGATTTTAATGTACATCAATTTGAAATTCAATTGGTGATCAAATTATTCATAATGTCATTCAGGACCACATGATAGAAAATATATTATTGGTATAATTAATATTTCTTTGAGGTAAGTAAATATCTTTTTAAATAGTAAGAGAGAGTAATAAATTAGGTTAGTCCTGGATCCTGATGCAAATTTTGGTATAAGAATAATATTTATCCACTATTATTTATAGGTGAAATTTACTTATGACACATTCTACATATGAATTTTAAAATAGTAAAATTGGTTTTTTATTCATTTAAATATGTGATAAATTATTAAAAATGTGTAATTAATACTATTGGGAGAAATATGACCCAAATAGATTTTATTGATAAGTTCAAATGATTTTAAAAATAGAATCTAAACATAATGATTTTTTTGTTAGAAAATTTGTAATCATTGGTCGGTATAAAACTGAAATTAGAAATATATAGTTAAAAAGAGTTAAAAAAAAGATTCAAATAATTATTTAAAACCATTATAAATTAATACATTTTAATTTTACCACATATAGATACAATGATATCTTATTGAAGAATAAGTTGTCAAGACAACCAACCATGGAGGTAACATTGTGAAGCCTATCTATTTGACATTAATATAATGGTTGGAAAAATAATCATATAAAAATATGGATTATAAGTTTTAAGAATCGATATAGTTTTCCGTACAAGTATAATGATCATAGTATATTTCTTCTAAATAAAATTTTTATTAGTGTCGACAAGAGGTTAGAGGGAGTTCTACATTTTTTCTTGATTGATATGATTCACATGATTTAAATGATATTTAATTAGTCCTTCTCTAATTTATATGTTAGAATAATTTTTAAAACATGGATTAAGTAAAAAATAATATTTTGGAAATGTATACCTACTATCACAATTCAATGGGTTACATAATCCAAGTCATAATACTTAATTAACCAGGTTTTAAAAAATTAACGATGATTTATTTTCTAGAGTAACTTCCAATGTAACATGGTATTACTATGAATAATAGAATTAATATTACCATGATTCCAATTGATATCTATCTCACATTCAAGGATATTTAATTTTTTTGTGTGGTGTTTATTTAGAAAAGATAATATTTAATATATCAAACAAGATTTATAGAATATCATATGATGGATGTTAGAACTAATTAATAGTTCTTCAGAAATAAAACCTAGATGAATTCATCATAATAATATAAATATCAATATGAGTTTTAATAGGATATAAAACTAAATATTTTACATCAAATTTTTATGAAATTAATGTAAATATAATTTAATATTCAGGATTAAATATTATCTCATCATGCCGATTTAAAATCTACATTAGATCATGTGTGTTGTGTTTTGTGATACATCTTATGAAAAAAATTTAAAAACTATATGTTATGGATTTTTAGGTTTAAAAAATATATTATAAACTCAATAATAACATAATCTATTTTAAATAAGTTATTATATAGGATAAATATAATTATAGAAGAAAAAAATTAATATAATCTATAATATCACCTCATTATTTGTCTTATCTATAGATATGAGGATTCCTTGATTATAAATTATAGGGGTAAGCTATTTACAAGACTCTGTAGAGTCAATATTATTATGTGATGAACGAAATTTGGATAGTTTCAAATTTTATAAAGTGAATGTGGGAGTTTGTTGGAGTTGTTTCCTTATAACCAACTACATTTAACATTGTATTACTAAAATATTAATTTTTAATATTAATTATTATCATCTCATATAAATTGATTTATTCTCTATGAAACTAGTATGATAATTTCCTCATAGTTCCTGTCACACTAGAAGGATAAATCAATTCCCTACATAGATGAGATTATATATGTGATGTGAAAATATTAATTAATGTTCTCTCTATGGTTGATTAATGTCATTAAATATGACATTGATGATACATGATATTAGGGGTATATAATTTTAAGAATATGTGGAACGTTCATCTTGATTACTCTATTAGGATTCTGAGTAGGGGTATTATGAAAATGTTACCCATTAGTAGGAAATCCAATTTTATATGTCTCATTAAAAATAATTATCTATTGGTGTGTATAATTTTTCATTGATTATAATTTTATTATTAATTCATATAGTTATCTTGAATTTTTATGTTCTATCTAAAAACACGATGACATATGTTCACAAGATGTAGGGTATGTTGGCTTCATAGAGGGAGATAAGCATTGAGAAATTATGCATGAAAAGATTTTTTCCGTATCACTATTAAACTATGTTTATATCTATGTTCCTTTAAAAATAATGGGGAAGACTTGTTAAATCAAGGTAAATGGTATTATGTTAGAATGTTTATTTCCAAAATTACAATGAAGGAGACATTATATAGTTAGGTTGATGAAACCAATAACAATCCCATTTGATTAAAGATAATGAGACAAATGTTTTATATAACATGAAGTGTATTCATATAAGGTTATACCTCGTTACAATTTTACCTTCATTCATTATGGGCGCCTAGAAATATTTCGTGAATTTAGGCTTATAGGTTAGATGGTTCTAACTGATTCCTATGAGAAAAAGGGGGTTATTTTCAGTAATTAAGTGTATCCAAATGCGATATTAAATACAATGTGAATTTTATATGTTGAATAAATACTTTTCTCATACGTTGTTTAATTATTTTTCATTCTTAGTTTATTGAATATATTCAATCTTCAGTAATTTTATAAAATTTTATCTTAGTTGATTATTAAATATTTTTTTAATTTCAAGGGAATTAATTATTTCATCAAATCCAATCCCAAATATTTATATATAATTTATTTATTAAAAAGTTAAAAAACATCTATTTATATTGTTACATAAATATTTGATAAATAATTTTCCCCTAGATTAATAAATATTTTTTTATTAATTTTTTGACATATAATGGAGTGGAATTTATAAATTTATATAATTGAAAATATTAAATTTATGATAAATATGGGGGAGTTCTTTGAGACTAAGAAAAATGGTTCTGTGATATTTGACATAATAAATATTATTTTTTTAAATTATATATTTTATTCGTATAAATAAAATTTATTTATTTATGATATTTCATCAAATAATATAAATAATAGTTTCAATATAATTTTTTATAAATGTTTTCTGTGTGGGATTGAGACAATAATAAATTACCTTATGAAATTATTTTTTCTCAAACCCTACATTTGTGGATACCTTTTTATTTTGTCCTCTAACCTAGAAAATATTTACCACTATTGTGCACAACACATTATAAAGAGAATCTTCTCATTTATTAAATAGAAGATTTTATTTAATTCACTTGAGAATAAATAATGATTTCATCCTCCACTAGAAAAATTAAATTATTTGCCAAAAAAAATTTTTGTATCAATGCGATGTATCAATTAATGAAAACCATCACACTAGCACATGTGAAATTATAAAATGATGATCAAAATTCTGGGGCTATGTTAAGTTCACTATGATAGGGAATATACAATTTTTATTTATAAATAAAAACAATATATAAATTGTTATCAAACAAATCATTATGAATAAAAAATTAGATCATATAGAATATCAATGATTTGACTCAAAATAATTATAAATTTTTTTGGAGTCATGGATTATTTTGTTGTTAGTGATGTAGTTATAAAGAGAAATATGTACAACTTAACTAATAAATAATAATTTGTCAAAAACATAATATCATATGGTGTACCATAGAACAATCAATTTATATAACAGTGGCCACATAATAATTTATAATTATTAACCTTTTTATGATTCATTTAATTTTTTTTATTATTTCATTTTTGTAAATTCAATCTTTCAATCTAGAAGTCAAAATTATGTTTTTATTCACATTAATATGATCTAGAATCCATGGTTAATAAATGAATAATTATTTGAGGTTCCACTATGTGGTGTTAAATATTTTATATGAATAACATAGTTACACAATGTTTAATAAACATTAACACACATTGTATCATGGTTTATCACCTTTTGGAGAGATATATGATACATGAAAAATAATAAATATTTATTAACCTGAGTTACTAGGACACCTCATGTTGACCAACTATGATGTCACATAACATTATGGGCTACTTGACTTGTTACCCACATAGAACTAATGTAGTTAAGCATGGTTCACGTAGAATGTTTCATGGAAACTGTGTGCTAAATTTATGTGTAGTATATTTATTACACAATATATAATGAAATAATATCGTTAAACAGATAATTAATTAAATTATGTGTCATCTATCTATAACACACGTCATGTAACATATTAATGTCTTCAAGGTGTACAGGGCTAACTCCCTCTATGTGTGTAGAAAATAGATAGAATGTAATATAAATGATATATAATATCCCATTACATGTAATGAAGTCTCTGAGTAATTGATATAATTAAATTTTTCAATGAATTAATTAATTTTAGAATTGAAACTTAAATTCATAGAAATCAGTTAGTGTGTAACTATGTTACGGGGTTATAACAGTATTGAAATGTGCAATTAATTTTTTATTGTTATATAACGAGAATTTTTAATGTATTTAAAATTGCAATATTAAGTAGTAAACCACAGTGGGATAACATGTGTCTAATTTCAACAAATTATTTTCCACTATTAGCGAATTTATGATATAAATTATTTCATGTTTCATAAAAAATTGGCTTGTTTTGTATGATAAATGGCCAAATTAACAATTTATATAGTACTAATGATTGTGGAATCAGTTACATGCCACATTTCCTCTAATTACCATATTTTTATTTCATTATTTTCAAATAAATATTTTAATATAATTTTTAAAAATAACTATTATTCTATTCAAATCACTATACAAAAAAGATAAATATAAAAAATTTATCATTTAATTAATTAATTAATTGAATTAATTATAAATAATTTTATCTTAATTAAATATAGAATTTTCTGGTCTAAATGTTGTTTAAAAATATGTATTTATTCCATGCATCAATGATCATGATCATAGACTGACCAATGCATCAGTATGGATCCTTTTAATTTAATTATTATTATAAGTAATTTTTAAATTTTTTATGGTAATCTAAAAATATTGTCTCTTTTTAATCCAATCTTATATTATCTGATGGAATGCATATGATGTGTTTTATTTATGCAAACCACATCTACATAACTTTGGTTTACCTCACATACATTTTATTAATGTTTCTAAATTAGTTTCTTCATCCAATTGAGTGGAGGTAGTTCAGGATATTTATTAGGGGAAAACAATTCATAAGTAACATTAAAATACTGATAATATACTGCATATCAAATAATGGTTGAGTTTAATGAGTCTTTATTATAGGTTAAGGGTTAGAATATAATCTTTTTAGAAAAACTATAATTTATATAATACAATTATCATTACAAATATAACTTTTTAATTATGAGAGTTAAAATATTAGTTAGTTTTTATGTTTTTAGGTAATTTTTTAATAAATGAGTAAGTAAAAATTAAATTTAAAATTTAAAATAACTATAAAAATAATAAATTTTAAATTAATATGATTAATAAAATAAGTTAATTCCACTAAGAATCTAAAACATATAACAGAATAAATTCTAATGAATGTCCTAGGAGAAAGAATTTTTCAATTAAAATATTCTATCTGTATTTCCTAAAATTAAATGAATTAGAATGGAAGTAGTGAATTGTATTGATTGATGTGGAATTTGATAGGACATTATATTTTATCATGGTGTTCTAAATAAGGTTTTCTGATGACTTTACCAACCTTGAATAAAGAGGAATATAACATATGTGATATAGTTAATATTCGGTGGAATCTACTGATTAACTAAATATAAATTACCTTGGGATTATGAAATCCAATATATAAATCATGAATCTTGGAGTTAATTTTTTATGAATATGACTTCTTGACTGAATAACTTTGACTTATTGATCAACCCCTTGCATGTATTATTAGTTGGATAATATAGATTCATTCCACTACAAAATAATTTTTAAAATATTTTCTATATGAAATTATAAGGGATATGGGGATTCGTTACAATATTATCAGATTAATAAATAAATACTTAGAAAATCATTTAATTATAAAATATAGAATAAAATTAAATATATTCCATTAATTAATTAGGACCATGATATGTGATATTTTATTTATGTTTTTGTCTTTTAGAAAACACATTCCCCTATAACTCATATTTTCTAATATATTATAGTTGTTTCCTAGAATAAACGTTATTATAAAATACATATTTTCAAATAGAATTACCTAAACCAAATTATCCACCTCACTAAGCATGATATAGTTAAAATTATTTCAATAGGATGTACATTGTAATACTCTAAATATAATTTCTAAAAATATGTTAGTTGTATCTATATAATTGATAATGAAATGGACTTGGATTCCTAAAATGTGACATCTCCCCTAAAGTCTCTTTAAAAGTATAGAGTGGTGATATAGATAAATGTGATTTTCACTACATATATTAGTGTAAACTGGAAGATGAAACTTAACTAAATATATTATCTCTAAAATAATCAATCACATTGATCAGATAAATATGTTGGGCTTCAATATTCTTATGAATTTATCCATTTATCTCATTATATCATTGATGTGATATTATTACTACTTTATGATCATTAATAATGGTAAAAAAGGATTGTGACATCAAATTAATAATTATTGGGCTATTCATCCCTAGATAAAAAATATTTACAATGAATTTAGTTCCACATATCTTATGAATAATGAGATTAATGAGGAATGACTGAAAATCACATCAAAAACACAATACCAATGATTATTTTTCATTCTCATTAAATTTTTTTTAGAGGTAGTGTAGGGGAAAAGATAAAATGAAAATAATATATAATGAGTAAAATAATATACAATATGTATAATATAAATTAAAAATATAATAATATTATTATATATTATTTCTATACCACCTTGTTTGTATTTTAGACATTTATATTTAATACTAGAAAAATAAAAGTAGGGATTTTTCTAAAAGTTTCTAAGAATGTGTGATTCCAATGTTAGAAATAATAAACTCAAAAAAACATTTCAATTAGTAATGTTCTTTCTTACTTTAGATGAAAATAGATATTCATGAGTTAAGAATTATAACCCATGTCTTTTGAAATCGTAGTTGATTGATTTTAATTTAATTATTATTTTGTATTATTTTTTTTAAATAGTTATCTCACTGTCCTATTAAACGTAATGGTATAATATATATTTTATAATTAATTCTTTTATAATAATAAAATTCATAATGAATTTTTTATATATATTTTAATCATTAATATGATCCATTTTCAATTTATGATGAATATAATCCTATATAAATTATAAGAAATTTTGGTGGGATAGTTCTGAGTCATTTAAAAAATATATTTTTAATATATATATATATATATATCTTGTATGATATTTATAATCATTGGAGATACATTTATTACATATATGATATAATATTTATTGAATATTAATAAATCACATATAAATTTATACTAAAAAGAATCTAAAAATTATTTCTTATAGATTTTTTTAATAATTTCTTAGATAATATTAAGTTAAATTCACTTCATGAATGAGAAATAAATTTTTATTATTCCAACACTTTTTATGTAAAAAAATATATTACATGAGTTCAATCACAAAAGGAGATAACATACCCATTAAAACACAATTTATTCCTACCATATTTAATCTCACTAAATAATTTCCTAGAGATATTGCATACCTGTTTGTCTGGTTCATCGATTAGGAGATCTTCAAACAGAAAGGCTAGGTTGTTTGAGGACTGGATGTACTCCTCAAGGATAATATTCCCATTAATTAATCTTCCAACTAAGATAATGTTATGATTTTGGGTCTAGGTATATTTTCACTCATTGAGAGTCCCCCTTAATTATACCATCATCATTTTAGCAGTTTCTTATATAGTAGAATTAATAGACAGAATATGTTGAAGCAGTTATTATTCCAATATCCAAAGAAATTCCAAGGATATATCAATAACATCACTTGAATTTTTCTATAATTAATCATCCTATAGATACATATTTATATCCTTGCCTATCTACTGGGATTTAAAATTCTTTTTTTATCATGTATCAATTGGAAGTGTATAAAATGAGTAATAATTACTATCTCTATAGATTCTCTTCTAGCTCCTATTTTTCCTCTAGCTCGGAAGCTTGCCACCCAAAACCTCCACCTCTGTTTTCCCACATAACCAGAAAAATCATCACTGAACTCATTCTCCTGGGCCTTGATCCCATCCATATAGGACTTGAATTGATATTATTCAAACTCCTAAAATAGAGCATCAATATATTTATAATAATTATCATGTTGAACATCAGAATTGAGGCCACTATCCTGTGGTTTAGATTCCCTCTGATGCATGATCCATTTCCCCAAATGAATGGAATCTACATCATCATGTTATGCATAGACCTCATTCACCTCAACATTCTATTTTCTAGGAATTTGGTTAGAAGAAGTCTATTGTATGACTAAACTAACCAAATATATCTCCTTAAAAGAAAAATTTAGAGACATTACCCCCACTAATTCTTTACTTTGGCATTCGAACAAAATACACTCAAAACGATTGAAAAATATAACAATTAGATTGGTTCTTTCCTGTCTCACCCCTCTTTTTGCCTTCACCCAGCCTACACTTCCATCACTGTATACTGGTGCATTTAAATTTTTCACCTATATTATAATTCTTCTCATTATCTTCCTCTCCATTTCCCACTCCCGTTGAAACCTCATTAGGTGTCTCTAGAATTTCAATCCCTGGCCTCACAGACTTAGTTTCACACCTCCCTCCATGCCTAACCATCAATTTATTAAATATATCAGCAATTTTCAGTTTAGGGAGTATAGTTTGTTCCTCTTTTATTTAATTGATATTGTTAATTGGAATTTCAATAGTGGTATTACCCGTTGATCCCACCAAACTTCCACCTTACTATGAATCTAAAAGGATTTCCTTTGATTTACTAACATTATTATAGATAACACATCCTTGACCATGTTCATTCAGATGATAAAGTAGTCCCAAAATTGCTCCTCTTTAAGGACCATACCATTTTTTCCAATTCCATATCCACCATCTTCTAAGTACCCATGTTTCCAAAGTGACACACAACATTCAAATGCACCAATTGTTTTTCACGAGGAGCATAAGTATACCAATGAATAAATATGGTTTTATATCAAAATTCCTCTCTTATTGTCATCCAAACAAACATAGTTTGAAAATTTGAGGCATCAACCACCACAAATTTTCTTGGAGTAACCATATTACAAAATAACATGGTTATTAGATAAATTAAGAGATACCAACCAACATGATTTCTTATCATACAAATAACTAATGGATTATGGAAAGGATGTGGAAGCTCGGGGAAGCTAACCCAATCATGATGGTAATTGTATATCAAATCATATGGAGTTAAAAATTCTATTTAAATAGAATAACCGACAATTATTTAAAATGTAAGGAGCACAATACCTGGTCTGGATCAAGTAACCTCCTAATGTGATTCAGGCCATCATGTGTTTATTATTGAGGATACCAACCATGATGTGGTCTTGTAACCAACATTATCCAAATATGAAGAAATAAAACATATAAAATGATGGTTGATATTGTTTTAATTTATCTATCAATTTTAGGATTAGTAGTGAAGATACATCAATGAAATCCAATTGTGATAGAAGTGTCTTCGGGAAGACATTGAAGAGATCTTGTACATTAGGGCTAAGAAAAAACTATTGGAAGGGGGTAAGGATATAATGATTGTAAAAGGGGAGAAAGATTATTGTATATCACACTAAAATGATTGCATAAGACCCTACCCCACCATGGGGGAGAGACTGTTTCATTATCCCTCACCATCTAGGGTAATATGAAGAAGTGACCCACTATTGCGAAACACTCCAAGTTGTCGAGATAAATTCCTTTACTGTGAGATTCCAATAAAAATTTATAGGAATACTCAATGAAGTAATAAATGAACTTTGTAAATGACATAATATATGTTTATAATATATGTTGGATGACATCATAACCATGTATTCATGTATCATTTAATATATAATGGTTATATTTATAATCTCATATTTTCATATTAACATCATAGGTATAAGGTAAGAATTATTATGAGTCTTATGTATGTACTGTAATCCTTCATGATTCCTTCCAGGATTTGTTTTACCAATATCTACATAATAACAAATAATAATCCAAATATACAGACTAATAGACATCCTAAAAAATTACTCTTTATATAATTTCCATTATATCTTGGACTTAGGTGTTTTTATGAGATCCACATGTGAATCTTTTGAATTATTCAAATGTACGACATAAAAAAAGGTGCATCTCAGTTAATGATATTATCTCTTATAATGAAACAAATTAACCCATATTTGAAGAGGGTATTGATTATACAAATAATATTTTAATGAGGGATGAATATTAGTTCTGGGATAGTAAGAAAAATCAAGACATCCATTGAATCTTGGATCAAAATACATATGTTGTGAGAAAAACAATTAGATTACACATTTTTAGTGGATATAATTTTTCTGAAGAAGCATACTCATTATGATCATTAAAATCATATTGATTTCCATTTATTAACCATGATGGGTGAAATATTTTTCAACTTGCATAAAAAACATTACATATTGAATTATATTTCAATTAAGTAGTTCAAATGATTTGAAAAATGGATTTCATGTGCCAGAATTTATTATGTATTTTTGTTATTGATGTATATAAATTGGGTATATTAAATGGAAATTATACATTGATGATATTAAAGAGGTAATAACATGTCATTACTATTTATACTTTACCATAATGATTAAATAAATTTGTATTATATCTTACATAGCCATCTTGATCATTATAATAGGCATCAGATGTCATGGACTCCCCCCTTAGAGGAATCCTTGTAAAAAATGTTTATCAAAAGTCACCGTAAATGTCACGACCCGACCTCGGGGCCCGTGTCGTGACTACCCCAAGCCTGCCTTCCATAGGCCAGGGGCTGGCGACTAGCACCAAGGCGTAAATCCCGGTAAACAGGGAAGGCATTGCCTTTATAAGTAACAACCACCACAGAGTCAGCAAGCGGAAAGTAACTACAAAGTGCAGAAAAGTAAAGGGGGCCGGAATACAAGCCCAACAGAAAGTACAACTGAAAGGGAAAAGAACAGCAACTGAAGAAAAGATGGCGGCCTCGTGTCGTCCACTGGCAATCCCACCTGAAGGGTGGGTACAGATAGCCTTCAGGCTCCTCGGGTCCCACGTCCGCTCCGAGCACGTCCCACCCAGTGGTCCACCTCCAGGTACCGTCCTGCTCCACGCCCCAACCGTGATCAGCACTGTCCGTCGTCTGCATCCAACACAACAAGGTGCGGGCATAGCCCGTGCAGGGGTGAGTATAAGCTGCTCAGTAGGGACCCCGAGACCCCCGAAGGTCTCCCGAAATCCACAAAGGATATAGCACAAAAAGGAAGGTGCAATCACGAAGTAACATCTGACTCGACTTAGGTATATGCCCATACATATACCTAAGTCCCCACTTCTAGCTCTGCTCACGAGCTCAAGAACAACTCAATCCACATAGGAAAGCAAGACTCAAATCCACAAAGGAGAGTAAACAGTAAATCCACATAGGATAGTTCAACACAATCCACAAAGGAGAGTAACATAAGATTCAGCTCAACCAGGTATACTTTTTCAGATGACATCAAAGATGATCACTGATCCATCTAAGTCGTCGGACCCACGAAGGATCGATAGGTACTAACCCCCGCAAAAGTCCCACATAGGATCGGGCTCACACAGAACCTGTAGGCAGTGGCTCACACAGAACCGGTAGTAAGGACCCACACAGGATCGGGCCCACACAGGACCTGTAGCACTGATCCACGTAGGATCGCTGAGTGCAGTAGTCGACGCAGTACACTGAGGATCTCTGCACAGTCGTTGCCGCAGTACACGAAGGATCTCTGCTCTGTCGTTGTCGCAGTCCACGGAGGATCTCTGCTCTGCCGTCGTCGCAGTCCACGGAGGATCTCTGCTCTGTCGTCGAAGTCACAGCCAGCACTAGGGTTCCCCGCACACAGCGAGCTCGTTTAGGATGGTCCGCTCCACGAGCCGAGAGGCTGATACATCAACTGACACGTAGTCCGATGTTGATGTATCCAAAAGTTCCGTATCGACAACAGGATCTCAACGCAACAGACGGCACGTCAAACGGACGCCCGGTCTGAGAGTTATTGGCATTTTCGTCCCAGGGGCCCGGTTGGTTTTTAGGGAAAAACCAACCCGACCGTACTCCGCTTGTGTCCGATCCTCGGGCGGAGTATGCCAAAAGTTCAGTCTCACTTAGAGGAAACTACCACAGCTGACGGTACGTCGATCGGACGTCCGTAGCTCAAGTTATGAGCGTTTCTGCTCCGAGGGCCCAGTTGGTTTCGTGTACGATCCAACCCGGCCGAACCCAAAGTCTTCCGAAACCTTGAGTATAATATTCCGAAACGACCGTATCGATCCAAGGATCGCGTAGCCGCTGACGGTTCGTCAATCGGAGGTCCTAGGCCCAAGATATGGGAAAAAGACCGAAGAGGGCCCGAAAACGGGGGTTCAGGGCCCGGGGCGACCCGGCCCGAACCCCCCCTGGGTCGGCCGGACCGGGTCGACCCGAACCGGGTCGACCCGACCCGGTCCGACCCGGCTAGGCCGGGTCCGGTCCCGCCTGGGCACGGCCCGGCCGACCGGACCGGCCGGCTCGGCTTCGGCCGAGCGGCCGAAGGGAAACCGCCGCGGGTTTGACCCGCGGCTTGGAGGAACGCGGCCCACGCGGGCCGCGTGCTGGGTGGCCGGACCGCGGACGCGGTCCGGCGGTTCGCCGCCACCGCGGCCGAGCCGCGGCGGATTCCTCCGGCGGCGTGCCGGGCACCGCCGCCCCCTGTCGACGGCGCCGCCGCCCCGGCGACCCGCGCCGCCGCCGCCTTCCGCGGGCCGCCGGAGTTGCTCCGGTGGCCCGTTTTGCCTCCCGTCTGCGCCATAGCTCCTCCCGGGGGCCGATCTTCACTGCGGGATCAACGGATCGCCCCTGCCGCACGGTTCGTCGTCGTCCGCCAAATTCGCACAACAAAAACATCGGCGGAGGGTTGCCGGGTCTTGATTGTTAGACCCGCACCCTCCGCGTTAGTCATAAACTCAACGGGAGGAAAAGAAAAATAACCAATCAACAATTTTAAAATAAATTAAAATTGTTCCGTGATCGGGTTCTTTATTTTAAATGAATAAACACGGGAAATAAAATATTCCACCAACCCCTACCTCGAAGTTGCCGTCGGACGTGAGGTCGTCGCGGAATCGCTCGTCGCAAAAGGAGGGGATCGTCACGTCGTTCGCGGAAGAGACGTTCGTCGCAGCGCGGGAAAAGCGTCGCGCCGACGATCTCCGGATCTAGAACAAATGGATTTCATTAATTAAATCCGTTGTTATTGAAATTGAAAAAAAGGAGAATTAAACGATCGGTTTCTCACCTTAGTTTCCGAACGAGGATCGGCCGCGGAAGAAGAGGCGTCGCCGAAGAACGTCGCGGGTAGAGCTCGTCGACGTCGCAGATCACGGTGTGCGTCGTCGAATTCCAGTTCCGGCATTCTTCGCGTTCTTCGCGTTCTTCGCGTTCTTCGTAGAGAGGGTGGAGGCTCAGAGGATTCTGACAATGATAGCAATCCTCCAAAATAGAAAAGTTTGTCTATTTTATTAATTTGCCAACGAACGCAAACACGTAAGTAACGACCCATTAAATTCGTTGAATTAATTCAACGAATGAAACAGTCCATTTAATTCACGAAATAAACCGCCCAATTAAATGGTCTGTTAAGAATTAAGGAAAACGCGTCGGTTGACTTTTCAGTTATTTTGACGGGTTTTCGCGGGTGCGTTACTTAGCGAAAGAAACGGCGGGGCTCGTGCGGGCCCCACCGCACAAATATCCTACCAAGGGGTAGGGTATTTCCGGATAGCACCCTATCCTCTTTAACTCAGATCAAGGGGCTTCCAAGCGGCTTCCAAGCAGCTTAAGTGAAATAAAATAAAGTTGTCGCACAACCTTTATTTTATTTCCGACTTAAAGCCCAAAATTTTAAAAACCACGGTTGAGAAAACGCAACTCCGGAAGAGGCGTTTCTAAGAAAATACCGGCGCTGTGATTTCATCGGTGCCCTCAGAATTCGATTCCGGGCACCGGTTCAAAATATAGAAAAACCCGCTCGTCTGTTAACTGAACGTACCCGAGCCAAACTTCGGAAATTGATTCCGGGCACACCGGGCCTCGGAATCAGGTGCCGTCTGAAGCTGTGCTCTTGTAAAATTCCAAAGAAAATTAAGGAAAAATAATTTCCTTGAAATTTGCGGGTATTTACATTACTCCCACCTCAGGGATTTACGTCCCCGTAAAGATACATTAAAAACTAGGGGAACAAATGGGGGTATTGAGCACGCATCTGAGCCTCCCTCTCCCAAGTGCTCTCCTGGAGATTCCTGTTCTGCCATCTGATGCGCACAAGAGGAATCGACCGCCCACGTAGGACCCGCTCCTGTCGATCCTCGATCTCCACTGGGACCTCCGCAAAAGTCGCCCCATCGTCCACGTCCAGCTCCCCAAAGTAAATGATGTGTGTCGGGTCGTGCACGTATCTCCTCAGCTGAGACACATGGAAGACATCGTGCACCCGGTGCAACTGAGGTGGTAGATCCAGAAGATAAGCCACCTCTCCTATCCTGCTGAGGACCTAGAAAGGCCCGATGAAGCGTGGAGACAACTTGCCGCCTCTTCCAAATCTCCGTAAACCACGTCGAGGTGAGACACGCAAAAAGACGTGGTCGCCATCCTCGAACTCTAGTGGCCTCCGCCTCCTGTCGGCATAACACTTCTGCCGGCTCTGAGCTGTCCTCATCCTCTCCTGGATGATCTGGACCTTCTCTGTCATGGCTCGGACCATCTCTGGTCCCACGAGTGCTGACTCCCCAGGGTCTGTCCAGCACAACGGTGATCTGCAGGGTCTGCCGTACAACGCCTCATATGGTGCCATCCCAATGGAGGAGTGGTGGCTGTTGTTGTACGCGAACTCCACCAAGGGTAGGTGGTCCTCCCAGCTACGACCAAAGTCGAGAACACATGCACGGAGCATGTCCTCATGTGTCTGTATGTTCCTCTCATTCTGACCATCCGTCTGAGGGTGGAAGGCTGTGCTCGGATGGAGCCGCGTCCCGAACGCCTCCTGAAACCCCTTCCAAAGCCGGGAAGTGAAACAAGCATCTCGATCGGAGTCGATAGACGATGGCACACCGTGAATCCGTACGATCTCCTGGACGTAAAGACGTCCCAAGCTCTCCACTGAGCCCTGCTCTCTGATGGGTAAGAAGTGTGCCGACTTGGTGAGTCGGTCGACAATCACCCAAATGGAGTCGTGACCTCTGGAAGTGCGTTGAAGTCCAGTCACGAAGTCCATAGATATGCCGTCCCACTTCCACTCCGGGACCTCCAAGGGCTGTACCAAGCCTGCTGGTACCTGATGCTCTGCCTTCACCTGCTGGTAGGTGAGGCATCGTGAAACGAACTCTGCCACAACTTTCTTCATGCCTGGCCACCAGTGCTGTGGTCTGAGATCCGGGTACATCTTCGCCACTCCGGGATGCACCGCCAAGGGAGAAGTGTGAAACTCTCTCAGCACCTCCTCCCGTAAAGCGACTGGTACGAAGGTACGTCCTCTGAAAAGGATGTCGTGCTCTGCTCTAAGGGAGAAGCCATCAGGCGCCTGACCTGAGGATATCAGTGCACGCCGGGTCTTAGAGTCAGCGTCCCCACGCTGAGCTTCTCTGACCCGCTGTAGAAGTGGAGGAGAGACTGTGAGAGACTGAAGAAAGTCTGCTCCGTCTCTATCCATGAAGGATATCTGTAAGGAGGCTAGATGCTCCGTCGCCTCCTCAAGTAGCTGAATGCCCGTCCTCCTGCTGAGGGCATCAGCTACCACGTTCCCCTTCCCAGGAGTATATACTATCTCAAAGTCATAGTCCTGGAGGAACTCAAGCCATCTCCGCTATCTCAGGTTCAGGTCCTTCTGAGAGAAGATATACCTGAGACTCTGGTGGTCAGAAAAGACTGTGAAGCGCTCGCCCATCCGATAGTGCCGCCAAGTCTTCAGAGCGAAGACCACTACTGCTAACTCCAGGTCATGAGTGGCGTAGTTCTGCTCATGCGGCCTCAACTGACGTGATCCGTAGGCGATCATGGCCCGCTCCTGCATCAGGACGCACCCGAGTCCAGTCCCTGATGCATCGCAGTAAACTACGTACCCAACTCCCTCCTCAGGCAACCTCAAGATAGGTGCGCTGGTCAATATCTGTCTCAGCTCCTGGAAGCTCTGCTGACATCTGTCTGAACACACAAAGGGTTTCCCCTTCTTTTTCAAGGCTGAGAGTGGTGCCGCAACCCTGGAGAAGTCTGGCACAAATCTCCGATAGTAGCCGGCTAGGCCCAAGAAGCTCCGCACCTCCGTCACGCTCCTGGGTGGCTCCCAAGCTAGCACTGCCTCAATCTTCGCGGGATCCACTGCAACTCCCGCCTCAGAGATGACGTGCCCCAAGAAGTGGACCTCACGTAACCAGAACTGGCACTTTGAGAGCTTGCCAAAAAGCTGGTGCTCTCGGAGTGTGTCTAGCACAACTCGCAGGTGGTAGGCATGCTCCTCCTCAGTCGTCGAGTATACCAAAATGTCGTCAATGAAGACCACGACAAATCGGTCGAGGTATGGCTGGAAGATCCTGTTAATGAGGCTCATGAACACTGCTGTAGCATTGGTTACGCTGAATGTCATAACCAAGAACTCATAATGGCCATACCGACACGTGAAGGCCGTCTTCTGCACGTCCTCATCTCGAACTCTGAGCTGATGATAGCCTGACCGGAGGTCTATCTTCGAGAACCACCGCGCTCCCTTGAGCTGATCGAAGAGGTCATCAATCCGTGGCAGCGGATACTTGTTCCTCACTGTCACCTGGTTCAGGCGACGATAGTCGACAAACAGTCGCATGCTCCCGTCCGCCTTCTTGGCGAACAATATCGGGGAAGCCCAGGGTGAAACACTGGGTCGGATAAACCCCTTGCTCTGCAAGTCCTCCAACTGTACCCGCAGCTCTCGAAGCTCGGCGGGGGCCATCCGATATGCTGGAGTAGATATCGGGGCTGTCCCGGGGTACAAGTCGATGTAATAGTCTACCTCTCTATGAGGAGGTATCCCTGGAACGTCGTCGGGAAAGACGTCCACGTACTGGTCCACCACTGCAGGAAAAACTGGACTCCGCACGTCCACTGCTCCTAGGATGAGGCTAGCCAACTGATGAGAGATGGGTTGCACTCTCCTCCGCGTAAGTCCATCCTGTGCTGCAAAGGTTCCCTTCTCGCCGGTGAAGGTAAACCTGCTCCCGTCGGTACGAACACATCGCACCTTGCGCCTAAAACAGTCGATCTGGGCATGAACCGTGGATAGCCAATCCATGCCCAAGATGACGTCGTAAGGCCTCGACGCCGCTACAAGGAGATCCCAGCCGAAGCTCTCGCCTCCTAGAGTAAGCTCACACTGCCGGCACCAGTGCGTAATCATCGAGTCTACTCCCGTAGGAGTCTCTAGCCGTAAGGATTGAGCCAACGGCTCAGTCGGAATCTCCGAGCTCCGAACAAGGGTAGAGGCTATGAAAGAGTGACTCGCTCCTGTGTCTATAAGTACTGCAGAAAGGGTGGAATAGACACAGATCGTACCTCGAATCATCTCTGGCATGTCGGGGTCGTAGGCCTCCACTGCCTGGAGCTGGGCCTGTCCCTGCCCGCCAGCTCCCTGTGGTCGAGGTGGCCCTCCTGGTGGTGGTGGGGGTAGAGCCTGGAAGCGTCGCCCACCACCCGCTACTCGGCCAGCTCCTCTGCCTCGTCCGCCTCCTCCCTGCGGACCGCCACGGTCGACCCTCTGCCTCTGCCTGGGTGGCCCCTCCACCGTCTGCTGCTCCTCTGATCGGCGAGTCGGGCAGTCACAAGCCATGTGACCCAGCCCGCCGCAGGAGTAGCACAGCCTGCCTCTCGGAAGGCTGGCACTCCGCTGTGTGCCCCGCACTACTGAGCCGGTGTCCTGAGGCCGTCTGCGTGGGGGTCTGGTCTGCCTGGACCCGAGAGTCATCCGTCGGCTACCTGCTGCCGAAGACTCAGCTACCTGTCGCCCTGCGCTAGGTCTCTCCGCTGAAGAAGGCTATGCCAGGAAGCTCTCGATCAGGAGGGCTCGCTCCAGCACTCCCGCCTGGGTCGGAATGCTGAGGGAGATCAGCGACGCCCGAATCTCCTGCCGCAATCCCTGCTCAAAGGTCCGGGCCCGGAAGAAGGGGTCATGTACCATGTTGGTCGAGTAGCGAGATAGGTCAGTGAACCTCTCCGCGTACTGAGCGACCGTCATGCTGCCCTGGCGCAGCTGGAGAAGCTCCTGGATGCGCACCGCTCGGAGGGTGGCTGGGACGAACTCAGAGCGGAAGAGGCTCTCGAAGTCCGTCCAGAGCAAGGATGCCTCATCGTGAACCTGGAGCATCAAGCTCCACCATCGTCCTGCCGCCGCCTACAGGAGGCTCACCGCGAGAATCACCATGAGATCCGCTGGTGTCCTCACTAGCCTAAAGATCCGCACCACCGCCTCTATCCAGTCCTCGGAGGCCTGGGGGTCCACCTCACCGCGAAACCTGTGCGGTCGCTGGCTCTGAAACTCATGCAGTGCCCTGAGGCGACGTGCATCGTCAGCGTCTGGTACTGGTAGCATCGGTGGCTCGGCGGGTAAAGCTACCGCTGGTGCCACTACTGGCAAAGGGCCCTGCACCGAGGCCTCGTCGCTCGGTGGGCTGCCGTCGCGCCCTACACTCGGAACCCTAGCTGGCTGTCGTCGCGGGGCAATCCTGAAAAGGAGAACAAGAGCACCACAGTCAGAACAATATACCTGGTGAGCTGGCACAAGTAATCACAAGGAAAACTTGAGACTTTCATGAAGCAGATCAGTATACCTGGTGAGCTGACATAAGTAATCACAAAGAAATCTTGAAACACACACGCAATCAATGTTTTCATGAATTAAGTCGGAAATCAGGAGTCAGGGTCCTGGTGTACGGATACGTCGGCCGCCGCACCAACACTGGGCTCCCTGAACTGATAACCACACTCAATACACTAAACACTATTGCTTCATATAGAAAGAAAAGACGATCAGAGTCTGCGGTAGAACCGACCACCTCTGATACCAATTTTTCACGACCCGACCTCGGGGCCCGTGCCGTGACTACCCCAAGCCCGCCTTCTATAGGCCAGGGGCTGGCGACTAGCACCAAGGCGTAAATCCCGGTAAACAGGGAAGGCATTGCCTTTATAAGTAACAACCCCCACAGAGTCAGCAAGCGGAAAGTAACTACAAAGTGCAGAAAAGTAAAGGGGGCCGGAATACAAGCCCAACAGAAAGTACAACTGAAAAGAAAAAGAACAGCAACTGAAGAAAAGACGGCGGCCTCGTGTCGTCCACTGGCAATCCCACATGAAGGGTGGGTACAGATAGCCTCCAGACTCCTCGGGTCCCACATCTGCTCCGAGCATGTCCCGCCCAGTGGTCCACCTCCAGGTACCGTCCTGCTCCACGCCCCAACCGTGATCAGCGCTGTCCGTCGTCTGCATCCAACACAACAAGGTGCGGGCATAGCTCGTGCAGGGGTGAGTATAAGCTACTCAGTAATGACCCCGATACCCCCGAAGGTCTCCTGAAATCCACAAAGGATATAGCACAAAATGGAAGGTGCAATCACGATGTAACATCTGACTCGACTTAGGTATATGCCCATACATATACCTAAGTCCCCACTTCTAGCTCTGCTCACGAGCTCAAGAACAACTCAATCCATGTAGGAAAGCAAGACTCAAATCCACAAAGGAGAGTAAACAGTAAATCCACATAGGATAGTTCAACACAATCCACAAAGGAGTGTAACATAAGATTCAGCTCAACCAGGTATACTTTTTCAGATGACGTCAAAGATGATCACTGATCCATCTAAGTCGTCGGACCCACGAAGGATCGATAGGTACTAACCCCCGCAAAAGACCCACATAGGATCGGGCTCACACAGAACCTGTAGGCAGTGGGTCACACAGAACCGGTAGTAAGGACCCACACAGGATCGGGCCCACACAGGACATGTAGCACTGATCCACGTAGGATCGCTGAGTGCAGTAGTCGACGCAGTACACTGAGGATCTCTGCACAGTCGTCACCGCAGTCCACGAAGGATCTCTGCTCTGTCGTCGTCGCAGTCCACGGAGGATCTCTGCTCTGCCGTCGTCGCAGTCCACGGAGGATCTCTGCTCTGTCGTCGAAGTCACAGCCAGCACTAGGGTTCCCGCACACAGCGAGCTCGTTTAGGAGGGTCCGCTCCACGAGCCGAGAGGCTGATACATCAACTGACACGTAGTCCGAAGTTGATGTATCCAAAAGTTCCGTATCGATAACAGGATCTCAACGCAACAGACGGCGCGTCAAACGGACGCCCGATCTGAGAGTTATTGGCATTTTCGTCCCAGGGGCCCGGTTGGTTTTTAGGGCAAAACCAACACGACCGTACTCCGCCTGTGTCTGATCCTTGGGCAGAGTATGCCAAAAGTTCCGTCTCACTTAGAGGAAACTACCACAGCTGACGGTACGTCGATCGGACGTCCGTAGCTCACGTTATGAGCGTTTCCGCTCCGAGGGCCCGGTTGGTTTCGTGTACGATCCAACCCGGCCGAACCCAAAGTCTTCCGAAACCTTGAGTATAATATACCGAAACGACCGTATCGATCCAATGATCGCGTAGCCGCTGACGGTTCATCAATCGGAGGTCCTAGGCCCAAGATATGGGCAAACGACCGAAGAGGGCCCGAAAACGGGGGTTTTGGGCCCGGGGCGACCCGGCCCGAACCCCCCCTGGGTCGGCCGAACCGGGTCGACCCGATCCGGGTCGTCCCGACCCGGTCCAACCCGGCTAGGCCGGGTCCGGTCTGGCCTGGGCGCGGCCCGGCCGACCGGACCGGCCGGCTCGGCTTCGGCCGAGCGGCCGAAGGGAAACCGCCGCGGGTTTGACCCGCGGCTTGGAGGAACGCGGCCCGCGCGGGCCGCGTGCTGGGTGGCCGGACCGGGGACGCGGTCCGGCGGTTATCTGCCGCCGCGGCCAAGCCGCGGCGGATTCCTTCGGTGGCGCGCCGGGCGCAGCCGCCCCCGGTCGCCGGCGCCGCCGCGCCGGCGACCCGCGCCGCCGCCGCCTTCCGCGGGCCGCCGGAGTTGCTCTGGTGGCCCGTTTTGCCTCCCGTCTGCCTCATAGCTCCTCCCGGGGGCCGATCTTCACTGCAGGATCAACGGATCGCCCCTTCCGCATGGTTCTTCATCGTCCGCCAAATCCGCACAACAAAAAGATCGGCGGAGGGTTGCCGGGTCTTGATTGTTAGACCCGCACCCTCCGCGTTAGTCATATACTCAACGGGAGGAAAAGAAAAATAACCAATCAACAATTTTAAAATAAATTAAAATTGTTCCGTGATCGGGTTCTTTATTTTAAAAGAATAAACACGGGAAATAAAATATTCCAACAACCCCTACCTCGAAGTTGCCGTCGGACGTGAGGTCGTCGCGGAATCGCTCGTCGCGAAAGGAGGGGATCGTCACGTCGTTCGCGGAAGAGACGTTCGTCACACCGCGGGAAAAGCGTCGCGCCGACGATCTCCGGATCTAGAACAAACGGATTTAATTAATTAAATCCGTTGTTATTGAAATTAAAAAAAAGGACAATTAAACGATCCGTTTCTCACCTTAGTTGCCGAACGAGGATCGGCCGCGGAAGAAGAGGCGTCGCCGAAGAACGTCGCGGGTAGAGCTCGTCGACGTCGCAGATCACGGTGTGCGTCGTCGAATTCCGGTTCCGGCGTTCTTCACGTTCTTCGCGTTCTTCGCGTTCTTCGCGGGGAGGGTGGAGGCTCAGAGGATTCGCACAACGATAGCAATCCTCCAAAATAGACAAGTTTGTCTATTTTATTAATTTGCCAACGAACGCAAACGCGTAAGTAACGACCCATTGAATTCGTTGAATTAATTCAACGAATGAAACAGCCCATTTAATTCACGAAATAAACCGCCCAATTAAATGGTATGTTAAGAATTAAGGAAAACGCGTCGGTTGACTTTTCAGTTATTTTGACGGGTTTTCGCGGGTGCGTTACTTAGCGAAAGAAACGGCGGGGCTCATGCGGGCCCCACCGCACAAATATCCTTCCAAGGGGTAGGGTATTTCCGGATAGTACCCTATCCGCTTTAACTCAGTTCATGTGGCTTCCAAGCGGCTTAAGTGAAATAAAATAAAGTTGTCGCACAACCTTTATTTTATTTCCGACTTAAAGCCCAAAATTTTAAATACCACGGTTGAGCAAACGCAACTCCGGAAGAGGCGTTTCTAAGCAAATACCGGCGCTGCGATTTCATCGGTGCCCTCAGAATTCGATTCCGGGCACCGGTTCAAAAGATAGAAAAACCCGCTCGTCCGTTCACTGAACGTACCCGAGCCAAACTTCGGAAATTGATTACGGGCACACCGGGCCTCGGAATCAGGTGCCGTCTGAAGCTGCACTCTTGTAAAATTACAAAGAAAATTAAGGAAAAAAAATTTCCTTGATATTTGCGGGTCTTTACAGTAAATGTTTGTGAAATCAACGAATTCAAAAATGGAATAAATGTTTAAGGATTCAATTAAGGTTCAAAACAACTACAATTATTATATTATATTATTTTGAAAAGATATTTTTAAAGGGTTCTATAATTGGTTTACATGAGAACTAATTTTTTCCAAGGAAAATATTGTTGAAAACATATTGAATGGAGGTTATTAGTCTTATGTTACATTAGCTAAAGTTTATTTTCTCCTAAAAGATTACTTATAAACCCTTATTCTTGAGAAGAATATATAATATCATATATTCATGTTTTTTTAATCCATGTCAGAGTTAAAAGTTGAAAAGTTATTCAAGAATATAAAATTTCATAATTTACCTAAATAGTTTCTTGTTCAACATGATATTATTATGATTAATATAATTCATATACAAAAATATTACTTTTGAAATATATCTAAAAATACATGATATTTACGTATGTTTTATTATTCATTTATAAAAAAATGAAAACATAATTAAATATTAAGAGATTATAATATTTAAGAAATAATTTCAACATGATAATCCTAATAAAACAAATTGGATTAGTTCTTAGTAATTAGATAAATACGAATCATTTTTAGGAGGGTATAGAAAAAAAACATTGTTAAATATAATTAATATGGTATAAAATTATGTATATGGTAATATATAAGTATATATCTTCTGACACATAGTAGTTTTATACTCTCTATTTTACTGAGTACATAATAGTGTCTATTTCAACATAATAATTATTTTTAACATCAATTTGATCTTGATATTGTAGTTGTACCCAGATAGGAAACCTCTATTGAAAAAATTATTAATTTTATCTTTATTATCACACAATATGATAGTGTTCTTAGATGTAAAAATTACAATCTTGGTGATATCATGTAATTGGGGATTTATATTTATTGATGGGGTCACATTTTGATGATCTACTACAAGTATCATTGTGGGATCAAGATCTATATGCATATATGTGAATAAGCATATTCATCATTCGGGGTTTACTAGTTTGATGGGTTGAAATTGGATCTTGTTCATGTGGTAATATATTTATGTTGGATAACTAGAACAACATAATTTTAATATTTCATTTCTATAATATCTTTAATTTTGAAAAAATTTAATAATTTTTTTTATGATCATCATTAAATTATAAAATATCTATGTGATAATTATGTGTGGGTGCATATCACACTAAATGGAATAAGAAAATCCCCACTATATTTTGAATAAATTAAAACTATGACGGAATTCTATAATAATTCTTCAATGGTCATATGACATCATTAGACATAAAAATATGATAGTGTACATCACTAGAGAGGACTGATAAGATATTAAGACACATTCTCGTGGTGTTTGTCATTTTTAATCTTAATGTGGGTGGTTATGAATACATACCCCAACAATTGGATAATAAAATTTATATGTGCCATTTGATGTTTATATCTTCATATTTGTGTAATGATACTTATAATGGTTTATTATATGTAATGCATGTTATTAATTTAATACATTGAATAGAAGAGAAAAACAATGAAGGCATATTTTCACAATAAGTATGGAATGTGGGTGAGTAAAGAGTGATTGAAATTAATTTATAATTTAAGGATGGATTTCCCCCTTATATTTGTTAATAAATGAAAACATATTTTTCCCATTAATGGAAATAAAGACATGTTAAATCCATGGAAATGATGATTTTATAAAAGTTATTTTGTGAAATTACCAGGACAGATACATTGATCACATAGGTTTTTGATCCCCATATGTGACCTCCATCATTAGAGAACAGATTATTTTAACTTATGTTTGTGTGTATAAGGTTCTATTTAATTGTGACATTAACTTCATTCTCTATTGGTTCCTTGGAATGATGTAAGATAATAGCCTTGTACATTATGTGGATCTTCCTAGATCTACTGAGAGAGGGGACTAGTGGGTCTACCAATATGTATATCAATAATAAACAGTAAATTATATAATAATTTATCCTTACGAATAGAAATTATACTTGTAAATGGTATAATAATTATTCATGATTAGATGATCAAATATATATAGTCACCTGATATTCAATGGAACATTAAGTGGGTTGAATTTTAAAAAAAAATCATTTGATGTGAAATTATTCATTAAATTACATGAATATTCATAATTAATTAGTTTGGTTACATCTATTCTTCATAAATATATATTTCAAATACTAGTGGATATAATATTTATTAATGTATTATAAAATAAGTTAGATAAATTTTTTAATTTATTTATTTAAATATACATTCGGAAGATGCTGAAAAATTATAAGGATGGTAAGAAAACCCAATTTTAAAATATGGATAGAAATTCAATATTAAAATTTTCAAAAAAATTTAAACATTCTATTCAGAGAAATTATATATATTTTCACATTTGTTTACCTGATATTAATAATTTAATATTATTATTAATTTTTTATGCATAGATTTTACTTAGTATATAGAGAATAATAAAGGCCCTTGTGAAATAATTTATTCTCACACCATGGGTATACAAATAGAAGGATATGATATTCTATAAACTAGAAATTCGTTATAGCCATTGAGTATAAAAAATTCTAGATATAATTTATGTAAGACTTAGAGAGATATTTCCCTTGTATTATATCGTGAATTGGGGAAAAAGAACATAATACAACTAATTAATTCTTTCTAACCATGTAGTATGTATTTTAAATCAATGGTGAATGATGAATGCATTATAACTATATACACTAGAACCTAAAGAATTATATGATGATAATGATAAGTTATTGGACCAGTTTGTATAATAATTAAGGGAATCTACCCATGGTTCCTCTAACACAATGATGATATGAAAAGTGTTCATGACATAGCCATTGATACTGTAAAAATTTCAATGAGAGGAAATTATTTATTTATAATTATATCAATTATCATTTTTATGTGATAATAACATATCCTTGATTCTAAGGTTTATGAAATATTTTTTTATGATGTTAAATGAAATGAATAGGAAAATGTAATATTTTTTGGAATGAACATGACCAATTTATATATTCCTAGTAAATTTCAATCTCATCTTACTCCCATTGGAATCCTCCCTCAACAGGTCCTTCTCATTGCATACACTTAGTAGTGTGTTAAATCACACCCTTCAAATTCACGTAGTTAAAAATGGTAATCATCACACATGTTCAATCCTGAATACATAATACTAAAATCATCATTTATCTATCTTCATGATATAATCACATTATAACCATATTCGCTATGGATGCGCATAATTTTGAAACTATATATATACTCATATCACGTAAATGGGAATATGATAGGATCTATCTAATGCATCTCTATACACATTCATGTCCCCAATATCACAAAAAATACCATATGTTTTTTTCTAGATATTTAATCAATTTTCGATTACAGAATCAACATGCTAATCAAAATTATCTTCAATTCACACATCACATCTCAAACCTACTTTCCAAGGAATGTAACAAGCTTACTATATAACATTATATTAGAATCCTTTTTCCATGTGTCCAGGATAATACCCTTGACTCACTCTTTGATATCATCATATATCTCCCTAGAATGGATCTCAACCAATTACTCTTGAGAAATCTAGTAATTATTACCTATGATGGCTCTGAGAAATTATCAAATTCATGGCATTCATGTAGAGTCTAATCCACCGTCAATTGTTTTTTTCCAATAATTTGGGATATGTGTGATCATATAACACATTATAATGACTCTTAATCTTCTATCATATACCCATATATACCCATGAAACAAACCTTTGATATATGAATACCATCTCATAATTGATGAACAATACTAGGTGTTTTGTGAACTATACCAGCATCCTATCAACCATGGTGACCCAATCGCATTGAAATTACTTTTACCAAAAATATTATAATTTCAATGGTTTTGAAAATTGGAGGATCAAAGGCATAAAAAATAGTATCCATCAAGTCTTATATCATTCATTTAGTTTAATATCCCTCTATGTCTATCTATCACACACTAGTCATTTAAAGTCGATCCATCGAATATTGGTGGTTAATTAGGTATACTAGGATTAAAGGTTCATTTCGACTAAAGTCACCTCATTTTATTATATTTTAATTTTTTATTCTTTATTCAATATTAATCAAATCATGATCTTATAAAATGGAGGGGTAACATACCAAATATGCATAATAAATCAATAACTATATTCATATATTCATGGTCCTCCTACCTTAATCTTGGAATTATAATCTTCATGATTATTCATTTATCTTCTTCTAACTATGTTTATTCATCTTCAATGATTGTACCAAATTTTGTGATCCTATCCCAAAGATTCATATTAAAAATAAATAATTATATAATATTTGAACGAAATTTTAAATTTAAATCAGTTATGTATAATCAAATAAAACTCATTTTGTAGCGTCTAATCATCAAAAACACACGAAATATATTTCAAAAATAATATGAAATGAGAAAATTATATCTAAAGATAGGGAACTAATCCAATCAAATCCAGTCACTTCTCAAGTCAAAGAAATATAATTTAAAAACTATAAAATATCATAAGGTGATACACCACTTAGGAAAAAAAGATAAAAAAGCATTTGTCCATACTACAGTGAGATCCTCAATCTAGCCCACCAAAAATACACATTATATTAGCCTAATTATTCCTTTACTTGGTTCAATCATTTTCAAAACAAATACCTAGATAATCTAAAATTTATCGTAATGAATGGAATGAAAATAATGATATAATAAAACGTGAAAAATCACCTTATCCCCTATACATTCTATAAAAATAATCCCATTATAAATAAAGATGAGGCGAGGAAGGAATAATTGAACCAATAGCATAGGACACCTAATCGAAAGCATCGTTCATAAAAAAAAATAAATGTAGATAACCCCAAAATTAATTTTGTGTCCTTATTAAAAAATTGGGAAATAGAGTGATCTTAAAATGACCCCTTTCTATTATGGTGTGATAATACATTAACATAGGTTGTCTATTAATTAACAAAATAAATCACAGAAAGGCCCTTATAATTCACAGTTTGATAGCCCCATGTCTTGGGATTGAACATCACCAAAAAAATATCATTGAAAGCCCCCTCTAGAATATGGAATGATATAGCTACACATGTGAGACGAAGACCCTAAGAAAATTCCTCCCCTCTAATTATAGTGGAAAACTTTTGGGCCTATTCCCTAAGACCCCTCACGATATTCATTGAACACACGACCATGGGTTTATAGTGTATTTGATATTTACATGAAAAACTACTTATGGGAAAATGATAGAATATTTAACCTCTATCATAAGTATTTTCATTATTGTATAACCCATTCAGTTCAAGATACCCAACCCTAGAAAGACGATCATTCTCTATGAATGAAATCACTTAATACCCCTCATAGATTGACTCTTCCCCGTCAGGGAGTGAATTCCACTCCTTATCCATCTATATTGAATGACACTCAACCATCATAGAATGGTGATCAAAATAAAGGGCATCTTTAACCTTTATCGACCATTCACCATATCACTCAAAACATCTCTTGGGCCAAAACATATATAAAAAATTTAATTTTGAGTTGTTACAAGACTCAAAATCTAGATCAAAGTCTTAATAACAACTATATACCATGCTCTAGACAAAAAATTAAATATTACCTAAATTTAGAAAATCAGTAATGATGTCATACATTAAACTTAATACATTTTGGTTTTATAGATGGTGAAAAAATGGTTTAGAATTAATTAGATGATTTAAAATTTTCATTTCTATTCATTATATTGAAAAAAAATTAATATTTTGATTATGCGTAATTATTTATTTGATTTTATATGATTTTATTTCTAGTTAACTTCTTTTCCAATAAATTTTAATCTTTTTTGGAATTAGTTAATTCCATAATTTTTATAATATTAAAAAATGTGATATTATATTTTTATATTATTCCAACACATAAGTGTAATCTATTTATTTATATGAATTTAGTATTTATATTGATTTATTTTACAAAATATTTTATTTTTTAATATTATCTATTCTGATTGGGGTATGCTCTTTATCCATGTGGTCTCTTCCTTATTTTCATTAATAATATAATTCACTATAACATAAATAACCCATAAATAAAAAATTTATAATAAGGTTATCACTTTCCTCTATTTACTGGAAATTTTGGGTTTAGAGTTATTGATAATTATTTATACCATTAAAAAAGAATTATAAAATTTCCATACAATATAATTTTTTATGAAAAAAATGTTCACTATAAATACATACATGATTCGTTTATGTTAATTACCATAAGTGTAAATCAAAATTTATTAACATTTAAACTCATACCTAAACCTTGTAAAAATTAATATATAAATTGGTGTCGATACAATATACACATTGGATGGGAAATATATTAAAAATAAACATCTTAGTGCATTTTTCATCATTAAAATAATTAATAAGAATGTTTTACTTTTTCCTAATAAACAATTAAAATCATTAAATTTTTTAATTATTCATAAAATCAAATTCATTTAATTATATCATCTATAATACATTTCATATGAAATCATTATAGTTTCATTGAAAAAATGAAAAATCATCAAAACCATTACTTAAAAAAAATCCATTCAACTTTAATTAATAAATTTCATAATCATTCTTTTAAAAATGTCATTTTCATTCATAATAATATGAAAATATTTCCATTATAAACCATTATAATCATATCATGTATATACCATGGGATTTTATCCTTAAATTCAACCTTATAATGACACATATAATAGAATCACCTAAATATATCATTCCCATATCTCTTTGGTGTAACCTATCACCGGTAAACTATATCACATTACCCAATGCATTGGAGGGATATTTAGGATCACTCATCATCACATCTATATTAATGTGAACAGCAATTCTTACGAAATATTAAAAACCATAGTTTATACAAAACACATCGATCTTTCACATTAATAATAAAACCATTTTTAATTTGAATCTCAACCCATAAATAATTATATATTATTTTTCCTCGTAAATATGAGAAACAGATTGTATTTCCTGTGAAAAAATAAATAAAAAGTAAAAATTTGAAAAATATTGAGGTTAAAAATTATTGGTAATTAACCAATGAAAATTGACTAAAATAGATAATGAATAATCTCTATGATGGTAGGAAATATAGTTCAATCCATATATATATATAAAATCTAGTTGGAATTTTTTAAAAACACATCAAAATGAGAAATAAAGTAACTGTTTATAAGATTATATTTTAAAAAAATATAAATAATGAAAAGTGTTTTGGGATATTAATTTTAATAATATTTTTTATATAAATAAATTAATCTATATGTTTTATGTAATAGATAATGATTTTAAATAATGAAAAATATGTTATATAGTATATATGACATAGAAAATTGATCATAAAAGAACCATGATGTAATATTTAATCACTATCATTATAAAATGTCTATTTAAATTGTTGGTATGGATGTGAATAATTTTTATGAAACTTATTTATAAATATTCTAGTTGAATAATATATGTCGATAAATAATGACATAATTTTTAGTAATGTCCTCACATACTTGACAATTACATTATTATCAAAAAAACCAATTATCATAAAATGAAAATGTAAATAATTTATTTATTTTTTTATATTTTAATGTATAAAGTAAATATTAATATTTAATAAATAATATGAAAATTATATTAGGGTAATATTTCAAGTTTTTTAAATGAATAAAATTTTAGTGAATGTGGAAAAATACACCTATTGTAATGATATTATTTTATCAATAAATTATGTAATTTAAAAGTATCACTTAATGTTGAATTATTTTTATAAGTAAAATAATTTTTATTTGGTTATATATTTATGTAATTAATTACATTTGAGTCAATTTTATTATTGAATTTTTTATTGTCTTGTTTGTGGTATTAATACACATTTATATAAACACTATTTTTATGTGCATATTTTTTATCCATTTTAAAAAATTAAAATCACACGTAATGAAGAAATATTTAAAATAAATTGATAGATTATATATCTATATAAATAAAATAAAATTAATTTAATGGTGATTACTAGTAATCATGTTTTTTTAAGGTCATATTATTCTTTATTAATAATTTTTTTGAAAAAACACTTCATTTGAAAAAAACATTTCCATGATTTTTAAATTTACTAATTTATATTAAGTGAATTGGATATTCTAAAATAATAACCATATTTTGACATAGAATAATTTACATTAGGTAATATGTTTATCTTAAATGTTTCTCATTAGGAATAATAAATATGTTAAAACATTATCACTACAATAAAATGGTAAATCAGGCCATCCTTGGTTGAAATGAGGTGACAAGTCCACCATTTTTATTTTTTTTCATATTTGATTAATTAATTTATACTCCTATCACTATATAATTGATATTATAATACTTATGGTATATATTTCTATGAATTTGAATAAAATTCTAGCTTAAATAATTAAAAAAACATTTCACCCTATTCCATTTAAATCTATATTATGAGTTAATGGAGAGATGAAAAAAAGTTATGAATGAATATTAAATATTATTTTTAGTGTAATAGAATTATTTTAATCATAGTAAATTATTTTTATTTTTTCTAATTATATATTTTCTTAAAATCTTATACAACGCTGATCGATCACTTGTGAAAACAGTTGAAAGCTCAATGGAAATAAATTTAAAAACATTAATTTAATTTATTTGGTATGATTTTTGGTTACAAATGAATATAATAGATAGTAAATATGAATTATTTATATTGATATAGATTATATACTAAATTTATTTTAATATTCATGGATTTAATGATAAATAACATTAATAGTTTCAAAAAATACATTAATATCTTTTTATGTTAAATAATATATAATTAAGTTATTTCTAAAAAATCTTGCAAGGAGAAAATATTATATAATTAATATTCAAAAACATCGACCCTTTTTTATTTATGATTGAATTATTAACATAAAATTAATATTATCACCCTTCAGGTTCGAAATAATATTTATCACATGTAATTTTAAAACACATTTTTCGGGGGTCACAGTAAGGTATATGTGTTATTCTCAAATTAAAATTGAATAATTAATATTTTATAGATATATTTACGAACTATATTCTCTCCCAAATATGATTAATAGGACCTTAATAATTATTTCCATTCAATATGTGATTATTATATTTTAATATTTTAATAAATTCTTAATATTCCTCTAATCTCACCAACAATAATGCACATCGTCACCTATATTATTCCGTGTTCAGAAACACTTTGGTTCAGATAGTCCATACACAAATCATTTCCTTACATCTATTATAATTTCCTAGATTCCATGTTTTATTATGAAACCCTCCTAGGATATTTTTTTAAACTAGATGAGGATGTAAAAAAAGGAGATGTATCATTATTAAGTAAGAATTTTTTTTATTGTAACATACTCATCCATAAAATATAATTAGAAATTTATAATATAACCACATCAATATCACCAATATTAATATAATTTTGTTAGTTAATAATTTACTCTATATTTATTTTAATTTTAATAATATTGGAATTAAATCTGTAATTCATTTATATAAAGTAATACCATCTGACAAATTGATGGAATTTATTTTTCATCACTGCTTCTCATAGATGGTTTTAAAGAGGGGTTAACTATATATATACATGATATATTTCAATTATTTTCCATTTATTACCAAAATTATATCATATAATTACTTACCTTACTGATTATTTTATCTCACCCATTATATTATTTCATTTCCCTATAATATGAATAATGATTATTTTAATAACTTCTTGAATGAAATTTATTTAACATTTTTGTGTTTTATTTTAGTTTTTTCAATCATAATTTGATATTCATGTATATATCTAGTTTTCCAATGATACTAATCCTTTTTGATGTGATATCTTGTATCTATTACCCGTATAATAATTTATTCACTGGCTATGGGTTACTCGGTCTATGGAATTTAAATATTGTATTAGGGAATGTTTATTATAATCCTCAGGAACTAGATTTAGAGAAACATATATTATGGAATATAAAATAATGAATGTAATTGATAACATTAACCATATACACTATGATTATGATTCATATGAGTATGCTGGATGATGTGGATGTACAATGAAGGGATTGTAATTATTCTTATTATTTTATTATTAAAAGAAAAGACCACCCTTCAAAGGTTTTATGTGATTGAAGTACACTGTAGACCATTGTTGTGTTTTATTGCAAGTTTGAGTTTTTTATGAGTTGTATTTGGATAAATATTATTTTAAGAGTAATTCATATATACCAGGAAAGTGTAGCCAGAGGCAGAACCCCTAGACATTAATTAAAATAAAATAAAAGAGCATGAAACAAGCATAACATACCCAACACAATGATTACAAATCCTCAAAGTCACACCTATTACCACCTCCATGATAGACAGAATCTTCCTCAGTCGCCGATTCCCACACAGAACTCTCATATTACTTCAGAACCGTAGCATACTTCCTCATTAGATTCAACCACTCATGTGCAAGAAACTCAGTGGAAGAGTGCATACTCCTGACAGTAGATCTGGTAGGCATCGACTTTGGAAAATGGGAGTAGTCCTTCCTCATCCTTCCTCATGGAGAGGCAATCATATTGTCCTGAGTCACTGACAGATCCTTTCCCCACAATTGGACAATATCACTATATGATGGCCTAATCATGTCCCCATCATTTTCATTATCACCGTCAGGAAGAATCCTCAATTTCCCATGGAACTATATCCCTTGATACATCACTAACTGGTCTCGCTAAAACTGGTTATTCGTATCAATCACAGCCAAACCGTGGGGTTGTTCCACCACTGCCTAATCAGCAACTATCACATATTTACACACTGCAGCATCCTCATTTGACTCATTCTGCATGTTTCCACTACCACATAATGGAGGCGTTGCATCCCCAGCTGCAGTGCCTAACCCTTGGAAACGATTCCCCATGGGTATTATAATCATCACACCACTAGCAGCATTACCCTAACCACTGCAGCTGCCAACAACTTACAAAATTCTATTATCCTTACTTCCAGCAGAATCCAGCTTCTTCAAATCAAGAGAAAATCCCTACCTGTGGTCCATTTCAAAATTAAAATCAAACCCATGCCTTCCCTTATACACAACACCACTTCTATTCCCCTTCCTCTGATTAGCCGCACTAGAATCAGTCCGAATTATTTCAACATGAACATCTATCTTCTACACGACAGAGGCCTATAGATCCTGCTGAAGGTCTTCAATCATGGGTTCATCTGAAGGGTGTGCCACACCACCACCACTAGCACCCTTAGGATCAATTTACTTTAGGTCATTTCCCTTATTCAGATCCTTCCTAAGCCGGTTGAACACAGAAGACACCAACGGGTTTGTAGGAGCTCCCAGGGATGTGTCAACGGAAATTGTGCCCCGAGGTCCCAGACTACTTGTCAAATGTTTGAAAAATATGAGACAACAACCATTATCCATTGTGATATACTGGTTAGTGTGGAATGTTTTTTACTAAAAAAAATTAAAAAATATATATTAATTTCAATCCATTAAATATATTATATAATAAAATATATTTTATTTTGAGTTGATTAATTATATCTTTGGAGAAAATTTATTTGGCTGAGATATATATATAACCATTAATTTAAACATAAATTATTATTTGGGATGGATGAAATTAAAGTTTTGGGGATATAAATAAAAAAATATGATATCATACTTCAGGTGATAAAATTACTTGTTGTTCGGAATATTTTTGTTATGTGGGTTGTAGGGTTATATATATTCGAAATAATAAATGTTTAACTATTTCTGAAAATTTTGATGTGAAATGTATCATTTATTCATAATATGTCTCATACATTATTGATATTATATTAAATAACTATATAAATTGATGTCTTGATTTATATTGAAATGCAATATGACTGAATTATAATCTATTAAAAGATAATATTGTTTCTTTAGGCATAAAAAATCATACTTTTTATTCATTTCATCGAGTAATAGATGATTTTTACATTGATAGATTCAAAGAAACAAAATGAATTTTTTTTGTGAAATAGAAACATATCAATTAATTATATTTTTTTCATATAGTATAACTCAATTTAATTCAAAAAATAGTGGAAATGGATCTAAAAATAATCACTTCTAGAATTTTGGATATTTGCAACAGTCTATTTGCGATGGGATCCCGTCACAAAAAATATTTTTCAATGGGGTCCCCTCACAAAAAGTCCCTACAGAAAATGGTGTCACAACATGTATCTTTTTGCGACTGGCCCATCACAAATATATCCCCAATTAAATACATTATATATACATAAATGTTTAGTGATTGGACCGATGCAAAAAGTGTTTACGACGGGACTCCGGCCCATCACAAATAGGTTATATGTTATCTACATATTGCAATGGGCTCGTCAAAAAAAAGTTATTGTGACAGGAAATAAACCTGTCACAAATGAATTCTAAGATATATATATATATATATATATATTATTTGTGATTGGCCCCGTCACAAAAGTTCTCGTCAAAAATATATAATAAAAAAATAATATAATTTTTATTAATGAAAAAACAATATTAATATTATTAAAATTTAAAAAGTAAAAAATATTAAATTTCTCAATATTTGAAAATACATAATAAAGTAAGAAATAATAACAACATTATTATTAATGAAAAAAACATATTATTAATATTATTAAAAAAATAAAAAAAAAATATTCTCAATACTCAAAAAAATATTTTAAAAATCTTAAAATATTATTATTTTTATTTTTTAGTAAAAAAACATTAAAAAAATTATACTAATAATTAAAAATTAAATATTAAAAAATTAAATAAAGAAATTATGAAATATTCTCTCTAATATAAAAGAGAAAAATAATATATAGTTCATATTACAGCAAATGATAAATTCAAATGCTTTTAATAGAACAAAAACCCACTGGGGGTAGTCTTCTTGATGAGCTAGACGAGCTGGAGGAGATAGTGGAGGAAACTACATCCCTATGCTACAGGTCATGCGACACATTTACTCCATCTTATCTTGTTAATGTTGTGGAAATCAATGCATGTTCTCCTTATGTTGTTATTGCTGTTGTTGCTACCATCGACGCATTTCATCCTCCTGCTACTGTTGCTGCTGATACTATTGATGCATCTCTTCATGCTGCTTCTGAAAACTCTCAATAAGATCAGTTTGAGCTCACAAATTTCCTTCATACTGTGAGCAAGAAGATGATGTCTCTCCATGAAATCCTCTCGAGCTAGACGCCAACATTGCAACAATATCGTAATAAGTCCCAGTAGTCAAATGGGAGCTGATACCAACTATTCATCTCTTCTCGAAGGCATACTAGGTTGCCTGCATCCATGGCACCTTATCGAAATGGTTGATACTGGACTGATCAACCATCTCGGCCTAACTCACAACCCGTGTCTAAGAGTTCGCGACATCATATGAATCGTTTAGATTAAATTTAATATTAAAATATTGAAAACATTATTTGTAGATAATTTTCAAAATAAAAAATAATAATACTGACCACTATCTGATGTTAGCGATCACCTCTAATCTCTGAAGTGGGTGGATCACTATACATTATATGATAAAAGTTGTAATCTATGATATTGTGATGCTCTATATCCTATATTAATATAAAATAAAATGTTTCAATGTAATTTAATATATAATATTTAAAAAAGATAGTTATAAGATGCTCCTATGCATAATGTATGTACGACCACAAGCTCGATGTGTCACCTCCTATCTCCACCGGTTCTACTAGCCCAATGAAAATCTAATATAGAATCCACATCTCAATCACTATGAACATAGTCCATCCCAAAACGTGAGATAAAATGTATTCTGGTCGTTGAGCTCTACATGACTTATCAAATACCATCACTCCTACTTTCTTAATGACTGTCCTTCTCAAATTTGGAAAAACTGATAGAAACACTCAAGAATAAACATCTCCCATTCATCGTGGATAACGCCACACATGATATCATCGGCGTGCTACTATAAACCCAAAAAATAATTTATAATATCATGTTACTAATGAAATAAATTTCAAATAAATATTATGTATTTAAGTAGAATCTAATGATTGAACATTCGAAGCTACACATCAATGGGAATCTGTTCCCATAAGATACATGGTTGAGAAAAATAATTTTTCAATATAGTGCTCCCATGTCCAATAGATACATGTGCAAGACTGTGAATATAGAACAAGTAATCAAATAATTAGAATATAAATAAATGAATAAAATCTAACTAAAATATATAGGTTAACATACATCCGCCTGCATGTATCAAAACCAAGACATGGACATCGCTCGGTGAGAGGTTCATGAATCATCAGTCGCGCATGACCATGCCCCCTCCATGTACCCCCTGAACCGCTAGTGTTCTAAGGGTCAGATGATCCCTGGTCCTCAAAATCAAAGGGTAGCTCAGCCACCTCCAACCCACGAAATATATCAGGGTCCATCTGAGACACCATGTATAGAATAAGATATATAAGCACTCACATTACAAATGATGTCAATCCATCCTAGTTGATAAGAGAATATGTATGAGCTCTGTGATGTTCATCTTCTACAATCCATCATTAATGAACTCCACTGAAGCCAAGCACTGGTGGATTAAAAACTGATATTTTATTTTCCATTAAATCATCAAAATTCTCCTCATTCCATCCTATGTGTTTGTGTTTTGAGGGGGATTCAGATTCAAAATAATGAGAGTATAAAAAAGCAATTTTCTCTTGAAAATAAGCTTCATCAATTCAGCCTTCAACTGATGCTTTGTTACGTAATTTTTCCTTCAATTTATGCATGCATCCCTCGAATGGGTGCATCGATTAGAACTGTACTAGACCTCCATAATTATCTTCATGCAGAAAATATAATATCAGATGTTCCATTGAGTCAAAATGGTGGGCGGGACGATTTTTTCTAGTTTACATATAATTACAACAACATCATCTTCTAGTTTACCTAGTGGATAATAAACTGTTGTCGGTGCAAAAATGTCTTGAAAAAAAATATGATATGTCTGTTATCGAATCTCAAATCAAAGAATTCAATAATCCTTTGAATCAAATAGGTTTTTTCTTTCTATTATAACATGAAAATCCTGACTTTTTAATCCAGTAATATGTCCATTCTTATCCCATATTCCCAAATTGGTAGCATATCTATCTAAAATAATGAAACCTCTAATCCACTAACAAAATAATAAGAGACTATCTTTGGATAGTGTATGAACAGATTTTGGCTTCATTAACCTCTATGATCTGACAGTTTGAAATAGTTCTAGTTCCGGTCATCTGTAAATTTGGGTATGGTCTAATCATGACTTTACATTATCTTTGGTCTTATATGGTGTATCCAAAAGTGTATGAAATAAATTACCAAAATAGTTCTTCTCAATATTAATGAAATCCATCATGTTTCGGACCATAAAATCAGACCAATGAGGAAGAACCCAAAAAATGATCTGTTTTATCTAATTTTGTTCTTTCCCAATTCCATTAATTTTCTGTTGGTTTACGGTTTTCCCAAATGAGATGAAAGATAATGAAAATACAACTGATTATAACTATTAACTTACGATCATTTTTTGAGGTTCATCCCTTTCAATTTTGAATTTTATAAAATGAGGTTTGTTCCTTTGAAAATGATGATTGGTTGGAAGAAATCCACGATGATAGTTAAATAGCTATTTTTTTCACTGAGAAGCATAAATTTTTTTTTTGTCTTTCATTCAGTAAGGACATGATTTCAGACCATGTGTACTCCATCTAGATAACCTAACATGTGTCGGGAAGTCACTAATTTTCCACATCAATGTAGATTTTAATATGATATTTTTTTTCACAGCAACATCATTTGTACTAACACCATTACTCCACAATGAATTTAACTCATGAATAATTGGTTTCAAATAAACATCAATATTATTTTTCGGGTGTCCTGGGATTACTATGGTAAAAAAGATATTGGGATCCTTCATCAACAACCATGGAGGTAAATTGTATGGAGTTATAAAGACATGGAAACATTAATATTGACTATTATATTAACCTAAGGGACCGAAACTGTTTGTAGAATGACCCAATCGCATGTTTCTGGTGTCTAAAGAAAAAGATGGATACAATCAGTGAAAATCGTTCCATGAATCACCATTAGATGGATGATTCAAAATTTAATCGATTGATAAAATTGTTTTTGTGCCATGAAATAATTGACGTTGTGTTCTAACATATAAATAAACACTGCAACCAAGGTGTAAGGGGAAAATATCTCAAATATTTTACAAGAATCGATCCAGACATCCCCGATTGAGATTCTTTATACATAGATTTTCCACATGTGGGACATCTATCCAATTACTCATTTTCACAAGAATATATAATGAAAATATATGAACATTCATAAATCTTCCCATAACTAAGACCAAGATTATGAACCAAGCTCTTTCTCTCATAGTAATTTCCAGGAAACACATTTACTTCAAGTAACAGTGTTTTAACCCAAAAAAAATATCTCTTCAAAATAGTTGTTTGACATTGCATTATCTAATTTAAAATCCATCAATTTTGAAACCACTTATAATTTACATATCTTTCAACCAGGACATAATTCTTCTTCAATAGACCTCAATAACACATAAAATTCGTATGGTGCCAAATTAATTGTTAAATCAATTTTATCCTAAGTTTCAGTTTCTTGAACAGATGGACCTGGAACATCATGTAATAAATATTGAAATATTGATGGATCCGGAATCAAGTTATTAGTATATTCTCTAGAACTGTGTTAAATGTGTTGATACCAAAAAACATAATTTGGTTGAAAACCATACAAAAAGAGATGTCCTCCGACATTGTAAAATTTTTCAAATGTTCTCAAAGAAAATTTTTTACAAGGACACTTAGTGGTGCCTTCTGAAACAAATGTTGGGTTTGATGATTAAAATGATAATAAAGCTTCAACACCCTCAATATATACATGATTTAAAATAGAACTGTTTGGATTTGTACGTTGATTTATCCAATCATGATTATCTAATAATTACTGTTGATGACCTCCTTGTTAAATGATTTTATACAAATAATAAAATTATTTATTTTTTTGAAAAGTATGAAATTAGAAAAACACTATATGAAAAAATAAGATAAATATTTACAATTAGATTTTAACAATTACCTAGAATTATAGGTGGAAAATTTCCAGTGGATTGACAGCTACTCTATTATCTAACGGCTCATTTACATGTAACATTCTTACACTGAAATCACATTGGAGAATCTGCTCTGAGGTACATATATTCATTATCGTACCTATGAGAATGTATATTTGTGCTTCATAGAGGATTCTTCATAGTGATTTGAGTGTGAAAAAGATATAAGTAAATGATTGGGTGAATAAAAGAGCGCCCTTTTCATCAATGAATCTTCTTCTTGTAGTTATCGCCATCTGGAAACAATATAAAAAATGTGGTCCTACGAATGCATATTCAAACTCATCCATAAGAGATTGGATATGTGTACGTAGAAGCATACTTTTTATAATGTTTTGAGTCAGTGGGAGTTGAAAGGACAGTAGTCATCGAGCAAAGGGAGTTCCACCAATACACTAGAGAATGGTTCTATGTTATTACAAGTTATTAAAAATTATTAAATTTTATAAATTTTTTTATAATTTATTACAAATTATTTTATTCCACATTATTCCTAATTATTATTAATTAGTCTTAGTTATTTTTAATTAATCTTAATTATTGCTAATTATTTCTAATTATTTCTAATTGTTACTACTTATTGCTAATTGTTTCTATTTATTGTTAATTATTTCAAATTATTTCAAATTATTTTCTAATTATTTGTAGTTACTGCTTCTTATTGCTAATTATTTCAATTTATTCATAATGGCTCCTAATTATTGCTAATTATTCTTGATTATTGCTAATTATTCCTAATTATTTATAATTATTACTAATTATTAATAATTATTAGTAATTATTACTAATAATTGAAATTTTTTTACTAATTGTAACTAATTATTGATATTTTATTACTATTTATTACTATTTATTACTATTTATTATTAATTATTACTAATTATTAATATTTATTAATATTTATTAGTAATTATTAGTAATTATTACTAATTATTACTAATTATTACTAATAATTACTAATAATTAATATTTATTACTAATTATTGCTATTCATTAATATTTATTATTATGATTTATTACTTTTTATTACTATTTATTACTATTCATTACAAATTATTAATAATTATTACTAATTATTACGAATTATTACAAATTATTTCTAATTAATACTAATTATTACTAATTATTACTATTTATTACTATTTATTACTATTTATTACTATTTATTACTATTTCATATTATTTTTTACTTTTTCTAACAATTAATTACTAATTATTAGTATTTGTTACTATTTTTCTTATTGTTTACTATATATTAATATCTGTTACTATTTATTACTATTTATAACTATTTATTACTATTTATTATAATTTATTACTAATTATTACTAATTATTACCAATTATTTCTATTTTTTACTATTTATTATTAAATTATTACTAATTATTACTAATTATTCATAATTATAACTAATTATAACTAATTATTACTAATTATTTCTATTTATTACTATTTATTACTATTTATTCCTATTTGTACATATTTATTTTTATTTATTGCTATTTATTTTTATTTATGGCTAATTATTGTTATTTATTGCTAATTATTATTAATTGTTACTAATTATTACAAATAGTTATTAATTAATATATATTGTTATCTATTAATATTTATAGCTAATTATTCCTAATTATTAGTAATTATTATTAATTGTTACTAATTATTACTAAATGTTATTTATTACTTTATATTATTATTTATTACTATTTATAACTATGTATTACTAATCAATAATAATTATTACTATTTATTACTATTTATTCTTGTTTAGTAATATTTATTCCTATTTATTAGTTTTTATTGCAATTTATTACTATTTATAACTATTTATTGCAATTTATTGCAATTTATTTCTGTTTATTGCTATTTATTGCAATTTATTACTATTTATTTCTATTTATTCCTATTTATTTCTACTTATTCCAATTTATTCCAATTTATTCCATTTTTTTATATTTATTACTATTTATTCCTATTTAATACTATTTATTGCTAATTATTACTAATTATTAATATTTATTGCTATTTAATGATATTTGTTGATATTTATTACTATTTATTGCTATTTATTGCTATTTATTGCCATTTATTATTATTTATTCGTGTTTATTGCTATTTGTTGCTATTTATTTTCATTTATTCGTATTTATTCGTATTTATTGGTATTTATCTGTATTTATCTGTATTTATTTGTATTTATTTCTATTTTTTCCTAATTATAACTAAGTATTCCTAATTATTATTATTTATTACTAATTATTAATATTTATTACTAATTATTACAATTTATTAATAATTATAATTATTTATTACTAATTTTTACTATTTGTTAGTATTTATTAATAATTATTACTATTTATTACGATTTATTACTATTCACTATTAATTATTACTATTCAATACTAATTATTACTATTTGATACTATTTATTACTAATTATTACTATTTATTACTGTTTATTTCTATTAATTACTAATTATTATGGATGACAAAAAAATTTAAATCTAACTTAATTACAACTAATCAACAATAATGAAAATTAATATAAAAAATGAAATAAATACTAAATTAAATGAAAAATAAATACCTTTATACTTGATCTCTTGTAATTGTAGACAGGTTCACAACTTCATCGTAAAAAAACTAACTCTCGAAAAATTTCACTCTAAAATTAGAGTTTAGAGTAATAGAGAATGATGAAATTCAGGAGGAGGGAAGAAAAAAATGGATTTTCGGTGTGTATAGGTTAGATTAGTTGAGATTAGACTATTTGTGATTGGATTCTTGTCGCTAATAGTACTTATTACGATTGGACCCATCGCAAATACTTTCACCCACATTTATTAAGGTCAACAGTTAAAAGGTTATTTGCAATGGCGCCCGTCGCAAAAACTAACCTACTGACACAGTATTTGCAACAGGACAACATCCCTTTGCAAATAGGTTTTTACCATCACCGGTTATTTGCGACGGGTCCCATCACAAATACCTTCTCAGGGTCGAACTAGTTTCGACGGGGGATGCCCAATCGCTATAAGGTCTTACCGCCTCCTAACATTTCTGATGGGCGGCGCCAACACATCCCAAATGCCCTTTTGCGTGGTTTGGCGAAAAAACTATGCCAATCAGCACGTATGTTTTTGCACCGGGGCCCCTATTCCTGTCGCAAATAACCCATCTTACAAAATTGTTTATCTCGTAGAGAATCTAGTTACCCTATTACAAACATTTCCAATGAATTGATGGTCTTTTCACCCATTTCATATTTATAGGTTTTCTGTTAAATAATATCTCTTCAAAATTTTCTATATAAATGTCTATTTGACCTTAGTCATTAATTTTCCCTTCTATATTTATATTTTTGAATTCAATTAATTTTCGATGATTTCCAAACATAGTTCTCTCCCTTCTAGAAGTCTTTCATAATTATCATTCCTCATTTTGAATAGGATGCGTTATTATTTAATTTTACAATGTCATATCTGCAAAAATGAATTTTGAAAATTCAAATCCTTGATTTTTAATAACATGATCTAATTTAAAGGATGTTTTTTTGGAATTTTTGTATAATATAATACCATTAGAATTTAAAATAATATTATTTTATTTGATGGCATATAAGAAATGCAATATTGAGCCTTGTCAAACAATGATATACTATTTCATCATGACCATTATCAACTAGCTGTTAACATTTTACTAATAAATATGGATAAAAAATTTAAAACATAATCTATAAATATTTTATTTTATTAAAATATATTTTTAATTAAGGATTCAATTTTTAGTAAATTATTTACGTGACTCACAAATATATTCTCAATCCAAATTGTTATGATTTCTTTTTTGAGAAAATAATATAATTAATTGATAAAAATTTTATAATTTTTTAGCAAAAAATGTCATTAATTTTTTAAATCAACATATAAATATTATCTTTAGTAGAATAATTTATAGTTTTTTAGAAAATAATCATTTTTCATTGAATAATAAAAAATATTCGTTTTGCATCACTATCATTTAATTTAAATGAATGAATTAATTAAAAAATCCCTAATATTATTTGAATAGCATTTGAAATTGTGGTATATGCTTTTAAGATATATCTAATGAATTTAGTTACATTTTAATCATATTTATATTGCAGTTTTATGTTAGTTTAATATTAGTCTTAAAACGCTTTTTAAAAAACTATAATTTATATTGATATTATTTTTCCATTTTAATTCATTAAAAGAAAACCTAACTAGGAATTATTTAATATTAATCTATAAATTATATATATATATTATAGAAATTTTAATACTCTTAAATATGATTACTAGTCATATAGTTACTATATGATCATCTATTTCAGGAAATTTACATTTCTCAAAAAAACATTTTTTTAACATTTTTGTATGATTAATTTTTAAATTAAATATTATCAGAAGTTTAAATTATATTTTAGATAATTAATTAAATTATTTAAATAATTGTAATAAATATTATTTAATAAGATCAAAAAACTTTTGGACATAAAAAATTGTAAAAATAGTAAAATTTTATCACTATGGTAAATGCACACTTTGAGTGAACCTACATTAAAACTACGTGATGAGGGCAGAATTTTTCATTATAATTCTTAATGAATGAAAATATTTAAACCATTATCATATTATTCTAGAGATTAAACTATTTAATGTAATATTTTCCTTGAAATTTTAAAATATATTAACTTATTTAATGAAAATGTCAAAATGTCACTATATTTCCTTTAAAAATCTCTTTATCTTCACATAGGGATAACAAAAGTGGTAAATTAATATTAAATTTTATTTTGATTATATTGAAACTATTTAGATTTTGTTAATATATCTTTATTTTATAAAAAATATATAGTTAACTTATACTCTTATTCAATGTTGGCACCACTCTAGTGAAATAGTGGAAAACGCAAGGTAGATACATTAAAAAACATTAAAATTAATGTTCTTGGAATAATTTCTAGTTATAAAATAATATTATAGTTAATAAATATTTATTATTTATGGTGATGTACATTATATTTTTTATACATTATCATATTTATGACATAAAAATAAATAGAAATGAATAGTGTGATAAAAGATATTATTGATGTTTAATGTTATATAATATTTTATTAATTTATTTCAAAACCATAAAAACCATAAAATAAGAATTTTATGTATATGAATAATCTAAATTATTATCCCTTTTCCATTAATTATCCAATTCCTATCATATAACTAAAATTATGACCCATTTAGTTTGTAAATGTTCTAACCACAATCATGGTAAAACAAGTATATCAGGGGTTAAACTAATTAATATGGTTAGGTAACTAATTTAACATTTAAAAATAAATTAATACGACCTTATAATAAACGTAAATTTTCATAAATTTGATTACAAGGAATGTTTTAAGTATTTTAAATAAATATGACCATATAATAATTTAATATTTTATGACATTCCAAAAATATTCATTCCCTTACTTATACAATGGGACATACTCAACCCATTTATTCAAACATAATAAAAAAAAATCATCCAATACCATATTTAATAAAATCTTTACTTACTTTCCCATGTTCTATATGATTTTTTTGATAATTTCACCCTCTTAGGAAGGCCTTTGGTGTAAACCTAAAGTTGTTGTTAGAGGAAGAGGTATCATTTATAGCAAATTGTTTTTTGTTTTATTTATTCTTCCACCACTATCAAATATCAATAAACCACGGTGATATTATATAATCAGTATATAACATATACTAATATTTTTTTATGATTATACTATACCCTATATCCATATCCTCTTCAATCATATTGGAAATGAATGTGCCATTCATGTAAAAAGGGACTACCGCATCACTAACTGATGTAATTCATTTTCCATCACCACCATGAAGATATTTTTTTAATTATTTATTTCACATATATATATATATATGATATTAATGACATATTTATCATTATATAAATATAACACATAATATATTTTAATTATTTCCATTAATTTGAAAATGATTACATTATTTGTTTGTACATGTGGATTGTATCCTTTATGATGAAATGTGAATATTCTTTCATAACCAACTCACATAAATACCAAAAAATACGATATTTAAATATAAAATATTATATTAATGATATAATTGTCACTCTTGAAGTGTAAAATAATTATGATGTTCTTTCCATCATGATAGTTGAAAAAAGGAAATGTTAACCATGCATACATACGACTTGAAATTCCATGATTGTAACATAGTTAGTTATTAATAAAACTATTTCATGAATCATTTAGAAATTATAATTGATTTATTAAAATTGTTGTTATTTAATTAATATCATTACTATATTGTTTATGGAATGATTACCCTATTTACAATATTCAAACTACTAAATTGATTTTGCACAAATGGACCAATTTTCATCAAAACATTCCATGTGAACTTAATTTATTATGTAATTATATAAATCATGGTTATAAATGATGAATATCAAAGTAAAATCATTAATTAGGTTCTTAATTATAAAATTTTTATCATAATATTATTCTATAAGAACATAATGATTGTACTTGATGTGTCGGAACAGAGTTAAGGGATTTCATCTCAATTTTCATTCCATTGACATGTATTTGTCATTATTCACCTATTTACTTTTATGTGGTGTAATTATTTCCTCTTTGAAATATTTAAGATAAATAACTGTTTATTTATTTATATTATTGTTTAATTGATTTTTTTCTTTTAATTGGTTATAATTTAAATGTTAAAAAAGAGGGGCGAATTTATATTACAATATCACATTCTTGTGGGATTTTTTATATTTTAATTAAAGAAATAATATCATTTATGCATCATAAGATCATATAATTTTTATATAATCTATTATATTCGGAATTTCCCACATTTTTTATATAATTTCATCCCATTATCACATGAATCCGGAAAATAATTGTTTAAAATAAAAAATTAATTTTATTTTATATTTAATCATATACATTTTTCTTCTATGACCATAAATTTTAAATTTGATTCACAAATTTTCTTTTTATGACTCAATTATTTAATTAAGAACAATTTATTTTATCCATGGATTTGTATAATTTTTTAATGGAATAATAAAAATGTTTTTGAAAATGTCCTTTTTCATTATTAAATATAGAAACTCAAAAATAATGTTTTCATAGGTTATATGACCATAATTGACATTCCTTATTTCATAACTATATATATAATATTTATCATTGTATACATATTTTCATTGGTTAAATAAATATCATTTTAAAATTTATCTTTACTATTATTTTATATCCAAAGAACATGATTATGTTTCAAAACCTATATTTTAATTGAATATATGGTTAACTATATAATCTAATCAATTTAGTAATCATTATCATTCTCATGAAACATTCTCCTTCTGGTGATTTCTGGACATTATATATATATATATATCTTAAATATCCATTTTCATTATACCATGGATATGATTATTTCCTAATCCATATTCTGTTTATACATATGGTGTTACTATGAAACTTATTTGAATGATAAGGGAAAATCCCAATAAATCCATATTTTTTTAATCAATATTGATTACAACTGAAAAGTAATACTATTTAGAAATTTAAATTAACATAAATAAATAAGTATAGAATTTGATATAAAGTGATTTTTAGGTCATAGTTATAGATATCACCCTAATTCACCGATTATCTCATGAGATGAATCAATTTCCTTGAAAAATTAAATTAGCTTTAGTGTATACCTACACATAGATTAAACTCTATGGGAAGAAGGTTATGATAGTATATATATCATGATATACAGAATAATGATATTAAATATTATGCATTTAATTAATTCTATATTCATTAGTTATTATCCAAGATATTACTTCATTGATATAATCCATAGATATATTTTGTTCATAAGTTATTAATTAAATGGAATGTTTTTTATTTATTTATCTTTCTTTATTGATTATGTATTATTTAATCATGATTGATTATAATTCTCATAAATGATACTTAGAATTTTCTATCAACCTTTATTATGATTCATTTTACTTTAATATGAAGAATAAATCGTTTAATGAGTTCAAGGATGTGGTGTAATTACATTCACTATATTTTATTCATGTTCTTTCAATCTTAAGGTGAGATTCATTTATGTATATCATTTACAAAGAATAAAAAACTATTCAGTCCATTGGAATGTGATCTATATTATATAGAACAACTTTAATAAATTAACCAGAGTCACTAGGTTACTGGGGGAAGGGTATTTACATTTTAATGAATATGGATTTTGAAGATAAATACTGGCCAAAATATATTTCAAACATTGTCTAAAAGAAAAATTTTCAATCTAATGTCCCAAATAGCTTTATAAATTCTCTAATTCCTAAATAATAAATTTATAACACCTCTATAGATTCATTTTATAAATTATTATATACATTTCATTATTGAAGTTCTTTTTATTCCATTAATTACAATGTAATATTTATTCTATGAAATAGTTATGTTTATATTGGATCTTTTATGGTCGTCTAATCTACAATCTCAAAAGAACATATGTGTCATAAACAAGGTCTGTGGGTATATGGTTCCATTTCAATCAAAATATTAAACATATTATATTTATCATATATATACATTAAATACACTTTAAAAAACATTAATATATGGTTCCCATGAAGAATAAATCATTTCATTTCATAGAGATGATAGCCTGTACGTATGCATGAATTCAATTTTCATTTTTCCAATTTTTTTAAAATATATAAATTAGATAATTTTTTATTATTTTAAAATATTAAATATGTTATAAATATCTTATTTATTCAATATTTTCTTACTTTTGACCAACCCCTATAGGAGGTAATGTGAAACGATATCCATCGATTCAAGGATGTGGTAGTCCAAATAGATATAGAAGCGATGTTAGAAATTATCCTCAGATAAAAAATGATATAAAAAGGTATATAAAATAATAACATTTAAAAATATTTAATATTCTACTTTTAATAATTCTAAAATATTGAATATGATTTAAAATATGTATAAAATGAAATTAATTTGAAATAGGTTAGTTATGAAATTATATTTATTCCTCATATTTCAACCTCTAGATAAAATCTTAATCTTCCATTGTTCTGTCTTTTTAGAATAATTGAAACTATAATAAATGGTCAGGGATTAATGGGGGGATATATGGATATATTTTTACCAAATTATATTTTCAAAAAAAATTGAATAAGGGAGGAGTAGATGTTTCCACTTATATGTTACTGGAGTGAACCCCATGTAATTTTGGATGCATTTAAATAATAAATGTCATAATCATGTGAATGTGGCTCCCAAAATATCAATTTTTTAATATTGGGTAATATGGGTCATATTTAAACCATTAAATAAAAATAAAGATGAAATATTTTTATTTTACCATTAATAATTTACCATAATTAACTAGATTTACCCATAATGGTTGTTTAACATTTTTTCCCTAGATAAAATTCATAATGATGATATATGAAACCACCCTTGTTAATAATGTTTAAACCCTATATTAAAAATGTCTAAACCATTTTTAATCAATCAATTTTTATACACGGAAAATTTTATAATGAATTTATTCCCACTAAACCCAATGATAAAATAAAATAATAAAGAAGACATTTACTTGTACCAAAATGAAATTTAAAGTTGATTCCTGTTGAATTATTTATATTATAATTAAAAAATTTAATTTAATTTACTTAAAAACCAAATATAATATATAATAGTTTTAAAGTATTTTATTTTAATAATTAAATGATAATTTTGTAAATATCGACATTATTTATTATTTAATAAAAAAATAATTTTTTCACACATATACAAAAAATTCATCAGAAAATAATTTAGAAATAAGTATTTCAAAAAATTATTTAATTTATTAAATTGAATTCATAAAAATGGCAGAAAATAATTATAATTATTTTACATAAAATACAATTGAATCTCTATTTTGGAAAATTTCATTATGAGGAATAAAATTAATATTTTCTCATTCATTTAAAAATTAAAAAAAATTAATAATTTTAATACAATAAATTGAATATATAATACAACTTTTAAATTTAAATATGTTATCACTATGAATCAATTTAATCTATTAATATATAAATACATCGTGAACTAGAAAAATAGTTTTATAGAAAATATATTATTTAACTTTAAAACAATGTATATTCACTTCAAAAAAATTTATAATCAAAAAAAGATTGATTATTAATTTATAAAATATGAGAATATAAATATATTTAATGATTTGTTTTTCTTATTCATACCCTGTATACCAAATTCAATGTAACATTCTATAATTTTTTAGGTATTCCTAAACCCTACTTTTTACCATGCTTTTATTAATTTAAGGGAGAATTAAATGAAATTTTGGATGTGTTGAATGTCTATAGCCTATGTATGGTTTTCAAAAGGTTTTCCAAAACATTCACCCTCACAATGATAATCGTAAAAACCTAGATAGTGGGGGTATACATGGATTTTACATGGGTTTTCTAACCATGAACCTGCATAATGATAACCATGCACCTGGACAAAGGCGGTGCATGAATAGGGTGAAATATTTTTCTAATCATGCGACACTTCTTAAGAAACAATGCATATAAGAAATAATTAATATGAAAATTACTATTAAAATTCTAAAACCCTCAATTTAACTTATCAAATAACCTATTTGGACCTGTTTTTATATCCTCTTCATAGGAGGCTCTCACGAGGTGATTTTGGCCCCTCTAGAAACATATAGGAGTGAATAAAAGCTCGAATAATGACATTTGATCTCATCCTGATAAGTTTCTCTTTATGATCACTTTTTCCCACTCTCTTCTTTCTGCCCTAGGGTTTTATAAATTTCTATTTTTTCAGAGGAAAGTTTTGCCAATAATTTTTATTATAAATATAATTTTCATTTTCTTTTCCTTGTCTTGGTTGTTCTTTATTTGAGATACCCAAAAATGGTTTTCAGTTTTGAGATGAATGATTACGAGGTAGGTGTTTTCATTATTAATATCCAATTTGATTTAACCTAAATTTTCTATTTTAATTCAATTGTTTTATTTAAATTCAATTTATAGATTTTGAAAAAAACTAAATTCAATTGGTTTAATAAAAACCCAATTCATTTTAATTAGGTATTTGAAATTGGATTTTTCATAGAATTGGGAAAACCCCAAATTCTATTTAATTGGGATGTGTTGTGAAATTTGATAGAAATTATTATAGGTTAAATTAGGTTTTTTAATTTTAGAAATTAAATTGTTTCATTTATTTGATGAAATTGATTTTAAATTATTATTTGATAAAATGTATTAATACGATTCATATTGATACATAATAGTTTTATCTTGCAAAAATGCATTATCTGATTAGAAACGAAACTGTTGGTTTTAAAAGGGAAATAAAGAATATTTGAAATTGCTGAATGGGATAAATTTAATTTTAATATTTTTAATTTACATTTTCAATCATGAATTTATATTATAGAAGATGCAAGTTTAGGTAGTTTGTGATTAATTTGAGATACCACTAAATTTATTTAAACATAAACAATACATATTTAGTTGATAACATTCTTGATGGGGTGGTGATGTGTTCCTTATTGGTTAGTGTCCGGGGGCATATGTACATATATAATTGTGATAACTATTTGAGTGTGAGGGATTAAAATATCCTAGAACAATTTTTCCTTTTGGAAGATGACGATGTTTATCTTTTTTTTAAAATATATCCCATTCCTTGATAAATTTATTACACATTCCCTTCGAAATATATAAAAAAATTATATAATAATTTTATTAAGTTATTTTTTTCAAATATTTATATATTTGGAAATGAAAATCATGATATGTTATAAATATGATTTTGAAAATCAATATTTGTTTATTTAAAATTCAAATATATAATTGATTAATTACACGCTAGAATCATATTGCAGAATCCTTGGTTAGACACTACTAAACTTTGATCTCACACCCTACATGTTCCTTTGGGTGTTTATAAATTTTCTACTTCTAGGTTTGATAAGTGTTAATATACCACTTTGATGTGTTAGTAGGTCGTGAACCGTGGGCTTGGAGATATACATCATTTTGGGAATGGGTTGTCATCATGTTTCATGGTAATCACTTATTTACTTTAGGCTATTTATCTCCATTTGAATTCTATTTCACTTATCTATATAGAGTTTTTCTTATACTAATATTAACTTCATTATCATTCTTCAGTTTTTTTTCATGAAAAATCATTTCCCACATTTATATTATATGATTTTGGATAACAATCACCAACCCTTAGAGATCTAGAATGCCCTTCGGTCGATGTCAATATTGGGGTAGCTATCATGTTACCGAGGTACCCAAACTAATTTTTCAAAATCTGATACCAATGAGTGGATTTTCATCCTTCCATTATGACAGTATGTAGTTGTGAATTCATTTATGGACATAAGAGGTAGTTGGTATTGAGTTCCTTGCCATCTTTAACTATAATGATCCTTAAGTCACCAAGGGTGTCTAGGAAAGACGATATGATTATTAATTCTACTTTTTCCCTACTTTTAATTTGGATAATTTGAAATCCAAATAATTTTCATAAATCTATTGGTATTAATTTCACATTTATCAATTTTTACTGTAAATATGTTATCATCAATGATGTCTTCTGTTGTTTTTTTATCATTATTCCTCTATGAAGATGAGGTAATTGGATCCCAGAAGAAGCTTATAATGGATCATAGTGATAATATCTTATCATGGTCCCAAGTCTAGTTGATGTGATCATGTTTAATGTCAAGTTAATGGTACATGAAGCACAACCAATTTATATCCATGATCTTGTTGTTAAACTTAATAGGAATGTTCTATGAAAACATTCTTATGATTTCTTTTGATTTAATCCACCAGTGTTCAATGGCACCAATTATCAACAAGAGGTTGTGGAATGGGTAAGAAAAAGGGACAATTTTGTTTGATTTCATGGAGACACCTGATGAAATTATAGTTAAGTGTTCCACCTTCATGCAGAAGGATTTGAGCGAGATATGGTGGGACATGATGGTGATTGTGAAGAATCATGAGGGATTTGATTAGAAATTATTCATGTCTCTATTAACTGATATTTTTAACTAGATTCAATGGTGTTGGATAAGCCTATTTGGGATTTTAAACTCGATTTGGCTGAAAAGACCATAAGGGAGTATGAAAACCAATTTTTTGAGCATTTGTACTTTTCACCTAATATTTTATCAAATGAAAGATTCATATTCTATGGTTTGATATGGGATTCCATTATGCTATTTTTTATCATTTTTTCATTCCAAAACTACCCTATTATTCTGATGTATATGATAAAGTGATGATTGTTGAAATGGACATTTCTGGAAAATCAGGGTTATTGGGAGTTTATTTTTCTCTTATTGGTGTTGTTGATTCATCTAATAGAATGATAAAAAATACAAATTATCTTGGTATTTCCAAAAATAATGGTTATTCTAGACCACATGTAGTTCCTCAAAGATACCCTCTAATATTGAACTAATGCAGAATGCTTGTAATTTATAAATGGGTTTGCACTGAGGTACCCATGTTATGTGGTTTATGCGGATTATTATACCACTTGAAAAAATAACTTCCATGTCTCTTTCCCTCCATGTAGTTTCACAAGATTAGAAAAACCTTATAAAAAATGGTGCAATCAGATGGTTCTCTTAAAAGGGGTTCTAACCACATAAATTTGGAATGAATATTATTCATGTCATGAAAGATTATCCCAAGGAATCATATATGGGTCCTTCAACTAGGAGAGGTACCATCCCTAGGGTTTTTATTTATTATCTTATTTATATGATATTAGTGAATCTAATTAAATTATTTAAAACCGCATTATTAATATACTAAATATTTCTATGAATCATATATATTATTTGAGGGATATTACTAATCCCTGTAAAAAAAAGATAGGTAAGGGTACCAATAGTCCAATATTTATTTTATCATTATCATATTTTAAGATTTCAAGGAGTTTTCTGGATCTCTATAGAAAATATTTTTACACCATATTTGTGATGGAGAGCCTCATTTATAATAAACCATGATTAACATTTATCATTGATGGTACTAATTTACAAAACCTGAATGGTTTTGAATTATGAATCAATGAGAATTGGACTCAAAATCGTATAGAGACACAATATAATATCTATAATTTTTGAATGTCATATCTTTGACTACTTTTTATATGGAACAAGAATTATTGATCAGTGAACTCAATCTAGTTTTCTTCTTTTTAAAAAATATGTTTCCTTCTCACTTCTTTGGTTTTACAATGATAAGAGAGGTATAGTTCCCTATTGATTTAGTTTATAGTACCCAACATGTGTCTACTCCCTCATAAAACATGGAAAAAAGTGAAATTAATGAATCAAAGTCACAATTGGATGGCCTTCTAGAGAACATATTTATACACCCGAGTATGTCATGTTGGGCACCACTTGTTCTCTTTGGTATGAATGTGGATTGTTCAATTCAACTATGTTTTGATTATCGAAAAATCAGTCACATTATAGTAATGAATAAATATATTTTCCCATGGATTGATGATGTTTTTGACTAGTTGGAAGGGTCAAAATGGTTTTCAAATATTGATATTCAATCTGGTTACTAAGAGTTGATAATAAATGAATATTACATTTGTAAGAAAACATTTTAAAGAAGGTATTTCCTTTATGAGTATTTTTCAATGCATTTTTGTTTAACCAATGATAGTATAGTGTTTTTTTAATTAATGAAATTTATTTTTCCATAAGTATCATGAAACTATTAGGGTGGTATTTTTCTAATACATCATTGTTTAATCTATGTCCGAGTACAATATCGTGCTTCATCTAATAACAGTTATGAAATTATTGTGAAATCACTAACTTTATGCCCAGCTTCCAAAATGAAATTCCTAGATTTAAAAAGTGTTGTTCTTTATAAAAGTAATTTGGTACCAAGTTATTTAAATTGATACTAAATAAGTAAAGGTTTTCATGTCATTGAAAAAACCACATATTTTTTTCAATATTTGTAGATTCCTAGGATTATATTGGGGTATTATTTGGTTTGTATTAGAATTATTAAATTATTATTCGGAAATGACTTCTTTAACTCGTAATGGATTAATTTTTTGGGATGAAAAATGTAAGAATTATTTTATTTCACTGAAACTCATGTTGAATATTGCACTCCTTTTGACTCTTCTAGATGCATGGTAGGGATCTGTAGTCTTATGTGACGCATTGGGGTCAGGTTTGGATCATTATATTATGTTTTGTGGTCATTTCATTTCATCTGTTTCTCTTCAACATTGTCCATAGGAGAATAATTAAATGAACCAAAACCATGATTATGTAGTTGTCAGGCATGCACTTATGTGTTATCGACATTACCTTTAACGAGAAATTATACCATGTTTTCTTTATAGAATATCTTGAGTTATATTATATCTAAAAATATTTGAATCACTACTAGAGTAATTGTGTGGAGTACCTAAAATATTTTGACATTCACATCTCATATATCACAGTGAAACAGATTTTTACTATAGATTCCTTGAGTAAGAAGTATTTGACCATGACCACGAATGGAAGATCAAGAAATTGTATATTGATGATTCTATTTGAAATGTTTCATAATGGAGTGTAGGAATTAGGTACTGAGGTATCCTTGGCCAATATTCAGTTAAAATCCACTCTTCTTGTTATGCATTTTTATGATGAGTGCTGTAGGATTAGAGACTCCCTATAATGGTTGGAGACCATATTAGATTGCTAATTCTCCACCAAGGTAATTATATACTATAGGAATTTCACTTCTATGATGTTATCATTATTGAAAAAATTTATGGGGGATTTCTATAAATACCAATCGGCAGTGCACCCAGAAAATAAGAAGTTGGTAAATGAAAAGGATCATTGATTTTGGTGGCCAGGTGTAAGGACGTTCATTACCAATTTATCAAATTATTATTATACATGCTAACAAAAAAATCCCAAGAACCATAGACCTTATGGTCTACTTCATTCACTTCAAATTACAACATTTAATTGGATAAAGTCTCTATTAACAATATTATTTGGTTTCTGAGTACCTAGAATGTGAATAGTCCTATATGATTTTTTATTGATCAGTTGAGAAAACTAGATTACTTCATACCCATTCATGATCCAAAAAATATTGAATAGTCAGAAGTCTCTATGTGATTGTGATTTTTTTGTTTTCACAGAGTTCCTTATGCTATAGTCTTTGATATGTATCCCCAGACACTTCTTGTTTTTTGGTAAGCCTTTAGGAGGAACTAGGATATCAGGTCCATTTAAGAATGGAGTACCAACAACATTTAGATGAAAAAATAGAAACATTTCTATTGATTCTTGACAATATGATACAAACAATCATTAGTGACTATTTTGTTGAATGATATGACAATATGGGATAGTTTATCTTTCTTATAATAATATATAACAGTGTGTGATTATAATTGATCTTCTTTAGGCCTTTTATTATGGCCTTATAGATCTCTACATTGTTGGTCTAATTTGGTGAATGTTCCTTACTGTGACCATGCATGGTTCTAACAATAGAAAAAAAGATTCAGTTGATATATCATATATTATTAGTGGTGAGGAGATGGTATAATTATTATTTTGATCATTGTCACCAAACATTGAATTTTTTATTTTATGAATTGTTGTTCTGTAAATTTTCTTCATGGTTGTGTCATTTATCGATTGGGTGTTAAGGGAAAGTTGGACATATTTTGTGGCACCTTATTAGGTATTGAGAAAGTGTGTAATTTTTATTATGAATTATAAATTCCACCATGGATGATGTTGATACAAAATGTGTATCATATATCAATGTTATAGAATTAAATTTTATATCCATCTCATATTCTGAGTTAGAGTGATCTTGAGGTCAAACCTGATTTATTTGTGATAGAGCATCATGTGTATATTTTTATATTATAAAACCAAAGTTCATTTTGGGAGGATGATACAATTGGATCATGTTCACTTTTATAACATTTCAGAATCTCAAAATACATGGGAGATGGAGTCACTAATTTGAGATTAGTAGCCTTATCTTTTTTATATTGATTCTTTTTAGTAGGAAATCAATGGAAAAAATGATTCTATTGTGGGGATGTTGTATAATCATGTTTTTTTTTCATTTATTCATAAACCCCTTTTTCCATACATTGGATGGGATTCATTTAAGAGAAATTTTGGTGTTCTTTTTGAATTGTTTAATGTTTATAAAATGTTCAAGAATGTTGCATGGTTTTCCAAAACCGTGCTCCCTCTCAGTGGAAACTGTGCAATACCAGTGAGGGTTTTCATGGAAAGCACACAGTTTTATTAACTGTGTGCCTACATAGTGTAAATATATGTAGTTAGATAAAAATTCAAGCACACATATGGCACACTATTTTTATAACAGTGCATGTATTTCCTAAAAAACATGAATATGGGAAATAATTAATCATTAATTTTTGAAGAAAATATAAAAACATCCTTTTAAGTATATTATAGATATAATTTTACTTATTATGATTTTTTATTCTACTGAGGCTCTCAAGAGGTGATTTTGGACACAATAGGCCCTTCTGATATTAAATTGAAGCTAGGATAATGATGTTTTATCTCTTCCTAGTAAGTTTCCTATTCTTGTTAGCTTTCACCCAATATCTCATCTTTTCTCCATTGGGTTATTCAAATCATTGTGTTCCTAGAGGATTTATTCCACATGGTTTTGGATTTTGGAGAAAGTTTTGATTCTTGGATCCTTTTTGTCTACATTTTTCTTTGGAGTTTCCCAATTAGGTCGTTGTGTTTCACGATCCCATGATATCAAGGTAGGTGGTTCTATTTTGATTATCCAATTTTATTAACCTTAAAAAGGATAATTTAAATTCATTTTTTTGATTTATATCCAATTTAATTATTTTAATTAAATATTATACAAATGGATTACTACAAACTAATTCTATTGATTTGGATACATCAAATTGGATTGGGCATGAATTAGAAATAAATCCATATTTTGTTGAATTGTGGCGTGTTGTGAAATTTGTGGGAATTTTTTTCGATTAAATTGTGTAATTTTATCTGTGAAATTTAATTAATTAAATTGAGATCAAAATATAATTTTTAAATATTGGATAAAAATATTTTGATAAAAACCAAGTTATTTTATCATGAAAAAAAAAAGAAATTATTTGGATAAAAACTAGTCTGTTCGTTTTTAAAGGGATATTCACAAATTTGAATTGGAATAATGGGGAGTATTGGTTTTTAAATAGTTTTAAAATAATTTTTCCATCATTGATGTTTATTATAGAACATGAAATCCTAGGTAGTTTGTGAGTTATTTGAGGAAACAATTTATCGCATTACTACCCTAACAATACATATGAAGTAGGGTATATACCTAATGGGATGGTGAAGGGTTTCTCCATGGACAATGTTAGGTGTGGATGTGTGTAAACATATTGTTGTGAGACTATTTTAGTGTGAGGGTGTCATATATCGTGAAAGTATCATACCATTTTGTAGATGATGTTATTTCTCATTGGGTATATGTGAAATATATTCCATTGTTTTAAATTGTTTTATACATGCCTTTTAAATTTATTGAAACAATTCTATATAAAAAATAATTAAGTAATTCGTTAAAAGTATTTCCATCATTTGTAATATTAATAATTATTTTTTAAATAATGTTTTTGATCATATATATATATATATATATATTTAAAATTATAATATTAACTTAGGTAAATAATAATTGGAATCTTATTTCGGAATCCTTTGTGATGCTCTATTATGATTTTAGGTCACATAGTACTTGTTCCTTTATATTTTTTTAGATTATCTTCCTCGTGGTTTGATAAATGGTAAGGCGCCACATGGAGGTGGATTTAACTATTGATCCTAGTTATTGGGGAGTTATATATTTTACAGACATTGTTTTTAATCTAAATTTTTTTGGTTCTTTTGGTTGAACATTGGCATGTTTATTCCACTAAGACTTATATTACACTTCCCTTATTATAGTTTTTATTATATTCATGTTGACTTGTTTATCTTTGTTCTATTGTGTTTGTTGAGAATTTGTTCCCACATTCATATTATATGAAGATAGGTTCTATTCATGAATTTATTGGGAATAAGAACACCCTCTAGGAAATTTCATGATTGGATAGGCTATTTGGTTACCAAGGTACCCATGTTGGTACATGAGGAAGTGGAATGAACAAGAGGTTTTGCATATTGAATTGAGGTCAGAAAGAAGTTGTGTAATCATTCGGTACATAGGTGGTATTTTTATTGAGTTCATTTCCTGACCTCATCACAATGAGCCTTAAGATTGTAGGGGTGGGTTTTCAAAGACAAATTGATTATCCGTTATAATATTTTCCATAATTTTGATTCAAATAGATTGAAATCCAAATCTTGTGTTTATATCATTTGAGATTAATTTACATGATGCTCTATTTGAGTGTAATTATGATTCCATCAGTGTTGTTTTCTATTGTATTTTAGCATCATTACACTGATATGACATGTCAATCAGATCCATGAGGAAGCTACTGATGGGGCACAATGAGAAAATCCAATTGTGGACCGTAGTACGGTTGGGGTGATTATACATACTCTTTAATCTCTCAGACACGCAACACTACTAGTTCCCATATAGTCTCTATCTATGGAACCTCAGAGGAATGTTATCCAAAATATTTCTATAGAGTAATATCTCATAATCCACTAGAGTTCAAAGGATTTAATGATCCTCAAGTGGTTGATGAATGGTTGAGCAGAATGTACCATTTTTTTGAGTTCTGGGAGACACCTAATGAAATCAAGGTGAAGTGTGTGAGCTTCAATGTGTATTTACCAGTCAAGAAGTAGTGGAAAACCATGGTGATGGATAAGATTAATGATGGATTATAGAAAAATAATTCAGGGATATTTTCAGCAACCAATTTCATCTAGAGGTGATGGTGTTAGAAATTGATACTATGTTTTTCAAAATGAAGAAAGTAGATAGGAACATGGTATATTATTCCACCCATTTTTCTGAGATTGCGAAATTTTCCACGAATATTTTATCGAATTAGAAGATAATGACTTAGAGGTTTTACCTGGGAATATGATCTAATATTTTATCTTTGATTTTCATGCTGAAATAGGTCTTTTAAGAAAATGTGGTGGGTAGAGCATTGACAATCGAAAGGGACCTGGAATGAATGTCAGGGTTGTTAGGAGATTCATTTTATCTTAATGGTACTGTGAATTCCTATAAAGTAAAGAGGATGTGTGATTATTATCATGGTATTTCTCGGTAGTATGTGTTTCGAGACCTCTTGAAGTCATAATAATTAGAAATATTATTTATTACCAATTTTTTATGCTTTTTCACTATAAATATGGTTTCACTAACAAACCCACGATATGTAGTTCATGAATATGATCATTCCACTTGTAGAAGTTATTCCAACTCTATTGAACTCCTTATAGTGGCACATGATCTTCAGCAGCATCTAAATCTATGTGCAATATGTTTATTTATAGAAAAAGTGGTTACAAGAATATGAAACCATAATTATGCTTCTTGAAAAAGTGATATAGTCTCTAGAGAATTTAGATATGTGTCCAATGACTGTAAGAGGAAGACACACTATATATTTATCATTAGTGACTACTTAATTTGATATTTATTCATCATATTTGATTATTTCAACCTGCATAAATAATCTTCTACACATTTGTATGAAAATTTTATCTTGAGAGATATAAATTACTAAATTCCTTGGAATGAAAAAAGATAAGGGTCTCTATAGTCATCATTGTGTTTTCTCTTTATCTTATGATAATCCTACTTTCGTTTATTTGGTTCTTCACAAGAAACATTTTTATTTCATACTCAGGATGGATTTACTAATTGATAATAATGAACAGATTCATTGTTATCATTGATGAGGTTTCATTACTAAACTCTATGGGGTTGGTGTATAATTCTAAGAGAATGAGAATTGAGTTTGAGTATAGAATAAATTTAGTTTACTAAGCTAGGGAATGTAATATATGTGCATTTTTTGATCTAGAGAGGAGATCTTTCAGTAATGATCTCCCTCTAGTTTTCATCGATTTTCCTAACTTCTTTCCTTCTAGTATATATATTTTTTAACTGATAATAGAGGTAGATTAATTTAACAATTTAGTACCTAGTAGCGAATAAATGCATATTAACTCATGCATTAGGTACTTTCTATATTCAAAAATTATATAACTCCACATTAATTATAATATTTCTAATTTAGAATTTATTTAATACATTTTCCATTTTCATTTCATTATTATAATTTCATTTATTTTCTAAAGACCAAATATTTTTATATAAAGATATTATATATTTTATATTAATATTTTTTAAATTATATAAACACATTCATTAGGATCATAATGATTTATTCCCTTTGGATATAGGGTATGAAATAATACTATTTAACTAACCTTTTTCAATGATTCCATCAATGATGTTCCCATTTATTAATCTTCATTAAAATACTGTAATATAAACCATTCTTCATATACATGTGAAATAAAACTTAAGATAGTGTGATATTTGAAAATCAAAAATGAAAACATGGTAGATATCCTTATAAAATGAGAATATATGTATAACAACATGAGAATAAAAATTTAATACCATACCCAACTTTACATAGTTAATAAATGTGATTGATGTAAACAATTATGGAAATTTATATGACATGAATAATAAATGGATCAAATAAGATGTACCATGATAGCATAGCCTTGTAATAAATCATGGATTTTTGGAATAAACAAAAGAATATAAAATATTCCTTAGTAGACAAGTCTCATTTCCCAAACTGTCATAGTGTAATGGGTTCACACCCCAATCCATTGACGTAATCATGATTCACACCCAAGGTTATCATATTAGATAGAGTTCTTTGATAACTTTGGATTACCCTATATTCCATTACTATTATTCACATGAGATATTAGTATCTACCAAATTCATTAAGGGAGATTATTTTCCGACATTTATTTGTTTATAATTTAACAATCATCATTGGTCATTATGTAACCACCATGTTTCAATATCAAATAAACACCATAAAATAATGAATATTATATATATGTGTTCCAGAAGATAACAAAAATTATATTATATAAGAATCTAGGAAATGAAATGAGTTTCATGAAAATTTGATCATAAATTAACATATTGAAAAGGGATATGTTTCATAATAATTTCACTATTTCATCCATGTATTACCCATGGAAAAATAAGATATATTTCTTATAATTTTATCATGGTATTACATTAAGAAGAGAATCGTGTTTCATAAACAACTTTTTGAAAAACATATATTATTTAGAGAATGTATAAGAGTGATATCCTTAGATCATATCCCTGTAATGAATAATAAAAATGAAAGTATTGTCATTTTAGATGAAAAATGATTTTCAATGATCAATTGGAAAATTTATTGATGAAAATTATTTTTCATTAAAAATCACATTTTCAAACTAAATACTCTGAATAAATATTGGAAATAAATTTCTTTAAATATAAATTTTAAAAAATAAAAGGTAAAATTTAAAAATAATTTAAAATTATTTTAGGAATATATATTTCATTCTTTGAAAAAATCAATTTAAAACATTAAAAATTTTCAATATTTTTATTTTATGTAACATTGAGACCATATAAAAAAACATTTAAAAATAATTTTAAACCATTGTTTTGGGATATATCTGAACCGTTTGCGAACATGTATTTGAAAACATTAAAAAAGTCAAAATTATTTTCCATAAAAATAATCTTGAAAATTTATATGGAATTCTTAAAATAAATTAACAAACATGATATAATGAAATTTTATTATTTTAATACCCATTAAAATATTAATCCATTTCACATTTTTAGTACATTCAAAAAAAGGATTGATTAGATATAATCATGAACATTTCATTATGTTTTTTTTAATATTCAAGAATGGGTAAATACATCTACGATAAATAATTTGAATAAATTTAAAACATTTTTTAAAATACTTTTAAAAAATATTTATTTAGACAAAAAATGTTATTGACCCTATAGATAAATAAATATTATTTTTCATAAAACAATTCTATTAAACTATTTAGTATATAGAGTTATGTAATGGTAGAAAAATATTTATTCTCCTAAAGATTCTGAATAAATGATGAGATTGTATCATAAAACCCTTTCCAATTTAGTAACATTTAATCTTAAAACCTTGGAATGATTAATAATAAATGTTACATAAAAATAATTAATATAACTCTATTCATGGAATAACATTCCAATGAGAATTTATATGCACCACATAAATGATGATTGGAGCATAACATAATGTATAACATAAAGAAGAAATATTCACAAAAGAATAACTTTTGTATTTGTTAACGTTTGAACAGTAAATCAATTGAAGGTGTTATCATTAGATGGATATGTAAATACCCATTGTTGTCATGATATTATATATAAAATAATTAAATTTTAATTATATACAACACATATAAGAAACAAGTTGTGAGTAAGGGATATATCTCATGAATATTGAAGTGAGACAGAAAATACATTACTATAAGTCTCTACTTCCACCACACAAACTAAAAAATCCTTAATAATTTATATTAGTTTTTTATAAATATATTAATGAACAATAATTATATATATTATTCCATATATTATTTATATATGAAATTTTATTATTAATTTATTAAAAATTCCATGTTAAAATCATGATTTCGGTATTAACTGACTTGTTTTTTGAGCCTATTTTGATTTGTTATTTTATTGGTACAAATTGTTTTATCAGGGTTTAATCATGTATAGTTTGTTAGAAATTAGGGAAATATAATATATATTCATTATTTATGTATTTATATTATTCCATAAATTTTTGAGATAGAAAATTAAATACACTGCTCATGGAGACGGTAGGTCGTGCATATGCATGAATACTATTTTCATTTTATTGATTGATTGAATGAATGAAAGGTATATAATATATTTGTATTTTAAATTTATTTTTATTCTATATATATCACATATATTCTTCAACTATGTACTTATTAACTTCCATCTAAATTATGAATGAACCAAATCACTTTGTGAAGTGGAAATCTTCCAAACACTCAACCAACATTATCATATTGGCAGAAAAATTGGAAATGATGAAGTTAAATGTTTTATCATAATTAAAGATTTATAATCTTATCATTAATATCATATATAAAAGTTTAATTCATTATTATATACATCCTTCTTTGGTGGAAATGAAAAAATTAATGACATGGTTTGGGCAGCTCGGCCAGGGAGGCTGGTCGGCCGGGAAGCCAGTGGGCAGGTCGGCTGGACACCGGGCAGGCCGCGGGTGTGCCTGGTAGGGCGCAACAAGGGGTGGTCTGGACGCGAGGGCACTGGGCATGGCCCAGGGGCACCAAGTAGGGCGTGGCAGCAGCCGGGCAGGCCGCGGGGGCACCGACCCAATGTTGGGCCGGGCGCGGGGGCGTCGGCAGGGCACGACAGCGTGCCTGAAGGCCACCTGTAGGCGGGCCGCGCACCGATCAGGTCATTGGGAGGCTGCAGACAGGTGGGCCGCGAGCTGGGTAGGGCACCATGAGGCCGTGGGTAGGTAGGATGGGCGCCACATGGGCCGATGGTGTTTGGCCTAAAACTTCTATGCGCGGTGGGAGCGACACGATTCGTGGATGCCACTGGTAGCACGACCTTCGTTGCTGCCTTCGTCGTCGTCGCCTAATCGCCATGTCGTATAACTCCACATGAAAGAAGAATCGACGGAGGATGTCGGGCCATGTTAGTTTGGCCCGCATTCTCCGCGTTTAAAGTGATATCAATTTTTTCATCAATATAGGAAAGATGAACATCAATTATTTACAACCACACAATGATTTCTTTTCAAATAATGACGAGAAAAGAAAAGAGATAAAACACATGGGAAACCCCCTAACATTTATTCTTCTATCGACGTTCGTCGTTCATTGACAGTGTTGCAGAAAGAAGATGATGAAGTTCGTCATTAGCCGCGTTCATCACACACTCCCATTCCCAGGCTGCGTCGACCATGGAAGACAATCCACATCCGTAGGATCCGAGGGAGGAAGTCGAAGAAGGTTGTTGGCGTTCTTCATTCTCCTTTGGAAGATGAAGTTACTCATTATTCATTAGGAGATTTTCTCCCTAGATCTCCTCTTCTTCCATTCCGCCAAAATAAATCATGCCAACAAAAATAATAGATTGGTTATCTATTAGTCCGTTGGCATAAACTTCAATAAATTAATTGGCTCCATCAATTAACTATGGATGATTGGCATAATAAAATATGTGTTTTCCAATTAATTAAAAAGGAGGTGCTGGCACCATAAATGTTATAAGAGGTCAAGGGACTCCTCCTCATTAATGAGGGTAGTTAAGAGATTTTCCACCCACCCATTAATTGTGGGGTTTTAGTCTCGTGTGGTCCCCATTTTGTAACCTCTCATAGGATGTTATGTTCTAGTAGGACCCACCACCATAACCTCTAATGAGAGGTTTGGGTGTGGCACTGCCACATCCAACTCCCAAGTGGAGGTTTTAACCAAGAATCACTCACATGGAAGCTTAAAATAAAATAAACTAGTGTACACTTTATTTTATTATCTTTTTATAAAAATCAAAAAACTATCTGTTAGGACTAATAGGGGCCTATATACCCTGAGAGGGGGGGTGAATCAGGGTATGGATATTCTTTTTAAAAATTATTCATGTCCCACTGGATCTTGACCTCTTTATTACAAGGGTCACTTTGTTTACACTTGTGTGTTTATTATGATCACTTATTTTCTTCTTTCTCTGATGATGATGCTTCAAATGCAATGCAGGGAAGTAAGTAGGAAGACACAAAGATTTTTACTTGGTTCACCCTCCCCGGGCTACGTCCAAGGAGCATACGCCGAACAGTTGCCATGCGTACCAAATCCCACTAGTCTTCATAAGATGTGGATACAAAATTTGGGTTAGATCACTTCTCTTCCAAGGCTCACTGCCTTCACAAGGTTTAGGGTCAGCTCACTGCTTTCCCATGGTTCACTCCCTATTTCTCTCTCTAGCTCACTGCCGGTGGAGAGGATCACCATCTTTCTCTTCCTATGCTCACTGCACTTGGAAGGGAATCAACTCACGGTTTATAGACATGTAGGTCTATTCATTTGCATGAAATAATTCATCTTCAACTGTTGATAGATGCTCTATTGATGTCCAACATTCATCCACTAATGAATACCTCTTTGCTTCTGAACACTGGGCAATTCCTTTTGGAAACACCTTCGCAAAGCACCCTACTTCGCGAAGCTCCCAATTTCATGAAGCTCAAACAAGCCTTCGCGAAGTTCCTTCCTTTCCATAAAGCACATTCACAAAGCTCAATTCATCGCAAAGCAACGTCCCTCATGAAGCTTACTAATCCAATGCAGAGCTCGCAGGTTTCGTGAAGCTACAATAGACGCCGTGAAGCTCTTCTTTTGTGAAGCACACTAGCTCCGTGAACCACCTTCACAAAACGAGAGAAAATGATCTTCTCTAAATATTCTCTCTACTTCTCTCGAGGGGTTCGGCCTCTATTTATAGGTGATTCCACCGACCCTCAACCCTTCCACGCATAGTCAACACCACGTCATCGCCAATCACGAAGCTCCGAAGTTTCAGTTGGAATTTTTTCCAAATCGCGAAGCAATACGGTAATTTTCCGTTCGCTGAGCTCGTCATAATCGTGAAGCATCACCGTTAATATTCCTTTGCGCCTTCACCATGTAGCTCCCTTGCAAAGTCCTTCATCGCCGCGATGTGCTTCAACCTCTGCCATTCGCGAAGCTTGACGTAATCATGAAGACTCACCACCTCCATTCTTCTGGTCTTCATGGTTTATAAACCATGAATCCTATCTTCGCGAAACTCATGCCTTTGCCATATTAAATTATAATTTTCATGGAAATCCAATTTTCGCGAAACACTGGGAAACTGCACCACCTTGTACTGCTCTTTTGTACCGCCTCCAGATCATCCTTTCCTTTTTCATCATTCTTTGTCAACAAGGACTGTCAACAAATTCTTGAGAACTCGACAATTCTCCATGGAAACCTGCTTTGTCAACAAACACAATTAACCCAAAAATACTACAATGTTACCTTGAGGGATTTTTTCCCAATAATATCCCCCTTTGTGTTTGTTGACAACTCTTCACAACTCTACTCAGAAGGATTTTCTGCACTTTGATACCTCACTGAGTCTTCTTCCAGCCGCTACCATCATTCGCCTCTTGCAATTATGATAGCATTCAAGTAATCACTTAACACATACTCTAATCCCACATGATCAATGCTCGGCGTGAGAAACAAGAGTAGTATGAAAAGTTCAATAATGAATCACTTCATGTCAAACACGAATTGTGGATTCCAACATGATACCAATTCTTAAATTGATAACAATTTTTGAACCACACTGATACCAGTTGATGATAGTTGGACACCTTCCACATTGTTCCAACACCACTCTTCTTCTTTTATCACGATCCTCAAATGTCATGATTTCTATGCTTTGATCGATCACTTCTAGCATCGTCATATTTTATACGCTCCCCCTTTCTGCTTGCACTCCCCCTATCTGGCTGCTCCACCTATCAGCTTCACTCCATATCATTCATGATTTATCAAAAATCCACACTATCTCCCCCTTGAATAATCACTATTTTCTCCCACTTTTTTTACGAACCCAAAGGTCACTCCTCTGTAGTATGTAACAGATTAGAGAACACATATTTGCACAACAAGGAAAAACACATCATATCTCAGGAAGATGGGGGGCTCTATATCGACACTATTTCAAGTGCGGGGAGTCGACAGAACTCCCAGAGCCTGTTGATGCCTTTCAAATTCTTACTTGGGTAAGGCCTTTGTCAGAATGTCTGCAACCTATAGCTCTGTAGGCATATTCTCTAATTTCACGATTCCCTGATCAACCTTCTCCTTGATAAAATGATACATTATCTCAATGTGATTTGTCCTTGAGTGATGTACGGGATATTTGATGTGATTTATAGCACCTGAGTTATCACACTAGATTTCGATCGGAGACGTCACTTCAACTCCCATATCATCAAGCTGCTGCTTTATTCATAATAACTGTGTGCAAGCTTGAGTGACTGCAATATACTCAGCTTCTGTGGTGCTTAATGAAATGCAATACTTCTTCTTGCTTAACCACGCAATACATAGTCTTCCAAGATAGAATGCACCTCCAGATGTTGATTTCCTGTCATCTGGTGAACCGGACCTGTCTGCATCAGTATATCCCAATAACTCTATCTGAAATTTGTCGTTATATGTCAAGCCGAATTCCATCGTTCCCTTGATATACCGAAGTATTCTTTTCACTAAGAGCATGTGACATTCCTTGGGATTTCTCTTATATCTCACTTCTTGGCATGTGGCGAAAACAATATCAGGCCTTGTTACAATTATGTACAACAGACATCCAATAATTTTCCTATATTCTGTGATATTAACTACCTTGCCATCCTCATCATTTTATAATTTCAGCTGGGTAGCAACCAGAGTCTTCATGTCCTTGGACTTCTACATTCCAAACCACATCATAACCCCTATTTTCATATTATTGAAAGACACCTTTACTATGCTTCATTTGAATCACAGATTTGGAAAATATTGTTTCATCATTGAATAACATTCTCTCGGTGCTTGTTTCAACCCACATAATTATTTCTTCATCAGACACACCTTGTTCTCATCCTCATGAATAAAAGAACCATATGGTCGCTCGATATGCACTTCTTCCTCCAGAATCCCATTCAAAAATGTTGATTTGGCATCCATCTGGAATACCTTGAACTTTCGTTGCACTACAATTGCTAGGAATAATCTGATTGTCTCCATCCTTGAAACCAGTGCAAATGTCTCTTCAACATCGATTACCTCTATCTGGGAGTGTCCTTTTCACACCAATTGTGCTTTGTTTCGAATCATTGTGCCATCTTTCTTCATCATGTTGCAAAAGACCCATTTATTCTCGATGACGTTCTTATCTACTAGCCCCGAAACAATCTCCCACTTCTGATTCATCTAAATCTGATCTATCTCTTTGTTCATGGATGAACCCAGTGTTCATCATCAGCTGCATCAGCAATGCATTTCAGCTCAACCTAATATAGGAAAGATGCATGCTATAGTGATTTCATTTCCCTTGTCTGAACTAGAGCTCACTGATCACTGATGATATTCTGCCTGTCAATTTTAGCTCGGATCTTTGGCTTTTGTGCAGATGAGGATTTTACTTCCTTGTACTCACCATCATTATCTTTTTCTGAATCGGCATCAATCACTTTTTCTACCCTTTTTTTGCTTTCTTCCTCAAAACATTCATCAAAAAATTTCTCAATGATTAATTTTTCAGTGGCTTCATTTCTTTCAGCTAAAAACATGTCACTGTGTCATTGTTCAATGATGTCATTTCATTGAACTTCTTCTCTCAGATTTTTGTTGACACACCTTTGATTTTCCCTCGCAGCTTCATGGTATCCTGAAATCAGTCAACTGATACAACATTGTTAGATCAGAAAAGAAAAGAATGAGTTGCATGATTATTGATGCTTCTCCCTGTGTTTCTTTCTTCCCTCGATAGGTAATTCCTGAGCTGAGTCATCCAATTATTTCTTTGATGGCTCTAGCATCCGATTTTGTTATAGGATACTCCCCATGTCTTACAAAACACTTCTATCTATTAGTCCCAATAGTTGAGACCCATAACCATTCTTCTCCACGTGCACCATTTATACTAATCTAGAAATCAGCATTGAGCCATTAACCAAATATCTAAGCCTACTGAGTTGGAACTCGGTGTAGGAAACAAGAGATAAAGCTAATAACACAATCACTTATAATTGTGCTCAGTTTCTCCTTTTCAATTTAAATTCTTTTACCTGATTTGAATCAATTTAAACTCTAGAGAATATCACTTCTCAACTTTGCATCCTTAGATGCCACTACGACATGGATCATATCTCCCTAAAAACTGACACACATGAATCACCAGTTAATATCATTTATATATATAGGGACAAGAGTTTCTTCTGGAATCCTCATGATGAGGATTGTGGTTGATCCTGATGGGTCAACACTTTGATTCATTCTTGGAGTACATCATACTCCTTTCTTGCTTCCTCCAGCTGCCTGGAAAACTTCAAATGCTCTGGCCATATGACTAAACATTCATTACCCACATGCTGAGCCTTTTTCTGATATGTAGATTCTGTAGGCCCGACCTTTCTCATCACTTGGGGTATATACCCACTAGTACTCATTTACATCATTTAGGTTCTTCCAAAATTCCATTTTCCTTGATTATTTCTCTAAGCAGGAATCTCCTTGCTTGTCATCTTCCCTTGCTTCTTCCACCATTGTAGGGATTTTCCTTTTTCAACCAGTCCTCTCTGTGGCACATGCCCTGTGAATTTTTCAACGCATTCTTTATTTATATGACTTTTATCATAGGTTTGAATCACCAGACTCTTTTTCACTAGTGGTGAGTCCTCTATTGAATGTGAACTCTTCTTATTCATAGCTGTAGTGTTTCCTGCCTTTTTCTTCTATATTGTTTCATGTTCAATCATAGAGAGTGGTTGTGGGTGTGACTGATACACTTTTTGTTCAGCTCCATCTGATTCTCCAAGAACTATAAGCTTATTCTTCAATATACCACTTTCTCTCCCAGTGTACGATTTCTCATTATACACCACTGGAGTATAGAATCTCTTTTCGAGTTTCTTTTCCTTCCCTTCATTCTTCTTGCTGCAATGTCTTGCCAAATTACCATAATCTGAACATATAAAACATTCTCCATCAAAGGCATACATCGTTTCGTCATTTCTATATCGATATTCTAATACACCTTGATTTCTTCTTCTGACACAGGTCTCTTGAGCTTCCTGACACATACTCATGGTGTGTCCCGTTCTTCCACAATAATAGCATCTAACAGATGCTTTCCTCTGAGAAAAGCTTCTCTCTGATTTCTCATGATACTTCTTCTTATTCTAATATTTATTAAGGTTTCTGTTTTCACATCCTGAAATGTATTCCAGAGCCTCTGAACATAAGCTTGACGTGTGACCATGAATCCCACAAAAATAGCACATGTCGTCACTTCTTTTTGTAACTCACCTCTTTGGCCTATCTCCAGCACCTACAGGGTTATCTCCACTCCTGGAATTGTTCATGTCTCTCTTCTTATTCTGCATGGGTGGTGATTCATTAAATCCAATACCAGCTTTTCTGAAACTTGTTTGTCTTTGAGCTGAGAAAATATTCTGTTGTTTATCTTCAGAAATAACATATCTGTTCTTCATTTTATCATCACTTGTCGAAGGATGATCAAATCGAAAGTTTAAGTCATCCTTTATTTTTGGAATTCCTTTAGCATTGGATTTATCCACTTCCTTCTTTACTAATTCTATCTCTTCTTCCATCTTCTGAATCTTCATATCACTTGATTTAAGATGGGCATTGAATTCCCTTCTGAGATTCTTTCCATGACTCATCTCATCTGCGAATTCTTGTCTATGATTTTCTACCATACCACTTTTCTCCTTTACTTTCAATTTTTCTTGAGAAATAGATTCAGAGATAGATTCATTCTCTTGTTGGATCCTTTGATTCTTTTGAACATGCTCAGACAACTCTGTAGCCAGATCATCATTTCTGGATTTGAGATTCTAAATTTCATCTGTGTTCAGATTCTTTCCCTTGACATCAGCTTTTGATTTTTCAACCATTTCCGATCTCTTTCGAAGTTCTTCAATCTTAAGCTTATACTCACCAACTGATTCTGAGTTCTCTAGTACTGAAAACGTGAGTTTCTCAATTTTTTCCATCAACTCAGACTTTTCTTCTTCCTACTGCTACATATAGAGTTTGGCATCACGAACCACTTTGTTAGCTTTCTTGGTTTGGGCTCTCCAAATATCTATATATTCAAGAGCTTCCTCTAACTCAGCTTGCATATCTATTATTCCTTCAATTCTTTCTTCCTCATCATCACTTGTTTCAATATCACTTTGAAGTTCATGTACTTCACTCATTCCTGCATCATGCTTGAGTGAATCAATATTTTCCCTATCAGATTCATCCAGACCTTCCTTCAGTAAGCTGTTTGATTCTTTTAATTGAATCACACATTTTCCATACACACTTCCACACTGGGGAATACCACATGACTTCTTCTTATTCTTTGATGTTTTTTCCTTTTCCTTGGCACAGTGAGATAATAGCAGAAAGATTCTCTAACCACACATATCTACTACACCAAGTCGAAGCAACATAATATGATAACGACAACATATCCCTCTGATACCAATTGTTAGGACCAATAGGGGCCTATATACCCTGAGGGGGGGGGGGGGGGGTGAATCAGGGTATGGATATTCTTTTTCAAAATTCTTCCTGCCCCACTGGATCATGACCGCATTATTACAAGGGTCACTATTTTTGCACTTGTGTGTTTATTATGATCACTTATTTTCTTCTTTATCTGATGATGATGCTTCAAATGAAATGCAGGGAAGTAAGCAGGAATACACACAGATTTTTAATTGGTTCACCCTCACTGGGCTACATCCAAGGAGCATACACCGAAAAGTTGTCGTGCGTACCAAATCCCACTAGTCTTCATAAGATGTGGATACAAAATTTGGGATAGAGCACTTCTATTCCCATGCTCACTGCCTTCACAAGGTTTAGGGTCAGCTCACTGCATTCCCAAGGGTCACTCCCAATTTCTCTTTCTGGCTCACGGACAGTGGAGAGGATCTCCTTCTTCCTCTTCCTATTCTCACTACACTTGGAAGGGAATCCACTCACAGTTTATAGACCTGTAGGTCTCTTCATTTGCATGAAACAATGCATCTTCAACTGTTGATAGATGCGCTATTGAAGTCCACCTTTCATCCAATGATGAATAAATCTTTGCCTCTGAACACTGGGAAATTCCTTTTGGAAACACCTTCGCAAAGCATCCTACTTTGCGAAGCTCCCAATTTCGCGAAGCTCAAACAAGCCTTTGCGTGAAGCTCCTACCTTTTCGTGAAGCACTTTTGCGAAGCTCAAGCCGTCGCAAAGCAACGTCCCTCATGAAGCTTAATAAGACAACGTGGAGCTCGTAGGTTTCGCGAAGCTACAATATCCACCACGAAGCTCCTCTTTTGCGAAGCACACTGGCTCCACGAAGCACCTTCGCAAAACGAGAGCAAATGATCTTCTCTGGGAAACGGTGACACCTTGTATTGCTCTTTTGTACCGCCTCCAGATCGTCCTTTCCTTTGTCATCGTTTTTTGTCAACAAGGATTGTCAACAAATTCTTAGGAACTCGACAATTCTCCATGGAAACCAGCATTGTCAACAAACACAATCAACCCAAAAATACTGCAATGTTACCTTGAGGGATTTTTCCCAACACTATCTTTTATTCTCGACCATCCTTCGTTGAGGAAAAAGTCTTCTTAAGTGAATACCGATGATCTGAGATCAATGGTGCCCTCAGATTTCAGTTTTGAGCACCAGTTCAAATGTTATAAAATCATGCACATACATTTACTGAATGTACCCGAACAAGACATCATAAATTGATTCCAGGCACACCGAGCCTCGAAATCAAGAGCTGTAATTTTTCGTGGACTAGTAATAATCCCTTGTATTTATGAAAAAACATTCCACAGAATTTTCGGGACTTTACATTCTCCCCACCACATGGATTTATGTCTTGTAGGCTACAACTCGAACTATGAGAACAAATGGGGGTACTGAGCATGCATCTAACTCCCCCGCTCCCATGTGCTCTCTTGAAGGTTCCCGTGCTGCTATTATACGCACACCAGAGGTGTCGACTTCCCACGTAGGACCTAATCATTTCGATCCTCTATATCCACTAGAACCTCCGCAAATGTCTCCCCATCATCGATATCCATCTCTCCATGGTCGATGATGATGTAAGGGTCGTGCATGTGTCTCCTCAGCTGAGATACGTGGAAGACGTCGTGCACCAGGTGCAATTAGGAGGAAGAGCTAAGTGGTAAGACACCTCGCCTACTCTGCTGAGGACTTGTAAAGCTCGGATGAATCTCAGAGATAAATTTCCACCTCGGCCAAATCTCTGTAGACGTCGTCGAGGTGAGACCTATATAAAGGCATGGTTTCCATCCTTAAACTCCAGAGGTCTCTGTATCCTACCCTCATATGACTTTTTTCTGCTTTGTGCAGTCTTCATAGGCTCTTGGATGATATTCACCTTCTCCGTAGTATCTCGTACCATCTCTAGTCCCACTAGTGCTGACTCCCCAGGGTTATTACAAAATTAGGGTGATCTGAAAGGTCACCCGTTCAATGCCTCAAAAGTTGCCATCCCTATGGTGGAGTGATAGCTATTGTTGTAAGAAAACTACACCAAAGGCAAATGATCCTCCCAGCTGCAACCAAAGTCAAGGACGCATGCACGTAGCATGTCCTCAAGGGTCCAAATGGTCCACTCAGTCTGACCATCTATCTGAGGATGGAAGGCGTTGCTCAAGAGAAGCTGTGTCCCGAAAGCTTCCTACAACCCCTTCCATAGCCGGGAAGTAAATCGTGTGTCCCGATCAGAGACAATAGTGGATGGTAATTCATGTAAACTCACAACTCTTTCACATAGAGGCATCCCAATCTCTCTCCTAACCCCTTCACTCTGATAGGTAGGAAGTTTGACGACTTGGTGAGTCAGTCAATGATCACCCAAATTGATTCGTGACCCCTGGATTTACGTTGAAGACCCATGAAGAAGTCCATGGATATCCTATCCCACATCCACTCTTGGACCTCTAAATGGTGAACCAAGCCTATGGGTACCTGGTGATCTACCTTTATTTGCTGACATGTGAGGCACTGTGAGACAAAATCTGCTACTTCCTTCATCATACCTAACCACATGTGCTATCGTCAAAGGTCCTAATACATCTTCACCACTCCTGGATGTACCGCTAAAGTGGATTTGTGGAACTCCCTCAACACTTCTGCCTGAAGTGCCACTTATACCAATGTACATCCTCTAAAGAGGATTACATGCTCCACACCTTCTATGAATCCATCATGTTCCTCCCCTGTGGATATATGATCATGTCGTGTCTCGCAGTCATCATCCCCATGATGAGCCTCCACGACTCACTAAATAAGAGGATGAGTGACTGTAAAAGACTCTAGAAAGGTTTCTCTATCTCTATCCACAAAGGATATCTGTAAAGAAGCCAGCTGCTCTATCGCCTCTACTTGCAGCTCTATACTAGTCCTCATGGTGAGCGCATCTTTAAAAACATTCCCATTGTAAGGAGTATAGACTATCTCGAATTCATAGTCCTATCAGAATACAAGACAACAGCATTGTCTTAAGATGAAGTCTTTCTGAGAGTAGATATACCTGAGACTCCTATGATCAAAGTACATGGTAAAACACTTTCCCATTAGATATTGCAGCAACATCTTCAAGGTGAAGACCACTGCTACTAACTCCATTTCATGGGTTGCGTATTTATTCTCGGGTTATCTTAGCTGTGAAGAACAATAAGCAATCATTACTCTCTCCTGCATCCAGACACACCCACGTTTGGCCCCTGATGCGTCGCAGTAAACAATGTACCTGATGCCCTCCTCTTGAAGCCTCAAGATGGGGGCACTAGCAAGCCTATGCCTCATCTATTGAATGATCTGCTGGAATCTCTCCGACCACATGAAGGGTTTCCCCTTCTTCATCAATGCTAATAGAGGTGATGCAACTCTAGAGAATTTTTGGTAAAAACCACTTATTGTATCCAGCCAAACCCAGGAAACTCTGTGCCTCTATCACACTCCTAGGTGGTTCCAAAGAAAGTACCGCCTCAATCTTCACTAGATCCACTAAAAATCCAACCTCTAAGATGACATGTCCCAAAAAGTGAACCTCTCGAATCCAAAACTGGCTCTTCAAGAACTTACCATAAAGATGGTTCTCTCGGAGTGTGTCCAGTAGTACTTGTAAATGCTAGGCATGCTCATCCTCAGTAGTCGAGTAGATCAGAATGTCGTCGATGAAGACTACAACAAAGCGATCGAGGTAAGGCTAGAAGATCATGTACATGAGACTCATAAACACTGCTGGAGTGTTGGTTATGCCGAAAGGGATAACCAAGAACTCATAGTGTCCATAACGACACTAGAAGGTCATCTTCTGCACATCCACATCTCAAACTCTGAGTTGGTGATAGCTGGATCTGAGGTCTATCTTCGAGAACCACTATTCTCCATTTAGCTGATCAAAGTGGTCATCAATCCTCAGTAGTGGGTACTAGTTATTTATGGTCACTTGGTTCAGGAGACAGTAGTCGACACAGAGCCTCAAGCTCCAATCATTCTACCTGGAAAACTGAATCGGGGATTCCTAGGGAGAAACACGGGTCCAGATGATTCCCTTACCCTGCAAGTCCTATAGTTGTACCCTCAGCTCGTGATGCTCTGTGGGAGCCATCCAATCTTCCGGAGTAGATATCGGTGTCGTCACAGGGTACTACAATATGGAATTCCTCCTCTCTATGAGGAGGTAGTCCTGGATCATCGCCATGGAAAACATCCACGTTCTGGTCCTCCACTATAGGATTTGTCGGAAAATCGACATCAACTGATCCGAGGGTAAGGAAAGCCAACTAGTGAGTGATTGTATGCACCCTCCACCGAGTAAGACCGTCATGTGATATAAGGGTTACCTTATCACCGGTGAAGGAAAACGTGGTCCCATCTGTGTGAAAACACTACAATTTTTTCGTAATACAGTCAATCTAGGCATGAACTGTAGATAACCAGTCCGTACCCAAGATAACTTCATAAGGCTTCGACGCCTCTACTAGGAGATCCCAGCTGAAGCTCCCACCTCCTAGAGTAAGCTCTCACTGTCGGCACTAGTGCATAATCGTCAATTCATCTCCCTTAGGAGTCTATAGCCGTAATGATCGAACTAACGGCTCCATTGGAATCTATGAGCTCTGAACGATAAATATAGATATGAATGAGTGACTGGAACCTATGTCTATAAGAACTGAAGCTATGCTGAAGTAGACATAGATTATACCTCAAATCATCTCTGGAGTACCGTGATATTATGCCTCAGCTACCTGAAGTTGTGCTCTCCCCTTTCCACCCGCTCCCTGTGTTTGAGGTGGGCCTCCTGGTGGGGGTGGGGGTGGTTACACCTCGTAACATCATCCACCGCCAGCTTCAAGACCAGCTCATCTTCCACGCCCACCTGCTCTTTATGTACCACCTCGATCGATTCTATGTTTCTGCCTGGGAGGTCCCTCAACTGTCTGGTGATCATCTGAATGGTGGTTCGAATAGTCACGAGTCATGTGACCATGCCCGCAACATGTGTAACACTGCCTGATACTGGCATGTGTGTCTCTACTCCCTATTAAATGAAAAACCAATTCAAAGTCATGTGGTTGGCCACCTATTGGTCTGGTCCTCTTGGACCTCTGCGAAATCTATCTACTGTCAGCTACAGAAGACTCTGTTAAATGTCGGCTAGTAGTGGGTCTCGCTGATAGCGACTTCTCAATAAGGAATCACTCCACTAGGAGGTCTATCTCTAACACCCCCTCTAGTGTCGGGATGCTGAGTGAGACCATCAACGCTGTGATCTCCCATCTGATCCCCTTCTCGAAGGTCTAGGCCCTGAAGAATTGGTCTCGTACCATATCTGTGGAGTAGCGTGAGAGGTCGGTGAACCTCACTGAGTACTGTGCTACTGTCATACTGCCTTGCTGAAGATGAAGAAACTCCTATATCTTCACCGTAGGAATGGTGGATGGTACAAACTCTGCCCGGAATAGCCTCTCGATGTTTGCCCGTAGTAGGGTCGCCTCGTCATGAACTTGGAGCATCAGGCTCCACCATCTGCCTACTACTGCCTAATGGGGACTCGCAGAAAGGATCACTATGAAGTCTGCTAGTGTCCCTACTAGCCTAAAAACTATCACAATAGTTTCCAGTCATTCTTCAGCCGCTTATGGGTCAGTTTCTCCCCTGATCATGGGTGGCCTCTGGCACAAGAACTCATGAAATGTGCTCAAGAAAAGTGAATTGTCTACTATAGGGACTGGTGGAATCGGTGGCCCAAAATGTAACAGTACTGCTAGTGCTTCCACTGGTAAAGGGGTCGACACCGAGGCCTTGTCGGTCAGTGGGGTATCATTACGTACGACTCTTGGGGCTCTAACTGGTCATCAGTGGGGAGGAATCCTGAAAGAAAGAGATGTGACACGGTCAAAATATTATACCTGGTGAGCTGACCTGGTTGAGCTGTCTTAATGAAAACATTTGGAAACATGCACGCAATTAGTGTTTTCGTGAACTGAGTCAGAAATAAAAAGTCAAGGTCATGGTTTGTGGATACATCATCCGCCCGCACAAACACTGGACTCCCTGAAGTGAAAACCACACTTAGAACTGTTAACATTATTGATTCTCATAAAATAAAGACCAATGTTCTAAGTTCTGTGGTAGAACCGACCCCTCTGATACCAATTTTTCAAGACCTAACCCCTGGGGCCCATATTGTGACTACCCCAAACCTTCCTTCCATAGGCCAAAGGCTGGAGACTAGAACCAAAGGCATAAATCCCTAAACTGGGTAGGCATTACCATTAAAACTATAACCAAAAAATTCAGAGTATACAACTAGAAGAAAACCACTAAGTAAAAAATATATACAAAAGATGTACTGGAAAGTAAATGGGTATGTAAATACAATCCCAATAGGAAAGTTCAAGTACAACTAAATGCAAGTATAATAGAGAAAAAGTAAAGCATCTACTGGTTCTTCCTCCGAGGTTCCTACCTGGATGTTAGGTAAATATGGTATCCTCATCCCTCCCATCCATCTGTCTCCTTCATGTACCGTCACACCGAGTTTTCCACCTCAGGGTACCGTCTAGTCCGTCTACTCTCTACCTCAGTCAGCGTTGTCCATCATCTGCAACCAACACAATGAGGTGCACGTATAGCCCGTATAGGGGTGAGTATAACGATACTCAGAAGGGACCCCGACAACCTCAAGGTCATACTAAATAAAATAAGTAAAAAACAAAAAGTATGAAATCAACAGATATCCATTACTTAAGTATATTCCCATACATATATATAAGTAATCTAGTATCCCATCTCAATCATGAGGAAAACACAAAATTCATTGACTCATCTCAAACCAGGATATTTATTAATCTGAACCCTCAGATGCTGGAAAACTCCTCGTCTATCGATTACAGTGGGCTAACCACATCACAATGAGTTGCTTCCCACTATTTGGACTGCTGAGGTACTTCTCCTATCGAGTATCATGGATCTACTGTGCCCACACATAGGAGATCCCCACTACTGGTCTGATGCACTCACACATAGAAACTCCCATTGTAGCCTACTGAGGTACTCCACATGTCAAGTACCATGGGTCTTCCACACTCACACAGAGGCACTTCCCACCGTGGGTCTGCTGCGCTCACACAGAGGCGCTCCCCATTGGGGTAGTCGAATCACTCCGAGTCGAAACAGTCAGCATTCGTCAAGTCTCAGCCAACTACTAGGTTCCCGCACAAATGACTACTCATCTCTGGAAGAACCACTACTTATGCTACTGGTGGATAATCCAACTTTCACGGAGTTTCACATAAAAGTATCTCAACGTTTCCACATTTCATAGGGGTCTCATCACAACAGACGACGTGTAAATCGGATGCTCGGTCTATTAGTTATCACCATTTTAGTCCTGGGGGCCCGGTTGGATTCGGGTATGATCCAACCTCACTGTAACTCAAATATAACCCAAACTCTAGTACGGTATTCTCAAAGGGACGACTTAGCTCCATGAATACTGGCGCCACTGACAATTTTTCAAATAGACGCCCGGTGCCAAAGATATGACCCAAGAAAGTAAACGGTCAGTAACGAGCATGTGTCTGGTCCGACCCGGTCGGACCTACTTGGCCCAACCTCGTCTGGGCCGAACCTGTTTGGGTGGACCCGGACAGACACACTGGGGTTGACCTGGCCGGTTGTGTGGGTAAGCCCGCTACGTTTTGGCCTGGTCCACGTGGCCCGACCCAACGAACTGCAACGATGGTTCGTCCTGGAGGTCACCACGTAGGTGACTCGGCCTAAAGGCTGGGGTATTTCGGACAATGCCATGAGGGGCACGGCTCGGGTGACTCAGATCGGGATGCCGGTCGGCCGGGAGGCCACCGGGAAGGCCGACTGGAGGTCGGGCAGGCCGCGGGTGCGCCGGGTAGTGCGTGACAGGTGACGGGCAGGCCACAGTGGCACCAGCAGGGGGCCGTGAAGGCCGCGGGGGGGGGGGGGGGCACATAGGCCGCGACAGGGGTCGAGTAGGATGCGGTGGCACCGGTAGGGCACCAGGCAGAGCATCGGAGGGCCGCGGGCCAGCAGGTCGTGCGCCGGGTAGGCCTTCGCGGCGCCGGTCAGGGCGTGGAAGTGGCCAGGCAGGCCTCGAGGACATCGGAAGGGCACTGAGCAGGGCACGGGTGCACTGGCAGGGTGCGACAGGGTGCCGGAGGGCCGCGGGTAGGCGGGCCGCATGCCAGGCAAGGCGTCGGGAGGCTTCGGGCCACGCGTTGGGTAGGGCGCCTGGAGGCCACGTGCATGTGGGACGTGTGCCCGGGTTGGGTGCCGAGAGGCCGTGGGTAGGTGGGCCGAGTGCCACTCAGGCCGACTGTGTTTGGTCGGATGTTTCGGTGGGCCGGAGAGGCGACCTGATTTTCAGAGGACGTGGGTAGCACGACCTTTGTCACTGCCTTCGTCATTGTCACCTCATCGCCATGTCGTAGAACGCCACAATAAAGATGAATCAACGGAGGATGCCAGACCATGTTTGGTTGGCCCGAATCCTCTGCGTTAAAAATGATATCAATTTTTTCATCGAAATAGGAATGATGAACATCAATTATTTACAACCATGCAATGATTTCTTTTCAAAAAATGATGCGAAAAGAAATGGGATAAAACAAAAGGTAAACCCCCTAACTTTTATTCATTGACCAACGTTCATAATTCATTTATTGTGTTGTGGAAAGAAGACGATGATGTTCGTCTTTTTCTGCGTTAATCACACACTCCCAATATCGAGCTGCGTCGACTGTGGAAGACACTCCATGTCGGTAGGATACGAGGGAGGAAGTCAAAGATGTTTGTTGGTGCTCTTCGTTCTCCGTTGGAAGATGAGCTTCCTCATTCTTTGTTGGGATCTATTCTCCCTAGCTCTCCTTTTCCTGCCTTTCACCAAAATGAATCATGCAAACAAAAATAATAGATTGGTTATCTATTATTCAGTTGGAATATAATTCAAAAAGGTAGAATAAATTAATTGGATACATCAATTAAATGTAGAGGATTGACATAACAAATTATACATTGTAAAATAAATTAAAAAGATTGTGGTTTCACCATAAATGTAAGAGGAGGTCAAGGGACTCCCTCCTCATTAATGAGGGGAGTTGAGAGATTTTCCACCCACCCTTTAATTGGGGGGTTTTAGTCTCGTGTGGTCCCCATCTTGTATCCTCTCGTGGGAGGTTATGTTCAGTTGGGCCCCACCCCCATAACCTCTCATGGGATGTTCGGGTGTGGCGGTTCCACCTCCAACTCCCAAGTGGAGGTTTTAACCAACAACCACTTGCATAGCATCATAAAATAAAATAAATTGTTGTACTCTTTATTTTATTATTTTTTTATAAAAATCTAAAACTAAATTTTATTCTCGACCATCTACGGTCGAGGTGAAAGTCTTCTTAAGAGAATATCGGCGCTGCGAGTTCAATAATGCCCTCATATTTCAGTTCCGAGAACCGGTTCAAAATTTATAAAATCCCGCTCATATGTTTACTGAACATACCTGAAACAAACTTCTGAAATTGATTTCGATCACACCGGGCATCAGAATCAAGCGTAGTGAATTTTTTCAGACTCATAAAAATCCCATGTAATTAAGAAAAAAATTTCCACAGAATTTCCGAGTCATTACAATTATTTTACACTTATTGAAACATCCTCATAATTTATAAAATATATAATTTTATTTTAATTTAAATTATCAATAGAATGTTTTAAAAGAAAATTTATTTTATCTTAGATCACATAAAACAAAAAATTTATCATTCATTGGATGCAATATTGATTCCATTTAATAACATGTGATACATAAAAGGTCATGTTTTACCAATCAATAATATTCTATTGATATTATTATTTAATATGGATGTTATCAACTAGATGTTATATTGGTGCCCCTAAATATGAGTAGTTATATTTATTAGGCATTTATATAATATTTTTTTAAAATCATCAAATAAATTTATTAGTCCTCAAATAAGAATAAATCAAAATCTTAAGCATAAATGATTTATTTTTATAAAAAATAGTTTTACCACCATTTAATAGAAAACCAAATATTAATCTAATTATTCAAACAATAATAAATTGTGTAAGAAAAATTTATATTTATTTTTCGAAATTTTTATTTCAAAATTACCTTTCGGTGAATTTTGGTTAATTTTCTGAGAAGTTTCATTTTTTATGAATAATGAAAAATATGGTATTTTAGTGGATAAATACATTTTTTTAAATATTTATCAATGTTAAATTATATTTTAAATTGTTTATAAAGTAATAATAGATGAATTAAACATATATTAATCCAATTATGTCACATTTTATCAATTATATATTGATTTTAGATTCTTAATTATAATGTTATTTTGACCAGTTTTACTTTAAAAACATACTTTCACGCCATATCGGGTGGATTAAAATTATAAATAATTCTTCCAGTTCTATTAATTGAATTTTAAAATATATACATACAAACTTGTAATCAGTATGAAATTTTTTACTAATAAAATAAACATAATTTTTTGAAAAAAATGATTATTAATAGAAATTAGAATTAATCACAGCATTTATGGTAAAAATAAGATTCACAAGAGACTAAATTTTAATATTAATTTCCAAAATGACCTATACACTTGTCTACATGCCATTGGATACCAATAGTTTTATCATGGAACCTCCTTTTCCAATTTTATTAGTTATTCAGACACATATTTTGAGTGTTCCCGATATTATAATCTATGTAAGGAAATATAAAAAAATGGAAACATCAAAACCATTAATATTTATAAAACTATGAGATATGGAAAAAACATAGTTTTTTGTTATACATATCCCATTGAAACATAAATGTGTTATATTTATAAAAATTATTTAACATTAAATTTTAAATATGAATTTATTTAATTAATTTCTTATGAAAGGCCAATGTAGTGATTGTTTAGTAAATATGTAACTAAAATAGATGATACTATAAACATTAAAAGTGAAGTAGATTAGTTGAATTATTTTTTCTATTTATTTTTAATGATGAATATTTAATTTTTCAGCACTATCAAAATTAATAATATGAATTATAATAGTTTTTTGATCATTTCAATTTAAAATTAAATAAATAATGTCAAAATTGGAATAAAAGTTATTTTATAATAAATGATATTTTATTAAATAAATTAAAATTAATAAAACTCATATATTATGCCATGTGATTTTTATGTATTAATAAATACAAAATAATTTCTATTAATGCACCAATTGATTCACTATAATTATCAATATAACCCACAGATAGTATAAACATTGTATTAATGGTCCAAGATAATGAAATGTTTGATGTTTTAGATTTGATTGTTTTAAATTTAATTTCCAAAATAGATGATATTTCTATTTTTTAAATTAGGTATAATATTTAGGTTTTCGGGTTCATGTATTTTACTATAAATATAAATTTAATTTATTATTAATGTTCAATTTACTTAAGTTTTAAATGTAGATAATTTAATAATAACCAAAATGATAAAATTAGCAAAACATATAATATAAGGAACAAAATTTTAAAACATCACTTATTTTTATTTGGTAGAGGGTTTTATCTAACATACATTTTAATCAATCCATCATTTTTTTATTTTATATCAAAATTAGGTAATGGGGACATCCCAATCATGTATCCATTTTTGGTATTTATAAGATTACCAATCCCCCTACACTATAAAAATGCACTCACACCTCCCACATCCTCACACCTATAAAGCCACTTTGGCTTAAACAAGATCTACCAAAATTGCTCCCCCAAATCCCTCCCCTCAACCAAGAAGGATAACCATAGTTAGAAAACCATCCAAGGAATCTCTTGCTTCAAACTAAAGGAAGTTACCCAAATAAGACAAAAAATTATTCTAAAATATTTTTTATTTTAATTTCATTATCCATCCCCTTAATGAAAATCCTATTTTTTTTAATTTTCAAAAAATCAATTTACGATTGAGTGGTAACCAATTACTTTCATAAGATATATATAAAAAGATGAAAAATGTTTTTCAAAATTCAATAATACACAAATTCCAAAGATACCTTGATCCATTAGTTCCAATATTAGCCAAAGTCATTCCATTGTACCTACCATCATCATGAGACCCACCATAACCATTGTCATCATATCACCACCATCATCATTACAAAAATATCACCCCACTAGTCAGTATCTGACCCCTAGAGTTTATCCTCAGCACTGTAAAATACAAAAATCATATAAGTCCATTGTTCATCTTCCACCGCAAACATCAAGCCATTATTTTAGAGAGAGAACACCAAACCAAGAAAGATAACCATCATCACAACATGGTCATGAACAATAATTATGAACATAATCATAACAAAAAATTAACAATACCATAATCAAAGGCACATATTAATCCCTTCACTAAAAATCATTGTTAATGAATGCATGTAAAAATAAGAATTCGAACATTTACCACTGAGGGAGGATGAAACACCAAAAAATACGAAAACTCAAAAATTAAAAAATTCTCATTGGCGTGCACACCTTTTATTGTAACAAATGTAAAATAGAAAGAAATCCATATCATCTTTAAATGAGAAACCGACATCAGTCATAAAAATACATTATCAACTACTAAATACCACATCGAAAAACATCTTTTCTACCACCACTCCATATTCCACTAGTTGAAGAGAATATAAATATGAAGATAGATAGAGGATATGAAAGGATGAGGCCTATATATATTGATGAAACTAAAAATAGTATCCAAAAAAATACAATATGATGTGAGAGTTCCTGGAAAACCCCTGGACTATCAAACCAAAAATTCCAAAACCACATTATTTCCCCTCTACCAGGTCAGAAATGAAGAGACATGGAGAACAAGAAGTCATAGAATGTTTGAGAAGATAGGAAATACAAGATAATGAAACTCAGAATGGGACCATCAAATCATTCCTCTTGAATTTCACCAAGAAGAACAATATAGCATTGAATGAGGGAGAAATCACCATACATAGAGCATTATTGAGAAAGGAAAACAATAGGGATACCCCTAAATCATGTAGAGATGAAATGAGAGGGTAAGAAAAGAAGGATTCTAAGAGAACTAAGGGAGTGGAGGGGGGTTTCATTGGTGAGGACCCATTAAATCAATCCCCTCCATATTGATTCTGAGGAGAAACCATGGGCAAGGGGGAGAGAGACAGACTCTGCTCATAGATAACATGTACCAACACATTCATTATCCTCCCCCAAAAATATTCTTATTTCATTCATATATAATTAAAAAAATCCAAAATATAATTTTTTTTTCATTCTAGGTGTCTGACCTTCACATACAAATACTTTCATTAAATGGGTAAAAAACATACTATTTATGTTTATAGTGATCTATCGCCTCATAAAACGATGTAATTCATTTTTCCATTACCACCATTTATGGTTTGTAATTATAATGGAAGATATATTTGTATATTATAAATTTGATACAGATTATTTCTTCATTATTTTGTAATTTTTTCATAACACATACCTTTATAATTTCAATTTTGATTAAGTAAGATCACATCATCTATTGAAGTGTGGACTACCACATTCCTAAAGAGAAGTGATTCACTCACGCTATACATTTAATGTTCAATGGATGGTTTTAATTAAAAAAATGTGACACAAGTGAAATATATGTGATATTAATGACATAATAGTATTCCATGAAATATAGTATATCATATTTTTATTACCCTTTTCCCACACTTAAAAATTGATAATATCGGTCATAGACGTTTGAACTATTACCTCCTTGGCAGGATATTTTTTCTTTTACATCAAACACACACACACACACACACAGACTCACACACACACATATATAAGTATTTAGGATAAAATAAAATTGTTTTTTTTAATATATTTATCATTATAGAAATTTATAATGTTACTTATCCCCATTTTCACAAAGATCATTGATAAAGGGGAACATTACTCGAGTGTACGTTTGACAAATATTCAACATGATGGTAATTTTAGTTCATTTTTTATTTCAAATTTCATGATTGGTTTTAAAAGTACAATTGTTTTATAAAAATGATAATTATGCCTTGTATGTTATTAAGAAAATATTATGTAAAGATCTAATTGACCATAGTCGACCTTTCAATGTATGTTTTGAGATAAAATTTGAATATGGTCTAACATCTAACTTAAATATTATTGGTTAAGTAATTGTATATAAATAAATTATATATAAGATATAAATAATTATTAATATGGAAATGTTTTTTGAGAACGTATATATTTAACATATGTTTATTATTCATGAATATAGTGATCAATATTGAAATATCGGTCTTGAAGTAACTGGTTTTTATCTCACTTCAAAATCAATTAGATTAAGTTCATATTCACCACTTAAATAATTATTTGGTGTATATAATGTCTATTTTTATATATTATATCATGAATAATTTTATCTTCTGTGTATATAAAAGTTCTAATTTAGTGGTATTCTTTCATGAGGCTAATGAGTCAAATGCTTTAATGTTTTATGTGACATGTTAGAATATTTAAAGATAATTTTCCAAAAGAATAATTTTAATGATCATTCAATGGTGTAGCTCATTTTTCTTAGGTTCTATTACTTCATAATTTTTATTAGTATTGTATGATTATATCAATATAGAGTTTTTACTATCAGTGGATGTATTTTCACTTCTATTATTTGGATTTACAGTTGATAAACATAATCTATTTGTTTAATGATATTTATATCATTGTTGTAGTCTTTTTAATGGTTTACTTCATAATCTCATTTAAATTGGAATTATTCACACATGATTTTCCATAAGTGGAAATGATTTTATCATTTTATAATAAAACCATTCATTTAATTCCCCTAGGATTATAAATGTCCTCTATCAAGTAATAATACAAATTTTTTACTCTTTCTTAGTTAAAATGTTTTAAACATTTTTTAAGAAAACCGGACTTCGTTTCACTCTTTAGTTGGAGAACCTAATTTCTTCTCAAAATACGGTTTTATAAAAAGGTTTTCAATTCTTCTTCACCTTTAAAAAATAAATCACTAAAGTCATTTATTCTCTTTTTGTATTTTAATTTTTTTCCAATGGAAACATCATGTGGATTTCTAAACAAGGTGTTTTTCAATACTTTTACCTTATAAATAGAATTTATTTTTAACCTCATAGGACATGTTGATATTTAACCATTTATACTTCATTGAATATTCCTTTATAAATTTTAATAATTTATTTATAAAAAAATTATTTTTAAAATGTATTTTCAATGAAAATTATTCTAATAAAAATTTAAAAATAAAAAATATATTTTCCTCAAAAAATAATAATCATATAGTAATGGTATTTATATTCTTCAACATCAACAACCCTCATTATAATATAACATACACTCTTTATACTTTTTATTGATTACCATGTTAATTATTTATTTGGATATATTATGATTGTTTCAAGATATTTTTATTGAACCAATTTTCTTTCCAGGGCGTAATCATTCTTTGATGTGATTACTGTTAAATCCATTTAATTTCCATTAGTTAATTATGTGTGATGATTTTGAAATCGTACTTTGATAATTGTGGGGAGGTTACATTATAATCTAATTTTGTTTGTTTTCATGATATACCAACTATAGGTGGGATCATGATAGCCCTCCAATGCACTGGTTATAGAAGTCATTCGTTTGACTATTCAATTTGTAAGAGTGACATGTATAGAAGATTCCTTCATGTTTATTGCATTTATAAGTGTGAATAGTATAAATATTTCACAAGGTAAATTACGATGTTTCCTAATGAATTATATATGATTATAATGTTTCTAATTATTAATATTGATATCACATGACTCATTATTATTGATTCTGATGATTCTTTCCATTTCCATGTTTTCCTATTGGATGGTCTAGGTATTGATCTTTATGTGTTTCTTATGATTATCTCACAAAATTTTATTATTTCATCATTCCTATAATAACTCTTATGCTTATTGATGACATTTAATTATTAATGATAATGTTTATAATAATAGAGTGTTTATGATCTCCCTTGTTATGTTTCTTTTTACCCATGTTTTAAAGTGATTTGTTAAAGGATATATTTATATAAAGAAATTCACAAGGATGATGTTTATGACCAATTTTGAATTAAGAAATTTTGGGTTAAATGGGAAAATGTAATTTTTATGACTTATAAATCAATGTTTATTAGTGTTTTTTATGTAGAAATTTTTCTAATTCTGTATAACAGTAAAACTAAACATTGATCTGGTATACAAACGATCTAGATTCTCCTTTTAATTTTTTAATGTTTTAACAGAACAATTTGGGTCACAATTATTGGTATCAATGCAGGGAATGCAATGTTAGGGATTTTAGCCAAGGATCAATGACTTCTAGTTAAGGGATGTTTTATTTGGTAGAAAATATAATTTTATATAACTTTTTAGAATAGTATTTTTTTCAAATTGATCTTATCCAATGATTTTGGAATATAATCATTGGTATATAATCTTATTTAGGATGATAATTTAAATATACTAGACAATTCATAGATATTTTATGTCATGAAATATTAAAGTGATTTTTGGAGATGTTTTTTTTGGATCTTGTATTTTTAACAACTATGATAAAAATTAAGAGTTTGTAGGTAGGATTTTTTTAAAGGGACAACCTGTATGCTCAATAAAAACCTATAACATCCAGCAAGGTGGTTGGGCTTTAACCCACGATTGAAGGATGATAAGGCTTTCATGAACTACCACAAACCTACATGATTTCCACGTTATTAAAAAAATTCAGGTAATGATTATGTTTATTTTGAAAAAAATTATGTATTCTATATGAGTAAATAATGATTAATTTTCTAAGAAGAATAAATGATCAAATACTTCTATTACTTGAATTTAAAACCTAGTCAGGATATTTTGAGAAAATTTAAAGAATGTAATTTACGGAATAATTTAGTTACAAATGGGGGATTAATATTTAATTTTTATTGTTACTGTATCATTTTAAGGTTTACTCATTTTGGGAATTATCTTATCATGTTTTATTTTTTTGTTTCTTGATAATGTCAAAAGATAGGTGTAATAACATGAATATACCTTTTATAGATATGTATCCTTTAAAATTTTATATTTTGCATTAATAATTAAGACATCATTTGAATACTCATCATTTCGAGAATATTATTATATTTTTGTGTATGAATAAAATTATACTCATCATGTAAGAAAATATCCAAATAAACTATATAGTAAGAGAATTATGTAACTATTGGGAAATGATCTCGATGAATAAATTATTATCCTAGTAACATCAATTATACTACACTGATGGAATTTTAGATCATTACATATTTATGTTTTTACTCCATTAAACTTGCATTTATCACACACATTCTTGTGATTGATGACCTAAATTACCTTATATAATTATTTACTATTTTCCTACATTCCCATAAAAATTTTCCCTTGGTGTAATCCTAGTAATTCATAACATCTACGGGCCTTTGTTTCCATATTATCATTACATGATGATGTTTAACTAAATATTTTTACTCTGTTGGATTCGATTAATTAATACTTGAACTCATAGTAATTTGACAAATAAGATGAATATCCAAGGCCAAATTTATTTTAAGAAGGGTTGGATGTACCATCCAGGGATTTTATAAAACATGTAATTTCAATTTAATTTCAATTCATTAATAAATTGTGTTACAAAAAATAAAGTGTTTTTCTTATATTAAATGAAACAAGAAGTGTTTCTAGTGTTTCATAGAACTTAATTTCCTTTTTATTACTTATGTCACATGTTGGGTCAAGTCATACTAAACTATAATATACTGTTGAAATTTTTATTTCATATAAAAGTTATCAATTTGATGTTATATTTTTCTAATTAAATATTAATAACTATTTTTAGATAACACATGTTTATAGAATTCTTTTAAACACATCAAATAATTTTTATAGATTTAAATTAGAATAAATCTACTTCCATTCATAAAAAACATAATTTTTTTAAAATGATAGTTTTACCCCTTTAATGAATAACATATTTTAAATCAAATATTTGGAACATTTTTAATTTTTATATGATAAAATAAACATAATTTTTGAAATAGTAATATGATATTTTATTTTTGGTAAATTTTGATGTTATTCCAACAACTTTCCTTTTTTGATGTATGGTGGAAAATTCTACATTTAAGTGGAATAATTCCATTTCATTTAAATAATTTTTAATTTTAACTTATTTTTTTAATTTGTTTTAATGTCCAAATATTTAAATTATACACATATTACTCTAATTTAAGTCATCACAATAATTTTTATACTACACTTTGTTATTAAATCATAATAAAACATTTAGTATTTTCAAATTAAGATCTCACTTTCTCACCACGTCATCATGATTAGCATTAAATTTAATTTTACATCTTCTAAAAACTAATTTTGAAAAAAAATACATTGTTCTAATCAGTATAGAATTTTTTTCTAATAATATATAATAATTTTTTTCATTAAATATTATTAAATGTAACTATAATTATTTACCGTGATTAAGGTCAAATTAAGATTAACAAAGAGATTAAACCTCAATCTTAAGGGTAAAAATGACCTAGAAAATTTCCCAAAGACCATTGAAAAAAAAAATTTCTTTGAAATACCTTATTTTTTTAATTTTTTTATTATTTACAATTACCATTTCTCATGAAAGTTCCCTATATGATAAGTGATGTTTGGAAATAGTAAAAAATGAACCTTCCTTACCATTAAAATCTATAAATATTTTAGATATGGGAAAACAATTTTTTTTGTTATACATATATAATTGAATTATAAATGAGTTATTGGGATAATAATTATTTATCATTAATTTTTAGAGATGAATTTGTTACATTAAGGGTTAATTAAATGCCAATGGAATAATTTTTTAGTTAATAATTAAAAAAAATAAAGGACTGTAATTATTAAGTGTTTATTAAATTGATTAAATTATTGTCTTAAATTAATTTTTTGATGAATAAATAATTTAAAATAAATTTCAACATAATAAATATGAATTCGTATATATTTTTTATATTTTAAAATTAATATCAAATAAATAATGACAAAATTTCCATTAATGTAATTTTCTAACTAACAGTATATTTTAAAATAAATTAAAATTAATGACTATAATATATTCATACATGTGTTTTTTATGTTATATTAATAAATTATTTTATATTAATGTACCAATTTATATTTTATAATTAATATATTTAAACATATACAGTAAAAAAATATTTTCACGATTCTGGTTAAAGTAGTGTTTTAATGTGTTACATGTTCTTATTTTAAAATTATTTTCCAAAACACATGTGTTTTCAATGTTGTAAATTATTATAATTGTTATATTTCATTGGTTTTTTATTTCCTCATAAATATTAATTTATCAATGTTTTAATTATTAAATTAAAAAAGATTGAAATATAGTTACTTTAATAAAAACCAAAATGATAAAATTAGGAAAACATAGTAGTTAAAAAAACAAAATTATAAAAATGAATTTATTTTTTTGAGGTGTAGGTTTTCATAAGAAATATATCCACTTTAATCCAATATTTTTCAATTTTTGAGTAAAATTACGTAAATAAGACCTCCCAATAATGTGTACCTTTTTGTATTTACAAGAGTGTAACTACCCCTCCCCAATAAAAATAAACTCACCCCTCCCACTTCTACACACAATTAATGCTAATTTTTCCTGATCATTCAATACCCAAATATATTGTAATCATCCCTCACCTCATCCTAGAATCATCACATAGGAAAATAATTCTTCATAGTAATCCCTTTGGTACAAACCATAAGTAGTTACATAAATTAGAGGAAACATTATTCCTAAATCATGTTTGTTTTAATTTATTCATCCCTCCCATCAATTATTATTATTCCATGAATATATACAAATAGAATAATCCTAAATATAAAATATATTTTCATTCTATGGGTTTAAATTGTACTTCTACACAATTCCATCCAATGTGAAACAAATATACCATTTATGTGTATGACGAACTACAACCTCACAAAATGTTGTCTTTCATTTTTCATTTACCACAATTCATGGTTATGAATTATTATCGAAACTCTAATTATCTATAATATATATGCAATATATTATGTATTTATTCTTATGTAATTATTTTATTACAAATAAATTTATACATTAAATTTTATGTAATTACAATGACATTATTTGTGAAATTGTGGATTACTGCCTCTCCAGAGAGATGTGATTTGTTGGCACTATACATGAAATTTATAAAGTATGGTTTTAATTAGAAATATGTGATTTAAATAAAATATTTAATATATCAATAACATAATAATCTTCTTATAATTACTATATATCATTTTCTTTATAAAATTTTTCACACACACAAAAAGTGATAACATCGGTCTTTGATGTGTGGACTACCACCTCCTCAACATTATGTGATTTCTTTTATATAACAAGAATTATATATGTAATTATCTACAATTAAATATAATTTTGTTTATTATATAATTATAATTATGGAAAAATAAAATGTTACTTCCCTATTTTTCAATACAATCATTGAAAAATGTGAACGTTACTCATGAGTATATACAACCTACCATCTCTATCATTGAAATGTTATTTCATTTATAATAATCATCTTTCATTATTGGTTTTAGTAGTAAAATTCCTAAATTAAAATGTTAGTTATTGTAACAACACTACTCTGTATTACACACTTAAACATGATTTGTTACATCAACCTGCACATAAGAAAACTCGGAAGATCGATAGATCTAGTTTCATGGGAGATTAATAACATTACATAACAACTTAGAATATAAAATAAATAATATTAATTGAAAAATTACTTTACATGACCACAACATTCCTTCATACTTTGCATTGTATGATATAACATGAGGACATAATTAAGAAAACGGTGCAATATAATTTCCTTTAATGGAGTAAAAAAGGAATAACATTAAGAATACAATACATGTTAAGAAATATGAATATCAATGGAGAATAATAGAAACATGAACATAAATTCATGATATAGAATGATTATTATAACATGGAAATGTCCCAACAATATTTAACAAGATATTAGAATGAACTAAGGGTCATTGTACACGGAACATGAGTAAACCCTCATTTCAATTTAATTATCATGATTAAACACTCATTGAATTTAACATATCATGATACTAATCATTATCCAATGAATTGGAGTTCTATTATGGTGTACCCTAATTAATCACTTCATATCATGCATAAGTGTGACACATAGATAATACAACATAGATTCATTAAATATCATAATTTATTCCATGAGTAAGACATTAGGAATAAATAAATGTAAGTCATCAATAAATAATTACATGTTCATAAAGGTGAATACCCTTGATAGAAAAATGGGTATGGTATTGACTTATATGATGATTTTGGCATGGGAAATATTTGTGCATGTTCGACAGCATAACGACGTCAAATAGAAATCATAAAATGGGTTAATGAGTGAGAAAGGGGTCTATCATCATTTTTAAATGAAATGGACTATAATGGGGTCGTTTATCATAATATCCAAACTTATTTAATGGAATTTATATGCATAATATAAAATAATTTCATGAATGTAAATGGGGTGAGAGAAATCCATTACGGAATTTTGGCATGATAACGGGTGTGCATGGGAGGAATTAATGAGAGAGAAATTGTTTTATCATAATTCAAACATAAAAATGGAAGTATGTGTGAGGTGAGAAATCATACCCCAATTTTTTAAATTTAATATACAATGGTAAATAATTATAAATAAATATGGAAAAATAATTGTAGAAGGAAGAAATCCCTTAGGAAATTTAGGCATGGTAACAGGTGTACATGGGAGTAATTATTGGGATAGAAATGGGTCTCTAATAATTAAAACATAAGGAGGGAAGTATAAGGGAGGGGTGAAATAATACCCCAAAATTTTTAATTTAATATAGTATGTAATTAAAATATAAGGATACTTGGACATAAATAAGGAAGCAAAGTGAGGATACCTTACATGGAATTGTGGTCCCAAAGGCTTTGGAGAGGCTTAAGGGAGGATTTTTGTGAGAATGGGGAGACTTGGGAGGATTACAGAGAAAGGATGAAAGAGTTTGGTCTATCACCAAATGGATTGAATGAAGATGAAGTGGATATTGAGAGGGTTTATATATGAAAGGATAAGGGAATCATTATTTTTTAGGTTGGGGAAACTACCCATTAAACTAATCAAAACAACGAACCATCCCATGGGGTTTCCCATGGTTTTTTTCCCAAGGGGAGTGGAAAAAATTATATTATAATGCCAATTTCCAAACATATTAAATTATTTGTATTTTTTATATGGAGTTGTGTCACACTCTCAAGGAATCATATTAAAATGATAAAATATTTTATAAGTCTTGGATGGTCCACTAAGGCGTTGTAAAATAAATCAAACAAATATAAAATCATATTATTTTAAAGATAAAATATATATTCAGTGAATATACCTTTTATATTAATTTATTACATAACTATTTGGTCATTATGATGTCATAAAACAAAATATATATTTAGAAGGTATTTAATTTTTAACCAAAAATTCGACAGTCTCAGAAAATTATGAAACATTCACCGTTAGATAATTTTGATGACCTGAATCCAAAATTTATATTCATTTCATCTAATATTTTTTTAAATATATGATTTTTTTCTTTTAAAATAAAAACCTGCATTTATAAAAAATTCATGGGTTTGGAAAAATCATCATTGAAAAATTAATAAAAAATACAATTGTATTCATAAAAATTACCAGATAATTTATATTTAATAACAATTAATTTAGTAATAATATATTAATATATTAATATTTAATTATAAAATCCATTTATTCATCAAAATATTTTTTAAATTGAATTTAAATATTATCTTAAAATACTATTTGTCCTTTAAAACCCATTTACAAAGTAACATTAATAACATGAATATATATTATTTATTCAAGAACAATGCACATAATCATAGTGGTAGGTTATTATTAAAAAAACCCTTTATGACTAACATAAGACCTAAGGGTGAGGTGTGCGATGGTGGATGACTCTTGGGGAGACATGGATAACATCGCCTGGGTGGTAATATATATTGACTACCACATCTCCCGTAGGCGATTTAATGAAAGTATACAATGTTGAAGTTAGGCAAGGTGATGTTCAATAGTGAATCCAAATGACACAACCTCATTTCCATGCTCCGAAAAATGGGCTTCGTATGGATCAATTCGATTAGATGAGGTCATTACTTCCTTTTTCTAAGGACATTAGATTTGTTAATGCCCTATATTTATACTAATCATGTTATCCCTGTTCAATGGCTATATTAGTAATAATAATAATTATTAATAGTTTTTTAATGTCAAAAATCATAAAACAAAGTAAGTGAATATGTTTTATATATTCATTTTCCATAATAATAGATTTAATTAGATCAAGAGGAATTTTCAATCATAAAATTTTGGGTTGTTATAATTTTTCCCAATTAATAAATTTCACATTAGAAATTTTTTTTCCCACACTGAAATAGAAGAGGGTAACACTGCATCATCACTTCTTATAATTCCCATGTTTCTTCCTCAGACTTTTGGTTTCACAAGAACTCTTTGATGTGGGGAATTTTCTTATTTCGTAGAACCTTTTTCCAAAGATCTAAGATCATCACCAGATTCTATGCACATGATTGGTCATTCTCCAATGGTACCACCTCTGGGTTAAGTATATGAAATGGGTTAGATATGTATTTATTCATGATTTATACATGTTATACATCATAACATGAGATAAGTTTGGTGAAGGTGTTAGATTATAGGCCACTCGTCCAATTAAATCAAGGATCTCAAAACGGTTAATGTACCTTGGAATAATCTCTGCCTTCTTCCCGCATACCATAACTCTCTTCTACTGTGATATCTAGAGGAATTCCATCTCTCATAATCAAAATCTAGGTCTCATAAATGATTATTAGCATATCTCATTATTCGAATCTGAGCTGTATTAATGTGCTACTGGATTTTCTAAAACTTCTCGTCCATTTCTTCGACCATTTATAGTCCTAGAAGTTTTTTCTCCCCAACTTCATCCCAACATGGTGGTGTTTTTCACCTCTCCCCATAAAGTGCTTCATAATAAGTCATTTGAATAATTGATTGGAAAATATTATTCTAAAAGAACTCAACCAGTGGATGCTATTGATCCAATACACCTTTTAGATATATTGATCCTGCTATCAACATGTCCTCAATAGTTTGGATAGTCAGCCCAGATTGGCCATCAGTTTGAGGAAGATAAGCCATACTAAAAATTTTATCAGTATTCAATGCTTATTGGAGACTCCTCCATAAATCAGAGGTGAATCATAGATCTCGATCATATACAATAGATAGTTGAAATTCACAAATCCATACCACTTATCTGATGTATATCTGTGCCAGTTGATCCAATGATAAATCTTGTGTTATTGCAATGATGTGTGCAGTTTTTTTAAGATGATCCACAGCAACCCAGATAATATTGTTTCCATTGTATTTCTTCAGTTGTCCGGTGACAAAGTTCGTGGTGATGTTTTCCCAGGACCATGTTGTTATGGTTAATGGTTGAAATATCCCCTTTGAAATACGCCTCTCATAATTTACTTGTAGACATTCTAGGCACATTGATGTATATTCATCGATATCCATCTTCTTATTATCACACCAATAATGATCTAAGAGATCTAGATATATCTTTTTGTTTCCTTGGTTAATGGAGAGATTATAACTATATGTATCATCCAAAAGTTCATTCCTTAGATCTGGAATTGATGGAGAACATAGTCTTGACCCAAATCTCACCATTACATATTCATTATCATTGAACTCTATGTACTTGTATTTTATAATAGTTTTCACATTCTTTTAAATTCATACAACATAATTTATAGCATCTTTTAACCTTTCCAAAATAGTTGGATGAGAAATAAATTGTGAAATGATTAAATATTTTCCCTTCATTATAATTCCCATTTCCATATTCATCAAATATAAGAATATTGGATCCTTTTCGATTGCCATAAAATCTAGAATCATTCAGTTTGTTTAACATAGTGTCTGTCACCTTGTTCGCATTCCCCGAGTGGTAATGTATTGAGATATCATAGTCTTGGATCAGCTCTAACCATCATTGTTGGCGCATGTCCAACACTTTCTATGTAAATATATACGTGAGGATTTTTTGATCTATATATATTTCACAGTTCTCCCCCAAAAGGTAATTTAGCCAAAAATTTAAATTAAAGATCACTACAGCCATCTCTAGATCATGTGTTAGATAGTTTTTCTCATGAAAATTTAATTTCTTTGAATCATAGGCAGTGACTCTATCATTGTTTCTTAAACACAAAACCCAGACCCTTCTTCAAAGAATCACTAAATACGAAATTTTTTTTTTCCACATGTGGCTATTGTTAGCACGAGCATAGTGATAATCCTCTTTTTCACATAAATGATGCTCTCATTGCATGCATCACTCTAAGAAAATATTACTCCCTTCAGAGTTATCTTGGTAAAATGTTGTGAAAATCATGTGAAATTTCTCCCAAATAATCGATAATATCTATATAACCAATGGAATATATGGATATCCCTTAAAGATGTGGGCCTTGATCATACCTCAATTTCTATTATCTTGGAGGGATCTAAAGGTATCACATTTCATGTAATGATATAACCCATAAATGAGCCCTCATTTAACAATAACTCACACTTGTTGTACTTTTTATAGAACTTATCCTTTCACTAGGTATCTAATAATGTTCTTCGATGCTCCTCATTCTCATCCACTATTTTAGTTTATATTAGTATATTGTCTATAAAGATTACCAACAATTTTTCGAGTTAATATCTAAATACTCTATTTTTCATTTCCATGAAGATTGTTGGAGCATTAGTGAGTCTGATATGATTTACTATGAATTCAAAGTTTCTATACATTATATAAAAATTAGTCTTGGGGATATACTCCTTATTCTCCTATACATGGTAATATCCCAATAGCAGATCTACCATGGAGATGTATTGTGCTCCACGTAGTTGATTGAACATGTCATAAATTTGTGGAATAGGATACTTATACTTTATCAGGATTTTGTTGAGCTCACGATAATCAATGTAATAGCACATTGACCCATCCCTCTTCTTGATAAAGAGGACTAGTGTACACTATGGTGAAGAACTTGGGAATATAAAACTTTTATCTAAATTTTGTTGTAGTTATTTCATTATCTCATCAAGATCTACAACAACTATTATATATAGGTTCATAAATATTTGAAAATACATATGTATAAGATCAATTGAGAATTGAACATCTCTTTTTAGAGGAAGACCCAGAATTTTATCCAAAACAATTAAGAGAATTCCCTCATAGTAGGGATGTATTTAAGTATTTTTTTCGTCCATATACTCAATCATATGAACAAGTTATGTGTACTTATTTTGCAGTAATATCCATGCTTGAGATGATGGTGCTATATAAGAATCTTCCTCATCCTTGCACTTGTACAAAATCGGGGGGTTGATTCACCATATAGACTGTGATTTCCCTCTCACGGGAATTTATGTTGTATCAATATAAGGAAATAAAATACCTTCCAAGAATTGCCTCATCTTCCACCAGAGGTTGTATGATGAGGTTTTCCATGATTTTTATTAGACAAATTGTGATAGGGTAGAAGTTAAGTTCATGGGATGCAATAATTTCTGCATTTTACATTATCACTAATATCTATACCTCAATGATTTTAGGTCTAGTTAGAATTCTTATACTAAACATTAACAGTATAAAATTATGTGTAGAACTAGAATAAAAAATTACATTCACTATTATTTAATGAATAACTTTAATACCTATCATCACATAATTTTCGGGGTTTTCTTTGGTGGAATTGAGGGAACAAAGATCTCCCTTACTTCCATAGAGGTTTTCAGTTTCCTCCGAATAACCATGGCTAGGGGCACTAGTTTGCAAAGTTCCCTTATTCTTTGTAGTTGAAGGAATGAAAAATGTGTTGAGGTATGATGAGAGAGTTCCTATCTTCTATCACAACATCATGTATTTCTTGTTGATAGTTAATGGTGAGGGGCACTTCTCTTCCACACCTAATGTATTTCTTCATCCCTTTCAGACAATTTCTAGGGTGATTTTTTCTACACAATTGGTATTCAGAGTGACAGAATTTCTAAGAACCATTGGATTTATCCATCTAACATCTATAATTATAGTCTACATTCTTCTTCTTACCATTATGATACCCCTGAGATTACATTATTTCCACTTATACTTTTTGGGAACATCAGGAAATTTCCTCATAGATGTTGAAGTCACAGATCATTGTGGGCTTTTGTAGGATATATTTTATCCCACCAAAGAAGTGGTCAACCTTAAATTCAGGTGTAACAAAAAATATAGAGACGTATCAGACAGTCCTTTTGCAGTTTCCCTCATACTCTCTGATGTATTTGTTGTATTTTCTGTTGAGTTCAAGTCCCCTTCCATCTTATGTCGGAGGGTGTGGAGAAAATATTTTTTGAAAAACATTTTCGAGAAACCCTCCATATCAACACCTCAATCACTTCCTTGGAATTTTTATTTTTGATTAATGTCCACCATTGATCCACTTCACCCTCCATATGATAAGCATCCCTAATAAACTTCTATTCTTCGGAATATCAAAATATAGAGAAGAAATTTTCAATATAGATGATCAATTGTTCGGTGATTGAGGGATCAGATGATGCTTTAAAAGTAAGAGGAATTTATCTCACAAACCTCTCGATTGTTGCCTATTAATCATTAGGGGGGTTTAAAGATCATCATGACCCATATTTCTATTCAAAATGTGAATTAAATAAGAGAGTATTGTGACATAGTTTTTAATTCATTCTCTCATTGAATTGGGAATCTCATTAGAATAATCATCACATTGATCTTCACATCGGTGGTTAGACTGAGTCCTCCTCTTACTGGAAAATAGATATAATAAATGGAAGGTTGGTGGTATCACATATTATGGAATCTAAAGAAAAATGTTTAACATATATATTACATTTATTTTCGTAACTTATGTATTTATAGGCTTCAATCTGTGCTTTGAATTATATACTTCACAACATGTAAACATAGGAGAACTTTTTTATTCCCTTAGTAATGGTTCATACAATTATTATAAATTTAACTATACATATCCCCTGAGAGTGTCGTAACAAATATTGTAGCAAGGACAATTTTCATGCACAAGTTCCTATTCGAGTTTTCCTCAAAGAGGTTTTTTTGGGTTATACCCTTAAATAGATATGTTCCAGAGCCACCACTAATTTTTTGTATCCATATAGGGATGAATTTTCTTGATAAGTAACTTTCACTATACTCACCAAAATTTAGGGAGGTTTTTATTATAATTATACTTATCCATAAGTCAATCACTAGGTTTTTGTAATCCTAATCCCAAAAATAACTAAACATATCCACCGATACAAACTATAAAAACCATTCCCTTTATTACTCACATAAATATGATTTATTACACCTATATTCTCATAATAAAACTCTTTTTATTGATAGCTCTAGATTCCTGGGAAATTAGGAACATTACATTACAACTTATAACATAAAATAAAACATCATTATTGAAAACATCATTTACATTACTACAAAAGTCCTTTTTAATTGTCATTGCATGGGACTACCTGAGGACATATATAATAAATGGGCGAGCAATAATGACCATTAAGGGAGTAAAAAATTCATAAAATGAAGAATAGAAAACATTTTATGAAATAATTATATCAATTAAGCTTAAGAGAAACATTACCATAAAGGCATGATATTGTATTATTATCATAAAATGGAAATATCTGAAAATATTTAACATGATATTATCATGAGCCAAGTATCATTCCACATGGAGAAAGATTAAACTATTATTTCACTAGAATTATCATGAGTAAACAATAATTTCACTTGATTTATCATGATACTAATCATTACCCAATGCATTGGAGCGTTATCAGGGCACACCCTTGGTAATCATTTCATTTCGTGCATAAGTGTGGCGCATAGATCATACAACATGGATTCATTAAAAATAATAATTTATTAAAAAAATAAAACATTTTCAATAATTAAATGTAAGTACTCAATATATAAGTACATTTGCACAAAGGTGAATATCGTTGATAGGGAAATGTGTATGGTATTTACTTATATGATGATTCTGGCATGGGAAATTTTAGTGTACGTTCCACAACCAATCAATGTCAAATAGATTTCATAAAATTGGTGGATGAGAGAGAAATTTCTATCATAATTTATACATGAAATGGATAGTAATATGGTTATGGAAACTCATATCACAATATATGAAATTTAATTTAGATGTAGAATATAAAAGAGTTTCATGAATCTTAAGGGGGATAGGGAAATCCCATACAGAAATTTGGCATGGTAACATGTGTACATGGGAGACATTAATGAGAGAAAAAGGGGTTTATCATAATTCAAAGATAATGATGGATGTGTGGGAGAGGTTATAAATCATACCCCATCATTTTTAATTTAAAAATTATTTGTATAACAATATAATGAAACTTGGACTAAAATTAGAAAGGAAGAAATCCATTATTGAATTTCAGCATTGTAATGGGTGTACATGGGACGAATTAATGAGAGATAAATGGGTATATAATCATTGAAAAATAATTAGGTAGGTATAAGGGTGGTGAAAAATTATACCCCAATATTTTTAATTGAATATAAAATGTCATAACTATATAAGCAAACCTGGACATAAATAAGGAATGAAGGAAAGTGAGGATCCCTTACTTGGAAGTGTGGTTCCAAAGGATTTGGAGAGTCTTGAGAGAGGCTTATAGAGAGATTGGTAATCCATTAGAGGATTATAGAGAGAGTATGAATGATATTGTTTGATCTTGAAATGGTTTTACTGAAGATGAATTGGAGATTTTGTGGGTTTATATAAAAAAAGAGGGGATTCTCCATTATTTGGGTTTAGACACTACACATTAAAGTAATCAGAACCACCAAACATACCATTGTTTTTGAAAATGATTTTTTCCAAATGGGAGTGGAAAAAATAATTTTATAAGTCCAATGGAAGAACTAATTAAAATATTATGCTTTCTTGTGTGAGGGTAAGTCACACTCTCAAGGAAATCATTTTAAAATGATAAAATCTTTTGTAAGTCTTGGAGGGTCTACTAAGGCCTTCTAAATTAAATCAAATGAATATAAAGTCACATTATTTTAAACTTAAATATTATATTGGCCAAAAATCCCTTTTTTATTATTTTATTACATCATTATTGTTTCATTATGATGTCATAGAACACTTTATTTATTTAAAAAGTATTTAAATTTTACCCAAAAATTCAACTGTCTCAGAAAATTATCAAAAATTAACTGTTATATAATTCCAATGTCATGAATCCAAAAATAATATTTATTTTATCTCAATAATTTCTTAAATATATGAATTTTTAAATTTAAAATAAAAAACTACATTTACTGAAAATTCATTGGTTTTGACAAGAAAAATTCCAATCATTAATAAAAATTACAACTATATTCATAAATATTATATGATTATTTATAATTAATAAAAATTAACTTATTAATCATATTTTATTAAAATATTATTTAATAATAAAATCCATTAATTAATCAAAATAGATTTCTCAATTGAATTTAAATATTAATTAAACATATTATTTTTTTTTTAAAAACAATTTACAAAGTAAAAAATTATAAAATGAATGTAAATTATTTATACAAGATTAATGAACATAATCATAGTGTTAGGGTATTATTACATAACACCTTATAATACTAACATAAAACCTAATGGTAATGTGTACGATGGTGGAAGACTCTTGGGGAGGACTCCTATTACATCGCATGAGGGGTAATCTCTAATGACATGAACTTCTCCCATAGTTGATTCCGTTTAAGCTTAACACATTGAAGCTCAACTTGAGATTGGTCAAGAGTAAATCCTAATGACACTAACTCCTTATTGAGATCATAAAAATAGGCTTCTTATGGAGAAATTATACAGGATGAGGCTATCACATTCTTGTGTGAGTAAACTGGATTTCAAAAAGTCATATATTTATATTAATCATGTGATCACTGTTAAATGGGTATATTAGCATTGGTATCAATTCCTAATAGTATTTTAAAATCCAAATGCATAAAACCAAGGATGTGCATATATTTTATATAAACATTTTACAAGAGAGGCCATTTTATTTGGGAAGAATAATTTTCATTAATAAAATTTTGGGCCCTTACATTCTTACCCCTTAAGAAATTTCACAATCAAAATTTCCTTTTCCAATAATAAAAAATTGAGTATTACTCTACTTCATCACTTACTCCAATTCCCACATTTCTTCCTCAAAATTGTGGTTTCTCCACAACACCTTTATTAGGGGAAATACCTTAATTTATATAACTATTTCACTATGATCTAATATCTTTAACAGTTTCTCTTCACAAGAGATGTCATTAACCGACGGTACCACCTCTCTATTGAGTACATGTGATAGGTCTAGTATTTACTTCCTCAAGAGTGATAAATGGAATACATCATGTACATTAGATAGTTTCAGTGGATGATTTAGTAGGTAGGGCACTATAACAATGAAAAAACAGATCACAAAAGGTCTTATTTACCTTGTACTAAGCATGACCTTCTTCACAATTCTCATAATTCTCTTCTATGGTGATATGTAGTGGAATACCACGTCTCCAACATCAAACTCTATGTCTCATCAATGATTATTAACACAGATCTTTTGTCAACATTGAGATGTTTTAATGTGATGCTGGATGGTCTTAACATTATCCACCATTTCTTCAACCATTTCTAGACCTAGGTGTTTTCGCTCCCCAACTTCATCCCAACATTCTGGTGTTCTTCACCTCTTCCCATAAAGGGCATCACAAGGATCCATTTCGATGCTTTAGTGGAAACTATTATTATATGGGATTTCATCCAGGGGAAGATGTTGAAACCAACCTCCTTTGAAGTCCATATATCATGCTCTCAGTATTTCCTCGTGTGTTTGGATATTCCACTTAGATTGGCCATCAGTTTGAAGATGATAAGCCATACTGAAAATCAGCTCAGAATTCAGAGCATGTTGGATACTCTTCTAGAACATAGAGGTGAATCGTGGATCTCCATATGATAAAATAGATAATGTAAATACATTCATCCTTACAACATCTCTGATGTATATATGTGCTAATTGATCCAATGATAAATCATGTCAAATTGCAATTAAATGTGCGGTCATTGTAAGATGATCCACAACAACCAAAATAACATTTTTCCCTTTGTAATTCTTCTTATTTTTTTGACATATTCCATGGTTATTTTTTCCCATTTCCATATTATTATGGGTTTTTGTTTCATCATTGCCTTGGACATACACATCTTAGGCTTCACTTGCAGACATAATGGGAACATTGATGAATATTCATAAATCTCCTTCTTCGTGTTATCTAACAAATAATGATCTTATATATCTCGATATTTTTTCTTTCTTGGGTGTATAGAGAAATTAGAAGTATTAGAATCATCCAAATGTTCTTTTTTTAACTCTGGATTTTATGGAACACATTTTCTGGAAACAAATCTCACAATTCCTTATTCATTAACATTGAACTTTTAGGATTTACCATTTCTGATAGTTTCCACTTTCTTCTGAATTTCCACATCATCATTTTAAGCATCAATTAAACTTGCTAAAAGATATTTTTGGGAAATTATTTTTCAATGAATTGATGATGTTCCATTATTTATGATTCCCATTTATATATTCATCACATCTAAGATGATTGGATCCTTTTTAATTCTCATAAATGATTGAATAGATGGGCCCTTTCTACTTAGAGCATCTGCCACCATGATTACTTGACCAAGGTGGTAATGAATTGAGAAGTCATATATTTGATCATATCTAACCATATTAATTGGAGCATGTTCAAATATTTCTATGTGAATATATATTTGATGATTTTTTGATCAGTATATATTTCTCACTTCTCCACAAAGAGGTAATTTTTCCAAATTTTTAAAGTGAATACCACTCTAGGAAACTCTATATCGTGTTTTGGATAGTTTTTCTCATGAACTGTCAATATCCTTGAATCATAGGCAATGAATTTGTCATTTTTCATCCACACATATCCCAGGCCCTTCTTCAAAGCATAACTGAATACCACCCAATGTTCTCCACTTGTGGGTAAAGTGAGTATGGGTGCATTGATAATCCTCATTTTTAATTCCTTGAACCTCTCTTCCCATTAGTCACACCATGGCATCTTGAGTCCCTTTTGAGTTATCTTGCTAAGAGGGTTTTAAAATCGTGATAAATTTCTCACAAATCGTCAATAATATCTAGCTAACCCAAGGAAGCTACATATATCTATCACAGATGTTGTCATTGACCATCCATCATTTGTAGTTTACTTGGAGGGATACATAGATATCTCATTGATTGTGATGATATGACCAATTAATAAGACCCCCTTCAACGAGGAATCAAACCTTATGTACTTTTCATAGAGCTTATCCTTTCATATGGTCTCCAGTACAGTGCATAAATGATCTTGATACTCCTCTTTGGTTTTGGAGAATATCAGATTATCATCTATAAATACTACCACTTTTTTAGGTAATCTCTAAATACTTGATTCATCAGGTCACTTGATATTGATGGAGAGAAAGTGAGTTCGAAAGGAATTACTATGAATTCATAGTGCTTGTACCTTGTATGAAAAACAATCTTGGGGATATCCTACTTCAGCAGCATTGCATGATAATATCCTGACCATAGATCCACTGTGGAGAAGTGTCGTGCTCCAAATTGTTTATCAAACTAGTCATAAATTCATGTAAGAGGACACTTGTTCATTATCATGTTTTTTAGCTCAAGATAATCAATGCAATGGAACATTGGCGCATTATTCTTCATGACGAAGTGGACTAGTTCACCCCATAGTGACGCACTTGTGCATAAAAACAATTTATCCAGGCTCTCTTGTAATTGTTTTTTAGCTCCTCTCTCTCTATTATATACATTCAATATGGAGTATTTAATTTTGGAAAATATTTTTGTATAAGATCAATCAAAAATTCAACATCACTTCCTCGATGAAGACAAAAAAATTCTTTAGAAAACATTTCACCAAATTCCCTCAAAATAGGCATGTATTCAATGATGGTTCCTTTGTTAGACTCAACCATCTTAGCTAGATATGTGTCCTCATAGGGCTATAATATCCACACATGAGATTTTGGTGAAAAAAAAGTATCATCCTCTTCCTTCCTCTTGTATATAATTTGGGGTAAATTTGCCAAATGGAGAGCTATTTTCCTCTCATGGCAATATATATTGTCTCTATATAAGGAAAGAAAATCCTTTAAAAAAATTGCATCAAATCCTAATAGAGGAAGTATGTGGGGGTCTTGCTGGAAGATCAATAAACAAATTGTGATAGGTGAGTAGTTATATTTTTAGTATGAAATAATTTCGCCATTTTAAATTCTCACAGACATCTCTACTTCAATGAATGGAGGTGGTATTTTGATTGTTCTAATAATATTTTGGGATATAAAATAATTCATGGAACCAAAATCAAAATGTACATTCACTATTCTTAATTAATAAATAGTGTACCTATCACCACATAAATTTAAGGGTTTGTTTATTCAGAAGTGATAGAACAAGATATCCCTTTCTACCTTGGAGGTTGTCGGTTGCCTCCAAAAACCATTCGATGAGGGAATTTATTTGAAAAGTTCCATGGTTCTCTGAAGATGAAGAAATGAAAAATTTATTGAAAGTTGAACCATGTTTTCCTATCCTCTATCACATCATCAATTTAATTCCTTTTAGTAGTTAACGACTAGGTGCCCTTTTCTTTAACACCTATATTATTTCCCCATCCATTTCAGGCAATTTCTGGGGTGCTTCTTTTCACACCATAGTCAATTGTGGTGATATAATTTCTGAGAACCATTGGATTTATCCATGGAACAAACATAATTAAAGTCCACATTAAACTTATTATCCCCTTGATACCCATAATATTACCCAATCTCTATTTCAACTTTGAGGGCACATGCGAAAATTTCCAAATTTCTATTGAATTAATGGATCATTGGGGACTTCCCTATGATAGGTTTTATCCCAACAATGATGCATCCAACCTTGAATTCTGTGGTGACGACAAATATAGAGGTTTATTGTGCAAGACTTGTGATGTTTTCCTCACACAATCCGATGGATTCTTCTTCTTTTTTCTGAGGGCAAGGAAGTAAACTTCTATCTTAAGTTTAAGGGTGTGTGTAAAATATTTATCAAAAAACATTTTTTGGAAATCCGTCCCTTCCAACACCAATATATCTTCCTCAAGCGTCGTATTTTGTATCAGTGTCTACCATTGATCATATTCAACCTCCATACGATAACCATCCAGATTAACTATCTCTTGTTTTGAACATTGAATGATGTAGATAATCTTTTCAATGGAGTTGATCCATTTTTCGACGATCGATGGGTTAGATGATCAATTAAAAGTAGGATTCCTTTGCATCATGTTGAACTTAATTTTGGATTTTTCTTTCTTATTTGGGGTTGAACGTTCTTCATGACCCTTGTTTCTATACAAAACATGAGTTAACTGAGATAGTATCATGAAAACGTTTGTTATTCCCACTCCTATCAAATCAGACATCTCATTAGAACAGTTGTCACATTGAACTTCACATGGTTTTTTATCCTGATTCCTCCTATTACCGGCCATTTTCAGGAAGAAAAGGAATGTTAGGCATAACACATAATGGGTAATCCCATGAAAAAAGATATAACTTATATATTACATTTATTTCCTTAACATATAAATTTAGTTTCTTCAATCTATGTTATCCATGATCAACATCCCAACACATATTCACAGGGGAATTATTTATTTCCATAATAATGGTTCAAAATAAGATTATGAATTTACCAATGAATATATCCCAGGAGTGTAATAACCATGAGTGCATCAGGGCCCATTATCGTGCACTAGTTTTTGTTCGAGCCAAGCTCAACGCCATTTTTTTGGGGTTTTAACCCAAGATAAATCTATTCCAGAGCCACCTCTACCTATTTTTATCCATATAGGGATATATTTTTATTATATACCACTTAATATATTCCCACCAAAATTTAGGGATGTTTAAATTATATTTAGTATTTTCCCCAAGGCTTTAAATAGAGTTTCTAATACAAATACCAAAAATAACTAATCTATCCTCTAATACCAACTATAGAAATCATGCTCTTTAAATCACACTTAATCATGCATTATTACATCAAATTTATCATAATAAATCTCTAAGGGTAAAGAGTTCTACTGTCCTAGGAAATTAGGAACATTACATTACAACCTTAATATAAAATACAACATCATAATTGAAAACTACTTTTACATGACAACAATAGTTTTTTATACATAACGTTTCCTACGATAATCAGAGGACATATATATGAAAAAGGTGAGCTATAAATCTCATCAAGAAATTAAAAAAGGCATAACCTGAGGAATATAATTCATGTTAGGAAATAGGTATATCAATGGAGCATAATAGAAACAAGAACATAAGGTCCTGAAATAGAATGATAATCATTACATTGAAATGTTGAATCAATATTCAACATGATATTAGCATGTTCCAAGGATAATTTAACATGAAGAATGAATAAACACTACTTCCACCTAAATCAGAAATTGTAATCACTCATTGAACATGACGTATCATGATACTAATCATTACCTAATGAATTGGAGTGCTATTATGGAGTACCCTTCATAATAATTTCATTTTATGAATATGTTTTCAACATAGATCTTACAACATGGATTCATTAAACTTCATAATTTATTCCATGAATAAAATATTTAGAATACCTAAATGTAAGTCATCAATAAAAAAGTACATGTTAATAATTATGAATACTCTTGTTATAGAAATATGTATGGTATTCACATACAACATTATTTTTGCATGGGAAATTTTGGATTATGTTCAGTAGCATAATGACATCAAATAGAAATCGTAAAATGGGTTAATGATATTTAAAGTGTCTTATGATAATTTACACATGAAATGGAAAGTAAGGGGTTAATTGAATATAATATCCCAATATATTTAAGGGAATATGGTTGCATAATATAAAATAATTTCTTTAATGTAAATAGGATGAGAGAAACCCCTTACTGAATTACATCATTGTAACAAGTGTACATGGGATGCATTAATGAGAGACAAAGGGGTATCTAAGTATTCAAACATATGAATGGAAGTATGGGGGTGATAAATCATACCCCAAAATTTCTTATTGAATATACATGGGTATAGCAATATAATAAAACTTGGTCAAAATTGACAAAGGAAGAAATCCCTTACTGAATCTCGTCATGGTAACAGGGGTACCTGGATTGAATTAATGAAAGAGAAAGTGGTATATAATAATAAAAACATAAGAATATATGTATATGGTAGGTGAAAAATTAGACCCCAATCATTTTTAATTGAATATAAAATGGAATAATAATATAATGAAACATGGATATAAATAAAGAAGCATGAAAATTAAGGATCCCTTACATGGAAGTGTGATCCCAAAGGAATTAGACAGACTTGAGAGAGGCATATTGGGATCTTGGGGTGCCTTTTGAGAATTCTAGATAGAGTGGGGAAGAGGCTGGTTGAGCTCCAAATGGTTTGACTAAAGAGTAATGGTATATTTAGTGGATTAATATAATAAAGGAGAGGGAATTATTTATTATTTTGGTTTTTTACACATCATATTAAACAAATCAAATACAATGTCCATCCAATGGTTTTTTTAATGATTATTCCAAAGTGGAGTGGAAAGAATTATTTTATAAGGTCAGTGCCCAAACTATTGAAAATATTAGTATTGCTTATGTGGAGGTGAGTCACACTCTCAAGGAAATAATTTTAAAATGATAAAATGTTTTATAAGTCTCGGAGGTACCAATAAGGTATTGTAAAATAAATCAAACAAATATTAAATCACATTATTTTAATGTAAAACAAATATTGGCTGAAAATTACTTTCATTTATTTTATTATATCACTATTGAGTCATTATAATGTCATAAAACACATTATATATTTAAACGATATTTAAATTTTACCCAAAAATTCGACTGTCACAGAAAATTATGAAACATTAACTCTAAGATAATTTCAACATCCTGGATCTAATAATAATATTGTTTCTATTTAATATGTTTATATATATACTAATTTTTAATTGTAAAATAAAAAATTGAAATTTATTGAAAATTCAAGGGTTTTGACGAAAATAGGTTTCAAACCATAATAAGAATTACCATTTTAATCATTAAAAATATACTATCATTTATTTTTATTAAAACGTAATTTAGTAAAAATATATTAAATTATTATTTAATTGAAAAAACTATCAATTTAACAAAATATATTTCTAAATTGAATTTACATATTAACTAAAAATACTATTTGTTATTTAAAAACTATATACAGTATAACAGTAATAAAATAAATGTATATTATTTATGTAAGAATATTGCATATATTCATAGTTCTAGGGTCCGGTTTCATAACCCCTTATATGACCCAGATAAGGCTTAAGGGTAACATGTGTGATGGTGAAAAATTATTAGGGAGGCTCTTATAACATCACACAGGTTTTAATCTCTATTAACTTTCACTTCCCCTGTAGGGGATTCCATTCAAGCATAACATGTTGAAAATCAGCTTGGCCATGGTCAAGAATGAATCCCTGTGACACTGCCTCCTTTTTGAGATCCAAAAAATTGGATTTATATGGATAAAAATTATTGTATGAGACCATCGCTTCCTTTGTCTGAGTAAATTCGATTTGTTAAATCCCTATATTTATACTAATCATGTGATATTTTTCAATGGATATATTAGGAATAGTAAGAATTAATAGAGGTATTTTAAAATCCATAAACATAAAACCAAGGAATTTTATATGTTTTATATAACATGTTTACATAATATGACATTTAATTTGATGAAGAGGAATTTCCATTAATAAAATTTTTATTTGTTATAGTTATTTCAGGTTTATTTTTATTTAGATATTTATGTATTGACCTCATTGACCATTTTTTACCAATTAATGTCGGTTTTGAGATGTTAGTTGACTATAGTCAAAATATCTAACATAAATATTATTGATTAAGTAATTGTTAAAACTTGTTTATAAGTAAAAAAAATTCAAGATAATATTGGTTTAGGATATTGATAATTCCTATAATTTTATTATTCATTAATATAGAAAAGATGACTGACCAGTCAGACTTGAGGTAAGTGGTTTTTATCTCACGTTTATATTTGTTATATAAATTTAATATTCACCACATACTTTTTTGGGTAGTGTATGTACTATATATATTGATATATTATATCATGAACTACATTATCTTAAAGGTTATTAATGAATTCATTTAATTTTTTTCCATCATGAAGATTATGATTCAAATTATTCAATGTGGTATGGGAAAATTTTGAATAATTAATTATTATTTTCCTTGATAATAATGTAAATGAAATTTTAATGGTCATATTCCTTTTCACTGGTTTAAACAACTTCCTCATTTTCATTAATATTCATTGATTATTTTTATAAATACATTAGACAACCTATTGAAGTATTTAATCATTTATGATGTGTATTTACATTTGATAAACATAATATATTCGTTGAATGATTCTCACATCAACATTATGGTCTTTTCATGTGTATACATTGTAATATCATTTTCATCTAAATTAATTACAAATGATTTTCCATTAGAGTAAATTATTTGATCATTTTGTAATAATCACATTCATTTTTATCTACTCTGATTATTCATTCCTTTAGTTATTCAGATAAACTATTTTATTATAAAAACCATTTTTTGTAAAAAGGAATTGAAAAATGTTTTTATCCATTAATAATATATTTACTAAAGCAATGATTACGATTTTTAAAACATTTTAATGTAATAAATAGGTCTCTTTCAGAAGAAAAACCTTTTCTAATGTTTTACCATACAAAAGAAATGTCATTTCTACCTCATAGGAAATGTATAGATTTACCAACCAAAATTTCATTGAAATAAATGTTTTATGTCTTAATGGTTTAGTTTTTAGGAAAATATTTTCATATTTTATTTTAAATAAAAAAATTATCATAAATGTTTTCCAAAAAAAATAAATTTTTCAAAAGACTGTTTTGATGGTATTAAAAGGTATCTCCATTCATTAGTGTCAAAAAACACTATTTTTACATATCCACCACTGGAAATATATTGTATTTACTAACATCCTCATTATTTCATTGGATATAAAATGATTGTTTCAAGATATTTTTATCAAACCAATATCATTTCCATGGATTAGTCACATTTCAAAGAGATTGATATTAAAATTAATTTTATTTCCATTGGTTAATTTTTTGTGATGATTTTGCAATGGTACATTGAAAATTTATGGTTTATTAAATTGTAATCCAATGAAAGGTTGTTCTATAGAAGAACAAGGATGGGTGGGTCCAAGACAGACCTCCAATTCATTGGGTATGGAAGTCAACCATATAGATATTCCACTGGTGATAGGGACATGTATTTGATTTAAACACATGGTTATTCCATTTATATGTTTGAAAAGTATAATGATTTCCCAAGGAAGATTTATGGGTCTCATTATTTTTGTAATATGTTTATAAATTTTCAATTGATTGAGATTGATATCACTTGGATCATGATTATATATTCTTTTGACTCATTACATTGACATGTTTTTATATTTGATGGCCTATGTTTTGATGGGTATGAATAAATTTATGATTTTCTAAAACACTATTATTATTTCATCATTACCTTATGCACTCTTGTAATTATTGCTGACCTTTAATACTTAATTCTTATGTTTACACTTGCTGAGAATTTTAGTTTACCCTTATTATGTTTCATTTACCCTTTGCTTTAAATAATGGTGTTTAATGATTTAAGTCTATAACGGATCTCACAAAGATTATTTTTATGACATATTATGAAATAACAAATTCTATTTTAAAGGGGATAAATTTAAATTATACCAATTATGATTCAAATTTGATACGAGTTGTTTATGAAGGATTTTTTCCTAATGCTCTAACACTCTAAAACTAATAGTTCATCCATCATTTATGTGATCCATGTTCTAAATTTGTCATTTTATTGTCCTGATGTAAAATATTGTGTTAAAATTTATTGAACCAATGCTTTGAATGTATCATTATGGATTTTAGCATAGGATCTGAGAGAGCGGGTTTGGGGATGTTGTAGTCATAACCTAGTAGTTAGAATGGAAGGACTAAAAATGATTAACTAAATTTTTAATAATTGCTGTTAAAATGTATATAATATTAATTAATGGGTTTCATATAAATTATAACTAAATGTAAAACCCTTTTCGAAATAAAATGAATTATTTTTATCAAAAAGTATCTAAATTTAAAAGAAGTGTATATTAATCAAATAAATAAAAAACAATATTTTTATATTATAATAATGATAAATATATATATATAATATTAAATAATGTTTTTAAAATTATTCATCTGTGTATTTTATACAATATATAAAAAAATATCTAATTTTACAGATAAATGAAGTATTTTTAAAAAAGTATGTTTTATGACCTTTTGATGGTGCACATGTTTTATATTGATTTATAAAACATGTGGAGATTAAATTTTACAAAATATGATTCTTAATTCCAAAAGAAATATATAAATATTTTTTAAAATTTTTTATATTTTTCTTATATGTTCTATGTTTTAATTAATATAGAAAAAATTTATATTTTAATTTAAAATTGATTTTTTATAAAATCTATTTATAGTGTTAAATATTATTTAATGATGGTTTGAAATTATTTATAAATTATTTATTTTATAATTTTATATAGTCTAGACTATTATTATCGAGTTCACATTGGATTCAAATATAAAAACATTACAATCATTTGAACATTTTTTTAAACCCACATTTTCTCGATATATCACTGTGAATAATTTAAATTAATTTTAGGCATTTTTTGGATTTCAATTTTGAAAAATTTATTCCATATTTATTAACATAATTACCAAATTTATTAAATATTTACCTTTTATTTTTTTGACATTATTAATTTTAACAATAAAATTATTTTTTATGACCATGGTTAAAGGTAAATCTTGTAATTAAAGGTAAATATAATATTATAAATATTAGAAAATTATCATAACACATTAATTAATTTTAATGGATTATTTATTATCAACTAAAATCTTGATTATTCATATTTTGTGATCTCTTGGTGCCATATGGAAGACTTCATCCATTACTAGTATTTTAATTCAATGAAAATTCAATTTTGTGATACTCTTTTTTTAACATGTGAAATATTTATAATATGATGTCATGTAATTGAAATGATTAACTATAAATAGTATTTTGAAATGAAAAATTCTTATATTAATACTTTTTATTAATTTTTAGTAAATAAATATTAAAATTAATGGTTTGTAGAATAATGATGCAATAATTGTTTAATTAAAAGAAATATAAAATAAATAATATTAAAAATATTAAAATAAATAAAATATGAGAGAATTTATACCATATATGATTTTTTTGGATGATTATGTAATTATTGGTTTGATTTAGAATCATTACTATTCAAAGATATTATTTTTTATGATATTTTTAAAATGTCATGTAATTAATACTATCAAATTTGATATTATTTATATTTTAGAAAAAATGATAATTTATTAAATGATATAAAAATAATTAAAATCTAAAATTCTTTCAAATTAATGTTATATGTATTAAAATGTCACAAATGACTCATTTATTGGTCATTTTTCATTATATAGTAATTATATTGACCATAAATTTGTAAATTACATTATATCACCGAAAACATTAAAAATAATAAATAATTGTTATAGATAAAAGAAAAGGATTAAAAAATATCCAAAACATATATAATTTTCATTGAATGAATTAATTTCAACCCATTGTAATCCATGACTCTAAATAAATAAATTTCTACTCATTTTAAATATAAAATAAATTTATATTAATTTAAAAGTTTGAAAAAATCCGAGAGTGCCCCTCCCCTATCCTATAAAAGGGAAAAAATTATTTACTCACATGTCAAATAAATGTTTTTCCATCCATGATCATCCCAAAAACCATAAAAAATCTCTCACCATATAGAGATCATATTTTATGTAGGTCACTCGCTATAGAGGAGTTTAGGTTATAAACAAGGGAGATTGACCAAAGAAAAATTATTGTTTTTAATTAAGCATTTTTATTTATTAATTTTATATTCTTTAAATATTTTTCAAACATGATGAAATAACCAATCTAGTATCCTAAATAAATATAAATAGATATTATTATGTTAAATTCATCACCTAAATCTATCTTCACTTCCATCCAATAGGAAAATAATTATCATCCGTGCTTACAGTGAACTACCACCTCACAAATAGAAATAATTCATCTTCCATCACATCGTCTTAAAACTAGCTATAATTATGGAATTAATGTTTATATAAAGGTTTAATTAAATTTTTATAAATATTACATAATTATATATAATTTATTATCTTTCCTTTACAAGCACACATATTGACTACATCGTTCTTGGATACATGGGAACTATCACCTCAGCAAAGTGAAGTTAATCATTATTCAACACCACATAACATGAATGGTGTATAAAAGTATCATTAAATGATTAATATGATATTAATTATATAATTATAATTCCATAAATATTAAATAATTCTTACATTGTCTCCCTAATGATCAATGAAAAATTGAAACATTACTCATGTGTATGTACTACTTACCGTCTTCATGATTGTAACGTGGTTAAATTTTCATATCCATGTGTAATGGATTGATTTATAATTATAATTTATGTATAAAAGTGAAACTAATTTCATGAATATATACTGGGATATTATTTACTAATTATAAATTTGACTTTTTATTTCATATCGATGACATTTTTGACTCTTGAATTGAATATCATCAAAACATCCAGCATGATCAAATATATTTAAGTAATTGTTATAACATGATAACATGGAAATAATTTTATTGAAAGAAATAATAAAAATGAAAAGTTTCTCATGTATTAAAATGGTTAATATAATATATTTATTAACTAATAAAAAGAGCATACATAATGAATCTAACTCAATAAAAGGGGATCTTTAACAAAAACATTGATTTATATGTTTTAAATATTTATTCTAATAAATCATTCTCAGTCATGTCCTTTTTTTCAAAATGGTTTTTTAAAATAAATTTATTTGAACATGAATGTATGAAAATACTATTTTTAGGTTTATTTATAATTTTTCAAAGGCTTATAGGACACTTTTATTTAAAAATATCATTTTATTTTTTTAAAATTGATTAATTATTTCTATTACATGAAATGTATTTATATTATTGAAAATGTATGTATAAGACTGAAATGTGGAATATTACAAGATTTTATGCATTATGATTATACAATGATATATGTACATCTGATGGTATATTATGTGATAAACTTGGAAGTGTGGTTCTGAGATAAAACAATGAAGGGTTTTTATGTTATAACCCCTATGCATTTTGCATGAAAGGTGATAGTACGGTTATACCATTTTTAAGAGTAGCATGTATGGATATGGACCACAAGGTTATTCCATTTCAATATTTTTTCCTAATCTACGTACTTATGTCTTATATTCATGATATGACTTCTTATGAAAATCATTTGATTTTAAAAATGTATGATAATGATATTCTTGAAATGAGGATCCCTTTTTCAAGGAAAGGTAATGATTATATTGAATTTTTTTGTGGTTTTTCACTAGACTAATGATTTCTTTTACTTAATGTATCACATTAATATTTTGTGATAATCCCATGTTTTAATATATTCTTTACAGGGTATTAGTAATATATGGGTCAATGATGACTTCAGTGGAAATTTTTTAAGATATATAAGTATATGAAATATTTTTTTATTATAATTACTTTTCATTTATGGAAAAAAATGGGTTCTGAGTGTAAGAATCCAATTGTATTTTCTGGGTTTACTATATTATAATTTTCCCTATTTATATAAATTCTATTTGAAAATATTTTTTATAAATGAATGTGATTTATTATTATAAAATAATTTGTATGTTTAATGTTTATGGATATGTGATTATATAAATTCTCTATGGAATTATAATCATGAGCTTATAACACACTCTTTGACAACTCATCATATAGTTTTTGGTGACCAAGGACACTGAAATTGCCATGGGGATTCTCTACATTCTCATTTAATTATTTTTCTTACACATGGATTTCATTGAGGAAAACCACCAATAACATAACCAAAAACACCCTGAACTATACGTTTATCACACTCATAAACCTGGCAGGAGCATTTTTCACACCACAATCACAATTCCCATTGAGAAGTCAAGATGTAGTGTTAAAAATATCATCTTAATTCACCAATATATGATGATATACTAATGGAGGATCAATATTTTAGAACCAAATATGTCCTTTAACATGGTCAAATAAAGCATCGATGCACATTAGAGGATATAATTTCATTATTGTAATTGGATTCCTATGACGATAACCTTTAAAGTGAGAAACAAATATCATCATCTTCATGAAAAAAATTGTACACACCATTGTGATGCAACCAATAGGGAAAAACCTCATTATATTAGATCATAAATATGTAACTACTTTACTCAATATAATGAAGATGTTATGAAATACATCAATATCATGATAGGAGTGATGCCCAATTGTAGGATGATAACAAATTCAATCTATCCTTGAGGGTGTAATGCTACAACCTCCTCTCTAAATACACCACTGTACAGTTTCATAGAGCTAGTAAAAACCATTATGATATGCCTCCATTTTACTTAGCAGTTTCTCTTCTATTAAGGATGAAAAGAATGAAATATTTTTCTCAACCATATAAGGTTATCACTCGCTAAAAAACATTATTGTACCTCAAATAGAAACATATAAATTGGAATTCCTCCTAAATAAATCAAACAATTCTAGTACTGAATAATTCCAAACCATGTTGTGGATAATTTCATATGTATTTATCCCCAATAAGAGTATGTCTCAAAATGATAGGTGATGGATAAGTACCAACTCAAAGACATTACATGCATCATTCTGATAACTCCGTCTTCTATATGGTATAGTCAACACCTTGGGAACTAGATGTTTCTACAACTAAATTGTTAAATCATATACTATGGATTGTGATATAAAGGATTAACTAACTCTTGACTCAAATAATGAATTCTAGAATGTGGAAAAGAATAAAATTGTATAATGAATGATATCTTTCTCAACAGACACTAGAAATTCCAGTGCATGTTGTTGGTCCTGAATTTCACTATGGCATATTCTACATTGATGAAGAACACATAGAAATACATGAGATTAATTATATTAATGTGTATAATCATGTATATTTCATATTGCTTTCTTATATCCTCTATACTCATCCTAATGAAAAACACGCTACTTTTGATGCCTCTTCAAAAACTATCCTAATGTAGTTACCTAAAGCGACACACATGTCATGTGATAAATGTTCAGAAAATTTGACCACAATTGAAATTTATAACCTCGTCCTCACCAAAAATAACACATCCTCTATCACTTGGAACAAATTTTTGATTCCCTAACCCATGATAAATATTATGGTGATGGTTGGGACCTACACCTAGCTAACTAAAGGAAATTCTATCCAGGAAACATTGAAACATTGTCCATCAATATGAAGTGTGAGTACTCATTATGATATATAAATGGCCAACATACTATCAATATACTTCACACTCTCTAATACCTAGATAAATGTTGAAAACATGAACATGGTCACCTTGCACTGGATAACTAAACACAAAGCCTCTACAAAATGCCTCACCAATACATTCATATCTAGAATAAAGTAAAAAATATTAATTCTGAGGGTTCCTAAAATGGATACTCAAGTATCACATAATGAATCCCCAATATCAATGTTTAATAATCTCCAAAAAACTGGACAACTTCATAGCTTAAGAATGGGACTATGATAAGAACATATCTCTGAACGTTACCCATGAGACATCCAACTCCTTAAAATACTTGAGTAAACTAATCCACCACTACCTATCTTATAAAAGATGCATTATCATAGCCAATGAATCCGTATTATTAATTCTATAAAAAATTAAATTATAATTTATATATAACCAATTTCACCAATCCCCTATTTTTGAGTCTAAAATAGATCCCTTGTACATATGTTAGTGTTTGGAAATAATATTTTTAGAGTGTCATACTCCATGTTTCATCATTGTCAACCTATAATATAGAGTGACCTGGTAGCGTATCCTCCTAATAATATTTGATCCGAAACTGAGGAGTACATCATCCAAGATTCATATTTGAAAAAGTGAAATCAGATATACACAATACCTGGACTATAGAATATTTAACATTAATTAGTTAATTCTTTATTTTATTTCTTTAATGTTAACAAAATATGAATGTCTATATATTTCAATAAAAACATAAAATATGTATAACACATTATATTTTCCTTAGTTTCATCCCCGTTAAAATTTTAATGTATTTCGATATATTTTAAAAACATTCATTTTATTGAAATATTTAAATGATGACCTAACATACAAGTATCGAAGCTAATATACCTTGTTAACATCACTTAATAATAATATTTGACATCGTTTACCTACCAATGAATGCAGTATCAGATGTACCAAAATAAAAAATATATCTTATCCCTCAAACAAAACCTTTGATTCCACTATTTCATGACCCCTATGGAAAAAATGAAACCTACCTAGGCCGATAATGATAGAAGGGATATGTTCGCTGCTCAAGTTATTCCACCCGTTGACCCTAGGGTGGAGACATGAAGCAATGATATATACTAAATATAAAGTTGGGAATTATTATTTATAAGAATCAAATGTAGTAGGGAGATAAAAATGATACCATAATCAGAAAATAATCATAATTAAAAGAAGTTAGACTGTAGATAATGGAGCTACTGAAGCATGCACCATGTCTATTACATCATCGCATCATCACATCATCACATATCACATCACAATATAGTAACCATGTGTTTTTTTTAATCCACCACTTTCCATATGATATTTATTATGTATCATATATTATACCTCATTCCATATTGTCCAATACATAATGTGATTGACCGTGATATATCATATCCAATACATGTCCTAGCTATAATAATCCATTTGATATTATATCCAATTATGCATCTCATTGAAATCCGAATAGAAATTATTGACCTCTAATTACATAAATAAAAAATATAACCCATCTGCATACAGATAGAAGATATATCCATGTAAAGAGAGTAGAGATAGAAGGGGTAGTCAATCATCCTTTGTTAAAATCTTATATATTTGGGGAACACACCCTCTATGAGTCCATTGTATTTCAGATGTCCTAAATGTCCTTGTTGTGGTAGAGTATTAAATATCAAAACATACTTGGTATTATATATCTCACAAACACACAATTGAATAAATATGTAATATACTTAACAATAGATTCCATAACTCGGACACTGAACTTCCATTTCTAGGGAATAGATATTAAATAAGAACAAAATAATTAATGGATAAAAATATGTTATTTCTATATTTTTATTCATATTATTTGGAAAATTTAATCACCCACAGTTATCTTATACGATTATTCTCAATTACACATTTCATGAACAATTATATTGAAGTAAAATATATCTAAATGTATATTATGATTTAATTATATGATGATATTATTAGTATTATTCAAGATTGATTGGTAATATTTATTATTGATTTAGTTCATGATATTAGGAAAATTTTATAACATCATTATTTATTAAATTAATTTTAGTTTTTATAATTGAAAATATTATTACAATTTTTTCTTTATATTCATTTCATCCAATATGTCACTTCACTATGTTAGGATCCTATATTTTCAAAATTAGAGATAATTTTATAATATTATTTATTGATTATATAACACTCAATTACATCACTGTTGTAACCTTGTATAATTTTCAACATATTTTTTGATTTTTTTTATCATCATTAGGGTGTATAGTATTTTTCAAAAATTGATCACATGAAAGGATATCATTAGATTAAGGTGGATGATGAATAAATTTTCAAGAAATATTTTTGTACTAGTTATAATAATTATGATATTTTATTTATAAAATTCGATTAAACATGAACACTCCTTATATTTATTAATATAATGAATGTCTCCATGTATATTTGAAAAGTATGAAGATGTTTTTATCATTTTTATTCTGATATATAGTAAAATAAATGAATATTATAAGAATAACATTACCAATATTTTAAATATTAATAAAAATTAGTTGGTCTAAATTTTTATAAAATAATATTTGTTGTTAATTATATATTTTCAAGTGTATCTAGATTATAAAGGGAGAAAGCTATAGGCCTTACTAAAACCAATGTAGTTGAAGAGAGTCATAGAAAGGAAATTTCCGTCAGATTTGATGTCTTCTTGGATTGGTATGTTACTATTGATTTTTAATTAATAACATTTCCATGATACCTAGAACAATTTCTATGTCAACTCTAAAATTATTAAAATCATCCTAGGAAAGGAATACTATTAATTATTTTTTTAATTAAATATAATAATGTTAAATGTTTAAATTTTATCATTTCTATTAGGAAATTGTGAACATGTTATTTTTATTGATTTTTATTTGGTGGGGCATGGTTGTGTGCTTTGAAGAATAATCAAGTCATCGTGTATGTGTCCCCTCAATTGAAACCCCATAATCTGAATTGTCTTACATCATGGCCTTGAGCTCAATGTAGTTGTTTCTCTTTTAATATATATAAGATTCAATTATATGGGGATAAATGTTTAAATATATAATTCTCCTAAATTCTTAACCACATATTCACTCGAATAGATTTGAACATGACATAGATAAGATAACATGAATTATTTAAGGATTATTATTTTATAATTCACTATCTTCTTGGTAATAAAATAATATTAATAGAATATTTGATTTGAAATGATAAATCATCATTATCTATGTTATGAATATAATATTATCCTTTAGTAAATGATTTAATGGTTGGTGGGTTTAAAATTTTTAATGTAGAAACAACTTCTTTTCTGGGTCATGTATCATTGTAGTAAATTTTATTAGAATGAATAGAAAATGAATACATGGAAGATCATGGTTTTAAGGAATGATTACTATAGTTTATGTATTGGATGTTTCATGAGTTTAATATAGATAATAAAGGATTTATCAGCTTTGGAAAAAGTTTCTGTGTAAAAAGTGATTTTATATTTAAGAAGGAATTGTTATGTGAAGCTCACAACTCTCCATTTTCTAAAAATCATAGAATCACTATGATGTGAAACAACTTCTGAGAATATTCTTGGTGGGATGGTATGAGAAATGATATTGATGATTTTACGATGAAATGTTTTACGTTACATCAAGTTAATGTCGATTGACTACTAATGAAGTGGATGATTCAACATTATATTGTACATAAATTGAAATGTTTGAATATATCCATGGCTGTTTTGGTGGGATTACCTAAAGAAACATGATTTAATAATGTGATTTGGATTGTTATTTATCACTTGACTAGATGTTTTTAATTTCTACCTATGAATGATAAATTTTCATTTGTACATATTTTAAGAATGTATATTAAATGGAATGCAATGTTAAATGAAGTTACCATATCAATTGTTTAAAAGCATGATCCCATATTTTAATTAATTTTTTAAGGAACTCCATAAGTATATGGGTGTTAAATTTAGTTTTTGAATAGATTTTGATCCACAAAATGATGGATAGATATAAAGGACCAAATATTTTTGAATATATAATTCATTTGTTATCTCTATATTATAAGGGAGTCGGATTTAGAATCTATCATTGATGTGATCTTATTATAATGATAGTATTAATATAAATATTCACAAGGAACTATTTATGAAATTATTCAGAAAATTGTGTTTGAATCCAAAAGTTTTTATGAAATTAGTTAGTGAAAAAATGTTGGTAATATAATTTGTATAAGAGATAGATAAGAAGTTATAGAAGATTCATAGGAACATGATGATGGATCAGAGCATGAAAAAGTCTAGAAAAACAATTTTGGAAAGATATATTATTTGAAGAAAGTGATCAGTACTTTCATAAATTATCTTAATGAATATGTGTTATAAATTCCCAAAAATATATTAATGTTAATTTCATGGTATTTTAATCAATATGAATTTTTTTTAGGGAATTATTATTTTCATATAGTGTAGCTTCACTATTTTATTAAATTATCTCAAGTACATTCTTTTATTTTCATTTACCACCCCTATCAAATTTCATTTTAAACATTTATATTAGATAAAAAGTATAATAAATATGATAGTATTGTTTAATGCTATAATTTCAACATACACTTGTGAACACCCCATTCTAATTGATAACGAACAACCAATTTATCGGTACGACAAACTTCTACCTCACTAAAAGATGATTGTTCAATTTTACTTATTTCCTCTCATGGTGGAAGGTATGATGGAAATTTTATATATATATATTATATATTATACTTATTATTTATTTAATATTCTGCATTACTTTTATACCATAGATATCTTTACATTCCACTTTTCATTAATAGAATACTTTCGTTTGAGAAAGTATACACTACCTCCCCCTCAAAGCGATGTGATTTGTTCACACACTACATGGAATATATTAAGGATCAATTTAGAGAATATATATGATATATATTATATAATATAACTAAATTAATAATTATATATATATATATATATATTTCTTTTACTTTCATTCTCTCAACATGATAATTACATAGAAACAACGTTATTGTGTACGTATGGCTTACGATATCCATAAACGGTGTATTATGTTTAATACATACATATTTTATATATTATTATAAAAAAAATAAAATGTATCTAAAATATATATAAATTTCATGTTTTACATTCTGGAATCATGAAATATGTATAAGGACAAACAATATAACAAATTAAGACAAGTATGAAAAAAAAAGAATATTACCTCAAGTGAATCATTAGCATAATATGGATAACATGTAGGTATTATAAGGTCATAATTAAAATATATATTTTAATATATGTATAAATATGGTACATTAAAATATGTATATTACATTTATATTTAATATACATGAGTATTAAATGTGTACAATGAGAGTCAATATGCAAGGTAAGGGTATTTCATCTCATTTTTTATTTTTCTGAGATATATTTTATATTCCTTAATATTTATTTTTGTGTGGTCTATGTAATACCCAAGATTGTATTCAATATATATTATAATAAATTTTTTTTATCCACAGAAGCATTTTATTATATTTATTTCATGTGGATTATGTTTCATAAGATACCAAATCAGTAAAATTGTTTTGTCTCAATTTTCCTTCTTTGAGACACATGTTTTTTATGCACCTAAATTATATTTTGAGTTGTATAAATTACCATTTTACATGATATATAATTGAATTACTTATTCTCATGATATATTATTATTCATGCAATTGCATTAAATTATATGGAGTGTATGATATGAAGTTACCATGTTTTAAGTTCTTTTTGATAGAACCTCAGGACTTTTGAGTATTTTTTATGTCTATTCTTTTTTTGATGGAATAATATAACACATATCTCACGATTTTTATGGATTTTCATACCCTATGGTTATTCAATCTATAATAATGTATTGATACTATATTTATACTCTTTGGTAAATACTATATTAAAAAAGGTGTTTTTATGAATTCCCGACCTTACCCTCTCCTCGTTCAGAAAACCATGTTCTCTAAAAAGGGTTTACAAGTATATTACAGTAGTCTACTATGACCAATAATATAAATTTTATCCCTTTATTATTTTACTAATTATTTAAAAGGAATAATATTCACTATTTTCAAACCATAGATTTTTATAACCTTTTTCCATGGATAATCAATATCTTTTTTACATCATACAATATTTACGGATTTATGTGCCATAATTTTCTTGAAGAATTACTTTCATTTTTAGAGTGTAATTGTTATTAATATTATTTTATATGTAATTATCAAGAAATTTTTATTTCCAAATTTATTCATTCAATCATTATATGTATTTAATGTTTTTTCAAAGATTTTTTTTTAAATATTTTCATACTTATTTTATATGTTCTCAGTGAAATTTTTTTTCAAAATGATTTCAAAACATATTTATATGATTTAAATGTAATTATAAATAAATAGTTTCATAATTATTTCAAGAATCATTCTTATGATTTAACGTAATAAAGTTTTCCAAAATATTTTTGTGTTTTATTTGAATGTTTTTAAAAGTGTTATCAAGAAAATTGTTTTAAAATGTTTTATAACCAATTTTATAAGTTCTAGATGTAAAAAGTTTTAAAAAATTACTTAATGTATTGATAATTAATTCATGTTATTTTCTATAAAAATTATTTTCAAATTGTTTTATATATTAAAAATACTTCTTCAAAGAATAAAGGATATTTTCATCAAGAAATAGATTTCAAAATTATTTCAAAATTATTTTCCATATATGATGAAATCTATTAATGTTACTCATTCCATTATAGGAAACAATCTAAAGGTTACATTCATTTTATTTCTATTAATGTCTTATGTTTCAAAAGATACCAAATCAGTATTATAGTTTTTTTTTTCAATTTTCTGTCTTTGAGACTCATGTTTTTTATGCACACAAATTCTATTTGAAGGTGTATATATTTCTATATTACATGTTATATAATTAAATTACTTCTTTTCATGATATTTTATTATTCATGAAATTTCATTATATAATATTGATGGTATGATCTCAAGTTACCAAGTTTAAAGTGCTTATTGAGAGAGACTCATTACTTTTCAGTATGGTTTATTTTTATTCTTCTTTTGCTAGAATTATATAACAAATCTCTCAATATGTTCATGTATTTTCTTCCCCTATGGATATTCAAGCCATAATAATTTATTGGTACTATATTAATAATCTTTGGTTAATAATATATTTAAAAAGGTGTTTTTATAAATTCCCAACATTACACTCTCCTCAATCGGAAAACCATGTTCTCTATAAAGGGTTTCCAAGTATATTAAATATGTCTACTATGACCACTATATGAAATTTACACATATATTTTATTTTACTAATTAATTAAAAGGAATATTTTCTCTATTTTCGAACCATACTGTTTTATAAGCTTTTTTACATGGATAATCAGTGTCTTTTTTACATCGTACTATATTTATAGATTTATGTGTCGTCATTCTATTGAAGATTTATTTTAATTTTTAGAGTTTAATTTTTATGAATATGATTTTATATGTAATTATCAAGAAAATATGTTTTCCAATTTGCATCATTCATTCAATATATGAAATTAATTTTTATTCAAATATTTTTTTTTAAATATTTTCAAACATCTTTAATATGTTCTCAAAGAGAATTGTTCTCAAAAATGTTTCTAGACATATTTATAAGAATTCAATGTCTTTTCAAATAAATAGTTTCAAAAAAATTTCAAGATTCGTTCTTATGATTTAATGTAAAAAAGTTTTTTAAAACAATTTTGTGGTTTATTTAAAGGTTCTCAAAATTGTGATCAAGGAAAAACGTTTTTTAATATTTTATAGCCCATTTTATAATATCTAGTGGTAAATGTTTTAAAAAATGACTTCATGTACTTATAATTAATTCATTTTATTTTCTAAGAAAATTATTTTCAATTCGTTTTATATATTGAAATTATTTTTTCAAAGAATAAAGGATATTTTCATCAAGAAATGGTTTTGAAATATATTTCCAAATTATTTTCATTCTATGATGAAATCTATTAATTATTCTTATTCCATTCTGAGAAAAAATATAATGGATCCATTCATTTCATTTCTACGAATGGCTTATGTTTCAAAAGATACTGAATTATTAAAATATGTTTGTCTCAATTTTCCTTCTTTGTGATTCAAGATTTTTATGCACCTAAAATCTATATCAAGGTGTGTATATTTCTATTTTCAATGTTATGTAATAAAATTACTTATTTTCATTATATTTTATTATTCATGCAATTTCATTATATTATACGGAGGTTATGATCTCATGTTACCATGTTATTAGTTCTTATTGAGAGAATCACATCACTTTTCTGTATGGATTATATTTACTCTTCGTTTTATGGAATAATATAACTTATCTCCCAAGATATTCATGGATTTTATTCCCCTATGTATATTAAAGATATAATAATGTATTGGTTTCATATATATACTCTTGGGTAAATAATAAATTAAAAAAGGTGTTTTTATGAATCCCCGACATTACCCTCTCCTCGGTCGGAAAACCATGTTCTCTAAAAAGGGATTACAAGTATATTACACTAGTCTAGTATGAAAATTAAGATAAATTTGTACCCTTTTTTATTTTACTATTTATTTAAAAGGAATATTTTTCACTATATTCGAACCATACATTTTTATAAACTTTTTCCCATAGAAAAGTTATGTCTTTTTTACATCGTACAGTATTTACATATTTATGTGCCATCATTTTCTTGATGCTTTATTTTCATTTTTAGAGGGTAATTTCTCTGAATATTATTTTATATGTAATTATCAAGAAAACTTGTTATCCTAATATATTCATTCATTAATTATATGTTTTTAATGTTTTTTCAAAGATAGTATTTAAAATATTTTCAAAATTCTTTTATATGTTCATAATAAAAAATGTTCTCAAAATGTTTTCAATACATATTTATAAGAATTGAATGTTTTTTCCAAAAAGAGTATCATAATTTTTTCAATATTCAATCATATGATTGAATGCAAAAATATTTTTACAATATATTTTTGGATTATTTAAAAGTTTTCAAAATTGTGATCATGAGAAAAAGGTTTTTAAATATTTTATAGCCCATTTTTTTAAGTTATAGAGGTAAAGAGTTTTAAAAAAATGACTTAAATTATTCATAATTAATTCATGTTATTTTCTAAGAAAATTATTTTCAAATGGTTTTATATATTAAAAATATGTTTGCAAAGAATATATGATATTTTCTTCAAGAAACAGTTTTGAATTATATCTCAAAATTAATTTCATTCTATGATGAAATCTGTTAATGTTACTCATTCTATTATAGGACACAATATAAATGTTCAATTAATTTTGTTTCTATGAATGTATTATGATTATTGTCATGGTAGTTATGAAAGTATTTTATCTTGAAAATTTTATATGTTTATAAAATCCATTTCACTGTAACGGGTTATTCTTTTGATGAAATAATTATGAAACAGGTATCTTTTTCACAGCTTATAAAATATTTATATGTTTATGATACCCAATTAATTTTATGAGTTATGATATGATTCTTCATAATTTTCTAGCACATGTATATATGATTTAACTATGATATGGGTGTGACCAATGACTCCATATAATATATTGTGTAATGATTTGTATCTCATGAGATAGAATAAGATGGTCTTAGGAGTAATCCATGACTTTTAATATGGGGATAGAAGTGAACGATGGAAACTAAGATGTTATGAGGAGTGATATCATGCAATTAAGATAGCCATGTGAGTGTACCATGACTACCAATATGGTATTAGGAGTGAAATCAAGCAACTATGAAGTCAATGGGGGTGAACCATGACTACCCGGATGGTATGAGAATTGAACTCGTGATACTAAGGTATCCATAGTATTAAACCATGATTACCAATATTATATGGATACTGAACCCATAATACTAAGATGGTCTGGGACATTATTCCTTTTCTGCTATGGAAATCATATTATATACTTATGTGCCTATCACAATTACATGTTGTATTTCTCACTTATGGATTCCAGGCATATGTTAATGTTTTCCTAATGATTAATGTGTTATGAAATGCCTTGCATTATGACATGATTCATGTATATTATATTTGGTATGCAGTTAGGGTCTTTTATTTTCATGATCATGTTCTAATACACATATGCTCATAATTATTCTTACATATCTCCCTTATTTACCATTACTGATGATTTGAGCTCACCCTTTCTTCTGTTTCCTTTCCCCAAGTGATGAAGATCAGTTTTAGGTATATGTAACAAAGGTATATAACATTATAGGATATATTGACGATCATAAACTTGTATTGAATATATTATATCCATGTTTCTAAATAAATTAAACTATTGTAGTTCTTATGCATGTATTTTGGTATTGTACCGATTATTAATCTAAAATCATGTAATATACATGTATTTTAATACCAGGTCATTATATATTTCCTTCCAATATATCCAATCATCCATATACCCATAGGGAATTTTAGATCACTATGAGTTGGTGACTAGCACCCGGTAATCAAAAAACATCTAAAGGGAATGACTTTTGCCAACATGAAGCAGACACATTCATATATATATATATATATATATATATAAGAGAAAAAAATTAAATGAAATTCGAAATATAAATTTCATTACATAAAAAAGATTAAAAAATAATAAAATTGAAGTAGTTATAACAACACAAATTTCAATTATAGTTTTAATGGATGGCTAAAAAACTGAATACTCCCTATGATAGTGTGGGTAAACATATATTATCTCAGCACAGGCCACCCAAACATAGCTAATGTAATCCTCACAAACTCCCCATGGTGCAATTCAATTACTTGAATCAAAACACATTATAAGGATTATACACAGTCAAGAAGTTTCAATGGGTGTGAGGTAAATTGGATTAGTATCATCCAACCGATGTGTTCTTGAATAAGACTTTGTATAAAAATCCATACATTCTAGAAAGTAATGAAAATAGTGAAATATAATAATATAAAAATATTTATATTGAATTCATTGTAAAATATTCCCTTTTCAATTGTTATCAATAATCTATGTAAATCAATTTCAAATCATATCATATATATTAAGAATTTAATCTTATCCAACTCATATAAAACAAAAAATCAAAGATAATATATTTCCAATTATCATGGTAGTTTCGTATAGCACAAACACTCATTGGAAAATATATTAAATAATGTGAATCTAGTGATTAGAAATATGAATCGAATCTAGAGAGTATTTGAACACCTGAGAAAGTGAACATCCCAAATTTGTGTAATAGGTGCTAAAAATAGGTATAGTGGGTAGAGGAATGCCCCATGAGCGAATCCACCAATGTTAACAAAGGATTAGGTCTATTAATTTAGCTTCCACTTAAGTACCCAAGGCCTCCAATGTGATACATTTCCTACACAATGTCATCAAAATCATTCATTGAAAACCATTATGTATATCTATTTCAATATTATTTGAAAATAAAATATATTAACTACAAAACAATTGAAGAATAAATGTTTTCTAGGAATCCCATTTAGATTAACATACCCATAAACCTTGAAAAATAATTTATAAAACTATTTATAAAACCAAAAAAATCATGGTTTTTCAAATATAGGGTATAAACAATACCAACTACCTCAAATCTAGGTCATACATTCTCATAATGATATCCACAAACATTGAAAAGAATCTAATGACAACCATAGATTCCACTATATATATTTCTATATTATAGAATCAATCAAATAAGAAAAAATGTTTGTGTAGAAGATATAGAAATACATACATCAATGAACTAATATGATGAACCACATACAAAATTAGTGATATCATATAATAGAACATCACACAAAATATATTGAAAGTATCAACAATAAAATCAGCTCAGGATCAATGGATTTGAAAACAAAGTGAAAAACACTACCACAAACAATATAAATGAATAAATAGAATTCCATCTCAATTTGGAGAAGTGATAATACCTCCATAGATATCAATTATCAAAAAAAGTTAATTGAATGTGCTGAAGACACCAAAAATCCTTCGTAAGAGCCCATGTGTTTAGGGAAAGTAGGAATAAGACAGAATGAATTAGGATTTCATCTAGAAGTGCCAAAAAACCCAATGGTTTTGAAAATTTCATGGTGTGAAATCCAAATAATTCAAGTGATCTAAAAAAGGTGTTTCCTCAGGTAAAAAATCACAAATAAAAAATTCCACAATATGAACCAATTTGAATGATTTTCTAGTTTTCATGCACTAAAACACATACACAAATATTCCTCAAAATGGAATAATATATTGTAACTAGTTCATAATGAGAATTTTTATCCCTGGGAGTGTGATTTATACGTTCTTTATAAAATTCCTAAACCAACTAAAAAATTTCTATAAACATGGAACCACACTTTAAAATATTAAAAAGTGTGTACCTTTAATTATAGAATGTTACAATTTCCCAACAAAAATAGTTTCTATCCAAATGAAATCATTTGGAATAAGGGTTATTTAGAATGAGGTCATGTGTCTTCTCTCTCACTCATGTTTCAAACTCCAATGTATTGTGAGAATCTATTTTTTTCTCAATAATACTCTAAATACTTGTATATACATCTAATACATCCAAATATTTATAGAATCAATGATATCCACAAGATTATCTAATATAGAAACATCTATCTCTAAATCAGTTTAATTATTACTCAAAATAGGAAGGGGATCATGATGATGCATCATGAGCTAATATAAGGGAAACAAAATGAAAAAAACATATAAAATATTTGGTAATTCTAATCGATAAACAACCAACCCAATACAAACAATGGACAAGAATGGTCCTCCATATATCATATCCTGCATTCCCATCATTACAAGCCATTGATGACCGGAATATGTAGAAACATTCAATAAAAACATACCACCAATATAAAACTCAAAAGGATGATGTTGATTATCCTCATCTACCTTCGTCCAATTTTTAGCTATAAATTTATGTCGACCTATATCCTAAATCCTAATTGATATCTCCTGATTGATAATATATATCATAATTGGGGACTCTCCCACCACATTAAAATAATGAGGTGATATACATTGGTGTCCATACAAATCCTTAAAGGTTTATAATATGATTAATGGATAATAACATTTTTTACATAAACTTGACTATCCCCGTATTGATTTACCATAATAATCTAAAATACATGCTTTTGGGATGGTATATATCCTCTACAGTTAGAATGGAAAACATAAAATGTGTATTTTTAGTAGATGATAAGTTCTACATAACCTTATCTGAGTCCCTTTCACTTCTAGGATACTCTTCATGACTGTGAGGTAATCCCAGGATACCTTTTTGAATGAATGGAATAGGGAACCCCATGTATCCTCATAAAAAATTGCACATACAGTTTACACAACTATTCAAATTTAATATTTTCCCTCATTAGAATGATATTAGTCAGTTTCATCAACTGAATAATCACCACCTAGAGAGAATTATTTCCATTGGGAGTCCATTATAATCTTGTAACAATTTCCATGGAAAATAAACCCAACTCTAAAATGGCGCCAAAATATTCTAGATAAAACCAGAATGTTTTATATTCTCTGCATTAGTTAGTTCATAGTTGAATTAGTGAGACACATAATATATGATATCATGGTTTATTACAAGGAACCATATTTTTATTTTCATGTCACAAAACAACATTATAATCCCTATGTGAATTAAAAATTATGAACTGTGATATTTAAAAAATAATAATCTCTTCACAGATTCAAGGATAAAAAATAATCACCAAATTTAGGAAAACAATCTGATGGGAGGGACCGAATAGAAATGGTTACCCCTCCTAATTTTTTTTTATAAAATTCCCCTAAACTCGTTAAAATAATACAATCATTACATAATTGGATCAATGAGAGTTATTGATAAAAGAACACTTATTATTACTATACACAAAACATTTGTTAGAGTCTCCAAATGTGATTGATTGAAGAGTCCAATAATGTTATAATCCTCCCATAATTAAAAAATTACCTAATATGGAACATTTATAATATGACTATATATAAAGACTAGTGGGAATTATTTCACCCATAGTTATGTAAAGATCTATATCCTTATAAATAAGAAAAAAGGTAATGCCTGACTAGAACACAAAGCGAAATCTACCTAATACAGATGATTTCACTCTCATATAAAGTATGTAATGAGAAACATAAATGATAACAATCAACCTCTTCAAAATGTAGAATAAGAAAATCCATCCCGATGATGATGTAAAATACAACCACATCAGTAATATGGAAATCCTTGTATAATTTTCATCATCATTGAATAGTGAACAATAAGAAAACTGAAAACCATAATCATCATCTTCCTATATGGTGTCTCTAACTCCATAAATAATGAAAATATATCCTATGTATATTTAATCACATCAATAAAATGTTCTAATATAAATGAGTAGAAGTAACTTGTATAGAATATAGAATCTGATGTTGAAGATGAAATACAGTTGATACCTCTCACCAAATTTGTATGAGTTAAAAACACTATTATAAAATCATCCACTGTCGGAATGGGATTAAATCCTAAGTCATGTGGTTGGATCCCAATTCACTGTGAAACAACTAAATTCATTGTAACATACTTTTGAGGTTAAGATACTTGAAAATAAAATTTCACAAATATATCCTGATAGATCCTTTGTAAATAGTCATAGTATCCAAAACCATTGAACATTATTCTAGGTGAGAAAAAAGAACTCCATGTGTGCCAAAATTTTCAAAACTGATAAAAAGTCAGGGGAACACTATTGGATTTATTGGATGGTGCATACGAGGCATGATATTATGAACCACCTATACAACCCCTATAATTATTGTCCCAATTCTGCTTCTTCACATGCATATTCATGAAGATTCCAATAGGTATGAGATAAGTATCATATGATCTATCCTATAAGAAACCATTATACAAATACATATATATCATATCACTTGTGTGTAATACTTTAAAAATTATACATACATACCCCAAATAGTGTACTAGTCCAGTTCCTTTCAAAATAGGGAAATATAACCAATAGTACATGTGTCCACTACATAATCTCTCACTAGGTTCTTCTTGAAAATCACCACAATTATAAATATCATATAATAAATATATCTTCATAAACTATTAAAGGAAATACAAAAATTGGTGAGATCAGATGCTTAATAAGGGAAAACATAGGAGACATGTAAGGATAAACATGAACATAGGAGTATAATAATGCCATTAAAACATTTTAAGATCATACCAAACATATCAAATATCTTAAACACTAATAATGGAATAAATATTGATAGTACATAGGACATGAATCATGAGTAAATAATGAGAATTATCCATGAAAGAATAACATATGAATAAAACATGGAGTTATGAAGAACACATAAGCATATATTATTATTTCCATAGTAGTCAAGGATTCACAACCAGGGAAACAATAGTATAAAAAGTCCTTCACTGAACCAGGTTCAAACTCAATTCTATCCCAATAATATTGAACCCAGTGTACTCCTCGTTCAATCCTTGTAAAACTAAATCATGTTCATTACTCATTCCAGTCATGTAGTAATGAACCAAGCTCATTTTTCATTACATCCATGTCTATATCATTATATATAAATCATTACCCAATTCATTATACCGAGATATAGGTACCAACCATGTCATACTGAAATCATACATATGTGCTACACAAGGAAATTAATAATCATATTGTCAACCATGAAATTAAATGGGTTTATAAACATGTATTCATATCATAAAATGTAGATAAAGACAAAATTTATAATCATTTCATCAAAGAAATAATTGTACAAAGAAATATGTTTCAATGGAATATAACATGTGAATCATAAATTGGTTTCATAAAAATAATTCCATCAAAACATAATCCATGTAGTGGAATAATATGAATGAAAACATTGTATAATTTCCCAAAAAAAGTAATAACTAACACCAAATGATGTTATCTTAGATGTGAAGTAATTTTAAAATAACTTCTATAAAAATTCATAAAAATAATATCCATTCATCATTGGAAAATGATTATTCAAATTGAAAACATTTTCAAAATCATATTCTAAAAAATAAAAATGAAAAAATATAAAGAAATATTGGGAAAAAATTTAAAAAACTTTCTCTGAAAAATTATAATGTAATATTTGAAAACCATAAAACATTTTAAATAAATTTTTAATTAAAATTATCTTCAAATATAATTTATTAATATTTTTAAACAATTTTTTATAACATTTTTTTATGAAATAAAACATATTTCTGACCGAAGAGAGAAATTCGTTCAGATTCATCATAAAAACATTTTTCTTAATTATCATAAGTATAGAAGAGTGAAAAATGTACTAATACATCAATATATCTTGAATAGACATTTGACAACCAAAATAATTAAATTTTGTAGAGATGATGATATTATTTCATCAGTGGACTAATAATCATAAACAGTTCGGATAAACAATGTGATTATTTCAATAAACACATATAATTGGGTAATAAGGGATAATGGAGTCTATAAATAAAAAAGAATGTAAATTATGATTAAAATATCATGGTAATAATTATATTCATGATATAACATGAAAATTTTGTTTATATAAATCTCCAAAAATAATTTAAGTCGACAATCAATCATGAGTTTCAAATAAGGAAAATTAAGACAAAACTATTGTCCTGATTTATATATTTTGAAACATAATAACCATGAAATAATGATCATTTAATAGATATGTAAATACCCATAAATTTCAGTAGAATAATAATTCAATACATCCATGGGAAGTATACAGACCGCAAAAAAGGAATTGGTGATTAATAATTCATGTATCTTGAGTAATAAAAAGTGAGATGAAATCCCCTTATGTTGTGTATGGATTCTCGTCATAATCATACAAGATCCATGTGTAATAAAAGTATGCTTATTATACATAGTTTATAGAGTAATATTATTATATATAAAACCATATATCATTTTATTATGAACTTATATTAACCTCATATTGACAATCCTATATTAAGGTTTCAGGTTAGGTAATATTTCCTTCTTTCATCGTATGAGTATTAATCTGTTAGATATTTGGCCCCTATACTCATTTCATGATTTATAGAATGTACAACATTATATAAATAAAACATATATTTAATATATAAGTATTATAAGAATCTATAGAAATTTGATTTAGGGAATGGAATATACAATTCATCTAGACGGTAAGTCGTACGTACTGTTGAACATTGTTTCTATTTTTATTATCATATCGAATCACCACAATCCATTTTTGGCATTATTTAAAAAATACCACTTTTTGGGTAAGTGGGAACCATACATTAAGAGCCAGCAGCATGTCCCACGTCCGCTTAAACCACACACCAAAATGAAAATTCAAAAACTCCACATTCATAAACCAAAACCAAAAATTCAAAACTACCGCCATGTCGACATCGATCCACGAGACTATCTACAAATCATCATGGACTCAAACAATGAGAGGTCACGTCACTGCCATCATCAGTGTCGTCATGAACATCATCCTTACCATCATAGAAATTTTCATATTTAAATATATAATAATAATTACATATGTATATATATATTATAATTGTAATAGAATTATTATTTCATATATATCATATATTTTCACTAATGCATCCTAAATTAATTCCATGTTGAGTGTGAACGAATCACACCACATTAAGTGGGTGGTAGTCTACTGACACGTGCCTATCGTGGGGTATGACAAAAACAAATATTACCTATGTTAAAATGCTGTAGAGTTGTTATCCTAGGTTTTCTCTAGGGAGGAGTGCACAACAATTACGCTATCACCTTAAAATAAGAGAAAGAAGTGAGGATGTTTTTTAAAAATTGATTGATTTTGAAAAGACAAGAGTGAAGGAAAGAGGGTTAAGAAAAGTATTGAGAAAAAATTGATAAAACAACTAATTAAAACTATTATATGATAAGGGTGATTAGGTTAGAGTTGGTTCTCCATTTGTAATTCTATCATAGTTCCAGTTTATCCAATTCTCTTCTGCTAAACCGTTAAGAGTGAGAATCCACAATCGTTTCTTCTCACTCCCTTGGTCAATTAAAAATGTGAGAGTAAACCTTACAAAAATCTTAGTTTCTTCTACTCTCCTTCCAATGTGTAATAGAGTTTTAGAAAATTCTCACAATTATCTTAGGCAATTCCCAATCGGATCTTATTTATCCTAAGTAATCAAGAACATTCACTACTCCACACAAACGTATCGGTGATCACCGAGTACTTCACCACTAAGTACCAATATATTCCATCATTTATAAACCAGAACCTAGTGGAGGGAGATATTTATCATTGACCAAATATAAATGAACAACAGAATCTAAAATCACATACAATCGTACATGATAATAAAAACTGTTATAGGAAATTGAAGTTGATTCACATAAGAGAAGAGGATTTTAAAACATTAAGAGAAGGAACTCATGAAATACAACATGGAAAACCTCTCCTTAACCAATCACATAGAATATTACCCCACCATGGTAAGGTTAATTGTTACTAAGGGGAAAGAAGAATTAATTACAAAACTAAGACGAACAAAAGAGAGAAAACAAAGAACAGAACATTTGGTGCTCCAGATTATGTACTCCAGAATTGTTCCTCTGTTATGCCCACCAGACGGCCGAAACGCACTAAGGTACCTTCTTATTGAATGTTGGAAATGAAGATTTCTATCGACCCTAAAAATTTTAGAGTCATTGGACAGGTATATAGAACGATATGTCCGACTCAATTACCATTACGTTTCTGGCCGCCAAACACTATTTCACCCACTCCACTTGAACACGCCAAAAGGATGAATTAGTTAGCTCAATAATTTATGAAATTTACTGTGAACCGTTCTTTTTAAGTCCTCTATAGACACAATCTAGAATAAAATCATTATAATGTCGGATGAAGGAGATATTCCATATTTAATGAAGTAGGGTCCATTCTGTCATCCAAACTGATTTCTCCAATTGATTGAATTTTTTGTACCATTGGGTTTCTAATTGGGTCTTGGTCCAGAAGGAAAATTTTAAATCCCACAAGTATATGAATCCTAAAAAAAATTCACATCAATTGGACCCATATTATAAAAGTTATGCCCAAAAACCATAAGCTATATAAAACTGAAAATTTTAAAGAATTACCCCATTTTCATATTTAAGCCCAAAATACACCAAAAACATATAAATGATGAAAATACACTCACATTGAATAATTGGGAGGGATTAAATCATTGAAAAACATATAAATAATAATGAAAATATTAAATCTATCAATTCCCCCACACTTATCACTTGGACTCCTGGAAAAGTCAGAATCAAAATAAATTCAAAGTAAATTCCAAACACATATCCATGAGATCCACCAATTTGAAAACAAGAAACAAAATATATCATGCCTCCTAAAACTCTATTATTCAATGTTATTAATTTAGGATCATTCAATAAATTTTCTCTTCATTTCTCCTCCCATGCACACAAAACACTTACCTAACTTTCATTATCTCTCATTACACAAATTTCAATTTTTTAGAAATGCCTTTATCATCCAAACTCATACAAGGGTCACTATAGGCTTGATAAATTCCTACATCTCCACCCACTGTGAGTCAAAGACATATTTTTATCATGAGGACTTGTTAAGGTTTTTCTGTGGGTTTAGGTTGGTAGGATTTATTTGTGAAAATTGTGAGGCTGAATGAAGAGGGCTTGGCTCTTTTTGAAGCAAAATTGAATTACTCTAATGCTCACAAATGTATAGTCTTTTCTTTACTCCCCTTAAAAGAAAATAAATTCCTTCTCCATGGAATATCAAATAATGTTCTCATAGTTCATCATTTCAGCAGCAAACATTTCAATCTTCTCAAATATAATATTTATTGAAAGCTCCAGAAAAGGCACAGCTTCCTTTTTACATTAGAATCTCCAGAAAGTCACAACTTTTATCATCATGAATGCTCCAGAAAAGGCACAGCTTTCAGCAGAATGATTTTTTTTGCAGCAATAACATCTCTTCAACATTTTTTTCACCCAAAGTATCCCCCAAAAAAGGGTAGTACAATACAAGACATATTCCCCCCAGACTTATGTTCAAATAGATCATGCAATTTCACTTCAAGAGCATGTTGGATAGGGAATATTGGCTTTTATTGTGGCTAACCTAATAGAATGTTCATGGATTCTCTGGGCTACAAGGATTAAATGTTCAAGGTAGGCCATTATTAAAGGGGTTATCTTGAAAAGGGGGCTTTCAAACCAAATAAATGCCTCAATCATTTAAAACACAAGTACCTCAAACCCTCATGTTTTGACAGGAAGAAATCAAATTCTGGTTAAATCAAGCATGATTTGGTTCTCTCAAGAAGTGCGGTGAATGTAAAGAATATGAAAATATTAGGTTCAGAAGCCTCACGGGAATGTGATTTAAAATATAAATATAGTGATATGTGGCATGGGATTCAAAAAACAGAGTATTTTTCATGAATTTCCCAAAGAATTGAACTTGAAACAATGTCATTTTCAGCATTCATTTAAGATCATTTTCAAGGAATAATTTATATCACTCATGGAGATGGGTTTGTGGAGTTACCATGGGGTCGTGAGGGAGAGATAGCTCAAAGACAACCAAATGGTGGGCTAGGAAGGTTTCATAGAAACATCTATTCATGTTTCCCTGATGGACATGAATAATAGAATGGAAGTAGGTGGTGGGAAGGTAAGGGATGTAAGGGTAATCATGTTTAACAATACATGTAAATAGATCCATTTCCTAACCAGACATGACACCAGTATCCTCATGGTGAGTCAAATGAATGGCACTAATGTACCTGTGGATGAAACTAATGGATGGTTCAAGGATGAGTGTGCTCTTTTGTGATGGGAGGGTGTCCTTATGGTCATGCCAAACAATATCTTTCCACATGGAAATGAGTTCACAGTGCATGTGACAAGACATGAGGTGGGGTGTCAGGATGAGGGTAGAAGCTATTCCCTCATCCCAAATCATCCATGGTGAGGAAATAATTGCGGCCTCCTAGCCAAAAGTGGATAGGGGTTGCAGTATCGGTGGGTGTCTGATAGTAGGAAGGCCCCTTGAACTCAAAGGTCTCTATGAACTCTAGAAAACAAATCCCTATATGTATGAGTGCTGACAAGTAGTACCACAATAAGATGTGTATTCCCTAGAAGATTCTCAATCAGCTCAAAAATTTTAATATGATGTGGAAGGCTGACCTCCTAGTAGTAGATGCTCATATAGATAGTGTCGAGGATAAATTTATATAATCTCCCTACAATAGGATAACAATGAAGAAAAATTAGGGATGGATGTGTCAAAGGGTAGGAAACAGCTGGTGAAAGTGGTGGTCGAACTTCTAGTGTAGGAGAACATGGTCCTGCTGTAGTGGTAGAAGGTGGAGTAGTGGATACCTGAGCTGGATCATAAGGATGTCCAGTAGTTGGAGGGGATGGCTCGGAATGGTCCACCACTACTGTGGAGTGTAGCATTGAGGGGATGGAGCTGGAAGTGGGAGTTGCAGCATGTGAACATTGGACCACCATAGAAGGTGAGTATGTTGAAGGGGGAAAAGGTGAGCCACGAAAGATACAACATTGACAGAGGTCATAGTGGGATGCACCATCAAAAGAGGAAGAATAGTGGCCAATAATGGGGGCTAGAAAATTGGGAAATCCAATGCTGGCCTCTTGGAATATCGATGATGAATCCAACAGTGAACACGCTGCTCACCCTTGACACCAGAATTGGGACACATCCCACTCTCATGATATATATTGGCCATAAATGGAAGAATATAAAAGAAAAAAATAATAAAAGAAAAATAATAAAAATAATAAAATGTGATAAAACTGAAAATTTAGGAGTAATCGGCATGTAGATCTAGTGTATACGACCTGTAGTATGATCTGTGTAAGAACCTGTCTACTATTTATAGACATGTTGTGAGGGAATTCTCCATGTAAATCCCATACACGCCATGTAACAATGTGTACAAGGCCTGTAGTAAAAAATGCAGTGGTTCTTGTATAGGTGGACAGACACGGCTTCTACTATGGAAAGGGATAATGTAAATACATGTTATGTGTAAAGGGTAACATGTCGTGTGTGGTAACATGTTGTGTGAGTAATGTATACCATCCACATAGATTAATCTAAAGGGTCAGAGGACACGACATGTCCCAAAAAATCACACTGTGTATGGTAACATGGGAAGGGGCCAAGTCCCCAAGGACACGATCTAGGCCATATGGCCTGGGGAGGCCTGGTATACAGCATGTACCGAATGTACTCACTCTGTATATTTTAAATGGGAACTTTGTGGGTTTTCGGCCATGTACAAGTTGTACATGGCATGAGTTCTTCTCCAATCCCATGTACTATGCAGGATGCTGAACAGTCGGCTGATCTAGAAATCAACATAAAAGAGATTTAAGATTTATAATAAGGTGTGTAGAATGGCATACGTGGTCGGAAGATCACAATAGGAAATAAATGCTGACACAAAACACTTAAATTCGGTGCATGGAATTTGGGGAGGGCTTATGGCATGTGGGAGAAGAAACAAAAGGGGGGGAGTAGCATGACACTGCCTGAGGTCTAGTAGGGCCCGACCTCTATAGTCGGAGTACACAATGTGTATAAGAGAATACACACCATGTATATTTTTTTATAAATAAATTAAATAATATAATTATATTGGTAAACTATGTAATAATTAATTTTTATAATATGAAAATAAATAAATAAATATATTATTTACTAAAAAATCAATCTATACACATAATGTATCAGGGAAAAAAGGTTTTGTTTTCTAAAATTGGAAAAAGAGAACAACAACCTTTGGCCTGGTTCATGGAGCATGATTCGAATATGCAATCAGTCGTTCTGAACATAAGCCCCCAACCACTAGAGAAAATTTTACAGTGCTTCCAATTTATAATTATTTGTAATTGATAAAGTAAAGGTACAATTATACACTGGATGAAAAAAATGAACAACGTGTGGTTTTAATTTGAATGAAAGTGGTGATGTAGTGTGATTAGTTGAGTTCGTACCGAGGTCCTTTAAATCCAGACCCAATACTCTCCCAATCAGACAACACCGCCTGCATATATTTTCTTATTTTTAAAAACATTTAACTTATCAATTAAATAATTACACACACGATGTATATCAAAATGAACGCAGTGTGGTTTTATTAATATGATAAAAGATTTATATGGGCTGGTTGTCAGGATTCGAACCCGGGTCATTTCGGATAAGTTAAAAACCCTGGCCAACCAGTCCATCCGCATAATGGGTTTACATTATATAGAAAAACATATATATTATTTTCAAAAATACCACACATGTCATATAATTAATCATACGTATAAAAAGGATGAATCCAGTATCGATGGTAGGTATGGAGGGATTCGAACCGGTGATAACTTTGATATATTCTAGTTACCTTTCCATTGGAACTAGCATGATCGTTTTTCAGTAATTTATTTATTATATATATATAATATAAAAAATATAAACTAAAAAGATATGTAAACACTGTGTGTACAGGTTATACATGATGAGTAACCTCTGGGTTCCCTCCTAGGAAGCACCTTTGTGTTATGTTTTTTTCTTGACCTTACCTGATCATTTTTTACCCGAATTATATGGTGGACATTGTACACAACATATCATTAATTTGAAAATATGGTTTGAAATGCAGCCCAGTTACCTTGAATCGTTGACCATCCGCTCCATCCACTTCCACCACATCGTGGTGGAAAACATTGATCACATCGAAATTTCCTGACAACCATGACATGAGTTTACCTGGGAATAGTCTCAAATAGAAGTTAATTAAATGTATGTCATCCCTGGGATGGAATGTTTTCTAAGAGATCATGCGGTCATGGACCACCTTTTTCTTCTCCTTATATAGCTTGTCATTCTCGTATTCATCCCACCAAATGACGTCATGTTTTGTCAGTTTAAACATGCACTTTTCCATAACATCGTTGAGATCGTAGTTTAGGGATTTCGCATCCCAATAAGATATATGCTCTAGATCCAAAGTTAAATGAAATTACTTCCCATAGATCAACCGGAATCGATACATCCCCATAGGTGTCTTGAAGGCACTCTTGTATGCCCACAAGGCATTATCGCGTTTCTTGGACTAGTCCTTCCTTGATTCCCCCACTGCATATTCACTTTCTTCACACATAACCTCACACTGCTCCTCCCAATTTGCGGAAATCCTTTTAAAGGATTCTTCTAATTTTTAATTCATAAGTTGTAATTTTTGTAGTGCATTGTTCGTCAAATTCCATGATAGCATCATTTATAAGAATATTGGTTAATGGTTCAGTAATCTTTAAAAAATCACGAAACAATATCCTATAGAAACTAGCAAGCAAAATTAATATTTATATATCTTAGGCAAAGGTGGTAATTGGAAATTGTGATATGATATCAATCTTGGTTGAGTCAACATAAATTCCCTTATTAGAATTTCTATGCCCTAATATGATTCCATGTTGCACCATTAAGCAGTACTTATCACAATTTAAAACCAGATTGCTGTGTTCACACCATTGCAGAATTAATTCCATATTTAACAAACAAGTGTTAAATGATTTACGATAGACGTAAAAATCATCCCTGAAGACTTCATGATTTTTTTATACCATATCATTGAATATGGCCAACTTACAATGTTGAATGGGGGTTGGATCATTACACATGCCAAAAGACATCCTCCGATAAGAAAATGTCCCATATGGGCATCTTATGGTTCATATTTATTGGTCTTTGGGGGAAATAAATATTTGGTAATAACTAGATTAACAATCTAGGAAGCAATATAATTCAGGCCATGATAATCACTCCAGCATTTGATCCATTAAACGTAGTGGGAATTGGTCTATTAGTGTGGTATCATCTAGTTTCTGTTAATCCACACATACTCTCCATCCATTGACTATTCTAGTTGGGATATGCCTATTTTTATCATTATTTATTATGGTGATACCCCTCTTTTGGGTACCACTTACAGGGGACTTACCCATGGGCTATCGGAGAGCAGGTAGATGATCCCAACATCTATGATCTTGATTAACACCTTTTCATTATCTCCATCATTGGAGGATTTAACTATCAGTGTGGTTGTCGAGAGGATTTGGTTCCTTCTTCAAGTAAAACCATTTTGGTGAAAATGGTGGGACTGATCCCATTATTATCATTAATTGTCCACCCAATGTCTTATTTCTATCTTCTTAGAAATTGTAGGAGTGAATCCTCTGGATCATTTGTGAGTTAATCAATGATGATTACTTGAAGAGTGTTTTCATCACCTAGGTACCCTTATTTTAAGGATGATATGAGAGGTTTGAGTTCAAGTTGATGGGCCTTGACAAGTGATGGTACCATGGATTCTACATTAGCTCGCTCAATTATATATCAAATTATTGCACATTTCCATTATTGACCTCCATGGATGACGTTGAATTGAAAAACATCTGGTTCATATTCAAATTTAATTTAATTGGTTAGTAGTTTAATGGTGATAGAAGAACATTACATGTCATTATATATATGGCCCAAGGGATCAGTCATAGTTTCCAAGTCAAAGAAATCCTCATTCTCTATTAGTGATACCTAGTGAACTGGTTTGAGAACATTCTAGGAGACTCTTTCATCTACCACTTAGAAAATCAACTTTCCTTGGTGCACAATGATCAATACCTTCCCAATTTTATAATAAGGGTCTTCCCATAATGAGAGGTTCCTATTGATCTTATTCTATATCGAGTATGATGATGTTAGTGTGAAGTATTAGACGTCCAAGTTTCATGATAACATCCTAATGTATCCCTTAAGGATATGTTATGGATCAATCCTCTAGTATAATGTCTTAACAAGTTTTTTGGCGATCATTTATCCATATCCTTTTAGAAGAATCCATAAGTAATAAGGTTAACACTCACCCCTAAGTCACGAATGGCTTTACCAAACTCACAAGATCCAAATTTGAAAGAGATTGTGATACAACCTGGATCATGGAGAATTGGAGGAACAGAATGTTGTAACACTGGTGAACATTATATAGTAAGAGAAATTGTCCCAAAATATTTCATCTTCCTTTTGATTTAAATTATATCCTTCATGAACATTTAGTACATTATCATTTGAGTTAATGTCTCGGAGAGACGAATATTTATATGATCTATTCGGAATACCTCCATGAATTTCGTGAACTGCTAGGCCAACTTCTGTTTCTTAATTAGTGATGAAAATGTAGGGGGGGGGTTCAACAGGTTTAACAACTTTATTTCCCATTCCATGTATAATCTCTGGTAGTTCATGAGTCGAGGGAGACTCCTTGACATTGATTATTTGTCGGAAGTGGATGTTGGTTAAAAGGGAGTTTTTTCCTCACCATTATTCATAGTTAAATTCTAAGGAAACTCCTTCTCACATCATAATATGATATCATTGTATTCTTCTTGTGGGTTCCTAATGGAATAACTTGTAGAGTACTTGGATTCCAAGAAGAAATTTTATTGGAATTTGTCCTAATATAATTCTCAAGGCCTCGAATGGATTCCTCTTGATTTTGAAATCTTGTTTCAGTTGTTGTTATAAATTCTTCCATCATATCCTCCAACTTTGATTTGGTTTTTGGGTAGAAGGTTGAGTTTTTGGATGCCTTGGTTGTTGATTCGGGAGAGGACTTGGATAAAATTGTTTTTGGAAGGAATCTTGTATCTATTGTATTGGATATGGATTCTGGTATTGTTGTTTCCCATAAGAGGTTAGTGTTTGGGGTTGGGGTTGAAAATTATATTGTTGTTGCCTCCAAATCGTATTTGAATTATCTTACCATACTGGGTTTTGGTATTGAGGGTATATATTTGGAAGGCTATTATGGGATACATAGTTTAACTCACTTATTCAAACCCCATCATTTTTCATTGTACATTCACAGATGATATTATTTTCACCACATTCGTTTCATGCTAGGTGATTCAACATATGATCTTGAGATGTATTTTTTAGATTTAATGCACTGATCTTCTTGGAAACCACATCAAGTTTCGCGGAAAACATCATAGTGGAATCATTTTTTTTCATGCCACTCTTCTGAGTTCCACTCTCCGAGTTCCACTAGAATATATTTGAAAATATATCTTTGGGAAATTTGAATAGTTCCTCTAGTGATTTCATCATTACATTTCCTCCAGCAGCTGCGTCAACCACTAATTTGGTTTTTTTTATGAGACCGCCATTTAATTTTTGGACATGAATCCATAATGGAAGGACATGATGAGGTAACATCATTATCATTTTACATAAAATCTATCATGATTCATACATTTATTTTTAACCATGCTACTGAAAATTATGAATTTCATATTACATTGTGATCATCTTTGAGGGTAGAAAATATTTTGGGTGAAATGTTTTGGCCAACGCCTCCCTGTTGAGGATAGATCACTGATGTAATCCTTTGATCCAACCCTTCAATTTATCCCTTAATGAAAATGTAAATTACTAATTGTTAATGGCATCCTCAGACTGTCCATTATAGAAAAAGGTGAAAATAATATCTAGAAAATTGGAGAGATGAGCATTGGGGTCTTCACTGGGTATGCCTCTAAATTTCACCATGTGATGAATGATTCTCAAGATGGTGGTCTTGATGTCAAACTTACGGGACTACACTAGTGGTCTAGCAACCCTTGTATCTTCACCTTGTATTGTAGGAAGACCATACATCATAAGGGTATGGTGTAGGGGCAGTTTCTCTCGAGGAGGTGGGGGATCAAATTGTTGTTAAAGAGAAAAATAAGGCCCCTGACCTGGCTGCAAGTATGGAAACTTCTTCTATTGGAACTATAGGGTTTACGGTGTGACATACCATGGAGAAAATAGATCTTTTTACCATTGTTGGTATCATGGGATGAACTCCCGTATGTTAGCTAGTGGATGTTTGATCTGCTCATTCTCTGAATCTATTTGTTGTTTTCGATTGTCATCTAGGCGAACTGGTTTTCCATATCCTAGGACAGTAGTAAGATTGCCATCTTGTATGTTTTCCAGGCCAGTTTTCATGTTTTGTTCATCCTTTAGTTCACATCATCGCCAAAAGACCATTAGTTTGATCTCTGGATCAAACAGAAGGATGCCTGATGATTTTCCACTCTTGGAATGCATGATATGGCCACTCATGCACTTTTTAATCTGAAGAACACTACAAAAATACCAATCAATGTAGAGGAAAAATAAAATAATGAAAATCCTAAAATATAGTAGGAAAACATCCTAGTTAATATTTGAATTTTTAATTTCCACCATAATTAATATAAACAATTTAATCAAAACATCAGTAACATTAATCCATATAAAAGTACCAAAATTTGTAATCGTTTCTTCCAAAGTGTTATATTCAATAATCCACATTAAATTACCTAAACAACTATAATTAACATAAGGGATCGATGCACATAGAGGGGGATTTATTTTGTATTTTTTTCTGGTTTGTTATTAGATTACAGTTGTTTGTTGAAATTTATAGTTTATTTTTTTGTTTTAATAACGGGGTGATTGGTTTACTATCTCTTTAAAAAAATTACTTTTGAAGATTAATAAAATCACATAAATTTTATTTTTGGTGAGAAATGGGAAAAATAAGTTAATGCTGTGGATTTTTAAATGTTTTTTATTAAATAAATTTTTTTATTATGTTGTATTGTTCATAATTACTCAAATAGTTGTATAATGACTATAAAAAATCTCCATTGATCTAGTTGGACTTTTTAAATCAATAAAAACCAATTCCTTGTTCTAGAATTTGATATATTTTATTTTTATAAATTATGTCCCTTTTGAGATGATAAAAAATCCAATGATCGTGGATGTTCACAATTGTAATTCCCGATTAGTTCCCTAAAAATCCCATCCTTGTTTAGATAAGATATTTATAATGATATTTAGAAATAATTGATAATTAATTGTGATAGAAGAAGGAATAAAAAAAGTATAATATAATAGTTAACAAAATACATCCCACAGTCTTCCACATCCCCAACACAAAGGGAGTTTTAATAATCATAGAGTAACTGGTAACTAAAATACTTGTGATACATGAATTAAACATGGAACAATCTTCAAATTGAACATCATCGGGGAGGTAGCGACATCGCCTCCTTTATTATCTTCCTTCTTTTGGCGTCTCTGAAATTTCCCCATTGGTCTATCTTGGAAATGAGTCATTTTGAAATTGGGGGACCTACACTCCATTTATAGTTTTTAGGAATACACAACCTGTACTATAAATTACATGGCATGCTCCCTGGTAAACATGGTTTTTCCCTCTTTTCTTAGCTGGTGGGTGAGCTACCGTGTCACCCTTGATGTGGAACACGACGCTGCCTAGTTGGTTGCAGTACATGGTGTGTATTGCCTCCCTAAATGGGGTGTAAAATAAATCACCATCCACCAATAACATCAATAAGGGACAAAATGGTTTGTGTATGGGAAGAACATGGAAGGTATGCTTTGGCCGTCAACATGGGTGTGTATCCAGTATTCCTAATCCCTGTTGTGGAAATAATACATGGTGTGTGTATGAAGTACAGGCCGTGTATATTCGAATTTTTTGTACAGTCCTTTCTCTCTTTGTGTATTTGAATGGAAAATACCTAAAAGTCATTATAATCACAAATATAACGAATTTAATCTACAAAACGACTAATATTTGGTGAAAAAAAGTTTTTATGCTCATTAATGAATATGAAAAATTATACACAAATCATGAACATCATGTGGGACCAATATCTCCCCCAACGAATTTGGTAAAGATTAATATCTCATGAGATAGATAAAAATATAATGTGAAATGATATCGGTTCATTAATATTGGGATATAATGTGAATAAATCTCAGTTTATTAGAAAAAGGTTGGAATGAGGAGTAAACACATTGGAGTAAAAGAAATTTCCCACTTTGATGGTGTTAGAAATGTTCCTCCACTAATATGGAAATTACTTTATTTGATTATATATAAGCCTCAAATTCTAGGTCTTATATTATGATCTCTGGGAATATCTTGATTTATGAACTTCTATGAATTTTCTTGTGACATGAAATTAGGATCTTTGATATGTATGATTTCATTTTCAAATGTATTGTTTATGTTATTATTTATTTTTATTATGATGTGAATTATATGTCACTTGTTTACCCTTAATGTGCATCTGATCTCATGTTTTCTAATTCTTCTTTTCCATACGATATTAATAAAGTTATTAAGTTATATGTTTAAATCACGGTTTTATAAATAAAAGGATAATCAAGAGAATATGTATATGTTTTATGAAGTAGTTTTTTATGTTCCATAGTTTTAAAAAACACTAAACCAATATGTTCATGGAATGGTTTTTGATATGTTGTTTAATTAATATTCTTTAATTAAAAAATAATTTCTACATTTGAAATTTATGGGCCTTTATGGTTATAATCATGGTAAAGGACTAGTTAACCATTCGAAACTATGATGTCAAAACCTTCGCAAGAACACTAAATGATAACTCTAATTGAATAATACAATCCCAATGCTTTGGTGATGATTAAAAAATATATGATACAACCAAATGCCTTCTTAATTTAAATTGTATAATTAATTTCCCTTTATTATGTGGTTTTCCAAATAGGATTTGTGTTTCTCAGACTATTCTTCATGGTTTTTTTCAATGGTTGGAAATCAAAGGAACTACGTTAATGCTGAATTCAATGGGTGGAGAGACTCATGATGGATACTCACTCTCTCTCGCATCTACCTCTGGAAAAACCATAATGGGGTTGGCGATGATCCCCCACTACCGCTAATCAACGCGTTGTAGGAGAATTATCGGCATCCTCGTAATGATCAGAAACATGCCTTCAACCCTTTCACGAGACCGGATTTGATCTCGAGGTTCCCTTCGATTAACCTAGAACCGAAGGTCCCAGGTTTTTGAGATGGAATTCCAATGATTCCATTATCATCATTGGAGTTTACATTGGCCGAGAGATTTCTTAATCTAACTCTAGTGGCATGGTTTAGGAACAAATGACCTTCAGTGGATGTCTTCGATAGGTTTGTATTCGATTTTTGGGGGCTCCATGATTGGGAAGTTTTCGGCCTGAATGATAAGAAAATATTGATGGTGTGATGTTCATCGTTGGAGGACCTTGTTCATGCACTTTCATATGCTCCCATGAAGTGCGGTTTCTTCAAATTCCATCTGTATCATAAGAGCTATGACTTCTATCTAAACTGATACTCTCCTACAGTTCTGATTTGTGTAAGTCTTCCTCATATACCTCTTAAATTTCAAAATCATGCTACTATGCGCATCTTAGGTAATGTGGTGGGTTGATTTCTTTGTGTTCATTCACATACCACCGCTGTTTGTCGTCCGATAAACCCAAGGATGTTTGTGTAAGTCGACAAGTCGAGAGAACTGGTTGAATATGTGTGGATAGAGGCTGATGAGCAGATTCGGTGTAAAAACCAGTCTTTTATTAGCTGTGTGTGGATTTATGCTCTTCTTGCTGGCGGATGGGTCATGTGAGAGACACATGTAGAAGGGGAGGTCATGAGGGGATGATTGCTGAACTGGCGAGGAAGGAATAAGTAGGAACGGTCCAGTTCCGGGCTTTGTCAAGGTAGGGTGTTGAACCCCCATTGTTGGGAGCTTCGGATTAGATAAAGGAGAAAGTGAAGAGCTGGGATATGGGTAAAACAGTAGCAGTGTGGGTTTAAGAGATGGAATATGAAGGTAAGAATTTTCATGGAATGGAAATCGTTCTTTGGTCATAGGGATTGGTGAAATATCCCAAGGCCACTTTTAAGCATAGCGCCTCTTCTTGGGGGGTCAACCAACATCAATTTGTAGGGCATGGATTGGATTGTGATAGCATTAAAACTCACAACCATTATCTAGGCCATGATGATAAGGGCGATGGAAGAAATTCAGTTGGCTAGGGTATTTTGAATACTTTTGTAGACAACATGGTGAGGCAGGAGAAGCCACTTGATTTGCCTCCTAATCTTAATGTTCAAGCTGTTTTTAGCAGATTGATAGGTGATCTCGGTTGTGTGGGTAGGCTTTTCTCAGTGCCGAATCATAATGTAGTGGCCAGACATAGTCAGTATAGACCTGTAGGGGAATCTTAATATGAATCCAATGAGGAGTGTCCTATGGAAAAAGCAGTTTGTGCTTTACAGGGTGTGGATTTAGAATATTTTTGCAAGCATCCTCAGTTCATGGGGCATGGCTTCTTGAAGCCCAGTCAAGACGAGGCTAATGGCCGGATGCCGCTAGATGGGGAGGTCTTTTTGGGTATAGAGATTAATCATATGTATGGCATTGGTGATATGAATGGAAGGGAAGCTCAAATAATGATTGTGGGAGGGGGCATGACCAGATTCCTACAACAGTTTCATTGAGAAATAGGTTCTAAGGCCTTCTAGAGGCTGATGGGAACTCTGAATCCATTACAGTAGGATAGGGAGTATGGGCTAGTGTGAAGGTTGTCAAAGGGAGGGATCTTGGTCAATCAGTATAGGAGGATTCTAGTCCAAGTAGTAATAGGGGATTCGAGAAGATGATGGGGAAGAAATACTACTCTTAGTTATCTCCTCCTCTAGTGACTCACTCTGCAAAGAAGATTAATCACACGAAGATGGAAAATGAGTTTAGAAACCTTCAGAGATAAGGGGATTGAGATGATGATGACTTGGTTCTCCTTTTATGTTATGAAGAAGCAGTGATGGAGCAGGTCATGATGCTCAATAAAACTGAGTAAGAGGCATCAAGGATGATGTGGAGGTTTCTAGAGGTGACCCTTAATGAGGAACAATTTTCATGGATTGACATACATGACACAATTTTGGTAGGGGGTTTAACAGACGGGAAATCAGAATTGAGGTGTACATTCAGACGTGGGATCAACTTTCTTCCGAGTTTGAGAAGAGGATGGTGGAGGTTTCTAACATACAGTTTTCATCTCTATTCGGGAAACTTTTTATGCAGAGGGATTCAGGTAGTAATAAATTTATTAATAATGATTCTTGTCATGTTGGTGGTTTTGGCTAGGTTATTTGAGATGTCTTGCATGTGAGAATGTGAAACCCAATGGTTTTTCCTACTGGATGTCTTTTTTTGGATTTTTGGTGATTTTTTCCAGCTCTGTACTTGGACATGTGCCGGATGAGGATCAGAGTGTGAATTCTTCATCAATAGAGGCCTTTTGTATTGGGATGCGTGAGAGGGTATGGTTACGCCATTGGTATTGTTCCCATGCACTATGAACGTGATTGTTTTCCAAAGGGTCCTATTTTGGTGAAGGGATGATATCATGACTCAATTACTGGGGTGGGGTAGGTCTGGTTTTTTGCTTTTGTTTATTTTCCTTATCTGGATGTGTTGTTTTGAGATTGTTCAGTCTGATTTTGGAGTTTCTCACTTTTTCCCTCAAAAGTTCTTTAATAATAAAAAAGTAATTTGGAGCAGTTGAATGTAATGGGTAGTGCAGTAATTATCCTCTAAAGAAATATATATTTGTGATTTCATTGTAACATTATGACTTCGATCAGGTAATGACCATTTTAAATTTTGTTGTATAATTCCATAAAGAAACCCAGGGAGCGCGCCTGCACACACCACTATGGGTTCTAAGCAGATATTTAAATTAATCAAATAACTACATTGGATTTGTGAAAAATGTTATTCCGCACCTTATCAGGTTGTTCGAGATTGAAATAATTAAGGATTAAAACAAGATAAGAAGAGAATTAATGAAAATTTAAAATATCGTAATAATGGATTAAAAGAAATTTAATAATAAAATTGAATGGGGGTTACGAAAAAAGTAATAATAATTAATGTGGGAGATTACCATTTTTCTTATTTTTATCTTCTTTCTTCTTATGTCATTTTTTTCTATTTTATTTAGAAATTTATATTCCATTTTATTCTTTTCTTTCCTACCATTCTCTATTTTCCCTCTCTTCTCTTCTCTTCTCCCTCTCTTACGTCTCGCCTCCCCTTCTCCCTAGGTGGCTCACCACCTTCTTCCACCTTCAGAAGATCATTGCACCACCGTTAATCATCTATTTTTTTCACTATCAAATGCAATGTAAACCTTATATTAAGGTGAATCATGCGCAATTAGAATCGTACAGTTTTTTTGAGTATTCTTCACACAGTCTATTGTGGAAATATAGTACCATATTTTTCAGTTTTTATAAAATCATCAGTTTTCTTCTATTTTCATAAAAATCAAATCCTACCACATATCATAGGATAATCTTCAAACATAAAGTAGGGGTCTACATGATTTACCCCTATTTCATTTTGATTTATAAAAAGCATATGGTTGTGCTGTTTGTCATGGCCTACCGATATTGTTCAATTTCACCCAATCATTTATATTTAATTGTTTCCCTTAATAATTTCAGCATTATTTATCATAAATTGAATTGTTTAAATTGTTTCAACATGGTTAGACACCACTTTTGTTTTTCTAACATTGTGGGTATAAATTCTGTTAGCCCGAGAAATTAGTTTATTTTTCTACATGTGTCATAGATGCTATTTTATTTTCATTTAAATTAAATATATTTTAGAATAATTATATAAATTTAGTTTATGGTTTATTTGTAGATGTTTATGATGATTTAATTATTTATTAAAAAATTAATTTATCTGCATGTGCTGATACAATATATTTCCTCGTTCAGTTTTAAAACTGAAATATTAAATTAATACCTTATGTTTCGTGGGTGTATCTGCATGGATTTCAAGAAGCAATTGTATATGCATACTATTTTTCTATGAAATTTTAATAATATTATGGGTGGGGATAGATTGTGGGTCCTGTATTATGTTCCAAACATAGATGCTTCATTCCGAACTAATTAATTATATCGCCATGGGGGTGGGGTCTTAGGCTTTTTGAGACCGAGAACATCCCTAGGAATTCAAAATACTTTTGAGTGATATCATTTCCAAAAGGGCCCATTGAGTACGGATCCATTTCCAATGTGGCTACGCAAAACCTCAGGTGACACTCATCCCCTTTCATTGCGATATCGAGATGGACTCAGGGTAATTCCATGCCCCAAGTGATACATGATCTTTTAATAATTTTCCATGGATGAGCTCGATGGAATTGGGTAATTTGAAGGATGTACCACATAGATACCTTCAGTTTGGGCTCATACTCCAACTCCCAACATGAACATATTAATAATGATGAATTGAAGGTGTATGATAATGTCACATGAGTAAATAGAGAGTTGTGATCCTTTATGGTACGTTGAAGCAAATATGGTTGACACCTAATTTAGACCCCAAGTTAATGCACATGGTTTCAGGTATGCCTCTTCTTTGTTTTACCTTGTGTTTCAACGCTTATATATATACAGACGTACATCCTTCTTATTATAGGTACATCCTTCAGATTCCCAGCCTAGGCCGATGGAGGTGATTATGGACGACTTCCATTGGGAACCCAAGTCATGTTTTTTTATTTTGATGCGCTTATTTTATTGTCTTAATTTATTATATATTACACATTACATTTAATTACTAAACTAAATTGAATATTTTAGACACCATGGGTGTCGTCCTACTGGGATTTTATCTCACACCCTGCTCGAGTATCGTTGATACCTGAGTATATTATATGCTTGTAGATTTTGACAAAGGGTTGTGTGCTGGTTCTGATGCTTGATTATTTCATGATTCATAGGATGGAGACTAGGTAAGAGTAGTGAAACTTGGTTTTGATGAATTTGATTCACCTGGAGTTTTTTTATTTTAGTTGGATAGTATGATTTTGTTTTTATTTTTTCGTGCTTTCAGTTTGGACATTCATCATGGCATGACAATACATTGTGAGCATTTAAAAATGATTCTTATTTAGTTGGATTATTCATATTTTTTCTGCCTCAATTTATTCATTTATATGATTCCTCTATTAATTATTAATAATTATTTACTTCCACTTTGATAATACTTATTACCTATGAGGGACTAATCTCCCCCACAGATAGGAAAAAATACACCAGTCTTAGTCGGTAGCCTCTAGTGTTTGGGGAGATATGCTAGAGGTTTTGTGGCTAACCCGACATGGGTCACCCTTTTGGTGGTTCCCATGATGGGGAAGATACAAGTTTGTATGAGAGGTGTGTTTTTTATTATGCCTTTCTATTTGGGTTAGACATGAGACAAGGATACTGGTATGTGGAATGTACCATGTGCTTGGACGTAGCTAACCCATGTACAGGGGAAACAAAAATTCCATTGCTTGGGATTATCGTTATTTATTATAATTATTATTGTTGATATTATTTCACCGTTGGATGAATCACAAGTTTTATGTTGTTATTAGTATTGTCATTGTTGAGATAAACAGTTTTTACCGATTCATCCTGATGATATGAGGTAAATACATTGGATGCATCATATTAGGCACCATAGGATTAATATGACATACATATTTTCAGGTCATATCTACATTCATCTTGAATTATACTATTTACATGTGACTATGGTTGTGACTTGTGGTAATTATATTGAAATATGGGTTTTTTAAATATAATGTTGCGATAGTCTTTTAATTGTTAACCCGAGGTAACCTGGAAATGGGATGTATACCTTGTTTAGAAATACTCCTTAGTTTTCTATACCATATCGAAACCCAGATCCTGATGTGGGTTATCTATTAAGTAATTCTCAGAGGTTGGCTATATACCGGACCACTTTTTTCACCATACCTATTTTCCTCATCTTCATCTATTTTTTTTAAGGGGTGTTTTTTGAATCTTGTAGAACAATGTCTCTAAAACGTATTTGTGTCATGCCTTAGGAGAGTGGAAATGAGTACATTCTAGAGATGGCGGGTCCCAAACCACTAGTGGTACCTCTTGTAGTTCCTCCGGTGGTACTACCTCCTATAGATCTTTTGAATGACATTGACGTTCAGTTCAATGATAGTCTCTTCAGGTTGATGTAGTTTGTTTAGAATATCTATAGACTGGCCTCATCAATGGAAGACATTGTGTTGGTCTTTCTATAGCAGCACCCTCCCCCCATCTCGTGATGTGGCGACCCTCATTCTAAATAGTCATGGATAGAAGACATATAAACTATCTTTGACCACCTTGAGACACTTCTAGAGAAAAGGGTCAAACTTGTAGTCTACATGCTTCGTGACTCCTCCAAACATTAGTTTATTGTTGTTTCTTAGGCTGAGTGGGCCAGTGGTAAGGATTTGGTCAAAATCAATGAAGATTTTAATGATCCCTTTTTTCAGAATAATTTGAGAGATAATTGTGCACGAGAATTCCAATATCTTTTTCAATGCTCTATGATCGTGTTTGAGAATTCCACTCATTTCACAAAGCTTCAGTGTTTTTCCCCATCACTAACTAGAGATGTGAATACTACATAGAGACATTTTGGGGATGGACTTGAGTATACTATCCCCTCATAGGTTAACATCTTCCATTTCAAAAAAATCAATGAGATAATAATTTGGGAACTAATTTAGGAGAGAAATGCCAAGGAATCTAAACAAGTGAGCCATATTGGTTTAGTTCTGAGACAGTGTGACAACTCTTCTAGAAGCATGAAACCCCATTTTGAATGTGCACATGGGCAGAATCATAGCCAGAAAATACATTTTGAAATTTCTTTCACATGTCATCAGGGTGGATGTAACGCCCCGACCCTAGATACCCAGAGTCGGTAAATTATTACATAACATTGGCATGATCACAAGAAAGATCAAGTCTCTAAAGACCGATTCGTTTAGTAGCCTTGGAAACACTAGATATATATTCATAAAGTTTACATTACATAAATAAGTGAAAAAATACAACAACATATTGTCTTCATATCCCCTCATACTATCCCTACAGGTCATTCATAAAATAATTCTTCACATCCTGGAAAAAATATAACATTTAAACGGATGAGCTCAGATGCTCAGTAAGGATAACAATATAGTGGAAACTTTCATAATTAAATATAAAAATTAAAGACAATGTATAACTAAAAAAAGCCTTTTAAACTTGAACTTCAGCATAATATGGCAAGGATAAAATGAAATAATTCCATTTACTTATTCACATGGATATTCTACTATTCAAATAATCACATGAAAATATTAATAACCACTTTTATAATGACGGAATGCATAATGTCAGACTATCATAACCACATAGCCAAGGCCTCGTGACAAGACTACGAATAAGATTTTGCCATGGCCTTGTGCCAAGACACTAGTTTGTCTCATGAGACCTACCGATGCATCGAGGAGCTATAGTGGGCTCCACCCGTCACTTACTAAGTCCAATGCATTCTTTATATGAAAATATTGAAACATAACATAAACATTCGTATTAAAACTAGCATATGAAATGTCATTACTTATCCACAAACCATGAATGGTATAAAAATAGCACATCCACAGTCAAACATAACTGGATGGTAGATCATATATACAGAATAATTATAATGTTATATTTATTATTTACATGAATTACACATCATTATTATACCCATACAAATAATAATTTATTGAATGAAAATTACCCCACGACGTGGAGACGGTATGTCGTACATACGCACATATGGTGACATGCCATTCAAAGGATGGATAGAATACTGAATATGGTTGTACCATATTTATAATAACATCACATTATATAGAATATACAGGAGTTATTATTTTAGAATATAAACAACAAAGAAAGAAGAAGTTGAAGAAGAAAGGAACTTGAAAGAGGGTCGTGAAAACATTACCTCTTCTTCGGGGTCTTCCTTTTGATTTGATCAAAAGGGACCCTTAGGTTGGCTTTCTGATCACACTAAGGCCTCTAGGTTGTATTGAAGGAAGTTGAGAGAGTATTTGGTCAGGTTTTGGCCGAACCAAAAGGATTTGAATGTGTTAATTAGTGAGAAGGGGGAGTGGCCTTTTATAAGAGGGGCGAGGGGCACATTTGGAAAAGCAAACAATATTATTTTATAATAAATTAATATTAGGTTTATAATGGATCAAAAGTGTATTATTTAAAGTTTAAGGTGGGGATGGGTCTAAAACAACTCAACCAATAGAATTTAGATAGGTTTGGGTCATTATATTAACCTTATCTTTATGTATTAACTCTTAGTTAATTAGTTTCGCTTTTACAATGTCTCTTTGTATTTTTATATTATATTGTTAATAAAATTACTATATACATCCAAGAGACCCACAAGTGGTCCATTAATGATACACATATCATTATATAAGTCTCTTGGATGAACCTTAGATTTTTAGTAATTGAATATAAATTAATAATATAATATTTGTTTTAAAAACTCTTTTATGTCAATTTTGACACTATTGGGTATTTTGTTTTTGATAAATTCATTACAGCATTATTACTTTGAACACAATTTATATAATCAATCTTAATATGGAATAATAACCTATAAAATTAGTTTAATTCGTAAAAAGTCACAAATTATATTTATTTTGATATTTATAATATCAATTATTTTAATATTTCATTAATTAGGTAATTATACTTCACCATTGTGTCATAAATAAATTAAATTATTTAATGTCTAAAAATAATAAATAAAATACCATTATGTAGGAAATATTTTTAGCTTTCTAATGAATATTTAAAATCGAATATATCTTATATATTACACTATATTAAAAATGTTTTAGTAAATAAACATTGATTTTAACTCTTTTAACTCTTCTTTGAATTAAATAATAATAAATGTCCTAATCTAATACAAGTGGACCTAAATGATAATATTTTACTCCTAAGGTTTTTATTTGTCTAGATACACTTGTCCAATAGAATTAGGACATGTTTTATGGTAATATTAATATCATTTTTATCCTTAATTACCCTATTTATTTTTAACCGTGGTAAATAAAAGTTGAAAGTTACTATTCACCAAAAATTATTTTCATCTCATTGAACCAAATTTTACTCCTTGATATTAACCGTATCTCTCAGATTTTCAAAATTCCACTCACAGAAGCGGTAAAATTATTTTTTATGAAAAATTCAATTTTTTATCTACCACTTAGTGGTTTCACTATTCATCAAAAAATGAAAGTTTCCAGAAAAACACAAAAAATTAGGCCTAAGATATATTTGATATTATGAATTAAAAAATGATATCTATTTTACCAAATTCAAATCAAATCAATTGCATTAATTAATTTAAAAATTAATTCGCGTCGTCAAAACAAATAGCGTGTTTTTAAAAGATAATAACTATCAAAAGATTGACACTTGTTTATGTCTGGTTTAAATGTGAAATTACATCCAATGACCAAAATGGTATTAAATGGTAAAAATATATTCTAAATATACTTTAAAACCACTCAAATTAATAATTTATTACTATTAATTATTTCTATTAAAAAAGTTGTTTTTAATTAAAATTTAGTAATTTTCACTATTCATCACAATATGAAAGTTATACGAAAAGTACCAAAATTTTATCCTAAGCTAATTTCGATATTACTAATCCAAAAATTAAGTCCATTTTGAAAGATAAAATTTATAAAATTTCAAAATGTATGTATTACTGTTCATAACAGCTAGTTTGATTGGTTGTGGTGTGTTAGAATCTCGAAGTTGCGTACAATGCACGCCATTGCATTGTTCAAAGGGAAACGTACCGTGGAAGCTTGGGGTGTTACATTCTCCCCTCCTTCAATAAATTGCATCCTCTGATTTTTTTTTAAAATTGGGCTTCAGAATATAATGGAAAGTCCCACATCGGAAAAAGAGTCAATAAAATTAAAACTTTAAAAGAAAGGAAGAGAGGTATAAAGGTCACCATAGATAACCCATACTAGGATTCCATGTAGGAAAAAATGGATATGGATGATAAAATAATTATTATGTTCTGATGGAGAGGGATAGAAAACATGATTAGAAGAAAGTTCATAATAAGAAAATCACAAACTTGTGTTGGGACAAACGATCATTAGTCTCCTAGTAGGAAAAGTAAACGGACAACATTTTTTGTTTTAAGTTACATTACATAAGGACGATGAATTCATTTATGATATTGAATAAGAACGTAACCAGATATACTTACATTTTATGTATAGTTTCATTCTTTAATAAATTTTTACCACTAACTCATTTTTTTGAACAATGAGTATTCAAGAATACTTGGTCACAATGGAAGAGCTAGAATAAACTTCTATAGAAATAAATGATCCACACAGGATAAACTATATATTTACCTTGTCTTTAGAGATTAATCAAAACCAAAATGGTTAGTATAATATCTGATGATCCCCCAAATGGATATTCCATTAGAGGAAAAAAAACACTGATCTTAATTTCTAAAATTTAACCATCAATACCCCAAAGTTAAATAAATACCATTCAATAATCAATTGTCCTTAAAATCCTTCAATATAATCCAAACTAATATTGAAACTCAAAACTTATAAGAATGTAGTCTTCCACATTAAATTGTATCTCCAAATGACATTAATTACTCTTAAAGTCACATACATAAAAGTAATTAACCTAATCATTTCCATAAACAACCCAAATCACTATAAATCCATAATAAAAACATAAAAATCCACCATTACTCCTCAAATGAAATCCCATACTATTCTATTTTCCATAAAACAAAGCGAACAACTTCAAAAATAACATTTATCACTTAATTACCAAATCATTTTAATATACTATGGGTATTCATTTGATAAGACATAAGATTTAAAATCAAATTATTAATGATCAATAAAATCATTTAACTAAAAATAATAGTCACACTAAACAGGGACTTCACGTAGTCCAGTGGTAGGCGATAAATCCCAATCGCACTTTGGTTGTGGGTTCGATTCCCACAAGTTTGTCTGACGCGACGGGTTGTCACATGGTATGTGTGTTGTCCTTTTTCAAAATCTATATTTTATAACATTACCAAAATGAGATGAATTCCTCAAAATAACCATAACATAATTTAGCCACAAATATTATCTCATACCTTGCATTTTCATCCCAAATTATAATAACTTATAATTGCCTCAAACCCAATGATCATATAAAACCAAATGGTTATTCATAACTATATCCATAAGAGAAAATATAATTATTCCTCAAATATCATTCTCACATGGAAAACTGTAGGGTTACAAATACAAGAGAAAATTATTCCAAAGTAAACCCATCAACAAGGAGCACTAATACTTATTAAACATTTCTCCAACCATTTAATTCCACATAGCTTCTCCTTTGTCCAAGAAAATATCCTATAGAATAGGGTATTCACTCGGTTAATGGTCAGGTCCACTACATTTACCGAAAATGACTGTAAATGGTCTCTTGGGACCATTTTTATCTTCTTCCATAGTACTCTTCATTTTTCTTCGGCAATTCTTCAATTTATGTCCTTCCTTTCCGCACGTAAAGCATTTCTTTATCCCATTGAGACACCTTCCTGGGTGTCTCCTTCCACATTTTCTGCATGATGGAAAATGGGGATTCCTTTCTCCATGGTCTCCACTGCTGGAGTTCTTATCATTCATCATCTTTCTCTTCTTTTTTGAGTCCGGGAATTGGTTAATATATATATTGTTGATCATATTTTTGGAAAATCGATTTTGCATAAAGATGATATCTTTTACTCCTATCAACATTCAATTTTGTTTCTCATTTCCACCACCTTTCCCACATTGGACATCATTCTCAAAGTCACTATGACTTCTTTGGAATCCATCCATTGAAAAAAACTAGAAAGCATTGTGTGAGTAACAGTAGTCATAAAATCATTTAGAGATTAACATGTCACCATATTCTCAATTTGAAACACATTAAGATTAACCAAGGACATTTACTCTCATCTTATACATATAATACTTCTAATTAGTTTGTAAAGAAAATATAAATTATCCTAAGCATATCCCCCAAGAGTGTCATAACAATGAGTGCAGCAAGGCCCATTATCGTGCACCATTTCTCGTTCGAGTCTAGCTAAAAGTGGTGTTTTCAGGTTTTACCCCTAGGTACATCAGTTCCAGAGCTGCCTTTACCTGCTCGTATCCAGACAGGGATGTATTTCTCAGAAAACTCACAAAATCTCTACAATACCAAAATTATAGCAATTTCTTCTATACTAATACTCAAAGTTCATCTTAGGTTTATGTGCTCCAATCAGAGTTTATCTAACTCTAGCTTCCATGGTTTGTAATAAACTTCCTATGATACCAACTGTAACAACCCGACCCAATATACCTAGACTCTGTGCATTATTACATAACATTAGCATGATCACAAGAAATATTAAGTCTCTAAAGAATGATTAGTTTAGTATCCTTGGAAACACTAGATATATTCATAAAGTTTACATTACATCAATAAGTGAAAAACTACAATAACATATTGTCTTCATATCCCCTCATAATATCCCTGCAGGTCATTCATAAAATAATTATTCACATCCTGGGAAAAATAAAACATTGAAATGGGTGAGCTCAGATTCTCAGTAAGGATAACAATATAGAGGAAACTTTCACAAATAAACATAAAAAATTAAGGCAATGTATAACTAAAACAAAATCCTTTTAAACATGATCTTCAGCATAATATGGCAAGGATAAATTTAAATAATGCCATTTACTTATTCACATGGATATTCTACTAGTCGAATAATAAAATGAAAATATTAATAACCACTTTCATAATGACGAAATGCATAATGCCAGACTATCATAACCACGTAGGCAAGGCCTCATGCCAAGAATACAAATAAGATTTTGTCAAGGCCTCGTGCCAAGACACTAGTTTGTCTCATGAGAATTACCAATGCATCGAGGAGCTATAGCGGGATCCACCTGTCACTTACTAAGTTCAATGCATTCCTTATATGAATAGTTTGAAACATAACATAAACATTCGTATTAAAACTAGCATACAAAATGTCAATACTTATCCACAAACCATGAATGGTATAAAAATAGCACATCCACAGTCAAACATAACTCATTCGATACAATATGGGAGATTTTATTGTATCAGATTAACCTCAATAGAGAATGATGAAGGATAGATGAAAATAGTCATCATAACTATTAGAGATAAATATCCCACCTTTTCATGAAATCATTTAAATGTCACACTATTTGTCAAGAAGTCATTTAAAAACATATTTTTGAATCAAAGTTTCCCATACCACTTTGAAACATTTAAAATGAATTTTTATTTGAAAACTTTAATTTCCATATAAATAAATCCTTAAAACCATTTTTTAAAAGATGGACATTAATGATAAAGATTTCAAAGAATAAGTCTTTAAAACATTTAAAAATGGTATTTTATTTTGAGTTTCTAACCAAAAGGGAGACACTTGAATACAATTAATTGAATTAATCAAAACTTTTTAATATCAAGAGAACAAAGATATTCATGATATACTATGTCAAAGTACATTATATACACCACATAAAAGTGATTTGGTGTATAACAACAAAGATGTCTCAATGGAATGCAAATTGAGATGAAATCTGTCATAAAGGTCATATCCTTAGGTTAAGGATAAATCAACGACATAATTATGTGTGACACATATAAATACACTTAATATGATTGGATATTCAGTCTAAAACAATCAAAGGACATTCACACATATTCTTGTAAAAAAACACCAATTAATTGGATGTTTTAACTCAACAAATCGAGATTGAGTAAAAATTACTCTTATCAAGTTCATACCGATCACTTGAGAATTTATCAATGGAGTGATTATGTGTATTAAAAGTATATCCACAGAAAGGGGAGTGGAAATTATGACATAAGCAAATGAATAGTGATTCCACACATAATCTTGGAGTAAAATAATCATTGAAGTATGCGTAAAGCCGAATGAGTGGAAATTGAAATATCAAATTCCCTTATCAATTTGGTAACTTACGAAACATAAACCCATGAAAGAAGGAACATAAAATGATGATGTGAATATCAATATATTAAATTATATTACACAATAAATACAATCATGGGGAATACACATACATTACATGTAATAAAGAAGTGGTGAACAATGGAATTCTCACGAAATTAAGTGTGAGATAAGAAACCCCTTACTTTGTACTTTTTCCTTGGTTGACGGTAGGTTAACCTCCTGTATAATGGTGAAATAATTTTTATTAATTATACAAGAATCATTTAAATTAATATGATATCATATATGATCTTTTAACATTGATTTGTTAATAATATTGTAGTATTATCGTCATTTTGGGTGTTAACTTACTCGTTTTCCTTTATATTATTTCTTACGTAAGCCGTGATTGTTATGGATATGTTGTATCTTATTCATATACAGAATTATATCAAGTCCTTAAACATTATTTTTAATCATGAAATGATAATTATACTTGAATGGATACGATGGAGAATGAATCTCATCGCGTTCGTGGTGACAGTAGTCCCTACGTACGCACGATCGACAATATCATTATTTTGATGTTAAAATAATATATAATTGGATGTTATATCATATATAATGAATAATTTTCATGTTATATTTATTATTTACATTAATTACACATCATTATTATACCCATCCAAATAATAATTTATTGAATGACAATTACACCACGACGTGGAGACGGTAAGCCATACGTACGCATGTATGGTGACATGCCATTCAAATGATGGATATAATACTGAATATGGTTGTACCATATTTATAATAACATCAAAGTATATAGAAGATATTGGTGTTATTATTTTAGAATAGAAATAACAAAGAAAGAAGAAGTTGAAGAAGAAATGAACTTGAAAGAGGGTGGTGAAAACATTACCTCTTCTTCGGGTTCTTCCTTTTGATTTGATCAAAAGGGATCCTTAGGTTGGCTTTCTGAGCAAACTAAGGCCTCTAGGTTGTAGTGAGTGAAGTTGAGAGATTATTTGGGCAGGGTTTGGCCAAACCAAAAGGCTTTGAATATCTGAATTAGTGAGAAGGGGGAGTGCCCTTTTATAAGAGGGGTGAGTGGAACCTTTGGAAAAGCTAAAAATATTATTTTATAATAAATTAATATTAGGTTTATAATGGCTCCAAAGTGTATTATATAAACTTTAAGGTGGGTATGGGTCGCAAACCACTCAAAAAATAGAATTTAGACAGGTTTTGGTCATTATATTAACCTTATCATTAAGTATTAAATCTTAGTTAATTAGTTTCGCTTTTACAATGTCTCTTTGTATTTTTATATTATATGGTTAATAAACATACTATATACATCCAAGAGACCCACAAGTGGTCAATTAATGATACAAAATTCATGATATAAGTCTCTTGTCAGAACCTTATATTTTTAGGAATTGAATATAAATTAATAATATAATGTTTGTTTTAAAAACTCTTTTATGTCAATTTTGACACTATTGTGTATTTTGTTTTTGATAAATTCATAACAGCATTATTACTTAGAAAAAAATTTATATAATCAATCCTAATATGTAATATTAATCTATAAAATTAGTGGAATGCATAAAAAGTCTCAAATTACATTTACTTTTATATTTATAATATCAATTATTTTAATATTTCATTAATTAGGTAATTACTGCATCATCATTGTGTCATAAATAAATTAAATTATTTAATGTCTAAAAATTATAAATAAAATACCATTATGTAGGAAATATTTTCATATTTCTAAATCATATTTACAATGTAATTTTTTTATGTATAACCATATATTAAAAATGTTTTAGTAAATAAACTTTGATTTTAACTATTTTAACTCGTCTTTGATTTAAATAAGAATAAATGTCCTAATCTAATACAAGTGGACCTAAATGATAATATTTTACACCTGAGGTTGTTTTTGGTCGAGATACACATGTCCAATAGATATAGGACATGTGTTATGGTAATATTAATATCATTTTTACCCTTAATTACCCTATTTACTTTTAACCGTGGTAAATAAAAGTAGAAAGTTACTATTCACCAAAAATTATTTTCATCTCATTGAACCATGTTTTTCTCCTTTATATTAACCGTGTCTCTCTGATTTTTTAAATTCTACTCATAGAAGAGGTAAAATTAAGTTTAATGAAAAATTTAGTTTTTTAAGTACCACTTAGTGGTTTCACTATTCATCAAAAAATGAAAGTTTCCAGAAAAATACCAAAAATTATGCTTAATCTATATTTGATATTATGAATTAAAAAATGATTTCTATTTTACCAAATTTAAAAGAAATCAGTTTCATTAATTAATTTAAAAATTAATTCCCATCGTCAAAACAAATAGCGTGTTTTTAAGAGATAATAACTATCAAAAGATTGACACTTGTTTATATCTGATTTTAATGTGAAATTACATCAAATGACCAAAATTGTATTAAATGGTAAAAATATATTCTAAATATACTTTAAAACCACTAAAATTAATAATTTATCACTATTTATTATTTCTATTAAAAAATTTGTTTTTAATTAAAATTTAGTAATTTTCACTATTCATCAAAATATGAAAGTTATCCGAAAAGTACCAAAATTTCACCCTAAGCTAATTTCTATATTACGAATCCAAAAATAAAGTCCATTTCGAAAGATAAAAGTTATAAAATTTTAAAAAGTAGGTATTACTGTTCATAACAGCTAGTTTGATTGGTTGTGGTGTGTTAGAATCTCGAAGTTGCGTACAATGCATGCCATTGCATTATTCAAAGGGAAACTTATCGTGGATGCTTGGGGTGTTACAGTGGAAGTTTTGGTAAAAGGAAGACACAGTGCACGAGATACTCTAAGGAGTTTTAAGATTGTGGGAAGATCGGTCACCTACAATGTTTCAACAATTACTTCTCTTTATCATTTAGTGGAAGAGGATCCACACCTACACCACCATCAGGTACGAGATATATGACTCAATAGTAAGTTGGAAGTTATTTTTCCATTGGCCGATTAGGCCGAATTAATGGTGGAGGTCATGGTAAAGGATTCAATGTTTCATTTTATCAACAACATTATAGTGGACCTGCATAGGGAAACTAGAAAGCTTATTAGGGTCTTGGTTCAGGTCTCTTATACATAGTGAAATCATATCCAAAGGAGAAGATTGCAGGACTATCTATGGATAGAGGTACTATTTTAGTAGCCTTTACTTTAGTTTCTTCTCTTCTTTATATTGGCACATCACACTACTTTTTATCTTCTTATGTTGTAGAATGACTAGGTTTTCAAATTCAGCACCCTTGTAGTTCTATATCACTCTATTTTTTAATAATATTAAGGATATAATTTATTCCCCAGTGCTAAGTGTCCCCCCATGAGATTGGTGGGTACCATTTCATTTGGAATTTCCTTATCTTCAATATTTCTTGCATCAAAGTCATTCTCATTATAAACTGGATTTCCCTTTATCATGCTCATGTGGATTTCTATCGCTGTCAGGTGTCCCTTAAATCCCCTTAGAGAAATAGATATCTACACAAAGTAGATTGGGATATACCGAAAGACCAATCTTGGACTAAATATGCAAGGCTAGGCCGAGTGATAGCCTAGTTACAAGTCTCCTCATGAGAGATCAGGGAATGAATCTAGTTGAATTACCGACAACTGTGTATCTATTCAGGGATGTCATCCCTGAAAATTTTCCATTCATAACTCCTATGAGGTACATGGTGTTCACTATTGATCTCATTCCAGGTGCCACTCTAGTGTCTATTACTCTTTTTAAGATGGCACCAACCGAGCTACATGTACTCAAAAATCAACTTGATGATCTTGAGGCTAATGGTATCATCAGACCTAGCACATCGTTGTGTGGTTAACCCATTCTTTTTTTAAGAAGGAATATGGTACCCTTAGGTTATGTGTGGATTATCATCGACTCAACCAAATTATGGTATAGAATTTATATGTATTTACTCTCATAGATGATCTCTTCAACCAGATCAGGGGAGAAAATGTTTTTCAAAGATTGACCTGAGGTCGGGATATCACTAGGTGCATGTGAGACCATTTGATATGCGATGTACTGCATTCAAAAGCTGGAATGGATTGTATGAATATGTAGTTCATCCATTCAGCCTCAGGAAAACACATGCATATTCCATGGCTCTGATGAACCAGGTCATTCACTTGTATCTTGATTCCTTTGTGGTAGTCATCATAGAAGACATATAGTCATATTTGTGTTCCAAAAGAAACCATTCGACCCATTTTGAGATCATTATGAGTACACTGAGAGAGAAACATCTATATTCTAAGCTCATCCCATGCCACATCTAGATAGATAACATTATCTTATTTGGTCGTATTATATCTGAATCAGGTGTATCAGTTGACCCATAAATGGTATAGACCGTAGATCCATGGGAGTAGACAATGAATGTATTAAACATTGGTAGCTTCATAGGTCCTATTGGATATTACATGAATTTCATCTAGTATTTCTTCTAAATAGAATCACATCATATGACCTTAATTAAGAAAGGTTTATAGTTCATATGGTTAGGATCTTGTGAAAATTCCTTTTAAGAGTTGAAATTGTGACTAACCTCATCACTAATCCTAATTCATATACCTCTACTATATGATACATGAACTTATGGCAGCATATATGTGCTGAATACTTGTTGTAATGCCTCGACCCTCATTACCCAGATTCGGTGCATTATTACATAACAATAGAATGATCATAAGGAAATCATGTCTTAAAAGACCTATAAGATTATTATTTTTGTAGAAAAGATTCATACATAAGTTCAACATTACCACTTGAAAAGAAATAAAATACGAATTTATTCCATTAGAAAAATCCAAGCATCCTAGATTATGCCTGAAATTCACTTATAACTAACATCTTCATATCTTGGTAAAATGAAACATCGGAAAGGGGTGAGATCAATCGCTCAGTAAGGGTATGCAATACAGTGGAAGATAACATAAATATTAAGCCTGGTGAATAATTGAAACCACATTACATTACATATAATAAACATGAATAATTTTATGGTAGGAATATGAGATGAGTAAATAATGCCATAATAAAACATAATCTTGGGTGTTATACTAGTCTAATGACCACATGAACCATAAATATTATTTTTATAATGAGGGAAAGTATAATTCTGGACATTCTAAAATATTTTGTCAAGGCCTTGTCTAAGACATCTAAATATGATTAAGGCCTTGGACAAAACCATATATCAAATTGGGAATGGCCTCAGCCAATTCCACATCCAGTTGTCTCATGAGTCCTACCAATGCATCGAGGAGCTATAGCGGGCTCCACCAATCATATACTAAGCCCAACACATTCCTCATATGAAAAAGTTGAAATATAACATAAATATTTGTATTAAAACTAGCTTACGAAATGTCAATAATTTAACCATAAACCATGAATGGTATAAAAATAGCACATCCACAGTTAAAGATATCATAAAACCTTCAATATAATATGGAAGTTTTGAATTATAATAAATCAACTTCAAATAAACATAAAATCTATCAAAGGATGTTGACATAGTTGAAATCAAAACCTTTTTAGGGAAATAACTCTTTCTATTTAGATATCATTTAAGAGTCACACAATTATAAAGAAAACATTTATTTTGAAAATATTCCTATAATCTTGTAAAAGAAGCTTCAATGATGTTATAATTGCAGAAAATAGATGTACACGATGTATATGTTAAAAAAACAGTCTTACCTTAATTTTGTCGAAAAGGTCATAATATAACATGTTTGGAAAACGATGGAAAAATTCCATTCAGAATGTATAAGGTCAAATATGGGTATAAATGACATTAAACCATTGCCTATTAAATAATAAAAATGTTTTTGAAATTCATTTTTAAGAAGCATGGATGTGGATGATAAATAGTTCCCAGTAGATACTTACTTAAAAACAACCTCGGATAATAATGTTATTGTAGAATTAACTCATACCTTGTACTTTTCCTTGGTCTAGGGTAGGCTAAACTCCTGTATAATTGTGAAATAATTGATATTAAATTATTCAAGAACTATATACATTAATATGATATCATATATGACCATCTAATATTTCTTTTTTAATAATTTTTTAGTATTATTGTTGTTCCGAGTGATAGCTGATTCATTTTCTTTTGTATGCTTTGTTACACAAGAAATTTTTGTTATGGATAGGATGTATCTTATTCATATTCAGAAAGATAATAAGTCTTTATACATTATTTTTAATGATCAAATTAAAATTAGTCTTGAATGGATACGATGGGGAATGAATTTCAATGTGTTAATTGATACGTTAATCTGTACGTATGCACGATCGAAAATTTCATTCTTTTAATATTAAAATAATATATAATTGGATGGAATGTAATATATATACAGAATCATTATCATGTTATATGTAACGTCCTGGTTCCAGAAGCCACCCAGAGGTGCCCCGTACCCGGTTGGTCACATGAACTCAAGCGCATTTCCCCGAAAGCCAGAGGCAGCTGACTAGCAGTGAGGGCCATGGGTGTAATAGTGTAAAACTATGCCCTCATTGGTAGAGTACATAGCGAAAGTAAACAATACATATAATAGTGGAAGTAGTAAACATCCAACATCAGTAAACAGTGGAAGACTCAAATAATAAACAACTAGATCACAAATATATATAAAATGATGCATGGTATATATATCATGGAAAACAGCCACACAAGTCACAATGATGAATACAACCACTACTAAACCAATGTAAAAAAGTAACAGATAAACACCTCCTCAGCATCGCAAGCCTATGCTTAGTCCCATTCTCCCAAGCTCCGCAGCAAATCAAGAACTTGAAGTAGAATAGAACTTTCCCTCGTCTCTATCAGTCAGGGACTATATGGATGGTAAAATTGCAGGCAATAGTAAACAAGGAAGTACTCAACAGTAACAATCCTCAGTTTCAAAACAAGAAACAGTGAAACAAACAGCTAAACCTCAAATAGGCAACCCTCTAGGAAGTGATCACAGCCATCCCCTCTGGTTCAACCTAATAAGTACAAACAAACCTCTGGTAAGCACACTCAGTCTAACCCCTATGGTACTGTATATGAATATAATAAGACTCGTGGGGAAGTACTCACAGTCAATCCCCTTATAGTCAAAGGTAAAGCAAGACTCCATGAGGAAGCTCACACAGTCCATTCCATGCATAGTCTAGGGTAGTCAAGGACTCTCTAAGGAATCTCACACGATCAATTCCCCTTATAGGCCCAAGGTCTAGGACACTCTGAGGAAGCTCACTCAGTCAATATCCCTTATAGCACAGGTCATTCATAGACTCTTGGAGGAAGCACTCACTGTCAATTCCCCTTATAGTCTAAACAATTCTGGATTAGAATCAAAGACTCTCTGAGGAATATCACGTGGTCAATCTCCTTATAGTATAAAGTAATCAAGGACTCTCCGAGGAAGCTCACTTAGTCAATTCCCCTTATAGCACCAAGTGGTTCTAGGATCTCAGGGGATTCATACTTGGATAATCCCCCTTATTGCAAAAAGTGCTCAAAGAGTCTCTGAGAAAGCTCACATGGTCAATTCCCTCTTATATTATACTACACCAGGTTCTCACGGCCCAATGTATGTCAACAAGCATAGAATTATATTATGGCCATGTAAACCTATAGAACTACTTGTCTAGAAGTATACAGCTTATGAGCATGAAAAATGAACTATATCGCTCCATCCTACAATACTTGTCATGGGAAACAAACAAAGCATCCTAACAGGATAAGCATAACCAAACATTCATAAATAGAAAATGCAAAGGAAACTCCTCCAAAGCATCGCAATCTACCATATTGATATACTAATATCCTTTACTCGCACACACTATCAAATCATGCAATTAATTGGGTTAAAAATGGTAAATGTAAAATACCCCATTCATGGGTATTGGTGGTCTTTCACATAGAATTAAAAGACCATAAATCAGAAGGCACAAACCACCTACATCTTAGGGTTTTAAGAAATCGACCTCTTCTCCCAAAAACACTCCAAACTGGGTGAATTCCTCCTTGAAACCACCTCCAAAACACTTCCCTAACATCAACAAGGTCAACTATTAACACACAATGTCAACACAAACCTGGATCTAAATGAAACCCTCTTAGATCTAGGAAACTAAGAGAGGAAGAGGGCTAACCCTAACCAAATTGTCAAAGAACCAAAAGAGGGACTTACATGATGAGAAAAACTTTCGCTCCCCAAGAAACCCCTTTTATTTTCCTCCAAAACGGGCCAAGGAGCTCCCCCAGCCCTTGAAAAATGCAACTCTCTCATGAGCCATGAGTCAGAGGAAGGATGGGGGAGGAATGAAAAATCCCGGGTATCCCAGGACTAAAAAACCCTTACATTAAGTGGTCACATGTTTACCCCACATGGTTTGTAAACCCGTGCACCAACCATGTGGTTTCCACTGTCTCACCCTGGGATTTCTCAAGGATTTCCCACAACGATTGAAAAACCATGCGTTGCCCATGAAAAGCCCACTGTCAAGAGTTGCACTGTTTCCAGGGCTGGCCGAATGGTTTGTTCAGACCATGCGCCAACCGTGCGCCAACCGTACGCCCCTGCATGACCTCCATAATTTCCATGTTTTCTTAGAAACGACTAGAAAATGAACACATACATAAAAAGAAGTTCTGGGTTCTTATAAAATTCCCCCATTAAAGAAAATTTTCCAAAAATTTCCCCAGAAAGGTGGCGCAGAAATAGAAACAACAAAGTATTCCATCCACTGTACTCTTACATCAGCCTCCCTCTCCCAAGTCTCATCTTCTACTAACCAGTGATGCCATAACACTCATACCAGAGGAACATATAGGCCATAGGTAACCTTTGTACTACGATCGACAATCCGGATAGGAAGCTTCTCGAACGAGGAATCCACCTCTAACTCATCCTCCTCATGTTGCAACACATGAGACAGGTTTGAAAGGTAATGTTGAAGCTGTAAAACATGGAATATTTCGTGAATAGCCTGGTACCTTTGAGGTAACAACAGCCAATAGGCAACCGGTCAAACTCTCTCTGACACATCAAACAACCTGACGTACCTCGTTGAAAGCATACCCTATCTTATGATCCTTCTGTGTCCCAACCTCAGTGTGACATTTAGAAAAACCTTATCTCTGACCTCAAAATCCAGAGTTCATCGCCGCTGAGCAGCAGAACACTTCTGATTAGACTACACAATAGCCATCCTCTTCTGAATCAACTATATGTGTATCGTTGTCTCCTGGACAAGGCATGGTCCTAACATAACTTTCTCTCCTGCCTCCATCCAACACAAGGGTGATCGGAATTTCCTACCAAAAAAAGCCTCATAAGGTTCCATCTAAATAGTTTCTTGAAAAGCATTGTTGTAGGAATTCTACACTATAGGTATATGTCACTCCCATGAACCTCCAAAATCAAGAATACATGCTTGAAGAATGTCCTAAAGCACCTAAATCATATGCTCAGACTGTCCATCTATCTGGGGATGGTATGTTGTACTCAAAAGTACCTGTGTACCCAAAGCCTTCTATAGCCCCTACCCAACCCGAGAAGTGAAACATGCATCCCTGTCTGAAACAATAGAGTGGGGAAACCCAGGAGATGTTCAATCTCTCAGATGTACAACTGTCCCAGCTAGTCAATACCAAAGGTCTACATGATCGACTAGAAGTGAGTGAACTTCGTGAGTCTGTTAATAAAAACCCATATCGCAGCATTCCCTCAAGGCGACATCAGAAAATTGGTCACAAAGTCCATCGTGACGTCATTCCACTTACACTTTGAAATATGTAACTACTGTAGAAGTTTTGCTGGTCTCTGAGGCATCGACTTCACCTACAGAAAGGTGGAACACCTCATGAAAAACTTGTTAACATCTCTCTTCATACATGTGCACCTATACTAGCAGTGTATATCATGATACATATTAGTGACACAAGGATGAACTGCCCAAACCGATGAATGAATGTCCTGTATCAGCTCCTCGCATATGTCTGTCGGCACCCATACACGCCCCTGGACACACAATATATCATCCTCGCCTATGGTCCATCCAAGAATAGTGTCCTCTCCTGAAACACATTCCCATAGGACTAGGCCTTCATAATCTGATAACTGCATCATTCACACTAAATCAAGAAGAGTAGAGGTAAAAAATACTGAAGATAGAAATGGATTCATGTTTCTATCATGCACCTCCAAATGCATCTCAGAGAACAGACCCATAAACGGCCACTCACTACTAGAATACTGAACTTTCTGTATCTGAGTCCTCCCGCTCAACACATTAGCCACCGCGTTGCCTTTCCGAGTCGTATAGGAATTATCAAAATCAAAGAATTGTTGGTAAATGACCCACCTCCACTGTCTCAAATTCAAATCACACTGAGTGAAAATGTACTTGAGAGTTTTTTTTCTGTGAAAACCACAAAATTCTCTCCCAGAAGGTAATGTATCCAATAACGTAAGGCAAGAACAACAGCTACCAACTCCAGATCATGTGTTGGGAAGTTCTTCTTATGTGGCCCCAACAACTGAGAACCATACGCAATGAATCAATCTCCCTGCATGAGCACAACTCCATGACTGATACCTGAAGCATTGTAGAAAATAATATAGCTCTTTCCTGGCTTTGGAAAGAATAGTATCAGTGCTGAAGTCAACCTCACTTTTAGCACCTAAAAGGTTGACTGACATGAATCTGACCACATGAACTTTTCACCCTTCATAGTCAGGCCCGTCAGCGGTGCTACAAAGAGTGAAAATTTCTGAATGAAGCATCTTTAGTATCTAGCCAGACCTAGAAAACTCCACACCTCAAAGACGTTCTTTGGCTACTCCCATGATACTATTTCTCTCACTTTCTCTAGGTCTACTGATACTCATGTATCTGAGATAACATGACCCAAGAAGTGAATCTGATCCATCCAAAAGTGTCATTTTGAGAGCTTAGCATATAACTGATGCTCTCTCAGTGTAGTGAGAACGATATCAAGATGTGTGTCATGGTCGTGTCTTCCGTGAGAGTACACCAACATATGTTCCACAAAAAAAATGCGAAAGGATCCAAGTATGGATGGAATAGTCGGTTCATCAGTGGCATGAAAACTACAGGAATGTTTGTGAGACTTAACGACAAAACCATATACTCGTATAGACTATACCTGCTACAGAAAGATGTAATAGGTTTATCTGATGGTCTAACGTGAAACTTATGGTAACTGGACCTCATGTCAATCATCGAGAACACCCGAGATCCTCGAAGATGATAAAATAGATCATCAATCCTTGGCAAGTGATATCGGTGTTTGACCGTCAACTAGTAAAACTTCCGATAATCCACAGACATCCTAAGTGTATCATCTTCCTTTTTCACAAAAATTACAGGAAAACCACAAGGAGAAGTACTGGGTTAGATGAAACCCTTTTCCTACAACACCTCCAACTTCTTCTTGATTTCTTTCAACTCAGGTGTAGCCTAACTATATGAAGTAATGGACACCCATGCCACTCCTGGAACTAGATCAATTAAAAATTCTACCTATCGCTCTGGATGAAAACCTAAAAATTCCCCTGGAAAGACATCCCTAAAATGATCCACTAGTGGAGGAAATTATATCTTTGAAGTCCCCTGGTCATACAGATATAGACTAGAATTCTAGGTTGTAACTCCTCCTAACACATAATGCTCTGGACCCGCTCTCCTGGCCTAGATATCCCATTATCCCTTATAAAGAAAAGATGCACCCTTTGGTGATTTGAAACTCACCCTAAAACAATAGAATTTGATGACTACTTGGAAGGGAACCAACCAGTCCATTACGAAGACGACATCATATCATGTAATCTCTACGACATAGAGGTCCCAAAGGAAGTGATGACATCCAACCTCAAGAGGGAACTCATTGCACTGACATACTCTAGATGTCCTCATCCCCAACAGAGTGTACAATGTCATGATATCGGTAGTGGAAAAGATATGGAGCACAACACTCTCCACGACAGAAACAAATATAAAGCGATGGGAAGACCCTGTGTTAAAAAGTGTAGAATATGAAACTGAGACAACTAGAATGGTACCGAGAACTTTAGAGTTTCTGGGATCCTGCTCCTACTGGGTCTGCTCCACCGCAAAAGTATGGCCTACTCTACGGCCCTGTTACCCTGCCTGATCGCTCTGAGCTGATCCACCCTGTTTTCACTGATAGCCTGGTGACTATCCACCATGTCCATGACCTCCACCTTGGCCTAAACGGCTAGAAGAACTCCAGTTCCTAGACTAGTGAGAAACATATGGGGCTTCCCATGTATGAGGAGTCATAGATGAACTCATGTCACCTGCTGCTGGTGAGAAGATCTGACAAAAACGCTGCAAATGGATCATCTTTCTACATGATTGGCACTCCATCGGGTCTCTCTGGATCTACGACCGAGTAGGCTAGCTTCTCCCGCACTGGTATCATACCACCTGACTACCAGAAAATGCATCTCGCCTAATTTTATCTCCTCGCACAGACTCTCTACGGCTCTTCCTACTATCAAAAGGAGTAATACTAACTCTGGATGTCGAACCACCCTGGTGCACATCTTTAGAATACCTCATATTTTCCTCTTTGATTAGTGCCTAGTTGACGATGGAGGATATCAAAGTCAACCTGATGATGTTCACCTGTGATCGGCTGTCGTGCCTCAGACCATCCTCAAACATTCATGCAAGGAACAAGTCATCAACTCCTGGAATAGGGGTGAAATGCTACAGCTCAATAAATTGTGAAGAGTACTCCATAAAAGAATGATTACCCTACTCCATACTCAAGAACTCTCAGGCCTGATCGGCCCCCAATGTATCTGAATATAAGTAATCTTATAAGATGCACGGAAAATCTTCCCACACCATACTATGATGGCGCCCCGCCTATGAGATCACCTCCCACCACCTCTTGGAGAAGTATCAAAGCATGTAAGTAGTGAGCTTCACCCTCTTCTCTGGAGGTATCTCCAGATTCTTGAAAATCATCATTGTGGCTTCCAGCCATGAAGCTAAGCCTACGTTCCTCCATCCCTTGAGAAAATAGGAGGAGGATGCTGCTGAAATACCTGTGTCAATTCTTCCATCGACGGGGAAGGAGGCGGCGCTCCCTAAAATGTCTGAATCAGCATAAAAAACCCTCTTTGTACTAAGAATTATCTCTTATGTCAGGAATAACTGCTGGTGCCATGACCGGTATAACTGCTGTAGGAAGTCCATGATTAGCCATAACCACTGTCTGGTCACCATCTGGAAAATGGCGTAAAACCGGAGGATGTCTCGGTGGCATGACCCTGCATGGTCAACTACAAAACATAGAATCAATATTTTCAAGGACTGAAAATAGGAATGACAAGAATGGAAAAAAAGAATGAAAGAAATCAAGTTTTGAAAAACACGACTACACGACATGTACTTGAATTATCTTCCCCTGCCCGAGTCTTTCAACATGACTAACCCACACATTTCCCATAAAATAAAACTACATGTTTTTTCCTTTCAAGACACGAAGTTTACTAAAATATCTTCAGCAAACTGTGTTGTTAGTTACACGGCCAGATACAAGGTCCCTACACACGATGTGAACATTCGGTACATGGTGTGCTCTACCAAGATTTTCAGAACCCCGTGTCTCTTCCCACACAGTCAGTGACACAGCTATTAGTTTGGGTTTTCCAAATAGTAAGCATTAGAAACTACTCCAGAACCCAAAAAAATACTAAAAATGAACATTTAAGTGCCAAATTATGATCTGTGAGGGGCCCATACTCCCTGCGAATCAATGCTTGTCATCTTATAAATGTTATAATAAAATGATGAAGTCAATGATCCACCAAATTCTAGTTTACGAGGTCCCATAACAACTCATGAACCAAATATTAGCGTTAATTTAAAAAAAAAACCTCACACAAAAAATACCCTATCAAAAAACATGTATTTTTATCATTGAATCTATCACAACAACACACATATTCTACATAATATCTATCACAAAAACAAGTAATTCCTAATTCACCCAATTTGGCATGGAAAGAATACATGACATGTGATTTCTAGCAAGTGCTTATATGATGAATGAGATGGAATACCATCATCTCATCGGGTTGTGATAGAAATAGAACCTCAAAAAAATCAATAGTAATAGTACATAACATGTGAGCCACCCAACAATGAAAATAAAATCAACCATAAAATTGGAATAAATAGAAAAATTTCATTAAATGAGGTATAATGGATTTTCCAAGTACAATGGTTAGCTACTCCCGTGAAAAACATATTACCAAGTACATATTCTGTCCTACCCCTAGCTAAAGGATCCAAGGAGTAATTCAAGAGAAAAGAATTCCTTTGATACCACTTTGTAACGTCCCAGTTCTTGAAGCCACTCAGAGTCTCCCCGTACCCGGTTGGTCACATTGCCTCAAGCGCATTTCCCCGAACGCCAAAGGCTACCGACTAGCAACGAAGGCCATGGGTGTGATAGTGGGGAAACTATTCCCTCATTGGATGAGTACACCGTTGAAGTAAACAATACATACAACACTGGATGCAGTAAATATCCAACATTAGTAAATAGCGGAAGACTAAAATAATAAAAAACTAGATCACACATATATATAAAATGATGCATTGTATATATGTCTAGGAAAACAAACAGATAAAAAACACCTCAACATCGCATGCCTAAGCTTGGTCCCATGCCCTCCAGCTCCACGACAAATCAAGAACCTAAAGTAGAATGGAACATTCCCTTGTCTATACCTACAACAATATAATACGTTTGTGCGCAAAATCATGGCCCAAAAAGGGTGTGAAATGAATCCCAGTAGGAATCCACCACATGATCTGTACCTATCAGTCAGTGAATATATGGCAGGTAAAAGTGAAGAAAGAAGTAAACAAGGAATTAATCAATAGTAAAAATCTATAATTTTTAAACAAGAAATAGTGATACAAACTATTAAAACTCAAATTAGAAACCCTCTGGTAAGTGCTCAAAGCCATCACCTCTGGTTCTACCTAAGAAGTACAAACAACCCTCTGTGCAGCACACTCGGTTTAACAACTCTAGTTCTGTGTATGAATATAATAAGACTCTCTGGGGAGGCGCTCATAGTCAATCCCATTATAGTAAAGGTAAATAAAGACTCTATGAGGAAGCTCACATAGTCCATTCCTCGTATAGTCTAGTGTAGTCGAGGACTCTCTGAGGAAGCTCACACGGTCAATTCCCCTTATAGCCACAAGCTCTAGGTCTCTCTGACGAAGCTCACTTGGTCAATTCCACTTATATCCCAGGTCATTCATAGACTCTCTAAGGAAGCACTCACCGACAATTCCCTTTATAGTCTAAAAAATTCGGGATTAAAATAAAAGGCTATCTGAGGAATCTTACGTCGTCAATCCCCTCATAGTATAAAGTAATCAAGGACTCTCTGAGGAAGCTCACTCAGTCAATTCCACTTATAGCACCAAGTGGTTCTATTCTCTCTGAGGATGCTCACTCGGTCAATCCCCCGTATAGATAAATGTTCTCAAAGACTCTATGAGAAAGATCACGCGGTCAATTCCCCTTATAGTCTACTACACCAGGTTCTCATGTCTCAGTGTAGGTCAACGAGCATAGTTGTGTAATATCGACATGTAAACCTATAAAACTACATGGCTAGTATTCTATAGCATATTAGCATGGAAGATGAACAAGATCACTCCATCCTAATGTACTAGGCATGGGAAACAAAAAAAGAAGCCTAACAGGCTAAGCAGAACCTGACGGTCATAAATAGAATATGCATGGTCAACACCTCCAATGCAAAGAAATCAACCCTATTCACATAGAAATAAATTCTACTCACACACACTAGCAAAGAAAGAAATTAACCAGTTTGAAAATGGTAAACGCACAATACCCCATTTATAAGTATTAGAAATTTTTCCCACACAATTCAAAGACCTCAAATTCGAAAGCACAAACCACCTACCTCTTATGGTTTGGAAAAAAACAATCCTATTTGATTTGTAGGTTACTGAACCAGACTCCTGATCTGACTAGATCACAGGGAAGCTGGATTAGATGGGATCCACCGAGGCTCGGATATAAGATCAATATGGATTCCTCCTGTATAAATTGTCAAATACGTGGGGCGGCCTATTGTGGGATGAGTACGGATCTGTGATGTTCTCCTTTAGTAGCTTCTTATGGGCTGGGGGATTCTCTTGGTGAAAAATTAAAGGCTATCCAAACATGTATCAAGCATTGAAAAGACATAAATTTGATATGTTCCAAGGTGGAGTTATACTCTTAAATTTTGGTAAGATCTATCAACGTACAAGTAGATCCTCCTTGGAATTTAATTTATTTAGTATGTAGTTTCATATTGGAGCTCAGATATGTTTTCTCGGTTCGCCATGTGAAAACGGAGGATAACCTCATGGCGAATGCACTTTCTTGGGGAGGTAGTCTGGTGGCCCTGTTAATTGTGTTTTCTAGTTTTGTAACTTTACCCCAGGAGTGTAATAATTTTGTGTAGTGGGATGTGCTCGGGTTGCATCATTTTAGACCCCCGTGACATTATTTTCTTTATGGGTGGTTTCTCATTTATCTATTAATAAAATAACAATTTAATTATCGATCGAAAAAAAGTCAACAAGGTCATCCTTTAACAAATAAAGGCAACACAACCCTATATCTACATTAAACCCTTGTAGTTCTAGGAATCTAAGAGAGGAATAGGGCTAACCATCACCAAAACCTCAAAAAACCAAAAGAGGAACTTATCCGAGGAGAACTGCATTCAATCCACAAACAAACCCCTTCGATTTTCCTCCAACATGAGCCAAAGAGCTCCCATTCCTCTGAAAAACCCAACTCCCACTTGAGCCATGAGTGGGAGGAATAAGGGTGGAGGAATGAGAAATCTCGAGTAGCCCGGGACTTAAAAACCCTAACATTAAGTGGCCACACAGTTACCCCACATGATTTAGAAAACCTTGTGCCAACCGTGAGGTTGCCACTATCTAACCTAGAAATTTCTAATGACTTTCCTGCATGTTGTGAAAAACTATGTGCTACCCATGTGGAGCCCACTGTCAATGATTTCATGGTTTCCTAGGCTGGCTGCATGGTTTTTTCGGACCGTGCACCAACCGTGCGCCCCTGAATGACCTCCATAATTTCCTCACTTTATTAGAAACAACTAGAAAAGGAAAACATACCTGAAAAGAAGGTCCATATTCGTACATTACATTTATTATTTACATCAATTATACATAATTATTATAGTTATCCAAATAATAACGTATTGAATAACAACTATACCACGACGTGGAGATGGAAATTCGTACATACGCACGTATGGTGACATGTCATTAAAAGGATTTATAGAATAATGAATATGGTTGTACCATATTTATAATAACATCAATGTATATAGAAGATACTAGAGTTATTATTTTAGAATGGAAATACCAAAGATAGAGGAAGTGGAAGAAGAAAGTAACTTGAAAGATGTGATGAAATATTATATCTTCTTCCGGTTCTTTCTTTTGATTTGATAAAAAGGGCTCCATAGGTTGGCTTTATGACTATAGTATGGAATCTAAGATGAAGGTAAGATAGTTGAGAAGGTATTTGGGTAGGGGTTGGCTGAGCCAAATGTCTTTGAAGGTGTGAATTTGAGAGAAGGGGATGTGCCCTTTTATAAGAGGGGTGAGAGGCACCTTAGGGAAAGTTAGAAATGTTATTTATTAATAAAATCATTTTAAGTTTATAATGGATAAAAAATGAATTATATAATGGATAAGGTGGGTATGAGTAAAAAAACACTCAACCAATAGGTTTTAGATAGGTTTGGGTAACTATATTAATTTTATATTTTAGATTTAACTATTAGTTAAATAGTTTGTCATTTACCATGTCTCTTTGTATTTTTTTATTATATGGTTAATAAACATAATATATACTTCTAAACGAACCCTAAGTGGTTCATTAATGTTAAAAATATCATTATATAACTCTTTTGGCTGATCCTTTGATTTTGAGGAATATAATATCAATTAATAATATAATATTTGTTTTAAAAACTCTTTTATGTCAATTTTTACAATATTTGGTAATTTTTTGCTAAAATAATTATACCATTATTAATATGAAAAAAAAATCATCTAATACATTCTACCGTGCCACATTAACCTATAAAATTGATTTATTTCATCAAAACTTTCAAATTATATTACTTTTACCATCTATAATGCAATTTATTTGATTCTTTCATTAACAATGAAAAAACTGCATCATCATTGTGTCATAAATTAATATATTTATTTTTTGTCTAAAAATTATAAATAAAATATCAGGGGGTAGAAAATATATTTATATTTTTAATGACTATTTATAGTCGAATAGATCAATTATATAACCTTATAAAAAAAAATTTTTAGTAAAAGATATTTTCCTTTGTTATTTTTGTCTATACTTTTAATTATTTAATATATAATGTCATTATCACTTCCAAGTGGCTCTATGGGGTCCCGAAATCGAACCATGGACTCCAATAGTCGGGAATTTTTCATCCAATAGGGTTAGGAAACGTTTTAGGTTAATTTTATATTACTCTAATATTATTTTTTAACCTTATTTATTGGATTTATCCTTTTAATCATGGTAAATAAAATATTTACTAAAGTAAATATTCCTAATTTCTAAAAATAAAAAATACCTATTTACACAATTTGGACCTCTTGATTCCAAATATAGAATCCATTTTTTCAATTCAAAACACATAATTGTTAAAAACTAATTTAAAAATAATTTCCGTTGTCAAAACAAAAATCTTGTTTTTATGAAATAATAACTGTCAAAAGATTGACACTTGATTATATCCAGTTTAAATGTGAAATTATATACAATGACCATAATTTTATTAAATTGTAAAAATTTAATCTAATTATACTTAAAAACCACTCAATATTATAATTTATCACTGTAAATAATTTTTTTTAAAAAGTTGTTTTTGTTAAAATTTAATATTTTTCACTATTCATCAAAAACTGAATGTTTTCAGAAAAATACCAAAAATTCTACCTAAGATAATTTCAATATTATAAACACAAAATTGAAGCCCATTTTGAAAGATAAAATTGATAAAATTTTAAAATGTGGGTATTACTATTCATAATGTCTATTTTGATTGGTCATGATGCGTTAGAATCTAGAAGTTGCGTACAACTCAAGCTATTGCATTATTAAAATGGAAACGTACCGTAGAAGCATGGGGAATTAAATTCTACCATCCTTCAAATAATTTCACCCTTAAAATTTCTAGAATATTACAGCATAAAAATACTCTGGTGGTTTTTCATCATAAATTCCTCAGGTTCTCACGTTGCCTCTTACATCTTATGGTTTCTCGATAGAAGTTTTACAAGACGAGTCTTCCTGTTTCTCATCAATTTTTTCCTTGTATCAAGAACCTTAAATGGCTCTTCATAATAAGATAGATCTGGATCCAGCTCTAATTCTTCATAGGTGAGTACATGCGTTGGGCCAAGCATTTATTTTCTCAACAGTGATACGTGGAACACATCGTGAACGTTGGAGAGACTTGATGGAATTTCCAACTAGTAATATACAGTCCCAATTTGTGCTATAATTTCTAAAGGTCCCTTGTACCTGGGACTTAATTGTCCCTTAATACCGAAACTTATAACACCCTTCCATGGAGATTCCTTCAAGAAAACATGATATCCTACCTGAAATTCCAAATCCTTCCTTTGGTTATCGGTATAGCTCTTTTGCCTAGTTTGAGCTTCATTGATGTGGGTCTGTATTGCCTTCCAATTTTCCATCATTTCCTCCAAAAGTTTTGGGCCTACAAGTTTTCTTTCACCAACATCATCCCAACAGGTTAGTGTGCAACATCTCTTTCCATATAACGCTTCATATGGATCTATCTGAATACTTGAATGGAAAATTCCACCAGAGGTAAATATTGATCCAACATACCTTGAAAGTCATGTGAGCATGATCCAAAAATTTCTTCTAATATATGAATAGTCTGTCCTGATTTTCCATCAGTTTGGTGGTGGTAGGAAGTGCCCAAATGAAGTTCAGTATCCAGGAATTTCTGATATCTTTTCTAGAATCATGATGTAAAACGTTGATCACAATCAGAAAAAATCGATAGGGGTACTCCACAAAGTCTCACAACATCATTAATATATAATGTTGCTATATTTTCAAGTGGTAAATCTTCTCTTATAGAAATAAAATGTGTTGACTTGGTAAGACGATCAACAATGACCCATATTGCATTTTTCTTTCTAGGATTCTTTGGTAGTCCCATGACAAAGTCCATAGTAATATTATCCAATTTCCACTTAGGAATGGAAAGAGGTTTCATAACAAATCCAGGTTGTTTCCTTCCCGCTTTCACTTGTAGAAAAACCATACATATTAACAAAAAATTAGCAATCTCCCCCTTCATGTTGTACCACTAAAAATGTTCCTTCAAATCCCCATTCATCCTGGTACTACCAGGGTGTATAAGGATATCAGAACTATGAGCATCATCCAACAATTTCATTTTAAATCATGTATATTATGAACACAACGTCTCTTCCCAAATTTCAGAATTCCATATTCTTACACAAAGTCACTCAATCTCCCTTCATTCACAAATTTAATCATCTGTTGAAACTCCTCATCATCAGCTTGAGAACTTTTTATCCTTTCTAATAAATATGGTTTAGCAACCATTAGAAAAAGCATTGATGTTTCTCATTCCATGGTTATTCCCATATCCAAATTTACTAAATCCATGTATATTGGATTATTTTAAACTCTCATATTGTTCAAAACTCCATGATCTTTTCCTCTCAAATTATCTACCACCTTATTTTCTTTCATAGGGTGGTAGTCTATTGTGTGAAATCATAATCCTAGAGTAGTTCATGAAATCTCCTTTGCCTCATGTTGAGTTCTTTCTGTGAGAAAATATACTTTAAACTCTTGTAATCAGTATAAATCTCACATTTTTCACCATAGAGATAGTTTCTCCAAATCTTTAAATAATTTATTACAACTGCTAACTCCAGATCATGAGTAGGGTGGTTCTTCTCATTAATTTTCAGCTATAGTGATTCATAGGTAATAACTCTATCATTCTGCATAAGGACACAACCAAGTCCTTTCTTTTAAGAATCATTATAAATAACAGACCCATCATTCTCTGATGGAAGAGTAAATATATGATCATTGACTAATCTTCTCTTCAGTTCTTCAAAAAATTCTTCACAATATTTTCTGCAACAATATTTAACCCCTTTACATTTGAGCATTGTTAATGGGTTAGCCAATTGTGAAAAATTCTAGACGAAACACTGATAATAACCTTCTAAACAAATAAATCTACAAACCTCAGTTATACTCGTTGGTATAGAACATTCATGGATTAATCATGTCTTAGAAGAATCAACAAAGATTCCATCCTTAGAGAAAATATGGACAAGAAAATAAATCTCATGAATCCAGAATTCACACTTGCTAAACTTCCCATATTATTCATGTCTTTTATGAGTCTTTAGAATAATGCGCAAGTATTTTCAGGATCTTCATATATTTTGGAGTATACCAAGATATCATCAATAAATAACACTAAAAAGTCTTCAAGATATTCCTTGAAAACTCTATTCATTATATCTATGAAGACATAGTGTGAATTAGTAAATCCAAAAGGCATTACTTTAAACTCATAATGCCCGTACCTAGTTCGAAATACTATTTTCTGAATGTCAACCTTCTTCAAACACAGCTGATGATATCCAGATTAAATGTCAATCTTTGAAAATTATTGAGCTTTATGAAGCTAGTCAAATAAATCATCAATTTTAGGTAGGGGATACTTTTTCTTTATTTTAATACCATCGATCTCACTATAGTCAATGCAGAACCTCATAGATCCATTTTTCTTCTTAACAAAAAGGACATGGGATACCCATGGAGAAACAGTATGGAGAATAAATCCCTTATTACTCAATTCCTCTTATTGTTTCATTAGTTACACTAATTACAAAGTGTCCATTCTATAAGGGGCCCTCGATATGGTCCTTGAACCAAATATTAAATCAATGGAAAACTCAATTCCTCGTACTAGAAGATGTCCATGTAAATACTCTTGAAATACATCAAAATACTCTTTCACAATAGGTACATCCTCTATTTGATCATTTTTTTCCTCACCCACAGTTATTTCATTCTCTTCCTCCCCATTACTTGAATTCTGTTGTGCTACTGCGGGTGAATCTAGATAAGAATTAAGTGGTGACGATTCTGCTCTAAAGATAAGGTGTTCTTTATCATCAAAATCAAAAATAGTAACCCCCTTATTTTTACAATTAATTTTTGCATCATGGTCCAAAATCCAATCCATAATGCATATTATATCAAATTCAATCATGGTTATGATGATGAGATCAGTGGATAAAGAACATTTATATTTCGCAATGGGAACTAATTCACAAAACATTATAGCAATGATTCTTCCCTTATGAGTTTTGAATGAAAACTCACTTGTAAAAACAAATTGGAAATATATATTTTTCAAAGAAAACTAGGAAGATATGAAACAATGTGATGATCTAAAATCAAATAAATCATTTAAAAAAAATGAGGAAACAATTAAATTACAAGAAACCATTTCTTTCAGGGCTTCAACCTCAGCAATAGTGATCGCGGAAGCTTGGCCTTGATCCCTTGGCCTTTTCTAAGGTATGTATCTCTAACGCTTATGAAATTCATTTTCATAATGTCCCATATCTCTACAATTATAGCATTTAACATTGGTAGCGTCTTTCATTCCCTAATATTCACCTGTGATATGGCCTTTCTTTCCACATTTGTTGCATACTTCTTTTCCTTTTAGAAAGGAACCAGGGTGCTTCCTTCCAAAATTATCATACGGTTGAAATTAAATTCTTCCCTTCTTCCCTATTTCCATATTTCCATTCCAAGAGTGTTCAACAGATCTCTTCTTCACTTTATATTCTTTAACGTCATAATACATAGAGAATTCCTTTTCTCTCTTGATAGCATAGTAGAAAATATCTTCGAATGATGAGAAGGATTATGGTAATAATGCTCGATGTAGAAATGGTTTTAATCATCAAATAAATAGTCTATCTTACTTCATGTGTTACTTATATAATCTACATCATGCCTCTCTATCCTTGTATAGTGGGCTTCATACATTGCCAAATTATCATCCGCCTTTTTCCTCAGACTTAGAAATTGTCTTTACATATCCGCTCGATGGTCATGAGGAAATTATTTTTCTAAGAAAGTTTATTTAAACTCAATCCATTGAATATTTGATACTTCATCATCTTCCATTGTGTTTTGAATCAATTACTACCATTGATAAGCATCTCCAGTGAGGCGGTAAACTGCTATGGCAACTTTTTCCCTTTCCCTACTCCCCAAGATGTGGAATATTTTCTCTAAAAAATTTATCCACTGCTAAGCTACTATTAGATTTTTAGATTCATTGAATGTTGGTTGTTGTTCCCTCCTGAAGAGATATAACATTTATCCTCCACATTGTGAATCAGGGTGATCCATATGGGTAAGGTTATTATTCATAAACTATGTGAGTTGTCCCAGTCTGGTGATAAGCTGATCAGCACTAGTTGTATCCCTTGCTCCACTATAATTATCTTCAATAGGAGGGAAATACCTATATATAGTGCATGCATTGATACTGTTTCCATTACTTCCACTAGGCTACATTTCTAAAAAATGGCATACAATAGATTAGTTTATGAATCGCAATACATAAATCCATAGTTGTAAAACACTTAACATAACTTGAACAGTTTATGGATAAAATCCATAATCATAAAAAATGTTTTCTTTGAGGAAGTATATATTCATAAACCCTTCATAACGGTTTTTAATGAAAATGAGAATTATCTTAAGCATATCCCCTAGGAGTGTCATAACCAAGAGTATAGCAAGGCCCATTGTCGTGAAGCTGTTCGAGTTCGAGTCTATCTCAAAGCGGTGTCCTCTTGATTTACCCCTTGGTACATCTATGCTAGAGCCGCCTCATCCTGATCGTATCTAGACAGGGATGTATTGATTTGAAAACAACCAAAATATCTACAATACCAAAATTATAGGATGTTCTTCTATTCTATTATGCAATGTCTATCTTAGGGATATGTGCTCTAATCAGAGTTTATCGAAATCTAGTTTCCATGGTTTGTATTAAACTTCCTCTGATACCAACATTAATTCCCCGACCCTAGTTACCCAGATTTCGTGAATTATTAAATAATATTGGCATGATCACAATGAAATCATGTATCGATAGACCGATCAGTTCAGTATTCTTGGAAAAACTATTTATACATAAGTTCAACTTTACAACATGAAAATAAATATTACATGAATTTATTCAATTAGAAACATCCAAGACTCCAAGATTATGCCTGAATTTAACTCATAAATAATTTCTTCATATCATGGGAATATGAAACATAAGAAAGGGGTGAGCTTAAATTCTCAGTAAGGGTAAGAAATACAGCAGCAGATAACATAAATATTAAGCATGGTGAATAATTGAAACAAAATTCCTTTACCAGTAGTAAACATGAATACTTTTATGGAAGGAATATGAGTTGAGTAAATAATGACATAATAAAACATAATAATGGGTATTATACTAGTAGAATGACCACTTGAACCATCAATATTATTTTCATAATGATGGAATGTATCAGGTCGGACATTCTGAAACATTTTTTCAATGCCTCGTCCAAGACATCTAAAAATGATTATGGCCTTGGCCAAAACCATATATCAAATTGGGAAAGGCATCAGACAATTACACGTCTTGTTGTCTCATGAGACCTACTAATGCATCGAGGAGATATAGTGTTCTCCACCCGTCACTTATTAAGTCCAAAACATTCCTCATATGAAAAATTTCAAATATAACATAATCATTCGTATTAAAACTATCATAAAAAATTACAATACTTTAACCATAAAACATGAATTGTATAAAAATATCACATCCACAGTAAAAAATGTCACAAAAACTTCTGTACAATATTGATTTTTTGTATCATAATAAATCAACTTCAAAAAAATTAAAATCCATCAAAAGATGTTGACATAGATAAAATGAAAACATTTTTTTAGAGAAATATCTATTTTTATTTTGAAATATTTTAAGAGTCACATGATTATAATGACAAACATTATTTTTAAAATATTCATATTATCTTGTAAGGGAAGGTTCAATGATGTTTTAATGGTGGAAAATAGCCACACCTTCATTATAAGTTAAAAAAACATTCTTACCTTAATTTTGTCGAAAAGGTCATAAAGTACCCTGTTTGGAAAATGACAGAAAGATTACTTTAAGAACACATATGGTCAAATAAGGGTATAAATTATTATAACCCATTGTTTAGTAAATATTTAAAATATTTTTAAATACATATTTATGAATCATGGATGTGGATGATAAAGAGGTCCCTGTATATTCTTACGTAAAAACAACATCGGATAATAAAGAGATTTTATAATTGACCCATACCTTGTACTTTTCCTTGGTCGAGGGTAGATTAAACTCTCATATAATGGTGAAATAATTGTTATTAGATTATTCATGAACTATATACATTAATATTATATCATATATGATCTTCTAATTTATCATTGTTAATAATATTTTAGTATTATCGTCATTTCGGGTGTTAACTGATTCATTTTCCATTATATGCTTTGTTACGTAAGTAATGTTTATTATGGATAGGATGTATCATATTAATTTTTGGATTGATATTAAGTCTTTAAATATTATTTTTAATTATCAAATGAAAATTATTCTTGAATTGATATGATGGGGAATGAATCTCATCGTGTTAGTGGAGGTGGAAATCCGTACGTACGCACGAGCGGAAATTTCATTCTTTTGATATTAAAATAATATATAATTGGATGGTATATCATATATACAGAATCATTATCATGTTATATTTATTATTTACATAAATTATACATCATTATTATACCTATTAAAATAATAATGTATTGAAAAAATATATATACCATGACTTGGAGACGGTAAGCCTTACGTAAGAACGTATAGAGACATGTCATTCAAAGGATGGATAGAATAATGAATATGGTTGCACCATATTTCTAATAACATCATAGTATATATAAGATACTATATTTATTATTTTATAATGGAAACAACAAATAAAGTGGATGTGGAAGAAGAAAAGAACTTGAAAGAGGTGATGGAATATTTACATCTTTTTCAGGTTCTTCCTTTTGTTTTGATCAAAATACCTCCTTAGGTTAGATTTTTGACTAAAGGAATGCCTCTAAGATGAAGGGTGGACAGTTGAGAGTGTAATTGGGCAGGGTTTGTCTGAGACAAATGGCTTTTATGTTGTGAAATAGGGAGAATGAAAAGTTCCCTTTTATAAGAGGGGTGAGATGCACCTCAGGAAGAGCTAGAAATATTATTTTATAATAAAATAATTTTCTGTTTATAATTTCTCAAAAATAAATTATTTAAATTCTATGGTGGGGGTGGGTCAAAAACCACCCAAAAAATAGATTTTATATAGGTTTGGGTCACTATATTAACTTTATCTTTTAGATTTAACTCTTAGTTAAATAGATTGACATTTACCCTGTCTTTTTGATTTTTTATATTATATGGTTATTAAAGATACTATATACTTCCAAGAGAAAACCAAGTGGTTAATTAATGATACAAATATCATTATATATTTCATTTTCCAAAATCTTATATTTTTATGAAGAGAATATCAATTAATAATATAATATTTTTTTAAAAACCATTTTTGTCAAGTTTGACACTATTTGGTATTTTTTTGCTAAATTCATAACAATAGTATTACTTCGAAAAAAATTTAGCAAATAAATCCTAACATTTAAAATCAACCTAAAAATTTGTGTATGTCATCAAAATGTTAATATTATAATTATTGTAACATCTATAATACCATTTATTTGATTCTTTAATTAATAAGGAAAATAATGCATCATCATTGTGTAATGAATAAATATATTTATTTTATGTCTAAAAATTATAAATAAAATATCCATAAGTAGTAATTTTTTTTATAATTCTAAGTACTAGTTATAGTCAAATATATCAATTATATATTTTCATATAAATTTTTTTTTACTAAAAGATATTTTCTTTTGTTATTTTTGTCTCTACTTTATATTATTTATTATATAATGTCATTATCACTTCGAAGTGGCTCCATGGGGTCCCCAAATCGACCCAAGGATTCCCATGGTTAGATATGTAATATAAAATATGATTAGAAAACGTGTTATGGTAATTTAATATTATTATATTACTATTTTATAACCTTATTTACTGGATTTACCCTTTTAACCACATTAAATAAAATATTTACTGAAGTAAATATTCCTAATGTCTAAAAATAAATGTTAACTAATTACCCAATTTGGACCTCTTGATTACAAATATGTAATACATTTTTCTAAATTCAAAACCAAGAAGTTGACGAAATTAATTTAAAATTAATTTATGTTGTCAAAACAGAAAGCATGATTTTAAGAAATAATAACTATCAACATATTTGAGACTATCTTATGTCCAGTTTAAATGTAAAATTAAAACCAATGACCAGAAATATATTAAATATTAAAAATATAATCTAAATATTCTTAAAAATAACTCAATATTATAATTTATCAATATAAATTATTTTTATTTAAAAATATGTTTTTATTTGAAATTTAGTATTTTCATTATTCATCAAAATTTTAATGTTTTTAGAAAAATACCAAAAACTCACCCTAAGATAATTTCGATATTCTAAACACTAAAATGAAGTCCATTTTGAAAGATAAATTTGATAACATTTTAAAAAATGGGTATTACTTTTGAAAACAACAAGTTTGATTGGTCGCGATGTGTTAGAATCTCGAAGTTGTGTTCAACGCAAGCTATTGAATTATTTAAAGGGAACCGTACCGCGGAAGATAAGGTTGTTACACATGTAATAGTTTGACTTTATGTTTGATTTTACCCCAGTAAAGGGTAATGTAGTGGAAGATGCTTTGAGCCACAAAACACAGACACAATCCATTCAAATTGCCAGTAGTGAGTGGAAGATGATGGATTTGTTATCTGAGATGCTTCTGGAGGTCCAGGAATACCATGGGAAACCATTTATAGAAGCTCATATAGTCACGTCCTTTCTTCTAGATAATGTACTCATGCGACATTTGACTGATCCTATGGGGCTTGTTTTGAGGGAAAGCATTTCAGGAGATAACCCACCTCATGGTTGGGTTGTCGATGTCAGTGAAACTCTCCTTTACCATGGCTGTGTATGGGTACCTTTAGTTATATGTGAATAAATGATGAATGAATCTCACACCTCCATTTAGGTAGTTCATCCTTCACTGAACAATATGTATAGAGACATGTTTTGACATTCTTGGTGGCCTGGTATGAAAATAAAGATAGTGGGTTTCATCAATCGATTCTCCACCCGTCAACATGTGAAGTAACAGAACCAGTGACCTCTTGGACTCTTATAACCCCTATCCATTTTTGAATGGAAATGGAATGATTTCATAGTATATTTTTAAAACAACTTTCCAAGATCTCCTCAAGGTAGTGATGCAATATGGGTGATTATCGATATGATGACCAAGGATGTGATCATATTACCTATCTCAGAGACCATAACAATTGAATATTTTGGAAGGATGTACATCTAGGAGATAGTGAGACATCATGGTGTACCTCTTTATATTGTATAAAAAAGATATGTTCACTTTACATCATGGTTATGTAAATGGTTTCAAAATGTGTTGGGTTTATTGGTACTTCTGAGTAATGAATATCACCCTCGGACCGATGGGAAGTTCAAGAGAACTATACGAGTGTTAGAGGTTATGTTACAGGCACGTAACCTTAATTTTTGGAGGTTCCAGGGAGAAAAATATACCAATTTTTGAGTTTACCTGTAATAACTTCTTCTAGGTGACAATTCAAGTGGCTCTGTATGAGGCCCTCAAAGGTAGACTTTGTCGTTCACCTCTATGCAGGCTCAAAGCAGGTGATGTTGCTATGTTGGGTCCTAAACTCCTTTAGAATACTTTTGAGAGAGTTCATCTAATTTATAATCTTATGAATACAAATTAGTCTAGACAAAAGCCTTATATAAATCATCATCACATACTTATGGAGTTAGAGGTGGGACATAAAGTCTTTCTGCGTGTTTCTTCGAGGTTGGTTCATAGGTGGATCACGAGAGGGGGAATTTATCACTGAGAAACTTTGGGCTATCTGATATAGTGGATAGAGATGGTCTAGTAGACTATCAGTTACTATTAAATCAAAGGAACCATGCCATACACACCATTTTCCAGTATCTTAGCTTTGAAAATATGATCCAGACACGTCTCCTTGTTTTGACCCTGACGACATCAAGCTTGAGGTAGATGCATCCTTTAAGGAGCATCTGATCTGTATCATCGACCGTAGAAGGAAGGTCCTCTAAGGAAGTTTAGTTCTTCTAGTCTGGGTTTTATGGAATCATGGACACATCCCGGGCGAGACCTGGGAGCGAAAGATGGATGTACCTACACAGTGGCCAGAACTTGGTTCTAACGAAGTTCCACTACCCTTGGAAGAGAAACTCAAGGATGATTAGTCTTAAGTAGGGGAGGTTATAACATCCCATGTTAGATCATATACAAAACATTTTAAATTTTGTTTCTTAATTCCTTAATGTGATCCAGGGTGCCCACTTGCACACCCGGCTGTGGGTAATAAGAATCTATTTAAATTAATTAAATGACTACATTGGATTTGCAAAAAATGAAATACACCTCCTTAGTACGGTGTTCGAAATTAAAATAATTAATTAAGAATTAAAAATAAATAATAATATATTTAATGAAAAATTAAAAGAAATAATGAAATTATTAATTTAAATTTAAAAATAAAATATAATTGGTGTTTTAGAAAAAGTAAAAATAATTAATGTGGAAGGTTACCATTTTTATTATTTTTATCATCATTGTTTTCCATCCTTTTTATTATATTTTATTTTCCTTTTCATTTATTTATTTTTTTATTTTCTTTGTTCCCTTATTTTTTATTTTTTCCCTATCTTCTCTTCTCCTCTCCCTCACTCACATCCCATATCCCCTTCTCCATAGGTGGCATACAACATTTTTCGACCACGAAAGATCACAGAACCTTCATTTATAATATATTTTCTTCACCATAATGTATTTCTTAAGCCTTATAGTGAGGATTATCATAAACAATTGGAATCGTAGAGTTTCGTTTAGTATTCTTCATGTAGTTTACCACAGAATGATTTTACCCTATTCTAAGGTTTTTCTAAAATCATTTATTTTCTTCTATTTTAGGAAAAATCAAATCATCCCATGGATCATATGATCATCTATGAAAATAATATAGGTAGAATACTATCATTCCTTAAATTTTTTTTGGGATTTATAAAAAATGAGCCATTGTGTCATTCATCGGTGCCTACCGACAATGCTTAATTTCACCCATTTTTTTCAATTTATTTATTTAGCTTAATCATGACACACATATTTATCAGAAATTGAATTGTTTAAATTGTTTAAACATAGTTAGATACCCCTTTAGGTGTGTTGATATGGTTTCTATAGATTTTTTGGCCTGAGAATTTAATTTATTTAACTGCATTTATTACGGAGCCCATTTTAATTGCATTTAAATTGAATAATTTTTTTAGAATAATTATAAACCACGAATTGTTGGATTTATTGTAATTGTTTGTGATGAATCAATTATTTATTAAAAAGTGAATTTATCTACTTATGGTGATATGGTAAATTTCTCCGTTATGTTTTTATGCCGCAATATTAAATAAACACCATGTTTTGCAGATGTGTATCCGGTCTAGACTAATTACCTCTTTACAATGGGGCGGTGTCTTAGGCTTTTCTAGACTGAAACATCCCCGGGCATTCTAAATACTTATGAGTGATACCTGTTCCAAAAGTCCCCATTGAGGATAGATCTATTGGAAATGTTTCTATACCAAGCCTCATATGATAGTCAACCCCGTTCTTTGATATATAAGGACATACTCATGGTAAATCTATAACCCGAGCGATACATGGATTTTTGAGAGATTTCTTTGAATGGGATCGGTAGTATTAGGTAATTAGATGAATTTATCATAGAGATAGCTTTAGGACAGGATCAGAATCCAACACTCAACATGACCATATAAACAAAGGTGAAATAAAATATTATTTTAATGCCTCTTGAGTCATTGGAAGGTGGTTATCCTTTCTAGTATGTTGAATTTCATATAGTTGACACATAATTTTGACTCAATGTTAAAGAAAATTCTTGGGGATATGCCTCTTCAATTTTTTAACTTATTTTTTCTAGATTATATATTTTCATATGTACGTTATGCTTATTTTAGGTACTTCTTTTAGACAATCGGCTGGGCCGAAGTAGGTGATTAGAGACGGGTGACATTAGGGACCTGAGCAATGTTATTTTTTTTCAGCACTTAATTTTTGGATAAATTAATTATATATGAAAAACTACATTTAATTACTACTTGAAATGGAATTGTTTAGACAACATGGGTGCTAAATTACTATGATTTTATCTCATACCCTACATAGGATTCGTTGACACACGAGTATATTATATGCTTGCATTTTTTGACAAAAGGAAGTGTGATGCTTTTGATGGTTTACTTTTTCATGATTCTTAGTATGGAGATTATGATGCAGGGCTGATCCTTGCTCATGATTTAGTTTTGTCACCATGTTTTTTTCCTTTTAGTTAAATAGTATTCTTGGGAATATTTTTTTTCTTTCAATTTAGATACACATCATGTCATGACATTACATTGTGAGTGTCTGTACATGATTCTAATACAGTTGGATTATTTATATTTATTCTACTACAATTTATTCATTTATACGATTTCACTATTTATTATTAATTTGTTTTTACTTCATCTATGATAATAACTATTATCTACGAGGGAATAGTCTCCCCTATAGACACAAAGGCCCCCACTACTATATGGAAGCCTCTGGAGTTTAGGGATATGTGGTTGAGGTTATGTGTCCAAACCAGCATTGTGTACCCTTCAGGTAGTTACTATATTAGGGAAAATGTAGTTAGAATAATAAATCATTTATATATGATCACACAACTTTCTCAGGTTTTGAATCATGTCGGCCTTCAAAAAACTCAAAGGTGTGAAATGAATTTGTTTATTTCCTCATGATGGATTTTCCACCTTCTCTCAGTTGGTCTTTTAATCCAATTAGGGGTGAACAATGGATTAGTACCACTAAAAAGATATTTTCAGTTCTCTAATGTTTATAACTATATAAGGTCACAAATAATGTCAATCATTTGGAAGGTTAATTGAATAGATGGTGGAACCTTCTCAAGAGTAAGAATCACTGAGATTAAATTGAATACATGGAATGTGGTGGGTTCGAGAATATAGTTTTCAAAAATTGCATTCCATGAATTATTCAAACAAGGATGGAGAAGTAGTTCATTGAACCTATGAAGAAGGTTGATTAATGTTTTGGTAATTAAAAATAATTTTTTTCAAGACATCCAATATACTCTTATGGACTTATCTACGAACATGAGAGTAATATTTATCAATTATTTTGAGTCTTAAAAGCATGTATCTGAAGGGAATTGGCAGAAATGGAATTTATAAGTTATTGGGAAATCATTTTGTGTGCTCTCAAGGTTGATATTTAGATGGTAGATACCGATGAATCTTAAGGTTTTGATAACAATTGAAAAATTGAATTCAAAACCCATAGTGGAAAGTATATGATCATTCCTTTATACTCAAAGTATGGAAATAAAAATTCCATAAATTTTCATAATGGATTAGTAAATTTTTTATTTGTGGAAATGAGGTTCATCAGGTAGTTTATTTCTAAAGTGGTGTGAAATAGATATCTAATAATTTAAATAGAGAAATGGCTACAAAGAATGCACCTCCCATACATGAATGGTAAAAGTTAAAGGAAATGGGGTTTTATGTTAACCAATTAAATAATCCAATGGTTATTAATGATAATAGACATCAATACATCTTAATTACAATGTAAAAGAAAAATATCATGTTATCACTATTAGTGATGATGAGTTTGATAATGAAGTGGTGAAAGTTACACATACTATCCACTATAAAATTGTTAATGTTTTATTGGATTCTAGTGGAAACCACCTTGTTAATTATAATTAATTTTTTAAGCTAATCACTATATTACCTCAATTATTAGATATTGAGTATGCGATGAAAAATTTCAATGGAACAACGGTCACATAAGAAGTTAATAAACCATCGTTGATTGATATTTTTAGGAATGAGATTCCTGTAAATATCAGGATACTCCCTATTGTTGAATTTCATGTGATTATTTGAATGTAAAGCCTTTATCTATATGGATATTATATCAATTTACATGTAAGATAATTCACATTTATTATTTTGAATTAATATATTCTCGTCATTTAATGGAAGTATGATTCTGAAATTCCAGTATAAATTTACAACATCGTATGGGGCTAGATTCCTATTAATTAAATATATCTATATAATACGGCTAGGGATAAACTCATCATTAAGGGTAAACTTATTGTTTGGTTGTTTTTTATGTCTTTTTGGATGAATTTCTAGGTCATCCACTAAACTGTGAAGTTGATATTTCAATTGAACGCATATTATGTGTTATGCCTACTTCAAAGTCTCCTGATAGAAGGTCCCCAATTGAGTTGTATGAATTTAATAAGAAACTATATGATAAATATTAAAAAAATTATTCATAATCTCTAGTGATTCACCTTAGAGTGAACGATACCATTTTTTATGAAGAAATCTGCATCAATGAGAATCTACATTGATTATCAAAAATATAACAAGATCACTATAAAGAATAAATATCATTTAATCCATATTGATGACTTATTTAAAAAACTAATAGGATATCAAAACATTTTCATAATTATTCATCATTCAAGATATCATTAATTAATGTTCAAAAATAATATACCCATGAAAACATTCAGTAAAAGTTATGGACAATATGAATTTATAGTGATGCCTTTGGTCTTAATAATTACAACACTATCATCATGTATTTAATTAATAGATTAAATTGATACTATCATGATTAGTTTTTTTGGAATTGTTTATAGATTATATTCCTATATATATAATAATTATATAATCAACTCCACATGTTGACTTGAAAAAGATTTATGTTCATATAAACAGAAGGATATAAAGATAATTCTAAGGAGCATAAAAGAAGGTTAATTGGTGCACCTTTTCACACACTAATCTATATTGGAGATAGATTGTTTATCAAATTTTATGAATCCAAAAATTTTGTGTGATGTTTACTAATGAAAAATGGTATGGTATTATATTATACATTAAGAAAATTGAAAATACTTGAAAAAAATTACCCAAAACTTGATTGTGAGTTTACTATGGTTATATTTTAACTATAGATATAGAGGCATTTTATTTTTGGAGATATGTGTGACATATATATTAATAATAAAAGTTAAATGTATATCTTTAATCAAAATTTGGTGACAATTTTCCAAATTAAATTGTTTTTTCTGACTAATGATTATGACTTTTCAATGCATTACCACCCTATGAAAGAAATCATTGTGGAAAATGAATTGTGTTGAATGTGCAATGATATCCTATCTATGATGTAAATCCCAAAGGATCCAATATTTAATGATGAAAAAAGAAAAGTTTTGTAAAACATAAAGTATGTTGAGTAATTTTATCTTTATAAAATTATTGTTTGACCATCTATAAATGTGAATATTAAAACGTAATAGAAGGAAGCTATGGAGCTACAAAATAAGGTGAGGAATGATTCTACATTTAACACTAAATGAGATTGAATAATAGGGTTAATGAAATGTGTTTTTATTCCCCATATACAAAAATTAATGAATGATTTTTTGTATGAGATTCACAGTTCACCATTCTCAATTCGTCTTGGTTGTACAACAATGTATACAGGCTTGAAAAGTATTAATGATCAGATAGAGGGAAGAAAGATGTTGCAGAATATGTATCTAACTGATTGGTTTTCCAACATGTTACATCTAAGAAATAAAAGACTAAGGGGATATTACAAACATTTCTTATACCAGAATGGAAATGGGAAATTATCTACATGGACTTGGTTGGGGAACATCTATAAACATTTAATGGCCATAATAGTATATGTATTATAGTTGATCGCCTTACAAAGACATACCACATCATTTAGATTATAGAATATTTCTCTCATAATCAGCCTGAATGATATATTTTATATAATTTGAAACATTTCATGGTGTACTATTTTCCAATACCACTGATCTAGATCCCTGTTTTTCCTCTTTTTTCTATATAATTCTTCAGCAGACTCTAGATTCAATGTTATGTTTCAGTAATTCTTATCATCCTTAGACAGATGTTCAACATGAGATGAAAAATAAAACACTAAGATTAATTCTGAGAACATTCTCTATGGATTTCAAAGGTGGTCGGGCTCAAAACCTACCCTTGGTTAAATTTTATTAAACAATATCTTTTAATTTAGTATTCAAATGACTCATTTCAAATCCCTATTTGATTAAGAGCGTAGAACTCCATCATGGTGAGATGATATTTGGAAATAAATAAATTGGGTAATGATATATTTGGTGAGATCTAAGAGACAGTTAGACCTATTCAACAGAACAGAATAGGACTTCGGAGAAGACCGATGAGTTGTGCTGAAAATCAATGAAATGACCTAAAGTATTAAGTGTACGACAAGGTATTACTACAAATGTCATCCTAGAAGAGAGTGATAATATTTGGGAAAAAATGGAATGATAAGACCATGTTATATTTTCATTTTGAAATTATGTATCGTTTTGGGAAGGTAGTTTACTGATTGGCACATCCACTAAATCTATCTCATGTTCATGATGTGTTCCAAATATCACTTTTAAGAAAGTACACACTTAATAATTCACATGTATCAAATTTAGTTGTTGCACCCCTGGATCATGATATTTCATATGAATATAAAACGATAGAATATTTTTATCATAGTGAAAATGTTCTAACAAATAAGACCACCCACTTGGTTAATGTTTTATTGTAGAAATGAAAATACGAGGAAACAATTCGGGAACCTAAGGATGTGATAAGAAATATGTATGCCCATCTGTATGTATGATGTGATGAATTTTGAGGGAGAAAATATTTTTTAGGGGTTTATAATGTCACAATACTATATATTTATAAATATTTCTCTTTAAATAATTTTAATTCTTCAATAGTGTATAGTGCACACAATCCCGAGTTTAAGAAAAATGTGATAAACTATTAGTATAAAATGATCATAATAAAATATGTATCAAATTAGGAAGGATAAATATTAATAAATAATTTTTTAAATAATTATGAAGGTCCAAATAAATATATATTTATTGGTAAAAGCTTCTAAAATGATCAAAAAATTGTTAGTAAAATAACATTATTAATCAAAAATTAGTTTTCTTCAAAAAAGAATTCATTTTTTTAGAATAATAATTTTTAGATGTTATATTGAATATATCTGAAAAAATTAATATAAATTTTCAAATCATCATGTCGAAATTTTATTAAAATAATTTAATTATAATTTGATGAATATATTTTATGAATTCTGAAAATGCTAATTTTTATTGAAAATAATATTTTTCTTTTAACCATTTTTCTTGGTCAAATTATGTTTTGGATTGGTTTCAAATGTTTATTAAATTATTTTAATATAATTATGTATTTTAAATTTATTTTATATAGTAATTTATTATAAAAAATTTTATATTTTAAAAGGGCATTTTTTGAAAATCTATTTTTCCAAGAATTTTACTAGTTCTATTTTAAATTAAATTATGAAATTATGTGTTTCAAATTTCAAAAATGTGATGAAAATTTTAAATTCATATGTTCTATAACTTTTTGAACATTTCCCTTTACTTTTGTCCAATGTGAGTAGTACCATCTATAAATTTTTTTTACCACTATAAAGGGTACATTTAGTATCTTATGTTAAAAAAAATTTATAAAGACAATAAAATGACCCTAAAAATTTCTAAATATTTATAAGATGAATTATGCTCGACCATTAAAAAATTTTGATTTCCATTATGTAATTTAATGGACATTATTTAATGAAAATGAATTATATAATATTTATATCAATGAAAGAAAAAAATGTCATTTTCTAGGAAATTAATTTGACATATTTTTTCACATAGAAAAAAAAATCGGTTATGAACTAATATCATTGGTAATTATTAAATTAATAAAAATATTTTAATCGTATAAATTTATTTTTATCAAATCCAACCCATGGTTGATGTTTTAAAATTTATAAAATTTTATTAAATAAGAATTTAGTGTTGTAACATTCATGATTTTAATTACAATATCATTTTTATTATATGGTTATTAAGTAGATAAATTACACTATAAATATTATTCTGAAATCTAGAATATGTGTCTCTATCATGTTAGACTACTTTTTAATCTCAATAACGAAATTTTTTACTGAATAGTTAAACAATGTTGTTATAGTGATTATTTTAACAATGGAAATACCAAATAAATCTTATTAAAATATTATTTTGAATATAATTTTAGATAATTAATTTGATGAGATAATATTATAGATTACGATGAAATATTAGGTATATAAAAAAATATTTATTTTAATGTTAAATTTTAATATCTATCTTTGAAAAATACATGAAATGAATAGGGTAAAAATGTTAGTATTAATATTATATCAAAATAATGATTCACTAAATTATTTAATAATAATAAAAAATCATTAAAAATATCCAATAATTATAATTCGGTATATAATGTTATAAAATTATCATTTAAATTCTAATTAACATTTAATATGTAAAATTAACAATCTCTTAATATTTAAAATGATGTTATGTTAGTTAAAATTAAAATATGGTTACTAAGGTATAATCAAAATGATAATTTTTAAAACAATAATAAAACATGTGTAAAATCTAATAGATGATGATATTTCAACATTATATCATCTTATATTACAATAAATGTCCTTTTTAGGGTATTTTTATTAATATTTAAATTATTATAAATATATTGTCTCATAAATTCTAAAAGTGTCCCTCACTACAATTAAAAAAGGAACCTCAAACCACACAACATTAAATACCATGGAGACTTGAATATAAACCAAATCATGCCCATTTCACTTATCAAAATTCATACTAACATTATATAGATGTTTATCTTCTGGAAATTCCAACTCTAATATCCCTAAAAAATATCTGAGGGGAACTTAGCGAAGAAGAGGTAATCAAATTCCCTGAAACAATGAAAATTATTTCTTCTTCTACCTCTAATTAATGTGTTTTTCTCATTATAAAATTATAACTATTGTATAAAATATATTATAAGATGTCATTATTATAATGTAACAACCAAATTCCACCTTTTATCTATTCTTTGAAAAACAAAAGTAACATGCCTATGTTTGTATGGCTTATCTTCTCCATGTTGTGGTGTAATATATGTTTCATAACCAATTTACCTATATGGGTATAATGATAGAAATAATAAATATAAATAAATATATATATATATTATAATTATAACATGATATTCATTCTCGAACATGATTTTGACCATCAACTTTTGTATCATTTCACCATTAAGGGAATGATATATTTCTTGTGCGTGTGCACGATCTACCATCTCTGTAAGACTATGCCATTCATTCTCATATATCATTATTAAAGAATGATTATAAAAATTAATATAATGAATTAATATGAAATATATTATTTTAATATAATGATTTAATTGATGTAACTATATCATATGAAGAAAAATTGGGAATTAAACAGAAAAGCATGCATAAGAAAATGAGGCAGTTAACACCTGAAAAAAGGGTAATTGTGAAATATTAATAAAAAGGGTAATAAAATAATCATCTATGATTTCATAAATATAAATATGGTTCATGTATAAATTATATATTTTATTTAATCCATTATTTAGGATTTGTTGATGATTAAAAAAGTATTTGACCTATAGTAAGGGTTAATTTCTCAATCTCATAATTATCTGATATTGTTAATATATAAGTATTTACTGGGGAATTTTTACCTTCCATAACCCTATTTCAAAAAAGGTGTTCCATATTAATATTACCATTAATATTTCATTTCTTAATGTAATTTTACAATATTTTTTAATTTTACTAAATTTTTTCGAATTTATACTTTATTTTCATTTTCCTTACAAGGAACTTTTTAACTCATCCTAAAAATGTTTAGGGATAAAGTTTTTTGAATTAGATAACATTAATATATATTTAATATTTCATGATTCCTTGATTATTGGAAGATTACATTATAATATTACAAGATTATACACAGATAAAATGTTTTCTTTTAATTATGTGTTGTGTTTTATGAAAAGGGAACATTTTTTAAAAAGAAAGGATATTTTCCCAATGAATTATTCTAATATTATCTCTCAAAATTATTTTCCAGCTATGAAATCCTTTTTTGATTTTACTTATTTGTTAATGGGAATATTCTTCATGTATACTAACCCTATAATTCCTATGGTTGTTTTATGTTTATGATGGAATGTTAACTATGAGACCAATTTTTTTCCTTGGGTTATGTCATGATTGAATGTGGTTTATGAACCAAATTTATTTTCATGGGTTATGATTTGATGGAAGGATTCTATTCTGATGGAACACAAATGTATGGTTTTTATTACATGATGGTTAGTACCCATATCTACATCCAATTCATTGGGTATATATTTATATCTCATGAGGTAAAACTGAGAGGGAATGGAAATGATCTTAATTCAATTATACTGGGCCGGAATGTGATTTAAACCTTTTATAGTAACATAGGTCTAGAATGTTGAGTGAAATCATTTAATTAATGTGATTTTTCAACTATGATGGTCTTTGAAATGAACATTTACTAACATAAAAAATATTTTATCTACTTATTTATGTTCCATAAATTCCATATGTTATGTTTTTCACTATGGGAATATAATCTTGGATGAACTTATATGATTTTCCCATGACATGGTATCATGATCATTGATGTGGAGGATTTAATTTTGACATGTTATTCCTATGTTCTTTTGTATTGTAATTTTGAAATGAATGATATATCCCTTGTTTACAATGATTGAGGAATAGAGCTTATCCTTTCTTATTTTTCTCTTCTCCATGAATTGAATAGGTTATTAAGTAAGATATGTCACATAGGGTGCTTTAAATGAATGACTATAGATGAGACTATATTGATGATGTATAAACCCGTGTTTTATACTTCGTAATTTTTTATATTTAATAAACCTATATGGTCATGGTATAGTTTTTGTAATATTGTGTAATTATGATTTTTCTATTTATCTTTAATATATATCTATGAAGTGTATAGGATGTTATAGATACATATTCATGATATTAAATACATGGAATTAAATTATACTGAAAAACATGTCACATCTATTACAAAATCATGGATCAAATATTACATGATGTGAAAAAGTTTCAATTATTTTAATATTTCCATGACTTAAATCATTTTAAAGCATCATCATAATAACATATTCATCTTGTGTGACCAGTTCATACCTTTAATATTCCCAAAAAGTAATGTGATGTCTGGGTACAATATAAAATTAATAAAACAACTCCAATGATATTGAATACTAGAAACACAAACATAAATAAAAGAGGAGAAAAAATTAAAATATAGGATGTTATAAATTTAGTTTATATATTTGGATTATGTAGTGTATGTACTTTCAATAAAGGATATTTTCTAGTTTATTGTTTTTTGTACAAATAAAATATTGAGAATTCATTAGGTGATTTAGAAAATGTTATGAATGAAAATTACCCTCAATTGTTTATGTAATGAATAAATTCCCAAGGAATCAATTTACTAATTAGAAACAAATATTAAATCATGAAAATATTTCAAAAAAATAAATATTTTGATTTTTATGTATTCATTTTATTGATATATATTAATTTTTTTGTTAAATATTTTATAAATATTTTCAGTCGAAAATGGTATAGTTTAATTTAGATAATTTTACATTCTATACATAAGAATATTTTATTCAAAATATATTAATTTTGATTTTATAAATTAAAATACATCACAAGGACATAATTTGTGTAATTTACATATTTAATACAAATCATGGTTAATTTTTTGTTTTTTCTAAAAGTGTGGATATTTTACAAAAATGAAAATTGTCAATTTTTTAAAAAATTTCATTTCACATCATTAATTTTTTTTAATTTGTAATTATATTGACTATTTTTTTAAATGAATCATAATATCAAATATTTTAATAATAATTTATGTTTTTCTATTAGAATATGTATTATATTTTATTCCTGTATATGTTCATTTTAATAAATGAAAAACATTCTTCGAAAAATTGTATTAATTTCATTTTACATATTTATGGATAATATAGTTTCTCCAAATTAATAAAAGAAAATATTTAATAATTAATTCAATATTTTTATTTTGGGGATAAAATTTTTATTATTTTTAATTTCACTTTTATTCATTCTTAGTATTAAATAAGTTATAAATTTGTCACCACATTAAAGGAAAATCATGTAATTTATTATAAATAATATATATAAGGCCACAATAATAATATATAAATTTCTATTAGATAATTATATATTAAATCATTACATCTTATATTCTAAATAGAATAGTGTTTGAACCACTTTTAATATATGAATACTTTACTATATTTAAAATTTTAGAGATATTACAGGACTACCACACCTCTCCCTTATATAGCAAAACAAACTCTTCTCCCTTACTCACACTATTAGAGCACTCTAGTATAGAAAATAACATCTCCACCCTATCCCAGGTATCCCTCCCAACATCCTATAGGTCTTTATATTCTCATAATGCCAATCCAATACATATTAATGTGTAATCTAAAGTGAGATATCTGTGTATAAGGATGTGTCAGATCTGATCTATTTCGTGTTTATTTCATCGTCTGCCACCCTAAATTATTTTTCAAGAATGTTGATATAATAACCAATGTAAATTAGATATAATGAAATATTATTTTTTTATGACAAAAATTATTTTCATAATCTTTAAAAATTTGTACGAAATGGAATCATCACTCATTATAAGAGTGGAATACCACCTCAATGTAGCGATGTATTTAGTTCATTATCACGAGATCTGATTGTTGGTTAATATATTTTAAAGAGTAAATTAATATTATATTTAAGAAATAATTATGAATTTATAATAAAAGTATAACATCATACTCACACCATCCGATATAAAATGATAATGTATTTTGTAAGTACTTGTCGAAAAAACCTCTCCAAATTGATGTGATTTATTTTTCGAATTGATCATATAATATTTTTTATGTGGATGTGACTAATGAATAGACATGAGTTGTAGGAAATAATTATGATTATTTAAGAGTATAATATTATCTTAAAATTTATTTTCCACCCATTATAACTTTGAATAGATATTTCACATGTATTTGAGGACTACAGTCTCCATAAAATGACATGGTTCATTTTTCATGAAATAATTATTATTATTGGTTTTAAAAGTGTATATAATGAAAAAAATTTATAAATATAACCAGATTAATATTCTCTATGTAATGTTGACGCAAACCATTCAAACATTCTTAATGAATTGATGTGGTTTTATGTTTATAATTTGAATGACCCAAAAACATCCACCATAAACATAACCATTTTAATGACTAAATAATTCATGGTAATAAATTATTAAATAATATTAATATTATTATATGTTTATTAAAAATTTAATAGAAATATAAAAATTATAATTTAATTTTAATTTTTATTTGTTAGAGAATTTATGATGCATAATGAGAATTAAGGAGAAATATTTTCACTTAAAATATTCTTTTAATGTTTTAACATCTATATTTTCCATGCCTATTTTCATTGATATGTTTTCAAGAATTTTAGTCATTAATAACCAATAGTTAATAAATTTTATTTTGATGATATTTTACATTATTTAAAAAGGATCAAATGGATTCATTTTATATATTTTCATATGGATTATTATTTATGTTTTTACCAATGTTCTAAAAGAAAGTTTTTAACATTTATGGATTGACCGCTTTTTCTGGACATTATAGCCACTATTCCTTATTGAGTGTAATTTTAATGTTTCCATGGTAATTTTTTTAAAAAAATTACTCATATTTTTCAAATTTTATGTTTCTAAAAAAATCTATAGAATGAAATTTTTCTCATGTTCGTGAGATATCTTAATGTGTAACATATTATTCTCTTAAATACCAATTAAAATGTTTTTTATGTTTAAATTTTAAGGTATATCATTAATATTTATTATTGTGTTATTTAAAATTTACTATGAGTGATGGATGATCTAAAAATAGATGTGGTGATGGGTGAGCCTGATATTTCTCTCAAATGCATTTGGTAAATTGATATACATTATCAGATATAGGTTTCAATTATGTGACCTATGAATTATTCCTTCATGCGATTTTATTTTAAGGGATTTTTTAATTTTGAATTTAAGAATTTTTTCCTAATTTTCCCCGATGATATAATTTCAATGGTTTCTAAATGGAACCATTTGATTAAAAAATAATCAAAAGTGATTTTATGTCTTTTTATAAATGTCCATGACATTTTATTATTGGTTAATCAATTTTTTTCATGAAAAGGTATTCACGAGTTATAATGTTTTCATTGAAAGCTTATTGATTATTATTTATCAATTATGTTGGATAAGAAAATGCTTCCCAAAAGATATTTACCATTTCTGTTGTCTTCAAATAAATGTAATGGGATATTCTTATTAAGATTTTATACATAAAATTTAAATTAATCATAGGTATTTTAATGGATTATAATGAAGTAACTAATATATTTTATTATATACCCATTGAGGAGATTTATCTATCATACAATTTTTCAAGCATTTTCATATGGATTAATAATTGGTATGAAATTTAATAACCTAAAATTTCTAGATATCGTATATACCATTAATTATAATTTTATAAGGACTATTTTTATTTAAAAAATTTATATTTTATTGATGTTTCCACAATATTATGTAATTTTTTACGTCATTATCTAAATAAATGAATACATTAGGTCCACGAAATGTATAAATTGAAAATATGTTTTAAATAATATTGTTCTGGGATTTTTATGATATATGGTTCTTCTATTATTAAACGTTATATTTGTATATCATGTAACTAGTAGGTTAAGATAAAAATTTAATGTAGCTATATTATATTGAATAATTTAATGTGTACTATATAAGAATAAAATTTTAATTTCAATAACATTATAAGAGAAATATTTTCTATCCATTAAAATCAATAGATTATTTTAATCTTATATAATATTGATTTTTTAAAAAATAGATATTTTTATAACAGAGTTTTTATTTTGTAATATATTCTAAATAATTATGTAATATTGAAACATATGTTGTTTTTTCTGCGTATTTTGTTAAGAAATAAAATTTTATAGTTAATATATTATAGATAAGGATTTTCTAAAAATTTGATAGTCTTCATAATTTTTATATATTTCTTGTGTGATACTAAGCTGGGATAATATGAATGTGTGTAAGAGTAAATAAAGATTTATTAGAATACATATGTTATTTATTTTTAATTTTTTATTATGGAAGGAATATTTTGAAGGTGATATATATTAAATGAAATTGTAATATGGGTTTATTCCATAATATCATTTTACATGATATAATTTTTGAATATATGTTCAATTTATTGGAGGATCTATCATAGATTTTTTCATGATTATTCAAATAAAATTCTATTTTTAATTGATATATTTTATTTTATTTAAATGAAAATTTGAAAATATTATAATGAAATCAATTTTAGAGGAAAATGTAAAGGATTATATTATAGCGTTATTTTGTTAAATGGGTTTCCGATTGACATTCAATAGATTTACTTTTGAAACACTCCATTATTACACAATAGTTTTCTATATTAAAAACAAAATTTTTGATATATAATGTTTCATATATAATAAAAAATTAAATTAAACTATTGTATTTTAAAATAAAATTATTATAATTCAATGATTTGGGATCACCTTTAAATTAACTTGTACCAAATTAAGTAATGATATTATGAAACATTAAAAAAAATTAAATAAATGAAAACATTTAGTTAAATTATCCCTTGTTAATATCATTTATTCTATCATGTAAAGATGATTTAATCAAAAATTCATCCCTAGACTGAGTAAAATAGCTGATGATTTTATGTTATATTTCACAATATATAAATTTAATTGACACTATTCTCGACATGAAACAATGAGTTTAAAAAATCCATGATAAAAAATTAAATTATTATAATGATATAACTTTATCATTTAATTATTTATCATTTCAATATTATCATATAATTAAATATATGGATTTTTCTGAAAATAATTTTTTTCATGGAATAGTGAATTATAATTTTTTTTTAAAATCAATGAATTTTGAAGTAAGTTGACGTATTTAGAAATATAATTTGTATATTATGAAATTTATAAAAATGTAATATAATATCTATTATATTTAGAATAGTATCATCAATATCCATAAGTTATATATAATTAATTTTTTAGGTTTTAAAAAAAAATCTAGAAAATATTTTTAATTTTATTTTGATGGATTTTTTTAAATATTTTCATAATAATATAACAACTGAATTTTGTAAATTGAAATCCCTATTTAGAATCATGGGTTTTGAATTTATTAAATTTTCCACTTTTATTAGTCATAGTAATTGTATTAATAGTCAAAAGGATCACTACACTATGGTTAGATACGTTATGTAAGGATAATTATAATGTGAAATTTCATTAAAATTATATTAATCACTTTCCTTTATTTAATTAGATCAGAATAAATAATCCAAAATATTAAAATATAAATTCTTCAACAAATTTCTATTTGATTTTTACATTTATAATATTTCAGTTAATGTATAAAGTAAAAAAATTTAACCCTATTACAGTTAATATTTATAATATTTTTTGACAGGGAGAAAAAATAAATTCTTTTTTATTAATGATTATTTTAATTGTTAATTAATTTTTTATGATTTTAATTTATTTAAATTTTTAGTAAATTTATAATAATATAGCATTCAAACATGACATTGACATAGTATTTAATAAATTAAGAGAAAACTATACTTAATTCATTTAAAAATATAAAAATTAATTTAATTTGGATGAATTATTTTAGTATATGAATTTTATAGACAAATATTATTTATATATGATATTTTAAAAAAAATATTTTAATTGTATCATTGTATGAAATATTATTATGTCAAATTAAATTAAATGTGTAAAAATATATAGTATTGATATTTTATGAAAATAATTTTTAATTAAATTCTTAAAAAATAATAAAAAACAAAAAATAATAATAGGGGTAATATATGGTCTATGATATCATCCTTTGTCCATTTCTGGGTGAATTTTTCTTTTATGATAACATTGTTGGCTCCTATATTGTAGAGAATGTTATTATTACTGTAATTGTCAAAAGGGGTAACAAGGGTTTAAATAAATATTTCTGGGTGAAAATTTCTAATAAACATCTGAAATTTTAGTTGAATAAGATTATTTACACTCATACTAATGTTATCATATAATTTTATCAATTTGGATCCTTTTTTACATGCATAAATATTTATATTAAGTTAGTACTATAAGAAATTACAAGAATTCCCCCCACCCCGACCAACATATAAAAGGCCAAACCTACTCACATTCGATTACACCACATTGATCCATCTATCCAAAAAACACACAAAAGAATTCTATTATCAAAATACTTTTATTTTATTTATAGGTGATGTTATTATTATAAGTATCATTATAGGGTTGTTCAAGACGGTATTTAAATGAAGTATATCAAAGGAGAGGAAGTCTTCTTCAATGACACTTTCAAGTATATTTATTCTTATACATCACTTATAATATTATACACCTAATAAAATATTAACAACAATATTAAAAATAAAATGTGATTTTATTATGATTAATAAAAAAAAAATTTAAAAATATATTCTATATAAGTAAAAGAAAAAACATCACTCATGCATACATATGACTTACCATATCCACATAACAATGTAAATCATTTTTCATCACGATGTTTCACGTATAGATAAAAAGATGTAATTAATTTTTAGATTTTATAGTTATGAAAAATTTATTCTTCTATTAATATAATATGATAAATTCCCCATTATATTCAAATATATTGGAAAACGATTATTCTTCTAATACATACATGTCGACTACCATATTTATGATGCAATGTGATATGGTTCACTTATCTAATTTACTTTAATGATAAAATGGACATATTTTAAATATATATATGAAAAATATTTACCCTATAATGTTGATTTATTAATTACCTTTATTTTTTATTATTAATATGAAAGTAGAAACAATGTTGAAGCATTCATATGGCCTATCGTATCTATGAACGGTGTAATTAATTTTTCTATCTCTACATTTTATTGATAAATATAAATTTTTATATTATGAATTTTTATATTTTTTATTTAATTATGAAAATTATATAGTTTATGGAACCATAATCATGGTTAAAAATACCATAATTACTGAACAAAAAATCGTGTGAAAAATGAAGCAGTTAAGATATGATATAATGATAATAATAAAACATTCTTACTAGATGAGTGAAAATTTATTATAAATAGATGATATATGATATTTTGAATATGTACATGTTACTGGTATGTATGTATATTAAATATAAATATCTTATATAGATGTATATATCACTATGGAAAAATTTTCTCTTAATGTTAGGTGTTTCTAAACTAAATTCCTATTCATTAGGTTATTCATCTACTTCAGTGACTATGTTATTCTGTGATTATATATGGAATGATCTCTAGTTTTATTATGATTTATTTCCACATGTTTTGTTTTCTATTTACATATTTTACACATAAAAAAATCACTGATTACTTACCAACTTTTTGATGTAATCATTATAAGGGGTTTCATTTAAATTTCCACTATATTGGATTACAATTAGAATTATGCACATATTTATTTCCATGTGGTATTTATAAATAGCCATTGATTTATTTAACAATAATAAAAATTTAATCATAATGATTAATGTTTCAATTCATGTTTAGAAAATCAAGGCTTTACAATTTTAATATTACAATGTAGTTATTAGTTTATTTTACAACCTCTTTTTTGTATTACTTATAGTTTTCATCTAAGGAATCATATAATTTATCCTTCACATACTCCATCCATTTTATTCTCCATGTATATTTAAATCGTTTAATTTTTTACATCCAAATATAAATCTCCTTTTAACTTTAATCATGAAATTAATTTTTTTTAATTCTTATTTTTTTTGTATTTTTAATCAGATTTAATTTTTTTCCATGATCACAGTCTTAAAAATTATTTTTAAAAATTTTATTTTATTTATTCAAAATAATTTTTACTAAAATTTTATGTTATCCATGAATTTTTTAAATGGTTTGAAATGAAATTTTTTATTTCATTAAAGATGGTAATGTTCAACATCCTTTTACAAATATGAATGGAATGATTTCTTTTTAATGTATACATAATTATTAGACACTCCCCCGCCATAACAGTTTTAAGATATTTACGTTTTTATACATGGTTTGAAGGGTTAATAAAAAATAATGAATTTTTTTTATATTTTTTTAATCTAATTAATTATATTTTCCATAATATATAAATTTATTACAACATGAATATTTAAAATGAATTAACGGTCATCTATAATATATTTTTATTTTTTTGTCATTAACATTCTCTTAAAACAATAAATATTTTGTGATAACTTTTCTTGAAACATTACATATATATTTAAAATACATAATATTTTTATCATGGATTTGATTATTTACTAAATGGAATACCATTTCTAAAAATAGTGTTTTATTATAAATGTTATTTTAATAACTATAAAAATATTTATATATCATATAATTTACATAATAATGATATTTATTGATAAGGGATATTTTTTAGTACTAAATTGATCAATAAATATATGAGGATTTCAATAGACATGTATTGACATGAGGGAAGATATTTTTTGATATCTCATTGATACATCTATAGGTATCATGATACCAATTAGTAACCAAATATATTTAATGGGGTTTTTATTATTAGATTCCCAAATATTAAATAATCTTGGAATAAGGATTTTATAGTAAATATATTATGAATTCTGATAACATAATGTCCAATATTAATCATTTCCAAAATTGAGAATTTAGTTATTATTATCCATGATAATATTAAAGTGATAATATCCTTGGATGGATATCATGACCATGTTATTAATTAAAGGGAATTTATTTAGTTATTTTCCTTGGATTATTGACTTTTCCTTATGTAGTCCTTATAACATCTAATATATATAACTCTACCTGCACATCTGATGTATATTTGATTTTATTTATCATTAATATAAAGAAGTATATGAGGAATAATATAAATGATTGAACAATGTTTCGTGTGATATGAATTTCATATTTCCTATCTAACATGGGAAACAGGTATGTATCTAGTTTACCATGATAACCAAAATGATAAATCCAAAGAGATGAGATTCTTTACATCTTATACCAATGTTATGAAGTATAGATCATATCTGGTTAAATGAAAATTGGGGTTCTACAATTTATATCGAAATAAATTTAGTAGTTTCATAGGAAACTATATTTTAAACGATCATAGCTCACATTATAATTATAATACTCCATTATATTAAATGATAAGTTTTTCTAGTATACATATTTTTATATTGTCTCTCAATATAGGTGACTATAAGAGTTAACTCATTGTGTGTATTTTATCTATGATGAAAACTGTTGGATGAAATGCATTCATCAGTAATTGAAATTGAAGGAATTTCCCTAAAGAGAAAGAAAATAATGTTGGTTTATAAATGTAAGATATAATATCTATATTTTAGAATCTAAATCCACTAATGATGATAAAAACATATCCATATTGAGAAAATTGTTTTGTAAAAAAAATATTTTCATATGTTGGAATACAACATGAGACAAAATAATCTTTATTCTTGTGGAACTGCTAATATTTTGGTCCCTGGGAAATTGATTTATTCCATAGTGAAGATATTACTTTCTATGTAATGTAATGAAAGTGAATAGGTTATTCTGTTAATGTATTATTTTGATTCGAGATAATGATCAATGGTGGTAATTTATACACAATAATATATAGGATGAATAAATATTAATCATTGAATAGATTAAAGGTAATATTATTTTCATAGAAAGAATAATTCTCATAATAATATTAAAATAACAGAGATGAAGTCCATCAATTTGAAGATGAAATAAGAATTTGTTCGGAAAATTATGAGACTAATAGTAAAATATATTCTATGTTTGTTTTTTACTACATACATGATATTGAAATCAATATTCTACATTTCATTTATGGTCATAGGATGAGTCTATAAATGTCACTAGTCTCAATATTTTCATCACATGATAATATAATATCCTGTTCTATTATGAGTAAAAAAAATATTCTACTAACTATATATTTATTTTAATCCAAGATGAAATTAGGTTTGTATAGAATTAAGAAAAAGTTAAAATGCCAAATAAGAATAATATATTAAAATAAATTTATATCACATAAGAATTTTCAATTGAAACTTCATGGAAAATGATGAAATGAAATAGTAGTTTTAACAAATGTGTAAATAAGGGTCATCTGGATAATTTCAATAAAGAAATGAAATATTTCACTACCATTTAAATTATTAAATATAATGATATGAAGATTTTATAGACTAGGGTTCCAATAATCTAGGGAAATTGTCCTCAAATATCAGAAGAGGAGAAGTAGAGAAGTATAAAATTACTAAAGGGGAATTTGATGTTATATTTGATATCGAGGAAGGTACAATTATCATCCACTCTATAATGGTAAATATTTTTATTTGATTCTTAGTTATAGTTAATATATTATATATAATGAATATTATAAGGGTATCAAATAACCTAATCTACAATTTAATTTCGATATGGTAGTGAAACATTCTTATGGTATGATTTTCACATCTCATGTATATACCTCAATTTTTTTTGACGTTTTTGGGATTGTGTTTGGAAAAAGTATTTTTATTTTAAATTTATTTTAATATTATGTAACTTCAGTCGTGGATTGTCTCTATTATCATCAATTACATCTCTTCTTTTAATGAAGGGATGTTAAATTCTACACTGTTAACCAAATGTGATTTCCTATCATTACATGATTTAACATTATCTCCCTATGGAAATTAATTCATTCATATGCGTATCACTACCTATTCAAGATAAATATTTATCTCATATTTTTGGGGGAGATACTCAATATTGATTATATTCTTATTAGGTAGGATTTTGGGTATGTCGTTCCCGAACAGTTTCCTAGTCATCCCCCAAATCATGAAGTTAACCATTCAACAAAATATATTACACCTATTTCAATGATAGAATATAAAAATACCTAATTGAGTTTCATTAATTGATGGAACATCTCTATAAAAATCATGATAAGGGATTCATTCAACATAGTGATTCCCTATGAGGTGTTCCTTTTAGGATGAAATATGTGTCAATTCATTTACTCATTTATTATCAAGAACGTATCATTATCACTATTATGAATAAGGTTACTCTACCCCTTATTTATGATATAATTGGTCAATTATAATGAGGTCAATATTTTTTCATGATTGATCTTTATTTTTATGTCATCAACAAGGGGTTAATAAGGGGAATATACCCATTAATGTCATCCATATATGATATTGTAATTATTAATTCATTGTAAATAAATTTTGTCTTTTCAATTATCCTATTATCATCACAGGTTTAATGAATGTATTTTTTGGTGTTTTCACTGTAATTTTGTTGTAGATATTATAATTAATATTCATTCATATTCAATGAGAAAGGAAGAGCATGAAGAATATTCATGAATTTTGTTGAAGACCCTATCGAAGGAAAAAATATAGACAAAATTTACCATTTGTGAATTTTAGCATAAAAATTAATAATTCAATGGTAATAGAATCTATTTTGTGGGGTATATTAGTGGATGTTTCAATGATATGTGTTATAGAGTAATATCATAAAAAACCACTGTGAAATAGACCCATTTTATTCTTGGTTTGGATGGATACTACATATTCATTTTGATAAATTTATCAAGACTATCTAGTCGACACAACATGTTGTAATGAAATGGGATTATGTTCTTATAGTTATATTAATGTGAATATAACATCAATGAAATGATTATATGATTGATAAGATTTCATGTGTTTACACTTCCATATAGTGATGAATGGTTTTGTAATAGATAGTGATGAATCTGGGAATGGAATGGAATTTACCCTATTGAAAAATGATAGAGTGAATGTTTATGCCTCTTCCAGCTCAAAAATCATGAGTTGGAATAATGATTTATATCTATTAGTGGTAATGTTTTGCTTATGAGAAGGTTGAATTATTTTTATGTTTTATGTTTATATATACATACTGATAATGAACACTATAATAATATAATTCCATAGATTTGTTTTTAATATGAACTAGATAGGATGGTTGGATTAGATCCATGATTATGACTACTCAGCACATTAACACCCTAAGATGGAGAACAAGGTGGATGATGCTATGATCTAGAAAGATCATCCTTGTATTTCCATGATGAAAATTGGATGAGATCCAAAATTTAAGAATTTTCAAAATATAGATCACGACATCTTGAGGAGAGGGGATAATTCTTGTCCTTTTCATTTTTAGTTAAACCATCAATCCACGAAAGGATTAATAATGATAAGAAGGAAAGAATGGAATTAAAAAAGGAGGTCTGGGATATTCTAGAGTTAGAGCATGATCATGATTAAATGATAATGTTAATGAACATAGTTTGTGTCACACATATACCGTAATTGGAGAAGGATCTAGCAGATGATGCTCATAGTTTATCATTCACTATTTAACATATAATTATAATGTTTTCGAAATATTTTAATGAATATTTCTAGTGGGATAACATTAAAAGGGACATAGTTGAGTTTGTATCGTGATTCCTAGGGTAGAAACAAGCTAACAATAATAGACAAATGTCTATGAGGATGTTACAACTTTTATATATATCAAAATGGAATTATTAAACCATTACCCATAATATAATTATCATACTCCCCAACACATATAATTTACACCATAATATTTGAATTTTTTTGATCCACTTATGAAATTGGAAGATATAATCAACATTATAGTATATTTCTCTCTTGATTAGCCCACTGTATTATAAATGATCGATATTATGATATTTCATGGATTACACGTCTAAATAGTGTGTCATCTAGATTATAGAATTTCTTCAATGTTCAATATATGAATTCAGAAAGCTCTATATATATAGTATAGTTTTGGTTCTTCATGTCATAATTAGATAGATGCTTAGTCCATGAAGTCAATTCGAACTATAGAAGATATGTTGAGATCATTCTTTATAACATTCTATGGTTTTTCAGATCAACATCTTCCATTGGATGAATTTTATTTCAACAATAAAACTAAATCATGAAATCATATGGCTTCTTATAAATATCTATATGGAAGTTATTGTATAAATCCAACATAATGGGATGATTTTGGAGAAATAAATCTAGGGAGTACTAATCTTGCACTAGAAAAGGTAGAGATGGTTTGATCCATTAAAAAAATATAATGGAATGTCAAACATGATAAAAAATTTATGTTACAAATTATTAGTGAGATATAGAGTTTTTTGTTAAGGATAAGGTATTACTATTTATATCACTATTGGATAAAGATATAATATTTGTAAAGAAGGGAATGATGAGGCCAAGATTTATCATCCATTTCAAAAACATAAATCATGCTAGAAAGGATTCATATTAAATAGTGATTTCACATAAAATATCATAATTTTATGATGTGTAATATGTATCTCTATTATGGAAGTAAAAACATTGTCCTTCACATCTTCTAAGACAAGTGTTTATACAAATACAGTAATTATATCATATGATGATCAACCGGTAGAGATTATGAATCCTGTAGAGGTATAACTATGAAATCAAACATCTCAACTGGACAAAATTTTATGGTGAAATCCTAAATTTCTTCATGCTATGTGGGAACATAAGGATGTTCTGTGGTAGTTCTTTTTAGGCAATTTTTATTGAATTAATTGAATTTTAAGGAAGAAATTCATGAAATGTAGATAAAATCTAACTACCGAAGAATTTAGGATATATTTATTTTCAAATAAATTACTTTTATTTCTTTATTTTGATACAATAAATAGTTTAAAATAATTATGACAACATTTAAAATATTATTACACTAAAATAATATACTTTTTCTAACATAACGAAATTTGAATAGGTTGGAATATTGGTAGTTTTCTTAAATGATTTATTTTTCATTAACTTTTTTAAAATAACAATTTTCATAAAATTTACATATTTATCATTTTACAAATGTAATTTATAAATATCTAAAATATTCTTAATTTGTTATTAATTTAATATAATATAATATTGATTTAGAAATTGGTAATCATTTTAAATAAATTACAAAAAAATTTATTTTTGGATTCAAAACACATTTTTATCGAATATTTTTTAACATATCATCTTGAAAATACCATTTTAAAATTATTTTGGAAAATTAAATTAATTTTGTAACATTCCACCCATCCACATTAGATTGAGAAGGAAGGGGGAGTTACTTGGACTTAAGGAACATACTTCATATTCAGAAGGATAGAAAAAAATGTCAAGGGAATTATTAACAAGTTGGGGATGCGTTTTTCATTGAATGAAAACTATGAACCAAATACAACATATTTCAACTAATACATGATTCATGATTAGATATGTAAGACAAATAAAGGTTAAAAAATTAATATTAATACCAGCTATTAAGATTACCAAAAAATAAGTCCACAAAACATCATGGAAAATGGTAGAAGACATGACCAGCAAGACCCAATGACTCCATTAAAGATCTAACGCTTCAAAACATCCCATGCTACAAAAAACATCCCCAAGTATCACCAATCATCACTAATGATGTTTTATAAATTACATTTTCCTCAATCATAAAGAACAAAATGTAAAAAATAACAAATGTTCCAAAAATGAATTTCTACTAAAATTTAATATATTTTCCCCCAATGACTTCCCTAATTACCCAACTAATATAGAAAAGGATACCATAATTATATAAAATATCTTATATAACATTATTTATAAAAATAGTTTGAATCAAAATATAAACAATTTCTATATTAACAGTTTGTCGAATAAAATATCCAAATTACAAGGAATGAAACCAAACAATGTTCTAAAATATGTCAATATTCTATTTTGGCATGACCATTCCATTTCACTTATCCACATATCCAAACTTACCTAAAAACCTAAACCTCTATATAAAACTGAGTGGTGATTCATTCTTTCACTATGTCATCACAAAGTGAACAATTTTAATGGTCTAGAGACATGAAATGTATCTATCCCACTAATTATGGGGGATATTCCTTAACCTTATCCTTCACAGATTCACCTGAACACAAATGACCACTATTCCAGAATCCATTTCCAAAAAATAATTTTAACCATTTTAATAACACCATTATTTTATTGAAAAACATCCAAAACTCTAAACACCAAGAATTACCATGGAATTTTTTTTCTTAAATAAATTTAAATTTTAAAAGTCCGAAAAAATTAACAATGCATGATTTCGAGTACCGGTGTGCCCATAATAAATTTCCAACGTTTTGTTTGGATACATTCATTAAACGTATGAGTAGATTTCTATAACATTTGAACCGGTGCTCAGAATTGAAATCTTAGGACACCGTTGAACTCACAACGCCGATATTCACTTATGAAGACATTCACCTCGACGGCAGTTGGTCGAGATTAAAAGAAATTTTTTGGGTTTTCTTGGAAAATAATAAAATAATGTGAGATTCACATTATTTTTATTTGAGCCGCAATGAGGGTGGTTGGTGGTTAAAACCTCCTTATGGAATTTGGAGGTAGGACCACCACACCTTAACCTCCCAAGATAGGTTATGATGGTGGGGCCACCTGAACCATACCTCCCGCATGAGTTTACGATGTGGGGACCACACGGGGCAAAACCCCCCTATAAATGGGAGGAGAGTAGAACCTCTCAACTCTCCATCATTACTGAGGGAGATACTCTTGACCTCCCCTACAATTAATTGGTGCCAAATCCCCTAAATAATTTGTGCCAACACTCAGGAATTAATTAGGTGGGTCCAATAAAATTTAATTCACCAATTTGAATTTTTTTCAAACATCTATAATAATAGACAATCTATTTTTTTTTGTTGGTATTTAACTTTTAGTTGAGCTTGGGAAGATAATAGCATTGGATAAAAAATCCCAATGAAGAACCAATAATTAAGAACGATGAATGCCAGCAAGGAGCGAATTTGACTTCCTTCCTCAGGTCCAACCGTCATGGAGCGTTTTCTATAGCCGACCTACGCAATGCATCATCATCAATGAGCAGACGCAACTCGATATTGGATGTGTAAGATGGAAGCGAAGAACGGTGAACTACATTGTCTTCTTCCCGCGACGTCATCGTCGACGACCAACTATCAAAGGTAGGGGGTTTTCTTTGTGTATCTTTCCTTTTCTTTTTATCTTCTTCGGATTGGAAAGGAATCATTGTGTGGTTTTAAAACAATTTTTTTCATTTTTCTTAATCTTTGATAAGACAAGTTTTACGAAGATAAACGCGGAGGGTGTGGGACAAACCAACAAGGCCCGACCCCTTCGATATTCTTGTTTGTGTTGTTTCTCGGCCTGGCGACAAATCGGCATTGAAAGGTAATGAAGGTACTGGAAAATGCCTCACTTCCCATGGTCTCCGTGAACTGCGCCGCCCCCATGGAATTCTAGTGCCCAGACCGAGCTGGCTCCACTGGCCAAACCCCCACTAGCCTCCCACGGGCCCCAGCCGAACCTCGCGGGCCCGCGCCAGTCCGAGCTGTGCCGAACCGCACCGGCCCACGCCGTGATGAACTGTGTCGGCCTGAACCGTGTCGTCCCCACCTCTCGGCCGCGTCCAGGAAGCCTCTTGGCCACCCGCCGGCCCACTAGGTGCCATGCCCGGCAGCCTGCCATCCCAGCCATGCCCTTCCCGTCTGCCCGCTGGCCCACCTGGCGCCCTACCCGGAGGCCCATCGGCTTGCCTGGCGCGCTACCCGCCGCTGCCCGGCCTGGCCGTGCCCTACCTGACCGCTCGTCGGCCCGTATGGCACCCATCTCGGCTGCATGCCCGTCGGTCTGCGCCCTCGTGACGCTCCAGGCTGAACCCGCCCCAAGCCCGGGCCGAACCACCTTTATGGCCAGCTGGGCTGGGTCCAGTGGGTCAGGCCAAACCTAACAGGCTGGCCTGCCCAATGGGCCGGGCCAGACCCAACAGGTCCGACCGGGTCAACCCAGACTGGGTCGGCCCAGACTGGGTTGGGCCGAGTCAGTCCGATCAGGTCGGACCGGACTTGGGCCCACTACTGACCATTTACTTTTTTTGGCCATAACATTGGCCCTAGACGATCGTTTGACGAACCGTCAGTGGTGTTACTTTTCATAGAGTGCAACAGACCCTTTGAGTATACCCCACTAGAGTTTGGGGTTAATGTTGAGATATTGTCATGTTGGATCGTACACGAATCCAACTGGGCCCCTGAGACTAAAAGGATTATAACTCAAAGATCGGGCATCTGATTAACGCACCATCTATTACATTGAGACTCCTATGACGTGATGGACCATTGGGATATTTATTCATTGGACTTCGTGGAAGTTGGAGAATCGGTCAATAGCTCGTGGAGCAGATCTTCCAAAGAAGAGTGAGCATGTGTGTGGGAACCTAGTAGCTGGCTGATACCTGACGATAGCTAACCATTTGACTCCGAGTGACTCTATTGGCGCATTGGTGAGCACCTTGGTGTCACGAAATACCCACAGTGGGGAGCTCCTTGGTGATGCAGTAGACCCACGGTACACGAAATGATGTGTACCTCAGCAAGCTATGAGGGGAGCACCTTTATGTGATGTGGCAGACCAATTGTACTCAACAGGAGGAGTCCTCAGCCGTCCAAGGATAGTGGAAAGCACCTCTATGTGACAAGGTAGGCCCACTGTACTCAATAGAGGATGATTTCTCCATCATATGTGGGCTCAGATTAATACGATCCCTAGAATGAAATCCTAGTTGATCTGAGTCAGTAACTTTTTGTATTTACCTCATGAATGAGATGGATTAATTGATAACTTAGGTATATGTATGGGTATATCCTATTTGTTTGTGTTTTCAAGTTTTAAAGGCAATGCCTTCCCAGTTTAGGGATTTACGCCTTTGGTGCTAGTCGACAGCCCCTAGCCTATGGATGGTGGGCTTGTGGTAGGCACGACACAGGCCCTGGGGGACGGGTCGTGACAAATTGTTATCAAATGAGTCTTTTCTATCATAGAACATAGGAATCTGATATTTTCGGCAAAGCAATAGAGTTAATGGTACTGATTTTAGTTTTTAGTTCAGGGATTCCAGTGTTGTTTTGGTGGCCGAAATATCCGTAAACCAGGACCATGACTTTTAATTTCTGACTCAGTGCATGAAAACACTGATTGCGTGTGTTTTAAAAAAAGTCATTTATGTCAGCTCAACCAGGTCAGCTCACCAGGTATAATCTTTTTCTATGTCGCATCTGTTTCTTTCAGGATTCCACCCCATGAATGACCAGCTAGAGACCTGGGAGTTGTACGTGCGGAGAGCCCACTGAGCGAAAAGGCCTTGAGGCATTGCCCTTTTTCAGCAGAGGCACCAGCGGTACCATACCCCGTTGGGCCACCGATGCCACATGCCTCAGTAATAGATGATGCACACTGCTTGAGCACGTTTCATGATTTCTAGTGCTAGAGGCCACCCATGTTCAGGGGAGAGATGGACCCACATGTAGCTGAGTATTGGATGGAGGCTGTGGCGAGATTCTTCAGACTGGTATGGACAGAAGATGACTTCTAGGTGATTCTTTATACCATCCTTCTATAGGTAGCAGTGCGCATATAATGGAGCTTGGTGCTCCAAGTTCACAATGAGATGATGCTCCTCTGGGAAGACTTCGAGAGCCTGTTTCTATTGGAGTTTGTTCTAGAAACTCTTCGCGCGGTGCACATACAAGAGCTACTACATCTACAGCAGGGTAGAATGACAGTGGTACATTACTCAACGAGGTTCACCAAACATTCCTGTTAATCCATTAATATGGTGTGGGAAACATTATTCAGGGCCCAAACCTTTGATCAGGGGATCAGGAGAGAGATCAGGGCTTCAATGATCTCCCTGAGCATCTCGACGTAGGCCGGGTTGTTGGAGAAAGACCTCTTAGTGGAGAGATTCCTTGATGAGCAGTCTCCAGTAGTGAGACCTACCACTAGTAGACATACAACAGAGTCTTCTACATATGGAAGTAGAAAGATGTCACAGAGGTTCAATAAGACCAGACCCATGAGTGGATGACCGCATGACACATGTTAAGTTTACGGGGCACGTAGGGCAGAGTCACACATGATAGGAGTGGGCAGTGTCACTAATGTGGTGGGCATAGTCACATGTCTCGTGACTATCTGACCCGCCGTTAAGACAATCAGTAGACGGTCGAGGGACCTCCCAGGCAGAGACAAAGATTCAATCGAGGTGGTCTGTAGGGATTAGGCGGATGTGGCAGAGGAGCTGGTCAAGCAGCTAGCAGTGGGAGACGTTTCAAGTTGTTACCACCACCACCACTAGGAGGTCCTCCATGACTACAGGGAGCAGGTGGACATGGGAGATCTTAACTCCAGGAAGCCGAGGATTACGATCACGGAACTCCAATGAATATTCAATGTATAATTTGTGTCTACTCCACCTTATCTGTAGTTTTTATAGACACATCTTCCAGACACTCTTTCATTTCCACTTCCCTCGTTCAAACCTCGGTGATCCCTACAAAGCCGTTAGCTCGATCCTTATAGCTAGATACTCCTACGGGAGAAGGATCGACCATTATTCACAAGTACCAGCAGTGAGAACTTACCCTAGGAGGCCATAGCATCAACTGGGATCTCCTAGTAGCGGCGTTGAGGCCTTAAAATATCATATTGGTTATGGTATTTATCTACATTCCATGCTCAGATTGACTGTATTAGTCGCAAAGTGGAGTGTGTCCGCATGGACAGGACCAGGTTTACATTCATCAGCGAGAAGAGAGCCTTTGTAGAACATGAAAGACTTGCTCAGAGGAGGGTTCAGCCGATCACTCATCATTTGGAATGACTTACCCTCGAAGCAGATGATGTTGAGAGTCTGAGATATCCTTTAGTGGGGGACCAGTATTTAGATGTTCTCCCAGATGATGTTTCAGGTCTACCTCCTTGTAGAGAGGTGGACTTTTACATTGAACTATACCCTAGGACAACACCAATTTCTACATAAGCATATCAGATGGATCATGCTGAGCTTTGTGAGCTCTGGGTATATCTAGAGGACTTTCAAGGGAAAGGATTCAATAGGCCCAGTGTTTCTCCCAAGGTAGCCCCGATTCTGTTCACCAAGAAGGCGGATGGGAGCATGAGGCTTTGTGTTGACTACCATCGCCTAAATCAGGAGATCGTAAAGAACAAGTAACCACTTTATAGGATTGATGACCTATTTGATCAGCTAAAGGGAGAACTGTGATTCTCAGATATATACCTCAGATAAGGCTATCACCATCTCAGAGTTCGAGATATCGATGTGCATAAGACATCCTACATATGTCGATACGGCCACTATGAGTTCTTGGATATGCCTTTTTTCATAACCAATGCTCCAACAGTGTTCATGGGACTCATGAAAAGGATTTTATAGACATACCTCGATCGCTTTGTCATAGTCTTCATTGACAACATTCTGATCTACTCGACTACTGAGGAGGAGCATGCTTACCATTTGCAAGTACTACTAGACACACTATGAGAGCACCAGATTTATGGTAAGATCTCGATATTCTAGTTTGGGATTTGAGAGGTTCACTTTTTGGGACATCTCAACTCTGAGGCTGGTGTTGCCGTGGATCCATCAAATATTGAGGTGGTACTTGATTGGGAGCCACCCATGAATGTGATGGAGGTACAAATTTTCCTGGGTTTGGCGGGTTACTATTGGAGGTCTGTACCAGACTTTTTAGAGTTGTAGAACCACTATCAGCCTTGACGAAGAAAGGGAACCCTTCATATGGTGGGAGAGATTCTAGTAGAGCTTTCATGTGATGAGGCATAGGCTGACTAGTGCCCCCATCTTGAGGCTTCCAGAAGAAGTAGTGGGGTGCGTAGTCCACTGTGACACATCAGGGACCGAACTCGAGTATGTCCTGATGCATGAGCGATCCGTGATTGAATTTGGATCTTAGCAGATGATACAACTTGAGTAGAACAATGCTACCCAAGACCAAGAGTTAGTAGTAGTGGTCTTCACCTTGATGATGTGGTGAAACTATCTGATGGGCGAACATTTTACCGTGTACTCTGATCCCAAGAGTCTCATGTATATCTTCTCTCACAAGGACCTGAACTTGGGATAACGGTGATGGCTTGAGTTTCTCCATGACTATGACTTCGAGATAGTCTATAATCCTAGAAAGGGGAACGTTGTAGCAGATGCACTATGTGGGATATTTGGTATACAACTGCTAGGTTAGGCGACATAGGAAATGGCTTCCTAATAGAAATACGTTATGGATAAGGACGGATCAGCCTTTCTACAGTCTCTTACAGTCACTCCCCCACTATTTCAGCAGGTCAGGGAGGAAAAGTGTGGAGACATTGACTATGAGACATGACATGCTCAAATATCCATAGGGAAGACACCTAATGGATTTTCTGAAGGTGGGGAGCGCATCATCCTCTTCAGAGGACGTACTATGATAACAGTATCACTTCACGAGGAAGTGTTGAGAGAGTTCCACACATCCCATATAGAGGTATATCCAGGAGTGGAGAAGATGTACCAGGACCTTCAACAATAGAATTGGTGGCCAGGTATGAAGAAAGAATTTATAGAGTTTGTCTCTTGATGCCTCAGCTAACAGCAAGTGAAGGTGGTGCACAAATTAACAGCAGGCTTGGTTCAGCCTTTAGAGGTTTCAATGTGGAAGTGAGATGGGATATCCATGGACTTCATGACAGGTCTTCAACGTACATCTAGAGGTCATGAATATATCTGGTTGATCGTCGACAGACTCACCATGTCGGCCCAATACCTACTGACCAGAGAGTAGGGTTTATTAGATGGCTTGAGATGCCCTTATGTGCAGGAGATTGTGTGGCTACATGGAGAACATTCTTATTCTGTCTTCGATCATGACATACAGTTGACATCCCCACTATGGAATGAGTTGTATGAGGCCTTCAAGATGCAGCTTCATCTGAGCACCGCCTTCCATCCTCAGATGGATGGTCAGGCTAAGGGGACCATTCAGACCCTCGAGGACATGCTCCGTGCATGTGTTCTCGACTTCGGTCGCAGCTTGGAGAATCAGTTACCTTTGGTGTAGTTTCCGTAAAAAAATAGTTATCACTCCATCATTGGGATGGCACCTTTTGAGGTGTTATATGGTCAACATTTCAAATCACCTTTATGTTGGAATAACTCAGGGGAGTCAGCAATAGTGGGACTAGAGATGGTAAGAGATACCATGTAGAAGTTTCAAATAATCCAGGAGCAGATGAAGACTGCACAGAGAAGAATGAAGTTGTATGCTGATAGGAGACATAGACCTATATATTTCCAGGATGGTGACCACATCGTTCAATGAGTCTCACCTCGATGAGGTTAATGGAGATTTGATCGAGGTGGAAAGTTATATCTGAGATTCATTGGACCTTTCCATGTATTCCGCAGAGTAAGCGAGGTGCCTTACCCCATGGCTCTTCCACCTCAGTTGCACTGGGCTCAATATGACTCCCACGTATCTCAGCTAAGGACATACGTCGACAACCCTTATAACATCATCGACCATGGAGAGATGGATGTAGATTATGTGGCGACTTTCATGGAGGTTCCAGTGGAGATTAAGGATCGATAGGATCAGGTCCTATGTGAATGGTAGATACCTTGGGTGCGCATTCACAAGAATCACTGGAACCTCCAGGAGAGCACATGGCAGTGGGAGGCTCAGATTCATGCTTAGTACCCCCACTTGTTCCCTTATTTCAAGTTGTATCTTATGGGGACGTAAAGACATGATGTGGGGAGAATTTAAGGACCCATAAATTCGGTGGAAATTTTTATCTTCTTAAATACATGGTAATTTTATAGGTCTGCAAAAATTGACGAAATCTGATTCCAACACCCGATATGCCCAAAATCAATTTCTGCTGTTTTTTATGGGTTTGTTCAGTAAAGGTATGAGCGCATTTTTTTAACTTTTGTACTGGAGCTCAGAATTGAAATCTGAGGGCACCGTTGAACTCGCAGTGCCGGTATTCGCTTATGAAGACTTTCACCTCGATGGTAGTTGGTCTATTTTAAAAAATAATTTTTGGGTTTTCGTGAAAAATAATAAAATAATGTGAGCTTCAGATTTTCTTTATTTTATCCACCATTTGTGTGTTTGGTGGTTAAAACCTCCTCATGGAAGTTGGAGGTGGGACCACTACACCTAATCCTCCATTGAGAGGTTATGGTGGTGGGACCACCCGATCCTAACCTTCCATGAGAGGTTACGACATCTGGACAACACAGGGCCAAACCCCCCTATTAATGGGAGGAAAGTAAAACCTGTCAACTCTCCCTCATTAATGAGGGAGAGCCTCTTGACCTCCCCTTTAATTAATTGTTTCCAACTCCCATAAATAATTTGTGACATCACTCATGCATTAAATAGTTGGGGCCAATTAAATTTAATTCACCAATTTGAAATTTATGCCAACGAGTAAAATAATAGACAATATATTATTTTTGGTTGTAATTAATGATTTGGTGGAGCTTAGGAAGAGAATATCTTGGGAGAAAAGCTCCAAATGAAGAATAAACAATGAAGAATGTTGGTGAGGATTGACTTTGACTTCCTTCCCCAGATCCTACCGACATGGAGCATTTTCCACAGTCGACCTACCCTCTCCATCATCGTCAATGAGCCGACATAGCTCGGGATTGCTAGTGTATGGCGGACACGATGAACGAAGAACTCCTTCATCTTTTTCCCAAGACTACATCGTCGACGACCAATGATCAAAGGTAGGGTTTTTTTGTGTAACATTCCTTTTCTTTTTCTCTTCTTCAGATTTGATAGGAATTGTTGCATGAATGTAAAATAATTTTTTTTAATATTTTATACTCTTCGATGAACCAAGTGTTGCCAACCTAAATGCGGAGGGTGTGGTACAAACTAACATGGCATGACCCCTCCATCGTTCTTGTTTTTTTTGGTTCTAGTCATGGCGACGAAGCGGCGTTGAAAGGTGATGAAAGCACTGAAAAAGGTTGTGATTCCCACGACCTCTACGAACCGTGCCACCCCCATGGACTCTATGAAATACACCGCCCCAGTGGCGTTCTGATGCCCCAACCGAGCCAGCTCCACGGGCCGCCCTACCGCCGGCCTCCCACGCACCCCGGTGGAACCTTGAGGCCCATGGCGGCCCGAGTCACGCCAAACCGCACCAGCCCGAACCGTACCAGACCAGCCCCAAAGCCTCCTGACCACCTCCCGGCCCGGCCATGCCCTGCTCAGCGTACCCTTGCACCGCCCGGCCGGCCGCCGGCATTCCTGGCGCCCTGCCTGGCTACCTCCCAGCTTGGTCGCACCCTGCCCGGTTGCCCGCCGGCCTGTCGGGCACCCTGCCTGGTCGCGTGCCCGCCTGGCCTGGCCCTGCCTGGCCGCCTCCCGGCCGCCTGACATCCTGAACCGGCCTACAGCCCCACTCGTGGTGCCCTGGCTGAACTGGACCGGGTGCGCCCTTCAGGCCGCGTCCTCACGATGCTCCGGGCCGAACCGGCCCCGATCATCGGACGAACCCTCCATGCGGCCTACTGGGCGGGCCCCAGCGTGTCGGACCGAACCTAACAGGCTGGCCCACCAAATGGGCCAGCCTAGACCCAACATGTTTGACCAGGTTGACTCAATCCCAATCGGCCTAGATTGGGTTTTGCTGAGTTGGTCGGACCAGGACGGTACAGACCTGTGCCCACTACTGACCCTTTACTATAATTGGCCATATCATTGGCACCGAACGACCATTAGACGAACCGTCTGCGGCACTAGTTTTCTTGGAGTGCACTGGTCACATTGAATATACCACACTAGAGTTCAGGGTAATGGTGAGATACGGTCAGGTTGGATTTTACAAGGATCCAACCGGAACCCGGGACTAAAATGCAAATAACTCATTGACCGGACGTCCGATTGACGTGCTATCTGTTGCTTTGAGACCCCTATGACGTGGCATACCATTGAGATAATTCTTCAGGGGAATTCGTGGTAGTTTCAGCATCATCCAATAGCTTGTGGAGCTGATCTTCTGGAGAAGAGTGAGCATTTGTGCGGGAACCTAGTATCTTGCTGAGACCTGAAAACTCCTAACTGTTTGACTCCGGGAGACTCTACTAGCCCAGTGGGGAGTGCCTTGTTGTCGTGGAAGATCTACATTGTGGAGCACCTTGGTGATGTGGAAGACCCATGGTACTCGATACGAGGAGTACCTCAACAAGCTATGAGGGGGAGCACCCCTATGTGAAGCGGAAGACCCATGGTGGGGAGCAGCTCTATGTAACGTGGTAGACCCACGACACTCAATAGGATGAGTACCTCAACAGTCTAAGGTTATTGGGAAGTGCCTCTATGTGATATGGAAGGCCCACTATAATCTATAGAGGAGGAGATCTCCCGTAGTCGAGGGTTCATATTGATACAATCCATAGAATAAAATCTTGGTTTAGCTGAGTCTGTAACTTTTTTTACCTCATTATTGAGATGGAGTATTTGATATCTTAGTTATATATAAAAGAATATACCTACGTGGGTTTATCTGTTGATTTCATACTTTGTGGTTTATCGTTGTTGGATTTTGTGCGTTCTTGAGGGTCTCGGGGTCCCTACTGAGTATCGTTATACTTACCCCTGTACGGGCTATGCCCGGACCTCATTGTGTAGGTTGTAGATGACGAACAACGCAGACTGAGATTGAGAGTGCCAGGACTAGATGGTACCCAGAGGTGGACTCTACGACGTGTTGGTACACGGAGAAGACTGACAGACATGGAGTGGCGAGGAGATTATATATATCTACCCTTCAGGTAGGATCCGTGGTGGATGATCCAATAGCTTCTCATTACCTTTCTGCTATTTTGTCTTTTTTAGTTGTACTTTTTTTTTCAGTTGTACTTTTATTTGCCTGTTGGGATTGTATTCTGGACCCACTACATTCAGCACTCTTTGTATATAGTTTGGCATAGTGTTTTGCTTCCATATCATATTCTTTTCTGTGCAATTTCAAGTTTTAAAGGAAATTTCATCCAATTTTAGGGATTTATGCCTTTGGTGCTAGTCACCAGCCCCTGGCCTATGGTAGGCATGCTTATGGTAGTCACGACATGGGCCCCGGGGACAGGTCGTGAAAAAAAAATATATTTTAAATCAATAATCCCAATTAATTTCAATTAAACCATACATTTATTGAAAACATTTCAATTATCCGTTTAGAATAATTCTAAAAAAATCTAAATTTTAAAATAAACAACTTAATATCAAGAAAAAAACATTATATTAAAGACCCAATTTCCATGATTCAACAAAATGTCAGTCATGAGGGTTTTAAAAAATCATTTCACAGAAAATTCATAATTAATTTCATGAAAATTTACCATTTTTAAGTCAATCCATTATATTTTAAATATTGAAGTCGATAATAAATACACCAACCTTGAAATAATTGGTTAAAAAGGTAATCGACAAGAAAAGGTTCCTGAAACCAGTTTGAATCTAAATAACCCGACATTAGATGTCTTATATTATCAACAAAAGACCAAATATAGTTATATTTGACATCTAATATCTTAGATATATCCATCAGACAAATATATATGAAATGATGAGATATATAGAATTATATCTTACATAAAAAAACATATAATAGACAAGAACAATAAATTAGCATGAGAATATGGCTTCAAATCACCATTAGAAGCATCCATATCTCCTCTGGATCAATGTGAAAATATTCCTTATCCTTCAGGAAGGCATAATATTTAGTTAGGGCCACATAGGTGGAAACCTAAGGATGTTAGAGACCAAAACCTATGAGATCCAAAATTATAGGATCGCACATTTAACTACTGCATGTTTAGTCACACGGTCAGACAAATAGTGTGTTGACTAAGCGTAATACGCTGCATTAAGGATAGACCTCACATGGTTTCCAAACCATGTGACATTCATTAAAAATCTCAATATCCAACATTTCAACATTTCTCCTAGGATTCCGCACAATTTAATAAAATAGTTCACCACTCGTGCGCCTTCCATTTAAACCTTGACTCATTGTTCATGGTTTTATATGGGTGTTTCATGGTTTTCCGAAACCACAAAAGTTTAGAAAATCACAAAATATACCAAAATATATCAAAGCACTCCCAAATTTCATCTCTAGAGTTTACATAATTAAAAATCATAAATACATGGTTAATTTATTGAAACAAGGGGTGATATATTCTACCCATCATTGGCATTTCTATCCCTAGAATATAGAAAACCATCATTTCACTGAAAGAGTAATGGCCATTAATAATTCATTTCATTCTCCCATTCCAAGGTATATTCTGGTTTCTTACCATATTTCCACAAAACACTCACTAGACCAATACGTTTCCCATGTAGTAGTTTTACTTCACTATCCACAATGTGTACCGTAATATGTAACAACAAATCTTTCATATATAATTCTTCATGATCTCCTAAAGTCACATGATCAATATCAGGATGATACTTTTTCAAACAATATATAAAGAACAAATTATGATCTATAACGAACCATAGTGTAATTTTCAAATGAAATTCCACCTCACAAACACGTTCTAGTAAATCAACAGGGATTATGTATCGATGATATAACATGAAATACATCCCAAAATTTAAATTCCCATGTCATGGAGAGATTCTAAAAAACACATGACTACTCACCTAGAATGAAAAGTGTTGTTGATGCTAGTCCACATAAATTTTGACAATGCTGAGTAATCTCCATTCATTTCCTGATTAATTGAATCTGCTATGTTGTTTCTTGGAAAAGGCTCATCCAAAATAGTGAATTCTAATATGTTTCAACAAAAAAGGTGGAGAATGATAATGAAACTCATACAATGCTTCAAAAGGATCCATTTCTATCAAGGACTGATATCTAATATTATCTGATAACACCACTAATGGTAAATTCTCTTAAAATGATCCACCAAAATCCATTACACCATCTTGAATTATGTATTCCAATAACTATATCGTCATTTTGTATTTCCCATTCATCTGATGATGATATAATGTAATCATAGTCAATTGATATTTAGAGGCATTCTATAAGGATTTCCATAAACATGATATAATCCTCATATATCATTCTTACATGATCGATATTGGTATTCCATGCTTCTTTAACACCTCTTAGATCTAGATTTTTTATGAGTCCTTTACTGTATGAGATTCTTGAATTGGATTTAAATGAGATGACATTATGAGTATATCCACTAAAAACAATATGAAAACGTATTTAAAAACCATTTATAGAAGACCTATAATAAAATCCATGGTTTTTTATCCCATTTACTCATAGGGATTTGTAAATACTACTACATACATGTCTTTCAATGATGCACTACATTATCTTGCAGAAACGCTAAGAATCTCATGAAAAACATTGCTACATATTTTTCATACCATTCCACCAGAACAATGCTTTTAACGAATTATATTTATAATGTATTCCAATAGGAACAATCCATCTCGACAAAAGGAAAGCATGAAGAAGTTTTTTGTGATAGTCCAAAGATACACCCATCTAATTTCTGATCCACAATACTAAACTGTCATCTTGGATGCATCCTCAATGGCCTCCCCGAAATTGAGTTTCAACCATCTAACCAGACATTATACATCATGTGTTTGTGTCTATATAACCATCATTACCAAATAAAGAATAAATTAAACTATAAATAAGCTACCAATTCAACCATATCTTCACATTACAAGTGCATGATGGCTAGGACTGACATCAACCACTTCTCATTTGAATCATCTTCTTCCAACATAGTATAGAAATTTCAACTTAATTCATCATCTTTTGTACTTCATTTTTTGGTGAAAAATGAATTGAAATTCATACTTTTAAATATAAACCATCTTTATTATTTTTATTTGATTCAAAACCATTGTTGGGAAAATGTTTTTTAAGATCTTATGATTTGTGAACACAATAAATTTATCTCCAAAGAGATAATGATGATAAGTCTTAAAAGAATAGACTACAGAAGGGAGCTATAAATATTATGGATTACATCATGGTTTTAAAATATTATAATAAACTATGTATTTTATATTTATTATGTAATAGTAGAATCAATTATGTACCCAATTAATCAAGACTACTAAACTAATCTATCCTTTGAGGTGAGATCACTTATGACTTATGAGAAAATAAAAAGTAGCTGTCAACTATGGGTTACTAGTGTTTGGGTTTTTATAACAATCCCAATATAACCTCAAATAGTTATGTTATGAGATTGATCCTATGTGATATGGGATCAAAATTAAGTAAATTTCTACGAGATATGTAATAATAGAATAACCATCCATGACATTAACCTGAGAAAATTGTGTTCATAGATCATTTATGGAGATACTAAGGGGTTATGTAAATATAAATTAATATTATATTAACATGTAAATATTAATTAATTTTATTTTTTATAAATTTCCTTTTACACTTATTCTATTTTTATGTTTATGTAAATACGAAAATTAATTCAGTAAGGAACAGATAAATAAACTAGATCATTTAATTCTTAAAGATATACTTCACCTAAAATAGTAATTTTTTGAGATTTATTTAATTTAATTATATATATATATTAAAAATAATTTATATATTTAAAATATAACACCAATAAAATTATTTACTGATATGAAATTAGTGTCCTGATAGTTTACATTTTTAAAAAGTTAATTTCTTACGAAAAAAATTTCTATTATAATTTTTTTATTATTAAGAATGTAATTTATTATTTATTATTTTTAAAATTTTAACTTAATTTTAATATTTATAATTAAAATTTTATATAATTATTTTTTTTAATTTCATTAAAAAATATATTTATATATGATTTGGGTGATAGATTGTTTTATTAATATATAATAATTGGGGACATTATAATTACCTAACCATGTATAATTACTTTTATAATAAAAATTCATGAAAAATAACTAATTTAATAAATAATGTCATTCATTTAAAATAATATGTTTAATTTATGAAAATGATCTTTATAATGTTGAAACATAACTGACCATTCATTCAAATAAAAACAGCTTTGCCTATTTATGTAATTAGGATTTCCAAAGTTCTAAAACTATTATGGGTTTAATTGTAATAGATATATTTTATTTTATTTTATGAAAAAAATTATTTATTTTATAGAAATAAAAAATTCATATAAAATATCTATAATAATTAATTATTCTAATAATTGATTTTAAATATGGGTTTTTATGAATTATATGAACTATTTTTAGCATTAATATTTACCAAAAATATATTTTAAAATATATAAATTCATATTTGGAATCTGAATGAAAAAAATTTGTAATTATTTATATTTTATATTTTTTTATATAAAAAATGAATTAATTTCTAAAAATTTAATTATCTTGGTATGGGTAAATTATGATAAAACTGTCATAACCAATAGTTTTAATCCTAAAACATTATATAACATTTTATACTAATTATTGTATGTGAAGAATCTCAACCATAAACTTCTAAAAAATCATTTTTGAACATTAATGGTTTCTTTTTTCTATTTAATAGTTACTTTTCATTTATATTATAAACAAATTCCCCTCCACTAACTTATATATATCATTATTCATAGTATAATTTCTCCACCCATTCTAAATGTGTTTCTAAAGGAAAAACCATACCTAGTCTCTTCTCAAATATTTTCACATGTTCTAACTTGCTTTTCATTCAATATTTCCATGATTTTAAGCCTTTAGTTGACATCAATTGGATAAAATATAAAGGGAAAGGTAATTCTGTGCATGCATATAGTGAATCATGACCAAAGGTAAGGGTTTCTACATTTTATATTTTATTATTATTATATAATTTTCATTCACCAATTGTTCCCATTTTATGATGTTTTTGGTAATTTTCATTATAATTGTTATCATACCAATATTTAAAATTAAAGGATTTACAAATACATATCACATTCTACCTTTAGGTGTTTTTGATTTCAAATTTAGTCATGTCATAGTTGAGTAGTTAGTCAATTCTATTTCTATTAGGGTAGTGACCTATATTTTAGGAATATTCCATTCTATGTTACCTTAGTTATCCATTTATCTTCTTTATATAGTAACTCCACTTTTTCCATTGTTCAAATTAATTTTCCTAAAACAAATAATTTTTCATTGGAAGATTCATTATAAAAATATATTACATTATTATTATTAATAACCATCTATTCTATTATAATTTTATTTTAATGTGAAAATTTTACCTGTCATTACAATATTCACCATTATTGTATGGCACCTAAAAATTAATTATCATCAATTGTCCTCATATATATACATACTCTTTTTTTTGAAAATAATTCTTTATTATCCTATTAAGGATGTGGATAGATATAATGGTATTTTTTAGCATAAAATGGATCTTATGAACACATGGTTACTTTCTTGTTTTGTTTTATATTTATTCTTCTACCATTCAATCTTCATTTTTTTATTGTCATTCAACCATATTGTGTATAAATGGTCCATACATATATACGTATTCTACATAAAATTAATTGTTGGTAATAATACACAGTTTATTCTCTCCTTATGAATGTATAATTTATATAAATAAAAATTAAGGGAAATTCAAAATTTCACATTTCATTTTATGTACAACCACCATCATCTGTTTTTATAACCCTGAAACATTTTTGAATATTCACATTCTTTTTTAAACCCCTTATTGTCCAGTTATAGATTAATGAAATATTATAAGAATCTTCCTTATTTAAAAGGATTGTTTACTTTCTTTATAAATCATCAGCTATGTATATCATTTTTGTTCTTACTTCTCTATCCACCATCACAAATTTTATAAATTGGAAATCAGTTTTTGTGACCAATGTTTATCATTGAAATCCAATTTTATAAATTAATTTAATTTATTATTATCATGATAGTCCTTATGATATATTCTTTGGTTATTTAATATGGAATGATTATTAAAATAAATTCATTCTCTTGGGTTTTATAATTACTATGACTTATGTGTTCTTTTATGTAATCTTATAGGATAGATATGATTATAATTGTTATGAATATACTGGGTGTATACTAATAGTGCATCAAATCATTATATAATGTTTTCATATCGTGAGATTTCTTATATATTCAATGGGAGGTAATTATAAGCAAAAAACCTTATGTTTTATTCATAGTTATCCATTATTATGATACATGTGATGTCAAGATAAGAACATTAGGTTTTTATGTCTTACAGGTGATCCTTTAATAAAGTTCAAGAGTGGATATCCAAATCACACCATGTTATGTTTTCATGGTGTAGAAACATGATTAAGGTTTATATATGGTTAACATAAGTATACATAATTATGTCTTCTTATCTATGAACCCGGAATTATGATTATGATGTTATGGTTTATGTTTTTACCACATATTTATGATTCCGTGAACTTATGATATCTCAGCATTATTCCATGATTCCATGTTAAACTCATAAATCATATTCCACGGTACTTGTCTTTACATTTCATGTATCATATTCCACTATCTTGACTTTTTTACAACAATTAATTTTTTATGATCTTTTTTATAATATATATCTCAAATATTGATTTTTTTTATTCTTATGTGAAAATACTTGATGTGATGTTGATTAATATTCAACCACTATGTGTTTAAGATCTCTCCTTATTTATTCCTAATTCCCCATGATTTACAGATTTTTATAACTTATGGGATATATAGAATGATGTCTTGCGAGGCTCAATTATGAATAAATATGCATAGGTGTTGTGTTAAATTTTTTCTTATTTAGTTACTCCTCAAAGACTCTAATACTTTTATTCTTGGGATTCATAACATGTTTTGAGATATAATTTATAATATGGGAAAATGATATCAAATATTTGTATTTTTTTCAGGGGTCATCTAATATTGTATTATATCAAGTATTTAATGAATGTGTTATTTTAAATATATTTTTGTACAATTATAGTTTTAATTTTTTACCAAATACATGATTAGTTATTTATGATGACTATTATTCTTTTTTTTTTGGTATTTGGATGATATTGTAATATTTAAAACCAAATATAAAATTATACGTATATGATTTCATCATTATGTTTTATTAATGTACATATTGTGGGGTTTCATTGCAATTATGTCCCAATATGAACACTGGCTAGTGGATACTCTTTTTTCAAAGATGTACCTTGGGGTAATCACCTAAAAAAATTACTATATATCATCTTATTCTTTACTATAATCTTAATTAGTCTAACTAAGACTCAATCCTAGATGAAAAATCTAAGGGGATATTCCATAGTTAAATCATATTATCATTACAACCAAGTATAAATGTTTTAAATTTATTTTTCATATGTAATATAAACCACGCATGTTTTCATCACCTAATAAAAAATGAGAATGTATTACATTTTTTAAATATAGAGGGTAATAATAAAAACCATGTGGGTCATAATCTAACAAAAAGCTTCATTGCTCAAAATTATTTTTTTATAAGAGAATACATCTTAATATTGATATTTCATTTTTATATGATCATATACTAGGATTTAATTAGAAAACATCATTGTAATTTTGGGTTTAATATTTGTATTAAAAGTTGATTTTAAAAATGAATTTGTACGTGATATTTCTATATAAAATAATAATATTTATCCATGAAGAAATCATTGGAATAAATTATCAGGAATCATAATATATTCTTGTTAAGATAAAAAAAATTGTTACTTTTTCTTATAGAATATAGAAAGTGTATGATCATGGATCTCCCTTAAGGTATGTTTTTGTTTAAATTTGAGTTTATGTTCCTTATTTTGGTAAATAAGAGTTTCCCAAGGTTCATGAGGAGGCTCATTAGTTTCTGCGGGGTATGGGGCATGAGAGAGGAGGAAAAATGAATTTTTGGGCATGTTGCATGGTTTTCACATGGTTAATGCAAACCATACGGACAATCCCATGTAACAGTGCAGCCTTGGATGAAGGCTTGTGTATGGTTACCACATGGTTATGTTAACTATGTGGAATTTTCATGAAACCATTTGGAAGGGTGAATTTGAGACATTAATATTTACATGGATTTACAAACCCTGAGGGTAAACTGTGCATCCCGGAAACATTGGAAAATTTACAAAAAATGCCATTACGGAATTTAAAATACCAACTCAAGATTTCTCCCCCTTCATCCTACTTCAACCCTAGTGATGAGACATGGTTTCTATGAACTCCCAATTATGTTTCCCCCACATCAGAAGGGTGTCTGAAGTGATGTCAGCTGTGGATTGAAGATCTGGGTAAGGTTAATCCTCTCCGTGCATCCTTTCCATTATTAGGGTTTATATCTTCCTATCCTCCCAATTTGAATCCATAAGACCCTTCTTTATTAGTGAGATTTAGGGTGTTGTTTTTAAGGATTTTTTGATCTAGAATTAAGGCATTGATTAAGGGTGTGTTCATGTATGAATTTGAGATAGGTAGTCTACATGTAATATCCCACAGTTTATTTTTTTATTTTTCTATATAGAGGTTTATCATTGTTCTCTTATTGATGTGTTCTTGGTGACCTTGGAAAAATATGGTTTTTTAGTGTCTAAATAATCAAATGAACCCCCATGATCCTCATGGTATTCGTGGAGGATTTCATGACTATTTCAGCGCCACCCATAAGGTGTGATGACCCATTTGAATGGGATAACATAAATAAAATATGAAAAATTGACTCATGATAATGTGGAGACATAGAGAGTAAGTTAATTGGTTTATGTAATGAGTTAGAATGGATTTTGGTTAGCCTTGTCTAATGTGGTTAATGTCTAAGGGATTATTTGGTTAGAATGTAAATGGTATAAATTGGATAAATTTAAATATGATAAGGAATTCTGTTCACATTTGAATATGCTTAATAAGATAGGAAAGAGAAATGGTAATTGTGGTTAAAGGGTCATGTGTCATAAATGGTTATTGTGTTAATGGACTATGGAATATTGATAAATTATAATTTACTAATATTGTTGTGATGATTCTAATGAAAATGGCTATGATTTCTTATTATGTGGTTACTTGTGGATGATGATAAATTAGCATTTTCACATGGCATGGTAAAGTGGTGTATAGACTTGAGGATCTATGCATGCAGGTCGAGATGGAATGAGGTTCTTGATCAACCCCTAAATGGATGGGTTAATGAAGGGGACTGAGTTCTATTCCCCTTACAGTTTCATTCCGCCCACACTGAGTCTTCACGGTTTAGATTACGAGGTTATTAAAATATGATACCTCATTTGATAGGTCATGGTTTTTATTCCCATATTCTTGAGAAAATCCAACATGCCTAATCCATTTAACACATGAAAATTTTATATTTTCACTTGGGATTCCTAATTAGTATATTTGGATTCAAATGAAATATAATTTAGAAGAACAAATACTAGAATTGTCTACTAGACTTTTACCTTTACTTGCTAGTATTTATTAGTTCCAAGAACTATCTACAATTACAGGATATTTTGTAGATAACATTGGTGGTGGCCTACAGAGTTATACTGACACGTTGATTGGACTATCATTGGGTACCTGAGTAGATATCATGGTTTCAAGTCAAGAATATCCAAAGGTCCCCTCACATGTGATGTGATTCGGGATCGATATATGCATAGATAAGATATAGGATGTGGTATATGACCATTTTAGGGGTTCTGCTATTGTCATTATTTTCAGGGTTTTTTTTGTCCTTGCATAGTATCATCGAATGACATATTCACTATCTGGATATGGTTTGTACCCATTTTGGTAGTAGGTTAATTTTTCATGTTATTTATTTTTTCCGATTTTTCAGCTATTTTAGTTGTATTTTTTAATGGATTAATTATTTAAAAAGGGTATAATCCCCCCAAATTACCTACTTCACCCTATCAACTAGTGTGAATACTCTAGCATACTGGTAGGTGTGCTGGAGGTCATGTGGTAGCCTAGTCCAGGCACTAGTTTAGTAGATTCCAGTATATGGAGGTTACAAAGTGTTATTAGAGGTGTTATTTTCACTTTATTAATATTTTGTGATTGTAAACAATAGGATATGAAAGTTTTGTGTCTTGGTAAAGATTTAATGCTTGGGAGTAGTGAACCCATGTACAAGGGATACTCCAATTTACCCTGGTAGGGGATTTTTGTTCTTGTTTTATGTTGTTATATTTGATGATATTTCATCATCGTGTGATGCACTTATTCTATGATTTGACAGTTTTTTTATATTTATCTCATGGTAAGAAGGGTACGTGGTTGTGCATTCAAGAATAAATCAAGGAACCTATGTAGATAGGTGACATGCATCATGGTAGGAACACACACAGGATGGGTGTGTGGGGTATAATGGTTAGGATGCATTTGTTTTCGTAACAGTGATGAAATTGTGCATAATTAGTCGGTATGAATGGGTAAATATGGAAATTAAAATGTTATGTAGTTGTTAAAAATGGTGCCTAACCGAGAAGTAAAAGGGGATTCATGTGTTTTAAGAGTAACTGGGATTTGAAAATTATTTTGCATTGGTGTGAAAATAAGTCTTGTAGTTGTTTGAATTAGGTAGTCGTGTTAGGCATGGATTTAAGAGAGAAGGACAATGGTATTGTTATGACTGTGAGTGAGATAATTGTGTATGTGTTTGATAACTAGTTTGGTTATGTAATTTGATGCTCCTATGTATTTTTTTCCTTTCCATAAAAGCATTATGGTTTCATTTTAATGATCAAGTTTGGAATTTTAGAGGAATGCCACATCAAAACTTGTATCAGTTAAGAGAAATGATAAAATTTATGAGAATTATTCTCCAATAGTGGAGTAAGAGAACATGGTGATACAATAATATAATTATGATAAGTTTAGGGAGAAAATTTCATGTTTTATGCAAATAATGGAAGAAGGCAATGGGCGGGATACACTGAGTATGTTTGAGCTGACCGGGGAGTTTCACCTACAACACCCTCCGACCTACTTTTGAGAGGGTGATCCAGTGGTAGAATAGTTCTAAATAGAGTTAGTCCAAAATTTTATTTCCCCTATGTAGACTCCACTTGAGAAGAGAGTCGTGTTAGTGGCCTATATGCTAAGAGGTCATGAAAAGCATTGGTGGGACATCATGGTTCAGACGAGGCAGGCTGAAGGAATGATGTGGAATGATTTCTTGGAAAATTTTCTAGAAAACCATTACCCAGAAACCAAGAGTCAAGAAAATGATGTGGATTTTATGTGTTTGAACCAGGGTACAACATCGTTAATAAACTAAACTTGTCATTTCATTGATTTGAGATGCTTTGTTTCGACATAGACCGGAGATGATGCAGTTGTGGTGAAATTCCTCCTAGATAGGATGAGACATGTGAACATGTATCAGGTGAATATAATCCACCTAAACATGTTTAATAAATTGGTATACCAAGCCCTTGTATCATAGGGGAAACTTAAGGTAGCATCATGTAGTGAAATTATGATGCCAGCTGGGCGGACAAGTGGTGCAGATTTTGAGAGTTAGATGTGCCCATTTGGAAAATTTCAACTGGATGGAAGTGCACAGAGAATTCAGAAGAGGGGGTTGGCTTCTTAGGGCGGCGACCAGGTATTCTGTTATAAGTTTGGCATGCCGGAGGACAAGTGTGACATGTTTCCCGAAATAGTGGTCAAGTTTTGAGGGTGCGAAAGGCTAGACCACATAAAGAAGATCTGCAGGAACCTAAAAAATTCAAGGAATGACAGAGGTCATAGGAAGATACTGAGCATAGGTAGGGGTTGGATACCCCTTATCGGAAAGGTAGTTTGAGCTTCAGGGGTTATATTGGTAGGCTTATTGGACATGGAACACTGGTGCGACATCATCCTTACCAATAGGGCAGTACAGTGCAGGGTAATTGGGCCAATGCAAAGGGTAAAGGGGAAGGTAATATCCATGAAATTATGACTAGACCTAAATGCATTGAGGTGACACAATCTACTGTTCGATGTACCATTCATGTATCTTCCACACATGATAGTAATTTATTTGGAACATGTTCTATGAATTATTTTATTACTGCTCAACTAATGTTTGTGTGGGGATTAACCATGTAGATTTTGTGTGGAGTAATTTACCATGATACTCTACTAGGGGTATGAGTTGAGGACATCCAGCATTATAAGGGTTGTTCTCTAGAGTTTGATTGATATCATTTTTTTTGGTATCTTTCTGTACTATAGATGTCATATTTTGACATAATCATGGGGATGGATTGGTTGGTGTTATATAAAGCCCATATTAACTGTAACTGACGTCTACTAACATTCAAACACTTTGATGGAATCACTTAAGTCATTCGTGGTGAGTGGGGTACTGGAACGGGACATGTAGGTCTACTACGCTACCAGTTGGGAGAACACATAGCCTAAGTAGCATGCCTTTTGTTGGAAGATGGGGAGAAATAGTATCCAGTTTTCCCTCTTGTTGTGGACCAGTTTTCAGATATGTTTTTTTAGTACATCTCAAGGTTACCACCAAGGAGAGATGTTGAGTTTACCATCAAATTGTTGATGGGGGAAGATCCAATTACAATTCCTCCATATCAAATGGAACTAACAGAACTCAATGAAATCAATAATCAGATCAATTAGTTAGAACGTAAGGGGTTTATTCATTCTTGTTCATCACCTTGGGGATATCATGTTCTATTTTCTAAGAAGACTGATGGACCACTGAGGTTGTGTGTCGACTATAGGAGGTTGAACCAGATGATGGTTAAGAACTGATAACCTCTTCCATGTATCAATTACCTAATTGACCAGAAGTGCCTTAATTTTTTATAAGACTGGTTTGAGATCAGGATACCAACAGTTGAGGGTAAGACACTACGACATACCCAAGAAAACTTTACAATGTACGTGCAGGTTGTTTGAGTTTTTTGGTATGTCGTCCGGATTGACCACATCACGGACTGTGTTCAAGGCCTTGATGAACTAGATATTCCACCGATATATGGTTTAGTTCATATTTCCCTTTGTTGATGACATATTAGTGTACTCCAAAACTCATGATGATCATGTCAATCATCTTGACATCATCTTTAGTACACTAATACATCATAGGATTTAGGAAAAGCTATCGGAATGTCAGTTTTGGATTGACAAGGTGCAATTCATGTGACACATCATTTTCTATTCAGGTGTGTCGGTGGTTCTAGAAATGTTGTGGGTTGTGTTGTCTTGTGATCATCCTATGAACATTTCTAAGATTCATCATTTTCGGGGTATTTCCTGTTATTTCTGGAGGTTCATTATAGATTTCTCCCATTTTGATGCTCCACTCCCTTGTATGACCAAGAAGGGGGTTTTATTTAAATTGTAAGGGTCATGTGAGAATTATATTCAAGATTTTATGTAGAGATAGAATACCACAACATTTTGTATCTTACCCAAACCAAGTAAGATGTACACCTTGTTCTGTGATGCATTTGGTGTTGTACTTGGGGCCGTGTTGTTGTCGGATAATCGGGTTCTAGCTTATGAGTCGAGGCAGTTGATACCACACGAATGAAATTACCCAAATCATGAACTTGAGATATATTTTATTATCCATTCCATGATGTGTTGAAGGAATTACTTATTGTACGAACCCTACTTGGTTTTTACCAACCATAAAAGTATCAAATACATATTCTCTTAGTGGGATTTGAAACTTCATAATAGAATGTGGGTCGATTAATAGAAATTCATTGATTATCAGTTGGAATATACACCAAGGAATGGGAATAGTGTGGTTGATTCATTAAGCTAGAAGACTCATAATCATCTGGTTCAAGAATATAGTTCATAGTGGAAGATGATGTCCTTGTTTTCTTAGAGACATTTCAAGTTACAGGATGGGCATAGAAAAATAACCCTTGCATCTATAGCTGTTTAATATACACATTGTAGCCTAGTTAAATAGATTAAATTGGTATATCCAACCTATTTTTCTATAAGGAAATACATAATTTTTGGGATTCACCTTCTAGTTGGGATTTCAGTATAGATGGAGTTGCATATGTTCATGTCCGTGTTGTGGTGCTGACATGTGTATGGGTGGAGTTGATGTGGGAGTTTCACACAACAAAGTGGGAAGTCTTTCCTTTATTGAAAAAAATATTTTTTGATGTTTGTAGGTAGTTTTGGTTGCTGAGAATGAAGAATGATGTTATGAGTTTTGTAGCACAATGCCTGACCCGTCAACAGGTGAAGGGTAAACATCAGTATCCCGAAAGGTTGTTTTACTAATTTCCTATTCCAGAGTAAGATTTTAGTGACATAACGATGAACTTCATAGTGGGTATTTCAAGGATTCCATAGAAAAATTATGTAATTTGGTTATTGGTAGATCTACTGACCAAAGTTTCTCATTTATGGATGATCTAGGAGACATATATAGTTAACTGATTTGTAGAATTATATATTCGAGAATTAGTACAATTTCATGGTGTCCTGAGAGCCAAATATTATGATTGTGATCCACATTTCAACAAATTATTTTTCATGGTACTATAAAAGGTTCTTGGTACACAATTTTCTTTGAATACAGATTACAACTCACAGATTGACGAGTAGTCTGAGCATACAATTCTGGTATTGGAAGACATGTTGAGAGAAACTATTATATATTTCATTGGTTCATGGGGAAACACTTGTCACTTGTTGAGTTTTCATACATTAATTGTTTTTAGGATACAATTTAGATGGCTCTATTTGAGGAACTCTATGAAAGACTATGTAGATCTCTTCTATATTGGTTAGAGGCTGGGGAGTCAGAGATGATAGCATAGATTCTTGTGTGGGAGACCTCAGATAAGGATCATTTGATTATAAAGAATATTAAAATATCTTATAGTATGAATAATTTATATGCATATCGGTCTTGCAGACCCCTTGAGTTTAGCATGTGTGAATGTTCATTTCTTTGGGTGTCGCCAAGGTTGTGTCACTATCGTATCTGAAGGCAGGGAATGTTACAACCTAGTTATGTGGGGTCATTTGAGATTTTGAAGATGATCAGATCAATGGATTACCATTTAGCTATTCCACAATGTTATAGTGGAATGAAAAATGTTTTCTAAGTTTCAAAAATCTGACAGTATCACCCAGATCAGTCTCATGTAATCAACACTAATGATGTCAATCTTCAGGTTGACATGTACTTTGAGGAGCACCATGTTCATATTGTGGATCATAGTGGGATGGTCGTGCCAGGATTGTTTTTCCTTTGGTTCATGTTCTATGGAAGCAAGTAAATGTTTAGGAGGAAACTCGAGAGTATGAATCATAAATGTGGGCCTAGTGGCCTGACCCTTTTTTGGGAACTCAATGATGCTCGAGATGAGTTTCTCAAGGAAGAGCTTTCACATGGGGGGAGGTTGTAAGATTCCAGATCTCCCATAAGGTATTTTTTATGTTATATCATTAGTTCCATATTTTTTTCAAATAAGTGTCTCTGAAGTTTAGGTGGAGGATTTGGGGTGTCCCTGGTGTTTGGGACATGGGATAAGAGGAAATTGATTTTTTGGGCATGCTGAATGGATTTCTAATAGTTATTACTATCTGTGTCAAGAATCCTAGGTAACCATGAATCCATGGAAATAAGATTGTACATGTTTACCACTTCATTAACATAATCATGAATTATTCCTAGTAAATGATGAGAATGTGGTATTTTGAGACAATTTCATTCATGTGGTTTGTGAAGGTTTTGAAAAAACACACGTCCTAGTAACTTTATAAAATTTATCAAAATTAAAACTATGATATTTTTTATACCAACTTATAACTTATCACCCTTCTTCCTCCTTCAGTCCTAGTGGATCCAAGGTGTCAAACAACAACCAATGGTGTTTTCCTATCATCTACAGGCTCTATGGAGTGTCGTTATTTGTATATTGAAGATCCAGGAAAGATTTATCCCCTCTATGGAACCTTTTCTTGATTAGGGTTTGTATCATTGTATCCTCACTATTCTAAGCCCTAAAACCCTTAATATTTGGTGATATTTAGGGAGAATCTTAGAAGGGGTTTTAAATAAGGTTTCAAGGCCTCGATTAAGGGTGTGTTAACCGAATGATTTGAGGTATTAGATCTATAAGTTATATCCCACAGTCTATATTTAGATTTGTGAATATATTGTTTTATCCATGTTCCCTTACTAATGTGTTCTTGGTGAGGTTGGAAAAATGTGAAATTTTGAGTGTCTAAATAACCAAATTAACCCTCGTGATCCTTGAGGGATGCATGAAAGATGTTGTGAAAATTTTTAATGCAACCCATGGGGTGTGAAGAACCTTCTGAATGGGATAACAGAAATAAAATATGTGAAATTGAATAATGATGATGCGGAGACTTCAAGAGCATGTTAATTGGTTTAAGTAATTAATTAGAATGGATTGTTTTTAGTTGTTTCAATTGTGGTTAAATACTATGGTATTGTTCGATAAACATCTAAATTGATTAAATGGGATTAATTGGAATATGATAGAGAATTTTGTTCACACTTGAATATTCCTATTAAGTTAGGCATGTGGAAAGTGAATTAGGGTTAAATGGTCATGTGCATAAGTGGTTAATGTGATAATGGATTGAGGCATAATGTTAAATTACCATTTAAAAATATTGTAGTTATTTCACTATTGATAATGTCTATGCTTGGTGGTAATGTTTTTACTTGTGGATAATTATAAATAGGAATGAGAACATGCCATAGAAGAGTGTGGTATAGACTTGAGGTTCTATGCCCATGGGTCGAGTTCGACCGAGGTTCTATCTTCACCTCTAAATGTACAGATTAGAGAAGGGGATGAGGTTCTATTCCCCTAAAGGTTATATACCACTTGGACTGAGGCTTCGAGGTGAGGATTACATGGTTATTATAAAGTTATGCCTAGTGAGATAGGCCTTGACTTTTATTCCCATATGCTTGAGAATATGGAACATCCCTACTATTTTGAACACATGATAAAGGTAGATTAATCCCTGGGATTCCTAAGTAGTATACATAGAGTCAATGGTAATACAATTTAGAAGAACATAACCTAGAACGCCATATTAAAATATTTTTTTATACATGCCATTAATTATCACGTTCATGCATTATCTAATTTTAATTGATATTTTGTAGACACCATTGGTGGTGGCCTACTGGTATAAACTCACACCATGCTTGGGTTTTCATTGGGTACCTGAGCAGATTTCACAGTTGTCAGTCTGAATATTTCTAAGGTCCCTATGCTTCGGAAGTTAGTCAGGTTCAATATGTGCACAGATGAGGTCCAAGATATGGATCCATGACCATTTTTGGGATTCCTCTTTATGCTTTATTTTTTTGGGTTTTTTTCACCTAGTATAGTATCTTGGCATGATATATTTACTATAGAGATATGGTTATAACCCAGTTTGAGAGTTTGTTACTTAAGAATGTTAGTGATTCTTTGCTATTGTTTCTGCTATTTAAATTGTGTTTTGTTGTGGCTTGCTCTTCTAATGAGGGTATAGTCTACCCACATGTCTTATTAGACCACCACTTCAAGTATGAAACCACTAACATATGGGGAGGCACACTTGAGGCCATTGGGTGACCTGGATCAGGGATTCAGTTTAGTGGATTATTGGTCGGGGATGTTAGAAAATGGTTTTCATCTCCTTATGTGTTATATTATGTGTAATGATAATATTTTAGATACGTGGAGATGTTATCGGTCAATGTATATTCATATTGGGATGATTAAATTTAATTAATCGAGGGAAAATATAATGCAACCAAATTTTACTATTTTCCCTTTAAACCATAACGTGTTAAATAAGTTTTTTTAACATGACCCACTAAACAATGAAAAGTATTTTTACATGGAAATTTCATTATTATATTTTACTAATATAATATACCCATTAGATTAGTGGGTATAATATTATGTAACTATATTATGAAATTTAAAAACAAAAATTGAATAAATGGACAATATTTTAGTAGTCTCATTTATGAAGACTATCTATATAGGCATGTGTGATGACCCCCTCTCTCCAATGTTTCCCCTCCTAAGATTGAAATGAACGACGATAGATAATGTCCCCTGACTCCCTGCTCCAGTAGGTCCTAGGGTGGAGACCAACATCAAGGGTATACAAATCATAAAAAATGGGATGCATAATCCTTTTATAGTAAATGAGAACCGAAGATAAGACGTATCATCATAAAAAACTAAATGAATTATATAAAATAAATAAACTCATCCCATATGACTATTTAAGGTAAAAATATTACCAATAAAATGAAAATCTCTAATGTAAATACCCAAAATTAATTTTGTGATGTTGCGCAACAAATATCCCAAGTTCCAAGTTAATAATTCCCAGAACTGTCCTGGAAGTACTCCTGGAAACCTAATGGTTGTTTTTTAATGTAGGATGAGCATACAAGTATACTTAGTAGGATATAAAATGTTAATCATGTACAAGTGGATAATCATACTAATGACAATGTGATAAAACCACATAAATCACCAATAACTAACAATGTATGCTTGCCACCCCAACCTCACCAAAGGCACAATCACCAAATAACCCAAGTCAAGTAATGTAATATAGAGGACATTGATGATAGGGAACCCCACACAACTTACCCACTAATAAAAAAATATCAAACCCAATTATAAAACATCCTAGCGCTCATACCTCTTCCGAAAGTACCATTTCATAACTCGCCCTCACACACCTGGGCCTCGTAGCTTGCCTTGAAAAATGGGAAAATTTATCATTTTACATCTTACACGCACACACTAGGGCCTCACAACCACATTACGCCTGGAAAAACCTTGTCCGAATACCCCATCACATTTTGAAAATGACTGGGAAAGCACAACACATCTCATCTAAAAAACACATGGGAAACCACAAATCATCTCATCCTGAAGACACTTGGGAAAACACAACTCACCCTCACACACATGGTCCCCATGTACCACATATTTCCCAATGAATCTTGGTTTATCACCATCTAGACGAGGGAGATTGGAATAACACTTGGCCAACCATCCATCCTCCCACCGAGATGTTAGGGAAAGACAACCTCCCCTGTGACAATGGGGGTGTTCTGAATATAGTGCTCCACTAGGGTGTGGTGAATATGTAAAATATAAAAAAATTAGGTATGTATATACAGTATAAAATTATCAATTCCAACCTATGGGTTATTAATAAGACAATAAATCACCCTATGATACTACAAACATTACTACTACCCCTAAATGATTTTATTAACACTAGAAACAATCACTTCAGAATTTGATAATGTGAAAGCCGCTTCACAAGAAACCATAACTAGAAACATACCCCATGCTAACTCGTTTAACAAAATATTATTTTCTATTAGGAATACCATTTATTAATTCCATCCCTACCCATGAAACTAAAAATCATACAACAAAACAAGACACACACCATAAACAATGATGAGGAAAAAACCCCAGTAAGGAAACTCACATTATATTTCTACTCTATTAAACACCCCTACCAACAAATAAAATCACCATTCTTCAACATCATTCCACCTAATCCATCCTCTGAAATCTAAAACCTCCAAAACACAAGAAAACCCCGTAACACATCTCATCAACACCATACCTGGATACCCTACTGTATAAATACACCACACCTGTCACACCCAGTTACATAATCATAGTACAATCTAAACCTGAAGCATCGCTGCTCAAACACTTTCCATCCAATCCTCAATTAGACAATCCTTCAGCTTGAGAATCTATTACACCACCTGTACCACACAATTATAGTGTTATTATCTCAACCTCAGAACCACAAAACCTCACAAGGAACATGAAATAACAAAACCACACACATCACACAAACACACCAAAAAAGTTAGGGTATATTCATATTTATCAAAAAATTATTCTTTAATTCCACTTAGATAATTTGTGTGGGGTCCTAAAGCAAGTTCCTTCCAGAGGCATCCAATTATTTAATTGAGTATATATGGTTTATCAATTTCATGTTTACATACATTCAACACATGATCGACAATAGGACATCACAATTCCTCCTGAGTTCACAAACAAATTACACCAATGACCAGGATTTTCAATAATCATATAGCCCATAAAACTCATAATACAAATAAAAAAAACTGAAGTATGTACAACATTTCCCCAGCCCTAGCTTATAGTTTTAAACCATGGTAAGAAATGTTTATTAAATTTTTAATCAACTAATATCACATGGGAAACATTCTAATACACACCCCGCATTGATACACAAATAAGAAGATGTAGAGATCCATACCTTGATAAATAGATAACCATAGCCTTCTTCATTCATCAAATAGGAATTATGTACGACTATAGGGAAACACAATCCAATGGTGTGACTCAGACTCATGGATCCTCGATGAAAAATTTTTTAAGGATACTCAGTAGTAAGAGTAATGTGAAAAGTACAATGAATAAAGGGGATCAGCTTTAGAAAGGACAGATCCAATATCTATAGAAGAAACTGTTTCAAAAGCTATTAAAGCTAGTTCATGATCCACACTATGTATTTTGTCTATCTAAGGTCCTCTCGAGCATTAGGTATTTAATGATATATTTTAATTCCTTTTAGAAGGATTCAAGAAACTCTTAAATATTTTTTTAATGTCATTTTACATCAAATAAACATTTAAGGGGTGAATATAGAAAAACTAGGAATACTAGGATTCAGAAAAGCTATCGGAAATTACACACCATTGGGTAAGTCACCGTTGTAAACCATCAGTGGTTGAGTCATCTTTGGGTAAGTCCCCATTAGAAGAGTCACCAGTGATAGATTTAGGTGATGAGCTATTGATGGTTAGTCACCATTTTGAGAGTCACTATTCATTTAGCAACCATTCAGTGTGTAACTATTTTGTGAGCCACCATTATGTGAGTCATCATTTCGTGTGGTGTCGTTTGATGAGTCATTGTTTGGTGAGTCACTATTGTGACTAACTATCATGACTCACCATCGCTAGTGACTAGTCTTCACTCACCCTTAAAAACCTTTTGTTCATGACTCCCCATTAGGAGTTACCGCTGCTAATCAATAGTCATGAGTCACCAGTTGGTGACTCATCATCAGACGAGCTACGATTGTAAAAATAGGATTTTTTAAAACATCTCAAATGAGTAACTATTGTCTCTAGAACACGTCAGACACTATATTTTGACATTGTAATGGAAGAGGGAGCTCTTTTCCATTACATCAGATACCTCTCAAGCTACTCTTACCCTTGATAATTCAAAATCAACCTAGAAGGAAAAGTGGGGTTCTAATAACAACCCCATGAGATACCTCCCAGGGATCCTACTATACATGAAACACTATTACTATTTGGTCACCCCAAGGTCCAATGATAAACTTCCATGTTCTTAACGAAAACTGGAGTGAAACATCGACATCCAAGAACACCTCATATGACATCTACAACCCCAACTAACCATATTACACAGCACACAAGTAAACAAATCCAGACTTCCTGCAACACATGAATTATAGAAATTTCATCCTCCATATTAGGATAATTTATTATTTGGGTATCATTGACTCACCCACATGGGTTTAATGGAATCTTCCTTATTGTGTCTCGATTAGGAATCTAGTCCACCCATTTTCACGCATTAGGTCTTTATCAAACATCATGGAATATGGAATCAACTCATCTCATAACAAAAAAGGTTGAAAATTACATTTTAAAGAAAAAGATAACAAGATAAAAACTAAAAATAACTATGGGTACTGGGCTATCATCTATGATTCTCATGACGAAGTATGATTCTACATTCCACCATTCCTCCAAAAAACACAATATAATGATATTTTTCATCCTTACAACACCATCTCCTGATGATCCTAGATCACCATAGGTCATTCAAAAAACATTGTGTCATCTTTTATCTCAAAATATCCCCATTAAAAGGCAAGGGAGTCATCATGAAGATGCTGAAAATATTGAGAGATGTGGAAGACGTCATGGATCCTCTCTAACTATGTTGGCAATGAAAACCGGTATGCCACCTCTCCAAATCACACAAACACCTCAAAGGGTTAAACAAACCTCTATGAATGCTTTCTACACCTACCAAAACGATACTTCCCATGTAGAGGATAAGCCTTCAAGAACACATGGTCCCCAACATAGAACTCCAAGGGCCTCGTTTTTCATATTCATCCATTTTTTTCCAGTCTCATACTTCTTTCATCCACTTACGTACAACTTGAAGCCTCTTTGTGGTTCTCTGCACCACCTTGGGGAAAATAATAGTTGTCTCCCCATCCTCTGTCTAGAAAACAGGTGAATGAAATGGTCATCCATACAATGCATCAAATGGATCCATTCTAATGGAAGATTGATGGATATTATGGTAAGAAAGCTCTACCAAGGCTAAGTATCACACCCAATATACACTAAAGTCTAAGACGCATGCCAACAATATGTCCTCAAACATCTAGATGGTCTGCTCTTTCTACCGATTAGTTTGATGGTGGAAAGTTGTGTGAAATCATAAATGAGTGATAACAACCTTCTACAGTTCCCTCAATATTCATGAGGTAAAACATTTTTCCTAATCCATGATAATGTATCTTGAAACTACATATGGTCTCACCACCTCATCCATTTGTCTCTTTCCCAATTCATCCATTTCACCCAAATCCTTAATCGCTAAAAGTGAGTTGATTTCATTAGTCGATAAACCAATACCTAGATTTCATCACATCCTCCTAGATCCCAGGGTAACCTTATGATTAAATACATCAAAATTTCACCCCATTTCTTTTCGAGGACATATTTTGGATGCAAAAGACCACTGGGAATACTTTGTTGATCCTTCACCTGATGGAATAATAATCTCTTCACAACATACTATGATATTGCACATTTTAGCCTGGTCCACCAAAACAACATCTTTAGGACACATTACATCTTATAATATCATGGGTGTACACTAAAGGAGATTTTTGAAACTCAAGGGGGACTCCCTCACACATTTCCACCGAAACATATATCCTTCCTCGAAAAAAAATCCAATTCTGACCATTCTTCGACTAGTCATTTGGAGCATCACTTTAGTGAACATGGTCGTGCATCACCTCTACCTCTAAATCCCGCCACTGATAATCCTCTACCAACTACATCAGAGAATACTACACTATTATCTAAAATAGACATATTGTAACACCATCAATTCCAATATCAAGGTGAAATGTCGATAACTACTCCATATCCTACAATGAATCCTCATATTCCCAAACTACCTCCATCTATGAAATTATACTCAATGAATCATCCACCTTATTTCCCTTTTCTATGGTGTAAGAGATCTTGAAGACATATTACTATAGAAAATCTAACCACCTGCGTTGTTGCAAGTTCAGATCTAGATGGGAAAATATATACCTCAAGCTCTTAAGATATATAACGACCCCAAAGCACTCTCCAATGAGATAATGCCGCCACAACATCAGTCAAAACAAAAACACTACTATCTCTAGTTAATGGGTTGATTATTTTCATTTTTTGGGATGTAACTTCATAGACCATTAAGATATATCCCCCAATGTTGCATTATCATGAATACCCAGATAAAATGGGAATCATCACAAAACACCTCAAACTCACCCCTTCCTCAAGAAACTAGAGTACTGATCAACTTTCCATTCATATAGATGAACACTTAAGAGAAATTCTCACTCCCCACTATGGAATTGTCTGTCCAGGTCATGGCCGTCAATGAATCTCTTACTAAATATAAATTGGGTATGAATCATGAGTAATAGATTTCTAGACCTTAAAAACTATGATCCTCTTCAACATTATTGGGTTCTTCCCATGAAATAACAATATTGAAAAATTATATTTTCAATAATACACCCTACTGTGTAACTACATGTCTAATGAAATGAACCTATCATGTCTATAACATGAACTTGTGGAACATTATTTATAGTGGTTTTGTTTAATTACCTGTAATACAATACTGAGATGATCAATACGATCCTCATATAATATAGAGTTGATCGAGATTTCATTAATGAATATGACAATGAACCAGTCACAGAAATCCTATAAGATATGGTTCATAGGACCCATGAAAATGTTTGATTCATTGGTAACACTAAAATTAATGACTATGAACTCGATGTTCTCATACTTATATTTGATTGTAGAATCTAGGATAACAACCTCCTTCACCTTCAGCTGGTAATATCTAGAATGTAGATTGATCATAGAAAACCAACTCACACCCCTAAGCAGGTCGATGAGATAAACTTTCCTTGGGATAGGGTAACAGTTCTTGACCGGTACATGATTCAATATCTGTTAGTCTATTCACAAACCTAGACCACCATTTCCTTATTATAAAAAAGTCATTATCATGCTACAATGAAAACCTAAGTCAGATTAAACCCTTCTACATAATACCATATATCTGAATCCTCAAATCCCATTGCTCTGAAGGTGTCACCCGATAAGGATCCATCGAAATCAGAGAAGCATCATGCTTCAATTCTATAACAAACTCAACATCATGTTGAGGGGCGTAGATTCACAACCTCCTCAGGTAATTCATTAATGAACTCCCAACAATATTGGTAACTTCATTCATCTCAGGATTCAACAATTCTATTGATAGTTCATCCATCATGGAATGAAGAGTATCCACACGCTGACTGAAAACCTAGAAACATTTATCACCAAAAATCCACATAATGGTAATGAAAATATGAAAAAAAAGAACCTCCTCTAAAATAATTTGATAAAATTATACACAAAATTCATCCAGTTGATTCCAAAGATGATATATTATGGCTGCATCAATAGGAATAAGAGAACCCATGGGAATAATGTGGCCCCATAATCAGTCTACATCCCTTCGATACATCAAACAAACATGCCTGACCTCCAACTAGATGACTCAACACCAGGGGAACGTGAATCATAAATTGATCTATTATATGAGAATAGTCTAGACTGGGTGAAATAAATGATTGACAAGCTCCCAAATAAAACAATGTACGAGAAATAGAACTAAACAAGATGATCGTAACTCAAACTATCCCTAACCCTAATAGAACTACTACCTTTGTGATGTGGAACTAACCATGCCCATCCCCATTTACCCTATGCTAAAAACATCCTCCACAACCAAACCTAGGTTGAGTTCGATGTGGAACACCCTGAGGTCGTCCTCTACTTGATCCATCTTCCCTCGATGGAGAAACATGTCCCTACTAATGAAATAGTTTGGATCGAAACTACTGCCTTGGCGGTTGCTAAACCTACCCACCTCCACCATACAATCTTGAATGATCACTGGTCACTGATTTTGATGATGCCCATGGTCTATACAGTTGAAACACATTCACCCCAATCCCAATGGAATGGCACAATGATGGGAATACTAAAATGGGGAAATGATAAGGTCGATGCCCCAATGGCCAATACCAATAGGGACCTAGCACATGAAACATACTGCGGGTTTCCTTACCCATAGAAGAACCATTCAGGTTCCCCGATTTTGGTAGACCTCCCCAATAGTGCATCTCCTCAACTACATCCTCCTTCTAGACCTCTATATACATTGGAAAAGTTGGGGGGGGTAACCCTGTACTAGAGAGAAGGAAAGATCGGCATCCTCTAGAGGTCTCGCATGAGATTCCTCATACGAAAATATGTCTACAGAAAAAGGAGGTCCTTGAACTTGATCCCCATCTCTCATACTGACATACTCTCCTATTATATTGAGAGTACCTCATGCATCTTCTCAGCCTTAATGGTCAATGAAATAAATTCATCTCAGAACTCCTTCTCAAAATCAACCCATATAATGTAATCCTTCTTCCAGTACCCTAGGTATAGAGTCCACCATTGATGTCTGACCCCCAGCATCAGGATCACTACCAATGGATCCCATTACTCCATTGGACCTCAGATTTATCTAATGGTGATCATAATCTCCTAAAGCCAACTCTCTATCTCTTTATGTGAAATGTTGCACTCAAACTTCCCCATATTCATACTTTGTAAATATTGTATCATATTCATCCACCGATCATCCTCTTTTACATTATCATACTTTTTCTATTGATCAAGTCCGCATGTCGAGCCTCCACTATTTTCAATAAAGGTGGATGATGATAAGTTTCCATTGTTGAAATGGTAAACAAGGAACTCATAAGACCGAGTGATATGTAATTTTATTTATGATTCATTTCAACCAATTATTTATTTAAATACACAAAAATTCACAATTTAGAAAAGATCACAAGTCATTATAATGCATGTACCATTCCTTGGTTGTCTACCCTGAATATGGTGTAGCCTCTCATGGTCATTCGGTTGGCTTAGTTTCCATGCATCAGATCACGGGGGGATAAAATCATATGTTCTAGCCTATCTTCCTTGGCCTATATCAAGCACTGAGATCACTTGAAGTTGTATTCATACCGACCCATTCAACAATCAATATTTCAAACTCCTAACTACATCATATCTCTCATATATCACCTATGATACCATTCTTTCATGAACCCTCCCTCCAATGTTTCCCCTGTAGAGATGGAAATGAAGGAAGAGAGATAATGACACCTGAGTCCCAACTCTAGTAGGCCCCAGTGTGGAAACTAGCACAAACGGTATATAAAACTCCCCAAATAGGATGCATTAACCTCTTAATAGAAACAAGTATCAGGAGATAATATTTATCAACCTCCAAAAAAATCCAAGACATATATAAAAAGGCAACCACAATCCACCCCACATGCTTGTTTGAAGTAAAACTATTAAAAATACAATGGAAATATCCAAGGTAAATACCCGAATTTAAAGTTTAACAATGTTGTAGAAAATATCCCAAACGTCTACAATAGTAATTACCAACACGGTCCCCATCATTCTCCTGGAACCATGAAATCATTTTAACAACATGGGGTGATCATACCTGTATACTCATTAAGAAAGAAAAAGTCTCTCATGAAAAAATGGAGAAGCATACTAATTCCCTTGTGAGAGAACAGTAGAAACCAACAGTACCTAACAATATATTATGTACACCCCAATATCACCAAAGGAACACTTACTAAATAACACAATTAATGTAAATTAATATACATCAGATTGAGGATAGGGTACCTATAACATCTTTCCCACTAATTATCCACTCTCACACCCCAACTGAATACGTCTGAGAACTCCCACCTCTTCCAAAAAGAGAAAGTCATATCCCACCCACACACACTTGTTCCTCATAGGTACTCCCACAACCTAGGATAATAATGATTGTCACATATATCACAAACACACCTATGCCCCACTACCACGTCCCACTTACAGATATATGGGCCACATACAATGTCAAATCCCATGAAACCCTGGGAAAGAAAAACACATCCCATTCTAAATAACATGAGAAACCACAAATCATCTCATCCTAGGGATTATTGGGGAAAAAAATCACCCACACACACATAGGACCCACAATCCAAAACATGCCTAAAGAATATTGTGCTATCATCATCTAGAATATGGAGTAGGGAAGAGAAGGTGGCTAACCATCCAAACTCTTAAAGAGATGTTTAGGAAAGACCCCCTCCCTCATGACAACGGGGGTGTTCAGCACATAGTGCTCAACTAGGGTGTGGTGTGTATAGAAAACACATGGTAAAATAAAGGTATGTATATATATTATCATACACTCAATACCATCCTATGGTTTCTCAATAAACAAACCATCCAATAAATGATTCTTCCAGCATTACTGCAACCACTAAATGCATTTATTAAAACCAGATAAAGTCACATGGAATGTTGATAAAATGAAAGACACATCAAAACAAGAAACAACTCAAAACATAACCCCAACTAACTCATTTCAGAAAATATTGATCCTTATTAAGAAAACCATTTATCCATCCCATCTCTACTCGAGAAACTACTAATCACACCATGAAATAAGCCTCATATTTTAAACCATGTACAGAAAAAATAACCACATTTTGGTACCTCACTTCATATTTACACTCCATTCAACGCCCCAACCAACCACTACCATCGCCATTATTCAAATTCATTCTACCCAATCCATCCTATCAAAAAACAAACCCCCAACCAACATCCACACTCCATTACACATATCATCACAACCTGACCTGACATACCCACTATATAACAACACCACAACCAACACATTGAGTAACATAAACATATCACAACATGACCCTACAGCCCCACAACCTAAACACTTCCCATCCATTCTTGAATCAGTCAATCTTTCAACATGATATTCCACGAAACCACCCATAACATCACACCATAGAGTCATTCCTTCAAATACAACACTTCACTAACACGCCAGGAACAATACATAACAAACCCACACACAACACAAAACCACACCAAACAAGGAACAAGATAGAAACAAAACTACACAAAGAACCCAGCCACACCAACAAAGGTAGTGTGTATTCTAATTAATCAAATACTAGTTCTTTAATTCCACTTTTAAAATTTAGGGATTATCATAGATAATGTTTGATCCTAATGAATCCATTTGATTAACTGGGTGTACATGGTTAATCAATTGAATGTATACACTAGTTCAACACATGATCAATAAAATACCATCACAATGTAGCTCGAGTGCTCTTACAAATCCACTAGAATCCATGATTTTCTGTAACCATGCATCCCGTACAACTCATAATACCCACATTAAAATAAATTAGAGTCATATGTCACTTTTTCCTAGACTATTTTTATTGGTTTAAAGCCAATTTAGTTATCTTTTTTAAATTTGGATTCAGCTTCCTTCACATGGTAAACATTCATACACCCAACCCACATAATAAACGAATACAAGGGATGACGGGTTACCTACATTGAGAAATATAAGATCAACAACTTATCCTTGAACCAAATAGGGGCTGCATAAGGCTCTAGGGAAACGCAATACATGGTTGAATCACAAACACAAGGCTCATTGTGGAATAATGGTTATGCGGATTCCCTATTGCATGAATGGTGGGAAACATAAAAGTAAGAAAGTGTAATTGTTTAGAAAGGATATACCCTATATCAACTGAAGCAACTAGTTCAAAATCCATTAAATCCCGATCATCCTCAAGACTACACATTTTGACTATCTATGGGTCTATCGAACATTATGGATTTAATGATTTACTTTATATCATTTTAAAGGGATTCATGAAAACATAAATGTAATCTTAATTTGATTTTATGTCAACTAAAACGTTAAAGGGTGAATATAGATGAACTAGGGAAACTGGGATTTTGGAAAACTATTGGAAATGAATCACTATTGGGTGAGTCACCATTACGAGTCAACAATGGGTGAGGCACCCTAGGGTGAATCATTGTTGGATGAGTCACTGGTGACGAGCTTTTGATGGCGAGTTACCATTAATTAAGTCACCATTTGGTGAGGCATTGGTCTTTGAGTCCCTGTTTGGTGAGTCACTGTTTAGTGAGATATTTTTCAATGAGATACTATTTGGTAATACACCATATGATGAGTCATCATTTGGTGAGTCACCTTTTGGTGAGTTACTGTTTGGTTAGTCACCATTCAGTGAGACACTATCATGACTCACCATCATAATTCTTCTGTCCTGACATGTCATCGGTGACATACTATTTCAGACTCACCATTAGAAGTCAACATGGAAATTCACATGGCCCAACTCATCGGTGGATGAATCACTGATAGATGGGATACAATTGGAAAAATAATAATTTTGGAAAACATCTTAAATGAGTCAATATTGACTCCAAAACACCACAAAAGATGGATTTTGATAATGTAATGGACCAGAGAGGTTTATGTCATCACAATATGGAATGGTGTTATATTTGATAGTGTCATTAGTAGATAATATATATTTAGGAAAAAAATTATTATGGAATGATCTAAATAATATGTGATAGAATATCATACTTGTACAAAATTTCCCGAGATCTATGATAGTGGAATGACTACCCATGATTACTAATAGAGATTTCTTTATGAATAGATATTTTTCTAATATATTATGTGGATTTTATTTGTGATGAAAAATGAATTAAAAATTACTAAATGCTGAGGACCCCAAATTAGAGGTGTAGAATGTTTTATAAGCTTTTTCTTGAATGGATGTAGACCCAAACTATATTATAATTCATCAGTTATGGTAGTATTAATTTATACTTTTGAAAATGTCCAACATGGGTGTTTTTGAAAAAAGTTGAAAAAATTAAATAAAACCAAGAAATAATGAATCTCTTGGATTCATGAACCTCATACCATTTTTAAACACAAAAATTTATGATAATGAATATTTTTTGAATGTAAGTATTATTTGTTTAAAATTTATAGTACCATGAAACCAAATCTTTCAAAAATGACCATAAAATTAGGGAATAATAAAATAAAAATATATAAGAGATTATTAATACCCCATATAGTCAATATTATGTGGATGAAATTTTGTGCTACGAAATTCCATTCCAAATCCATCTAACTCAAATGTGTTTCATGAGTTTCCACAACTCATTTACCCTTGTGTAATCTTTTTCTAATTATCTCACTTGAGACCTTACATACATGAGTTAGTGTTTGAGTATGTTTAGTGTAACTACTATCCATGAAGTCTAATATTCACCCAATATATCCATGCATTGAAAAAATAAAATTTTTCTGGAACATCCAATGTTTCATGAAATAGTGTTTTCCCTATCCATTTGGGTACCTCCATTTTCGAAGAATAATTATATGAATATTGAGAATCATCACAAAATCATAATTGAACTGAAATTCTTACCTTTTTTCTGGGTTTTCCATACTATTAGGGTTTACCCCCCCCCCTCTAATACCGAAAATACTGATTGGATTCATTTTTGTATTGTAGTCAATGTCCGTCAAGTCGATCACTACACTATTGTCCATGAACATCATGAACTGGATTGTCTCACTATGAAATTTTGGGATTGTGTCAACTAATTTTTTGGTTTCCCCCATATAAAACCCTCTTATCCACCCCCTTAAATAAAACAACTTGATATTCTTATATGAATTCCATAAAAATATATTAATACAAGATACTCATCTTGGTCATAATTATATTCCATTAGATGAGGTTATCCTATTGGATACCAAAAATACCTTAAGTCAACATAATTCTCTATAAACTCCTAAAACCTTATCACCAAGAATTTATTGAATGATAAAAAAGAAAGGGCCACTCTAGCATATACCCCACACCATGAATTTCAAGGAATATCCTCTCTGATTCTTTTATATGAGATTTTAATCTATAGTATACCCTATATGATTTGAATATGAATACTCATGTGAAAAAAATGATATTCCTTATCTATCAAGCATGACATGTCTCGTGTAATGATATCCAAGAACCACCAAAGAAACTCCATGGGAATCCTCCTTAGGTGTATTAAAGTACACTAAATTCACCTTTTAAAGGGGTTAAATTTATATTTAGAGGGTATTATAACCACCATTAAAAATTATAGGATGTTATGAGAAACTACGACTAATGTTTTCACCGTATCTAGTTAGGGGTACCATTGTTGAAAACTGGTAAAATTGAGGTGAATTTAGATGATGATCATCTGGAGGGGGTTTAACTCCCTCTAATCTAGCATTAAATTCCACAAACATAGATAGATTAGAGGCAGGTATTACAACCATTATTTCAAAAATAAAACCCACTTCTCTCCAACACCCCATAAACATTATCCATTTAAAAAAATTCTCTTTTACACCACATATCTGTGGAACCCAAAAAACCCGACCCCCATACACCACCCCATTATCCACGGTACAACCCCTACTGAGGAACCTAACACTTCCCCATGACCTCCATCCCCACTAAAATGACCCAGTTTCTCGGCATGACAACACCTATCACCCCCTCCCCAACTATACACCACATTTTTTTTCTACGAAACCACCAATAAACCTTGACACCACAACATATATGTGGGATAACCCCAAATTCCCCCATCTACATACATAAAACAGAAGGTGTGTCTTATTATGAATGATCACACCATGAATGTAGCACACCAATCTCCCACTCCTTGAAGTCAGGATGAATACACCCCTTCTTAGGGATTCGAAGGTCGGGTCTTGCAGGAATGAAAGGAGCAAAAAACCACTCAGATACTGTTTCTTTTAAATGAAATATACTATAACAAAAATTTATTTATATAAATAAATATATTATAATGTATATGTATATATATATATATTTAAATAAATAAATATATTTGTGAATATATATATACATATTTTTGTGTGTATAAAACATATATATATATATATATATAATTATTTACATGTATAAATATATAGTTTTTCATATATTTTTAATAATAGTTATATTTATCAACGTGTATGTATTTATGTTTCTATATAATGTTTATAAATATAAAATATTAAATGTATATAAGTTTAATTTCTTTTATATAAATATAAACATATATATATATATATATATGTATTTTTCATTATAATAGTAGTAAAAATAATATTATTATTATTATGACACCTAAATATTTAACTAAAAAACATACGTTGATTTTATAAACACTATATATTTATTTTTTGATATATTAAAACATTTATATTATATATTAATGTATGTAATTACAAAAAATTATATTATATCATCTATATATATATGTGTGTACAAAATTAAATTCATTCTTATTATTGGATAAATATAATATAATCATTTAATCTTGACATATATTTTATAAATTTATATACAATTAATCTGGTATATTATAATATATATAATTTAATTACATGATATATATATACATTTATATAAAAAAATAATAAAAATTTAATATATATCATATAATTATATAATATATATATATAATGTTTTGTCTATATTATATATATTTGTATACATAATATAATATAAATGTATTTATAAATAAATCCACAATACAAATTTATTTAATATAACATATATATAATATAAATGTATAGTATTTATAAGACTACATATTAATTCTGTATATTTAAATAAACATAATTTTAATTAAATTTAGATTATGTATACATATATTTACTTATATAAACAAATATATATATATATATGTATTTATTTAAATTATTTATATATTTTACTTATATATATATAATATTTTTATTTTTATTTAAATATTTTTTTATGTATTATATATATACACACACACATAAACACACACACACACACTGATATATATATATATATATATATATATATATATCATAAAATGTGAATTTATATCAAATTTATATTAAGAAAATAATCAAAAAATAGAGGGGGTTAAAACCCCCTCTAATCCAACGGATTAGTGGCTGTTCATGAATCCTTTCTAATGTCATAAATTATAGGGGGTAAAAATCCTTCTAGTTTTTTGATTTAGAGGGGGTTCAGACCACACTCTAGTGTAATAAATTAAAGGTGGTAAAAAAGATCCTAAATTTTCTTTAAATTTGAGGGTATTCAAAACCCAATCGATTTAACGGGATTATCATCAATTTATTAACCCCATCAATTCAAGAGAAAAAAAGGGGGTCGTGAACCCCCACCATTTTCATTTAAGAAATACACTATATGTACATAGTACTTATCAAATCCAATCGAAGATATAGCCCCACTAATTATTAATTTATTAGCTATTTTGACAAAACCATATTTAAATTCAAACCAAATATTAAGTAATGAATTATAAAAATATTATATGGGTCTCAAAACCCTCTCTAAATTCGATGATTGGTGGGGGAGGGGGTTGTGAATAACCATATCGAATTTATAAGGAAAATTAATTTATTGGGGGTTGTGTATAACCCCCTCTTAAAACCTACCAACTATATTATATTTTCTATAGGTATGCCTTAATTATGTTCCTTTTCAAATTAGTGGGTCAAGATTCCCTCGACACCCTACACAATAAATAAATAATGGCCACCTGTCAAATTTTATCCCCCCTGATATTTCCATATTGTTCCCAAATATTCACAATGGGAATCCTCCTCAGGTTTAATCCTCGATCGTATTCCTCGACCCATCATCATTTCAAGTTGAACTCTTGACCCAACATAAGGATGAGTGAACATGTAGCTCAATGAACTATCCCTACACACAACATACTTGCACATGAAGTTATACCGTGGACTTACCCTATGAAATGGACATCACATTCCCTATATAATACGTACATGATGCATCCCATGTTGTGCATGTGATTCTCCATGTGATATACATTAGACAATACCCCTTCCATTGAGGAACCTAGTTGTGTAAGACCCATGTATACCATTTCTTCTCCTCACAACACCTAAGAATCTCCCAAATCCAAGCCCCATTCAGAATATATCTTCCTCTAGAAGAACCTGAGTAGCTCTAATGCATAAACCCTAATAAAAACATTACATCTCATAGAAACACGTGTGAAACATCCATAACAAACCCAAAACCATTACTTAGATGCATCATATCAACACCTTGAAACATAGTTTATTAATCCCCATTCATACCATTGTTGTTCCTATAATCACATTGCATGATACCACAAACAATCCCCATTAATACCATCACTACTCCTAGAATCACTAGAAATTGTTCCACATATAAGACCTAATCACATTATTGCAGCTCATAGAATATCCCAGGAATCACCCACCCATAAGTCCCATTAGTTCCATAATTCCTCAAAAGGGAATTCTAGAAACACTACTACATAAGGTTTAATAACACCATTATTTTTCATAAAAGTACGTTGTTATCCCATGGCTTAGTCCCTGTCCATATCTATGTTACACGATGAATAAGTAAATATAAAAATGTACTGTATGTTTATTTTTTAACTATAAGAAATCATATATAGAACATTACATTAAAATATTATGATACCATGTTCTAAAATCACATGATTCCATATGTATTACATTAATGGGATCATACCTATCCAACAACTAGGTGCATTGAATAGAAGATTCTCTACAAATTAAACATATGGGATGAAACCCAATATCCTAGATATCCCTCATACATATGGTCTATACTATCAATTACTATCACTCCATCCGTGATGTGACCATACAATCAACATTGTATTAAACTACATAGACTGGTCATGTAACATGATCGTAATATTCAACATCGATCTACATGAATTTTGATACCTGTTTCCCAATGGGGTATTTATGATACTTCCATCAGGTTCAGTCAAAAAATCTAAAAATATCTATGATACCTCTTAGATGTTCAATCCCAACAGGAAAACAAATTTTGGACACCTACATATAGTTCAATACTATCTCTCCAAAATCACTATATATATTTATATTCATATTATGGGAGACAAAAATAGTAAATAGTGATCAGCATCCCCCAATGGTACATAGTTTATCCAAAGCTAAAATGTGATCATATTACCCACATGGGGACACACTTCACCAAACCCATGAATATGATCATATTACCCCGTTATGAAAAGATTAAGAAAATCCTCATGTGTGATCATATTCCCCAATGGGGACACACATATCCACCAAACATTCCCGACAAACAATTATACATGTGACCCACCTATACAAATAATATGTTAAACCTATTACCTAAATATCTGCACTGGACATTAAACATGTAACATACCAATCCCCTATTGAAATTAAACCCATGACTATCCTTTCCCTCTAGGATGTTAAACTTGTGACTAAAGTGTCCCTGGAAGACTTAAAATTTGTTACCTACCTGTCCCCATATAACATTAAGCCTATTAAATACATGTCCCGACAAGATGTTAAAATTTTTACCCACCTAAAACGGTAAACCCGTATAATAAACATGGGATTCCTTAAGTAAATACACTATGAATACTTATGAAATTGGTGTCAATATCCCCATAGTCAACATGGGATTCTGTAGGTTTCAAATATAGGAGATTTAACACATGATATGAACCCTAATAGGGAATATATTATATGTTACCAACATTCAAAATATATAGAAATGATTCAAAATAATAACAATATAATCTAAACTACCCATAAGTATTTCCCTGTCATGATAGAATCATCATAATTAACAAGTGTCTGCCGTGAGATGTTGTCGAGACTATGTTTCATGAACATGATATAAATATATGAGGGAGACCTAGGTAATGGAATGATCTCAATAGTGGAATACATGGAAGGAGGTATCATCATTCCATCACCACATTATGATCAAGGATCCAACATCAACAACCACATTGGCAGAGTCCTCTAATGTTTGGAATGTAGGAATTCCTTGAAAAGATAAAGCAGATCATGGAGATAATGTGACCTGACGGAAAGGCTTCATAAATAGCTATGTAATAAGAATTTAGTATTATATAAAATTATAACTATTAGTATAATTATATATTTATTATTTTTTACACATTTTAATTTTAATTTTAATGAATAATATTGATCATGAAAAAATGTATTGATAAATTAAACAAATTATTTAATTCCTAAAATTTAATTTTGCCCTGTTTTTATTTTATTTATGATATATGGTTTATGAAATTTTGTAAATATATTTCAAATATCAATATTATAAAACAAATACAATTACTAATTTTGATGAAATAATTGTAAGGGTAGTTTATAATTTATAAAATTATATTTTTTAATGAAAATTTTTATTAATTTATTTTCATTTTATTTGTCATTGTAAAATTTTATAATTTAAATTAAAAAATTTTAATTAAATATTTTCAATATAAATACTATTATGAAGTTAATTTTTTATGTTATTTAAAAATTAAATGATGTTTTCTGTAATATAGAGGAAGACTATTTTTATTAATACCATAGTGTTTTCTATAAAGAAATAGCCATAGGAGAAGATATTTTTAAAGGAGTTTATTGCAAAATATTTATATAATTTCCTCATGTTATGATACAGAATAATCAATAATGATTAAAATAGGATGGAAATATAAATCCATTGCAAATTTTGTATCATTTATATCATATTATTCGTTAATAAATAACTTAAAACGAATCATTGAAAATCAGGAATATAATTAGATTAATTATATTACATTTCAATGGATTTTTATATAAACCTCATAAAATAATAATGATTTATAAAATAACATATTTCCTCAGGTAGAAAATTTTATCCGAAAATCCCTTACCAAATATCTCTCTTTTCCGTTTTTGTATTACCGAATCCAAAATAAAACATAAGTATTTATTATACATATATTTTAAAACCATATTCATATCTATAGTACAATGTTTGATTTATTCATTACATCCTATAACGTGTTAATAAACAAGTTGTTGTTAGCATCCCTATTCTGGGTGATAAATTCATCGTTCCCATGACTGATTTAGTTCCATAATCCTTATCAACGTACATTGATAAAGGTTCGATAATATACATTATCTAATTAATGATATAAATATAATATAAATATAATATATAAAAACATACACATATATTCATTCATTATTTTTTTGATAGAAAAGTGAATTACATTGTCCCCAGAGATGGTATTCCATACATATCCCTAAAATTTATTCTGACTAGTCAACGTATGGAATAAGAGAATGATAAATAAAAATCAATCATTAATGAATTATTTTAATATAATATTAATAATAAATATACATCAAATTCATCCTTATTATAATAGACGTAAATTTGAGATTAAATATGAACTACATGACTTCGTGGAGGTGGCAGTCCACACACATGCATGAGTGATATTATCCGCTTCAAACAATTTGCAATAAATGAAATTAGATATGTTATTGTCATCCCTAAATCCTAATTACATCATTAAAATCATTTATATTCATTTTTATCATCGTAATATTAAACTATAAACTTTTGTGATGGAAAAGTACTTGTATCGCTACGTGGAGATGGTAAGCTATAAGATCGCATTAGTGATACTTCCGCATTCTATATGACAGAAATGATTTTTTATTTGGATTTTTTTTAATGATAGAAAAACCATCAATGGATATAATTTTTTATTTTTTATTTGAAATATAAATTTTCAAATAAAAATATTTTAATTAATTATATGCGGACATTGCGTGAGGGTAAAATCCTAGTTAACATACTGAAATATTCTATAAAATACTTGTACAATCTAGAAATGAGTTAGTGTTAGATTCCATGGCCTGTAAAGCCTCAATTAAAATTGAATAATAATAGAAAATATATTTTATTAGACATATAATAATTATTCAAAATAATTTATTATCATCCAAATTGTGTGTCGTATGAAAAATATGAGAACACTATTATGTCCAGGGCATGTAATTTAGGTGAGGTGGGGTATAATATTTTTTATTTATTGACATTTGGACTGATCGCTTATAAGGATTATATATTTAATATTTTGATTATGTTATTATTATTTTTAAATTATTTAGTATCTCATAAATGGTGTACATTATGTCAAATTTGATACCACCATTAGGTTTGGGATGTACATTTTCTTCTAGTTGAGGCATAACATTTGTATGCATTGATTATTTTATCCCACATATAGTTAGAATATGTTATTTAATAATTATATTAATGAATTATTATTAAATATGATTATAAAAATGGTATTGTTCATCTTATCTCCATGTTGTTCCTCACCTATATTTTCAATGGTATAAGCTTCTAAAAATCCATATTTATCAGCACATTGAATAAAAAAATAATTAAAACACATTTATTTGGTTAATTAATGATTCCATCCTCAATTTTGGGTGAAAAGAAGATTGAATTTGGTATCAAAAATTGGGGTTTTCATTTAATTATATTTGGGTTTTTTAGGATTTTTGAACATGTTTCCTTTTGTTATCGTCTAATCCCACTAACTCTAGGTGATCAAAATTCTCCTTTAAAAACTGTCATAAAATCCCCCATCACCCTTATTGATTCCTCACGTTTGAACAACCCTCTTATCCTCCCTTATAAGTTTGTTTCTCCCATTACATGTTATTAAACTTTTTTCTTCTTTTATTTTTTTATTCAATAAATTAATAAAATCCTTAAATACATAATAAAAATGAATATATTTATCATTAAATCAATAAAACAAATTATTATATAATAAATATTCCACAATATCATTCTATGATAATTTGAAGAAGATTTTCAAGGGATATTGTTTAAAAATTATTACCCAAGATAACATTATAAAATATTTCTATGTATATATATATATTATAATTATAAAATGATAATGTCATCGAATTATGATGATAATTACACCAGATAATAAAAATATAATTTTAAAAAAATTATTAAAAAATTATTACTATAATTATCAAAGAAAAATACAATGAATTATCAACACATTTTAATAAAAATTATTAATTTATTACTGTGATATTATCAACGTTAATTATTAAAATTATCAATCGAAAGACGTTATATTATCAATGGATAATTTATAAAATAGAAATGATTAAATGTTAATTACCAAAGGATAATTTGTGATAAGTTATAAAATGGAAATTATAAAGAATAATTTATAAGAAATTATCAAAATATAATTATAAAGGGTCAACATATGTGAATTTAAGAAAAGATAATTATAACAAGGATATTTTAGGAAAATTTATGAATAAAAAATTATAAAATGATACTTTATTTTTAAATTCCATGAAAAAATTTGAAAATGACAATTTATATGATATGCACATTTGAAAACTATTATTGTGGATTATATTGCGAGCACATTCATTAAACATGAATGTTAATTTGAAATTATTCTATGAGAGATAAAAAATTATCACATGAAATATTTTAAATGGTAATATTAATATTATCGAGTAGATATAAATTATCATTGCATTAAATATCCTAAATATAATTTAAAATTTATGTATGAAAGAAAATATATTATCAGATGTAATATATTAAATGGTAATTAAAAAATTATACAAGAAAGAGAATGTATTATGGAATGTGATATTGTAATACTTTTTTAAATAAAGTAGTTCATTATGGACTTAGGGAACCTTGGTGAACCTGAAATGTGGATATTTTTTTTATATAAATTCATAAATGAGGTGTTTGTGACATTATAATCCTTGCCTTGTGAGATCGAAGAGTTTGAAGGTAGGAATATATGTACGTTTTTGGTATTTGGTACACATATTTCATTAATATGATTATGAGTAATCATATTTAATGATCATAATAGATTATGATTTCATGTGGGTGTGTGTATCCATGAGAACCATTTTTACACATGATTCTATAAGTAATTTTTATCTTATTATTCATGTTTTATGTTGCATAAATGGATTTTTTATGCTACATTACATATGATGAATTGAAATTATTGTATGTGTATCCCATTATGATATGTGTACTTTTTTGGTACTATTTTTGATCCCAATGGAGGTACACAATTGTGATATTTTCATTCATTAAAGGGGGACTATGCGGGATTTGTGATTATAATGATGAGGGAACTATGAAAATGGTATGATATGATAATTCCTTATAGATTTATGAGATAGACTCAATGATTTTCCACAGGAAAGTGGTTTGTTCTCATTTCTCAGTAGATACCGAGTCACTATCGATTACTATGGAATTCTGAGAATATGGTTTTCATGACACACATTAAAGATGAGTTTCCCGATCACATGAAGCTAAGTAACATGATTCATTATCCTCAAGGGTAATAATTTATTCTTTTGAAAACATTATTACACATCTTCCATTGATATAAGGAATGTATGACATGTGGTTTTTGGTGGTTTGAATATTACAAGGCCACTCAATTATGGATTGTAAGTTGTGATTGTTACAAATTGATTATTATTATGTCATAAACATATATACTTGAGTACATAAGGTTAAGGATTCATTGGTGGTTTCATACTGATTCTTTTACTCACAACTTATTTATTCATTTCGATGCATTTTTTATGTGGGATATTTAAAAGGTGAAGTTCTTGAGATGGATGGTTGTATAGTAGAGAGTGAAACTAAAAGAGGATAATAAAAAACTCCAGAGGACATAATATTTATATATTTAATTATCAAAATCCTATTACACTGGGTTTTCTCAATATTTTGAGAGATTCTTGTTTTATAACAAGTATTTCATCTTTATCATTCCCTTATTTTTCTATTGTTATTTATTATATTGATTGATTTTATTATTGATCTAATTACATGAAAATGATGGTATAGTGTCCCCACTAATGTGATGTTTCAGAATAATGTTTCTGTCATAATAAAAATAAATCATCACTATTTTGATGGCAATTATGTTTTTATTTTATGATAAATATAATAGATCTGTTATAGGTAAAATAATAATTATAATTAATGTCATCATTTATAGAGATTACATATTGTTTGAAATAACTCAATTAGGTATACTCTTAAGGACCCTATGGTAGTCATTTGGTAAAACTAATAAATCTACATTTTTCCTATGATTTTTATAAGAGATTTATGTGTGGTGTAGTCGATATGGAAGCCTTAATTTGGTGTTAATAAGTTAGTCAAGGATGTGAAATTTTATAATTGAGTTGAGGGGATCAGTGTAAATTTCCAAAAAGATGAAATTATAATCAATTTATTCCCATGAAAAATGATTCCAAATATACATATATTCTAAGATATGGAAGAATATAGGAATAATACCATAAAACCATTGAATTTGTATAGGTTTAGGTGGTTCATTCAATCTTCATCAATTGATTTATCCCCATAGATGAAATATTTTTTCATTTACAATGAAAATATATTTCTCTCTCATAAAGGGTTATAATTTTTCATATAATTGAATGTTTTTTATAAATAAACAAGTAATGTCATTTTTTACCATGTATCATAAGTCTTATACTATTTATATATTTCATTATTTTGAATATTTTTTTAAAATATTATTTTTATAAAATATCATTAATGTGAATTTTGAAACTATTAATTTAATTTTAATTAATATAAATAATGAATTTTTTATAATTATAATATAATAATAAAACAGGAAAATAATATGTCAAATTAACAAATAATAACTATGAAACATTCTAAATCTATAATATTATAACACAATTACATTTTTTAATATTAGTAATTTTATTTATGCATTGATTGAATAAATAATATTTAATCCTTATGTAAGAATACAAAGTAATTATAAAATACATAAAATTTATATATAAATTAAAACAATGGAAAAGAAATTTCTAGAAAAAAATACTTCGATTCATTATTAAATTACTGTATCCTTAATTTGAAAAACAATATCTATTTAAAACTAAGAGAGTGACGATTTGAATTTTTTTTCATTAAATCTTATTGTGGCCATTTTCATGGGTATGTATCAATTGAAATAATATATTTGTTACTCAATGTGTTAATGATAGAATTTCCATTATTATATAAGAGTTATTATGAAATATTATAACCTAATCACACAGATTTTACATAGATAACCTCGGTTAACCCTTCACGAGGGAGATTTGTTTTACCACGACTAGTATTCGTCAAGTCTAAAAATAAAAAGAACCTATTTATAAAATTTAAATCCCCTAATTAAAATCTGGAAAACATTTTATCCAATACAATAACTATGTCTAGAATAAATTAATTTTATAGTATATGTGAAAAGATAGATGAATTTTGTTTTATTAAAAAAATAGTTTAATTAATTAAACAGGATTTGAGACTTATCGCTATGACAAAAAAAATTTAGACTAAAGTCAACATTTTTTAGTGAAAATATAATTAATAATGTTCATTAAAATAATAAAAAAATAGTTATCAATATAATTAATTGATATACAAAAATTTTTCTTGCATAGAAATAGATTTTCATAAACAATAATTTATGGTTTAATAATTTAAATTTACGTAATTACAAAAAAAAATTGATTCCAATTAATTGAATTGGATTTATCATATTATAATAGAACTATTGATACTTTTAAATTATTTAAAAATATGTTTTATATTTTTATACTCATTAAAAAAACATTTCTAAATAAAAACAATATTTTCACCATTTATCAAAAAATAAATCTATTCAAACAGTATTTATAAATCCAACCTATAAAAATATTTATATTATTATTTAAAAAATAGAGTTCATTTTATCAAATAAAATTATTAAATTTTGAAGAATATTATGTATAATATTTTCTTAAAAAGAAATTCAAATCACTTTTCAACAAAAATTATATTTGAATCATTCCAACACATTAATAAAATAATTAAATTATTATTTCTTGAGAAATAAATAATACATTTTTATTGAGTGGTAAAATTATATATATTTAATAATATTATTATTCATATTCATTCCATCCATTTTGATGTATAGTTTTTGCTGGTTCTAATAATTTTTCATGGTCATTTAGGCTCAGTGTTTTAATGTCGTATATTCTATGGAACAAATGTCCTTCTTTTAAAATCCCGGGGTGTTATAGTTATAAAATTTTTAGATGAAACCGATGCTTAGATCTCGAATGTGAATGGTAGTTTTTAATTATTAGTTTTATTAATGGAATTTAGGTACATTATTTCAATTGTGGATGAAAATGGTGTCTACGTTGGGATATTCATACCAATTAAAAAATTTCAAATCGACGGATGAAAATCAACATTTGGGTTGATAGTTTTTGTAGATGGAAGTGAACAGTTGTTTTTAAACTAGTATAGAATCTTCTCATGTGGTGGTTTAGTAGAATACATCATCTCTTGACAAGGTTATTTACATGTTTTATTTCTATGGAGAATATTTTTTGGAATTATAATAAAATTAATATATGATTATTTAATGTAGAAATGATTGAAAAGAATATTTACAATACTAATTATGAATTTTATATGATGGTTTACTAGAGTTAGAATATTGATGATAATTTTATCTATAATAATTGAAAATGGGTGTTGTAGTCTCTCAAATCTCAACTATTTTTGATATGGATGAACATGTCATATAATTTTTCAATCTTGTTAGAATAACAAAAAGAATACTTTTGGAGGACTATTTAGTTATTATAATGAAAAATAGAATAAAATGATTGTTTTAATAATCCTAAAACACTGAAAATTATGTTAGTGGGGGAATTTTAGAATTCCTAATAAATATAATGAATACGGGATTAATAAAATGAAGGACCCAATCCATAATTCCATTGGATCTTCCATAAAGCCTTTGGTTTAGGGAATTATAATATTGTTAGAGATTTAGGTATCTAATATAATGAATGTGGTAGAGAATATTGAATTAATAGATATTAGTGGATTTTCCTACCACCGACTATTTATTTATAATATATTAAAATATTTTATCTTGAATTTCATGGCTTCAAAAAATATATTACCATTTCTATGAGTAATAGCTTTGATTTGAACCTATAAGCAATCGATAAAATAAGGTAAAAGGGAAATCCCAAGGATTATATTTTATATATTAAAAAAAACAACATTACCGTAATTTTATTTTTTGGAAAAGGGAGAATTTACATTCCAAATTAATATGGAATTATATCTAGATATTTATTTATTCATATTTTATAATATTTATGGATTACATCATCAAAATAGGTACATAGAATTTAGATACCTACTAAGGAAATAATGTATTAATTTAATTATACAGTTTACACAATGATTTTTTATGGGTTGGTTATGTATTGGAAATATATAGGCCTCATTATTGTCACGTATTTGATTTTATTTGAGGATTATCACTCAGCACCGAAAATTAGAATTTTTGGAAAATAATAACTATAATATGTTAAATACAACTGATGATAATTAAAAACAATTATCCTTCATTTAATATAAAATCATTGAAATAATTTTATAGAGAATTTATCCCTTTTTAATAATTAAAACCGAAATAAGAATGGGAAGATATTTTGGAAGCCCTAAATTGTTAATTCCATGTTTATTTATTGTATTCACTATTTTATATCTTCGTCGATGATTCAATTTCATTTGTTTTTTGTTTCATATTAACAGTATTTATCAGAAATGTATTATAGAGTTATAATTTTAGGTTTCATAATGGTGGTCTTAAGGATCCACTATGGGTTGGACTAAGGATATAGAGTTTCAAATCATTATTCCATAATATGTGAAGATAATTATAAGGAATATGATGATGATTCAAAACATGAAGATTCAATATTAAGGTCCATAAATGTATTATATAGATTATAGAAGTATTCGATTAATGTTTAAGGATAAAAAAATCAATTATTTAATGTTTCTGCTTGTAACGCCCCGACCCCAGTTACCCAGAGTCGGTGAATTATTATATAACATTGGCTTGATCACAAGAAAGATCGAATCTCGAAGGACCGATTGGTTTAGTAGCCTTGTAAACACTAGATATATTCATAAAGTTTTACATTACATCATTAAGTGAAAAACTACTACAACAACATATTTTCTCCATAGTCCACACTATTATCCACTCATAATAACCCTGCAGGTCATTCATAATTTACTTCGTCACATCCTGGGAAAAATAAAACATATAAAAGGGGTGAGCTCAAATGCCCAGTAAGGATAAGAATATAGCAGAAACTTTCATAAATAAGAATAAACATTTAAGGAAGTGTATAACTAAAACAAAATCCTTTTAAACATGAACTTCAACATAGTATGGAAAAAGTAAAATGAAATAATTCCATTTACTTATTCACATGGATATACTACTAATAAAATAATCACATGCAATATCAATAACCACTTTCATAATGATGGAATGCATAATGTCATACTATCATAACCACATAGCCAAGGCCTCGTGCCAAGACTAAAAATAAGATTTTGTCAAGGACTTGTGCCAAGACACTAGTTTGTCTCATGAGACCTACCGATGCATCGGGGAGCTATAGCGGGATCCACCCGTCACATATTAAGTCCAATGCATTCCCATATGAAAAGGTTTAAACATAACATAAAAATTCGTATTAAAACTAGCATAAGAAATGTTAATACTTTCTCTATAAACCATGAATGGTATAGAAATAACACATCCACAGTCAAGAATATCACAAAACCTTCAATAAAATATAAAATTTTTGTATCATAATAAATCAACTTCAAATAAGCGTAAAATCCATCAAAGAATGTTGACATAGATGAAATCAAAACTCTTTTTAGAGAAATATATCATTCTATTTTGAAATAATTTAAGAGTCATATATTTATAAAATCAAACATTTTCTTTGAAAATATTCTTATAAGATTGTTAAGGAATCTTTGACGATTTTATAACGGCAGAAAATAGATGACCCACCGTATAAGTTAAAAAACATTCTTACCTTAATTCTGTCGAAAATGTTAAAAAAGCACCTTGTTTGGAAAAATACGGAAAGATTGTTTTATAAACCACTTATAAAAAGTAAAAAAAGGGTATAAATGACTTTAAACCATATTCTTGTAAATAGTGAAAATGTTTTGAAATACATTTTTAAGAAACATGGATGTGGATGATAAAGAGATCCCAGTAGATTATTACGTATAAACAACCTCGGATAATGAAGTGATTGCAAAATAAACCCTTACCTTGTACTTTTCCTTGGATGAGGGTAGGTTAACCTCCTGTATAACGGTGAAATAACTTTTGTTAAATTATACAAGAATCATATATATTAATATGATATCATATATGATATTTTAATATTGCTTTGTTAATAATATTTTAGAATTATCGTCATTTCGGATGTTAACTTACTCATTTTATATTATATGTTTTGTTATGTAAGCCATGTTTTTCATGGATAGGATGTATCTTAATCATATTAAGAATTATATCAAGTCCTTATATACTATTATTAATCATAAAATGATAATTATACATGAATGGATACGATGGATAATGAATCTCATCGCGTTCTTGGAGACGCTAGTCCGTACGTACGCACGAGCGACAATATAATTCTTTTGATATTAAAATAATATATAATTGGATGGTATATCATATATACAGAATAATTATCATGTTATATTTATTATTTACATGAGTTACACATCATTATTATACCCATCCAAATAATAATTTATTGAATAACAATTACACCACGACGTGGAGACGGTAAGCCGTACGTACGCATGTATGGTGACATGTTATTCAAAGGATGTATAGAATACTGAATATGGTTGTACCATATTTATAATAAAATCACAGTATATATATGATAATGGATTTATTATTTTAGAATGGTAATAACAAAGAAGGAATAAGTGGAAGAATAAAGGAACTTGGAAAAGGGTGGTGAAATCATTACCTCTTCTTCGGGTTCTTCATTTGATTTGATCAAAAGGGCTCTTAGGTTGGCTTTATGACTCAAGGAAGGCATCTAGTATGAATTTAGGGAAGTTTAAAGAGTATTTGGACAGAGTTTGGCAGAACCAAAAGGCTTTGAAGATGTGATTTAATGAGATGGGGGAGTGCCCTTTTATAAGAGGGGTGAGGGGAACCTTTGGAAAAGCTAGAAATATTATTTTATAATAAATTCATATTCGGTTTCTAATTGCTCCAAAGTGGATTATTTAAAGGTTAAGGTGGGGATAGTTCGAAAACCACTCCACCAATAGAATTTAAACAGGTTTTGGTTATTATATTAACCTTATCATTACGTATTTACTCTTAGTTAATTAGTTTCACTTTTACAATGTCTCTTTGTATTTTTATATTATATGGTTAATAAAATTTCTATATACATCCAAGAGACCAACAAGTTGTCCATTAATGATTCCCCTATCATGATATAAGTCTCTTTGATGATCCTTATATTTTTAGGAATTTAATATCAATTAATAATATAATATTTGTTTTAAAAACACTTTTATGTCAATTTTGACACTATTCAATAATTAATTTTTGTGAAAATCATAACAGAAATATTACTTCGAATAAAGTCCATTAAATCAATCCTAATATGTCAAATTATCCTAGAAAATTAGTTTAATTCATTAAAGGTCTCAAATTATATTTATTTGGGTATTTTGAATATCAATTATTTTAATTTTTCACTATTATGGTAATTACTGCATCATCATTGTGTCATACATAAATTAACTTTTTTAATATCTAAAAATTATAAATAAAATATCATTCTGTAGTAAATAATTTTATCTTTCTAATTAATATTTACAATAGAATTTTTATTATGTATAACCCTATATTAAAAATTTTTTAGTAAATAAACTTTGATTTTAACTCTTTTAACTCTTCTTTGAATTAAATAATAATAAATGTCCTAATCTAATCCACGTGGACCTAAATGATAATATTTTATTCCTACGTATGTCTTCGGTCGAGGTAAAATTTTCCAATAGAATTAGGACATGTGTTACGGTAATATTAATATCATTTTTACTCTTAATTACCCTATTTACTTTTAACCGTGGTAAATAAAAGTAAAAAGTTACTATTCACCAAAAATTATTTTCATCTCATTGAACCACATTTTACTCCTTGATATTAACAGTGTCTCTCGGATTTTTTAATTTCCAATCACAGAAGTGGTAAAATTAATTTTTATGAAAAATTCAGTTTTTTAACTACCACTTGGTAGTTTCACTATTCATCAAAAATTGAAGTTTTTCAGAACAATGCCAAAATTTCACCCTAATATATAATTGATATTACAAATTCAAAAATGGTGTATATTTTAAAAAATTCCAAACATAAATGTTTCCTTAATTAATTTTATAATTAATTCCCGCTGTCACAACAAATATTGTGTTTTTAAGAAACAACATATATCAAAAGATTGACAATTGTTTATGTCCAATTTAAAAGTGAAATTAATTATAATGAACACAATTGGATATAATGGTAAAAATATACTCTAATTATAATTTAAAACCACAAAATAATATAATTTATCACTATAAATTATTTTGACTAGAAAAGTTGTTTTTAAGTATTTTTCACTATTCATAAAAATTGGAAGTTCTCAGAAAAATACCAAAAATTCAACTTAGGATAATTTTGATATTATGAATCCAAAAATGAAGTCGATTTTGAAATATAAAATATATATAATTTTAAAAATTAGGTATTATTATTCATAATGGCTAGTTTGATTGGTTGTGGTGTGTTAGAACTCGATATTGCGTACAACACACGCTATCACATTATTCCAAGAGAAGCGTACCGTAGATGTTTGGGGTGTTACATTCTCCCCTGCTTCAAATAATTTTAACCTCAAAATTTTTAGAATACTACCGCATGAAAAGACTCGGGTGGTTCTTCATCATAAGTTCCTCAGGTTCCCACGTTGCCTCTTCCATGTTATGGTTTCTCCACAAGTCTTTTACCAGACGAGTCGTTCAGTTTCTCAGTACGTGTTCTCTCGTATCAAGAATCCTGACGGGCTCTTCGCAATAAGATAGATCGGGTTCTAGTTCTAATTCCTCATAGGTGAGTACATGCATTGTGTCAGGCATGTATTTTTTCTCAATAGAGATATGTGGAACACATCGTGAACTTTGAAGAGACTTGGCGGCATTGCCAATCGGTAAGCTACGACCCCAATTAATTCTAGAATTTCGAAAGGTTCGATGTACCTGGGACTCAATTTATCTTTCTTACCAAAACATATAACTCCCTTCCATGGAGATACCTTCAAGAAAACATGATCACCGACATGAAATTCCAAATCCTTCATTCGATTATCAGCATAGATCTTCTGCCTACTTTGAGCAACTTTGATGTGATTTTCGATTACCTTCACCTTTTACATCATTTCCTCCACCAGTTCTAGACCTACAAGTTTTCTTTCACCAATGTCATCCCAACTGGTTGGTGTGCGACATCTCTTCCCATATAATTCTTCATATGGTGCCATCTGAATACTCGAATGGAAGCTATTGTTATAGGAAAATTCTACCAGAGGTAAATATTGATTCCGCATACCCAGAAAGTCAAGTGAGAAGGATCTCAACATGTCTTCTAAGGTTTGAATAGTTCGTTCTAATTGTCCATCTGTCTGAGTGTGGTAGGCAGTGCTCAAATGAAGTTCAGTATCTAGGGATTTCTAAAGACTCTTCCAGAATCGTGAAGTAAAACGGGGATCACGATCAGAAACAATCGATAGGGGTACTCCATGAAGTCTCACAACTTCATTAATATATAGTCTTTCTAGACTTTCCAGTGGTAGATATTCTCTTATAGCAATAAAATGTACTTACTTGGTAAGACAATCAACAATGACCCATATTTCATCATTCCTTCTAGGATTCTTTGGTAACCCCATGACAAAGTCCATCGTAATATTGTCCCATTTCCACTCCGGTATGGGATGAGGTTGCATGACTCCTCCAGGTTGTTGCCTTCCAGCTTTCACTTGTTGACAAACCATACATCTTGACACAAAATCAACGATCTCCCTCTTCATGTTGTCCCACCAAAAATATTCCTTCAAATCCCTATACATTTTGGTTCTCTCAGGGTGTATAGATAAATTGGAACTATGAGAATCATCTAGTAATTCCCTTTTTAGATCAGGTATATCGGGAACACAAAGTCTCTTCCCAAATTTCAAAATTCCATCTTCATACACAAAGTCTCTCAATCTCCCATCATTCACAGCTTTAATCTTCTTTTGAAATTCTTCATCATAGGTCTAAGAACTCTTAATCCTTTATAGTAAAGATGGTTTGGCAAACATTTGAAAAAGAATTGATGTTTTCCCATCCCTGGTTATTCCCATGTCCATCTTCACTAGATCCATGAAAATTGGATCCCTTTCAATTCTCATATTGTTCAAAACTCCATGATCTTTTCTGCTCAAAGCATCTGCCGCCTAGTTTTCTTTCCCCGGGTGGTAGTGTATCGTACAATCATAATCCTTGAGTAATTCAAGCAATCTCCTTTGCCTCATGTTGATTTCTTTTTGTGATAAAATATACATCAAACTCTTGTGATGAGTATAAATCTCACATTTTTCACCATAGAGGTAATGCCTCCATATCTTCAAAGCAAATATCACAGCTGCTTACTCAAGATCATGAGTAGGATAGTTTTGCTCATGAATTTTCAACTTTCGTGATGCATAGGCAATAACCCTATCATTCTGCATAAGGACACAACCAAGTCCTTTCTTCGATGCATCACTATAAATAACGAACCCATAATTCCCTGATGGTGGAGTAAATATAGGAGCATTGACTAATCCTATATTCAGTTCTTTGAAATATTTTTCACACTCTTTTGTCCAAAAAAAATTAACCCCTTTACATGTGATCTTCATTAATGGGTATGCCAATCGGGAAAAATTCTAGATGAAACGTTGATAATAACTTTACAAACCAATAAAACTGCGTACCTCAATTATACTTGTAGGTGCTAGCCATTCGTGGATTGCCTTGGTCTTAGAAGGATCAACAGAGATTCCATCTTTAGAGACAATATGGCCAAGAAAACAAATCTCATGAAGCTAGAATTCACACTTGCTAAACTTCCCATATAATTCATGTCTTCTCAGAGTCTTCAGGATAATGCGCAAGTGACTTTCATGATCTTCGTATATTTTAGATTATACCAAGATATCATCAATAAATACCACCACAAATGCATCGAGATATTCCTTGAAAATTCTATTTATCATATCTATGAATTCAGAGGTTGAATTAGTCAATCCAAAAGGCATTATAGTAAACTCGTAATGCCCATTCCTGGTTCAAAATGTTGTCTTCGGAATGTCTTCCTTCATTACACACAATTAATGGTATCCAGATCGAAGGTCAATCTTTGAAAAGTATTGAGCTCCATGCAGTTGATCAAATAAATCATCAGTGCGGGGTAGGGGATAATTGTTCTTTATTTTTATGTCATTGATCTCCCTACAGTCGATACAAAACCTCATAGATCCATCTTTCTTTTTAACAAAATGAACAAGGGATCCCCATGGAGAAACACTAGGGTGAATAAATCCCTTATTACTCAATTCATCTAGTTTTTTCTTTAGTTCAACTAATTCTACAGTGTTCATTCTATAAGGGGTCTTCGATATAGGCCTTGATCCAGGAATTAAATCAAGGGAAAAATCAACTTCTCATTCTCTAGGATGTCCAGGTAAATCTTCTAGAAATACATCTATATTTCATTCACAACAGGTATATCCTCTATTTGAACATTCCTTTCCTCACCCACAGTAATTTCATTATCTTCCTCCCCAATAATTGAATTTAGTTTAGCTACTGGGGGTGGATCTAGATAATAATTAGGTGGTGACGATTCTGCTCTAAAGAAATGGTGTTCCTTATCGTCATCATCAAAAATCGTAACCTCCTTTTTCTTACAATAAATCTCTGAATCATAGTCTGAACGCCAGTCCATACCAAGGATTATATCATACTCAATCATAGTTATGACGATGAGGTCAGCAGATAAAGAACATTTATGTGCTCTAATGGGGACTGATTCACAAAACATTGTTGCAATGATACTTCCCTTAGGAGTTTTAACTGACGACTAACGTGTTAAATCAAATTGGAAATATCTTATTTTCTTAGCAAACTGGGAAGATATGAAACAATGTGATGATCCAAAATAAAATAATGCATTTTCTAAACTTGAGGAAACCATTAAATTACCTTCCACCACGCCTTTCGGAGCTTCTACCTCAGCAGTAGTGATAGTATAATCTTGGCCTTGATCCCTTGGCCTTTTCTGAGGTAAGTTCCCCTGACGCTTGGGACATTCATTTGCATAATGTCCCATCTCCCTGCAATTGTAGCATTGAACATTGATAGCTTCCTTCTTCCCTTTGCATTCGCGAGATTGGTGGACTTTTTCACCAGACTTGTAAAAGACACCCATTCACTTAAAGAAAGTACTGGGGTGTTTCTTCTCACATTTACCACAGGATGGATATTCAACCTTTCCCTTCTTCCCATTATTTCCATTTCCAAATTGATCAGCAGATCTCTTATTCTCTTTCTTTTCCTTAAATTCATAAGACTTAGAGAAATCCTTTTCTTTCTTGATAGCACATGAGACAATGTCTTCGTACGAAGAGAAGGATTATGAGACTAATGATCGACAGAGAAATGGTTATAACCCATCAAATAAATGATCATTCTTACTTCTTGGGTTACATATATAATCTCCAGCATACCTTGCTAACCTTGTAAAGTTAGCCTCATACTTTGTGACATTCTCATCCTCCTTTTGTCTCAAACTCATAAATTTCCCTTCAATATCTGCTCGATGGTCACGAGGAAAGTATTTTTCTAAAAACAGATCTTTGAACTCTCTCCTTTCCATATTTGATACTTCATCATCTTCCTTCATGTTTTGAATCAATGACCACCATTGATCAGCATCTCCAGTGAGGCGGTAAACTGCCATGATAACTTTTTCCCTTTCACTACACCCCAAAGCCTGAAATATTTTCTCTAGGGAACTTATCCATTGCTCAACTACTAATGGATTTGTACTCCCATTGAACATTGGTGGTTTCTGCCTCATGAAGCGATCTAACATTGATCCTCCACACTGCGGATCAGGGTGCTCTATACGGGTAAGGTTACTATTCATAACCTGAGTGAGTTGTCCCAGTATGGTGATTAGCTGATCGGCACCAGTTGCATCACTAGCTCCACTATAATTATCTTGAACAGGAGGGTAATCCCTACATGGAGTGTGTGCATTGATACAGTTTCCATTTCTTTCACTAGGCTCCATTTCTAAAAAATGGCATAAACTAGATTAGTTTATGAATCAAAATACATAATTCCATACTTATAAAACACTTAACATAAATTGAACTATTTATGGATATAATCAATAATCATAAAAAAAATTACTTGAGGAAGTATATACTCATAAACCCTTCATAATAATTTGTAAAGAATATGAGAGTTATCCTAAGCATATCACCCGGGAGTGTCGTAATTAATAGTGAAGCAAGGCCCGTTGTCGTGCACCAATTTTCATTTGAGTCTAGCTCAAAGCGGTGTTTTCGGGTTTTACCCCTAGGTACATCTATGCCAGAGCCACCTCTACCTGCTCATATACAGAGAGGGATGTATTTCTCGGAAAACTCACAAAATATCTACAATTCCAAAATTCTAGAAAGTTCTTCTATACTAATCCTCAAAGTCCATCTTAGGTCTATGTTCTCTAATCAGAGTTTATCTAAATCTAGCTTCCAAGGTTTGTACTAAACTTCTCTGATACCAACTGTAACGCCCTGACCCCAGTTTCCCAGAGTTGGTGCATTATTACATAACATTGGCATGATCGCAAAAAAGATCAAATCTCGAAAGACCGATTGGTTTAGTAGCCTTGGAAACACTAGATATATTCATAAAGTTATACATTAGATCATTAAGTGAAAAACAACTACAACAACATATTGTCTACATATTCTACACTATTATCCCCTCATAATAACCCTACAATTCATTCATAATTTACTTCTTCACATCCTGAGAAAAATAAAACATAGAAAAGGGGTGAGCTCAAATTCCCAGTAAGGATAACAATATAGAAGAAATATTCATAAATAATAATAAACATTTAAGGAAGTGTATAACTAAAACAAAGGCATTTTAAACTTGAACTTCAACATAGTATGACAAAAATAAAATGAAATAATTCCATTTACTTATTCACATGGATATTCTACTAATCTAATAATCAAATTAAATATCAATAACCACTTTCATAATGATGGAATGCATAATGCCAAACTATCATAACCACGTATCCAAGGCCTCGTGCCAAGACTAAAAATAAGATTTTGTCAAGGCCTTGTGCCAAGACACTAGTTTGTCTCATGAGACCTACCAATGCATCGATGAGCTATAGCAGGCTCCACCCGTCACTTATTAAGTCCAATGCATTCCCATATGAAATGGTTTAAACATAACATAAACATTCGTATTAAAACCAGCATATAAAATGTCAATACTTTCTCCATAAACCATGAATGGTATAGAAATAACACATCCACAGTCAAACATATCACAAAACCTTCAATAAAATATAGAAGTTTTGTATCATAATAAATCAACTTCAAATAAGCGTAAAATCCATCAAAGGATGTTGACATAGATGAAATCAAAACTCTTTTTTGAGAAATATATCTTTCTATTTTGAAATCATTTAAGAGTCATATATTTATAAAATAAAAAAATTTCATTGAAAATATTCTTATAAGCTTGATAGGGAAGCTTCAACGATTTTATAACAGCGGAAAATAGCCGCACCTGCCGTATAATTTAAAAAAACATTCTTAACTTAATTCTGTCAAAAAGGTTAAAAAAGCACCTTGTTTTGAAAAAAATGGAAATATTACTTTATAAACCACTTATAAAAAGTCAAAAAAGGGTATAAATGACTTTAACCCATATTCTAGTAAATAGTAAAAGTTTTTTGAAATATATTTTTAAGAAATGTGGATATGGATGATAAAGAGATCCCAGTAGATTATTACGTGTAAACAACCTCGGATAATGAAGAGATTGTGAAATAAACCCATAACTTGTACTTTTCCTTGGTTGAGGGTAGGTTAACCTCCTATATAATGGTGAAATAATTGTTATTAAATTATACAAGAATCATATATATTAATATGATATCATATATGATCTTTTAACATTGATTTGTTAATAATATTTTAGAATTATCGTCGTTTCGGGTGTTAACTTACTCATTTTCTTGTATATGTTTTGTTATGTTAGTCATGTTTTTCATTGATAGGTTTTATCTTAATCATATACAGAATGATATAAAGTCCTTATATTCTATTATTAATCATCAAATGAGAATTATACTTGAATGGATACGATGGATAATGAATCTCATCGCGTTCGTGGAGACGGTAGTCCGTACGTACGCACGAGCGACAATATCATTCTTTTGATATTAAAATAATATATAATTGGATAGTATATCATATATATAAAGAATAATTATCATTTTATAATTATTATTTTCATGAGTTACACATCATTATTATACCCATCCAAATAATAACTTATTGAATAACAATTACACCACGACGTGGAGACGGTAAGCCGTACGTACACACGTATGGTGAAATGTTATTCAAAGGATGGATAGAATACTGAATATGGTTGTACCATATTTATAATAACATCACAGTATATATAAGATACTGGTTTTATTATTTTAAAATGGTAATAACAATGAAGGAAGAAGTGGAAGAAGAAAGGAACTTGGAAAAGGGTGGTGAAATCATTACCTCTTCTTCGGGTTCTTCCTTTTGATTTAACCAAAAGGGATCTTAGGATGGATTTCTGATTAAAGGAAGGCCTCTAGGATGAATTTAAGGAAGTTGAGAGATTAATTGGGTAGAGTTTGGCCGAACCAAAAGGCTTTTAAGGTGTGAGTTAATGAGAAGGGGGGTGCCCTTTTATAAGAGGGGTGAGGGGAACCTTTGGAAAAGCTATAAATATTATTTTATAATAAATTCATATTCGGTTTATAATGGCTCCAAAGTGGATTATTTAGAGTTTAAGGTGGGTATAGGTCGAAAAAAACTCAACCAATAGAACTTAGACAGGTTTGGGTAATTATATTAACCCTATCATTAAGTATTAACTCTTAGTTAATTAGTTTCACTTTTACAATGTCTTTTTGTATTTTTATATTATATGGTTAATAAACATACTATATACATTCAATATACCCCCAAGTGGTCCATTAATGATACAACTATCATGATATAAGTCTCTTTGCGAACCTTAGAAGTTTATAAATTTAATATCAATTAATAATATAATATTTGTTTTAAAAACTCTTTTATGTAAATTTTGACACTATTCAATAATTGATTTTTGTGAAAATCATTACAGAATGATTGCTTCGAAAAAAGTCAATTAAATAAATCCTAATATGTCATAGTATCCTAGAAAATTAGTTTAATTCATTAAAAGTCTCAAATTATATTTATTTGGGTATTTATAATATTAATTTTTCTAATTTTTCACTATTATGGTAATTACTGCATCATCATTGTGTCATAAATAAATTAAATTTTTTAATATCTAAAAATTCTAAATAAAATATCATTATGTATGAAATCTTTTTAGCATTCTAATTAATATTTACAATTGAATTTATCTTATGTATAACCCTATATTAAAAATGTTTTAGTAAATAAACATTGATTTAACTCTTTTAACTCTTCTTTGAATTAAATAATAATAAATGTCCTAATCTAATCCAAGTGGACCTAAATGATATTATTTTATTCCTAAGGTTGTTTTTGGTCGAGATACAGTTGTACAATAGAATTAAGACATGTTTTATGGTAATATTAATGTCATTTTTACCCTTAATTACCATATTTACTTTTAACTGTGGTAAATAAAAGTAAAAAGTTATTATTCACCAAAAATTATTTTCATCTCATTGAACCACATTTTACTCCTTGATATTAACCGTGTATCTCGGATTTTTGAAATTCCAATCACATAAGCGGTAAAATTAAGTTTTAGGAAAATTTCAGTTTTTTAACTACCACTTAGTAGTTTCACTATTCATCAAAAATTGAACTTTTTCAGAACAATGTCAAAGTTTTACCCTAAGCTATAATTGATATTCCGAATTCAAAATTGATGTCTATTTTTCAAATTTCCAAACATAAAAGTTTCATTAATTAATTTTATAATTAATTCCCCTTGTCACAACAAATAGCGTGTTTTTAAGAAACAATATATATCAAAATATTGACAATTGTTTATGTCAAATTTCAATGTGAAATTATTTATAATGAACACCATTGGATAAAATGGTAAAAATTTATTCTAATTATACTTTAAAACCACTAAATAATATGATTTATCACTATAAATTATTTTGATTAAAAAAATTGTTTTTATGTATTTTTCACTATTCATAAAAATTGGAAGTTCTCAGAAAAATACCAAAAATTCAACTTAGGATAATTTTGATATTGTGAATCCAAAAATGAAGTCGATTTTGAAATATAAAATATATATAATTTCAAAAAGTAGGTATTACTATTCATAATGGCTAGTTTGATTGGTTGTGGTGTGTTAGAACTCGATATTGCGTACAACACACGCTATCACATTATTCCAAGAGAAGCGTACCGTAGATGTTTGGGGTGTTACACTGCTCATAATGGTTATTAATAGTTTGGTAGGTGCTGGGGAGTGTTCGAAAGATAGTGTATTAATTAGGTCACATTCCATACTGAGGTCATTTTCATAATATCTCATCATTTCATAGAATATTTGATATCTTCATAATAATAGTCCTCCCCATGACTAGGGTGGTCATATATTGAGGGGAATATAACTTATATATAGTAATCTATTGTAAGATCCTGGATATTTTTATGTTATGTGCTTCTTTATGTTTCTGTTTAAGTCCCTTATTTTGGTTAAATAAGTTATTCCCCATATTCGTGAGAAGTATAAGGGTGTTCTGCGGGTTTAGGGCATGAAATAAGAAAATGAGTTATCTGAGCATGATACATAGTTTTCTCATGGTTAGTGAAAATTGTGCAGAGCATCCCAGGTTACCATATATCCTTGGATAGAGTCTTGTGCACTGTTATCGCATGGTCAAACAAACCTTCTAGAATTAAAAATAAATCATGTTAAGGTTTTATTTTGGGAAAGTGGCTCACGCACAATTTTTACACAATTTGTAAAACTGTGTGGCTAAGTTGTGTGACCCTGTAATATTGATAAATTTACAAGAAATTACACTCCATGATTTTAAATAATCACTCAATATTTTCCTCCTTTCTAACCATCAAAACCCAAGTGAAAGACCAATACCTCCAATAGCTTCCAAGAATCGATTTATGTTTTCTCTAGACTGTTTTGGATATCTTTGGTTGTGAATTGAAGATCAGAGTATGTCTAATCTTCATCTTGTTTCTACATTCCATATTACGGTTTTTGGTTTCTTACATATCCTTTTAAATACAAAAAACCCTCTTTTTCAGTAAAAACTATGTTTAGGTTTCAAGGAGTGTGTGAATCCGGATCCATGGGTACAATTGAGAGTGTGTTTATTGTCAGATTCATGGTTGGTGGTCTATAAATTATATCCCATGGTTTGGTTATAAATTTGTGCATGTGTGTTGATTTATATTCATCTTCTTCTTTTTAATTTGTTTCCTTGACCATTATTTGGTAAATTGGTTATCTAACTGATTATTAGGGCCCCTCATGGTCCCTGTGGGATGCATCAAGGATGAATCAAACATTTTAGGGTTACCCATGTGATGCACCAACCTTCTTGTGCCTATGATTTTATAATGTTAAGTGTTAAATCTATATATTATAACATAGATCCTTTATTTAACATGTTATTGTGTTTAGTTGAATAGGAAATATAATTTTGGTAGTTATGTATAGGTTTGTAAAAGCCCAAGTGGTGGTGTTAATTGACATAGTAGTGGGTTAATTTGGTCAAAGGGGAATGTGGAAAAATTGTTATGAATTTTATTGAGTTGCCCAAAAGAATTAGTATATATGAAATTATGAACAAGTTAAATTGGAAATGGCTTGTGAATTGAAGAACATGTGAATGGGTTTCAAAAAATAGATTGATTAATATTTTTAATTGATAAATACATGGGAATTATGAGGTACACATAATGGGTTGAATGTGGTAAAGTGGCTATGAAATGTGATAAAATAATTGTACTTGAAATGCATAAGGAGTATATTATTGTGAAATGATAAATGAGAAAATTGGATCAATACATTTTAATTGTTGAATGTTAACTAATGAGTGGAAATATATGAACATACTTAATGGGTAATGGCATGAAAATAGTAATTGGATCAAATGGGATTTGGAATGTAAATGGTGATTTTATTGATGGGATATGGTAAAATATGATTTGCCATGTCAATTATTATGGATTATGGTTGTTATATGATTTGGTCGTGTATTTTTGTGATATGGTTTGTATGTGTTGAATGGATGGATAAGCATGTTCACATGGATTTAAGTGTGGGATGAAGGATTGAGGCTCCTCCCACGTGTCAATTTGGACTAATTGTCTAAATCCACACACAATACACGGGTTAAGTCAGGGGATAGAGCTTTATTCCCTTAACGGTTTCATTCCACCCAGATGGAGGATTTGAGGTGAGGTTATTGTAATGTTGTGGATTTTTATGCCTATAAATTTTAATAATTACTTATTACCTTATTTATATAATGAGTTCCAGGAACCTTGTGTGATTGATGATGGACTAGTAATATAAGACACATAATTGTTTTTCACCTCGGTTTGTATAGCTAATTACAAATTGTTAACTAATGGAACAAATTGTCATTCATTTTCTTGATATTTATTCAAACTTGAATGTACTCTCTATTATAAGGTATATTTTTAGACATCTTTGGTGTTAGCATGTTGAGTTATACTAACTCCTTTATTGGGATACCTTGGGTACCCAAGAAGATTTCATGTCTGGAGGTCAGAACAAGGGCATGGACCCTATACTAAAAAGTTGAGTGGTATATGTGGAACTCATAGATAATGTTCTAGAATTTATGTCATTAACATTCTGGGGATTCATACATTTTTCATTATATTGTGTTTTTTCCACTTGGTGTTGTGGCATGACATGGAATATTTATTTTTGGTTGCGGTTTGTACCCTATTGGGAAATGTTTATTTATGTTTGTTAACTGATTAGATCATGTTATTTTCATTGTTTTGTATGTTTAATGATGTGGATACTCTAAAAAAGATGGTATAGTATCACCACAAGAATAATGTAGACACTTGTTGGTAGTCGGTACCCTCTGGTATAAAGGGATACATGCCTAAGGTCATGTGATGTCTTGGCTCGGGGTACTGGTTTAGTGTCACCTAGGTTGGGGATATTACAAATTGGAATTAGTGGAGTTATTTTCTCTCTATTATTATTTGAGTATCGTAGATAAGAGATTAGAATAATGTCAGGCCTTATTAATGAGCACACTCTTAGGAGTATTTGACTAATGTATGAGGGAACACTCAAGTCCCCAAGGGTAGTAATTGTTGGTCTTGATGTGTGGTGTTACACATTAATTATATTTCACCATTGGGTGATGCACATGTCATTTGATTTGATAGATTTATGATATTTTTCATTTATATAATGGATGATTTTTTTTCATTCATGCATCATTTTAGGCACCTAAAAATTTCGGTGGAAAGCGTCTAGATAGACACACATGGGATGGGTGTTAGGGGAAAAGAGAGTATAATTCACTTTACATATTTGGAAAATTTGATGAAAATGGTGCCCAATAATGATAATGAATGTGGTTGAATGAAAGGAATTAAATGAAATAGTTAATTAATTTTTCATAATGAAAATTTTAAATGAGTTAAAATTATAGTTATAACATGTTTAGAGTTGTTAAATTTGCTTAAGAGAAGAGATTAATATGCAAAGGAGGAAATTGATTAAAGGGGTCTTTTAGGAATGGTTTATTATAATGTAATTTGTATTTTCCCATGTTGACCATACCAATTGTAACAAGGGTTGATGGTGGTGGTAGAGATGTGAAGACATGTGTTCAAATGGTGTATGGGGAGTGGGTTAAGTATGGCAGTTAGTGCTTTCTCCTCATTGTGTCTTCATTTAAGCAGTGTCCTTTAGGTATTAAGGTGATGTTTGGTAATGTGAAAGTAGTAAACCTCATGATGTGTAATTTAATGGGTTAGATGATGGAAATAAGAATGAGTTTCTTTGTTATAGTTTCATTATATATGGTTGTTGTTGTAGGTGTGGTGACTCATGTGGTATTTGGATTTACAAGTTGTATCTCATACAAAATAGTGTAGTGTTATGATCATGGTTCCAATGTATGTGTACAATTACCTTTGGTTCAGAACCTAGAGAAAATGGTCGCTTGGTTCCCTAGGTGTAGTGTGTATCCAAATAGGGGTGAGAGTTCCATTCACAAAAATTGATTTATTCGTAACACTATTTTTTTTAATGAATTTATTTTTCTATCATGACCTCAGTTTAGGGATCTCGTAACCCTCGATCTTGAAGGTGGCCTATGATAGAGGATTGATAGGGTTCCTAGTGCTATTAGGTGTGTGTTATATTGGTGGATGTTAGACATTGATTGTGGGAAGTGGATGATTTCATCTAGTGCAGGTTAGACTAGAGGGTAATGTTCGAAGGTCGATGATTTACTAATGAGACATGAGTTATGGTTATGTGTTGGTGGTTTTAGAGAAATTAGGGGAAACCATAGGGGATTCTAGTCCAGTGATGCGGGTTCATTGGAATAGTATTCATGGGAAATTCAAAAAAGGAGAGATCGGTGCATATGAGTACCTTATTTCTTTGGTAAACACAATCACATGGATGAGCTTGTTTGTAAGAATTGTTTGGTTCCTGGGCGAGATGTTTTGAATTATTTAAGACTCATGAGGCTATCTAACCAAAAGTAAGGGTTAGGCGAGTAATAGGGTGTTGTTCTATGCCCAGTTAGTGGTTATCTTTCAAAAAACATGCAGGTATGAGAGTGGTAAAATGAATTTACAAAACATTGAGGTCTCTCTGATTTCTAGAAGTGGGCACACATTGTTAAGGTGCAATTTCTAATGGTATAAGTATTATAAATTCTCTATGAATCTAGACTAGGAATCTTGCTAATGCGAGAGACCATTGCTGTAACACCCCATGATTTCATAGTGTGTTATTTCTTAAAAATAATACAATAACTTGCACTACACGCAACACCGAGTTCAAGCACGCCATGACTTACCAAACAAGCCGTTCAAAATAGGTTCTTAATAGTATTAACTAACTTTTAAACTTTATATAATCCTTATAATTTTAGAATCTATATTATGAGTTTCTTAGACATAATGTAAGAACAAATACATTTTCAGTATTGCACTTTTACCAACATTTAATAGTGAACCCTTTTTAAATACAATATTTTAAACTTTTTGACTAAATAGGGACATCAAAAAATTTAAAATGAAACATCCCAAGCTTTCACGGTACGCTTTCCTTTGAATAATATAGCAGCATGTGGTGTACGCAACTTCGAGTTCTAACACACACCACAAAAAATCAAACAAGCCGTTATGAATAGTAATACCTAATTTTTGAAATTATATATATTTTATATTTCAAAATGGACTTCATTTTTGGATTCGGAGTATTGAATTTATCCTAAGGTGAAATTTTGGTACTTTTCGGATAACTTTAATATTTTGATGAATAGTGAAAATTACTAAATTTTAATTAAAAAAAACTGTTTTAATCAAAATAATTAATGGTGATAAATTATGAATTTGAGTGGTTTTAAAGTATAATTAGAATATATTTTTACCATTTTATCCAATGGTGTTCATTATAATTAATTTCACTTCGAAATTGGACCTAAACAATTGTCAATCTTTTGATATATATTGCTTCTTAAAAACACGCACTTTGTTGTGACAGCGGGAATTAATTATAAAATTAATTAATGAAACTTATATTTTTATAATTTTTTAAAATAGATATCATTTTTGAATTTGGAATATCAAATATAGCTTAGGGTGAAATTTTGGCATTGTTCTAAAAAACATCAATTTTTGATTAATAGTGAAACTACTAAGTGGTAGTTAAAAAAACTGAATTTTTCATAAAACATAATTTTACCGCTTCTGTGAATGGAATTTCGAAAATCCGAGAGACACGGTTAATATCAAGAAGTAAAATGTGGTTTAATGAGATGAAAATAATTTTTGGTGAATAGTAACTTTTTACTTTTATTTACCACGGTTAAAAGTAAATAGGGTAATTAAGGGTAAAAATGATATTAATATTACCCATAAAACATGTCCTAATTCTATTGGGCAAGTGTATCTTGACCAAAAACAACATTATGAATAAAATATTATCATTTAGGTCCAATTGGATTAGATTAGGACATTTATTATTATTTAATTCAAAGAAGAGTTAAAAGAGTTAAAATCAATGTTTATTTACTAAAACATTTTTAATATTTGGTTATAAATAAGATAAATTCGATTGTAAATATTCATTATAAATATAATAAGATTTAATACATAATGATATTTTATTTATAATTTTTAGACTTTAAATAATTTAATTTAATTATGACACAATGATGATGCAGTAATTACCATAATTGTGAAAAATTAAAATAATTGATATTATAAATTCCCAATTAAATATAATTTAAGACTTTTAATGAATTAAAATAATTTTATAGGATAATATGACATGTTAGGGTTGATTTAATTAACTTTGGTCGAAATAATAATTCTGTTATGATTTTTTAAAAAATGAATTATTGAATAGTGTCAAAATTGACATAAAAGAGTTTTTAAAACAAATATTATATTATTAATTGATATTAAATTCCTAAAAATATAAGGTTCGGCCAAGAAACTTATATCATGATAGGTGCATCATTAATGGACCACTTGGGGGTCTCTTGGATGTATATGGTAATTTTATTAACCATATAATATCAAAATACAAAGAGACATTGTAAAAGTGAAACTAATTAACTTAGAGTTAATACTTAATGATAAGGTTAATATAATGACCCAAACCTGTCTAAATTCTATTAGTTTAGTGGTTTCCGACCTATCTCCACCTTAACATTTAAATAATCAACTTTGGAGCCATTATAAACCGAATATGAATTTATTATAAATTAATATTTCTAGCTTTTCCAAAGGTCCCCCTCACCCCTCTTATAAAAAGGAACTCCTCCTTCTCATTTCTTCACACCTTCAAAGCCTTTTGGTTCGTCCAAACTCTGTCCAAATACTCTCCCAACTTCCCTCACTACATCCTAGAGTCCTTAGATTGATTATAAAGCCATCCTAAGGAGCCCTTTTGATCAAATTAAAAAGAAGAACCCGAAGAAGAGGTAATGTTCTCACCACCCCTTTTCAAGTTCCTTTCTTCTTCCACTTCTTTATTCTTTGTTATTACCATTCTAAAATAATATCTCCATTATCTTATATATACTGTGATGTTATTATAAATATGTTACAACCATATTCAGTATTCTATCCAATCTTTGAATAACATATCACCATATGTGCGTACGTACGGCTTACCGTCTCCACGTCGTGGTGTAATTGTTATTCAATGTATTATTATTTGGATGGGTATAATAATGATTTGTAACTCATGTAAATAATAAATATAACATGTTAGTGATTCTTTATATATGATATAACATCCATTTATATATTATTTTATTATCAAATGAATGATATTGTCTCTCGTGCGTACGTACGGACTACCGTCTCCACGAACGCGATGAGATTCATTCTCCATCGTATCCATTCATGTATAATTATCATTTGATGATTTAAAAATGATTTTTAAGGACATGATATCATTATGGATATGAATAAGATACAACCTATCCATTACAAACACGTCTTATGTAAAAAAACAAATAAAAGAAAATGAGTAAGTTAACACCCGAAACGACGATAGTTATAAGATATTATTAACAAATCAATGTTAAAAGATCATATATGATATCATATTAATATATATGATTATTTTATAATTTAATAACAATTATTTCACCATTATACAGGAGGTTAACCTACCCCAACCAAGGAATAGTACAAGGTAAGGTTTATTTCACAATCTCTTCATTGTCTGAGGTTGTTTCTACGTAATAATCTATTGGGATCTCTTTATCATCCACATCCATGTTTCTTCAAAATGTATTACAATTTTTTTTTACTATTTACAAGAATATGGTTTAAAGTCATTTATACCCTCGTTTGACTTTTTATAAGTGGTTTATAAAGGAAACTTTCTGTTATTTTCCAAACAAGGTGATTTTAACCTTTTCGATAGAATTAAGGTAAGAATGTTTTTTTAACTTATACGACGGGTGCGGATATTTTCCGCCATTATAAAATCGTCAAAGCTTCCCTTACAAGCTTATAATAATATTTTGAAAGAAAAAGTTTTTTTTGATAAATATAAGACTCTTAAATCATTTCAAAATAGAAAGAGATATTTCTCTAAAAAGAGTTTTGATTTCATCTATGTCAACATCCATTGATGGATTTTACGCTTATTTGAAGTTTATTTATTATGATACAACACTTCTATATTGTATTTAAGGTTTTGTGATATGTTTGACAGTGGATGTGCTATTTTTATATCATTCATGGTTTATGGTGAATGTATTGACATTTCGTATGCTAGTTTTAATACGAATTTTTTTGTTATGTTTAAACCTTTTCATATGGGAATGCATTGGACTTAATATGTGACGGGTGGAGCCCGTTATAGCTCCTCGATGCATCGGTAGGTCTCATGAGACAAACTAGTGTCTTGGCACAAGGCCTTGACAAAATCATATTTGTAGTCTTGGCACGAGGCCTTTGCTATGTGGTTATGATAGTCTGGCATTATGCATTCCATCATTATGAAAGTTGTTATTGATATTTCATTTGATTATTCGATTAGTAGAATATCCATGTGAATAGGTAAATGGAATTATTTCATTTTACTTTTTCCATACTATGTTGAAGTTCAAGTTTAAAAAGCTTTTGTTTTAGTTATACATTGCCTTAAAAGTTTATCCTTATTTTTGAAAGTTTCCCCTATATTGTTATCCTTACTGGGCATTTGAGGTCACCCCTTTTCTATGTTTTATTTTTCCCTGGATGTGAAGAAGTAAGTTATGAATGACCTGCAGGGATAGTATCTTGGGATATTAGTGTGGAATATGGAGACTATGTTGTTGTAGTAGTTTTTCACTTTATGATGTAATGTATAACTTTATGAATATATCTAGTGTTTCCAAGGCTACTAAAACAATCAGTATTTTGAGATTTGATCTTTCTTGTGATCATGAAAATGTTATGTAATAATGCACCGACTCTAGGTAACTGGGGTCGGGGCATTAAAGTTGGTATCAGAGGAATTTTAGTACAAACCTTGGAAGCTAGATTTAGATAAACACTAATTAGAGCACATATATTTAAGATGGAATTTGAGGATTAGTATAGAAGAACTTCCTAGAATTTTGGTATTGTAGAGATTTTGTGAGTTTTCTGTGCAATACATCCTTGTCTGGATACGAGCAGGTAGAGGCGACTCTGGCACAGATGTACCTCAGGGTAAAACCCGAAAACACCGCTTTGAGCTAGACTCAAACGGGAACTGGTGCACGACAACGAGCCTTACTGCACTCTTGGTTACGACGCTCCCGGGGGATATGCTTAGGATAAATCTCATTTTCTTTACAAACCATTATGAAGGGTTTATGTGTATTTACTTTCTCAAAGGAGAAATATTTATGATTATGGATTATATCCATAAACTATTTAATTTATATTATGTGTCTTACAAGTTTGGGATTAGGTATTGTTATTCATAAACTAATCTAGTGTATGCGATTGTTTAGAAATGGCGCCCAGTAGAAGGAATGAGAACTCCAACAATATACATGATCCAAAGAGAAAGAAGGATCATATCTTTCATGGTCTTAAACCAGAATTTATAAGAGAAATAGTCTCCCATGTATTATCATCATATGAAGAAATAATATCATGTGTTGATAAGATAAGTAATGATTTTACTGAGTCCTATGGCTTTGAAGGGAAGCAAGATAAGAATAGGATGGAAGAGAGAACGATGGATAAAGGGAAAAGGGAAAATAAGAATTTTCCCATATGTGATAACTGTGGGAAGAAACACCCTGGAACTTGTCTGAAAGGAATGGGAGTTTGTTATAAGTGTGGAGGAAAAGGGAACAAAGTACGTGACTGCAAGGGAAAGAAAATGGTTTCAAATATACAATGCTTCATTTTCAAGGAGTTTGGACACTATGCGATCCTATGTCCTAGTCATCAGACTATGCCAGAAATAATTCTATTGGATAATAATCAAGTTATGATACTACCACAGATGAAGAGGAATGATTAGCGTTCTTATGTTGATTATGTCATTTGAGTGTTTTATCAACAATGTACTTGTTATAATAATTATGTAGTATATAAGGATTGTACTCCAGTACTATTTCATTAAGGACTTGAGATTGTGTGGAACAAAGAAAAGTGACTCAATAGCAGGTTAAATTATTGGATAATATATGGTTGAGAGAAAGATAAACCATAATATGGTTCTGATACCGAGGTAGTGATTTTAGAATAATACATGATTGATTTGGATAAATTATATTGGATATTCTTGACTACCTTGAAACTGATTAATGATTTGTATATTCCATCATTATTGGGGTTTAAAACATTTTTGGATTGATGAAGTATATTCAACATTCTATATGGAATAAGGGAGGATGAATGTAATCAATAAGTATTATGGTAATTCAGGATGTTTCAGTGTTTTAAAAGAATACATGATGAAGGTATTCATATGCTATTACGCGGTAAAAAGATCTACATTAAGATTAACTTCCTTATAAATACTGGAATTTGAGTTTGTACAGAAGTATTTTGGATAAATTCTAGTTTGAGAGTAATTTTTGATTGCCATAAAAGGACAACCCAGAGGTCGGGCGGCAACCTGTCGCGACCGGCAAGGCCGCGAGACTTGAACCCGCAACCGAAGGGCGACAAGGGTGTATCACCTACCACTGGCCCACGAGATGTCCTGGATTAAATAATGTAGTTTTTTTTAAAAGATCTGGTAGATGAATTATAAATTCATTTATTTTGGAACCCTGTACGAATAGTATAAATAGAATTTTTTTACGAGTGAAAGATGAGTTTGTGGGAGAAATTTATTAATGGATAAAACCCTAATTATAAAGTAAGTATATCTCCTTATGATCTTAGCCAATATCATAAATAAATTCCTCAACATTAAGAAAATGAACTTAGAAAAAAAATGTTGTCCTAGATGGTACCTTGAATCATCACTAATTTATGGATTTGGGATTGTTGGACTTTTCATAGCCATGTTCTCTACCACTCTCCATCAGATAATTGATGGTTATATTTCTCTTCTATATCCATATTTTCCTACATGGAACCCTAGTATGTGTTATTTTCGGTAATCTTCATACATTCCACTCTTTATTTTAAATAGAGGCCTCATTAATTCATTTTTTGATGTGGGATTTCAGCTACGATATTTTGAAACCTATAAAATGTGTTATCCTAATACCTTATGTTTTGTTGAATCAATGGTATTTTAAATCATTGTAGATTGATGAATTTAAGGACCTCAATTTTAAACTTGTTTGTGATTGATGACCTCAATCACTACCTATAAATATTTAAGTTTTTCCTCAAATTATATGTCTCTAATTGCCACCAATGTTCTCCTAATTGAGATCATAATTTGGTGGGGACCCTTTCATTTCTCTTTTCCTCATATTAAGAATAAATTTTAGTAACCCAATTTCCGATGTGGGTTTTCCCACAAAGATATTTTTTATTTTATACCTTTTATTTTCGAAGAACAATTTCAAATTGCGAGAACGCAATTTATTGAAGGAGGGGAGAATGTAACACCCCAAGATTTCATAGTGTGTTATTTCTTCAAAATAATACAATAACTTGCACTACACGCAACACCGATTTCAAGCACACCATGACTTAACAAACAATCCTTTCAAAAGAGGTTATGAATAGTATTAACTAAATTTTAAACTTTATATAATCCTTATAATTTTAGAATCCATATTATGAGTTTCTTAGACATAATGTTTGAATAAATTCATTTTCAGTATTGCACATTTACCAACTTTTAATAGTGAACCCTTTTTAAATACAATATTATAAACTTTTTGACTAAATAGGGACATCAATAAATTTAAAATGAAACATCCCAAGCTTCCACGGTACGCTTTCCTTTGAATAATACAGTAGCGTGTGTTGTACCCAACTTCGAGTTCTAACGCACACCACAACCAATCAAACTAGCCGTTATGAATAGTAATACCTACTTTTTGAAATTATATATATTTTATATTTCAAAATAGACTTCATTTTTGGATTCGGAGTATTGAATTTAGCCTAAGGTGAAATTCTGGTACTTTTCGGATGACATTAATATTTTGATGAATAGTGAAAATTACTAAATTTTAATTTAAAACAACTTTTTTAATCAAAATAATTAATGGTGATAAATTATGAATTTGAGTGGTTTAAAAGTATAATTAGAATATATTTTTACCATTTTATCCAATGGTGTTCATTATAATTAATTTCACTTCGAAATTGGATCTAAACAATTGTCAATCTTTTGATATATATTGTTTCTTAAAAACACGCTATTTGTTGTGACAGTGGGAATTAATTATAAAATTAATTAATGCAACTTATATGTTTGTAATTTTGTAAAATAGATATCATTTTTGAATTTGGAATATCAATTATAGATTAGGGTGAAATTTTGGCATTGTTCTGAAAAACATCAATTTTTATGAATAGTGAAACTACTAAGTGGTAGTTATAAAACTGAATTTTTCATAAAACATAATTTTACCGCTTCTGTGGATGGAATTTAGAAAATCCAAGAGTCTCGGTTAATATCCAGAAGTAAAATGTGGTTCAATGAGATGAAAATAATTTTTTGTGAATAGTAACTTTTTACTTTTATTTACCACTGTTAAAAGTAAATAGGGTAATTAAGGGTAAAAATGATATTAATATTGCCCTAAAACATGTCCTAATTCTATTGGACAAGTGTTTATCGACCAAAACAACATTAGGAATAAAATATTATCATTTAGGTCCACTTGGATTAGATTAGGACATTTATTATTATTAAATTCAAAAAAGAGTTAAAAGAGTTAAAATCAAAGTTTATTTACTAAAACATTTTTAATGCAGGGTTATACATAAGATAAATTTTATTGTAAATATTCATTATAAATAAAATATGATTTAATACATAATGATATTTTATTTATAATTTTTGGACTTTATATAATTTAATTTATTTATGACACAATGATGATTCAGTAATTACCATAATTGTGAAAAATTAAAATAATTGATATTATAAATTCCAAAATAAATATAATTTGAGACTTTTAATTAATTACAATAATTTAATAGGCTAATATGACATTTTATTATTGATTTAATTAACTTTGGTCGAAATAATCATTCTTTTATGATTTTTACAAATATAAATTATTGAATAGTGTCAAAATTGACATAAAAGAGTTTTTAAAAAAAATATTATATTATTAATTGATATTAAATTCTTAAAAAACTAAGGTTCGACCAAGAAACTTATATCATGATAGGTTCATCATTAATGGACCACTTGGGGGTCTCTTGGATGTATATGATAATTTTATTAACCATATAGTATAAAAATACAAAGAGACATTGTAAAAGTGAAACTAATTAACTTAGAGTTAATACTTAATGATAATGTTAATATAATGACCCAAACCTGTCTAAATTCTATTGGTTTAGTGTTTTTCGACCTATCCCCACCTTAAAATTCAAATAATCAACTTTTTAACCATTAGAAACCGAATATGAATTTATTATAAATTAATATTTCTAGCTTTTCCAAAGGTGCCCCTCACCCCTCTTATAAAAGGGAACTCCTCCTTCTCATTTCTTCACACCTTCAAAGCCATTTTGTTCGGCCAAAATCTGCCCAAATACTCTCCCAACTTCCCTCACTACAACCTAGAGGCCTTAGTTTGATCAGAAAGCCATCCTAAGGAGCCCTTTTGATCAAATCAAAAGGAAGAACCCGAAGAAGAGGTAATGTTTTCACCACCCCTTTTCAAGTTACTTTCTTCTTCCACTTCTTCTTTCTTTGTTATTACCATTCTAAAATAATAACTCCAGTATCTTATATACACTGTGATTTTATTATAAATATGTTACAACCATATTCAGTATTCTATCCACCCTTTGAATAACATGTCACCATACGTGCATACGTACGACTTACAGTCTCCACGTCGTCGTGTAATTGTTATTCAATATATTATTATTTGGATGGGTATAATAATGATGTTTAACTCATGTAAATAATAAATATAACATGTTAATGATTCTGTATATATGATATACCATCCATTTATATATTATTTGAATATCAAAAAAATGATATTGTCGCTCGTGCGTACGTACGGACTACCGTCTCCACGAACGCGATGAGATTCATTCTCCATCGTATCCATTGAAGTATAATTATCATTTGATGATTTAAAAATGATTTTTAAGGACGTGATATAATTCTGGATATGAATAATATACAATCTATCCATAACAAACATGTCTTATGTAACTAAACATATAAAAGAAAATGAGTAAGTTAACACCCGAAACGACGATAATTCTAAGATATTAATAACAAATCAATGTTAAAAGATCATATATGATATCATATTAATATATATGATTCTTGTATAATTTAATAACAATTATTTCACCATTATACAGGAGGTTAACCTACCCCAACCAAGGAAAAGTACAAGGTATGGGTTATTTCACAATCTCTTCATTCTCCGAGGTTGTTTCTGCGTAATAATCTACTGGGATCTCTTTATCATCCACATCCATGTTTCTTCAAAATGTATTTCAAAACATTTTTACTATTTACAAGAATATGGGTTAAAGTCATTTATACCGTCGTTTGACTTTTTATAAGGGGTTTATAAAGGAATCTTTCCGTCGTTTTCCAAACAAGGTTCTTTTAACCTTTTCGACAGAATTAAGGTAAGAATGTTTTTTTTAACTTATACGGTTGGTGCGGTTATTTTCCGCCATTATAAAATCGTCAAATCTTCCCTTACAAGCTTATAAGAATATTTTCAAAGAAAATTATTTATTTCATAAATATTAGAGTCTTAAATGATTTCAAAATAGAAAGAGATATTTCTCTAAAAAGAGTTTTGATTTCATCTATGTCAACATCCTTTAATGGATTTTACGCTTATTTGAAGTTTATTTATTATGATACAAAACTTCTATATAGTATTAAAGGTTTTGTGATATGTTTGACTGTGGATGTGTTATTTTTATACCTTTCATGGTTTATGGTGAAAGTATTGACATTTCGTATGCTAGTTTTAATAAGAATGTTTTTGTTATGTTTAAACCATTTCATATGGGAATGCATTGGACTTAATATGTGATGGGTGGAGCCCACTATAGCTCCATGATGCATCGGTAGGGCTCATGAGACAAACTAATGTCTTCGCACAAGGCCTTGACAAAATCTTATTTGTAGTCTTGGCATGAGGCCTTGGCTATGTGGTTATGATAGTCTGGCATTATGCATTCCATCATTATGAAAGTGGTTATTTATATTGCATGTGATTATTCGATTAGTAGAATATCCATGTGAATAAGTAAATGGAATTATTTCATTTTACTTTTTCCATACTATGTTGAAGTTCAAGTTTAAAAGGCTTTTGTTTTATTTATACATTTCCTTAAATGTTTATTCTTATTTTTGAATGTTTCCGCTATATTGTTATCCTTACTGGGCATTTGAGATCACCCCTTTTCTATGTTATATTTTTCCCATGATGTGAAGAAGTAAGTTATGAATTACCTACAGGGATAGTATCTGGGGATATGAGTGTGGAATTTGGAGACTATGTTGTTGTAGTAGTTTTTCACTTTATGATGTAATGTAAAACTTTATGAATATACCTAGTGTTTCCAAGGCTACTAAACCAATCTGTCTTTCGAGATTTGATCTTTCTTTTGATCATGCCAATGTTATGTAATAATGCACCGACTCTAGGTAACTGGGGTCGGGGCGTTACAACTGCTTTTGACTAATGTGGAAGATCATTGTTCTCAGTCATCAACAATTATGAATGCACCAAATAAAATTGAGTAGTGAAGTAGTAACCTGTGAAATGTTGGTTCATGAATGATTTCCAGAGTTTCATAAGGTAGTGGTGAGTCTCAATTGGCAATCTCTCTTGAGAGGTGGTGGTTAAATGTCAATGGTAGGTGTGTACCAGGGAAGTCTATAATCCTCATCAGATCATGGTTTTCCATTGTGGGATGTGATATCAGAGATAAATAAGTTTTTGGTGGTGTTCTTTGAATTTTTTTTAGCATACCTCGTCTAGTAATGATCAGTCCAACATATAGACATAATCCCAAGTACGTTGAGAGGCTCAATCTTTATGGCTAGAAATTTGAGGGTGTTCTGGTAGGATAAGGGACATCAAGATGTTTATAATCATGGGATAAGTATACGATAAGTTGAATGGTGGGATGCACACCATTAATGGTTTTGGGAGAGTTCATTGGGAGGGCCATTTTATTGATGCATTCAATGGTCACCTCCCATGGAATCATGGATTGGGAACTAGTTGAAATTCAATATCTTATTCATTGGATGTCTAGATAGCCATGTCAAAATGTTTTGGATTTGGAGTGTGTTTGTGTGTGAGCCATTGTGATTGGAATCCCATGTTTTGAGAAATGGCAACGAAACTCCTAAGGTGGGGAGTGATGATTCAGTCTAGAATTTGGGGAGGATAATATTGAGTTGTTGTAGTGGCACTGGGAATCTAAAAAATCTTTTTTGGTGAACCATGGGTCTCTAAGAATGGCCATGTGGACCATGACATAAGTGGGTTATTGATCCAAACATTGGCTTTGGGAATAGGGTGGTTCTGAGTGAAATTCAAAATTATTATGTTTATTTGTCCAAGGGAGTGTTGATATGTATCTTTAGTTGGTGTCAAGAGATGTTTGGTTCTATAACTCTAATGGAAATCAAGAGTAAACTCTATTAATTTTTCTTTTAGTGGTTTTCGAATGCCTTGATGTTCGCATGAAAATTGTATGTGTGATGTGGTGTCATGACAATGGTGAAACAAAGAGTTCATGGACGAGTCAACCATTGTAGCTCTACTCCCCTCCGAACAAGGTATGCATATGGTTAGTGGTAAATCATTTTTTATTCATTTATTGGAGAAGTGTGTTTTCATATTCTGGAATTGTCTTGAGTGAGATCTTTTCCTTATTTAGATATTGTATGAGTTATGTGGGTTCTAATGATTGGTAATATTGTTTTGAACGGTGTATAGTAACAATATTTTAATGGGTAATGGTTACATGGTCTAATGGCGTCTAAAAAAGTTAAGGAATGACCTCAGGGGGTGATTCAGGTATGATGTGAAAGTTGATTGGGAATTCAAGTAGTATTTTATTTATAATGGAGGTTCCATGTAACTAAAGAGGATGGAGAGAACCAAATCATATAAATGTTTTGATGACGACATATTCATAGATTCCAGTAAGAGGGACTCTAGAGAATACCATTTGAGTGAGTTGACACTAGTAGAGAGCATTGGAACTGGATTAATTAGATGTGAACCAGAGTGTTTGGGTTGTTTTTGGATGTACAATTGTTGAATTGGATATTTGTCACATGAGTGGTGGATAAATGAGGGTTAGGAAATGTGGTTGTGAGGATCATGTCTTTTCCTCTAGGTGATACTAGGTTTGGTGACTATTGGAGTATAAAAATGATGGAAATTAATGCCAACTAATCTTGGTTATGAGTTATGCAGAGGATCAAACTGATGGGGTTTCGATTGGTACCTCTATGATGTTATAATGATGTGTGTGATGTTCCCATGTGTTGTGAGTTTGGCATTGTTACCTATGTCTTCTCAATGAAGCCCTAGTGGTTTGGTGTGTTTGAAGTTTATACCTCCTTGAAGAGTATCTGGTTTGTGTTGGGTGTTACGTTGAGGATTCCTTATGGGTCACGATTGATCCTTGGTTCAAATTTTGTGATATAATTGTAATTATCAATGAGAAACCTAGGGAAATGTGAATGGATAGATAGGCTGAGTGGAATGACCACTTATTATATATGTTCAGTGAGGCTTGGGAAGAGCGACTCGAGGATGAGATTTTATAAGGTTGGGATATCATAATATCCCTACATTTCATGAGGTGTGTATTTGTTTATGTTTTTATTTATGTCCTTTAATTTTGTTACATAAATGTTTCCCCATGTTAATGATATGGATCTATAGTTTTTAGGTATTTATGGCATAAAAAAGTAGGGAAAATGATTTTTTGGCGCATGTTTCACGGTTTTCTAATGGTTAGTGAAAACCATGATGAGAATCCCTAGAAACTGTGCAGCCTTGGATAGAGGCTTAAAAACAATTATAACACAATTATGCAAACCGTGTCGAATTCCCATGAAAATATGTGATGAGATGATTTTGGGACAGTGGCTCACATATTATTTGTGCATGGTTTGGAATGTTGTTCCCATAAATTGTGTATCCATGTAATGTTGAAAAATATAAAAAATTTCCACTACGAAATTTTAAAGCCACACTCAGGATTTTTAATCTTTCCTACACTCTAATCCATAGTGGAAAACCAAGAACTCCAAGAGCATCCAGGTACTGATATATATCATTTCTAGGATTTTTTAGGCACTATTGGCTATAAATAAAATATATTGTACTGCTTAATCTTCCTCTTGATTCTTTTTTTCATATTATGGTTCGTATTTTATTCCATCTCCTTCTAAATATACAAAACCACCTATGTTGGGATTTAAAAGGCATTTTTATTTTGGATCCCAATATATGATTGAGAGTGTGTTCATTGTCAGATTTTATTTAATTTTTCTACAAGTTATATCACATAGTTTGGTTATAGATTTGGGAATGTGTGTTGAGGTATTGACTTCCAGTTGTGAGGAATTTGTTACCTTGAAAATGATTCAATAAATTGGGTGACGTAATGATAACTAGAATACCTCATGGTCCCCCTGGAATTTTTCCAGGAAGAATTAAAAATTTTAGGGTCACCCATGGGATGCGCCGACCTTATTGAACCTATGATTTTGTAAAGTTAAGTGTGATATTGATGTGTGAAAATGCAAAGCCCCTATTGAAAATGTTAATGTGTTTATTCGAAATGGAAATGGAATTTTGTTATTTATTACTACGTTGGTAATGGATCAATGGGGGGGTGTAGAGTGACATAGAGGTTGGTTAATTGGGTCAAAGGATATTGTGTCAAAATGGTTATTAATTATGTTGTGTTCCCCAAAACAATTAATATATATGTAATTATAAGTCTGTTAAATTTGAAATTTATTGTGAATTGAATAACATCTAAATGTGTTAGAATAAAGGAATTGATGAATATGAAGAATGGGTAAATACTTTGGAATTATGAGGTTCACCTAATGGGTTTAATGTTTTAAAGTTCCATGCTAATTAATATAAGAATTGTAATTGAAATAAAAAAAATGAGAAACTCTTGTGAAATGGTAGACACACTAATTGGGTCAAAATAAGGCAATTTTTTATTATTGGATAATGTGTGGAAATCAATGAACATACTTAATGGTTAAGGCATGAGAATGGGAATGGGGTCAAATGGGGTTTGAAATGAAAATTGTAAATATATAAATTGGTTATTGAAAATATGATTTACCACATCAATTGTTATAAATTATCGTTGTTATATATATTGGTTATGTTTAATTGTGATATAGTTTTTCAGTGGTGAATAGATGGATAAGCATGTGTACATGGCTTGAGGTGTGGGATAAAGGAATGTGGATCCTCACATGGTTCTAGTTGGACTGATGCCCTAAAAAACCCACAATGCATAGGTTAGGGAAGGGGACAGAGCTCTATTCCCATAATAGTTAAATTTAAACTAGACACAAGCTTCAAGGTGAGGTTATTGTGACATTGTGAAATTATATCCCAGTGAGTTAGGGACTTTATAATCACATTAGCCAAATATTGAAAGTCATGAAATGAGTCTGATCAACGATGAACTAATAATGAATGAGGAAAAAATCATTTGGAACCTTATTGGTATAAATATATATGGATTGCTAACTTGACGCCTGAATTTTCATTCCTTTTCTTGTTATTTATTCAAACCTTCATGAACTATCTATTAGACTTGATAATTGTAGACACAGTTGGTGATGGAATACTAAGTTGTACTCACAACATGCTCTGGCCGTCGTTGGCTGCCTGAGAAAATTTCCAGATTACTGGTCAGGACAAGGGAAAGGGCCATATGCTAGGGTGTTGAGTGGGACATAAGGCATACATGGATGAGGTTCATAAATTTATATCATGACTGTATTAGGTATTAATCTATTTTTCTTTATTATAGGTTAATTCCACTTATCATCGTAGGATGAAATTGTATATTTATCATTGGTTGTGTTTTATACCATGTTGGGAAAGGATAATTTATGCTTGTTCACTGATTAGATCGTGTTATTTTATAAATTTTATACGTTTACTATTGTGTCTTACTCTGACCAAGAAGTTGCAGTCTTTCCACGTGACTAGTCTAGGCCCTCTCTTTTAGTCGGTGGGGTCTAACATACGGGGAGGCATGCATGAGGTCATGTGATGACATGATCAGGGCATTGATTTACTGTCAACTGGGTTAGAGACATTACACCTATGCTAATCAAATACAAATGTATAATTTTCTGCAAGGATATTTCATTACCTAAGATCATATTTTATGATGACATGAAATAACATAGGAATACCATGGTAGACGAATTATCTTATTAATGTTTAGTAACCGATGTTTTTTAGAAAATTCATAATATATTAGAGTTCATATTTGGATTAAAAGATGTTATGGTGAAATGTTTCTTTCATTCCAGGTTATACGTAACATATTTTACCAATGAAAAATTTTATTGGTAGGTATCTAAATAGTTTTGTTTTTTGTTTTTTGGGATTTCCATGTTTCTCATAATTTTTTAAATTCAATATAATGTGATTCATTAAATCATTTTCTAATTTAGTGTCATATATTCTCAGGTCCATAAAAATTGTGATAATGAGTCCTTGAGGTATTGAAAGAGTAAAAGGTAGTGAAGGATGAATGGGATGATTAGTTTTACCTATTATATTAGCTAACATAAAATTAAATATATAAGAGTTAACATTTCATAATGATTTTATACTAGTTGTTATAATGATATTAATTGTTAAAGATATTCTAATAGGATTGATAATTGTTAATTAAAACATGAAGTATAAAACAAATATTAATTTATTATATTGTGATTAGTTATATTATTTCTTAAAACAATAGGGTAAAGTGATATTGTTTTCCATAGGCCCCAAATTTTGGATTACCAATATGAAAACACATATGTGAAATTCGTTTAATTGTTATGAAAATAATAGGAAATAATTTCAGCATTCAGATGTGGGAACTCTAATTTAGAATCCAACAGTGAATCCCATTGATCATCTATAAATATTCTAGAACACACACATAGAGTGTACAAATGAACTGACTCACAGCACAAAAAAAATAGAAGGATTGACATGGTTCAATGTTTATCCATCTCTACCAAAAAAGCACTAATGATTCATTAATCAAGATAGTATACTAAAATATTACATGTTATGTTTCTAATACCCTCTGAAATCATTATATAAGTTCATAGTAGATTTTTATTATGAAACAACCTTATGATCTTTAACAATGACCCTCTACTCATCCAAAACAACCAAACGGTGCCCTGAATGGCATCATAATTACAAGTTAACAGTTAATTATTACATGATTACTATTATACAACCCTATTGATGTGGTTTATATAGTATTTTTAATATTATCAATACATTAATATTTACTTCTACTTATTTATTTATTTTTGGGTCCTCCATTTTGTCTTAAAATTCTATAATCGTGATTTGATTTTCACCGATTTTCTCTCTATCCCTCTCTACCTATCTTCTACTAATTATGTTATAATACCATAGTTACAATTTAATTCCTCCATTAATTTCCTAATTATAACCTCTAAATAAAATAAATGTAGAACTTGTTCTTTATTCATCATTTAAAAATTAGCAAAAAATCCAAATGTTACCCCTCTTGTGAAAGACATTCAATCCTTCATTATAATTTAAATAAGAAAATTATTAATGTTTTAACCATTATTTTATATTCCATCCATAAAAATAATCAAATAGTATCCCTCCATTCTACCGAGTCACCCAAGTCCCATTGAGTCACACCTTTTCTTTAAACATTCCCTTGCTACCATCATCAGTACTGAAACATTAGTATTTTGGCAATCACATAATTTCCATCATTCTAGTAGCACTTCATCTATAATCATTGAGATGAAAATAAATTATAGGGTGTTTTTCTCTTTTGTTAAAAACCAATTTCCATTCATCATGGATCATACTCTAATTATCAAGAAATATTTTTCAATTCTTCTACTTCCATCTTGAGTTCCTCCAACCAATGATTTAACCATATCATACTATTCCCTATATTAATTTCCATGGCATAAATTCCTTTTATGGTAGAGATTTTAATAAAAAGTTATATCCTTTAAATCTACCTTAGAGTTATTCATTTATATTTAAATAGAATTATTGTGATAATTATTCAAGTTTCATATTTTCCTCTATAGTATATATCATGAAAAAACATCTTCAGGTATAATAAATTATAAAACATATTTTTAATTCTTATGAACCATTATCATAATATAAAATTTAAATAACTGCTTCAGAGGGATCATTAATATTAGTTATGTGAATTTATTGTCTAATGGTACTTTTTATTTAATTCCCAACATTATAAAAATCAAATAATATAAAACATCAAACATATGATATTAAATAATTTCATCCCATGTACATTTCCTCATATTTTGTAAATGGTACCTTCTCTTCATATTGTTTAAAATGAAAAAATAATAGGGTATATACATGAGTAGATCAAAAAAATTTCAATCATGAAATAATTATTTGATTTTATATAAGATTGAAAATATTAATTTGTCATGATTATTGTCTCTCTAGATAGTTATCCCTAGTATATATTTAGATTTAATGGTATCTATTAATAAGAATATATTCGATAACTACGACTTTATTACACTAATAAGTTCCATTTATGATATTTCAATGGAAATTTAACCCAAATATAAGAAAATTATGTTGAAGCTTCCATCACAAAACACTATATTGTAGATGAAATAACCCACATTACAAAAAAAATCTTCTATTCTTCTAAAATTCCATCATGGGTTTGATTTCAATTCCTATGTTCATGGTTGATCCCATAAAAAACATTTTATGTATTTAAATAAATCTACCATTTCATTCATTGAATCCTATTGTTTTCTTCATGTTTAATTCAATATATTCATCTTTATAAATTATATTATTCTTCACATATATATGTCCAAGATGAATCTCAACATCGGTATCCCTTCCTTGAATAATTTAACATGTATAATTATAAAAAACTAGAGTGAATGGTTCATAAATTACACTCCTTTCTTTAATAGAATTACTTTCATATATAACTATTTAATTAACAATCATCATAATCTTACCACATATGGGATAAAAGAAATTTGAATAGTTCCTTATTTTTTCCGAAGCTTCAAAATCAACCATATTTTGTAATCAAGAAAATATTATATCTCTTCATTCATAACGTAATAACAATTTCTTATATAAATGATATCTCCCACCTCCTATGGATATTCATGTTATACACCATCAATGGTAATTAGATAATGAATTTTAAATCTAAAACATTTCACTAGTTTTTTATATGGTAGACCACATAAACAATGGAGGTTTCACTCGATTTGGATTATACTCTACTCGAACTCTTACAATATATTTCACAATAGGATATCATAGTTGTTATTCTAGTCTATAATGAACCCTTGGAATATGATTTAAAAATAAGAATCCAATTTTAGACTTTGAAATTTATATATTACATGATATTGTCTTGGTTTTTTTGGATATTTAGTTCTTTCCTCCAGTTCAACATTTCCATTATTTACACATTCAGTTTTCCTAGAAATATATTATTGTAGGTTTTTATGCTTCTGTGTTTTACATAACTGATGGTAATAAATAAAATAATTGATTTCATTCAAAATATCATTACCATATAGTAAAAATATAAAATCATATATTCCATGAACAATAGTGGAGCATATTTGAGAAGATGGTTAAGAATTAACACCTAATTATCCACAACCGGAACATTACAAAATACAATCAAATTATTTGAGGTGGTATGAATGTATCATTGCTTCATTATATATTTATTCTGAAATAACATACATTATTGGTGTATAAGGACTTATATATATTACATTCACTAAACAATTCACCACATCCACACAATACTACTTTTGAAAATTTGATTCTCAGGATTCTAGATATCTAAAATTGCATCACATTCATTATCATTGGGAAAATATTATTATCTTGTATTATATGAACTATTATCTAAAAATTAAGTAATCATAAAAAACAATTAAAACTAATTAATTTTACTTCCCACCCCCCTCTCCATTAACATTCTTCAAGTATTTATTAATTAAGGACATATGTATTTGTACAATACATATTCATTGAATGAATTTTTTTTAAAATATCAGATGTGGGATTTTGAAACCGAATCTAAAAAGTTAACATCACATAATATATGAATGTATGATTGTAAAATTTAAATAAATGAAAATAAATTTGTTTTAGTTCCCACATATCCATATGTTCTAATAAAAAATTATTTTTCATTTTTCTTTCCCAATTATAATTAAAGGATACATCTAAAACATATATAGGATATAATCTTAATGTTTTCTATACTAAACATGATTGAGAGTTTCTATTAAATTTTTATATAGGATTTAAATTATCATCCCACATATTAAATATATAAAATCATTTTAAAAATAACAGTTAATTATTTTTTTGTTCTATAAGGTAATATATATTTTTATCTCCATGTTGGATGCAAAATCTATCATTCACACCGTTGGAAAACACCATGGAACCCTGTTTTATCTTTCACACTCCTAATTTTAATCTCATGATGACACCCACATTATCTAGATGACCAAAATGGAATAAATTATCCATTTATCTCATATTATATTTAACCACATGTAACTTAAACACTACAAAATTATTTTTAGGCATTCAAAAATAAATTATAACTTTCTCAGGGTTCTCATCAACTACAAGATTTATGATTCCATAAAATTTTTAGACATAATATTTTATGATTATAGACTAAAATTCTATATGAAGATATTTACAACAAAAAAAATTATCCATGACTCCAATATATAGGAATCACATAGCAATATTTTCCATTCCTCTTCATTTAAAATATTTATAGAAGTGCATTGATATGTGTATTTTCAAGAATATACCCTTTGGTCATTGTGATATTTCTTCACATATCAATTTTTCTCATCATTCCATCATTTAATTCCAAGTCCTATCATTTTCCATTTTTCCTAATATATTTCCCCTTTCACTATATTTTATATATTTTTCCCATTAAAAAATCATCTTCCTTATATGAAATATTTTTTCCTGGTAACACCCCATTCTTGCTTCTCTGAATCACGTAATTCTTAATAAGAAAATGGATTCCCTAAAAAACCATGATATTTTTAACCCTAGGGTAAATATAAATGGTACCAAACATGTTCTATGTTACTGAATGTCGTGAAAAATTTATTAGTTATTGTATAAATTCACTAAAAATCACACCAATAGACATCAAATGACATTCGACCATGTTTAAATCATTTAGTAGATAAAAAACATTCACTATAACAACATAGTAATAAAATATTCCAAAAAATGTTAAATAATTCACCATTTTTTACGGATTTTATTACATTTTAAAAACTTTCAGAATAATTTCATATGTTTTATTTTCTACCCAAATCATGAAGTTAATATTTAGTGAATATTTAATCTCATATAGGACATGCTATTTTAAATAAATTCAAGCCATTACATATTATTCCATAGAATTTTGTTTTTATACAACATTATTAAATCTTAATCCCCTTCAAGTATATAATGTCTTCAATCAAAATTTCCAAGAATCTAAATTCCTTCTCATGAAACGTTTCAATTTATACCATGAGATATACAATTATTTTTTCTTCTAAATATAAAAAACCCATTTGAAATAATTCATTTTATATGATAACCTCCAAATGTCTGAAGGCAATATCTGATTCCAATTTTTATTCATGAAACCATAAATTTTGGAATCCCTTATAATTCATCTATTATATTTGGTGAATTAATTCACTAAAATTTATACCTCCAAATTTCGATGTCAGAGAGATGGATTTATGCTCCGGAAGCTCTTGAAAAATATCTTTGATCTCCTACAGATCTCTTGAAACACATAAAACTATACGAGGAAATGAATAGAAATAGAAAATTATATAACACATGGATTTAGATGGTTTGTTCATTATTCCACTTTATATATGAAACATCATATATTTTTCAATAATATAAAAATATTAAAATATTACAAGTACAATGGACCAATATACCCCACACCTTGAGTTTTATTAGGTTCAAACCGGCTGTTCTAGTGTAACTAACCTTCGATGTTCATGGATGACACTCCTCTATGTCAGATAAAAAGAAATTTACTTTTTATCAAATCTTGTCTCATATTTCATAATAAAATCTACTTAATTTAATATTTTTATCCTTTTTAATAATTATATGTATGGATTGGATGATTTCAAGATTTTATAATAGAATTCATTTTTGTTTATCTTATGTGAGTCCTATAGTTCGTAATCACATTATATTATCTATATTCAATATGAAAATATCATTCAAAAGTATTAAAAAATGGTTTTTATTTTTTTTTAACCATTATGACATAATATATTATTGTGCATTGATTAGTTACAATTGAATATCACATCAAAAAATGTCTTACAATTTCCTATTAATTGAGTAAGGTCTTAGTCATTTTAATATATTGAAGTATATTATATTATCATCGATGAAAATATCATATAATTTTAAAATAATATGTTTTTTAGAAAAGAGGTAGATTATATAGAGTTTCATGAGGAATTTTTTAGATATAGATAAATTCCACATGTTACAGTGTAATATACACAATGAGTACCTAATTTTTTGAAACAACCATATAAAAGTAAAATAATGTTGTATTTCTAATTTCCTATGGTTCAATTTAGTGAAATGACTACTTCTATATTAATTATCTGATAACATAATTACCCTTATAAAAGTTTTTTATTACGTATATTTTTTTCTTGGTTATCTATAAATTATTGAATCTATCTTTATATTCTAATGTGTTAAAAAATACCATAAAAATAAATGAACACACTAAAGAACTATGATTACATGAAATATACATTAATATGATGTTATAGTTTTTAATACATATTCTTATATGGTTACAAATGGACTTGATGTTTGAATAATGAATACTGTTTATATTTTATTGACTATATCAATAAATTTGATTATGTTTAAGACATCGAATTGATATTTTATTAATCATCTAACCATTATTTAAGAACTCATTTTATTTTTCTATATTAGATTACAGATATAAATAATTTTTTTTTGGATTCACTGTAAATACACACAGTTTTTCTATTTTTATTATTAATCTACCCATCGTCATGATCGATGAGATTAGGGTGAGGAATCTGCTAATAAAGATAACTTTGATTGAATTGATTTTTAGTCTTGGAATCAATTTCATCTAAACCATGGGTTTTTATTATGTCTATGGTAATTTTTAATGGTGAAAATAAGGATATTACAGAGGTTATCAAGGATAAATATACATACTACCAATGATTATTTCAAAGATTATCAATACTAAATATGATTCATCCAACAAGATTAGTGAATTTTATTCTAGGGTTTGAAACTATTTTGTACCACATATTTATTATACTCACCCATTTATAATTTAGTTTAAAATTGTATACATCTTTTGAATTTTAGAGTTTTTGATATAATAAAAAGTAAATATATATTTTATTGTCATCCAATACTCAGTGTTTTTTGTATCAATGAATATTTAAAAAATTTATTTGTTTTTTTTTAATTTTATATATTATTTTGAATTATAAATCATTTATTTTACAACATGTAAAAAATTATTATGTTTTTTTAACATCAATATTCTCTAATTCATTAGAATTTATATGCCTAAATAATTTAAATTACAGTGTGCTGTTAAAATATTTAGACATCTGAGAGAATATAATTCTCCTATCCTCCTATAGTTTTCATGTTGTTTGCCTACTAAAAAACATTTCGAATCAGATTAATTCACTAGATATCAATGGTAAACCCTATAGTTGATCTAGTATATTGAATTTCTGTATTTTAATTTTTTTTGAAAACAAATAACATTTTTTATTTAATATATAACATTGAAGAATATTTTTTATCAATGGAAGGAGTTATTCATATTATATGTTTGATAAATATAAATCTATATAGGTAAAGAAATTTTTTAAATTAGTTTTACTTTTAGTGGGATCAGATTGAGATATTTGATAAAAATAATGGTTTTGGAAAATATCTTATGATTAAAATAAATAATATAATAGCATATAAAGGAGTTGTGGAGTTCACTCGAGATAATAATGATGATTTTCAACGTATTATTGAGTATTCAAAACACTATTATGTATTATTTAGGTAAATTTACATATTCAATAATATCTATGTTGAATGAATTATAGAAATTTGAAGATGTTATTGTATACTTATTTGTTCACACAAAAAGAAATATAAATTAATTAAGAAATAATCAAAACAAATTGTCATAAATTTTACTATTCAATGACTCAATATATATCTAAAATGTATCAATAATTTTCCATTGTCACTAATATTATTAAATATCTTTGAAAATATGGAAATTCAGTTGATAAACTTATATAAAATATCATAGACATACTTTTAAAATACTGAGGGGTATGTGGGAAAAATATTTTTTATACTAAACATATTACAAATTTGATCACTAATAATTTCATCAGAATACTCATAATTATGCTGATCTATATAACATGGATTTTAAAAACAAAATGTAGCAAAATGTAGGGGAATTTTTATATACATAAATAGAATTAATTTCTTATATTTGTACTTTCAATATAGGAACAAGATGAAAAATTCATTACATTTTTAGGCGATATATTTCTATATTTTTAAAAAGGATAATACATTGGTATAGCTAGATATACTGTTGGAAGTCAGAGATAATAAGAAGATATCCAGAATAATATGAAATAAGTAAAGATTCTAATTTAAATAAATATACATCAAATCATTTTTTATGAATATATTAAATATTAGTCATATTATATTTGGTTTCATAATGGTAAAATGTAAGGAAAATGAATCAAGGGGAAGTTGTAATAAAAATAAAAGATGGATTTCAGATCCACTAATGGAAAATAGAGTGTGATTAATGATCCAATAACTTTTGATATTTTAGAAGAGTATTTTAATGGTATATGGTTGAATGAAATGTTTCTATAATGTATCAGTTAAGGATTTGATAAATATATGAATGTTACGAACTGAAGCCCTTACCAATATATTTTTATACCATGGAAATACTTTTTCCATCAATAATTTTTCTATTGTATTGTAATAAACCATATATTATGGGGATATTATGTTTAAAACCACAGTTTTATATCCACCAAAATGAGATTTTTCACATTCAACAACCCAAAAATGTTCTTCATAATTGTAATTCAATAGATAAATTCTAGATAAATCATGGAATGATGAATCTTGAATGATATGTACCAATTAAATGAGTGAAGTATGTCATTTGAATTAATATAATACATATTTTGTTCTTAATATTATAAATTTATTTAAGACAGTAGACTAGAAAAAATAATTGATTGATTCGATATAGATTTTATTCTTTTTTTGTAATTAGATATAACTCTATACAAACATCATGATGATGAATTAAAAATATCAACAAATAAAAATGAAAAATTGAACCTTAAATCAATAATTTAAGATGTCATATATGGTTAGGAAAATTCAAAATATAGTTTTTCTTCAAATGGTAGTATGAGAAGTAATGGAATTTACAAGAAAAAATTCTAAATTGATTAATATTAATAGGGGTTCTACAGCAACAGATCTAGTGTTCTAGAGATCAATTGTAGGATAGTAATTATATCAGATAGAATATCAGAATCCTAAACATTTGGAATATCTATGAAAAATCATTATAATAAAGTGGATTTTAAAATGACCTATCTAATTTTAAGGATGATTGAATGTTTTAAATCTAGAAATTAATGAAAATGTATAATCATAAAATGAATCGAAACAATGGAATTAATTATTTTAATGGTTGTTATTCTTCCATGATTACGTAATAATACTTATCCATCCGTGTTTCATCATTTTATGAAAAAACATTAACTAATAACATTATATAATTAATTGAGTATCAAAATTGGGATAAAGGATTTGAGTTAACAATTAATGTTAGTCAATAAATTTTTATGATTAATAAATAATGGAATGAAAATAAAGAGATTGGGGTTCGCCAATCCCTTAATAAATAATAAATTTTTAATTTAATTCATTATTTCAATTATTGTAATGGATTTATTGTTTTAATAATTTCCATTGATTTTTAATTATATTAATTAAAGAATCATTGTTAGTTATGATTATCAAAATAATTATTGTATATATATTTATACCTCTAATACATTAGAAGAGGTTAAATAATTATAAATTATATATTTTAAAATATAAAAAACATTAATTAATTTAAATTCAAAAATGGAGAATTATATATTATGGTGATTGATTATGAGATAAAAATAGACCAATATATAAATTTTAATTAAGTATGTATGATAGGATTAATTTTCTTCCAATTACCTGGATTGAAGTTGGAAGAACAAAATCATTGATAAATTGAATGAATGGTGAGTTATTCATTGTTTAAGAAGTGAGAGACTATTTTTTCAGATATGATTCTATATGGATTTTAAATGTGTTTATATGTAATTATTATGGATAAAAAAATCTAGGGTTGTACCTATGAAAATATAAATGGAAACATTATTTTACATTTAAGTCAAATTTATCAATTATTCATGGAAATTTTATGATTGGTATAAATGGAGGAGTGTGTTTAGAAAAATTAAAAAGTTTATATCATTTATTTTCAAAATCATAAAACTCTCATGATACAATGTAATTTCATGTATGATTTTATATATTTTTATGTGAATATTGTAACTTTTGTTTATTTATTATAATAAAATCAAACAAACCATAAAAATATTAAAAAATAATGAATTGTTTTGATGACTTTCTATTTACCCTCATAAGAAGATAAATATTAAATTACAAGTCCCAATGTTGTTATAACTGATGCCAATGTATATAATAATTAAATAATTGAGTTCATGATAGTGGTTTCAACAAATTAGACAAATTATTTGAGTAATAGAAAATATTATAACTTATTTAATCAAGTTATTATGTATTATATCATTAATATTGATTGAATTTATAATATTATTTATAGTGTGTTTAATCATGCCTTTTCTTGTGTAGTGAATCCTGATAAAATCTTAGTGTTTTTTTATTTTAATGTTTTATTTTTAATCCTCACTATCAGTCTGATATCATTGTAGAATTATATGCTTATAATTTCTAGGATTGATGAGTTTATTAATAAATAAAACTGAATCTTGTAGTCAATGGTGTTTTATGAAATCTTGGGTTTAAGAACCTGGATCATCGTTCAGGTATGTTTTCCCTTTTTCTGGAGTTTTTAAGGAAAATAAATTTTTTGGAAATTTCAGAAGTACCCGCCGTGTACTTTTTGAGTACACGCCATGTACTCTATTCTGGCTCAAAGTCGTGTTCTGGCTGTGTCTGGGCCACACACACGGTGTGTAAGGTTGAGGTGGAGGCCGATTAATTCGGAGTACGGAAAAATTGATGTACACACCGTGTACTAATGAAGTACACGCCGTGTACTTTTTTTTCATTAAACGGACCGAGGTCGTGCCTAACCCCTATTTCCATCTTCTTCTCCAGTTTTTGATCATCCGAGAGCGACCGTAAGACTGGATCTTCAACGGAGTCCTGCCTCGTCGTCTGTTCTCCAATTCGAGCACGATCCATTGCGTTGGAATCACAGCGGTAAGTTCTTCCTTCTACTTTAGACTTGTTTCTTGATTCCTCCTCGTTTCCATGTTATCGTGGGATGAACGTTTTGTGCGTTTTGTCCGATCTACATTGTTCTAAGAGGATTTTGTCGGCGTGGTTCACGTATATCAATCTCCTAGGATCGAGGTAGTTGGTTTGTGCCTTTATGTATGAAGTTGATGAGTATTATGTGCAAATTTCCACCAATACCCATGCATGGGGTATTGTGTGTTTCATGCTTTTCCCATGCTTCTTTCCTTCTTTGCTTTTTTGCTTTATTAGAGGTTTTTGCTTGTGATTAGAGTAATTTTTTTGTGCTCAGATTGATTTTCCATTCTTTTTCCGCCTGTTTGACATTTTACCAGTTGCCATGCCTAGTCGTAGGATAGTTAAACTGTTGTTTTATTGTTGTTGTTGAGCCTTAGTTGATATCCAAGTAGTTATTGATGTTTACTTGGATGACATACACGCGCGGAGCATGTTTAGTTATACTCAGGACTGTGAGAACCTAGAGTAGTAGACCAAATGGAGAATTGACTGAAGGGAATCTCTAGAGTGTCTTTTAATCATGATGCGAGACCAAGGGGAGAATTTACGGAAGGTCTTCTCTAGAGGGTCTGTTAATTACGACACGGGCTATAGGGGGAATTAACGTTGAGTGATTCCCCAAAGAGCCTTTAGCACGATACGAGACTATATGGGGAATTGACGGTGACTGCTTCCTCGGAGAGTCTGCTTACTTACGTAGATGAACAAGAGGGGTGAGACTGTGTGTGCCTCCCAGTGGGTTGCTAGTACTTAGAGGTTTAACCATAGGGGTTAGACTATGAGATCTACTCAGAGGGTTACCTGTTTTCTTCTTGTTGCCGACTGCTTACTTGTGTGCTTTACTTGTTCGAACTGTGTATTTTAGCTACTTGTGATTTTCTGTTTACTGCTTCTTTTTTTATTACTGTCATGTATTCATTGACTGTTAGGAACAAATCTTTGGGTGATTTCCTACTGGGATTCTATCTCACACCCTGTTTGGGCCATGCTTTTGGGCCCAAGAAGACTATGTTGCTGCAGGTATAGATAAGGGCAAGCACCCTTCTACTTCAGAATCTTGACTGCATCAGGAGCTGGGGAGCATGGGAACGAGCCGTGGCTCGCAATGCTGAGGAGATTATTTTGTTTTTATTTTTCACTTTGTTTCATTTGTATTCATCACGTTGTTGTGTTTTCTGTTTACCTTATATACTTGTACCTACTCCATCATTTTCATCATAGTTATATATCTACATTGCTTCCGTTGTTTAGTTCTGTTGTTATGAATGTCGTTTACTGATTCCACTGTTTATTGTTGTTTTCTTACCTTGTATACCTTACCAAATGAGGGCATAGTTTCCCCACTGACTCACCAAGGACCTCACTGCTAGTCAGAAGCCTCTGGAATTCGGGGAAACGCGCTTGAGGTCATGTGGCAAACCGGGTACGGGGCACCAGTGGAGGGGATCCGGACTCGGGACATTACAAAGTGGTATCAGAGGAGTTCTTTTATCTCTTATTACTGTTTAAAGACTTTATCCAGGGATAGGACGGATTCGGTACTTGACATTAAGCTGTGCTCGGGAGTAGGTAACCCGTGTACATGGAAAATCCATACTACCTCGTTAATTACAGTTTTCTGGTTTTGAGATTTTATGGTTGGTATGTTTTCACCTAGACTGATTCGTATGACTTGTGAGGTTATTGTTTTGATATTTTGGTTCTATATCTGTTTCAACCCGATGAGATGAGGGTATTCCATCTCATGCATCATATAGACACTTGTAGGAATCACATGCCATGCATTCTTTCCATGCCATCTAGGGGGAATTAGCGATTGCATGCTATTGTGATAGACTATGTGTAGATTATGCATTCTGTTGTGATAGTTTCTTGATAGATTCCCTAATGTTTTGTTAGAAAACTGTTTGTTTTTTTGTTTGCTTAAAGTGAATGCCAAATTTTGGTTCTTGAGGTGTTATGGGCCCTCACGGATCGGAATTTTCAAATTTTCGCCTTGTTTTTGTGTTCTGGGATTCTGTGCAGTTTCTGAGCTACTACCCAGAAAAACCCAGAATACATGGCATGCACTTGTTAGATACACGCCGTGTAGTTTTCAGGTCGTGTCACTGACCGTGTGAGCAGAACACTGTGTCGTGGGAGTAACTTCGGGAACACGTCATGTACCATTGATACACGCTGTGTGAGTTCAGATCCATGTAACCAACCATGTCACTAAAAACACAGGCCAGGGAAGCTCGGGTAGAATATGTCGTGTCCATAGGTAACACACCGTGTTGTCTTTTCCAGGTGCCCGACCGTGTCATGAACAACACGGGCCAGCGTTACCTTCCTTTCCACACATTGTATTTGTATGGAACACGCCGTGTAGGCTTTCCCAGGTACCCGTCCATGTCACGAACAACACGGGACGGTGTCGCCTTCTCCTATGCATGTCGTGCTTGTTCGGAGCATGCCGTGTAAGTTGTATCCTTGTAGATGGATGTGTACTCAACAACATGGACTACCGAAGCCTTGTCTAGTGCACACAGTTTTTGTTTCGAACACTCCGTGTAGTATCGGGTTGAGTCGGACCATGTGGGTTAGCTGTGTAAGGAGACTCGGGCAGGGGAATAGTTTTCAAGTACACGTCGTGTGTGGGGGTCAACACATCATGTAGTTTGAAGTGTACAAGACTTGTAGGGTGAGAGTACATGACCGTGTCAGTGGTTTAAGAAGACACGCCGTGTAGTCGTGTTTTGCAATCTTGTGTGTTTTTCTTCCCTTGTTCCCATTTTTTAATCTTTTGTTCCTTGTCCTTGTTTTCCTGATCTAAGTTGTTCTTTTTATCATTCAAAGCTAGGCCTCCAAGACGTCCTCCAGTCGTACGTCTGTCGTCAGGCAGTGATCAGACGACAGACATGGCTGATCAGGGACTTCCTGTCGATCCCCTAGTCGAGCCAGCCTTGGCACCGGTTGTTATACCAGTCACGGGCACTAATGCACAGTTCAGGGAAGGTTTCATGATGATGATGTAGGCCTTCCAGGGAGCACCGCCTCCTACCTCGTCTATGGTAGACTTGGTGCGGGTCTTTCAGTAGCAGCATCCTCCCACGTTCTCGGGGGAGGGAGGACCTCAGGCTAAAGAGTCTTGGCTGGAAGCCATGATGACTCTCTTCGAGCATCTGGAGAATCCTCCAGAGAGGTGTGTCAATCTCGCCACATATTTGCTCCGAGACTCCGCCAAGTGTTGGTGGGACGTGATCTCACAGGCGGGTTAGCAGCAGTCTATGGCTTGGGAGGAGTTCCAGCGTGTGTTCAAGGACTACTTCTACCTGGAGACCTTGATGGTCGATCGAGCCTGGGAGTTGATGAGCTTAGAGCAAGGTAATCTATCTTTCATGGAGTATTCCTCTCATTTCACTGAGATGCAGCATTTTACACCCCTTAGGGATGGGAGTGGGGTGTTCTTGGCGAGGAAGTTTGAGGATGGACTCAGGAGGGAGATCCGCTCGCAGGTGAACACCTTCTAGATAACTTCCATTACTTCCATCGTCAACCAAGCACTGATTGTGGAGTGCAATCTGAGAGACTCTGGAGCTATGAGTCAGGATGGTTCTGCTTCCAGAGATAGCTTCCCTTCAGATGACAGTAAGAAGCATCGTAGGGATCCTACACGCGGTGATTCGAGGAAGCGAGACGCATCATCAGGTAGCCAAGTGACATGATACCATTGTGGTCGGACAGGGTACATGAGGCCACAGTTCTAGAGAGACCCTGTGGAGTGCCGATCATGTGGCAAGATGGGTCACATTCATTGTTTCTGCCAGGTTTTCTCACCAGCAGCAGGTGACCAGGGTTCTTCCATGACTCCTCGTTCAGTAGAAGCCCCACCAGTCTATCACCAGTCAGGGAACTGGATTTCTTCAGTCCATTCGGGCCGAGGGGGAGGTCGAGGTTCTGGAATTCAGCCACCAGTTTCTCAGCACCAGTAGGGAGGTTCATCTCAGAGTGGTTAGTTAGGGGCGCAGGGTCGCGGTGCAGGCCAGTCTTTCGATGTGGAGCAGACCTATCATGAGCAGGATCCCGACCCTTCTACTGTTTGAGGTATGAATTTAATAGCCTTAGATTTATCTTCATCCCTTTTAGATACTGGTGATATGCATAGCTTTATCTCTATTTCTATTGTGGAGAGCCTTGGAATCTGCATCGTTCCATATGCCGACTCGTTGACACTAGACACACCTTTGGGAATGAGGACATCTAGTGTACGTCAGTGTAGAGAGTGCCCTCTCGAGATTGCAGGATATTGCTTCTTATGGGATCTCTATATCCTAGAGATGATAGGCTATGATTTCATCCTTGGTATGGAATGGTTGATTCCCATCCGGGAAATCGTCGACTGCTATCACCGCAGAGTCAGTTTCATTTCACCATAAGGTGAATCTTTCCTTCATAGAGGCAAATGGGACATTCGGGCGAGTTGGGCAGGACTCGAGTATCTTGGGCTAGGAGGAGTGATGGCCCAGATTTCTAGTCTTTTTCTGTATGATCAATGGACTCCACCGTTGGTCTTTCCTCCAGTGGTGGATCGCTTCAGGGATGTTTTTCCAGAGGAATTTTTTGGTTTGCCTCCGGAATGTGAGGTATAATTCTCTATTGAGCTCATTCTAAGAGTGTCACCGGTGTCCATTACTCCATATAGGATGGCCACACCTGAGTAGTAGGAGCTCAAGAAGAAGTTGGAGGAGTTACAGGCTAAGGGTTTCATCCGACCCAGTACTTCTCCTTGGGGTTCGCCTGTTCTTTTTGCGAAGAAGGAAGACGGTACACTTCAGCTTTATGTGGATTATCGGAAGCTGAACCAGTGGATGGTCAAAAACTGATATTTTTTTATAAGTATTTATAACCTTTTCAATATGATTCGAGGAGAATGGGTGTTCTCAAAGATTGACTCGAGGTCCAGTTATCATCAGTTGCACGTTAGACCATCAGATATACCTCTGACAGCCTTCAAGAGGATGTACTGTCTTTACGAGTATACAGTCATGTCGTTCGGTCTCACGAATGCCCATACATTTTTCAGGGCACTGATGTACCAACTGTTCCATCCTTACTTGGATTCCTTCGTAGTTGTATTCGTGGATGATATCTTGGTGTACTCTCACACTCGACACGACCATGCCACACATATTGAGATCGTTCTGAGTACACTGAGAGAGCATCGGCTTTATACTAAACTCTCGATGTGCCACTTCTGGATGGATTAGATTCACTTATTGGGTCACGTCATCTTAGAGGCAAGAGTATATTTGGACCCAGATAAAGTGAGATCTGTAGTTTCCTGGGAGCATCCAAATAAGGATTTTGAGGTAGGGACCTTCCTAGGACTGGCTGGATACAACAAACGCTTCATTCGGGACTTTTCCCGTCTAGTAGCACCTTTGATAGGTCTGACCAAGAAGGGGGCGAAGTTCTTATGGTCAGATTTTTGTGAGTCATCCTTTCAGGAGCAGAAAGGGAGGTTGACGTCAGCACCGATACTAGTCTTGCCAGATCCAGGCAAGAGCTTCACTGTTTACTATGTTGCTTCAGGTATCGGGCTGGGAGCTATGCTTATCCAGGGAGATGGAGTCATTACATATGGGTGTCAGCAGATGAGGCCTCATGAGAGGAACTAAACTACTCACAATCTAGAGTTGGAAGCTATTTTTCATGCCTTGCACTATTGAAGACACTATCTTCTGGGAGAGCACTTTGTGGTATTCACTGACCACAAGTGTCTCAAGTATATCTTCACTCATCGTGATCTGAATCTGAGGCAGCGCATGTGGGTTGAGTATCTACAGTCTTTTGACTTCATGATTTACCATACGCCAGGAAAGGGAAACGTTGTGGCAGTTGCATTAAGCAGGAGAACTCAGATTCAGGCAGTTCAGGAGGCCAGTAGTGAGTGGTAGCTGATGGCTCTATTCTCTGAGATGCATCTGGAGGTGCACGACAGACGGGGACAGACCATTCTATCTTCGGTAGCAGTTACATCCATGATACTTGACCGTGTATGGATGAGGCATCTATCAGACTCAGAAAGCTTAGTTCTGTGGGAGAGCGTGTCAGGAGGGGACCCTCTTCTTGGATGGACAGTGGGCGAGGATGAGATCTTGCGTTTCTATGGACGTGTATGGGCGCCAGCAGACATATGCGAGGAGATGATGCGGGATTTCCATTCTTTTGTTTAGGCAGTTCATCCTGGCGTCACCAAGATGTATCTGGATCTTCATTGCCAGTACTGGTGGCTAGGTATGAAGAAGGATGTTTCTGGTTTTGTCATTTGATGTTCTACTTGTCAGCAGGTGGAAGCAGAGCATCAGCGACCAACAGGCCCTTTACAGTAGTTACCCATTCCAGAGTTGAAGTGTAATTATGTTGCGATGGACTTCGTGACCAGGTTTCCGAGATCACCTCGAGGGAACGATGTTTTTTTGGGTTGTCGTAGACAGGATTACGAAGGTTTCTCCCTTCTTTTCGATCAAGGAGACCTTCTGTGTTGATGATATGGGATGACTTTACATCAGAGACATTGTTCGTCTGCATGGAGTTCCACACTCTATTATTTCAGACAAAGATGCGCGCTTTACCTCTCAGTTCTGGCGGGGACTTCAGAAGGGCTTGGGTACACAAGTACTTTTGAGTACAACTTACCATCCCCAGACTGATGGCTAGTCCGAGCGCACGATCCAGGTGCTTGAGTATATGCTCCGAGATTTCATACTTGACTTTGGCGGTTCTTTGGAGAAACATATTCCTCTGGTGGAGTTCGCCTACAACAACAGTTTCCGGGCGACCATTCAGATGGCACCATACGAGGAATTGTATGGTAGGCCATGCTGATCACCCTTATGCTGGCTGGAGGCAGGAGAGGTAACTTTGCTGGGACCTCGTCTTGTACAAGAGACTTCAGAGCAGATAGAGCTGATTCGGAAGAGGATGGATATAGCATAGTCTCGGCAGATGTCTTATGCTGATCAGTGGAGACGACCTCTAGAGTTCGAGGTCCGTGATCGGGGTTTCCTACGTGTCGCACTTAGGTTGGGACACGAAAGGATTCAGAGACAGGGTAATCTTTCTCCACGGTACGTCGGGCCGTTTGAGGTTTTGGAGAGAGTGGGGTCAGTCGCCTATCAGTTGTAGCTACCTCAGAGGTATCGGGCCATGCACGACGTCTTCCACATCTCTCAACTCCGACGTTACTTTTTAGACCCGTCTCATGTCTTTCATCCTGAGGAAGTCAAGCTTGAAGAGGATGCGTCGTTCGAGGAGCATCCTATCCGGATTGTCGATCGTAGTACGAAGGTTCTCCATGGGCGGTCTGTTCCTCTGGTACGAGTGCTATGGTAGCACGGGAGAGTACAGGACGAGACTTGGGAGAGGGAGGCCGATGTACGAGCGCATTGGTCGGAGCTGTTCGGGGATTCTTCTTCTGCACCTCGTTAGGGAAATTCAGGGATGAATTTCTTTAAGGGGAAAGTTTGTAAGAACCTGGATCTTCGTTCATGTATGTTTTCCCTTTTTCTGGAATTGTTATGGAAAATAAATTTTCTGGAAATTTCAGAAGTATACACCGTGTACTTTTCGAGTACATGTCGTGTACTCTGTTCCGGCTCGAAGCCGTGTGCTGGCTATGTCCGGGCCACACACACAGTGTGTAAGGCTGAGGTGGAGGCCGGTTAATTCGGAGTACGGAAAAATTTAAGTACACGCCGTGTACTCAAGAAGCACACTCCATGTAATTTTTTTTCATTAAACGGACCGGGGTCGTGCCTAACCCCTATTTCCATCTTCTTCTCCAGTTTTCGACCGTCTGAGAGAGACCGTACGGCCGGATCATCGACGGATTCCTGCTTTGCCATCCGTTCTCCGATTCGAGCGCGGGTAGTTGCGTTGGAATCGCATCAGTGTGTTCTTCCTTCTTCATTATCCTTGTTTCTTGATTCCTCATCATATACAGGTTATCGTGGGATGAAGTTTTTTGTGCATTTTCTCAGATCTACGTTGTTCTAAGAGGATTTTGTGGTCGTGGTTCACATATATCGATCTCCTAGGATCAATGTAGGTGGTTTTTGCCTTTATGTAGAAAGTTGATGTATATTATATGTAAATTTCTACCAATAACCGTGAACAGGGTATTGCGTGTTTCATGTTTTCCCCCTGCTACTTGCCTGATTTGCTTGTTTTCTTTTGTAGAGGTTATTTCTTGTGATTAGAGTAATTTGTTTGTGCTTAGATTGTCGTGCCATGCTTGTTCTTCCTGTTTGGCATTTTACCAGTTGCCATGCCTAGTCGTAGGATAGTGGAACTGTTGTTTTATTATTACTGTTGAGCCTTAGTTGATAGCCATGTAGTTCTTGAGGTTTACTTGGACGATAAACATGTGCTGAGCATGTTTAGTTATACTCAGGACTGTGAGAACCTAGATTAGTAGACCAAAGTGAGAATTGACGGAAGGGCTTCTCCAGAGTTTCTTTTAATCATGATGCGAGTCCAAGGGGAGAATTTACGGAAGGGGTTCTCCAGAGTGTCTTTTAATTATGACGCGGGCTATAGGAGGAATTGACGTTGAGTGCTTCCCCAGAGAGCCTTTAGCACGATACGAGACTATAGGTGGAATTGATGGTGAGTACTTCCCCAGAGATTCGTCTTACTTACGTAGCTGAACCAGAGGGGTGAGACTGTGTGTGCCTCCCAGAGGGTTGCTAGTACTTAGAGGTTGAACCATATGGGTTAGACTATGAGAGCTACCTAGAGGGTTACCTGTTTTCTTCTTGTTGCTGACTGCTTACTTGTGTGCTTTACTTGTTAAAACTGAGGATTTTAGCTGCTTTTGATTTTCTGTTTAATGGTTTTGTTTTATTACTGCCATGTATTCATTGACTGTTAGGCAGAAATCTTTGGTTGATTTCTTACCGGGATTGTATCTCACATCCTGTTTGGGCCATGCTTTTGGGCCCAAGCTGACTATGTTTCTGCTGGTGTAGATAAGGGCAAGCGCACTTCTACTTCGGGATCTTGACTACATCAAGAGCTGGGGAGCATGGGACCGAGCCACGGCTCGCAATGCTGAGGAGATTATTTTTTTTTCTTTTTCACTTGGTTTTAGTTGTATTACAGCATGCTGTTGTGTTTGTTGTTTTCCTTAGATACTTGTACCTGCTACATAATTTTCATCATTGTTATATATCTACATTGCTTCCGTTGTTTGGTTCTATTGTTATGCATGTTGTTTACTGCTTCTGCTATTTATTATTGTTTTATTACCTTGTATACCTTACGGAATGAGGTCAAAGTTTACCCACCGACTCACCAAGGCCCTCGCTGCTAGTTGGAAGCCTCTGGCATTCGGGAAAATGCTCTTGAGGTCATATAGCGAACCAGGTACGGGGCACCAGTGGAGGGGCTCTGGACTCGGGACGTTACACAGGGTATATGTACTTACTTCTTCTGAATTGATTAAAGAGTTTCAGGGGGATATAGATATTTTTACTTAATTATCTATATAAAAGGATCGATGTGGTGATATTTTATAAAATTAACTATATTAGTTGAATGTGTTTTAGTGTTTCAAATATGTTTATAAAAGGAATATATTGTACCTAATCCACCTTTTTAATCAGATTAAAAGGTAATAAATTGGGTTTCTTTATTTTTTTGATAATATATGTTCCTTTAAAATATTATTTAGATTTCCATAAAATAAAATGTATTTTGTTCCTCATTTTGTAATTTAAATTTTGAGTTATTTACTTGACTGTACTTCATTTTAGTTTTGAAATTATGAATCTTTCTGTCCATTTTTCTTGTAAGAATTATATATGTTTAACATTGTTATACTCCTCTTGATTTGAATTTATATATTCTGATCAACAAACTATTTGAGTGTGACAAAAACATTATCTAGTCATGTGAGTAAAATTTTCACCCTATTATAGATTCCAAAATTCGAACCTACATATATAATATCATCAACTTCCATTATCTCAAAATTTTATTAATTATACATCCCTCCATACAACCAATAACTCACTTCCAATTATCATTAATTTTTCTTATTCTGAGAGGTTTAATTCAAAAAAAAATACAAATTAAACTTATTTATTATTAAAATTATTACAAATAATATATTACTTCTTTTTATTCTCTTTCCCCAAATGTTATTACTTATAATTCATTAGTACAAAAAATAAAGGATTAATGAATGGTTTGTTTATTATTTTATTCATGGTAAATATTTAAAACATTATTATAATTGAACCAATCATTCATGGATGTGCTGATTTAATAATCAATTTAGATTGGTGTTTCCAATACCTATTTCTTTGTGTAATTTGTATTTGTATATTTTTATTTATGTATTTATTTGTATTTATTTTTATTCTATTTGGTAAAAAATTTATATAATCTAAATAATTTATTTTTGAATGAGGATGTGGGTAATCATCTAGTATTCCATAGGAAACTACTATAAATATACTAATTATTATAATAAAAGTAGATAAAATTTTGGAATTATTTCTAAGATAAATAATTGATACGTGTTGAATATAAATTTAAAACATTAAGGATTGATGTGACATAAAACTGTAAATATACATAGTTCCCATTCCTTATTTTATTCTTTTTAATATATAAGGTTGTAATTTTTATTATGTTATAATTTGATATAGATGATGAGGATTAAGTGATTATCAATTAGTAATGCCCTAATTTATTTATATTGATCAATAGCGATTATTGTATATGTATTTTGGAGAATAAAGGGATGTAAATATTGTGGTTTTTTGGTGTGATTCTAGTATATGGGATATTGTTTTGGTTTTTATAATATGGTGATTATTCTTATTTCATATTCAAATTACTGTATAGATGTTAACGACTTGATATAATAAATTTGTTAACATATGGGGTAGCTTAATGGTGTGATGATGGTTATGGGATATGATATTACCTTATGTTTAGGAGTTGCGAGGTATGTAAAACCCATTTATATTTTTTTATGTGAGTAGTGTTTTGTTCATATTCTAGATAAAATTCATGTAGTATTAGTAGTAATTTTTATTTTATTTCTATACCATTTTTTAGTTTTATTATCATTTTCATTTTGTAATAGGGTTATTGAGGTTAGAGATACAGTTGTTTGATTTTTTTATGGCAATAGGTAATGGTTTCTCTTTCGTAATGGAGTTGGTGGATGATATGTGGATGTGTATTCCTTAGGTTTTGATTCATTATTTAATAGTTATTACTATTATTATATTTCATTCAGTTATGTTTTACATTGTATTTTCAATTAACACATGAATGGATAGAGGAAGAAGAAAATACATTTATTGGTATACTCAATCCATTATTCAATGGTTGTTTTTAAATTTACATGATATTCTCGAGGGTTATGTAGTCCAATGACAGTTAGCTCACAAGTTGATACAGATGGGGTTTAGAATTAATATAATGACGTCCTTTTATATAGTTATTTCATCTTCATGGGACATATCATATTTAACATCGAACTAATCCATGTTTATATGTACATATATTAGATTAAATTTTCATACTTGAGGATATTGTTATTGTTTGTGATGTTGAATTGTTCTAATAGGGTAATACCCCTATTATATTTTTTAAAACAATATTGGGATTCTAAACCCCATATATTATTTTATGTATTTATAAAGGGACACTCTTCATTTATTTTATCACAAGTGGAGATTTGGAGATGTTAGATATTGACATTAAAATCCTCACTTCTTCCATCTCTAACATTAAACAATGCTTATTCATAATTAATGTTTATCACTCCCACTTATGCAATGCCATATAATATGATTCAATTGAAAATTCATATAATGAAAAGGTAAATATAATTTGAACCATTTTCCTTGTAGTAGCATTTATAGTTTTTGTAATCACGCATTGAATCTTCCTCACTATGTTTAAATCAATGAATCTAAAAACAACATCCTCAAATTTATTAATTGGGGTTTTAAAACCACTACATAATAAGAGAAACATGGAATAGAATAATGTAGGAGTATATCCTTACTAAGAGAAATTATTGATTCCATTGATGGACCATTAATCTATATTGAAATGGGAAGTTGAGAGATAAAGGATTGTGGAAGGAATATGAATGATTAATGGGGGTTAATAGGTGGAATCAGATAAATTAGAGAGGGTGTTAATTTAATAAAAAATTTATTAAAATTTATATAATTATAACTTAAAAATAAAACATGTTTTCATGTAAAATATCACCCTATTATAATCTTGATTAAAATTAAAAATTTAATATATCCTCATGTTTGTTATCTAATACTAAATTAAAGAAAAATAAAATAAGGGAATATAAATATAACATATGGTGTGATTTAATCTATATTTTTCTATCAGAACAAGAATAAGAAAATAAATGATATAATAAATAAGCAGAATAAATTAATGGTATCATAATAAATAATGTAAAAATATCATCCTAAAAATCTATATTTTAGTTTCACATCCAAAAGGATTTTCATTGAATCCAAAATACAATATGAATAATAATTTATTTATAATGAGAACCAATGTATATTGTGCGTATCACATCACATAATAATAAAAAGACCTTAAGAAAACATCATGGATATGATAGGGATGATTTTTAGTTTCAAAATGAAATATTTAATGAAAATATTACTTTTAGGTCAGTTTAAAGGGATAAAGGAATGAGGGAATATTTGACTAATGATATTGAAAATTCACTTGACATATATTTTGTTTTATTCAATGCAATGTGTGTTTGGGATTCAAGTGTTTACACTACTGTATTTGTATTAGTTGATAGACAATCCAAGGGCTCTTATATAAGATAAAAGCATGATGAATATTTCCTAACATAAGAGTTATATTAAAATATGTGATGATCAAATATAAATTCATCTCATAAATAATTAAATTATTCAATATTTATTGCAAAAATATGTCATATCTATTTTTTTGATCATTAATTTAAATTATTAAATCCTTAAAAATATTTTTATTCCTTAAAACATCATATACAAAAAGTTAATTTCTCACATCATTAATCATACATTCTATCCTTTATTTGTGATTTTCCATAAACACACATATATTTTCCCTTACAAACATATTATTTTGAATTTCAGTTTATTCATTATAAAAGTAAAAAATTCACATTAACAATTAATATTGTTCAATAATCTATGATTATATAATTATAAAATTATATAAACACAAAAATTAATTTCTTTCAAAACCAAAATCTAAAAAAATACATATATAATAAATTAATAAATTTTCAAAAAAATTACTCTACATCATACAACATTTCTGTGGATTTATTTAGTAGAATACTTCATTTTAGAAAATCAAAATATCATCAAAATATACAATTTCAATACATAAAAATTTATTATTAATCCTTTTAATAATAAATATGTATTAATTATGTAGCGTTTCATCATTAAAAAAATTATCATTTAAGAATCATAAAACCAAATCTCAAACATGAAATGAATTTATAAAATTCATTTATAATTTAATAAATCATAGAAAAAAATTCAACCCATGATTTCAATATTTGAAATATTAAGTAAATAAAAACATTTAATCTAATTTGCAGTTCACATTTCATAAAAAAAATAACCAACAAAAATTCAAAATTGGGTCAGATATAACTTACCATAAACTACATATGAAATCCATTTGGGTAAAAATTAATTAATTCATCTTTACACACCTATAATCCCAAACCCCACAAAATTATAAACACATGAGATTAATTACAATATTTCATTGGTAAAACATAAAATACTAACAAAAAATATGTCAATTCCATAAAGACATATATAATAAGATAATATTGAGATATGATTGTGACATATCTCTAACAATGTAAAGAGGGAGAGGGAGAAATTAATTGGGATGATATCTATCAAATGATCCCATTTGATATAGAAAGAAAAAGAGGATATATTATAAGTTATATCTAATCAAATAACTCCCAAATTTAAAAAACGAGTAGTAAGAAAAATTAGTACTGAGATATTTGTCCATATGCACCTCCATATCAACCCCAACCACATTCCAATACCACACATCCTGGTACCCATACACCATAGTGATACATAATCACTAAGTGATATTTATCTTTTACAATCACATCATTATTTTAATATAAAAATAAAAAATCAACCCAAAATAGATCAATAGAATCCATTATCTAAAAAAATAAATTTAACAAAATTACTCAATCCTATAGTTATTAAAAACTCTATATCAATGGAATTAGGAACCTTTAATTGAATAATTGTGAATATAATAAAATAATTAAATCCAACAATTCCTTTTTCTTTTCACTCTTATTTCTTCCAAAGAAAAATTCCCTGATACCACAAAATACGGACATATAGTATCACTTTTCAATATAAACAAATCTCAATTTCATCAATAATAAATATAAGTCTCTCCAGAGACAATTTTTATGAAACTAACTTCACATAATAATATTGATGTACATAAAAAATCTATAATAAAAATAATAAAATATATATATATATAATATTATTATTAATTTTATACTTAATTTTTATTTAAAATTAATAATAAAAAAATCAAACTACCTCAATAATTTCAATTTTTCCCAAATAATTATAGTATTTACACACTTGTTCTCTAAATTAGTGATGTTTTAATTAGAGTGAGACCCATGGAATATTATTTTCTATAACTTAATCCTCAAGAGGAAAAAAGATCCTATTATCATATTTATTTATATAATATAACATATACCAATTTTCATATTGGTTATTTAACATAGATGATAATATCATGAATCATTAATGTAACAATACAAGTCCCGCTATATATACCATCTAATATATAGGTGATCAAAATTTTCACTTGTATTTTTCCTCAAATTAATCCATAAAAAATAATTCTTAATAATTAATTTTTTAAATGATCAATTTGATAGAAACATGGGATTTCCACAGCTGCTAAAATTAATAATAACTCTTCAAATTATATCATCATTAATATAAAATTTGTATTTTTATGATCCATACATATAAAGAAGATACACCATTCTCATATTAACTTTATTAATCCAAAAAGCTTACATGACATTACAGAATCAATAAGAAGATAACATATCATGATTGGATACAATATTTTTTGTTATTCCATGAAGTATCAATATATAATAAATAGTAATCATATGTATTTAATCCACATTATGATTATATTAATTAGAATACAACATAAATATCTAGTGAACTAATAAACAACAATCAAAACTATATCCCACCGAATTTGAGATCTTGAAAAACCTATCAAGAGACCCATGTAAATATCATCCCATTTCTAGTATATAATAGTTAATGATTGATATATACTGAATATTACATTATGATCAAAATTGAAACATTGATACGTAAAAATTATTATGATAACCCATATATATCCATCGTTATACCTACTCACCAAAAAATTCATTGAATAAAATGGAAATTTTAGTAAAATATTGATAATAAACAATTGGTAAATAAGAAAACATTTTATAAAATTCTATTTATTAGACATATGATTATAATATTACCGTATAAATAATAGGCAGAATAAGTATTAAGTGTACAATTATTATTGGGCCCAAAACCTTTGTCATTTAATGAAAAACCTAGTACTGAGATTGTGACATTTATCTCTCTTTCACTAAATCTTCTAATCATTAAGTAATATTCAATTTTCTCAATATAATATAAAATGATTCCATATACAAATAAATACATGACTTAGATAAATATTATACAAGCTATAAATCTTCTTTTTCATCACATACTATATCCACAATGAACTTCCTTATCAATGAATCAACTTTGAATTTCCCTTCTAAAAGAGTTTATATCATCTCAAAAATCAATTCATAGATGATAGTAATCCCATATTTTCTATAAAAAATATAAATACTAGAAAGATAATATAAAATTCATTGTTCTTTTGTAAATAAAAAAATATCCAAATTAAAAATTAATTTCTTCTAAGAAGTAAATCAATTTTGGATAATTCATGTTTAGGAATTCTGAAATTGTACATATAAGTAACAATTGATAGATTACTATAGGTGACGACTCATCCTTCATGTGTTAATAAAAACCATATACCCAAAAATTAGGTGTTAAAATACATCATATATCACTTTATAGGGTCTAATATAATTATAAATTCATTTTATGTATATATCTTTATCTATTATTGAAATTAAGTTATATATAAATCATATCGTAGAATCATTACTCGAAGAGTTTTTAGTAACATTGTCAATAGTGTGATGAAATTAATTTTAAAAATTAATTGATGATAATAATCAACATGTCCTAAAAAGTTTCAAATCCCAAAAAAACAATATCGGTGTTCCCCCACGTCATCATAATATCCATTTTCTAATGCTTAAATGATATATATAAATCATAAACAACATTTATAAAGAATGTCAACGCTTGGATAAAAAAACTGTTCATTGAAATCATAGACTACAATCATTGATAATTAAATGTGTCCGACAAAACAGTCAAATGATACCCTAGACCCACAATGGATTATGATTATATAAATAAATTACTGAATAAAATTACAAATGAATATAAATAATATTGAGAAATATATATCATCAATTACATTAACGTATATAGTTCATTTTAACACTAAATGAAATCATAATGAATTATAAGCAACCATATATCAGTCAAAAAAATTTACTCGGACGCCATTATATGTCACCAAAAATTGAAGAAAACCTATTCAAAATCATTCCATCTATGAGGGAATCATTTTATTTTTATGTATTCTATATCAATCCAATTATATACATTGTTATATTATTTATGAATTTATATTTTATTAATATATATGTTATATTATTGAATATATAGATTATCACTTATTATTAATTTACAAGTTTATAGTTATAAATTCAATATGAATTATTGTTGGAATGTTTTACATGCCCAATCATATGATTCTAATATAAATGTAAAATTTGGGACCATACAGACATTTCAGTTTGTTTTTTATACTTCCAAATATATACACAGTTATTAATGACATATTTCAACATTCTAATTTTGGATATGTTGATTCTTGAAATTCATTACAAAGGGAAAATATGTGAATCCATTAAGCCAATGTAGTATTATGTTTCAAAATTTTAATATTTATTTTTATAACTTATATGAACTACATGTTGAGTCAATAAGGTTTTCCCTATGACTTTTCCATTCCTTCTTGTTTTGAAAATCACAAACACCTTATCTTTAAGAAAATTTCTTTTATAAGGCAAATTACTTTTATAAGGAAAATTTCTTTTATAAAGAAATTTGCTTTTATAAGGAAAATCGCTTTTGTAATAAAAATTATCCTTATCAGATTTTCATCCATATATTTCTTAATTGTAAGATTCAGATTTATTTCAATATTCTCGGAATTGATTGAAACCTTGATATGAAGCATTCTGTTTTAGGATCCGAATTCTGGATGAGAACTGTAATGAAGTTTGACTCCGAATTCCAAATGAGAACTGTAATAATGTTTCATTCCGAATTACGGATACAAACTCTGATTAAGTTATACTACGAATTCTGGATACGAATCCTTATGAAGAATGACATCAAATTCTCATTACGAATTCTGATGACGAATTCTCATTACGAATTCTGATGACGAATTCTCATTCCGAATTCTCATTCTGAATTCACCTATTAAATAGAATATGATCATCTTTGCTTTATTCACTCCGAATTTATTTAGAATCCCAAAATTATTTGTGTTTAGACTCTTAACTTTCATTTTTCTTACGCTTTTATAATTTGTCTACTCTTTAATATTTTTCATTCACTCCGAACCCGCACTCGGAATCATCACTCCGAAATTTTTTTAGTTAAGACTTAAAATGATGTCATACATTCTGTTACACTTTTTTTGTTATAAAACGATGTCGTCTATTCTGTTATAAACTAACCATTGGTTAAGTTACACGTGTACAGGTCCCTCAGACATTTAAGGAAAATATGACCATTGGAAAGGAGGATGACCTTGCCTATAAATAGGAGCTCATTCGAAAGATCTCAAAAATAGAATACAGTAGTTAATCAATCTAGAGACCACACGCTGCTAAGGTGATTTCTAGAGAGATAAACCATTTCATGCCTTCTGCGTACTGAACCGCTCATTCAGTTTTTGCTTCGTGCGACTCCAAATGTTGGTGATTACATTCGAGGACTTCCAGGGATAAGAAGATAGAGGTTGCCAACTACCTTGAAGTTGAGGGATTCCTTGCTGAGAAGACAGAGGTTGCCAACTACCTTGAAGTTGAGGGATTGCGGGGATAGCAAGACAGAGACTCTGATCTTCGTATTGAGGGCTTACCCTGGTGTGGGTAAGATATACTTTCTTGAATGTATAAATCAAGTAACCTTTATCCAAGGTTGTTGGATACCCTTCTCTTTGAGTTAAAAGACTTATATATTATTACTTGTAGTTTTACTACTTGTTTCTTTCCGCTTAATTTTTTTTATAAGGAAATTATAACTTTCTTATACTTCCTTACTTGTACTCTGTTTCATTTAGATTCTATACGCTTTAAGGTAGAATCTCATATTGTAATCTTTTATTAAGATTCAATTTCCAGAACCATATTTCTGGAACCTACTTTCGGAATCTCTTTCCAAGTTTTCATTTGGTGTAAGAGGTGTTGTGAATTTTCTTAGTTTAAACATTGTTAGACTTAGCCCTTTCATATTCTTAAGGAAAACGTAGTTATTCATATCTAACATTAAAGGTACCAAAGGAATTTTTAAAGTATACAATTCACCCCCCCCCCCTCTTGTATATTGAGCTTCTACATCATTATTTCGATCATATAATTGGTATCAGAGCATGTATATGAAATACTTGTACTCACGTATAAGTTTTTCTTGCTCACTTTCTCATTCTGAACTTTCCCATTCTGAACTTTCTCATTCCGAACATTGTTATTACAGTTTTGTTTCTTCTAAAAAGTTTGTGTGCCGAAGGTTATTTTAAGTATGGTAGGAGATAATGTTGGTTCTATTGATAATATAAATCCTACATGACCACCAATCTTTGATGGTAAAGATTATGAGTAATGGAGAGATCAAATGAAGACTTCTGTTATCAATACTAGAGTAGACAACTTTTTTATGCTTACTGGAGATTATAAAATTCCTGATAAGGATGTTAGAACATTAACTAACCAGGAAAAGCAAGAGTATCAACTCAATTATAAGGTACGCAACACTCTACTTTGTTCAATGACTAGAAATATATATAGCCAAATTTCTTCTTGTGAAGTAGCTAATTGTATCTGGAAGAAGTTAGAAGTTACACACTTTGGAACTTCTAAAGTGATTGAGACTAGGAGAGCTATGATTAGAGCTGAATATCATGGCTTCTATTTTCCTTATGGTGAACCAATTTGTAATGTTCAACAGAGGTTCATGACTATCGTCAAATGCTTACAGTCTATGGGAGAAAAAGGTTTACATGATAAAGCACTTGTGTATAAGATAATTTATATTATTCCCAATGAGTGGGAATCCAAAAGAACTTCTATAGATTAGAATAGGAAGGTCACTCAAATTTCTCTTGATGAGTTATTTGGAAATCTTATCCAACATGAAACAAGAATGAAGAGAGATGCTGACAACATCAAAAAGAAAAATGGAAATGGTACTGTTTCTTTTACAACAACATAAAATCATATGAAATCTACGACTCCTGAGAGAGTAACCAGATCCAAGTCTAAGAATATGGTTGTTCAATCAGAATCTAGTGAAAGTGAAATCTCTGAAAATGCGTTAGAAAATCTTTCTCATAGAATGAACAAGATATCTGGTCAGAGAAATTTCTAATCCAAGTATAAGAAAAAGGACAGGAAAGATAAGAAATATGGAGAAGTTACTTGTTATGAATGCAAGAGAGTTGGACATATTAGACCAGATTTCCCTTTTCTCAAAAAAAAAAGAAAGGAAAAAAAGGAATTCAGATAGGAACAGAAAGAAGTATTATAAAACCAAAGCTAAGAATGTTTTTAAAGCTAGTGACACCTGGAGTGCCTGTGGTGGTGATTCTTCAGATGAATCTTCTGATTACGAATCTTCAGGACAGAAGAATCTTGGTCTTATATCCAGATTACCTATTGATAGTCATTGTTTTATAGATAAGATACTAAATGTTGAATCATTGACCAATGTTTCTTTAAATTCTAATGATAGTAAGTATTATAACTCTTCTGGTGAAGAATCATCTTCTGATGAAGAAAATACTTTACCTACTTATGAAGAAGTCTCTAGGTTTTCTGAACTTCTTGAGATTGAGAATTCCAAACTCAATACAAAACTTGATAAGGAAAAATCTATGAATTCTATTATTACAAAAGAGATACCAGATCTTTCTATATATCTTGATAGGAAAAATGCTGATTTTGAAAGTATTTCAAAAAATCATGATGAAGTAAGTTCTGAGAAGAACAAACTTTCTAAAGAGTTAGAAAAATTAATTTCTAAGAAAAATGTTTTGGAGCCTAGATCTAGTTCTAAAAATAATGATTTTGAGGATAAAAAATTGGTTATAAAACTCACGACTGAAATTTTTTCCTTAAAGGAGTGTTTATCAAATTTTACCCATGGTAAGGAAAATTTTGATAAAATGTATTCCCAAATACGCCCTTTAAGAAATAAATCTGGATTTGGTTGTACCCATGCAAAACCAATTTTTAGTAACAATTATTTTGTTCCTCAAAGTGCCCCATTATGTACCAAGTGTCAATGTGGTGGTCACTAGGAAAAGAATTGTTCCGTAAACAAAACCCAATCCTTAGGATTTCACAAAACGTACTTTTCCAAAAAAATGTGGGTTCCTAAAATTTTGTTATCTGGTAATCTCGGATCCAAACAGGTTTGGATTCTGAAAGTCTAATTCTCTTCTTGATTTCAAGAAAATAAAGAGAGTACCAGCAAAAATACATGGTATATGGATAGTGGATGTTCCAGGCACATAACTGGCAATAAAAGCTATTTTTAAATGATTATCAAAACGAAAAGAGGAAAGGTAACTTTCAGAGACAATACTAAGGGAGAGATTATTGGTATTGGTAATATTTTTCTTTTAGGAAAAACATTGATTTCAAATGTTCTTTTTTTAAGGGTCTTAAGCACAATCTCATTGTCATAAGTCAGTTATGTGATGAAGGTTACCTTGTGAATTTTAGGAATGATAAGGTCTTAGTTCATAATTCCAGGGAAGAATTTATTCTCTCAGCCAATAGGAAAGGGAATGTTTACACTTTGAACCTAGAAGACCTTAGGAGCCAAGATTTACCTTGCTTAAGTGCAATGGAAGATCATTCCTGGTTATGGCATAGAATACTAGGTCATTGTAACCTTATAAACCTATGTAAACTCTCTAATAAGAAACTAGTTATGGATCTATCGGAGCTTAAATTTGATTCTTCTAAAGATTGTGATCCTTGTCAATATGGAAAGAAACATAAATCTAGTTTTAAGTCATTCGGTGAAGTCTCAACAACTGATGCATTACAGTTAGTGCACATGGATCTTTTTGGTCCAACACAAACTAGAAGTATTGGAAGCAAATACTATGTGTTTGTTCTAGTTGATGATTACACTATATTTACTTGGGTTTATTTTCTAGAAAATAAGACTAATGATTTTTCTTATTTCAAAAGTTTTAGAGCTCAAGTTAAAAATGAGAAAAACCTTCCATTGAAAACTATTCATAGTGATCATGGAGGAGAATTTAAACATTCTGAATTTCAATCTTTTTGTAGTAAAAAAGGTATTATTCACAACTTTTCAGCACCTAGAACTCCTCAACAAAATGGTGTATTTGAGAGAAGAAATAGAATCCTTCAAGAGATAACTAGAACCATGTTGAGTGAATATTCTATAGCTTGACATTTCTGGGATGAAGCTATAAGTACTGCTTGTTATACTATAAATCGAGTTTTGATTAGACCTTTTCTTAATAAAACTTCTTATGAGTTATGGAATGGTAGAAAACCAAGACTATCCTAATTCAAGGTTTATGGTTTCAAAGTATTCATTTTGAATACTAAAGATAACCTACATAAATTCGCACCAAAATCTGATGAAGGAATTTTCTTAGGTTATTCCACAACTTCTAAGGCTTATAGAGTTTTTAATAAAAATACGTGTACTGTTGAAGAAACAGTACATGTAAAATTTGATGAGTCTGGTCCTTTTGTTTTTAAACCATCCCAGCCTACATCCTCAGATGTGTTTTCAAAAACTGATTGTCAACCTTCGACAGAAGAACCTTCTGATAAGGATAATGTTCAAGAAGATAATTCTGAAACATTTACCCCGGAATACTTTCTACCCTATTTTGATGAATATGCTTATCAAAACCCAAATCAGGTGTTTCTTAAGAATCATCCTAGTGATAGTATCATTGGTGATGTAAATCAATCTGTAAGGACTAGAAGTACCTTAAGAAATGAATTAGAACATCTAGCATTTCTTTCCCAATTAGAACCTAAAAGTACTGATGAAGCTTTAGGTGATGATAATTGGATCAAAGCCATGCAGGATGAACTAAATGAATTTGAAAGGAATAAAGTCTAGACATTGGTTGAAAGACCTAAGGAAACTTCTGTTATTGGAGTAAATTGGGTTTTCAGAAATAAATGTGATGAAAATGGAGTCAAATTAAGAAATAAATATAGACTTGTTGCTAATGTCTATAATCAGCAAGAGGGGATAGACTATGAAGAAACCTATGCTCCAGTATCCAGACTTGAATCTATCCATATTCTACATGCCTTTGCAGCATTCATTAATTTTAAACTTTTTCAAATGGATGTGAAATGTGCTTTTCTTAATGGTTATGTTCAAGAGGAAGTTTTTGTTGAACAACCTCCTGGATTTGAAGATACAAAACATCCTGATTATGTTTTTAGACATACCAAAGCTCTATATGGCCTTAAACAAGCCCCACGAGCATAGTATGATAGGCTCATTGGATTTTTTCTTCAAAATAACTATGTTAAGATAAATTCAGATCAAACTCTTTTTATAAAGAAAGATAAGAAAAAAAATTTGATTGTTCAAATTTATGTTGATGACATCATATTTGGTTCAACTCATCAATCTTTAACCGACTCTTTTGCATGTCTAATGAAATCTGAGTTTGAAATGAGTATGATGGGTGAGTTAACTTTTTTCCTTGGTTTTCAAATTTCTCAAAAACCAGAAGGAATCTATATATCTCAACATAAGTATATTAAATATCTTCTCAAAAATTATGGTTATGACAACACTAAGAGTATAAGTACTCCCATGGGTACCTTAAACTCTTTAGATCTTGATTAATCTGGGAAACAAGTAGATCAAACATCTTTTAGAGGTATGATAGGAAGTATACTTTACATAACAGCTAGTTGACCAGACTTAATGTTCTTAGTATGCATATGTGCAAGGTATCAATCCAATCATAAGGAATCTCACTTAAAGGCAGTAAAAAGGATTTTTCGCTACCTTAAGGGAACCATGGATCTAGGATTATTTTATACTTCGGGAAATGATTTTATTCTAAAAAGCTTTTCTGATGCTAACTTTGGTGGATGTAGAATAGATAGAAAAAGTACATCCAGAACATGTCATTTCTTAGGAGATTCATTAGTTTCTTGGTCTTGTAAGAAGCAACATTCTGTAGTGCTCTCCACTACTGAAGCTGAATATGTAGCAACCAGAGGTTGTTGTGCTCAAGTGTTGTGGATGCAACACACACTCACAGACTATGGCTTGAGTTTTACTAAAACTAAAATTTTGTGTGATAACACAAGTGCCATTGCCCTTAGTAATAACGATGAACATCACTCTCGTGCAAAGAACATAGATATTAGTCATCACTTTCTTAGAGATCACACACTAAAAGGAGATATCATTCATCAGTTTATCGGAACGCAGGATAAACTTGCTGATATTTTCACAAAATCTTTGCCTTCTGATAGATTTGAATACATTAAATAGAATTTAGGAATGATAACCATAAGGTAATCTTTCTTAATTAACTTTTTGTTGAAAAAATCTCCTTACAGTAATAAAATCCTTTTCATAGGGGGAGTACATTTTTTTGTTAGAGTAACTATGTTTTTCAAAGTTTGTTTTCAAAATTTTTGAAACTAAAATTCCGGAATGGAAGTTTCCGAAACTGAAATTTTCAGAATGAATATTTTCGTATAGAAAAATTCTGGAATGGAAATTTTTGTATTAAAAACTTCCGGAATGGAAAATTTCATACTAGTATTTCCATAACGAGATTTTCGTACCGAGGTTTTCATAATGAGCTTTTAGTTTTTCATTTTTTATGAAATTTTCGTACTGAGTTTTCCATACTGATTTTGTTTCTTTTGTGAGTTTTGCAACTACGTCTTTTTGTAATAAATATTTTTCATAGTCATTTTTATTATGTTACACATTACGAATAATCCTCCTAATCCAATCTGAAAGGTATGATTTCCTTACTCAAGTTTTCGTAGTCATACTTTACATGCTAGAATTTTCTTATATTTTGTTTTCGGATTATAATTTTCTTAAATCATTGTTTTAATAAAAACCTCAAAAGATCGGATTCAATTTTTCTTGAGAATTGGTTTTCAACCGTCAGATCTGATCTCAGCTTGTTAAAACTGTTTGATCAACAGTGGAAGTTGAACTGTCTTCTCATTGCCTATATAAAGGGGACTTGAAATGGTTGTCCCACATCGGTTTTCAAGCTCCAGTGTCCCGAAGCTCTGCCTCTCTATTTTAAGACCGTTCTGAACTTTAGCTTTCTTCGTTCCGAACTTCTTAGTGGTCTTCAGATCTGAATGTCTATGGAAATAGCTTCTCAAGATATGTCTTCCTCTACGACGATTTCGAAGTGGTTAGTATATCGAGAAAGGTTGGTTCATCCTGATTTCTTCAACAAGTATGATTCTCTTATATCCAAGAATATTAAGCTCAACGGATGGGAAGATATTACTATGTCCAAGATAGGAAATCAAGATGAAGTTTATTCAGATTTTCTTGTAGAGTTCTATGAGACATTTTCCTTTCTTAAGGAATATGGTAGGGAAAAGTTGTCATTTAAGTCTTATAGAAAGACTTATAAGCTTTCTTATGCCAAGGCGGCCAGCTTGGTAGGGCTGAACAATGAAAGAGAAGTTGAGTTTATTTCTCATGTTTTTTCGGATTCAAAGGGAAGCTTCGACAAAGAAAAGGCTTTGGAAACTCTCGGACTGTCCGATGATAAGGATCCGAATATTTCTTCTCTATCTACAAATTTCTGGATTCTAGAGTTATGGTTACAAGCCCTTATCGTACCCATAAAGGGAGACAAAGATAGTTTGAAGAAGAGTGAGATCTACATCCTATATTTACTAATAAATCTGAGGAAGTTTAATCTGATGAAACACATTTTTATTACTCTTGAGACTTTTAAGAAAGGGAATTTGAGAGCTCAGATCATAATGTATCTAGAAATCCTCTCAAAGTTGATTGTTCGTTGCCTTAAGTCTTTCAAGGAGGCTTGAAAGTCTAAGCCAAGAGTTTTCATGATTATGTTGGTGAGTGATGGTACTCTCAAAAGGATGGATGTAGCATTCGACAAGAAGACTGGTCAGTTTGTTGATTTACCTGGTCAAGAAGAAACGGTTCTGAAAGTTGCTGAACCTGAATCCTCTAAGACAGTAAGGAAGAGAAAGATGAAAGTAGATTAAGGTGAAGCAGAGAATCCCAAATCCAAGGAAGTTCATTCCGCACCTCCAAAACCAAATAATAAGAAAGCTTACCCAGCTGAGGTAGTTTCTAAATGGAGGGAAATCAAAGAGAAGAGAGTGCAAGGGGAGCCTCAGTTTGTCTTGGATCCCGCGGAGGCTAAGGCCTTGAAGGAAAGAACTGCGGATGAACTAGAAAAACAAGTGAAAGAAAAGAATCTTAAGAAGAAGATGTCTGAAGCTTAGGTAGCTCAGGCTTTGTTGAAGTTTAATGAGATGGTTTCAGCGAACATTCATGTTCCTAGATCTTTTTCTCTGGATTCTCTACATGAGACTCTAGGAAGAAACATTGTTGCTCTAGAAGAAGTAGTAGCTAATCATGTTGAGGAAATAGATCAGATTGAGCAAGTGGTAGAAGAAGAAGTTGTTGCTGAAGGAAGGGGTGAAACCGAAGATGTTTTAAAGCATGTAGATGATTATAAGGTGACTCCTTCGGAACATTTTTCGCTCCGAACCTCAGAAGCTGAGTATTATAAGTTAGTTACTCCAGTGATGGATGAGGAGAAAGGAGAATAAGAAGTAGTTTATCATGCAGAGGAAGAACAACTTCTACAATATATTGCTCAAATGGAGAATGTGGAGGTTGGTGCTCAGAAAGTTGCTGATGAGGAAGACAATGTAGTTCAAGTGTCTGACAGTGAAAAGAGAACTCCGGAACAGGAATCCATTCTGAAAAAGGACAAGGTAAAACAACTTGTTGTTGATACCCCAAGCTCAGTGGTAGTAAAGAGAAAGGAAGTTGGTGATTCTTCTAAGAAGAATTTTGATCATGTTGATGAAGAAGATTCTCAAAGAAATGTTTTGAATTCGGAGTCATCTTCGTTGGGGAATGACTTTGTTGTTCAGTCATTAAAGAAGTTGGTGGGTACTATTCTAACCTTCTCAAGTATTCATTCAAGATTCCAGATGCTCCAACATGCTTTGAATCAGAAAACAGACTCCATACCCATGGATATCGACAAATGTGTTGAGATAGAGGCTCAGGTCAAAACATTCTTTGTCGGCTATGAATCCCACAAAAGATCTTGCAAGAGGATGACTAGTTGGTCGAGGAAGATTGTAGAAGAGATGATGCTCTTTGATGAATTCGAAGACAATGTGAAGGATTCCTTTGAGACAGAAGACGGGATGATAAATGAGCATACTTAATCCTTTAAAGAAAAGTTGAAAGATGAAAAGAATTTCCTGACTCAAGAAGCCATAGATCTGAATGGGAAGCTGAATTCTGTTTATAAAAAGTGGAAGTATGAAAGGGATCATCAGATTGAGTTTGATGAAAAATTGAAATCTCAGGAAGAAAATCTTAAAGCTCAGGAAGAAAAGATTGAATCTCAAAGTTCATGAATTTTTGTGTTAGAGAAGCAAGCCGAGGAAGACCATAAAGACTTTAAGAAGATAAAGACTATTCTTAAGGGTCTCATGGAGAAGCAAAAAGATCCAAAATTGACAGATCCGATTTTTTTTGTATCTAATTTTCTTTTTTGTTGAGCTTTCCAACATAATGAAAATTGTTCTTGATCATTTATTTTGTTGTTGCTACTATTTTTTCAAGTACTTTGTTATATTTTCTATTCCCTCATATTCTTTTTGAAAATCATAGAGGGGGAGAAGGAAAAGAACCCTAATAAAGGGGGTAAAATAATCTTAACAAAGGATGAGAAAGAAAACAAACTCTAAGAGAGTTTATCTAAGGGGGATTTTTTCATTAAAAAAGACTTTCTTATTCGTAATGAAATATCATTTCGGAAATCTAGAATACGATCCTTAGAGTTTCAAAGCCTAAGGGGGAGTTAGTCGTATTCATCAATATCCTAAAAGAAAAGGGAGATAAGCCTTAATGTTTTCTTTCTTCTTATAATTTATTTTTCGTAAGGATGTTTGTGCTTTCCAAAAAGAGGGAGATTGTTGAGTCAATAAGGTTTTCCCTATGACATTTCCATTCATTCTTGTTTTGAAAATCACAAACACCTTATCATTAAGAAAATTGATTTTATAAGGAAAATTGATTTGATAAGGAAAATTACTTTTATAAAGAAAATTGATTTTATAAGGAAAATCGCTTTTGTAAGAAAAATTATCTTTATCATATTTTCATCCATATATTTCATAAGTATAAGATTAAGATTCATTTCTATATTCTCGGAATTGTTTGAAACCTTGATATGAAGCATTCTGTTTTAAGATCTAAATTCTGGATGAGAACTGTAATGAAGTTTGACTCTGAATTCCAGATGAGAATTATAATAAAGTTTCATTCCGAATTACGGATACGAACTCTGATTAAGTTCTACTCCGAATTCTGGATACAAATCCTTATGAAGTATGACATCGAATTCTCATTACGAATTCTGATGACGTATTCTCATTACGAATTCTGATGACGAATTCTCATTATGAATTCTGATGACGAATTCTCATTCCGAATGCTCTTTCCGAATTCACATATTAAATATAATATGATCATCTTTGCTTTATTCACTCCGAATTTATTTAGACTCCGAAAATTATTTTTGGTTAGACTCTGAACTTTAATTTTTCTTACGCTTTTATAATTTGTCTACTCTTTAATATTTTTCTTTCTCTCCGAACCATCACTCCGAATCTTCACTCCGATTTTTTTTAGTCAATACTTAAAATGATGTCGTACAATCTGTTTCACTTGTTTTCTTATAAAGAGATGTCACCTATTCTGTTATAAACTAATCGTTGGTTAAGTTACACGTGTATAGGTCCATCCGACTTTTAAGGAAAATATTACCGTTGGAAAGGAGGCCGACCATGCCTATAAAAAGGAGCTCATTCGAAAGAGCTCAAAAATAGAATAGAGAAGTTAATCAATCTAGAGACCACACGCTGATAAGGTGATTTTTAGAGAGAGAAAGCTTTTCATGCCTTGTGGGTACTGAACCGCTCGTTCAGTTTTTGCTTCGTGCGACTTCGAATTATGGTGATTACATTCGAGGAATTTCGGGGATAGGAAGACAGAGGTTGCCGACTACCTTGAAGTTGAGGGCTTCCTTGCTGAGGAAGACAGAGGTTTCCAACTACCTTGAAGTTGAGTGCATGTGGGGATAGCAAGACAGAGACTCCGATCTTTTTATCGAGGGCTTACCCTAGTGTGGGTAAGACAGACTTGCATGAAAGTATAAATCAAGGGACCTTTATCAAAGGTTGTTGGATACCCTTCTCTTTGGGTTAAAAGACTTATATCTTGTTACTTGTAGTTTTACTACTTGTTTGTTTCTGATGCGTTTTGTATTATAAGGAAAGTATAACCTTCTTATACCTCCTTACTTCTACTCTGTTTCATTTAGATTCTATACTCTTTAAGGTAGAATCTCATATTGTAATCTTTTGTTAAGTTTCAATTTCCAAAACCATATTTCAAGAACCTAATTTCGGAATCTCTTTCCATGTTTTCATTTGGTGTGAGGGGTGTTGTGAATTTTCTTAGTTTAAACTTTGTTAAACTTAGCCCTTTCCTTTTCTTAAGGAAAACATAATTATTCATAACTAACTTTAACGGTTCCAAAGGAATTTTTAAAGTATACAATTCACCCCCCCCCCTCTTGTATATTGAGCATCTACATCATTATTTCGATCCTACACTACATATTGAGGAAATGACCTATACATTTAATGATTTTTATTATGTTAGTATTATAAAGAATTATTCATTTTTTTTCAACTACAACCCCTTATGAGGTAATGGTTTAGAAGTTGTGGGTGTATAAAAAAATGCTGATCTTACAAAATGATAATGTTTTATAGAAGAAACATGATATATAGAAGGGATAGATGATTTTATGATGTTAATGTATAGAAATTACATTAAAAAATTAATAATTGAGGTAAACATATTATCAATATGATATGAGTGAGAGTACATCAAGAACATAACACATTTTAATAAAAGACTATGAGACTATGTTAGACAATGAATATCACATCTAGATATCAATTGAGTCAATATTGAAGAAAAATTATAGCAATGAAGTTTCATAGGAATAATTTTTTATATGAACATAATATTATAAAATGAAGTGAAAATATATATTTAAATGTTAAAATCAATTTTTATGCTATAGAAAATGGTTACTATCTATATAATAGAATTAAAACCAATATAATGTTTTATTATTTGAGTGGATTAATGGAAATATAGATTTTTTAAATAATTGATCAATTATATATGATGGACTGTTTGGATTGATGATATGAAACCGATGCAATAGTTATTTTTCTATTGATGAATTATACAATTGTTGATTGAAATGTAAAATTTCAATACACGAAATCAATGATGAGATTAAAAATATATGTCTCATTTTAATTTTGTAATGTTTTATATTTTATTGAAATACAATTTTATATTATATATGTTGTTACCTAATGTTTCATCATACCAATAGATTTATAAGCGCAAAGAGTTCAATGTTCTTAAACCTTAATTTTGTTTTAAAAAATATCTATTGTTGTTAATAGAACTCGGATATACTTATTGTATCTATAAGAGTTATATTCATGGTTATCCTTATTTATCCAGAAAACTTGTACATAATTTTATGCCTAATCATGAAAATAATAATATGGATTAGAACAAAAACCGCATTAAAATTAATGGTCAGGACTACAAATGTAATATATTTCTTTCTATTCATAATCTATATAAAATGATATGTTATATTTATATTTCTCTCTTAGAAAATATGAACTTATACTTCATATCTATAATATCATGTTGAGTGTGGGATGTGTTGATATATGATGATTTTTATCAGATATACTGTATAATATATTATGTAGACTATTAATAATATTACTGTATACACTCTTAATTATTAATAAACAAATATACTATTCATAAAATTATAATTTTTAAATATCCACCAAATTGGGAATTTCATGTATAATTATGTCAATGACATTGAGATTGAAAACTCAATCTGAACATATCTTTTCCCTCCCTCTGTGTGTTAGATTAGAATATATATTATATAATAATTGTTGGATTTATATAAGTTTAAATTAATTATTTATTACTATATTTATATCTAAATTACACATCAAAATTTTTTATAGGTGGTGAAAATTATTGGGGAGGATTGAATTTTTAGCGAATGAAGCACAAGAAGCGTATAAAATCAATATGTAAGTGAAATAATAATAGAATCAATATTAAATACCCAAGAAAGTTGACATATGTTCCATTAATGTATTTATCCTAGTAATATTTGTTTAAATGATTTAGGAATGAAAATAAGTAGTTTGTATTATTAAAATAATAACTCAAAATTTCCATGAATTTTTATTTATACTTGTCTATCACTATTGGGTAATAAATACACTTGAAATGTATGAATTTTATCTTAATCAGTCATAGTTAGATATTTTTATTCAACCTAATATAATTTGAAATATTCTTTTTCTAATAATTGTAGAAAATTTAAATAAATTCACGATATTGTTTAAACTCATCTAAATTATATTATTGTGGTCCTCAATTTGAATAAAACTATATAGAAGATTATTGGGAATGCTGTAGAATATAATATATTATTTATTGTGGAAGTAGATGTGTATCAAAATATTTAATCCCATGAGGTGAAAAATCATATAAAAGAAATGTGATTCTAAAGAAATTAAATAAAAATGGGATAAATATTATCTCTTCTTCCAATTATAAAGTCTATACTAATTTTGATGTTATTCATAAAAAGGATTGATATCCAAAAAAATACATGGTAAAAAAACATAGAAGATATAGATAGGATTTAAATTCCATTATCTGGGAAATCTATTCAATGGGTAAATAGATTTTTCCTATTCATGTTTTGAAATGTGATTATTGGATGGAATCTGGTTAAATTTTTATATTAATTAAGATATATGTGGTGTTCCATGGAATTATTCAAATAACTGTTAAATAATGACACTCTATATAAATTATGATCTTATTTATATATTTTAGTTGAAATATATTACCTCAAAATACTTTTTTTCTTGTTTCTAATGGTTCAATATGGAATTATGTGGGATATAAAAAATAAAACATACATTGTCTTCAATTATTTTATTGGAAGTATGTAAATTCATTATTATTTATTCTAATGGTATAGAAATATTTTCTTCAATGGTTATAATTAAATTTTATTATTTTATAAATATCATTATGTATCATTTTTATACCATTAATTTATCAATTAATTATAGTTTATTTCAGTTCATTTCCTTTATAAATTAATTGAATATATATTTTTTAAAATTATTATATTTTTATTTTAATTTTTTTAGATATGGGGTGTCCATTAAGAACATTAAAAACACTATAATATCACATCAAAAGGATAACGACAGAAATTGGTGGTATTATATCAGATTATCATACATTCTATTATCATTTAATAGAACGATTCCCTAATTATTTTTCATTATTTAGGTGGTAAATAATTTATTTTCATTAGATATTTTTTTACATGTACAATTTATAATTCATAACATTATTTCTTAGATAACTAGTTTTAAATAATCAATCATATAATTTATTTATGTTATGATTCTTTTAGGAGTCCATTTAAAATTGATATTTCCTATTTTATAGAGGGGGAAGCATGAATGTAAAAATTTATATTCCAAAATTTCATACATTCTTTAATTTCAAAAATTATACATAATATTTATGTAAATATATTACCCATTTAATTAATTTCAAAATTGGGATAATTGATTCTATTTGTGGATTTGTTTAGAAATTATATAGAGGTGGATATTTTTGGGTTGTTTATTTTTTTGGTTTATATGAATTTCAATCAAATTACTATATATATTTTTTATATTAGACATGAATGATTTTTTATATATTATGTACTTTAATTAAATGTTTATATATATTTTATTTTAAGGTAATGTATTTTTGTTATATTTATAACTCCTATAATGTGTTCTTTTTACAAGTTAAATAATATCCAAGAAGGGTTATTTTGTTAAATATGTCCTTTGAAAAATGTAATATCTTTTTATATTATTATATATTTTAAAAAATATATCATTTTTTATCTCAAAAATAATTGTCTATTCAAATGAATACAACATTTCTTTTGTTAGAAAAAAATTATGGATTAAAATTATAATTTGTTTATCTAACATAGACATAACATTCAATATTTACAAATTCATATTACGATTACATTTTGATCAAATATTTAGATATAGAAGTCATAATTTTTTTATTAATTTTCTAATAAACAAATATATTTTTTTTAAATAAAATTGTTCATGAACATAATTTTTTAAGACGATTGGAGTTATAATGTAACATGAGATAGAAGTTTGTAAAATTATTATGGAAGAAACATAATGTGAGGAAACATTATAAATTCTTTTTATGTCAGCATAGTATGAAGAGTTATTGAAATTTACCAAATATGGAATATATATTACCTTGAACAATAATTGAAGACTGCATCATGTACCTAATAATCTGTGAATAATGATTTGAATATTTTTTTTGATAATATATTTAGCAGTATGATAATTTTAATATTATATTAAAGAAAACATAATGTGAAGAAGAGATTGAAGGCAATATTATGGTATGAATGTTTTTTGATGGAATGATGTGGGAATTCATTGGATAATTGAAACTTGATATTTAATATACAAGTAATAGTAAAATATTATGTTTTAAATATCTAACGAGTGTAATTTTATATCATTGATTACTTTATAGGATATCCAAATACATTAAATCGTTAATAAACTAATGATGAATGACCATAAGAATTCCAAAATGGTAATAAATTAGTATATATTTTTATATTAGTGAAGGTTATATATAGAACTATTGGAAAAGAGTATATCAATGTTTTTTAATTTATTAATATTGTTGATTAATTAGAATCGATATAGAATATGTTAAAAACAATATTATTGAAATCATATTTTTTTTAAAGTAAGTAGAAAAATTAATAAAAATAATACATTAATAATATTTGATAATCTTATTTATAATGAACAAAATGTTTAAAGTGACTGTATGAGATTTTTAATTTTGGTTTTTATGAAAAGATAATAGGAAGGTACATTTTGACTATGCTTTTTGGTGAAAACTGGTGTCAAATGTTTAATATTTTTTTTCATAAAAGGATTTAAATGTTCTATTTTAGTAAATAGAGATTTAAAAATTATGAATATTGATTTAGAAAAATCATTTGGATGAGGTTTTTTCTTACAAGTGGAAGATGAAAGAGCCTTTCGATATCTGTTTTTAGAAAAAACCAACATCAAATTAACTAGGAAATAAATTTTTTATAACGATTTAAAGAACAATCAATTTTTAAAAGTCCCAGAATTTTGATTCAAAAATATTTTACAGAACAACTGATAGGGGAAGATTTATTTTTTTAAATAGATTAAATTAACTATAAAAATGATATGAAACATAGTATAAACAATTGAAACACACTAAAATAAATAAAAGTCCAAAACTATAAAATGACAAAAATAACAACCAAAGAACAAATTGATTTTCTAAATACCAAATATATTTAACTATTATTCATATTTATACACCTAAATCATTTAAAATATTTTAAAATTAAATAAAGTATACAATCCTAAATCAAAACAAATATGATTACTACTTTTTTGGCACACCTCGATCATGATTTATTAATTATTTAATTATATCTAGTTTTTTTCTTTGAATTTTGGGTCGAACACTTTTTAAACCATTAAAATTTTCCGGTCTCTTGTATACGCGCATGACTAGTGCATGATCGGCCGTCCATGCGGCCAAATTGTGCGCTATTCTCTAGGATTTTGGAATAAAAATAAAAATAAAGGAATATGCAAAAAAATGTTTTAATAGAAATAATAATAATGATAATATTATTATTTTGATTAATATTTTGATTATTATTATTATTATTATTTTTTATGTTATTATTATTATTATTTTTATTATTTCTTTGTTTTTTAAACCCTTTTCTTCTCCTCCCCTCACCAATGCGACCCGCTCCCCATTTCTACCCCACCACCAGCCGAAACGTTCGGTGAACACCCATGCCCTATCCCGCTCGTGCTTCCCCCATCTGGATGAGGGCCTTCGGTGCACCTCCCACCCTCCATCCCATCATGAACCCCCACCCTCGATCTGATCCTCTCCTCCCCCTCCACCTGAAGCATTCGGCACACCCCCCCCCCCCACAATTTCGTCGGGCTGCACCATCTTCCACAAACCCTACCATTAAACCTCCAGCCTTCTTTCTCCTTGCACCTCCACCATGATCGAGGCCTCCTCCTTCTCTTCTCTCTAGCTACATCGATCGGCTACCACCAAGCTACACCATTGTCCGCTTCGCAGCGAACCACATCACCCCCCTTGCTACTTCACACCACTAGGAACCACACCTCCATTTCTTTCCAGCTTGGATTTCTAGTGCAGTTCACCTCCTGTAGCCTCCCAACATGCTCGGTTGCCTCCCGACACCTTCGCCGCAGGTTCAATCCTCTCCGATTGATGACTCTCTTTCGTTGATAGTTTTTCGGTTAAGGTTTTATGGTTTGGTTTATCTGATTTTTTATGCCATTGTTTCAACATCTGGTTTTTAGGGTCTTTGTGTGTCGGTGGTGGTGTGATTGTTGTGAAGCAGGAGCATCACATAAATGTTTTCTATGTTCGATTCATGATAGTGGGTGGTTCCATGTATAAACATTAATTGATTCATTAATTTTCTTGTTTGATTAGTCTAACATAATCTTCTATTATTTAATTGGGTGTGAAATCTATTTTTTTTAGAATTTAACATGTGTTGATTTTATTTTGTAGCATTCATGTTTAATGCGAAGTGCATTTTTGTGGAAACCCTCATTAATTCATTTACGATGTCACATAAGTTGCGTAACTAGTTTAAAGTATTTTTGTGCGTTTTGGAATCCTTTTATAAATTGTGTAAATAGTTAAATAAATTGCATTAGTGATACAATTATTTTTTGAAGGGTTCGGCATGTCTATTTGTTCTTGATGAAAGTGTTGTTGTGTTTTTTTGAAGTGTTTTTAATAATTTTCCAAATGATTTATTAAACGGAGTTCTGTTGCGAAACATGTTTGGATATAGTTTTTAGTGTGCGTTTGTTTCTAAAAGGGTATTTTGGGTATTTTATTTGTGTGAGGCAGTGAGGTGTTTCCTTGGGGTATTTAATAAATTTTTTACTGGTTTATTTAAATTGTCTGAATGGTGAAAAACTTTTTTTGGAAATGGTTTAAAAACTGGAATGCATGTTTTGGAATTGGCTCTAGTTTATGTGACGATTTGAAATGGCCTTTGGAAATGGTTAAATTTATTATGTGCTTTTCTTTTATTATTTTTAATGGGTTTTATGAGTTATGTAAGTGGCGAGTTATTTGTCCAGACCCTTAGTGTGTCATTTTGAAATGATTTATAGATTGTTTAAGTGTTTAATAGTTTTATTAAATTATTTGTGTAGTGCTTTGGGCCTCGCTACAATGGTTTGGGGCTGCGGGTTCGAGGTATCCTACGTGTACATGCATAGGGTAAGTCATATATATATATATATATGACCTATTTGTACATATTACCTCATGGTGCGGGGAATATGTTCAATGCAGCTAAAGGTGTATATATATATACATAAACGCATGTACGTGTATGCATCAAACGTGGGTTCGAGTGGTCCTCAACAAATAACGACATGTTTGAGGTAAGTCCTCTATGCCAATGCCTTTCATTTCAGATTCATAATTGCTTTCTTGTTTTAAAATTATGATTTACATTTACGCTATAAACACATGCTATGAAATTAGGTTACAGTTTCTAGAAATGATTATGCCTTTACTTTGGAAATTGAAATGTATTATTAATACTCTCTGTCTTAAGTGACCTTTTCTTGAAAAATAGATTTCCTAAGTGGTTTTGAATTAGTAATGTGTATTTCCGAAGGTGTTTGGACTTTTGTCCGGTTAACTGTAAAAAGTATTCACTTTATGTAATAAAACCCATTTAGAACCTTAAGAACGTTTTATGAAAAAGAAAAACCTCTCTTAAGGAATGCCCCCTTGGTTTTAGAAAAATATTTGTATGTTGTAAGTGTTATGATGTGCCTAACATTAATGTTTATTCATTGTGTAATGTGAAAGAGGGGGAATGCGCTTAAGGAGGGATAACAGTGGTGGGATGTTGAATGAGTTTTAGAAAAAGAAAGTGTTATGTATATTTATGTTTTCTTGATAAAGAAAACTCACCACCACTTGAAATAGAGCATAATGAGAAACCTGGGTATCTAGGTGGGTGACCAGGACTAGTATGATAGATGACACTGCATGGGTTCGTCCATGTTCTTCTAGCAGTATTGACGCCACAACACTAACTAAACATATGATTTCTGAGGGTCGTGGTCTTCTAGGCCACGTTTCACTGAGGTACGAGGTCTCTAGGTTCCAACATCTTCTAGATACTTATAATGATTACCCATGGTGCTCATTTTTGACATGTTTCTAGCGATGTAACTTTAGTTTTAGTTGTTTCATACTTGATGTCTTTTTTTGAAAACCATATTTTAATCCAAACTGGTTTCTTTTCATTTGAAGCATTAATGCATGCTTGAAACCTAATTTAAAAATGTAGTGGGAGTGAAATTCTCTACTTGATAATGAAAACTCGTTACATGAATTTGAAAAGAAGGAATACACTATTTTATTATATCTTATTTTTCAAACTTGCATGATTGGATTTCTTACTAAAGGCAGGGGCATATGACATGGTTACATTTTTTTGGAATTCCTACTGAGCATCTCAGTGCTCATGCTAAATTTACTTTTCAGTTGCAGGTTTGATTCTTGGATCACTTTTTGGAGAGAGTGTGGTTGACGTACCGTGGTGATCCACGGGGTCACCTGAGGTATGTCACATTACTTTTCTTTTCCTTTTTCCACTGCCACTTTGTTCAGTTTATTTTTCTTTATTTATCTGCTTGTTCAGTTTATGTTTATTTATCTTTGTTCTAGGCCAAACCATTCCCAACTAGTTTTTTTGATGCCCGACACTAGTTGCCAGCCCATGGGGATTGGGAACGCCCTTCGGCCCATGTCGCGGACCGGGTCGGGTGCCGGGTTGGATGATGACCCGGCCTGGTTCGTGACAAAATGGTATCAGAGGGGCCCTTGTTATTTAGGGTGTGAAGTAGCTTGGTGATTAGGTGTGTTGGGACTCGAGGGGTAGGTGCGGGAAGGACGTCATGAACCCTTTCCCCTCCCGAGACACAAGTTTATAGAGGTAGTATGTGATTTTTGTTTTTATTTTGCTTGGTCTTTGTGGATGAGGGGTGACATGGTAAGTGATCCAGTGTTATACGATGAGCCTGCATGGAGTAGCGACCCATGTACAGCCCAAGTGCACAGTTCAAGATACTTCTTGTGGTGGATGCCCGCTCGGAGCATGGTCTTCTAAGCCATGTTACCAGGTTGGCATAGCCACTAGTCTCTTATTTTTGGAAATTTTGATGTGAGTTATGTTTGACCTTCATTTTGGTGGGTGGGAGTAGATCTCAAAAATGAAAATGGATTTTTGTGAAGGTGTTTTCAAAAGGGAATGTTGTTGTTGGAGTGGAAAAAGGTTTTTGAAATGAAAAACATTTTGGAATTTGGATATCTGTTTCTTTAATGATAAGTTCCTTTCACAAAATTCGTTGGGAATTTGTGCTTTGTGATTAATAGTATATTTTGGAAATGCGAAGTGTCTTGTATTGACCATTGGTATTCTTATGAGTGATCACATACATTGAGGTACACATGTGGAATGTGGGGAAATTGGTGATGTGAGTGGATGGGTGCTTGAGCTAGCAGAGGGATATGTATGTGTGAGACTTCATGGGATACCGATGGTGGATATTTAAGTTGTTTTGTTTTCTGAAAGATTTTTTTCAAAAAGGGTTTTTCAAATGTTTAGAAAAGTGAGTGATAAATTGTTTAGCGTTCTATTTTCGTGTTGGGTATTCTTTTTTGTGGGTTCTTGGTTTTGACATATTGAATTGTGGTTGGAATAGTTATTTGAGTTTGATATTTCATTTGTGATTGAGGTGTGGAATTTTGATTTATGATGACTTTTGATTCGGATTTGTGCCTCTTTTTTTTGAGTATGCTTCCCAGAAAAGTCCCAGAAGTTTCTAGTGAGCCTCTTCTAGTTGTTGGTTCTACCCAGACTCTTAGCAGAGTGGTGGAATTGAAATCTTTTTGGTTGTTATCCAGCTTCCGTGGTGATCGGGATCTATCTAATATAGTGGACTGGAATGGTGAAATCGTTGGAATTTTAAGGTTATTGGATGCTCCTAAGGCTATGAGAGTTCGTGTTGTTTCGGGTCCGTTTGAAGGTGAAACTTTGGATTGGTGGAGGAGATCATCCCAGCGTCGTTTCATGATGGTTTGTCTTGGAAGGTGTTTAAGACCACTCTCATCCGATAGTTTATACCCGAGGAAGTGAAGGAGAGGAAAGTGGTAGAACCAGTGAGTGTCGAGTAAGGACAAGGAGGAGTGATGGCCTATGTGAGGCATTCGAAGGGGTCGATTCCATTTTCTATGGGGGTAGCGTCTTGGAATCATATAAACTTTCTCTTGTGTGGGGTCTTCATCCATGGTTCCAGGACCGTTCCATTTTGCTGTTTGGGAAGGTTCCCCATTCGGTGACGAGAGAAAATCAGAGGAACCTATCTCAGAAATGTCTTCTTTTCAATCCCATCTTATATTATGTGGTCCACCCCCTTTTTTTCTTCTTGTGTGCTCGGTTTGGGTACTTTATGTTTCCTTGTCATCATCCTTTGAAGACATGATGTCGGTGTTCCATTTGGGAAACTTAGAGAGGTTTCGCTAGCAGCCTCATCAGGAGGAGTCTCGATAGGAGAATTTTAGCTCCTGACTGTGGGAAAACAGATGCTTGAAGACATCAGAGCTCCAACCACAGGTCTCTGAGTGAAGCCTTTCATGCAGTCAGGAATTGTTGGGTGTGGGTCACCAAGGTATAATTATTGTCTCCAATGTTGAAATGGGTACGGTCTGAATATCCTTGTTGTAGCTCTACCGTCTTTGAAGGTTCTATTTTTGTTTAAGAGACATAAACGTCTCTTTTTCTCGTTGCGGTCATTGTTCTATGAATATCCCACTGTGGTTGTAAGAAGGAATGGTGATCTCATCTTTTTGGTAATTCTTGTAGTTGTGCCTCCTCTAATATGACCCATTTTGTTTTAGTACATGCTCGTTTTGGAGATTCTCAACTCTTATGGAAATGATGATTCATGGTTAAGTTCTCCATTTGGTAGAATTAATTTGTGGTTTTTCTCATGTGTCAGTGGTTTGTGGTTTGGGTTGGAAATTCTTATGTCGTTCTATGCTAATTGTCTTAAGCTGGCCAGTTCTTAGATGGTGGGAAGACCCACTATGGATATTGTCATTCCTTCTACAAAAGTTAGTTTGTGGTGGAGTTTTGATCTATGTTGTTAGTTTCCTTTTTGGATCAAGTTTGCAGTTCCAGTGTTATATCATGATGAGAATCTCAATATTGGTTGTGCTAGTCGGGTTCTTGTGGTGGGGAGAACCCTCCTTGTTTCCTGAGGACTCTTCTCTTTGTTGTTTCCCTCAGAGTTAGTCAGGTGTGACTGATGGAGTGAAATCTCACATCGAGTTAATGTGTTTGCAGACCTCGTTCAGTTTTAAACTCGAGTATGGCTCCTCATTTGGCTGGGCGACTTTCTGGGAGTAGAATGTTTTTGTGGTGAGGAGAATTGTCACACCCCAATCAAGATTTATTAATTAATTAAATATATATAGTTTTTTTCTTTGAATTTCAGGTCGAACACTTCTTAATATTTTAAATTTTTCGGGTCTCCTAAAAACTTGTACGACTAGCGCACGATTGGCCACCCATGCGGCCAAATTGTGCGCTATTATCCAGGATTTTGGAAAAAAATAAAAAATAAAGGAATATGCAAAAAAAATGTTTTAATAGAAATAATAATAATTATAATATTATTATTTTGATTAATAATAATAATAATATTATTATTATTATGTTTTAAGTTATTATTATTATTATTATTATTTATTTGTTTTTTTAAACCCTTTTCTTCTCCTCCCCTCACCCATGCGACCCATCCCCATTCCCCCCCCCCCACCAGCCAAAACATTCGGTGCACACCCCTGTCCTTTCCCACTCGCGCTTCCCCCATCTGGACGAGGGCGTTCGGTGCGCCTCCCACCCTCCAGTCCATAGCGACCCCCCCCCCCTTCGATCAACTCCTCTCCTCCCCCTCAAGCCGAAGAAGTCGGCACCCCCCCCCCTCAATTCCGTCAGGCCACACCATCTTCCACAAACCCTACCATTAAACCTCCGGCCTTCTTCCTCCTTGCGCCTCCACCATGACCGGGGCCTCCTACTTCTCTTCCCTCTAGCTGCATCAATCGGCTACCACTAAGCTGCACCGTTGTCCGCTTCGCACCGAACCACATCACCCCCGCCCCCTTGTTGCTTCTCACCACTCGGAACCGCGCCTCCAATTCTTTCTGGCTGGGATTTTTGGTGCAACGCACCTATGTTAGCCTCCCATATTGCTCAGTTTCCTCCCCGCACCTTCGCCGCAAGTTCAATCCTCTCCGATTGATGAATCTCTTCCGTTTATAGTTTTGCGGTTATAGTTTTATGGGGTGGTTTATCTGATTTTTTTGATTCCTTTGTTTCAACATATCATTTTTAGGGTCTTTGTGTGTCGGTGGTGGTGCGATTGTTGTGCGGCTGGAGCTTCGCATCAATTTTTTCTATGTTCGATTCATGCCGGTGGGTGGTTCCATGTATAAAAATTAATTGATTCATTAGTTTTCTTATTTTATTATTCTAACATGATCTTATATTATTTAATTTGGTGCGAAATCTGTTTTTTTAAGAATTTAACATGCGTTGATTTTATTTTGTAGCATGTTAGTTTAATGCGAAGTACATTTTTTCGGAAACCCTCATTGATTCATTGACCATGTCACCTAAGTTGTGAAACTATTTTAATGTATTTTTTTTTATTTTTGGTATCCTTTTATAAATTGTGTAAATAGTTAAATAAATTGCGTTAGTGATACAAACATGTTTTGAAGAGTTTTGCATGTCTATATGTTCTTGATGCAAGTGTTGTTGTGTTTTTTTGAAGTGTTTTTAATAATTGTGATAATGATTTATTAAATGGAGTTCTGTTTCAAAACATGTTTTGGTATTGTTTTTTGTGTGTGTTTGTTTCTAAAAAGGGGATTTTGGGTAATTTCTTGATGTGAGGCAGTGAGGTGTTTCCTTGGGTTATTTTAGAAATTGTGTAATGGTTTATTTAAATTGTCTGAATGGTTAAAAACATGTTTTGGAAATGGTTTAAGCAATGGAATGCATGTTTTGGAATTGGCTTCGGTTTTTGTGACGATTTGAAATGGCCTTTGGAAATGTTTAAATTGATTGTGTGCTTTTCTTTTAATATTTTTAATGGGTTTTATGAGTTATGTAAGTGGCATTTTATTGGTGCAGACCCTTACTCTGTCAATTTGAAATGTTTTATAGATTGATTAAGTGTTTAATTGTTTTATTAAATTATATGTGTAGTGCGTTGGGCCTCGCAACGATGGTTTGTGGCCGTAGGTTCGAGGTATCCTACATGTACATTCATAGGGTAAGACATATATATATATATATATATATTCCCTCTTTGTACATATTCCCTCATGGCGTGAGGCATATGAGCAATGATGCTAGGGGTGTATATATATATGCATAAATTCATGTGCGTGTATGCGTCAAACATGGGTTCGAGTGGTCGTCGACAAACAACGACAAGTTTGGGGTAGGTCCTCTATGCCTATGCATTTAATTTGAGATTCATAAATTCTTGCTTGTTTTAAAAATATGTTTTACATTTACGCTATATACAGATGCTATGAAATCAGGTTACGGTTGATAGAAATGATTATGCCTTTGCTTTGGAAATTGAAATGTATTTTTAAAGCTATCGGTCTTAAGTGACCTTTTCATGAAAAATATATTTCCTAAGTGGTTTTGAATTAATAATGTGTATTTCCAAAGGTGTTTGTCCTTTTGGCAGGTTAATTGTAAAAATTATTCACATTATGTAATAAATCCCATTTGGAACCTTAAGAAGGATTTATGAAAAATAAAAACCTCTCTTGAGGCACGCGCCCTTGGTTTTAGAAAATGATTTTTATGTTGGAAGTGTTATGATGTGCCTAACGTTATTGTTTATGAATTTTGCGACGTGAAAGAGGGGGAATGCGCTTAAGGAGGGAGATTAGTGGTGAGATGTTGAATGAGTTTTAGAAAAAGAATGTGTTCTGTATATTTATGTTTACTTGATAAAGAAAACTCACCACCACATGAAATAGAGCACAATGGGAAACCTGGGTATCTAGGTGGGTGACAGGACTAGTACGCCAGATGACACGGCAAGGGTTCCTCCTGGTTCTTCTCGCAGGATTAACGCAATATCACTATCTAAACATATGAATTCTGAGGTTCATGGACTTCTAAGGCACGTTTTCTGAGGTTCGTGGTCTTCTAAGCCATATTTCACCGAGGTACGAGGTCTCTAGGTTCCCACTTGTTCTAGATACCTATAGGGATTACCCATGGTGCTCATTTGTGACATGCTTCTAGTGATGTATCTTTATTTTTAGTTGTTTCATACTTGATGTCTTTTTGTGAAAACTATATTTTAATCCAAACAGGTTTCTATTCATTTGGAACATTAATGCAAGATTGAATCCTATTTTGGAAATGCAGTGGGAGTTAAATGCTTTACTTGATAATGCAAGCTCATTACATGAATTTTATAAGAAGGAAAACACTATTTTATTATATCTTATTTTTCAAACTGGCATGATTGGATTTCTTACTAAAAGCAGGGGCATAGGACGTGGTTACATTTTTGGAATTCATACTGAGCATCTCGGTGCTAACGCCTACTTTACTTTTCAGTTGTAGGTTTCAGTCTTGGATCTATTTTGGGAGCGAATGTGGTTGACGTACCGTGGTGATACATGGTGTCACCTGAGGTATGTCACATTTCTTTGCTCTTCCTTTTTCTGCTACCACGTTGTTCAGTTTATTTTCCTTTATTTATCTTCTTGTTCAGTTTATGTTTATTTATCATTGTTATGGGCCAAACCATTCCCAACTGGTTTGTTTTGGTTCCCGACACTAGTTTCTTGCCAATGGGGATCAGGAATGCCCTTCGGGCCTTGTCGCGGACAGGGTTGGGTGCCGGGTCGGATGATGACCTGACCTAGTTCGTGACATTTTTAATCATTAATTAAAAAAACATACATGGTAAATTAAAATTTACCAACATTGTAAAATTATTTTAAAATCAAATATATAAGGTTGGTATGTTATTAATTTGTATAAAAATAGATATTTTACACTACAAGGCTTTATGATATATATTTCCCATTAAATAAATTTATTCACATCTAACAAATTTGATACACGAAACGATAATCTAATGGAACCGTAATATAAAAAAATTCATAATTGAGGTATTAAAGTATAGGGTATGAAGATGAATAAAATAATTATAAAAAATATATAGTATAAAATATTATAAAAATACATCAATTGTTTTCTATTTGTTGAAAATAAAATTATAATCATTCAAAATACAAAAAATTTCTTTTCTAAATAACAGTATATTTTTTATTGGTGGTTCATTCATGCATTAGAAACAAAATGTAAAATTAATTTTACACACAATTATAAAATATATTTCTAAAATTCAATGTCAATTTTTAAATATATAATAAAATTTTATTTCTAGATGATTTGTCATTAGTTTTTCAAAAAGATGTATTTTTGAATGACCAGTGAAAATATTGATTTTTATTGAAAACTTACATTTCAATTAAAACTTTTAAATCGTAAAATTTTATTTTAAATTGGTTTTAAATTATAATTATCTCAATTATATTGATTTATCACTAATTTATTTCATTTTAATAAATTTTTAATTGAATTGTGATATATAAATTATTTTGAACTTTTTATTTTTTTTTATGGAAAAATATATATTCAATGTGTTATCATGATTAATTACAAATTTAGTTATTCAACATTTGTTAATTAAATTTCTTAAAAAAGATTCCATATTTAAAATCATATCAATTTATATTATATACTAATATCAACATAACATTTTAACCTTATTAATTTAAAATGAATAAAAAATCAATTACCAAAGTTAAGGTGAAAACGAATTTACCATTGGTTAAAAATATAATATAAGTATTTAAATTTATATAAAACATTTCAAACACGTATTTAATGGATTTATATGTACCATATAAACACTAATGTTCACGAAATAATTATTTTAGTGGTTTATTTCTTGTGAAATACATTGGTATATGTTATTCATATAAAATATTGCCTGGGATTCCCCCCTCTCTTATAAAAGGCCACACTCTTTCCTCTCATTTTCACGCATCCCAAACCCTCGGGATTATAGGATGCCTTCAAAAAACCACTTAATTTATTCCATACCATTATTCATGAGACCTTGGAACAATATTAATTTCATCATATGATGGGTTTTTATGAAAACATGAAGAGGGAATATGAAGAGGAGGAAATTTTCTTAAATGAATTTTTTATTGTCTATCTTAATCTACATCATTCAAATATTTTTATATTCGGAAAATATTATAAATATGTATATAAAATATATGATGGTATAATTATATTCATTAAATTACCTTTATAAATATATAATTAGATCTAATTGAAAATGATATCATCAATCATGTGTATGGAAGATAACTACCTTTCATGCAGATATAATTCATTTTCCATCACCACCTTTCAAGTATACAAATCATGATAAATTTAGCACACACACACATACACAAAAATATATATATATATATGTGTGTGTGTGTGTGATATTTATGAATTTAGTATATATATTGAATTATTATTTCATAAATTACATTATTATTTCCATTCCATCGGGGACAATGCATCTTCCCTCATGGGTACATTAAACTATCACTTCCTAAAGTGATGTAATTCGTTTTTATCTTACAATTTACATGGAATTTAGTAATATAACTATTTCTAAATATAATTCATATATATAACATATAATTAATTATTTAAAAATAAAATCATATATAATTTATTTACATTCCAATCCATTGTAAAAAACTAGAGCCACTCATGTGTACATATGGACTACTGCCTCCCCTTAAGGATGTGAACTGTTATTCAATTAATTTTTACGCGGATTATTATATGGATGGATTTTATTAATATAAATATAATATATAAAATCAAAATGGTTATTTAATGGTTTATTAATATTTATTTTATTTTATTTTCTTCTATTTAGAAATTGAAAATAGTGTCCATTCGTAAATACGACTTTCGGTATCCACAAATTTTGGTGTTAATTTAAATTTTTTAACTTTATTGGATTAAAATATATAACTATATAATAAATATATATATATATAATTAATATTTCAATTAATTTCAAAATTATGTAGATCATGTTACAGTTATCAATGAAATTGATGGGAATTACTAAAGCAGAATATACATGAAAAATGAACAAGTTATCACAATAATAATGATTTTTAAAAATAAATATTAACAAAAAGTGGATAAAATAGTATATGTAAAACCAATATAGTATTATATATATGGTAATGGGTATATAATAAATATATAATAAATTCATATTCAATATACTGGATGCTTTCACACATACGATGGAACTATAACCTTAGTTATGAGGCTTTTTCTCAGTTCCATTTTATTGAGACATATTGCATTTTTCAATTCCTAAATTCTTTTATATGGTGCATATATTACCTAAATTCTGTATAATAACTTAAAGACGTCATTAATAATGTTATTTTAAGTTTGTATTTGATTTATTTCATTTTATTGGGTTTTCATTATAATTTACAAAGTTGTATGAAATTTCAGAACTCAATTTCTTTTCATTTAGTTATTTCACTTCTTAAATGAATTTGATATTATATGGTTATAAGTGAAATGAAAATTTATTGTTCCATATTTTAACTACTCTTTATAAAAACAAATAATCACACATTTAACTAATTAATAATTTAATGTACTATGATATTTTTTACAGTGTTAATTAAAAATATAATTTTTATCGATATGGATTATTATATAATTTAAATTGTATATTTTTCTATAACTGACTAATAAACCGAATTAATTTTACTCTCATATAGTTATTCACAATTTTTTATGTAATATTTCTATTTTATCTCATTATTATATAAAATTAATGTCAAACTTTTGTAATAAAATATAACATTATATTTCTCATCGTTAAAAAATCATTTTAATACAAAAAATTAACTAAAATTGTTTTTAAAACTATGTTAATATTAATATTTGGGGTTTTTTTAAAGCAATATTTATAATTTAATTTAATTTTAAATGAAATCATTATTTCATTTTCAAAACAAATAATATTTTTTATTTTCTTATTCAAATGTGAAATAAACCTTTCCTTTAACGTCACCAGCATAATGAAAATTTACTATTGAACTGAAAACTAATTTTTTAGGGGATTTAATTAAAAAAATTTAGGCTTGTTTTAATATAAATTGTGAACCTAATTTTTTTTTAAATTACTTTTTTATGATATTTTCATGGTGAAATAATTAATTTCACCAGAAATGATTATACTGGTATATAAATGGTAATTTGGTTAATGGACATCAACAACCCATTATTTTACATATAATCTACTAGGGATCTGTTGTAATGTTACTTCCTTGATCATTATATGGGTTTTATATGTTAAATTTAACCAATGAATTTATTGGAACATTCATTCATGCAAACTTTGTTGTCATTAACTCTCCCCTAGAAGTATTCAATTTTTTATGTTATAATTAAAAAAAATACATCCCATAAGTCGTCATGGTATATAAAATGGATATTATTATTTCATTAATTGGAAATCATTTATATATATGAGTTTTTAATTTTATTTTTATTTTATTATATATATAAATATTATTATTTCATAATTTTTATGAAATTAAAATTTATATTGTCAAGAAAGATTGTTCCTAAATTTAATTGATTATTTGATATATGATTATTCCTTATCTAATAATCATTTTAATGTTATTGATTTAATGGATTGAGTGGTCATATATTTCCATTCCCAATTATTTATTCCATATTAATTATTATTATATTATTAATGAAATAATCATGTTTATGTAACAGTTACAAAAATGTACTCTCAAAAAAATATGATTATTTTCCAAGGATATTAATAATAAATCATTGAATGAATTTAATGTTATTTATTTTTTTCCCTTAAATAGGTTATATTTCACACATTCAAATAAAATTCATGACTAAAATATTTCTGTAGTTTACCAAAAAAATTATTCAGTCAATTGGGATGTGATCACTTGTACTATTATGACAATGTTGTAATATAACCACCCAATTCATGTTACTAGGGTCGGTGTCTTTAATTTCATTAATATAAGATGTTTAGTTGAATCCATGTGAACTATATTTATGAAAACATTTACTCTAGGAAATAACCCTATTATAAAGATTGTAGAAATGTATAGATAAACTACCAAATGTATCATTAAGGTATAGATTATGCAGATTTCCTATAAATAAATATTTGTTTAGAGAATATAGGGGGACTTCGGTTTGGATCATATTTAGCATGGGTAATAACTCTAAAAAATGCAAGTCATGGTTGACCCTATAATTACCTAGTATACGATAATAGGACTTACTACATACCTATTTTCATAGTCCTATGGGATATTCTTAGTATATATCACCTTTTAAATACAGATCATTATTATTTATTGTAATATATGATAACCACTACCTATTTTGGTTAAATGTTATGTTTCATAGTGTTATAAGCATAATTTTGTTTAAATGTATAATGGAATAAATACCCTTTCGAGGTTTTATGTGGCAGGGGGTTAATATGATTACAGAAAACATGGAAAAATAAATTTATTAATACAACACATTTATTTCGTATATTTTATTGAATATTTTATCAGTGGAATAACTATAACACATTTGGGGAATATACGATTGATTTTATTGTTATCATATAGAGTAACTATGATAATTTATGTCAAGATAAAAGTAATAAATTATGATTATTTTATTTCATGAAAAATATGTCCTATATAAAATCTATGTGGTGGAAAAGTTCTTTGAAGATCAATGTTACATTTTAGGATATCTCGCGTATTTTTGGGAACATTACTGTAATTTAATAACATGTTTTTAGAAAAGAGGACAACTTGTTTACTGGGTGACAAACAATCACATTTGGCAAGGCCGTGGGATTAATCCTGCAACTGAATGATGATAAGGTTTTTTTACATACTATTTTCCTACATAATGGGATGGTTAGTTTGAAATTTTTGTTAGATAAATTATTTTATCGACAATTAATTATGGGATGGATTAAATTAATCATATTTTTTATGATTGAGGATTAATAGAATAATTTATTATCATATATAATCTATACTAAAAATTTAATTTTATGTAATATTTATAGACAAATTAAATGTCTTATCACTATTTTATAGGACTTATGTTCAATTAGATGTTAATTTTATTAATTTGTGTATAAAATGAATCATATTTTGAATTCATTTGATATAATAAATAATGAAGGAAAAATTTATTGATGTTCAACAAAATGAGGATTTTGTTCTAAAAATACATCATGTTTGTATATTTATCAGTGTTTACATAATTTATAGAAAATATTTTTCTCAAATATAGTAACTACGTGGTGAAAAAAGGATATCATTTTTCCTTCATATCAGATGAATCAATGGTCTTGAAAACATTCTCGTTTCCTTCATTTTTGACATTCTCTTAATCATTAACATTCTTGTAATGAATAAACTCAATCACTCTATGTTATTATTTAATCATTTCTACCAAGCCTGATATTTTTATTTCCCCCAATTTTATCCTATATGTTCACCTATTAATGTGTTATTATATATAACCTTAATATTTAATTTTTATTCTTTTAAGTGGATGCTTTAGTAACCATATTTACGATGTGTCTTTTCAACAATGAAATATTATGATATCAAAACATTGATTCATTGGTGAAATTTAAATTTATGAGGATGAAATTTATTTAATTTTGTAATATATATATTTATCCTTTTGAATAAATTATTTATCTATGGTAGCTTCCCATACAAGAAACCCAATTCCTAAAAGAATCATAATATAATATATCATTTTTGCATTTCTTTTAAATAAGATTGTATAAATAATAATAACAAAATAATAAAAATTATATATTATAAAATTGTATAAAATAATTTCAATTGTTATATATTTATTATAAATAAAATAAGAATCATTTTAATGAAAAACTAACTTTCTCATAAAATATAAATTTTATAAAATGGTTGTTTAGTTGTTTGTTAGGCATATAAATTGAAATTAAAATTTCAAATTATAAATAATTTATTGAAAAATTTAATTTTAATTATTGAAATCTAAATAAATAAAGTGATCACTGGGTGAATTTTTAATAATTTTCTAAAAACATTATTTCTTTAATGAATAGTGAAAAATACTTTTTTTTTGAAAACTGGTTTTTCATTTAGATTTTTCACAATGATTAGTTAAAATATAATTTTCTATTAACTTATCAATTGATAAAATATTGAACAATTTAAAAGAATTTGTTAATTTGAGAAAAAATTCATATAGAAATCAGATATAAAAACATCTAAATTCTTTTCATTGGAAAACCATTTTTTAACGTGTTTGCAACTTTTTTTTTAAATTAAATTCTACCACTTATTTGAATTGAATTAGGAATAATTGATTCCATTTTTGGAATAAATTTTTTTATTATAAGATAATTGAAAATTAATTATTTTCCATTATGAATATTAAAATCAATAAAAAATATTTACCATACCTCATGTGAAAATTGCATTCCTGGGCAGTTAAACTATGAAGATACAGAATAAAAAAGACCTATAAAATTTTTAAAACACATTTTAACAATATTTAATCCCAGAAACCTATAAGGATTCATAATTAAAAAATTTAGATTCTATTTCAATTTTTAAAATGTTGATACACATTGTTCTTTCCAAATATTTAATGTGTTCTCTATCCCCACTTATAAAAGGACACCACATATCAGATCCAATCCACACTTACGAAACCCCTTGGTTTTTCCAAGACCTAACCATATCACAATATCAAATCCATTCCTCAATCCTTATGGCTTCGTTTTGATCATAGATCTATCATATGTATGCTTTAAATGAAATTCGGAATAGGTTGTCTGATGAAGTGGAAATGATAAAAAACAATTTTTTTGATTTTATTCCCTCTTCCACCAACTTCTAATATTATTCATTTATGATAAAAATCAATTTACCATATACTCCGATGTTATTATTTTAATCTCTTAGCCTATATCATTATCCAAATTTATAAAATGGGAAAAACCTATCGATCACGAGTACATCAAATACCGCCTCATGTACTAATGTAATTAAATTTCCATAAAAATTTTCATGCATGAATATAATTATTTATTTAATATATTTATATAATATTTATAAAATTATAATATTTATTGAATTGTGAAATCACATATACCTTCTTCATTTCCATTATGTAGGGGACATGATATCATCGCTTTAGGGAATGGAAGACTGTTTCCTTGTGAAGTGATGTGATTTTTATTCAATTACACAATACATTCAATGTAATGAGGATAAAATAAATTAATATGCATTATATTTAGGATATATAAGAACTTAAGGAAATATAATACCACATCTAACATCTTCACCTTCCAACTGGTTGGAAAATAAAATCGTCTCTTGTGTGTACATTTCTATCATCTCCTCCACATAGAGAAGTGAAATTTTCTTAACATTATTTTATTTGAATGGTTTGAAGGATAAAATTCATTATTTTAAATTAAATATATAACATAATAATGCTTTTTTGAATGTGAATAAATAATTACATTTTTTTTATACAATTATTTATGAAAATTAAAAAAAATATTCATGTGTGCGTACAAGCTACTGTCTCCATGAATAGTGTAATTATTTTTTAATAATTATATTTTAAGGAATAAAATAAATGCATATATATCGTATATATATATATATTTAATATTTAAATAATGTTTAAAAATTATTATATTAATTAACTCTTTTCAATGTAAATTGATAGAAATTACTGAAAAATAAATAAATATTTCTTAAAAAACAAAACATTATTAACAGATAAAATAATTTTAGCAAAGAATTGTAAAAAACCAGTTCATAAAAGACTACCTATAAATCCAATATAGAATTAGATGTATTTTTACTTTTATATTCAACATATATAGTAAACTCATATTTTTATATAAAAGGTTTTTTCACATAAATGGAATTCGAACCTAAGGACAATGATTTATTCTCAATTTCCATTCATTGTGGCGTATAGAAATGTTATGTACCTAAATTATTGTATACCACGTATGTACAACCCAATATACATGTAATATAATTTATCATTAATTATTCATGTTATTTTATATCTTAATATGAACTATTTTACCCAAGGGGATTTGAATTGAATATTATCATGTGGTATGAAATTTTGTAAATAAATTTATTTTATTTGAGTTATATTACTCTTCATTAAATTAGGTATTGAAATGCTATGTGTGTAATTTAATATTATTTCTCCACTAGTTCTATTATCATTTAACTTTTAAAAAAATTATCAATTATTTTATAAATTCTCACTTCAATGTATTTAGATAATATTAATGGGTTTTTAAAATTATATTTTTAATTAAAATTTTTTATTATATAATATTAAATGATGAAAATTTATTTTCATTTTATAGTGAACCAAATTAATTTATTCTTCTGATTTTATTTATTAATTTTTCAATCAATAGTACCATTTAACACTCTTTTATGTAAAATTATATTGAAAAATATTTTTTACAAACTACGACTTCATTTATCTCTTGGAGACAACAAATTTGTCTTCAAAATCCATTTTTTCTAAAAAATGTTTGAAAATATTATACTATAATTTTTAAATTCATTTTCCCCAATTAATGTATTTATATAAAAGTTAAATTTAATATTTTTTATATTTTCTAAATAATATATTTTTCACTTATTATAGAAAAATAAGAAATTAATTGATGTAACCTATTACATCACATATACTCAACTAGGGATAAAATTTTTATCATTACATCATATTTCTATTCATTAATTGATGTAACCTATTACATCACATATACTCAACTAGGGATATATTATAATGATATAATCATTATTCATTATCTGGGTTATTTTTGAGAAGTTTGACCAAGGAATGTATTTAAATTGGCTTTCTTGATGAATTTTGTAGTCATTAACTATCACCTTTAAATAATTACTTTCTTACGATCATAAAATATAAAATTTATGAAAATATATATAATATTTATCACCAATAAGCTTATTACATAAATTTTATATCATTTATACCAATGGTTTTTTTCTTTTTAAGGTTATCTAATTGATTAGGGAAATATTGTTATTCCATATTCTTTCATCAATATTAACATTTATTGAGATGGAATATTGTTCATAAATTAAATCTATCACTCACTAAATGAACAATTTGTTTGAAATTAAGTTATGTGTGAGTCCTAGTTATAGATTTCTCCTTAATGGATTTGTATTATCTGGAGATGAATTAGTTGGATATTCAAATTTAAATTGGTTTCTAGTTTATTCTTATCCATTATTTTCAAAATATGTTTTTAATATTCTTTAAGGAAAAGGTATCATGTTTCCTTAGATCATGACATCTAATAATAAGTATTTTCTTCATTGATAATGAAGTTACTGTAATTATCAATAAGATTTTTACATTTATGTTTTCTCTAGATATATTTCATTTGTTTTTTATTAATAATATGAAATGTTTATTATGTTATTCTTGTTTTTTAGTTGTTATTCCAAAAATAATAATGATAAAAATGTGAATGATTACTTAGAATGTGGTTTCAGTTATTTAACATTCCACATTCATTATGCCTTAATGATTTCGATTAATTAATTATTTATAGATTATAATTTACATAACTATTATTGGGAATTTAATATCACACATATTTGGTTTCTCTTCACCATGATGTGATAAAGGAATATATGAATGTCTAAAATGTTGGGTAATGTTTACCTTTATAATGTTCTATTTCATGTATCCAGATATAATTAAAGAATCAATTAGTTGTCTAGTTCACCAATAAAACTAAACTATATAGTCCTTTGTGATTTAGTTACTCATATATTATTCCAATTTAGTAAATTATGCACAAACTGACTGGTATTTTTCTTGAATATTTTTAATACATCATGGAAAATATATAATAACAATAAATATAATATGTTAAGTAAATAGAATATTTTGATATCAACACTAAAATAGTTAATTTATCTACACCTATCAAATTAATTTATCATCTTAGTTTTTAATTTAAAAACATGATTATTAAAACATAATAAGAACATTACACCCTACCATTATGAGGATGAACTTATGATAATCAATCATTTTCTTGAAAATAAAAATAAAAATACATATATATATAATGTACAACAAATATTTTATATTATAAATATTTGGATTAATTTATATAGTTAATTTTATTTTGGTGCTTTGTCGAATAATGACTATCATTAATACAATTCCTTGTCTGGTATTTTTAGAAATATATTTTCAACACAATTTTAGAAAATAAGAATTATGAAAAATGACATTTAGAAAATAATTTAATATACTTCTATAATAATTTTTTACATGATTTATGAATTCTGCTTAAAATTCCCAAAACCAATATCATGTGGATTAGTGTGTGAAGAACAACACTATATAAAAAAACTAATATATCAACTACAGTGAGAAAATAATTGTCTAAATATCAATTTTTATAAATTTAATTAAAAGAACATAAATGACATATTAGGACCTCGTTAAAAACAAATACAATGTACCAAAAAAGAAAAAAATGCTTATCTACTAACTAATTTTTTAAAATTTAATTAAAAGAGATATACCTAATAATATAATATCTAGCCATGGTTAAAAATATATTTATAAAAACATAAATGGAAGGTAAGTGCTTTATTTTTATGTTACATAATGTCACTAAAAATATACAAATAAAATTAAGGTTATTATATTAAAAAGAATTATTTTGACATAAAACATAAAACATTTAATATAACTAGAATTATGAAATTCAGTCGTTATTGTAGATGTGATTATCTAAAATATGAATATTATAAAATAATAACCACATTAGACCCTTCCTTTTTTATGATGACATAATGGTAAGAAAAATTAACATGATATTAAAATCTAACACACACACACAGAAACACATACATACACACATACATATATAATTATGAAAAAAATAAATAAGGTCTAATATAATATACATTTACCTTAAATTTAACATAGTGGATTTTATTTTTCATATGTATCATCAAATTATAATTATTAAAAATAATTTATTCCCATTTTTTAATATAAATTATCAAATCATGTATAAAAAAGTAAAATTAAGAAAAATTAAATTATAAAAAATTATAAAACATACATGTTTAATAATTCACTGATAGATTTACATACATAACTAAATAAATAAAAAAACCGATATAATGAATATTCATGTAGTAAAAATACTCCTAACATTCAATTACAACTATAATATAAAATGTTAATAATTAATGATATTATGTTGAATATTATTTTACAATTATCGTAGTCTTCATAATAATTAGGGGATATAAAAAATCATTATCAAATATCCATTTTGTTTAATCTATCACATATATATTTTACTTTAAAATCAATATCTTGATATTTTAAATATGATGAAATGAATTAATAATCTATATAGCCATAAATTGGTGTTGTCTCATTTGGAATGAAAATCATATGTAGATACCTAATTAATTAATTAATATTTTAAGTCACAAAAAATAAAACTTTATATAATGAATGAATAAAAAACATAAATTTAGTGACATGGAGAACCACTATAATACAGTTCCACTATTCTCATCAAAAATAAAAGTATCCCTGAAATAATTTTTGATTATTTTTTACAGACATTCTCTTCCATATATATAATAAATCTTCTAAAACACATAAATATTATATAAGTTAGAATATATATGGGATAATATTTTGATCCCATCAAAAGTATGAATAATTTTTTCTTCGAAAACCATTTCACACTTTTCTACTAAATATTTTGTTTTTATATAATCATTTATGAAATAAAAATAAGAAAGCATCATCATTTATTTTTAATCAAACGTAATGAATGTTTAGAAAACTACACAACCCTCCAATGTTAGATGATGAAGATCGCTTTCTATAAAACAGTAAAAATAACACACATAGTCTCAAACTATAGTAACTTCTACTATATTAATTTGTAGTTGAACAATTGTAAAAATATTACCATGTACTTATACTCTTACAAGACCCAAATTAATTTTCTTGTGATTTAAGGAATCCCAAAATTTATTTAATACAATTAGTGCTAAAATATTTATATGGAGATCTCTTATATATAACTCGATTTATAAGGACATGTATGAATGAGGAGATGGAGTATTTGGGTATACATTCAATGAAGGCATTGATTATATCATCATTTTCTCGATCATATCCTATTCATAGGAATTAGTATTATCTCCCATTGAATGTTAGAGGTTCTTTAGCGCATATTTCCTTGCAAAATTTTTTAAATCCATTGATTTATTACATTCATGATCAAATAGTTCTGAAATGATATCACCTTCCTTATATAATATTTTTTGTACAGGTTTCCCTAGCTTTCCAAATGCATTATATATATATATATATATGTTACATCCTATCCTTCAAAAAAATTCCCTTTGGTTTCACGCTCTTAAACTTCATCCTTAAATGATAATTTAAAAATAAATAATAATTTTTTTAATTTTAAAATTAAAAACATTTTTGAAAAATAAAAATTAATTTTATAAAATTATATTACCTTAATAGGGTTTGATATAATTTTAAAACTTATAATTTCTACTCTTTTCCATTTTTCATGGAGTTTTTGTTGATGTTGTAGACCAAACTGGAACACTTTTTAAAATATAATAGATCTATTAGCTAATGAATCTAAATTATTATGAATAATTTTCTCTACTACAATATAACATTCACATGATAAGGTATGAGGGTATTCATTCTAGAATTGGATATCTTTATGTGTTCTCATAGAGAAATATAATAAAAAATAATAATATATAATTAGGAAATATAAGGAAAATTTTATAGTTAAAATAAATATCATACCGTTAATGCTTCACTAAGATGGATAGAGACAATTTTTTCCATGTCTCCACATCTAAAACAACATAATTGATGTATGTGTTATCATTCATTGTATTTACAAGAACATATTTTCTATAATATATTTAAGAAAAAATATCCTTTTTACTATAGTTAATGATAGGCATCTTTTCTAAATTTGACAAATTTATTAAAGGCCGATTGTTATTTTCAAATGAATACATATAATTTTAGTATTATGAAATAAATAATATTAAAATAATTTGATAAAAATAAATCAAATAACATATTAAAACATTATGGACTCGCATATCTTATATTTCTTCATATTTTGAAAAGAAATTCAGTCATTATATAAAATGATAATCATAAAATGACACTATAGAGAGATATAACTCATAACATATGTATTATTTTGGCCAGTTTGGTTAGTATTAACATCAAAATTTATATTTATTCATTTCTCTCTTTGAGAATGTGATTGATTTTGTATACATTAAATCTCATTTTTACAAAAATATGAGGGGTTTTCTATGGATAATAAGAAGACTTCACCAAATTAGAAGCACGATTAGTTCTAGATAGAATATTTTTATATTAAAAGTTCACTTTCAATAAATTAATTTTTATTTAATATTTTATAATTTTTGAAAATTAAACTACACCTTCATAAACTTTCACCGATCTCTATGTATTTCCTTGAAATTAATGTATGTAATGATTTTCCTTTTACGTGATTCTTATTATAAAACTAAATAATTAAAAATATTTAATACTAAAATATTGAAGGTAATAAATTGTGTGAAAAATGTGTATGTTTCAATGAAATAGTTATGTATAGATTTATAAAAGAAAATATTAAATATAAAAAATTTAATACAAACATTAATTTTCAGAATTTAAAAATGATAAAACATTATAAATTTTAATATCATAATTACAAAATAAATTGTTTTAATATCAATAAATTTAACCAAATAAATAATGATGAAGGTCAGGTTTTTAAATCAATATATGTTTATCCAAATCTATTGAATATAAAATATAACATAAAAATCATATTATTAATTAATATATATATATAATTAAATATCAATATTTAAAAAAGTGTTTACACATGTAAATCAATAAAAGGAAATGGAATATAATTATTTACCTGAATAATTTAGAGATCATATTAGTGTGTTTTCATATCCCTTTGGAATTATCATTTTGATAATAATGAACTATATATGTGTTATTGTTGTTTTTCATCTTCTATAAACTGAATAACATATGGAGAAATCACATATAATTCCATAACATCATCATCATCCCCATTCCCCAAATGAAATTTTTCTATTGAACATTAAAAACTATCATCATTAAATAAAGCAATAAAATAAAACATTTTATTTATATGTTTCACCATGATTAATGGGTCATATTTTCATATAAATAATTTAAAATATTATAATGTAAATTCATAATCATCATGTTCCTCCCCACCAATAATTTCACCCTAGGTACACATAAACACAGTTACACAAAATTTAGATAAATAATTTTCAAAAATATCCTCAAGAACTACAAAATATGTCATTGATGATGAATTGAGTTTTAATATTTTCCACTTGATAATTTTCATGCTTAAACGACAACAATGACACTATTATTATTAATAGTTTACATATCTTCCTGATTATTTTCAATAAAATGTGTAAGCATTATTATAAAAAATAAATAATGTGATCAAATTAAGATATGGCTACCCTACTAACCATTTAAATGTTTTTAAGAAGATAATAGTATGTTGAAGGTCTCTTGAAACTTTGAAACAAATGTAATTTAATTCTCAATAATCATCCAATTTTCATTTCTTTTCAGATATTATACATTTATTCATGTAATATAAGATTATATATATGGTTCAACATTATTTGGGTTGTTAAAAATGTATATATTTTTCTATATCAATTCACCAAATGGAATATACAATATCATTACGCCATGATTCCCTCAACATTCCCTATCAACTATCTAATGTCCATATATGGAGATACCTTTATAATCAACATAAAATAAATATTCAGTAAAAAACCCAGTTACCAATTCCAACATATTTTATTGAATCATTTAGATATCTATTTGAGGGATATTTATAAAATATCTCTTGAAAAATTTCATGTATCACTAGAAACGATACTTATAGTGCAAATAAATTGTTTGAAATTTTATTATATAACACAATAAATTAATCCACAAATGACCCATTATATCAAAAACAATCATAGGATATTAATTTATAATTTAGAATGTATGAGCACAATATCATTCCCCAAAACACCTAACACAATTGGATCAATCATGATGATGCAAGTGAACATGAAAAAATAACAGAACATGATGATTAAAATTCTAATATGTGTCAGAAATATAATTCACAATGTGGAAGAAAATAATATTATCATCCATATATGATATTGATGTTTTTTTATACCTATTAATTTAAAATCATTCAAATGATAGTGAATCATTTCATTTGGAAAATATACACCTGGTACTATAATACAATGAAGTCACTAAAAATACCATCATATCAATGTTTTTAATGTGTGATAATGAAGATATAAATATTATATGTTTCCATTGAATATTTTCATTTGTATAATATTAATATTTTTATCCAAATATTTTTTTACTATATCATCCTTTTATTGCAAACTGTTGTGGGGGTGATTATATTCCTATAATCCATTAAATAATTTTTTCAATTAAAAATAAGGATCGTAAATTAAAATAAATCATAAACATACCCTGTAAAATGACTTTATGAAATTTTATTATTAATAATATGATGTCTCTACTCCACAAATTGCACATCCATTATATCCCATAAAATAATATCCAGATATGTTTTCATATGAAAGAATGTTTTTATAATGACCAATATCATAAAACACAAAATAAAATACGAGTTCTAATAGTAATCCAATTATGTACCAAAATTATCCAATTGAATATTCAAATTATCAATAAATGGTGAAAGACATACATCAATATCATTTTATGCTTTCTATGTCCAAATACCATCATGATCATAATATCATATTTTTCATATGTATATTTCTGCAGAAAAGTTATAAATTAACAAAAAAACATGAAATTAACTATCTCGGATACTAGGGAACAAATATCGATTCATTAAATTTGTGTACAATACCATTCTATAATTTCTATATTCACATACAAAATCAGGATTTTTTTCAGATATCCCCCACTATGGTGATTCATCCTGCTGACATAAGTTTCCAGAAGAGATTATCTAATCAGTATAGAATAGTAACATGTTTTTCGCATTATAATTTTCAAATAGAATCCCCAAATGAGAAATGAATGAATGGTACCAAATTATTTAGTATGTGTTTTTAAGGATGTTCTAGATAATGATCCAATGATTAATATTTCACCCATTATATATTTTTTTGTACAAAATTAACGTCATTTTTTGTAATGATTCATATTCCTTAATAAATAATACATAGTAGTTGAAGAAAAAAATTCCTACTTTTTAAAACCATATCCTATTAGGAATACTATTTTATTTGGATCATAATTATAATTTGGTATAAGATTTATTTCTGGTAGTTTCAATTTTAAAAGGATATGGAATTTAGGGAAAATTTAATAACCCCACTCATCTATGTTTATCAAGTGAACTAATATTATAATTTTTGAAAAAAAAATTAGTGAAACCTGGGAATAATATTTTTTCAAAATTATTATACAATCATTCAAAAATTAAAATTTTTAATGGTTTCAACACCTATAGCCTGACTTAATTCATCAATTCTATTTTATTCCTCATTATTAATACCTTAATCTACTTTCGATGTAGAATATTTTGTTATTTAACCGTGTGAGATACAACATGATTCTTTAAAAAAATTATAGTAAATGGGATGATCCTTGATTTCTATGGAATTTACCATTCTTATATTCAAACACTTCATGCGTGGACAAAAAAAGAATCATTGTTTTTGAGAATTCCTTTCAAATACTCCATGAAATTATAAACCCCTTTCTCAAATTCAATAGTTTTTATTCAAAAATTTATCATATTATGAACTATTAATTACCAAATATAAAATTATAAAATTTTTATATGATTAAATTAAAAATGTCTAAAAATTTATAAAATTTAAATTTTGAACATTAAAACATATATTCAATAAAATAAATTATTTCTAAATATTTTAGCAGAAAAAAATATAAACATAATGATAAATAAATATCATTGAAAATTTTAAATATAGGAAATTATATATATATATATATATAATAAAAACTATAATAAATTTTATAAAAATATTTTTTTGAAACCATTTTAAAAATTAATGCCAATTTACTAATTTTTTGATCAAATGTTAACGTATCAAAATATTAATAAATCAAGGAAGGATGAAAGGAATTCTATCTGAAAGAAAATTTTAACAAAAAAAAATTATAAATACAATAAATTATTATTACAAATAGTTCCAAAAGAATATGGATTGGAAGGGGAGGAAGGAGTTCAATTTTGGAGCTCATGCACGAGATGAACCATTAGATAAATCAACATGTAAGATGTTGGATCCAGCCATGAATCCTAATGATCTTATTGAGAACATGGATTTATATAACCTATATAATCCTAAAAAATATCAACCCTCATATCATAGAGAACCATCAGGGTTGAATAGACCGAAGAGTAATTCTTCAAGTGTCATCACAGTAGATATGAATCTCTCATTCTCTAATATTGTAATTAATTCTGTTAGAATTATTATTAAAAAATGCGAGTTAAAAATTTTGTAGAAAACCCGTAATTTGTGGAATATAGGATCAATTTGTGAAGATACTAAATTTACCATATGGAACCCGGTGCCACACACAAGTGCCTCAAGCTACACTACCACATTCCATTAGTGTTCCTCCCCATATGCTAGAGGTTTCCAATGAATATAGAGGATATTAAAAATTAATCACGAGGATACTATAACCAATATTGTGAGATTAATACACCAGCAAAAAAATAGCAGAATTACATATTACCACACACAATACCTGCAACTCCTGAGAATCAAAGTAGAAGAATCAATATCCAACTAAAGCATAAAACATGCCATGCTAATGTATGTGTATAGTGTCTCAAATTCAACTCAAAATAAAAACACTACAGAATCTCAAACAAGGTCCCACAACACATTTGGTTTCCTCATTCAAGATCATTACCAACTCATCTATCTAACTCATGGACCCTTCCCTTAACCCATCTAGAAACGACAATGATTTTTAAGTGCCAATCAGGAAGCCCAAGTAGGGTATGAGTTCAAATAATTAGCTCACAACTAACAGCATCTAGAAAAATATCAGTAAAATAATATAGTATTCATCATTATTAAAACAATTTACAGTGTATAAGTAATCAGATATCACAATATTAATAATTATTTATTTAAGCACATAACTCCTAGGTTCATACATAATCATATGACTCAATCCCTACATCCTCTCATACTAGATCTCAAATTAATATTAAGTGATATTATATATATAAAGTAATAACTTTTTACCATTAATCAGTTCGTCCTAGAATGACCATATTACCAGTCACACATTACACAATATAATGAACCTATTCCCACTCAATAATTCAATGCTACATGACCATGTTACTATTATGACATTACACAATATAATGACCATGTCTCCATTATATTATGAAAAACAAAATGACCATGTTACCACCATACCTAAAATCCCATGTCACCATTCACACATCACCCATTAGAAAGACTGTGTTTTGATTAATTATTCACAACAAAATGACTATATTACCATTCATCACAAAATTAATTCAATCATTATTTATTCACATCAATTCTATTACTAATTAAATAATTATTTTATCATATAAATTATAATAATTAAATCACAATTAATTTATTACATCAATCTCATTAATTATTTCATCAAAGAATTAATTACTAATCCTTACTCAAAATTCCATAAGTAATTCAAAAATTAATCACATCATTCAAAATTTCAATAATTCATAATTAATTCCTCAATTAATTATGTGAAATCATATATCTCAATATCCTATAATTCATTTTTCAATAAATTATTTCAAATCAATAATTTCTATATATTAGTGTTAATCGTAAAATTAATTATCTATAATTCCACAATTCTTGAAATCTAAAATTCACTTCTACACAATCAACCAATTTTTCCAAATAATTAATTGAATCATTATCAGAATTTCTAAAAAAATAAAATAAATCTATCAATAACACACACATAATTTTTTTCATGACTATGGTATATGAATTATAGACCAGCTACCTCAATTGGTTGTTGAAAAAACATCTAACAAAAATAAAAAAAAATTAACAGCACTATGATGTACAATGAGATACAAATGTAAAAACTAAACAAAGATCATGAAAATAAATATATCTAAAATATAGAAATATATATACAGTCATAGGTATAGATAAATTTATTATGTATAGATTATAAAAAAATAATGAACAAAACCGCAGGAAGAATACGGTAAGAATTGGAGAAGAGCGATAAAGAAAATGTGTTAGGTTTCTCATACAAGGATGGTTATGGATCATCAATGTAGGATTATAATCATGAATAATAGAGGAAAATAGGCCTTATAATCCCTCCATAATTCAATGAAATAATGAATAATTATAATGGTCCTTAGTTCAGTTTAAATGAGTGAGTTTCGGGTGTTAGAAGGTAATAAATAACTAAATATTGAGCAATATTAAAAATCACACACTGTTTCTTAGGCATGGGTTCATGGTTTGAATGACCCATGAAGATTAACCACATGCCTAATAATTTGGGGGTCCATAGATTCTCTTTTTGGGTGTATGGTTTTATAAACGGTTCCCTAGACATGCGAACACCCACTATCCATGGTTACACAATTTGCTGGTTTAGGGTGCATGGTTTTCTCTAATCGTGAACCAAACATGCACAACCATCTTTCATTTAATATTTCCCTATATTAGACCAAAAAAACCCTATGGTAAAAACTAAAATAAAATTAACCAGAATGAAGATAACAGGAACCAATAAATCTGATATGGATAACTCCCTAAATGGTCAGGATCTTATAATCAACCCACCTTATAATAGCATTTCCATGAGCTGCACTCCGAAGCCTTATTAAGATTTCAATTAAAAAATATCGGTCCACTGATCCAACATATCTATTTTCATCACCCATGTTTCCTTCTACACACATCGTAGTTTTCACTCCACAAAAACTACCCGCACAACCTATCTTTATAATACATCATCTGTATTAGATGATCCTCAAAGGACATAGCTATCTCAATCTCAAAAGCATCCACATAGATCACATGAGAAGGGTCAGGGTGTTACATATGTAGTTTTGATACATGGGAAAAATAATTCAGAGTATTGTATTTCTTTGGAATCACAAATCGGATGCCACTGACCTGATTCTTTCCACAACCTCAACCAATCAAACAAACCTGGGCACAAATATGCCCTGTCTCAATATCTGGCAATGGCCCAACATATGACACACATAAAGGAATAGACGATAAGAAAATATAAACATTAGGGGTACTCTTAATCAACCATTATATTACATATATATAATCTGAGTTGCTTCCACATGAATCTAAAATTTCTCAACCCCCACCAACGTATCCTTCATGACACTCAGCCCCATAAATTCTAACTCACCTGTCACCTTCAATCATAGAAGTGTTCATCATGTCCAACCAAAAAGTTGATCTTATTATTCCATATATATATATTCATAACAACTATATTTATAGATAAACTATAATAAAACCATATTTTTATCCCAATATCCATCGATGTTAAGAAAACAAGCTCGCATCATATCCTGAAGTACATTTATCGTATGTTCCGACTTCCTATAATTTTGTGGGTGGAAAGCCATAGTAAACAAAACATGTGTACCATGTTTTCTTCTAAAACCCTACTATAAGTGAATTGTAAAATGTGATTCATTGTATGAAACTATAATTCATGGCACCCCATTTATATAGACTATATCATGAACATAAAAATCTCTTAACTTCTCAAATGAGAAAGTATACCATATAAGAATAAATGTGCTATGATCATCAATTTTTCCCAAATAACCCTTATAGAATAATTCCTCTATGGTTTATTTGGGAGACCCACCACAAAATAAATTTTCACAGCATCCCAAATCTATTTCAAAATTGGAAATTTCTATAAAAAACCTATAGGTCTTTGATGCTTAGCCATCACCTGCTGACAGGTGTAAGATAATATCACAAACCCTTCTGTCTCCTTTTCATGCATGGATACTAAAACTGTCAGCATAAGTCGTTGTACATTATCGTCACAACTTGATACCCCAACCACATCGAGGAATGAAACACATGAATTAAATACTCCAAAATTATTATAGGAATAGTAATATAATTCATAAAAAGACGATATCATCCTCATCTATGATCCAATCTAAATGTGTCTCTCCATATTCAATGACACAAAAAGCTGGGGAGGGGCAGATCAAGTGGGCTGGGCCTACGGGTCATGTATTGGGCATGGTATGCCTCTGGGCCTTCGGGTCATGTATTGCGGGTTTGTCGGGTACTGTGCCTTGAGACTACAGGTCATGTACAGGTTCCCCTTCAACACTTAAAAGGTGGATTATCCATAATAAAATAAAAAAGAAGGCCTTCAGGCCATTCAGGAATATTCAATGATTTCCCTCAAGGAAAATCTTTTGGTATCTTTATACTGTCTATCCCTAATACTTAATATAGGTTTAGACTCCAATAAAACTATTATATGATTTATATAATATTGAATCATCTGACCCATAACATTCATATCAGACAGCAAAGTCACCATCTTCCACTCAGCACAAGAATCCTCAACTACCTGAGTTTGAGAATCCCCTATTAAAGAATCAACAACACAATTTTCAATTCCAGGAATATATTCTTTCTCCAAATTAAATTATTTTATATATTCAACCCATATATACTATAAAATATTCAATTATCACTAAAAAATATGTATTTTATGACCATGCGATTAGTATACACTCAAAACGTTTCACCCAAAAGATAGTTCCACGATCACATTACCACATAAACCATTATAGCTCACTCGAGATCATACAGAGTGTAGTTTTATTCATGTGGCCCTAAATTCTATGACCAATACACTACAACTCAGTCTCCTTTAATTAACACAGCTCCATGTCCAATCATAGAAGTATCATAATGCACTGTGTACTCCTCACTTTCCTTAGGTAGGAAAAAGAATGGTTCTAATTTCAGGTTCTTATTTAGCTGCTAAAAGTTATTTTCTCTTGATTATCACCACTAAAACATTATCCATTTCTTATGATATTCTGATAGTAGTTATTTTAAATATGAATAGTCCTGGATGCACTTATTATAATATCTAGCTAACCCCATTATTATTCAGATATCAAATATGTTATTGGGTTGCTCCTAAGAAAAAACCACCTATACTTTATCTAGAACCATAGAAACACCTTCCACCGTGAATATTTTACCCAATAATTGTACATGATCAATACAAATATAAAACTTAGATATCTTGGAGTATAGTTTGTTCTTTATTAGTGTAGTTAAGATGGTGTTATTATGGAGGTCAGGGTCTCCAGGATTTTGGGATTACAATAAGATGTCATCCAAAAATACTTGTTCAAACTGATATATGTACAAATGAAATATTATATACATCAGAGACATAAACACTATTTTTTTCATCAACCCAAATGGAATATGACGAACACATATAGTCAATATCATCTTCTGAATGTTGTCATTGGTATATCATATGTCCAAAACTCTCATATAATTATACCTCGATCTCAAGTCAATCATTGAGAATACACAATATCCTCTCAACCATTCAAATAGATCATCAATACATGGAAGAGGTTACAATTTCATTAAATTTTCCAAGTTCAACATATGGTAATCAATACATAATCACAATCACCCATCATCATTATTTCCAAAAAAATAGAGGTAAACCCAAAGAAAATGATTCCATTGGGATAAATAATTTATCATTCAACTCATCCAATTGGTTCCTAATCTATTGAATCTATGTCGATGTCATTCTATGTTGTGGAAAAGAAACTGGATCTCCTCGCGACATGATCTGAATTGGAATTACACTTCTCCCTTAGGTGGAAAAAAGAAGTGTATTTGAAAAATACATCCCGAAACTAGTCAGCTATAGGTAGAGGGACATTTTACTCTACACATACATCATCTTGTAATATAATAGTAACCCAGGATATGTGTTCTCCTAGTTGATGAATAATTTACCTGGCATGGATATCCCACTCTATATGGTCAATATAGATTTCACCCTAAGGAAACTTAAAGGATTCTCTCACCTTGTAAAAATAAATGTTTATTTGTATGTGATTAGTAATTTCATACTAATAATTCTCTCAAATCTTAACATTTTTAGAATATAGAGGTCACATATGAAATGATTCTCACTAACATATAGAAAACACCACTTAAATTAAAGTATTTATCCCAACCGTACTCCCAATGGTGTATCTGTAGTCATAACCCATCTCACAAAATCCACCACTAGGCTTAAACAAGTGACACATTTTGTAAAAATAATGTAATGGGAGTAACAAGTATAAAATATTTAACAGGATAATGAATATTATACCATAATAATACCTCTCTTTTTCAACGTTCCATCCATTCAATCCACATATGTAGGCTACACCACATGAAACTTTCCTTCCTCTATTCCTTGTGATGCAGTCTGAGTCCCCTTTATTGTACTAATCTGTTGGTATGTGCGCTCATGTCATGATGATACACATCCACTACCCCCACCTCTTACTATATTAAAACTCAATAGTCCAACATTATATTATGTGGAAGACCCCCTTCCACCCACTTATCCTACAAAGCTATAACCTCACTACTCATCTATCGCTAGGTCCTGTAATACCTCTATATGTGTCATGTATTTCCATAAGACAGATAATATACCGGTGGATGAGGAAAATATCTATGGAAGTGTCATTACCAACCATAATATTGATAGATCACTCATGGAAGGTTTTCTAAAACCAATCACTCAATATGGGTACTCTGTTTCGCACTACCCTAGATGACTTTGTCGAAGAAACTATTACTACTCATAGAATTTGTACCTTTCATTAATTTAGTTAGAACTATATTTTATACAGTATAATACTCCTTTAGGTTCTCCTCATCTATGAGATCCTAATCCACCGAATTAAAAAACTTCCTTAACGAAAAAACAGGATTTCATCAGACTCAATATCACATTTAAGCCCATCATGAAATTGAACCATTGTATTTATCTCGTCCCCTACCAACATTGGAGAAAATAATTACATATCTACGAAGAATATACCATAGTCCATAACAAAGATACTCCCTAGAGCCATCATCATGAACTCAGATGGTCTCTCTTGCCTCATCTTCTCTATATATAAGTGCTCCCGGAACATCTCCATGATGTCCTTCCATAAAATATTGTCAGACTATCTAGTATGTGACTGATTGTCCCACCAACACCCCACTAATCCGCATACCATGAATGTATCTATCTTGACCATCTTCTATATATGGGACTCCAAGTGATCATGTATAGTCTTGAGGAAATCAACCCAGAACTCTTCCCCCTGAGGTCCACCTGGCCTAGTTCAATTCAATGCATGCTGCAACTGGAACTCACTCATCCGATCAGAAATACATTTCATAACCTAAATTTGTTATCATCCCATTATTTTCATGATATGGGAAAATTTATTTCATAAATTCTCCCCATATTCTTCACCTGGAATAATAATATCCTTAGGTACCACTATCAGATGATCATCCCAAGAAATGTCATCTGGTCGTCCTCTAAACAAGCATCATTAAGGAGTCATACTTTCTAATATTCCAAAAATGAAACATTTATATACACCTAAAAATGAAAAATTTACATAATATGGAATCCGAACATGACAAAAAATGTATTTTCCCAATCCCTTATCAGATAGTAAAAACCAATTCTCTAAAACTTCACTTAACCATATTACACCAACGTCTTATTTAACAAGGTTAAAAACATTCTCGTTATTCATGATTAACATTTACAAGACCATTTATTCACATCTAGATTAAATTTAAATTCATTCTCAATTTCATGTTAGACATAATTTGTACTTCAATTTTCACAAGCACAAGAAATAGTTCAAGTTCAATATCCTACTCATGACCCATTTTCCCATGCATACCTAAAATGATACATATAAAAAATAAATATGTTTTGACTAGAAAGATTCATGAAAACTAAAAACTCAAATCATAAATTGATGGAGGTAAAATCTCATCAAATCTAATAATCTATAATCACATCACACAACAAGTACGGCTCCCAAAGTGAAATTACAATCAACTATAAGAGCAAACAAAACCAACAATAATTCCCACCTAGGATAATTGGTTTCTCCCCTTACATTATTAAGCTACTCCCATGCATGAGCTCATAAACATGGAAAGAATATTCCTATTATCATATCTACCATTAAATAATAATAATAATAATTAGAATAAAACTAATTTGATACCTCTTAGTAACCTACTGAATCAGGTGCCATGAACTGATTCCATGATCCAGACCACCAAATAACCTTTGGATTTCCTCCCCATATGCTAGAGGATAATCAATAGAATGGATTGTATGAGAAGTCGATCATGGGGAGAATACACCATCTTAGTCATAGTAATATGTAAGAAAAAAATAAATAAATAATAATAATAACATATTCCATAAAGAAAATCAGCAAATCATGTAAATCAAAAAAAAGAAATTTGATATCTAACTATAGTACAAAACAGGACATGTTCATGTACGTGTTAGACATCTAAATTGAAACAAAAAAGAAATACACTGAAGGCTCTACAAGTTTGTTTGAAAACACATCGTGTTCCCCAATACAATTTCCGTGACAACCAGTCAATATAAATCAGTTCCTTTTTTCCTTACCCTATCTAAAAAACAACGTCTATCCAAGTATTGATCAGGTATTCCAAGTTGGGTGTTTTTGAAACTCATTATTCCACCACCAATGGTGTCTAAAAAATATACAATCTAATAATAGTTTATTTAGTGGTATAAATAATAATTAAAATTTTTATTTAAATATTTATCTTGTTATTAATTCATCATTATTTGACCACATAACTCCTAGGTTCCCGTATAAAAATATGCAGCAATCCCTAGATAGTCTCATACGAGTTCCTGAATTATTCCAATGTGATATTATATCTCCACAATAATTTTTTTATTAATAATTAATTCATAATTTAATTCCCATATTAAAATTCACAAATTACACAATATAATGACCATGTTCCCATTCTAAAATTTATAATTAAATGACTATGTTACCATTCATACATTACCCAATAGAATAAAAATGTTTCCATTCATTAATTCAAACCTAAATGATCATGTTACCATTCACACCTGAATGACCATGATATAATTCACACATTAGAACATGGAATTACCATGTTTCCATTAATTAATTTACTAGTAAATTAAAATTTTACCATTCATCAAAAAATCATTTTGAAAATTATTTATCCCAATAAAATTCATTTCAAATTAAATAATTTGTTTATCACATACATCGCTATTATAAATTCTGTAACTAATTATGTTAATAAATCCCATTAATTAATTCACTAACTGACTGACTGAAAATTCATTTTTAATTATTCAAAAACTTTTAAGGACAAAGTGAGAAACGACCAAATTCATTATTAAATCCAAACCAACAAAACAAAAACAACCCCAATCATATCTAGGCTCAGCCTCTCCCCAGTAAATATATCATGTCAATAAGTTGTCACCAATGCATGAACAGTTGATTGGCAGTCCCATGCAAAGTGGAACGGGCACAGAACCAATGAAATATCCATACCATCTCAATCATCCATTCAATTTGCATGCAGATGTGGAAGCTATATTCTCTGAACCCCATCTGACACAAAATTATGTAAATGGTTGGGAACCCAAAAAACACCTCAAGACATACCATGGTTGGTCTAAAAGAAAACTCAAAATGAACCAGAATGATTCTCAACCAATGACAAAACCCATAAATTTTGCAAGGGGAATTAAAAATTTAATGAATATTAATTGAAATTGGCTCCCTGAACAACTTCCAGGAGATAGATGTTAATTTTCCTGGAGTCACCATCACCATATTATCAATATCTGTGGCCAACTAGTCCCAAGATTGTATGTAATATTAAATTATAATCATCCATCTGTTGAATCCCATGACAAGAATAATATCTTATTTGTAAACCAAGGCATATTTATCCTCATTAAGGGATTCTCTTAATGGCCTCCCCATCATTTTAGTTTCCCCCTCTTCAGATGCATTAAGCACTAAGACCTGATCAACCGGTTCCTCTTCATTACATAACAAAAGCTCCAATCATTGATCTCCCTAATCCCATGGCCTATAAGGACCCACATCCTCAAGGACATCCTTTTTGGTGTTTTCCTTTCATGCTAATTAGGTCTCCAATGGTGGAAGAAAAGAAGAGTAGTCCTTCTTACTATCCCTCCTCCTATTACTGCTATAATTTCTCAGACATGAAGATTTAATAGTCGAGAGGATGTGATTATCTTTTCTGCCTTCATCCACGCAACCCCAACAACCTCTAAGGAGAGATAATGAACATAGATGGGTCCTAACTCTACATGTCCCTCAAACATGTTTCTCAAATGTATTGTGGACTAGATCCCTGATTCAGATCCCATGGAATCCCAGCTTCGCTTGGCAAGGCTGTCTCTAGAACAGGCCCCTCCATCCCTTCCAAAAAATTATCTCTTCCTGAGACAATATCCTCTTTGAATTCCATCCGCACAATGACTAATCCACTTATGGTGACCATGTAGCCAACACAAACCATGTCCTTATGAATCCATCCTTCCTCCCTCCCTCCATAATTGCAAGAAGGTGGACCAGCCAAAGCCTCCCTCAATCTACTAAAAACACTTGAAACCATTGGATTGACTTGAGAGACCACTGGATAATGAACACATGTGTTTAGACCCTATTATTACTTATTTGGAACATCAGATTCCCCTGGTGTTCTTACTGATTCCCTATCCTCCCTGAATAGACTACCATCATGTTTTCCCCTACCCAAATCATTGGTCAAACCTGGAGGCCCCTGCTCCATCCTCTCTGCCTCCTCAATAACTTCTGCCTCTCTACCACAGCCATAGCCCTGCCACAAGGCCTTCAACTCCCTTCAAAATTAAGCCAGTGAATACCCCAGACATCCACACCCAGCATAGAATTCCATCCAACTTTCATAGGCCACTTGTTATTGGAAAAGGTCATCTTCACCCGACGTAATCCACACATAATCAAACATGACTCAGGAAACATCTATTTCAACACATATACATGGATTAACAAGATGTAAAAGGGTTATAGTGCGGCTGTCAAACCACATGTATCAACTAATGGGGTTCCCTAGCATGTGAATAAAATCATGATTTTGAAAATGGAAAAAAGATTTGGAATGCTAACCCAGGTATCCATTGAAGGAAAAAAGATGCTTCATGTGCAAATAAATGGACCAATGAGATAGGTAGAATCTGATTTCGTTGAATCTACAAGGTGTTCGTGACTAGGCCTTGATGAGGTTAGATTCTGAGGAAAAATGAATCATAATTTGATGACTATCCAGAAGGCCCACAATATCCCTATCTTGCAAACCCCACGCGCCAAAGACATGTGTATCAAAGGAGTCAACATAAGGGAATCACAAGTAAATTATAGCCACCATGGTGTGGTTCTGGAGATCAATGGATTCTGAGAACTCCATGGTAGACAGCGACAATTCTGGGAATCCATAGAGAAAATCTGAGACCTTCGGACTAATAGAGATTTGAGGAATAAGGGGGGAATATTTGGGGTTAGAAAAGGGTATGAATGAAGGGTTAACATCTTTTTTGGACAATGAGGGTCCCTCCCCCGGCAGTGGGTGACGGAAAAACACAGTGGCCGCCATCGGTACAGCGGATGAGCCCTTCAAGTTTTCGGAGATGACGCTCAGAACGACGGACTGTTCAATCAATTCACTAAGTAATTAATCAATATTCACATATCAAAATATCATAATTAATTACACAATTAATTATCTCATTTGAAATATAAATACACCGTAATTAATTACATAATTAAATATCTAAATTATTGTATCTTGGTGTCCTATAATTAATGAATAATTTAATTATCCTCATTAACCAATATCTAAATCTCATAACTAATCATATAATTAATTATCTGAAAGTCTAGAATACCTGAAATCTCTAATTCACATCAACAGAATTAAACATTTCACCGAATTAATTAATTTAATTAAGAAAAAATTTTATAAAAATATACTACATATTCAATAATTACGTAAATTTAATTAAAATCGTGACTATGGATTTTTAATTACATAACAACAAACACAATTCCTTCTATGAAAAATATCCCAATTGAAATCCTCAAATTTTAATGGCATATGACATAGAATGAGATATTGATCTAAAACATAATTTGATATAAAATAAACCAATATATCTCTAATGTAGATCTAGATCTATATTACTAGATTGAGAAATAAAATACTGGGTATAGATCTAACCAAAATAGAAAAAAAACAACTTATAAAGAATGAGTATGAATGGGTTAAAATTGGGAATGAAAACAGGTTAGGGTTCTCTAAGTTGGAGGGTTATGAATCATTGGTCTGAGATTCAAATCATGAAAAACGGAGGCCGGATGTCTTTGGAATCCCTTTGGGAAGCATTTAAATTTTATGAAATCATAAGGGTCTATTTTTGGGTTTCATTGTGTGAGTATTGTGTGTGTGAGGGAAATAAAAACTACTTTTCAGGAAAAAATCATAATTGTGCACAGTTTCTTAAGAAGGGGCATGTAGTTTTTCCAAAATGTGAACATTAACCATGAACCGATTATTTTAGGGGTTTACAGTTTCTTATTTTATGTCACATGGTTTGACAAAATGTGCACCATTTTTTTGGACACCCTATATCCATGGTTGCATGGTTTACTGGGTTGGGGTGCACTATTTGGTCTAACCATGCACCAAACCTATACAACTCTCATTAATTAAATATATAAAAAAATCTACAAAACACACCATATTGTAAATATCAAATGAAAATTACTCATGGAAATGAAAAGTAGATCCTATAAACGAACATGATTTCAATCCTAAAATGTATGTGATCTTACACTGCATCATTGTACATGTATTTATCCAATGTAGGGAGAAGCTACGTAGAATCAATAAACATGATGGGAGAATTTTAGAGATCTAGGGTTTTATGGAATTAAAGATACCTACTTTTGGAAGAGTTTAAATTCACATATTAATTCTATATAATGAAATCAAATAAAAATAATGGAACTTTTGTTCTATTACCATGAATAATGGAATCCTTGGATATCAAGAGTGGGATCGTAACATTGACCCCAAAAAATTTAAAGAACACCCACTACATGGTTTGGATTCGAAATATTTAATATTAATTATATTTTTTAGAAACCCCATATTATATGGGAAATTTCCTCTTCTATTATAAACCAAATGACGTTTGATAGGAAAATATATAATCCAAGACTTATGAACATTTCAAGAGTTCTAGTTGAAGTTGACATGGCTTCCACCCTTGTGTAAGAAGTGGTGATAGCCACCAAGGAAGATAGATTCAATATTAAGTTCCATTATTAGTATAATCCAATGTCTATAAGGAGTTTGAAATATTTGGAAATTATTTTGAGATTAATACATCCATATTTTGGAATTTTTTAACATGATGGGGAATGATGTATCATTCTATTGGAGGGCTTATGAAATTGGAAAGAAGGTGGCTGAACAACCTTCTAGTTATAATTCCATACCTAATACAGTGGATCCAATGAACCCTATACATTCATATATGGGGGATAAGAAAAGGAATTTTTTAACATTGATATGGTTTCCCTTGTTGTAATTTTTACTGTGGAGGAAGATGATAAATATCATCTATTGAATCATAGAATGGACGTTTTGGATAAATTAATAAATGAAAAGAATCATCAACATGCTAAAGATGTACTGGTTTTGGATGGTTCTACATTAGAGGATGATTATTACCATTCCAAAGAAGTATTGGATATTCGTCTATGTTCATAGGTTGGATCAATGATCACTCTCAATAGTAGTATCTTATTTAATCTCAGGATAGTAATATGGTTACTCTATAGGATGATATTCAATATAATCATAGAAAACTAAATGCCTCTCAAATATGATAACTAGATGAAACCTGGTGAATCCTGTCATCAATAATTCACCTGTGATGTAGGATTTTACTAATGTAAACATGGATATTTCAATGCAAAATATTAAGAAACTAATTCAGAGACTGGAATTTTCATTTTCTTGTCTGGGTTATAATAAAATGTGCAGTAATTCCACCTCACTATTGACATTTCCTTTGTAAAAAAATAAATTGGAAGGAAACAATAGATTCATCCTGAATCGGAGGAAAATCCATGGTGTCCTTGCTATTATAATTTTATATCTCATTTTAAAGAAGATGAACCATTCAAACAAGTTCCCACATGAAATGTTACATTTAGATGAATGATTGAGAATTCTCCATGGGTATTCAGTACTCCCTTAGTAAATTCATAATCTTTTATTGGATGTACAATTCTGAAAAATTATACATATCTTAAATAAATAATCCTTTTGGATGTAATGAGGAGGGTGTGGATCATTTTCATGTAAATAAAAAATAGTGAAGAATGGTAAGGAAACCAAAATCAAAACATTCAAAATAGGAGGTTCCCAAAACTATGTGTGGACTAACACTAAAAAAATGAATATCCTAAATTGTAATTGTTAATGGATGGGAATTCCTCTAGGATCGTAGCCATTAAACACTTCATTATGAAAAACATTCCAATTTTAATTTTCTTTGTGGTTCCAAAAATTAGATATGAATATTGAAATACATTTAATGTGATTCCTATGGATACTCATTTTTTTCACAAAACATAAATGAATGTGATGTTGAAACTCTTTGGATTCAAATTTATGAAAAAATCCTTCTTCAATACCTTAATAATTAAAATCAATCTATCGCTGTTTCTATTGTCATGCATGGTAATTAAGTATATATTTTTATGTTTGTACACCAAACATATATAAAATTTGAATATATATTTTAAAGGATCTTGAAAGCATATCATAATAGATGTTTGAATTATGGTTAATATTTTGAGATTTCAACAATGTTTAAAATATTTAAAACATGATTGAATCAAATTTAAGAATAATTAAATATCAAAAAAATAATATTTTTTATTGATAAATTTAATCTAGTTGAATTCCATTTGGATATAGGTGATTTCACTTGGTGTGAATAAAACATTAATGGTTGACATGTTAGAAAAATAGATAGTTGTATTGTTCAAGTAGATAGTGGGAATAATTCCATAAATATCTCTTACATCACACTCCCAATTTTATATTTTGTTCATTATTTTATTTTTTCTGACATTTGTTTTACAAAATAAGGATTGTTCACCTCCATTTAATTTTCTACAATGTGTGTATTGTTGAAACTGGATTTTGGGAAATTATTATGAATGTTCGGATAATTTATACATTGGGAATACCCGTATATATTTTGAAATACAAACTAAAATGGATTGTTAAAGAATTTAGTTTTTTATCATTTTAGAAAAATGATGGTGACATTGAGGATGATGAGAAACATTTGTCACACATTCAATGTAGTCATCAAAATTAATATTTTTTCCTACGAGATAAGATGAAATATCTGTCACAATTTGAATAAATATGGGATATTAATGAAAATTTTTCATAGAATCAGTGTAATTTAATAAGGAAGAATGTAGGAGAAAAAAATCAGAACATTTTACTACGTGAAAATGGAAGTGATGTAAAGTAGAAGATTTATATCCCTGAAGATCAATGAAAATTTTCTCATCATAAAAAATTATATTTATAATTATTTGAGAGAATAATTTTATGTTATTTTCTCATATGATGTGGAATATAAAAGCCATAATATGGTTTCAAATATTAATAAAAGTTTTTATGGTGTTCAAAATGTAGGATAACTAAACCACCTGATTAAAAGGAAATAACGATTTCCATTTTCTCATAAAACATTTATAGTGTGGCAGGACCAGACGGCTTAACTGATATGATCTTACTGTTAAAGGAATAAAGATTCTATGGGGAGGTTATTATATATATGGAATTTTTTTACATGTATCTATTCCTTATGGAGTGAATCCAAACAAAATTTATGGATTTTAAAAATTGAGAATTCCATGGATATCATGGATTAGAGGCTGATTTCAAGTAGTCTCACAACAGAAAATGTTATTAGTAAATTTTTTATTTGGATAAGATTGTAAATGATTTATAATTATAAATTAATTTGAAATTTTTCATGATATAACCGTTCAAAATTTTTTTTACATTGTTTCTAAATTCATCAGTTTCATGAATTATAAGTTGAAATATGGGAATTATTTCCTCACAATTGATATCTCAAAGGCCATTAAAATGAGTAGATGAAAATTAATTTTTGATGTTATCCGAATAAATGGATTCTCCAACACATTCATTAATTTGGTGAGAACAAATATCTATATTGTTTTTCTATATATTATTATAGATGGGTATTCTTTAAGTTTTTATTAATGTTCTAAGGGGGACAGTGAAGGGTACCCTTTTTCTGGACTCCATTTTTTGTGTCTATGTATTTTCTGATCCATTGTCTAAATGAACATGTTTATACTAGTTATTATAATAAAATTAAGTCTGGAAGGGGAATTATTCCCCATTAAATCACTTTTATACTTATGATTTATTCCTCTTTAAGAAAGAAGTAAATGAAAAAGCTCATATATTAAATTTATTTTGGACCATTATAAAGAATACTTTGGTTAGATAATTAGCTATAATAAACTAGTTCTATTATTTTGAAATGGTGTCCCTGACATCAAGTTGAAAAAAGTGGCATGAGGCATTAGATTTAGGATAGAATCTATACCATTAACCTATATTGGTGTACCCCTTTTGGGAGTAACATTAAAAGGTTCTATTTGGATAACCTTTTTTCGGAGATTATTCTCATATGGAAATATGGAATGCTCAAATATTTCTCAATCCGGGATAATCTATTTAGACAACTATGTGGTAACCATAATGTTATTTAAGCCTTCTATATATACAAATATCCCAAAAATATAATTAAATAACAATAAATATTGATTAGAATCATTTTTTATGATGATTCTATTTATGACAGTAATATGGTTATTGTTGATAGAAATAATTCATCCATCCCATTGATATTGGAGGCTTGGGAATAATGGATAACAAAAATTTCATTTAGGGTATTATCAAAATATTCACATGGAATATTCTAATTACTAATGACTGATCTTTGTAATTCCATTCAAACAGGTTTTTAGATAATTTACAGAATGGGTACTCTCTTTTCAATCCCTCATAAATTTTTCCAGCTATTATGATGTCATATAATGATCTCAGGAAATGTTCGAAGTGGATTATTTTCAAAAAATAAAATCTAAATTGTTGGATCACACTATTGATATCCAAGAAAACTATGGATGATGTTTCTGTTTACCAAAACATGAAGGATAGTTCAGTTACTGGTCTATAATACACCACAAATTAAATGCATTTCTTCATTCTATTATCAAAATAGAGGTCTAGTGTTATAATTGTATAGATAGGGAAACTCTCATATTGGATCCAAAAATTAATGGAAAATCATTGTCTAGTGATCTTATTGGAACTGGTGTGATGGTTCAACAATACTACTAGCATGGCTGAGGATCTACTGAAATCCCCCCATTCCACCATCTTCAATGATGTTGTTGTTGAATATATGGAGGGGAAGGCTACCAATTCAGAGTATAATTAAAGAAACATGTCTTAATATTCCTCTTTCCTATTTATTATTTCTTAAATCAGATAAAAATAACAATCAATATATTTTTGACACAATATTACATGCATGTTTTATAAGTAAATACAATAGATGTGTGTCATGAGGTTAGTTCATAAGAGATTTGAGAATTTAAAATATTCTATTACTATAAAATGATGTAGTGTTCATGAACAAGAAGTTTTTTACAGTATAGTAACTGTTATTATTTCATACACACAGAAACCATGATATAATCCTATATTGATAACTAGACTCCTTTCATGCAATTTTGAAGAAAGACAGTATGTAGGGATGTCATCATTGCCTCCAATATTGAAACTGGGAAAATTAGTAATGAATCTTATGATCTATTTTTTCCTAATAATTTTTTGTGTTCCCAGAAGGGTCTATAAACTACTGATGGTGAAGGCCATTAGATGGATCCCTATGACAACTAAATAGGTTAATGTGAATGTTTATGGGGAGGATTCAGGTAAACCTGTACCCTTGGGTTGTTGTGGAATCTTGAAAACCCATCAGGGCTTCATTAGATGATACTTATATAATTTTAGTAGGATCATAATTGAGCATGAAGAATAATTTTGGGAGGTGATCTAGTAAATAATATATGATGTGCATCGTATATAGAGATTTTTTTGGATGGAATCTGAATCAACATTAGTTGTGGGATTTTGAAGGCCTACTCTAGTAATGTCCCATGTAGAATGATTCTCCGCTATTATTTTTCCATTATATTTTTGACCACATTTTTTATATGAAACACATGTATATACTGAAGTTAATTTTGTTATCAATGCTATCTTAATGATGGAAATTGGTATGTCTAGTTCGAGGTGGTCCTTTGTGAAACCATTTTTTTGTTTCCCCAATGATGAGGTGGTAATATCTAGTATGTTTCTTAATTACTAGCATTAATCCTCATGTGATGAAACATCAATAAATTATAATAATCTTCTTAAAAAATAGTATACCCTTCATCCATTACCATTTTATTAATAAGAGTTTTAATAAAAAAATAGTATGCTGAAAAATAATTCATTATTATGAAAAGTTTATAAAATTTAAAAAAAATTATCTAACAAAATTATTATTTATAATAAAATGAATATAAATAAATAAATTTTCCAATTATATTTATAACTAAAATAATAATAAAATTATCTTCATGATTAAAAAATACAAAAATTAGAGGACGATAATGAATAATTGATCATAAATATCTAAAAAATCAGTCGATGTTGGTAGAAAGTGGGTTATTGAAATAGGTTTTCTGGGAAATGAATATTGTTGTGGATCATAAACACATACAAAAGATGGATGATTTATTTTAAATTACCATGAATGTATTATTAAAACTGACTAAAATAGTAATCGAAGTTCATAAGGTGGTAGTCAATGTCATCATTTGTTTGTAAAAAATGGATAAAATGGATTTTAAAAAGGCATCTAGGTGTGTTTCATTTTTCTAAAATAGTTTTAATTTCTTTTAAAAAACTCTCAAGTTAAACCAGATTTTTTAAATTTTATAAGTGGGTTTGAAATAAAAAATTTCAAAACTTACTCTAAATACATGTAGAATCATTATTATCTAGAGATAATTCTAAAATTAATTTATAATACATTTTAATAATGTTTTTATATTAAAATGTTGTTAAATGATCATTACATCAGTATTTAACAATAATTTATTTGAAACAATTATTATAACCTCGATGTTGAAGAATGTTTTTATACTTCCACATTGATTGTGGAGTTTCTTTTTAATACATCAAATCAAGGAATATTTTTAATTTGTTGTCACATTTCAAAGATATATATTTTTATCCTCTATCAATATAAATTTCTGAATGAGTTCTACTTTTTCTTGAGGATTTATCATTCAACTACATTTTCAAATTGTCAAGAGATTATAATTCTACACTGAACCAAATTTATTACCATTAATGAGATCCAATATTTTATTTTTTACCAATATATGACATTATTTTAAACTATGATCTCTATATTTAGTTATAATACAACTAATAAATGGTTAAACAACACATAAATGGTACCATTCATGTCATTATGACCCTATTATAAATAATAAACAAATGTATGTGCATATTAATACTAATATAAATATAGTTTACTACATTTCCATTAAGAAAATTCAATATTAAGAATTCATTAGAATTATTCTAACTTTTATTTGTACAATTAAAAGAAGAACTATTATATTGGGTTTCTAATATAATAAAAAATCACATATATATTTTATATATATTCACATGGTTTGAGTGTGTAAATATTATATGTATGATAATTTCAATTTACACTACTATAAAATTCATTCCCACATTATTTATTAATTTACTACAAACACTCTAAAATTCTCTAAACTATTCATAAATTGAAATAATTATTTATGATTAATTACACATCACATTTAACATTTTATATGTAATTACTAAAATTAAGTTGAAATTTTTATTTCACACACAGTCTCTCTCTTCACACTCTCATCACCCTATATAATACATAAATAAATCATTGGGATCCCCAAATGTCAATTAAAATTACTAAATACATTATTAACCACTTTTTAAGAATACTGATTCTTGATAGTATCCTGGTTCAACATATGGTTATTAGAACAAGTATGTATTCTTCTATCCACATTATTAAGAAAAATCACTATATCACCCCATTTTTTCACATGATACCTTTTGAATCCCCTAGATTGATGATCTTCTCATTAATAATTATTCTTCTAATCCAAAATTAGTACCATGTGATAAGAGAGTGTTTAGAAATTCTCAGTATCCTGTAATAATAAATTTTTGAAATATGAACCCCTTTATATGAAATTCCATATTAAGTAATTAGAAGAAAAAACCTACTATCTTTCAAACATATAAGGAAAAATATAACTACCATCACATAATTCTTATATTTTTACCATACGTGCTACATCAGATTTTATCATGTTCAGCTACTATAAATCTTAGGAGTATCCAGGATCGTTTTAATCCCACTATCAATGAAAAAAAATTGATCCATCAATATAGGTAAATATGGACACTCATCTTATGTAACATTAGATATTTACCATGGAGACATTGAAAAAATATACTCAAATAATATATTAAAAGTTTTCCTTCTCTAGAACTCTAATTCTAAATGTTATATTTATAGCCAATTCATATTATATAATCTCAACATTCAAATATACGTGAAATGATAATAATAATAAAAAGTAGTTTAATCAAATAAAATGAAACATTTTTTATAGTGAGGGAGAATCATACCAGAAAAGCTCAGCCCGGGGATAACCCCCTGACCATTTATTAAAGTAGAAGAAAAGAACATTATACAAGCATCAAAATACAAAAAGAAAGGAAATTATATGTCACAAAAACCATACCCATCTACATAATCCTCCTCCACTATAGTTGTTTCCCATTCCGATCATTCATAACGCTTCATAACCATAGTATATTTCCTTCACAGATTCATCCGCCCCAAGGATAAGAGATCTTCATTGCCACTAGAGGACCTAGTGACTACCAGCTTTGGCAGATAGGAGTAATCTTTCTTTGACTTACGTCGCGGAGGAGCAGTCAAGACTTATTGAACCCCAATCGCCTTCACCTTCACGCCTTGGACCATATCACTAAAAGAAGTCTTGATCATACCACCATAGTTTTCTTGATAAATCTCACAGAAATCCACCCACTTTTCATGGATAAACACCTGCTGAAAATTAGCATCCCCTCCACTACGCTGCTGGAATTGACCGTTGGTATTAATCACAGCAAGGCACCATGGATGTTCCAGGGACTCCAGATGAACTAAAGTCCCTTGAAGCACATATTTTGACCCATTACCACCATCCTATAAAGGAGACTCATGCTGCATCCCAATCATGGAAGTTCCATCCTCAACCAGATCTTCTTCCATCTCCTAGAACCAATTGACAGTAGAAAATTTGATGCTCACATCCCCATCAATCACAGCCCTTTCATGCACCTCATTACTAACATCTGAAACTTCCATAGTATCACTGACTCAGCCAACATCATCTAGTATTCCATTTACCAAAATCACTGCTTCCTTACAAAAAATTTCAGCCTTTTCAGTAGGTACAGACACACACACACCTCATGCTGAAACTCCATCACAACAGTGTTTTCAACTGCAGTACCTCCCCCTTCCCCAGAACCATAAGCCTTGTTGGTATTATCATGCAGCACCCCATCACCCAACTACAGGTCATGTCGAAGCCTGGTGAACATAGTAGACACATCTGGATTTAAAGGGGCCTCTGCCTCAGCTCCTCAAAGGCACTGCAGACCAATTCTCCGCCTCATCCACAGTTCCAGAAGCCACACCCCCAGCAGGCATCAATCACGGGCTGCCTCCATCTAAACTCCTCACCAACGGTAACACATATCCAATTGACCGCGGGCCTTGCAAGTCCACCTCCACACAGAGATGATGATTCACCGGATGACTTACGGTGGACGTTCGGACATCAGAACATAGATAGAGCCCCACCATATTACCAATCATGTGAATAATTGCAGGATTTTGAAAAGGAAGAGGGATATGTAGAAGACTAACCCATGCCGCAGTGGTTGACAGATCATGATTCATGTATAAATCAAATGACCAGAAAAGGAGGAAGAACTATCATTTGTTGCATCTACGAGGGGAACTAGACCAGGCGCGGATCAAATCATCCTCCATGGAAAAACGAATCATTAATTGGCGACTGCCGAGAAGCCCAAAAACAGTGCACTCTTGCAAATACCACTTTCCAATGATGAAATGATTTAAATCATCGAACGAGGGCCTTCTCCGATTGAAGCGTGCTACCAGCGTTAAATCCAGGTGACTCGAAGCTTCAAAGAACTGATATGAAGAAATCAGTAGTTGAGGATAACCCTAATGAAGATCAGGAACTTTTGGGCATAAAGAAATCGTCAGGAAATCCGGGAGGTAGCTAGTGTTTGAGAAAGTAATGAATGGCTTCTGTGGTGTTGGAGGCTATGAGACCCGGTCCTTCGCCTCCCTCCCACCTGTTGGAAGGGGAGGGAAGCCATCCACGAGATTCATCTTGGGTTTCAGTGCAGCAAAACTCCATTTCCAAGTCGCGGGTCGCCGTCGTCGTCTCCTCAAAACACCATTAATAACCAATCTAGGGAGAATCATAACTATAACAATTTATAAATTCAATCTATGACCATAAAAACCCAGGTTATTGTTAATAAAAACCCTAACAATTTATATTGGATCAACCAATTATTTTCTTCAATGTCTTCCATTGTATCATCTAAAAAATATGTTCATAACAAATCCATGACTCACCTTTGAATTAGACTCCAAATAAATAAAATTTTATTTACCTACTAAAGTATACTTTCCATAAAATAGATTCCTATATTGAATCATAATCATATCCTCCACCAATAAAGTTCACATAGAACGTATTTTTTTAAAATAATTCAATTATTAAGAAAATATTAAGAGTCCTTTTAACTGTACAAGATAATAATTTCATTAATATCCCATTGGTAAATACATATAGAACTCTAATTTATCCATACCTATAGAATTACGGAAAGATGAATATTATATTAAATACATATTCTATATTTATCCTTTTTATAACCATCCCTCTTATTTTAGGAATTTATAATAGTTGTACCATCTTCCATTAAATCCTTATTCTCTTCTTCAAGAACAGTATCAAGCATAATATCAATTATTAGCCTAAATATAAATCTAGGTAAACAAAATAGTCAAAATATTGAATGAATCTCAGGATTCATTAAAATATCAAAATAATGAGATTGGTAGTTTTATAACTTATTAAGTTCATATATAAATATAAAATGCATGTAAACATAGAGTAATGTAAAATAGAGAATATATTCACCTAATTTAATTCCTTTCTTTATTATATCATAACTATATTCAAGGACCTGTTATAGAAAATCGCAATGAAAAGATATTAAAATAAACCATATATAATTAGTGGATCCTCCTTTCTGGAAAATTGATAACTCACTAGTTTCAAGTTGGTCATTCAGGAATAATGATATAATAATTCACATTCTTCCATTATAGTCTATTTATTTTCTAAAATACCAAATCCTCACCCATAAATCATGGATCTACCCCTTCATTCTTAAAAAAACTATAAAAATAAGATATTGTTTTAGAAAATCATGAACCAAATCATATGCCACCATGATTTCTTTTGGTGGTCATCCTTCCATGTTCAGAATATCTATTGGGAAACATATATAATCACATAATCCTCATTGGAGGAGAACTAAAAGACTCACAAAATATATTCCTATGATCATAACATTTATGTCCACCCTATTTTCCAGGTGTCTCATCAGCAAACTTCTTTACTCCTGATCAACATTCTATTAAAAAATCAATATAAAAATATTTTTTAATAATTAAATTGAGATTAATTTTCTATACCTAATCAAAATTTTATTATTCATGTCAAATAAATCAATTTTTATGAAATTTTATATATCATATTTTTCTTAGTTTAACCATCACTAATAATTATTTCCCAAAAAATTAATATCTTTATTAATAGCTATATCGTTTTACTAAAATGAAATTATTATTCAATTAAATGCTTCAGAACATTCAGATATATCAACCGATATATGGAATTTTTTTTATTATTATTGTTTTAATCAACCATCTCTATAATGATTATTATCAATAAAAAATATAATTTATTAATAGAAAAAATACACCACTGTAATCCCCTAGTAATAGGGACTTATAATAAGGATGTTCTTTCCAAGAACACACACATAACATCAATACCATTCCGAAACCAGTAAACTATAAGATACCAATACAAAATATATAACTTTTTTATAAAAGAACCATATGATGCTATTTTATTACATATGACCATTTCATGATGATGCTTTCAAAGAAAAACATCACATGATATCTGGTTGAGGATCAAATCAGTCAATGTTGGTGACTAGTATAAAGTTCCTTAAAATACTTATTTGAGACATGTATTATAATATAATTTTACGACATAAAAAATATATTATAACTTTTAATTTAATATTTATTATTTTAAGTTTTTTTTAATGTACTCAGGAAATCCATAACAAAATCCCAAAAATACCCATGTGATGCTAAATTAATGAATTATTCCCAAATAAATCCCAAAAAAAATATTAAAATCATAAATATATAAATGATAATAAATTTATATTGTAGAAATAACTAATATAGGGCACTATATAAAATATATATATAGATTTAAAATGTAAATAGACACTATCGCCCAACTAATAATAAAAATTTTCCATTATATATGACATCACAAATATAATTCGTAAACACATAAGATGTACACATATAGGGAGTGAAAATAAATCCTCAATAAAGACCACTAAAAACAAAACATCCACTAATGTATAACAAGATATAATATAAATGTATAAGATCTAATAAATTAGTTTTTAGCTTAAATTATACTATATAATTAATATATTAATAGATGAAAATGAAAATTAAATGACCTCATACATACGTTGGGTAATTCTAGTGTTTCCTCTATTGTCTGTCATAGAGAAAAGTATTCAAACTCATGGATATGTATTCGCCATAATAAACTTAATAAATATCATCATTACAAAGGCCAATGAATATGAATCTTTATACCCATGGATTACATATTGTTGTCTCAAGACACATGCCCTCCCAGATCTTCTAAAACTGTATAATTTCATAAAACATTCACAAAAAAAGTGATATATCAAAATATAACAAACTAAATATCAATGTCATCATAAAAAAACTGAATGTATTTCATATATGTCCCACATGTAGAAAAAAAAATATTATTTCATATAATGATGTGAAAATAATAGTTAGAAATATTATTTTCATTCATTAAAATAAAATTTCCATCATCTGAATTTTGTTAAAAAATCCGATTTCAACTCTTTTTTTCTTAAAATAAAATATTCATCAAGAAAATACTCTAAATTCCATTTACGTGTTAACACTCATCCGAATTTCATTTACATCATAATCAAATTATTTTTATAATTAATATCCACCTTCATATATGTCACCAAGAAATATAAACAACTCCATTAGTTCAATAATATGTACTTACCCAATTTAAAATTGATTTTCACAAAAAATGTCATATTTTAAGATACAATCTACAAACCAATGGATCTATTATACAATTATTAAATAATTGTAAGTCATAATATTTGTTCAATGTTTTTTAAGAATTTATATATCATTATAAGTCACTTTAATGCAAAAACAATTATATTAGAGAATCACATTCGTCTCACATAAATTAAATATTAAAACTTATAAAAAGAAAGATATAAAATAAAAGAATTATTTCACCATTTATACAATAAATTTAAGATTTCATACATATAAATGCACATTTCCAATTGAAATAATGGTTTTGTAAAATATGATTATATTTTAACAAATCATGTGAGTTATTTTCTGACAAAATAAAATAATTTTCACAATAATCATGTTTCAAAAATCATCTAATATTATTTTTAGTTCACAATTAATTAAAATTCACAAAAAGAAAATTCAAATTGATTTAGATGTGAATTACGACACAAAATTTAAGTGGTTTGAATCATTAATTTATACCTACCTCTATATTCACATGGAATCATAAAATCAATCTATGTTATAGCATAAGAGAAGAATTAAAACAATAATGAGATTAATCTGTGGCATATGTTTACAAAGACAAATAATTTTGATTCTATTTAAATAAAATTAATAATCATTGAACTGATCAACATCCATCCATCAGATGAAGGAAAAATCAATAAATTAATGTATAGAGGTAAAGGGATAAATTAGATCATGGTTACATTATATCAATTGAATGATTGTATTGAAAATATAATTAAAATCCCCACAGGTTGAATAATATTCAAATAGAGAATGTTAAATCACTCTAAAAATGTAGATATTTAATGGGATAAATTAGATTTGGAAGATTTATATTGAATGATACCTAAAAAAATTAGGAAATAAATAATTAAATAAAAATCCATGATATAAGGAATATCCTAATTCAATTATCAATAAAAATGTGTATGAGTTTATTGAGTACATATTGACTATAGACATATGAAAAATCATGTATTAATTTTAATTAATAAATCTTATAATATATATCTAATAATTTGGTGGAATCATATGAATCGTGACATCATTGTATCAACTATGAAATTGGATCCATTAAAATAAAAAACATGTTCTATATATACTGTATCACCGTAAAACAAAATTAAAACACCAAAACATAATAAGTAAAAATTATAAATAAATATAAAATAATGATTATTATGGTATACTATAAAATATTTAGAAGGTAAATAGTTAATATGATTGAATATTAAAAAATAAATAAATAATTGCATTTCTACTATTTATTTCCATTTAAAATCTAAATTTGAACATTTTATATTTTAAGATTAAAAAAATATAAATCATTATTGAATTCCAAAAATAAAATTTAACTTTTATGATTTTATAATTTTTTTTAAATATATTTATTTTTAGGAGAAAATTATTGCTCTTTTGACAATTATAGTTTTTATAAATCAATAACTATTCCATATTATTATAGATAATTAAATGAACATGTATTTAATATAAAATATATTTAATGGATTAATATTTTTAATTTTCAAATAGATTTTTTAACTTATAATTGAATTTCTATTTTTTTAATGTAAATGATAAACGAGTAATAATATTTTTTTCAGTTCGTTTAATTATGAGTTTATGTGGTGAAATTAGTTTTGGTATTTCCATTAAATACTGATACATTTTCTTCATTTTATACCAATGTATTTAATTTCATTAAAATATTCATCAAATAAAATTATATTGAATATTTAAATTTGAATCTGAAAATGTAATTTTTTATATAATTTTTATAAGTGATTAAATAGTGTTTATTTATAATTAAATATTCACATGTCTATAAATTTTATTTTTTAATTTTTTTTATATAATTTTAAATAATAAGTTTAAATTCATATAAAATATTCTTATATTAATTTTAATCATTAATGTTTATTATTTTGGTCAAAAATTAATTACAATGTTGAAAGTAATTTATTATAGAAGGATAATAAGAATTCATAAATTACTCTAAAATTGTATAAAAATTAATTTAATATAGGATTACCAACTATATATTATCTCGCATTGGAAATGTTTCCATTTATGAGTCATTTATCATTGACAAATATCATTTAATTATTAAAAAAAATTTGTATGTCAAAAATTTCAACTTTTATCTACCTATAAAGTGCACCACATCGACCCATAAAATATGAACATACCCATATATTTACTACATTAAAATCATCCATTTTCCTCACCTGATAAATCTCACCATGAAACATAATCCCTTGGTCATTCATAGTTACTATTAGAGATTTATTTTCTTTGGATATTCCTCGAAATGATCAAGTATATAATGTATGTGTGGTTTCCTTCTTAATCATACTCATAAAAATGTCATAAAAATATATCAATATGATAATTAAGTATCATTTTTATATTAATTTGTTTTTATATTATTGGTACAACCCTTAAATATTCATTAATGTATTCTTAAAAAAATAAAAGAATATTTTTATTGTGTTCTGTGGACTACTACCTCTACGAGGTGATCTTCTATGTATTTTCATTACCTATATTTATGTAAGGTGTTAATGGATTTAATGGTCACAAAATATGAAATATTTTTTTATGATTATGATATATCTACTTTATCCACACCTTCACCCCTCTGTTGATTTAATAAACTATAATACTAAACAGTCATACATGAGGACTCCGACCTCTAGGATGAAATGATTTATTTCATCTATATTTTCATACATAAAAAAATTTCAAAATAAATTTCACTAGGATAATATTGAAATCATTAGATAATTATAGATTGGTTATGAATATATTATGTTAAAAAGAATAACTCATTATTTATACTTTCTAATCGAGTTGAAGCATGTTCATATTTGGGTTGATTTTACCAATTATTTAAATAATGTTATAAATTTTGATTATGAACAACTAAAGAAAAATGGAATCCAATTTTATTATAATATATGATCCAAATCATGATTATTATATGGTTTATGTAATAATGTATCATGAATATAATATTTTTTCATTATTACCTACAAATGAACTTGAAAGCGATTCAATTTTAATCAAAAAAATCGGAACTATATAATAAATCTGTAGAATATGATAATTCATTTTATATATTAAAATAAATTTATTATTATAAGTTTAATAAGAATTTTTATAATAATATTATTTTTTTAATTCATGATATTAAGGATGTGAACATACTATATTTGAAATAATGAAACAGATTGCATCTCAATATCCCTTATTTAAGACATAGTTAATATTTATGCACCAATTATTAATTAATTAAATTTTATAATGAATAATTGATATTAAATTTTATGAATTATCTATAATTAATGTTATTTAATGATTAATTCTAATATATCTATTTCAGGGGATATTAATTGAATAATTTCACATTTCATAAGGGTTTTATCTCAAACATTACATCTATAAGGCATAATATATTTCATGAAAAAATATAATTTATGTGGTATATATTCTACAAATTAATGATGTGATATCATGAATAATTATTTTTCAATCATCCAGGATGTTTAATATTTATATATCATTACCATTATTATTTTTTTAAATAATCCAAATGATTTAATGTTATTCATGACTCAACAGACTTTTTTGGCTCACAATCACACATCATTAACAATTAGAATAAAAATTGATCAATTATAACCAATATTTATGGTATTATACTTGGTCACCTTATTTCATACAAAAATATTGAATCACACCAAAATTAATCTTGATTAATGATTTTAAGGTTTTGTGAAAAGGTACTTCTGTAAGAATAATTCCCACTCATTTTAATGTAATTTTCATCAATATCCATGTTTTGCATCCAACCAATCGAATCCTTTACAACGTAATGAAACAAAAAAAAATTTCCAAAAAATATTTTCATCCTCTTAATCATTGTAAATTAATGGATTTATCATCCCCTATCAATTATTTTTTTAACATGGTAATTTCAAATTATTCAAAAAAATTCCATCGTTTGAAAATAATAACATTCCTCATCCACTCCTCTTATCATTTTAATGTATTTTATTTTTTAATTATGGTTCAATAATTAAATATTTATATTATTAATAAATATTTCTAATGTATTTTTACATATTTGATTTAAAACTATAAGTTTTATTCATGTTTCTATAATTGATAAATCATTAAATGTTCAAAATTTCAATGAATTTTCCCACCAATTTAATGAAAAAATTATTTCATTTTCATGTCCAACATTTTCCAGATTATTTTACTTGTATTCATTTTATCAAATTGGATTCGCATATCCATTTTTAGATAAATAAATATTTTAAATGATATATTAATTGAATATATTTATATTGATTTGTTTAAAATTATTATATTTTCAATTAAAAAAATTTAAATGTAATTTGTATCTCAATTTGTTAAAGTATTTTTTGAAATCATTTTGATTTTCACTTCCATTTACCCTTAAATGGTAATATTTTATTAAGTGGTGTGTTGGAAACCATTTATAGGTTATTATGCTATTATTTATTTTAGAAAATTTTATTTTTATATCTTATGATTTATTTATTTAAAATTAGTTTATTATTTCCGGTGATCCATCTTTTGGTTTCAATTTATTTAATTCATGAAATTGCATTAAATCATTTGGGTCTTTTATAATACTCATTTTATTTCTATGTGTTATATATGAATAATAATTTTTTTCTATTTAAATATTTATGAAACAACTTATTTATCCATGGTTAAATTAAGATATGTATTTTTATTTTTTGTATGTTACAAATCTATATGGTTGATAATGGGTGGAATACTATACCAGCCTATAATATATTAACTTCTCATTATTTAAAATCAGCTTAAATTGGTATTGGTGAGGATTTGTCCAAATGTAATTTGATCCAGGGTAGGTTTTGTAAAAATCCAATAAGTTACATGGGAATATTTGTGTCATGAAAATATTGTATATATAAGGACTTATCCCAATCCAATGAGTTTCCTGGGAGGATAAATAAAAACAAAAATGATATATTTTGGGATTTATCCAAATCTTTAGAATGTATATATATATTTTCTATTATAATTTTTTTTATTCCACATTTCTATGATATTCATAAATTTATGTAATATTTTCATAGTGTTATTCAATTCATTGAAATTCATTGTAATCAAAATTGTGACTTATCATTAACATATTCCAGAGTTTTATGATATGATTATATGTTATATGATTAATGATTTTTTATTAATATCATTTATTTTATGATTCCTTAATGATTTCTTATGATATTGTAAATTTGTATCATGTTTTTTGGTTATCAAATATTTTCATATTATCTGTTATTAAAATATTTCAGTTATTTTTATATTCATCCTATTGCTTAAGATATAATACATTCAAATATGTTTTTCGCTTACTAACCATTAAACTATATAACATTCTTAATATTAAATTAACTGAGTTGTGAAGATGATTATATCATATGAGATATATGATATGTTCAATATGATCATTATTAGTAAAAAAATAAAATAATAGTAAAATAGCTTGTTTATGGGTCTAATCTGAATGTCTATAAACCTATTACTCCATGATTTGTGAATTTTTATGATATATTATAAATTAGTCATGGTATCCTTTCATTATTTATGTATGGATGGATGGGGTAACAATAGTTAGTATCAATATAAAGGTTTAGTTATTTTATGATATTAATTTATTTACATTTTGAAATTATTTTATACAAAATTATAAAAAACTATTTGTTTAACTTTTTGGGATGAGTCATAATATAGAATGATATCCTAAAATATCGATAAAGGATTGTGTATATGGGTTTCCCTAAAAATTCATCCATTTATAGATACTACAAGTGGATGATGGTTCTAAAACAAATGTACCTATCAGAAATAACTCCTATGTGTTTATGTTGGTTATTATCCCAATCGCCACCTGGTGAATATCAAAGAGGCCGCACTCCACACATGGTTTTACACTCTGAGGTAAATTAATTTTTTAATCGCTATATATTTTAATGGAATTAAGAATGATTTATTATGTAATGGAATTTATATTTAATGTATCAAAGAACCCAACTGAAATAAAAATAGATCAAACCAAGAGTTATTTAGGTTGAAGTAATGGAAATGATGATGGTTTCAAAGAGTAAAACTAATCTATTTTGAGATTATCATAATTACCTTATGGAATAAATATTGATCCCCATACATTTAATATTTTATTTTTATAAATTGGTATATTATGGAGTCTCAATGTTAATAATGGTCATTAAGGATAATATATTAATGAAAATCCAAGTGTAATAAAAGTTATAGTCAAAAACTATATAGAAATGATCCCTAAAATATCCTAAATTATGAATAATTACATGAGTCATTCCAAGAATATGAATACAAAAAATATGAGATAGATATATTTTCATAAAATATTAGGTTTTTAATATGATTAATTAAAAAGTATTCGACATCATATGAATAAAAAATGTGTAAATAATCACATTATAGAACATATTATAGAAATAAGAAATTATATCAAAAGTGGATAATTTTCCATTGATCTCAATATTATTATGGTGGGATGATAAATTTTATCAATAAAATAGAGTTGAGGAATGTCCAATGCATCAAATGATTTAATTTTGGGAAATATTAAATAATCCACTAACCTAACAGCGAATAATGATAGTAAAAATTAGATACCTCATAAACTAAAGAAATAATGTAATTACTATAATATATCAAAAATTTATATTTGTTCATGGAAATTTTTTTAAGGGAACATTAACCATTGAATCTATATTTGTGGATATCCCATTGGAATCCAATTATGGCCATACTAATTGGTGTATGATTTTTCTATGAGCATCGTATCAATTCCCCATTTATTTGATATTATCCTCATTTTTTTATTCCCTCGTATCATGTTTATGGGACTGTTATTCATTTTAATCTTATTTATTATTTATTCATGGGAATATAATTTGATTTTGGGAATTTCAAAAAAATATTTACATATATTGAAAATAAATTATGACAGTAAAAAAATCAAAATTCATATTTCACTTAAATTAATGATAATATATCATTACATGTAGTAATATGATCCAATAAGGAAAAGTCATTCCATTATAGGAGTTAATAAACGTAATCATGAGGGATTCATGTCTGAAAATATCATAACGATACTCTGTATTTGGATAGGCCTCAGATGAAGGGCTATTTGATATTCCCATTCTAACCTAAATTTGTAAGTTTTAAATGACATTGGGAATTAACACTTAGTTTATATAAATCATATTTATAAACAAAACTATATATTTTAGTATATGATAATTAAAATAGATGGCACAAAATAAATTTATGGATTAGGGGAGTATGTATCAACTTGATATTTTGGGGCTTCTAAAATTAATCATATTCTATTAAAATAATACTACATAATAAAATAATATTCAAAACCCATAACATTATGTGTGAATATATTTACAGAATTTATAGTAAATAATTATATAGAAGACCAATTAATATTGAGATGGTAAATTATCAATCTATGTAAATATAGAAAAATTTTTATTTAGAATAGAAAACATTTTATATATATGAACTTATTTAAAAAAAATTGAAAATAGAAAATTTACATTATTTATAATTAATTTAATTAAATAAAAAATAATTTATTATGATTTTTTAGTTATTTTTGAAAATGTTGCTCTTTAAAAAAAATTGATTCACCAAAAATAATAGTATTTATGATTTTATCACCATGTAAGAATATCTTAATAATTGAAAACCATATATTTGATAAAGTAATAATTTGTGGAATAAAATTTTGCCATTTAAACTATTCATTGAATAAATAATTATTTTCACATGATTTAAAAAAATTATTATAGTGTCACATTAATAAAAAAATGGATCATTTCATATAATAAATTGTTTTGATGGTTAAATTTCATATCTCGTTCATTGGAAACCTATATAATTTTATTTTAATTATAATAATTTATATTATGTCATTCAAATAAGTATCCAGGACAATTATGTCATATATATAAAGATAAATATTAGAATCATAAATTTCCTAATAATTGTTTTTACATCAAATTTTTTTTATAATATTAATGTTAAATATTAAACCAATTTAAAAAATTATGTCTTAACTGTATATAAAAATTTTCATTAAAATGATTCATATTAGGTAATAGGATCCAATTATAAATTTTTTATAAATTTTAATTACTAAGATAAAACATTAATTAGCAAAATTCAAGTTAATTTGGAATAAATGATTAATATAAACAAAAAAATCAGTAAATCCCACACACATCAACTCAAAATGAATTTATGATAATATTTTAGAGTTTAACTTAAATAAAACCCCTAATTTTTTATCTTTCAATTCATTGAACCTTGAATTGATTCTTGAAATTATTTAAATTGTTTTTTTATTTCAAAAAGATCCCTTTTCTCTTCTTATGATAGGGTATCACATTCCACCATAACGATTCATATAACATTATATTTAATCCATTAAACTCTATCCTCTTACTATAAATACAATACTACACCAAAAACATAATCCCATATACAATCATATTTTCATAATCTAATTAATTTCGTGTGAACGTTCGAGGGAAGATCATGTTTTTAAGATAATAATTATTTCCTTTTTTTATTCTGAATCATACTCATAAAAATATCTCATAACCATAAAAATATTATTACATTGTTATAATTATTATATTATTTTACTTATATTAATGGTACAACCCGTAATTATTATTTTTATCATCGATGAAAAAATAATGATCACTGTTAGTGCGTTGTATGGACTACCACCTCAATGAAGTGAAATATTTTTTTCTAAACATTACTAATCATTATTTGAGTTATTAATTCTATATATGTTGAATAATTATGATAAATATATTGTTTTTAAATTAAATAAATTTTAATATAATTTCCATATTCACCTCATCTTATTCATTGAGATGCGGGAACTTTAACATTCATGGATGATGACTCCTACTTCCATGAGGAAATATTTTTCACTATTCATGTAGATTTTCATAAATTATCAAAAATTATACAAATATGGTTCACCGTGATAAAATAAATGATAATAATAATATCATTTTCTTCTTTTAAAATGATATATTTTTTTTCAAATGATACTCTATAACCATATAGTCCATTTGAGTTAAATCAATTTAACATTTTATTTCATTTTTCAATCTATGGGGGAATGTTTTTAAATATATATATATATTACTATAGATGGACTAAATTTAGTTTAATTAGAATATATTATTCAAATAGTATTTAATATATCATTATTAAAATATTATATTAGTTATTTATCTAATTTTAATGTAACGTTTTTATTCTCAAATATTTCAAAAATAAGAATATGGAAATGCAATTTTAACACAAACATTAGGAGGAAGTATATAATAATTACATATCATAGGATAGTAAGTCTTTCATATTTAATTAAATATATAATTTTACGGTTACATGGAATTTATCAAAAAAAATATTTGTTGATTCATGAGGTTAATCACATACCTAGAATGAATCAGTAACATGCTTAGAGATTTTTTCTCAAATTCCATTCTTTTTTACAGAGTTCGTATTCATTCACTAGTTCATTTTACATTGTTGAGTATACATTGTAATTGGAATAATAATTAATTATTCATATTCTAATCAATGTTTTTAATTTTAATTCCATTATATCCTATTTATGGGGGTATTGATCTAATATTTACCAAGGTCGAAGGGTTTTGTCTCATAATTTCATTCATTGTTACTCATTTTTTTAAAAACATAATTATTTTTATTTTTATTATATAATTACTATATGAGATATTATATTCTACATTATCTTTTAATCATAATAAACTAGGTTCAATAATAATATCCATCTTTTATGAGGATTTAACATGTTGTAAGAAGTTTTTTGACCCAAATCTCTTTAATGGTTTAAAATCATTATTCATGGATAGTTATATTTCAATACTGATATGTTATAGCATATGATAGTTTTATGTTTTCTATTCACATTTTTTGATGTTATTTAATGTATCAATGCAAATTTTTGTTCCATGATCATTCAATGGTTTCATAAACATATAATTTTATAGAGCATAATTCTCATTCTTTTTACTATTGTTTTATCAATATCCACGTTTTTATATCCCATTAATTTTGTCCTTCCAAAACTGTAACAAAATTTAATCTATAATAATCATTTTCATACATTTAGTAAATTTAAAATAATAGTATCATTATCCCTTTATTTAATTAGTTTTCAAAAAAGGTCATTCCAAAATGTTTAAAAGGCTTTTCCACCCTTTCAAATAAAGGCTTATCATTGACTTTAAGTTGCATTTTGATAAATTTTCTTCAATATTTATAGGCTCCATTAATAAATATCCATTTTAAAAATAAATTTAATCAATATATATTTAATTATTTATTAAAAATATTTTTTTATATTCACATTAAATATATTACAGATTAATTTAAAATGTAAATGTTTTTAATTTGTTTTAATGTCTTTTAAATGAAAAATTGCCCCCTCTAATGTCTCAATTATTATGGATTTTTTTAATGTAATTATATTTTAAATATATTTTAACATCCCTATTCTAAAATAAATATTTATTTTCAAAGATATATTATATGGAAGACATTATAATTTTTTAGAAAATTTATATATCTCCCCTCCCAAACATTTATAAGAAATAATTTCATACATCAATGTTTTAATGTGTTTTGTCTAAATATTTTATATATTAACATCAATTTAGCCTCTAAGGATTATCTATTATGATGTGATGATTTAGTCATCCAATGTACGTTATTACGATATGATTTATTTTTGTAAAAAAAAGATTTATTATATATTTATACTTCATTAGTTATGTTATTCTCTTGGTATGAGTGATAATGTTTTTTTTATTCATATGATTTAATTCATGTTATACAATGGAAAAATTTCTTGTTTTGTGAAACTTAATTTTTTTGTTGGTTATTTTTGAAAATTGATTGATTTATGTTTTCCTAGTTAAGGAATCAATTATTCAACCATATGTTCTATAAGATATGTTTATTATTGATTTTTTATTTCACATATATGTGTATATAATGATGTGTGGGGTTATATATCTCCCTACAATGTATTAATTTAATTTTATGACTCATGATCTCAAAAGGTACAAAATTAGATTTTTTTTCTAACCCACTGAGTACATTGGATGATTTTTTACAAGCCGCTGTTGTACGTCTAATATATATCCCAAGACTATGAAATTAAATAAACATTCTTAATTATAAATTTTCAATGCTTAATCTTACACCAAATTTCTAAATGTTTCTTCCAAATATAGTAATTTTTCATCCTTCATTTCATTTCTAGGAAATTTCTCAATTTCCAGATAATGAATTATTTTTAATATTTTTTTTAACATTTATGTTATTCTAACATGTTATATTTTTTTAAATATGTACATGAGCCAGGTCATTTCATTTATGATAGTATAATGATCTTTTTTATGATATTATATTTATTTTTCATTTTCTATTATTATAATCCATAGTATCGTGACCTACTAATAAAATATGTAATTATTTCTCTATTTCTTTCCATTATGTATAATCTACATATTCAGACATGTTTTTCTCTTACTAAAAATTTGATCTCACCCATTTCTTTTTTTACTTCTCTAGGTGAATAAAAATATATCATATGATATATATTTGAAAGTATATAGACAATATTTATTATTTTTAATTAGAAATTCACTATATATATTAATATATTATTTGTGAGACAATTTGTGATATTTTTTAATTAAATAATTTTATCATATTATAATTTTTATATTAATAGCTTGGGTATCTGTATTTAAATTTGTTATAATATGATTTTCCAAATAAAAAATGAAATATTTAATTATAAAAAAATTGTTTACCATGTACTATAAGGTCTTCATTAAAACATTAATTTATAAACTATATAATCCTAAAATGGAAATAATTTTATTAAAACAAAATATCAAATATATATTAGGGTGATTCATTGGAATATTTCGGAATGACTCACTTTTTGGGTAATAGAGAAAATACCAATTTTTACATAAAAATCAACTCTATTCAAAATTCTATTTCTGAATTGGATTATGTTTAAAGGAAATTTTATAAAATTTGACTAAAAATAATTTATTTAATTTTATAGGAGTAAGTATCATACACTATTTTGGTAAAAAACTAAATGTTATGCTTGAAAATAATATTTTTTGGAAGAAAACTATTGTTTGGGTTTTATAATTTAAAAACGTCAATTTCAAGATAATATATAAATTTATTCTTTAACATTTAATTTTACTTTTCTATATAGGGAGGATAAAATTTATTAACGTAGATAATTTCAATTTTTGTTATAATGAATAGTAACTACATGGTAATGGGTAATACATGTTAATAATTGTTAAAACCATCCGTAAATGACACATAATCATATTTTAAATCTAATTATATTATAGTTATTTGAACCTTGTAACCTAATGTTCTATATTTTTTTAGACAAGTTACATATTTTTTTAGTATGACATTTATAATATATAAATGATATAAATTACTACAAGTGTACCATACCCTTCACTTATAAAATAGAACCTTGTACCCATAATTAATCACAAAAATTCGGCATATTAGATCATCCTAGAAAACCAAAAATAACATTACAAGAACTCTCGCGTCATTTTACAGTTATTTATATTTCTAAAATTCCTTCTAATAAGGAATACAGTGTAATCCAAATGAGGTTTTCCAAATATAAATTATAACACTTAACATTGTTTTTTCATATTTATTTCTAATAATTATTTGAAAATTTTCATAAATTTTTTGATATTATGAAATAAGTTTCACCAATATAATAAATGTTTTTTTGTTTATCTCACAACCCTTTTCCACAACCACTGATTCTGAGGGAAAATGAAAACATCGCCCATATGTACCTATGGACTACAAACTCCATGAAGTGATCTGTTTCATTTTTCATCAACAACTCACATGTTTTTTTAATAAATATGGATTTATTGAAAATATATTATATTTAAAACATTATTATGATTCTTTAATTACATGACATTATCAAAATTTTCACCCCTATCCATTAGAAAATTATAATGTTCCTCATGTACACATGTTGTCACGAACCATCCCCTGGGGCCCGTACCATGACTACCCCAAGTCGGACTTCCATTGGCCAGGGGATAGGGACTAGAACAAAAGTCATAAATCACTAAAACTAGGAAGGCATGCCTTTATAACCAGAAAACGCACACAATAGGGTACAATACAGAAGCAAAAAACTAAGTAAAACTATAAAACAAAGTGTACTGAAAGTAAAAGGGGGTCAAAATTATAGGCACAACTGTAAAGTACAAGGAAACGGAAAGTACAACTGAAGAAAAGAAATGTTGGCACTGGGTCATCCTCTGAAGATCCTACCTGAAGGGTAGGTACAGATCACCTCCTTAGAACTCCAAGTCCGTCAGTCTCCTCTGTGTATCTTCATGTCGTATGGTCCACCTCCAGGTATTGTCCGGTCATAGTTCTCTTAGCCTCAGTCAGTGTTATCCATCATCTGCATCCCACACAACGAGGTGTGGGCATAGCCAGAGCTGGGGTGAGTATAACGATACTCTGTAGGGACCCCGAGACCCTCAAGGTCTCACAAAATCCAATAAGAATAATTTACAATGTATGAAATCAACAGATAACCCCACTTAGGTATATGCCAAAAGATATACCTAAGTTATCAAGTTATCAATCTCAATCATTAGGAAAACAAAATAGTTACTTACTCAGCTCACAGAGGTATAAAACTTTTTCTGAGAGTTATAGATGATTTTATGTAGCCACTAAATCATCTATTCTGTCGAACCCACACAATATCCAGGAATATAAATAAGAACATTCAAACCCACACAGGATCCAGGAACAATAGTAAGAGCTGTCGAACCCACATAGGATCCTGGAAGAGCAGTCTGAACTATAGAACTCACACAAGATTCAGGAAGAGCATTCTGAGATGTTGAACCCACATAGGATCCAAGAAGAGTAGTCATAACTATCGAACCAGTACAGGATCCAGGAACAGTATTCAGAGCTGTCGAACCCACACATGATCCATGAACAGTAGTCAAAGCTGTCGAACCCACACAGGATCCAGGAATAGTAGTTAGAGTTTTCGAACCCACATAGGATCTAGGAACAGCTGTCAGAACTGTCGAACCCACACAGGATCCAGAAACATTAGTCAGAGCTGTCGAACCCACACAACATAATGGAAGAGTAGTTAGAGCTGTCGAACCCACACATGATCCATAACAACAATCAAAAAGAATCCAACCACAGGGTTTCCACACAAGCATGCTTGATTCCAGGATGGTCTTCTCATCATTCCATGTGTCGATACATCAAATTCCACAAAATCCCATGAATAGTAATCCCAAAGGTCCGCTATGTTATAGGGGTTTCAACGCCTTAGACGGCGCGTCAATTGGACGCCCTGTTTGTGAGTTATTCTCTTTTTAGACTCAGGGCCCTGGTTAGATTCGTGCATGATTCAACCTGACTGTAACTCAACTATACCCCGAGATTCAGTGGGGTATACTCAAAGGGACGTTCACACTCCAAGATTACCATCTCCACTGACGGTTCGTCAAACGGACATCCGGTGACAAAGATAAGTCCAAAAGAAATTAAAGGGCCGGTAGAAGGTCCGGGTCAGGTCCGACCCGACCTGACTAATTCTGGGCTGACCCAATTAGGATCAACCCAGCCGGACCCGTTGGGAGGGCCGACCCGTCGGGTTTTTCCCAGCCCGCTGGGCTTAGCCTAGCAGGCCACAAGGGCGGTCTGGCACGTGCTCGGGGTCAGTTCGGCCCAAAGCGCCTCAAGGGCGCGGCCCGGCGAGGCTCGGCCCGATGGTCGTGGCCAAGGCCGGTTCGGCCAGGTTGTCATGAGGGGGGCCGCATGCTAAATCGGGAGGCCGACGCGGCCAGGGCTCTGGTTAGGACGGGAGGCGGTTAAGGCTTGGCAGTTTGGTCAGGGCACCGGTTCGGCCGAGAGTCGAGTGGCATCTAGGGAGGCCGGGATGTCGTCAGGCAGCCTGGTGGCCCTCGGGCTGCTGGGAGGTCAGCAGTTAGTGAGAAGGCTAGGTCTCTACTGGGTAGGATGGTGGGCAAGCTGGTGGGTGGTTGGGAGGTGATCGGGCAGGCTGGTGGGGGTGCGGGACGCTGCAGGGAAGGCGCAAGTCACGGAGGACGCGGGAAGTGCGACCTTTGTCTTCGCCGCCTTCGTCGCCTCATCACCATGCCAATGATATTCACAAACAAGAACAACCAATGGGTTAGGCCATGTTGTTTTGTCCCGCACCTTCCACATTTAGGGCAGTAACATTTGGCTCATCATGTAAGAAAAAATATGGACTTCAATTTTTACAACCTTTGCAATCATTCTTTTCCAACCAAAGAAGAAAAATAAGGAAAGTAATATAACACAAATAAACCCCTAACTTTGTTATTTGTTTGACAATGATGTCGCGGAAAGAAGATAGAGAAGATCTTCATTCGTCATTTCTGCCGCACACTTCCAATCCCGAGCTCATGCGTCGATTTGTTGACATAGATGTGGAGGGATGTTTGGTTGAAGATGTCCCACATTGGCAGGATACGAGGATGAAGGGTGAATGATATCATTTTTTGCGTTCTTCATTCTTCATTAGCGTGATATGTTCTCTCATCTCCCAATAATCCTCCTCTCAAAACATCCATGTGAAAAGTTGTTCAAAATAATAGATTATAATATCTATTATTTCTTTGGAAATATTTCAAAAAGAACAACTAAACACTTGATCGGCAGATTTAAAAATTAAAGGGGAGGATTTGGCACCATTAATTTGGGGTGTTCACAACATTAATGTGGACGAAGCTCAAGTGGCTCGTCCACATTAATGAGGGTGGCTGAGAGATTTTCCTCTCCTCCCATTTAATAGGGGATGGGTGGTTCCTACCCCTAATATTCAAATTTGGTGGTTAGGAGGTCTCAGGTGGTCCCCACCACATTAACCACTCATGGGAGGTTGTGGTGTGGTGATCCCCACCACCATAACCTATTATGGGAGGTTATGGCCTGGTGGTCCCCACTTCAAACCTCCACGTAGAGGTTATAGTTCCAGTGGGTCCTACCTCCCAACATCCTCATGGTGGCTCAAAAATAAAATAAATTGTAATTCATTTTATTTAATTAATTTCCACGAAAAAACCCAAAAACAATATTTTAATTCCGACCAACTGCCATTGAGGTAGAATATTTCTTAAGAGAATATCGGGGATGTGAGTTCAACTTTGCCCACATATTTCAATTCCAAGCACCAGTTCATAAGTTATAAAAACACGGATGTACATTTACTAAACGTACCCGAACAAAACATCAGAAATTGATTCTGGATATACCGGACCTCAGTGTCCCGTTTCGTCAAATTTCTCGGACTCGTAAAATTTCCATGTATTTAAGAAAAAAATCATCGTAATTTCTAGGTCTTTACATTCTCCCCACCTATGGGATTTACAACCACGTAATCTACCACTCGAACTAAGGGAACAAGTACATGTACTGAGCACACATCTAGGCTTCATGTTCCCATGTTCTCTCATGGAGGTACTTGTGCTGCCAGCAAACTCGCACCAAAGTTATCAACCTTCCACATAGGACCCGCTCATGTCGATCCTAAATCTCCATTGGAACCACCATGAAAGTCGACCCATTGTTGATATCCAGCTCTCCATGGTCAATGATGTGAGAATGGTCATGCACGTATCTACTCAGCTGAGATACATGAAATTCATTGTGTAACAGGTGCACCTAATGTGGAAGATCTAAGCGGTATGCCACCTCGCCCACACTGTCGAGGACCAAAAAAGGTCTGATAAATCTCAGAGATAACTTTTTTCCCTGTCCAAATCTTTGTAAACCTCATTGAGGTGAGACCCATAGAATGATGTGGTCGACATCCTCGAACTCTAAAGCTCTCTATATCCTGTCAGTATACGAATTCTTCCCACTCTATGCATTCTTCATCTACTCCAGGATGATCTGAACCTTCTCTGTGGTAGCCCGTACCATCTCTGGTCCCACCAGTGCTGACTCCCCTGGGTCTATCCAGTACAATAGTGATATGAAAGGTCTCTCGTATAATGCCTCAAAAGGCGTCATCCCTATTGTGGAGTGGTATATTTTGTTTTATGCAAACTCCTCCAATGGTAAGTGGTCCTCTGAGCTGCGACCAAATTAGAGGATTCATGCACGGAGCATGTCCTCAAGAGTCTGAATGGTCCTCTTAGTATGGCCATCCATCTGATGATGGAAGACGGTGCTCAGATGAAGCAATGTCCTGAAATCCTCCTGCAACCCTTTCAATAGCCGAGAAGTAAACTGTGTGTCACGATCGTAGACAATAGTATAAGGTACTCCTGGTAGCCGCACAATCTCTTGCACATAGAGGTGTCCCATGTTATCTACTAAACCCTGCTCTCTAATCAGTAGGAAGTGGGCCGACTTGGTGAGTCAGTCGATGATCACCCAAATTGAGTCATTACCTATGGATGTACGTGGAATTATTCTCATGAAGTCCATGGATATCCTATCCAACTTCCACTCTAGGACCTCTAAAGGCTGAACCAAGCCTGCAGGTACCTAGTGCCCTAGCTTCATTTGCTGACAAGTGAGGCACCAAGGGACAAACTCTACAACTGCCTTCTTCATTCCAGGCCACCACTACTGTTGGCAGATATCCTGGTACATCTTCAACAATCCTAGATGTACCACTAGAGTGGATGTATGGAACTAACTCAACACTTCCTCCTGAAGTGACATTGGCACAATGGTACATCCCCTAAAGTGGATGATGTGGTCCCCACCTTCATAAAATCCATCAGGTTCCTGCACTATTGATATCTGAGCATGTCGTTTTTCAAAGTCAGTGTCCCCATGATGTGCCTTCTTGACTCGCTGAAGAAGTTAGGGAGTGACTGTAATAGACTGAAGGAAGGTTTCTCCATATCTATCTACAAAGTATATCTTCAAATCAGCCAACTGCTCTGTCGCCTCACCTAGCACCTGTATACCATATCTCATACTGAGTGCATCTGGAACAAAATTCCCCTTCCCAGGATTATAGACTATCTCGATGTCATAGTCCTGGAAGAACTCTAGCTAGCATCATTGTCTCAGGTTTAGGTCCTTCTTGGAGAAGATATACCTAAGACTATTATGATCAGAGTACACAGTAAAACGTTCACTAATCAGATAGTACCTCCACATCTGCAAGGTGAAGACCACTGCTTCTAACTCTAGTTCATGGTTAGCGTAGTTCTTCTCATGTTGTCATAGGTGCCGAGAACCATATGCGATCACTGCTCACTCCTACATTAGGACACACATGAGTCTGGTCCCTGATGCATCGTAGTAGACTACGTACCCTATGCCCTCCTCTGTATGCCTCATGATGGGGGTACTAGTCAGCCTCTTCCTCATCTCTTGAAAGCTCTGATGGCATCTCTATGACCACACAAAGGGTTGCCCATTCTTTTTCAAGGCTGATAGTGGTGCTGCAACTCTGGAGAAGCCTGGTACGAACCTCTGGTAATACCCAAACAAACCCAGCAAAATCCGTACCACCGTCACACTCCAAGGTGACGCATTATAATGTGCCGTCTCAATATTTTCTGGATCTAATACAGCTCGAGCCTCTGATATGACATGTCCTTAAAAGTGAACCTCTCGGATCCAAATCTAGAGGTTCAAGAGCTTACCATATAGCTGGTGATTTCAGAGGGTGTCCAGTACTACCTACAAATGGTAGGCATTCTCTTCCTTAGTAGTCGAGTATATCCGAATTTCTTCGATGAAGACTACGATAAAGTGATCAAGGTATGGCTGGAAGATCTTGTTCATGAGTCCCATGAACTCTGCGGGAGAATTGGTTACGCTAAATGGCATAACCAAGAAATCATAATGGTTGTACCGACACCTGAAAAACTTCTTTTGCACATCCTCATCTCAAAATTTGAGATGGTGATAGCCTGAACTAAGGTCAATCTTGGAGAACCATCGTTCTCCCTTTAGCGGATCAAAGTGGTCATCAATCCTCAGGAGGGGCTACATGTTATTCATGGTCACCGGATTCAGGAGACGGTAGTCGATACAATGCCTCAAGCTTCCATCTGCCTTCTCATCAAACAGAATTAGTGTTTCCCAGGGAGAAACACTTGGCTGGATAAATCCCTTCACCTGGAAGTTCTCTAGATGTACCCACATCTCATGAAACTCCACAGGAGCCATCCGATACACTATAGTAGACATTGGTGTTGTCTTGGGGTACTAGTCAATGTATAAGTTTACCTCTCTGTGAGGAGGTAGACCTGATACATCATCAAGAAAATCATCTGTGTACTGCTCTACCAATACAGGATAGCTCGGTCTCTCCACATCAACTGCTCGAAGGGTAAGGCAAGCCAACTGATGAGTGATCCGCTAAACCTTTCTCCGAGTAGGTTCTTCCAATGATGCAAAGGCTCCATTCTTTCAATTGAGGGTAAACCTAGTCCCACTTGTGCAGACACACTACACTTTGCGCCAAATACAGTCAATCTGAGCATGGACTGTAGATATCAAGTCCATACCCAAGATGACATCGTAAGGCCTCAATGCTCCTACTAAGAGATCCCAGTCGAAGCTCTAGCCTCCTAGATTAATATCACACTACTTTGACTAGTGTGTATTCATTGAGTATTCTCTCATAGGAGTCTCTAGCCATAAGTATCATGCCAATGGCTCCGTCGGAATCACCATGCTCCAAACGAGGGAGGTGGTAATGAAAGAGTGACTGGAACCTGTGTCTATAAGAACTGCAACTATGGTGGAGTAGACACGGATCATACCTCAAATCATCTCTGGAGTGCTGTGATCTTAAGCCTCAGCTTCCTAGAGCTGAGCTCTCACCTCTTCACCTACTCCCTGTGGTCAGAGTATACCTCCTAATGGTGGTGGACGTAACACCTCAAAATGTCGTCCACCCCTAAATGTATGACCAAATCCTCTTCCACATCCTCCTGCTCCCTGCGGACCGCCTCGATCGAATCTTTGTATGTGCCTGGGAGGTCCTTCGACCATCTGTTGATCATCTGAATAGTGGGTCGAACTGTCACAATCCATGTGACCCTGCCCGCTACATGAGTAACAATGCCTACTCCATGAATGTTTGGCTCTGTCTCCAGTGTCTCTTACAAAAGATCCTGAGTCATGTGGTCATCCACCAGTAGGACTGGTCCCCTTGGACCTCTGTGACATCTGTCTACTACCATCTGTAGAAGACTCTACTACATTTTGACTTGTGGTGGATCTTTCTGTTGGAGACTACTCAATAAGGAAACTCTCCACTAGTACAAGGAAATGGAAATACAAGCCCAACTGTAATGTACATGGAAATAGAAAGTACAAATGAAGAAAAGAAAAGATGTCTATGGATCGTCCTTTGAGGTTTCTACCTAATGTGTAGGTACAGATCACCTCCATAGCACTCCAGGTCCATCTGTCTCCTATGTGTATCATCACGCCTTATGGTACACCTCTAGGTATTATCCGATCATGGTTCTCTCATCCACAATTAGCACTGTCCGTCGTCTGCGTCCAACACAACGATGTGCGAGCACACCCCGTGCATGGGTGAGTATAATGATACCTTTTAGGGACCCCAAGAACCTCATGCTCTCACAAAATCCAATAAGGATAATTCAAAAAGTATGAAATAAACAGATAACCCCACTTAGGTATATGCCCATAATATACCAAAGTTATCATGCAATCCATCTCAATCATTAGGAAAATAGAAAAGTTACTAAATTAGCTCACACAGGTATACAACTTTTTTTTAGAGTTACAAATGATTAGATGTAGCCACTAAAATATCTATTCTTTCAAACCCATAGAGGATCCAGGAACAAAAATTAGAACTGTCGAACTCACACAAGATCTAGGAACAATAGTTAGAGCTGTCAGACCCACAGAGGATCCAGGAACAGCAGTCAGAACTATCGACCCCACAAAGGATCCAAGAACAATAGTCATAGCTGTCAAACATACACATTGTCCAGGAACAATAGTAAAAAAAATTTGAACCCACAAAAGATATGGGAACTGTAGTCAGAGCTGTCAAACCCACACAAGATTCAGGAACAGTAGTCAGAGCTGTTGAACCTACACAGGATCCAAGAATACCTGTCAGAACTGTCATACCCACACAAGATCCAGGAACAAGAGTCAGAACACTCGATCGCACATAGGATCTAGGAACAATAGTCAGAACAATCGAACCCACATAGGATCCAAGAATAGGAGTTAGAGCTGTCGAACCCATACAGGATCAAGGAACAGCAGTCAGAATGTAGACAACCACAAGGTTTCCACACAAGAACACCTAATTCTATGAGGGTACACTCCTCATGTCATGTGTCAGTACATAAACTACCATGAATTCCCACAATGAAGTATCCAAAAGGTCCGCCATGTCATTGGGGTCTCAACGCAACAGACATCACGTCAATCGGACACCCGGTCAGTGAGTTATTATCATTTTAGTCCCGGAGGCCAAGTTGGATTTGTGCACGATCCAATCTGAGCGTAACTCAACTATTACCCAAACCCTTGTGGGGTATAATCAAAGGGGTTGTCATGCTATAAGATTACGAGCACCACTGACGGTTCATCAAATGGACGTCTTGTGCGAAAGATATGTCCAAAAGAAAGTAAAGGGTCGGTAGTAGGTCCGGGTCCGGTCCGACCTGGTCAGACCGACCCCACCCGACATAGTCTGGGCCGACCCTCTTCAGGTCGACCCATATTGACCCATTGGGTGTGGACCTACCCGCTGGGTACAGCATAGTAGGCCACAAGTGATGTCCTGCCTGGTCTCTGGGCCAGTTCGACCCGGAGCATTGTGAGGGCGCGGCCCGGCGTGGCTCGGCCAGGAGGGCGCGACCTGGGCCGTTTCAGCTAGGGTGCCGTGAGGGAGGTCACGGGTCAGCTAGGGAGGCCGGTGTTTCCAAGGAAATGGTTTCGCCGGTAGGCCGGCGCAGCATGGCAGTTTTTCCAGGGCGTCGGGCGTCCATGAGTCGGGTGGCGGCTCGGGAGGCCGTGAGGCCAGAGGGTAGGCCGGGCGGCGGCCAGGCGAGACGACGCATAGGCCGATGGGCGACCGGGAGACTGGCGGGCATCTAGAAGCCTGGGTGGAATCCGGGCATGCCAGCAAGAAGCCTAATGGCCGGGCGGCGGCCGGGCGGGCCGGCGGGGGGCCGAGAGGCGACCGTGCCCGCCGGAGGGGGTGTGGGAGGCCGCGGGGGCGGTGTGGGTCACAGAGGCCACTGGAAGCAAAGCCTTTGTCTTCACCGCCATCATCGCCTTATCTCCATGCCAAAGATCATCTCTAACAAGAACGGTGGAGGGGTTGGGACATGTTGGTTTGGCCCGCACCCTCCGCGTTTAGGGCAGTAACATTTGGCTCATCATGTTAGAAAAAAGACGAACATCAATTTTTACAACCTCTACAATGATTACATTGCAATCGAAGAAGAAAAATAAGGAAAGTAATATTACACAAATAAACCCCATTCATTTTTTCGTTGTTTGATGACAAAGTCACAGAAAGAAGATGGAGGAGATCATCGTTTTAGCGACTGCCACACATATCTTATACCGAGCTAGTCGGTCAGATTGTTGATGACGATGTGGAGGAAGGTCGGATGAAGACATCCCATGTTGGAAGGATCTCAGGTTGATGGTCGAAGGAGATCGTTGTTGGCATTCTTCATTCTTCGTTCTTCATTGGCGAGATCTTTTATGTCCTCTCCCAATAAACCTCCCCTCAAAACACCCGAGTAAATATTTGTGCCAAATAATAGATTATAATATATATTATTTCCTTAGGAAGATTTCAAAAAGAAAAACTAAACACTTTCTTGTAACATTTAAAAATTAAAAGGGAGGATTTGGCACCATTAATTTGGTGTGTTGGCAATATTAATGTGGATGAAGCTCAAGAGGCTCCTCCACATTTAAGAGGGGTTTTGAGAGATTTTCATCTTCTTCCGTTTAATAGGGGTCGGGTGGTCCCCCCATAATATTCAAATTGGGAGGTTATGTGGTATCGGGTGCCCCCCCCCCACATTAACCTCTCATGGGAGGTTGAGGTGTGGTGGTCCCCACCACGACAACCTCTCATGGTTGGTTATGGCCTGATGGTCCCCACTTCTAACCTCCACATGGAGGTTATAGTTCTAGTGGCTCCTACCTCCTAACATCCACATGGTGGATGAAAAATAAAATAAAGTGCAGTACAATTTATTTTATTAATTTCAATAAAAATCCCAAAAACTATCTTTTATTTCTGACCAACTGCTGTCGAGGTGAATGTCTTATTAAGCGAATATCGACGATGTGAGTTCAACGGTGCACTCAGATTTCAATTCCAAGAACTGATTCATAAGTTATAAAAAGCTACTCGTACGTTTACAGTTTGTATCCAAAAAAACATCATAAATTGATTCCTGGCACACCGAGCCTCGGAATCACGCGCCATCAATTTTCATGAAGCTTTAAAATTCCAATTTATTTAAGATAAAAAAATTTTCCACGGAATTTCTGGGTCTTTACACATGTGGAAAACTACCTCTATGATGTGATATTTGTTTATCATTTTTACCTCCATTAGATATAAATTAATCTTTATTTAAAAATAAATAAAAATCATAAAAAATATATGAATCTATATTTTTTAACCTTTGTAAATTATATTTAATTTTCATCCCCTAGAAAATAGATAACCATAATCACGTGTACATTTTTATTTCTACCTCTATAAAATTACTTCATTCAATTTCCATGAGCACCATAGAATATTGGGATTCAAAACTATATTTATTTTATAAATATATTACAATTCAATTTAATATTCTATTGAATATACGACCTCATGACAACCGATAATCATTAATGGTAGATTCAATTAATTTACGACTAAAAGATCTCAGAACATCCGAATTAATCATAACTATAGTAATAATTAAATACAAATAGGATTTAAAATAAATAAAAGGTCTAATGGTAATTAAATGAAAATTAAAAATGTAATTATTTATTTATATAACTACTATGATTATATCATTCATTATTTAATTAATGTTAGAATCAATATGAGACATCACGTAAGGTAATTTTTTATTAAAACATTTTTTATTTTTTTTAATAAAAACCCTTTTTCATCTATACCCATCTAATTAAAAATACGTAATGAATTTTATTATTTATAATTATATAATAATGAATTATGATTTTCCACAATCAATGAATTTTTATATATGATTCTAAAAGGAGTACTTTTATCCATTTCAACGTATGTCACTATTAACAAATATTATCAAAGTAAAAAAGTTAATGTTTTTTTCAATGATTTCTTCTTGATAGATGTTTCTAGTAATCATATCCATTTTTCATCATAAATATTACATTGTAATTTTTAATGTATCTTAATTGTAAATATTTTTTCCATTTTTTATTAATTTTTAAATTTTTATGGTCTTCAAAATAAATGAATATTTCTCATCAATTTTGGGCTACAACTGATAGTGATATTTATTATTGATTCAAGTGTGTTTTTCAAAAGGGGAAATATAGAATACTGAAATAATATAAATTTATTGTTCATGATATAGATCATCATCATTATAGATTATTATGGGTGATACTAATATAACTAATTGTTATTGGTGAGATAGATATATATCTCTAATATAATGGATATTTATTAATTTTTTCAATGGATAAATAATGATTGTTATATATTGGTATATTACTCATATAGAATAAACTAGTAATCTATTATTATACAATGGTTTAAAAATTAAATAAAAATGTGTATTCATCTGATGCTAAAAGGAATATATTTTACTCGTATTAAGTGGTCTTATAGTAATATATTAATTCTGTTTGGCATGGAATGCTATTAGTTTTTTAATTTTAAGCATTGTTTTAAAAGACATTTTCTCATAATTTATTATGTTTCTAATAAATCCATCATGGTTTTATTATTCCTAATAAATTTTTTCTAAAGGAAACAACTATTTAAAGGTTATTTTAGTCATTTGGATGTGTTATATCTGTCTGTTTAATGATTAATTTTGGGAAAGGAAGATAATTTAATATGTTTTAACATCCTTCATTATAATAATAGGTTTTAATTTTTATATTTATATAACCATGATTTTTATGATCAACCATTGTAGTCATATATTTTTCATATTAATTATGGATGATTATAAACTATACCTAGGTAAAGAAAAATTCAAAACACTCATATGAAAGAAAAAATATCATTCTTGAATATGATAGTGGTGTAATCATGAATCCATGTTTTAATAAAATAAGTTACATAGTGAAGAAGTTTCCTATTTCGTTTTAATATTTATTAATAATTCACTAAATCAATAAATATAAATTATCATCATAATGTATGAATTTCAAACCCAATATATGAAATATTTAATGATTGGTTTTTAAATAAATTTATTATTATCTGTTTTGTCAAGAAAGGAGAACATTTAAAGATTCGATATAAAATTATAAATAAAAATCATTTTTTATGGTTTATATCCGGGTGTATTATGAAGAGATAGATTTTTAGGATTTATCTATTACTTTATCTAATCCATTTCAATTCAGATTGGGTTTTTTAGGAAATAAGGATGTTGATGGTGTAAATAATAAATGGAATAATATCATTCAAAATTCAAAACCCTTTTATTAATGTAATAATTTTTTTTAAAGGTGCAAACTCAGTTTTTGTGGATTTTGATAGTGGAACACATGAAAAATAATGACTGAATTCTATATTGATGCACATTTATTTGTTTTAGGATTCAATGAAATAATACCATACATGTTTCAATGAATCCTTAGTCCTAGTGTAGGTGAAAGGATTGAAATATTTATTAGAGAATGTATTTGACGACTTCGGATCTAAATAACCTTAATATATAATTCTAGTCTTTTACCATTTAGAGGGTGATGTTCATTAATGGTGGTCCCATATAACGAATACTAATGAAAAATAACGAGATATACTAAATTAAGTGTACTCTATTTAAATAAAAATTAATGAATAATTTTCCCCTATTGTAATTTCAATTAGAAAAGAAATGACCTTTTTGGAATTTATGAGAAATTTAGAAGAATTAGTGACCGCTAATGATTAATATTATATTTTATTTGATAAGTATGAAATAATTTTTAATGGATTCATGAATTAAAAAATTTTATATTTTAATTAGTAGTAGTATAATATTTCTGGAGGGAATACAATATCATGAATTTAAAATACATGAGGTCATTTTTTGTGGTATTTTGAACATGACCTAGAGATTACAGACACATATGTACAACATAATAAAAATTGAATGAGGTATTTTTTGTGGGATTCAATGGAGTACTCAATAATTAAACATCAAGGAAAGACCCAAAATGATTAAAATGTGGAAAATTATTTTTTATTGAATGTTGAATTGGATCTATATAGGGGTTTTGATGTTGTAAGCATTGTATTTGTCTTGTAACTGTAGGGATAAGAATTTCCACTTGACCTAAATTGATAAGATAAATGGACATCCCTTAATGAGTTTTTTTAAAATTGTAATGTGTTGTTTTATTATGCTTACACATATTAAAAGTTAGTAAATAATGGTTTGAATCATCATAATAGGAAAAAATGAGGGGTATAATATTCATTTTTTTACTATTACATCAAATTCTAAACTGTAAAATGAAATTATTGATAGTATTTTATTTTTTATTCATATTAATTCGATGTACTATATGATTTAATATATTAAAATTATTTATTTTATATATATTTTTCAATTATAATTGAAATACCATCTCAAAAATTGAAGTGTAATTTTTTATGAAGTATTCATTTGTATAGTTTTATGGCCTCACGAATCTATATAATTATTCCTTTTTCATTTATATGATTATTTTTAATAAGAAACTCATTATACTTCCAATTTTATAATTTTTAGTTATCATTGTTATGAATTCGATTTCATTTTGTCCTGATGAGATAGATTTCTTAGCTAAATAATGTAATATTCATATGGAATTTTATTTTTTATATAATAAGAAATTCATACATTTCATAACATATAATCACACACAAAAAATGATTACATATAGAGTTGAAATATATCTTGAATATAATGTTAAAAATAATGTAGAAATTATAATTTTTGATATTCTAGTAGAAACTGGGTATTTTGATTCATTTTCTAGTTATTATGTTTCTCATCCATACATGCTTGTTTTTAGGTAATCATCTTCTAAAGACTTCTCTTTAAAGTTTTATCAATATGTCTTTCATGATAATAATTTTTTTATGCCTGGTTAGGACTAATATGGTGTACGCAGATTCTGGGTATACTAAATTTCCTTACCTAGAATATCTACAACTGGGCCTTTCACATGAATGATGGATTGAATCATAAGGGATTTTCCCTCATTTTAGATGAATTTAAAATAGTAACCCAATATAATATAAGGAGACATACTTGTTTTTTATAGAGAGTTAAAATCTTCTGTATAGTGTGAATTTAATATTTTCAATAACCAAATTGAGGAGGACAGGGATAACAGTGAAATCCTTAATCAATAGTTCCATTCGTGGATCACATCATCCAAGATTACTGGGATATGTCAGTTTTTATAGTTGTGGGATGTTATAGAATATCTAATTTCTATAATAAGTCATGATTAATGGGGATTCCTGTCTCAAGAATGGTGGTTGTCCCCAGGGATTTGTCCCACAAAGTTGAGCTGATCCCTATTCTGATGCACTAGGATCGCTCATCCACTTTGTAGTTTCTCATGGATGAAATCAAGAAGATCAATATGTTCTCAACCATGATATTAATGGTCTATTTATGTAATAAGTCTCCTCTATTTATGGTCGTATTCTTAACATTTATGGGGTTTTATCCAATTTTTTTATGCTAGGTTGAGGGGTTGTTCATGATCAATTCAGCTCATTCATTATTACTATCATTTTTTACCTTTGTCGCAGAGATTCAATAGTTTTTGAATCCTATATAATGCTCAATGGGATGGAATTTTTCATTTCAAATGGTATTTTGTTATAATTGGATGAAACTAACACCTCAATGTTAGAAGGGTACATTTGGGGTGATATCTCAATATCAAGGTCTATCTATTACTTGGTTCCCAAATGAAAAAAACACTGTATTAAATCAAATTGGGGTTTCACACACATTGAATGAGGGAAATAATGAGGATGAATTCATGGCCTCTAGGTCCACTCCAAATACCCCATGTAATATTTTATCTCTCATAGGATCTCTTCCCTCGAAATGTTTCAATCCTTTAAGAGTTTAGGCATTGGGGATTCACTGTTACAAAATCCCATGATAATTTTATCACATTACCTCACCCCATAATAAATGTTTTTAATATTTAATTTATATAGTAATTAAAAAAACTCATCAAATTAAAGCTATAGATATTTTAGAATTGAAAACACAGTTACAATAGTTTCTTGATAGGGGATTGATTAATCTTTGGACTTCACTAAGGGATGCACTTAATTTCTTATTATAAAAGTGTATGGATTCATGATACATTTAATTTATTATATAAATATAAATAACATCTATACATGTACCTTTTTTCCATTACCTCATATATATGATTTTCCATATTAGCACAAGGGTTCTCATTATTTTTGACGATTTACCTCAGATGTGGGAATCACCAAGAAAATGATAGGGAGGTTGAAATTCTAAGAATATAATTTGTCACATTTTATGGCCTTTATTATAGTTTTTTCATGAATTTCTAGTTGATTAATGAACTAATTTTTTGTGCAGATCTTACAAATAGATTTTTTCATTATTATTTGTTAATTTTGTGATGGATTCCATTGAATATATTATTGTTTATTTTGAAATTTATATGGAGTGTTCAATGTTTATAATAGTTTTTTTTTTTGTATAATTAAAACACATTTTTGTTACTTAAATAATTTGAAAAATTAAAATCTTAGTAACAAAATATATAATTCTTCAGTTATATTTTTTGTAAAGATGGTATATCTATTGGTCCTACTAAAATGAAAGTTTTATCCAAGTAGTGAAGACTATAAAATATCATTTATATATCATGTTCTCATGGATTAGTTGGTTACTAATGATTGTTTGATGATAATTTCACTCAATTATATTGGTAATTGAAAAATATAACTCAAACTTGAGTTAAATATTCCTTGGTGAATGAATGTGATAACTTGTTCCAATACTAAAAAAATTATTAGTTAAATCTCTTATTTATATAGTCCACTTAGAAATGGTAAATTTTTAATTTATATATATTATTCATTAATGTTCTAATGAGGTGTATTCCTGAATAACTATCAAGTTATAACATATGAATCATTCTAATTGAAAGCAAACGAAGAAAATTTTCATATTCTTGACATTGAGATCGGTGAATTAATTTTTTCATAAAAACGATTGGTGATATCTCTTATATAGAAAGAAATGTGAAATATATACAAAAAATGATTGAAGTATGTATTCACTAAAAATGAATTTTACATGATATAACGATGTTGTATGAGAGTGATACTATTTTTTTAATAAATCATTCATTATCATATCTATGAAAAAAAAAGTAATTGATACATTGAGTTAGAAAGATAAATTATCATATTTTTTTCATCAGAAATAGCATCCTTTTTATAATTATTTAATGAATATTATAATTGTAATTATGCATTAATGAAGTAACACTCTTTATATTGAGTTATTTGTGAAGACATACATCGTAGAATGATTTAACCATTCACAGATGGATGATTATGGTTTATAATAATGTGTAGAGTTTTAAGAAGGGTATGATTAATAAATTTAGTAATGAAAAACAATTTAATATGATTTTTATTTTTGTTTTTTTATCTACATGATTCAATGTACAAGACTGAATTTTTGAGTGAAGCTAAAATTTATCTATTTTGTATTAATCTTCATATTAGTAAAATATATATCTGCATTAAATAATACTACTCTTTGGATCAAATGATGAAATATAATAATTATTTTACAAGGAAATGATAGAATCTTTAATTGGTTAACATTAAGATAAAACTATCTAAGGGTATATTTCAAAATTTTCCAACGACTTAATGGATATTGGATAATATATCAATGGATTTCCTAGTGACATTATTAAACTCCGCCTCATGAAAATGAAAAAAAAAATCAATTATGATCAGTTGAAAAAATCAATGGTTTTATTCTTATTTGATATTGAATGTGTTTCGTAATAATTTTCAAAAATTATATAAAATATATAGTCAATTTATAAGGAGTTCATCTCTATATTTTATCATATTATAATCCTAGATATTCCACTAATTTTTTGAATGGAATGAAAAATTCATTTGGTACTCAATTAAATTGTCAGAAAACATTTCCTCATCAATATGATTGATATTCATTGCAATGGATATTGAATTTGGATGATGTTTTTTCAGATTAATAATTGTATTTATAAGGATGTTAGCTAGAATACATATGAATATAACAGTTGTAGATACCCATAAAATTATGGAGGTGATCATGTCTTTCTTAATATATCTCAATGGAATGGTTTTAGGTGATTTAGTAAAAGTGAATATTAGGTATATAGATTATTATACTATTTTAAATTCATATAAATTTTGATAATTTTTTTATTTTATATCATTATCTATTATTTTATATATGGTAATGTATGTCTTTTATGTTTTGTTGTTATGGAAACATATACTATATTACACTCATTCCTTGTTCCATTAGTTGGTATACATAGAAAGTAATATTTCATTGTACAAAATTCTAGTTTAGATTTTGGATCATAGAGAGCCAGTATTGAATTATATAATGACTCAATAAGTTAATGATTTATAAATGAATTGCATGATTTAGGAAATAACATTGTAATAGGAAAATGCTATGATGGAAAAATATCCACACTTAATTTTGTAATAAATCAAAAAAATTGATAAAAATTCTTATTGAGGGAAATATGAAACATCATAGGTAGTCCAATAAATTAAAAAAAAAAATTAAAAAATCATTTTTGATTAGTATTCTTAAATTTTTAATAAATATATTTTTATTTTTTGTAAAATTGAAATAATAAATTTTTTTATTATAAATGAAGTGTGATCCATATATTATATGGTTTTATATAAAAGTTAAATATCTATAATTTAGAAATTAAATTTCATAAAATTGAATTATATTTTTTATATCATCATTTCAACATTATCTTTTGATTATTTTTTGTAATTTTTATTATAATGTTGATTATAGGTGAATAGTGTAAATATTGATTATAATAAAAACATTTGTATATTTAAAAAATTCCAATTATTATATAGAATGTTAATAAATTAATATTATATCAATTTGAATAAACATAATATGATTAATTCCATTGTATTTAACAATACACTAGATTTTGGAATAAATTCAATTATCATTTTAAAACACATTAAAAATGGTTTTTTCTGCTTTTGATTCACTTTGTTATTATTAATTTCTTCCACTTATATTGAAATTTTCAATAAATATTGATTTGGTATTTTTATTCAGGAGCCTAGAAATTATTAATGAGGTAAATATTATTCTTTTTTCAAATTTATTAGCATCCACTATAAATTTTTATTACCATAGTAATGGGAATATTTAATTAATTTGGGTTAAAACATTTTGACATGGTCTAATAAATACCTTTTTTAATATTATTGGATAATACTATTTTCACCATTATCAATTTATTATCAAAATAATATTGTTTTATTTCCTCTTTACCATGATTAATAAATTTATAATATTAATTGTTTTCAATAATTACAAGAGTTCTACTCCCATCACATAGAAAATGACACCTCATTTCTTCAATTTTATAAAAAAATTAAGATCTCTTCCTCAGTTGGTCCCTGTCAAAATAAATTCTAAAATATCATATTCTTTTCCTAGACTCATTTTTATCTACAAAAAAAACTACTTAGTCTTAATTTTTAAACTATAAGATATTCTCCAAAGAAGATATATAACCTTTAACAGAGATCTTAAAAGTTTATTTATACTCATTCCACTATATAACATATCTTATTTATTTTAATATAATAAAATAATAATTTAAAATATAATTAATTGTTATTATATTTATGGAATATCCATTTTTCACCTCATTTATGTTATATTGAAAAGGAAAACATAACTCATTCATAAGTGTGGACTACCAAAAAATTAATATGTTTATTCGTTCATCACCACATCACATAGATGGTTATAATGATAAAGTTAATGAAAATATATTATATTTATGACATTATTATCGTTATTTAATGATATTACATTATCCTCATTATAATCCATGTTATTAAATTATTGTATGTAAATATTCTATTTCAATTTATGTATAACAAAACAAAAATGTTAATATTTTTTGGCATAGAAATTATTATTTTATTGTATATATTTTGATATCAAACTTAATATTGAAAAATATGGGTAAAGTTACATATGTTTTCTTTTATAAATATGGATTTATGAGTAATATACAATATTTTATTTAACTTTTAAAAATTATATTTATAATATTGTGTTATTATATATATAATTTATCATTTATTAACTATTAATTGTATAGACATAATGATAATATCAAATAATTTTTTTAATTATTTTTTTTTAAAAAGGCATCATATATCCCGATTTTTATTATTTTTTAAAAAATTAATGATTTATTATTTAAATGAAATTTATAGATTATACACATGAATATATTATTTTGAATCCATATCATTTTTATTAATCATATAGTCAATTTAAGATCATCTTATTCTAGTGAAATTCATTTCATGAAAACCATTTTTGAAACATTATATTGGTTTAAATTTTCAGTTAAATTCCTAAAATTATGTTAATTGAATATGATAAAATGGATTCCATATATTTAGTATACTTAATTAATGTTTTTAATTTTTTGTACCCATTTGTTTCCCATAATAAATATTAAAATCAATTAAAATTAATTATTATAACTTGGATCAAAATATGTTTAACAAGGTTGATAAATATATATGGATTAAAAAAACTATTTTGAAAAAAATCATCATTTGGTTGTATTTATTCCATACAACTATCTCATTGTGATATTATCTATGTTAGAGAAATATATCAAAGATATTTATTTGAAATTATTATAAAACATTGAAAATTTACATGTGTCACACTCACCTCAATTATAAAATGTCACCTCTTACCAAAAATGAATCAAACCACTCATGAAAATTATCTCACACAAGACCCACCAATTTGTATCCCAATGATTCTTATACATGTTATAGAGTTTCACATATTACCTAATACTATAATTATTTTACTTTAAAAGAGTTCCAGTGACTGTTTTTCTTAGAGAAGGCAGTTGTCTTCACCATGCTTGTTCATTTTTTAGTTCGTATTTTTTCACCTTTAACAATATATAAATAATTAAAATATAATAAAATATGTATATAACATATTATTTGATTCTTTTATTTATATGTAACAATATTTATCCATATCATTCATCAATAAATTAGAATAAACAATCGCTCCTATTTATGGTGGACTACCGCCTCATGAAATAATGTAACATTATTCCAACCAAAAAATCATGTAGAAATTTATAATGATGAAAATAAGGAATATATATTATACCTAATAAATAAAATTGAGTTAATAAAAATAATTTATAATCCATTTAATTACCCATTATCCTATTAATGAATTGATTACATAACTGATGTTTACATACAACCTACAACCTCTAAGATGACATGTGATTCATTTTCCATATCAAATATTAAAAATGATTCTTAAATTGTATATAATAAATAGAAATAATATTTACAAATTTAATTTAATTATTTAGATGATATAACTATATAATATGTACGTGTAAGAATTAAAACATCCATATTATGATATTTTATATAAAACAAATTCATTAAAACCCAAAATATTTGTAACGAAAAAATATTATTAATTAATGGGTGTTAAAAAGATATAAGAGGTTTATATATGATCTTATAAATATGAATAAGGATATAAAATAAATTAATAATATGTTTTAAACAATCATGTAGGATGTTAAATAACATTTAACAAAAGTGATTCATAAGGTAAATGATTTAGTATCAATTTACATTACCTATAGATTTAATTATTATTGTGATCTTATTCATTTATTTCCACGTAATAAACTACCTATTTTATATATTTAAAAAAATATGACATAATCAGGATGATTAATTTTTAAATTATTATTTTTCTCTGCATGGGTTTCAATTTAAATGTTATCATATATGCAGGAATTTATTTTATAATCTCACTTAATTATGGGATTACTTATGTTATATTTGAAGGAATCCAGTAATTTATCCTTCATCATCTCCAATAATTTTATAATACTCTAAATATTTTTTTTGATATTACATAATTTATTTAGATTTTCCTCTTTTGGCACTTGAATCATGAAATGAAATATTTAAAAAGAAAACTACTTTTGTTTCTCATTTTATGTACTGTATTTTACTTTAACACCACAATTTTAAATTTTTTTACCAAAGTTATTTTAATAAATAAATTATTTATGACCAAAATTTAAATTTATACATTACTTTTTAAATTCTATTAAATTAATTCTTCGATCCTTTTTATGAATGTTTCATTTACAACATTTTATAAAATGTAAAAAATTAATTTTTTTATGAAATACAGGGTTAACAACATTTTGTGTCACCATCATAATTTAATGATATTTATCTTGTACTACGAATTCTAAATGATATTTGAAATAAAACACTCAAATAATACAATATTTTAATATATATCCTCAAAATTTATTTATTTATCTCATGCAAATAATTTTATTTTAAAAACTATTTTTTTAATAATTATATGGTCAACTCATATCGCTTATTAATTTTGTGCTCATTAACAGTTTCATGAAACATTAAATTTAATTTGATCATTGAACATTATATTTCTATTAAATGTCCATCTGATCTGAATTAAGGATATAATTCTTTCCTATACAATACACTATATTTACAAATGGTGTTTTACCATAATAATAGTTTGATAAGCTATGAAAATGTATTGGAAATATTTATTTCCATAAAGATAATGATAATAATGTATAAGATATATTTTTTATAAATTGAATTGATTATATATATAGGTAATGTTTGGGGATTTTAGTGATATGTGGTACATGGTTAATAATATCCCCTTGATGAATTGACATGTATCCTGAGACAAACTAATACTCTAAATTAATTGCAGTATGGGGGGTATACATACCCATAGATTAAAAATTTATGGGGTAAGGTATTAATGATTAAAAAATCATTAATCATTAGATCAAGACATATAATATTATGAATTTCCGTCATTGATATTTAATTTTAAATTATTCATTATATTATTTCATTTATATTATCCATGGATTCATATTTTTCTCATGGTATTGTTTAAATTATATGTGTTCTCAATTATTTATCTTACCCTATTGACTATTCATTATTTAAATATTTTATATTCCACAATACATATCCATTACTAATAATTTGAGATGATAATTATTTTCTCCTCTCACGTGATACAAATAAGAAATATTTGAATGAATTCAATTCTTCCAGGTGTTTTGAAATACAATTTGTTATATTTTATTTCTTATATACAATTTGTATCATATATATTTATATTTATGTATAATACAACTAAAATAATTTTTCCATTGGGATTGTATCCCACGTATCTATACTGGTGTAATAAATTAGACACAGAATCAAGAGTACTTGGTTTTTCATTTAATATATTTTTTATAATAGAAGTTCTGGTGGAACCCATGAAAATAGATTTAGTGTAACATATATATAAAATGGAACTCTATGACTGTATATCAGGACAAAACATTGAATAGGATATCATCCCCATGGTTTTTTCAATTATAGATTATTTATTTTTTTTCAATTAATACATCCATTTGTCGGGCGCTCTCCGCTCGTGGCTTCCCTTCGCCCTCAAGGGTTCTAAGGCTCTCGTCGGGGTTTTTTTTTACGTTTTAAAAAATATATATATTTTCCAGAAAATGCTTACAGCAATTTTTTTTTAAATGCACCTCAAAGGATGCCGCCTTTGCATTTTGGGGGCAAGGCGGCATCCGCGATGCCGCCTTTCTCCTAAAAAAATCTTCTTTTTTGAAAATTTTTATTTTTTTTTATTTTTTTTTGTTTTGATTTGTTTATATATATATATATAAACAAAACAAAAAATTTCAGCAAAATTTATCTGCTATTAAATATCCAGCGCTACAGCCATTACAGCAGTTTGGATTCTGACAGAAACTCTTACCCAGGCCTCCCTTTTATAAGAAGGTTTGCCCTGAAAATCATTCTGCATTTTCGATGTGGGATTAAGGTTCTACCTTTACTGCACAGTACATTCTGCATTTCCGATGTGGGATTCTGTTACAAGTACGTGACTTTGAAATACAATAAAATATAAATTATAAGGCCAATATAAATAAAATTTTAAACATTGTTTAAACCTATAAAAAATAGTTGAAAACAAAAAGAATTTCCTAAAAAATGTTGATGAAAAATAATCTATAACCTTTCAAACCACATACTTTAAACATAAAAATGTTTCAAATATGTGAATTTGAAAGACTGTAAAATATAAACTATAAAACGAATATAATTGAAACTTTAAACATTTATTAAACATATAATAAATAGTTGAAAACAACAGAAATTTTTAAAAAAATGTTGATGAAAAGTAATTTATAAGCTTTCAAAAACGCATACTTGAAACTTAAAATTTTTCAAGTACGTGACTTTGAAAGACTATAAAATATAAACTATAAGGCCAATATAAATGAAACTTAAAAAATGGATTAAACATTTAAAAAATAGTTGAAAACAAACAAAATAATAAAATATGATGATAAAAAATAATTTATAAGCTTTCAAAACCACTTACTAATTATTAGTAATTAGTAATTAGTAATTAGTAATTAGTAATTATTAATTAGTTAATTAGTAATATAAATATTAATTTTAATTAGTCATTATAATTATTAATTACTAATTATTAATAATTAATTATATAATATTTAGTTAGTTCATTAGTTATATAATTATTAATTATAAAAAAATTAATTTGTAAATTTTTTATATAATTATTAATTACATTTATTCATTATAATTTTTAATTATTAATTAGTAATTATTAATAATTAAATATGTCATAATTAATTAGTTAATTAGTAATATTATCATATTTTATATAATAATTAATTAGTAATATAAATATTACATATATAATAAATATTTAGTTAATTAGAAATACAATTAATAATTATAACTAATTAATTAGTAATTATTAATTATTAATTAGTTAATTAGTAATAGAAATATTTATTATAATCATTCATTATAATTATTAATTAGTAATTAATAATTATTAATAAGTAATTAATAATTATTAATTAGTTAATTAGTAATATAAATATTAATTATAACAATTCATTAAATTATTAATTATTAATTATTAATGATTACTCATTAATTATTACTTATATAATAAATAATTATTTAATTATTAATATAAGTATAAATTATATAATAATTAATTAGTTAATTAGTAATATAATTATAATCTTGCAAAGTCACGTACTTGAAACATTTTTAAGTTTCAAGTTGGCGGTTTTGAAAGCATATAAATTATTTTTCATTAACATTTTTTGGAAATTGCTTTTGTTTTAAACTATTTATTATATGATTAATCAATGTTTAACGTTTCATTTATATTGGTCTTCTATTTTATGTTTTATGGTTTTTCAAAGTCACGTACTAGAAAAATTTTAAGTTTCAAGTATGCGGTTTTGAAAACTTATAAATTACTTTTCATCAACATTTTTTTGGAAATTTCTTTTGTTTTCAACTATTTATTATATGTTTAATCAATTTTTAAAGTTTCAATTATATTCGTTTTATATTTTATATTTTACAGTCTTTCAAATTCACTTATTTGAAACATTTTTAACTTTTAAGTAGGCGGTTTTGAAAGGTTATAGATTATTTTTCATCAACATTTTTGAAGAAATTCTTTTTTTTCAACTATTTATTATACTATTAATCAATTTTTAAAATTTCATTTATATTGGCCTTATAGTTTATATTTTATTATATTTCAAAGTCACGTACTTGAAACAGAATCCCACATCGGAAATGCAGAATGTACTGCGCAGTAAAGGTAGAACCTTAATCCCACATCGAAAATGCAGAATGATTTTCAGGGAAAACCCTCTTATAATGAATAATTATAATAAATATTTATATTACTGATTAACTAATTAATAATTACCAATTACTAATTAATTATTTATAATTATTAATTATTTATATAATTTGTAATTATGTAATTAGTAATTATTATTATTTTATTATTCTGTTCGTATGGTTATATAAATATATATAAATAAAACCTAATTTACCCCCTCCTGAGATTCCACACGGACCAACAAGTAAAAATAGTATTTTGATTTCAGTACACATAAAAGATGTAAACAATAATGTACAATAAATGCATATGTCTGTGGCGAGGAGATTCCGTCCCACATGGTGGTCTGCGAATAGGACGTCCGCGTCGAGTGCGCAGTGGAGTCTGATGACCTGGAGAAGGCTGATCCTCGGGCACTAAAACATCGACCATCGCATCCTCCATCTGTGTGTCAGTGGGAGGAGCTGTCAACTGCATCTCGTACTGCCATTCAGGTCGTTCTCCCACTAGGGTGGTAGAAGGACCTACCTCCATCACAGAGGGGAACGAAGCATGTGATAGAGATATACCCCAAGATGATGACGGCCCTAGAATCCAAGGTTGTGAATGATCTAGAACCCAAGATGGAGAGAACTACGGATATCCTGTCAGGAAATATGGATCCCATGCCACCTGAGGCACATCCTGAATAGGCTGATCCTGGACTACTAGAGGCCCGACCTCTTCCTGTGGAACAGGCGAGGCCTCACGTGCAGCATGACGTTGTCTACGTCACCGTGGTTGTGGCTCCTCAGCACCAGCAGCAGCTGCAAGATGTTCCTATGGGGAAGGAACCTCCTGTCTCTGAGCCAGACGCGTGAATATGCTCTCAGAAAGCGCATGAAAAGATGCCCTTACCTCCAGCGCTATAGCATGGACGGCTACCCGGCTAAAGACCCCCTCCTCCTCTTCATCGCTCATGCGAACAAGCTGCTCTGTTTGAATTCCCTGTAAGTAGATTCAAATGGAATTAGAAAATAATTCAATAAACAAACTAATAGGAATTTTTTAACTTACCATCCTCTGCATCTCTATGCCATCTTGGGTAAGATACAGTATAGGCTTTAGTCTATACCATGGCGCATAGTCAACCTGCTCTGAAAGAGAGAATCGATTTGTAGGAACACCCTGAATACGTAACTCTGCACGTCTGTGCCAGCAGTCGATAAAACTCGCATGTACTTGGGACCAGTCATCATCCTACCTCCCTGTCAGCTTCATCCCATGAAGCTTGTCTATCTGTCTAGATGGTAATGGAATCGGCTGAGTACGAAAAAATTGGTGCATGACCCTGTCAGGCTGCTGCAACTCAATAATATGAAAGTGAATGAGGGGCACTATAGCCATAGCATCCTCAAGCCCAAAAGTGCAGTATGCTAGAAACTGGTCCATAATAATCCAGTATGGAAGCCATGAAATCTGAAATGACAAGTGATTTTGTCAAAAAAACACCCAACTAAAAACCAAAATTGATGTTATTATTAAAAATGTTAGACAGTTATAGATCGTATATACATACATGATCAGGTAAGAGACAGTCCAACTGTAGTCGATATACGCCCAAATGATGTCTCGGAACCACGTCAAAATTGTGTCGCTGACACCACCTGTAAAATACAACGATAGTGAAAAATATTGAGAAATTATTGTCAATAACACAAAGTAGAATAAAAAACCAATAGAAATGACTTATCATATCAGCGTCCACACAGAGCGTCATGCAGCACCTCCATCTCGATCGGTGGACCAGCAAGGTCAGGGCGGAATGCTGAGATGCGCTCTCATGCCCACATCTGAATACGGATGATGCATCCTCCAAGACCTGTACGGTCCCTATGGGATAGTCTGCATAATGATCTCAACGTGTATGACAAGCAGGCTGATCCCCAATTGTACGTCCCAGCCCGATCAAAGTCCTCTAGTAGGGGTAGATACATCCTATGCACGTGCATCCCCGAGTGATCAGTACACATGGTCCCACCAATGAGTCATAAGATATATGCACGGGCGTAACGCATGACGATCTTCTCATCATCATCATCCTGTAAATGTGGAATCTGTGACTCCAACCAACGCATAGATATGGACGATCCATATGTAGCCCTACGTTCGGACAAAATATCAACGCCTAACAAGTGTTGAGCAAGGTCTGGCCAAGCTGCACGAGTGGGTCCAATAATGGGTCTCGCCTGGATAGGAAGACCGAGAAGTACTGTGACATCCTCAAGGGTGATGGTCATCTCCCCCTCAGGAAAGTGGAATGTGTGTGTCTCTGGTCTCCATCTCTCAACGAGGGCAACAAGTAGATAATGATCTACAAGTATGAAATCTGATACGGCAAGGCCATAGAATCCATCACGGCGCAAGTAAGGTCTAATGGCATGTGGAGGCTCCATGTGATGAAAATGGTGCGCTCGACGCACCTTCACAAATCGATCTGGATGACCCTCTAACACGGCCTGTGAAATATGGGTAGGCTGCTGAGTGAGTAGTATGGTATCATCCATCTGCATATAAACAAAGAAAATGAGTCATAAGTGTAAAATGTAAATATAACATTATGATGTTTTTAGAATTTATCTAATTATATGTATTCAATATCTTATGCTAATTATTATGATACTATAAATTTGTTATAGAACAGTTTGCTAAAATATCCTGCATGTTTAGATTGGGGTTTAGGTTGGAGGGTTTAGGGTTAAAATTTTTAATATTAAATTCCACGAAACATGTAAATGGGTTAACTGACATACACTTTTCAATAAGGGTTAAGTGTTTCTCTTTCAGAGTTTTGAAATAAATTCTATTATTTCATATTTAATGTTATTTCTTGAAAGCATGAATATTAATATGAAATAAGTGATGTTATCTAAAATATTGAGTCTTGAATTTGGTTACACATATTTTGGGGGAGCTTTGTGATTAACTACTTATGGATTGGATTAAGATAAATCATGTCAATTAGTAATGATGTTTTTAGAATTTATCTAATTGTATGTATTCAATGTCTTATGCTAATTATTATGATACTATAAATTTGTTATAGAACAGTTTGCTCAAATATCCTTCATGTTTAGATTGGGGTTTAGGTTGGAGGGTTTAGGGTTAAAATTTTTAATATTAACGTCCAAGAAACATGTAAATGGTTTAACTGACATACAATTTTCAATATGGGTTAAGTGTTCCACTTTCAGAGTTTTGAAATAAATTCTATTATTTCATATTTATAGTTATTTCTTGAAAGCATGAATATTAATATGAAATAAGTTATGATATCTAAAATATTGAGTCTTGAATTTGGTTACACATATTTTGGGGGAGCTTTGTGATTAACTACTTATGGATTGGATTAAGATAAACCATGTCAATTAGTAATTATGTTTTTAGAATTTATCTAATTGTATGTATTCAATATCTTATGATAATTATTATGATACTATAAATTTGTTATAGAACAGTTTGCTAAAATATCATGCATGTTTAGATTGGGGTTTAGGTTGGAGGGTTTAGGGTTAAAATTTTTAATATTAACGTCCATGAAACATGTTAATGGGTTAACTGACATACACTTTTCAATATGGGTTAAGTGTTCCGCTTTCAGAGTTTTGAAATAAATTCTATTATTTCATATTTAATGTTATTTCTTGAAAGCATGAATATTAATATGAAATAAGTTATGTTATCTAAAATATTGAGTCTTGAATTTGGTTACAGATATTTTGGGGGAGCTTTTTGATTAACTACTTATGGATTGGATTAAGATAAACCATGTCAATTAGTAATGATGTTTTTAGAATTTATCTAATTGTATGTATTCAATATCTTATGCTAATTATTATGATACTATAAATTTGTTATAGAACAGTTTGGTAAAATATCCTGCATGTTTATATTGGGGTTTAGGTTGGAGGGTTTAGGGTTAAAATTTTTTATATTAACGTCCAGGAAACATGTAAATGGGTTAACTGACATAAACTTTTCAATATGGGTTAAGTGTTCCGCTTTCGGAGTTTTAAATAAATTCTATTATTTCATATTTAAAGTTATTTCTTGAAAGCATTAATATTAATATGAAATAAGTTATGTTATCTAAAATATTGAGTCTTGAATTTGGTTACACATATTTTGGGGGAGCTTTGTGATTAACTACTTATGGATTGGATTAAGATAAACCATGTCAATTAGTAATGATGTTTTTAGACTTTAACTAATTTTATGTATTCAATATCTTATGCTAATTATTATGATACTATAAATTTTTTATAGAACAGTTTGCTAAAATATCCGGCATGTTTAGATTGGGGTTTAGGTTGGAGGGTTTAGGGTTATAATTTTAAATATTAACGTCCAAGAAACATGTTAATGGGTTAACTGACATACACTTTTCAATATGGGTTAAGTGTTCCGCTTTCGGAGTTTTGAAATAAATTCTATTATTTCATATTTAAAGTTATTTCTTGAAAGCATGAATATTAATATGAAAACTTATCTCAGATGATTGGGGTTTAGAAAACCAAGTAATAAAAAAGATATAACAACATTTACTATACAATATGGGAATGTCACAATGAAGACAATACATCATTATGAATGATACTGTGAAGTCGACCCAACAATGTTAGGGCATCGCTTCCGGTTATGACCTTCTTTATGACATATTGTGCATCGCAAACTCTGTCCTTATTCTTGAGGCCAGTCCATCTCATTACTCAACCTACTCGCCTTTGGTCTCCCACGAGGACGTAACCGATTCATGTCAGGTATCACTACTGGCTGGCCTTCAGGCATTGGGAAATAACGATACTCCCCAATAGGTGTCCATGGTGCAACATAACAGTTGGAAATGATATCCATCCGGTACACTGGATCAACATATGCTTCCCATGAGATGTTCTCAGAGGCACATGCTGCGATGACGTGTGTACATGGAAACCGTAAGGCCTGAAATTTTCCACATTGGCATTGCCTTGTTTCCAGTAATACCACCATTTTTTCACCGATGTGATTTGTGATGGGGTCTGAACTCTCTTGAACTTCAAATCGGGAGTCTTCTCTTCGAAAGAGACAGACGTGATAACCAGAAGCTTCTTCAATATTTTTTTCAATCTCTCATTGAAAGTGTCTTCCATATCTTAACCCTTGATGTATTCCGTCTGATGCTAGTTTTTGTCTATCCACAAAGTACTTCACGCATCGATATAATGTCTCCTGAACTAAGGTGGTTATATGTAGCTTGCGAAGTCATTTGAAAATACTATTGATGCACTCCACAATGTTTGTCGTCATGTGTCCGTACCTATTTCCCCCGTCGTATGCCAATGTCCATTTCTCTTTTGGAATCCGCATCATATAATCATAAACATCATGATTAGCCTGCAAAATTTGTTCAAAACGTTCTTCAAATCATCGTTGGTCCAACTCATATGCTACAAAACGTAGATGATATTTCACATAAATTTATTTTATATTTATATTGAAACAGTAAAACAAAACGAATAAAATACGTACCAAGCCTCTTGATTGCCTTCTTCATCGGTTCGTTGTGGAATTTTTTATGTATATTTCTAGAAATGTGTCTAATGCAGATCCGATGATGTGCATTTGGGTATCTCCATGAATCAGGATCTGCATTGATTGCCTCATTAATTGCTCGATGGCGATCAGATATCAAACAAACTCCCTGAATGTTGGTGAAATGGTTGCTGATACATGCAAGAAACCAACTCCATGATTCATAGATTTCTTTCTCTACAATGGAAAAGGAAAGCGGAAGATGTGAATGGTTTCCATCTTGGGTTGCCGCAATCAACAATACGCCCTTGTATTTTGCATACGGGAAATGTTCCATCAATCTGAATAAATTGTTTGCAAAAAAAATGCAGAGATACAAGGAAGGAATGCCCAGAACAACCGATGAAATTGAAGACGAGATGGATCAAGTCAGTTATCAGGAGACACATGTTCGTTTGTATCCAGATGGCAGAAAACATGGTTATGATGCCTCAGTATGGCTAGAAATTACGACAATACTCGATATGAGTCATCCCAATCACCATATACCTTCACAATTGCCTTCTTTTTCGCCAACCATGCCTTATTATAGGAAATCTTATAACCGAATTTCTGTAGAATCCTCTCTTGCACAAGGGATGTTGGAACATATTGGCATGTCCTAATCATCTCAACAACAATAGATGACACAAATTCTGCATCCAATGAAGTATGATCTTGTGTGAGACTTGGCTGAACGCAAGTATGAGCCGCCTCAATCCTTGAGATTCTCCAACCTCCAAATGTAATGTCTGGAATAGCCCTTAAGCGAAATCTACAATCATCTCCATACTTCATGCACCGTATAACATATTTACTACGGCATGATTCGTGAACTACATAGTTGATGTTTCTCTCAATATGAAATCTCTTTAACGTGCTTTTTAAGGAATCTTTACTGGGAAAATTCCTTCCAATATATAAGGTTTTGTCCACCTCACTAATCCTATTTGGTACAACTCCAGGGAACTCAGTTGTCGGTGTGAGAACAGTATTATCGAATTCAGGCACGTGTGTCATTGCTTCTGACCAAGATGAAAATAATGGTGGATGATTTATTGACCGAGGTTGATGTACAACAATTGCATTTCTCAAAACCTCCTCTTTATCTTCTGTTGGTCCCTCCTCATCAGCACTGTTGTCGCCATCTGATCCATCATTACAAAACTCCTCATTAGAAGTCGGATTGACATTTATATATCCGGGAGATCATCTAGGTTTTCCTCTTCTGCTGCATCATTTGGAATAGGCTCAATTTCATGGGGTAGACTGTCTTCAACCACTCTTGTATTTCTACGTCTTTGTACAAGTGGACATTGTTGTTGTACAGCAGCAACAACAACATATAACTCCATCATGGTACCATCTAACCGTTGAGAAAATAAATTAATTTCTTGGACCCACTGCGCATCAGCAACCAATGGACAAGCTATATGCCACAGTGTTTTTGGAAATTGCAAATGTCTATAGCTCATAGACATTATCTCTTGATCAGGTCCCAAATTTAAGGAAACACGAATTCTCTCTTGAAGGTCACTTATGGTAACACAATCAACTGTACTAACCACCGTAATTGGTTGTGTACTGTAAGAAGCTCCTTGCTCAGTTTGAATAATCTCCCCATAACAGTACACACATGCAAACATGGCTCTCTACGTCAAAAATGTTTCTTTCATCAAAATTATGATAGTGTAACAAAATATTAACAATTATGTTTGACAATGTGATGTTTATTATAATGTAATTTTATTATGCCTTTCTATACCATAAACTATGCTACTGATGTTTGACCATATGATATTTATTAGAATGTAATTTTAGAGCGCCTTTTTATTTAGTTTGTTTGTTCTTCTTCATTTCACTTTATATGTTCATTAGTATCATTAGCTAATCATTATATGAATTCATGTTTTAATCCTAATTAATTAATTAATTATTCTAAAATTAACTAATAATAACTAATCGTTAATTATTCTATTATTCTATAATAAACTATTAATAACATTAATTTGTTAATTCTTATGTCCTTATTTGATTCTAAAACATTATGTTTTTCATTTATCATTGATAAATATACTGATCATTAGTATCGTTAGCTAATCATTATATGAATCCATGTTTTAATGATATATTATTTATTAATTATTCTAAAATTAACTAATAACAACTAATCGTTAATTATTCTAATATTTTATAATTACCTAATAATAACTTTTTTTCGTTAATTCTTATGACCTTATTTGATTCTATAACATTATATTTATCATTTATCATTGATAAATATACTGATTTGATTTTTCATCTCTTAGAAATTTTAGTAGTTTATAAAGAAAATATGAATCATCTTAAGCATATTCCCTGGGAGTGTCAAACCAGGATGCAACAAGGCCCGTTATCGTGCACTAGTTCTCGTTCGAGTCTAGCTCGAAGCGGTGTTTTCGGGTTTTACCCCTATGTACATCTGTGCCAGAGCCACATCCACTTGTTTGTATCCAGACAGGAATTTAATTGCGTAGATAACCACATAATCTTTAAGCTACCAAAATTTCTAAATACTTAATCTTAAGTTAATCTATACTTAATCTATACTACCTAACAGTAATTATTTAAAACTATATATAACTAATTACAAAAACTAAATAACCAAATATTAAGAACTACCTAAACTATTTAACAAATGAAAGATTTAAAACTAAACAAAATTAAATTAATTAAATAAAAACATTAAATTAAATAATGAATCATACCTCTAAATGAAGATTCGTAAAAGCTCGCACAACAAAAGAATTTTTTAGAGAGAGAGAGAAATTTGGAGAGATGAAGTGAGGAATGCAATGAGCAAGTGAGGAGAGGGGAGGGGGTGGCCGCCCTTTTATAAGGAGTTCAGGTGAAGGCGGCATCGCGGAAGCCGCCTTTCGCCTCTACGTATGGCCAAAGGCGGCTTCCGCGATGCCGCCTTTGGCCTTACCCTGAGGCGAAAGGTGTCCTCCCCCCGGCCGCCTTTGCCATGTCATTGATCCGGGCCAAAGGTGGCACGGGGGAGCAAAGGCGGCATCTGTGATGCCGCCTTTGAAGCATATTTTTTAAAAAAATGACCTAGGCTGTTTTTCAGAAATATTTTTTTAGAAAAACATATTTAAATAAAAACCCTCTCATCGGCGGCGTCTCTCTACTCTCAGCTTCTCCCATCCGCACATGGAATCTCTTGTTTCTCACCGCTGTGGGTTTACTACCATGGCTCCCTTTGTCTTCCTGTCAATGTTTTGTGCTTTGGAAGCCCTCGGTGGCCATAACCCTGCTCTGGCCTGAAGTTGATATGTGCCTCTTCTAGTCGGAGACAGTGAGGTGAAAACCAAGAGGCTTTGGGCTTTGGGATTCAGAGGAAGACGGGGTTCTAGGTGCTTCTGGAGTCCGTTCGATTTTGTTCGCACAGCTTCGTCCTCATCCGCCTCAAACATGCTCTGACCTGGCGTTCCACCGCTCCTCCCCAGGTTGGATCTGGAGAGACGGATTCAAAGAGGTTTTGGGCTATGTGTTCGGTGGTCGCGGAGCCTCCCTTTTGGGTTTCTTCCACATGATTCTTTCCTCGGGTTTCCCCTATTTCTTGGTGTCTTTAGGGTTTCATACCTTTCTTTTTTTCTTGTTCAGGATTCGTTCCCATGTTCCTCTTGTTTCTTTTTCCTTTAGGGTTTCATCCCCAGTTTTGTTTGTCTATCTTTGGTTTTATTCTTCGATGATGGTTGTGTTTCTGCATCTCTTGTTTCTTTTATCTGATGGTGGTCATTGGTAGTGTGACGATGAGACTTTCGTGATGGTATAATGCTGATGAGGGCTTCGATGACGAGTCAGTGGAATTGGATGGTGCTGTTGATGGGTTTCAAAGTTCCGTTGGGATGTTTGATCGGCGACACTAGTGGCCAGTTGTCTGGATCTGGTGGCAATTTTCTGTGTGGTCTATGATTATGATGAGGATTTTGATGACAGTGTCTGATAAGAGACGGTTGCGACGGTGTCCGGATGTGATGGATGGGCCGGCGAGTCTCGCTGGTGACCTACTCTGTTGTGATGTTCGTGACGCACGATGTCAGGCTTCGTGGCTTGATGGTGACCCGGGTGGATGTGTGGTGTGCGGCGAACGTGTATTGTAATGATTTCGCTTGAATTTTAAAAATTGAAATTTTGAAATGTAAATTGGAAGGTTCGGTTACCGCGTCTTTGGATGTTTTTTGTTTTTTCTATGTCGTTTGTAAGGTTACCGGTAATCTTTAGAAAATGAAAAAAATGGGTTTGGAGTGGTAATAACACCAAAAATAGTTGTTCGATTATATCATGTAAATTATTCTTTTATATATATATATCAATCCCTGTGAACCTTGTCTTAAAGTCTCAAGGGATCTACATGGGATAATGCTAATCTTCATTACAAAAGATTATGAGGGATATGAAACTATGTTAATTTTTTATTGATATTTCTAGATAATCCATTTTTTTAAATTTCTAGGATTTATTTTTCATGAGTGTTAAATTTATTTTATTATTATTGAATATTTAGAAGTATATGATATGAAATAAAAAATTAATTTCAAGATCTAATCAGGTAAATATCATTTTATAGAAATAGATCCTTGTAAGATGAATGGAATCAATCATCATGGCTAATTTAGATATGTCATGGATGGGAACGTTTGTACATGTACTATTGGAGTTGATTTGATCATGGTTGTGACATACCTCCCCTCACATTTTTCCTTGGGAAGAGTCAGATGTGCAATAATGCCTTAGTGATATCCCCAATAACTCATTGGATTGTAATAAATGAGAAGGGGATCATTAGAAATTATTGGATGACTTTCTATTTTATAATAAAACAACAATAACACAAAAAACTCAATATGACGAATGAGTAAGGAATTCCATTCCAAGAAAACCAAAAAACTATACTATATCAGAGTTCATTTTGGAATCTAAGAATATCTAATCTCAAGGAAATAGAAAAACTCAACTCAAAACCTCCCATCATGGTCCATTTTCCTTGTCTACAAGCATATCCCAAGCTATAAATATGCATCATGCTCCATTTTCCTTTTCTACAAGCATATCCCAAGCTATAAATATGCATCACTAATGAACTAGGATACCTTCCCTTTACATGTTCCTTGATATATCACATTTAGAAACTCATAAATATTCCCACGAAATGGGTGAGTATAAAAATTAATTGGTTTTCCCCAATGATATCCCAACTAATTCTACTAGAATCAAACATTTTAGAAATATTTATATAACATTTTGTATAAAATATTTTGACCATTTCAACAATTTGTATAAATACAACAGATGATCAAACGAAAAACATTTCAATACCTTAAATCCATTTTCTAAAATATTTTTTTCATACCTATCACATGATTACCAAAAATCCACACATACATTCACATGTGATAGTTACATAATCATTAGTGGTCTGTCATCCATCAACCATGTTGTCACTAACTGACCAATCACTTTATTACCCAATGGACCACAGCCCTTATGAAAGATCACATCTCTATCACCCAAATGATACGCGATTCATATTCATGGTCCCATTAAAAGCACAAACACACACCAACCATTAATGAAACATCCCATGCCAATCCATTTCAATAAAAAATATTTTCTTGAAAAAAATTCTACAATATTTTTCTATTAATTTAAAAATACCATAATTTTAAAATCACAATTTTAAATAATGAATAAATTTTTTTTCAATATAATTATCCAATTTCAAATTTTTAAATAACCAACAGTAAAGAGTTTTTATGTCAACAATAACACAAAAATTTCACATTTCAATTCAATAAATTCAAAAAAAATGAATCGAATACATCAATTACCAATCATTAGTTGTCGAATATAAAGATATCATACTCACAATAGTTGCTGAAAATGAAGAACAAAACAAAACATTAAAACAAGTATTAAAAGTCCGAAAACAACCTTTTATCATGTTCCCTTCAAACAAAATCAAACATATATCATCAATACTGACATAATAAAGTGTGTATTTATAGGAAAAGGATAAAATAAATTTTTACATTAAAGGGAAGAAGAAGTAAACTAAGGAAAATAGCGAGTACAGATAAATTACTATAAATCCAGCCTCCAACGCACCAAAATACTCCAATGAATATTTTCTAGATCGAATGGAATAGTAACTACAAATTTGGGAGTAAGATTAATTAGAGATTTAAAATGATTAGTGGGAAAACAATTTATTGAGGAGGTAAACTAAGTTTGATCCACAGTTTTTTGATCTATATATTTATAGTTCATGGTTAGGGTTCATGGTTACCAAATTCGAACACTAAATGTGCATTTGATACTAAATCGAAACCTAGATCAATGTGCATGTTAGACAACTATTAGAACATTTTCTACCGATCTTAATCCTCTTTCTCTAAATATCTATTCATATTTACAAATTATGAATCTTACCACCGGAATTCCGTTTCATAATGTTTTCATTAAGTCAATTTAAATCATTTTAAGATACATTATCCATATTGATTTTCCAAGATTTGAAAACATTTATTAGAAAATCGTTTCAAACACTAATGACCTATAATAATTATAAATTTTTCACCAAATAGGTAATGATGTCATGTCTATAAAGGGAGTACCATAACAGAAAACTCCAAATCACTTATTCGGTATTTATTCTCATGAGCATGTATCTTCCATGATCCATAAGAAACAACATGATCTCCCTACATGAGAATAAACCCCACCCTGATCCAAAAGAATCACAATACACCAAATATCATTGTTTGCATTCATGAAATATCAAGATAAGTGATAATGTAATGTGAATATTAAGCTCCTCAAAAGACATTTAATATACCTCTTTTTATGTGTATGTTATAGTTTTCCTTTTTAAATATATCATTTCTAAATATAATAATAAAAAATCATGAGAATAACATTATAAATATGAAACTATGACATGTAAACTACGTATCTAAAAAATATTCTTTAGAAATTTGAAAGAGATCACATCATATATTATTTGTGGATCCAGAGAAACAACATTTTTATATATAACCTTGATAATGAATTGTACCACTTGTATCCAACAATCACACTCTAAATTATTTATATTTAGAAGATGACCCCATAAGATACCCAATACTATCTTCATGTGTTTCTCATTCACAATTTTTGTCTTAGTATTCAATAGTATGTTAACAAAATATTCAATAAAAAAACTATATATCTTTGAAATATATGAATTATCATTTCCATAATGATATTTTGTGAATTGGTAAGACTGAAATGAATAACCACATCCTCATAATGGAAATATCAACTCTTTAAAGCTGTATTTGGAAAATCCTCCTTATGAACCCACCGTTTGTTATATCCCAAATAAAATCACATTTTAGATAACCAATGTGATACCTTCAATTGATCAAATTGATCATCAATGTGGGAAGGGGATGAAAATAATATATCTCAAAAAGATTAATATTATAATAATATACACAAATATGAATGGGTCTCATCCACCTTTTTTACTAACTAAACTATTGTTACCTAATTAGACATATTATTACAAATGAATATTTTTTATTTCAACTCATCATACTAGACTTTATATTCTCTAAATTCTATTGGATAAATATAATAAAATATAATTTAGATATAATTTGGTCCTTTTCAATTGAACAATACTAAATTAAAATTGTCTTGTGGGTGGAATCCATTAAAAATTAGCAGGAAAAACATTATTAAAAGGATCAACAATTGATGGTAACAACTATTATTAACTTATAATATAAATTCCAAGGACAATGATTCCTGCTGTAATGAGATTGTTCCAAACACTTGTCTCAAAAATCATTTCTGACTTTCTTCTACATTTTTAACTCCTCTAAATAGATTCTCAATTCAAACATGAATTGTTAATGTAACATTTCTTGTTTAAATAAAAATGTGATCAATGGCCATTGTTGACTAATCCATATATAGGATTAATTAATAGGCATCCATCTCAAAAATAGGGAAATCCAAAATCAAGTAAACTAAATAAATACTTATAAAACATGATTTTTACAAAATTGCATGACATTAGATTTGGATAAGAGGGGTTTGATGTTTCTAAAGAGATATCCTCATATCAACATGAAACCCTAGAAGGTCAACGACCTAAGAAGAAATAAATGAACGGGATCCACATGTATCAAAAAAATATTTCATAATGTAATAATTCATTATAATCATACGGTTAACTATTTAATGGCTTGGTTAATCATTCATAATCATTTTCTCATCTCCATGCATCTATTTACACTCTTTAATTTTCTGTTTATTACCTAATTGAAATGTCACTGGTAGAGGGTTCATGATATTTCATGAATCACCATGGCTTCCTCGAATAGGATAATGGGAAATAATGTATTGTACTCATCTGATTGAATCATATGATGCTTTGAAGCATGAGATGTGTCCCAATCAACTGGACATTGAGAATTATAGTAATAAGACTGAATATTCCCCATCTAGTTTCAAGTATAGAATGTTAATGGTTTCTCTATAAATCTAGCTTTATGTTCTCAAAAGAACCACATTCAAAAAATGTTGGATTGTTATATAGTCTAGGGGGATGATTCACTAATACCCCAATCTTATTATGAGTCATACCACTACACAAAATATATGTGACACTCATTCTCTATTACAATAATTATATTTACCTCTATTTCCTATCAGTATCAACATGAATCCGCCAACAATGTATCTCAAGAGGTCTATTTCATCCACCATTCCCCATTCACTTTCTCTGTGAAAGCAATTAAAAAAATACAATAATCTTTGATCAATTTTTCCACTTTAACCTAGACAAAAAATTCAGGACATTAAGGATTGATATGAGAAAATATTGGGAGAAAATGAAAAAAATTATAAATTTATATTTACAATGTACTAAGGAGATATTATACTTCTACAATTTTAAAATTAAAATTTTTATATAAATTTTTAACACTCGCGAATAGAATATTTTGTTGAAAAATTAATTAATATTCTAACACGTAGACCATTAGAAAAAATTAGAATTCACCTATAATTCCCACCTATGGAGTGATATATCATCCATCATATATGTTTATAGCTTTACTTTCAGATCATCTAGTGTTCCTAGGAAATCAATGATTTGATTCACTCAATTTACTTACACATCGTGTATTTTCATTTCTAAATCACCATGAATAATGGGTGGATTTGTAAATGAATGGAATGATTTACTTTCATGGTCCAACCCTTTGGTTCTATCTATCCATGGTATAAAAGTAATAGATTTTACTCTAATCCAACATTTGGTTAATTTGTGGCATTGGTGAAACCAAATTTTCAGTGACCTCTTCTGTTTGGTTCCAATGATGAATATCTAGTTTTTTTGGTATACCCTATGTAAATTATATTTAGTCTAACTATTTAGATACTCAAGGAATAGAAATTTTAAATTTATCATATTAAAAATATCAAAAAATAATTTTCAATATTCAATAATTTCTTCATTGGAAAAAATTATTAAAATATCTCTATTTATTTTTAAAATCAGTCCATTTTTAAACATTTTTAAAAATATATAAATTATCATAAAATAATAAATCATTACAAAAAATTATTTATGAGCTCCTAGTGTGATTTAGTTATTATCCCTGTATTTTATTCCCTTATCATTTGTTAATCCCATGAAAATGACGTGAAAACTCCTAAAAATGTGTAAATATAGTCTGTAGCTAAAATCCTTAGTAACATTTGTATTAACATAAATAGGTTAGTTAGTCTTATTTATGCCCTATATTTCAAATTTTTATGATCCTACACTTTGCCACTATCCAAACATATTGACTAAAAACAATATTTTTCAAACAGAAGGTCTAAATAAACTAATAACATTTGTAATATCCAAGAACTCACCATTGGATTTGGAAAATGCAGTTGTGATACTATGCCTTTATTAGAATAACCAAGACACAAAAAGATAGAAATAATGTCATGACCCATTCCCCAGGGCCCGCATCGTGACTACCCCAAGCCCACATTCCATAGGCCTAGGGCTGGCGACTTGCACCAAAGGCGTAGTTCCTTAGAACTGGGAAGGCATTGCCTTTATAAAACGCAAACACTCACAACTAGAGAACAAGAGGAAGCAAACACTAAGTAAAATAGTATAACAATCATGTTAAAAGTAAAAAGGGTCTTCAAATACAAGCCCAACAGAAATGTACAACTAAAACTGAAAGAAAGTACAACTAAAAAGACAAACAGCTGAATGGTGAAGCATGTCCTGGTTCGTCCTCCGGGTGCCTAACTGAAGGGTAGGTACAGATGTCCTACTCATCACTCCGCATTTATCAGTCTTATTCGTGTGCCATCATGTAGAGTGTCCACCTCCGGGTACTATCCAGTCCTCATACACTCTACCTTGGTCAACGCTGTTCGTTGTCTGCATCCAACACAACGAGCTGCGGGCATAGCCTGTGAAAGGGTGGGTATAACGATACATAGTAGGAACCCCGAGACCCTCAAGGTCTCACTAAATCCAACAAGGAAAAACCACAAAGAATGATCTCAACTGATAACCTTTACTTAGGTATATGCCCATGCATATAGCTATGTTATCAAGTAACCCATCTCCATCATGAGGAAAACACAAAGGTCATTGACTCAGCTCAAACTAGGATTTTATTCATGATGTTGAAACCATGGATGATGGGGAACTCCTCCTCTGTCGAGTACAGTGGGTCTTCCGCTACAACCAAGTGCTTTCCAATAACCTTGGACTGCTGTAGCACTCCACCTGTCTAGTACTGTGGGCATGCTGCTACAACCAAGTGCTTCCCACCATGCGCTTGCCGCTACAAACAAGCACACCCCCTCATATCCTAATGAGGTACTCCTTCTGTCGAGTACCGTGGGCCTTCCACTACAACCAAGCACTCCTCCTCCATGGGTCTGCTGCTGCAACTAAGCGCAACCCAATGTTCCATCTGAATCACTCTGTGTCGATCGATCAGCAATCGTCAAGTCTCATCCAGCAACTAGGTCTCTGTACTATGTACTCTCGTCTCCGAGAGGGTCTGCTCCACGAGCTACTGGTCGATACTTCTAAATGTCACATAACCTCACATGGAAGTATCTCAAGGGACCACCTCTTCATAGGGGTCTCAATGAAATAGATGAAACGTCAATCAGACGCCCGGTCTGTGAGTTATTAGCATTTTTATTTCAGGGGCCATGTTGGATTTCAGGTAAAATCCAACCTAGCCATGACCAACCCCATTTTAATCCTATGTAGAGTATTCCAAAATAACTGTCTCATCAAGAGTAATACAACATAGTCGACGACACATCAATCGGACGTCTGATCCTAATGTTATAAGTGTTTCCGCATCGAGGGCCCGATTGGTTTTGGTTTCGAACCAACCCGGACGTTTTTCTGAAGTCTTCCAAAACTAACTAAAAATATCGAAAATGGACTGCCTTATCATAAGGGTCCCAGTTCCGCAGTAGTTGCGTCGATTAGATATACAGTCGTGATGTTATTCTCATTTATGTGTACGGGCCCGGACCGTTAGGCCCAGTGGTCTGGCGGGTCGGTCCGACCTAGTACGGCTGGTCCAACATCGCATGGGGTGTTGTCCCAGCCTATAAAAACGTGCCTGGCTGAGTGGAAGGTGTGGATCAGCCCAAAGGAAGGCACGAACCACACCAAAGGCAAGTGAATCTCGGCCCGAAGGGGCGCGGCCCGGCCTGAGAAGAAGCTACCCGACCCGACCCGACCTGGCGTGGCCCGGTGCGACTCGGACCAAAGGGGGCCGAGCATTCCGTGGTGGGGGCGGGGGGTGGGGGGTACGGCCCCCCGACTGCCTGATCCGGTGGCTCCAAGCGGCACCGCCCTCCCTAATCGGCCGGCTGAAGCCAGTCTGCCTTCTTGGTGCAAGCGGCCTGCATGGGCGGGCCACAGTTCATCCAGCGTGGCACCCTCCTGGTGCCGCAGCTCTCCTCCACCCGGCCGGCTGATAGTCTGGCCGGTTCTTCCGCCGAAGTAGCCAGCGAAGCTGGCTGTGGTTCATTCCACACAGCCGGCGTGAGGGTGCTGGCTTCCTCGACCGCGGCTTGCCCTAGCCGTGGCTCCGCGTCCTCGGCACGGCGCGACAGCACCGTTCTTCCTCCACTGCGACCCTCTTGGCCGCGGCTTTTCTTTGCATGTGTGATGGCTTCCCTTGCACCACTGTCATCTTCTTCATTCCACCTCCGGTCGCTGATTCCAAAAATAATCAAGATCCAACAGAGGGTCGTCAGGCCGTGTTGGTTCGGCCTGCGTCCTCCTCGTTAGGCGATAATAATAGGATGGAAACAAACAAAGATATTCAACGACGAATGAGGCACAATATTAGTCCATTAAAAATTGAACATAAACCCCCTACCTTGATTATGACGTTTCACGTCGTCGAGCCACAGAAAGAGGCAAGCGTTGCAATAGAATGGCGTTGCGGGGAGATGACGTCAACTCGTTGACGTCGAGGAAGAAAGGTTGAAGATGGTGCACCGCCGACGTTCCTCGCGAGTGTCCCCTAATCATTTGGGTTGTCTGAAGATCGACGATGGTGAGTGACGTTCCATGACGGTTCTTCGTTGGAAGGTTGGTGTTCTTCATTTAGGGAAGAACACCCTACCCCATTTCTCCAAATCTCTCTCACCCAAACCTCTCAACACAACCAAATCCCCAAAAAATAGCAAAGCCATTATTTTTATTCACACATTCCATTCAAAATTCAAACAACTTAATTAATTAATGAGGTTGAAATCATTAATTAAAATGTGTTGGCATACATTTAAGAGGGAGAGAGGGAGGTGAAGAGTTCTCATAATAACGGTGAGTTGTCACATTAAATGGAAGCTCAAAGATTAAAGGGGGTTAAAGGTGGTTTGAAGAGAGTTGTGGGAGGTGAAAGGTTGGGGCACGTGTGGGCCCCACCTCAAAAATATCCACACATGAGAAGTTAGGTGGTTGTGGGTTCCACCCTTAACTCCCCTTTGTATGATATAACTACAGTAGATATAATAAAATTGTGTACAACTAATTTTTTTTCTTTTAATCTAATTACTCTATTATTAACATTCAAATCGCATAAAATAGAACTGTGGTAAATATCCCCTTAAGCAATTACCCACGTTGCGAGTTCATCAGTGCCCTCAGATTTCAATTCCGAGCATCAGTTCAAAACATTGAAAAACCCACACGTACGTTTATTGAACGTACCCGAACCAAACTTCAGAAATTGATTCCTGTCATACCGGGGCTTGGAATCATGCGCTGTTAGAAGCCACAGACTCATAAAATTCCAAATAATTAATATGAAAAATTTATTTGAAAATTACGGGCCCTTACAATACCCCCATCTCAGGGATTTGCATCCCCGTAAAGCTACAACGCACATTAGGGAAACAAAAGGGGTAATGAGCATTCATCTAACCCTACTGCTACATTGTGCTCTCCTGGATGTTCATATACTGCCAACTAACATGCACCAGAGGAATTTACCATCCATGTAGGACCCTCTCTAGTCGATCCTCAATTTCCACTAGTACCTCTGTGAATGTTACCCCGTCTTCGATTTCCAGATCCCCATGGTCGATGATGAAAGATAGGTCATGCACACATCTCCTCAGTTGAGATACGTGGATGACGTCATGCACCCATTGAAACTGAGGTAGAATGGATAGGTGGTAAGCCACCTCACCTACTCTGGTGAGGTCCTAGAAAGGTCTGATGAATGGTGGAGATAACTTTCCGCCCCTACCAAATCTTTGTAGACTTCGTCAAGGTGAGACCCGTAAGAAAACATGGTCGTCACCCTCAAACTCCAGTGTTCTCTGTATCCTATCAGCATTGGACTTCTGTCTACTATGTGCAGTCTTCATCCCCTCCTTGATGATCTGCACTTTCTCCGGTAGCCTCAAGATGGGCGCACTGGTCAAACTCTGTCGCATTTCCTAAAAAGATCTATTGGAATCTCTATGACCACACGAAGGGTTTCCCCTTCTTAATTATTTCTAAAAATATCTGCAGGTATTCTAGAGAAGTCGGCCACAAATCTAAGTCTTTTCGACTCATGAGTGATTGACTGCACCCACATATGCATTATTCGATCATGTGCTTCCTAGGGTATCCTTTTCACCGACCAAGGAAAACCCATCCCAACATTATAGGTAAACAAAAATATTTTTTCCTAATTAAGTCAATCTGTGTATGAGCTGTTGTTTCCCAGTTGAAATAGCACTGTCGTGGGCTCCCTCAAATGATTAATGTGATATTGGGGTACTTCGGTGCAGCAGAGTGGCTGACCAAGGTCGTCTCTCAAAGGAGGAAGTGAATTTAACTACTTATTAAAGGTGATCTAAAAAATAGAATATAATAAAAACACTACTTTAAGGGATTGGGGTTTGTTATTGTTTATGAATCTAAAAGAAGTTTTCTGTAAGGAGATTGTATATTTTTTTGTTTTTATTTTTGAAATGAATTTCAATTAAAATGACCCAACAAGAAGATGTTTTTTTAGAAATCTATTTTAAATGGATTAATCGATCTAACTGTACCTTTTCATTCACTTATTAATAATTATAATTTAAATCATATCCACTTAATTATGATCCCCTAATTTTTTTCCCTCGAACCCTACGAGAGTTAACTTAACCACAAAGATGAAATTACTTAAACCCTAGGCTAGCTTCGGAACACGCAATTGCATCACCCTGCTTTGATTGTTGTTCTAAGGATAGCTTATGGTAAGTGGTTAATTAGAGCACATATCCATTCTGTAAATGATTATTAATTGTGTTTTGGGATTATATTTTAACTCTACAAATTTATCCCTTGTGGTCTTTTATTACTGATTAAGATCGTGCTCTCACAATTTACACAAAATCTCAACCTCACGTGTTTTGTATTAATTGTTAAATTTATTACATAGTTTCTTGTAATTTAAAAACAAAATTAATGGATCATATTATGTGAATTACAGTATCTCATTGATTCAAAATAAATGAATGAATAAGGATAGAGTTCGATCGATTACTAAAAACAACTACTATTCCATGGGTGGCGTAATCATCGTAGAAGCGTTTTGCATGTGCAACGGTTTATAATGGGTATAACCCAATAACGCTTATACTCAAGAATTCCATCCCAAATAGGAAGATTAAGAGAATAATAAATTTAAACAAAACATATAAAAGGGAAGATATAAAATAAGAACAAAGAAGATTATTACACAAATGAAAACATTACAAAATGAAGAAGAGAAGGATGCTTCAATGAGGGGATCTTTGATTCAAGAGATACCCCTCTTACAATGGTTGTAGAATTTGGATGAAACCAATTATCATCTGCCTCAAATATCTTAATGCACGTCCCAACTCCACCAAATGATAAAAACACTAATTTATAGAGTGGTGGGGAGGCTAGGTTCAAAGTTGTTTCAAGTGTGAATGGTGGATCTCGGCCAAATCTTTTATGCCAACTTGCACCACCCATTTGACCACCAAAACGCGTGAATTGGCCAGCCTTCTAGAAGGGTCATATGTGATTATATGGGTCCTATATCTCCTCTAAAATGGTGGGCTCAATAGAAGCCCATATGAAGGGGTTATGGCTAACATACAGAAGATTCTCCATTCTGGCGAGTCCAGCCCATCTTTGACTTCATGGCCCATTTTCAACAACCAAATTCACTCTTTAGCACTAGTGTTCTGAATAAACGTTGTAGATAATTAAATTAGGAACACTTTCACAAAATATAAAACTCAAATAATAAACATAAAAATATTTATCTTTGAAATACTACAATGAACTATAAAGGGTAAAACTGGAATTTTCACCAAAATTTCAAATGAATGATTAAATCCCAAATATTTTATAAATAAACACATTTAACAAAATGTGAGAAAATTATATAATTTATTATCAATAAAATATTCAAAAAAATAGTGTTTAATCACCAGTCCACACCCAAACTAACGTCGTAAGGCCTTGACGCTGCCACCATGATGTTCCAACCGAAACTCTCCCCTGAAGGGTCAGATCACACCGTCGACATAAGCGTGATTTTCGAGACTCCTCCCAAATGTATATACAGAGGTGAGGGTCAAGTCAACGGTTTAACTAGAAATTCCAGGTATGGGACAAGATTCGTGGAAGGAAGGAATGATTTTTATCAATGTCTATTGTTACGGATGCTAGTAGTAGACAAAGACCGTACCTTGAAACATTCCTACAGCCCTTGGGTCACACTCCTTAACCACATACAGCTACTCTCTTCCCCTACCCTGCTGCTCCTTGATCCTGGAGGGGACTACAATAGAAGGTGGTTGTAACATGTGGAAATGTACGACACCTCATGCTGCTATCCTAGCTCTACTTCCACGTCTGCTGCTCTGCAGATTCATCTGTCCTTAACACTTCCTCTTCTTAAAACATTACACATGACGAAGTCTCTGAGACTAGTGCTAGTTCCCTACATTCCCACTACTATCATTCTCTAGCTGTATCCATTCAACCAAAGAACATTCAACCACAAAGGTTCTCTCTATCACCCTAGCATAAGTAGGAATACATAGAGGAAGATTGATGGCTCTGATATCCTTTAAACACACCTCACTATGAGGTCTGAGCTCTAAAGCACTGATCGTATCGTAGTCATCAAGTACCAGGAAGGATCGGTACACCTCATTGAATACTCAGCTACTGACGTGTCATCCTTCCGAAGCTGTATAAGCTCTAGAAAACTCGTAGCCACATCCTCAAGCCAGTCCCCAACCACCTGTGAGTCGGGCTCGCCTCAGAACCTGAGAGGTATCTGATGCTGAAACACTTTTAAGTCACTAAGCCTAAATGTGTCACCTACCTTTAAAGCCGGATGAAATTGATGATCAAAAGGTAGTGATATAGCTGGCAGACTACCAGAAAGTACAATATCAGGCATCGGTCCACGTACCGAAGCCTCATCACTATGCGGAAAAACTTCATGGTCACTCACTGGGAAACATGAGTAGCTAAGATCACCATCCACTCTACTAGTGTCTAAAATTGGTGTAGAACTCTAACAGTCGCCTCCGGCCAGTCCACTACTTCCTGGAAATCTACCACGGCTCATATCCTCGGAGGCCTATGCTGCTGGAACTCGTGAAACACACTCTGTCAGCATGCACTATCCTCTAGTATGGCCGGTGGCATCTTCTTCCCAACAGGTGGTGGTGCTGCTAGTACACCACCCGAATGTGCCATTACAGCAAGAGGGCCCTACACTGAAGCCTCGTTGCTTGGTGGGCCGTCATCAGGTTCTCTCTCGGAACTCCAACTGACTGTCTACATGGAGGCATCCTGAAAAGATGTGACACGGTCAAAAGACTATATCTGGTGGGCTGACCTGGTTGGATTTGACTGAAAGAAAACATTTGTAAACACACACGCAATCAGTGTTTTCATGCACTGAGTCAGAAATCAGTAGTCCTGGTCCTCGTGTATGGATATGTCGACTGCCGCATTGACACTAGACTCCCTGAACTGAAAACCAGAATCAGTACCCTTAAAAATATTGCTTCACAGTAAGGAAATATCTGAGTCCTATGTTTTGCGGTAGAACCGACTCCTCTGATACCAATTTTTCACGACCCTTCCCCCGAGGACTACATCGTGACTACCCCAAGTCCTCCTTTTATAGGAAATGAGACGATGACTATCACTAAAGGTGTAATTCTATAGAACTTGGAAGGCATTGCCTTTATAAAATGTAAACACTCACAACCAAAGAACAAGAAGAAAACAAACACTAAGTAAAATAGTATAACAAGCATGCTGAAAGTACAAATTGGCCGGAAATACAATCTCAATAGAAAGGTATAGATATAACTGAAGGAAAGTACAACTAAATAGACAAAAAGATGAATGGTGAAGCAGCTCCTGGATCGTCCTCCGAGTTCCTACTTGAAGGGTAGGTACATATGTCATCCTCAGCACACCGCGTCTATCGGTCCGCTCCGTGTGCTGTCACGCCGAGTGTCCACCTCCGGGTACCGTCCAGTCCTCATACACTCTCCCTCGGTCAGCGTTGTCCATCGTCTCCATCCAACACAACGAGGTGCGGGCATAGCCCGTGCATGGTTGAGTATAAAGATACTCAGTAGGGACCCTGAGACCCTCAAGGTCTCACTAAATCCAATAAGGATAAACCACAAAGAGAGATCTCAACAGATAACCTTTACATAGCTATATTCCCATACATATAACTAAGTTGTCAAGTAATTCATCTCAATCATGCGGAAAATACAAAGGTCATTGACTCAGCTCAACCTCGGATTTTATTCATGATGACAAAACCATGGCTGCTGGAGAATTCTTCTTCTGTCGAGTACAATGGGCTTGCCCCTACAACCAAGCGTGTCACGACCCGTCCTCGGGGCCCATACTGTGACTACCCCATGCCCGCCTTCCACAGGCTAGGGGCTGGCGACTAGCACCAAAGGCGTAAATCCCTATAATTGGGAAGGCATTTCCTTTATAAAAGTAAACAAACACCACAGAGTACAAGCAGAAGTAAAACACCAATTATAAAAAAAGAAGTCCTGAAAAGTAAATGGGATAGAATACAAACCCAATCGAAAGTACAGCTACAACATAAAGAAAGTACAAAAGCTGGAAGAAAGGAATCAGCTCCTGGTTCATCCTCCTTGGATCCTACCTAAAGGGTAGGTACAGATAATACAGCTCCTGGATCGTCCACCACAGATCCTACCTGAAGGGTAGGTACAGATAGCCTCTACAATGCTCTCTCCCATCAACCTCCTCCAAGAATCGCCTCGTCGTGAAGTCCACCACCGGATACTATCTCTTCGTGAGGTCCACCTCTGGGTACCATCCAGTACTCGAACACTCGGCCTCTGTCTGCGCTGTCCGTCGTCTGCAACCAACAAAACGAGGTGCGGGCATAGCCCGTGCGGGGGTGAGTATAACGATACTCAGTAGGGACCCCGAGACCCTCAAGGTCTCACTAAATCCAACAAGGATAACCACAAAGAAGATCTCAACAGATAACCTCTACATAGGTACATGCCCATACATATACCCAAGTTATCAAGTAACACATCTCAATCATGAGGAAACACAAGGATTATAAAATGAATGGATAACCTCCACCCAGGTATATGCCCACACATATACCCAAGTTATCAAGTAACCCATCTCAATCATGAGGAAACACAAAGATTACAGACTCAGCTCAACCAGGATTTTATTTATGACGTCGAAACCATGACTGCTGGAGAACTCCTCCTCCATCAAGTACAGTGGGCCTTCCACTACAACCAAGCACACCAAACTCCTCATCTGTCGAGTACAGAGGGCCTACCGATACAACCAAGCGCGCCACACTCCTCCTCTATCGATTACAGAGGGCATGCCGCTACAACCAAGCATGTCAGTCTCCTTGGACTGCAGTAGTACTCCACCTGTCGAGTATTGTGGGCCTGCTACTACAACCAAGAGCTTCCCACCATGGGTCTTCCGCTACAACCAAGCGATACCCCTCATAGGTTACAGAGGCACTCCTTCTGTTGAGTACCGTGGGTCTGCCGCTACAACCAAATGCTCCTCCGCTGTGGGTCTTCCGCTACAACCATGCGCTCCCCCTCATAGCCTCCAGAGGTACACCTTCTATTGAGTATCGCGGGTCTGCCGCTACTACCAAGAGCTCCTCCACCGTGGGTCTGAAGCTACAACCAATCTCTCCCCACTGGGATATCTAAAACACACCGAGTCGATAGATCAGTAGTCGTCAAGTCTCATCCATCTACTAGGTCTCTGCACTCTGCTAGCTCATCACCGGGAGGGTCCGCTCCACGAGCTACTGGTAGATACTCCACGTATAACAAGGTTTTATTATTATTTATCACAAAGTACCACCTCATCATAGGGGTCTCAACATAACATACGACGCGTCAATCGGACGCCCGGTCTATGAGTTATTAGCCTTTTTGTCTCAGGGGCCCGGTTGGTTTCGTGTGCGAACCAACCCGGCCGTATCTCGACTGTACCCCAAACTCTCATAGGGTATGGTCATAGGTATTTTTTCTCAACATGATCACCAACGCCGCTGACGGTTCGTCAAACAGACATCTGGTCTGAAAGTTATCAGCCTTTCCGTTCTAGGGGCCCTGTTGGATTTCGGGTGCAATCCAACCCGGATATTATCCAACTATATCCAAAACTCAGGCGAAGCATGCCAAAAGTGATGTCTCATCAATAGGAATCCAACAAGGTCGAAGACATGTCAATCGGACGTCCAGAGATCAAGTTATGAGCGTTTCCGCTCTGAGGGCCCGGTTGGTTTCGTGTACAAACCAACCCGGCCAAACCCAAATTACTACAAAACTTTGAGTGCAGTATACCGAAATGACTGTCTCGATCCAAGGATCTCTATGCAACTTAGGGTGCGTCGATCGGAGGTCTGCATCTCAATTTATGGGCGACGAACCGAAAGAGGTTCAGTATTAAGGGGTTCGGGCCCGGTCCGACCCGACCCGATACCCCCAGGGTCGGCCCGAACCGGGTCGACCCGAACCGGGTCCGGGTCCGACCCGCATGGGCATGGCCTGGCCCGACCCGGCCTGGGCGCGGCCCGGCCCTACCTGGGCGGCTCGGCCCGGCGCGCGAGGCGCGCTTGCGCTCGCCGGGAGGCACGGCGGTCGGCTCGGCCGTTACGGCCATGCGAAGTGGGCGGGAGGTGCGCTGCCCCCATGTAGAGAAACCGCGGCCCCTTTATGGGGCCTCTCAGCTATCCGGTTGGGGTTTTGTAGCCCCATGCTTTTTCCTTGTCCGACCGGCCCGCCCCGGCCGGCCGGCTGTTGCCGCCACGGGATCGGCAAGGCTGGTCCCCTTGCTCTGACGCCGGTGGCCCGGAACCGGCCGCTGGTTTCCTGCACCACCGCGTCCCGGAACCGGTCGCGGCCTTGGTTCGTCCGGCGCCGCGCAACGGTGCCGCGCCCCTCCGCCGTGGCCCCTCTCCGGTCGCGGTGATTTAGTGGTGCTCCGGCACGTCGCGATGGCGCCCCGTCTATGGTTCGTCTTCTTTGGCGTTGCGCGACGGCGCCGAATATTAGTTGTTTTCAATGGCGCAGTGTGACGGCGTCGCGCTTCTCCTCCCTCCCTTTAACAATTTCAGCGCGGTGCTTCGGCACCGGGTCTCCTTGCTCGTGCCGCATCAATATCAACAACAAAAAGGGGAGGAGTGTCGGTCGTGTTCATGTTGTCTGACCTCCTCCCATTATTGCGATAACATACGGTTCAAATTGGAAGGAAGAAATAGACAAAAGTAATCACGAAATAGAAACACATAAAACCCCTACCTCAACGTTGTCGTCGAACGAGAGTTCGCCGCGAAATTAACCGTCGTGGAATTAACCGTCTTGGAAGAAGAGGATCTCCGCAGATGAAAGCGTCATGGAAGGAACGTCGTTGGCATTAGGTGAGCTCCGAGGAAGGTGTCTCTCGCCGTTGTCTGCCGTCAGAGGTCAGTGTTCTTCGTTGGTGGTGGTGCGTTCTTTTCCTTCTTCGTCGAAGAACGAAGAATCCTCAAGACCTCTCTTTTTCTCCCAAAGTCTTAACACAACAAAAAACCCAACGATAATAAAATAAGTCCTTCCCTTATTTTATTATCATAACACAAGAATTTTAAATTCAAATGATAAGAAATGAACAATTAATTCAATGAATTAATTGTAACGATTTAACCTCCCAATTTAATGAGGTGTTTCTTAACCAGAATAAACGAACGGTTGACTTTATTAAAAGGGGGGAGCGGGTGCGTTACATAGAAGGAAAGAAATGGTGGGGCTCGTGCAGCCCCCACCTCACAAATATCCTACCAAATGGGTAGGATATTGTGGGTCCCACCTTATCCTCTTAACTTAGGTTAAGCAGCTTTAAGTGAAATAAAATAAAGTTTCACACCCCCTTTATTTTATTTCTTAACTTTACCCCAAAAATTAAAAACCACACCCGAGCAAACGAAACTCCGAAAAAGGTGTTTCTAAGCAATTACTGACGCTGTGATTCCATTGGTGCCCTCATAATTCAATTTCGAGCACCATTTCAAAAGTTAGAAAAACCTGCTCGTTCGTTCACTGAACGTACCTGAGCTAAACTTCAGAAAATGATTCCGCGAACACTGGGCCTCAGAATCAAGTGCCGTCAGAAACTGCGTTCTTGTAAAATACAAAAGAAAATTAAAAAAATCCCTCGAATTTAATGGGTCATTACATTACTCCCACCTCAAGGATTTACGTCCCCGTAAAGCTATACCAAAAACTAGGGAAACAAAAGCGGTACTGAGCACGCATATGAGCCTTCCGCTCCCAAGTGCTCACCTGGAGGTTCCCGTACTGCCATGGAAAGCGCACCCGAGGAATCAACCCATCCTCATAGGACACGCTCCTGTCTTTCCTCGATCCCCACTAGAACCTCTGTGAGCGCCACCCCATCGCCCATGTCCAGCTCCTCATGGTCGATGAAAAGCAAAGGGTCGAGCTCGTATCTCCTCAGTTGAGATACCTGGAATTCGTCGTCCACCTGGTTCAACTGAGGTAGGTGGGTCAAGAGTTAAACCACCCTACCTACCCTACTAAGAACCTAGAAAGGTCCGTTGATCCTCGGAGATAACTTGTCACCTTGGCCACATCTCTGTAACTCACGTCGAGGTGAGACCCGTAGGGAAACGTGGTCGCCAACCTTGAACTCTACTGGTCTCCCCCCCCCGTCAGCACAAGACTTTTTCCGGATCTGAGCTGTCCTCATCCGCTCTTGGATGACTTGGACCTTTCTGGTCCTACAAGAGCAGCTGAAATTTCATCTTTTCCGATAAGAGAAATTTGGTCTCATCCCCTGGATGAACCACATTCTTCGCCTAATACAGTCAATCCCGACATAGATGATACTAACCCATACCAAAGATGATGTTGTAAGGCCTCAACGCAACTACTAAGAGATCCCAACGTTACTCTCACCTCTAATGGTAGAGCCACACTGTCGACATTAGTGTGTGGTCATTGGGTCTCCTCCAGTAGGTATATCAATGTGAGAGCCAAGTCAACAGTTTTTAAACCAAAACCTCATTGTAACAACATAGAGAGAGGACAGGAAGGTAAATGCCACAAGAAAGGTGTCTTTTATTACTGCAACTCAAAGTACAAAGACACAAAGAATCAACAAAAAAACATCAACAGAGCTAGAAGCAACATGAACGAAAGTCTCCAGGTCTGGAGCTAGTCCCACTCATGTCCATCTACTCCCAGTGCTCCATGAGCGTAGGCCTCAGCTACCTACAGTTAAGCTCTCCCACGTCAACATGTTCCCTTCAGTCGGGGTGGACCTCTTGGTGGTGGTGGTGGTAACACCTTGAAGCGTCGTCCACCTCCAGTTGTAGGGACATCTCCCCTGCCACGGTATCCTGCTCCCTGCGGTCTGCCTCGATCGAACCTCTTCCTATGCTCGGGAGGTCCTTCATTCATATTCTGGTCATCTGTATGGCGGGTTGGACAGTCGCGAGCCATGTGACTAACCCTGCCATAGGAGTAACACTGTCCGCGCATGGTAAGTCGTTCTCCACCCCGGGTGCCTCGCACAAACGATCATGTGTCATGCGGTTGACCACCTGTGGGTCTATTCCTCTTGGACCTCTGCGTCATCTGTCTACTGCCTGCTTCAGAAGACTCTGCCGCATGCTGGCTAGTGGTGGGTCCTGCTGCTCGAGACTGCTCAGCAATGAAACTCTCCACTAAGAGCGCTCGCTCAAACACCCCTGTCTGTGTCGGAATGCTGTAAGAAACAAACGAAGCTATGATCTCTTGGCTGGGCCCCTGATCGAAGGTTAGGGCCCTGAAGAATGGGTCACGTACCATGTCCGTGGAATAGCACAAGAGATCGGTAAACCTCGCCACGTACTGGGCTACTGTCAGGGTGCCCTACCGTAGCTGTAGCAGCTCCTAGATGCGCACCGCTCGGAGGGTGGCTGGGACGAACTTTGAGTGAAAAAGGATCTCAAAGTCCGTCTAAAGGAGAGATTCCTCATCGTGCACCTAGAGAATCAAGCTCCATCATCTTCCTGCTTCCGCGTGCAGGAGGCTCACTACAAGGACCACCATAAGGTCAGCTGGTGTCCCAACTAAACGGAAAACTCGTACAATAGACTCCAGCCAATCCTCGGCTGCCTGAGGGTCCGTCTCCCCATGGAACATGGGCGGTCACTGAAACTGAAACTCATGCAGTGCACTAAGGTGACGTGAACCGTCAGTGGCTGGGGCTGGTAGCATCGGTGGCTCGACGGGTAGAGGTACCACCGGTGCCTCTGCTGTCAAAGGGCCCTGTACCGAGTCCTCGTCACTCGGTGGGCTGTCGTCCCGCACTGCACTCGGAACCCTAGCTGGCTGCCATCGTGGGGCCATCCTGAAAAGAAATAGGTTCACCACGGTCAAAAAGAATACCTTGTGAGCTGACACAAAGTAATCACAGATAAAACTTGGAACGCACATGAAGTCAATATTTTCGAGCATTAATACGGAAATCAAAAGTCAGGGTCCTGGTGTATAGATACGTTGGTCACCGCACCAACACTGGACTCCCTGGACTGATAACCACACTCAATACTCTCAACACTATTTCTTCACACAGAAAAAGGTCAAAGTTATGAGTTCTCTGGTAGAACCGAACTCCTCTAATACCAATTTTTCACGACCCGTCCTCGGGGCCTGTGTCGTGACTACCCCAAGCCCGCCTTCCATAGGCCTGGGGTGGTGACTAGTACAAAAGGCATAAATCCCTATAACTGGGAAGGAATTGACATTATAAAAGTAAAAAAACACCACAGAGTACAAGAGGATGTAAAACACCAAGTACAAAAAAAGAAGTGCTAAAAAGTAAATGGGCTAGAATACAAACCCAATTGAAAGTACAGCTACAACAGAAAGAAAGTACAACTGCTGGAAAAAGGAAGAAGCTACTGGGTCGTACTCCTCGGATCCTACCTGAAGGGTAGGTACAGATAGCGCAGCTCCTGGATCGTCCACCACGGATCCTACCTGAAGGGTAGGTAGAGATATCCTCTACAATGATCTCACCCGTCAACCTCCTCTGAGTGTCGCCTCATCATGAAGTCCACCACTGGATACTGTCTCGTCGTGAAGTCCACCTCCTGGTACCGTCCAGTACACGAACACTCGACATCTTTCTTCTCTTTCCATCATCTGCAACAAACACAACGAGGTGCGGGCATAGCCCGTGCAGGGGTGAGTATAACGATACTCAGTAGGGACCCCGAGACCCTCAAGGTCTCACTAAATCCAACAAGGATAACCACAAATAAGATCTCAATAGATAAACTCGACTAAGGTACATGCCCATACATATAACCAAGTTATCAAGTAACCTATCTCAATCATGAGGAAACACATGGATTATGAAATCAACAGATAACCTCCACCCAGGTATATACCCACACATATACCTAAGTTATCAAGTAACCCATCTCAATCATGAGGAAACACAAAGACTACAGACTCAACTCAACCATGATTTTATTTATAATGTTGAAAGCACGACTGCTGGAGAAATCCTTCCCCGTCGAGTATAGTGGGCCTTCCGCTACAACCAAGAATACCAAACTCCTCCTCTGTTGAGTACAGAGGGCCTACCGCTACAACCAAGTGCGCCCAACTCCTCCTCTGTCGAGTACAGAGGGCCTGCCTCTACAACCAAGCACGTCAAACTCCTTGGACTGCTGTAGTACTCCACTTGTCGAGTACTGTGGGCCTTCTACTACAACCATGCACTTCCCACAATGGGTCTGCCGCTACAACCAAGCGCTCCCCCTCATAGGTTCCAGAGGTACTCCTTCTATTGAGTAATGTGTGTCTACTGCTACAACCATGTGCTCCTCCACCGTGGGTCTGCGGCTACAACCAAGCACTCTCCCTCATAGCCTCTAGAGGTACTCCTTCTATTGTGTACCGCGTGTCTGCAGCTACTACCAAGTGCTCCCCTGCTGTGGTTCTGCCGCTACAACCATGCGCTCCCCATAGGGCTATCCGAAACACACCGAGTCGATAGATCAGCAGTCGTCAAGTCTTAGCCAGCAACTAGGTCTCTGCACTATGCTAGCTCATCACCGGGAGGGTCTACTGCACGAGCTACTGGTCAATACTCCAAGTATCACAAGGATCCATGAAGATGTATCTCAAAGTAACATCTCATCATAGTGGTCTCAACGCAACAGACGTCGCGTCAATCGGACGCCCGATCAATGAGTTATTATCCTTTTTTTCCCAACGACCCGGTTGGTTTTGTGTGCGAACCAACCCGGACGTATCTCGACTGTACCCAGAAATCTCATAGAGTAATCTCATAGGTACCTTTTCTCAACGTGATCACCAACGCCACTGACGGTTCGTCAAACGGACGCCCGGTCTGAAAGTTATCAGCCTTTCTGTTCTAGGGGCCCAGTTGGATTTCGGGTACAATCCAACCCGGCCATTATTCAACTACATCCAAAACTCAGGCTATTCATTCCAAAAGTTCCGTCTCATGCAGAGGAATCCAACAAGGTTGAAGATATGTCAATCGGATGTCCGGAGCTCAAGTTATGAGCGTTTCCGCTCCGAGGGCCCGGTTGGTTTCGTGTACGAACCAACCCGACCAAATCCAAGTACTCTGAAACCATGAGTGTAGTATACCAAAACGACCGCCGCGATCCAAGGATCTCTACGCAACTGACGGTGTGCCGATCGGAGGTCCGCAGCTCATGTTATGGGCGACGGACTGAAAGAGGTTCGGTATTAAGGGGTTCGGGCCCGGTCCGACCTGGCCCGATACCCCCAGGGTCGGCCCGAACCGGGTCCACCCGGCCCGGCAGCTCGGCCCGGCATGCTGGGCGCGCTGGCGCTGGCCAGGGGTCCAGGCGGCCGGCTCAGCCGTTACGGCCGAGCGAAGTGGGTGGTGGGCGCGCTGCCCCCGCGTGGAGAAACCGGGACCCCTTTATGGGGCCGCTCAGCTGGCCGGCCGGGGGTTTGTAACCCCCGGCATTTCCCTTGTTCAGCCGGCCCGCCCCGGCCAGCCGGCTGTTTCCGCCACGGGACCGGCAAGGCCGGTCCCCTTGCTCCGACGCCGGCAGCCCGGAACCGGCCGCCGGTTTCATGCACCGCCGCGGCCCGGAACCGGTCGGGGCCTTGGTTCATCCGGCGCGGCGCTGCGGCGCCGCACCCCTCCTCCGCGGCCCCGCTCCGGCCGCGGTGCTTTAGTGGTCCTCCGACGTGGCACAACGACTCCACATCTATGGTTCGTCTTCTTCAGCGCGGCGCAAAAGCGCCGTGGATTAGTTGTTTCCAACGGTACGGTGCGACGGTGCCGCGCTTCTCCGCCCTCCCTTTAACAATTTCTACGCGATGCTTCGGCACCATGTCGCCTTTCTCGTGCCCCATCAATATCAACAACAAAATGGGGACGAGTGTTGGCCGTGTTCGTGCGGCCCGACCTCCTCCCTTTATTGTGATACACAGGAGGTTCAAATTGGAAGGAAGAAATCGACGAATGTAATCACAAAATAGAAACACATAAAACCCCTACCTCAACGTTGTCATCGAATGAGTGTTCATAGCAGAATTAACCGCCGCGGAAGAAGAGGATCCCCACGGAAGAAAGCGTGACCGAAGGAACGTTGTTGGTGTTAGGAGATCTCCGAGGAAGGCGTCTCTCTCCGTCGTCCGCCGTCAAAGGTTGGTGTTCTTCGTTGGCGGCAGTGCGTTCTTCGTGTTCTTTGTTGAAGAACGAAGGTTCCTCAAGACCTCTCTTTTTCTCCCAAAGTCTTAACACAACAAAAACCCAACGATAATAAAATAAGTCCCTCCCTTATTTTATTATCATAACATAATAATTTGAAATTCAAACGATAAGAAACAAAAAATTAATTCAATGGATTAATTGTAACGACTTAACATTCCAATTTAATGAGGCATTTCTTAACCAGAATAAATGCACAGTTGACATTATTAAAAGGGGGGTGCGGGTGTGTTACCTAGAAGGAAAGAAATGGTGGGGCTCATGTGGGCCCCAACTCACAAATATCCTCCCAAGTTGGTATGATATTGTGGGTCCCACATTATCTGCTTAACTTAGGTTAAGCCTCTTTAAGTGAAATAAAATAAATTGTCGCACCACCTTTATTTTATTTCTTAACATAACCCTAAAAAATAAAAACCACCCCCGAGCAAACAAAACTTCGGAAAAGGTGTTTCTATGCTATTACCGGCCCTGCGATTCCATTGGTGCCCTCAGAATTCTATTCTGAGCACCGGTTCAAAAGTTAGAAAAACCCGCTCATTCGTTCACTGAACGTACCCAAGCTAAACTTTAGAAAATGATTCTGGGCACACTGGGCCTCAGAATCAGGTGCTGTCAAAAACTGTATTCTTCTAAAATCCAAAAGAAAATTAAGAAAAAATTTCCTTTAAATTTTACATGTCTTTAAAAATCGCATCCCACTATCCTTGTACTACTGATGTACTCCACCTGTCGAGTACTGTGGGTTTGCTACTACAACCAAGCGCTTCCCACCATGGGTCTGCCGCTACAACCAAGCGCACCACCTCATAGCCTACAGAGATAATGCTTCTGTCGAGTACCACAGGTATGCCGCTACAACCAAGAGCTCCTCTACCGTGGGTCTGCTTCTACAACAAAGCGCACCCCACTGGGTTATCCGAATCACTCCGAGTCGATCGATCAGCATTCGTCAAGTCTCATCCAGCTACTAGGTCTCTGCACTCCGTACGATCTTTTACGGGAGGGTCTGCTTCACTAGCTACTGGTCGATACTTCCAAGTGTCACATAACCATGCGTGGAAGTATTTAAAGGGACAACCTCTTCATAGGGGTCTTAATTAAATAGACGGTGCATCAATCAGATGCTCGGTCTGTGAGTTATTAGCATTTTTTTCTAGGGGCCCGGTTGGATTTCGGGTACAATCCAACCCAAACATGCTCAAAACACATCCAAAACAAGTGTATAGTATTCCAAAAGAACCATATCATCAATATGAATCCATCATTTTTGATGACACGTCAATCAGACTTCCATTCCTGATGTTATAAGTGTTTCCACTCCGAGGGCCCAGTTGGTTTCAGTTTCGAACCAACCCTTCAATTTTTCCGAATTCATCCAAAAATCACTAAGAGTATCGCAAAAGGACCTCTTTGTTGAAAGGGTCCCAGTGTCATAGATGGTGCTTCGATCGGATGTATGGTCGTAAAGTTATTCTCATTTAAGCATACGGGCCTGGCCCGTTAGGCCCAGTGGGCTCACGGGTCGGTCCGAACTAGTACGGCGGGTCTAACCTCTCATGGGGTATTGGACCGGCCAAAAGAAATGTGACCCGGATCAGTGGAAGGCATGGCCCAGCCCAAATGCAGGTGTGGCCCGACCTGAAGGCAATCGCGGCCCGGCCCGAAGGGGTGCGGCCCGACCCGTGAGGGCGCGACCGGCCTCGGCTCAGCCTGAAGGGGGCTGAGCGGTCTGTGGCGGGGGGCACGCCCCCCCGGCTGCCGGAACCGGCGGCGCCAAGCGGCGCCGCTCTCCCTAACAGGCTGGACAAAGCTGGCTGGCCTTCTTGGCACAAGAGGCCCAAATGGGCGGGCGACAGTTCTTCAGGCGCGGTGCCCTCCTGGCGCCGTGACTCTCCTCCGCCCGGTCTGCCGACACGCCGACTGGTTGTTCTGCCGAAGCGGCCCGCAAAGTGGGCCACGGCTCCTTCCCCACAACCAGCGTGATGGCGTCGGCTTCCTCTGTCGTGGCCTGCCCTAGCCTCAGCTCCATGTCCTCGGCCCGGCACTACGGCGCCGTGCTTCCTCCCCTGCGGCCCCCTTGATCGCGATGTTTCATTGTGGGTGTGACGGCAGCCCTAGCACCGCTGGCCTCTTCCGCATTCTGCCTTCGGACGCCGATTCCAAAAATAATCAAGATCCAACGGAGGGTCATCGGGCTGTGTTCGTTCGGCCCGCGTCGTCCGCGTTAGGCGATAGCAATAGGCCAGAAACAAACAAAAATATTGATCAACTAAAGAGGCACACTTTTAATCCATTAACAATTGAACATAAACCCCAACCTCGATTATGATGTTGCACATCGTTGAGCCGCGAAAAGAGGCAAGTTTCGCGACATAATGGCGTCGCGGGGAGACGACGTCAACTCGTTGATGTCAAGGAATGAAGCCCGAAATTGTGCGTCGTCGGTGTTCCTCGCGAGTGTCTCCTTCTCCTTTGGGTTGGCCGATGATGGACGGCGTTGAGTGACGTTCCTTGGTGGTTCTTCATTGGATGGTTGGTGTTATTCGTGGATTGAAGAACACCCTACACTATTTCTCCAATGATCTATCACCCAAACCTCTCAACACAACCAAAGCCCCAAAAATAATTGCAAAGCCATTATTTTTATTCACACATTCCATTAAAAATTCAAACAACTTAATTAATTTAAGAGGTTGAACTCATTAATTAAAATATGTTGGAATACATTTAAGAGGGGGAGAGGGAGGTGAAGAGTTCTCATAATAAGGGGGAGTTTTCACATTAAATGGAAGCTCAATGATTCAAGGGGGTTAAAGAGGGTTTGAAGAGAGTTATGGGAGGTGAAAGGATGGGGCTCGTGTGGGCCCCACCTCACAAATTTCCACACATGGGAAGTTAGGTGGTTGTGGGTTCCACCCATAACTCCCCTTTGTAGGATATAACATCCATAGATATAATAAAATTGTTGACTACCAATTGTATTTCTTTTAATCTAAATCCCCAATTATTAACATTCAACCCGCATAAAACGCCACTGCTATAAAGGTCCCCTTAGGAAATTACTCAGGCTCTGAGTTCATTGGTGCCCTCAGATTTCAATTCCGAGCACCAGTTAAAAAGATAGAAAAACCTGCACGTACGTTTACTGAACCCACCCAAAAAAACTTCGAAAATTGATTCTGGGCACACCGCACCTCCGAATCAAGCGCCGTCAGAAGATATAGACTAGTAAAATTCCAAATAATTATGAAAAAAAATTTCCGTTAAAAATTTAGGGTCTTTACATTACTCCCACATCAGGGATTTACATCCCCGTAAAGCTACAACACAAACTAGGGAATCAAAAGGGGTACTGAGCACGCATTTGAACCTACCGCTCCATTGTGCTCTCCTTGAGGTTCCCCTACTGCCGTTTAACACGCACCAGAGAAATCGAACATCCATGTAGGACCCGCTCCAATTGATCCTCAATCTCCACTGTATCCTCTGCGAATATTTCCCCATCTTCGATGTCCAGGTTGCCATGGTCTATGATGACAAATAGGTCGTGCACGCATCTCCTCAGCTAAGATACATGGATGACGTCATGCACCCGGTGCAACTGAGGTGGAAGGGCCAGGCGGTAAGCCACCTCACCGAGTCTGCTGAGGTCCTAGAAAGGTCCGATAAATCATGGAGATAATTTCCGCCCGGACCAAATCTCCATAGACTTCATCATGGTGAGACCCATAAGAAAACGTGGTCGTCAGCCTTGAACTCCAGTGGTCTCTGTCTCCTATCAGCATAGGACTTCTATCTGCTCTGTGCAGTCTTCATCTGCTCCGGGATGATTTGCACCTTCTCTGGTAGCCTCAAGATGGGTGCATTGGTCAAACTCTGCCTCAGCCTCTAAAAAGCTATGCTGGAATCTGTCTAACCACACGAAGTGTTTCCCCTTCTTTTTTTAATGCTAAATATAGGTACGTCAACTCTAGATAAGTCTAGAACAAATCTATGTCTGGCTAACTCATGAGTGATCAACTACACCCACTTATTCATGATTCCATCCTGTGCTACCTGGGGTTTCCTTTTCTCCAACCATGGAAAAACCATCCCAACGTTGTAGGTAAACAACAATCTTTTTTCCAAATACATTCAATCTGTGTATAAACTGTGGTTTCCCAGTGCATACCCAAATTAACATCGTAAGGTCTCAACGCTACCACTAAGAGGCTCCAAACAAAAATCTCGCCTCAAGGTTCAGATCAAACTGTCGTCATAAGTTTGATTATCGAGTCTCCTCCCAAAGGTATCTCCATATGTGAGAGTCAAGTAAACAGCTTAACTGGAAACTCTTGGTCTGGGACAAGATTCGTGGAACGAAGGAATGATTCATATCAATGTATGTTCTTACGACATCTAGTTGTAGACACAGACCGTACCTTGAATCATTCATAGAGCCCTTGGATCACACTCCATGAATACATTTAGCTACTCTCTTCCCCTTCCCTCCTGCTACCTAAGCCTAGCATGGACTACAAAGGAGGGTGGTTGTAACATGTTGAAATGTAGACCACCTCATGATGCTCTCCTAGATTTGTTTCCACTTCTGCTGCTCTGCAGATTCATCTGTCCTTAACACTGCCTCTTCTTGAAACATTTCACATGATAATTTCTCTGAGAATAGTGCTAGTTCCCTTCTTTCCCACTTTTAACATTCTCTAGCTATATCCATTCAGCCAAAGAACTTCCAACCACAAAGGTTCTCTCTAGCACCCTAGCATATGTAAGAATGAATAGAGGAAATGTTCTGGCTCTAATATCCATTAAAAACACCTCACTCTGAGGTCTGAGCTATAACACACTGATCGTATCGTAGTCATCAAGTAACAGGAAAGATCGGTACGCCTCGATGAATACTCAGCTACCGACATGTTGTCCTGCCGAAGTTGTATAAGCTCTAGAAAACTCTCAACCACATCCTCAAGATAGTCCTCAGCTGCCTATGAGTCGGGCTTGCCTCGGAACCTAAGGGGTATCTAATGTTGAAACACGTGTAAGGCACTCAGACTACATGTGTCATCTACTGGTAATGCCGATTGAAATTTCGGACAAACAGGTAGTGATATAGCTGGAACTCTACCTGAATGTACTATCTCAGGCATCACTCCATGCACCAATGCCTCATCAATATGCAGACCAACATCATGGTCACTCACTGGGAAACATTATTAGCTATGATCACCATACGCTCTACTAGATTCTAAACTAGGTGTAGAACTCTAACAATTTCCTCCAGCCAGTCCACTACTGTCTGGGAATCTGCCTTGCCTCGTAACCTCGAAGGCCTATGCTACTGGAACTCGTGCAACACGCTCTATCAGCATGCACCATATGCTAGTACGGCTGGTGGAATCTGCTCCCCAACGGGTAGTGGTGTTGCTGGCACACCACCTGAATGAGCCATCATAGCAGGATGGCCCTGCACCGGAGCCTTGTCACTCGGTGGGCCGTCATCGGCTACTCTCTCAGAACTCCAACAGAATGTCTGCGTGGAGGAATCCTAAACAGATGCGACATGGTCAAAAGACTAAATCTGGTGGGCTGAATGGGTTTGATTTGACTTAAATAAAACTTTTCGAAACACACATACAATCAGTGTTTTCTTGTACTGAGTCAGAAATAAGTATTCAGGGTCATGGTGTATGGATACATCGGCCGCCGCACCAACACTGTACTCCCTGAACTGAAAACCACGCTCAGTACCCTTAACATTATTGCTTCACAGTAATGAAATATCAGAGTCCTAAGTTCTGCGGTAGAACCGACTCCTCTAATACCAATTTTTCATGGCCCGTCCTCTGGGACCTGCATCGTGACTACCCCAAGCACGCGTCCATAGGCCAGGGGCTAGAGACTAGCACTAAAGGTGTAATTCCATAGAAATGGGAAGGAATTTCCTTTATAAAATGTAAACACTCACAACTAGAGAACAAGAGGAAGAAAATAGTAAGTAACATAGTATAACAAGCTTTCTAAAAGTAAAAATTTTCCGGAAATACAATCCCAATAGAAAGGTATATCTACAAGTGAAATAATGTACAAATGAAGAGACAAATAGCTGAATGGTGAAGCAGCTCCTTGATCATCCTCCGGGTTCCTACCTGTTGGGTATGTACAGATGTTCTCCTGAGCACTCCACATCAATTGGTCCGCCCCGTGTGCCGTCACGCCAAGTGTGCACCTTAGGGTACCGTCCAGTCCTCGTACACTCTGCCTCAATCAGCGCGGTCCGTCGTCTGAATCCAACACAACGAGGTGCGGGCATAGGCCGTGCAGGGGTGAGTATAACGATACTCAGTAGGGACCATGAGACCCTCATGGTCTCACTAAATCCAACAAGGATAAACCAAACATAAAGATATCAACATATATCCTTTACTTATGTATATGCCCATACATATACCTATGTTATCAAGTATCCCATCTCAATCCTAAGGAATCACAAAGGTCATTGACTCAGCTCAACCCAAGATTTTATTCATGATGTTAAAACCACAGTTGATGGAGAACACCTCCTCTATCGGGTACAGTGGGACTTCCACTACAACCAAGTGCTTCCCACTAACCTTGGGCTGCAAATGTACTCCACCTATCAAGTATTGTGGGCCTTCTCCTACAACAAGGTGCTTCCACCATGGGTCTACCGTAACAACCAAGCACACCCCCTCATAGCCTACAGAGGTACTCCTTCTATCGAGTACCGCAGGTCTGATGCTACAAATAAGAACTCCTCATCTGTGGGTCTAGTGCTACATCCAAGCGCACCCCACTGGGCCATCCGAGTCACTCCGAGTCGATTGATCAGCAATCGTCAAATCTCAGCCAGTTTCTAGGTCTCTGCACCCCGTACGCTCATCTCCAGGAGGGTCCGCTCTAGGAGCTACTGGTCGATACTTTCAAGTGTCACATAACCTCACGTGGAAGTATCTCAATGGACCGCCTCGTCATAGGGGTCTCAACGCAATAGATGGCGCGTCAATCAGATGCCCAGTCTGTGAGTTATTAGAATTTTTGTTCCGTGGGCACTATTGGATTTCAGGTACAATCCAACCCATCCATGATCAAACCACATACGAATCCTATGTAGAGTATGCCAGAAGAACCGTCTCATCAATAGGAATCCAACATAGTTGATGGTGCATCAATCGTACATCTGGTCCTTATGTTATAAGTGTTTCCTCTTTGAGGGCCCGTTCAGTTTCGGTTTCGAACCGACCTGACTATTTTTTCAAAGTCGTCCAAAACTCACTAAGAGTATCACAAAGGGACCTCCTCGTCGTAAGGGTCCGAATGACATAGATGGTGCGCTGATCGGGAGTACAGACATTTAAGCGTACGGGCCCATCCCGTTAGGCCCAGTGGGTTGGCGGGTCAGTCCGACCTAGTAAAGCGGGTCCAACCTGGCCTGGGTGTTGACCCGACCTAAAGAAATGCAGCCAGGATCGGTGGAAGGTGCGGTCCAGCCCGAGAGGGCACGACCCAACGCAGTATCGCCCGACCCGGTGAGGTGTGGCCCGGCTGGCCACATATCAGCCTGAAGGGGGCCGAGCGGTCAATGGTGGGGGGCGTGGCCCCCCGGCTACTCGAACCAGCGGCGCCAAGCGGCGCCTCCCTCCCTAACCGGCCAGCCGAAGCCGACCGGACTTCTTGGAACAAGCGGCCAGCATGGGCGGGCTACGGTTCATCCAACGCGACGCCCTCCAGGCGCCGCGGCTCTCCTCCACCCAGCCGGCCGATGGGCCGGCCCGCTCTTCCGCTGAAGCGGCCCGCGAAGTGGACCGCGGTTCCTTCCGCATAGCCGGTGCGATAACACATGCTTCCTCCGCCATGGCCTTCTCTAGCCACGGATCAGCATCCCCGGCATGGTGTGACGATGTCGTGCTTCCTCCGCTATGGCCCGCTTGGCCGTAACTTTTCATTGCGTGTACCACTGCGGCCCTTGCGTCGCCGGCCGCTTCCGCATTCTGCCTCCGGTCTCTGATTACAAAAATAATCAAGATCCAATGGAGGGTCTTTGTGCCGTGTTCGTTAGGCTCGTTCCCTCTGCGTTAGGCGATAAAAATAGGCCAGAAACAAACAAAGATATTCAACGACGAATGAGGCACAATTTTAATCCATTAAAAATTGAACCTAAACCCACTACCTCGATTATGACGTTTCACATCGTCGAGCCATGGAAAGAGGCAAGCATCACGATAGAACGACATCACATGGAGAGGGTGTCAACTCATTGACGTCGAGGAAGAAAGGTCAAAGATGGCGCATCATCAGTGTTCCTCGCGAGTGGCTTCTTCTCCTTTGGCTTGTCCGAAGATTGACGACGTTGAGTGACATTCCTCGGTAGTTCTTCATTTTATGGTTGGTGTTCTTCTTTGAGAGAAGAACACCCTACACTATTTCTCTAAATCCCTCTAACCCAAACCTCTCAACACAACTAAAGCCCCAAAAATAATAGCAAAGGCATTATTTTTATTCACACATGCCATTCAAAATTTAAACAACTTAATTAATTTATGAGGTTGAACTCATTAATTAAAATGTGTTGGCATACATTTAAGAGGTAGAGATGGAGGTGAAGAGTTCTCATAATAAGGGGGAGTTGTCACATTAAATGGAAGCACAAAGATTAATGTGGGATAAAGGTGGTTTGAAGAGAGTTATGGGAGGTGAAAAGTTGGGGCTCGTGTGGGACCCCCCTCACAAATATCCACAAATGGGAAGTTGGGTGGTTGTGGGATCCACATTTAACACCCCTTTATAGGATATAACTACCATAGATATAATAAAATTGTGCACTACCAATTTTATTTCTTTTAATCTAAATCCCCAATTATTAACATTCAACCCGCATAAAATGCAACTATAGTAAAGGTCCCCTTAAGCAATTACCCGCTCTAAGAGTTCATTTGTGCCCTCAGATTTCAATTCTGAGAACCGGTTGAAAAGATAGAAAAACCCACAAGTATGTTTACTGAATGCACTCGAAAAAAATGTTGGAAATTGATTCCGGGAACACTAGGCCTCAGAATCAGGCACCGTCAGAAACCACAGACCCGTAAAGTGCCAAATAATTAAGAAAAAAGTTTTCCTTGAAAATTTCAGGTCATTACAAATAAGTTACAAGTTATTCCTATGAAATTTGGGGTTGATTTTATGTTTTAAAATAATACTGTCAATTTAAAACAAATCATTACTCAGCAAACTATATATTATTCTTGAATTCCAAATTCAAATAAAATAAAAAAAAATAAAATCCTAACAATATTAGAGTATAATGTGGAAGAAAAAGACGAAAACAACTCATATAAATGAAATTAATCAACTACCAACCTATTACATGATCCAACTCAACATGCATATCCCACGGTATTAAGAACCATCACTAATGAAATGGGGTACCAATCCATTAACTATATAATGATATATGAAATCTGAATATTCACTAAATTTATCAGGTATTTTTTTATTATAAAACTCAAATGGTTTTTCCAAATGATCTCCCACCTCATTCAAATGGGATAGAACATGTGATAACAATTTATATATTATAATTTATATAAAAAATTTAAAATAATGTCAACAATTTAGACAAATAAAAATGCAGCCCCAAGAAAATTCATTTCACAATAAAAAAACATGTTTCTCAAATTCATTTGGCATGCCTATTGTAACACCCCAGGTAAATAAGGAATATGACACTTTAATATTTATCCATATTTGTGAATAAAATATTAATATGACTTTAAAGGGGACGCTATGCTTGATGGCGTACCCAACACGCAACAACGAGTTTCGTGGGAATCTTACGTTGCACTCTAATAATAAAATAATATTATTTTAAATGGTAGTTAACATGTAGCCGTTGTAATGGAGGGAATGGATAAAAATAACTAATATATGATTATATATGTTCTTAAATATTTTCACATTTATACAATAAAAGATAAAGGCTTAAAATACGGAAAGAATTCAATTTTAGGCGTATATGCCCTAGTTTTCACTAAAGGTTCACTTATCACCTTTTGATGGAGAACCGTCATTAAATATAGTTTTGTTCACTCTTAAACATTCTTTTGTACCAAATAAAACACTTATTAAGAATCGGGACATCAAAATTTACTTTGTGTAATTTTTTGGTATCTTTCCGATAAAGTTCATTTTTTTAATGAATAGTGTAAAATGTTGTATTTTAATTCAAAAACACTTTTTAATCTAATTTATTTATATGATTAGATTATATTTTGAATTGGTTTTAAAGTGAAATTAGAAAATATTTTTACCATTAAATCCAATAGTGGTCGTTGGAATCAATTTCACTTTGAAATCAGACTTAAACTAGTGTCAATATTTTGATACTTATTGTTTCATAAAACACACTATTTGTCATGACAGCGGGAATTAATTATTAAATTAATTAATGTGACTTATATGTTTTGAATTTTGTAAAACGGACTTCATTTTTGAATTCAGAATATCAAATATAGCTTAGGGTGAATTTTTGGGATTTTTCTGAAAAACTTCAATTTTTGATGAATAGTGAAATCACTAAGTGGTACTTATAAAAACTGATTTTCCATTTAAATGAAATTTTGCCATCATTGTGTATTTATTTTCAAAAATCCGACATACATGGTTGTCATTAAGAAGTAAAATGTGGTTCAATGAGATTAAAATAATTTTCTGGTGAATAGTAACTTATTAAGTTTTTAATCGCGATTAGTGGTAATTAGTGTAGTCTAAGGTAAAAATAATTCTTTAATAAAATGAGATGAGATTGAAACATGTCTTACCCTCATTGGTTGTATCATGTCCGACAAAGACAAGTCATGGGTCAACTTGGGGACCCCATGGATCCACTTTGGTTGGGAAATGTCATAAATAACATTTTATTTAATGTAAAAGTAAAATTGACACAAACATGATATGTTTTACTAAAACAATTTTTATGTGGGGTTATACAAGTCATATTTTTGATTATAAATATTCATTGGAAATCTAAAAAGATTTCCTACATCATAGTATTTTTTTTATAATTTTTAGACATTAAATAAATTAAATTATTTATGACATAATAATGATGCAGCAATGACATCATTATTTGACGATTTAAATAAAATGGAACGATAATGTAAAATCTATGAACTACACATGTAAAAAACTTATTGGATGAGTGGATTTAGAATCCTTATCACCTTATCCACTAATTATATCAATGTGGGACCTTTTGAAACCGAAACACATTTTCAAATAATGTAATATTTCTTTACTTTCCAAAAGTGCCTCTCCTCTCCTCTTATAAAAGGCCCCCACCTCTACCTCATTTAACACACTCCTCAAGACTTTGGCTCGGCAAAACCCTGACCATGTACTATCTCCACATCTCTCTCCTCATCCTAGAGGATTACCTTTGGGCATAATCCTTTCAAAGGAAGCGTTTAGGCTCAAATCAGAAGGAGTTACACTTTTAAAGGTAATTCATTCTCTCATGTTCATTTGTTTTATTTTGCTTCTCCAACCTCCTAAAATCTTTTTATTTACTTCTTTTGTAACAACACCAGTATCTTAAATATACTAGGATGTTTTTATAAGATTTATTCGAGCTACACTCTCACACAACTACATCAAATGGTAAAAGAACATACGGTTTCCGTGGATGGTGAAATTCTGCCTCCCGAAACGATGATTGTTCAATACTCATTTAACACCTTCAAAGGTGGCCATTATGATGTCAATATTTTTATATATGATATATAATATGTTTATGTTTTAATTATGATTCTGTATTTTTCATTTTTTTTCTTACCTTTATGGCTTCCATTATGGGTATACGCGATATCTTCATTTAAGAAAGTGCGGACTACCGCCCCCTCAAAGTGATTTGATTCGTTAAATACAATATGTGGGATGTATAAAGGATGGAAATATGATATTATATATGATATTATACTGGAATTATAATATACCTCTATATAATTATTATTCCATTCGATAAAATACGAAATAGAAATGAAAGTAGCGTTCATGCGTACGTACGGCTTACCGTCTCCATGAACGGTGCATTTCATTTCTTACCTCTAAATGATTATGTAATGTTATAAATGAATTCATGTACTGGATATATATGACATATATTATATCTACATAATGAATACAATTCTGGATATAATAAACATTTGGCCACACGAACAACATGTAATTGTAAGAAGTCCACTTTCAACTTAAGAACCAAATATCGGCAAAACAAATATTATTAACTTAAATGATTACATAATGTTTATGACATGGTAATAAGTGGTATAAAAGTAATAATTAACTTGAAAAAGGTTCTTAAGGAATTAGAAATTAATTCAAGTTTATTATTCAGGAGATTAAAGAACGATCGAGTCATGTCGGACACGAGGTAAGGGATCCTACTCCTCTCTTTCTTTTTAAGTACGCACTTTTATGTCATTCCTTTTAAAGATCATCTTTCTTGTTATTGGGATGATATTTTATATTAAACATACTGTAATTATTATGTTCATGTAATGAGAGACCCTATTCTCTCTCATCAATCCATTTTGTAAGTTTTGAGTGGCGCCGTTAGGCTGCCGAGTTTTCATAAGGGAATTTTCATCTCTCTTTTATTCCCGTGAGATTTATGCTACATTTTCCACAAATTACATTGAGTGGTGTATGTAATTCCCATTATTCCACTCTTTGTGTAATATACATTCGTTTATGAGTATTTACATCAATGATCTATTGTCCTTCTTTCATGGGGTGTATGTTTTGAAAGATACCCAAGTCGGTAAGGGAACCTTTCACCCTCCGCATTTTAAAAGACTTTGTTTGTTATGTTTTTTAATTCACATATTATTATGTTGGGATATGTCCTTCTATATCCTGATTGATATAAATTTTATGTCCAAGTGATGAGATACACTTTTTATCTCTCATCAACTCTTTTTGATGTGATGCCGTTAGGCTATCAAGGGAACTTTTTAACCCAATTTCGATTTCTTTGGGTTCAACATGTAGTCATTGAATATGTCATCCATTGAATATGTGTGAATTAACTTTTATTGTTTTACACATAATATCCACTTATATTGGGTGTATTTATATTTTTCACGCATATTTTGAGATTGATTTGTCCTTAATTTAAGGATACCTTTTTTATAAGGGATTTCATCACATTTGACATTTCTATTGAGGGTTCATTGTTGTTATGCACCAATTCACTCTTATATGGTGTGTATACTGTCCTTTGGAGTATTATATAATGAATACTTTTATTCTCATGATATTATAAAGTTTTCACTAAATGTTATTCCTCGATTATTTTATTCAAGTGTCTCTAGTTTTGGTAAAACCCCTTTAACCAAAATATCGTTTTAAATGTTTTAATTATTTTAATATCCATGTTTTGAAAATGGTTTTAAGGATTTATTTATATGGATATTAATGGTTTAAAATGTTAAAAGCTTCAAGGTGGTATGGGACACTTTGATTCAAAAATCTCTTTATTAAATGTTTTAAATGGTTTTGGAAATTTTTTCTTTTTGAATGGATTCATTATTTCAATATCCTAAAATGTTATATTGTGATTGAAATGTGGAAATGTTATGTTTCCTTTATTCATGTTTATGTGATATGATTATATTATGGTTCTTGGGCATTTTTATGAAGAACGGGTGGTTCCGTGATAAACTAAGGGCGGGTGAGCCCGATATAGCTCTCCAATGCATTGGGTAACGCGAAGGAGTGAAACGTTAAGGTTTCTCCGAAGAGATTTAGGGAATATACTGTGATGCATATTCCAAACGTAACCAAGAGGGTTACTCCCTACGTAAGAATGTTATGAATGCCTCAAGTTACCTTTATGTCTTATGTTTTCTATGATTTATTCATGATTTGATATGCCTATGTTTTATGGGTAAAGTATGATTTCATTCATATGTATATATGAACTCATGTTTCCTTTCCATATTTTTATAACCCTTACTGAGCTTTTTATGCTCATCCCATGTTTTTGAAATGCTTTTCACAGGTCAAGGGAAAGGTACATGATGTGACGATAGTGTCAAGGATGTGTCAAGAAAGAATCTGGGTTTTATTTTAAATAGGTTTCCATTGATGGGAAGAATGAATTTTGTCTTTTATGTAACCACCTTGTTTAAATGTGGAATGTAATGCAAGTTTCATGATCTAATTCTCTAAAACTCTAAACCTGAACAGATCCTCAATGTGTAATCTTGTAATAACTCAAGTTTAAGTAAGGTTTAAGGCTGGGGCTTTATAGTTGGTATCCGAGGTCGGTTTAGATAACTTTAGAGGTTAGGGTATTCCTTAAGCATAATTGACAATTACCATAATGGTTAGGATTTCAGAAAGAGTCTTAGTTTTAGATAAAGTGAATGAGTAAGTATATCTTATTGTCTATCTTACTCATTAGTACATGATGGTTTTGTTGATATACTCACACTGACCTTTTTGGTTTTAGTAAATGGATGGATCTAGCAGGCACCAAAGTAACAGTGGATGTGACGGAAACTGTGACAGTTTTTTGAGCAAGCAACTGAATGATATGGGAGCTGCAATGAGATCTCTTTTGATTATCCTCAACCAACTATCTGGAGTCATGATTGACCACCTAAACCTTGGAGATTTCTCTAAGGCATCATATATGCAATAAAAAAATCCCTATGGAAGTACAGGTAATAATCATAAAGGTAAGTGTGTTCAAAAACCAATGTGTCAAATATGTGGAAAGAAACACCTAGGAAAATGTTTCAAAGGGACAGAAATATGCTATAGATGTGGAAAGGAAGGTCATAAAGCAAGACCCTTCCATGGAAAAAGGAAGCATCCAGTTGACTCGAGGAAAGGGAAAGAAGTTCTTTCTGAGGGATCAATTGAATGTTTTAAATGTGGTGTGCATGGTCATTATGCAAACACATGTCCTATGAAGAAGTTTAGTGAATGGGGTCACCAAGAGCGTACCAATATTCGTTTACCAATACCTAATGCCATTCCGATTGAGGATGAAGAAACTGACAATGACCAATCAAAGGTATGTACTATTTCATGACTATTGTTTTCTTATTTTGGAATCTTAGGATATGATTCATGATTTTGTTTGTAGGAAAGAGGTATTTCGGAATAGGTTGGAAAAGAATGGATAATGGATCATAAAGAATGTTGAAGGAGTAAGATGTCAACATATAAGGGCTTCAAGAGTTAGGGTGAAATTCTTAAGAGTATTAAGTCTCTTTTGATGATGGGGTTACATTAGAAGACTTTTTATATTATGTGTAACCCTGATGTTTAATATAGGAATATTTTATTCAAGTAATAGTTATCTTTTCTTTTTTGGACATAGTTATAAAGAACCATTTGGGTTTATATGATCCTTACTTTTGAGGTAATTATGGATTACCATATGTTATGATTGAAGTGAAAGGCATGAGATAAAATTGAGGTTAAATTATGTTATGGTTATTTTTGATGACTTTAGCCCTTTTTGGGTAATGATTTGAGAATTATATAGTTTTGGAAAAAGGACAACACGCAGACCGTGTGACAACCCGTCGCATCGGACAATGCTGCGGGAATCGAACCCACAACCAAAGTGCGACTAGTATTTATCGCCTACCACTGGACTACGTGAAGTTTCTGTTTAGTTTGACTGATTCTTTTTAGTTATATGATTTTATGAATTAAGAGTAAGTTGATTTTGGGTTATCAATGAAAATGATTAACCTATCATGGAGGATATGTGATTAGGTTAATTACTTTTCAATGCGAGACTTTAAGAGCAACTGATTTTGTTTGGAGATAAATGTTACGATTTAACTTGGAAGACTATGTGACTAAATCCTTCAAATATTTGGGTTTCAATCATATATTGTTTTACTTTGAATAATTTTATGGACAAATTGTTTATCTAATGGTCCTCATTGATCTTTGGGTTTTTTGGACAAATTTTGGAGATTAATCATAGATTTTATTTTTATAAATGGTTATCCTTTTCTGGATTATCTGATCTTGTACTAGCCTTTTTGGTTTTGGTTTTGGTTGAAGTCTAGAGACATGGGAAGTATATAGTTCTCTTTTGTGGATTAGGTGATTCTCTAGAAGTTGATTATAGTACTCTTAATGGGAACAAGTCTTCCTAAATACTCGTCTTTTGGAGAAAATATGATTTTGTGTACGGAATCTAATAAAAGTTGGAAGTCAACATGATAAGTGATTAAGCTTCCTTAAGAATAAATTCCTCAATAAAAAGTAACTTAAAACAAAAATGTTGTCTATTAAAATTTCCTACTGGGGAATCGAATACCGTTTAACCCATCACAAGTTTGTTATTTTCTCGTGGTTAACTTTCTCCTAAACATGTTTTCTATCACTCTCCATCAGAACATGACCCTTTGTTTTTTCCTCCATGTCCATATTTTCATAATTTGAATCCTAGTATGGGTTAACTCGGGTGACCTTTGTACTTGTCTTTCTTTATTTTAAGGTGTTTGTTTTACCGACTTTTGTTCCGATGTGGGACGTTCAAGGATGCTTCCAAGCGCAATTTTAAAATTGCGAGGACGCAATTCCCAAAAGGGGGGAAGGATGTAACACCCCAGGTAAATAAGGAATATGACATTTTCATATTTATCCATATTTGTGAATAAAATATTAATATGACTTTAAAGGGGACGCTATGCTCGATGGCGTACCCAACACGCAACAACGAGTTTCTTGGGAATCTTACGTTGCACTCTAATAATAAAATAATATTATTTTAAATGGTAGTTAACATGTAGCCGTTGTAATGGCGGGAATGGATAAAAATAACTAAAATATGATTATATATGTTCTTAAATATTTTTACATTTATACAATAAAAGACAAAGGCTTAAAATACGGAAAGAATTCAATTTTAGGCGTATATGCCCTAGTTTTCACAAAAGGTTCATTTATCACCTTTTGATGGAGAACCGTCATTAAATATAGTTTTGTTCACTCTTAAACATTCTTTTGGACCAAATAAAACACTTATTAAGAATCGGGACATCAAAATTTACTTTTTGTAAATTTTTGGTATCTTTCCGATAAAGTTCATTTTTTTAATGAATAGTGTAAAATGTTGTATTTTAATTCAAAACCACTTTTTAATCTAATTTATTTATATGATTATATTATATTTTTAATTGGTTTTAAAGTGAAATTAGAAAATATTTTTACCATTAAATCCAATAGTGGTCGTTGGAATCAATTTCAATTTGAAATCAGACTTAAACTAGTGTCAATCTTTTGATACTTATTGTTTCATAAAACACGCTATTTGTCATGACAACGGGAATTAATTATTAAATTAATTAATGTGACTTATATTTTTTGAATTTTGTAAAACGGACTTCATTTTTGAATTCAGAATATTAAATATAGCTTAGGGTGAGTTTTTGGGATTTTTCTGAAAAACATCAATTTTTGATGAATAGTGAAACCACTAAGTGGTACTTATAAAAACTGATTTTCCATTTAAATGGTATTTTTCCATCATTGTGTATTGATTTTCAAAAATCCGACATACATGGTTGATATTAAGAAGTAAAATGTGGTTCAATGAGATTAAAATAATTTTCTGGTGAATAGTAACTTATTATGTTTTTAATCGCGATTAGTGGTAATTAGTGTAGTCTAAGGTAAAAATAATGCTTTAATAAAATTAGATGAGCTTGACACATGTCTTACCCTAATTGGTTGTATCATGGCCGAAAAAGACAAGCCATGGGTCAACTTGGGGACCCCATGGATCCACTATGGTTGGGAAATGACATAAATAACATTTTATTTAATGTAAAAGTAAAATTGACACAAACATGATATGTTTTACTAAAACAATTTTTAAGTGGGGTTATACAAGTCATATTTTTTATTATAAATATTAATTGGAAAGATAAAAAGATTTCCTACATCATAGTATTTTTTATATATAATTTTTAGACATTAAATAAATTAAATTATTTATGACATAATAATGATGCAGCAATGACATCATTATTTGACGATTTAAATAAAATGGAAAGATAATGTAAACTCTATGAACTAAACATGTCCAAAACTTATTATATGAGTGGATATATAAGCCTTATAACCTTATCCACGAATTATATCAATGTGGGACCTTTTGAAACCGAAACACATTTTCAAATAAAGTAATATTTCTTTACTTTCCAAAAGTGCCCCTCCTCTCCTCTTATAAAAGGCCCCCACATATTCCTCATTTAACACACTCCTCAAGCCTTTGGCTCGTCCAACCCCTGCCCATGTACTCTCTCCACATCCCTATCCTCATCATAGATGTTTTCCTTTGGGCAGAATCCTTTCAAAGGAAGCCTTTAGGCTCAAATCAAAAGGAGTTACACTTTTAAAGGTAATTCATTCTCTCATGTTCATTTGTTTTATTTTGCTTCTCCAACCCCCTAAACTCTTTTTATTTACTTATTTTGTAACAACACCAGTATCTTAAATATACTAGGATTTTTTTATAAGATTTATTCTAGCTACACTCTCACACAACTACATCAAATGGTTAAAGAACATACGGTTTCCGTGGATGGTGAAATTCTGCCTCCCGAAACGATGATTGTTCAATACTCATTTAACACCTTCAAAGGTGGCCATTATGATGTCACTATTTTTATATATGATATATAATATGTTTATGTTTTATTTATGCTTCTGTATTTTTCATTTTTGTCTTACCTTTATGGCTGCCATTATGGGTATACGCGATATCTTCATTTAAGGAAGTGCGGACTACCGCCCCCTCAAAGTGATTTGATTCGTTAAATACCATATGTGGTATTTATAAAGGATGGAAATATGATATTATATATGATATTATACTGGAATTATAATATACCTCTATATCATTATTATTCCATTCTATAAAATACGAAATAGAAATGAAAGTAGCGTTCATGCGTACGTACGGCTTACCGTCTCCATGAACGGTGCATTTCATTTCTTACCTCTAAATGATTATGTAATGTTATAAATGCATTCATGTACTGGATATATATGAAATATATGATATCTACATAATGAATACAATTATGGATATAATAAGCATTTGGCCACACGAACAACATGTAATTGTAAGAAGTCCACTTTCGACTTAAGAACCAAATATCAGCAAAACAAATATTATTAACTTAAATGATTACATAATGTTTATGACATGGTAATAAGTGGTATAAAAGTAATAATGAACTTGAAAAAGGTTCTTAAGGAATTAGAATTTAACTCAAGTTTATTATTCAGGAGATTAAAGAACGATCAAGTCAAGTCGGACCCGAGGTATGGGATCCTACTCCTCTCTTTCTTTTTAAGTACACACTTTTATGTCATTCCTTTTAAAGCTCATCTTTCTTGTTATTGGGATGATCTTTTATATTAAACTTACTGTAATTTTTATGTTCATGTGATGAGAGACCCTATTCTCTCTCATCAATCCATTTTGTATGTTTTGAGTGGCGCCGTTAGGCTGCCGAGTTTTCATAAGGGATTTTTCATCTCTCTTTTATTCCCGTGAGATTTATGCTACATTTGCCACAAATTACATTGAGTGGTGTATGTAATGCACATTATTCCACTCTTTGTGTAATATACTTTCGTTTATGAGTATTTACATCAATGATCTATTGTCCCTCTTTCATGGGGTGTATGTTTTGAAAGATACCCAAGTCGGTAAGGGAACCTTTCACCCTCCGCATTTTAAAAGACTTTGTTTGTTATGTTTTTTAATTCGAATATTATTATGTTGGGATATGTTCTTCTATATCCTGATTGATATAAATTTTATTTCCAAGTGATGAGATACACTTTTTATCTCTCATCAACTCTTTTTGATGTGATGCCGTTAGGCTATCAAGGGAACTTTTTAACCCAATTTCGATTTCATTGGGTTCAACATGTAGTCATTGAATATGTCATCCATTGAATATGTGTGAATGACCTTATAACATCCCGCCATTTTATAACATAAACTTTCATTTCATTACACGGAACTGAGGATCGTTAAGGTTTAGTGTCTTGGAAACAAGGATCATAATACATAAAAAAAACATAAAAACATTATTCTTAAACACTTGAAAGGCTTCTCCTTTAGTTCATCCTATGTTCATTATGCATCTCATAACCTGGGGACATACATCAAAAGAAAGGGTGAGCAGAAGGCCCAGTAAGGGAAACAAGAGAAACATTTTACAAGTGAACTTGAGATACTTCAATAAGAGTATGAAAAGAACTTTAAGGCATGAGAAAGAAATCATGAGGTACATCATAATAAAAATAATAATTTTTCATAACTTGAAGATGTTGCTACAACATTTAATATTGACAATCGTTTCATTTCACCAAGGTCCATCCCCAAGGTGTCGTTAAAAATTACCAAGGTTATTCACCAAGGCGTCGTTAAAATGGTCATCTCTAGAGATTAAGTCTTTACCCAATGCATTGGAGCGCTATCAGGGCGCACCCTTAAATTTGTCTTTATTTTCATGTGAGACACATATATCATCATAAAAAATTTCATAAATAACCCATATAGCATAAAACAAATGGGTTTCATTTCATAATCATAACGTTTCAAAAACTGCTTTAAAGACATGATCTTTACGTTACTTTAAACCCACGGAAAGGGAAAGCGGGTATCATGTATGTAAATCCCAGAATTTAAAATAGATCATTTTTATATATGTGTGAATACCCCTTTAGAAATAGGAGCTTTGAGTATTCACTTTATAACATAAAATAATTTTGAGAAAAGAGAGGCATTTTGAGACGAAAATTCTGCAGCATAACGGCTATGTTACAAGGTTTTAGAAACTTTGAAAAGAGAGGGAACATGGGTTGAACAATCATAATTGACCCATAAAAAGGTAAAGGGACATAATAATAAGGATATATGGACATGGTGATGCAATTTCAAGGACATACCAATTGAAAACAAAAACATGGAAGGAAGACAAAAATTTGATTTCTCTTATGAAAATTCGGCAGCCTAACGGCGTCACTTAAACTTCAACAAAAATGAATTGGACAAATAAAATAGGGTCTCTCATAATATGATCATAATAGATCACAATGATAGATATAGAGATCATACCCCAACATAATAAAAAGGAACTTGAAAGATTTGACATGAAAATCGAACTTGAAAAAAATGAGAAGGGTGAAAGAATCACTTATACATTCGGCAGCCTAACGGCGTCACTTAAACTTTCATAAAACGAAATGATGAGAGTAAGAGGGGATATCTCATCATATAAACATGAAAGGGAAGTAAGAGGAATATAAAATAACATCCTCTCACATAATCACATGGAGAATAAAAGGAATGACATAAAAGAGATTACACGAAAAGAAAGAGAGGGGTCGGATCCCTTACCTTAAAACGTGACTCTTGAAACTCAAAGGATTGGGCCTTGAGGGCTTGGGGGCACCTTGGGAGGACTCTTTGGAAGGTAAGAAGACCATAACTTCTTTGGGGAAGAGTTGGGAGTGAAAACCAAGGGAGGAAAGGGTGGGTATTTATAGGGAAAGTGAGGGGACAAAGCATTAATGGCCAAAGGACATCTCACATGTGCTTTTCTCAAACCCATGGGCTCTCCCTTGGCATTTATCATGGAGTTAGGCCACATGGGGCCCCCAAAACAATAATTCATCACCCTTGGCCGGCCAACCCTCAAAAGATCTCATGACATCATCATGACATCATTATGATGTCATTAAACATACCGAAACCCTAAAACGGTATTTTTACTATTCACTGAAAATTCAACTTTCTTAGAAAAATCCCAAAATTTCACCTTAACCAAATATCAATGCTCTGATTTCAAAAATGAAATCCATTTTATAAGAACATTTTTCTAAATATTTTTAATTTAATTTTTAAATAAAAACACTATTCACCGAAAATTCATTTTTTTCAGAAAAATCCCCAAAAATTACCTTAACATAATATCGATGCTCTGAGTTCAAAAATAAAGTCATTTTTATAAAAATAATTTTCTAATTATTTTTAATTAAAATTTTAATTAAAAAACACTATTCATCCGAGAAAGCTAATACTTGATTAATAATTTATGAAACCGTTATTTACCCATTTTATTGAATCAAATTACTTAACCAAGGTGTCTAAATTATATTAAAACTTTCTTTAAGTGAAAATTACTAATCCATTTGGTCACATTACTAATCCTAAGCGTAAAATCACTATTCATAATTTACTATTAATCAAAAATTAAGTTGATCTTATTAGACTCCAAATTCCTTACTGAACACTTTTGTAGAAGACTATTTTTTGAAAATCATTACACATCATTAGTTATTTAGGGTTTACATAAATATTCCAAAATATCCCTCATTCAAAATTCATCAATAAAATACATTCTAAAATTATCTAGGCATTTGAAATTTCACAAACATCACTAAAGGAAGAAATCTCAGTTTATTCAACCGAGAGGATTACACAAGGAAACTAGGGTCTCATCACATAGCCCCTTATAACACTGGCATAAGACCTAAGTGTAAGGTGTGCTATGGTGAGAGAATCTGAGGGAGTCTCAGATAACATTGCCCTAGTAGCAATCTCCACTAACTTGAACTTCTCCTGCAAGCGTTTTCGTTCAAGCTTGACACGCTGGAGCTCAGCTTGGGCTTGGTCCAAAGCGAACCCCACAAATGCTACCTCCTTCCCAAGCTCTGATAAGTGGGCTTTGTAAGGGTTGAGTCTACTGGATGAAGCCATCGACTCCTCTTTCTGCATTAACCATTAACATCTTATTAAATCAATAAGAGTAAGTTAATATACTACTCAAAAATATGGGGTCGTTACATTCTTCCCCCCTTAAGAAATTTCGTCCCCGAAATTTACACTTGAGGCCTAGTCGAAAAGGTGAGGGTACTTTTGCTTCATTGTTTCCTCAGGCTCCCAAGTCGCCTCTTCATATTTATGATTCCTCCACAACACTTTCACAAGGTGGGTAGTCTTGTTTCGTAGAACCTTGTCTCTACGGTCTAAGATCTCCACTGGATGCTCCTCATAAGAGAGGTCATGTTCAAGTTGTACCACCTCTGGGTTCAGTACATGCGAAGGGTCGGGTATGTACTTCCTCAAGAGAGATACATGGAAAACATCATGAACTTGAGCTAGGTTCGGTGGAAGTGCTAGACGATAGGCCACTGCTCCTATGCGATCAAGGATTTCATAGGGGCCAATGTACCTAGGGATGAGCTTCCCTTTCTTCCCAAACCGCATGACTCTCTTCCATGGAGAGATTCGAAGGAAGACTTTGTCACCCACCCCAAACTCCAAGTCTCTTCGACGATTGTCAGCATAGCTCTTCTGCCGACTCTGAGCAGCCCTTATGTGTTGTTGGATGGCATGAACCTGTTCTGTCATCTCTTGCACGAGATCAGGCCCAAGAAGCTTCCTCTCACCAGTTTCATCCCAACAAGTAGGAGTTCTACACCGCTTTCCATATAGAGCTTCATAGGGTGCCATCTGAATACTCGAATGGAAGCTGTTGTTATAGGAGAACTCCACTAATGGGAGGTGTTGATCCCATCCACCTTTAAATTCCATTGAGCATAATCTCAACATGTCTTCGAGTGTCTGAATAGTCCTTTCAGATTGGCCATCAGTTTGAGGATGATAGGCCGTACTAAAATTCAATTCAGTATTCAGAGCATGCTGAAGACTTCTCCAGAATTTTGATGTGAATCTTGGGTCACGATCAGATACGATGGATAGTGGTACCCCATGCAGCCTTACCACTTCCTTCACGTATATCTTGGCAAGATGATCCAGAGAGAAATCTTCCCGAATAGAGATAAAATGGGATGTCTTGGTGAGACAGTCCACAATAACCCATATCGCATTGTTTCCTTTGGATGTTTTTGGGAGACCAGTTACAAAGTCCATGGTGATATTATCCCACTTCCATACTGGTATGGGTAGCGGTTGTAATACCCCCTTAGGAAGTTTTCTTTCTGCCTTTACTTGCTGACACACCAGGCACCTTGTAGTATAATCGGCAATCTCCCTCTTCATGTTATCCCACCAATAATGATCAAGAAGGTCTCTATACATCTTAGTGCTTCCCGGATGTATAGAGAAAGTAGAGCTATGAGCTTCATCCATCAGTTCTTTCTTTATCTCCGGAATAGATGGAACACATAGTCTTGTACGAAATATCAATACACCTTCTTGATCAATATTGAAATCAGGGAACTTCCCATCCTTTACAGCCTCGAACTTCTCCTGCAGCAAAGGATCTTCTTTTTGAGCCTTCTTGATCTTCTCTAGTAATGAAGGTTGAGAAATCATTTGGGATAGGGTTGATGATGTCCCTTTCCTTATAATTCCCATGTCCAGTTTTACTAGATCTTTAATCAAGGGATCTCCCAGGATCCTCATTGTTGCCAAAACAACATGATCTTTCCTGCTTAACGCATCCGCGACTTTGTTTGCTCTTCCAGGATGATAATGAATGGAACAATCATAGTCTTTAATAAGCTCCAACCATCTCCTTTGTCTCATTTTCAATTCTTTCTGAGTGAAAATATACTTTAGACTTTGGTGGTCAGTGTATATATCACATTTCTCCCCATAAAGATAGTGCCTCCATATCTTTAGAGCAAAAACAACTGCCGCCAGCTCTAGATCATGCGTAGGATAATTCTGCTCATGAATCTTCAACTGTCGAGATGCATAAGCAATTACTTTGTCATTTTGCATGAGGACGCACCCAAGCCCTTTCAGAGATGCATCGCTAAAAATAACGAATCCTTCTCCGATAGAGGGTAGTGTTAACACCGGTGCAGTAACCAATCTCTTCTTCAGCTCTTGGAAACTTTCCTCGCATTCCTTTGTCCAGATGAACTTAACCCCTTTTCGAGTCAACTTAGTTAGTGGATTAGAAAGCCGTGAAAATTTTTTCACAAACCTCCTATAATATCCCGCTAAGCCAAGGAAATTACGAATCTCAGTTACTGTTGTGGGTTGAGGCCACTCCTCCACAACCATTGTCTTTGCAGGGTCGACCGAGATTCCTTCATTAGTTACGATGTTCCCCAAGAAAGCCACTTGTTGTAACCAAAACTCACACTTGCTGAATGTCCCAAAGAGCCTCTCCTTCCGTAGAGTTTTCAAAACAACCCTCAGATGATCTTCATGCTCCTCACGAATTTTTGAATATATCAAAATATCATCAATAAAAACTACCACAAAGTTATCAAGGTAGTCCTTAAAGACTCTATTCATCAAATCCATGAAAATAGCAGGAGCATTAGTCAAGCCGAAGGGCATAACAGTAAACTCATAATGCCCATATCTTGATCGGAAGGCAGTCTTTGGAATATCTTCCTTCTTCACCCTCAGTTGATGATAACCAGATCGAAGGTCAATCTTAGAGAAGAATTGAGCCCCACGAAGTTGGTCAAATAAATCATCAATTCTTGGTAGAGGGTATCTGTTCTTCACTATGATCCCGTTCAGTTCTCTATAATTGATGCATAGCCGCATTGATCCATCCTTCTTCTTCACAAAGAGAACTGGTGCTCCCCATGGAGACACACTCGGTCGGATAAACCCCTTCTCCAACAAGTCTTGGAGTTGTTTCTTTAGCTCCTCTAGCTCCACATTTTCCATTCTATACGGAGTCTTTGATATCGGTTGAGACCCAGGTACGAGTTCAATGGAGAACTCTACCTCCCTTTCTGGGGGAGGTCCAGGTAACTCCTCAGGAAATACATCCATGTATTCCTGAACAATCGGAACATCTTCAATTTGTATGCTCCCTTTCCCTTCTTCCTCATCACCGATTAACTCCACAATGAAAGCTATAGGAGGTGCTTCTAGATAGGGATCGGTTCGGGATATCTCTCCATGGAAGATAACTGTAGGTCGTTCATTCAAGACTACTGAGATTTCCTTACTTCTGCATTTGATCTTAGCATTATACTTTGAGAGCCAGTCCATCCCTAGTATAACGTTGAATTCCATCATGGGAATGACTACTAGATTTGCGATAAGATTGTGCTCACCAAAGTAAACACTAGAGTCTCTAAACACTGTTGATGCATGGATAATCCCACTTGGAGTCTTGACTGACAACTCTACCTCAAGCAATTCGGGGATTGATTCTATATTCTTTTCAAACTTGGAAGAAATAAAGGAATGCGTAGAACCAGAATCAAATAAAGCACTTGCTAGTTTTGAGAGGACAACAAGTGTACCTGCTACCACATCGTTCGGGACTTCAACTTCAGCTGTTGTGATAGCGAAAGCACAACCTTGCTCTCTTGGCCTCTGCTGAGGTTGGTGGTGATTCCCCTCCACCGCCCTCAGATTGGGACATTGGTTAGCAAAGTGCCCAAGCTGTCCACACTTGAAGCATGTGACTTTGGGTATGGCCAGAACCATCTTTCCTCTGTCGTTAGTGTTGGGAAGCTGAGGCTTCACCTCACTATGACAATTCCGAGCAATATAGACTCCTCTTCCACACTTGTAGCACTTACCACTTCCGTTCAAGAAGTTCCCCAGATGATTCTTCCCACATTTATTGCATGTGGTAAGTTGCATTTGCTTTCCACCTCTTCCCTGATCAAAAGACTTCCCTAAACTGGGCTCCAGCAATCTCTTCTTTTCATTTGGCTTATGAGACCACTGTGTCTCACCAAACTCCAGCTCGACTTTCATAGCACTTCGAACTATTTCTTCATATCTATCATAGTCCCTGTTGGCTAGATTCTTCCGCAGATGAGGTCGTAGTCCGCCAAAGAATCTATCAACCTTCCCATTAGGGTCCATGACAAAGCTTGAGGTATAACGGGAAAGCCTTGTGAAGTTCATCTCGTAGCTTCCGACAGATTCGTTCTCCTTCTGCTTCAGCTCGAGAAACTCTTTCTCCATTTTCGTTCTCATGGAACGAGGGAAATACTTGTTAAAGAAAATCCCCCGAAATTCTTCCCATTCCATAGCTTCCATCTCTCCTCGTGGCTTCGTGTTTTTGATCAGTGACCACCACTGATCAGCTTCTCCCTCTAGGTGGTAAATAGCAAGGGTGACTTTTTCTTGTTCCGAACAATGAATTACAGAGAAGATCTTTTCAATGGAGCTTATCCATTGTTCCGCAACCAATGGGTCAGTAGATCCACTGAATGTTGGCGGTCGTTGACGCATGAAGGACTCAACAGAGTGTTGTTCCCTTCGTGGTGAGGTCGGCCTCTCAGCTTGATTCAAGTTATTACTCATAACTTGAGTCAGTTGGTTCATCATTCGCATGAATGTTTCCATTCCGGCTTCCATCGGAGGGCCGTCAGCACATGGTGCATTGCGGTCACCATCGGCACGGTTCCTCCTATTGCCCGCCATTTTCTAAAAGAATAAAACCTTAGTAAGAAACTTATTTCATTTATGAATCTTTTAACTAAGACTTAATGCTTAGACAATTACACTTTTCTATAATTCCTTCATAATGATTCATAGAAAGCTTGTGATTAACCAAACATATCCCCCGGGAGTGTCGTAACCAAGAGTGCAGCAAGGCCCGTTATCATGCACCAGTTCCCGTTCGAGTCTAGCTCAAAGCGGTGTTTTCGGGTTTTACCCCTATGTACATCTGTGCCAGAGCCGCCTCTACCTGCTCGTATCCAGACAGGGATGTATTTGTTTGATAAACCACTTACTCAATACTTACCAAAATACCAGGAAGTTTTCCCATATTTAAACTTTTCTATAGGGTTCTTCCTAAAGTTTTTATATCCTAATTTCCACAAATAACTAAACCATCCTTTGATACCAACTATAGCATCCCGCAATTTTATAACATAAACTTTCATTTCATTACACGGAACTGAGGATCGTTATGGTTTAGTGTCTTGGAAACAAGGATCATAATACATAAAAAAACATAAAAACATTCTTCTTAAACACTTGAAAGGCTTCTCCTTTAGTTCATCCTATGTTCATTATGCATCTCATAACCTGGGGACATACATCAAAAGAAAGGGTGAGCAGAAGGCCCAATAAGGGAAACAAGAGAAACATTTTACAAGTGAACTTGAGATACTTCAATAAGGACATGAAAAGAACTTTAAGGCATGAGAAAGAAATCATGAGGTAAATCATAATAAAAATAATCATTTTTCATAACTTGAAGATGTGGATACAACATTTAATATTGACAATCATTTCGTTTCACCAAGGTCCATCCCCAAGGTGTCGTTAAAAATTACCAAGGTTATTCACCAAGGAGTCGTTAAAATGGTCATCTCTAGAGATTAAGTCTTTACCCAATGCATTGGAGCGCTATCAGGGCGCACCCTTAAATTTGTCTTTATTTTCATGTGAGTCACATATATCATCATCAAAAATTTCATAAATAACCCATATAGCATAAAAAAAATGGGTTTCATTTCATAATCATAACGTTTCAAAAACTGCTTTAAAGACATGATCTTTACGTTACTTTAGACCCACGGAAAGGGAAAGCGAGTATCATGTATGTAAATCCCAGAATTTAAAATAGATCATTTTTATATATATGTGAATACCCCTTTAGAAATAGGAGCTTTGAGTATTCACTTTATAACATAAAATAATTTTGAGAAAAGAGAGGCATTTTGAGACGAAAATTCTGCAGCATAACGGCTATGTTACAAGGTTTTAGAAACTTTGAAAAGAGAGGGAACATGGGTTGAACAATCATAATTGACCCATAAAAAGGTAAAGGGACAGAATAAGAAGGATATATGGACATGGTGATGCAATTTCAAGGACATACCAATTGAAAAGAAAAACATGGAAGGAAGACAAAAATTTGATTTCTCTTATGAAAATTCGGCAGCCTAACGGCGTCACTTAAACTTCAACAAAAATGAATTGGACAAATAAAATAGGGTCTCTCATCATATGATCATAAGAGATCGGTATGATAGATATAGAGATCATACCCCAACATAATAAAAAGGAACTTGAAAGATTTGACATGAAAATCGAACTTGAAAAAAACGAGAAGGGTGAAAGAATCACTTATACATTCGGCAGCCTAACGACGTCACTTAAGCTTTCATAAAACGAAATGATGAGAGTAAGAGGGGATCTATCATCATATAAACATGAAAGGGCAGTAAGAGGAATATAAAAGAACATCCTCTCACATAATCACATGGAGAATAAAAGGAATGACATAAAAGAGATTACACGAAAAGAAAGAGAGGGGTCGGATCCCTTACCTTAAAACGTGACTCTTGAAACTCAAAGGATTGGCCCTTGAGGGCTTGGGGGCACCTTGGGAGGACTCTTTGGAAGGTAAGAAGACCAGAACTTCGTTGGGGAAGAGTTGGGAGTGAAAACCAAGGGAGGAAAGGGTGGGTATTTATAGGGAAAGTGAGGGGACAAAGCATTAATGGCCAAAGGACACCTCACATGTGCTTTTCTCAAACCCATGGGCTCTCCCTTGGCATTTATCATGGAGTTAGGCCACATGGGGCCCCCAAAACAATAATTCATCACCCTTGGCCGGCCAACCCTCAAAAGATCTCATGAAATCATCATGACATCATTATGATGTCATTAAACATACCGAAACCCTAAAACGGTATTTTTACTATTCACTGAAAATTCAACTTTCTCAGAAAAATCCCAAAATTTCACCTTAACCAAATATCAATGCTCTGATTTCAAAAATGAAATCCATTTTATAAGAATATTTTTCTAAATATTTTTAATTTAATTTTTAAATAAAAACAATATTCATCGAAAATTCATTTTTTTCAGAAAAATCCCCAAAAATTACCTTAACATAATATCGATGCTCTGAGTTCAAAAATGAAGTCATTTTTATAAAAATAATTTTCTAATTATTTTTAATTAAATTTTTAATTAAAAAACACTATTCATCCGAGAAAGCTAATACTTGATTAATAATTTATGAAACTGTTATTTACCCATTTTATTGAATCACATTACTTAACCAAGGTGTCTAAATTATATTAAAACTTTCTTTAAGTGAAAATTACTAATCCATTTGGTCACATTACTAATCCTAAGCGTAAAATCACTATTCATAATTTACTATTCATCAAAAATTAAGTTGATCTTATTAGACTCCAAATTCCTTACTGAACACATTTGTAGAAGACCATTTTTTGAAAATCATTACACATCATTAGTTATTTAGGGTTTACATAAATATTTCAAAATATCCCTTTTTCAAAATTAATCAATAAAATACATTCTAAAATTATCTAGGCATTTGAAATTTCACAAACATCACTAAAGGAAGAAATCTCAATTTATTCAACCGAGAGGATTACACAAGGAAACTAGGGTCTCATCACATAGCCCCTTATAACACTGGCATAAGACCTAAGTGTAAGGTGTGTTATGGTGAGAGAATCTGAGGGAGTCTCAGATAACATTGCCCTAGTAGCAATCTCCACTAACTTGACCTTCTCCTGCAAGCGTTTTCGTTCAATCTTGACATGCTGGAGCTCGGCTTGGGCTTGGTCCAAAGCGAAGCCCACAGATGCTACCTCCTTCCCAAGCTCTGATAAGTGGGCTTCGTAAGGGTTGAGTCTACTGGATGAAGCCATCGACTCCTCTTTCTGCATTAACCATTAACATCTTATTAAATCAATAAGAGTAAGTTAATATACTACTCAAAAAGATTGGGTCGTTACAGACCATTTATTTTTTACACTTAATATCCACTTATATTGGGTGTATTTATATTTTTCACGCATATTTTGAGATTGATTTGTCCTTAATTTAAGGATACCTTCTTTATAAGGGATTTCATGACATTTGACATTTCTATTGAGGGTTCATTGTTGTTATGCACCAATTCACTCTTATATGGTGTATATACTGTCCTTTGGAGTATTATATCATGAATCCTTTTATTTTCATGATATTATAAAGTTTTGACTAAATGTTATTCCTCGATTATTTTATTCAAGTGTCTCTAATTTTGGTAAAACCCCTTTAACCAAAATATCGTTTTAAATGTTTTAATTATTTTAATATCCATGTTTTCAAAATGGTTTTAAGGATTTATTTATATGGATATTAATGGTTTAAAATGTTAAAAGCTTCAAGGTGGTATGGGACACTTTGATTCAAAAATCTCTTTATTAAATGTTTTAAATGGTTTTGGAAATGGTTTCTTTTTTAATGGATTCATTATTTCAATATCCTAAAATGTTATATTGTGATTTAAATGTGGAAATGTTATGTTTCCTTTATTCATGTTTATGTGATATGATTATATTATGGTTCTTGGGCATTTTTATGAAGAAAGGGTGGTTCCGTGATAAACTAAGGGCGGGTGAGCCCGATATAGCTCTCCAATGCATTGGGTAACGCGAAGGAGTGAAACATTAAGGTTTCTCCGAAGAGATTTAGGGAATATACTGTGATGGGTATTCCAAACGTAACCAAGAGGGTTACTCCCTACGTAAGAATGTTATGAATGCCTCAATTTACCTTTATGTCTTATGTTTTCTATGATTTATTCATGATTTGATATGCCTATGTTTTATGGGTAAAGTACGATTTCATTCTTATGTATATATGAACTCATGTTTCCTTTCCATATTTTTATAACCCTTACTGAGCTTTTTATGCTCATCCCAAGTTTTTGAAATTCTTTTCACAGGTCAAGGGAAAGGTACATGATGTGACGATAGTGTCAAGGATGTGTCAAGAAAGAATCCGTGTTTTATTTTAAATAGGTTTCCATTGATGGGAAGAATGAATTTTGTCTTTTATGTAACCACCTTGTTTAAATGTGGAATGTAATGCAAGTTTCATGATCTAATTCTCTAAAACTCTAAACCTGAACAGATCCTCAATGTGTAATCTTGTAATAACTCAAGTTTAAGTAAGGTTTAAGGCTGGGGCTTTATACCCATCACATGAATTCCACACAACCACACATGAAATCCTATGTTATAGTTATATACTCATGAGTTGTCACTCATCAATATACTATGTTGTCACATTGTGTAAAATATCCATATTCTACAATGGAACACACCCCTTATCATGTAACATATCTCTTGGACCCAAATACAACACACCCATTATTCGGAATCACGCTGAAACAATGAACTAACAGAAACCATGTATGAAAAAACCCTTACCAATCTATTTCCATAAAAAATTATTTTATTGAAACTAGTTCTATAAAATTTTCTCTTGAATATAAAATATAAATAATAATTTTAAAATCAGGATTTTATATTATGAACTATAACACATGATTCAAAAACCATCAAATTTCACAATTTCATATAAACAACACAAAAAATGGTTACCACTAAAAATTACACATCCATTTTAGATTCTAATTCAATAAATTCAATTAATTAGAAACTAATAATCAATATCTTGTCAATAAGAGTTGATATTGAAGTGATTTATCTCACAACCATTGGAGAAAATGGTGAACGACATCAAACATCAAAATACTCGGAATTAAACTCTAAAAAACAACCATATATCATATTCCATTATAATTAAATAACCATTTAGAATCATGAATAAAATAAAATAACATGTATATTTTCATAACTGACTACATCAATTATTCAAATAGAGGTAAAAACAAGGAAAAGATAAGGTAGACGATGAATACAAATCACTTGCTCTCAAATTTCGCTTCCAATGCACCATGATTCACATATGAATCACCCCCAAATAGAAATGGGTGAATTAACAAATATAGTGTGGGAGAGGAATTATAGATATCACCATTTAGGGAGTAGATGATGTATTAATAAGGTCAACCATGTTAGATCCATAGTTTTAGGATCTAACTTTTCATGGTGCGTAGTCAAGGAACACGATTAGGAAAATATTTCACTATCAATACACTAGCAACTACCTCCAAAACCACCTTTCATGGTTCCACCAAATGGTTTGATAGACCATGTTCCAACCAATTTAATCCACACATTCCAACATTCAATGGTTTCCCCAGGTTATCTGCAATACTTTTTTTTCAAATCGTACACCAACCCAGTGCCATCTATTGAATTTTCATGGTTTCATGGAGGTGTTTCGCCATCTATACTAACGATTAAAAAATAGTGTACCATTAATAAATACACATAACATACCAAAAACTCCACCAATATTTACAAAATATAACCTAATAAAATATTATACATTAAATACATAAATAAATGGTTAGGTACCTGAAACTGAGGCTGTTATAATGGCTATATTTCGGATATTGACCTTGTTTATGACCAATAAAAATTCACATACAGATAAAAAAGATATTTCAATACATGATAAAACAATATTGTGTCATTTTAAGAAACCACACACTCTATATTTTATTATAAATACTATTATCGTGGTAGATGAGTAATGAATTATATCCCCTTAAATGATATTTATTCCATTGGGATATGATTAATAGGAAAAGGTTATACATCCATTGTATCATCTCAAAGACCATTATAATAAGTGGTAGTTATTGATATATAATTATATATATTAAGAAGAACTAAAACTTAAGGAATTTATATACTTTATAGAAATACACTTCGAAAAATATTTCTCTCATGTGAAATGAAATGAAATGAAGAGAATATTCCTCAACATAAATAATAAGGAAAAAAATGTTTTGTGTAAAATGAGGGTAATTTTAAATATTATCCACATATACTTTGGATTACATATATAATATATAGATTATGATAGAATATTTATTTTAGGTTATTAATTAATATCTTCTAAGGGAACTATTTCATCTAAATTTTTCATTACGTGATGAAAATGTTTTTACGCCATATAATTAAAAAAATGTGTTTAATATCTTTTATATTTTAGAATAATCAAGATAATTATATTTCTTATAAACATATTTAAAATCATTACTTATCAAATAAAAATAAGAACATGAAGCAATTTTAATCATGTAAAAATTATGGAATGAAATATCCTGAAAACCGATTGATGGGAAATGAAGTTTATTAAAAGTGTATAGATAATGGTCATTTGGATAATTAATATAATTTATTTAATTATCTCACTAATATCTATTTATTTGAAAATCATAAAATTCTTCATTATTTCAACCAGTGACATAATCATTATGGGAATTATTTATATAAGAGAATAAGGATCGATGGAAAAGGTTATGGGATCCCTAAAGCTTGTGTTGATATTCCCAATGATATAATGAAATATAATTTAACCATCTCCTCAAATTTATGTGATTATTTATTTGATTCTATATCCTCTAAATCATTAATATAATCAAAATTTTCTGTTAAAATCTTGTGTTTTCATAGCACATTAATAATGTATATTTTAGTCAATATTCACTTTCGAAATCTCAAAACAACAAGGATGTGTCATGAAATTCCCATAATAGAAAATAAGAATCTATATATGATAAATTCATTATATTAAATATTATTTAATATAATATAATCCATTGAGTGGATTGTCTAAAAAATATGATGAAAATTTATGTTATAATCAAAAGGAAATTATGATTCATGATAATGTTGTTTAATTCCCTATATTTAGAGAAGATACTTCATCATATGGGACATTTATATATCCTAAACTAGTATATATTTTTAATGATATTTATGTTGAAGAAAATAAATTAAAATATATGGACATAATATTTATTCAAATTGAGTATGTCGAAATAAGAAAATAATTCATTGATTTATTTATTGAGGATTTATTTTGTCAACAACATATAAAAACCTCGTCTCGAGAAGCTTATAATAGGTGTATTACTTTATTAAATTGTAATGGACTGAATAAATCATATCCTGAATGTAAATATTGTTTTTTACTTTTGGAATAATATATATAAAAGTTATCCATTTTATATTGGAAAAAATATGTAATGAAAGACAATTTTAAAAACACAACATCGATTAAACACATTCAATGAATTTTATCATTATTTCATGGGGAAGGGGAAAAATAAATGTGTTATAAAATTTTTCATAAGGGATATGTAAAAAAAGCTATAAGGAATTGATAATACTAATTAAAATTTGTTTTTATATTACTAAGAACACATTGGATATAAATAACTGGATTTGTCATAATTAATAGGGAAAGGTAAATAATTGAATAAACATGAAAATTAATATATAAAATGAAAATTAAATGTATGGTGTTATAATTTCATAATAAAATATCTTTTATATTAATAATGAATCTTTTAATGATGGAAAATTAAAAAAATTCAAAACTCCGACCTCTGGAATCATGTTACCTCTAATGTCATGAAATTTTATTATAGATTTTAAATAATATATGTAGAATCATGTTTAACTTTTCCAACATAATTCATCTCATGGTAATTAATGATGAATTTAAGGGATATTTTATAATGATTCTGAACCAATACATGTGGTCCAAAACAATCATTGTATTTCTAATACTAAATTTAATTCATGAATAAATATTCCTTATCAAAAAATATCATTATCGAGTAAAAGGCCTATATTTATTAATATTTCTGTAAAATATAAAATAACATTCAATGTAAAAATATTTTGTAAAAATTGGTATGATAACTAGGAAATAATAAGATATATCATGAATTAATAAGTAAATTTAATATAAATTCACTCTCTAATGAAACAATATTACAAAAAAGTGACTATATCATGATAAAGTTAGAATTCAAAAAAGTGAGATTGTTCATTATATTTTACCACTTCATAATTTTTAATTCAAATCTACATGGATGAAATAATTTAAATTAAAATTTAAAATCAGATTAATTATTAATTAAAAATGATATTAGATGTCAATATGGAATTATATACACCATATAAATTTTAATTGGTTCAAAGTTACAAATAAGTCGCAATGGATTCCAAACTAAGATGAAATTCCTTTTTTATGCTTAATTTTGGTATAACATGATTTAACCTCATTTATATTTATTTTTTCCTTGTAATTATCTTACTCCACAACTATGTTATTTTTTTAATATCATTTATGATCTGTTTATGACATCGAATCAACCATACATTTAGAATATCTCATTATTTTAGTTGTTTCTGGTGTGAATTACCTTCTTTGTCATGTTTATTTTGACATTAAGGATCCTATAATTTAACATATCACAAAGTTTCATCATAAAATAATTATAATTATTACATAATAATCATATTTATATATCAATTATACTTTAAACACTAATCAGGTATGATGGATATGAAAAATGATATGTGGTATGATCATGTGGATGGTAGGCCATACATACGCATTACAGACGGTTTCCATTTTTCAATGATCTTTATGTAATGGTTCTAATTAATATTTTATAATCCCTTAATTACCATAATATCATATATAACATATTATTTGTTTATGTATACTTATATATATCATTTATGCGATTTGGTAGTGAAAAGATAATAACAAGAAAAAATGAATGTGGTTGTCAACACATACATGAACAATGTTATATTCATTACGTGTAAAACAAATAATATGTTAATAGTAAATAATTTTTAATAGGTAATTAATAATATAAATATGTTCTTTTATTTGAAATATAATCATAAAAATTATTCTTTATCAGCATCTATGTAAAGATTTAGTAAAAGTCAAATCACATCGTGTCTCATAAGGAATAGAAATTAATAATTTATATTTGATAAAATCAATCCATATGTATTATAATGTATTAAATATGATATATATAATTTATATCAATCATCATAATCAAAATTTCTAGGTGGTAATGGAAAATATTTAGAAAATTGATAGGGAGGCAGTAGTTTTCAATTCATATATCCAATTATTTCATAATGCATGTGAATGATGTTGGCTTAGTTTTTGGTAGTACGATTAAAATAGATATATCACATTATATGTAAGATAGTTCTGTTTTTATATAATTATGGTATATTTTAAATTTAAGTAGGAGGAGAAATAAACAAAATAAAGATGTTCATTGAAGAACATTACCTTTTGTTTGGTTATTTTCATTATTTTCACATTAAATGCTTCATAGGATATCTTTATTCTAATGATAATGAATCCTAGATTAGTGTAATTAAATTTTCAATTTAATTATTTAGTTATTATTAGTGAAAAATGTGTTTTGATGTGTTAATTTGAACGGATATAGGGGGGCTTTCTATAGGTCGGTTGAGTGGCACACTTGAATTTTTTTTTAACATGATTAGGTGTACCCACTTTTTCACGTAACCATATGTGTCAATAATGAAACAAAATAGATACAAAAATAGATAAGGTCGAAATATTTCTATTAAATTGGTATTGGAATAAAAAATCATTTTTATACAATTTATTTTATGCTTAAGCACTCTGTAAAATCCTTTTACAATAATAGTTGAAATTAATTTTACATCCATTCACTAATCATTGTGGTGAAAATTAAATTTTACATTATTATAATTTTATAAAATATGATCATTAGAAAATGTAAATTCATTTTTCAAAAATAAATTCACATAGTTGGATAAAATTAATTTAATACTAATGACATTGACATGATGGGAAAATGTGTTTTCAATGTAAAATTTTTAAAATGTTTATGATGCTTTTATATAGAATGTTAAAATATAATTGATTCAAATTTCCTAAATTTCATCAAGTGATATAAAACTGAACAATATTTTCTTTTAAACCAATTAATAATATAATTTAACATTATAACTAGCTTAAATGGAATGAATGTTTTCAATTAATGATCAGTATAATTCACTATTCATAAAAATTCAAATGTCTAAGAAAAATCCCAAAACATTTCCCCAAAATAATTTTTGAATTTATATTTATAAAATTTATTTAAATTGGGTCGTTAAGATTTCCTAAAATGTGGTAAAATTATTTTTTAATTATGTGCTTTTAGAAAGCTTAAACAAGCATTTAGATGATATTCTATTTCTAAATAAAAATAATTTTCATTCAATTTAATCTAATTTTATTATTAATAAATAGGTAAATAACACAAATGTGTAAACAATTTATTTTAATAATTTATTTAGTTATAATCAAGCCCTATAATATAACTTATATGTGATAAATATCATAGAAAATAATTATATCATTATTATATATTTTTTCATAAAACATGGTCTTGCATGTAATTCATGTTATTGATGGTATTATCTTTATATAAAATAAAATATATAATAAGGTATTTTGATATTATCTGACCATATATAGTTGCTGTTTTTTTTAATATATGATATTAGATATAGTGTCATTATTTTATAATTTCATGGTGTCACACCACTATTGTGTTATGTTTCGTTTTCCATTAGTTTAGTCCTTGGTGTATGGAATTTATAAAAGAAACCATATTAAATAAACACAATGTAATTAGTGGACATGATAAATAAAATATATTTTTTTGATAATGGATTTATACCCCTTATTATTCCACCAGTTGGATCCCCAGTTCATTTAAATATGTAGAATGATGGACCATTGAGGCTGTAATTTTGTTATAGAAAAATATATTTTGTAATGATGATGGACCAGTATTCTCAAAATTGTATTAAAGACATATTCAATAATCTTAAAAGAATTCATTATTATTCAATGAAAGACCTTTATACTAGTTATCATCAATTTCAAGTAAATAAATATGATATTCTCAATTCACTATTATAAATGAGGATAATACATTACAAGTATATTGTAATTCTATTTTTAATGACTCAAGATCCTTCTATTTGAATGGATCTAAATATTTCATTATTCAAATAATATGTAGATAATTTTTTGGTATTCACTAGTGATACCTTTTTGTATTCTAAATTTTATAGGACCATGGGAATCAAATTTGGATAATACATATATAAATTACTAGATGTGTGATATATGAAAAATTTAGAAAGTTTGAATTCTGGATTCCGAAATATTATTTTCATGTACATATTGTCTCCAATGATGAAATCACTTGCAATCTTGTGATGAAAAGGGAAATCATAGAATATTCTACCCAAATTAGTTAAAATAAGTTAGATATTTTTATTGGATTTGGGGGATTATATAGGTGATTTATTAAAAATATTTCTACATTGGATAACCAATTGACCGAGATAAAATATAATTGGGAAAAATTTATGTGGAAAATTAATTGTGAAGAATGTTTTTGATTAATTGATGTTGATATTGTTCAACAATATTTTTTAGAATCTTTATATATGAAATAATCGGTCAATGATACATAGTTATGATCCTAATAAGGGGCATGGTTGTGGAAATATATATAATTATAATGTTATTAAATATTCCTCAAAGAAGTTAATGACTCTGGAAAAAAATTATTCCAACCACGATCTTGAGTGGGAGTTTTTAATATTTCAATTGAATAATTGGGATGTTTTCCCTATAGAAAAATATGTGAGATATAAACATACTATAAAATCATAAAACAAATATTTTCTTAGAGAGATCTCAATATGACAAATAGGAGATGACTTATGTTATCCAAGGATTACGATTTCTCTATATACTATAACTCATTTAAAGAAAATATGGAAGTATATGCATTGATCAGGAATTTTTATTGAGTATTTACCAAAATGATAATTATAATGGAACATTCTTTTATTGGTCTTTCAAATATTAACATATAAATTATTAAGGAATGGGACACATTGCTCTATTTTCAAATGACATTCAAATCGACTTAATTGGAAATGATAAAAAAGAATGAACCTCATGATGAGAATTAAGAAAGAAAATTTCAGTTGTGAATGATGGAATTATTGAAGACATTATTTGTGAATATTATGTTAAAAAAATTAAAAATAATGTGTGTTTTATCAAAACATTATTTAAAAATGTTATTATTTGGTGATGGTTATATATAAAATTTCTCTATAAAATGTGGTATTACAAATATATAAAGTGATTTAAGGGAACATTTTTTGTGTGTTAGAATTTGAATTGAGTAATTAAATATTATTTATTAATATTATTGGGGTTTCAACATGTGAAGTATAATACAAATCATTATATAGGTGTCTTGGATACTCTATATATTCGCATGTGGTATGTTTTAGGACACAACTATGGAAATTTTCAGTATTTTAGAAAATAAATCAAAAAAAAATGATATAGTATGTGTTATTGCAGATTTCCTAGCCAAGTATTCACATTAACTATATATGAGACAAGATTTACCACTTGAGCTACATGAAATACACTATATTAATTATTTGGTAAGACATTTTAGTTCAACTATTTTAAATTTTTAGGATCCTGATCCTCATTTTTTATTGAAATTATAGAAGATTCTTCAGAGAAATATTGATACAGAGCATAATTTGAAAACCTCCTACCATCCTCAAACCAATGTATAGTGAAAAATAATATTTAACCATTATAGTAAATTTTTATATCATTATCACTTATATTATCGGATATTTGATGTTATTATTTATTATTTTGAGAATTTTTGTATCATAATTGTATCCACTAATGTATTAAAGAAGTGGTATATTAAGCCTTATATATAAAGATATATCGTACTAAAACATATTGTATTGATGATTGTGAATGGAAACTTGTGGTTCTAGAATAGACCCAAGAGAAATATAATTTAATTACCTTTCAATCTCATTTAGAAGGAGGTCAATGTTGGAAAAATAGAAATGATAAATATTAATATATTTAATTTCCATAGGGAGATAAAATTTTCATAAAAGAATCTCAATGGAATATATTAATAATTTTTGGTAAAAAATAGAAACTAACCCCATGTACATTGTTACATTTGAAATTATAGAAATAATTAGAGTTAGGAATTATTGTTTATAAATTACACTATGTCTCCCTAAAGTAAACCATTTGTAAAATATATAAATGTTATAGATTTAAATGACAGACCCAACACATAATTTCAATTTGTAAAAATCATAAAATTCATTATGCAATCTGGTAACTAGAGGATGTTATGAATAAGAACCATCATCATTTGTATTGAGTGTAATATACATGAAATTGTTTAGGAAAAAAAATTTATTAGAGGTAGGAATGTGTCAATTGATCTTAAATTATTGTGGGTGATATTTATATATCGATAAACCTATAATTTAATGCAAAAAAAAATTTATTTATAGAACAAAAAATATAATTTCAAATGATGGATATTAATTTCTATGTTAATAAGTAAAATTATGACTAGATTTTTTTCGAGGATCTAATTTGAATGAAGTTATTAAGAAACAATATATTATCTAAATCTTCATAAATTTATTTTTAATAATTTTTAATAATATTAATAATTAAAAATTAATTGAATTTCAATTTCAATGAAAAATACATATTATCATTAGGTGTTAAAATGTATATTTATATGAAGTATTTTTTAAGGCATAAAGAAATCATAAATTAATTAATTACAATATATTATAATGATGAGTATTTTAAAAGGAATATATATATATATATATTACACATAAATATAAGAATTTTAATCCTTATTACGATTTTTACTAGTCATATAGTTAATTTGTAATAATATATTTCGTGAATAATTCTTTTCATCAAAAATAACATTTAAGATTTTTTCGAGGATTATTTTTATATTAAATAATATAACTTTTATGAATAAAATTTTATAAATTGGATTCTATATTTGGAATAATAATAATAAATTTTGGTTAAGATGGTGAAATTAATTTTTTTCCTAAGTAATATGGATAATAGTAAAAACTTTTACCACGATTAAGGTTAAAACTTATTTAGTGGGGGCTCAATATATAACAATAAGGGTTAAATTAACACAAAACATTCTAAAATTCCATTGGATGGTTAATATTTGACCTTCCCATTATCCCTTAACAATACGAGGAAATCATTATAGATATTTCTAACATAGTGATATATAATTATTGCAATCCACTAAAAAATAGCATGTGTCATATTCAACTAAATTATAAAAGGGATCCTCACCACCCACCCCATACCCACCCTCATATTTTTACAAAAAAAATGCCATTTATAATGACCAATATGAGAAAAAAATATAACTTAATATTTATAATCCATATTATGGAGTGTATGGTATTCAAAAAATACCAACCATAATATCCTTAATAAGATGTCCAGAGGAGGTTTTCTAAAATTTGGTAATTGTTTTCAATATGCTCATTCCTTTACACTTATTCTTTATAATATTCATATTTTTTGAATTAATATCTAAAAAACTAATTATATACCACATAATGTGATATTATAATGTTTATGATATAATATATTTCCATATCCTTCGCCAGCAATGGGGAAACAAGAACATCACTTGTGTGTATGGTTCACCACAACTTTGTGAATTGGTGTAAATTTTATTATATAATCAAATCACATAGATTATCTTAATGATATAAATATTGAATATAAATCACAATATTTAAATAATATTGATTCATTTAAATTAATATAGAATACACTTTAATACCCTTTCACTCATTAATGAAATGACAACGTCCCTTAAGAATATGTATGGCCCACTGTCTCGATGAATCATTACAATTCTATTTCCATTTCCAAATTTTTCAAATGAATATAGAAACATAAAAAATAAATCAATATCATATTTATATTACTAATATAATTAGAGATATTAGGGAAATAATTCCTTTTTATTAGAACGTGAGCATCAATTTGAAAATATTCTTGAGAAAACAAAGTAGTTAAGACCCAAAACAATGGGTATAATATTATGTTATTAACAGATAGGTGATAAGATGTGTCAAGAGGATAAAATATGACATAATTTATCTTAATATGGTTCTTTTATAACATTATAACATGTTTAAAACTATTATACATGTTTTTATTTCTCTTTCAACTAAACATAAGATTCAGGTAAGAGATTTCATCAAAAATTCCATTATGTTGAGATATATTTGTTATTAAAAACATGTACAATTTTATGCGATGTATATAAAAAAAATTTGATTTATTTATAATAATTTATTATATATTAATGATTAATATTGTTTAAATTCAAGTTTATAATTTCAATGGGTTACAATCAAGTAGTTACGAAATTGGTACTAATTTATTTTAAATATCAATTTCTTTTTAGATTGAATATATTTTTTATTGACGGAATATTATAATTTATCCTTTAAAGGAAATAATATATTATTTTATTATATGAATTTTTATGGTGTTTCCATATTTTAATTCAACATTTCATCTCTTTGGCACTTGAATCAAGAAATAGTTTTTTAAAATAAAAACTGATTTTATTTATCATTTAATTAGATATATTTTTATTCCTTGTATTACCAAGAATTATATTAAATAATACCTTTTTATTAATCAAATGATTAGTTATGTACATTTTATATTATCCTATAATTTTTAAATGGTACGAAATGAATCATTTTAATATTCTAAATGTGTAAATTTAGACTTTCCTTAAAAATAGTCAAATTGATCTTTTTAAAGTATTCATCAATAACAGAAATTCCTACCACCATAATGATTTTATGGTATTTAAATTCCTTTAAAAATTTCCAAAGGTTAATATAGTAAATATCTAAATAAAATTATTATTTTAATATTTTTCTCCTATTTTATTTATTTCTAAATTTTTTTATCATTTTATTTTAGATCCAATATTTTTGTTTGATTTATGGTCCTCTCTTACCTATTATTACTTTTGGTACGTTAACATTATCATGATGGATTCACATTTTTTTGATCACTGTAAATTAACATTAAACTAAATATCATTATTTTTTATAATTCATATTATTATATTGTAAACAATTTAACATTTTTATTAATAGTTTTTACTATGAATTTTATTTGATCTACTGTAAAAAATTGGGTTAAATCTATATTATTTACTCAATGGGGCTCATTATTGATAAGTGGTTTTTTATAAATATAATTATTCATTCAATGTATTTATAATACATTAGACATATACTTAAATGTGGGTTCTGATATTATATATCCCATCCCTACATCAATATTTTCCATGAGAAAAATATCTTCTCCAAATTAAATAAATTATTTGTGTATACCTACCTGTAGATTAATCTATTTTAGAAAAATTTATTAATGATATCGATATCGTGATATCTAAGATCATGTAATCCAATATTAATAATATAAATCATTTAGAATTTAGTTATTATTACACTTGATATTATTTCATTGATTTTGTGTAAGGATGTAATTCATGATGAAAATATTGATTTAATGAAATGTGTTTCAGGTTATTTACTTTTACATATTTATGATGCATTATTTTCACATTATATATTCTGTTTGACATAACCCTTAAGGAGAATTAAAACTCATACATGTATTTTCCTTTCCCATGGAAAAAATTAATGATTCATTTAATGTCTTCAATGATTCTAAATGGTTTCAATTACCGTGCCTTATATTTTATTTCCTGTGTACTAGGGGTATCATGTATATGTTATTCTTTTTATTACTATAAAACTGAACAGTACTTCAGGATTATATTCCCTTAATCAACTAAAATCTAATTTAGTATCAATTTACCCAATGTTACTAGTTTTTTGGGTTTCTACACAAATTATTACACCCCTATTCATTGGAAAATGATAATTTCAATTATCTATGTTTTTAGACTACCACCTCCATGAATTGATGTGGGTAGATTTTCATTTTAACCACATATGGATTGTTATTATAATAGATTTAAAGACTTTTATGATACATAAAAGCAGAAATTTATATGTGAAATGAATCCCTTGTTCTATTTTATATCAATTACATCTCATAGAAAAATTAATTCTTCCCTCATGTGTATATATGGTATACTTCCACCACAAAATTATGTGAATCATTTATCACTACCTACATAAATTGATGTTTATAAAATTGTATTTAATATATAAATATGATAACTATAACATTAATAAGATTATAAACAATGATATTGATACCATGGTCAACCTATAAAAGATATTTGGGAAATTAAACAATGAATAACCAAAAAAACATTTTATGTAAACATAACTGATTTCGTAATTAAATAAAACATTGTAATAATGAAAATAAAATTTATAATGTTAACTGAATAAAAAATATATATTATTAATAATATAAACAAATATTATGTTTTGATGTTTCATGATTTAATGAATGCTCAAAGCTATAATTGATATAATGTAAGTTATTTTTCCTTAAACCCTAGTTTATATATTCTCATTCTGAATTTTGTTTCCTCCATATACATTTCTGAAAAACTATTTCATAAATTACATTAATTTTTCATCAAATTATAATAAAATTATTTTAAATTAATCCTTTGCATAATAAAAATATTTTTAATCTATATTTTCAAAACATTTTATATACATGTACCTTTTGTATATTTTTATGAAAGATCAAAATAATTATTGTTAATAATTATCACATGACCATTTTCTCATTTCACTACAGATATTATTTAATATAAATATTAAAATTATATTTTATAAGTATTTAAAAACAATAATATGACCACTATATTTTGATTTTTTCAAAGTAATGGGATATTTCAGAACCATTTTCTTCAAAATTAGAAAGGTTTTTTTCTAAGGGAATCATATGAGTTTGAAATTTTTTTATAGTGACAAATTAAATATTATAATTTTTTACCCGATATAGTACTCAAGATTTATAAATTATGACAATTTTACTTGGTACATATCAAGATTAAATGTGACCTCAATATAACTCTTCAATAGAATGTGTAATGATTTTTTCTTCAATGATTGAAATTCTAGGTGATAACTGTGTAGGTTGCTATTATATCATTTAAAAGGAATTATTTATTCCAATAAATGATAAACACAAGTTAACACATCTAATGAAAATGATTCTAAAATATACCTATTTCATGAATATAAAGGGTATATATGGACATATATTGAATTTTTTAGGTAAATAATGTTTATGGATATTTAATATGAAATGCATTTTTTTCAATGAAATGTTTTTGAACGTTTTCTCATTTTTCTAGATGCATTTATAGTTGTCATGTTATTTCTAATAGGTTTTAGCGATTTGTTTTTAAAAGGGATTGTTTTCTTAGGTGAAAATTTTTCATTTATCTCTATATAGTTTTATTGTGAATAAGGAAAAACAATACACAGGATTCATGGTTTTTCACTTGAATAATGGGTATCTTATAAATTTATTCCACTTATTAATAATTTTTTAATCACGTAACATTTATAAATCTTTTTCACTCTATATAAGGATGAATATGATCAATCATACGGTCAAAACATCATATTCAGACAGATCATAAGTGTTTATTTTATTTAATCAAATATGGGTGGTAATATGGAGCTTTATTTCCTTTTGAAAAAATGAGAATTTTTTGGATATTTCGACATTATATGGTAATTCTTTCTCCTAATTCCTTAAAATTATAAACCTAAATGATAATAGAAATATAATATTGGTATATATGCTTATATAAAATCTAATTTATGTGTTTTTAGTGTGATAATTTATTATATATCCAACAATCCATTAAATACCAACAATCTAGTACCTTCAAAATCTCCACCCATTAGTCGTTTTAAAGGTACCATAAGTTCTTTCCCTCTAACCAATTACCAGGTAAAATTTAAAAGATCACATAATATCACTTAATGAGATAAATATTTATATTCAAAATTTTTCTATACGTTTATGTTCATTCCTAAAAAAATTATAACAAAATGATTATAGACTAAAAACAATGCATGAATGTATGGAATATAAATAAAAAATGAATTAATCCAAAAGTTATAATATTATTAAATAAGGAGAACCATAGACACTATGATTAATATTTTGTTCTACCATATATATGTTGGATTTTCATGGGTATTTTAGATACCATATAGATGCATCCCCTTACTTTAATGGTCTCACTAGCTAATGGGTGAACCCCTGCTAAGCACTCAATTGTTTCTGCTTCAATATTTCACCCATACCCCCTAACCCATTTGTTATTAGAACCCACAAATTTCCCCCAAAATTTAAAAAATGTTTCAAATTATCCGAAACATTAGTATTAATTAATAAACAATAGGTATTTAATCTTATATCAAAACATTATTCTTTAAAATATCCCCACAAAAATAGATATATTCCTAGAGATGTCTTATCATGTATCATTTAAAACACTCCAATAATTCTAACATCACATTTACCAATCCCTATAATCATATTAATTATTTTTAAAAGAAAACATAATATAAAATTCCTGTCATCATAGAAATTCACATTTAATGGGATATAACTTATTATCACTCACTAAGTATTCCAATATATTTTAAAATTTCCAACACATAGTGGTTAATCAGATTCAATTTACTCAAATGTCATTTACCAGTGCAGTCAACTACTATAAAAAATATAAATGTCAATTTAAAAAAAATTATAGTAAAAATTAATGTTTTACACCAGACTAAAAAGATTCACCAAAGTATCTCATATTAATTTTTACATAAAATTTATAGTCTTTTATCTGATACTATATACAGTGTATATATAATTTCTATAAAAAATATTCAATCAATATTTTCATTTGAGTAAAAAATTGTTATAATAACTAGTAATATAAAAATTCATCTCTGGTATTCATCATCTTATAATTTTATAACTATTGTACTATATATTAATTTGATAGTCTTATAAATAAATCATGTATACCTATGTTAAAAATTTTGTCTTACAAAAAATAATAATCATATTCCCATGAAATCAATAGTTTACACCTCATAATATAATTTCTGTTATAAATTTTTTATTATTACTAAATAACTTTTGTTTATTTAATATAAAAAAATTATCTCATAAGACATTCCCATCATAATCATACTATCTAAATTCACAAGAAGATATATGATATGAGAATACATTAGCATGATTTACATTATAATTTTCCACGGTCTTAGAAAACCAATTATTAAAATAACAATATCCAAAATTAAATACAACCCACATCATATATTGGAAAATACATATAATTTAAAAAACCCATTTTTTTACTTTATAAATACATTAATTTTAATCATACTTAAATAATTTTTTATTTTCATTCATTAGATCATGGTTCCCATGTGTACACCAACCGTGAATATTTTTCCTTGTCACCTAGATCCTTTAAAAGATCAATATGTATCACATTATACATTAACCGAGTCTCTACACTATTTTAATATAACACCATGCTCTTAAACTCACTATCCTTACGTATATGAATCATTTAACATGTTTTTACCTTAGATTAAATGAGGTTTTAAACAGACCCACTGACTAGGAAAACTTATATATCCCATGATCTTAGATACACTTTCTTAATAATTTTATTTATAACTACATGTTATACTAAAACAATATGAATGTAAACCACTTCATTTACTACCAAATAAATCTTTACTACAATATAATAGGTTTAAAAAAATGAAAGTATATATATATATATTCATAGTAAATCATTATGTAAATTGTGAAAATATAAAAAAACCTGAAGAAGATAATTACATGAAATGATGATACATAATAAATATCATTTAAATTTTATTTTGTACATAAGTCCTAATCACACAAACAACAATTCCTCTATAAAAATAAAAACATTCCCATGTATAAAATTTGTAGATATATTTCCTCATAGAGAATAGAGTGGAAATATTCCAAATACAATATTGCTTCATCAACATCAAGTAAGAAATCCATACACAATTCTAATTCTTCCTCCTCAAACATAGATGTTTCCAATTCCATATATAGCTCTATTAATTTAATAGTTTGATAAATCATAAATTTTTAATTATAAATAATGTTATCAGGATCCTGATATCATACTCTACCAAAGAATATTATGTCATTTATCTGTTTCAAACCAACGGTGAACCTTGACACTAATATTTATCCAATTTTAAAACATTTATCAATTTACAAGAATACAAAAATTTACTAAGTACAAAAGGTACACCAACTAATTTACAACCACATAAATATATATCCTCTATCACTGATTAGTGATCCAAATATTTCTATCTCTCCTCCATTATCCTTCAGAAATAATATAATTTATCATATGATATAATCATTACAACACATCCTCTAATACTATATCTATAAAATTAATGTATAAAAAATAAATCTTTGAAGAATATAAAATCAAATACTATCACACATGGATAATTATACCAGTTCCTAAATGGAATTATTCTTTCCAAGGTAAAAATATAATAATACATTAATGGTCACATGGATTTTAAATTACCACCAATATTCTGTAGACTAATTCAAGGCCAGTGACATTGAATAATTTTTTTTGTTAATAAGTATATCATCAAATTTAACTATCCACATTTTTCATATATAGTTGAAAACTAATTAACATTTTATTATTAGTTATATATCATTAATAAATGTTTCAAAATCCTAAAATATATGGTTATTCATACCCATATTTTTTCCTTCCTCACATTAACTATATTTCATATTTAGAGATAATTATGTTTTTAAAATGCATATTTATGACATCTTTATTACTAAACAGATCACATAGAGGCAAAATAACTATATATAATCAAATAGAATCGTTGAATTTATATACCCAAACATAACCTTATCTTGATTTATACTTATGAATATAAAGATATAGCTTATTTCAATGATATATTATATTATGATATATAATAAATAGAAATAATAGATTTACTAAATATACTATTAATTTATCCATATATCCTATCATTTATTAGTGTAACAACATAAAAATATACCTCATCTGGGGTCATCATTATATATTTTATAATATTAGAAAGATCATTCTATTATTAAATATGAGTCACGAAATCCACCATGTAAATGTTATTTATTAAATATTCAATTAAAAATAAGTTTTTAAAATTTTTATATAATTCAGTTATTGTGTTTTTTTAAAAAGTTACTATATTCTAAGGATTGGTTTTTGTCGAAAACAAATATGTACATGTCTTGTGAACTTATTTTATATGTCTAAATACTTTAAACATTCATCTTTCCACTATGGGGAAAGAGTAAAATAATTTGTTAATAACCATTAGTACATTATTTTTTAAAACTACCATTTTTATCAAATGAAAATGAATACTCATACTACCAACTACTTGTTAATGTGGTTTTTAGATGTATAAGGGTAATTTAATAATAAGTTTAGTGTCTATAAAATGATCAAAATATACTATCCCAATTTACTAAAACCCAAAAAATAGAAAAAATTATAAAGGAAGTAATATAATTCTCTAACACTGTTGCTTGGATACTTAGTAGTCATTTGGATATGGAGATTTAGCATACCTTCGGTGCACCATGTCACATACTAGAGGTGAACACCAAGAGGTATGTGTTTTATAATTTATATGGGTGACTATATTATCAGCATCATAAACATTCTATTATATATATTAAAATAAACATTAATAATAAATAATTTCAAATAGCGAATGTTGATTAATTGTGATTTATAAACCATAATATGTATTCATAAAAAATAGAATGAACCTCTATAATATCATAAATGATAAATGATATGTTATGTATGCCCTCATAATTATGGATGGAATATGTTTATACAGACCTCATGAATGGTTCCTTTATAACATACAATTTTTTCATAAATTTTATCCCAAATATAAAATATGTTCAATTATAGTTAGTATTGTATTTAGAATAACTGAAATAATATTATACATAATGTTATAAAATTTTGTATTGATTCATAAATTGAAAGCCAATGTTCATCCCATCCATCCCTTGATTACATCAGTATAACACATATTTAAATAAACCATCCTATGAATAGACACAATCTTAAAGTATTAAGAAAAATGATGAAACATTTTTATATAATAAATAATTACACCAGATTATTAATTTATATAAAAATTAAATTTAATAACCGGGAATCAAAGATATGACAAGGAATAATTAGAATCCTAGAATATGTATTACACTTTCTAGAAAAACAATATTTTACCCTCTTTGAGGGTATAAAGCATCAAAATTTGATCTCTTTCCAAATATTTTATCCATTTAAAATAATTATTAGGTAAGTTCCATTTTTATAAAAAGGTATAAAACATGATCAATTTATGATTTCAACTAAATAAATATAAAATAAATGAATATCCTACCTAAAAATTAATCAATGTTATTGATACGAGAAATGACCAATGTTGTGGACCTCGACCACCTCTCTAGAATTAAGCTGCAACCATGCAAGGAAATTGCATCATGAAAATAAAAAAACTGTAATTAATCCATTAGAATCAGTGGGGATCAATATCAACTGATTGGAATGAATAATCGTAGGAAAAAAGAAAAAATGAGATTAAACCACGGTAAATCGGTGGAAGAACACAATTTGGATCAGAACAGATCGAAGAAGATATCCAATGATTGATCCCCGTTGAAGGAATCCCCAAACACTTGAGAAAAAAATAGATGGATTTCCAAGAGTCAATATATCTAAATTGTTATGAAGAATTTCATGTAAACTACTCCATTTATAAATGTATTTCATAAGAGATTTACATGATGTTTAATTTCAACATGTTGTGTAATCATTAGTTTTTAGATCTTATTGAAAAAAACATTGTCTCAAACGTATAAATTTCAAATTTTAACATCTTATGGAGCACCCCATAAAACATTAATTACAAGCCATTAACTTCACATAAATGATGTGAAAACCCCTTACATGTCATTTGTTCTCCTAGATCCCAACATTTAGTAACCTAATTTCACTAGAGTCACTCTAGGAACCCTTATAGAATCACAATATTCTGGGACATGAAAAGGGTTCGGCTACATAGATATGGTACATTACATTATTTAACTCTTACAAAATTCATTTCCATGATAATCCAAAACCAAACCTTCAGTATAAATGATAATGGTTTATCAAATAGTCATCCCAGGAGATACATACCACTATTACTATCATTATATGAGCTCAACCAACTCACTCAGAGGAAAGAAGGCCTCAACTATAGATAAAAACCACCTAAAAATACTCCATTATGAGAGATAACTCTCAAATATGAGAAAATTCACAAATATAAAAAAGAGGAAGCAATATCATAAAATATAAGGGTTAACATCTTCAAGGTAAAAATATTATAAGAGAAGAGATAAAAATCAAATAGATTTGGGTTTTGAATGAACATCTGCAACTCACATTCCTATGTACTCTCCTCCCCCCATCTTGTCACCAAAATAAATGAACTAGTGGATTGTTATTCCAACACAACATCGTATTCTTTTATCCCTGGATCACCATAAGCTACTCCTAAAAAGTTACAATGTCATCAACATTGATATTTACCGAATCGATGGAATGAGATTCATCACGAAGATAACGATGGATATTTGACACATGAAATACATATATTATCTAGACCATATATATTGGAAGTTATATCTAATACAATAATACTATTAGATAAGATAACACCTCACAATTCAAAAAACATAGGGGATTAAGATTAAAAAGACATCATTACCTTCATTATCCATGATTAAGAGTCCCCTTCAAGAACACATGTTCTCATATGTTTAACTCAAAAGGTCTCCTCTTAGGTTCAACAAATTATTCATGATGATCTTGCTCTTCATTAATCCAATAATAAGATACCTAAAATGTCCCATTAATTTTTTACAAGTTCCAGCCTAGTAATTTCGACATCTACAAACACAGTCTACCATTATAGAGAATGGAATGGTTAGTCATACAAAGATTCAAATTGCTCCGTACCAATGATGTAGTGGAAACTACTATTATATGAAAACTCATCCAAGGTATGGTTCCTCGTACATGAACCTCTAAAATATAGGATACAAGTTCACTACATTTATTCCATATTTTAGACAGTCAATATTGATTAACCATCCATCTGTGGATGAAGAAAATTGTTATGGAATAATTGAGAACAAAAATATATTGTATACCTCTCCAAACCATGGGTGTAAAACAAGGATTTTGAGCATATATGATCTTCCCTGGGACACTTTGGACTCACACCTACTCTTCCAAATACATCCTTAATAATTCTTCTACTTAAAACAACTCTTTTATCTCTCTAAGGTGGGTTTATTTCATCAAACTATCCACTATCACAGTTATATCATCATAGCCACCAAGAACTCAAGGTGAACAAGTAATGAAGTCGATCAAGATGTCCTCTGACTTCCATTGGGGACCATCTAATGGTAGATTCAAACCACTGGGAACATGGTGCAAGGAAATCACTATCTTGTATACCAAACATCAATAAACAAACTTTTCAAGGCTTCACTTCATCCCTTGACATAAAAAAAACTAACCTATCAAAGCTCATTAAATAATTGTGACTCTAGGATATACCACCCATGACATACTGTGCTACTCATAAAGAACCATCTCAATCATATTCGACAAAGAAAAAATGATTCTCTATAACTACAACTAGTGCACTGAATTCCCAAACCAATAATCATGGGAATTCCTAAAAACTAATCAGTCACCTTAGACCATCATATCAAAATCCACTAAATGGGACACCTCAACCTACTAAACTAAATACATCTACAATTTCATCTAGAAATGGCATCATATTCATCCATCCTCTGTAATTTCATAATGCATAACACATAGGTCTTCTATGACTCTCCATGAATCACCAAATTCACACATAACCTCATTATTTGACTTCATAACCAATGAATTAGCCACAATAGTTCACATTCCTAGGTTATATTATATCATGAAATCATAATCATACTATAATTCTATCCACCTATACTAAAGCAAGTTAAGGTCAATATGGAATAATACATACCGTAAGATCATCAGATCGGTAAAAACTGCATAACACTTTCCGAATAGGAAATGTCATCGAAACATCAACAGAAATAGAAAAAATGCCAACTCAAGGTCATAGATCACATAGTTACCCACATAGAGACAAATCTTCATAGACCAATAATAAATAAATAATATATTTTGAATCAGAATAAAACCCACCTAGATATGTGAACCATCATAGAAAACCTCAAACTACACGTATTATACTATAATACAATGTATTGGGGTGCTGACCAACATCTCTTTTTGGTACTAAAAAGAAACATGAAATTGATCATTCCACAAGAACACCTTCCCATTTCTGGTCAAGGTCATCGAAGGTGTAATATACTGAGTGAAATCATCTATGAAACTCATGTAATAGCCTACAAGACTAAGAAAAAAATACAAATATTCCACCATATAGGGGTTCCCAATACAAAAATGAATATATAATTGATGTGTTCCTGGCTGCTGTAGACCCCAGAAAACGCGTTCTTGAAATTTTCCAAATGCTTCCATACACGATCCATGATCGCAGAACATTTCGCAAGCTTCGATTTGGTAGGTCGTAGGGCCCGAACGGAGTTACGGATTAAGAGTTATGGACGTTTGAAGTTGGGATGGAAATCTGGTTTGCGAAGCCCATTCGCGGAGCCCCCCTCCGTGATCGCGGAGCGCCGCCGTGAAGCAATGAGGCGAGAGGCTCCGTGAACCCGTTTGACATTTGCGATGAGCCGTGAAGACCCCTCATGAAGCACTGATGCGAAGCACCGACGCGAAGCACCAGTGCAGTGCGGTCCCGCGATGCTCCGGAGGCGGTAACTCTCCGCGAACGCATTTGACGTTCGTGAGCCCGTCGTGAAGCTCCGGAGGCTGTACCTCTCCGTAAACAAATTTGACGTTCGCGAGCATTCCGCGAAGCTCCTGAGGTGGCGCGGGAGTTCGGCTTCGCAGCGCCCCTGCCTATAAATACCCAGCTCACCCCCTTCTCCAGGAGGACGGCCACGGCCACTTCGCCCCTTGGGCGGCCGAGCGGAGCTCCGCATTGCGGCTCCGCGAAGCCATGCTCCGCGAGCAGCTTCCTTCGCGTTGCTTCTCCGCGAGCCGAGACTCCATGAGTCCATGCTCCGTGAGCCTATGCTCCGTGATGCTGCTCCGCGAGACCAAGCTCCGCGAGAGCCCTTTGCTCTGCGATGTTGCTCCGTGATGCTGCTCCGGAGGACCCAGCTCCACGAGACCAAGCTCCTGCGAGACCCCTTTGCTCCACGAGAGACCATTGGTCCCGCGAGGCCATGCTTCGCGAAGCTACTTCGCGAAGACCTATCCTTCGTGAGGATCGTACCTTCACGCCCACCGGTCCATACTACGGGGGCTACGCCCCCGCACCCCCGCTCGGGATCCGTGCTGCGCTTCGGCCTCGGCCCTCCGGGCCGGTCCCTTTGCTACCGTCACCGACCCCCATGAAAATTGGAGAGTCGCACCACGACCTTTTCGGGCCGGGATGTCGGGATTTTCTATTGCGCTCTCACCTTCCACCTATGGAATACCGTGATTTGATACACTCCTCCACACACCCTGAATCACCTTGAGTTGATGTCTTCCTCTTTGTTTGTTTCCATGTCGTGAGTTGAGATTCTTATCATCAATTACCCGAGTACCTTGAGTCGAACCATTCCTCAGGCAACTCCTCCAAACCCAATCACTTGTCTCCTATGCCAGGTTGAACCAGAAAGGGATGCCCTTGCATAAGTCCCAAAACCAACCATTTCTAGGCACCTTCTGCCTAATAGTCCTATCTACAAGACTATAAACTATAGCACTCCCTATCTAACAAATGATAGGATGCCTTTTGCCCTACACAAGAGATGCCTCTTGCTCCTAGAATGAGATGCTAACAGTCCTTTCTACATGACTTTAAACTGTAGTAATCCCTATGTGCCCATCATAGGATGCCTCTTACTCAAAATAAGAGATGCCTTATGCTCCAAGCATGAGATGCCAATACTCCTATCTACATGACTATAAACTGTAGTACACCCGATCTAACAAATCATAGGATTCCTCTTGCACTATACGAGAGATGCCTTATGCTCCTTGCATGAGATGCCAATAGTCCTACATACATGACTCTAAACTGTAGTATTCTACCTATCTAACAAATGATAGGATGCCCCCCTTTCTCCAAGAAAGAGATGCCTTATGCTCCAAGCATGAGATGCCAACAGTCCTACCTACAAGACTATAAACTGTAGTATTCTCCCTATGTTCATAACGTAATATGCATCTTGCTCCAAATAGGAGATGCCTTATGCTCCAATCATAACACGCCTAATGCCATGACTACAGTGGCCTGATTCCAATGCCCCTTGGCGTTCTCCCTCTTGTGCACCAGGGCATAAGTGAAGGCCTCAATTCACCAGTGAGTTGGGATTCTCTCATGGCCTGACATGAGGAAGAAATTACAGGCAGCTTCTTGCATAAGCCCCATTCATTGTTGCCGCACCATAGCGGGACCCGGGAAGCTTCCTAGCGTAAGCCCCATTCACCATTTCCGCTCCTTAGCGGCACCCGGGCAGCTTCCTAGCGTAAGCCCCATTCACCATTTCCGCTCCATAGCGGCACCCGGGAAGCTTCATAGCGTAAGCCCTATTCACCATTGCGCCCCCATAGCGGCACCCGGGCAGCTTTCTTGCATAAGTCCCATTCACCGATGCCGCTCCATATCGGGACTCGGGAAGCTACCTACCATAAGACCCATCCACAATTGCCGCTCCATAGAGGCACCCGGTCATCTCCTTGCATAAGCCCCATTCACCATTGCCGCTCCTTAGCCGCACCCGGGCAGCTTCCTCGCATAATCCCCATATACCGTTGTGACTCAATCCAGTGGTAAGCCGTTGAAACCCCCGATCAGCGGTAAGCCATCATCAGAAGAACTACGAGGACTTTGATCCATGTCAAGGCATGGTACGTAGGAAGCCTCTTCGAGGCTCAAGCCCGAGACTATCGTCATCCATTTATATGGGCCTCCATCCTGGAGTAAGTCCCTACACCATGGGCCGCCTAACGGGTAATCCCCTCTTCGCTTCTCACGGACGCATCCTTCGCAACATGATCATCAGGTCCTTGCAACATCTTGTTTCTCACACCGAGCATGACTCACGTGGGATTAGAGTGAGCACCGACCCTGACCCCCACCCATTTGAACTACGAGGTCTTTGATCTGTGTCAAGACATGGTACGTAGGAAGCCTCCATGAGGTTCAAGCCCACCCATCATCTATTCCCGTCGGGTCCCATTCTCGTCCAGCACGACGTTAAACTGCATTCCGGTCCAATGGCAAGCCGTTGCAACCCCTCCTAGCAAACTACGAGGACTTTGATCAATTACAAGGCATGGTACGTAGGAATCCCCCATGAGGTTCAAGCCACATTGCTTGGTCGTTCATTCACGTCGAGTTTCGCCCTCGTCCAGCATGACATTAAAATGTATGCCCCTCCCGTTGTCCTACATGACATTAAACTGCACACCCGTTCCCACCTGAACTATGAGGTCATTGATCCATGTCAAGGCATGGTACGTAGGAAACCTTCCAAAGGTTCAAGCCCACCACTCATTGGACCAAGGTACACTTTCACGTCGGTTCGCCGACAAAGCCCCATTTGAACTACGAGGTCTTTGATCCATGTCAAGGCATGGTACGTAGGAAGCCTCCATGAGGTTCAAGCCCACCCATCATCCGATTCGTGTCATGTTCTACCCACGTCTAGCACGACGTTAAGCTGCAATTCCAGTCTGACGGCAAGCCGTTGTGACTAACCCGAACTATGAGGTCTTCGATCCATGTCAAGGCATTGTACGTAGGAAGCCTCTACGAGGTTCAAATCCACCATCTGGTCATTCCAACATCATTCACGTCGGTTCACCCCCGTCCCGCATGATGTTAAACTGTATTCCCTAATCCGAACTACGAGGAATTTGATCCGTGTCAATGCATGGTACGTAGGAATCCTCCCTGAGGTTCAAGCCCAACAATCATTGGCCCAAACCGTCTCCTAGTCGGTGTGCCAGGCCCCCATTTTCAAGCCCATTTTCCATTGGACCAAGGTCCCTCATTTACGTCGGTTCACTGACGCCCAATGCCCGTCGTTTATTCACGTCAGGGTTCACTATCGTCCAACATGATGTTAAACTATTTTCCATAAATCCTTTGAACTACGAGGACTTTGATCCATGTCAAGGCATGGTATGTAGGAAGCCTTCCCAAGGTTCATGCCCACCACTAGTGGACCCATGGGTCTACTTTCACGTTGGTTCACCGATGAAACCCTTTGAACTACGATGTCATTGATCCATGTCAAGGCATGGTATGTAGGAAGCCTCCCCGAGGTTCAAGCCCATCTCTCATCGGACCAAGGTCCACCTTCACGTCGGTACGCAGACGATGCCCATCGGACCAAGGTCCACCTTCACGTTGGTTCGCTGACGACATCCATCGGGCCAAGGTCCACCTTCACGTCGGTTCACCAGCACCATCCCGAACTACGCGGACTTTGATTCCCTACCACGGGGATACGTAGGAAGCCTCTTCAAGGCTCAAACCCAACTTCACTGTCACCCCTGCGATGGTCCCATTTCATTCCCCTTTGACTTCATTCATCCATCCATCACCCATCATGATTCTCACCCGGGCCTCCACATCCCGGTGGCATCATGCCATCCACGTCCTCGCTGCTCCTAGCGGCGTATGGTCCACTTTCCACGTGTAAGCCCCAACATATCTCCGGGTCGTTGTCCTATGTGTACACCCCGATTCATCACCCCTTCGAACTACGTGGGTTTTAATCCATGTCCTCTACACAGGGTAGGTAGTAAACCTCCAAGAGGTTCAATCCCAACCAATTGTAATCCATGGTGTATCCCATCCTAGGGTTCACTTTCCCTGATCCGCCCTTAGTGGTGTTCAGATCAACCATTACGGTGTGAAAACTCCCCTCTATGGGTTGCACCACCTCAGATCCGTCCTCATTGGGCGTTTTGATCCATACCCTTGGTAAAACATCCAGGTGTTACCTCCTTGGGATGTACTAATCTGATCCGTCTCTATGGGACGTTCTAATCACCCTCATTCCGTCACCATAAGACGTTAAACTCATGGCCTACCTCGTGATAAATAGGAGATGCCTGAGGAAAACCTCGGATGACACACATTTGGTGTTACCGTCTTCGCAAGACGTTAAACATGATGCATACCCTGTGTCAAACATGGGAAGCTGAGGTAGACCACATGTACATGCCTTTGGCATAACCGTCTTCGCAAGATGTTAAACATGCTGTATACCATGTGTCAAACATGAGAAGCTGAGGAAAACCCCGGGTACACGCCTTTGGTGTAACCGTCTCTGCTAGACGTTAATCTTGCAACATACCCTGTGTTAAACACGAGATGCTGAGGAAAACCTCAGATACATGCCTTGGGTTCTGCACCCTTGAGATGCCCTCTTATGAGGAAGAATACAGGTTCCCCTATGTCCACGCACCCAGAGATGCCCTGACATACCTGATGTTTCCGTCTACTCCGACCGAAGGTCGATACCATGTCAAGACCCTATGGAAAGTCTTGACGGAAGTAGTTTAATTAACCGGCGTCCAGGATGATATGGCACCGGGAATGAGATTCACGAACAATGTATTAAATCTATGAGGGAGACCCGGACTAGGTGACGAGTTCTGAGGAGGAATCCATAGGAGGAAGAACCGACATCCCATCATCCCGTTTCGATCAAGGAGCAGACGTACCTGAACAAGGAACGAATGCTACCCGCCTTTGGAAAGCGGGAATGCGGGGCGACAGCTGCGCATCCTCCACGGACGCATGCGCGCGCCCCGGAAAAAGCGTCGGAAACAGCTGCATACTGATGGGACACAACATGCCTCAAGAAATGGATATCATGATCCTAAAACTGACACTTCAAAAAAATTATGAACAATTACTCATGGAAAAGAAATCCTTAAATGTCCAAGACAAGAAATTAATTATCCTCATCATACATAGAGTACATAAAGATATATTCTATGAAAACCACAATGAATATATCAAATTAAGATCTAATAAATAATTTTATAAACCCCATAAAATTGGAAAAATAATTCATAACATAGAACATCATTATAATGAATTAATAATTCCTATGAAAACAATTAAAAGTAGTCTTCTTAAATATCCCAATGCTTCACCTGCATATGATGATATCCATACTGAAAATCTATTTTTGAGAACTAAAATTATTCCATAATTAGATCAAATAAATCATCAATCCACATATGAAAATAGAGATTCCTTACTATCACATGGATCATGTGATGATAATTGATAAACTTTCATAGAATTCCATCATATTTCCTCAAAGTCAAAACTCATGCACCCAACATGACACAATTGGCTGAAAAAACCTCAAAGTAATAGATCGTCTAGATATAATAAAAATTAACAAAACTCAAAAGTTGGAATAAAATGTGGATACATCGACATATGATACATGTTTGGATATAGCTTGATCCCAAACATGATCTCTTATCGAATAATTAACAATACATCCTCTCTGGAAATAAATCATTTTACACTTCCAAAACTCTATAAAATACTAACTGTTAATCCTATGATGATCTCAACAATAACTCATCCATAAAAGTTGAATAATACAAAACATTCCTCTAGTCCATATGAGGGTCTTTCTCACCCATAAAGATCAATGGATCCCAATCAACAATATAAATAAAACCTTCATACTGAATCCACAGAAGAAAGCATGCACTGAATATAGAAAATCCTTGATGAGTATTATGTCACCTTGATATATCTACTCACATAGGAAATATCCCCAAGAGAATTTCTACCCTAGAACTACCTAACGTTCTCAACATACATCATAAAAATCAGCCAATCCTCTATCTAGCATAGTCACCAGTTATGGATTTGGAAGAATCTCCACCTTAAGTACCAAATCATAGATGATAGTAGGTGATATAGAGGAGTGTGTCACTAATAAATCATATAAATAATTAAATAAAGTATAAAATAAGAAACTATTACTTTGAACAATGTCTGGATCATTTGGAGCTGGACATGATAAATCATGAAGCTATCCACGATCTGTTACATGGACACTATGACCCTCCTAAATCCCACATTCATGTATGAGCTCTACTTTTTGGGGATGAGGAGAATCTCACGTATGTTCTCTTCCATCCCCATATCCTCTCTTCTGATCCCAAAATGGAAAATTCAATGGTTACTACCTTGACTCAAATTGTCTCTATAGAGCAACATGATGTGGAACCCCTTGTGCATGATGACTGCTCAAAATGGTTGGGCATCATTGCTATTGATGACCTCAAACTCCATAAAAATAACAAATGTTCCCAATTACATGGAATTGGTTTGTGAGTCACCATCCAAGAGAAATGATATGATGATAGCTAAGAACTAAGACCTACTTGGGGAAAACTATTATTTTCTAACAAAAGGGTACCCAATACCTCGATTATGATTCACATAGAATCCTGATGACTCTGCTATCATGATGATTTGGTTTTGGATAGCATCCTCTTGATAAAATATTCTCTCACTAGCACATCATTATCTATATTTATCATAAATGAGGTTACATGGTAATGAGTCTCTTGATGAAATGCTTCCAAAAATAACTCAACCTTACCTACAAATAAGGAAATAGTTTTGAATCATATCATTTAATGGCCCGGAAATAGATCCAAAACTATCTCACATTTGAACTCCCCTACTCAATGGTAAGAAGATCATGATGTTTTTCTTCCTTTATTTTCAAAGATAATAACTCTTCTATGAACTGGTATCAGAACATCTCCCACCAGAATACCAAATCCTTTTTATCACCTACTATCAACAACCACAACTTCCTCAAATATCCATGAATAATTGACGTAACCAAATAAACACAATGAACCTTCAATGAATGGGTAAAATTGAATGTATTTCAACCTCCACTAATCAGTTTTTGGTGACTAAATATATTGAAACATTATCAAACTTTTTCTAACTGTAAAGTAGAAGCATGCATATTTTCCTCTCTTGTGTGTTGTTTTCGTCACACTTCACTCGTTGGTCATTTGGAGGATAATCCTAAAAAAATAATTTTGTACATACCTACTGAGGATGTTGACCAAGAGCCATTACTGTAAAAAGAAAAAACTTCAATTCCTCTTAAACATGGAATATAATAAAAAAATTTGATTAATTATTTTATTATTTAATTATCTTGTGGTGGTTAAAACTTATCCAATGGTCTACCCTTTTCAAACACATGCACATGAAGAATGGTTAATGATCCTTTCCTATGTCTCAATACTACATCTAGTATCACATCATTTATTTCTCTAAGTAAATATTTTAGTGAATGCATCTGACCATAAGGGACATATATAAAAACGTCTTAGCAAGTATCCAATGATTACATCACAGTCCAAACATAAAAAACACTATTTCACTACCAACCCATGAAAAATCACATGTTCATAACTACAAACTATATATTATCCCAAAAAATGAACCTTTGATACCACACTATCAACACCTCCTCCCCACGATAATATCTTAATGAGGGGAGCGGGATGCTGACTACCCGAGTCCCTCCTACAGTAGGCACTTGGTTGTTGACTAGCACTGATGGTATAGTAAACATGAATATAGGAGGCATTACCCTTAAAGAAAAACAATTGAAATATAAGTAGAAAATAAGGATAATCCTAAACAATTCCTAGAAAAATATATGTATAATGAAATAACAAGTGATAAAATGTGATTCCATATATTATTATAACATCTAAAAGATTAACTAAAAGTACCAATAATGTGAAAAAAACAATGACAATGAAGCCCATACAAATCATGTAAAACCCCAAGCTAGGAATATCCAGCCAAACCGCCAACCTATTTTGGGAAAATTGGAAACCCGTTTATATATATATAGGGTGATCATAACTGTATACTCTATAGAATCATCCCCAAATCCTTTCATGCAAATGATAATGAAATCATGCTAAAATAAAGTGAACAATAGTAAAACTAACTAATCACCTAAATAGTTATACAATGATCTCAGCCTCACTATGGATAGATATCACCTTTTATAACATAAAATAGTTATTATAGAGTCATAAATATACATCACGGTTACCCATATCCCACTTCCCCATATGTTTTCCTATCTTCCCCAACCTCGCACGTGCATATCTATCTCTCTGTAAACTTGGCTAGCCTAATGAATCCTGGGAAAAGTATCCCAACAAGGACATCGTGTAATAAATAATCACATCATCCCATCTAGAAATATGTATATAGTAACTAGGTTATTTTTGCGAGCCCAAACATACCATATTATTTTTATAATTCATCTAGTATTATTTGATATTCCTTGAGAGCTCACACACCAAGTATGTACTGTAGACATTATAGCCTAAAACAATCATACCTTTAATATTATTTGGGACACTATATCCTATAATACATGTGATTGTAATAAAAACAAGGCAAAGAATCCATCTATACACATATTTTTGGAAAAGTGATCGTTGCACATACAACCACAAGTAACTACCAATAGAATAGAGTGGGGCCAGAGGGGGTAGTCATCCATACATTCTCCTGTCATGATGTTTGGGAAAAGCACTCTCATATTCTTCTAGGAGTAAGTCTCCCTTAACAACATCGATGGGGATACATATGAAATTAGAAAATATATATGATATAATATAAATCACAACCACACTTTCGGTGTAACCCATTATAAGGACCAACTATAGCTAACATCGTTCAGACTCCCAACATCCACTGTTAATTCTAGATATCAAATACGAATAATAATATTTAAATTTTCTACATTATAAGATTTTTTTTAATAAAAAATCACATTACATTAATTAATACACTATCTATAAATAAATTTTGAATATTATTTTACATTACATTACATTCATCATCAGAGTAGACTTCATGTCCTCTATAAGTAATTCCAAACTAAGGAATATATTTCTCAAGATATACATATTTCTATATTTTTTATTACATTGACACCAAATTATTAGGTTAAACATAATTTATTCGTTATTATTATCATTCCATGACATGGTACTATAGGATTACCATCCTAAGTTACTGCCAAGAGGAAACATTGAATCAAGATCATCCATTTTCTTCAAGGAGTGGGAAAAGGAATGAAGATAAAACCAGAATCTCAGAAAGAAACCATTAAACAATGAAAAAAGGGATAATTCCAACTCTAATCATCAAAATAGTGAGTAATACCATATTTAACTTGATTTTTAATCTTTGGTTCCATCCCTCACACCCACAAGAATATCCTAATGCATCTTTTCATTGCACGCATCGACCGTTGAAACATCATTCGGGCCGCCCCACAACCATCAAAAAAGTCATCCCAACTATAGCCACACCAGGATTACATCCCATATAGGACTCCATTACCTATATCACATCCCAAATAGAATATCTCATCCTTAGTACATAATAATAGAATTAAAAAAATCATATCGAACATATAAATCGGGCCATCAAAAAATTACATTAAACATCTACATGAAGATGATTTCTTAGGACTCATGTAAAAGGAACTAGGACTTCACAAATATAAGGGCTACTCATACCCTATAAATTCTATTTATCAGAAAACCAGTTATTACATCATATTCAATTAACAAATCCATTATTCACATATTCAAACAAGGGGTAACTTAATTCATCAGGATATAAAAAACTGTCAAAGGAAATACTTGATCATAAAATTTATTATAGTTTCAAGAAACCTAGAGAACTACGATTATCAATTAAGATGCCTTTTATTATCTGCAATATGAATTATACTGGTCCATGTTCATTGAAAAACTTAGTCATCTTATTGAATAACTAATTTAATTAAACATGCATTATTTCATCAATTTGACCATCATAAAATTAAAAAACAATGAATTACAATATGCATATTTATTAAATTTAAAATCAAATTATTTTTAATTTAATTACTAATTTATTTTCTTTAACAATTTAGACATGCTAATTTATCCTTAAAAAATTCTAACAAGAATATAATATGTATCACACTGTCTCAAGAAATAATAGGAACTCCACCTTAATGGTATAATTCATCAAAATGAAATATCAATAGAAATATTTAATCTATTTAATATAATATTTAGATTAATTATACTTTAATGAAAGGAATAAACAATGATAAATTTATAATTTCATGAGAATAATTATAAAATAAAATAATCCCCTATAATAATGGAATAAATTTTATTCACATGATAATAGAACAACATTGTGGATCCCGAATGGCACTCCCATATGATGTTGCATCCATCCAACGATGTCGTGACAAACCTGCACAAACAAACAACCATAAATAATCTAATAAAACCACTGATGATCATCCACCTTCACATGGATAGAAGAATAAGATTAAATCTCGACCGAATGAAATTAAATTGTATGAAATGGAGGTAGAACACATCTTGGATGACCATAGATCGATGATAGAATCCAATTATTGATCCCCATTAAATGAATACAAAAATGTGAGAGAAAAGGGTTGTCTAATCACCCAGTGTTGATAGGGACAAAGGGTTTTGATGAATGTAAAAATAACTAATCATTTTAAAAATGTGTACCATAGGGTATTTATAAGGAATGTTATTCACACACATCATGTAATCATCGTTCCTCAAATCTCTCTTATAACATGTCATCTAAATCCTTTTAATCCCACATATTTAACTATTGTGAAAGAACCCTTTGAACCATTAATAAAATGTCATGAATGACACAAAAATGACACAAAATCCCCTTACACATTATGAATTCTTAAGGATTCAGTATTTTTAAATCCAAAACCCTCCTGATTCACATTTATCCTCCTCTGAGAACAATGATATTCCGTAACATGCAAATGGTCAGCCTACATACACCTAGACCATTATGTCTATAATTAAAATGTTTATCATCCTCTGAGAAAAATATATATTTTGAGGTCTATTTTTTCTAAAAAAAGTTATTTTTTATAAAAAATTCTCCAAATTATATATTAAACATACTTTTTCCCAGGATTTTATTTTTTAAAAATAATTTTAAAATATTCATCATAATATTTTAAGAACAGGGCATTTTTTTATCAATGTTATAAATGGAATAATCATTTTAACATACCCAAAATGTACATAATTTCATACCATCATGACCACCCATATATTTTAAGCATCCTATAAAAATTTTATATTTTTTTTAATTTTTTCTTCTGATATTGAAGAAATATTAATTTTTTATAAAGACATTTTTCAGGTGATAATACTACATTCCTCAAGAATGATTTCAATAAAAATTTTATAGTATTTATATTCATATTCAAAAATGACACATCTTTTACTTATGATCAATAAGAAATATGTTGTAATGAATTCTTATTATTTATCAACAGTTTTTTAGTTTTAATGGGGATGTTCTATTTTGATACCATTTTCCAAATTACTATGAATGGTTTATGATTAGTTTTATTAATTATAAAAAGTATTTAAATTTCATATGATGGATTTAAAATAATTTTTTTATGCACTACTACAAATATGTCATTTATCAATGCTAAAAATGGCCTTTAACAGTGATAGAAAAGTGCTGTTAAAGCCGGAAAAGATAAGGGGGGGTCTTTATTAGCACTAAAAAAAGTGCCGATAAGGACCCCATTTATCAGCGCAAAAAAAGCACTGATAAAAGGGGTCTTTTATCAGCGCTAAAAAAGCGCTGATAAAAGTACACCTTTATCAGCTAATTTTTTAGTGGTGATAAAGGGGTCCTATATCAGTGCATCCTTTATCAGTGCTTTCGTTTTAGCGCTGATTAAGGACCCTTTTATCAGCGCTTTTAAAAAAGCAATGATAAAAGTTAACAAAAATAAAAAAATTAAAAAAAATTAAAAAAAATTAAAAAAAATTAAAAAAATCCTGCCAATCCGGAGGGGCTTTTATAGCGCTTGATCCACCCTTTTAACAGTGCTTTCCACCCCCTCCAGCGCCCCGCACGCACCCCCTACACCCTTTATCAGCGCTAGCCCACATCCACCCCCATGTGCGCGCCTCTGCCTCCACCAGGTTTTGAACTCAAGACCTCCCCCTTGCGCGCCTAAGCCCTTACCACTACTCTATTTTGATTTGTTTTCTATTTCATGATATCTATATCCATATAGTTATATTTATTCTTATAGTAATATATATTTTAATAATATATATATAGTTGTATTAATATATATATAATTATATTAATATATATATATATAGTTATATATATAAATAGTTATATTAATATATATATAGTTATAATAATATATATAGTTATATTAATATATATATATAGGTATATTAATATATATCTCTATTTATATATATATATAGTTATATTTATTCGTATAGTAATATATATTTATATTAATATATATATATATATTTATATTAATATATATATTTATAGTGATATTAAAATATATATTTATAGTGATATTAATATATATATATATAGTAATATTAATATATATGTAGGTATATTAATATATATATATATAACTAGATTAATATATATATATATATATAGTTATATTGATATATAGTAGTTATATAAATATTCATATATTGGTAATTTAAATAAAATGGATATTAGTTAGTATTTAGATAAAGCTGATATATTTTATATGTAAATATGTTTAATTATTTATTTTAAAAATTTAATTTTTAGGTGTGAATATATAAAAAATATGTACATATAGTTATATATTTGATTATAAATAGAAGTTAATCATAAAAAAAGATATAATTTCAAAGATATAATAGCAATATGAATGTAATACCTTGGAATGAATTCAATACCCACCAAAAAAAGAAAATAATACCCCCTTAAATGAGGCTGAAAATCCACAAAATGTTAAAAAATCGGGGTACCCTGACTAAAAACTCAGTTTTGGAGGCCTTTTGGGCCTTTTTTGGCCTTCAAAATCCCTTGACTAGGGTCCACCTTGGTAACAACAATGTAGAGATCGTCGCAGGATTCGATTTGATATGTGGTAGAGCTCAAACAGACACCCGAATAAAAAGTTATGGCCGTTTGAATTTTGAGTTGCTTTTTCAACATATTTTGGATTTTTTTTTTAATTTTTTTAATTTTTTAAGAAGGAATTTTCACTAAATATCTTATAGATTAAGTATATTAAGTGTAAATGTACATTTATACTTATCTAAAATATATTTAAAAATTATATATTATATTTATATCAATATAACTATATTTATATATTAATATATTAAAATATATTTTTTAATATTTTTTTGAATTTGACCCTTTATTAGCGCTTTTAAAAAAAGCGATGATAATGGGGGGAGGTGGACTTTATCCACGCTAAAAAAAGGGATGATAAAGGGGTACATTTGTCAGTGCTTTTTCGTTAGCGATGATAAAGGTGGGGGGGGGTACTGGGAAAAACTATTTTTGTGGTAGTGACGGTCAATTTTTTTAAACCATTCATATGCGAAAATCCATGGACATATTCTATTATAGGTGGGCCCCCCCAATAGCCATGTCATTCATTATTAGGTCTCATTAGGAAAACCTGATTGGGTTTTATGGAAGATACCATACCCATTTATGAAATATGTATTAGCGTTACATAATGAAATTATTGTTATAATGTCAAGAAATATTCATTCACTCCTTATCAGAATGGTCCTCAATTTCCCCTTGATAATTATATTAGTTAAAATAACCACGGTAAATTTTCATTATAATGTGAGTACGTAAGTGGAATTTTATGATCATTATTTATTCAATCTATATTCTGATCTATTAATTTATTGAATGTAATATGTTTTAGTTGTTTACCATTACATATTGGTTATAATTTATTTATTCATAGCTTCTACTATACTCATACACTTTCTATTAATATTTTCTGAACTCTATAATATGTTTATTTCTCCATGAAGACAATATTATTGTTATCATTGATACATAGTGTTATGCTTGTGTAACTAATTATTAACATGAAGAATATACTTTTTTTACATTGTGATTTTATTTTAAAATTTAGATTCAAGTTTTTATCAAGTTCCCATGAATAAAAAATTATTAATTCCCGTCAGATGTGATTCCCCATATCATATAGTAATTTAATAATATAATCACCGAATCTGGGAAAATGGGGTCATATTCTTTACGAGAAACACTATGTGTGTAACTAGCATCTACTATTCTCATGATCTTCAATCTAGCTGTGCATTCAGTTCCTTGAAACAAGTTTCTTGGATATGATATGCATTTTCCACGAGGTCATTGAGAAGATAGAGAACAAAAATATAATTTCCTTTAGACATGATACCACTCATAATTTAAAGAAATGGTTTAATAGTTTCCTGTGACTTTTTATTTTGACATGACCACATACCAAGAGATAATATGTGACACAAAGATACTTGTTCAATTTTAATTTGGTGATAGATTCTTCTTGCTGAATATAGAAGAGCAAGTCCATAGTTGTGGATTATGCCTACATCCAACCAGACCATCCTTTATTACCACTATTACATATAATTACTACTCATATATTCTCATTGTGTGGAGGATTATTTATAACGACCCATACTTTACATACATTGTTAATACTTCAAAATTGAAGCACACTTATTACAACATATGACAAAACCAAAAAGGACCGTATAGGTATAGTGTCTTTAGAAACTGGGAAACATAAAAAACTGGTTCATAAATCTTCTACAATGTCTCCCATTTATTTCATCATATCTAGGGTCCCTTTTAGCATATTCTACTTAATATCCATCTTCCTAACCTGGGGAAAAGAAAACATAAAATGGTGAGCTCAAATGCCCAGCAAGGGCAAATAAAGGAAATAAAAATCATATCATATCTTTTTGAAAATCATAACCTGCAAAAGAGATCATAGTATCTTAACATGAAATAAATCATAGAAGTGAAAATGAGATCCCCATAATCATAACATAAAACTTGAAACCTTGGGGCATGTACACATAATCATGGAAAATCATTTCTTGTTAGTCATGACTCATTCCCAAGACTATCTTAGCGGACAAAGTCCATTTCTGAACCGAGTTCACTCCTCGTTTCAGTCCTGTATCACTGAACCGAAATAACCTTCCATTCCATCCATGTCTATCTCATGAGATATAAATCATTACCCAATGCATTGGAGGGAGATATAGGTCCCACCCATCTTATAATGAATCCTTTCTTATGTGTGCCACATAATCATAAATCATACATCATCGCATAACACATGTAACAAAAATGGGATTCTTGAAACATCATGACATCATAAAACAAACCATATAAGGTAAATGACTTCATAAAAATAATTCCCTCACAACATTATCAAATCAATGTAATAATAGGGATAAAAACATAACTCTATATTATCTTAGATGGAAAATAATTTTGATAAAACATTTGAACTCCATTCTTGAGGAAAATATCATTTCTACTTCAAAAACACTTTTCCTTTCTTAAAATGTCATAAAATTATAAAATAAAAGATGTTGATTAAAAATAAGATTGAAAACTTGTAAATTAATCTTCTTGTAAATAATGTTTTAAAAATCCATTCATGCCGTATAAGTTAAAAAAACATTCTTCGTACTTTTGTTGGAAAAGTAAAAAAGTACCTAGTACAAAAAAAAGACAAAAGATTCCTTTCATATTCCTTAATAAAAACTCACTGAAGGGTAAAATTGGATTTAAACTATTTTAAGTGGATAAAAACAATATTACATATTTAGGGAACATGGATGTGGATGATAAAATACACCCCAGTAAATGCCAAAGTAAAAACAATCTCGGATAAAAATGAGATTGTGATATTTTCCCTTACCTTAGGTCCGATTTGCTTTGTACGTGTCCGAAGCTCCGGTATAATGGGTTAAATAATGTTATTGACTTATTCCAGAATCATAAATATTGATATGATATCATATATGGTCATATTCTTAGCTTCTTGTTAGTAATATTTCATTGTTACTTGTTACTCGGGTCTTTATTGCCTTTTTTTCTTATGCGTGTTTTTCCGAATAAATTCTTCTTCTTATTTTAAGGATATAGATACCATATATCCATAATTGTATTAGTGTAACATATATCACATTTATTCATTCAATTCATTTATATAATTACTTTGTAATTATGATCATTTAGAACGAGTCACATCACATCGTGGAGATGGTATTCCGTACGTACGCACGACTGATGATATCGTTCCTATGATCGTGGAATTGTATTGGAGTATATATATATTATTTTAGTATCAATATTACTTTATAATAATCATAAATAGTTACTCATTACAACATTATTCACATCCTTTTAAGGTGATGGTGGAAAATAGATTACACCACGGCTTGGAGACGGTATTCTGTACGTTCGCACGCGCGGTGATTTCATTTTTCCGTAGGATGGATAGAAGGTGAATTAGGGTTGTTTCAAATTTATAATAACATATCAGTATTTAATTAATACTGATGTTATTACTTTATCATGAAAGAACTAAAGAAGAAGAAGTTGAAGAAGAAAGAAATTGAAAAGATCGGTAATGGATATTACCTCTTCTTTGGAACGCTTCTTTGAATACTCCACTTAGTGAACTAAGATTGGTCTTTGAAGAAGACCAGGACCTATAGGATTATTCTAGGGAAGTGGAGAGGAGAAAATGGCAGGGGTTGGCCGAGCTTGAGTGCTCAAATTGGTGTGAGGAGGAGGGGGAAGAGGTGCCCTTTTATAAGGGAGGAGAGGGGCACCTTAAGAATATCTGAAAATATTATTTTATATTAAAGTCAAAATAGGTTTATAATGGTTCCAAAGGGTATTATTTCGAAGCTAAAGTGGGGAAGGGTCGAAATCCTATCAACCAATAGGATTTAGACATGTTTAGGGTATTATTTTAACCTTATCAATTTGATATAACTCTAACTTAAATAATTTAACTTTTACCGTGTCTTTTTGTTTTCTTTCACTATATTGTTAATATACTTACTATAACATGCCAAACGAACCCCAAATTATTTATTATTAATATATATATCCTTATCTAAGACATGTGGCCGAACCTTAGATTTTTAGGAATAAAATAACAATTAATAATATAATATTTTATTTAAAAACTATTTTGTGTCAATTTTGACACTATTTGATATATGATTTTTGTGAAAGTCATAACAGAATTATTCGTTCTAACCATGTTTATTAAATCAACACTAATATATCATAGTAACCTCTAAAATTAGTGTAATTCATAAAAAGTCTCAAATTACATTTATTTTGGTGTTTATAAAATCAATTATGTCAATCTTTCATAAATAAGATAATTACTGCATCATAATTGTGTCATAAATAAATTAAATTATTTAATGTCTAAAAATTATAAATAAAATACCATTATGTGGGAAATCGTTTTAGCTTTCTAATGAATATTTATAGTCGAATTTATCTTATGTATAACCCCATATTAAAAATGATTTACTTATTAAACATTGATTTTAACTATTTTAACCCTTCTTTAAATAAATTAATAATAAATGTTCTAATCTTACCCAAGTGGGCCTAAATGGTCATATTTTATTCATAAGGTTGTTTTTGGTCGAATAACACTTATCCAATAGAATTAGGACATGTGTTAGGGTAATAGTAATATCATATTTACCCCTATTTACTATTAACCGCGGTAAAAAAGTAAAAAGTTACTATTCACCAAAAAATTATTTTTATCTCAATGAACCACATTTTACTTAATGATATCAACCGTTTCTGTCCAATTTTCGAAATTCCATTCACAGAAGTGGTAAAATTAAGTTTTATGCAAAATTCAGTTTTTAACCTACCACTTAGTGGTTTCACTATTCATCACAAATTGAAATTTTCAGAAAAATACCAAAATTTCACCTTAGGCTAATTTCGGTATTCCGAATCCAAAAATGAAGTCCATTTTGAAAAATAAATTTTATAAAATTTCAAAAGGTGGTTATTACTATTCATAACTGCTAGTTTTAATAATATTTTAATATCATATCGTTGTTTAGTGAAACTCAGTATTGCGTACGACGCAAGCTATCGAGGAAGGTCGCGATTGCGTGTAAAGTAAGCCAAGCTAGTGTATAGTGAATGATTCCTTTGATAACATAAAAAAATATTACTTATAAAAATCTCGGGTGTTACATTCTACCCCCCTTAAAATGAATTTCGCCCTCGAAAATCGTCACTTTGTAACAAACAAATGAGGATACTTCTCCCTCATCATATCCTCAATCTCCCATGTAGCATCTTCAAGTTGGGGGTTCCTCCATAAAACTTTCACCAAACGAGTGGTCTTGTTTCGTAGGACTTTTTCGCTATGATCCAGAATCTCTATCGGTTGTTCTTCATAAGAAAGATCTTGCTCCACTGGTACAACTTGTAAGCTGAGTACATGTGAAGGATCAGGTATGTACTTTCTTAGGAGAGATACATGGAACACATCGTGAACTTGAGAGAGATTCGGTGGAAGCGCCAATCGGTAAGCTATCATTCCAACAAGATCCAGTATTTCGAAAGGACCGATATATCTAGGGCTCAACATCCCCTTCTTTCCAAATCTCATAACCCCCTTCCAGGGAGATATTCATAAGAACACTTTATCACCCACTTCAAACTCTAGGTCTTTTCTTTGGTTGTCGGCATAACTTTTCTGTCATCTCTGAGCTGCTCTTATGTGTTGTTGAATAGATCTGACCTTTTCTGCCTTTTCATCAACGAGATCAGGTCATAATAACTTTCATTCCCCAACTTCATCCCAGCAAGTTGGAGTCCGGCATTTCTTTCCATAAAGAGCTTCATAAGGAGCCATCTGAATACTGGAGTGAAAGCTATTGTTATAAGAAAATTCCACCAACGGTAGGTGTTGATCCCAACCTCCTTTCAAATCCATAGAGCAAGCTCTCAACATATCTTCTAGGGTTTGAATTGTTCTCTCAGACTGACCGTCTGTCTGAGGATGATAAGCAGTGCTGAAACTAAACTCTGTATCCAGAGTATGCTGAAGACTTCGCCAGAACTTCGAGGTAAATCTCGGATCCCGATCAGATATAACAGAAAGTGGTACTCCATGCAATCTTACCACTTCCTTTACATATATCATGGCAAGCTGATCTAGAGTGAAATCCTCTCTAATAGCAATGAAATGTGCAGACTTTGTAAGACGATCAACTATGACCCAGATAGCATTATTGCCTTTGGATGTTCTAAGAAGTCCTGTGACAAAGTCCATAGTGATGTTTTCCCATTTCCATTCGGGTATGGGTAATGGTTGTAACATCCCCTTAGACTTCTGTCTCTCAACTTAAGTTGTTGACAAACCAAGCATCGAGAGACATATTCAGCAACATCTCTTTTCATGCCATCCCACAAGAAGTACTCTTTCAGGTCCCTATACATCTTCGTGCTTCTAGGATGAATAGAGAATGATGAACTATGAGCCTCATCCAGCAGATCCTTCTTTAATTTGGGGATGGGATAAACACAAACCCGATTCCTGAACTTTATTATCCCATCACAATCAAGGTTGAACTCAGGAACATTTCTCACCTTCTTTTGTAACTCGACATCTTCTTTCTGTGCCTCTTTAATTTTCACATGTATAGATGGTTGAACATTCATTTGAGAAAGATAATATTTTTCCCCTTCCATTATAATTCCAAGATCCATCCTTTGTAAATCCATAAATATTGGATCTTTTGTGATCCTCATCATGGATAAACTAGCATGATCTTGTCGACTTAATGCATCTTCCACCTTGTTTTCTTTCCCAGAGTGGTAATGGATTGAGCAGTCATAATCCTTAATCAGCTCCAACTATCTTCATTGACGCATATTCAACTACTTTTGTGTGAAAATATACTTTAATATTTTATGATCAGTATAAATATCACACCTTTCACCATAAAGGTAATGCCTCCAAATCTATAATGAAAAGATTACCACAGCCAACTCCAAATCATGTGTTGGGTAATTTTGCTCATGGATTTTCAACTGTCGTGAGGCATAAGCTATCACCATATCATTTTGCATAAGAACACACCCCAATCCCTTCTTGGATGCATCACTGTAGATCATAAACCTTTCTCCACTACAAGGCAGTGTGAGCACAGGTGCACTGGATAACCTTCTTTTCAACTCCTTGAAATTCTCTTCACATTCCTCTGTCCAAACAAACATAACTCCTTTCCGAGTCAACTTTGTGAGTGGGTTAGATAATCATGAAAAAAATTTCACAAAACGTCGATAATATCCAGCCAAACCAAGAAAACTTTGGATCACAGTTACTGTTGTTGGTCTCGACCATCTTTCGATAACCTCTGTTTTTGCTGGATCCACAGATATCCCCTCTTTTGAGATTATGTGACCCAGAAATGAAACTTTTTGAAGCCAAAATTCACACTTGGTAAATTTGTCATAAAGATTATCCTTTCTCAGGGTATTCAATATAATTCTCAAGTAATATTCATGCTCTTCCTTGCTCTTTTAATAGACAAGAATATAGTCTATAAAGACTACCACAAATCGATCAAGATAGTCTCTAAAGACTCTATTCATTAGATCCATGAAGATAGTAGGGGAATTAGTAAGACCAAATGGCATCACTATAAATTCATAGTGTCCATACCTTGTACGAAAAGCCGTATTTGGTATATCCCCCCTTTTGACCCTTAATTGATGATACCCTGAACGAAGATCAATCTTGGAAATGTATTGAGCTCCTTGTAGTTGGTCAAATAAGTCATCAATGCGTGGGAGAGGATATTTGTTCTTGATAGTGATCTTGTGATGTTCTCGATAATCAATGCAGAGTCTCATTGATCAATCTTTCTTCATAAAAAATAGAACAGGTGCTCCCCAAGGTGACGCACTAGGGCGTATGAATCCCTTATCAAGATTATCTTGGAGTTGCTTCTTCAATTCCTGCAACTCAATTGGGGCCAATCTATAAGGTGTCTTTGAAATAGGCAAAGCACCTGGTACGAGTTCTATTGAAAACTCAACTTCATGACTTGGCGGAAGACCCAGTAATTCCTACGGAAAGACATCATCAAACTCTCATACGATGGGCATATTATTAATCGCGAGTTTCTCACGAACCATTTGAGATAAATAACCTTCATTTAGTGGAATCAATACCCATAATATGGAAGAAATTTCCACTGGAAGGTTATGTTCATCCTTCCATTGTTAGACGATCATAGATTGATCTGGAATATGAAATGTAATTTCCCTTCTTTGGAAATCGATATGAGCTCCGTATAATGAAAGCCAATCCATGCCAAGAATCACATCGAATTCCACTAAAGGAAGGATCACAAGATTTGCAGGAAGCACTTTCCCACAAATATCAATTGGAGAATAATTATAAACTTTTGATGCGATTGATGTGCCATTAGGTGTTGTCACAGCTAACTCAACATCTAATTGTTGAGGTAATACGGTGATACCCTTAGAAAATTCTTTAGAAATAATAGAGTGGGTGGATCCAGAATCAAATAAAACATTTTCTACTTTAGAGTGGATGGTAAGTGTACCTTTCAACACTTCGTTATCGTACTCCACATCGCTGATAGAAATTGCATGTGACTTTCCTTTGTCTTTAGCCTTAATATTTTGATGACGTCGACCATCATTATCAACCCTTGGATTTGGTCATTGATTTGTATAATGCCCCATCTCCTTGCACTTGAAACATTGAAGTGTAGTAGGTTCATTTTGTGTATCCCTTCCTTTGTTTTCATCATTAGATATCTTCTTCCCATTATCGCGGCATTCAAATTCCCGATGACCTTCCTTTCCACATTTGAAACATTTACTTGTCCCTTTAAGTCAACTCCCTCCATGTTTCTTTCCACACTTTGAGAATAAGGGAAAGCTCATCTTCTTTTCAGTGTGCTCTTTAGATTTTCCTTTTAATTCCATCTTCCTCTTCTTATCAAACCCATATGACTGATGGGTTACTCCACCATCTCGACTTTGAGAGCACATCGAACGATTTCCTCGTAGCTATTGAATTCCCTTATGGATAACGCCCTTCAAAGAATTGGTTTTAAGCCACTAAAGAATCGATCGATCTTACTCTTAGGTTGGATAATAATACCAGAAGCGTACCTTGCAAGTCTTGTAAAATTTTCTTCATAGGTACCAACAGATTCATCATCCCTTTGATTCAGTTGAAGAAACTTTTTCTCCATCTTTGTTTAGAGAATATGAGGGAAGTACTTATTGAAAAATAAGTTCTTGAACTCGTCCCATACCATGGACTCAATTCAATCCCTTTGCCTCATATTCTTAATAAGATTCCACCATTGATCAGCATCTCCTTCCAAACGATACACTGCTAGGATGACTTTATCATGCTCAGAAAATTGATGAACTGAAAATATCTTTCCAGTAGTACTAATCCATTGTTCAGCAACTAATGGATCAGTAGACCCGCTGAAAGAAGGTGGAAGCTGCCTCATGAAGGATTAAACAGAATGTTGCTCCTTCCCTTACTCGTTTGGAAGTCCTGCATGATTCATAGCATGAGAAAGTTGTGTGAGCATGGCTACAAGATTTTGCATTCCAGCTCCCATATCATTTGATTGCTCGGGGGGATAATAATTGCATTGCCCATCGCATTCCGCATTAACATGGTTCCATCGGGTTCCAGCCATTTACTAAAACCAAGAAGAATAGTGTGAGCAACACTAATTATAATAGGAAAACCACATAATTCAAGAATAAAATTTTCACGCTTAAGGTCTTATCCTAGGTTATTCATGGCCATTTCTAAAACACTAAGATTGTGTTCTATGCTTAGACTTATCCTTAGGGTTCTTACTAATGCTTTCACATCCTAGTTTCCAAAGGTTTACTATACCTTTCCTCTGATACCAACTATAACGACCCATACTTTACATACATTGTTAATACTTCAAAATTGTAGCACACTTATTACAACATATGACAAAACCACAAAGGACCGTATAGGTATAGTGTCTGTAGAAACTAGGAAACATAAACAACTAGTTCATAAATCTTCTACAATGTCTCCCATTTAGTTCATCATATCTGGGGTCCCTTTTAGCATATTCTACTTAATATCCATCTTCCTGACCTGGGGAAAAGAAAACATAAAAGGGTGAGCTAAAATTCTCAGCAAGGGCAAATAAAGGAAATAAAAATAATATCATATCTTTTTGAAAATCATTACCTGCAAAAGAGATCATAATATCTTCACATGGAATAAATCATAGAAGTGAAAATCAGATCCCCATAATAGTAACATAAAACTTGAAACCTTGTTGAATGTACACATAATCATGGGAAATCATTTCTTGTTAGTCATGACTCATTGCCAAGACTATCTTAGCGGACAAAGTCCATTTCTGAACCGAGTTCACTCCTCGTTTCAGTCCTGTATCACTGAACCGAAATAACCTTCTGTTCCAGCCATGTCTATCTCATGAGATATAAATCTTTACCCAATGCATTGGAGGGAGATATAGGTCCAACCCATCTTATAATTAATCCTTTATTATGTGTGCCACATAATCATAAATCATACATCATCGCATAACACATGTAACAAAAATGGGATTCTTGAAACATCATGACATCATAAAACAAACCATATAAGGTAAATGACTTCATAAAAATAATTCCCTCACAACATAATCAAATCAATGTAATAATAGGGATAAAAATAGAACTCTATATTATCTTAGATGGAAAATAATTTTGAAAAAACATTTGAACTCCATTCTTGAGGAAAATATCCTTTCTACTTCAAAAACACTTTTCCTTTCATAAAATGTCATAAAATTATAAACTAAAATAATTTGATTAAAAATAAACATGAAAACTTGTAAAGGAAGCTTCTTGGAAATAATGTTTTAAAAATCCATTCATGCCGTATAAGTTAAAAAAACATTCTTCGTACTTTTGTCGGAAAAGTCAAAAAGTACCTCGTAAAAAAAACGACAAAAGATTCCTTTCATATTCTTTAATAAAAACTCACAGAAGGGTAAAATTGGATTTAAACCATTGTAAGTGGATGGAAACAATATTACATATTGAGGGAACATGGATGTGGATGATAAAATACACCCCAGTAAATGCCAAAGTAAAAACAATCTCGGATAAAAATGAGATTGTGATATTTTCCCTTACCTTAGGTCCAATTTGCTTTGTACGTGTACGAAGCTCCTGTATAATGGTTTGAATAATGCTATTGACTTATTCCAGAATCATACATATTGATATGATATCATATATGGTCATATTCTTAGCTTCTTGTTAGTAATATTTCATTGTTACTTGTTACTCAGGTCTTTATTGCCTTTTGTTCTTATGCGTGTTTTGCCGAATAAATTCATGTAATTATTTTAAGGTTATAGATACATTATATCAAGAATGGTATTAGTGTAACATATATCATATTTATTCATTAAATTCATTTATATAATTACTATGTAATGATGATCATGTAGAACGAGTCGCATCACATCGTGGAGACGGTATTCCGTACGTACGCACGTGTGATGATATCGTTCCTATGATCGTGGAATTGTATTGGAGTATATATATATTATTTTAGTATCATTATTACCTTATAATAATCATAAATAGTTACTCATTACACCATTATACCCATCCATGTAGGTGATGGTGGAAAATAGATTACACCACGACGTGGAGACGGTATTCCGTACGTACGCACGCGCGATGATTTTATTTTTCCGTAGGATGGATAGAAGGTGAATTAGGGTTGTTTAATATTTATAATAATATATCAGTATGTAAGTAATACTGATGTTATTACTTTGTCATGAAACAACTAATGAAGAAGAAGTTGAGGAAGAAATAAATTGAAAAGATCGGTAATGGATATTACCTCTTCTTTGGAACGCTTCTTTGAATCCTCCACTTAGGGAACTAATATTGGTCTTTGAAGAAGACAATGACCTCTAGGATTATTCTATGGAAGTGGAGAGGAGAAAATTGCAGGGGTTGGCCGAGCTTGAGTGCTCACATTGGTGTGAGGAGGAGGGGGAGGAAGTGCCTTTTTATAAGGGAGGAGAGGGGAACCTTAGGAATATCTCAAAATATTATTTTATATTAAAGTCAAAATCGGTTTATAATGGTTCCAAAGGGTCTTATTTTGAAGCTAAAGTGGGGAAGGGTCGAAATCCTATCAACCAATAGGATTTAGACAAGTTTAGGGTATTATTTTAACCTTATCAATTAGATTTAACTATAAGTTAAATAATTTAACTTTTACCGTGTCTTTTTGTTTTCTTTCACTATATGGTTAATACACTTACAATAACATGCCAAACGACCCCAAATTATTTATTAATAATATATATATACCTATCTATGTCATTTGGCCGAACCTTAGATTTTTAGGAATAAAATAACAATTAATAATATAATATTTGATTTAAAAACTATTTTGTGTCAATTTTGACACTATTTGATATATGATTTTTGTGAATGTCATAACAGAATTATATGTTCGAAACAAGTTGATTAAATCAACACTAATATATCATAGTAACCTATAAAGTTAGTGGAATTCATAAAAAGTCTCAAATTACATTTATTTTGGTGTTTATAACATCAATTATGTCAATATTTCATAAATAAGATAATTACTGCATCATAATTGTGTCATAAATAAATTAAATTATGTAATGTATAAAAATTATAAATAAAATACCATTATGTAGTAAAGATTTTTAGCTTTATAATTAATACTTATAGTCGAATTTATCTTATGTATAACCCCATATAAAAAATGATTTACTTATTAAACTTTGATTTTAAAAATTTTAACCCTTCTTTAAATAAATTAATAATAAATGTCCTAATCTAACCCAAATGATCCTAAATGGTCATATTTTATTAATAAGGTTGTATTTGGTAGAATTACACTTATCCAATAGAATTAGGACATGTGTTATGGTAATAGTAATATCATATTTACCCCTATTTACTATTAACCGCGGTAAAAAAGTAAGAAGTTAATATTCACCCAAAAATAATATTTATCTCAATGAACCACATTTTACTTACTGATATCAACCGTTTCTGTCGGATTTTCGAAATTCCATTCACAGAAGCGGTAAAATTATGTTTTATGCAAAATTCAGTTTTTAACCTACCACATAGTGGTTTCACTATTCATCAAAAATTGAAAGTTTTCAGAAAAATATCAAAATTTCACCCTATGCTAATTTCGGTATTCCGAATGCAAAAATGAAGTCCATTTTGAAAAATAAAATTTATAAAATTTCAAAAAGTGGTTATTACTATTCATAACGGCTAGTTTTAGTAATATTTTAATAGCATATCGTTGTTTAGTGAAACTCAGTATTTTGTACGACGCAAGCTAACGAGGAAGGTCGCGATTACGTGTAAAGTAAGCCAAGCTAGTGTGTAGTGAAAGATTCCTTTGATAACAAAAAAACAAAATAATACTCATAAAAATCTCGGGTGTTACATTATTTCTAGATCACGTGTTATGTATTTTTTGAATCTAATTTATAAGAATGACAATATTCTCACCCATTACATTAAAATCCATGATATGTATTGAGTTTATACTCAATCCTCACACTTTAACAACATTCATAAGAGAATAATTTCTACTTTTTTGGGTCATGATAAGACTATGGGAGAATTTTAATTGATAATTTATTGTAATTAATTTTATTATGAATTTTTATAACTCTTATAATGAATTAAATCCATATTCTTTGGTGGTGTCCTATCAGACCAAGAGTAACACTTATGGTGAAATCTAAAGTTTATACATTAGGTAACACCATGACGATTGAAATTTTCTTCTCCAAAATTATTTGTATGGATATAGTTCTAATAATTATTTCAATTAATTAATTAATATAATAAAGAATTAATATTTAAATGGCAATGTGACCTATTGAAAACCCAAAAAAATAGTAAAATGTATGAATACCCATAGAGCACTATTTCTTAAATTAATTTAAATCTTTAGGACTACAATTTTTTAACACTAATGAAATTAAAACCCGAACAAATTTTTTCTAGAATATACAATATATTCTTCTCAAAAAATGAATTTTTTTAATCACATTAAAATAACTGAGGAAGTCAATTTATTTTTAGGGACTTTTGATATTAAGTCATTCCCTACATTTTTTCTCTTATGTTTCAATTAGTGGTTGGGATATTCCTATATATTAAGGTACATTATAGGAATAATTTTTCATCAGACCATAATTAATTGATTGTATTGTCAAAGTGGGAGTTTTGAGATCCATTGAATATGTTTCTATTCTACCATGAAATCATGTGTGTCATCTAGTTGAAAGGTATTGAAAACCACCATTCAATTTTTTTCTATATAGTTTCTCTAAAACAATTATATATTTGAATAAATTGAATATATAACAAAATTTATTCATTACATTCATAGATTATTTTGATCAAATGATGAAAATGTATGAGAATAGTTATGTTTTAAATTTTAGATATTTTGAAGTGTATCCATTTTACTTGATATTTTTCTTCAAAAAACATGATTTTATTTTTAAATAATATTTCCTACATTTTCATTCCTCTGATAGTATTTCACATTACCACCTACCAAACAATATTTCAAAAATAATCAGATAATTTATAAAAGAACTAATTATTTTTGTGAATTAATTTGTAATTAGATATTTAAATTGCATGCAAGCTTATGGATTGAGAACATGTACATGATATTTATCATAAATATGAATACATGATATTGATTGATGTTTGAATAATTTTCAAGGTGAGGTAAATCATCAAGTGTATTGATTATTTATTAAAATATGAACAATATAGATAAAAGGGTATAAATTTCATGAATTATCATATATAAGAGGCATGATTAGAATACCTTAATAATTGAATTAGTTTTTTTCATTTTGGAATACACTCCTGTGATTATAATTTTTATAAATATAATTATTTGAAAGCTTTAGTTTTTGTGTATGTATTTATTTTAATTTTATTTTGAGGATTATATTAAGGGAATTCATGGAAATATGTATCAGGGAGATTGAATTACATGATATATTGGTAGTTATTGATACATTTTTTTGAGTATAAAATACATTATCTCAAGATATGTTTATAGATTGAATGGTTTATTTATGGGTTTAAAAGTGATTTTAAGAGTTCACAATCAAAAAACACGTCATGGGAAAATCAGAGTAAAACAAATAAATGACTCTAAATTAATAATTACATAATGTGTACTTTTGTGAGAGGCCATGCATAGCCATCCCGTGCACACGACCATGTCATAGACTGGAAAAAAACACTATAATATTCATCACATTATTCGTGTACCTCATTTATAGAAGTTATTGATAATTAAAAACAAGGATAAATTCCATGTATTTTATCAGTACATGTCTTTTAAACACACAAACAATGATGCTTAGATATTCAATTGTTGTCAATGTTTTCCACCTATAGATAGTGAAAACCATGGAAAATATATTGTACAATAGTATAATCCATATACATTTTTGAAACAATGGTGTGATATTTTATATATAAATTAAATGGAATGCCTACAAATTATGTGTTGGGTGTTCAGGGGAATGGAGAGTTTGCTTTACTGAATCAATCTTTCCTTAAATATAGTAGGAATTTATTGATGTTTTCCTTTATGTTTGAGTGAAATTAGTCAATTATCCTCTCTTCATTTATTATCTATATTTTTGGTTAATATTCTATTCAATCAACATAGAATGACCATAGTCATAAGAGGTCAATTCATCTTGGTTAGAATTATAATAACATTTTGGGTGTGTCATAATAGTATTTTTGTGTGCTTCTTTAAATTGTGTTTTTTCCATTTGATATACATTATTGAATTAATTAAAAATTAATTGTTGGTTTCATATTGTCCCATGAAAGACACAATTAGATAGAACTAAATGATTTACAATAAATAAAAATGTGATCATTGGTGAGCTTATTTCCATTGTTTTAGGGGAATTTTTTAAGAAGTAATTAATTAACAATAGGACATAGGCATTGATGATAAAAATACTTAATTATTTTGGGTTAGTCGTAGACAAAATAATTTAAATATATCCCCATGAGATAATACAATAAAAATAATTCTAATATTAAATAATTATTTTTGAAATTTACACTAAGAGAATTTCATTTCTGGTACATGCATTTTTTAGGTTTTATAATCCTCTTTAACGATATTCATTTGTTTTTACAAATCATTCAAATTTTCTCATAACCATCTTTACATTCATGATATTCATATTCTGCTCTCCGACCTACAAATTTGATTTTTTATCACTAATTCCCCTTGGGATCAGCCTTAGCATCAACTATTTGTCCAGTTAGTTGTATTTGGGAACTATTTTTTTGCATCTCGTAATAGGTGAATCCATGAAATAATTTAATTTAAAATTAATCACATTAAAAGTTTTATAAAATTAGTTTTTCATAGAAAAATATTTCAAGAATAAGAAGAAATTATATTTATAATGTTACAAGTAATCATCATTATATAAATAAAAATTTATATAATATGAATAAAGATTTTTATATTTTATTTATTTATTAGGGGTTATTTTAATTAATTAAAATGGAAAAAAATTATGCCATTAAAAATAGTTTGTACAAAACAATGCTTTTACGAATAAACAAAATTTATATGAAAAGCATGAATTTTTTTTATTCACATTATATTAAATACATTAATCCAAATAAAATTTTCCATATGCCATATTAATACCAAATTAATAATATAATAGTATTATTAAATTACATTATTTAATGAAATGAAATTATATTATTTGATAATTATGGACTAGTCAATACACATTGAAAATATCACTCATATTATTGAAATACCAAAAAATCAAAATAATTAATATTATATATAATAATTTAAGAATTTATTTTCATTTTAAAAAATAAAAATTAAAAATTTATATAAAAAATATTTTACTATTTTCTCTAAAAAAATAAATATTTTTTTATTGTTATAATAACCAATATAATGGCTAGGTTGTAACGATCAAAAATAATCATGGGTTGTTTACACTAAGTGGTTAATATTGTATATTCTATCCAACTTATTTCTTTTTATATATGAGGTGTTCTATTCTTACCCACTTAATTAATTTAATCCTTGAAATTTTTTATTTCTTGATATGGTGAATGCATGTTGGGGATCCTCTTCTTTATTTCTTCCACGTATTCCTATTTTTCCACTTTATATTTATGGTTACTATATTATAATTTTCCGATGTGTATTTTTTGTTGCATATAACATTATATCTATGGTAAAATAACATCACTACCCACACCTCATTAGAGAATTTATTTAATAGCAAGAAAACCACTGAATTTAGTACATGTGGGGGAACTATCATGTAATTACTCATAAGGGATACATGGAAAACATCATGTATAGGAAAGAGGGTTGGTGAGATTTATTTTCGATAATCCAATACTCTAATGAGGTGACAAATATATATGTGACTGATGTACATTGGGCTTAGAATTCCCTTATTTTGAAATCTCAAAACTCCCTTCCATAGTGATATGAAAAAAAAACAATTTATCCCAAAACTCAAATTTCATGTACCATCTATGATTTTTTTCATATCTCTTTTTTTGTCATTGAGATGACTACATGTGTTTTTAAATGGTTTTTAACTTTTCTACCATCTCCGCAACCATTCCATGTACAATCAAAAAGTGTTCACAAACATCCTCTAAAAAAGAATTTTTCTACATCTATTTCAATAGAATCTTTTATATTGAGCCACTTGGATTTCTATGTGGAATATAATAATATGTTAGAAATCAAAATGAGTAAGATTTTGATCAAATACCCTCATTGAATTAAGTCAATCATGATCCAAAAAATTATTTAACACTCTATATATTATTCTGAAATTATTGATTAATTTGGGGGTGATTGGCTATATTGAATTTGAACCTAGTATTCAGAGCATGTTGAATTCTACTCTATAATGTTGATTAAAATTCCATATATTGGTAAGATTAATCAATAGTTGTCTTTATAATGTGTGTAAATGTATAAATGAATAATTAATATTGATAAGACTAATTAAAAAAATATGTATTGCATTGGAATGTGGGTCTTATTTTAGGGAATGAATGATTTATTCTAGTGACCAATAAAATACACAACAAATAATTAAATAAACAAATAATAAAATAGTTGAGTACAATGTTGAAATAGTGAAGAGAATGATGTGATTTGTTAGTCTCAAAGTGAGTGCAATAAAAAATTGGAAAAAATAAATAATAATAAGAAATATATAGAGAACAACAAATTTATGAATGAGGGTAAATCCACTGACTAATTTATTTAATAATTGTCCCTTTTTAATGAATTTGAATTTTAACATCTAGACCCTATTCAACATGCCTAACCATAGTTTACATTAGGTTATAATGGGAATGAATAACCCCAAGAATTTATAAACTGAAGAAATCATTCAATCATTAATGGAGTAATAAATGTTATCATTGAGTCAATTTGTAAATTAAACTTATTGTGCTTATCTCTCCTAATAATTTTTCACTTTTCAACAAAATAAACATATTTATTATATTTTAAGTGACTTAATAATCAATATAATTTTTCATTGAATATTGATAATTAGAAAAAAAAACTTTTTTCTGATGTGAGAGTGAGGGGAATATATTAGAAAAATGTAAGAACAATGTATAAATAATTAACTAGCTAATCATATTACCCCAAGACTTATATGAAATAGATTATAGTAGAAGTAATTATATTTAGTTATTTTGAAACCATGAATTTAATGCGGAAAAAAATAATCAAAATTGAAGAATATAGATAATATTTTTCATTATCCCAAGACGATATCCAAATGCTCCCAATTTCCAGTTTATGTTCTCTTCCAACAGCATACTCCAAGTTATCTTTTTTATATCTCTTATTCATACCACAAAGATCATGATAAGGTCCCTTGTTTGTATTGTTTAACGGAGGTGTTGGGGATCCACCTATAGCCGCATTGATCAGGGATCTTTGAGGATTCAAAAATAGTGATTTTAGCTTCATGTGGAAGGAAACAGTGGAACATAGGACTACGAATGGTGGATGAGATCTTCAATAAATATATAGAGGTTTATCCTTATTGGTTGAAAACAAAATCCCCCTATCACCCTTGTGTTTTAGGAAAGAACCCCAGAAGGGCATCTGTGTTAGGCCCGGGTGGCATAGGGCTGGATGATATCGATCCTTAAAAGAGGTATTAGAGCTATGGTGTAGCCCATGTGTTATATAGGATGTATTATTCCCCAAAATAGTTTGAAAAAGATAGAGGTTTCAAATTTGAAATTTGTGAATCTCTGGTGTCTTGTGTCAAAAGTGTTCCTTATAAATAGTTGTGTGGTGGTTACCCCCGATGATGAGAAAATAGTTGTGCAATATGGCTGTATCTGATAGATTATCATTTAATTAGATGGTTGAGGGATTTTTGGTTTGAGGGGAGGATTTTTGGATGAAACGTCAGTTCAATAGTAGTTTCCAAAAATAATGATGTCTCACATATAAGCTTGGTTTGATATGTTCTCCTATCACTCATGGGTTTTATGAAGGAACCCCATAATAGAATATGTGCTGGTTCTGATAGTCCAAGGGCTAGAGGAAATCGATCCAGACAATATGAATTTGAGATTTGATGGATTTTCATCCACGACATCAGTCACATGATTCTGAATTCTATATATAAGCTGGGTTTAGATCCTCTGACATCTTGTGATAGGTTCCCTCTACTTCGGAGATGTAAATCTATATAAGAGATTCAGTGGAAATCATATGGATATCAAGTTGAAAGGGATATGAAATACGATATGTTGACAAAATAGTGGAATCCATGTATTCAATAATAAAGGGTGGGTCATATGTGGAAGTGAAAGATGTTATAGCGGTAAGGGGGATGGGATGGTGGAAGCACCGTTGGAGGAGGCTAGTAGAAGAACCACTGGAGTCTGGTGGATACACCATTAATAGAGCTTGTACTGTCGTTGGAGAATGATAAAATCACCAATGGTCCATGTTGTGTATTTATTGGTGGTATCAATGGGCAATGATGGCCTTGGGGTAGGAGTAGTAGATAAAGATTTATGACAAAAGTACTCTTTGGCTATTGGTAGCATTATTTTTTTTCATAGTGTTTTTCAATGGTAGTTGTAATGGTTAAAAGTGAGATACTATTGCATGGGGTATTGTTGTGGTCGGCAGTGGAATGCTGATGGTGGCTCACCTAGAGGCAACAACATTTGCCTAAAAAATAATGTACATAAAACATTGAATTTAAAATAAAAAAATTAAATGAACCCATAGAAATTAAAATTAAAAAACCAAAAACATTAAAATTATATATTTTAGAATTTACAAGAAAATAATGAATAAATTAATTGAATTCTATTAAAATAATTCAAAAATATTAAATATTAAATTAATTACTAAAATAGTGAAAATAAATAAAATAGTTAAAAAATGATTAACCAAAAAAATGATGATTTATTAATTAGAAAAATAAATAAAGAAATAAAGAAATAAATAAAATAATTAAATAAATAATACTTTGTAAAAAAGTAAATCTAAAAAGAAATAATGAGTAAATTAACAGAATGGAAATAAAAAATGAATTTTAAAACATGATTAATTAATTAAAAAACAAAAATAAAAAAAAATTAAAACATACTTTTTAGAAAAACTATAGTTTAATTATTTATTTCATATCTAAATAGTAATTTATAATTACATTGAGAACATTACTTTTAAAATAAAAATAAAATAATAAACAAAAAATGATGAGGTAGAATGTGTTAACAAAATGTTACATTCAATTTTTTTCTTTCTATTTTGTTAATAAAAAAATAATCACGTAATTGATACAACTCAAATTATATTCGAGTAACAGAGTTGTCCATTTATTAATCATGGTTCAAATATCACATAACCTTAATTAAATCATCTTTAAATTCTAGAAAAAAAATTATTCTTTTTTAGTTTTAACTATCCTTGAATGTCTAGATAACTATTAAAAAGAAAATATTTTATATGTACATATGGGAAACACACACATTCAAACCCAATTCCTATAGTCTTATATGTTCACTATGGGATCAAATTTTCCCAGTTTACTCAAGTTTCAAAGGAAATCATTGATTCTTATTATATGGGTTCACAAATGGGATTACTTATTAAATGACGAGTACCCAAGGTTTGAGTTCAAATATCAATTTTAATATATTTATAATCATAACTCCAGAAATATATATCTTAAACCACTCCCTTTCATAGAATATAAACAAAAATATCCATAAAAACAATTTTCAACTCTACTCAAATTCATACATCCCCAAAAATGTCAAAATGTGTAAACACCTCACCAAACTACATTTTATTATCCTATATGAAGAAAATAATATACATGAACATTTTAGCCAATGGACCCTTAGGTTATGACTATATATAAAAAACATTGGCCATTTTTTTCCAAAAATCAAGAGGGATAGATGTTTTTAGAATTTATGAATAGATTATGACATAAACAACCATATCCCTAACATATAAAACTCAACAATACCCCCATTTTTTAATCTCATAGTGGGATACAAAATAAAATGGTCTAAAATAGTTTTGTAATTATGGAACAATAAAATGATGTTTGAAGGGGTAACATGGAATATAAAACCTTTTTTTTACAGAAAAATCATTAAATTTGGAAAAATAAAACATAACACACATTTTGGCCACTAACAAAAAAGTATTCAAAAATACTGTTTTTAAATCATTATTTTTGTTTTATTTAAATATTAAAAATATTTATTCATGTATTTCAAGTAATATCATGATGAAAAAAATTTATTATGGAAGGTAAATCAACATGAATGAAATTGGTGGAATCATTTTCCACATTGAAGATCATCTAAATTTTCAAAACCCTATATTATTTGAATCTAACACCATACGTGAAATAGATTCATATGTTTCTAAACAATGTGGGACAAAATAACACTTATTTTATTATAGTAACTAGGATAAGATAAATATAGATTAAAAATAGAAAATGTAGAACAACAATTCCCTGAATATAGGATAATTGGCCCTTACAGTTTATTTAAAAGTTTTTATACTATTTCACTAATTTATGTTCTCTTTTGGCCATCGTAAATTCATAAATATTTAATAAAATACACATTAGAATCTTATATTTATCATTCAAGATAAAATAATTCAACAAAATAACATATTTGTGATGTTTTATCCAAATGATAAATTGAAATAATCCCTTTGTTTTCCCTTTCTGTGATTCTAGTAACAAAAACACTCTAGTGGTAAAAAATATTATGACACCATCAGACAGTCATGATAGTAAACAATAGAATTAGGCCACATTATTTTTCTTTATTCAAATGATAAATATTAAGAAAACAGAATAGAAACTATGAGTTATTTCCAATGGAACACTGTGTTTATAGTCGTCAATTATACTTGAGACAAAATCCTCACTATAGTAGTGAAATTCAATCCATGACCTTTTTCTTCCCATCAATGAAATGTTTTATTCTCTGTCCATTAACCAATAATGTCCTTTTTTTTTCTCTTCAACCATCACCACATCTCGATTAACTAAAACTATCATAATAGTCAAGGGTGCTAAAAACATTGTTTACAATTTTCCTGGGAAAAATTTCTTCATAGAATTAAATAGCATGACTCTCTAACTGACCTTTAAATCCCAATTTTGAATTATTTATTCATTAATATATTTTATTCTTTTTTTCCTAAATATTATAATTTTAACATGATTCAACCCTAATTTTCTCCCGATCATTGACCTCCAGTAACCTTATATCAATAGACTACTTGAAATCAAAATTCAAGACCTTAACTTCCAAAAAACACTTTTTGGGTAATTATATACAAATAAGAAAAGTCATTCAAATGAGAATCCTTTATGGGGACATCCCTATGGGAGTCTTATAAGAAGATATATCGGACCAAAAATCCTTATCCAACTTCACTAACCAATACTTTTTTGAGATAAATACTATCTTATGTAAATTCTATTTAAACTCTTAGTTATAACCATTGTACAACCCAGTAGATTGTGGGTGGTAGATGGTACATATTCTATGTGAACATCCATACTTTTACATCAAATTACAGAACCAAAAAATTTTATAATGTGATGTATTGTTTGTAATGAATGCTCGAGGAACTCCATATTTGGAAAAATATTTTACATGATGAATTTATCCACACTAGAATAAATATTGTTGAGAATAACCACATTCTCAACAAATATGGTCACATGGGCCATATTCATAGGATTATAATCATTTCCATAATAGATGGTAAGGGTCCCATGAAATTCAAGCCCCACTAATCGAACACACAAAATTTAATAATAAATTTTTATGGAAACTCCTAATTCATAATTAAATTTTTAAGTATTTGGTTATTTTAATTTCTAATGACCAAATAGCTAGAATCATTGAACAATATGGGATAGTATAAATAATCTTATAGACCATTATGATTTGTTGTTTCTTTTCCATGACAGCCACCACAAGGTGATGAATTAATGCTCTCAATGATTAATATCATTTCCTCTTAGGCCAAACATATCTCCAAAATACCAATAAAACTTCTCATAAAAAGAAGAGGTATATCAAATAATTAGTATTTTACATCCGATATAACCATCATCCTTTGGATATGTGAATAGTCTTTGGTCATAACCATAATAACTATGAAATTATCATAATCCCCCAACCATGTTGATTGCTTCATAGAATTAGAAAAATATCACCATGGAATGAGGAATTTATTTCTTAATGGTACCTCAATTTGTGTTTTTTGATATATATATATATATATATATATATATATATATAATTTATAAAACGACATTTTCATCCTACTTCTTATCCATCACAGCCTTATTAAATTTCATCAACAAAAGGGTCCACCACATGACAATGGATTTTGAGTACTTCATAGCCCGTAAGTACTCGAGGGGTAAGTGGTCATTAAAAATATTTAACCATGGAACCTATTAAGTAATGTATAATATTTTCATGTGAAAAAATCAGAGCAACCAATCTATTCTCTGTGGTGGAATAATTCTTCTAATGCATCATCTAGCAGCTTTCTAGAATAGTTAATGACATAAATAATTTTTTCCTTTCTCTGCCCAAAAATAACACTTATATCATGATCACAAGATTCACACATTACATTGAATGGTAAATAAATGTTTGTGGTATTGATCACTACTGATGTTTTTATTATCTTATTAATAAATATATAAAAAAACTTAGTAGTTATCATAAAAAATGTGTACCCTTAACAAACACTAATAATTCAGGATTTTTAATCACTTAAAAACATCAAATAACCTTCTATGAAATCCATCATGTCCAAATAAACATCTAGTCAAATTTTAATTTTCATTTGGAGTTAGGTTTTTGATAAATTTGATCATATAATTATCAACATACATTCCTTTCTTATATACTTTTTGTACCAGATAAATTCTATCGGTGGCCATGAAATGAAATTTTAGGCAATTAAAATATGAACTATCTCTTGGAATCGTTCCAAAATAGCACCCATATTTTCAAGGATGTTTTAGTATACCCTTACACAACTAAAAAATTATAAATTACCACTTAAATTATATTTCCAATCATGTTTCATTAAAATTTCACCATGAATATATAAGAAGTTGTTGGATAAAAACACTAGCCAAAGGGAATCTTCCTGAAGGAGGATGTCCCAAATAGACATGTGAAGGTGGTATTTTCCTCATAATTAGGATAAATAAGAATATAGTTCATTCCATAGTATCTATCAAGAAAAATGTAATAATAATTTCCAGCTATTCTCTCTAGTATTTTGTCCATAATTGGTATGGGGAAATGATCATTTATCATCGAAGCATTGAGTTTTCTATAATCGATATAAAAACTGGCATTTTATCATAGCTACTTTGTGAATTTAATAAATTCATTACATTTTTACCACAATTAATCCTTTATTTTTTGCTAACTACCTTGAAAGTTCTTACATAAGGACAATCAGAAATTGTAATAACATTCTAAGTAAAAAGAAATAAAATTGAATACACATGGACCACTTCATTTTTGTTTGGATTAACTTTTCTTTAGGTTTCTACTCTTTTTTGAAATTCATTATCCATGTGGATTTTCTATTTTTAGAAATTTGGCAATATTATTTATGATAGCTTTTGACTAGACATAAAACTCTTCTAATTCCATAAAACATTCAGTAGGTTTTTCCATTGATTTTCCTTTATTATTGATGAGATAATCAACTGAATTATTGATCTCTCTATGAGATAACAATATATCAAAAGTGGTAGGAGTTTTTTAGGCTCTATATTGAGTCGTACATGGATTTAAAGAATACACATGGGCCATGGTGGAAAAATTTACTTATACATCCTCTTAATAAATGTAGTGAAGAATGCTTCTTCTTCATCACTGATATTTATAGAAAAACGTTCCTCCAATTTAAACTCCTATTTAAGGGATAGAATGTGTTCTAAAGAAACACATACTTTTGTTTTGGGAATTAACCCTCATATTTACCTAATGGATATTTCTACTTACTATAACTACTTTTCATTTTAGTTTCGTATTGTATAACATGTGCACCATTTAACTCTTCCAACATCTTAAAAAATACTCATCCAACTGATCAATAAATTATTTATCTCCTAAAAAATCATATCCCTAAATGATTTAATAGGTAGGATATTTAATTTTTAAAATAGAATTATTATTTTTTACCCAATTTAAAAATTAATTTTCCATTTTATGAATCTTTGACTGCTTCCCTGTGGTTAAAAAGGGCCTAAAAATATGATATGTACATCTAACTCACACTCAATATCAATTATGAGGAAATGAAAATGAATATATGGTCTTCCTAATCACAATATAATTTTTATACCCTTCCAACATTGTGAGTTATTTACCAGTCAACATATCATAAAATAAATATGGTGCATTGGAGAACTCATAATTTCAATATGTTAGAAAGTGATAGTGGAATAAAATTTATTCTTGCTCCCATATCACACACAACATAAACTATCACCCTATATCCCCAAATGTGCATAAGTTTAAAATTATCAATGGGTTATAATGATTAGGAGGTGTGCTATTCTGAAACAAATTACTACCCTCGATCAGGAGACTATTTGTTGAAAATTTTAACATTATTTAGTTGTTTAAACATATTTTATTTATTTAATTTATATACCATGGAATTTGAATCAAGGATTCTCAGAAGGGATGGTCAAAGTTATTTTTAATCAAATTTGAGAATTTTCAGTGGCTCATAATCATGGTTACATTTTTAATTCCTTTCTGAATGGTTCTTCTAGGATGAAATATCATTATAATTTTGGGAATCCCATCAACATCTTCTACATATTATTCATTACTTTATTATCTCTTTTTTTTAAATAATTTTCTTTTTTATACTAGGATAATATTCTCTAATTCATTCCTATAGCTACTATAAATGTTTCTATATTGATCATATTAAAAATATGAATTTCAATATTTTCCAATTTTTATCTTTTATAGATGATTGGGTCACTTCCTTAGACTCTTGGTGTGTTTGGGGACCACTTATTGGTGTCAAAACCATTTAATATTCTCTTGGTTATGATTTATTAGTACTTTGGTGCATTCCCTTGTCTCTACTACCATCTTTTCTAACAAGTGTTCCCATTTAAATTTCTATATTATATATCCTTTAATCCATTTTCACTTTTTAATAAATTATTTTTATATATTTTTACAAAATATATTCAAATAAAATGTTGAAAACTCCCTTTAATTCATCTTGTCTGTTTGATTATTTCAGATTCATATTTTTGTTTGAACTGTCCCCTAGGAGGTTGCTAGAAACTAGGGGATGTTGTAGGTTAATGAAATCCTTGCTCCTTCTAATAATTATTTGAATGGTTCTTATAGCTATTATTGTAGGAATTTGATATTTAATTATCCATTTGATACATCCTAGGACCATAGAAAGAAAAATGGGAATTCATAAGATATGGGGATGGAATGTCAGACTTGGTACAATAAAAGTGTATGTTTCCAAACATGACATTGTGGTGGAATTTTTACTGAAGTATATTTTGATAATTTTCATTGAAAAGTCTAGTAGCTTGGGAATCAACCTATGTATCATTGTTTGGGTATTTCCTCAAAATAGTTCTTCTTAGTTATAATTAATGTTTCAAGATTTGTTCCAATGTGATAATGATGTGTTTATGATCCTCTCTAATCCTATCACAAAAATGATATCTAGTATATTGATCCACCGTGGTTTGTTGGTAAGATGTGAGAAGGTTGTGATAAGTGTCGAGGAGGAATTGGAGATTTTACTAGTAATTTGGAAATTATCTAATTAATACCCTAAATTTATGATAAGACTTTTTGAATATTTATCCCTTATCTTGAAAGAAACTGATTATCTTCTATATGATTTTATAGGTCCTTATCCAAGGGTATAATTTCCTAGTGAAGGAATTATTGCCTTGATCTGAGATGAAAATGATATCATCCTCTAACTATTGAAATCATTCCCTGGAATTTCTCATGAGGAAAAAAGGGACACTCTCAGCTTTTGTTCTTCTTAACTCAATCCCCAAAGTGGTAGTTGTTGGATTCTATTGTAGAAGACTCAAATATAGTCAATGTATTCATCACTAGGAATTCAATTAGAATTCAGTAGCTTGAAAAATTTAACAAGTTTATTTAATAATTCAAGGACCATGGTCCGATCCTATTTCATAAAGTAAGAGTTAAAAAATTAGTGGAAAACATTATCAAACTATTCCACTCATTAATCTCATTTCTTGGTGGGTTTTCATTTCCATTATGTGGATTATTAATGTTCTCAACTTCTTTATCATCCTCTATTATTTTTTTCTCTTTATTTTATTTCAAATCTATATGTTTTTTCTATTATAGGAATGATAGGCCCTATGGTCATAGGTTTAAACCTGGATAAAATAAAACAGTGTTGGTATATTTTATTACTTTTTTATATTATATTATTTACAGTTGTTATATTTCAGATTTGGTTTGAATTTTATGTCTTTATTTTTTTATTCAATTTTTATATTTAAATTTTTGTTTTGTTTTGGATCCTAGAAACATGACCCTTCAATTGAAAGGGTACAAAAATTTAACACATATGTCATTTTATGTGTAAAAACACATCATCTAAAATCTTAATTACTACCTATAACTAGTACTATGGTAAAAGGTTCAAACCACATGGAAGGACTGATATTTCATTTTTACAAAAAAACAAGGAAAAATAATTAATATAAATAATAAATAAATATTGGAGGATGGTGATAAAATATGGAAGTGAATGAATATTTTTATGGGTTTGACTGCAAATAAGAATAATGAACATAGTAAGAACATTCAATTGATGAATATGTTAAAATTTCTTGGATGATTTTTATAATAATATTCTATTGTTTAAGGATTTGAACATTAATATATGGATTTTATATGAAGTGTATTACCAAATTTTTCATCATGATAAAATGTGACAAAATAACCCCAAAAATTTACCAGTTGTACAAATCATTTGATCAATAAGTGAAAAACAATCAGTTATCATTGAATTCAATTTTTCAATTGTTCTCATTGTTCTTATCTCTATTGAAATTGATTCACTCTTCCATAATGTCCATAGATTGAAATCAATTTCAAAGAAATACCATTCAAGAATATTTTTCATTGATTCATGATGTTTGAAAAAATTATTATCTAAAGAGAGAGATATATATATAAGAAGAAGAAGAAGAAGAATCTAATAGACAAATGCATGAATAAAATAAAAAAGAATTAACCAGGTAAGACTATTACCAAGGGTGATTAGTCGATGATTATAATCGAATTAAACAAATTTATATACTTTAAAAATGATAATTTCACAATGAATGAAATGAATAAAATAATGTAATATAAAAGTGTGTTCTTTATTCTGGTTCGATCTCTAGAAGCTCTAAATTTATAAATATTTTACGCTTTATAATGCCTGATACAAGTGATTTATGGTTTTATGATGTAATTTCTTTCCCTCCGTTTTGATTGGGTGGTATGGTGTCTTCTAAAGTATGGCGATCTCTATCTCTTATTCCCAATGTTATTATTTTTCTCCCTATATATTTATAGACTCTTCTTTATCTGGTTTCTAACACATATCACAACTCCTCTTATGATTTATCTTGACTCCACTGTGAACTTTCACTGTGCCTCTTTCTCATCATTGGTTACTATATCACATGCCCCTTCCAACATAACTCTTATCTTGTTCCATTCAGCATGATCCCACACACAGATACTCCTCAAGTTGGACGTTCAACAACCATGACCTCCCACTAATTACAGTCAAGCTCCTAAAATCACTTCTAACATAATTTAATCAATGAAAAAAATGAAAATTAAATTTCCAATTTGGGATGTTATGTATATATGAAAGATAATTACTGTGAACATATATGGATATTTTAATATGTATATTTATATTATTTTTAATAATAATAATATATATATGATAATTATTATTATTATACAGAACTATAATAGTATTTACAATCAGATAAACTTGTTAATATATTTATATATAGAAATATTAACATATATTTATTATTATTTGAAATAAAATTGTTATATATATAATTATATTTATATTTACTAATACTTAATATAATTATGTTATTATATACAGAAATTTATATATTTACGATACATATAATTTTAATATATAAAATTAATATTATTATAAATATTATTATTATTATTATACAACTAATATTAATTATATATATTTTTCTTTTTATGTTATTTTTATTATTGATCACATTTTCCTATTTTTATCTGATCATATTTTCTTTATATTCACTCATATCTAAGCCATGTAGAACTTGTGAGGGTGCATCAACCTTGACTTATCAAATTGATGTGGTGGGTCTCCATCCATGGCATCATCCCCCAGTTATCACCAAGGGTTCTTTAGTGGTGATTCCAGTATGATATGTATGGAGTTAGTTGTGCAGTGGAGAACATGTGTTAGAAGTACTATTTGTAAAATCCATAGAGGTTTAGTTGAAGCGGTGTCCTGGTAGTTCACTGGTATCTTTTTCAATCAGCAGCGTACATATTCTTCTAATCAGGTGAGATCGTATCGTCAAATTTTTTGTGGCATGTTAATTTGGATTCAAAAATTTGAATCTATGCAAGGGATTTAGTTGTAGATTTCTGGATCTCAAATTTAAAGGGATTTGAAATTGGAGGCATGGAGAAGACTATGGTGATATTAGGTTCACTCGGCCATTGGGGGTTTGGAAATGGTAAGATGGTGGTGGAATTCTCACATTGGATAACCTGGAAGTTGTATCATTTGTCTATGTAAATAATTTTCTAAATAAATTAATTTTAATTTTTTGTAATAAAGAAAAAAATTTAAATTGTATTAACGAAATGTAAAAAATAATATATTTATAAATTTAAAAACAAAATAATTAATAATTTAATTTAATTAGATTTAAATAATGAAACAAAAAAAATTAATGTAATTACCCAAATATTGAAAATAAATTAAACAATTAAAAAAAATATTAACTAAAGGAATTAATATCTTTTAATTGGTAGAGGAATTAAATAAATATTTAATCCACTAAAAAAATAAATGATATAATTAGTTTGAAACCAATATAAATAAATAATTAATTAATAAAAAATAATGGAAATGAATAGTGAATGGTAAAATCATTTAATTAAATATTTTTAAAATAACTAAAATTACTAAAGGAAATAAAAGGCTATATACATTAATAAAAAGTTAATGTCTTAATGATTTTGTAGAAAATCAACAGTAGTTGATAATTGTTAATCGAAATAATTATTTTTACATTAAAAATAAAATGAAATAAAATAAAATAAAAGGATGTGGCATAGTGTGTTAACAAACTACCACATCATTGTTCCATACATCCTCAAAAGCTCTCTTATGTTTATCCATTTCTGTTGATCGAGTGACAATTCCTCTTATATTTCAATTAAGTAATATTATATTGTAAGATGATCCACTGCCACCCATAAGGATTTTCTCTCTATATAAGTATTTAAAAGGGTATTGAAAATCTTTATGATGATGTTTTTCCAAGTTCAATGTATGTATAGGAAATAGTAGCATAATCACCATATAATTCTTTCTCTCATCCTTCACTTACTGGAATTCAATACATATTGTTGTATATTCCACAATCTCCTTCTTCGCATTGTCTGACTAATAGTTTTTATGGAGACTGTGATACATATTTATGATTCATAGGTGGATGGAGATAGTTGATCTATGAGTATCTTTCAATATCTTTTTCTTTGTCTCCATTTTATGTTTCACATATTCACGACCAATATATTACAACCAATTCTTCATTGATTTTGATCTCTTACAATTTAATTTTATTTATATCATGAATCGTCATTTAAATTTCAACATCAACTCTTTACGAATCATTTTCCTTAAATAGATGGAATGGTTGAGCATCATTTCATATTGGAATGAGGAAATATTTTCTTAGGATTTCAATGTAGATTATTTTCAATTATATGGTGATTGGATCCTTCTCAATTATCTTCATTGATTATGACGTTGAATCCATTCTACATAATGAATCTACCGCACTATTTTTCTTCACTGGATGGTAATAGATTGAATATTTGTAGTCCACGATCAACTCTAGCCATATTTTTTGGAGGATATTAAGATACTTAAAAGTGAAAATATATATTAGGCTCTTATTGTTTGTATATATTTCACACTTCTCCCCACTGAGATAATTTTTCTAGACATTCAATAAAGAAATCCATGTAGACAATTATAGATCATGTATGGGATAATAATATTCAAGAAACTTCAAGCTACCATGAGGCTTAAGATATCACAATATAATTAAACAAAAATAGAAAACCCAATAACATAATTGAATCGTCTCTATATACCATTAAAAGTTCACCACATGACTATAATGTGAGGTCTAATGCAGTGATAAGACACTTTTCAAGTCAATATGTCTATATTCTTATTCACTGGTCAATAAAATATTTTCTCCATTATGTGTTATCATAGTTTGTGGTATTAAAATCAATGATAATTTTATCAATAATAATCTCTAATACCCAGCTACAAATATAAAGATATGGTTCTTCGGTATAGATACTGATCTAGGCTAGTCCTTAAATGCTTTTGTCTTAGAAGGCCCCATAAATATGACTTTTATAGTGATAATATTTCACATGAATGATAATTCCTTCATCCAAAACATATATTTAAATTTTTTTAATATTGTTTCAATTTTATAAATGTCATTATAAATGTATTAAAATGATGCTCATTCTGATTGATACTTTTAGAGTATATGATAATATCGTCTAAAAAGACTAACACAATTGTTTTAGGTAATATCAAGAGGAATAATTCATTATGACCATAAAGACTTATGGATAATTTTAAATATGGAATGAAATCCCCATGAATTTAGTGTCCAAACCATGTTCAATTGATAGTTTGAAAACTACCTTTTTAGTATACCATTAATTCGATATATCCTGATCGAAGGTCTACAATAGTGAAAAAAATGGTCCCCATGTATTTGATCAAACTATATTTTTATAAATGTAAGGGGATACCTATTATTTATCCTGATATTTTTTAGTTTAAAATCTTTAATATAGAGTTTCATTGGCCCATCCTTCTTCTTGCCAAATAGGACAAACCCAACCCATGTTGATGAACTCAATCATATATAAATCTTTTCTAGATTTTCTTGTAACTATTTTTTCTTCTCGTACAGTTGAACAAAAGAAATTCTATAATGAGTGTTCAATATGTGTAGTGATCCAGGTATAAGTTCAACTATGATCTCATCCTATTGGTACGAATAAAAATGGGATTCAATTTAGAGAAAACATTGGTGTAGTACCTCACAATGGACATGTCTTCAGCATGATTCTATCAAATGTCTCAATCAATTGGGAAACATTATATTGATTTTATAGAAATAATATCCATCAATTATCAAAATTTTATAGCATATATTGATCCTCCTCCTTACTCTAATATAATATTAATTGATGACTTAAGACATGAAGAGTGATCTCTATATTCCAACAGTTTATATTTTATTTATATAATTATATCTAATCCAAGACCAATATATATTCAATCTACATTAACGCATGTTGTATACGATTTTATAAACTATTTATTCCAAAAAAAATTGTAGAGCATCTATATAAATTGTATGCTAAAATTTAATTCTTTTATGTTTTTAATAATTGATTATCACCAAACATTTTACGAGTTTTATGAATAGTTATACTATAAATGAAAGATATGATTGAATTGATTAAACAAGAACTAAAAAATGACATATAATCATGAATGAATAACTAATGTACCTTTCAAAAAAAATTGGTTCCATCTCACTAGTAAGGATATATTATTCCATTTCATTCCCACTCAAACTTTGATGGTTTTTTATTGATTGTCTATGACAACACCTGGCTTAGGGTATTTTATTTGATTATAATTGAGTACCTTGAAAATTAAGTAATATACTATAGGAAAATGGATTATCTGAAACTACTTTAATGTTTCAACATTAGTCAGATTCATCATTTTTCATGGTTACAAAATAGCCATATTCTCATTTCTACCAAATTTTAATCGTCTCTCATTTCTCATCATAGAGTTTCCAAGATTTTTCATCCAACACTTTTTAAAAGTGGGATATTGGTATTTCCTTCCTCTATGAAATTTATCTGTAGATTCATGTGAAGAGAAATATATTTTATGTTTCTTCTCTCCAGTCCCATGAGAACACATAGACTCAAAAATATTCGTCTAAACATTTATAGTGCAACAAAAAACTCATCATTGATATCAGTGCCTTGAATATTTAAAAATTTTCATTATCACAACTTTAATCTAATAAAGAAGGGGTCCACGAAACTTTCAGTACTGATTGAGAAAATGTATCATAAAATGAAATAATTGTGAATATTTCATCAAACAGCCTAATTGACTCATATACCATATACTTTAGTCAAAGATACTCTCTATCCATTTTATGTTGTTGTGCTCATGAAAAATATTAAATGAATTTTTTTTCAGATGTCTTCCCATTTCTTGGTGTCGGTATCCTAGACGGATTTTGTGCTCTTTCTAATTTACAATTATAGACTTTCTTCTCCCACAACGTGATAACATCCAACTCAAAATTCTATGTATCTGATATTTTGAAGTTATAGAATATTTTATAAATATATCTAATCTATTATTAAGTACTGAGTCTCTCAAATGAGACACTATACATATGATTCCTTTGTCATGTAAAATTTAATACTCTAACCCAATCCCTCTTAGGAGGAGGAGGATGGTGTTCTGTGTGATTCCATTAATTATTCTTATCTATATCTTGATTATCCAATACATCTATGATTTCCAATTTATCCACTACAATTCGGAAATAAATATCATTGGGGTAATCAATATATTTCACATCATGATGGTTTTTTGCATAGTTTATCTTATTTTCAAACATTAAATAAATAAATTAAAATACACTTATAATATATTATCTAAAAAAATAAGAATGATAACTAATAAACATAGTAGGAATTACATATAGATTATAAGTATATCCTATCAATTGGGTACCTAGGTTTGAATCTATGTTATCAACAGAAATATCCCTATTAGTTTTTATAACAAAATATTAGTTTCATGTCCTTCATAATATATTATAATGTGTTTTTTAATTATAAAAATGTATCCCTCATGAGAATCAAATTATGTTTGAGCATGTACCATTTACATATTCTAGGTAATGGTCAAGTCAATGGCCGATTCTACCTATTCTGAGTTATTTACCCAAGGTGTATTTTTTCTAGAGACACAATAACATATAGTATCCATACATGATTTTAATTTCAATGAACACCCTCACTCTATATTTCAATAAAAATATAATTTATTTTACAATTCCTAGGATTATTACTCAGGATCTCTCTTACGTAGTCTATTCAAAATCCCCAAGAATACATAGGCCATACCCTAAAACCCAATATAGTGACCCATGTATTTTATAGATATTATAAAATTATTTTTCATACATAAATATGTAAAATGTCAAACCCCAAAGATCATGATTCATGGTGTCTTTGAACGACATGGTTCATAAAATATAAAAATGAAATTTTAAATATGAAATATGTATTTTATTCTCATTAAGAATATACAAAATTAATTTGAACTCCAAAAAATATTTTGGATATTCTGAGGAATACATATAATAAATTGCAAAGAAAAAACTAGTGAGGTAACAAACTGGATAAGGAATCATGACATGTGAGTCAAATGTGTAGCAAAATATCATAAAATATAAGGTCATGATTAATCACATGGAAGAAAAAAATAAGAACATGGTAAAATATGATAATGGTAAGAAAGGAAATGGCGGAGAAACATATAACATGACATCAACAAGAGTCGAGGATATCTACATAGCTTATTTCTAATAGTGTACAAATTCTTATAATGGATTAGGATTACTCACCACTCCCATACATAACATCTATTGAGAATAATTTGTTAACTATTGAATTGGAGATCTATCTAGATACACCAATCAAATAATGAAAATTTTTTAAGTGTTACACCAAAAATTAATCAATCATAAGTAAAAATTATTTGAATTACCCATGGAAATAAAATTAAATGAAATGTCTTTCCACATGTCATAATGAAAGGAAATTTCCAAATTAATAAAATTGAGAGATAAACATAATGATTGTTTTAACTATATGAAATAGATATTTGAGTAATATAGTTACATATGTTAGATATATTTATTCATATTTTATATAGATTAATTACCATTAATGATATAGTGAAGGATATGTAAAGATATAGTGGTTATAACACATAGAAAAAGGTGTTTTAGAAAGATACGTCACCTTGAGGCCAATTCGTCATGTACATAATTAATCATCATTGTTTAATAAATTATCTATATTATTTACATTATTTTGAACCAATTTATATTTTATTATTATTTATATTTTATATATTATCATTTTTTATTAAATTACTTACTTATTTAAGTTCATGTCCTGTATTGTGATGATATTTGAAGAATTTTTCCAAAAGAACTTTTGTAAGAGAACTAAGGAAAAATATATTATTTTTTAATCCCTTATATAAAAATAATATGAAAATAAATATCATTATTATAAATCCATTTCACTTAAAATGAAATCTAAGAAATATTACTATGAAAATTGAATTGTGTTACAATCATGGTGATGTTAGGTTGTACATACATGTTAGTAACATTTTTATTTATCTAAGATAATGATGGAAATAATGTATGTTTTATTTACAAATTATAGAATAATATTTATATCATAAATATATGTTTTGTTTACACTTTTAAATTCCATTAATGTGATGGTGTAATGAAATATTAATCACATCACATTGTGCAAGTGTTAATCCAACCTGTGCATGAACAAATTTATTGTCATTTAATGAATATAAATTTAAGAATGTATAAAAATATTTACATTTATAAAATTAATATTATTTCACGAATATAAAATATATAAATCAAATCAATCATCATAAATTGTTTTGAGAGGCGATGATTGAAAATTAATTACATCAGTTCATGAGACAGTAGTCTTCCATTATCATAGATACCAATTTGAAGGAAGAGGAATTAGAATGTAGTTATTAAATTAACTTAATAAAATATTAGTATATTGGATAAGCTTATGTTACTATATCATCATGATTTAATAGTATTTTAATGCGATGAAATAAGAAAAAAATTAAAAACTCGTGGTTAAGAATGATACTTCTTTATTTGGAACACCTCATAAGGTTTTCACCAAATGCCTTACCATAATGATTTTATAATATTTAAAGGACTATAAGACAAGTTAATGGATGTAAGGAAGGTATGTGGTTGTTTTTTTGGAAAAAAGTCTTTTTATGTATGAATAAATGAAAATAGGTGGTACTCTTTTATAATTCAAAATGCGAAGTATTTTTCGTAAATAAACCATACTATTAGAAAATGGGAAGTAAATTTCAATATATGTAACTCAAAATGGATATGTAATTGATTTTAGGATAGATATTTTTTATAAGAACCTCCATAATATAAAATAAACATGTTATTCTCTTTAACTTCATTGTTACTCACTTTTACCAATTATGTTTTGCCTCACAGTAACTAGAATTTAAACTGGGTAGATAATAATTTTAGAATAAAAATATAATCATTCTTATAAGATAATTTTTACACAATAATTTTCAATAAAAAATAATATTCACTAAATAATCATTCTATGTATTTGGCTAAATAATTTTTTTCATATAATGAAGAAACCTTGTTTTTACCATAACTGATGCAATTAATTTTTTATAACTTTTATGACATAAAATTAATTTGACCATATTAAACTATATTAATTATTATTATTAAAAATACATATTCTATTTAATTAAATTAAATTCAAATATTTTTTATAATTTAATTTAAAATAAAACCTAGAAACCTATTGAAAATGGTTTTTTGGGAAATGAAATTTTGAAGCATAGGATGATCTCATATTAATTATGTGAATAACAGTCATCTAAATCTGAATTAAAATTAATATAAATAAAAATAAAATATAAAAACATTATTCAAATATTTTCTTTGGATTTATTTTAATTTATTAAAAATGATAAAATTTAAGAATAATAAAACATTTTGAAGAAAACAACGTCTTTAAGATTAAATATAATCTTATACCAAAATCATGAATATTGATGAATAAAATAAAAATATTTTTATGTTAATAAATAAATTATTTCATCTATAAATTCATTAAAAAATTATAAATGTAATTTGTCTATTAAATTAAATTATTTAAGGGAATTAAATGATAGTATTCAAAAAACCCTGATTTTTTTTCAATTCACTGAAAAATCAATAATTTAGAAAAATTCAAAAATATCACCCGAATGACATATTGATATATTTTTCTAAAAATTGATTTTTATTTTATAAAATAAAATTTGAAAATTTAATTTAATTTAATTATATGATTTTATTTATAAATGTAATTAAAATAATTTTTGAATAATATTTATTTTTCAAAGAATAAAATATATTCATTAAAATGTTGATTTTTAAATTATAAGTTATTTATTACAAAAATATATTGATGATGAAATTTATATATATTGAAATTTTAATTTAATAAAAATAATACCTAAAAATTAATTTTCTATCTTATAAAGGTCATATATATATTTTTTCATTTTTTCTAAGTGTTGTGTGTTATATATTATATCGAACGTTTCTTTTTTCAAGAACATGGGGTTTTATAAGAGACACTTTGAATATAAATTGAACACATAATATGGGTGGTTTGGCTCACCATACCCTTGATAGGGGGTTATTTATAATCTAAACCCCTATGATAGATTTGAGATATGTTTGTTTATATTTATCAAATCATACTGTAGGACTTGTTACCCGAAAAAAACGACAGGTTTCCAAAATTCCACTATTTGAATCCCTATGCATGTGGGGGAGATTATATTTCGGGAAAAACTATATGTTTGAGATATTCTATAAAATTAGAAAAATTATTTTGTATTATTGGGATTTTATATCTTTTATTATGTTTTAAAGTCATATGATTTGGGGTTATTGATGTTACTACAATCATGTTAATAAATCAGTGTTTGAGAATTGGTATTAAACCACAACGTGGTGTCCATCATATCTAGGGAATCAGAACCCATTTAGATAATATGGTATAACACCATGTTGGTTATCATAAAATAAAAATTATTCATATGATTTTAATTAACCATTGTATATGGGGATCATTCTTGATAGTAGAATCCTACATAACATTTGAAGAAAAGAATCAGATTTCACATTGTTCTGATAAGAAATATGCAACTTAAATGGTGTGAAAAATGTTTTTTGAACGTGACCTATTCATATGGGTGATCCTAGATCCACTTCGTAAAAATTAAGTCACATTGAAGGAATAAATGATATAATATGAATCAATTTAAATAGACCCAATATTGGTGGTATTTTCAACATACTAATGAAATAATCATTGACAGTCTCTAATTCCACATGATCTTCTCTCGAGGTGAGAAATAAGAGATTATGGATGATTAGCCACAACACATTATAAAGTAATATTAAATTTTAAATGGATTAAAAATTGAGGTTTCCCTATTATTCATATACGGGAATGTGGTCCTTTGAAGAGGATATGGACGTGGTTTTTTCTTACATAAAATGTTGATTCTTATTTTGGGGTATTTTGGTACATGGATTACACATAAATGTTTCCCGAATATCTATGTCAGATAAACACCCAGTGGATTCCATGATATTTATGTGTGGTTTATACACAGAGTATTACCACCTAACATTGTGGGTTTTACACACACAGGCTTCCTTAGGATACTTAATCTTGATTGTGAACCTTTGAATGAATTGAATATAGGGTCACGGATTTCACCAAAGGATGTTTCCCTCATTGGATAATTTTATTTTATTAATTTCATGGTAATTTCATGTTTTTGAGACCAATGGGGTCATTATTGGTGTGAGAAAGAAGATATAGAAGGGGATATAACATAATTTATATGTTCATGTGACATAATCAATTTGGATTACGAAAGGGATTACGATGAAAATTCTTTTCTATATGAGGAATTTGAAAATGGTATCATGAATACATTACATATATTACAAAGATTATAGTCACATAAAAGTAAATATAAAAGTATTTTGGATATGGGTCTTAGTCAATAATATGTATCTAAAATATCATATTAAGAAAAGGAATCATATTCCATATATTTCGTAAATTCATTTTATGCTAATGCATATTTAAGGATGATTAAAATCAAGGGGATTATTTTCCCAATTTTTAAAATATATTGACATATACCAATGGGGCTTATTACTCATATTTGAATCATGCAATTAACATTTTCACCACTGATATCTAATCCAACTTGTGTCACAATTGGTGTGATAAACATGACATAGAGGGATATTATTTTAATTAAATATAGATATCAGACTGACAAACTAAGTAATAACTAAAGGAATATGATCAATATACCATTATGAATATGGAATTATGAGTTTTCAGCAATGTAAATAAAATTTGATAAATATAGAAATAATCATTATCATTATTAAAGATTAATTAATTGTTTATTACAAAAAATTACACATAATAAAACCAGGAATATTGATGATTCTAGTTTCTATTGGAATTTTATACATTACATAATAATTTAAAATATAAAAAACAATATCTTTACTGAAAAAATCCATTATATTATCACACTTAAAACTGTATTAGATAACTTGTGGACATATATAAGAAATGGGTGAGCTATAAAGCCAGATAAGAGAGTAAAAACTTCCTAACATGATGATAATAATTCTTGTTAGAAAATAAGAATATCAATGGTTCATAAGAAGAGTTTGAATCATAAACATGAACAGTGTGACAAGATGTAACATGATAATCCTAACATCAAAAATGTGGAAAGAACGTAAAACACTGCATCATAATCCTAGATCAAGGATTAACCTCCTTGATATAATGGTGGACATAGTCCAATGAAATAATTAGGTTTACTCCTTTCTTAAAATGATATCTCATGATACTAAACATTACCAAATGCATTTGGGTGCTATACAATTTTAGGCTCACCCATCACATTCATTTTTTCCTAATGGTTATGTATTCCCCATTGGTCATACCATGTGGATTCACTGATCCTTATAATTTATTTCATAGTCAAGGAATGTGGAAAAAATATATTTATGTCCCCAAAATTTTTTTACATTTTCATAAATTTTAATACTTTTAACAAGAAATGGGTATATTATTCACCACATAATTTCTTTTTCATGGAAAATCACGATGAAATTTCGATATCATAATGACATGACTTAACAATTCATAATAAATTCTTAATGAGGGAGGGGGACATATAATCACATATAAAAAAATGTTTACTAATATAGTAATAGGAAAACAGATCCAAACATAGTAAAATTGGAATTATAAGGCATAATATAATGATGAAACGTGAATAAAGAAACAAAATCAGAACTATATTTTGGCATTTTAATAGGTGTACATAAAGAAACGTGGGAGGATTAATGATATTGAATGTGGACTATCATAATTTATGAATTAAATGGGAGGTATTTAAAATATTCAATAATTTATCCCACTATAATCAAATGAAATTTAAGAGACATAACATAAAAGATGTTCCTGAATGGAAATGAGAGGAGAGAAATCTGTTACAAAATTTTGGCATGGTAATTGGTGTACCTAAAAATCATTGAATATGTAATGAGAGTGAAAGACACTCTCATTATTTATACATAAAATGTATACTATGGGGATATGTAAGAATGTATCTCAACAGAAACAAAAGTAAATTTATAGACATAACAAAAAGAAGTGCTTGATAAAAAGAGGGAAGTGGAAGATCCCATACTTGACTGTGTTACTCCAAATGTTCGATCGGGGATTCTTGATACATAGGTGAAGCATTTGACGGACTATAGTGAGTTCAGAGATGATAATGGACGTTCTAAATGTATTTTTAGTTTAGACAAATGTAGTATTAGGTGGTCGTATATAAGAAAGGTGTGTGGAATTCATTAGCATTTCTCAAACATAGGTTTTGGACTCTATATAATAAAATAACGAAAACCAAAAACCTTAACATGGTATTTGACCATGGTTTCATCCAGTTGGGTGTGTTTGTAATTATTTTATAAGTCCAAGTGAAAAAACACAATAATATAATACCCTTTTTGATGTGGATGTGAGTCATACTCTTAATGAAAAGCTTCTAAAATCAAGAAATATATTATATGTTTTGGGGGATTCATAATTACTTTATAAAATAAATAGAACACAAAAGTAAAATTATTTTTTTGTGGAACCATATATATGGTCTTTGAAACTATTTATAGTATTTATTACATCACTTTTGGTACATTACAATGTAATAATACACACCGTCTATTAATACCACATTTATTTTTACCCAAAAATTTGATTATCTCAGAAAAAAATGAAAAATGAAAAATTTCATATTTTTATCATTTTGCATCAAAAAAATAATATTTATTTTATCTAAATAATTTTCTAAATATCACAATTTTCACTTTTAAAATAAAATCAACATTTATTAAGAAATTATGGTTATTTTACAAAAACAGTTCTCGAACCCCTATAAAAATTATATTTGACTTCATAAAATTATATAATAATTTTATTAATAAAAATTAGTTATGAATAATATTAAAATAAAATTTTATTTATTAAAAACATCCATTAACTAATCAAATTAAATTCCTTAATTGAATTGGAATATTATTAAAATAAGCTGTCTTTATTTTATTGTATCAAAATATGATTATTATCAAACTCATTACATTATAATTTATAATTTTAATTAAATAAGGAAGAAATATAAAAAATATATAAATGAAAATGATATATAAATAATCATACTATTTGGGTTAGTTTTTTCTTTTTTTAAATTAAATCTATAATTAATTAACTCATAATCCTTTTACTATGGTAATTAATAATTTTTGTAGCCACTATTCATATTTTCAAAATTTGGGTAGAACATAATACCTAATATTAATTATGCTGATCATAAAAATTTAATCTATTAATATAAATAGGTTTAATAATTTCATTAAATATAAATCCTTCAAGCATGACAGAGAGTATATTTTTCGAAAATGTGTTTTCTATGGAAATTATGATTCTACATTAAATCTATTACTGGTAATATTAATTTTATTAATTTCAATTAATAAATATAGAAATATAATATAAAAATTTAATTTAATTAAATTCTCAGTAGGGGTTATCTTAATTAATTATAATGGAGAAACATTATTCATTTCAAAACAATTTCAAGTAAATTGCTTTTTAAAGCTAAATATATACTAATTCTAAAATATGGTATAATTTAAATTTAATTTTAATTAATTGAATAAAATATAAGTAAATAATAATTATGTTACCTTAAAATAAAAATAAGGTACTGTTGGGAATTTTACATTACTTAATTTAACAACAGAAATAAGTATTTTACCTAAAAACTATATTTTTCACAATTCACTAAATAATATGTATTTTTAAAAAATAAAAAAATTTAACACTGTATTAATCAATATATGATGATATAGAAATTTTAGTAAATTTTATCATATACATATCAAAATATTTATAGAAAAAATCATTTTTTGAATAAAACTTATTTTGATGAATGAAAAGTCATTAGCAAAAATTGATTGATTATTTACTATTCATTTATCAATATATTTAATAAATATTTATATTTAACAATTTATTTCATCCTAATCATATCCAAAAAAATTATTTATAGGTTGAAACTGTCATATTAAATATTCATTTTCTATTTGGGTTTTATGTTGTGTATCACATTCGATATCAAACATAGTTTTCTCTTTAAAAAACACAGGGTATTACATTCTTCTCCTGATAATAAAATTTTTCACCTTAATTTAAACATGAACATGTTAATCAAAATTTTGATACTTGAAAATATATTTCTTGAAAATTCACATAATAAAAATATTTAATTAATCATACACTTGGAAGGATAAAAAGGTATTTGTTATGTTTATCTTGTATCATGGTTTTAGAGAAAGAGAATATTCGTTCGATAAGAAAACATTAACATGGAAGAGAACACAATCACCTAATAACTAATAGAGTGTGAAATAGAACATGGTGATAATAAACACAACTACTACACTACCATAAATCTTTGTTGGGTGATAAGATCATCAATTCATCAGAAATGATCTTAGAGGGATACATTATAAATGGCATGTATTTATATAACATATTGATTTATAGGCATTAATCTATGTTATCCATTATCTCATTAAAACATATAATATAATTGGATCTATTTTTACAATAATAATGGTTCAAAATGATATTATGAATTTAACAAAGAATATCCCATGTGAGTGTTAAACTAAGAGCATTGTAAGGCACGTTATTGTGTACCATGTTTCACTGAGTTAGGCTCGACAAACCTAGTCAGGGTTATTACCTCTAGGTACATAGATTATAGAACCATAGACACTTGAAGTATATAAAAAGGTATGTATTTTACTGATAAACAACTTATTTTATAATTACCAAAATCCTGGGAAATTATCTTATATATAGACTTATCCCTATGGCTTTTGCTAGAGTTTTCTAATACTAATCCCAAAAATAACTATTCTTTTACTATTATACTAACTATAAAAACCATGATATATATTAAAAATTATTTTATGATTTATTACATAATAATACACATAATAAAATCTAGAAGATCATTAATTATAGTGTATTTTTCAATTATGTACATTGAATAAAATTTTTAAATATGAATACTAATAACTTTATTGAAATTTTCCTTAACATTATCACATTAAAATCTACATGGGTTATCCTGGGGACATACACAATAAATGGGTTAGTTATAAATCACAATAAGGTAATAAATATGTAATAACATGAAGATAACATTGCATGTTAGAAAATAGGCATATCAATGGGGTATAAAATGAGTTGGAATCATAATCATGAAAAATGAGACATGATATATTATGATAATCATAACATGGAAAATGTGGAAAAAACATAAAACACTACATCATAATCATAGGTGAAGGATAAACTGCTCATAAATCTTGTTGGAAAAAGTCCCATAAAGGAATCAAGTTCACTCACTGTCCAATCCTAACATCTCATGAGAACAAACAATACAGAATGCTTTGGAGCATTATATCATTTCAAGATCACCCATCACAATAATTTAATTCTCATCTTTACGTGTTCCACATAGATCATACAACACAGATTCATTAATAATATCAATTTTCTATATAATAATGGAGTGGTGAATAAATATATATATTTCCCCAATAAAAATGTATATGTCCATAAATGTTAACATCCTTGGAAAGAAATGCCCATGATATTTGATATAAAAATGTTTTGACATGTAAAATTGCGGTGAAATTTTGGAAGTATAAATACATAACTAAAAGATTCTTACATATGTTTAGATGAGGGAAATGGGGGGTCTCTAATCACATATACATAAAATTGGAAGAAATAGGGACATGAAAAAATACATATTCCACCATAATAAATTACAAATAGAAGTCTTAAGTGAATGAATAAACATGAAAAAAATAATCCTCAATATATTTCAGCATGGTAACAAGTGATGAAAGGATAATGGGAGTATTGACGAGAGTTAAAGGGTGATCTCAACATTTATATATAAAATTTATAGTAAGGGGAACATGTATGAACATTTCCCAACATAAGAAAGTATAATTTAAGAGACATATCCTAAAACAAATACATTAATGGAAATGAAAAGAGAAAAATACCTTATTAAATTTTTGCATGTTAACACGTGCACATAAAATCTCATGGAATGATTAAAAAGATTGAATGGAAGCTCCCATATTTTATACATAAAATTAAAATATGAGTGATATGTATGAAATAATCCCAATATAATAAAAATTAAATTTAGAGGCATAAATAAATGAAAATCATTATAAAAAGAGGAGAGTGGAAGGACCCTTACAAGAGTGTGTGACTTCAAATGCATGGGAGGGGATTCATGTGTCACGACCCATCCCTCGGGTCCCATATTATGACTACCCCAAACCAGCCTTCCATAGGCCAGGGGCTGGTGACTAGCACCAATGGTGTAATTCCTAAAAACTGGGAAGGCATTGCCTTTATAAAATGTAATCACACACAACCAAAGTATAAGCGGAAGCAAAAAGTATGTAAAAATGTATAACAAGTGTGCTGAAAGTACAAAAGGGGACGGAAATACAAGCCAACAAAAAGGTACATCTACAACTAAAAGAATGTACAACTGAAAAAGAAAAACTACTGAATAGAGAAAGCAGCTCCTAGATCTTCCTCTGAGTTCCTACTTGAAGGGTAGGTATATATATCCTCCTAAGCATTCCATGTATATTGGTCCACTCTGTGTGTTATCACGCCGAGCGATCCACCTCCAGGAACCGTCCAGTCCTGGCGCTCTCGGCCTCCGTCAGCATTGTCCGTCGTCTGCATCCAGCACAACAAGGTGTTGGCATAGCCCGTCTAGGGGTGAGTATAACGATACTCTATAGGGATCTCGAGACCCTCTAGGTCTCACAAAGTACAATAAGGATAAACCAGAAAGTATGAAATCAATGGATAACCATTACATAGGTATATGACAATACATATACCTAAGTTATCAAGTAACCCATCTCAATCATTATGAAAACACAAAGGTCATTGACTCATCTCAATCCCGGATTTTTATTATCAAAACCACGACTGCTGGAAAAATCCTCCTCTGTCGAGTACAGTGGCCCTGTCATGACTCTGAGGCATTACTCACAAACCTTAGACTACTGAGGTACTTCTTCTGTCAAGTACTGCGGGTCTGCTTCCAAAACGGGCGCTCTGTCCATTTGGGTCTGCCGCCAAATCGGGCGCTCCCCCAAATAGCCGTTAGAGGAACTCCTCCTATCGAGTATCATGGGTATTCTTCCAAACCAGGTGTTTCGTCCGCCGTGGGTATGCTACCAAACTGGGAGCTCCGTCCATTAGGCTAATCGAATCACTCCGAGTCGAATCGGTCAAGCAGTCGTCACATCTATATCTACTAGGTCTCTACACGCTGTATCCTCATGTCCAGGAGGATCCGATCAAATATCTATTAGTCAATACTCTATGTGTCATGAAGTCTCACATGGAAGTATCTCAAAGGAATTCCTTGTCATAAGGGTCTCAACTTAACAGATGGCGCGTCAATCGGACGCCCGGTCTGTGAGTTACTAGTATTTTAGTCCCGGGGGCCCGGTTGGATTCGTGTACAAAACAACCTAACCGTGAGTCAACTATACCCTAAACTCTAGTGGGCTATACTCAAAGAGATTTCTATGATCCAAGTATATAGACACCACTGTCAGTTCGTCAAACGGACATCCGGTGCCGAAGATATGGCCCAAGAATGTAAAGGCATCGGTATGAGCCCAGGTCCGGTCCGACCCAGTTGGACTGACTCATCCCAACTCAGTCTGGGTCGACCTGGTCTGGGTCGACCCAGACTGACTTGTTGGGTCTGACTCAGCCCGTTTGGTTGGGTCAGTTTATTCAGTTCAGCCTAGACCGCTGGGCCCGGGCCAGCGGACTGCGTGGACAATTCGAGCCAAAAGTCGCCATGTGGGCGGTTCTGCCCGAAGGCCAGTGGCAGGTTCGACCAGAGCATTGTGGGGCACGACTCGTGCGGCTTGGGCCGAGAAGCCAGTGGCAGGACGTGCGGGGTGCGGGCAGGCCGAAGGGGTGCGGGCTGGCCGTGGGGAAATAGGTAGGCTGTGGGTAGGCCGCTGGGGCGCGGGCAGTGCGTCAGGACGCACCGGGTAGGGTGGCTTGGGTGCGGGGGCATGGGGCCGGTGGCCTAGGAGCCGGGCAGGGTGTCGGGATGCCAGCCTGGGTGCCGGGCAGGCGGCCTGGGAGCCGAGCAGGCGGCCCGAGCGCCGGGAAGGGCATCAGGGGGGAGACCTTGACGCCTGGCAGGGCATGGGGCCTGACGACAGTGCACAAGGTGCGTGGGAAGGGTACCTACTGGCTGGGTAGGCTGCAGTTTCGGTCGGGGAGCTCTCCAGGCAGCGCGCGGGTAGGCGGTCAGGCTCCTCCTAACCGGCATCGTGGTTCGCGGAGGCTGCGGGTAGCGCAACCTTTATTCGCCATCTTTGTCATCGTCTCCTCATTCACATGCTATTGTTACATCACCGTTGACTCAAGGTTCTGAAAACACAAATGTTGCAGAGGGGTTGGGTCGTGTTCGTTCGGCCCGAACCCTCCACATTTGAATGATAGCAAGTGGTTCATGAAGTTTATTAAACATGAGAGGATAATGCATTAAAAAATATAAAACACACCCCTACCTCGCTTGTCATTCGTCGCTGAGGATGTTGCTGAAAGCGGGCGTCGTTTTGTTGACGTCGGAAAATAAGAAGCCGAGGATGACGTCGGTGTTCTCGTGGATGAAGCTTCCCTTTCCATGTTCCTGTAGAAGATGGAAGAAGATGTCCGAGGAAGAAGTCGAAGAATAGAGGACATCGCCGGAATTCTTCACATTCTTCATTGGAAGGAAGAGTCGTTCTTCATGTTCTTTCTCCAAAACTCCAAACCTCCCCAAAGAGAATCACCAACCGCAATAGAATAATAGCTTCTCTAATATTTAATTGTTGTCATGCATTCCAAAAGGAATTAAAAATATTTCCAAGTAAATTAATTTACTTCACTATATTAATGGGTGAAGTTGTCTTAATTAATTAGGGGGAGGAAGGTGAAGAATTTAATTAATCCATTAAGTGAATAGGAACATTAATAAGAGGGAGTTGGTAATTTAACATCCTCCATAATTGGGACTTCATGGAGATAAAGGGGAGTTTAAGGGGTTTGCTATTAATGTGGGCCCCACCACACAATATCCTCCCATTGGAGGTTATGTGGGGGTGGTTCCCACCTCTAACTTCCCATTGGAGATAATAACCACCACTCTAAATAAAAATGTGTTACACAAACATTTTTATTTAATCTTTAAATTTTAAATAGCATCCACAATTTATAACTTCCATCCACGATGAAATGAAGCTATGGTAAAGGTCTCCTTAAGAAAAAAATGGCGTTGTGAGTTCAACGGTGCCCTCAGATTTCAATTCCGAGCACCGGTTCAAAAGATAGAAAAACCCGGATTTGCGTTCAATTAATGTACATGAACAAAACTTCAGAAGTTGATTCTGGGAACACCGGGCCTCAGAATCAGTTGTCTTCAGAAACTGCGGACACGTAAAATTCCAAAAAATTATGAAAAAAATATCCTTGAAATTTATGGGTCTTTAAATTACCGCCACCTCAGGGCTTTACGTCCCCGTATGGCTACAACACACTAGGGAAACTAAAGGTGGGTACTGAGCCCGCAACTGAGCCTCCCACTCCCATGTACTCTCTTGGAGGTTTCCATTCTGGCAGCAAATGTGCACCAGAGGAATTGATCATCCATGCAAGACCCACTCTGTAGATTCTCAATCTCCATTAGAACCTCCGTGAATGTCTCCCCGACATCGATGTCCAGGTCCCCGGGGTCGATGATGTCGGATGAGTCATGCACGCATATCCTCAGTTAAGATACGTGGAAGAAGTCGTGAACCTAGTACAACTAAGGTGGAAGGGCCAGGCGGTAATCCACCTCAAATACTCTGCTGAAAAATTGGAGGAGTGATTGTAAGTGACTGTAGATAGGTTGCACCATCTCTATCCAAAATGGATATGTGTATGGCAGCCAGCTGCTCTGTCGCCTCTCCTAGCAGCTGAACACCATTCCTTCTACTGAGCGCATCTGCAACAACATTCCCCTTCCCAGAAGTATAGACTATCTCGATGTCATAGTCCTGGTGGAACTCAAGCAATCGCTATTGGCTCAGGTTCAGATCCTTATGAAATAAGACCCACATGAGAATATTGAGATTAGATTAAACCATAAATCATTTTCACAACGAACTATGGGTGAGAATAGGCAATTGTAAGAACTCGACTTCACCATTCATTGCCTACATTCTACAAGAGATACTAAGATTTATCCTTTTATGAAAAGGGAAATCAAGTCTCATCCCCTAGATAAAAAATGTAATTTTCCTAATACAGTCAATCCTGATAAGAACAGAAATAATTCATGGCATGTACGACGTCGTAAGGCCTCGACGCTACTACCAAGAGATCCAACCATTACTCTCGCCTCCATGGGTTGAGTCACACTGTCGGCATCAATGTGTTGTCACTGGTTCTCTTCCAGTTGAAATATTGAATGTGAGGGTCAACTCAACAGTTTTAACCCGAACCAATTAGTATTAGAAACACAAAAAGGCAAGAAAGAAAACGTCACAAGGACATGTGTCTTTTATTACTGCAGCTCAAAGTACAATGACACAAAGCAACCACAAAAAACGACATCAACAAAGCTAAAAGCATCATGAACAGAGGCCTCTATGACTAGAACTAGTCCCGCTCCTATATACTTGCTTTCAAAGATCCATAGTCGAATGATTCAGCTACCTAAATTTTAGCTCTCCCATTTCCACCTGTTCCCTGTGGTCGGGGTGGACCTCCTGGTGGTGGTGGTGGAAACAACTCGAATCATCTCCCACCACTAGCTACACAACCAGCTCCCCTGCCACATCTGCCTTCACCCTGCAGAACATATCGATCCAATGACTGCCTCTGCCTGGGAGGTCCTTAATCTATCTTCTGATCGTCTGTATGGCGGGTCGGATATTCACATTCCATGTGACCAAGATCTCTACAAGAGTATAAATGTCTTCTCCTGGTATGCCTGGCTCTGTCTCGCACTGGGTGCCCCACACAACCGATCCTGAGTCATGTTGTTGATCACCAATTGGTCCGGTCCTCTTGGACTTCTGTGTCATCTGTCTACTTCTAGATGTAGGAGACTCCACTTCATGTCGCCTAGTGGTGGGTCTTGAAACTGGAGACTGCTCAGCAAGGAAACTCTCCACTAGGAGGGCTCTCTCCAACACCCATGTCTTCGTCGAGATTCTGTGTTAGACCACTGAAGCTCTAATCACTCCCCTGAGTCCCTGATCGAAGGTCCAGGCCTGGAAAAATGGGTCCCGTACCATACCAGTGGACTAGTGCGAGAGGTTGGTGAACCTCGCTGAGTACTACACAACTATCATGATACCCTACTATAGATGCAGTAGCTCCTGTATACACACAGCTCGAAGGGTGGCTGGTAAAAACTCCCCCCCAGAATAGGCTCTTGAATTCTTCCCATAGAAGTGATGTCTCATCATGCATCTAGAGCATCAGGTTCCACCATCTGCTTGCTGCTGCCTGAAGAAGGCTGACAACAAGGATCACCACGAAGTTGGCTGCAGTCCCTACCAGTCTGAAGACTCTCACCACAACCTCTAGCCAATCCTCAACCGCTCGCGGGTCCATATCTCCCCTGAAACTCGGTGGTCATTGGCGCTGGAACTCATGCATCGTGCTCAAGAGACATGTATTATCTTCTTCTGGGGCTGGTGGCATCGATGGCCTAATGGGAAGTGGTACTTTTGGTGCCTCCGCTGGTGCCTCAACTAGAAGAGGGCCCTATACTGTGGCATCGTCACTCAGTGGGCTGTCAGTACGTACAACTCTCGGGGCTCTATCTGGTCGTCTATGGAGAGGCATCCTGAAATAAACATATGTGACATAGTCAAAAGACTATACTTGCTGATATGACATGGTTTGAGCTTACTTAAAGAAAAATATTGAAAACACACATGAATCAGTGTTTTCGTGCACTGAGGCGTAAATCAGAAATCAGGGTCCTAGTGTATGGATACGTCGGCCGCCCGCACCAACACTAGACTCCGTGAACTGGAAACCACACTTAGTACCCATAACACTATTTCTTCAAAGAAAATAAATATCAGAGTCCTATGTTCTATGGTAGAATTGACTCCTCTGATACCAATTTGTCACGAACTGTCCCCCAGGTCCCGTATCATGACTACCCCAAACCCGCCTTCTATAGGCCAAGGGCTAGAGACTAGAACCAAAGGCGTAATTCCTAAAAACTGGGAATTCATTTCCTTTATAGAGCATAAATAGAGAGAACCAGAGTACAAATGGAAGTAAACACTAAGTAAAGATGTAAAAAAAGTGATCTGAAAGTACAAAAGGGGTCTTAATACAAGCCAACAAAAAGGTAAAACTACAACTAAAAGAAAGTACAACGGGAAAAGACAAACTACTTAATGAAGAAAGAACCTCATGGGTCGTCCTTCAGGTTCCTACCTGAAGGGTAGGTACCGATGTCCTCCTCAGCACTCTGCGTCTATCGGTCTGCTCCGTGTGTCGTCAAGCCGAGTGGTCCACCTCCGGGTACCATCCAGTCCTGGAGCTCTCGGCCTCCGTCAGCGCTGTCTGTCGTCTGCATCCAACAAAACGAGGTGCGGGCATAGCCCGTGTAGGGGTGACTATAACGATACTCAGTAGAGACCCTGAGACCCTCAAGGTCTCACAAAATCTAAAAAGGATAAACAACAATGTATGAAATCAACGGATAACCTTTACATAGTTATATTCCCATACATATACCTAAGTTATCATGTAACACATCTCAATCATGAAGAAAACACAAAGGTCATTGACTCAACTCAAAACATGATTTTTATTATCGAAACCACGGCTACTGGAGACCTTATCCTCTATTGAGTACAGTGGCCCTGTCGAGACTCCATGGTGTTACTGAAAAACCTTAGACTACTAAGTTACTCCTCCTTTCTAGTACCGTGTGTCTGCCACCAAACTAGGCACTCTGTCCGCTATGGGTATGCTGGAAAACTGGGTGCTCCCCCTAATAGCCATCAGAGGTACTCCTCCTGTCGAGTACCATTGGTCTGCTGCCAAACATGACGCTCTATCCACTGTGGGTCTGCCGCCAAACTAGGTGCTCCATCCACTGGTATAATCGAATCACTCTGAGTCGAATCGGTCATGAAGTCGTCAGGTCTACAGCAACTAGGTCTCTGCACGTTGTATGCTCATCTCCGAGAGGATCCACGCTACGATCTACTGTTCGATACTCCAAGTGTCACGAAGTCTCACATGGATGTATCTCAAAGGACCTACATGTCATTGGGGTCTCAACACAATAGATGATGCGTCAATCAGACACCCAGTTTGTGAGTTATTATCAGTTTACTCTTGGGGGCCCGGTTGGATTCGTGTACGTACAAACCTATCTGTGACTCAAATATACCCTGAACACTAGTTGGGTATAATCAAAGAGACGACTATGCTCTATGAATACCGGTTCCACTAACGGTTAGACAAACGGATATCTGGTGCCAATGATATGTCCCAAGAAATTAAAGGGAGCGGGATGAGCCCGGGTCCTGTCTGACCCAGTCGGACCAACTCAGCCCAACCCAGTCTTGGTCAACCTGGTCTGGGTCGACCCAGACTGACTTGCTGGGTCTGACCCAGCCCGTTGGGCGGGTTAGTCTATTCAGTTCGGCCCAGTCCGCTGGGCCCGGGCCAGCGGAATGTGTGGAAAATTCGGGCTAAAAGTCGCCTCGTGGGCGGCTCGGCCTGACGGCCAGTGGTAGGTTCGGCCGGAGCCTCGAGTGGCACGGCTCAGGTGGCTCAGCCAGAGAACCCATAAGCAGGCCGCGTGAGGTGCGTGCATGATGTGGGTATTCCACGAAGCCCGGGCAGGCCGCAGGGGCACGGGCAGGCCGCGGGGGCTTGGGTGAGATGCGTGTAGGTCGCGGGGTCGCGGGCAGCGTGCCGGGAAGGTCGGCTTTGGCGCAGGGGTTCTGGGAAGGTGGCCTTGGTTCCAGATAGTAGGTGGGGCACACTGGCAGCGTCGGGCGCATGGTCAGGGTGACGGCGGGCCAGGATGGCTGCGGTTTTGGCCGGGGCGCACGACAGGCAGTGCGCGAGTAGGCGGGTCGGGCACCACTCGGCTGGCGGTGCAGCCCACCGAGGGCACAAGAGCGCAAACATTATTCGTTTTCTTCGTCGTCGTCACCTCATTTCCATGCTATCGTTACATTTCCGTTGACTCAAGGTTCTGAAACCACAAAGGTTGAAGAGGGGTCAGGTCATGTTGGTTCGGCCTGAACCCTCCACGTTATAATAATAGCAAGCAGTTAATGAAGTTGATTCAACATGAGAGGATAAAGCATTAAAAAACATAAAACACACCCCTTCCTCGCTTGTCATTCGTCGCTGATGATGTCGCGGAAAGCCAGCGTCATTCTATTGACATCAGAAAAGAAGAAGCCATGGATGACGTCGGCGTTATTTGTGGATGACACTTCCCTTTCCTTATTCTGGTAGAATATGGATGAAGACGTACGAGGAAGAAGTCAATTAACAGTGGAAGTCACCGGCGTTCTTCACTTTATTATTTGGAAGGAAGAGGCGTTCTTCGTGTTCTTTCTCCAAAACTCCAAAGTTCCCCAAAGAGAATCACCAACCACGATAAAATAATAAATTCTCACATTTTTTATTATTTCCATGCATTCCCAATTGAATTAAAACGATTTCAAAATAAATTAAGCCACTTCACTACATTAATGGGTGAAGTTTTTCTAATTAATTACAGGGATTAAGGTGAAAATTTTAATTATTCCATTATGTTAATAGGCACATAAATGAGCGGGAGGTGGAAAGTTGACATCCCCTTTAATTTGGAGTTCATGGATTTAAAAGGGAGTTTAAGGTTTCAGTGTTCATGTGGGCCCCACCACACAATATCCTCCAATGGGAGGTTATGTTGTTGGTGGGCCCCACCTACAACATCCCTTTGGTGATAATAACCAAAACTATGAATAAAATACACACATTTTTATTTAATCTTTAAATTTTAATTAGCAACCCCAATTAATAACTTCCATCCACAATGAAACACAACTGCGGTAAAGGACTCCTTAAGTGAAAACCGGCACTATGAGTTCAACGTTGCCCTCAGATTTCAATTCCGAGCACCTGTTCAAAATATAGAAAAACCCGCACATACGTTCACTGAACGTACCCGATCAAAACTGTAGATTATGATTATGGGCACACCGGGCCTTGGAATAAGTCGCCGTCATAAACTGCAGACTCGTAAAATTCCAAATAATTAAGAAAAAAATTTCCTTGAGATTTCTAGATATTTACATCTTGTGACCATGGGGTAGCTTTAGGATAAATATAGAGTGTGTATGGAATAGTATGCTCATGATATAATGATTTTTAGTGATAAGAAATGTGGGCTTGGTTTTGTATATATAGGAAAAGAGTTGGAAATTATTTATCATTTCTCAAACATAGGTTTTGGACACTATATAATAAAATAAAAAACCACAACCCTTAACATGGATTTTCCAATGGTTTCTTCCAAAGGAGATTATTTTAAATTATTTTATATTTCCAGGGATGAAATTAATAAAATAACATCCTTCTATATATTGAAGTGAGTCATACTCTTAATGAATGGATTTCAAAACCAAAAAATATATAATAATATTTTGGAGGATTCATAATGAAATTAAAAAATTAAAATAAATGTAAAATCACATTATATTAAAGGTAAAACATATATTTGAATGTGTATACCATTAATTGTATTCATTACATCACTTTTGGGTCATTAAGAATTCATTATACACACTTTATATTTATAACATATTTAAATTTTACCCAAAAATTTGACTTTCTCAAAAAATTAAGAAAAATTAAAAATTATATAATTTATAAACATTTATTGAAAAAATAATATTCATTTTATATTATAATTTTTAAAAAATAAACATTCCCCTTTTAAAATAAATTTTACATTTATTAAGAAACACTTTTTTTTAAATAACCTTTATCGAACCCTTCAAAAATTTACATATGAATTCCTAAAAATTATAAGATCTTTTTAATTAATTATAATTAATTAACAGTAAAATTTTAATAAAATATTATTCATTTTAAAACTCAGTTAATTAGTTAAAATAAATTTCATAATTGAATTTCAATATTACCCAAAAATACAATCTGTGTTTTATTGTATCAAAATATAATTATTATCAGATTGATTACGTAATTATTTATAAACTAAAAACAAGAATTATTAAATTTAATAAATATTTATGTTAAAAGGAAATATAAATATTTATAAGCTAGGGATATTTGTTTTCTAGTTTTTATTAAATTATTTTTATACTTAATTAACCTATTTTCATTTTTTAATAGTAATTAATAATTACTACGATTATTATTCATATTTTTTAAAATTATGTTGACCTTATTAAATAATATTATGTGTGATTATTCCATATATAGAATCCATAATTTCACATAGGTGTAAGAAATTAATTTAATATAAAACACAGAATCATAATGGAATGATGTTTTTTGAAAAAGTAAATTTGTAAAGAAAATATGATTTTACATTGACTCTAAAACATTTAATTTTCATTATATTAATTTTAATTAAAAAATTGGGCATATAATATAAAAACATAATTTAAATAATATATCATTACAATTTATTTTAATTAATTATAATGTTGAAAAATTGTGTATATTATAACAGTTTCCAAAAAAACATTTATGGCTAAAAACAAGAAAATTCTAAAAGATAGAATAATGATCATTTAAATGATATTAATTTAATTACATATAAATTAATGATGATTATGTTACATAGAAATAAAAATAAAATAATATTTTTACTTTTATATTACTTCATTTATCAAAATAAATGACAATTACACATAAAAAATATGTTTTTCACTTTTAATTGAATAATATGTTTTTCCCTACAAACATTTAATCCTATATTAATCTTATTATGCTGACATCAAATCTGGATTCCATTTTATCAAATAAAGTACAGAAATGTTTTAGGAAAACATCATTTTTTGAAGAAAACTTATTTTCATGAAAATAAATTAATGAAAATTAATTTTATATTTACCATGAATTTATCATTATATTTAGGAAACATATATATATATATATGCATTATAAATTATTTAATCCTACTCTCATACAAAAAATTAATGGATTTGTTAAAATAGTCATATTCAACAAACATTCTATGTTTGTGTTTGGTTTTTCATATCACATATTCTATCAAAAATATATTTCTATTTTAAAAAACCTACTCAATAAGGATATTCAAGTATCCATAGGGGATATGGATGTGTAGAAATAGCTAATGAAAAAATGTTTGATATGGAGATTCTGCCTTTTAAATCTGTCTAACATATCATACATATAAAAGGAGACAATATTTTGATAGTTTATATATTTCATTGCATATTATTAGAAATTATTCAAAGCCCATGTTATAGGGATCATAAAACCATAAGTTAGGGAGTCATGGAGGATTTAAATAGAGTATAAACATTATGGTAGTATAATAACTGTGGATTAAATGAGTGACCCCCATAGGTCTAATGTAGTCACCTGGAAACATGGGGTCATTTTCTATTACATGAAGACATCATGGTTACAAAGATCACATGAAGGATGTATAGTTATGTAAATTTCATGAAGATAGATATTTCATATAAGTGCTCACAAATATAAGGGAATTGAAAATTTTTAACAAATAGGTGGTTTGGAGATGAAATGGCCACATCACATTACCAATAGGTCATATCCAGATTTCAAATTCATGGCATGATCAGGATGCTTTCATGAATACATGTGATTGAGATTTTTTACATAATTTTCTCATTAGAAACTCATTTTTCAATGATCTACAATTAATTACACACTTATGTTTATTAATGGGATTATTTTTCCAAACTTGTGATCCCTTTAAACTATAAATTTATATCTTCTATGTCTCTATTTTATTTTTCTATGATCTGAGGGTGGTTTTATAGTCATCACCCATAATATTTGAAACTCTATACATAGTAAACTATCAAAATAAATTATCATAGGATATATTATATACCATCAAATTATGTATTATATTACTCCTGAATTTTTAATGAATATATTTCCAGTAATTGATGATATCTTATCATTCATCATTTGATAAAAAGTGATCTTATAAATTGTTTATCAAAGAATGCCTCACCCGACTGAGCCATGAAACATGACTTTCATTAAAATATTTCATGACTCTAGGGGTATTCATGTGATGAAATATTACCATGTAATCATTATATAAGGGATATCAGTAATCATCGAAGGCATTATGAATTTGAACACAACATAAGTTTAGGTAATAACAAAAAATTGCCAATGTCAAGAGACTTCATGAAAACCTTGTCACAAATAGCATCATTGATTAGTTGAGTCACACAACCATTACATTATACCATGCATGAAATTATGTGGAAAGTGATCAACAAATTTTTGTACAAAACTACGTGATGAGATCATATTTATTAGTCTATAGTGTGGTAGGCTATTACTTAGTTATCCTCCCATTATGGATAGCTTTCTTCATCACAGCCCCTGGAATTCAGACAACACTTGCATTCATGCTATCATATGATCAATAATAGATCATATGATGGAGTGGAAACCACACCCTTTATATATAATCAACATTTATTAAATTTATTCCATGGTAAATGTATGATTTATTTTATGATTGTTTGTCTCGTTATGGGATATGCTACCATGTAACCTGACTACTAGATCAATGGGTGGCCATGATTCCTTTATCCCATTTACCAAAAAAGATAAATTTTTATTGGGTGATTTATCCATACCAAATTTTCCCAATTATAATATGGATGGAATAAAAATATTCCCCCAATAATCAATGTCATAAATAAAGATCAATGATTTGGTTATGTGGAAGTAAATTTCCACCTAAGTCCATTAAGCATTCACCCATCATACTTTAGAGTAAAACTTGGGCTTTGTAGACTTTTTTTCCTCAATTCTATGTATTATAAATATTGGAGTATGTTGTTTTACCATTTTAACATTGATATGATCTTCTATAGGGTTCAAAAAGTTTCACTCTCATGTGTTCACTGTTTGAGACCCCGTCACCTAACCTCTTCATGTGATCAAACCATGTGAGCCCATTTTGTGACTATAGTACTAAAAATTTACCATAATAATCAATGGTAAAAAATTCCATTCCTATCTTGTTTTATTAAATTTCATCATTGTTAAACATATGGGAATTTATAGGTCAATAAATTCTATTAACCACCCATTATGGTTACCTAATCATATGATCCGGCCACATATACAAGATCAAATAACTCCAGATAGGTAGAATGGTCCTTTCTACCATTATATATTAATATATTATAATATATTATTATTATTTCTTGGTCTCTATGTATTAATGATGATAGATTTCATTACATGTGATTGGTTTGATGGTAATAATTGATTGGAACATCAATAACAATCTATAGTATTGGGTCCCGTTTGACAACAAGATTCTCTGTTGTCCTCTTCTGATCAATCATCAAAATTATCCTCTATAACATAAGGTAATGTTTTATAACATTAGGATTTTGTATGTCACTGACATTCTATTTTGTATCCAAAATCTTCTACCATGTTGTTTTTTATCCACCTCATATTGTATCTAGGTTAACAACTATGAGAATATACAACATATCATGGAACCATTATATTGGTTATCCAATGAATCAAATATCACCCATATGAACCAAAATAACTACTATCTAACTCAACATCATATTTATAGAGTTATTCAAACAAACTATCTTATTCATTGGAAAAATTGAATTGTGGAAGATATTTAAATGATGCATTAACCCTAGTGGTAAATTTTCTTGTTAAGGGATGTGTCCATTATGATTCAATTAGATCTACAAATAATTATCCAATAGAAACCACACCATCTATATCTATGATTAAATTTGGATTTCACGATTTTTCATGTACTATATGTCAGATATTATTTGTAATTTTATCATCAGGCAGTGTCCTTGAACCAACACATTTCACCCAAACTATAATGTGGTTGGAATCATCCAATGTGATATTAAAAAATAGGGGAATACCTACCATTGTGGATATTTATTATTTAATCCTTCCTAATGAATGTGTTTTTGATATGTAAAAATAGAATCCCACCATAGTTCAGGATATACACATCACCAAAACTGATAAACTGAATAATGAGTAGGGCCAACAATTAATAATTTCCTTTAAAGACCAGATAATTAACATTCATTTCCAATGTGGGTTTCCAAAAATCCATGTTACATCTACATCAAAAACACACATGGCTAGTTTTGGATTTTATGTTCTCTTATTGGACCATTATAGATGATGGGGAGAACACCTCATGGGGATATGAGACACATATGAGTGTGTCCTCAAGAAATTTATTAGTGGTATTTTTGGATATGTTTCTGAAAACAAATATACCGACCTAGAAAGGGAATCATGTTTGCATGTCTAGGACAACAATATTGTTATTATATAGCATCTTCTATAATGGAAACTCATCATCCTAGTCAATCCAACATTTTCCTATATATAACAACACCTTTTCCATATTCAGTAGGTTAGAATCACTTAACATATTAGTGGGTACTTCCAATTTCTATTTGGATGTATGGGTGACCACTTTCAATGTTAAAAGTATCTAAACACCCTTGAAACAGTCATTTAACCTTCCTCCATAGGTTACTAAATGAATTAATGGTCGAGAAAATGCATCTACAAATTCATGATACTGTCGATATGATAAGAGACTATCATATTTTCAAATTTTTATCATAAAACACACCATATGGGATGATTATAGAAGATGAATCTATTTTCACTAATAATAGGCTATATATATTATCACATTGGAAGGGGTTTCTCATATATCCCATGGATTTACTAATAACTTTTTACCAATACAACCCACTCATGTCTTCTTTGTAGTTTCTATACACCTAGAGGATTTCATCTATTCATTATTTTGATGTGTTTAGAACATAATATTTGAATTTTTTTCAATATTATATAATATTAACATGAAAGGATATTAATTCCACGATTTCCCTTCCACCTACCAATGACCTTACTTATCAATCTTAATATTATGCCCATGAATGTGCGGATTCCAGAAAATATGGTATAATAAGTACACGAGTTCAATGAGTTAACACACACTTTTCTACTCAGAAAACCTTACATAAAGAACCAATGGAACTGATTTAGTAATAATGAGTACTTATATGAAAGTGACCATATCAAGATGACATTAATATTTATAATGAGTGTAACACCTTGACCCCAGTTGTCCAGAGTCGGTGTATTAGTACATAACATTGGAATGATATAAGGAAATCATGTCCTGACGAACTGATCCGTTAAATTGCCTTGTAAATACTAGATACATTCATAATTTTTACATTAAATTATAAAATGAAAAGATACAACAACATTTTTCTATAGACCACACTCATATCCCTTACGACTATCCCTGTAGTTCAGTCAAAAATTACTTCTTCACATCCTGGAAAAAATTTAACATAGAAAGGGGTGAGCTGAGATGCTCAGTAAGGATAAAAATATAGCGGAATCATTCATAAATTAGCATAAACATTTAAGGTAATGTATAGGACTTAAAAATAATTTTAAACATGAACTTCAGCATAATATGGAAAAGATAAAATCAAATAATTCCATTTACTTATTCACATGGATATTCTAATAGTCGAATAATCACATTCAATATCAATAGCCACTTTCATAACGATGTAATGCATAATGCAAGACATCAAAACCACATAGTCAATACCTTGTGCCAAGACTACAAATCAAATTTTTTCAAGGCCTTTTTCCAAGACAATAGTTTGTATCATGAGACCTACGATGCATCAGGAGCTATAGCGGGCTCCACCTGTCACATACTAAGTCCAATGAATTCCACATATGAAAAGGATTAAACATAACATAATAATTAATATTAAAAATAGCATACGAAATGTCAATAATTTATCCTTAAACCTTGAATGGTATAAAACAACACATTTAAAATCAATAAAATCACAAAACCTTCAATATAATATAGTTTTTTTGTGTCATAATAAATTAACTTAAAACAAGCATAAAATCCATCAAAGGTTGTTGACATAGATGAAGTCAATTTTTTTATAGAAATACCTCTTTCTATTTTGAAGTCATTTAATATTCACGTAATTATAAAAGAAAAAATTTATTTTTGAAAATATTCTTATAATCTTGTAAGGGATGCTTCGACAATGTTATAACGGTGCAAAATAGCTGCACCCACCGTATAAGTTATAAAAAATTCATACTTTAATTGTGTCGAAAAGGTTATAAAGTAACTTGTTTGAAAAAATACAAAAAGATTCCTTTCAAAATAATATAAATTCAAATAGATGTATAAATGACTTTACCCCATTGTTTAGTAAATAGTAAAAATGTTTTGAAAAAAATTTCTTTGAAAAATGGATATGGGTGATAAAGTGGTCCCAGTAGATAATTACGTAGAAATATCCTCAGATAATAAATAGATTGTGAAATTAACCCTTACCTTGTTATTTTCCTTGGTCAAGGGTAGGTTACCCTATAGTATAATGGTGAGATCATTGTTATTAAATTATAAATTAACCATTTACATTATTATGATATCATATATGATCTTCTAGTATTTCTTTGTTCATGATATTTCAGTAGAATCATTGTTTTGGTTGTTAAGTAATTCATTTTCCTTTATATGATATCATATGTAGGTAATATTTTCTGTGTATTTGATGTATCTTATTCACATTCAGAGTGATATTAAGTCTTTAAATATTATTTTTAATCATAAAATGAATATTATTCTTGAATGGATACGATGGAGAATGAATCACATCACGTACTTGGAGACGGTAATCGATACATACGCACGAGCGACAATATCAGTTTTTTGTTATTGAAATAATATATAATTGTATGGTATATCATATATAAAGAATCATTATCATGTTATATTTATTATTTAATCAATTAAATATCATTACAATACACAACCAAATAATAATGTATTGACTAATAACTACACCATGACGTGGAGACGGTAAGTTGTATGTATGCACGTATGGTGACATTCATTCAAAGGATGGATAGAATAATGAATATGGTTGTACCATATTTATAATAAACATCATAGTATATAGAATATACTGGAGTTATTATTTAAGAATAGAAACAACAAACAAAGAGGAAGTGGAAGAATAAAGGAACATGAAAGAGGTGATGAAATATTTTCCTCTTCTTTGGAAACTTCCTTTTGATTTGATCAAAAGGGTTCATTAGGTTGGATTTCTGTATAATTTAAGGCCTCTATGATGAAGGGAGAATATTTGGGAGGATATTTGGTCAGGTTTTGTCGGAATCTAATGGATTTGAAGGTGTGAATTTGAGAGAAGGGGAAGTTCCCTTTTATAAGAGGGCTGAGGGGCACCTCAGGAAAAGATTGTAAAATTATTTTATAATAAAATATTTTATTGGTTTCAAATGGCACCAAAATGATATATTACAGGGATAAGGTGGGGATGGGTCTAAACTGACTCAACCAAAAGGTTTTAGACAGGTTTGGGTCACTATATTAACCTTATATTCTAGATATAACTCTTACTTAATTATTTTGAAATTTACCATGTCTCTTAGTATTTTTATATTATATGGTTAATAAAAAAACTATAAAATTCCGTGAGAACATCAAGTGGTTCATTAATGACATATATAATATTATTTAATTCATTTGGTCGAACAATTTATTTTTAGGAATAGAATATCAAATAATTATATAGTATAGGTTTTAGAAACACTTTTATGTCAATTTTTACACTATTTGAAATTTTGTTTTTGTTAAATTCATAAAAGTATTTTTACATTGGAAATAATTCATTTAATCAATCTAAAAATGTCATAATAACCTTGAAAATTCGTTTATGACATTAAAACATTCAAATTATATTTATTTTAACATCTATAATACCATTTATTTGATTCATTCATTAAAAAAGAAAAATATTTCATCATCATTGTGTCATAAATAAATTTAATTATTCAATTCCTAAAAATTATAAATAAAATACCATTATGTAGTAAAGCTTTATATCTTTCTGATTAATATTTATAGTAGAAGATATAAAGTATATTACCCTATGTAAAAATTGTTTTACTAAAATATAAATGCTTATGTAATTTTTGAATTTACTTTAACTTAATTAATATAAATTGTCATTATCACTTACAAGTGGCTCCATGGGGTCCCAAAATATACCCAAGGATGACCATGGACGGACATGTATCTTAATATAGGGTTAAAACACATGTAAGGGTAACTTAATATGATTATAATATTAATTTCGTTTCCCTTATTTATTGGATTTACTTTTTAACCATGGTTAATAAAATATTATCCGAAGTAATTTTTAAAAATGTCTGAAAATTTTTTACCTATTTACACAATTTGGAAGACTGGATTCTAAATATGGAATCCATTTTTATAAATTCAAAACACAGAAGTGGTAGAAATTAATTCAAAATTAATTATTTTTGTCAAAACAAAAATCTTGTTTTTAAGAAATTATAATTATAAAAAGATAGACAGTTGCTTATGTCCAGTTTAAATAAGAAATTACGTCCAATGACCAAAACTAGATTAAATGGTAAAAATATAATCTAATAATACTTAAAAAACAGTCAATATTATAATTTATCACGATACATTATTTTGATTAAAAAGTTGTTTTTAGTTAAAATTTAGTATTTTTCACTATTCAACAAAAACTAAATGTTTTCAGATAAATACCAAAAATTCACCCGGAGATTATATCGATACTAAAAACACAAAAATGAAGTCCTTTTTTATTGATAAAATTAATAAAATTTACAAAAGTGGGTATTAGTATTCATAACGACTAGTTTGATTGGTCACGATGTGTTAGAATCTCAAAGATGTGTACAACAGAAGCTATTGTATTATTCAAAGAGAAATGTACAGTGGATGCATGGGGTGTTACATTCTCCCCTCCTCAACTTTTTCGTCCTTGAAATTTCTAAAATATTACTGCATAAAATGATTCGGGTGGTTCTTCATCATATGTTTCTCGGGTTCCCACATTGCCTCTACCATCTTATGGTTTCTCCATAGAACTTTTACCAAACTAGTCGTCCAGTTTCTCAACACTTGATATATTGTATCAAGAACCATGACATGCTCTTCACAAAAAGACAGACTGGGTTCCCGTTATAATTCCTCATAGGTATGAACATGTGTTGGGCCAGGCATGTATTTTCACAACAGTGATATGTGGAACACGTCATGAACTTTGGAGAGACTTGGAGGTATTTCCAAACTGTAAGCTACATCCCCAATTTGTTCTAGAATTTAGAAAGGTCTAATGTACCTGGGACTCAATTTACCCTTCTTACCGAATCTTATAATTCCCTTCCATGGATATACCTTCATGAAAACATGATCTCCTACCTGAAATTCTAAATCATTTTTTCGGTTATCTGTATAGATCTTCTGCCTACTTTGAGCTTCTTTGATGTGGGTTTGGAATGCCATCATCTTTTCCATTGTTTCCTCAACAAGTTCAAGGCCTACTAGTCTTCTTTCACCAACATCATCACAACATGTTGGAGTACGAAATCTCTTTCCATATAACTCTACATATGGTTCCATATGAATAATTCAATGGAAGCTATTGTAATAGGAAAATTCAACTAGATGTAAATATTGATCCCACATACCTTGAAATTCAAGCGAGAAAGATCTCTACAAGTCTTCTAATGTTTGAATAGTCTGTTATGATTGTCCATCAGTTTGAGGGTGGTAGGATGTGCTCAAACGATGTTCAGTATCCAGGTCTTTCTGATGACATTTCCATAATCGTGATGCAAAATAGGGATCATGATCAGAAATAATCGATAGGGGTACTCCATGAAGTCTTAGAAAATCATTAATTTACAGTCATGCTAAACGTTCAAGTGGTAAATCTTCTCTTATAGTAAGAAAATGTGCTTACTTGGTAAATGATCAATAATTTCCTATATTGCATCATTCCTTCTAGGAGTCTTCAGTAGTCCCACGACAAAGACCATCGTAATATTATCCCACTTCCACTTAGGTATGGGAAGATATTTCATGACTCTTCCAGGCTATTGACTTCAAACTTTCACTTGATGACAAACCATACATCTTGACACAAAATCAGAAATCACTCTCTTCATGTTGTCCCACCAAAAATATCCCTTCAAATATCAATACATTTTGGTGCCCAGGGGGTGAATAGAGAAATTGGAACTACAAACATCACCCAACAATTCTCTTTTTAGATCAGGTATATTGGGAACAAATTGTCTCTTCCCAAAATTTCAAAATTCTAACTCCATATATGAAGTCACTAAATCTCCAATTATTCATAGAATTAATCTTCTTTTGAAACTCCTCATCATCAGCCTGAGAAATTTTTATCCTTTTTATTAAATATGGCTTGGAAACCGTTTGAAAAAGCAGTGATGTTTCACCTTTCATGGTTATCCCCATATACATCTTTACTAGATACAAGTATATAGGATCCTTTTCAACCTTAATCTTCTTCAATACTCCATGATACTCAATAATCAAATAATCAACCACCTAATTTGAATTCCTTGGGTGGTAGTGTATAGTGAAATCATAATCCTTTAGTAGTTCAAGCCATCTCCTTTGCCTCATGTTGAGTTCTTTTTGTGAGAAAATATACTTCAAACTCTTTTGATCTGTATAAATCTCAAATATTTCACCATACAAATACTATCTCCATATCTTCAAATGAAAGATTACTGTTTCTTACTAAATATCATGAGTAGGATAGTTTTGTTCCTGAATTTTATGTTGTTGTGATTCATAGGCAATAACCCTATTATTCTGTATAAGGGCATTACCAAGTCCTTTCTTTTAAGGATCAATATAAATAAAAAACATGTCATTACCCGATGGTATAGTTAATTTTGGAGCATTGTCTAATCTTCTATTCAATTTTTCAAAACATTCTTCACACAATTTTTCCAACAAATTTAACCCCGTTACGTGTGATCGTTGTTCGAATCGGAAAAACTTATGTAGGAAATATCAATAATAACATACTAAACCAATAAAATTGGGTACCTCAGTTATACTCGTTAGTTCTTTCCATTCTTGGATTGCCCTGTTCTTTGAAGTATCTACAAGGATTCCATCTTTAGAGACAATATTTCCATGAAAAGAAATCTCTTGAAGCCATAATTCACACTTGCTAAATATCCCATATAATTCATTTCTTCTAAGAGCATTCAGGATAATGCGCATGTAATTTTCATGATCTTCGTAGATATTTGAGTATACCAAGATATCATTAATAAATACCACTACAAATTCATCAAGATATTCCTTGAAAACTCTATTCATTATATCAATGATGACATAGGGTGCATTAGTCAATCAAAAAGGCATTACTATAAACACGTAATTCCTGTACCTCATTCTTAATGTCGTCTTCAGAATGTCTTCCTTCTTCATACACAATTGATGATATCCAGATCGAAGGTCAATCTTTGAAAAATATTGAGATCCTTGAAATTAGTCGAATAAATCACCAATGCGGGGTAGGGGATACTTGTTCATTATTTTTATAGCATTGATCTCCCTGTCATCAATGCACAACCTCATAGATCCATCTTACTTCTTAACAAAAATAACAGGGGATCCCCAGGGAGAAGCTGTAGGGTAAATAAATTCCTTATTACTAAATTCTTATAGTTGTTTCTTTAGTTACACTAATTCCATAGTGTCCATTATATAAGGGGTCTTCGATATGGGACTTGAACCGAGAATTAAATCAATGGAAAACTCAATTTCCCATTCTGGAGGATGTCCAGGTATATCTTCTAGAAACACATCAACATATTCTTACACAATAGGTACATCTTCTATTTGAACATTATTTTCCTCACCCACAATTATTTCATTCTCTTCCTTACTAATAATTGAATTTAGTTTAGCTAATGGGGGTGGATCTAGATAAGAATAAGGTGGTGACTACTCTGATTTAAATATAATGTTTTCCTTATCATCTTCCTCAATAATAGAAAACTCCATATTATTGCAATAATTTTTTTTTCACCATGGTCCTAAATCCAATCCATTCGGAGGATTATATCAAATTTAATCATGGGTATGATGATGAGATCAGCAGGTAAAGAACATTTATATTCTCTAATGGGGACTGAGTCACAAAACATTGTTGCAATGATACTTCCGTTAGGAGTTTTTACTGACAACCCCCTTGTTAAATCTAATTGGAAATATCTAATTTTAATAGAAAACTGGTAAGATATGAAACAATGTGATGATCCAGAATCAAATAAAGCATTTTTTAAGCTTGGGGAAACCATTAAATTACCTACCACCATGTCTTTTAGATCTTCAACCTTAATAGGGGTGATAGAACAAGCATGGCCTTGATCCCTTATAATTTTCTGAGGTATGTTTCCTTGGTCCTTAGGACATTCATTTGCATAATTCCCCCTTTCTCTACAATTTTTTCAAACAACATTGACAGTCTCTTTCTTCCCCTTACAATCACGAGCTTGGTGGCCTTTTGTACCACACTTGTAATAGACTCACATTCCCTTAAGACATGTATCAATGTGTTTCGTCCAATATTTACTATAGGATGGATATTCTAATTTTCCATGCATCCCCTTATATCAATTTACAAAGTGTTTAGTAGATCTCTTCTTCTCTTTCTTTGCATTAAATTCATAATACTTAGTGAATTATTTTTCGTTCTTGATAACACATGAGTCAATTTCTCCGTATGATGAGATTGATTGGGAGACTAATTATCGATGGAGAAATGGTTTTAATTCATCAAAGAACCGATCAATATTACCTCTTTGGTTACATATATATTGTTCAAAATGCCTCACTAACCTTGTAATGTTAGCTTCATACATTGCAACATTCTTATCCTCCTTTTTCCTCAGTCACAAAAAATGCCATTCTATATCAGCACGATGATCATAAGGATTGTTTTTTTCTATGAAATTCTATTTAAATTTCCTCCATTCCATATTTGATACTTCATAATCTTCCTTTTTGTTTTTAATCAATGACCACCATTGATCAACATCACTAGTGAGGCGATAGACTACCACGACATCATTTTCCCTTTCACTACTCCCCAAGGTGTGGAATATTTTCTCTAAGGAATTTATCAATTTATCATATACTAATTCATTTTTTCTCCCATTTAATGTTATTGGTTTTGTGTCATGAAGCTTTCTAACATTGATACTCCACGTTGTGGATCGAGGTGCTCCATACGGCTAAGGTTATTATTCATAACCTAACTGAGTTGTCCTAGAATGGTGATAAGCTGATCAGCACATGTTTCTTCACAAGCTCCACTATAATTATCTTGAGTAGGAGGGAAATCACTATATGGATTACATGCATTGATACAGTTTACATTCCTTCCACTAGGCTCCATTTCTAAATAATGTCATAAAATAGATTAGTTTATGAATTGAAATACATAATTTCAAACTTCTAAAACACTTAACATAAACTGAACAGTTTATGGATATTATCCATAATCAAAAAAATGTTTTTGTTGAGGATGTATATAATCATAAAACATTCATAATGGTTTGTAAATAAAACAATAATTATTATAAGAATATCTCCCAAGAGGGTCCTAACCAATAGTGCAGAAAGGCCCGTTATTGTGCACCAGTTCCCCTTTGAGTCTAGCTCAAAGAGGTGTTTTTGGGTTTTACCCCTAGGTACATCTGTGCTACAGCCGCATCTACCTACTCGTATCCCGACTGGGACGCATTTCTTTGAAAACTCACAAAATCTCTACAATACCAAAATTCTGGGATGTTCTTCTATAGTAATCCTAAAAGTTTATCTTAGGGTAATGTGCTCTAATCACGGTTTTTCTAAATCTAGATTCCAAGGTTTGTACTAAACTTCCTCGGATACCAAATGTAATTCCCCAACCCTAGTTACCCAGATTCAGTGCATTATTACATAACATTGGCATGATACAAGGAAATAATTCCCCGAAATACCGATCGGTTTAGTTTCTTTGGAAACAATAGATACATTCATAAGTATTACATTACATTATAAAAGGAAAAGTTAAAACAACATTTTTTCCATAGACCGCACAAATATCCCCTCAGACTATCCCTACAGTTTAGTCATAAAATACTTCTTCACATCCAGGAAAAAACAAAACATATAAAGGGGTGAGCTCAGATGCTCAGTAAAGATAACAATATAGTGGAAACTTTCATAAATAAGCACAAACATTTAAGGTAACGTATAAGACTAAAACAAAATCCTTTTAAACATAAAATTCAGCGTGATATGAAAAAATAAAATAAAATAATTCCATTTAGTAATTCACATTGATATTCTATTAGTTTAATAATCACATGCAATATCAATAGCCACTTTCCTAATAATGGAATGCATAATTCGAGTCTTAATAACCACATAGTCAAGGACTTGTTCCAAGAAAAAAATTGAGATTTTTTCAGGGCCTTATGAAAAGACAATAATTGGTCTCATGAGACCTATCGATGCATTGAGGAGCTATAGTAGGATCCACCCGTCACGTACTAAGTCCAATGCATTCCTCATATGAAAAGGTTTAAATATAACATAAACATTTATATAAAAACTAGCATATGAAATGCCAATAATAAATCCATAAACCATGATTGGTATAAAATAACACATCCAAAGTTAAACATATCTCAAAACCATCAATACAACATGGAATTTTTGTATCATAATAAATTAAATTCAAACAATCTTAAAATCCATCAAAAGATGTTGACATAGATGAATTCAAATTTTTTTTAGAGAAATTAATCTTTCTATTTTGAAGTCATTTAATAGTCAAGTATTTATAAAATAAAACATTTATTTTTTAAAATATTCTTATAAGCTATTAAGGGAAGGTTCGACAATTTTATAATGGTGGAAAATAACTGCACCCGCCGTATAAGTTAAAAAAACATTCTAACCTTAATTTCGTCAAAATGGTCATAAAGTACGTTGTTTGGAAAAAGACGTATAGATTCCATTCAAAAACATATAAGGTCAAATAAGGGAATAAGTTACTTTAACCTATAGTTTAGTAAATAGTAAAAATGTTTTGAAATGAATTTTTTTATAAACATGGATGTGGGTGATAAAGAGGTCCCCGTAGATAATTACCTGTAAACAACCTTGGATAACAAAGAGATTGAGAAATTAACCCTTAACTAGTTATTTTACTTGTTAGAGGGTAGGTTATCCTCATGTATAATTGTGAGATAATTGTTATTAAATTATACAAGAACCATATACATTAATATGATATCATATATTATCTTCTAATATTGCATTGTTAATGATATTTTAGTAGTATCATCGTTTCCGGTGTTAACTGGTTCGTTTTACTTTATATGGTTTCTTACATAAGTAATCATAGTTGTGGATATGATGTATCTTATTAATATTCAGAATTATATTAATAATTTAAATGTTATTTTTAATCATCAAATAAAAATTTGTCTTGAATGAATACGATTGGGAATGAATCTCAACGCGTTCATACAGACGGTAATCTGTACATACGCACGAGCGATAATATCATTCTTTTGATATTAAAATAATATATAATTGAATGTTATATCATATATATAGAATAATTATAATGTTATATATATTATTTACATCAATTATACATCATTATTATACACATCCAAATAAAAATGTATTGAATCACAGCTACACCGCGGCGTGGAGACGGTAATCCGTACGTATGCACTAATGTTGACATGTCATTAAAATGATGGATAGAATAATGAATATGGTTTTAAAATATATATAATAACATCAAATTATATATTATATATTGTATATATTATTTTATAATTGAAACAACAAAGAAAGAGGAAGTGGAAGACGAAAGGAACTTGAAAGAGGTGACAAAATATTTACCTCTTCTTCAGGTTCTTCCTTTTTATTTGATAAAAATGGCTCTTTATGTTTGCCCTATGACTAATGTAAGGACTCTAGGATGAAGGGAGGAGATCTGGGAGGATATTTGGGTAGCTTTTGGTTTACCCTAATGGCTTTGAAAGTGTGAATTTTAGAGTATGGGAAGTGCCCTTTTCTAAGAGGGGTGAGGGTCACCTTAGAAAAAGATGGAAATATTATTTTATAATAAAATCATTTTCGATTTATAATGGATCCAAAATGATTTATTTAGATTCTAAGGTAGGGATTGGTTGACAAAACACTCATACAATAGGTTTTAGAAAGGTTTTGGTCACTATATTAACCTTATCTTCTAGATTTTACTCTTTGTTAATTAGTTTAAATTTACAGTGTCTCTTTGTATTTTTATATTATATGGTTAATAAAGATACTATAAACATACAACAAAACCTCAAGTGGTTAATTAATTACATATATAATATTATTTATGTCCATTGGCCGAGCCTTATATTTTTAGGAATATAATATCGATTAATAATATAATATTTGTTTTAAAAACTCTTTTATGTCAATTTTAAAACTATTTGATATTTTGTTTTTGTTAAATTTCTAACAGAGTTATTACTTCAAAAAAATTCATTTTATAAATACTCACATGTCACATTAACCTAGAAATTCTTTTATGGTGTAAAAACATTCAAATTATATTTAATTTAACATATATAATACAATTTATTTAATTCGTTCATTAATTAGAAAAATATTACATCATCATTGTGTCATAAATAAATTTAATAATTAAATGTCTAAAAATAACAAATAAATTACCATTATGTAGGAAATCGTTTTTTCATTCTAATTAATATTTATAGTAAAAAATATAACATATATAACCCTCGTAAAAATTATTTTTCTTAATGATATATGCTTATGTCATTTTAGTATTTAATTTAAATTAATTAATATAAAGAATCATTATCACATACAATTGGCTCCATGGGGTCTCAAAATCGACCCAAGGAAGAACATTGTCAGAAATTTACCATCCAATAGGGTTATAACATGGGTTAGGGTAATTTAATACTATTATAGTAATATTTTTTACCCTTATTTAACAGACTTACCCTTTAACCATGGTAAATAAAATATTTAATGAATTAATTATTAAAAATGTCTAAAAATAAAAGTTATCTATTTACACAATTTTTACCTCCTGATTCTAAATATGAAATAAATTTTTCTAAATTCATAATAAATAAGTGGCCGAAATTAATTTAAAATAAATTACAATTTTCAAATCATAAACCATGTTTTTAAGAAATTATAACTATCAAAAGATTGACAATTGCTTATGTCCAGTTAAAATGTGAAATTATGTCCAATGACCAAAATTGGATTAAATGGTAAAAATTTAATATAATTACACTTAAAAACAACTCAATAGTATAATTTAGCACTATAAATTATTTTGATTTAAAAATAACTTTTTAATTAAAATTTAGCATTTTTCACTATTCATCAAAAAACTGAATGTTTTCAAAAAAATACAAAATAATCACCCTAAGATAATATTAATATTACAAACCCAAAAATTTGGTCCATTTTCAAAGATAAAATTGATAAAATTTCAAAATTTGGGTATTAATATTCATAACGACTATTTTGATTGGTCGCGATGTATTAGAATCTCAAAGTTGCGTACAATGAAATATATTGCATTATTCGAAGGGAAACAGACAGTGGAAGAGTTGGGTGTTACAATGAGGCTGAGTTATTTTTTTTAAACTATCACCTCAATACAAATAACAAGCAATGTGAAGACTAGAATATCGTTAGAGCCTATATTTTGAATATGATTGTGACTGAAACCACTTCTATTACTTCATAAGTGGATGATCTAGTCATTCCCTAAATGTTATTTATACTTAATTTTATCTTATTCATTTTTCCTCACACATTAACACCCTCTGATATGGATTCTAGATTAATTTTCAAGTGATTATTTCCTTATAAGGATGTTGATATTTAAATCATCAACCTACCTTTCGTGGTAATCACTATTTATGGTTAATATCGACACCATCTATATTGTCAACTAGGGGATGTAGACTTTAATTATCATATATTACCAAAAAAAATTGAATAGTAGATCTTATATGTGTAACAAAAACATTCTAGTCATAAATGAAATATTCATAACATAAATGACATAATATTTATTCTCCAATCAATGAGGGAAAACATAAAGGTTGTGAAAAAAATTGTGAAGAATCTTATTTCATGATTAGATAAGTAACATGTTTATATAGATAGTGGAATGGGTAAAAATCATATATCAAATTATGGTAGATCATTCAAAGGAACTATTTAATTTAGACCACTGAAAATGTGGTTCTTGAGTTATCCTACTTGATCCTGGGTTTTTGACCACCACTAAAATTGTTGTAAATGGATCATGTAACACTTAATCATTAAGTTTAATAGAAATTATATAATCTATCTTATTTTGAGTACTTAGAATACCAAATTTTACTATTCCATTTTTTATTCCAATTGATGGTTCTTTTTAGAGATTCTATCATATATATATATATATATTCCTCCCATCTATTTTTTTAAATTTTCAATAAATAAGTCTCTCATATCCCATGTGATGATTAATTCATCTTGCCATTTATTCATATACATAGTTTTTTGATGACTTAATATAATATAGTCATTTTAACACATAAATTTATTATATATTTTTTTGATGAAATGAGATCTTAAATCAAATTCTCAAGTCATAGATTAATTTTCCAAAGAATGTGTCATAAATGATCATTGACATAATCACCAATGTTGATTTATCAATGCGAGTCCATTCATAATTATATGGTTCAAAGAGATTACCTAGGTGGATAAGTAACAGATATAGAGTGTTCACTATCATTTTTCTATATCAAGGGATTTGTGAGCATAAATTATCTTCTTTTGGGTTCAAACCACAGTCCCTATAATATATTTTAAATCATTGGTTTTTTCACCATTTCTTTTTCTTAAGATTAATGTGAGGAACCCATAGAATATAGGGAATTGAATTTTTCTCTAACAACCCATTTTGGGATTTCATTTTCATATGGTTTATGTCACTTTTTAAATTTATATTTTTTGAGATTCTAAATTTTGGATTGATTATAGAATGTGCGTTTAGTGAGTAGAGAAAAATCTTTTACCTAAACCTATCTTTGTAGATTTTCAACATGGTTAGTATTTAATCTATATGAATTTTCAATATAAATCCTTAAAATATGGAATAATTTGGTTCTAAAATTTGGGTGAAGCAAATTTACCCATTTTTATAGTTTATGGTTATATATATCCTACCATTTATAGATGTATTTTAGGATCAAAATTCATAGAACATATGATGTTATAGTTTAGGGTCATACATGTTGGAGTATATATGAATTGATATCCATAATCCATGGAGTTTGATTTCATGTATGGGTGTTCATGAAGGTTTCAGTCACCTTTCATCCTTGATTTGATTATTAGGAATGTTTATTCATGATGAATTATAGAACCCTACATCGTTGCGTCAGATGTACATACTTAATGGTAATATAATTTAAGGGGTGTCAAATCTACAAGGATTGTTGGAATATTGATTTTTTCTAATTTCAACAAAATGTGATTTTACAATATTTAATGAGATGGGGTAGACATGACATGGATGATTAGCAAACACATTGAGGTTCCAAGTTCTGATGTGATCTTACTTGGTGTCACATAGATTACAGATCATTTATTAAAAAGAAAGGATGTCTCTGATAAACTGGCCAGGGGCCCTTGTACATGTGAAAATAGGTAAATACATTAATAGTTAATCATTTTTATCCCCATCCCATTCCATGTGAAATGGATTGTATGTTAATATTCAAACAAATGGAAACTCCATGATGGTTTATGAAGTAAAATCCATCCATTGAGGTTTTTGAAACACAAAAGGTAATCCATATGATAATTATCATGTAAAAAATGATATTAATGAAGGGTTAATTTCTTAAATGGACAACCAAAATGAATTGGATTTTTTAAAATTTCAAGGAATAGATCCAAAATCACATTATTTGTGATCACATTATGAGTACCACTAATTTTTTCAATATTTAATTACCACATTCAGTCTTTTATAATTGGTTTAGTACACAGAGATGTAACATCATGGGTGTCAATTGCACTAGAATTTTTTTATAAATAATTATTTTTTAATTGTTGAGTAAATAAGGAAAGAATACTCTTGGATATAGGTCATCCATTTGCAATGGAACAAAACATGATCACATTAAATTATAGAAATAGATCATTGAATTATGGGGAATATCTCTGCTAGGACCAAAACATCCCCTATGACCCTATTTTGAAATATTTTTTCTATTAAAAAGAAATTATAATTGTGGTCCCATCAAATAATTAAATCCCTATTAACAATACACTACATAAAATAACCAAAAGGAATAACTTATTCTTATGGGTATCTAAGAGAATAATGGAGGGGGTTCAAATTCATACTTTATATATAGAAAATTTATATATGAAAAAATTATCATTTAAGAATAGGTTAGGATACATAAAAATCTGGTCTCTATATAATAATAATTTTATAATGGTTAGGGGATGTGATAAATCATTAATCTAATATTTTCTTAGACCGAATGTCTTCAGTGAACATGGATCATCTTTTTCTATGGTTGTGAAATATGACCCATGATATTTATTCCATGTTTATTTTTACCATATATTTTTCCTTGAATATGGAGGTAATATGTATAGAAAAATGAGACATTATTTTTTCTCAGACATCCTATTGTGTGTTTTCAATATAAAAAGTATTGTATATCTTTCCACAATTGTTTAGGGTATTTTAAATTGGATCATTGGTGGATAGAGTTGCTGGTGGTTAAATAATGATGAAGGAGCATGAGTGATGTAGAAATCTTGTATCAAATTAGTGTTACAAAATAACATAATTAAGAATAACACATTTAATAGTAATATATCATCATTTTGAAAATATAATTAAAATGATGTTAATTGTTGCTCATGTTTGATCAGATAAATATTGATGGTTTGGTACAAACACTATGATAAAGATGATGTATACCATTGGGGTGACAAGATGCACTGAATTTTTTTTCAGGATCTCAAGGATATTAGTACCTTTTATGAAATTAAATTTTAAATATTGATGTTATTAAAGGGCAACATATCCATGAGGTATTGAAAGACAAGAATATTCAAAAAAATGGGTCCCCTGAACCCGATTGTTTTTTTCCTATGGCTATAGAAGATTTTATGAAACCCAAAACACTCAAGTCAATATGTCTGATTTATGGATTCATGTTTTTAGATTGATGATATAGTTACCGAATACCATGGTTCACCACGATTGGGCTATTATGGTCCTTTGATAAGGAGTGATGATGGGTGCTGGCCTCTGTAGTTTATTATTAGGGAAAAATGGTGTCACCATCCTGCAGACGAACATCATGTGGTAAGGACCTTGGTATTCTATAGTTTAGGGTCATGTTATAAGGAACATATTATATATTTATATATAACATATATGTACGTTAGAGGCCATAGTATTTAATTACACTTCACTTGGATTTTAGGAACCACTTTTATAGTTATGGAGCATGTATTTAGACACAAATCACATAGGTTGGGGTCATTTATATGCTAAAGGATATTTTCCCCTTCATTGGGTTATGAAAAAATATCTATATGTGATTGAAATTTTTTAAAACATTCTACTCATAAAAATGAAATACTTACATAAATATGAATAATAAATAAGAAAAATTAGAATGTTTCACACGATATGTCTTAAGATGTTGACGCGCTTCCTTTAAAAAAAATTATTCAAGCCCATCATTGATCATGATACTCCTATGCATGTAAAATGGGTTAGTTCGATCCTCTATTCTCACACGAGTCCCCTTTGGAGTGAGAATAAATACTTTCATAATGAATGTACAATACTGTAATGGTTATGGTTGTATAAACTAGAAAAAATGTTATTGCGATAGAAAAAGGACACAACCCATATTAAATTGTAGGTGTTTGGAATGGAAAATATGGTGAGAAAGGGGATTATTCCATTTTCCTTTTTTCTGGCTTGTAATGACCCAATTGTCTATCAATGAAAATTCCACTTGATCTAATTAAAAGTCTTATTAGGAAAAATGGTTATGTAAAACATATTCAATTATTTATATTTATGTCTTTTGGAATTCAAAATACCATTAATAATTTTTAACATTTTTGATTTAGTTTTTGAACATTGATCACATGATTTGTATAAATATAGGGCTTTAACAAATCCAATTTACATAGACAAAGGATGCAATGGAATCATCCAAAAGACTAGCCCCGTATGAAGCCCATTTGCTGGAGCTAGGAAAGGAGGTGGTGTCATTAGGATTTTCCTTTTACCAAAACCATGTTGAGATTCAACATGGTATGCTCAAGCTGAACTGCTTACAGGAGAAGTGGAAGCTGATAGAGATTACCCCAAAGCGATGTTATATTATCCAGCCCAAGAGTATTTCACCATCACACACATTACCCTTCGGTCATAATCGGGATTTATAAGGGTCTATATAATAATATCGTAGCACTGTGATTATATTCATTATTTTTGAATATAATAATGAATATAAATTCATTTTATTATTGTTACTTTGTAAATAGTTTATAAAGCACCAATATTATTATTAGGTAATATTCAATTAAGAAATCCCTTTTGATGAATTAATGGATTATTTAATTAAATAATATTTTAGATATATGTTATTACTATATTTATTTTAATATAATATAAATAAGTATATAATTATTATGATTACGATTGTGATTGTTATTATGGTTTGAAATATATTTTCATCAAAACCCATGAATTTTCAATTAATGTCTATTTTTATTTTACAAGTAAAAAATCACATATTTATAAACTTATTTAGATAAAATGAGTGTTATTTTTGTAATAAGAATTCTGAAATTATCCAATGGTGAATTTTTCATAATTTTCATGGATAGTTGAATTCTTTGGAAAAAATTAAATACCGTTTAAATATATATTGTGTTTTATGACACAATTATGTCACAAAAGTGATGTAATAAAATACTATAAACATTATGTTCGGCCAATATATATTTTATCATTAAAATATCATGATTTTAGTGTTGTTTTATTTATTTCATAATGCTTTAGTGTAACCTTCAAGACTTATAAAACATTTTATCTTTTTAAAATGATATCCTTGACGGTGTGACTCACCTCCACAAAAGCAAGTGTAATATTATAATAAGTTCATCCATTGTGTTGTTATGCCCATTTATTTTCACTTTCAAATGTTGGGGTATTATTTTGAACCTCCCCCATAATTCCCCTATTTATGTTTGGATGATGAGAGACCCCATTTTCTCTTATTAATTCCTCCCATGTACAACTGTTACCATGAAACAATTCTATAAGGAATTTCCCTCTCCTCATATACATTCATGCAATTATTTTGTATTATGAATGTAAAACTACATTAATTGTGTTGGGAAAAAATATATATGTGACCCCATAACTATCCATTTCATTTACATATGATGATACACCCCTTTCTATATCATATACCATTTTTTATAAATTCCAATGTCACAACTTTATGCTACCAAAATTGCACTATGATTATCCAAGCCAAAGTCATTGTGTTGTTAATACCATGCCCATTTATTTATCAAGGGTATTCACTTATATTAACATTTACTTATTGATTATAGAGTTTCATGTATGAATTCCACATTCCATTATAGTGGAATAAATGATGATCTTAAATTATTCCATGTTGTATGATCCCTGTGGCCCACTTATGCATGAAGTGAAATGTTTAAGAAGGGTGCGCCTTGATTGTGCTCCAATGCATTGGGTAATGATTAGTATAATTATAAGTCAATTTAAGTGAGGGTTTACTCATGTTAATTATTTTTAAATGAGTGATTACTCATGCTAACTCATGTGCAATGATGGTTTACTCATGCTCCATGTCCAATGAGTTTTAGCTCATGCTAATACCATGTTAGATGTTATTGCCACATTTCCATGTTGTAATGATCATGATTTATCATGAATTTATATTAATGTTTATTTCATGCCTCGTTGATATACAAATTTCCTAACATGTATTGTATTCTTGATGTTTTTCATTTTTTTACTCCATTACTATGCTTTATAGATCACCCATTTCATAGGCATGTGATCAGGTTGTCCCATGCAATGATAAGTGCATGGTAGTGTAGTGGTCATGTAATAGAATTTTTCAATAAATATGTTGTGTTTCATGTTTTATGTTATTTTGTAATGTTCCTAATCCCCAAAGACACTAGACCTTTGGATCATCCATATTGTATCATGTTAAGAGTATATGTAATAAATCTTGTTTAAGTGTGTAATAAAAATAACGGTTGACATAGTTGGTATCAGAGGATAGGTTTAGTTATTTTTGGGATTAGTATTAGAAAACCCTAGTGACACCTTAGGGATAAGACTACGTATAATAAAAATATCCCTATGATTTAGTGAGTATTGTGTAGTTGGTTTATCATGAAAATACATCCATGTATGGATACGATCAGGTAGATGAGGCTCCAGAACAGTTGTACCTAGGAGTGAAAAACTCCGACAATGAGTTTCAGGCTAGACACGGGGTATATTGGTACACGACAACCGACCTAGCTTCACTCTTGGTTACGACACTCCCGAGGTATATTCTTTGGTAAATTCGTAATCTTAGTATGAACCATTGTTAAAAGAATAAGTAATGACCATAAAAATATATGTTATAAAATAGATCATGAATAACCTAGATTGAAATGTAGGCCATAATAAGTTAGGATAAACTATTTATATACGTGTTTCTACTTCTATATACAAAGTTATTTTAATTTATATTTGAATTGAATTCAAACCCACTAATTGTATTTAATTATTCATAGCTAAAACAAGGAAGGAGGAAGATAAAAACAACTCTTCTCCCCCCTCCTAAAGAAATAAATTGAACGACTATCCAAAAATAATGCACAAATGACTTTGAAACCTTTTCAAATATCCTGGTTACATGCAATCGACTTTGTGAATTATCCAATACCTCTAGCATTGAAATATTCTTTCAATAATCAAAAACTATCTATTAGAGAATCTTGAACTCTCAAATTTCTTACCACTCCATGTGTGGGAAGTACCATCAAGTTATTTTAAAATTATTCACACCATTTAAAAATTATGATGCACGAAATTATTTTCTAGATGATTTAGAAGAGGGAAACCTCTAAGTAGCCTATATTTTTCAAATAATAGATTTATGACTTTTGGGATATATTAAAACATATTTACCATAACCCTATTTTGAAATATTTGATGATGAATAAGTAGAACTTTTTTATAAATTATTTTTTGAAGATGATGTCTCAAAATTATATATAGGAAATACATTTTTAGTGACACATCAATGCTTCAATCGATATAATCCAATATGGATATTGAGTTTTTAGAAAAAAGAAGTATATGATTTTGAAAAAACCCAAAGGTACCATTGTGATGCATACACACTTTCTACCTAAAGGCAATGATGATAGGAATGATTAAAGACCTCATTGATGATATGAATGCGATGTAACTGTACCTGTTTGTGGCAAATAATGTAATACAAAATTTCGGGGTTGAAATTTCATAATGGGGAAGGATTGTAACAACCCAAACATCTTTCAATAAAAATTCCTCTCGATCTATTTAAATGTCTTATTATAAAAAATGGTTATTTAAAACATATGAAATTCCATGGTTTTATGTTTTTGGATATTAAAATACCATTAATAATTTTTAACTTTACTAATATAGTCATTGAACATCGATCACATGATTAGTAAAAATACAGGGCTTCAAAAATTTTAATTTACTCATAAAGAGAATATAATGGCCTCATCCAATAGACCTACCCCATATGAATCCCATTTTTTGGGGCTCATAAAGGATGTGGCTTCATTGGGATTCTCTCTTGACAATTCCCAAGCTAAGCTACAACAAGGTATGATTGAGGTGAACCTCATATAGGAGAAGTGGATGTTGATAGAGATTACCACCTGAGTGATTTTATCCAAGCCACCCCAAGAGTCTCCCACTATTCCACACCTTACCCTTCGGTCTTCTGTGGCTGTTATAAGTTGTTATGTAACAAGACCATATCACTGTGATTATTTTCATTATTTGTTTATATAAAAAATAATAAACATTCATTTTATTTTTGTTACACCATGAATAGTATTTAAATCATAGATATTATTTTTAGTTAATATTCTATTAACAATTCTTTTTTGATGAATTAAAGGATTTTTTAATTAAATAATATTTTAATTAAATATTGTTAATAAATTACTTTTTATATAATATATAGGAACATATAATTATTATGAATTCGATTGTGACTTTTATTACTGTTTGATAGTTTTTTTTGTCCAAACCCACAAATTTTTGATAAATGTCAATTTTAATTTAAAAAGTAATTATCCACATATTTAGAAAATTATATAGAAAAAATGAATATTATTTTCTGAATCAGGACATAAAAATTATCCGATGTTTAGTTTTTCATAATTTAATTAGACATTCGAATTTTTGTGTAAAATTAAATACCGTTTAAATATATAATGTCTTTTATGACATCTTAATGACCCAATAGTATTGTAATAAAATACTATAAACATTATGTTCATTCAATATATGTTTTACCATTAAAATAATGTGATTTTATTTTTGTTTGAATTATTTTCCAATTCATTAGTGTGACCTTCAAGACATATAAAACATTTTATCTTTTTAAAATGATTTCCATGAAAGTGTCACTCACCTCCACATAAACAGGCCTAATATTTTTAGCAATTTGGATATTGTCCTTATAAATTTATTCATTCAACACCCCTTTAAAAAACCCATGGGGAAAACCCATGGGATGGTTTTTTGTTTTGATTAATTTAATGTGTGGTGTCCAAACCCTAAAATAATAAAGAATTACCTCCAATTTCCTATATAAACACACCTAATCTCCCACTTCCTCTTATCTAAAAGCTATTGGAGTTCATCCATCCTTTGTCCTATTATATATATAAATCTCCCAAGGATCCCCAACTTCCCATTAAGCCTCTCTCAAGCCCCTCCCAATTAATTGGGATCTAACTTCAAAGTAAGGGATTCCTTCGTGTCTCGTTTTATACAAGTTTCTTAATATTATTATGACAATTTATTTTCAATTAAAAATATTGGGTTGTAATTTTGAAACTCCCTATACTATCCTATTTATATTTGAATTAGTAGAGACCCCTTTTTCTCTAATCTATTCCTTGCATGTATACCCATTACCATGCCGAAATTCCGTAAGTGATTTCTTCCTTTCTCATTTTTTTCCAAACATTATTGTGTTGTTATGCAATTTTATTTTAAATTCAAAATGCTGGGGTATGATTTAGTAACTACACCGTAATTCCCAATTTATTTTTTAATGATGTCACACCCCTTTCCCTCTCATTAATTCCTCCCAGGTATACACATCACCATGCTGAAATTCTGTAAGGAATTTCTCTCTCGTCATTTACATTCACGAAATTATTTTGAATTGTGAATCTAAAATTCAATTACATAGGTTTTGAAAAGTATCTATATGACCCCCATAATGTCCATTTCATGTAAATGTGGTGATACATACATTTCTCTCCTATCAACTATTTTTATGAACTCTTATGTCACATCATTGGGCTACTGAAAATAAACTACGATTTTTCAAGCCAATGTCATTGTGTTGTGAATACGATTCCCATTTATCTATCATGGTTATTCAGGTTTATGCACGTTTACATATTGATTATATAGTTTCTTTTATTAATTCCTCATTCCTTTATCATGGAATAAATGATGATCTTTAATGATTCCATTTTGTATGATAAATGTGGCACACTTATGCATGAAATGAAATGTTTAAGAAGGGTGCACCTTGATAGCACTCCGATGCATTGGGTAAATATTCATATCATGGTATGTCAAGTGAAATGAGGGTTTAATAATACTAATTCAATAAAAATGAGTTTTTAATCCTTCTAATTTAATTCAAATAATGTTTTACTCATGCTCTATGTTCAATGAGCCTTAGTTCATGCTAATATCATGTTAAGTGTTGTTGCCACATTTCCATGTTGTGATAATAATTCTTAATCATGTGTTTATGTTCAAATTTCTATTATGATCATTTGATATGCCTATTTCTTAACATGTATTGTATTATTGTTTTATTCCATTTTTACAGCCTTGCTGGTCTTTATATCTCAGCCTTTTCTTATGCATGTCCTGAGGTTATCTCATGAAATGCTAAGTACATGTGAGTGTAGTGGTCATGTAAATGAATTTTTCAAAAAAGATGTTGTGTTTCATGATTTAAGTCATTTTGTAATGTACCTAATCCCCAAATACACTAGACCTCTCAATCTTCCATTTAAAATCACATGAAGAGTTTATATAATAAATCATGTTTATGTGTGTAATAAAACGTAGGGTTATTATAGGATTCCCTTATGTTACCCTATGAGTCTTATGGGTGTAGAAATTGGGCCATACACATTCCTGTTATATAAATCCATCTACATGTTTTTCACATATACTCAACAATGGGAAACTATTTTTTTGGAAATTATAGTTGGGCCCTAGGAGGAGAATCTAGTCATCAATGTATAGCATACAATGATAGGATTAAATCCCTATGTAGTTAATTATTTATTATTTATACTAAGATAAGATCAGTTTTCAGAAATGTGTATTAAGGAATTATACTGTATATAACTAATGGTAAAATGAATTACCATTGAATTTTGTCACTCAGTGATGTAGGAGGTAATTTATTTTTGGAATTTATAGATGGTCCTTGTGATGATTGATCCTATAATCAACACATGGCTTGTATAAATAAGAATATAGATGTACATATTTATCAAAAGATGGTGTTCCTCACATATATCTAGTTGGTGGTTAAGAGAGATGAACCCCCAATAAAGATACATTACCAAATATGATCTGAGTGAGTGATCTATTACCATTGATTATATTGTGATGACGATGGGCTCCCATATTGCGAGAATTTTTCAGAAGATAGAGAATATGTATATTCTCTAATACATTAAAGGATTATTGTTGTTGATATGGACAAAGAATTTTATTATGTTGAAATAATTTTAAAATTTTGTCTAGTCTCATTTTGATATACAAACAAATCACTAAGTATCCTAAAAGGACCTAAATAAAGGAACACAATGTTCTTAAAGAATCATTCCCCCATGTAGATCCAACCCATTTGTGGGGTAAGAGGAATTTTACATTCTCTTGAAATTTTGTACGGGATCGAGATTATTGGATATGGGAATCAACATATATATTGTGATATAATTAGTTAAGATACATATATTTCTTGTAGAGAAAAATCCCTCCACAGGTCTGACACATACATATATAGAGGTTTTTTCATATTTTGATTGGGAACAATATTTTAGGTTCCCAATGTCAATATGTATCTCATGTGATAATGAAATATTCCACACATAGTAAATTTGAAAAATGATACACATACTAATATGGTTCATAAAATTAGACATGGAATACTGTTTTCATTGATCAAGATCTCACATGGGTTATGGTACCTATTGGGTGGCTCATATTAATATTTGATATGTTCTTAAGGGATGAACTATATATTGTGAGGATTAAAATAAATTTAAAAAGACATGTTTACCTATAATTTAATAATATTCGTGTAAAACATTCTAGTCAGAGTGGCTTGGATGATTTTGTAATATCACATGAGCCCTTCTCAGCATGAGAAACAATTTTTTTCAAGGAATTTGATTGAGTTTCATGAGATTTCATGATAGGTATGATGGGGGGAATTAAAATTTCACTGTGGGATAAAATTTTTATGTAGATCTCAAACATGTTTTTGTAATACATTAAACATAATAAATAGCTATGGTCTGTACTAAAATATATTATTCATGAATCTCTACAAATTTATTGAAGATGTCAATCAATACATATATAGTTCTCATATCTGGTCCCCATTTTGATGTGAATCTTACATAAGTGTGGGGTATTTTATTTTCAATATATATATATAGATCATGTATAGTGTATTTTCATTAAATAGATATATTATGTTAATAATGAAGGAAACATGATATGGATGTTATTTTTGTTACATGATTTGGGGAGACTACTTTGTATTCATGTTTGGTTATTGGGGAAAACCCATATTGAGCTAGAAAACATCCAAACAATTTTTTTTGTAGATATAGATTATACATAAAATCGGATGATGGAACCACAATGTAATCACATTCCATTTAGTTTTAATTTCATTAAATAAGATGAACTATGAATTTTAAGGCAATGCATTCAGGACATACGATATCACATAGTTTAACATCATATTGAAATAATTTGTTTTATGTAATAAAACATTGGGTGGCAATGAAATATTCCCAGCAGGTTATCTTCATCATGTGGTAAGGATTCTTTCCATAATGTTAAATATCATGTAGTAAGGATGCTTTCATGAATTTTAACATTGTGTGATGAGAACGTTGATATCAAAATGTTTTTGGACTTGAGTTGAAGACATAATACTATTTTTTGTTTAATTTCATTCCTACAAGACTTATCATCATGGAGGAAATTATGAAATTGGTTTCCCATGAACCCTTTCATTTGTGGTTGCTTTAACATGTTATCCATACATCATGGCCAATGATTTTGATCCATTGGAATATATCATATGAATGGTGCAAGGACCGTCCTACATCAATTTCATCATTTGTGGTTTATTATTTATTATCATCAAGGCTATAATAACTAATATCAATCCCCCAATAATAATATGTGTAGGTGGATGGTTTTTAAGGATCATGTATTCTAATTTTGATAGACATTGAAATTACGCAATGTATGAATCATTTTTTCTTAAAGTCTTTATAACTAAACATGCCACATCTCTGATTATTCATCTTTTGAATATTTTACATAGATATAATTTCATAGTAAGGTAAATTTGACTTTGAATATAAATAGTAACTCATTTACAGTGTCCAATGAGTATGGGGTCACTTCTGTGGATGCGGGGGTTATGGTACAATAGACCAAAATTGAAAGCATGTATTTGGCCAACCAAGAATTATTGAAATTTTCCACCATTTTCTAGTGTATACTTGATATGGTCTTATTGGAGAAATATATACCATTTCATAATTTTTAGATGAAAGTTTTAAGTTTATGTTAAACAATGTTTACAACGTCTTCAACATAGAATACCATAAGCATGTGTCTTTTTTTCAAAATAATGTTAGGAACATAGAATTTCATGATGAAAGTGGACATTAGGATGTTGATTATATTATTTATCCTAACTTATTTAGGTGGTATATACTCATCATATTTGGATAACAATTTGATAGTATTAATGATATAATTAAACATCATAACTGTATTTATGGTCCTGAATGACAGGTGGACCTTTTATTTTTATAAACTTTTGGATAATACCCTTTTTAATTGGATTCATGGGTAATCTTCCCTAGATTTTATTCTCATAGGTAGTAATACCTGTACATTTACTTCGAAGGCACAAGTATTACACAAGCAATATAACCCCCCCTAGAAGATTCATTTAAATGTTTTATCTTCATTTAATGTATAGGATTTGGAACCAAGACATATATTACATATACAAAAAATATAATATAATATTTAGTAGTATACAACACATCTGGGGGATAATGGATGATGTTTTGTTGTATCTAATGTTTTTATAATTTCTTGTATAACTCCACAAATTCGTATATCATCCTCGAATAGAAATGAAAATGAATCCCAATTGATTTATTAAATATAAAAATAGAATGGATACTTTTACATGAGACGTTATGGGCTTTATTCATGATAGGGGGTCTCTCCTTAATTAATGAATTTGAGGAGTTATCCATAGATTCATCATTTTTAGAGAACCGTCAAATCATTTTTTAACATAATAGTGAAGTACAATACCAATCACTATATCGGTTCAATTTTTGCCGATCAAATAGTAGTGTTCCGTATTAATGATAATATATTATTAGGTTCATCTATCTAGATATATATTTTTTCTAGTCATTACCAAAGAATTGTTGATATGATTGATTTCCATCATGTCATAACTGGTGAATGGGGAGGCAACCATCCATTGTTGGATACTTAAGAATACATAATCATGTTAGGTATTTAATAAGTCATAGGATGTATAGTATAGTATATCTGCTTGAGAATTATGGGATAAATTTGGGTTGAATAATGTCTGTTCAAAATGGAACTCTTCTATAAATATAGTTACATAATGGAGGAGATGGTTCAATTCTTCCATCATAATGGAATAAATAGCATTGATATATTTAATCACTCTTTTTGATTCACATTTGAGATTTATATATGATCTGGGTATAATTGGGTTTCAATCCTATCCTAGAAGAAGGGCTTGGTATTATTATTCATTATTAGTGTATCTTTCTTAAAATTAGAGGGGGATCAAAAAATTTCATTGTCTTGGGTAATAATAGATCCATAGAACAACCCAAATGAGATTGTAATTTTTCATTTAATTATCTACCAATATCAGGAATCCCCCAAAAAATATATCTCCCACATTTGGTAGTGTCATGGCAATAGAAATATTATTCATCTGGATGTTCAATGTTCATTGGAATGTTTTCTAGAGTAAGACATGTCATAAATAAAATCAACTACTTCCATTAATTTTATTTCCTTATAAAACATGAAAAATATGCTTCACTATAAATGTATAATCTACCATTTGAAAAAATACCCTTTTATTAATGGGTGGCTAATAACATACTTCTACTTTTACATATGAGATTTGTAACGACCCCAACTTTTGTTAATAAAAATCCCTCTTGATCTAATTAAATGTATAAATACGTGAAATGGTTATACAACATATGAACTTATTTTGTTTAATGTTTTTGATTTTTAAAATATTGTAATAAATTTTTATTGTTGATAACATAGCTGTTGAACGGTTATCACATGATTAGTATAAATATCAGGCATTAACAAACCAATTACTCTGACAAAGGAAGCGATGGCCTCATCCTGTTGAATGGCTCCATATGTAGCACATTTGACGGAGCTCGTAAATGAGGTGGTGTCATTGGTCTTAGATCTTTACCAATCCCATGATGAGCTTCAATATGTCAAATTATACATTGGCGAAATTTTCATAATTTTCTAAGACAGACAAATATTTGGGTAAAAATTGAATACCTTTTAAATATATAATGTGTTTTATGAAATCATAATGACCCAATAGTGATGTAATAAAATACCATAATTGATATTTTAGGACAATATATTTCTTATACTAAAAATAATGTGATTTTAGACTTATTTATTAACTTTATTATTCCTTAGTGGACCCTCCATGATTTATAAAACATTTTTTCATTCTAAATTGTTTTCTTTGGGAGTGTGACCCACCTCCACATAAGAAACCCTATTATTTTAATAATTTTGGCCATTAAAATTGTAAAATATTTTTTTCCAATACAATTTTTAGAAAACCATGATAAAAAAACATGGGCTGGTTTGTCATTTTGTTTAGTTTAATATGAGGTGTCTCAAACCTAAATAAAAAACAATTCCCTCTCCTTCCCTATATACACCCAACCAAGCTCCCACATCCTCCACACACAAAGAATTATATGTTCATACAAAATCTTCCTTCAATATTCTATAATCTTACCAAGGCGCCCCAAGCTCCCAAGAAGCCTATCTCAATCCTCCCTCAAGCCTTAGGATGCAAACTTCCAAGTAAGGGTTTTATTTCTGTCTCATTTTTGTCCAATATTATTTAACATGTTATTCCCTTTTAATTTCAATTATAATTGTTGGGGTATATTTTCACACCTCGCCCATAAATCACTCTTTATGTTTTAATGATGTTATACCCCTTTATCTCTCATTAAAATCCTCCGTTGTACACCTGTTACTTCGCCGAAATTCCGAAAATATTTTCTCTCTCCTTATTTAAATTCATGAAATTCTTTTTTATCATTAAACTAAATCCCATTAAATTTTATGGGAAACATATCTATATGAACCCCTTACTTTCAATGTCATATAAAAATTTTGAGAAACCCCTTTCACTATCATCAACCATTTTTTGGAATTCATATATCACACTGTTACAGTGCCGAAATTGCACCGCATTTTTTCAAGAAAAAGTCATTGTGTAGAGAATACCATGCCCATTTCTCTATCAAGCGTATTCCACTTTATGAACATTTAATTCTTATTTAAATAGTTTCAAGTATGTATTCCACATTTTTTTATCATGGATTAGGTGACTATATTGAATGATTCAATGTTTTATGATCCATGTGGCACACTAATGCATGAAATGAAATGTTTAAGAAGGGTGTGCCCTAATAGCGCTCTAATGCATTGGGTAAAGTATAGTATCATGACACATCATGTGCAATGGGTGATTACCCATTACAATTCAATTTCAATGAGGTTTTACTCATTCTTCAAGTGCAATGAGGATTTACTCATTCTCTATGTGCAATGAGCCACGAATCAAGCTAATTCCATGTTAAGTGTTGTTGCCACATTTCCATGTTATGATTTTCATGCATTATCTTTCCTTTATGTTTATTTTTCTATTGTGCTCAATTGAAATGCCTATTTTCAAACATGTAATGTTTTCCTCTTGTTATTACAAGTTTACTCACTTACTGGGCTTTATAGATCACCCTTTTATTATGCATGTCCTAAGGTTATCCCACGCAATGCTAAGTATGAGGGAATGTAGTATCCAAGTAATGGATGTTTTCCATAAAGATGATGTATTTCAGGTTTTAAGATTTTATGTAATGATCTTAAGCCCTAAAGACACTAGACCTCTCGATCATCCATGTTTTATCAAGTGATGTTTATGTAATAAGTCATGTTTATGTTTGAAATAAAGATCAGGGTTGTTAGAGTTGGTATTATTGGATAGGTTTAGTTATTTTTGGGATTAGGATTAGAAAACCATACTGAACCCTCAGAGACAACACTAAGTATAATAAAAACATCACTATATTTTTTTGAGTATTGAGTAAGTGGTTTATCAAGAAAATACATCCATGTCTGGAAACAAGCAGGTAGAGGTGGCTCTGACATAGACACAACGTAGGGGTAAAACCTAAAAACACCGCTTTGAACTAGACTTGAACGAGAACTTCTGCACGACAATGGGCCATGCTGCATTCATGGTTACGACACTCCCAGGGGATATTATTTGTTAAAATCACAAGCATATTATGAACTATTATTAAGGAATATAGAAAATTCCCTAGGAATATATGTTATAATATAGATCATGGAAAACATAGATTGAAGTCAATAGATTCATAAGCTAAGGAAATAAAATCTATTTTTAAGTCAAATATTTTTTCTTTGGTTTACCATTTATGTGTTACCCCTAACATTCCTTTTATTCTAGCTTATGGCATGTAATAGGAGGACTCGGGCTAAAAATAGATGTGAAGATCAATGTGATGACTATAATAATGAGTTACCCAATCTAATGAGAGAGGGAATCATGAACTTTTTCACATATTTCTCTTAGATAACTCACGTTTTGAATGTAAACATGTATCAAGATGAACGTTCAACCCCCCCCCCCAGACAGAACATGTTGCTATCGAGATCTTCATGAGACAAAGGCCTCCTAATTTTAATGGATTATCCCATCCCCCAAATGTTGAAAAATGGATCAACTCCATTGAAAATATCATCTACATCCTTCAATGTTCTGAACAAGAGAATATTTTCCTAGATTCTTATCATATGGATGGTGAATCTGATCAATGGTGGACATTGATAAAAAATATGAATATTATAGAGGAGCTCGAGGTGTTGGAATGGAAGGATTTCCAGAAGATGTGTTTCGATAAATATTTTTTGGACACCCTCCAACATAATATGGAAATGGAATTCCTTTACCTCAAGTAAAAAAGACGACAAATCTATCATATATTACAATGAAAACTTCACAAGTCTTGAAAAATACGCCTCTAGCTTTGTCATCACCCCTGAATGCATAGTTGACCGCTTCTTTGGTGGGTTGAAACCTAGAATGCAGAGAGCACTAGAGATCTATGACATAGACATCTATGATGAAATTTTCTGAATTTCCCTCAAGGATGAAATGGATATCGGAGAATCTCAGGGGTATCATGGGGATAATAAGCGTGAGGTGGACTTCAATGCTGGAGGTCTGATGGATAAATCCAACAGTGCTAAGAAGATCCAGCACCCCACTTTCCAAAGGCGTGGAAAGAAGTACCCAAGAAATTGAATGAAGCAGATGAGGAAATTCGTTACGTGTGGAAGAGAAGAGAACCTAGCCGTTAACAGCTGACAAGAGAAACCCACAGCTGCGACAGAAGAGGAGAAATCTCCATTCGACTCTCAACATGTTTTTCATTGTTATAACTGCAAATAACCAGGGAATCTAGAAAATCAGTGCCCTAATCTAAGGGATTCCGGAAGAAACCAATAATCTCCAAGGCCATATGGGTGATATTTTTTCATCACTACTACCGAAGTGAACCCTGACAATGATGTGGTGAAAGGTAAACTAGTTATTCATTCATGAATAGTGAATATACTTTTTGATTCTTATTCTACACATTCTTTTATATCCTGATATTTTAGTAGAACAATCCCAACACCACCACAAATCCTTGATGTAAATATGTTGGTGAGTATAGAAAATGGGGAAATCATTTAATCCCATGAATATAAAACCCCCTGTCATAATTTGTGGATTGGACTTCCCAGCAAACATTGTCATATTCCCCCTAGTGGAATTTGATGCAATTCTTGGCATGGATTGTCTTTCCTTATATAGAGACAACATAAATAGCCGTGAGAGGGAAATCACTCTCCCTGTGGGGAATTGACCCCCGATTCATTACAATTGCAAGGAGGAGGATGAATCATCTATAGCTCCATAAAATCAAGAATGGAAATTATTTCCCTATGAGAATGCATATCAGGCTCAGCTGATTGAGTCCAAGGAAGCAACCATCCATGAAGGCATTCATATTGTGATGGAGTTCTCTGAAGTGTTTTTCGATGAGTTGCCTGGTCTTCCTCCTAAAAGAGTTGATGTATTATCAATTGACCATATACCTAGGGAATTACTAATATCCAAGACTCCATATATAGTGGTTTCTATGGAGCTTGAAGAGATGAAGAAACAACTACAGGAGAATCTGGATAAAGGGTTTATACGCCGAAGTGCTTCACCGTGGGGTGCACCGGTCCTCTTCGTTAAGGAGAAGGATGGTTCAATGCACCTTTGCATCGATTATCGTGAGCTTAAAAAAACCACAATAAAGAACAAGTATCCTCTCCCACAAATTGTTGACATGTTCGATCAGCTTCGTAGATCCCAATATTTTTATAATGTGGATTTGCGGTCGTGATATTATAAATTATGGGTTAAGAAGGAAGAAAACCCCACGAGTTCTTTTCATACAAGATACTGGTACTATGAATTCATAGTAATGCATTTTGGACTCACTAATACCCCATAAATCTTCATGGACTTGATGAATATAGTCTTTATAGATTACGTCGACAAATTTGTGGTAGTCTTTATAGATGATATTCTAATATACTAAAAAACCAAGGAGGATAATGGGGAGTACTTAAGAATTGTAATAGATGACATGAAAAAGGAGAAGCTCTATGAAAAGTACAGCAAGTGGGAGTTCTTGTGGAAGGAGGTGTTATTCCTGGGCCACATCATCAAAAGCAATGGGATATGTGTGGATCCCTCCAAGATAGCTGCAATAGAGGGATGAACGAGGCCAAAATCGGTAATGGAAATTCATAGATTATTGGGGTTAGCTGGATATTATCGATGAGGTGTGAGAAATTTATCACGATTTTCCAACACTCTTACCAAGCTAACTCATAAGGGAGTAATGTTTTCTTGGAGTGATGAATGTTAAGAATGCATCAAGGTGTTGAAAAGGAGGCTTATCATTGCGCCTATGAAAATATTACCCACATGTGGAGAAATTTTTGTGGTATTTAGTGATGCTTCAAAGAAGGGAATGTTATCTGGGTTGATGCAAAATGAAAAAGTCATTGACAATGCTTTGAGTCAATTGAAATTTCATTAACAGAACTATCCAACACATGTCCTCGAGTCGGCTGCAGTGATCTGTGCTTTGAAAACATGGCAGCATTATCTCTTTGGGGAGAATTGTGAAATATATATTGACAACAAAAGCCTCAAGTATATATTCACACAGAATGAGTTGAACATGCACCAACTAATATGGTTAGATCTGATCAACGACTATGACTGATCAATCCAATACTACCCTAAGAAAGAGAACTAGGTGGTAGATGCACTAAGTAGAAAGGACCCAGCGATTTTATCCTGAGAATTGAAAATTATCCAATATTTTTAGATTTGATAAAGATGTACATTGGAATCATAAAAAAGGGAACATAATCAATCCTATCACGAATTAGTGATCAAAAATTTCTTTTGAAAAGGATAATGGATGGCCAGAAGGATGATATGATGATTCCAAATTAAGTGGTAGCTATAAGAAAATTGAAATCATCACAGTTCAATGTTAATGATGGTGTAATTGTGAGATTTGGGAAAAGACTATGTGTTCCATTATGTTCGAAGATGAAAAAAGAAATTTTGGATGACACACATAGTTCAAACATCTCTATTCAACTAGGAAACACAAAGATGTAACAAGATCTCCTTGATCATTATTTGTGGAATAACATGAAGAAGGAGATCGCTGAATATACTTCAATGTGTTTGGTGATTCATCAAGTGAATGCTGAGAGACATAAGTCTAAGTGTATGATGAAACCATTTCTCATACCAGCATGGAAATGGGAGAACAATACCATGGACATTGTCTCCATACATTCGAAGATATCCAAAGGAAACAATGCAATTAGGGTTGTTGACGATCGTCTTACAAAGTCTGCACACTTCATTGCTATTCGGGAGGATTTCACATTGGATCAACTAGTATAGATATATATCAGGGAGGTGGTAAATCTGCATTGAGTACCCCTATATATTGTATCTAATTGAGATCTAAGATTCACATCTATGTTTTGGAAGGGTCTTCAAAATGCTCTATATACTAAGCTGATATTCAGTACAACTTATCATCCTCAAACTGAAGGATAATCTGAGCGGTCTGTCCAAATACATGAGGACATGTTGAGAGCATGGTCAATTGACTTCAAAGGAGGATGGGATCAACATAATCTCATGATTGTGTTCTCTTATAACAACATTTTTCACTCGAGCATCCAAATGTCACCATATGAATCCCTGTATGGGAAGATGTGAAGAACACCAACATGTTGGGATGAAGTCGGTGAGAGTAAGCTTCTAGGACTAGAAATGGTCTATGAAATGGTGGAGAAGGTGAAAGCCATTAAGTATCACATCAAGGCAGCCCAATGTCGACAGATGATTTATGAGGATAGTTGTTGACGATACCTTGAGTTTATTGTTGGAGACATGGTATTTATACGCATATCTCCGTGGAATAAGTTCATGAGGTTTGGAAATAAAGGGAAGTCAAGTCATAGGTACATAGTCCCCTTCGAGATTCTTGATCATGTCAGTGTTGTAGCCTATAGACTAGAACTTCCACATACCATGCCCAAAGTACATGGAATCTCTCATGTACCCCTCATAAGGACGTACATACCAGACCATTCAAATGTACTCTCTTATGAGGTGGTACAGTTGGAGGATGATATTTCTTATGAGGAGAAACCAGTGAAGATCTTAGATCCTAGAGAAAATGTTTTGCCAAATTATATTATTCCCCTCCTCAAGGTGTTTTGGAGAAACCACATGTTTGAAGATGTGATGTGGGAACTGGAGGATGTGATGAAGCACAATTACCCTAATCATTTTAGTGTGGGAAAAGGAAATATCGATGTAGAAATTTTATATGGGGGGAAGATTGTAATGACCCAATATTTTGTTAATTAAAATCTCTCTTGACATAATTAAATGTATTAATATGTGATATGGTTATACAACATATGCAGTTATTTTGTTTTATATTTTTGGTTTTTAAAATATTTTTAAGAATTATGACCTTTGCTGATATAGCCATTGAATAGTGATCACATGATTAGTATAAATATAGGGATTTAACGATCGAATTACATAGACAAAGGAAGAAATGGCCTCATCTAGTATAATTTATCTTTATGAAGCCCAATTATAGGATCTCTTAAAATAGGTGGCATCATTGGGCATCGCTCTTGACAAATCCCAAGCTGAGCTTCAACATGTCATGATCGAATGGAACCGTCTCTGAGAGATGTGGATGTTGATAGAGATCACCATGTGTGCAGTGTTATCCGAGCCGCCACAAGAGTCTGTCATCATCGCACACCTTACCCTTAGGTCTTATGCGGCTATTTTAAGGGGTTATATAACAAACCTCTACCACTATGATTATGCACATTATTTTTGTATATAATAATCAATGTACTTTCATTTTATTGTTACTTTTTAAATAGTTATTAAAGAACAAATAGTATTTTTAGTTAATATTCAACTAAGGAATCTATTTTGATAAATTAATTGAATTTATAATTAAATATGATTTAAATAAAATATTAAAATTTATATTAAATTATTTTTATTAAATAAAAATCATCATATAATTTTATGAAGAAAATTTTAATTTTTTATTATGGTTTGAAAGTTGTTTTTGTCAAAACCCATAAATTTTTTATAAATGTTTGTTTTTATTTTAAAAATTAAAATTAACATATTTAAAAAATCATTTTGTTAATCTGAATATTATTTCTGAAATCCGGACGTCGAAATTATCCCACGGTGATATTTTTAGAATTTTTTGAGACAGTAAAATTTATGGATAAAAATTAAATACCATTTAAATATATAATGTGTTTTATGAAATCATAATGTCTCAATAGTGATCAAATAGAATACAACAATTGATATGTTCGAACAATATATGCTTTATACTTTATATAATGTGATTTTAGACTTGTTTGATTTAATTTATGATGCCTTAGTGGACCCTCTGTGATTTATAAAACATTTTTTCTTTTTAAATTGTTTTCGTTTGGAGTGAGACTCACCTCCGCATAATAAACCCTATTATATTAATAATATAGGCAAGTGAACTTGTAAATTATTATTTTCCACTCCCCTTTCGCAAAAACCATAGGCTGGTTTGTGGTTTGGTTTAGTTTAATGTGAGGTGTCCCAAACCTAAATAAAAAACAATTTTGTCTCCTTCACTATAAAAACCCAACCAAGATCCCATTTCCTCCTCACTAAAAGCATTTTGAGTTCGTCCAAACTATTCCATCTGCTCTCTATAATCCTCCCAAGGTGCCCCAAGCTTCCAAAAAGCCTCTCTCAAGCCTCACTCAAGCCTTTGGAAGCACATTTCTAAATAAGGGTTTTATTCCTTTCTTGTTTTTGTCCAATATTATTTAAGTTGTTATGACCTTTTAGATTCAATTATAAATTTTGGGTTATAGTTTCACACCACCCCATACTTACCTCTTTATGTTTAAATGATGTGATAACCCTTTATCTCTCATTAAAATCCTCCCATGTACACCAGTTACAATGCCGAAATTATGAAAAGAATTTATCTCTCCTTATTTACATTCCAGCAATTGTTTTGTATCCTGAATCTAAATTCCATTACATTTGTTGGTAAAAGTATATATATGACTTCCATACTATACATGTCATGTAAATATGATGAGACACCTTCTCTCTCATAATCCATTTTTATGATATCTTATATCATGTCATTATGCTGCCGAAATTGTACCGCGTTTTTCCAAGCCAAAGACATTGTGTTGTGAATACCATAATCATTTCTCTATAAAGGGTATTCAACTTTATTCTCATTTAGTTATTGTTTAAAGAATATAAATTATTTATTCTACATTAATTTATCATAGAATAAATGATTATTTTGAATGATTTAATGTTTTATAATCCATGTGGCACACTTATGTGTGAAATGAAATGTTTAAGAAGAGTGTGCCCTGATAGTGCTCCAATGCATTGGGTAATGTATAGTATCATGATACATCATGTGAAATTGTTGTTTACAAATGCTAATTCATGTTCAATGAGAGTTTACTCTTGCATCATATGCAATGATTGTTTACTCATGCTCTAAGTGCAATAAGCCTTGGCTCATGCTAATTCCATTTTAAGTGTTGTTGCAACATTTCCATGTTATAATTATCATTATTTATCATGACTTTAAGTTTATGTTTATCTTGTTATATATTGAAATTCCTATTTTCTAACATGTATTGCTTTCTTCATGTTATTCCAAGCATACTCCCTTATTGGGCTTATAGCTCACCCTTTTCTTATGCATGCCCTCATGTTATCCCATGCAATGATAAGAACGAGAGAATATAGTGTTCATGTAAAGGAAGGTTTCCATAATGATGATGTATTTTATGTTTTATGTTGTTATTTAATGATCCCAAACCCCAATGGAATTGGACATCTAGATCTTCCACCCTTTATCTAGTGAATTTTATGTAATAAATCATTTTTATGTTCGAAATAAAATCATGGTTGTTATAAGATTCCATGTAGAATTCATGATGTCATAAGTGATGCCCTTATTTATTTCACCACGAAAATGATTTCAAGGAAATGATTCTCAAAATATAAATATAGAATCTTCACATATATCATCATTTTTATGTGATCACAGAGAATATTTTAAATACCTCTAAATTTTTTGTACATAGGGATGGAATTGAGTGATTAGTCAAAATGAACCTATACAAAATAAGTGGATTCCATTTTACTAGTGACATTAAAACAAGTACATGTAGAATGTTTTTCAATTTTTTTTTGAAAATCATCGTATAAGTAAACATCCAAAATATAGAAACCTTTCTTCATTAATATCATAGTGAAAGGGGACATCTTCTAGCTAGGATGGCGATGAAATATATGATATAATTAAGGTAATCCTTGTGCCCCATTAAATCATTAATACTCTAAGGAGGAGACATGATTATAACTAAACTCATATTTTTTGACTCAATCTCAAAGCTATGGTGGAATTCAAAAAAATGAGGAAATTATATTATGTTACCCCAAAGGCATAATTTAGGTGATTTAGCTTCAAACTATACAAATACAATATGATAAAAAAAATTTAATATAAGTGAGGTGAAAAAGGACTATCAATATTTAGACAACATGTCATCAATACAACACTCTTTGACCCCCAACACGAAGGTTTTGAAGATATGATAAATGGAATTTTGACATGTGGAGGAATCATTATTTATGTTTTAGGGAATGACGTGGTTACATTATATTTGTTACGTTTTTCTGAAGGTTGTGGATTACACAAGTTCAGAATTGATCTTGATATGATTATACCTTAAATACACATCAATAGAGTAAATATATTGAAATGGATATAGTTCAATAAGACAAATATTCCATGATTGGTATTGGGAAATCATCTAACTGGTAGTGTCAACTGAGATCCCTAAAATCGATGTAAAAATGATCTTTATTTTCATCTTCTTAATGGGGATGATGTTGGATTTTCCCCTCTTTTATAAATCACTTTTTGATCGATTTTTCTACATAAAATTCAGTTTTAGTATAATTAGAGTAGTTCATTATCATGGAATCCTATGTGAAACATTAATGGACATAAAGAAGGTTCATGTTTTGAGTAGGTACATGGGGATATATCCCAAAAATCCCTATATAAGTACAACAGAATACTTATCGATATATCTACAAAAATGAAATATACATCTATTTCACTGTGAGAGTTATAGAGGAATAGTACAATGTATGTCTTGGGTCCTCTTACATTTCCATATTTAACTATCTGAGCTCATTAATAGTTATGGAGACACTCTTATCAGTCTATATAGGGGATTCCATGAGTACATACTATTACTATTATATTTTGTCATTGAATAAATTATCTTTATGCATGGTCAAGAGTATGGGTGCATTTCTATCCTCAAGGAATGATGGAAAAAACTAGAAGAAAAACATAAATCCTGAATTCCCAAGGATGTTATATAGGAAATTTTGATATGTGTTCATTCTTTCATGCTACCAATAGGGACATGACAGATATGTGCATCTCATGCTTTTGGGAATAACATGGGTGTAATCTTAATATACATTAATATATTATAAATTTTTTTATATAGATGTATTATATTTATCTCCTTCCTTGATCTGGTTTATAAGAGGCATATAGTCATATTTTGAGCATTCTTAGTAGTGGTTCCCTAGAAATTGTCTCTAAAAACCTATATATTGACAAATAAAATTAGTTATTTTCATTCCCATTTATAGAAAACCACCTTGATGTTTTGGTATTCACAACACTTGAAGGTGGAATTATCCATATAAAGCATGCTAGATTTTTTATTGATAGGGAATTTCAAACATTGATTAAATGTCAATGCCACCACCACATGTGTGTAAATCCAATCTATCAAATTTATGTCATTTAAAACCATGTCTTGCTTCATAATCATGAACTCAACATTGTACACAAGGAACCATAATTGGGCCTTAGTATGATCATCCTAAGGGCTGTTTATCTCTCTTTTTGTACCGTTTATTAATCATTTTCATTAGAGATAAATCATTATTAATTTATCCCAAATATCAATGGTTTTATTATAAGTTGATATTGACCACAAAATCATTACCAAATATATTTTATCATATTTCATCATTTTCATGATTCTTAAAACAAACATGGTCTAATATGTACCTACAATGATTTTTCAATATCTTTATTATTGAATAAGATGGTGGAAAAATATTCTACATATGAAGTTTCCACTCAATTAACATAACATGTACATAAATTTATCATCTAACTCATTGTGACATCAATTGGGGTTGATAAATTCCACAAATATTTATTTTTTATGATTAAATGGATCTAGGATTGAGATTATTTCCTAGAAAACATCTATCTATTTCCAAATATAATATTTCAATATTAGTTGTATGGGATTATAATAATTGGGTCACTTATTGGTATGCATATTATGAGCATGGAACCTATATTTAATTTTTATTGAACCAGAATTGAATTTAAGGTAATATATTCTGCTTCTAGAGTGGGTCATTCTGTTCGACCCACATGTTAGGGAATAGCAGAAAATTCAACAACCAACAAATGGAAATCTGAAAATATTTGATAAAAAAAAATTGGATAAATTTGACGAATATCCATTGTTTTTTGGGATTTCATAGGTTATTTACCATGATTATTGGATGTGTATAAAGATTTGGTGGGCATGGGTTAGTTTATTGGGTTATCCAATGACTATGTCATCCACAACGACATCATCTTCAACGGCCTTTGTCACTATATCCTAGGTATAGTATAAATAACTCATGTTCATGGGTATTTTCATCATTACAAATATTCTCATTTAAGGTGAAGAACATTAATAGAGTTGAAGATAATATATTTATATTAAAAGTACAATATATTTGGTGACATAAAATGTACTCAAGATAATGAGGATACAAAACCTTTTTGATTTTATCCATTGTTGGGGTTGGAAAAGACACATATCCTTTTCCCCATTTTTACTCCTAAAGATTATATATATCATTAGGATGTGTGTTTAATGGAATACCCTTACATTCCAAAAACATTACTAGTCCATGGAGATTCACTTGGAGGGTAGAAAAACCTTTATAAAATGTCATTCGGGTCATCCTATTATTGACATTTTTTAAAATATTGATGGAACTACATGCTTGTATCATTCTTCTTCTTGTAGGTTAGTGGTCACATAATTCACATAGGAATGAGAATTTTCTATGTATCACCTATCTATTTTAGTAGGAATATACATTATTATTTATTTCCTCAAGTAATTGGATACAATGATATATTTATTCTTATTGTTGATGATGGTTTGAATGATTTGGTCTGTTGCTGGGATTATAAATGTGGCATTGGGAATGACTTAGTGTTTTGGAATGTAATATAACTCATTTAATCATGAAATTAGTAGTTTCATATATTGCATTCCTTTTACCATATGCATAGACCATGGGTACAGATTATTCCATGTATCACTAAATTAAATCAGGAATATGTTATGTTAATTCTAAATGCTCTCAGAATACACCAAGTTATATCATAGGGTTCAATTATGTTTTATGCTTTTCATGGAGTTTCTCAGAACAATGTTCCATCATATTCCCCAAACTGAGTGAAATACTGAATTATTATGTTAGAAAATTATATCTAATGAAAATGTGTTCGTCTCTATCAATTTCAGACTATAAATTTTTTTAGGACATTGATCATAATATATCATTTAATGTATATAATTTAATAATGTAATTAATATTGAATGTCGTCCAATCATATTATAGACCATGCTTGGATGATACTACACCAAAAAAATATGTACTTATAAGAGTTTGTATAATAAATACTAGTTTCGTTGATACATTCTCATCTCTAGGGACCGTTATACATGTGAAATGAGACACAAAGTTCCTAATATTCAGTTCTATATTCCATATTCAATCAATTTTTAAAAAGATATGATTACTGAAATTCGGTGGGGGTAATGTGATGTCCACCCATTCGGGTTAAAAATTCCTATTAATCTTTGTGGGGTAAAATTTCCCCAATATAGAATCAATATGAGTAGCTATAGACTCGATGGTGTTGATGTTTTTTTTTGTTTTACCACTATCTAGACTATAACCCAAGCACATATAGTGAGAGAGGCATGCCAAACTTTCCATGCCATTATCTCTTACTAATTTCTAGTTTGAGTCAGGGTGATATAACTATCTCGGTGAGGATTGTTTTTCTATAGTAATTGAGTTAAATACCATTGTTTCTCAATTTCCTTATTAATATAATCCAATTTTCTAGATCCAAATTCATCATGATGGTCAGATTTCATCATTCTAGGATAATTAACACCATCCTCATGGGCTAGGGGAGCGAATATTGATTCCAATTGATAGCAGTACTTGGAGGGAATGGTTCCCATGGGTAATTTTTCATTGACCATTATATGGTTACATGTTTCGCACCAATACTGTACTATTTCTTATTCCATGTAGGGGGCATGATACTTTATTAGTGGTGATTCAGATGCAACCACACCATATCCATTATCATTGGTGTAATTTCAATGAAGAACTACAAAATCCTCACATGGCGGTGCCAGGTTATAGTTCCTCCTATGATACCGATAACATACAACCATGGTTTTTGCATCCACATCACCCACATCTTGAGGTTCCATTTTTCTATTATGACCACAATCATCCATGTCTCATTATATTTCATGAAATTAATTAATGGTGATGATGTACACTGAGGAATATTGGGTGGCATTGATTATCCAATAATTCACTATTCAATATAGTGGTAATCTATATAATTATTCCCTATTGCAATTTAAATCAGGAACTTCATTATTGTCCTTTTTCTTATTGATCCGTATTGGATTACAAAAATTCTATGATTTTACTTTCAGGAGTATATTATCACATAGTTTCATTCTATGCATTTTAATTTTGTTGGAAAATATATCTTTACATGTCAGGATATTTTGTAATTGCAGGGGTATAACACATAGGTGTATGGACTACTAGAGTCTCTTCCATTAGTATCAACTACATTGACTAGGAAATATTGATCTATATAGGGTAGATGGTATTACTTCCCACAAACCTAATAGATGTGGTTGACACATGGCTGTTGTTGGAACATTTTGATCTAGTTTTTTAGGATTCGTTGACTCAGGAGAAGGTAATTGTGGTTAAAATGCCTCCAAACCTTCGAGATGTAGTCGATTTATATTTCATAATGGTTTCTTTGGTAATATGCTGGAATTTTATAGACATGGGAGTATATGTAGTGGTAAATGTACACCAAAACATGTAGGATGGGTTTTCTACTAAATGGAATCCATTGTGATAACCATCACGATCTTCCTTAGCTTTCATAATTTTACAAATACATGGTCCTACTGCAACACCTACTCATAATTAGATTCACATTATATGGGGATCTTTCAAGTAATCCAAAAAAATGTATTCTTTTTTATATATGTTCCCCTATAATCGAAAGTATGTAATTATTATTTTTTTCTGTAAGCCATCTAATTGTACTCATGATTCTTTTTTATAATGAAAATATGGGTGATTTTTTGGATTGATAAACATGCTCAGATGTCACTCTATCAAATGACCTATTTTATGGTTATGAAGTTATTTAATGTTGTGTTTAGGATTTCCTACATTCCTTTTGATGGGATGAAGGGTATTGATCTATAATTTCCCTATAATTAGATATATAATCTTTATGGAGAAACAATTATTAGTTGATAGAGAGTTGTTATGTTGTGGAAGATTCAATTCCATAGGCTCTTATTACACATTTTCTGGTTTTATGTCCCACACCATGGAAATAGCGGCCTTGTCCATCTGATTGTAAAGTCTGTTTATCACCTATAGATAACCGCTTTATGTATGATAAGGGAGGTGTTTATTATTTATCCACATATTGGTCCTTGATAGGTTTTGGACAAAGTAAGGTATTCATTTCTCTTTCAGTTCATCTAGGTCTTCATAGTTGGAATTGGTGATAGGATAAAAAAAGTTTGAAGATTGTTTTGGTATATTTCATTTTATAATTTTATGATAATATATTCATCATCATAAGAATATTCAACAACCTAGTTAGGCCATATAATCAACTTATTTGGGTATCTTATTGACAAATGAGAGGTTTTTTGTTGTTTAAGGTGAGATTTATATGGTGAACGAAGTTATTTAATGAAAAAAATCTATATGATTATTTATCAATAGGGAGAGGATTTTATTATCTTGGATAGATATCATTATTTTGAGGTCATCTAGAGATGATGTAATGGTTATGTTCCTTATAGTTCATCTACATGCTCTCTTGAGGAAAAAAATAAAATTATTTATCACCTTCCACGTCGAAAAAATTATTTTTCAATCCATGAGGGGTTTTAGATATGTTATTTATAGACTCAATAATGATATAATTGAGGATGGAAGTAATATGTGTTGTATCCCATGTCATGGAAGGAAAAAAATTTCCTTATTTTATGGTTTTTTAGGAGAATTGACATACCTTGTGGAAACTGTTGGAATAAGATGATGATGATATATTAATCCAAGAATATAAGCATGCTACAAAGATGTTGCAGCAGTATACTGGTGATATTCTATTTGTCAGGTAGTAATATAGACTGACATTGGTGTATTTTCCCAAATATTATGATCAACCCTAGTTGAAAAGGGGGTATGATCAAAATTTAAATATGAATTCCCACAAGAAATATGATGATAAACCTCTGCTGTGGGATAAGTATTTTTGGTCTCCTTATTTATTGCCTGAAATGGATGCTAGTGAAATATATAACCAGCTGGATTAGAAATACAATCATGTTTGCAATAATCCACTGTAATATGATGAGTAGATTATTTCACAAGTATATGATCATATTATTTTGTGATTTAAAAAATATATTTATGAACCACTGTTAATAGATGGATATTTTTTGGTTTGATACCATTATACTATGAAACTGAAATTCATTAACAAGAATATGTACCGATCCTAAGGTTATTTCCAAATTAGGTTTAATCCATTTTGAGTAAAAATACATTCTTGGTCTTGTGCCTTGGAAGTATTCCCCTCGTATTCCTAAATAGTAATATTCACATGTCCTACGGTTCTTGATAAACATTATTAATGAACCCCTATTGGAATGGAAATATGAGCCCATTCCAATAAAATTGGAGTATAATGAAGTATTTTTTTAATAGATATAACGGTATTTCATGATGTGGCTTAAAAATTTGGTTCATATATTACAATTGGAATGGGAATATAATCTGATTAATTTGCCTCTTTCTTTACTGAGATATGAAATAATCCCCCTAGATAGGATCATGAATATGAACATTCTCTAGAGTATTCATCTTTTTTTCTTTGATATTCTAGTAAATCAAACTATGTATTAGGATATGAATATGTTCATGCCCTATATCATTTTATAATATATCAATGACACTCATCTCTCAATCCCATAATATACTTATGTTCAAAAATATAGGACTATATATTCTTGGTTTTGATGATTTACATGAATATATTGGATTGAAGAGGGGGTATATAACAACTTTTCAACCATGAAACATGAAAATATGATAATGGGATTCATTTGAGAAGGAGGGGGCCTTTTCCTTCCCAATTATTGTTATCGAGATATAATGGTTGACATATTTTGGGTGAGTAGAGAAATATGCCTACTCACTTATTGCATCAAGAATGTATTGGACGACTACATTTGTTGATTATATGATATGAACTCTCTCCCTCTACTTGGTATCTTTTCACACCTGATATGACCTCCTTGATTTTCTGATAGGGGTGTCTCAGGAGGTGGTCTATTTTGATGTTCCTTGAGCAAGCAACTAAGGGTAATTATATGGAATTAATTAGTGTTGAATTATGATATGATCCCTCCTTTAAATATCGTGACCTACATAGTTACATAGTGACATCCTTTATCCACATTCCTTTAGTATGAAAGGTGATGATTAGTAACCTCTAGAGATATGCTAAAAAACCATTTAGTTGTAGTGACCGAAACCAATTGTTTTATTGTATCCTTCATTATATGAGGGGGTATTAGGGGCTTCAATGCCTAAAAACTGCTACATTCACCCTCCACATTCATGATCTACAATTTTATTAGTACTCCCTGACCATTTCATTTCACACCCAAAATGTGAGTTTTTTTTGAAGCTGTTGTTTTTTCTCATTCTATGGAGTTATTTTCTATATATGGGGATCTACAACATTTCATAATGATTCCATTTACTATTTCCAAGGTGATTAGTTTTGAGAACCAAATATGTAGTAAGAAAGAAAACAGTAAAAATTATCTTTGATCATTAAAACATAAAAACTAAGAAAAATACTCAATGAGTTATTCACGAGTAACATGATTTATTATTTTTTTAAGGGTTTTTGTTATTTTTCCTAGAGTGAATATGTAAAATATAATAGACTATCACATCAGAAACTCAATTAGGATAATTATGGAATATTTCAAATATGGTTAATCACTATATTTTTTTGGGGTGAAAAAATTGTCTTCATGGGTGGTGTATCGTTATATAATGATTTCAAAATATTTACACTATATTTATCATTTTTTATTCATTCCTCATTTGTTCCCATATTGTAAATTTTTATTTTATATCCATACATTCCAATTGAATACATTCACTGTAAAGTATATTTAAACCTTTATTATGAATTGAAATAAGTGAATGGGTGGTTGGGCTCCCCACATCCTTTTGAGGGCTGGGGGTGTTATTTCCTGCATGGTGACTCTCTTATAGCTTTTTTGAAAGTAAATGATTATTTCCCAAATCAAATTACATGAAAGCCTACCAAAAAATGAATGATTTTCGTGATTCACTAATATAATTATTTGTGCATGTAGGGACAACCTATCAATGGAAATATCTCTATGTATAGTAAGTTTTCCATATATAAACCCATTATTACATAGAAATGATATTTTGGGAGATTTTATATGTTTTAATGATGTATTACTAAGATCTATAGAGTTCATTACCATCATGGGAGGCCATTACTGTGTTGAAATTTGGATTGAACATCTAGGAGTTCTCTAATATATCCAGTGAATCAAAAACCTCATTTTGTTTACGGAACATTAAAATTCTATTTATCTTCATGAGACATGAATGTATAGGATGGAAATTAAATAGTTAATGTGGGGATCAATCCATAGAGAGGTTTATATTTTGTATTGTTAAGAGAATAATTAGAGGCAACCTGGTTCCAATGGGGCATTATTATTGTAAAATAAATCACGATAATGGGTTTAATGATAAATATTAATATAGGGGATTCCCTATGCCAACTCATCTGGACTTTCACCCTTTAGAGGAAATTGTTATTTTAATGTGACTCATATCTGAAAGGAGGCACATATTTTAAACATTTTAATCATACTGATGGCAGAATAATTAATGATCTCTAATCCCATGTGAGTGATGCTTTGGGCGATAAAATAGAGATAGTGGAAAATTTTACTCCTCGTTAGAGAGAATAAGATTTAATTGTATGGGGATTTCACACTATGGTTTCCCAATGATGATTCATTGGGAATCGATCCTTTTAAAGATGATATAGACGTTCTTGTGAAAAAACCCTAAAGAGAATTCCCATATTGATGGAATTTTGGTACATGGATTATACAACAAATATTCCTTAGTATCTGAGTGGGGATTACACACAGAGGCTATATCAGTATTCAAAAAAGGATTAAACATTGAATTTTCCCTAATTTTTATGTTACGTATCAAAATTATTTATCACAAGGTTGAATCATTTGTATTATGGTCATTCTAAGAAAATATTGATATGATTTGGGCTTACACCTAGAGATGCTTCACATATTTCATGATTTTATTATAATATTAGTGTAAATATTTCAAGACATTAATCACACTCGAGTAATGTTTTCTTTTAGAAGATATAAATCATAGGGGATCAAACATGTTTCATATGGGAATAAAAATTACATCTTGAGTCTTACCTATGTGAATATGATGGAAATTACCCTACAGAATATGACTCCATGAAGGTTGTATGGAAATATGACATGGATCTATGAAAACATAATGGAATTTATGTGGTATATAGCCTCATAATTGTACTGATAAAATTATTTTTTATAAAGGGAATAATCATTAGGATGACATCATACATTTCATATTTACAACATAAATTAGGGTCCTCATTGTCCATATATTCTTAGCCCACAATTGGTTGTAGAAGTACGAATACACAGAATGGGATTACTCCCCCATGATTTTAGATACATATGGACATCAAATTAGGTATATTATCATATTTATTAGTATTCGAAGCATGCTATTTACATTATACACATATATATCTATGAAAATATATGTCAAACTGGGTGTGAGAAACATGAGATAGTGGGAAATCAAATAACAGTTATATAGGATACACACATACATAATGAGGTATCCTTACGGGAATACGATCATAAACCCATAGAGGAAATAGTTTCATTTATTTTCACGTAATAAATTATAATGTGAAGGTATAAATGGTTATTCCTGGCATCATAAAAGATATATTTATGTTAAAATATCATATGACAATAAGTTTGATTTGTATCTCGAGACATATTAAGGAATCCTATGTATCCTTCTTATAAATGGAATAATATAATTTGTAGTTCATATGTAAATTCCCCACATATAAAGATGTATTTGAAGTTGTTATTTTATGGATCATAAATTAGAATGTTTTAGAGAATCATAATATATTAAATTAGTATGATCTTTATGAGAGTGTAGTGTCTTAGGAGATCTTGAGAGGCACCATTACAAGCCAGGATTCTATGTGTGTGATGGGATTACGAACTTATTGTAAAGATGACATGGTCACACACATTTAAATTAGGTTATGGAGTTATGGACTTATTTAAATTCCTCAGAAGTAATTCAATGGTGAATAGTATTGAGGTCCCTAAAATTGTGTAATTTATATGGGAATTAAAGATCAAATGACTTGTCCCATTACCAAGAATCCATCTCGTTAATGTATCCAACATATCACCCGGTCACACATATATGCGGGTGAGTTAGGTGTCAGTTTTTTAAATTGATTATTTTCATTTCATTAACCACATTCAAACACATTTCACATGTTAGGATGAGTGGATATTGTATGAAATGTAGAAATTCAGTGAAATAATGGACACAATGTTATAATTTTTTTTATTAAAATACATTCTTCTTTCTTCAACTAGGTGTACACCATGGTTATAGGTTGTTCAAAAATAGAAATGGTGATTAATAAAATAATTGGTGAGACCCCCCATAATTACACGAAATTTACACCCCTAGCTCTATCCAAACAACAACAATTGAATCAACCCCCGAAATACACCATCCTTATAGTGATTAGGTAGACCCCCAATCATAATCATGCATCACCCGGTTATACATCCCAGCTACAACATTATTTTTTAGATAGAGAGATCCAATATTTAAATATATATTTTATAATCCTACTCAATGAGGTTGTTGGATCACAAGATATATTATATAACGTATGAAACTTTTCATATATACCAGTCTGGATCATTTATTTTTAATGGCATGTTGATGGTCAGTTTCTTTAGTGGAACTATTCTCAGGGAAAAAAATAATTTTCAAACAAATGACCAAACCTAACTAAATATTGAAAATGTTGGATATGAATTATTTCAAAAACACTAATCGAATTCTATCTCATCTTCAGTCTCAAATCCATAAACAAAAATCAAGAAAAATATAATACATGTGAATCACACTTAAAACATCATGAATGTTTTAAACTATAATCATTCTCTTCAATATATATTTCATTTGTGTCCGGAATTTTATTTTTCTTATCTTCTATTCTTATACTATCTTTTCCCAATCAGATCCACCTTTAATTTCAGCTAGAAATGAATATTTTTGGGAGCACTGAACTGTGAACACAATTAAGCTGCAAAGTTTACTAAACCTTGCTGACAAGCTGTGCACATTTTCAAGGTCATTAAAAATTTATTATTCACATTTTTCCCTTCCAAATGTAATCCTAATGCGCCCCTTTCTTCCCCCATTAATCCATTTCATTTATAGAAGAATTCTAATCTTCATCAACCCCCGTTGGACACCATTCTTATTGGGGTTTTTGTGGGATAAAAAATCAAGATTCTTCATGTAAGTGAGTCTTTATTTCTTTTCTTCTTTCTATCTTGTGTTTCTTCCCACCTTCATGGTGTTCTAAAATTCATGTAGCTATGGTTTCATCCATTTGGTTTAATATTGAGTTTATTTTTCAAGCTTCTTGATTTTGGTGTTTTTCAATATGTTGTGGTGCGGTTGTGGTGCAGGTGATGTCTTACACAACGTTTTTGGGATTTTTGATAGTCATGGTTGATGGTTCTATGTGTAAACATTATTTTATGACTTTATAATTCGTGATTAACCTTTTAGATTGTTTCTCATCTATTGTGTGTGGTGCAAAAACCATTTTTGTATCACTAATTAATTGTTTGATTTATAGTTGAATTTTGACATGGAAATGTGTGATTTCCATGTGTATTCTATGTTGTTTAATTTGGGGTTATATTATGATTCTTGAAATTTATTTATTAAATGGTTTATGGGTGAAAATTCGTGTTTGGTCTGTTATTGTTGGGAGTTTGACATTAAAAGTGTATTTTTAAATTAATTTTGTGTGAAAATATTTATAACACCAATTCAAGTTGTCTTATATTGTTTTTATTGGGATTAATTAACTACATTGAGGGTGAAAACATGTTTGGGTTACTATCATTTGTGTGAATGATTCATAAATTTAGTTTTTATGTGGAAATGAAATTTTTTAACATGTGGAACATGGTTGAGCACAAACAAGAAGCTTGGGTATCTAGGAGGGAAGATTATGATTAGTATTCCAGTGATTCAGAAGTGACTAATACTGATTTCTCTTAGAAATACTGATGATGACAGGACTAAATAAATAATTATGATATATTGGAGACCACCATGTTGTGGAGGTGTCCCCTACTAGTGGTCCGTGCATGAGAATGTAGTTTTTTGTGGTCAGTATGCTACATTTCATTTGAATACGATGTACCTAGTGTCTCATTGTCAGATACTTCCTAGGGGTATTTTCTTTTGACTAGTGATCATTGGTTATATTTAACATACCATCATCATATATTGTGTTTTTTGGTAATTTAAGAAAAATTTCGTGTTTTATTTATAATTTTTCATTCTCCAAATATTCCCTCTAGAAAACTGTTTTTATTTAAATTTTCATCCCTTTGAAATTGTAACTAACATTTTATATTTATGAAAACATTCAACAATTTTGTCTTATAATGTTCATATTATGGAATATATTCATGGGTGGAATCCTAATAGGATTATTATAACACCCTACTTAAACCTATGGGTGTAGGTATACTTGGTGATGTTAGACAATGGTAAGGGAAAATATTTTGAAGATGATGGTTTGGGTTGCTAGCTTATCTTCTTGGTGCAGTGTTGTGGAGATGGATTGAGGTAGATGCTCCCTTTCCATCTGGTGGTTTTTGTGGTATATTTGTACTCAGAATTTGGTTGTTTCTTTTTTTGGATTTATCTTAAACATTATAACTCAAATAGAAATTTTTTAAATAATTTTTTTTGTGAATTTTTATATTTAGATTATCATTTATTGCTGGTTGTTTAATGTTTCTAAACTTAGGTAAATCATTCCAAAACCATTTTATACGATACTCATGATCTTGGGATAGTCCTTGGTAATAGGGAAGCCCCTTTGGGCCTTACCATGGAATGGGTTAGGTGCCAGTTTGGTTGGCGACCTGACTTGGTTTATGATACTATCTGCATGCCTTAATAAAAGTTATAAAAAACAGTATTGTATACTTATTTTTTATAGAGATCATTTTATTCTTTCATATAATCATTTCACTCACTACCTCTTCAGTATTCTATTTCATAGCATAGCATATCATGAAGATCATGCAGAAAATAATCTTCTTCATTTTTACAACTATATCATGCAATGAGACTATTTATTCTTGTAAATTATTCAATTATGTACTTATATATTAATACATGAATCATATAATTATTTCTCTTAAAATACATGGTCCTCTAGTTGTAATATATCACTTTCTCATTCACATATTCATTTTTCATTATACGATGTCCAGTATATCTTATTCATGTAATTGTGTACTCTTTTTCCTCTTTTGTATTCTTCCATAACATAACATTTAACATGGATTCTATTCTTTATGATGATCATAAACTTTTGGGAATCGTGGTTTATTTAGGAAACATAGGGGGATAAATTGACATTGGTTCATTAAATCCAAAATAACATCATTCATATTTAATGGAATTACAAATATCAATGTTAATACAAGGAATCCTCTTGTAAATATAGATTGCTTATTATGATCTATTTCTCTTTCAAGGTATCTAATATTCTCTCTCAGATATGGATTTACTTAGAAAAAAATAACCCCCTATGGGGTATTTTTTGAAAAAAACTTTAAGACATAACTTCTGCACACCCACATACATCAAGTTCTCCACCTTAACTCACACATCATGATTTCATAAAAACACTATCATAGTAAAAAAATATTTTCGTGACATTTTATCTCCTCTATATTATCTTTATTTATTTCCTAGAATTAACATTGAATGTTGATTCAATATTTTATGAATCATTAGGATGATTAAATGGAAGTTGATATCTTCATATCTATCATCCGAATATTGTAGCATGATGAACTCTCGACGCATGCAGGCATCCGATGGATAAATGTGGAAGATAACTTACTTGAATGATTGGTTTGTCCTCATTAAAAAGTTAAAATAGCCCATTATCTTTACATATTTATAATGGTGGATGAATAATATTAGAATGATTGATCCCTAGATTGGTTAATATATTTTCCCTCCCTATCCTTTATAATATAACGTACTCTGTGAACTGATCAGTTGTGTATATGAGGTCTGTTATCACTACCTACTGGCACCACCCCATGTTGGAACCCACTTCTACTGTTGTGTCTCCCCTCATTATTTCTTGACCATGCCCCCTTATTCCTATCAATTGGAAATCCATCAACATGTTCACCCATGCCCCCTAATCTGGCTCAATATTGGGTTGACTTCCACTAGAGTAGTAGTTATGATCCTCTTTGGGTAGCTTTTGTGTGGTTGTCCATTTGTTAATATACACACCATTAAACAAACACTTAGCCATATTTCATATAAATATCAAATAAAAAATTTAATATCATCTCCCTTCCCACTCATTCATTAAGAAAAATCTAAATAAATTAACATGGAATTTCTTTTTTAGACTATTGTATCATCCTCAATAACAATTGACACATGAATTTTGATTTTATGAATAGTTAAAAAACATACAAAAAAACACATCTAAATTTTAGCATTTCAAAATTTTGATCACTATTTCAACTTCAACAAAAATAATCAAATTTGATCTTCAATACCACCCCATAAATTTTTTATCAATGCCTATTTCATTTCAAAAGTTAACAATATATTCCCCCATTATTTTTAATAACTCTAATGATTTAGTTATGGGATGAATTCATCAAGCAAAAAATTATTATTTTAATAGAATCATCATTCTGTTTTATACATAACATTATATTTATTCCAAATATGGATTAAATAACCACTAGATAAGAAAAGATATATAATTAATCTACTCTAAGAATATATGTAAAATTTTAGATCTTCAAAAAAAAGTGTTACCAAATTTGACACCAATGTTGTCTATGAATTTTCATCATTTGATACCAACATTAATTCCTCTTATAAGGTATTATTTAAAATATTTCCAACTAATCTTCATCATATATATTAGAAAACAAATTAAAAATAAATTATGTTCAAGAATAAATTCCCACATACAAATTTAATTTCGATTTTATGATTAAGAATATGTATATCTCATTGAGAATTATTTTTTCATCATAAAAATAGACAATGTTTTTGAAATTCCTCAATAATGATAAGATTCAATATCTTGGATTTTATAGTTGACAATTTTCATATGAAAACCTCACCGAAACACCAAATATTCATAATATATCAACTGGGATAGAGATATCGGGCGGTTTTTGTTCTATTTCCCCACTAAGATACGAACTCAATACATCTTCATGATTATTTTATTTCTTCAAGAATTAACTCTAATCATTGTATAAGATTATTTGAAATGTGTCAAAAATACAACATGATTCCAATAGTATTTCATGATGGAAAACATTCTAGCTATATGATGTTCACATATTTTATCAAATTTACGTTACCTCATGAATACATTCTACACCATAAATTCCATTCATGAAAAAACAAACACAATGTGTATATAGGAATAATGTGTCTCTTTAATTTTCTTTAGTTATAGAAAATTTATTTTGAGTTTTTTCCCAACCCAACTATATTCTTATATGAAAAAGGATTATGCATATTTATATGAAAATAAGATTCATGACTCTCAACATGTTCCATCTTTCTTGCCTCTTAAAATATTTCTGGACATATGGTAAATCATCTTTTAGGAACACACTATCGCTTCACATTATATGCAGACTCCTTATTCTCAATGATACAAGTCTCATGTGATTTAACTATCTTATTTAAAAACTATTATTTTCCAAAAAACCATGTCAAAAAGTGTTACATGAATTTCCAATCATATTAAAACATTCGCAAAAAAACATCACCTTTCATAAATTTAAAAATTTAAGGAACAATTTCAGATTCTTCTTCAGAGATGTATTTCATAAAATAAATTGTTTTGATTCACTTCTAGATTGATTCTTTTTCTATTCCATCATGCTTATTTTAGAAGTTATGTTTATGGAAAATTCAAAATGGATCATGATGTATAATTCCCTACAATAATAAATGAATAATTTATTTGGTGTGACATTATTTACATTATTCATCAACCACATCATGGGAGTTTTTTTGTCTAAACTACTTATCCTTTTATTCACATTCAAAGAATGACATGAAATATTTTTTTGATACCTTCATAAATTCATTCTTTGATATTATATTTATATTAATATATTATTTTTCATGATTGGTACTTAACAGCACTCATCAGAATAGTGACTACCTTTTTCGTAGTAGTCAAAGATAATTTCAATGTATTCACATCTGTTTTTGATAGACTGATTCCTTTCCAATGGATTTTATTCACATTTCCACCTTTCCTCCATTATTCATCTTTTCCCCCACTAAATGCAAAAATTATTTAATTTTCATACAATGAAATTTGGTACCCATAGTCATTTCCTGATTCCAGAAATTCGAAAAGAAGAAATAGTATCCAAAAACTATTAAATTATTTGTATATAACACATTACGGCTTGATTGTTATTTTTTCATTCATTTTGGTAGAACATTTCTTGTTTCCTGATTTCTGTTGACAATAATATTTTCCAAACATATTCACATTAATCTTTTATGAAGTAATGTATACCTAAGAATCATTATTTACAAATGTTTTTCCATATTATAAATTTTAAAATTCACTTGTCACCAAAATAGAATTATTATAGATAGATTTATCATTATTAATAGTTACCATTTTAAATGAGCCTACAGTAGATTTAACAAATGATAATCTCAATCTATTCTTAGCACATAATGTAGTCTTTTTTGAATTTTTAATCTACGAAAATAAATCCTTCAAAATGATTATTTTTGTAGATCATTGTTGTAATGTCCCATATTTTTTTCCCATGTATTATTTTAATATTATATGGGAACTAATTTGAGACCATCCTCTGAGACGACGTGTAGTTCTGAGGCCCGGTGACCCGGGAAAAAAATGTTTGAATTTAATTTAATAATTAAATTACGCGTGCATGTGGTCTTCTTGAAAAAAGTGTAACAACTCACGGAAAGGTCCTCAGATAAAAAATCTGATGGCATCGTTGCGTTCAGAGCAGCGAGTTTACCCCAAAAGATACCTAACATCAACTGGCGCATGCCGATGGTGAAAACTGCGGTTTGGACATAACCGTAATAAAATATTTAATTTAAAATATTTTATTAAATATGTTGTAGCAGATATCTTTATCACTTTTTAAATGAATATTAGTGTAGGGGTCCATGGTTACAAGCCTCACAACCCTGAAACCCTTAGAGACTCTGGAGGCTCTGGAGAAAACCTCCTAACGCGATGACGATGACGCAATGACCGGATCATCGCCCAAGAATGTCGTGGAATCCAAGTAGGATGTTTGTTTGGGGTTTTCTTCCCCGTTTTTTGATTTCCATGATGAACGCGGACTAATCCACAAACATATTAGCCCACATATCGATTGTTATTGCGGGATGGGATTTTACGGGAATCGTGGGGATTTGAATCTTGAATTTTTTTTGGTTTCTTTCAATCTCCTAACGGTGACAGACCAAGATCGACATGAACATCAATTGAGGATTGTCCCTCTGAATTTTGTTGTGTTCTCCTTCCCCAAATTCTCGCATTCTTCATTACGTTCTTCGCATTCTTCGCGGGGCGATGAACGACATATCATTGGGCATCCTTTCTGCGACGCAACGAACCAAAACAATGGATCCAAACCTGGAGCGGTGCCATGGAGGTGTAACAATGATATCGGTGGACGATTCGGAGTGGATCAAGAGTTATGAGTTTTCGGGAGTTTTTCTTCGGATGGATCATTCGAGGTTTATGATCCGTTTTAAATGCCGAAAACACCCGTCGCGGTGCTCGTATGATGAATCGAACCAATCCATGGAGTATCGGGGCGAACGAATGAGAGATAGTGGATCCGGAAGATCGGCCGAAGAACGAGGAAGAAGACGGCGTACTGGAAATTTCCCGACTACACGCCGTGTAGTATGGGCTACAAGGCGTGTGTTTATTGGCGGACCACCTGGCGTGTACTCCGGGAGTACAAGGACACGGGAAGGGTACATGGGAAAGGACCGGCCATGTATACCTCTCCCTGGCTAGACTCTCACCATAGCCTCCATCCTATCCCCAGCTACATGCGGATTCATCTCACCCCTGAACCTGTACGCCCTCTGGCGCTAGAACTCATGCAACGCACTCAGGCGGCATGCACTCTCTGCTGCTTGGGCTAGTGGCATCAGTGGCCCAATGGGTAGCGGTACTGTTGAGGCCTCCGTTGTGATAGGGCCCTGCACCGAGGCCTCGTCGCTCAGTGGGCTTCCATCTTGTACAAAGCCTGGAACCCTAGCTAGCTCCCTGTGTGGGGCCATCCTGTAAATAAATTGGTGACCCACTGTCAATAAGTTACACCTGGTGAGATGACTCAAAGTAATCACAAAGAGAATTTCCAAATTAAACACACATTAAATCAGTGTTTTAATGCACTGAGTCGGAAATCAGAATTCAGAGTCCTAGTGTATTGATACATCGGCTGCCGCACCAACACTGGTTTCCCTAAACTGATAACCACTCCCAAAACACATAACACTATTTCTATTAAATGATCAGTCTAATTTTCTACGATATAACTGACTTCTCTAATACCAATTTGTCACGAAACATCCCACGGGGTGCATGTCGTGACTACCCCAAGCCCACCTTCCATTGGCCAAGAGCTGGCGACTAGCACTAAAGGCGTAACTCCATAAAAATGGGAAGACATTGCATTTATACTTTGTAAACTCACACAATAGATCAGACAGCTGGATACGAAGCACTAAGTAAAACATTATAACCAGAGATAACCAAAATGTACTAATAGATAAAAAGAGTGATGAATGTAAATTTCCCAGTATACAAACCCAACTGAGTACAAGTACAAGAAGAAGGGAAAATAGCTCATGGATCGTCCACCAAAAAATCCTACCTGAAGGGTAGGTACAGATCTCGATCAAGTCAACCCAAAGGTATTTCCTGTCTATGTACAGCTCCGACTAGCCTCTTGTCCCTCTCTCTCAGCCTCGATCTCTGTTGTCCGTCGCTTGCACAGGACAGAAGATGGTGCCAGCGAAGACTGTGCTAGTGTGATTATAATGACACTCATTAGGGACCCTGAGACCCCCAAAGGTCTCCTAAAATCCACCAAGGATAAAACAAATTAGCAAGGATATAATAAAAAAGTATCATCCAACCCTACTTTGGTATATGCGCATACATATACCTAAGTAATCAAATACAATCTGGCTCCAACTCTTGATCCCAAGCACAACCTGTTCCATGAAGGAAGAAAGATAAATCGTTGATAAAAATATGAATTCAAGACTCAAATCACACAGGCATAAAAATTATGTAGAGATATAGAGATGATTAGATGTATCCACTGGATCATCTACTCTGTCGAACCCACATAGGATCCTGGTACAGTAATCAGAGCTGTCGAACCCACGTAGGATCCTAGAAGAGTAGTAAGAGATGCAGAACCCACGTAGGATTCACGAATATTATTCGGAGCTATAGATCCCATGTAGGATTCTGGCACAGTAGTCAGTCCTGTCGAACCCGCATAGGATCCCTTTATAACAAAGCCGCCGGCTAGAAGGTTCCTGCACAAAGCACGCTTGATTCTGAGAGGGTCTGATCATCAAGACAAGTGTCATTACATCAATGTCTACGATGTACCATATAGATGTATCCAGAAGATTAGTCTTGTCATAAGGAACCCAACTCGACAGACGACGCTTCAATTGGACACCCTGTCTAAAAGATATTGGCATTTACGTTCTAGCGGCCCGATTGGATTTAGGTTCGATCCAACCTAGCTGTAACCCAACTGCGTCCAATCCTCATGTGGGGTATAGAAAAAGAACTATCTCGGTCAATGTTTTCCGTAACCTTAGACTTTTTTTCAATCAGATGTTCATACCTGATGTTATGGGTAAATGAGTGGAAATAGGTCAAGCGGGTCTGGACCGGGGTTCGACCCATTCCGCGGGCCCTAACCGGTCCGCGGGGGTGGCCCGACCCGTGGGGCCAGCCCGACCCGCGCGGGGTCTGGCCCAGATGGGTCTGTACTTCTCTAGGTCTGGCCCATGCTTTGTCCGGCCCGTGCTGGGTCCGACCCGAGGTGGGTCCGGCCCGCAGTGGGTCCGACCCGCGCTGGCCGAGGCCAGCGCGAAGCCTGCAGCTCGCAGTTCCCATGGGGTCCGACCTGGCCGCGTACGGGGGGGGGGGGGGTCGTACCCCATGGTGACCCAAATGTCTAATCCATTCGGGCAGTTCAGATCCGGCGCCACGTGGTTCCGTTCTGTGTCACTTGGGACCCACGTGGTCGTTGTCACTCCTTCCGGCTGGTCAACTGGCCAGCCGCCTCCCACGCAGCGCGGTTGCGTCGTGCCTCCTCTGGCGGCCGGCAGAGCCGCCCGCCCATTGTCCGTCACCCCGGCCAAGGTCGCGGCCCCCCTTTGCTCTGATGTGCGGTGTGCTCTGCGCCGTTCCTTCCATGGAAACCCGGTAGCCCGAGCCGCTGGTTTTCTTTGCATCCGGCATTGCGCCAGCCGCTACTGCACTTCCGCGGCCCGTCGCCTACTGCCTACTCTTCCAGCGGTGCGGTTTCACTACGGCCGGCCGCCCGTCCTATCTTCGCCGTTGACATTCACTAGTTCCTATTACCGGCGAACCTTCTGTGGGTCACCCTACGAGTTCCATTGCCCCGATTCTTGATCCAGAAGTTTCCACACACTACTCAGGATGTCGCCTTCGATCTGAAACCATTGTTGACGAAAATTTCTCACCTCGGACTTCTGCTGCATTTAGAGTGAAAATACACAATGTTAGGCGGAGGGGTCGGGCCGTGTTTGTTCGGCCCACACCCTCCACAATATAGTGATAACATGTAGTTTAATATCATAATCTATGATAGAAAACAAAGAATGAGAAAAAATTTAACAAGGCTCGAACCCCTACCTCAGATTCGTTGACGTCATAAAAGAAAATGGAGAAGTTCAGGATGACATCGTCAGTGTTCTATAAGGAGGACGCTTCCTCCCCTGTTCCGGTATGAGATAAAATTATAAGAAGAATATGTTTGTCATTGGCAGAAGAAGAGTTCTTCCTTAAAGGTTTCATCCAACAGCCCAAAACACCCTTCCCCGCAACTCCCCAAAAGAGGGAAACAACACTTCAATATGATGAGTCTCCCTTTAATCACTTCATTTAATGAAGGGGAGGGGTTGTAAATAATTAAAGTGGGGTTTTATTTTGGGTGGTCCCCTATATAATTCAAAAATATTTGATGAAAATAAAATTTATGTTTTAGCATTTTTATTTTATTCCACCTTTTTTACCATCTACGTATGGTTGGAAAACAAACATCCATTCACGACCAAACACAGTTGAGGTGATGTTCCCCTTAAGAAATCACGGGTGCTATGAGTTCAACTATGCCCTCATATTTCATTTATGAGCATTGGTTCTAATGTTACAAAACCCGCTCTTAGGATCACTTAACTTACTGAGAAAATTCAGAAAACACTATGCGCACTCTAGGCCTCGGAATTACGTGGCTTCAGAAACCACGGACTTGGAATAATTCCATATAATTTTAAAAAGAGAAATTTACATGGATTTTTTCGGTTATAACAATATTTCTTTGATTCCTAGACTCTTGATGATGTTATTTTTCCTAATAAAAGGAATGATATTGCCAAAGTAGATAAAATATTTGTTCCATCTAATAGATTGACCAGAGATATTATCATAATGTGATAATGATTTTTCTTAGAGTCTGAATATTTCTTTTATATCCTTGTAAGAATATGATAATATCACTAGCATATAAGAGATGTGTAGGAACATTTAAATTTCTGGATGTCGGTATAGGTTTAATATTGTTTTTAACTATAAGGTGAGTGAGAAATCTGCTAAAATAGTCTTCTGTAGTGGCACAAAGAATGGAAGATATGGGATCACCTTGGATGACACCCTTAGTGCATTTGAAATATCCTTTTGGATAACTGTTAACAAGAATGGAAATATTGGCCTATGAAAATAATGAATTTATTCTACTGATGAAAGTGTCATTAAACACAAAAGCCTGGTGATGTTTTAAAATGAAGCTCCAATCAATGGTGTCAATGTCCTTCCTAATATCATGTTTAATCGAAATTTTTCCACCTATGTTAACTTTTTTTAAAGAGTTCGTGCATTTTGAGGTGAGGAAAATGAAATCCTGTATAGACCATTCAATGATAAACCCAAATTTATTCCAAGAGATATTTTTAGATCATATAGAAGAAAATCTATTGGCGAGAAGCTTAGTAATAATTTTGTAAAGATATTTTATGAGAGAAATTGGATGGAATAAATGAGTGTCAAAAGCATTGTCCACATTAAGAATTAGGGTGAAGAATTAAGCAATAACCCCATGAGTAAAGAGACAATTATAAAAAAGGATTTGATGAGATTACAAACATATATATGGATGACCTCCTAGAAGTGTTGATAAAACCTATTGTTGAATCTATTGGGACCCAGAGCACTCTTAGAGTTGAAGATGAAGATAGTTTCATTAATTACATGATGAAGAGGGATGATCAAAAGAAAATAATTATCTGTTTCATTTACCATTACACGGATGACCTCAAAGAGGAGGTCTGTGATTATACTTGGGCCATTAAAAATATTTTCAAATTAGGATACCATGTAATTAGTAATGGCAGTCTTAGAGTCTAAAATGGTATCATTGTCCTTGAGAAATAAAAGAGGTCTACAAACATTCTAAATTCTTTGAAGTGAATTGTAGAACATATTGTTTCTATCACCATCTGAAGTCCATTTAGTTTTGATGATTGCTTGCATATATTATCTTTGAGGATTAGAAGAGAGTTAAGTTTTAGAGAGATGTTGATTTCTTTTTGGGGGTCTAGGGAGAAATGAGAAATTGTGGAGGTATTTCGAATTTGATAAAGTTCATTCTCAATAATGGAAATATATTTCTCGATTTTTTATATTTACATGCAAACCATCCTTTGAGACATTGTTTGAGGTTATTTAACTTAGTTGTACATGAAAAAAAAATCATTGTGATGCTTCATTGATTCCCGAAATTTTTTTATGAGGATCGAGGATTCGAAGTTTGAAGACTAAAAATTATTGAATATGAATATATGAGTGAGTTAAGCCATTTAGGGAAAATAAAATCAAGAATGGGATGGTGGTCTGAATTTAGTTTAGGAAATGTATGGCCAGATATGGTATCCCAACTGTCCAACACTAAGAGGGTTGTGAAATCTCTATCTATTTTTTTGGATACTACCTTATTGTAGTGTCTTCTATTCCAAGTAAATTTAGCACACGTAATAATGATTTCAATAAGGATACAATCCTCTATCATTGATCTATATTCTCTTGAAGAGATTTGTGAATGTGAAGGACCATTTTTTTATATGGATAATGAATAGCATTAAAATCACCTATCATAAACCAAGGGTCATAAATGTTGTTAGCAATATCTAAAATATCATTCCATAGAGTCCTACGATCTTGATATATATATATGTAGGATAAACCACAGTACAAAAATATGTATACCATCAAGGTATAATTCTTGTGTAAATGTTTTCTCGGAGAACTTTAAATTATTTACATTTTGAAATTTTCATGATAAAAAATACAAAGAGAGTCAGTATCAATAATATTTTGGCAGGATCCTAGAAAATTATTTCAATAAGTACAAAGATGCAGAAATTTTAGGGAAAAATTAACTTTAATTTCAGAAATAGCAAAGATTCTAGGTATATGTGTCAAAAACAAATATTTTAAGTATGGTTTGTATGACATCATTCACAATCACCTGAAAGATCCAAAATAAAACATCCATAAAAACATGGATTTGGAGAAAGAGATCCCCTTTTTATTTTTTGAACATGTAGAACCATTCTTCTTTTTAGATCACCTAATATTTTGTGAAGAGATCGGGTTGGTATACTTTTCCTTCTTACTCATAGGAGAATCAAAAGAAATCCTAGTATCACCTGAATTTTCAATATTACTAATTTCAGGTGCAATGTGATTCATGGTGGTGGTTATGTGGTCACATTTTAAATCAATGGGATCAATTATAACTTGATTAACAATAGTCATCCCTATTAAGTCCCCCTTAATAGGAAAATAATCTAAACCCATTGACTCATAAGTGATAGTAGGGATGTCATTTGTTGATGAGAATATTATTTAATCTCTAACCTCATGCATGAATTACCTGATATGGGTTATACCATTTTATATAATAGTTTAATAGTAATTATTAATATTTTATAAAACTTTTATATAATATAGTATTTAATTATAACCTTTTATATCAAATTTATTACAAATTATTTATTAAAATAACTATTTCATATGATAAATGCTTCATTAGTTGTGTATGTTTTGGGTTATTTGTTTTGATCCTTGTATTATTATCATAGTTCCATTATCTCAGAAAAATAAATTATATAAAAAATATAATATAAATTCATTAGATGTGTTTTTATATAAATCCATTAAAGTATGATATATAAAAATGAATAATATTTGTTCAAAAAGATGGTAGAGTGTGTGTATCGATGATCAAGTTTATATTTTTCAATAGATGAAATGAAAGAATCGTAAATATTATTACATTTTTACATTATCATTACCATATCATATATATTAATTTAATATATTACTATTATCATCCATGTAATATTTAAATGAATAAAATCTCATCGGTTCTTGGAAATGATTGTTTACTCGTTTTCATGGGAGACATTGTCCATTTAAAATAGATTTTCTAGTAACTAGGTAAATGTGATATAATAACTACAGGGATATAATAAGTTCATAAGTATCATGTAAACACATCATCCCATTTATAATAACCATCCTTGAAATATGGTTTTGTAAAATGAATTGTATCACTACATGGGGACAATATGCCTTACATATGCACGAGCGATGCTTTAAAATATCTTTTTATGGGAATGATGGTGGATAATGGTAATTTCATAATCATAATAACATTTATTTATATTGAGTATATTTAATTTATTATTTATTTTTAATACCAAATATTTAGAGGAGGTAAATTAATAAATGAATTGAAAGAGGTCTGGTATGATGATTAAATATTCATTGAAAAAATCCTTTTGTCTTAACCCTTATACCCTGAAAGGATGTCATATTGAAAAATAACAATCCAAATGATGTGTTTAAGGAATTTGAGAAGGTATTATTGTTTTCCTTGGTTATTATAGATGGTAAAATGTCGTGTAAATATGTGAGAGTGGAGGTTCATTTTTATAATTTATGTGAGGGATATTTTTATAATTTTTTAAATTGTTAAATTAAAATAATTTCATTCTAAAAAAATGCACCACGATGGAATGTTATTAATTTTTTGTGTACGATATGGTTTAATAGGACAAAAATAATAAAATTTCAACTAGATGAGATGGATTTTAATCTATATGACATTGACTAATCCAATAGTTTAATTATTTTAACTCTAACAATAGTAAGATATTTTTTATTATTAAATTTTCATAATTTTACATATAATGTAAATATTAACCCAAAAATTAAAGGGATGAAATTTTCAATCGAATCCCCCACCCATTTCCTCTAGAAATAATTTATTGACATCTAAATAGTTCAATAAAATACTATTTTGATAAATTATCTTTAATTTCAATCCTGTAACTATTATTTTAATTTGACTTCAAATACATCAATATAAATCATGATTTCAAAATTAATACATTTACCCTTAAATAATACGATTCTTTATTATAAAAAATTGTATTAATTGTTTAAATTACTAATGATGTATAACTTTTATTGTTTTTAATATCATTTATTTAAATTTTATCTTAATTGAATAATTATTTTATTATTGTTGTGAAGTAATTTAAAATAATTATAAAATGACTAAAATTAAAACTAAATTATCATGATGAATATAATTATGTTATTCAAAAAAAAGAATTTTATATGTATCTATAACATTCTTTTGCCTCTATGTGGTCACATAATAGATACTTAAAACTAATAGAATGACATTTTTTATGTTTCTTTTATTTAAATATTAAATTGTGCATTTTCATGTACATGTTTCCATTATAATTTTCAATTTGGTGCCTAAAGTGATACATGTTGATTTAAATTCATAAAATAAAAATTATAATGATAAATATGGACTTTATCACATTTTTGTAAAAGATATTTACCATATTTAACCAGTATTGAGATGTTGAATTTCACTATCTTTATTATTCATATTGCCTAAAAATAAATGGGACCTATTTATAAAATTTTAACCATATACCTCCTTATATTGAATTAATTTTATTAAATTAAATACATATAAGTGGAATTATTTTATTTAAAATCAGAATTCAAAAGACAATAAAAACCTATTATTCAAAAATAATTACTGTTTATAAATATATAAATGATTTTCTTCCAAATTAAATCTTAAAATTGACTCAAATGAAACTAAATATATTTATAATACTATAATAATAAAAATATTAGTTTGAAATAATTTTAATAATATTAACATTTCTAAATTCTGTATACAATAATATAGCGTTCTATAAAAAAGCATTGTATTTCACTATTCATTTGAAAGTCAAAAAATTTAGAAATATACCAAAAATTCAACGTAAGGTAGTTTTAATATTATTAATTCAAAAATATATTCTAATTTCATCAAAAACAGTTTCTAAAATTGGTAATAATTAATTTTATAATTTTCTCACAATACTAGTAAAAACAACTTATGAATGAAACATATATTTGATGAAGAAAATGGGTTTAGTATAAATTAAATGACAACTCACATTAAAAATATTTCTTTATTGAATAAGGAATTTATATATATTACATAAATTATTTAATATGATTTATAATTTACAATTTATCAAATAGATTATAATGGTCAAATTATAAGGTTTTAATATTAGATTGTGGTTGGATTATAATTGGTGTTGTGTGTAATTCTAACTATCAATGAAAAGAAATTTATCTTAAAAACATATAAAAAATATATGGGTGTTATGTTCTCTAATCCTTTAATATTTTTATTCCTCTAATTATTAACATGTTTTTGGTAAATAAGGGTTTAAATATTGAAATTATAATTTGGAAATATTATCATAAAAAATGGTTAATAACACATCCTATTTAATGAGGAAAGGGGAAATATAAAGATCATAACAAAACATGGTTTCCTAATATGAAAAAATTATAGTAACCTAATTTTAAGGACAGGAATGACAACTATAATTCATACATAATAAAAGGTAGTGATAGAAACATGGTATTGAAAAATATAACCATTTACAAAACATAAATATACGATAGCTTAAAATACTATTAATATCTCTGTAAGAAAAGAAATTATATAACATTTTATATTTTGAGGTCCTTTGGAAAAAGTCAAAGGATTATTTAAATCACTAGATAAATCTCTAGATAAATCACTCGAAAATATTAAAATATAACATTCAATTTAACTTCACAAGAGTAATATCATCTATTGGTTGTTCATTGATCAATTTCCACATTATCTCACATGCCAGTAAATGTATATTCAATATGATTTTTTATACCTTAATCACTAAAATTAAATATTAATGAATCATAGGATCCATAAAATAATGATTAGTCATTCCAATGATATCTATATATGTTCTAAAATTAAACTGATAGCATAATTTTACCAATATTAAATTAATTTCTATAACATCAACAATAACATAAAATTTTCATCATCGTTCATCATAAAATTGGTTAACCATAACAACATTACAAAATATGTCAAAAAATGTTCAAAAAGAACATATAATTATTCAAATAATTTTTACTCAAATTTAAATTGATAAATATGTGAATAACGTGATCACATATACTCCTGCAACATGATAATTACCAAAAATCCAAAATGAAAATAGATACTCATCTAGAAGTTTACATTCTCTTTATTCCTAAAGTAAAATATCATATTATAATATATATTTTATATATCACAAAATATTATAATATCCCTTAAAAAATAATTTTGTATCAAAAAAATGACAAATTTAAGGCCACTAATAATTCTATATTTACTTCATCAATTTCCATATCAACTTTATCTTACTAAAAAATATGAACTCTACATCACAAACTTATAGGGTTATTTTTTCCTTCTTCATGTATTCTCTAATAATAACTCTTTACTAATAAATTTATTTAAATGGTTATCTGTACCATTCAAAATATTCTTTTAAATTATTTAATCAAAATTAATTAATTAAAATCCATATATATTTCTTGAAATATATAACCATAATATCATTAAATAAATAATTATATAACATAATTATAGAATCCAAATACCCTTGTCTTTTAATCATTCCACTTGTGTTGTAGTATTAAAATTATCATACCCTTGATCCCTTTTCTTACTTGTATCAATATTCCCTTAACACATAGGGTACTAATTTTTATAGTCACCCATAAAGCTATTATTTAATCATTGTAAGTTAGAGGTTTCTTTATTAACCATACAATCATATTCCTAATGCCCTTTATCTCCACACATGAATAATGATCTCATTCCACAAGGCATGTGCTATATTGTTTCCTTCCAAAATTAACACATGTATGAAAATCATATTTTCATCCCTTATACAAAATTTCCCCTTTCATCCTCTTCTTCCCATTCATTCCTTCATGGCCATAATAATTGAATAACTCAATATTTATCTCGATTGTACAAGATGTTGTATCATTAGGTGATGATATTTTAAGATATATTATCTCACATTGAATGATTATCTTTATCCAATGAATTAAACTCATTTTATTATATAAATATTGTTTATTATGAATTTCTTTCCATATAATGTTAACTCCATAAATAATAATATTTTTTAATCATCATGTCTAAAAAACTAGGATTTTATCTCCATATCCACATATTACTCATTAATAAAAGACAATTTAAAATATGTGTTCCTTTAAATACTTCAAATTTATTCTTTCTATATCTTCTTCAACATTAGTGTTTTGAATAAGTGACCTCTGTTGAGATTCTCCATAGATATATGATAAACTACAGTGAATTAATTATCAATTTCATTCCTTTCCATTATGATAAATATATCCCTTATGGAAATTATTTATTACTCAGTTACAAATAGATTCATTTTTCCATTGATTGATAGAATTTTTTGATTCATGAATATGTATTACATTTCTACATTGAGTTATCGATCAAAAAGATAGTCCATAATTGTAAGGTTAATAGTCAAAAACCTAGTTAGCTACTATTATAATGTTATAATTTATTTATCTCCGATAGTATCTCCAACTAAATCATAATTGTCATTCCCTAAATAAAAATCTCTACAAGGATTGTGTTCATTAATATGTGTTTCATTTCTCCCAAAAGGAAATATTTTTTAATCAATGGAGTAAACTATATTTGGCCAATACATTATGTGAATTAATGAATAATTTCAGAACTAGTGAAGTATTTAACATACATTTATAATTTACATATAACTATTCATAAAATAATAATCCTTGTCTCTTTGAGAATATTATCGGAGTCTTTATGAGGGTTATATTCCCTAATATGTGTTTTCCTAATTCTACATCCCTTGGATTCTACAAAATATCTTATGAAACCAAATATAATGTTTCTGAATCCATTTACCCAGGGCAGATTGTCACTTTATTAAATTGTATCTAAATACAATATATCAGATCATAAAGGAAAAAAGAGTTTAATATTATTAGAAAACAATATATATACATGATTTCAAAATTACATTTTAAAATTTAAAATATAGCATAATATTTTCTATGAGAAAACCATGATTCAATTTAGTATATCTATGAGAATAATTCATAATACACATCCTCTTATCCTGGAGAATGGGAACAAAATAACAGGGTGAGATCATATTTTTTATGGTTATGTAAATAATGAAATCTATAATAGGCATAAATAACACGAAATGAATAAATGATGATAAAATAATTTCACATAAACAATATCTTATGATATAAAAAAATAATTGGATATCATAAAGAATAATATAATTAAATGGCCATCAGTATGTGATTTCATAAGGATGGAATGAATAATTATAGAAATCTGAAAAATACCTTCAAGGAATTGGCCAATACATTAGAGAATACTATTGAGGGATTCTTTCGAGACATCTAAAAATAAATGGGTAAGTCCTTGGAATAAACATATTATAGTTTTTCTAATGATACATACCAATGAATAGAGGGGTTATATATTGAACATACCATTTGTAATCATGTAAATTTCATTCATAATATGCATAAAAATATAGCCTAATCAACAAGACTATAATTTCAATAACTATTTGTATTAGAATAATTTACATAGTGAATATAATTATTTTCCCTGTAAACATAATTTTTGTGCACTATGATTCATTTGTTGTCAATAAGGTGACAAGGATTTAATGGATGACAAGGAGTGTCAATATGTGAATGAAAAAGGAAGTGATGGTGATGGTGATGTTGTCAATAAGATGTAAAGGATTGAATGGATGACAAGGAGTGTCAATATGTGAATGACAAGGTGATGGTGATGATTGGAGAATGACCATGGTACTAAGAAGCATGTCACATAAGAGAATCACTAAGTGGTATATGAGGTAACGATTGAAACATTATACATACTAAATCAGATGATTGTTGAGCTGATATTATGTTCAAAGAACTTGTATCAAGAAGATACAATGTCACAACATTGTTAGAAGTCCATGCACTATATTCACAATGCATGAGGAGATAAAGAATAGCCATCAACATATACTAAGTGGATGAAGTGGTTTGAAGAATACCATGCACTATCTCTTAGTGCATGAGGATTTGAAGATGATCCAACCTCATCTCCGGTTGGATCATTGAAGAACACTGAAGGAATATTTGATTCAAGAGAAACGATTGAAGAAAGACCTTCGAGAATTCCCTTCTAAGTGAGGAATACAGGTTTAGAGGAGTATAGATTTCCAATGAAGAAGAGGTGGTAAAGAAGAGGAGAATGGAATGAAGAAGACTTGTTCATTTAAACAAGAACACAAGTGGAGCTTATTTAAAAAATGGGGTCTTCCCACGAGCTAGCTACCCAAGCTTCAAGTCAAGGCTCATGCGGGAATACAAGGGGTTGACCGCACCCATGAGGAGGCCTATGTAGAGCCAGCCCATAGGAGGCCAGGCCGTGTGTAAGCCCGAGCCACTCGGAGGTCAAGCCCGCGCAGCGTGGGTGCCAAGGGCGCGCCCGTGGAGGAGCATAGTGGGCGCTAGAGCACGCCCGCAGGAGAACAGGTGCGGGGCGACACCGGAGGGGGGAGATGAGTTATCTGGGATGGAAGAGGCAGGAGTTGTTTGTTAAACCACGTGAAAAACTTGGCGCGTTTCGATTTGGGACGACAATTTTGAGACGCGGATCAAATCCTGGTCGCTCATCTGATCACGTGCTGATTTGAACCGTCCGATGCATCAGCGGCGTTGAGTTATAATCTCAGCTGTCCATCATCATTAAATGATGATCCAACGGCTTGGGAGGAGTATCCTATCTCATGTAAAGCCGAGGAGCCTCCCGATGCCTCTCACAAACCAGTGACATCCCATACAAGGGAGATCGAGGTCCCGACCACCTCCGATGAAGTTGAGGCCTCCAAGATTATCTTTTGGGTGTACTGAACACATGAATGCATTAAAAGTCGCATGCATGCAGTGATATAATGAATTATAAAGAGCCTGAGGCAAACTAAGTTGCCGAGGGCGCACTGCCTGTTCGATGTACAAGGAAAAGATTTGCGTGCGTTTTTAAACGTATGCCCGTGATGCAGACACCAAGATTTAAGGATCCCACGTTTGGAAAACGGGAACACTCGAGATACGCATCATATATTTAACGCAGATTGAATGTTTTTAAAGAACCGAATATCTCAATTATTCAAAGGAATGAGTCTCGGGCATTCAATGTTTTGGACCCCACGGCTTCAATTGATGTCTTTGCCTATTAAAAGAGGAGCCTATGTATGAGAATGTTTTCTGCCATCATTGAGAGAAAACTCTTGTTTCTCCATGAAACAGAGCACTATGAAAAGAGTTCCACGTAGCCCTGCTATGCGAAGGACTCCCGCGCAGGTCTTGTGTGAAGGAGATGGGTGAACCCTTTGGTTCGCGAAAGAAACCCCACATCCCTTGTGCGAAGAGAAGAAGTGTGAACCCTCTTGGTTTGCGAAAGGGGTGATCTGAACCCTCTGTGAGAAGAATCCCACAAGCGCGTGAAATGTTCATTAAACCCTCGCAGTGTCTTCGTGAGGAGTAGCCTGTGGGGAAAACAATTGGTGTATTTACACCCTTGTATTTATCCTGTGAAGACAGAACCACAAACCTCATAGGTTCTGTGAAGAAGCATATATCACACCCGAAGCACGAACACGAAGGAGGAGAACTCGTGACCTACTGTTTTTCTCGAAGAAGAAGAACCGTGCACTCTTTTTTTCACAAAGAAGAAGAACCTGAGGCATTATATTGTCACAAAGAAAAATACACGCATGAGGCCGAGGCTTTGATAACCTCTTGAGAAGAAAACCTCACACTTTCACCATCCACATAACTATTCTGATTGTGTGTGATTTTCTTGGAGAAGCAGTGTGCTTGCATGGTGGATTAAATGTGCATGCAAACATAAGAACATTGTGTGTGTGCAAAGAAACAAGAAGGCCGAAGCCTTAGTGTGTGAAAAAGTGATGGAGGCCATACCTCATGTGTTTTCCCAAGTGAAGGAAGAAGATACATGCATGTCCATGCATGTATGAATAAGTGAACAAGTGGGTGAACACCATGAGAAGAAAAAGAGGAGGAGAAATTAACACTAAAGAACAAAACACAATTTGGTGTCTGTGAGAAAGAATAAAAGAGTGTGACTCCAAGAAGAAGGCGTGTGTGCTAAAAGATATTACACCCTTTAAGGGTTTATCACACCCAGAAGAAAAGGGGAGAGCATGCTTGCATAAATGAAAATGCACACATAAATACATTCTAAATTAGTGTGTGTGCATTTGATTAGTCAATTAACAAAGGTTCTTGAAGATATTTGATATTCCATGCAATTCATGAATTATGATTGAGAAGCCATGCAATCAACGCATGAAGATTCAGAGATTCCATGCACTCAGCGCATGAAGTTGAATTAAAGATAGACTGAATCCAGACTGATGTTAAGGACATTATTCATCTGAGTTTTCAATAGTTGTTAAGACCAAGAATATTGAGTGGGCATACTAAGTGCAAGAACATATTTTCCAATCAAGATTCTTGAAGACTGAGTCCGGGTCATCCTTAGAAGAGGGAGATAAAGCCCGAGAAAAGAAGAGGAGTCCTGGAAACTACAATTGACCAGAAGAAGTGAGCGAGGCCAACAAACCTTACTCAAGGATGTTGAAGACTCTTGAAGAGCATAAAGAAGAAGAGCTACTCGTGTGACTCGAGGAGCCAGGAGAATACCCCCTGTGAGACTCAGGGTGGAGAAGTCTTTGGTGGAAGCTGAAGCAGGATAGTGGGACTCTGGTAACACTGTGGGAGGCAGTATAAATAACCTCCTATGGGACTCAGGAGAGGTACAGTGTGACTCTGTACCAACCATTGTAATTACTAACCGAATTACAGTGGAGAAACCATGTTGGGGTGTTTAAACAATATGGCAAGGACGAAGGCCTTTAGAGCCGAACCTTGTAAATCCTTGTGTGATGTGCCTTTACATCTACTGTATCACTCGAGGAAAGGTTGAGAGATACAAGAAGAGTGGATCAAGGCATTAACAAGCCATAGAGGTTTAATTGATAATGAATCAATTAGTAAAATGTTTAAAAGGATAACTGATTCACCCCCTCCCCCTATCAGTGATCACACTAATCCAGGAACTTCAATTGGTATTAGAGCGAGGTTGACTCTAAAAGATCCAAGGGAGTCTTTATTAAGTGCAGATTTGAGGAAATGAGCGAACACCCTCAAATGGAGATATCTTCCAAGACTCAGAAAAATAGAATAAAGAAACATGCCAAGGAGATGAATATGATGGTTGCTACTAATAGAGAAACACCTTCTATTGAAGGTAATGTGAAAGTCACAACAGATGAAAATTACTTTTATCACTCTTCTGATGAAGCCTGCTCTAGCTGTGATGATGATGGAACAATCAATTATCTTCTAAATGAACTCAAATATCTTCAGAAGACAGCCCCCAGGGAAGTGGCAATGTGTATTGCTAAAAGTATCCATGATCTTCAAGAAGAAAAATTACAGCTATAATAAGAATCCAATTCTATGGAAGATCAATTGGCAAGAAGGGTTGGCATAACCAACACTCTCACAAAGCTTGTGAAGGCTAAAGAGGAAACCATTTCCCTTTGCAGTGAATGAATTGATGATGTCACTGAAGAACTACAAAGAAGAATTTGTGAGAAATAATTCTTTGAGATAGTGTTTAAAGAAGTTTTCCATGCACAAGAAAAGAGGCATAGAGTTTCAATGGCTTTCAAAGATGCTCAACTAGAAGACAAAGTAAAAAAAAGATAAAGGAGCATGAAAATTCATTGCAAGAAATGAAGAAGGTGCATGATGAGCGGATGAAAGAACAAAAAGAGAATTGGGAAGGAAATCTAAGTCTTGTTGAGGATTAGAAGAACACTCTCAATATGAAATTCTTAGAACTAGAGGTGATATTGAAAAATTAGAAATCACCCAATGCCGAAACCTCCTAGTTAGCCAGAAGAAGAAATGTTACCACTCAAGTGTGCATTGAGAAGGATGATTCCAAAATAAGGACATCCTCTAATGAAATGGAAGCATCTACTAAGAAGAAAGTACCATCCATCTTATCTTGTACTAATGATTCTAAATGTGTTTCCACAAAATGTTCAGGATAGAAGAATAACTCTAAACAAGTATGGATGAAGAAGATGAGGAAAGAGAGCTCTCCTGAAAAGAAAAATCAATTCAAGAGAAAGATCCAACAATCAGAAGAAGTCAAGAAGACACGATTTTTTGGTCAATGTTGGTGCCGCAACAGATATGGGAATTGTAAAATGGATTTTTTGTATAATCCTCTAAATGTTAAAGCACAAAGGAAGCCCATGCCAAGGGGGAGGAAGCCAGAGAAGAAGAAGCAACATCCACATGTCTAGAAACATCTGTTTACTACAATGAGATTTGGAATGTTTGATAACATCTGGGATGAATGCAAATGTGGTCACAAGAATTATACATACCAATCTCCAAATGCAACCAAAGCAGAAAAGTAGAGAAGATCACAAAACCTAGCTAATAAAGAAGAAGTATCCTTGGGAAGAAAGCTGAAGAAAGTTGAAAATGATCCCAAGAAGGTTTTGAAAAATAATGAGAAGTACTTGGATTCCAAATCCAAGAAGGGTGATTCATCCAGAAGGACCACGAAGAAAAAATGCTTCTACTATAGAATTAAAGGTCATACCATGGATCTTTGTAAACAATCTATGGAACTAAATAGAAGCAAACTGCACTCAACATGACAATCAATCCAGAGGAAGAAGAAGGGATAGATTGAAAATAAGCTACATAAGAAAGGTAACTCAAAAGCATCAAAGGAACCATGTGTAACATCCAAATCTGAAGCCTCGCTTCCAAATGACATATTAATCATCTGGACAAAAGATTTGGAAAGAATGAGAAAGGAAGAAAATAAAAATGCCAATGATAGTGCAAAATAAATACAAAATATTTCACATGAAGATGAAGTTTTGTGTGTGAGGTGCAATAAAGCTGGTTATATTTGTAATAAATGCATGACACTCATTCCAACTCAAAAAGAATTCTTTATGATAATGAAGATTGCACCAGGAGATTCTAGTTCTCATAAGGAACTTAGAAAGAGAGGAGTCACACACAAAGAAGTTAAAGATGTGTTAAGATCCACACCAGCACAAACATCATTGAAGATCAAATGTGCAATTGTGAAAAATGGAGAAAGTGGAATATCTCAGTTGAAAGAATCTTCCCAACCTTTTTGTTCAAACCGATGAACCAAGGAGGTTCCATTGTATTCCCTAATCACTGTTATATACATGTTCTTACATTTCAGGGAATTGAATATGATGATCACTCTCAAATTGATAATGGTATGGACAGAATGGAGTGAACCCCTTGAGGGGGAGCTAATCTGAAGAAGATGATATTTTGGGATTCATATCATCTCGTGAAAAATAAAGGTATTCCAATCACACTTTCATCCCTTGTTTCTTAATTGTATTTAACATGTCAATTAATGGGGAGTGTTTGATTGAAGTCAAAAGGATGAAAGGGGGAGATTTATATTTGCACCTGAACTTTCTAATGAGTTTGGATAAGTATGTGCATGCTTTTTCAATTCATTCATATATATGAAACATTTCATCCCCTTGAATCCTAAGCATCATCTCACATGTATAGTGAATTGTGGACAACATTGAACTCCTTGGTTACATCAATCTTGTTTTCTAAACTGGGTTAGCCCATGTAGACTTAGAGATGATTTAATAAAGGCTCTTTTCTAAAGTGAACATGTGAAATCATCCCACTTTTAGTGATTTTCAAGAACATGCTATTCAAAGGGATGAATAAATATTTTGAAGAGAACCACACCACACATTTGAATTTGGTTTCCAATAAGGGGGAGAAAATCATGGAACACATATTGACCCATTCATATATGCTCTAGTGATATTGACAACAAATACAAAGGGGGATATTGTTGTTCCCGGTGTTGCATTTGTTGTCAATAAGGTGTCAAGGATTTAATGGATGACAAGGAGTGTCAATATGGGAATGAAAAAGGAAGTGATAGTGATGGTGATGTTGTAAATAAGATGTCAAGGATTGAATGGATGACAAGGAGTGTCAATATGTGAATGACAAGGTGATGGTGGTGATTGGAGAACGACCACGGTAATGAGAAGCATTTCACTTAGGAGAATCAATAAGTGGCATAATATGTAATGGTTGAAACATTCTTCATACTAAATCATATGATTGTTGAGATGATCTTATGTTCAAATAACATGTATCCAGAAGATACAATGTCAAAACATTGTTAGAATTCCATGCATTGTCTTTACAATGCATGAAGAGATAAAGAAGAACCATCCACAACTACTAAGTGGATGAATTGGTTTGAAGAAGACCGTACACTATCTCTTAGTGCATAAGGATTTTAAGATGATCCAACCTCATCTCTAGTTGGATCATTGAAGAACACTGAATGAATATTTGATTCAAGAGAATCGGTTTAAGAAGGACCTTCTGTAACGCCCTGACCCCAGTTACCCAGAGTCGGTGCATTATTACATAACATTGGCATGATCGCAAGAAAGATCAAGTCTCAAAAGACTGATTAGTTCAGTAGCCTTGGAATAACTAGATACATTAATAAGGTTTACATTACATCATAAAATGAAAACTAAAACAACATATTTTCTTCATAGTCCACACTCATATCCCCACATACTATCCCTGCAGGTCATTCAAAAATTACTTATTCACATCCTGGGAAAAATAAAACATTGAAAGTGTGAGCTCAAATAACCAGTAAGGATAACAATATAGTGGAAACTTTCATAAATAAGAATAAACATTTAAGGCAATGTATAACTAAAACAGAAGCCTTTTAAACTTGAACATCAACATAGTATGGAAAAAATAAAATGAAATAATTCCATTTACTTATTCACATGGATATTATACTAATCGAATAATAACATTCAATATCAATAACCACTTTCATAATGATGGAATTCATAATTCCAGACTATCATAACCACATAGCCAAGGCCTCGTGCGAAGATTACAAATAAGATTTTGTCAAGGCCTTGTGCCAAGACACTAGTTTGTATCGTGAGACCTACCGATGCATCGAGGAGTTATATCCGGCTCCACCCGTCACATAATAAGTCCAATTCATTCCTCATTTAGACATGTTTAAACATAACATAGTCATTCGTATTAAAACTATCATACGAAATGTAAATACTTTAACCACAAACCAGGAATGGTATAAAAATAGCACATCCACAGTAAAACATAACTCATTCGATATAATATGGAATATTGTATTGTATCATATTAACCTCAATCTAGAATAATGATGTATATTGACATAGATGAAAATAATCATAAAAACTATTTGAGATAAATATCCCCCTTTTTTCTTGAAATCATTTAAAAGTCACACTATTTGTCAAGAAGCCATTTAAAAATAGATTTTTGAATCAATGTGTCCCATACCACTTTGAAACATTTAAAATATGTTTTAATTTTAAAACATTAATGTCCATATAAATAAATCCTTAAAACCATTTTTAAAACATGGACATTAATGAGTAAGATTTTGAAGAATAAGTCTCTAAAACATTTAAAAATGGTATTTTAGTTAGAGATTCTAACCAAAAGAGAGACTCCTGAATACAAATAATTGAGGTAATAAAAACTATGTAATATCATGAGAATAAAGGGATTCATGATATACTATTTCAATGTACATTATATACACCACATAAAAGAGATTTGGTGTATAACAACAAAGAAGTCTCAATGGAATGTAAATTGCGATGAAATCTCTCATAAAGGATGTATCCTTAGGTTAAGGATAAATCAACGACATAATTATGTGTGACAAATATAAATACACTAAATATGATTGGATATTCAGTGTAAAACAATCAAAGGACATTCACACATATTCTTGTAAATACAACACCAATGAATTGGATGTTTATCTCAACAAATCGAGATTGAGTAAAAATTACTCTTATCAAATCCATACCGATGAATTGAAAATTTATCAATGGAGTGATTATGTGTATATAAATTATATCCACAGAAAGGGGAGTGGAAATTATGACATAATCAAATTAATAGTGATTCTACACATAATCTCGGAGTAAAATAATCAATGAAGTTTGTGTAAAGGTGAATAAATGGAAATTGAAATTTCAAATTCCCTTTTCGATTTGGTAACATAAGAAACATACACCCATTAAAGAAGGATCATAAAATGATTATGTAAATGTCCATAAATTATTGCATATTACACAATGAATACAATCATGGGCAGTACACACACCACATTCAATAAATAAGTGGTGAACAATGGAATTCTCACGGAATTAAAAGTGAGATAAGAAACCCCTTACATTGTACTTTTTCCTTGGTTTATGGTAGGTTAACCTCATGTATAATGGCGAACTAATTGTTATTAAATTATACAAGAATCATATATATTAATATGATATCATATATGATCTTTTAACATTAATTTGTTAATAATATCTCAGTATTATTGTCGTTTCGGGTGTTAACTTACTCGTTTTATTTGATATGTTTTGATACGTAAGCCATGTTTTTCATGGATAGGATGTATCTTAATCATATACAGAATGATATAAAGTCCTTATATACTATTATTAATCATCAAATGATAATTATACTTGAATGGATACGATGGATAATGAATCTCATCGCGTTCGTGGAGACGGTAGTCCGTACGTACGCACGAGCGACAATATCATTCTTTTGATATTAAAATAATATATAATAGAATGGTATATCATATATACAGAATCATTAACATGTTATATTTATTATTCACATGAGTTACACATCTTTATTATACCCATCCAAATAATAATTTATTGAATAACAATTACACCATGATGTGGAGACGGTAAGCCGTATGTACGCACGTATGGTGACATGTTATTCAAAGGGTGGATAGAATACTGAATATGGTTGTAAAATATTTATAATAACATCATAGTATATATAATATACTGTAGTTATTATTTTAGAATGTTAATAACAATGAAGGAAGAAGTGGAAGGAGAAAGGAACTTGGAAAAGGGTGGTGAAATCATTACCTCTTCTTCGAGTTCTTCCTTTTGATTTGATCAAAAGGGCTCTTAGGTTGGCTTTCTGACTAAAGGAAGGCCTCTAGGATGAATTGAGGGATGTTTATAGAGTATTAGGGCAGAGGTTGGATGAACCAAAAGGCTTTGAAGGTGTGAGTTAATGAGAAGGGAGATTTCCCTTTTATAAGAGGGGTGAGGGGCACCTTTGGAAAAGCTTGAAATATTATTTTATAATAAATTCAGATTCGGTTTCTAATGGCTCCAATGTGAATTATTTAAAGGTTAAGGTGGGGATAGGTCGAAAAGCACTCAACCAATAGAATTTAGACAGGTTTTGGTTACTATATTAACCTTATCATTAAGTATTAACTCTTAGTTAATTAGTTTCACTTTTACAATGTCTCTTTGTATTTTTATATTATATGGTTAATAAACATACTAAATACATCCAAGCGACCCCCAAGTGGTCCATTAATGACACACCTATCATGATATAAGTCTATTGGCCAAACAATAGATTTTTAGGGATTTAATATCAATTAATAATATAATATTTATTTTAAAAACTCTTTTATGTCAATTTTGACCCTATTCAATAATTGATTTTTTGTGAAAATCATAAAAGAATTATTACTTCTAAAAAAGTAAATTAAATCAATACTAATATGTCATATTACCCTAGAAAATTAGTTTAATTAATTAAAAGTAAAAAATTATATTTATTTGGGTATTTATAATATCAATTATTTTAATTTTTCACTATTATGGTAATTACTACATCATAATTGTGTAATAAATAAATAAAATTATTTAATATATAAAAATTAAAAAAATTATCATTATGTAGGAAATATTATTATCTTTCTAATGAATATTTACAATAGAATTTATCTTATGTATAACCCTATATTAAAAATGTTTTAGTAAATAAACTTTGATTTTAACTCTTTTAACTCTTCTTTGAATTAAATAATAATAAATGTCCTAATCTAATCCAAGTGGACCTAAATGACAATATTTTATTCATAAGGTTGTTTTTGGTCGAGATACACTTGTCCAATAGAGTTAGGACATGTGTTAGGGTAATATTAATATCATTTTCACCCTTAATTACCCTATTTACTTTTAACCGTGGTAAATAAAAGTACAAAGTTACTATTCGCCAAAAATTATTTTCATCTCATTGAACCACATTTTACTCTTTGATATTAACCGTGGCTCTCAGATTTTCGAAATTCCACTCACAGAAGCGGAAAAAATTAAGTTTTATGAAAAATTTAGTTTTTTAACTACCACTTAGTGGTTTCACTATTCATCAAAATTTGATGTTTTTCAGAACAATGCCAAAATTTTACCTTAAGATATAATTGATATTCCGAATTCAAAAATGATGTCTATTTTACAAAATTATAAACTTATAAGTTGCATTAATTGATTTTACAATTAATTTCCGCTGTCACAAAAAATAGCGTGTTTTTAAGAAACAATATATATCAAAAGATTGACGATTGTTTTTGTCCAATTTCCAAGTGAAATTAATTCTAATGAACACCATTGGATAAAAAGGTAAAAATATATTCTAATTATACTTTAAAACCACTCAAATTCATAATTTATCTCTATTAATTATTTTAAATAAAAATGTTGTTTTTAATTAAAATTTAGTAATTTTCACTATTCATCAAAATATTAAAGTTATCCGAAAAGTACCAAAATTTCACCTTAGGATAAATTAGAGACTTCAAATCCAAAAATGAAGTCCATTTTGAGGGATAAAATTTCTAAAAATTTAAAAAGTAGGTATTACTATTCATAACGGCTAGTTTGATTGGTTGTGGTGTGTTAGAATCTCGAAGTTGCGTACAATGCACGTCATTGCATTATTCAAAGGGAAACGTTCCGTCGAAGCTTGGGATGTTACATTCTCCCCTAATTCAAATAATTTATTCCTCGAAATTTTTAAAATTGGGGTTGGGAATATAATGGAAAGTCCCAGATAAAAAAAATTCAATAAAACTATCACTTTAAAAGAAAGAAAGAGAAGTGCAAAGGTCAACCAGGATAACCCATACTAGGATTCCATGTAGGAAGACATGGATATGGACGATAAACTAAGTGTTAAGTTCTTATGGGGAGGGATAGAAAACATGATCAGGAGAAAGTTAACAATAAGATAATCACAAACTTGTGTTGGGACGAACGGTCATTAGTCTCCCAGTAGGAAAAGTAAATGGAAAACATTTTTTGTTGTAAGTTACATTACATAAGGATGAGGAATTAATTTATGATATTAACTAAGAACATAACGAGATATAATTTATTTTTAAGTAGAGTTTCATTCTTTAATAAATTTTTACCGCTAACCTATTTTTTTGAACAATGAGTATTCCAGAAGACTTGGTCACAATGGAAGAGCTAGAATAAACTTCTATAGAAATACATGATCCATGTAGGATAAACTACATATTTACCTTTTTTTAAAGATTAATCAAAACCCAAATGGTTATTATAATATCTGATGATCCCCCAAATGGAAATTCCATTAGAAAAAAAACACTAATCTTAATTTCTAAAATTAAACCATCAATACCCCAATGTTAAATAAATACAATTCAATAATCAATTGTCCTGAAAATCCTTCAATATATTCCAAACTAAATTGACACCCAAAACTTATAAGAATGTAGTCTTCCACGTTAAATTGAATCTCCAAATGACATTAATTACTCTTAAAGTCACATACTTAAAAGTAATTAACCTAATCATTTCCATAAATAACCCAAATCATTATAAATCCACAATAAAAACATAGATTAAAATCCACCATTACTCCTCAAATGAAATCCCATACTATTCTATTTTTCTTGGGCATATAGTGTTCACAACAAAGAGAAAAACTTCCAAAATAAAATTTATCACTTAATCACCAAATCCTTTTCCTACACTAAGGGTATTCATTTGATAAGATATAAGATCCCAAATCAAATTATTATTGATCAATAAAATCATTTAACTAAAAATAATAGTCACACTAGCCAGGGACTTCACGTAGTCCAGTGGTAGGCGATAAATCCCAATCGCACTTTGGTTGTGGGTTCGATTCCCACAGCTTTGTCCGACGCGATAGGTTGTCACACGGTCTGCGTGTTGTCCCTTTTCAAAAATTATATTTTATAACATTATCAAAATGAGATAAATTTCTCAAAATAACCATAACATAATTTAACCCCAAATTCTAGTTCATACCTTTCATTTTCATCCCAAATTATAATAACTTATAATTTCCTCAAACCCAATGATCATATAAAACCAAATGGTTATTCATAACTATATTCACAAGAGAAATAATAATTATTCCTCAAATATCATTCTCACATGGAAAACTGCAAGGTTACAAATACAAGAGAAAATTATTCCAAAGTAAACCCATCAACAAGGAGCACTAACACTTTTTAAACATTTCTCCAACCATTTATTTCCACATAGATTCTTCTTTGACCACGAAAATATCCTATAAAATAGGGCATTAACTCAGGTAATGGTCAGGTCCCCTACATATACGGCAAATGACTGTAAATGGATTCTTGGGTCCATTTTTGTCTTCTTCCAAAGTACTCTTCATTTTTCTTCGGAAATTCTTCACTTTATGTCCTTCCTTCCCGCACGTAAAGTATTTCCTTGTCCCATTGAGGAACTTTCCTGGGTGTCTTCTTTCACATTTCCTGCATGATGGAAATTGAGGATTCCTTTCTCCATGGTCTCCCCTGCTGGAGCTCTTATCATTCATCACATTTCTATTCTTTGTTGAGTCTGGGAATTGGTTAATATATATTGTTAATCATATTTTTGGAAAATTGATTTGGCATAAAGACGATATCTTTTACGCCTATCAACATTCCATTTTTTTTCTCATTGCCACCACCGTTCCCACCTTGTACATCATTCTCAAAGACACTATGACTTCCTTGGAATCCAACCATTGACTAAAACCAGAAAGCATTGTGTGAGTAACAGTAGTCATAAAATAATTTAGAGATTAACATTTCACCATATTCTCAATTGGAAACACATTAGGATTAACCGAGGTCATTTAATCTCGTATTATATATATAATACCCCAAATTGGTTTGTAAAGAAAATGTAAATTATCCAAAGCATATCCCCCGGGAGTGTCGTAACCAAGACTGCAACTAGGCCTGTTGTCGTGCACCAGTTCCCGTTCGAGTCTAGCTCAAAGCGGCGTTTTTAGGTTTTACCCCTAGGTACATCTCTGCTAGAGCCGCCTCTACCTTCTCGTATCCAGACAGGGATGTATTTCTCGGAAAACTCACAAAATCTCTACAATACAAAAATTCTAGGAAGTACTTCTATACTAATCCTCAAAGTTCATCTTAGGTCTACGTGATCTAATCAGAGTTTATCTAAATATAGCTTCCAAGGATTGTACTAAACTTCCTCTGATACCAACTATAACGCCCCAACCCTAGTTACCCAGAGTCGGTGCATTATTACATAACATTGGCATGATGACAAGAAAGATCAATTCTCGAAAGACCGACTAGTTTAGTATCCTTGGAATAACTAGATACATTAATAAGGTTTACATTACATCATAAAATGAAAACTACAACAACATCTTTTCTTCATAGTCCACACTCATATCCCCACATACTATCCCTACAGGTCATTCATAAATTACTTCTTCACATCATGGGAAAAATAAAATATAGAAAGGGGTGAGCTCAAATTCCCAGTAAGGATAACAATATAGCGAAAACTTTCATAAATGATAATAAACATTTAAGGAAATGTATAACTTAAACAAAATCCTTTTAAACATGAACATCAACATAGTATGGAAAAAATAAAATGAAATAATTCCATTTACTTATTCACGTGGATATTCTACTAATCGAATAATCACATGAAATATCAATAACCACTTTCATAATGATGTAATGCATAATGCTAGACTATCATAACCACATAGCCAAGGCCTCGTGCCAAGACTACAAATAAGATTTTGTCATGGCCTTGTGCCAAGACACTAGTTTGTCTCATGAGACCTACTGATGCATCGAGGAGCTATAGCAGGCTCCACCTGTCACTTAATAATTCCAATGCATTACTCATATGATCATGTTTAAACGTAACATAAACATTCGTATTAAAACTAACATACGAAATGTCAATACTTTAACCACAAACCATGAATGGTATAAAAATAGCACATCCACAGTCAAACATAACTCATTCAATATAATATGGAATATTGTATTGTATCATATTAACCTCAATTGAGAATAATGAAGGATATTGACATAGATGAAAATAATCATCAAAACTATTTGAGAGAAATATCCCCCTTTTTCATGAAATCATTTAAAAGTCACACTATTTGTCAAAAAGCCATTTAAAAATAGATTTTTGAATCAAAGTGTCTGATACCACTTTGAAACATTTAAAAGGAGTTTTAATTTTAAAACTTTAATGTCCATATAAATAAATCCTTAAAACCATTTTTAAAACTTCAACATTAATGAGTAAGATTTAGAAGAATAAGTGTTTAAAACATTTAAAAATGGTATTTTAGTTAGAGTTTCTAACCAAAAGAGAGACTCCTGAATACAAATAATTTAGGTAATAAAAACATTTTAATATCATGAGAATAAAGGGATTCATGATATACTATGTCAAAGTACATTATATACACCACATAAAAGTGATTTCGTGTATAACAACAAAAGAAGTCTCAGTGGAATGTAAATTGAGATGAAATCTCTCATAAAGGTCGTATCCTTAGGTTAAGGATAAATCAACGACATAATTATGTGTGAAATATATAAATACACTAAATATGATCAGATATTCAGTGTAATACAATCAAAGGACATTCACACATATTCTTGTAAAAACAACACCAATGAATTGGATGTTTATCTCAACAAATCGAGATTGAGTAAAAATTACACTTATCAAATTCATACCGATGACTTGAGAATTTATCAATGGAGTGATTATGTGTATAAAAAGTATATCCACAGAAAGGGGAGTGGAAATTATGACATAATCAAATGAATAGTGATTCTACACATAATCTCGGAGTAAAATAATCAATGAAGTTTGCGTAAAGATGAATAAATGGAAATTGAAATATCAAATTCCCTTATCGATTTGGTAACTTACGAAACATACACCCATGAAAGAAAGATAATAAAATGATGATGTAAATATCCATAAATTATAGTATATTACACAATGAATACAATTATGGGAAGTACACACACCACAAGCAATAAATATGTGGTGAACAATGGAATACTCACGGAATTAAAAGTGAGATAAGAAACCCCTTACTTTGAACCTTTTCCTTGGTCGATTGTAGGTTATCCTCCTGTATAATGGTGAAATAATTGTTATTAAATTATAAAAAAATCATATATATTAATATAATATCATATGTGATCTTTTTACATTTCGTTGTTAATAATATCATAGTATTATCGTCGTTTCGGGTGTTAACTTACTCATTTTGTTTGATATGTTTTGTTACGTAAACCATGCCTTTCATGGATATGTTTTCTCATAATAATATCCAGAATGATATCAAGTCCTTAGATACTATTATTAATCATCAAATGAGAATTATACTTGAATGGATACGATGGATAATGAATCTCTTCGCGTTCGTGGAGACGGTAGTCCGTACGTACGCACGAGCGAGAATATCATTCTTTTGATATTAAAATAATATATATTTGGATAGTATATCATATATAAAGAATCATTATCATGTTACTTGTATTATTTACATGTGTTACACATCATTATTATACCCATCCAAATAATAATTTATAGAATAACAATTACACCACGACGTGGAGATAGTAAGTCGTATGTACGCACGTATGGTGACATGTTATTCAAAGGATGGATAGAATATTGAATATGGTTGTACCATATTTATAATAACATCACAATATATATAATATTCTGGAGTTATTATTTTAGAATGGTAATAACAAAGAAGGAATAAGTGTAAGAAGAATGGAAGTTGGAAAAGGGTGGTGAAATCATTACCTCTTCTTCGGGTTCTTCCTTTTGATTTGATCAAAAGGGCTCTTAGGTTGCCTTTCTGACTAAAAGAAGGCCTCTAGGATGAAGTGAGGGAGGTTGAGAGAGTATTTGGGTAGATTTTGGCCGATCCAAAAGGCTTTGAAGGTTTGAGTTAATGAGAAGGAGAGTGCCCTTTTATAAGAGGGGTGAGGGGCACCTTTGGAAAAGCTAGAAATATTATTTTATAATAAATTCATATTCAGTTCTAATGGCTCAAAAGTAGATTATTTAAAAGTTAAGGTGGGGATAGGTCGAAAACCACTCATCCAATAGAATTTAAACAGTTTTGGTTTACTATATTAACCTTATCATTAAGTATTAACTCTTATTTAATTAGTTTCACTTTTACAATGTCTCTTTGTATTTTTATATTATATGGGTAATAAACTTACTATATACATCCAAGTGACCCCCCAAGAGGTCCAGTTATGATAAACCTATCATTATATACGTCTCTTGGATGAACCTTAGATTTTTAGGGATTTAATATCAATTAATAATATAATATTTGTTTTAAAAAATCCTTTATGTCAATTTTGACACTATTCAATAATTGATTTTATGAAAATAATAACAGAATGATTACTTCCAAAAAATTCAATTAAATCAATCCTAATATGTTTTTTTATCCTAGAAAATTAGTGTAATTCATTAAAAGTCTCAAATTATATTTATTTGGGTATTTATAATATCATATATTTTAATTTGTCACTATTATGGTAATTACTGCATCATAATTGTGTCATAAATAAATTAAATTATTTAATATCTAAAAATTATAAATAAATAATCATTATTTAGGAAATATTATTATTTATCTAATTCATATTTACAATCGATTGTATCTTATATATAACCCTATATTGAAAATGTTTTAGTAAATAAATTTTGATTTTAACTCTTTTAACTCTTCTTTGAATTAAATAATAGTAAATGTCCTAATCTAATCAATGTGGACCTAAATGATAATATTTTATTCATAAGGTTGTTTTTGTTCTAGATACACTTGTCCAATAGAGTTAGTACATGTGTTAAGGTAATATTAATATCATTTTTACCCTTAATTACCCTATTTACTTTTAACCGTGGTAAATAAAAGTAAAAAGTTACTATTCACCAAAAATTATTTTCATCTCATTGAACCAAATTTTACTCCTTGATATTAACCGTGTCTCTAGGATTTTCGAAATTCCACTCACAGAAGTGGTAAAATTATGTTTTATGAAAAATTTTGTTTTTTAACTACCACTTAGTGGTTTCAATATTTATAAAAAATTGAAGTTTTTCAGAACAATGCCAAAATTTTACCCTAAGCTATAACTGATATTCCGAATTAAAAAATGATGTATATTTTACAAAATACTAAACATATAAGTTGCATTAATTAATTCCCGCTGTCACAACAAATAGCGTGTTTTTAAGAAACAATATATATCAAAATATTGACAACTGTTTATGTCCAATTTCAAAATGAAATTAATTCTAATGAACACCATTGGATAAAAAGGTAAAAATATATTCTAATTATAATTTAAAACCAATCAAATTAATAATTTATCACTATTAATTATTTTGATTAAAAAGGTTGTTTTTAATTAAAATTTTGTAATTTTCATTATTCATCAAAATATTAAAGTTATCTCAAAAGTACCAAAATTTCACCTTAGGATAAACTCGATACTCCAAATCCAAAAATGAAGTCCATTTTGAGAGATAAAATTTCTAAAATTTTAAAAAGTAGATATTACTATTCATAACGGCTAGTTTGATTGGTTGTGGTGTGTTAGAATCTCGAAGTTGCGTACAATGCACGCCATTGCATTATTCAAAGGGAAACGTACTGTGGAAGCTTGGGGTGTTACACCATTGAGAATTAACATCTAAGTGAAGAATACAGGTTGATAGGAGTATAGAATTCTATTGAAGAAGAGGAGGTGAAGAAGAGGAGAATGGCATGAAGAATACTTGTTACTACTTGGTCAATTAACCATGTACACAAGTGGAGATTATGTAAAAAAATGGGGCTTGCCCACGAGCTAGCTACCCAAGCATCAACTCAAGGCTCATGCGGGACTATAAGGGGTCGACCACGCCCATGATGAGGCCTAGGTAGAGCCAGCCCGCAGGAGGCCGGGCCGTGTGTAAGCCCGAGCCACGCGGAGGTCAGGCCCGCGCAGCGTGGGCGCCAAGGGCGCACCCGTGGAGGAGCATAGTGGGCGCTAGAGTGTGCCCGTAGAAGAACCGGTGTGAGGAAGCACCGAAGGGTGGAGAGGATTTATCTGGGATGGAAGAGGTGGGAGCTGTTTGTTAAACCGCGCGAAAAACTCGGCGTGTTTCGATGTGGGACGACAATTTTGAGACGCGGATCTAATCCTGGACGCTCATCTGATCGCGCATTGATCTGAACCGTCATATTCATCTGCAACACTAAAATATAATCTCAGCAGTCCATCAACATTAAATGATGATCCAACGGCTTGGGAGTCGTCTCCTATCTCTCGTCGAGCTGAGGAGCCTTCTGATGCCTCTCGTGAACCAGTGGCATCCCGTAAGAGGGAGATGGAGCTCCCGACCACCTCCGATGAATGTGAAGCCTCCAAGATGATCGACTGGGTGTACTGAACACATGAATGCGTTAAAATTCGCATGCATGAAGAGAGATAATGAATTCATTGGATCTCGTGGAAAATGAAGTTGCCGAGGGCGCACTGCCTATTCGATGTACAAGGAAAAGCATTGCGTGTGTTTTTAAACGTATGCATGTGATGCACACACCATGATCAAAGGATCCCATGTTTGGAAAAAGGAAACATCCAAGATATGCAACATATCATTAATGTGGGTTGAATGTTTTTAAATAACTGAATATCTCAGTTATTCAAAGGAATGAGTCTCGGTCCTTCAATGTTTTGGACCCCGCGACTTCAATTGATCACTTTTCCAATAAAAAGATGATCCTGTGTACGAGAATGTTTTCTTCCATCGTTGAGAGAAAACTCTTGTTTCTCCATGAAATAGAGCGCTTCACATAGAGTTCCATGTATCCTTCTACTTGAAGGAGTCCCGCACAGGTCTTGCGCGAAGGAGATGGGCGAACACTTTGGTTCGTGAAATAATCCGTGAATCCCTTGCGCGAAGATAAAAAGAGTGAACTCTCTTGGTTCGCGAAAGATGTGATCTGCACCCTCTGTGCGAAGCATCCCACAAGCGCGCGACAGGATCTTTGAACCCTCACCGTGTCTTTGTGAGGAGTAGCCCACAGGAAAAACAATCGGTGTATTTACACCCTTGTATTTCTCCTGCGAAGACAGAACCATGAACCTCTTAGGTTCTGTGAAGAAGCGTTTATCACACCCGAAGCACGAAGGAGGAGAACTCATGCCCTCTTGTTTTGCTCGAAGAAGAAGAACCGTGCACTCTTGTTTTGCACAACGAAGGAGAACCCGAGGCCTTGTATTTTCACAAATAATAATAAATGCATGAGTCTGAGGCTTTGATAACCTCTTGAGAAGAAAACCTCACACTTACACCATCCACATAACTATTCGGATTGTGTGTGATTTACATGGAGAAGGAGTTTTCTTTCATGGTGGAGTTAATGTGCATGCAAACATAAGAACATAGTGTGTGTGAAATGAAACAAGAAGGCCGAAGTCTTAGTGTGTGCACAAGTGAAGGTGGCCATACCTCTTGTGTGTGCCCAAGTGAAGGAAGAAGATACATGCATATCCATGCATGTATGATTAAGTGAACAAGTGGGTGAACACCTTGAGAAGAAAAAGAGAAGGTGAAATTCACACTAATGAACAACACACAATTTGGTGTATGTGAGAAAAAATAAATGAGTGTGACTCCAAGAAGAAGGTGTGTTTGCTAAAAGAGATTACACCCTTTAAGGGTTTTTCAAACCAAGAAGAAAAGGGGAGATCATGCTTCCATGCATGCAAATGCACACGTAAACAAAGATTAAATCAGTGTGTGTGAATTTGAGAATTCAAAGAACAATGGTTCTTGAAGATATTTGAGAATCCATGCAAGTCATGCATGATGATTGAGAAGCCATGCAATCAGCGCATGAAGATTTAGAGATGCCATGAACTCAATGCATGAAGTTGAATTAAAGAGAGACTGAAGCCAGACGGAAGTTAAAGACATCATTCATCTGAGCTTTCAATAGTTGAGAAGACCAAGAAGATTGAGTGGGCATATTCCACTACTAGAAAAAAAGGTATTTGCGACGGGATCCCGTCGCAAATGGCTTGTTGCGACGGGGGCCCGTCGCAAATGGCCTGTTGCTGAAAACGGTGTCGCAACAACAATTATTTATGACGGGCCCGTCGCTAAGCCTTTTTTTGCGATGGGGATTCTCCCCGTCGCAAATAGTACTCCGTATATTTGTAAAAAACATTTCAAATAGTAATGGTGACGGGCCCCGTCACAAATACCTGTTGCGACGGGCCCGCCGCAAATAGTTTTTGCGACGAGACTCGTCGCAAAAACTATTAAAAAAAATAAAAAACTATTAATAAATTATTTTAATGCATATAAAAATAATACTATTTTCCACAGGCATAGAATCCCGTCGCAAAATACTTTAAAAAATTATTAAAAATAAGTTATTAATAAATTATTTTAATTAATATAATAATAATCCAATTATAATTCTAAAAAAAAAAATAAAAAAAAAATAATAAATGATTTTAATTAATATAATAATAGAATTATAATTCACAAATAAAAATAATAAATTATTAATAAATTATTTAAATTAATATAATAATAATAGAATTATAATTAAAAAATAAAAAATAATTGAATATTAATAAATGATTTAATTAATATAATAATATTAGAATTATAATTCATAAATAAAAAAATATTAATAAGTTATTTTAATTAATATAAAAATAATAGAATTATTTTACATTCAAATATTAAAATAATTTAAGTATTACAAAAAAATATAATTAAATTTTAATATTATAAAATTTTAATATATATATATAATTTAATATTATAAAATATAAATAATATTATTATTCATATTAATATTATTATTTCAAAATTTAATATTATTAATATTTTATAATGAGAAAGAAACTATGAATAGAAAAAAAATCATATTTTGATTTCACAAATTTTATAACATAAAAACAAACTCTAATCTGAAGAAAGGGGGAGGGGAGATCTGCAGATGGTGGTGTAGGAAACTCCATCCCTAAAGAATTAGTGAGTCGGCGCATGTACTCCATCTGCTCCCGATGCTGCTGCTGCCACCGACTCGTCTGCTCCTCGTACAGCTGCTGCTGGTGTCGACGCTCCTCCTCATGCTGCTGACGCATCTGCTCCTGCTCCTGTCGGAGACTCTATATCAATGCAGTCTGAGATTTCAAATTATCCTCATACTGTGTAGCAGAAGAAGATGCACGAGCTCCTCTCGAGCTGGACGCCGACATCGCAGCACTGCCATAATAATCTCCGGGAGTCAGTCGAGAGTTGATACCAACTACCCGGCCCTTCTCGAAGGCATACTGGGCGGCCTGCATCCATGCTGCCTCATTAAACTGATGGCCAGTGGTATGATCTGATTACTCGTCCTGACTCTCAGGCCGAGCCTGTGATGCTGCAGCCTCATATGACTCTTGTAGTTGCAATTTAAAATTAAAATTGTGAATATATTATATGCAGTTAATTTTTAAACTTGAAAACAAATAATACTGACCACGATGTGATGCTGACGATCACCTCTGAGCTCCCCAGTATCAGGATCACTATACATCCTCCGATATACGTCGTACTTCGTAATATCGGGGTGCTCGATAGCCTATAAGAATAAAAAATAAACTGTTAATATTTATAGTTATATAAAATATTTATAAATAATGTACGTACCAGATGCTGTCTATGAGTACTGAAAGAATGACTCCCAGCTCGATGATTCACCTCCTGTCCTCCCGATTCTGCCTCCCCACCGATGATCTCCTCTGAAAGGCACCACTCAACCAGTGGGCACATAATCCATCCCATACATGGGATGAAATGTACTCTGGTCGGTGTGCTCTACATGACTCGTCAAAATCTGACACTCTTACTTTCTTCATGGAAGCTTTTCTTAAATTGTGCAAAAACTGACGAAGGTGATCACACATTTCCACCTCCCATGCCACGTGGATGGCATCACGCATGGTATCCTCGATCGGATGCCATAAACCCTACAAATAAATCAAAATATCATGTTAGAAATGAAATAACTTTCAAAATAAAAATTATTTATTTACGTATGTACCAACCAATGGCCGAACATGGCCTGCTGCACATCAATGGGAATCTGCTCCCATGTGGTTCACAGCTGAGAGAAATAGTTGCGCAAAATAGAGTTGCCCTGCCCGGCTGCTATATGCGGAAAACTGTAAAAATAATGAACATTTATTATGTGAATAGATTAATGAAATCTTAGTCAAATCCATAGGTTATCACATAGGTTATCACACCTCCGTGTGCGTGGATCAAACCAAAGACGTGGACATCTCTCAGGGACGGGGTCAGGAATCATCAATCGTGAAAGACCGCACCCCCTCCGCGTACTCCCTGGAGCGCCTGCAGGCTGAGGGTCATCTGCCAGCAACTCATCCGCATTGAAAGACAGGTCATCATCCGCCAACTCACGGAATGTGGCGTCGTCCATCTGAAACAGAAAATGTTAATGTTGTTAGAAAATAATTGATAATTACTATTATATATACATATATACATAATATGATTGTATATAAATACCATGGAATTCTATCAGTGTTCATCTTCATCATCATCATCATATATGTCAATGTCATCTTCATATTCCTCCTCAACATCATCGATATCCATTTGAGTTACAGTTTCTTTATCCCTTACCATTTCAAATTCATATGTGACATCATTAACATCATTGTCATCACCGACTCTTAAATGTGGGGTGTCGTCATCGATACTCATGTCTCTTTGTAAAAAAGATTGATTTTGAGTACTCTCTTGAAAAACTTGAATTCTTTTCACATCAGTGAAAGCACATTCACTTTGACTAAACTGAATGTCTCGAATTTTGATTTTTATTACACTCCACCAAACAGTCAAGTCTCTTGATGTAGCACAGTACTTTGCATAATAAACTTGATGTGCCTGTTGAGCCAACAAGAATGGTTCATTTACTGCGAGAACACTTTTACATTTAATATCGATGATTCCAGGAGTCGGATGAACACACACGCCTCTCTCTGTATCCAACCACCGACATTTGAACATGGTTATGTAATGTTTTCCAAGATAACAGAGTTCAATGATTTCATCAAGTATGCCATAAAAGTCAACTTCATTTTCTCGATGATGAGATCCTCTCAAGCTAACTCCACTGTTCATTGTTTTTTTCGATTCCCCATATGCATGTGTCTGAAATCGAAATCCATTCACCACATATGCATTATAAGTTCTAACAAGTTTGGAAGGTGGGTTACTCAATACACACAGTCGTTTGTCAATTTTATCAGCATGTCGAGACACCTGAAAATTTGTGAAATAATTATCAATATAGTAAACTATACATTGAATGAGTTTCTAGAAGATAAAGAATTTATGTTACCAGTTTTTGAAACCACTGAGAGAAATTTTTCAGTCGACGTTCTTCGAGAGAAGCTGCTGTAATTTGTGGAATTTGTTTCTTGATATGATTATCATACAACCTATAAATACCAAAGTTATTTACTGTAACATAAATTATAGAATAAGAGATATAAAAACTTACAGTACAACTGATGTCATCTCTTCACAGTTGAGCAGAACATATGTATGAGCTCTATGATGTTCATCATCTGAAAGCCAGTGTTCATAAACTCCACCAAAACCAAGCTCTGACTGGTTGAAAACAGATAATTGATTGTCGATTTCATCAATATTCCTCGGGTTCCGTCCCATTCGGTTGTGTTTTGAAGGATACTCAGATTCAAAATAATGGGAGCAGAAAAAAAGATATTTCCTCTTGCAAATAAGCTTCTGCAATAGATCCTTCAACAGATGCTTTTTTACGTACTTTTATTTTCAATTTTTGCATGCATATTTCAAATGGGTACATCCATCGAAACTGTACTGGACCTCCACATTTGGATTCATATGGAAAATGTAACATCAAATGTTCCATTGAGTCAAAGAAATACGGCGGAAATATTTTTTCCAGTTTATATATAATTACAAAAACATCTTTTTCATGTTTTCCTAGAGCATCATAATCTGCTGTAGCCGCACAAATTTCCCGAAAAAAATGAGACATGTCCGTTATGGAATCCCAAATCATAGAATTCAACAGACCTCTTAATCCAATGGGTAGAAGTCTTTCCATTATAACATGACAATCATGACTTTTTAATCCAGTAATATAACCATTCTTTACACATCTACCCAAATTGGAAGCACATCCATCTGGAAGTCTCAAATCTGTAATCCACTGACAAAATAATAAACATTTTTCTTTAGACAGTGTATAAGCTGCTTTTGGTTTCAGTAACCTTTCTGTTCTGACATTCTCAAACAGTTCCAATTCTGGACGCCTGCAAATTTGGGCAAGATCTAAACGTGCATTTACATTTTCTTTGCTCTTTCATGGCGTAACCAAAACTGTATGAAACAAATTATCAAAATAGTTCTTCTCAGTATGCATGACATCTAACATGTGTCAGACCAACAAATCAGACCAATATAGAAAATCCCAAAATATTCTACGTTTAATCCAATTGCGTTCTTTCCCAAAACAAGAAATTTTCTGTTGGTTTATTGTGGGACCAAAAGTGATGGGAGGTAATGAAAATACAACTGATTTTAACTCCGAACCTGATAGCATTTTTGGAGGTCCATCCCTTTCAACTGTTCCTTTTCTGAAATGAGATCTGTTTCTACGAAAAGGATGATCAGTTGGAAGAAATCTGTGATGACAGTCAAAATAACAAGGTTCCTTTCCATGAATTAGCATAAATGCTTTGTTCTCTCCCATATAGTAAGGAAATGATTTCTGACCATGTGTACTCCAGCCAGATAATATCCCATAAGCCGGGAAGTCACTAATTGTCCACATCAATACTGTTCTCAGTATGAAATTCTGTTTCGTTGCAACATCATATGTACTGACACCAGTACTCCACAATAAATTTAATTCATCAATCAATGGTTTCAAATAAACATCAATATTTTTCTTCGGATGTCCTGGAATTAGTAAAGTCAAAAAGATATATGGCTCCTTCATCAACATCTATGGAGGTAAATTGTAAGCAGTTAAAAAAATAGGCCAACATGAATATTGACTACCATAAGATCCAAACGGACAGAAACCATCAGTGGAAAGGCCCAGTCGAACATTTATAGCTTCTAAAGAAAAGGATGGATGCACTCTATCAAAATGTTTCCATGAATCACCATCGGCTGGATGATTCAAGATTTTATCGGTTGAAATATTCTCTTTATGCCATTACATCATTTTCGCTGTATTCTTAGACATGAATAAACGTTGGAGTCTGGATGTAAGAGGAAAATATCTCAACTGTTTTACAGGAATCAAATCAGACTTTCCATGTTGTCCTTCTTTATATCTCAGTTGCCCACATGTGGGAAAACTATCCAATGACTCATTTTCCCCAGAATATAAAATGCAGTCATTTGAAAATGCATGAATCTTCTGAAAAGTAAGTCCCAAATTCTGAACCAGCCTCTTACTCTCATAGAAATTTGCAGGCAAAACATTTCCTTCGGGTAACAGTGTTTTAAGCAAAGAAATGATCTGGTCAAAACAGGTGTTTGAAATTCCGTTATCTGATTTGATAGCCATAAATTTTGCAACTGATTCTAATTTGCTCATCTTTCAGCCAGGATATAATGCATCCTCAGCAGACCTCAACAACTCATAAAATTCAGACGGTGCCAGCTTAGGATTCGAAGCTATATCAGTCTGAGTTTCTGTTTGTTGAACAGATGAACCTGCAACATCATGTACTAAATCTTGAAATCGGGATGGATCCGGAATCAAGTTGGTATCACCTGCTCTGGAACTGCGTTCACCGTGTTGATACCAAAAAACATAATCTGGTTGAAAACCAAAACGCAAGAGATGTTCCCCCGCATTGTCAAACGTGTCAAACGTTCTCAATGCACATTTTCTGCAAGGGAATTTTATTTTTCCTTCTAAAACAAATTCTGGATTTGATGCCGCAAATGATAAAAAAGTCTCCACACCCTCTACATATATTGGATTTAAACCAGAACCGTTAGGATTTCTACGTTAATTTATCCATATACGGTCACCTAATAATGATTGTTGAAGACCTCGTTGTTCCATATTTTTCTATAAAATATAAAAGCATTACTGGTTTTGAATAATTTGTAATAAAAAACACTCAAGCTAGGATAATTATAGAGTTTACATCATACACGACTGAAGCAAACTTTTTATTGAGATAGACCTAAAAATTGACCCTTTAAGAAATGAATATGTTGACAATAAAGCAAAACCTGTTACAAATATTGATAATTTTAATATTATAATTTTTTTATTATTTCCATAGTACCAATATTATTGGTAATTATTACTAATTATTGGTAATTATTACTAATTATTGGTAATTATTACTAATTATTGGTAATTATTACTAATTATTGGTAATTATTACTAATTATTACTAATTATTACTAATTATTGGCAATTATTACTAATTATTACTAATTATTGTTAATTATTCGTAATTATTGGTAATTATTCCTAATTATGACTAATTATTTCTAATTATTATTGATTATTACTATTTACCGGTAATTATTGGTAATTATTGGTAATTATTACTAATTATTGGTAATTATTAGTAATTATTGGTAATTATTGGTAATTATTACTAATTATTGGTAATTATTGGTAATTATTCCTAATTATTGGTAATTATTCCTAATTATTGGTAATTATTTTTAATTATTGGTAATTATCTGTAATTATGGGTAATTATTGGTAATTATGGGTAATTATTGGTAATTATTACTAATTATTGGTATTTATTACTAATTATTGTTAATTATTACTAATTATTGTTAATTATTACTAATTATTGTTAATTATTCCTAATTATTGGTAATTATTGGTAATTATTACTAATTATTGGTAATTAATACTAATTATTGGTAATTATTTCTAATTATTGGTAATTATCAGTAATTATGGGTAATTATTGGTAATTATGGGTAATTATTGGTAATTATTACTAATTATTGGTAATTATTAGTAATTATTGTTGATTATTACTAATTATTGATAATTAATACTAATTATTGGTAATTAATACTAATTATTGGTAATTAATAATAATTATTGGTAATTAATAATAATTATTGGTAATTATTACTAATTATTGTTAATTATTACTAATTATTGGTAATTAATACTAATTATTAGTAATTATTTGTAATTATTGGTAATTATCGGTAATTATGGGTAATTATTGGTAATTATGGGTAATTGTTGATAATTATTACTAATTATTGGTAATTATTACTAATTATTATTAATTATTACTAATTATTGTTAATTATTCCTAATTATTCGTAATTATTGGTAATTATTACTAATTAATGTTAATTAATACTAATTATTGGTAATTATTATTAATTATTACTAATTATTACTAATTATTGGTAATTATTAATAATTATTGGTAATTATTACTAATTATTACTAATTATTACTAATTATTACTAATTATTAGTAATTATTACTAATTATTGGTAATTATTACAAATTATTGGTAATTATTACTAATTATTGGTAATTATTACTAATTATTTCTAATTATTACTAAATATTACAAATTATTACTATTTACCTGTAATTATTGGTAATTATTTGTAATTATTCCTAATTATTGGTAATTATTACTAATTATTGTTAATTATTAATAATTATTACTAATTATTACTAATTATTACTAATTATCGGTAATTATTACTAATTATTGGTAATTATTACAAATTATTATTAATTATTACTAATTATTGGTAATTATTACTAATTATTACAAATTATTGGTAATTATTACTAATTATTACTAATTATTGGTAATTATTACTAATTATTACTAATTATTGGTAATTATCGGTAATTATATTTAATTATTGGTAATTATTATTAATTATTATTAATTATTTCTAATTATTACTAATTATTGGTAATTGTTACTAATTATTGGTAATTATTACAAATTATTGGTAATTATTACTAATTATTATTAATTATTACGAATTATTGGTAATTATTACTAATTATTACTAATTATTACTAATTATTACTAATTATTGGTAATTATTACTAATTATTACTAATTATCGGTAATAATTGGTAATTATTACTAATATTATTGGTAATTATTGTTAATTATTAATATTTACTAGTATTTATTGGTAATTATTCCTAATTATTGGTAATTATTACTAATTATTACTAATTATTACTAATTATTACTAATTATTACTAATTATTGGTAATTATTACTAATTATTACTAATTATTGGTAATTATTACTAATTATTACTAATTATTGGTAATTATCGGTAATTATTGCTAATTATTGGTAATTATTATTAATTATTATTAATTATTACTAATTATTACTAATTATTAGTAATTATTACTAATTATTGGTAATTATTACTAATTATTGGTAATTATTACTAATTATTACTAATTATTACTAATTATTGGTAATTATTACTAATTATTACTAATTATCGGTAATTATTCCTAATTATTACTAATTATTACTTATTATCAGTAATTATTGGTAATTATTTCTAATTATTCCTAATTATTACTAATTATTACTAATTATTACTAATTATTACTAATTATTACTAATTATTACTAATTATTACTAATTATTGGTAATTATTCCTAATTAGTTGTAATTAGTAGTAATTATTACTAATTATTACTAATTATTGATAATTAGTGATAATTATTACTAATTATTACTAATTATTGGCAATTATTACTAATTATTGGTAAGTATTACAAATTATTGGTAAGTATTACTAATTATTGATAATTATTACTAATTATTGGTAATTATTACTAATTATTGGTAATTATTACTAATTATTGGAAATTATTACTAATTATTACTAATTATTCCAAATTATTGCTAATTATTGGTAATTATTCCCAATTATTAGTAATTATATGAATAATTACCAATAATTCGGAATAATTACCAATAATTAGGAATAATAACATTATTAGTATATTTTATTATTATTATTAAAATAATATAATTTTCTATATTATATACAATTCTCCTTTCATCTGTGTGTTTTCTGTCTCCACATACAAATAATACATGTGAAGACAGAAAACACACATATGAAAAGAGAATTGTATATAATATAAAAAATTATATTATTTTAATATTAATAATAAAATATACTAATAATGTAATAATGTTATTATTCCTAATTATTGGTATTTATTACTAATTATTAATATTTATTCTTAATTATTGAAAATTATTACTAGTTATTCCTAATTACCATTAACTATGAACAATACTAATAATTTAAATTAATTAAGTAACAAAACAATGTAAACATATTTAAATTACAACTAATTAAGAATAATTGAAACTAATATAAAATTTATAATAAATATTAAATCAAAATGAACATAAATACATTTAAAATTGATCTGAGGTTGATCTCTGATCGTTCTTGAAAACTTCAATATCAACTCTGGAGAAAAAAATTAAACTTGAGAAACACTGAACTCTAGAAATAGAATTTTGAGAGAAGAAGAAGATTGAGTTTGAGAATGAATTGAAAAAAACGGATGGGGGTATTTATAGGTTAGATTATTTGCGACGGGTAGCCCGTCGCAACTATTATTATTTGTGACGGTACCCGTCGCAAATATCTTAGCCATCATTTATTACGGTCAACGGTTAAATAGTTATTTGCGACGGGACCCGTCGCAAATAACCACCTGCCGACATACTATTTGCGACCGGGGAATATTCCCGTCGCAAATCTCTTTTACCGCCGCCGGTTATTTGCGACGGGCAATAACCGCCCGTCCCAAATATGTTTCCCGCGATTTGGCGCTCAAAGCGCGCCAGTTCTTTTGCGACGGGGAAAGCAATCCCGTCGCAAAAGGCTGCTTATTTGCGACGAAAAAATAGCCCCGTCGAAAATAAGTTTTTAACGGGGCTATTTGCGTCGGGATTTATCACCGTCGCAAATAACCCGTCGCAAATACCCATTTTTCTCGTAGTGTTCAGTGCAATAACATATTTTCCAATCAAGATTATTGAAGAAAGAGGCCGGGTCATCCTTAGAAGAAGGAGATAATGCCCGAGCAAAGAAGAGGAGTCTTGGACACTACAAGTGATCAGAAGAAGTGAGCAAGGCCAACAGACCTTACTCAAGGCTGTTGAAGACTCTTGATGATCATAAAGAAGAAGAGCTACTCGTGTGACTCGAGGAGCCAGGAGAAGACACCCTATGAGACTCAGGGTGGAGAAGTCTTTGGTCGAAGCTGAAGCAGGCCAGTGGGACTCTGGTAACACTGTGGGATGCAGTATAAAGAACCTCCTGTGGGACTCAGGAGAGGTACAATGTAACTCTGAACCGACCATTGTAATTACTAACTGAATTATAGTGTAGAAACCATGTTGGGGCGTTTAACCAACATGGCAAGGACGTAGGCCTTTGGATCCGAACAATGTAAATCCATGTGTCCTGTGCCTTTACATTTACTGCATCACTTGAGGAAAGGCTGAGAGATACAAGAAAAGTGGATCGAGGCCTTAACAAGCCATAGAGGTTTAATTGATAAAGAATCAATTAGTAAAAATTCTAAAAGGATCACTGATTCACCCCCTCCCCCTCTCAGTGATCACACTGATCCAGGCACATCACTAATCATAAATTATATGAAATAATATGGTGTATGATAACATTATTTTATACCCTAAACATAATATACAACAAAATATATTGGCATAGATGAAAATATTTTAAAGAGATAACAGTAATTATTATCGAGGGAAATAAATTGTTTAGTTTGAAAATTATTATTTAATCTAAAAAATTCATAGATATTAAAGAAACAATATTCATAAAAAATTAAAATTAAAATTAAAATATTAAAAAAATCATTGACCTGTCATGTTTTAAAAATATTCTATTCATTCCAGGTAGGTTAAAAAACATTTTTGAAGATTGTGTAAAAGCCAAAAGTAGCTAGATTAAAAATTGACAAGAATATTTATTTTTAATCATTTTTAAAAATTAAACCATGATTAAAAAATTCCATTAAAACAATTAAATTATATTATAAAAATAATTTGATATGTTTTTAGAAAATATTGATATGGTAGAAAAGATTTTATCATATAAACAACTTGAATAATGATGATATTGTGATGTATTCCATTACCTTTGGTTTGATTTACATTTATTTCATCTATAAAAACAGTGTTACAATTATAATTTTTTATTCACCTTTTATTTAAAAATATTAAAATATTAAAATTTATTATTTATCTTTTATCACCCTTTTATTTGTAACTCATTATTGAAATCATCATTCCAGGGGGAAGCAGATTTGTTAATCATATTTTTTATAAGTTTTGATTCTTTTATATTGATCTTACTTCCATCATACGATGAATATAAATAATTATAAAAAAATTATATATTTACTATATATGTATATATAGTAATTCATAAAATATATTAATAGAAAAATAAATAAAATCATTCACAGATGTTGTAGGCCATACCTATGCATGAATAATATTTCTATTTTACCATGTATAGAAGAATAATAATGGAAAATAATAAATAAATTTCCCATAATAATTATTATATATTATATATTATATATATTCATTATGTCAATACATTTTATGATCCATGTAAAATATAAATGAAATGAAAAATGCATTTATTTGTGGTGGTTTCAGTGCACACATATTGACGAGTTACCTTATCATTTTCTAATAGATTAGAAGGTAATAAGTTATAAGTGATATAATAATTATATAATATTAATTATGTTACAAGTATAATCTATAAAAATTAATCAAATAATATATTGATAACACGTGTGTAATATTTTGGTGGATTATAATAATGGTTTATAGGAAGAAAATATGAAATAAATTGAAAGTGGATGGATAATATGATTACCTCTTCATTGAAAAACTCATTACGTCATACAACTTATTCATTAAAGGGATGATATTTTGGAAATACAATATTATATAAGATGTTTTAAATGAATATGTTATAATATTATTCTAATAAATGTAGAATCTAGAAGGCTCAAAGTGGTGTAAATATGCGAGGGAGGATGTTCCCATTTATTATTATATTAATGGGATCTTTTGGAATGCCAAAAATTATTAAATTATTATAAATACATTTTCAAAAATCATGCATAAAAATTCCCACAGGTTCAAATAGAGTGTTTTATTTGATTTGAATCTCATAATATAGAAATATTATGGCTGGTTTATGGGGTGTTTTAAATCTTATATTTTAGCTTAATCCTAAAGATAACATATTTTTATATTGGCCATTGTAATATATTTTATAAACCTAAATAGTTATAATTTTATATATTAGGTAAATTTAGAATCATAAATTGAATATGGTTGAATGACTCTATTATATCTCACACCATTTTTCTTTTTTTTATTTTAAAATTTTTAAATAATTTAACAGTGTATTATTTTGATATTTATCATAAATTTACATTTTTACACAATACTTTTAATTTGAAATCAAATACCTCAAAACATTTAATTTTTATTTATGTCATTTAAACATTACTCATATTAAATATTAATACATAAAATTAATAGAAAACTATAAATCAATCAAATTATTTCAATTTTCATATTTGTAATATTAATTATTATATTTTAGTATTATTTGAATATATATTGTATTTGTGTTGTTCATGCATTTCCTGTTATTTTATAGACACTAGAATTATATATAAATTAACAACATTAATGAAATATAATAATGAATACAATTTACATTCAGATTAATTTATAACATTATTTTGTACATATGTGGACAAATAATATATATTTAATACTAAAAGGGTGAAATTTTGAAATGTTCATTGATTTTAATACTATACTAGTCATTTAAATTGAAATGTTTCAATTAAACATATCATTTTAATGACTAATGTTACAAGGGTAAAATTTAATACATCGAATAAAAACTGTGAAGAAAATTTATAACTATATCCCTTAGTATTACCCTATATTAATGAGATTCTCCCTCTACCGTGGTGACCAAGTTTTCCATAGTTACGCTTCCTAATGCCTTTAAATAAAAGGGATATATTTAAAAAATATTACCATTTTTATTTCAATTATTAATATATTTTCTAAAATTATGTATCATTATATGTGAAATTTAATTAAAGATAGAAACCTACAATGTAATGAAATGTTGTTTATTGGATAAATGTATTTTGTGTTTAGAATTTTTTTTAAAACAAAATAATTAATAAAAGTGGTTAAAATAAACTTTTTTTGACAATTAATAGTATAATAGATATAATATTATTTTTATTTCATTTCAAGATAAATTATATTCTAAAACTATTGAAACAATAATACAGTTTTCACTAAAAATTATAATTTTCACTATTCATTGAAAAATAATACTTTTTAGAAAATTTCTAAGTATTCAGATTATGTTAATTTTTTTATTCTTATTTTAAAATATAATTTAATTTCATCAAATAAATTTACCTGAAGTAAAAAAATTAATAATTTTATTTTCTCACAATAGTAGTATATTCCATTTTTGAAGATATAATATTTTTGAAAAATTAAATCGATACACTATAAATTCAAGGAAAATTTACTCATAATTTAATTATATTATTATGAACATTATAAAAGTTTCAAAACTAATTTAAAACAATTAATTCTATCTTATTTAATAATAATATAATAATGGTCACATTATAATATATTACCAAAATATTTCAATTCATTTACACTAGGTGTATCATTTAATGCAAGACATTGAAAAACATGATTTATTTGTAAGGAAACACGTGATAAAATCTGTTCATTTTACATATGAGACCCATAGTTTTTTATTCTCTATTCACCATGGATGTAAGAAATTTTTTTATGATTAAAAGAGTATTTCTATTGGGATATCATGATGAGGGATATTGCAGACTATATATCAAGGTTTTTGGTATGTCAACATGTTATTCTTTATTGACAGAATTATAGGGGAATGTTTTAACAATTACCCATATCTAAATTGAAATAGGAAAAAATAACAATGTATTTATTCTTCAGATTCCCTAAAACATCATAAATACAGAATTTTTTATTGGTTATATGAAATATTCTTTCAATTTAGGCACAAATCATTACTATCAGTGAATAATTATCTTTGGAAAATCATTCTATAATTTATATTAAGGATGTTTTAATGTTTTAGGGAATAAAAAAATTTAATCTATTAATTCAAGATTTGAGGATTACATTGAAATTCTACTGAATTGATCAATATGTGTTGTACACAGAGTTGTGTTTCAGTACAGCTTATCATCAATAGACTGATGGCTAGTCTAAGATAACCATTCAAACCATATATTATAGGTAGAGATATTGTTCAGTTTGTTTTAATGTTAGTTGGGATCAAGTAATTTCATTTTCCATGTTTTCATAAAATAATATCCTTCTCTCTGTCATTTAGATGGTTCCTTATTAATCAATATAGAGGAAAATGTTTAGAACTCTAACATGTTTGGATGATTTTGGATAATGAATGTTATTAAGACCTAAGTGAGCTTAATAAATTGTAGAATATGCTTTAGACATTAAAATTAACATTATGTAATCTCGGTGTACATAGAAATGTTAATCTAAAAATCATTGAAAAAATATAGATATTGATGTTTTTGATAAATTTTCCATGAATTTATAATTTTTTTGTGTTTCGGAAATTCGGAATTAATTTAATTCTAATACATAGGAAATTTTTCTCTTTATATATTCTTAATATACTATGGTTGACATGTTATCTATTGATGCTTCCAATAATCTTCTCTTATGTTAACGATATGTTACATGTATATCACCTAATGAATTACATACCTGATCATTAAATTGATATAAACTCATTTTAAAACCCTTAGAACATGATCATTCATATTTGGAAGGAATATTAGAAATATTTCATTGTATAGATAATGTTCTATGAAACAAGACTACTCACCTCGTTAATGTTCTTTAATGTTTTCATAAATTTGAAGAAGCCTCATATGAACTGGAGAATGTAATGAAATAGTGATATCCTATTTTTTTCATTGGAGTGATAAAATTTTAATGTAAATATTCATTTTAATGTGGGTTGAATGTGAAACCTAAATATTTTAATATTTAATTACATATCTCTCTATTCAAATTATAATTATCAGCTTGTGAAACATGAAACCCCATGTTTCATTGATTTTTTCAATAGTAAACCATTAAAACATAGAAATTTACATGGTGAGTTTAAATATGACTAAGTACATTATGAAAACCGTATATAAAATTTAAATTCATTGAATAGAAAACCTTTTAAAATTTATGTTAAAAACATTGGAATTTAAATGAGAGGAATTTATAATGAAATATTTTTATGTGTGCACAATGTTTTAATCATAATTGATTAAATTTAACTGATTTAGTGAATGATTTTAATGTATTTATATTTTATTTATTTAATAAGATGTTTTACCTTCTATCTTATATTTTCTAGGTATGAGAAAATAATAAATCCATTTTGTTTATAAAAACGTATTTCGCCAAAAAATGGTTTTCGATTCTTTTTGAGAACCTATTTGAAAAATAATTTATTTCACTTATAAAAAAATAATTTCATAAAATAGATTCTGTTTTAGGAATAATGATGGTTAAATTTTACTAATAGGTTCTTTTATTAATTTTTAATAGTAACAATAGAGGAATAAAAGATGACCCAAAAAATCATTAGTTTGATTCGAGTAGTAATGATTATCTATAATCATCCAAAATTTCTATATATAAATTTTTTAATTTGAAAAAAAATTTACCTTTATGATATTTTATAAAATGAATAATAAAAAATTTCATTTCTTCGTTTAATTTTCTCTAATTGTTTTACATAGGGATAAATATATGATAAGTTTGATTATAAATAGTTTTTTGGAATAGATACAATTTTTTATCATAAAACTTTATTTCTAAATCGTTTGTATTTGATATTTTACATAAATGCTTATGCAACACAAACATTAAATTTATTCAATCAATATAAAAATGTAATAAATGATTTTGAAAATATTAAATTAAATTTAGTTTTGATGGATGGATATATTTCATAAATTTTATATAAATAAAACCAATTAATAATTTTTTGAAGAATTATATTTGAATTCCATATTGTTTTTGTGACTTTATGGTTAAATTAAATGATTAGTTTAAAAACTAACATTACAGATATTTTATAATAAATAATATTTTATTAAATGATTTATATTCATACAAATATATTAGTATGCCTATTGAGTGGAATATGGACTTAAATTTAAACTATTCTTTAGTTTAATTAAATTATCAAGTTATGGTAATAGTCTTAACTGTATAATAATGTTATACTTTTTAACATATTTAAGATAAAGAAACGGTTAATTAAGGTATTACTGAAAATATATTTCAAAAATGAAAAAAAAACATGTATTTATTTAATTGGATTAGTTTATTATTAATCTATACTCATTTCCTTCACAATTATGGACATATGGATTCATTTTTCTTGGGAATTGATACATCATATTTTAATGTTCTACTAAATTCCATGAAAGTCCTCTCCCTCTATTATAAAATCACACCACTTCTTTATAATCTATAAAAAAAATTCAAATATTTACCATAACTTAAAATATTGCTTATAATTTCTTATATACATATTATATAGGATTTAAAATTTCCAATAAACAAATCCTAGTATCATAAATAGGATATTTAAGGGGTTTATTCAATGGGGAGGTAATCATTTCACCCAACCACGTTCAATTTGATTGATCTTAAATTTAATCTAAATATATTATATTATACTTAAAATAATACCTTAATCATACTAAATGAAATTAAATTATATTTTGAATATGAAACAACCTTTATTCACCCTCATCTCTATGAAATGTGATGTCATAGTATTGCTTGTGTGTACATACAACTTACTGTCTCGACAAAGAGATATAATTAACTATTAACCATCATCCTTCATGGTTTGGTATTATGTGGGGATATATTTATATAAATTATATATTCAGAATTATTATGATTCGTTGTTTATAATATAACACCTTAATTCATATATTACAGTCACTAGTACAAAAACCATTTTTTACGTCGGTTTTTTTTTGCTTTTCAACGACAGTTTTTAGGCGACGTTATTGCGAGCGACGTTAAAAATATGATTTTTTCCATCTGTTATTTAATAACTGACTTAAAAATGGGGTAATATAGTTTTTAACGTTGGTTTTTTTAAAAAATGACATGAAATACATTCTGGAAAATGGCGATAAGAAACCATTTTTGACGTCGGTTTTTGAAAAAACCGACGTTTTAAGTCATTTTTTACGTCGGTTATTTAATAACCGACGTTAAAAGTTTTTTTAACGTATATTATTAAATAACCAACGTAAATAAATGTTTATTATCTGGTATAAAATTTTATAATCTTTCATTTGACAGGTCATAGAGCTCAAACGGACTTACGGATCAAAAGTTATGACCATCATAAATTTGATATTTTTTTCTGAGGAAAGATTCAATGAGCCAATCGTAGCTTCATATTAGAAGGAATTTTTGAATCCATAGGGGGATTTTTAGTTTTATCATGATATAAAGAATCATCCATCATTATAATAAATTAAAAATCGTAAAATGGTATATCAATTAAGAAAACTACTCATAGAAAATATAAATCATGGGAAAATAATTACAAATACCTTGACGAGGTCGCGGAAATAAGAAATCGTTGATTCACGTTGAAGATAAAACAAGTTGATTCGGTGGAAAGATGATGGTTGAATGAAATGATCATAAAATGGTATATCAATTAAGAAAAAAAATCATAAAAACTATAAACCATGGATGTATGATTAAATATACCTTGACGAGATCGCGAAAATAATAAATAATTGATTCACGTTCGAGAGAAAAAGAATCGATTTGGGGGAACAATAATGGTTGAAATAAATGATCGTCAAATTAGGATGGGTGTATAATGGAAACATAAAATTGTGATTCTATGAGAAAACGTGGTATTAAAAACTTTAGGCGGCAATTCAAAATTTCGATGCCGCAATTTAAAAAAATTGAAATTTCGCGTTAGCTGGATATTAAAAATATCATCCACGTCGATTTTATGATAAACGATGTGAAAAGATATTAAAATTTTAACTTATTTCTAAAATCGGTTATTATAAAAACGACATGAAAAATCAATCTTTGTCACTCTTTCATGTCGGTTATTAAATAACCGACGTGAAAAATTGATTTTCATGACTTTTTCACGTCGGTTATTTAATAACCGACGTTAAAAGAGAGTTTTCACGTCGGTTATTTAGTAACTTATGTGAACAAAGTTTACAAAAATGTAGTTCATTTTCCAATATTTAATTTGACAGGTCACAGAGCTCAAACGGAGTTACGGATTAAAAGTTATGGCCATCAGAAGTTGGACATCCTTAAGACATCGTTTCGAGATGATCAACTTCTGAAGGCCATAACTTTTTATCCGTAACTCCGTTTGAGCTCCGTGACCTGTCAAAATAAAGATTGAGAAAGAAACTACATTTTGGTAGAAATTTTTCACGTCGGTTATTAAATAACTTACGTGAAAAATCAATTTTCATGACTTTTTCACGTATTTTTCACGTCGGTTATTTAATAACCGACGTGAAAAAAGTTTACAAAAATGTATTTCATTTTCCAAGCTTTAATTTGACAGGTCACAGAACTCAAACGGAGTTACGGATTAAAAGTTATGGCGTTCAGAAGTTGGACATCCTTAAGACATCATTTCGAGATGATCAACTTCTGAAGGCCATAAATTTTAATTTGTAACATCGTTTGAGCTCTGTAAATAGTCAAATTAAAGCTTGAAAAATAAACTACATTTTGGTAAACATTTTTCACATCGGTTATTAAATAACCGACATGAAAAATATATTTCCATGACTTTTTCACGTCGGTTATTTAATAACTGACGTGAAAAAAGTTTACAAAAATGTATTTCATTTTCCAATCTTTAATTTGACAGGTCACAGAGCTCAAACAGAGGTATAGATTAAACGTTATGGCCTTCAGAAGTTGGATATCCTTAAGACATCGTTTAGAGATGATCAACTTCTGAAGGCCATAACCTTTAATCCGTAACTCCGTTTGAGCTCCGTGACCTATCAAATTAAAGCTTGAGAAATCAGCTACATTTTGGTAAACATTTTTCACATCGGTTATTATATATCTAACGTGAAAAATTGATTTTCATGACTTTTTCACGTTGTTTATTTAATAACCAACGTTAAAAGTTATTTTTCACGTCGGTTATTTAATAACTGACATGAAAAAAGTTTACAAAAATGTATTTAATTATCAAAGATTTAATTTGACAGGAAACAGAGCTGAAACGGAGTTACGGATTAAAAGTTATGGCCTTAAGAAGTTGGACATCTCAAAGACATCGTTTAGAGATGATCAACTTCTGAAGGCCATAACATTTAATCCATAACTCCGTTTGAGCTTTGTGACCTGTCAAATTAAAGCTTCAGAAATCAACTACATTTTGGTAAACATTTTTCACGTCAGTTATTAAATAACAGAAGTGAAAAATTGATTTTCATGACTTTTTCATGTCGGTTATTTAATAACCGAAGTTAAAAGTTATTTTTCACGTCGGCTATTTAATAACCGTTGTGAAAAAAGTATACAAAAATGTATTTCGTTTTCCAAGATTTAATTTGACAGGTCACAGAACTCAAACGGAGTTACGGATTAAAATTTATGGCCTTCAGAAGATGGATATTTTTAAGACATCGTTTAGAGATGATCTACTTCTGAAGGCCATAAATTTTAATCTGTAACTCTGTTTGAGCTCCGTGACCTGTCAAATTAAAGCTTGAGAAATCAACTACATTTTGGTAAACATTTTTAACATCGTTTATTAAATAACCGACGTGAAAAAGGCACGAAAATCAATTTTTCACGTCGGTTATTTAATAACCGACGTGAAAAATAAGTGAAAATTTTAATATATTTTCCTGGAAAATGATTTTTCACGTCGATTCTTATATAATCGACGTGAAAAATTAGATAAAATGGATTTTTAACATCGGTTCTTATATAACCGATGTGAAAAATCAGCGAAAATGTATTTTCACATCAGTTATATAATAACCGACGTGAAAAATCAATTTTTAGATATTTTCACGTCGATTCTAAAAAACCGACATGAAAAATGGTGACGTAAAAAAAGGTTTTTGTACTAGTGAATGTGTTATAAAATGATATCATCGATCAGGTATACTTGGGGACATCCACCACCACGAAGGGATTTGGATTGTTTTTCATTTCCATTTTACGTGGATTATAATAAAGATATATTTAGTTAAAATAAATTATATAAATGATATATATTATATATTAATTATTATTTTATGGTTAATTATTTGTTATATTTATTTCCTTCCATCATCAAAAAAGTTAACACAACGTTCATCTCTATGTATAGTCTACTATCTATATGAATCATGTAATTTAATTTCTAATATCTAAATTTTATAGGTGAATGTAAACATATATATAATTAATATATATGATATTATATCTTGATTAATTTTATATATAATATTATGTTGTTATCATATTTTAACTAACGAGAGAGAAACTTTGAGACATGCATGGAAAATAGTGTAGTAATCACAATGTAATGTGGTTTTTAATAAACAAAATAAATAAAATGGGTGTTTTGATTATATATTTAAATCATAAATGTTATGAAAGAGATATATATATATATATTGGTTATGGAATATAATTATATATATACATATATATTTATTTTAAAGGAGTCTCAAACATTTACAAAGAAACATGATACTTGTGGTAAGGGATTTATTTTTTAGTATTATTTTAATTACGATTGATTAGGAATGAATTATTATTGATTAAATTATATGATTCCTGTAAATTTAATTAATTTCATTATATTATCTATTGGTTATTTATATATTATATATATTTTCCTTTTACTTCACTTGCATTAATTATAATAGAGATTGAATGATTTTTTAAAGAAAAAAAAACTGAATTTCCTTCTTCGGTCAACAATATTATTTCTTACATAATCATGGGTTATAAAGTAATTGTTTCCAATATTATTTTAATGTTATGATAATTTTAATATATTTTTTATCGATGATTTCAATTATAAAATGTTTTTGAAAACAATATTCTTATCATTTTCAAAGCGAGTAACATTTTTACTTTTTTAATAAACTATAAGAAGTGAATTTTGTTTTAACATATATATAATGAATGAAATTTAACACTAGCATCAAAAATATATATGTAGAAATGCTATTTACATGTTTCAAGGGATATATTTAAATAAAACGTGTTCATTAATATTTTTGAAATATTTTTATTTTTAAATTAAATTTTTATGGTGGAATGGGTTGTTTCCTCAAGAAACGATTCATTGATATTTTAGATGAATATTCATATGATATCATAGTTTGATGTTTATTATAATTTAACATGTATATGATCTAATTATACCATAATTAATCTATCTAACGTTGGATTATGAATATGATGATAATATATTTCTGGAGAATTTTTAATTTCATGGGTTATAAAATTTGATTTCTTTCAATGAGTTATAATAGGAAGATATATTGATTCTTTTAAGATTATAAGGAATGAAATATGGTTTAACCTATGCGACTGGTGAGCCCAAACTTATATATTTCTCTAATTAATAGGGTTCACTATTTTATCCCATGATATTATTATGGGACACAAGTCATTACGCTTGATCAACTATGTGAAACAAGCCAATGTTTATTATCTATTATGGGAAAAAAGTTGATTTTTTTTATCCACTATAGGAAATAAGTTTGGATCCATAAAACATTATGATTTATTGGTTTCTATAAATAACATTGTCTTATGAATTATTTTATCTACTTATGATAATGAAACACATTTATAACAAGAACTAATGGATGATGAATTATTTATGAATAATTATCAGCCTTATGATTTGTGTATTTTGAAATGAAAATTCATTACTTATCTTCCTAGAATTATGATCATTAAATTATTGGGTATGTAACTCCCCAAGATTTCATAGTGTGTTATTTCTTCAAAATAATTCAATAACTTGCACTACATGCAACACCGAGTTCAAGCGTATCATGACTTACCAAAAAAGCCGTTCAAAAGTGGTTATGAATATTATTAACTAAATTTTAAACTTTATATAATCCTTATAATTTTAGAATCCATATTATGAGTTTCTTAGACATAATGTAAGAACAAATTCCTTTTTTTCAGATAAAAGATGTATTTTTCAAAAATGCACTTTTACCAACTTTAACCCTTTTTAAATTCAATATTTTAAACATTTATATATTAAATTTGACTAAATAAATTTATTCTCTATAATGGGGACATAAAAAATTTACAATGTAACACCCCAAGCTTCTACGGTACGCTTCTCTTTGAATAATGTGATAGCGTGTGTTGTACGCAACATCAAGTTCTAACACACCACAACCAATCAAACTAGCCGTTATGAATAGTAATACCTACTTTTTGAAATTATATATATTTTATATTTCAAAATGGACTTAATCTTTAATTCATAATATCGAAATTATCCTAAGTTGAATTATTGGTATTTTTCTGAGAACATCCAATTTTTATGAATAGTGAAAAATACTTAAAAACAACTTTTTTAATCAAAATAATTTACAATGATAATTTATCCTAATGAGTGGTTTTATAGTATAATTAGAATATATTTTTACCATTTTATCCAATGGTGTTCATTAGATTTAATTTCACAATGAAATTGGACATAAAATTTTTTCAATCTTTTGATATATATTGTTTCTTAAAAACATGCTATCTGTTGTGAAAGCGGGAATTATTTATAAAATTAATTTATTCAACTTATATGTTTGGAATTTTTTAAAACAGACATCAATTTTGAATTCGGAATATCAATTATATATTAGGGTGAAATTTTGGCATTGTTCTGAAAAACTTCAATTTTTGATGAATAGTGAAACTACTAAGTGGTAGTTAAATAACTAAATGTTTCATAAAACATAATTTTACCGCTTCTGTGATTGGAATTTCAATAATCCGAGAGAAACGGTTAATATGAAGGAGTAAAATGTGGTTCAATGAGATGAAAATATTTTTTGGTGAATAGTAACTTTTTACTTTTATTTACCACTGGTAAAAGTAAATATGGTAATTAAGGGTAAAAATGATATTAATATTACCCTAACACATGTCTTAATTCTATTGGACAAGTGTATCTTGACCAAAAACAACCTTAGGAATAAAATATTATCATTTAGGTCCACTTGTATTAGTTTAGGACATTTATTATTATTTAATTCAAAGAAGAGTTAAAAGAGTTGAAATAAAAGTTTATTTACTAAAACATTTTTAATAGAGGGTTATACAGAAGATAAATTTGATTTTAAATATTAATTAGAAAGATAAAAATATTTCCTACATAATGATATTTTATTTGTAATTTTTAGATGTTAAATAATTTAATTTAGTTTTGACAAAATGATGATGCAGTAATTAACTAATAAATGAAAAATTAGAATAATTGATATTATAAATATCCAAATAAATATAATTTGAGACTTTTTATGAATTAAATAAATTTTCTAGGTTAATAAAACATGTTAGGATTGATTTAATTAACTTTTTTTGAAGAAATAATTCAGTTATGACTTTTAAAAAAATCAATTATTGAATAGTGTGAAAATTGGCATAAAAGAGTTTTTAAAACAAATATTATATTAACAATTGATATTAAATTCCTAAAAATCTAAGGATCGGCCAAGATACTTATATCATTATAGTTGTATCATTAATGATCCACTTGGGGGTCTCTTGGATGTATATAGTAATTTTATTAACCATATAAAATAAAAATACAAAGAGACATTGTAAAAGTGAAACTAATTAACTAAGAGTTAATACTTAATGATATGGTTAATATGATGACCCAAACCAATATAAATTCTATTGGTTGAGTGGTTTTAGACCCGTACCCACCGTAAATCTTAAATAATCCACTTTGGATCTATTAGAAACCAAATATTAATTTATTATGAAATAATATTTCTAGCTTTTCCAAAGATGCCTCTCACCACTCTGATAAAAGGTCAATCTCCCTTCTCATTAACTCACACCTTAAAAGCCTTTTGGATCGGCCAAACACTGCCCAAATACTCTCTCAAATTACCTAACTTAATTCTAGAGGCCTTATTTTACTCATAAATCCAACATAAGGAATCCTTTTGACCAAATCAAAAGGAAGAACCCGAAGAAGAGGTAATGAATTCACCACCCTTTTTCAAGTTCCTTTCTTCTTCCACTTTTTAATTCTTTGTTATTACCATTCTAAAATAATAACTCCAGTATATTATATATACTTTGATGTTATTATAAATCTTTTACAACCATATTTCTGTATTCTATCCATCCTTTGATTAACATGTCACCATAGGTGCGTACGTAAGGCTTACCGTCTCCACGTCATGGTGTAATTGTTATTCAATAAATTATTATTTGGATGGGTATAATAATGATGTGTAATTCATGTAAATAATAAATATAACATGATAATTATTCTCTATTTATGATATACCATCCAATTACATATTAATTTATTATCAAAAGAATGATATTGTCGCTCGTGCGTACGTACGGAATACCGTCTCCACAAACATGATGAGATTCATTCTACATCATATCCATTCAAGTATAATTATAATTTGATGATTAATAATAGAATATATGGACTTGATATCATTCTGAATATTATTAAGATAAAACCTATCCATGAAAAACATGAATTATGTAACAAAACATATACAAGAAAACGAGTAAGTTAACAACCGTAACAACGATAATACTAAGATATTATTAACAAATCAATGTTAAAAGATCATATATGATATCATATTAATGTATATGATTCTTGTATAATTTAATAAAAATTATTTCACCATTATACAAGAGTTTAACCTACCCCCAACCAAGGAAAAGTACAAGGTAAGGGTTTATTTCGCAATCTCTACATTATTCGAGGTTGTTTATACATAATAATCTACTAGGATCTCTTTATCATCCACATCCATGATTCTTAAAAATGTATTTTGAATTTTTTTTACTATTTACATGAATATTTGTTAAAGTCATTTATACCCTTGTTTGACTTTTTATAAGAGGTTTATAAAGGAATCTTTTCATCGTTTTCCAAACAATGACCTTTTTAACCTTTTCAACAACATTAAGGTAAGAATGTTTTTTTAACTTATACGGAGGGTGCGGCTATTTTCCACCGTTCTAAAATTTTCAAAGATTCCCTTATAATCTTATAAGGATATTTTAAAATTAAATGTTTTATTTTATAATTATGTGACTTTTAAATTATTTCAAAATGAATATTTTAAGAATTTATGAAAGGTACTCTTTATCAAAATCAGAATTTTAAGTGATTTAAAGATTTATCTTTCTAATTCTTTTTAATTAATTTCCATGGTTTGAGAATGATTTTAAGGATTTATTTATGTGGACATGAATTTTTTGGAATGATATTTCTTTTCAAATGTTTCGAAGTAGTATGGGACACTTTGATTCAAAAATCTATTTTAAATTACTTCCTTAATAAATGTGTGACTTTTAAATTATTTAAAAAAGGGATATTTCTCTCAAATAGTTTTGATTTCACCTATGTCAACATCCTTTGATGGATTTTAAGTTTATTTGAAGTTGATTTATTATGATACAAAACTTCCGTATTGTTTTGAAGTTTTTGTGATGTGTTTGATTGTGGATGTGTTATTTTTATACCATTCATGGTTTATGGATGAAGTATTTACATTTCGTATGCTAGTTTTAATACGAATGTTTATGTTATGTTTGAACCTTTTCATATGGGAATGCATTGGACATAATATATGATGGGTGGAGCCCGCTATATCTCCTCGATACATCGGTATGTCTCATTAGATAAAATAGTGTCTTGGCACAAGGCCTTGAGAAAATATTAATTGTAGTCTTGGCACGAGGCCTTGGATATGTGGTTACGATAGTCTGACATTATGTATTCCATCATTATGAAAGTGGTTATTGATATTCCATGTGATTATTAGATTAGTAGAATATCAATGTGAATAAGTAAATTCCAATTATTTCATTTTATTTCTTCCATGCTATGTTGATGTTCAAGTTTAAAAGGATTTTGTTTTAGTTATACATGGCTTTAAAGTTTTTGATTATTTATGAAAATTTCCACTGTATTGCTTACCCTTACAGAGCATTTGAGCTCACCCTTTTCTATGTTTTATTTTTCCCAGGATTCCAAGAACTATATTGTGACTGATATTCAGGGTTAAGACAAGGGAATAATGGCATTCATAAAGGACTATTTATGTTATTTTGTATGTTATGAAGTGTAATGTAACAATCATGTATGTAATCTATTTTCCAAGACTTCTAAACTGATCGGTCCTTTGGGACTTGATTCTTTGTAATCATGACAATGTATTAAAATAATGCACTAACTCTGGGTCACTAGGGTCGGGGTGTTACAGTTGGTATGAGAGGAAGTTTAGCAATAACCTTGGAAACTAGATTTAGATAAACTCTGATTAGTGCAGATAGCCCTAAGATAGAAATTGAGGATTAGTATAGAAGAACTTCCTAGTATTTTGGTATTGAAGTAATTTTGTGAGTTTTCCGGGCAATACATCCCTATTTGGATACGAGCAGGTAGAGAAGGCTCTAGCACAGATGTAACTAGGGTTAAAACCCAAAAACACCGCTTCGAGCTAGACTCGAATGGGAACTAGTGCACGACAACGGGCCTTACTTCACTCTTGGTTACGACACTCCTGGGGGATATGCTTAGGATAATTCTCATTTTCGTTACAAACCATTATGAAGGGCTCATGAGTATATACTTACTCAAAGAAAACATTTTTATGATTATGGATTATATCCATAAACTGTTCAATTTGAGTTAGGTATTTTACAAGTTTGGAATTATTCATTGTATTTCATAAACTGACCTAGTTTATGCTATTATATAGTGATGGTGCCCAGTAGAAGGAATGCGAACTCTAGTAATACGTATGATCCAAAGTGTAAGAAGGATTGTATCTTTCATGGTATTAAGCCATCATTTATAAGGGAAATAGTCTCCCACATATTATCATCATATTGCGAAATAGTATCATGTGTGGATAAGATACCTAAAGAGATTACTGAGTCCTATGGATTTGAAGGGAAGAAAAAGAAGAAAAGGATGGAATATATATATATGGATAAAGGGAAGAGGGAAAATAAGAACTTCCCCATATGTGACAACTGTGGGAAGAAACACCCTGGAACTTTCCTGAACGAAATTAGAGTTTGTTATTTGTGTGTAGGAAAAAGGGCACCAAGTACGTGACTGCAAGGGTAAGAAAATGGTTTCAAATGTACAATGCTTCATTTTCAAGGAGTGTGTACACTATGCGAACCTATCATCAGACTACGCCACAAATGATGCTATTGGATAACAATTCAGTTATGATACTACCACATATGAAGAGGAATGATTAGAGTTCTTATGTTTATTATTTCATTTGAGTTTTGTATCAGCAATGTAATTGTTATAATAATTATGTAGTATATAAGGATTGTACTGCAGTACTATTTCATTGAGGATTTGAGATTTTATGGTACTATGAAAAGTGACTCTACAGCATGTTAAACTTTTTGGAAATTACATGGTTGAAGGAAAGATAATCCTAAATATGGTCCTAATATTGAGGTACTTATTTTGGAATATGATATCGTTTATTTGGGTAAATTATATTGGATATTCTTGACTGTCTTGAAAACTATTAAAGATTTGTATATTCCATAATTGTTGGAGTTTACAACATTTTTGGATGGATGATGTATATCCAGCATTCTATATGGAATAAGGGATCATGAATGTAATCAATAAGGATTATGGTAATTCAGGATGATTCAGTGTTTTAAAAGAATAAATGATGAAGGTATTCATATGCTATTACAGGGTAAAAAGGATCTACATTATGTATACCTTCCTTATAAATGTTGGACTGTGAGTTTGGAGAGAAGTATTTTGGATAATTCTAGTTTGAGATTAATTTTGGATTGCTATAAAAGGACAACACAGAGGTCGGGCGGCAACTCGTCGCGAGTGGCAAGGCCACGAGACTTGAACCCACAACCGAAGGGCGTCAAAGGTGTATCACCTACCTCTGGCCCACGAGATGTATTGGATTAAATATTGTAGTTTTTTTAAAACATCTGGTAGATGAATTATATATTCGTTTTTTTGAACCCTATACGAATATTATAAATAGAATTTTTTTACGTTCTATTATCTTTTAGAGTGAAAGATGAGTTTGTGGTAGAAATTAGTTAAAGGATTGAACTCTACTTGTCAAGAATATATTTTTCTTCTTCTCTTATTCTATGAAGAAATTAATTCTTATAATTTATTTATGGAATCCTAAAACCAAAAATGTGTTATCCTAATACCCTATGTTTTGTTGAACTGATGGTATTTCAAATCATCATAGATTGACGATATAAGGACCTAAATTTTACACATGTTTGTGATTGATGACCGCAATCACTACATATAAATATTTACCTTTTTCCTCCAATTATATGTCTCTAATTTCCACCAATGTTCTCCTAATTGAGATCATAATTTGGTGGTGACCCTTTCATTTCTCTTTTCCTCATATTAAGACTAAATTTTAGTAACCCAATTTCCGAGGTGGGTTTTCCCACAAAGATATTTTCTATTCTCAACCTTTTATTTTCGAAGAACAATTTCAAATTGCGAGGATGAAATTTATTGAAGGAGGGGAGAATGTAACACCCCAAGATTTCATAGTGTGTTATTTTTTCAAAATAATTCATTAACTTGCACTACATACAACATCGAGTTCAAGCGCACCATGACTTACCAAACAAGCCGTTCAAAAGAGGTTATGAATAGTATTAACTAAATTTTAAACTTTATATAATCCTTATAATTTTGGAATCCATATTTTGAGTTTCTTAGACATAATGTAAGAAAAAATTCCTTTTTTTCAAATAAAAGAAGTATTTTTAAAAAATGTACTTTTACCAACATTAATCATTTTTAAATCCAATATTTTAAACTTTTATATATTCAATTTGAGTAAATAAATTTATTCTATAGAATGGGGACATAAAAAAATTTACAATGTAACACCCAAGCTTCTACAATACTCTTCTCTTTGAATAATGTGATAGCGTGTGTTGTACACAACATCGAGTTCTAACACACCACAACCAATCCAACTAGCCATTATGAATAGTAATACATACTTTTTGAAATTATATATATTTTATATTTCAAAATGGACTTCATTTTTGGATTTGGAATTTCGAAATTATCCTAAGAGAAATTTTATGATTTTTTTTAGAACTTCAAATTTTTATGGATAGTGAAAAATACTTAAAAACAAATTTTTTAATCAAAATAATTTATAGTGATAATTTATACTATTGAGTGGTTTTAATGTATACTTATAATATATTTTTACCATTTTATCCAATGTTGTTCATTAGATTTAATTTCACATTAAAATTGGATATAAACAATTGTCAATCTTTTGATATATATTGTTTCTCAAAAACACGCTATTTGTTGTGAAAGAGGGAATTAATAATAAAATTAATTGATGAAACTTATATGTTTGGAATTTTTTAAAATATACATCATTTTTGAATTTGGAATATCAATTATATCTTAGGGTGAAATTTTGGCATTGTTCTGAAAAACTTCAATTTTTTATGAATAGTGAAACTACTAAGTGGTAGTTAAAAAACTAAATTTTTCATAAAACTAAATTTTACCACTTCCATGCATGGGATTTCGAAAATCCAAGAGACACGGTTAATATCAAGGATTAAAATTTGGTTCAATGAGATGAAAATAATTTTTGGTGAATAATATCTTTTTACTTTTATTTACCACTATTAAAAGTAAATAGTGTAATTAAGGGTAAAAATGATATTAATATTACCCTAACACATGCCCTAATTCTATTGTACAAATGTATCTAGACCAAAAACAACCTTAGGAATAAAATATTATCATTTAGGTCCACTTGGATTAGATTATGACGTTTATTATTATTTAATTCAAGGAAGAGTTAAAAGAGTTAAAATCAAAGTTTATTTACTAAAACATTTTTAATATAGGGTTATACAGAAGATAAATTCAATTGTAAATATTCATTAGAAATCTGAAATGATTTCATACATAATTATTTTTATTTATAATTTTTAGACATTAAATAATGTAATTTATTTTTTGACACAATGATGATGCAGTAATTACCAAATTAATGAAAAATTAGAATAATTGATATTATAAATACCCAAATAAATATAATTTCAGACATTTTATGAATTAAAATAATTATCTTGGTTAATATGACATGTTAGAATTTATTTAAATAACTTTTTTGGAATCAATAATTCTGTTATGATTTTTACAAAAATCAATTATTGAATCGTGTCAAAATTGACATAAAATAGTTTTTAAAACAAATATTATATTATAAATTGATATTAAATTACTAAAAATATAAGGTTTGGCCAAGAGACTTATATCATGATTAGGGGATTATTAATGGACCACTTGGGGGGTCTGTTGGATGTATATAGTATGTTTATTAACCATATAATAAAAAAATACAAAGAGACATTGTAAAAGTCAAATTAATTAACTAAGAGTTAATACTTAAAGATAAGGTTAATATAATGACAAAAACCAACCTAAATACTATTAGTTGAGTGTTTTTTGACCCATACCTACCTTAAACATTAAATAATCCACTTTGGAGCCATTAGACACCGAATATGATTTTTATTATAAAATAATATTTCTAGCTTTTCCAAAGATGCCCCTCACCCCTCTTATAAAAGGGTACTCTCCCTTATCATTAACTCACCTCTTAATAGCCTTTTGGTTAGGCCAAAATCTACCAAAATACTCTCTCAACTTCCCGAAATTCATTCTAGAGGCCTTCCTTTAGTCAGAAATCCAACATAAGGAGCCATTTTGTCCAAATCAAAAGGAAGAACCCGAAGAAGAGGTAATGATTTCACCACCCGTTTTCAAGTTACTTTCCTCTTCCACTTCTTCTTTCTTTGTTATTAACATTATCAAATAATAACTCCATTATATTATATATACATTGATGTTATTATAAAAATTTTACAACCATATTTCAGTATTCTATCCATCCTTTGAATAACATGTCACCATACGTACGTACGTACGGCTTACCGTCTCCACGTCATGGTGTAATTGTTATTCAATAAATTATTATTTGGATGGGTATAATAATGATGTGTAATTAATGTAAATAATAAATATAACATGATAATGATTCTGTATATATGATATACCATCCAATTACATATTATTTTATTATCAAAAGAATGATATTGTCGCTCGTGCGTACGTACCGACTACTGTCTCCACGAATGCGATGAGATTCATTCTACATCGTATCCATTCAAGTCTAATTCTAATTTGATGATTAATAATAGTATATACGGACTTGATATCATTCTGGATATTATTATGATACAACCTATCCATGATAAACATGACTTATGTTACAAAACATATACAAGAAAACGACAAAGATAACACCCGTAAAAACGATAATACTAAGATATTATTAACAAATCAATGCTAAAAGATCATATATGATATCATATTAATTTATATGATTATTGTATAATTTAATAACAATTATTTAACCATTATATAGGAGGTTAACCTACCCCCAACCAATGAAAAGTACAAGTTAAGGGTTTATTTCAAAATCTATACATTATTCGAGGTTGTTTATACGTAATAATCTACTGGGATCTCCTTATCATCCACATCCATGTTTCTTAAAAATGTATTTCAAAACATTTTTAATATTTACAAGAATATGTTTTAAAGTCATTTATACCCTTGTTTGACTTTTTATAAGAGGTTTATTAAGGAATCTTTCCTTCATTTTCCAAAAAATGTCCTTTTTAACCTTTTTGACAGAATTAAGGTAAGAATTTTTTTTTACCTTATACGGCGGGTGCGGCTATTTTCCACCGTTATAAAATTTTCAAAGCTTCCCTTACAAGCTTATAAAGATATTTTCAAAATAAATGTTTTATTTTATAATTATGTGACTTTTAAATGATTTCAAAATGAATATTTTAAGAATTTTTGAAAGGTACTCTTTATCAAAATCAGAATTTTAAATGATTCAAAGATTTATCTTTCTAAATATTTTTAATTAATGTCCATGTTTTGAATATTATTTTAAGGATTTATTTATGTGGACATTAATGTTTTGAAATGATATTTCTTTTCAAAAGTTTCGAAGTGGTATGGGACACTTTTATTCAAAAATCTCTTTTAAATTACTTCCTTATTAAATGTGTAACTTTTAAATGATTTAAAGAAAAGGATATTTTTCTCAAATAGTTTTGATTTCACCTATGTCAACATACTTTGATGGATTTTATGTTTATTTGAAGTTGATTTATTATGATACAAAACTTCCATATTGTTTTGAAGTTTTTGTGATGTGTTTGATTGTGGATGTGTTATTCTTATACCATTCTTGGTTTATGGATGAAGTATTTACATTTCGTATGCTAGTTTTAATACGAATGTTTATGTTATGTTTGAACCTTTTCATATGTGAATGAATTGGACTAGATATGTGACGGGTGGAGCCTGCTATAGCTCTTCGATGCATTGGTAGATCTCATGAGACAAACTTGTGTCTTGGAACAAGGCCTTGACAAAATATTATTTGTAGTCTTGGCACGAGGTCTTGGCTATGTGGTTATGATAGTCTGGCATTATGCATTCCATCATTATGAAAGTGGTTATTAATATTCCATGTGATTATTAGATTAGTAGAATATCCATGTGAATAAGTAAATGGAAATTATTTCATTTTATTTTTTCCATGCTAAGTTGATGTTCAAGTTTAAAAGGCTTTTTTTAGTTATACATTGCCTTTAATGATTATGATTATTTATGAAAATTTCTGTTGTATTTATTACCCTTACAGAGCATTTAAGCTCACCCTTTTCTATATTTTATTTTTCCCAGGATTCCAAGAACTATATTTTGAATGATATTCAGGGTTAAGACAGAGGAATAATGGCATTCATAAAGGATTATTTATGTTGTTTTGTATGTTATGAAGTGTAATGTAACAATCATGTATGTAATCTATTTTCTAAGACTACTAAAATGATCGGTCCTTTGGGACTTGATTCTTTGTAATCATGAAAATGTATTAAAATAATGCACTGACTCTGGGTCACTGGGGTCGGGGCGTTACAGTTGGTATTAGAGGAAGTTTAGCAATAACCTTGGAAACTAGATTTAGATAAACTCTAATTAGATTACATTTCCCTAAGATAGAATTTGAGGATTAGTATAGAAGAACTTCCTAGAATTTTGGTATTGAAGTGATTTTGTGAGTTTTTCGAGCAATATATCCCTGTCTGGATACGAGCAGGTAGAGGCGGCTCTAGAACAGATGAACCTAGGGGTAAATCCCGAAAACACCGCTTTGAGCTAGACTCGAATGGGAACTAGTGCACGACAATGGGCCTTGCTGCACTCTTGGTTATGACACTCCCAGGGGATATGCTTAGGATAATTCTAATTTTCTTTACAAACCATTATAAAGGGATCATGAGTGTATACTTACTCAAAGAAAACATTTTTATGATTATGGATTATATCCATAAACTGTTCAATTTGGGTTTGGTATTTTACAAGTTCGGAATTATTCATTTCATTTCATAAACTGCCATAGTTTATGATATTATATAGAAATGGTGCCCAGTAGAAGGAATGTGAACTCCAGTAATATGTATGATCCAAAGAGTAAGAAGGATCGTATCATTCATGGTATTAAGCCATCATTTAGAAGGGAAATAGTCTCCCACGTATTATCATCGTATGAAGAAATAGTATCATGTGTGGATAAGATAAATAAAGAGTTTACTGAGTCCTATGAATTTGAAGGGAAGAAAAAGAAGAAAAGGATGGAAGAGAGAAAGATGGATAAAGGGAAGAGGGAAAATTAGAATTTCCCCATATGTGATAACTGTGGGAAGAAACAACCTTGAACTTGCCTGAAAGAAATGAGAGTTTGTTATATGTGTGTAGGAAAAAGGCCACCAAGTACGTGACTGCAAGGGTAAGAAAATGGTTTCAAATGTACAATTCTTCATTTGCAAGGAATGTGGACACTACGTGAACCTATCATCAGACTATGCCACAAATGATGCTATTGGATAACAATCAAGTTATGATACTTCCCCAGATAAAGAGGAATGATTAGAGTTATTATGTTGATTATTTCATTTGAGTGTTGTATCAGAAATATAATTGTTATAATAATTATGGAGTATATAAGGATTGTACTGCAGTACTATTTCATTGAGGATTTGAGATTTTATGGTACTAAGAATAGTTACTCTACAGCATGTTAAACGTTTTGGAAATTACAAGGTTGAAGGAATGATAATCCTTAATATGGTCCTAATATTGAGGTACTTATTTTGGAATATGATATGGTTTATTTGGGTAAATTATATTGGATATTCTTGACTGCCTTGAAACCAATTAAAGATTTGTATATTCCATAATTGATGGAGTTTACAGCATTTTTGGATGGATGATGTATATCCAGCATTCTATATGGAATAAGGGAGCATGAATGTAATCAATAATGATTATGGTAATTCAGGATGTTTCAGTGTTTTAAAAGAATACATGATGAAGGTATTCATATTCTATTACGGGGTAAAAAGGATCTACATTATGTTTACCTTCCTTATAAATGTTGGACTGTGATTTTGGACAGAAGTATTTTGGATAATTCTAGTTTTAGATTAATTTTGGATTTCTAAAAAAGGACAACCCGGAGGTTAGGCGGCATCCTGTCACGACCGGAAAGGCCGCGAGACATGAACCCGCAACCGAAGGGCGACAAGGGTGTATCACCTACCACTGGCCCACAAGATGCCCTGGATTAAATAATGTAGTTTTTTTTAAAGATCTGGTATATGAATTATAAATTAGTTTTTTTGAAACCTATACGAATAGTATAAATAGAATTTTTTTACGTTCTATTATCTTTTAGAGTGAAAGATGAGTTTGTGGTAGAAATTATTTAAAGGATGGAACTTTAGTTGTCAAGAATATATTTTTCTTCTTCTCTTATTCTATGAAGAAATTAATTCTTATAGTTTATTTAAGGAATCCTAAAACCATAAATGTGTTATCCTAATACCCTATGTTTTTTTGAACCGATGGTATTTCAAATCATCATAGATTGATGAATATAAGGACCTCAATTTTACACTTTTTTGTGATTGATGACCTCAATCAATAACTATAAATATTTACATTTTTTCACCAATTATATGTCTCTAATTTCCACCAATGTTCTTATAATCGAGATCATAATTTGGTGGTAACCCTTTCATTTATCTTTTCCTCGTATTAAGACTAAATTTTAGTAACCCAATTTCCGATGTGGGTTTTCCCACAAAGATATTTTCTATTTTCAACCTTTTATTTTAGTAAAAAAATTTCAAATTACAAGGACACAATTTATTGAAGGAGGGGAGAATGTAACACCCCAAGATTTCATAGTGTGTTATTTCATCAAAATAATTCAATAACTTGCACTACATGAAACACCGAGTTCAAGCGCACCATGACATACCAATCAAGCCATTCAAAAGATGTTATGAATAGTATTAACTATATTTTAAACTTTATATAATCCTTATAATTTTAGAATCCATATTATAAGTTTCTTAGACATAATGTAAGAAAAAATTCCATTTTTTCAGATAAAAGAAGAATTTTTCAAAAATGCACTTTTACCAACTTTAACCCTTTTTAAATCCAATATTTTAAAATTTTATATATTCAATTTGAGTAAATAAATTTATTCACTATAATGGGGACATAAAAAAATTTACAATGTAACAACCCAAGCTTCTACGGTACGCTTCTCTTTGAATAATGTGTTAGCGTGTGTTGTACGCAACATCGAGTTCTAACACACCACAACCAATCAAACTATCCGTTATGAATAGTAATACCTACTTTTTGAATATATATATATATATTATATTTCAAAATGGACTTTATTTTTTTATTCAGAATATCGAAATTATCCTAGGTTGAATTTTTGGTATTTTTCTGACAACTTCCAATTTTTATGAACAGTGGAAAATACATAAAAAAACATTTTTAATAAAAATAATTTATAGTGATAATTTATACTAATGAGTTGTTTTAAAGTATAATTAGAATATTTTTTTACCATTTTATCCAATGGTGTTCATTATATTTAATTTCACATTCAAATTGGACATAAACAATTGTCAATCTTTTGATATATATTATTTCTTAAAAACACGCTATTTGTTGTGAAAGCGGGAATTAATTATAAAATTAATTGATGAAACTTATATGTTTGGAATTTTGAAAAATAGACATCATTTTTGAATTTGGAATATCAATTATATCTTAGGGTGAAATTTTGGCATTGTTCTGAAAAACTTCAATTTTGATGAATAGTGAAACTACTAAGTGGTACTTAAAAAACTAAATTTTTCATAAAACATAATTTTACCGCTTCAGTGATTGGAATTTCAAAAATCAGAGAGACACAGTCAATATCAAGGAGTAAAATTTGGTTCAATGAGATGAAAATAATTTTTGGTGAATAGTAACTTTTTACTTTTATTTACCACTGGTAAAAGAAAATAGGGTAATTGAGGGTAAAAATGATATTAATATTACCCTAACACATTTCCTAATTCTATTGGACAAGTGTATATCGACTAAAAACAACCTTAGGAATAAAATAATATCATTTAGGTCCACTTGGATTAGATTAGAACATTTATTATTATTTAATTCAAGGAAGAGTTAAAAGAGTTGAAATCAAAGTTTATTTACTAAAATATTTTTAATATAGGGTTATACAGAAGATAAATTCTATTGTAAATATTTATTAGAAATATAAAACGATTTCCTAAATAATTATATTTTATTTATAATTTTTAGACATTAAATAATTTAATTTATTTTTAACACAATGATGATGCAGTAATTACCTAATTAATGAACAATTAGAATAATTTATATTATAAATACCCAAATAAATATAATTTGAGACTGTTTATGAATTAAAATAATTTTATAGGTTAATATGAAATGTTAGGGTTGATTTAAATAACTTTTTTTGAAGCAATAATTCTGTTAGAATTTTAAATAAAATCATTTATTGAATAGTGTCAAAGTTGACATAAAATAGTTTTTAAAAAACATATTATATTATCAATTGATATAAAATTCCTAAAAATCTAAGGTTCGACCAAGAGACTTATATCATGATATTTGGGTCATTAATGGACCACTTGGGGGTCTCTTAGATGTATATAGTAAGTTTATTAACCATATAATATAAAAATACAAAGAGACCTTGTAAAAGTGAAACTAATTAACTAAGAGTTAATACTGAAATATAAGGTGAATATAATGACCCAAACCTATCTAAATTCTATTTTTTGAATGTTTTTCGACCCTTAACTACATTAACCTTTATATAATCCACTTTGGATCCATTAGAAACCAAATATGAATTTATTATAAAATAATATTTCTTTCTTTTCAAAAGATTCCCCCCACCCCTCTTATAAAAGGGCACTCTCCATTATCATTAACTCACACCTTAAAAGCCATTTGGTTCGGCCAAAATCTTCCCAAATACTCTCTAGAATTCCCTCAATTAATTATAGAGTCCTTCCTTTAGTCATAATGCCAACTTAAGAAGCCCTTCTGATCAAATCAATAGGAAGAACCCGAAGAAGAGGTAATGATTTCACCACCTTTTTTCAAGTTCCTTTCCTCTTCCACTTCTTATTTCTTTATTATTACCATTCTAAAATAATAAATCCAGTATATTATATATAATTTGCTGTTATTATAAACATTTCACAACCATATTTCAGTATTCTATCCATCCTTTGAATAACATGTCACCATACGTGCGTACGTACGGCTTACCGTCTCCACGTCGTGGTGTAATTGTTATTCAATAAATTATTATTTGGATGGTTATAAAAATGATGTGTAATTCATGTAAATAACAAATATAACATGATAATGATTCTGTATATATGATATAACATCCTATTACATATTATTTTATTATCAAAAGAATGATATTGTCGCGCGTGCGTACGTACGGACTACCGTCTCCACGAACGCGATGAGATTCATTCTACATTGTATCCATTAAAGTATAATTCTAATTTTATGATTAATAATAGTATCTTAGGACTTGATATCATTATGGATATGATTAAGATACAACCTATCCCTGACAAACACGACTTATGTAACAAAACATATACAGGAAAATGAGTAAGTTAACACCCGTAACAATGATAATACTAAGATATTATTAACAAATCAATGTTAAAAGATCATATATGATATCATATTAATGTATATGATTCTTGTATAATTTAATAAACAATTATTTCACCATTATACAAGAGTTTAACCTAACCACAACCAAGGAAAAGTACAAGGTAAGTGTTTATTTCACAATCTCTTCATTATCCGAGGTTGTTTATACGTAATAATCTACTGGGATCTCTTTATCATCCACATCCATGTTTCTTAAAAATGTATTTCAAAACATTTTTACTATTTACAAGAATATGGGTTAAATTCATTTACACCCTTTTTTGACTTTTTATTAGAGGTTTATAAAGGAATCTTTCCGTCGTTTTCCAAACAATGTCCTTTTTAACCTTTTCGACAGAATTAAGGTAACCATGTTATTTAAACTTATACAGTGGGTGCGTCTATTTTCAACCGTTATAAAATTTTAAAAGCTTTCATTACAAGATTATAAGGATATTTTGAATGTAAATGTTTTATTTTATAAATATGTTACTTTTAAATGATTTCAAAATGAATATTTTAAGAATTTCTGAAAGGTAGTCTTTATCAAAATCATAATTTTAAATGTTTTAAAGATTTATCTTTCTAAATATTTTTAATTAATGTACATGTTTTGAAAATGATTTTAAGGATTTATTTATGTGGACATTAATGTTTTGAAATGATATTTCTTTTCAAAATCTTCGAAGTGGTATGGGACACTTTGATTCCAAAATCTCTTTTAAATTACTTCCTTAATAAATGTGTGACTTTTAAATGATTTAAAAAGGGAAGTTTCTCTCAAATAGTTTTGATTTCATCTATGTCAACATCCATTGATAGATTTTAAGTTTATTTGAAGTTGAATTATTATGATACAAAACTTCCATTTTGTTTTGATGTTTTTGTGATGTGTTTGATTGTGGATGTGTTATTCTTATACCATTCTTGGTTTATGGATTAAGTATTTATATTTCGTATGCTAGTTTTAATACGAATGTTTATGTTATGTTTGAACCTTTTCATATGGGAATGAATTGGACTAAATATGTGATGGGTGGAGCCCGCTATAGCACCTTGATGCATCGGTAGGTCTCATGAGACAAACTAGTGTCTTGGCACAAGGCCTTGACAAAGTATTATTTTTAGTCTTGGCACGAGGCCTTGGGTATGTGGTTAAGATAGTCTTTCATTATGCATTCCATCATTATGAAAGTGGTTATTGATATTTCATGTGATTATTCAATTAGTAGAATATCCATGTGAATAAGTAAATAGAAATAATTTCATTTTATTTTTTCCATTCTACTTTGATGTTCAAGTTTAAAAGGCTTTTTTTTAGTTATACATTGCCTTAAATATTTATGATTATTTATGAAAATTTCCTCTGTATTGATTACCCTTACGGAGCATTTGAGCTCACTCTTTTCTATGTTTTATTTTTCCTAGGATTCCACGAACTATATTTTGATTGATATCCAGGGTTAAGAAAAGGGAATAATGGCATTCATAAAGGATTATTTATGTTGTTTTGTATGTTATGAAGTGTAATGTAACAATCATGTACGTAATCTATTTTCCAAGACTGATAAACTGATCGGTCCTTTGGGACTTTATTCTTTGTAATCATGACAATGTATTAAAATAATGCACCGACTCTGGGTCACGGGGGTCAGGGCGTTACAAGGTATGAAATTTTAAAATTATAGGTATTATCTTATACAATTATTTTTTACTTATTCATTCATATGATCATCAATTGGTATCTCCCATGATTACACTAACTGAGCATCTAATCCCACTAATTTATATGATTTATTTACCTAGGATATTATGAATATATTTTTTAGTGTATGTATATTAAGAGTAAAAACATGATGATCCTTATGGGAGAAATTGAAGACCTTTCATGAAATAAGAATAATTCATAATCAAGTAACCGATGACTATAGATATTTATATTTTTTGGTGTGGATGTGTGAAATGTATTGAGTATTCATATAAAATGATTAAAAATTTAGGTTTGAAATTTTTTTATTTATATCCATCATATCATTACATTTTTAATTAAAACTCATGTAGTTTGGATCCCCATAATGAGTTACTCCATATATTTCCTAGCCTTGTTAAAAAGAATCGTACCATGGGGTTTAATTCCTTGTAGTTATGATTTCGTGGTGAAATGTTCCAAGTAATTGTTTTTGTGTAACATATTCATGATAGGACCATTGTGGTTGATCATATAGGGAATATGACCTAACATGGTCAGGTTGATCATACAACAAATACAACCCTGTAAGGATAAATTGCACTAGGAGTATGGGCAGTGGATGATGATATTATTGGTAATATAAGGATTCCTGACCATTTGTTTTAGTTTCATTGTACTCAATATATTCCAAAATAAATATGATGGTTTATTATAGGTTATTTTATGGAAACTGTTGTAGGATTCCAACAGATTCTGTTGGGACTTGAATCACATCCCATGGAGTTCATCAAACAAAGAACATATACCTATATGTTTTTAACAATAGGTATTTTGTCCGGGGTAATTACATTATCACTACTAATCACTACTCACTTTTGTTTCATTCATGGTGTGTGAAAAAAGATAAATTTCAATACCATCATGTTGTAGAATAACATTTTGGGGGACACTTAAACCTAAATAGGAAACACAAGGAATATTTCATTCCTAATCTTCTAGTGGTTGATGGTCGATATGATCAATATAATGCATGATTTCTAGAATTAATGTATAATTTCCACTGAATGAGGGATTACACTTGTATATATTTACTATACATCCAGTGGTGTACGTGGGAGAGACTTCATAGGCATGGTTAAGAAGAATAATGGCTTGGAGTAAACATTTTTGTCATCATAAATGATTAAAAACCCCAAAATGAGAATTATATTTACCTTTATTGGAAATAACAACTCATGAATATGGCTTAGTTCAACCCATATTTAATGAATTGGGAGAAATTTGAGTGATAAATTTTAAAATAAGAAACTATACACCACTGACTCGTGGATTAGTGCCTTAGATATCAATGTGTTGCATAATTTTAAACCCACTAAGGACCATACCAACCACTATGTTTATGTGTGGGAGATCAATAAACAATAGAATATATAATAAAAAAGGGAACATATGGGGGGTTCTTAAAACATGATCATACAAGGAATGATATCAAAAAGGGGGCCTTCATTTCACTTCCCTAATATAGGAGGAATTGGAGATGTAATGACCTCTCAATAATGGTATGCAATGGTCTTGGGATATGAAGTATTATTATCCTATATTGTACATGGTATAACTATAATTTAGATCTCCTATGTGATTCATGGGTGAAATCTAATTTACCTCTACCAAATTATACATTGAAGTATAGATAAAAACCTCTCCCATATGATACTATTGTAAACATAGATGATTCTCACCTAAGTGACACTTGGGTGAACATATAATTACATCGTACATGAAGAAAAAAATAAAAAATAATACATTGGTTTGGATTTTCTATAATGGCCATTGGTCTGCTCCGGTGTGTTTGGATGAGGGGTGAAAATGTTGTATATTTGTAGTGGTCTATTTTCCCTAGAGTAGTTATAATGGGTTAGAAGGTTTCCACACAAATTATCACAATATTTATAGATTAGAATACAAAATTACCAATCCATATTAATAATTATATTTCATTTCTAAGTCATGATGACCTACATAATAGTTACGGGGACTTAATATATTGAGATGGATGATAAAGGAATGGATTTTTTTTGTATCATCCAATGTTTTAAAATAAGGAGCCTAAGAGTCCAATTTATAGTTATGTTTGGGACCTTGGTATGAGCATATAACTCATAGAAGTATGACATGTATGTGAATCATAATATTTAAAAATGTGTGAGATAATTATTCAGACATGTAATACAAGAATGGCCTCCTTACATAGTCCATATTTTTTAGGGGATTTTTACTTCCCTTCTTTATGGTAATTTCTCATTCATATTATTGGATTGTTTTCCCATTTGAATTGTTTTCCAACAGAAAAAGGCATTCCAAATAAATTACATTTTAGTATTGATTCTAATTATAAAGTGTGATTTAATCATACGGAAATCCTAACTCTATAATTAAACACTCTTTGAAAAAGATCAATATATGGATTTGGACATTGAATGGCTCACAATTTTCATGGGATCACACTCATGTTCCAACATAATCGTTTATATCCTTCACCTCAGTATCTCATGAAGTATATATTTTTTTCTATTGGTATAACAGAACAATCCTAAATCATGATGTGCATATTTTGTGGGTTTCATTCATTTTCAATTTTTATTTTACATACGAAAAGAAATTCACCTTTATGTCATATTGTTTCTGAAATTCTTTGTTAGTTTTTTGACCATGGTATATGTTTTCTGATGTTACATTATGTATTGTATGTCTTGAAGGACTTATGTATATCATTTTGTGTGAAGAATATGGCTTGAATAATCATTCAAAAATTAACCTATGAATTTTCACCTATGTTATTTCAAATGACTTATTGTATTGGGAGAGAGAATAATATAATTTATCAAATTTCCATTGAAGGCTGTAAAAAACATAGGTGTAGAATTATATGACTATTTTTCCTATGATTAAACTTTAATTCTCAAAATGTTTTCCAATAAGACAAAAGTTTTGTAACTAATTAACTCTGATAGGTAATGTTTTTGGAATTCGAATGGAATTAATAATGAATATTGTTTTTGAAGATCAAGGTACTCTCACATCAATGGGATATAATATATTTTAGGTTTAGGGTGATGTAATAATTATAATACTACGTCTGTATGACATTTTGAGAATATTATAAAGCACTATAGAAAATATCCATTCATAAATTTAATTCTCATATATAAAAATGGGATTCCAATCCATGTTCTCATATCAAGGGAAAATAATTATACACTATTATTCAAGGTTATTGAATAATCAAAACTCAAATATATCCATCATCTCTACCAAGGTATAATTTATTAATGATTGAACAACTCCTTTTGTGTGTTTGATGAATCACAACATGAGGGATCCGTATTTATAACCTCAATCCATTGATCTATATAAACATATATGCTTGTCTATTTTTCATCACTTTTCAACTGAACCATTGACGGAATGGAATATGTATTTGGTATTTCATACTATATGTGGTGTTAAAATGGATTGGATGATGTATTACTATGTTTTATGAATAGTAATTTATTTTTAATATGGGTTGAAGGTGTTAGATATTTATCAATTCATATGGGATATGAAGACATATATGTAAAAGAATCCTAATATAGTCTCCAGACTACTAAATCATTGGAGTCCTTAAACTATCACTTTTCACCTATCTCATAGGGAATTATGAATCATCTTATGGGGTTTTAGTGGGATTCTAGTGGCACCATTCATGTGTTCTCACATATGATGTTATCATACCTCCAAATGTGACATGTGATGATATTCACATAATTCCATTATTATCCTGTGAGTTATTAGAAATAGTCATGCAAGTCAAATGAAAATGCACTTTCTAGTGGGTTGACATTTATTCCATGGTGTGATGATTATTTTTTTAATCTTTGAGGGTAGGGACCTAGAAGTAAGAATTCAATGGGTTTCCGACATTAGAAAAGCATAAAATCCAAGGGAATTATTGTCCCATAGTGGAACATATACATTATGTCAAAAGGGGTTACAAGATAAAGTATGAAATCTAGTAAAAGGAAAGTATTTATATCCTTTTAGAAATGTGGTTGAGTATAAATATGATTCTATTTTTGGGTATAATATTATTGTGAGCCCATGAACCGTTATTATAGTGTCCAAGAAGGTTGTATGGGAGTGTGGGATTCAAATCCCCCAGTCTTAGGATGATTAAATTGTTTTTAATTCATATTAATGTTTTGAAGTCCCCCAATTTTCTCTCATGACTATTCAATGTGTTATTTATGTGGAGAGAATAAAAAATAATATCTAATACTACGATGAAGGTGGTTGGTTTTCCTAGGTTATGATTCAATCCCCTCAGCTAATTTTTTTAATAATTAAACCTTTAACATTGATATATGGGTAAACTATTATGATCCTAGGTTTATTTCCAAATTTTAACATATTTGAATATATGGAACCACCCATGGAAATAGTCATTGGTTATGGAATTGGTGAGTATTATTTTAGATCGTATCTGATTTTGTTTTTGATATTTTTTATCGGGGACATTAATAGATAGTTAAATCATTTTTGAGGATATTAAAAAATATAGGTTCACAATTAAATTTAGGTTATTTCAATAGCCAACTATAACAGCCCAAGATTTTATGAAAAATATTCTTTTAATTTCATTGATGTCTTATATTATAAAGCACACCAAGTTTATCTTGTACTATATGAAACACCATATTAGTTTGCAGTATATGCAACACTATTCTTGGATCGTGTTACACCCAATTTCATGTTCGTTTTATAATAGTCATTCTATGCAATATTGAGTGTGTGTTTATATATATATATATATATATATTCAATGTATAAATGAAAAATGGCTGGACTCTATTATACGAAACAATGAAGTATTCTTGCACAGCACGCAACCCTGACTTGGCTTGCATTACACGCAATCACGACCTTCCTCGATAGCGCGTGTTGTACGCAATACTGGGTTTTACAAAACAATAATATATTATTATAATATTTTATGGACTAGCCGTTATGAATAGTATTAACTAAATTTTTAATTTTATAACATTATTATTCATCTTACACATTTTCTAGAACATGGTATAAGAACAAAATAAATTTTTCGGGTAAAATAAGTATTTTTCAAAAAAATGCAGTTTTCCCGCCTTTTGATGGCACACCCACATTAAATATAGTTTTTGACATGTTTATAAGTTCAATTATAAAAAATAAAATTATTATTTGGAATCACGATATAAAATTTTACCTTGGACAAATTTTTTATATTATTCTGATAACTTTCATATTTTAATGAATAGTAAAAACACGCTATATTTTAATTAAAAACAACTTTTTTTGTCGTATTAAATTATGTGGTTAAATAATAATATGTAATGGTTTTAATGTATAAATAGAATATATTTTTATCATTTAATATTATGTATGTCATTAGCCTTGATTTTACATTGAATTCGTAGGTTAAATAAATTCAATCTTTGGCAATGTTTTAACTATTAAAACCCGTTTTCTTAACAACAGGATTAATTTCAAATTAATTACTGCAACTTCTGTGTTTTGAATTTTGAAAAATGGATTCCATATTTGGAATCAGTGGGTCCAAAATATGTTAATAGGTTACTTTTATTTTTTTGATATTATGAATAGTAACTATGATAATTTTTATTTACTACGGTTAAAGGTAAATAGGGTAATTCAAGGTTAAAAGAATATTGTAATAATTCAAAATTACCTTGAAACATGTCATAACCTTATTGGATTAGTATTGGCCGACCATGGTCATCCTTGGGTCGATTTTGGGACCCCATGGAGCCACTTATGAAAGACAATGACGCATTAGATTAATTAATTTAATGTAAAGACAAAATTGGAATTAACAAAAATCGTTTAGTAATTACTTTTTATAAGGTGTTATATAAATTATATATTGGACTATAAATATTAATTGGAAATATAAAAAGCTTTCCTACATGTTGGTATTTTTTTTATAATTTTTAGACATCAGATAAATTAAATTATTTATGACACAATAATGATGCAGTATTTACCTCATTAATAAATGATTTAAATAAATAAGATTAAAAAGATAAAAATATCATCCCAAACCTGTCCAATTCCTATTGGATGACTTTATTTCGAATATGAGTCATCTTATCTTTTACATTAATGTGTTTTGGACCTCATGAAACCGAAGATAAGTTTATAATAAAATAATGTTTTTACACTTTTTTAAAGAGCCCCTCCACTCCCTTTTAAAAGGAGACCACTTCTATGGAATTCCTCACACCTATCAAGCCTTTTGGTTTATCCAAACTCTGACCATATAATTTCCCTACATCCCTATCCTCTCCCTTGAAGCCTTAAATTAGGCAGAAGACTCTCCAAGAAGTCCTTTTGGTTCAAACAAAAGGAAGTTACCAAAATTAAAGGTAACAGTTTCTCTTAAGATTGTTTTCTTTTATTCTACTTCTCCAACCCCTAAAATCTTTTTAATCCTTTATTTTGTGACAAAAGAAGTATCCAAAAAATACTAGGATGTTGTTATGAGAAGGATTCGAACTAAACTTACACACACCTTCATATAATGGATGATGAACATAATGTTTCTGTGATGGGAAACTAACGCCTCACGAAACGATGATTGTTCGATTTTCTCCTACCGCCTCTCATGGTGGCCATTATGATGGAAAAATATTTATATATAATATATATTATGTTTATGATTTCCTTATGATTATTTACATCCCAATTATATTAAGCCTTTACGGTTTCCATAATCGGTAAATACGATAATCTCATTTGAGGAAATGCGGACTACCGCCCCCTCAAAGTGATGTGATTCGTTAATACCTTATGTGGGATGTATAAAGGATGTGGATAATAATATTATATATGATATTATCTGGGAATTATAATATACCTATGTATCATTATGTTTTAATTCCATTAAAATAAGAAATAGAAATGAAAGTAGCATGCATGCGTACGTACGGCTTACCGTCTCCCTGAACAGTGCGTTTCATTTCTTACCTCCATATGTTATGTACTATTATAAAAGATTGTATATTTTGGATATATAATTAATATATATGATATATAAATCATTATTTACATTTTGGGAGTAATTAAATCATGATATAATTAATAATAACATCAAGAACAACAAGTCTAAACACGTATGATAAATAAGATGATTTTACCCAAAACGCTACTTTAACATTAATTTACAAAAGAATGGGTAATATAAAGTCATAAGTGAACCATATATGATATAATAACAATTAATATGATTCGGTAATAAGCCAATGTCATTATTTAAATAATTATACAGGAGTTTCGGATACGTACAAAGCATATCAGACATAAGGTAAGGGATAACTTTTCCAATCTCGTTTTTACCCGACATTGTTTATTCGTAAGTATTTACTGGGGTTATTTCTATCATCCACGTCCATGTTTTATAAAACTGTTTTATTGTATGTTTAAAGTCATTTTTACCCACTTTTTACTTTTACTGAATGGTATGTAAGGAATCATTCTTTTGTTTACGTTACGAGGTACTTTTTTGAATTTTCCGACAAATGAAAGGGGAAAATGTTTTTTTAACTTATACAGAGTGAACAGATTTTTATGGTTTTATAAAGCCTTATTTCCATGAATCTTAATTCAAAATATTTCATGACAATTTTCAAAAAAACCTTTTCTTCTAAAATTTCATGACTTTTTTTGAAAAGAAAATGATTTTGAAGAAAAAAGGATATTTTCCTCAAGAATTCATTTCAAGTGTTTTATCAAAACCATTTTCATCTAAGATGACATTATTTCACAAGTGTATGTTTCAAGTATCATGTATCTATGATTTACATGGTTTCACTTTTCTTATTATGAAATGATATCCATTTATTTTATATGGATTATGTGATGATGGGATGATGTTTATGAAACCCATTTTATATATTGGGTTATTATGAATGATGCATGTTTATTTTGTGGCACAAGTAAGAATGATTTCATTATGAGATGGGTGGGACCTATATCTCCCTCCAATGCATTGGGTAATGATTTATATCTCATGAGATAGACATGGCTGGAACGACAAGTTAAACCGGTTCAATAATACATAACTGGAATGAGGATTGAACTCGATTCAGAAAGGGACTTTGTCCACTATGATGGTCTTGGCCGCAATGCCTTGGCTACTATGGAAATCATAGCATGTGATTAATGGTTTCCAAAATTACATGTTTTATTCCCATGCTATTTTATCATTATTGATGTTCCATTATGATATATTCCTTACGTACATCCAAGATTCATGTCTTTGTTCAAGATTTTGATGTTTATATTTTATGTTCATGTTTTTGCATTCAAATGTTTATGGATTGTTTTATGTTCTCTATGTTTACCCTTACTGGGGATTTGAGCTCACCCCTTTTATGTTTTCTCTTCCCCAGGATATAAATAAAGGTTTTAGGTAAGAAAAAAAGGAAGATCATTATTGGGAGATTTTGAATATCTTTCACCGCAATTAGAAGATTACGTTCCAAGTTTCCAAAGACACTAAACTATTATGGTCCTTGTGTGTCTGTTTTTTTATGTACTAAGTATTCCGAAAAAGTAATGTAATGTCCATGTACGTCAAGCTTCGGGTCTCTATAGTTGGTATCAGAGGAAAGGTTTAGTTAACCTTTGGAAACTAGGATGCGAGAACTTTAGTGAGATCCCTTGAGATATTTCTAAGGTATGTCTAGGGATGTCCCTAAGGTTAAGTATAATTATAGGTTATAGTCCTAGAATTACAGTAACGATCTTAGAATTAAACCTAAGATGTTAGATATTGAAGGTACTCCCCCTTTATTATGTTGTTTTCCTAGCATTATTTTTTCCACTCACACTATTTGTTTTTGGTTTTAGACGATGACGGGAACCAGAAGGAACTGTGTTGATCAATGTAATGGATAATGAAATGATTGTCCTCCTGAACAAACAAATGTTATGGGAGATGGAGTGAAAAATATTATTTTTATACTTACATAAGATATGAATCATTCTGGACTTCCAAATGAGTAGAGAAAGGAATAATATTCAATTGAGTCCTTTATGAGGCGACGTCCACCTTTTTTAAGTGGGTCTTCTGATCCACTTGTTGCTGAACAATGGATCAGTACCACTGAAAAGATATTTTCAGTGCTTCAATGTTATGAACATGATAAAGTCATCTTAGCAGTATATCGTCTAGAAGGTGATATTGATCAATGGTAGAATCTAATCAAGAATACGAGGCCAAGAGATGAAATTGAGTCCATGGAATGGGATGAGTTCAAGAACATATTTTTCAATAAGTACTTCCCTTGTATTCTTAGAAAAAAGATATAGAAGGAGTTTCTTGAGCTTAAGCAGATGGTTGATGAAATTGTTGGTATATATGAAGCGAATTTTACAATTCTTGCAAGGTATGCATTTGTCTTTATCATCCAACCTAAATGTAAAGTTGGTCGAATTTTCAGTGGCTTAAAACAATGTCTTCAAAGGGAATTGGCTATAAGAGACTTTAGTCGCTATGAAAAAATTGTGTGTTGTGCTATCAAGGTAGAACTGGAAGTTTGTGTAACATATCCATCTCATGGTTTTGACAAGAAACGAAATATGGATTTCAAGGAGAAATCTCTGATCAATGGTAAAATGAAGATGAATGTTTCTTTATGCTCAAAGTGTGGAAAGAAGCATGGTGGAGATTGCATAAAAGTTACTAGAAAATGTTTTAAGTGTGGAAGAGAAGGTCATCGAGCAGCTGAGTGTCGAAGTAATGGAAAAAGGGTTGATAATGATGTGAATAAAGGAAATACTGTAGAGAGAAACCACCAACATTTCAATGCTTCAAGTGAAATGAAATGGGGCATTATGCTAATCAATGCCCTAATCCAAGGGTTAATGACGATTGACATTAGCAACCGCTTAAGGGAATGGACAAAGGGAAGTCACATGCGATCACTATTGGCGATGTTGAATATGACAACGATGTGATGGAATGATTAAGTGTTTATGTAATGGATTCCAAAATAATTTTGTGTATAGTATCGTGGAATATTGGAATATTTTTGTATTGGTCTATTGTGGTTTTCAATAATTTTATGGTACCGGTAACCATGGAAAGTGATTGAGATATTTTTGGAACGAAGATGATATGTGCATAATAAAGGGATAAGGAGAAAATGAAATGTTTGAAACTATTCATGAGCTCATGACTGATATAAGGAAATAGTTATATCATGGTTTGATTATATAGAATTTTGGGATTTTGGTATGTGGAAAGAGTTATCTTTTGACAGCACTCATGTTTTCACTAAGATTCAATGGGTATTCATTTTTCAATAGAATACATGATTAATGCCTTCGGATGTTTGGAATGTGACCCACAAGACATATCTTATGATATATGGGCATCAATGATGGTATTAACATGCTTGTTATATGAAATATCTCGTAATCGTTTTCACTATAATATGAGAGTGGACTACAGTATTATGGATAAACATAAAGATTGTAATGGATTACGTTGGACATAAGTTAGTTTAAGGATATAAGTTTTTTCGATATTATTGATGGGATGTTATAGTAATGTAGTTTTAGGAAAAGGACAACCTGCAGGATGGGCGACCGCCCATCGCGTCGGACAAGGCTGTGGAAATCGAACCCACAACCGAAATGAGACTGCCCTTTATCACCTACCACTAGCCTACAAGAAGTCCCTGGTTAGTAGATACTGGTTTTATTTTATTAAGCGGTATGACATATGATGTATAAGATCATTTTTGGAATCATATAAGATTAACCTCAACATAGATGGACTTATGTATATTTGATAACATTTTCTAACCTTTTGTTTGAAACAAATGGAATGACACATCATTATATAACATGATCTGTTAACACTTCATGAATAACAAATTCAACTTCATTTCTTTAAGAGATGAAGTGGAAATTGTTCAAAGCACGAACAATAGTGAGATTGTACCAAAATAATGTAAGTATTTATTATAATTCATGTTCTTCAACTTTAAGGAAATTCTCTTGAAAACCAAAAATTTCGTCCTAGTGCCCTTATATCTGATGAATTATATGGTACCCTAGATCATCACAAATTTATGTCTTTGTGATTGTTGGCTTTTTCATAGACATGTTCTCTACCACTCTCCATCAGAACATGATGGTTAGATTTCTCTTCCATATCCATATTTTCACCTATGTTCTCATATGTGGAAACCCAGTGATTATTAAATTTGGGTGACCGTTATGTTTCATACTTTAGTTTTTAAATTCATGTTTTGGTATTCCTTTTTACGATGTGAGTTTCTATTAAAGAAACTTCCGAGTAATAAACGATTTGTAACCCCGACGAATTTCGAGGGAGAAATAAATTTAAAGGGGGGTAGAATGTAACACCCCGAGATTTTATGAAAAATATTCTTTTAATTTCATTGAGGTATTCTATTATACATCACACCATGTTTAGCTTGTACTATATGCAACACTGTATTAGCCTGCAGTATACGCAACGCTATTCTTGGATCGTGTTACACACAATTTCATGTTCGTTTTATAATATTCATTGTACGCAACATTGAGTGTGTGTGTGTCTATATATATATATATATATATATTAAATGTATAATTGAAATATGGTTGGATTATGTTATATGAAACAACAAAGGATTCTTGCCCAACACACAACCTTGACTTGGCTTGCATACACGCAATCACGACCTTCCTCGATAGCGTGTGTTATACGCAATACTGGGTTTTACTAAACAATGATATATTATTAAAATATTGTTATGAACTAGCCATTATGAATAGTATTAACTAAAGTTTTAATTTTATTACATTATTATTCATATTACACATTTTCTAGAACATGGAATAAGAAAAAAATAAATGTTTCGGGTAAAATAAGTATTTTTCAAAAAAAATGCAGTTTTGCCACCTTTTGATGGCGAACCCACATTAAATCTAGTTTTTGACATGTTTATAAGTTCAATTTTACAAAATAAAATTATTATTTAGAATCAGGATATAAAATTTTACATTAGATAAATTTTTCATATTATTTTGATAACTTTCATATTTTAATGAATAGTAAAAACACGCTATATTTTAATTAAAACATCTTTTTTCATCATAATAAATAATGTGGTAAAATAATAATATTGAATGGTTTTAAAGTATAAATAGAATATATTTTTACCATTTAATATAATTTATGTCATTAGCCTTGATTTTACATTGAATTCGTTGGTTAAATAAATTCAATCTTTGGCTTTTTTTTAACTTTTAAAACCCATTTTCTTAACAACAGGATTAATTTTAAATTAATTACTGTCACTTCTGTGTTTTGAATTTTTAAAAATGGATTCCATATTTTGAATCAGTGGGTCCATATTAGTTTAATAGGTTACTTTTTTTTTTTTTGATATTATGAATAGTAACTATGGTAATTTTTATTTACTACGGTTAAAGGTAAATAGGGTAATTCAAGGTTAAAAGAATATTATAATAATTCAAAATTACCACGAAACTTGTCCTAAACCTATTGGATGAGTATTGGCCGACCATGGGAATCCTTGGGACGATTTGAGGACCCCATGGAGCCACTTATGAAAGACAATGACACATTAGATTAATTAATTTAATGTAAAGACAAAACTGGAATTAACAAAAATAATTTAGTAATTAATTTGTATAAGGGGATATACAAATTAGATATTGGACTATAAATATTAATTGTAAAGATAAAAATATTTCCTACATGTTGGTTTTTTGTTTTTAATTTTTATACATCGGATAAATTTAATTATTTATGACACAATAATGATGCAGTATTTAACTCATTAATAAATGATTTAAATATATAATATTAAAATGACTAAAATATCTTTTAAAAACTGTAGAAATCCTATTGGATGATTTTATTTCGAATATGAGTCGTCTTATCTTCGACATTAATGTGTTTTTGAACTCTTTAAACTGAAGATAAGTTTATAATAAAATAATGTTTTCACACTTTCCTAAAGAGCCCCTCCACTCCCTTATAAAAGGAGACCACTTCAATGTAATTCCTCACACCTCTAAAGCATTTTGAATCGTCCAAAATATGCTAAAATAATCTCCCTACATCCATATCCTCCCCCTTGAAGCCTTAAATTAGTAATAAGACTCTCCAAGAAGTCATTTTGGTTCAAACCAATGGAAGTTACCAAAATTAAAGGTAACAGTTTCTCTTAAGATTGTTTTTTTATTCTACTTCTCCAACCCCTAAAAACATTTTAATCCTTTATTTTTTGAAAAAACCAGTATCCTAAAAATACTAGGATGTTTTTATGAGATGTGTTCGAACTACACTTACGCACACCTCCATCTAATGGATGAAGAACATAATGTTTCTGTGATGGAAAACTAACGCCTCACGAAATGATGATTGTTCGATTTTATCCCACCGCCTCTCATGGTGGACATTATGATGGAGAAATATTTATATATATTATATATTATGTTTATGATCTAATTAATCTTCTTTACTTCCCAATTATATTAATCCTCTATGGTTTCCATAATCAGTAAATACGATAATCTCATTTGAGGAAGTGCGGACTACCGCCCCCTCAAAGTTATGTGATTCGTTAATACATTATGTGGGATGTATAAAGGATGTGGTTAATGAAATTATATATGATATTATACTGGAATTATAATATACCTATGTATTATTATGTTTTAATTCCATTAAAATAATAAATATAAATGAAAGTAGCGTTCATGCGTACGTAGTGCTTACCGTCTCCATGAACGATGTGTTTCATTTCTTACCTCCATATGTTATGTACTTTTATAAATGCTTGAATATGGTGGATATATAATGAATTTATATGATATATAAATAATTATTTACATTTGGGAAGTAATTATATCATTATATAAGTAATAATAACATCATGAACAACAAGTCCAAACACGTACGATAAATAAGATGATTTTACCGAAAACACTACTTTAACATTAATTTACAAAATAATGGGTAATATAAATTCATAAGTGAACCATATATGATATCATAACAATGAATATTATTATTTAATAAGTCAATGACATTATTTAAATCATTATACAGGAGTTTTGGATACGTACAAATCATATCGGACCTAAGGTAAGGGATAACTTTTCCAATCTCATTTTTATCCGAGATTGTTTATTCGTAAGTATTTACTGGGTTTATTTCTATCATACATTTCCATGTTTTATAAAAGTGTTTTCATGTATGTTTATAGTAATTTTTAACCATTTTTTACTTTTACTACATGGTATGTAAGGAATCTTTCTTTTTTTTACATTACGAGGTACTTTTTTGACTTTTCTGACAAAAGTACGGGGAGAATGTTTTTTTAACTTATACGGCGTGAAAATATTTTTATGGTTTTATAAAGCCTTATTTTCATGAAGATTTATTCAAAATATTTCATGAATATTTTCAACAAAAACATATTCTTCTAAAATTTCATGACATTTTGTGAAACGAAAATGATTTTGAAGAAAAAATGATATTTTCCTCAAGAATTCATTTCAAGTGTTTTATCAAAACCATTTTCATCTAAGATGACATTATTTAACATGTGTATGTTTCAAGTATCATGTATCTATGATTTTCATGGTTTCACTTTACTTATTATGAAATGATATCTATTTCTTTTATATGGATTATGTGATGATGGGATTTTGTTTATGAAACCCATTTTATTTATTGGGTTTTTATGAATGATGTATGTTTATTTTGTGGCACAAGTAAGAATGATTTCATTATGATATGGGTGGGACCTATATCTCCCTACAATTCATTGGGTAATGATTTATATCTCATGAGATAGACATGGCTGGAACAACAAGTTAAACTGGTTCCGTAATACATGACTGGAACGATGAGTTAACTCGACTCAAAAAGGGACTTTGTCTACTAAGATGGTCTTGGAAGAAATGCCTTGGCTACAATGGAAATCATAGAATGTGATTAATGGTTTCCACAATTACATGTTTTATTCCCATGCTATTTTATCATTATTGATTTTCCCTTATGATATATGCCTTACGTACTTCCAGGATTCATGTCTTTGCTCAAGATTTTGATGTTTAGATTTTATGTTCATGTTTTTTGCATTCAAATGTTTATGGATTGTTTTATGTTCTCTATGTTTATACTTACTGGGAATTTAAGCTCACCCCTTTTATGTTTTCTTTTCCCAGGATATAAAGAAAGGTTTTAGGTAAGAAAAAAAGGAATATCTTTATTTAGAGATGTTGAAGATCTGTCACCATGATTAGAAGATTACGTTCAAAGTGTCCAAAGACACTACACTATTACGATCCTTGTGTGTCTGTTTTTTTATGTACTAAGTATTCTGCAAAAGTCATGTAATTTCCATGTACGTCAAGCTTCGAGTCTCTACACAAACTATATAACCCCCATGGATTTATATTTCTATAAGAATATAATGGTTGGTTTTATGGTATGGGTTTTTATAATATAAGATGTCTCAAAGGTGGTAATTAAGGCACATATTTGACCATATTTGATGGGTTAACCACTGAGTATGTAATTTCTTTTCATTCATCACATGCTTAGGGAATTCTAATTTAGAGTGGTCCCCGATGTTATTATTATTATAATTTTATTAAATCGAAGGCTTTAAAAGAGTGATCATATAGTGATTGATCATAAAAGATGATCAGATATCACACCCACAGCTATGATTATAGGGTTTTTGGTGAACTAAAGTTGAATGGACATCACCGACTGAGGATGAATTATGATGATCTAGAAATCACTATGGAGCAAAGACTAACATTACATTTGACCAGATTAGTAATAAAATGGTAATACAATGAAAACATTTGATGTTGAAAGATGATGGTTATTCCTCTGGTCTAATTGATGAAACATCATACTATGTATGTCTTGAGGTAGCTCAATTTTGGTATGATGGGCCTTCCGATTTTAAGAACATATTGATCAAGGTAATATTGGGCATATTGATTACCCATATTAGAATCATAAGGTATCCCTAAAAATTTTTAATAATTCCAATATCATAAATATGGATAAGTATATTTGAGATCTAAAGATTCACATGTATGCCACTTATAGGTATATCACGACCACATGAAATGTAACTTGAATAATGTAGAGGAGAATCACTAAAAGGGTGGTCGATAAATCCATTTAATAATTGGATGGATTTTATTTATCATGAATAATTGAATATTTAATTATAATGTTATCTCACATATTTTATGTATTGAGTTTTTCCTAAGAGAACATGTTTTATTAACATTATGATTGTGGAGGATGCATTGGTGAAGCTATAATTTACATAATATAACATAGTAGAGATCCCCGTTAGGACTAGGGGATGAAATCCTTCAGAGGAATGAAAATTAAACATAGGTCATAGACTTATGGAGAATTAAATGAGAAGATAAATTCTATATTTCCTGCGCCAATATAAGTATATGAGAATAGAAGGATGATAATTTCACCATTCAATGTAAAACATCAGTTGAGAGAAAAATAATGTATCCAAATGTGTCTCCACACAGAGAATGATTTCTCAACAAACAAGTCCAATATTATGATGAAATTTTAAACTAACCATAATTTTTTAATTTATAATATTCTTCACATTATAGCCTCATCAGATATGAAACTGATCCTTAAGTAATTGTGGTTAATCTTCCTGGTTGAGTTTGGAATATTTATAGAGATTATGTTCTTTTGATTACAGATTTGTGAGAGGATAAGAACACTCCTTCTCCTATTGAGGAAGAGGGGGAATAGTATCCTAGATGTCATAATTATTAATAATAGGCAATCATGTAGATATTGATAAATTTACTATCAATCACATTTCAAGATTCATTATATACATTAGAGGACATCATGGTACACACTAATGATGAAGTCACCTTCCCAATAGAATAAGATTAGTAGATTGCGCCATATGATGTGGGTCATGAAGTTAACCTTATTTTAAAGCGGGAATAATTAGGTGGGAACCATTAATCCTCATGTGATGTTTCTACCACCAACAATCTTCTATAATTATTTGATAATAATGAAATTTCAAAAATTGAATAAGCCACGCTTATTGAAAATGGATCCTTCTGTGGACCTCGAACTGTCAATACTAGAGTATTCCATCCATATCCTTCCCTAAAAATATGATCATTATATTACTATAAATGGTGAATTTATCTGATGAAAGGATTTGCCTCATGACCTAGGTGTCCTGGACGTATCGACCAATGATGAAGTGGCCATATATTATGCATGATTTAATGATGAGATGTAGATGGATGATGTTATTTCAAACAATGATATTATGATACCATTATTTGATTTTTGGTATTTGATCATTGAGTTTCAAAAATGTCTGTCCATGATTATTCCTAACATATTTCCTTATAACTTGTATATTAATCATGATTCTTAAATAATATTGATTTTTATGTAGAGAATAATGCTAAATTTATCAATAAATAGGACGTCAAGGATCTCATTTTTCATAAAATATAGGTTTCATTGGCCCAAAATATATGGAGGGAAATTATCAATGTTAATTAAATGTAGTCCTAATATATATTCAATAATTAATTACCACGAAATGTATCTCCACTCCATGATTTGACGAAGAAGGGGACTCTAATAAATAATTGGTCCTACTAACTGATCAAATCCTGAGGGATTAAAAGATGATTATTTGATTCGTTTTTCATTGTCACTATTTCATATTCATATATTAATGATATTTTTATTTCTTATAATACTTTTCATATATAATTATTCTTTTGATGGAATGGAAGAGGAATTACGTAATATTCATCCGTAAATAGCACTTGGTGGTGTTAAAGTCACTCTAGGTAGAACTCCACAAACTAATTCTTTGTGTTAATCAATTTAATGGTATGTATCCCCCCATGAGGGTGGTTTTGAAATAAACCTAGATGTCCTGAATTATTTAATGCATGTTACTAATTTATTTATAAATATATATAGGCGACGGTTTAAGATGGTTATTAAGAATAATTTTTTTTCAGAACTCTATCAACTCTACAGCATGTTTACCATAATAGGGTGTTATAGATTCGAATATTAAGGAATTAATTATGATATAAATGTGGTCATCACTAAATTATAATAGGATAAATAATCACATCACCTTTTTAGCATTATGATATTTTTTATCAAATTTGATGGCCCCCAGGGTGCACTGTCTTGAAAAAACCAAAATCATTCTAAATATCTAGAGGAACATTAGCACCGAATTGATGAGAAATCTCTTTAAATGATAATTGTCCAATTATAGTTGGAAACATTGAAGAGGGATGTTGTAATTCCTAATTTATAATTATTTGACATCAAATGTTGTAAAAATATATTTTTTCTTTCATGATCGAGGACCATTATCTTGATGAAGAATATAATGTTATTGAGATGGTTAGGATTCAAAATAATATCTATCGAGGGAATACATCAATGTAAATGATTAAAATATATGTTGGAAAAATTTTATAATGAATTTTAGAGAGAATTAAATATCTATATTCTCCTATATTACATTGATCTATATATTTGATGATGTTTTTTTATTTTTTGTACTCATTTTCTATTATCCTTTCGAGAAAAACTACCATTATCTAGAATTTTAATCTAACACATTCAGTTTAGGAATTTTTCTTGGATAAATATAGGTTTAAATATGATAATTGTAACACTATATTTGGTCACATTGAATGAATTATCTCAGGTAATTACATCCAAAATGCATTGATTGTAATGGGAGAACAATCTTCATTTTCCCTATGTCAATGGACCCATCAAGTTTATCTTGACTACTACTTGAGATATATGGTGAGAACTAAAATCCTTGTATCTATTATACCATATCCTTATCATTATCATATGTCCAATATAGAGTAAAGATAAATGTAAATACTGGGATTTTCTTGAGGTATTCCTTTATTATAGTTACAAAATATTCTCATACAAGGATATTACCACATTTTTTATGAATATCCATTACATTAAACAAAAAAACCCATGTGAAAAATATTCATTTAGTTCCATTTGAATCTAGGAAAACAATACTATTAAGATATCAAATGTATCCCTTAATTATCTTTCAATTTGGTACGCATCAAAGGTGTACCCTATATAAAACCAGTCGTCATAACAAAAAATATGGTTTTATAATATAGTGTGAGAATAAATGATTTTTAATGCTAAAAAATGGATATATATATATATAATAATAATAAAAATATAAGTGTGTGAAAAGATGATAATAACATTTCAAAACCTTACCCTGCATATCAATTATTATAATCATGATTCATGGAATAATTATTGGTAATTTAGCTGAAATAAATAATAATGAAATCAAATAATACCTCCCATTATATCAAAACACTGGCATAATATATAAATCTTTGACTTACACATATGTTTTAAAATCAATTTCATGGTAGTTAGGGAACATTACCAATACATATAATGGAAATCTATGGAAATATAATCTTCTTGGGTGGGACAGAACACCATCAATAGTGGAACTAATCTCATCATAGTGGAATTGGTTTACTCCCCAAACTATCATAGTAGTCAAGGTATACTTTCATGATCTCCATAGTTGGAAAATACCATTAATTAACCAAGGTCACTCCAACATATAAACATGACTTACTAAAATAAGTTCACTACACATTCAAATCCTATATATTTTTAGCAATCTTCTCAACTATTTCTAGTCATGTCTTTCCAACCCCAGTTCACACCCCGTTTGAGTCATGTATTGCTGAACTAAGTTCACTCCTCGTTCTATTCATGTCTATATAATCTGATCTCACTCCCTATTCTAGTCATATCTGTATTATCAGATATAAATAAAATATGAATGTATTATTGGGAGATATAGGTCCCTCCCTTATTTTATTATATGTTAACTACCACAACATAATGTAAATAAAACATTTATGTGTCATAATATCATAAAAAATTATTCATATAAGAATTTATGATTTTTTTTTCAAACCATTCATCAGAACAAAACTTGTTGAAAAAAAGAGGTTTTATAATCATTTCATCATTTCTTTAATGAATAACCCATGGAAAAAAGAATCATTTTCCAAAATAATTTTACTACAGTATCACCTTGGTAAGAGAACTGGGTTCTTTAATCATAATGTCATCATAAACATAAACCATTCAGTTAATGAATAAAAATGATTATGTTGGATCATATCCATAGTAAACAATAAAAAAACTCTAATAATTTAATCTATGATATAATAAAATGTTCAATGATTACATGGGAAATTTATTGAGTGAAATTTATCTTCTTCCAAAAGAAATATATAAAATACCTAACACTATGAAAAACCTTTTCTTATAATTTAATATTAGAAACATATAATAGTGTATTTTAAAATTATTTCAAAAATACATTAATGACTATATAATTTCTTAATATAAATTTTTTAAAAGGTATTGCATTGTTAAAATAATTTTATTTGATATCAATTATGAAAACATAAAGCGGAATCATTTTAAAAAATATACTTTCAGATTTTAAAAACACTTTTTAATTATTTTTTGGAAAAACATATTCTCTGAAAATAATATATAAATATTATCAAATATGATTTTTTAAAATATTTTAAAATATTTATCTTGAAAAAAAATATATTAATATTTGAAAAACATTTTTAAAAATTTAACGCATTTTGAAAATCATTTTCAATGAAAATAACATTGAGTACTTATATTGTAATATTTTAAAAATAATTTAAAAACATTTAATAATATATTTATAATATTCCTTGAAAATGGTCTTAAAATATCATTTGAGGAATTATCTAAAACATTTTCTAAAAAATAAGGTTCTTATGGAAAATAATTTTTTCTACCCAATGGAGTAATAATGGTTGATTTTATTGAAAACAGTTTCTTAATTATCGTAAATAATAATGCATTTAAAATGATAGGGTTACATGGATATGAAATTGAAAACTATAGGAGAGTAAAATTCATGAAATTTCATGAGAGGTATATCCTAATATTTGAACATTGGAGACTTAATTAAAAACAATCCTAACATATAAAATGATTACAATATAATGTAATTACTATATTGTTAATATTGAATAAAAAATCCATATATGAATAACATAAAATGTGTAAGATATCATCATTTTATGAAGATAACTCATGATTTATTTCATTTGTTATATTTACTTATATTGAGTAATTTCTATTTGGGTTTTAAAATGGGGTTTATTCTAGTGAAAACTATGAAAAATGGATGAAAAAGGCACACCACACGGTTGGTGCATGGTTAGGGAAAACCATACACCCCAAAACATAAAAAGAATTAAATCATGGATAGTGGGTGTTTTCAAAGGTGGTGAACACTTTTTATAATTTATCCCCCACTTAGGAGTAACTCTAAATCCTATAAAAGAGGCATACAATTAAGGTTCATGATTAGGGAAAACTGTGCGACCCTACCCAACAAACCATGTGCATGTTTTATATTGACCCAATTTTTTTAAATTAATCGAACCCCAAATTTAATCTAAAATTCAACCCTATATAGTATTTCATGATTTGGGATCTCTCATCATGACAATAATGAATTTGCATCCTAATTTATTCATGATTTTATGAACATATATAATATTTGTACCCCTATCGTTAAGAGAAATATATCTCTCATGGTTTCTGATTCTTCTTCCTTACGTCGCATATTCTTTTAGTTCTTGTTCTTCCTATTTTAGATTAGATATAGGACAATGTTTTTTGGATATATATATAGGATTATATATCTATATCTATAATATATATATCTATACTTGTTAAATCATTATTTAGGATATCAGATTTGGATCTCTTACTACATCATTTTGAAGCTCAAATTTTGGTGTTTTTAGGTGGGAGGTCGTTCATCAAAATATTGAGGTAGGCGGTCTCAAATTCAAATCATATATTATATATTTTTATTATTTTTATATAATTTAATAACACAAAATTTGTTTTTAAAAATATAGTTCTTGATTAAATTAATTTATTAGGTGAATTAGTTAATTATTTATATGTGAATTGGGGAGTTTTGGAATTATGGATTAAGAGATAATAAATTTTATATTTAATTATGAGATATTGAAATTTTTGGTTTGGATATTAGTAATTCTAAATTAATTATGAGATTCATATATTGATAACTGATATGATTAATTGTGGAATTAATTATGAGATTTATAGTAAGAGATATTAATTAATTAATTGATGAATTAATTAATTTGATTGACATACTTAATTAACTATTTATTTAGTTAACGGGTGTATATGGTAATATAATTGATTATTTTAATAATTGAATTATTTGATCAAAATAATTTATTAATTTGTAATGGAAATTGATATGGATAAATAATTGTAGAATTATTATGTGATTAATTTTAAAATGGTAATTTAGATGTGAATTTAACAATTGTAACATGGTCATTATAATGGGTGTGGAATCAATGGTAAAAATTTTCATTTTGATTTGAATTTAAGAATGGTAACATAGTAACTATAATGTGTAAGGTATGAATGGTAACATAGACACATTGTTTTGAATTAAATAATGGGAACATGATTATTCAATTTTTTAATGATTTAATGGTAACATTGGAATTAAAATAATAATTAAATATTGAAAAAAATGTATTTTGAGACAAAATTTCACAAGGGATTAATTCAAGCTCTGGCATGAGTAGATTTATGGATTGAGGTATGGGTTTCTACGAGAACCAACATGTAATGTGGTTAAATAATCATAAATTGTGAATAGATAACTATTTATTATTCATTTTAATTATTTTCTTTATTCAACTACAAAGACTTTCTATTCATTGGATTTTGTTTTAGACTCCTGTAGGGGTGGCCTACTGTGTTTTACTCACAACCTGCATAGGCTTCTTGATCAATACATGAATAGACTTTGAGATTCCCTGATAGGTTAAGGGAAAATTCCACAACACATAAGGTTCAAATGTAAAGGATCATGTATTAGGGAACCATACATGATTCGTGTCTGTATTGGAAGTTTTCAATGGATTTAATTTTGGGTTTTCATTTTAGACATCAGGCAAATACTTTAGAATGGAATTGTTTAAAACATTATTTTTTATAGTATGTCAATTTTTGGATATCATGTGACATTGGTATTATTCGTGGTTATATGTTATTATGTTATTTTTAGTCATTTTTACACTGGTTTTTTACTGTGTTACAAATATGGTATAGTCTCCCGATGAAGGATATTAGTCCCTCACTCCTAGTCAGCCACATATACCATATAGGGAAGGGCACTTGAGGTCATGTGACTAATCAGATTGGGGGAAGATTTCCTGGCACCTGGGCCAGGACATTTTAATGTGGTATCAAAAGAGTTTTATTTTATTTTTATTTTTTCATACTATTCATGGAAAGGTAGTGAAGAGACTATGTAGATTTAGGCCTTGGTTGTGAGCTCGTGTATGGGAGTAGATAAGCCAACTACGAGGGAGAACCCATGTACCTAGGGTTAGATTGTTGTGATTACTATTTTCAGTTACCTTTGATTATTATTTCAACTTAGGCATTGCACTTGTTGTGTGATGTGATTATTAATGCTGAGATTCTCTATAATTTGAATCGTGGCCTAGTATAGAACGAGATTTGAGATAATAATCATCATTATTGAGACTTTGGCTTGTTATGACATGAATCATTTTAAGAACGCCAGGGAAAATAGGATATGGGTATGTTATTGACCATGAACTTATTTTCCTTTTTTTAATTGAAATTTAACTATTTCCAAAAATGAAATTTCTAAATATTTATCAATGACGCATTATGATAATAAAAGGGTGTCTAACTGATAAACATGAATAATGATAATGTGATTACCATTTTTAATTAGGTGAAATGTGTAGTATGGTTAATAGTAGTGAAAAAACATCAGTTTTGACATCATGTTTAGGTTTTGGTAATTGTAATGATGAGGATTGTTATGTTAATCTCTTATGAAAACATGATGATTTTTTGAACTATGTCCTAGGTTGTGTGTATCAAATTTTAGAGATTAAGCCTCCACAATGAGGCTTGTTGAGAGTTCGACTGGAGGAAATTGTTGGGGATGATCCTTCAATAGTTGTACGTGAGGCACTGATTGTGCTAGGTGATGAAACCAGGGAGTAATTCTGAGTGAAATATGCTTGCTACATGAAATTCATCTGAATATACCTATAGCGTGTTGCGAAGAGTATGTCAAATCTGACATGGGAGGTCTAGTTTCAGAACCCTCTAACATTTAATGAAGAGGGTGGACCAAAGGGATATGGGTTCTTGGTTGAGTCCATCATGAATATACTTGACCACCTGGATATTATTTCAGAGATGATGATCAATTTTTCTACATAAATACTATTAGGATCAACAATGTGTTAGTGGTATGTTCAGGTACGGACCAGATAGCTTGATGGTATGTTATAGAAGGACTTTTAAATATGTTCTTGAAGACCATAAATGAAAATATTTTGAATAGGACATAGAAACTTTGTTCAACAACTTTGTTCATTGTTGGTGATATTGAATTATGTCCAAAACAATCTTTAAGTATCTCATGTACTTCTCCTCGGATTCCAAGAACACAAGGATGTCATTGATAAAGACTACCACAAATCTATCTCTTCAAGGATAAGATATCTTGTTCATATTTCTCATGAACACTAATATGACATTTTTCACACCAAATGGAATCACCAATTACTCATATTGATCATACAGACATTTTAATGTCATCTTTAGTAAATGTTTGTCTTGTACTCACATCTTTTGATAGCCTGATCTGAAGAAAATCATCGATAACCATCATGCCCCTCTCAAAAAATCAAATTGTTCATAGATCCTTGTTAATTGATTCATCTTCATCATAGTCACCTGATTTATTATTTAGTGTCCTATACACAACCTCAACCTCCCATTATCCATATTGGAAAACAAAACGGGGGCTACCTAGGGTGAAAACATGGGTCTCATTAGTCCCTTCCTATTCATTAACTCCCACTGTACTCTATGCTCCTGAAGCTCTATAGGAGTCATCTGATATGATGGAAATGATATCATTGTTATCTTTGGGTGTAGATCAATGAAAAATTCTATCTACCAGCATTGAGGTAAACTCGTAACAACATTAAGGAATATTTCCTCATACTCAACCACCACTGTAGGAAACTAGAAACTCATAACATGAAATGAACCAAGGGTTAGGCTTTCCAAATGATGATTAATAAGCTTCACCCTTATATGCATGATTCCATCCTATGATTCTAGGGATTCGTTTGCACTGAAAAAATAATTCATGGTTCCATGATTGTGGACATAACTCAGCAATCACCTAAACTAGTCAAACTTGAAATGAATTGTTGATAAATCGATACCAAGAATGATGTCGTAAGTCCTCTGTGATATGAAAAAGAGATCCCAACCAAAACCATCACCTCCAAGATTCAGGTCACAATGTCAGCATAAGGGTGTTGTCATTGTGTCTTCTCTAGTATGTGTCTCCATGCATAATGGTCTATTCAACCAATCAACCAGAATTTAAAACTATCATACAAGATTTTGGGTATGAATTTAATGGATATAACCCTTATCTATTAGTTATTAAAATACTTTTGAAATGGAAAAGATCATACCTTGAATCATTCAACAATATCCTAGGTCATAAGAATTTACTAGGTGTAGCTGTCCCCACCCCTGTCCTTCAACTCAATTATCCGAGTGCGGAAAATCTACTAATAGTTGTGGTAAAATATCGAAACATTTACAAAATACTACTGCTCTCCCATCTCCTCCATCATTACCAACATCCTTATTGCATTCCTTCTTCTATCATTGTCTCTACCTTGGTGGTCCATACATAGTTTCTCTCTCAGTTGTATGGTGAGTTGGAAAATATATGGTGAGATGTCCCCTACCATCACATGAGTTCCACCACCTATATCTAGGATGACTGGACCCCCATTTTAGCCATATATTATATTTCATCTATCAAGAATCCTCCTCCAATGATGTCTACAAATTCTTGTTCTCTGAGAAAGATGATGAATCTCTACTACCAATGTCACTACACCTGCATACCCACTACTAAAAATCATTAGATTTATATGCTCATCCAATTAAATTTGACGAAAAAATGTCACTCTAGTACCCCAAAAGAGGTAGGAATGTATAGAGGAATAATTATGGCTCAGAAGTTTTTACGAAGACCATGCACAAAGGTCCATACGGTAAAGAACTGATATCAAACCAAATTTATTGATTACATGGAAAGGTTGGTAAACCTCAATGAATACTTAGTTAATATCATGCTTCCCTGCAAGAGCTAAAGAAGTTCTTGGATACACACATCCCTCTATTTAACTGGTGAGAAATCCACTATAAGGATACTATTTAACTCTTTCCATGAGATAGATGCTCAACCACAGACATGATAACTAAACCACAACTTCTCCCTTCAGAGCCATGAAAAATGCACTCATCCAAGACCACCATCTAACCTAATGTTGTCTTGATCATATAGGAAACCTGGGTCGCCACTAGAATCTAGTCCTCAGCCGCCTATGGGTCAGGCTCCCCTCAGATCCAGAGGGGTCTCTACTACTAAATCCAGTGAAGCATGATCAACATGTGCATGTCATCAACCTCTACTATAAGTACCACATGATTATATAAAGGAGGATTGGTTCGTGATCCATATGGAGGTAATATCTCACAATCTGGTTTATGAATCATTTCCTTGACACTAATGGAATCATCCACGTGATCTTAATGGTGAATTGTAGATGGTATATATCACATCGACATCCTAAATGTAAGAATGATATACCAAAATCAATGAGTATATCTATAAATATAACATAAGATATAAATGAAATCACAACCCATTCATATAAGATGCACATACCATTTTCTTCCCTACAACTAGTATTATCCTTCAATTATTTGAAAAGAATGTGATTAGAGTCTCAGTGTATGGATTCATCGATCACTGCACCATCACTGGAGTATCTAAATGAAATCCAAATTTGAAACACCTGACACTATTTCACAAAACGAATCTCATAGAATCCCAGTAATAAGGTATAACTAACCATCTCTAATACTATATCATCATGACACATCCTAGTCGGTACCATGTAATGTCTCCCCAAAACCACCTCTACTAGGATAGGGGATGGTGAATAGCACCGATTTATCTTATCTCTAACATGGGAGGGATTTTTTAAGTACCTATACACATGAAAAAAAATTTCCCCTCTCAAAAAATGTTTAAATGGAAAATAAATTTAACAACTAATGTATCCGTACATTGATATTCCAAAAATAGAGAATGGCAATAAGGAAAGAATGTAAACATGTCCAAATACAAGACCACCACAAAGATTCTATAACAAAATTACAACATGAATGAAAAGGTACTGGGGATAATGTATATAATCCATAGGAACACACTTTATTCATTCTAGTCTCACTAAACACCGTCTAGTCCTATTCGTCCTAGGACCCAGCAAAAAGGACAATTGTCTCTACAAGTCATGACACATCTTGGAAAACATATCATGTCTTCATACTGTGTCTGTGTAGTCATGCACACCATGTTGGACCATGCACTCTTCCTTTTTATGGATAAATGGATTTATCCCATGTACCCATGTCTTTGTACTAGTACACATCTTAGCACATGTATTTGGTCTAACCCATGCTGTGTGGTAGTTACAAACCATTTAGGTATTCATTGTACTCCACCTCGTGATTTTTTACATCCCAAGTAGATGCTGAGTTCATCCAAGAAGGACCACATGTCGTTAGTCCTAACCACTTTTCTTATTATACCATTATGCTACATTGAACTCTATCTACTTATTAGGGGGCCCACACTCAATGTAAACCCTATTTTCATGTCATGTATATTGGGATTTTCATGAAACCCTGGTTTTTCCTCCCGCTCGTTCCCATGAAATCATCGCAATAATATCGTGCTCCAATCATGCAGAAAACCATGGATATACATTGGAAAAACATGATACAACCGTTTACTAGAATCTTTTCTTCAAATTTCTTCTTAAAATATATTCTATTCGTCTCAAAGGTCACCCACGTGTCCCACTTGAAATTAAGGGGTGTTTAAATCCAATCTGATTTGTTTTCTACTACCTCCATCGCACATCAATTTAATGATACCGATCATGGATCTACAATCTCATATCATTGAAAAATGAAATACATGCACAATAATCGATTCATTGGTAAATCATCGAACCGTGGTCTAATAAAGAATTCCCCCTATGAATTGTGAATTTGGGAGAAAAGAATAAATCAAAAGAGAGGAACGAACCTCGATCAATATTAGTGTCAACATCCATCTATTTTTGTCAAAACATCAAATCATGAAATCAATAACCATATATAATTCTCATTAATAAACCCCAAAAAATCATCACATACTGTAACGAAATAAAATAATGGATCATTCTATTCATTTATTAACCCATTTTCGACATAGAAATCATGAAAGGGGATAGAAATCAAAATAGAAAACATTCCCTACTTTGATTAGGATTGATCACTGATGAAGAATGATTTTTTTGTGTTCTTTATAAAATCATTCCAAATTGATATTCATCAATCGTTGATCCATGATCTGTAGTCATTCATCATAGAGGGTTCCCTAGATCTCTCTTTAATGGTTATCATGTATATCCAAGGTTATGTAGCTAACCCTAGGTCTTTCTTATAATAATTTATTGAAAAAATATTAAACCAATGCATTGGAAAATGGAATAAAATAATTTATTGTAATTGTTTTAATCAATTTTGTGTCCATGGTGAATTTTCAAAAAAACATGCATCCACTAATTTTAAGATGTTCCTACAGTAAAACTCTTGTTCTGAGTTTAATGGTTCACATAAATTTATAATACTATAATCTATTTAGAATTTATTTTTATTCCTTTGGATAATCATGCACTCATGCTATTTATTATATTTGATATATTTTAATGATTTATTATAGGGACACCTGGACTTAGAATATCACACCGTCTTAACATCTACTCTATGAAATTAGACATATAATGTTGTAAAATATTACATGGAAAATATAATTCATTAAAATAATTTTCACCCTATAGGATCTTGTGGTTGTTGCATATATCTTAGTACTATTAAAATGGGGCTCGTGTTGGATTTGTTAACTCTTATGCTGACATTGAAAATCCATGTATTATCCCTATACATATTAAAATTTTTGAGCAACCTATATAGGTTTATTATTCATAATTACACTATTATTTAGGGTCCTAGGCAGGATTCCTCTTCTAATTAATTGATTCCAAGGATTCCATATTAAATTCATCTATATAATAATCATCATGGATCCATTTTATGATTCATACTTTTACCTTAATTATTATGGATAACGAGTAGGATTCCCTGGATTATGTGTACAGTCTTTGAGGTGCCCATGTAGGATGTCTCTCAAGTGTTTTTACATAAGCGTCCCAGTGGGTGCCTCGATGATTGATTGGCCCCGATCTAGTATGTTGGTTTTGGGTATAAATGGAAGCTAGAATCTTCTTAGAACCTACAATGAACATGTAAGCCTGTGAAACTGAGGAATTATTTTTAGGATTATGACATTGAACACCCCAATTATTTTATTAATTTAATCACATGTTTATAACTAATGCAGCAATGATTAAAATTGGGGTTACATAGTTGTGGCTGATGAGACAGGCATGATATGCATTTCATTATTGGGATAACAATATGTATTTATTCGTATCTTGATTCAGATCCATTTTGTTATTAAAATATTTTATTAGTATGCATAGAAGAAATTTCTAGAATTTGGGTTTGGTACAATATGTCATTATAGATGGGAATGTCATCAATTGATTATGATTTTTAGGGATTACCTCCCTTAATTATGATATTTAGGGCATGGAATCCCATGATTATGATATTTTGGCAAGAAATCCCTTCATTATGATATTAGGGAATATAGTATCTTCATTATGAAATATGGGGATGGTTTCCCAGTTGATTAGATTCTATTAGATGACTATTCTCTCTAAATAGAGAGGGATGATTATGAAGTCCCTAGTCGATTTGGGGATTGTGGTGGTAGGCGTGGTGGTCCTCACTATTGATGATACATGTACTTGATATTTGATTATTCTTTACTCATGAAATTTGTAGGACACTCACTAGGGTTAGGTGGATACAAAATTACTATATCTCCCAGAGGTACTTCATTGGGATAGATCTATTGAGACATTTTTATGAATGAACATCATAAATGTACTTATGTTTAGAGAGAATTATATTTATGGATCGCTTAAGGGTAACCCCTTTATAAATTTTTTGTGTTTCAATGTCATGAATTATTTTATAACAAGACCAAAGGGTCATACATCAGACTTAATTCACATAGATTGAGATATATTGAATCTACCTCATTGGAATTATGCAAGATTGTCTATCGGTATGTTGAATCGCTTCATATAGCTATTATTTGTGAGTATAGGTGATCCTAGGTTTATGGCATGTATACCACATGTGGTGATGTATCTTTCTAAGAGATATTTCTAGATATGAATAAAGTAGGTATTGTATGTTACAATTACGAACCTAGGGATCAACTTAATTATGCATGACAAGAGTGGTAGGACATCTAGATCAATGCTCTCTCTATTGGATGACCAGATGATCGAAATTAAGGAACCAAGGATAAAAAACTGTGGATTTATTTTATTTTTTCACCTTAATTATTTAGATACATATTTAGTTATATATAAATATTTGAGAATATATATATATATATATATATATATATATATTTATATACATAATTTCTCACTACCCAGTTGACCTGGATTACAGACCCAAGGATCGACTATGTTTTCATGTTATCTATTTTATATATTATATGCAGTTATGTCTCACCTAGGCGTAGCATATTTAATGACCACTCTCTTATGACATTATATTAACAAGTTCATCATTTTGGTGGACTAATGAGATTATTTCCCACTAATGTATGTGAACCTGATTGATTGTGTATACATGATGTCTATATTTCATATTGTTCATAGACTACATGATGGATAGGGATGAGTTCATGTGTTGCATGATTTAGTGGATCTATTCATGTGGATTATTTTTTATCCTACTTGAATATCATGGATGTTTCATGGAGACCAATTATGTTTTTAGTGTTGTAGGTAGTAGTGGTGCACAATACTTTTATTTTATTTTCTTTTTATATTATCCTACTTATATGGTTGGCCTAATGGGAGAACAATTTTTTATTTATGACATGGTTGTTCAATATTTTATATAGTTACATTTATTATTTCATCAATCTATGTTATCGTAAATTTACGGCTTCCACTCTCTATTTAATAATACTCTAGATAATATATATTTATTTAATATATTTTTTATCGGATTTGTGTGTATATTCTCCCCATAATAACATGTTTAAACCATAACATATCGTTTAATGCCACTAGAATTTGGGGAGGCATGCTTGAGTCTGTATGGAGAACCAGTTTGGGGAACTTATTAGTGGTACCCATGATAGAATGTTAAAAATTAATATCAATGGTACTATTTTCCTTGATTTACTATTTGGGATATGTTATATAGGAGAAATAATAGTTTTTTAGAACATATGATGGATATAAGGCCGGAGCATGAAGTTCACTTACTCATGTAAGATTTTATGGTATCCTTGGTAATGAGATTGTTGTTCTAATCTATGATGTTATATTTGCATATAATTTTTTCATTGATCGATACAGAAGTTGTATTAATTTTATGATTTTTTATTGATCTTTGTATTATGGACCATTGGATAGAGTCCAACTATTTATTTTCACTATTGTATAGAAAATTCATCATGTGTCATATGAATTATTTTTGGAATGTAGCATTCACAAGGTAACAGAAATCTAGTTTGTAGTTTTCTTGATGATAGATCCCAATAGTTTAATGTGATATGAATAAGCGAAGTGTTGTTTTCCCATTAAGGTTTTAAGTGTTATTATAAAAAATTTACCAAAATTCCTATATATTTCTTTCTGGTGATAGTGACGTAGATATATATTGAATTTCTTTATGGTGAGGTTAATTATACTGTCCTCATACATGGGAAGTGTAGTGAACCTAGAAAAACTATAGTGAATATGAATCCCAAATATTGGACCACATGTAGGTTTTTAGAAAGGTCTGATTTTTTATAGCATCATAAACAATATTTATATTGTTTTTATACATATATAGGTTGAATTTTTATTTAAATGACCATAATTTGTTGTTATCTGGTTAGATCAATGAGTTATATGTTTATTGGAAACAAAATGATTCTTGTGAACTGGACATTGAGGGGTATTGCCTTATATAGATGTGTTTTAATTTTTAATTCAATATCACTTATCTGTTTGTATCATGGATAATTAGTATAATTTCTTAATGATGATGATTATAAGATAGGATTTCACCCTTTTAGGTTGTGTTTATAGTTATAACCCTCTTAGGTCAATGTTATCCATACCTCCATCAGAGATGCATAAATTTTGTGATACATGGTTATACCTTGTTTCAAAGTTGTTACAATTTATATATACATACAAGGTTGGAGTCATAGTGGCCCTTATTTTAGACTCATGCCGTAGTAGTTCTATGTTTTTTTACTATGGGATACCATCGATTAGGTTTGGCCCAGGTTGTTGAAGTTATTTTTACATTGTTAGTATGATTGTCTAATCATTGAGACAGATGCATGGTTAGTTAATCGGTTTTGCGATATAGAAATTTTTATTCATTTTTTATTTAAGGAAAACCACATGCGTATATTGATTAGGGAATGGATTCAATGGGAAATACTTTTTTTTGTTCATGGAAAAGTCGAAAAGTGTATCCACATTTTCTAATCTAGTCAGAGAGTGTGTTGACACTCATGAATAGAACAATGTTAGATGATAGGCGGTCATGGAATATATCATGTATTTTGAGAATTTAGTATTTTTAAGAGGAGATACGAAATTGCATCTAGATTAATCATAATGAAATTCTATATAGCACACTTATTTTCACCCTATGATGGATGGCTTTAAAAATCATGAGGTGGGTGGTTATGTAATTTGATAGTTATAAATGGTTTCATTTTAGTCCTTAATATTTTAGTGGTGGTGTGCTAGAAATGGAATGTTGGATTAAAATATTTTTTGTAGGTATAAATTTCTATAAGTTGTGGTTTAATAGATTATTTCACTATATGGTAGAGGTGACTTCAAAAATAAATCTGGTGTTTGAGGTAGTAAACCCATAGCTGGAGTTGGTTAAATTATTGTACATTCTGTTATGATGTAAGAATGGATTTGGATAACTATAAAGATAGTTAAATTGAATATTTTTGTACTCATATTATCATGATCTATCATGAAATCCTTTTTAGTATGTTGATATTGAATTGGGATTATAGTAAGATTATTCTTATTGAAATATCATTCCTGGCTTAATGAATGAACCCATTGAGTTTATTCCCAAGGTGTGGTATATGGTATTCCCTATGGTGTGGATTACACAATTTTTTTTTTGAGTGTGATGAACATCATCCTAGGTTGTAATACGATGTTTATAGTCGGTCTTTGAACTTGAATTTGGGTTATCAGATGAAAATAATGTTATTCCTATTGTAGGGAGTTCCATATCTATTGTAGTTAAATGTATTAATTGATAGAGGATCTATTAACACTATGGGGATAGTCATTGGATAGTTAAGATAGCATTTTTTGAATATTATAAAGTTGATATATTGGTTGTCATTCCACCATGTATTCTCGAGGGCGATAATGTTTTGTTGTTGTTGTTGTAACAATTTGTTTTTTTCATGCCTATGATTTTGGGAAGATGTTTTAATTTTTTAAATTAGGTTATTTTATGGGGTAAAATGGCCATTTTACTATATGATATAATCTTTTATAATTTTTTTAAGAACATTTTTTATAAATACCCTAATTCTAGTAGCCCATTGTAAGTGGTTACATTATTATATTTTGACATGGTATAAGAGATAACATCCAAAAAACCAATTTGTATTGTAGTTTACAAAATAAGGATACATACAAGAATATTACATTACAATTTAAAATTTAAAATATAAAATTGTAAATCCATTTATAACACTATTATTTTCCCAGATTATCGATGCATATCAGTCATAATAAACTTTTTTGACTCTTAGGGAAAAAAATCATAAAGGGGTGAGATCATATGCTTTAAAAGTGTTTGAAAATAGCAGAAGATGACAAGGAATAATCAATATGGAAGGGTAAATAATTGAATATTTTATCCATTTATTCAATAACTTTATCATGAAAAATTATATGGCATGAATAGATTATGATCACATAATTCCATATAAAATAATCACATAACATTGAAACAAATCCATGGGTATTATAAAAAATAAAATTATGCACATGGAAACCAATAAATAACATCATAATGAAATTATTCATAACATCATACATTTAAACATACCATAGAGGCATTGGCCATGACATTTGAAAATACTATAATGTCCTTGATCTATGACATCTGAATGTAAATGGGGAATTTCTTAGCTAAATCCCAATCTATTATGTCTTATATGACCTAATAATGCATCGTGGGTCTATTGTAGGATCCACCCATCACATTATAAGTCCAATGTAATCTTCCCATGAATACATATTACAAATCAATCAACAAAATTTAATGAAATCAATAACTATTTGTATTGGAGGAGCAAGTCTTACAGAATATCAATACTACTCTAGTAAAAATATTCAAAATAATTCCAAAGTAATTATATTAATAGATTTATTAGACTACATCAAAAATTTAATCTCAATCAAAACATGTTGACATATATTAAAATATGATAAATAGGTTACTGAACTATGTATTGTGGAAAATACCTTTTTTGCAATGAAAATTAGTTTTAACTACATTGAAAATAATAATAAAAATATAAAAAACAAGGTAATAAATAAATAGTTTTCTTTGAAAATATCCTTGTAAACATGTAAATAAATATTGAAATATTTATTTAATAATGATTCCAATAAATTCTATTCATGTATTATATCTTACAAAACATTCTTTTCACATTTTTGTATGAAATTTCATAATGTAACTTGTTTGGAAAATGAGGAAAATATTCCTTTTATATTTTTTAAAAAATAACTCATAAATTATAAAATTACTATTGAAAACAATTTTGTAATAATATAATCATTTCATAATTTTTTTCAAAATCATGGCATTGGAAGAGAATCCTTCACTAATTGAGACAAAACCATAAACAACCCCATTTAAGGATGAGATTGTGAATTAACACTTACCATTTTTCTATATTTTTAATCAAAATCCATGTGAAATAAATAAAATTAATGAATATTTACATAACATTATGAAAAGGATATTTATGATATAATATATAAATTTTATTGAATAAATATAAAATAAAATAAATAAGTGATGAATATGAAAAATGTAAAAGTTGGACTAAAATGCTTACCTCCAGTTTGACATTATTCTAACATGTTGAAAACTATTTATAATATTATAAATATGTTATTAATTTATCCCAAAACTATTTTAATTTTTATAACATCTTGTATGATCGTTTAATATAATATTACCCAAATTTTATTAGTTTTTTTTAAATATTTTCACGATTTTGGGTGTTAATTTCCTTACATTCTCTAGAAATTGTTTCATAAAAGTCATCCATATGGTTCATAAATTATAGATAAAACATATAAAGATTGATATTAATGTTTTATATATCATATTTAATAAATTTTTAGAACTATTCTTATTTTTGAAAATTTAAAATGAATCAGAGTTATTTGTAAAGACAGTAAATCGTACGAACACATGAGCAATGATGTCGTTTCTAAATGGTTTAAATTTTTAGGAAGTTGGTGGTATATTAATTTTCATGAATTGAGATAATATCATAATAATCATAAAAATCCATTATTTCAATCATTATAACCATCTATGTAAAGTGATCATGAAAAAAATTACGATGGCACATGGAGATGTTAGTCGAACATATGAACGTGTGGTGCATTCATTTTTCATAGAAAGGATAGAATATACAATAAAGTTATTTCATATTAAAAATTGAATATAAGTTTATATATTATAGTAGATTTATTATTTTTGGATAGGAAAATTACAGAATGATAAACTATAATAAGAAATAAACATGAATGAGTTAGTAAATATGATTACCTCTTCTTCAGAAAACATCATTTATATTTATTCGTAGGGACACTAGGGATTATCTTTTGTGAAGAATAGAACATAGATAACATTTATTAGAAATTTATGAAATGAAGTAGTCATGTTTTTTAATATCAAGATGGCTCAATATGGTTTATATAACTGGATGAAGGGGTACCATTTTATAATTGAAGTGAGGGGCCACTTTTGGAATTTCTCTAAATAATAATATATAATAAGACTATTGTAAATAATAATGACTCCAAATATCAATGAAATGATCATGGTATAAAAATTTATAATACATATTATACCATTTATGATTACTTCATTTTTTATTTTTAAATATTTTAACTAAATATTATATTCTGAAAATATCATTATTGTCAATATTGAAACTATTCATTATATTAACTTAAATAAAATGAAAAACACAAGATAAATATTAAATAATTAGTTCAATACTAACAAAGAAATGAAAATATATCTATAAATTATGTGGAAGAAAATAATTATCTCAAATTATATTAATTTTATCATTATTTATATCATTTATTTGATTTTCCCCTTAATAAAATAATTACGGAAATAGTTCTCTCAAATCATTTAAGTAAATTATTTCATCATTAAAAATTAAAAATAAGATACCATAATGAATATAATTACTTTACATTATAAATTTAAAATTATAGTTGAATTCATCTTCTTGAAATAATAGATTAAAATTTTTATTTTTATTAAAATCATGTATGTGTCATCGTTGAAATTTCAGTAAATAAAATATGATAAGGGTCATGATCACTTCCTAATGAAAAAATGTGGCCATGTATCCAAAAATTGAATAAATATAGATTTAAATTATACATAAAACAATATTGGGGAATTTTTTATTTTAAATCTTTTCTCCTTATCATATAGTTTCCATCACATATGACCAAATTCAAATTTACAGTGGTAAAGAAACTAAAAATGTTACTACTCATATTTTACTAAAATAAAATTTATCTATTTTAAAAACATTGATACTATTAATATAAATATAGAATACATTTTTCAAATCCAAAACACATAATATTGAAAATTTATTTTAATATTAATTTTGTAAAATGTAATGAATAAATTTTTTATTGAATATTTCATTTTCACGACGAAAAATTTTCTTATAAGAAATTAATGTATATGTATGATTAAAATGTAATTATATATATTTAATAAGTAATTTTGAAGTAAATTTATGATCAAATTAAAATCATAATGTTTCCTTTTAAATATAAATAAAATTAATGTTTTATAAATATTTGGTATTTTAACTATTCACTAATCAATTATTCATTTCTGAAAATTTTCATAAACTCAACATAAATGAATTTTTATATACTGATTTGAAAAACTAATTTAATTTTATCAGAAATAAATTTAATAGTATTGAAAATTAATTATATTTATTACATCATTTAAAGGAATAAATATAATGTTTTTAAGAAAACATAAATTTAATGATTTAAATTAGATTACTAAAACTTATGTGTTTATTACGTAAGAATTAATAAGTATATTTAAAATAAAAATGGTTGCAAAATTTATTTATAAATATAATTACTCTGATTAACAGTTTCCAATTTAATGTCTAGTTTATAATAGTAATATTAGAATAATAATATTAATAGAATATCGTAGTGCATTTGAACTCGATTTTTTATGCAATACAGGGTATTAAAGTGATTAAATTTATTAAAAAAGAGACCTATAATAAAACATTATTGTGTAAAATTCATCCCACCAATATTTCTAATCCTCATTATATCTCAAATTTCATCTCAAAAATATATTTCAGTAGGTCAACATTATAATCTCATTAGGTTACCAAATCACATCTTTTGTCTTATGATTATTCCAAAGAACCATTACTAGTTGATTCACCTAATTAATCAAACCTTATTCTCTTGTATAAAAAAATATAGATAGAATCATCATAGTAATATATTTCATGTTCCAATTCTATTTATTTTTAATTGAGATCATTCTTTGGTTCTGGAATTCACTTTCATAAAAAAGAGATTTTGAGCACATCCTGTACTTTAGAAATGTTATGTGGGTTTTCCAAATGGTAATCCACAAATCAAATTATTTCCATGATTTCAAAAGTTCTAATGTACATAGATCTAGGTTTCTCATTCTTAACAAATCATAGAACACCCTTTCATGGATATACCTTCAAAAATTAATGATCTCCCACTTTAAATTCCAAATATTTTCTCGGTTTAAAATCATAGTCCTTTTGCATACATTGATCTAATTTGATATGAATTTTAATAATATTTTACTTTCCCATTGATTATTCCATATGTTATGCACCTAAAAGAATAATTTTATTAACATATACCCAACAAGTAGGTGAATGAAATTTCATTCCATATAACGCATAATATAGAGCTATTTAAAGACTTAAATGTAATATATTATTATAGGAATATTATACAAAATTTAAATTTTGATACAATACGCCAATAATAGCTTGTGATAAGTACCTCAACATGTCTTTTAACATTTTCACAGTCCTTTCCAACTACCCCTCAGTTTGAGGGTGATTACCAGTTCCCAAATGTAGCTCCTTATCAAGTGCAATCTGAAGTATTTTCCAAAATTTTTATGTCAATATATGATCATTATTAGATAAATTTGAAATAGATGCACCAAAATGTATTACAATTTCATAAATATAGTTTATTACAAGGTTATCCTAAGGATAATACATCCTTATAGTTAGTAAATGTGAATATTTTTTATATTCATCAATAATTACCCATATTGATTATGTATTTATTAGAGTATTTAGCAATACAGTGAAAACATATATTGAATGGTCATGGAATTTCCATATAGAAATATGTAGAGTCTTCATGACTCCCCTATTATTTTTTATTTTATCATTATCCTACTTATATACTAACATCATAAATCATAATTTTAATTTTTTTTCTTCATATTATGCAACAAAAATTGTTCTATCAAATCCCTATACATATGGGTTCTACTAGAGTGTATTGAGAAATTAGATCTATGAGAATTATCCCAAAATTATATTCTGTGCACACACATAGAGGGTATACAAAGACTCTTTCCATATATTTGAACATCAAATTCATATATAATGTTTTCCAATTTCCGATCATTTATAGATTTAATCTTCATCTTACATTTTTCATCATTATACTGAGATGTTTTTATCATTTCAAATAAAAATAGGTTGTAAACTAAATAATTGATGAGTGATGTCTCCCCATCCATAATAATTACCATATCCATATTTACTAGATCCACGATCAGATGATCCCTATTAGTTATCATTTTGTTATAAACTCCCTAAGCCTTCATTATCAATGCATCTATTACCTTATTTTCCTTACAAGGTGGTAGTGTATTAAACAATAAAAATCCTTGAGTAGCTTCATCCATCGCTAATGAATCATGTTCAACTATTTCTTTGAGAATATATATTTCCATCTCCTATGATTTGTATATATCTCACATCATTCAACATAGAGATAGTGTCTCAATGTCTTCAAAGAAAAAATTATGGTCGCTAACTCAAGATCAAGAGTTTGTAGTCATGTTTATGAGTTTTTAACTGTATATATGTATGGGAAATAATTCTACCATTATGAATAAAGAAACAAAAAATTCTAACACTAGGTTAATCAGTATAAATAAAACATATCCCATTTCATGATGGTAAAATCAAGATCATATAATTCAACAATATTATCTTTAATTCATCATTATATTATTCACATTACTTTTGTAAAATAAAAAAAATTGATTTCTGAGTAAGCTTGGGTAATATGCTATCCAATCTGAAAATTTATTGAACAAACCACCAGAAGTAAACTTTTAAATAACCAAACTATGTTCCTTTGTTAATTCTGTAGGAATATGACACTATTTTATATCCTTTTTATTTGTAGGATTAATTAATATTCCATCATTTTAGAATATATAGATCCAAAAGACACTTTTGGAATCCAAAATTCAAACTTGATAAATTTCCCATTCAACTCTTTTTTACTATGAGTTTCAATAATAATCCACAAGTGGTTATCACAGTCATAAATTATCATGGAGTATATAAACAACATCAATAAATACCAAATAAATTATAATGATATTTCTTTAATAATGTGTTCATTTTATTGATAAAAATTTACGGTGAAATAGTCAATCCATGGGGCAATATTATAAACTTGTAATGTTGATACCATTTGTTGAAATACTATCTTTGGTATATATTACATATTTAAATTTAATTTATCACATCTATAGTGAATTTAATTCATTGAAAATATTGTGCTCCATGAATTTGGTCAAATAAATCACTAGTGTCAGTCTTATGACACTTATTCATTATCATAATAGCATTGATTTTCATACAATCAATGAGAAAATTTATAGATCTAACATTATATTTAATGAAATTAATAGGGTATCCCCAATATGAAACATAGGGTCATATAAATCCTTTACTACTCAAATCCTATACTTTTTTATTCAACTATACTAACAAAATAGTGTCCATCCTATAGGAAGTCTTTTACAAAGGTCAGGAACCATAGGAAAAATCAACAAAAAAATAAACTTACAATTTTTATGAATATGTGGGTAATTACACTGGATTTTCATCATTATTTTTTATAAAATATCTATATCATAAATTATAATATTAAATTTTTCATATGTAAGTTGTGTCTCATATTCTTCTCTATGATATTATTTAGAAGTGCTAATAGACGTGGGTTTAGATACAACTCAAGTGCTAATGTCTCCCCTATAAAGATAAGGAATTCTATATCTTCATTTCTAATCATAACATCTTTATCATTATAATAAATTTTTGAATTATATTTTTTAACAAATCCCATAACATAATATATTTTATTGTCTACCATAGGTATAATAATAAAATAAGAAAATTGAGAATATTAATGTGTCATTGTATGAACTGATTGGAAAAATCATTATTGTAGTGAGGTTTCAGTTAATATATTTGATTGAAATATCCCTCCTTAATGTTAATGGGATATTAATAATTTTTTATATGACATGGATTATATAAATGAATGTGAATATCCGTAGTCATATAAATCATTATCTAACAATTTTTATATGATTAAGGTACTTGCCGCCACATCATTATGATCTTCAACCTCAAATATTCCGATTACATAAGATCATCTTTATACCCTCACCCTCTTCTATTTTAGTATTCATTGATTTAATTTATATTAATTTTAATAGTTTCCCATATCCTTAGAAATGAAACATTTACTATTGGTAGCGTATTTATTTTCTTTGTTGTAATTAAAATTAAGGCCTTTCTCTCCACACATGAATAAAATTTCTATTCCTTTTAAGTAGTAACTATGGTTTTTCCAACCAAAAGTATCTCATTTTTTAATATTACGATTTTCAACCCTTTATCAATTTTATTCTCTACTATACTCTTATTTTCATTATTTTCCATTATGTTGGAAGACATAGAGAATTATTTTAACATATTTATAGAACATGAGACAATATCTTTGTATGATTAGAATGTTTAGAATACTATATCCTTTTAAAGGAATGGAATTAACCGATATAAATAATAATAAATATTACTATTTAGATTAAATACATATCCTACATAATTCATTGATAGTATTTTAAAGGTGGATTCATTCATATAATCCTTCTCGTCTTCAATTTTTATCAAACTCAATAATTATCTCTCCATATCATCTAATTGTTCTTGAGGGAAGTAATTTTACATGAAAGGTTCCTCAAAATACATCCATTCCATGTAGTATATTATCTCCTCCTACTTATGGTTTTTGATTAATGACCACAGTTATTCAAAAATGTCCATAGAGATGATAAACTACCATGAAAATACAATCTCGTTAATCCCATAGTTAGAAATATAATCTCTAGATATGTTATTCATTACATAGCTAAAAATGGATTTTTATTCCCATTGAATGTTGGAGGCTATTCTTGAATGAACATGTCTAACATTATTACACCACATTGTGGATCAGGCTACTCCATGAGGGTAATATTATTACTTATATATGAAGTCACCTATAGTAGTATTAAAATAAGTTTATTATCTTCAGTTGAATCTCCAACTCCAGAAAAATTATTATAACTATAATGTAAATGCCTATATTGATTACATGAATCAATAAAGTTTACATCCATTCTATAGGTATCATTTCTAAATAAGATCACACACAATGAAATATTATTAATCATAAAACATCATTTAAAAAATTGTGAAATTGTTAATATAAATTCAATATGTATTTATAATTAATCATTAAATAATAAAAAATATTTCACTATGATGATTAACAATGATTTTAGAGTTTTTTCTCCCTGATATAGGTCAAACAAAATCTATATCCCTAATTTTCTAATAAAATTTCTTTGATACCAAATATAATGTCCCAAACTATAATATCCCGGATTTGGTGTTACTTTATTACATTGGCACTAGATATAAGGGATTGAAACCCAATAGAAAAAATATTTCATTTTTTTGGAAATCTCAGTACGAACTTGAATCATACATGAAAATTCAAAACATAAAATATAACACAGTTCATCTTTGAGAACAATGTTATTCTATGGATTATTCTTTCATGTTAATCATAATATACTTCCCGACATCTCGAGGAAAAGAAACATACGAAATAGGTGACCATAGATTATATATTAGGGTATTAATATAGTAGAATATAATAAGCAATAATAAATTATTCATGGGAAATAAAAAAACCATATTTTATTTAATATAATACTTTATCATAAAAAATAATATGTCACGAATAAATTCTTCTTTGATGATTCCATATGAAATAATGAAATGATCCTTAAATTTATCAATGGATATTATAAAAATAGTAATAATCATACAAAAATAAATAAATAATTTAATAATTATTGATTTAAAAATGATAGACATCTGAAAAATATCATAAAGTCCTCATCTAGGACGTATGAAAATACTCTGAAGTCCTTGTGCCAAAAAATTTGAAAATGAATGGGTTAGGTATTTACCAAAACCAAATTTGGTTTGTCTCATGTTACATTTTTATTAATAAATGGGATATAACATTCCCATACTATTGTTTTCTAGGTCCAATTTATTTCCAAAATTAATAAATAGTACACCTAAATCAACTTTCTGTATTGAAGTCAATAATTATCCACATTGGAAGAACTAATCACAATGAATATCCATACTTCCAAGATAAACTGATCATATAAAATCCAAATAAATAAGATTAATAATATTATTAGATTATATTCTAAAGAATAAAAAGACTGAAATAGGCTTTTGATATAGATGTATATAGATTAAATAAATTAGTGAATTGTTTTGTGATGTAAAAACTCTTGTTAAGTTGGAAATATATTTTACTAATTTGAAAATAATTCTAAAAATATTAAAACAATGAATATAGTAAATATATAATTTTAATTGAAAATAACTTTGTTTCCATGGCAGAGCTCTCCTATCATGGTACATGTTAGTGATGATGGATTGATAAACTGTTCAGCAAACCGTTTTGCTGTTTTAATGGATATTCACCTGAAGAAGGATGAACCAATGGAAGAGGAGGAAATTCGCTGTCTCACATCTCATGAAGATGCAATCACTGTCCATGTGATGGAGGCCTCAGCTGTTCTGACCGTGGGTGATTCTGGTGGACAACCTCATGTCTCACCTGGGATGGAGCAGGATAGAAATGGGAAACCAATGGTGGGTTTTGCTGAGCAAATCAAGGAGATTCCAAAGGAGGTGAGTGGGGTATTGGAAGCTTCTCATGGGCAGGTTATTCAAGGTGAGTTGGTCATCAATGGTGTGGTTGAACAGCAGCATGGTTACGTGGTGGCAGAAGGTAGTGAACATGACATTTTCATGCAAAATAAAATAATGGTGATGGAAAATCCGAAAGTGTGTCAGGTTATTGGAAGAATTATGAATGACTTGAGTAAGAGCAACATGGTTCAACCTGGGTGGGATGTGGAGTCACCTGGTTACCCCTGCAAGAAGACCATGTCTCATACAGTGATGCCCTTATGAATGGTAAGAAGGGATCCTCTGAGAGGGAAGATCTTGTGAAGAATACAATCAAAAGAAGACCCAGGAGAGATTACTCCGATATTCCTAAAATTGTGTCGACGAGATCTGCCATTAAAAAAGATAGAGGGGTTGCGATTGAAGCTGGGAGGAGATCAAAGAGTAAACGTCCCTACAAAGAGGAGCTATCTGAGGCACACTTGAAACGGAGGGATCAAAATATCCAGCTCTTCAAGCAATATGAATCGTCTGAATGGGAATCTGCTGATGCTGATGCGATGTCAGACTACGGTAATGGTGAGGATTATGGTTTTGATATGATGTAATTTCTCTTCTGTCTGTCTTTGACCTTTGTTATGCACCTCTTTTTTTATTAATAACTTTTGGGGATCAGGCGTGCTTGATCCAAACATTCCTAGTATAAAAAAATTTATATACAATAAATACAAAGATATTAATTATAGAATATATTAATTTGAAATTATATAAACTAAATAAAATAAATAATTTTTGAATATGATATGTGCCTCATTGAAGTAGTACTGAAACATGAAACCCTTACCTTAGGTTCGAAGTTAATCAACTGTGTTAAATAATTTTTTATAATTATTTAATTCACTTTATAAATTTATAATAGAACTTTATAAAAAAGTATAACATTTTTAATAATCCTATTATATCTTCTTAACAACTGTTTAGTAGTAATATTTAATTATTTTCAATATTATGGTTGTTAATTGCCTCTTTTTTCATGAATTTTACATATTGAATGTCCTTGTTATATTATATATGATATATATACATCATATAAATAATTATATTAATTTTATTAATGTAATATTTAAACAATAAATATATTTTTATAACCATTATTTACTATTTAACATATAAAATTAATCGTGTCACTTCATGGAGATGGTAAGACGTACATATGCACGAGTGATGATATCATTTCTATATGGTTGAAAAGTTAAAGAAGTAGACGATGTATTAATTTTTTAGAGAAAATATAATTTAATAAATATCATATATAACCACCTCTTCCATCTTATTGACTATCAAGGTAATGTGGTGATGTAAAATGAATTACATCATTGGGATAAGATGGTACGCCATACGTACACACATGCACTTCATTAATTTTTCATTGGGAGGATTAAAAGTTGAATTTGGAGGTTTAATAATCATAATAACATATTAATATATATATATATATATGTTATTGTAATTAATATTTTCATATTTTAAAAACATAAGATGTGGAAGTAGAATAAGAAATAAAAATGAAACAATTGGTAAAGGCGATTAAAAATTCATTAAAAAACTTCCATCATATCACTTATTAGGGATACTTGGTTTGATATTTATAGAATACCATCACCACTATTACATTTATATGAATATTAGCGAGATAAATGGAAATGTTATGATTGAGATATATGGTTCATTTTGGTGTAGAGAATTTATGTAATGGAGTGGGGATCTTTTGCAATTTCTAAAATTTTCAAAATATAATATGACTATTCTAGATCCATGTGAATACAAATGTCCTATAAATAAATAGGGAAATAATGTTTTGACCATATAATATCAAAATAGTGATTATTTAATATTTTTATTATGTTTTGTAATTTTATAAAACATTATATCTTAAAATATCATAATTATCAATTTTGATGTTGTTCATTACTTTGATGTTAATAAAATAAATAAATAAAATTAAAAATATCATTTAATATATCCATATTATGTAAATTTTGTATGTAATATTTTTGGATTATATTAATAAGCACAAAATATATTTACTATAATATTTTTTATATGATTTATTTGATTTATCCTTAATTAATTAATTATTACATCAGTATTTTCAAAAGCATTTAAGTTAATTATTTATTCACAACAAATTTAAAATATGAGTCCATGATGAATATGTTTACAATATATTATAAAATAATATTTTTATTTATAAATATATTCTGGATAAACCATACCAAAAATGTTATAATCATTAAAATCATGATCATTACATGATTAAATTTTATTTAAATAAACTAATCGTAGTCTTTTGGTCATTTCATAATGTAATAGATTTAATATAAGTGAACAATGAATAATTATGGATGAAAATTAATTTTCCAATTTTTTTTGGAAAGTGTTAGTTTCATTTTCTTGTACTTGTCATTTCATTCTTAACATATATTACATAATTTACTATTTACCATTGTAATGAATATTACCAAGGATACTAAACATATTGGAGAAACATTAAGAGGAACTATTTATTAAAATATAAAAATATAAATATAAATATGAAATTTATTTTTAAAATATAAAAAAATATTTAATAAATTAATGTAAAAATAATCCTAAAAATTAAATGTCAAATTTTTTTCTTGAAAACTGCTTATTAAGATTAAAAATGTACTTTTACAAAATTTAGGTGTATGAATGATTAAATGAAATTTAGTATACATAAAAAAATATGAATTATGTTAATTTTAAATCAAATTTAAACCGTAAAGTTACTTTTTAATATAATAAAAATATTGATTTTATAGGAATTGATAATTTTCACAGTTCACTGAAAAGTCAATATTTTCATAAAGTTCATAAAAAATCATGAAAATTTAATTTTAATATTATGATTTTTAAAATTAAGTAAATTTTAACAAATAAATTATCTGATATTTTCAAAAAACTAATTATATTTCTATCTCATAGATGGAAATTTAAATCGGTTTTAGGAGATCATATATTTGAAGAATTAAATTATGTAATTAAAATCTAATTATTTCATAATAATTAATATATAAATTTTTAATTCTTATTTAAATGATATATATTTTAGAATATATTTTATCATATTAACATCCATCAATTTAAAAACTAGTTTATAACCTCAATGTTAAAATAATAATATTAATTGTATATTGTGGTTTGTTTGAAATAAATATTGTGCGCTATACAAGCTATTGAAGTGAATAAATTAATTTAAAATCAAACATACAAAAAAAATATTGACATCACACTTTTAGTACCATAATATGGTGTTTACCCTATGACAAGGGTTCGGTGGAATTTGGATTTGTTTGAATTTTAGTGAAATTTTATATTTTAAATACTTAATCATATATTTCATAATTTTTCACAACATTTAATTTGGATATATTTTACACATAGAATTTGATTTTAATTTTGTATCTTATTTTAAGACCATCATAGGGAGTTTCTCTAAAAAATTACATAAATTCATGTCGGCCATTGGGGACAAGCTAAATCCCTTTTTTTTATTTTTATTTTCATTTCTAAATTCCATATATTTTGTTTTCGTTTCCTTCATTTTATTTTTACACATGCCCATGTGGTGTTCCTCCTTTTCATGACCGATAAATAAGATCTAGAAGGGGAATGCGAAATATAAATAAATAAATATATATATATATATATTGAGATATATATATTAGAAGATAGGTACCATCACAGAGTTTGGTAGGAGTTAGATCATTGTGGGATATCAATTTACTGCCGAAACAGGTGAAGATTCAGTAGATTCCTTCTAACTAGTGGGTTTTTTTTATTTTTCCAGCAAATCCCACAATATTTTAGTATTTTATGTTTTAAACAATTATTATGAATTATTAGGACTCTTTGATCATAGATATATTCCTTTTGGCGAGAAAACAAGGTTCTGGGCCGATATGAGGAGTTTCCCGTTCTGAAATCCCAATCACACATCATCTATTTCATGGAAAATGTAAAGTGTGTTCTTATTATTATATGGAAATTATATTTTTTTAAGTACATACTATATATAAAGTATAAATTTAGTTTATTGGGACTGAGTTGTGTAGTTGTGTACCTAGGCAGTGATCTGGTGTGGAGAACGTGGTTATGTACAGTACACGAAAAAACCCTATATATGTTTCTGACCGCGTAGAAGTACACAACTAGGTTGTATAGGTGTCTAGGATTTATGAGGTATATGGTTGGGTACCCAGTGTAGGTTACAATTAATTTATATGACATAATATCTATGTACATGATATTTAACACGCCATAAACGACTGATGTACAATCCTAGGTGGAGCACATTGTGTACTAGGTATAAACACAATATACTTCCCCCATGCTTCACTTTTTTAGTTTTTCATATCTTCATTCCTCTGAGTTTTAGATTGACACATGAGTAGTCAATATTGAGTATCACTCCATATATGTTGTGATTGTAAAACCATTCAGATAATTTATAGACATCTAGAATTTGTTTTTGGGTTTTTTTCTAAATAGTTTGGTTGTTACCTTGGTAATTAAATCCATCAATCAATCTATATTGGGACCCATTGATCATAGAAAATCAATGATATATCTCTCTTGACCATTTATTTTTTATCAATTCCTTTTAGGACATATCCCTTATGAGAAATTCCGTTTTACCATTAGAGGCTGTGAAATAAGTTGTTTCCTGGGATCCCATGTTGGCTTATGATTGCCCCAAAAGGATCACATGTAGGATGCATCTATCTCATTACTATTTCTGTGTGTCCCATGTGGTATACCTTCACTCCCATTCTAACATATGAAATACATTCTATGGTATCTCAACTTGTCACTATTTCTAAGTAAAACATATCAGATGCCTCTATATACTTACCCCATTATTGATGGTCTCATATAGATTGTTGGATTCTATGTTTATATTTTGAGGATTCCATATAAAATAACTCTCATTATTATTTTCACGTATTACATACAATATTCATCCTTTTACATTCACTAATGAGGATCCGATTTAGGATTACTTTTCTTATGTATACTGTAGAAACCCGAAGCTTTATGTACATGGACATTACATTACTTTTGCGGAATTCTTAATACATAACAAAAACAGACACACAAGGACCGTAATAGTTTAGTGCCTTTGGAAACTTGGAACATAATATTATAATCTTTGTGAAAGATCTTCAACATCTCCCATAAAGATCTTCCACTATTTGTTTCCTTACCTAAAACCTTTCTTTTAACCCTGGGGGAAAATAAAACATAAAAAGGGTGATATCAAATGCTCAGTAAGGGTAATCATGGATAAAATAAAACATACCATATACATTTTAACTTAAAAACATGAACATATTGTTTAAACATAAAAATCATGAGAAACGACATAAAACATGGAAGTACATAAGGCATAGTTCATAATGGAACATAAATAATGCTAACTTAGAATGTTAATAAAACATGTAATTGTGGCATCCATTAAGCACATGTTATGATTTCCATAGTATCCAAGGCATTGCTTCCAAGACCATCTTAGTGGAAAAAGTCCCTTTCTGAATTGAGTTCACTCTTCGTTCCAGTCTTGTAATACTAAACCGGATTAACTTACCGTTCCAGACATGTCTATCTCATTAGATATAAATCTTTATCCAATTCATTGGATGGATATATAGGTCCCACCCATCTCATTATAAAATCATTATTACTTGTGCCACAACATAAACATAAATCATTCATCATAACACAACGAATAAAAATGGGTTTCATAAACATCATCCCATGATAACATAATCCATATAAAACAAATGGATATCATTTCATCATAAGAAAAGTGAAACCATGTAAATCATAGATACATTATACTTGAACCATACACATATGAAATAATGTCATCTTAGATGGAAAATGGTTTTGATAAAGCACTTGAAATGAATTCTTGAGGAAAATATCCTTTTTCTTGAAAATAATTTTCTTTTCACAAAATTCCATGCAATTTTAAAAGAAAGAGATTTTTTTTGTAAATAGTCATGAATTATTTTGGAGGAAGCGTCATTAAAATTATGCTTTATAAAACCGTAAAAATCCTTTCATGCCGTATAAGTTAAAAACATTCTTCTCATACATTTTCCGGAAAAGTAAAAAAAGTACCTCGTAACGTAAAAAAAAGAATTATTCCTTACATACCATGTAGTAGAAGAAAATAATGGGTAAAAAGGACTTTAAACATACATGAAAACACTTTTATAATACATGGACATGGATGAGAGAAATAACCCCAGTAAATACTTACGAATAAGCAATCTCGGATAAAAATGAGATTTCCAAAATTATCCCTTACCTTAGGACCGATATGATTCATACGTATCCGAACCTCATGTATAATGATTTAAATAATGACATTGACTTGTTACAGAATCATATTCACTATTATTTTATCAAATATGTTTCACTTGTGACTTTATATTACCCGTTCTTTTGTAAATTCCATGCTAAAGAGCGTTTTGGGTAAAATCGTTTCATTTGTCGTCCGTGTTTTGACTTGTAATTATTCATATGATTACATAGATCATGATTACTTAATTACAGAATATAAAACATGATTTATATATAATATATATTCATAATATACATATATATAATAGATCTTTTAATGGAAATAAATACATTGTTCATGGAGACGGTAGGCTATACGTATGCATGAACGTTGTTTTCGTTTCCTCATTGAATTGAATGAAATTAATTGGATGACATAAACATATATATACATAAGTCTAGTATCATTATTATATCAAATATTTCATGATTAATTATTATATATACTATATAATCATTTATGAATGGTTAATAATTGAGAATGAATCTCATCGCATCGTGGAGACGGTATTCCGTACGTATGCACGAGCGATGATATCGTTCCCATGATCGTGGAATTTTATTGGAGTGTATGTATACAATTACAGAGTCAATAATAATTTACAATAATCATATATAGTTATTTATTTTCACCATTATACCCATCCAAGTAAGGTGGTGGTGGAAAATAGATTACACCACGATGAGGAGACAGTATTCCGTACGTACGCACGCGCGGTGATTTCATTTTCCGTAGGAAGGATAAATGGTGAAATAGGTTTGTTTCATACTTATAATAACATATATGTATATGAGTTATACTGATGTTTTTACTTCATAATGAAACAACTAATGAAGAAGAAGTGGAAGAAGAAATAAAGTTGAAATAATCGGTAACCGACATTACCTCTTCTTTGAAGCGCCTCTTTGAGACCTCCTCTTAGGGTACTAAAATTGGGCTTCAAAGAAGACCAGAACCTCTAGGATGTTTCTATGGAAGTGGAGAAGATAATTTTTCTGGGGTTTTCCGAGCATGAAGGCTCAAATTGGTGTGAGGAAGAGAGGGAGGAGGTGCCCTTTTATAAGGGAGGAGAGGGGAACCTTTGGAATAACTAAATATATTATTTTATTATAAAGTCATATTCGGTTTTTAATATCTGTAAATTGATTTATTTCGAAGCTAAGGTTGGGATGGGTCGAAATACTCTCATCCAATAGAATTTTGACAAGTGTAGTTTACTATTTTAACCTTATCATTTAGATTTAACTTTAAGTTAGATAATTTTACTTCTACCGTGTCTTTTTTGTGTTCTTACAATATAAGGTTAATAAACATACTATAACAAACCAAAATTACCCCAAGTTGTTTATTATTAATATATATAACCTTATCTAAGTCATTTGGCCGAACCATATATTTTTAGGAATATAATAACAATTAATAATATAATATTTGTTTTAAAAACTATTTTTTGTCAATTTTGACACTATTTGGTAGTTGATTTTTGTGTAAATTATAACAGAATTATTAGTTCGATAAAAATTAATTAAATCAATAATAACATGTCATATTAACGTATAAAATTATTGGAATTCATAAAAAGTCTCAAATTACATTTATTTGGGTATTTATAACATCAATTATGTCAATATTTTATTAATAAGATAATTACTACATCATCATTGTATCATAAATAAATTAAATTATATAAAGTATAAAAATTAAAAATAAAATATAATTATGTAGGAAATATATTTATATTTATAATTAATATTTATAGTCGAATTTATCTTATGTATAACCCTATATTAAAAATGATTTACTTATTAAACTTTGATTTTAACTATTTTAACCCTTCTTTAAATAAATTAATATTAAATGTCCTAATCTAATCCAAGTGGGCATAAATGGTCATATTTTATTCTTATGGTTGTTTTTGGTCGAAGTACACTTATAAAATAGAATTAGGACATGTTTTATGGTAATAATAATATCATTTTTACCCTTAATTACCCTATTTACTTTTAACCGTGGTAAAAAAAAGTAAAAAGTTACTATTCATAAAAAATTATTTCCATCTCATTGAACCACATTTTAGTCCTTGATATTAACCGTGTCTCTCGGATTTTCGAAATTTCACTCACAGAAGAGGTAAAATTAAGTTTTATGAAAAATTCAGTTTTTTTAACTACCACTTAGTGGTTTCACTATTCATCAAAAAATGAAAGTTTCCAGAAAAATACCAAACATTAGGCCTAATGTATATTTGATATTATGAATTCAAAATTGATTTCTATTTTACCAAATTAAAAACATATCAGTTACATTAACTAATTTAAAGACTAATTCCCGTCGTCAAAACAAATAGCGTGTTTCTAAGAGATAATAACTATCAAAAGATTGACACTTGTTTATGTCTGTTTTAAATTTGAAATTACATAAAATGACCAAAATTGTATTAAATTGTAAAAATTTATTCTAAATATACTTTAAAACCACTCCAATTAATAATTTACCGCTATTAATTATTTCGATTAAAAAAGTTGTTTTTAATAAAAATTTAAAAATTTTCACTATTCATCAGAATATGAAATTTATCCGAAAAGTACTAAAATTTCACCCTAAGATAATTTCAATATTCCGAATTCAAAAATGAAGTCCATTTTGAAAGATAAAATTGATAAAATTTCAAAAAGCGGGTATTACTATTCATAACTGCTAGTTCATAATAATATTATAATAATATCTCGTTTAGTGAAACTCTGTATTGTGTACTACACATGCTATTGAGGAAGGTCGTGATTGCATGTAATGCAGCCAAGTTAGGGTCGCATATTGTTCAAGACTCCTTTGTTGTAACGTACAATACAATAAATCAATTAAATTAAAAAAAATTCTTAAAATCTCGGGATGTTACATTCTACCCCCCTTTAAATGAATTTCGCCCTCGAAATTGGTCGGGGTTATAAATGGTTTACTACTCAAAAGTTTCATTAATAGAATCCCACATCGTAAAAAGTAATACCAAAACCAATCTTTAAAAACTAAATTATGAAACATAACGGTTACCCAAATTAAATAATCACTGGGTTTCTACATAGGAGAACATAGGTGAAAATATGGATATGGAAGAGAAACCTAACCATCATGTTCTGATGGAGAGTAGTAGAGAACATGGCTATGAAAAATCCAACAATCACAAAGCTATAGATTTGTGATGATCTAAGGTACCATCTGATTCATCGGATATAAGGGAACTAGGACAACATTTTTGGTTTTCAAGATCATTTCCCTAAAGTTGATGAATTAAAAGAAGTACTTACATATTTTTGGTACAATATCATTGTTGTTCGTGAATTGAACAATTTCCACTTCATCCCTTAAATAATTGTAGTTGAATTTTTTATTCGTGATGTGTTAGCAGATCATGTGATAAAATGATGGGTCATTCCATCTGTTTCAAACAAAAGGTTAGAAAAAGGTATAAGTCCATCTTATGGTTAGATTATTAGTATATGGTTCCAAAAAATGAACTTATACTTCATATATCACACCTATTAATAAAATAAAACTAGTTTCTACTAACTAGGGACTTCCTGTAGGCCAGTGGTAGGCGATAATGGCCAGTCATACTTCAGTTGTGGGTTCGATTCCCATAGCCATGTTTGACGCGATGGGTTGTCGCCCGTCCTGCAGGTTTTCCTTTTTCTAAAACTATATTACTATATAATCCCATCAATAATATCTAAAAAACATCAATCCTTAAACAATATTAACTTATGTCCAACATAATCCATTCCAATCTTTAGGCTTATCCATAATATTGTAGTCCACTCTCATAATATAGTGAAAACTATTACTAGAGATTTCATATAAGAAGCATGTTAATACCATCGTTGATCCCCATATATCATAAGATATGTCTTTTTGGTCACATTCCAAACATTCTAAGGCCTTAATCATGTATTATATTGAAAAAATGAATACCCATTGAATCTTAGTGAAAACATGAGTGCTGTCAAAAGTTAACTCTTTTCACATACCAAAACCTCGAACCATGATATAACTATTTCCTTATATCAGTCATTAGCTCATGAGTACTTTCAAAAATTTCATTTTATTGTTTTCCCTTCATTATGCGCATATCATTTTTTTCCAAAAATATATCAATCACTTTCCATGGTTACTAGTACCATAAAATTATTGAAAACCACAATATAACAACACATAAATATTCCAATATTCCATGATACTATATACAACATTATTTTTGAATCCCATTACATAAACACTTAATCATTCCACCACATCATTGTCATATTCAACATCACCAATAGTGATCGCATGTGACTTCCCTTTGTCCTTTTACTTAAGTGGTTTCTCAGGTTGATCATCACTAATCCTTGGATTAGGGCAATTATTAGCATAATTCCCCATTTCCTTGCACTTGAAGCATTGAAGTGTTGGTGGTGTGTTCTCTACAGTATTTTCATTATTCACATCATTATAAACCCTTTTTCCATTACATCAACACTCAGCTGCTCGATGACCTTCTTTTCCACACTTAAAACATTTTCTAGTCCCTTTAAGACAATCTCCACCATGCTTCTTTCCACACATTGAGCATGAGGAAAAATTCATCTTCTTTTCACCATTATTCTGAGATATCTCCTTGAACTCCATATTTCGTTTCTTGTCAAAACCATGAGATGTATATGTAACACCAACTTCAATTTCTACCTTAATAGCACAATGCACAATTTCTTCATAGCTACTAAAGTCTCTTATAGCTAATGCCCTTCGAAAATTTGGTTTTAAGCCACTGAAGAATCGATCAACTTTACTTTCAGTTTATATGATAAATCCATATGCATACCTTTCAAGCCTTGTAAAATTCGCTTCGTATATACCAACAGATTCATCATCCATTTTCTTTAGTTCAAGAAACTATTTCTCTATCTTTGTTCAAAGAATACGAGGGAAGTACTTATTGAAAAATAAGTTCTTGAACTCGTCCCATTCCATGGACTCAATTTCATCTCTTGGCCTCGTATTCTTGATATGATTCCACCATTGATCGGCTTCAACTTCAAATGATATACTACTAAGATGACTTTATCATGTTCAGAACATTGAAGAACTGAAAATATCTTTTCAGTGGTACTGATCCATTGTTCAGCATCAAGTGGATCAGAAGACCCACTGAAAGAAGGTGGATGTTGCCTAATGAAGGAATTAATAGAATATTTTTCCCTTCTCTGCTCATTTGGATGTCCAGAATGATTCATAACATGTGTAAGTATAGAAATACGCTTTTTCACTCCATCACCCATAACATTTGTTTGTCCTGGAGGATAATCATTGCATTGACCATTGCATTGATCAACATGGTTCCTTCGGGTTCCAGCCATCGTCTAAAACCCAAAAAGAATAGTGTGAGAAGAAAAAATCATGCTAGGGAAAAAAATAAAGGGGGAGTACCTCCAATATCAAACATCTTAGGTTTAATTATAAGACCGTTACCATAATTCTAGGACTATAACCTATACGTATATTAATCCTTAGGGACATACCTAGACACACCTTAGAAATATCTCTAGGGATTTCACTAATGTTTTCGCATCCTAGTTTCCAGAGGTTGACTAAACCTTTCCTCTGATACCAACTGTAGAGACCCGAAGCTTGACGTACATGGAAATTACATTAATTTTGTGGAATACTTAATACATAACAAAAACAGACATAGAAGGACTGTAATAGTTTAGTGCCTTTGTAAACTTGGAACATAATCTTCTAATCTTGGTGAAAGATCTTCAACATCTCCCATAAATATCTTTCTCTTTTTGTTTCCTTACCTAAAACCTTTCTTTTAACCCTAGGGGAAATTAAAACATAAAAAGGGTGAGCTCTAATTCTCAGTAATGGTACGAATGGATAAAATAAAACATACCATATACATTTGAACTTAAAAACATGAACGTATTGTTTAAACATCAAAATATTGAGCAATGACTTCAAACATGGAAGTACATAAGGCATAGATCATAATGGAACACAAATCATGATAACATAGCATGGGAATAAAATATGTAATTGTGGCATCCATTAAGCACATGTAATTATTTCCATAGTTTCCAAGGCATTGCTGCCAAGACCATCTTAGTTGACAAAGACTCTTTCTGAATCGGGTTCACTCCTTGTTCCAGTCCTGTAATACTGAACCATATTAACTTACCGTTCCACCCATGTCTATCTCATGAGATATAAATCTTTACCCAATGAATTGGAGGGAGATATATGTCCCACCCATCTCATAATGAAATCATTCTTACTTATTCCACAACATAAACACAAATCATTTATCATAACCCAATGAATAAATATGGGTTTCATAAACATCATCCCATCATAACATAATCCATATAAAACAAATGGATATCATTTCATCATAAGAAAAGTGAAACCATGTATATCATAGAGACATTATACTCGAACCATACACATATGAAATAATGTCATCTTAGATGGAAAATGGTTTTGATAAAGCACTTTAAATGATTTCTTGAGGAAAATATATTTTCTTCTTGAAAATCATTTTATTTTCACAAAATCCCATGCAATTTTAAAAGAAAATGATTTTTTTGTAAATAATCATGAAAGATTCTGGAGTAAGACTCATGAAAATAAGGCTTTATAAAACTATAAAATTCTTTTCATGCCGTATAAGTTAAAAGAAACATTCTTCTCGTACTTTTTCCAGAAAAGTAAAAAAAGTACCTCGTAACGTAAAAAAGAAAGAAATATTCCTTAAATACCATGTAGTAAAAGTCAAAATGGGTAAATAGGACATTAAACATACATGAAAACACATTTATAAAACATGGACATGGATGATATAAATAACCCCAGTAAATACTTACGAATAAGCAATCTCGGAAAAAAATGAAATTTGCAAAATTATCCCTTACCTTAGGTCTGGTATGATTCGTACGTATCCGAACCTCCTGTATAATGATTTAAATAATGTCATTGACTTATTACAGAATTATATTAATTGTTATGACATCATATATGGTTCACTTGTGACTTTATATTACCCGTTCTTTTGTAAATTCCATGTTAAAGAGCGTTTTGGGTAAAATCATTTCATTTCTCGTCCGTGTTTTGACTTGTAATTATTTAGATGATTACATAGATCCCGATTAATTAATTCCAGAATATAAAATATAATTTATATATAATATATATTTTGAATATAAATATATATAATAAATTGATAAATGGAAATAAATACACCATTCATGGAGACGGTAGGCCATACGTACGCATGAACGTTGTTTTCATTTCGTCATTGAATTGAATGGAATTTATTGGATGACATACATATATATATAAATAAATCCAGTATCATTATTATATCATATATTTCATTGTTACTTATTATATATACTTTATAACCATTTATGAATGGTTAATCATTGAGAATGAATCTCATCGCGTCGTGGAGACGGTATTCCTTACATACGCACGAGCGATGATATCGTTCCCATGATCGTGGAATTTTATTGGAATGTATATATACTAATAAAAAGTCAATAATACTTTACAATAATCATATATATTTATTTCTTTACACCATTATACCCATCCATGTAAGCTAGTGGTGGAAAATAGATTACCCCACCGCGTAGAGATGGTATTCCGTACGTACGCACGCGTTGTGATTTCGTTTTCCATAGGACAGATAGATGGTGAAAGAGGGTTGTTTCATACATATAATAGCATATTAGTATATTATTTATACATATGTTATTACTTTATAATGAAACAACTAATGAAGAATAAGTGGAAGAAGAAATAAAGTTGAAAAAATCGATAACAGACATTACCTCTTCTTTGAAACACCTTTTTGAGACCTCTTCTTAGGGGACTAAAATTGGTTTTTGAAGAAGAAAAGAACCTCTATGATGTTTCTATGGAAGTGTAGAAGAGAATTTGTCAGGGTTTGGCCTAGCTTTAAGGATCAAAGTGGTGTGAGGAAGAGAGGGAGGAGGTGCCCTTTTATAAGGGAGGGGAGGGGCACCTTTGGAATACCTAAAAATATTATTTTATCATAAAGTCATTTTCGATTTTTAATATATCCAAATTGATTTATTTTTAAGATAATGTGGGTATGGGTTGAAATAAGCTCATCCAATAGAATTTTTACAAGTTTATTTTACTATTTTAACATTATTATTTAGATTTAACTTTAAGTTAGATAATTTTACTTTTACCCTGTCTTTTTTTGTTCTTACACTGTAAGGTTAATAAACATACTATAACAAGCCCAAAGAACCCCAAGTTGTTTATTATTAATAAATATGTCCTTATCTAAGTCATTTTTCCGAACCTTAGATTTTTAGGAATATAATAACAGTTAATAATATAATATTTGTTTTACAAACTATTTTATGTCCATTTTGACACTATTTGGTAATTGATTTTTGTGTAAATCATAACAGAATGATTAGTTCGATAAAAATAAATTAAATCAAGACTAAAATGTCATATTAACATATAAAATTATTTTAATTCATAAAAAGTCTCAAATTTTATTTATTTGTGTATTTATAACATCAACTATATCAATATTTCATTAATAAGATAATTACTGGATCATCATTTTATCATAAATAAATTAAATTATTTAAAGTCTAAAAATTACAAATAAAATATAATTATGTAGGAAATATTTTTATCTTTATAATTAATATTTATAGTCGAATTTAGCTTATGTATAACCCTATATTAAAAATGATTTACTTATTAAACTTTGATTTTATCTATTTTAACCCCTCTTTAAATAAATTAATATTAAATTTCCTAATCTAATCCAAGTGGGCCTAAATGGTCATATATTATTCCTAAGGTTGTTTTTGGTCTAATTACACTTATCCAATAGAATTAGGACATGTGTTATGGTAATAATAATATCATATTTACTCTTAATTACCATATTTACTTTAAACCGTGGTAAAAAAAGATAAAAGTTACTATTCACAAAAAATTATTTTCATCTCATTGAACCACATTTTCGTCCTTGATATTAAACGTGTCTCTCTAATTTTTGAAATTCCACTCACAGAAGCGGTAAAATTAGGTTTTATGAAAAATTCAGTTTTTTTAACTACCACATAGTGGTTTCACTATTCATCAAAAAATGAAAGTTTCCAGAAAAATACCAAAAATTAGGCCTAAGATATATTTGATATTATGAATTCAATAATGATGTCTATTTTACCAAATTCAAAACATATCAGTTATATTAACTAATTTAAAAATTAATTCCTGTCATCAAAACAAATAGTGTGTTTTTAAGAGATAATAACTATCAAAAGATTGACACTTGTTTATGTCTGGTTTAAATGTGAAATTACATCCAATGACCAATATTGTATTAAATTGTAAAAATATATTCTAAATATACTTTAAAACCACTCAAATTAATAATTTATCACTATTAATTATTTCGATTAAAAAGTTGTTTTTAATTAAAATTTAGTAATTTTCACAATTCATCAGAATATGAAATTTATCCGAAAAGTACCAAAATATCACCCTAAGATAATTTCAATTTTCTGAATCCAAAAATGATGTCAATTTTGAAAGATAAAATTTATAAAATTTAAAAAATTTCAAAAAGTGTGTATTACTATTCATAACGGTTAGTTCATAATAATATTATAACAATATCTCGTTTAGTGAAACTCAGTATTGCGTACTACACACGCTATCGAGGAAGGTTGTGATTGCGTGTAATGCAGCCATGTTAGGGTTGCGTGTTTTGCAAGACTCCTTTGTTGTAACGTACAACACAAGACATCAATAAAAATAAAAATAATATTTTTCATAAAATCTCGGGATGTTACATATACTATCATTGAGGATCCCCTGTCAGATAAATCTCTAATTTTTTGATATATGGGACTATATGGGTTCCCCATGTTTGACCATCCTTGATCTATTACATCAGTTTTGGGTAGATATGGTAGAATATGTCACTATTATACCCATAATAAACTTGTAATACAATTTTTATAATCCATTGTTTGTGGGTTTAGTCATTTTCCACACTCACACGCTAATTTATGATTTCACCCATTTACTAATGATAAAACAATGATTACTAGATGTGATAGTTGGACTATTTATGATGATCCTGGTGTAACGAAACATTATTTATCTGGATTCCATAAAATATTTCCTAGGACCTTTATTTATATACTTATTATTTATATGAAATATTTTTTAATTCCAATAGGTACTTCTTGGGATTCAGCGTTAGATCCCTTTGTGATGGTATTCAGTAATGGATTCTCTTGATTAAAATCTTTAGCCATGGAATCTCTTGATTATGAATTCAGTCATGTAGTCCCTTGATTGTGATATTCATGAATGGTCTACCATGATTATGTTGTTTTATAATGGTTTCCTAGGATTATTATACCAAAGAATAGATTATTTATGGACTAGATACTCATGTATGGTTATAATCTCTTAGGTGATGGGGATGATAATGGTATCCATTTTCTATTACTTGATCATAGTGGTGGAGATGGTGTTTCTCACAGTTGATGGTATAAATCATGACATATGACTATGCTCTCCTCGAGTGATGCCTAGGATTCTTCCAAGGGTCGGGTGGACGCACCATTACAATAACACTTATTTTTACTTCCTATTAATGGGGATATTAAAAAATTTATATGAATGAATTTAGAACATGTACAAATATCTGGAAAGCTTTCCATTTATCAACTATATAAGGGTCAGCCCCTTATATATTATATGAGTCATAATGTTGTGAATTGCAAAAGAAAGTGACCTTTGGATTAACCATCAGAATTGATTAACATTGATTGAGTAGTATGGAATCTACCTTTGTTGAAATTTATAAGATTTTCAAACAGTATATTGAATCCTTTTTTAGTGTGATAGGAGGATATTATAATTCAACCTAGGGTAATGAAATGTATCTCCTTAGGGTAACATATCTTGCATCAGATACATTTTCATAATTTTTTCAATTATTTATTGACAATAGAAATTATGAACCCTTGGATCAACATAATTCTGCATTTCATAATGGGTCCAACATCTAGATCAATTCCCTTTTTAAATAATGACCAAACAATCAAGATTACAACCCCAAGGATCTTCTACTATTTATTTTTGTTATTTTTCACCTTACTCATGCACATACATATTTATGTACATATATATATATATATGGGAAATAATATATATATATATATATACATTATTCATTGAACATTGACTAGTACACTAGGATCACAGACCTAGGGATCAACTATGGTTTCAGATTATTTGGTTTATTTATTATTTTCAGTTGTTTCATTCCTTGGATAATCATATTTCATAAGCATGAACTTATGACAATAGTTCAATATGTTCATCATTATTGTTTACTATTGAGATTGTTTCTAACCCATATACATTGAAAATTGTGTTTTTGTAGACCTTATGTCTATTTTTTAGGTTGAGAACATACTTTATAATTGATATGGATGAGGCCCAGTGTTACATGATCGATTGAATCCACTCATGTTGAATATTTTTAGTTTCCTGGAAATAATCTACTATAATGTCCCACACATAGAATAAATGGATATTCCAACATTTTAGATGAATATTCAGATAATTATAGAAATATATTCCATAGGACCGTAATATTCGAGTTTCTCTATAAAACTGGAACACATTCATCATGTTTTGTGAAAGATTTCAACACCTCTCATAATGACCATCACCTTTAGTAATCATTCATAATTTGTTTTCAATAATTGGGGAAAGGTAACTAAATAAAGGGTTGTGAACAAATTATTTCTAAGGGTAAATAATGGAAATTCATAAAAATAACATGAACATAGGGTTTTAGAGAAAGTTCATGACATTTAATGATCTTACCCACCATAAAAATATCATAATAATGAGACATAACATAATTATTGGTAGTTCATAAGACTTGAATTATAAGATAAATAGTAACATGAACTATGTGAGCATATCAAAGGAATAAAATATAGATTTTTTTATAGAAACATAATCATATAACATAATCCACTATAAATCATGGTGCGCTGCTAAAACAAAACAAGGATCATAATTTAGACTACACCTAAGGGGTGGGACACAACACAATCCATAGTCATAGTATTTTTCTTGAAATGGATTGGGTTTCCTCATCTTCCCATAGTGGATCGGGTTTCCCTATCTTACCATATTGTATAATACCTACATATTTTCTATAGTGGATCAATCCATTCAAATTGATTCCCATAATTATATCAGGCAATATAAATCAACACCCATTTTATTAGAGGGAGATATATGTCCCACCTGTCACATAATAAAATCATGCATACATGTTCCACAAAGAAATAAAACTTGAATCGTGTCATGAAACATAAAAATAAATTGGTTAAATTATCATTATATCATATCCCATGAAATGAAATGGGTATCATAATAATTTCATCATATCATTACATATGGAAAATATATAGTTCTCTTAATCATTTCATCAAATCATAACCCATAAAAAGAAGCAGTTTTCAAAATAATATAATCCATGGAGGATGATTAGGTTTAATAAAAAAATCCAAAAAGATAGAAACCATTCATGAAATAATATAAATGTTATTAGTTGATTATATACCTAGTAAATCATAAATGAAACAAATCCTATCAACGTAGATGGTGAAGTATTTTAAAATATCACATGAAACGTTTCATAAAAAAATATATATATTCTATTGAAGATATTATATAAAAGTCTATTTCAAAATTATTTTCTCATAATGAAAATTTTCCAATTTCATTTAATTTTTTTAAAATCTATTTTCCACTATGCAAAATTTATTTTAAAACATAAATCTTTTCGAAATATCTTTTCTTTGTAAATATATTTGAAAATGTTTTAAAGATGCTTGGAAATATTTTTAAAATGATTTTCATTGAAAATAACTTTAAAACAACTAATGAAATAATGAAAACATTTCAAAAACCTTATACATTGAAATCAATGTTAATAATTCAAAATAATGATTGTAGACTTAATAAAATTATTTTATTTCAAAATAAATTTAAAACCTAAAAGAGAAGGCTCAAACTCATTTTAAAACCCATTTTTTTTAAAAGATCATTATATTCAAAAAAATTATGAAATATTATGGAAAAATATTTGTTAAAAAACATGTAAACATTCAATGCAATAATCAATGAAATTATGGCCATGATAATTGGTAAGTTCATATGTTCAATACACACATTTTTAACTAAAATGTTTTGGAATGTTCCTTGATCAGAAGACAATAAGAAGATTCCTTTTATTTATATATTTAAAAAGACAATACATGGTTTAATATATCTATTAAACATAATGAAATAATAGTAATGAATTTTTGAAAAGATTTTTAGAATGTACGGTTATGAAATAATGCATATTTCCGATCAAAAATAGAAATAAAGTTTTATTTTCATAAGAACATTTCCATAATTATATTAAGTAACTAATAGTGTAAAAATGGTACCATTACTTTTATATAACATAAATAAACATATGGTAAGAAACTTGAGGACATTTATTGAGATGTAGATCATAATATTTCATTAATGGAAGCATAATCATAAATTACCTAGATAAATGATGAGATTGTTTCAATAAATTCTTACCACTTGGTAACATTGAATAATACTCCCTATATAAGAAAATTAAATTTTATGAAGATTAAAATGTAATTAAAATAGATATTAATGATATACCATTCAAAATGTAATTATTTACACCTTTTAAAAAAAATTAGTTGCATAAAAAATGTTTCTCAAATAAGGAAAATATATAAAAAATTATCATATATATTTGGTATCTTTTGAACTATAAAAGCCAATAAAAGAGAGATAATCTACTAGAGATGTAAACACCCATAAATTTAATGATAATATTAATATAATATATTCTTGTAAAATTATATACTATACAAAATTTAAATTAGTTTTTAATAAGGCATAAATATTATAGAAATAATAGTGAGAAAAAAAAATTAACTCCAGTCATGGCTTTAAATGTACTCACAAAAACCTCATATATAAAATATATATGTTTTTTATAAATATATAACAGAAAAATATTCTTATATACTTTAACATATATTACTTTATTATTACATTATGTCAACTGTTTATCAATAATTCCGTGTTAATGTTGTGTTTCCGATAATATCCTCTTTTAATTTAGTACATGTTTTGTCTTATTATTCTTGGTCCTCTTACATAGATGAATATTTAAAAATATATATAATGTAAAAATTATATAATTACAAAATATATTGTTTATATTTGTAATTATAATAATATATAGCACAGAAAATTTTGAAATTTAATAGGTCGTTCATAGAGGCTGTAGGTCGTACGTTCGAATGAATGTTGTTTCATTTTTATTATTCTATTGAAAGAAAAAACATAAATTACATATATGAATATGTATATATATATATATATGTGTGTGTGTGTGTGATATAATTCTATTATAATTATTATGTCATATGTATCATATAATGTTACTAAACCCATCTATAATGTATTTCATGTAATGTGTGAACGAATCACATCGCTTTCAGATAGCGGTAGTCCATAAGTCCACAAATAATGTAATCATTTTTTAAAATATATATATATTTATTGTATGTTTTATAAAATTGTTATATAATATAAAATACATCCTAAATGTCATATATATCATATAAAATCATATTTTATATCATAATTCATAACCATGATAGTAGGTAAACAAAAAACCAACAACATTGTTTCATGAGGAGATACTTCACCATACACAAAAAAGAAAAGTCTATTACCCATTAGATTGTACTGAGTGTAATTGGAGTTATAAACCTTAACATAACAACATATTATTATATTTAGTACAATTTTATTATATAATAATAATCCAATGAGAATATTTTATTGGAGAATAATGAAATTAAAACTAAAGAGCATGAGAAAGGATGTTACCTCTTCTTTGGGTAACACTTTTCAGATTTAACCAAAGGGAATCCTTGGTTGGATTTGATCTGAATTTAAGGATTTTATGAGGTGGTAGTGGTATTGGGAGATTATCTGAGAAGATAGTTGTTGAGAAAATGGGATTCACAAATTTGAATAAGGGGGTGTCAGTTCATTTTTATTGTGAAGGAGTGGCATTCACGTAAATTTTTATAAATGAAATTCCATTGATGTTTTTACAGTGTCAATTGGATCAAATATTATAAAATATTATATATAATGGAGGATATTTTATAAATATTAAAATTAAATGGCTTTTAGAAATATTTATAGGTCTTTTTAGTCTATAATTATAAGGTTTATCTATTTGTTAAGATAATTTTTCTCTTAATCGCTTTAATTAATATAAAAAACATACACAAATATTTTTGGTAAAAAATATATTTTTAAATTATAATAAACAATAAATTAATATTATCTATATTATTGAATCCATATTTTCAAAATCCAACCAAATAATTGTGAATATTTAATTTAAAATCAATCTCGCAGGTTGGATGACAATGGAGTTATTTAATGTAATAATATTCAAAATATTTCAATGTTCTTATGTCAAATGTTAATATAATTTTTTTTTTCTAATTACTAAAAATGGATTTAATGATGTCTAATAAATAAATTTTTACATTATACCCAATTTAAAATATAATTTATACTTTTTAATATATTATATGAAAAAGAATTTTTGAAATAAAATTCAGTATTAGTCAATATTGTTTGAAAAATGAAACTACTCAGAAAAATAACAAAAAATTACCAAAATTAAATATTGATATTATGATTTTAGGAAAAAAGTTTATTTTATTTAATGAAAATTTTTTATATTCAAAAATCAAATTTAAAATTTGTTATCCATTAAATAGAGGTAAAATTATCTTTTATAAACATACTTCTTATTATTTATTAAATTAAATTTTTTCTTATCTTATACCTACCTTACTATTATGCCTCTTGAACCTGAAATTAAGGAAGCTGTTTTTAGTCTTAAATATGGGAGATCTTCTAGTCTGTATGGCTTTGTTAATGTTTCCTTTCAATATTTTTGGGATATCATTCATGCATATGTTTGTTGGCTAGTTACTCATTTTTTTCAGAGGTGGGATTATTCCAAAAGGCTTGAATGCCCAGTGACATTCCCTTATCCTGAAAATGGAGAACGCCAATGAAATTTATATGTTCAGACCTGTTTCCTTGGTCAACACTGTTTAAAAAATCGTTTTCTAAAATCTTTCTAATATTTTATCATGTATTTCATGTAAGATTATTCCTTCAAATAAATTTTGCTTAATTAAGGGGAGATTGATTCAGGAAGTTCTCATTACTACATCAAAATGTGTGAATCTTCTCAAAATTTTTGTTAGATGTGGAAACATTTCCCTTAAGCTGGACAATAGAAAGTCTTTTGACACAATGGATTGTGTATTTATATGTAAGATCCTTGATATGTATCGATTCAATGATGTGTTTGTGAACTGGATCAAGTCTTATTTGCGCTCTATGCATATATATGTTATTGTCAATGGATCCCATGAAGGATACATTGAGTTCTAAAGAGGTGTTAGACAGGGTGATCTGTTATCACTTATCATCTTTTCTATTGCTGAAGATTATCTCAGTAGGTTTCTTTCTATTATGGATGACAATCGAAAGATGAAGAACGTTCATATTGGAAGGGGGTTGGTTGCCACATATCATCTCTTATATGCGCACAATATTATCATTCTTAATCAGGGGACTAATGAAACATCATAATCATCAAGCGAGCTCTCCTGCATTATGAGAGGGTTTCCAGACAGGAGATTAGCGAGAAGAAGTCATTTGTTTATTTTGGAATGATTTTTTCTTCTAACATGAAAAAATTACATCAACAACATTTTGGGAATTATTGAAGGATCTTGTGCCTTCACTTATTTTGGGGTGCCTATGTTTTGGGAAAGGCTAATGGCTTGTCATTTCTTAAATATTGTAAGTATAATAAGAAGGAAGCTTTTGTCATGGAATGGTAAATCACTATCAATGGATAAAAGACTGAGTCTTGTAAAACACATTATCATATCAAATTTTTTTACTCCTTCATGGTCTATAAATGGTCTATTTCTTTACTCAATTCCATTAATGTCTCGATGAAGAACTTCATTTGGAGTGGCAGTGTCAATGAATTGAATATTGCAACGGTTTCTTGGAATTCTTCTATATGCCTTTTGATGAAGGGGGCTTGGGCATCATGAATCTGGAATGTTTCAATGATGCCATGTAGGCTAGTTTTATTTGGAGGCTCGTGAACATGAAATCTGAGGCTCTTTCCTTTCTTAGTGCTAGATTTTTGCATAGAATAAAAGTAGGGAACAATATATACATTACCTATTCAGTTTGTCCTACTTTCAAGAACATTTTTTCATGAATTGATGCTAGTTATCTCTAGTTAGTCTCAAAGGATTCTCCCCTTCAATTTTGGAAATGTAATAGGACTGGGAAAAAATTTAAGGACTTGGATACTGAGGATGACTGGAATCTAGATTTTGATTTTTCAATCAAAGAACAATTGGGCTGCATAGATGATATTCTGAATCATATTGTTTCCATAGTTGATCAGTACTTCTTCTCTTCTGAGGGGAATTTTAAGGCTTGGGAACCATCTTCTAGTGGTATTCGTTCTTCTGAAGGTTTTTATAAGCACATCACTAGTAGCCCATCCGGTTTTCAATGGATGGGTTTCCAGAACAAAGCCATCTTGAGGCCGTCTAGGGACATGTCTTCCTAGTGTCTTCCTCGGAGGAGGCTTCCCACTGATGATTTTCTTCAAAATTGGAATATCCCTCTGTTCAATTTGTTTTCTATGTCATAAACATAGGGATCAAATTGATAATCTCTTTCTCACATGTGTGGTAGCTTCAGCAATATAGGAGGTTGTGTCCAGTATCATTGAAGTTAACTTTCCTAATCCTAACTCAATCGATGGCTTCATGAAATGTTGGTCGGTGCTGAATCTTTCACCATAGGTCCTCTAAATTTTTCTTGTTGTTGCTTATGAACTTTTTCATTTTCTGTGGTTTTCCAGGAACAAATCCCTACACGAACAATATGTTTTTCAAATGGGTTGCACCTTGGCTAGACTTCTTACTGCTGCTCATTCTGTCACTGTTCCAGGTGGATGATTTTGTGCAAATTCTGTTCATTATTTATCTCTTAATAACTGGGTTAGAGTAAAAGAAAATATTAGAACACCTCCCGGAACTATATAGGTGTTATATTTTACTCCATTATATGGATGTATCAAAATAAATTTAGATGGCACTTAGAATAGTAATCCAGGTTCTTTTGGATTCGAGGCGGTTTTTAGGGACCACATGGGGTGTGTTCTTGGCTCTCTATATTGTTATGGTGGTTTTTCCTCCACACTTGAAGCATAGATTGTTAGAGTGAATGAGGAGGTTGAGAAAGATGAATGTTGGTGATGGAACAAACAATGGATTGAATGTGACTCCACATTTTTGATTCTTGCTCAGTAGACAGGTTCTCTTCATCTTTCCTAGAATATGACTAATTGATGGTCTAGGTGCTTGGATATACTTATTTCGAAGGAGTATATTGTTACTCAGGTCTATCTGGAGGCGAACACATTGGTGGATGGTCTTGATAATAATGGTGTGACTAGTATTTATTTCCATTGGGAGGATCAAATACCGAGTGATTTACTAACTATTCATAGGATGGATCGATGTAAATCTCATGCTTTCAGATTGAGGTAATTTTTATTTTTGCTAACAAAGGATCTTGCATATAAATAATAACGGAAAAATTATTTAAAATTGGGTTTTTTAATTTTTCTGACAAAATGTTTTTTCCACATATAAAAACTTTTTTCTCGAAAAATATATTTTTTTTCTTTAAATAAGTGTTACATTCACTTATACTAACTAATAACCAAATGATCCATTTTATATACATCTATAAATCATATTTTGAAAAATTCAATAATCATATTCATAACATTTGTTCCAATGACTATATGGTATTTATAATAGTAATTTAGTAATAATATTAATCATTTCGTATAGTTCAGTAAAACACATCCTTTTTTTGTAATCTATGCTAAGAAAGGGACTCCATATTTTGTTTAATACATGCCAAAAAAATAATTTTGTGTGTACCAAAATCTAATATAAGTGTTTATCATAATAAATGATTTACCTTTTTATGTGTTGAAATCAAGCCACAAAAAGTAATTTCAGAAAAGAATGTTGAATTATGTGTTGCGCAAAATTTAAAATAACAAAAAGATCAAATTAATTAAAAAAATCAATAAATCATAGGGTGTTACATTATAATCCCCAAAATATAAATTTCACCTTTTGATTTTTTATTCGTTATCAAGGTTCAGTAAATTAATTTTCCTTTAATAGAAATTCATGCGGTAAAAATGAATATTCTAACATCATTTTCAAATGGAAAGTCGTCACAGTAATTTTTACGCAAAGTAACTTGTAACTAGGTGTATAGATAAAAGAACATATGAGCTATGTGAAAGCATGAAAATAAAAGAAAAATCTAACAGTCATGTTTTAATAGATAGTAATAGAGAACATGGTTAGGATTAAGTAAATATTCAAAAATCCATAACCCAGAGAGGATTGAAAAGGTTCATTGATATCATCAAATATTATGATAACTCAACAACATTTTATTTGAAAACCCCTTCTCCTAAATTTGATGATTTTTTTGACAAGAAAGATCTACATGATTTCACGATAACTATTCCCTATTTATGCCTTCATGAACTCCCACTTTATCCATTATTCCAATAAATTAAGGTTAATTTCTCATTTATAAAACATATATAGATCAGTGGATCCATTAAAATAATGAAATGCTATTCCATATGTCTTTATCACAACAAAAGGTAAACACATGTGATCCAGTATACATAAATCTACATATGGGGATATAATACATAAATCTATAAAACCATATCTTAATTTCAATATTAATCATTCTGTAAATCTATAACCTTATAACCATTCTAAAACATATAATTCTAAGTCATTAGAATTATGGTGACTATATTTAAAATTATTTTAACATTGATCCTCTATATATCATATGGTATCTCTTGGTTGTGAAATTCCAAACATGTGAATACCTTTATCCTATATTTTCTAAATAAAAATTAATTAATTTAATTACCACAAATCATTATTGAAATCATGCTTCTATACTTTTACAATGTGTATTGGATATGTAACATTAATCCAAAAATTATATAAACATTATCCATGATATCACACGAAAAATGTCAAAAAATAATTTATTAGTTATAAGGAAATATGTACCATATAATGTTTTAATTCATACAATACATATATTTATCCAAACATCATTTTCTAAACAAAAAGAAAATTTTAATGGAAATATTCCCTTAGTTGAAACAACACCTTTCAATTAGATCCATTTTATATTTCGTCATAACCATTCAAAATATTTATGTAAATACTAATAGAAAAAATAAACTGAACTATGCTTATATATTTCAAAATTCATAATTCATGAATCCAAACACAAAAACAATATTATTATTATAATTCATCCTTAATTCATTAATAGGATACCACTTCTCAGTAATCAATAAATAATTCCTTTCATAATTCATTTTTAGTCTCTTCATCATCAACAATATAATTAGTACTCGTACCACCATTATGAGTCCCTTTGAGTTCTTTCCACTTAAGACATCATTTTGTAAAATTCCCATTAATTCCAAAAATAATTTATTTAACCTTTTATGATTCCTTATAGAGGCCAGTATTCACATCCATTGCGTTAACACAACCCGTAATTTTTCCATTAAAGGAACATGCTTTGTCACCTTCTTTTATAGAGTAAAAACAACTTCTTGTTCCATTTAGAAAATATAATTTGATGTTATTTAATCATTATTTACACAAGGGAAACAAATTATTCATTCTTTTATGGTCTCCATTACCAGAAAACTCAGTAAACACATTCATTATATTCTATGGTCACTTTGAATGTTACTTATGATACCCTATGTTAATCAAATTCAATAAAAACTTACTATGCATGATTAAAACATGTTTTACACTAGTTAACATCAAATGTTACCACTTATCAACCAATGTTCTATCACAATCAACATTAAAACTGATCCCACCAGTTTCGTTCCATTGAATAAAAATAGAAATAATTGTTTAATAAACAATTATCATTGTTTAAATCCATATAAAATTGAAAAATAATATATAGTATTCCTAAATTATTACACCTTCACCAATTTATGACATCATAGGATTATCATTATTGACATCCCTAGACATTTCCCTATAAATATCACTAGGGATCTCAATAATTGTTTCTCAACCAAGATTCCAAATATTTAGAAATAATTTCCATTTATACCTTCTATAATGACTAAGACGAAACATAAAAGTATATTCCATAATTTTAGATAAATATTGAGCATATTGAAAAAATATATGACTAAGTACTAAAATAGTTTACTGTCTTTGGAAACTTGTATGACATTATTCTAGTTTGGAATATTATCTTCAACATCTCACGTAATGTTCATCCCCTTTTTTACTCATACATAAAACATGTATTCATAACATAGTGAAAGGAAACATAAGATAATGGTGACCTCAAATTCTTAGTAAGGGTAGATAAATGAAATACATAAGAATAACACGAACATAAGTGTTCAAGAACTGGAGAATAACATTTTATGATCGCACCTTACATAAAAAGAGCTTAATCATGAGACATGTCATTAATATTGGAAGTTCATATGAAATTAATCATACGATATTCAAGAACATGAAACATGGGATAATATCAAAGTTATAAGGCATATAATTCTTGGCAGACAAATAAAAATTCAACATCATTCCCTATAAGTCAAGGTGCATTGGAAAAACATAGTGTGGAACTTTATGGGGATGAAACCAACTGGGTGAGACACACTACCATCCCCCGTCACAGTACATTCTGTATATTGTATAGGGTTCCCCCATTAACCCATAGTAGATCGAGCTTCCCAATATTCCCATAGTGGATCATGTTTCCCAAACCTCTTGTGGATCAATCCCATCAAATTGCTTCACATTATTATATCATGATATATAAATACTTACCTAATTAATTAGAGGGACAAATAGTTACCTCCTATCACATAATAAAATCCTATATACATTTTCTATAGGATAATAATACTTTCATAATATCATGACCCATAAAAAATAGATTGGTTTCTTAACCATCATATCATTAACCGTGATATAAAAAGTGTATCATTGACAATTGATCATATCATTACCTATAGAAAAGTGATATTTATGATAATAATATAATTAAATAATATTCCATGAAGTAAAGAAGGTTTCAAAATAATATAACCCGTAAAAGATGAACATGTGTCATAAACATCATTCCATCTTGACAGAAACCATTCAATGATAAATATGAATGGTATTTCAGGATTATATACCTAGTAAAAAACAAACTATAACATATCATCTCATCTTAGATGGAGAAGGAGTTTGAAAGAACACATGGAGTATTTCTTATGAAAAATATCCATTATTTGAAAATATTATTTCTAAAACCAGTCAGAAACCTTTTCTCAATTAAAATGATTTAAAATTTTATTTAAAACATTTCTTAAGGTCGATATCTCATTCTCTTTGATTTTTTTTTTAAAAATAAATTTATTTTGAAAATTATTTTCTTTTAAAATAAATTTTATAAGATATAATATAATCATGGTAGTTTTTTGAAAATAGTTTTTTTATTACACAATAATTTAAAATGAAATGTTCCAAACATTTTGAAAACATTTTTCTTTGAAAATACTAATTATGGATCGAAATCATTTTGAAGACCCTTTTCGTTGAAAATACATTTAAAACATAAAATAAAGATCTAAATAATCATAAAAAACATTTCGTTGAAAAAAAAATTAAATTCCACAAATTTCAATAATAATAGGAAAAAATTTATATAATAAAATATCCAGGAATATTTATAAGGGAATAATAACGAAGATGATGGTCTTGATGGCAGGTTAATATGTCCTCATTGAAAATTATTTTTTTCACCATAATAGTTTTGAAAATTTACATGATTTTATAACAAAAAAATCCTTTTAAAAACATTTTTAAAATGAAAATACATGGTTAAATATGACCTATAGTCATAATAGGATAGTAGAAAATCATATATGTTTTTTTTCGGAAAACATGGTTGTGAAAGAACATATATTTCATGCCGAAAGTCAAAATAATGTCGGGTTTTCATAAAAACATTTCGATATTTCTCTTAAGTACCATAGAATGTATAAATATTATTATTACCTTGATATAACATGAATAACTAATGGGTATGAAAATTCATGATCTTTCATGAGAGGCTAATTATAATAATTCACAAATGGAATTATAATCATAATGAACCCCTATAAATGATTATATTGTTTCCACAAACTCTTAACACATGGTATCATTTATTCATACTCCCTATGTATGAAAATGAAATTATGTAAAGATAAAAAAATAATGGTAAAATGAACAAAAATTTGATTGAACCCTCGGGAAAACAGAGAAAAATCCATAGAGATCCCCTCTTCCTCATAGATATTGTTGTGGGAGAACATATGAAAAAACGTAAAGGAAAACCTCAATAATTCATAGATGTCATCACAAGAAGAGATCCCATGGCCATAGCTACTTTGAGACCTCATACATAAGATATATGATGAAATACCTCTATAGAGGTCTCTCAATAATATCTTTTTTAAAAGAGGAGGTACACATTTTCTCTTTGGACCTATGTTTTGTGTTGGTTTGAAAAATTATCAAAAATGGACAGCCTTTTCATTTATTTAAGCATCATTCACTTTTCTCTCTTACTAGTCTCTTTGGTCATCCCTATAAACATGACTCGGCCACTGTGAATATTTCTCACCCTTCCTTATCTAGAATATGTAATAAGATTGATATTTCAAAATCTTTGTAATCAATATTTTTTATTCAAAATCAAAAAAATGTATTTATTCATGAGGTTGTATAGGAAAATGTTTTGGCCTTTTGAAAAAGGGGTTATAGAATTGGACACCCCATATGAGAATGCGAGAATAAAAGGCTTGCGTTACGCACCCAATCTCATTTTAAATCAATTTGTGTTAAAAAGTAAGATCCAAAAGGGATGTCTGTTATTCATAAAGGGGACCCTTATGATGATAAAAACATGAGTCCTTTGAGTATTCATATGAATCAGATCATTTCTATCATCCTTTTGGGTTTAGTAGAGGAAGTTCAAAATTCCCCTCACACTAAGGAAGATAAGGAATTTTAGATTAACCCTGATCACCTAATATAGAGATAAATAAAATTACTTATAGAGAGGAAGATAAAGGAAAATATGATTCTTGAGAGTCACTTCATGCTGATTTTGATAATCCTAGCCAGTATAAGGAAGATTATTTGAAATCAAGTGCTAAAAAGGATAAAATCATTAGTTTATTTAGATGGTTACATCACATTGAGTTCTAGGAAAAATAAAAAATGTAGGGATCATTATAATATTGAAATAAATATATTCACGCAATCCCTAAATACAACTTAGAAGGAAATAAATATTTTACCCCCACAACCCATGTCTAAGGAACATGTGTCTGAATCCACTGATTCATCTGACTCAGAATACTCTAACACTGAGGATGAAAATTAAAATTATCCTTTTTATGGGGATTCTTATCAAATGGAAGATAAATTGGATTTTCCAAAGCATATTTCCTCTTGGATGGATGTGAATGACAAAACTACCTTCCATAAATATAAAAATAGTGATATGTCTACTGAATCCTATCTTGAAATATGAAAATGAAGTTTATCAAAGTATAGGAATAGTTTAAGATGGATCTAAAATTCAATTTCAAAGATATAGCTTAAAAATGAATCTATATTGTAATTTTTTTGGATCATGTTTGACTTGAATATCTCTCTAGTCATTACTATAATTTCAGTGGTTTTTTTTTGGATCATTCATGGGATTCATTTTTTTCATCCATGATGGTTTTTTAATTTCATTGTAGATATATTGGGTTAATGAAGGCTACAAGCCATAGACTAACTGTTAATATTTTTTTCATGGTTTCTCATTTCATCATATATAATGATATATAATGATTTAGATGGAATCAAATTTTATTCATAATTATGGGTGTTTCATGTTTTTGTGTAGGTCCTAGTACACTATTCCTAACTTTGATAGGGTTAATGGCCCCTAGATCTAAATTAACCTTCTGGTTACATCTGTTGGACTTTTGGAATTTCCTTTTAGATATTGGTAGGGATGATATTTGATCCACCCTTGGATGATTTTCATATTTTTCTTACTCTATAGTTACACTATTTCATCATGTTCAGATTATCTAGATATTATCTTGATGGGAGTTATTTTCATACATGTGGCTTCTTTTTATGACTCCTGGTGACTATAGATCTTGAGGCCTGGGATATAGCTTGGAGTTGCAACCTGTTTTTCATGATATGATTTCTTACATAATGAAAAGATGTATCAGGATGTTTTGATGAATTGGGAACTTTTTTTGAGTTTTATTGTTACATATTCATGTATCTCCCTCATTTTTGTGTTGGTGTAAACTCATTACACCTCGATCAAGTATTGTGATTCTTTTCCTCTAATAAATTTCATTAGGTCATGAAGTGGGTGACCACTTCATGTCAAAGTTTTTATATATATTAATATTAAAAGATGTATATATATGATATAACATGTCATATTTCATTATATAATCCCCATAAAATAATATACCTACATAACAAAACTTGTGTCTTAAAAGAGGAAAATCGAGACAAAACGATCATACTAATTTTTTATCTTTTGAATCATAAAACTCAATGGATGGGAGATAATAAAATGGATATGTAAATACTCATAAATTTTTTTATAGATGTTATATAATATATTCATGTGAATTATATACACCACACAAAATATATTATTGGTGAATAGGGCATAAATCTCACAAAAAGAATACTGAGAAAAGAAAACCCTTACCATATGTCTTAAATTTCATTATACTCATACAAAACTCATGAATATTAAATATATGTCTATTATATATATATATATATATTATATAACTATATTTTTATATCTAATACCATATAATATTTTATGGTGACATTATATTACAATATTATTAATTTATCAATGTTAATGTAACGATAAAGGTAATATCTTCTTTGTTTTCCATACTTGATTAGAAAAATTATTCTTAGACATATTACATAGACCATGGTAAACTTATTATTAAAATTTAAACGATTATGTAAATATCATATATATTCATGATATGTTTATTTATAATTATCTATATAAAATATAATTATGAAGTAGAATACGTCGTTCATGGAGATGGTAGGTCGTATGTACATATGAAAGTTGTTTTTATTTTATTATCGTATTCAGAGATATAAATTAAATTAAATATATGAATAAATATGTATATAATACAAGTCCAATGGAATTAGTAAATCGTATATATCAAACATTTTTACTAAATCCATCCTAAAAAAATTCCATGTTAAGTGTGAATAAATCACAATTTATTGAGGATGCAGTAGTCCACACATGCACAAAAACAGTTATTGTACTAATAAAAAATAAAAAGAAATAACTTATTTATTGTATAATAATTTCATAATAATAAATACATCATAAATATCATATATAAATTATAAAAATATTGTTTCCTTCATAATTTTCAACTATTAGATGTGGTAATGTATAAACAAACAATATCATTTTGTGAGGCGGCAGTTCATCGTAGCCAAGAACAATAAGTCCGTTACCCAGTTAATGAAATTGTGATTCATTTTATGTAGATACAATTACATAAAAACGTCTCAAAATATATAATGGTTTTATTATATAATAATGTAATAATATGATTGTAGGGGTTGGAGAATGAAAATAAAACTAAAGAGCTTGATGAATCCTGTAACATCTTCTTTGGGTAACTCCTTTTGGTTTGAAAAAAATAGATTCGTTGTATGGATTTAATATAAAATGGAGGATTATTGGATGTGTTTAGAGAATTCGGTAGCTTATTTTAACTGATAATTGGTTAACACAATCTCTTTAAAGGTATGAATAAGGGGGATGTATGTGTTATCTATTATAGTGGAAGTGCACTGACATTCATGTAAATATTTTAAATAGTAATTAAAACCACCTTTTTAAAATTTCTAGTGGCTTAAATACTGAAAATAATATGATAAAAGAGATAATAATGTTGATATATAAGTATCTAATTTTTTTTGTAAATTTTATAGGTCATTTTGGGCTTTGATTAAAAGGTTTAATAATTTTTAATGTGATTTTTTCTAATGATTGTTGTAAATATTTCTAAGCACATTTAGTAATATTTTTAGTCAAACACATTATTGACACTATTAGACATTATAATTTTTTATGATTCCAAATATTTAATCCATTTTTAGATGTTCCAATCACGTAATTGGTAGAAAATAATTTTAAATTAATCCCATAGACATGATTACGGTGTGGGTTTTTGAAGTAAAAAAGTTCAAAAGCTTCCTTTGTTTTTATGTCCAATATCAATGTAAAATTGATTACAATGAAATACCAAGGATTAATAGATGTATAATTAATATATTGTGTCTTTAAAACGAATAAAAAATATACTATATCATTATCAATGAATTATACAAAAAATTATTTTTAAAAATAAAATTTAGTATTTTCAGTATTCATCAAAAAAAGAAAATTCTCAGAAAAATAAAAAAATATTAACCCAAATTACATTTTTTATATAAATAATTCAAAAATTATGTTTTTATTATCAATTAAATATTATATAAGTGTTGAATGTACGGTGTAATATGGGATCACCATTAAATGTCGGTAATATTACCTTTCAGAAAAATATATCCTTTTATTAATAAAATTGTATTTAATCCTATATTATACCTATAAAATATATTTGATGAGCATAAAAAATATTATTTAAATGAATTATATATAAATTTTATTTTAAACATTAATAAATTTTATTATTTACTTCATTAGAGTAAAATTATTTTTGATCAAATAATAATAATTTTCATTGATAATTATCTTTTTTATTTTTAAATGGTTATTACATTCAATTTTATGAATTTCATAACCAAATGATTTATTTTATACAAATTTTTAAATGATTCTTCCACAATAATTTTAATCTTATTCATAACCTCCATTCCAATGTCTTGGTGGTAGATATAATACTATTTTAATTATAATATTAATTGTATCTTATAGTTCTATAAAACTCAACCCTGTGTGTAATTTATGAAAATGAAGGGGAACTGTATTGAATGTTAGCCAGAAAAGAATTGTTTTTTCTAAACCTCAATCTCATCTATATTTTGTGCGTAGTAAAATCTTTATGTGGTGTTTCATATAATTCAATACACACAATGTGATAAATTTATAATGTCATTATATGTATGTTAAGTATAATTGATGTGGTTGAGATTGATTGGAAATGAGTTTTCATTGTTAAATATGAATTTTATATGTTTTTAGATTATTGTTTTTGAAACTTTGACCATATATTTTTTTTAGAGTCACTCTAAATATTCACTATATATTTTAGAGTTAATAAAGATATTTATGAAGAAAATAAAATAAATATGGGTTTTATATATCATGAAAACTATATTTTCCCAACGTATAATATTTTCCAAATAATATATAATGGCTCTATATAACATTAAAATGGTTACTCGAAACATATATAGAGGTAATATAATCAAATATTGAAATTTATATTGATATTCATTGATTACAAAAAATCTTTCAGATGCATCGAGTAATACATAATAGTTTTTTAGAGCATGCATTAATATTAGAATTCGATATATTAGTGTTATCTTATAATATATTAGGGTGTCACTGTATTTTATGAATAACATAAAAAATATAACTAAATAATTAAATGATTATATAGTGTCTTCTCTAAATTATAAATAGATATATGAGTTTAATATTCTAATATTTATGTGTCCTTCAGAGTTGCTAATTTTTAAAAATTTACAATGTTATAGAAAAAATGTATATTGGTAACCCCATGGTATCAAAGGATATATCCCAGATACAAAGGAGATATGTTAGAGTTAATTTTATTTATATTATTTATGTTATGTTAGCTTCAATAATTAATATTGGATTATAATAGGATAATTCTAATATGTAGAATTTATAAGAAGAAATAAATGTGGTGATATTGACTTGTTCTTTAGTGCTTAAATATCTAGAAGTATTTTACTTATATTCATTAAAGAAGAATTTATAGATAATTAATAGTGGATAAATTTGAGGACAATCACATGATATTTTTGGTATTTCACAAAAAGATATTTGACATTATTTATGAATATTAATACAAGTTTAATAATTAATAAATATTTTTTTAACATTTTAATTTTGAGGATAATGTGAATTTTTTGAGATGATGTTGTGAAATGATAGTGGTAGTCCAATGGGGGTAGATAAAAATTTAAGGAGTTTCCTATCATGGGGGGTCAACCCACTTTATTCATGTAAAAAAATTCATATAATTATTTTTTATGGGTTATGTTATTTAATATATTTAGAATATTAATAATATTAAATCACATTAATTTTGAGAAAACTGATGGTGTTGTTATCATGTATTTTTTTAGTCTCAAATATTAATATTGAGACATGATGTTGTTATAATAGTGAATAAAATTTCAATGGATGAAAATATAGATGCAATTTTTTTTGAGAATAACATATTCATTTTTAAATATTAAGCAATTTATAAGAGATACATGATAATTTTTATAGTATTAAACCAATCAATCATTGATGCAAATTGAAAAGACTGGGCTCAAAGTATATATATATTCGCGATTAGTGAATAGTGACACATCCTATTTATAACATTGAAAAAATTGGATTAAACTTATTTATTTCATCGTATATTGTAAGGATAATAGAACTATCTTTTATTGAGAAGACATATACTTACATAATGATCACACCTCAAGGAGGGTCGAGATGAATCTTGTGTTTATAGAGGATGACTGAGTTAGGGATAGAGTCTTAAAAAATGAGATCATTCATTTATGTTGTCATGTTGGGTTCAATGTAAAAGGAATAGGAACATTTCGTTTTTAGGGAATCTTATTAACAAAAAAATGGATTTTAAGTGTGTGGGGGATAAAAATGATGAAACATTTTTGGTATAGGCATCTCCATTAGAGATGATCCCAATTATTAAATCCTCATCCTAAAATTTTTTTTATTCCACCTTATCATTGTTTGCTTTAAATAATGTTTCAAAAAGTCTATTTTGATCTATTAATCTTATAAGTTAAAAGGTAAAAGTAGAAAAAATGTTTAGTATGTAAAAACTAATCGAACTCGATTCAACCTCATATTTTTATTGTCCACCAAACATGGTAGAATGGTAATTATTTTATGAGTTATGATAATCCTACTTTTAATGGATTCACAGTAATCTATTATTTTTTAGTTTCTAATATGAAGGAAATATGATGTGAAACTCGAGGAATCATATGATTTGTTTTTCAAATCACCCATGGAAGTGATATCTACAAGGACACCAAATAATATAAAGGATAATTTCATAAAAATATATGAAGAGTTGATCCATATTTTCCAACAAGGAAGATAAATTCGATCCACTTATTACTGTCATAAAGAAGATAGATCTGGTATTGAAGAATAATAAATGGTACATAAATCTACTTCCTATAAGATGGAAAATATTTCATCATTACATATTATAAATAATTACATGAATTATATGATTCAAATATTTATTTTCATGATTTCTCATTAATGATCCAAGTACAAATATTGACGATCACATATTTATATTATCATGTGACAAATCATATGATGATTATTGTGTCTATTTATTGAAAACCATGATTAAAATTTCCAAATAGATAGTATCTATTATTTGGATATCATTATAAAATTGTATGAGTATATCACATAGAGATATGTTGATATGAACATAATGGAAAAAGAATTCGATCCAAAGAAATTGGCATGTATCAAACTCAATTGTTTAGTTGATTCGGAAATTAGTATTAATGTAATGATATATAATTAGTTCTCAAAAATAATTATGGATTTGTAAAATTCAATCCATTATGCATCACAATCCATTATATTTTAGAGGAAATGATTCATTTATTGGATTACATCTAAAATATGATCCTTGAAATAGAGAATGAGTGAACCAAAATTAATTAAAAATATATTAAATAACATTATAATTCATTTTCATTAAGGAATAAAAATAATAAAGAGGAAGTCAAACCTATTGATAAAATAATAATGGAAATAGATGAAAGAATTGAAACTATTTTGGATGAGAAAAATATCGTTTTTAAGAAATGTCTTGAGATTGATGTGAAATTATAACATTTGTGTGTGGTTCATGATAAGCCATTATAATTTTCATAGTGAAACATTGATTCCAAAGATATCTCAAATGTTTATATTTTATATAAAATGAATCTATAAATGGGAAATATATTCAAGAAATGATAAATCCATAAATATCTTTCAATATGAAATCAAAATTTCTTAATTTTTCTTAGAAATGTTGTTTATCTAAATTCATTAATGTGAAAAATTATGATTTTCATTAAAAATATTTAAAAATATGGATTCATAAAAATTGAGAAGAAACCCTCAATAAATATATGGTGTATAGAAGAATTTATAAAGTATATTTCCCTCATATTGATCCTCAAAAGATAAAATATTTAAAAATAGTTTTACAGAAATGAAAAATCCCCCTATACTGGGTTTTAAAATATTTAAAATTGATTATTGGATGTGTCTTGTGATGTCAATGAATTGGGAACAAGGATATGAATTATTAAAATAATATTCCAATACAAGGATGAAAAAATATATATTAAGGGTGAGTATATCTAAAATTTATAAATTAAATGAAATAATGTAACGAATTATTCAATCTCTAAGAGATAGAAAATAATGAAAATATTAGTTGAATGTGGAATCAAGGTGGTCATAGTTAAGAAGTGTTCTTCTATAAAAAAACTATGAATGTGTCAAATACTTATAATGATTAAATAATGAAAATTATTAACAAAATAAAATTTTTAAAGGCATGTAAATATTCATTAGGATATATATAAAAATAACATATTAAAAAAATCATTCTCAGCAAGACCAAGAATAATTCCACATCATGAAAAAAGTGTTTTTTCTATTATGAATTAAAATAGAACAACATGGAAAATTGTAAATATGAAATTTATCTTTATTTTGGTAATGTAATGTGAAGGAAATTATTTTTATGTAATTCCTAGTAATAAATGATGAGAAATATAGTTTTTTTAGTGAGTTTTGGAAGATATTTTGATCATTTGGAAAAACTAAATTATAATTTTCAAATAAAATGAATATAAAATATGAAAAAAATAATTTGATAAAATTGTTCAATAATAAAAAATTAAAATGGATTTTTCATGTAAATAATAACTCAAGAATATAAATAGAGCTATATAGGAGGAATAAATAGGCTATATATATTTTCAATGATTTTTTAATAATACAGTCACCCAAATTGGATATTTGAAGGAAGATGTGACATGAACTGAGAGATACATATTATTTGATTGCCAATGTAAATACGTAGACTCTACACAAATTAGAAGTTCACAAATTACGGACTACCTTGTTTTTAAAGGAGATGTATTGAGAAAAATAAATAGTGGATGAATGAATAGTTTCCCAGAATCTAGAGGGAAATTATAAAGATCCACTTGGTTAATAATAAACTGATAAAAATTTTTCCTTCATAATGGATATATATTGAGGAAAAAATATTCACATATATATATGTTTCCATCCTATATAGGTAATTTATGTTGATGTACTTTTTATAAGGATATGTTTTGTAGATGAGTATGCTATGAAATAGTTATAGTAGATAAAAAGTACAAATCTTCGTAGTAACGTAAAATTAGATACCTTAAAACTTAATTTTCGATAAGATTTATCTTGGTGGAAATATTTTGAGAGTATACCTATTTATGGGGAATGAATTGTTCATGATTATAATAATATAGAAGATATATAATTCTTGAAAATGTACTTGTAATGTTTCATTGATGTTTTATGTCTGTATATTTACTAATAAATTTTTAAATAATTTTTAATAATGTTAAAGGGAGTGAATATGGATTTATCAATGGCATGAGAAATTGGTAGATATTGAGAAATTATTGGACTGATTTATGACTTTAAACCATTTAATGTTTATTGATATATTAATAATATGATTAAATGCTTGTATAAGTTTTGGTTGAAAATATTAAGATTATGTAATCCATAATTTTTAGCAACCAATTAATCAATTTTAGAAACCATGTAGAAATGAATTTTAAATTGGTGTCTAATTTATTTTTCATTAATGATATGTTGGTTATCAAAATAAATGCCTCTTAATTTCTAAGTTGACAATAGAAGACATTGACTAAGTGTGGAATAATAATGATCACATAGAGTTTGGTGAATTTATACAATAATATATAAGGATACGTTGTTTTTATTATAATTTTTTATAGATAATCAATTATGAGAAAAAATGTTTACACATTTTTTTTTAATTTGTATTGAAAATAAATACCAATTGGGAGATTGTCCATCCAACTTCTTGTTATGTTTTATTTTTTTTCAGTTATAATTATGATAACTAGGATGATGAAATTATGTGTTGAGTTGGGAATTATGAAATTGAGGTAAGTATCCCATAATATTATGTGAAAGACTATGTTATATATCCAAGCTAGGTTTTAAACATTCATCGAGTTTTTTATATTGGAAACCATATTTTCTCATAGTGTTTTATGTTCCCATGTGTTTGTTCCATCAAAACGAATTTTATAAATTAGGGGGAATTAACTATGTACTCCGATGAATCGAATTAAATTAAAATTTATTATGGTATGGATCTATTGGATATATTTGTGGATATCTAATCACAAATGGAAAATATATGGTTTAAATTAATATTTATATATATTATTGATATTTTTGGATAATTCAACATTGCGATGAAGTGGAGAAGCTTGCTAAAGTTAGATAAGAATATAAGATATCTTGATTTTAAAAGAAAAATCTAAAAATGAATATCATCCATGATTGATTTAGTCTATATAGATATATATCACATTTTATTTTTCAGGAATAATAAATGGAACTAAATCTAACATAGGTGCAACGTTAATTGGAAAATAGTAAAATCATCATTATTGAATCATTTATAACTTCTAATGACATTTTGTTTTCCAAATTATTTAGAAATTAGGATGAATAGATTTATAAAGAGTTGATATATTCCAAAAATCATTCAGATTATGTGAAAATGAATTGATGTGTATGATATTTATTGGAAATACGTTTCTAGGGTTTTTGGTGAATCCTGGAGGTTTTGCAGTAAGAAATAGAAAAAAATTTAAAAATATACTATATATATGATTAAGTTATTGTTAACCATGTATATTAGTTTTTATTGGAATTAATATAGAGTACTATAAATTTATATGGGTTTAAAAGACCATTTATACTATTCTATCAAACCATGCTTATGTACATGAATATTACATTGCTTTTCCGGAATACTTAATACATTATAAAAATAGATGATCACAGATCGTATTATCTTAGTACCTTTGGAAACATGGAACACATTATTCTAATATGGTAAAATATTTTTAAAAAATCCCATAAAGAAATTCCACATTAATTTTACTACATAAAAATATAATTAATATGTTGTGGCAAAGAAAACATTTGTAAAGCGTGCTCTTAGATTCTCAGTAAGGTTAAATAATGAAAATATCAAACAAAGCATGAAAATAAGAGTGTAAATAAATGAAAATAAAATTTTAAAACCATAACATGTATAAAACATATAAAAATATTAAGGAATGAAATAAATCTTGGTTGTCCATAAGGCATAAATCATAAAGGAACATTAGTCATGAGAAAATATAATTGTCATAAAACATGGAATTTTGGAAAACAAATTGAATCACAATAGGATTTTGGAAATAATTTTAAAATTGAATGCATCAAAATTGATTCTTTTGAAACCCCACATTGTTATAACCTACCCAGAAAATATTAATTTTCCTCCGCTATGATATGAATTTGGGAAAACTAACATAAACAGTAGCGTTTTGTAAGATATTTAGAGTGAGATAAGGAAAAAATATTTTTTTATGAATTGTATCATAACATTGTGAATAATAACATACCCTTATGAATAGTAATTTTACTATTATGAATTCTAATGAATAGTAATCCACCAAAAAATTAATACATCACCAATGACCATATAAATACATTTTAGACATCATATAAGTTAAAAAAAGGTCTTAGTATAAGTATTACTAATTTTTTTTGTTATAAATAATTTAATTAATTTTTTTAATTAATTTAATAAAGTTAAATGAAAGATTAATTTCATCAAATTTAATAGTGAATTTTTACTTAATAGTCTTATGGTTATAAGAATATTTTTTGGGATCTTCATTAATTTCTCATAGTGCTTTAAAATGAGTTATAGTTTTAAAGTTTTTTTGGAATAAATTATAATTTCATATAAATATTAAATTAAAAATATGTATTATATTATTTTGAAAAAATGACTTTCCTTTTTTAATTCTATACATCAAAAAATGGTTGGGGTAATGTTTTGTGATTTTTCTAAAATACCTGAATTTTGGGTGAATAGTAAAAGATTATAATTTGTGATAAATGATATATACATGGATTTTTGGGTCATAAGTTACGTAAGGTTGATGTAATCCCACTAGGTTTGAACTGAAATGCACTTATTACTATAACGGGTCACATGAGTCATCACTATTGGTTTTTTGAGAGATATAATAAAATAAAGTGTAAACTAATGGGAAAACCCTACTCTCATCTATTATGACCCCCCGGCTTCTATTCACTCATCTCAGGCCTTGTGCCTTGTCTAAATTCTGCCCAAATATCCTCCAATGGTCATCCCCCATGTCTAGTATCCCTTGGATTCATAAAAAGTCAAAAAACCCTCCCATAAAGTTTCTATCAAGTATGATTACATCAATAGGTATATTCCTCTTTTCATTTTTTTTATTTCAAGGCCATTATTTTCTTTTTCTATCCTCACATTCGTTCATCCAAATGTTCTGATGTCTTCATTAAATTAAATGTACTGGAATATTTTTATGTAAAATGAATAACTCTTCATCATCTCTCCTTTTCCTTTATTTTAGCTCCCCTATTTTTTATTTTACATTTTCTCAGGAATGAAAATGTTTATTATGATTAAACTGCAAGGATAACCATATAGTTTTTGATGTTCCCAATAATACTTATATATTTTATTCCATTTCACATTTAAAAGGTGACCTGACGTATGTATCTTGTTTCCCAATATACTAAACTACTTTACCTTTCATGATTCATATTCATTGTTTATATTCCAATATAATAAAATAATGCACTGGCTCTGGGAAACTGGGTCGGGTCTTTGCAGTTGGTATCAGTGGAGGTTTAGTATAAAAAATAGAAACTGGATTTAGTAAACATAGATTAAGGAAAAAATCCATATGATAGTATTCGATGATTAACACATAAGAACGTCATGTTATTTTGGTATGAAATAGATTATGTGGACTTCTATAACAAATAAATCCATGTTGGGATACTACAAGTGGATGTGGTTCTGGCCTAGATGTGCGTAGGAGTGAAAACTATGATAAGGAGTATTGGGCTTGATCCCGGGTATCCAGGTACACGAAAATGGGACCTACTACACACATGTTTTGAAACTCCTTGGGGACATTCATTGGATAATTAACATTTTCTTTACATGTCATTTTGAAGGATTTAATCATAAATCTTCGATAAATTAAATCATGTTATGAGTATGAGAGTAGCGTTCTATATAATAACAATTTATGCTATGTGTTTTTCTAGGTTTATATTATACATTTTTATTTATAAAATAATCTATTATATGAAATTATTTAGAAATTCCTTCTACAAGAAGGAATGGAAACCATACAAATGTGTGTGCCATGCATAGGGATTTACCTCCAATGAAAGATAATAATATTTTCTCTGGAGCATTGATGGATGCTGAGTGGTTTATAACAATACGAATACAGTTGACTCAGGTTATGAACAATAAAATTACCCATATGGAGTATCTTGATCCATAATGTTGAGGAGAAATGTTTTATATCCTTATGCAACAATAGTATCCATCATTCAATGGGACTAAAAACCCAATTGTAGCTGAGTATTGGATATGTTCTCTAGAGAAAATATTTCTCACTTTGGGATGTAACAAAAAAGAAAAGGTTTTCATGGCATTTTATCGTCTATCGGGAGATTCAGATTAGTGGTGGAAATTAAACCAAAACAAAAATGAGGAGAAAGAAATAAAGGTTATGGAATGTAGGTATTTTAAATAAATAATCCTAGAAAGATATTTTCTCATCCAATAATGAGCATATATCGAAAGGAAATTCATGAATCTAAGGAAATAGGAGGATGAAAATGTCTCAATGTATAAATATAACATCACAAGGATAACAACACATGTTGTGGACTAAATATGTAATACATGGAGTCAGATTTAATTAATATTTGATGGTTGAAAACCATTCATATGAATGGAATAAGTCTCCCAAATTTTCTCATCATATGAATATATATTCTTAAGTCCTATCAAGATGAAAAAGGAATTTTCTATATCTTATGAGGTTAAAGGAAAGTAAGAGAAGAAGAGGGATTCTAAAATCATTGTTATAAGTAATAAGGTATTAGGGAAGAAGGGAAGAGTTGACGTTTCATCCTGTAGAAATTTTGGGAAGAAAACCCCTGGCACTTTTATGAAGGGAATGTGAGTGTGTTACAAGTGCAGAGAAAAAAGACAACATATCTCAGGATTGTAAGTGGAAGAAATAAGATACCAATGTTCAAGGCTAAAATTATATGGAGATGGGACATTATGCACATGAATTCCATAAGCTTCAGGGATAAATTACCCAAAAGGGCCAAGAGGGCATGTCCAAGATAATATAGTCACAACTCCGGAGGCTGAAGTTATTAACGATGTGGTGGTATGTTCATTAATCATTTTCTCAAACATAGCCAATGCTTTATTTTATTTTGGATCATAGAATTATTTCATATCTTCCCAATTTTCCATGAACATTAGATATTTCCAATTTGATTTAATAACGGAGTAGCAAGTAAAAACTCTAAAGGGAAGTATGATTGCAACCAATTCGTGTTAGGAAGCCCATATTATAGCATATAAATGTGATTTATCTCATGATTTTATTGTCATAACTGTTATTAAATTGGAAATAATCGTCGATATAGATTGGATTTTGAACCACGATGTGGAAATTTATTGCAAGAAAATGGAGGTTACAATTTTTGAGGATGATTTTGAATCCAATATCTTGTGGGAAGAAACATCACCATTTGTTTCTTATCTAGATCCATCCCCATTAGGTCTACTAAATACAATTACTGTGGAGGAAGGGAATGCAATAACTATGGTTTATGAAATGAATATTCAAATAGAAGACATAACTATTATGAAAAAATATGTTGATTCCATTCCAGAGAATTTACTTGGATATCCACTATAGTGGGAAATTGATTTTTCTATTAAAATAATTCCTGATTTATGTCCCATGTGAAATACCCCTTATAAAATAACCGAAATGTAATTAATTAAAACTAATAAAACAACTAAAGGAATTGTGTGTTAAATGATTTATTCACCCTATTGTTTCTCCATGGGAATCCCATGTTCTTTTTGTTATGAAGAAATATGTATCTACGAGGTTGTGAATTGACTACAGGTTGACCAATGTAATTACAATAAAGAAAAATTATCCCCTACCTCGTATTGATGATTTATTTGATAAACATCACAAAGATCAATTCTTTTTAATATTGAACTTCGATATGGTTATCAACTGTTTTTAGGAAGGAATAAATTCTAAAAACATCATTTCGAACCTGGTATGAGCATTACCAGTTTAGAGTAATGTCTTTTAGACTAACTAGTGAACCCTCTATTTTCATGGATCTAATGAAAATGAGTTTTCAAGGAATATTGTGATGTATTTTTGGGGTTTTTTATAGATGATATCTTGGTATACTGAAAAATTTATAGTGATCATGAACATTACCTGTGAACTATATTGAAGACTCTTATAAGAAATGTATTACATGGGATGTTTATCAAGTGTGAATTTTGGCTTAAATCAGTTTACATTCATGGACACATTTACTCTAATGATGGAATATCTGTTTATCTTGTGAAGACAATTATTGTTAACGAATGGACTACCCTAATGAGCATATTTGAGGCATGTATTTTTATTAGTTTAGGATGTTATTATTGGAATTTCATTCAGAACATCACCCGTTTAGCTAACCCAATGACAAAGAGTACATGTAAATGGGATAATTTAGATTGGAAAAAATAAATGTGAGGAAAATTTCAAATAATTTAAAAGGATAATAGTGATTGATCTAATCCGAACTGTACCATTTGGGAATGATGGTTTTGTGATCTATAATGATGCATCAATGAATGAATTTGGTATTGTGCACATACCGAATGATAGAGTTATTTTATATATTTCATGGTAGTTTGAATTTTCGAAAAAATCTATCATAATCATGATCTTGAGTTATTTACTAATATCTTTTCTCTAAAAATATGGAGACACTATCTCAATGGTGAATGATGTGTGTTATATATGGATCACAAGAGTATGAAGTATATATTCTCACTACAATAACTAAACATAAGGAAAATGATATTGCGGAAACTGCACAGGAATTATTATTATACCATACACTACCACTGAGGAAAGGAAAATAAGGTAGCTAATGCATTGAGAAAGAAGGATCATGGTGTTCTAAATAAAATGTGGATTTAAATGGATTCTTTTTATATAGATCTAGTGAGGATAGATATGGTAATTATAAATGAAGGTGAAACATAACTAATTTTCTATTCGGAATCCCAACCATCTTTATTATAGAGTATTAAAATCTCTCATACTGATGATGAGAAACTGTAAAAGAAAATTAATGTTGTAAAAGTGGGGAAGTTGGATAACTTCATATATAAATATGGAATTTTGATATTTGGGAAGAGGCAATGAATTCCCTCTATACCAGAGATAATAATAGAGTTATTTCATGATGACCATAGCTCAGATATCACTATATGCCTTGGTAGAAAAAATTGTATAGATATTTGAAGGATAAGGTTTTTTTGGGACAACATGATGTGGGAAATTGCATATTATGTATCAAGATGATTAGTCTATAAAAATGTGAAGACTGAACGATGACATAATAAGGAATTAATGAATCCTATACATATACATACATGGAAATGGGATGACATCACCAAGGATTTTGTAAATAGATTACCCAAAACACCATGAAAGAATGATGCAATATGGGTAATTGCTGATCGACTTAAAAAATATGCACCTTTCCTTGGTATAGGGGGGATTTTCTACTAGAGAGCCTAAAACGACTCTATATAAATGAAGTTGTGAGAATTCCTGGAGCACCTCTCCTAATTGTTTCTGATCAAGATCCACAATTTACATCAAAATTATGGAAAAGTTTCAGAAATAATTGGATTTTGAGATTCCTTTGAGTAACGATTATCATCCTCAAAATGATTGGCAATCATAATGGAAGATCCAAACATTAGAAGACATGTTTTGATCTTACTCGCTCGACTTTCAAGGTATGTGGGACCAGTATGTACACTTAGAGGAGTTTTCCAAAAATAATTGTTTTTATTCAAGTATTCAAATGGCATCATATAAAGCACTATATAGAAAGAGATGTCGTACACCAACTTGTTGCGATGAAGTTTGAGAAAGGAAACTTGTGGGCTGAGAGCTTGTTGATGATACAACACAGAAGGTAAAGACTATTCAAGGCCATATAAAATATGCTCAAAGAAGGAAAAAATTCTATGCTTATAAACGAATAAATGAAATGTAATTTCAAGTGGGATATCATGTATTCATAAAAGTATCTCTATAAAAGGGTATTAGCAGATTTTGGATGAAAGGGAAAATAAGACCTAGGTACAATGAACCTTTTGAAATTCTAGAGAGAATTGGGGTTGTTTCATATCATCTTCCTATGCCGCATAGCCTGTCTAAATTATAGAATATGTTCCATGTCTCATAAATGAGAACATGCATGATAGACCCAATACATGTCCCCACATCTAAAGGTATAGAATTGGAACCTAACATATCTTACTGTTAAGAGACTATCTGGATTATGGAAACAAATGTGCCAAGGTTTAGGAATCAGATAACTTCACTGGTAAATATACTTTGGAAAAATCAGAAAATATAAGTGGAAACATGGGATCCAAGGTGCTTATGAAGAAGAACTATACAAATTTTTTTGTGAGGCAACATTCTTGTAATTTCAAGGAAATTTTTTTTATAAGGAGGGGATAATATAGAACCCCACTACGTTTCAAATAAAGTTAATATTGAATGAATAAAACATTGAGTCTACAAAAACCCCACTTTTTTATAACCTAGCTAGTAAATATAATTTTCCCACCTCTGTGATTTGAATTTAAAAAAAACTGACACACACAGTTGATTTTAGTATGCTATTTAGAGTCTAATAAGACAAAATTAATTTCTAATGAATAGTAACATTCCATTACGAATAGTAACATACTCTTATGAATAGAAACATAACCTTATGAATAGTAATGATACTTTTATTTATAGTAATGAATATTAAATTGGAATAAAAAATAAAAAATTGCCCCATGAGTGTATAAATACATATTATACATCTTAAAAGTTAAAAAAGTATCATAGTAAAAGTATTGGTATTTTTCTTGTTCAATAAATATTTTAATTACAATTTTTTTTTATTAAATTAATAATTTAAAATGAAAGTTTAGTTTGATGAAATATAATCATAAATTTATAATTTATTTTCATATGGTAATAAGATATTATTATGGGATATTGATTAATTTCACAAGGTGTTATAAAACGAGTTACAATTTTAATGTTTTTTATAATAAATTTCATTTTTAATTAATAATTAAAATTAGAGATATTTGAAAAATTATTTCAAAAAATGCATTTTATTTTTGAATTCTATACATCAATAAACTGTTTATGTGAATTTTCTGAATTTTTCTCAAATATATGAGTTTTTTGGTGAATTGTGAAATATGATAATTTATGATAAATGATCAATACAAGATTTAATGGGTAATAAGTGATGCAACGCTGATGGAAGACCACATGGTTTTAAATCACAAGAACTTATTACTATTATGCGTAACATGAATTAATAATATTGGTTGTATTGAGATGAATAATAAAATAATGAGTAAAATAATGGGAAAACCCTTCTCTCATCCATTAGAACCCACCCCCACACCCTCTTCTATTAACATTACAAATGCCTTGTGCCTTTTCTAAATTCTGCCCATATATCCTCCCAAGCATCTCCCACTTGTATATAATCCCTTGGTCTCATAGACGAGAAACATATATCCCCTAAAGGGGACCTCAAATATGATTACTACAAGAGGTAAATTCCACTTTTCATTTATTTTATTTCAAGTGACATTCTTTTATTTTTCATTCCTAAACTCCATTATTACTTATTTTTTGATTACTATAGTAACTTATATTTACTATAACGGTGTTATATTAAATGAATAATTATTCTTCATCTCTACTTTCTCCTTATTTTAAAATATAAATTAAAACACTATCTGAGATGTGTTAATTTATCACATTCAAGGATTACGGGTTTTAAATATCTATTACGATATTCAATTATGTTAATGAAACCATTTTTTTGTTGAATTCAATAATCATATATGTATTATAAATTATTTAAGGTTTTGCAGTCCTTTTTAACACATGATATGAATTTATAAATCAAAACGAGTTTGTAGTGATCAAGAATCGCCAATTTACACAAATAATTATCATTAATGTTTTTTATAATGATTCACCTTCACTACTATTACAAAATGTATTTTATAACCATTTAATATTTTATTTTTTCACTAATAACATAAAAATTCGATTCTGTAAATCCATTCTAATTTTATATGTTTATCCATACATTAATATAAGTAAAGAGATAATGAAAATCAAGATAGAAAACACTCCCATACAACGAAATTGGATCTCTAAACCCATCAAATGGAAACGCATAAACCTAATATGGTTATTAAAAATAAATTAAATGTATATGATATTATTTAATCATTAATTTAAGAAACTTAATATGATTATTAATATCATTTATATCAAGTTAGGAACACCAATGGACATATAGTATGGGTTTTCTACCCAAACCTCCATTTTCATTGAGGTTACTATTATTCTCAACTTACCTCGATTAAATTATTTTTTATTCATATTTACTCATCAAATATTATTTTATAATGTTCTATATATATGGAAAAAAAGAATCCTACTTTCATGTATGGGTAGTTATATGTTTTCAAATGATCTTTCAAATATTCTTCACAAAATACATGTCTGGTTAAAATTCATTCCAATTTTAAAGGGACATCTATAATCTATTTTTGGAAACCATTAACATTATATAATCACTAATTTTATTATTAAAATAATATCTTACTTCAGTTCTGGTTATATACTATTATACTTCCAAAATAACTCTTCTTTTAATGTTAAAAGAGTATTTCTGTCAAAAATTACAAGATATTTTTATAAGAGTATCTTCATCTATTTGAACACAATTATTAATTCTTATTTGTTATTTCGATTCATATTTTATGACATCATATAACATATTTAATTGAATGGTTTATGATTATATTAATTGTGGATGTGCTATAATTAAAAAATTCACCATTTTACTTTGAATGGATAGCGTTTATGCCTAATGTTTGGGTAAAGTTATTTACATTTCATATATTAGTTTCAATATGAATGTAAATTTTGTTTATTTTTATCCCTATTAATATGAGTAATTCATTGGACCTATTAAGTGTCTGATTTGTCCCACTATATCCCCTTGAGCACCAGTAGGTATCCGGAGACAAACTATGGTCTTCGAACGAGGCATTGACAAAATGGATATTATGGTCCTTACATGAGGCATTGATGGTGGTTTTGATGTCCCACATTATACATTCCATCATTATGAAAATAGTATTGATAGTTCATTTCTTTATTTTACTAGTAGAATACCCATGATTATGTTTTATTATGGAAATATTTATTCATCTCTTATTCCTGCCAAAATGTGCTCAAGTTTATTTTTAAAGGCTTGTGTTTTAGTAATTATCCATGGACAATTCTCTTTTATATGATATCTTACATTGTATTTCTTACCCTTATTGAGTGTTTCATCTCACCCCATTCTTATGTTACATTATCCCATTACATGAAGAAGATTATTATGAATGACCTCTAAGGATAAACATATAGTTTTAGATGTTCCCAAAAAAATATATTGTATTTCATTTCATGTTTTAATGTTGTACTTATGTATGTATCTTATTTCAAAATATAATAAACAAATTTGTCCTTTGGGATGCATATTAATTGTTTATATGCCAACGTAATAAAATAATGCACCGGCTATGGGAAACTAGGGTTAGGTCATTACACACATAAGCACATTAAATCATTTCCATATTATCCAATCCACAATGCAAGACCACCATAGTGGAAAAAGTACGTTAATAAGACAAGTTCACTACTCATTCCAACCATATATTACTGATATGGGTTTACATCCAATTCCATGAATATATTACTAAACCATGATTACATCCCGTTTCGACCCTACATTTTTGAATAAATATCATTTCCCATTCTAGACCTGTCTATCTCAAGAGATATAAATGTTTACCCAATAAATTTGAGGGAGATATAGGTCCCACCCATCACATATTAAAAATAATACATATTTATTTCACAATAACAAAAAACATTTATCAAAGATTAAACCATGAAATAAATTGTTTTTCATAGACATCATTCCATCATAACATAATCCATTTAAACAAATAGATTACATAAATAGAATTACATAATAAAAATAATAAAACCATAGAATTAATAGGGATATAGTTATTAGAAATTATACACATTAAAACATAATTAATATCAATGGATTTAAATGGAAAATAATCTTGATATATCACTATAAAATAATTCTTGAGGAAAATGTTTATTCTTTATTGAATTGTTTTCATAATATTCCTTGAAATTATAAAAGGAACAATTTTATTATAAAATAACCTTGTAATATTTTATGTAAATTTTCAATTAGATATGTTGGCATGAAATCATACAAATACATTCATGTTCTATATGTTAAAAGAAAACATTATTATTTTAATATATCTCGATAAGTCAAAAAGTACCTCTTATCAAAAATAAAAAATGATTACATTTATTTCATTTAATAAAAAATAACCAATGGGTAAAATTTATATTAAATAGTTCTATATGAATAGAAATAATATTTTTGAATAATGTTTTAGTAAACATATACATGAATGATAAATATACTACATAAAGTACTTGTGTATAAATAATCTTGGATTGTAGTGATATTGTAAAATTATACCTTACCATTAGTGTAATTTCCATCATAAGTATCATAACATCTTACATAATGGATTAAATATTCTTATAAACATATTACTGACCCATTTTTATATTTACTATATCATATGTGATCATATTATCACCAGTTTAATAATATTTAATTATTATTCATTGTTCATACATTATTTAATGCATGTTTTATCGTATAAATCCTACATAACCATCATTGGATTCATTTATAAAAATAAATGAAATTTGATATTTTAATATATTTCATACATATTCATTTTATACATTTATATAATCATTCATAAAATGATATCTTGGAAAATTAATCACATCGCATGTTGGAGATGGTAAGCCATACGTATGCCTGAGCAACGATATTGTACCCTGAATTATAAAATGGTATAAAAGAGGATGGTATATATATGTAGTTAATAAATAAATTTTACAAAATAATAATAACATATAGTTATTATTTCCAACAGTATAAACCACTACAACATATATATTCTTTTACAGCGGTTATTTAGCGGTGGTTTCGTAAACTTCCACTATACGATTTTTTTCAATGCCGACACTCCTCCTACCCCACGACCACATGACCCACCTTCTCCCCCTAAACCCCGCGAGACTCCCCCTCAGTGACCCATAAATCCCTACACCTCACCTCAGCGCACCTCAATGCTACTCTGCCTCACCGCCTTACCGCGCCTCTGCGCGGATCTCCACCCATTGCTGTCGACCCATCAAAGCCCTAGCTCACCTCCCCGATTAAGGTTCTGACCTATGGTGCCACTCGACGATTCTCATCGCCCCTTAGTGTCATCCTTATTCTTCATATTCCATCCTATATTTATAACAATATCACCTAGAGGCCATTCTCACACACATGCACATGATATTTTTATCAGATGGAAGTATATGATTATAAAGCCTCCACAACATCAAATTGAACTTTGATAAAATAACCGTGCACCATAGTAGTTCACCACAAACATCTAGTTTATTAGATTCCATTATTTTAATTATGTTCATGAATTATATTCTATATTTTATGAAAGTAACAATGAAACATTTTTTAGATCAATTAATAAATTGTTTTTTCTTTTTAAAGAACATTCATGTTTTGAAAATCCCAAAGAATATTATTATTTTCAATGCTATTGAAACCCTACATTTTATAAAATTATTTTAGACATTGGTGAATTTGAAAATATTTTTTTATATATTCAATATTCCATTGTAAATTTATCACATTATATTTAATATTCTTTTTGATAATTCTATTTTTTAATTGTAAGTTTTTACTCCTCATTGGGGGATTTATTGTACTTATTTTTATTATATTTCTATATTAAAATAAGTTCAGAAAACCATCATCATGTTTTCAAAAAACATATTTTAGATCTATATAGCATAGGTTACTGGATAAAGTATAAGTGGGAGAGTATTATTTTTAGCATAAGATGAATAAAAGTTAGATTTTACATCATGAATAAGATCTATTTTATTCATGAGATAATATGAACATTTTTACATTGATTACCTTTATAGGAGGGTTTCATTTATCACAGACTAAGTTGAAACAATGATGGTTTCATTGATTATTTTTATTCTTTCCTTTATTCCATTTTCTATTCATATAGAATTATGACCTTTTGTGTTCTTTTTTTTCATTGTAATAACATCACTTGTAATTATCTATCAATATCCACTTTATTTTAACAATTTTATTATTTATTCATTTTGAAGAATATGTTCATATTCTTTGATTGATGAGACATTTTTTTATCATTATAGGTTTCATCATTAATTTATTTTAAAGAAAAAATTATTTTATATTGGAGTATTTAGATTTTTTATTACCATGTAACTTAATTGTCATCTCAGAGGTCATAATCGATCCATATATATCCTCAAATGACATTTTTTTATTTCATTTTCCTCTTGGGATATTATATATTTAGGTGTGATATTTCTTTTAATACCCCAAAGTAATTTGATCAGTAGATATTCTATAGTATGAATATAATTAAGATACATTTAACCATTTCATATTTAAATAATGTATATAAATGGTTTTTAATTAATTATTTGAAATGGGATTTCAACGAGGATTAAAGTGACCTATAATTATGATTATTTTAATAATTCTCATTTTTAAATTTCGTAATGAACTACAAATAATGTATGTAATGCCCTCAATTATTCCACTTCTTTTTAGAAGTTTTTTATGGAATTGATGATATTTTTGTGGTTGTTTATTGCAATGGTGATGGAGGGGATATTAGATTTGTATTATGTTGTTGCATTAATTATGTAACTTGTTTTGTTACTCATTTCCAATTATTTATAGCATGGGTACACTAGGTATTGAGAGAGAGGATTATAAGGGGGGGGGGTCGGTGTGCGGCAGGGGTGTGGGGGAAAGGTGTGGGATAACCAATGAGGGGTGTGGGCTATCCAATGGGGGTCATGGTGGGCTGTCAAGATGGGGGATGGGAGTGTGGGAAATCCAAGGGGTTGGCTATCGAGGGGGTGGGGGTGGGAGGTGGGTGGTCCATGTCGGGGAGGTGTCTGGGTTGTCTTGGGTGGAGGGGTGTTCTTTTCATGTGCGGGAGGGGGTGTGGGATATCTAGGGAGGCAGTGGGCTATCCGGGTGGGGGTGTGGTGACTGTCCAGGTGGGGGTGGTGGGGGTTGTCCAGGTGGGGGTCGGCTGTCTAGGTTGTGGTGGGGGATGTCTACGTGGTTGTCCAGGAGGTGGGGTGGGGTGGGGTTGGTCTGTCCAGGTTGGAGTGGGATGTCTAGGGGTATAGGGGGTATGCAGTGGTGTGGGGGAGGGGGCTGCCCTGAGGGTGGATGTACATGGGGGTGGGGTGGACTGTTCGAGTGGGAAATGAGGTTTGGGTTGTCCAAGGGGTTTTTGGTGGGATGTCCATGTTGTGTAGGGGTGGGAGAGGGGTTGTGCTGTCCAGGGAGGGAGGGTGGGCTGTCCAGGTGGGTGGTGTCCCGGTTGGGGTTGGGGGTATGATGTCCATGTGGGGTGGGGGGGGGGGCTGTCCAAGAGGGGGTGGGATGTCCACGGGCGTAGGGGGATGCAAGGGTGTGGGGGAGAAGGGTGTGGGCGATCTAGGGAGGGGGTGGGCTGTCTAGGGGGGTTGGGGCCAGCTGTCGAGGTGGGGGGGTGTGGGATTTCCAGGGGTGGGATGTCCATGGGGGGTGGGGTTGGGGTAAGCAATCCAGTTGGGGGAGCAGTGTGGGATGTCTTCGGAGAAGGGGGATGGGGGCTGTCCGGGTGGGGTGTCCTAGAATTAGCTCTCAGCTAGCCTCTGAAGGAATCAATAAGAAACATACCTAGCTCAAAATTTTGTGGTATGTTTACTATTATGAGTATTGTTATTTTTATGTATGATATTTGTGGTTTACACCAATGGTTTATTAGGTCATCTACAATTTTCTTGAAGTCATGATACAATTGGGTAGAAGATGGATCAGGGAGTCAATAAGAAATGTCATTTGGGAAAGGGAAATCACCTAAATAATTAATTCAAATTGAAAAATTGGGCTGAGCACATAGGATATCTTTATATTCTTTTATAAATCTTATTAATTTTCACGAATTGGTTTTCTAGGGGGTGGGTTCATTATTTACCATATGAATTTATATAGGAAAACCATAATTAACATATTTATATATTTTTTCAACTAGTATATAGGAATGTTTCTCATGATTTTTTAATAGTTATTTGTTTTCATTTTTTTTAATATTATGTAGGCACATTGTGATATACATGGATAAAAGCTAGTTCACATTACTCAAGAACACAAATTAGTATATTAATGGTATAGAGGATTTTTTATATTTTACAATATCTAATCGATCCGTAGAAGGAATAATAATATGTCCATTTCCGAAGTGTAAATTTAGAAGGTGGTTGAAGAGAGATGATGTTTATGAACATTAATATTGATAAATTACATGGTCAATATTTGTGTTGGATTTTTCATGGGAATCAAACATTATATAAAGGTTGAAAAATCATTTCAATCCATATAATGAGCTCCAAACATTTTCTAAAATGGAAAATGAAATTCAGAACCTTATAAATGTTGAATTTGGCACTTCGAGACACAACTATCAACATCAAAACATATCAGAACTACCAGATGAGTGTACTAAAAATATCAACATGAAAATTGATGTTTTTAAGACTATAGGAAAACCAGATCATGATTGTAACATATCAATTGATCCTCCTCTTTATTAAGTGGAGGCTAATGTAAGAGAAAACTTCATTATGGAAAATATGTTTCATGATTTAGAAGACGATTGAAGTCAAGATTTGTATAGTGGATGTTTGAAATATTGAAAACATTATTTTTTGCTGAAGGTGTACCATATCAAATTTATTTGTGGAATTAAAAATAAAGTAATGCACATGATATTGGAATTGTTTCATGATGAATTTCCTAAAACAATCATCCTTGGGTCTTTTTATGATAAGAAAAAGGCTTCTAACAGGCTTGGATTGAATTATAAAAAAAGACATATGTGTCTTAATGATTGTATGATTCATTGGAGAGAGGATTCAAGTAAACGAGATTTCAAAAAAAATTCTTCATCTAGATTCCAATCAATGGGTTTTATTGGATGTCTGAATGAACATACTAACATTAATAAGAATAACAGGAACACAACTGCAAAGGTTTTGCATTACATTCCTTTAAATCCTCGATTCCAAAGACTATCCATGTCATCGAAAACTAATGAACATATAGAGTGGAATTCTATAGATAATAACAATGATGGGTTAATGTGACATCAACAAGATTAAAAATCATGGAGGTAAATTGATTCATTACATCTATATTTCTTAGCTAATCCTATGAATGTTCGATTGGGATTAGCTACCGATGGATTCAACCCACCGGAGACTTTGATTACCAGTTAGAGCATTTGTCCAGTTGTTTTAATCCCTTAAAATATTCCTCTATGGATGTGTATAAAAAAACATCTTTTATGATTTCAATGATTCTTCATGAAAAACAAATTCCTAGAAATGATATCAATTTATAATTGTATCCTTTAATTGAAAAATTACAGGAGTTATAGAGAAAATGTATAGATTAATTTGATTGTTCTTCTAAAACAATGTTTACAATGAATGCGGCTTTAAATTGGACCACTAGTGACTTCCTGGGACATGGAAATTTACCTGGATGGAATACCTACATGGTATTGGATTTTCCATTTTGTAACAATTATTTTGAGCCCAAATGGCTACCTCATAGTATAAAAGCGTGCTTTTAGTTCCATAGCTGATTTCTCGATCCATCTCATATATTTCAACTGAAAAGATTAAAATTTAATGGTTTCATTGATTGTAGACCACCTCAAAAGTTGTTAACTGATTCTGAAATATTGATAAAACATGTAAATATTGAAATAGAATTTGGAAAGGTTGGTCATTTGAATGATAGCTGGAAAAGGATTCGATGTGCATTGTCAAGTGATATTAGAACACACCAATGGAAGAAAAAATGAATATTCTTCAAACATCCGTATTGTGAAAATAATTTGTGGAATCATAACATTGATGTGATGAATATTGAGAAGAAAGTTTGTGAAAATTTGTTAATAAAATTGATTATTGAGAATGGGAAGTTTAAGGATCATCTCAATTATTAGATAGATATACATGTAATGAACATAAATCGTGATCTCTTACCAGATGAGAATGAAAAGTATGCAATGAAGATTTTTTCAATGAAAAATAGGGATAAAGATATGTTCCTTTTAATTTTAAAGTATTTGAATGTATCTGATGGGTATTAATGTAACATCTGGATGTGTATTGACTTAAATAAATGTATGATACATGGATTGAAAAGTCACAATTCACATATTTTGTTACATCGGTTACTATCATTGGTATTACGTACATTATTACATAAAAAATTACTACTATTGTAGTCCAATTATACACATTTTTAGACAAATATGTGAGAAAAATCTACATCCATTTGATCTAGAAAACCATTAGGATAGATTTTTTTACACTTTGGGCAATAGATATGATCTTTCCTCCGTCATTTTTTACTGTCTTGATGCATTTACCTGTCCATTTGGTTGAAGAAGCTAAATTAGAAGTCCTAGTTCATTATTGATGGATGTATCCAATAAAGAGGTACTTAATCTATATTTTCTCAGTTAAACAACATTTTTTTCTCTTAATAAAATGCATAATTATGTTTGTTTATTTTATTTATTAGATCTATTGTGAATTTAAAATCAAACGTGAGAAATAAAGCTCAACCAAAAGGCTCTGTTGTTGGAGGATATTTGGTAGAGGAGTGTATTAATTTTTTTATAGATACATTGATGATATTGATAAAATATTTAATCGAGTTAGATGTGTTGAAGACACATCAACTCAATCTGATATACATGGGAAATCAAAAATATTTTCTACTATTGGTAGAGCAGTTGGGAGGACCTCAAATGTTATAATTACAGAAATGGAAATATTACAGGCATATAGATATGTGCTTCTAAATAGTGAAATTGCAGATCCATTTAGTTTCGAGTTAATGATACAATAAAATAATCTAATGAGAGGCTGAATGAGAAATTAGATAGTAATAACGAATGTTATTAATAATGAGCTTTTGGAATGGTTTCCACAACATGTAAGTTCACAAATATTAAAATAAATATTAATATTATATTGGACCATATATTTTATAATTCTAATAAAGTATCATTCTTTTTTTACATCATGAATACCAATACTCGACCAGAGTTGTCAGAAGATTTCAATTTTCACTCTCGAGGACCCCTAAAACTAGTTAGAAAGTACGATGCGTACGACATGAATGGCTTTAGATTTTGTACATTCGATTGAGAAGAGGGTTCGAAAACAGATAATAGTGGTATATTTACATTTTCGGAAGTGGGTGAAAATGGAAAGCTAACCAATATTATTGAATTAAACTACCACATAAATTTTTTAGTTTTTTTATTCCAATTCAATTGGGTCAATATTATCAAAGGTGTTAGAAGAGATTATTTACAATATTCTTCTGTGAAATTCTCTCTCTTGATATACGTTGGTGAATGTGAACTACATGATCCATATATCTTATAAATAAATGAAAAAATGGTATACTATGTGAGTGATTTTGTGGATAAAGGGTGGAGTTTAGTTCATCAGGTAAAACAATGATATTTGTATGATATGGGTGATGATGTATAAGATTTGACCTCTAATATTGAATCTCATAAAAAATTAAAAATTATTTTTCCACAATGATATTGAAAATATTCATCTAGAATGGTTGAAGGATGTATATGAAGTAATGGAGCATGAAACTGACATGATTGAAGGAGAAAATGATTGTATGTACATTTTTGAATTCATTTATAAACCACTAATCTCATTTGTGCAACAATTCATTATCATTGTTATATTTTTTTTCTTAGTACTGTGCATCTTTTACCATTTTTTAATTTTCTTTCTACATATTTTTTTGTAAATATATGTTCTGAACTTAATTTCATTTGATTAAATGACAGGAATGTCAAAGAGGAAGTGATATACTATTTCATCGACCACTGTTACATATGAAGATCCATCTGCCTCCCTCCCTACAGCATTTGAGCCACTGTCCGCTTTCCCCCCTTGTGCCATCGCCCCCTACAACATCTTTCACACCCTCTGTGAGTGTCCCTTCAGTAGCTCAGTCATTTCCTCCTACTTTAGGAGCCTCAACAGTGGTGGAGTGGCACACAACATCTAGTTAATCATGGGATACCAGAGGGTGAATGTTATAGGTACAAATTTTAATAATAATAAATATGTTGCAACTTTTTATACTAACTATTTCTTCATTAAATATGGAATCAATGCAAGTGTGGAGAATAATATAAAATGGTCAGATGTATTGATTCTGACAGGAGAGAAGATAGTTGTCCCATTTGATTCATGTGGGGTCCATATAGATGATGCCATAGGATTATTTTTCCATATTTTAGGCCAGCTGACCATGAAGCTGGTGGTATTGCATCAACTGGTGGTGAGATGGTTAATAACTAAATTTAAAAATCATTTATTTTGAAAACGTTTATTGGTCTTATGTTTAAATATAAATATACAACAATATTTAAATTTTAATATAATGTTCTTACAGGTCGTAGCATGAAGTAGATATAGAGGAGGAGAGGGTGACAAGCTATGCTCATCATCATACCATGATTAGTTTTATTGCTGTTGTGTTGGAAAAATATTGTAATAGTTGGTTGGTATATGTATCATTTGTGGCACATAGTTTCCACCAAAAATTTTCATGACCTAATATTTTCTTGGCTTCTCATTTTTCTTTAATGTATTTTTTTCTTCTGATTCTTCCTTTTATGTCTGGATTTCATAAGTGTGGTATGCACATTATATGTCTTGATTTCATGAGTTTGTTATGCACCAAATATCTATTGAACAGTTGAGTGTCTTGATCCGTTTAAGGAAGAGGTACTATCTACTTTATTAATAGTAGAATTTACAAATATCTTTTGAACACGTGAATGTCTTACACTACCAAAATTTGTATCTCCCCAAAAGATGCATCTGGTGTCTAAAATCTATAATAAAATCACGAGGCATGTCTTATATGGTTTGGATCAACCTATTAGACTTCTCATTGATCTGAGGATACAGGGTTATACACAACATCATCTATCAACTCATATAATTCTATTATAATTACCAAAACTATGATGTAAAACAGGCCGGCCCTGGGTAAACATCCAACTTCATCTATTATCTCTTACACTACCAGAATTTATATGCACTATAGTTTCCATATTACCCAACAAATATCTCTCCAAAGAAGTTCTTTAATGATCATTTAAATGCATGGACCATATCTACATAATAAAATAAAGGATTAGAGTATTTAATCTTGTGGGTTATAAGCTGATGAAACCCAAAGTGACTAATTTATCACTCTACATCATAACATATACTAAGTCAGAAATAGATGCATCATAATTCAATACATGTCCAATGTTAGAATAAGTAATTCTTATGTTTAGATCTGACAACAACCACTACTTCATCACTGTCGAAACTTCCTCACACTAGTATGTACAGTCAAACGTGAATCCATTCTTGGTAAATGTAGTCGTTGGAAATGCTATTTCAAAGATCTCCAAACTTTTTCTCCTTTAATTTCCACACAAACCAATAATACATCAACTATTGATTACATTCCTCAGTTATTACAAATACAAGAATACATCAACATAATCGAGATCAATGATTATCCTTGATTGTGAAACCACTATATCCAAATGTGACACTTAATGTACTTAGAATAAATATTATGTACTGAAAATATAATTAACATATTATTCAAGTATATATCATGTGATTATTAGGATAATGTTGGTCTTCTGGTTTTTTCGTGGATGTGGGATGTATGTCCATGAGAAATTTTAATGGTTTTTATTTTTGGGGAACTGGTACTGGGGCTACAAAATCAGACCCTTTTTGGGTATATCTGTCATTAGAGGCGGTTAAAACCACTGATAATATTTAGGTATTTCTATATCATCGCAAGTTTAAACTGCCTCTACAAACAATAACATAGCAGTGGTTTTAACATCCACTAAACAATTTTCATTTTTTTTATTATATCTCGGTTGTTATCTTGGAAGTAGGTGTGGTTTTCATAGAAAAATTTATATTTTTAGTAGCGGTTTTAACCGCTCAACATTTTTCATATTCCTTTATTATTTCACAGTAGTTATATATATTTTAGGGGCGGTTATCCAGTGAAAAATAATTTTTTATGAGCAGTTTAAAAAGCCACTAAAACAGAATACATTTTGCGACATGAAAACCGCCAATAAAACCAATATAACCTCTGTGAAATGTGTCCACTATGGTGGATTCCATAAACCACTGCTAAATCGAGTAAACTGCAGCGTATTAAATGGTGAAACACGATTTAGTGGCAGTTTTTAGAAACCACCAGAAAGGCATATATAGGTGGTTTAAACCATCGCTAAATACAAAAAAAAACACCACGAAATTGTCATTTTCCTTTAGTGACCATCCAATTAATTTTTGGATGAAAAACATATTACCCCCCAACATAGAGATGGTATGTCATACATATGTACACATGGTGATTTCATTTTTCATAGGATGTATAAAAGGTGTTATATGGTTATTCCATAATCATAATAAAATCTCATCATATTACTAAAACTAAATTTATTATAATATAATTGAAAACACACATGAAGAGGAAGTGACGATGAAATTAGTTTGGAAGAATTGGTAGAGGATATTACATCATTTTTTATGTGAACCCTCTATATCTCCTCTTAAATACACAGAGGATGGTATTTCTAGAGAAACATCACCTCCAGAATGTTAATATGAAATTTTAGAAGGTAAATGTGTAGGGTATGGATGATATTTAAGGATAAAAGTGAGGTGAATAATTGATGTATGAGGATCCCATTTATAAATAAGGTGAGAAGAACTTTTGGAAATTCAAAACGTATTAATTTATAAATAATGAAACCACATCCAAGAACCATAAAAGTGTTATATTTTATGATATGATATATTTTATGGTTTTCATCTCATAAAAATATATTTTAGATATGTTTTTGTTTTTCAATTCAAACTTTATCATTATATTTATCACATAGTTTTTCTATATTAATTTTAACTAACGTAAAAAAATTATTTAATATTAAAATAGTGTATTGTTTACCTATTTTATGTCAACTAGACCTTAAATATACCATTTATAAGATTTTCGACCATATAATAATTATTTAATATTTTTGTAATTTTTTATGTTTGTTAAATAATTTAATAAAACATTATTTTCGTAAACAATCAGTAGTGTCAATTTTTACTCTATTCAATTTATTTATTTTAAAATTATTTTGATAACAAGATAACATTGAAAAAAATATTTTATTATCTTATTATGCTTTAAATGTCATCCCAAAAAACTGTTGGACATATTAATTATCCCAAATTAAATTTATTTCAATATTTTTAATAAAATTAATTTGATATTTCCATTAATAAAGTAATTACTAAGTTAGTTTTTTGTAATTATATAATATAAAAATTGGTTGAATAAAAATTAAAAAAAAAATTATTTGATGAAATTAAATCCTCTATATTTTATTATATTGCTTATAGTTGAATATAACCGATTGAAAATCCCAAATAAATAATGTTATATTTATTAAATCCTGAATTTGAGAACATTAAAATTACTTTAGATAAAAATATTATAAGTGCCAAAAAAATTCATGTGCCTCCAAATTGTAAATAATTTTACTATTACATGATTATGGTCACTATATACTTGACCATTAACATTATACCATGTGTTTTGTTCTTTTAATGGTTATTACAATTTTAATTAAAATTATTTTATCTATTTTTCATCAATTAAATAATTTTTACATCATCATTGTATAAGTATTTAAGGTAATTATTTATTTTATCAAAATTCATAATAAATTAACATTATATATAAAAATATTTCTCTTTCAAATGATTACTTATAGTCTTATTTATATTCTGTATAACCTTAAAAATATTATATATATTAATATTTGAGTAAGATATCATTATGTTTTCATTAAATAAAATATATTATATGTTCTAATCTCATCCAAGTGGTTTCCAAAGGATGACATTTTGACCCATGGATTATTTAGATTGAAAAAAACTCATCCAATTGTATTATGAAAATTTTTAGGTAAATTTGATAAGATTATTTTTACCCATAATTACATGATTTTTCTGTCTATAGTATTAATTAAAATTACTTATGTTACTATTCATATTTCCTAAATTTAAAGAAAGATGTTTCTAAAATTTAAAACCACTTATTTCAAATATGGAATCCATTTTTCAAAATTATAATCATATAATGTTTAGAAATTAATTTAAAACAAATCCTCTGGTTAGAATGATAAAATGAGTTTTTAATGTTATAACATGCAATATATTGAAATGTTTTTACATCTAAATTCAACATAATTTTAAATCCAATTAACTGAATTATATTAATGGCTAAAAATATAATCTGTTTATACTTTAAAACCATACTAATATATAATTTTAAAAAATAAATAAATTTTATGAAGTAGTAGTTTTCAATTAAAATGCATTCTTTTTCCTACTACTCATCAAAACATGAAACTTATCAGAAAAATACCAAAATTTGTCCAAGGTCATTTTTGATACTCCTAATTGAAAGAATATTTTCATTATACAATATATAATAAAATATTTACAAATCTATATTTAAAATTTTTTTTCCATCAAAACCGGGGTAAAACTAAATTTTCTGAAAAATAACACGTTTATCCAAAAAATTGAATTTTATTTATATCATGTCTAGAAAGAATATAAGATTAATTGAAAACACTATATTTAAAATATTAAATATATATTTCAGTAATCAAATTCATTAAGATTGTTCTTATTATTTTATAATCACACATATTTTTATTAAAACAATTTTTCAGAAAAACATTTCCATTTATTTAAAAAGTGTTTTACATTAATTTATATTTAATTTATCATTAAATAATTAATTATATATAAATTTATAAAGAAAATTTTCATAATTGAATTAATACCATTAATACATTCTATTATACTGGAAAGGTTATAAGGGAACATAATAATATTTAATTGTTCTTTTAAACTCATTTTTCCATGAAATGAAATCTACCAAAATATATTTAACATATTTATAACAAATTCGAAATATAATTTTGTGTATACCAAAATCTAATACATCGTTTCATGTAGTGAAATATTATCTTGGTGTAGAATAAAACACAATACATCAAATAAATTAATGAAAATAAATGTTATAAAAATCTCTAAGTGTCATAACTATAATATTTACAATGTACCAAATCCACATATTAATATTTAAGGGCTCTGCTACCTACAAATTTTGGATCTCAACTCAAATGAAATGGGAGATATTTTTCTCAAGAGTGTATGAATGTCTACCTAAAAATTTACATGGAATACATTCGAGATTCTAGAGAATAACTAGATTTCAATAATAAATACTTATGAGTTCTCCAATCATATGTAAGAGTGAAAATAGATTTCAAAAGAACTTGTAAAGGAAACTAGAGGAGTTTTAGTTGTAATTACTGAATCCAAATTGTAGTATGTGGACATGATATATTCATTTATCTCATAGTACACACTCCAAATTATATTTTTTCATGAGTACATTTTAATTATAACTTCATCATTATATAATTTTATTTCCTAAAATCAAAATTCATTGTGAATTCTCTAAAAATATATTATCATATTATTTTTTTATTCTAAAAAATATTATTTTGTGAATAGTGAAATATACTATTTGACTATTCATGTGACTTTTATTCCCTTTCATAGTATAGATGTATGTGTTAGAAAATTTATGTAACCCTTGTCCATAAAAAAATATTTTATTACTAAAACTATACATCTTGAAATTTTAATTATAATTTACACACCTATGATTATAATTTTAGAACTCAAGTAACAAATTTCTAAAAATTTGTTTCCATATATTGTATATAAAATATATTAAAGTTAATTGTTTATAGTAATTGAAATTGAATCAGAAAAAATATAATTTCAATTTAAAATATCTATATAAATATTATTTAATAAGGGAAACTTTATTTTCAGCCTTCAATATTATGTTATCTTATGTAAAAATAATTTACCAAACAAATGTGAAAATCTTGTAATTAATAATTAAATGGTTAAAAGGAACATAACATGAAAATTACATGTATAAATTGGAATTTATATGGTTAATATTTACCATAAATATTCCAAACTACATTGTTATCTATTTTCAGATCCACGCGATAATTGTAACATGTGATATCTTTTTATTAAATGTAAATTTTTAAAAAAAAGATTCTCAACACTCATAAAACGTCTCTCTCACCACCACATCATAAACTACATAATAATTCAGTATTCTCTTATTCCATTAATTTTCCCCCTATAATCACATTTCTACCTTATATACTTATATAAAAAATATATTATCCCCTGCTTTTCCATTCTATGAAACCCTAAAATAGAAATCATAATTCATCAACAAAATTTCAAGCACATTTCTAATATATTTTCATTTTATTTTATGGATTAATATTTATATTACAAAATCATATTTGTGAAATCAATTTTTATTATTATAATATTTTTTTTAATTTTCTTTATATAAACAATAACAACCTTTCTGCAATCCCTTAGGAAAATGAAAACATGTTTTCATGTGTTGGGGGGACTACTATATCTACAATGCAACATGTTTTGTTTTTCATCAAATACATATAATAATTTTTATATATATTGTTTTAAATGATAAATAATTTTTTTATTATATCATCAATAATATAGTATACGAAACTAGAGTTCCTATTAATTATAATGTGTTAAAATGATCAACATTATTTTAATTGTTTAAAACAATCCAAATAAGAGGAAAATATTTTATTAAAATTATCTAGTATTTAAATATCAAATAAATATTTTTAAAATGTCATTAAATGATGATATATAACAATAATAAAAAGTAAGTATGTTTATTAAGCTTCTTGAATCATGATATGACTACAATCCCACCACATAATCATTCGTTAAATAATTGCACGTTTATATTGGGGTCTCTCTAACCAACCATTTCGATAATAAAATGAATTTATATCATGAGTGACTATGGGAAAATAATTACAAGTTAAATATATTATTTATGTTTAAATTATTATTTTTTATATTGAAATTATATCAATATTTAAATCAATAATTAAGAAAACATCGTATGATCATCACGAATCACCAAAATATGCTTGTTATCAATTTCATTATATTGTATATTGATAAAAAAATAATGAAAGTAATTTGAAAAATAATAATTAATTGTAAATTTTTACTAATAATAACTTTAGTGACTTATTAGTGATGATCATTGGAAGATGAATTAATATGAACTCTACTATTATGAAAATATTACCAAAGATCAAAACTATTATCACCTTTGTGGATAATCGTTTTAACTCAAATAGATAATAAATATTTATAAAGAGTATAAATGATAATTTATATAATTAACTATCCAAATTAATTTAATAAAAATATATGCCTGTGTTAACAATGGTTAGATTCTGTTTATGGAATTCAAGAAAATAGGTAAGGGTTATCCATATATAATTCATGCCCTTTAGAAATGTTTTTTAGAATGCACCTAATTTAGTTTATGAGGTGTACATATACAACTCGTGTTAGATGTCATTCCCTTATTAATATTTTATAAACAATTTTAATTCCACTATTTCACTAGGTTATGGCTGATTTACAACCCATAGCATTATTGGGGTTTTCCATTTTATCTTTTGTTTATTGTGAATCATGTTATATTGAATAATATTTCCTTTTGTCTGGTTCATATGGTTTTATTATAGAATTTATACTACATTAATCATAAAATATAATGTATCTAATAGTTTATAATATTATCCCTACATCATATAAATTTGGTTCAGGATTTACCATCACTTTTTTGGAACCTAGTTTTTTGCATGGTATAAAAACAATACTATGTTTTCGAAAATTAAATGTTATTGTTTTTTTATAGAAAATATATCCCTATAATAATCATGTAATATGGATATGGATATGTATTAGATGCATCTAGGGTTAAACACCCTGAAATATTTTAGTTTAGAATTTAATCAATCTTCACTTTGATGCATAATGGATAGACCTTTGACTACACTGTTGACACAATAATCTTAGGAAAATTCTCTTGAATATTCACACTCCCTTTATTAACAGTCAAAAATATCCATTCCCTCTATTTCATTTTTCTCCTACCAATGTGAACTATCGAAACCGGTTTCTATTTTTTATAGATATCCCTACACATTATAGTCACCCTCTTTTCAATATTTCATTGATAAACATATTTTATTTCACATTGATCATATCCCATTTATTCAATATTGATTAAGGGTTGGTCTCCTAAATATAAAAAAAATTCAATTATGTGGAGAATTATTTGATTTAGAAATTTCCCATTATAAATATATCAATGTTTTATTCATTAATATACTCCCAAATAAATCTTATGAATTGTCATGGTAACTCGTTTGGTGATCGCATTGGACATAATCATGTGACGGGTGGGCCTGGAATTATATAGTCTCCATATTCATCAGCAGATCTCATGAGATAAATTATGTTTTATTTTGATCAATACCTATTCCCAAAAACATGATAGTGACTTTGTGAAAGTTCTTAAAAACATGTTATTCTATCCCAAGTTATTAATTCCCCCAGTATGAGGTCAATGGATATATTTATACATGTCTTACATTATTATCATTAATATAACATTACCAAAAGTTTATGTTGATTATGGATTAATGTTTTTCATTTATTCATTCCATATTACTTATTCATTATTTATATTGTGAAATGATAAAATGTATAATACTCCATTATGAAAATATGATCTCAAAATTATTATTTTTCCTTTCCATAAAGAAATTTTTGAAGGAAAATGTGTAATTTTTAGGGATATGATTTAAAGGATTTTTATGTTATGAAAATATGTTTATGTTATATCTTATGTTTTTAAGATTAATTGTATTATGTTTCTATCCTTCAGTAACTCTTTGATTGTATATAGTCAATCCTTATAAGTGTGTTGGTCATTATTATTTTTTCTTAATTTGGGGATATAATATCAACACAGACTAATATTGAAAATATTTTCTCATGGAAAAGGTATTGAAATTATATTAGGAGAAGAACAAGAATTCTGAGCATCCAAGGAAGAATAACACAAAAAGGTGAAGGATGTGATGTGCACATTTCCAATGAATGATATATAACAACCCTTCTCTTTATCAAACACATAAAACTGATTTATTACTTAAAATTCACTTCATTAAACATATAATATTGAGAGGTCTACTGTCTTTGGGGCTTAAAAACATTACATAACAACTTAGAACATAAAACACACAACATCTTTATTGAAAACATCATTTACATAACCACAATATTGTCTCATACTTAGCATTGGATGGGATAGCATGAGGACATACATTTGAAACAGTTGAGCTATAAATCCCAGTTAGGCAGAAAAAAAGGAATAATATGAATAACACAATACATGTTTGGAAATAAGAATATTAATGGATCATAATAGAAACATGAGCATAAAGGTGTGATAAATCATGATTATCACAACTTGGATATGTGGCAGCAACAGATAACATGGTATTAGCATGGGGCGAGTATCATTGCACATGGAGCATGATTATAACCTCAAAGAATATTAATTATCATAAGAAATCCCTCATTTAACTTGATTTATCATGATTCTAATATTTAACCAATGCATGGGAGCACTATTAGGACACACCCTTCTTAAAAAATTTATTCCACGCATAAGTGTGCCACATGGATCATACAACACATAATCATTAATGATAATCATTTATTTTACAATAAAGAAACATGGAATTAAAACATGAAACTCTATAATAAATAAGTAAATGTTCATAAAGTTGAATACCCTTTATAGAGAAATGGGCATGGTATTCACTACACAATTACTTAGGCCTGATAAAAATCGTGGTGCAATTTTGGCAGCATAACAGCGCGACATAAGAATTCCTAAAAAAGGGTTGATGAGAGATAAAAAAAGTGTCACATCAAATGTACATTAATTTTACATTAAGTGGTTCATATATATAAATTTCTCAACATATGTAATGGAATTTAGATTTATAATACAGAATAATTTCTTGAATGCAAATGAGGAGAGAGAAATTCGTTACGAAATTCTGACATGGTAATAGGTGTACATGGGAGGAATTAATGAGAGATAAAGAGTTGTGTCATAATTAAAAAATAAAAAGGGAAATATGGGGGAGGTGTAAAATCATAACCCAAAATTTTTAATTTAAAATAAAAGTTTATACCAACATTATGAAATTTGGACAAAAATTAAAAATGAAGAAATCCCTTATGAAATTTTGGCATGGTAATGGGTGTATTAGGAATGAATTAATGAGAGAGAAAGTAGTATCGCCTCATTAAAATTCAAGGGCGGGGATATAATATAGGTGTGAAATCATACCCCATCATATTTATTTGAAAACAAAAGGGAATTACAAGATAAAGAATCACTGATAAAAATAAAAAAGGAAGGAATACCATAATTAGAAGTGTGATCCCAAAGGCTTGGGAGGGGATTGAGAGAAGATTCTTGAGAGATTGGGACGCCTTGAGAGGATTATACAGGGAGGAGGGTAGGGGTTGGTCGTGATCCAAAGGTTATCATGGAATTGAAAGTGGGAGCTTGGGTGGGTTTATATAGCAAAGGAGAGGGAATTCTTTATTATTTAGGTTTGGATCAACACACATTAAACTAATCCCAACAACAAACCAACACATTATTTTTTAAAAGGGGAGAGGAAAAGAATATTTTATAAGTCCAATGTCCTAACTTCTTAAATTAATAGTGTTTCTTTTGTGGAGGTGAGTCACACTCTCAAGGAAATCAATTTAAAAGGAAAAAATGTTTTTTAAGTCATGGAGGGTCCACTAATGCATTGTAAAATATATAAAAAAAATAAAATCACATTATTTGAGAGGTAAAAAATATATTGTCTGACCATAATGTTTATATTATTTTATAACATCACTATTGGGTAATTATGATTTCATAAACCTCATTATATTTTTAAACAATATTTTATTCTTACCAAAAAATTAGACTATCTTAGAAAATTAAGAAAAATTCACCATTGGATAAACTAGATGTCATGATTACAAAAATAATATTTATTTTATCTAAATAATTTTCTAAATATGTGAATTTTTTTATTTTAAATAATGACGGGAATTTATCGAAAATTTGTGGATTTTGAAAAAATAGTTTTCAAACCATAATAAAAATCACAATCGCATTCATTATAATAATACAGTAATTTATATTATATAAAAAGAAATTTATTAATAATATATAATTAAAATATAATTTAATTAAAAAATACTTTAATTGCTCAGAATATATTTATTAATTGAAAATTAACAAAAAAAATATGCTTCAAAAATTATATACAGAGTAATGATATTAAAAATGAATGTATTTTCTTTATTATATACAAAAATAATTAAAATAATCACTTTGGTATGTTCAAGTTACATAACCCATTATAACACCATATATGACCCAAGGGTATAGTGTGCGATGGTTACAGACTCTTTAGGGGCTCAGATAACATCGCTCAATTGGTATTCTCAATCAACATACACTTCACCAGTAGGTAGTTCTATTCGATATTAACTTGTACAGGGTCCTCTTGGGCATGTCAAGATAGAAGCCCAATGACTCCACCTTATTTCCGAGATCCGAAAAATGGTATTCGAATGGGGAAAGTGTACTGGATGAGGCCATCACTTCCTTTGTCTGAGTAAATTTGTTTTGTTAAAGCCCTATATTTATACAAATCATGTTATAACTGTTAAACGTCTATATTAGAAAAATTAACAATTAATAATTGTATTATGAAATCCAAAAAAATAAAACCAAGGATGTGCGTAATTTTTATAACCATTTTTCATAATAATATAGTTAATTAGATCAAGACGAATTTTCATTAATGATTTTTTGGGTCATTACAATCTTCCCCCCATAAAAAATTTGACCCACGAAATTTTCCTTCCCCACAATAAAACAGAAGTGGGTAAATCTACATCATCACTTCCTCTGATTCCCATGTTTCTTTTTCAAACATGTTGTTTCTCCACAATACCTTGATGAGGGGAATTTTCTTATTTCGAAGAAATTTTTCTCTATGATCTAAGATATTCACTGGTTTCTCGTCGTAAGAAAGATCATCCTTTAACCATATTACATATGAAGAGAGTACATGAAATGGGTACGGTATATACTTCCATAAGAGAGATACATGAATTACATCATGTACTATGGACATGGTAGGTGGAAGTGCTAGTCGATTGGCCACAACCCCAACACGATCAAGAATCTCAAAGGGGCTAATGTAGCTAGGACATAAATTCAATTTCATTACAAACCTCATGACCTTATGCCAGAGAGATATCTGAAGAAATACATTGTCCCCGACATCAACCTCTAGGTCTCATCGATGATTATCAGCATAGCACTTCTATCGACTCTGAGAATCTTTAATGTTTTGTTGGATGGTCTTAACCTTCTCAACAATTTCTTCAACCATCTATGCACCTAGGAGTTTTGTCTCCCCAACATCATCCAATCACGCTGATGTTCTTCACCTTTTCCCATAAAGGTATTCATATGGTTCTGTTAGGTTTCATGAGTGGAAACTATTATTATAGGAGAATTCAACTAGTGGAAGATGTTGGTCTCATTATCCTTTTAAGACCACAGAACATGATCTTAACATATCATCTAGTGTGTGAATAGTTTGAAAATATTTTCTATTAGTTTGAGGATGATAGGACATACTCAAGTTCATTTCAGTGCTTTTATCATGTTGGAGACATTTCTAGAACATCGTGGTGAATCACATATCATGATCAAATATAACAGATAGTGATGTCTTACCACTAGATCGATGTATATTCGTCCAAGTTTATCCATTGATAAGTCCTCTCGAATCGCGATAAAGTATAAAATCTTAATAAGACAATGCACAACATCCCATATAGCAGTATTTAATTTTTATTTCATCAAATGTTCTGGGACAAAGTATATAGAAATGTTCTCCAATTTTTAAGCGGGTATGGGTAATGGAAACATCATCCCCTTAAACTTCTATCTCTCATCCTTCAATTGCTGACACACCAGGAACTTTTATGTATATTCAACGATCTCCATCTTCATGTTATACCATATATAATTATCTTGGAGATCTCGATACACCTTTTTGTTTCCTGGGAGGATGAGAAATTTGAAGTATGTGCATCATCCAAAAGATCATTCCATATCACCAGATTCGATGGAAAACATAGTCTTCACCCAAATCTCAGAATTCCTTCTTTATTGACATTGAACTCCAACGAATTACCTTTTCTAATAAATTCCACCTTCATATTAATTCCAAAATCATCCTTTTGAGAATACTTTAACCATTTCTAAAGATACGGTTGAGAAATCATTTGTGAAATTATTGATGATTTTCCATTATTTATGATTCACATGTCCATCATCATCAAATCGAAGATGATTGTGTCCTTTTCAATATTCATCAATGATAGAATAGTTGGGTCCATTCTACATAGGGCATATGCAACCTTATTCTCTTTCCAATGGTGTTAATGGATTGAGTAGTCGTTGTATTTGATCAGCTCTAAACATCTTCATTGGCACATGGTCAACTTCTTCTTTGTGAATTTATATAATATAGTATTTTTTGGTCCATATAAATTTCACTCTTCTCCCCAAAGAGATAATGCACCCATATTTTTAAAGCAAAGATCATTACATCCCAATATAGATCACGTGTTAGATAGTTTTTATCATGAAAATTCAATCGAATTGATTCATGTGAAAATGACTTAGTCATTTTTCAACAACACATAGCCCATTCCCTACTTTTAAGAATCACTGAATACCACAAAATGTTCTCCACTTGTGGGCGTAGTGATAAGCCTCTTTCTTACCTCCTTTAATATCTCTTCACATTCATGACTCCAATAGAACTTGACTCCCTTACATGTAATCTTGGTAATATGGTTTGGCAATCGTGATAAATTTATCACAAATCGGTGATAATATCCAGCTAATCCCAGGAAGCTACAGATATCCATTACGGATGTTGCCCTCAACCATCCGTCAATTTCAATTATCTTTGAGGGATGTACTGATATCCTATTTCTTGTGATGATATGGCCTACGAATGAGAATGCATTCAACTAGAACACATACTTTTTGTAATTTTTATAGATCTTCTCATTTCACAGGGTCTCTAGTATTATTCCTTGTTTCTCCTAATGGTCCTCCTTGGTTTTGGAAAATATTAAAATAACATCTATAATATCTAAAACATATTTGTTGAGTTAATATCTAAAGACACAATTCATCATGTACATAGTGATTTTCAGAGCATTAGTGATTATAAAATAAATTACTATGAATTCATAGTGACAGTACCCTGTGCTAAAAGCAGTCTTGGGGATATCCCCTTTATTCACCCTTAATTGGTAATATCCTAACCGCAAATCAACTTTGGAGAAGTAATTTTCTCCACGTAGCTGATTGAACAACTCCTCAATTCAAGGAAGAGGATCCTTGTTCTTTGACATGATTTTTTTGAGCTTACAATAATCAATGAAAAGGCACATGGACCCATCCTTCTGCTTGATGAAGAGGATTGGTGCAGCCCATGCTGAAGCACTTTCTTATAAAAACCATTTATCCTAATTATATTGTAGTTGTTTTTTCTTCTTTTAAAGCTCCACAAAACCCATTACATACATAGAATTTGATATTGGGAACTACCTAGGTATAAGGTCAATGAATAATTCAACATCTCCTCAAGGAGGAAGACCAGGAAAATACTCAGGAAACACTTCAGAAAATTCCCTCACAATAGGCATGTCATCAAAGATAGTTTCTTCCTTAAACTCAATCATCTATGTTAGATATGTGTGATCATAAAGAAATGATATACACACCGAAGATGATGGTTCTGAAGAAGATTCTTCTTCATCCATTCTCTTGTATAGAATTGGGGATCAACTCTCAATATGGAGAGTGATTTCACTCTCACAACAATTTATGTAGGCTATATATATTGAAATCCAATGCATTTCGAGAATTACATGAAATTCTTCCAGAGGGAGTATGATGAGGTTCTCCAAGAATTTCATTCCTCAAATTATGATTGGGGAGGAGTTATATTCATCGGATTCAATGATTGCCCCATTTTTTGTACCCACTGATATCTTTGCTTACATGATTTGTGGTGGTTTTTGGATTGTTCTACTAAACATTCTAGATATTAAATAATGCGGAGAAATTTATACAATAACCCTACCTTCCACATTTTGATTCTAGTTCTACTAATTTACATTATCCAAAAAGACATATAGAATATATATTTTTTAAATATATTATACACATAAAGGGTAATCCAAGGAAAAAAATGGATGACACAAAAATTACTATTGATTCCTTAACGTATAAATCTATAGGCTGCAGTCTATGATATCTAGGATCTAATTACAAACATTTATTCTTAGGGGATTTTTTATTCAATTTTAAATGATTCATTATAAGATATTTAATTTAACAATGAATATCCTCTAGGTGTGTCGTAACCAAGAATGAATCAATGCCCATTATCGTGTATCAGGATACAACGGGTCAAGACCGATACTCCTTGTCAAAGTTTTCATACGTAGGTACATCTATGCACGATATTTCTCTACCTAAATTTGTCCCTTCAATGATGTGTTTTCTTGAGAAACCACACACTCAATACTCAACAAAACGTAGGGATGTTTTTTATACTTAGTCTTATCCCTAATGTTTTCACTAGGGTTTTCTAATACTAATGCCAAAAATAATTAAACCAATCCTTTGATACAAACTATTACAACCCTGCTTTTCATTAAACACTTAAACATGATTTATTACATAAACATTGATTTATAAAACATATAATATTAAGAGATATGGTTCCTTTGTGGATTAGGAACATTACATAACAAAATAGATAATAAAATACACAACATCATTATTGAAAACATCCTTTACATAACCACATCATTCCCTCATACTTAGTATTGCTTGGGATAGCCTGACGCCATACATGTGAAAATAGTGAGCTATAAAGCCTACTAAGAGCGTAAAAATGGAATAACATGAGTAATGATACAAGTTTTAGGAAATTTTAATATCCATTGAGCATAAGAATAATGTGAGAATAAATTAAAGAAAAATATTGATTATCACAACATGGAAATCTGGCAACAACATTTAACAATTTATTATCATTATCAAAGACCCATTGCACATGATGACTGATGAAAGCCTCATTGCACTTGAATTATCATGGGTAAACCATAATTTCACATGAATTATCATGATACTAATCTTTACCCAATGCATTGGAGTGCTATCAGGGTGCACCCTTCTCAAACATTTCATTTCATGCATATGTGTGCCACATGGTCGTAAAACATTGAATCAATAATGTTAATAATGTATTCCATGATAAAGGAATGTGGAATTAATTCATTAAACTCTATAATCAATAAGTAAATATATATAAAGGTGAATAACCATGATAGAGATATGGGCATGGTATTCACTACATAATGAATTTGGCATGAGAATAATTGTGGTGCAATTTCTGCAACATAACAGAGTGACAATTAATTCATAAAAATGGTTGATGATAGGGAAAGGGGTGTATCATAATATTTACTTTAAATGGAAATTAAGGTGGTCATATAGATATATTTCCCAACATATGTAATTAAATTTTGATTAATAATACAAAAGCATCCCTTGATTGTAAATGAGGAGAGAGAAATTCCATACGGAAAACCAGCACGATAACAGGTGTACATGGGAAAAATTAATGAGATTGAAATTGGTATGTCATAAAAAAATAAATAGGTATGTATGTGGTAGGTGATAAATAATACCCCAAAATTTTTATTTGATAATAAATGGTCACAACAACATAATGTAATTTGGAAAAAAATGAGAAAGGAATAAATTCCTTCAAAATTTCGTCATGGTTACAGGTGTACATAGAAGGAATTAATGAGAGAGAAAGTGGCATATAATCATTAAAACATAAGTGGGGTAATATAAGAGAGGTGATAAATTATACCCCTTAAATTTTACTTGAATATAAAAGGGTTTTACAACATAATCAAACATAGATAAAAATTATAAAGGAAGGAATCCCTTACGTGGAAGTGTGATCCCAACGGCTTGGTAGGGGCTTGAGAGAGGATTCATGAGATATTGGGGAGACCTGGGAGGATTATAAAGAGAGGATGGAAGGTTTTCCTCGAGATCCAAAGGCATTTAGTGAATCGAAAGTGGGAGATAGGGTAGTTTTATATTGTAAAGAAGAGGGAATTCTCTATTATTTATGATTGGGTCACCACACATTAAACTAATTCAAATCACAAACTATCACATGGTTTTTTCCCATGCTTTTTTTCAAAGAGTAATGGAAACAAATATTTTATATTTAGAATGTCCATACGTTTTAAAATTATAGGGTTTATTGTGTGGATGTGAGTAACACTATATAGGAAATAAATTTAAAAAGATAAAATGTTTTATATGTCATGGAGGATCCACTAAAGCATTGTAATATATATCAAACAAAGATAAAATCAAATTATTTTAATTTTAATACATATATTTGTCAAAAATAATGTATATAATATTTTATTACATCACCATTGGGTCATTATGATGTCATAAAACACATTATATATTTAAACGGTATTTATTCTTTTCCCAAAAATTCAATTGTCTCAGAAAATTATGAAAAATTCACCAATGAATAATTTTGATTTCATGATTCCAAAAATAATATTCCTTTTATCTATATAATTTTTTAAATATGTTAATTTTTACAGTTATAATAAAAACAGAGCTTTTTCTAGAACTTTATAGGGTTTCAAAAAATAGATTTCAAACCTAAATAGAAATCACAATCGTATTCATAATAATTATATAGTCATTTATAGTATATAAAAAGTTATTTATTAATAATATTAATTTAAAATATTATTTAATTAAAGTCAGTTAATTCATTAAAATACATTTATTAATTGAACATTAACTAAAAAATACTATCTGTGCATTAAATATTATATACAAAGTAACAATAATAAAATGGATATATTTCATTAATATATACAAAAATAATGCAAATAATCAAAGTGCTAAGGTCATGTTACATAACCCCTTATAACACCTGCATATGACCAATGTGTATGGTGTTTCATGGTTAAAGACTCTTGGTGGGGGGGGGGGCTTGGATAACATCTTTTGGGTGGTAATCTATATCAACATCCACTTCTCCCATAGGTGGTTCCATTTGAGATTAACGTGTTGAATCATGTCTTAGGATTGTTCAAGGGTGAAGCCCAATGATGCCACCTCTATTCTGAACGCGAAAAATGGGATTATTACAAGGAAAATCTACTAGATGAGTCCATAACTTCCTTTGTATGAGTAAATTCGATTTATTGAAGCCCAATATTTATACTAATAAAGTGGCTAGTGTTCAACGGCTATATTGTCAATGGTAATAATTCTTAACGATATTTTGAAATCCAAAAACATAAAACCAAGGAATTTTATATTTTATATAACCATTTTTCATAATAGTACACCTATGTAGGTCAAGTGGAATTTTCATTAATGATTGTTTGGGTCGTTACATGATAAGTATAGGAAGAAACACTATATATCTTGATTGAGGGGAACATGATTTAGATACACGTGATGAGAGAAATGAATTTGGCTCATAAATTCAAATTAAATATAAAAGCTATTAATGTAAAATATATTATCAAGATATATAATGGTTATTATACTAACCAATTTCCTATATGTCAATAGAATTTTTAAAAAATAGGAAAAGGGAGTAAATCCCAGATTAAAGGGCTTCCCATAGTTGATGATAAAGTGTATAATAACATTGTTGTAGGTACACTAATCATTTGCTCAAAGTTATTTCATGATTCACTTCATTGTAGAAATTCTCACCCTTTCATTTCTATCATGATTTTTAAAAAATTCGATATTTTCATAGAAACCTTGTGTGATAATTATAAATTATGACATCAAATGTTAACATTATTTCATAAATATGTGTAAAGAAGTTCCAATTAAGAATCTCAAGAATACCCAAATTTAATTATTTTTTATTATACATTTCATTTAATTTTATATTATCCTTCATAAATATTATATTTCCAATTATAAAAAAATATATTCTTGTGGATGGAGATTGAGACTCATGATTGTGAGGTGGAATATATTACCATTATAGGGGAAATATCATCATCTATATTATGTTTGGATCCTCCTCAGGTAGCCCTCATTAATGAATACATGGTTAAATATGGTGATGATGAATGATCAATATATAATATGGAATCCTAAGAATAAAGAATTTGCACATTGTATAGAATTGGGTTGGTTTATTTCTAGATGAATTACATAGACATCCACCAGAGAGTGGTGTTGAGTTCTCCATCTGACTGATTCCAATACCAAGGGATATATATAAAAATACCTATATAATTTAACTAGTGGTGTTGGATGATTTGGATAAATAGATATAAGAGTTATGTGTTTATCTATATATAAAATCTAGTGTTTCATTATGTGGAGAAATTTCATTGTTCAAGAAAATGAAAGATGGTACACTGATATTGTTAATCAATTATATAGATATCAATTCCATTTTAATAATTTCATTTAAATCGTTACCAAATATTGATGAAATATTTGATAATATAAATGGAGACTAATAATTTTCAATGTTCAATCATATCTATTCTTATCATTAGCATATGTATATGAAGGATGTTATACTAAAGATGGCATTCGTACAAGGTATGCACATTATGATTTTACTGAAATGCATTTTCATTTTACTAATACTCGTTCTATATTTATGGAACTGTTGAATATAGTATTGTAGTGTTATAATGATATTTTTTAGGTGGTATTAACTAATGATATATTGATATAAACAATGATCTATGAATAGAGTGAGATTTATATGAACAGAATATCCTACCAAGTGGACTGAAGGTCAGCACATCATGGTAACGGTGTTATTTGTAATCCCTCTACTAGTGGAATGAATCTTATTTTTGAAGGTTCATGGAGGAATTATGTTATACAAGGTGGGGAGGGTAGGATTTTCAATTTTTAATAAATTCTGTTATATTGGATTTCGATATTTTGTATGGTAGGGAGACTCTCTTATGGCTAAAATAGTAACCATGTTCGTGTTTCACGAGTATTCCCTATCTCGCTGTATCAATATATTTTTGTTAGAGACCAAATCCATTACTATTTATACGGATATATAAAATTAAATAATCTTCCAATGGGAAATAAACTACCATGTCAACAAATGAAAAGGATTTCTCTACATTCACACAGAGATGTCACAAACATGGAAGGAGGGAAACGAGGGGGATAGTTTTTTAACCTCCTGAAAAACCCTTGAAATATCAAGTTCCATCATTACCCCCTGTAATTTCCCTCCCCATTAGTATGTTATCCATTTCATGGGTGATACTCTTGGCCTTTATTCTTTCCATCCTCCTTCAACATTTTGGTCTTTAAATTTTTTATTAATTTGAAATTTTTAATGTTGGATTAGTGGAGTAAGTGTAAAATCTAGCTCAATTATTTTTTTACATATTTCCTCAGACAAGAGAATATATATTTACCATTAAAAGGAATAATTTGTTAAAAAATGGTGTACACCAACAACCATGACAATGAGCCATGGTTTCTACAAGTTAGTAGGATACTATTAGTGGTTTGATTGATATGTCACCGGGATGGACAACTTATTAACCATGTTATCCTGTAACATATTTTATTTCACATGGATAAGTGAATATGATGATATTTTTGATGAGATGAATAAGTGATTGATAAATTCAACTATATAAGCACTATCATTAGTTAAGGAAGTATTTTTAAATAGCTATGATGAATTGAAAAAACGACATGGTTATTATCTTATTAATAACTATTGGGTAATTTCCTACTGATAAAAGAATATGTAAATAAATGAATAGAATTATCTCAATCATTCCACTGAGGTAGATGATATAATATTTTATTTCAAAATATAAAACCAGTGCCTTTTGGGGAATTATTCTATTTATGTGGACCATAAGTATATGATGTACATCTTTTCTTAGACGGAGCTCAACATGAGGAAGATAATATGGTTTATACTAATCATAAAAAATGATTTCCTAACAAACAATTTTTATGAAAAAAAAAGATAACCCAATATGATACGTTGAAAATCAATCCATGCATAGGTTGAAGGGAATTCACAATACATAGGGATAGTGACCAGTTCTTGGATATTCTAAATGATCATGAGGGGACAATGACTCCATAAAAATTAATAATCCAAAGAAATAACAAGACAATAATACATTAATATTCGGTATTCCGAAATAATCATTAGCGACAATATTACAAAAGAAGAAAAAATATTATCCCAATTAAAATATCAGCACAATACTCCATCCTAACAAGAATACCACAAACTAATCTTTTTACTAAAAATATCAAAGGTATGAAATCAATAACACTCACCTCCTCTAATAGGGTATTCCCCTTTCCTCGTACCTGGAATTATAATTTCTAAAAATTCTCTTATGAAAAAATTTAAGTGTGGGATACCCTATCCAATTAGACTTGACTGTGAATTCAGTATATATTAAATATAAAATAAAATAAATATGATTAATTTTTATACAAAAATATGTTTACTGACCGTTTCACAGCACAAAATAATTTTTTTTTCAAATCATTCCAATGGAAAAAATAAAAAAGATAAAATAGATAATTTCATTAAAATAAAGCATGAATAAGAATTTACATCAAAATTATTATGAATAAAGAATTCTATAAACTCTATAATTTAATATAAATTTTAACATTAATATTGTGGTTATAATCCATATGGCTAGTTTGATTAGGTTACACGGCTCTACACAATTTTAGTGAAAAATGATTTATACTGTGTACACATCAATATATCCCAATACTAGGGAGAATATGAATTCATACCACAGAATATATCTGGTACCATAATCATGTCACAATTTAATTTCATCGGAAATCCATTGACATGAATATATAATACTTATAATTTTCAAATATCATTATTCTCATCGACTCATGCTCTCATTTGATTATATGGAATTAATCATACGAGGAGATATATTTTATTCAAATATACAGAAAATAATTTCAATAAATCATTTAGAATAACCCCATGATCAATTTTTAAAACATGTAATTTAATTTTGAAACCCAAAATCAATCATTTTTTATCAATACACATGGAATCCAAAATAATTCACCTCATTTAACATTAATAAAAAATTCCATGTATTCCCCTCTCAAATTTAATCATCAAAATCATTCATCAAGTCATTAACTTCATTTCGTGATAATTTTCAAGAAATTAAATCATTACATAAAAATACATTCTGAATGGTAGTTCATCACAAACATAACATCCCATTTTGAAATTATTTATCAATATTTTCAAAATAAATATTTAGAAATAAAATGGGAAAAAATTTCAAATAATTAAAGAAACAATGTTTCCTTTTTAATGGAATTTCATTATGAAACAACATACCCCAATAATTTTTTAATTATTAACCAACATTAGATCTACAATATATGAGTCAAAATGTTTAGAATAAATTTTAGATGGAAATATATAATAAATTTACCCAAATCAAAACCTCAATTCACCAATATCTAAAGATTTCACAGATCTTAAAAATGAATAAACACAAGGGGGAATAGAATTCATCATTTAATATAGGACACACTTACTAAGAGACATTCTATTCATTATGCATCACATAATTCTTTGAAGTTACATGATTCTAAAGGGAAAGATTTCCCACAAGATGGTTTCCAATGTTCTTTGGGTTAAATTATGTTTGAGGGAGGTTATTAGAGATAAAAAAATGGATGTTTTTTAAACTCATATGTGACACAATCCAATTATTTATTTAAATGATTGGAATGACCAGATAGATGTTGGATTCCATCGGTAAGTGGGTGGCAGTTTGCAGAATAACTAAGCTACTTGGGACCCACCAGATAGCTAATGGATCTAAGAAGAATTTATTGACTACACAATATCATAGAAGCTTGTTTGTGGCCTTAAATATTCACATGGTGGACTATTTACAGTTTTGATGCTAAAATCCCATTTCCACCCTCAGGCCAATCTCCCAGGACATCCCAACCCATCCAAAATAAACTAATAAATTCACCCTTTATGCATCAAAATGTATAGTTTTTTTGGAATAAAACCTGAAAAATTATAACGAAAACAAATCAACATAAAATATGAAAGAGATAACACTGAAAAATCATTCCTGGATTCCAGTGTCGAGATGTTATATTTCAGTCCACCAAAAATTCTTTCTATCCCAAAAAATATTGTCAAGAATACTCGTATAAATCGTGATATGGCCACATCTCTCTCATCAACATATCTTGAAACCAAGTCTAATATGAATTATAACTCTACCTCAATATCATCTAAACTAATGCTATGGAAAATCATTATAGAATAGTAACTGAAGATTCTATAATCTGAATTGTCTTCTGTTTCACATTCATATTATGTTCCACATCATCTTTATCCCAATTTGAGAAATGGGATAGGTATGAATGATAATTCCCAAGTAATGAAATGTGAAACACATCATTCATAAAATTAAAAATAGGTTTCAGGGCCAAATGGTAACCCATCGTCCTAAAAAACTAGGTTACCTCAAATAGTCATACATATCATGGTTCCATTTTTCTCAGTTTTCAATTCCTTTGTTGACCTAAAGAGTTCTACCTTATTAAAAAAACATGGGCTCCAACTTATAATTCCACATGACATCGTTGTAGATTCTCATAGGATTTATATTTATTATGCACCATTTTCTGATATCTATAAAATCATAGAGATATTCACCATTTTCATGTGAACAAAAATATTTCACATAAGGTAATTCTCACCAACCACCAACCAATAGAGAGTATATTTACAATATTGGTCATATAAGTCCTTAATTCATGGTATTTTAATTAATGAATTGTATCTATTTTTATAGGAAAACTAGACCATCCATAAATTGAAGTCTTATCCAGCATAAAATTCATGCACAGAAGCTCGAATCATGTCACTAAGAATAATTATTTGATGTATTGTCTAACTATTTATAAAAGGATTTGGTTTTTTAAAAAATTACATGGGTTCCGATTATAACCTGGAATCCTCTTTAAAAATTTAATTTGAATCCTGGTTCAATAAAATAAAATATAGAATTTGGATCTCCATGAAATATTTCATTCTCTTGTATATATATATTTCTAATTTACTCAAATTTTTTGGTGCCAATAATGGGAATAAATGATTCAATTTTTTAATCTAGTCTATCTATACCTACATCTCATTATTTTTTCAAGACTTTCATGGTAAAACGACAATGAACACCATCAATATGTTGTCCTGATTCCAATTTTTCAATGTATTAAATTGAATAATATATTAAGAGTTATAATTCGTAGCCATGATTTATTTATAAGAATAATATTGAGAGAAAAAATTGGAAATGTCTCATTTCAATCCTAGAAAAAATTGATTCCTCATATCATAAAAGGAATTTATCAGGATTAGGTAAACTGAACACTGGGAATAATGAAAACCCTATTCATATAATTTCTTGTAGGTGACATAATGAAATAACGACTCACGTAACAAAGGATACCCTCTAATGATATATACTATTAACAGATGATATCCCACTATATAAAGAATACTTAGGTCCAAATAATTAATCATCAAGTAACTGTTCTTGAGGGACCATTTGGAGAAGAGGGGATGTGAACATATAACTATAAAAAATAAATCATTCCCACACTACCAAACACCAAAATAAAATCTAGAAATAAGAGCTATTAAATTTCATTCAATTGAATATTCCTTCACTTTATGGGATGGAAGATCCTCGCTCAATTCATCAGACACATTATTCACTGATTAAATATTTAGGAAATTTATATTTGAAAGTATAATAGGTACTCTACCATTTACCACTAATAAAAATTTTACTATTTATATTGTATTATTTAAGTTGATACTTTTTAATAAAAATAAGTGATAAAACTTTCTTCAAAAAGGAAATGCATCTAACTATTAAGAGCGTTCATCACATTTGTGAGTTCAATATCATGTGTGGGATAGTTATTATAATGACTATAAAGCTAAGTAAAACCATAATCCACAACATTATGACCATCCATGAGAACACAAAAAAATATATTGACACATCACAAAAGACTGTGCACCCCAACCCAACCTCTTGACTAGTAAGCACAAGAGATAAAGATAAATGGAATTTCAATTCACCAAATGAAGCCTATCATTTGAAATCCCAAATTAAAAACACTACATTCTATTTTAGAGTGATCAATAGATTATATTACTTATAGAAATATTTTATAAAGGTTCAATAATACCCTACAACACAAAAAAATCTCTATATTTCAATGATATTTTCTGGTTTCTCCCATGATATAACTTATTTAACCTTTTCAAGATAAGTTGAGATACTTGACTATGAGAACACATTCCCAAAGTACCCCACTTCCCAAATCTAGAATTATTTATTTGGAAGCTTAGTATAATTTTGGAAATTCATCATGAGATCAAAAAATACTCTCAAATGAAGCACATGATCCTTCATGGTTTTAGATTAAACCAATAGGTTATACCACAAATAAATAATAAAATATCTATTGATCCACTAGGAAATAATTTTCATTGATCCCATAAATACATTAGGATTTTTGTTCATACCAAATGACATTAAAATATACTCATAAGGGTCATACCTATTCCTAAAATTTGTCTTTGGGATATTATATTCCTCCATCCTAAACTACTGATAACAATTATGAAGATATATTTTAGAGAACAAATTATCCCTATTTGGATATCCAAATAAATTTACCATGTTAATAGATATATGTTAATGTCTATATACAAATTAATATTTTGATAGTCAATAAACAAGTGAAGGGAACTGACACCATTGTTGGAGTAACACACCATTATTTCCTAATGAAACATGCTAGATTGAATGAATCATTTGGACACTAAGTAATTCAATTAATTATTTAACTCCATCGGTTCAACTGGTTCCATATATTAAAAGAGTAATGATTTTTCCTGGTTACCCAGAATCGTGTCCATAAGGAATAAAACCGCCCTATTTGGAGGTTTTCTAGAAATGTTAAATGGGGAAACATTTAGATAGTCATCATATATAGGAGGAATATCAATAATATGATGTTTCCTTATCAAAAACCTTCCCCCAGGTCCCATGTCGTGAGACCCCAAGCCAGCCTTCCATAGGCCAATGGCTGGTAACTAGCACTAGAAAGACATATAAAAAAATGCAAGGCATTTACTTTAAACATGTACGCACACATATAGTGCATACCACCCAAAGAAAACACCAAAAGAATAAAAATAGCAAAACCACCAAAATGTATCACTATAAAGAGTAAAGTGTCTAGATTGAAAGTAAAGGGGATAAGATACATGACCAACAAAAAGGAAAGTACAGAAAAATAAGTACAATATCCAGTGGTTGTCCACCAAGGATCCTACTGGAAGGGTAAGTACAACTCTCTATCAGATGTCACTAAAGCACACCATGCCATTTGATCCACCTATGAGCACCATCTAGTACTAGATCTCCAAAGTCCCAGTCAAAGATTTTTGTCGTCTACAGAAGACACAACAGGTGTGGTCGATGCCCATGTAGGGGTGTGTGTACCAATACTTAATAGGGTCCCCGAGACCCCTGAAGGTCTCTCAGTAATCCAAGAAGGAAAACACCACAAGGGAAATACCACAGAGGTAATACCACCAAGAAAGATCTTAAACACATGTCACAATGTAAAAGATGTAGATCACATGAGGTATAAATTAATTAAAGAAGTAAAGATGATTAGCCGTAAAGATAGATCAACCCATTATGTTTAGAGGCTCTACTAATAATCCACATTGGGTCTCTAAGTGGTGACCCACACAGGATCACCATGTGCTGACCTACATAGGATCGCTAGCGGCTTACCCACACATGATCTCTATGTGGTGACCCCCACAGAATCACTATGTGATGTCCCACGTAGGATCATTAGGTGATGAACCACGTTGGATCTCTACATGGTGACTCACATAGGATCTCTAGGTGGTGACCCACAAAATATCACTACTCGTTCTTTACATCACATCTATCTACTAGATTCCCACACTTAGAACGCTTGATTTTTGGAGGGTCCGCTCCTCAAAAAATTGGTGGTACCAAAACTTCCATGAAGTCCCATATAGGGTAACCCAAATGACCATCTCTTCATAAGGGTCCCAATGCAACAGATGGTGCATCAAAAAAATTCTTGGTCTTTAAGATTCGGTATTTTTTTATAGGCCCATTTCAATTTGAGTCCTATCCAACCTGGGCATACTCCACCTTTTTCCGAAACTCAAGTGGAGTATCTAAAAAGGACCACCTCATATCAAGGGTTATCATGCCTTAGACAGCGCATCAGTAAGACACTTGGTCTACATGTTATGATTCTTTCAGTGTACCGTGTCCTGTCAGGTCCGTGTCCCATCCAACCCATGCAGACCGACCCAACTCGTGCGGACCGACCATACACTGTCGGACTGACCCAACCCAAACTTGTCGAAGTCTGCGGTGTTGGTCATGCATGGTTCTGGCCTAGTCGTCCCGTTGAGCCTTTAGGTCCACCCTGGTAGGGCGGGTACATTCTGGTGGCATGGGTTTGGTCCACAAAGCCCTGATTCCGGCCCCCTGGCCAACCCAGTCTGCCACAAGAAGACTGATCCTCCCTACCGAGACACGACAGTCAGCCGTACCCGACCTCCCACTCACCCCATTGTTGACGTAGGGCGGTCCCCTCACCGCAGTCAAGCGACCACAGCCAGCCAGGCCAGCCGACCTTGCCTCTTCCATGCCGTCAAAAGAACGTGGGTGCCAGCGCGCCCAAGCGGCACGGGAGGTGTATTACTTCACATGGAGATGACAGGCACACCACCACCCTTTGCATGAGTTCGTCGGCGCTGCCGCCAGCGGGATGACGTACCTTCGACGGGCAGTCAGAGTCACTCTAGTGGTCCGTTTCTCAGGATTCTTTCATCTTCATATTTGTTAGGCCGTTGAATTATCTTCTATGGAATCAAACTAGCTTTTCCACCCTCTCGAGAAATATTACAAAAAGAATGAAAAATAAACACATATGGTGGCGGGTTTGGGCCTTGTTCAAGTCAGCGTGCACCCTCCACGTTATAGTTTAATATAAGGGGAGGTTCCAGGATATTAATTCTCCCAACATGAGTGATAGAATAATACTATATAGAGATACAGCAAAACGAGTAACCCTCCTGCAAGAACACATTGTATGTGAATTAACCATTTGCGGGTTAATCTCCATTCATTATTTTAATTAAGAATGGTAAGAATTAAAATAAAATAACCCCAACCTCATTAATGTTTGATGAAGAATCATTCTTCCTCATGTTTTCAAGATGATGATGTCACTTATGACTCCATTATTCGAGGGACATCACAGATGATGATGTATCTATGGCATTCTTGGTTCTTAGTAGGGGAGGATTCTACTAGAGGTTTATTAGATATTTCCTCAAATATGTTAATTCCCAAACTACAACACATTGGATTAGTAAAACAAATAAAAAATCACAACGATGTTGCAACCATTAATGACGTTCATTAAATGAGCGACCCTTAAGGAGCCAAATTTACTTATCCATTAAGGTAACAACATCACGGTTTTAAATGATCCATTATTGAACCTCCATTAAGGCGCGACATCACTACCTCATCACTGAATCACAACATTTTCGTTTTCCTCGCAATGGATAAAAAAGAATTAAAATAATATCTTTGAATTTTTTTATTATATTTCATGAAAATTATGAAAAATTAGTTTTACACTCAGCCCTTTCTGGTCGATTTTATTTCATTTATAGGTGAATCTCAGTGTTCAGAGTTCAATGGTTCCCTTGCATTTTTGATCCAAGAACCAGTTTGAATGTTATAAATAATCCCTCTAAATTTTTTTGTGAATGTATTTTAAAAAACGTTCATAATTCAGTTCTGGGATCACCATGCCTGAGAATCACATGCCCTCAAATCATGTGGTCTCAGAATAATTCCATATAAATAAAAAAATTACAAGGAAATTTTTGAGAGCTTACATTCTCTCCACCTTAGGGATTTACGTCCCTGAAATACAAAAAAATATAATCAATCATATGGCAGTACTGATCACAAATGTGAGCCTCCTGCTCCCATTTTCTCTCCTGGAGATTCCAATGCTTCCTCTAAACTCACTTAAGAGGAATGGACCACCCACATAGGATCCACACTATTCAATATTCTATCTCCACAAAGAATTATATAAACATCTTCCCATATTGAATTTCCATCTCGCCCCAGTTGATGACATGTGATGGATAATGCACGTATCTCTTCAATTAAGACATGTGGAAAACATTTTGCACTCAGTGCATCTTTGGGGTAATAGCTAGGTAGTAATCCACATCACCAACTCTGCTCTGGATTTGAAAAGGTCCAATGAACCTCAAGTATAAATTGTCACCCCGACCAAGTCATTACATATATCATAGGTGTGAGACTCGAAGGAATACATAATCAACCTCCTCAAACTCCAAGGGTCTCTATATCCTGTCGTCAAAAGACTTATTTCAACTTTGTGTAGTCTTGATCCCCTCCTGGATGATCTGAACCTTCTCAGTGGTATCCAACACAATCTCTAGACCCATGACTGCCAACTACCCTGGGTCAGTCTTGCATAGGGGTGATCTAGAAGGTCGTTCGTACAATTCCTCAAATGGTGTCATGATAATGGAGGAGTGATAGCTATTATTGAATGAAAAATAAACCAATGAAAATTATTCCTCCCAACTATGACCAAAATCTAAGACCCAAGAACAAAGCATATCCTCCAAAGTCTGTATGGTCAAATCCGTCTGACCGTCTGTCTTGGGATGAAAAGATTCCCATATGCATCTGAGTCTCAAATGACTCCTACGAAACCTTCAACAAATGAGATTTATAGCGTGCATCATGATATGAGATTATTTTTGGAGGCACCTAGTGGAGATGCACTAACTCGTGGACATATAGGCATCTCAAACCCTATATCGGTTCCTGCTCCCAGATGGGTAGGAAGTGAGCCAACATGGTGAGTAGGTAGACAATCAACAAACTGGAATCCTGGACCTGGATGTACATGGTAACCCCATCACAAAGTCCATAGATATACCATCCCATTTCAACATGGTACCTTGATTGGTTGGGCCAAGCCTGCTAGAACCTAATTCTCAGCCTTCACTTTCTAATAAGTGAGGAATCATGAAACAAAATCAAAATCAACTCTCTTCCTCCCTGGCCACCAGTACTAATGTTGAAGGCCCTAAAACATATTCTCCACTATATGATGTAACACCAAATGGGAATTATAGAACTCCCTTAACAACCCCTTATGCAACATCACTGGTTGTAAGAACCTGTATCATCGTTTCATGTATGTTTTTCTTTTTCTTGGAATTTTTGAGAAAAGAGGGGTTTCTTGAAATTTTTGAAGTACATGTCGTGTACTTTCTGAGTACACACCGTGTACTCCCTTGCCACACCATGACGTGTGCTGGACATGTCTGGGCCACACACATGGTGTGTAGGGGTAATGTGGAAGCCTCTTAAAGCGGAGTACAGAAAAACCGAGTACACGCCATGTATCCCATAAGTACACAAAATGTATTTTCTTTTTTTTCATTGATCGCACCGGGGTCAATCCTGGTGGACAAAACGCACTAATTCTTCAGGTTCTTTATCCGAGAGCGACCCGTATGACCGTGATTCTCCTCTGGATTCTCGAGCCTCCATCTGATCTCCGTTTCAGCCACCGTCAATTCCGTTGGAACCGAAGCGGTGAGTTCTTCCTTCTCGTATAGCCTTGTTTTCCAATTCCTCCTCTTTCTCATGATATCGTTGTTTGAGAGTTTTTGACATTTTCTCAGATCCTCGATGTTCTAAAGAGAATCAATCAACGTGGTTCTTGTATATCGTCCTCCTAACATTGAGGTTGGTGTTTTGTGCCTTTCCATAGAATGTCTTTTAGTATTATGTGCAATTTCCACCAATACCCTTGAACATGGTATTGCGTGTTTTCCTGTTTTCCCTGTTATTTTCCTGAATTGATTGATTGCATGAGTAGTGGTAATTTCTTGTTAATAAGGTAGTTTTTACTCTAATATGGATGTTTTCCATGTTTGTTTTTCTTGTTTGGCATTTTTCCATTTTCCATGACTAGTCGTAGGATAGTGGAACTATTGTACTATTATGCTATTGTGCCTTAAGATGATATAAAAGTAGTTCGAGAGGTTTACATGGGCCTATACGCGTGCTATTAAAGTTGTTTTACATAGATATGTGAGAACATAGTGTTGTAGACCATAGGGAGAATAGACATAAGGGCTTCACCATAGTGTCTTTAATTACGATGCGAGACCACAGTGGGAATTGAAGTTGATTTCTTCCTCAGAGAGTCTGTAGTTCATCAACGTGGGATATAGGGGAAATTGATGTTCAGTGCTTCCCTAGAGAGACTATAGTACGATACGATACTATAGGGGGAATTTATGGTTAGTGCTTCCTCAGAGAGTTTATTATTTAGATGAACAAGAGGGGTGAGACTGTGTGTGCCTCCTAAAGGGTTTCTAGTACTTGTAGTTTGAACCTTAGGGGTTAGACTGTAAGAACTACCCATAGGTTACCTTTTTGTTCTACTTGCCTGAGTGGATGTTTCTTGTTTGTTGATTATATGCTAGAAACTGTGGATTGTTACTATAGTGTAATATCATGTTTACTGTTTACTATTTACTACATACTGTACTTTACCTGCCATATATTCACTGGCTGTTAGGCACAAATCATTAGGAGGTTGCCTATTGGAAATTTGTCTCACACCCTGTTTGGGTCATGCTTTTGGGCCCAAATAGATTATATTGTTACAGGTATAGGTAAGGGAAAGCGCCCTTCTACTTCAGGTTCATGATTGCACTGGAGCTGGAGAGCAAGGGACCTAGCCGAGGCTTGCGATACTGAGGAGTTGCTCATCTGTTTTTATTTTTTACATTGGATAAGTACTATATTCAACATTGTGACTTTTTTGGCTGTTTTCCTATACATATATGTATCATTCATCCTTTACATATATTTCTGCCCCATTTCTTTATTTGTTTGTCTTACGCTATTTATCATTTACTCTTGTTTGTATGTCTACTTCTTCCTCTATTTTTGTTCTTTGTTTTCTCTTCCATTGTTTACTCTTCCATTGAGGGCATAGTTTCCCCACCCTCAAACCTAAGGCCCTCGCTTCTAATTGGCAGCATATGGCATTTTGGTAAAATGCGCTTGAGGCCATGTGACCAACCGAGTACGGGGAGTCTTTGGGTGGCTTCTAGAATTGGGATGTTACCATGTGGTATCAGAGGAATTATTTTCTATTGATTTAATATTTGGGGCCTTTAGCGATGGATATGATAGATTTGGTACTTGGTATTATGCCTTGATCAGGAGTAGCTAACCGGTGTACATGGAAAAGCCATACTACCTCGTTAATTGCAGTTTTCTTATTTTGTGATTTTTACGGTTGATATGATTTCACCTAGAGTGATTCAAATGACTTGTGTTGTTTCAATTGTTACTGTTATGGTTCTATTTCTGTCACAACCCGATGATATGAGGTTATTCCTTCTCATGCATCATATAGGAACTTGATAGAAATCACATTCCATGAATTATTTCCAAGCCATCTAGGGTGCATTAGAAATTGATTGTTGTTGTGATAGACTTTTTGTATATTTTGCATTTTTTTGTGATATATGTTTGATAGAATCTCTGCAGTTTGATAGGAAGGTTGTTTGTTTTGTACCTTGTTTAAAATGAACGCCAATTTTTGGTCATTGAGGTGTTATGGGCCCTCTTAAATCATAAATTATTGAATCATTGGCCTGTATTTCCTTATATATAACTTTATTGGATGCCAAGCTTTGATTTGTGGGGAGTATGGGCCCTCACAGATCAGAATTTGGCACCTTAATGCTTGTATTTTCAATGTATCTTGGGCTTCAGAGTAGTTTCAGAGATACTGCCCAAAAAAAACAGTATACACGACATGTACTTTAATTATACATGTCATGTAGTCTTTATTCCTTGCCACTGACTGTGTCAGCAGAAACATGGGTTGTGATGAAATCGTCAGGAACATGCCGTGTACGGGTAGGTACATGCCATGTAGTAGTGAGCGTGTACCCAACTATGTGACTAACAACATGGGTCGGGGAAGCTCATGTCATACATGCCATTTTTTGTATCAACACGCCGTGTATCCTTGTCCTTAGTACGCGACCGTGTCACAAACAACAGGGGACAGTGTTCTCCCATCCTATAAATTCCATGTTTGTTTGGAACTCACTGTGTAAAGGTTAGCCGTGTACTTGGTCGTGTCACCAACAACATGGGTTGGGATAATCATCACGTATATGTCATGTTTTTTCAGAACACGCCGTGTAGTCTCATCCATGTAGTCGGCCATGTAACTAATAACACGGGTCGTTGAAACCCTGTCTACTACACGTCGTGTCCATAGAAAACACGCAGTGTAGTCTCAGTTTAAGAATATCTTGTGGGTTATCCATGCAAGGAGACACGGGTAGGGGAAAAGAGTTAAGTACACACCATGTAGAGTTCATACACGCCGTGTAGTTACATTTTGTAAATCATTAGTGTTTCCATCTACTGTTTCCATTTTATACTCCTTTGTTCTCTGTCCTTGTTTTCCAGATCTAAGTTATGATTTTGATCTTTCAAATTTATGCCTCCAAAACATCACCTTGCTGTACGTCAGTTGTCAGCAAGTGATCAGACGCCAGATATGGCTGATCAGGGACTTCATGTCGATCCTCCAGTCGGTCTAGCCTTGGCACCGACTGTCATACCAGTTGCAGGCACCGATGCGCAGTTCAGGGAAGGATTTATGAGGTTAATGCAGACTATTCAGGGATCACCACCTCCTACCACGTCTATGGAAGACTTCACTGGGGTTTTCTAGAAACATCATCCTCCTACTTTCTCGAGGGAAGGAGGACCACAGGCTGTAGAGTCCTGGATAAAATCCATGTAGACTATCTTTGAGCATCTGGAAACACCTCTAGAGAGGCAGGTCAATCTTGCTACCTATATTCTCCAAGACTTCGCTAAGAGGTGGTGGGACATGATCTCATAGGATAGTCATCAATAGGTTATGGCTTAGGAGGAAATCCAGCACGTGGTCTACGAATACTTCTACTCAGAGACCCTGAGGGCCGATCGAGCCCAGGAGTTCATGAGTCTAGAGCAGGGTACTCTTTCTTTCATGGAGTATTCCTTTCATTTCCCCGAGCTGCAGCGTTTCACACCCCTCATTGATGGAAGTGGGGTGTTCTTAGAAAGGATGTTTGAGGATGGTCTCATGTGGGAGATCCGCTCGCAAGTGAATTTCTTCCAGCTGACTTCTATAACATCCAACGTCAACCAGGTGCAGATTACGTAGCGCAATCCGAGAGACTCCGGAGCTGTGATCCAGATCGGTTCTGCTTCCATAGCTAGTGTTCCTCCCACTATCAGTAGGAAGCACTGTAGGGAGTATTCGGGCGGTGATTCGAGGAGGCGAGATACATCTTCAGGAAGCCGGGTAGTCTACTACCAGTGTGGAAGGGAAGGGCACATGAGGCCGCGGTGCAAGAGAGACCTAGTGGGGTGTCGAACTAGCAGAAATATGGGTCACCGTCAGCATTTCTCCCAAGTTTTATCACCAGTAGCTGGTGACGGGGGTGCTTCCATGACTCCTCGGTCTGGGGAAGCACCAACAGTATCTCACTAGTCAAGGAACTGGAGTTCTTCCAGCTATTCGTATAGAGGTGGAGGTGGAGGTCGTGGAAACCAGTCACCATTCCTTCATCGTCAGCAGTGAGGATTAGCTCGGAGTGGTCAGGTAGGGTCATTGGGCTACGGGGCATGACGAACTTTTGCGTTGGAGAAGACCTATCAAAAATAGGATCCCCGACCATCTACTATTCGAGGTACGATCTTAGTAGCCTCAGTTTTATCTTCCTATCCTTTCAATACTGGTGCTACGCATAGCTTTATCTCTGTTTCTATTGTGGAGATCCTTGGGCTCCGTATCTTTTCTTCTGCCGACTTATTGACACTTGACACACCTTTGGGGATGAGGACATCTAGTGTACTTTAGTGCAGAGAGTGACCTATCGAGGTTGTATGGTATCATTTCTTATGGAAACTCTATGTCCTAGAGATGACATGCTTTTATGTCATTCTCGTGATAGACTAGCTGGTTCCCTTCCAGGAAGTCGTCGACTGTTATCACTGTAGGGTGAGTTTCATATCACCGGAGGGTGAATATTTTCTTCATAGAGGTGAGTGGGATGTTCGGGCGAGTCGTGTAGGACTCGAGAATCATGGGCTAGGAAGGTTTATAGCCCAGATTGCTAGTATTTATCTGGATGATCAGGGGACTTCATAGTTGGACTTTCCGCATGTCGGGGATCGTTTTAGAGACTTCTTTCAAGAGGACATTTCAGGTTTGCCTCCAGAGTGTGAGGTATAATTCTCTATTTAGCTCGTTCTAGGAGAGACACCGGTGTGCATTCCTCCTTATAGGATGTCTACATCGGAGTTGCAAGAGCTCAAAAAGTAGTTGGGGGAGTTGCAGGCAAAGGGTTGCATCTGACCCAGTACTTCTCCTAGGGGTTCGCCTGTACTATTTGTGAAGAAGTCAGATAGTACCCTTATGCTCTGTGTGGATTATCGGATGTTGAACCAGTTGAATGTCAAGAACTGATATCCCTTGCCGATGATCGATGACCTATTTGATCATCTTGGTGGATCCGCATATTCTTGAAGATCAATTTGAGGTCCAGTTATCATCAGTTACACGTTAGACCATCAAATATACCTCTAAAAACATTCAGGAGAAGGTATGGTCTCTACGTGTATACAGTTATGTTGTTCGGTCTCACGAATGCACCAATAGTGTTCATGGCACTGATGAACTGAGTGTTCCATACTTGGATTCCTTCGTCGTGGTTTTCGAGTATGATATCTTGGTGTACTCTCAGACTCGACACGACCATGCTACCCATATTGAGATCATTCTGAGTACACTGATAGATCATCGTCTTTATGATAAACTCTCTAAGTTCCACTTTTTGAGGTATTAGATTCTCTTCTTGGGTCACGTCATCTCAGAGAGAGGAGTATCTATGGACCTAGAGAAAGTGAGAGATATGGTTTATTGGGAGCAGGAGAAGAACATCTTTGATGTACAAGGTTTCCTAGGACTGGATGTATACTATAGACACTTCATTCATGACTTTTCATGCCTAGAAGCACTGTTGGCTTGTCTGACCAAGAAGGGGGTGAAGTTATTATTGTCAGATTCTTGTGAGTCAGCCTTTCAAGAGCTGAAGGGAAGGTTTACATCATCACTGATACTAGTCTTTCCAGAACAAGGCAAGATCTATACTATTTATTTTGCTGCTTTAGGTATCGAGCTGGGTGATGTTCTTGTTCAGGGAGTTGGGGTCGTTGCATATGGTTCTCGACAGTTGAGGTCACACAAGATGAACTACCCAACACACGGTCTGGAGTAGGATGATGTTGTTCATGCCTTATGTTGTTGGAGACATTACCATATAAGAGAACACATTGTGGTTTTCAACAACCACAAGAGTCTCATGTACATCTTCAATCAGCATGATATGAATCTGAGACAGCTCAGGTGGGTCGAGTATCTTCAGTGTTTTGATTTCGAGCTTTTCTATTCACTGGGAAAGGGAAACGCAGTGGAAGATGCGATGAGCAGGAGAACTCAGATTCAGGCAGTTCTGGTGGCCAGTAGTGAGTTGTAGCTTATGGCTCTGTTTTCTGAGATGCATCTAGAGGTGCATGACAGATAGGTATAGACTTACCTATCATATGTAGCTGTTACCTCTTCACTACTTTATTGGGTACGAAAGAGGAAACTATCAGACTCAGAAGGCATAGTCCTGCGGGAGAGTGTGTCAGGAGAGGACCCTCTTCCTGGATGGACAGTGGGTGAGGATAAGATCTTGAATTTCTAGGGACGGGTATGGGTTCCAGCAGAAGCATGCGGGGAGCTGATGTGGGACATTCATTCCTCAGTTTGGGAAGTTCATCTTGGCGTCACCACGATGTATCAGTATCTTCATCGCCAGTACTGGTTTGCCAGGTATGAAGAGGGATGTTGCAGGTTTCGTCTTGTGGTGTTCTACTTTTCACTAGGTGAAGGCGGAGCATCAACATCCAGCATTCCAATTATAATAGTTACCCATTTCGGAGTGGAAGTGTAACGATGTAGCAATGGACTTTGTGACCGGATTGCCGAGGTCGCCTCGAGGGAACGATGCTTTTTGGGTTATCGTCGACAGACATTTGAAGGTTGCTCACTTTATAACGATTAAGGAGACCTTCAGTGTTGATGATCTGGGATGATTGTACATCAGAGATATTGTACATCTTCATGGAGTTCCACGTTCCATTGTTTCAGACAGGGATGTATGCTTTACTTCTTGGTTCTGGCAGGGGATTCAGAAGGCTTTGGGTACAAATGTACTTTTCAGTACATCATACCATCCCTAGACAGATGGCCAGTCCGAGTGTACGATCTAGGTGCTTGAGGATATGCTCCGAGCTTGCATTCTATACTTTTGAGGTTCTTGGGAGAAGCATATACCTCTTGTGGAGTTAGCCTACAACAACAGTTTTCAGGTGACTTTTCAGATGGCACCTTATGAGGCTTTTACGGTATTCCATGCCGATCACCTTTACGCTGGCCGGAGGAAGGAGAGGCAGCTTTGCTGGGACCTCGTCTTGTTCAAGAAACCTCAAAGTAGATAGAGTAGATCCGAAAGAGGATGGATATAGAAGAGTCTTGATAGAAGTCTTATCCTGATCAGCAGAGACGACTTCTGGAGTTCGAGGTCAGGGATCAGGTTTTCTTGTGTGTCGCACTGAGGTTGGGACACAAGAGGATTCAGAGATAGGGTAAGATTTCCCCAAGATACTTTAGTCCGTTTCAGGTATTGGAGAGAGTTGGAATAGTTACTAATTTGTTTTATTAACCTCAGAGGTACTGGGCCATGCACGACGTCTTCCACGTCTCTAAGCTCCGACGTTACTTTTCAGACCCATCTCATGTCTTTCATCCCAAGGAAGTTGAGCTCGAAGTGGATACATCGTTTGAGGAGCGTCCTATCAAGATTTTCGATCGCAGTAAAAAGGTTCTTTGGGGGCGGTCTGTTCCTCTAGTATGGGTTCTATGGTAGCACATGCGAGTATAGGACGAGACCTGGGAAAGGTAGGCTGATGTACGATCGCAGTGGCCAGAGCTGTTTGGGGTTTGTTCTTCTCCTCCTCGTTAAGGAAATTTGGGGATGAATTTCTTTAAGGGGGAAGTTTATAAGAACCCAGATCTTCGTTTAAGGTATGTTTTTCTTTTTTATTGGTGTCTTTTGGAAAAGAGGGGTTTCTGGGAAATTTTTGAAGTATATGTCATGTACATTCTGAGTACACACCATGTACTCCCTTACCGCGCCACGCCATGTGATAGCCGTGTCCGGGCCACACACATGGTGTGTAGTGGTGACGTGGAGGCTGCATAAATCGTAGTACGGAAAAATAGAGAACACACCATGTAACCCAGAAGTACACGTCATGTATTTTCTTATTTTTCATTATACGCACCGGGGTCGCGCCTGACGGATATAAGACACTCTTTCTCCAGGTTCTTCGTCCTAGAGGGACTCGTACGACTATGATTATTCTCTGGATTCCCAAGCCTTCGTCTGATCTCCATTTAGGCCACCGTCGATTGCGTTGGAACCACAACGGTGAGTTCTTCCTTCTCCTAGAGCCTTGTTTTCCAATTCCTCATCTTTCCCAATATATCATTAGTTGATCGTTTTTTACATTTTCTCAGATCCTCGATGTTCTAAGTAGAATCAATAATCGTGGTTCATGTATATCGTCCTACTAGGATTGAGTTTGGTGGTTTGTTCCATTTCATAGAAATCCTTTGAGTATTATGTGAATTTCCACTAATACCCTTGAATGGGGTATTGCGTGTTTTCCTGTTTTTCCATGTTGTCTGCCTTCTTTGCTTTATTTCTTGAGTAGAGGTAATAGCTTGTCAATAAGATAGTTTTTACTGTACTCTGGATGTTTTTCATGCTTGTTTTTATTGTTCATAATTTTCCAATTTCCATGCCTAGTCGTAGGATAGTGGAACTGTTGTACTATTATGCTGTTGTGCCTTAGAATTATAGGCTAGTAGTTCTCAAAGTTTACTTGGGCAGATACACGTGCTATGTATAGTGTTTTACACATGGCTGTGAGAACCTAGTGTAGTGGACCATAGAGAGAATGGACGTAGGGATTCTCCAGAGTGTCTTTAATTACGATTCGAGACGACAGTTGGAATTTATGTTGAGTGATTCCTCAGAGAGATTGTAGTTCCTCCAAACAGGCCACGAGGGGAATTGACATTGAGTGCATTCCCAGTGAGACATTAGTATGATATGAGACTATATGGGGAATTGACGGTGAGTGCTTCCTCATAGAGTCTATTCATTAGCTGAACCAGAGGGGTGAGACATTGTGTGCCTCCTAGAGGGTTTCTAGTACTTGTAGGTTTAACCATAGGGGTTAGACTTTGAGAACTACCCAGAGAATACCTTTTTGTTCTACTTTCTTGAGTGGTTGTTTCTTGTTTCTAGATTATATGTTAGAAATTGTGGATTGTTACTGTTGTGTAATATCATGTTTACTTCTTACTGTTTACTTCTAACTGTACATTACATACCATATATTCACTGATTGTTAGGAACAAATCTTTGGGAGGTTTCCTATTAGGAATTTGTCTTACACAATGTTTGGGTCAGGCTTTTGGGCCCAAAAAGATTATATGGTTGTAGGTATAGGTAAGGGAACGAGCCCTTATACTTCAGGTTCTTGATTTCACTGGAGCTGGAGAGCATGGGACCAAGCGAAGGCTTGTGATGCTGAGGAGTTGCTCAACTGTTTTTCTTTGGTACATTGGATTTTTACTATATTCAGCATTGTGACTTGTTTGGTTGTTTTCCTAGACATATATGCATCATGCATCCTTTACATATATTTATGATCTAGTTGTTTATTTTTTAGTCTTCTGTTGTTTATCATTTACTCCTGTATGTATGTCTACTCCATCCGGTATTGTTGTTATTTTTTTCTCTTCTGCTTTGTACTCTGCAAATGAGGGCATAGTTTCCCCACCATCACACATAAGGCCCTCGCTGCTAGAAGGAATCCTCTGGCATTTGGGGAAACGCGCTTCAGTCCATGTGGCCAACCGGGTACTGGGCTCCTCTGGGTGGCTTCGAGAACCGGGATGTTACACTGGTACTACAGTGAATCCTCTTAAAAGAATGATGTGCTCCCCACTTATTGAAAATCCTTCAAAATCATGTTCTTAGGATATCTAAGCATTTCATAACTCACATTAAACATCCAAAAGTTTTGGATCCATAAATCTATGTATGAATTGAGGAGTTACATTCATAGAGTAACGATATGCTTCTCTATCAATATCCACAAAGGATATCTGCATCGCAGCCAGCCACTCTATTGTCTCACTAAATAGCTCGAAACCAGACCTCCTGTAAAGTGCATTGGCCACCATATTCCCCTTTCCAAGAGTATGGAATATCTCAAAGTCATAGTCCTTTTATAACTCCAGCCACCACCTCTTTCTCATGTTCATGTTATTCTATGAGAAGATATACATGATTCTCTTGTGGTTGGGGTAGACCGTAAATTGTTCACTCATCAAGTAGTGATGCCATGTCTACAAGGAAAAGGGCACTACTTTTAACTCTCAGTCATGGGTTGTGTTGTTATGTAGATGTTTCTTGAACTTTCATTATCCATACGAGGTCATTTCTTGATCCTGCATCAGGACACAACTCAGTAATGTCCCTGATGCATCATAGTAGACTACATACCCAACACCCTCTCCTAGAAGTATCGATATGGGGGCACTCTTCAGTCACCACTTTAGCTCTTGGAAACACTGATGGAATATTTGTGTCCATACAAAGGGTTGTAAATTGATTTTCAAAACTAAAAATCACGTTTCAACAATGGAAAAGATGGGTAAGAACCTTCGATTGTAACCAGCCAACCCCATGAATATATGTACCTCAGTCACGCTCCTAGGTTGCTTCCAAGAGATAACTACCTATATCATTTCTCAATCCACTAAAACATAGGCCTATAAGAGGACATATACTAGAAATATGACCTCCCTAATCCAAAACGGTAACTTCAAGAGCATTCCATAAAGCCAGTTATCTTAGAGTGGGTCTAAGACTATCTTGATGTGTTTAGAGTGCTCTTCCTTTAATGCTGAGTATACCAAGATGCCATCAATGAAAACTACAATGAAACACTCGAGGTAAGGCTGGATGATATTGTTCATGAGTACCATTAACACGTCTAGGGCATTGTTCACACTGAAATGCATCTACAAAAACTCAAAGTGGCTACACCATCACATGATGGATGTATTTAGTATGTCCTCATATCTTACCCAATGTTATTGATAGCCTTATCTAAGATTAATATTAGAGAACCACCATGCTACATTCAAGTTGTTAAAGAGGTCATCAATCCTCGGTAGTGGATACTTTTTCTTAATAGTTAGCTGATTCTGGCGCCAGATGTCCACACATAGCCTCAAGCTACTATATGCCTTCTTGGAAAACAACACTGGGGATGAACACTGAGAAACAACGGGCCTTGCAAACCCCTTCCTCTACAGGTCCTCCACATGTACACATAACTCACAAATATCTATGGGAGCCATCTGATATGTAGGGGTAGATAGCCGTGTCTTCCTTGGGTATATGTCAATGAAGAATTATACCTCTCTATGATGAGGTAGTCAAGGGACATCTTCTAGAATGACATCCTCATACTCATCCACCACTATAGGAATGCTCAGACTCCCCTCATCCATTGTAACAAGGGTTAGGCTAGCCAACTGGTGAGTTATCAACTACACCCCTTCGAAAAATTCCTTCATTTGCTACAAAGGTTCCATTATAACCGGTGAAGGAAAACCATGTCCCATCCTTGCGGACACAACACACTTTGTTCTTAAACAGTCTATCTGAGTACGGACTGTGGATAACCAGCCCATACCCAAGATATTGTCGTAAGGCCCGACGATACTACTGGGATATCCCATCTAAAGCTCAAACCTCCTATAGTGACCTGACAATGATGAAACCGGTGTATATTTTTCGAATCCCCTCCCATAGGAGAGTCTAATCGTAACGATCGAGAAAATGGATCCACCATAATCTTTGAGCCTCACACAAGGTCTGTGGCAAGGTAAGTGTGAACGAAACATAGGTTTATGAGAACTGTAACTAAGGTGTACTAGACATAGATCATACCTCTAATCATCTCTAGAGAACTGTGGTCATAGGCCTCCATTTCCTGGATCTAGTCCCACACTTGTCCGCCTTCTCCCAGAGCTCATGGTGGACCTCTAATGGGTAGTGGTGGTAGTACCTCATACCATCATCCACCTCCTGCCACTCAGTGTGCTCCCCTACCATGCCTTCCACCCTATAAACATCCTTGATCAAACCTCAATCATTGTCGTGGTGGTCCATTTACCTCCATATGGTCATCCATGTAGGGATTTGAACAGGCATGATTCATGTTCTTATTTCATCCATAAGAATAAGAAACTCTAGTCCCCAAATGACCTCCTCTACCTCCCGAGCTCCACACCTCTAAACCTGCGTCCCAGGTTCATCCTCTAGAAGGTCTATCCAATTTGGGACTCTATATTATCTTCCTACTTGCTGTTTTAGATGACTCAGAAACCTGTCATCTAGTGGTGTATCTCACCATCGGTGCCTGCTCGTCTAGGAAGCTATGTACTAGCTGGACTCACTCTAGCACTCCAACCTGCATCAGGATTCTGATTGAAAGCATCGATGCCCTAATATCCAATTGGGGTACCTACTCAATGGTCTAGTCCATGAATAAAGGGCCACATTTTATGTCTGTGGAGTAGTGGGACAAGTTGTTATAGATCATTGAGTAATAGGCCATAGTGACGCGGCCCTACTGTTGGTGAAATTACTCTTGAATACGCACTGAGCATAGTGTTCCTTGTACAATCTTCTCCATGAAGTGGAAGTTAATGTCCAACAAGGAAAGGGACACCTCCTCATGTGTCTACAGAGTCAAACTCCACCACCTCCCTACAGTGACAAAATAAGCTTGTGGCTATACCTACCACTTGGGATGTCTGTTTCTCTACTATACGAAAAACTTGGACACAACCCCCAATAATTCCTCAGATGCCTGAGGGTCATTCTCACCAATAAACCTCAGATTCCTCTATTTATGGGACTTGGGCATGATTCTCATTCAGCATGTACCATCTGCTGGTGGGGCTGGTAACAAATGTTGTTCTCTAGGTGGTGGTGCTTCTGGTACACCACCCCAAGGTGCTATTTCTGTTTGGGGTCCCTGCACTGATGCCTTGTCACCTGTGGAACCTCATCATGATCTATCAGTAGAATCCTGTTTGGCTATCTTTATGGAGTCATCCTGAAGAGAAACAGATGAGCCATGGTCAATAAGTTATACCTTGTGACATGACTCAAAAGGGATCTAGAGAAAAACATTTCCAATACACATTAATCCAGATTATTCATGAACAGAGCTGGAAACCATAATTTTGTGTCATAGTGTATGGATATGTCATCCACCACACACAAACTAGACTCCCCATACGAAAATCCAAACTCAGGACACTTAACACTATCACTCCCATTGAAAATATAGTTTCTTTCTTCTTTCGGTAGAACTGACCATCCTCTGATACCACTATGTCATGACCCATCCAATGGGGGCCCTACTGTGGCTACCCCAAGCATGCATTACATAGGCCAGGGGATGGTGACTAGCACTGGAATGTTATCTCACAAAAAGGGAAGGAATTTCCTTAAAACATGTACATGCACAAATGGGCATACCACAAAGGGAAAACAATAATGTAAAGAAAGTTGCATAACCACCACAAAGTATCATTACTGATATTAATTTCTGTGAATTGAAATTTAATGGGGAAGAATACAAGTCCAACTAAAATGAAAGTACAGAAAAATATGTATAATCTATGGAGATCCACCACCAAGGATCCTACCTGTATGGTAGGTACATCTCACTATTAGATGTCACTACAACCCAACAATCTTATCAATCCACATCTGAGCACCGTCTACTCAGGGATCTCCAAAGTCCAAGTCTAGTATTCCCATCATATGAACAAAGACACAACATATGCTGGCAAAGACCGTGCTAATGTGATTATAACAATAATCAATAGGGACCCCGAGACCCCCGATAGTCTCTTAGTAATCCATGAAGTAAAACACCAAAAATAAATACCACAGATGTAATACCACCAAGAATGATCTCAAACACATTGAAAAAAGTTAAAGATGTATCTAACACAAGGTATAAGATAAGTGTAGAAGTAAAGATGATTATTCAAAAAACATGATCATCATATACTGTCGAGAGGCTCTACTGCTAATCCTCACATGGTCGATATGTACTGACCCATAGAGGATCGCCAGGTGCCGACCGACAGAGGATCGCAAGGTGATGACCCACACATGATCGCTAGGTGATGAACCAAGAAGAATCTACACGTGCTACCCCGAAAAGGATCGCTAGGTGCTGACCAACACAGGATTGCTAAATGATGACCCATATAGGATCTCTAGGTGACGATCCACATAGGATCATTATTCGTTCTTCACATCAATGCCAGCCACAAGATTCCTACACATAACATGATTGATTTCCAGTGGGACCTCTCTACAATCCCTTGATCGTACCTCAACTACCATGAATTTCCACATAGAGTACCCTAAAAGGACTCTCTCAACATATGGGCCCCAATGCTACAGACGACATGTCAAAGGGACACCCGATCTGTAAGATATGTGCATTTATTGTAAAAATGTATCAATTGGATTCAAGTACAATCCAAACCAAGAATAATATAACTTCTTACAAAACTAAATTGGAGTATCTAGAAAGGACAGTATCATCCCAAGGGTCCCCATTATATAGGCGGTGCATCAATTAGATGCATGGTCTGCATGTTCGGATTGTTTTATTGAAATGAGGCTGGTTGGGTCAAGGTTCGGTCTGACCTGGTCGGACCAACCTGACCCGAACCAGTCTGGGGGTCAAGCGTGGGTCTGGAATGTGACCGGTTCAGCTGGCCAATTGAGCAGGTTCGACCAGGGGGTGTGTCTGTCCTAGCGGTGTGGGTCCCACCTGGTCCACCGTAGGTGAACCAGTCCTCCTGGCAGGGACGCAGCAGTCAGCCACGTCTAGCCTCCCACTCACCCAACAGTTTATGCAGGGTGGTCTCCACAACACGAACAAGAAAATTTTGTATTCCACGTAGTTCGCTAGGTTTGATGCCCATACTCCTGCACATGATCGATGGGCTGCATGGGCCAGCTCGCCTGAGCAGCCCAGGATGGCCACTCCTCCACGCGGTGCAGACAGGCATCACGCCACCTTGCTTCCACAACCTTTTGGCAGCAGATTCCTACCACCACAGCATACCAACAAGCATGCTACCACCCTCCGTATGTAGCCACATCCTTAGGCCCCCACTGACCATCCCAGATGGTACCTTCGACGGGCCACAAGAGTCTCTCTTGAGGTATTTTTCTTGAAAATTATGGGTCTATGGAATCATTAGGTTGTCACCTTCACATTGGAGGCCTCAAAATCAATTTCCCTCTATCTCGAGAAATCATCCATGAAGAACTCACTCTAAACAACAATGGTGGAGGGTCCATGCCTTGTTCGGGTAGGCATGTGACCTCTGCATTAGAGTATAAAATCATGGGGAGGTTTGTAGATTTTAATTCCACTAACACGAATGACAGTATAATCCCGGATAAAGAAAACCCAAAATAATTTTCCCTCATGCAAGAAAGCATAGTATTCAAATAAACTTATTCATGGGATAATCCTTTTTAATTGTTTGAGATAATAACAGGGAAAATTTAAAATAAAATAACCTCTACCTCGACAATGTTTGATGTTAAATCATTCATCCTCGTGGATTCAAGATAATGACTTCCCTTTCAAATACATTCTTTGAGGAATGTCATTGACGATGAAGACTCATTAGCATACTATATTATTTGTTTATGGAGGAAGTCAAATGGAGGTTCATCATATATTTCCCCATGTTTATAAATTCCCAAACTCCAACATGTTGGATTATTAAAAGAAACAAAAAATGAAGTAGAATTGTGCCCATTACTGATGCTCATTAACAGATCCACATTTACGAATCCAAATTTAATGATCCATTAAGGTAACATCATCGTGGTTTTGTATATTCCATTATTGAACATCCATTAAGTTGCCTCGTCATCGCCTCATCGCAGCACCATAACGTCTACTTCCGCCACTCTACTTCAAGAATTGAAATAAAATAATCCCTTTAAATTATATCTTTAAATATATCAAAAAGTATGAAAATAAATTTTCCTCTCAGCCCTTCCCAGCTGATGTTAAGTCATTTTTAGGTGAATCCTGACATTTTGAGTTCAACTATGCCACTGTATTTTTGATCCAAACAGTAGTTCTAGACTTATAAAAAATCATGCTCACAAGTTTACTGAACTTACCTTAGAAAAGCTCAAAATTCATTTTTAGGATCACTGGGCCTCAGAATAACTTGTGTAACACCCCGACCAACGTTTCATAGAGTCAGTGCATTATTACATAACATATAAATGATACAAGGAACCATATATCAAAAGACCGATCAGTTTTGTAGCCTTGTAAGTACAAAATAAATTCATAATTTTACATTTCATTATAAACTGAAAAAAACAACATTTTCTTCATTAATCATAGTAATATCCCATAGAATATCACATAATGTAATTCAGAAAATACCTCTGAGAATCTTGGAAAAAATATAACATCGAAATGGGTGAGCTCAGTTGCTCAGTAAGGATAAAAATATTGCGAAATGTTTAATAAATAAGCATAAACATTTAAGTAAACTTATAATACTAAAAAAATACTTTTTAACTTGAACATCAGCATAATATAGCATTCATAAAATCATATAATTTCATTTAGTTATTCTCATGGATATTCTACTAGTTGAATAATTACATGTAATATCAATAGCCACTTTCATAATGTTGGAAATCATAATTCCAAACATCATAACAACATTGTCAAGGCCTTGTACAAAGACAACAAATATGATTTTTTCAAGACATTGTGCCAAGACACTAGTTTTTTTAATAAGACATACTCATGAATCAAGGAACTACAGCAGGATCCAACCCTCACTTACTAAGTCTAATGGATTCCTTATATGAAAAGGTTTAAACAAAACATAATCATTCGTATTAAAACTACAATATAAAATGATGATACTTTATCCGTAAACCATAAATGGTATAAAATTAACAGATCCACATTGAAACATATCGAAAAACCTTCAATACAATATGGAAAACTTGTATCATAATAAATCAACTTCAACTAAGTTTAAAATACATCAAAAGATGTTGACATAGATGAAATCAAAACTATTTGTGAGAAATATCTCATTCTTTTTTTGAAATCATATAAATTCACATAATTATAAAAGAACGCATTTATTTGAAAATATTATTATAATCTTGTAAGGGATTCTTAGATGACATTATAATGGTGTAAAATAGCTGCACCAGGTGTACAAGATAAAAAATACTATTATCTTTAATTTTGTTGAGAAGGTCAAAAAGTACCTTGTTTGGAAAATGACGGAAAGATTCCTTTAAAATCATATTATAAAAATTAAAAAATGTATAAATTAATTTTAACCATATACTAGGTAATATTAATAATGTTTTGAACTACATTTTAAGAAACATGGATGTGGATGATAAAGACGTCCCAGTAGATAATTATATATAAACAAATCGGATAAGTAAATAGATTGTAAAATTAAACCTTACCATGTAGTTTTCCTTTGTAGAGGGTATTTTAACCTCTTTTATAATGGTGAAATAATTGTTATTAAATTATACAAGAACCATATCAATTAATATGATATCATATATGATCTTCTAATATTTCTTGGTTAATGATATTTTAGTGGTATCATCATTTCTGCCGCTAATTGATTCATTTTCCATAACAAGATTTGTTATGTAAGTACTGTTTTTTATGGATAAGATGTATCTTATTCATATATAGAATTATATTATTTTCTTAAAAATCATTTTTAATCATCAAATGGAAATTATTCGTGAATTGTTACGATGGGCAAATGAATCTCATCGGGTTGGTGGAGACGGTAATCTGTACGTCCTCACGAGCGAGAATATCATTATTTTGATATTAAAAGTATATTTAATTGGATGGTATATCAAATATAAAGAATAATTATCATGTTATATTTTTTATTTAAATCATTTATACTCATTACTATACCCATCCAAATGATTATTTGTTTGAATAAGAAACTATACCACGACGTGGAGACAGTAATACGTACGTACGCATGTATGGTGACATTGTCATTTATAGGATGGATAGAATAATTAATATGGTTATAACATTTTTATAATAAAATCACAGTATAGAGAAGATAATGGAGTTCTTATTTTAGAATGGAAACAACATAGAAATAGAATGTGGAAGAAGAAGGGAACTTGAAATGGGTGATGAAATATTTACCCCTTCTTCGGATTCTTTCTTTTGATATGATCAAAAGGGCTCCATAGGTTGTATTTATTACTAAATGAAGGCCTCTAGGATGAAGTTAGGAGTTTTTAGAGGATATTGTTTTAGGGTTTGGACGATCCAAATGGATTTGAAGGTGTGAATTTGAGAGAAGGGAAATTTTAATTTTATAAGAGGGGTGTGGGGAACCTTAAGAAAAGATTGAGATATTATTTTATAATAAAATAATATTCTGTTTCTAATGGCACCAACATAATTTATTTAGATTCTATTATGGGGATATGCCGAAAACCACTCAACAATAAGGTTTTAGAAACGTTTGGGTTATATATTATCATTATCTTTCAAATTTAACTCTTAGTTAAATTGTTTGACATTTACCATGTCTCTTTGTATTTTTATATTATATGATTAATAAACATACAATAAAGTTCCAGGAGAACTGAAATTGCTTCATTATTAATATATATGTCTTCATATAAGCTAATTGGCCGATCCATAGGTTTTTTGAAATATTATTTCAATTAATAATATAATATTTTTTTAAAAACTTTTTTATGTCTATTTTCACACTATTTGGTATTTTGTTTTTTTAAATTCATATCAACTTTATTACATTGATTTTTTTTCATTTAATTGACCCTAAAATGTCATATTAACCTATAAAATTATTGGAATTCCTAAAAAGTCTCAAATTGCATTTATTTGGATATTTATTATATCAATTAGTTTAATATTTCATTAATAAGGTAATTACTGCATCATCGTTGTGTCGTAAATAAATTAAGTTATATAATGTCTAAAAATTATAAAAAAACAATTATGTAAGATATCATTTTATATTTCTATATAATATTTATATTCAAATTTATATTGTGTGTAACCCAATATTGAAAATGGCTTAGTTATTAAACATTGAATTTAACACTTTTAACTCTTCTTTAAATAAACTAATAATAAATGTCCTAATCTAATCCATGTGGACCAAAGGGGATCAAATTTTATTCCTAAGGATTAATTTGGTCGAATCACATTTATCCAATAGAATTAGGAAATGTTTTAGGTTAATTATGATATCATATTTACCAACAATTACCCTGTTTACTTTTAACAGTGTTAAATAAATGTCAAAAGATAATATTCACCAAAAATTATGTTCATCACATTAAACCATATTTTAATTACTGATATCAAATGTGTCTCTTGTATTTTTGAAATTAAATTCACCGATGTTGTAAAATTAAGTTTTATTCAAATTTTCAAATGCACCTAAGAGGGGGGTACAAGACTATAAAAAGTTCTATAAATTTTTTTATATCAAAACTCATTATAAAATAACTCTAATGAATTAAATTGAACTTATCTAGGAATTATTTATATATTTTTACCTATAATAAATTTAAATATAATACATAATTATAAAAAATTTTATTTTAAACAATAACTCATTGTTTTTTATTATTCATCACAAATTGAATGTTTTTAAAAAAATACCAAAAAATCACCCTAAGCTAAATTTGACGTTCCGAATACAAAAATGAAGTCCATTTTTAAATATAAAATTTATAACATTTCAAAAAGTGGGTATTATTATTCATAATGGCTAGTTTGATTTGTAATGGTGTGTTTGAACTCAAAGTTGCATACAACACAAGCTATTGTATTATTCAAAGGGGAACATACCATGGAAGCTTGGGGTGTTGCATTCTTCCCTCCTTCAAATAACATCATCCTCGATGTTTCTATAAAACTACCGCACAAAACTATTTGGGTGGTTCTTCACCATATGTTCATCAGGATCCCATGTTGCCTCTTCCATCATATAGATTCCCTATATAACATTTACCAAACGAGTCATCTGGTTTCTCAATAATTTTTCTATTGTATAATGAATCGTGACGGGCTCTTCGCAATAAGACAAATCAGGTTCCAGTTGTAATTTCTCATAGGTGAGTACATTCATTAGTCCAGACATGTATTTTCTCAATAGTGATACGTGGAACACATAGTGAACTTTGGAGAGACTTGGCGACATTTCCCAATGGTTAGCTACCTCCCCAATTCATTCTAGAATTTCGAAAGGTCTGATGTACCTAGGACTTAATTTACCCTTCCTACCAAATCATATAACTCTCTTTGAAGGATATAGCTTCTAGAAAACATGGTCTTCTACTAAAAATTCTAAATCCTTCCTTCGGTTATAAGTATATCTCTTATGCCTACTTTGAGCAGCTTTCATGTGGGTTTGGATTACCTTCACCATTAACATTTTTTCGTCAACAAGTTATGAACCTACAAGTTATATTTAACCAACCTCATCCCAACAAGTTGGTGTGGGACATCTCTTTCCGTATAACGCTTCATATGGTTCCATCAGAATATTTGAATGGAAGCTATTGTTATAGGAAAATTTTACTAGGGGAAAATATTGATCCCACATACTTTGAAATCCAACTGAGAAATATATCATCATGTCTTCTATGGTTTGAATAGTCCATTTTGATTGTTTATTAGTATGATGGTGGTAGGCACTGCTCAAATGAAGTTCAGTATATAGGGCTTCCTGATGACTTTTCCTGAATCGCGATGTAAAACGGGGATCACAATCAGAAACAATTGATAGGGGTACTCCATGGATTCTTACGACATCATTAATATATAGTCTTGATAGATGTTCAAGTGTTAAATATTCTATTATAGCATGAAAATGTGTTGGATTAGTAATATGATCAACAACGACCCATATTGCATCATTCCTTCTCGGATTCTTTGATAGCCCCATGAAAAATTCTATTGTAACATCATCTCATTTCCACTCAGGTATGGGAATAGGTTGCACGACTACAATAGGATGCTGTATTCTAGATTTCACTTGTTGACAAAACATACATCTCAATACACAATAAAAAATATCTCTCTTCATGTTGTCCCACCAAAAATGTGCTTTCAAATATCAATAAATCTTAGTGGTACTAGGTTGTATAGAGAAATTTGTGCTATGAGCACCATCTAACAATTCCCTTTTCAGATCAAATATATTAGTAACATAAAGCCTCTTACCTAATTTCAAAATCCCATCCTCATATACGAATTCAATCAATCTGTTATCTTTTATAGCGTTAATTTTATTTTCAAATTCCTCATCATTAGTTTGAGAAATTTTTATTCTTTATAGTAAAGTTGGTTTGGAAACCATTATGAAAAGAATCCATTTTTCAACATCCATGATTATTACAATATCCACTTTCACTAGATCCATGAAAATAGGATCCATTTCAACTCTCATCATTGTTCAAAACTCCATGATCTATTCTGCTCAAAGAATCTGCCACCTTATTTTCCTTCCTCAGGAGGTAGTGTATTGTGCTATAATAATCCTTGAGTTGGTCAAGACATATCCTTTGCCTCATGTTGAGTTTTTTCTATGAAAAAATATACTCCAATCTCTTGTGATCGGTATATATCTCACATTTTTCACTAGAGAGATAATGTCTCCATATCTTCAAATCAAAGCTTACACCGACTAAATCAAGATCATGAGTAGGATAGTTTTTCTCATGAATTTTTAGCTGTTGTGATGCATAGAAAATAACCCTATCATTCTTCATAAGGACACAACCAATTCCTTTCATTGAAGGTTCACTATAAATAACAAACCCTTCATCACCCGGTGGTAGAGTCAAGATAAGAGAATTGAATAATCATATCTTCAATTTTTCAAAACATTCTTCACACTATTTTTTCCAAACAAATTTAACCCCTTTAAATGTGAGCTTGGTTAATGGGTTAGAAAATCAGGAAATATTCTTGACAAAATGCTGATAATATCCTACTATCCCAATAAAAATGCATACCGCGGTTATACTTGTAGGTGATGGACATTCTTGGATTGCCATTTTCATAGAAGTATCAATAGCGATTCCATCCTTAAAGAGAATATGGCCAAGAAAAGAAACCTTTTGAAGCCAGAACTCACACTTTCTAAACTTCCTGTATAATTCATTTCTTCTATGGTTTTCAGAATGGTGTGCAAGTTATTTTCATGATCGTCATAGATTTTGGGGAATACCAAGATATCATCAATAAATAACACTACAAATCCATCAAGATATTCTTTGAAAACTCTATTCATTAGAACCATGAAAACAGAGGGTGCATGAGTCAGTCCAAAAGGCATTACTGTAAACTCGTAATGCCCTTACCTAGTTTGAAATGTTGTTTTTGGGATGTCTTCCTTCTTCACACACAACTGATGACATCTAGATCGATAGTAAATCATTTTAAAATATTGATCTCCAGGAAGTTGGTCAAATAAATCATCAATGCGAGATATGGGATACTTGTTCTTTATTTTTATAGCATTGATCTCCGTGTAGTCAATGTACAACCCCAAATATCCGACTTTCTTCTTAAAGAAAATACAGGAGCTCCCCATTGAGAAACACTAGGGAGAATAAATACATTATCACTCAATTCCTATAGTTTTTCTTTAGTTCCACTAATAACATAGTGGGAATTCTATAAGGGGTATTTGATATGGGCCTTGAACCAGGAATTAAGTCAATGGAAAACTCAATTTACTTTTTTGGAGGATGTCCAGGTAAATCCTCTGGAAACACATCATCATATTCTTGTAAAATAGGTATATCCTCTATTTAAACATTTATTTCCTTATCCAGAGTTATTTCATTCTCTTAATCCCCAATAATTGAATTTAGTTGAGCAAGTGGGGGTGGATCTAGATAAAAATCAGGTGGCGAAGTTTCTTCTCTAAAGATAATGTACTGCTTTTCATCATTGAAAATTGTTACCTCCTTATTCTTAAAATAAATTTTCATATCATGGTATAAAATACAATCCATACCATGGATTATATCAAATTCAATCATGGGTATGACTATGAGATCAGTAGTTAATGAACATTTATACGCCTTAACTGAAATTGATTCACAAAACTTTGAAGCAATGATACTTCCCTTAGGATATTTTACTGACAACTCCCTTGTTAAATAGAATTTGAAATATATAATTTTCTTAGAAAACTGGGAAGATATGAAACAATGTGTTGATCTGGAATCAAATAATGCATTGGATAAACTTGAGGAAACCATTAAATTTCCTTCCACTACGTCTTACAGAGCTTCAACCTCGGCATCAGTGATCGTAGAAGCTTGTCCTTAATCCCTTGTCTTTTTCTGAGGTATGTTTCATTAGTTATTAGGACATTAATTTGAATAAAGACCCATTTCATTACAACTATAGCATTCAACATTGACAACCACTTTCTTCCCCTTGAAATCAAGAGCTTGGTGGCCTTTTTAACCACAATTGAAATAGACTCCCCTTCCCTTCAGGAAAGTACCATGGTGTTTCATCCAACATTTACTATATGATGGATATTCCACTTTTACTTTCTTCCCCTTATTTTCATTTCTTGAGTGTTCAGTAGATCTCTTCTTCTCTATCTTTTCTTTAACGTTGTAAGACTTAGAGAATTCCTTTTCTGTTTTGATTTCACACGAGACAATATCTTTGTACAATGAGAAGGATTGTGAGACTAATACGTGATGGAGAAATGGTTTTAACCAATAAAATAATTGATCAATCATACTCCTTGGGATACCTATATATTCTACATCATGCCTTGCTACCCATTTATGGTTAGCTTCATACTTTGTGACATTCTCATCCTCCTTTTTCCTCAGGCTCAAAAATTGCCTTTTTATAACTTCTTGATGGTCACGAGGAAATTATATTGCTATGAAAAGTTCTTTAAACCCCCTAAATTATAAATTTGATACTTTTTTATCTTCTGTTTTGTATTGTATTAATGACCCCCATTGATCTGCATCTCCTGTGAGGCGATAAACTACCATGAAATCTTTTTCCCTTTCACTACTTCCTAGAGCATGAAATATTTTCTCTAAGGAACTTATCCATTGCTTATCTACAAATGGATTTTCAGTCCCATTAAATGTTGGTGATTTTTTTTCTCATGAAGGGATCTAACATTAATCCTCCATTTTCTGGATCAGGGTGCTCCATACAAGTATGGTTATTATTCATAACCTGAGTGGGTTATCCAAATATGGTGATAGGCTCATCAGCAGCAGTTGAATCACAAACTCCACTATAATTATATTGAGTAGGAGGAATGTCACTACATGGTTTACGTGCATTGATACAGTTTTCATTCCTTCCACTAGGCGCCATTTATATACAATGGAATACACTATATTAGTTTATGAATCCCAATACATAATCCCAAACTTGTAAAAAACAGAACATACATTGAAAAAAATTATCAATATAATCCATAATCCTATAAAACATTCTTTGAGGAGGTATATACTCATAAATACTTCATAATGGTTTGTACAAAAAATGATAATTATCCTATGCATATCCCCCATGACTGTCTTCACCAAGAGTGCAACAAGTCGCATTGTCGTGCACCAGTTCCCGTTATATTCTAGCTCGAATCGGTGTTTTCGGGTTTTACCCCTAGGCACATCTATGCAAGATCCACCTCTACCTTCTCGTATCCAGACATGGATTTATTTATTGAGAAACTCACAAAATCTTTAAAGTACCAAAATTCTAGGATTTTCTTCTATACTAAAACTCAAATTCTTTCTTAGAGAAGCGTTCTCTAATCAGTGTTTTTGTAAATCTAGCTTCCATCATTTTTAATAGTCTTTTTCTGATATCAACTGTAACACCCCGACCCTAGTTACCTATAGTTGGTGCCTTATTACATTACACTGGAATGATACAAGGAATCATGCCCGAAAGACAGAGTAGTTTAGTAGCATTGGAAGTACTAGATATATTCATAACATTTACCTTATATTATAAAATGAAAAACAAAAAAAACATTATCTTCATTAACCACAATCATATCCCATAGAAAATCCCTGAAAGTCAGTAATAAAATATTTCTTCGCATCCTGGTAAAAATAAAACATTGAACATGGTGAGCTTAGATGGTCAGTAAGGATAACAATATCGCGGAAACATTCATAAATAAGTATAAACATTTAAGTCATTGTATTATATTAAAACAAAATAATTTTTAACTTGAACTCAGCATAATATGGAAAATATAAAATAAAATAATTCAATTTACTTATTCACATGGATATTCTACTATTCGAATAATCACAACCAATATCAATAGCCACTTTTATAATGATGGAATGCATAATGCTAGACTTCATAACCACACAGTCAAGGCCTTGTGACAAGACTACCAATTAGATTTTTTCAAGGGCTTGGGCCAAGAAACTATTTTTTCTTATGAGACCTACAGATGAATTGAGCAACTGTAGCGGGCTCCACCCATCACTTACTTAGTCCAATGCATTACTCATATGAAACAGATTAAACATAACATAAACATTCGTATTAAAACTATCTTACGAAATGTAAATACTATATCCATAAACCATGAATGGTATAAAAATAAAAAATCCATAGTGAAACATATCACAACACATTCAACACAATATGGAATATTTGTATCATAATAAATCAACTTCAACAAAATTTAAAATATTTCAAACGATGTTTACATATATGAAATAAATAATATTTGAGAGAAATGCACCTCTCTTTTTTTGAAATATTTTAAATTAACATAATTAAAAAAGAAAGCATTTGTTAGATAATATTATTATAAAATTGTAAGGGAATCTTTGATGATGTTATAACGGCGTAAAATAGCCGCACCTGCCGTATAAGTTAAAAGATATTCCATCCTTATTTTTGTCGAAAAGGCTGTAAAGTAAATTGTTTGGAAAATGACGGATAGATTTCATTGTATACATATTATAAAATGTAAAAAAGGGTATAAATGACTTATCCCATAGTCTTAGAAATAGAAAAAATGTTTTTAAATAAATTTTAAGAAACATGGATGTGGATGATAAGGAGGTCCCAGTAGATAATTACGTATAAACAACCATAGATAAGTAAAGAGATTGTAAAATTTACCCTTACCTTGTACTTTTACTTGGTAAATGGTAGGTTAACCTCCAATGTAATGGTAAAATAATTGTTATTAAATTATTCACGAACAATATAAATTAATATGATATCATATATGATGTTTAAATTTTCTTTTGTTAATGATATTTCAGTAGTATCATCGTTTCAGGTGTAAACTGGTTCGTTTTCCTTTATATGCTTTATTACATAAGTAAAATTTTTTATGGATAGGATGAATCTTATTCATATTGAGACTAATATGAAGTTCTAAAAAATTATTTTTAATAATCAATTTAATATTATTCTTTAATGGTTACGATGGTGAAGTGAATCTCATCACGTTCCTGTAAAGGGTAATCCGTACGTACGCACGAGAGATAATATCATTCTTTTGATATTATAATCATATATAATTGGATTATATATCATATATAAAGAATAATTATCATGTCATATTTATTATTTACATCATTTATACTCATTATTATACGCATCCAAATGATAAAGTGTTTGAATAAAAAATTACACCATGACGTGAGGACTATAGTCCGTACATACGCACGTATGGTGACTTTGTCTTTTATAGGAGGGATAGATTAATGAATATGGTTATAAAATTTTTATAATAACATCAATTTATAAATAATATATTGGAGTTATTATTTTTGAATGGAAACAAAATAGAAAGATGATGTGGAAGTAGAAGTGAACTTGAAAGAGGTGATTAAATATTTACCTCTTTGTTGGGTTCTACCTTTTAATTTGGTCAAAAAGGCTCTGAAGTATGGATTTATGAATAAAGGAATTCCTCTAGGATGAAGGGAGGATAGTTGATACGATATTTGGGTAGGGTTTGGCCAAGACAAATGTCATTTAAGGTGTGAATTTGAGATAAGGGGAAGTTTCCATTTATAAAGGGGTGAGGGGTACCTTACAAAAAGATTAAATTATTATTTTATTATTAAAGCATTTTCGGTTTCTAATGGATCCAAAATTAATTATTTAGAGTCTAAGGTTGGGATAGGTCGAAATACCCTCATCCAATTGGTTTTAGACTGGTTTGGGTTAATATATTAACCTTATCTTTTAGATTTAACTATTTGTGAAAAAGTTTAACATCTATCATGTCTCTTTGTATTTTTTTATTATATGGTTAATAAATGTACTATAAACATCCAAGAGAACCTAAAGTGGTTAATTATTAATATAAATATCCTCATATATGTCATTTGGATGATCTTTATAATTTTTGGAATATTATATCATTTAATAATATAATATTTGTTTTAAAAACACTTTTCTATCAATTTTGACAATATTTTGTATTTTGTTTTTGTTAAATTCACAAATGAATTATCACTACGATGTAAATTCATTTAATCAATCCTAAAATGTCATATTAACAAATAAAATTAATATAATACATAAAATGTCTCAAATTATATTTATTTGGGTATTTATAATATAAATTATTTTAATCATTCTTTAATCAGGTAATTACTGCATCATCATTTTGTCATTAAGAAATCAAATTATATAATGTCTAAATATTTTTTAAAAAATACCATCATGTAGGAAATATTTTTATATCTATGATGAATATTCATAGTCGAATTTAAACTTTTTGTAACTCTATATTACAAATGTTTTAGTTATTTAACGTCGAAATTTACACTTTTAACTCTTCTTTAAATAAAATAATAATAAATGTCCAAATATAATAAATGTGGACCAAAGTGGATCATATTTTATTCCTAAGGATGATTTTGGACGAATTACACATATCTAATAGAATTAAAACATGTTTTCGGGTAATTATGATATCATTTTTATCTTTAATTAACCTATTTACTTTTAACCGTGGTAAATAAAAGTCCAAAGTTACTATTCACCAAAAATTATTTTTAATCACATTGAAAAACATTTTACTTACTAATATCAACTGTGTCTCTCAGATTTTTGAAATTCAATTCACAAGAAGCGACAAAATTATGTTTTATTCAAATTTTCTAACGCTCCTAAGACGGGGTTAAAAGGCGGTTAAAAGTTCAATAAATTTTTTATATATCTAAACTTATTATAAAATGACTCCAATGAATTAAATTGAACATATATAAGTATTATGTATCTATTTTGACCTAAAATAAATTTAAATAAAATAAATAATTATAAAAAGTGAGTTTTATAAAATAACTCAGTGCTTTTCACTATTCATAAATAATTGAATGTTTTTAGAAAAATACCAAAAATTCACCCTAAGCTAAATGCGAGGTAAGAAATCCAAAAATGAAGTCCATTTAAAAGATAAAATATATAAAATTTCACAAAATTGTGTATTACTATTCATAATGGCTAGTTTTATTTTTTATGGTGTGTTTGAACACGATGTTTTGTACGACACAAGCTAATGTATTATCCAAGGGAAACACACCATGGAAGCATGGGGTGTTTCAACATATCGTAAGAGCATGTGGTCTCAGAATAATTCCATACAATTGAAAAAAATTCATGTAATTTCTGAGAAGTTAAATTCATAATTTATATTATAATACTAACATAATATCATATTTCCCACCTCTAAATGATGTGGTCTAGCTGGTTAAGACTCAGGTCCATTTCTCCCATAAAAATAATGCACTCTCCATAGAGGGTTTTAAAAGACACCCATTGATGATAATAGTCAATTTTAGTTTATGATCCACCATGTTTTCCATTATGAGAATGATAACTATAGCATTTATATCATGAACTAAAAATTCCCGAATGAGATTTATATATATTAAATATAAAGTTAAAGGGGGGAATCAAAGACCTTTATATATCTTTATCACAAATGGAATTGAAATTTCCATCCCTAAAAACATGATCTCCATAGAAATATTAATCTAGTCCCCAATGTTGGGTGACAAGAAAGAATGAGATTCACTGGTAACATATGAAATATCCTCTAATCTTGAATAAATAGTTATTGAATCTATTAATATCACATGGCCTATATAAGTTCCCACTAGAAACTAATCCACTAACTGAAGTAGATTCAGTCATGATGTCAGTTAGAGATAGCCCATTGTTGTTAAAGCATAAGAGTTTACTATATATCCAATTAATATTAATGTTCATGTATGACTATGATGAGTGGTATAAATTTGGAAACCCTCTATAAGATTCACGATTAGTTTTATGAGATATAAAAATCTGTTCCACCATACCAGTATTCTTTGGGTGCTCGACCTATATAAATTGGAAATAATACACTCATACCATATGAGATACTAGATTTGATTTGTAGAAACTCAACTACTAAGGACCACCACCACTATTTCCAGTGGTAGTATAAATACAATGTTTAATTAATTTAATGGAACTTATAAATCATCCTCTTAGTGTTGGAGGTTATCCTTCCATCATTGACATACCAACCATGTGAGGTTTATCCATCAGATTCATATCAATAAAATCAGAATATGTGGTTTTATTTGGCATATAGACCTGATACTAGATTTACTCTTAGTGACCCATATCAAACCTCAAGCCCTGTAAAAACCTTTCTATTCAACCTCATGTTAAAATAAATATATTTTAAAAATATAAATTTCATAATACTTCATGGACCTATCACATTATTTAAGGATGAGTGAGTCCATAGAATTAGCTAATAAAATTTTTGGTATACATAGTTTCACTATAAATAGAGAGTGGATGGATTTCCACTCTATATTCACATATTTATTTTCCAAAAAAATATTATTCCCCCAACACATGGTTCACCCATTAATAATGGAGATTTAACCATTCCCTATAATGTATTCTGGTACAACCATGATCTAGAAAATTCTCCCATCCATTGAAATCGGTTATATGCATCATAAGGATCATTATTTCTATATAATGATAACCATTATTTAAGATGAAACTATTGAACATTATTTATCCTATCAACCCTCTGAAAATACACCTATCTTTCCTAAATGGTGTAATCCATTGATCCTTTGACCAATTTTTATAACATGAACATAACTACCTCAAAAAGGTTATAGTCAAAAGAAGGTTTTGATCATTGTGGCTTATTAGAAAAAACATTCTATTGACAAATTTGATGGATTCTTGGTGGAATTGTACTACAAAATATCAACCCATAATAAGGAAACAATAATTAAATGTAAAATTAATATCAATACTATCAATATTAATTTTTATTGGAAACACAAAGATCATGTAAATGTTTTTAAAATGTATAGAATCCGATTAAAAAAATCCTAAAGTATGATATATTATAACAATCCATGAAATCATATGTGTTTTTATGATTAGCATTATTGAGGAACTCACTCATAACATTAACGTTATGTATCTTTAAACATATCTCAATTATAATTAGACAACCCAAATATTATACCAACATATAAGAATAGACTATCCCTACATTGATATACATTATTCTTGTACCAAAAAAATAATCCACTAATATTGTTCCTAGATTTATCATGACATGTCTGGAAGGGAGTTTCATACCCAGTATGGGTTGGAAACAAGATCTTGGATATTTAGAACTATCAGGAAAAAAATATTTCAACACATGAATAACAAAAAAAATGAAAATTGTGGATATTAATACATAAACTATCAGTATTCTAAAACACTCATCAAGAGAAGTGTGCCATACATAGACAAGTACAAAACCCAAATAAAACCCAAAAACAATATATCATTACAATAAATAAATAAATAATCATCATATCAATTCCAACACCCATAGTATTTCATCAAGAACACCTCTTTCATCAAATAACTGATTTTCCATTTCCATTACCAACTATAAAATTTTTTAAATTCCCAAACAATGAATTAAAGTGTGCGAAACAATATCCATGTAGGATACCACAATGAGTTACATAAACAATAAATATAAAATATACCAAATATGACCATTTTTAAATAAAATACGGAATGGATATAGTTGGAAAATATACAATAATACTTGATTTCAAAATCATTTAACCGGAAGGTGTAAAATAGATACAAAAGATAATTTCCATAAAATCTAATAATTATAATACCCATAAAAATATATATGAATAACTCATTTAGTAAAAAATATATTTTATAAATTGTATACAATGATAGCACCTTGTTTATATTCCTTGAGTTTAGTGATATTAGATCACAATGTTCTGTATAGTATAAATGAAATATAACTCATTGTGTACACACATCTAGTGACTGTGACCACAGATGCTCAGTGTCGAGGCCTACTAACATTAAATTTGAATAAGATACAAGGAAAATAAACTTGAATAACTGATTAGTTTATAAGCCTTGTTAAACTAGACACATACATTAGTTTTATATTACATTTGAATACACAAATTTCAACATAATTTCTTTATATTAACTTAATTCCATCACGAAAAAACTATGCATATATGTCATAGTAAACATCATTGATTTTTGAGAAAAAATGGGTGGGATAGAATGATCAGTAATGGTTAGGTATATTAGAAAAAAACAAATCACTATGAATAATGATTATTGTAAGGTAAATAACTGAACACACATTCCATGTAATCAATAATCTATGAATGAATTTTATGAATAATATAGGAAGGAAAAAAAATAAAAACGCATTCCATATAATCAAAAAAATGATAATGAAATGAATATATAGATTTTTTCACAGTGAAAATATCTTAGATAAAAATAACTGAATTTAGAATGCAGGAGATGATTAATTGTTGGATGGAATGTTATTTAAGTACATTGTACCTTTACCATTAGGACATCTCAACAAATGGTTTAAAACAGACTACTATCAACTCATTTTACAATATACTTTAAAATATTTAGCCCTTATGGTGGTGGTTTAGTTTCCAAATAAATTCATCCCATTAGAATATCAATGCATCGAGGGTATTACATTAAACAGTCATCAATCCATGTTATACCAGTCTAATAAAATCCACATATATTGAATAATAGTTTTAATTCATAAAAAATATCTCTTATCAATTATCCATATTTCGAAAAGGATAAAATTTTTTATAATTTTCCTCATACAGAAATAACATTAAATGTAAATACAATATTTAAAAAAGAACTATTTTTTTAAATAAATTAATAAATGATAAATAATATTAACATTTATAGTAAATTTAATGACCATGAGAAAATTGAAAAATTCAAGGTAATGTTAATGAAAAAATGAATCAAGAATTGAACGTTAATACTTTCCTAGGTTATAGTGATCATAAATCATCAATAAGAATATTATTGATAGTATCAACACAATATATAAACAATGTGGTAATAATGAAGGCTTCATGTCATTGATAAATAAAAATACTACAAAATTAAATTAACAAAATCCTTGAGGGAAATAACCTTTTATTCTGAAAAACGTTTTGAAAATAATTTTCCATGAAAATATCATTATAATATTATAAAATAATATTTTAAAACATTTTTTGGTCATGATGATTGGAAGAAACATTCATTCCATACATGGGAAAAAATATTTAATTCATTTTTTCAATATAATTCAATTGAGTTTTTATTTTCAAAATGAAATTAGATTGATTTGAAATCATTTTTTAATATTAAAATGGTAGAAAATACATTAGTAAATCATTCTAAAGTATTAAAATAAATTTTTAAAAAACAATTAACAATCGTTTCGAAGGAGAACATATTTCCAACCCTAGAGGGAAAAGAAATTAGGTTTTCTGGAAAACAATTCTAGAATATTTTTAGACAAAAACATGTGGAAAATTATACTATCAATTGAAAGAGTGAATTAATACCAAACGATAATAAAATGGAATTTATTATTAGTAAATTTTCATGTAATTTCATTCAACTTAGAATCCGGAATTATAAATATTGATTATAATGATATTATAAAAGTAATACTTAAAATTATCAAAATGTTGATAGGAGAATTAATAAATGAATAAATTATGTCTCTCCACTATTAATCCACATAAAAAAGTTTATATAAAAAAATATATATTCAAAATTATTGAAACACATAATCTTATCATGACATAATCAATGAAGTATATGTTTAACCTATTGAGTCGAGGTTGAGTTAAGATATCCCTTAACGTACACTCCCTTTTGGATGACCACCATTTAATATATTTTATAATAGTGTAAAGAAAGTTAATAACATGGAACTGAATGATAAGTATATTTATAATATAATATATTATTTTATTATATCATCCTATCATTCGTTTGATAATAATAAATCATTATTTTCATTCTTCGGGGTGTTAATGGACTTGTGAATCTAATATGTTTTCAGAAGTTATTTTTTGATCCTCATTTTTCAAACATGATTTCATCATATACAGAATTTAAATAACAATTACAATATTATATAAATTAAGAACATATTTATATATATAAATCCATAAAATTCTGTGTTTGGAAATAAAATACAACATTCAAAGTGATTGTAGGTCATATATACACATGATCATTGTTTCCATTTTCCTGTCATATTGGAATAAAGAAATGTAAATTATAAACATACATATATATTATAATTTAATAATAATTAATATATCATATATATATAATATATTTATGATTTCCATCCTTAATATATTCCATGTAGAGGCTGAAATATTAAAATTTCTTCGTGAGGTGGTAGTTTTCCATACACACAAAGGACATTATCATAATCCCATAAAATAAAATTCCTGAATCTATGTGAAATATTATATTTCCATAAGAATAAATAAATAATATATATAATAAATATCATAGAAAATAGTATTTATCCAACTATCTGTAACCACGATAGGTGGTAATGGTTGAACGAACGACATCGCTTCGCGAGGATGTAGTCCGCCACAGACAAGAACAATGATTGTGTTTCCCATTTGATTTATGTGTTTGAAGTTTTAAGACTTAAACATATCATAAAAAAATATAATTATATATATATTACTAATATTATTATATAATCATGATATAATATAAATTTGATGAGCTACATAGGGAAAATGAAAGTGATTTTAGATAAACATTACCTCTTCTTTGGGTATGCTTCTTATGTTTTCACAAAACCCTAAAAGGATTTCATTATTCATAATATAAGGATTATATTATGGTGAAATGAAAATTTTTTATTGTATTTTTTTGGGTTATGATGACAAAAATATCTTTGGATTTGTGATGTATGTGATAATTTGAGTACCCTTTTATAGTGGATGAGAAGTAGAAATCATGTAAATACCTAAAACAATACTATTGAAAGGTCTAACATACTTAATAAAACTAAAATAATTATATTATACTGATATAATAATTTATATTTTCTAAATATTTTCAGAAAATGATTTTTTTGGAATGTTTTGGGTCACTTCAACACGTATCTTTTTAGATCGACCACTCCGTAAATTCATTTTTACCTTAATCGTTGGGATTAATATTAACTGTTTAAAAAACATTGGTAAAATATTAAATTTAAAATATTATAGGTAATAAATTATTATATTCCCATATATGAAATAAGTTTTTCGATATTCTAGTTATCTAAGTGGAATAATTTTAATTAAAATTCATCTAGAATACATGGCAACAAGGTGGGATTTTAAAGTGAAAATGTTCAAACATCTAATGAGTTTTTTATATTAATTCAATTTAAAAATAACTAAAATGACATAAAGAGGACTAATATACATAAAATTAATATTATTTTTCTTTATAATTAATTTATAAAATAATTATCATTTAAAAATATTTATTTGAAATGTCAGATTCAATTGAAATTTAATTTTTTCACTATTCGTCAAAAAATGAAACTTCTAAGAAAAATACAAAAAAGTAAACATAATATAATTTGTAAATTATGATTTCATAAATTAATTTTATTTTTTCATATAAAATTTATAAATGTTTCAAAATATATTCTTACAACAAGAGTGCTTTTAAAATGAGGAAAAATTTCCTTTTAGAAAAATATCACATTTTATACATATAATTTTATTTGTAGTTATATTATGCCTATAAAATTAATTGTATGAATTTTAAGTAAATTTGCTAAATATATAATATATAAATTTCATTATTATCATCCAATAATAATAATTAATTTAATTTTCTATGATATAATTTATTCAATTGAATAAAAAATAGTCTTTATAAAAACATCTATTTTGTATTCAGTTGGAATTTATATCCATTTATAATTAATTGGTAATCAATGAATTAATATTCATATTTTTGTAAAAAATGTATTTTAATAACTTATTTAATCCTACATATAACTACCAATTTAATAGAAATTTTATAATTTTCAATTTAAAAATTATTATTTATAGTATTCGTTAAAACTAGGACTTGTGTGAATAAAAATACATAAGTGAATTTCATTATTTCCTGAAACACAATATAACTTAGTTTTTCTGCATCCAATGAAATAGAATACAATTAATTTATTTAAAATTGTAAATCTATTGTAATATCTCGAGATATTATATTCATTTCTATGCTATGTTTTTAGTATCATATATGTTATCTGATAAAATGATATCATTTTAGAAATTTATGGGTGTTACATTCTCCCACCTTAAATAAATAACATCCTCCCAATATAAACTTCATATCGAAATTCTATGGTTTCACATTTGGAAATACAATTGTTATTAAAAAAACATAATGATAAGGGTTTGTAAAAAATCCATTTGATAATAGAGAATGGGAATTACAAAGGACTCATGGAATAACATAAAACTAGGTTTCAATGTAGGACAACAATAGTGGGAATTGAAGATATGGACATGGATAAGAGGAGAAAATATTTTTAGAGAGTGATTTATTTAATTTATTATAAATAATTTAATGATCAATATAAATTTGATAGCCCCAAATCCAAAAGTCTAATTAGTGTGGGATAGTTATTAAAATTATCCAAAATGACGGTAATAGGATACTATTTTTAAAGATCGATTTTTCTAATGTTGAAAAATTATATTACTTCCAGATATATAAGGAAATATTATTATTGGATATATTTATATTTCATGATAATATTTTTTTCATATATATTTGATTGAACTTTTTATAATTTATGTCATATTCCAATAAATAAATATCCAAAAATGAATTTTTTTTATGACTGATTCAGTATAATTCAACATTAACAGGTATTATGATACATAAAAGAATAAAAAGTATTTTTATCTGCCTCAAAATATTTTCCAAAACTATTATGGTTAATAAATTAATCAATAAATATGAAAGGTAATTGTTCTATTTCATCATTAATATTTATTTTTCAAGTATTTTTCCCAAAAATGTCACATTAAAAAGGGCCTCGCTTAGGCCAATGGTAGGTGTGAAACCCTACTCATCATTTGATCTTAGATTGAAGCACCAACACCTTTCCAGATGCAACATGTTGTCAACCATCACGTGGGTTATACTTTTTATAAAATATTATTAATAAAATTCATATAATGTTCCAAATAAAATTTTATGGACATCCATAAAGTAATGTTAACCATTAAATTAAATTTTTTACTATTGTTTTTAATACAAGATATTTATTATTATTATTTCAATGTCAAATAAAATTAAATTTATATTTCTAAAATGTCATAAATATTAATTTTAACAATAAATGACATTAATAGTTTTATAATTATTTCAATAATGTATAAATCATTATTCTTAATATAATGTGTTTATTAAAATATATACTAAACTAATGGGTTCTATTGTTGAAATTTCTCCCATGATATCCATAATCATGGTATACACTCGTCACATAAAACCTAAGAATATGTGTTTAAGAAATCAAGCATATGATCAATCACAATGATTTAAACATGTTATAATATCAAGATTGGGATTTATTCTTATCAATGAACACATAATATCTTATAGAAAAAATAAATATGATGTTCATATATCCATATCATGAATCTCTATCTTAGGGTTATGTTCCATAATCTATTATTTCCTAAATTTTGATCCTATGGTTTATAATGAAATTTATTTGATATATAATATATTATCCCTGAATGTAGAAGACTAAATCTAGTACATACTACCATTATATTTTCATAAGATATAAGAATAAAATTTCTAGAGGGGGGATCTGTTTTATAGACTCAGCAAAATAGATACAAAAATGGGTATTACAATACATTTGAGTACACAAATTGAATGACAATTTATTATTAATGAATGACATTATTCCATCTATCAATACCCCACAAATCAATCATAGTAATTATTATGGATTACTAAGAATTGCAAAAATATGGTTGATCATAAATGTATAGTAAATACAATTGAATATATAATGATTTAATGAGATTAATAAATAGGGAAAATAAAATAACTAAAAATGCATGCTATGTATTAAATATAGTATATAGATTTATAAATATTTCCCTAGTTAATCAATAACTATCGATATAAATTCCTTCTATAAAAATGGTATATGGTTTAGGAAATAGATTATTCCATGATAAATAATATTGAAATTTATGTAATATTTATTTTCTATTAGAAAGTGAATAGTTTAATGGAAATTTTATGATAATAAAAATGCATTAAGAAAGTGAATTTCAATAATTTTCATAGTAAAAGAGATCCTAACACATGTTGTGGAATATTAATTATTTTAACAATAAATTATGTAATATTTATAGAAGGAATAAATGGTATATGGAGTTTATTAATAGAAATACTATAAAATAACATTAAAATATTTTTTAGGAAAATATCAATTTTATTTTGAAAAAGTTCTGAATATACTTATTTTGAACAAATTCATTCAAAATTTTAATAGAATATTTAAATTATTTTATTGGTCATGATGGCTAGATATTATTTTCATCCCATTAATGATAAAACAATTTTTTAAATCACATTTTTATAAAATCCAAATAGGCATTATATTGAAAATAATATAAGATATTTTTTAAAACCATCGAAAAGATTAAAATTTATTAAAAATAGTTTAGTGAGTAATTTTGAAAATATTAATAACATTTCTAAAAACATTTTTTTAAACATGGTTTCGAAGGAAATAAAATTTTTGACCAAAGAGATAAATAATGTTGGGTTTTCTTGAAAACAATTTCTAAAACATTTTAAGCATACGAGAGTTGAAAAAATGGTACTATCACATGAATGATTTAATTAATAACCATAAGAGAATAAAATGGAATGGTTAATTAGGGAATTTTATAGTAATTTACTTTAAATTAATATCAATAATAAATAATCTAAAATAGAATGAAACTGTGAAATAAATCCCTAAAATAATAAAAAAGGTGATGTTATAATTTTTAAATAAATTTTTTGTGATTATTCCCTTAAAATCGACATAAAATTTGTTTAAATAAAAAATTATATTCAAAATTATTTACACACAAAATCTATTCATTACATAGTCAAAAGGTAGACATTTAGCCCAATGAGTGGAAATTGAGTAAATAAATCTCTTACCTAACACTCCCATTTCGTTGAGCAACCTTTAATATCATATATAATATTTTTAATCATTAAAATAATATATAACACACCATATTAATATTTATAATAACATATATGACAATTTTATAAAATCTTATCATCCATTTTTCAGTAATCATTCATTATTTTAATTGTTATGAGTGTTAATTGCCTGGATATTCGAGTATGTTTGGATTTTTTATTTTTTGTTCCTCTTATTTAGATCTTGATATCATCTTATAAATAATTTAAAAAAATATTTAAATATAATAAATATTGAAAATATATTTGTTTTTGTTAATCAAATAAATTTAGTGATAGGAAATGAAATAAAAATTTTATAGATACATTAGGCCACATAGACACATAAACAGGGTTACCATTTTCATATCTCATTAAATGAATGAAAATTAAATTATATATATATATTATCATTCCAGTATGATTTTTATGTCATATATATCTCAGATTTTTATTAAAACGAACCTTAATACATTCTTATGTAATGGGTGAATAAATCAAATTTCTCTGCGACACAATAGTCTACCCTACAAACGAACGACATTATCGTTTTCCAACAAAATGGATAGCAAGACTGTATATGTTAAATAATAACTTATTAAGAATAATAAGATAATAAATATCATAATTATCATGTTTATATATATAATATTTCTATAATTATTCACTACAATGATAGGTGGTAATGGAATAATAAACAACATCGGTTTTCAAGGCTGTAGTCCATCATACAAAAGAACGATGATTATATATCCCAATTGGAGGAAATTATTGAATTTATAAGTTTTTCTAATGGAATTAAAATATCTCATTATATGATGTATACTCTGGTTTTTTTATAATATTTATATTATATAAATTAAAGGATTTCGTGAAGTAAATAAAATGAAAACACTTTTAGAAGAACATTAATTTTTCATTGGGAAACCGTCTTAGGTTTTCACTAAAGATTAAATGGTTTTCATTATACCAAAGACAATGCTTCAAGTATAAATTAATGGAATTTAGTAAGTGAGTTTTTCGGGTTTGGATGAGACAAATGGCTTGACATGTCTTATGAAGGTGGTAGAGTGAGTGCCCTTTTATAGTGGAGGTGGGGTGACATTCTTGGAAATACCAAAAAGTAATCATAACTGAGAGGTCTACCTTACCTCATGGTTATCCAATAATAAACCCATTCTTATCCAAGACTATATATGGTCTAAATATGTCCATACATTAGTTTTTCTAAATTTTTTTGGTCATTTACACACCTCATCTTTTAATATTAAACAATAAGAAAATTGATTATCACCTTAACCATAGTGATTAACGTTATCTATTTTCTCTTATCACAATAATAAAAAAATTACCTTATTATAAATTATAAATATTTATTATTCCAATTATTGAATTAATTTTTTCTAATATACATTACATAAGTGGAATAATTAAATTGAATATTTATCTTGTAGATGTTATGACAATGCAGTTCTTAAAAATGAAATTGGTCAAAATATTCCAATGTTTTCATATCTAAATTAAATGTAAAATGATTAAAATTACCCAAAATTGATTAATATATTTAAAATTTATCAAATTTTACTTTTATAAAAAATGTTAATTTAATTTATCATTACAATTCATTTAGATGATATCTCATTTATAAAATAAAATTCACTATTTCCCAATATTAATAAAAAATGTATCTTTGATGAAATCAAAAAATTCACTCTATGATAATTTTTAAATTAAACTTTCAAAAATGAAGGTTGGTTTTGGATACAAAATTTATTAATCAGTAAAAATTTAAATTTGAAACAATTTATCTATTAAAAATTATAAAATTTTACTTTTAGAAAATTATCATTTCATATGGAAAAAATTGGATTAGTTTTTATCGAATGCCAATAAAATATATCAGGTACATATAAATTCGGTTTATTTAATATATAATATTTTAATTTAATTAAAATCGTCCACTATTAATATTTAATTTAATTTATAATGATAAAACTTCATTAATTGAACAAAAAATGTTTTTTATGAAGACATTTACATTATTCTCATTTTGTATTTATATTCAATTCTAACTAATTGGTAAACCATAAAAGGGATTTTATTTATTTAACATATATATTCGTATTTTACATAACTCTTTTTTATAACCTCTAATTAGAATAATAAATATGTATAGTTAAGTAACATAAAATGCATTTCATTTAATTAGTGAAATGATAATAAAGACAATATATAATATAGTAAGGTAAATAACTGAAGATATAAGTAATTTATATAACATAATTATCATGATAAGATAAGGAATAATCAATATGGAATGGTAAATACCTGAAAAATAATTACATTTAATCTATAAACTATTAATGAAAATAAACTATATATTTTTTGAGACAGAATATATCAGGGAAAATAATTACTGAATTAGAGGTCTAGGTATTTATTAATAAGATAATTTGATGTTTCATAGGTACATGGTTTCTTTTCCATTAACTCCTTTAACAAGTGGATTTAAAACATAATATTTTCACTACCATTCACATGATAGTTTAATCTACAAGTACCAAATCTGATGGGTTCGTTTCCAAATGATTTAATATTATGAGACTATCGATGAGTCAAGGTGTTTACATTAAACAGTTCCCAACCCATGTCATACAAGTCCAAATTATTCAATATATATATAAATTAAATAATATATTTTATTTAAAAAATTCAACCTTACAAAATATCCATTTTTATTAAAGGAATTTTATTTTTCAATATTTTCTCTTTTAATTAATAACTGTCAATATAAATATCATAAAAAATGGTATACGTTTTAGGATATAAATATATCTATGATAAATAATATTGATATTTTTTTGGAAACATAATGTCCATAGGTTTGTGAATAATACAAGGTAATGATAGTGACAACAAAAATGAATCATGGAAGTGTGTGTCAATAGTTTCATTGTTCAAAGTGAGCATCAACCATTGGATGAAGATTACGGATCATATATATAAACTATGCTCCCCCTAGGGAAATAATAATGGGCTGTTGTTATTTATTATTATAAATACCATAAAATAACGTTAAATAAATTCTTAATAAAAATATACTTGTTATTTTGATAACATTATGAAAATACATTACCTTTAAAAATTACCTATGAAATATATAAATTAATCCTTAACATATATTTTTGGTCATTATTTCTGTAAATTATTTTTATATCATACACTTTAAAATAATGTATTAAATCACTTCATTGATAAAATCTAAACACAGATTATTTTTGAAATGACATCATATTTATTTTAAAACATTATTCAAATATAAAAATGTATGAAAAATAAATTAATAAATCAATTTGGAGATATTAAAAACCTTTTTCAAAAATTGTCTAAAAATGTTTTTTGGTGGAAAACATTTTTCTGACAGAAGAGAAAAATAAAGACAAGTTTTTTGAAAAAAATATTAAATATTTTAAGTGGCATAGAGTTGAAAAAGTTAACTATCACATCAAAGAGTTCAATAATTATAACATCACAATAAAATGGATGGGTATATTGGAAAATTATCTTTTAATTTCCTTTAACATATATTCAAGAATAATGAATCATTATTTGAATGATATTGTGAAATAATCAATTAAAACAATCATAATACTATAACGAGAATTAATCAACAAATCAATTTTTTGATCCATATTTAATCCACAAAAAACAAGTAGAAAATCAATAATATATATTCAAAAGTTAATACACACCTAATCATAGAATGACACAATCGTTGATGTGTAATTTTATCCCATTGGGGAGAAATTGAATTACGAAATCACATTCCCTACAATATGTTTTCGGTGATATCTCACTAACCTCATGTATACTATTTTTAGGAATGTTAATAAATTATAACATAATGATATTAATATCATAATATCATATGTTATATCATTTTCCATCATAGAGGGGACCATTTCGTGACTACCCTAAGACCACCTATGAAAGGCTTGGGGCTGGTGACTTGTGTTTAGTAGGAATATCCTACAAATGGGAGTCAATTTCCTACATACCTATACTAATGCACCCATCTTCAAGTCCAAAATGATGAAATGTGAAAGCACTATGTTAACAAATTCTTGCATACCATGATATCCCAACTAATAGAGTAAGATAGGAAATTAAAGTGCATTAATGTATAACAGGGATAGCATACAAGACCAGAAAAATGAGTTTGAAAATAACATAATCCACCCTATAATAAATCTATAGGTAGTGTTGTCTATAGTCATAAGAGCACACCCTAGTTTATTTGAACTCACAAAGAATTGTCTAGTCATGGTATTCCTTGAACTCTGCAACAAGGTCAAATTTCTACACAAGACATTACATGTGTGGTAAAATCCAATGTTGGGGTGAGTAAAACAATACAAAGTAGGACATCCTAAATACACAAGGGAACATCTCAGTAGAAACACCATGAAAAGTTACCACGCAGAAGTAACACAGCGGGAAAACTAAACTAAGAAGATTTAGTTATCTCTATAGAGGTATATTTATATTTAACATATAACTATAACATTCAAGTATACTCATAAAGGATTACATGCCTCAATGTCTCATCCTCTACCCACTATGTGGTTCCACTCGTAGTATGCACGTCTCAGGATATGTCACTCCTCAATCTATCTGATAGAATCATATAGAATATGTATACCAAAAGATCCCTGAAAAATATTAGGGTCATGACATGTTTAGTAGTTTATATGAGACATCAAGTATTGATATGAAACGGATTTTCGATAGCACATGGAATGATTGTAACACACACAGTGTCGATTACACACCGAATTTCGATAACACATTGAGTGTCTATAACACACAGAGTGTTGGTAACACATGGTGTGTCAGTAACACATTGAGTGTCGGTAACACCTAGTGTGTTGGTAACACATGATGTGCTGGTAAAACATGGAGTGGCGGTAAAACATGGTGTGTATGTAACACAATTAGTGTGGGTAACATATAGAGTGTCGGTAACACACAATGTGTCGGTATCCCACAGAGTGTCGATATGTCTTGCAGCCCCCAAGTCATGTAGTCACCAAGTCACATCCAAAAATCATCCACTAAAAAATGCTTGAAGCAATCTCATTAGGTCAAGTCACATAAAACAGAAAGAATATGATCTCGACACACATATAGGGGGTCCTCTATGCCTAGAGCATTGTAGGGGGACTCCTCACTCTAAATGAAACAAAATCCTAGATATAGTAAAGGGTCTCATTGTAAAATTGGACACACCTTCTCCACAAACCCTATCTAAGGTACCAAAAATATAAGTAAGGTACAATTGGGAACCTTTATGGGATACATTCTCCAACCCATTCAGTCAACTATTAATTCTGGGCTGAGAAACTCACTTTAGAATACAGGTTATCCTTTTTTATGGGAACGAGATCCTTCATTGATCCCTAATATGAAAGTCGAATGGAATTCTCTCATCCTATTATTATACAACTAAAAAAATTATAATCTATTTCAAAATTCCCCCTCATTATAACTATCCCAATGCAATAGATGTCTCATCAATCGGACACTTCGTTTGAATGATATGACTATTTTAGTGAAAAGGCTTCATCTGAGTCTGATCCAGGTCCAACCTGACCGGTTGGACCCGAACCAGCCACCGACCGACTTAAACTATTCTAGTTAACCCAATCAATCCCAGTTCGGCTCAAACTAGCCTGGCCCACTTGGCCGCTAGAGAGGCCTAGATCATTTGGTATGACATAAATGTGGGCCGGTTTAGTCGCACCGCATGTGGTCTGCTGGACCATGTGCCTCCGTCTTGTCAACATGATTCCACCACATTCAATTTGGAGACCATCGCATCATAGATCCCCATATCATGTTGCTGTCATGGGCTCCCACGTAACCCCACCAGGCCACGTTCTTCATCCAACAACCTCTAATAGTGACATGATTTTCGTCGGCACGATCATGCCAGTTTCCCCTTTTGAAGGCCATTGGTTCATGTCTAATGCTTTTTTTTGAAACTAAATCACACTCATGATCTATAGGTCACACTCTGCAACGCCGAGGGATCATATCAACAATAAAATATATTCTAATGAATAACCACTCAAATAATAATAGCTCCTAACTCTCTTCGATTCGTCTATCAGCGTCATCATCACACCTCTATATTTCCATGAAGATCCAAGATCTGTGATATCGTATCGTTGCACCAATGATTTAGTGTGCAATGATCGATCGATCACAACATTTCGAGTTTAGGTCCAAATAAATAACGCCCATAACGAATGAATAATGGGGGGATAAAATAACAAATCAACCAAAGGGAATAAACCATGATTGATTTACATGTTGATCGTGGTTCATATACATTAGAACGAAAATCCAAACCCAACAAATAATCACAAGATCATTCTCCCATCAAATCCCCAAAATGGTAAATCCCATACGATAATAGAAATCGATATGTGAGACAATCTGTTTGTTGATTGGTCCACAGTTGTCATGTAATTCATGAAAAGGGAAGATAAATCAAATCAAAACCACCCTACCTCGTTTTAGATTGATTGTCGATGAAGAACGGTCATCGCGTCATTGTCATGGGTGACGATCCTTAGAATATGTGGTTCATCATTGATTATTGATCCATGACCAGTCATCATTCATTGGGAGAGCTCAATCTCCTTTTCTCACTGGATTTCCAGGTTTATGGTGATAACCCTTCATTCTCTAGAAAATTTGTATTAATTGAAAATGCATCACTGTGTCAAGAATAAAATATTTTTGTTTTAATGTTTTAATGAAGTGGATGTCCAAAAAATAACATTCCTAGCCAACCCACACCAGACAATGTTAGGCCTCACATAAGGGAAACACCTCCTTAGGCACTCAATAGTTGTATTATATTTCGTATCAGAGATACCATTTATGAGTTATTAGTAATTTAGAATAAAATAATTTTATTTATGGTTATGTCCTTTTGGGATGTTTCAATGAAGAATCCAAGATACTAATGTTAAGTCTTGCTAAGGGTAATGAAATTGGTCTAAGCATAATAGTGCAGTTAGATTTCTAATCTGGAAACTTGTTTAAAAGATATTCCACATTTTTTGAAATGACATCTGTTAATGCTATTAAAAAAAATTGTTCAGTGAATTGTTCTGGGAATAGAAGGACTCATAATCCTATGTTGTCTTAGTACCTTGTCTCACAATTTTTTGAATTTGTTTCATGAAACAATGTGTCATTACATTGTCCCCACATAAGGGTTTTTGTCCCTGAAAACCAATACAAAGGTCTTCTCTACAAATTGTTGATATTGAGCATGAATCTGATCCTCTCTCTCCCATGTTCCCTCATGGAGATTCTCATTCTGCCACCAAATGCAGACTAGAGGAATCAACAGCCTGTAAAGGATCCCCTCTATTGATCCTAAATCTCCAACGAGTTATCAGAAAAAGTCACCCATATTAATGATTTCTGATGAATCAGGCCCGTATCTCCTCATATAAGACACGTGGAAGATGTCCGGTATCTATTACAACTTCGTGGATAGATCCATGTAGTGAACCACCTCACCAACTCTACATAGTATCTGGAAAGGGTTGATGAACCTCATAGATATATTTTCATCCTGGACAAATCTATATATCCCATATCGATGACAGACCCTAAGAAACACATGGTTTCCATTAATTCACTCTAAAAGCCTCTGTCTCTTGATAGAAAGGATTATTGATAGATATTTGTAGTCTTCATCTACTAATAGATAGCATGTATCTTTTTTGTAGTCACCAGCACCAAATCCAAGCCCATGAGTGCCATCTCTCCTAGGTGAGTCCAATAAGGTGGTATCCTATAGGGTGGCCTATAAAGAGCCTCAAATGGTGTCATAACAATAAAGAAGGGGTTGTAATTTTTTTTGAAAATTCCACCAAAGGTAGGATATCCTCCCAACTACAACCATAACATAACAGGAATGTCCGAAGCATGCCCTCCAAAACCTTTATGGTCTTCTATGTTTGGTTATCCAATGAGGGATGAAATGTTGGCCTCAAGTATAACTGAGTCCCAAACGTCACCTAAAATCCTTTAAACAATAAATATGATTAGTGATGATCCTATTCTATAATAATCATCAATAGATCTCAATAAATCTAAACTATCACCTACACATATAGGCATCTCAAAATCACTACTGAACTATGTTCTCAGATATATAGGAAGTGGTCCAACATGGTGTGTATTTAAATGATCACCCCCATATAGTATCGTGCCTCTATACATACATGGTAAACCTGTCACAATGTCCATTATTATCCCATCCCACATCCATTTCATGACCTCAAGGGGTTAATTCAAAACTGCTGGAACCTGATGCTCAACCATTATTTTTTTGACAAGTAATGGACCAAGACACAAACTTTTGAACTTTCTCATTCATCCATAGTCACCAAAATAATGTTAGAGGTCGTAGTACATCTTCATTACACAAGGATGTTTCGCTAAATTGAGTGTGTGGAACTCTCTCATAACCTCCTCCGACAACTCCATTTGTATAACTATATTCCCTCTGAAAATAATGACATACTCCGCACCTATAGAATATCTATCAGTGACATGCCATGTGGCCAACTGAGCAAGTTAGATCTTGCAGTATATATCCCCAAGCTATTCCTCCCAAACTCTCTATAAGAGTGGAGTTCTGAAATCCATCGACTATAGGTAATCATATCCATCTCTATCCATAAATAATTTTTGTTACGTGACCACCTGCTCTGATTCCAAACTCAAAAACTACGAGATAGATCACCTACTGAGAGATTCAACAATTATGTTCCCATTCATAGGAGTATACACAATCTCAATGTTCAGAGTCTTGGATGATATTTAGAAATCACCTATATCTCAAGTTCAGATCTATCTGAGAGAAGATATAATTGATACTATTATGACCAAAGTTGGCGGTAAATTTCTCTCCCATCATGTAGTGTCACAACATATTCAATGAAAATACTACTATTGTTAACTCAAGATCATAGAATGTGTAGTTATACTGATTTGATTTAAACTTCCATAAACCATATGCAATCACTAAATTCCTTTGTATTATGAAACAACTAAGCCCAGGTCTTGAGGCATTACAGAACACAACGTACTTGACACCATCAACTAGTAACCTCATAATGGGAGTGATAATTAAAATCTCCCTCAAACTTTTTTGGATTCATTGCTACTACAGTCTTTGAGATAATATGTTTGATAAAAACTATGACCACCTTGTTCTCCCCATGGTGAAAAACTAGCTCTCATGAATACCTTCCCCTACAATTCCTCCAACTGAACTCTAATCTCATGAAACTCTAGAGGGTCCATCTAGTATACTGGTGTATATATTGATGTCATCATGGGGTGTAGATCATCATAGAAGTCTAACTCTCAATGGGTAGTTACATCATGAACATATTTAGGGAAGAATTTCTTATAATCCACCACCATTATAGGAATCATAGGACTAAAAAAATTACATTTCAATAATGGTCAGACTATCCAACTCAAGAATAATCGGTTGTGCCCTCCTATCTATGAGTTCATCCTGATCTACATGAAATGCCCCTTTTCTAAAATAAGGGAAATCTAGTTCTATTAATATTGATTAACCACTCCTATTTCCTAAAAAATCAATCTGAGCATGAACAGTGTATACTTTTATATATATATAATGACATCATTGGGCATCAATTCTACTACCAAGAGATCCCAACCAAAACTCTCATCATTAAGTGTCAGGTCATAGTATCAATAATAGTGTGTGATCATCGAGTCTCTTCTATTAGGTTACTCTAAGAATAAGTGTAATTTCAATTGATTGAACATAATATTTATGTATCAAACACGAAAATTTCCAGGAAAGGAAATCACTAGCTCAATTTTCTATCTACTACACCTAAAATAGAAATACACAGATCACACCTTAAACCATTCATAGATTTGTGGGGTCATAAGCCTTGATGGCCTGAAATTGTCTCCTCCCCTATCCTCCAGCTGTTGAAGTCTAGTATAGACCACCTGGGGGTGACTGTGGTAACATGTTAACAAATTTTCCGCCTCCTATTGCCTCCCCAAATCCTCTTCCATGTCTTCCACTCGACGGATCTATCTGCTCCTGCTGCTACCTCTTCCATGTGGTACATCAATGGTCTCTCCAAATGCAGTCTGAATAGTGGGATAGTAATTCACATAATGTACCTTTCCCCGAAAAGTTTATCAATACCTATTCCTAGGGTAACTAGTATGACCATGGAACTTCTGTTGAAACCTGATGTTCTACATCATACATCGCGCACTTGCCATCTGTACGTCCTGCTGACCATACATCCCAGGTGATCACTCCTTCAAAAGCCTATGATAAATTTTAACACCCAACATATCATTATACAATTCCAAAATATAAATCCACTACCCACTATAGAATTTTTAATCTCCATTTACTTCTGGAGGTGGGTCTAAGAACTAATCAACATGATAAAGACCCACAAGTTGACCATACTGAAGAAAAACTACTTCCTAACTATCTCCCTCAGAGAGGCCTCGTCAAACATTGGGTGAAATGTCTTATCATTCTATGTAAACTTCACTGGTCGTTGTTGTAAATACATCCTATATGAAAACTACATGTATCATGGACAAAAGTATACCTAGTGAGATGACTCAAGAAAGAAATGGATAACAAACCCCATTCTAATATGATGCATGTACCATTATTTTTTTCCTACTACTAGTGTTTTCACGTATCAAATCAAAAATAAGGATTCCAGAATCTTGGATTATGGATACCTAAGCTGCTGCACCCACACTAGATTCCGTGGACTGAAAGCCGAACTCAAAACACTTAACACTATTTCCACTATCACATATCAATGTCTCTTTGTTCTTTTGGGAAACTTTTCATCTTATGATACCACTATATCCCAACCCAACAAACAGGGGACCATGCCATGACTACCCCAAACCCACATATGATATGCCAGTGGATAGTGACTAGCACATAGTAGGAATATCCCACAAATTGGAGGCATTTTACTACGTACCTGTACAAACACACCCATCTCCAATGCCAAAATACTGAAATGAAAAAACACAATGAAAATAAATGCATGCACAACACTATATACCAACCTACAGAGTACGATAGGAAAGTAAATTGAAGTAATGTAAAATAGGGACAGAATACAAGCCTGCCAAAAAGATTCTATAAATCACAAAGTCCAAACTGTGAATAAAGGTACTGGGATTAATGTCTGTAGTCGTAAGAGAAAACCCTAGTCTGTTTGAGCTCACCAAACATCATCTGGTCCTTCATTTCCTAGAGATCCATAATAGGTTTGAATGTCTACATAAAACATGACATGTGTGGGAAAATCCCATAAATGGGTGAGAAAAAAAACACTCAGTAAGAATCCCCAAAAACAAAAAGGAATACCACTGATAAAACCTCTTGAATAAGATACCACATAGAGTTGCCGCAAAGGGAAAACCCCACTATGAAGATATAGTCTGTTCAACGTATGTATCTGTCTATTCCCCATATGATAAGAACATATTGTTATACTCATATAGTATTCCAATCTTCAATGTCTCATCCACTTCTAGGTACATGATTCTGCTCGTAGTTTGATAATCATCGGAGATCTCACTTCCCATGCTATCTGATAGAAGAATATAGAATAGGTCTACCAAACGTACCCAGGTGAACACTAGGGTCTTGATAAATTATGTAGTTTCCCTGAGACCTCCTTTATTGTTAAGACACAGAGTTTCGATAACACACAGAGTATCAGTGACACACGTAGTTTAAGTAACAAAGGGAGTGTAGGTAACCCACAGAGTGTTAGTAACACAAGGAGTGTCGGTAACACACAAATTTTTAGTAACACACAGAGTGTTTGTAATACATAGAGTAGTGATTTTTCATGCATCCCCTAAGTCACATAGTCACCAAATCACATCCCAACATCAACCAATGAAAACTACATGATGAAATCTCATCTGTTATATTCATGTAGAACCAAATAAATCTAATCTCGATACACATATAGGGGGTCCTCTGTGGCCATGGGTCTCTAGGGGTATTCCTCAACCTACTAAAAACATCATCCAAGATAATAGATGGGTTCCCATGTAAATATTGGTCACACCTTCTACAAAATCCCTAACTATGGTACAATGAAGTTAAGTGAGGTCCGAACAATAATATTAGTGTGATATATGATCCGACATGTAGAGTCAACTATAAAATCTATGCTGAAAAAACTGACTTCAGAATACGGGTCATCCTCTATGATGAGAACAAGATCCTCCATCAAACTCTCATAGGAAAAGACCAAAGGTACTCTCTCAACCACTTATGATCCAGCTAAAATCCAATTATTCCATTTTAATAGGAAATCCACATATCAAGGGTCCCAACACTGCAAAAAACCAATCAATTTGATCCTCTGTTTGATATATACGACCATTTTAGGGAGAACCCGTGTTTCAGATCTGGTTTATGTCCAACCCGACCTGGTAGACCTGACTTGGCCTACCGGCCGACCCAGCCCCATCCGATCGACCATACTTAGCTCAGTCCAGTTCATATGGTCTGATCAATGCTTTGGGATAGTTTAGTTGCATTGCATGTGGTCTACCAAATGAAGATCCACTGCCTGGTGAATGTGGCACAACCACATTCAACACGAACCCCCACCGCGTCCCATATCCCACATTGCGTGCTAAAGATAAAGGCTCCATGAGGGCACCATCTACATATGTAATTATGTTTTATACATCCTGGTCACCTCTCATGGAACTACTTTGGCCACAGGCTCCCACACGGCCCCATCAGGACACATTCCTCCTCTTCCTACCACCACCACCGGGCCAACTGTTGTCAACATTGGTGAACCATTGAGTCCTTCTACTAGCCAACGATTCATCTCTGATGATCTGTTTTTTGAAATAGAAGAAAGAACGCAATCCTTGAGTCATTTTCTTCATCTCCCTATCTTAGATAAATGTTATGATTCATCCCAACGAAAAACTCATTCTAACATCTATATCTCCTGAATCACTTTGATCTATCTGTTTTCGTCGTCATCACACCTCCTTCAAGCCAAGTTGATCCTAGATCTGTGATATTGGACCATTTCTCCAACAATCGTGTGCACAACGATCAATCGATCACAACATGTCGATTCATGGGCCAGACAAAGAATTACCATGTTGAATGAAGAATGCGGGGAGAAAAACAAAAATCAACCAAGTGGAACAGACCTTGATCAATGTTTGTTTTGATATTGATTCGTTTCCATTAGAATGACAATCTAAATCCAAAAAAATAATCACAAGATCATTCTCCCATCAAAACCTCATAAAGGTAAATCACATCTCATAACAATGATAGATTTGCGGTCCAATATATTTGTTGATTGGTCCGTATTCATAATAGAATCCATGAGGGAGAAATGAATCAAATCACAAACTCCCAATCTCAAATCGGTTTGATCACTGATGAAGAACAGTCATTATGTCATTGTCGTTGGTGAAGCTCCTTTGAATCTATGGATCACTATTGATCGCTGATCTGTGATCCACTGTCATTCATCAAGAGATCTTTTTCTTCATGCTATAAGGAAATTCTTGGGTAATTTTGATAACCCTTAATTCTCTAACAAATGTGTATTAAAATAAAATGTGTCACTATGTCAAGAATAAAGTATTTTTATTAGAATATTTTACCGATGTTTACTTCCAAATACTATATTTCATAGGAGGATCGCACCATACGATGTTAGGCCTCACATAAAGAAAAGAAAACCTATCATAATCAACAAGAGTGATATATTTTAAATCAATGTAACTGTTTATGAGTTATTATGATTTTAAATTAAAGTAATTTTATTTAATTATTTAATTTACGGTTACGTCCTTTGGGGGATTTCCCATAGAAGGCCTGCATCGTCTAAAGTTAAGTCACACCTATGGAAATGAAATTCCTTTGAGCCCAAATTATCCATCAGAAAAATGATCCAGGCACTAGTTTAAGTGTTTTTACAAATATTTTAAAAAATAACGCTTTCTTTCTATTAAAAACATTACATTTTTTAGCGAATAATTCCAGGCCCAAGGGGACTCAGAATCACACGACGTCTTAGCACATGGTCACGAAATATTTATAAAATAATTTCTAAAAATAAATTTCATAAAATCATATACATTACATATTATCCTTTAATTGAAACTAATCAACTCTTTATTAATAATCTTTGATTATTTTCACTGTCTCTAGTGATAATTATCTTGTTTTTTGAGTTTGTTTTGAATTGCTATTTTTATCATATGTTAATCATTATTTAAAGATATATAGAATTTAAAACAATATTTAAGTATTATATATATTCAATATATATTTATTTACATTTATACATTAAATTTGGAGATAGAAAATGAAATACACCATTTATGGGGAAGGTGGGTCATACGTATGCATAAATGCTGTATCCATTTTACTATCATATTGAAAGAAGAAAAAAACACAATATATATATATATAGTCATTATATTATCATTTTCATTTAATATACATGACATATTTTTTTAACCATCTTTAATACATTCCATGTAGATCGTTTAAAAACCACATCGCTCCGTGAGGTGGTATTCTTCCATACAAACAAATGACATTATCATATAACCAAAGAATATAATATTAAAATGTATGTGTTATATAATAATTAAAGATAAATGAATAAATAATAATTATTATATATATCACATATAAACAGTATTTAAATCATTATTCCCAACCATTAGAGGTGGTAATGGAGGAATAAATGACATCAGTTTGAGATGTCAAAGTCTGTGTATCTAGTATTGATGATTAGATATCCTATTTAATGAAAGTGTGTAAATATTTGTGTCATAAACATAAAAAAACATAATATATGTATAGTTTATATAATATATTTTTTATATAATCATGAGATAATCTAAAAAGTAGTATGTGAAAAAATTAATAAAATGAAAATTATTTTATAATAACATTACCTATGCATTGGAAATATATCATAGGTTTTTACTAAAAAATAAAATTATTTATTTATTTTAAATATATTGATGATAGTATTAGAGGTAGGATATTTTGAATAAAATTTGGTGTATTTTTTAATATTAAAATATCATGAGAGTTTTCATGAATGAGGGAGAGTGACTTCCCTTTTATATTGGAAGAGGAGTGGTATTCTTATTAATACCAAAAAGTAAACAATATTGGAAGGTATCCATTACCTCATGAGCATAAAATAATGAAATATTTTTTATAATTATGGAATATGGATTAAATATAGACATCCAATGGGTTTTGGAGATTTTCTAGGCCATTTTCACAACTTGTTATTTATGATTAACCTCTAAGTGAACTCATTTTTAGACTATTCAATGTGATTAACATAAACTATATTTGTTAATCACTTTTGTAAATAATTTATCAAACCATATTAGAAATTAGACGTTATTATTATTAAAAATAAAAAATAATCTTTTTCAATTAAATTCAAAAATTTGTATAATATAATTTAAAATTTATCCTGCAGACGTACTTACAATGAAGGTGTTTAAATTGAAAATGATGAAATTTTTATTTTATTTATATCTAAATTCAAAGTAAAAAATGAATCAAATGACATAAATTGGATTAATTGAACTAAAATTGATCTAATTTTACTTTAAATCAAATTTAATATAATATTTAACATTTAAAATTATTTAGATGAAATTTCTATTTCAAAAAATATTCATAATATTTCTCTATTAATCAAAAAATTAATTTTTTAAGAAAAATAAGAATGAATCACCATAAGATAATTTTTCAATTCCAATTTACTAAATAATTTTATTTTTTAAAATAAAATTTATAAAGGCATCAAAATTTAGTTTTAAAATAATTGTTCCAATGAAATCCAAAAAATACCTTCTAGTAAAATTCAAAATTTTATGCATAAATATTGATTTCTTCTAATCAAATGCATATCATATATATTGGATGAATTTAAAATAATTTTTTTGAATAGATAATATATAAATTTCATTGATATAATTCTGTAATCCTAATTACATTATTTTAATTATTTAAAACACATTTGGTCACATAAAAATATCTTAAAAAACAATTCTTAAATATTCATATGGTTATTTTATTAATTTATAAATAATTCTTGATGAATGATTTTATTTTAGTTTTATTGAGATCATATTTTTATATGTTATTTAATCATAATTAAAACCTCCAAATTTTCATCTCTGATATAATTATCATTCTAAATAACAATATTAATAACATTTGGTAAAACTCAGACTTGTGTGCATCACAACCCATAAAAACATCATTATTTATTATAATGAAACCAAGCTCAGTATTCCATTCATTGAATGTTCTATGTTAGAATAAATATATTTTCAAAATTAAATATATAATATTTTCTATAAATTTTCTTTTCCTATCTACCTTTAGTGTATTATGTCATACATGCTATCAAATAAAATGTTATTCATTTAGAATTATTTTGGTATTACATTTCTTCCTTAAATCCCAAGACTATGGGAATAATAATATGTCACAATGAATGAACCCCCACCTCTATCATTTTTCAGTTATAATTTTCATCTTCAATAAATTTCTAAGTATATCTAATACAGTCCTACTGTCTATATCAATATATCATACCACATAGCTTTTCTTCTGTTTTACGAGAATCAATTATACAAGAGGTTTTTATTCACTTCATTTAGTCTTAAATTTATTCAATAAATCATTTCAAATAAACTAATTCACATTTTAAAAAATTATATTTCTTTCCAAAAGCTATTAATATATGGTTTTCATTAAAACATATTCATTTCAAAATGAAATGAATAATATCCCCTTTTAATCAAAATAAAAATTTGTGTCATTCATTTAAATTGAAGTTCATTTTTTAAAAACTATCATTTTATTTCAGAATCCATCGACATTGATATTTAATCACACATAGAATATGAAATTTTGATAATATTTATTAAATGACTCAATTCAGTCATTAGAAATCAATTGGAAATCTATTTATAATCAAAAAAGAAACAATAGTGTCACTTATTAAGAATTTTGATTTTAGAAACACAAACCTCAATCATGGTATTATCAATAACTATAATGGGATCCATAATAAAATTTTAAAAATTAATAGAACAATTTTAGGAAAACTATTAGAATTGTAATTCCTAATAAATAAATAATAAAATCCAACAACATACTATGATTTCATATTCCTTAGAGAATAAGAAGCACATTAGGGAAGGGAATTAATCAAAAAATCTATGACATACATTATAATAGAGATTAACACTTTATATTATAATTTCATACAATATTAAATAATTTAGAATGGAAAAAACCACCTCAATAGAGTTTGCAATATAGTTTGGGGTTACTTGGTCCTATGCTAGGATATTTGAAAAATAATGTAGATATTTTTGGGAAAGAAATTATGATGTTTCCATGGATTTCATGAACATACTAATCATTAATGACTATGTTGTGGCTTCCACCAGCTAGTTGGTAGTTCTAGATAGACTGTTTGGGATACAAGGAACAACAACTACATACTAGAGTTACCATGAAGAATTCATGAAAAATAAAATATCAGACCAGTTGGCCAGTAAACCATACCAGATTGTTTTAGGACTGCCTATGGATTTTCTAAATATTGGACCATCACCAATATCATACCAACCATTAGCGAAATCATATGACCTCCCATACATGATTCAGAAGAATCTCCAAACCCATTCAAAGTCTCAAATAAAGAAAAAATAATGAATCAATGGTTAAATATATTGAACAGCATGAAAAAAACCAACAAATTTCTCCCATGATCATATTAAAAAATTTTGGTGACATGTATTGACTACCACCCTATGAATGCAAATAAGGTTGATGATTCCTTGATTTTAAGAGAACATAGTTTTATGAGTGTGATAAGGATTATCATGGATCCATATATATAGGTCTTGTAAAGAATGATCTTGTGATCTTTGGGAATAACAACCCATAATTAATTTTACAAGTAATTTTAAAACAATACATAATATAAAATATGGATAAGTCCATGTAAATTGAAAAGAACAAGAAAATTATGACTAATGGAATAAATGATGTTATATTGAGAATATGGGTAAATGCTCAGGAATTCCTAAAAGGTGATCAAGCTCATTGATGATCATTAGACTAGTAAATTATGGTTGAACTCAACGGGTGGCTAAAAAAGTGCGTGTTTATCCATCCCAAATTTTGGGTTTATACTTTTTTCCATGAAATCATGAATTATGGATCAAAATTCAAGGATAAAAATACAAGTGTAATGGAACTTCAAGGGTACATCGTGGTAGCTGATTCCAGTCTTGCTTCAAAAAATGGGATATTTTTATCATCAAATATTAATATTGGACAATGCAATGGAAAACCAATAGTGGGTGATGGTTGGTAATATTTATTTAGGGGCATTTCACTAACATGTGTATGATAAAATGTTTTCTTTTAACCTCACTTTCTTGATGGTGTATTCACATTACACATCATGTGTACACTATTATTTCCTTTTCTGTATAAGTCTGTTTGGGGATATGGGTTGTGTGAATAGCTCATGCCTTGGGTCATTTTGGTATAAAATGGAATAATAAGACGATGCACATAGATCAAATATTTTTATAAACACTAGTGGATAAAATATTTATAGCTATTTGAGAGGACATTGTTAATGGGTTCATATGAAGTTATAAATTAAGGATTATATGTCTAGATACTTATTATTACATAATGTAATATTTTAAATAATGAATCATTTGGGATTCCATAAAAAATACCTATACCTATATGGATGAGAGAAAATGTTACAATGGAATTCATCATTAGATTCCCAGAAACTCCATGTTTGAATAGTGTTATATGGGCCATCTATTATAATATTACTAATAAATCTAAATTTTTAGTTATAAGAGAATAAAAATCCCTTAATAACCTTTCTTTCCTCTATATAAATTAACTCATTAGGATTTATGAGGAAACTCTATAGATGGAATCTAAACATAACATTCAGTTCACATCAGAATTCAATTATAGAATATAATGGTCTCTCTACTCCGCTAGATCTTAACAAACAACCTATCATCCATATATATACATATAGTATATCTAAAAGGACTATATATTCTTCAGAATATATGATAAAATCATGATATATTTATTTTTTAGGTATGTATGATTAGTATCATTATCTTCTAGAATTTTAAAATAATAATTTCTTTCATTCAAGAATCCATATCACACCACATGAAAAATGTTATTTGAAGATATATTTTTCTATATTTTACGGGGTTGAAGATAGTAATATAATATTAGTTGGCACAAATCATTTGGAGAAGACAACTTCTTGGGTATATACTATTTAGGATCATATTATGGATAGAAAGAGGAGAAAATTAATATATGTTGATTTATATTACATATTTTTTAATATTTTAAATTACATACATAACTGGTTTTTATTGAAATATTATTAATTTCATGATGATTTTATTTTTTTAATCATCAACACACCAATACATCATTGTTTGATTCAATCACTTAAATATAGTTAAATATTGTGATCATATCATACATAATACAAATCCAAATGAAGATATTCAGATTTTATGGTTTTCTTAATTTTAATTTCAATAAATAATTCAGCATGATATTTGGCCAAATCAACAATTTGAATGGCCATATGGACCACACCAGATGACAAAATGAATCATCCAATGAAATATGGAAAGGTGTGATGTTATGTTTTTTGGGATAAATACTGAAGTCAAAATTCATTGATACTGCACCTAAAATCCAAAAAAATCCCATTAAATATGGATAACAATTTCATGTCACAAATCATCCAATAAGTGTCCCATTTATTTCATTAAAATCATTTCCCAAAATTTTATCTTTTATTCAATAACAACAAAAGATTTTGGAATTTTATCCTAATCCAAACACTTAATTAATACGAAAACATATAGAGAAAATTCAAGATATATTATCCCAAAATATTGTAAGAAAATGTTCATATTTGAGATAATTTTCTTATCGTATAACCCATTCAAATTTCATCCAATAAAAAATTATGGATAAAATAGTATAGAAGAACATTAAATAGAAAAACAATAATAAAATTAGATAAAAAATTTTAATTTCCACCACAATTAGAAAGAATTCATTAAAAAATATTATCTAAAACTTTTAAAGAAGATTATTTTTCTGCATTTAGATGTATACCATGTAAAATTGTTGAGATAACTTATAGTTTAGTTTTGGATGGAAACCAGTCCACCACCTTAGGCAAATAATAATTCCCCTCTTCTCCTTTAAAGGATTTTCTCGTATAGTATAAGAGAATGTGAATTGAAATGTCCATATACATTTTAAATGCCTAATATAACCTTATATACTCATGTTTCAATTTGAAAATATTCTCCTACACTTTCTATTTCATGTTTGGTTTCTCATGTTTCCAAATATAATGAAGTAAAATTTTATTCATTTCATTTAAATTTTAAGGAATATTTAATAATCATCATATCTTACTCTAATGGACATGTATTGAAAAAATATTAATGTTCATGAAGTAGATTTATTTAATTTCATATCTCTTACCAATTCTATTTACTTATTCAATTCAATGTTTATGTTCTATATCTCTTGATAAATCATGTGTGAGTTTGGCACCCTGCTAATATCTAGTCCTTTATTTTGATTCTCTTTATAACTCATCTCAGTAAATATTTGCGACAAACTTATTATCCATAAAAATGGATGAGTAAATCACTAATTGAGGTTTTTCAAAATTTTGGGATGTTATGTGATTGAGATATTTCTCTCATTTAACAATCCTTGAATTAATATTATGTATGTCAAACAATAAATATTATGGAATAATATCATGTTTTTTCTAACATGTGTCTTCAATTTATTAGGGGAAGAAAATTTACTCATGGATTCTTGAATATTAAACCTTCTACAATCTATAATTGACAATGATTATAACCCATGTTAATGACTGGATTAAAGAAAAAACTAGTGGTAATTATGAGGAAAATAATCTTGTGAGGTGTATGTTAATTTTATGATATTTTGTAATGATCGATGATATCAAAAAATTACACCCCCAATAATTATGTCATCATAATATTTTTAAAATTTTGATTACTAAATTATTCTATAATTCAATTAAATTAAAATTTGTGAAGAACGACCCCTCTCGTAAGAAAAAATATAACAAAATCAACTCCAAAAAAAGAGTGTTAACGCTTTTAATTTGAATTGAGTACTGATGTAAACATTAATTTAGATCACCAACCATTCAACGGACCATTTTGGTAACATTACATGATTCAAATAGTACCACATACTTGCATGATTCAACTGGTATTTGATTTTTTTTGTAAAAAAAACCAAAACCTAAAAAAGTTAAAATAACACATAAAAATCCACCTTCTTTATTATTTCAAAATTTATTTTAATTACCGATATCCTCTAAAACAATACAGTATCATTTATTGACACTAAAATTGATGTTACACTTCACCGAATGAGGATAAAAATTCAGGATAATCAAATCACATAGGACCCACTCATTTCGTATAAATTGTTCCATATATGGCCAATCATAGGTTATATAGCCTTAAGGAACTGGTTTCCCCTGGTATGAATTTTCAACCCCGTAGTATTTAATATCCATACATTTAGGATGATTTCAAACTCAAATAAATATTTATTCATCTTTTTTTAAATTTCCATGGGCTACCTAGTGAGGATCCACATATTCATCACAAAGAGTTCCAAGTGGTGTGTTCTACCATAAATCCTTAAGGGGTTTCCGAAGAAAAAATTAAGATTCAAAATTTCATTTTTCCATTGATTAATCTGATAAATATTGGATCTATTAAATCGATATTGGATCCATAATCACATAAAATGGCATAGAGAAACTCTTTATAGATGAATTTTTCCATACAACTCAAACAAATCCAATACAAATTTAAATTAGTTGTATCTGTCAATTACAAAATGCATCAATCCATGAGTATGAGTAGTGATTAAAAATTAACATGTAATTTATCCCATACAATAAAATTCCTAAAAAATTATTGACCAAATTCGTTATGAGCATTTTGTAGCTATAGAGGGGTCTATCAACGATGCCACTAGTGATGGTGAACATATTGACCAAACAATTAATGTTACGTGATATATCATAAGAAAAATGGTTTTAAACAATTAGTAATTCCATAAATGAGATCATGATAAAGTCAAATAATTAAAAAAGAATAAATATAATTATCCCAATATGATAAAAATGTGGATTAGTGAGCTTATAGGTCCTGCTAGTAACATGTTTTGGATGTTAAAGAAACAACATATTCTTCTCTACAATCACAGCTTCTTAGAGCTTTTAAAAACTATGTTATATGTATAACACCTGATCATCCAACAGAAAAATTCCCATAATTATATGATTATTAATAAGATTCATCTTGATAAATAGATATCAATTATTAGTTTTCATACTAGTACACCAACTTGCAACAACCAGGTTACCTAATTAGAAACCACATCCAACCACACTATGATCCCTTCTCTCCTACCAATATCATAGTATGGAATGACCATTAATAATTTAGGATTTTTAATCTTGTCTCCCAACCCCATTAATTCATTTATCAAAATCTCATCAAATTCAAATATGGTCAATATAGAGTTGAATTCTAACAACATTATCCTTTTTTACTCCCCCATAACGGTTCAATAAACCTTGTACAACTCATGGTTTCATCTATCATAGTGGTACTTCTCGATTCACAATCATATACAATAGCATTCCAATGAAACCAAATCAAGGAAATCCTAATGCATTAAATGATCATTATTTTAAGAATCCTTGAAAAAGTACTATCGAATAGCATTCATCCTTCACACATTAAAGACTCACACAATTTAAAACTATAATACTAGAATTGAATTCCACCTAATTCAAAAAAAAATCTAATTATTCCAAAATCAATACTCAACTATTTCTAAACCACAAGCGAAATGTAACTGAAATTGATCATTGATTGGGAAACCATATTTCCATTTCTTATGAAAGATCATCATAATAACTTTTATTTGATTAAATAGAAAATGAAATTAAAAAAATCCAAAAAAATGAACCTGTTGTAAAGTCCTGGTTCCGGGTGCCACTCAATGGGTGCCCGAACCCGGTTCCCCACAACACCTCAAGCGAATTTCACCGAACGCTAGAGACTACTGACTAGCAGCGAGGGCCCATGACTGATAGCAGGGAAACTATGCCCTCATTTGTCAAAGTGTAGTGCGGCGGAATAAAATAACAAGCATACAACAACAGTGGAATCAATAAACCATACACATTTCATATAAAAATTGTAGTAAAAGATAACCATCCCATTTTATATATATGATGCAACACATATCAAGTTATAAGAAAATAGGTAGAACATGTTACATAGTAGTACAATGAAATACGGAGTGCAACAAAGCAAAAAAAATAGCCAGTAGCATCCTGAGCCTAGGCCCAGTCCCCTGCTCCCCTACTCCTCAACATCAATCATGTACCTGTATAAGGACCCTTTCCCTTATCTACACCTGCAGAAATGTAATCTGTTTGGGCAAAAAAGAGAGACCCAAACAGGGTGTGAGAAATAAATACCAGCAGGCTCCCACCAAAGGCCCATGCCCAACTGTGTGAAATCATGCAACAACAGTGTGAAGTAGTAAAATGCAATAAATTAAGTAGTACTGAAAGTGACTAACTTAACTGGTTATATTTCCATTTTAATATCAATTTAATCAGTTAATTTAAAATAAACCCATAGTGAATATTCTATGTAAACAGCCTATGTCCTTAGACACGTAAACCCTCACTGTTAGGTAAAGAGAATCCAACACCATAATCTGCCCACAGGCATATAGACATTTCCCATGGGCATAAGAAGTGTCGCCCACCGGGATAGAATCAACTGCTAGCAGGCATAGAAGAAGATTCCCATAGCTAAATAGTTTAGTGCCTATAGGCTAATCATAATGCTTCCCTTAGGATAAATAGTTAACTGGGCCATGCCCAACATGTAACAAGAATTAGACATGCAATTCCTCTCAAGGAAATTCTACATTCATCACTTTAAAGGCATACCCTCGGGTATCCTGGTCAAACGGCTAAACAGATGAACGCAGCCACGGGGTGGTCCTGGATCTAAGAAATGATCCCAAACAGCAGTTTATTATCACAATTAATTTCCTATTCAATTCTAGTTATTTAAAAATAGGTATGGCCATAGCCACACGACACCCCAACATGGGTTCGTGGCACAACGGTACACAAAAACGCACAACAGTTGGAATATAAACACCAAGCCACCTATCTTAAATGCCCCTGAACAATATAATCAAACAATGTTCCACGAATATTCCTAGAATGAGGTCGATATGAGGTGAAATAATAGTCACTTAAACGCAAATAACTTCCCTTAGATGAAGAATTGGAAAGAACTACGCATGGAGATGGGAGGGCTTAGCCGTGCGGTTCCAACGGGATCGATGGAGGTGGAAATGGATTCCTGGTTCGCGATCGATGGATCCTAGAAGATTCGGCCATCCCCTCCTGAGCTCCCTTCTAGTTCTAAGCCTTCCCTATGAACAGGGTTGGCTAATTCCCATTTTATGTGAAAAAAATAAAGTACACGGTATCTACTTTTTAGTACACGACGTGTACTTCCTTCATTTAACTGTTCCTCTGGCGGCACCGTGAATTGTTCATCCATCGATATGATTACACGAAATGTATTCCCAACTAGACGGCGTGTACTGTCACCCAGATGGAAGCTACTTCCACCGCCGTACTGTTTCGCCTGCCGACTGACTACCCTGCGTGTAAGAGACCACTACCCGGGGTGTAGTCGGTTTTACACACTTCGTCACAGAAATAGGAACACACACTGTGTACTCATTCTCCAAGGAAAAAAATAAATGGCGTGTGGAAAAGTACATGTCGTGTAGTCCCAAAATTTGGGAATTTTCCCCATTTTCCTTATTTTCTCAGAATTACTTATGGAAAAGAGAATAGAAGAAACATGTACCTCAATAATAAGAACCAGATTCTTACAAACTTACCCCCTTAAAGAAATTCATCCCCGAATTTACCGTCCAATAGTGGTGAAGATAAATCTCAGAATAGCTCTGGCCACTAGGCATGTACGTCGGTCTCCCGCTCCCAGGTTTCGTCCTGCACTTGGCCATGCTGCCATAGCACTCATACGAGAGGAACTGACCTGCCTCAAAGAACCTTTGTGCTCCTATCAATGATATGAATCAAATGCTCCACAAAGGACGCATCCACCTGTAGCTCATCCTCCTCGAGATAAATGATGTGAGACGAGTCTGAATGATATCGGCACAACTGTTATACATGGAAGACGTTGTGCATGGACTGATACCTCTTTGGTAACTGCAACCGATTGGAAACCGGACCGAATCTCTCCAGAATCTCAAATAGACCCACATATGTCGATGAATGTTTACCCTGTCTCCTGATCCACCTATGACCCAACCTCGGCGAAACACGCAAGAAAACCTGATCCCCGACCCCGAACTCTGAGGGTCATCTGCGGCGATCAGCATAAGACTTCTGATGAGACTGCGCGGTATCCATCCGCTTCTGAATCAAATGGACATGGTCAGATGTATCCTGCATGAGACGTGGTCCCAATACAGTTGCCTCACCTACCTCTAACCAGAATAAAGGTGATCGGCATGGCCAACCATATATTTCATCGTAAGGTTCCATCTCGATAGGTGTATGAAAACTATTGTTATAGGAAAACTCGAATAGGGGTATGTGCTTCTTCCATGAGCCCCCAAAGTCTAGGACGCATGCACGCAGCATGTCCTCAAGCACCTGAATTGTACGCTCTGACTGGCCATCGGTCTGAGGGTGGTAAGCTGTGCTTAGAAGCACCTGTGTAACCAGTGCACTCTGAAAACCCTGCCAAAAATGAGATGTAAAGAGGGTGTCTCTATATAAAACAATAGAACGAGGGACCCCATGAAGAAGTACGACCTCTCAGTTATACAACTTTCCGAGATCGTCAACACCTAAGGTCTCCTTGATCAGCAAAAAGTGAGATACCTTCGTGAGTCTATCCACAACAACCACCATGACATCATTGCCTCGAGCTGACCTTGACAACCGAGTCACGAAGTCCATTGTGACATCATCCCATTTCTACTCCAAGATGGGTAACTGATGTGACAGTCTGGCTAGCCTCTGATGCTCCGCCTTCACCTCCTGACAGATGGAACATCTCATAACAAAATTAGATATCTCTCTCTTCATACCCAGCCACTAGTACTGACACCTCAAGTCATTGAACATCTTGGTAACTCCGGGATGACCTTCCCAAGAGGAAACATGAAACTCCCGCATCGGCTCCTCGCGTATATCCCCTGGAACCCATACTCGTCCATGGAATGGCAGATCCTCATCATCGCCTGTGATCCAACCAAGAGGAGGTTCCTCAATTTCCACTAACTCTCGTAGAACTAGGCCTTCGGAATCAGATAGATGTTGTAAAGACCCGCAAATTTCAAGGAAATTTTTTTTCTTAATTTTCTTTGGAATTTTACAAGGGCGCAGCTTCAGACGGCACCTGATTCCGAGGCCCGGTGTGCCCGGAATCAATTTCCGAAGTTTGGCTCGGGTACGTTCAGTGAACGGACGAGCGGGTTTTTCTATCTTTTGAACCGGTGCCCGGAATCGAATTCTGAGGGCACCGATGAAATCGCAGCGCCGGTATTTGCTTAGAAACGCCTCTTCCGGAGTTGCGTTTGCTCAAGACGTGGTTTTTAAATTTTGCGGCTTTAAGTCAGAATAAAATAAAGTTGTGCGACAACTTTATTTTATTTCACTTAAACTGCTTGGAAGCCACTTAAAGTCACTTAATGGCGGCTTGAACTGAGTTGAACTGGATAGGATGCTATCCAGAAATATCCTACCCCTTGGTAGGATATTTGTGCGGTGGGACCCGCACGAGCCCCGCCGTTTCTTTCGCTAAGTAACGCACCCGCGAAAACCCGTCAAAGTAACTGAAAAGTCAACCGACGCGTTTTCCTTAATTCTTAACAGACCATTTAATTGGGCGGTTTATTTCGTAAATTAAATGGACTGTTTCTTCGTGAATTAAATGGGTCGTTTCTTTCGAATTGATGGATCGTTTCTTAACCGGTTTCGTGTTGGCATGTTTATAAAATAAGACCAACCTAAAAATCCTTGGAAAGGATTTGAGAGAATCTTCGTTCCTCCACCCTCTCCGCGAAGAACGCGAAGAACGCGAAGAACGCCGGAACCGGAATCCGACGACGCACGATCCGCGACGTCAACAGCTTTTCCGCGACCTTCTTCTTCTTCGGTGCCTCTTCTTCCACGGCGAACCTGCGATCGGCGGTTAAAGGTGAGAATCGAAACTTCTAAATTCTCCCTTCTTAATTTCAATAACAACGGATTTAATTAATTAAATCCGTTTGTTCTTGATCCGGAGATTGGCGACGCGACACCGGATACCGCGACGACGCGACGATCTCCTTCTTCCGCGACGAGCGATTCCGCGACGACCTCTCGTCCGACGGCGACTTCGAGGTAGGGATTTATTTTGGAAAAGTTACCCCTTTTAAATTTTCTCATGAATGTTCTTGAAAATTTAAAAAGCCGGTTTCAAGCGAACAATTTTATCTTTAAATAAAATTGTTGGATCATGTGTTGATCATCTTATTCTTTTCTCCCGTTGTTTATGATTAACGCGGAGGGAGCGGGTCTAACGAACAAGACCCGGCAACCCTCCACCGATCATCCTTTTTGTGCGGATTTGGCGGGCGACGGCGAAAGCACGACGCAAGGGCCATTTGTTGATTCCGCAGTGGAGGACGCGTCCCGGGAGGAACAATGGCGCAGACGGGAGGCAAAACGGGCCACCGGAGCAACTCCGGCGGCCCGCGGAAGGAGGCGGCGGCGCGGGTCGCCGGCGCGGCGGCCCGGCCGCGTCCGCGTGACAGGCGGCCCCCCCGCGGGGGCCGCGTTTCTCCAAATGCCGCGGGTCAAACCCGCGGCGGCGGCCTGCTCGGCCGCTCGGCCGAAGCCGAGCCGGCCGGTCCGGTCGACCGGGCCGCGCCCCAGCCGGACCGGACCCGGCCGAGCCGATTCGGGCCGGTTCGGGCCGACCCGGGTCGGGCCGACCCGGTTCGGCCGACCCAAGGGGGGGTTCGGGCCGGGTCGCCCCGGGCCCAGAACCCCCGTTTCGGGCCTTCTTCGGTCTTTCGCCCATATCTTGGGCCAGGGACCTCCGATTGACGAACCGTCAGCGGCTACGCGATCCTTGGATCGAGTCGGTCGTTTCGGTATATTACACTCAAGGTTTCGGAAGACTTTGGGTTCGGCCGGGTTGGTTCGTACACGAAACCAACCGGGCCCTCGGAGCGGAAACGCTCATAACTTGAGCTACGAACGTCCGATCGACGTACCGTCAGCTGTGGTAGTTTCCTCTAAGTGAGACGGAACTTTTGGCATACTCCGCCCGAGGATCGGACACAGGCGGAGTACGGTCGGGTTGGTTTTGCCCTAAAAACCAACCGGGCCCCTGGGACGAAAATGCCAATAACTCTCAGACCGGGCGTCCGATTGACGCGCCGTCTGTTGCGTTGAGATCCTGTTGTCGATACAGAACTTTTGGATACATCAACTTCGGACTACGTGTCAGTTGATGTATCAGCCTCTCGGCTCGTGGAACGGACCCTCCTAACGAGCTCGCTATGTGCGGGAACCCTAGTGCTGGCTGTGACTTCGACGGCAGAGCAGAGATCCTCCGTGGACTGCGACGACGGCAGAGCAGAGATCCTCCGTGGACTGCGACGACGGCAGAGCAGAGATCCTCCGTGGACTGCGACGACGGCAGAGCAGAGATCCTTCGTGGACTGCGGCGACGACTGTGCAGAGATCCTCCGTGGACTGCGTCGACTACTGCACTCAGCGATCCTACGTGGAACAGTGCTACCGAACCTGTGTGAGCTGAATCTTCTTTTTACCTTGAGCGGTGGAGCGCTTGGGTGTAGCGGCGGACCCGTGGTACTTGACAGTGGTGGTGCGCTTGGATGCAGCAACAGACCCTTGGCGGTGGAGCGCTTGGTTGTAGCGGCAGACCCGCGATACTCTACGGAGTGTGTGCGCTTGGTTGTAGCGACAGACCCGCGACGGTGGAGACGTGCGTGCGGAGTACGGAGACCGTGTAGATGACTGAGACCTGACGACTGCTTGACCGACTCGACTTGGAGTGAGTCGACTAGCCCAGTGGACGGAGCGCCCAGTAGTTGGCAGCAGACCCACGGCGGACGGAGCGCCTGGTAGTTGGCGGCAAACCCGCGGTACTCGACAGGAGGAGTACCTCAGTAGGCTATCTGGGTGAGCGCCCGGTATTTGGCAGCAGACCCTCAGCGGACGGAGCGCCCGGTAGTTGGCAGCAGACCCGCGGTACTCGACAGGAGGAGTACTTCAGCAGTCTTAGGTTAGTGAGCAGTACCTCTGAGTCGTGACAGGACCACTGTACACTTCAGAGATGGGGCTCTTCAACATTTACGGTTTCGATAATGAAAATCCTGGTTGAGCTGAATCTTATGTTACTCTCCTTTGTGGATTGTGTTGAACTATCCTATGTGGATTTACTGTTACTCTCCTTTGTGGATTGTGTTGAACTATCCTATGTGGATTTACTGTTACTCTCCTTTGTGGATTGTGTTGAACTATCCTATGTGGATTTACTGTTACTCTCCTTTGTGGATTGTGTTGAACTATCCTATGTGGATTTACTGTTACTCTCCTTTGTGGATTGTGTTGAACTATCCTATGTGGATTTACTGTTACTCTCCTTTGTGGATTGTGTTGAACTATCCTATGTGGATTTACTGTTACTCTCCTTGTGGATTTGAGTCTTGCTTCCTTTGTGGGTTGAGTTGTTCTTGAGCTCGTGAGCAGAGCTAGAATTGGGGACTTAGGTATATGTATGGGCATATACCTAAGTCGATTCAGATGTTACTTCGTGATTGCATCTTTCTTTTGTGCTATATACTTTGTGGATTTCGGGAGACCTTCGGGGGTCTCGGGGTCCTTACTGAGTAGCTTGTACTCACCCCTGCACGGGCTATGCCCGCACCTTGTTGTGTTGGTTGCAGACGACGGACAGCGCTGATCGCGGTTGGGGCGTGGAGCAGGACGGTACCTGTAGGTGGACCACTGGGCGGGACGTGCTCGGAGCGGACGTGGGACCCGAGGAGCCTGGAGGCTATCTGTACCCACCCTTCAGGTGGGATTGCCAGTGGACGACACAAGGCCGCCGTCTTTTCTTCAGTTGCTGTACTTTACTTTTCAGTTGTACTTTACAGTTGGGCTTGTATTTCCGGCCCCCTTTACTTTTCTGCACTTTACTTTCCGCTTGCTGACTCTGTGTGGTTGTTACTTATAAAGGCAATGCCTTCCCTGTTTACTGGGATTTTACGCCTTGGTGCTAGTCGCCAGCCCCTGGCCTATGGAAGGCGGGCTTGGGGTAGTCACGGCACGGGCCCCGAGGACGGGTCGTGACAAATTGGTATCAAAGGTGGTCGGTTCTACCGCGGACTCTGATCGTCCTTTCTTTCTATGTGAAGCAATAGTGTTTAGTGTATTGAGTGTGGTTATCAGTTCAGGGAGCCCAGTGTTGGTGCGGCGGCCGACGTATCCGTACACCAGGACCCTGACTTCTGATTTCCAACTTAATGCACGAAAACACTGATTGCGTGTGTGTTTCCCAAAAGGTTTAAAGTCAGCTCAAACCAGGTCAGCTCACCAGGTATAAATCGTTGACCGTGACACAACTGTTCAGGATGTCACCATGCAGATAGTTAGCTGGAGTTCCGAGAGAGTTCTCGATGATGGCCCACCGAGCAGCGAGACTCCGGTGCAGGGCCCTTTTTCAGTGTTGGCACCTTCGGGTGGTGTACCAGCAGCACCACCACCCGTTAGGCAGAGGATGCCACTAGCTGACAGTGCACGCTAGCAGAGCGCGATGCACGAGTTCCAGCAGTAGAGGCCTCTGAGGATACGAGGCGAGACAGTTTTCCCAGGCAGCAGTGGACTGGATGGAGGCGGTTGCTAGAGTTCTACGCCTAGCTTGGATACTAGTAGAGCGGATGATGATCTTAGCTTCTGTTGTTTCCAGTGAGTGACCATGAGGTTGGTTCTTATAGTAATGAGGCTTCGGTACGCGAACCGATACCTGGGATAGTACCTACGGGTAGTGCGCCAGCTATGTCACTACCTGTTGGTCAGTAGACACTACCGGCGGTACCGGTAGCAGAGAATCACAGGCTTAGTGCCTTACATATGTTTTAGCACCAGATATCCCTCAAGTTTCGAGGTGAGCCTGACTCGTAGGCGGCTGAGGACTGGCTTGAGGAGGTGGTTGTGAGTTTTCTGGAGCTAATACAGCTTCGACAGTACGACATGTCGGAAGCAGAGCACTCATCGTGGCTTACCAATCAATCGTAGTACTCGTTGGTTACGTTGTGATCAGTTCCTTAGACTCGAACTTCTGAGCGAAGTGTGTCTAAGGGAAATCCGAACCATTACTTTTCCTCTATGCATTTCTACCTATGCTAGGATGCTAGAGAGAACCTTTGTGGTTGTGAACGTTAGCAGTGAAAGGCAGGAAACTAGCGCCAGTCTCAGAGACTCGGGCGTGTAAAATGTTTCAGGAGGAGGAAGTGCTAAGGACAGATGAATCTGCAGGGTAGCAGACGTGGAAGCGGAGCTTAGAGAGCAGCATGTGGTGGTGTACATTTCGACATGTTACGACCACCCGACTTAGTAGTCCCCGCCAGGCTCAGGGAGCAGGAGGGCTGGGGAGGAGAGTAGCTGCATTGCGGTCAAGGAGTGTGACCCAGGAACTCTAAGAATGATTCGGGGTACGAATTATGTCTACTACGAGCTGCCATATCTATAGACATAGGAACCGATCATTCAACCCTTCCACGAATCATGTCCCAGACCTAGAGGTTCCGGGTAAGCCGTAGACTTGACCCTCACGTCTGGAGATACCTTTGGGAGGAGACTCGATAATCACACTTACGCCGACGGTGTGATTTGACCTCGAGGCGAGAGTTTCGGTTGGAATCTCTTGGTGGCAGCGTAGAGGCCTTACGACGTTGATCTGGGTATGATTCACAAATCATACCCCGGTTGACTGTTTTAGGCAAACGTCGGAATGGGTTTTCCTTGGTCGGCGAAAAGGAAACCCTGGGCAGCACATGTTAAACTCAGGCATAAGAGGGTGTGGCCGATCACTCTTGAGTTGGTCAACCCTACCCTTGTGGCAGCAGGAGTTTTGAGTTTCAGTTCTAACCTAAAAAGGGAAACCTCTTGAATTCGAGGGGGACGAACACGTTCTTATACGGTCTCAACCCGATGAGGTTTCAGAGATGTGGCCGAGGCGGCAGGTTATCTCCGAAGTTCGATGGGCCTTTCCAGGTCCTCAGCAGGATAGGAGAGGTGGCTTATCGCCTGGCTCTACCACCTCAGTTGCACCGGGTGCACGATGTCTTTCACGTGTCTCAGCTGAGGAGATACGTGCACGACCCGACGCACATCATCGACTTTGGGGAGCTGGACGTGGACGATGGGGCGACTTTTGCGGAGGTCCCAGTGGAGATCGAGGATCGACAGGAGCGGGTCCTACGTGGGCGGTCGATTCCTCTTGTGCGCGTCAGATGGCAGCACGGGAACCTCCAGGAGAGCACTTGGGAGCGGGAGGCTCAGATGCGTGCTCAGTACCCCCATTTGTTCCCCTAGTTTTTGATGTATCTTTACGGGGACGTAAAGCCCTGAGGTGGGAGTAATGTAAAGACCCGCAAATTTCAAGGAAATTTTTTTTCTTAATTTTCTTTGGAATTTTACAAGGGCGCAGCTTCAGACGGCACCTGATTCCGAGGCCCGGTGTGCCCGGAATCAATTTCCGAAGTTTGGCTCGGGTACGTTCAGTGAACGGACGAGCGGGTTTTTCTATCTTTTGAACCGGTGCCCGGAATCGAATTCTGAGGGCACCGATGAAATCGCAGCGCCGGTATTTGCTTAGAAACGCCTCTTCCGGAGTTGCGTTTGCTCAAGACGTGGTTTTTAAATTTTGCGGCTTTAAGTCAGAATAAAATAAAGTTGTGCGACAACTTTATTTTATTTCACTTAAACTGCTTGGAAGCCACTTAAAGTCACTTAAAGGCGGCTTGAACTGAGTTGAACTGGATAGGATGCTATCCAGAAATATCCTACCCCTTGGTAGGATATTTGTGCGGTGGGACCCGCACGAGCCCCGCCGTTTCTTTCGCTAAGTAACGCACCCGCGAAAACCCGTCAAAGTAACTGAAAAGTCAACCGACACGTTTTCTTTAATTCTTAACAGACCATTTAATTGGGCGGTTTATTTCGTAAATTAAATGGACTGTTTCTTCGTGAATTAAATGGGTCGTTTCTTTCGAATTGATGGATCGTTTCTTAACCGGTTTCGTGTTGGCATGTTTATAAAATAAGACCAACCTAAAAATCCTTGGAAAGGATTTGAGAGAATCTTCGTTCCTCCACCCTCTCCGCGAAGAACGCGAAGAACGCGAAGAACGCCGGAACCGGAATCCGACGACGCACGATCCGCGACGTCAACAGCTTTTCCGCGACCTTCTTCTTCTTCGGTGCCTCTTCTTCCGCGGCGAACCTGCGATCGGCGGTTAAAGGTGAGAATCGAAACTTCTAAATTCTCCCTTCTTAATTTCAATAACAACGGATTTAATTAATTAAATCCGTTTGTTCTTGATTCGGAGATTGGCGACGCGACGCCGGATACCGCGACGACGCGACGATCTCCTTCTTCCGCGACGAGCGATTCCGCGACGACCTCTCGTCCGACGACGACTTCGAGGTAGGGATTTATTTTGGAAAAGTTACCCCTTTTAAATTTTCTTGTGAACGTTCTTGAAAATTTAAAAAGCCGGTTTCAAGTGAACAATTTTATCTTTAAATAAAATTGTTGGATCATGTGTTGATCATCTTATTCTTTTCTCCCGTTGTTTATGATTAACGCGGAGGGAGCGGGTCTAACGAACAAGACCCTGCAACCCTCCGCCGATCTTCCTTTTTGTGCGGATTTGGCAGGCGACGGCGAAAGCACGACCCAAGGGCCATTTGTTGATTCCGCAGTGGAGGACGCGTCCCGGGAGGAACAATGGCGCAGACGGGAGGCAAAACGGGCCACCGGAGCAACTCCGGCGGCCCGCGGAACGAGGCGGCGGCGCGGGCCGCCGGCGCGGCGGCGCCGGCGACCGGAGGCGGCGGCGCCCGGCGCGCCGCCGTGGAGATCTCCCTCCGCGGCTGAAGCCGCGGCGGCGGCGGCCGGTTCCGCGGCCGCGCGGAACCGGGAACGGACGCGGCGGCCCGGCCGCGTCCGCGTGACAGGCGGCCCCCCCGCGGGGGCCGCGTTTCTCCAAATGCCGCGGGTCAAACCCGCGGCGGCGGCCTGCTCGGCCGCTCGGCCGAAGCCGAGCCGGCCGGTCCGGTCGGCCGGGCCGCGCCCAGGCCGGACCGGACCCGGCCGAGCCGGTTCGGGCCGGTGCGGGCCGACCCAGTTCGGCCGACCCAAGGGGGGGTTCGGGCCGGGTCGCCCCGGGCCCAGAACCCCCGTTTCGGGCCTTCTTCGGTCTTTCGCCCATATCTTGGGCCAGGGACCTCCGATTGACGAACCGTCAGCGGCTACGCGATCCTTGTATCGAGACGGTCGTTTCGGTATATTACACTCAAGGTTTCGGAGGACTTTGGGTTCGGCCGGGTTGGTTCGTACACGAAACCAACCGGGACCTCGGAGCGGAAACGCTCATAACTTGAGCTACGGACGTCCGATCGACGTACCGTCAGCTGTGGTAGTTTCCTCTAAGTGAGACGGAACTTTTGGCATACTCCGCCCGAGGATCGGACACAGGCGGAGTACGGTCGGGTTGGTTTTGCCCTAAAAACCAACCGGGCCCCTGGGACGAAAATGCCAATAACTCTCAGACCGGGCGTCCGATTGACGCGCCGTCTGTTGCGTTGAGATCCTGTTGTCGATACGGAACTTTTGGATACATCAACTTCGGACTACGTGTCAGTTGATGTATCAGCCTCTCGGCTCGTGGAGCGGACCCTCCTAATGAGCTCGCTATGTGCGGGAACCCTAGTGCTGGCTGTGACTTCGACGGCAGAGCAGAGATCCTCCGTGGACTGCGACGACGGCAGAGCAGAGATCCTCCGTGGACTGCGACGACGGCAGAGCAGAGATCCTCCGTGGACTGCGACGACGGCAGAGCAGAGATCCTCCGTGGACTGCGACTACGGCAGAGCAGAGATCCTTCGTGGACTGCGGCGACGACTGTGCAGAGATCCTCCGTGGACTGCGTCGACTACTGCACTCAGCGATCCTACGTGGAACAGTGCTACCGAACCTGTGTGAGATGAATCTTCTTTTTACCTTGAGCGGTGGAGCGCTTTGGTGTAGCGGCGGACCCGTGGTACTTGACAGTGGTGGTGCGCTTGGATGCAGCAACAGACCCTTGGCGGTGGAGCGCTTGGTTGTAGCGGCAGACCCGCGATACTCTACGGAGTGTGTGCGCTTGGTTGTAGCGACAGACCCGCGACGGTGGAGACGTGCGTGCGGAGTACGGAGACCGTGTAGATGACTGAGACCTGACGACTGCTTGACCGACTCGACTTGGAGTGAGTCGACTAGCCCAGTGGACGGAGCGCCCAGTAGTTGGCAGCAGACCCACGGCGGACGGAGCGCCTAGTAGTTGGCGGCAAACCCGCGGTACTCGACAGGAGGAGTACCTCAGTAGGCTATCTGGGTGAGCGCCCGGTATTTGGCAGCAGACCCTCAGCGGACGGAGCGCCCGGTAGTTGGCAGCAGACCCGCGGTACTCGACAGGAGGATTACTTCAGCAGTCTTAGGTTAGTGAGCAGTACCTCGGAGTCGTGACAGGACCACTGTACACTTCAGAGATGGGGCTCTTCAACATTTACGGTTTCGATAATGAAAATCCTGGTTGAGCTGAATCTTATGTTACTCTCCTTTGTGGATTGTGTTGAACTATCCTATGTGGATTTACTGTTACTCTCCTTTGTGGATTGTGTTGAACTATCCTATGTGGATTTACTGTTACTCTCCTTTGTGGATTGTGATGAACTATCCTATGTGGATTTACTGTTACTCTCCTTTGTGGATTGTGTTGAACTATCCTATGTGGATTTACTGTTACTCTCCTTTGTGGATTGTGTTGAACTATCCTATGTGGATTTACTGTTACTCTCCTTTGTGGATTGTGTTGAACTATCCTATGTGGATTTACTGTTACTCTTCTTGTGGATTTGAGTCTTGCTTCCTTTGTGGGTTGAGTTGTTCTTGAGCTCGTGAGCAGAGCTAGAATTGGGGACTTAGGTATATGTATGGGCATATACCTAAGTCGAGTCAGATGTTACTTCGTGATTGCATCTTTCTTTTGTGCTATATCCTTTGTGGATTTCGGGAGACCTTCGGGGGTCTCGGGGTCCTTACTGAGTAGCTTGTACTCACCCCTGCACGGGCTATGCCCGCACCTTGTTGTGTTGGTTGCAGACGACGGACAGCGCTGATCGCGGTTGGGGCGTGGAGCAAGACGGTACCTGGAGGTGGACCACTGGGCGGGACGTGCTCGGAGCGGACGTGGGACCCGAGGAGCCTGGAGGCTATCTGTACCCACCCTTCAGGTGGGATTGCCAGTGGAAGACACGAGGCCGCCGTCTTTTCTTCAGTTGCTGTACTTTACTTTTCAGTTGTACTTTACAGTTGGGCTTGTATTTCCGGCCCCCTTTACTTTTCTGCACTTTACTTTCCGCTTGCTGACTCTGTGTGGTTGTTACTTATAAAGGCAATGCCTTCCCTGTTTACTGGGATTTTACGCCTTGGTGCTAGTCGCCAGCCCCTGGCCTATGGAAGGCGGGCTTGGGGTAGTCACGGCACGGGCCCCGAGGACGGGTCGTGACAGATGTCTCATCCTCGCTCTATCCCGGAGGGTAGAATTCAGAGAAAATGATGAAAGATAAGTTTTCCCCCAGTTGTCGTGCACCTCCAAATGAATCTTAGAGAACAAAGCCATAAGCTGTCACTCATCACTGGTCTCCTACATAGCCTGTATATGAGTCTTCCTTCTCAATGCATCAGCTACTGTATTACCATTACTAGGTGTATAGACAAGCTCAAAATCAAAGGACTGAAGGTATTCGAAGCACCTTCACTGCATCAGATTCAATTCACACTGATTAAAGATATTCTTGAGACTTTTGTGGTCTGTGAAAACCACAAAATGCTCTCCCAATAGATAGTGTCTCCAACAGTGCAACACATGAACAACTGCAGCCAACTCGAGGTCATGCGTCGTGTAATTCCTCTCATGTGGCCTCAATTTCTGAGAACCGTATGCAACAACTCGATCGCCCTGAATTAACACTGCTCCCAACCCAATACCTGATGCATCACAATAAACTGTATAGCTCTTCCCTTGTATTGTAAGTATCAGGACTTGTGCAGATTTCAACCTTCCTTTCAGGTCCTGAAAGGCTATCTCACAAGCTTCTGACTAAACAAACATTACACCATTCTTAGTCAGACTTGTCAATGTCATCGCTAAGTGGGAGAAGTCCTATATTATGTGTCTGTAGTAAATAGATAGCCCTAAGAAACTTCGAATCACAAACACGTTCTTAGGCTGCTCCCACAAAACTACTGTTCTAACCTTCTCTGGGTTTACTGAAACTCCATCCTCAGAGATGATATGACCCAGGAAGTGTATCTAGTCCATACAAAAGTGGCACTTTGAGGGCATATCATATATCTGATTCTCTCTCAGTGTACTCAATAAGATCTCAAGATGGGTGTCATGGTTGTATCAAGTGTGAGAGTGCACGAATATGTCTTCCATGAATACGACCACAAAGGAATCCAGATAAGGATGGAACACACGATTCATCAGAGCCATGAAAACTGCTGGCGTGTTCTTGGGTTCGAACGGCATAACCAAGTACTCGTACAGACCATATCTGCTACGAAAAGATGTAAGCAGTATATCTGATGGTCTCACGCATAGCTGATGATATCCTGACCTCAATTCAATATTCGAGAACACTCATTGTCCATGAAGTTGATCAAAAAGAACATCAATCCTTGGCAAGGGATATCGGTTCTTGACCGTCAACTAGTTCAACTTCCGATAATCCACACAGATTCTGAGGGTACCATCCGTTTTCGTCACAAAAAGGACCGTAGAACCTCACAGAGAAGTACTGGGTTGATAAAACACTTATCCTGTAACTCCTCTAATTGCCTCTTGAGCTCCTACAACTCAGGTGTGTCCATCCTGTAAGGAGGAATGGACACCAGTGATGCCCCTGGCACAAGCTCGATAATGAAATCCACCACTCGCTCTAAAGGTAAACCCGAATAGTCGTCCAGGAAGACATCCCTGAAACGATCATCCACTAGAGGGAAATCCATCTATCAAGCCCCCTTATCATCTAGATATAAACTCTCTATTTGGTTTGTGACTCCACCTCTCCCATGATGCTCTGGTCCAGCTCGACTCTCCTGAACATCCCATTCACCCTTGTATAGAAACGCTCCCCCCTATGGCGACGTGAAACTCACCCTACAACTATAGCAATCTACAATGGCTTAGAAGGGAACCAACCAGTCCATCCTGTGAATGAATTCATAAGATGTCATCTCTAAGACATAGAGGTCTCATAGAAAGTGACACCCACCAACCTCAAGGGGGAACTCCTTGCACTGAAACAGACATGTTTTTCTAGTTCCCAAAGGAATTTCTAGCATCATTAGATCAGAATAAGTAGAAACACAGAGCCCAAGGCTCTCCACTATGGGTAAATATATGAAACTATGTGTACCACCCATATCAAAAAGTACTAAAGATAAGACAGAAGATAATAGAATAGTACCTATGACTGTAGAAGGTCAGGGATCCTACTCCTGCTGGGTCTGCTGCACTGCATATGTTTGCCCAGTTCCGCAGCCCTGCAACACAGCCTAACTACCCGGAGTTGTCCTGCCCCGCTACCTCTGAGATCCAAGTGTTTGGAGACCACAGACACGACCACCATCTTAGCATGATCATCCTGACGTATTCCAGTTCCATGACTGGTAAGAATCCATTGGTCCTGCTCCTGTATGCGGAGTCTGCATAGATCCCCTCTCACTAGCCACTGGTGGAAACACCCTAGAAAAGCGCTGCAGATGACCCATCCTGCCGCAAGCTCGACACTCCACTGGGTCTCGTGGACACTATGGCCTCTTGTGCCCCTCTCTACCACACTGGTTTCACATGACCTGGCCACCTGAAGCATTCTTCTTGCTGGTACTACTACCCTGAGAGAAGTCCATCTATCTCTTCCTCTTACCAGTAGAAATAGTACCAGAAACTGGTGCTGAACTGCTCTGGCCCACACCAATAGCTTCCCAAAGGTCCCTCTCTGTAATCAGTGCCTGGTTCACAATATCATGTACTAAAGGCAACCAGAAAACATTCACAAAATCTTTGATGTCATATAGAAGACCTTCCTCAAAGTATCTGGCTCTCAACTTCTCATCACCCACCAGAACGGGTGAAAAATGCTGAAACTCGGTAAAGAGAGAAGAATAATCCATCACCGACATAGCTCCCTGATATGGATTCATGAACCATCGAGCTCGATCTTCCCTTAGTGTCTCTAGGAAGAAAAATTAATATAAGGATGCGTAAAATCTTCCCATGCCATGTCTCTGTGATGCTCTGACTGGGTGGTGACATCCCACAACCTCTTAGCGGAATCGCGCAGCATATATGTTGTGAGCTTGATCCTCCTCCCTGGAGGCGTCTCTAGATGGTCGAAGATAGTCTGCATAGACCCCAGCCAAGATTCTGTAGCCTGTGGTCGGCCATCCCCGAAGAACATCAGCAGATGATGCTGCCAGAATATATGAGTTAACTCGGCCATAGAGGTGGAAGCCGGCGGTGCTCCCTAAAAGGTCTGCATGAATCACATAAATCCTTCACAGAACTGCACCTCCACGCCTGTGTCTGGAATAACGGCTAGCATCACATCTGGCTCTGCTGGAGGATCCACTGATAGCTCATGGCCTAACATCTCTGGAGTATAATCATTGACTCTCTCCTGGAGAACAACACGTGGTCGTCTCGGTGGCATAGCACTACAAGGTCAAAACACACATTATATTCATGATTAATAAAGAACGAAAACTAAGAAAACCAAATGGGAATAGGAGGAAGAAGGAATTTAAAATTTTCAAAACAAGACTACACTGTGTGTATAATGACTACAGAGCCTGTACCTGACTTCTGTTCCCCTGCTCGGGTCCTTCTACACGGCTAAGACACACAGCTCCCATTGAACAAAACTATAGGTCGTGTATATCATCTACACGACGTGTATGGTGTAACTTCCAACTTCCCATGTCTTTTCTGACACGGCTTATTACTCTGCTTGACACTACACTACATGTTACACCCACACACGGCATGTACGCCACCCTATTTCCTAGTCACATGGCATGGTCTACACGGTCTGTCACTGGTCAAGACTACAGAGCATGTCCCCAGGTACAGACATGTACTAGACAAGCTCTACCGACCCTTGTTTGTTTGTTACACGACCAGAATCTGGGTCAACACTACACTGTGTGTACAGAATCTGGACAGCGTGTTCGTCCCAAGCATTTCCCTTCCACGTATCTCAGCCTACACGGTTTGTGACACGGAAATATACTACATGACGTGTACTTAAAAAGATTCCTTTTCTCCCCGAACTGAAGAACATACATAGTGTGTTTAAGGTACTACACAGCGTGTCTACTGGGTTTTCCGAACAGTATGCCTCAGAAACTTCTCTAGTGCCCAGAAAATACTGATAAATAACACCTATGTGTAAAATTTCAACCCGTTAGGGCCCATATATTCCACGAATCAAAGTTTCACATCTTATCTGTGTTATAACAAAATAAAAAGCTAAGGATCCACCAAATTCCAGTCAATGAGGGCCCATACTCCCTAAAAACAAATGTTTGGCGTCCATTCTATCAACAGACCCATACAATAATAACCTATCACCTAGCAGGTATTTATCAAGCGGCTATCATAACAACATTATCTTCTAGAACGACGACTATCACATCATCATGAAATTCCTAATGCACCTACATGGCATGGAAACTATGCATGGAATGTGATTCCTAGAATGTGCCTCAATGATGCATGAGATGATATACCGTCATATCATAGGGTTGCAACTAAATAAACCACGTAGATAAAATATAAACAGCATGATCACAAGTGCATCACCCAATTGTGAAATCAAATCAATTGTGAAATTTGAAAAATCAAATGAATTGCAAAAGGATGAGGTAGACTGGCTTTTCCATGTACATGGGTTAGCTACGTCTGGGAACAGCTTATTACCAACTACCTTTCCCATCCTATCCCTGACTAAGGATCCAAATAGTAAATTAACGAAAGGAACTCCTCTGATACCACATTGTAACATCCCTGTTCCGGGTGCCACTCAACAGGTGCACGAACCCGGTTCGCTACATGACTTCAAGAGAATTTACCCAAACGTCAGAGACTGCCGAATAACAACGATGGACCAGGACTGATAGTGGGTAAACTATGACCTCTTTTGTCAATGTGTAGTGCTGCATAATAAAATAACAAGCATACAATAACGGCGGAAGCAATAAACCATGCACATTTAATATAACACCTGCAGTAAAACATAACCAACAAGTTATATAGATATGATGCAACATGTCTCAAGTTCTAAGAAAACAACAAGAACATGTTACAACGATGTACAACACAATACATAGTGCAAAAAATAAAAACAAAACAGCTGGTAGCATCGTGAGCCTAAGCCCGGTCCCATGCTCCCCTACTCCTCAACAACAATCAATTACCTGTATAAGGATCCTTTCCCTTATCTACACCTGCAAAAACATAATCTGTTTGGGCCGAAATTCATGAACCAAATAGGGTGTGGGAAATAAATCCCAAGAGTCAGCCACCAATGGACCATTCCAAACTGCGTGAAATCATGCAACAATAGTGTGCAGTAGTAAAATGCAATAAAGTAAGGAGTACTGAAAGTGACTAATTTAACCCGTTATATTCCCATTTAAATATCCATTTAATCAGTTAATTTAAAATAACAACACAGTGAATATTCTAAGTAAATAGCCTATGTCCTCATGCATGTAAACCCCTACCCTAAGGTAAAGAGAATCCAACACCAGAATCTTCCCACAGGCATATGGATATTGCCCACAAGCATAAGTAGTGTCACCCACAGGCACAGAATCAACTACCCACAGGCACAGAAGAAGTTGCCTATAGGCTAAATAGTACAGTGCCCACATGCTAATCACGATGCTACCCTCAAGCTAAACAGGAAACCGGGGCATTCCCAACATGTAACAAGCAGTAGAGAAGCAATTACTCTCAAGGAAATTCTACAATCATCACTTTAAAGGCATACAATTGGGTTTCCTGGACAAACGACTAAACAGAGGAATGCACCCCCGGTGTGGTCCTGGATCCAAGAAATGATCCCAAAAATTAGTTTATTATCACAATTAATTATATATACAATTCTAGGTATGTAAAAATATCCATGGCCTCAGCCACACGACACCCCAACATGGGTTCGTGGCACAACGGTACACAAAAACGCACAATAGTTTGAATATTAACACCAAGCCACCTACCTTAAACGCCCCTTATCAGTATACTCGAATGACTTTCCACGAATCATCCTAGAATTAGGAAGATTTGAGGTGAATGAAAAGTCGCTTAAAAACAAATAATTTCCCTAAGAGGAAGAATTGGACAGAACTACATTGGGAGATGAGAGGGCTAACCCATTCGGTTCCAATGAGATCGACGGATGCGGAAACAGATTCCTGGTTCATGATCTGCTGATCCTCAAAGATTTGGCCATCCCCTCCCAAGCTCCTATCCTATTCTAAGCCTTCCATGTGAATAGGGTTGGATAATTCCCATTTTAAGCAGAAAAAAAACAAAGTACACAGCATGTACTTTTGATTATACGGCGTGTACTTCCATCATTTAACTGTTCCTCTGGCAGCACCGCGAAATGTTCATCCATCTATATGAGTACACAATGAGTATTCTTGACTACACGGTGTGTACTATCGCCCAGCTGGAAGCTACTTCCTTCGCCATACTATTTTGCCTACCGACTAACTACAAGGTGTTTATAATACCACTACACGACGTGTAGTCAGTTTTTACACACTTTGTCACCGACATGGCTACACATCCTATGTACTTGTTCCACACGGCCATAAATACATGGCGTGTGGAAAAGTACACAGCGTGTAGTCCCAAAATCTGGTATTTTCTCAATTTTCCTTATTTTTTAAAAAATACTTAAGGAAAAGAGAAATGAAGAAACCTTTACCACAAAAATAAGAACCAGGTTCTTACACCCGAATCCAGTCCATTTCCTCCTTCCATCACTCTAAAGAAACCAATTCCATTTTATCAAGCCATATATAATCTTGATATTTTAATTTATCCTAATTTTGAATGATCTAAATATTTATATATCTTTATGTAATCATTAACCTAGGAAATTCCATCAAAAAATTTCAAATTACAAAATGTTTCTTAATGAATTTTGCAACACAAAGTGTCATCATGGGACCATCAAAAATGATTCAACCTTATAGTCACTTCAAGTGATGTAAAAAGATCCAAGGAACTATAGAGTTCCATGGTAGATAGGGGGATCCATCATTGATGATTCACACAAGTACATGTGAGACTCAATAAATGACATGTCCGAATCCATCTAATATAATATTGGTCTTGGTCACTTTCACCAATCAAGTGTTTTCATCCAGTTATCCCACAAAGCACTGGCTATGTCGATGGTACAATTGAGGATATCCTAGTTTGGTTAAATGATATTGTTTTCATAATTTATTTTGATGTAATAGATATAGAAGGTGATTATTATAATTCTTTATATCCTAATATTATACTAAGGTCATTAATTATGTGATCTAAAACATAGAGTGATGTCTATTAATAAATATAATTAAAGGAATTTAGTGAAAAACTGTTCAATTTTTTATATTTTTCAATCCATTTCATACCCATCAGAGGATCAATATATATTCTATATACATTCTTATGTGGGAACTTCTAAGATACAGATGAATCATGTCCTATCATGATCTTCCTGTTATAATAATAGAATTATTTTTAAATTTTTACCCTGATTATCCCCATCATAAACATGAAAGATGATATTGATATTTTATTTATAGACTCAATCAATCTTATGGATATTTAAAACTAATATAAATCCCATATCACATATGATCTCTATTACAACTTATTATAATGTAATGGGGAAATGAATCAAAAAAATTGGAATCCATTTACCTATTCCAATATTGTCTTTACCACAAATAAAAGATGAAACTGATCTGAATCCTCTTTTTACACACAAATAATATGCATTCCAATTCTCAATTTCACCATAGGTATATGGTAAAAATTCATTAACTTTCCTAGATAGAACATATTCATATAGTGTAATTCATTTTGGAAATTTCAATTATTTATAAACATTAAATATTTGTATTATGATTATAGTTTTTGAATTAATTGATCATTTCCTAGAGGTATTCATGGATGAAATTACCATTTATGGTGAGTCATTTTAATTTGGTTTTCAATCTCCCTCTTTAGTCCTATAAATGATTTTCAAATGTTACACTATGATGAATTATGAAACATTTCACTTCATTGTTACATATGAGATTCTTCTTAGAATCATAATTTATTAATAGGGATTTCATGTTGATTGTACTATGATTGAGGTCATCCAATCACTTCATGAATCAACATTAGTTCAAGAAATTTGATTATTCCATTTTCATTTTAGTTTCTCTAGGTGATTCATCCAAAATTTATGCAAGATTACCCTCCCATCAACTCATATTTTCAAGAATCATGTTAAATTCAACTATGATTATGATTTCATGATAACCTTCAATTGAAATCAAATCCATTCATACATCTACCAGGAAAAGTCAACCCCCTAAATTGTGCCTTTCCCTTTAAATTGATGCGTGATTCTTCTAGTAGGGATGTTGGATTTGTTCTTGGTCAGGGAATATAAAAAACCACTCAAGTTAGTAATTATTACATAAAAAACATGATGAAACTCAATATTATTGCACTCTCACTGAAAAGGAACATTTTTTATTCTTTTACCCTGGATAAATTTCATTCCAATATCTTAGGTAAGATAATCATAATAATCATATAACATTCATCTTTTAATGTTCATACAGTGGAAAAGTGATTATAAAACATGCTTAATAAGATGTATCCAAATACTCCAGGATATTGACCGTCAGATCAAAGGTATACCTAGAAAATAGAAACCCATATTTAATCATATGATCTTATTTTATAAATCATCTTATTATAAAGTAATAAATCCTTAATTTCATACTGAACAAATCTATTCACTCACTCCAAAATTACTATGAAATTATATAATTGTAAATTACATGGATGTTGGTGTGTTTCATTAAAAGTACTCAAATTAACAACTTGTAATGTCTAAAATATATTTAAAATACTAATTTTGGGAAGAGAATAATAATTATAAGATTGGGTATGGATTTTTTATTGGGATATGTGTTTATGAAGATGAACATTTCTCCATTCAAGAATTTATCCACTCAATTCCCGAAGGTGTCCACATAGGACCATAAAGGCCATCCTAAAATTTCTTTGATTCTAGAATATACTAGGTTTCACTATTTAAGGACATACATGAGTTATTTCAATCCAATCCCACTTTTGAATATATTGTCACTATTTCGAAATGTTATGAAATACCACTATTAACATTAATATATTGGGTGATCTTTGATGTTTGTGGTATTCATTTTAGGGGATCATTCCCACTTCTAATGAATTATCATACATTAATATTATGTTCAACAAATTCTCAATGTTGGTCGAGGTTAAAACTACTATAAAAGATGATGAACATACTGATAATTAGATCATAAAAACCCACATTTTCTATCAATTTTGAACTCTATGTAACTTGGAACGTGACTTAGGAACCCATTTAGGTAATTGAACCATGGAATTTATGATGAAATTGAATGGTTCTGTAAATTAAAAATAAACTACACATCACCCGCAAACAAATTGCATGGACGAAATTTTAAATAGAAAAGTGAATAGATTTATTTATAGAATTGTTAACCAACCAAAAAAATACTATCTTAAAACTATTAGTGAAGCGCTTTGGTATTACCAAGATTCCAATAAAACACAAATTTTGATATCTCATTTTAGGATTTTTTATATTAAACAGTTTCATTTAATATTAAAAATATAATATAAGTCAATATGGTCTATATAAACCGATAACATTTTTTGTGAAAATTTCAATGAAGAGATATTATTGATTCTAATTGAAATTTAGTAGATTCACCTTGATTCCTATGAGAATTCCAAAATCTAAAATGAATAATTCAATGTAATCTATTATTAACACTTCCTATGAAATGTATTTCATGAAGTTGAAAATGAAATTACCTTCACTTATCGATTTCAATTTCACCCATGTAAGCATACTTATTATTATGAAGGTCCATTTTTTGTTACTAATGATTACCCATTTTGAGTAGTTTAAGTACAAAAATACACATTCCAAAGTACATTAACAATTAATTGAAATCACTACTATGAGAGGAAATACACCTCATAAATTACATCAACTATGATGAGATCCCCAACTACAGGAGTACACTGAACAATGGATGGAGATGGTGACTCACAAAATTGAAACATGGGGAAACAATTTCCCTTTAACTCTCTCTATCCCCTACCTCTATTCCCCCGTATATTTATCTACATATTTATGGTCTTTATTATTCTTCATATATAATTATCACGTTCACTATATTTATTTCACTTTATTCATCTAAAAGATTTTCTTATCTTTTGTGTTGGTGTCCTTCCAAAAAAAAATATATAAAATAAAAACTAAACGAGTCATAATTAATGGCTATTAAAATTTGAAATTTCATCCAACCATTTTTGGGAGTCCATATACATTCTTTCAACTCAAAAAATATTTATTTTAATCATATACTTGTTTATGAATTTTAATATCAAGGACTATATGTTTTTGATACATGATACTTTGTTAGAAATTTATTTCCCAACATATAAGGAACAACACTATTTTTACTACCATGGTCACCAATGATAATATATTCATATTTTCTATTTTTCACCCAGGTTTTTCGAGTTTGGATTTTGTGTACCTTTGAGTTTAATTTCATAATTTTGTGTTCACAATTATGATAGATGCATTTTCTATAACACATTAGAATCAAACTTTCCAAATAGCCTCTCATTCCCTGATATTTATCCTCCTTTAAAACGCCCTTTAGAGATTATGAAAACCATTTCCTTCAATAACCACGTGACATGACAAAATACTAGTCACACCCAAAACTACATGGATTTTTCATAACGTTGTTTTTTTAAAATCTTGTGTGGGATAATGGATTTCTTTTTTGGTGTCCTAAAGTTGGTTTCAAATGAGTCGTCATATTTTATAGGGAAAACATCAATTTAAGTGAGTGGGAGAGGATATCATTTAGTAGGACATATGAATTTATATATTTTTAAACCAATATGACTAAATTTATTTGAACTGTGATCAAATAACAATGTAATAAATGTAAAAGAATTAATAAATGTTAAGATAATTAAAATGAAAAAAATGACAAAAAGAATGTGATCTATCTTGGATGAGTATATAATAACTATTCACTATCCATTGATCAAATTATAAATATTAAAATAAGTTTTAGTATAATATAAAACATGGGTTAGGATATGATTGCAATTTGTAATCCTTGTTCAAAATCAAAAGAAATAATGAAAAAGTAAAAAATATATAGAAAAGTGAACTTGAATCATCTTTTATTATGTTTTTTGGAAGATTTATTGGGTACCTATTTCATCATTTCATCCATTTCATATTCTTAATGAATTTTTTAACTCCTTCAAAAATTAATTACTTTTTTAATATGGAATTTCATAACCTAGAATATCTTATTTAAATAAATGTGCTATGTTTTTTCTATATCTGTGTGTTCTCCCTCTATTCCTCTCATTTGGATAATAAATTCCTATCTCCCATAGCAAATAAAAACCCGTTTAAAAAATAAATCTTTAATATTTTGAAATTTAGAATAGGAAATGGAATTTAATATCTCTTATAAATACTATCGTTTTCACATTTCGATGAAGAATGAGTGATTTTGCATTGATAAATTTGCATCATCGTCAGTTGAGTATGTTTTTACTAGTCAGAATTTCTAAACAAACTTTTTATCCTGAAAATTAAATTGTATTGACACATATTAAAATTTAAAAAAATTGATGGAATTCTATATGATTGGGTGAATCGGTTTATTCCTCCCATGGTTAGTTAATGAAAAATTTTAATAATTGTTTCTGAGTGATGATGATTTTACCATGTTATATTGTTGGTGTTTCTAGGTACATGTGCTATATCATGTGTTGGGTTTGATATTTAATATTAATTCAGTATTTTAAATTACATCCATAAATGGTTTCACTAAAAAATTATTAATTTCCATTAAATGTTATTGTTTTGATCACAAATACATATTGAGAGCATTGTTCAAATTTGTTTAATTACACTATTGTTTAAATTATTATCATATATTTTAATATACTCATCAAAATGATGCAATTATTCATTTTTATTGTTCTTTATTTAAATTTCAACAAAACATTAAATAGGATATTAGGCCAGTTTCTCTATTTGATGGTCCATATGGACCACATAAGAATACCAAATGAACCTGCTAGTGAAATGAGATTATATTTGATGTTATATATTATGGAATCAATAAAGAAGCCTAAATTCATTGATACTACACCACAATTACATTGGAATTCCATTATATCCTTAATAATAATTTAATGTTCCAAATCAACCTATAAGTGTCCCAATTTATGTGTAAAATTATATGACACAGTTTTGATTAGGATTCGATATGATCCCAACATTCATGACTTTTTTCCTAATCCACTAGCCCAATTAAGCTGAAATTTTTCTAAGGATAAATTCAATATATTGGACACCATCTTTGGATAAGTAATTTCTCATATTTGAGTTCATATTACAATTTAAATCCCATCACAATTGGGAGCATTGAAAAATTATTGATAAAAATATATAGAAGAACATTATTTAGGGAAAAAAACATTTCTTAAAAAGTTCAATAGCCACCATATTTAGAGGGTAGACTAGAAAAATCCATACATAGAACTTTTAATATGATGATTTTTAAATATTTTTCTTTCTTAAAGACAAATTTTCAAGAAATCAAGATGGAAATTTCATTATGGTAAAATATCCACCGCATTCTGATATAAATACATCCCCATATTAACCTTGAAATGTTTTGGAACAATATTACTAAAGGATGATAATTGGAATGAAAATAGCCTGGAAACTGGAATTGGATGAAATTACAAACTATTGGTTCAAAAAGATAAACCACTCCTCTGCATTCCATTTCATGTTTTTTTATTTTTCCCATTTGTAATCACATTATTTTGATTATAATTACATTTTAATGTCTGTGGATGTATAATCATCATAATCACTTATTATCATTCAGAATAAGTATTATAATATTAGTGGTCTTAATATAGTTTAATATAGGATGAAAATCATTCCCTATTCTACAATATCATTCAATATAATGTGTGTTTCTTACATCACTTCATAAAACATGTGTGTGTTCAACCCACTACTCTTAACTTGCCCTGTTAATTTTCTTGTATTTTAATCTCATGACCCAAAATATCATAATCCAAATTATTATCTACCCAAATGGATGAGTAAATAACTCATTTGGGAGAGTTATAATTTTGGTATTCATATTTATTGATATAATTCTCTCATTTAACATGTTTTGAATTAATATTATGTGTGTCACATAAGAAGTATTGTGTATTAATAAAAAAATTAGAAATGAGGATTCCATATATTATTATAACATCCATGACAAATGTGTTTATTAATTATTTGACCTTCCATAAACAATAATTGATATTGAATAGACCCCTAGTAATTTCTAAAATAATGAAAAAACAATTGGTAATTATGATCAAAATCATCTTGTGAAGTGGATATAAATATAATGAAATTTTTTACATAGACAGGGATATCATAATATTATACCATCATTAATTAAATAACCCAAGTATTTATAAATTTTTTAAATATAAATTCATCAATAAATCAAATTTATAAACCATTATTGTAACACCCCGAGATTTTATGAAAAATATTCTTTTTAATTTAATTAATGTCTTGTGTTATACGCTACACCAAAAGGAGCATTCACAACACACATCTCTGACCTGGCATGAATTACACGCAGTCGCGACCTTCCTCGATAGCGTGTGTTGTACGCAACACCAAGTTTCGCTAAACAATGATATGCTATTAAAATATTATTAAAACTAGACGTTATGAATAGAAATAACCACTTTTTGAAATTTTTTAAATTCTTTTTTACAAAATGGACTTCATTTTTTGATTCGGAATATCGAAATTAGGTTAGAGTAAAATTTTGGTGATTTTCGGATAACTTTCATATTTTGATGAATAGTGAAAATTACTAAATTTTAATTAAAAACAAATTTTTCAATCTAAATAATTAATAGTGATAAATTATTAATTTGAGTGGTTTTAAAGTATATTTAGAATATATTTTTACAATTTAATACAATGTTGGACATTGGATGTAATTTCACATTTAAACCAGTTATAAACAACTGTCAATCTTTTGATAGTTATTATCTCTTAAAAACACGCCTTTTGTTTTAACGACGAAAATTAATTTTTAAATTAATCAATGCAACTGATATGTTTTGAATTTGGTAAAATAGACATCATTTTTGAGTTCATAATATCAAATATAGATTAGGCCTAATTTTTGGTATTTTTCTGAAAACTTTCAATTTTTGATGAATAGTGAAACCACTAAGTGGTAGTTAAAAAAAACTGAATTGTTCATAAAACTTAATTTTACCACTTCTGTGAGTGGAATTTCAAAAATCCGAGAGACACGGTTGATTTCAGTAAGTAAAATGTGGTTCAATGAGAAGAAAATAATTTTTGGTGAATAGTAACTTTTTACTTTTTTTACCACGGTTAAAAGTAAATAGGGTAATTAAGGGTAGAAATGATATTATTATTACCCTAACACATGTACTAATTCTATTGGACTTGTTTAATTCGACCAAAAAAACATAGGAATAAAATATGACCATTTAGGCCCACTTGGATTAGATGAGGACATTTATTATTAATTTATTTAAAGAAGGGTTAAAAGAGTTAAAATCAAAGTTTATTTAATAAAATATTTTTAATATAGGGTTATACATAAGATAAATTCGACTTTAAATATTAATTAGAAAGCTAGAAAGATTTCCTACATAATGGTATTTTAGTTGTAATTTTTAGACATTAAATAATTTAGTTTATTTATGACACAACAATGATGCAGTAATTATCTTATTAATGATATATTGACATAATTGATGTTATAAATACTCAAATAAATATAATTTCAGACTTTTTATGAATTAAACTACTTTTCTAGGTTAATATGACATGTTAGTATTGATTTAATTAACTTTTTTTGAACTTATCATTCTGTTATGATTTTCACAAAAATCAATTAGTAAATAGGGTCAAAATTGACATAAAATAGGTTTTAAAACAAATATTATATTATTAATTGTTATTTTATTCCTAAAAATCTAAGGTTCGGCCAAATGACTTAGATAAGGTTATATATATTAATAATAAACAAATTGGGGTTCGTTTGGCTTCTTATAGTATGTTTATTAACCTTATAGTGTAAGAACACAAGAAGACACGGTAAAAGTAATATTATTTAACTTAATGCTAAATCTAAATGATAAGGTTAAAATAGGAACCTAAACTTGCTTAAATTTTATTGGATGAGAGGATTTCAACCCATCCCCACCTTAGCCTATAAATAAATCAATTTTGAGCTATTTAAAACCGAAGTTGACTTTATAATAAAATAATATTTTTAGTTATTCCAATGGTCCCCTCTCCTCCCTTATAAAAGGGCACCTCCTCCGTCTCTTCCTCACACAACGTTGATCCTTCATTCTCGGCCAATCCCTGACAAATTCTCTTCTCCACTTCCCTAGAAACGTCCTAGAGGTTCTGGTCTTCCTCAAAGACCAATTTTTGTGCCCTAAGAGGAGGTCTCAAAGAGGCGCTTCAAAGAAGAGGTAATTTCCATTACCGATTCTTTCACCTTTATTTCTTCTTACACATATTGTTCTTAGGTTGTTTCATTATGAAGTAATAACATCAGTATCACTCAAATACTTATATGTTATTATATGTATGAAACAATCCTATTTCACCATCTATCCATCCTACGGAAAACGAAATCACCACGCGTGCGTACGTACGGAATACCGTCTCCACGCCGTGGTGAAATCTATTTTCCACCACCACCTTACTTAGATGTGTATAATGGTGTAAATAATTACTATATATTATTATTTTAAAGTGATATTGATTCTGAAATTGTATACATACACTCCAATACTGTCCCACGATCATGAGAACGATATCATCGCTCGTGCGTACGTACGGACTACCGTCTCCACGACGCGATGAGATTCATTTTCCACTTTAACCATTCATGAATGATTATAAAGTATATATAATAAGTAATCATGAAATATATGACATAATAATGATACTGGATTTATGTGTATATATATGTATTTCATCTACTTAATTCTGTTCAACTCAATAAGGAAACGAAAACAAAGTTCATGCGTACGTACGGCCTACCGTCTCCATGAACGGTGTATTTCCTTCCATTTACTGATTTATTATATATATGTATATTCTGAATATATATATATATATATAAATCATGTTTTATATTCTGGAATTATGTAATCATGATCTAAGTAATCATATGAATAATTACAAGTCAAAACACGGACAACAAATGAAACAATTTTACCCAAAACGCTCTTTCACATGGAATTTACAAAAGAACGGGTAATATAAAGTCATAAGTGAACCATATATGATATCATAACTATGAATATGAGTCTGTAATAAGTCAATGAAATTATTTAAATCATTATACAGGAGGTTCTAACACTTACGAAGCAAATCATACCTAAGGTAAGGGAAATATCACAATCTCATTTTTATCCGAGATTGTTTATACTTTAGTATTTACTGGGGTGTATTTTATCATCCACATCCATGTTTCCTCAATATGTAATATTATTTCCATTCACCTACAATTTTCTAAATCCTATTTTACCCTTCAGTGAGTTCTTAGTAAAAGATATGAAAAGAATCTTTTGTCATTTTTCATACGAGGTACTTTTTTGCCTTTTCCGACAAAAGTACGAAGAATGTTTTTTTAACTTATACGACATGAATGGATTTTTAAAACATTATTTACTAGAATATTCCTTTTAAAGTTTTCATGTTTATTTTTAATCATCGTCTTTTAGTTTAAAATTGTATGACATGTTAAGAAAGGAAAAGTGTTTTTGAAGAAGAAGGGATATTTTCCTCAGGAATGATGTTCAAGTGTTTTATCAAAATTACTTTCCTTCTAAGATAATAAAGGGTTATGTTTTCATCCCTATTATTAAATTTATTTGATTATGTTGTGATGGAATTATTTTTATGAATTCATTTATCTTATATGAATTGTTTTATGATGTCACAATGTTTACGATTCCCATTTGTATTACATGGGTTATGCAATAATGTATGATTTATGATTTTGTGGCACACATAAGAATGGTATCATTATGAGATGGGTGGGACCTATATCTCCCTCCAATTCATTGGGTAAAGATTTTATATCTCATGAGATAGACATGGATGGAATGGTAGGTTATACCGGTTCAGTGAAACAGGACTGAAACGAGGGTGACTCGGTTCAAAAAGGGACTTTGTCCACTAAGATAGTCATGGCAATGAGTCTTGACTAATAAGAAATGATTCTCTATGATTATGTGTGTATGCCACAAAGTTTCATGTTTTAAGTTATGATTATTGTGATTTCATTTCACTGCCATGATTTATTCCATGTTATGAAATTATGATCTCTTTTGCAGGTTAAGATTTCCAAAATGTTATGTTCTTATGAATATGATGTGTTTGATATTTCTTTTTTTTACCCTTATTGAGCATTTTATCTCACCCTTTTATGTTTTCTTTTCCCCAGGATATAAAGAAATGTTTTAGGTAAAAAAAAGGAAGATCTTTATGGGAGATATTGAAGATCATTCACCATGATTAGAAGATTATATTCCGAGATTCCAAAGACACTAAACTATTACGATCCTTGTGTGTGTGTTTTTGTTATGTACTAAGTATTCCGCAAAAGTAATGTAATGTCCATGTATGTCAAGTTTCGGGTCTCTATATTTGGTATCAGAGGAAAGGTTTTGTCAACCTTTGGAAACTAGGATGCGAAAACTTTAGTGAGATCCCAAGAGATATTTCTATGATATGTCTAGGGATGCCCCTAAGGATAAGTATACGTATAGGATATAGTCCTAGAACTATGGAAACGATATTATATAAAACCAAAGATGTTATATATTGAAGTTACTCCCCCTTTATTATGATTTTTTTCTCTTACACTTTTCTTTTTGGGTTTTAGAAAATGGCTGGAAACAAGGTGATTCACGATAATGGAGGATATGATGTACAATGGAATGATATTTTTCATGAGCAACCAAATGAAATGGGATTTGGAAGTCTAAACATCATTATTATGGCGAATCAGCAATCTCAGAATATGATCAATAAAGTAAAATTTGATAAGTTTCCTGACTCGGCTAATAAGAGAAAGATGGAGTTTCATGATTATCATAGAGGAAAGAAAGTTCAATTCCCCCTATGTAAATCATGTGGGAATAGTCATCAAGGAGAATGTTTCAAAGGAACTGGAAGATGCTTTGGGTGTGGAAAAGAAGGACACAAAGCCAGTAAGTGAAAAGTAAAAGGTTCAGTTAACACTAGGGATGAGGATAATGGTATTGCTACGACATCAACAATGGTTAAATGTTTTAAATGTGGAATGTATGGGCATTATGCAAACCAATGCCCTAAGGGAAAGTCTCATTAAGAGAATCAGTATGGTCGTATGGGTAGTATTTATGTGGATGATGATGAATAGACAACAAATGATATATGAGATGAAAGAATTGTTGAAGCTCGGTCAATGGTTTAAGAATGTAGTGGAATGATTACAAGTTTATCATGTGTAATGTTGTATAAGAAATCTCATGGTACTATGGAATAAAGAGATATCTAAGGATTGTTACACTGTTGTATTTCCTTGAGTTTTGAAAGTGTATGATTAATGGTACCACTATCCATGAAAGGTTATTCAGATATTTTTGGAATGTAGATGATATACGCATAATGAAGGGAAAAGGAGAAAATTAAATGTTTAACAGTTTTCATGAGCTCATGATTGATATAAGGACTAAGTGATATCATGGATTGAGTATATATAATTTTGAGGATTTTGGTATGTGGAAAGTGTTAACATTTAACTGCATTCATGTTTTCAATAAGGTTCAATGGGTATTCAAGAGAATACATGATTAAGGCCTTTGAATGTTTGGAATGTGACCAACAAAACATATCTTATGATATATGGGGATCAACGATGGTATTAAATATCTGGTAATCGTTTTCACTATGTTATGAGAGTGGACTGCAGTATTATGGATAAGCCTAAAGATTGGAATGGATTATATTGTAAATAAGTTAGTATTGTTTAAGGATATAAGTTTTTTCTATATTATTGATGGGATGTTATAGTAATATAGTTTTAGAAAAAGGACAACCTGCAGGACGGGCGACAGCCCATCGCGTCGGACAAGGCTGTGGAAATCGAACCCACAACTGAAGTGTGATGGGCCTTTATCACCTATCACTGGCCTACAGGAAGTCCCTGTTTAGTAGAAACTAGTTTTATTATATTAAGCAGTATGATATATGATGTATAAGTCCATTTTAGGAATCATATATGATTAATATCACTATAGAATGACTTATATTTAATAACTTTTGCTAACCTTTTGTTTGAGACAGATAGAATGACCCGTCATTCTATCACATGATCTTCTAAAACTTCATGAATAACAAATTCAACTTCATTTATTTAAGAGATGAAGTGGAAATTGTTCAAGGCACGAACAATAGTGAGATTGTAGAAAAATAAATCAAGTATTTATTCTAATTCAAATTCTTCAACTTTAGGGAAACGATCTTGAAAACCAAAAATGTTGTCCTACTGCTCTTATATCTGATTAATCAGATGGTACCTTATATCGTCACAAATTTATGGATTTGTGATTACTAGCTTTTCCATAGCCATGTTCTCTACCACTCTCCATCAGAACATGATGGTTAGATTTCTCTTCCATATCCATATTTTCACCTATGTGGAAACCCAGTGATTAGTTTATTTGGGTAACCGTTACGTTTCATACTTTTGTTTTTAAAGATTGGTTTTGGTATTCCTTTTTACGATTTGGGTTTCGATTAAAGAAACTTTCGAATAGAAAACCATTTATAACCCCCGACGAATTTCGAGGGCGAAATTCCTTTTAAGAGGGGTAGAATGTAACACCCCGAGATTTTATGAAAAATATTCTTTTTAATTTCATTAATGTCTTGTGTTATACGCTACACCAAAAGGAGCTTTCACAACACACATCTCTAACCTGGCTTGAATTACACGTAGTCACGACCTTCCTCGATAGCGTGTGTTGTACGCAACACCAAGTTTCTCTAAACAACGATATGCTATTAAAATATTATTAAAACTAGACGTTATGAATAGTTATAACCACATTATGAAATTTTGTAAATTCTATTTTTCAAAATGGACTTCATTTTTGGTTTTGGAATATCGAAATTACCTTAGGGTAAAATTTTGGTGATTTTCGGATAACTTTCATATTTTGATGAATAGTGAAAATTACTAAATTTTAATTAAAAACAACTTTTTCAATCGAAATAATTAATAGTGATAAATTATTAATTTGAGTGGTTTTAAAGTATATTTAGAATATATTTTTACAATTTAATACAATTTTGGTCATTGGATGTAATTTCACATTTAAACCAGTTATAAACAAGTGTCAATCTTTTGATAGTTATTATCTCTTAAAAACACGCCTTTTGTTTTGACGACGAGAATTAATTTTTAAATTAATTAATGCAACTGATATGTTTTTAATTTGGTAAAATAGACATCATTTTTGAGTTCATAATATCAAATATAGCTTAGGCCTAATTTTTGGTATTTTTCTGAAAACTTTCAATTTTTGATGAATAGTGAAACCACTAAATGGTAGTTAAAAAAAACTGAATTGTTCATAAAACATAATTTTACCGCTTCTGTGAGTGGAATTTCAAAAATCCGAGAGACACGGTTGATATCAGTAAGTAAAATGTGGTTCAATGAGATGAAAATAATTTTTGGTGAATAGTAACTTTTACTTTTTTTACCACGGTTAAATGTAAATAGGGTAATTAAGGGTAGAAATTATATTATTATTACCCTAACACATATCCTAATTATATTGGACAAGTGTAATTCGACCAAAAAAACTTAGGAATAAAATATGACCATTTAGGCCCACTTGGATTACATTAGGACATTTATTATTAATTTATTTAAAGAAGGGTTAAAAGAGTTAAAATCAAAGTTTATTTAATAAACTATTTTTAATATAGGGTTATACATAAGATAAATTAGACTATAAATATTCATTATAAATCTAAAAAGATTTCCTACATAATGGTATTTTAGTTGTAATTTTTAGACATTAAATAATTTAATTTATTTATGACACAACAATGATGCAGTAATTATCTTATTAATGAAATATTGACATAATTGATGTTATAAATAATCTAATAAATATAATTTGAGACTTTATATGAATTAAACTAATTTTATAGGTTAATATGACATGTTATTATTGATTTATGTAACTTTTTTCGAACTTATCATTCTGTTATGATTTTCACAAAAATCAATTAGTAAATTGGGTAAAAATTGACATAAAATAGGTTTTAAAACAAATATAATATTATTAATTGTTATTTTATTCCTAAAAATCAATGGTTCCGCCAAATGACTTAGATAAGGTTATATATATTAATAATAAACAAATTGGGGTTCGTTTGTCTTCTTATAGTATGTTTATTAACCTTATAGTGTAAGAACACAAGAAGACATGGTAAAAGTAATATTATTTAACTTAATGTTAAATCTAAATGATAAGGTTAAAATAGGAACCTAAACTTGTTTAAACTATATTGTATGAGAGGATTTCAACCCATCCCCACCTTAGCCTCTAAATAAATCAATTTTGAGCTATTTAAAACCGAACTTGACTTTATAATAAAATAATATTTTTAGTTATTCCAATGGTGCCCCTCTCCTCCCTTATAAAAGGGCACCTCCTCCCTCTCTTCCTCACACAACTTTGAGCATTCATGCTCGGCCAATCCCTACCAAATTCTCTTCTCCACATCCCTAGCAACATAATAGAGGTTCTGGTCTTCCTCAAAGACCAATTTTAGTGCCCTAAGAGGAGGTCTCAAAGAGGCGCTTCAAAGAAGAGGTAATTTCCGTTACCGATTCTTTCACCTTTATTTCTTCTTCCACTTCTTCTTCTTAGGTTGTTTAATTATGAATTAATAACATCAGTATCACTCATATACTGATATTTTATTATATGTATGAAACAATCCTATTTCACCATCTATCCATCCTACGGAAAACGAAATCACCACGCGTGCGTACGTACGAAATACCGTCTCCACGCCGTGGTGAAATCTATTTTCCACCACCACCTTACTTGGATGGGTATAATGGTGTAAATAATATCTATATATTATTATTTTAAAGTGATATTTATTCTGAAATAGTATGCATACACTCCAATACTGTCCCATGATCATGAGAACGATATCATCGCTCGTGCGTACGTACGGACTACCGTCTCCACAACGTGATAAGATTCATTCTCCACTTTAACCATTCATGAATGATTATAAAGTATATATAATAAGTAATCATGAAATATATGACATAATAATGATACTGGATTCATGTGTATATATATGTATGTCATCTACTTAATTCCGTTCAACTCAATAAGGAAACGAAAACAAAGTTCATGTGTACGTACGGCCTACCGTCTCCATGAACAGTGTATTTATTTCATTTACTGATTTATTATATATAAGTATATTATGAATATATATATATATATAAATCATGTTTTATATTCTGGAATTAAGTAATTATGATCTAAGTAATCATATGAATAATTACAAGTCAAAACACGGACGACAAATGAAACAATTTTACCCAAAACGCTCTTTAACATGGAATTTACAAAAGAATAGGTAATATAAAGTCATAAGTGAACCATATATGATATCATAACAATTAATATGATTCTGTAATAAGTCAGTGACATTATTTAAATAATTATACAGGAGGTTCGAACACTTACGAAGCAAATCGGACCTAAGGTAAGGGAAATATCACAATCTCATTTTTATCCGAGATTGTTTATACATTAGTATTTACTGGGGTGTATTTTATCATCCACATCCATGTTTCCTCAATATGTAATATTATTTCCATTCACATACAATTTTCTAAATCCAATTTTACCCTTCGGTGAGTTTTTAGTAAAAGATATGAAAAGGATCTTTTGTCGTTTTTTGTACGAGGTAATTTTTGACTTTTCTGACAAAAGTACGAAGAATGTTTTTTTAACTTATACGACATGAATGGATTTTAAAAACATTATTTACAAGAAGATTCCTTTTAATGTTTTCAAGTTTATTTTTAATCAACGTCTTTTAGTTTAAAATTGTATGACATGTTAAGAAAGGAAAAGTGTTTTTGAAGTAGAAAGGACATTTATTTGATTATGTTGTGATGGAATTATTTTTATGAATTCATTTATATTATATGAATTGTTTTATGATGTCACAATGTTTAAGATTCTCATTTGTATTACATGGGTTATGCAATAATGTATGATTTATGATTTTGTGGCACACATAAGAATGGTATCATTATGAGATGGGTGGGACCTATATATACCTCCAATGCATTGGGTAATGATTTTATATCTCATGATATATACATGGCTGGAATGGTAGGTTATACCGGTTCAGGGAAACAGGACTGAAACGAGGGTGACTCGGTTCAGAAAGGGACTTTGTCCACTATGATAGTCTTGGCAATGAGTCTTTACTAATAAGAAATGATTCTCTATGATTATGTGTGTATTCCACAAGGTTTCATGTTTTATGTTATGATTATTCTGATTTCATTTCACTGCCATGATTTGTTCCATGTTATGAAATTATGATCTCTTTTGCAGGTTTAGATTTCCAAAATGTTATGTTCTTATGAATATGATGTGTTTCATATTTCTTTTGTTTACCCTTACCGAGCATTTGAGCTCACCCTTTTATGTTCTCTTTTCCCCAGGATATAAAGCAAGGTTTTAGGTAAAAAAAAGGAAGATCTTTATGGGAGATATTGAAGAACTTTTACCACGATTAGAAGATTATATTCTGAGTTTACAAAGACACTAAACTATTACGATCCTTGTGTGTGTGTTTTTGTTATGTACTAAGTATTCCGCAAAAGTAATGTAATGTCCATGTACGTCATGTTTCGGGTCTCTACAATTATAACGCCACCGCCCCACTCAAAATAAATAACAAAAACAAGAGACTAAAAAAATAGTATTATCACCAATGATTTGATTCGTGTGACACTATACACATTATAACATAGTACTAGAATATTTAATGGTTGATAGGTGTAAATAATGTACACTTTAAATTTCATTGTTTCTAGGGATGGTGAAAATAGAATTCAGTTGGGTATTATTATTCTAAAAACCAAAACACAAGATTAAAAAATCAAATGTTGAAAATAATAGAGAACCATCTTTCTTCTTCATCATTTGAAAAATTAAATGAATTCCCCATAGCCTCCAAAATAAATCGATGGTTTTTTTTGAGCCGAAAATCAATTGAAATGTTTTCTATCATGGGATAAACACTACAGATAGTCAAATGGCTCAGGGCCCACTATTTTTCATCAAATTGTACTAATTATTGTCTATCCTATAGGAGAAACAATAAATTATCTCACTATACTTTATATTAATTACCAATCACTTGATATTCAATATCAAAACATCGATTAATATTTTAAAATTATATTGAGTTTGATTATTCTTTTTTTACATTTCCATGGGCAATCAGGCGAGTATCCATATATTCACCTCAAAGAGTTCCTATTGGTGTGCTCTAAAAAGAATCCTCTCGGGTTTCTAAGTAACAAATACAACATAAATAAATCTATTTATCCTTTTTTACTACACTGGATCATGAATCTATTACCTTATTTTATGTTCCATAATAACATGGAATGACATAAAGAGTCTCCTTTTATGGTAATTCATCTTTTCTTCTTCAACAAAAATTATCGATAAAAATATTAGTGGTATCCATGAAATATACAATTAATCACTCTATTATTACTCGAATAGGTAAAAAAATCATGATGAAACTTGTCTACACAACCAAATACACAAAAAACATTTGATCCAATACCTCTATAATGGGTTCTTGGTAATAGAGAGAACTCTCATTGATTCCACATGTGGTTGTTGTATTGTTTATAAAAACTGACAAATTCATGATATCTATTTATAAACATGGATGTAAAAATATATATATTACATTCTTGTGAAAATACTCAAGTCAATAATGTCTAATAGAATTAATCCACAGATCCCAAAAAGATGACTGAGTGGATGAGTGAGCTTACAATTATTGTTCAACAAATAGTCATGGATTACAAATCCCATCACACATCTTCACCATAATCTTGTTTTCCTAGATAAATAAAAAATATAGAATATTAATAACACATATTCATATTTCTTATAAGTTTATATAGTTATTGGATAATCATTCATTTTTTTCTAGACATATAGATATCAATGCGATGTTTTCTCAACGAAACACCAACCCACAAAAACTAGGAAAGCTCATTAAAAACCCCAACCAACCACATTCTGATTGCTTCTATCCTACCTACAATACTAGTTGAAAATACCATAAGACCCTTAGGAGTAGAAATATTATCTTCCAAGACCCTCAACTACCTCATTAAAATACATAATAAAATTGCTATATGTCAAGGCGGTGGTAACAACCAATGACCTTTTCATTTTGTTCCTCAAAATCAATGAAGATATCCTCCTCCAACTCCTCCAAGATTAAATTATCCTAGTGATACTACTCAATTAACAACCTAATAAATGAACTATCCTGAGAACCTAATTCAAGGAAATCATTTTGCAGGACATTTCTATTCATCTAAAAAATCAATGGAGAAGCTTAATGAATGATCATAACACCATTACTCATTATATCCTCACATAAATTGAAAAAAATATTATTCAATGTTCATCCAATATCTTATTATGAAAGCAGTTTAATTATTCCGAATATTAGAACAATTTTTTCCCAAACCCATGAGATATTCAAGTATAATTTTACTTTGATCACCAAAAAAATTTCATTCCTTATGATGGATCCCCAAAGTCCCCCAAAATTTTGGGATAAAAAAATAAAAGATTAAAATTCAAAAAAAAAAAGAATTCCACTCCCTAATAACATTCCACTATTGGAGAACCCAATTCATTTTTCATAAGTCACATATTAGGATATGAATATTTTTTAATCTAATTTTAAAATTCTCGACTTGTTTAGATGTGTTGAAATCAACAGTCAGCATTTAGACTCCACCAAAAATGTTTCAAATTTGTGAATGTTTTTTTAATGAATTTTTAACCCATTATAGTTAACTTATGACAATAAAAATGATTTTACCCAACAATACATTCCTATGAATTGGAAAAATCCATGGACCTTTTATGATTCCTTGCCAAAAAGGGAGTTCCAACTTTGATGATGCACTCATATTACTGCTATCCTAAAAATATTTTACACACAAATCCATCTTGTCACACATTGGTCTATGTTCCTTTCACCCAATGATTAGTGTCATATATTTTTTTATTTTATTAATTTTCAATCTTGAGGATATAATTTAAGTTGACCATTTTATGGTGAATGATCATGTTTTATTAGTTGATATATATATCTATGACATGGATGGTGGGTCATATTCCTCTCAATCTCTCCTTATTACTGTAAGACCATTACTAATGGTATATAAAAATAATATTGATTCCCATGAATGAATTTTATCCTTATAATTTGGTGACCAACTGGTCCTGTTAAAAAATAATCAATCCATTTAATACCCATCTGGTGATTTGAATGCATTCTCTATCCATACATCTAAGGGAACATCAGTGGGTTGATTGAATCTTCTTCCATCATGTTCTTTCAATAAAAATGATTTATATTTTTTTTTCAATTTTCTACCATATATATGTAATTAATAAATGTAGATATTTATTTTGATATTTAAATTATAAACTCCATCAATCAATAGAATCTGGAAAACACTTTTGAATAAAATATCACCTATGATCTCTATTTTTCATCCTTGGATAATAATGATGAATATAAATCAAAACTAATTGGAAGCACATAACTTGTTAATATGTTTTCAATCCCACAATACATGATTAAAATTAACCTAAAAATAATTCCTTCAAATATGATGCATGCATTCCATTTCCATATTCACTCTTATTCTGTAATTGTATCAAGTAAAAATATTGAATCCAAGGAGCAAAAACATGTTATTGTGTTATATGAAAAGAAAAATTATTTATTTTGGACCCTATATAACATACTAGGAATCAACCCTTCCATTTACAGGCTTCACATCCATCTAAGAAATAATCAAATAAATCATAAAAAACACAAAAAAGTATCAACCCAATCATACCTGAGGTAGTAAGTGGAAAGGATACCATGATTCTAAAATCTATTATTATAAAAAAACAATAGTGAATGGGTTAGTCCAATTCAATTAAAAAATTTTAATGTTCAGATAACTATATTCAAAATTTAACATGGAAAGATGGTCAAAAATCAAGTGAAAATCTAATGGCTTGTGTGCACAAATTATTGAAAATTTATTGTTGAAACATTAAAATGTTACTACCTACCATAATTAAATGCTCAAATGAAAGGATTATTATCTATGAAGTCTCATTTTTCTTTTATGATGGATAAAATATAATCTGCCAAATCCAAATTGAAAACTAAGACCAAGAAATGTCTATAGTAAATTTACCCATTATAACTTATAAAAACTAGGGAATTCATTTTGGCCTTTTCAATGCACCTATAACATTATAGATGTGTATGGTGAGTATATTTTCTAAATTAATTGATCATTTCATGAAGGTATTCATAGATCAAATTACCATTTACAATTTTTTATTTGTATCCTTATTTATTTTTCTCTATAAGATCCTATAAAAGTTTGAATAATGTATCCTTGTGCTAATTTTTGTAAAAAACCACTTCATGGATAGTAATCAAATTTTTATAGGTTGAAAAATTTCTAAATAGTGTATTCTTTTCAATCTGGATAAGATAGTGGTGATAAAATAACTACATGAACATACATTAATATTCAATGTTTGATCATTAATTTTTCATGCAAGGTTCAATCATTGATTCATCCAGAACATAATTATGATTTTCCTTCCACTCAATCAAATACTCCCGAATGTTGTTACATTCCATTTTGATGAGGCTTGAAGAGATAATTCATTAAATTTTAAATATTTATTACATATTCCCTTATAATATGGCTCCATCATTGATAATTACCCATTTAATTTCTGTGTGGTTATTATAATAGTTATTTTGGGTAGTTTCATATTCTAATAAAAGAAATAAATCATCATGATATCTATTATGCCTCCAAAACACTGTATAATAATCTATCTAATTATTGTTTCATTGAAATGGAACTTTTACCAGATGTTTATTCTAGAGAGAAATTTTAGTCATATGTATTAGGTTATAAAATCATTATATCTATAGACCATTGACACTTAAAATTATTACTCAATAGAAGTTATTCCAATCCATGTATAATAACATGGATTTTAAATATATTAGAGTTTGACTCTGTGGTTAATGAATGATCTAGAAAATAAAGCCATGTGGATGCTCACGTGAGTATAATTTATAATTACTCTCATTATGAAATCATTAATCCTATTTTTAGCACTTAATATCAATCATATCTCTCTCAATAGATACCATGTTATGGAGAAATGAAAAATTACTTCTTTGTTTGTGTTTTTCAAAAACAAATTATAATGAATAAAAAGTGATGTTCAAAAGAGATTCAAATTACTATTTTTTGTAATATAATATTCCATGGAAAATAGATATTGTTTTGACATTTTGAAAATTATAATGAGCATAAACATTACTCTATAATGGAATTCCTCCACTCAATACATGTAGGTGGAAAATTTAAGGCATAAATGACCTTTTAAAAGGTCCTTGACATTGTATTCCTATAAAAATCAATCTTTATGGATTCACATGTGTTCTCTAAATCATGTATGAATTTCTAAAAGATTTAAATAATTTCTAAATGAAATGAAATTCCATAAAACCATTTAATATTCTATGATATCTTTGATGTTTGGGGAATCAATTTCATGAGAAGATCCCCCCTATATTGTTGATTCTAAAAAATTAATCTATAAGTATAATATTTTTTTTATGTGGGTCTAGGAAAACCCCACTATAATGGATCATTTATATATTATTTATGAGTTATTCAATACCCACATCTTCCATCGATAGAGAACTCTATGTGAATTGTTATGTTACTTGAGAACACATTACTAAAATCTCACCGTGGAATCTCTTTAGAAATAATAATTGGGTTGAACTTAAAACATCAAATACATATTACCACAAAAAATTGAATGACTGAACCTTAATATAGATAATTAAAATAGTACATGATTTAATTGTTTTTACCACCTTAAAATCGTGTATGGAAATTTATAATATTTTGATTTTATCTTATATATATTCCTATAAAACACCCATTTTGAAGACAAAATGTAGGTATGATTTTTTAAATCATGTCCTTAACTAGAAAAAAATTCAGTATAAACCATTTTTTTCTAGGAAAATTTTCATATTTTATAGTAAAAAATCATGTGAATGGATCTCGCTTCAATTTAATGAACTATATGGGATTCTCCTTGATTCATTCAGTAATTCCAATCTCTATAATGAAACACAAAAGGCAATACATGATAAACAAATCATGTTAAAGGTATCTCATATTGAAGAAATTATAATTATAATCAATTCAATATTTTGGCTTCACCAATGTAAGATTAATTCACATTGTGAAGGTATTTTCATTTTCATTATTTTTTTAAAAAATTGTGCAGTTAATGTACAAGCCCACACTTCCCAAAACACATTCATGGTTAATGGTGCTCAGTTAAAGCATCACTATGAGGGGACACACACTCCATGAAAAAAACTGAGTTCCACTACATTTATATCTAGAATAACAGACTCAGTAGTGGATCGAGAATGTGACCCGCCAAATAAAAAATGAGGATCACCTCTTTCTGATTAATGTTTTCTCCATCTCCCTTAATTTCTCGTTCTTTATCTTTATTTTTTCCATCCATCATTATCACAGTCTGTATTTTTTTACAATGATCTACATAAAACATTTGATTTTATATTTTTTTGTAGTTTTGATTCCCTAAAAAATAAATAATATTTAAATCAAATTCACAATTAATCACTGTTACATTTTGATAATTTTCCAACCAATTTTGGAGAGTGAAAATAAATTTTCTCATCTTAATATCCTTTTATTTGTATCATAATGTAGGATATTGTTTTCTACCAATTATTTTAATGTTTTATTTTGGTTTGGAAATTATTTTTATTCCACATGTGAGGAAAAAATATCTCTCATGTCAAGTTAAGCAATGATCATATTTGTTTTTTCACCCCCGACTATGTGTCTTGGTTTTTTGGAACTTCGAACTTAATTTCCTAATTTATCGTGCATTAATATGAAATAAGGTTTTTTGAACCACATAAGAATAGAAATAGCCAAATATCCTCCCATTACCATTACATTTACCCTCATTTTGAAATCCTAGTCATAATTATAAAAATATTTTTTTAATGCCACATTAAAAGACAACATCCTTATCTCACCCTATATATACATGGATTTTCAAATTCATTATTTTAATTGTGAGGGAAAGGATATCATTTTTTTGTGTACATTAATTTATTTTCAATAATTCAACATATAATGGATAAAAAATATCAATTTGAGTGTTGGTGAGACGTTTTTATTTAGTGATGTTTCAGTATATATATATATGATCATTCCATTGTTTACAAAAGTAATCGAAAATTGTTCAAAAGAATAAAAAAAATTGATAAAATTGAAAAAAAGATCATATTGAATTGGTTGTTTCTTTTATGGGTTGAAAATAACTCATTATCTACCATTAATAGTGTTATAACTATTAATACCAGTGTCATGTGTATATCAATAACATGATGTGAGATGATTTTGAGATTTATCCATGTTCTTCTTCTTAAAAAATAAATAAATATGAAAAAGAACACAAGAATCATTTTTTTATTTTTTTCTTTTAGATAATTTATATGTTCTTTAGATACTTCATTTATTATTTCATCTTAATTTTTTATCCCTTTTATCGATTCCTTTACACATTCACGCCCTTGTAAATATATGTTTTAAAAACCTTCCACATATTATTTCAAAAAATGTGTATTTTTCAATATTTGTAAACATCTTTTCCCCAATTTTGTACATTAAAATCAAACCATTTCATTGACATAGAAAAACAATTAACATACATTGTGATTATTGTGAACTTTATAATATGGAGTGGAAGCGGATATCTCTTACAAACATTAGTATTTTAACTTTCAGTGTGTGAATGAGTGAATATCCTTGAAAAAAATTCATCATCTTGATCGATTTATTTTTTAATGCCCAAATTTTCAACTTAATTATTTTAACATCAAAATTGAATTTTATTGATATATTAATTTAGTAAGAATTTTTGAGGAATTGTTTTTTCATGAGTGAACTAGTTTTTTCCTCCCCTAAATATTAAAAACAAAATGTTAATATTTGTTGGTGAGTGAGAATGGTAATGTTTTTTTTAAAATTTGTAAATGAAATATAAAAAGTAAGGGGGTTTGATATTACATATTCATTATATATTTTTGAATACTCAGATCATTAATTGTTTCTAAAACATGATTACAATTAATCAATGTTCATGTTTTGATCATAAACACATATGCGTAGAATTTTATTGAATTCATTCAATTACACAAAAATTAATGATTTTCCATTTAATTCACAATATTGATATAAATTATATTGTAATTCATTTTTAGTTTTCACAATTCAAAATTTAATAAATCATTCAACTGGAACTTTTCTCAATTCATCAATTTGAATGGTTATATGGACAACCAATGAAAACTAATATATATGAAAATGAAACTTGACCAGCTATGATGTTATATTTTATGGAGCCAATTGAAATTTCAAAATTCCTTTATACTACACCTGAAGTAAAGATATGTTCTATTTCATATTAGATAAAAATTTCATGTCTAAAATAAACAAATAAGTGGTAAAATTGATTCATAAAATTCAATCACATATTTCAATATAGGAATGATTAAATAAACAAATTATTTAATTTTCACATAACAAACTATCCATATTGTGATTAAATTTTGTGGTTATAAATTCAAGATATATATTACACTATTTTTAGAATAAATTTTTGGGTGTTTAGGGAATCATCTTATCCAGAATCTGATTCACATTGTTGTATTTCATAAATTGTGGCTAAAACTATATAGTTACAAATAGTTTATAAAAAAACCAAAAAATAGGATAAACAAAATAAAATGGAAACCATATTTATAAAGTTGAATTTGAACATCCATACAATCAAAATTGGACCTTATGGTTTATTAATAATGTTGTTCCTTCATGAAAATATTTTGACGACAACTTAAAGAGATGTTTTGGAAAGAATCATCTCCACCACATTGGTCAATAAATACATCCCCATGTTATCCTTCCATGGGGTTAGATCTTCATATCTAAAGGGTGATTATTGATATTACCATATCCTTTAAAATGGATTGGGTGTACTTTACAAACTTCTTTTTCAACATGATAAACATCTCACTAACATTACATTTCATGTTTTTTTTCTCTTGTTTTAAATTCTAATCACATAAGAGTGATTTAAATTTCATTATAATTTTATTTAATTTCTAATTTTCTTGTTATATTATTATCATACACATTATATTTTTCAATAATATTTGTGTTAAAATAGATTAAAATATGTATAAAACCCTTCCATATTCCAATTTTTATTTTAGTCCAATGTTTTTGTTGTACCTCTCTTTACTATATGATTGTATGTTCGATGTACTTCTCATATCCTATTCTATTCATTTTCTTATCATTTTAAATCATCACAAAACAAAATATATGTTATATTATTTAACAACCAAATATCAATGAAAATATCTTATTTCATTGAGTCTTAATTTGGAGATGTTAAGTTATTGAGTGTTTTAACTCATTTACTATTCATTGAAATAATATTATGTATGTAAAACAAGAAATTTTATGGTTTAATAACATGTTCTATTTGATATATGGATTAAATGTATTATTGGATCCCCATGTACATAGGCATTCATTATATAATTAACCTTTTTATCAACAATAATTGATAATTATTATAAACCTAGTTAATGAATGAATTATATAAAAACAAGTTGGAACTCCAATATAAAACATCTTTTTATGTGGATTTTTATTTACTAAAATGTTTTTCAAGTCCATCAGATAACCAAATCCTAGATCACCAATAATGAACTCACCAAAACATTTTTAAACTTTTTAATCATGAATTCATATGGGATTCATCAAATTTATTTATGAGATAAGAAGATTATTAATAAAGATATTTATCTCATTATTAATTGGGGATTTTATCACAATATTTATGAGATTTAATTGTCAATATTAATGGATGGGATAATGTATTTTTGTTGTATTAATTTTGGATTATGGACTTGGTGCATAAATAAGAGGACGAAGTTGTATATTTTAAAAGGGGTGTTTTAGAAAGATGTAGCTAGAAAGAGAGACCTGGGAATGGGTTGCCCTATTGGCGGTGGCCTGTGTGACATAAAAGAGATGAAAATATTTTAATTTATGTGTTGTAATGTTGTTGGAATGGTGTTCAAGTTTCATTACACCAAGAGAAATAAGGAGGTTGTCATGTCATCGGTAGCAAGTGAGGCACATCATCGTTTAGCATGTGTGGGGTAGTGGCAAAACAATTGATGATATGGGTCACGTATTGAATGTCTTCTTGATATCGGCGATTATGTGTCGTTTTCTGATTAGATATTGGTTGTACACCAGGATAGTGAGATCATTAGGGTGTCGCAAGCTGGTGTGAGGATGATGCATGTTCAGGTGATGATCTCCATGTTAGTGATGTTTAGTCAATAGAAGGGTGATGTTTTGTAATAGATTGATCTTCTGTTACATAGTTTCAGTAGGATATTTATCAAAGATATGGAAGAGGCATCTCTGTTTTTGGTTTTCATACATGTTTTCTACACTCTCTCATTTTAATTCATGTTTTGGAATTACATGTAATCTTTTATTTTATGATTCATTGTGGATATATTTGGTAATTTCCCTGTGATTTTTTAATCCTCCACATCAGAGTGTTTTTCCATGTTAATATATCATGTGTGATGATTTAATTATTTTTCTTATATCGCTTCCATATTTTGGCGGGTTTCTAACGATATTTTTTAATGCAATTTTTGGCCTAGAATAGGCATTCTCTCTAACCAGCAACACATAACCGACCAGAGAGACCTAGAAATGGGTTTCCATGATTGAGGTGGCCCATATGAGATGACAATGATTACACAATTGTCTTGTATGTGTGGTTATTTTCATGTAAATGTGTTCAAGATGCAATTTACTTAGAGAAATAATGGGGTTGATGTGTCAGTGGTATCATGTGCAAAACATCGGTATTTAACATGTGTGGAGAAGTGGTGATAAAATTGATAATCACGGGAACATATCAAAATTATTTGGTATAATAGTGATCTGGAGGCGTGTCCCGATTTAAGATATGTTGTACATCATGATTGTGAGATCATTAGGGTGTCAGAAACTGGTGCGAGGAAGACACATGATCAGGTGAACATCATCGAGTTACTGACTTTCCGTTGATAGAAGGGTGGTGTTTTGTAACAGATTGATCCTAGGATACATGGTGTTTAGGGTATATTATTCAGAGAGACGGAATAATTGTATCAAGGTGTGGTTTTTATAGTGGGTTTCTAAGCTCTATCATTTGTAATTCAAGTATGGAGATTAATTGAATTTTTTTATACTCTAGTTGATAGAGGATATTTTTAGGAATTTCCCCTGGATTATTAATCCTCCATACTGGAGGATTTTCCACATTAAAAAATCAATCATGTGGATTTATTTATTCTACTTCTATCACTTCCAAATTTCGACGGGTTTCTCAAGATATTTTTGGTATGAAAATTTTGGCACGAAATCAGGATTCTCCCCAAATAGTGGTATCAGAGGTTTTGGATTGTGCTTGCAATTTTTTCTGAGAATTATTGAAGATTCTAAGAGGATCACTACTACGTGCATGAAGCAGAGTAAGGTTTGAAAATTAAACCAGGTTCAGAGAGGTGATAGACATTTACTCTCATGAAATGTTGATTAGGGGGAGTATCTTATTTTTAAAGGTTCTCCAGATAATGTGGTAATCAATATTATGGTGGAGCCAGGAATTCATATTTCTTGTTTTGTTCAGCAGGATGGTGCAGATAAAATTGTGACAAAGATATCAGCATTTGATTTTCTTTTTTCTAGGGTAGTTAATATTTGTTTTATCATATGTGAAAAAGGACATCGTCGTATTTTTTGTAGATGAAGATGGTTGGTGTTATACTTGCCTATTTTTTCAAATGGGTCTATTTGGTTTTTCCATTCATTAATGTGTTGTAGTTGGGGATTGGTGAGACTTATCCCATTTGTTGACTAGAGAGAAAAATTATTAATAAAGAGATTTATCTCAATATTTATTGGTGATTTTCTCCCAACATTAAGGATATTTAATTCACAATATTAATAAATGGAATGATGTACATTCCCTACATTAATTGTGGATCATGGACATGGTGCCTATATAAGAGGATGTAACATCATATTTTAAAAGGGGTGTGCCATCAAGATGTAGCTGGAAATAGAGACCTGGGAATGAGTTGTTGTGTTTTCAGTGACCCATGTGACACAAGGATGACATAATTATCAAGTATGTGTGGAAATGTTCTTGGAAAAGTGATCAAGATGTAGTCCACCAAGAGAAAGAAGGGGAATGTCGCATCCGCAGTAGCATGTGTGGAACATTATCATTTAATAGGTGTTGAGCAGTGGTGAAAGAATTGATGATTGGGGACAAGTATCAAAATTCATCTTGATAGCGGTGATCATATGGTGTTTCCCAATTGAATATCGGCAGTACATCATGATAGTGAGATCATTGAGGTGTAACAAGCTGCAGCGAGGCTGACACATTTTATGGTGAAGATCTCTGAGGTAGTGATGTTTCTTCGATAGAAGGGTGGAGTTTTATCACAGATTAATATTCCGATATATAGTGTCAACAGGATATTTATCAGAAAGAAGGAAGTGGCATATCAGGGTGTGGTTTTAAAACATTTTTTCTATTCTCTCTCAGTTTTAAATCAAGTTCAGAAATTACTTGGATTCCTTTATTCTGTTATTCATAGTGAATATTCTCAGAGTTTCATCGTGGTAATTTAATCCACTTATAAGAGGGATTCTTTACGTTAACATCAGTGTCTTGTTTATTATTCTACTATTGGGTTTGGCACTTCATTTAAATTGGTGACACTAAAAACATTTTGTTGTCGTAACTATGATTATTTTATATCTAGTTTTCTTGTGACCCAACATATGATATCAAAGGAGGTTATCCATGTTTCTTGAGGATTAAATATAGTATATTCACATCATGGAGTTATTTCCCATATAGAAATGTTTAATGGGAAAAATTATGTTACACATTGGAAGTAATGAGATATAAATATTTTGGTATGTGAGAAGGTGTCAAAGGAAATGAATAAAAAATCAAATATACCAGAGATAATGAGCGTTGGTGATTGGCAAGATATGAAAGAGTTGGCTACAACAACGATTTAGATTAATTTGGGTGATAATACACTACAGGAAGTGATGGATGTGAAAGATTTAGTGGAGATCTGGGCGAATCATGAAAGCATGTATAAATTGAAATCCCTTGAAAATATTTTATATTTGAAGAAACTATATTGTCGTTTGTGATTGCTAGTGAATGGAGTTTTAGGTAACCATATTGGATGGTTGGCCATCTTTTGATGGAGATATCATCAGCGGCGGTCAACATTTATGACAATGGTAACACAATAGCTGTTAAAATGGAAGAACAATATAGGGCTTTGCTGATTTTGGGTTTATTTCCTAATTCATATGGTAATATCATTACCACACTATTGTTCGAGAAAGGTAAATTGTAGTTGGATGATGTGATTTCATCATTATTGATGAACAAGACTTGGAAAAAGACAAATGATACTGAATATTCAGGTAATAGTAGTATTCCTGTTGTTGTAGATGGGAGCGGTAGTCATAGAGTTCGGTCAATGAAAAGAAGAATGTTCAAGTGCTTATTCGGAAATAAAGAGGATCATGTTTACAGAAACTCCTATGAATTGAGAAAGATAAATGTGGGTCATGGATGTGTGAAATAAATTCACACAAAGATGCATATTTGATGAAAAAATGAGTTCCTTTAAAATAAGGCAGCGACCATGCTTCATTATCCAGAATACCAAAAGTAGTTTGGTGCACACCCAACACCATCAAATGTTCGAGGCTTGTGAGAAAAATGTGCACAATAGTATAGAGTGTGTGTGGAAGGAGACAACAGAAAATGGGGTTGTGTAACATAGTTCTACAATAAGTTCATGTGATCAATTTTGATCTCCGAATGGTGATGAATTTCGACGGACTATTATTCGAGAGGCTATGAAGGTGTATCAGGGTGTGAATTTCATATAGGGGTTTCTACACTATATTTCTAATTCTTGTCTGGTCTATTTCTTAGATTATTTTTATTCACTCATTCATAGCTAATATTCTCAAATTTTCCCATTGGGTTTTTATTCCTATGAAAGTAGAGGTTTTCCACGTTTATATTTGTGCCCCCTTTATTATTATGTTTTTTGATTTGATGCTTCATATACATTGAGGATTCTCAAAAATTGTGTTTGTCTCAACTAATATTATTTTGAATCTAAATCGCCTCTGACCCAAAAAATTCACCACTCAATCAATTTAATTAATAAATTTCAACCACCCCAACTGCATCTCCAAATAAAAAAAGTCATCTCCAAATATAGTACGATTGCCGAGTATTCGACCCCAGTTCCTCTATACACATTTTTTCATAGAATTACACCATTTAATGGTTGATCAGTAAGACAAGGATGCACTTCAAGGACAATATAAAGAATTATAGGTAATTTCAATTTGGGATCATGTATTTTTTAATGTTTCACCATGGAATAGATTTATAATATTTTGAAACAAGTGGAATTTATCTTGTAAATCCGCAAAACCAAACTCCCATATAGATTATTGAAATCATTCAGAATATGTTTTTATGAAAATTTCTAGAGAGTTATTTATTGATCAAGGATGATTTCTATTTATAGATTTAGAGGATTAGGACATCCTAATACATTTAATAGTTTAAAAAATTCTCTTCAAACAATTAAGGGTATTCAGTTATACTAGATTATAATTTGAAAAAAAACTCCTCTGATATTTTATTTATCACCATACCTATCTAAATCATTTGAAATGTTAGGGTTACCATAAAATTACACTATAAGGGGGTATAAATCAAGTGAACAAATGATTTATATTTTAAAACGATATAGAACCACATTTAAAACATTAAATAATATATCAATTTTAAATGATTTGATATGAGAAATATTTCCTTAACAATATTTTATGGTTTTAAAAATTTATAAATGATATTGGTTTAAAAACATAAAAATATATATTATTTTGGAATAATAAATTACACATGAAATATTATATACATTTTAAATATATATATTTTGATAAAAATATATCTTTGGAAATAAATAATGATTTCTATTTTAAAAATTGTATGCATTAAATTTGAATCAGGAACAAATCGAAGATGAAAAATATTTTTCATGTATGTTGTTATCATTCCCAGAAAGCCATCGAGAGATTCTATTCATCAATGATTTCCATGGATTTCAAAATATGCACAATCCCATGCTTGCAAGTGTCATTAGGTTTTCTTGGAGATATGAGAATGATTGAAATTACAATTCAACTTTGTTTCCAGAATTGAATGAGGAACAAATTGAGACTCTATTCTATGTAGAAGAAATACTTTTTGGAGATGTTATTCATCATCTTCCGTGGAACCGTGGGGGTGCTATGAAGGTATATTGTGTGTTTGAGTCGGTTCAGTGCTCATTGCTAATAAATATCTAATTTCATCGAGTCTGATTTATTGTTGGGTAATAGTTAGAGGTTCTCATTTCTGGAGAGACACAACAACGATGTTTTCGTACTCTAAAGAATGTTTGTTTCACAGAACATCATTTTTTATGAAGATGAAGGTATTTTTCTACGAAAAATAGATAGTTTTATAACACAATCTAAGAGTATAATAAAAAATATGGCATTGAAAAACAATCAGGATAAATATATCCTTAGGTGATGCCCCTGGTTTGAATGTTTTTCCAAGAATATGTATTATCCAGTCTTGTGAAAGGATTTAGGGAACAACTTTATTAGTGTATAGTATTGTAAATATTACTCACATTATCATCCATAATTGGTTTGAGAAAATATTATTGCATGCAGCGTGTATACATTTTATTCACGAATGAATCGACATCTGAAAGAATCATTCTTTAAATACATAATATACACTGTGTTCATGTGATGGAATTAACATTGTATACCCGAGACACTAAATTTAATGTTGAAATTTACCCCAAGATAAGAATTGGGCATTCTTTGGTTTTTGAAAAAATTAAAACACACATGGAAGGTTACTTTGAAAACATTATTACATAAAGAAACAACTACAATTTGTTTGGGAACCCGAATATCACAAGAATATGAGTTGTTAGGAGAATATTGAGAAGATACATCAGTTTTAATTGATTTCCCTAGTTTGTAGAATGTTAAAGATTATTGATATTAATCAACATGTTTTCTATAATAAATGATCAAGTGCAGTAAAATCTCATTATACAGGCTTGAAGAGAAAGATAATTTTTTTTGCAAGACCAGCTCAAAATCATTCTCAATGTGGATTTTTACAATTTTTAAATTGGTGTGAATTATTGTAGTCTCTATAGAAGAAGAATTAAATAGGGAGTGGGTTGATACCTATCCTTCTTGTATCTATGGTGAATCCATACCAACCCACTTATAATTGGTGATTTTTTTTTAGTGGAGAAGGTGTGTCTCATATCAACCCCACCACAGCAAGGATGCAGTCACCCTTCATAGGGGAGAACATTGAAAAAAATAGTTTCATATTTAGGATGAGACTTTAATAAGTCATCAGAGGATTATTTCAATGAAAAAAACTTTTAATAAAATAGTAAAACTTATTCAACACCCCCACCCCTCAGCGGTACTATTCATTCCCCGATACTTCAAATGGTATCAAAGTAGGTTACCTCTAAAGGTATTTTTTAGTACTTTTGGAGAATTAGAATTCAATCACATGTTGGTTTATTCTAATTTTTTATGGTATGAAAATTCATGGATTAATGAACCAAATGATTCATTTTTTTACTTTCAAATGGATTGGATGTTTTTGATGTAATGAATGTCGGTTTCCCTCCATTAGAAAAAGATTATCCAAGAAAATTTGGTGAAAAAAGAAATATAAAAGTTGATGGAAAATCTAGAAAGAAAATTTTATTATCCATTTTTGAAAAGTCTTTACTAATGTGGTGGGGCATGAAATAGTCAAGAAGACTATTTATAAACATGAAAACATGTATGAATGCAATTTCAAGTGGAAAGAAGCCATGTTACGAATTTGACAGGCAGAATTTGAAGATATCGGAATGAAAGAAGATTAGACTGTGGATGATTATTTTACCAATGTTTAAAACGTTTTTATCCATATCAGAGGGTTTGGATGAAATTTGGAGTATTTTCTAGTTGAAATTAAATTAATGGGAAACATTCTAGATAGATTTGTCAAAAAATTTCATCCCTAGAGGAAAAAAGAAGACTTAACTCTTGATGGGTTTCATAATACATTACTCATCTATGTGATGATAAAGGATCATGTATTAACTAAAAAATCATATTTATGTAGTGTAATTAAAGTCCATGAGTAGACTAAATATCAAATAAATGAAAATAAAAACATTGGGGAATTTGAAGATGAGGAATTGAAGGATGATGAGTATAATAAAATTATGTCTCTTTTATCATGATACATCAAAAAGGACAAGGGAAAGTAAAAAAGGAAAGATACTTATAAAAATTTTAAATATTGGAGGAATTGTCATTTTTTACATAATTGTAAAAAAAGATAATGGTTGAATATGAGGGTGATGATCAAGATGAATGATATAAAAAAATAAATGTGGAAAATAATATAAATATTCTACTAAAATAATCAAGAACAAGAAAATGTTTCACGAAGGGAAAGAATAAATTTGTTGACTAACGAAGATAAAGAATACTCTTGCACCTAGATGATTTCTACAGAAGTGGTTCCAGATACATTTAGGAATTTTATGGATCAAATTGATATATCTAATGAAACATCATCTGAAGGTGATTATAATTATGAGCTTTCTTACATGGAACATATGATAAAATCATAAAATAAAATCTATATTGAGAAAATAAAAAAACACAATAAACAAGTCAAATTGTTTAAGATATATATTAAAAGAGAAGATGATTACATTAATGAGATAAAAATTTAAAAGCTGAAAGTTGCATATAATTGAAAATGATGGATCAAATTTGTGGAAAACATACATTAAATGATAAATAATTGGATACGTTCCAGATAGAGTATCTCAAATAATAAAATACTCTAAATAATATCAAATGAGGATTTTTTGAAAAATGTATAATTTAAAGGTGAAAAATCTCATTTAACTGAGAAACTTATCTTAAAGAAATATGTTATAACGTTTTCTAAAAAAACACAATTTAAAATTATTATATCTAACAATGCCAGATATATTTAAAATAACGGGGAAATTAGAGCTGCTGAAAACAATGTGAAACATCTCTCTTTAACAATAAAAGATATGGAATCTTTTGAGAATGTTTTTATCCGAAGATGGAATGAACCACAATATGTGGAGGTTTAATAACAATAGTATACTTCATAGAATCTTCAACAACATGTTAAATAATATTTTAATTGTTGTTGTTGGTGTGGTGAAATTTTTGGGAACAATGCATATTCATGTTGGTACAACATTCCAATTTTTTAGAACATTTATGAGTATAGTGGGAGAAGCATTGATATATAAAAAGAAGATAGATCAAGGAAAAATAAATCAAGAAGTCTAAAAAATTTGTTACACCCCAACCATCCACATCACTCTTCTCTTTGAATAATACAATAGCTTGTGTTGCACACAGCTCCGAGTTCTAGAACACCACGACCAATCAAACTAGCCATTTAAAAAGAAGATATGAATAGTAATACCCACTTTTTGAAATAATAAATATTTTATTTTTCAAACTGGAATTCATTTTTGGATTCGAAATATCAAAATTAGCTTAGGGTGAATTGTTTGTATTTTTTTTGAAAACATTCAATTTTTTATTAATAGTGAAAAACACGGCATTATTGTATAAACTCAGGTTTATATATAAATAATTATCTTATTATTTAAATTTATTAAAAGGTTCAAATAGATAAATAATACCTATATTATTCCAATGTAATTCATTGGAGTCATTTTATAATAAGATTCGATATATAATATTTTATTGAAATTTTTAGTGGTTTTTACCCACCTTCTAGGCCCATTTTTAATTTTGCATAAAATAGAATTTTACTTCTTCTATGCATTGAATTTCATAAATTCGACAGACATAGTTCTAATCTTTATGTAAAAAGATATTCAATATAATGAAATTATTTTTTGGTGATTAGAAAATTTGGTCTTTTATTTACCACGGTTAAAAGTAAATAGGGTAATTAAAGGAACAATAATATTATAATAATATTAAATAACTCCAAAATAGGTCCTAATTGTATTTTATATGTTTATTTCGACAAAAATAATCCTTATAAAGAAATATTATCCCTTTATATTCAGATGGATTAGAATATGACATTTATTATATTCAATTTAAAGAAGAGTTAAAATTGTTAAATTCATATTTTAATAATTAAACCATTTTAAATATTGGGTAATATATATGATAAATTATACAATAAATAACCATTATAAAGATAAAAATATTTCCTATATCGTAGAATTTTATTAATAATTTTTAATCAATAAATAATTAAATTTATTTATGACCCAATGATGATGAAGTAATTACCTTATTAATGAATGTTTAAAATAATTGATATTATAAATTATATAATAACTGTAAATATAGACTTTTGATGCCACAAATAAATTTTATATTTGAATACGACATGTTATGGATGATTCAATTTATATGTTTTGAAGTAATAATGTTTTTATGAGTTTTACAAAAACCAAATACTAATTTTTTTCAAAATTCAATCAAATGAGTGTTTAAAACAAATACTATTTTATTAAATTATATAATAGTCATAAAAATATAATATCATTCCAAATGATTTATATAATGTTACATAAGTAAATAATTAACCACTTGAGGTTATATTGAAATTTTATAGTAAATACATTAACCATGTATTATAAAAAGACCAGAATACATGGTAAAAGATAATCAATTTAACTAAGGGTCAAATCTAAACGATAATCTTAATATGGTGACCTAAACATGAATAAAACATATTGGATTAGAGTATTTAGATCCATCCTCATATTATCCTACATATAAATCTATTTTCAGCTATTATAAACCAAAAATAGTTTTATAATAGATTTATAATTTAATCTTTTCCTAATGTGCCCCTCGCCTTTATTGTAAAAGGGTACTTCACCTTCTATTAAATTCAGACCTCAAATTCCATTTGGCATGGCCAACACGAATAATATATACTCAAAGCTACCATCAATTCAACCTAGATTCCTTACATTTATTAGAAATCCTACCAATGGTTCCCTTTTGTTCAAATCCAAAAGAATCACCTAAAGAAGAGGATATTATTTTATCAACTCTTTCAAATTTCTTTTCTTCTTCTACATCCTCTTTATTAGTTTGTTCCATACTAAAATAATAGATTCAATACCTTATACATACTTATATATTATCATTAATATGGTACAACCATATTAATTATTATATCCATCCTATTAATGACATTGCCACCATATTTGCATATGTACGACTTACCGTATCCAAGTCTTGGTATAGTTTGTTATTCATAACTTCATTATTCGAATGGGAATATTAATGGATACAATTTATTTAAAAAATAAATAAAAAATGTTAATGATTATGTATATATAATTTATCATCCAATTACATACTATTTTAGAATCAATATAATGATATTGTCACTCAAGCATACGTACATATTACTGTCTCCACAACACGATGAGATTTACTTCTCCATCATAACCATTCAACAATAATTTTCATTTTATAATTACAAATAATGTTTAAAAAATAATATAATTATTTATATTAATCAAATACATCCTATCTATAATAAACATGACATACATAACAACAGATATAAAGGAAAATGAATCAATTTACACTTGAAACAATGATAATACTGAATGTTTAATAAAAATGAAATATTAAAGGATCATATATGATATCATATTAATATATGTGATTCTTGAATAATTTAGTAAAAAATATTTAACAATTATAAAAGAGGATAATGTACCCTCGACTATGGTAAAGTATATGGTAAGGGTAAATTTTATAACCCCTCTATTATCCGATGTGGTTTATAGGTAAATATCTTACTAGGACTTCTTTATCATCCACATCTGTGTTTCCAAAAAATGTATTACAAAACATTTTTACAATTTCCTTCACTATGGGTTAAAGTAATTTATACACATTTTAGACTTTTTATAAAAGTTTATGAAATGAATCTTTTCAATTTTTTCCAAACAAGTTACTTCATGACCCTTTCGACAAATTAAGGAATCAATGTTATTTAACTTGAACGAGGGGTGAAACTATTTTCCACCGTTATAAAACCTTTGAAGAATCCCTTATACTATTAAAAGAATATTTTCAAAATAAATTTTTTCTTTTAAAATTATGAAAATTTTAAATTATTTCTAATTATATTTATATGTTTCTATAAAATAGATTTTTGATTGATATCATTTGTGTCAGCATTTATTGTTGTATTTTATGTTTAATTGAAGTTGATTTATTTTGATAAAACATTCCATTTTATATTGATAGTTTTATGATAGGTTTTAATCTGGATGTGATATTTTTATATCATTTACGGATTATGGTTAAATTATTAGCATTTCGTATTCTAGTTTAATAAGAATGTTTCTGTTAAGTTTCACACTTTTCATATAAAGAATGAATTGGAAAAAGTAAGTTACCTGAAGGGCCCACTACTTCCCCTCAATGCATCGGTAGGTCTCATGAGAAATACTAGTGTCTTGTTATAAGTACTTGACAATTTTTTTATTTTTCGTCTTGGAACAATTCCTTGACTATGTGGTTATGATGTATGCCATTATGCATTCCATCATTATGAGATTAGATATTGATTTTTCATGTGATTATTCATCTAGTAGAATATCCATGTGAATATGTAAATTGAATTACAAGATATATCATTTCCATATTATGCTGAATTTTATGTCTAAAAGGCTTGTGTTTTAGTCTTACACATTAGATTAATTTTTTGTGCTTAATTATGTTAGTTTTTTCTATAATGTAATCATTACTGAGCATCTAATCTCACCCAATTCTTATGTTTTTTTCATGAAGTGAACATGTATAGTATGACTGACATGTAGGCATAGGATATGGGTAATTAGTGTGTGTAAATAATAAACAATGTTTCTTTTTTTCATTTCATAATGTAATGTAAAACTTATTTATGTTTTAAGTACTTCTAAGGATACTAAACTGATCGGTATTTTGGGACTTGATCTCATGTGATCATTCCAATGTTAAGTAATAATGTACCAGATTTGGGATTCTGGAGTCGGGGTGTTACAATTGGTATTAGAGAAATGTTAGTGCAAACCATAGATACTATATTTAGAAAAACTATGATTAGAGAACATTTCATTCATATTGACATTAATGATTAGTATAGAAGAACATCCAAAATAATTTGTAATGTAGATATTATTTTTGTTTTACAAAACTATATATCCTTTTATGGATACTACACGTGGATGTAGTTCCGACACAGATTTACCAAGTAGTGAGAACTATGACAGGGAGTTTCAATATTGACCTGGGTTATCTTGGTACACGATAATGTGCCTTACTGCCCTCCTGGTTTGACACTCATGGGGGATACGCCTAGGATAATTCACATTCTCTTTAACAAACATTCTAAAGGATTTTGATAAAATTCATACCCAAAGAAAATATTTTTATGATTATGTATTATTTGAATAAACATTCGAATTTATATTTTTTATTTTACAAGTTCAGAATTATGCATTATGATTCATAAACTAATCTAGTGTATTATATTGTTTATAAATTGTGTATAGTGGAAGGAATGGAAACCATATCAACAAAAGTAATCCAGGTATGGATTTTTCTCATATTCAAGATAATTATTGTGGATATGGTTATGAAAATGTTGTTGAGAAACTTATAACCATACTGGAATAACTCACTCAGGTTATGAATAATCACCTTACCCGTATGGAGAACCCTGATCCACAACACCGAGGATAAATGTTAGACTCCTTCATGATGAAACATCCACCCATATTCTATGGGAATAAAAATACATTTTTATCTAAGAAACTAATATATTACTTAGAGAAAATATTTTAGGCTTTGGGGAGTAGCAAAAGAGAATAATTTTTCATGGTATTTTATCACCTCTCAGGAGATGCAGATTCATAGTGGACATTAATTAAAAATAAAAAGATGTATGAATAAGTATAAAATATGTAATGGAGGGAGTTTAATGATCATTTCATAGAAAAATACTTTCTTTATGAACATCGATATGATATGGAAAGAAGATTTCTGAGTCTGTGACAACAGGATGATGAAAATTTCGCAATGTATGAGGCTAACATTCTAAGAGTAGCATGGCATGCTGCAGATTATATACGTAGCCCAAGAAGTGAAATTGATCTATTATTTGATGGGTTAAAACCATTTCATTGATGAGTATTAGTATCACAATACTTCTTGTCATACGAAGATATAGTACCATGTGTTATCAAGACAGAAACAAAATTTACGTTGTCATATGACTTTAATGAGAAGAAAGAGAATAATAGATATAATAAACACTTGACATAAAGAAAATAAGTGGAATATGGGAAAATTGGAATATACCCACCTATAGTAAATATTGGATGAAACACCTCGGTACATTTTTGAAGGGCCTAAGAGATTGATACAAGTGTGGAGAAAAAGGCCACCATGTCCATGATTGAAATGGGAAAAAGAAGCTCCAAATGTTCAATGCTATAATTTTAAAGAGATGGGACATTATGAAAATTATTTTCCATATCTTCAATGAAACATTCCCTATAAAATTAAAAGGGAGTATGTCCAATCTTATTCGATCACTACTACTGAGGTTGAAGTTCTTAATAATATTAGGTAGGTACTTTAATAGTTTCCTAAAAATTTACCAATGCTTTATTTGATTCTTGATCATCGATTTCTTTCATATCTTCAAAATGTTTCATTAAAATTTGATATTTCCAATTTCACATTTCAATGGAGTTTTCTGTAAAAACTCTTATGGTATGAATCATAGAATTTTTTTTACAATAAATTACCATCATGGAATATAAATCATCTTTACCTACTGATCTTACTATCATTCCCATGATTTAATTTCATATAATCCTTAGTATGGATTGGATTTAAGACTATGATATGAAAATTTATTATAAGAAGAATTATGATACAACTTTTTATGATGATAAAGAATACCTTATCATTAGAGGAAAAACATCCCCTTATGATTCTCATCTAATTCCACCCCCAGTAGCACTAATAAATTCAAATCATTGGGATGAATGGAGTTAAATAACCATGGGTGAGGAAATGAAGGTTCAAATATAGGATCTATCTATTATGTATGTTTTTTTTGTGTTTTTATAATATTTACATAGACAACCTTAAGAATGAGAAATTTAGTTTTCAGTAGACTTAATTCCAGGTTCATGTTCCATATTGAAGACTATTTATAGAATTGCCACTGTGGAATTTTTGGAACTAAATAACCTTCAAGAGGAATGGAGTAATAAAGAATTTATTCACCCATGTGTTTTCCCATTGGGATCCCTTGTTCTTTTTTATAAGAAGAATTATATATCTATGCATTTGTGCATTGATTAAGGTGATCAATGCTATAACAATAATGAAAAAGTACCCCTACCTCACATTGATGATTTATTTGATCAACTTCATGGAGGTTAATATTTTTCAAAGATTGACCATCGATATAGATATCAGAAGTTGTGTGTGAGGAATAAATACATTTCAAATAAAGCTTTTTGAACCTGGTATGGGCATTACGAGCAAATAGTAATGCCTTTGGGAATGACTAATTCACCCTCTGTTTTCATGGATCTAAGGAATAGATCTTCCAAGGAAGATTTTGATGAACTTATAGTGATATTTATTGATTGTATCATGGTATAATCCAAATTATACAAAGATCATGAAAATAACTTTCGCAGCATTCTAAAAACCCTTATAATAAATGTGTTATATGGGATGTTTAGCATGTGTGAATTATGGATTCAAGAAATTTCTTTTCATGGACATATTACCATTAAGGATGAAATAACTAATGATCCTTTAAAGACAATGGAAGACCAATAATGTTCATCAATAATTAGAAAAAATGTGGTATACATTTTTATTGGTTTAGCAACATACTATCAGAGTTTCACCCGTAATTTTTTCCGATTGGATAACCCAATAACCAAGGTAACACGTAAAGGGGATAAATTTTCTTGGTCAGAAGTGTTTGAAGATTATTTATATAAAATGAAGATAAAAATAGTAAATTATCCTATCTTGAATCTACTATGAGGGAATTGATGAGTTTTTTATTTATAGTGATGCATCAAATAAATGGAATGGTTGTTTCCTTATGAAGAATGATAGAGTTATTTCCAAATCGTCGCATCATCTAAATTTTCATAAAAATACTATCTCATTCAGAATCATGATTTGAATTTGTAATCTTTTCACGGAAAAATATAGAGACAATATATCTATGTTAAAAAATGTGAGATATATACTGGCTAAAATAGTTTCAAGTATATTTTCTCATAGAAAAAACTCTACTTGAGGAAAAGGAGATAGATTGAAATATTCAGGGATTATGATTTCTCAATAAACTACCTCTCTCGGAAGGAAAATAAGGTGGAAGATGATTTAAGCATGAAGGGTCATGGAATTCTGAACAAGATGAAATTTAAAAGGGATCCTATGATCATGGATCTAGTAAATATGGATATGGTAATAATCATGGAAGTTGAAACATCAATAATTTCTTAAATGGAGGCCAAAAAATCATTACTAGAAAGGATAAAATTTTCTAACACTAATGATGAGGTGTTTCAGTAGAATATTAATGCTTTGAATGATGGGAGATTGATTTATTTCGTATATGAAGGTGGAATTTTGAAATTTGTGAAGAGTCTTTGTGTTCCTGATATATGTGATCTAAAATGGGAATTTTTTGATTATTTTCATAGCTACAATTTCTATATACACCATGGTAGCAGTACATTTATTGATATTTGAAAAAACATTTTTGGTGGGGCAATATAGAGAGGGGGGTATCATAATAAGTGTCAGGATTTCTAGTTTTTTAACAGTGAAGGCTGTAAGAAAACTCCCTAGATGAGTCATGCAACCTCTTCCAATACCTAAATGTAAATGGGATGATATTACGAAGGACTTTGTCATGGGGCTACCAAAGACTCCTAGATGGAATGATGAAATATGGGTCACTTTTCATCGTCTTACAAAGTCAATGCATTATCATACTATTATAGAAGATTTACCACTTGAACGTTTCACAGGAAAATATATTAATGAGGTTTTAAGACTTCATGGTGTGACCCTATCAACAGAATTTTTTTTATCATGATTCCCTTTTTACATTAAGATTCTAGAAATGTCCTCATAAATCCCTAGACGATGAATATTGTTTGATCACTTCCAACCACCCTCAAACTGATGGACAATCAGAACGGACTGTTAAAACCTTAGAAGGCATGTTGAGATCATTCTCACATGACTTTCAAGGAATGTTTGATCATTATTTACCTCTGGTAGAATTTTACAACAATAATAATTGGAAATCAAGTATTCAGACGGTACAATATTAATAATTATATGGAAAGAGATTTCACACACCAACATGATGAGATGATGCTGGGGAATGAAAACCTATAGGCCCAAGTCTTTTTGAGGGAACAATGGAAAATGTGAAGATTATCCAAACCCACATCAATGCAGCTCAATGTAGGCAAATGATCTATGCCAATAACTGAAGGAGGGATTTTGAATTTCAAGTTAGAGATTATGTTTTCGTGAAGGCATCTCCATGGAAGGGTGATATAGGATTCCGTAAGAATGGAAAATTAATACCCAGGTACATCAGACCATTCAAAATTCTGGAACTAATTGGAGATGTAGCTTACCATTTGGAAATTCCGCTAAGTCTCTCCAAATTTTATGATGTATTCCACCTATAACTCTTAAGAAAATAAATTCCTATCCCAACACATGTAGTCACCTATAATGAAATAGAACTGGAACATGGTTTTTCTTATTGTGAAGAGCCTATCAAAATTCTTGACACTAGAGAACAATAGTTGAGAAACCGGACTACATGTATGGTAAAAGTTCATTGGAAAATCTATAAAATGGAAGAGGAAATGTGGGATCCTAATGAAATTATGATGAAGAACCACACAAATATTTTTATGCAGTAATATTATAGAAATTTTAATAATGATAATATTTTTGAAATAGGAAAGAATGTAACACTACAGGCTTCCATGGAATTCTTCTCTTTGATTAATACAGTAGACTGCGTTGTATTCAGCTCCGAGTTCTAGCACACCATGACCAGTCAAACTGGCCGTTTAAAAAAGAAGTTTTAAATAGTAATAACAACATTTTTAAATTTTTGGAATTTTATTTTTCGAAATGGTATTCATTTTTAGATTTAAAATTTCAAAATTATCTTAAGGTGAATTTTTGGAATTTTTCTGAAAACATTCAATTTTTGATAAATAGTGAAAACACTAAGTTATTGTTAAAAACCGACATTTTATTTAAATAATTATTTTTTTACTTAAATTTATTTATATTTCATAATAGATACGTAATACCAATATTATTCCAACATAATTCATTGGAGTCATTTTATAATAAAATTATATATATAAAATTTTATAGAGCTTTTTAGGGCCTTTTACCCACCTTCTTGGTACATTTGCAAATTTGAATAAAACAAAATATTGCCTTTTTTATAAATTGAAATAAAAAATACCAATTTTTAAGTAAACTTTTTTTCAATATGATGAATATAATTAATGGTGATTAGTGTCTTGTGAATTTTATTTTCCAATGTTAAAAGTAAATAGGGTAATAAAAAGAACAAATAATATTATAATAATATAAACTTTAACCAAATGATGTCTTAATACTTTTAGAAAAGTGTATTTATACCAAAATAAACCTTAATACAAAAATATGACTTTTTTCCACTTGGATTAGATTAGGACATTTATTATATTTTATTTAAAGAATAGTTAACAGTGTTAAATTCAAATTATAAAAACTATAAACTTTTTAATTTACTACTATACATAAGATAAATTCGACTATAAATATTCCTTATAAATATATTACCTTTTTCCTACAAAATAAATTTTTATTAATAATTTTTAGTCATTATATAAGTAAACTTATTTATGACCCACTGATGATGTAGTAATTGCATAATTAATGAATGATTTAAATAATTAATATTATAAATATAAAAATAATTTTAAACTGAAACTATTGTGACATAAATATTTTTCTTGGGGAATATGACATGTTAGGGTTGATTAAATATATTTTTGGTGAAGTATTAATGTTCTTATGACTAAAAAAACAAATTCTAAATAGTGTTAAAGTTTACATAAATTAGTTTTTAAAACAAATACTATTTTATTAAATTATATAATTGTCCTAAAATTCAATGATTCTCCCATATGACTTATATAATGTTACATATTACATTAATGAACCACTTGAGGTTCTATTGACATTTTATTGTATGTATATTAACCATACCGTATAAAAATACAAGAAGACATGGTAAAAGTTAAACTATTTAACTAAGTGTTAAATCTAAATGATATTGTTGTTATGGTGACCTATTTTTTTAAAACACATTGGTTGAGAATGTTTATACCCCTAACTATCTTATAATTGAAATATATCCATTTGGAGATATTAGAAACTAATAATAATTTTATAATAAATTAATATTTCAATCATTTTCTAAAGTTCCCCTCACCTCTCTTATAAATGGGTACTTTCCCTTATCATAATTTCACACATCAAAATTCTTTTGTATCTACCAATACCTTATCAAATATTCTCTAATAAACCATCATTTGAACCTATATGCATTACATTGACCATAATGCCAACCTACGATGCCCTTTTTTCAAATCAAAAGGATGCCCCCGAAGAAGAAGTAATTATTTTATCACCTATTTGAATGTTATTTTCCTCTTCTACTTCTGTATAATTTTTGTTTACAAACTAAAAAAAACATAGTAAATTATAAATTATATTATTTTATTATAAATATTGTACAACCATATTCATTATTTTATCAATTCTTTGAATAAAAATTCACCATACGTGCATGCGTAAGGATTACCGTCTCCTTGGCGTGGTCTAGTTTTTTATTCAACACTTCACTATTGGGGTGGGTACAATAATGTGTATAATTGATTTAAATAACAAATAAAACATGTAAATGATTCTTTATATATAATATACCATCCAATTATATATTATTTCACATTCAATAGAATGATATTCTCGCTCATGCATAGATACGGCTTACCGTCTCCACGAAGCGATGATATTTCATTCCCCAGCGTAACCATTCAAGAATAATTTTATTTTGATGATTATAAATAATTTTTATGAACATAGTATCATTATTTATATGAATAAAATATATCAAATCCATTATAAACATGACTTATATAACAAAACATATAAAGGAAAATGAATGAGTTAACACACAAACCAATGATAATATTGAAAAATTATTAACAAAGAAATATTAGAGGATCATTTATAATATAATATTTATGTACTTTGAACATGTATAGTTTAATAACAATGATTTTACTATTATACAGCTGGTTAATGTACCATCGACTGAGGAAAATTATGAAGTAACAATTATTTTTACAATCTCTCTATTATCTGAGATTATTTATATCTAGGTATCTATTGGGAGTTCTTTATCACCCTCATTCATGATTCTTAAAAATGTATTTCAAAACATATTCCCTATTTCCAATTCTATCGGTTAATGTCTTTTATACCCTTGTTTTATTTTTTCTAAAATGTTTTGAAAGGAATATTTCCACTATTTTTCTAAAAAAGGTACTTTATGACCTTTTCGAAAAATTAATAAAAAAATTCTTTTTAAACTCTTATGGTGTGTGGGGATATTTTTGTCCATTATAAAACCTTCGAGGATTTCCTTACAAAATTATAATAATATTTTCAAAATAAATGTTTTCCTTTATAATTATGTAATTTTTAAATGATTTCAATGTAGATTGAGATATTTATCTCAAATAGTTTTTGGATTGATTTCATATGTGTCCTCACATATTGTTTGATTTTATGTTTAATTAATGTTTATTTATTATAATATGGTATTCTATATTGTATTGATAGTAAAATGGTATGTTTGACTGTGGATGTGCTATTTTTTTGTCAGTCACAGTTTATGGTTAATGTATTAACATTTCATATGATATTTTTATATTAATGTTTATGTTATGTTTCAACATTTTCATATGAGGAATGCATAGAACATAGTAAGGGAAGGTCATGAAACGCTATAGCCCCTCGATGCATTGGTAGTTCTCGTGAGACAAAATAGGGTCTTGACACAATTCGTTGACAATATTTTAATTTTTATTCCTAGCACAAGGCCATGACTAATTGGTTTTGATGTCTGAAATTATAAATACATTCATAATGATATTAGCTATTGATATTAAATGTGGTTATTCATCTAGTAGAATATCCTTTTTAATAAGTAAATGGAATTATTTTATTTATCTTTTCTATATTATACTATGATTTATGTTTAAAATTCTTGTGTTTTAGGCTTATACATTGTATTAAATGTTGATTCTTATTTTTGATAGTTTCCTCTATATAGTTTTCTTACTATGCATCTGAGCTCACCCAATTCATTTGTTTTATTTTTCATGGATGTTAAGAACTATATAATAAATTACCTATAGGGTTAGGCTTATGGATATGTGTGTCTTAAAAGGGGACAAAATGTTTCTTTTATTCATTTCATAATTTAATGTAAAACATATGTATGTAGCCAATACATACAGGCCTACTAAACTAATTTGTCATTTGGTACATTATCTCTTGTAATCCTAGCAATGTTATGTAATAATGATCTGTCTCTCGGATTCTGGTGTAGGGGCGTTACAAAATCTATCTATTCAAAATATACTTGACTCTTTAAAATAAATTTGGGGATGATGTGATCAATATGATCATTTTTGAGATTAATATATGGGTGTTCTTCTTGGTCAAATTTTCAATTCAGTATATGTAACACCACAGGTAAATAAAGAATATGGAATTTTCACATTTATCCATATTTGTGAATAAAATATTAATATAACTTTAAAGGGGACGCTATGCTTGATGGAGTACCCAATATGCACCAATGAGTTTCTTGGGAATCTTACGTTGCACTCTAATAATAAAATAATATTATTTTAAATTGTAGTTAACGCCTAGCCGTTGTAATGGCGGGAATGAACAGAACTAACCACAAAATGATTATATATGTTTGTCAAATATTTTTACTTTTTACAATAAATGTTAGAGGATTAAAAATGCGAATGAATCCAATTTTAAGCATGAACAATCTAATATTCTTTAAAAGGTCGACTAACCACCTTTTGATGGAAAACCTCTTTTAAATCCACTTTTGGACAATTTTATGTGTTATATTTGACACAATAAAATTCTTCTTTAGAATTGGGACATCAAAATTTACTTTGTGTAAATATTTGGTATTTTTTCGATAAAGTTCATTTTACTAATGTAGAGTGAAAATTGTTGTATTTTAATTCAAAACCTATTTTTAATATAATTTATTTATATGATTAGATTATCTTTTGAATTTTTTTAAAGTTAAATTATAATATATTATTACCATTTAATCCAATAGTGGTCGTTGTAATTAATTTCATCTTGTAATTGGACTTAAACTAGTGTCAATATTTTGATACTTATTGTTTCATAAAAAAATGCTATTTACTCTGACAGCGGGAATTAATTATTAAATTAATTAATGTAACCTATATTTTTTTGAATTTTTTAAAATAGACACCATTTTTGAATTCGGAATATCAAATATATCTTAGGGTGAATTTTTGGTATTTTTCTGGAAAACTTCAGTTTTTGATGAATAGTGAAACCACTAAGAGGTACTTAAAAAACTGATTTTTCATTTAAATGAAATTTTACCACCTCTGTAATTTGAATTTCAAAAATCCGACATAAATGGTTGTCATTAAGAATTAAAATGTGGTTCAATGTGATTAAAATAATTTTTTGGGTGATTAGTAACTTTTAAGTTTTAATCGCGATTAGAGGTAATTAGTGTAGTTTTAGGTAAAAATAATGTTTTAATAATATGAAATGACCTAGACACATGTCCTACCCTCATTGGATGAGTCATGGCCGACCAAGACCATCCATGGGTCAACTTGGGGACCCCATGGAGCCACTTTGGTTGGAAAACGACATAAATACCTTTTTATTTAAAGTTAAAATTAAAATGTCACAAACATGTGTTGTTTTACTAAAACAATCATGGGGATATATAAGTCATATATTTGACTATAACTATTAATTAGAAAGATAAAAATATTTCCTACATCATGATAGTGTTTTTATAATTTTAATACATAAAATAAATTAATTTATTTATGACACCGTGATGATGAATTGATTACCTCATAAATAAACGATTTAAATAAAATGAGAAGATAGGGTGAAATATAAGTCTTACACATGTCAAAAACCTATTGAATTGGTGGATTTAGAAACCTTAACACCTTATCCCAGAAATATATACTTTTGGGACCTTTTAAATCCGAAAATAATTTTATAATAATGTAATATCTTATAACATTCCAAGAGTGCCCCTCCTCTCCTCTTATAAAAGGACCCCACCCCCACCACCTTACACACACCTCTCAAGACTTTGTCTTAGAAAAACCCTTCCCATTTTATCTCTCCACATCCCACTATTCATCATTGAAGCCTCACATTGGGTAGAATCCTTTCCAAGTAATCCTTTGAGCTCAAATCAAAGAGAGTTACCCGATTTAAAGGTAATGTCTTCCCTTGTGTTCTTTTGATTTATTTTTTTTCTCCAAACCCCTAAACTCTTTTTATTACTTTTTTTTGTAACAACACCAGTATCTTGAATATACTAGGATGTTTTTATAAAAATTATTCGAGCTACACTTTCACACACCTCCGTCTAATGGTTAAAGAACATTCTGTTTCTGTGGGTGGCGAATTACTGCATCACAAAACGATGATTGTTCAATATTATTTTAACACATTTAATGGTGGACCATAAGATGTCACTATATTTATATATGATATTTAATATGTTTATTTTTTCCTTAAGATTCTGTATTTTTCATTTATTACATACCTTTAAGGTTTCCATTATGGGTAAACGTGATATCTTCATTTTAGGAAGTGCGGACTACCGCCCCCCTCAAAGTGATTTGATTCGTTAATGCCATATGTGGGACGTATAAAGGATTTAATTAATTGTATTAAATATTATGTCCTAATGGAATTATAATATACCATTATATCATTATAATTTCATTCCATTGAATACAAAAAAAATTAAAGTAGCGTTCATGCGTAGGTACGGCTTACCGTCTCCATGAACGGTACATTTCATTTCTAATCTCCAAATGTTATGTACTATTATATGTACATATATATAATGGATATATATGTAATATATTACATCTAAATTATGGATATCATTATGTTATTATAATATACATATCTATCATTTTTTTAATTCCATTAACATGACAAAAAATGAAAGTAGCGTTCATGCATACGTACGGCCTACCGTCTCCATGAACTGTGCTTTTATTTTTTTATCTCCAAATGCTATGAAATAGTATAAAATTAATATATACTGGATATTTATGATATTTAAAACATATATACTATTCTGGATATGATGTAACTATAACTACATGGAAAATTCTTTTCCAACAATTTTGATTTTTACTCATGTACCGAACATCGACAAAAACGTCTGATATGAACTCACTTTATTAACCAATTGTTATAACATTATAATATTTGATATTAACTGAATAATAATCTTTAATTTAGGTCCTTAAGAAATTATAAATTGACCAAATTTTATTATTCAGGAGATTAAATAACGATCGAGTCATGTCAGACACGAGGAAAGGGATCCTACCTCTCTCTTACTTTTTAAGTACTCTCTTTTATGTCATTTATTTTAAGCTCATATTTCTTATGATTTGGATGTTCTTTTATATTAATACTACTGTAATTTTTATGTTAATATTATTATAGACCCTATTTTCTCTCATCAATCCATTTTGGATGTTTTGAGTGGTGCTGTTAGGCTGCCGAATTTTCGTAAGGGATCCCACCCCTCTCTTTCTTTTTAAGTTATCTCTTTTATGTCATTTCTTTTAAGCTCATATTTGTTATTTTTGAGGATGTTATTTTATATTCCTCATACATTACTTTTTATGTTCATATTATAAGAGACCCTATTTGATCTCATAAATCCATTTTTGGATGTTTTAAGTGGCATCATTAGGCTGCCGAGTTTTCATAAGGGATTTTTCATCTCACTTTTATTCCCGTGACATTTATGCTATGTTTGACACAATTTCCTTTGATTGGTGTATGTAATACCCATTATTATAAACATTTTGTAGTATAATTTCATTTATTGGTATTTACATCTTTATTGTATGGCCCTTCTTCCATGGGGTGTACGTTTCGAAAGTTACCCAACTTGGTAAGGGGACATTTTACCCTCCTCTTTATAAAAGAGTTATTTTGTTATGTCTTTTAATTTTCACCTTATTATGTGGGGATATTTTATTATATATCCTTATTGATGTAAATTTTATTTCCACGTGATGAGATACCCTTTATCTCTCTCATCAACTATTTTTCTAAAATTTGATGTGACGTCGTTAGGCTGTCAATGGAACTTCTTAACCCAATTTCGATTTCTTTGGGTTCAAATGTAGTTATTGAATATGTCATCCTTTTAATATGTGTGAATGTACGTTGATTATTTTACACATAATATCCAATTATATTGGGTGTATTTATATTTGTCACACATAATTATGAGATTGATTAATCCTTAATTTAAGGATACCATCTTTATAATGGATTTCATCTCAATTTACATTTCCATTGAGGCTACATTGTTGTTATGAACCAGTACACTCTTATATAGTGTATATACTATACTTTGGAATATTATATCATGAATCCCTTTATTATCATGATATTATAATGTTTTGATTAAATTTTATTACTCAATTATTATATTCAAGTGTCTCTCAATTTGTTTACAACCCTTTAACTAAAATATCTTTTTAAATGATTTAATGATTTATTCTTATAAATATTTATAATTAATATCCATGTTTTAAAAATGGTTTTAAGGATTTTTTTATATAGATATTAAGGTTTTAAAATTTTAAAAGCTTCAATGTGGTATGGGACACTTTGATTTAAAAATATCTTTATTAAATGTTTTAAATGGTTTTGAAAATGGTTTTTAGAATGGATTAATTATTTCAATATCTTAAAATGTTATATTGTTATTTCAATGTGGGAATGTTATATTTAATTTATGCTTATGTAATGTGCTATGATTATGTTACGGTTCTCAGGCATTATTATGAAGACGGATGGTTCTGTGATAAACTAAGGGTGGGTGAGCCCGATATAGCTCTCCAATGGATGGGGTAACGCGAAGGGGTTAAACGTTGAGGGTTCTCTGAAGAGATTTATGGAATATACTATGATGGGTATCCCAAACGTAACCATGAGCGTTACTCCCTATGTAAGAATGTTATGAATGCCTCAAGTTACCTTTATGTCTTACGATTTCTATTATTTATTCATGATTTGATGAGGTATATTAAAATTCTTATGTTTTATGAGTAAAGTATTTTTTCATACATGGCCTAATGTTTTCATTTCATACTTTTATATCCCTTAATGAGCTTTTTATGCTCATCCCATGTTTTTGAAATGTTTTTCTCAGGTCATGGGAATGGTGCATGATATGATGACAGTTTCAAGGAAGTTTCAAGAATGAATCCATGTTTTATTTTAAATATGTTTCCGTTGATGGGGTAAATGGATATTATATTTTATGTAACCACTTTGTTTAAATATGGAATGTAATGAAAGTTTTATGATCGAAATCTCTAAAACTCTAAACCTGAAAAGATCCTCAATGTTTAATCTTGGAATAACTCATTATTAAGTAAGGTTTAAGGATGTGGCTTTATAGAATAGGTTAATCAAATTCCTGAAGTTAATGTAAACGAAAAATATCTTGTTGTTGAAGTTTAATTGAAGGCTATTGAAAGTGAAAACCCATGAATTATTTAAAGAGGTTGTTCATCTCACAGTGAATTCAATACAAAAAAACATGAAAAAATTAAACGACCTTATAGAGGATCAGTTACTTTTGGGAATGTATGTTCTTTGAAAATAAAAGGTGCTGGTATTTGTTGTAATTGATGCCCATCATCTAAAATCTAGATAAGTTATTTTTTTGATTGGATTAAACATAGTCTGTTGACTGTGTGCTGAAATTTTGATTAAGGTAATGATTTTGTTTTCAATATGTATTCTAGAATCAACAAAAAATCAAAGGATGGAAGATTTATCATCAAGAGAGAAATAAAAAGTGTGCATATACTCCCAATTATTGATCCTAAAAATTTATGTTATTTGAGTGTAAAAGGTGAAAACTATCTGTGGAATAGTTGTCTTGGTCATCTTCATCAAAAAAATTATAGAAATATTTCAATGTATAATGTGGTATGATATTTTCATCATTTAAAGTGAGAATGAGAAACTATATTTGAAACATGTCAATTAGGTAAGGTTGTGTAGGCTACTCATAGAATAGTTTAGATTTAGTATGTAAGACCAATTGATACTATTCACTTTGATTGTTATGGATCTATGAGACATTAGTATACAAATGGTGAAATCTATTTTATAACATTCATTGATGATTTCACCTAGATGATGAATGTTGTTTCGATTAAGAAAACTTCAAAAGAAATTTTAATGTTTAACTTTTATAAAAGATGGGAGATGAAAGCACTGATAATGTTTATCAAAAAACAAAGAACACATAATGGTGGGGAATTTACAATTAATGATGTTGAATCATATCCTGAAAATCCTGGAATAAAAAATAATACGGTAATCCTTATATTCCTTATAAATGGATCAGTTGTGGAAAATAACATAAGTCTAGTTGAAATGTGAAGAACTATGTTTGATGAATATAAACATTCAATCATCAATCGGAGAAAACTAGTCTATAAAACTATTAGTATACATAACATATTTTTGCAGAGACCAAACTCCAACATGGATTCGTATGAGACGTTGTACAATAAGAAGGAAATAGTGAAATATTCAAATTTTTTTCCTATGTTTTAAAGAGATCATGAATGAAAATTCGGGAAATTTTGAAGATAAATATGAATAATGGGTCTTCATAGACCATCTTTCTAAAAGAAGATGATATAGATGTTGAAATAAAAATTTCAAAAGTTGTTAGGAAGTTATGATGTAAAGACATCGGAAAATATATTCAACTATAACTCAGAATATTTAGAATACTTTGGAAAAAATTAAATTTAAAAAACACACATTTCCAGAGGAGAAAATGAGGAGAATATTGTACATATACCAGATATAGTCTATGTTGACTCAGAACAAAATAGTGATAAAGATGAATTTTCTAGAATATAAATGATAAAGCATCATAAATTGAAAAAACACGATGATTCATAAAATATTATTGGAATTCCGGATGCTTTAGTGCATTCTAGAAGAAGATTGAGAATTGAAAGTAAAAAACCTCATATTTCCCCAATTGAACAAATGTTAGTTGGAGAAGCTATTGACCATAATGAGTGGAAAAATTCAAAGATTGAATATCTAAATCAGATTAATAAAATGACCCCTGGGATCTTATTCATAGACCTAAAGGAAATAATATAATAGGATGAAAATGGGTGTTTATAAATAAACATAATTAAAATGGTGAAATATAATGATATAAGTCTAACTAGTATTTAATTGTTACTAATATGTGTAAGTGGTATATTTTTAGGAAACATTTTTACCCATTTCAAGATATGAGTCAATCATAATGTTTCATTAAGGTGAATCTCACATACCCTATAAAGTTTATCAGATGGATGTGAAGTCTTCATTCTTGAATATAAATCTTGAAAAAGAATTTTTTACTGAGAAACATGAAGGATTTATTCCGGATGATAATGTAACTAATGTGTGTAAGTAGATGAAAGAATTTTATGGATTAAAATAAGCTCCTAACTCTTGGTATTCTAAACTAGATAGTTGTTTGAAGCAATTAATATTTTCTAGTGGAAGGGTTGACATAAACTCATATGTGAAAGAATTGAAATCATGTACAGTTATTGTTATTGTGTATGTTGATGACGTGAAATTTTTAGATGATAAGAAATATCCATGTGAATAAAAATCTAACCAAATGAATATGTTCTTTTAAATTCCAATTATCTAGTATATGAATTTCATTCTTGGGGTATATGTTCTATGAAATAAAGGGTATATATTTATTTTGAATCAAAAATATTAAAATGACTTTTTTGAATAAATTTGGCCTAGAATATTCAAAGGGACCCACTAATCCTCTCAAAATTGGTGTAATGACCAATAAATGTGGCTCATGACATAGTGTTAATAATAAATAATAACAAATTTTTTTTACCCAATATATATCATGACGTCGAGACTAGATATTGATTATGCTATAACATTATGTCCCAGATATTAAAGTGATCCAAAAGAATTTCACATGATGGTTATTAACCAAATTCTCATGTACAAAAAAGGAACATAAAATTATGGTTTTATGTATAAGAGTTATGGATATTTGAATAGAATAGGATTCATTGATGCTAATTTTTCTAGAGATTTTAATGATCATAAATCATAATTAGGAGGAACATTATTTTTAGAAAAAGTTATTCTAATATTGAAGAGTAAAAGCATTATAAGACAATAAATTATAGATGATGGAGAGTATATTTCATATACTAATTATTCTACTCAAGTGTTGTGGATGAATGTAGAGCATTAATTTATAAATGTTAATGTTAAAAGACCATTGAAAATTTAATGTGATAATCAAAGTTCAATTAATCTTGCAAAATATCTAATGCAAAATTCAATATCAAAACATATTGATATTAAATATAATTTCATCAATGAGAGTGTAGATAATTGAGATTTAAATTGAAGTGAATTTATACAAAAGGTCAATTTGCTGATATTTTCATGACCCATCCCTCGGGTCCTGTGTCATGAATACCCAAAGCTGGCCTTCCATAGGCCAGGGGCTGATGACTAGTGTCGAATAGGAATTTCCCGAAATGGGGATCCATTTTATTATAAAAATTCACACATGCACCCTTCCCCAAGAAATGTATTGAAACTAAAAACATGGAGTAAACAGATTTTCAACCCAATAAGACAACAACTTAGAGTAATAGTACATACTGAAAAGTAAATATTAGAGAATACAAGCTCAAATGAAATAGAAAAGTAAAATATCTTAAGTCGCTTCAGCAGATAACACTTCCTGAATTTTAGGTACATTAAGTTGTTGGAATGTCGTTTAAGAGTACCACGTCCTTTGGGTCACCATAAAAAAACCATGTCATTGGCCCACCAAGTACTATTTCCAAGCTATTGATTTATTACACGAGACACGACACGTGAAATAGAAGCCTATGTTGGGGTGAGTAAAATAATACTCAGTAGGGACCCCATAACAACAAGGTAATCCTCAATGAAATAAACAAGGTAGACTATCAGAGATATACATAATGTGTAACCACTAATATCTAAAATCAAGAGAGTTAATAGAATCAGATCACATCATGAGACATACACTATAAAGTTCCATACATACTCAAATCCATGGAGACACACTCAAGGTATTTATTAGAGACACGATATGTATAGGTTCACAAGACACTGTATGTGTAGGCGCAACAGATACGCTCTGTGTAGGTGAAAGAGACACACTCTGTAAGAGACACACTCAATATGGGTGTAGAATACACCCACACCAAAGGAGACACACACACTGTAGGAGACACGCACCATATGTGAATAGGAGACACACTCCGTAGGAGACACACTCTGTATGGGTTCTAGAGGCATAATCCGTCGGAGACACACTCTGTATAGGTCATAACCAGTCACATGATTCTATCCTTAGTGTTCTCACCACTAGATATTCTACTCCTTGAGACAATAAAATTTACACTAACCACTATTAAAACTCACAAAATAGTCTCAAAAGTAACACCTCGTCAGGAGGGTCCCAACTTTGCAAACAACTCATCAAACGGACACATGGTTTGAGAGTTATGGTCATTTAAGTAAAATGGGGATAGTTGGGTTTGAGTTTAGGCATACCCGGCCGGACTGACCTAACAAAACCCAACACACCACTTCCTACCTGACTGACCTGCCGGGTTTTATGCGGTACACCCCAGATGGTCTTGGTCTAGTCGGACACGGGCCGATTCGGTCTGTCGGGATGCAATGTCTTCCTCATCTGATCCAGCTCCACATGGCCAGCCGTTGAGATAGTCGCTTCTACCGTATGTGGTATACAAGACCAAATGCCAACCAGTATGATGTGGCACCCCTCCATGTCTCTACTCCCCATCTTCATGAACCGCCCTGGTGGTGGCTTCTGTCGCAGCTTGTGGCCACAATGCAGTAGGCCCCTCGGACTCTGGTCATCAAGCTGGTGACTGCATGCTACTGTGTCACCTCAACTTCACATGCCACAATTGATTCCACCACATGTCGGTGAGGTCTCCCCTTAGGTGGGTCGTCATTCGCACTCTGGTGCTCCATTTTTGGAAATGAAATCAAACCTATAACTCAATAGTTGCGTTCTTTTTCTCAATGGGATCTAATCCACCTTGTGACCCATTCTGCCAGTAAAGGCATAGGTGTGGTATATCCTATGTCACATTGATCTATCAGTCATCATTGCTATCACACCTCCTCTAGGACATCATGATTCTTGATCATTGATTCCAGATCATTGCACCAATAAATGTTCCCACAACAATGGTACGTTCATATTCCCATGAAGAAGGTGAAGAACACATAGAACAAGAAGGGGAGAAGCACAAGTAACAACCCAACCTTGAGAGCTCATCCATTGTTCGATCCGACCCTTATCCATTTTAATATAGGATCTAGAAAAATGATAACCAAATTCAGATACATAACAAATCGATCAAAAATGATCACCTCAAAATAATTCTTTTAATAAACAAACCATCTCATAGGAACAAGTGATCCATGGGTCAACAAGTTCCTGGTTTGATCAATGTTATCCATTAATTCCAAGTACATGAATAGAAAGAACTATAAAATAACCCACCTACTTGGAAATAGTATTATTTAGAGGTTATAACTCTTCATTGAAGGTGATCTGTCCATGAACATCCTCGATTCTTCATTCGACATCATTCATTGTCACAAGGGGGAGAGATTAATTCTCTTTTCCTCTGGGAAACATTAGGGGTCTATGGAGAAATTATATAGCATTGTTAATTATAACATTGGTCTCTTCTTGTGAGTAATGGAGGAAAATTTTTAACAGGTTTCCATGTTTTAAAAAATTTTCTACATTTCCATGACACATCATTGCAGCATTGCTGAGTCTCTGCATCGCATTGTTGCTGAGCCCTTATGTAACATTGAAGAAATAAATAATATAGAACATTAAGTATATTTTATTTTTCTCTTAAAATTTATATAAATTAACTTTTGTAGCAAACCCACTCAGACTAATGTTATGCCTCGTCTTGGGTGAAATCATCGTTCTGAGATCAACACTACCATAATATTTCTAATTCAGGAAACCGTTTAGATGTTAATAAAACTATGCTTGCATTCAATTTTTAATATACATTAAAATTGTTTTGAACATTTATTTCAGGAACCCTGTTCCTCATAAATATGTTCTGTCATAGCACCTAGTCTCAAAATATTCTCATATAATTTTAGAAAAATCATGTGAAATCTAGGACATAAAATTCTCCCCACCTTAGGGATTTACATCCCTGAAAGCCCAAACAAGGACTAAGCACACAAATGGGGATAATGATCACGAATATGAGCTTCCCACTCCAACATTCCCTCCTAGAAATTCTTGTTTTGGCATCAAACACCCACTAGATGAATCGATCATCTACAAAGGGTCATCTCTTGTCGATCCTCAATCTACACTAGGAACACTGCAAAAGTATCCCCATCGCCATGTTCTGGCTCTCCCTTTTGAATGATTTGTGATTGTTCATGTACTTATCTCCTCAACTAGGATACATGGAAGATGTTGTGCACACTCTCAAACTATGGAGGTTGTATCAAGCGGTATGCCACCTCACCCATTATAAGAAATATCCAAAAAGGTTCGAATAACCTTAGAGATAACTTGTTGCCCCGAAAAAATATATATATCCTAGGTCGTGGAGAGACCCGAAGAAAAACATGGTTTCCATCCTAGAGCATTAAGGTTCTCCATCCCCTATCATAATAGGACATAGTAATCTTTTTTTCAATTATTATTCTCTCCTAGATTACATGAACCTTCTCCGTGGAAGCCTTCACTAACTCTGGGACCATGAGTGTTGCCTCTCTAGGGTCAGTCCAACAATATTGTGACATGAAGTTTCACCCATAAAAGTCAATTAATGATTCTGTACCAATGGTGGAGTGGTACTTGTTATTGTACGCAAACACCACCATGGTTAAATGATCCTTCCAAATATGTCCGAAATCAATGATGCAAGCATGTATCATGTCCTCAAAGACATAAATGGTCTGCTCCATATGACCATTATTCTGTGGGTGGAATGTTGTACTCATGCACTGCTGAGTCCCAAACACCTCCTAACATCCCTTCCATAATTGGGATTTGAAAAAAGCATCATGATTTTATGCTGTCGCCGATGGGACCCCATGGAGTCGAACAATCTCTCGCACGTAGAGGCATCTCCTGCTCTCTACAAAGCCATATTCTCAAATTGCTCAGATGTGGGCCAATATGGTGAGTCAGTGAACGATCACCTAGAAGGTATTGTGTCCCTGAGATGTATGTGGTAAACCCATCATGATGTCCATAAATATTCCATCCCACTTCCACTCTGGCGCATCAAGGGGTTGAGTTAAACCCACTAGAACCTAGTTTTTGCTTCACTTCCTGACAAGTGAGGCAACTCAAGACAAACTCTGCCATTTCCTTTTACATTCCCGACCAAAACAATTGACATTGGAGGTACTGGTACATATTTTCCACACCTAGATGTACCACGAATAAGAATTTATAGATCTCCCGCAACACTTACTCCTATAACATCGTCGGAAAAACCACGCATCCTTGGAAATGGATAATGTGCTCCACAGATTTTCAATATATATCAGGTGAATGCATAATGGAGATCTAAGCATGTGTAGTCTTGCAGTTGATATCACCAAGTCGTACCTAATGCATGATCTGTATGACTGGAGGGGTAACAACCATTGACTATAGGTTTCTTCATCTACATCCATGACAGATATCCAATGCTAGGCAAACTACTCCAAGGCATCCAACAGAAGATGGGAACTCGATATCCAGATGAGAGAATATTCCACTACATTCACGTTCCTAATTAAATATAATAACTTGAATTCATAGTCTTGGAAGACGTCTAGACAATATAGCTATAACATTTTCAGATCCTTCTGAGAAAAGATATACCTGATACATTTTTGGTCTGAGTAGACAATAAAATTTTCACCCATAATGTTGGTTCACCACATCTTCAATGGAAATACTACCACTCCCAATTCAATATCATGGGTCACATTGTTTTTCTTGTGTTATATCAATTGTCGTGATCTATGTCCAATCACGACTTCCCCCTATATCTGGGCACAACCAAGCTTGGTTCCCAATGTGTTTCATAACTCCACATACTCAACACCCTCCTTTCAAAATCACAGGATGGGAGCACTTTTCATAATATGTCTCAGTTGCTAAAAGCTCTCCTGAAACATCTCCATACATAAAAATAGTTCCCACATTCATGTCAAGGTTTTCAAGGATGATTCTTCTCTTGAAAAGATGGGAACAAACATACTATAGTACCCATCATACCAAGGAAACTCTACACATTAGTAATGTTCTTGGGTGGATCTCAAGCAAGAACTGCCTCCAACATCATGGGATCTACTTCAAATCTTGCATCTGAAATGAAATTTCCCAAAAATATGACCTATAGTATCCATAACCGACACATATAGAGCTTCCCATAAATCTGGTGCTCTCGGAGTGTTTTCGAGACCATCCTCAACTGTATATTGTGCTCATCAGACGCTGAGTACACTATGATGTCATCAATAAAGACCACTACAAACTAGTCTACGTAAGGATGGATGATCATATTAGTGAGTTAAATGAACACTAATGGCGTGGACATCATGAAAAACGACATCACTATGTACTCACAATGGCTATAATGACAACTAAAAGCCATCTTCAGAATTTCCTCGTCCCACACCCAAAGCTAGTGATAACCCGGTCTAATGTCTATCTTAGAGAAGCAGCTTGATCCATTCAGCTGATCGAATAGCTCATAAGTCCTTGGTAGTGGGTACATATTCTTCACAATCACCTGATTCATATTTCGGAAGTCTAAACACAACATCATGCTCGCATATTTCTTCTTGGAAAACAAAACCAGGGCATCCCATGGTGAAACACTAGGACTCATAATTCCCTTACTATGAAAGTCCTACAGTTATACCCTAAATTCATGATGCTCTACGTTATCCATTCGATATTATGATCTCGATATTAGTGTTGTCTAGGGGTACATGTTAATGTAGATGTATGCCTCCATGTAAGGATGTAGTCCTAGAACACTTTACAGAAAGACATCCTTGTAATTTTCCAACAATTTATAAATATGATGACTCATCTCATGCACTCCACTAAGGGTCATGCTATCCAACTGATTCAGAATCGGCTATATAATACTACATGTATTCCCATACTATGCTGCTCATGATTCCCTTTCTCCAAAAATGGATAACCTGGTCCCATCATTATAGACACACAACATTATTCCACTAAAACAATCGATCTGAGAATGAACTGTGGATAACCACTACGTACCAATAATCACAGCTAAGGCCTCGATGTTTCCACCAATAGATCCCAAGAAAATGATCACCACCATGATTAAGGAAACACAGTCGGCACCAGCGTTTGGATGTCAAATATCTTATTTTAGGAGAGTAAAATCATAGGGATCAAGTCAATGATTCCCCTAAAAGATACCTATCTCGAACAATGGTCGTGGTGAGAAAAGAGTGATTGAAACCCATGTCTATCAAACTACATCTAAGGTATAAAATACATAGATTGTATCTATAATCAACATGGTTGTCTTGGGAGTGTAATCCTTCATCGCCTAGAGATGGACTAACCTCTGTCCCCCAGCTCCTTATGCTCGGAGTGACCGTCTAGGGGAGGTGGTGGTCATACCTCAAATCCCGTCCACATACTGCTCTTTGTCACGCTCCTTTTTTCACGTCCACCACCTTGAAGACCATCATATTCCATCATCCATTGCTACATTGGTAGTCTCTCAACTTTCACCTAGTCGGTCATATTGATGGTTAGAAAATCTTCGTCCATATGACCCTAACAGCTGCATGAGTAGGACATCCTCTCTTTTGGTTGACCTATTCTACCCAAGAATCCCCGCACTACTGCTCTCATGTCCTAGGGTCATCCCCTTGACAATCTGGTCCACTTGGAAACTTATGTTAGTTGTCAGCTACCTGCTGTCAAAGACCCTTCTCACTGGTTCCAGGGTGTAGTTCCCACTACCGGTGCCATCTCTGCAAGAATGTTCTATACCGGTAGAGCTCTATTTATCACCACACCATGCATAGGTGTTCTAAGGGATGTTATCAATTCCTAGATCTCTCGGCCTAGTCCATGCTAGAATGTACGGGCCTTGAAGAATAGGACTCACACCTTTTCTATGGAGTAGCGAGAATGATCCCACAATCCCACTAAGTACACTTCCACCGTCTAGATTCCCAATGTAAAGACTCGGATTTTCCATGTAAGTTTATTTAAATATACATAATTATTACGAGTCTTCAAATATTTATAGTGCATGATTATGAGGCCCAGTGTTCCTAGAATAAATTTCTGACCTTTTTTAAGGTACGTTCAGTCAATGATTGAGCGACATTTTCTAACATTTGAACCGGTACTCAGATTAAAAGTTTGAGGGTACTGTTATATCTGCAGCACCAAGATTCACTAAGAGAGTCTTTCATTTGATCACAGTAGGTCTAGTGAAAAATTTATGTTTTGTGATTTTTTAAACGAAATGAAAAGAAATAATTTTATTATTTTATTTTCTTTCTTCTCCTATAACGGACACACAGAGAGTGGGAGCTGTGATGTGTCAAGCCCCTAAATGGAATTATCTATCAATCTTATGAAACAACAATGTTGTGGAATCAAGATGGTTCTTAATTATTGATCCCCCATTAATTTCCTATGTTGTATCTTACCCTTCCATCTCTTATTTATATGGATCTTGGGGAGAGGGACTGACATAGATTCGCAGGAAAATGAAGTGTAGAAGGAGTGATGATATTCCAAACCCATGGAGGACAGAGTTGGTTTCGGTGATCGGTGATAATCAACACTAAAACCTTGAACTGAAAGACGCAGTACGAGTGGTGTCGTTGGAAGCCTATTATGGGAATGAATAAAACCAACCCACCTTCAAGCACAGACGTTATCCAACGGTTTTACAAGGTAGGGGGTTTATATTTTTATGAATTTTAAATGATATCCTCTTCCACTTTCTTGAATAATATGTAGAATGTAGGTCAACCGACTAACAGTTTGATCAACGATTCATTATTTTTTGTGGGAGGTTGTTGCGGGGTATCATTTTAGGGGTTCATTGTTGATTAATGTACGTGATTTTGAAACCCTTAATCCCCCACTCATGTTTACAATATAATGTGTAGCAAGTGGGCCAAAAAAAATCAGCCTGAACCCTCTGCTACTTTTCTAAATGTGAGACTTCCGTGGAAGATCGTCGGCACGGCTACACCACAGCTATGATGGATGCGGTGCCGATGTAAACTGTAATAGGAGGCCTCAACACTAAGACACGATGGTAATCAGAGCGGCGACAACAGAGCAGGTGTGGCGAGAAATATTGCGCCATATGTGTGCAATGGTCCGAGGCTCATCATCCACGACGGTCAAAGAAGGCATCCTGCTCATCGGCCAGCCACGAAAGGGAAGTCCGGCGTGCCGCCAGTGAGTAGGAGTCTGCGACTGAAGTCACGGGGGAGCAGGCAAAACCCGCTTCTCTGGCGGGTTGGGCAGAGATTGGGAGGCACCCACGTGGCACCATTGTTTAAGAATCCCTATGGTCTCCGGGCTGTTTGAGATACCGAGGAATCCCCCACCCTTGAAAACTCGACGGGTCGCGGGTCTCCCTCCTTCGTGGCGTGCCTCACGAGGACAGGCAGCCTACCCAGTGGGCCGGGCCAAACTCCCTCACGGGCTGGGCCGCCCCCTCGCAGAATGGGCAGCCCCCTCACGGGCCGGGCCACCCCCACTCACAGGCCAGGACACCCCCTTATGGGCGGGGCCGGACCTCAGCCCAGCTTAGCTGGGTCGGACCGGACCAAGGCCCAACCAAACCTAAATACACTTAAAGGTCTTTATCTTGAGATACATACATCCTATTGATGAAGTATCTGCGGTGTTGGGATCCTGGGATCGAGACAATAAATTTGAGGTACTCCATCATATTTTGGAGAATGTTGGAATATGGTCGGGTTGCATCAACTTCGAATTGAACTGGGCCCTCGGCACTAAAATCCTAATAACATACAGATTGGGTGTCGGATTGACACACCGTCTATTTCATTCGAACTCTTATGAAATGATGGATCATCGACATACATCATAATGGTACTTCATTCTAGTTGAAATATGACCTAAGGATTGACGAGTGGTTCTCCCAGAATAAATAATTCTATGAGCGAGAATCCAATGGATAACAGTGAGGTAGAGGGCGGAGATAGATCATACGGAGGTTAGTACTGAGCAATATTTTGTGGGTCAGCACTGATCTTATGTGGGACAGATTCTATGTGGGTTTGTAATCAGTGATCCTATGTGGATCAGTGCATACATATCCTATGTGTGTGAGATCCTATGTGCGTCAGTGGTTAGAGATCATGTGTGGGTCTGCACATACTGATCTTGTGTGGGTCAAGACTATTGTGGGTCACTATGGGGGTTAGTTAACTATCAACTCCAAGCGGGTATGATCCTGTGTGGGTCATTGCAGGGGTTAGATACCTATATATCATAGTTGGATCAGATCCTGTGTGTGTCGGCAGGGGTTAGTACCTATCGATCCTTTGTGGTTCAGTCTTCATGGGGTCATAAGAAGTGCCTCATGATAGAATAATGTGACCTAGATTCACATATAATCATTTTTATTCTATACTTCACTGATACCCTGTTTGATCTATTACTTTTTTTTTGAGTTTGGTCTATTGGTTATTGCTTTGTGATTGAGATCATGCTTTGTAGTTTTCCTTTGTGTAATTCTGAGATACCTTTGGGGGTCTCAGGGTCCCTACTGAGTATCGTTACACTCACTGATGTGTGTGTTTCACCCACACCTTATTGTGTCTTGCGTAAACATCGAGGAGTTGGGGTGAGGTTTCAAGGAGCTTGAACCAAGAGGTACATAGAGGAGACAGACGAACATGGCATGCTGTAGAGATGATCTATACCAACCCTTCAGGTAGGATCCTCAGTGGACGATCCAGGGGCTATTTTCTCTTCTTGTTTTACTAGTACTATCCATTTGGGCTTGTATTTCATCCCCTTTACTTTCATCACACTTTTTGATATATCACTTTTATTTGTGGTTTCATCTTGTTTTATTCTTGGGTTGTGTGTTTGTACAGGTTTAAAGGCAATGCCTTGCCGTTATAGGGATACACCATTTTGATGCTAGTCGCCACCCCTAGACTATGGATGGAGGGCTAGGGGTAGTTAAGGCATGGGCCCCGGGGGACGATTTGTGACACCAAATGTAGTTTTAGGAGCTCTCGTATACACACAGATCATAAAATCACATGAAATAAATACTCCAGGAAGAGATGCTCAAATTCATTCTATGAAATGGTCACATTCTCATTCGTCGAGACTGTTAAACTCCACCATATCCCCACTGAGGCATATTGATGTCTCACTGCTAAGACTTTGATCTATTCAATAGGTGTCCTCACTGGGCTGAAAACTCCCATCACTGACTCGAAACAGTCCTTAGCGACATGAGTATCTATCTCACCGCGGATCCTTGAAGGTCACTGTCTCTAGAACTCACTAAATGTACTAATCCTGCATGTATCCTCTACTGGTAATGTTGATAGGAACTGCTTCTCTCTAGGTGTTGGTATCACTAGTAAACCATAAGGAGGTTCTATCTCATGAAATAGTCTATGTACCTACGCCTCATCACTCAGTGGATTATCCTCGGGGTCATTCCCTAGAATCATAGTTGGACGACCGTGTGGAAGCATCTAGAAACCGAACAAGATTTACCATGGTAAATAGAGTTTACATGGTGATATGAATGTGAGTCATGAAGGACTTGAGAACACACCCAATTATTATATGATTTACGAACCATTAATTCCTAATGCAACTAGTGTTTTCATTTAAAAAGGTTGAAAGGATAATTAAACGTCATGGTGTATGAATACATCATCCACCACACCAACAATGGGTTCCATGGCTTGAAAGATGAACTCAAAAACCCTAACACCTTTTCCCTAAAAAAATTTAAAACCAACCACCATTTGATACCACTCGGTCACGAATCATCCCCTAGGGATCATGTTGTGACTACTCCTAGATCGCCTCATATAGACCAAGGTCCAACGACTAGCACAGACTAGGAATTCCCCATAAAGGGGTTTAATTTCTTAATAAACCTCCTCACATGCACCCATCACCAAGAAAAGTTCTAAAACCAGAAACACTGAGTATACAGATATGAAACCCACTATGAAAACCACTAAGAGAAACAGTAAAAAATAAACTGTATATGTGATTGAATACAATCCCAACTAATAGAGAAAAGTTAAAGCTACTAGGTCTTACCAGCAGAAAACCCTACCTAAAGGGTAGGTATTGTAAGATATCTGAATGTCACTAAATCATACCACATCCATCAGGCCACCCGGAAGCACCCAATATCTCTGGAACAACATGGACTCCTTAAAAGTTGACGATCGTCTGTAAAAGGCATGACATGTGTGATTGAATCCCATAGTGGGGTGAGTAAAACATTTCTCAGTAGAGACTTAAAACCACATAGGTAAAAAAATACAGACACATTGTAGATTACCAAATAGGTAGATAATGTATAGCCTCTAAAAAGTAAAATCAAGAGAATCACTAGAGTCAGCTCACACTAGGATACATATACTAAGAATGTATTCACATATCCAAATACATGGAGACAATATACAGGTCTTTGTAGGAGACATACTCTCCATAGGTGCAAGAGACACACCCATCGTATGTGCAGGAGAAACACTACATGAAGGAGTATGAGACAGACTCCATATGGGAACATGAGACACACTCTATAGGAGACACATTCTCTATGGCCACATAAGACAAACTTCATATAAGTCACACTACATATGGGAACCAAAGACACATTCTGTAGGAGAAAAAAATTGTATTAGACACACCCAATTGGAGACACACTCCGTATAGGTCACATCCTGTCACATGATTCTGTCCTTAGCATGCTCAATCAAGGAGAACCAAATCCTAGAGCCAATAGGTTGTGCACCAACCTCCATGAAAACACTTTTTAAGTATCTCAAAAGTATTTTCTCATCACGTGGGGACCAACACCTCAAATGGCTCATCATGTAGACATGCGGTATGAGAGTTATGGAAATTTAAGAAAAATGAGGTCGGTTGGGTTTGGATATGGATCGACCGAGCCTGAACAAACCGATCCACCCCGACCTGGATCCTGCCTAACGCGACTCACTAGGTTGACCAGAAACGTTGGTTCTAGACCTCCCTAGTTGTGTGTACCCTTCTGGATTTGGAATGATCGGGTTAGGCTTGACCTGAACATTCGGTTTTATCTTGACCCACATAGACGTGAGCCAGTTCTGCGAGCCTAGACGCAATTACAACTGCATCCACTCCCACCCAATGTGGCTGACCGTCGAGCCAACTGCTTATCACATATGTGGTATGCAGAGATGTGTGCCTTCAAGTCTGATGTGTCACCATGTTTCATCGATGATCCACACCACAGAAGCCAGCCTATGTCATGGCTTCCGTCACCACCCACGACCACCTACTACCAGGTGGCCACGACACCGCACATCACCGCTAACATATATCCTTTTACGAGACTACAATCACACTCTGGTGGTCTGTTTTTTAAAACAAAGGTAGGCATGTGATCCTTGGGCAGTTTTCAACATTGACATGGGTACGAATCCACATTGTGAACCATTGCTCAAAAAATGTCTCATGTGACAGTATCTCATGAGTCTCTTCCATCCGTCTGTCATCGTCGTTGTCAAACCTCAACTAGTTCATTACAAGGCTAGTCATTGATACTATATTTTTGCACTGAGAATAATTTTCACAAATATTTTCCATTCATATTACCAAGAATAATTTGAAGAACACATAGAACAAGAAGGGGGGACCACATGTAACACCCCAAGGAACATACCATAGCCATTGTTCATTTCAGCCTAAATACATTTGGTTAGAAAAATCATGAAAAATGATAACTTGATTTAGATACACAATAATCCTAATAAGAATTATCATCCCAAAAAAAATCCTATGAAGGAAACAATCCCACAATAACAATTGATCTGCAGGTCATCCTGTTCGGTGATTGATCTTTGTTCGCCGTTAATTCTAAGGACAAGGAAAAGAAATACTCTGAAATAAACCACCTACCTAGAATTAGTATAAGTCAGAGGAGAGAATTTTTTGTTTAAGGTGATCCATCCACGGATTTCCTTGATCCATCATTCGTCAGTGTTTGTGGTTCATTGTCATAGGAGGGAGATCTACCGTATCCATGCATTTGGGAATCATCAGGGTCCATGGAGGAATTCTCTAGCATTATAAATTATAATGTTGGTCCCTTCCTATGATTATTGGAAGAAACTTGTTAATGTTTTTCAATGTTCTAAATGAGTTTCATAATTTTTAATGCGCTTCACCATTGCCAGGATATTGTATTGTAGTTTTAGTGAGTCACCATAATGCATTGCTGCTATGTCTCTACATAATGTTGAAGAAATAGAATAAAATAATATTTTAAGTATATTTTATTTTTCTCTTAAAACGTCAATAAATTATGTTTTGTAGCTGACCTGTGTTGGCTGATGTTAGGACCCAACTATGAGCTCAACAATGCCCTCAGATTTCATATCTGGGCACCCATTTAGAAGATACTAAAACCGCATGCACACCATTTTTCAGAGACAAAAAAATATTTCAATCATTTATTCCGGGCACCCTGAGCCTTCGTATTACTTTCCTTCTTAGTTCTTGGTCTCGAAATAATCCCATATATTTTTCAAAAAATTTACATGTAAATTCTAGGAAATTTGAGATATATTCACTAAATATATTGCAAGTGAAATACTAGAGTAACATATAATGAAAATCCATATTCAGTCTCACCATTTCACTTATAAATTGTTGGGGATTCCACTATTTTTCTTTGGATTCAAATTTCAAGGGCTATACGAATACATAATTCAATTATTATAATTTTTTAAAATGAAGATGATTTTATTGAAACAGGGGGATTATGTGAATGGTCTGTAGGGGAGAGCATATGAGTCATCACAGAGATAATAAATTATTTGGTATTTAATTTCTATGATTTTATATATTTGTAAGTGAATTGATATAGTTTGAAAAAAAAATCCAATGGGGTAGATAGATTAAACTATCAATACAATGATTATTTTTAATTTGTTTTCAACCATTGGTGAGAAGATTGAAGAGCTGATATTTGATCCAAGACAAGTGAAAACAAGAATGCACATTGTTTACAGCAATGATTTGAGTTTGAATAATAAGTTCAATGAATAAATATTGTTTGGGTTGAGTTTGAAGTTAAGAATAAATTATGAATAATTCATGAAATATTTGTTGCCTACTTATTTTTTTGGATAGTTTTTCACTTCACATAATATGGGTTACTTTTTAGTAAGGGAGCTAAAAATTTAGCCTACAATGACCAGCAAGCCGAGAAAGATTTTGGCCACCACTAAGCAGGGAATTTCACTCCATAACAAGAATGTGTGTGGCATGGGAGTTTGAACTACATTGAAGTCACATGGGAGTGGTATATCAGACACTGTGTGGGGTGGCACGAAAGAAGACAAGGGGTGTAGGCTTGGGGTAGTGCCATCTTATTTCGATAGATATTGGTAACCATTTATAGAATCTGGTTCTGACATCTTATATTATAAGGGATGCAATATTTTTAGGTTGTTTTGATGTGGGGTTGATTACTATAGCTCTAGAATGAAAAGTGACAATGTGATCTTCCCATTTGAATATCGGAGTCATTCGAACAACTTTTTGGTGACATCGATCTATATCCTAGAATGCATTCTCATCTAAAACATTGAAGGATTTCAATGATTGAGGATGTCCATTCTATATCGACCAAATCTTGATATGATACCTCTTATCATAATTTAATAATTATTATATTCTGATCTGTTTATTTGAGTTGTCCACTATATTCTATATGTTTTCATCTTCCCCATCAAGCCACCAATTTCTTATGTTCACCGAGGAGCTCAATTGACATCAACAAAAGCATGAACACAAGCTTCCAAGCTTTGTTTGGATTTCATGATGATCTGATAATGATAAAAATTTCAATGAAACATCATTTTAATTATATAATTTGGAAAAGATCAAGGACTTTTTTTGTCTATAAGATTTATTTTTTGGAGATGGTATTCTCATGTTGTTGTGGAACCAAGGAAGTTTGCCTAAGGGACATTGTATCCTCAAGTCAATATATTTCTCATTTCATATAAATATCATAGTGCACTGAGTCTATGTTGTTTTTGACTAACTATTAGAGATTCTTATTTCAAGAGAAATAGTGTAATTGTGTTCATGATTTATAATGAATTTGGGTTCTAAAAAACATCTACTTTCCAAGGAATAACATATTATTCCATGACCCTTCAACAGGTGTCTAAAACTCTAGAAGAGAATCATGATGATTTGGGAGCTAAAAAACCTTTCGTTATAAAATATCAATATATAATTTTATTTTTTTGAATGTATCACAATGAATTAGTATTATCCTATATTGCACAATGATTTAGGGAACAACATGATAAGTGAATAGTATAGTAATGAGTACTCACATTATCAACCATAATTGGTTTTTGACAATATTGTTGCATGAAATACATGTACTTATTTCCCATGAAATAATTATTGTGTGAAAAATGTTTTTGTGGATAAATAATATACATTGAGTGAAAGTGATATAAATAATAGTGTATATCTGATACATTTAACCGATAATGGGAATTTTCATGAATAGAAAATTTGTGCATACTTTGGTTTATTAAAAAATTATAACACACACATATGGTTCTTTTTAAAACAATATTACATAATGAAAAAACACATTTTCATTGATAATATGAATATCACTTGAGTATGACTTGATAGGATTATATGCAGAACAAATCATAGTTTTAATCAATTGTTGTAGTCAGTAGTCATAATGTTTATTGATCTCCAACTATAAGTTTTCTAGAATCAATTAGTATGTATAGTAACATATCATTACCGATGCATGAAGAGATTGATAGATTTTGTGATTCTAGACCAGCGTAAGATATTTATCAATGTGGTTTGGTATTTTTTGTAAACTGGAGTGAACGAGCAAAATATTTTTCAAGAGACATTGTATTGGGAATTTGTTGATACCCATCCTTCATGGTTTCAGAGTGCTACCTGACCAATCCACTTGTAATTTAGGATTTATTTTTATTATCCAATATGTGTCTCGGATCAACCCAACCACAACAAGGATATAATAACCCTTTATATGGGAGAACCTTGAAAAAAACCTTGTTATTGGGATTAGACAATAAAAATTCATTAGAGGTTTATTTCAATGAAATGAAATTTTATAACTATCGAACCAATGATTCGTCCCCCTTTCTCTATGGTATAAAACTTTCTTGGATACTCCATCATTCCCATTATATATCCCTTAAAACCTATAAAATCATTACTTATATGTAAATTGTATTCCAATAGAAAAATATTTTAATATATCCTATGCTTTAAAATAATCTTTTTTAGGGATCCACCATTCTTTCATAATAATATGAATAAATCTATAATTAAAAAGAAATACAAACACTGATTTCTATAGTTGGGTAATATATCTTAGGAAAAATAATTTATCAACATAATAGGATTTCAATGATCAATTTAGTTCATGGAAATAAAATGCATGTATACAAGAATAAGAAAAATAAATTATTATATGTATTTCACAAATAAAATAAAAATTCCTATACACTACAAAAATATTTCCTGAAATCATAAAACCATTAAAATATCTTTAATAAAATAATATAATTTTCAAATCAATGTACAAAAATAAATAATTTTTTAAAAATTATATCTTTTACCATATTTTATTTTACAAATAGTATAATATAGTTTGAAAATAATCTATTAAAACATTTAAAACCACTTATTGATGTAATGTGTCTCTTAACTCGAGTACGACACATGACGTCTTTTCATTGTCTTAAAAAACCTTATATAAATTATTTAAATTTATCAGAACATTTTTCTAGTATATTATTAATTTCATTTTATCTATTACCATGTTATATTAAATTTATTAATTAATTAACGTCATGTCAGATGTTTTGACGATATTTGAAACATATGTTCAAAATAACATTGGTAAGTTGACTATGGTCAAAGTGGTAAATATTCCATTATATAACTAATATTAATCATGAAATAGTTATAATTTTTATGCATAAATAATACTTTCAATATAATTAATTAATTATGTTTATGAAAAATGAACTATGTTAAAATCATGAGGACGGTAGTCGGTACGTAAACTGAAGTAACAATTATATTTTTCAATGATCATTATGTAAATTATGTATTAATTTATTTTAAATATACAAAATTATAAAAAATCATAAAAACAATATTAATTCTTTAAATATAATCATATACATATCATCCATGTTATGGGGTGATGAAAAACATATCGTGGTGCTTCGAATAGGTGGTAATCCTAAAAAACAAACGAACAACATTATCATTTATTAGTAACTGAAAATTAAAGAAAATATATTCATTATTAATAATAAATGATTATTATTTTGTCATAATTATAATATATAGACACATTAAATATATATTTATAAACTACCCTAAGATGCAGTGATGGAAAACAATTACTTCTGTTCAAGAGGCCGTAGTCCTCCGCACACACAAACGATAGTTATGTTTTACAATTTATGGAAGTAGAGATAGATATAGATCATGTCATAAACAGGAATAAATATTAGTATATGGAAGAATCATCTTCCATTGATTCATTATGTATGAATAGTGTTTCATGGAGGTATAACATGAAATGAAATGAAAATTGTTTATTAATAACAATACCACTTATTAAAAAAAATATAACATTTACACCAAAAGAATTCATAACTTATTTTTTGGATATTAACTATTTATATAATACATGGGAAGGGATATATGTAGTGTATTATCATTGTTACTTTGAAAAAAATTTCCCTTCATCTGTGTATTGGAGAATATTTGAAAAGGGGCCTTTATTTATTAGTGGGATAGAGGAAAAAAATTTAAAGAAGAAAATATATTAATGTATTAATCAAGATAAATTGTTGTAATATGTGGAATTATACAATATTAAGTTAAATATTTTATAAATTTAACTATAAAATATAAATTATAAGTGTTTTATGCCATTTTAACCACTATAACATTATATTAACCCCTTAGGAAAATTGTTTTAACCTTAACCATGGAAAATGATTTCTACAATTTATAATATTCATTATGAATAAATATTATGTTTAATTTAATTATTAATAATAAATTTGTAGACTTACAATTTAGAACTAACAATATAAAATTCATTTCAAATAACTAAATGAATTTAAATTCAATTTAAAGTAGCATAATTCAATAAAAACAGTTTTTAGAAATATACTTTATAAGTATAAAATTCAACCTATATCAAAAATATGAAAAGAATTTATTCGAATAAGATTTTTATATATAAATTGGATAATATTTCACTTTATAACCAAATCAAATATATAATCTGAATTTTAAATTAATTTATTTAATCAAAATAAATGATAATATTTACAAAATCTTTATTTTTCACTCTTCACTGAAAAATCAATCATTTTAGAAAAATGAAAAAATTCCACCGTAATATTGTTGTAATATTATAATTTTAAACATAAATTTAGTTTCATCAAATAAATTTTATAATATTACCTAAAATTAATTTTAATATTATATCACAAAAATCGATAAAATTTTATTTTTGATGAAATTGCAGTTTCAATGAAAAAATGATGTTAATAAAAAGTATGTAATTAATTCTGTATAATTAAAAAAAATTATAGAATAATCATTTTAAATAAATTTATTATTGTAGTTCATCACATTCGTACACGCCGAATTAATAGCTATATGATAATATATATATTAATTAATAATATTTAAATATTAAATCATGGTTCCCTTAAACTCGATGTTGTGTGTTTCATATGGTATCAAACATATTTTTTATTTAAAATATCAAGATATTTCATTTTACCCAAAGAGTGAAATTGTTTTCTCACAATTTTAATAAGAAAAATATATTTTTGATATCTTAATTAACATGAATAATAAAGATCTTTTAATTTCAAATGGTTATCAATTAAAATTATATAAATAAGATAATATTCCTAATTTAATGAATAAAACAATCACATAAATTTCTATCAAACCCAAGGTACGTATTGACAAAAATGTCTACATAATTTTATAAAAAAAGATATAAATAGATCACTCACTAACATAAAATACCATCAGTCACATAAAGCCATATCTGCGAAATTATAAGAAGTAAAAATAATCCTAAACCAAAGAAATATTAATCTCATGAGATATCTAAATTGTTTATATAATAACAGGTTTATCATCCCAGAAGAATCAGTCCTATATATGGTGATAAAAAAATGTTAAACATTTTGTATGTAAAAATTCCAACTAAAAATATATAGACCATATGTCGTTTCATTTTAATGAATTAAAATATTAGGAAATTCTAATACATATTAGATTTTATTTAAAATTAGTTGTAAAATTATCAATATTCACTCATGATATATTATTATATGATACCAATAACCATTTATCATTTAATCACAACTATACCTATAAAAAAGATATAAAAAACATATTTAGAATAAAATTAATTTGACATGGGTACTAAAACAAAAGGTAAAATCCTTTTTATTTTCAAATTATATAAAATCATTTTAGAAAAACGCCATTTTATATCATATATAAAGTATTTTATATAACAAATATTTTACCTAAAAAATTCATTATTTTTTAAAATACTCATAAAATAGATATTTCCCAAAACATTAAAATTCATATTATTTATAAGAAAAAATATCCATTGAAAACATAATATCATTTTAGAATGAAATATTCTTTAAAAAAATGTGCTTTGATATAAATCAAGATTTATACATTGAAAAATTTAATTTTTTTTTGGGTTTATAATATATCATCATGAAATATAATTATATTGCGGAAGAAAAATGAAAACTATTCAGACACTAAAAGTATATATAACTAAAAATTAAGACTAATTACAATTTTAGGGCATGATATCACTTCCCAGCACCCATCACCGTTATCAATAAAAAACTTCATAATTTATAGTAACTATTTTTTGTAAAACCATACATAAAAATTATAATTCCACAAAAAAATAATTTAAAATATATATATGTCAAATATTTTCATAGAGACAAATAATTTCAAATTTTACAATCACCTAAAAATTATTCATTTAAGTATATTCCATTCATTCATAATTTTTAGTAGAAATATATAATTTAGAAGCATTATATTCAACGATTCTTATAATGGAAGAATTAAAAACAGTAAGATTATTTTCATAAAATTATGGAATTTCAGTGATAAAAATAATTATTGGCAATACAATACATGAAATCATGAATGGTATTCCGAAATTTTATATATCATTTTACAAATTAATTAATAATTTATACTATATAGAAGAAATTATTAAAAAATATAGTTTCTTTAAAATAAACTACATTAAAAAAATACATCTTACAAGAATAGTTCCAATAAAATATATGTTGAATAATTATTTAATTTACATGATATTTATTTAAAAACTATTAAAATGACATTTAGAATAATTAAATAAATCATTTTAAAGTATGGATTTATAGTAATGATTTCACTTCCTCATGTTTGAATCATCACGTAAATAATATATCATCATGAATAATAAACATATCATACTTACATACATTTTTTGAACATGTTTACTTTTTATTATTTCTTTTATTTTATAAATTTCCATGTAATATATACTTATTAAATTAAGTTCACTTGGATTGTTATGATGATATTCAGATCATATGGTTGAAATGACTTTAGTAAAATAAAAATGGTAAAATATGATGTTATTCAATTTTATCTAGATAAAAAATAATGAAATAATTATCATTATTATACATAAATTTTACTATTAAAACCATATATGAGTATTTTTCAAAAAAAAAATGAACTATGATGGAATGGGGATGCTAATCCATTCATTCACATGAGTAACGTTTTAACTATTCAATAACCATTATTGAAGGAATGTAGGTATTGTTTTAAATTTCTAGAATAATAATCATATCATAAAAATCATATAGTTTCACTAAATATACTTATATATAAAATTCATGTGATTTGGTCATGAAAAAAGAATATTGTCCATTCGTGGAAGTGGTAGTACAAACATACACATGGATGAAGTTATCATTTATTAGTGAATGAAGAGGAGATAAAACTGATGACATATTACTTATACATAATGAAAATATTTTATTATTATCACATATATAAATATTATAATCATCATTAAAACTAGGCGTATGGGGGTGATGGAAAAGAAAATTCATTGGTTCAAAATGTGTTAGACCACTATACACAAAAATGACTGTTTTGTTTCCAGTTTTATTGACGTGGAGATTGATATAGTACATGCTATAAATTAAAAATATATATAATTATATGGATGATAGTAATAGATGTTATTTTAAAATATTTGAATAATTTTTGAAGATGTAGAATATCAAATCAAATAAAAACTCTTGATTGAAAATTATACATATTCGTTATAAATTAACATATTCATAACACAAAATTCACTACTAGTATGGTAGTATGATCAAACCAAGACCTGTACGTAATGGGGAGGGATGTATATAAGGAATTTGGGTAGAAAAATGTGTAACATAATGAAATTTATGATTGTAAATTAGATATTAGTTTAGTGGGTGTCTATAAATATGTGGGGTCAGGGAACATGAGGACGTTTTAAAAAAAGACTAATATATATTTTTATTTTACTTCTGAAAAAGATTCACAAATTGTACATTTACTAAAGATTATATGTGATAGGGTAAAAATATGGTTTCTGTTTTAGGGAATTCAATTTATTGAAGTGGTATAATTTAATTTAAAATTAGTCACTTAGAACATGAGAAAAAACTATTTTTAAAAAAATGTGTTATTAAGTATACTTATTAATTGTGATCAAAATCTTGAATTGTTTATGAATGAAATTATATTATTATAAATACAAATGATCATACGACACTTTTTGAAAAAAAATAAAAAATAAAATGTATCTTATTAAATACATTTTTTAATTAGTAGAAATGAAAGTATTTTTAAAATTTGATTTTATTCACCATTTAACAAAAAATAAATCATTTCAAAAAATACCAATATTTCATCAAAATATATTTTTGATATGATAATTTCGAAATTAATTATATTTTTATCCAATATATTTTCAAATTTTTATATTAATTATTTGTAATTTTTATTCAAAAATATAGATAAAAAATATTTTTTAATAAATTAAATATTTTGAAAATAAAAAGTCTGTTATGAGAATTGACTTCTTAATTACTATTAAATAATGAATAATTTTTTCTCCTATAATACAATGTATACAAATTTCATAATATTGTCAATATTATTCAAACCTGATAATTTAATAGCATGGCAATATCATCTACATAAAATAATACTATTTTAATAGTATATCATCATTCTCTAAATCTAGGCCTTGCATTCTATATACACTATAAAAAATAATGTTATATTAAAATAAAATGATATTCCATTATCAACAGGTACATAATGTATTTTTAAACTCTATAATTAATTAGTGATATAGAATACCAATCGGATATTCCACATAACCATTCTAATGTAGAAAATTTCTTCTATGTTTCTTTAGAGGGGAAATACATACCAGATCAAATGCATGTGCTCACATATGGGGAGTTAGATTTAGATATCAAATTATTGTATAATGAGGACCCTATCTTGATTCATGGAACTATATAGAATGTATTATAAAATTAGACATATTATTTTGTAAATGTCATTTAGAGAAATAACAAAGAAAAATAGGAAAACTAGGATCTATTATAAACTATGAGGATGTGATATAAACATTTTTTTATTTAAGTTATATACCCCAATTTCAAGGACTAAATTATTTAATGGTGGAGAATATAATATTGGAGATACTATTATAGCTGGTAATGACTGTAACATTACCAGTCATAAAAAAGAGAAATATAAAAAGACATCTTTCATGATTATATTATATATTTAATTTTACAATGTTATTAATATTTACAAAATAATCTTTATTATTTCATTTATAATTATATAATAGCATAAGGTGAAGTCTCATGATTTCTCGTAAAAAATATTTTCTTTTTGTATATAAAAATATAAGAATTTTATAAATCATTCTAGTTTTATGCCATTTTTAATTTCTATGTATAGGGTAAAAAATTATGAAACCAGTCTCCTGATAAAACAAATATTTTATAATTTACATTATACATTTACAGTTTTGTTTATAGTATAAAAACCCTATTATTAATATTTTAAAAATCACTTAATTTTTTAAAATAATTTTTATAAGATATTTCACATATATTATATTAAAATTATTTTTAACACATATATAAAATAAATCAGAAAAAATTATTTCCAAGTTTTTTATTAGTCTATATAAATTATCTGATATTTAACTATTTATTTTTTAGATGTAATGATTATGTTACCTTATGTTAAAACAACATACCATAGTAAAAGCTAAAATTGTAAAACAATTACTTCTTTGCTAAAGGGATTGAAATAAGATAAAAATGAGTTTAATTTAGTGGATTATGTATGCATTGATCTAGTATGCTTCAAACAAAAATATTGTTTATTTTTAGATCATGATGACATGTTCAACAAGTGCTGCATTTTTATCAATTTTAAATATTTACAAAAATACCATTTTGAAAAAATATAAAAATGGTCTCTCACCAAACATTCATGGAAAAAATATATATTAGTTTCTACTTGATAACCAACCCTTTATGCTTCAACTAAAATCCTTATTGAACATTAGATTATTCTATTACATAGAGATTATCCAAATACATTCAATTACACGATATCCTCTAACACTATGGGAAAAAAGTCATTTGCGACATGGTATTTGCGACGGGATTAGTTCTCGTCCGAAATAGTCCATACCTGGGGTTATTTGCGATGGGATTTGGGGTCCCACCGCAAAAGGTAATGCGCACTTTGGCGCAGGATGCACGCCGAAGCGCAAGAAGGTTATTTGTGAAGGGGGGATCCCCCGTCACATATACTGTGTCTGTCAGAGGGTATTTGCGACGGGACCCGTCGCAAATACCAGCAGTAGTAAATGTGTTTTTGTGACGGGATGTTGTCCCATGGAAAAAGGTGTGTCGACAGGTCACCTTCTATGACGAGCCCCGTCACAATTACCCTTTCAACCACCGACAACAATTAATACACGCAAAATTATTTGCGACGGAACCCATCCCAAAAAGTACATTTTCCGAAGGTAAGCCCATCACAACTAATCTAATCTATTTTTACCCCCTCTATTTTTCTTTCTCTTCCTCTCATTTCTGACCTCCCATCTCTCTCTAAACACGAATTTTAGAGTGAAAATTTATCTCAGTTAATTTTTTTACGGAGAAGTTGTGAAGACGCTTACATCAATCGGAGATCAAGTTTAAAGATATTTATATTCTATTAAATTTAGTATTTATTTTATTTTTTATGTTAATTTTAAATAGTGTTGATTAGTTGTAAATATATTAGATTTAAATTGTTTTTTATCAGTATTTTAGTAATAAAAATTAATAAATAGTAATAAATAGTAATAATTAGTAGTAATTAGTAGTAATTAGTAATAAAAAGTAATAATTAGAAATAAATTTTAATAATTATGAATAAATAGTAAAAATAGTAATAATTAGTAATAAATAGGAATAAATATGAATAATTAGTAATAAATAAGAATAATTAGTAATAATTAGTAATAAATAACAGTAATTAGTAAGAAATAGCAGTAATCAGTAATAAATAGTAGTAATTAGTAATAAATAGTAGTAATTGGTAATTAATAGTAATATATAGAAATAATTAGGAATAAATAGGAATAAATATTAACAATTTGTTACAATTTGTAATAAATAGGAACAAATATTAATAATTAGCAATAAATACGAATAAATAGTACTAAATATTAATAAATAGTAATAAAGAGTAATAAATAGTAATAAATAGTGTTAAATAGTGATAAATAGTAATAATTAGTAATAAATATTAATAAATAGTAATAAATAGTAATAAATAGGAAGAAATAGGAATAAATAGAAATAAATAGTTATAAATAGAAATAAATATGAATAAATAGTAATAATTAATAAAAATTAGTAATAATTAGTAATTATTATAAATAATCAGTAATAATTACAAATAAATAGTAATAAATAGTAATAATATGTAACAAATTGTAATAATTTGTAATAAATAGTAATAATTTGTAACAAATAGTAAGAAATTGGAACAAATAGGAACAAATATTAAGAAATAACAATAAATAGTAATAAATAGTAATAATTAGTAATAATTAGTAATAATTAATAATAATTACTAATAATTACTAATAATTATTAATAATTAGTAATAATTAGTAATAATTAGTAATAATTAATAATAATTGGTTATAATTAGAAATAATTAGTAATAAATAATCATAATTACTAATAAAAAGTTATAAATAGTAATAAATATTAAAAAAATAGGAATAAATAAGAATAAATTGTAATAAATATTAATAAATAGTAATAAATAGGAATAATTAGTAATAACTAGTGATAAATATTAATAAATAGTATTAAATAGTAATAATTAGTAAAAATTAGGAATAATTAGTAATAATTGGTAATAATTAGGAATAATTAGTAATAATTAGGAATAATTGGGAATAATTAGGGCTAATTAGTAATAATAAGGTATTATTAGAAATAACTAGAAATAATTAAGAAAAATCAGGAATAATTAAAAATATATTTGAATAATTAGTAAAAAATATTAATAAATAGGAATAATTAGAAATAAATTGTAATAAATTGTAATAATTAAAAATAATTAGGAATGATTAGTAATAATTAGTAATAATTACGAATAATTAGTATTAATTAGGAATAATTTGGAATAATTAGGAATAATTAGGAATAATTATGAATAATTAGTAACAATTAGTGATAATTAGTAATAAGTAAGAATAGTTAGTTATAATTAGGAATAATTAGGAATAATTAGTAATAATTAGTAATAATTAGTAATAATTAGTAATAATTAGTAATAATTAGGAATAAAAAGGAATAATTAGTAATAATAAGGAATAAATGTAAATAATTAGGAATAAAAAGGAATAATTATTAATAAATAGTAATATATATTATAAATAGAAATAAATAATAAAAAATAGTAAAAAAATAGTAATAAATATTAATAAATATTAATAATTAGTAATAATTAGTAATTTTTAGTAATATTTAGCAATAATTAGTAATAATTAGTAATAATTAGTAATAATTAGTAATAATTAGAAATAATTTGTAATAAATTGTAATAAATTGTAATAAATTTGTAATAATAAATAGTAATAAATATTAATAATAAATAATAATAAATAGTAATAAACAGTAATTAATAGGAACAAATAGGAACAAATATGAATTAATAGTATTAGTAATAAATAGGAATAAATAGTATTTGTAACAAATAGTAATAAATAGGAATAAATAGTATTAGTAATAAATAGGAATAAATAGTAATGAATAGTAAAAAATACTAACAAATAGTAATAATTATTAATAAATAGTAATAAATAAGGATAATTATGAATAATTAGTAATAATTAGTAATTAATAGTATTATTAATAAATAAAAAAAATAGTATTAGTAATAAATAGGAATAAATAGTAATAAACATTAATAAATAGTAATAAATACTATTAAAAATTAATAAATAGTAATAAATAAGGATAATTATGAATAATTAGTAATAAATAGTAATAAATAGTAATAAAGAGTAATAATTAGTAATAATTAGTAATAAATAGTAATAAATATTAATAATTAATTATAATTAGTAATAAATAGGAATAATTAGTAAGAATTTGTAAGAATTAGGAATTAATAGTATTAGTAATAAATAAAAATAAATAGTATTAGTTATAAAAAGTAAAAAATAGAAATAAATAGAAATAAATAGTATTAGTAATAAATATTTTTGAATATGAATAGGTAGTAATAAATTGGAATAAATAGTAATAAATAGTAATTATTAGTAATAAATAGTAATAAATTGGAATAATTAGGAATAATTTGTAATAACTAGTAATAAATAGTAATAAATAGGAATAATTCGTAATAAATAGTAATAAATAGGAATAATTAGTAAGAATTGGTAATAAATAAGAATAATTAGTAAGAATTATTAATAAATAGTAATAATTTCGAATAGTTAGTATGAAATAGGAATAATTTCTAAGAAATAAGAATAATTATTAAAAAATGAGAATAATTAGTAAGAAATAATAAGAAATAGTATGTTATAGTAGGAAATAGAAATAAACAGTAAGAAATAGTGAGAAATAGTAAGAAGTAGTAACAAATAGTATCAATTAGTATGAAATAGTAACAATTAGTAACAATTAGTAACAATTAGTTAAAATTAGCTACAATTAGAAACAATTAGTAACAATTAGTAACAATTAGTAACAATTAGTAATAGTTAGAAACAATTGGTAATAATTATTAAGAAATAGTAAGAAATAGTAAGAAATAGTGTGACATAGTAAGAAATTGTATGAAATAGTAAGAAATAGTAAGAAATAGTATGAAATAGTAAGAGATAGCAAAAAATAGTAACAAATAGTAATAATTACTAACAAATAGTAAAAACTATTAACAATTATTAACAATTAGTTATAATTAGTAACAATTAGAAAAAAAATCAGTTTTAATATCTTGTAATAACTTCTACTAACATGGCACAATTTCTAGTGGATTGATGTCAATCCTTTTGCTCCATGAATCTTCTCATTTAGACATTCACCAACATAAAACATTATGAAAAGTATTCTTTTACGTATGAATATCCAATCATGTATGCGCGAATTTGAATATTGACATGTGCCTGTCGTGGGGTGTGACAAAAACAAATATTACCCAAGTTAAAATGCAGTATAGTGGATTACCTAGGTTGTCTCCGGAGAGGAGTGCACAACAATTAAGCTTTCACCTTAAAATAGAATGAATTGAGGTTGTTTTTAGAAATTGTTTGATTTAGAAAATACAAGAAAGAAAATAAATAAAGTAAAGTAATTAAGTGAAAGTTTTCAATCAAATTGATAAATGATGTGATCTAAATTAGTGATATGAAATGGTGATCAGGTTAGGTTCAGTTTTCCAATTGTAATTCTATCATTTTTCATTTTACCCAATTCTCCTCTACTAAATTGTTAAGAGTGAGAATCCACAATCATTTATTCTCACTCCCTTGGTCAATTAAAAATGTGAGAATAAACCTTAATAAAATCTTAGGTTTTTCTACTCTCCTTCCATTGTGTAATAGAGTTGTATAAAATACCCCCGATTATCTTAGTCAATTCCCAATCGGGTCTTGTTTATCCCATGTAATCAAGAACATTCACTACACCTCACACACGTACCGGTGATCACCGAGTACTACACCACTAAATCCCAGACTATTCCATTGTTTATAAACCAGAACCTAGTGGAAGGAGATATTGATCATTGACCAAATATAAATGAACAACAGAATCTAAAATCAGATACAATCATACATGATAATAAAAACTGTTATAAGAAATTGAAACAGATTCGCAGAAGAGAAAAGAGGATTTTAAAGCATTAATAGAAGGAACTCATGAAATACAATATGAAAAACCTCTTCATCACCAATCACACAGAAGTTTACCCCACCATGGTATGGGTAATTGTGACTAAGGGGAAAAAAGAATTCATTACAAAACTAAGAAGAACAAAAGAGAGAAAACGAAGAACAGAACATTTGATGCTCCATAATCTGTACTCCAACAATTTGACTCTGTTATGCCCACCAGCCGGCCTAAACTCACTGAGGTCCATTCTTATAGAATGTTGAAATGAAGTTTTCTATCGACCCTCAAAATTTGGGAGTCATTGGACATGTGTAAAGAAATATATGGCTGAATCAATGACCATTACGTTTCTGGCCGCCAAACACTATTTCACCCAGTTTACTTGGACGCACCAAAAGGATGCATTAATGAGATCAATTATTTATGAAATTTAATTTGAGACGTCCTTTTGAAGTCCTCTGTCGACACCAGCTAGAATCACCTCATTCTAAGTTTGGCTGAAGGAGATATTGCATATTTAATGATGTGGGGTCCATTCTGCCTTCCAAACTGATTTCTCCACTTGATTGAATTTTCTACACCATTGGGTTTCGAATTGGGTCTTGGTCCAGAAGGAACATTTCATGCCCACAATTATAGAAATACAAAAAAAAAAGATTCACTTCAATGGAACCCATATTATAAAAGTTATGCCCGAAAAACAGAAGCTATATAAAACTGACAATTTTACAGAATTACCCCATTTTCACATTTAAGCCCAAAATACACTAAAAACACATAAATGATGAAAATACACTCACATTGAATAATTGGGAGGGATTAAATCATTGAAAAACATATAAATAATAATGAAAATATAAATTCTATCAATTCCCCCACACTTATCACTTGGTCTCCAAGACAAGTCAGAATCAGAATAAATTCAATGTAAATTAAAAACACATATCCATGAGATCCACTAATTTGAAAATAGGAACCAAAATATATCATGCCTCCTAGAACTCTATTATTTCATGTTCTTAATTTAGGATCATTCAATAAATTTACTCTTCATTTCTCCTCCCATACACACAAAACAATTACCTAACTTTCATTATCTCTCATTACACAAATCTCAATTTTTTAGCAATGTCTTTCTCATCCAAACTCATACAAGGGTCACCATTGGCTTGATAAATTCCTACATCTCCACCAGATGTGAGTCAAAGACATATGATTATCATGGGGACTTGTTAAGGGTTTTCTGTGCCTTTCGGTTTTTAGGATTTATATGTGAATGATTCCGAGGAAGAATGGGAGGGCTTGGCTCTTTTTGAAGAAAAATTGCATTAATCTAAATTTCACAAAAGTATAGTCTCCTCTTCACTCCCTTCGTAGAAAATAAGCTCCTTATCCATGAAATAATAAGTAATGTTCACACATTTCATCATTTCAGCAGCAATCATTTCAATCTTCTCAAATATAATATTTCTTGAAAGCTCTAGAAAAGGAACAACTTCCTTTTTACATGAGAAGCTCCAGAAAGGCACAGCTTCTCTCATCATGAAAGCTCCAGAAAAGGCAGAACTTTAAGAAAAATGATTATTTTTGCAGAAATAACATCTCTTCAACATTTTTGTTTCACCCAAAGTATCCCCAAATAAGGTAGTACAATACAAGACATCTTCCCCCCACACTTATGTTCAAATAGATCATGAAATTTCACTTCAAGAGCAGTTTGGATAGGGGAAGTTGGCTTGTAATGTGGCTAACCCAACAGGCTGTTCATGGATTCTATGGGCTAGAAGGATTAAATGTTCAAGGTAGGCCATTATGAAAGGGATTATCTTGAAAATGGGGCTCTCAAACCAAAGAAATGCCTCAATCATATAAAACACAAGTACCTCAAAACCTCAAGTTTTGACATGAATAAATCAAATTATGGTTAAATCAAGCATGATTTGGTTCTCTCAAGAAGTGAGGTGAATGTAATGAATATGAAAATAATAGGTTTAGAAGCCTCACGAGAATGTGATTTCAAATATATAACAGTGATATGTGGCATGGGATTCAAAAAACAGAGTATTTTTCATGAAATTCCCAAATAATTGAACTTGAAACAATGTCATTTTCAGCATTCATTTACGCTCAGTTTCAAGGAATAAATTATTTCACTCATTGAGATGGGTTTCAAAAATAACAATGATAATCATTTCAGCTCAAAAGTTTCAAAAACACATAAAAATTTAAAAATAAGCACACAAAATTTTAAACACAAACATGTTTTTTTAAACAAATTGGAAAATGAACAACACATAAAAATCATACACTACAAAGGTTCCCTCCCCCACACTTAAATGATGCAGTGTCCACAATGCATTCAAATGTATTTAACATGTAAGAATATTGGGAATTGAATCACCAAAATCATGAAAATATAATGGATAGGTACGACCTGATGGAGTTTATTGATAAACAGGTTGGAGGAGTGTGATCTCCTCCATTGGATTTCATGGCATGGTCCCAAGGAATTTCTTCAATCTGTGACCATTAACAGTGAATGGATCCTTCACTCCATCCTTCACAATATGCACAGCACCAAAAGGATATAGATGAGTAACTATAAATGGACCTTCCCACCTGGAACGAAGTTCACATGGCATCAGCTTGAGTCTTGAATTGAATAACAACACTTTGTCTCCTGGATGGAAGTCCATTGGTTGGATCAGTTTTTCAGGAGACACTCTTGTTCTCTCTTTGTAAATCCTGAAATTTTCAAATGATTCCCTTATAATTTATTCCAGCTCTTGTAACTGCAAGCTCCTCTCTTTCCCAGCACTTTCATGATCCAAATTCATCTTCCTCACAGCCCAATATGCCTTGTGTTCCAATTCCAAAGGTAGGTGACAACTTTTCCCATAAATCAGCCTATATGGACTCATTCCAATTGGGATTTTGTAGGCTGTCATATAATCCCATAATGTGTCTTCTGACCTTTTTCTCCAATACTTCCTATTTGGATTAACAGTCTTTTCCAAAATTCCTTTTATTTCCCTATTGGACACTTCAGCTTGCCCATTAGTTTGTGGATGACAGGGAGTTGATATTTTATGATGCACCCCATACCTTTTCAACAAATCCTCCATTCTCCAATTAAAAAAGTGAGTCCCTTTATCACTAATGATAGCTCTAGGAACTCCAAACCTATAAAATATGTTAGCCCCGACAAAATCACAAACAACTTTAGCATCGTCAGTCCTGGAGGCTTTTTCTTCCACCCATTTGGAAACATAATCAACAGCAAGAAGAATATAAAAATTTCCAAATGACATTGGGAATGGTCCCATAAAATATATCCCCCAAACTTCAAATATTTCACAAAAATTAAGTGGCTTTTGGGGCATTTCTTGTCTCTTTGAAATATTTCCTGTAAACTGACATTTTTCACACCGTTTACAAAATTCATGAGAATCTTTGAAAAGGGTTGGCCAATAATGTCCAGATTCTAAAACCTTTTTGCAGTCCTCTGAGGTCCAAAGTGGCCTCCACAAGCTAATTTGTGACAAAACCTAAAGACTGATTCAATTTCATTTTTAGGCAAACATCTTCTGATCATTTGTTCATTGCAAATCTTCCAAAGAAATGGATCATCTCAGATGTAATATTTAGATTCAGATTTCAATATGTGAATTTGGTGAGAATTTAAATGAGATGGGACCTGAGATGTTACCTGATAATTTACCATGTCAGCATACCAAGGTACTTCTCCTTCAATCAAGTATAAATTCTCTCCTAGAAGGCGATCATTTAGTGGTTCAGTGTCTGGAATCTCAACTTCAGCGGTGTTGGGTAGTCTAATTAAGTGACCATCCACTTGGTTCTCAGATCCCTTCTTATCTTTGATTTCTATGTTGAACTCATGTAGTAGTAGTATCCATCTCACTAGCCTTGGTTTTGCTTCAGCCTTATTCATCAAGTACCTAAGAACTGCATGATCAGAAAATACAATGACTTTAGTTCCAAGCAGATACGATCTAAATATTTCTAAAGCAAAAACAACTGCTAAAAACTCTTTTTCTGTTTTTGTGTAGTTGAATTGGGCAGCATATAAGGTTTTCAAGGAATATGCAATGACTTGTGGCCTACCCTCAATTCGCTGAGAAAGGGAAGCTCCAACTTCTTGGTTTGAAGCATCCCAAAGTAGCTCAAATGGTTCTTCCCAATTTGGTGGCTGCATCGCTGGTGGTGTAATAAATTTCTTCTTCAACTCATCAAATGCTTCCCTACATGAACCGTTAAAATAAAAATCAGCATCTTTCAAAAGTAATCTAGATAGAGGGAGATAAATCTTACTAAAATCTTTTATAAACCTCCTGTAGAATCCTGCATGTCCTAAAAATGATCTAATATGTTTCACACATGTTTGGAAAGGAAAAGAATTTATCACTTCAATTTTTGATTTATCAACCTCAATTCCTTTCTGTTAAATGACATGCCCAAGGAAAATTCCTCTCTCAACCATAAAATGACACTTTTCAAGTCTCAAAACAAGGTTCTTTTCAATGCAAGTTTTCAAAACTTTTTCCATATTTTTCAAACAATGTCCAAACGAATTTCCAAAAATTGTGAAGTCATCCTAGAAAACCTCCAAGAAATCTTCAATGTGATCAGAAAATATACATACCATACACCTCTGAAATGTACCTAGATCATTACACAATCCAAATGGCATTCTTTTGTATGAAAAAGTACCTAAAGGACAAGTAAAGGTAGTCTTCTCTTGATCCACGGGGGCAATGGGTACCTGAAAATAACCTGAAAATCCATCCAAAAAGAAATAATGATTTCTCCCTGCCAATATCTCTATCATCTGGTCAATGAACGGTATACGGAAATGATCTTTTTGAGTGACCTGATTCAGATTCCTAAAATCAATGCATACTCTCCAGCTATTCTAAATTCTCACATGGACTAATTCATTCTTTTCATTCCTCACAATGGTTAGGCCAGTTTTCTTTGGGACTACATGGACGGGGCTAACCTATTGTGAATCTGATATGGGATAGATGATCTCGTCGTCTAATAACTTCTCAATCTCTTTTTTCACAACCTCTATCAGGGTAGGGTTCAGCCTCCTTTGGGGTTGTCTGACAGGTTTGGAATCTCCCTCAAGAAAAATTCTATGTGAGCAAATGTTTGGGTTTATTCTCGGGATATCATCTAAGCTCCACCATATTGCTTGGACATTCTCTCTCAAAATCTCAATCAATGATTTTTCTTGAGTTTTAGATAGATTATTAGCAATTATTACTGGTAATTTCTCCCCCTCCATAAGGTAAACATATTTTAAATCAGTGGGGAGTGGTTTTATTTCTAGATCAGGAGGATGATAAAGAGATGAAACTAAATTGAGGTTATCCACTTCCAATGTTTTGACATCCTGCACACATGAAATCATATCATCTTCATCATCATTTAACAAATTATCAAAGATATCATATTTTACCTCTTCTTCCAATAGGAAATCAGAACCTCCAAGTGTTTGGGAATCCATATGTTCAGTGATATCTTTAATGGAAAAATTCTCTTCTAATGATAAAAATTCATTAAACATACATGATTCTTCAATTAGTTCTATGTCATCTTCATGGAAGAGTGCGAAGAGTGAATGATCATCTGATGGGTGCCTCATGGATTCAAAAATATTGAAGTGGACGTTGCTCTGTCCAAACTCCTTGGTAAGTGTCCCTTCATGGACATTGATAACGGTTTTGGCTGCCTTCAATAAAGGTCTCCCCAAAATGATGGGTGAGTGTGATGGGATCCTATCATCTTCCATATTCAACACATAAAAGTCAGCAGGGAATAAAATATCTTTGACTTTTACCAGGACATCCTCCAGAACTCCTGCTGGGAATACTGTGGATCTATTTGCAAGCTGGACCACCACTCTTGTGGGCTTCAAGTCTCTCATATGCAAAGAAGTATATACTGAGTGAGTCAATACTTTAATTGATGCACCTAAATCTCACAAAGCATTAGAAAAATTTAATGAACCTATGGTGCATGGAATAGAAAACGACCCTGGATCTTGACATTTGGTTGGCAAATCTGGTGTGATAAGGCTGCTGCACAACTTTCCATTCCCTTTATTTCAGCACACTGGTCAGTGAAATGATCAGGAGATGAGCATAAACCACATACCTTAGCTGGTGCTTGTTGGTCACTAACTTGATTCAAGGCCATCTGCCTCACCAAACTAGTAAGCTCTTCATTCTTAGTTTCTAATAAGGGTGATGGATGGGAAGTGCGTACCTCATGAATACCTCTTATTCCAATACCTCTTGTTCCAAATTGCTGTGAGTTTTGGGAAATCTTCTCAATCAAGCCCTTGGGTTCTTCTGGAAACTTGTCAATCAGTGCACCTCCAGATGATGCCTCAAGAAGGTTTCTGTCATTGTCTAGTAGTCCTTGATAGAAGAAGACAAGAAAGTGGTGTTCCTCAATGGATTGATGTGGACAGCTGGCACATAGCTTCTTAAATCTCTCCCAGTACTCATAAATAGTTTCTCCAGATGATTGTCATATGACATATATTTCCTTACGAATGGATGTGCTTCTAGAGGTGGGGAAGAATCATTGAATAAAACATCTTACCAGGTCATTCCAGTTAAGTACATCTCCTGGTTGTAGGCCGTGCAACCATTCTTTAGCATCTCCATCCAATGAAAACGGCATTGCCTTCCACTTAACCTGATCCTCAGTAATTCCACGGGGTCTGAAAGTTGAGCACACATGTGTGAACTCTTTAATGTGTTTGTTTGAATGTTCACCTTCCAAACCATGAAACTTTGGAAGCAAAGGAATCATGTTAGGTTTCATTTCAAAATCATTTTGTAACACTGGAATGGAAATTTGATTGTTTTGATTAAGGAATTGTGGTGCACAAGGGTCTCTATGTGTTTGCTTTTGATTTTCAGCCATGATGACAGGCTCAGAGTGAACACTTGAAGTTTCACTTGAGTCTGCAAGGGGAACGTCCTCGAATTCAGATTCTAAATTAATGTTTCTAAGTCCATTCAACAAGTATCTTTCTATTTCAGGATCTATGGGTAAAGGTTCAGTTTTTGAGGTTCGAGTCATGAAATTTTGAAGAGAAAAGATGAAAAGAGAGAAAAGAAAAGAAAAGAAATGTTGGCGCTTCCTCCCCGACAACAGTGCCAATTTTTGACACGTGCCTGTCATGGGGTGTGACGAAAACAAATATTACCTAAGTTAAAATGCAGTAGAGTGGATCAACTAGGTTGTCTCCAGAGAGGAGTGCACAACAATTAAGCTCTCACCTTAAAATAGAAAGAAGTGAGGTTGTTTTTAGAAATTGTTTGATTTAGAAAATACAAGAATGAAACTAAATAAATTAAAGTAATTAAGTGAAAGTTTTTGAAACAAATTGACAAATGATGTGATCTAAATCAGTGATATGAAATGGTGATCAGGTTAGGGTCAGTCTTCCAATTGTAATTCTATCATTGTTCATTTTACCCAATTCTCCTCTGCTAAATCGTTAAGATTGAGAATCCACAATCATTTCCTCTCACTCCCTTGGTCTATCATTATCATCCTCCTCTTTCTTATCTTCTTCCAAATGCATTTTCATATACTTTTCATCATTTCTAACTTCATTCTCACCCATATTAGTTTTTATTGTTTCAGGTTCAATGGTGGATGGTGGATGGAGTTCTTTTCCACTTATTGTAGTTATAATACTAACATTCTATTTTGGGTTTGGGATTTTTTGGGAAGGGAGTTTACCTAGATTTTTGGTCAGAAAGTCCAGGAAACTCTCAAACATATTGGACAAATCTTTAACAATGTCTTCCAGTCCTTTAAACTTAGATTTTTTTTGGTTTTGAATTGGAGGTTGGGAAATAGTGGATGGTTGCTCATAGGGTCTTTGGATATTGGTTGGTTTTTGGTATGAAGGTTGATTATAATATTATTTTTGTTTAAATGGTGGAGGGTTCTGGAATTGATTCTGTAATGGGGGTTGGTTTTGAAACTGATTTTGGTACGGGGGCCTAGCTTGATTCTATTGATTTACAAATCCATATTGGACTTGGTTAGGCTCTCTCGATCCTTGATTTTGCTGGAACTGCCTTGGCTGAAAGGCTGCTGCAGAACTTTGCATTCCCTGTATTTCAGCACACTGGTCAGTGAAATGATCAGGAGATGAGCATAAACCACATACCTTAGCTGGTGCTTGTTGGTCACTAACTTGCTTCAAGGCCATCTGCCTCACCAAACTAGTAAGTTCTTCAATCTTAGTTTATAATAAGGGTGATGGATGAGAAGTGTGTACCTCATGAATACCTCTTGTTCCAATACCTCTTGTTCCAAATTGCTGCGAGTTTTGGGAAATATTCTCAATCAAGCCTTTGGCTTCTTCTGGTGACTTTCCAATCAGTGCACCTCCAGATGATGCATCAAGAAGGATTTTGTCATTGTCCAGTAGTCCTTGATAAAAGAAGACAAGAAAGTGGTGTTCCTCAATGGCTTGATGTGGACATATGACACATAGCTTCTTAAATCTCTCCCAGTACTCGTAAAGAGTTTCTCCAGATGATTGTCGTATGACGTAGATTTCCTCACATATGGATCTTCTTCTAGAGGTGGGGAAGAATCTTTGTATAAAACATCTTACCAGCTCATTCCAGTCATGTACATCTCTTGGTTATAGGCCTTACAACCATTTTTAGCAGCTCCATCCAATTAAAACGGAAATGCATTCCACTTAACCTGATCCTCAGTAATTCCACGGGGTCTGAATGTTGAGCACACATGTGTGAACTCTTTAATGTGTTTGTTTGGATCTTCACCTGCCAAACCCTGAAACATTGGAAGTAAAGGAATCATGTTAGGTTTCATTTCAAAATCATTTTGTAACACTGTAATGGTGAGTTGATTGTTTTGAATAAGGAATTGTGGTGCACAGAGGTCTCTATGTGTTTGGTTTTGATTTTTAGCCATGATGACAGGCTCAGAGTGAACACTTGAAGTTTCACTTGAGTCTGCAAGGGGAACGTCCTCGAATTCAGATTCTAAATTAATGTTTCTAAGTCTATTCAACAAGGTTCCTTCAATTTCAGGATCTATGGGTAAAGGTTCAGTTTTTGAGGTTCGATTCATGAAATTTTGAAGAGAAAAGATGAAAAGAGAGAAAAGAAAAGAAAAGAAATGTTGGCGCTACCTCCCCAGCAACGGTGCCATGTTTTGACACGTGCCTGTCATGGAGTGTGACAAAAACAAATATTACCTAAGTTAAAATTCATTAGAGTGGATTACCTAGGTTTTCTCCAGAGAGGAGTGCACAACAATTAAGATATCTCCTTAAAATAGAAATAAGTGAGGTTGTTTTTAGAAATTGTTTGATTCAGAAAATACAAGAATGAAACTACATAAAGTAAAGTAATTAAGTGAAAGTTTTGAAACAAATTGACAAATGATGTGATCTAAATCAGTGATATGAAATGGTGATCAGTTTAGGGTAAGTTTTCCAGTTGTAATTCTATCATTGTTCATTTTACCCAATTCTCCTCTACTAAATCGTTAAGAGTGAAAATCCAAAATCGTTTCATCTCACTCCCTTGGTCAATTAAAAATGTGAGAATAAACCTCAATAAAATCTTAGGTTGGTCTACTATCCTTCCAATGTGTAATAGAGTTCTAGAAAATACCCCCAATTATCTTAGGAAATTTCCCATCAGGTCTTGTTTATCCCAAGTAATCAAGAACATTCACTACTACTCACACACATACCGGTGATCACCGAGTACTACACCACTAAATCCTGGTCTATTCCATTGTTTATAAACCAGAACCTAGTGGAGGGAGATATTGATCATTTCCCAAATATAAATTAACAACAGAATCTAAAATCAGATACAATCGTACATGATAATAAAAACTGTTATAAGAAATTGAAACAGATTCGCAGAAGAGAAAACGGGATTTTAAAGCATTAATAGAAGGAACTCATGAAATACAATATGGAAAACCTATCCTTCCCCAATCACACAGAAGTTTACCCCACCATGGTAAGGGTAATTGTGACTAAGGGGAAAGAATAATTCATTTCAAAACTAAGAAGAACAAAAGAGAGAAAACGAAGAACAGAAAATTTGACGCTCCAGAATATTTACTCCAGACGTTTGGCTCTGTTATGCCCACCAGCCGGCCGAAACTCACTGAGGTCCCTTCTTATAGAATGTTGGAAATGATGTTTTCTATCGACCCTAAACATTTGAGAGTCATTGGACAGGTGTAAAGAAAGATATGGACGAATCAATCACCATTACCTTTCTGGATGCCAAACACTGTTTCACCCACTCCACATGGACACGCCAAAAGGATCCATTAATTAGCTCAATAATTTATGAAATTTAATGTGAGCCGTCCTTTTTAAGACCTCTATCGACACCAGCTGGAATCACCTCATTCTACGATTGTCTGAAGGAGATATTGCATATTTAATGAAGTGGGGTCCATTCTGCCTTCCAAACTGATTTCTCCACTTGATTGAATTTTATGCACCATTGGATTTCGAATTGGGTCTTGGTCCAGAAGGAACATTTTAATCCCAAAAGTATAGGAATCCTAAAAAATAATGATTCACTTCAATTGGACTCATATTATAAAAGTTATTCCCGAAAAACAGAAGCTATATAAAACTGACAGTTTTACAGAATTACCCCATTTTCACATTTATGCCAAAAATACACTAAAAACACATAAATGATGAAAATACACTCACATTGAATAATTGGGAGGGATTAAATCATTGAATAACATATAAATAATAATGAAAATATTATCTCTATCAAATATTCATTCCTTGGACCACATTTTTCATAATGTGTTCAGGTGTTGACAGTTGCAAGAAGATGATTCATCGATGAAAAGGGGGCTCTTTAGTCCAACGTCTCATTTACATGAAAATTTCTCACGTAGAAATCACAATGAATAATATGCTCATAAGTACATATATTCAATCTCGTGCATACAAGAATGTATATTTTTACCTCCTATCAGATTCTTCATTATGATTTCTGTGTGAGAATGTTTCAATTAAATGATTCTTTGGATAATAGACTAGACGTCAATTCAATAGAAATTTAGTCTCCCATAAGTAATGGTAATTATTAGAAGTAGTTGAAATTATTTCACTTTTTTCATATAGTGTTTTTATAACTTCAAATTATTCAAAAATAGTAATGATTTATATTTTGTAGAAAAATATATAACTCGGATTTCAGAAAAAATCATTATTAGATGAATGCGCTTGGATAAATCTGCATAGAAATCCAAATGGTTCTAGTTTAAATAATGTATATATTGAGGGTGTTGAAGCTTTATTATAATTAGCATCATCAAAAGAAGAATATGTTTCAGAAGGCACAATAATGTGTCCTTGTAAAAAATGTTCTCTGAGAATGTTTGCCACATTTGAGAACGTTAGAGGATATCTCTTGCAGTTTGGTTTTTAAGCAGATTATGTTTTTTGGTGTCAATATGGATAACATAGTTCAAGAGAATATAATAATAACATGATTTTGAATCCATAATGGTTTCAAAATTTAGTACACGATTTTTCAAGTCCATCTGTTCAACAAACTGAAACTCAAGATGATATTGATTTAACTCATGAGTTGGCACCATCCAATTTTTAAGAGTTGTTGAGGTCTGGTGAGGATGCATTATATCCTAGTTGCAAGATAACCCAATTAGAAGCGGTTTCAAAATTTATGACTATTAAATCAGATAATTAAATGTCGAAAAAATTGTTTGAGCAGATATTTTCTTTGGTTTTAACACTATTACCTGAATGAAATGTGTTTCCTGCAAATTTCTATGAGAGAAAGAGGTTGGTTTGTAATCTGGGCCTTATTTATCAAAATAAACATGCATGTCCAAAAGATTTCTTCTTATATTCCAGTGAAAATGATTCCTTGGATAGTTGTTCCACATGTTGACCATCGAGGAATAAAGAAGCTCAATCAGGTAATTATGGATCGATTCTAGTAAAACAACAGAGTTATTTCCACTTTACACCAAGGTTTCAACATTTATTTATGTCTCAGAACACAGTGTCAATGATGTCATGGCACAAAACCCAGATTTCAACCGATAAAAGCATGAATCATCCATTTGATGATGATTCATGCAAACATTTTGACCGTTTTAATCCTTCTATTTCTTTAGAATCCCGATACGTGCTATTGGGACTTTCTACTGATAGTTTATGTCATTTTGGTTATTATGGTAGTCAGTATTAATGTTGGCATATCTTTATAACTCTGTACAATTTACCTCCATGGATTTTGATGAAGGAGACCTATATCTTTTTGACCTTATTAATCATTGTACATCCAAAAAATAATATTGATGTTTATTTTAAACCATTTACTGATGAGTTAAATACATTTTGGAGTAATGGTGTTAGTACATATGATGTTGCTGCGAAAACAAATTTCATAATAAAAGCTGAATTAATGTGGAAAATTAGTGATATTATGGCATATGGAATGTCATCTGGCTGGAGTACACATGTTCCAAAATCATGTCCTTGCTGTATGAAATAAAAAAAGCCTTTATGCTCGTAACTGGTAAAAACCATGTAATTTTGATTGTTTAATATCAGTTCCGTTTATTATTTATCATATTAATAATTGTTTTAAAAAATTTTAAGTTTCTCAACAAGGTGATAAAATTGATAAGAGACTGGGTATATTGAATAACACACTATTTAAAAAGGTTAAATCATACAATTAATATGTGGTGAATGGTTTTCAATTTCATACACGTGCATATGGGGAATCAAAAAAAATAAACAATGGAGTTTTCTAGATAGGATCACATAATAGAGAAACTGATGTTGAATTTTATTGTATTCTCGATGAAATTATTGAGCTGTTTTATCTAGGACAGAATTACATAATGATTTTTAAATGTCAGTGGTTGGATACTGAGAGAGACTTTCATGTTCATCTGACTCATGGAATCTTCGATATTAAATATAAAAGTCTTATTTTAGTAAATAAACAATTTTTACTGGCTCAATAGGCATATCCAATTTATTATGAAATTTACTGTGCTACTTCATGATACATGAGTGATTGGTGGAGCATAATAAAAATGAAATCTTGGGAAAAGCAATTTACTGAAACGGAATGTGGTTCCGCTGATATAGAATGAATTGAAATTTTTTAAGAGACTGCTCAAAATATAACGTTTTCACAAAGGCACGTGAATATCGATGATAACACTCCACAATTAAGGATCGATGATGATGAATAGGTTAATGATACTACAAATGAATTTGAAATGAAAATAGATGATGAAATTGAAACTCATATGGTTATTAATGTTGCTGGGGAGGAAGATGAAGACATTAACATACACACCTATAGGGATGAGGATGAAGATGGAAATTGCCACAGTAAAATGATGGTTATAATAATAACTAATATATATCTATATATAATAGTTATTTTCAAATATATAATAACAACAATAATTTTGTGTTTCAGATGGATCCTGATATATTTCTCTAGTTTCAGGAGGCTGATCTACCTTTGGATGAGGGGGATTTTGGACCATCTCACCCTCAACCTACTGAAAGTTCAGGGGGTATGCAGAGGGGGAACCATCTTGCACGATTGATGATTCTTTACCCTATCATTGAGCGATGTCCACATCATGGCTTCTATCCACGAACACAGAGGTATGGTAAACTGTATATTTTAGTTAGATTTCATTAATTTATATAAACATATATACTAATTGTTTTATTATTTATTTATTTTTCACTGTTTTGCGCATGCAGCTATAGAAAAGGGGGTTGCTATCTTGCGCAATAATTTTTCTCATCCATAGATCACAAGGGAACCGATTCTCGTTGATGTGCGGCATAACACATTCGTTCAGTGGCTGGTACGTAAATAAATAATATTTATTTTGAAACTTATTATATTAATAAGTTTATATTATAAATTATTTTTAGGGTTTATGGTATCCCATTGATGATAGCATGAGTGACACTATCCACACGGCATGGCATGTGTCTATGTGTCACCATTTCCATCAGTTTTTACACAATTTGAGAATAAAAACCATTAATAAAGCAGGAGTGAATGAATTTGATGTGTCATGTAGAGCCAACCAACCAATGTACATTTCATATCACGTTTTGGATGGATTAGGTTTACCCTGGTTGGTTGGTGGATTTTAGAGGAGATCTTCAGTGGGACTGTAGAACCGGGGGAGATAACAGGTGACGCATCGAGCTGGTTTCCATACATTCAGTACGCATAGAGAGAATCTGGTAAGTATATTGTTTAAATATTTTATATAACTTTAAATATAAATAGTTTATTTTCTATTTCTATAGGAAGTGATGAATCATGATATTATGGAATTTGACATTTATTAGAGGATGTACAATTATCCAGCCACTACAGAGATTAGAGAAGATCACCAGCGTCAGATTGTGATTAGTATTAATTTTTTAGTTTGAAAGTTAACTGCATATAATATTTTCACAATTATATTTTCAAATTGGAATTGAAGGAGTAATATGAGGCTCTGACCTCTCAGACACAGGGTGAGGGTCAGTATGAGACGACTGAGCAGACCATTGCCCACCATTTCTGTGAGGCGGCATGGATGTAGGCGATGTAGTATGGCTTTGAGTAGGGATGAGTAGTTGGTATCAGCTCTCATTTGACTCCTAGTACTTATTATGGAATTTTTGCAATGTCGGCGTCCATCTCGAGAGTAGCTCGTGGAGAGGCATCATCTTCTGCCACATATTATCATGAGCAGTTGCGGACTCAGACAGAGCTTATAAAGAGTTTGCAGAAGCATCATGAAGAGATGTGTCGTCGACAACAGAATTAGCTGTAGCAGCCTGAGGAGGAGATGCATTGATTGTTGTAGAAACAGTTGCAGTAGCATCACGAGAAGATGGAGTACATCCGCCTTTTGAAACGTATTTTAGGGATGCAACGATCCCGTCTCAAATTCCTTTTTATTCTAGTAGTGCAAGATAAATGCAATTATCTAAAACTAATTCTTATCATTTTGGTATCATCTTTTCATTTTATATTTCTATTTATAATATATTTTTGAAAATATAAAATCATAAAATAATATTTTTATAATTATTGATTATTCCATATTTTGGAAATAAACAATAAAATCGTTTCTTTATTCTTCTATGAAAAATTAAATTTCCATTCATGCATTGTACGAATTACAGCCTCTAAGATGTATTCTATTGTTTCATCCTCCACCGAATTATATGGATGGATAATAAGATGGATGTTAAAGAAAAATATTATTTTAATGATATAATTATGAATTTGGTATAATAAAATTGAATAAATATTAATTATTTTATCAACAAATCATCATCTTTAATTTATTTAGTTTGAACATGAAAACTAATTGAAAAATATTTTCTTCAAATAGTGTAATATTTTTACATTTTAGAATTTATGGATTGGATATGTGTGTGGGAATATAGGTACAATACGATAATTCCTCCCATTTATGGGATATTCCTACTTGGTGCTAGTCACCATCCCTATGCTATTATAGGTGGGCTTGGCATAGTCCCGACATGGCCCCTCTGGGATGGGTCGTGATAATGTCAATTATTAACCAAGCTACCTAAACATCTTGTTCCATTATAAGGATATAAATCCTTGGGAGATTCACATGGGGATTATTTTTTAAAATAATCTAGATTTTTTGGGACTAATCCTATTTTAATTTGAGAACACTAACCCTCTTTTTGAGTTTAATTGTGGTGGAAACCATTGGGATAATCAATATAAGTGGTAATGTATGATGAGTGATGTGTCCGTGAATAATCAATGAAGATTTGATTATTATCCATGAAAATCATAAATGTTGGAGGGGGGAGAGATCATGAGATGTAGTGATCAAAATATCATTTTGTTGGTATGATGACATGGATACTCGTATGGTGGTCCATATAATATTTGTCACTCATGGGTTACCCTCATCTGTAAGGGGGCTTGAAAAATTGATATCTGTTGTTGGATGGTCATTTGGCTCTTGTATGTAGTTGGATAAATGAAACAAAATGCTACTAGATTTATTAGTATAATCTACGTACATGTTCAAATAAATACTAAGGTAGTTTGAGTGTGTTAATTATGCTTACAATATCTTGTGGTGATCCAAGAGTGTTGGATAGAGAATTTTTCATGGTTCATGATATGGGAATACAATATTTATGGGTAGTTGGATAGTTATGATTTTGAAATTTTGTTATGGAAATTGATGAGAATGCTCAAAATAGTACAAGTAAGCCAAGGATAATGCCTCATAAATATGTTAGGATGATGTTTAGGATTTTTGAGTTGATAATTTTTCAAAAATAGCTGACCATTGATGATTTACCATGAATTATTCAGAAATTTTTTGGGTTAGTTAGAAAGCATATATAAAACATTCATCGTCTGGAATGAGTATAATGAAAAATAAATTCATGAGTTTTTGGGAAAATATATCATTAATATGCTAAATAGGGGAAATTTTAATTCGTTCATTTGGTCAAATTAAGAATATTTTAGGGATCAATGTAGGATGCTGATAATGTGATATAATAATAAATTCTTATAGTGGAGGTATCATATCACAGAATCAGTATTTATAAATCTAGATCCTATTTTGGGGAGAACCGTATACTACTTTATGAAATAGGTGATTACATGGTCATGGTTCATGTAAGGCAGTCTCAAGTAAATGTTGTCTCAATATAACCTTGTTAATTTCAATATTTTGTTAGAGTTTTAGTAGAATTAATTTTATATGTTTTTTATTTTCCTTGGAGTCATGTTGGGTGATAAAAATTTTAAATTTATTAATTGCATTGTACATCCAGGATCGTAGAAACATGGGGATGGTAATATTATTCCCAATGTTTTTTAGAGATGATGAGTTCAATGGTTTTTGACTGTTATAGGATGTTTTTTTTCAATTTTTTTCATTAATAAAAAAAATTCACATTGTAACTATTGGGAATTATATTGATTTTTTATTAGACGTTGATGATTAGAAACATTCTTGATATGAATATACATCAATTTTATATTTTTTTCTAAAAGTATTTTCATGGTCAAGTTGTTTTCAAACACACCTTGTATCTTGAATGATGTTTTTTATCGTAGTGATATGATGTTTCAAAGTGTAAATGTGATTTGAGATATTTTATTTTTTATCTGATTATGATTTTCTATTTTTATTTTTTAAAATATTATATGTTTTCTAGAAAAAATATGATACAAATTTACTCAAAATAATTATGGATAAATGAAACAAGGAATAGTTTGTAGAATATGTGAGATTATGAACTCATTGTCTTATGTCCATAGTTTATTGGGGTGAGAATCACAGTATGAGTAATTTTTATAAAGGATGAGACGATTCAACGTCCATACAATTAGATGACTTGTAGAAGTGCGGATTGACTGATCCATTGGATTGGATGACTCATCAAATTTTCTGATCGACTGAATATGAAATTTATAGGGTTTATCTTCACTTACAAAAAATCTGAAAGAAATGAAATATTTTCTAAAATAGATCTATTAGACATAGAGTTCCATTGATCCATAAAATGATCTCTAAAACCAATCCATTAGAAGAATTATTAGTATAACGACGTAATACGATAAAAAATTATATCATAGGAATCTGAGAATTGTTTTAAAATATTTAATAGTGATAATTTTGTCACTATGAAGTAATTAAAAGTTTTTGGGTCTGATGAATGAAGATATATTCAGATATGGATTCTTTATATGATATTAGAGACTGATCAATCACATATTGTTCAATAATTTAGAGAAAAATTGTGGTTTGTTTAAATTGGTTCAATACTTTTCAATCAAATGGGGAATCCATAAGGATATATAGAAAGTCCCATCAGACATAGTATAACACCGAATTCATTCAATTGGATCAGTAAAATTGGAGTGAAAAAACATATCCATATAAAAATTTCTGTTATACAAAAAAATAATTTGTTTACAGGTTGATGTTGTGAAAAGATTCATGATACATCAAGAATAATTAAGAATATTTGATAAGTTATTAAATATTTATATATGAATTAGAAATGAATGAGAAATTATAGATTTGTTTCATTTGTTTGAGAGGGAAAATTAAAAAAATTTCCCTCCCATTTTATTTTTGGAACACCTAAAAATACAATTCAATGTACATAATATATTGAAAATGTTCATGTGTGGGAGGTTTTTGGAGGGTAGAATGTTTTCTGAATTATTTATCCAAAGAATGATTTACAGACAGATAATTACCAAGAATCACATTCTAATGGAAGATAAAAAAAAGAATAGATTATTTACAGAGTTTTCCAGATCAGTCTAAGCCATTATGCGTATATATATAGGAAATAAAATAGCGGTTTAGAATTAGTTTGTGGAGTTAATTTTCTTACTTATTTTTCTAAATATGGAATTGGGATGAGTCATTGAACTTATCAACTGGACTGATATTCCATTATGACTAAATTATTTGTATTTTCCTAGGGCTTGGTAGTAAATTGGGGAATTGCGTTTTTTATGAATTGAAAAAGTGTATGTTATTGAGGTAGCACAATGATATTCAAGAAGTTACTTTTGAAGGTCACTTAAATGGATTGAAAATGTTTTTATAAAAACATTCAATCTAGAATAATCAGATGAACTATTTTATTGATCATACCGCTATAGAAGTGTACGAGTATATCATACTTATTGTATCCACTCAAAAGGACTGTTTTATAGTGGATTCTATGTTGATTGATTATTTCCAAACCATCCCATTGATTAGATAATTATATGGAGAACTCATCTTTGGAATTAAATTTATTCTAATGTATGTGTAATGGTTTTATTACATTAACATTATATTTCATTAATAAGAGGTACAAATTGTTTTCTAATAATGATATAATAAAATAAAAATATATCACTAATTAACCCCTCCCCCTCTTAGTGATACATTTATCCTGGAAGTATATTTTAATTGGCTGAATAGTGAAGGTTCACTTCATTTACACTTTTATGATGTTTTTGAAGAGAAGTTGTTATGGAGAATCCAAATTATCTGAACAATAATGAGTTTCATGTCTTCCATGAAATGAACTATCATATATAGAATGGTAGAATTTTTCCATATATTATGTTTCTTGTGAATGATATTTTAAATGTAGTTACAAATAAATTTTATCCTCATGTTGAAAATTTTCCTCTAACCTCTGTGGATAAGAAAAATATGGATAATTTTAGAAGATAGATGTGTGGTTAAATATCATCACATTCCAAAAGTTATTTAATCAGTGTGAAGGGAGTTTCTATAACTAAGGTTATCTAGGAAAGGAATAGAAAATATTTATGAAGCAAAGAAATATGTGAAGATATAAATGCTAAAAATCAATAAGAAATAGTATTAAGATCTCAAAATGGGTCAGTATGAATCTATTGGTGACATATTTATTATGATGACTAATATTTTCAGAACCATTAGATGTCTTGGTGAGAATTTGGATGATTCAATTATTTATTATATGATCATGACAATACTTCTCGATATAATTTTTTTCCAGTGTGTCATCTAGGATAGATATTGATATTGAAACTACATATTTGGATAACATTCACAATACAAAAATTATATATGAAATGATAAGGTACAATGTAATGAAAGGAAAATTAATTTTTTATTGAGAAACCTCTTGATTGAATCCATAAATAGATACCCATCACTCAATAGATAAGTGATTGGAGGTCGTACTACTAGCTTTGCAATACCATGAACATGATTCTAAATCTAATATAGTTTTATATTGGGAGGAATAAAATACCATTAAAAATTAACCCATAGTTATTAAATAATATGATGCTGGGATTACCCAATAAAAACATTGGATATTTATAAAAAAACAAGCTATATAAGATATGAAGCATTATCTTATATCCTATATATTTTTCCTTAGTGTTTTGGGTGATCTAATATATTATTATTGACTTATTGAAATGAATGATTGCCCACCATACAAATTATTTAATCCCACACACACAGCCCTAAAAATATACACAATAATGAATATAGTTAAGGAACCATGAAGTGAGATTTAACACTATTGAAATATTTTCAGACGCTATGGTTTTTTTGTGAGATAATCACTCGGTAACTAAGGATATTATTGTTGTAAACTGATTTTAATCAACCATATATCTCTTTATGAGTGATTGGTCCCTTCAATAAGGAAACATCTATTTATGAATGCTTTGTTCCTTCTTAAATGATATCCCACGTCATGAAAAACACTTTAATACATCAACAAAACCCACATTCATGATTTCTATGTGCTTATGTGAGTAAAATAACAATATATTTGTATTTTGATGCATTTTTTAGAAAAGAAAATTGGGATTGTACCTCATGAAGGCCCCCATATATCATATTAAGAATTATGGCCCTTGATTCAACCAAAATTAAAAGTCCCACCCTCCCTTAAAAAATACCCCTATGTAACATGAGTGTCATATTAGGTGTTTATTGCCCTTCTTCTCATGGAATATGCCCATTATTATTTGATCCTTTCATGAATAATTCATAATTCAATCAATGTGTAGATAATAATTCCTATGGTATATCTTATCATTCACCCATATCAATTATTTGGGAGATTATAACTGAAATTATTTTTATAGATTATATTATCCAAGGTGAAAACCCCAAAAATTATAAACTAATATCCTCTCCAAAACTACTTAATTCATGTGATCCATGAATATACACCAAATTTTACCACATCGATCATGTATTCCATTGATATGTCATTTATCTGATTAATTCTTTCTGAATAATAGTGTCCATTGGGTTTTCATGATCATGTACACTATTGATATCATGGAATCCTATCATGGAGACACTTGTGAGTATTTTAATAGCACAAGAATCTCAACATGGATGGACAAAACAAAACACATGATCAATACACATTCTAGCGGAATACCCACTTCCACTAAATGGGAAACGATTTTCTGATATTCCTTCCACGATGTAATCCCCAAAATGTGACCATTGATTATTTCACAACATAAATTCATTAATGACCTTGAAAAACCCCATACAAGGTAGTAAAATCTAATGTGTAAGTCACATTTAATCCAATTTCACTCCTATTTTGTGAGACATACATCCTACCACATGACAATAAACTAAATGAAAATATCATTACAAATTGTTCTTAAATTGAATGACATTGTCCTTCCTTATAACCCTAAACTATGAAACTTGAAATATAATGTTTTTAGTTTATAATGATTAGGATACATGGGATGCCTCGATATGTTAGTAACCCAACATCCAAAGATAAATTTCATTTGGAAATACTCCTAATGAAATTACATACATCCTTCATCATTAGAAGATATTCCCTAATACCTTGGATATCCTCCCACTTGGAATATATTATCTGGGAATCATATCCACCTTGTACTATATTATTTTATAGTTCATATGCTTATTTATGTGTCGTATCATCACTTGTAAAATAGAACATATAAATTAGGTTTCTATATTCCCAATGAAAGAAAACCAAATTCACTGAGCCATATTCCCATTGATTTTAATAGGAAATTGTTTCCCATGTTTAATCCCACAAATTAATCATTTCTCAACATATTTCTCTAATAAATTGATTATTATTGGATGGATAGGTATTAAAGGAACATCACATGGTTATCATAGCATCTAAAGGTTAATAAACAAGGATATTAATTTTTTTATAAATACTGGATATATCCCCCAAGTAAACATGCCTTATAACTATAGAGGATTATTATACATTGAAACTATATACATAATTATCATATTTAATTACAATATTTATCACTTTAAACATATTTATTTATATTTGGTACCCTACAAGAGTCATAATATATAGTACTACTCTTTATAACATGGGGAATGTTTAAAATACAATAAGGGTGACCTAAGATGCATTATAAGGGTAAATAAGAGACATATCAATAAATAGTCACATGTAGTCATATCTTGATCAAAATTGTATGATAACATGTGAGATAATCATTAGAATATCATAACCAATAATTCATATATCATAATCACGAGTCATGGTATAAACCATTAGTAAATCACATAATTGGGGAATCACTATAAATTGATCATGATCGATGAGTTAAAATTTTAATCATATAAATATGTCAAAAGATTGTGGAACCAACATAGGTATGGAAATCCTATAAAATTACATGGATAACTATAGACACCATCACATCATTGTGGATTATGAATTACTACCGATTTCGAATATCACAACTGATAAATAATTACCACTTATTTTTTATAACATAATAGATTAGGCTTCCATACTAATTTAACATAGTGGATAAAACACAACAACTAATTTCCCTAAATTACCTAATGAGATATAACAAATTTTCATATTCATTGTAGGGATATAAAATACTGACCCATAATATAATTTAAACTATAAATATGCGAGTCACATGATTATAATTCATTCATTATATCATCATATCATCATATCATATTGCATGAATTAAAAATGAGTTTAATAGATATCCCATAATACTAATAATTTAATCATTCAACATAGTTGAATTAACCAATTTAATGGAAATTAGTTTCATGTAAGTTTTCTTATCATCATAAACCATACCGATAAAGAATATTGATTTTTTCATAATAACATATACCTAGTGGAGCTTAATAAACATTAAACTGATGTTGAAATGGATAAAAGCGACCTTTCAAATTACATATGAACATTTATTTGAAAACATGGAAAATATTCATTTTCTTTTAATAAAATTATAATATAAACATTCATAGAATATTTATGAAATTTAAATCTATTATAAAATACAAGGAAATGTATATGGTAATCATAAATGTAATGAATGGTTATGATTGTGTGGAAATATTTTCATATCATACAAGTTATTATAATACATTACTTTCATAATATAATGAAAATACATAAAATACTTATTGGAAAAGAATTTAGATATATTTCAATTTAATTAATATTAAATAATGTAAATACTAGTGGGAATTTCCTTTTATCTTATATTTTTTGTGTAATCTAAAATGTTCATAAAAAATGAGCTTGTACACAGAAGTAATTGTTCAAGGACTAAAGAGGATATGTGGTTGGATTTTCCAAATAAAAATTTTCTCAATACACTTATTTAGTAAAGAGGTAAAATGGAAAAATATTGGAGAAAATTCCATAAATAACCATATGAGAAAACAAAAAATGGGGTTTAAGGTATAAAAAAAATAAAAATTTCTTCAACATAAATTTATAAACAAATTCCAAAAAATAAGTAAGATTTTTTAATAAAAAATAATCACATAGATAATATCATAATAAAAAAACTCATGAAAGATATATTTATTGTTCGATTTATAAATAAACCAAATTATTATGTTTATCATTATAAAACACATTTATGGGAAGTATATCCACAAAAATTATTGAAAAGTGGGGAATAATTCTTATATCTCACAACAGTCAAAGGGAGATGAGACAACATTACCTCAAGTATCGCGTTGCATCATATTCATATTAACATAATTTATAATAAATACAGATATATTATCAATTAATTTCATAAAAACACACACACATATATATATATATATATATATAATATGATTTATTTTTAACATTTTATCACCCATTTATTTAATATTATTCATTAAATTAACTGCTTTGGATGATAACCGCATCATTTTCATGCTTGTTTCATCTCATAAGTCTTGGTAATTATACATTGATCATTGCACAATAATATTTGAATTTTTTTAAACTTTTTTCCATATTTAATCATCATATACTCTTTTATGACTATAAATATTTAATTTTTATTAAAATTTATTTGGATTACTTCATTAAGACATTAATATATATGTACAAATGAGTGATGGTTACACATTTAGATTGATAAAAGGATGTATATGTTGTTAATTACTAACCATTAAAAAACAAAAATAATAACCAAAAAATAATATATAAAATTATAACCATCAATGAAAATTTAGGATGAAAAATGAAACATATCACTTGATGGAGGTTGTAGTCTATAATTATAGACAAGAAATATTTCTTTTTTTTATTTATTAAAAGTAGGTGGATATTTATTTTTATATTATACTAATAAAGAATAAATAAAAGAAAGATAATTAATTAAATATTTAAGAAAAGATACCATATAATTTTAGGAGTTACTATAAGAAATAAAATTGGAAATACACAGTTTAAAGTTATACCTCTTTGTGGGGATGCCTCCATTAGCTCACACCATAATAACTAATAGGGTGGTATTATGGGAAGAATAGAATCTATTAGATAGAGGTAAATAATATTGTTTTTATTTTTCAATGGAATAAAATATCTATAAATATAAACTGAATTAAGGTAGGAAGGGAGGATCCTTTTTATAACTTAGGGGATGGAAAACCTCATAATTATCTACAGTATTAAATTAATATAAATTAATTTTCATGTACAAGTGGAACCAAATGAATTTAAAAAAATATATGATTACAATTATATGAAATAATCTCATCAATTAAATGTTCGACACATTTAGGTGATGATTTAACTCTTAACAATTAGTTTTATCAATTTTTTCCCCTTTTGAAAATTCTTCTCAAATAAATGGTTTAATATTTATGGGTTATAGTGTTTCTAAAAAGGGAATGTGAATTATAAGTGTAAAATGGGTTATATGATCTAACATATTAAATTATATCGGTAAAATAATTTTTTTATTAATTTAAAACCATTTGATAATATATCATTTAAATTAAGCGATCATTAATATAATTTTATTTAATATTCAAAGAGTTTTCCATAAAAGAAAACATGATAGAAATGGAATTGGGATAAAAATTAAAAAACACTAATATGTTATATTTATCTAAAAATTTCATTTAATAGAGTAATTAATTAAAATCATCCTACTTTTAATATTCATAAAATATTTTTTTTGTATTTATGCTACCTGAATAAAATCTTTGTTAGTATTTTGTAATTATTTAATATAATTTCTCATGCAATAAAACTTTAATATAAATTACCTTTATAATAATATTTCTTACATATTAAAAATAAAAATATTTAAATGAATTTATCCTTTTGTATCAATTTTAAAAATTATTATAGATATTAAACCAATGTGGGGGATATTTTTTATTTATTATTGATTGTAAAAAATATTCTGCTCATTAACAAAGAAAAGATGAAAATTATGAAAATTATTTTAATATAACCAAATTAAGGTATAAATTAATGTATAAAATATAAAAATGTAAGGTATTTTGGATATTTAGGTGTGGTAACCCAAATTGTTTACCATGTTTAAACAATTGTACATTAATTGGGATGTTTAATAGTTATGCTTGTTATTATTCATTATTATGAAAAGTAAAATAGAAATATTGAAAAAAATAACATCCTGATTCCAAATATGGAATAAATTTTTCATAATTAATTTTATGAAAGTGTATTAAATTAATTTTAATTGAAATTTCTAAAACCTAACAGTTGTTTTTAGAAAAAATAATTTTAGGACTAAAAATGAATATATATATATATATAAATAATGTATTTATTTGATTTCCATGTTATATATAATTAAACTATATGTATTATAATTCTATATAAAATTAATTTCATAATGGGAATTTTAAATAACTGTTTTATTGAAATAAAATAATAATTTTAGAAAAATTGGTATTTTTTTTATTTACTAAAAAAAGATATTTTTTTAAATATCCAAAAGATATACCCTAAAATAATATAGAAAATAGAATTTATAAATCAATATCAACTAAATCAAATATATATTTATAAATAAAATAAATTAATTATTATTCCCACAAACAAAAGGATATAAAACCTTTATTGGAAGAAAAAATATTTTTGATATATTAAATGACTCTTAAAAATGGAGTAGTTATTTATTTAGAATTAGTAAATAAAATTTAATTATATCGATCCATTATATATATTTTTTAATTATAATGTTATTCCAATTAATTCCATCAATTTAAAAGTAAGGATATAAATGAAAGATATAAATATTAATAATTTTATAGTGTATTATAGTTCACTTATAGCATGGTGGTGTGTGTTAGGAATGATATGGTGAATATTATTTTCTTAAATAAAATTTTCTCACTGTCACATCCACCACAAAAATGTATTTCTCTTTTTTGAATTTTTATCTAAGATATCAAAGGTGACATATTTCTAATTTTCATTGTAGAGAACATAAATAAATCTGGTGGATGATAAACAACCCCTTGAAAAAGGAAGTGGGTTATATAAATATATCCTGAAATAATACAATTTTTTTATATAAGGATAAAATTAGTGGGATATGAAAACTTTTTCATGGAGGAGAAGAATTTTTTTAGAATAATATATAGTGGAAGGTAAAATGATTATAATAAATTTAATGAATATAAATCATGAATCAGTAAGGGATAATTCATACTATCAACTCTTCATAATTTTTGGTAAAATAATAATATTTAATTGTGAATACATGATATTTCTCCAAAAATGTTAATGTCTAATAACTATAAATTTTTATTGTACTTAGAGACTACGGATATAAACATATTATTTGAGTACATGTATTATAATCTCCAACATATTTATTGATATATATTTTCATTATAGAATCATCACATGTAGTATCATTCTTCAGAACCTATGTAAATGTTAAAACATTAGAAGGGGTGAGATCAGATGCTAGAAAGAGTAAATATGGGTGATATCAATCAATTATCACTTATAAACCCATTTTGTGAATAACTCAATGAGAACATTTTTTTATCCAAAGAAAACTATACCGAATAATTTCTTCATCATAATCATGATTCTTAGATTAAAACAATAGTACATCACAAATACTGTGGAATAATTAAAAACTAATCATGATCAATGAGATCAAATTATTAGAATATAAATATATAATATAAGTCTTCCCCCATAAAAAGTGTATAAAATATATCATTTTTCAATATTAAATGTTGTGATCATAATATCATAGTGGTTCATGAATCACTACTATTTCACCATTTTATAGAGAATCATGAATCAAAACATGTTTCCCTCATCATTATGGATCATAGAACCCTATGTATATCTTATTGTTGATCGAGAAAATCGAATCGTTGATAAAAATTATCTTCAGAGAAATAAAGAATTTCCCAATTAACTAGAATCCTATAATACAACCTCCTACCAAATAATAAAAATGATACATGTGTTTACCATCATATCATATTTCGTTCATCATATCACTAAATTATAACCAGTGGAAAATAAACATTTTTCAAAAACATATCATCGCAAAAATCATAAAATCATTCATAGTGTCTTAAAAAATACTTGGAATAAAATCATTTATCATATAAATTACCACATCATCAAAATACATCTCCTGAAATAATTAATATTATATCATAAGAAAATATTTCTAAAGGATTGGAATAAAAAAAATCTTTTTTACATTGATACCAAATAATATTAAAATTTTCATTAAAAATTTCATTGAAAATAAGGGAAATTGATCTTCTACATTGATAATTGTATCAAATAAAATTATATTAATATTGAGAAAATAGTTATTATTGAATGTAATGAAAGATACAAGAAATATAATATACAAATTATTTTATGTTCGTGATGGTGTGATAATTTTTTCATGTCATTTATGTTAAATGAATGTATTCCTTTCATAATTTTCTAATTTTTTAAAATGATATTTTAGAAAAAAAGTATAGAATAAATCATTTTTTCCATTGAAAGTACCATGAAAGGTAAGAAAAATGACCCTTTGAAAATAATTTCATATATATTAAAGAAAATACATCATACAATAGTGAATATAATAGACATAAAAGAAAAATATCCATGAACAATGTGGAAATACTACTGACTACTGTTAAAGAAAATTTTTTCGTACTTTTTATTAATTATGTGAAAATACTAATATAATTGAAAATTAAAGTAATAATGGGGATATAATAAATTCATAAATTTTTAAAGGATTTAATCCATAAAATATTACTTATATGAAATTTGTCAAATATATTCTCATAATATAATTAGGTTATAACATAACATCATATTTCATTAGCAATTATCCAACAAAAACATTATGATAGATAAATAATGGGATAGTATTTTGGAAAGAACATATTTTAAAGGACATGGGTAAATAATCTAGGAGGTTATTTTTTATGTCTTTTTAGATCAAGATGTTTAAAAATTTATGAATAAGGCTGAATGGGATTTGACATTTTATATGTGAGGGGAGGGGAACCATTGGATTTTATTAATTTATTAAATTAGTATAAATTTGTTTTCATTTTTATGTGGAACAACATTGATAAATATCAATTATATGATAATTATGTGATTATATTATACTATAAGATATAATATATACATGTTTAGGTTGTTTCTAACCCTTATCTCTTAGTTTCAACCTCTCAGTTATCATTTTTATGATTGTATGATATAATTGATTTATAAAAATTAGGATTCAAGAATGTTTCTAAAAAAAATTGACTGATAATTGGGAAATGAATGATAATATAGACAACGTGATATTAAAATGGGAAATGATAGTATTTTTATGATTATTAAAAGCAATTAATAAATTATTATTCAATATTAGATACCTATATTGTCATTTTCATGACTATTCATACAGTTTGACTTAAATAAAATAAAAATAAAAATTGTATTCAAATAACAATTTTCTAGACATCACTGATAGGTTATATTTATCTTAAAAAATTTCAAACAGACTAATTTATACAAATTGTATTAACTTGAATATTTATAAAATTAATTATTTTTTTCTATTTCATGACGAATCTCTATGTTAATGTTTCTTATGAATTTAGTGTAATTATTTCATCACAAAAAAATTAAATATAAATAACCAAGAATATAAAAATCCATTTATAAGTGATTTTATTTTTTTGATCTGAATATATATTATTTTTATCACATTGTTAAAATATTATAGATATTAAAACATTGAGAGTTAAATATTTTACTTATTCAATACGTAAAATAATATTAGGGTCAATATTAAAAAAAATTAGAAATACATTTCAAGTAGATAAAATAAAAGATTATTAATGTCTAAATGAACAATTCGAATTAAAAAAGAGATCTTTTTTTAGATTTCTATACCTTATAACAGATTTATTACCTTGTTTTACCCATTTAGTCCTTTTGGGGAAAAAAATATTTACCTTAGTCACTATTCATAAAGAATAAAATAAAAAAGAATTGTTTTCAGAATTTGAAAATCTTGATTAAAAAAGGATTTACATTTTAGATATTCGATTTATATAAATGAATGAATAAAATTTTAATATAAATTCATAAATCATATTAAAAAACATTTGTTTTTTAAATTTCATTTTAATCCAAAAAATGAACTTATACCATAATAATTTTCTTTCTTGATTCCTAGAATAAATATAATTAAATTTAACTTATGTTAATTTATTATAAAATTATTTAAGTATTTGGACATTTGAAATACATGATTTCATGAAATGAAATGAATTATTTACAATAATCGATTTTTTATATATAAATTTAAAAATAATATAAAAAAGTATATTTTTTAATCAAACTAAATTTTCTTTAAATAAAAAAATTCATGTAATTTATCACATATCAAAGGTATTATAATCACTTTTTTAAAAATTTAATTTTTTGATATAGAAAATTACTTAACTAAATATTGAGTAATTATTTATTATGAATTAATAAATAAATTTGAATTATATAAAATCAATATACGAATTTTTTATAATGTGTTAATTATTATTCTTAATGATAATTTAATTTTTAGGTTATAATGGCGGTATTTAAATATTAATATTTTTATAGTATGTCATATTAATCTTAATACTAAGTTTTTTGTGTTAGAAAATCAATCGAGCATAGTATTCATTTAAAGTAAATTATCATGTTATTGCATTTGTTGTTTAATGTCCATTAGAGGAACTATACGGTTCTTTATCACATGACCATTAAAATAAAAATTATTTTCATTATGTAGAATTAATAAATGTGTGTTCTGATTACCTTCATAGGGATTATTAAGAATCCCCAAATATATAAATGATCACAACAAAACAAAATTCTACCACCTCTATGGATAGTGATAAAAGAAAATGTTCCCAAATATGTAGATATCCTACATTTGCAGAGAAAGTCCATGATTACTAAAAAATGTTGGTATAATCAGGTGTGAAGAATAAAATTTTTATCCAATCATTAATCTTTTAACTCTAAATGAAATTTACCGAACATGATATGACATGTGATATTGGGTTGATAGTTTTTATTATTTTTTTGTTGATCCTTCCATGAATTTGAGAACATGATCCCTATTAAATATAAAATATATGGAAACATCTAAATGATTTATGTTCTCAATATTCATTATAAAGTCTATAACCCCATTGAGGGTACTATCTTGAACACAACGTCTTTAAAAAACCACCAATTCCATTGCAAGGGTGTATAGTCAAAATGATACCATCCCCAAATTCTATGTGGAATGGGATAGAATAGAGACTATTGATCCCCATAGATCACCACTTCAATATGGGATGATGACGGCAGAGCAGATGGTTCCTATTACCCCATCAAATTGCTATAAGAGTATCTCCCCGAATTGAGACATCAGGTTTCATCCTTACAATAGAGATATTGAAGTGGAATGCAATCACATGATCACAAATGTATTGTAATATTCTAGTAGGGTCTTTATAAGTATTTTTAACATCTAATCATGTGGTTGTAACCCCATATAAGTCCATTAAGTAGTCCAATGAGTGGAATCTATCATCTGATATTGAATCCCATGAACCCAAAAGAAGATCATATATTGGTTTATTGGCCATTGTAGTCATTTATCATGTATATATTACTTCTCTAATAGAATAATAGGATAAGCATACTGTTAGAGTTGTCTATGATTTAGCCTATATCTCTAATATCACTCATTAGGACAACAAAATCACTATAGTTGTATTCTAAAGGGTATACAAACATGTTCTGGTAGAAACTATCTAGAATGACTATATTTTATCCCCTACACATTATTCTTATTATAATAACATGATGAAAACTAGTGGATTTGAGTTGAATAATATCTAAAACCCTTTGTACGAGTCAACCAATATATATTCCCTTTTTCAAATTGTTTTATATTATCATTGCAGTGGTAGTGAAAGTCCACCATCAACATATCCAAATGGTCAATAGGGGAATCTGTATATTCAGACTACATTTTTCAGAGTACATTAGAAGTAATCATCAATAGATACTAAATATTTTTTCTATAGTATTTATATCATTTAGGAATATTATTCGTTTAATCAAATAAGGAATAAAGAATATGAGTAGGCTTATATTCTAATTACAGATAGATTTTAAAAGCATATTTTAGTGGTCATGGTAGGTCAATAAAATATCATTCAGATATGATAAAAGATTATTAAAATATTTCGAATCTAACCATAAATACTCACATATTTATGCTTACTTTCAGTCAATTTGTTTTTTGAAATATCTTAATAGTAATCAAAATTGTGGAAAATTTTCCTACCCATTCTATTGAATCTCATCATAATAATCTTGTGGAATGAAAAGTCTAGGCTCATATTATTATAATATATCAAGAGGTTCATCAGAATAATCTACTAAAAATGTAATTCCCTTTGGAAAACACTATTATATATTTTTTATTCTACATAATTGAAAATCATATCTTCTCGATACATGTCCTCTAAGAATAAATCATTTTACGGAAGCATATAACCTAGTGGCATGATTTTATCACAAAAATAGTAAATATTTTTCTTCTTGAGGACCATAAATATCTTTTTATAATGGTTTAATAATATACTGACTCATCACCAGAAATAAGATGAAGCTATAATTATTATGGTCTCGAACATGTTGTTTTTATCACAAGAACTCAATATCCTTCAGAAATAATCATCCCAAATGTTCATCCTTGTGGTACCATGAAGAAAAATAATGGGTTTTTTCTCATGGGCGAAGATATGAAAATCTTCTTCATGGATTAAATATCAATAAAAATTTATTTTTACCAACATCAAATACATCAAAAACTGACCACTATGAATTTACTACCTATATAAGTTATTCATATAATCTTTTACGTACTCCTGAAGGAACATATGGTAGAAATAATAATTTAATCATGTAATTAATCTATAATTTATGTTAATATAATAATTGAAATTATTTATATAATCATAGATGACCTCCAAATGATATTCACTATGAATGACATAACGATAGTGAAATAACATTTTATCAAGAAGGGCCGCTATTATTGATGTTATTGTGATATTTGTCTCATATAGATTGGCACTCCATTCAGTGATGTCAGCCTCATTATGTAACTCAAAACTAAATGGATAAATTTTTTATCAACCAAAGGATAATATGATCCATCAATCCAAAAAATTTCAACCTTCATATCATCTTCAATTTTACTTCATGATATATATTATTTGAAATCCTTATCCACTAAATAATGAAGTTAGGAAATGTCTACTATGATTGAATAAAAAAGAGGAATCCCACCAAGGATGTTATGATAACACCATGTTTATGTGGAATTAACTATCTAATAAAATATACATGTAATTATATATCCAATAATCACCTCTAATAATTATATTCCTAGGAAATCGATCATGGTAACCAACGTTACTTATGCTTGAAGCTATATATGTCTCTATTCCATTTTAAGATAAATAATTTGTCTGAGAGGAAATATTACAACCATATCATGTTGATAATTAAAATTTCACACCAAATAAAATTATTATCCTTTTTAGTTTTATTATATTGTTAATAATTAATGTAATGATAATATATCCAATAGATGTTTTTAATACATTGAAGGCTATGTGATGACTTATTGTAGACTCACCACATGATGTGAAAATTAGTGGCTAGGGAGAGTACAGATCATTTAATTTTCCCCTTATATATATAAAATAGATCTCACTAAGGAATATATATTGAAATAAAATTAAATTGGTATGAGTAAAGGCCATGTGGCATGCATAGGATAATGGTTCATTTTAAAAAAATTCCTTCATACGAAAATAAAATAAATAGAAATATCAATGAGGGATGTTCATTCATACATTCTATCATCATGCCTCCAAAAGACTAAATATTCCTATAGATTATGAAATATGAGTCCCTAATGATTGAACTAGACTCAATAGTGAGTAGCTCAAAAATGTAACATGCACTACATCAATCCCATGATAAGAAAAAATCATACTAAAATATCCGAGTAGTAGAAATAGACTTCATAATTATAATTATTGAATAAACCCATCCCACATTTTTTAGAATATATTTTCCACCACGACAATAATTGTGATCATCAAATCAATAGGTATTCTACGATCTTACGACAACAGAACCAAATAAACAAAATCTAGTAGGGATGGGATAAATTATATATTATCCTCATACCATATTAAAAATGTTATTCTCCTTACTGGGGTATACATTACAATAGTCACATTCATAATTTATGTCATTGATTACCCATCTCTCTCTCTAGAAATATTCTTGGAAAAGTCTGTTGGGAACTACCAATGGATTATTGTTCGCAAATCACTCTTTGGGGAGAAATGGGTTGTTAAATAAAAGCTTCAATGTGAGTGGAAGTAAAAACTATATTCCAATTAAAATGAATTACATGTAAAATTCTGAATCCCCAATAATACATATCATACTTTATATCAATACATTTCCACTAATAATGATTCCCTAGTCCCAATAATGTATTATTTATTTGATAATATCATCACTTTTGATAGTGAAATAAATATAATCATGATAAAAAAGATTAATAACATGGGGAGAATGTGTTTATTAAACTTATGGTTTATACTATAATAGTGGAAGAACATTTTTATACTTGAAAATCGACATATGATATAAATTTAGGATCTCAGACCCCCGTAATAACCAGCTATTACCTCTTTGATGATAATTACGTATGTTAAAGGGGAAGATAGTTGTTCTATAAGATATTGAACTATAATAAATTTATGTCATACATTTATTGAAAGGATTATGTAGGATAAAGATTATATAGATGATCTCCAGGGACTCAATATTGAATTACTCTAAAGGAAATTCCTACTAGGTATATCTACAAGTTATAGAAGAAAATTTCCCCTCAAGTGGATCATCCAAAATATAATAAGACTACCTAACCTATTAGGACATAAATCAAAAATTTAATAGGTTCTTAAATCATGATATTGATTTATTTAAACATAATAGATAGAGGATATCATTAGTTCCCACAACCATAATGGCATTAAGATCCATGTTACACGATCCGCCCTAGGATGTCATGTAGTGGATTTAAACTATATATATGGCTATAAAGACCATATCAAGATCCTCCCACTATCTCAAACAAGTTTTATGCTCAACCAACCATTCCCCCAATAACGTCTCAACTCCGTCGAGTCCTTAGATACTCTACTGAATGTCAAGAAAGGTTAGTTCACTCCAGTACATTTGAAGAGGATACCATATCTTGAATGGGTTGATATGAATCAACCTATAACCAATTTCTGGAATCAAAATTTTCTACTAATCAAGGAATCTATAAATATAGAGAGACAACAAAGGTATTATGTGCCACTATGTACTCCCATTATAATAAAACCTTTGTATAATGAATCCACCAATGGAAAATGATTTCTATGTACTTTAGAAGGACTTTATTTTACCAAGTACATTATAGATTTGGATGGATTTTTTATAGGTTGGTAAGATCTTAATTGATAATTTATTTTCCAATTTATCTCATCATATAGAATATTGATGATCCTTAATCTCTCTAATATTGAAAAATTGAAAAATTATAGAGACATGGACATCATTTACATATAGAAGGAGCTGTTATATTCCACAAATATGATACTCCCATAATGGAATCATATTAATGTCTGAATAGAAAATTTAAATTTTCAAATACAGACACCATTGATCATAATAAAATATTTATATGGATTATTGTATCATGTAGTAGTTTTTCATAGATTTTTGGAATTAATCTTATTATCAAATTCATACTTTTATCTAGCATAAAAATATTCATAGTATAGGGTTTTAAATGTTGATGTATAAATAGTTGGGATTAATTCATTTACTGAACCATATATATCATGTAAAACCATGAAGTATCACATAGAACATCTTCATATATAGGAAAAATGGCATTAAAAAAACATTTAGTGACCAGAATAATAAATATTTTTCTACCTAAAATAATTATGTTCTTGGGTACTTATCATTGTCAATGAAGATAACCTGAATATTTTTATAAAGGCTAGGAAACCTATGAAATAAGCCCTAAATGTGGCCATAATTATTTCCCCTAAAATCATATTTTTGTTAAACACATCTACGAGTTATTCATATTTAAATATATTCTATATAAAAAAGGTGAATCAAGAAATTTACATTAGAAAATATAACAGAAAATGTTATTTGAATCTCATTAATCACATAAAAAGAGTATTGGGAATGAAAATATGTCACATGGAATATTACAAATTGAATCTATACTAGATGAAGAATCACAATATAGTTATGTTAATGTGATTCACATAATAATTTCCTTCTTTGATGAATATGTATTATAAAAAATTATGTTCCTACAAATAAACATGGAGAATGGGAATGATTCTTTAAAGGCTAGGGAGGCCATGGAAGAAAGAGTAAATATAAACCACATTAGTTGGGTAGTTCTTAGAAAAAAAATATATACTATATAATTCCATAGACAAGCACATCAATGACATCAACAAGAGTAATAAGGTATATCCAAATCATCTATGACCCATCATGATCTATTCATAAAACAAGAAATAATAGAAAATATAATATTTCCTTGTCCATATAAATAGAAACATTAATCTGTAGTCTATAAATGAATTATTATGAAATATCATGTCATTGTTCCATCCTAGGATTCAACCTTGGATTCCCTATGACACTTAAAGGATCTCTGATAAAAAAACTCATTGATGTCATATTATTCCCTTGATAGTATGAGGATTATGTTTCTCTAGAATATTTAAAAAATATAGAGGCATAACCAGAAGAGCTACATGTGGTCATATCTTTCCAATAGTATGAAAATAAGTATCTATATATGGACACATAAAACCCTAGAAATTTAAAAAAAATGATGACCTCGATTTCCACTATGATTAAATTAATAAAATATCTTGAATTACTCTCAATATAGTCCAGAATATTAGAGATCTTGGTTATAGAGATGATCATTTATCTCCCTACACTCTAGAAATTCATATTTTAAATACGATTAAGAAAAATATTATCTGCTGAATAAATAATCAATAATAAATTGGAGACACTATCTCAAACTCTAAATTCATGGTTGTCTGAAAATAAACTTGTTTCAAGGCCCTAATAAAAAGATGATGGATTAATTCACACACCATAGTTCCTTCATTATGTAATTATTGTATCAAATATTCCATCAATGGACAAATCAGAGTGTATTATTTCTATATTTCCGAATTTTATTCTGTCACATATAAATATATAGATGTTGAATTTCACTAAATAGAAGTAAATTAGATAATATCAAATAATTCATAAATATTACAATAAAAAATGATCTACGAATGTTTCGTTTCAATCAATTAAATGATATTGGCGATGATTATATGATTCCCATAAATAAGATAAATGAAACAACTCCAGGTCAAGGAATGTCACCATGTCCTCGTGATATAGTTAACATCATCCAGACTCTTCCATATAAAAGAAATATTTGATCACATAAATTATTAAATGTCTCAAAACAAAAAATGATCCCTATTTGCTTTAAAAACATAGTTAGATCCATACGTCGCCCTCGATATCAAAATAAGCTTTTATATAATTAGTTGGAAGATAATATGCCCCCATTCATCTCCAAAATCACATATTTTTTTCTATATTCTACCTCTAATGAAAATACATTTTATGTAGAATTCATATCAAATTCACTTGATAAATATTCTCATTCACTGGATCAATTTAGTATAAAAGACTCCTCCTTATCACTCATATAATATTAAAATTACCTCATATCTTCTTCTAACTCAAAAATTTACCATAATCTTACACTTATGAATTAATTGATGTAATGAAAAGGGATGTTGAATATATCAATGTAATCCCTATTTTATCTGTGAAAATTTTCTATACCACAATTGTGGATATTAGGCAGGTGAATCTAGGTACATAAGAAGACCATTTGAATACATTAAAATGTGATACATCATATCTTTAAGAAAAATAGACATACATTACATACCTAAAATAGAACTGGTTTGTTATCGTCTTTAATTCCTTATAAATTACATCACATTATCCTAATAATTCCACCCATCATTTTTTCATTCTATATGTTCATCATTATTTTCGTAAATCTGTTAAGATAATGCAACCCACCAATTTTTCAATGGTGGAAGATTAAGTTTAAATATCATTTAAATCAACTTATTTTAATGTGGTCAATACTCAAAATTTCATCCCAACAAAACCCACATTAGTAATAATAATTATAAAATTAGTGTTTTAATAAATATCAAATATTGCTACCAATATATCACAATGGATGAATTCTAGGTCACAATCAATGAACATTTTATTGATGCATTCATTGGTTTTTATTTATTTTTCATTATGGACTTGTATTGTGATGATAAGAATATTTATATGGAATCAAAGGTCTAAGATTATACTACAATTATATATTCCTGAGTGATATACATCAATATATTAATTCAATTTGTATTGAATAATTAGGAAATTACATATCAGTGTTTCTGGCACCATATTTGAATCCCCACTTGGGGGAATCCATGGAATGTTATTTCTGTAATAATGTAGTATTGTACCAATCAAATTTCTATCATCTTTAAAATCATAAAATGATTTTTGTAAATATATATTAAAAACCCATAATATTAATACATTGAAAATTACTTCTAGGGGGATATCATAAATGTTTCATGGCTTCATGATAAAACATTTTTCAATCTAAGGGTACCTTTTTAATACCATGCTAATCCTGGAAATTTGACTTCCAAAAAACATCAATGAGTTAAAGAGGACATATTAAATCCTCACCTACTTCAACTTTAATGTCTTATATTTCATTAAGATGGTCAAATATATATTCATAACCCCTAGATATAGCTCAGTTGCCAACCTCATGGATACTCTAAAGGAAGAAGAGTTAAAATACCGTTCAATATTTCTTTTTTTTGAATTTTAAATTTTTTTTATGTATTTTATGAAATACAAAATGTTGATTAAAACAGAATTATAATGATGGGAATATGATTAAATAAATGAAAAATAGAAAAAATAAAAAGTAGGAGAAGAGATAGAGTTTGTGAGGCCATGTCTAGATTATGGTTGATTCACCCCCAACTTCATATCAAAGTTCTTATTAAGATATAAATTAAAAATTAACATCCTCGTGAATTTCATGGTCAATAAATCAATTTAGACACAAATATCAAACAATACATTGAACATTCATGCGAACAATTACTTCCAAAACATGATAACTCTCCCACAGAGAATAAATATCATAATAAAATAACTCTAGCCAAGAATTTCATCCTAGATGAAGTGATAAGTGCATGATAAAATATCAAAAAACCTCACCAGACCATTGGATCATGTATGTTTAGTGAATAAGGGTAAATGATAGTGGATTAAATGAGATCAAGTTATTCTAATGCATGCATTTTCTCTCCTAGAACCCCCAAAAATTACATTAATAATCTGGTTTGATTGATGAAATTGTGATGATCATCAGGAATTTCTGATCTATTGGGAGTGTTGAGATCCACATTGTAGATAAAGCGTCATAAATTATTTATTCATTACTAGGGAACCATGATAACAAAACTAGGAGTAAGAATGGGCGAACTTCATTGTTTTAATTAATGAAAATTAACCAAATTGTGATATTATGAATTCTGCAAAGATCTCCATGTGAGTGCCACAAAAATCATTAAATGACATGTGATTTCCCTCACATAATCAATGCATGGCCCCAAAATACCCCCATCTTCAATAACCACCCAAGATCACTACCGGACTATTCTAAAAATAGATATAATGAGATGATAAATAATTTAAGGATTTTTTATGAGGCTCATAAATGTCTTCATCTGAGTAATATATTTATATATATATTATAATTAATTTAATTATATTAGTATTGAATATTCAGTATATGGTGGTGAACTTTCATGGGATAACTCAGGTTTTTGGATAGGTAAATGATGATTTCCCATGGAAAACTAGTATATGATTATATACTATTTTTTACTGGTAAATCATGGAGATATTTATTATTATTATTATATGATTTCACACCATATGTGCTCGATATTTGTAGCATCACAAACCACATCTCAAATATGGTTCATCATCATCGTCTTTAGATTTCATCTTCATAGTTGTTATTATATTAATGAATGGGTGGTTGTGGCATGGTTTGGTGATAGAGTAGGGACTATTCCAATGGTATAATGAAGAGTAGTGGTATAGTGGTGGAAATAGGAATGGTGGATCTATTTAGGGGAAAAAATATATGTGGTTATTGATAAATACCTATAATGATCTACCATTGGAAGGGGGGATTGATGATTGATGGTAGTGGGCTCACAGTATTTGGGAATGTGGTTGTAGCGTATCTATCTCTACATTGGATGGATGGAAATGGATTTTAGATGTAGAGACTGTGGATGCGGAATATATTGGAAGGATAGTGGATGGGGATCTACTGGTGGCAAGCAATGTTTGAAACTCTATTCTTGGATCCTTATTCAGATGGCTATGTGACGATATGCTACCAATGGAGTACATGTGGCAGATGGATATAAACCTATATGAACGAAATATCATTGAGTGAAACCATATTTTTATTGAAATAATATTTTTATCAATACATTTCAATAATATAAAATTTTATTCCAACATAACATTAATGAATTGAATTTATGGAATATCTGGAAATTAGATAACCATAAAATTTAAATTCAATCCAATTGAAATATCTAATAGGTATAACTTTCAATATAATGAAAAAATTTATATCCTCATTATGGAATTAAATCTTCTAAAAAAATATAATTTATAAAAATTAAAAGAAGTACGTTTTTTTAATCATTTTTTCAAACATATTTATATAGAAAATGAAATAATTTAAAATTTTAGTTTCACCAAAAATCACTAAATTAATATGCGTCAAATATTATTAAATTTAGACTAAAAATATAATATTTATTCTCCAAATAAAAAAAAATTATGATATTTTCACTAAATTCATAACATGATATAAATTTATCCAAAAAATAATAATTTCAATCCAAAAAAACTATTTCACCAATAAAACATCAAATTAATCATTACAAATAGATCTGATTACAAGTGTTTAAATTTCCACATTAATCTACCCCACACATAAACATATTTTTATCCTCATCCAATTTCATAAATTTTGTCGTTATAAAATAGAAAACATTTTTTTTCATATTCATCTCAAAATTAACAATGTATAGACTTTTTTTGTAGATGAAAAAATTATTAAAGGGATTAGGTTATTCAAATAATTATTATTGGAGGTCCTTCTAAAATTTAAATAGACAATGGAAAACATGGGAAATTTCATTCATTCGCTGTTGAAAATATCATTCCATCTATATGGAGCTAACTACTAACATACATCAATTACAAATCATTTTCCAATTCTATGAGTGATAAAAAGTGTTATTTAAATAGAAATAAATCACTAAAAATAGTTTCCATGGATTTTCACTTTATCCTCCGTTCCATGAATACAATATCAATTTATTAATTAATTATTTCAAAAAAATAAAATGAATTTCAAACAACACAATTATCCCCTTCATAAGCTTTAAATATTATTCTTAATTTAATGAGCTCATTTTTGAAAGGGTCTATTATTTTAATGTTTTCCACCAATATTTATTTTCAGTAAAACTATGGAGAGAACATATTGAATGTCAAAATAGATATTGTTTATTTTCAAACCCACACCCAACTCCAATGTATCATATATTCACTAAGGATCTCAATTTCCCATTTTACAGTGGTTTTAAAGGAGTTAAAATAATACCATTTGAGATGGATCCCTAATGTGATAATTGTTTAAATATGAGAGTCCCCTAGGATTTGGATTTAATTTAAAATTTCATGAATTTATGATCATAATTCACCAAATATCTATCATATTACACTCACTTTAGCAGTTCCTAAACATAATATTAATAAAAATAGAATGAAACACAACTCTATATTCATAAATTTATACTATAATCAGAACCAAAGAAACAATAAATTACTGTCATGTTCTTATCCAACTCGAAGTATAAAATTTATGTCAAATGTGAATTCTATGAACCCTAATTTATTTATTGAATTTGTAAAATAATTCCAGCATTTTTTTAAGAAATAAATTATTGTTTTTATGTGTCTAAAATTTATAGGATATGTAAACATTGAAATACCCCTAACCCACATAATGAAAACTCATCATTATCTCTAATGTGGATTCCTAATGTGGGAGAGAGTAAATTTCAAAATATATTATAATTTGATCTAATAAAAAATGTTCAAGGGGATATATTTAAATTCAACAAACACTCTTTTCAAATATTAAAATAAATGATCAATATTTTTTAAATAATATGTTTTTTTATTATTTTATGCTGAAAAAATAATTTTCAATGTAGATAAAGGAGTAGCATTATAACCAAATTCATATAGATGTAGTGGAAAATATAGATTTCAAGGGTTTTATGTGGAATTCACATCATGATAAAATTGAATTTAAACACATTATGAAACAACAAGCTAAACCATAGTTAATAATTTATGTCACAACATTCATAATAGTTTGAGTATCCACCACACATAGTTCATATCAGTAGTCCGCTAACAGAATTAAAATAAAAAAATTGAAACAATCACTACCCGAGTAGTGATGTTTTTTATTTTTTCTAAGAAATGAATACTCTGTATGTTTGCTTTTTTACACGATCAATGGTTGATCCATTATCATTCCGATAAATTGATGTTCATCAGATTTAAAATTACTCAGATTAAGATAGAATATTAATGTAATACAACATTATGTTAGGGAGTTTATTTTTTCTTCTTGTGTGAGAGTTTTTCCTTGATTTGTTTCCAAATGTAGACTAGTTTTTAAGATTATATTATATAAATAGTCCCAAAATTAAAAAAAAATGAATCAATAAGTTAAAATGGTTATTCATGGTATAATTACTTAAGGGGTTTTTTGATTTGAATATCCATTGATGAAGAGTCTTTAGATCATACCTAGTCTGAATTGGATATTCATTTTGATCAAAGAACCACCACATTATCATAACTCCATAATTGGTACTTTGTAACTTTAGGAGTACCCCTTATACAATTTCTAACTAGTCCCCCTCATTGTCTAAAAATTACATCTTGTGGAGTGATACGAGGAAAACAAAATATAAGGTCACTTCCATCTTTCTTAATCATGAGGGTTGGTGTGGACATGTTGCGAGACTTCATCTCTATGGTAGAATTACATTCTCTTTTAGTAAAAATAATATCATCTTTATTAACTATATAAATTGTGTCGGCCCCATCGATGACAACAATTCACAATTATAATAACTCTTATTATTCTTCCATAACAAATGCTTCATCAATACGCTCAAGGAAAAAACATAATTTAGAAAATCTTTAGAACATACATATAGAGAATCAAAATTAGAATATTATATATAAAAATAAAAATCAGTTAATTGAAAATAATGATAAAAAACATATTTTCTCCATGAGGCTGGTGATACTTTATCTCTTGAGTGATATATGGTATTTCAAGTAGTGTTTCATGAGAATGAGAGCGGTTGTCAATCCCATTCATCATTTCCCTACGAAATACCACCTCTGTTTCTGTGTCCTCCATGGAAAATGAGAAAAAGTCATGTGTTAGATTTATATGATCAAACATTGAAAAATCATTAGAAATGTATTTGCACTAAAAAATAATAAATTTAATATTAGAAACAAAATGATCGTCAAAACATTTTATAGATTCTTCTCTAGTTTTCATTCTCTCCTCACCTACAAACACTTTAAAATATCCTCAGTATGTGTATCTTGAATATCCATCAGTGTGTCTAGGGGTAGAACAATTTATAATGTCGTAATATCATGTTAGTCAAAAAATAACATATTGAAAATGTTGGAAAAATCCTTATATTATTTAATAAAGGAATAAAAAATATGTGGTCTCATCTCCTCAATAAATTACTCAATATGTTCTTTAAAATAATCATTATCTAATTTTGTACGGTTCCATAATCCTATAAGAAATAAAGCCAACATATATCATTTGGTGTTGGTGTGGTTTCATCATTATTTAGTTTTATTATTGAATTTTAAATCAAAATTAAAAAATAATATGGAAAAGGTTTCTTCCCAGTAATGACCCTAGAAATTTTTTGTCTTCATGTTTTGGATGGATGTTCAAAGATACATTTTTATACCATAGATAAAACATAGTGGCTAACCTTGGAATTTTTTCCATCGAACTAGTGTCGAATTTTATTGTGGTATATCTAATTTTTTTTGGTGATTTTATGTATTTATAAATATGTTTTTGAAAAGAGAATCTTTTACTGAAGAAATGTGGAGTGGTAATGATAACAATATGATAAAATGGTAGTCAAACAGAGGAAACGAAAAGAAGGGGAACAGAGAGAGTTAGTGATATCAATTCTATATCCCGGTTTATTAACCCTCAACAACTTATTGCATATGTCTTTATGATATAACTAACTAACTCTTATACACACCCAATGCACGGTCAATAGAGTCACTCACACTCATCTCTAACTTGAAACAGTGACCATGAATGAAAATAATATCTTACAACCAATTAGTACTCACCCAATGTGAAGAGATATCATTATCAACTCACTCAATGAAAATAATTCCCTCATGGCTAAAGTGAATATTTAAGGATAGAAAATGAGACAACTTCCCCTAACCACTTGACCAATAATTTTTAGACAAGAATATAAAAATGAAGATAGTGAAAAGTTTAGAAAACAAAACATATGAAATAATTCATTCTCATATAACCCCCAATTCAAATTCACAATTAGCATAGAGTAATTGAGAGGACAAAGTTTTCATGAAGTGTAGATATTGAAAAAGAAAAGAGTTACACATCATAAATCAAGACCCAAAAACTATTTATCTATTACTGGAAAATCCTGATCACATTACTATGTGGAAGAATTATGATATTTACATAAGAGAAACATAAAAATAAAGACTATGGAAATGAAATATTAAGATAAAATATAGTTCTCATCCCCAATAACCCATACAACTAATAATATTTAAAACCCAATGACAAAAGTGATTGTAATGATTAAGAAGGAGTAGATTCCACTTGGTGAACTTTACACACTCATCACCGGCTCTTCAGGGAACTCCCATTGAGTAGAGTCAACATCTTTCAATGAATCATGCATCCCATCATATAAGAAACTCAATTCCCCACAATAACCTAACATTATATCACTAGCCACAATCACCACGTGACTCATCCTCAAAATTGAATGAATTTGATGATGAATAATTTAATGATATTATATTAGGCTCGGAAGTATTGACGTTCGTGTAATTTAATTGTAGATAAATGTAATTATATAATAATTAATTTTATTAGATTATTTTTAAATTAATTGATATATATATATATATATTAATAAGTATACCACTACTAATATCATTATAATATTTTTTATCAATAATAATTATAAAATCGTAATAAATATTTAAAATCATTTATATACTTTTAATAATAATAATACATAAATGCAATTTTTATAGAAAATATAATATTTTTTGTCATATATAACATATTTATTATATATATTTATTTATTTAGTTTAGTTCATTATTTTATCTTCTTCTACCTATTTCTTTATTTACTATAGGGGGGATCAATTTCATGAAGATTCATTCTCTAAGAGAACCAATCTTCATCTCTTTAGTTGAAGTATCAGCTTCAAATGAAAATTGTTAGTCTCAAACTCCCGTCAAACAAGAATATATAGAATCACCATCATGGATTCAATTAGAATACTAATCTGAAAACCTAACATCAGGATCTCAAGAAGTTGTGTAGTTTATAGAGGTTCATGTCGTACAACATCATGAGGTTTTCTGGATTCCAAAACATAAAAAATGACACTGGTCTTCAAGTAAGAATAAGAGTCACGAAAATGATAGTGGTGACCTCAAATTTCCTTTTCAATGGTGGATATAATGTGAAAATCATTACATTATCCATGATTCTTCTTATAGTGGGAGAAAGTGCTTGCGGTGTTAAACTCATGTTTTTGACTGGTCGATGATGAGAAACTGTAGGCCACCTATAGATCGGGGTGCTATTCCTTGTTATTCGATGATTTTATATCATATGTGCTTAATTTTGGAGACATATTTTTTCTACTTCTCGGATCTGGTTCATCTTCATCAGCTATAAATTTGTTCCTCCCAGCGACACTCCTTTTTCATTTGTAGTGGTTGTGGCCTGTTTTTGTAGTAGATGGAGGTTATTTCAAAGGTAGATTGAGCTGTGGCTTAGTGAAAGATCTGGGAATTGAGGATCTATACAAGAGAAATGATTGATTTAGGTCATTCAAAAGGTGTATGGGTACTACCATTGGTATGTCTTGATTGGTAGTGGATATTATAGGGATGGGGGGATGACAAAGAGGCATTAGCAATTTTTCATCATCGATGGATAGTTGGTGGTGGAATATGAATACAGAGACGTTGGCAGTGGATGATGTTGGAAGACCATTATATGGTGATCTATTAGTGACAGGGGAATGTGTCCAATTGTGTTAGTTGATAGTGGATACTCTATTTGTGGTGGTGGATGCTGACAGATGGTGGAATAAATAATATTGTTAGAGTAGTCATGAAAAAAGGCTATAAATCTCGAAGAACCAAATAATGCTAACTAAATGAAATGACCCAAAAAATTAACAATGAAATTTAACATATTTTAATTATTTAATTTAGTGTAACTCACATAAAACAACATATATATCACAATAAAAACAATAAATATGATTAATGAATGAAATAATACATATTTCTATAATTTAAGGAACCTTTGACAATGTAATAGTAAAATGACCAGTAAGAATAGTAAACCAACCATTAGAATAGTAACCTCACATATGAATTTATAAATAAAATTGATGTATCTTCGTAATTAAAACATGATATATTTATACCATGGAATTAGTAAATAAATGTTTTTAAAATGTTAAATTATGTATTGGTATCTTGGGAATCTCAAATGATTAATTAAAATATTCTAATTAATATATTTATTTACAATAAAATTAATTTTCGTAAAATATATTCATAAATTAATATATTTTTTTCTTTTGGCTATAGGATATTTTCATGATATATTATTTAATTTTTTAGTGTGTTATAAAATCAATAGTAATATTAATGTAATCAATTTTAAAACAAATGATAATTTTAATTAAAAAACATTTCTATCATTTTTAGAAAATAATGCACATAAAATGGAGTAACATTTTGAATTATACTCGTTGAAAAATTATTATGGTGAATTTATGGGATTTTTCTAAAGTAGATGAATTTTTTTGATTAGTGAAATACAACAATTTATGGTAGTTATCATTTTATCCTAATACACATCTTTTTGAGTCATGTGTTAGTATTTTATGATTTAGGTGGACACTATCATTGAATCAAACTCTCTAGTTACTGTATGTTGTCATAATAATCTACTATTTTAATAGTCTTGAGGAAAAATAATAAACTAATGAATAAAGTACTCAAAAACACCCCTCTCCTCCCACTATAAATACTACATCTCACCACCTCTTGCCATCACACCTCCAAATCGATGATGTTTTTCCATGATATTACTATTTCAACTGCCAAACCATTTCCCCACATTATAGTCCTATGTGTCTCACCAAAAGATCATTTCCTAGTTCCATAATATTTTCTCAAGGATATGACACTAAAGTGTTAAAACATTCTCTATCTATCTATCCATCTATCTCTCTCTCAATTTCTTTTCATTTCATATCCTTTTTTCACCTCACCTATGACAAGTAACACCGTAACTCTGGTATCATATATATAATATAATATTTATGGTTAATGGTAAATCCTCCATGAATTCTCTTTTCTTCCTCTTCTATTGTAAAAATGTAAACATCATTCTTCAGGTGTCGATTAACCACCATCGTGGATCCGGAATTTTCTATTTCTAATGTTGCCTTCATGTTTATTCATATATATATTATAATGGATAAAATAGACTATAATCTATATATTAAAAATTATATAGTTATTTTTAACATTTATAAACACATAATATTATGCATTAAGTCAAAAGTAGTTTTTCATGATAAAAAAAATATGAACATAATCTAAACAGATATCGTTGATGTATTGTTTGATTAATCAACCTCATATATAGAAAAAATGATATATAAGAACATTTAATATTTTATATGTTTTTAATATCATATAATTTCAATTATGTATAACTATCCTCATTTAAAATTGTCTTTTATACATATATAAAATTGAACAAATCATGAAATCCAAGGAAATGAACACTCCCAAATGATGAAATTGAATATTATAACTCAATAAAACCCATAAATGAACTTCATAAAATTATAGTAAATCAATAACATTTTTAATATGTTATGAATAATATTTTCCATGAATCCAATTTCATTATCCCGGACATTAAGTAGAGGTGAAGAACATATGTACCTATCTCAGACATTTGGTAGGTTATACTTTCAAAATCTCTATTTCTCATTTGGACCTTTTATTTTATCTCTTTACCAAAAATGTAATTCTCATTATTCTTATGTACTTATCAAAAATTCTGAGATTACGTTCCATAAATATGTACCTATCTCAATGCTTCATTCATTGAAGGGAAGTACATGTTTTATAAGGATCACGTTTCAATTCCTTCCAATAAGAATTCCCTGTAAATGTGTACTTCCTAGTTTCATTCACATTTTCATGTACATCCCATAATCCAGTTTAAGCCATAAAATATTTCTCTAATAAAATTTATCATGAAGAAACATCTATGATCCCTTCTAGTTTTATGAAAACAATTATTCATTTTCCTGCTTTAAAGACTCTTTAATATTTCCCTTGAACTGCAGTAAAGAGTCTTATTTAGAAAGTTTAATAAGAACTATTATAACATGTTTTGATTTATTTGGAAATATGTTTTTGTTATTAAGGAATATTTTACCTTATGAATGTCAATGTATGATGTAAATCTATTTTTCTTGAAAATGTTTCTCATATGCCCATTTTTATGCTCTATGACATGATTATGAAACCAATTTCCTTCCACGGATAACCCTTATGCTTATTTTATTAATCGTATGACACATATATGCATTACAATTTCATGATTTGTAGTCTTATATAGGTCTCCAATGGATTGGGTAATTTTTAGTCTCATGAGATTTCATTTTGGGATAGGTATTAAACTTGATACATAATTCAGACTTTATCCACCTTGTCCAATAGTCATGAATGTGAGACTTGAATCATGATTATGTAATGTTGTATGTTCTCACAAAATTACTATAATTCTATGATTTCATGACCCCATGTTCTAAATATTATGATTCCTTATGTTTTTTTATGTTCTGTTAATTTTTATTTCCTCATATTATACCCTATAGTCTGATTTTATGCTATATTACAATGTTTATTCCCATATATAGATTTATATCTCATCATTATTTTAATGTATTCCTAGGTTATCCTATACATATTTATGAGATCAAATATATTTAAGAGCTCATTAAATTTATTTAATAAATTATGTATTTAGTTTGGTTTCATAATTTCTAATCTTGCACATAATATTCCAAAGAGACCATAATTTATGATGCATGGTTTTTATCAGATTTCTAGCTTTTCATAAAATAATGTAATAATATGATTAAAAGTATATGGCCTTTATTTTTGGAATCATAGAACAATATAGTTATTTTTTTGGGATTAGAATTAAAAAACATCACTAAGAACACTAAGGATAATTCTATCACCACGAATAACCAAGATTGAAATTATAGAATCACTTGTTACATTATACACATCATTTTCAATATTAACCTCACATGTTAAAAGTTTTAATTTTATATTATTATTGTATAAGTATTCAATCACCCCTAATTAAACATTAATTCATTATTTATTGTTGGTATATAGTGGAACTCATGCCTGTAATAAATTAGACAGGAAGTGTGGAAATTATACTAATAAAATACGGTATATAATAAAAAATGAGAGCATAAAACATCATGACAGTACTTTATTAGCTAGATAAAGTTATTAATAATAACTCTAATCATATGGAACATCGACTATAATTTATGCATAAGAATGTTGTGGTTGAATCCTTTATGTGAAAAAGGAATCCTATTTTCAGGTGATATTATGATCTCATCATTATGGAAAAATGGATTAACTCCCTTGAGAAGATATTTTCTACCCCCAGTGCTCAAAAGAAGTGAAATTAATTATATATGATTAATGTTTTATGGGAATTTTTTTCAGTGGTGGAAACTAATTATGAATAGAAAGTCCATGGATGAAAAATATACATGGAATGGAAGCATAGATGAAAATATTTTTCATTAAAAAATATACCCAATGTGTCCATATTATGATGGAGAGGGAGTTATTTTGGCTGAAGAAAATTGAATGTGAGTCTATCTTGACATAAGAGGAAAACACTAAATGTATTTCATGGAAGTCCTGTAATGTAGTCATGAATAATGAAGGCAATGTGGATCACTTCTTTACCAGTACAAAGATGATTCTATGAAAGGTGTTGGTTTTTCAAGACTATACCATCAATAAAGTTATTGTATGTTGTTCTAATATAGTTTAATTAGTTTTTTTAGACTCTTAGTGGTTTCATGGACCTATAGGAAAAGAGTAAAATTAAGATTAATATGGTAGGGGAAACAAATAAATCCAACAATGATAATAAAACAAAACGTACCATGTTTCAAAACTGAATTATGAATCATCTTATAAACATCCTATGGGTAACCAATATATGACTCAAATTTGGAGGAGAGGGGAATATGGGAAATTATTTATCAAGCCAGATTAAAAAAATAAAACGTTTTAGAAATAAATAAACATTTAGATTAGCACTCATCTGGTAATCGATTGTTTCAGCTATAAGGAACCTCATAATTATGAGATTCATTTTCATAAGATGGTGGTTATCGAAGGTAATGAATAACAACAGCCTCTATAGAATCATTAAATTGAATATGATATCAGTACTACTAGGTGGTACTTGAAAATGATGTGGTGATAGGTACATAGGTGATCCATCCATGAATACAAATTATACTATTTTATTTTAGTTTTACGCATTATTTCATATCATGAAAGTTTAGATTAACTACTCAAAACCCAAATCAAAATAGAGAGGACTATTATATATGAGAATAGAATATTTGAATATTATTGAATAAAAATTATATAATTCATCCCTGGTCAATTCATGGGGATTTAACATTCTATCAAATCGTTTCGAACATTCTTTAGATTAGTTTGACTCTATATTGTCCACGGACTAGATATCATTATTAAACTACAACATCAACTATCGGGAAAGCGATATCACTAATCACATACAGAATAATCTACTAATTCTTTAAATGTGTTAATGAGGATGATGAATATCCATTAGTATCATCATCTCATTGTGGATATAACTTCATTATGATCAATCATATCTTTCTAAAATGGTTAAAAAATGGACAAAATCTTGTTTTATGACATTATTATTTTGAGGGATGACAATGATGTGTTCTCTGAAGTATTACATAGTTTATATCCTAATCAAGAGGTTAAGTCCATAGTTGAAATTATTTTTGGATATCACCTATTATCAAAAACACATTATATAATTTACATCATTTTGGTTGATGAATTAAAGATGTAGTTATAGCAGAATCTGGGCGATGGTTTTATACACCAGAGTGCTTCACCATGTAGTGATCTAGTCCTCTTCATCATGAAGAAGGATGGATTTCTCCAGGGTGTAACTTCACATTAGATATCACCAATTAATGATGAAAAAATAATACATTCCAATTATTTCATTTATTAGAATGATATAAAATCTATGAGTTCATAGAGATTCCTGTTAGAATCACTATTCACGACACTTTTTCCAGGTTGTGCATTCTTCTATGGATGACATGGTGATAGTTTCCCTGCATTCCCACATTCCAAAGTTGGACAACATCCATCTCTTATTCAGGGTGGTTTGATCCTTATTATAAATATGATGATGAGATGTTGGTTCCTTATTCTGTGGATTCTTCCTCAGAACGTGTCACCTAGTTCAGGTCTCCCTCATAGATTTTAGTCATGGATCATGAATCTTATCCCTAGTACGATATATTTGTGGAATCCTGTTAATTACACTACTTACTTTAGGAAATTATATGGGGTCTTGATATATTGGAAACATTCAGTTAGAGTAGATGATAACCTTATGCATGTCCGGGAATCTCTAGATGTGTGTAAATTTGGGAACCCATATTCCTCCTCAATATAGGGAATGTAAATGGAATTGAACTTTAGGCATCCAACATCAATTATGGGGTATCATAAGACAGGGGAATATATATGTTTATTTCCTCAGTATCCCATGCTTAAAACGAGGTATGCTGTGAGATTAACATCTTGTAGAGTCGGTTATACCAAAGGCGTGTCTTCCGAGGATTTCCTCTGGAATCTCATTTTTAACACAGGGTAGGCCGAGAGTTTAACATCCTGAAAATAAGATATGAGAGTGATTAGAACATCCCATATGGAAGGATCAGATTGGTACATCCCTACCAAATGGATGGATCAGAATGCCCAATGAGGACGGATCTGAGGTGTTGTGTCCCCTAGAGGGAAAATATCACACCGTGAAGGCTTATCTAGACACCAATGAAGGTGGATTAGAAAGAGTGCACACCATAATGGGGAAAAATGGATGGATAGGTCATAATAACCAATGAGAGAAGGCCCTAGGTGGTGTTTCCCATAATGGGAGGATGTCACAGAGTGAATGCTGATCTATACACCATTGAGGGAAGATCAGGTAGAGTGCACCCTAGAATGGGGAACCCCAAGGTTTACCATTGTCTAAGATTAAACCTTGTGGATGTTTCCTATTTACAATGTATAGATGGTAGGGATCAAAACCCACATAGTTCGGAGGGGTGATGAATCGAGGTGTACAAAATGGACAATATCCCATAGACATGTTGGTCTTATGAATGGATAATGGCCCATTACAAGAGGGACACTCATGGTGGTTTGATTATAGATTGTGTGGGGCTTGTGAATTGTTAGATGCCTGAGTGAATGGTGTGATACCACAGTGATGTGGTGGCCCAGGTTAGCATCAGGAAGGAAATGGAAGATTGAGTGATGCGAATGTATAATGAGAAGGAACTGTGATGAGGATGGTTGTGATGTCATACTTGAGACTTGAAGACACACCCTATGTATCCAGGTGGCAGGGAATCAAAGTCCACGTAGTTCAGTGGGGATATAGGACACCTGATTAGGAGGCATGTGATAATGGACAAATGGATGGGATTCAGAGAATGTTGAACCTTTGGGTTGGGGCATGACATTTTCGAAACACATAGGCTCGAGGGAGAGACCATTATAGGACATGCATGATGGTCTTGAAACTCATGAGGCTTCCTACATATCCTCACGGAAGGGAATAATATTCTATGTAGTTCATGATGGTGGTATATAATCGGGATAAACACATATGACAATGACCTGATGACATACAGGGGCTTACGTATGGGTAGCGGCCCGGGTTGTTCTAACCCTCGAAGGGCGGACCCGAGATGCGGGTCCCAACTAGGGGCACACCAGTGATTACCAGTGTCTGTGGTTGAACCTCCGAGAGGCTTCCTACATACCCTAGTTGGGATACATGGATCAAACCTACATAGTTCTCATGACAATGAATTACTATCGGTTGTGGTGACAACAACTTACCGCTAATTGGAAATCAACATATTACTACTGATTCGGATTCAACGACATACCGTTGGATGGGGTAACAACAGCTTATGGCTGGATGGGGTCACAACGGCTTACCGTTGGACAAGGTTATAGTGGAATACTACTGTATGGGGTTGAGACAACTTACAACTGGATGGTGTCACAACAGATAAGCACTAGATGGGGTCAGAAGGTCTTACCGCTTGGTGGGGTTGATCCTCAAGGATTCTTCCAACATACCCTTTCTAGGAGACAAGAATCAAACCACCATAGTTTAGGATTGGGTGGTGCATTGATGTGAAGGGGGTATGAACCAATGGAGGTGTTGAGTTTGAACCTTAGGGAGGCTACCTACGTACCATGTCTTAGTAAGGATCAAAGTCCACGTAATTATGGAATGTTTGGTGAGCCTATATGATGGGGATCATAACTAATGAAGGTGTTGGGCTTGAAACTCCTTGAGTCTTCCTACATACCCTACCTTTGTAAGGATAAAAGTCTACATAGTTCATGATGGTGTCGATCAATCGACATGAAGTGTTCGGAACCAATGGTTGTTGGGATTGATTCTCAAAGATGATTCCTACGTACCCTGCCTTGGAAAGGATCAATGTCCACGTAGTTCAGAAATTGTTTGATGAAATGACGTGAATGGGTCGGGACCAATGGTTGATAGGACTGAACCTCAGAGAGGAATTCTATGTACACAACCATAGCAAGGATCAAAGTCTACGTAGTTCATGATTGTGTTGGTGATCCGATGTGAAGAGTTCAGAACCAATGATTGTTGGGCTTGAACATCAGGAAGGCTTTCTACGTACCATACATTGGAAAGGATCAATGTGTACATATTTTAGAAATGGTTTGGTGAACTGATTTCAAGGGGTTGGTACCAAGGGTTTTGGACTTGAACCTCAGGGATTCTTCCTACGTAACCTTCTTTATCAAGGATCAAAGTCCACATAGTTCAGGATGATTTGGAGAACCGACTTGATTGGGTCGAAACGAATGGTAGTTGGGATTGAAACTCAGGGAGGTTTCTTACGTACCCGGCCTTGACATTGATAAATGTCTATGTAGATTATGATGTTGTTGTTCTTACACTCCTGGCGTCAAAGAGAGTGTGTCATGATCAATTCTTACTCTATGACCAAGCGAGTCATGCTCGGTGTGAGAAATGACAGACAATAATGAATTAATGATCACATCATGAATAGAGGGTCAGTGGGATGTTGTGTGAGGTTTATGCAAGGAATCTACCAGGGAGACACTATGGAGCAGGAAGGGTTAATGGGGATTACACAAGGAATCCACCCTAGTTCCACAATATAGAGGAAATGGTGAATTGGTAATACGCAAGGAAGATTCCTGGATGCCGCTATGGAGTAGCAATGGTTAATGGGGCCTATGCAAGGAAGCTGCTCAAGAGACACTATTGAGCCAAAATGGTGAATGGGGCTTATTAAAGGAAGATTCCTGGGGTTCCAATATAGTGCATAAAAATTTAATGGGGATTATGGAAGGATTTTTCCCAGGTACCGCTTTGGAGCTGCAATGGTGGATGGTGCTTACGCATTGAAGCTACCCAGGTGTTGTTGAGGAGTGGTAATGATGGATGGGGCATATTCATGGAATTTTCCTGTGTTTCATCCTCATTTCAGGCCATAAGATCATCCCAATAGACTATTTGGTTGAGGAATATAATTGAGGTCTACACTTATGCGCTAGTGCACATGCGGGATAACACCCAGGGCGATTGAATCAATCTGAATAAAAGGAGATGAAAAGAATGAATCACATGACCATAATTTGGAATGTAGTGAGGGTGGAATGAAGATGAATGATAACTATTGACCACGTTTGAATCTATATAACATTAGCCTGAAATGGGAACAAATAAATGAGGCTTGACTGTTGACTGTGTTCGAAACAGAAGACCTGACTGGAAGTGGCATCCAATGTCATTTGGGAATTGGCCCAAAATGGTGTGTGAGAAATGGAGGCAAGAGAATAGTCCATTAGGGGTTCCCTTATGACATGAAAGTCGTTGAAGATTTGAATGAAGGACGCATGAAGCGTGAGCTAGAGTGACGGAATGTTTGAACGAATTCCAATGCTTTGATCATTATGCCACTATAATAATTGAATGAGGTATTATATGTTTTTAACATAATACATCTCTTATTTGGAACATGTTGCATCCTATTATTGAATGATGGGGAATACTATAGTTTATAGTCTTGTAGAGATGAATGTTGGAATCTTACTCTTAGCGCAAAAGGCATTTCTTGTTTTGGAGTAAGAGGAATCCTATGTTGGTCACATTGGGCGTGCTACAATTTATAGTCATTTAGATAAGACTATTAGGATCTTATGCTTGGCAGATAAGGAATCTCTCATTTAGAGAAATAGGAATCCTATGTTAGTCACATGGGGTGTACTACAGTTTATAGTCATTTAGATTGGACAATTACTATCCTCTGATTGGAGCATAAGGCTTATCTTGTTTGGAGAAATAGGTATCCTATGTTTGGAAAATATTGTGTACTATAGTTTATAGTCATATAGATATGACTATTTGAATCTTATAATTGGACCATAAGGAATCTTTTTTTAGAGAAAGTGGCATCCTATTTTTGGCACATAGGGTCTTCTACAGTTTATAGTCATTTAGAGAGGACTATTGGAATCTTATTCACGGAGCATAATGAATCTATTTTATAGAGAAAGAGGCTTCCTTTATTTGTTATATAGTGTGTAATAAATTTTATAGTCACATAGAGTGGGATTTTATGCATAAGGAGCCTATAAACGGCTGGTGTTGGGTCATACACAAGAGCGGCCCGTTCGGGTTCAACCTGGAATATATGTTAGGTGAATAGGATTGGAGGAGTTTCTTAATGAATGGTTCGCCTCAAGGTACTCGGGGAATAAAAGATGAGAATATCTAATCACAATACGTGAAAGGGACAAAGATGAATTTTTATACTCAAGGTATTTCATGGTGTTTGGAGAAGTATCTAGAATCATGGAATTCCATAGGTGGATGGTTTCTGTGCATGAGGGCATAATGAAAAATAACGACCTCCTGGAGTGAAAATTTCATGGTGTGACACTCCATTTTTTCATGGGGTTCAGTGAAGGAAGAAAAGGTACTAGCCTGGAGGGGCCGATACTGTAGCCCATCACTAATCCCAAGCAGTGATGTGGGGGTCTAGGCTCTACAGTATGGACCAGTGGGAACAAAGGTAAGTGATTCACAAAGGATAGACCTTTGAGAGGTATCTTTGCCGAGGAAAGGTGCTCATGGCACATGGTCTATCGTGAAGCAGCTTCACGAAGATATGATGCTCGCGGAGCATGGGGTCTCTAGAAGCATCTTTGCGAAGGAAAGCTGCTCACAGATCATGGGGTATCACAAAGAAAAGGGGCTTGCAGAGAGAATTTTCTTGAAAAGAAAATATTCTCATGAAGTAAAGCTGCTGGCAGATCCTCGAGAAACCCGAAGGAGCTCCCTCCGTCGCAAATGGAAGGCCCCTTGGAAAAGGGCATCACTTCGAGGAGCTTTGGATCACTAAGAATAGGGAGACTAGCCACCCAATTGGAAATGTAACCATCCGTATGAAAAGGTTTGAGTAGATTATTTATATGCACTAGAAGTCGGTGGAGCACGCTGCGGTGTACTACTGTGCGACGAGAAGAGACAATGCCGCTGTGAAGGATGTTACGCTCCCCAAATGGATGGGTGTTCCCTCGTGTTTCTCATAATCATGGATTTGACCGTCATCGACCAGCACGATGCTCTCAGAGGCTCCGGTCAGGTTCTTTCATGTTCATTGTAATCATGGAGTTAATGGTTATCGACCTTAGAGGGGCTCACAGATGCTCATATCAAGTTCCCTTAGCTTCGTGGTAATGGAGGGAGCTTTGTGAATGGGATCTATGAACCGTTTTTCAACCACTACATAAAATTTAAATATCTCTTAATCCATAACTCCATTCGGGCTCTACGACTAGAAAAATCATAGCTTTCAAAAAGTGATATGATATTGGATCATGTATAGAAGCATTTAAAATATTATGGGGATGAATTTTCCAATTACAACACTGACTAATACTCTAGAAAATTTCATTGACATAATGAATATATTCTTCATATATTATGTTGAAAATTTGTCCATTGTTTCTATTGATGATATTCTAATATATTCCATGAGAATGGTGGAACATGAGGATCATTTGAATACTATATTCAAGACATTTTAAATGGATAAGATCTATGAAATGAGCAATATATATGAGTTCTGGATGAAGGAAGTATCATTTTTGTGGAATTTTATCACTAGAAAATGAATATTTGTGGACCCTTTCAAATATTAGGATATTGATGAGAGTTTCATGCCAATATTTGTAACCAATATCTGTAGTTTTTGTGATCAATCTAGGTACTATATATAATTTGTTATGAACTTTCCATGAAATTCAAACCCACTATCCTAGAAGACTCGAATTGGAGTAATGTTTATCTGAACCAGGTAATATGATGAATACATCACATATTTTAAAAAGTGACTTATCACTCCACTAGTACTCACAACACTGAAAAGTGGGGAAATTTTTCTGGTATACTGTGATGCTTCAAAAAATGGATTTGACTTTTTACTGATGAAAAATGATCAATGTGTGTCCTAAATTTCATGTATGTTGAATATTCATGAGAAAATCTATCCCACACATGATATAGAGTTTTATATGAGATATTTTCCTTGAAAATAACATTTAATTATCTCTAAAGGGTGAAGTGTGAGATATATTAAGAAAAAACTATTATAAAATATATAGTAACATAAAAGGACATTAATATGACCCAGCGAAGATAGTTAGATCTCATCAAGGATTAAAACTGGTCAATCCACTACCATCCTAGTAACGTAAATATAGTATCATATTCTCTAAGAAGAAAGGATTATACAAATTTCTCGATGATGATAACTGAGAATAATCCAATATTCTTATACATATAAAGGATGGACATGGAAATAAATAATTAAGGAACATTTCCAATCTGTTCTCAAATTATTTCTCAACCATCCATAATATAGAAAATAATGGATTCTCAATGAAATGATGAAAACATTCAGAACAATGTGGATGCTAACTGAAAAGGGAATTCCCAAGAGTTTAAAATTGACCATGAATTATTTGTAAAACCTGGATCATGAATATATGTAAACTCCATTCCATAGATAAAGAAATAGATTTTGTATGACACACATAGATCAACCTTCTATATTTACATAGGGAGAAATAAGAGGTATCAAGATCTCTAAGAGAACTATTGGTGGAAAACATGATGAAAGAGATAAATGAATATACATCAATGTAGATATTATATAAAAAAGTGATGTTTGAATGGGAAAGTCTACTGGAATGAAGAAAACATTTCCCATACGAACATGTAAATTTGAAAACACAATTATGTACTTTATTACTAGACGTCCAGTGCCTTACAGAGGAAGAAATTCTATATGGGTTGTTATGGATTTTCTTACAGAGACACCTCACTTTATCTCAATTTGAGTGCACTTATCACTTGATCATATTACATAGATATAAATCAAAGATGTCATAAGGCTATATAGTTTCATTATAGATAGTATCCGATCAAGATCAAATATTTACCTCCATGCTCTTGAAAATAATCAAATATGCTCTAAATACTGATCTAAAATTTAGTATGACAAATCATCCCTAAACTAATTGAAAATATAAGAATAATATATTAACACTAGAAGACGTGTTGTTAGAATGATACATGTACATAAAAGAAGGATGAGACATACAAATTCTTTTAGTTGAGTTATCTTACAGATAATAGTTTCCACTAAAGCATCATATTAGATAAATATAATTCCCTTTATGGGAAAAGATTGCGAACACTAATATGAAGTGATTAAGTTAGTGAATGTATGACCTGAGCACATGAAATTGACATATAAATTGTAGAAAAAGAGAATACCATTCAGAAGCCCAATAAGGATTCCCAAAGCCGATAGTTGATCTATGTAGAAAATAATTGATGGGACCTAGAGTTCGACATTTTAGACATGTTATTCTTCTTCATATATCCACAAAATAGGATAATGGTATTTGGGATGAATGGAAAGATAATTTTGAGTTACATATACACCATTATGATTCATGATCTTTCCAGTAATTTGTAATATAGTGAAGAACATCCACCTACCATGTATCAAGTACTCGATGTATTCTAATTATTCTTATAAAGTAATTACAACCCATATCCCTCACATTTACAAAGTCTTGAGGTGGAAAAACATGAAAATGGCCTCTCATATGAAGAGATATCAATTATGATATTTAACCATAGAGATACTGTCCTATGAAAAAATATTATGCATTTGGTTTAGGTACTGTGTACGAACCATAAGTACACATAGGTGACATGTGAACTAGAGGAAATAATTAAAGAGATGTACCCTCAACTATTTTCACCATATTAAGTAAATAAATTGTTCAGTAGAAATATCATAAGAGGGAAGAATTTAATGAAACAAAATTTTATAAATTAAAATTCCCTTATTTTAATTATTTCATATAGTATAAATCAAATTAGATCACATCGTGAACACAACATATACATTATAAATAAATAATGAATGATGTAAATGGAATTTATAGAAATTAAGGATCATTTACCAATGGAATATTAATATGAAAATTAGGAATAATAGACAAACTAATAGACTAGGAACCTCACCTATGAGAGTGTAATTAAAATTTATTTATCGTATTAATTAATATATGATATATTTTTTAATGGAATTTGTAAATAGATTCTTTATATATTTTCGGAAATGAATTAATCATCATTTAATAATTAATATAGTGATTAAAAATAAAATTTATTTTCATTAAACATATTACTAAATTATCATTTGATTTTATTATAATTAGAAGATAATTTTATTGGTCCTTATTTATTTACTCAAAGTATTATAAAATCCTTTATTATTTAAAAATCAGTATTTTTCAGATAAATGATGATTTTAATTAAAAATTAAATTAATCAAATTTAAATAAAAAATTTCAAAAAAATGGATTCCATTTTTGAATGATACATATTCAAAAATATATTGGGAGAGTTTTGGGGAATTTTTTAAAATAAATACATTTTTGTGAATTGGGAAATAAATTAATTTACGATATTTAACATTTTAGCCAAATACCTGATTTATGATTCATGATTGAGTAATGGATGATTTAAGCGGCCACTATATAGAAAATAAATTATATAGTTACTAAATATAGTCACAATAATATAAATTATTGTACGTATTGATAAAAAATTAGAATTCATTTAATAAAATAATCAAAACACCCCTCTCCCCTTGTTATAAGTACAACCCTTGACCACCTATTCTCCTCACAAATTGAAATATTTGAAGCACATCCATATTCTACCAAAATAATATACCAAAACACTTCCCCTAATTTTGGTCTAGATGATCTCAAAAAAGACTATCATCAAGTCTGTCAAAGAGGTTCTTAAGGAAACTACATTAAAGAGTTAAAATCTCATCTATCTCTATTTCAAGTTCATTACTATTCTTATCCTTCAATAACCTCCTCTATCCATCGTAACATGATAACTATAGTATCATTTAGATTAAATAATTTTAGTATGTTAATGATTTAACCATGATAAATTCTCTTTTCTACTCCATTTCTTTTAATAATTAATTCATCATTTTTTAGGTGTTGATTCACAACCTTAATGTACAATGATTTTATTATTCTAATAGAAATTTCAAGTCTAGTAAATAGTCCATTATATTTGTGAAAAAATGTTACCAAATTTATATTATAAAATATCTATTGTTCTAGAACTAGTATATATATATAATATTACATATTTTAGAAAAACTAGGTTGTGATGAAAAAACACAAAAATAATCTAAACAGTTATTATTAATGTTTTATCTAATGAATCATCCCCAAATGAGGAAGAAAAATGAAATATATAACCATATAAATTCTATATTTTAATTAATAAAAAATGATTTCAACTCTGTATAACTATTCCCATTTTACGTGATATTTCATCCATGTATAAAAGTGAACCTATCATGAAAACCAAGGAAATGAACAATCTCAAATGATGAAATTAAATATTATTACTCCTCAAAAAGGCCATAAAATAACATGATAAATTTATTATGAATCATGTATATTTTTATATGGTTTTGAATTAAATTATTAAAGATTCAAATTTCTCTTTCTAGAATATTAATTACATGTTTTGAATAGTATCATACATAAGGTTAGGAGTCCTTTCTTAACTTCCATTTTTCCTTCGAGTCAAGCTTTCTGTCTTATTATGCCAAATGTAATTCTTAATTATACTTATGCACTCCTCCAAAAATCAGAGTTAGTAACCCAAATATATTTTCATAGCTCAATTAATATTCATTCATAGGAAAATATATGATTTAAAATGTTCCCTTGTAAATTCCCCCAATAAGCAAACCCGGATAAAGGAAACATCCATATTTGTTACCCATTATCATGTAAAATCCATAATATTTTTATGCAAATAATATTTTTCTAAAAACACAATTTCTATGATTAAATAACATCGAATATAATTACTATTTTTCTAAAAAAATTATACATTTTACTACACTAATGGAACTTTTATATTTTCTACTAAATAGCACTAAACTGGCTTATTTCAAGGGTTTCAGAAAAACTATTTTTAAATGTTTTTACATAAATTAATCATCCTTTATCATGATATCTTGTTATTTTACATTATAAATATCCTTTAATGATTTAAATACAATCTTTTATGGACAATTTTATGATATGACCATTTTTTATACTAATTTACTTGATTAGGATACCCTTTCCTTTGATTAGAAACCCTTATGTCTTTATTGGTTCTTCATGAGAAACACAAATTAATGAAAATACTATTATGTGTTCATCCAGATAGTGATACATTTCATTGGGTAATGTTTCATAAGTTGTATTTTTTTTACATGGAGTAAACCTATTTCCTTTATGGTACTTTATCCACCATGTTCAATAGTCATGGAAGTTAGCCTTAACTCATGATTATGTCATTTTATATGTTGTTTCCACAATTTGATTATGCAATTATTATGTGATCCAATGTTATACATGTTATTATATATTATGCTTCTTCATTTTTCGTGTATTTTGATTGTGATATGATTTCTAACCCATGTTCTATGATTTATTCCAATTATTATTCCCTTACATTTATTTTAGGTCATCCATTTGTGATTGTATTTTAAATATTATTCTTTGATGATATCAAATATTATAGGGTCTTATGAGGTAATTATGAATATTAAAAAGGAATATTTTTTTTTCATTATTTATACTCATATTCCTATTCCTCCAAAGAAACTAGACATTACAATCCATGGTATGTTTTTATGTGTAGTTATGATTAAAAGGATGTAATAATACGTTTAAAATAATAGTTTGATTTAGTAAAATCTGAAAAATTTTAAATTATAATTTGATCAAAATATTTTCCAAATAATATATTTATTTCCAATAAAATTTTAGTGAATTGAATTTGTGGAATTTATTGGAATTCTCATAACCAAAAAATTAAATTCAATTTATTAGAAATTATTTATTTTCATTTAAATATTATTTCCGAAAGACTTTTCAAAATATAAAAATCAATTAACATGTCAATTGAAAACATAAAACATGCAGAGAAAATATAATTTTAATAAAATTGAATTAAGAAATTAAATTTCTTAATGTAATTATTTCAACCAAATTCACATGACAACATAAATATTTGAAAAATCTTATTTGAAGAGGATAAAAAACAATTCATTTATACCCCAAACGTAAAATTTAATTATATTTTAAATAAATTCATAACACACTCAATTTATGAACAATAAATCTATTTATATCCAATGAATCCATTTTACTAGTAACAAATAAATTAATTCCTAAAATGAGATAAATATTGTTTGTTAATAATAGCCACATCATACTGTATTAAATAATACATTTTTGAAAAGTATCCCCCTTCACAAATTTTATGTAAATGGGAGTCACCAATAATTGGAATAAATATTTTTGTGAATATTAAAAAAATAATAAATAATACATAATGATACCAAAACTATTAATTATGATAATTTAAGTTTGGATGTCAGTTTTATAAGTGAAAAATTTGACCAGGGAATTAGAATAGTATTTATTAGATAAAAAGGAAATGTTGAATAATGATAATCGATACCATGACATTGAGATTAGTTATATTGCATTAATATTCACTATATACAATCTCAAACAATATCTTTAGCATCATGATATCCATTTAATCTCTCTCATAGATCTACTAATATATGTACTTATCCTCATTATTCTAAAAGGTGCATGTAATGGAGTGTGGTTATTCAATTGCTATAAAACATTGAGTTCATATATATTAAGGATTCTAAATGAAATATGATAGTTGAATTCAAAATTTCTCAACCTATATTTAAGAAGTGGTTTCTAATTTCCAAACTTCTTATTGAAGTATTTATTCTATATATGAAACTCTAAAAATGTGGGATATATGATTTTTTTTCTTCCAAACACCATATAAGATAAGCAACGAAAAAAACAAGCACAAAATAGTAGGATTAGGAATTTATTATCATTACTCCAGTGAAATGAATTTTCTATTAGCCTTCATATTATTTGAGGGTACATCAAAAATGAAAAGGAATATCAATATCTCAATATAGGTAGGGAAATGTCCATCCAGATTAATATCAACATCTCAAATATGAAGTATTAATGTGAAATGGTTTTCAATGATGTTATTGGTGAATATTACCCTATGAAAGGAATATTTATCCCTCAGTAATGATTAACATATGGGTTTATAGAATAATTCACCTCTATGAAAAAATATTCACACATCATATGTTCACATATCACAGTTGTTGTTGCATTAGATTGTGTATCCATAACTATTTTTGATCAAGGTTAAGATGATATGGTCACCAATATAACTAAATTATAGGTTTTTGATGACTTTTATAAGAATTATACAGTAAAGAACAATCATATAAAAATTAATCATGAGTAAGTTGCGTTTATACTCAATTTGTAATGTCATATAATGATACATGTCCCTTATATTGCACTGCATATAAATTGAAATTTATCCATTAGATTTAGAAAATATGTAATAGTTCCAATATGATGTAGTAAAGTTCACCCTCTATTATAAAAAAAAATTCAACGTATAATAAAAATTATTTAATGGAGTTATCCTCATATGAATTAATGGAAAAGATACCAATATCATCATGAAAAATGTCCATATAGGTCACTGCTGATGGTATTGGGTAATAACCACACTGTCTCATTAGTTTAGGAGGCTTATATATTTCTATCCATCAATGCCTAAAGATTGTGAACAGTTCACCATTATATGTCATCCCTTCTAGATACATTCCAATTTCATTAATCAACCACAATAGGTAATACATAAAACTAATTACTCTACTTGTTTTTTCTTTTAAGGAATAAATTTTAGTGTATACATCCCCATACTATATCATAGAATTTCAAAATATTATTAGATCCATTGGATTCGTCTCCATGGGGGATGAGGTCATATCCATGAAATTTTTTAGTACCATGAATATAAATAATTTTTTTTAATTCAAGCATCATTTCAAAAAAAAAATTTAGAAAATATAGATGGATAATGTAACTGATTTATATTATTTTTAATTTTAAAGGCTGTGATTGGAAAACAATATACAGTCTAACAACTAACACCACTACTAAGAACTGAATAATGGACTGATTGAATCATTTAATCAGAGCATCTAAAATATAATCCAGAATATGGTATACAAGGATAATAATTTCTATCTAGAAAAAATCCAACATGAAATGTGGCCTTAGGTTATTCTCACAAGTTGAGTTTTATTTGTTATTGATAAAATAATATCTTTAATGATTTCAATATATTGAATATGAACTAATTGAGAAGAAAAAATTAAGAAGTTTAATTAAGATAGATAATTAATGAAAAATATTAGCTTCTTAGTATATGATATTTGAGTTTAATCTTTATGCATTGAAGCACCATGATCTGTACCCATATTGGAGGTAGATCTAGATGACCACAATGTTTTTGATAAATGGCTATAAGATGCTTATGACATGCATTATCATATTGATGAATCTTTCTTTAAGTCATCAATTAGGGATGGTAAAAATAAATTGTTAGATTAAAATAGATTCATTGCTCCTAACCTCCAAAAAACAGAGAAACTTTTATCATTCCATTTTTATTTAATTACTTGGTTATAATTTTCACATTTAAATTGTTATATACTGTTATTTTTTAAAAAATTATGTATTGTATCTTATACACTATCAAATATAGTGTTTATTATCAAAATATAAGGTTGTTATAAGGATATTGAAATACACATACCAAATATTTATTATAGATACATTTAGGGTCTATAAATCATATATTTACTACATTTTTTTCAATACATATTATTTCATCAAATGTAGTAACATCTAAACTATATATTTCAGAACCATCCACAAATCATCTTCTGTTATGAATCTATCTCTTTTCCTAAATATCATAATCATAGTCTTTTATGGAATGAGACGTTTTTACCATCTTATATAGGTTTCCCTATATATGTCACACATGGTACCATAAACATTTGCGTATCTATTAATCTTCCATGAATACTGGTAATGGGAGCATTATACTTCAAATGAAACATCTACTTGGTAATAACCTTTAGGGCTGCTATATTCATCCCTTCTAACTGGAGATATCATAATCATATTGACATGTTCATAAATTATGTATACATCATTTCAAATATCATATTGGAACTAATTATTTGAATATTATCCAAAGGCCATGTTACATGTTCTTATTCAATCTCAAATTCCTAATTAAAATATTTAAAATCAAAATTCACATCTTTTCCATTCCTTATAAATATCTGTTGGGGAACTCTTTATTAATTAGAATTTTCATAGTTTTCATATTAAACCCCTATTTTTGGTCTTAGCACAAAAAATATATTTCATTTTTACTTGTTTTAGAGGGTCTCTATTGACATTTTTGTTTTAATGGATACCCATTTTTTTACAACAGCAGTTACATAGATAGTATCACTATTTTTTCATTGTTATGTATCATTATATCCTATTAAAATACAGTAAATATTATGTGAAATAAAATTCTATCCTCCAATGGCCTGAACACATTGACCTTAATCTGTATTAAAAACTTCATAATGTGGTTCATAACATCATATAGATTTAAATAGTGTGTACATTTTCCTCTTCTCTTTACACATTGACTATATTTCCTTATTAGTCAAATATATATCACCTTAAACTACAAAACATGTGGTAAAATATATATAACATTAAACTTGAGTAACATGTGTTCTATTATTAACATACTAAAACATCAATAACTTATATGCTTGGTACTGTGAAAATTAATTATATGATCTATTCCTCATGATTGTTTATATTAATTTACAATTCCCCTCTATTCATTTTGGGTTATCAAATCCAATATTATTATTCAAGAATCCTCACAATTTGGGCCTAATTTTCTATCCTCAAATTTCATCCACATTGGTCTAACAAATAAGACATTATAAAAAAGACGAAAAATACTCACTAGTTTGAAAACATGTAAATTAAACATTACATTGATTTAGAATATATATATTCTATAAATTCACAATATATTGGATAAAAAAATTAAACTCTGAAAAGAAGATAAAGAAAAAATCTTATCAGTTAAAAAAATGAGATTGTGAGAAAAATTCAATGTTCATAACTGCCATGTCTCTTGTATGTGATCATTAGTATATAATCTAGTTGTATAGTAAAAATAAGAAGAATCTGAATGGATTTTATGGATTAACAAATGAACCTAATAAAATTAAATCTAGTAATCCTTTGTCTCTGGAATAAGGTAAATTATAGATCACCCATCTATCAACTATAAAAATATCATTTTGGATCACCAATAAAAAATTTGTAATGATGTAACATTGTGGTTTTTGATCCCTCTTTAATATTGAAATCACTATACCAAAATTCCCAAAGTGATTATAATATTATTGAGTCATGTCCCTCTATATCTGAATGTAATGGACCTAATGTTTTGGTGATAGGGGCTATTCTTATACCAATCAGTGAGACATGCCAAGGGGGGATCTGTGATCCACATCTACATTGAAAAACATATAATGCTATACTGATGGTATGTTTTCTTATTTCCATCCATAAAAAATTCCATTAAGGTAATAATATCATATCTAAATTGTTTGAATCTAGAGCTATCAGGATTGTACATCTTACAAAACCAATTTTGGATCCACAATCATGAGGAAATAATATTAAATGTGAATGGACTTACTCTAGTTTTATCATGAGGGTATATTTAACTATACCAAATTATAAGGCACGACCAATAGAAAATCATTCCCACACAAGTGTTTGGGGACCATGATTTACTTACTCCCAATCCATACTCAATGATAGAGTGGATTCAATTTATTTTTATATTTCAATACAAGGATTCTTATGAAATAAATAAGTGATAATGGAGTAAAATAGTGGTTGATGAATGGGAAATGACCAAGATTTTTTTTCATAATTAAAAATATAAAATAGATATTCACAATTTAAATAATATCTCATTATATTTAAAAAATGATTCAGATGCTCTTGATGGACTCTTAAAATTGAATCTTTATTTGATTCGAGTCATCCAAAACATGGTATAGCCAATCCAACATTTAAAAATTTCATCTACATTATACTATAGTGCATCTACCCATTAAAAACATTCATACATCCTATATATGATTCCTTGAAAAGTATCCACTCCTTGTTTACACATTCATGTATATTTTCATGGTCTCGATGAAGTTGAACTAACACTTGGTTGAGAAGCTTCTTCAAGGGCCACTACTCAATTTACTAACCCTAGAAACTATATGATGCACCCATGTTTTCTGAAGCTTCATTATTTATGGTGTTTCATATCTCAACAACATTTTCAAGGGATTCTACCACCATAATATGTAACTGGATTATGCTCATTCTCTCTCAAATATCAACCACCACATTCACCATGGAATGAATGGTGTAACAATAAATACCTCCAAATTGAGTTTTAGGAACATACTAACAATCATTTTTATCTTGACATGAATTTCACCTATAAAAGTTTTAGAGAGAATTCTCTATATTTATCTTAATACATATTTTATTTCAATTAATAATTAATTAAGAAAATGTCATTCATGTTTACAGTCACCATCCCAAATAAAATATATACCTAGGGTTATGTTTACTAAATGAGGAAACTTATTTTTAACCCTTTTTATTGGGGGGCCCTGATATAATTTCAGCCTATATAAAATATAATTTCTGACATTTAGGGTTTATATGAACTTTATTGTTCTTCACTATTTGTGTCAGTTATACTCAATGTGGTGAAGTAAATGACCTATTTTGAAAATAATATGATTCACCTAATTTTAAAATAATATATTTACATTAAAACCCAGTTTTCCCAATATTTTAAGTTATATGAAACCAAAATAAAAACCCATTGAATATATAGCCCCATACATAAATAATAAATAATCTTGAGTTTTGTCAATAACTCACATTGAAGAATTTTTCAGGTGTATAGATTTAGAGAATCAGGCCATGACTCATACATGAGAACATGAATATTATAAAGTAGACACATTTACTATTTATCAGTTTTTTTTCATAAAACACAAAAATTTAAATAGAAACATGGTTTTATTTCATGTTCAATCATAATAAAATTTCATGTAATCCCATCCTTGACTCTATTATCCTTTATATCTTGTAAAAATCATTTCAAAACATGGGATGGGCATAAATAGATCAGTAAGGGATAAAAAAAGTCTAAAATATAATAATATTATAAAACTATGTAAACCTTGAATAAATTATCATAATGTAATAATTTCCACCTCTATGATTTATTAAATACACATCACTGAATATAAGGTCATTTCTTACCCTTTTTTGTAATCAAACGATTACCTTAAAATCCATAAAATGAAACATATAACATATGAAAGTAACTTCTTACATAATCATACATAAATGGTATAAACATATGATCAACTTCCACTCATATCACTCTTGCAAATAGAATACCCATACATCCAACTTCTATACCCAATGCATTTGAGGTTATAATGTTACCACCAATCCATGTTTTATAAAGAAACCACACATATTTGGTTTATCATGTAACCACACATTTTTAGTTTATCAGAAAACCACCCATATTTGGTTTATCACATATCCACCCATCAAAATTGAATGTTCCATTATATTATCAAAAGACATAAAATATTGAAAATACTAACATTTCACTCATAAATTTCACTTCCCGTCAAAATAAAACATTTCAAGATATTTAAATAATCAATCCAATATTAAAACCATTTTAAATACAAAAACAAAAAAAAAATAGAATAACTTATTTCTATTTATTCTAAAAATTCTAAGGCTTTTAGAATAATCCAGATATCAGATAACTGTCATAGAGATAGATAATTCTTCGTCTCCGTACCCGTTAAAAACAATTCCTTTTTCCATTTTTCAAATCGTTCCACATAAAACATGTAGAAATATTACTTTTTTAATCCATTTAACTAAATTCAACTTATATGAAAAAATTATTTTAAAATCATTTTATATCAATTTAATAAATATTTAAATTAGTATCATGAAGAAAATCATTTGATAAATAAATATTTAAATGTTCAAGGTGCCCTATACCACATTCAAAATTTAAATCACAATCTGAATGAATTAAATAAATTAAAATGTAATTAAATACTTAAGTATAGATAAAATATGGAAATTAATTGTCTTATTGGATGTATATACACTGTATAAAACAAAAAATGTTTATATTATCAAGAAATTCCTCAGTGAATAGAGTTTGATATGAAGTCCCTTACAAAGATCAGTTTTTCAATAAAATAAATCGATTATCTGTTTTAACTATAAATAAACATAAAAATTTAGAATTAAAAGATAATAAATTCATATTTCAATTCACACGTAATATTTGAATGGCATTATCAAGATGTATATGTTTTACCCATCAAAGGGAATTTGGGTTGAGAAATTCTCATAACTCGAGTTCGAATCATCTAGTATTCTTCTTATTCTTCCTAAATAATAAAATTACGTTAATTTCAAAATTTCATTAGAGTATTTTTAAATTTTATTATTATTTTTATATCAATTTTTACCATGTTATTACAATTACATAATTATTTTTGTTCATGTTGAACGTTTTGTCAATATTCGGTACATGAGTTGTAAATGAACATGGTATGATGCCAAAAGTCCATGTGGTTATAAGTAAATCATATCGAGAATTAGAAAAAGTATATACACATCTTCTGTATTCATTATATATTTATTTATAAAAACATTTAAATAGAAACTTAAAACATCATTTTTTGTGATGGTTGGCCGTATGTATGTATGGACCCATTTTTTCCCCTACTCTATTGAAAGCATGAAATTAAATAAAATACATGTAAATCTAATAATTATTATTAAAATAGAATTAAATAATCATTTATATAATATATTTCTAATAAAAAAACAATAATACATTCCATGTTATTTGTGAATGAATAACATCATTTGGAGGAGTTGGTAGTCTACACGTCACCAAATGAAATTATCATATAACCGAAATTAAGAAAGCATAAAATTATGTTTAATATAAAATTTCTAGAATGATAAATATATTATAATATACATATTAAAATGTTATTTTACCCGAATAATTGTTTTAATACCACCCATGAAGGTGGTAATTTAATAATGAATAAAAACATTACTCACAAAGGAGATTAACCGAAATATAGCTAGAAACAATTTAATTTATTCAAATAATAGGAGGTGTGAAATGAAATGGATATGAGATATTACATTATATATATAAATATAAGGTATGTACATTATTATGTATTTATCATGAATTTATTGATGAAGTATGTGAGGATAATGTTGAAAAAAATTAGGCGGGCTACTTTGAGAAATTTATCGCTTGAATATCTCCTCCTTGAAAGACCCTTGAAGACCATGGATTTCGTCATTTGGTGGGAAAAAAACAAGGAAATAGTAATACTATGTAAGACATGTCTGGGTATATATTTGAGGATCTACATGTCTTTTTTTGTCTAAATGGGGAGGTGAGGGTTGTTATTTATACTTTAGGAGATGTGGGTTTATGTGATTTATTGATTGATTAATTAATTATAAGCTAACCATATAGAGGTCGAATTAAATTAAACCACTTTGGCTTGAATATAATGATTAATATTATGGTTATAGTTAATACACACCTCCAAAATCCGTTAAAGATTTATTTTTTAGGAATGTTATTCTTTGAACTTTTAATTTTAACCCATGCCAAAATTATAGTTTTACTACGGTAAATAATTTTTTTAGAATGGTAAAATATTTATATCTAAAAATTAAATTGAACATTCAACCTAATTTATAAATTTTGATTCCAAATATGGAATCCATTTTGCATAATTCAAATAACATAATTTTGAAAATTATATTTAAAATTAATTCAACAAACAAAACTAAAAAGATGATTTTTAATGTGAAATGTTCAAAAGTGTGAAATGCTTTACATCTAATTTTACATTGAAAATATTTACAACTCCCAATGTTGGATTAAGAGATAAAAAAATAACCAAAATAAATATTAAAACCCCTTTAAAATGATCTTCTATGAATAGAAATAAATTAGATGAAAAAATTATTTTTAATTAAAATGATGTATTTATCACTATTTCATTAAAATATGAATTTTATCAAAATTTACCAAAAATAAAAAAATGTATAATTTGATGTCACTTTTTAAAATAAGAAGTTAATTTTGTCAAAAAAATCTTATAATTGTGTCAAAAACTCTATTTAAAATTTTTTCTCCATCAAAAGGTGGTAAAAATGATTTGTTTTTGAAAAATACATATGTTGTTTGAAAAATTATTTTGTTTTTATGTCATATATATAAAAAATATATTATGAATATTAAACATTAAATTTTATATATTACAAACATAGTTCATTAATAAAACCCAACAAGAGTGATTTTAATATTTTATAAAATCACGTCAATTATTTTAAATAGTTTTTCAGAAAAACAGTCCCTTTTATTAAAAAAAGGGTTTTTATTTATTTTTAATAAAATATGCACCAAATAATTAATTATAAATAACTATAAACATAAGCTTCTATTAATATTTTTTTTATATCTATTTTAATGTGTTGGGTATTATGTAATAATATTTATTTGTTCTCTAATGTTTGATGTGACGTAATATGTATGCTATCAAAATTAGTGAATTTTTTCAAAAACATGGGATGTTGCATCCTCCTTTTAATAAATTTCATCCTCATAATTTTGTTTTGTGGTAGGTATTTAAGGATTTAAATTTCAAAAACAATATTTAAATCCCACAACATAAAATGTATTAACACAACTACCACATTAAAAGATTGAATGGAATGCACAATGTTCAATTGGGATAACACATACAAGGAATCTATCTAATAATTCAAGGATATTAAAGAGAAAATTACCATCATGTTCCTATGGAGTGTGATAGAATAGATGGTCATGGTACATTTAACAATCATAAAGCGATAAATCTAGGATTGGTTTATTGGATGTTGATTTATCATTTTGAAAAGAAAGTTGATAACATTTTTTTTCAATTTTTTTAATGTTGAGGAATTTACTAAATAAACTAATAACAGAGGGAAATATACTTACTTGACATGTAGAGTTTCATTACATAAAAATTTTCTACTACAATCATATTTTTCTCTAAATAAAGAGTATTTAATATATAATTTTCACACCTAATGCACTAGAATCAACTTCTAGAGAAACACATAATCCAGAAAATATTAACTAACTTTTCCCATGTCATAAAAAATTTAAACAATCCAAAATTGTTAGGATAAAATAATATAATACTCCAAAATGAATAAACCTTTGTATGATTACAAAAATTCTCTGAAATTCTACAGCAATACCAAAAATTGAATATAGACCATTTGAAAGATGAATGTACTTAAATTCATCAAAGTAATCCAAAATATGTTTGAAAACAAAAAAAAATCACAAAGATTTCGTAACATATTAATCGAAGAAATATTTTAACATTTGTCTCTAAATAACATCAATCACTCATACCAGCTCATACCAAAAACAAATTACCCTAATCCAAAATTCCCAAATCTATGTTAATCATTTCCATAAAAAGCATGAATTAACCTATGTCCACAATAAAATATTAGTTTATTCAAAAATAGAATTCAAGCTTTACATATCTAATAAAATCCAATAGTATTTTATTTTCCTTGATCAAATTGGGTCCCCATAATCATATTATTATTATTCCATAAAATATTTTAACTAAAAAGAATGAAGTCATAATTATGAGGGACATCACATAGGCTGGTGGTAGGGGATGAAACCTTGTCACCCTTCGGTTTTGGGTTCGATTTCTATGGCCATCCTAGATGAAACAGGTTTTCAAACATCTTGCAAGATGTCTATTCTATTATAATATATATTTCTGATACCATTCTTGAAATATGTTAATTCCCTCAAAATAACCATAACACATTTTATCCTCAATGTTTGTCAGATAACTTTAAATTTAAAACCCAAAATTTAAAAACACATAATTACCTCAAAAACATATAAACCTTAAAGTTTATCCATAACATAATAATTATGGCCAAAAAATAGAATTATTCCTCAAATAACATTTTTTTTGCAAACATAAGGAAAACTGAAACTCAAATACAGTATCCAAAATGTACTCACACTATCAAAAGAGTAATTTTAATTTAAACATTTCATCATCCTTAAGTCTATAATAACTCTTTAATCCTTTGTTATTAAACATCATAATCATTCAATGTTCTTCATAATCCATTATCAATGAATTTATGCCTTATTTATTAATACATCATTAATACATATCAAATATCCTCATCATTAATAAACATTAATACAATAAGGTCATATTAATTATTCATAAGTGAATGAAATATAACATGAATCCAGATTTCAGTATCTTTATGTTGTTCCATTTCACATTCAACATGTTGTCCTACATTCAAAATTTATGCATTCAATCCACTTTTGTAATATCAATTTTTTGGTAGATTTGGACATGATGAGGTATAGAAATCATATGAAAAATATACCATTAAACATAAATTTGATTAATAAATGTGTGGGTGTTGGTTAACTCAAAAAATTTCTTGTAGGTGATTTTAATACTCATGAAGTTTTCAAAATCTTTCAAACCAATTTTTTTATAATAGTAATGATCAAATAATCAGGCAGGGAATGAAGTTTAGGAAATATCTCTTCACTTCCATCATGAAAAATTATCCTTAATTTTATAAAAAGAACAATAAGTAAACACCAAGCGAAGAATACTATATAGGGTAAAGATGTTAACATAAAATTTTAATAACACTCAAATCAATCAAAATCATTATTTATCAGTTAATATCTTTTTTACAATAATTCTAGATACTTTATCCATAGGGTAATAACCCTATTTTTTATAAAGGATATTTAATTTATACCCAAATAACATCATAACCCACAAAGTTATCTAAATTGACCTCTGATACCAATTATAAAACCCCAACCTCGAACATCGCATAATCTTTAGTTAATTCAATAGTTCACCTTGAGGAGCATTTCATGTTTCTATACTTAGATACCTAGACCATAACTCATATATAACAACTTAAATATTACAAATTATACACTTCTACTCACTGTCCATTTTTCAAAAAACAAAAACGTTTAAAAAGAAACATGGTTTTATTTCAGGTTTAATCATAATTTCTTTTAATTTATCCCGCTCTTGAATCTATTATCCTTTAAATCGTGTAAAAAATATTTCAAAACATGGGATGAGCATAAAAAGATCATTAAGGGATAAAAAAATATAAAAAACAAATATTCTTTTGAAAACATCAAAACCATGAATACTTTATCATAAAATAATACTATTCACCTTAATGAAGTAGTAAATATACTTCACTGAATATAATCTCATTTCTTACCATTTTTTGTAATAAATATATTACCTTAAAATCCAAGAAAATAAACATTTAACATATAATGGTTACATGAGACATAATATTTCTTAAATATAATAAACATAAAATATACTTCCACACATATCACTATTAAATATGGATTATCCATATGACTAACTTCCAATCCCAGTGCATTAGAGGTTATAATGTTAACACCCATCCTTGTTTTATTACAGAACCAACCGTATTTTGTTTATCACGTAACTACCCACTATTTTTTTAAAATAACCACCCATCTTTGGATTATCACATGACAACCGGTAAAATTTCCATGTAGCATTATATAATCATTACAAATAAATGATTTTAAATATCAAAATTTCACTCTTAAAATTTCATTTTCAATCATAAGACATGATTTCAAGATTTTGAAACAGTCAATTAAATTTTAAAACCATTTTCAATACCAAAACTCAAAAAAAAGGAATACGTGATTTCTCTTTATTCAATAAATATTATGACCTGTAGAGGAATCCAAATATTAAATAATGGCCATGGCAGTTGAGAATATTTTGTCACTGTATAGATTAAAATGTACATTCCTTTTGTCATTTTTAAAATGATTTGGATAAAACACGTAAAATGATTCATTTTGAAAAAAGTTTCATTATATTGAAAATATCTAAAAATATCTTTAAAAACCTTTTATATCCATATAATAAATATATAAATAAATTTCTGGACGAAAAATATTTGATAATTCAATCCGTAAACATTCAACGTGTCTGATACCACTTTGAACATTTAAATTTTAATATACATGAATCATTAAAATAAAACAAACATTAAATAAAATTATTATAGATTGAATATGAACATTAAATGTCATTGTTGTTTTATATACACCTTATGAATGAATAAATGTGAACATTATCAATAAATGCCTCAATAAAAGGAGTTTGAGATGAAGTCCCTTTGAAAGATCATTATGTTAATAAAATAGATCGATTATGTTTTTTCACTATAAATTCACATAAAAAATTTGATATAAAATATTAGAAATTTAATATTTATTTTACACATAAATGTTTAACAACACAATCAGATGTAGAATTTTGGCTCAAAGAATGAAAATTTTGTAGATCAATTCCATTACATAGTGTTCGACTAATCTCATATGTTTCTTGTTCTTCATGAATAATAAACAAAAGTTATGTTTTTAATTATTCATAAAATAATGGATTTTTTATACATTTTTATCACTTTTTTCCATTTTATTTCAATTATATAATTATTTATGTTCATGTCGAACGTTTTGACTATATTCATTACTTATGTTGAAAATGAACTTTGTATGATGTCAAAAGTCCATGTCGTCATAATTAATTTTTCTCTAGAATATAACATTTGATATATATATCCTATATATTGATAATATAGGTATTTATAATAACAATTAATTGAAAAATAAAAACACCAATCATATATATGGTTGGTCGAACGTACACATGAATGATATTTTTGTTTTTCATATCATATTGAATGAATGAAATTAAATGAAATATTTCAAAATATATATATAATAATTAAATTAGAATTAATTTTGCATTTAAATAATATATTTTTACTCCAAAACCATAACACATTATATGTTATGTGTGAACTAATCACATTTTTTTAGATGGTGGTAGTCCACACATCCCCAAATGAAGTTATTGGATAACCAAAACAATGAATGAAATTTTTTTTGATTAATATAAAACATAAAAAATATTAAATAGGTTATAACATAAATATTAAAATTATATTTTATATAATAATGGTTTTACTACCATCCATGAAGGCGGTAAGGGAAAAAGAACAAAATCATTATTCATGAAGGTGATTAACTGGCAGAACATGGAAAACAATTTTATTTCTTTGAGTGAGAGGAGGTGAGAAATCAAATGAAAATGATATCTTAAATTTTAAAATATAAAACTCTATTATGTACATTATTCTGAATTTATCATTCATTTATGGATTATTAAGTTGAGGATAAAGTGGAAAATTAAATAAAATTAAGAGAGGTACTTTTTGAAAATTACCTCGTGAATATGCCCTCTATAAAAGTCCCTTACGGACCTTGTATTTTGTATTTTTAAGACTATATGAAATTTCACATAAAAATAGTGGTTTTTATAGTTTTGGGTAGATATTTGAGTAGATAAATGGATTTTTTTTATAGAAATGGGGATATGAGGGTTTTAATTTATACATGGGAAGAGGTGGCTTCAAGTGATTAATTTAATGATTGTTTTATATTAAAAGCTAACCATATAATTGTGGAATTAAATTCCATTACATAGGCCAGTAATTAATGTTGTATAGGCTGGTTAGGCACCATAAACACCTCAAAAACCATTTAAAATTTTTATTTGTTAGATATTTTATGGTTTTAACTAGTAAATTTAACCATTGTAAAATTTTACATTTACTATGGTAAATAATTTTTTTACCAGGGTAAAATTTTAATATATAAAGAAAAAATTAACGTTACAACCAAATTTGTACCTTATGATTCCATATATTTAATCCATTTTACCTTTTTCAATTCAAATAATTTAGAAAATTATATTTAAAATTAATTATGTAAACTAAACTAAAAAGCGGGTTTTTATAGTGAATCATTTAAATGTTTGAAATGGTTTTTATCTATTTTTCATTTGAAAATAATTCCAATGATGAAAATTGGTTTAAATTATAAAAAATAAGCTAAATATACATTTTAATCTATTAAAAGGAACTTCTAACAATAGAAATAAATTATATGTAAAAGCAGTTTTGAATTAAAACGAATTATTTCTCAATATTCATTAAAATACAGATTTTCATAGAAAAATACCAAAAAATAACACAATGTAAATTTTGATGTCCCACATCCAATGAAAATTCTTATATTTTCCAAGAAGATATTTTAAATATCTCAAAAACTATATTTAAAATGTTTTCTCCATCTAAATGCGGTAAAAATGAATTTTTTGAAGAATACATCTTTATCTGAAAAAATGAATTTGTTCTTATGTTATGCATAGAAAAATATGATATGAATTTTAAACATTAATTTGAATATATTACAAATATATTAAATTATAAACACCAAAAAGAATTATTTTTTTATTTTATACACTCATTTATTTTCATTTAAATAATTTTGAGAGAAAAAGTTTCCCTTTTTTAAAAAATGGTTTTATATTAATTTATAATTAATTCTATACTAATGAATCAATCATAAACATGTGTAAAAAATATTTTCATAATTAAATTAATAATTTTAATTCTCTCAATTCTAAAATTTTAGTTATTAAATAATAATATTTAGTTTTTCTGTAAGGTTCAACGTGGCGTTACATGTATGCTATCAAACATAGTGACTTTTTTAAAAAATTAGGATGTCACATTATATTTAATATAGTAGATAAAATGTTTACCTTGAATTGGATGGAAAAACTAAAAAAAATTAAGAAATATTTTTATAAAAAATAAATAAAAGATATTAGTAATACTATTTCATTGGTAAAATTCAGCTAGTGTGTGTAAAAAACTAACATGTCCGATTTATTCCATCAAATGTAAAAATTCATCAAATTCTATTTTTTATGTGACTCATTTTAAGAAATAAAATATATTTTCGATACAATATATTTTTGGTTTTAATAAAATATTATCTATAATTTGAACAAACTTTTGAAGGAATGAAATGTAAAAATAACTAATGTGTTTAAAAATGTATTTTCTTATAAATGTTTTTTCATTATAAATTTATATTTTATATTAACTTAAACTCTAAATCATTATATTTTATATTTTTAAAAAACAAACTTTCATTTTTTATTTATTATTTCAATATTATTTTATGATGATTATTTAGGATTCTCTGTAAATGTTTAATTCTAGGTGACCAGTGAAATTTTTTTTTTGAAAAGTCTATCCATTATGAACTTCACATTATTTATGAAATACATAGAATTTTGTAAACAATTTAAATTAAATTAATTTTTATTTAAAGATTAAAAATATTTATTTTTACAATAATTTTTAAAATTTAATAATTATATGTTTAATATTTTCCAATCTAAATTAATATTCCTTAATAAAATAAATTACCTTTGTGGTATTAATTTAATTAAAAATTACTCTTGAAAAATTCGGTTTCCCTCCATTAGTAGTCATATAATTATCACTTATTTTATAATTAAAATTTATATCAAGAATAAAATTTAATGGATAAATTTATCCTACACATAAAAATTAATCATAAAAAAAAATTCTTTTAATAACAAGATTTTATGTGGTACATGTTATGATAATAATCTCAAATTTTTTTATTTTATAAATTGAATAATATTAATTGATTTCAATATTTCTAAAAAGAATTTTAAAATTTAATAATTAAAGAAATTTAAATTTTTACATATTGTTATGGTACTAATATAAATATTGGTTATTGTGATAAAACAATTGTTTTTCATAGAATGATACCTTTCTAAATTTGGTTTATTTTTCCTTAAATATATGTATATAAAATTCATACTCAAATATTATGTTTATAAATATAAAAAAATACTTATTCAATTAATTAATAATTGATGATAAATAAAATTAAGGCCACTTAATGATTATAACATATCCTATCTACAAAAACATGTTTTTACAGATTTCACATGTCTATTTAAATTTTTATTTTTCCAGAATTATAAATTTAAATATGTTAAATAAATACCATAATTAGAGTTAATTTGTCGAAATTTGGTAATAAGTTTTATCATATATTTCTTATGATATAGCAATAATTATTTTTATTATTAAATCATGATTTATTACTACTAAAATTGACATTCTGATGTGTTATAAATTTTAATAAATCATTATTAAAATTATACCTTCCATAATACCTTTATTTAGAATAAATTTAAGATTCCAAAGTCTCAATAAGATATCACCACCTAATTCACAGAAATCAGAAAACACATCTATCCCTTATGTGATACCATTCATACCCCTTATATATTATTATATTCCATGAAAATTACTATATTCCACCTTTAACAGCGGTTCCCTCCCACAAATCCCCTCATCAATATCCTCCCAATAGTCATTAATTATTATGTTACCATCAATTTTCTAGTCAAAATTACCCATAAAGAGGTATTAAGATTACAAGGAGTCATCCCATGATTTTTGAATCTACGTAGAATGTAAGGGGTTTCCCCCTTTCATTTTTGTTCAATTACATATATTATGACATTTCCATTAATTTACAATTGATTATACCTTCTTTTGTCCACTATTAAAATATAATGATCCAAACTATTCCCTATTGATGAGGCTATATCTTTAGATATCATTAAACGCATTCCCAAATAACTTTTGTATGGTTATAGTGCTAGGGATTTCAATGATTGATTCCCTCTTACATCTTTTAAACTGAAGAATTTATTTTCTTAATCCTTTTTATCTTTCTGTGATAATGATTCCATGTGTTTATAAAAAATCATTCAACATAATAATGATTCCTAATAGATGATATTATACCCTTCACTTCCAATAATCTCATTCATAATCCATTTTCTTTACCTGTCATACTATTGATATCACCACTATATCATCCATGTCATGTTTTCTTGGAAAAATACTTTTTGACTTACATTTGATTTTGCTTCCATGTATCCATTACATATTCATCACTGTACAGATGATTCAAAATTAATGACACACTACCCTTTATCTCTCATTAAAACCATTCCATAATCCTTTTTATAGCCATCGTGATGAGGAAATGATTCATTACATTACCATTATATATATTTATACAGTATATACCAGAACCTACATTATTTCAGTTGTATTCACCTTGATATAACAATCTTTCATTGATTGGTAATTTCCATATATGAAATGTACATTCTTAAATTTTGGGATTAATGTGATAACATATATTATTGTGGAATAAAACATGTGTATAACACATAATGATATCCATATGAAGGATTATCCCTAATAACATTAAAATTTATTGGTTAATGAATTAATATTTAAAGATAACATGTTTATGATGACTTAGAAGCTTTCCTGGGGAATGTTTGTTGATATATTTATGAATGAATTTGGAAACGTGAAGTATTCTACCCTATAGTTCTAAGATGCATTATTTATAATATAAGTCTCTATAGATGGATAGTTAATAATTACATGGCTATATTCCATGGTAATGTTTTATGATACCATTATGAATTTCTTCTGTAATATGATTTTATTAAACATTATTGATAAACTATGCTACTACATTATTGGATGTATAATGTTTATATTATTTCTATAGTTTCATTTTATTCCTTATTTACATTTGAAAATGTTTTACCTCATGTAATAATGATCGATGTAAATTTATTATAATAATAATTATGTAAATTATTATGTTAAAATAATAATATTATTCCTCTTTACCTTTTTTCCATGTTCTCATATTACACCGCTTGTTTTTCCAGCATGTTTTTCTCTCTCTATTCATTAATTATACCATATTGGGAATATAATGTCACATATTTTTTTAGTCCCATGTGAATACATGATTTACAAAAGGCTATATTGGAAAGAGGTTCAGTGTCCCCAGATATCAGTCATAGTGTTCTCTAGTGTTTAATGAGAGGACACCACGTAACTCCTTTTCCAATGACATGGACAATGAGGATATGCTATGGTACCTACACCTTAAGTACAATGTTGAGTGTGGAGGTGTTTTAGAACCTATAATAGTATACTTACAATGAAACAAATGTCAAATAATTTTTAGATTTTAATATAAAACATTCCCTACTGGGGAAAACATTTTTTGGGTGAATCCTTAAGACTGCATAATTACAGTGGAGGGATTTTCCCAGGAGGTACCCTATCGTTATATTAGGGGGAAGGGAAAACTTATGTTTCTTATGGAATGTTATTAGGGGGAGATTCTTAATCCCACATCAGAAAAACCCATATCATATATTTATGGAATATTTTCTTAATATCATTATTTCAGGATCATGCCGTGAAATGATATAGAAAGTGAGTCCCTATCATAATCCCTTATCATTAGAGTTTCTAGTGAGGCTCTACTTTAGTGCATGAATATAAATACTTACATCATGAATGTAGGGGGTGTTAATTTGTGTGACATTATCCATAAGATGTATCCACCCAATCAAAAGGCCTTCGTATTTTTCATTTGGAAGTGTGGACAAATGAAATAAAAATTTTTTCATTGGAATGTAAACTGTAAAAAATTGTGGATGAGGATTATTGAAGAAAGGGACTCTACACCATTCTTATTACTCTGTTCAAGATGATATAATGAAATTTTATATTTGGGGTTTTTCAACTATATATGTTTTTATGGGGAAATTATAGTAATTTTCAAAGAGTTATTAAGGGTAAAACAATTGTTTATATAGGGGGAAAATATAAATTATTTGAGAAATTCATGCATTTTTTTAGTTAATATTTTTTCTTGACTCTCTGAAACTATAACACAAAAAAGTCATAAAAACGAATGTAATGAAATATCATCTCTAAGTCATCTAATAACGAGATTTCCACATTGTGGTGAACTCATAGTTGATATGAGATGGTTGATAAGTTATGTTTGATCACAATTTCAATGGTTATGATAATCATTTAGGTTTATTGAAGTAATATTTAATATTTTAATTATTTATAAAATATAATACTATAAGGAATCCTAGGACATTTCTAACGGTTAAATTTATTTTTTGGATTACATTTTAATGTTTTAGTATAGTTGATATTTTTTATTCTCCATGTAATTTCATCATAATATGGATACTAGAAAATTTATGAGATTATGGTATATATCAACCAAAGTGTATTTATCTTGAAAAAAACTGGCTGATAATTGACATAGTCATAAATATAGTTCTTCCTGATTAGTTCTAAGACTACAATCTTAGATTGGAACTCTTGGTGGATTTTATTTTATTAATAATATTAATCATAAAATTAATTATGAAGTATTTTTTATGTTAATGAATTAGGTCATTGAATATGGGAGAACCTAACCTAAATAAAATATATTGATTTTATATTTATTTAGGATGAACTGAAATCTGATGTAATAATATTAAATAGTAATAAATTTTGAGGATAAATTATTCAACATACTATAATTCGACTAAAATTTATATGTTTAATCACTAAGGTTACATACATGTAGTTTTAGTATTTACTGAATCCATATGGAATCATATAAATAATAACTACCGTAAAAGATGACTAAGGAAAGAATATTCAATTTTCGTCTTTTAAAAACCATTTAATGAATCACAAAGGATGACGTATTAACGGAATGCGTATATGTTTTTGTTTGAAAATGGAGGGCATGGAGATACTAGTTTATATTGAAAATTAAAAAAACATCCAATCATAGTGGAGGTAAAATATGTTTTTTCTTTCATTACACATGATATTATGTTATACACTACATTAAACAATATAGTCTGAGTTATGCATATCTTTTAAAACCATAATCAAATTCTAATTTTTATTAAAGATTAAAAATTTTATGTAGTAATTTATTTTAGTATGAGGAATTGTGACACCGAGATATTTTAAATTATGAATTTTAATTTAAATTCTAATTTTTTAAATATCTTAGTTCACAAGAAACAACGATCAAAAATTGATCTTTTGAATGATTTATAATTGTTAAATTACAGTCTTATAATTGGTGGGTAAAATTAGAGATAACCAAATTATGAAATATGTGTATAAATAATAATAACGGTTATCATTAATACAATGTAATTAGTAAAATAGAATTAGTTTTTCAAAATAAATAATTAATCATATTTATGATTCAAAACGTAACTTTTTGGAATTTTTATTTTATTTTATTTAATTAAGTAATGTAAATATAATTTTGATGGATTATATTTTTTATATTTTTTATATATTAACACTAAATTTATTAATAAATTATATTAAATTAATGTAAGATCTGTAAAATTTTATAAAATTTTATTTTCTTATGAAAAATAATTTCTTTTATAATTTCATATTTTCATTGGATATTTAAAATATCAAATTATATATTTTTAATTTCGAAAAAGTAAAATTTATTTTTTAATTCATAATTTATATATTATCTTAAGGTTAATTTTTAAAATTTTTATTGAATAGTTGATTTTTAGAGAATAGATAAATATATAGGTTTAACCATAAATATATATTTGATAACCTTATCACTATCTAAAAATGATATAAAAGTTTATGAAAACATTTATGATATCATTCATTTCTATATGGATTAAAAAAATGATTTAAAAAGGAAAAATATTAATTTACAAAACCTATGTTTGACAATTTATGAAATAAAATATTATTTTCCCAAAAAAGAGATTATTTTCAGTTGATATATTTAATTTAAAATTTGGATTTATATCAAAGAAACATAAAATATATTTTTTTTAAACAAAATAATTTATTCTATAATAATCAATGATTTACATAATTTAATACTAACCATTATTTTTTAAAATAAAAAATAACATTATTAAGAAAACATGTATTTCTTCATTACATGCGTTAATATTAATATTAATTATTAAAGAATTTTAGAATTTGATTCATATAATATTATTTTCTTATTTTGAATCATGATTTTCAGAAAACATAACAATAAAAATTTATGTTTTTGGAATAAATTAAAATTCTAATGTAACTTTTTGTGAAAGTGACAAAATAATTATTTTTCAATGAAATATAATTTCCAAAAATTATATGCATTTCAAAATAATTTGATATATTTTAAATTTAGTCTTTAATATTATATTTTTACACATGTAAAAAATTATTAGTTAATGAAATAATATTATTAATAAAGTAATATTAAGAATAATTAATGTTTAAGACATCAATTTTCTATAATAAATGTCCTTAGAACACAATTTTTATTTCAATTTTAAAGTTAATTATATTATATATTTATATGTAAATAGATAAAATGGAGATATCAACTCAATTTATCATATAGATGTTTTTTTGAAGAGTTTTATTCAATGTTTAATTATAATATAATAAGCATGATTAATATTTAATCAATAATAATAGCTTCTAAAATATATAATCAAATGTTGTTATAATTTTATGAAATAAATTTAACCCTTAGAAATTATATAATATCAATTAATTAAAATTCTTAACTTCTTATATTAGAATAAGTTCAAAACCTAGATAACCTAACTCTCAAAACCCACCTATCCCCCATGTGATACTATTCAAACTCCTTACCAATCATAATTCTCTATGAAAATACCATATTTTCACTAATAAAAGACACTCATTCCCACCAATTCTCTCCCCCCAAGATTCATTTATCATGAAATATCTACCACTCACCCTACGGAAATATCCTTTAAGTGGTTCTAAATGATATATTGAGTCCTCTCAGTCCTTAAGAATAATTCTACAAATGGAGGGGCTTTATCCTCAATTTGATTGAAGTATTTTTTTAAAAACCAATTGATTTAAAATTTATTATCCTTTAATATTTTTATATTAAATATATTATTATGTAAATTATTACCCAATTATTATATACTACTTCTATCTCTCACCAAACCCATTCTATAATCACTTCTGTATAGTCAACATTTCACTGAAATAACACCTTGATTATTTCCCTTCTCTTTAAAATCTAGGAATATCATATTCTATAAGACATTGTATATCTATGTTAGTATTTTTATAATTTTTTATAATCAATCATTTAATACCTAAAATATTACTTGTGGATGATATAATACTCATCATTCTCATTAAATAGATTACATATCAATATTAATTGTATTCCATGCTTCCAATGTTTCTCCTTGATTTTCTATGTTATATTTTCATGTTATAATCAATATAATTTCAAAGAAATATTTTTTCCATGTGTTTATAATCAACCATTTATTTGAAAAATGATTCCTTTTTTATGATATGATAACTATTATAACTCATAAACCATATTCCATATTCCAATATGTACATCCTCAATAACGATGAAATTTCACTTTCATTTTAAATTCTACATATTGATGATGGGAATAACCAACACTATAATATTTCAAGTGTAGCGACATCTATATTAAAATGAATAAGTAAAAAGATACATCCATATAATAGAATCATAGTCTATAATCATGGTATTAAAATAATGTTGAATGTTCTTATGTAATATAAAATATGTGCCACACATAATGACAAAAATTTGAAGGGTTCTCCATGTTAGCAATCAAACACATTGGGTAATGAATTAATCCAGAATTTTGAAATGTTCATGATATTTTTTATTAATTAATTGGTAATGATTTATGATATATTAGTGAAAAAACATTGAAACATGAAGGTTTCTTCCTGATAGCACGCTAATACATTGGTTAATGAATTAATCTCTAGTGATGGAATGTTCCTAATACCCTAAAATCATTCCTTAGTATTGACTTATAATACCATGGTGAATAAAATGGGTAATATTATTTTACAAAAAATATTGATGATCATTTCTTATATGATCCTGAAGAAGTCATGTTAATGTTGTAGCAACATTTCTATGTTCTGCCTCATTATTTTTTATTATGTTATTCCTCAAGTACTAATTGTAGTTTTATGTCTCATGTAATTATGATCATGTTGTTCCTCACGTTCTTATGGTCTAGTTATTCATAATATCCTTATATTAATATTATAATATTATATCTCAATGTTTTATAATTATGTTAATTTATGATCCATGTTCTTCAATTATCCCTTACTATAAATCTAAACATAGCTATTTCTTATGATTTAGTTTCCATGTGTATTAAGGAAATATTTTATGTAATTTATTAATAGAATAGTATTGTGTGAGAAAAATATAATAAAGATTTTGAGTAATTTTTTGGATTAATCATTTATTTATATACAATATAAAATTACCATTTGTTGAAATAGAAGAGGGTTTTGTTCATTAATGTTTTTACTAAATCTCAAAATATCCAAACCTAAAATATATTATGAATATCTAAAATGTAATATTTTTTACAAGTCATTTATTTTTTATATGGAAAAGTTGTGGGGGTGTTTATAGTTTTTATCTTATAATGGTTTAGATAAATTAGTTGTTATAATTTTAGTTGAGTAAAATTTTACAGGTAGATAAGTATGGGTTGATCATTATTTAAAAGGTACATATATTCATTATGGTTATTTTAGGCAATATTGATTATTATTGGGACAAAGATAATACAATTCTAATGAATATAGTTTGGATAAGTAAAATTTGAATAATTATTTATTGGATAACAACCTGATGATTTAGTAAAGTTGTAATTGTGTGGTCCTCAATGTAATCACATAACTAACAGGATATTGAAAATTTGATATAGTTTTAATAGATAAATGTAGGTGTAATCACCCATAAAAGTATGTTTCAACAAAAAACTAATCCTCACACCGGGGTATGATGAGTGGGATTATGGAATCATACATGGATAGAAATTCACATTGGATATGTTTTGGCTGATTTCATTATCATAAAAAGGAATTATAAAATATTTATTTTGTAAATTAATAATTTTAATTGATATGAGAGACCACTAACTAATGAACCGTATATTTAACTAGGTGTTATTCTGGTTCTATAGAAATCTATTGTAATCACATTGAGGAGTAATACATTTTGGGATGAGAATTTTCATCTAAAGAAAATACTTACATATTGTTAATTGGGCATCACCCCTGCGAACTAGTTTTTAATAAATGAATTTTTCTAAATGCGATCACAAGAAAAAGGGTTCAATAGAAATTTATGATATTTCCCAATAAAACATATAATGAGAAAAAAATGTAAGTAAAAGTTTTTCTGAATATTACAAAATATCTATAAATAATTATTAACAAAAATTTGAACATAGTTGAATTAAAAAAACAATTCAAAAAATACGAGGAGGGAGTCTCAAAGAAGTTGGGTGGAAATGTTTTTGGTGGTATTAAGATAAAATTTACTACTTGTAAATTTTTTTGAATGTATAATATTATAGGACATATTATTGGATCATGGAAATGATTAATAAGTGGAAAATGATGAAATATGAAATTATGTTTCATAGGAAAATTAAGAAATCAATTTCCATGATGAAGGTAAAATAATTATTTTCAAGTCGTGTCTATTAAAATAAAGTAGAAAAATAAATTGAAAATAAATTTTATGTTATACATATCATTTAGATACCCTAAAATACAATTATTAGAGAGCAATTTTTTTTACAAGAATGAAATATATTTAAATGGATAGAATATAACAAAAATATATTTTAAATTATATATATTATTTAATGACTTAATTTTCAAAATTTATTCCTTTACTCTCAATACCAAACCAAATAAAAATAAAGAACATTATATAAATAATTAAATGTAACTATAGATTTTTTTTTAAAAATAATAGTAATATAATTGTGAAATATATTCATAAATAATAAATAATGTAATTATTAAAACTTTTTCATTTATAATATTTAATTAGTATATAAATAAATAATAATAAAATTTTATTTTTTTAAAATTTAACCTCTCACAAAATGATATTTTTATTCGTTATTTGAAAAAAAAATATTTTTTGATTGAATATATTTCTCAAATTTATAATATATTTACACCAATTTATATGTTCTTGATTATAAAATAATATAGTGATATTTAATATTTTCAAAAGGTTATTCTCCAATGAGAACAATATTCATTATATTTTTAAATTTTATTTTAAATGATGAATTAAAAAATTCACAATATTAATTTCTAAAAATAATAAAGCATTTTTGACTCAAAATGTAAATATTATATTATGATTAATTTTATGGAATTTTATAGAATATTTTATTATTTTTATATATAAAATATATTTTGTATGAATATAATAAAATTTATACCCACATAATAATTCAAGAGAATCAATTATTTTATATATTTTAAAAATCATAACATCTTAATATAAAAAAATATAAATTATGGTAAATCTATTTAGAATTTATAGACCCTATGATTTATATTTTATAAACTAATGTAATATATTATTATAAAAGAAAATTATTTTCGGTCGATTATTTTATCATAATATTATTATTGAACAAAATCCTTTTGGATTCTTTTGAAAGATACATTAATTTTAGTTAATAATAATAAAATAATATATATATCAAAAACTAATTTCAAGGATTATCTTTTCCTATAAATAAATTTTAACCTTTAAAAAGGCATATTTTCTAAAATTGGGATTGTACTCATTACAAGAGCTAATATTAATAACAAAATTATCTCACTTTTAGAAATTGAATGACATAAAATATTTTTTTTATTTCTAAACATAATTTCTAAATTAGTTAATAAGGAAAATATTATTTTTTCACAAAAAAATAATAAACTAATTGTAATTAATATTTTCATGGTAAACCATTTTTTTGTGATAAAAATACCATTATATGTATTTTTAATTATAAAAATAAATTTATAAATTTTAAATTAAAACTATATTATAATATCACAACCCGTCCTCGGGACCTGTGTCATGACTACCCCAAGACCACCTTCCATAGGCCAGGGGCTAGCGACTAGCACCAAAGGCATAAATCCCTAAGCTGGGAAGGAATTGCCTTTATGAAAAGTAACACACACAACAGAGTACACAACTGGAAGAAAAACACTAAGTATAAAATGTATACAAAAGAAGTGTTGAAAAGTAATGGGGCCGGAAATTCAAGCCCAACTGTAAAGTAAAAGAAAAAGAAAAAATAGCTGGAAGGTGACAGGAAGCTCCTAGATCGCCCACCATGGATCATACCTGAAGGGTAGGTACATATAGCCTCCTCAGCGCTCCACGTCCTTTAGTCTCATCCATGTACCGATTCTTCACAGGGTCCACCTCTGGGTACCATCCTGTCCTGGCGCTCTCAGCCACCGTCAGTGCTATCTGTCGTCTGCATCTAACACAACGAGGTGTGGGCAAAGCTCGTGCAGGGGTGAGTATAATGATACTAAGTAGGGACCCCGAGAAATTCAACGTCTCAAAAAATCTAACAATGATAATCCATAAAGTGTGAACTCAATGGATAACCATCTCTTAGGTATATTCCCATACATATACCTATGTTATATAGTAACGCATCTCAATCATGAGGAAAAACAGAAAAGGTCATTGACTCAGCTCAAACCAGGATTTCATTTGTGGGGTAGTATCAAGTAACATCCAAAGTCAAAATATCGGAATCTCAGCAGATGGTTTACTCATCCTCTATAGAGTACAGTGGGCCTACCATGTCACACATAGGTGTTTCCCACCTTCCTGGACTGCTATGGTACTCCTCCTGTTGAGTACCGTGGGTCTGCTGCAACCCACATAGGTTCTCCCCACTGTGGGTCTGCCACGTCACATAGAAGAGCTCCCCCACATAGCCTGCTAAGGTATTCTACCATTCGAGTACCATGGGACTATTGCGTCCCACAGAGGTGCTCCCTACGGTGGGCCTTCCGCGTCACACAGATGAACTTCCAACTGGCCTAGTCGAAACACTCCGAGTCGAAAGGTCAGAAGTCGTCAGATCTCAGCCACCTAATAGGTCTCCGTATTCCAAACACTATTATTTGGGAGGGTCCACTCCACGAGCAACAAGTTGATACTCCAAGTGTTACTATGTCCCATGTAGAATTATGTCAAGGGACTACCTCAAAATAGGGACCTCAACGCAATAGACGTCGTGTAAATCAGATGCCCGATCTGTGAGTTATTAGCATTTTAGTCATATGGTCTATTTTGATTCGTGATCTATCCATACCAACCATACTCCATCTCAACAAAAATATCATGTGGGGTATACTCAAGGAACCGCCTCGCTCGAAGGATTCCAGCTTCGCTGACTGTTCATCGAACGGACGTCTGGTGCCAATGTTATGGAGGTTTGTGTAGGGGCGCATGGTTGGCGCACGGTCTGGACAAACCGTGCGTCCAAGCCATACAAAGTCCCTATGTGGAACAGTAGAAACTTCACGTTTGGCATATAGTTTCCCAAACCGTGCAGTGAAGTTGTGCAAGGTCTTCAGGTGGGGTAGTGGAAACCAAACGGTTAGTGCACAGTTTCCCAAACCATGCGGCCAAGTAGTGTGACCACTTAAAATTGTGGTTTTATGTCCCATGCCACTCATGATTTCCCATCATTCCCCTGTTCTCCCTCCCACTCATGCCTCATGTGGTATTTCCAGTTTTCAGAGGTTAGGGGAGCTCCATAGTTCATTTTGGAGGCACATCTAAGGGGTTTATTGGTGGATCGAAGGGGGTTCCTCATTCGTCAACGATGCACAAAGCCGCCACCATCCATCGTGAAGAACACACCATACAAGTGGGATGGCGGCTGGGTCATGTTATGTTAGCTTGGCCCACACCCTTCGTATTATAGTTGTAACAGGCAGCTCAACATGAACTTAAAATAAAATCATCAAACCCTAACCTCCCACAAATATTATTTCCAACCAAGAAAATTAAACATCCGCATTCTTTGTTTTTAAAATGAAGAAATTGTGAATATAATCCTACTCAAAATCCAACCCCTATCTCGTTTTTCGATCGTTGACAGTGTAATGAGAGGAATGGAGGACGTAGATTCGTTAACGTTGGGAAGTGTCTGGGGTAGGAGACTGAGGAAAAAGCGTTGTTGGAATTCTTCGCGGTCAGCTCCTTCTCTTTTGGTTCAGTTGAAGATCAAAGAAAGAGTTTTTTGTTCTTTAGTGGAAGATGAAGAGGCGTTCTTCAAATTCATTATTGTGAAATATTTCTCCATGTGTTCTCCAAGTTCTTCCGACCCCTCTCTCAAGCTCCACCAAAATTATTTCCAACAAAAAAATAATGGGTTATGTTAACCCATTATTTAATTTTTTGGCCGAAGAATTAAAAATAATTCAAATGAGTTTTCAATTATTTATGTGAATAAATTCAATTAATTAATTGAAAGGGTTGGAAAAATAAATTATTGGGGTGGGTGGAGAGTTTTATCCCTCATAAATGTGGGGTTAAAGGGTGTTTAAAAACTACGTGGGCCCAAGAAAGGATATCCTCTCAAATGAGGTTATGTGCTGGTGGGATCCACCACCATATCCTCTCATGGGAGGTTATGTTGTGGTGGCCCCCACCTCTAAAATTCTTTGAAAATTTTAACCACCACAAAATAAAAATAAGTTATCACCATATTTTTATTTAATTTAATTAAAAACCCCAAAAACTGACTTTCATTCCCGACAAACTGCCATCGAGGTGAAAGTATTCATAAGAGAAAAACTAGTGTTGTGAGTTCAATGATGCCCTCATATTTCATTTTTTAGCATCGGTTAAAAAGTTATAAAATCATGCTCGCACGTTTACTGAACATACCTGAACAAAACATTAGAAATTTATTCCGAGAACAACAGGCCTCAGAATCCAGAACCGTAAATTTTCATAGACTCGTAAAATTACCATGTATTTAAGATAAAACATTTCAATTGTATTTTTGGATCTTTACATTCTCCCCACCTCAATGATTTATGTCCCCTTAAGCTACAACTCGATCTATGGAAACAAAAGGGGGTACTGAGCATGCATCTAAGCCTCCCACTCCCATGTTCTCTCCTAAAGGTTCTCGCGCTGCCTGCGAATGCGCACTAGAGGTATATACCATCCACGTAGGACATGATCATTTCAATCCTCAATCTCCATTGGAACCTTCGTGAAAGTCTCCAAGTCATCGATGTCCATCTCCCCATGGTCGATGATGTGAGAAGGGTCATGCACATATCATCTTAACAGAGATACGTGGAAGACGTCGTGCACCCGGTGCAACTAAGGTAGAAGATCTTGGCGGTAAGCCACCTCAACTACTCTAATGAGGACCTGGAAAGGTCCAATGAATCGAGGACATAACTTGCAACCTCTACAAATTCTCCGTAGACCACATCGAGGAGAGAACCGTAAAAATATGTGGTTCCCATCCTAAAACTCTAGAGGTCTCCACCTATTGTCAACATATTCCTTTTTCCTGCTCTATGCAGTCTTCATCCACTCCTAGATTATCTCCACCTACTCAGTGGTATCTCTCACCATCTCTGGTCCCACTAGTGATGACTCCCCTGGGTCTGTCTAGAACAGTGGCGATCTGTAAGGTCTACCATTCAAGGCCTAAAAAGGTGCCCTACCGATGGTGGAGTGATAGTTGATGTTGTCGGAAGACTCCACCAAAGGTAAGTGGTCCTCCCATCTAAGACCGAATTCAATGACACAAGCACGAAGCATGTCCTCGAGGGTCTGATTGGTCCGCTCAGTCTGACTATATGTCTGAGGATAGTAGACGGCGCTCAAGAGAAGTTGTGTCCCTAAAGCTTCATGCTACCCCTTCCATAACCGTAAAGAAAACTATGTTTCACGATCAGAGAAAATAGAAGAAGGTACTCCATGTAGACTCACAATTTCCTACACATAGAGGTTTCTAATGCTCTCTACTGAACATTGATCTCTAATCGGTAGGAAGTTTTCTGACTTGCTTAGTCCGTCAATGATCACCCAAATCAAATCATGGCTCCTGGATTTACATGATGACCCATCATGAAGACCATGGATATCATATCCCACTTACATGCTGGGACCCCTAAGGGTTGTACCAAGCCTGCTTGTACATGGTGATCTTCCTTCACTTGATAACAAGTGAGGCACTGAGATACAAACTCCGCTACAACCTTCTTCATATCTTGCCACCAGTGCTGTCTTCGAAGGTCATGGTATATCTTCGCCACTCTTGGATGTAACGCTAGAGGGGAAGTGTGGAACTCCCTCAACATAAACTCTTGAAGTGAAACAGGTACCATAGTACATACTCTGAAGAGATGATGTGCTCCCCACCTTTAGAAAATCAATCAGGTGCAATCTCTATGGATATATGGGCACGTCGGGTATCACAGTTAGCGTCCCCATGCTGCGCCTCCCTGACTTACTGAAGAAGTGGGGGAGTGAATGTAAGATACAATAGGAATGATGATCCATCATTACTCCCAAAGGATATCTGTAAGGCATCCAGCTACTCTGTCGCCTCTCCTAGAAGCTGAATACAAGATCTCCTATAGAGATCATCTGTAACAACGTTCCCCTACCCAGGATTTTAGACTATCTCAAAGTCATAGTCCAAGATGAACACAAGACATCACCGCTATCTCAGGTTCAGGTCCTTTTGGGATAAGATATACCTGAGACTCTTATGATCATAGTACAAGGTAAAATGTTCACCCAACAGATAGTGTCGCCCTATCTTCAAGTGGAAAACCACTGCTACTAACTTCTGGTCATGGGTAGCATAGTTCTGCTCAGGTTTTCCCAACTTTCGAGAATCATATACAATCATTTCTCGCTCCAGCATCTGGACAACACCTTAGTCGTGTCCCTGACATGTTGCAGAAAATACGTACCCTATGCCTTCCTCTTGAAGCCTCAAAATGCAGGCACTAGTCAGATTCTGCCTCAGCTCCGGAAAGCTCTGTTGGCATTTATCGGACCACACAAAGGGTTCCCCTTCTTCGTCAAGGCTGATAGTGGTGCTGAAACTCTGGAGAAGTCTGGAATGAATCTCTGATGGTACCCATCCAAACCTAGGATACACCACACCCCCGTCACACTCCTGGGTGGCTCCCAAGCAAGTACCGCCTCAATATTTCTTGTATCTACGGTAGCTCTAGTCTCCTGGATGATGTGTCCCAAGAAGTCAACCTCTCGAATCCAAAATTGGATCTTTGAGAGATTACCATATTTCATGTTCTCTCAGAGTATGTCATGTACTACATTCAAATGGTAGGCATGCTCCTCTTCAGTAGTCGAGTAAATCAGAATGTCATCGATTAATACTACGACAAAGAGACCGAGGTATTGGTGGAATATCCTGTTCATGAGACACATGAACACTGCTGGTGCGTTGGTTACACCAAAAGGCAAAACCAAGAACTCGTAATGGATGTACCAACACCTAAAGGCCGCCTTCATGCACATCCTCATCTCGAACTCTAACCTGGTGATAGCCTGATCCGAGGTCTATCTTCAAGAACCATCGATCTCCATTGAGATTATCAAAGAGGTCGTCAATCCTCGGGAGTGCGTACTTGTTATTTACGATCACCAGGTTTAGGTGATGGTGGTCGACGCAGAGCCTCAGGCTCCCATCCACCTTCTTGGTGAACAGAATCAGGGCTGCCCAAGGAGAAACACTGGGCCATATAAATCCCTTCCCATGTAAGTCCTAAAGATATACCATCAGCTCGTGGAGCTTAGTGGGATCCATATGATATGATTCAGTAGATATAGGTGTCATGTTGGGGTACATGTCAATGTGGAAGTCCATATCTCCGTGAGGAGGTTGTCCTGGAACATCGTTGTGGAAAACATCTTTTTATTGGTCCACCACTCTAGGATAAGTCGGACTCTCCAAATCAACTGCTCCGAGGGTATGGCAAGCCAACTTGTGAGTGATCGGCTGCACCCTCCTCCGAGTAAGTCTGTCATGTGCTACAAAGGTTCCCTTTTTGATGTTGAAGGCGAAACTGTTCTCATACATGAAGATACACCGCACTTTGTGCCTAATATAGTAAATCTGGGAAAGGACTGTAGATAACCAGTCCATACCCATGATGATGTCGTAAGGCCTCGACGCCGATATGAGGAGATCTCAGCCAAATCTATCCTCTCCTAGAGTAAGCTCACACATCTGGAACCAGTGCGTAATCATCGATCCTTCTCCCATAGGAGTCTATAGATATAAGGATCGATCCAGTGACTCCATTGGAATCTCCAATCTCTGAAAGAGGGCAGTGGCTATGATAGAATGAGAGGAACCTATGACTATAAGAATTGTATTTAAGGTGGAGTTGACACAGATTGTACCTATAATCATCTCCGTAGTTCCTTGGTCATATTCCTAAGCTACCTGAAGCAGAGCTCTACCCTATCCACCCACCCCCCGCGGTCGGAGTGGTCCTCCTGGTGGTGGTGGTGGTAGCACCTCATAACGTTGTCCACCGCCAGCTACTCGACCAGCCCCTCTGCCACATCTGCTTGTTCCCTATGGACTGACTCGATCGAACAACTACCACTTCCTAGGAGGTCCCTCAAGTGTCTATTGATCATATGTATGGAAGTTCAGACAGTCATGACCCATGTGAACTTACCAACGAAATGAGTAACACTGTTTGATCCTGGCATAAATGTCACTACCCTAGGAGCCACGAACCACTAATCCAGAGTCAAGGGTCATCCACCCGTGGGTCTGGACCACTTGGACCTCTTCGTCATCTGTCTACTGCTATATATAGAAGACTCCACTATAAGTCGACAAGTAGTGTGTCTCACTACTGGTGACTGATCAGCAAGGAATCTCTCTACTATGAGGCATCTCTCTACCACCCCCGACTTTTTCGGGATATTGGGGGAGATCATCGAGGCTCTGATCTCTCACTGAAGCCCCTGCTCGAAGCTCTGAGCCCTAAAGTATGGGTCATGCACCATATATGTGAGGTAGTGTGAGAGGTTGGTGAACCTCGCTGAGTACTACGCCACTGTCATATTACCCAATTATAGATTCAGTAGCTCTTGTATCTGCACCGCTCGAAGGGTGGCTGGAACAAACACCACCCGGAACAGTCTCTCGAAGTCTTTCCAGAGTAGTGTCACCTCGTTGTGGACCTGGAGCATCAGTCTCTACCATCTGCCTAATTCTTTTTGAAGGAGACTCACAACAAGGATCACCATGAGGTATGTTGGTGTCCCTACCAGCCTGAAGACTCTCGCCAAAGCATAAAACCAATCCTCAACCTATTATGGGTCTGTCTCTCCCAGGAACCTTGGTGGCCTATGGGTTGGAACTCATGTAATGAGCTCAAGAGGCGTGTATCGTCTACTTCTGGGGCTAGTGGCATCAGCAGCCCAATGGGATGTGGTACCGCTGGTGCCTCTCCTGGTAAAGGGACCTACCCTAAGGCCTCACCGCTTAGTGGGCTATCAGAGCGTACGACTCTTAGGTCTCTAACTGGTCATCTGCGGGGAGGCATCCTAGAAGAAACATATGTGACACCGTCAAAATATTTTACCTGGTGAGATGAACTAGTTGAGATGACTTAAATAAAACTTTTGAAAATACATAGGTAATCAGTGTTTTTGGGAACTAAGTCGAAAATCATTAGTCAGGGTCCTGGTGTATGGATACGTTGGCTGCTGCACCAAAACTGGACTCCCTGAACTGAAAACCACACTTACTACCCTTAACATTATTTCATCATAGAAATTCATGATCAGAGTCCAATGATCTACAGTAGAACTGACTCCTATGATAAAAAGTTCTCACGACCCGTCCTCGGGACCTGTGTCGGGACTACCCCATGCCCGCCTTCCGTAGGCCAGGGGCTGGAAACAAGCACCAAAGGCATAAATCCTGTTGCTGGGAAGGCATTTCCATATAAAAAGTAACACACACAACATAGTACATAACTGGAAGCATAACACTAAGTTGAAACTGTATACCAAAGAAGTGATGAAAAGTAAAGGGGCCTGTAATACAATCCCAACTATAAAGTACATGGAAAATACAAAATGGATGGAAGGTGACAAGGAGTTGATGAATCGTCCACCAAAGATCCTACCTGAAGGGTAGGTACAGATAGCCACCTCAGCGCTCCACGTCTGTCAGTCTCCTCCGGGTACCAATTCATCGCAGGGTCCACCTCCGGGTACTGTCCAGTCCTGGGACTCTCAGACACCATCAGAAATGTCTATAATCTGCATCCAACACAATGAGGTGTGGGAAAATACCTTGAAGGGGTGAGTATAACGATACTCAGGAGGGACCTCGAGACCCTCAAGGTCTCAAAAAATATAACAAGGATAAACCAAAATGTATGAAGTCAATGGATAACCACTTCATAGGTATATTCCCATACATATACCTAATTTATCTCGTTACCCTTACCAATCATGAGGGAAAACACAAAGGTCATTGAATCAGCTCAAACCAGGTTTCATTATTGGGGTAGTAACAAGTAACATCCACAGTCAAACTATCAGAATCTCGTCTAATGGTGTACTCCTCCTCTATAGAGTACAGTGGGCCTTTTGTGTCACACAGAGGTGCTCCCGACCTTCCTGGACTGCCATGGTACTCCTCCTGTCGAGTACCATGGGTATGCTGCGTCAAAAAAGGTGCACCCCAATGTGGAATTGCCACATCAAACATAGGATCTCCCCCTTGTAGCTTGCTGAGGTACTCCTCCTATCGAGTACTGTGGGTCCGCTGTGTCACACAGAGGCTCTCCCCACTATTTTTTTGCTGCGTCACATAGAGTCACTTCCCACAGGGCCAGTCAAAACACTCTGAGTCCAAAGGTCTGCAGTCGTCAGGTCTAATTCTGCTACTAGGTCTCCATATTCCGAATGATCGTCTCCGGGATGGTCTGTTCCCCGAGGTACATGTCAATAATCTATGTGTTACGATGTCCCAAGTAGATGTATATCAAGGGACCACATTGTAACGTCCCAGTTATGGAAGCCACCCAGAGGCGGATCGTACCCGATTGGTCACATGGACTCAAGGGAATTTCCCCAAACACCAGAGGCTTGCGACTAGCAGCGAGGGACTTGGGTGTGATAGTGGGTAAAATATGCCCTCATTGGCAGAGTAAATAGCGGAAGTACATAAACATGCAATAGAAGAAGCAGTAAATAACCAACAATAATAAATAGTGGAAGCCTGAAACAATAAACAACCAGAGCACACATGTATATATGAAATGATGCACGATACATATGTCTAGGAAATTATCCAAACAAGTCACAATTTTGAATACAATACTAAACCAATGTACAAATGAATGAAAAATAAGCATCTCCTCAGCATCAGAAGCCTCGACTTGGTCTCATGCTCTCCATCTCCAAGAAATCAAGTACTAGAAGTCGAAGGGTGCTTTCCATTGACTATACCTACAACAACATAGTCTATTTGGGTCCAAAAGCATGAACCAAACTGGTTGTGAAACTAATCCCAGTAGGCAACAACCTGAAGATCTGTGCCTTACAGTTAGTGAGTATATGGAAGGTAATAGTACAGTAAGCTGTAACCAGTAACAGTAAACAATAGGTAGTAATCAGTAAGTAGTAAGCCGTAAAAGGATGATATACAACATTAATCAATCTACAGAACAACAAGCAGCATTGTAGCAATCAGCTAACCACACTAGGAACCCCTCTGAGAAGTACTCACAGTCAACCCCTCTGGTCCTATCCCAGAAGTACCAACACCCCTATGGGTAGTGCATTCATACTAATCCTTCTGGTTTTACCATACAAAATTACAAGACTCTCTGGGGAAGATCTCTCGATAAATTCCCCTTATAGTATAGGGTAGTCAGGGACTCTCTGAGGAAGATCACATGGTATAACCCTCTTGGCCCCAAGGTCTAGAGACTCTCTGAGGAATCTCACTCAGTCAATTCCTCCTCAAGACTAGGAAGGTTTTAAAGAAATTAAAACAAGTAAAGACTCTCTAAGGAAGCTCACTTGGTCTACCCTCCTGTAATCTATAATATCCAAATGCTCTCATTGAAGATCACTTGGTCTATCCCCGGTAACCTGTAATGTCCAAGACTCTCTGAGGAAGCTCACACAGTCTACCCTCATATAGTTTATAATGTCCAAGACTCTCTGGGAAGTTCGCTCGGTCTATCCCTTATAGTCTATAGCATCAGGCTCTCACGGTCTCGTTCTAGTGAGTGCATAATAATGATATAAGGAAAAAGTATATCTATAGAGCTACTTGGAGAACCAAAGTACACCAATAGGTCTGTTGATTCAATAATGTTCTCCTTATGACTTTTCCATTCCTTCTTGTTTCGAAAATCACAAACACCTCATACTTAAGAAAATTGATATTTTACTTCTATAAGAAAAATTTTCTTCTGTAAGGAAATTTACCCTAACCTATATTTTCGTATACATATAAATATTTTTCTTCAGTACAAAAACCGGATTCATACCCAAAAACCCCGGAATCATATAAGGTCAAGAATTGGAGTATTCTGTTTTTAGGATCCGAATTCTGGATGTGTACTGTAATAATGTTCCACTCCAAATTCTAGATGTGAACTGTAATAAAGTTCCACTCCAAATTCTCAATGTGAACTGTCATGAAGTTACTCTCCGAATTCTAGATGTAATATATAATGATGTTCCACTCTGAATTCTGGATGTGAACTATAATGAAGTTCCACTCCGAATTTTGTATGTGAACTATAATGAAGATCCACTCTGCATTCTGGATACGAACTTTCATGAGTACGACTCCGAACTCTTATGAAGTTCGACTCCAAACATTCATGAGTTCGAATCAGAACTCTTATGAAGTTCGACTCCGAACTTTCATGAGTTTGACTACGAACTCTTATGAAGTTTGACTCCAAACATACATGAGTATTACTCCGAACTCTAATGAAGTTTGACTCCGAACATTCCTGAGTTCGACTCCGAACTCTTATGAAGTTCGAATCCGAACTTTCAGGAGTTTGACTTCGAACTCTTATGACGTTCCACTCCAAAATTTCATGAGTTCGACTCCGAACTCTTATGAATTTTGATTCTGAACATTCATGAGTTCGACTCAGAAATATTATGAAGTTAGAATCCAAGATCTAATGATGTTTGAATCTGAATATTCATGAATTCGACTCTGAAATCTTATGAAGTTCGACTCCGAACATTTACTAGTTTGACTTAAAACACTGTAAGTTCAGATTCTGAACTCTGGTGAAACCAGACTCTGAATTTCCTTAGAAATTCAGACTCCGGACTTCTACAGATTTCAGGTTCCGAATTCCTATAAAATAGAATCCGAACTTTTTTTATTATAGACTCTGAATTCCATTTTGGTTAGACTCCGAACATTTATTTACTTACATTAAGAATTATAGTTTTGCTTATTCTTACACTTGTTTCATTGTAAAATGATGTCCTGCTTTTAGTTACACATGTTTTGTTATAAAATGATTTCATCCATTCTGTTTCTAATTAACCATTGGTTTAGTGACACGTGTACAAGTCCCTCCGAAATTCAAGGAAAATATGACCGTTGGAGGAGGGAGCCAACCGTTCCATGTGATCCTATAAATAGGAGCTCATTTGAATGATCTCAACAACGAGTTGATCACTCTAGAGGCCACACGCTATTAAGGTGATTTCTAGAGAGGGGAGCTTTTCATTCTTTGTGCGTACTGAACCAATCATTCAGATTACTTCATGCGACTCCGAATGTTGGTGATTACATTCGAGGGATTCTGGGGATAGGAAGACAAAGGTGCCGACTACCTTGATGTTTGAGGGCTTCCTTGCTGATGAAGACAGAGGTTACAACTACCTTGAAGTTGAGGGCTTGCGAGGATAGCAAGACAGAGACATCGATCTTCGTATCGAGGGATTACCCTAGTGTGGGTAAGACAGACTTGCTTGAATGTATAAATCAAGGGACCTTTATCCAAGGTTGTTGGATACCCATCTCTTTGAGTTAAAAGACTTATATCTTGTTACTTGTAATTTTCTATATTTTTTTCCACTGCTTTTCGTATTGTAAGGAAAGTATAATCATCTTATATTTCCTTACACTTGTACTCTGATTAGTTTATATTCTATATGCTTTAAGGTAGAATCTCATATTGTAAACTTTGGTTGTGTTTAAACTTCCGGATCCATATTTCCGGAACCACTTTTTCAAAATCTTTTTTGAGATTTAAGCAAGTTCATAGACCTAGAAGTTTCTAACTTCATACCATATACCAATACATCAATTGGGGTTAGAGGTGTTGTGAATTTGATTAGTTTAACTTTGTTAAAATTAGATCTTTCCTTGTTTAAGGAAATTTTTAAAGCGTACAATTCACCCCCCCCCCCTCTTGTATATTGATCATCAACATCATTATTTCGATCCTACAATTGATATTAAAAGAGGTTAACTCTGAAGTAATCTCACGATTAGTTTCAGAAGGAAATTTTCGGATTCATAATTTTTTATTTCATATTTTTTGGAATCATAGTTCGGAATCACATTGTTTTTCTTAGAGATACAATTTTTCTTGCCTAGAATTTTTTCTCTCATTTACAGACTTAGACTTCCAATAAGTTTGTGTGCCAAAGTTTTTTTCTTAGAGATGGCAGCTTTAAATGTTGGTTCTATTGACCACCGTAATCCTACAGGACCACCAATTTTTGATGGAAATGACTATGAATACTGGAGAGATAAAATGAAGACTTTCATTATCAATACTGGAGTATATAACATTGTTATGCTTACTGGAGGTTATAAAATTACTGATAAGGAAGTGAGTGCTTTCACAAACCAAGAGAATCCTGATTATCAATTAAAATATAAGGTAAGAAATAATATACTATGTTCAATGACTAGGAACATATATATCAAAATTTTCTCATGTGAAACAGATAATTGTATATAGCTGAAACTTGAGGTTACACATTTTGGTACATACAAAGTGATTGAGACAAGAAGAGCCATGCTGAGAGAAGAATATCATGGTTTTAACTTTCCATATGGAGAACCCATTTTCAAAGTTCAACAGAGGTTTATGACAATCGTAAACAGTCTAAAATATATGGGAGAGAATGTTATGGATGATGAGGATCTTGTGGATAATATTATTGATATTATGCCCAATGAGTGGGAATCAAAGATAATAGCTATTGATGAGAACAGGAAGATCACTCAAATTTCGTTAGATGAGCTATTTGGAAATCTTCTTCAATATGAAACAAGAATGATGATTGAAGACAAAGAGAAGAGGAAATAAGGGAATCCACATTTTGGATTGGACCCTTCTGAGGCTAAGGCCTTAATAGAAAAGACTGTTGATCAGTTAGAGAATCAAGAAAAAGAGAAGAAGATGAACAAGAAGTTTTCTGAAACTGAAGTTGTGCAATCTTTTCTAAAAGCTACAGAGCTAGCTTCTAAGCAGATTCTGGTTCTGGAAACCTTCCTTACTGAACCATTACCAGAGACTCCAGGTAAAAATTACTTTACTCCAGAAAAATATAAGGGTGGATAAGTGGTTGTTGAAGAAGAAAAAGCAGTTGGAGAAGAAGTAGAGGAAGAGGTTGAAGAAGAAGAAGAAGAAGAGGGAAGTGAAGATTTCAATGCCTTTATCAAGCAAGTAGAGGATTATCAAGATAAGTCATATCCTCAAAGTTAGTTACTCTAGGAAAGGGAGTTGAGAAAGATAGTAAGGATGATGATAAGAAACAACAAGAAAAATAAAATGTTTTTTATGATGAAGAAGAATCTTATGAGAAGGATTTTCAAGAGGAAGGAGTAGAAAAGGAGAAACAAGATGAAGATCAGATTATACAATTTTTTGAATCTGAGGAAGAATATATTAATGAGGAACCAATTCCGAAATCTGATAAAGGGAATAAAGTTCTCATGGATACACCAATAAAAGATATCATCAGAAAGAAAGTGTTCGGTGGTTCATCTAGAAGGAAGCTAGTCCATGTTGAGGATGATCAATCTCCAAGAAAATTATCCGATTTGGAGTAATCAGTTCATGGTCATGATTTTGTTGTTGAATCTCTGAAGAAGATGGTAGACACCATTCCGATTTTTCCAACTATAGATTCTATATTCTAGATGCTGCAACAGAGTATGAATCAGAAGTCAGATTCCTAATCCATGGTCATGGATATGTGTATAAAGATTGAGGCTGACCATAAACGTTTCCGTATCAATTATGATGTGCATAGAATGTCTTGCAGAAAAATAACTTTGTGGTCTAAGAAATTTGAAGAATACTTGGCTGTGTATGGTAGTTTTCAAAATGAGGTGAAATATGCTTTTGACACCGAGGATAACAAGGTCAAGAATCTTCGATAAGAACTTATCATTGGGAAAGGCACTCAGAATCAACAGTTTAGAGATCTGAATGGGAAGATTAACTCAGTAGCTCAGAACTAGAAAAGTAAAAGAGATTTCTGTATTGAGATTAAGGAGAAGCTGGAAAAGAAAGATGATTTAATAAAGATGCAGAATGAATCCATGGAGGCTGAGGCAGAAACATTGAAATCCCAGGAAGAAAAGATAAAATCCTTAGAGATGGAAGTTAAGGATGACCAAATAGACTTGAAAAATCCCAATACGTTGTTAAAGAAGCTGATCCCAATGGAAAATGGAGACAAATTTATCCACTACGATCTTTTTCTGTATTTGTGTTTCTTTGTAAAATTTTCTCAACTCTAATGAAAATTTTGTTGGTTGTATCTTGTTATATAATAATGTTTCAGGTACCATATTTTCTTTTCCATTCCCTTCAATTCTTTTTGAAAATCACAAAGGGGGATAAGAAAAAAGAAGTTCTCCTAAGGGGGAGAAGGAAAAAGAACCACTAAAAACAGGAGAATGAAAAATTTAAAATGAAGAAGAAAAATTTCTAAGTGAATATTTTCTTAAAGTAAGGGGGATTTGCTCACTATGATGTTTTCCATTCCCATGATAATGAAAAATCCACTCTGGAAATTCAGAATACAATCCTTAGAGATTCAATGCCTAAGGGGGAGTTAGTTGTATGCACTTTCATCCATGAAAAAAAGGAGATAAGTTTTAATTTCAAAGTCTAATGAAATTTTCAAAGTCCTTATATTCGTTTTCATAAGGATGTTTGTGCTTTCCAAAAAGGGGGAGATTGTTGAGTCAAAAAGGTTCTCCTTAGGAATTTTCCATTCCTTCTTGTTTTGAAAATCACAAACACCTTATACTTAAGAAAATCGATAATTTACTTCTATAAGAAATATTTTCTTCTTTAATGAAATTTACCCTAACCTAGATTTTCATATACATATCAATATTTTTATTAAGTACAAAAACCAGATTCATACCCAAAAACCCCAGAATCATATAATTTCAAGAATTAGATTATTCTGTTATTAGGATCAGAATTCGGGGTGTAAACTGTCATAAATTTCTACTCCTAATTCTGTATGTGAGCTGTAATAAAGTTCCACTCCGAATTCTGGATGTGAACTCTAATGAAGTTCCACTCCGAATTCTGGATGTGAACTATAATGAAGTTCCACTCTGAATTCTGGATGTGAACTATAATGAAGTTCCACTCCGAATTCTGGATGTGAACTATAATGAAGTTCCACTCTGAATTCTGGATCCAATCATTCATGAGTTTGAATACGAACTCTTATGAAGATCGACTCCGAACTTTCATGAGTTCAACTCTGAACTCTTAAGAAGTTCGACTCCAAACTTTCATGAGTTTGACTCCGAACTCTAATGATGTTCGACTCCGAACATTCATGAGTTTGACTTCGAACTCTATTGATGTTTTACTCCGAACTATCATGAGTTTGACCCCGAACTCTTATGAAGTTCGACTCAGAACTTTCATGAGTTCAAATCAGAACTCTTATGAAGATCGACTCCGAAAATTCATGAGTTCGACTCCGAACTCTTATGATGTTTGATTCTGAACATTCATGAGTTTGACTCAGAACTCTTATGAAGTTCGACTCCAACCTCTCATGAAGTTTGAATCCTAAAATTCATGAATTCGACTCCAAACTCTTATGAAGTTTGACTCCGAACTTTTACTAGTTCAACTTAAAACTCTGTAAGATCAGATTCTAAACTATGGTGAGACCAGACTCCGAATTTCCATAGAAATTCAGACTCCGGACTTCTACAGATTTCAGGTTACAAATTCTTATAAAACAAAATTCGTACATTTTTTTATTATAGACCACAAATTCCATTTTGGTTAGACTCCGTACCATTATTTACTTACATTCCTAATTGTAGTTTTTCTTATTCTTACACTTGCTTCATTGTAAAATGATTTCGTGCTTTCAGTTACACATGTTTTGTTATAAAATGATGTCGTCCTTTCTGTTTCTAATTAACCGTTGGTTTAGTGAAACGTGTACAGGTCCCTCCGAAATTCAAGGAAAATATACCCGTTGGAGGAGGGATCCAATCGTTCCAACTCAAGAGACCACAAGCTGTTAAGGTGATTTATAGAGAGAGAATCTTTTCAGGCTTTGTGCATACTGAACCACTCATTCATATTTCTTCGTACGACTCTGAATGTTGTGTATTACATTCAAGGGATTCCGGGGATAAGAAGACATAGGTGCCGACTACCTTGAAGTTCGAGGGCTTCCTTGCTGAGGAAGACAGAGGTTCCAACTACCTTGAAGTTGAGGTCTCGCGGAGATAACAAGAGAGAGACACCGATCTTCGTATCAAGGGATTACCCTGTTTTGGGTAAGATAGACTTGCATGAAAGTATAAATCAAGGGACCTTTATCCAAGGTTGTTTGATACACTTCCCTTTGAGATATAAGACTTATATCTTGTTAGTTATAGTTTTTACTACTTGTTTTCTGCTGTATTTTGTATTCTAAGGAAAGTATAACCTTCTTATATTTCATTACAGTTGTACTCTGATTAGTTTTGATTCTATACGCTTTAAATAAGAATCTCATATTGAAAACTTTTTTTAAGTTTAAACATCCGGATCCATATTTCTAGAACCACTTTTTCGGAATCTCTTTCCATATTTAAGCAAGTACATAGAACTAGAAGTTTGTAACTTCATACCATATACCAATCCTTCAATTGGTGTTAGAGGTGTTGTGAATTTTCCTAGTTTAACATTGTTAAACTTAGATCATTCCTTATTTAAGGAAATGTGTAAAGTGTACAATTCACCCCCATCTTGTATACTAAGCTTCTATATCATTATTTCAATCCTACAAGATATATTTTGCTATCCGGTCTAGAAAAAAACAAGCATATCAAGAAATATCACACCATCCTACGGTCACGGGGCATGAAAAATTGGTATTACGGCCAAAGGCTAATAAGTCCCAAAGGTCGTAAATAGAACAAGTCTTGGGAAAAACATCCAAGCACCAACATTCTCCTTAACATGATCTAATTACCTCTACACAAGAATTTATGAAAGGCAGGAAAACAATAGGGGAAAAACGTTAAACACGCAATACCCTGTTCATGGGTATTGGTAGAATATTTTCTTAAAACTCAAAGACATTTAATGGTAAGACACAAACCACCCACCTAAATCATAGGAGATCATTATAATTTATCCATGAGGATTGATTCTCCTAAGAACATCATTGATCTACAAAAAACGCAAAAACGTTCAACCCTCGATAACATGAGAAAAAGGAGTAATTGGAAAATAGATCTCTATGAAAAGGAAGAGCTTACCGTAGCGGTTCCAACATAACCGAAAACAGTTTATTTGGAAAACGGATGAAGGAATGGGGGCTCAGAGATGTTCTGCGGCCGTACGGGTTCTCTCGGATGAAGAACCTGAAGAAGAAGCGAGTTCTGTCTATCAGGCGGGACCCCAGACTGTTTAATGAAAAAAAATACATGGCGTGTACTTCTTGAGTACAAATAAACTACTCAACTTTTTTGTACTCCCCTTTATGCGGCCTCCACATCACTCCTACACACCGTGTGTGTGGCCCCGACACGGCCAACACACAGCCTCGAGCGGCAAAGGAGGACACAACGTGTACTCATAATGTACACGACGTGTACTTCAAAAATTTCCAGAAGACTCCTCTATTCTAAAAAACTCTAGGAAAAAGGAATGACATACCTGAAAACGACGATCTGGGTTCTTAAAAACTTCCCCCCTTAAAAAAAATCATCTACAAATTTACCTAGCGAGGCATAGAAGAAAAAACCCCGAACAGCTCGAGCCACAGAGAACCTTTGTTCTGTGATCAACAATATGGATAGGATGCTCCTAAAATGACACATCATCTACATGTTCAACTTTATTAGGTTGAAAGACATGAGACGGGTCTGCAAAGTAACGTCGGAGCTGAGAAACGTGGAAAACATCGTGCATAGCCTGGTACCTCTGAGGTAAATGCAACTGATAGGCCACCGGCCCAACTATCTCCAACACCTCAAATGGCCCGACGTACCCTGGTGAAAGAATACCCTATCTTCGAATCAAATTGTGTCCCAACCTAGGTGCGACACGTAGAAAAACCTGATCCCCGACCTCGAACTCCAGAGGTTGTCTCCATTAATCAACATAAGACTTCTCTCGAAACTGTGTTGTTGCCATGCTCTTCCGAATCAACTCTATCTGCTCTGAGGTCTCCGGAACAAGACGAGGTCCCAGAAAAGCTTCCTCTCCTACCTCCATCCAGCATAAAGGTGATCATCATGTCCTAATGTACAATTCCTCATAAGGTTCCATCTAAATAGTTTCCTGAAAAATATTGTTATAGGCAAACTCCAGAAGAGGTATATGCTTCTCCAAAGAACCAAAAAAGTTTAGAATGTATGCTCGGAGCATATCCTCAAGCACCTGGATCGTACGCATGGACTAGCCATCAGTCTAGGGATGGTATGCTGTACTCAAAAGTACATCTGTACCCAACGCCTTCTGAAGCCCCTACCGGAACCGAGAAGTAAAGCGTGAATCCCTGTCTGAAACAATGGAGTGTAGAACTCAATGTAGACGTAAAATCTCTCAGATGTACAACCCTCTTAGCTCATCAATACGGATGGTCTACTTGATCGGAAAAAAGTGATAAACCTTTGTAAGTATGTCGACAACAACCCAAATAGCATCACTACCTCAAGGTGACCTCGGTAACCCGGTCACGAAGTCCATCGCGACATCATTCCACTTCCACTCGGGAATGGGTAACTGCTGTAAAATCCCTGATGGTCACTGATGCTCTTCTTTCCCCAGCTAACAAGTAGGACATATCATGACAAAACTAGCAACATCACTCTTCATACCTGGCCACCAGTAATGGTGGTGTAGATCATGATATATCTTGGTGACGCCAGGATGAACTGCCCAAACTGATGAATGAAAATCCCACATCATCTCCTCGTGTATGTCTTCTGGAACCCATACGTATCCCTGGTAACTCAAGATATCATCCTATCCCACTTTCCATCTATGAAGAGGGTCCTCTCCTGACACACTCTCCTGTAGGACAACACCTTCTGAGTCTGATAGTCGCCTCATCCGTACCCGATCAAGAAGAGAAGAGGTAATAGCTACAAAAGAAAGAATAGTATGTCCCTTTATATCATGCACATCCAAGTGTATCTCGGAGAATAGAGCCATATGTTTCCACTCACTAGTGGCCTCCTGATCTTCCTGAATCTGAGTTCTCTGACTCAACGCATTAGCCACTGTGTTTCCATTTCCCAGAGAATAGGTGAGCTTGAAGTTGAAAGACTGAAGATACTCAATCCACATGAACTGTCTTAGATTCAGATCACGCTGAGTGAAGATATACTTGAAACTCATGTGGTCGGTGAAACCCACATAGTTCTCTCCCAAAAGGTAGTGTCTCCAATAGCGTAAGGAATGAACAATAGCTGAAAACTCCAGATCATGTGTCAGGTAGTTCCTCTCGTGTGGCCTCAACTATCAGGACCCGTACACAACAACTCCATCTCCCTTCATAAGAATAGCTCCCAAACCGACACCTGAAGCATCACAGTAGATTGTATAGAACTTTCCCATCTCTGAAAAAACTAATATCGGTGCTGACGTCAATATCCCTTTCAACTCTTGAAAGGATGACTCATAGGAATCTGACCATAATGAACTTTTCGACTTTCTTATTCAGACCTGTATGCAGTGCTGCAAGGCGTGAAAAGTCCTATATGAATCTCCTGTAGTATCCAGCCAGCCTTATAAAACTATACACCTCAATGAAATTCTTCGTCCGCTCCCAGTAAACTATAGCTCTCACATTCTCTGGTTCTACAAATACTTCTTTCTCTAAGATAATGTGACCCAATAAGTGAATATAATCCTTCCAAAAGTGTCATTTCGAGAGCCTATCATATAACTGATGCACTCCCACTATACCTAGAACAATCTCAATATGGGTAGCATGGTTGTGTCGAGTGTGAGAGTACACCAAGATGTCTTCCAAAAAAACCACCACAAAGGAATCTAAGTACAAATGGAACACTCAGTTCATTAGTGCTATAAAAACTGATGTTTCATTCGTGAGAATGAATGGCATGACCGTATACTCGTATAGACCATACCTTCTCCTGAAGGTCATAAGAGTTATATATGATCGTCTAACGTGCAACTGATGATAACCAGACCTCAAATCGATCTTCGAGAACACCCGGGCTCCTCAAAGCTGATCAAAGAGGTCATCTATCCTCAGCAAGGGATATCGTTTCTTGATCTTCAACTAGTTCAGCTTCTGATAATCTACAAAAAAATGGAGGGTGATGTCTGCCTTCTTTGCAAACAGGATAGGCGAACCACAAGGATAAGTATTGGGACGGATGAAACCCTTTGCATGTAACTCCTCCAAATACTTCTTGAGCACCTGCAAATCAGGTGTAGCTTTTCTATAAGGAGGAATGGACACCGGTGCTGTCCTGGAATGGGCCCAATCGAGAAGTCTATCTCACACTTCGGAGGAAAACTTGAAAAGTATTCTTGAATGACATCCCTGAAATGATCTACCACTGGAGTAAAGTCTAACTATGAAGTCCCCTGGTCATCTAGATAAAGGCTGGCAATCTGGGTTGTAACTCTGCCTAGCCCATGATGCTCTAGTCCAGCTCTACCAGCCTGGACATCCCACTCGCCTCTATGAAGAAAGGATCCACCCTCTGGTGATACGAAACTCACCCTGCGGTGATAGCAATCAACGACTGCCTGGAAGAGAACTAACCAGTCCATACCAAGAATGACATCATAGCATGTCATCTCTAGGACATAGAGGTCCCATAAGAAGTGACAACCTGCAACCTCAAGAGGGAACTCTTAACGCTGATATACGTTAGATTTCCTCTCTCCCAACGGTGTATCAAGAGTCAACATGTCATCAAATGAAAATATACAAAGACCAAGGCTCTCCACAACACCATTAGAGATAAAACTATGCGTAGCACTAGAATCTAACCAGGCTGAAGATAAAACTGAGGTTACTAAGATCGTACATCAAACTGTAGAAGGTTCGGTATCCTTCTCCAAGTAGGTCTGCTCTACGGCGAAAGACTGGCCTGTAACGTGGCCATGTGCCCCTGGCTGACCACTCTGAGCCGATAAACTCCGTTGTTGCTGGTGACATGGTGACTGAAAACCATGGTTGCGACCTCCACCTCAGCCCAAACAGCCGGGAGAACTCCAGTTCCCAGACTGGTGATAAATTGGTGAAGCGTCTCCTGAACGCGGGGTCATAGAAGAACCCCTACCACCAGCTTCAGGTGAGAAGATCTGACAAAAGCGCTGAATATGGTTCATCTTGCGGGAAGATCAGCACTCCATCGGTCTCTCGGGCACTAGGGCCTAGTATTCCCACTCCTACCGCACTGGTAGCATAAAACCTGACTGCCATAAGATACACCCCGCCTACTCTGATCTCCTTGAGAAGACTCTCTACAATGCTTCCTACTATCCTTATGAGAAACACCGGCTCTAGATGCCGAACCGCCCTGGCTCAGTGCTCCAAAATCTCTCAGATTGCTCTTGGATATGTGAGCCTGGTTGACAATATAGGATATCGAAGTCAACCTGAAAATATTTACCTGGGAATAGATCTCCTTCCTGAGACTGTCCTCGAACATCCTAGCAAGAAAATACTCATCCCCTGCTCGAATTGGCATGAAACACTACCGCTCAGTAATGCGGGATGATTACTCCATAACGGAAAGGGTACCCTGCTGTAGACTCATAAACTCCCTGGCTCGCTCAGCCCTCAAGGTATCCGGGTAAATGTAATCATAGAAGGTGCGTCAAAAACCTTCCCAAGACATACTCTATAGGCAACCTGACTATGAGATCACCTCCCACCACCTCTTGGCAGTGACTCGGATCATATAGGTGGCCAGATTTACCCTCTTCTCTGGGGGTGTCTCTAGATGCTCAATGATCGTCAGTGTGGCCTATAACCTTGACTCTACAGCCTAGGGCCCTCTATCCCCTTAGAAAGTAGGAGGATGCTGATACTGAAAGACCCGCGTCAATTCAGCCATCGACGGGGATGGAGGCGGCACTCCCTAAAAAGTCTGCATCATCCTCAGGAAGTCCTCCCTGAACTGTGCATCGGTGCCTGCGACGGGTATAACGGCTACTGCCAAGGATGGCACACCAGGAGGATCTACAAGAGGTCCCTGGTCGACCATATCCGGTGTCTGATAACCGTTTGAAAACTGACATACAATTGGAGGACGTCTCGGAGGCATATCTCTGAAAGATCAAAATCATACCTTAGATCAGGATTATCAAAGACTGAGAACACAAGAGTACTAAATGGGAAGAGGATAAAGAAAAACTCATGTTCACAAAATACTACTACACAGCGTGTATGAAAACTACATGGTGTGTTCACATAAACCATACACATGGGCGTGTACTCCTGCCATCTCTGGTTGTGTAACACCCCAAACTACACGGCGTTTTATCCCCACACACGGCGTGTACTTGAACTCTATTCCCCTGTCCGAGTCTCTTTTCAAGGCTAACCCACATGGTCCTCTTAACCCTATACTACACGGCGTGTTCACTAAGGGCACTGCATGTACTAGACAAGGTTTCAGCGACCCTTTTTGTTAGGTACACAGCCGATTACATGGCTGACACTTACACGGCGTGTTCCGAACAAGCACAACGTGTCTAGGAAAATATAACACCGAACAGTGTTGTTATTTACATGGCCGGGTACCTGGAACAAAATTACATAGCGTGTTCCTTACCAACACGTCATGTTCTACTCATGCTTCCTCGACCCGTGTTGTTACTGAAACGGCTGGGTACCTGGAACAAAACTACATGAAATGTTCTTTACCAACATAGCATGTTCTACTTGAGCTTCCCCGACCCGTGTTGTTAGTGACACGACCGGGTACACGGCTCTATACAACATGGCATGCACCTACCATACACGGCATGTTCCTAAAGACATTTCCACAGCACCGTGTTCCTGCTCACATAGTCAGTGACACGGTCTAAAACTACACGGTGTGTAGTCTGAAAGTACACGCCGTGTATTCAGAGTTTTTCTGGGAAGTAGCTAAGAAACTGCACCGAAGCCTAGAAAACACAGGAAACAAGCCATGAAGGCGCCAAATTCCAATCTTTTAGGGCCCATAGTCCCCACGAATCAAATCTTGGTATCCAAAACAATCATATATAGGGAAAAATATGTCAATGATTCACCGATTTCCAATTCAGGAGGGCCCATAACACCTCAAGAACCAAAATTTGGCATCCATTTAAGCAAAGTACAATATAAACAGTCCTCTATAAAACAATATGGATTCTATCAAAGCATCTATCACAACATCATGCATATTCTACACAAAGTCTATCACAACAACATGAAATCTCTAATTCACCCTAGATGGCATGACACGAATGCATGGAATGTGATTTCTAACTACTGCCTATATGATGAATGAGATGGCATACCCTCATCTCATCGGGTTGCGACTGAAATAGAACCATAATAGCAGCAACAATAATAACACAAGTCATGTGAATCACTCAAGGTGAAATCATATCAACCGTAAAATCTCAAAACTAGAAAACTGCAATAAATGAGGTAGTATGGCTTTTTCCTATACAAGAGTTAGCTACTCCAGGGAAAATCTTATTACCAAGTACCGAATCCGTCCTATCGTTGGCGAAAGGCTCAAAACAGTAAATCAAGTGAAAAGAAACCCTCATATATGACTTTGTATCATCCTGGTTCCGAAATCCACCCATAGGCGCCCCATACCCAGTTGGTCACATGGCCTCAAACACATTTCCCCAAATGCCAAAGGCTGCAAACTAGCAGCGAGGTATTTGGGTGTGTTAGTGGGAAAACTATTCGACCACTGGAAGAGTACATAGAGGATGTAAATAAACATATAATAGCATAAGTAGTAAATAACCAACAATAATAAATAGTGGAAGACTAAAACAATTAACAACTAGAGAACACATGTATATATGAAATGATGCACGATAAATATGTCTAGGAAAGCATCCAAACAAGTCACAATGATGAATACAATACTAAAACAAAGTACAAAAAAAATAAAAATATGAAACTCCACAGCATCTCCATCCTCGTCTAGGTCCAATGCTCTCTAGCTCCAAGAAATCATGTACCAAAAGTCGAAGGGCCATTTCCCTTGTCTATACCGGAAACAAAATAGTCTGTTTGGGCCCAAAAGCATGACCCAAACAGGGTGTGAGAAAAATCCCAGTAGGCAACCACCCAAAGATCCATTCCTTATAATCAGTGAGTATATAGCAGGTAATAGTACATTAAGCAGTAACCAGTAACTATAAAAAACTGGTAGTAATCATTAAAAAGTAAGAAGTAATAGGATGATATAAAACAATAATCAATTCACATAAGACAAGCAACAGAGAAGAAATCAGCTAACCACAACAGGAACCCCTCTGTGATGTACTACCAGTAAACCCTCTACACCTATCAAAGAAGTAACAACAACCCTATGGGCAGTTCACTCTGCCAAACACTTATGTTTTGGTAACACAAAATTATAAGACTCTCTGGGGAAGCTCGCTCGGTTAATTTCCTTTATAGTCAAGGGTAGTTAAGTACTCTCTGAGGAAGATCACGTGGTCTAACCCTCTTGGCCCCAAGGTCTAGATACTCTCTGAGGAAGCTCACTCAGTCAATCCTCCTATAGTCTCAGTTATACCATAGAATCTATGAGAATACTCACTCGGTCAATTCCTCCTCTAGCCTAGGATGGTTTTAATGAAATTCAAACATGTAAAGACTCTATGTGGAAGCTCACTCGGTCTACCCTCCTGTAGTCTATAATATCAAAAACCTCTCATGGAATATCACTCAGTCTATCCCTATTAGCCTATAATTTCTAAGACTCTTTGAGGAAGCTCACTCAATCTACCCTCGTATAGTCTATAATGTCTAAGACTCTCTAGGAAGCTCACTCGGTCTATCCCTTATAATCCATAACATTAGGCTCTCACGGTCCCATGCCAGTCAGTGAATAATAATTCTATAAGGCCAAAGTAGAACTATAGAGATACTTGGCTAACCAAAGTACACCTATAGAGCTACATGTCTATCCAATCTACAACAAACCAAGCATATCAAGAAATATCACTCCATCCTATGGTCATAGGGAATGGAAAACAGGTATAACGGCCAAAGGATAACAAGACCCAAAGGTCTTAAATAGAACAATACATGGGAAAAACATCCAAGAACAACAATTATTCTTAACATGTTCGAATTACCTCTACACTAGAATTAAATAAAGGTAAGAAAACAATAGGGGAAAATGGTAAACACGCAATACCCCGTTCACAGGTATTGGTGGAATTTTCACATTAAATTCAAATACATTGAATATTAAGGCAAAAAACCACCTACCTCGGAACTTGGAGATCTATATACATGAACTATGAGGCTTGATTCTCCTCATAACATCGTAGATCTAAGAAAACACATAAAACATTCATCCCACAATAACTTGAGAAAAAGCATGAATTGGAAAAACATTCTCTATGAGATGGAAGAGCTTACCGTTGCGGTTCCAGCACCACCAACAATGTTCTATTTGGGGAACAGAAGAATTAACGGGGGCTCAGAGATGTTTCATGACCGTATGGGCTCTCTCAAAAAAAGAACATGAAGAAGAAGCGAGTTATGTACTTCAGGCACGTCCCTGGTCCGTTTAATGAAAAAAAAATACACGGTGTGTACTTCTTGAGTACACGGCGTGTACTCATTTTTTCAGTATACCTCTTTAAGTGGCCTCCAAATCACCCCTACACATAATTTCTATTTCTTGGACACGACCTACACATGTCCTACGGAGACAAAGGAGTACACGACATGTACTCATAAAGTACACATCGTGTACTTAAAAAATTTCCATAAAACTACTCTTTTCTCAAAAACACCATGAAAAGGAAATAAATAAATGAAAACGATGATCTGGGTTCTTACATGCATCATCATAGAGTCCTCAATGCAACAAACAGCGTGTCAATCGGATGCCCGGTCTGTGTGTTATTAGCCTTTTTGTCACAGGGTCCAGTCGGATTTGTGATCGATCCAACCCAACCATACTCCATCTCAACCCAAATCTCCAGTGGGGAATACTCAAGGCATCGTCTCACCCCAAGGATTCAAGAACCACTGACAGTTCACTGAACGGATTCCTGGAGCCAATGTTATGAAGGATTGTGCATGGGTGTACGGTTGGCACACAGTTTCCCAGACCGTGCGGCCAAGCCATGTGAGGTCCCTAGGTGGGACAGTTGCAACCGCAGGGTTGCCCCACGGTTTCCCAAACCATGTGGCCAAGCCATGCAAGGTCCACAGGTGGGATAGTGGCTATCAAATAGTTGGTGCAGGGTTTCCCAAACCGTGCGGCCAAATCGTGTGGCCACATAAAATTAGGGTTTTAAGTCCCAGGCCACTCGGGATTTCCCGAAATTCCCCCATTCTTCCTCCCACTCAGTCCTCATACGGGATTTCTGGTTTTCAGAGGTTGGCGGATCTTCTTAGCTAGTTTGGGAGGCACATCGAAGGGGTTTCTTAGTGGATCGATGGGGGTTATTTATTTGAACCACCGTACAAATCCACCACCATCCATCCCAAAGAACAAACCATTCAAGGGGAATAGCGGAGGGGTCTGGTAATGTCAGTTTGGCCCATACTCTCCACATTAGAGTGGTAACAGGTAGCTCAACAAGAACATAAAAGAAGATCATCAAACCCTAACCTCCTCCAAAAGATTATTACCAACCCTCAAAAGAAAACATTCACATTATCACTTTTTCAAAATAAGAAATTGGGAATATAATAATACTCAAAATCCAACCCCTACCTCATTTTTCGATCATTGACGGGGGATGGAGAGGAACTACGGACGTCGATTCTTTGAAACCGGGAAGAGTCCGGGGTAGGAGACTGATGAAGAAGCGTCATCGACATTCATTGTGGCCAGATCCTTCTCTTTTGGCTCCGTCGAAGATCGAAGAAAGAGTTTTTAATTCATTGGTGGACGGTGAAGAGGCATACTTCACGTTCTTCATTGAGAGATATTTCTTTATAGGTTCTCCATGTTCTTCCAACCCCTCTCTCAACCATTGCCAAAAGTATTTCCAACCAATAATACTGGGTTATGTTAACACATTATTTAATTTGTTGGACAATGAATTCAAAAGAATTAAAATGGGTTGTCAATTAATTATCTAAATAAATTCATTTAATTAGTTGAGAAGGTTGGAAAAATTAATTATTGGGGTAGGTGGAGATATTAATCCAACATAAATGTGGGGTTAAAGGGGTTTTAAAACCCATGTGGGCCCCACAAAGGATATCCTCTAAGGGAGGTTATGTTTGGGTGGGCCACACAACCATGACCTCTCATGGGAGGTTATGGTGGGGTGGCCCCCACCTCTAACAACCTCATTGAGGTTTTAATCCCCACAAAAAAAATAATTATCACCTTATTTTTATTTAATTTAATTAAAAACCCCCAAAACTAACATCCATTCCCGACCAACTTCTGTTGAGGTGTAAGTATTCTTAAGCGAATACCAGCGTTGTGAGTTCAACAGTGCCCTCAGATTTCAGTTCCGAGCACCGGTTCAAAAGTTATAAAATCCAGCTCGCACGTTTACTGAAGGTACACATACAAAACTTCATAAATTGAATTCGAGGACACAAGGCCTCGGAATCAAATGTCGTAAATTTTCATAGACTCGTAAAATTACCATGTATTTAAGAAAAACAATTTCCACGGATTTCCAGTTCTTTAAATATATTGTCTATAAATATGTAAATATAAATGAACACAATGATAATTAATATTTATTATTAATTATTTTTATGAATAGTTAATGAGTAAGTCATCATTTTTTAGTAAAACAATATTTCTATACATGATATGTTTTACTACATATTAATTTTATCATATTTAAACATTAATGGCATTAAATTGATGCATTATTCGAATCACATGGACCTAAAGAATAATATTTTTATTTTTTAATTTAATATATATATTTCTTATAAAACATTTCCCACCATAGATCCCCATCTTTCTAAACACACCTAACCCCAAATAAAATCATTCACACACCATACCAAACCTTAGTAATAAAGAAAAAGTACCCCCATTTTCACTTATAAATTGATCACCCACCCATAGTTTGTCAAATCATTCCATACCCCAAAAGTTATTGACCATGAATTTTCCTTTATATTCCCTCTCAAAAACCCATTCCAAGAAGTTCATACGGTATTAAGGATTCCGACCATGATATAAGAAGATACTTAGGAAGATATGTTTTCTCTTCTTCCTCCATTTTATTCAAAAAATTATTTTTTGATAATCACTTCGATAATTAATTGATTAGGATTTTAAGTATTAAGAATCAATATATTATTTCCTAAATTATTAACTATTAATGATACAATACATTTTTTTCTGATGGAACTCATTCCATAGTCTCATTCATATTTCTTTAATGTAATCAAAATCACTCCATGATTCTCTACCTCATTTATTGAATTCCATCAATTAATTAGGAAGAATAATTTTGATTGGAATGTATTTATTATTCCTTATATTTATAATAAATACATAACTATCTGATTTTCTCTATATTTATGAGACAGTACCATTATCTATCATTAAATAGGTTCCAAAATATTTTTTAACATCATTAATTCTATCAAAGTCACTCCTTGATTTTACATTTAATAAATTCTTAATATATTATTTTTTTCATTAATTGGGATTATTATTCAATGTATTCATAATCTATAAAGTATTATAGAAATGATTCATTATTCATTATGTTCTTCCACTTATCTATCATTAATAACATTTAGTGTTCTTTTTGTATAATCATGATGATCCTAAAATCACTCCCTAATTTAACATGACATCATTTTGTATTGTGAAACCCAATCCTATTTTAAGTAATGTGTATTCCCCAAATTATAAATCAAATTCATTGATTTTTGAATACTATATGTAAAACCCATATTAATCAATTGTGGGATTAAAATGATTTAATTTTATCTTCTATTAAAGGATCAATTTGGTAAATATGATCATAGAAAAATAAATGGTTCCCCAGGACATCTCTCCAAAAAAAAATTGTAAATTATTAGTCTCTATAAAGAATGGTAAGGATAACATGGTAGAATTCCTTGAAATGTTTTATGATACCTAGGTGAGAAACCATGGTAATATGAAGGGTGTTCCATGACAGTACTCTGACGAAAAATTTAATGAAATAATATTTAGAGATAAAAATTTCATTATTACATGTAAACTTCCCTTAGAGATGATTTATTATTCATTTTTGAGATAACATTGAATGATTATTTTTCACCAACATAGTGATAAACATTTGTGATATGATAACGAATGTCTTATGTATATATTGTAACCTTATTTCCATGTTATGGCTCATATAAAAATGATTAGGTTTTGTATAATTTTTTTAAATCATTTAATTAAACATGTTCAAATGACCATGGTGTGTACCTTGTCATTATGATGATGCTCTTATTTTATTCCTTGTCTTTTAGACATGATTTTCATTTATGATACATTTCCATTCGTTATACCTAAATAAGAATATCATTTAACCGCATTATTATATTTCCATTTCCCTAGGTCGTGAAAAATTGTTATTTGTAAAATATTTCAAGAAGGTTACCCTATGGTGATGATCAGTATTGATTTTAAATACTTATTTTGGTTTAAGATATCTTTTATACATATAGAAAAAAACCAATTAGATATAATGTAAATGGGTTTTATTAGTTATGTGGTTTTCCAAAATCTATAATACTATAATCATAAATTATATTTTAATTTTTTTAAGGAATTATTTTATATAATTTTTGTAATTATGAAATGGCCATAGCATGAGGAACTCATAGTTTGTATCATAAAAGTTAATAGATTAAATTAGAGGTTTTTATATTAGTTGAGGAAAATTAAATCAGTGATAAGTAAATGTTGATCATAATTTTAAAGGGATAAATAATAATTTTTGAAGGTTTAGGTATTTCTAAATAATATAATACTATGATAATTGAACATTAGTTAAAACCATATGGATAAGACTAATGGATATGTATATCTATAGGATAATATCCTAATATTTTTGTAATTTAGTGATTCATTGGAAATCTGTGAAATTACATAACTATTTGGATTAATGTAGGGGGATTTGGATAATATAAATTTAAACTAGGGGAAATCACCAAAAAAGGGAGGTTGATAATTGAGTCAGTCATCATGTTTTTGGAAAATTATTGGGAATAAAAATGATTATCAAGATAGAAACACAATATGGTATATTTGTTTTATTTCATTCTCTTTACAAATCACTGTAATATATATGTTTTTCAAATTAACTAGGTTAATGAAAAAGAGATATACCAACCTAAAGAAAAATTATTGACCAGATGGTGATTAAGGTATAATTGAAAGATAATTTAATAATACCTATGTATAATAAATTTTTACTTTGAATATTTCATATTTAAATAATTTATTGATTTTATTTTTTTGGACACATTCACATGAGATCTTTTTTGTTTTTATAATGGTTGATTACCCATGGAATCATGTTTATGATGGATACCACACACAATTCATACATTTTCCAAATGAGATACCTAATTAGATTATAATTAAAATGATAAATATTATGATTCTACCCAAACAAAATTATTGAATTATTATTAATGATTTGAATACAGCTGAATTGCCAAAACATACAAAGAATAGTAGGATGTAATATCATGGTTTTCAGTTGATTATGATGACAAAGGAATGACAATATATTTTACTCAATGATTAAAATTGTTTATCAATCAATAATTGGAGTTTCATAATGAAAAACATTGATGTTGAATGTGTCCAAAAGGAGTTCATATATCAAGTAGTTGTTGAGGTAAAATATGAAAATTTATTAAAATGATGAGGATAAAATATTTGTTTCTAAGACATACCTATGTTATTATGTTAGATTCCCCATTAGAAAACATATATTTGGTTATGCCTATGTTTTAGATACCCTTAAATAATATTATTAGTTGAAGGAATCTCATATTTTGAAGTCCTAATTTATTTAAGGGTTGGATAATGTAACACTATTAGGTATCAAATTATAAATTTAACGTTACAACTTAAATTTATCAATATCTTGTTTCACACACAACACCAAACCAACATGAACCGACATTTTTTTAAACCAAATATATTTTATTGAATTGTATATTAAAAATAGTGATAATTGAATTTTAAAATTTTATTAGAGTAGAGTATATGTTTATTTATTAATACTAATTCAATGATAAAATTCAACTAGTGTTCCTATATTACTAATTAGGTTGATTTATGCATAAAAATGTAAGATTTCAAAAAATATTATTTTTATGAGATTTATGTAAATAAATCAAATATATTTTGGATATAATATAGCGTGATATTATTAATATATAATTATATGTTTTTTATTAATTTATATGAAATAAAAGTAATTATTATTAATATTTTTAATAGGGGTTTTTTGTGTAAAAGAGACTTCTTCATATATTTATATATTTATTTTATTGTTATATTCTAAAATTTTGTACTTTTAAATCCAAAATTAAAAGAAATTAAATATTTATATTAATCTCACAATTATTATTATAATATTATTTTATGGGAATATTTTGAAAATATTAATTTCATGTGAATAGTGAAATTTTCAATTTTTCCACAATTATTAATTTTATAACTATATCATTATTTAATAAAGACATAGAAAGTTATAAATAATTTTAATATATCATGTGTGTATTTATGAATTAAAAAATATAAACTTTTATAATATTGTTATGAATTTATAATACATTTTATTAGAATTTTATAAAAATAGTAAATATTTTCCAATAAACAAAAATGATTTAATTTTATTCTTTTATTTAAATATTATTTTGGAAAAATTCCTTTTCACTTACTCTAATATATAAAAAAATATATTTTTTAAATAAATTATTGTACATAATTAAAATAATATTAATAAATAATTTCATCATACATATATATTTTATGATTAAAAATAATGTTTCTCCAATAAATAAGATTTTAAATGTATGATCTCCAAATATTAGAATTAAATTTGTGTCAAATTTTCAAAATTAATTTAATAAAATAAAATTATTATTTAAAATCATAATTTTCAAATTATATAAATGTTTAATTATTTTTTATGATAATAAATTATTTTAAAATTGAAAATATTAGTTATACCTTTAAAAAATATTTTTCAAAGAAAGACACATTATAAAATACTGTGTATTTTTAAAAAAATAGTTACATTTTTAATTATTAATCTAATATGATGTTTATACATATTAAGAATAATTAAATTAATAATTAATTATAAATAATATACAAATATTTAAAAATTATGAATTTAATTTTCTAAAAACACATCTTTGAGACATAATTTATGTTTTAAATTAAAATTTAATTTTATCACATTTAGAAATTCAATTCGGTTTAATGGTGATAAAATTCATATTTTGAATATAAATTTTTTGACGAATTTTTGTATTCTATTATTATTTATTAAATGATAATATTGGTTAATATTTACACATGATTAATAATTATTTAAATGCGTAATATAATGTGGTTTGAAATTTACTAATTTTTTTTGAAACATAGACATTATTGAATATATATTCATGAAGAAAATTCATACCTATATGTGTCATCGATTTGTATACACATAATTAACTCTAAACTCACATAACCCCATGTGACAACATTCATTACCCTTACCAAACATTAGTTTTCAGGAAAGATCCCCACTATATAACATACAAAAGGAGCTCCATACCATCCATTTTTTCATCCCTATCCAACCATAATAAAACTATAGTGAATGTATCATTTCTATCCCTTCATAATCCATCCAAATAAGTTCCTATGGTTTTATGGATCCCTCACAATATTTAAGAATCTACTTTGCTTGGTAAGGGTTCTCCCCTAATTTTAATTATAGTACTTAGTTTATGATAGTCCCATTGATATTTATTTAAATCTGTTTAGTTATATTCCAAATCAATATATTTGTGTCCAAATTATTCATATTTGAAGACATATCACATTTATAACACATTAAATCAATTAATATAACCCCATTTGTAGAGATTATGTGCTATAAAAATTACTTCTTGATTTTCTCCCTCCACTTTTAAATTCATAAATGTCCTAATATTTAATTAAATTTATATACATGGGATTATTCATACATGTGTTTATAGTAAATCCTTTGTATATAAATAATTCTTTCTTAATGGTATAATACCATTCTATCTCATTCAACTCAGTCAATAATCACTTTTTAAATGGTCAATACTGACGAAGTTACTCTTTGATTTTCTATGTCATTTTTTTATTTTTAAATCCATTTTATTTCTATTTGGTTTGGCTTTATTATTTACATAATCAAAAATTCAATATATGAGTGATTTTAAATTTATGAGATACCATTATTTCTCTCTCATTAAACCATATCCATATTCTTTTTTTATATTCTTTATGGTATTGAAATCACTCCCAGATGTTTAATTTCATACATTCATATTGTGATTAAGGAACCCTATTTTTCATTGAGGATATTAAAAATGAGATATATTTTCACCATTGATGGTATAAATCCATGTATGAATTTCAAATTATATAAATATGGTATTAAAAAGATGAAATAAGATTTCATGTTATATGAATAATGTGGGACACATAATGAAAAACATGTGAATGATTCTCCATGATAGTTTTCCAATAAACTGGTTAAATAATTATTCACCATCAGTTTAATATTAATGAGACATTTGGTAGTATCCCTTAGAAAAATTTTATAATACAGTGGTGACAAAAATGGTAATATAAAATATTTTCATGATATCTCTCTTATTATTTGGATAAATAATTAATCTCTAGTGGTGACCTATTCATGATAACATGGAATCATTCTTTAGTCATGTATTATGATACCTTTATGAATAAACATGGTAATATTGTATTATGAAAACATAGTGATGATCTTTTGTGAAATTCTAGATAATGTCTCATATTTATGTTATATCTAAATTTTCGTGATATTCCTCATATACATAGGATGAAGTTATTACACATATACTTATGATCATGTTGTGACTCGGGTATTTATGTTCATGTTATGCCGTATTCTTTTTATAAAATTTTATGCCTCAAGTTCTTATGTTTATATTCTTCTACTATGACTCAATTATAACCCAATATGTTCTCTTATTATTATTTTTTGATTAATTTCCCATTAATTATCATTCAATATCACTCAATTCATATACTGTCATTTCATGAAATTATGAAAATCGTTAATATATATGATTTTTGGAGAAGGGTATCATCTTTGTACAATTTTTGCGAGTTTTTTACGACGTGTTAGTGAATAATTATTTTCTTATATAGTTATAATAATTTCCATTATTTTAGAATGGCATGTGTTTTCTAATTTAATGTTTTCTCTGAACAATCTAAAACTCCAACCCCAAAATGTATTTGGAATTTATATACGAAAATATTTTCAGTAAATCATTCCATTATTAAACGAACACAATTTTTGGGTTCTTTTATACTTTATTAGATCATGTTTTGGATATCATTAGAGAATAATGAGTTAGTTAAACAAAATATAAGGGTAAATATGATAACTATTGATAATAATACCAACAGTACAAATAATATTTTTGGTGAGTTTATGTAATTATTAATAATGTTTTTATTTTGAAAATATTTTTTTAGTGAACCCAAAGGATAAGTTTAAGGTATTTTTCTAATTATTGGTTTACATAAGGATGTTTTGGTAATTTTTAGATTATGTCATTCTTCTAAAAATTGAATCACTCCTTAGATAATGATAAATGGATATAGATATTAGAAAAATTCCCTAATGGATAATCACAATAAAAATGTCGGGTTTATCACTGAAAAAATCTCCACTCTGGTCCTTGAGGAGTAGATCTTAGACTAAACACAATGATAGATTATACAAGGGTATGACCATTTCATAATCTAAATCTCTTATTAATTCATCATAAATGAATTAAAATTTTGATTAATTAGGATAAGTAATATGATATAACCTATCCTAAAACCACATGGATTAAATTGAGAGTTACTGCGGTTAATCTGAAATAAATTGTAATAATATTAAATATTTTTAAATTTGGTGGTTGAATTTTTCATATTGGAATAATTATCTTATTGTGTTAATTGTATATTACATAACATTACTCCTTTTGGTTTCATTAATGGTTTAAGACCAAAGGAATCATGTTAATGAAGTTGAAATAGTGGGTTCCCTAGACCCAACTATTCAGTGCTTCTGATTACCATATCGTGTATAGATTTAACTAGGCATGATGTCGTCTTACCATTATAGTGTATACTTTTCTACGTCCACGATTGAAATGGTAATTTCCAAAGATTAATTGTCATATCTAAATGTTATAGCAGTTCCCAAGCTATAACGAGGACCTCTAGATACTATGACATTAATCATAAATATATGTTCTATGGTCTAGATACGTCTTACTATTTTGACATAGTATATTTATAAACATCAGGTGTTGGGGGCTCATAATCATTGAGACTTCTTCTCATGAAATTCACACTTGGTGATCTCCAGTAGTGAGATCATGAGGATTGACCCGCCAATAGGAACAACATATGTTTTGAGTGTCATTGGATGTTCCTATCTACGATAATGTGTAATGGTCTCTTGACTTGATATCATTACCAGTGTATGTCATTTTATTGCGTACATTGATGCATGACAAAAACCATGGAAATGAAGTCATGCAGAGGTAGTTTGTGTCGGGTGCGTCATTGGTTGCATGACATTGGTTGAATGGTCAAGAAAGGATTTGTCGCTTCCAGATTATGGAAGTAATATATATCTAGCCATGTTGATATGGATGGCATTACCATTATAATACCATGGCCATGGAAGTCGAGGTTAAATACATCTAGTTACACCAACAAAAAATAAATCAAGAAAATGGCGATGACACGAGAGTGCATCCTGATTTATAAGATATTATAGACAAAGAGATTATATTACACAGTGCATGTTCGTAGGATGGTTGTCAATGCTGTGACAATCCTTATTTCTTAAGGGGGCATCATGGGTTGCTAGATCCCATTCATGGTCTATGAATACTATTCATGGCTGTCGAAATAAGGGCCTAGAGGGTCACACACAATAGCGTATTCCGAAATCTGCCCTATTCAGTTGAATAGGAGAATTAGACATAGTGGTCCCCGCCACAAGGGTACGTGAATTGTCCAAAGTTAAAAGATCACCAATGAAATAAATAAATTCATATTATTCGTGTTTAAAATAATGATTATTGAATTAATTTATTAATTGTATTTACAAGTTTTAGTAAATACATGATAAAATATTAATTGACGAATATTAAATTATTCAAGGTTCAATTAATATTTATGGGTGTGACAAGTTGAGCTAATGACTTAATTATTATCATGTAATATATTTTTATATATTACATGTAAATGATAATAATATTTTTGGCTCAGTTTAGTAGTCATAAAATTCCATTGATAGTGCGTTAAGTATTCGGGGTCGGTGAGGGGATACCGGGTATTTTAATTGATCATATAAATAGAAGAGAATGTGAATTTTCCAAACACTATTCATGGTGTTTATCTCTCCTCTCCTCTCTCCCATATTCTAGAGAGAGATGCTCTGCATCCAAGGAGGTCGGATGAATCTCTCTCTCAGGCATTGCTAGCAATGTGTTGCGGTGGTTGTTGGAGCGTCGAAGACATCGTCGAAAATCCACGCTAACACCCAGATTACGACGAACGACACTCCCACAGATTCCATGAAGCACGTGTAGATGGTCTAGATGAATTCGGCTTCAGATTCTTCGAGTAGTGATCAAGAACGACGAGCAGACGTCGTGTGCGGCTTCAGATATAAAACAGGTATTTTACTGTTTAATTTATGTGCTTAAAATCCTCCACGCGTGGTCCACGGCTAAGACCAGGCTACTGTTCTCGGACGTCGACATGTTTAAGTTGACTGTCGGTCGAAATGTTTAAAAAACCCACCTGTTTGGGGCTTCCGCTGCATGCCCAGATCCAACAAATGAAGGGTACCATAGAGAATACAGAGATTAACCTAAATAAAAACCACATTAGATGAAAAAAGGGATAAATATTTGGATTACGCCAAAACATTTATATGGAATTTTGATTAACAAAGTGAACATAGTTACATTTCAAGTGAATAATATCAAGATAATTATAATGTCTCATATATATTTGGTTGAAAAATATTATAAATTAAATAAGATTCTGTTTCCACCATGTAAAAAAATATGTTCTGAATCACTATGGAAGATATATTAAGAGAACAATGAGATGTTCTGTGTCTAAAAAATGAGGTAATATAGAAGTTGGTTGTATTGGAAAAATGAATCAACAAGTTAACACAATCATGGTAAATGATTTAAATCCAAGATGTACATAATATATAATGGTAAAAACCTGAATTTAAAATATTGTTTTGGTTATTCCAACCATTTTTATACAAAACAATTATAATTATTACTCCTTGAAAATTAAAATTTATAGTATCAAATTAATTTAATTGTCTATAATGTTACACCATAATATTTCAAATTATATATTTTCCATTAAACAATGATGTAATCATTTGATTTAATCACAAACAATAATAAATAAAAAAATAGTGGTACAATATAAAACTGTAAAAATGTATTTATAGAATTTACCTTTAGATATAGATCCAAAAAATATTATGAAATATTTTTACAAAAAAAAATTATCATTATATATGATAATATTTAATCGATACAGCTCAGTTAGGGTATCTAAATGACTAATAATATTAAATTATTTTCCAAAATGTTGCTTTTATAAAAGAATTATTTTTATATGTATTTATTTAGAAACATAATATATTATAGATAAAATATATCATTGGAAATAATAATATATTGAAATAGATGTTATAACTAATTAACAAGAAATAAAATTAAGCATAATAAATTTTGTTAAAAGTTTTTGTTCCTATGTAAATAGTTTTCAATATATTTTTATATTTTCTTTCAAAAGGCAACTTCTCCTCTTTTATAATTTTAATTAAAATATTAATATTCCTTTTTATATTCATCTTTTAAATACTATATTAATATTAATTTATTGGATATCTCGTCAATTGTTTATTTTTGGTGAATAGATAAAAAATAAATATATAAAAAAATATTATATTTATTAAACATTTCATTATTTATGAAAGAACTGAATGTTTTTTGATCATTTTCAATGAATAAATATTTTTTATGGACTAATAGTATATTATTAAAATAATATTCCAAATATATGAAAACCTCAGTTTATCATTTGATGTAGTAATGTAATATTTTTAAATAGAAGAAACAATTTTTGGTTTATTCTTTTAATGAACAATACTTATGTAAACAATCACGTTTTTGATAGATTTGAAATCCAAATAAAATTTTATTTGGTTTGTAATAAACCATTTTATATCATAAAAATAAATGAAATGGATAATTGTGTCATACACATAAATTTTAAGCATAAAAAGTCACATTTTAAAAAAAAATCTGCAGTAAATGAGTTAATATTAAAATTACTTTTTATCACTATTTGAAATTTAAAACATGTAATTATTTTTTTATTTTTTAATATTATATTTAATGTTAGGTAATGGTAAAATATTAATTTCTGGGTATAAAATTAAGATTCAATAGTATATAATATTTACCATTGTAATAGAGTTATTTTTCATTGAATGATTCTATTATAAATATTTTGGATTTTAAATTAAATTGAATCAATTTGTAATTAAGATAAAAATATGAATACATATAAAAAAAAATATTAACACACATTATATTAGTAATAAATGTAAAATAATATTAAGAACATGTAACAATTAAAATATCATTTTTATACAACAACTTCTTTTATAAATATTAAATGTTTTATTTAATATTTTATTTTTAACATATTCAAAAATAGAAATAGGTTGAGTGGATCCAAAATTATTTTCCATAAATTTTTTATTTTTTAATTATTTTATTCTTATATTTTTAGTGATAAAATAAAAAAACTATTAATATTTAATCTGGATTAATAATTATTAAAATGGGAATCTAATGTGGTTTGAATTTTTATAAATCAATTTGACACCAATAAAATATTCAATGTAATTTTTTTGTTTATAATTAATTTATACATGAATGGAAAAAACATTTAACCTCTTAGTTCACCTATCTCACGAAATATAACTAACCACCATGTTATAATAATCATAATATATACCTTACATTTTTTTCATTAGAACTCCCTCTTATTATCTATAAAAGGAGGTATTTCCAGCCGTTCTCTTACCCCTCTCTACCGAAATGGATGAAATTACTAATTTCACTTTAATTTACCTCTATAAAGATCTACCAGCAAGTTACTATAGGTCTAGGGAGTCCTATAAAGATTTTTGAAGCAACATAGAAATGTAATTATTCTCTACTATTATTGATTCAGGTACTTCTTCTCTTATAATACCTCTAAAATTTAATTCATTATGATTTCTTTTATTTATAATTATTATATTATTATCAAACTTATTAAATATTAATAAGATAGTAAATTTTTTTATCATTAGGCCAATTCTATAATCCATATATTATAGTCGTCATGCTGCTTAAATGAATCCTTGACTTTCTCCATCCTCTTTACAATTCAAGAACTTCGTTTAATATAAACCTTTTGATTTACACTTTATTAGGCTTCCGTGATTTAAGAATGAATCTGTTAATATAAAAAATTTCTTATTTATTATATAATAACCTTATATGGAATTACCTTGAATATTATCATATTAAAAAATAACTATATGATCAATAGTATACATGTCATGCACCATCAAGCTTTAATGACAATATAATATTATTATTACTATACGATCATTATAACATAACCATTGAATTAGATTGTTTTAATATGAGTACATAAATTTTGAATATATATATATATATATATATTCTACTAAATAAATATTTATTGATTTTGGATTATGAAATTATTTATCAATTTTTAGTAAATTCATTTTACTCATTAAAAATATAATATATTTAAATTTTTGTAAATATTTGTAGGAGAAAACATTATAGCTAATTTATTAAATATTTATAAATTTCATATAATAAATAAGATATCAGTTAAGTAATTATCATATAAAAATCATCTTATGTAGAAATTTTCATATTTTTCTTAATAATTTTTTTAATAAAACTATTTTTTATAGAAATTTATATTGGTTGAAATTTTTTTTATATCTTCTATGGTGGGGGTTATTTTAATTGTAATTTATGAAATTTAAAATTAATAATTTGATATAATTAATTACAATATTTTTATCAAGATGTTTCTATTTAATAAATATATCCCTTTATATTTTTTCATAATGAATAGTTACCCGAGTAAAATGTTAGCCCCTTTATAATGTGTAAAATGGGATAAACAGTGTTAAAACTATTGGTTAAGACTTTATAATCATCTATACACATTCATATATTTAATTTTTTCTGTTAATATAGACTTAAACATTCATATATTCTAAAACATTATATTTTTTGTGCCTTTTATCCATTGATAAGGACGATACTATTATTTATAGCAAATAATAATTCCAAAATGTCATAATATTGATTTTAATATATCTAATAAGTTTTCATAAGAATAAAAACTATTCACAACTAGATATAAATTTTTTTTTCAGATATTAATGTTATTTTTTATTGGTAATATATTTTAAATTTTTACAGATTAAATAATTATCATTGATTCATATGAAATAATGAAAAAGTATTTGTGTAAGAAGTATAAAAATATATGAAATTATACTAGAAACTAAGGAGGATATAGTTGTTTGGAATAATATTATTTTTAAATGTGATTTCACGATAAATATAGTTTTTTTTTAATTTGATAAAATTTTATATTTGAGTTACATTTCTGTATTGATATTTTCTTAAAGTCAATTGTGTCAATTTTCCCTGTATTTATATTACTCAAATTTTCTTTTAAATAATTTTTTATTAAATGATAGAAAAGTTATAAAACTGTTATATTTTTACAATTCATGGATATATGATCTGTAATATCAATCATATTCCCCTTATGGGACCCTTTTAATTTTATAGCAACTTTCTAAATCCCTATGGAATAAAAATCATCAAAAGCACAGTAATAATTTATTTGATTAACTGTAGGTTAAAACTAGAAGATATGGGTTGAAATATGACCTAAACATGTATAAATATTTTTAATGGGAGTATTTTAACATATATTATCCATATATTATAAATATATCTATTCTATTCAAAATTAAAATGAAAATGAATTATATGAATTTTAATTATTAGTGTAATTCCAAGGGTGCCTCGTTCCTCTCTTATATAAGGACACCTCACCTCCTCTATTTCTCAAACATCACGAGACATGTCTCTCATTTATAACATCCAAATAAATATTATTTAGTTTTTTATTAACATTATATATTTTATGGTCTTCTTAAAATACCATTTATATGGTCTTTATGGATAGATCTAAAGGATGTTATTTAATGTTGAGGTAATCATCTTAACTGATAATTTCCATTTTATTTTATATTCCTCCATCAATTCAATAAAAACCATTCCTGTATAAGAAAATTACTATTCTATATAAAATTATATACTATTTTTTAGTTGAGTACCCATATTCATATTATTTTCCTTGAAATGGTAAATGAATCCATCATTCAATCGTACGTATGAACTACTATCTATACATAGCAGTGAACTTTGTTTTCTAAAATTTATATCACATGGATTATAGCAACCCATGATTTTCTTATTTTAATATTACATCATTATAAAGATAAAAATCATAATAGTATTACACAAAGAGGATCCAAAGGATTATTTTCTAGGGAAAACTAGGACCATAAATAACAATTACTAAATCAAGCATAAAAATTTATTCAATTCCTTTTTCTCTAGATTATTAATATCATGTGACCTCTCTTTAGTATATAAATCCAACTGAGGATATACAACAAAATTAGTGATCTTAAATCCCAGTAAGAGGATAGATAATAAAAATATAGCATGGGGTGAGAATAATCATAACATATGAAAAAGTTCATGAACACGAGAAGAAGTATAAATAAAATACTTCAAATGTGGAATTATATAAAAACGAAACATCGTGCATTAGTGGTTAACTACCACACATACTTGTGAACAAATCTAGAATATTGTTCACAGAAAATTTCACATTAACTCATGTGATTCATCACATTACCAAATGAATTCGTGCACTTTATAATTTCAGGCATACCCATCACATTCAAACATTGATATTGCACTATATATTTCTGGGCGTACCTGTTACACCATAACATTGTCATTATCATGAATTCCACATATAACATATGAAAATAAATGACCGATGTAAAGGAATTGGTTTCCTCTCATATTAAAACATTCATGAACTTTGGGTTCCAAAAATAATGTGGGAATTAAATACTTGATACAAGAACCATCCACCTTTAACGATAAGTAAACAGTTTTTTTGAAAGAAGTGTTCTATTGGAAAACATTTTATTTGACATAAAATATAGTGGATAACATGAATATACTATAATAGGTAATATAATGATGAAAAAATAAATTCTATGGAGTAATCATACCAAAAATTGAATGAAAGAGGGAGAACTAGAAAAAAGAAATTGGGTTCGAGAATTTCCCCTTACAATATATCTGAACGCTTCCTTCTTTTTAAAGTGTTTTATAAGGACATTATATTCATTAATTAGAAATCCAGAAACTTTTTTACATTTATATTGTTCATTATGATTTCATTAAGTGATTTTATGTGCCTTTGGATGAGTTGTAGAGTTTAAAAACATTGTTTGGTATTGTTCGTTTTTATGGTTTTCTTGAGTGGTTCACATGTATTCTTATTTGAAAGTTCGTTTACAATGTGGAAAAGCATCCACAAAATATATTTCATGTTATTAATTATATTATATAATTTTAAATTATCTTATAACTATTTCTATTAGATAACATATGGGTGAATAAATAGATAAGAATTAAATGATGATTGTTTGGGCTTATTTGGGCATTTTTTCGATCAAAATTAACTTGTTTTATTTTATCACATAGTAATATGTACATAAGTTAGTTCTAGAAAATTAAAAAGTATAATAATAAATATAAAATAGTCTTTTTCAGCCATAAAAATTTATTCATGACCATATCTAAAGGTATAAATGGATGAATAAAACATTTCATTCTTGAAGGTGATAAATTAACACCTCACGAACAACGTTCTCTTTACTAAATTAATATGAAGAAGGAAAGTTGGTTGTATGGTATAATATCCCATTAGTATCATAAAAATCTAGTATATGTATGTTACAATAGTTATCATACCATGTGGATGAAGATAAAAGGGGATAGAATAAGAAAAAACATGAAATTGAAAGAAAATCAAAGGAAAGAGGAAGTGAAATTACCTCTTGAATCCTCCTCTTGAGATCATCATTATGGATGCTAGGATTGATCTTTTGATGATACCAATAGCTATTGGATGCGGGTAAAGGTTTAGGGAAGATTCTTTGGCAGAGTTTAGACAAGGATTGAGGTTGGAGAGGATTGAGGGAAACGAGGGTGTGAAGGGTGGTATTTATAGTGGAGGGGAGATGTGTTTTCTTAATATAAAATTCATTAGTTTATTTTATCACAACAATACAAGGAATATTGAGTCTTCCATGACCAATAATAGTATATAAGGCATGTCGTTTCTTAATTTGGGTGATTGCATCACATGTGATGTTAGGAGTACTGGGTTTAAATTATAATCTATTTATATGGAAAATTAATGTATTTTACTATTCACCAACAATTCAAGTATTTCAAAAAAAATCCCAAAAATTCTCCAAATTTTTTTTGGATGTGTAGAATTCAAAAATTAATTTCATTTTTCAAAAATAATTTTCTAAATATCATTAATTTAACTTTTATTTAAATTTATAGTTTATTATTAAAAAACAAATTTTAAAACATTCATTTACATATTATAAAATATAGCTACATCGTACATTCAATTGAATATTATTTTAATACTATCATAGGTAAGGTTAATATTTATTAGGGCATATCACTATTAAAAAGGGTAAGTTACTATTCACAAAAAATTATTTTTGTTTTATTAGAAACCAAAAATCATCTTGAACAAAACTATGTTTGTCAGAATTCCAAAATTCCAAACACAGAAGTGAAAAACTTATATTTAAAGGTCACTTAGCACTCATTAGTTCTTTACGTTGTGTTTTCATGTGATTTTATGACTTATTTATAAGATGGTAAATTCCATTGAAAAACATTGGGTCATTACATTTTTCCCCCCTTATGAAATTTTGCCCTTGAAATTTTATTTTCCACAAATAGGTGAGGGTAATTCTCCTTCATCGCCAGTTTCTGTTCCCAGGTAGCTTCTTAAAACATATAGATTCTCCAGAACACTTGGAAAAGGTGGGTTTTCTTGTCGCTTAGATCCTTATCTGTCTAGTCCAGAATCATTACTGGCTGCTCCTCTTAAGAGAGATCATCGTCCAGTTGTACCACCTTTGAGTTTAGTACATGTGACAAGTCCGCTATGTAGTTTCTCAGAAATGATATGTGAAACACGTCATGAAATTGAGCCATATTCGGTGGAAGTGCAAGCCGATAGGCCAAAAACCCTATGCGGTTAAGGATTTCAAAGGGGCCAATGTAACTTGGGATTAGATTCCCTTTCATTCCAAATCACATTACTCTCTTCCATGGTGATATTGGAAGGAACTCTATTTCTCCAATGTTGAACTCCATATCCCTTTGAATATTGTTAGCATATATCTTTTTCTGACTTTGAGCATCTTATTTGTGTTTCTAGATTATGTGAACATTCTCTATCATCTCTTGCACATGATCGGGTCGAAGTAACCTTCTTTCTTCAACTTTATCCCAACTTGTTAGAGTTCTACATTGCTTTCCATACGAAGCTTCATATGGACCCATCTAAATATTTGAGTGGAAGATATTTTTTAATGAAAAAAAATCAATGAGAGATGATTGTAACACCCAATTCTTCCATGGTATGCTTCTTTTTGAATAATACAGTATCGTGTGTTGTACGCAACTTCGATATTCTAACACACTCCGACCAATCAAAGTAGCCGTAATGAATAGTAATACCCACTTTTTTGAAATTTTATACATTTTATATTTAAAAATGGACTTCAATTTTGGATTCGGAATATCGAAATTATCCTAGGATGAAATTTTGGTACTTTTCGGATAACTTCTATATTTTGATGAATATGGAAAATTAATAAATTTTTATTAAAAACAACTTTTTTATTGAAATAATTATTAGTGATAAAGTATTAATTTGAGTGTTTTTAATGTATATTTAGAATATATTTTTACCATTTAATAAAAATTTGGTCATTGGACCTAATTTCACATTTAAACTGGACATAAAAAATTTACAATCTTTTGACAGTTATTATCTCTTCAAAACAATCTTTTTGTTTTGACAAAAAGAATTTATTTTAAATTAATTTATTCCACTTCTGTGTTTTGAATTTGAAAAAATGTACTCCATATTTGGAATTAGGATTTCCATATTGTGTAAATATGTAAATTTTATTTTTAGACATTTTAAATAATTATTTCGGTAAATATTTTATTTACCGTGGTTAAAGGGTAAATCCGGTAAATAATGATAAAAAATAATCTTATAATAATAATAAATTACCCTAAAACGTGTTTTAACCCTATCTATTGATACATGTCCGACCATGGGAATCTTTGGGTCGATTTTGGGACCCCATGGATCCACTTGTAGGAGATAAAGTCACTTTATATTAGTTAAGTTAATATAAATACAAATATAACATAAACATCTATTTTTTTGCAAACAAAATTCATATATAGGGTTATGTATGTTGGATTTTAGACTATAAATATTAATTAGGAATATAATATTATTTCACACATAATGGTATTTTATTTATAATTTTTATAGATTTAATAATTAAATTTATTTAGGACACAATAATGGTGCAATATTTTCCTTATTAATGAATGAATCAAATAATTGGTATTATAAATGTTTCAATAAATTTAATTTGAAAGTTTTGATGACATACACCAATTTTATTGGTTAATATGATATTATAGGGTTTCTTAAATGAATTATTTTTTGAATTAATAAAGTTTTTAAGACTTTAAAAAAATATATTGTTAAATAGTGTCAAAATTGACATAAATGAGTTTTTAAAACAAATATTAAATTATTAATTGATATTCTATTCATAAAAATCTATGGTTTGGAAAAAGGGCATATATCATGATATTTTTATCATTAATGGACCACTTGGGGGACTTTTGGATGTATATGGTATGCTTATTAACTATATAATATAAAAATACAAAGTGGCAGGGTAAATGTATTTCTAATTAACTAAGAGTTAAAACTAAAATATAAGGTTAATATAATCACCCAAACCTGTATAAAATATATTGTATGAAAGGATTTCTACCCATACCCACATTTTAATTTTAATAATACACTTTTGATCCATTATAAACCGAATATTAATTTATTATAAAATAATACTTTAAGCTATTCCTAAAGAGCCCATCCTCCCCCTTATAAAAGGACACCACTTCTAACCAATTCTTCACACCGTCAAAGCCTTTTTTCTCGGCCAACAACAGCCCAAATATTCTCTAAAATTCCCTCACTTCAATATAGAGTCCTTATCTTGATCCTAAATCCATCCTATGGATCCATTTTGATCAAATCAAAAGGAAGAACCTGAAGAAGAGGTAATGTTTTCACCACCCTCTTTCAAGTTCCATTCTTCTTCAACTTCTTCATTATTTGTTATTCCCATTATAAAATAATAACTAGAGTATATTCTATATATTTTAATGTTATTATAAATATGGTACAACCATATTCAGTATTCTATCCATCATTTTAATGACATGTCACCATACGTGCGTACGTACGGCCTACCGTCTCCACATTGCGATGTAATTGTTATTCAATACACTATTTTATGGATGGGTATAATAATGATGTTTTATTCATGTTAATAATAAATATGACATGATAATTATTCTGTATATATGATATACCATCCAATTATATATTATTTTAATATCAAAAGAGTGATATTTTCACTCTGGCGTACATACGGACTACCGTCTCCACGAACGCGATGAGTTTTAATTCCCCATCATATCCATGAGATTATAATTCTCATTTAATGATTAAAAATAATTTTAAATGACTTTATATCATTCAGGATATGAATAAGATACAACCTATCCATAAAAAATATGGCTTATGTAACAAAATATATAAAAGAAAACGAGTACGTTAACACCCGAAACGATGATAATTCTACGATATTATAAACATGTCAATGTTAAAAGATCATATATGATATCATATTAATGTATATGATTCTTGTATAATTTCATAACAATTATTTCAACATTATATAGGAGGTTAACCTACCCTCAACCAAGTAAAAGTAAAAGGTAGTGGTTTATTTCACAATCTCTTGTTTATCCGAGGTCGTTTATACGTAAGTTTCTACTGGGACCTCTTTATCATCCACATCCATGTTTCCTAAAAATTTATTTCAAATAATTCTTACTATTTTAATGAATATGGTTTAAAGTCATTTATACCCTTGTTTGACTTTTTATAAGAAGTATATCAAATATTCTTTCCATTGTTTTCCAAACAAATTCCTTTTTAACCTTTTCGAAAAAATTAAGGAAAGAATGTATTTTTTAACTTATATGGGGGGTTTGGCTATTTTTCACCATTATAAAATTGTTGAAGCTTCCCTTAGAAGATTATAATAATATTTTTGAATGTAAATTTTTTATTTTATATGAATATTAAATGATTTCAAAATGAAAAGATATATTTTTCGAAAAAGGGTTTTGATTTCATCTATGTCAACATCTTTTGATGGATTTTATATTTATTTTAAGTTTATTAATTATGATAAAAAACATCCATATTGTATTGAATGTTCTGGATATGTTTGACTGTGGGTGTGCTATTTTTATACCATTCGTGGTTTATGGGTAATGTATTGACATTTTGTATGCTATTTTTAATACGAATGTTTATGATATGTTTAAACCTTTTCATATTATGAATGTATTGGACTTAGTAAGTGACGGGAAGAGCCCGCTATAGCTCCTCGATGCATAGGTAGGTCTAATGAGACAACTAGATGTGGAATTGGCTGAGGCTCTTTCCCAATTTTATTTATGGTTTTGGTCGAGGCCTTAATCATTTTTAGAAGTCTTGACCGAGGTCTTGACAAAATGTTTCAGAATGTATGGCATTATTCATTCCCTCATTATGGAAATAATATTTATGGTTCATGTGGCCATTAGACTAGTATAATACCCATGATTATGTTTTATTATGTCATTATTTACTTATCTCATATTCATTCCATAAATGTATTCATGATTATTATTGGCCAAGACTTGTGGTTTCGATTATTTTACTATGCTTAATATTTATGTGATTTCCCACTGTATTACTTACCCTTACTGAGCATTTGAGCTCACCCCTTTCTATGTATTATTTTTCACAGGATTCCAAGAAGAGTATTGTGAATGATAGCAGGGTTAATCCAATAGAATAATGTCATTAATAAAGTATTATTTATGTTGTTTCGTATCATATAAAGTGTAATGTAACATTCAAGTATGTAATCTATTTTCCAAGACTGCTAAACTGATCAGTCCTTCGGGACCTGATTCCTTGTAATCATGCCAATGTATTAAAATAATGCACCGACTCTGGGTAACTGGGGTCGGGGCATTACAGTTGGTATCAGAGGAGGTTTAACAATAACCTTGGAAGCTATATTTAGAATAACTCTGATTAGAGCACATAAACCTAAGATACACTTTGAGGATTATTAAAGAATAACTTCCTAGAATTTTGGTAATGTAGATATTCTGTGAGTTTTATGAGCAATACATCCTTTTCTAGATACGATCAGGTAGAGGCGGCTTTGGAATAGATTTACATAGGGGTAAAACCGGAAAACACCGCTTTGAGCTAGACTCATACGGGAACTGGTGCACGAAAACGGGCCTTGCTGCACTTTTGGTTACGACACTCCAGAGGGATATGCTTAGGATAATTCTCATATTATTTACAAACCATTATGAAGGGATTATGAGTATATACTTACTCAAATAATAGTTTTTATCATTATGGATTATATCCATAAACTGTTCCATTTACGTTAGGTATTTTACAACTTTGGAATTATTCATTGCAATTCATAAACTGACCTAGTTTATGCTATTGTATAGAAATGGCGCCTAGTGGAAAAAATGGAAACTGTATCAATGAATCCACTCCATGTAGGGATTTCCCGCCTTCTCGAGATAATTATAGTGAAGCTGGTGATGCAACTGGTGCGGATCAGCATATCACCATACTGGGACAACTCACTCAGGTTATAAATAATAACCTTACCTGTATGGAGCACCCTGATCCGCAATATGGAGGATCAATGTTAGATCGCTTCATGAGTAAACAAACACCAACATTTAATGTGAGTACAAATCCCTCAGTATTTGAGCAATGGATAAATTCCTTAGAGAAAATATTCCATGCCTTGGGGAGTAGTGAAAGGGAAAAAGTTATCATGGCAGTTTACTGCCTCACTAGAGATGTTGACCAGTGGTGGTCATTGATTCAAAACACAAAGGAAGATGACGAAGTATCAAATATGTAATGGAGGGAGTTAAAAGATCTTTTCATATAGAAATACTTTCCTCGTGACAGTCGAGCTGATATGGAAAGAAAGTTTCTAATTCTGAGGCAAAATGAGGTTGGGAATGTCGTGAATTATAAGGCTACCATTACAAGGTTAGCGAGGTATGCTGCAGATTTTATACGTAACCCAAGAAGTAAGATTGATCGTTTCTTTTATGGGTTGAAACCAATTATTCATCGAGCATTACTATCACAATCCTTCTCATCATACGAATATATTGTCTCATGTGCTATCAAGATAGAATAGGAATTCTCTAAATCATATGAAAATAAAGTAAAGCAAGAGAAGAAGAGAACGGTGGAACAAGAGACATATAAAGGAAAAAAGGGAAATAAGGATTTTCCATTATGCAATAATTGTGGGAAGAATTACCCCGGTACTTGCCTAAATGGAATGGGAGTTAGTTATAAATGTGGAGAAAAAGGTCACAGGGCTCTTGATTGTAAGGGAAAGAATGAGGCTATCAATGTCGAATTCTAAAATTGTATGAAAATGGGGCATTATGCAAATTAATGTCCTAATCGCCACGGAATCATACCTCAAAAAAGGCCAAGGGATCAAGGCCAAGCTTATGATGTTACTACAGTGGAAGAGGAATAATTAATGTATTTGTGTTTTTGGACGGAAGGATTATATTCTGGTAATGAGAATTACATGATATATATAAGGATTGTACTACAGTACTTGTTGTTTTCATTAAGGTTTTAATATGACTAAGGTAATCATATTTTTATAATGTGACAATAAGATAAACGTTACTTTGTTTGGTGAATCTGATGTTACAATTGATTTTTGAATTTAGAGACCTTTTATAGAGAGTCTGGACAGAGGTATTTTGGATAACTATAATGGTTTGAATGGATTAAGTTGAACATTGGATGGTATTGTTTAAGGTTATAACATTTCTGAAGATTATTTTTGGAATATTATAATATTATAGTTTTAGGAAAAGGACAACCTGCAGGTTGGGGGATAACCCGTCGCGTCGGACAAAGCTGTAGGAATCGAACCCACAACCATAGTGTGCCAGGACTTTATTACCTACCAATAGCCTACAGGAAGTCCCTTGTTATTAGAAAATATTTTTTCACTATAATGGTATGTGTTAATGATTGGAACCTTATAATATTAACATAAATATAATATTTTTGAGTTATATTATCTTTTGGAGTGAAAGATGAGTTTGTGGTAGAAATTAGTTGAAGGATTAAAACTATACGTGTCAAGATGTATATATATATATATATATATATTTATCTTATTCTATGAATAAATTAATTCTTGAACATTAGGGAAGGGATATTAAGACCAAAATTCTGTTATCCTAATACCTTATGTTTTGTTGAACTGGTGATATTTTAAATCAGCATAGATTGATGGCTTTGAGGCCCTAAATTCTACACTTATTTGTGATTGATGACCTCAATCACTCCCTATAAATATTTAAGTTTTTCCTCTAATTACGTGTCTATAATTTCCACCATTGTCCATTTATTCGAAACCCTATTTTGGTGGTGATATTATCATTTCCCTTTCCCTCTTATTAAAACTAAATTTTATTAACCTTATTCCCAATTTTGGTTTTCCACAAAGGTATTCTCTATTTTCAACCTTTTATTTTCAATGAATAATATCCAATTGTGATGACACAATTATTTGAGTGATGGGAGAATGTAGCACCCCAAACATTCATGGTACGCTTCTCTTTGAATAATATAGTAGCGTGTGTTTTACGCAACTTCGAGATTCTAACACGCCGTGACCAATCAATGTAGTCGTTATGAATGGTAATACCAACTTTTTTTAAATTTTAAACACATTATATTACAAAATTGACTTAAATTGTGTATTCAGAATATCTAAATTATCCTAAGTTTAAATTTTGGTACTTTTCGGATAAATTTATATTTGATGAATAGTTAAAATTACTAAATTTTTATTAAAAACAAAATTTTAACCGAAATAATTAATAGTGGTAAGTTATGAATTTGAGTGGTTTTAAAGTATATTTAGAATATATTTTTACCATTTAATACAAATTTGGTCATTGGACATAATTTCACATTTAAAACGGACATAATCATGTGTCAATATTTTGATAATTATTATCTCTTAAAAACACGCTTTTGGTTTTGACAAAGGAAATTAATTTTAAATTAATTTCTGCCACTTTTGTGTTTTGAATTTGAAAAAATGGACTCCATATTTGGAATCAGGATGTCCAAATTGTGTAAGTAGGTATCTTTTATTTTTAGACATTTTGAATAATTACTTCGGTAAATATTTTATTCACCATGGTTAAATGGTAAATCCAGTAAATAAGGGTAAACAAATAATATTATAATAATAAAAAATACCCTAAAACGTGTCTTAACCCTATTGGTTTATACATGTCCGACCATGGGCATATTTGGGTAGATTTTGGTACCCCTTGGATCCACTTGTAGGTGATAAGGACACTTTATATTAATGAAGTTAAAATAAATACAAAAACGACATAAGCATATATTTTTTAGAAAAACAATTTTCATATAGGGTTATATATGTTGGATTTTCGACTATAAATATTCATTATAAATCTGAAAATATTCACTACATAATGGTATTTTATTTATAATTTTTAGACATTTAATAATTAAATTTATTTAGGACGCAATAATGATGCAGTATTTTGTTTTTTAATGAGAGAATCATATAATTGGTATTATAAATGTTAAAATAAATATAATTTTAAAGTTGTGATGAAATCCAAGAATTTTATTGGTTAATATTACATTATATGGTTTCTTAAATAAATTAGGTTCGAATTAATAGTGTTGTTAAGACTTTAACAAAAATCAATTATTAAATAGTGTTAAAATTGACATAAATGAGTTTTTAAAACAAATATTATATTATTAATTGATATTATATTCCAAAAAGTATAAGGTTCGACCAAAGGACTTATATAATGATATTTTATCATTAATGTACCACTTGGGGGGTAGGTTGGATGTATATGGTATCTTTATTAACTATATAATATAAAAATAAAATGTGGCATGGTAAATGTCAATCTAATTAGGTAAGAGTTAAAACTAAAAGATATGGTTAATATAATCTCGCAAACCTGTCTAAAACCTATTGGATAAATGGAATTTGACCCATACCCACATTATACTTGGAATAATCCACTTTTGAGCCATTAAATTCTGAATATGAATTTATTATAAATTAATACTTTATGTTATTCTTAGAGATCCCCTCCTCCCCCTTATAAAAGGACACCACTTCTAACTAATTTTTTGCACCTTAAAAGTATTTTGGATCAGCAAACCCTGTCCAAATATTCTCTCAGATTCCCTAACTTCAACCTATAGTCCTTAGATTGATCAGAAAGATAGCCTAAAGATCCCTTTTGATCAAATCAAATGGAAGAACCTGAAGAATATGTAATGTTTTCACCACCCTCTTTCAAGTTCCTTTCTTCTTCAACTTCTTCTTTATTTGTTATTACCATTCTAAAATAATAAATAAATTATATTCTATATACTATGATGTTATTATAAATATGGTACAACCATATTCAGTATTCTATCCATCCTTTGAATGACATGTTCCCATATGCGCATACGTACAACCTACCGTCTGCACGTCATGGTGTAATTGTTATTCAATACAATATTATTTGGATGTGTATAATAATGATGTGTTATTAATGTGAATAATAAATATAACATGATAATGAATCTCTATATATTATATACTATCCAATTATATATTATTTTAATATCAAAATAGTGATATTGTCACTCGTGCGTACGTACGGACTACAGTTTCCACGAACGCGATGAGATTCATTCACCATCATATCCATGAAATTATAATTATCATTTTTTGATTAATATTAATGTTAAAGGACTTGATATCATTCTGGATATGAATAAGATACAACCTATACATAACAAATATGGCTTATGTAACAAAATATATAAAAAAACGAGTACGTTAACACCTAAAATAGTGATAATACTAAGATATTTTTAACAAATCAATGATAAAAGATCATATATGATATCATATTAATGTAAATGATTCTTGTATAATTTAATAAAAATTATTTCACCATTATATAGGAGGTTGACCTACCCTCAACCAAGAAAAAGTAGAAGTTAAGGGTTTATTTCACAATCTCTTCATTATCTGAGGTTTTTTGTATGTAATTTTCTACTAGGACATATTAATCATCCACATCCATGTTTCCTAAAAATAAATTTCAAATAATTTTTCCTATTTAAATGAATATGGGTTAAAGTGATTTATTCCCTTTTTTGACTTTTTATAAAAATTTTATAAAGGAATCATTCTATCATTTTCCAAACAAGTTACTTTTTATCCTTTTCGACAAAATTAAGGTAAGAATGCATTTTTTAATGTACATGGCAGGTGCGGCTATTTTTGGCCGTTATAAATTTGTCAAAGATTCCCTTAAAATCTTATAAGAATATTTTTTAAATTAAATTTTTTATTTTATATGAATCTTAAATAATTTCATAATGGAAAGAGATATTTCTCTAAAAAGGGTTTTGATTTCATCTATGTCAACATCCTTTGATGGATTTTATGTTTATTTGAAGTTGATTTATTATGATACAAAACTTCCATATTGTATTGAATGTTTTGTGATATGTTTGACCGTGGATGTGCTATATTTATACCATTCATGGTTTATGGTTAAATTATTGAAATTTCGTATTCTATTTTTAATAAGAATGTTTATGATATGTTTAAACCTTTTCATATGAGAAATGTATTTCACTTAGTAAGTGACCGGTGGAGCCCGCTATAGCTCCTCGATGCATCGGTAGTTCTCATGAGACAACTAGATGTGGAATTTTCCAAGGCCCATTCGCAATTTGATTTATGGTTTTGGCCTAGGCCTTAATCATTTTTATATGTCTGGGATGAGGCCTTGAAAAAATGTTTCAGAATGTCCGAAATTATACATTCCCTCATTATGGAAATAATATTTATGGTTCATGTGGTCATTCAACTAGTAGAATACCCATGATTATGTTTTATTATGTCATTATTTACTCAGCTCATATTATTTCCATAAAATTATTCATGTTTATTATTGGAAAAGACATGTGGTTTCAATTATTTTACCATGCTTATTATTTATGTCATTTTCCACTATATTACATACCCTTACTGAGCGTTTGAGCTCACCCATTTCTATGTTTTATTTTTCCCAGGATTCCAAGAAATTTATTGCGAATGATATGCAGGGTTAAGACAATGGAATAATGTCATTCATAAAGGATTATTTATGTTGTTTTGTATGTTATAAAGTGTAACGTAACATTCAATTGTTGTTGACGCCGAAAAAATGACCGTAACTATCAGAGGAAGTTTCGAAATGACGAAGCGAAGTCATATTCGGAATCAGAGGCCCGATCCGGAGGCCCGAGATGTGGTGCGCAAAATAAAGGAGGATCCATGCGAAAAATTGTTCTTCACGCGTAGAATCACCGGGTTTCGTGGAATTGAGCCGATGAGGCACACAATCATTGCGCACCCCGGTTTTGCGCGGCGAGTTTTTGTGCGCCGGCTGCGCTCGGCGCGAATAATTTCGTGCGCTGCCTAGATTTCGCGCTGGAGGTCGCCTATAAATAGAAGGTGACCCCAAACGGTTTGGGGGTTGAGGAATCCGAAGTGACTCTCATGCGTGCAATTCAGCTCCCCCCGCGTGCAAGACGACTTCCATGTAATCCCTCATTTCGTGCAACCTTGCCCCGGAGTTCGCCTTTGCGCGCAACTCCACCGGCTTCAGTGAATTTTCCCCCTCCCCAGGGTTCCATCCTTGCATGCAATCCATGTCTCGTGCGCGCAATACCCTTCCGTGTGTGCAAAACCCTGTGTGTGGTTCCCTCTCCGCGCGCAATTCCCTTGCTCCAATTGCACACCGTCCTTGTGTTTTGTGTGAAAATCGTCCCTTTTGTGCGAAAAGCCCAAGACCCCTCACCTTGACGCCCCTTGGCTGCCCCCTGCACCGACACCTGATGTCTCCCCTGTCGGCCATGCGCTCCATGCGTTGTTTTCCCATACGGCCTTCCAGCCTCGTGTGAAGTAACATCAAGGTCCCTTGGTTCGTGTTTCCCATTGTGTTGATTTTCCTTATGCTTCTCCGCATTGGCATGCTAATGACTATTGCTTCTTCGCATAGCCACGCTAACATGGACCCCCAGTGGTTTGTCCTATGGCCCCCCTTCACTATGGCCTTGCCGATGCCTTCCCTCCCCCAAGGAGTAGAGGGAGTTGGGCATGTAAGCCCTAGGGGTGTGGAGAAAACCCACCTCGTCCGAGCTGCAGAATGTTAAACTGCCAAGAACCTTGTCCTTAACACAGGTTGTTAAACTGTGTTCCGACCCCGTGCATCGCACGCAGGGTCCCCCCCCCCCAGCTCGGGCATTCTTTACGCCTACTCGTCTCCACAGGAATTGACTCTTCCTTGCATGGAATGAGATCCTCCTTATCGGAGTGGCATTTGCCCGCGGGGGAAGGGCCGCCTCAGAGCGTAAGCCCCTAGCCTCTCTTACGGATGATTGCACCCATGCATCTCCGTACATCCCCCTACCAAGGCCAATGGAGTCCTTTTCCCACCGCGCTTTGTCGCACCACGGGCCTCCACCCTGGAGTAAGCCCCGACACCAAGGGCCGCTAACCACGCATAAGCCTATATTTCCTCTTCGGGCCGCTCAACGCGTAAGCCCCATTCCGCTTCTCACGGACGCACCCTTCGCGACATGATTGTCTGGTCCCTGCTGCCTCTTGTTTCCCACCCCGAGCATGACTCACGTGGGCTTAGAGTGCACGTAGACCATGAAATCCTCCTATGGGCCGCCCCAGAGCGTAAGCCCCATCCCAGAAAACTTTGTGGACTTTGATCCATGTTAAAGCATGGTACGTAGGAAGCCTCCACGAGGTTCAAGCCCACCACACGGTCATCCCGACCTCTCCATGTCGGTTCCCTGACCACCTTGGGCCGCCACAGAGCATAATCCCCAAACATCCCATCCCGCATGACAATAAACTGTATCTCGTCCCACATGACATTAAACTGTATCCCATCACGTATGACGTTAAACTGTATCATATCCCGCATGACGTTAAACTATATCCCCCCTCTTGGGCCGTCTCAGAAATTAAGCCCCATGTCTCACTCCACCATCCATCCTGATCCTTACCCGGGCCGCCACATCCCGGTGAGATCTTGCCACCCCATCCCACTCCATGATATCTGGGAAGCCTCCCACGTGCTGGCCCCAACATCGTTGTTCCCCCTAGGGGTCCTTCAACCCGATCTGTCTCCACAAGACGTTAAACCCACGACATACCCCGTGCTAAACATGGGAAGATGAGGAAAACCTCAGATGATACACATTCTCCGCGTTTGATGTGGGATGCCTCGGGCTTCCACGCCCCCGAGAAGCCCTATTATGAGGGATCAAAGAGAGACAAGCCAATGATGCCCCAACGTGACCATTATCCTCACCGAAGGATGCTGCCCCGACAAGACCCCTTGGAGTGTCTTAACGGAAGCAGTGTAATTAACTGGAATCCATGTAGATATGGCACCGGGAATTGGCTTCACGAACCCGTCTTAAATCTATGAGAGAGACCCGGACTAGGTAATGAGCTCCGACGAGGAATCCACGGAAGGAAGAACCGACATCCCATCATCCCGGTTTCGATCAAGGAGCAGATGTCCCTGAGCAAGGAACGGATGTCGCCCGCCTTTGGAAAGCGGGAATGCGGGGTAACAAGCAGCGCGTCCTCCCCACATACGTATGTGCGTGCCCTGACGAAATCATCGGAGCAACAAAAAATGGTGAACCCGACATGAATCTCTTATCCTAAATACGGGGAATGGTATCCGCCGGGGCGTCGGAAGATTATCATGTCACTAGGTCCGGGTAACCCTCACTAGGATGTGAACCCGCCAGGGGTCAAGGCCGTCAGGACGTTGACCACTCCGTTCTGCGACGTCGTCATCGTGGATCCCTCTCACTGACCATGGAGGACGGAATGACGATTTTCCGTGGTTGTTGATCTCCTTTACTGTTGATGCTAATGGGTTCATCTCCCTGCTTCCAGGAATCAGATCACTGCATTCAGAGCTCGATCGCCACCTGCCCACCGGCGTAGGGGTAGGGGCAGTACCGACGCGGCTACCCCGTGTGGTCCCACCTATTCCACGGTCGCTCCGACTTTGATAGACATAGCATCCAGGTTCTTGCACCCCCTCTCCCCGTCAGAAATCATCCAGTGGAGGGTGATCAATGACCTGGTTCGTATGTATGATGAGGAAGGGATCATCCCCGCCAGGGGCATGGCCCGTTTGGGTCTAGAAGCGGCTTCGCCTCACCACCATCTCCGCCCTCGAGGGCCGCGCAGGGAGCCGCCGCTCCCCACGCCGACGTTCAACCGTTTCGGGAGCCTATCCCTGAAGTGCCTTGACACATCCCTCCCCTACGCCAATGAGGTGGGGGATGTATGGGTCCACCCGATCGGCGATCCGTCCCAGGGGTTAATGGCAAGAACCGCCGCCAGGCTGCGTCGACGCCGCCACCCGACTCCCAAAGCTGAGGAGTAGGAAATCTTCGTGCCCTCACCGCCGGTTCTGGCCCATTTGACTCGACGCCAGTGTCGGGCGTGAGCGGGAGAGAATGACCGTCTAGGGGAATCAAAATCAGCAACCAATGTGGCTCAAGACATTGCTGATTCCTGTAACCAGATCCCCGAAAACGATGAGCTGGTGCTGCCACGTGCCCGATTGGGATCGAAACCTCGACCGCCCTGCAGGCAAGTTGGGTCGAATCTCCCGGTCGCGGACACAGGAAATGGCCACTGCGGACCATCCCGCGGTAGTGTCGCTCACAATGAAGTATCATTCCGTTCTACCGATCTGGAAAGCCGAAAGCTTCTTCGCGACGGCTATGCTCCGGGTATGACTCCTTCCGATGCCCACTGCATGGGGTATGAGGTCACTCCCCCTACTATCGGCAGCGAGTATGGAGCCGTTGTGTATCTAGTCGATCACTCACATGGAGGTCCTCCCCATGTCCCTTTTGACATCTGTCCCGGTGCTTCTCACACCCCGGACTTCAGTCCCCTCCACCCCAACTCTACTGTGGCTGGGGAACCCCATGACGGAAATCATCCTTACCCTGGGGAGCTACCCAGGGGCAGGAAGGCCGGGCGTCGTCGCCACAGTAGGAATGTTAGGGGAGTCTGGACGGAAATTAGACCAGTCCGTTTCTCGGATTCCGAGGCAGAGTATGACTTGACGATGGAACCTCCCCCCCCCCCCCAACCCTTCGAGTTGAGGGCAGGGATAGGGACGCGGCGCGTCAGTCTCGTACTCCCTGAATGTGAGATCCATATGATTCCCTCCTTCCTTCGAAGGTATATCTAGGAGGACGAGGACTTGGTGTACCACAGAGGATCAAGCCCGCAGTTTCCACTGGCCTCATCGGAAGCACCTCCCACCCCTGTTAGGGAGGGTGAGGAACTTTTCTGGGGACTGATGGAAGAATCGCGAGGCGATATACCCTCGGCGGGCACCGACGCTGTGACAGGAGGCCCATTCGTCGGCCCATCCTATCGCGATGTGGCAGCCAGGGCACTGCAACCCCTGGAGGATGACCCAGGGATCGGCGGCCAATCGGCATGTTTGCCGTGTTCCCCGCCGGCCAGCCCACCGCCCTGATGGCCTTCCTCGGTGCCATTTCCAATTTTCTGACTTTCCATGGTGGACGAGCATGGGCGGCATGTTCCAGACCCCGAACCGGAGCTGTGGAGCTTCTGGAACATTCTTACAGTGGGGCACTTCCCTGAAATGTATTGGCCGGTCTCAGAATTAGATTTTGATGTGCCAAAGTCACTCACCCCGGGAGAGTTTGAGTGCTTCTGCCAGATTCCTCGGGTGACTCACTCCCACCTTCACCGTCAGCTAGCACCTTATCCCAGGAGCCAAGCGCATCTCGAGGAGATCGGTGAGAAGTGTCGCCGGGTCGACCTAGCAGCACTCCCCGCGGTCTGGCACCCCGAGTCACTGGAACCACATGGGTCCCTTCAGCAACAATGCGGCCAAAGTTTTCAAGTACTCCGCAGAGTTATTGAGGAGGCCAACCCCCACGTGCACGTCCGCGGATGGGGGCAGTATGCTGCTCTCCTCTTCTGTGCGATCCGCCGACAACCGGATCCACTGGTCAGCCCTGAGGGGAAGTCTCCAAGGGCAGTGGCAGTCAATATGGTTGACCTCTTGGATGAGGGAAATGTTTTGGAGCCCCTCGTTGGGGACTCACCCCTGAGGACAGGCCGCTACTGAACCCATCTGGGAGGATTACTCGCCAACAGAGGCACCTCCTAGGTCTTCTTGTACCCACGGAGGCACTAGCGCAGGGCTGAAACATCGGCAAGGGTAAAGAGCCTGTCAGGTCTATCAAACTCGCCGACCCATATGCCTCGGTGCAGAAGGTAGAGGAAGATCCCGAGAAGGCCACGATGCGCCAACAGCTACCTGAGAAAAATAGGCTGGTTGATGTGCTATTGGTCGAATGCATTGCAGAGCGGCGACCTGACTACGACGACCCTAGACCAGGACAGAAGGGGAAGGAACATCTACCCCTTGCTGATATTCCCCTGGGAAACCGTGACCGTGTCGTGTTCGCCGACAGGGGAGACACTGGAACCCATGGCAAGAGGGCGCGATATGTTTCGCCGAACCCTCCCGAGCGGCAAGACCACATGGGGGACCCTGCTCGTTTTCCTCTCGCCGCTCCGAGAGTCGCTCCGCCAGCTGCCCCGTGAGCCGCTGAGCGCGACTACCGTATCGAAGATCCTGGAAACACGCTTGTGGTTAGAGATCCCCGTCAGGACAGGAATCCGCATCCGAATGATCTGATGTAAGTACTCATCGCCCGCTTGGAGGCCCTGGAAGCTCGACATGTGGAAATCTCACCGGAGGGCAAGCCATACCCAGCATGGGTAGATGACATGCCGGCTCCTCCAGGATTTGGGAACCCCACTTTTCCCCCATTAACGGGACCAGAGACCCGCCAAAACACTTGGCCCACTTCAACTTGAGGTGCGGTCTTATGTTAGGGACTCCGGCGTAGTAGGAGGTTGCCAAGCTCCGGTGCTTTGTTCAGACACTGGAAGGACCAGCATTCGTCTGGTACAGCTAGCTCCCTATTGGATCTATGACTAGCTGGGAGGACCTTCACTGGAAATTCCTCTACCAGTTCAGTTCCACAACTCAGAAGACGAACATTGCAGACCTCCTCAGGTGCAAGAAAAGGCCCGACGAGCGAGTCGCGGACTTCATCGCCCGGTGGAAGGGGCTCACGTACTCCCTTAACATGCCACTGACTCAGGAGAAATTACTGACAATGTGTGTGGGGAATGTCAAGGTGGAGTTGGATCCTTCTCTGGTCATGTAGAATTACCTTGGAGGGTTCTGTGACTTCTTGGACAAGCCTCAGTGCCTCGAAGTAGACCTGCAACAGGCCGGTCAGGCACGCCCGCTGCCTCCTATAATATCTGCAAGAAGAGCCTCCAGATCCGAGCCCACTGTTGTGGGTCAGATAGAGGCCCCCAAACAGCTAGAGTTGCTGCCGGTGAGGCCAGCTCAGTATGATCCTAGGGGTCCACCCCCACGTGCACAGCCTCCGGCCCAGCAGCGACCACCAAAAAATCGGCAGGCGACTTCGCGTAACGCACCACCACCACCTAGGTGAGGTAATCTGGCTCCGCTTCTTCGGCCTGCTCCTCCGGACCCTGACCATGGTAATCCCCCATGATCACCCTTTCCAGACAGAAGGAATCATACTTACTCATTTGGCAAGGCCCAGGTCCCCGGTTATTTCCGTAGCACCATGGAGCAGAGGATCGTGCGACTGCCTGAGTGCCGAAAGCCAGAAGAGGCGTGTCTCACTGATAGCCCTAAGAACTGCCCTTATTGCCGGATCCTGGGGCACACCATCCAGCAATGATATGTGTTCAAGGACTGGCTCCAAGACCATATTGAAAACAACATAGTCAAGTTGGGCCCAGCCCTGGCACAAGTGGCGGGTGTCTTCGTGGGATCAGATGGCAGTAGTGAAAACAGGGATGGGTGGGAACAGGTTTCCGACCACGGGTCCCAAATGTATAACGAATGGATGGCCCGCATGACGGTCGCCCGTTCCCATGGCATCATCCATGCCCGCCTGAGTCAGCCAGGGCCCTCGGAGTCTGCGAACGCCGCTCTGGCGTCGTCGTCCCAGCCTACTTCTTCCCAGAAGAGCAGGCGGCGGCGCAAGAAGAAAGAACACGCCCTGCTATTGCCGTCATCTTCTCACACGCTTGGTGATTTCATGCCCCCAAATATGGGGATCCCTCCGAGACCCCGTCCGGTGGTGGATGACTCAATGAGTGAAAGCCCGGGGTATGCTTCGGTTAACACGGTAGAGTTGGTAAATCCCTTTTTGGCTCCCGACGATGAGGAGCACCAGGTGGACCTCCCAGAAATCCCGGGGTATGCTTTGGTTAACACCGTAGAGTTGGTAAATCCCTTTTTGGCTCCCGACGATGAGGAGTGCTAGGTGGACCTCCCAGAAAGCTCGGGGTACACTTCGATTAACACCGCAGAGTTGGGAAATCCATTTTTGGCTCTCGACGATGAGGAGCGCTAGGTGGACCTCCCAAAAAGACCGGGGTATGATTCGGTTAACACCGTAGAGTTGGTAAATCCCTTTTTGGCTCCCAACGACATGGAGCACCAGGTGGACCTCCCAGAAAGCCCGGGGTATGCTTCAGTTAACACCGTAGAGTTGGTAAATCCCTTTTTGGCTCCCGACGACGAGGAGCGCAAGGTGGACCTCCCAGGATTCCCGTTGTACGCATCGGTTAACACCGTAGAGTTGGTAAATCACTTTTTGGCTCCCGATGATGAGGAGCTCCAGGTGGACCTCCCCAATGTCCCCAGTTGTCACCAACGTCGACGGAGCCGTGGCTACGTGAATCGCCAGGGCACAACAGTTGTCACCTCCAGTCAGGTTGTGCATGCTACCGATACCAGGCAGCAAGCCCAGTACAAAGAGAAGCACTCGCGACTCCCTCAACCTGTGACAATAGGTTCGGTTCTACCACCTTTTGTGTTGCTGGATCTGGCGGAACCACCGTGCCCGCGTTGCATCCAGCCCAGCCCTGCCACTGGCCGACTATGGCCTTCCGGTCCTAGCACGACAGCCACCTCCCAGGCTTCAGCTAGTGAACAGCGGGACGAGCCTAGTACCAGTCAGTCACCGGTCCCTCCAACAGGGCCCGTCATGCCCCCAATCACAGAGCGACCTCTTGTATACAGAAGCTCGCGTTTGGCGCAAATGTATGATGTCCTGAAGCATCTGGTCAGCATTCTGGCAAGGCATTCCATCCTTGAGGCCCTTCGCCTGTCGTCTGAAATGCGTGAGGCGCTCACCGAGGCTCTAAGGAGCCCCCTCCAGTTTGAAACAAAGGTTGCGGCCGCAGAAGCCTTCCACACCGAGGAGATTGAGGAAGCTGAATGTCAGGCGGTTATCACATTCTCCAGTGAAGATGAATACCCTCCCATACAGGGGGACATCTGCCCGCTGTACATCACCGGCCAGTTCAATGGCGTGGAAGTCTGTCACTATCTTGTCGACACGGGTTCTGGGATTAACTTGATCCCAACTCGGACACTGTGAAAACTGGGGTTGTCCAAGGATGATTTAACTCCCTCTGACCTCAGAATCTAGGGGTATGACCGGACCGAGCACACTCCACTCGGCATGATTCATCTGAAGACCCAGTTCGGCGGCTTAATTGACAATACTGAATTCATGGTTGTTTCTCAGGACACTTCCTACAATGCATTGATGGGAAGGACGTGGCTCCATGTTCACGCAATGGTTCCCTCATCATACCATCAGTGCCTCAAATACTCCCTTAAGGGTTGAGTGGGTGTGCTCCAAGGAGATGCGTCTCCGTTTGCCTCTTGTGAAGCTCGTTACCTGGATGCTGACTATTACAAGAGCAAGGACAAGCAAATTCTGGAAGGTGAGGTTGAGCCCACCGCTGTCGCGAGTGAACCCTGGGCAGGTTTGGATGACACATATGTCTTCCCAATCCATCGGTTGGAGGCCACGACTCCCGATATGGGAGAGTTCTTTGTTGTCTCGGGTACCAGAGGAAGGCATATTTCCGGGTCTAATCGATGGCGGGAAATCAGCTCGTACTCTTACACCAACCAGGCTTAGGTGATCCCCGATCCTCATACCCCTGTACGATATCGGGACGTTGGGCTCAAGGCAAGGGCAGCACGTCATACATGTCTGTTTGGCCAAGCGTGATTCGACCGGCTCAAGCCAACGCATTACCACTACTTTGATGTCATAAAGCGTTTCCCCTTGGGCCGATGGCCGGATGGGATTGGATCAACCACCTTCATCGCCATGATCTCCGCGGTGCATGATTCTCCCGTTGTGACAACCTCTTCCGCCCAAGCCGGTGCCAGCTCCCCATCAGGGTCGAGCAGCCCCGAAACGGCTCCCCCCGTGGGGGATCCTTCCACAAGCGGACAAGAAGACTTGGAAGATGCTCCCCCCTCCTTTGAAGAAAGAATTGATGTTATTAATATTTTCATGACTTATTATATTCCCCCTTTATTTATTTTATATGAAATGTTCATAATTTGTGTGAAATATTAATGTTTTAATATTAAGTATAATATTTGAGCATTTTTAGAAGTAGTCCAATTGAGTCAGATTAATGTTTTAATTATAACTGTCAGTATACTGATAAAAATTGTGTGGTTCTTGTTTTTTAGGATTCTCCTTGCAATATAAAACATTTCATTAGAAGGAACCATGATCCTATTCTGCCATTTGAAGGTTCATATTGTCCTCACAAACTAGACCAAAGAATCTGTGAACAAACTGGACCAGCATTGAAGACTGATTTACTGCGCTCAATACAGAAGTCCAAAAACATTAACTCTCCACCATAATTCGGGGGACACTACATGTCATCTTGGATAAAAATTTCAAGGCCCAAATACAAGGACAAGGGGCCCAAATAAAGCTTTGCAGTCCAGCCCACCATTCTGGACGAAAATTAAAATCAGTATAGTATGCATGACATATCTAATGATGTAACCATCAAATAGATCTGAGCTTTTTCAGTGGGGAAGAGGAGATATAAGAGGCGGACTTTTTTGAAGATGTCATTCGGATTTGAAGGCATCGTCCTGTTCAACAATCCATTCACATTTTGGTCATCGAAAAAGCATGGATAGAAATGGACAGTTTACCTTTGTTTAATAAAACCGCCATAACTTTGGATCCACTTGTCCAAATCCCTCCATATTTGGACAGTAGTCGGAAAACGTTATTATCTACAACTGTGAAGAAGGAAATAGATAGATATTCGGCTGTCTGTATAGCCAAAGTGGCGATGAAAGTGGAGGGACAGATTAGGAATGCAAACAGTCCACTCCTTGGGCTATAAATACTCTCCCCATCTCTCCTTGAGAGAGGTTGGAATTTCAGAAGAGACGATATAATATTGGCACGACCAAAGACTTACCAAAGGCTTGTGAGGACCTTCCATACTCTAGTTTTCACTTCAGAGACCTTTCCTCCTCTCTTTGTTTTCACTTACTTTTGTGTTCTTCTTTTTTGTAATCTTGTAATTGTCTTTCTTTGTAATTCTGTTTTAAGGCAAATTACTTCTTCAATATCTCTTATTATCATCCACCTTCTGTAGTTTAATATTTCTGTTCTTAAAATAGTTTAAATTCAGTTGAATCCCCTTCCCTTCTTTTGCTTCCTCATTCAATCGAAAATCCGTTTTTAATTATCATCATCGTTCGTGTGTGTGTGTCAACGTACCACTCTTTTCTAATCCCTTTCTTTTTATTCTTTCATAATTTATCTTCATAATTATTTTAACCAGAATATTAAACATTCAAATGGATGAGTAAATATCTCATTGGGGTGAGTTATAATTCGGGGATGTTAAGTGATTGAGAGTTTTTCTCGATGAGTATTTTTTAAATTAATATTGTGTATGTTAAACATAATATGTCATGGATTAATGATATGTTTTGTTTAATGAGTGGTTTCCATGGATTATTGGAACCATAAATACACTACCATAAATAATTTTTGATTTCGATTAGAACCCTAAGTTAAGTTAAGGCTTGGATTAAAGCCTTCACACTTAGGAATTCCAATCAACGTCAACTTATGACATGGTTGTTAATTTAATGAAATACAAAGTAGGGCTCAAGGATATCACATGTTTAACTCCCCAATGATGATCTCACCCCAATCATTATCAATTTGGTAAATCAAACATCATCCATCAATCATTTCAATTAATCTCTACAAACAAACCCCCCCTAATCAAAATATAATCAACTAAAAACAAACGACTATTAAAAAGTATCATCGCCGAGGATTCGACCCGAGTGCTGCTATACACATTTGCAGAGCATCGGAACCTTGAACGGTAGATAGGCGACAATCAGACGCACTTTCAAATGGCGCCGTTGCCAGGGATGGTGATTTAAGTAGTAATTAGTTTCTGGTTATTGTAAAAAAACCAAAAAATCAAAATTTATGAAAAAAAAATTGAAAAAAAAACACAAAGAAAAACCCTTCTTCCTCTTAAAAATAATAAACTGAAAAAATACAAAGAAAAACCCGTCTTCCTCATCCTTTCTAAATCTCTCTGAATGCCCCGCAGCCTCCGAAACAATCACTCGGATTTGTTTGACCCCGAAATTGATAGAACTCTTTGTCGACTTAGGAGGACCATTAGGGATAACAAAATCACCCATGAACCAATCATTGTCGTAACAATTGAATTAGATATGGCCAATCCTAGGGGACAAACATTGAATGAACTTGCTGCCCCTGATATGAATTAACAACCTCTTGGTATTCAATATCCAAACATTGAAGTTGACTTCGAACTCAAATCGGGTTTGATTCATCTTCTCCCTCATTTTCACGGGCTAGCAGGTGAGGATCCACATCTTCACCTTAAAGAGTTCAAGTAGTATGCTCTACCATGAATCCTAAAAGGGATTATGAAGAACAAATCAATCTTTGAGCATTCCATTTCTCCCTAGCTGACTCTGCCATGTAATGGCTCTACTACCTCCCTCCTGGTTCTATAACTACATGGAATGACATGAAGTGTCTCTTTCTAGAGAAATTCTTTCCTACTTCTCGAACAGCTTCTATCCGAAAGGAAATAAGCGGCATCCGTCAATTCCCTAATGAATCACTCCATGAGTATTGGGAGAGGTTCAAAAAGCTTGTGGCAAGTTGTCCACACCATAAAATCCCTGACCAACTACTGATCCAATACTTCTATGAGGGGTTATTGGCTATGGAGCAAACTCTCATTGATGCTGCAAGTGGCGGTGCTCTTGTTGATAAAACTCATGTAGCTGCACGGGAACTCATAAGCAACATGGCTGCAAACACGCATCAATTCCATACTCGTGCACATGCTCAAATGAAACAAGCCCAACAGAATCAATCCATAGAGCCCAACAAGACGACTGAGTGGATGAGTGAACTTGCAGGTCTTGTGCATCAACTTGTGGTGGCTACTAAAGCCCCAACCTCATTTTCTCCACAGTCACTATTCCCTTGACCTATCAGAAATTGTAAAATCTGCAACTCTCCATCTCATCTGATTGACACATGTCCACAACTTCATGATGATCCATCTGATTCATCTAGTCCAATGGAGCTCAATGCGGCAAATGCTCAGCGAAACTTCAACCCTCAACAATCAGGTCGGTTTGTTAGAAACTTCAACCAACCCTACTCTGAGCCCTTCTCTTCTACCTTTAACCCACCTCTGAGGTATGGTAATCCCATTTCTCATCCTCCCCAGTTCCCTCATCAAAATCCAAACCAGTTCCAATATGTTCAAAGTGGTGGTAACATCCATCAACCTTATCATATTGTTCCTCAACCCCAAAGGAACAATCCTCCTCCTGGATTCCACTATCCTAACGAGCCTTCCCAATTCCCCACCCAATACAATCGCTTTCCCAAGAACCAAAATCAAGGCCAACCCAATTTGGGACAAGCCTCTTCTTCTAAATAACCATGGGAAAGTGCTGTAGAGGATCTTGCTTCCTTCACCTGTTCTAGCCTCAAGAACATTGAAACCCAAATAGGTCAACTTGCATCCCACCATAGCCAGCAACAACCATCCAATTCATCCCAACTCCCATCTCAACCATTACCCAACCCTAAGGGTAATGTAAGTGCAATTGCACTTAGATCGGGAAAGCAAATTGTTATTCCCCATGCTGATTTCTCTACCTCCCCTTTCGATGTTGATCTAGAAAATGAAAAGAACAAAAAGATGGAAAAGGAACTTGAATCCACTCCTTCACCTACTTCCATTCCTCTAAGGAACCCAATTCCTTTTCCTCAAGCCATCTTTAATCCTAATAAGTCCTTTGAACCTGATCCTGAAATGCTTGACATGTTTAGTCGTGTAGAAGTGAACATCCCCCTCTTAGATGCCATCAAACAAATCCCTAAGTATGCCAAGTTTCTTAAGGAATTGTGCACCCATAAGAGGAAACTTAGAAACATTGAAAATGTTTCAACCCAACAGTCCATTCCAATGATGTGCAGAGATCCAGGGACCTTCACGGTTCCATGTCAAATAGGGAGTTCCAACTTTGATGATGCACTCATAGACATTGGAGCCTCAATAAATGTCATGCCCAAATCCATTTTCTCCAACCTTGGTCTAGGTCCCTTTCACCCAACAGGTGTTGTCATTAAATTAGCCAGTCGAAGCACTGCCAGACCTGAGGGGATAATTGAGGATGTTCTTGTTCGGTTCAATGATCTTATCTTCCCAGCTGATTTCTATGTCCATGGCATGGAAGGTGAGACGACCTCTTCTCGATCTCCCCTAATTCTAGTAAGACCATTCCTCATGACTGCGAGAACCAAGATTGATGTCCATTCAGGCATCTTATCCATGGAATTCAGTGACCAACTGGTCAAGTTCAACATTTTCCAAGCCATGCGATACCCAACTGAGGATCACTCTGCATTCTCAATCCATGCTTTTGAGGACACTTCTAAGATTCAATCGAACCCCTATCCACCATGTTCTTCATGTTCTAATGATAAAGGATCTTGTGAAATCTACACCATTATTAACTAAGTCATAAATGGTGAAGTTGATGTGGACCTCTCATTCATATACTCCATCAATATAGAGGAACTTGAAAACTCTCTTGAATCCCACATCAACTCTGATCTCTACTGCTCCACCTTGGACAGTGTTGAGGAAAATGATCCAAACCCATCTGGAATCCTTTCTTCTGCTCCTAACTTGTCTAGTTCTCAAATCAAGGCTGAAACTGATCTAAAACCACTTGCTTCACACCTCAAGTATGCATTCCTTTTCCATGATCCCTCCTACCCTGTCATTATCTCTAGTTCACTTTCTGACACTGAGGAGTCCCAACTTGTTCAAGTGTTAGAGGAAAAAAAATGCCTTAGGTTGTACCCTAGAGGATATTCTAGGAATCAGCCCTGCCCTTTGCATGCATCACATCCATCTAGAGGAATCATCCAAACCAATTAGGCAACCTCAAAGAAGACTCAATCCACTCATACTTGAGGTAGTTAGGGAATAGATTACCAAGCTTCTTCAAGCTGGTATTATCTACCCAATTTCTGATAGTGAATGGGTTAGTCCAATTCAACTCGTTCCTAAGAAGGGAGGGATAACAGTTGTCACAAATGAACATGGAGAAGTGGACACAACACGAGTGAAAAAAAATGGCGTGTGTGCATAGATTATCGCAAATTGAATGCTGAAACACGAAAAGATCACTACCTACTTCCTTTACTTGACCAAATTCTTGAGAGATTGGGAGGAATGTCACACTATTGCTTTCTTGATGGTTACACCGGCTACATCCAAATTCCAATCGCACCTCAAGACCAAGAAAAGACCACATTCACATGCCCCTTTGGAACCTATCCCTATAGGCGAATGCCTTTTGGCCTTTGTAATGCTACTGCAACATTCCAGCGGTGTATGATGAGTATCTTTTCTGAATTCATTGAGAATTCCATGGAGGTCTTCATGGATGACATTACCATTTATGGAAATTCATTTGAATGTTGCTTACATTCACTCTCTTTGGTCCTTCAATAGAGTGTCAAGTGCAACCTTGTGCTGAATTTTGAAAAATGTCACTTCATGGTTCCAAATGGGATTGCTCTGGGGCACATAATTTCTCAAGAGGGTATCCAAGTTGATCCAGCCAAAATTGAGGTGATCCAATCACTTCCTAAACCCAAATCAGTTCGAGAGATTCGGTCCTTCCTTGGTCATGCTGGTTTCTATCAGCGATTCATTCAAAACTTCAGCAATATTTCCCTCCCACTCACTCGTTTACTTTAAAATGATGTCACATTCAATTTTGATGAGGCTTGCAAGAGAGACTTCATTGAACTCAAATCTGCTCTCACATCTACTCCAATAATCCAACCCCCAGATTGGTCCTCACCATTTTAATTGATGTGTGATGCTTCTGATAGGGCCATTGGGGCTGTTCTTGGTCAAAGAAGAGAAAAAATTCCTCATGTCATCTTTTATGCCTCAAAAACATTGGATGAAACTCAATCACACTACACTGTGACTAAAAAAGAACATTTAGCTGTGGTTTTTGCCTTGGATAAATTTCGGCCCTATCTCTTAGGTGCCAAAATCATCATCATCACAGACCACTCAGCATTAAAGTTTATACTTAAGAAAAGTGATTCCAAACCAAGGCTAATAAGATGGATTTTAATGCTCCAAGAGTTTGACCTTGCGATAAAAGATAAACCTGGAAATGAAACCCCTATGGCTGACCACCTAAGTAGAATTTCTAATTCTTCTCATTCTGAAATAATTGATCATGAATTTCCAACTGAACACCTATCATCTCTCACTCCAAAGTTACCATGGTATGCCCCAATTGTAAATTACTTGGTTTCTGGGGTTTTCCCTGAATATTTTTCAAAAGAACAAAAAGAAAAGATGAAAAGTTATTCAAAAAATTATTTTTGGGACGATAATAAACATTGGAAAACTGGGGTTGACATGGTAATTAAGAGATGTGTTGATAAAACTGAACAATCCTCCATATTGGAATTCTGCCACTCAATGCCTGGAGGTGGCCACTTTGGACCACAAAGGACTTCTCGAAAGGTCCAAGATTCTGGATTCTTTTGGCCTTCACTCTTCAAGGACTCACACGAGTTCTGTCAATCATGTCCCACTTGCCAAAAGTTTGGCACAATTTCCAAAAGAAATGAAATTCCTTAATAGCCATTAATCTTCTGTAAGCTTTTCAATGTTTGGGGAATCGATTTCATGGGACCTTTTCCCCCTTCCAATGGATTATCCTACATTCTCCTTTCTGTTGACTATGTTTCTAGGTGGGTCGAGGCCAAACCCACTAGGAAGGATGATGCTCAATCTATGAGTGAGTTCCTCAAAACCCATATCGTCCATCGATTCGGAACACCATGTGCTTTGATAAGTGACTTAGGAACTCATTTCTGTAATAGAACCATGAAGTCACTTTTGAAAAAGAATGGGGTTGTACATAAAACATCCACTTCATATCACCCTCAAACAAATGGAATGGATGAACTTTCTAACAGCAAAGTGAAAAGAGTGCTTGAAAGAATTGTTAAGCCCACAAGAAAAGACTGGCCCGATAGACTTGGTGATGCACTTTGGGCCTATTGAACATCCTATAATACACCCATTGGGATGTATCCATTTAGGCTAGTTTTTGGTAAAGCCTGTCATTTACCAGTTGAAATCCAACATAAGTCATTTTGGGCTGTCAAAACTTATAATTTGGATTGTGAAAAATCTGGTGAAGATAGATTGTTGCTGTTGACTGAATTGGAGGAGCTTCGACTCCATTCGTATGAGAACTCCATTCTCTACAATGAAAAGGCAAAGTCACTCCATGAAAACCACATTCTTCGAAAGGTATTTCATGAAGGTGAGAAGGTAATGCTCGTTAATTCTCGATTTTGACTTCACCCAGGTAAGCATAATTCTCGTTGGGAAGGTCCTTTTGTTATTACTAACGTTTACCCATTTGGTGCAGTGCAAGTCCAAGACCCCTCTTCCAAAAGAAAATTCATGGTTAACAGACATCAGTTAAAGCATCACCGTGAGAGGTCTCACAATCCAGGAACCACGTCGACTTCCATCGAAACCCCATCCACTTCAATAGAACCACCACTGGATGGAGACCTGCCAAATCCAAATCAGGGGGCACCTCTTTCCCTTTAACTCTCTCTCTATCTCTTCCTATCTCTACCTCATTCTTATTCTTCCTCTCTCTTTCATTTTTTTTACCACTTTATTCATCAAACCCTTTCTTTTTATCTTTATTGTGTGGGTGTGTATTTAAAAAAACCTTAAAAACTAAAAAAAAACCAAAAAACAAAATTACTTAAAAAATTACAAAAAAAGATTCATGCTTACTCACCATCGAGTTTTGAAATTTTTTCAAACCATTTTGGGGAGTTAACAGATATATTTTCATCTCAAAAATTTTGTATTTTCATCCTGACTTTGGATAAAGAATTTTGTGTCAAACCCAACAAATTTTGAATGCTCAATTTTTGATTTGGAAAATGCTTTTCCCCTACAGTGAGGAATAACATTAGCCATCATGTGAAGGTCATCTATGGCCATATTTTTCATTATGTGTCTTCACCACTGATTATGAGTCTTGAGTTTGTGGACCTTCGATTTGAATTTCCATCTTTTGTGTGCATTAATATGATAGAGGCATTTTCTATGCCAAATGAGAATCAGAATAGCCAAATAGCCTCTTGTTACCCTTACATTGATCCTACTTTTGAAAGCCCCTTTGATCCTATGAAACCTTTCTTTTGATAGCCACATTACAAGCCTAATACCTTGTACTACCCAACATCTTCATGGATTTTCAATGTACAATTTATTGAAATTTAAGTGTGGGGGGAATGGACATCATTTTTGGGCGTACTTTCATTGATTTCCAATGTGTCATCATATGCTTGAGGGCAAGCATCCATTCAAGTGTGGGGGAGAGGTTGTAATTCTGTGAGCTTTGGGGTGTATATGTGTAATTTTCATTTGTACAAAAGTCATTGAAAAGTGTTCAAAAAAATGAAAAAAATTATATTAAAAAAAATGAAAAAAAAGGAATGAGTTGTGTCTTGGGTGGGTCAAAAATCATTCATCATCAACCTTTGATCGTGTTATAAATACTAAAATTAGTTCCATGAGAAGATCAAACATGTGTTGGGAGATGACTGTGAGACTTGTTTCAAGCACAACTTTCGAAAAAAAAGAGCAAAAAGAGAAAAAAATAACACTTGAATCATCTTGTATTGTGTTATTATTGGAAGTCTTCCATGTTGTACATATTCCATCATATCACCCTATTCCATTTTCTATCTCCCTCACTTTTCATTCATCACACATTCATGCCCTTGTAAATATGTGTTTCTATTTCCTTTCAAATCAAATTTCAAAAAAAATGTGCATTGATTTTTCCATGTTGTTGTTTTCAACCCCTATTTTCCTTTGGACATTATATACCTATTGTCCCATAGCCACTGAAAACCCCCTTAAAATACCTCTTGATTCTTGTACACATTAGATTTGTGAATGGAAGCTGAGAGCTCTTACAAACTCTTGATTTTCACTTTTTGTTGGTGAATGAGTGAACCTCCTAAAATACATTTTTATCATCTTGAGAGCAGTAAGTTTTGAGTGCCTACATTTTCCAATTCAAACCCTGAACATGAAAAAATGAATTGTTTCTGATCCATTATTGTGAACCAAATTTGTGATGGAATTCAATATGGATGAGTGAAATAGTCTAAACCTCACCTGATTGGAGGAAACAAAATTTTAATATTTGTTGGTGAGTGAAAATGATTTTGTCATGTTTTTATATTTGTTTCAAATGAGGACACGCACAAATCTAAGTGTGGGGGAGTTGATGTTATTAATATTTTCATGACTTATTATATTCCCCCTTTACTTATTTTATATGAAATGTGCATAATTTGTGTGAAATATTAATGTTTTAATATTAAGTTTAATATTTGAGCATTTTTAGAAGTAGACCAATTGAGTCAGTTTAATGTTTTAATTTTAACTGTCACTATACTGATCCCAATTGTGTGGTTCTTGTTTTTTAGGATTCTCCTTTCAATATAAAACATTTAATTAGAAGGAACCATGATCCAATTCTGCCATTTGAAGGGTCATATGGTCCTCACAAACAAGACCAAATAATCTATGAACAAACTGGACCAGCCTTGAATATTGATTTACTGGGCTCAATACATAACTCCAAAAACATTAACTCTCCACCATAATTAGGGGGACACTGCATGTCATCTTGGATAAAAAATTCAAGGCCCAAATCCAAGTACAAGGGGCCCAAATAATGCTTTGAAGTCCAGCCCACTATTCTGGCCGAGAATTAAAATCAGTATAGTATACATGACATATCTCATGATGTAAGAATCAAATCGAGCTGAGATTTTTCAGTGGGAAAGGGGAGATATAAGAGGCCGACTTTGTTGAAGAAGTCATTCGGATTTGACGGCATCGTCCTGTTCAGAAATCCATTCACATTTTGGCCATCGAAAAAGCATGGATTGAAATGGACAGTTTACTTTTGATTAATAAAACTGCACTAACTTTGGATCCACTTGTCCAAATGCCTTAATATTTTGTCCGTAGTCGGAAAACGTTATTATCTACAACTTTTAAGAAGGAGATATTTGGAGATTCTGCTGTCTGAATAGCCAAATGGGCGATGCAATTGGAGGGAAGGATTAGGAATGCAAACAGTCCACTCCTTGGGCTATAAATACTCTCCCCTTCTCTCTTTGAGAGGGGTTGGCATTTCAGAAGAGAGGATATAATATTGGCACGACCAAAGACTTACCAATGGCTTGTGAGGACCTTCCATACTCTAGTTTTCACTTGAGAGACCTTTCCTCCTCTCATTGTTTTCACTTACTTTTGTGTTCTTCTTTTTTGTAATCTTGTAATTGTCTTTCTTTGTAATTCTGTTTTAATGCAAATTACTTCTTCAATATCTCTTATTATCATACACCTTCTGTAGTTTAATATTTTTGTTCTTAAAATACTTTAAATTCAGTTGAATCCCCTTCCCTTCTTTTTCTTCTTCATTCAATCGAAAATCCGTTTTTAATTATCATCATCGTTCGTGTGTGTGTGTCAACGTACCACTCTTTTCTAATCCCTTTATTTTTATTCTATTATTAATTTATGATAATAATTATTTTAACCAGAATATTAAACATCAAAATGTCTGAGTAAATCTCACATTGGGGTGAGTTATAATTCGGGGATGTTAAGTGATTGAGAGTTTTGCTCGATGAGTATTTTTTAAATTAATATTGTGTATGTTAAACTTAATATGTCATGGATTAACGATATGCTTTGTTTAACAAGTGGTTTCCATGGATTATTGGAACCATAAATACACTACCATAAATAAGTTTTGATTGAGATTAGAACCCTATGTTAAGTTAAGGCTTGGATTAAATCCTTCACACTTAGGAATTGCAATCAACGTAAACTTATGACATGGTTGTTAATTTAATGCAATACAAATTAAGGCTCAAGGATATCACATGCTTAAATCCCCAATGATGAACTCACCCCAATCATTATCAATTTGGTAAATCAAACATCATCCATAAATCATTTCAATTAATCTATACAAACAAACCCCCCTAATCAAAATACAATCAACTAAAACCAAACGACTATTACAAAGTATCATCACCGAGGATTCGACCCGAGTGCTGCTATACACATTAGCAGAGCACCGGATCCTTGAAAGGTCGATAGGCAACAATCGGCTGCAATTTCAGGCATCTCCACCACGGTCGATGAGCTAGTACAGGTGAACCTCAGTAGTGAGGCAGACTCGAGACCCACATTGGTCAGCGCCGTTATGCCTCCCGAGGAACAACAACAGTACATAGAATTCCTCAGACAGCACCATGATGTGTTTTCCTGGAGTTATGAAAAGATATCGGGACTAGATCCCCAGGTAGCCGTCCACCTCCTTGGCCTCCTAGCAAACCATCGCGGGTTCAAGCCGCCTCCCATAGAAATGCACCCCTTTCATGGTTCCATGGTTGAGGCCGAAGTTGATAAGATCGTTAAGGACAACTTCGTCAAGGAAGTCCAGTACCCCAGGTGGCTAGACAACATTTTCCCCGTTATGAAGAAGAATGGGAAGATCATGGTCTTCATCTACTTCCACGATCCTATTCACCACTGTCCGAAGGATGAATTTCCCCTTCCTGTGACAGAGCTGTTGATCGATGCAACGACCGGGTTCCAAGCCCTCTCCTTTATGGAAGGGTACTCCAGGTACAACAAGATCCGTATGGCCCCCGAGGATGAAGAGTTCACTGCCTTTAGGGCCCCCCAGGGCACTTTCTGCTACCGGGTTATGCCATTCAGCTTAAAGAATGTGGGTGACACCAATCAATGGGCTATGCACCACATATTCAAGCTGATCCTCGGGACACTGGTGGAGTGTTACAAAGATGACCTGATGGTTAAATCTCGTCATCATCAGGACCATCTCAAAGACCTTGAGAAAGTGTTCGGTTTCCTCCATTCTAGCCACTTGAAGATGAACCCATTGAAGTGTGCCTTAGGGGTCACCTTCGGAAAGTTTCTTGTCTTCATTTTAGGTATCGAGGTATCGAGATCGACCCCCAGAAGATCAAGGCTATCAGTCAGATGCCTCCCCCGAGTAATATTCGGGAGCTTCGAGGCCTCTAAGGCCACTTAGCCTATATACGTCGATTCATTTCAAATCTGGACAACAAGTGTAAGCCCTTCTCCCGGCTCATGAAGAAAGGCGCCACCTATGGGTGGGACGAAGAGCGTCAGACCGCTTTTGAGGAAATCAAGCAGTATCTGCTTCAACCTACGATCCTGATGCCACCCATTCCTGGAAAGCCGCTGGTCCTTTACGTGCCCACCCTAGAGCGATTCCTCGGTGCCCTTCTCGCCCAGAAGAACAACGAGGGATTAGAGAATAGCCTCTACTACCTCAGTCACATGCTCCTCGGTGCGGAAATTAGATAGTCTCCCATCGAGAAGAGCTGCCTAGTGCTCGTATTCGCCGTACAGAAATTGGGGAACTACTTACAGCACCACATGGTACAGCTGGTTTCTCGGGTAGACCCGTTGAAATACGTCCTGAGCCGGCCTATGTTGACCGGCCTATTGGCACGCTGGGAGGTGAGCCTCCAGTAGTTCTACATTAGGTTCGTACCTCAGAAGGCCGTCAAAGGACAAGTGTTGGTAGACTTCTTAGCTGCCCACCCAACCTCTGCGGACCAGCCACTAGATTTGGGCTTTCCTGATGAGGTGATCCTCTCAGCTGATCACGCCACCCCATGCTGGCAGATGCACTTTGACGTTGCCTCCCGAAGCCCTACCGGTAGAAGGCTCAATGATCCTAGGCTTAACTGAGTGGGCCTTGGTATAGTCTTCATCACCCCGGAGCAAGCCGTTCTGCCATATTCATTCTTGTTGTCAGAAGGCTGCACCAACAATGAGGCAGAATATCATTCCCTCATCACTGGCCTCGAGTTGGCTCTGGAGGTTAACGTACCCCACCTGAATGTGAAAGGGGACTCTGATCTAGTCATCAAGAAGGTTAACGGTGACTATGCTGTCTGGAAGCCGGAACTGATGCCATTGCTGGAGTGCACCCTCCATCTAATGACTAAGTTCCACTCCCAACCAGATGTCGTTCATGTTCCCCGGTCGCAGAACAGTTGAGCAGATGCTTTGGCCGGCCTGGCCGCATCACTCGCGGAGCCCGAACAAGATGACCTACTCATCCACGTGGCGCACCAGAGAGTCATTGCCCCTGTTATCCTAGAGGGAGATCGTGTCCCACGAGTGAACCATCTCACCGCTGGTACTCATACGTCGGGCCCCCCGGGCCTTCAGGCGTGGTGATTGAGACAGTTCCTGACTGGAGGACACCCTTGGTTGAATATCTCCGGCACTGTAATCTTCTGATGGACCGAGAAGAGCGGGAACGAATCTGGCTCAGTGTGCCGCAGTTCACCTTTCAAATCCATCCCAGCCGAGAGCAGCTCCTTTACAGGCGTGGGTTTGACGGTGTTATCCTCCATTTTCTTCAAGGAGTTGAGATCCCACAGGTCATGCAAGAAGTGCACCCTGGTTATTGTGGTGCCCACCAAGACGGGTCAAAGTTGTCCCAGTAGATTCGGAGTCTGGGATACTTCTGGCCCTCCATGATCCACGACTGCATCGAGTAAGCCAAGAGGTGTCATGCGTGCCAAGTTCATGCTAACATTGTGCATCTGCCACCGGAGCCTCTACATACTACTAATTATTCGTGTCCCTTTGCAGTCTGGGGGTTGGATGTCGTAGGGCCTTACCCGCCGGCGACAGCCCGCCAGTGTCGGTTCATCTTAACCGCCACAGATTTCTTCTCAAAGTGGGCAAAGGCAGCCCCGCTCCGGGAAGTCAAGGCTTGTTCTATCGCTGACCTCATGAGATCCAATATCATCCACCAGTTTAGAATACCTCACGCTATCCTCACGGATAATGGAACCAACGTCCGAGCGGCCGAGCTAAAGAGATTGTACGCCAAGTACAACATTCGCTCTAACCACACCTCCTGCTATCATGCGCAGGCGAATGGACAGATTGAGGCGTTTAAAAAAACCCTCTCTAAGAGTCGGCAAAAAATGGTTGGTCAGAACAAGAAAAGTTGGCTGGACAAGCTCCCCAATGCCCTCTGGGATTATAGGACGACGACTCGCAATTCCACCCAGGTGACTCCGTATTCCCTGGTATACGGAGTTGAGGCCGTCCTACCCATCGAGGTCCAGCTGCCCTCATTGCGCACAGCGGTCTATGACCAGCAAGCACCGGATAGAGATTCCGAGATCCGTCTAGCCGAATTGGAAGCGTTGGACGAAAGTAGGCTTCACGCTTTACATAACATGGAAAGGCATCAGAGCAGGATGACTCGAGCTTTCGATAAGTAGGTTCGACTCTTCTCTTTCCTGCAAGGTGACTTGGTGCTGGCTCTTAGAGCGCCAATGATTCCTTGCAGGAAACCACCCAAGTTGGAGCCCAAGTGGGAGGGGCCTTTTATTGTCCACAAGGTCTATCCCAATGGCGCCTATTCCCTGTTGACTATGGATGGTGAGCGTATGACTCCTCCCACCAACTCCATGTTCCACATGAAGTACTTTGCCTAACCGTATGGTCCTGCATGACCTTAAACTCTATGGTCCTGCATGACCTTAAACTGTATGGTTCTGCATGTCCTTAAACTGCATGGTCCTGCATGACTTTAAACTGTATGGTCCCACATGACCCTAAACTGCACCTTGGTCCGAGCTCTAAGACCTAAAACTAAGATCACCTTGGTCCGAGATCTAAGACCTAAAACTATGATCCTCTTGGTCCGATTTCTAAGACCTAAAACTAAGATCATCTTGGTCTGAGCTCTAAGACCAAAAACTAATATCCTCTTGGTCTGAGCTCTAAGACCTAATACTAAGGTCCTCTTGGTATGAACTCTAAGACCTAAAACTAAGATCCTCTTGGTCTGATCTCTAAGACCTAAAATAAGATCCTCTTGGTCCGAGCTCTAAGACCAAAAACTAAGATCCATATTTCGTCCAACATGACGTTAAACTGTATTTCCAGAACTACATCTAGCTTGATTCCCATACTAATGGGATACATAGGAACGCCCATACATTTAGTCTTTGGGTCCAGCTTGAGGTCCGCTGTCGCGTCTGTCTCGCCTTTGGGACCTTGACCACAGGATCGCATGGCGTGGTGTGAGATTATGTCCCCATTCACGTCGGGTTTGCAATAGCTGCACCACGCAGACCCTATCCTCAGGATTTGTCCCTCCTATGTCCAATGGCATTAAAAGACGCTTTCAAGTACTACGCATGGCTTGATTCCCATCCTTATGGGATACGTAGGACCACCTGAACACTTAGATGTCAGGTATAGCCCCATCTCTTAAGAGATCCCACGATCTCCCGGTTCTCAGGGTGTTTCGCATTATGCCCACTCTTTTTCCCGGGGATCTGCCATCTTTTGGCCGCTCTCGGACTGAGCCCTCTGTCCCTTTCAATTGGTCTGCTGATGTGCTCACAGTACTCTGGTCTAGGACATGGAGTGCCATATTAGACATAGACAAGTTCCATCCACTCTCCAAGCTTCGTGTTCCCCTTCATTCGGGCCCCTGTCATCCTTCATACCAAGAGGGACCCCCAAGAACGTCCTGGATACAACGCCCAAGGTCTATCCTACCGTCATGGGCCAATGCCCCTGAGGGTTTCAGACAACAAATTGATACGAATCCCACATTTCGAACATGTTTAGCGGTTGATGCTAACTTGTTTGTCCCCATTGCTAACACGACATGATGTTGCGTTGCGAAAATGGTCAGCAGTAATCCTCAGTCATCACACCGGCTTCCATGGGCCCTGAATGTTGGTGGCATGGTTCAAGTCATGTTCCTCCCCACTGTGTCAAGGTGGAATCTCGAAACTCCTTGTACTAACCCTCAGTACACCCCCACACATCAGACAGACCGAGCTGCATAACGGTGTCTCTCGGGGCTCCCGCGATCTAAGCGCTAGAGTATGTGCTTGGGTCTCTTCTTTACGGGTTGCGTACAGCTGGACCCACATCCCCATGGGGAATGAGGAGCCTCCCATACATTGCGTTTCAGGCCCATCATAGCTGGGAGATAGAATCTCCTTCCCCCCTAATGGTTGAACCCACGTAGGCCCCTTTGGCTCGAGGATCCTCTTTCGGATGGTCCAAACCATATGACCTTAAACTGTGTTGTTGGTCCAAACCATATGACCTTAAACTGTGTTGTTGGTCCAAAATATATGACCTTAAACTCTGTTGTTGGTCCAAACCATATGACCTTAAACTGTGTTATTATCCAAAACATACGACCTTAAATTGTGTTATGGTCCAAACCATATGACCTTAAACTGTGTTGTTGGTCCAAACCATATGACCTTAAAAAGTGTTGTTGGTCCAAGCCTTACGACCTCAAACTGTGATGGTATCGTCTCGGCTTCATGTTCAGTCCCTGGACTCAAGAATTTCCCCGGATAGCACATGGTATGTAGGGCTTCGGTCCTCATTCACGTTGGGTTTTGTAACCACCTTTCCATGTGTCCATTTCTCCCCTTACTCATTCATGGTCCACGCTCTAAGACCTTAAACTAAGATGATTCCAAGAACTAAGTGTTTCTTGATTCTCATCCTAATGAGATACGTAGGACTGCCCGGACATTTCGTCTTGGATCCAGCCCCAGGGATTACCGAACCCCGTCTTTTCTTATTGTCAGCCCCTCGGCCCGACTTCATGGGAAGTGGTGTAATCGGGACATCTACCTCGAGCAGGTTCGGGATGACCCATGGTAATAATGGGAGGCAGTAGTTCTCTCGCCAAAGAGGTCCTTCCTAGAAATTGGGACGACCCGTGATCTGGTCAGTATGTCCACCTAATGCGCCTTCACCATGGTGGCTCAATTTCAGGAGTGTTGGACTCTCTTTGAACAAAGAACCCCTCCACCTTCCACGCTTTGAGTCCCCCTTATTCGGATCCTCATTTCCTTTCATGTTTGACGGGACCCCCTAACAGTATGGATGCTCGACCTATGGTCCGCCTACTATCCTGGGCCAACGTTCTGGAGGACTGGTCATGTTTGACGGGACCCCCTAGCAGTACGGATGCTCGACCTATGGTCCACCTACTGTCCTGGGCCAACGTTCCGAAAAACTGACTGATGATATTTGAGTCAGGCCCCGTGTTGAGAACATGGTCAGTGGTCAGCCCTCATTTATTGTCCCCATTCCAGGACAACATGATATGGATGCTGTGTTTCCGCCACGGTTGATAGTTATCCTCCATCGTTGTGCCCCAATGTGTTCTGAATTTTGGTAGTGTGATTCAACCTTCGTCTCCATCTCCCTATGTTCGGATGGATTTCAATGCCCCCAGAATAGCCCCGCTCATGTGTTTGAGAACATTTAGAAGTCGACACATCAATCGGCCCAGGGTCTCCTCAAATGTCCAGGCCCAATTTTGGACGCCTGAAGCTTGGTCAATGCCCCACAATTGAACGAAATGATGGCACGATCATCTTCTGCTTCTCGCATTGGGCACGACCCATAGGAGCCTAGGGATGAGTTGTTATTTGTTTCGAAACTATGGTTTAGCGCATTAAACCAAGGGTACAAATGAGTGGATTTGTCCATATATAGGATTGGGACGATGAGAAGTACAAGAAAAAAAGTTCATGATATGGCAAAAACAAATCCCTTAGGGATCAGCGTGGTGAAGCGATCTTTCCAGCACCGCTACCCTTTGGTTGGTAGCCTCTAGGACTACTTCTCTCTCTTTGAAGAATCTCTCCTCATCGACCACCACAGAGAGCAGCTCGCCAGTGCCAGCTTGTGCCTGCGCCCGCTCGGTTCGAAGTACGGTCATTTGGTGACTCGCCCCCACTAGTTGTTCCTACATGTCAGCCAGCTAGGCTGTCAGTTGCTCCACGAGCTCAGAGCATGTTGCGATGAAGGCCTCCTTATCTGTCGCCTACCCTTCGAGGTGCCGGACTACCTGCTCCGCCCTCAGTTGCGCCTGAGCGCTCGCTGATCCTTCCTGGCACTGGGAAATGTAGGTGCGCTGGCTACTCTCACGTATCTTCTTGGCCATGTAATCACGGAACGTCAGATGAAGACGCTGAGCGTCAGCCCCTCCGGTGCACAGGAATCACAGATAGGTCTGAAGTGATCCCATCCGCCTCAGCCAATCCGACTGGGGCTGCCTAAGGAAGTGTTGTATACCCTTCCACCCTTTGAACCGGGTCATCCGGCTCTCCTTGGCTGCCTCTGAGTCTGAGTCATCTATCTCCTCAGGGTCAGCGGGTCGGTATATGGGCAAGACAGCCAGCAAATCGTCAGCAGGATCTTCCCCAGGGATGTCTTCATGAGGAATAGAATGCTCGACGTCCGGGCGACCTTCTTCTCCCACCCCAGCAGCAATGATGCCTCCACCAGCTTCCGAACTCATCTCAGGAATAGTGCCGCTGATATCCGCCGCCCCCTGTTCATCAATTGTTGGGGCGAAATCAGTGCAGAGAGCATGTTCCGAACGAGGTGGTATGTCCGCCACTGGTCCACTCACAGACGGCCCGGGCTCTGCAGCCTGACATTCCTCCAGTGTTGAGATCACTGCGGAAGGCATACGCTGGTCAAATGGGATCTTTTTCCCCTACGCACGAGTAGTGAAGACAGAGCGTTTTTACGCGTAGCCACAGAAGCGATTTTGCGCACGAGAGCGATGAGCTTATCGCGCAGATAAAAGTGGAATTACAGATTTGGGACCCAGGGCCACTTTTTATAGGTGAGGCCAGGGTTCTGCACTGCGCGGAAAGAGGATTTCACGCACGTCCGTAGGTTTTGCGTGCCCCATCGTAATTTTGTGCGCAACTTGACCAGGAGACTCATCACTTCGGCGTTTCAGCATTTCCCTTGGAATCTGATCGTTGCGACCTCTTTCCAATCCAATTCCAAGGGGGGGGCATTTTTTGACGCCGAAAAAACGACCGTAACTCTCGGAGGAAGTTTCAAAATGACGAAGCAAAGTCATATTCGGAATCAGAGGCCCGATCCGGAGGCCCGGGATGTGGTGCGCGAAATAAAGAACGATCCACCCGAAAAATTGTTCTGCGCACGTAGAATCACCGGTTATGGTGGTGGAGCCCACCCGAACATAACCTCCCATGAGAGGTTACGACTTGGGGACAACACGGGACTAAACCCCCTATTAATGGGAGGAGAGGAAAAACTCTCAACTCTCCCTCATTAATGAGGGAGATCCTCTTTACTCCTCTAACATTAATGTTTCCAATGCTCTATATTTAATATGCCAAACTACATAATTAATTACCACAATTTGAATATTGTGCCAAAAATTAAATTGGGGAAATCATAACACTTTTCGCTTGGAATTTGAAATTTGGTGGAAGCTTTGGGAAGAGGAGAGCATGGGAGAAAGCTTCCAGTGAAGAACTAAGAATGATGTCAATGATATTTTTTTAACTTCTTCCTCGGACACCCACAGACATGGGACGTCTTGAACCGACCTCCCTTCCGCATTGTCGTCAACGTGCTGACATAACTCAAAATTGAAAGTGTTCAGAGGATGTAATGAATGAACATCACCTTCATCTTCTTCCCGTGACTTCTTTGGCGATCATCAAACAAATTTAGGGGTTTTATTTAACTATGACTTGTTCGCACATTCTTTCAATCTCTCAAAATGAAGAATGAGGGTTGTTGTGCTTCATACTTGTGAGTAGCATGTTACCACCCTTAACACGGATGGTGCAGGCCGGACTAACATGACTTGACTCCCTTTATCGATCTTGTTTATGATAACCTTCGGTATGGCGATGAAACAACGAGACGAAGAACACGATGAAGAGAAAGGTCGTGCTACCTATGGACTCCATGATCCGTCTCGACCATGCGGCATTCCTTACCCCCACCAGTCGAACCGGCTCCCGGTCGCTGTTGGACTCCCGTGCGCTTGCCGGAAACATGGCCACCTACCGGACTCCCGCGCGCCCCAGCTGGACCCCTCTTGCCCACTCTGGCCTGAGCTGTGCCGAACTGTGTTGGCTCAGCTTGGCCATGCCTTGCTCGACAGCCTGCGGGCCCGCCTGGCGCCCTACCCGGCCGCCTGTCGGCCTCGCCGCGCCCTTCCCGGCTTCCGCCGGGCCACCTCGCGCCCGTCTCGGCCTCCCGAGCAGGCCTGTGGACCCCCTCACAGTGCCCTAGATCAACCGGACCAGCCGCGCCCTCCGGTCTGAGCTGCTCCGGGCTGAACCGGCACCGTTACCGGGCCGAACTGCCCACACTGCCTGATGGGCTTGGCCTAGGGGGTCGGGCTGCACCTAACTGGCATGCCCACCCAATGGGTCGGGCCAGACCCAACACGTCCGTCATGTTCGACCCATACGAGGTTGTCCTAGAATCAGTCAGACTGGGTCGGTCCGACCATGTCAGACCTAACCGGGGTCCACTTCCAACCCTATACTTTACTTTTGGCCAAAACATTGGCACCAGATGTCCATTTGACGAACCGTTAGTGGCACTGGTAAACTTGGAGCATGATAGTTCCTTTAAGTATACCTCACTAATGTTTGGGGAATAATTGAAATATGGTCAGGTTGGATCGTCGAGGAATCCAACTGGGCCCCCAGGACTACAAGGTAAATAACTCACAGACTAGACATCCCATTGACGCGCCATCTGTTGTTTTGAGACCCCTATGACATGGAAAACCTTTTAGATACTTGTTCGTGGTTCTTTATGTTAGTTGGTGTATCGACCAGTAGCTTGTGGAGCATATCCTTCTGGTGAAGAGAGAGAAAAGTACGGAGACCCGGTAGCTTCCTGAGACCTGATTACTGATAACCGTTTTTACTCAGAGTGACTGTACTAGCCTAGTGGGGAGAGCCATTTTGTCACGGAAGACCTGCATTGGGGAGTGCCTTGGTGTTGCGGTAGACCCACGATACTCTATAGGAGTAGTACCTCAGCATGCTACGAGGGGGAGCGCCTTGGTGATGTGGTAGACCCATAGTAGGGAGGGCCTTGGTGACGTAGCAGACACAAGGTACTCGACCGGAGGAGTACCTAAGTAGTCCAAGGTTAGTGGGAAGCACCGTGGTGTCCCGGTAGGCCCACTCTACTAGATTGAGTATGAGTTCTCCAGCAGCCGATGTTTCAATAACAAAAATCATGGTTGAGTTGAGTCAGTACTTTTGTATTTACCTCATGATTGAGATGGATTAAATGAAACTTATGTACATATATGGGCATATACCTATGTGGGGTTATATGTTGATTTCATACTTTGTGTTTTATACATTTTTGATTTTGTGAGACCTTGAAGGTCTCGATTTCCCTATTGAGTATCATTATACTCACACCTACATGGGCATTTCCCACACCTTGTTGTGTTGGATGCAGACGACGGACACCGCTGACCGAGGCTAAGGGTACCAGGGTTGGACAGTACCAGGAGGTGGACCATATGACATGTCAGTACATAGGGGAGACCAAAATATGTGGAGTGCTGAAGAGGCTATCTGTACCTATCATTTAGGTAGGATCTGTGGTGGATGATCGAGGAGCTGATTTTCAACTTTCAAAAGATTTTTACTTTTCCGTTGTACTTGTTTTTCAGTTTTACATGTAAATTTTTTGGGCTTGTATTCCTTCCCCACTTCATTCAGATCTCTTTTTTATACAGTTTTACATAGTGTTTTTCTTCCATCTTGTACTCTATTGCATATGTTTTCATGTATAAATGATAATTACTTCCCTATTTAGGGATTTACGCCTTTGGTGCTAGTCGCCAGCCCCTGTCCTATGGAAGGTGGGATTGGGGTAGTCACGACACGGGTCCCGGGAGACAGGTCGTGAAAAATTGGTATCATAGGACTCAGTTATACCACATAACACAAGACTCTGATTATTTTATGTGAAGCAATATTGTTAAGGTTACTAAGAGTGTTTTTTTGTTCAGTGTGTCCAGTGTTGGTGCAGCAGCCGACGTATCTATACACTAAGTCTCTGACATCTAATTTCTGACTCAGTGCACGAAAACACTGATTGTGTGAGTGTTTTCAAAAGTTTTCGTTATTTTAGCTCAACCAGGTATAATATTTGGCTGTTTCACATCTGTTTCTTTCAGGATTCCTCCCCATAGACGATCATCTAGTGCCCTGAGAGTTGTACGCGCATATAGCCCACTGAGGGACGAGGACTCTGTGTAGGTCCCTCTTCTAGAAGAGGCACCAGCGGTAACACTACCTATTGGGCCACCGATTCCACCAGCCCTAGCATTAGACGATGCACACCACTTGAGATCATTTCACGAGTTCCAATTCCATAGGTCACCCAGGTTCAGGGGAGAGACCGACCCATAGGCAGCTGAGGATTGGCTGGAGGCTGTGGTGAGAGCTTTCCCACTGGTAGGGAGACTATCCGACCTCATGGTGATTCTTGCTTCTAGACTTATACATTTATCAGCGGGCAGATGGTGGATTTGGATGCTCCAAGTTCCTGACGAGACAACACTTCTTTGGGAAGACATCAAGAGCCTGTTTTGGGCATAGTTTTTCCCAGACACCCTATGTGCAGTGCAGATACCGGAGCTACATCACTTGCACTAGGGTAGTAAGACTCTAGATAAGTACATAGTAAGGATCACCGACCTCTCTCCATTGTCCACATATATAGTACGTGACCCATTCTTTAGGGCCCGGACCTTCGAGCAGGGAGTCAGATGAGAGATCAGACTTTCGATGATCTCACTCAGCATCCCAACGCAAGCAGGATTGTTGGAGCGAGCCCTCCTAGTGGAGAGTTTCCTTGATGATCATTCTCTAGTAGTGAGACCCACCACTAGTCAACATGCATAGGAGTCTTCTGTAGTTGGAAGTAGATATACGTCTCAGAGGTCCAAGAGGACCAGACAAAGAGGTGGACGACTAGATGACTCGAGATCGGTTGTGCGGGGCACCCAGAGTAGAGACATACATGCCAGGATCAGATAGTGTTTATCATGCGGCAGACAGGGTCACATAGCTCATGAGTGACTAACCCACCATTCAAAAGATCAACATAAGTTCTGGGGGCCTCTGATGTAGTGGCAGAGTTTCAATCGAGGTAGTATTCTTGGAGTAGACGGATGTGGAAGAGGAGTTGGTCATGCAGCTAGCCGTGGATGAAGTTTCGAGGTGCAATCGCCCCCACTGCCAGGTGGTCCACCTCGACCTCTAGGAGCAGGTGGACATGGGAGATCTTAGCTCTAGGGAGTTGAGGCCTAAGACCACGGTGCTCCATAGATGAGACAAGGTATGATCTGATTCTACTCCAGCATAGCTTTATTTCTTGTAGACAATGTTTTTAGTCACTCTTTCATTGCCACTTCCCTCATTCAAAGCTCTGAGATTCTGACGAAGCTTTTGGCTCGATCCTTACGTCTAGAGACTCCTACATGAGAAGAATCAACAATTACACCCTTGTTACAGTAGTGTGAGATTTCTCTTGGAGGCGAGATCTCATCTTGTATCTCCTAGTAGCGACATCGAGGCCTTACGACGTCATCTTGGGTATGGATTGGTTATCTAAATTTCATACTCAGATCGACTATATTAAGCGCAAATTGCGGTGTGTCCGCACAGATGGAACCCTGTTCACCTTCACCGGTGAGAAGGGAGCCTTTGCCGCAGATGATGAACTTACACGGAGTAGGGTGCAGCTGATCACTCATCAATTGCCTTGCATTACCCTCGGAGTATTTGATGTGGAATGTCTGAATTATCCTGTAGTGGTGGAACAATATGCAGATGTTTTCTCTGACAATGTTCCAGGACTACCTCTTCATAGAGAGGTGGACTTCAACATAGACATGTACCCCATGATGACACTGATATCAACAACAGTGTATCGGATGGCTCCCACGGATCTTCGTGAGCTGTGGGTACATCTAGAAGACTTTCAAGAGAATGGATTCATCTGGCCAAGTGTTCCTCCCTAGGCATCCCTGATTCTGTTCACCAAGAAGATAGGTGGAAGCTTGATGCTTTGGGTTGACTACCATCTCCTGAATCAGGTGACCATGATGATCAAGTACCCACTCCCATGGATTGACGACCTCTTTTTCCAGTTGAAGGTAGCATAGTGGTTCAAGAAGATAGACTTCAGATCTGGCTATCACCAGCTCAGAGTTCGAGGCAAGGATGTGCAGAAGATAACCTTCAGATGTCGGTAAGGCCACTATGAGTTCTCGGTTATGCCTTTTGGCATAACCAATGCTCCAGCAGTGTTCATGGGACTCATGAGCAGGATCTTCCATCCATACATTGATCGCATTGTCGTAGTTTTCATCAACGACATTCTAATATACTCGACTATTGAAGAGGAGAACACCTACCATTTGCGGGTAGTACTGGACACACTCTGAGAGCGCCATATTTATTGTAAGATCTCGAATTTCTATTTTTGGATATGAGAGGTTCACTTTTTGAGACATGTCATCTCAGAGGCTAGAGTTGCAGTAGATCCAACGAATATTGAGGTGGTACTTAGTTGGGATCCACCCAGGAGTGTGACAGAGGTATGAAGTTTCCTGGGATTGGTTGGATTCTACCAGAACATCGTTCCAGGCTTCTTCAGAGCTGCAGCACCACTATCAGACTTGACGAAGATGTGGAAACCCTTCGTATGGTTGGAGAGATACCAGCAGAGCTTTCGGGAGCTGAGGCAGAGGCTGACTAGTGCCTCCTTCTTGAGGCTTCCAGAGGATGGAATATGGTACGTAGTCTACTACGACTCATCAGGGACATGATATGGGTGTGAACTAATTCGGGAGAGAGCAGTGATCACGTATAGTTCTCTATAGCTGAGACATCATGAGTAGAACTACAGTACCCATGACATGGAGGTAGAAGTTGTTGTATTCACCTTAAAAATGTGTGACACTATCTGATGGGAGAATGTTTTATTATTTACTCTTATCATAAGAGTATCATGTATATCTTCTCTCAAAAGGACCTGAACCTAAGACAACGGCGCTAGTTTGACTTCCTCCAAGACTATGACTTCAAGATAGTCTATACTCCTGTGAAGGGGAAAATTGTGGCAGATGCACTCAGTAGGAGATATAGTATACAACTATTAGGTGAGGCAACATAGCAGCTAGCATCCTTACATATATCCTTTGTGGATAGAGATAGATCGTCCTTTCTACACGCTCATTAAATCACTCCCCGGTTTTTCGGTGAGTCTAGGAGGCACAACGTGGAGACACTGACTGTGAGACACGATGTGCTCAGATATCCATAGGGCAAGCAACTAATATATTTTCTGATGGTGAGGAGCACGTCATCTTTTTCAGAGGACGTACTATGGTACCAATGTCACTTTAGGAGGAAGTGTTGAGAGAGTTCCACACATCCACTTTAGTGGTAAATCTAGGAGTGGCGAAGATGTACCAGGATAATCGACGATAGAACTGGTGGCCTGGTATGAAGAAGGTGGTAGCAAAGTTTGTCTCTCGATGCCTCATTTGTCAGCAAGTGAAGGTGGAGAACCAGGTACTTGATGGCTTGGGTTAGACTTTAGATGTCCCAGAGTGGATGTGAGATGGGATATCCATGGAATTCATCACAAGACTTCCACGTACATCCAGGGGTCACAACTCAATTTGGGTGATCATTGATCAAATCACCATGTCGGCCCACTTCCTACCAATTAGAGAGTAGGGTTCAGTAGAGAGCTTGGGATGCCTCTATGTGCAGGAGATTGTGCGGCTACATGTTGTAACTTCTTCTATTGTCTCTGATCACGATGCATGGGTTACTTCCCGACTATGGAAGGGTTGTAGGAGCCTTTTGAGATACATCTCCATCTTATCACTGCCTTACATCCTCAGACAGATGGCCAGAATGAGAGGACCATTCAGAATCTCGAGGGCATGCAACGTGCATGTTCCCTCGACTTCGGTCGTAGGTGGGAGGACCACATACCATTGATGGAGTTTTTATACAACAATAGCTACCACTCCACCATAGGGATGACACCTTTTGAGGTGTTATACGGGTGACCTTGCAGATCACCCTTGTGCTGGACAGTCCTAGGGGAGTCAGCACTGGTGGGACCAGAGATGGTGTGGGCTATGAAGGATAAGGTTTAGATCATCCAGAAGTGGATGAAGACTGCATAGAGTAGGTAGAAGTCATATGCTGACATGAGATGGAGACCTCCAGACTTCGAGGATGGCTACCACCTCTCTCTACGGGTCTCATCTTGATGAGGTCTACTGGTATTTGGCCAAGGCGGCAAGTTATCTCTGAGGTTCATCGGACCTTTCCAGGTTCATCGGACCTTTCCAGGTCCTCAGAAGTGTAGGCGAGGTGGCTAACCGCCTAGATCTTCCACCATAGTTGCACCGAGTGCATGAAGTCTTCCATTTATCTTAGCTAAAGAGATACCTACACGACTCTTCCCACATCATCGACCATGGAGAGTTGGGCGTCGACGATGGGGAGACATTCACGGGGATTCATGTAGAGATTGAGGATCTAAAGGAGCACATCCTACATGGATGTTCGATGCCTCCGGTGCGCGTTCGTTTGCATCACGGGAACCTCCGAGATATCACATGGGAGAAGGAGGCTCAGATGCATGCACAGTACCCCAACTTGTTCCATTAGTTAGAGTTGTAGATTAGAGGGATGTAAAGCCCTAAGGTGGGGAGAATGTAAAGACATAAAAATTCCGTGTATTTTTTTTCTCAAATACATTGGAATAATTCAAGTTCGTGAAAACTGACAGCAGGTGATTCTGAGGCTCGGTGTGCCCGAAATAAATTTCTGATGTTTTGTTCTGGTATGTTCAGTAAATGTATGGGCGGGTTATTATAAAATTTGAACTGGTTCTCAGAATTGAATTTTGAGGGCACTGTTGAACATGCAGCACCGGTATTCTCTTAAAGATACTTTCACTTCAAAGGGAGTGGGTTGAGAATAAATTTTAGTTATTGTGTTTTCGTGGAAAATAATAAATAAATTGAGCTTCACATTATTTTTATTTGAGCCTCCATGTGGGTGTTTGTTGGTTAAAACCTCCTCATGGAAGTTGGAGGTGGGACCACCAAACCTTATCCTCCCATGAGAAGTTATGCTGGTGGGGCCCACCCAAATAAAATCTCTTATGCGACGTTACGATGTGGGGACCACACGACACTAAACACCCTGTTAATGAGAGGAGAGGAAATGCTTTCTACTCCCTCATTAATGTGGGAGAGCCTCTTGACACCTCTAACATTAATGTTTCCAACACTACATCTTTATTACACCATCCTACGTAATTAATTTCACCTATATGAATATTGTTACAATAATTAAATTGGGGAAATCATATCACAATTTTCATGGAATTTTCAATTTGGTTGAAGCATTGGGAAGAGGTAAGCTTGGGAGAAATCTCACAACGAAGAATGAAGAACGCCGACACTATCTTCTTTGAACTTCTTTCCTAGAAACCTACCTACGTGGGACGTCTTCATCCGACCTACCCTCTACATCATCATCAATGAGCCGACACAGCTCAAAATTGGAAGTGTGTGACAGACGCAATGAACGATGATCTCTTTCGTCTTCTTCCCAGGACTTCTTTGGAGATTATCGAATAAAGGTAGTGGTTTTATTTAAGTATTATTTTTTCCCATGTACTTCCTTTCTCTCAAAATGAAGAATGAGGTTTGTGGTGCTTCATACTTGTGATCCGCATGTTACCACCCTTAACACGGAGGGTGCGGGCCAATCTAACATGGCGTGACTGCCTCTATCGATCTTGGTTATGGTAACCTTCGACATGGAGATAAAGCAACGAGGTGACAAAGGCATCGAAGACAAAATCCGCAGTACCTGTGGCCTCTGTGATCCATGCTGCCCCAATGATGTTCTTCAATTCCACCAGCCGAACCGGCTCCCGGCCGCTGCAGGCCTCTCGTGCTCCCACTGGGCACCCAGCCGCCTTCCGGCCTCCCGCACGCCCCGGTCGAACACCATCTCCCTGTGTCAGTAATAGCTACACCGATACAAGCCAGACCAGCATGGCCGCACCCTGCCTAGCCTCCTGACTGGCGCTCTACCCGGCCACCTATCTGCCACTCTACGCCATGTCCGGCATCTGCCGTCCCACCTGGCGCCCTTCCCATCTGCCTCCCGACCGAAGCAGCACCCAGGCCACGCCTGGCTCCCGAGCCAGCCCACACCCCCCCTCACGGTGCCCTCTTCGAACCGGCCTGGCCGTGCTATCTGGGTCGATCCATGCCGGGTTGCGCCCTCGCGATGCTCCTGGCCGAACCGGCCCCGAGCCTGGGCCGAACATCCCACGCGGCCTACTAGGCTGGGCCCACCTGTTCGGGCAGAACCTAACAAGATGGCCCACCCAATGGGTAGGGCCAAACCCAACAGGTCTGACTAAGTCATCCCAGACCAGGTCGGCCCAGACAGAGTCGGAGTGGGTCGGTCTGACCGGGTCGAACCAGACCCGGGTACACTTCCGACCCTTCACTTTACTTTTTGCCATGACTTCGGCACCAGATGTCCTTTTGATAAACCGTCAGAGGCATTGGTAATCTGGGAGCATGATGGTCCCTTTATGTATACCCCACTAGATTTTGGGCTACATTTGAGTTATTTTCAGGTTGGATGGTGCACGAATCCAACCGGGCCCCCGGACTAAAAGGTTAATAACTCACAGACAGGGCATCTGATTGACGCGTCGTCTGTTGCGTTGAAACCCCTATGACATGGAAGACCTTTAAGATACTTCTTCATGTTAGTTAATGATAATTGGAGTATCGACCAGTAGATCGTGGAGTGGATCCTTCTGGTGATGAGTGAGAAGAGTGCGGAGACCTAGTAACTGGCTGAGACATGACGACTGCTGACCGTTTTGACTCCGAGTGACTATACTAGCCCAGTAGGGAGCACCATGGTGTCATGGAAGACTCATATTTAAGAGAACCTTGGTGTCACAGAAGACCCACAGTAATCTATTGGAGGAGTAAATAAGAAGGATACAAGGGGGAGCGGCTTAGTTACGCGGAAAACCCACGATGGGGAGTGCCTTGGTGACGCAGCAGACCCATGGTACTCGATAGGAGGAGTACCTCAGTAGTACAAGGATTGTGGGAAGAAACTTGGTGTCATGACAGGCCCACTGTACTCAATTGACCAGGAGTTCTCCAGCAGCCGAGGTTTCGATAAAAAAAATCTTGGTTGATCTTAGTCAGTACTTTTATGTTTACCTCCTGATTGAGATGGATTACATGATAACTTAGGTGTATGTCTCGGCATATAAATAAGTGGGGTTATATGTTGATTTCAACCATTGTGGATTATCCTTGTTTGATTTTGTGATACCTTGAGGGTCTCAGGGTCCCTACTGAGTATCATTACACTCACCCATGCACAAGCGTTTCCACCACGTAGTTGTGTTGGATGCAGACGATGGACAACACTGACAGAGGATGAGTGTACAAAGAAAGGATGGTACTCGAATGTGGACCATACGACGTGTCAGTACACAGATGAGATCGACATATGTGGAGAGATGAGTAGGCTATCTATACCAACCCTTTTGGTAGGATCCATGGGGGATGATCCATGAGCTTCTTTTAATCTTTCAACTGTTTTGTACTTTTCAGTTTTACTTGTTTTTCAGTTGTACTTGTACTTTCCTTATGGGATTCTATTCCAGCCTCTCTACATTCAACACTCTTTTGTATATTTTTTTTCATAGTTTTTTTCTTCTAGATCGTACTCTTTAGTGTGTGTTTTCATGTTTTAAAGGAAATGCCTTCCCAGTTTAGGGATTTACACCTTTATTGCAAGTCGCCCGCCCCTGGCCTATGGAAGGCGAGCTTGGGGTAGTCACGACACGAGCCGCGGGGGAATGGTCATGACATATTATACCGTGTGGATGATGATAGGTGGGATGAGAATATAAAATGAACTTGAAATTTTATGTAAATTAAAGGATATAGGAAGGGAAATTACCTCTTGAATCCTCCTCTTGAGATCCTCCTTATAGAAGCTAGGCTTGGTCTTTTGATGAGACAAGTAGCAATTGGACATGGGGGAGGGGTTAGGGAAGATGCTTGGGAAGAGTTTATCCAAGGATTTAGGTTTGAGAGGTGTGATGGAAATGAGGGTGTGAATGGTGGTATTTATAATGGAGGGGAGAAGGGTTTTCTTAATGTAAAATTCATTAGTTTATTATTTCCCAACAAAACAAGTAATAGTGAGTCCTCCATGACCAAGAATAGTAAGGCATTGAGTTAGTGATTTTGTTGATTACATCACTTGTGATGTCAGGAATAGTCGGATTAAATTATAATGTATTTATATTGAAAATTAATGTATATTACTATTCATAAAAAATTCATGTATTTAAAAAAAATCCCAAAACTTCACCCCAACCATTTTTTGAAGTGTAAAATCCAAAAATGAAGTCCATTTTTCAAAAATAATTTTCTAAATATGATTATTTTTTTATTAAATGTATAGTTTATTATTAAAAAAATGATTTAAAATATTCATTTACTTAATATAAAATATAGGTACATCATTATTTTATTTGAATATTATTTTTATAAAATCAATGGTAAGGTTACTATCCATTATGGTATATCAATTTTCATAATGGTATATTACTATTCACAATTTTATTTTATTAGACTCTAAAAATCATCTTGAACATAACCGAGTATGTCGAAATTCCAAAATTCCAAACACAAGATCGGAAAACTTATGTTTAAAGGTCACATTGAACTCATTAGTTCTTTATGTAGTGTTTTCATGTGATATTATGATATATTTATAATAAGGGAAATTCCATTGAAATACTTTGGGTCGTTACATGGATAGTCAATGGTATGAAATTAATTTTTTAATTTTAGTATTATTTCATTGTAGAAATTATATAAATATAATATTTTAGATTATAATATTTTATATTCTATCAAATTAATTGTTAAAAATCACTCAAGTGTATGTGTGGGTATCACCATGTGACCTTATGTATTTTTTGATGAATTTATAAAATTAGTTAATATTATTTTTTGAAGTATAAAAATGATAATTATATCAAGATTATTTTAAAATATAAAATAAAAATCTAAATTTTTAGCACAATTAATATATTGATATCATTTTATAATTATAAAACTAACACCCTTTAAACACAAAATGTAGAATGAACTAAACGAGTTATTGATTATTTAATTGATGTAAATTATATATATCATATAATTATAATTTATTAAACACATATATATAATTCATAATAAATTGTATAGGTGATATAATTTCATTATTCTTCAATTAGTGAAGTTATCTATCAAGTCAAACTCTTGGTATGATATTTTTCATTAAAACATTATTATAAATGTTTTTATTATTTTCTACTCATTTTCAAAAATATCCATGTTCATTTGAATATTTAAATTTTTTTAATAAAAAATTGAAAGTTAATTTAAAATAAAATTTAAATTTTTTTCATATTAGTTATAATATTTCTAAAATTACACTTTTTATCATTTTCTAAACACGTAATTTTATAAATTTTATATATAAATAAATTAATATTTTTTAACATATATGGATTGAGTAAATTATTGAATCATACTATATACTATTATATATGATTTTACAATAAATATATTCATTGATTTTTGAAATGACTTATATGTCTCATTCTAATAGTATTTTTAAATTTTTTTTGATGAAAATGAGTTTTAATATTTTTTTTGTAAAACCCAAAAGTTCATAGGCAATTGTTTCAAATCGAGTAATTTAGGATATTTTATGTTTTCGATTCAATTTTTTATATTCTTAGTGATGTTTTTGTTCATTTATCACTACTTGTGATGATAGGTGAGCCCAATAAATCATTCAAAGGCATTTGGAAATGATATGTTCTCTAGATAATTCTATTTGAATTAGTTGAGTATGTTATTAAATTTGTATGGGTTCTTATTAGGGTTCACAGAACATGATATCCCATGGAACATTACAAATCATTCAATGAACGGAAATAATTTTTCAAGAAAAAATATTTAATTATTATGTAATATATTTATATTTTAAAGGAAATATATAGACTTTCACAGGTTAGATGTATTTTATTAAGAAACTGTTTTTTATGGGCCTCCCACCATTTCTAAGAAAAAATTATGATTATTATTTTCTATTTATGTATTCCAAAATGTATTTTATGAAAATAATTTTGTATCAATGTTGATATAATGTGTATAACATTAATTATTTGAGCTAAATGTTTTTATTTTAATTAAAAAATATCATATATGAAGTCATGGTTTTTTAAATGTGTCAACCAGTTTCATTTATTCTTTTATATATCCCATAATAAATTTTTACCACACCATATTTAGAAATATTTTTTAATGGGTTTTAATATTATTAATAATAATTATGATGACATAATGTGGAAAAACAAAATTTGGGTATAGTGGAAAAAATTCTCACTCAATTCCATTGGTTTAATAATAGTAATTTTTTGTTTATTATCAAAAAAATATAAAAATGTAAATAAATTTAGGTATATAAGTTATCCAATATTTATATTTTATGTTATATTTTTTGAATTTATAAAATTACCCAACATATATTAGTATCAAATACATAAATGTAAAGTTTAGTACATTAGAAAAGTATTTGGGAGTACGTGTTTTGGGCTCTCATAGCTAGTATTAGTTAAATGGTTGAGACAAATTTACTGGATTGGATTATTCAGATGTGGATATTTCATTATTTTCTATACTATTAAGGGATAATAGTTCTAATGGTAATCATAATTTTAGATAAATATATTCTACTACTGAATTTTTTTGGTCATATTTTAAAAAGATGAAGACTATTTAGGGAGATATTTATGGTAATATATCAATGAGGATCAATATGTTTTAAATGAAAATGATACATAAGGACTAATTTTTTTTTATATTTCATAGATATAAGATTAAAGGCATTTATAAACATTATAGTTAAGATTCTATTTGATGGTGATGTAATTATGGAATATTATGATAAAATGTTTGTAACTTGTTAGAGACGTAAGATTATTCATATAGATAACTATGGGTCTAAAAAGTCTGTGACAATGTAACTAATAAAAATTTTAAGTATGTTATTATTTTTTATAACATTATATGACTCGGATAAATGGAAACACATTTGGATGAGATGGGTTATCATATTTAGAATAAAGGTTGTACTATATTTTAGAATTATATAATGTTTTAATGTTTATTTTTGGAGATTCATATTATTTTTAGAAAATAATAGAAGATTTTTTATCTTATATGAATAGGAAATATATGTTTACTGGATGTGAAATTTTGTGTTTTTGATTTTATTTATTGATAATTTCGATTTTTATCATGGATGATTTTGCTGTGAATTATTTCTAGTATTTTGTTTTTTAACTTGGTCAGGAATATTTAGAATCATTTCAAGGTTATTTCTATATCAGATTATTTAAGTTGACCGATGGACATTATGCTTGCGGATTTAGATGTTAATGTTGTATTTCATTATATATATTTTTCTTTATGTTAGATATTTTCTTACTTTTTTCTAACAATTTTTGTTATGTTTAATGTCTAATAAAAATAAGAATATATTTTTTCATTATTGGTTCTTTAGATCCATTGAATGATCATTTTAATATTTTAGACCTGAAAATAAATTTTTAATATTAATTTTATTGAGTAATAAATGAGACAGAATTCAATATTGATCAATGCACAACAAAATGAAAAAATAATTATTATTAAATTGAATAAAATTAAGTATGTTTATTTTCTCATGTTCTCTATCCTAATGGTAGAAGAATCTCTCAACTCTATGAAATGGATTTTGAATCAATCATTTCATCAGTTTTCATTAATTTTTCAAAAATATATTTACATATTTATCCTCTACTAGTTATTCATTTTGTGGTAATTAACATTATCATGTTCACATTCTCTAAACCAGCCCCATAAATATTTAGTCTATACTTTAATCCTTAATGTCAAATTTTCATTTCCAACTCATGATCATATATCTGTAAACCTTTTTAGGTGTTATTTAAGATGAATTTATTTTACACCTAACTATTTTAAAATTCAATATTTTTTATTAATTTTTCAATGTATGTTTTTAATTTTTGTATTTTAAAATATTAATAAATGTTTTTTACATTATGCTAATTTGTTTTATATTACTCTCCTTATACATTTTTTATGTTTTAAACAAATTTAATGAAGAGTAAAATTAAATTTTCTGGAATGAATTTCTTTAAAGGGGTAGAATGTAATACCTTGATATTTTAATATAAAATATGCTTGATTGGGTATGTGAAACACCACAATAATATTTAATGACAGTGATATAATTTAATATATTTATATATATGACTCTTATAACCAATCCATTGGACTGATGGGTAAAAATATGAGTGACCAAATTAATAAATAAATATATATTTCGTAATCAATAAAAATATATATGTTATTTCATATAAAATAAGAACAATTTTTTAGTTGTTTAATATAATGCTTCAAAAATATATTTTTATAAAAAATGTTTTTTATTAATTTTTTTACAGAATATTTTGATTAATTTATTCAACATCTATATATTGAAATTTTTAATATTATATCCTTTTTGATATAAAAATATAAAAATTATCTTAATGATATATTTTGTGATATTTTTGAAAATATTATTTTTCAATTATTGCATAAAAATTCAAAACAAATATATAACTATGATTTCATTTCATGTCTTTTAAATTTCCCAATTTAATATTAGATTTTAAAAAAATTATAATTACATTATTCTGTTTAAAAATAATCTAATTAATTTCATTTGAATTAGTAGTACGGTTAATTTTGGTATACTAACATTATTTACTTAAAAATAAATATTTATAGAACATCAATTTTAGCCAAATTTTCTAATTATATTTTATATATAATTTATTCCAAATTTTGTTATTTAAGTTTATAAAATGTTTTATGATTATTAAATTAAATTAGAATTTTCAAATTTGGCGAATACTTTTCTTTTACTTTTTCTGATAGTGAATATTAACCATGGAAAATCATTATCAGCTTAGCAAAGTTTAAAATGGGATAAACAAGGATAAAAATATAAAATGAGGATTTCATTTAATCTATAATCAGTCATATATTTCATTGGATGAGTTATAATCAACAACTTGATTTATATATTTAATTTTTTTGGTATATTATATATATGAATAAATTTATATTATTTTATTTAAAAAAATTCCAAAGTGAAACATTTATTATTTTTGTATCTCTATTATGTTTTCATAAGAATATAATCAATTAACAAATGGAAGTAAATTATTATTTAAAATATAAATAAATTTTTGGATCAGTTTTGTTGTATTTAATTTTTATGGAAGAACTAATTTACATAATATCCTACATACTGTCGTATATTTCATTTCAATATAGTATAAAAATAATATTTTTGTTTTGGAAAAAACTAAATGTAATATTTTGTGGGTGAGTTATAGTGTTACAGAAAAATTAGATAAATATAATGTTCTATTGATGTGATAAATCTTCATAATCAAATTTGATTACTTCATATTTCTTAAATTAAATTTTTTATAGTAACAAAATTCATTTAATGGGTTTTTATATTAAATTAAATTTTATTAAATGTTTTAAAATATATAAAAATAGTGTATTTTTTCTGTTGAATTGATTATGGTCTATCAAATCAAACACCACCCCCCCTTATGAGAAACTTTTCATTTTACAGTATCTTTCTTGAATCCTAACGGGTAAAATAAATTATACCATGTAATACCAAAATGGGTTAATATTGGATAATAGTAACAGATAATGGTAAATAAATACCATAAAAAATATTAAATTTTCATGGTTGAGAGTATTCAAACATATATTCAACCTATATGTTAAATATATTAGTTTTTCACTTGATCATGGATAATAATATATAATAATTTAAATATATATTTAATTCCAACGGTTCACCTATCATATCATATATAAGGAAACCATACATCCAAACTACCTTACACTTCATGAGAAATGTAGATTAACCAAAACAATAATAAACCACTTATTAACATCGTTAGATAAATTATAAATGATTTTTGTTCCTAAATCACAATCCTTTGGGTCATTATGGATAAATATAAATGTTGGTTTCCAAATTGGAGGTAATATCCTAAACCATGATTTTTCATTTTTTATTGAACCTCCTTAAATTCTATCATAACCATTGAAATATAAAATGATAAACATCTATTCTATATTTTTATGCCATTATGTTAATTTCTTAACCTTATTCATCTCCATTTCCATCAAATGGGAAACAAAATCATCATCTTTATGCACTTTATGACTACCACTAAGGGAACTAAAATTTTATTTTTAATCATCACCACCTTTTATGGATGATTTTTTTGATTGATTAAATGGGAATATATGATCTTTATTAAATTATTATTAATAATAAAATTTATCATACTATATATAATCATATGATTCATTTCATTCTTAATAATATCATCACATGTGCATATATACAGACAACCATCTCTATATAGATATATACTTCATTTTACATAACCAACCTATCATAGATAAAAATGTGGGTGGATTTAAATAAAGAATTTTATTTTCATAATATAAATAAATTTATAAATAGAAAATTTTTATTTATATTCATTATTTTATATACAATTAATATAAAAAATTATCATCTATATGAACAAGAGGAAAAATACCTCCCAAATTGATGTATTCTATTTTTCATGGTCTAATTTCGTGAAAGTATATAAAAATATTTTTTATGAGTAAATATGATACTTATTTTATAATTTTTTTATTTTTATTATTTACTATAGGAAACTTTCATCATGTTCAACATATAGAATCCATTTTGAAATTAAGAACTGAACATCCTCAAAGCACACAATGCGGGCTTAACCCATTATGTAATTGAATATGTCACTATATAAATTTATTAAACATTATAATAACAATTTGTTGATAACTAAAAAAATCATACAATATATTCTAATTAGTATAATTTAATTATAATTAATTTAATGAATATTCATTAATAGTCAAACATGGGTCAAGGAATTTATTTAATCCTTGTTTTAAATGTTTTAATTATTTTATTCTATTTGTCCAATATGTCCACATTATTTAAATGGTATATTTATGATAATTGAATATTAAAATTTATGTTCAAATTCATTTTAATGCTTGTTTGAATTTCTTACGGATAGTTTTAACTAAATAAAATTTACCATGATCCAAATAGGTTTTTTTTATATTTCTACAAAAAATTTAAAGGAATATTTTGTGGAGTATTGAAAAAATAGAGTAATTTACCATCATATTGAAATATATTTATTAAAAATCACCCAATATATTTTTTCATGATTTTTATAATAATTCCCTATTTAAATTGACATATTTTTGGAATTTTGTATTAAATGATCTCAATGAAATATGATTTTATCTATACATTTATAAGATGGCCAAAGGTACTTTTTCATAAGTGTTAAAACAGAATAATTGATGAGATTCTAGGATTTAAATTAAATAATATATGTGTTTATGATCGTTATAGTTATTGGATACTATTTATAGTGATGAGTAAGCCCAATATAGTTATCCTAAGAATTTATTAATGATGATGTTCTCTAGAAAAATAGGATGGAGTTAACATTTTATGTTATGAGATTTAAATGGTTTCTTAAAAGTGTTCTATTATTATAACTTCACATGGAAGATAAAATAATTTTCGATTTTTATAATGGTGTTCTCATGAAAATGTTTTTATTTCACAATATATTATATAGATATATTTTTTAAAATTGGGATTATTACCATTAAGAGTAAAAGGTATGTTTTTAAGAAAACATTTTTCAGGGGTAACCATGTTTTCTATAAAACCATAGTGATATTTCTTTTTCATTTCTATTTTGTTATAACATTTTGATGGAAAATATTTGGTGGTAATGATGATTTCATGTTTATGTAAACACTTATTTGACCTTAATGTTTATTAAGTTAATTGAAAACATTTTTATATTATTGTATTGTTTTTGAAATGTACTAACATGTATATTTTGTTCAATGCATATGTCCCAAATAATATTTTTGTTCATTAATTTTTTTTTGAAATTATATTCACATGGTTTAAGGATGAGTATTAATAATAATGATGACTTGATATAGATAGACATAATCTTGGTACTATAGAAAAAATGATCACATAATGATAGAAGTATTGTTATGTAATATTTTGAAGTAATAATCTAATGCATTAATACTATCAGGTAGTTAGTTATTTAAATGATCTAATATAACTATTTCTCGTTCTTTGTTTTGGGTTACCAACATTGGTTCATGTTAATTTTAAAAAGATATTGAATTGAAAGTAACATGTTTTGAGCACTGAATGTATGAATATAGTTTAAAAATTAATTTCATTTCATATAAATTTTTGTTAATTATATATTATATATTTTTATTCACAAGAAGAATTTTATTTAAATTGTTGATTAGTAATTTAATTTTTTGATTCAAATTAACTATCTTTCAATAGTTATATAGTATTATTTATAAATTATAAAATCGATATTTTAAATTATAAGGTAAAATTTTATATAAATTCTATTTTAAATTGAATTTTAGTGAATTTATGGGAATTTAATGGAAATTTTTTTTTTGGGTTAGTAGTTCAAAATATAAACTTTTAAGAAGCTTTACTTATATTTTCAAGTATATAAGTTATCTTATTTTATTTTTGAGTTAATTTAAAAATTCATTAATACACTACTATTAGACACAATCTAATCAATTCATTATAATCAATAATATCCATTAAATATTTTAAAAACATTTTTATACAAAAAAGAAATTTTTTGGAAACAAATATTTTTATTCATGTTTTATATGTTTATTTTAAAAATAAAATCCTCAAACAATATTAAATAAATTTTATAAATTTGGATCCATAAAATGGATAATATTTTATATATTTTATAATGAGAAAACTCTTATTCTTGTCATTATGAATAATATTTTTTGTAAAAAAATTCTGTTACAATGGTAAGAGTTAAAATGGGTTTAAAAGGATAAAACTAAAATGAAATGTGATTAAATGAAATATAAACATGTTTATATATAATATTTTGATATTATTTATACATTATACCATCATATAAACGAGATATGATCAATTTTGGAGATATTTTTCACTATAAAGACATTAATAAATTTTTTCATTTTAAAACATTCCATGTGTCTCAACTCTATAACTTACAAAAGGATCTCCATACTCTATTATCCACACATAAAAAGATTTTATATTATCCAAAACCAACCCTAATAAATTTCAAAATCCCTACCAAATTTATATATGTCTTAGAATGATAATAATATGATCCTAATAAGTATTTATGTCTAATAATAGAGATGGTTGTTTGAATAAGATGTATAGTTCATAACCAAGTCTTTTCATTTAATTTATTATATCACCCCTTTAATATACACATTAAAATTTTCATATGACTAAATAATTATCTGAAATATATTTATATATTAATATGTCAATATTTTAACCCTTTTTTTTCTACTAAACCATATAAGGAAAAATAAAAGCATCACTTTTAAGAAAGAGTAGACTAGAGCATCAGAAGATGATGTATTGCAGTTATCATCACTGAATGTTATGGTTGGTTTAAAACATGGACCCAAATGAAATAATATATATATATATATGATGTATATTCCATTTTATAATCGGATATACATATTCTTATTATTTAACTATAATTCAAAAAAAAATTTAAAAACATCACTCATGTGTAAGTGTAGACAACATCCATGCGAAACGATATATTTTATTTTTCCTAATTTCATAAAATAAAAGGTATCTATATTTTTATTTAATGAAATAATATCATAATTAATATATAATTATAATTATAACGTTATAAAATGATACGTTCCATCATTACCTCATGTTCATTGAAAAATGGAAATGTTACTAATGTGTACGTACAGACTACCACCTCTATGTTGTAACGTTGTTAATTTTTCATAACTATATTACATGGTTGGTGTGAAAAGTTTAAATAATTCTTAAAAATATAAATTATGAAATTTATAAGATTATTGGAAATTATATAATCATGTTCCATTTGACTATATTTAACCCAAGGAATTCATTCCTCACATATAATCCTAATGTTCTCAAAACATTATACATCTACATAATAAATTAATTATCAATTATTATCACGGATATACAAGAAATTATATGAATTAATGACACAACCCACCTTCAACATGATGATGGAAGAGACAATACCCTTCTAGACCCTTCCTTCTTAATGTTGAAGGAGATATAAAGTCACCCGAGTCCAGCCTTCAATAGACCCCGAAGTGGAGACTAGCACCAAGGGTATAGGATCACTAGTAATATGGAAGGAATTACCCTTTTATAGAAAAAAATATCATAAGATAATATGTTATATCTCAAATAGCTCCCTATTGAATGTAAAATTAAATAGCCACCCCATTCCCATATGCGTGTTCAAGGAAAAACCCGTACAAGTTACAAGAAACCTCTAAAGGGAATGTACCAAACGAAAAAAACAACAAAAATCATCGCAACGTCTAAGATTGTATGGTCGCACTCATTCCTTGATGTCCTCTTGGAATCCTAAAATCCGTTTTATAGATTTATGGTGAGTATACAAGTATACACTGTATGAAAAACAAAATGTTATCATGCACACGTGGGGAGGAATTCTAGTGCCCCATGAGAAAGTGGAGGTAACCAAAAACATGTAGAAAGGAAACTATTAGACTTTCCTCATCAAGGAAAACTCCCCAAATAACTCAATCTAGGTAAATAAATAGTAATAGAACATTGATATTTGGGTAACCGGTAATGCTTTCCCATTGGTTATTGAAGACATCCTTTGAGTTTGACCTCCAACAATGTTTTTACAATAGTCCCACTGTCGCCCCAACTACAACCTTATCAGCCACCACAACTATGCATCCTACCCACAGAGACATGGTCCACCACAAACATACATTACAACGCCCACATTACCCTGTGTTAAGATAACCACCGCAATGAAAAATGACACCTAGTCCAACATAACCATGCATAATCACACTTTCAGACACTAGTTAAAAAAAACTACTGCCATGCCCGAAAACACCTGGTCGTCATCCGAAAGACACTTGGGAAACAAACCTACCCGAAGACACCTCGGCCAACTACCAAAACATACCATGCGCGAAGATTCAGGGCCTATAATGGATTTCAGGCCGTCACATCCTACCCGAAGAGTCTTGGGCTACCTATTAGATGGATAAAAAATGAGTTAATAATCAATCACTCATAGGAATGTTGTGAAAAACATCACCCCCATGAATTGGGGGTGTTCGACACGAATTTCTCAACTGGAGTGGGGTGAGATTTAGAAACAATAGTACTAAATTTATATAAATAGGTAAACAATCCATCATCCCAACCTATGTGTCCCGAAACTAGTCCACACAAAAAAACCTCATTACTATTCATTCATGCAAAAAACATGACTCTCAAATCTAGAGAACAACCCATTCTTGTTATCTTATTCAAGTGGTTCCATTAAAGTATATCTTCACTATCGGGAAACTAACTAGCATATCCACAAGCCAAAACATCAACTTAAGGAGAGCAGTGAAGCAACAATTTAAGCATTCACACCAGGTTCTATTGTAATGTCACAACAACAGGGGGGGTCCTCCAAATCCTTCAATGAACTAGAATGAAATCAATCCGTAACATAATGCACCACATGACTTCATATCCACAAACCAAAAAATTGAAAAAATAATTGGACTCCATCCCCATCCATTTTACCCCTCAATCTTTAAGAAGAACAATTGTCCTCATTAGAAGAACCTAGAAATAAAGATTTCATCTTTATCCCCACCATTTAACAAGTTTCTTATTTATCTTTAGATATATAGGGTGATCACACAATGATTCTTATTCATTGGGATTCCATTTAATCAACAAGATTTATGAGATTAACTAGTTTCCACGTTACATCCATTCAATCCCAAGATTATCTTGAAAAATAGAGGTTCACTATTGCCCATGGAAGGACCACCAACAACCACAATTTTCTATGGCCATAATACCAAACTATTCACATAATATGAATGGAAATGAAAGAGTAAAACTGCACCATAATCAAACAAACCTCTTCATTATTTAGAAATAATTTATTATCTTTATTAATGTTGGTTTACATCCATTTTCTGAGAATGCATTAACATACACACCCCACTTGATACACGGTAATGATAAATGAAGGAAGTCAATAATCAATGTTTTCCCCTTACACCAAGAACTAGGGATGGGCCACTTACAGGAATTTCCAGGGCCCTAAGGGTGAGCAGAAATGGTTTCTAACATAGTGCATTATTCGTCTATGGAAGAGTGACTCAAAACAGACTAAGAGAGAGGGAAAGGAAAAGAAGAGATGATATCGACATAAGAAAAAGGCAATATACTAAAACTCGGGATATTATTTTGAAGTACATTAAATATTGATAGTGTCTTGACCATGTGGTTTTAATGTGTCCCACATTGGGGTCAATTTAAATTGAATAATTATCCGTAGAGTTGGTGGAGATAAAAATTTTGAGTTAATAAATTTCCTTTAAACAGATAATTCGACAGAATATGGGCGAAACTGGAAAGTATAGGGTAGGTGTGACAGCGAGTAAAATCCACAATTTTTGGGAACTGAAGGGTCTCACGACTCTTGGGGGTTTAAAAACATATTTTACTGACATTTAATGTCTTTTAAGTGGTATAAGAATACTTTTATTTCAAAATATATGTTATGAGAGAGGAACTGGAAAACTCGGAAAATTGGAAAAAGAATGAAAAGGAAATGGGTGGGATCCATGGTGTCAACGTAATGGTTCCATCATAACAGTGCCATCATAATAGTGCCACCAGTTATGTGTGACAGCATAATAAGTACCACCATTTCAGTGTATAACCATGATGGTGAGACCATAATAGTGAGACTATTTGGTGGAATTGAGTTTTTGGAAATTTATAATGAGTAACTAGTGGTCCGTAGGATACCACAAACACTAGAAATTTGGAATAGTAATGGAATAAGAGGATCAAATACATTACATCAGAAACCTCTCAAACTATTCTAGTACTCTAGAATTCATGTGTAAACTTGAAAAGAAGAGAGATCTCTAAATATCCACTTCTTAAGATACCTCTCTTTGAAAATATCACTGTAGTGTTGTTCGAAATCCAGAAAAAACCTGGACATTTAGGAGTACCTCTCCCTCATATATCTCTTGAACAACTATAGATTTACCACCAATCTTATCCCCCAAAAAACACACAACATATAAAGGCATCACATTCCGAAAATATGGATTTGTGGTCCCTTCACTCTTGTCTAGATTTTATCTGCTTTGGGTGGCACTAACATTCCCACACAAGTTTAATCACTTCCAACATAATGTGTCTCGATTAAAGATCAGGTCCTCCACTATCCATGGTCAGGAATTTTCCCAGATACATATAGATCAAGGGAAACAACCCATCTCAAAATTAATAAGGTCAATCATTACATCATAGTTAAGTACAAAAAAACACAGAACAATAAAAATCAAAACAACTCTAGGTATTGAGCACAAATTTGTTCCTCCCGTTCCTAGGTACTATCCTCAAGGCCACCATGCCTCCATATGACATGAACCAAGGGAATGGTTCGTACACAAAGAAAGTTATCCTCATGGTCCTCAATCCCCATTGGTCGCTCCACGAACATCACATTTTCCTTGATATCCAACTCTAACCTATGGAGGATTCATTAATAATCATGTAGATACTGAATAAGATGAGTCACAAAGAGAAAATAGTGCACCCTCAATAGCGGTTGTGGTAGAACCAACTGATAAGCAACATCACCGACCTGTCGTAACACCACCAAGGGTCCAAAAAACATAGGAGAGAGCATACTCCCCATTCCAAACATCTATTACCCATGACGAAGGGAGAAAATCAAGAACACAATGTCCCCAATGTCGAACTCCAATGGTATACTCCTATGATTGACATATGACTTCTTCCTGTCCTGATCCATCTTCTTTTCATGTCGAAGAGGGACCTTCTCGGTCATTCTCTGCACAACCTCTGGGCCAAGAAAACCAGCGTCCCCAAACTCTGTCTATCACACAAGTGAAAGAAACTTAGATATGTACAAGGCTTCGAACGAAGCCATGAAAATGAATGTGTGATAATTATAGTTGTAGGAAATGTATACCAGTGGAATGTGTCAAACCCTTGATCCTTCGATGTCTGGAACACATTCCTACAACATGTCCTCCAATGTCTGGATGGTCCTCTCAGTCTGGCCAGCCGTATGTGGGTGTAATATATTGTTGATGCATATTTGGGTTCCAATAGAATGTTTAAATACTTTCCAGACATGTGAGGTAAACCATGTATCCTAATCTGAGACTATGTTCCTATGAACTCCATGCAAATGCACTTCCTTGTCCATGTACCTCAATGTTATGTAATCCCCCACACTCGACTCCTTGGATGCTAGGATGTGATATTATTTCATCAGCCGGTCCACCTCCTCCCATATAGCATCATAGCCTCCTTGAACACTAGGTATCACCATGAAAAAATAAATCAATATGTCATCCAACATCGACTATGGGGCATAAAGGGATGAAACAGACCGCCCGTGACACAGTGGTCAACCTTGACATTCTGGAACATGAGGCACTTTCCCACAAATTCCACCACAACCTTCTTTACACTAGCACACTAGAAATGACCTCTCAATCCTTGGTACATTGTGGAATCTCTGGGGTCTACCATCAGGGTGAGTAATGGAACTCACAGAGACTTCTCTCATGAATTGTCTCCAGAAAAAAACCTCAACTGGAAGAAAGGCATCCAACTCAGACAATATTCCGACCATCCTTCAAGAGCAATGCCCTGAATAACATAATAAAACATCAAATCTGTCTATAAGTATCCTCATTGAGACTCCTCAACCTGTTATTCCAATGAATACTTCACTGTCATATGGAACATGTAGCCTCTTCCATCATCCACTTTTGCATCCATGAGTAAGGTAGCCAACTCCTCCATCACCTTCCATGAATCTGTTGATTCTCTAACACCATCCTTATGAGACTTCCAGCTTAAGCTATCAGCCACTGCCTTTCACATTCACGAGGTGTAAGAAATTTAGAACTCATAGTCCTCAAAAAATTCCATCAACCTTTGCTGCTGCATGTTCAAGTCTCACTGAGAGACGATATACCTCAATCCCTTGTGATTAGGGAAGACCAATAAGTGTTCCTCAATGAGGTAATTCCACCCAACATCATTATGAACAAAACCATAGCATGTTCCAGATCATGGGTGGAATTTTTATGATCATGGGGATGTAAATACCTATACTCATAAGAGATCACTCCCCACTACTGCATAGGCACAGACCCAAATCCTACACCAGAAGCATCACAGAACACATCAATCATTACCCCTTCCTTTGGAAACCTTAGTAATGGGGCACTGACCAGTTTCCCCATCAGATAACTGATGGCTTCCTGGCACTTCTCACTCCATACAAAATCTTTGTATTTCTTGATAAAGGCTGTCAACGGTGCTTTAAATCAAGAGAAGTTGGGCACAAACCTCCAGTAGTAAAGTGCTAGGCCCAGGAAACTACAATCCTATACCACATTTTTGGGTTTAGCCCCAGAAAAAACTGCATAGAGCGTCGATGGATCCAATGATATTCCCTACATGGAAACCATGAATCGATGGAAGTGAAACTTTGATGCCATGAATACGCACATGGACCACTTCATTTAGAGATTGTGTTGTCAGAGTACCTCTAAAACCATTATCATAGGATCGATGTGATCCTCGTTTCATCATGAGTAGATCAGTATGTCATAGATAAACACAATTATGAACTAGTCTAGATACTTGGAGAAGACAGTTTTTAGGATCCCCATGATCATTACTGGTGTGTTTGTAACACTAAATGGAATGACCATGAACTCAACATGGTCCTCATCTTACCTTGAGTAAATGAGAATGTCCATGATGAACACGAATAATCTCCAGTATAGAAATTCATGGATGAAAGAGATCATGAGCCCCATGAACACATCTTCTGCATTCATAATGATAAAAAGAATGACAATGAAATCAATGTGCCCATACCGTCACCTGAATGAATTATTTTGGATGTCACCCTCCTTCACCCTAAACTAGTGATATCCTAACCATAGGTCGATCTTAATGAACCAACCTGGTCCCTTCAATAGGTAAAAAAGTTCATCGATCCTATGGACATAGAAATTGTTCTTGAACATCATTTTATTCAGCCATCTGTAATCTATAAATAGCTTGAGACCATTGTCTTTCATTTTTGTGAACATGAATGGAGAAACCGATTGTGACAAACTCAGTTTGATAAATCCCTTTTTCATAATTTCATCAACCTAGATCTGCAACTCTCGTAATACATAAGTATCCATTATATTGGGAGACATTGAAATCAGATGGGAACTCGGTTGCTAGTCTATCCTAAACTCATCATCATGTCTATGGGGGTAGAGTCACCACCTCTCTATGGAAGACGTCCAAGTATTATTTGATTATAAATGGTAAATACACCATTTATGTATATGTTGATTTCATTGACAACTTTCTAACATGGAATGAATGGGATTCACTCCCCAGCTTCCCTCCCATCAACCCCGATCGTCGATGAAAGCTACATGTTGGCCTCCCATATCTGAGAACACGACCCATCTCTTGAAGAATTAGATAACAATTTGCATGGAAAACAACCAGTCGACACCCATGATGATATTGTATTGATACATTTTCTACAAAAATAGATCCCAACTGGACTGATGCGGCCCCACCATTATTATGTATCCTCTATAAACATGAAACATGCTAGTCTGACCGCCAACTGGTGTACATAACAAAAGGGGTATGGAGAGTATCTCTACCTCTAGACCTAAGGAATGGGATAGATTGGGTACAACAAAGTATTGTGATGCTCCTGAATAAAACAATTCATATGTAATAGTATTAGACAAGGTGATCATACCTCGAATGGCCTATTGTCCAGCTAGAACTGCTACATCTGCAGCGTGCAACAACCCACACCCAAATTATATACCCCTCGGTTGTCTTCCTCCTCCCCATACATGTCCCAGTAAGTGTCCCTAATGAGTTCCCTAGGGATAGCCTTCTCTTGTAATGCCTGTTCTTGGAGGAGTGGGAGCCCATTATTCCAATAACGGTTGGTAGAAAGTCCTGGTTTGAAATTACTGCTGCTGAGGTGGGTGCTAAACATACATATCCCCATTGTTCTTAACTCGATCCGGGAACTGATTCTGAAGGTTCCCATTGCTTCCACAGATAAAAAAAATCAGGCCTAATCCCATATAGAAACGGAGAGGGCCAAGAGATCAGAACTGGAACTATTGGGTCATGCTCCCCATTTGCCGAATCCTAGATGGCTCCGATGGTGGAGGAATACTACTAACAACCTTCCCCATTAAGAAATACAATTGGCTCTCCTCTCATGGAAAACCTCCCATTTTGTGTATTATATCCACCACATCAGGCTTCTTTTGATCCTACAGGTTTGTGGGTAGAGTGACGATAGAAACAACATACTGAAGAGAAGGTTAGAGTGCCTCCTCTAAACGTGTCACCTGGGACTCTTCATCCGGAAAGAGGTCCTGAAAAAAACAAAAGATATCCTTGATCATGATCTCCAACTCCCTCCTCATCATAATCCCTTACTGCTGGGAGAGAAGATCTTATATATTCTCAACCTTCATTGTGAAAGAAAGTATTTCAACCCAGAACTCCTTCTCGAAGTCAGTCCACAAAACCTCAGCTTCCCTCTTCTCCTTGAGGTGGAGCATCCACCACTAATACACCGCTCCCCACATCTGGCATACAGCCAGAGGAACCCAGTACTAATACAAATGCTGAATCATGATAAAAGCTATCACAAACACCACAAGACATTATTCTTTCTCAATGTCTAATATGCTTTCCTAGTATTTCGTATGGGTCTTCTACTGAAAGGATCGAAGCATATTTTCCACTGGTAATACTCCTCCTCTCAATACACCCTACACTAATCTACAAAATCAGCCTCCTGGGCCTCAATCGCCTGCACTACCTATGGTAGTCATCCGGGTTCCATATGTGCAAGGTAAAAAAAAGAATGCTTATTCCCTAATAGTTTAAATATTTGCTTTTATATTTTTCTTAAACATGTTATTTATTTAAATTATAAGACCACCAAGAACACACAAGAACAAAATTCATTGTGATGCATGTAATTTAATTAGGGTCTACACCCTACAATCAATATACCCTCATTTGGTCATTTTGCAGTTCCTAAGTCCATGCATTGGATCACAAGGGGACCTAAAATCCCATGTCCTAGCCAGTGTTCCCTGTCCTACATTACACACCAAGGTTTCCTAACACAGTTTCCCTATTATCCCTTGAAATCCGAAATATTCATAACTCTGAACTATTTCCTATCTCTCAACCAACCTCTAATATGATTCCATTATTTCATGACCTACCTTCACCAAGATGAGTGAAGGGACTAGAAATTTCCTCACCATTCCTTCTACGAGGTGAAGGAGTGATAATGGCCCCCCAAGCCCCTCCATCAGTAGGCCCAGGAGTGGTGGCTAGCACCCTGGGCATAGGATCACATGTAATATGGATGGAATTACCCTTTTTAAAGAAAATAAGATTTGGTGATAAGATTAGAATTCTAAATAAACCACAATGGAAGTAAAAGTAAAGCACAAACAAATTCCCCTATTAATGTTCTCAGATTAAACCATACAAGGTACAAGAAAAGTCCAATGGGAATGTACCAAATGAAAAAAATAGAAACAACCATTGTCCCAACGTCTAAGATAGTACAACCTTGCACGAGCTCAAAAGTCTTCCCAGAAACTTGAACGTAGTTTTATATATATAGGATGAGTGTATGGTTATACTCAATAGGGAAAACCAAAATATCTTTTTCACAAGTGGGAATTCATTCTAATGCCCTATGAGAATTTGAATGTAACCAAAAACACCTAGCAAGGAATCAATATGTCCAGCTTCATAGAGGCACACTCCCCAAATAACAAAAGTTAGGTAATGTAATAGTAATAGTACATCGATTCTTTGGTAGCCCACACTAGTTTCCCAATAGTTATTGAAGACATCCAAGGAATTGAACCTCCCCACCATTTTCACTACTGTCCCACCACCACCCCAATAACAACCTTATAGTCCATCACAACCACAAATCCTTCCTGCAAAACCCTAGGCCACCACAATCATATGTAACCAAACTCACAAACATAGGGTGCAGACAACCACTGCTATGCCCACAGACACATGGGCATCCACAATCATTTTTAACCACTACCACAGACATCTGGGCCAGAACAACTACCGCTATGCCCGAAGACAGATGGGCCTCATCCCAAATACAATAAGGAATCAAATATTCCCACACAGACATATACAAACTACCACAACACAGCCTCCCTAAAGAGTCTTGGGCTACCCATGAGAGGGAGAATAGAGAGATAATAACTAGTAATTCATAAGAATGTCGGGGAAAACACCCCCCCAAATTAAATGGGGTTGTTCAGTACAATGTATTCAACTCGAGTGTGGTTCGATTAAGAAACAAAAGAACTAAATTTATGCAAATAGGTAAACAAGAACCCATCCCAACCTAATGGTCTAGAAACATGTCCATACCCAAACAGCCACATAACTATTAATTCATGAACAAACCATGATAACAAAAAATAGAGCACCACCCATTCTTGTTATCGTGGTCATGTGGTTAAATTCAAGTATTCCTTCACTAATAGACAACTAACACACGTAGCCAGAAGAAAAAATAACAACTGAAAGAAAACATCGAAGTAAAAATTTAAGCATTCACACTTGGTTCTCCTATATGATCACAACAACAAGGGTGAGGGGGGGGGGGGTTCTATGAGATCCCTCTATCTACTGGAAAAAAATGAAGCCCCAAAATACTACACCACATGGCCTCAGATCAACAAATCAACAACTGAACAATATAGGACCCAATACCCATCCATGTCACCCCTCAAGAATTAGGAATAACATCCGTGCTTATTAATAGAACATATCATGGGATTTTTCAAATTTAACCCCCCACCATTTAAAAAGTTTCTTCTTTTTTTTTGGTTAATAAGGGAGATCACAAAAGTATTTTTATTCCTGGGGAATCCATTTAATCAACTAGGTTTACGTGATTAACCAGTTTCCATGTTATAGATATTAAATAAAAATATTATCATGAAAAACAGTGGTTCCCTAGTGCATATAAAATGACCAACAACAACCATGATTTTCAGTTGGAATATGCCCATAAAATTCACAACATATGAATGAAAATAAAAGAATACAACATAATCATCATCAATCAAAACCCTTCATTATTTAGATACCATTTATTATCTTTGTTAAGTTTTGGTTTCATCCATGCCCTGGGGAGGCAATAAGATACCCACCCTGCATGATACAATTTAAAGAGAAATGAAGGAATACCCTACTTGGATGATCAACGATCAACGTTTTCTCCTTGAGCCATGAAGTGGGGATGCACCACTTCCAAGAAACTCCAAGTATCCATGTGTGATTAGAAAATGTCTATAGCATGGAGCACGATTCATCTAGGGAATAGGTACTCCAAACGCACCAAGATAGAGAAAATGGAAATTAAGAGATGATCTCGACTTAAGAAAATTACAGATCCTAAAACCAGGGATATGATTTTAAAGTACATAAAATCCAGATTATGGCTCGACCATGCAGTTGGGTAGTTTCGCACATTGGGATTAATTGAATGTTATAATTATCCTCATATATGGTTGAGATAACAACTATTTGTTAATATATTTACACTAAAAAAATAAAGACACACTAATAGTGGAGAAACTGGAAAGCATGAGGAAGCTGTGACACCAAATAAAAGCTACATGTTTTGGTAACAAAAGGGCCACATGACTCTTGGGGATTTAAAATCATATTTTAATGGATCTAAATGGATTTTAAAGGGCTATTACAACACTTTTAAATCAACATATATGTAATGATAGTGGAACTGGAAAACTAGGAAAACTAGAAGAAAAATTAAATAAAAAGGATGGGAGACACAATGTCACTTTAATGTTGCCCCTGGTTCGGTGAGAAACCGTAAGCGGTGCCACCATTTCAGTGTACGGCTGTGAAGGTGTGACTGTGACTATGCAACCATGACCAGTGCCACTATTATAATGGAACTGGTGGGTAGAACTGAGTTTTTATCAACTCCTTAATGAGTCACTAGTGGTCCTTAGGATACCTCAAACACCAGAAATTTGACAAAGTAATTTACTAAGAGGGCTCGAGCAATTACAATTATAGAAATAAAAAAATTATTAGAAAATAAAATAATCAACATAACTATATTATTTAGGTTTAAAATTAATTTACGTGAAAACACAAACATTATGTAGGGTACAATAAACCAAAAAAATTATTTTATATTATTTAATGATTTATTTTCTAAACAGTTTCCACCATAACAATATTTTTAAAATTAATTTATTGATGTATTTATATATATATAATTTAAAGTAAATTTTTTATATCATTTAATATTATTTAAATGGTATAAAAATGTAATATTTTTATATATTTGAAATTGAATGATTTAAATTCAGTTAAAAAAGAGAATGAAATGTTTTATTTTAGTGTACATGATGTAAAAATATTCTCCCATCACCACATATAAAATTTAATATATGGATTCCTTTATAATATTTATTTTTTTCTATAAATACAAATATTTTGTTCCTTTATTCTTGTTATTTGAGTTTTGAACATAGGGTTTAATTGGAACAGGAAATATCAATATCCAAAAATGATTAACTTAGGGTATAAAAAGTAAATTTCTATGAATTTTATGATTTTAAATAAATATTATATGTGTTTAGTATATGTTATATCCCTTGTAAGGTTTTAATAATGACATGTGAGCCTAATATATCTCCTAATGTTATTGGATAAATATTATGTTATTTGAATAATTTTGATAGAATTTATAGGGTAGGTTGTTCTAATAGAAAGTTTTATTTTAAGGGTTTTATAAATATGATTTCATAATGAACCTATTTTTAGTTTACATTAATTATAATTATTTTTCATGTATTTATTATTATTTCATAATGTGATCTAATGATATAGTGTTAAAATGATTGGGTAATCCCTCTATTAGTAAAAATATATGTTTTGAAAAAAAAATCTAGGAATCATTTGTTTTTTATAGAAACCATCATGATTATTACTTTTAATCTATATATTATTATAATTATTTTAATAAAAAAATAGTGAAGTAAATTTCATTTCATGTTTATATAAATTATTATTTTATTAAAATTTTTATTTAATTTAAGGTGAATTATATAATATAATATCTTGACTTGTAAACATATTAAATGGTTTCTTTATTACTTTTTTATGTTCCTTGGAGATCCATTTAGACTATTAAATAATATTTACATGTTTTTAAAAGGTTTAATATATATCTTCGATGGATTATCATGTCTCATGGAAATTTATGATAGTCAATCACGATAAATGATATTTGTTATTTCAAATTTATTTCTTTTTAGAAACAATGGGTACTAAGTTTATGTTTCCCATTTATAATTTAATGATTTGTTATATATGATTTATTAACGAATTCATTAAATCTATTAAATGAAATGTTATTTAATAATTCATGAAAATTATTTCCTTATATAAAACAAAAAATAATGTAATTATTTGAAACCACGATTTTATAGTTTGTGTTATAGTGTAGTTTATATAATATTAAATTTTAGAATAAATATTGTAGGTACCCATAAGAAATTATAATTTATTCCTAATATAATATTAAATTTATTATTTCTATCTTTCTTATATCTAAAAACTGTGTTTTCAAAATGGATTTATATAGAGGAAACATTGAAGAAATTTTATGAAGGATCAAAGGGGATAATATCCTTCCAAATCAATACCTCTGATTGATTGGAGTTGTATAGAATTAGTTTTTTATGTGAAACTGTTTTTTTAGTAGTCTATAAATGGTGGTGATATCCATGTGCTGGTAAACAATGTTTACTATAGATTAATGTTTACATTTTAGAGAATTTCATGAAACAGAACCCTCCATTATTTAGTGGATCATCAAAACATTTGATAGATAATGGATTGTTTAAAACATTGGAGATTATATTTAATTACGGGGGATCTCAAATCATCCAAAGGAAAGTTATGTTTCAATCCATTTTGAAGGGAATTAGATCAGTTGGGGAAAATAGTTAATATTATTTATGATATTGATGATATTGGTTCCTTGAAATGATATTATTTTAGTTATATATTCCCTTAGTCAAATTCACCTAAATTTTTTTGACCAAAAATGGAAAATAAATTCATGAAATTAAGGTGGTAGAAGGAATCTTCAGTGGATATATATAATGAAAACATCAAATAATTTGTGTTGTATGCACCAAATAGTATTAAAGATATTGGTAGTGAAATAATACAATTTTATTCATGTTTTAATCCATGATATCTAAGGGAATTGGAATATTAGTGATTCAAATGTATTGAGAATTTTTTTTGATATACTAAGATGAAAAAATTGATTATTCTTATGATAATGTATTCCATTAAAATAAGAAGAAAAATAAATCCAAATGGGATTTAATTAGGATGTATCAATTAATAAAATATAAAAGTATTATTATATTGTTTCCATCTTATGAAATGCTTCGTAAAAATAACCATGCATGTATTTATAATTTTGAATGATTAGACATGATAATTGTACTATAAAGAAAAATATCCTATTAACATTAAAAAGACAATGAGTAGATGAAACTAATATGATTTATTTGTATTGATATTGGTCATTATACAGGTAAATGTTTAAATATAATAATAATTAATTTATCCAATCAAGATCAAATATACAAAGTTTTTTGTAAATCTATTATGACTACATTTCAAAATGTTTCATCATCCAATAATGTGTATTTAGGATTATTATTTTGGTTGTTAAAAATATCCCAATTTCATTATTTATTTGAGTTTCGAACATTCATTAATTTGTAAGATATTTCTTGATAAATTATAAATTTCACCTCAAGAAATAAAATTTTTTTTTGGTAAAAATGTAATAATATATAGGGAAAATGTAAAATATGGAAATAAATTTGTTAACATCTGATTAAGGATTTTACTTGAAACTTTATTCTATTTCCCATTATAGGGATTGATGTTAATCATGGTATGAATCAAATGGGATTTTATCATTCACTAATATATTATAGAATTGAATAATTTGATTCTCAGAATGATTTGTATCATTTATAAAATAATGAATTCATACCATTGGAAACATATAAATAACCTATAAAATTTATTAAATGTTGTAAAACAAATTTTTTTATTAATTTCATTGACTTGAAGTAAAAAGTTCAAATTACTTATATTATAATAGAATAGGAATATATGGATGATATTACTACTGAATTTTAATGAACAATACCGATTAGTGGACTAAATTTAAATATGTCATAGTTCTGAATGTAAATCCAATATTAAAACATCTTGATCAAATGTCTCATGAAGATGTTTTTGAATAGAAAAATTACTTGTTAAATAATTTTAGAAAAGGTTATATTCATCTGATCAATTCACCGTGGGGTGCTCGTAATTTTTTTATTAATAATATATATTTCTCCATAATGGGTTTTATTAATTATTGATATTTTAACAACATAAATTTCATAGAGAATCATTTTCCCCTCATATTAAGGAAAATATCCCAACCCCAGTTTTTTAGATTCGGTGCTTTAAATTATTTAATTTGTTACTAGGTATATGTGGTCACATCCCAAAGGGAAGAATACTTTAGTATCTCTAGATATCTAAATATAGAAATAATTATAAAGTTACAACATTTAATGAAATACATCATAGTGACTCTATTGGAATCATCTCAATTATCCAAGATTATCCATTCATGTCAACCATAATATACATCTTGACATCCAAGAAAAAATAAATCTAATGAAAATGATAATATAAAATGACCGACAAGGGTAATAATACAAAAACAATCTATCATCAACATACAAAACAATAATTTAAGATGAATAACTATAAACACATCCCACTAAAACATAATATTTATCCTTATATAGAAGGAACAATGACTGATCAAATAATTCCCCATAAATAATTACATGAGAATGAAACATAACTGTGAATATTATATTAGTCAAATAATCAAATTTATTATTAATAAATAGTCTCATAATGAGGGAGTTAAAATTGTTGGACCACATAAAAATATCCTGGAGTCTTAGGCCAAGACACCATACTTAATCGGGTAAGAAATCCACAAATACCCAATCTTGGTTGTCTAATGAGATCTACTGATGCATCGAGGGGCTTTAGCAGACCCTGGTGATCATGTAATTAATATAATGCATTCCTTATTATAAATAATTGAAAAATAATAACCATATACATTCATATTGATAATATCATATGAAATAACGTTCCCCAAAGAATTAATGTAGTAATAAACCATCATTTGTAATATGATGAATTGTATCAAAATATAACAACCATAGTCATAACAATCATAAAAAAATTAATCAAATATATTATATGGTCTCATAAGAGAACAACCTTAATTAATAATAATATCCACCAATGGGTGTTAACATAGATAATAATATATGAATAATAACAATGATAAATTCTAGATATAAATACCACATTACATTGAAACAATTTATTTAAAAAACCTGTGAAATTATAATTGAAAACATTTTCTTTTAAAATAACCCTATAAAATTATAATGGACTCATGAAGACTTTATGGAATGAATAATTATGGAATATAAACTCATATTATATAAGTTAAAAAATTTCATTTCATATTTTGGAAATAAAATATTTAGAAGAATATTTTAAATGGAATTCTAGGCATTCACTAAATGAATGGATTATGTAAATCAGATATAAATACACAAATAAAAATCTAAATAAAAAATATTATAATAAAAATTATTTTTACAAATAATTATATCATTATATAATCACTGGAATAGATGACCGACCTAATGAATTCAAATTGGGTTAGTAATTCTGTTACAACTTTCTAATCAGTCGAACCGTAAGACCCCTGAAAATAATTATCATAAACTGAATAAATTAATTACATTTATATAAATATATTAATGGTATTATATATTAATGTATAGTTTATATACAACCCAAAAGATATACAGGTCGAATATTTAATATATCACAAATTAGTAAAATTGAGTCGAGAACCCCTTACCTTTTTCCTAAAAGCATTCTGTACTTGTACTAAATGTCCAAGATAATGATTTTAGATTAATAAATTAATTAATTAAGAATACATTAAAAGTATATTTAATTTATTATTATTTAATTAAGTTAACTTATCATTTGTTTTTTAGTAATAATGGTTAGTTTAGTTGTTCTGAGAGCATTTGTCTTATGGTTTTAAGGTCGGTTCTCTTAAGTATAAATATGGAAATTCTTGTCAAATGGGAAAAAAATCTCCAGTTGTGAAATTATTTAATTTTAATAAACATATAGAAGTTTAAATGTTCTCACCTATTAATAGGTTATATGGTTTGAGGAAAATTCATTAGATAAAATGATGATGAAAATGTCTTATTTTTTATTCGAGGATTTTACAATCATTATAAACTTATTGAATTTTATTTAATTTTATATTTTTCTATTTCACCTAGAATTTTTTATAACATATAATATGTATATGAAAATATTATTTAACCATAATAATCTTTTTATTAGCATCCTTTAACAAGTGAGACTAAAATTAAAACACTTCATTCATGGAGGTAGTTAATTGATATATCAGAAATGATGATTTAATTTTTAATATAAAAGTATTGGAGAAGGGTTTTGATTATGCATAATCTATTATTTTAATGTGATAATTTTATATATAATACACTATAGTTACCAAGAAAATTTGTACATGGGAGGTGATGAGATGATAAGAAAATATAATAAATTAAAATATGAAGAATAATTATTTTACCTCATGAATATCGTCTCCTTGGGAACCTCTTGTAGAGAGATGGATTTGGTATTTTTGTAAGATAAGTAGGTCCTGGACAATAGTATGAGTACAGGTACGGTAATTTGGTATTCTTTAGAAATTATTGATGGATTATATGGTGTGAGGATCATGGGTGGTATTTATAAAGTAGGAGAGGTGTGTTAATTAATTATGTTAATTATTGCTTATTTATTTTGGATCAAGATTATTAAAAGTGGTGATTCTTGTGAATAATTAATTAATTTAGTGAATGTGAGTTCTATTTAATGTGTAATTATATAAAATATTAATAAAACACTGACATATTTGACATATATTGTTAAATACCATAAATTATATTATTTCATTATTAAAAAAATCAACTAATTTAGGAAAATCCAAAACAAAAACATTAAACATTTTTCATTTTATAGATTTGAAAAATATATTCCTATTTGATAATATATTTTTCTAAATATAATAATTTTAATATTTATATATAATCATCATTTATAAGAAAAATATCGATTTTAATATTATAACTGATTTTACATCACATTGAAAAAATAATTATGGTCTCATAAAATTATTCTCTACCTATAAAAAAAAATTATTTATGAATCTATTTTATGAAAATAAATTATTTATAATCAATATATTAATTATAAAACTATAAATAAAAAATTATCTTTTGTAAAAAATACCAACAATTAATTTATCATTTTTAAAATGTTTATTTACATACATGATATAAATATATCATCTTTTAATTTTTGAGATTCCTAATTCTTATTTATACCATCATATGTGATGTTATTACTCAAATGACTAGATTAATATTCTGAATAGTCATATTCTTATTCTAATTATCATGTTAATTTTTAATAGTATTTCATGGTTCATTTTATATTTGTGTTGCTTACAATGTAATCTATTGAATAAATTGATTTTATTTATGAAGCTGCATACTGTAAAAAGTTGGTGTGATACATTATTCCCCCCTTTGAGTAGTATTTTTCCTCAAAATATTTGTGATTATTACCTTCTAAACCACATATTGTTTTTCTTCTTCATAGACTATTATGGTTCCCATATTTCATATTCAACTTTATGGTGACTCCAAAGAATAATTACCTTTCAAGTATTATAATTTCTCAACACATCTTCTATATTGTCATGAATTTCAATAGGTACTTCACAGTAAGAAAAATTGGGTTCTAGATATATTTTATCATTAGTGAGTACATGCATTGGTTCTGGCATGCTCTTCATCAACAAAGGGATGTGGAAAACATCATGTACTTTAAAAAGACAAGGCATCATCACCAAACGATAATACACAAATCATATTCTATATAGATATCCAAAAAATTTCCAATATTGCTAGGACTAAATTTCCATTTCTTTCGAATCCTTAAGACACACTTCTATTGTGATATCTTAAAGAAAACACGATCTACCATTTAAAACTCTAAATCCTTCCTTTTTTAATCGACATTGATATTTTTTTCTTAATTTTAGATTCTTTGATATGGGTTTGAATAATATTTTACATATTTGTTTCTTAAACAAGATCATGGCCTGCAATATTACCTTCAAAAACATCATCCCAGTATTTTTTTGTATGAAATATATTTCCATAATATGAATCATATAGACCTCTTTTAATAATTGAAATAAAAATACTATTATTATAAAATTATACCAGTGATATATAGTGATCCCAAAAACATTAAAAGTTAAATTAATAGGAATGAAACATGTCTTTAATATATTGGATATTACTTTTTGATATTCAATATGTATGAAAATGTTATGAATTGATCAGATAAAGCTTGGTATCATAATCCTTTATAAGAATCTTCCATAATTTTGATGTAAAATGAGGATCTCGATTAGAAATAATTGATATATGTGTAAATTGATGTCATAAAACATTATTAATATGTAGTCTTATTGATCATTCTAGTGGAAAATCCTTTATTATTGTGAGGAAATGTGCATATTTTTTAATTCGATTGGTAGTTACCCATACTGAATCACTCATTTACAAAATCCTCATTATTCCAACGAAAAAATATATAGTAATCTCTTCCCATTTATATGATGGAATTTATTGAGTTCACATGAATCGTCATGGATATTTTCTTTGAGACATAAATAGTTTAAAAACAATAATATTCATAAATAATCCACAATTTCCCACTTTATATTATCCCACAAAAAATGTTCCTTCTTATATATATACATGATACTTAAAACATAGTGTATAGAGAAATTTATGCTATGAAAATTATTTAAAGTTCTATATTTTTCTTTTTTTAGAAGGAACATAGTGCCTATTTTAATATTTCAAAATTAAATCTTCATATATGAAGTCTACAAACATTTCACCATTCACGAAAATAATTATATTTTGAAAATTCGCATCATCTAACTGAAGAATGTTAATCTTTTACAGTGAAAATGGTTTGGAAGAATTTTCAAAAGTAGATATGTTTTACCAACCATGATAATTCCCATATACATATTTAGTAATCCATTTACACATGATCTGTTTCAATATTTATTTTTTTATGAACATGATGAGACTTTCTGGTCAATGCATATGCTACCTTATTTTACTTACATTGATGGTGGTGTATTAAATAATCATCATCCTTGAGTAGCTCAAGACATCACCTTTACCACATGTTGAGTTATTTATATGAGAAGATATATTTAAAACTCTTCTAATCTATATATATCTCTTATCTGTCACTATGTAGATAGTGTCCCCATATATTCATAGAAAATATGATATCTTTTAACTCAATATAATGAGTTAAATTGTTTTGTTAAATATTTTTCAACTGTATTTATGAATAGGAAATAACTCTATCATTCTATGTAAGGAAAAAACCACGTCCTTTCATTAAAACATCAAATTAAATCCTATAACCCTCATTTCTAAATGGTATATTCAAGAACTGAGAATTTTCTAATCTTCTGTTATACTTTTCAAATAATTCTTCACATCTATTTTTCTAAATAAACATAAATTCTTTGTGAGTTGTAATTTTTAACAGGTTATATAATTTTGAAATATTCTGAATGAACCATCAGGAAAACATACTAAAATAATGAAACTATGCAACTCCGTTATGTTTGTTGGGTTAGATGACTCCCATATTACCTTTATCATCATATGATCAACTAAGATTAAATCCTTGGAGAAAATATGGCCATGAAAAGATATTTTTGAAGAATAAATTTGTATTTGGTAAACCTCCCATATTAGTATTTTCTTCAATGATTATCCAAGAAAACATTAGTGTCTCTCATATTCATCTTAAAGTTTGGAGTACCCCAATTCAACATATATAAATAAAATAATAAAATGTTCATGATATTAATTGAATAATTTGTTTCTTGAATCCATAAAAAAATGGTGCATTATTCATTGCAAATAAAATTATTATATACTCATAATTTTAATTACTTGTCTGAAACACTTTATTTTGAATAACATTATTCTTAAACACAATTGATGATATCCAAAAAATTATCAATATGTGAAAAATAATTATCTCCATGAATTTGGTAAAACAAGATATAAATGTTAAGAAAATTTTACTTTTTATTTATCCTAACATCATTTATCTATATATATTCAATGCAAATCCTCATTTATCAACCTTTCTTCTTAATGAATATAAAATATTCTCCCCTAGGGGAAATAATATGGAATATAAAAACCTTGGCACTAAATTCATATAGTTTTTTATTTCATAATATCAACTACGTCAAATCCATTATATTAAGATTCTTGGATTTAAATCATTCTTTAGGGATCAAATAAATATAAAACTAAACACCCGTCTCCATTGGATATCTTGGAAATTCAAATGGAAATACAACAATGTATTCATGTATAGTAGGTACATCAAAAAATTTATGATCAATGTTTTCATCAGTATGTATTATTCTATTCTTCTCGAATAATCTCATTTAGAAGATATGTTGTAGGTGGATCAATGTATGACTCAAATTATAAATTATCCTCTTTAAATATCATAAGTAAGATATCTACATCAGGAATCATAATTTCCTTCTTGTTTAAATAAATTGTTGCATTATATTTTGAAATATATCCCATAACATGGATAATATCAAAATCAACCACATCTATGAAAATTAAATCAGTAATTAGAGCATGTTTTGTGTCAAAAAAGGAACTGCAAGACACAAATTTGATGTAATAGGCATTCAACATTGATTTTTTGTTGACAACTCCCTTTTTAAGGTTGATTGGAAATATCAAATTTTAATATAAAATTTGGAATATACAGAAGAATAATATGATCCAAAGTAAAATAGATATTTAACTAAATTTTGTGAGAGGATTAATGTATAGTCCAACATATCATTAGTAACAGAAAATTTAGCTATTATGGAAACATAAACATGGACCTTTTCCCATATAATTCTCTAGGAATGGTTTTATTAATAAATAAAGAAATCATGTGTATAGTTTCCAATCTCATTATAGTAGAAGCATTTCATATTTCTAACTTTTTTCTTTCTATTATAATCACGATCCAGGTTCCCATTTTCTACATAGTTGTTACAGACTCCCATTCCCAATAGGCATGTTCAATGATGTTTCTGTAATAAATTATTTCATGTTGAAAATTAATTTTCTTATTTATTCACTTTTTTCTTTATTTCCTTTTCTAGAGTATATAAAATCACTATTCTTATATTACATTCCCTTGAATCCATATATACTGGAAGATTCATTCAATATTATGATGGTAACTGATACTATATTGTCATATGATGATACTTTTATATTCGACAAACTGAATTTCACAGAATTGGTTTATTTCCATAAAAACAATTATTATTCTTTTCCTTCAGATTATGTATTATGTCCGCAATATGATTTTCTATCATTGTAATGTTTTATTCAAACATAGTAACATTTTTAAACTCTTTTTGTCTTATTATCATTAATTTTATCTCCATATCCACTCAGTATTTATGAGGGCATTGTTTTTATAATAAAACTTATTTAAAAACCTTCCATTCCATATTTTCAATTTCATATTTATAGAGACCCATGATTAACATACATAGATATTACTACATTTAATAATAATATACAAAGCATTACAAAATTTCATGTGTGATAATAGTATTAATTTAGTTTCTTGGGAATCAAGGAAACAAAATATTAATTCATGGAGAAGGATCTTCAACATATCCAACAAATATCTCCAACATTAGTACTGATACATAAAATATTTCTCCATAACTTGGGAAAAAGAATCACAATAAAGAGGTGATCTCAAATTTTTAGTAAGGGTAAATATGGGATATTTGTAAGAATAATTATAAGAATATGGGTATGCCAATGTGATCTTGAATATGGAAGATCATACCCTCTGTATCATGATCATATAAAAAAATAATGGAATAAAACATGATAGTTAATTTAACATGAATAATAAGGTAATAATGGAAATAAGTTGTGAAAGAATAACATAGGAAAAAACATAGGATTATGGAAAACACATAAACATATAACATGATTTCCTTCGTACCCAAGGTATTACTAAAAAGACCATCTTGGTAGTATGGGTTCACTCCGCATACCACTGTGGTAGTCATGGTTCACTCCCATGGACATCTTAGTCGCATGAGTTCACTCCTTAAACCATCATGGTAGTCATGGTTCACTCTCATGATTATATTAGTATCATGAGTTCACACGTCATACCATCTTGGTAGTCATGGTTCACTCCCATGGCCATATTGGTAAAAACGGTATACTTCCAAAACTATCTTAGTCTATCTCATGAGATATAAATCATTACCCAATTCACCATAGAGAGATATATGTCCCAAACATCTCATAATGAAATCATTTATACATATTCCATAAGATCATAAATAATCATATCATAAAGCATGAAATGAAATGGGTATTATAAATATGTAATATTATCATAACTTATGTAAACTAACATGTTTCACAATCATTTCATCATAAACATAAAATTTGAAACAATGCAGGTTTCAAAAGAATATAACATGTGAAAGTGAAAAGTGTTTCATGAAGACCATGACATTAAGAGTAACCCATTCATAGAATGAATATGAATGAAACCTATAGATCATTTCCTAAAATAGAATGATAAACATAAAAAGATATCATCTTAGATGAAAAATAATTTTGAAATAACTTTTTATAAATGTTTCTTGTGGTAAATATAAATTATTTTTTGAAAAAGGATTTTTACTACATAAAACCATATGAAAATCAATTTTTATGAAATACCTTTAAAACATATATATAGGACTACAAATAATTTAAAATAATTTTTTTAAAATCTTATAAAATAAGATTTTCAATATATTAAAAACATCAGTTCTTTGAGGAAATTTGAAAATAAAAAAAAATGATTAAAAATATTTTGAAACCCATTATTAATAAAATTGTCTTTTAATTTTTTTTTAAAAAAATACTTTTAAAAAAGAATAAAACATTCAATTTATTGAAGATGGATAAATCTATACATGTCATGCGGGGTAAAAAATATCTCGTTTTCATAATAAAAAGGATATATAATTTCTCATTCGGATAGCGATAAGAAGATTCCTTTGAAAACATTGGTTATATAAAAAAGGGGGAAATGTCTTCTAATGATAATAAGATATTAGTATAATATTCTTGGAAATACTTTTTAGATTGAATATGAATGGAATAATTAGATAATTTTATAAAAGGAAATGAGTAAAATGAATAAATGTTATTTTATATGGAAACTAATTTAGAAATATCTGTCATAAACATATTTTGAGGAAAATATCCAATATTATTTGAAAAATTATTTTTAATACATAAATCCATTCGAAAATAATTTTCTTATAGTATACAATTAGAATATATAAATAAGACTTGAAATCATTTGAAATAATTTTTTACAGAAAACATATCAAATAATCTTGAAAACATTAAAACAAATTCATGGAAAACAAATAAATAAATAGATAAAAAACTTTTGAAATCAATTTCATTGAAAATAAATGAAAACCATATTAATAAAGCATGAAAACATTTTTAAAACAATTATTCATTAGAATGTTTAAATGGACCTTGGGAACATATTAATAACCATGTTTCTTGAAAATATCATTTGAAATAATTTTAAAATAAAATAACCATTAAACATTAAAATAAATCTTCAAAGGATTGACGTCGGATAAATATGTACCTGTAATGTGAGGTAAAAATAAAATTCTCCTCTATACTATAAAATGTAAATATAATTGACCATTCAAAGATAATTAATATGATTCTGTTGAAAACATTGGTAGTATACCAAAATAGTAAAAATTACTTTTAATGATCATAGGAAATTAGTATAATAATCTTGGAAGACCCACATGGTTTTCAAAGAACATAAAATTGAGACCCAAGAGAGGGTAATGTTGGGCTTTATTAAAAACACATTCTCAACTATATTATGTAACAAAGGGTATAAAATGGTAACCCTACTTTTATATATAATGAATAACTATAGGAGAAAAAAATTCATGAATGTATTGAGATATGGACCGTAATAATTCATAAAAGGAAGCATTAACGTAGACAATCTTGAAACTTGATGATATTGTCTCAATCAATACTTATAACTTGAAAACATGGGATCATATTATCTATGTAATAAACTGAATTTACATGAATCTTAAAATATCATCAATAGAAGTTTATTCATAATAGAACATGTTAAATGTAATAATATGTACCTCAAAAAATAGAGTAGGATCATAAAAAACATGGGTCTCAAAGAATGAAAACTGAGACAAAACATTTTTACAGATTCATAATATTTTGAAACATAAAACCCATGAATAAATGTCAATAAAAAAATGTTAATACCCATAAATTTTAATATATGATAAAAATAATACCTTCATGCTTATTACATACACCACAGAAAAGGAAAGTGTTTCAAAAATTGAATATATCTCAGTGGAATAAAATGTGAGATGAAATCATGTTACCTTGTGTCTTGACTCTCCTCATACACATTCAAAAAACATTTATAAAAAATATAAATTTATTATAAATATTTTATAGAACAAATTTATTATATTTAATAAAATATATGTCATTATTACGACCTTATACAACCCGATTGTTTATAATTTTATGTTAAGGTTTCAATTCATGTACTATTAGCTCTATTATTCTCATGTGTCTAAATTCATTAGATACTTGGTATTTATACATTAGATCATGATTTAACAAATTTAAACCATGATATAAATATCATGTATGTAAATTGTATTTTTATTATATTAATAAATATAATATATAAGATTGAAATGGAATACAATGTTCATGGAGAAAGTTGAAATTGCGTACGCATGAATGCAATTTCTATTTAATTACCATGTTGATAGATTGAAAGTAAAAGACACATATTAATATATATGTATATATATGTATACATATAATTATCAATTTAGATTTATTATATAATATAAATATTTTATATTCACTAAAATAATCATTAATACAATCCATGTGGTGTGTGAACACATTACATCACCTAGAGTGGTAGGTAGTCCACAAATCATCATAAAAGATTATTGTAATAAAAGGAAATGTAAATTAAAAACGTTTAGTGTCTTATATATGGAATGAATATTCCTAAATACATAATAAATATCATATATAACATATATAATCATAGTTCCGATCATAATGTCCACCATGGTAAGTGAAATGGAAAAATAAATAGTCATCATTCCACGAGGCAGCTGCTCGCCGTGCACAAAAATAGTATTTTCGTTACTCATTATTTGGAGGTGTGAGTAATTTTGGGTCAATAAATTTCCATAAAAACTCCTAGTATATTGAGGATAGTTACATTGTTATATAATCATATAATAAAGATACTTAGAGTGTGTGGTGACGTAAAATAAATGAAAGGACTTGAGAGAAGACGTTACCTCAAAATCGGGTAACACATTTTGGATTATGAAAAAATCCTTCCTTGGAGATACCATGACAATTTCAACTGGTTAGGTGAGGATAGGATAAGAAAGGAAATAAAATTAACAAACAAAGGAGGTTTTTTCATCTTGAATATCATCTCCTTAGGAACCTCTTAAAGAAACGTGGAGAGTTGAAGTTCATAGGCATGGGAAAGAGTATTGGGATGAGAATTTTTATTAATTTAGATAAGATTAATGTAATATAGGGTGTCATGAGATTGGGCGGGGAGATGTTTTATTTATATGGGAGGAGAGAGGTGTCTGAGGATTTTTTTATTCATTCATATATTATATTGTATCAAGACTATCAATAGTATTGATTATTTTGACTATGTAGTATACCTGGTGAATCTGGGTTTTAAATAATGGTGATTACATCATAAATGATTCAGAAATTCATTTATTTTACTTATAATGTTAAATACCTTAAATTACCATATTTCACTATTCAATAAAAAGTCTAGTAATTTATAAAAATCCCAAAAATTCACCCAAACCTAATTTCAACATGTAGATTACAAATAAAGATTCCATTTTATGATATTAATTATATATATATGATAAAGATAATTCTTAAATAAAATCATCATTTATTCGAAAAATATAAATTTAAATATAATAACTGATATTATGACACTTTGAAATATTAATTATGGTACCATAAAATTATATTATAATTATAATTGGACAAAGTAATGATTTATGAATATATTTTTGTGAAAATGAAGTATCTTTGAAATCATTATAGTAAATATTTAATTGTAAATAAACATTTCCATTTCAAAAAAATACCAATACAAAATATACCATTTCGGAACATTGATTTACATAATACATGATATAAATATATCATATTTTCATTTATTAGATACCTAAATTTAATCTTTTACATTTGTAGGTGAGATTATTATTTTAATATCCAGATTTTTATTCCTAAAAGCCCCATTCCTATTTCAATGGTCATGTTATTATTTTATTTTATATCACAGTTCATTTATGCTATGGGTTCCATAAATCAGAAGTTATCGAATAAATTTATTTTATTAAAAAAAATATATCATAAAAAATTGGGGTGTTACAATAGATGAATTTTTTATCAGCTACTGGTATATCATTATTTTTACATGGTTTTTCTCATGTATAGGTACCATTTTCTAAAGGTGATTAAGAATTACATTACATATAAATTAAATGTTTCTTAATTGGAATGAGAATAATGATTTGTTGGTTATTAACACTTGGTTAACATAGTATCAATCCCTATTCACCATCCTTATGATTATTGTTGTCGCTGAGTTGTTTGATAAATATGTGGTTTTTTGCATTGTTGATATCTTGTTATATTTGAAATGAATTTTTTAATAAAGAGAAATAATTTCAGGGTTTTTTTAAAAACAGTAAAACTAAATTTTTATATAGATTTCTTTTAATTCGTAATTTTGGTTGTGTAATATTTATTTCATTAGAAATAATTAAAATAAATAGGTAAAAACAATTGATCTACTTAAAACTAATGTGTTTGATGTTGTCCAAGACCTTAAATTTCATAAATAATTACATTTTTTATGGATTTGTGGGTTACAAATTAAATATTGTTGAATATTTTACCAGATATCTAGACCAATGACTACGTTAACTAAAAAATATGTTAATGTCATTTAAATGAAAAAACCGGACAATTTTTTCTAAAACTATAAAATAATTTTAGTGAATACGCCATTTTTTGATCATCTATAATGAAATAACCATTTTTATCTACTTGGATACTTTATTGAAGGGACATGTCTTTTTGTTGATAATCAATGATCAGGTAACATATTATGCTTTACATCAATTGAATCCACATGAGATAAATTATCCTACCAATGAAAATTTATGAGATGATTTTTTATATTAAAATATAGAGACGTCATTTATATTAAGTAGAGTGTGAAATATATAATGGAAATAAAATTTTCAAGTAGATAATAAAAAAAATAGTGAGACAAGAAATAGAATATATAAATTCAATTACATAAGGATTATTACTCTAGGATTTATTATAATCTAGTAAAATTTAATTGGGTAGATGATACTTTTAATCCTAAAGATAATGATTCATTAACTATTTTATAATTATAACAAGATCCTTTTGAAAATGATTTGATAAATGTTACTAAAGAAATTATGAATACTAGAAATCTGTCTATTTTGTTTTAGGTTTTAGTGCATTCATAATTTTTATACGTGAAATTTAATTCTATAGTGTGTTATAATGTCTTATTGGAAAATGAATTATTGGTCTGTAATGGAAAGATTCCAGAAATAAACATTAATGAATATGGTGTTTTGAGATTCCAAAAAAGGTAGTTTATGCCTTTTTATTACCAATTGATGTAATAATTATTTAATGGATATCATATTTCTCTATTTTCTATTAATCATAATATCACTAAAATATGTAGAGATATTTATGAATTTTTTGTGTGAGAATTAATGAAGAATGAAATTTTTACAATTACCATGTAATATCATAATTTTTCTTAGTTTTATGAAAATTGAAAATTATTACAGGGGTTTCTTTATCCTTTTGATGTCATGGAATAAGAATAAGAGAATATATCCCTAAATTTCATGGATTTATTATGAAATTGATATCATTGCAATAAGGAAATACTGGTTAATATTGATTATTTGAATAAATACACACATTTGTTTTCCATATTAAAAATAAAATATATTTACTGCTTATTTATAAAAATTAGGTCAAAAATATAATCATATTTAAAAGAGTCCATTTTTTATTAGATTAGTATGACATATTTACCATTAATTTTTGTTAAATAACTAGGAAATTATTGATAATGATTTAAATTATTTATATATTTTCATCACAAACCCAATGGACTATTAGATAGAATACATATTTCATTCATACACACTTCTGTCACATTATATGGATAACCAGAGCTTTGGAGACGAAATAATTCATTAGATTAATTTTCATAAAATAAAAATTCTTATTCTAGAAGAAAAATGAAAACATATAAGGATATGTATGGAAAGATGTATTAGAATCCCACATGATTGAATAATAATGGTGATCGAGTGCTTTTTTTACCAAAATGGGTACAAGATGACATTAATAATGGGAAGGAGATTCAGAAACATATAGAAAATTCTCCAAGAAAGCATAAAGTAATTTGGATGACTGTAGAAATGATATTTCATTGAAGGTAGGTGGTCATATTTTTCATTTTGTATCTACTGGGGAAATTATAAATGATTTTTGTCAGATAAAAATTTTAATTACATGTTTTATTGGACTATATGATATTATTGATAAGATTATATTGGTTTCATTTAAAGTATCCATACTCTATGTTTATCTCATATGCATGACGTGTTTCTGTATTCAATGTAAAGCTATTATGTTTCATATGCATCTGATGTTTTGAATCCTAAATTAATTCACATAGAAGTGAAGATTTCATATAAGTAAAAATATATATTTAGACTCTTCATTCTAGACAGAAGAAGTTTTAGAATAATGTGATTTAATAGGATAAAGTCGTTTAGATAAATATTAGTATAGAATAATCTATATGTTAATTATAAAATGATATGAATGAAAAATATCCCCACCTAATTATTCAAGGAATAGAATTATGAGGATAAAATTAAATAAATAGGGGGAAGATGCAAAAAATTATGTAATTTTGGTAATAGAATAATACCTTTTCTTAAAAATATTAGTGAATTATATTTTTTGTAGTTATATTTCTCTTTATATTATTATGTAAATTTACAATGACAAAGGAAATGGTTTTACAAATATTAAATATGTTTACATCGATTGTATGAATTTATTTAAATGGTTTATTTTAAAAAATATAAAATATTTATTGAAGAATTATAAATTTTTTAATATCATCAAGTCAAACTATATATACAGTAAATTTTCATGAACATTTTAAGAAAGATGATTTTAACAAAATATTAGAAAATAACAATTCTTAGGAAAACAATCATTCCTATTAAAGAACTGAAATTGTGTACTTTTGTTTTATATTTGTTTTACATTTTTACTATTACCATTTTATTAGACATAATATAATAAATATCATTTGAATGAAAAATTAATATTAATATTAATGAAAAATATTTATATACATAATGAAGCATATTTATTGAAAATCATTTCTGTCTCCCTTTACAAGTTTATTTTATAATTCATTTACATAAAATATAGAAAATTAATTTCAAAAAAGTAAAATCCATATTTTTAATTTACAAGTAGTAATTTTTTTAAGTCCATTTTCATTTTATGAAATTATGTATTTTTAATTTTGTAATCTAATTTATGTTACCCTGATAAAATTTTAACATGTATAAAATGGTTAAAAACTAAATGATTAGGGTTAAATTGACCTAAATAAATTCTAAATTCTATTTGATATAATATTTTTAACATGTATCATCTCATTTTTTAATAAGTTCCATTATAGATCCATTTGTATTGGGTAACATATTAATATAATATATTCTATTGAAAAATATTAGTGTGTCCTCTCCCTCACTAATAAAATGATAACCCCTATTGTCTCTCCTCCACACTTCTAGAGTCTCTTAGGTAATCCCAATAAATGACCCAATACATTCCTAGAATACCTCAAAACGCCTTATAGGTCTTATTTGTTTCATAAAACCATCTCATTATGGATTTATGTGTAGACTTATGTAGGTTGTCTAAATAACAAGTAAAGTACATAACCAAGGGTTTTCACATTTATTTAGTCACTTCAATAAAAATATAAACAATTTCAGAAATAAAAAACCTGTTTAATTTTTTTGATAATTTTATATTATGTTTATTGTAAAATAATTTTGAACAAAATAAACAATATAATGAAAAACAACAACATTAATGCATAAAGGCATACTACCTCCTCACGTGATGGTTTATAATATTTTTCATCACCGAAACATTATGTTTGTTATAATTATGGATTAAAATGAAAAATATTAAAAATAGTACATAAATTTAATATAAGAATGGTAAATAAATATTCTAATTGTTTCATTGTTATTCAATTCTAATGATAAAACCGTTAATGAGTACCTAAAACCTATCAACTTTCAAACCGATGTATTTTATTTTTATCGTCACCTAACATGGATGGTATACATAATTAAAAATAAATAAATATTATCCAATATATTTTGAAATTTTCATTATATTAAGATAAAATAATATATAAATTTATTCTCACATTTTCTTTGAAATATGGAAACATTACTCAGGTGAACATATAAACTATTGTATCTATGTTATAAAGTAAATCTATTTTCATATCCAACAAAATGGAAGTTTCTAAAATTGTAAATAATGTATAAAATTGATAATTATAATATTATTGAGGTACTATAAGTTATATAACAATGATCCATTTAACCATAGTTATCCTATCCAATCTATTTATAACTTATAAGCTGAATGTTCTCAAAACTACTAGTGTGGACACAATAAAATAATTAATTATGTACCACATGGGTGTAATTAAAAAAATGATTTATAAAATTTAAAAATCATAATATTTACAATCAAAATGAAAATAAGGTTGTTATTTATGATGATTAATAATGAACATGACAAGTTTTACTCGAGGTATGGGATACAATGCCCTGAAACCTCATTTTAAATGTTCAATATATTTATTTTTTATATATTTTTCCTCTAGGACCGTATTTGTAAAATATTATTATGGGAGTATTTATATTCACAAAAATAAAAAAATGTACTTTTTATGTCTCTATATATTTTCATTCAAATTATTTCAAATGGAATATTTCAAATATTTACAATGAATTTTTGGATAATTTTATAAAATTGAAAGAGGAATGTTATATTATAACATATATAAAATCTACTGAAACTCATTAAAATGTAATATATTTTAATATTTCGTTTCGTTTATAATATACCATGTATTCAAAAAATAATATGAATACTTTCCCTTCTTATTGGTCTTTGTTATAAAAAATTTGTTTCAATAGGAATGGGAAATATCAATATAGGAAAATATCTTATTTATGGTTTCAAAAGAATTATTTTATGAAAGTGCTATTGGGAATTAAATATATTATTTGATTCATGTTTGATATGGACTTTGAATTTTTTTATGATGGTTATATCCAATATTAATATCTAATTAATTTTGAAGGTATTATTTTATCTATAGAATTTTTATGAAATTAAATGAGTAGGTTCCTCTATTTGTATATGTTCTTGTATGTGTTCTTATAACTTTTATATGAAGATGAATTACAAATTATCCTACATTAATTTTCTATAATTTATACTATTTTTATTTGAAATATATTTACATTATAATGTCACCTAATTCTACTCTGTTTAATGGAATGATTATTTTCCTAAATATTAAAAAGGAATGTTTCTATGAAAATGATTTTCTAGGGTTGTCTAATCTTCTATGATGACTTAATGATTTTGAATTTTACTTTACACATTCTTGGAATCTATTTTATGAAAATATTATTTTGTAAATATGATTTCATATATATGTAAGATATTATTTGAGGTCAATGTTTATTATGTAAAATTTATACTATCCTATATCATTTCCTGAGTTTGAAATGGAGTAAGAAGAATATTTTTTTATTTTTATATATCCCATAGTAATATATTTTTTACAATAAATTTTAATAATTGTTTTCATATGTTTTCTTTATAAATATAAACAATTATGATGAACATTTTAAAATAAAGAATACTTTTCAAGAATTGGAAACTCTTTTTTTACATACGATGTTGTTGAAAAAAATTGAACTGAGTGGAATTTTCTATTTTTAGTGTATGTGTATTTTTGTTTAATGATTTAATTATATAAAATGAGAAACATATAAATCCCTTATAGAATAAATAAAAATTATTTTTTTCTATTTGAAAATCATTATTATATAATGTTTTAATGGCGGGTCTATCTCATCATCAAACTCATTAAAACATACATTTCATAGCACATGTTAAATTATTCTTGATGTTGATTTAACCCATTCCAATTAAACGTATTTTCATAAGTAAAAGTCCTAAATATATGGATCAAGGGTTTTTCATTGAAAGAAACATAGAATCCATTAATGGAATCTAAATTTCATATATAGGAGGCAGCTATGGGAGAATCAATTATTTTCATTTACATTAAAATATATTATTCAATTTTTCTTTTATATAACGACATTTAAAACATTCCATATAAATTTGTTATAAATATTTTTATTGAAAATCATAGAAATAATTTATAAGAAGACATAATATATCTTTTATAATGTATGTATGTCAATATATATATATATATTAATGTTGTAGTACTTTTTATTTCCATGTGATTATGATTCTATATGTTCATAATAAATCATTCATTTTATGATAGTTTCCCTATTGATGAGATACTACCCCATGTATCTCATTAAACCCATCCATAATACATTTTATATTGTATTAATATTTTAAAAACACTTCTCTATTTTACATTCCATACATTCATATTGTGAATACCCAACTATAATTTAAATTATATTTTTTCACCTAGATATAATTACATTTAATTAATTTGGGACTTCCATGTGTGAATCCCATATTCCATAATCATGTTATTTAGATGATAAAATATATTATTTTAATATATTAATTATGTTTCACACATAATCATCTACATTTTAAGGGTGTACCATGGTACTATCCCAATACATTATTTAGATATGTAATCTAAAGAGATGGAATGCTAAAGATTCCTTGGTGATATTCCTAAATATTTTATTTAAATTCTTGGGGGAATAACCTTAATTATAATAAGGTGTGACATGATTTTATTGTGATACTCGTAAAACTTAACTCTGAAACTTGTGTTCATACTGAAATTTCTTTATAAAAATATTATTTTTTATCACAAAATAAAACATAGTTTTATATTCTTTAGATATTTTAGGTCTTGATATTTAGTGTTTTCCAAAAAATAAAAACCCACACTATATCACACAATTTTAAATTTTTCTGAATATAAATAATTATTTGATAATATAAAATCTACACTATATAAAAAAATATAATAGTAAACTAACTTTAAAATTTCCTCTAATCAGGAAAAAACCTTTTGAGAAAAATTAAAAATATGGAGTGAAATAAATATAATTAAGGGGTTTTAAATTATTTTTACCACTTTTTTAAAAACAAGAAATGGAAATCCATTCAAAACAAGTTTCCTAAAATGAAAATAAAATTTTTTAATAAAAAATGAAATAATTTTGAAAAATTCACATCTCTTTATAATTTTCATTGGATTATTTTCATCAAAAAATTACAATAAATTTTTTAAAATACATGTAAAAAGAAAAAAAACCCTTCTTTAAAAAAAATTATTAAATCATGATTTTTTTTTGGTTTTTTTTCATATTTGAAATACATAAAAATAAGTCCATATAAATGATTCCATGGAATTTTTAAATAATAAAACATTTCAATATTTGAAAATAAAACCCTATGTTGAGCTATGAAGTACAAGAATATATAATTAATGCAATTAAAATAGTCTAATATCTCTATTGAGAATTGGATTAATTAAAAATTCCTATCCATTTACATTTTCACACCTTCATTATTATAATAAAATATTTTTTTTATTGATATTGTTTTTAAATGATGCATCAAATGAAAAATAATGAAGAGTCATATGACCTTAGATATTATATTGGGTCCACATATCATATGGATGAAAAGTACCCTTCAGGATTGGGGTTTCATCCTATTCTTTAATATTTACTATTACAATGTTCTATATTTTAATAATGAAAAATATCTTCCTACTTTTTTCACACATGACTTCAAAGATGACCATCTATTAAAAATCATTAACCATTGATATAAATATAAATATTAAATTATATATATACATGTGTATATTTTGAAAAATAAATAGAGTCAACAAAAATATATTTATTTTGATTATGAAATGGAATATTGATCAGAATAAATTTATTTATAGCCACCTAAACATATTAATGTAGATGAAATCCATGAATAGAAAATAATATAAAAAAATAATTGAATAAATAACAGAAAATGTTAACATATTAAAATTAAAAATTCTAAATATTATTTTATTATGTTTAAATATAAATATCTTCAAGTTGATACGAAAATTTTGAATTACAGTATTATAAAATTAATCATATAGTTTTGATAATAACTGTAATGACCCGGAATTCCTCAAACCATCCCTTTGTGAGAAAACCATAGGTTAGGGTGTTCTTAGGGCATCAACATCAGGGAGAAAGGGGTTTCGACATCAGTGATTATGAGGTGTCAGAATTAGTGAGTTGGTGCCATCGGTATTAGTGAGTCTAGGGCATCGACATCGGTGAGTCAGGGTGTCGGTATAGGGGCGTCGATGTCGGGGTTCCAGTGCCATGATGTAATTCTCGACCCTAGATTCCCAAAGTCGGTTTATTATATTAATACACTGGCATGACTACAGGAATCATGTCCTAAAAGACCGATCAGTATAGCAGTATTGGAAAATTGATTACATATATGAACGTTACATTACACTTTCAAAAATATAAAAAAAAATTAATCCTTTCAAAATGACATTGTTCCATTAGCTTAACCATGTATCTCAAAAATAAAACACTTCTTTGGATCCATAGAAAATAAAACCTAAAAATGGGGTGAGATCAGATATTGGGTAAGGATAAATAATTTAGCAGAAGTTATTATCTTTTAAGGAAAGATCTGTAATAAAAACAATAATCTTTTAAAAATAAACATGAACATAATATGGAAAAAATAAATCAAACATTACCATATAAATATGCACATGTATATTATACTAGCCTAATAATCACATGTATTAACTAATTTCATAACAAGGGATGTATAGTACCAGACATTAATTTTTGTGTCAAGGACATATGCGAGGACCTAAGGGCTAACTGTTACCAGACCCCACCCCGGAGAGCCTCTGTAACCGGAGTCTAACCCAGAGAGCCTCTATAACCGGACTCCAACCTGGAGATCCTCTGTAACAGACACCAACCGAGACAGAACCTGTTACCGGACTCCAACCTGGAGAGCTTCATTAACCAGACTCAAACCTGGAGGGTCTGCTATAACCGGACCTCAACACGGAGGGCTTATATTTTCCGGTCCCCAACCCGGAACATACTAGTCCAACACATTCATCTTAAGAAAAAGATGAAATATAACATAATAACTCGTATTAAAACTAGAATATGAAATGTCGATAATTTATCAATAAATCATGAATGGTATACTAATAACACATCCATAGTCAAACATATCACAAAACCTTCAATCCAATATGGAAGATTTATATCATAATATATCAACTAAAAACAGGATTAAAATCCATCAAAGGATATTGACATAGATGAAAATGATTGGTAAAACTACTTGTGAGAATTATCCCTTTATCATGAAATCATTTAAAAGTCACACAATTTAGAAAGGAAGACAATTAATTACATTTTTGAATCAAATTGTCCCATACCACTATCAAACTTTTGAAAGAAATTAATATTTTAAAAACATTAATGTTCATATAGATAAATCCTTAAAAATCATTTTGAAAACATGTACATTACATAGAATGTTATAGAAGAATAAATATTTAAAACATTTAAAATGATGTTTTATTAAAAAAAAAGTCCATTAAATGAATCCTTATGGAAACTCTTTCATGAATCATAGACATGGATAATAAATATGTCATAGTAGTTACTTACGTATAATCAACCTCAAATAATAATGAGATTGTGAAATTAACTCTTTCCAAGTTGTAATCAATTTAGTCGTATGAAATAAAGTCAATAACCAAAAAAAAATTCACATTATACCATTAATATAAATATAATCATGGTAAAATATATCAAATGGTAGTACACAATACACCACATGCAATAAATAAGTGGCGAACAATGGAAATCTCAAGGAATTAAATGTGAGATAAGAAACCACTTACCTTGTACAATCCTTTAGTCAGGGATATGTTTACCTTACGTTATAAAGACTTTAGTATGTTATTAAGTTATACAAGAACCATATTAATATTTATGATATCATACATGATTCATTTATGTATATATACTACCCATTTAATAATAACTTGTATGTTAAATTAACATTTCGGGTAATAATCACTTTCATTATCGTACATATTTTAACTTGTTATTCTTGATTGTATAATTTATATCATGATTTAAATACATCCAGAATATAAAACATTATTTAAATACCAGAAGTATTTAAAATATAATTATTTATAATCTATAGATATATGAAATGGAAAACACCATTTATGGAGATGGTGGGTCGTATGTATGCATAAACGATGTTTCTGTATTCATATTGTAATGATCTGAAGTAAGGGAATAAGATATATGTAGTAAAAAAATACATACATAAATATATATTTATATATATGTCCAGTATAATTATTTTTTCATATATTACATACATATAAGTACTATATATTTTTATAATCATCGATGATTGGTGAACGTGGAAATGAATCTCATCACGTCCTGGAGACGGTAATCCATATGTACGAATGAGAGAAAATACCATTTCATTAAAGGTGTGGAAATGGATGGTATATTTATTTTAAAAAGGCATTATCATGATATTGTAATTATTTATATACATATTACTCATCATTATTCATCCAAATAACATAGTTTTGAATAACAAATTACACCACAACGTAGAGACGGTAAGCCGTATGTACGCACGCATGGTGACATTATCATTCATAGGATGGATTGAATAATGAATTTGGTTGTGACATATTTATAATAACATCATATTATATATAAGGTACTGGAGTTATTATTTTCTAATGGTAATCACAAATAAAGTCAATGTGGAAGAAAATAATGAACTTGAAAGAGGGTGATGAACCCATTACCTTTTCTTCAGGTTCTTCCTTTTTATTTGATTCAAAAGGGCTCCATAAAATGGATTTATGACCAAAATAATTCCTCTATGATGAATTTTGGATAGTTGGGAGGAAATTTGGGATGGGGTTGGCCGAGCCAAATGGCTTTGGAGGTGTGCATTTGACTGAAGGGAAGTTCCCTTTTATACGAGGGGTGAGAGGCACCTTTGAAATGGATTGAAATATCATTTTATAATAATTTTGTTATCTAATTAATCCAAATTTAATTTTAATGTATATAGTGGGGATGGGTCAAAAAACACTTAACTAATAGGTTTTATACACGTTTGGGTCACTGTATTAACATTAGTTTTTAGATTTAGCTCTAGTTAAATAATTTGACATATACCATGTCTCTTTGAATTTTTATGTTATATGTTTGATAAATTTTCTATAAAGTTCCAATATAACCCCACTTGGTTCTTTAATAACATATATAATTGTATATTATCCCTTTTTCCAAACTTTATATTTTTAGAAAAATAATACCAATTAATAATATAATATTTATTTTAAAACTCTTTTTTTTCAATTTTGACATTATTTAATAATGTATTTTTGTTAAAGTCCTAAAAACCACATTACATCGAAATAAATAAATTTAATAAACCCTAACATGTCATAGTATCCTATAAATTCTTTTTATGGAATAAAAATATGCAAATTATATTTATTATAGTATTTATTATGTAATTTAGTAGATTGTTTCATTAATAAAGAAAATATTGCATCATTATTGTGTAATATATTAATATATTTATATTATATATAAAAATTATAAATAAAATATCCTAAGGAAGGAAATGTTTTATCTTTATAATCACTATTTATAGTCATATATATCTATTATATAACCTAATATAAAAATTGTTTTATTAAAAGATATCGACTTTTGTTATTTTCGTCTTTACTTTAAATTATTTAATATAAATTGTCATTATCACTCCCAAGTGGCTAAATGGGGTCCCCAAATCGACCCAAGGATGACCATGGTCAGACATGACTCATCCAATAAGGTCAGGAAAAGTGGTAAGGTAATTCCTATTATTATAATATTCTTTTTTAACCTTATTTACTAGATTTACCCTTTTAACCGGGGTAAATAAAATATTTACTGAAATAAATATTCCTATTGTATAAAAATAAAAGATACATATTTACACAATTTTGAACTCCAGATTCCAAATATGGAATCCATTTTTCCATATTATAAACACAGAAGTGGCAGAAATTAATTTAAAATTAATTCCCGTTGTCAAAACCAAAAGCGTGTTATTATGAAATAATAACTATCAAAAGATTGACACTTGTATATGTCAAATTTAAATTTGAAATTACTTATAATGACAAAAATTGTATTAAATTATAAAAATACAATCTAAATATACTTTGAAAACATTAAAATGCATAAATTATTTTATTAATTATTTCAATTAATAGTTTTTTTAATTAAAATTTTGAAATTTTTATTATTCATCAAAATATGAAAGTCATCAGAAAAGTAAAAAAAAATTATCCAAAATAAATTTTTATGTTTCGATTGTAAAAAAGAATTTTATTTTGTTAAATTGAATATATAAAACTGTCTAATATTAAATTTAGAAATATTTCCCTTTAAAAAGGCTTTAAAATTGCATTTTTTTGAAAAATGATTCATTTATCTGAAAAAAATGAATTGGTTATTAAATTATGTCTAAGAAACTCATAATGTGGATTCTGAAATTTTATGGATTATATAATGTTCAAAATTCAGTTAATACTATTCCTAAACACTTTTGAACGGCTAGTTTGGTAAGTCACTGTGCGCTTGAACTCAGTGTTGCGTTTAGTCCATGTTATTGAATTACTTTGAAGAAATAAGGTGCTATGAAATCTTGTGGATTTACATTCTCCCCTCCTTAAATAAATTGTGTCATCACAATTTGAAATTTTTCTTCAAAAATAAATGATTAAAAATAGAAAATACCTTTAGGTAAAAACCCAAATAAGAAATTGGGTTAATAAAATTTATTTTGAATAATATGACAAAGGAAATGAAAGGGTCACCACCAAATTACGATCTCGATTAAGAGAAAATTGCTTGAAATTAGAGACACATAATTAGTGGAAAAACAAAAATATTTATCGGTAGTGATTAAGGTCACAAATCACAAACAAGTGTAAAATTGAGGGACTTATGTCCATCAATATATAATGATTTAAAATACCATCGGTTCAACAAAATATAAGGTATTAGGATAACACATTTTTTGTTTTAAGATCCCTTCCATATGTTTGAGAATTTATTTACCCATAGAATAAGAAGAAAAAAATTATATATTTACATATATATACACTTGACATGTAGGGTTTCATCCTTCAAATAATTCCTACAATAAACTCATCTTTCACACCAAATGATTTAAAAAAAATTTATTTATTTTAATCATATAGAGTTCAAAAAATGAATGTATATTTCACCTATCAGACCCTTTAAAATAAGAAACTTCATTATACAATCCAGGGACATCATGTAGTCTAGTGGTAGGCCGTAAATCCCAATCACACTATGGTTGTGGGTTTGATTCCAGCAGCATTGTCCGACACGACGGGTTGTCACACGGTCTGCATGTTGTCCTTTTTATAAAAATTCAAAAATAACCTTAGGAATAGTATCCAATTTCAAACATAATCCATTTCAACCTTTAGACTTATCCAAAATACATCAATCCAAACTCACAGTCCAAAATTTATAAGGAAGTTAAACACAATGTAGATCCTTTTTTCCATTTTATATCATGTGAACACCTTCATCATGTGTTATTTGAAAACATGGTAACAAACTGAAATACCATAAAATTTTATTGATTACATTCATGCTCCCTTATCCTTTAAATAATACTCGATATATTCCTTCTATCCAAATTTTTTGAATATTCCAACAATGATGAAATAAACAAACTACTAATCAGTTACAAGTAAGTCAACAGTATCCAATATATTTTATCCAAATCAATATTCTATTATTCAATAATCACTGCCTCATTATCCGGAAAATATTAAGGATTACTTTTCCATCAACAATGTATTTTCCCAAAAGTGTAGCTTACTATTAAGTCACTTTTCTTAGAACCATATATTCTTAAATCCTCAATAAAATAGTACTATAGTTCAATCCTTATTTATCTCTATAATTCATATAACTGGTATACTGTTGATACAACAGTCAAATGAAACTATTCTATAATAACAACATAAGACCACTAGTCATTCCTCTTCATCTGAGGTAGTATCATTACTTGATTATTACCCAATAACATCATTAGTGGTATACTATCATGACTGGGACAATGATTTCCATAGTTTCTCAACGCCTTGTTGATGATGAATTTTACATTTGAAACCTTTTTCTTGCCCTTACAATCACCTAATTGGTGTCCTTTTCCCCACACATATAACAAACTCCCATTCCCTTCAAGCATTTACCAAGGTGATTATTTCCACATTTATTACATATGGGAAAATCCTTCTTTCCCCTTTTCCATTTATCCATCTTGTTTCTCTACCATCTTTTTCTTCTCTTCCTTCGCTTCAAAGAAATAGGACTCAGAGAATTATTTACTTATCTTACTAACACATTACATTATTTCTTCATATGTTGAGAATACATGGGTGACTATTTCCCTTTTAAATGTTGGATTAATAACATGAATGATATGACTATTCTTACTCTTTGGATCATACGTATTACTGTAGTTCCCATTCCTTCAACTGGGCGCCATTTCTAAACAATGTCATACACAACGTTTATTTATGAATCGAAATTCATAATTCCAAACATTATATACATAAACTATTATTGCTCTTTGGATCATATGTATTACCGGAGTGCCTCTGTAACTGGACTCCAACCTGGAGGGCCTCTGTAACCGGACTCCAACCCGGCGAGCCTTTATAATCGGACTCTATCCTAGAGAGCCTATGTTACTAGACTCCAACCTGAAGGGTCTGCTATAATAGGAAACCAACCAAGATGGGTTACTTTTACCGGTCCCCAACATGGAATGTACTATTCCAATACATTCATCTTAAGAAAAGGTTGAAATATAACATAATCATTCGAATTTAAAATAATCATTAAAAATATCAATACTTTATCCATAAACCATGAATTGTATAATAATAACACATCGACAGTCAAACATTTCAAAAAACCCTCAATACAATATAGAAGATTTTTATCATAATAAATCTACTTCAAACAAGATTAAAAACCATCAAATCAGATTGACATAGATGAAAATTATTTGTAAAACTCATTTAGAGAAATATCCCTTTTTCATGAAAACATTTAAAAGTCACACAATTTATAAAGGAACTCATTTAAAGAAATTATTGAATCAAAGTGTCCCATACAACTTTGAAACGTTTGAAGTGAATTATCATTTCAAAAACATTCATGTATATATAGATAAGTCCTTAAAATTCAATTTGAAAATGTGGACATTAATGAGAATGATATAGAAGAATAAATATTTAAAAAAAACTAAATGATGTTTTATTAATGAAATTCTCTTACAAGAATAACTTTGAAAACTATTTCATTAAACATGGACATAGATAATAAATATGTTCCAGTAGATATTTACGTAAAAAAAACCTCAGATAATAAAGTGATTGTGAAAATAACCATTACCACATTGTAATCTATCGAGTCATATGACAAAAAATTAATAACCACCAAATAATTAATCTAATACAATGAATATAAAGTGTATCATGATAGTATTTATCAAATGGCAGTACACAATACACCACATGCAATAAATATTTGGCGAACAATGGAAATCTCACGGAAATAAATGTGAGATAAGAAACCCTTTACCTCATACTTTCTTTTACTCAAGGGTATGTTTAACATCCTGTATTAAGACCATAGTATGTTATTAAATTATACCATAACCATATTAATATTTATGACATCATACATGATTCATTTATGACTTTATACTAACCATTTATTAATAATTTCCTTGGTAAATTAACATTTTGGGTAATAATCGCTTTCTATATCGTACGCATTTTAAATTGATATTCTTGATATTATAATTTATATCATGATTAAAATACATCCAGAATATAAAGCTTGATTTATATATCATAGGTATTTAGAATATAATTATTTATGATAGATAGATGTAGGAAATGGAAAACAACGTTTATGGAGATGGTAGGTGATACGTACAAATAAACACGGTTGCTGTTTACATATCATATTGAACAAAAGTAAGTGAATAAGATACATATAAGTACATAAATACACACACATATATATATATATCCCCAATATAATTATTATGTCATATATTACATACTTTTTAGTAATATATATTTTAATAATCGACATTGAATGGGGAACGTGGAAATGAATCTCATCACGTCGTGGAGCTGGTAATCTATACGTATGCACGACCGACAATATCATTTCAATAAAGGTGTGGAATTGGATGGTATATTTATTTTACAGAGACATTATCATGTTATTTTCATTATTTAATCACATATTAATCATCATTATATCCATCCAAAAAACATATTGTTGAATAACAAATTAAACCACGATGTGGAAACGGTAAGTCGAACGTACGCACGCTTGGTAAAATTATTATTCACAGGATGTATAGAATAATGAATATGGTAGTATAATATTTATAATAACAACAATGTATATATATGGTAATGGAGTTATTATTTTGTTATGGTAATAACAATTAAAGAGTAAATGGAAAAAGAAAAGAACATGAATGAGGGTCGTGAAATCATTACCTCTTCTTCGGGTTCTTCATTTGGATTTGATCAAATGGGATCCAGATGTTGAATTTCAGTCCATTATAATGCCTCTATGATGAATATAGGATAGTTGGGAGCATATTTTGGTTGGCGTTGTCCAATCCAAACGGCCATGGAGGTGTGAATTGGAGAGAAGGGTAAGTGCCCTTTTAGTGGAGGGCTGACAGTTACCTTTGGAAAAGATGGAAATATTATTTTATAATAAAATAATATTAGATTTATAATTGATTTAGAATAAAATATTTAAATTATAAGGTGGGTATGGGTCAAAAAACACTCAACCTATAGGTTTTAGATAGGTTTGGGTCACTATATTAACCTTATCTTTTATATTTATCTCTTAGTTAAATAGTTTGACATTTCCCATTTCTCTTTGTATTTTTATATTATATGGTTAATATAAATACAATAAACATTCAAGAGAACCAAAAGTGGTTAATTAATGACTTATATAATATTTCTTAATCCAATTTTCTGAAACTTAGATTTCTAGGAATATAATTAAAACTAATAATATAATATTTTTTTTAAAAACCCATTTATGTCAAATTTGACATTATTTAATAATGGATTTTAGTTAAAGTCCTAAGTACTTAATTTATTCTAATTAAATTCATTTGATAAACCCTAACTTTTCATATTGAACTAAAAAATTTGTGTATGGCATCAAAAAATTCATATTATATTTATTTCAGTTTTTATAATATGATTTATTTGATTGTTTCATTAATAAGAAAAATACTACATCATTATTGTGTCATATATAAATATATTTATATTATCTCTAAAAATTAATAATAAAATATCACGAGGTAGGAAAGATTTTTATCTTTAAAATTACTATTTATAGTCGAATAAAGCAATTATATAATCTCATATAATTGTTTTTATTAAAAGATATTTTCTTTTTTTATTTTTTGTCTTTACTTTAGATTATGTAATATAATATGTCATTATCACACCCATGTGGCTCTATGGTGTCCCAAATTTTCTCCAAGGATTCCCAAGGTCGGAATGTACTAAAAATATAAGGTTAGGACAAGTGGTAAGGTAATTTATTATTATAATAATTTACTTTTTTAACCTTATTTACTGGATTTAGACCTTTAACAACGGTAGATAAAATATTTTCTGATGTAAATAATCCTAATGAATAAAAACTAAAGATACCTATTTAAACAATTTGGACCTCAATATTTCTAATATAGAACCCATTTTTCCAAATTCAAAACATAAAATTGGCATAAAGTAATTTAAAATTAATTACCATTGTCAAAACAAAAAGCCTATTTTAATGAAATAATAACTACAAAATATTAACACTTGTTTATGTCAAATTTAAATGTGAAAATCTTTATGATGTCTTAAATTTTATTAAATTATACAAATATAATCTAATTATAATCCCTAAACATTAAAATGAATAATTTATCACTATTATTTATTTCTATTAAAAAAGTTGTTTTTAATTAAAATTTAGTAACTTTCACTATTCATCAAAAAAGAACGTTATCAGAAAAGTACCAAAAATTTATACAAACTAAATTTTTATGTCTTGATTTTAAAAAAGAAGTTTATTTTGTAAAATTTAATATATAAAAGTGTCAAATATTGGATTTAAAAAGGGTTCGTTATTAAAAGGCTTTAAAAATTAATTTTTTTAAAAAAAATACTTCTTTTATCGGAAAAAATTGAATTTCTTCTTATATTATGTCTAAGGATCTCATAATATGGATTCGAAAATTATTAATATTATATAATGTTCAAAATTTAGTTAATAATATTCATAACCGCTTTTCAGTGGCTAGTTTGGTAAGTCATTGTGCCCTTGAACTCGGTGTTGCATGAAGTGCAAGTTATTTAATTACTTTGAAAAAATATCATACTATGAAATCTTGGTGTATTACATATGACATCGATGACTGGGAATCAATGTGTCAGGATGTCAGTGAGTCATGAAATCCGTTATTTATTGCATCAGTAGCTCATCATTGGTGGCTCAACATCAGTAGGTCACGTCAGTAGCTCACCCTTTTGCGGCTCAGCAATGGTGACTCACCAAATCCGTGACTCATTTCCAATTTTCTAGTTTTTCCATGTTTCATACCTTTTACGCTTTATTTTACATTAACTAAGTTTAAAGCCTTATATTGGAAATTTTGAGGGTGATTCAAAGGATATTAATTATATTTTTATTATCATAACACTCCATGGACTTTGAGATACTCAGTCCATGTGATATTGACCACGATCCCACGTAATGACTTTTGAAACTATTGTTCCTTATATATAGGATCAAGATACTCAAAGATGGTATCTTCTTCTTGTGGTTTGTTTTCCATTCCATCTTGGTGCACCTAGAGCCTTCCTCTCTGGAAGATTCATGTGCCTATGCAAGAGCCCCTCCTGCCCTATTTTATTGGCTTGTCATGCTACTCCCAATATCCCCCATTTTGGCATAAAGAGGTGTTCCAGTCACCTATTGTTCAATTATATACTCCTCTTCCTCTCTTATTTGTGTATCATTCATAGAGGGTGTGTTAGTGATTCCTTATGGAGAGCGGGTGATCAATTTTTTTAAAAAGAATAATAAAAAATAGTGGATAATTTGATCAAAGGTTAATAGGGGTAAGTAAATTAACGGGATGGGAGTTGATTGATGATGATCCTCTATTTTGATGGTTTCTCTTAAGGATTTTTGTGGATGTATGCCTTCTTAAAATCATGTCAATATGTGATCTTTGTTTGCGCACTCATGATGTCCTGTTTGGTCATGATTCTTGATAAATGTTCTCAATGTAAAGACGAATAATTTCAATGTAATTTTTTAATTAGATGGGAAATTTACGAGTCCGTGAAAATTGGCGGTACATGATTCTGAGGCCCGGAGTTGCCAGAATGAATTTATGATCTTTTTTCAGGTACATTAGTAAACATACTTGTAGGTTTTTATAAATTTTTAACTGGTGCTCAGAATTGAAATCTGAGGGCACCATTGAACTCACAGCACCAGTATTTTTATAAAAAGACCTTCACCTCAACTACAGTAGGTTGACGGTGGATGTTTATTTTTCACTTTTTCGTTAGTGAATAAAATAAAGTAAAATGGTGTAACATTTTATTTTAATTTATTTTGAAAATCCTTGTGAATGTTGAGAGGTGGAGACCACCATAATTAAACCTCCCGTTGAGGATACAGTGGTGGGGACCACCAATCCCATGACCACCCATGAAAGGATATGGTGGTGGGGGCCACCAGATATTTAACCCATCTGAACTGCCAGCTTAAATGAGGGGAAGTCTGTTGAACTTCATCTTGATTAATTATGCCCCCCTTTTAATTAATACACCAAAATCACGTAATTAATTATACCAATTTGATATTAAGCCAACATATTCTATAATGTTGACTAATTCATTTTTTGTGGAATTGAGGGAAACTCTTGGAAAATGGGAGAAACATGGAGAATTGGGAGGATGATCTCCAATGAAGAACGCCAATTAAGAATGCTGACTTCGACATCGACTACATCCTCATGACATATTTTGATGAGGAACATCGTCAATGACAACTAACCGACGATCGAGGGAACACCAATGTCACCGATGTCCATCTATCAACATCTATGTCATCTACTTCCTCACGACTTCCATCAACGAACCATCGATGAAGGGTGGATGTTTGAATTTTTCCACTTCCCATTGTTTAAAAATATTCATAAATCAAGGAGGAAATTATAGTCGCTTGCTACACCTCTAATACGGAGAGTACGGGCCAAGAAAACATGGCACGTCCTCTCCGCAATTCTTGTGATGACTTGTGGTGTTCATTGTGGTAGAGGTGGTCGGTGACCAACCATTAAGGGTAAAAAGAATGGAGGTCGGCACCACCGTGATTCCCCGTAGTGCTACACTGTCCGCAGCCTCCTAGTTCTGCCCTGCAGCAGTCCGCCCCCTCCCCCCACCACGTTCCAGTCCGCGTCTCCCCACAGCTGTCCGGGCTAACCTACGGCCTCATCGCGCCACCTTGAAGATGTCTATGCCGCACTATAGCTGTCTGCACCACCCCGCGACCTCACCGCTATGAGGCCACGCCATCCTACAACACCCTTGGCTTCACATCATTTGTGTCCAAGACTCTCCGCGCCCTCACAGCACCCCCACGGCTGAGACACCCCGCGCCCTGGCGATAGCTCCGCGGACGAGCCTCCCTCGCGACACCCTCTACGACCGAGCTGCCCCGTGGACTCGTGCCATCCGTGGATGAGCCGCCTCACACTGCTCCACGAACCCCATGTCCTCGCACTACCCTCTCGGCCCCACGGAATCTCAACGCCCTCTGCAGCCCTTCTCGGCCCTCATAGTGTGCCCGACCGGACCCGAGCTCCCTATGACCCATTTATGCTCTTGAGGCCAAAAATTTGGCACTAGACATAAGCTTTATGAACTGTCTATGATGCCAAAATCCTTGGAGAAAGGCAGTCCAATTGGTATACACCCATAAGTGTTTTTTATAACATTGGGGAACAATCAGGTTGGATCGAGCATGAATCTAACCCCCCCGGGGGCTAAAAGGATAATAACTCATAGACTGGGCGTTTGATTGACGCGAACATCCATTGCATTGATACCCCTAGGATGTGGTGGACCATTGGGATAATTCATGATTAGACATTGAGGTAGTTGGAGTGTCTAAAAGTGGCTTGGGGAGTGGATCCTCTTAAAGACGAGCATGCCAAGTGAAAGAACCCTATATCAGTCTGTTACATAAATAATGAAGTGTGATCATATGTGGGTCAGCACCGAGCGATCCTATGTGGGTCAGAACCTAGAGATCTTGTCTTCGTCTACACCGAGGAAACCTGTGTGGGTCAGAAACAAGCAGTCATGTGTGGGTCGTCACCTATCGATTCTGTGTGGTTCAGCACCTAGCTATCCTATGTGGGTCAGCACTGAGCGATCCTATATGGGTCTTCCTCTTAACAGTGTAAGATGATTCAGTAGTTACATCTAATCATCTCTACTACTAAACCTATGTTATACCTGGTGTGAGAAGAGTCTGTACCTGTGTGGTACTTTCCCTCGTGGTAAAACATTTGTGGTATTCTTATGTGTGACATACCTATGTGGTACATGGATTTGTGGTATTTCTTCTTTTGTGGAACAGTTGATCTAGTGGCTTTGGAGTTGGATTCTGTGTTTTCCTCATTACTGAGACAGGTTTACTTATAACATAGGTATATATATTTTCATATACCTAATTAGGGTTTCTATTTGATTCCATGTTGTGTGGTTTATCCTTGGTGGATTTTGTGAGACCTTGAGGGTCTCGGGGTACCTACTGAGTATCGTTATACTCACCCCTATAAGGGATATTCCCGCACCTCGTTGTGTTGGATGTAGACGCAGACATCACTGACTGAGGACAAGAGTACTAGGATGGGATGTAGCTCGGAGGTGGATGTTAGACGAGGTGAACCGGAGAGACGACCGTTCGTGAGCTGTATCTATCCTTCAGGTAGGATTTATGGTGGACGATCTAGGAGCTTCTTCACACCTATCAGCTATCTTGTACATTACAGTTTTCCTTGTACATACCAGTTGGGCTTGTATTCATGCCAATTTTTACTTACTTTATTCACTCTGTTTACTATTCAGTTACTTGAGTTCGTATCTTGTTGTGTTCTTGGTTGGGTGTGTAACAGGTTATAAAGGAAATTCGTTCCCAATTTTTGGGAATACCCCTTAGGTATTAGTCGCTAGCCCCTAGCCTAGGGATGACAGGCTTGGGGTTGTCACAGCACGGGCCCTGAGGTATGGTTCATGAAAAATTAGAATCAGAGGAGTCAGTTTTACCATAGAACATAAGACTATGATCTTTTTAACGACGATAGAGTTAAGTGTAGTGTGTTAGGTTACCAGTTTAGGGAATCCATTGTTGGTGCGGAGGCTGATGTATCTACATACCAGGACACTGACTTCCGATTTTTGGCTCATTGCATGAAAACATTTATTGCGTGTGTGTTTTTAAGAGTCTTCTTTGTGAACGCATTGAGTCTGCTCACTAGGTATAACTTATGGATTGTGGTGCACCTGTTTTTTTTTCAGGATGCCTCCATTAAGACAACCATCTCGGGTTCCATGATTTATATGAACGGATATCCCACCAAGCAATGGGGCTTCGGTGCAGGTCCCTCTTCCAGAAGAGGCGCCAACGGAGGAACCATTGGTACCATTACCCGTTGGGCCTCTGATGCTACCAGCCCCATCATCAGTGAGTGCATGACTCCTGAGCACGTTGCACGAGTTCAAGCACCAGAGGCCACCCAGGTTCAGGGGAGAGACGGACCCACATGCATTTGAGGATTGGACGGATGCCGTGGTGAGATTATTCCAACTGGTAGGAATACTAGCTGATCCAATATTGATCCTCGTTGCTAGCCTTCTACAGGCCGCAGTAGGCAGATGGTCGAGCTTGATGCTCCACGTTCACGACGAGGTGACGCTTCTCAAGGCGGACTTCAAGAGCCTGTTTCGGGCAGAGTTTGTCCAAGTGACTCTCTGTGCAGTGCACATATAGTAGCTGCATCATCTGCAATAGGCTATCATGACTATAGCTCAGTACTCAGTGAGTTTCATGGAACTCTAACACTACTCCATAGATATGGTGTGGGACCCATTCTTCAGAGCCTGAACCATTGAGCAGAGGATCAGGAGAGAGATCAGGGCATTGATGATCCCACTCAGCATCCCAACGCAGGCAGGGGTGTTAGAGAGATCCCTCTTAGTGGAGAGTTTTCTTTCTAAGAAGTCACCAACAATGAGATCCACCACCAGACATCATTTTGTTGTGTCTTCTACATCTGACAGTAGACTGATGTCATAGCGGTCCAAGAGGACCAGACCTACAGGTGGACAACTGTAGGATTCGGAGTCAGTTGTGTGGGGAACTTGAGGCAGAGCTAGTCATGCCATGAGCGGGAACTATTATGCATGCAGCTGGTTGGGTCACATGGCTCATGACTGTCTATCCCACTGTACGGATGATCAACAGATGGTCGAAGCACCACCCACGTAGAGACATAGACTCAATCGAGGTGTTCCGCAAGGAGAAGTAAGACGTGGAAGAGGATCTTTCCATGCAGCTGGTAGTGAAAGATGATTCATGATGTCACTACCACCACCACCAGGAGATCTAACCCGGCCACAGAGATCAAGGGGACAGGGGGGAGCTCAGCTCCAGGAAATTGATGCCTACGATCATGGCGCACCGAAGATGATACGAGGTATGATCTGTTTCTACTACAACATAGATACTGTAATTATAGACATAGAAGCAATTAATTGTTTTATTTCAACTGGCCTCGTTCGTATCTCGAAGATTCTGATTGAGTCGTTGGCTCGATCCTTACAACTAGAGATACATACGCGATTTTATTCGACAAATACGCACTAGTTCCGGTAGTGTGAGTTTACTCTAGGATGAGTGATCATTGTCTGGGATCTCTTAGATTCAGCGTCGAGGACTTATGACATTATTTTGGGTATGGACTTTTTATCTAGAGTCTATCCAGATATTGACAATATTAGGCGCAAAGTGTGGTGTTTTTTCACAAATGTGACCATTTTTACCTTCACTGGGGAGAAAAGATCCTTTGAATCACCGGATGGACTTACCTGGAGGAGGGTGCAGCAAATTACTAATCAGTTGGATTGCCTTACCCATGGAGTGGTTGATATGGAGAGTCTGTGTTATCATGTAGTGGTGGACCAGTACACGGATGTCTTCCTTGATAATATTCCAGGTCTAGATCCTCAATGATAGGTGGACATTTATATTTACTTGTACATCGGGATGTCACCGATATCTACACCAGCATAATGAATGGCTCATGTGGAGCTTTGTGAGCTGCGGGTTTAGCTAGAGGACTTGGAGGGGAAGGGATTCTTCTGTCCCAGTGTTTCTACATGGGAAGCCCCGATTGTGTCCCCCAAGAAGGCATATGGGAGCATGATGCTTTCTTTTGACTATCAGAGCATTAACCAGGTTACTGTGAAGAACGAGTACCCACTACCGAGGAATGAAGAACTCTTTGATAAGGTGAAGGGAGCATGGTAGTTCTCAAAGATAGAAGTCAGGTCAAGCTATCACCTGCTCAATGTACAAGATGAGGATGTTCATAAGATGGCTTTCATATGTCGGTATAGCCTTTACGAGTTCATAGTTATTCAATTAAGTATAACCAATGCTCTGTAAGTGTTCATGGGACTCGTGAAGAGGATTTTCATCCCTACCATGATCACATTTTAGTAGTGTTCATCGATGGCATCCAGATCTACTCGACTACTGAGGAGGAGCATGCCTATCATTTGCGGGTAGTAGTAGACACCCTCCAAGAGAATCAGTTTTATGTTAATATCTCGAAGTGATAGTTCTGGATCAAAGAAGATTTCTTTCAGGGACATGTCATATTAGAGGCTAGAGTTGGAGTAGATCGAGCGAAGATTAAGGCGATACTGTCTTGGGAGCCACCCAGGAGAGTGGTAGAGGTACAATGTTTCCTGGGTTAGGCTAGATACTACTGGAGATTTGTGCCAGATTTTTCCAGAGTTGCAACACCAGTTTCAATGTTTACATAGAAGGATCAACCCTTTGTGTGGTCGGAGAGATACCCACATAATTTCCAGTAGCTCAGGTAGAGGCTGACTAGTAAACCATCTTGAGGCTTCTAGAGGAGGGTGTAGGTTATGTAGTTTATTGTGACGAATCAGGGACCATACTCAGATGTGTCGTGATGTAGGAGTGAGTAGTGATCGCATATGGTTCTTGACAGCTGAGGAAACATGATCAGAACTATGCTTCATATGACCTGGAGTTAGCACTAGTGGTCTTCTCCTTGATGATGTGGAGACATTACCTAATTGGAGAGAATTTTATAGTGTACTATGATCACAAGAGTAACAGATATATCTTTTCTCATAAGGACTTGAACCTGATACAATGACTTTGGCTTGAGTTCCTCCAGGACTAAGAATTCGAGATAGTTTATACTTTTGGGAAGGAAAACATTGTTGCAGATTCACTCAGCAGGAGATCTAGTATATAGCTACAAGGTGAGGCGATGGAGCAGCTAGCCGCTTTGCAGATATAGTTTGTGAATCGGGATCGATCACATTTTCTTCAGTCTCTTACAGTCACTCCCCCACTTCTTCAGCAAGTCAGGGAGTCATAGCATGGGGACGATGACTATGAGGCTTGACATGATCAGATATCCATAGTATAGGTACCTGATAAATTTTCTGAAGTTGGGGAGAACGTCATCCCCTTAAATGGGAGTACCATGGTACCGGTGTCACTTTTGGAGGAAGTGATGAGGGAGTTTATCACATCCCCTCTAGAGGTACATCCATTATTGGAGAAGATATAACAGGACCTCTGACAACAGCACTCGTGGCTGGGAATGATGAAAGCAGTATCAGAGTTTTTCCATCGACGCCTCACTTGTCAGCATGTGAAGGTGGAGCATCAGGTACCAGGAGGATTGGTTCATCCTATAGAGATCCCAAAGTGGATGTGGGATGAGATATCTACTAAATTCATGACAGGACTTCCACTTACATTGAGAGGACACGACTTGATTTGGGTGATCGCTGACCGACTCACCACGTCATCCCACTTCCTTCTGATTAGAGAGTAGGGTTCAGTAGTGAGCTTGGGACACATCTATGTGCAAGAGAGTGTGTGGTTACATGGAGTAACCTCAACGAATGTCTCTGATTGTGATGAAAGTTTTACTTCCAGGTTATGAAAGGGGTGGCATCAGGCTTTTGGGACACAACTTCTTTTGAGCACCGCCTTCCATCCTCAGACTTATTGTAACACCCCAGGTAAATAAAGAATATTATATTTTCATATTTATCCATATTTGTGAATAAAATATTAATATAAATTTAAAGGGGACGCTATGCTAGATGGCGTACCCAACACGCAACAACGAGTTTCTTGGGAATCTTACGTTGCACTCTAATACTAAAATAATTTTATTTTAAATGGTAGTTGACATGTAGCCATTGTATTAGAGGGGATGGATAGAAGTAACTAAAATATGATTATATAAGTTTTTAAATGTTTTTACATTTATCCAATTAAATATAAAGGCTTCAAATAAAGAAAGAATTCAACTTTAGGCGTATATGCCCTAGTTTTCACTAAAGGTTCACTTATCACCTTTTGATGGTGAACCGTCATTAAATATAGTTTTGTTCACTCTTATACATTCTATTAGACCAAATAAAACTCTTCTTAAGAATTGGGACATCAAAATTTACTTTGTGTAAATTTGTGGTATCTTTCCAATAAAGTTCATTTTTTAAGGAATAGTGTAAAATGTTGTATTTTAATTCAAAACCTCTTTTTAATCTAATTTATTTATATGATTAGATTATCTTTTGAATTGGTTTTAAATTGAAATTATAATATATTTTTACCATTAAATCCAATAGTGGTCGTTGTAAATAATTTTACTTTGAAATCAGACTTAAACTAGTGTCAATCTTTTGATACTTATTGTTTCATAAAAACACTCTATTTACTCTGACAGCGGGAATTAATTATTAAATTAATTAATGTGACTTTTATGTTTTTAATTTTTTAAAATAGACTTCATTTTTGAATTCGGAATATCAAATATATCTTAGGGTGAATTTTTGGGATTTTTCTGAAAAACGTCAATTTTTGATGAATAGTGAAACCACTAAGCGGTACTTATAAAAACTGATTTTTCTGTTTAAAGGAAATTTTTCCATCATTGTGTTTTGAATTTCAAAAATCCGACATACATGGTTGTCATTAAGAAGTAAAATGTCGTTCAATGGGATAAAAATAATTTTTTGGTGAATAGTAACTTATCAAGTTTTTAATCGCGATTAGAGGTAATTAGTGTAGTTTAGGGTAAGAATAATGTTTTAATAAAATTAAATGACCTAGACACATGTCCAACCCTCCTTGGATGTGTCATGGCCGACCAAGACAATCCATGGGTCAACTTGGGGATCCCATGGAGCCACTTTGGTTGGGAAATGACGTAAATATCTTTTTATTTAATGTTAAAGTAAAAATGGCACACACATGAGATGTTTTACTAAAAAAAATTACATGGGGTTATACAAGTTATATGTTTGACTATAAATAGTAATTGGAAAGATAAAAATATTTCCTATATCATATTTTTTTTTTAATTTTTAGACATTATATAAATTAAATTATTTATGACATCCTGATGATGCAGCGATGACCTCATTATTTAACGATTTAAATAAAATGGAAAGATAATGTAATATATAAGACCTAAACATGTCCAAAACCTATTGTATGAGTGGATTTAGAACCCTTATCACCTTATCCTCTAAATACATCAATGTGGGACCTTTAAAATCCGAAACCCTTTTGAAAATAAAGTAACATTTTGTAACTTTACAAGAGTGCCCCTCCTCTCCTCTTATAAAAGGCCCCCACCTCTACATCCTTACCCACACTCCCAAAGCCTTTGGATCGGACAAAACCTGCCCATTTTGTCTCTACACTTCCCTATCTAACTCCTTGAAGCCTTACTTTGGGTAGAAGTCTTCCCAAGGATGCCTTTGAGCTCAAACCAAAGGGAGTTACCCGATTTTAAGGTAATGTCTTCAATTGTGTCCTTTTGTTTTATTTTTCTTCTCCAACCCCGTAAACTATTTTTATTAATTTATTTTGTAACAAATACAGTATATTCAGTATACTAAGATGTTGTTTTAAGAAGGATTCGAGCTACACTTACACACACCTACATCTAATGGTTAAAGAACATACTGTTTCCGTGGATGGTGAATTTCTGCCTCCCAAAACGATGACTGTTCAACATTCTTCTAACACCTTCAAAGGTGGACATTAAGATGAAACTATATTTATATATGATGTCTAATATGTTTATTTTTTACTTAATCTTTTGTATTTTTCATTTATGGAGTACCTTTATGGTTTCCATTTTGGGTAAACGTGATATCTTCATTTAAGGATGTGCGGACTACCGCCCCCTCAAAGTGATTTGATTCGTTAATACCATATGTGGTACGTATAAAGGATATATTTAATTATATTATATATGATAACATACTGGAATTAAAATAATATTATGTATCATTATGTTTTAATTCCATTAAATATGAAATAGAAATGGAAGTAGCGTTCATGCGTACGTACGGATTACCGTCTCCATGAACGGTACATTTCATTTCTTATCTCAAATGTTATGTAATATTAGAAGTACATATATATAATGGATATTTATGTAATATATTACATCTAAATTATGGATATCATTCTGGAATTATAACATATATATATCTCTCTCAATTTGTTTTAATTCCATTAATATGACAAAAAAATGAAAGTAGCGGTCATGCGTACGTACGGCCTACCATCTCCATGAACGGTGCTTTTCATTTTTTTATCTCCAAATGATATGGAATAGTATAAAATGAATATTTACTGGATATATATGATATTTTAATCATTAATACTATTCTGGAAATTATTTAATTATAACTACATGGTCAATCTTTTTTCAAACAAGGTCATTTTTGACTCATGTACCAAACATCTGCAAAAACGTCTGATATGAACTAACATTATTAAACAATTATTATAACATTATAATATGTGATATGAACTGTATAATAATCTCTAAAGGAGGTACTTAGTCAATTATTAATTGACCAAAGTTTATTATTCAGGAATATAAAGAAACGAACAAGACATGTTGGACTTGAGGTAAGGGATCTTACTCCTCTCTTTCTTTTTAAGTACACTCTTTTATGTCCTTCATTTTAAAGCTCATCTTTCATGTTATTGTGATGTTATTTTATATTACTATTAATTTAATTTTTATGTTCATGTGATGATAGACCCTATTATCTCTCATCAATCCATTTTGGAAGTTTTGAGTGGTGCCGTTAGGCTGCCGAATTTTCGTAAGAGATCTAACCTCTCTCTTTCTCTATAAGTACACTCATTTATGTCACTCCTTTTAAGATCCTCTTTTTTATGATGGGGTATGTTCTTTTATATTACTCTTTCTGTAAATTTTATTGTAATGTGATGAGATATCCTATTTGATCTCATCAATCAATTTTTGGAAGTTTTATGTGGCGCCGTTAGGGTGCCGAGTTTTCGTAAGGGATTTTTCATCTGACTTTTATTCCTGTGAGATTTATGCTACATTTTCCAAAATTTCCTTTGTGTGGTGTATGTACTGACCATTATATTACTCATTGTGTAATATTATTTTATTTATGAGTATTTACATCAATTTTGTATTGTCCTTCTTTCACGGGGTGTATGTTTCGAATGATAGCCATGTCGGTAAGGGAACCTTCACCCTCCTCTTTTTAAAAGACTTCTTTTTTTGGGTATTTTAATTTACATATTCTTATGTTGGGATATGTTCTAATATATCCTTATTGATGTAAATTTTATGTCCAAGTGATGAGATACCCTTTTTTTGATGTGACGCTGTTAGGCTGTCAAGGGAACTTCTTAACCCAATTTCGATTTCTTTGGGTTCAACATGTAGTTATTGAATATGTCATCCTTTTAATATGTGTGAATGACCTTTGATTATTTTACACTTAATATCCACTTATATTTGGTGTATTAGTTTGTCACACATAATTATGTAATTGATTTATCCTTAAACCAAGGATATCGTCTTTGTAAGGGACTTCGTCGAAATCTCCTTTCATTGAGGCATATTATGTTTTATACACAACCTCTTTTATACGGTGTATAAACCCCATTGACTTTTACGTTTATTAAAAAGGAATATTTTTTATATGATGTGTTTGTTAAACAAAAAAAGGGATTGTTTTTTCCATACGTATGCGGCGACAACGACTTCTCTGCCGCCATGACCATTATTTGAGTTTCGGCTTCCTCTACAAGCCATACCATCTTTTTAAGAGAAAAATAAATACCATGTTTTACTTTTCCTTTATTTTGGTACTGAAAATGGTTTTCATAATGTATTTATATCAATGTTTTGTGTTGATATCTTGTTATTGAAAGATGTAAATGTTATGTTTCCTTTATGAATGTTTTATATGATAATATTATGTTATGGTTCCTGGGAATTGTTATGAAGACGGGTGGTTCCGTGATAAACTAAGGGCGGGTGAGCCCGATATAGCTCTCTAATGCATTGGGTAACGCGAAGGAGTGAAACGTTAAGGTTTCTCCGAAGAGATTTAGGGAATATACAGTGGTGGGTATTCCAAACGTAACCAAGAGGGTTACTCCCTACGTAAGAATGTTATGAATGCCTCAAGTTACCTGTTATGTCTTATGATTTCTATGATTTATTCATGATTTTATGAGGTATGTTAAAGTGCTTATGTTTTATGGGTAAAGTATGATTTCATTCTTATGTATACATGTACTCATGTTTCCTTTCCATATTTTTATACCCCTTACTGAGCTTTTTATGCTCATCCCAAGTTTTTGAATTGTATTTCACAGGTCAAGGGAAGGGAACATGATGTGATGATAGTGTCAAGGATGTGTCAAAAAAAAGAATCCATGTTTTATATTAAATATGTTTCCGTTGATGGGAAGAATGAATACTGTCTTTTATGTAACCACTTTGTTTAAATGTGGAATGTAATGCAAGTTTCATGATCTAATTCTCTAAAACTCTAAACCTGAAAAGTTCCTCAATGTGTAATCTTGTAATAACTAAAGATTAAGTAAGGTTTAAGGCCGGGGCCTTATAGTTGGTATCAAAGGTCGGTTTAGATAACTTTAGAGGTTAGGGTATTCTTTAAGAATAAGTGACATTACCATAATGGTTAAGATTTCAGAAAGAGTCATAGTTTTAGATAAAGTGAATGAGTAAGTATATATTAGTGTTTATATTCCTCATTAGTACATGATGGTTTTGTTGATATACTCACACTGACCTTTTTGGTTTTAGTAAATGGTTGGATCAAGAAGGTACCAAAGTAACATTGGATGTGAAGGAAACTATGACAGTTTTTTGAGCAAGAAACTGAATGATATGGGAGCTGCCATGAGAAATCTTGTGATTATCCTCAACCAACTATCTGGAGTCATGATTGACCACCTAAACCTTGGTGATTTCTCTAAGGCATCATATATGAGAGAAACAAATCCCTACGGAAGTACATGTAATAATAATAATGGTAAGTGTGTTCAAAAACCAATGTGCCAAAGATGTGGAAAGAAACACCTAGGAAAATGTTTCAAAGGGACAGAAATATGCTATAGATGTGGAAATGAAGGTCATAAAGCAAGAAGCTGCCATGGAAAAAGGAAGCATCCAGTTGACTCGAGGAAAGGGAAATAAGTTCATTCTCACGGATCAATTGAATGTTTTAAATGTCGTGTGCATGGTCATTATGCAAACACTTGTCATATTAAGAAGTTTCGTGAATGGAATCACCAAGAGCGTACAAATGTTCGTTTACCAATACCTAATGCCATTCTGATTGAGGATGAAGAAACTGACAATGACCAATGAAAGGTATGTATTATTTCATGACTATTGTTTTCTTATTTTGGAATCTTAGGATATGATTCGTGATTTTTTTTAGGAAAGAGGTATTTAGGAATAAGTTGGAAAGGAATGGTTAATGGATCATGAAGAATGTTTAATGAGTAGGATGTCAACATATAAGGGCTTCATGAGTTATGGTGAAATTCTTAAGAGTATTAAGTCTCTTTTAATGATGGGGTTACATTAGAAGACTTTTTATATTATGTGTAACCCTGATGTTTAATATATGCAAATTTTATTCAAGGAATAGTTATCTTTTCTTTTTTGGACATAGTTATAAAGAACCATTTGGGTTTATATGATCCTTACTTATGAGGTAATTATGGGTTACTATATGTTATGATTGAAATGAAAGGCATGAGATAAAATTGAGGTCAAATTATGTTATGGTTATTTTTGATGATTTTATCCCTTTTTGGGGAATGATTTTAGAATTATATAGTTTTCGAAAAAGGACAACATGAAGACCGTGTGACTACCCGTCGCGTCGGAGAAAGTTGTGGGAATCGAACCCACAACCAAAGTGCGACTGGTATTTATCGCCTACCACTGGACTACGTGAAGTCCTTGGTTAGTTTGATTAATTCTTATTAGTTATATGATTTTATGAATTAATAGTAAGTTGATTTTGGGTTATTTATGAAAATGATTAACCTATCATGGTTGATATGTGATTAGGTTAATTACTTTTCAATACGAGACTTTAGGAGCAACTGATGTTGTTTGGAGATAAATGTTACGATTTAACTTGGAATACTATGTGACTAAATCATTCAAATATTTGGGTTTCAATATTAGTTTGGTTTACTTAGAAGAATTTTATGGACTAATTGATTATAGAATGGTCCTCGTTGAACTTTGGGTTTTGTTGGAAAATTTTTTGAGATTAAGAATAGATTTTCTTTTTATAAAGGGTTTTCCTTTTCTGGATTATCTGATCTTGTACTAACCTTTCTGGTTTTGGTTTTGGTTAAAGTCTAAAGACATGTGATGTATATAGTTCACTTTTTTGGATTATCTGACTCTCTAGAAGTTGATTACAGTACTCTTAATGCGAAAAAGTCTCCCTAAATACTCGTATTTTGGAAAAAAATATGAGTTTGATTAAGGAATCTAGTAAAAGTTGAAAGTCAACATGATAAGTGATTATGTTTACTTATGAATAAATTCCTCAATAAAAAGTAACTTAAAACAAAAATGTTTTCTATTAACTTTTCCTGCTCGGGAATCTAATACTGTTTATGCCATCACAAGTTTGTGATTTTCTTTATGGTTAACTTTCTCCTAGACATGTTTACTATCACTCTCCCTCAAGAACATGACCCTTTGCTTTTTCTTCCATATCCATGTTTTTATACATGAAATCCTAGTCTGGGTTAACTGGGGTGACCTCTTTACTTATCTTTCTTTATTTTAAAGTGATTGGTTTACCGCCTCTTGTTCCGATGTGGGACTTTCAAGGATGTTTCCAAGATTAATTTTAAAAATTGCGAGGACGCAATTACCAAAAGGGGGGAAGGATGTAACACCCCAGGTAAATAAAGAATATGACATTTTTATATTTATCCATATTTGTGAATAAAATATTAATATGACTTTAAAGGGGATGCTATGCTCGATGGCGTACCCAACACGCAACAATGAGTTTCTTGGGAATCTTACATTTCACTCTAACAATAAAATAATATTATTTTAAATGGTAGTTAACATGTAGCCATTGTATTGGCAGGGATGGATAGAAGTAACTAAAATATGATTATATAAGTTTTTAAATGTTTTTACATTTATCCAATAAATGATAAAGGCTTAAAATACAGAAAGAATTCAATTTTAGGCGTATATGCCAAAGTTTTCACTAAAGGTTCACTTATCACCTTTTGATGGGGAACCGTCATTAAATATAGTTTTTTTCACTCTTATACATTCTATTGGACCAAATAAAACTCTTCTTAAGAATTGTGACATCAAAATTTACTTTGTGTAAATTTTTGGTATCTTTCTGATAAAGTTCATTTTTAATGAATAGTGTAAAATGTTGTATTTTAATTCAAAGCCACTTTTTAATCAAATTTATTTATACGATTAGATTATATTTTGAATTGGTTTTAAAGTTAAATTAGAATATATTTTTACCATTAAATCCAATATTGGTTGTTGGAATTAATTTCACTTTGAAATTAGACTTAAACTAGTGTCAATCTTTTGATACTTATTGTTTCATAAAAACACGCTATTTTCTCTGAAAGAGGGAATTAATTATTAAATTAATTAACATGACTTATATGTTTTGAATTTTGTAAAATATAATTCATTTTTGAATTAGGAATATCAAATATATCTTAGTGTGATTTTTTGGGATTTTTTTGAAAAACTTCAATTTTTGATGAATAGTGAAACCACTAAGCTGTACTTATAAAAACCGATTTTTCCGTTTAAATGAAATTTTGCCATATTTGTGTTTTGAATTTCAAAAATCCTAAATACATTGTTGTCATTAAGAAGTAAAATGTGGTTCAATGGGATAAAAATAATTTTTTGGTGAATAGTAACTTATTAAGTTTTTAATCGCGATTAGAGGTAATTAGTGTAGTTTATGGTAAGAATAATGTTTTAATAAAATGAAATGTCATAGACACATGTACTAACCTTATTGGATGTGTCATGGACGACCAAGACAATCCATGGGTCAGCTTGGGGACCCCATGGAGCCACTTTGTTTGGGAAATGACATAAATATTTTTTTTATTTAATGTTAAATTAAAAATGACACAAACATGAGATGTTTTACTAAAACAATTTGTACATGCGGTTATACAAGTCATATTTTTTAATATAAATAGTCATTGTAAAGATAGAACTATTTCCTACATCATAGTAATTTATTTATAATTTTTAGACATTAAATAAATTAAATTATTTATGACATCATGATGATGCAGCGATGACCTCATTATTTAATGATTTAAATAAAATGGAATGATAATGTAATATCTAAGACCTAAACATGTCCAAAACCTATTTTATGAGTGGATTTAGAACCCTTATCACCTTATATTATATATACATCAATGTGGGACCTTTAAAATCCGAAACTCTTTTGAAAATAAAGTAACATTTTGTAACTTTACAAGAGTGCCCCTCCTCTCCTCTTATAAAAGGCCCCCACCTCTACCACCTTACCCACACTCCCAAAGCCTTTGGCACGGCCAAACCCTGACCATTTTGTCTCTAAACTTACCTCTCTTACTCCTTGAAGGCTCACTTTGGGCATATGTCTTCCCAAGGAAGCCTTTGAGCTCAAACCAAAGGGAGTTACCCGGTTTTAAGGTAACGTCTTCACTTATGTCCTTTTGTTTTATTTTACTTCTTCAACCCCCTAAACTCTTCTTATTAATTTATTTTGTAACAAATACAGTATATTAAATATACTAGGATGTTTTTATAAGAAGGATTTGAGCTACACTTACACACACCTACATCTAATGGTTAAAGAACATACTGTTTCCATGGATGGAGAAGTTCTGCCTCCCGAAACGATGATTGTTCAACATTCTTCTAACTCCTTCAAAGGTGTCCATTAAGATGAAACTATATTTATATATGATATCTAATATGTTTATGTTTTACTTAAGATTTTTTATTTTTCAATTATGGCGCACCTTTATGGTTTCTATTATGGGTAAAAGCGATATCTTCATTTAAGGAAGTGCGGACTACCGCCCCCTCAAAGTTATTTGATTCGTTAATACCATATGTGGTACGTATAAAGGATATATTTAATGATAGTATATATGATAACATACTGTAATTAAATTACTATTATGTATCATTATGTTTTAATTCCATTAAATATGAAATAGAAATGGAAGTAGCGTTCATACGTACGTACGGCTTACCGTCTCCATGAATGGTACATTTCATTTCATATCTCAAAATGTTATGTAATATTATAAGTACATATATATAATGGATATATATGTAATATATTACATCTAAATTATGGATATAATTCTGGAATTATAACATATATATATCTCTCCCATTTTCTTTTAATTCCATTAATATCACAAAAAAATGAAAGTAGCGTTCATGCGTACGTATGGCCTACCGTCTCCATGAATAGTGATTTTCGTTTTTTTATCTCCAAATGATATGGAAAAGTATAAAATAAAAATTTACTGGATATATATGATATTTTAATCATTAATACTATTCTGGAAATTATTTACTTATAACTACACGGGCAATCTTTTTTCAAACAAGTTCATTTTGGACTCATGTACCAAACATCGACAAAAACGTCTGATGTGAACTAACATTATTAAAAAATTATTATAACATTATAATATGTGATATTAACTGAATAATAATCTCTAAAGGAGGTACTTAGGAAATTATTAATTGATCAATTTTTATTATTCAGGAATATAAAGAAACGAACAAGACAAGTTGGACTTGTGGTAAGGGATCTTACTCCTCTCTTTTTTTTAAGTACACTCTTTTATGTCATTCCATTTAAAGCTAATATTTATTTTTATTGGGATGTTCTTTTATATTACTATTACTATAATAATTATGTTCATGTGATAAGAGACCCTATTCTCTCTAATCAATCCATTTTGGATGTTTTGAGTGGTGCCGTTAGGCTTCCGAATTTTCGTAAGAGATCTAACCTCTCTCTTTCTCTTTAAATACTCCCCGTTATGTCACTTCTTTTAAGATCCTCATTTTTTATTATGGGGGATGTTCTTTTATATTCCTTTTTCTGTAAATTTTATTTTAATGTGATGAGATACCCTATTTTATCTCATCAATCCATTTTTGGAAGTTTTAAGGGGCACAGTTAGGCTGCCGAGTTTTCGTAAGAGATTTTTCATTTCACTTTTATTCCTATGAGATTTAAGCTACATTTGCCACAATTTCCATTTAGTGGTGTATTTACTGAAAATTATTTTACTCATTGTGTAATATTATTTCATTTATGAGTATTTACATCAATGTTGTATTGTCCTTCTTTCACGGGGCGTATGTTTCGAAAGATACCCATGTCGGTAAGGGAACCTTTCACCCTTCTCTTTTTAAAAGAATTATTTTGTTGGGTCTTTTAATTTACATATTGTTATGTTGGGATATGTTCTCATATATCCTTATTGATTTAATTTTATGTCCAAGTGATGAGATACCCTTTTTTTGATGTGACGTCGTTAGGCTGTCAAGGGAACTTCTTAACCCAATTTCGATTTCTATGGGTTCAACATGTACTTATTGAATATGTCATCCTTTGAATATGTGTGAATGAACTTTGATTATTTTACACTTAATATCCACTTATATTTGGTTTATTCGTTTTTCACACATAATTATGTAATTGATTTATCCCTAAACCAAGGATACCGTCTTTGTAAGGGACTTCGTCTCAATCTCCTTTCATTGAGGCATATTATGTTTTATACAAAACCTCTTTTATACGGTGTATAAACCCATTTGGCTTTTACGTTTATTCAAAAGGAATCTTTTTTATACGAAGTTTTTGTTAAACGAAAAAAGGGAATGTTTTTGTCGTTCGTATGCGGCGACAACGACTTCTCCGCCGTCATGACCATTATTTGAGTTTCGGCTTCCTCTACAAGCCATACCATCTTTTTAAGAGAAAAATAAATACCATGTTTTATATTTCATTTATTTTGGTATTGAAAATTGTTTTCATAATGTATTTATATCAATGTTTTGTATTGATATCTTGTTATTGAACGGTGTAAATGTTATGTTTCCTTTATGCATGTTTTATGTGATAAGATTATGTTATGGTTCTTGGGCATTGTTATGAAGACGGGTGGTTCCGTGATAAACTAAGGGCGGGTGAGCCCGATATAGCTCTCCAATGCATTGCGTAACATGAAGGAGTGAAACGTTAAGGTTTCTCCGAAGAGATTTAGGGAATATATTGTGGTGGGTATTCCAAACGTAACCAAGAGGGTTACTCCCTACGTAAGAATGTTATGAATGCCTCAAGTTACCTTTTATGTCTTATGATTTCTATGATTTATTCATGATTTTTATAGGTATGTTAAAGTGCTTATGTTTTATGGGTAAAGTATAGTTTCATTCTTATGTATACATGTACTCATGTTTCCTTTCCATATTTTTATATCCCTTACTGAGCTTTTTATGCTCATCCCAAATTTTTGAAATGTTTTTCACAGGTCAAGGGAAGGGTAAATGAGGTGATGATAGTTTCAAGGATGTGTCAAGAAAGAATCCATGTTTTATTTTAAATATGTTTCCATTTATGGGAAGAATGAATACTGCCTTTTATGTAACCACTTTGTTTAAATGTGGAATGTAATGCAAGTTTCATGATCTAATTCTCTAAAACTCTAAACCTGAAAATATCCTCAATGTGTAATCTTGTAATAACTCAAGATTTAGTAAGGTTTAAGGCTGGGGGCTTATACTGATGGCTATACTGAGCGCGCCATTCAGACCCTCAAGGACATCCTGCGTGCATGTGTCCTCAGCATCGTTCACAACTGGGAGGATCAATTACCCTTGACGGAGTTTTCATACAACAATAGCTATCACTCAACCATTGGGATAACACCTTTTGAGGCATTTTATGAGGGACCTTTCATATCACCTTTGTGTTATACATACCCAGGGGGGTCAGCACTAGTGGAACCATAGATTGTATAGGCTTCCACGAAGAAGTTTTAGACCATCTAGGAGGGGATGAAGTCCACACAAAGTAGGAAAAAGTCATATGACGATAGGAGATGTAGACCTCTGGAGTCCGAGGATGGAAACCACATCTTTCTACGGGTCTCACATCGATGAAGTTTGAGGGGATTTGGCAGAGGTGAAAATATATCTTCGAGGTTCATTAGACCATTTTAGGTCCTCATCAGAGTTGGCGATGTTGCATACCACTTATATCTTCCACTTCAGTTGCATTGGGTGCACAACATCTTCCACATATCCGAGCTGAGGAGATACATGCACAACCCTTCCCACATCATCGACTACAGCGACTAGGACGTCGACGACGGGTTGAATTTTATGGAGGATCCAATGGAGATGATGGATCGATTGAAGCAGGTCCTTCATGGATGGTCGAGACCTCTGGTTAGCATTCACTGGCAGAATGTGATCCTCCATGGGAGGACATGGGAGCAGGAGGCTCAAATGCGTGCTCAGTACCCTAACTTGTACCCTTAGTTTGAGTTGTGGATTACAGGGACGTAAATCCTGGAGGTGGGGAGAATGTAAACACCTAGAATTTCCATGTAAATTTTTTAATTAGATGGGAATTTTAAATGTCCGTGAAAATTAATGGTACATGATTTCGAGGGCCGCAGTACCCGAAATGAATTTATGAACAATTTTTCACGTAGTTTCAATAAACATACAAGACGATTTTTGTAACTTTTCAATCGATGATTGGAATAGAAATCTGAGGGAACCGTGGAAATCACAATGCTAATTTTCACTTAAGGAGACCTTCACCTCAACCATAGCAGGTCGACGGTGGAAGTCGGTTTTTCACTTTTTCATTGGAGAATTAAATAAAATAAAATGGTGTAACATTTTTTTTTTGAAACTCTTTATGGATGATGAGAGGTGGGGTCTACTAGAATTAAACCTCCCCTTGAGTTTATAGAGGTGGGGACCACCAAACCTAAAACCTCCCATGAGAGGTTATAGTGGTGGAGACCACCCGAGATTAAACCCCATTGAACAACCAACTTAAATGAGTGGAACTCTCTTGAACTTACCTTGGAATAATTATGCCACCCATTTATAATTATTACCCCAAATAAATTAATTAATTATTCCAATCTGAAATCATGAAATCATATTGTATAATGTTGGATAATTCATTTTTGGTGGAATAGGGGGAAACTCTTGGACAATGGGTGAAACATGGAGAATTAGGAGGAAGCTCTCCAACGAAGAACACCAACAAAGTATTTTGACATCAACTTTGGCTTCTACCTCAGGACATTTTTTTTCTGAGGTATGTCTTAAATGTCAATGAATTGATGATCGAGGGAATGCCGATGTCACAGACATCCGTCTATCCCCAACATCATCGTATCCTTCTTCATGGCCTCTGTCAACGAACCATCGGGGTTGGTTGGTTGTTTGAAATTTTCTGCTTCCCGTTACTGACAATTCTTCATGAATCAAGGAGGAAATTATAGCCTCTTTCTACAGCTATAATGCGGAGAGTGTGGGCCAAAAAAACATGGCCCGTCCACTCCAATATTATTGTGATGACTTGTGGTGTTCTTCACGATGGAGGAGGTCGGCGACCAACCATGAAGGGGCATGAGAACGGTGTCCAGTACTACCCCAGGCCGCGTCAAAGGCAATAGTGAAACAGTGCTTCTCCATGGAAAACGCATCCCTGCAACCTCGCCCCACCGCCCCAAGGCCTCGCCACGCCACCTCATGGCTGTCTACGCCACTTAGCGATTTTCCTCACTGCACCTCGGACTTGTTGTATTGCCCTGTGGTTGTATGTGCCTCTATGTAGCTGTCTAGACCACCCCGCTGCCTCAGTGCCCTGTTGACATATGTGTCTCCCCATGGCCTCGTCGTCACACAACACATGCGACCTCACAACGTCCCTGGTCGAGACGCCCCACTCCCTCGCGGCTCCCTTGTGGCTGAGCCGCTCCACCCCCTCGCGACACCCCCACCACTGTGCCACCCTCACGACACCCTCTGCAGCCATGCTGCCCAGCGGCCTTGTGCCATCCGTGGTTGAGCCGCCCTATGCCACTCTACGGCCCTCGCAGCCTTGCGCCGTGTGACAACCATGTCCCGGTTACAGCACAGGCACCCTGCCTTAACATAGTCATCGGGTTCAGGCCTACCAGTTACCCCAGTGGCCCCGCAGACACGTGGGGCCCACCCCACAGTCCACCCACATGCCTGAACGGGTCATCTGCTAATGATATTCTCCACAGTCCAACACATGTCCTTTCAAGTGTGCTTTGTCCTCACTCACACACACCCTGAGAAACATTCCCAGGAGGTCACCAATCCTGATCACTACTCCAGGCCAAGCATGCTTAACTGTGGAGTTCTAATCAGACATGCTCTTGAAAAGAAAGGTGCACCTTGTTGATATGAGTCATATCATTTAGTCATTTAACCCTTTATCATTTGGGGACATTACAATCATCCCCCATTAGAGCACAACACCCTCGTTGTGGGCCCTATATCTCTACCCAGGCAGTGCATTGTACTTAAGGCTGGGTTCCTCCTCTGATACCAAATGTGACAACCAGGTCCCGGTTACATCACATGCACCCCGCCTTAACATGGTCGTCGGGTTCTGGCCTACCAGGTACCCTAGTTGCCCCGCAGACACGTGGGGCCCACCCCAGGGTCCACCCTTGTGCCTAAATGGGTCATCTGACTAATGATAGTCCACAAAGCCCAACACATGTCCTTTCTAGTGTGCTTTGTCCTCACTCACACACACCCTAAGAAACATCCCAGGATGTCACCCATCCTGATCACTACTCCAGGCCAAGCACGCTCAACTGTGGAGTTCTAATCAGACAGGCTCCCGAAAAGGAAGGTGCACCTTGTTGACATGAGTCATATCATTTAGTCATTTAACCCTTTATCATATGGGGATGTTACAAGCCATCCTCTGCGGCCCCAGCGACATCGCGCTGCCATCCGCGGCCCCTTGCATCCCTCACAGCATGTTGGACCGCCCAGAGGGCCGGGCTGAACCCAACAGTCCGGGTTGACCCAGACAGGGTCGGCCCTTGCCGGGTCGTTCCGGGTCGGACCAGACACCGGCCCACTATGACCCATTTACGCTCATTAAGCCATAACTCTAGAATCAGACGTTCTTTTGATGAACCTTCTTCGGTGCCAGAAATCATGGAGCATGATAGTCACTTTGATATACCCCCACAATAGATTTGAATAAATTTATGGAATGAATGTGTTGGATTGAGCACGAATCCCACCAGGACCTAAGGACTAAAAGGCTAATAACTCACATACCAGGCATCCGATTGACTTGCCATCCATTGCATGGAGACCCCTATGACGTGGAGGTCCTTCATGATACTTATTTGCGAGACTTTGAGGTAGTTGGAGTACTGAACAATGGATTGGAGAGTGGATCCTCCTAAAGAAGAGAATTCCTAGTACGGGAACCTAGTAGCTGGCTGTGACATGAATAATGATGATCGATCATGTGTGGGTCATCACTGAGCGATCTTATCTTGGTCGTCACCTTGAGATCATGTGTGGGTCAGCACTGAGCGATCATGTTTGGGTCGGCATGTAGTGATCCTGTATTGGTCAGCACCGAGTGATCCTGTGTGGGTCTTCACCCTGCGATCATGTGTGGGTTAGCACTAAGTGATCATGTGTTGGTCAGCAGCGAGCGATCTTTTCTGGGTCAGCACTGAGAGATCCGGTGTGTTTCTGCCTCTTAATTGAGTTATATGATTCAGTAGTTACATCTAATCATCTCTAGTACTGTACCTAAGTTATACATAGTTTGAGCTGAGTCTGTACATGTGTGGTACTTTCCCTCATGGTAATACCTTGGTGGTATTCTTCTGTGTGGCGTACCTGTGTGGTACTTTCCTTTGTGGTATTTCATCCTTTTTGGAACATTTATTATTTGTGATTTGGAGTTGGACTATGTGTTTTCCTCACGATTGAGATGGGTTTACTTATAACATAGGTATATGTATGGGCATATACCTAAGTAGGGTTGTCAGTTGAATCCATGTTGTGTTGTATATATTTGGTGGATTTTGTGAGACCTTGAGGGTCTCAGGGTCCCTACTGAGTATCGTTATACTCGCCATTGCACGGGCTATGCCTGTACCTCATTGTGTTGGATTCAAATGATGAACATCACTGACTGAGGATGAGAGTACTAGGACTGGAGGTAGCTCGAAGGTGGACGTTAGATGAGGAGAACCCTAGATATGGTCTTTCGTGAGCTATACCTACCCTTCATGTAGGATTCATGGTGGATGATCCAGGAGCTTCTTTACACCTATCAGTTATCTTGTACATTTATATTTCCTTGTACTTTCTAGTTGGGCTTGTATTTTGGGCCCTTTTTACATACTATACTTACTCTATTAAATATTCATTTTCATGAGTTCATATCTTTCTGTTTTCTTGGTTTTTTGTGTTATAGGTTAGAAAGGAAATGCCTTTCCAATTTTAGGGAATACGCCTTAGGTGCTAGTCGCCACCCAACACCCTATGGAAGGCTGGCTTGGGGTAGTCCCAGCACGGGCCCTGGGGGACAGGTCGTGACACATAACATGAAATATTATTAATTATGTATACTTGGATAATCTAAATGGGTTCCCCGTGATCACACTAATTGTTTGATCACCCCAGATATTTTAAAGTGTAATTAAAGAACCCTCTTGTTAAACCTAAATATGGTTGGCTTTATGGTGTGTATGAATGGTGATTTTAGTTGGTTCTTTTGTTTAGATGGGTATTTTTGTGCAGTCGGTATAAATATTTAGTAGTGGTCTTTTTGGGATTTGTGTATGGGGTGGTACATAGGGCATGTTGGTATCCTAGTTTTACTGATTAACTTATTGTGGAATGGATGGAATTATAGGCATTGGGGGATACCTTTGTGTGTATTTAGACCATCAATCGATGGTGGGAAGTGGAATTGTGATGTGGTTATGAACTTTTTATGCAGTGGGACATAATTTAGGAAATTTTTAGGTAGTGGGGATATAGGTTTGGGTTTTTTCAAAACATCATATTTATGGGTGTGATGGGTATGGTTTTATTGTGAAGTGGGGCTACGAGTTCTAGTTGTGAGAGGATAATTTATTACTCTAACATTGAAGAATTATAGTAGACAATGGTTTAACGAGTTTCTAGGAGAATGGGGGTGTCCAGTGGGACTATAGGTTGATTTTTCACTATTGTTATTCTTTTGAATGGGTGTCAAAATCGATTTCCTTATCTTGGACCCTACTTCCTTCTATTCATTGTCAGTTTTTAGTGGCCTTTGGCCTTCTATAATGGAAATAGATGTTTTTCTTGGTAGTTCCCCTAGGTAGTGCCAGAATAAATTAATGTAAACACCAAAATAATGAATGGGAAGTGGTTAAATGAAAAGGGATTATGCATGTGTTTTTTTGTGGCTATTTGTGTGGTGGTGCATATAAAGGGTAGAAATAATTGTGGTTTTGTATAGGATCATTGTTTATTTGGAAGCCAAAGGTTATGCTAAGTGTTTTCATACCTATATGTATAAATTTTACATCATTGTGATTTCTAAATGAACCCTCCCCTTGTTTAGAAACATGTGCCAAACACCTCCACTTCATGAAGGAGGGAATCATTCCGAACATCCTGGTGTGAGGAAGAATAGTTGGTTATAGACATCATTCTATGCACCCACTTTCAGTTTCATACCACTCGAGATTATCCAGGTAGGATACAATGTTTTGAGGCTTACCGTAGAGAAATATCCTTCAGGTAGGTTTGTTGTTTATGAGGGGATGAGGTGTTTTGAGGATGTTTTTGTTATCCCTTGTGTCAGTGGGATGATTCCCAGGTGTATGTGGTCAAGATGCGTGGTGTGGTAGTGGACTAGGTTTTTACGGGTATGATTTGTGTGTGGGTTGAGTCTCTAGTGTGTTCATGTAGGATGTAGAAGTGGGACTACATTTTTGATGAGTGCTAGCATCAAGATGTTAACTATTAGTAATGAGAAGTTAACCAGTGGGAAGGTGGTGCAGGGTACCCCAAAGTATCATTTCTTATAATACTAATTTAATTCCCTTTCATTCTTTTCTGAGTGTTCCTTAGTGAGGTTGTTCTAGTTAGTACTCCTTGTAAGGTGATTTTACATTTTACTATATTCTTATAATGGAATTAGTATGTTTTCCCCACATCTTCATGGGTGATTTAGTTTTCCTAATGGGTATACCAATATACTCACCCTATGTTTGTAAAATTATTTTCAGTTTTCTAGAAGGAAATTGGGGACCGTGATGGACTTACTATCTCAGGCGTTGGGATAATTGTTGTGATGTTTCTTAGAATTTTTCTTTTGGTAAATTTTTGGTTCATTTATTGTACTTTTCTCACAGTCTACATTTAAATCATGAATGGTTTGTATTTTTATTTTTTATATATAAATGTATGGTGTTGTTTTTCAAACTTTTACCATCATATCTCTCGATGTTGTTTACATTTAAAAGAAATATGATACCCATTTTGTGTTATATTATATTCCATTTGTTCTAGTTTCCAATAAGGGGCCTATGAAGGTGGGACTCTGGGGTCATTATCTCCCCTTAATCTTCAAAAAATAAGGGTCTTCCACTTTGTTCTAATTACATCATCTTGTAGAAGTCCATTCATGAAAGAGTGGTATCAAAGGAGATGGTTGGGAGATAGGATGGGGTTCTGAGTTAGGAATAGTGATGCTTGCATGGGATGGTAGGTAAACACTATTAGTTGATCATGGTGCTAGAAAATTAATAGGGAAGATCAGTTAGGACATAAGATCTTAGGACCCCCCATGATCTGATGCAACGAACATGATCCTACCGAATGACCATGCATAGATGTAATGATTATATGGTAAAGACCATAAGAATGGTATATGCATCAAGATGACTTTTTTATTGTGTTCCTTGGGATTTATGGTGTTTTAATTGAAATAATTATTTAAAATGTTCCTTAAATGAAAATTTCCATTCTAATATGGCTTAGTTGACCAATGTTTAACCTTTTTAGCTATGGGACTCAAACATCTCCCATGTATGGTATGAGTTGTTAAGGCATATAAGGCTGGACTGGTTGATCAACGAAGTGTTGATAAAGAGGTGTAAGATGAATTGTGGCGAAAGACCATTTGAGCTTTCCAACGGCAGACCCTAGGGAAGTAAGAAGGAAACATTTCAGAATTAGAGACGAAGGGATGGCTTGAAGAGATAACAATAAACATTACCTTGATTAATGATCTGAGAGAGTAATAGGTTCTTCTAAAAGTGAGCCATATGAGAAGAATTGTGTGTCAGTGGTGGACGTTTTACCTTAGGAAGAGGAATGATACCAATGTATCATATAAGGACATTGAGAAAGTGTTTTAGTGAGAGTTTATTTCCTTGTCAACGAAGGCTGAGAAGATGCAGGAGATACTCTCCCTCTAGTATGGGAGTATGTGAGGAGGTAACTCGAGTTTATGTTCAGGGATCTCTTACACTTCGCACCAGTTCTCTTTCCGTATCAGGATTCCTGAGAAATATGCATGGAGGAGGCACTCTGACCTTATGTTCAATATGGGGTCACTCTATTTATACTACCATCACTATTAGAAGATCCAAATAATGATGAATTGGTGGAGATAATGCAATCGTAGGAAGGTGTGCTATGAAAGGGGATCTAGCCAGGTTCGTTGAAGGGGAAGGCAGTCGACAAAAAGTATCTGGCATATAAAGATTACATGTTTCGACTAGTGGGGAGTGGGCCTCAACATTCATAATCCAGTTCTCCTGGACCTCACCCTTTCCCCATGGGCCTGGGACTGAGGTGATTTTTCATTGGAGGTTTTTGACATCTTCAAAACCAGTTCCTAGTTAGAGCGTAGGACGATGGTGGTGGGAAGGTTCAGCGCCCTCCCCAGAAGTAGTTTTTGTCGAACCAAACATTACAGTATTAGGTTTAGTGGGCTCCTGCTCCACTGAGTGTAAATGGTGCATTGGGAGTCTGACCTCATGGTGATCTTTAAGGACATAGACCATGACATGGTCGGAAAGGCAGTGGAAAAAAGATGGGTAGGGGAGCTGAGGATGGGAAGTAGCATGGCATGATGAAACAGTTCTAGAATGGATGGAGGTTGTTTGATATACGATCAATTAGTTTAGTACTCTTTCATGTGCATTGATTCATTCAGTAGATTCACACTCAATTGATTCAACCAGTCTAGCACATGCCTTGGGACTAGATAAAGAGGTAATTTCCATGACCCAGGTGTTGAGCACACCAGTCGGAGGCCATACCAATCTGTTTGACATTTGATGGTTATATAGATTGATATTGGGGATGCGTCATTCCATTGGGGATCATCTTCTACTACAGATTCATCTATATAATTTCATCCCATGCATCTCCTGATTGTTTTCTGTTCACACTGTTATCTACAGCTTCTAGAGGAGATTTCTTTTTAGAAATGGATAGAAAATCTGTGGTCTTCATTGGTGAGTAGAGCTATTAGGTGGGTAGTTTGTGTGTGGAGATTCATCTCTACTTTTCGGCTGATATTTTAGTAGGACCAACAGATATAGAGATGTTGGAGGTTTCAGTGGTTTTTAGGGAGTTCATGGATGTATCCCCTGAGGTGGTTCCATCTCTACCCCATTGATGTAACGTCATGTTCGGAATGGACTTTCAACCCAGTTCCCATCTAACATTGATGTATCCCAATCGGATGAAACCATTCGAGTTTCAATAGTTGTAGATTCAATTTTAAGAGATGATGAAGAAGTATTTAATCCAAAATGAGTGATTCACTATGGAGTTTTATATTCTTGTTTGATAAGAAGGAAGACAGATGTCTGAGGATATGCATAGACTACTAGAGACGAAATCAATTAACATTCAATAACCTTTACCCCATGCTGAGGAGTGACAATATTTTTGACTAGTTATAGGGGGTGGGTGGGTTCTATGAGATTAATATGTGGTCTGGATATCACATATAGAGGGTGAAAGAGGATGACATCCCAAATACTACTTTCTGGTGCTGGTATGGGAACTTTGAATTCATGGTCATTCGCTTCGGCATTATTAATGCTTAAACTGTGTTCATGGGGCTTTTGGACTCTATATTTCATGAATTTATAGACCGGTTATTCATCATGTTCATCATGGACATCCTCATTTACTCAAGATAAGTGGAGTAGCATGCTGAGTACCTCATGATAGTCTTGGAGGTCATCTAACACCATTGGCACAATGTGATGTTTTAAAAGTGTATGTCCTGGACATAAGAGGTGAACTTCCTTATTCATGTGGTGTCATAGAAAGGGATAAAAGTGGATTCATAGAAGTTAGTGGGGTTTTTTATGGGGAAGCACCCAAGAAGATGGCATAGGTTCATAGCTGCTTAGATCTAGCAAGCTATTTCTGAAGATTCATGCCTGAATTCCCTCGATTTGTGGCTTCATTGATAACTTAGAATAGAAAATATCAGGACATCATGTGGAATGAGAAGTTTCAGGTATATTTTAGCTACCTAATGGGGATGTTGGTCCGGTCTCTTATTCTTAGGTTTCCAAAGGAAGGGGTGGCATTTGAGGTGTTCTGCGAAACATCCGATTTAGGGTGGGGATGTGTGCTGATGTAGTAGTGTGGTGTGATATCTTATGGGTCTGGGATTTTACATCCATATGAGTGTAACTATGCCACTCATGATCTATAGATTTAAATGGCTATATTTTTTCTTAAGTTATGGAAGCATTACGTCATTGGGAAGCACTTTGTGGTCATTCACAATGGTGTGGAATGTTCAGATTATAAAGGATTTTTTTTTTGAATTTATTGTCGACATATCAATTAAATTTTATGATATTAATTAATTTATAACTCCTATATAAAATATTTTAATAATAGTAGGAGATGATATAAACACCATTCCTCTTATAGTATTCATCCCTTCTATAGAATACTCTAGGGTAAAAACTAATACATAAATTATTTCTTTATTATAACCTCTTTACAAATACTTATCCATGTTAATATCCCCTATAGAATGGTGTTAATATCAACCACCTCTGAAATATTCAGAATAAACCTAAGAAAACTTTTTATAGTTGGTACAACCTCACATACTTGATAAATCCTTTAAAAAAATTAGAATTTTGACTGGAATGTCCACCATAGTGACAAGTTAAAAGAATTTCTGCATAATTTTTCTTGTTTTGAACTTACCTTCAATAAATAATGAAAAGAACCTACTATTTTCCTGACAAATCTCCTAAAATTTTTCTCAGAGAATACAAAATTCATTTTCATTTAATTTTCTATCTAGAACACATATCATGGCTGAAAATAGAATTACCAAAAGAAAAAAATTTACCTCATCTACTTGTATTTGTCTACATCCTCGATTGTAGGATTTTCCACCTCATCAACAAATGTTTAAATGAATAAGATAATTATCATCCACCAAATATAAAACCTCCATACCATTTCAATATACTCATATTTGAGATAGTAAGTTGTAACAATATATTGGGATAGATGCACAAACTCATCAAAACTAGTGGAATATTCTTGAACTGTACACTCCCTTTGTGATATAGTTTGAAATTCATGTGTCTTCACCACTAAAAATGTTTCTGGATAAAGAGATGGTTGAATATTTTATTGAATTATGTCTAGTTAACATCATCATCAATCAATGAATGAATTCTTATGTCCTATAATCTTTTTTTCGACCCCTAAATCATCTATGTTGAAGTCCCCACTACAAAAACCTCATGAGTTTTTAAAAAAATTATTTTCCTCAAAATGTTCTAAATCTATTCCTCAAATTTATGGGGTCCTTTATCATCATAGAATACAGGTGATTTTTTCTCATTAAATAAAAATATATTATCCACTTTTCAAAAATAGCATTCAATACTCACCTAGCATAGTGTGAGGATATTGTGGAATAAGAAATCAACCATTGGAGGCTCAAATGGAGGATTATAAGTCCAAATGTGTCTCAATTATTCCTCAATTTGATTTAGAAATGATCATTTAATATATGTTTTCTAATAAAAATAATACAATGACAAATCATCATAATTTAAAATTCCAAGATCAAAATGCCATCTTCATGAATCTGAATCAAACCAATTAAATAATAATAAATTAAATAATTCATGGATACTATATATGAGAGAAAAATGATGGGATGTAATATGTTTATTCAAGTGAACTCCAGATTCAATTAATTTAAATAACCTCAAACACCTAGTCTCAATATTTGACGAAAATCTATAAAAAATATTTGTAACTCTAGTATAGAAATTAAAGTGAGATATCTCGGAACCCACCATCAATTGTCACATTAATTCCTCTGATCATATTTAATATTTACTAATAAGAATGAAAAAAGTCCAAGTGATTTTAAAAAAATTCAGTCTAGGTAATCAATCTGATCTATTTTTTTAGGTGACCAAACCATGCCAACATGAAATGTATCCTGATATTGTTATCCATATGGTGAGGTGCAACAAAGAAACTAGGTATAACTAGAACATGGTGAAGTAATATTGTAAAAAATTGATGATGTATTGAACACCCATCAGATATACTATATAAATACCAAATTGATAAACCTAAATTAAAACAATAAAATCTATAAGTTGAAACATCATGTGACCATCCATCAGCTCTAAACCATCTCAAGAAAAAGGTGATGAAACTTATTATATGTCATTGAACTATATGAGTCCATTACGTTTTTCCTATTAATAGAAAACTAAAAAAAATTCCTAGAGGAAGAATGTAGGACTTGATCAGCAATAACAAAAGCATTTCTCCACAGAATCTATGAAAAATTTAATATTGGGAATATTTTATCTCTAGCATTCAAAAAAATATATTTTATAACACATTTCAAAAATATAAACATATTATAATGAAAAATTGTTTTCACAAAAGAAACCCATATTCATACAATCATGGAATATGAAAAATATATATAAATAATCATGCTAATATAAGAAAGATTAACAATTTACACACCCAAAGATAAACATGTGATAATCAAACCATTGAATAATGTATTGTATCAAAAACCATTAATTACAAAACAAACATAATATTTGGTCTCTATACTATTGGATTATGTACTCAAACATGAAAATTAAATAAAAATCTAGTATTTAACTGAATAAAATTGATATTATGTCATTTAATAATCCATCGATTTCAAAAACATCTACTGGAACTAAACACACTAATGTGACATGTATATTTCCTAATGCACCCAAGGTTCCCAAAACTCCGAGTTTCCAAAAAACGATTTTAAATCCATGAATATATTCTATAATACATTTTCACAACGATTCGTTAACATTATGGTTCATTAAAAACCTTTTTAAACATTTTGAACATTATGGAATTTCATCAAAGTTCATAGTGTTCCCATTTCAATTTTTATTGAACCACGCAAAATAAAACGATTTCTCCAATAAAACCCACCTTAATATTGAATAGATTATTATCACTAAGGAAACTAATGGATGTGTACAATAACATCAAATAAATAATCAACCAGTTCCTCTGTATAGTAACACTTAATTCTATAACATATAAAAACTATAATGATTTAATATACCAATGACAGGGGTTTAAATCCCAAAAGAGGCTTCAATGAAATATTAAAAAACTGTATTCGGTACCTATGGTGAAAGAGATAATTTTTTAAAAAACAATTAGACTTGAATAGCATTTGTTTTTTATACACAATCAGGAAATCATATAAACATGGTGTATCCCACACAACCATATCATAGAACATCTAGACCATACTGGAAAACACTATCCACACTGAACATATTAGGTTCTCATTAAAAATAATTCTGTAACATAGAGTTTTATGGCACAATCACACAGGTATAATTGGTATTTAGACACCAAAACAATGATATCACCCAAATAATATTCACAATGGGGTAAGGCTATAATACAACCTATACTCCATTCCATAACTACCAAAAAAAAATTCAATAATGACCAAAACCTAACATCCATTGAAAATTAATCTACATGTATTGATCATACCATGATTCAATATTATATTTAACCTGTATACCAATGTTTTAAACTTGTTTTGTATTGAAAATTCCATGTATAATATAAAATTCTACAACAATTATGGTTCATATAATTTGTGTCTAACCCTATTAAAATTAAAATGTCACTTATTATTATAATTACAATATATGTTGAGGTAATTTTAAAGGAAAATGATGAAGTCCCTAAAAAATTGGATAAAATTACACATGATTGAGGAACACCAGTTAATGTAATCGCATAATTCTACTAAAACATGATTCCCAATGGGATGCATTTTTTTGGGCTGGTCATAACATTAAATGGATATATTGCGTCTGAAGGAACACAAGCTTCAATTTCCACAACGATGCCAATCCGAACTGATTTTTAGGGTATCAAATCTACACAAAGTTAAGATCACTGTTATATATTATGTCAATATCTTGAGTTTTAGTTGTCCAAGTAGTCCCAAATTTTTGGTGTAGCTATTGAAGAGGTGGGGATACAACGTTTTATTTTAACTAAAATCATTATAACACTTTATAGAGGTAAAAATAAATTGAAAAAGTTGTTTTAGAAAATTGTTCTTCACAAACCCACCATCTACTTTGCTTATAAAATGATACCATGTGAACCTGCTTTAGATGTTCAACTGGGGGAAAATATTTTGGCATTTTTTTGAACCAATGGAGTCTTATAAATATTACCAGAAGCTCTAGAGGACATGGGAGGATCTACTTCATCATAACTTTCTTCCTCTCTTACCATGGAGTTCTAAAAGGATTAGGATCACCTGGGGGGAACATGATGTAAATCCAAAAGCTTTATGTTTGTAATATTTGAATGATATTTTTAATTCCTAGTTGATATGTTATTTTGAATCATCCGATATTCTTATTTTATGGGTTTATGTACTGGTATGTCATGTTAAACTCATATGATCATGTTTGGGGTTACCAATTCATGTGACGTTTAACACACCGTTATCCACTTCTACATCCCCCTTTCAACTGTATAGTTTGTGTGGTTCATATTGATTAATTGAAATCACATAATCACTATCACTGCCATGTGATTTCATTCCATGGTTAAACATTTAAATAATATAAAAACCTTGGTGAGTTTTCATTGTGAATTAAAACAAAAATCACATATCCATCGTTGTTATCTAGTGTGTCATTGGGTCATTATGAAAGATTCCTCGGGGGTATCTCAGTATTAACATATTAACATTATTGTTCTAGTTGTTTTAAACCAGTGATTAAGAGATGATATCCCTATCTATTGAATTGATGAATAATTAGCATCTTGATATTTCCTAGGGATGATCACAATAAATCAATTCTATTAGTTTCTGCTGTGTTTTATCACAATTATTTTTCGGTTGAAAACTTAAATTATCAACCCCCCATGTTTTCAAAATTCCATTACCCTATTATTTTCATCATAAAATGCTTTTTATTTTATAAAGTATATATGGATCTATTGAGATACGACCTAGGGTTCCTATTATAATGCATAAATTCTATTAAAACTAAACATCCAATTTGATTCTCTTGACAATATGATCAAACTTTGGAACCATTTCCATGGAGCCAAGATCATTTTTTCTATTTATTTCCTTTTATTTATTTATTTTTATTCTTAATTTTTACTCCTTTCAATATCCACACATCCTTATTTTATTTTTGTTTTTTTTCTTTTATTATATTTTTCTGATTGTTTTATATCTCTCTATCTATATTCTCTCTCTCATTTTGTAGTAAAAAAACCTTTTTTAGTTTCTCCTTTGATCCATTTGATTTTAATTTTTTATCCAAATTTAATCAATGAAAGTAAAACAATACAATAAAAAAACATCACACCTTATTTTCATGACCCGATCAGAAAAAGGAAAACTACATGAATTTGACCTAGAAATTGAAAAGACACATCACTCAAAAATTAGTTCATGCAGAGTATGAAAATTATGTAGCACTCAAAACCTCTTTGTGAAACTCAAGTTTACCCAAATCAATAAAAAATTGAACGAAATCAAACACATGAAAAAATGGGTGAAAATAATCAATCATTAAAAGAACTGACCACGCAATATATGGAGTACTAACCCACATACATTCAATATCATGAGAAAGTATCCAAATTTGAGATGAGATCAGGCCTCATCCATGTCCTTCTTAAATTCCATTTCCTTCCAGGTGAGGAATTTCAAAAACATCATGATGTGTTTTATGTAGTGTTCCCTACCGTGAGACCCCAAAATGTGTCTAAGGACACAATATTTGGAAGGCCTTCCCTTTCTCCCTTGATGGTGTAGAAGAATATTGGTTGTACTATATGCTGACCATAATTGGGTGTTGTATTAAAATAAAATTGCAATTTATATTGAATTTTTTCCTGAATATTTTATTAGATCAATTAGTATAGAAATATGTGGCATTAGGCAATCACAATGAGAGACCCTTCCCAAATACAAAGAGAGATTCAGAAGAATTTGCTGAAGCTTCCCCCACCACCAGATTAGTGAAATACTTTTAATCCAATACTTCTATGAAGGAAATATCCCCATATATCTTGTAATGAATGATGTTGTAGCTGGTGGTTCCCTAGTTTATAAAACTCATTATGTCTCTCGGGACATAATAGAAAACATAGATCAAAGTGCACAATAATTTGGTTCATGAGCTATTGCACTCACTCAAGGAGTTAATGAGGATAGTCATTCATTTCTATAATAAATGATAGATAATTAGTTTGATGAGATTCAAGCACATATATGTTAATTAGCTCCAGAAGAAGGTAACATGCAATGTCCTATTATTCTATTACATAGTGGTATATGTTTTTATAATAATCCTTTTTAAGACCAGTGCACACAACTTCAGGATTCACGTGAGTCTTGTACAAAAATATTCTATGGGAATCTATTCCAATAAGCACATCCCCTCAATCAATAACCATTTAGGCAAAATAAAAACCATTAGTGGAAAGAACAACCACAATACCAACAAGGCGGAAAATCAGGATACCCCAATAAAGAACTAGTATTAATAATGACAAGGAATACAACCTTGTTACACATCAACATAATAACACAATATTCCTTATCCCAAATCTGAACCTTGTCTCTAGGACACAGTTAAGAAAATGGAAACCCAGACCCTCATATTCCAATAATCCTCAAAATTGGATATTCAAGACCTATAAACACATGTTGGAAAACTAAAAAACAATATCGGTGAGGTAATGATGGAAGGTATGTGAAAAATACCATCCCAACACATTTCTAATCTAAAGGGAAAAAGTAATTTATGTTCTATTACAATTCATAGTGGTAAAGAATTTTATCCTTAAACTAATTCTACACTAAAAGTATGTTTTCGACCTGAAAACATTATTTCCCTACCCTCAAAAGATTAATGTAATGAAAAACAAGTCAAAAATAGCAATAAAAATATCTATGAGGATTCGCATGAACAATCGATTCTTCTTCCGTTTCCCAAAAGACTCTCAAAACCGAATATTAATTATAATAATTAAATTTATATTGAAATAATGGATACATTTAAAAACATTCAAGTCAATAATAAGTTTTTGGATGTAGTCCAGAAAATTCCCCATTATGCCAAATTTTATAAATACATTTTCTCCCATACATGAAGGTTAAATGGGACTGAGATATTCAACAAGGGAAGGAATGTCACATTCTTGATTATAAATGAAATTCCAACGTTGTGCAAGGATCTGAGAACTTTCATGATACCTTGAACTATATGGGATACATTATTTTTCATATTATATAATATATTTAGGGGCTTCAATTAATGTAATACCTTACTATAGATACACTTTTCTGTAGGTTAGAGAGGATTAAACAATTGGAATAATAGTCCAACAAGACAAATAGAACATGACACACACATCTGGAGTGGTTGATGACATCCTTAAAAATTGAAGAATAACATATTCCCATATTACTTCTAAATTCTTGAGAGGGAGGATACTTGAACCCTAGTAAATACCCCTTTCATAAAAGGAAGGCAATTCTTGAAAAAAAAAACGAGGATTATAAATGTTCACAGTGGTTTTTTTGGGTAATTCCTCGGTCAAAGACCGAAGCACCATTTATTAATTAAAGAAACAACATATTACATGAGTCGAAAGGAAGACATTTTATTACAATCTCTTTCAAAGAGGTGAAGTAAATCAGATGGCAGCGCATCCAACCAAATCATGCTCTGGTGGACACCTTTGTTGGAAAGGGCATCAATAACAGCATTCGCTTCACGGAAGACATGTGTGGAAATGTAGTCAATTTCCTAAAGCAAATTTAGGCGATTCATCCAATGCATAGTGAGCGGCCAGGAAAGATGAATAACTCCATTCCAAATGGCTTGATCAATGGTGGTAGAATCACTTTCAATCCACAGTTTCTCCATCATATTTGAAGAGAAAAATCAATAGCATGGATGACTCCTAGCATCTCCACTTCAATGGATGAGGCAATCCCACACCCACTGTAAAAGAAACCTTGGAAATGGTCAGAAAAATCTATAAAAATGTCCCCACAACTGGATGGTCTAGGATTGCCTTTTGAGGCACCATCGACATTCAATTTTATCCAACCCACCATCAGAGGTTTTCAGAATACTTCAAAGGGGTGCTTGGTCTTCGAGAAAATAACCGGGACACAGATACGTCTTATGATCTCGAAGTCTCAAATATAATTGCTGCAACAATCATTTTAAATTGAGGAAGCTTCATGTATCACAATGAGAATTCAAGATTTTCTTTCATTCAAACTGAAAGAGTGATTATTATGGATAATATCATTTCTTACATACCATATTTCATGTAGTAGTTCCACCAATGCTGCAAGAAACAAATTTTTGACTTGCTGAGAGGCTTCATGTTTAGTACATTTCTTCAAAAGTAAATAAATCGGGTCAGATAAGGACCATGAACAATTAAAAATCTCAAAGATGTAGCTCCATAGAGTCGAGGCTGTAGCACAAGACAAGAAATTATGATCAGAATCCTCCCTGTGATGATTACATTAATGACATTTTGAGAAAATTTGAATGCCAAAGGCTTGAAGTCGAGTTTCAGTGGACAATCTATTGTCATCAATACGCCAAATAAGGGTGAACCTACAGGGTTTGATCAAAGTATTATTGAAGGTACTCACCCATTTATAATTAGTTTCATTGCCAGAGAAGTTGTTCTTGTAGAAATTTTTCGATTCAAGTATGCCATTGGGAGCAGGTTCCCAAACGACGAAGTCCCCAAAAATGGAGAAGGTATAATTTTCAATGATTTGAGCAATGCTGTTGGGGAGATCATGCCTATGAAGCTGCATAACATCTTTAATAGTATGTCTGGAGTCTACAAGAGTGTTATTAGGAAGAAGCATAGAAATTAAAGGATTACCAATCCCGTTATCACACCAGAATTTAATGTTGGAGTCAGCACTGACCATCCATCTAGAGTTAGCTATAATATTCTGATAAGAGATTCTAATAGAGGGCCAGATCGAGGAGTTAATGACATTAAAATTTCCTTTTAAAAGTTTACTTTGGAATCAATGATTTAAAAATTAAAAAGCTTTAGAGTTGATATTAATGATACTCAAAGTGAATCTCTCTTGCAGGGCATCATTGAACAATTTTAAGTTTATGATGCCAATGCCTCCATTATCAAGAGTTTTACAATAGGTCTTCCATGTGATTATGACGAGTTTCCATTCAAAGATACTTCCCATCCAAATGAGAAATTTTATATAGGTACTAATTTTCTTGAAAGTACCTATGGTCCATTTATAAATCAGGAGCGAGTAAACCAACTTAGAGACAATGGTTGATTTGAAAAGACAAATTCTACCAGCCATGGAAAGGTATTTACCCTTCCAAGTAGAGAGTTTTTTATGATTTGATCAGTGATATTAGAGAAATAAAATTATTTAGGACATCCCCAGTAAATTGGGATGCCTAAGTACGTGAAGGGAAAGAAACCTTCTCTAATTCCAAGGTTACTGGTCATAGTGGTTTTCCTTCTAACAGAGAAATTTTTTCCAAAGAAAATATGAGATTTGTTCCAGTAAATAGTTTGGCCAGAAATGTTCTCATAATGAGAGATAGATTGCTTAAGACATTGAATATTTCTTTGATCTCCCTTTAAATAAAAAATAATATCATCAACATAGAGGAGGTGAGTGGGGACATTGAGGTTTCTAGCGGCTTGAATGTGTTTATGTTTATTTTGAGCGACCAGATTATGAATGAGTCTGCTAAAGTAGTCTTCCGCAACAAAAAACTGAATGGATGAAAGAGGATCTCCTTGTCTAACACCTTTAGAACATTTGAAAAAACCTCGAGGGGTGCCATTTATTAATATGGAAATGATAGTAGATTGAAATAAGGTCTTCATTCTCTTGATAAAAATCTCATGAATACCAAAGTTTTTCAAGACTCCAAATATAAATCCCCAATAAATGGTATCAAAGTCTTTTTTAATATCAAGCTTGATGGAAACACAACCTCCTTTATTCTTTTATTGATTATGTTGGTACATTTTGAGGCAAGACAAATGCATTCTTGGATGGATCTGTTTTTGATGAAGCCAAACTGATTCCATGAAAGAATTTTACATGAAGTTTCCTGAAGAAAATGTATGTTTTAACAACCATGGGATGATTAAACACCCTGTTGAAGAACACTCCACTCATCCTGTCTATTCAATGGAAGTGATCTCACAAAATGAATAGACATATAATTATCACCTAATCCCATACTTTGATTCATGTTCCTCTTCTTCTCTCTTGGATTATATGAGTGTGATTCATGTTATGAGTGTTATGTGTTTTCTGAAAAGTGTAATTTTTTTTATAATTGATGAGTGTGTTCATTACAAGGTACTCATGACCGTAGATGATTATGAAAATCTCAATTCAATAAATTATTTATCCCTAGAGTGTCAATATGAGAAGATAGACAGTTTCATGGACCTCACTCCCCCTAAATCCCCCACATCCAAATACCACCATTATTTGAATTAAAACCACTTCCATCTAATTTTATGTGCACATATATTGAGGGTATTTACCAATTTCCAATCATTATAGTCAATAACCTCTTTGAATATGACTAATCAATACTGCAAGATATTTCGAGAGAGCGTAGAAAAGAAATAGGATGGGTATTGGTTGATATTCATGGTATTATACCTACAATTTGTATACAACACGTAGTTTTGGATGATTTCCCTAATACCATAAAACAATCTCAACATCTCTTAAATCCCACTCTCCTTGAATATGTAAAATTGGAAGTCAGTAAATTACATACTTTATAGATCATTTATTTAGTATCTGATAGTAAAAGGTTTACATATTAAAAATTTTTCCTAAAAAACAAGAATAATAGTAGTGTCAAATGAATGTAATGAATTAGTTCCAACATGTGTTCAAAACAGTTGGTTAGTCGGTATTGACTATTGTCGACTAAATAAAGCCACACTAAATAACAATTTTTCTCCACAATTCATTGAACAAATGTTAGCACAATTGGCTGGTATGTACCATTATTGTTTCCTTGATGGATATTTGGGTTATTTTTTAATTCACATTGCACTTTAGGATGAATAAAATTAAATATTTACCTATCCATTTTGAACATTTCATACTGAAGGATGTCTTTTGGTATTTTTAATGCTCATGGTACTTTTTAGCATTGTTTGTTGATTATATTTTTACAGTACCATGAGAGTTGTATTTTAGTATTTATAGATAATTTAAAATTTTATGGAACATCACTTGATGACTAGTTGTCACAAATAGGTTCTACCCTCCATCGTTTTATAGAAAAAGATATTTTCTTAAATTATGAGAAGTTCAATTTCATTTTTGAATAGGGGATAATTCCTAGGTATAAGATTTAAAATGAGGGAATTCAAGTGGATAAATTAAAAATTTAATTAATTTCAACCCTTTCATTTACAGAATTTGTCCATGTGGAGAAATATTTCATGGGTTAAGCTTGGTTTTAGTACTGATTAATAATTAAGTTTAGTAAGATCACATTTCCTATTGTCCTAATTATAACTTAATGATTATGATATTTTTGATAAAAATTGTGAGGATGCTTTAAATTCACTAAAACAGAGTCTCACATCACCTCCAATCATCCAACCACCCTGGTGAGACCTACCCTTCAAGATTATGTGTAATGACTATAATACTGCAGCTGATGCAGTTTTATTACAAAGGGCTGTAAAGGTTCCTCATTTCACATTTTATGCCACATGTACCCTAGACCCTGCATAGGAAAACTACCCAACCACTGAAAAAGAACTTCCTTCTATTGTGTATTATATATAAAAAAGCATATCTTTTTAGTTAAAAATCATTGTCTTTTCGAGTAACTCTTTCCTTTATTTCCTTCTAAATAAATCTCAATCAAATTCCACCTAATTTGTTGAATAACCCTCCTCCTTGATTTTTAAAATGAGATTAGTTATAATATAGGAGAGTAGAATTTATTAGCTGATCACATTAGTAGGATTTCCCCAGTAATGGAACACCATCATGACTCACCCCTCCCCACTAGAGAATTATTCACTTACGAGAACCTTTCTGATGTTGTGGACCATACCCCAATGTATGTGAAAAATAGGAAATTTATAGAAACATATAGTGTCCCCACTAATTTTATCCCATCACAATCCAATAGAAATAATCATGATTAAATATGGTACATTTGGGATGACACTTACCTGTGGAGAATTTGTAGTGACAATGTTGTTCGTTGGTGTGTCCATAACCAGGAGTTCACCAATTTTTTGACCTTTTTCTAGACATTGGATTTTGGGGAATACATTGGCTCACAACCTACAAATTAGAAAGACCTTGAATAATATATTTTTTTACCAAAATTATATAAGGATGTCCATTTATTTTGTAAATCATTTACTCGATGAAAATTCACATGTAATATCTTTAAAGGATTGAAATGACCCAACAACCCATGTTATTTTGTGAGATCTTCGATGCATGTGGAATTGACTTCCTAGGTCCTTTTATAGACTCATTTGGACATGTGTACATATTATTGGATATTTACTATGTATATAAATGTGTAGAAGAAAATGCCACCAGGACTGATTAATGTCGAGTTATTTTTGAATTTGTGAGGTCCCAAATTTTTTGTAGGTTTGGTTTTCCAAGATTAATCATTAGTGAACACGGTTAACATTTTTGATATTATAACATGAAAAACATGCTTCTTATGTATGGGGTTGTTCATAAAGAATCCATTTCATATCACCCACAAACTAACAAGAAAAAAAGAAATTTCAATTTGGGATGTTAAGTGATTCTTTTAAAAAGGGTATAACCCAATAGGAAAGATTTGAGGATACACTTTGATGATACACATTGGGAATAACATACAAATTTTAAAATCCCAATAGAAATTTTACTATAGAGGATTGTTTTTGGAAAGGATTCCCACCTGCCAGTGGATGTAGAGATCCATGTATATTGTGATATTGAGTAATGTAATATGAATCTCTCAGATACAGGTGAGCACTGGATGTCACAGATTAATGAGTTGGAAGAAATTTGAAATTAAGCATATGAGAACTCCTGAATCTATAAAGAGAAAAAAAGGAAATCCATAATGGGATGATTCATAAATATATATTTCAAATTGGTGAGAAGGTTATCATGTATAATTATAGGATAAAGGTCCACATAGGTAAGCTTATTTACCAATGGCTCAGTCCTTATACTATTACTGAGGTTTTCCCTTTTGGTTCTATACATGTTTTTCATCAGAATAGTGTAAAATCGTTAACTTTTAATGGGATGAGGCCCAAACACTTATATGATGATTTTTCAAAGCATCTTGTAGAGGAAATAAAACTAATGCATGCCATATATGACACCACTTATTAGTATTTCCCTTTACCATACCTTTATTTACTTGTCCATTTATTTAAAATACTGACATTGTGGACTAATTAATTTATATGCCTTGTGGTAGGGTGACATGTCCTAGAAATGATGTTAAAAAATTATTTTCCTTTCTATCATTATTTTCTATTTTTAGGTATTAAAATTGATCATAAAAGTGTATAAAAAATCATTTTTCATGTGTGAGATGATTTTGTGTAAAATTTATTTTTTTTTGAAAAAAACAATTCAAATGAATGTTGATATGGAATGTTATTCTCGAAATTTTATTTCCAAATAATTTTTAGGCAACTAAAGGATCTCTGAAACCCATGCCTCATTACCACTAACCAAATTATTAATCCCTTATCATAGATATATTATAAGCCCTTTGTGGCATATTCTTCTTTTTAATCACTTTTATGAGAGTCCTGGGTCATGTAGCGATACTAGAACATAACATTATTCTATTTAAATCCATAATATTTGCATGTGTTACATTCATGAATGAGGTCATCATTCATTGAATATCTATTTGTACAATTGACCTATGTTTTTGGAAACCATGACAATTAACCCTCTCTTAAGCCCTAGAGATCATGAAATTCTTATTAGTTAACTGAATTACAAGATAATTTACCCCTAACCAACAATATATAATGTAAATTGTTATAGTTATTTTGTAAGTTTATGGGTGAGGGTGTTTCCATGGGAATTATCGATAAAGAATCATTCTTATGGGTTGATAGAATGGGTGCCTACATTTTTTTTAGGTCGTGGGTTCACAAGACATATTTTATCATTGTTTTAGACATGTTTACCTCTTTATATCGAATGAGAATTGTAAAAAATATAGTTATATTAATTGAAAAAACAACATAACCAAAAGGGAAAAATGGAGAAAAGAGGATGATTAGTCATTATTATCCACTGAATGGATGTGACCCATACAAATAAAATATTGGTATAGTTGGTTGGGATGTGATAAAAATCGTGATGTGTTGAGTGTGTACATTCATTGTGAACAAGTGATGATTTTTAACATGTTTTGTACACATTATATTAAACCTCTCCTCTTATGCCTCATATTTTTATACCTTAAATCCTACAAACCCTTGATACTTAGAACAACATGTTGGAAGTCCTCTTGAGTAGCACACAAGTTTCAGCTGATAGTGAATGTAGAATCATGGAACATATATATTTAGATCACATGATATTTTGGAAATGAGAAAAACTATACATTAATATATTTCTTGAGTGAAGATGAAGAGTTTCTATTTTAGATTAGTCGGGACATATTTTTTGCATGAAATTACGATGTTAAAAAAATTCGAATGTGAGAGAAGAAAAATGATAGAAAAAATGATTTCATAAATGATACATGATTAATTTAATTTTGGAATAATCATGGAAGTTCCCATCATTTAATTTATTAATCAGAATTTATTAATATACAACACTTTTCCTAGGAGGTAAAATGTTTAGTTGTGTGGGTGGGATCGTACAATGATTTACTATTTTATTTCAGTGTTATACCTATGTATTAAACAAGTTTTTTATTGAATGTTACATGTAAAATAAAAAATTTCACATCCTATTTGATTCAATTATTTTGTTTTTAAAACTAATTAAAAGGGAAATTTTCAGGTTTTTTTAATTACATTGTAGGTGGATGTAATTTTGAGGGCCCATGATGAAGTACAAGAAAAATTGGACAAACGGAACTGGATCCAAGCACAGTTGTGGAATAAATAGAATACTAGTACTAAATTTTTCATCCAAGTGGTCTTCTATTATGTGTTACGGTCAAAATTGTAATCAGATACATTTAATCTGAAGGATCCTAAGCCCCATCAGTCGATGTGAGGCCCATCCTAATGTATTTGTCGAGAGAATCAAATATGAAAATTATTAAAAGGGGTGTTCAATATTTTATCAATATCTAGAGTATTTGTTGTCTATAGATTGACTAATATTCGGGGGAGATAGTAAATTGGAGAGTCTATAACCATTTATATTTTTTTAAATCTGGATAAGATGGTCTGGATGTAAAAAACAATGTGATAAGTTGGTTTACACAATCTGTGTGCCCAAAACCACCGTTCACTTTTCCTATAAAATGATCCCTTGGAAAAATGAAATTGGATGTTCGAATAGGGGGAAATGTTCTTCCATTATTTAGTCCCAAATGATTCTTATAAAAAATCCTAGAAGTTATAAAGTCTATGGGATGTTATACTCAATCATCAATTTCGTTATCTCCTCCTATAGAGTTCTAAATTCCATGTGATCACCTGAGGGGAACATGATGAAAATATAAAGATTCACGTTTTTAATTTTTTTTATATTATTTAATTCAATGTTGTTATGTTTTTTTCATAATACTATATTATTATTTTATTGGGTTTTGTACTACAATGTCATTATCAACTAATATGATCAGGTTTTGGTGTTCAGATTCATGTGATGTTTCATAAACCATTCACCACTTTTTCTTCCCCTATCAATTGTTCTATTTTTGTGGATAATATTGTTTAATTGATGTCATATATACACTATCATGTCCATTTACTTTTGTGCCATTATTGTAAATTGGAATAACATAAAAACATGTATAGTTCATTGAGTTCTTTATGTGTTTCCGTGGTGGGCATATGTTATAAAGTCGGACAGAAATCACCCAAATATTGGAAGTATCTGCTGAATTAGTGTGTGTTTCTGAATGTACCCTAGGCGGTATCCAAGTATAAACAGAGTAAAATAATGTTACCAGGTGTAAAAAAACCAGAGATTAAAATATCATTACATTATATCATGAAGTGATGAAGGATGAGCATCATGAGATATCCCTAGGATAATCACACACAATCAATTCTTTTAGTTTTTGATTTGTTTTGTCATTATCATTTTTCTATGGACAAATTAAATTATCGACCACCATGTTTACAAAAATCAAATTACCATTTTATTTTCATAGTCCAAAACATTTTATTTTATAAATGTTCTAACGAACCATAGAAATACTACCTAAGCTTTCTAATATTATGAAGAAATTCAAGAAAAACTAATCACTGGATTTGATGTGCTTGACAACACAATCTGAGATCCAAAAAAAGCCATATAATCCTCTACTATATCGTAGTTTTATGCTCCAGAGTAAAGCTATTCCTAAAATTGATGAGACAAAGAATTCCAAAAATGGACTCCATGTTGTTGTTGAATCATCCACACCTATGGAAGTCTCTCCAATGTTCAACTGATCCAATCCATGTTGAAATCCCTTAAAAATGTCTGTATTATCTCCAAAAAACATGTTTTTGATCCCTTCTTCTTAAAATCCTCTGAAATGTCTACAAGAATAATCCATTCTCACATTATAGAATACCTATTCCCTGAAGGGTTTCAAATGTGTTGGAATAAGACTACATGTTTATCTTGACATCCCTTGGGATAATATTTAGTTAATAGAATTATATATGCTGGAATTTTTAAGGGATTTATTATGTTACGGTATTTTTTTTAATAAATATTAGATTACACAATGTTATGAAATTTCATGACTCGTTGACTGGGGCCCGTGCCATGACTACCCCTAGCTCGTCTTCCATAGGCCAGGGGTTGGCGACTAACACCAATGGCGTAATTCAATAAAATCAGGAAGGCATTGCCTTCATATCCAGAAACAAAAACAACAGAGCACACAATTGGATTCAAAACACTTTGTAAACTATATAAAAAAAGAGCGTTGAAGAGTAAAAGGGGCCGGAAAAAAGAGCCCAACTGAAATGTACAAGGAACTAAAAGTACAAGTACATTTAATGAAAGGAAAAATCGATGCTGGGTTGTCCCCCGGGATTCATACCTGAAGGGTATGTATAGATAACCTTCTTAGTAATCCACATCTGTCGGTCTCCTCCGTGTACCGATTCATCATAAAGTCCACTTCGAGGTAACGTCCAATCCTAGTACTCTCAGCCTCAGTCAGCGTTGTCCATCATTAGAATCCAACACAACGAGGTGCAGGTATAGCCAGTGTATGGGAGAGTATAAAGATACTCATTAGGGACCCCGAGACCCTCAAGGTATCACAGAACACAACAAGGATAAACCATAAGAATGAAATAAATAGATAACCCCACGTAGGTATATTCCCTTACATATACCTAAGTTATCAAGCAATTCATCTCAATAATTAAGAAAATAGAATGTTAATGAATCAGCTCACACAGGTATACAACTTATGTATAGGGATAGAGATTATCAGATGTAGCCACTGAATCATCTATTCTAACGAACCCTTGTAGGATCCAAGAACAGAAGTTAGAGCTATCGAACCCACACAGGATCCAGGAACTATATTCATAGATGTCAAACCCACACAGGATCCCGAAACATTAGATAGATCTATTGAACCCACACAGGATCCAGGAACAATACTCAGAGCTATTGAACCCACAGAAGATCCCTGAATAGTAGCCTGAGCTATTGAAGCCTTACATGATCTAGGAATAGTAGACAGAGCTGTCAAACCTACACAGGATCCAGGAACAATAGTCAAAGATGTGGAACCCACAAATGATCTATGAATAGTAGTCCGAGCTGTCAAACCCACACATGATCCAAGAACTATTGACAGAGCACAACTATCTATATGGTTCAGCACAAAGCATGATGGATTCCGGGAGCGTCTTCACCTCAAGACAATTGTCTATACATCAACATCCACTAAGGCCCAAGTATATGTTTCAAAAAGATCCTTCATTCCAAAAGAAACCCAATGCGATAGAAGGTTTTTCAATCAGACGCCTGGTCTGAGAGTTGTTGGCAATTTAGTTCCGGGGTCCCAGTTGGATTCGTGCTCAATCCAACCTGACCATAACTCAACTATACCCAAAACACTAATGGAGTATTATAAAAGGGACCGTCGTGCTCCAAGAATACTCACGCAGTTTAGGGGTTGTCAAACGGACGTCCCTTACCAAAGATATGGCGAGAAGAATGTAATGGTTTGGTAGTAGGTCAGGGTTCGGTCAGACCCACTAAGACCCACCTGACCCCACATAGTCAAGGATGACCCGGTTCGAGTTGACCTAGGTGGATTTGTTGGGTCATTAATGGATTTTTAGGTTTGGCCTAGCCCTCTGGGTCTAGCCCTGCTGGACGAGAGGGCGGTCCGGCCTGGGGAAGCTCATCCCGGAGGGTACGACTTGGGCCGATTCAGCCTGGGCATAGTGATTGGGGCCGCAGGCGGGATCGGGAGGTCAGCACTTCCAGGGTGCATGTTCGGCCGGGAGGCCAGCATGGCTTGGCGGTTTGGCCAGAGTGCAAGTTTGGTCGGGAGTAGTGTGGCGGCCCAGGAGGCGGTCGGTCAGGCCTGGAGGTTGTCGGGTAGGCCAACGGCTAGCCGGCGAGCGGCCGGGAGGCGGCTGGGTGGGCCGGTGGGGGCTGAACCAGGGCCGATTCGGCAAGGGGTAGTGTGGGATGCCATAGGGCGGCATGGGTCACAGAGGACGTGGGTAGAACGAACTTTTCCTTTAACACCTTCATTACCTCGTTGTTTCATCGCCATGCCGAAGGGACTCACAAAAGAGATTGAAAGAGGGTGTCAGGCCAAGTTATTTTGGCCCTCACCCTCCGTGTTCAGGGTGATAGCCTTCAGTCCATTAGAACAAACCACAATAATTTACCAGAAAAAATAAAGCATCCTCATTTTTCATTTTGAAAAAGGAATAACATGGAACATTAAATGAAATTAAAACCCAACCTTTGTTCGTTGTTCGATGGTGAAATTTCTAAAGAGAAAACGAAGGAGATAATCATATGTTGAATCCGCCATACACTTCCAATACTGAGCTCGGGCATCGGCTCATTGATGATGTTGTCGAGGGATGGTCGGTTGAAGATGTCCCACATTGGTAGCATCTGAGGATGAAGTTCGAAGGATATCATTGCCTGTTTTCTTCATTATTCATTCTTCAGTCTTCGTTGGTGAGATCATTTCTATCCTCTCCCAATAATCCTCCTCTCAAAAAACCCACGTTAAAAGTTTTTCCAAATAATAGATTACAATATCTATTATTTATTTGGGAAGAACTCAAAAAGGAAAACTAAACATTTGGTTGTCACATTAAAAATTATAGGGGAGGATTTTCCACAATTAATTTGGTTTGATGGAATCATTAACGTGGAGGAAGTTCAAGATGTTCCTCCACATTAAAGATGGGGGTTGTGAGGTTTTCCTCTTCTCCCATTTAATAGTGTTCGGGTGGTGCCCACTCTTAATATTCAAATTGGGATGTTATGTTGTCTCGGGTTGTCACCACCGCATTATCCTCTTATGGGAGGTTGAGGTGTGGTTGTCCCAATCATCATAACCTCTCATGGGAGGTTATGGAATGGTGGTACCCACTTCCAACCTCCACATGGAGGTTATAGTTCTAGTGGGTCCCACCTCCCAACATCCACAAGGTTTCTAAAAAATAAATTAATGTGTAGTTCATTTTATATTATTAATATCCACAAAAAATCCAAAAACTATCTTTTATTCTCGACCCACTGTCATCGAGGTGAATGTCTCCTTAAGAGAATACGGGCGCTATGAGTTCAACGGTGCCCTCAGATTTCAATTCCGAGTCATGGTTCAAAAATGATAAAAAAAACCCGCACTTATGTTTACTGAACATACTCAAACAAAACATCATAAAATGATTCAGGGAACAACAGGACTTGGAATCACGCGCTGTCAATTTTCATAGACTTGTAATATTTTCATTTAATTAAATAAATTACATTGAAATTATGAGTCTTTACATTCTTTCAACCTTTGGGTTATAATTACCCGTAAGCCGAAACTCATAACTAAGGGAATATGTGGGGGTACTGAACACGCATCTGAGCCTCCCTCTCTAATGTGTTGTCCGGGATGTTCCTGTGATGCAAGTGAACGCGCACCAGAGGTATCGACCGTCTACATAGTAACCTCTCATGTTGATCCTAAATCACCACTGTAACCTCCGTTAATGTATCCCCATTGTCGACGTCCAACTCTCCATGATCGATGTTTTGAGTAGGATCATGTACGTATGTCCTCAACTAGGATACATTAAAAACGTCGTGCCCCAGTGCAACTGAGGGGGAAGTGCCATGTGGTATGCCATTTCACCTACTCTGCTGAGGACTTGGAAGGGTCCGATTAATCATAGAGATAACTTGCCACCTCAGACAAATCTATGTAGTCCTTGTCACAGTGAGACCCGTAGAAAGACGTGGTCGTCATCCTCAAACTCTAGAGGCCTCCATCTCTTGTCAGGTTATGACTAATGCCTGCTCTGTGTAGTATTCATCTGCTCCTAGATTATCTGCACCTTCTCTTTGGTAGCCCATACCATCTCTTGTCCCACTTGTGCTAACTCTCTAGGGTTAGTCTTGCATAAGGGTGATCTGCAATGTCTCCCATATAATTCCTCAAAAGGTTCCATCACAATAGTGGAGTGATAGTTGTTGTTGTATGAAAACTCAACTATAGGTAAATGATCCTGCCAACTTCCACCGAAGTCGAGGACACAAAAACGGAGCTTGTCCTGGAGGGTCTGAATGGTCCGCTCAATATGGCCATCTGTCTAAGGATGGAAGGAGGTGCTCAGATGAATGTGCATCACGAATGCCTCATGAAACACCTTCCATATCCGGGAAGTAAAACATACATTACAATAATAGATAATAAAAGAAAATATTCCATGTCTCTACATAATCTCTTTCACATAGATGCATACCAACCAGTTGAAAAACACTCATCACAGCCTCTACCCATTCCTCATCCACCAGTGGGTCCATCTCTCTCCTGAACCTGGGTGGCCTATGGCACTGGAACTCGTACAAGGCGCTCAAGAGGTGTGCATTTTCTGTTTCTAGGGCTAGTGTAATTGGTGGCCCAATTGGTAGTGGTACCGCTGGTGCCTCCTCTATGATAAGGCCTTTCACCTAGGCCTCATCTCTCGGTGGGCTGCCATCTCTTACCAAGAATGGATCCCTGGATGGATGTCTGCATGGGGCTATCCTGAAAAGAAACAGTTGTGCCACGGTCAAAACGTTATACCTAGTGAGATGAATCAAACAAGTCACAAAGAAGAATCTTAAAAAGACACATGCATTCATGGTTTTCATGAACTGAGTCACAAATCAGAGGTCAGGGTCCTAGTTTGTAGATACATCAGCCATCACACCAACACAGTACTCCCTTAACTAAAAACCACACTCACTACACATAACACTATTGCTTCATAGAAAATAGTATTATTCTATGTTCTGTGGTATAACTGCCTCCTCTGATACCAATTTTTCATGACCCAACCCCTGGGGCCTGTGACGTGACTACCCCAAGCCCGCCTTCCATAGGCCATGGGATGGAGACTAGTACAAAAGGGGTAATTCCCTAAAACCTAGAAGGCATTGCTTTAACAATAATAAAATCACACAACAGAGAACACACCTGGATACAAAACACTAAATTAATTGTATAACAATAGAGTGATGAAGAGTAAAAGTGGTTGGAATACATGCCCTACTGAAATGTACATGGAACTGGATGTACAAGTACAACTGATGTAAGGATAAACATCTAATTGGTCTTCCACCGGGATTCCTACCTGAATGATAGGTACAGATAGCCTTCTCAGTAATCCAGGTTCGTCGGTCTCCTCCATGTACTAACTCGTCGTAAGATCCACCTATGGGTACCGTCCAGTTCTAGTACTCTCAGCCTCAGTCAGCATTTTGTGTCGTCTCCGTCAAACACAACGAGGTGTGGGCATAGCCCGTGCATGGGTGAGTATAACGATATTCAGAAGAGACACCGAGAACCTCAATGTCCCACGAAACCCAAGAAGGATAAACCAAAAGAATGAAATAAATAGATTACCACATTTAGGAATATGCCCATACATATTCCTATGTTATAAAGTAATACATCTCAATCCTGAGGAAAAAACAAAGTTACTGACTCATCTCACACAGGTATACAACTTATGTAGATTGAAAGAGATGATAAGATGTAGCCACTAAAACACATATTCTATCGAACCCGTGTAGGATCCATGATCAGTAGATAGAGATGTCAAACCCACACAAGATCCAGGAATAGTGGTCAGAGCTATCAAACCCACACAGGATCCCAGAATAGTTGACAGAGCTATCGAACCCACATAGGATCCAGGAATAGTAGTAAGAACTGTCGAACCCACATAGGATCCAGGAACAGTAGTCTGAACTGTCGAACCCACACATGATCTAAGAATAATTGACAGAGTTGTTAAACCCACAGAGGATCCAGGAACAGTAGGCAGAGTTTTCAAACCCACATAGGATCCATGAACAGAAGTCTAAGCTGTCGAACCCACAAAGGATCAAGGAAAAGTAGACAGACCGCAGCTAGCCAAAGGGTTCCACACAAACCATGCTTGACTTCAGGAGGTTCCTCTCCTCAAGCCAAGTGTCTGTAAAAAAACTTCCACGAAGTTCAAAGTTGATGTATCCAAAATATGTGTCATGCCAAATAAATCCCGACACGATAGATGGTGCGCCAATCAGACGCTCGATCTGAGAGTTATTGGCAATTTAGTTCCGAGGGCCCGGTTGGATTCGTTATCGATCCAACCTAACCATATCTAAACTAAACCAAAAACTCTAGTGGGGTAAACAAAAAGGGACCATCATGCTCCTAGAATACCAGTGTCATTGATGGTTCATCAAATGGATGTTTGGTGCCAAAGATATGGCCAGAAGAAAGTAAAGGGTCTGTAGTTGGTCCGGGTCTGCTCCGACCCAGCGGACCCATTGGGAGGGCCTTCCCATAAGGTTTGGACCGGCCCTGGCTCGGGTCCGGTTTGGCTCGGAGTGCCATGAGGATGAGGCCCGATGCGACTTGGCCCGAAGGGCGTGGCCGGGGCCAATTCGTCCTACGCACCGCGAGGGGGGCCGCGGGCCGCCTTGGGAGGCCGGCGCGACCAAGGCGCTGATTTGGCCGGGAGGCCGACATGGCTTGGCGGTTCGGCCATGGCCCCGGTTCATCTGAGAGCTGGGTGGAAACTTTGGAGGTGGTCGGCCAGGATGGGAGGTGGCCGGGCATGCCTGCAGTAGGCCGGCGGGCGGCCGAGTATGCCGGGAGGTGGACGGGCAGGCCGACGGGGGCTCGACCGGGGCCGGTTCGGCCTGTGGTGGTGCATGTTTCCACCGGGAGGCACATGTCACAGAGTCCATGGGTATCACATCCATTGTCTTTTCCGCCTTCATCGCCTCATCATTTCATTTCCATGCCGAAGGGCAACACAAAATAGATCGACAGTGGGTGTCGGGGCCATGTTAGTTTGACCCTTACCCTCTGTATTTAGGGTGATAGCAATCAGTCCATTAAAATGAACCACAACAATCCATATGCAAAATTAATGAATCCTCATTCTTCTTTTTGATGAAAGGAATAACGTGGAACATAAAATGGCATTAAACCCCTACCTTTGTTCATTGTTCGTCGATGAGATCATGGAAAGAAGACTGAGGAGATCATCGTTCGCCGCGTCTGCCACACACTTCCAATACTGAGCTCAAGCATCGGGTCATTGACGACGTTGTGGAGGGAAGGTTTTTTTAAGATGTCCCACGCTGGTAGGATCCTAGGATGAAGGTCGAAGGAGATCGTTGTCAGCATTCTTCATTCTTCGTTGGTGAGAGATTTTCTCTCATCTACAAAGAATCCTCCTCTCAAAACACCCATATGGAAAGTTGTAGCAAATAATAGTTTATAATATCTATTATTTGGTTGGAAATAATTCACAAAGAAAAAATAAACACTAGATGGAACATTAAATATTAAAGGGGAGGATTTGGCACCATTAATTTGGTGTGTTGGCAACATTATTTTTGATGAAGCTCAAGAGGCTCCTCCACATTAAAGTGGGGGTTTGAGAGGTTTTCCTCTCCTACCCTTTAATAGGTGTCGGGTGGTCCCCACCCCTAATATTCAAATTGAGAGGTTATGTGGTCTCGGGTGGTCCCCACCACATTAACCTCTCATGGGAGGTTGAGGTGTGGTGGTCCCCACCACTATAACCTCTAATGGGAGGTTATGGCCTGGTGGTCCCCAATTCCAAAATCCACATGGAGGTCATAATTCTAGTGGGTCCTACTTCCCAAAAACCACAAGGTGACTCAAAAATAAAATAAAGTGTAGTTAATTTTATTTTATTAATTTCAACAAAAACCCGAAAAACTAGCTTTTATTCTCAACCCATTTCTGTCGAGGTTAAAGTCACTTTTAGAGAATACTAGCGCAGTGAGTTAAACGGTTCCATCAGATTTCAATTCTAAGAACCAGTTCAAAAATTATAAAAAAAGACTGCTTGTACGTTTACTAAACGTACCTGATAAAAACTTCAGAAATTCATTTAGGGTACACCAGGCCTCGGAATCTGGCACCATCAATTTTCACAGACTCGTTAAATTCCCATTTAATTAAAAACAATTAAATTTAAATTACGGGTCTTTACAAGATACATATTTTGAATTCATTGTTATTATATTGAACTAAAAAGAGAATAATATTAAAAAATTAAAAAATCTATATGGTGAATTATTCATCTTATTTTTATTCATTAATTGAATTAATTTTTCCCAATATATCACTAATTTTTGTTATACTAATAGTTTAAGTAATACATGTTACACTATTGTATCATGTAAACATCATCCAAAGTGATATTATACAATAATAATATTTTATTCAAGACATTATATAAATTTAATATTTTATAAATGTAACTCGAACAATCTAACATAATTTTTTAATTCATCATATTGAAATCATCATAGTATGTATTTTTGATCATTTTTAATAATGGATATTTTTACATGAAATGTTTTGGTTATATTAAACATGAAATTTGTATGACTTTATCCTTATATAATAAATATTTAGAATCATCAAAAATAATTTATGAAGTAAAATATTGATTTATGGGATATAAATATGTATTTTAACATATTCTTTAAATTTACACATCCTGATTATTAAATTTTTACAACTAATTAAAATGATACATCGATAAGAGTCTATTTTCATTCATTACATAGAATCATGTTTATTTATGTTAGATTCTGGTTTTAGTTTTCTTGAAAGATTCATTTACAATATAATTTCTCAATAAATAATATTATTTCATTAAAATCAGTATACAAAATTATTTTGACCTAAATTATGATTTAATTATTAAAATACTTATTTGTTAGAAATATAGTTTTTACTTGATTAAATGTATTAATTTTAGAAATATATAATATAAAAAGGTGTTTTTGATTATAATTTTGAACTAGAATATATATCCCCACAAATGTTTTACATTTTTTGTCTACTAACCCTGGAATAATAACCTTACAATACAGAAAATGTATGGGTAAATCTCAAAATATTTATTCCCTTCACTTATAGAAGGTAACCACATTCACAACTACAAGACTCACCAATAATTTTAAATAATAGTCAATAATCTATCAATTTTATTCACTTGTAATCCCCTATCAATTAAAATTATTTTGATCATAATTAGTCTAAGAAAATTCATTATTTTCCCACCAGGCATCCAATGAAACTGCTAGTCCCTGATATGAGTAATATCAACTATACAACTTTTCATATTAAATCTCTTCATTAAAAATAATTCTACGAACAATATAAAATGATATTAGTATAATTTATAAACATTAATATCAATATTTAATTTTTATTATAATTTTTTATTCATATAACTCATCCATTAAATGAATAACTGTTGTTAGTGTGTTGTGTGATCTATCACCTCTTTGACGAAACATTGTTCATCAGCCATTACATCATTATAAGAATCAATCTAAGGATGGTATTAAAGGATAAATATTTTGTGTATTATATCATCATGGATTATCTTGATAAATTTGAGATCCTTTTAAAGATACTATAATTAAATTATATACATCAATTTGTTCATTTAGTATTAGTTTATAATGGGGATAATATTTTTTTTCAAATTGTAAAAATTTTCTTATAAAATATTTATTATTATAATTATTTCCAAATATGATATATCACATAAGTAAAATATAAATTACATAATTATGAGACTTTTATATTTATATTATAACAAAACCTCATCATAATCATTGATTAAAATAAGGTATGTTCATATTTGGTTCACTTTAACCACCTACTTGAACAATATAACGATTTTGAATTACGCATTACTAGAAAAAAATATTTATACATATAAGATTATATAAATTTGTAAATACTTTTTTTTTGTTATTTGGGATTTTGTACCAATATTTAATTATTATGTTATGAAAACAACATTTGATCAAGAAAAATCAATCAAACATGTTTATTTTCAATTTTATATTCAATGATAAAGACTAAACCAGTCATTAAATACATTTTAAACATCATAAATAATTAAAATTAGTCACTAAAAATATTTGTAATGAAATTTTAATGGTTAGCATTGGATGAATAATGAATACAAAAACTGAAATTATGAAACTAGAATAAATTATGAAAACTATAAGTGCATGATGTTGAAAATATGAATAATTTTTGTATAAGATGAGTAGTAATGAAGAGTATGAATGAAAATGGATATGAGTTCGGTTATAAATTTATTGATTTGTAATATTATTTTTTGATATATGAGGTTTATTTAAATTTTTTGAACTCAGGACTAGAGATTGTAGTTTTTAATCTCAGTTTCCTCTCTTTGATATATTTTCTATTATTCAAATAATATCCATTATGTGTTTTGTATAAATAATTTTTTAATTTTAAACCATGAAGTTTGTTTTTAATAGTATATATAAATCATTTTTATGTTTTTTCAAGCATGATAATATTATTTAATTGCCACAAAATCCAAATGATGGTTTTTCCCATCTCAATATTCATTATTTGTGACTCATGTTATCTTCGCCATCGATGTAATTGTGTGTGGTGCATGTATTTCCATAGATGTTTTTATCATATTACCCATGGGAATTAATCTATTTTTCATGTTTATATTTCTATATAAACACTATAGTCAATTGATTCAAGAGATACCAAAACTTTTGTATGACTCAATTTTGGGCACGGTGAAAACCATATTATGTTTTTGTGATGTAAAATTATCTATAATTTTCTCAAAAAATACATCCATATCATGATAATAGACCATGATTTTGGTTGTTTCATATACTAACAATTTATTAATATACCCATAATTGGTTGGTAGATCATTAAAATAATCGTAAATTTGATTCATGGTAAATGGGTCTATGACTAGACACCTAGAGAGAAATTCTAGGGGGTTATGTTATAAAATGTTCACATGGTCTTTATAAGTAATTATTGTGGAATTTTCCAATATTTTTATTTTTGATCCTTATAATGTAATATATTTAATCCAATTACTCTCTTACAAGGATATCCTTATATAGTATAAATACCCTTTCTGCTATAATTGATTGATATAGGTACTTTATGAAACAATGATGATATGACATAGCTTATGTGTTCATTAAGTGATCTTATAATATACATCAAAATTATTTTTTATAGTGGGGAATTATTTTATTTACATATTTATTCATTATTTTGATGGGGTATTTTTTGTCAGTATAATTTCCATCATGATTTTTTAATGTCATGATAACTGTTTTGTTGAATTCAATAAATTTATTTATGTTATTTCTAGGGCCTATAATTATATATCCCCTTAATACAATTATAGGTTCCAACAGATATAAATATTTAGGTTTTTTGTGTATAAATATTCCTATAATAGGAATGTGTGTCATTACAAGGACTTGAAAATAAGTTTTTTATATAGATAATTATTTAACCAATCAATACGAAATAATTGATTATTGTTATAAATGTTTTTATTTATTACCATGAATACAATATTCTTAGAGTTTCAATTGATTTTTGATCCATGTTGTGTATTTATTCTGACTTTATCAGTTATTATGTGTTTATGATATGATATATTAAGTTATATTATACTTCATTATGAGAATTAGATCAGTTCCTTTGTTTTTATATTCCCAAGAAAAACTAAGAGATAATTATGTATAATTTTCAAGGATATTATTGGAGAGTTAATAATGTTCTCAAAATACTTTAAAATTATATATTCTTTTTTCAAATGTATTATATTTATGTATTTGGTCTTCCAAGACTGCTAAACAGTATGGCCCTTCAAGAAATCTTTTACCATTTTACAATATTTTAATATAACTACCAGATATATAATTCAGATTTCTGGAATATTATACTTGGTAATATAGGAAATTTAGTAGCAACATTGGGGACATGATTTAGAGAAACCATGTAAGAAAACATAAGAACTATTGAAAAGCCTATTGATTTATAGGGGAAACAATAAAAATATAATAACAATTTTATTTTATAATTCAATTTTATTCATGTTTTCTGAAAATATTTATTAATCCCCTAATATATTGTGATTTTATTTTTAATTTAAGACAACCAATGATATTTTTATTTGAAACAAATATTTATTGAGTATTCTCTACTATGTTTTTATATAATCCATAGGGGAAAAAATTATTTCATATCTTATGGTTGATTCAAACATAATAATTATAACGGATTGTCTCAAGATTCATAATGAATAATTTATTATCGAGAGAAAAAAATTTCTATTTTTTAAGGGTATAATTATTTTTTTAATGGGACAGATATAACCTCCCAATTAATTAAGGTGGGAAAGCCTTGAATAAGAATTTTTTTACTAATTGTCTAGTTTCTTAGTATTCTAGCAAGTAAAATATGAAATACAATATCCTAATAAAGCCATAAAACCTCTTCCTATACCTATATAGAATTGGGGAAATTTAATAATGTGAATTGTAAATGGACTCCCATATAATCCAAGGAAGAAATATTATATATGTGTTATTGTATGTCACTATAAAATGTCTTATAATTTCTTAAAAATAAGAGAAGTTATACCATGTTAGCACATTTATTGTTAGTATATGAAAGAAATCATAAGTTTTCATGGGGAACCATTATAAATTTTATCAAATCATGACCTTCAATTCACACAAAAAATCATAAATAAATTTCAAAACGATATTAATGAGAATAAACATTAATGAATTGCCTTTAATACCCAAACTGATGGGCTATCGGAGTGAACTATCTTGTCATTAGAAGAAATTATAAAATTATGTTCTACTGTTTTCTATGTTATGTAGGAATAATATATACCTTCTGTTGGAGTTTTCATACAATTGTAGTTATCATTCAGTAATCCGGGTGAATAAACATGAATCATTTAATAAGAATAATTTTTATACATCAAACTTTTGAGAAGAAATTAGATACAAAATGTTTGTTATACCATATCTGGGGGATGAAATTACTATCAAACAATATACTATTATGGATAATTTTAATGTATCATAGAATTGAAAAAATAAATATGATTATAATCAAAGGAAGATCAAGAAATTTCAAATTGTGGATCATATATTATTATATATTTCACCATGTAATGGGGTTGTAAGATTTATTAAAAAGTAGAATTTAATCCCTATGTATGTTGGTCCATTTGAAATACAAGAAGTAATTGGGTTTAAACATTTATGATTTTCAATTTTCTACAACCTTATTAACGTGCATTTTATATTTCATGTTTCATTACCAAGGAAATAAATTCTAGATCCAAAACATTTGATCACATATAGAGCAGAAATTTTGTTATAATGTAGATCATGAAAATATTTTTGACACCATAGAGATTTTATTCCCTAATGGGAAAACTAAATATGGGAGGTTCTTTTGGATTAATCAAAAAATAGAAGAGTAAAATTGGAATATAAAATAATATTTGACGAAATAACATCCCTAATTACCAATATCATATATATACCCATATTTTTAGAATGAAATTATTTAATGGGGATAATATAACACTTGAGACCCAACTTTTTTAGTTAAACAACATATCCTGAACTATCACAGATACACAAAATAAAGATACTTTATTCATGAATCTATTTAAAATATAAATTTAATAATTTTAAACTGAACAAAATAACAATATTTTGTAATTTATCATATAAAAAATATCATAGTATGAATTTTTTAGTTTTTTTCAAAAAAAACGTCTTCAGATAGAAATATAGATTAAATAAAAAATGTTATTTTTATGAATCAATATTTATATAATAAGGATCTAGATGTTAAAATATCCTTTCATGTAATAAAATATGAATTAAAGGATAAAATGAATAATTCAAAAAAATTATTTGATCTTAATAATTGTATATATATAACACCCTAAGATTACACAGTGCATTTCCATTTGAATAATATAATAGCTTGAGTTGTACGCAACATCGAGTTCTAGCACACCACGACCAATCAAACTAGCCATTATGAATATTAGTACCCACTTTTTTAAATTTTATAAATTTTATTTTTCAAAATTGACATTATTTTTGGATTTTGAATATCAAAATTAGGTTAGGGTGAATTTTTGCAATTTTTCTGAAAACATTCAGTTTTTTATAAATAGTGAAAAACATTGCATTATTGAATAAAAATGACTATTTATTTAAATAATTATGTATTTTATTTATTTTATTTTTTCAAAATAGACAAAAAATACCAATATTAGTTCAATTTAATTCATGGGAGTCATTTTATTATAATATTATATGTTAAAAATGTATTGACCTTTTTAATGTCTTTTACCCACCTACTAGGAACATTTGCAAATATGCATAAAATATAATTTTACTGCTTCTTTGAATTCAATTAAAAAAAATCAAGAGACACGTTTGATATCAGCAAGTAAAATTTGGTTCAATAAGATAAAAATAATTTTAGTTTAATAGTATCTTTGACTTTTATTTACCACGGTTAAATGTAAATATGGTAATTAAAGGTAAAATTATATTATTATTTACCTAACATGTGTCCTAATTCAATTGGGAAAGCGTATTTCTTCCAAAATTAACCTTAGGAATAAAATATGATCCTTTTCTTCCACTTGTATTAGATTAAGACATTTATTATTATTTAATTTAAAGAAGAGTTAAAAGAGTAACATTCAAATTTTCATAAATATAACATGTTTAATATAGGGTTATACATTAGATAAATTAGGAAATAAATATTAATTTTAAAGATAAATATATATCCTAAAAAATGGAATTTTATTATTAATTTTTATACATTAAATAATTATGTATATTTATGACACAATGATGATGATGTAATTACATTTCAATGAATTGTTAAAATAATTGATGTTATAAATATCCAAATAAATGTAAATTGAGACATTTAATGCATTAAACATATTTTATATGTTCATATTACATATTAGGAATTATGTTATTTATTTTTTTAAAGTAATTATGTATTTATTTTCAAAAAAACAAAATTTTAAATAGTAATTAAATTGGCATAAATAATTTTTTAAAACAAATAAAATATAATTAAATCATATAATAATCATAAAAATCTATGGTTTTGACAAGGGACATTTATAATGATAAATATGTCATTAATGAACAACTTAGAATTCTATTGGAATTTTACAGTATGTTTATTAACCACATAATATAAAAATACAAAAAGACATTGCGAAAATTAACCTACTTATCTATAAGTGAAATATAACATATAAGGTTAATATGTTGACCTAATCCTATCTACAACCTATTTATAGAGAGGTTTTTAACCTGGATCCAACTTATCCTTGAAATAAATACCTTTTGAGCAATTATATACCAAATATTGTTGTATAATAAATTAATATTGCTTGCTTTTCTTAAAGTGATCCTCACCTCTCTAATAAAAGGGTAGTTCCACTTCTATAACAATAACACATCTAATTCCATTTGGAATGGAAAAACCTACAAAAATATCCTCCCGAATAACCTCACTTGAACCTAGAATCCTTACATTGATTATAAATCCAACTTAATGAGCCACTTTGATCAAATCAAAAGGAATCACCCAAAGAAGAGGTAATAATTTCATCACCTATTTTAATGTTCTTTTCTTCTTCCACTTCCACTTTCTATTTCATTATTGTATCCATACAAAAATAATAAATCCAATACCTTCTACATACTATGATGTTATTATAAATGTGGTATAGTCATATTCATTATTCTACCCATCATATGAATGACAAAGTCACCGTACGTGTGTAAGTACGACTTACCGTCTCCACATCGTGGTGTAGATTGTTATTCAACACTTAATTATTTATTTGGGGTCAATAATATCTATAATTGATATAAATAATAAAAATAATGTGATAATTATTCTGCATATTTGATATATAATCCAATTACATTCGTTTCCACCATCAATAGAATGGTATTGTCGCTCATGGGTACGTACGGATTACCATCTCCACAAACGTGATGAGATTAATTTCCCATCATAACAATTCAAGAATAAAATGTATTTTATGATTAAAAATAATTTTTATGATCATAAAATATTATCAATAATAATCAAATACATATTATCCACTATAAACATGGCATACATAACAAAACATATAAAGGGAAATGAATTGGTTGACACCTGAAACAATGATACTATTGAAATATTATAAAAGAATAATTATTATATGATCATATATGTTATCATATTTATTTATGTGGTTATTTTATTATTAAATACCAATTATTTAACAATTATACATTATAATTACGTACCCTTGATCAATAAAATGTACAAGGGAAGGGTTAATTTTACAAACTCGTTATTATCTGAGGTTGTTTATACATGAGTATCTATTGTCACCTCTTTATCATCCAAATCTATGTTTCTTAAAAATGTATTTCAAAACATTTTTACTATTTATAATACTATGGGTTAAAGTCTTTTAAACCTATTTTTTATTTTTTATAAATTTGTTTGAAAGGAATCTTTCTGCCGTTTTCCAAACAATGTACTTTATTATATTTTTGACAAATTTCGGTAAGAAAGTTTTTTTTAACATTTATGGAGGGTGCGACTATTCTATGCCATAATTACACCTCAAAATCTCCCATTACCAAATTCTAGTAATATTTTGAAAATAAATGTTTTCTTTTTTAATTACGTCACTTCTAAATGATTTCAAAATTTCTCTCAATTAATTATGATTTCATCTATGTCAACATCCATTGATTGATTTTACATTTGTTTGATGTTAATTTATTATGATACAATATTCCATATTGTATCGAAGTTTTTATGATATTTTTGAATGTAGATGTGTTATATTTATACCATTCATGTTTTATAGTGAAATTATTAACAAATCATATGCTAGTTTTAATACAAATGATTTTTTTGTTTTTCAAATCCATTTATATGATAAATGATATGGACATAGTAATTGATGGGTGGAGCCCGCTATAGATCATCGATGCATCGATAGGTCTTATGAGACAAACTAGTTTTTTGAAACAAGGCCTTGACAAAATCTTATTAGTATTCTTGGTACGAGGCATTGACGATTTCGATATGATGTCCGTCATTATGTATTCCATCATTATGAAATTATCTATTTATATTACATGTGATTATTCGACTAGTAGAATATCCATGTGAATAAGTAAATGTCATTATTTTTATTTATATTTTCTATATTATGCTGACCTTTATTATTAAAAAGTCATTTTTTATTCATATACTTTTCCTTAAATGTTTTTTCTTATTTATGAATGTTTTCATTGTATTGTTATCCTTACTGAGAATCTAAGGACATTCCTTTCTGTGTTTTATTTTTCTAATGATGTGATGAATTATTTTATGGTTGACTTTCAAGGATTGGATAAGGTATATAAGTGTGTTCAAAGGGTAAAAATGTTGTTGTTTTTTAATTTTATAATGTTATGTAAATCATATGTGTGTAACTTGTACTTCCAAGGAAACTAAACTAATTGGTCCTTGGAGACTTGATCTCTTGTGATCATGACTTTGTTATGTAATAATGCAATGACTCTGGGTAACTAGGTTTAGGGCATTACATTTGGTATCAAATTATTTTTAGTACAATCCTTGGATACTTTATATATAAAAACACTGATTAGAGAACATCACCCTAAGATAGACTTTGAGGATTATTATAGAATAACTTCCTAAAATTTCATTAATGTATAGATTTTGTGAATTTTTCAAGAAATACATCCCCATTTAGATATGAGATGGTAGAGACCACTCTGGCATAGATGTACGTAAGATTGAAAATTCCGACAAGGAGTTTCAGGCATGACCAGATGTATCCTGGTACAAGACAACATGCCTTTATTAACTATATTTTACGACACTACATGGGGATATTCTTAGGATAGTTAACATTTTATTTATAAACCATTATGAAGGATATACGAGTATATACTTCCTCAAAGTATTTTTTTTATGATTATGGATTATATCTATAATCGGTTCAATTTATGTTAAATGTTTTTTATGTTTCGAATTTTGTATTGTGATTCATAAACTAATATAGTGTATTTAATTATTTATAATTGGTGCCTAGTGGAAAGAATGTAACCCATATCAATTCACGTAAACCATGTATGTATTTCTATCATACACAAGATAATTATAGAATAGACAGTGATGCAACTCGAGCTGATAATCTTATCACCATAATGAGATAACTCAGTCTGGTTATGAATAATAACCTAACTGATATAGAGCACCCTAAAGCACAACGTGGAGGATCAATGTTAGTCCACTTCAAGATGTAATATCCACCAACATTCAGTGGAACTAAAAAACTATTTCTAGATGAATAATGAATAAGATCCTTAGAAAAACTCTTTCATTCTTTGAGGAGTGTGAAAGGGGAAAAGTTTTCATGGCAACTTATCCCCTCAAAGAAGATGCAGATCAATGGTGGTCACTAATTAAAAACATAATGGAGAATAATGAAGTATCATGTTTGTAATTGAGAGAGTTTAAAGTGATATTATTACGAAAATACATTCCTTATGACCATCGGGAAGATACAGAAAGGATTTTTGTGAGTCTATGGAAAAATGAGGATGAGAATGATGGAAATTATGAGGCTAACATTACATGGTTTTCTAGGAATGTTTCTGATTATATATGTAACCCAAGGACTATGATTGAATGATTCTTTGATGGGTTAAAACAATATCTCTATCGAGCATTATTATCACTCTCATTATTGTCTGATGAATATATTGTCTCATGTGCTGTCAAGACAGAAAAAGAATTCTCTATTTCTAACGAATTTAAAGAAATTTAGGAGATGAATAGATATGTTGAACACTCTAGAAATTGAAATATGGGGAAGAAGGAAAAAGTTAAATTTCCATCCTACATAAAATGTTTGAAGAAACACCCCGGTACTTGCATGATGGGAATGTGAGTCTGTTACAAGTGTGGTGAAAAGGACACCATGTTCGTGAATAAAATGGGATGATAGAGGGTGTCAATATTGAATGTACAATTGTAGAGAAATGGGACATTATGAAAATTAATGTCCTAATCAACAAGTAAACGTATCTCAGAAAAGGAAAAGGGAGAAGGGACACGCTTATGTGATCACTACCACTAAGGTTGAAGCTCCAGATGATGTGGTGGAAGGTAATTTAATAGATTCCATAAATTTATCCAATTATTAATTAGATTCTTGATCATCGCTTTGTTTCATATTTTCCTAGTTTTATAATAAATTTAGATATTACCAATTTGATTTAATATGGGTGTTTTCAGTCAAAACTCATAAGGTAATTATCATTGCAACAATATTTTGTCATTCTATTCTCATTAGGGAATATAAACGTTATTTATCTATGGATCTCATTGCCATACCCATGATTTATTTTGATATAATCCTTCGTATGGATTGGATTTCAGACAATGATGCCAAAATTTATTACAAGAAGGATGAGGTTACAATTTTCTATAATGATATGGAGTACCATATCATTAGAGAAGAATCATCACTATCTAACTCTTATCTTGATCCACCCCATGTAGCTCTACTAAATTCAATAATTATGGAGGAAGAGAGTGAAATAACTATGGGTGAGGAAAGGAATTTTCATATATGGGACATACCTATTGTGCAAGAATATGTTGATGTGTATCCAGAGGATTTACCCAGTCAACCTCAATAATGAGATATTGGGTTTACCATTGATTTAATTCCTAGTTCAAGGCCCTTATCGAAGACCCCTTATAGAATGGCCACTGTGTAATTAGTGGAACTAAATAAAAAACTATTGGTGTTGAGTAATAACAGATTTATTTTCCTTAGTGGTTCACAGTGGGGAGCACCTATTTTTTAGATGAAATATGGATATATGAGGTGGTGCATTGACTACAGGGAGATCAATTCTATAAAAATAAAGAATATGTATCCCCTAAAACAAATTGATGATTTATGTGATCAAATTCAGGGATCTCAATATTTTTCAATGATTGATCTTTTATTTGGAGATCATTAGTTCTGAGTGAAGACGGAAGAAATTCGAAAGACAATATTTCAAACCTGTACAAGCATTATGAGTTTACCGTAATTCCTTTTGGACTGACTATTGCACCCTCTATTTTCATGGATCTAATAAATAGAGTTTTCATGTAATATCTCGATGAATTTTTAATGGTATCTATTGATGATATCTTGGTATAATCCAAAATATACGACAATCATGAAAATATCTTTCGCATTATTCTAAAGACTCTTATATGAAATGAATTGAATGAGATGTTTATCAAGTGTTAATTCTATCATTAGAAGATTTCATTTCTTGACAATTTGTCTCTAAGGATGGAATCTATGATGATCCTACAAATACCAAGATAATCCATTAATGGCCAGCACTGGGGAGTATAACTTAGGTAAGTAGTTTTATTGGTTTTTCATGATATTATCGGTGCTTCGTACATTATTTTTTCTAATTGGCTAACCCTTTAACCAAGATCACACATTAATGGGATAATTTGTTTTTGAAAAAAGAGTGTGAATAATGTTTTAAAAAACTAATGAAAAGACTATTCAATGCTCTTATATTGAATCTACCATTAGGGAATGATAAGTTTGTTGTTTATAGTCAATCATAAAAGAAAGGACATGGTTGTGTAATTATGCAGAATGATAGAGTTATTGTCTCTATATCACAATATCCAAAAATTTATGAAAAAACTATCATACTCATGATTTTGAGTTAGTAGTTGTAATATTTTCATTGATGATATGGAGACACTACATATATGGTAAAAATGTGAGATATATAGTGATCACAAAAGATGGATGTATATATTATCACAAAAATAACTCGACATGACGGAAAGTCGATGGATTGAACTATTTATGTATTATAAATTCAGAATACACTACCACCGAGGGAAGAAAATATTGTGGAAGATTCATTGAGCAGAAAGGATCATGTAGTTTTTAACTAGATTAGTGTTTAAAGGGATCTTCTGTACATGGATCTAGTAAAAATGGATATGGGTATAATCATGGAAGGTGAAACATCAATACGTTTTGTAATGGTTTCCAAACCATAACTAATAAAAGGTATAAATTTTCTCAAACTGAAGATGATGATCTTCAAAAGAAAATTACTGTTGTCAATGATGGGTGATTGAATGACATAGTTTATGAAGATGGAATTTTGACATTTGGGAAGAGAATTTTTGTTACCGATATACCTGATCTGAAAAGGGTATTGTTGGATAATTCTCAAAGCTGTAATTCTATTTACACCCTGGTATAACTAATATGTATAGAGTTTTGATGGAATATTTTTGGTGGGACAACATGAAGAGGGGGATTGTAGATTATGTGTCGAGATGTACAGTTTTTCAACATGTGAATGATGGAAGAAAACATCCTAGAGGGTTCGTGACACCAATTCCTATATATGATTGAAAATGGGATAATATTACGATGAACTTTGTTATGTGTCTACCAAAGACTCCTAAAATGAATAATACAATAGATATAATTGTTGATCTTCTTTGCAAGTGATCACATTTTCTTGTTATAAGATAAAATTTACCACTTGAAAAATTAGTAATAATATATATTAATTTAGTTATAATACATCATGGAGTACCCCTATCGATAGTTTCGGATCATGATCCCCATTTTACATCAATATTCTAGAAAATCTTTAGAAGGAACTAGATACTGAAATTTGTTTGAGCACTTCCCACCACGCTCAAAGTGATGGAAATTCAGAACAAACTATTCAAACGTTAGAAAACATGTTGGGATATTTCTCACATGACTTTCATGTTATGTGGGATCAATATTTACCTTGGGTATAATTTTTTAATAACAATAGCTTCCATTCAATTATTCAGAATTAACCGTATAAAGAATTATATGGAAATAAATGTCGCACACCATCTTGTTGGGATGATGCTTGTGAATGAAAACACATAGGCCCATAACATGTTGAGGATAAAATGGAAAATGTGAAGATTATCCAATCCCACATCAAAGAAGCTCAATTTTGGAAAAAGATAATGCCAATAAACAAATAAAGGATGTGAAATTTCAAGTAGGTGATCATGTTTTTTGAAGGTATCTCTATGTAATGGTGTTATACGATTCAATAAGAAAGGTAAATTAAGTCCTATGTACATCGGACCTTTTGAAAATCTATAATTAATTGGTATTTTAGATTACTGTTTGGAAATGCCTCCATGTCTCTCCAATGTTAATGATGTGTTCTATGTATCATTGTTGAGAAAATGAATGCTTTAACCAAGCCATTTATTCAAATATAATGAAATATAAATCAAACCTGGTCTGTCTTATTATGAAGAGCCTATCAGGATTCTTTATACCAGAAATCAATTGTTGAGAAACTGGAAAACTCGTATTGTAAAAGTACTATGGAGAAACCATAACACGGATGAGGAAATGAGTTAACATGTGGAACATATGATGAAGAACCATCCAAATCTTTTTATGCAGTAGTATTATAAAAATGTTGAGGATCAAATTATTTTAAGGAGGGAAGATTGTAACACCCCAAGCTTCCACTGCATGTTTCCATTTGAATAATACAATAACATGCGTTGTACACAACATTGAGTTCTAGCACAACACGACAAATCAAACTAGTGGTTATGATTAGTAATACCCAACTATTGAAATTTTATAGATTGTATTTTAAAAAATGAACTTCATTTTTGGATTCAGAGTATTAAAATTATATTAGGGAGATGTTTTGGTATTTTTATGAAAACATTCAATTTTCGATGAATAGTGAAAAACTCCGAATTGTTTTAAAAACCTGAATTTTAATTAAAATTTTAAATTATATTATTTAAATTTATTTGAATTCAAAATAGATACATAATACCTCTATTATTTCAATGTAATTCATCAATGTTTTTTTAATAAGATTAGAAGTATAAAATTTTATTGAACAATTTAACAACTTTTTCCCACCTATTAGTGATAATTGAAAATTAGCATAAAATGTTATTTTACCACTTCTATGAATTGAATTTTAATAATCTGAAAGATGCGATTGACATCATTAATTAAAATTTGGTTCAATTAGATGAATTTTTTTTGGTGAATAGTAGCGTTTGAATTTTATTTTCAACGATTAAAATAAATATGGTAATTATGGGTAAAATGATATTATTATTACCCTAACATATATCCTAATTCTATTAGATAAATGTTTTTCATGAAAATTAAATATTAGGAATAAAATAATACCCTTTTGGTCTACTTGTATTAGATTAGGACATTTATTATTATTTAATGTGATGAAGAGTTAAATGGGTTAAATTCAATTTTTATAACAACAATTTTTTTAATATAGGGTTATAGATATAATTAATTCGACTATAAATATTCATTAGAAGGATAAAATAATTTCCAAAATAACGGTATATTATTTATTATTTTTATGCATTATATAAATAAATTTATTTATGACACACTGATGGTGAAATAATTACCTTTTTAATGAAAGGTTAAAGTAGTTGATGTTATAAATATACAAATAACTATAAATTGAGACATTTGATGCATTACACTAATTTTATAGGTTAATATGACATGTTAGTATTGATTTAATATTTTTTAAGTAATCGCGTTTTTTTTTACAATCACAAAAACCAAATACTAAATCATGTCAAAATAGACATAAGTGAATTTTTAAATCAAATACTATATATTAAATGTTAAAATATTATGAAAAATATAGGGTTAGACCAAAGTAGTTATATAATGATAAATATTTCATTAATGAACTACTTGGGGTTATACTAGCAATTTATAGTTTGTTTATTAACCATATAATAAAAAAAATAAAAAAAAAGACATTGTGAATGTTAAACTATTTAACTATGAGTTAAATCTAAAATATATGGTTAATATGTGGTCATAAACCAATATAAACCCTATTGTCTGAGAGGTTTTCGACCCAATCCCACTTTATCTTTGAAATAAATCCTTTTGGAGCTATTAGAAACTAAATATTATTTTATAATAAAATAATATTTCATGGTTTTCATAATGTGACCATCACCTCTCTTATAATAAATCCAAATCCTTCTATAAAATATGATGTTATTATAAATATGGTACCACAATATTCATTATTTTACCCATCTTATTAATGAAAGAGTCACCATACTTGTGTACGTACGACTTATCATCTCCATGTCGTGGTGTAGTTTGTTATTCAACACTTAATTATATGGATGAGTATAATATTGAGTATAATTGATGTAAATAATAAATAAAACATGATAAAAATTCTGTATAAATGAAATACCATCAAATTACGTACGATTACACCATCAATATAATGGTCTTGTCTATCGTTCGTTCATACGGATTATCATCTCCACAAAAACGATAAGATTCATTCCCCATTGTAACCATTGATGAATAAATTTCATTTTTATGATTAATTTTTTTAATAAATTAATATCATTTTAGATATGAAACAAATACATCCTATACATTTTAAACACGACTTATATAATAGAACATATAAAGGAAAACGAATCAGTTAACACAAAAACGATTATACAATTGAAATATTATTAACATAGAAATATTAAAAGATCATATATGATATCATATTTATATATGTGGTAATTGTATAATTTAATAGCAATGATTTATCTATTCAAATATAGTTTAACGTACCCTAGATCATGGAAAAGTACAAGGTAAGTTTTAATTTTACAATCTCTTTCTTATTCGACAGTGTTTATACCCGAGTATCTACTGGGGCCTCTTTATCATCCACATCCGTGTTTATCAAAAATGCATTTCATACAATTTCTACTATTTACTATACTATGGGTTAAATTTATTTATACCCTATTTGAATTTTTATAAAATGGTTTTAATGGAATATTTCCGTCATTTTCGAGACAAGGTACATTATGACCTCTCTGAAAAATTAAGGTAAGAAATTTTTTTTTCTTATACAAAGGGTGAAACTATTCTCTGTCATTCTAACACCTTCGAGGATTCCCTTAAAATCTTATATGAATATTTAAAAATAAATTATTTCTTTTATAATATAATGAATTTTAAATCATTTTAAAAGTTCTCCTAAATAATTTTGATTTCATCTTTGTTAATATCCATTGATGGATTTTAAACATGTTTGAAGTTGATTTATTATGACACAATTTTCTATATTGTATTTAAGGTTTTGTGATATGTTTGACTATTGATGTGTTATTTTTATACCATTCATAGTTTATAGTTAATTTATTAACATTTCGTATGCTAGTTTTATTATGTATGATTATGTTATGTTTAAAATATTTTCATATAAGGAATGATTTGGACATAGTATGTGACGGGTGGAGCCCGCTATAGCTCCTTGATGCATCGATAGGCCTCATGAGACAAACTATTGTCTTGAAACAAGGCCTTGACAAATAATTATTTGAATTCTTGGAATTAGGCCTTAAATATGTTCTTATAATCTCCGACATTATGCATTCCATCATTATAAAATTAGATATTAATATTACATGATATTATTCTACAAGTTGAATATCCATGTGAATAAGTAAATGCAATTATTTTTATTTTTATTTTCCTTATTATGCTGATGTTTATGTTCAAAAAGGGATTATCGATTGAAGGAAGGGGGTGAATTGAGGGCGAGAGAATGTCTCACATTCTGAAGAGCAACACAAACCCTAATCTGCAGGAAAATTATTAAAGCACTTAATCTCATTCTTGATCATGCTCGACATGGCTGGTTTTGACCCCACTTAGGAGCTCCCCAAGGTTCTACAGAGTCATCAAGAAAATGATATCTCCAATCTGGATGTTTCTAAACCGGAAAAAGCACATGAAGCTTCTTCTCTAACATATTCTTTGAACATGGCCACGTGAGGTATTTCATTTGTTGATGCCCTTAATGGTTACCATTCAACTTCTTCTGCTGGTGTGAAATCTCACTAGACAATGAAACGTCTGGATGATGGATGTTTCGCCATCAAAGCTGACCTGGAAGTCATTGCACAGTGACAAATCCTTTGTAAGTTCTATGTGATGTGACATATTTCTTATGTTAAATGGGAAAAACACTAGTATTACATTGAATTGATGCAAAAAATATCTATTTGCTGGGTTATTACTAACTAGAAGATGATCCCTCTAGGAAGATGGGTTTTTCATTTCCTCCTCAATTCGTAGGAGGATCTTGATAGGGTCTGGAAAATAGGTAATCTTAATCTAAATCATGGATTCCTTATAATATCTAAATGGGACATATCCTTTAACCCAAATACACAGAGAGACAAAAATCCCCAGGTTTGGATCCGATTCCATAACCTTAATTGGATTTTTTGGCACCCTAGGATCCTTAATGACCTATCTTCTAGTATTGGAACTCCTCTGAAAATTGATAAAAGGACCATAAATTCTGATATTGGAATTTTTCCTATGGTCTTAATCGATGTCAACCTTGAAAATAAACTACGTAAAACCATTTCATTCAATGTTGTGGATTATAAGACTTTCATCAATCATGAATATGAGAACCTACCTTCCTTCTGTGTTTTTTATAAGATTGTTGGACACTCCAACATTAATTGTAGAATGGTTAATAGAGTTTCCAATCAACATATATCCTCTAACTGGACTGATGTTTGATATAATAGAAAATAGATAGAACCCTACCATGATAAAACAGGACCTCCAAAAACTATCACTGAAAAAGGGATTGATAAACCTAAGGATAATCATGTGGTATCATGGGAAGAATTATTAAAAGATAAGGACAATGAATTAGAGGAATAATCCATTAAAAAAATTGGAAAATAAGGTTATTCTGTTTCATTAGAATCCTATTACTAAAATACAGTCTCCTTTAAAAATAGATCTTGAGACTTCTCTAACATTGGGTTATGGTAATATTCCCAAATCTTCACCTCCGGTTTCATCTTCACAACCATACGTGATAAAAGGAGAAACCCTTATGAACATATGTGAGGATGGGTATTTCTTTGTGTACTATCCCTTCCCTACACCCCCATGTTTTGTTCCAACCCTGCTCCCCTACTCGATTACAATATGTTCCCATTTTTGATAATGCGGATTTGAATTGGAAATCTGTTGGTTTTAACCACTGTGTTGTCCCCACTATTCCGGTGGACACTGACAATAATTATTCTTCTCTCAACTGTCCTTAATCATCTAAGTTGTAGGTTACGGTCTCTACTATTTGTCTAGACACTGAAAACCTACAGGTACTCACCCTGACTACGGTTAGAGACATCTCCCAAGATGAATTATCCGCGGGAAACTCTGAAACAGATACAATTACAGAGGCACCTTCCTGTCTGGTTAAGGAAGATGCCATCCCTCCGGAGTCCCGAGTATCAGGTCCCTCTAAAGCTATTACAGTTCCAGGGGCACTCTTTTACCCTAACCTGATCTATTCATGCAATTTAACTGTTAGTAGCAAGGAAGGAGTTGAAAAATCTTCTTCTCCCTCAAGAAAAAAAATGAGAAAACCTGAACTCCTGGTAGGAATATATACCCTAGGAAAACCAGAGGAAAAACTGATAGAATGAAAAAGTGGGGGGGGGGGGGGGAGGGGGTCAAACCCCTAAAATAGGCATTAAGGAATATTCTTTATTGGTACTGTCAGGGTATTGCTATCCCTGACACACTAAATTCCTTAAAAATATTTATTAATATTCATCGCCCTATATTTATTTCTATTTTTGAACCTATGGTCACATGTCCCCTAATTTCATGCTTCTTTGCAATTATAGATTCTCCTTACTAGGTACCTGTGATAATGGAAATGTTGTGGACTCTCTTTTGATCTTTTATCACTTATCTCTTCAGAACATACATATTTTCAGTCATTCTGAGCAAGCATAGACTTGTGATTACTACCTGGATAGAAAAAATATTTTCAATACTTTTGATTATGAAAAAAATTATTTCCATGATAGACATCCTCATTGGGAAGAACATTCCACTATCAATTCCAAAATTCAAGACCCCTGGTCTTAGCTGGGGATTTCAATTGTATTCTCTCAACCACCAAAAAACATCAGAAATATTTCTATTCTATTTCTTCTTTTGAATTCAAAGCCTTTATATAGGCCAATAATCTTATTTAGGATAACCTAGATGGTCCCCAATTTATTTGGTATAGAAATCAATATAATCGAGTTGTGGATAGTAAGATCGTTAGAGTGTTCATTAATAATTTAGCCCTTGATAAAAGGAACTATATCTCTAGTGTTACTCTGACCAAACATGCCTTAGATCATCACCCAATATTAGTCATTTTTCCTCAAAATCATCCCAAACCCTCTTTTCCTTTGACATTTAATTTTTCCTGGTCCTTGGACCCCGAGTGCATCACTTTAATCAATTGTTCCTAGGAAAACATGGGTAACTCCAAGGACCCCTTTTCTTGCACCACTATGTTGAAAAATTTCAAACATATTCTCAAAAAGTAGTGCAAAACCAAATCTAACTTAATAGATAAAGACATTTAGAGTTTGGAGAAAGATTTGACTCTTATTCAAAATAATAACAACATTACAAGATTTAAAACCTACCCACAAAATGAGATCAATATTTCTTCTAAATTAATCTTTTTTCTCAACATTAGTGATATCTTAAAGAAGAAAATTTTCAATGATAAATGGCTCAACAATTGTGACATGGACAAAAAATTATTGAACTAACGTCAAAGAGATAGGAAATCTAGTAGGCCTATCTCCTGTTTAAGGGTTGATGGTTACCTTATTAATATAGAAGAAGGTATTTCCAACCATATTGTCTCCTATTTCACTGACATTTTCAATTTTCCCAATACCGGAAAATAAATTTTTCCTAATATAATTCTGAACATGGTTACTTTTGAGGATTATTTTTTACATAATGAAATCCCACTTGATGTTGAAATTAAAGACACTGTCTTTGGCCTTAATCTAGATAGTGCCCCTGGACCTGATGGATTTAATAACTAATTTTACAAAAATTAGTGGAATGTGATTAAAAATTATGTTTCTAACTTAGGCAGGACCTTCTTTAAAAAGGGGGTTATTCCTTGTGGTCAAAATTCTCAATTTGTCAATATTATTCCCAAGAAGGAAAATGCCGATGAAATTCACCTAGTCTGACCCATATCCCTCTTAAACACTCTTTTTAAAATTATTACTAAGATCACTACAAATAGATTCTCTACTATTAGCAACATAATTGTTTCTTTGAACTATTTAGGCTTCATCAAAGGTAGGTCTATACAAGATTTAATTTTTCTTACCTTTGAATCCCCTAATTTATAGAATAGAAACACTATTGGTGGAATTGTTTCTCTTAAATTGGATATTACTAAAGCAATTAACATGATTGATAGGGACCTTATTTTTAATGTTCTTTCCAGTTTCGGAGTAAATGAATATTTTATCAATAGAATCAAAACCATTTTCCATTCAGCCCATTTTTCCATTCTTATCAATGGTTATCCTAGAGGTTACATTAAATGCACCAAGGTTGTTAGACAAGGAGACCCCCTCTCTTCTATCATTTTTTCTATTGCATAAGATTTTCTTTGCTGATTGATCACCTTTAATGTCGATCAAGGAAAAATCAAAACAATTCATGCCTTTGGGAAATTACATGCCCCTTCACATCTTGTTTATGCTGATGATATCATTTTATTCCTCCTAGGGGCCAATATAAATATCAATAACCTTAAATCCATCATCACTCACTATGAAGAGGTGTCTTTTTAGTGTGTTAACTAGAATTAATCCGGTATCTATTTTGGTAAAAATTTCTCCCTCAATAGGAAAAATCATATCAACGTTGTTTTAGGGGTTAAGGAAGGCTCTCTGCCCATCAATTACCTAGGTGTCCCCATCTTCTGGGGATAAACCAAATCATATTATTTTCATCACATAGTGGATCAAATTCCTAACCAAATTATGTCCTGGAAAGGGAAATCCCATTCAATGGAAGGAACAGTTTGCCTTGTGAAATCAATCATTTTTTCTATGTTGGATTACTCCATGGTGTTCTACAAGTGGCTGGATGGTCTTATCAAATGCTTAAAACCTTCTATAAAGAACTTCACTTGGAGGGGAAGCCCTCTGGAGAGAAAATTGGTCACAGTTTCTTGGACCTCTTGTTATAAGCCTATTGAAGAAGGTGGTATAGGAATTAAAAATCATAAAACCTTTAATGAGGATCTACAGGAATAATTTATGTGGTCCCTCATTAATCATAACACTCATCCCTTTAAATTTCTTAGAACTCGTTTTCTTGATACGCTTAAAAATGGTAATTTTCATACATGTCTTCCTTTATCTGACCCATTATTAAATATTCTAATTCTTTGATGATGGAAAATTCTAGATGGATTGTTAGTAAAGAATCCAATTACAATTTTTGGTTTGATAACTGGGATGGTTCCCCTCTTATATCAGAGATTCCTAATTCTTTTACTCCGGATCCCACTATCTGCTCCATCAGGGACGTGATCAATTCTGCTGGTGCACATCTTTCAGATTCTATTAAGGAGATTGTCGAGAATTGTTAATTCACTTCCATTGATGACTTTCTAGTTTGGGAACCAGCAAAAATGGCTTGTTGGACTCCTAAAAATATTATAAGCAATATCTCTCAAATGTTGATGAAAAACTCTGCTGGATATCCCGTGTCAACAAGGCTTGGATAAAACATTCTCATCTTACCCTCATTTAGAGAATTTCTCACCAAAAAGTTTATACTGATGGTTGCCTTCAGTCTTATTTTTTATATCTTTTCTCTAAATATAGATTATGCAACCAGTATTCAGAGGGAATTAACCACATCTTATTATCTTGTGACACTTCTACTGCTCTTTGGCATTACATATTTGACCTTTTTGAGTGCATATGGCTTCTGGATAACTTTATTTTCTCGCAGTTGAAAAGGACGCTTCAGCTTCCAAGCTCACCACAAATTAGAAACCTTTTCTCACTACCATTGTAGAGATTCTACATATCCTATGGTATGTTATAAATGATTTCATTTCCAACAATATCTCTTTTAAAATAAATTTAGGAAAAATGAGGATTCTTCTTGATATCAAAGAGGCTTCCATGATACAAAAATACCATTGTGAAAATTCTATCATTGATCTTGAAACCCTCCACCAGATAGGAGTAAGTGGAAAATAACCAAAACCAAATTACACTATAGAATTCTTCTGGAAAGCTCCTCCTCGTGGCTAGATTAAAGTCAATGTTGAAGGATCCTCGAAAGGAAACCCTGGACCTTCAGGATACCGAGGTGTTTTTAGAGACCATTTTGATTAGATTCATGGATGTTTATATGGAAGCTGTGGCATTTCTTCTACTCTGGTGGTGGAAATGTTGGGTATTATTCATGAATTCTATTTTGAAAATCTTTTCAACTATAAGAACATCTAGATTGAGAGAGACTCTTCTACCATTTTACAAGCCATCAGGAAGGGTCTGACTCACCTAGCGTGGACTATCACCCCCTGATGGATTAATTGACTCAACTCGCTCAACACTCTTAACATCATTGCTACACACACCATCCGTGAATCAATCAAGATCTCCGTCAGTCTCAACAACATGGGATTATCTTATAAGATCAATTGGAGGAATGCTATCTCACCAGATTCGATTCCTTTTTTTTATTATAGATTCTATAAAATTTCCCTCATTTCGACTCATGTAACTTGTCTGCTCTTTTTTTGAATAAATTGTAGGGTTCTTGGATTGACCAGAACTCGTCCCCCTACCCAATTTTTTTAAAAAGTCTTTTGTTTTAATCTTATACATTGCATAAAATGTATATTATTATTAATGAATTATTCCGCTATATTTTTATCCTTACTAGGAATTTCTACTTTCCTATTTATATGTTTTATTACTCCCAGGATGTGAATAAGTATTTCATGGTTGACCTATAGGGATAGGCTAAAAGATATAGGTTTGTTCAAAGGGAACAAAATGTTGTTTTAGTTTTTAATTCATGAGGTATTGTAAAACCTATGTGTGTATCTTGTACTTACAAAGATACAAAACTAATCCTTATTTCGAGTCATGATACCATGTGATCATGCCAATGTTAGGTAATAATGCACCAAATATAGGTAAATAGGATTAATACATTACAATGTCCATATTTTTTATTACTAATTAGACTTTTAATTAAATTTTAGAAAACTATTTTTAGTATTTTATTTAAATCAGGTATTTTCAATGGATATTTGGTTTTTGATTGTATTTAAATCTTTATAAGAATTTTATATTTATTGAATTATATTAAATAAAATTAATACCTTAAAATTAGTGTCCAATATTATTTTATCTTACATATTAATTTGTTTCATAAAAATGTTATTCACTAAAAACACTATTTACACGACTAGCTATATTTATATTAAAATTACAATTAATCATTTTTATAAATTTTAGTTCATAATATGATTTTTCGAATTTCATTGTTCCTGTATCAACTTATATGAAAAACTCATTCTTAATTTTTTTCCATTAAATTTATTACTAAGATTATAAATTAACTTCCAAAATAAAAGTGAATTGAGGTAACAGATAAAAGATAAATGAAAAATAATTGTTTCCCACAAAAGTTATTTTTAGGGTATTTTTGGATCCAAAATTTTTATACTGACCACCATAGCCCATTTCATCCATTTATTCTTGAAAAGAAACCTTAAATTATTGAAAATGTAAGGGTTACTCCAATAACTATGCTTCCCTTCACATAAAAGGGTAATATATTTTTCACATCAAGAGTTAAATATAATTATAATTTCTCTATGAAGATATTAAATTATTATCTTACTAGAACACTCTCCAATGTACATAATATTATGTTGATAATTAATTTTCATAAGGAATTTTTATCAAGGAGAATTTTAAAGAAACTTCATGTCCCCGACTTGAGTATTATCAACTATATAGTTTTTTTTCATTTATATTAATTAAAATATAGTACAAAAATTAAATATATTATAATTATTAAAATTTATGTAATATAATATAACAATATTAAGGGTATAGTTTTCATATACCTTACTAATTATGAAAAAGAAGAATAGTTTTCCATCCATTGTGCAGACATCCACCTCTACAACGCAACCTGTTTCATTTTCTATCACCTCTTGGAAAATATTGATCTACACTTTTTATTAATGTATAAATATTGTGGTATGATAAAAATAATTTAATGTTTTATATATTTTTGAAAATATAAATTATATGATTAATAAATATTCATTGCTAATTTTAAAATTTTAAATAATCTTACTAAGAAAATAATTCTTTATTCAAGTCAAGAAATACTTTCATATACATTACTTATTTTCAGATGTCGCTAAAATTATGATATAACACAGTTATAAACACCTAATAAGATCATTAAGGTTTTGGTATAAGGACATATCAACTAAATCACCTCATAGTAATTCATTAAATCAAGATATTTCATGTTTGGGTTTTTTTAACTATCAGCATGAAAAATATTATCCATTTATGTCATTGATTACTATGAAAAGTTATTTACTATTATGATATAAAATAAATTTATAAATTAATATCTATTATTTATTTAAATTTTATATAAATATTTATTTCATTAATTAAAAAAACACCATGCAATCCTCAAGTATTACCACAATATTCTTTTTATTAATGTCATCTTCAAGGGTAAAAATTAATAAATCATGAAGGGCATTTGAATCATCATAAATAATTATAAAAAATACCTAAACATAATATTAATTACCTAGTTACGATGACCATTGAATGAGTAATGAATATGGTTCATCCTTTTATGAAACTAGTGCAGATAATCTACACTATACAAATGACATTTAAAAAATGGGAAGAATTCATCCAGATAGTGACTACTTATAAAGTGTATAAATAAAAATAGTTGTGAGTATGGCACCTAAATATGGTATTAAGATATATATTATTATTATTATTTTATAAAATAATTTTTCAAGATGTCTGGATAGGTGATAACCATTATCTTACTGATATTCCTTTTATTAGGACATGATTTATACTATCAACCTTATTAAAATTATGCTCTGTATATAATATCTATTTTATATTTTATATCCTGAAATTCAATTATTCTTAGTAATTAATTTTCAATTTTAATCACTATATATGAATATGTTTTTATTAAGATGTTACCCAATCCATAAGTAGTTCTTTTACTTCTAAATTTTTATTGTTTGGGGATCATTTCATATTCACTGATTATTTCCATAGGTGTGCTGAATACATTTCCATTTAATGATTTTACGATAATGTTCACGATATTTATGGGATTTATGGGATTTATATTATTATCCATGCCATATATTATATTGATTCACGAGTTAATTACTATTGTAAACGTTAATAATTTATTTTGTGGAAAACAATCCTTTTTTTTATTTAAAATACATCACTTTATAGATATTTGAAAGTGGATGAGGTTGTGAAATTGATGTAGATATGGTTATTCACTAAAAAATGGATTGTGAAAAAATTAATCTAATCATCGCAAGGATTCACAACGAATGGGTCGAAGACCTCACATGTCAATAAACACTCTCAATTGATATTAAATGGAATATTCACAAAATCATTATGAATTTATAGAGAACATTATCTACCATTTACATGAACTCCTTCTAATAACTTCATTGAATTGAATTATCATCCTCAATGAATAACCCAGAACATTTTACTTACCCTCTCCACTATCATCCTTTGATAAGGGATCATCATGTTAATATGATTATACCTTACAACTTTGAAGATGATTAAGGGATGTTCTAATAGTGATACATACTATTCTATTGAATGGGGTCGTAATTTATTTATTTACCAATTTTTTATAAAGATATACTTGTTTTATTAAATAATAGTTTACTCATGAAATGGTATGAATGGTCTTGATAACAATTATGGTTAATGAATTGGACTTAATCATGGGAATAGTGGGGATAAAATTATATATCCCCATAATGCACGAACATGCCTCATGAAACATTTTTTTGGATTTATTGTATAAATCATATTATGATAAGAATGTTTCCAGGTACAAGGCCTTCTAAATATTTTTTTCTATCATTATAATTTAAATTATTATGAGACTAATTGTAATTGATATCCATGATTTAATATATATTCATGTATTTATCATTCCTGTTGTTTTAGTTGATTTTATATTTAAAATTTCCATTTATTATAGTTATATAACTTATTACATTTTTATTTTTTGATGGATTCCACTGTATGATACTACATATGAATAATCATATCTCACCATTATTTTTTTTCCATTTCTCAAGAAACCTATAGGTGCAAAATGTATATTTTACAAGGATTTTATAAACAGATGAATCATGTTCATTTAATATGATTTCTTTGTTTGTTATGATTCGATATGTATTTTATTTATGTATTTGGTCTTTTATGATAACTAACTTTTTGTATCCTTCATTAAATATTTTACTATATGAAAATAACATAACATAATTTGCGGATCCATGTTTCTAGTGTTTGGGATGTCAAAACTGTATCCAAAAGGAACCCTGACAATGATAAGTAGAAAATAAAATGTGTATAATTAAAACATGAAAAATGTAGTATGTTAATAATCAAATACATATGTCATGTTATTTTTTCATACTAGATATCAATAATTACGATTAAAAATTTGAGCATAATTGAAATTCTAAACATTCAAAAAAAGACAATGATGGAGTCTCCTCAAGGAAAGAAGATTCAATTTCAATTGTGTCAATAATGTTAAAACAATACCCAAGGACAACGTGATAATGTAATTGGGAGATGTATTATGCAGGGTAAATGTGTAAATAAAGAAAATAGTTATCATTGGAAAATAATGAAATCATTTAACAAGATAAAGGAAAAATATTTGTTTTATAGATGCAACAATGATATTAAGTTAGAAACCACATTAAAAAATAAAATATGAGTTTTAAATATAGTTTTTATTCACATGAAAAATTTTACAATAGTTTTAAATATACAATTGTCAGGTTGAAATTTATTTATGTGGTAATAATTTTACATTTCAAAATATACAAATCCATTTAAAACATATTGTTCTCAATAGTATTTTTCAAACACAACACCAAAACAAAATGAATTGAGGAAAGTTATATAAACATTAAATTTCTTTATATATAGATGGAAATTATATAGCTAATATAAATATGAAATATGTTTATAAATAATAATGATGGTAATTATTATTTCTAATTCATTGATAAAATTTAATTAATCCAGATATAGAACTTATAAGACCGATTTATGCTTCAAAATTTAACCACTATAAAAATGTACAATTGAGGTTATTTATATTATGAAAATAAATATATTATAGAGAAAAAATATTATTTATACATTTATTATATTAGTAATTGATGTGAGATAAATTTAAAAAAGTTTAATATTTTAAAAAGGTTATTTTCCTGTGAAATCAATTTTCATTATTTTTTAAATTGTAATTCATAATTTAAATCTAATATATTATATGTTTTAATTATAAGTAAATATATTTCAAATTTAGATTCATCGTTTTTACTATTATATTGAGATAAAGTTTTGGTTCTTTCTGAAATAGTTGATTTGAGGTGAATAATGTAAAACATGGTTTTTATAAAAACTACACATTTTATGAAATTGTCATTATTTATAAAATAACAAGATGTATATAAACTATTTTAATTGAAAAGATCATTTAAGTATTCGTTATATATATTACAAAAATACAATTAATAATTTATACAAACTATGTTTAATAGTTTATGATCTAAAGTTATATTTCTTAATAAAAGATGCATTTGTGCTATTCTTTTAATTAAATAATATAATTTAAAAATTAATATTCAATTAATTTTAAATTAAAATGAAAATCAATTTTTATAATAATTTTATTAATTTCATTAATATAAACATCATTGATAATTCTATACTACAAATTATTCTTACACATAAAACTCACTTTTTCTATAAATGGGATTTTGAACTTACATGCACTAATAATAACATAAAATTTATTCACCGTTAAAACAATAAGAAAATAAATTATTTTAACATTTCTAAAAATAATTTACAATAAAGTTTAAATGTTAAAATTCATTTTATGTCATAAAATTAGTATACCAAGCATGTTAATAGTTTTTATAGTAAGAAAAGTTTTTTCAAAGAGGTGGGGTATTATTTATATTGTTTATTTTTAATATAAAGATAACTTTACAAAATTAAAACCATTATATGCTGATGAACTATATATGTAAATATATTTAAACTAATTTAATTATTTATAAATATTAAATAGTATTAATTGTACTTAATGATTAAAAAATCATTTTTCTACAAGTAATTTTTTTTTAAATTTTTTTATTTTAATTGAATGTAAGTTTTATAAAAATAAGAAATCTAATAGGTTTAATGGAGAATAAATTTAGATTCATAGTGTATAAATTTAATAATAATAGTCATATTATCTTTCCTGTGACAAAATTTAAGCCATGATTAATATTTAATATTCATTAATACATGTTAAAGCTTGTAATAGACTATTTTTCTAAGTTCAGTAAATAAATTTCACACTTAGATATTATATAATACCTAAAATAGTATGGAATTTAAATCCAATATTTTATTCAATAATTTCCCAACATAATCCAAAAACATAGTAAAACCACTTATACACTATGTTCTACGATTCTTACCCATTACCTGAAATTACATTCTATGAAAAAGTACGACTTCTTCATGTACAATAATAGATCACATACACTAATTAAATCATCCATATCCACCTAAGAGGTATTTATAATCAATTTATATTCCTTATCCACTTATAAATTCCTCAAAATTTCTTCCAATGTTCTTATTATATAATCCAAATATTTAGTAGGTGACTAAGCTATGTAAGTATTCTCTGCCTTATTAGATTCAAGTATAAAAATTTTTGATACTCCCTTGGAAATTAATTTAAATGTAATCTCATGTTTTTATTATAAATAAAATATTATTCATATTATTTGATATTAATTAGATACAACCATTACCTATGTTTATATCTTTTAAAAAATTCAGTTTCAATATCAACCATACAGTTGAAATCACACCTTCGTTATCTCCATCCTATATTCAATTGAAGAACTTATTTTTATATAAGACTTTTAACATCCTTGTTAATAGATCCATTGGGTTTATAACCAGTCATTTAATTTCCATAAGATTCCATTCTAGAGACTGACTATCCTTATATGTCATTAAACCCAATTGATAGTGCCTTTTGAATACACATTGTGTTATAGTAGTCATCCCTTTAGTTTATATTTCATGTTTCCATGTAGTAAGTCATTTTATTTCAATATGATTATGCATCCATGTGTTTATAATTTATCCTTGACTATCAAAATTAAACAATATTAATGATACATTAACCCTTTGATCTCGTTATACCCATTACATAATTCTTTTTTATAGTAATCTTGATATCAAATTCACTGAGGGATTTTCAATGGCCCAATTTCATTCTTTAAATACCCAATTCTATATTCATTTAAGGGTTTAAAACTCGATACAGATAGAATTAATTTATTTTTGGCTTCCATATATGATACATAAAATTTTAAATTAATATATTTATCAGATGAAATACTTTTATATGTTATATAATCATTGTGGTACACATAATCATAGACATATGAAGGGTGAACTCTGATAGAATTAAAATTCATGGGGTAAATAATTAATTTATCATTATAATGTGTTCTTAAAAGCATGGATGTATGTATTGATAATTTTTTATGATAACATGGAGAAAAAACTTGTTCATATAAAGAGTTCTCCCAAATAGTGCACCAATATATTGGGTAATGAATTAATCTATAGAGATTATATTTTCATAGTGTACCGAATCATTCCTAGGTAATGTTTTATAATACCATGGTAAATAACACTAGTAATATGATATAATAATACCTTATTGATGAACTATGTTGGTATTCTAATGAATTTATCATGTTTATGTTATAGAAATATTTAAAAGTTATTCATAATGTACTTATCATCATGTTATTCAATATGTAGTATTGATCATGTTATTTATCATGTACAAATGACAATTTTATGCATCACCTTCTTATGATCATCTTATGACTGTAATAGTTATATACATGTTACATTATTATGCTATATTTTTTCTCTAGGAAATTCCAATATCCCCATTTCTCATTGATTATCCATTACAGAGAACCTAATTTCATCCCTCAATTGTGTATCTAATTTCAATGGATATAATGAAAATAAATATATTAAATGTTTATATATGTATATCAAGTAATTCAATTATATTTTTCAAAGAATACAAGGTTTTATAGAGCACAAAACACACAATTTTAGGCTCAAACAACCAAAAACTATTATTGTTGGAATATAAACATTATTACGTTGAGAATTAATTAGTGACTATGAATAAGAATATCCTCTTGATTATCTCTGATGAAAAAATTAATTGATTTTTTGTAAATTCATTTGATTCATTAAATATAGTTTTTTTCAAAAAATAGTTTATGGTGATTTTTGTGAGAAGATATTACAGTTAATATCTACTAATTTATAAATTTAATTTTTAAAAAAATGAACAATCATTTATATATAAACATGTAAAAATTATTTTACAGAAAATGTTTGAGATGTTTCTAAGATGTATAATAATTCATTGAATATTGGAAAAGACTAAATTTTTTTATATAATGAAATCATTTTAAATCTTTAATTTAGAAACATTTATTTAATTAATTTATTTTAAGGAATGATTTATTAATTTATATTAATAATTATCCAATTATGTTCATTGGATGAAATTTTATTGTTTATTTTTGTATAAAACCGTTTTATACCAAAGAGGACATTTTTTGGAAATATAAATTTCATATAATGTTTATGAGATTATTTATAATTAAATTTATAAAAAATAAATTAATTGAATTTTTATTAATTAATTATTTGTTGTTTATTAGAAAATTAAATATGAGATGATATTTTCATTTAAATTGTTTTAATAATGAAAAATAATAATAGTAAAAAATTAACAAAATGATGTTAAAACCAAACTTAGAGAGGGTTAAATTAATGAGATAAGGGTTAAAATGTCCTAAAAAAAGAATAAATTCCATTGCTAGAATTTATTTAAACCATTTTGAACATATTAACTAGTTTTAATTATTTATTTGATGCTTTCTCTAGAAATGTAACCATTCATATTTAAATCATTTCAAAAATACCAATCATGGACTCTCCATCACCTATAAAATGAAGACTCTTGTCATATCATCCCAAACATAAATAGTCATTTATGTTATAAAATAGATTCCAGAAACCTTCAAAATATAATAATAAACTCTTGTAGGTCTTACCACTAAAAAAATATCAACCTTATTTGGATTATGGTGTAATGGAACTGATGTGGTCCAAAGAATGAGCAATTAACTTAAATATATAGTTTTTATATTATTATTCATACAAAAAAAATTATATAAAAATTGAGTCATAATTAATTAATTTTCTCAAATATACATATATTTTTATTTCATGATTTCTTAACATTAATCCATCAAATTCTTCGTCTGGTGGAAAATGATACCATAATTTGTGTGTATAGTGGATTATCATATCCAAACTAATGTAATTTTTTTCAATCACATTCCCCTATTTATGGTAAAAATGATTTAAATAAATGGTTTAATATAATATCTATTATCCAATTTCAAATATTGTGTTGTAAAATTAAATTTTTTCATAATTTTTTGAAATCAAAATGAAAACTGTAAATATCACATGTGAATAAAAGATGAATACTGCATCATGATATGTTTTATTTTATTTTCTTTTTCTACCTCCCATGGATGGTTTTATAGAAATATTTGAGGAATTAATATTATATTTAATATATAATCAACATTTTGGAAGGTTAAAATCGATCATAAATTCATCCCCAAAATCGCATTAAATATCAAAACATTAATCATGACTACTAGTACACTACCACCTCTATGATACAACATATAACATTTTTCATGTCCAAAATTTATAGATTGTTATAAAAATATAATTAATGAATAAAAATACTAAATTTTAATAAATATGTATCTCTATATGTTTTAACCATGCATATTTTAACCATATCATTCCTACTAAATTCATTGTGAACATGTCAACTGAACACACTCAAAGCACCTGACCTAATATTAATTAATTACGATATAAAGGTAATTAAAAATAATAATAAGAATGAAATTATTTTATCAACTAAATAATTATATTTTTTATTATATTAGATGATAATATAACATATGATTTATGTTTTTGTATGAGGAAAGAGGGAGTCATAACTAAATTTCCAATAAATGATTTTTACAAAAAAATTATTCAATTATATTATTCCAATATTATAATTTAAATGATAATTGATGTTTTATGCTTCATTTAGAATTTTTTTTATATATTGTTCAAACATAATAGATCTTTTGAGTAATTATAAATTTAATTATATGATCATTATAGGGTTTATTCAACATTAATATTCCGTCTTTAGGAAATAAGATTACGTTATGAACCTATATATTGTTTAACAAGTCATATAAGAAACTCATTGAAATGTTATATCATGGATCAAAATATATTATTTATATTTTATGTTTCATTTCCTTCATTTTCTATCATAGTCATGAGAAATTTTTTTTACCAATATGATTAGATTTTTTGATAAAATCTCATCTTATTTTTGGATTTTATACATTCATTGTTCCATTAGTAGGTATTATATGCTCATATTTTCATTTGTGATATAAGATTTATTATTATTTAGATTTTAATGTTCATTAAATGTACATTTTCCAATTGTATCAATTTTTCATAAAGAAATGTCATGAATGTTGTTTGATAGTGATACTGATCTTATATATTATTTCATATAAAAAGTGTTTTCAATAATATCATGTTTTGTAAAATATTTCAATAATATTATTATTTATAAATCGATAATTTATTTTTGTTATTTCCCCTTGTATTTTAATTTAATATCAATGGTTTCAAAAATGAATCATTTTGACCTAATTCATTTGAAACATTTTTTTCATTATTAAAGTGTAAAAAAGATGTTTTATTTTATTATATATGGATTAACCACTATGTTGTGTCATAATGAATATTTTTTATCAGTGAATACATTGAATCATTCCAATTATATCATCAATTATTAATATTATTTCATAATATTTCGGAAATTATTTTGTCATTAAATGAGAATTTAAAATCAGAACATATATTATCATTGAATTTTTTAGTGGTATTTTAATGGTATTTTTATTAAGAAATGACAGTATATATTAAGGTTACATATGCTTACATAGGGATATGTTTTAATGATTCCATCCATATTCATTAACTAGATGGATGATGATTATTGCAAAGATACTTTCAAGGAACACTTTTCTTTTCAATTAGTAAATCACTATGAATCAACTACTATTATAGTTTTCTTGAAACTTGAATACATAAAAATATTTTTCTCAATCTATGATAAATTGTACATATATTTTTGACTAAGGTGTGGTTTCTTTATAAACCCATGAAGGGTGTATTCATTATAAACCAAGAATGGGTGGGTCAGTTATATCCATCCAATTTATTGAGTAAAGAAGTATAGATAACTTTTTTAAGTTGCTACTATGTGAGTGAGATATAGATATTTTTTGATTGGTACACCTATGAAGCAAGAGATTTAAATATTCAGTGATTTTTCTAAGATAATGTGGTGATTATCAATTTTAATAAATTCTATAATGAATGTTTGATGATCTATGTTACAAATATGTTTTCTTTATATCAGGAATTATAAGATGTCATGTCGTCAATATTTTCTTCACATGGATCGTGATTAACGATTTATATGAATCATTAATTTTATTATATAACAATTTAATATGCCTATATTTTTCAAAAATGTTTTCATGGGTCTGAATGGTTTTTTCTTATATACATAGATGATATCATCAGACCATTATGGTCGTCTTATTATCACTGATGGAATTTAATTGTTAGTTCTTATATTTTACCTTAATGAAACATTTATCTCACCATTTTTACATTTCCCTATGTTATGATGTATTTTTTAGATGAATTATTTATAAAAATACTTCATATGTGCATTGTTTAATGAATGATATTTAATACACAATGTGAAATAATAAAAGTGGTGTATAGTTCAATATAACCACATAAAGGCATGGGTATTGTTATTTAAGTATTTATCTTTATTCATTTAAAATATAAACCCTAAAATTCCCTTCATATATTGTTGATATATATATTCATTTTATGTTAATGGTTTTTATTGGTGAAATTGGGTCTTATTTTTTTGAATCAAATCCAACAATTTAAAAATTATATTTTTAGCATATTATCTGGGTGTGTATGTTCATGTATATCAGATATTATTTGTGGAGATTTTTTGGAAGATCTAAAATAACTATTATAGATTAATATATTTTTTATCTAATAAAGAAAATATCTATTGATAAAATAAATCAACCATTTTTTTGGTAATTTTTTATCCAAAGTCTCTAAAACTATAAACCTCATAGGTCTTATGAAGTTATGTATTGTAATATTTTCAATAATTTTATACTCTTGAGGTGGACATGTTGCAGGATCTCTTAGATGATATCTAAATATGTATTAGATAACCTTAGTAGTTAGGATGTTATTCAGGGATAGTTTTTTGGATTAATAAGTAAATTTTTATTATAATATTAATTAAAATGATAATCTATTTTTTAGTTAAGGTAATATATAATATTTATTTTATTAAGAGAAGATAATTTTATAGAAAAAATATGGATTTTTCTAAAAATTCGATAATATCTAGATGTTTTTTTGTAAAATTCACATTAGCTATTTCTCAGAAACTACATCCCTGTCAAGATATTGAAATTTGGATGCACCTATGGAATAGATTCCCCCATGGGTATTTAACCACAAAATGTGATTGTTGAAAATAATACTCGATATTCCCTCTGGATCAATGAATGGGGGAATGACTTCTTAAAAGGATAAAAAATAAAATAGGATATTATTTAATAAATTACATTCTCTTCGCAAGATATTATTAATGAATTATTATTTTTTGTAATTATTTTACGGAATATGAGATAACCCAGCCTCCAGAAACCATGAATGAAATTATAATTATGTAGGATAAACTGAAAGATAATATAATAATCAAGAACAGTAATACATTTGGGGATGGAATGTATCATCTATGAAAATTTTATTATAGTGTTAATTGGTCTTCAGTAGAGATATATAATTTTGGTTTTACTAATGCATGAATGGTGATGGAGTATTTTTTGCAATGGGAATCAAAAAAATTGCAAATATTTTTCAAATGATAAAGCTAATGGTATAAGTACTAATGTGAGAAATCATATGAATAATTAAAACAATATATAAAAAACTATGAAAAAATTTAACATATTTTAAAATCTATACAATCCAAATTATATAGTGATTCATTATCATGGAAGCTCACATGATAAAGATGGTGAATGAATGATGATTCAATTTCCATCATGTATTCACTTTGTAAAGAATCACCATGGAGAATCTCTTAATGGAATATATATATATATATTAATTATCTATGGAAAATACTTGTTTTGAGAAACTACCAATAAAGAAAAAAATGAAGCATTCCATTTTAACGAATAAGGGAAAAGATGTGATTCATAGTTACTACCATTATATATTGGAATACACATCATCAAAAAATATAATCTATGATATTCTTATATTTTATACATCATTAACTAATATTAATATTTTTTGGAAATTAAGATTATGTATATAAACATTAATTATGGCATGAGAATGAAAAAATAAGCCAAAAATAACTTTGGTGTGATAGATTGTTTAAATCAGTCATCAATTATATCCCTCACATTTCTACATCAATCACATACTTTTCTATAATACATTTTATTTTATTTGAATATTCTTCCATTTGTTAATTATCAACACATAAATATCAAAATAATTCCATATTTATGATATACATTACTTCTATATCATAAACCTATTACATAATGTATTATATATTCCATCTATTCTACTGAAGTCAATACTTGATTTTATATGTAAAAATTTCATATTTAATTACTTTTTATTTAGATATTATTATAATTTAATATATTCATAAAAAAATTAATGTAAAAAATATTCCTAGTGTATTTGATACCATTCCATCATTATTATTAAACTGATTCCATAATCCTTTTTAGATAGATATCATGATGGAAAAATCAGTCCTTGATTATGTATTCCATAATTTCATGTTTTTAATAAACAATCCAATTTTTATTCAAGGGTATTCAACATTAAATACCAATGTTTCATATATTTTATACAGCATTGTATAAAACAAAAAATTATTTAATGTATCATTTAAATTTTGAAATACATTATTTTTTAATAGATCAATGTGGAACACATAATGATAGATTTATGAATGTTGAATCATGATAGAACTCCAAATAATTTTGTATATTGTTAATAACTTGATATGACATGTTCATGAAACCATAAAAGAAATCATTGCTAAATTTTGATGATACCTTGGTAAACGATCGTGGTAATATTATGTGTATCGAATTTTATCCCTCTGATTCACTGTGTACAAAATTAATCTATATAGATAACATGTTTCTGATACCCTAAAAGAATTACATAGTAATTTTTTATGATTATATAGAGAATAAACAATGAAATATGTAATCGAGAAACCTAATTTTCTGTAATTAATTATATTTATATGAGTATCTCATGTTTATGTTGTTGCCACACATCCATGATGTTCCTCATTTACGTAGGCTCATGTAATTCCACACATACATATGATCTTGTTTCTTCTTGTGTAATTTCTGATTATTCTCTTCCTCGTGTTCTTATGATCATGATAAAACAATATTACTTATGTTTATGTTCTTATATTATACCTCATTTTTGACCCATGATTTTCATTTAATATTTATTTTCATTGAGTTTCTCTTACCGAGGATCTGACCTCTCAATATTTATGTGTTTCCTTTTCACCATGTTATGATAAAAAGTAATATATATGCCTAGAATTTTAGAGTACCATGGTGGTTGACATTGTTGGATATTTATAATACTTGTTACACATTATAATTTATATTATAGAGTGGGAAAAATTCCATTTATTTAAAATTTCATGTTTTTTGTTATGTAATGATTTTTCCAAAGTGTCTATAAATATAAAAATAAATGTTCCTAGGAATGTATGTTATTCAATATTTGCTGTAAGTCATGTAGTTATTAGAAAACCACATTATGGGTCACTCATAATTCGTATCTGATTAAGGATTAGATAACATTTTCGGTTTGGATTTGAAATAATGTTAATTTTTTTTTTTATAATTTAAGGATGATAATATTTTAAATGGTAGAGAAAATCCTTTATAAAAATAGAGTAATTATAAAATATTGTAGGATTTCGATCAGAATACAATTATAAAAAGTATATCGATATAAATTAGGAATATTTCTAGATTTATTTTAACAGTTTTTTTTTATGAAATATTATATTTATATAATTTTAATTCTTCAATTTATTATTAGTCATGAAATTATGTGTTTAAATGAATCACGAGATTTCATTTTTATAAAAATACCATTATAAACGAGATTTTTTTATAGGGAATGATTATAACTATCTAATTAAAATTTATGGTCAATTACTTTGTAACCAACTATTTATAAAAAATTATTAATTAATTAAATGAAAAGGAAATATTAATATATATTTTTTAATAAATTAATTTAATTACAATTAACAAATGATATTAATGAAATATATATTTTATAAATTTTATTAATTATCTTTTATATTCATCTAATATATATTTTAGTAATACAACATGCATAAATCGAATTTTATTTATAAAACCAATATTTTTTAAGAGGGTAATTTTACCACCCTTTAATGGTGGCCCATTTTAAATAAAAATTTGGACACATTAATAATTATTAAATGAAAACATAATCATATTTTTTTTTATGTGGGATATAATAATTTACATTAGATGAATTTTATATATTTCTCTGATAAATTTCAATGTTTGTTGAATATTAATAATATACTAAATTGTAATTGAATTCATATTTTTTCATCAAAAAAATTTATTTCGTTAAATCAAATTTTGAATGTTTTTAATGTATAAATAGAATATATTTTTATTATTTAATATAATTTAGGTCATTCTAATTTATCTTATATTGAATGTAGATGTAAATAGAGTTCAACATTTTGATATGTTAGAACATAAAAGAAACATGTTTTCTCTTTTCCACAACGATATTAATTTGAAATTAATTATTTCCATTTATATGTTTTTAAATTTTTAAAATTTATTAAGTTTTTTGAATCATTACATCCAAATTATGTAAATAACTTTCTTTTATTTTTGGGAATTTTGAATAATAAGTTAAGTAATTTTTATTAAAATATGGTTGTACAGAATATAAATTTCACTATAAATATCAGTTTGAAATCTAATATGTGTTTATTTATTATTGAAATTAATTTCTAATTTTTATGACTTAAATAATTACTGTAATATCTTAAACATTAATGATGCAAAAATAATTGAATTGATGAGAAATCAATAAAAATAATTATCATTAAAATGATAATAGCCATTAAAACAAAAATAAAAAAAAGACCTAATCATATTGGTTGAGTATATATCAACCATTTTCATTCATGTTTCTAGTTATTGGACATTTTGAACCATATTGAACTTATTATGACACTTATAATATTTTTTTAAAAGTGATATTAAAGTTGTCACATTCACATTTTAATAAATATTGATTTTTTAAAATAGTATTTTCTAGATGATATATTATATTTTAATTATTCCTCTAGAATGTAGAATAATTATTTTCATTATGGTATTGTATTTATAAATTTTTATCTAATAAATAGGCATATAATATAATTTCACAAAATTGATTATTTTATTATTTTGTTTATGATGATAAAAAATTGTTAATAATATTATTAAAATAAAAATATTGGAATAAAAAATATATAAACAACATATATAGACAACTTTGACCTATTATGAATATTATAAAACATTTTTTTGGAAGTTAAATTTTTATCATTATTATATTAATAACCAATTATTTATATAGTATCAAAATTGACACTACTGATTGTCAATCAATATAATGTATTATTAAATTATATAAAAATATTAAAAAAATTATTAAAAACATATAATAATTATTAAATGGTTTAAAATGTTATATATTTTTATTTTATGTTCTAATTATCATCAAATAATTAAATATTTCACCATTGAAATATTGAAATATTTTTTATCTTATTTAAAATTAAATAGATTAACTAAGTGTTAATGAAAATTATATGGACTAAATAGATTGAAAAAATGTATAAAATTTATTGTTTTATAAGATTATAAATTATCTAAACTCTTGTAAAAAATAAGTCATTTTGATGTTTTTGGATATTGTTTGTATTTATTATAAATTAATATTTTTGGAAATATTAAAGGTGCCGCCAACCTCATCTATTAACGGGAACCTCCTCCTTGATTTATTTATAAATCATTGAGACTTAAATTTCATCAGTCCTCAACCCATATAATTTTATTACTTTGATAACAATATTATACTAGTTCTTTTCTTCCCAAAATACCAATATTTGTTCCTTGAAGAGGAGATCTAGAGGGAGTTTGCCAAAGAAGACGTAATATCTATTACCTACACCCTCCAGATCATTTCATCTTCTACTTACAATTCCTTTTTTTTCATTATTATGTAATATCATGAGTATGACCAATATAATTATATGTTATTATAAATCATTAATATCATTATTCTAACATTTAACCATCCTACAAAAAACAAAATCATCACATGTGCGTACGTACGACTTACCTCCTCCATGATGTGGTGTAATCTTCTTTTACCACCACTTTACTTGGATGGGTATAATGCAAGAAATAATTACTATAATTTACTATTATAATAATATATTTATTTTGGAACAATATTTGTGCCATCCAGTTCCTTACCATTTCAAAATTAAAGGAATGATATAATCACTTGTGCATATGTATGAACTACCGTCTCCATGATGTGATTTCATTCCTTCTACAAGATATCCATTAAATAACGATTATATAAATTTATATAATGAAAAATATGATATATAATATATTAATATATTCTTATAAATGATATAAATATAATATATGAATAATAATTAGAACTTATTCAAAAAAATAAACATATAAAAATTTAGTCATTTATACCTAAATAACAAGTAATAATTAAATGTTATTAACAAAAGGATTATAATATTATCATATATGATATCATAAAAATTATTATTACTCTTTAATAATTCAATGAAATTATTTAAATAATTATACTCGATGTTCAAATACATATAAATGATATCAGACCTAAAGGAAGTGATAGATTCACAATGTCATTATTATCTGATATTTTTTATACGCATGGATTAACTAGGGTATATTTATCAACCACATCAATATTTCTTAAATATGTAATATTATTTATATTTTTATGATTTTTTTAATTTTATTTGTAATCAATAGTGAATTGTTATTAAACACTATAAATGAAATATTTTGTTTATTCATACTTCGTATATTTCTAGTTGTCTGAAAAAAGTAGAAGATGAATGTTTTCTAGGAACTTATATTTCATGACATGTTTTTACTATTTCAAAACACTTTATTACAATGATTATTCCTTTATAATATATCAATTATATTTTAAAACATATCATTTTGTTTCAAAACTGTGTGGAATGTGGAGAAAATAAAATGTTTTTGAAGAAGTAAGGATATTTTCTTCAAGAATTAATTTCTGATGTTCTATCAAATTTATTATCCATCTATGATGGAATTCATTAACATGGTTATTTTTCAAGTATATTGTCCCTATTATTACCATGTTTTATTATTTTTATAATTCAATTATATTTATGAAATACAATTTCTATATGGATTGTGTAATGATGTAATGATGATTATGAAACCAATATTATTCGTTGGGTTATTCTATATTGAATGATTATTGTTTTTGGGGAACACATAATATTTTTTTTATTATGGGATTGGTGGGACCTATATATCAATCAAATTCATTTGTTTAAAGATTTATATCTCATTAGACCCTTCAAGAACCTACATATAATGTCGTCAACATAGGGTCTTAGGTCATGCAAGCAACAAGATTTTTTGATCTGGTGTTTCAGACCATACTATTTATACTACTGAGACTAGATTGTAGTCCTCACATAGGTATCAATATGAATAACCATTTTTAGAGGATCTATATGGAACACCCACAGTATTGACTATATTATATGACATCATGACTCATCCATGACTAATCTATGTTAAGACATACTAATCCTGGTATCAATCTCATCCATTTCATTACAATTCATTAAATATTTAGAGAAGTGTAAATGACCAATAGACGAGAATATCAAGTACTAGATGACCATAACACATCATCAATTGGTTCTTGATATACTACCAGCTAAATAATGACACACTATGGGAAATTAAATTCCCCACGCATAGAAGTATGATGTGTTAAAACACCTTTCCGGGATACTGTAATGTCACTTGATCCTATATGTGCTTCACCAATCAGGTGATATGTGTGAGGTACTTTTCAAAGAAATGAATATCCCCATTCATTTTGATACTGGAGTATCTTCCTTTGAGTCCTATCACATAATATATGTTGAGAATGAATACTATCATGCTTTTATTTCCTTTTACAAGGATAATGAGATTTAGACTATCCTTGGTAATATATGGAAATTATACATCACAATAAAGATAAATATCACATATATCATCTCCTACCTAGTGGATATTAGCTCTAGGATCTGTCCATCCCAACACTTATTGTCAAGAAACATTGTTTTATAGAAGCATATATAACTCTCTCCGACCATAATATTTTAGGTTATGATGATAGTGAGGATAATCCACATAGAAATATTATTCTTATGACTTAATTTAAAGCCCTGGTATCAAGAAATGAATTTATTAGGCTTTAAATATAATTCCCATAACTCCCTTTTGGGAAGGCATTGACTTTATTTCTATGTAGTGGTTCTCCGTTCATAAACCCAATACGTAAAATTATCCCTTGATAATCAAGTAGGCATACTCTATTGAGCTTGTTCCCGAAAAATCTTTTGAATCCTTCTATCTAGAAGTCAGTTACTATAAAAGGGTGAGAAAATAGATCAATAGTGATAGTGTTGAGTATATCCACTCCACCAATGATATTATAGTTGCTTTTATAGATACTACAAAAGACAAGAAATTTACAATCATTCTCCCAATCATCTAGCTGAAACCCTTAATTATAGAACTAGAAATTTTGTTCATTATCTCAAAGAATAATGATTGCTTAGAGACTATATCATTCATATACATGATACAACATGGAATATATGAGAGACCCACACTATTATGTAATATGGATGGATCTTCCACATGTACATTAATTCCTAGAATATCCACATATATCTAAATATAGGGTTTAAATATTGGAATTCGTCTCAACATGAAGGATTTGAAATCAAATGTGGGCCTCAAAATCGGAACTCATAAGATATAGATTTAGCAGGTTTTGTCACCTTAATTACTATGCAGAAGGAACCCAACACCTAGGATAATTCAACCACAAAAGATGATTCTACTAATACCCTTGGGTCTATTTATCATGAATAGCCACATCCTCCCTTTGATCCCCTTGCATCATATGATGAATATGGTTTGTAGGATGCCCTCCATCATTTGTTGATGGTGTCTCTCCCACTGTTGTTGATTTGAAATCGGTAAACCATGGAGATAAAAAATATATAATGCATACACTGACAAACAATAATATGTTATATATATAACAAAAAATGTTCATCATAATATTGAATTAGAATGAAAATTTCTATTTTTATAGCTATAATGAGCTTATAGGCGTATATCCGCAAGTCTTATTTGATCAGCATGGCCTCTTAATTGGTAACTGTGGGTTCAAATAACCTAAATATTCCTCATTTCTATGATTCCATGTCTAAGGCTAATGTTTACATGTTTATTATGTCAATATCTTCAAAGAGGTATAGTACCTCAAATGGATGAAATATAATTATTATTATAAAAAAAGAATAATGGGAAAATCATAGTTTATGTTGTATTCTAATACTTCAAACGCCATTTTACGAAGGTTTATTTTTCCTTTTGTTGACTAAAATGTTGATTAATACTAAAAATCAATTTCTTTACCACTAGTTACTATATAAATATTTTATGTATAATCATTGTTGTATACCCCTTTGGATGCTAAATCTACTACATTATGGGAACCCCATGGATGTTTTTTCTAGTGGTGATACCTTGAACCTTCATTTATAATAGTTCATCATAACAACCTTTCAGGAACCATATCATCAAGCCTTCCAAATGCATTCAATACAATGCTACATGTATAATTTAGTGTCCATGTTTGAGCAATGCTAGAACCATATCATGTACCATGATAAAGTTTTCATCTTACTATCCTCCCATCACTTAAATATAAACATGTTGATGTTTTCATTGTTGGTTATATATGTTAATTTCCTTATATTCAACATCAAATATAGATGCATCAGGATCTATTCTGATAAAATATAGGCATTTGACCAAATGCATCCTCCATTAAACCTTATGTTGTTCTGATAAATCTATGTGAAATTATCATATATCCACTATTTAATTATGAATATGGATAATAATTGTAATCCATAAACAATGATAATGAAAAAATGTGTCACATAACACTAGGATGAGGAAAACCAATCATATTTGAGAATACTAAGAAGTATCTTCTTCAAACCATATACCTCATGCCACCAATCCTAGGAACTTATCTACTTCATTTTTTGACAACCCAGGGAAGGTAACTTATTAAATCTATATACTATAAGAACACTTAGGGAAAGTATAATATATTATATTATCTCAACTATATGCTCCATGACAATAAAACCATTTATTTCTCTGTTATGAAGATATTCCTCTCACGGGTCATAGTAGTAAAATGATACAAGATTAATTTCAACATAACATGATATATCTAGTGTCACTTGTTGACCTAATAAATTAAATCATCATCCTCCAAATTCTAGCATCAAGATTGGAAAATCAGGCCATAATCCTCTATAAGTTTGATTTCAGGTGTTTCCCATAAAACCATTAATGACCAAGAGTGAACACGCTTCCTGGTGGACCATTTTTTCCCTATGGAACTAACCATAGATGTTGAATTCCCATATAAAGTCATTCTTGATGTTGATCAGTTTTTTCCATATTAGATAATTAATTTCTATGGTCTTCCCGAATTCAAACTGTTATATGTTTCATTGGCTCTAATATTAATAGAGTTGGCATAGGGATTGTCTTCATTACTCATGCATAGAAAATCATTCCATACTCGTTAATTATTTCATAAGTATGTACCCAAAAATTTTAGAGCATCCACCCCATATAATTTCTATTGTGTTGGTACTCATGATTTATGTGCCCCTATTTTTTGTATTGGGATTATCTTAAATATTTATTGAGTATATCATCAATGAATATATCATTAGAAAATATGAACCTATTGTATAATATAATGTACTCAAATACTAATGGTCCACTTACTTTCCAAAGTGATGGTGATCATGATTTTTCGTCATAGAATATCCATGTCGATGTGTTAACTAGATTAGATATATCCTAAAGGGCTTTGTCAAGATGAATTTATCATTCACCAAGAAAATAATAGGGTCATCACCCCCACCACTTCATATGATTCAATACAACAATTATATTAACTAGACTTTATTAATTTAATTCCATTAAATTCAACTAGGGTTGAATAAATTCTATATTAGATGAGTGTCTAATTGGTACAACATTCTATCTCCAGGTCGAGTGGAGTGTGAGTGAATCTACCAACGTGCAGCATTGTTCACCCTACAATGTGGCTCTAACAATGAGAATATTCTTTAAAAAAATTGTTTCACTGAAATAATACTCCATTGAATTCAATGGAAGGATAAATCTTAGGTCTTGAAAGAGTTATAATTTAGATCATGTGGATCCTGTCAAGTTGGAATGAAGCTATCCCAAATATTTTTGGGTTTGTTTTAATTTCGGACCTTAAAAGTTAATGAATTCATATAATTCACTAGGATGTTTCATGGATTCCACATCCAAGATATTTTTGAGCACTAACCACAGAGTTTATCCAAAACAACATATATTCTTTTAACATTTAATTTTGGGGACATGATGTTATATATCCCTACCTTCCAAAAAGTAATAACCAGTATAGGTCCACTCTTTCCGAAATAGGTTTATTTTCCAAATGGATAGAGGACGCTCCTACAAAGAATTAAAAACTCAATATATTATCTATTTGTGAACTCCTACATCATTCATTAATCCGGGGTTCCACTCACTATTATCAAGGAAAATGGAAAAAACATAATAAATACTAAGACGTTAAATTTATATAAGAAAAACATCATTTGATAAAATCCCACATCCCTATAGCACATATAAGAGAATTGGAAGGCTGATTATTTTAACAAAACCTAATCTAACATTCTAGTGAAGAATGTTGGATTGAAAAAAAAATATTTCTCTAGAGAAACAGCCAAATTCCAATGGTCATGTTAGAAAATGACTCCAAATCCTACCCTGATGACCCCTAATAACTATTTTATGGTACTGAGGTAGTTATACCAATATATGTTCATATACCACTGTTCTAGAAACCTATTTATGAGCATTAGATATTTTGTAGTGTAATATAATTAAATTTAGTTGAGTTATGTTGCATCAATAAAAACATTCTATGGGCAATGCATATCTTTGAAGGGAATAAGAACCAAGTAGTCTGGGAATTAAATAAGAATGATTTCCTTAGATAGTTCCTTCCATGGGAAAAGGTGTCGGCTCTTAAGATGACAATGATACCTAGTAAGAAATAGAATGAGTTAGACCCCATACGGGAAGGTACATAGACCATCGAAAAGGTCCACCCCAATGGATCACACTCTTTAATCACCATGGATAAAGAGAGTGTCTAACCTACCACAAAAACCATGTTTCTCAAGTATTTCATCACATGGAAAATTATTCTGAACTCTACATCATTAAAAATGATTCCATGTTTGTTCCCTAGTTCCACAAATTAGATACATCATATTCTTAAGCTATATGACTTTAAGCTACAATTCATAATGTTTTTATCACGTTACCTTAAAATATATAATTACCCTATGTAGTTGACATATGATGACTCATATGTCAAAAGTTATCTCACCATAAAATACTTCCACAACAAGTGAGGTTAAATATTATCCTTAAAGTAAGTGATGAAGATAGGATACCTCCTATGATCAAAATGAGATGTATACATGTCCTCATTATATGATGTAAAACAAAATGATGTTTTTGGTCCTAAGAGGAGAGGACCCCCCCCCCCCAATTATAGAAATGGTCTGCTACCATGCCGTATTCCATAAAATTGAGTGTATTTATACCATACCTTATTGGATATGTAAGGATGCCTAGATCTCATATCTCAAGTCCTGCTACAAATCCGCTCTACACCAAACCCTTTTTGTTGTTTCTCTCAACTAATAGATAGAATTGGAAGTTGGTACAATAATAAATAATGGTCAAAATGCAATATACTTATGTTATCATATGTAAGAGGTTAATGAATATATAAATTTGAAAACATGTAGGGGAAACCTATGAAATATTTAAGATCTTTCCCTCCGGTTCTCCTTTGGAACATGGGAATAAAATTATGTTGTAAATAAAAATGTTTCAAAGCTAAGTGGATCCATTGTAATCCTTGGATAAACTTTTCGGTCCTCACTGTACACATAAGATTATAATTTATTTTTGATAAAACATTAACATCTCCCACTAATCATGTCATTACACATGTCCCATATATGGAATGTTAAACTAAGTGAAATCATGGGTAATGCATTTTAACTTGCATCTCTAACAATCATGTCCTCAATGTTTGATGTTAAATGTGTCCAATGTCCTTAATACAATATTTCAATATAAACAAGCTTCATCCATGTTGTATAATGTAAAAACAAAAAAAAATCATGCCCTTGCCTAAATCAATTATATCTATTTGGATTTGGTCACTTATAATACCACCTGACATCATTTATTTCAACTTAGTATCCAAAATTATCTTCCCCTTGGAATGTGAGTAAAAATATTTCCTAAACTAACCCATTCTCTACTATGGTGTTGGTTATATAACATAAAAATTTTGTTCTTTGAATGTCTCTTGGAAACCAAGATTAAATCCCCTAAAAGGTATGTTTAAATTATTATTAGACCAGTATTACTACACAGAATGTTTATAACCATGCTTGTTTAATACCAAGAATGTTGAACAACATCCAAACATTACCTTTAATCACCCCAAGAATAATTTATTTCTTAATTTGGATCCTACCACCCTCCATATTTGATTGTGATACCCCTAGAAATAATATTTTCTGACCACATTAGTTTACATGCCATCCTGAGAAAAAACCTTAGAGTGGTTTCAATTGAATTTATCTTATAATCATTTTTAAAAATTGGTCAATGATTGACCCCCAATTTAGACACACAATTTTTTGTTGTGTGAGGGTCCTGAATTTTGATCATGGTCAGTAGTCATCCTTATTGCCATTCCTTCTACTGTGAAATCCAGATCATGGGTGTCTTGATTCATGTCTATGGTCTACCCATTTGTTTGGGTAGAATCAAAATCCCTTGAAATTACCCATTAATTAACCTATGAATGTTTATAAAGTGTGACCTCAATGTTGATGTTCCAACTCTCAAACAAAATCATTCCAGTTTAAGAAAATCAGGGGTTTCAATGAAAATTTGTAACCCCATGTGTTTATACCATATATGGAAATCTGATATATGTGAATAGCCTTTTGTTTTCTATTTTTTTCCACAATAATCATGAGTCATGTTGGTTTTGGATTAATGTTTGGTTGTATAATTAATATTACTAAGATGAAAAAAATTCAGATTTGTATTTGTTAAATCAAGTAGAAACAATAAAATATTTTGGAGGGTAATTCAATCACTAATGGATTTCCATTATTCTTACCAAAAGAAAGTACATGGAGGATTATAAATAACGATTGGGAATTTCATCGTAGATGGAAAATCTCTTGTAGCCATCATGTCCCACTAACATTTAGTTGTACCAGTAACTTCTTCCGTAGTAGCACTGTAGAATCCATAATCCCAAACTCACGCATAGTCTTTCCCAACACAACGATCCCCCTATAAGAAAACCACCTATAATACATTTTCCATAGAAACCACCATATACACCTTTAGTTGATTTATAATATCCTACAATGAAATAATGACCACCTCATGGTGTTTCTCTTTTACCTATAATTGAATCATATCCATATTCAACTACTAGTAGTGCATCAAAATCATCATAATTTAATTTCTAATATATTGAATCAATATATTACAATTCTACCTGATCTAATTTGGAATAATATTCCTAGGCTAGGTCGAAAAAATCAAAGGAGTCTATACTACCAGTCCATAAGCTCATGATCTACTAGTAGAGGGACCACATCCATCTTGTTAGATCATCTCGAGTTGTGCGGGTAATAATTCTACACACACATCAACAAGATTTGTTATGTATTATCCCATTATCCTCATTATATAAATAGATATGTTCCTTAATATATTTAAGTTTCATAGGTTTATATTGAATGAATGATTCTATAACATATACCATATAGACATATATAGGAACCTGTTCAAACTGTATGGGATCTAGTTCTAGGTGAAACCTGATCATTCTAGAAACTTCATTCATATTTGGATCCCCTAGAACATCTTGTAGAACCAATGATGTCTGATTGATCATCACAATATCAACTATCCTAATTGGATCTATGATCATAACCACCTATATAAGGGCCACGACATATCCAGTCTCCTATAGTGTGATATATGCAGTAGTTACAACCATAATATACTCTTAGACTAGCCATTTTTAGGTAATGAACTCATCCAACCTTGTTCGAACAACATCATTATACCTTACGACCTCTAATACATACTTCACTAGATCATGAAACGCCATGGGGGGCTAGTCCCCAGACAATGATTTCATTTATATTTATGGTTAAATGTAAGTTTAGTTAAAATTATGTGAGGAAAAAATAAGTAAATTGGTTGAAATTGGATAATACATATAAGAATTATACAAAATTTATAGAAAGTATTTGAGGTTCACTAAAAGTCCTAACTTTTATTGTGCATCAATAAGAAACAATTTATTAGCTATTAGAGATTCTCTTATACTAGACACAATGTCAAATTAAAAAATAAAGCATGTAAACAAATTTTTAAAAATAAAAAACCTCAAATTCATTTAAGGAAATAAGTGTTATGAAGAAGAACTTTGGGCTATTATGACACCACGTCAGTGAAATAAACCACCTTGATGACACATAGTCGGCCACCTATGACTGTAATGTCATAATGAGCTCCTCTACCCAAAAAATCATGGATCGGGAATCTCTTATCCTCCCTATTTTTATGGATATTTCATGCCACTCTCCTTTGTTATCATAGATTCTTGAATAATGTGGATTTCCATTAAAATCATTAAAATATTGGGTGAGGATCACGGCATAAAAATTGTAAATGTTTATCTCATTATAAATAGAGAATTATTCCACAGGGGATCCCATATATATTAGTCACTCCCATATGATTCCTTCTGTACAGATCCTTAAATACAAGATGCATTATTAGAAATTTTTGGAAAATAGTAATATAGAGTAAAAAGAATTCCTAGTAGCACCTTATACAGATTTGTTAGTGGTGGAATAATGTTGTGAAGTTTAATTAGGTATTCTATATATATAATATATTAATCCACCTCATTCTTGAGTGAATGAATGCCTTACATTTAATTTCCCATTCTACACTTTTTTATTCTTTCATCATGAATAAATATCCATATCCCATGATGAGTGGTGACTTGTATATGGAATCCCTATATCTTTTAGGAATATAGAAACATAGTGTCACCAAGAATATCTGAACAACACAACCACATCCATGAATCATAGTATTGATCCATCAAACCCACTATGGAGAGTCATCTATCCTCCCTATGACATTTGCTAAAAAATTGTGTGTCTGATTCTCCTCTTATTAATTTGATGGTCCTATGAGATGTTAACTCAAAATGTTATGTACTATTATTTAATATCATCATGAACAACCCAATAAAAAATGCCTCAAGAAAATGGTTGTGGTTCCCATCCCTATAATCAACCTATGTTACCCAAAAACATAATATCTCCCTAGGATACACATTTTCCCAATGTAAGCACAAATTCATAGAAGATCCCATAATAATCATTGGTCGAAGAAAGATAAATCTCCCTTTATTATCTTATAGTGTGAAATTACTTAATATTTTTTAGTTGAAAAAGTGATTAAATTCATCACATACCCCCCGTTTATACCATTAGGACCACTATATTTTATAACATAACATCAAATTGGACTAATAAATGTTGTATAGTTTGAATATTAATTTTCAGTAAACCCTTATCACAAGTACCCAATATAGATATTCTAAGAGGCATGACCATTGATATTTTATCCCCATTCTATCATCTTTCAGCATCCCCATTGGAAGGGGGATGGGTTGAAGAAGAAGTGCTCCACTAGCCCTACCCTCGCTAGCATGCATGTTGGATCCATCTATACAGGTTGACTCCCAGCTATGATAAACTTTGATTTTCAGATGTCATTACTAGTTGGGTGGATGGTATTTGGGTACTCATGCCCCCAATGTTTGTGTTTAATCATATATAAAAGAAATGGATGCTCCCACACAGGTGAAATATGGTAATTCTCATACTGATGGGGAACATAATCTGAAATGACTTCTCCAACAAATGTTTAAACTATAGATAAACTACCCCACTATCAGTGTTGATATCATAATGAGGGTGCCCAGTCACACCTCAATTTTAATAACATAGAAATGAAAAATTAATATATATATATATATATATATATGAGAACTATATTGAATCCCAAATTTCTAATTATAAGACCCTTATACGTGACATTTTATCCCCACATGCACCATTTTCGTACATAAAACTTTCTATACTTTGAGTGATCCATGTCCCACATAGATTATTCTGGAAAATAGAAAATCATTATAGTATTCTATACAAAGGTGGAATTTGTTGTTCCCCAAATACCTCCTAACACGTTGGTCAGGTGTGATATTTAGGTGATAGTGGATATTGAACTATGAAGTCCATGCATCACTGAACACACCAACCCTCAATTTCTCCACATAAACAATGTCACATGGTGAGTATCCTAGTATTTATATGCCCACTGATCCAATATTATTCCACCCTGGTTCAGATCCAACTCTTTGATCTAACCCTATAGGAAGACAGAAAAACACACCATGAGAAATGTCTCATTGTAACACATCAAAATATTGTGAAATACTTCTTTTCAAATTAATTTAATCTTTTTGATATTTTTTATTTCCCAAAATACTGAATATACCTTTTGTTATACTAATAACAAGATGTTTGACTTCCATTGTATAAAAATAAAGTTGATATAGTGGTACACACAACACTTATACAATATTTATGTCTTATCAACACTATTCTTGGATTGTGTTACACAAAATGATGATTTTTTATAGCATTCATTTCATGAAAGTGTGAGTTTTACCAAACAATATTAAATTACTAAAATATTATTATTTTACATAATAATATATAAACTATCCATTTTATTAGTAATTATGAATAATATTATCTAATTTTTGAATAAAAATGTTTTATAATTGAATTCATTGGTTTATGGTGAATTTGAAATGATAATATATACCATTTGATTATGAAGGAAAAACATTATTTATATCAACCTAAAGGAAATATGCCTTAATTATTTAAACTAATTACAATTATTTAATGATATCAATGAAATATATATATTTTAGTTTCTATTAAATATATTTTAAATTAATATGATATATTTTATCGGTGTAATATAGGAATAAAAGTAATTTTAAGAATAAATATATATACTTTTCGAAAGAGTAATTTTACCAAATTATAATAGAGAATTATTTTAAATACAATATTTGATATGTTTAGAATTTATATATGAGAACGTAAAATTATTATTTCAAAGAGGGATATCATAATTTACTTTGGTTGAATTTTGTGTAATTTTTGTTATGTTTAATGTTTTGAGGAATATTAAAAATAATTAATTAAAATTGGAAAATACTTTTAGCTTTAATTAATTTATAATGTTTAACAATATATTATATTAGTTTTAAAATATTATTTGAATAAATTTTCTTTTATCATTTTATCCAAGATTTTTCATTGTAGCAAATATCACATTGACTTCGGAAATAAAAACATGTCAATATTTTGTATGTTTTCTAGTTAAAAAAAAATTTATAATTTCATATGCAAGGTAAATATTCAATTATTTTTCCATTTTTTGGTGTTTTGAATTATGAAAAATGGATTTTATATTTGGAAAAAATGTACCAAATTTATAAAATAGTTCATATTTATTTTCGTACACTTTAAATTGTAACATTATTAATTTTTATTACCATGGTAAAATGTAATTCAAAAATTTTGCCTGTATATAATTTTAAAAATATTAGAAAAATATAATAACACATATCCAAATTTTATTTTATGATTTTTATTGAACTCTTAATACATATGGATCAAAATTGAATAATTCAATGGACACACATTTAAGACACTGACTAAAATATTTTTAAACTCAATGGGAGTTAAAAATATAACAATACTAGTTTAAAAATATATAATATTTTTAAAATTATTTTAAATTGAAGTTATTCTAGAATATATATATTATTATGAAAGATACAATTTTTATATAAATCATATTAATTTTTTTTAATTCCTATTCCTAAAATAATTATCAAAAATAATAACAAAATTGTGATTTAGTAATTATTCTATTAATGAAACAATAAATTAAATGATATTAGAAATATTAAATGAAATATTATATTAATTAATTAAACTCATTGAGTAATTTTTTGGGTGAATATAACATTTTATGTGTGCAATAAGTTAATTATATCTATGTAATCTTTTTGGATTGATTTTATTTTAGTCAATGTTATGAATTGTTTCAAAATATTTTATCCAGATAATATTTTATCAATTTATTTAAAAATCATAATAATAATAATTAAATAAAACATATAATATATCGTTGAAAATATCATAAATTTTAAATTTTTAATCCAATGCATACATTATATATGAAAATCAAATTCTATTAATATTAAAAACGTTGTTACCACAGTTTAAATTAAAATATATTAATTAAGGATTAATCAAATGATAATATTTAATATAACATAAAAATTATTTAAAATATATTGATGGATGTTTTTAAAACCCTATTATATCTTTATTTTTAATAATTTTCATTTTTGATGTATTTTCATTTAGATTTATTTTATTATAAAATATTTTTTTAAAATTTCAAAAATCCATTTCCCCTATATTATAAATGGGAACCTCTCACTATCTTCTCGTTAAGCCTATGAGATTATTTTATTCTAAAAAACTCTATCTAAAATTCATCCCAAAATTTATACCTTCATCCAGAAATAATTACATTGGTCATAAGGCCAACATAAGTAGACATTTTTTCAAATTAAAAATTGATATCCAAAGATAGGGTAATGTTCATCAATGAATGTATTTTGTTTATTTGTCCCTTGAACCCCTTAAATTATTATTGTTTAATGATTATATAATAAAATAAGTATCATAAATATATATTGATGCTTTTATATTATGGTTTCTACCTACAATCACACAAACATCCATCAACTGGTTAAAAAATCTTACAATTATTTTGTGCGGTGACTTACCACCTCCTGAAATGATGTTTGTTTTTTTCCATTATCACTTCTCATGGTAGGGAATTAAGAAGTGAAATATATATATATCTTTTATATATGATATTTTATATTTATTTATTATTATATAATCATTATATAACACATACCTTCAATCATTCCATTTTTTGTAAATACAATAAAAATCGTTCGTGGTTGTGCTGATACCACTTCCCCAAAGTGATGTGATTCATTCAAACACTCCATTAAATGTACTAATGATTCGTTTGGGAAAATTTACAATATATATGACATAATAATTAAAATTTAATATATATATATATATATATCAGTCAATAATATTCATTCAAAAGGATAAATAAAAGGAAAAATTGTTTATGCATACATATGGACTACCATAACCATGAACGATGAATTCCATTTCTTATTTATATTATTTATATAATTTATAAACTTCTATATATTATCTATATTATATAAATATACATCATTTTTTAAATTATGGATATATTACAATCATGATCTATGTTAGAGGATCAATAATAACATGTCAAAATAAGTGGATATTACCTAAAACTTAACCCTTACATAGAATAGATAATAAATAGGTAATATAAGGTCATAAGTAAATAATATATGGTATGATTTATTTTGATATGGCTAGTTAATATATTTATAATAAACTTATATTTATTATATATGTTTTTAATAAATATGATGAGTTTGAATGCACAAGGTCAGTGATTTCACATCACAATTTATTTCTATGAGATATATAAAAAATAACCACTTATTATTGTTATGGGGTGTATATATTTTCCAATTACATTTTATATATTTATTTTCCATTATTTAATGAAATTAAATATGTTAATTGTTTTTATTATTTCATTGTTTTTACAGTTTAAAAGTTACTCAATCAGTAATGTACTATTTTTTCAATTTTTCTTATATTGAGATATATGTTTTGTTGTACACATATATTGTACTACATTGTGTATATAATTTAGATTGACATTTTGTGTCATGAATTTTCTTCTTTTCATGGAATTTTATGATTTAGGTAATGTTATTCTCTCTTCATTTGGAAATATAAGTTCCACGAAAATATTTTTTGTAATCTGTTATAAAAGTGTTATTAATAATGTTTTGTTCATTTTAAACACATTGGATTTCAAAGATCTTAAAAATGGTTTAAAATACTCATTTACATGTTCTCTAGTTTATTTTCAACGAATTATTTTAATAAATAATCTACTATTTTAAAATAATTTTTTAAAAAGGAAAGGATATTTCCACAAGAAATGTTTTTAAAAGAACATTCAAAAATATATTCCATCTAATATGAAATTGGTTTTTATAACCCATGTATTACAAGTGATGTGATCAAATGGTTCAATTGTTATTCACTGATTTAATATTTAATGTTTATAAGGGATTTATTTTTCTGAATTACATTTTATATCTATGAGTTATCTTATGAATAAAGTTTTAGAAAAAATATTTTATTACATGGGTTTTTGATATAAGGAATGATTTATGTTCTTATAGAACACATATGTTTGGTTTTAATTATATTACTGGTGGGACCAATACTTCCATTATGTTATTTTGGTAATTATTCCTATCTCATGAGATAATTATGGGAGTCATGTTTACGGTCTTGATACATGATGGAAGATGGGTAAAACAATAATTCTATATGATGATTGGGAAACTCTAACTATTACTAGGGGAGGACAATGACTGGGGATGGTGGTGTGTCCCACCCAGTAGGTACAGTCCAAATAATGTTCCCTATTATGTTTCCTAAATGTGACTTGGCTTACAGGGAATGATACTACATGTTTAATTTTCTTCCACAAATTCCATGTATTATTCCATGTTATGATGTCACAGATTATGCAATTGACTTCCTTGTGATTCCTAATCTTTTAACTATAATTATTTATTACATAACTCATGTCTATTGTATTTGATATTAATTATAAGGTTTTTTAATGATGTCGTAATGTTCTCATACCGTTATTCCCTCGTTTATTCTTATATATCACCTTTTTTAATGCTTACTAATAATTTGATCTCACTATTTTCTTATATTTTTTTCCTCAGTATATGAAGTATAGTCTTGATAGAAAATCGTTTATGAAACACTTTTATATTCTATGGGTTATAATATTTTTAATAAAATTTAATTTTATAGGGTATGATATGATTTTTGTGAAACCCGTATATTTCTTTGGGATTGGATATGGTAAAAAAAATTATATTTTGGAACATGTATATATGATTTTATTTTGTAACGGATGGGGAATATATATTCCCCCAATACATTCGGTAAATATTTATATCTAATGAGATATTGATGTGAATCTAGTTTATGGGATTGATCCACTTTAGAATATGAGGAATCTCGATCCATAATAGGGATTTGGGGAAACCCGATCCACTAGGAGAAGATCAGAAACTTGATCCAATATGGGAATATAGGGAAAAATAATCCATTGTAATTAAAGGACATCAACTGGGAATAATATCATTGCCCTACCAATAATTGTATACCACATGAAGTTCCTTGCTGTGTTTTTGAAAAAATAATTGCTTATAGAGAATTATATTACATGTTTGTTTGTTTTGAAAATATTATACACTTTAAGGCTATGATATGCTCACATGGTTCATGTTCATTATTATATTAGGATTTATGTCCTATGAAATTCCAATTTTTAGGCCATGTCTCCAACTTCTGATATTTGATATGTATAATATTATGTTCAAATGTCATTCTCATGTTCTTATACTCTTATGTTCATGTTGTTCTTACATATTTCCTTTTTTACAATTCATAGGAATTCAAAATCACCACATTATTATATTACTATTCCCCATGTTATGAAGAATGTGTTTATATAGAAATTCAAAAGGGAATGATCATTGTGGAAGACATTGATGATTTTTCTCCATGATATAATATTTTGTTAAATGTTTCAAAAGACTCTAAAGTATTATCGTCATCCATAATATTATTTTTAAGATGTACATTGATAAAAAATGATATATTATCCAAGTTTTTAATCTCTGGTTACTATATCAAGTGTCCCTTAATGATGTGATACTTAAGGGGTAATTTTCTCAAAGTACATCTATTAATTTCAATGTTTTTCTAATTTATCATAACAGCTGTCATCTATAAAGTATTATCTACTTAATAACCATGTATATACTAGAGTTTTGTGTTTTTATTTTAGTATGTCATATCCATTTCATTTTTAATATCCTTTTATTCAAATAAACAAAACTTTTGTCCAAATTATGTCAGTTTTCCATCTCTACAAATACTAAATTTTAATTTTTCCTTACCACCTTAATGGATGGTCAAAAAAGAGTCATTCTCATTATTTAATATTTAAATAGTTATATAAAAACATATTTTATGATCTATAAATAGTATTAGTACATAATATTATATGACACAAAAATAGTTCATGATGTTTCAAAAAACATCAAAAATAAACTACAAATTTCTTATTAACACTTTATCTAATGAATCAGCATAATGTATAAAAAAAATTATATATAAGACCATTAATAATTTTTTGTGTTCAATTATAATATTCCATTCCACATATGGATTTTTAATCACATTTTACATGAACATGCATAATTATACACACAGGATTTGATCTTGAAAATATGATACAAACGCACTTAAAACCATTAAAATAATTTAATATTACTATTGACTGGGTTATATGATGTTATAAATAATAATAAAATTATTTATAAATATGAATATAGTTAAAATAGGAGTTAATAAAATTCCCTAACCTATTATACTGGATGTTATAACACATCATAAACAAGTCAAAGGCTAGATAAGGGAATTCTTAACCCAATTTCCCTTCACTGGGTTAAAATTATACTTTTTGATTATGTTGTTGTAATATTATTTTTTTAAAAAAATATGTAATATATTATTTTTATTTAACTTTTTAAATGTTGATTTAAAGTGAATAGATATAATCTATTCATTTGAATAACACTCACTTCATTCCTTTGATATTTATAATTATTTTTCATTTCAAAATTATATTTTAATGTAAATTTTTCAAAAATAAATTTTTTATTATTTTTATTTAATGAAAAATAATTTCCTCATTCTAATCACATTATTATTTTAATGATTCATTTATATGATTACAATTTTTTGTGTGTTATTTTTTTAAGAGAGCATAAATTTGTAAAAATAAAACATTATTTCCTAGTAGAAAAGTAATTTTTATTTTTTGAATTATTTTTGTGTTATATTTATGCATATGGATATTCGTAATTTTTATGAGTATGGGTGATTAAACAATAAATAAATGTTGTGTGAAGCTTTATATATCTACAATGCATTGGGTAATGGACAAATTTATCCAATATGATTTATCCTAAGGGGTGTAAGGAATATATGATAGTGGTTATTCTAAATGTAACCAGGATGGTTACTCCATATTTATTAGTTAGAGATATATAAATTTAAGAGTGACAAAGTAATGATTCCATAGGTAAACCATATTATTTGTGTTTATTATGATGTTTTACATGAAAATTATGATTTCACAAGGAGTATTAAGGAATATATTATTTATGGGGTAAAAGAGTGACATTGTGAAAACAATTTAATGGGTTTATAAGTATTCATGGTTTGATGGTTTCATTCATTATATTTAAGCCCTGTGATGATGTTTTTGTCCTCATAAAAAAATTTAAAATATTTTTTCACAAGGTATAAGAATGGTTAATTGAATGGAGGAAGTAATGATTATATTTAAGAATAAAATACATGAAAAATAAGTAAATTATTAAAATATTCATAATTTAGAATAAATGGATTCTGTTGTAACATGTATGAACTTGTTATTTATGTGGGATTATATATTAGAGTTATGAAAAAAATATGAAAAAATTAAGCCTAAAAATCATATGTCTTTAAAAAATAAAATTTATTGAAAAACACTAGAATATGTAATGATTAAGGTTGGGTACTAATAATTTATCATTGAATACACCAATTAAAAAACCGAGAGTTTAATAACCAAGATCTAGTTTTTAAAGTGTAATATTCATTGATGATACAATATATCATGTCATAAAGGATTATAAATTTTAATATTTCTAAAGACTAGACAAATTCATGTTATCTATAATACATTGGAGATAAAAAAACATAACATTATAAATGTTTTGAAAAGTTTTTAATATGTTATGTATATCCATTAATAAAATCAAAGATTTATTTTTGGCTTCCCATATAAAGGAAACAAACTAAATGGGTAATATACAATTACTAATGAGGGTATGTGTATTATGGAAGCTATAATTGAAAAAAGGTACAAAATTTTTGTAAAGGATAATACACAAGATATATACATATAATAAATCACTTGAGCGAAAATATATCAAATTATAACATGAAAATATATGTAATTACACTGATAATAATAATAGATTACATATTTATGGAATTGATAATGTTAACCATTATAATCATACCATCAAGGTATCATCCTTGATATCATATTTAAACATAATGTATCACCCAAAAAATTATACTTCTGATCAAATACTAATATATGATATCATTCATACTATTGGTACCATAAAAAGGATATTATTAACAAATCAGAAGGCATACAACAGATTCGCATACCTATTGTCTCAAGTGACATACCAATTTATCATGTGAATATATTATTAATTCCCTCTATCATTATATAATTAATTAATATTATTTCAAAATATGAAACAGATGAATTACTATAGAATTCATTATAAATATTCCATGGAAATCGTTAAACATATATATTATAATAATAATCATATATGACTTGAATGATCTATTATATCAATATATTGAATAACAAGATCATAATCAATCAAATAAAATAATATTTATAGTATAAATATATCATATACTCAATAGAAAATAATAAAAATTAACAAATGATAATATAGATGAAAACAACTTTAAAATATCATTACAAAATTTCTTGGATAAGTAATAATAAATAATAATTAATTTCAATATAAAATATTTATAAAATAATTTTGAAAAAAAATCAAAAAATACTTTTTAGAAAACCCATTAATACATAGATATGATTCTTCTTAAATAATACTGATGAATATGGTAAGAATATTTTTGAAATAAAAAAAATATTTAAAAGGATATTTATTTGATATTTTATAAGAAAAGTAAATCTTAAAAAAATGAAGTAAAAATTCACATTTAAATATCATATTTAGCAAGATGCCAAGAATAGTTTTTTAAAAAAATTCAAATAAAAATTCAAATAATTAAAATTGTTGAAAGAAATAATAACTATGTAAAAAAAATTATGGTATGATTAATTATATAAAAAAAATTATATTTCAAAATATGGTTACAAAATCAGAAAAAAATAAAATATTTATATGAATTTCTTTTGAAAATATTTAATTAAAAATATAAAGATCAAAAAAATAGTAACTATATATATAACAATAAAATATGATTGGAAAATTTGCAGGGTGTAAGATTATGGATATAGGGTGAAAGATTCCCTACCAACTAGAGGTGATATTTTAAAACAATCATTATGCATTTTGAAACATTTGAATCATAATAACTTGGATGAGAAAATGTAAAAAAATATTACATACATTGAATTCATAGTTCTATTGTTAAATATTTAAAATGGATAATATATAAACCGTAAATATGAAAATTTGTTCATAATAGAATACATGTCCGAAAGATGGTAATTTTATATAGATAACACATATAGTATTAATAACATATAACTAGATGACATTGAAGGATATAACATTGTATAGACTTGTTAATAACATGAATTTCATGTATTATATGACAAATTATAATACAAGGAGAGTATATACAAGGCATTAATAAATAAGGTGGTGAATATAGACATATCTCAATGATTCAAAATTGAGATGAGAAAACACTATCCATTTATTAATTCCTTTAATGAATTCTATATGAAATTAAATATTATAAAAATAATCAAATTAATAACATACTCCATAATTATATTCATATATACTATCTTTTAGTTTTTCAATTATAATCATTCATAACACTTATATTTTTTTAGTTAATGTTTACTTTCATCCTTAGGTGTTAAAATTTTCATTAATTACCTAAATGTATCCTAATGGATATGATGGTTATAGATTATTCAAAAATATGTAATCATTAAAAAAATATATGATATTTTAGAATATATTTTTTAAAAAATTTATGATGTCCATGTATCATTATTGTGTATTGTTTGTGAAAATGGAATCGATGTTGAGTTTGTTTTGTGTAATTTATCAATATAAACAGTTTAATTTATTCTGATAGTATATTATTTTATAATACTTATAAAATAATATTTATGAAATATATAACATATTAATATCATATATATTTATCTAATATAGTTTTATAACTATCCATGTAAAGAAGTGATGGAAACAATTACATCGATAATTGGAGTGGTAGACAATATATATGAAAAAATATGGTATTTGTTTTTAAACAGATGGATGTAAATTAAATTAGTCATTTATTTACATTTATAGATTCATATTTATGTTATAAATATAATATTTAACCATTAAATTCTTTTATTGAAAAATAATTGTTAGGTGTTGATAAAAAAACAAAACAAAATGTCTATTGGGGTAGTCTGTATGTACGCATCGATGATGTTTTCAATTTTCAGTTGGTAAAAGGAAGGTAGAAAATTAATTTTAAATAAAAATTAAAAAAATAAATTTAATAATGGTAATTATTTATTTTTTTAGAATTAATATCAATGATTTTTTAAAGGTAGAATAATAATGAATATAATAGAAATGAAAAGTGACTAATTATGAATTTTTAATATCACTCCTAGGGAAAAACCTAATATTTAGTTGATTGGTAATATGGTGGGATTAACAAAATTTGAACATTAAAAATATATTTGGGAAGTTATTTAGTTATTAGTTTTTAAATTAAAAATTACTATGGTGTATAGAGATGTCATGAGGTGAAAGGGTTTTTTATAAGTTAGGCTTGTGACCAATATGTAAATATTTAAGACATTTTAATCATGAAATGTCTCATTAAAATTATATTGTCTCCTAAATTTTTCAATAATTAATATATACAACTAGATGTATATTCTATTCTCATATAAAAAATAAGTTAATAGGATTCTAGATACATAGTCTGTTTATCTATAATTAATACTTTTATCCTCGTTTAATTTTAGTACAATGCCACAGTTTTTATCCTCGATAACTTATTTTTATGGGAAATTAAATTACAATTATTTAAAAATAGTGTATTAAAATTAAAAATGAGAAAAATATAATAATATTACTATTTAAAAATTGATAAAACGTAATTCTGAAATAATTATTGTATAATGCGATCGTTTTTTCAAAATAATATTACAACGGTTGAAAATGTTAACAATAGGCTTCTAAATTGAACCGAACAGTTTAAATTTTTTATTTTACATATTATATATAAATTTATTTAAGGAAAATGATTAATAAATTTTTTGTTTATTTTTATATCGAAATCATTTCATAAAAAGAATGATATTTTTAAAAACATTATTTTATTCTATTCACCAAGAAATAACCCCTTTTAGAAAAAACCCATAAAAGAAATAAGTGATAAAATTGTTGTTGGATTCAAAAAATTACTTCATTTAAAAAAATTTAAATTCCTAAGTTTTTTTAAAAAAACATCTAAATGAAAGGAAAAAATATGATTTAAAATAGAATTTATTTTAAAAAATCATTCTAAAAATTTTACTTTATTATTTTTATTTCATATTTCTTAACAATAAATATAATGTTAATATAAACTTTTGTTGGTAAAAATATTATTTATTATAATAATTAACTTTTAAAAGTAATAAATTTAATTTTTTTATGATCATATACAAAACCTTTTAAAAATTGTCATTAAAAACCAATCATTTTTTAATTCAATCATATAAATTATTAATCCTTTGATGAATTATTTTTTTATTTGATTACTAAATTTATATTTACTTGAGGTTTTATTATTCTAATATATTTCCTTATAATGACCATCTTATAGGTTTTTCCCATTATTGTCGTTTTCTACATGTGAATCATTTTATTCGACATTGTATCTTTTTAATGATTAATTATATATTAATGACATAAAGTGATACATTCTACCCTATAATGAAATTTAATACACAAAATTTTTATTTATTACATCCCAAATAAATGTATATTAGAATAGGTATAATTTCAATGTTATATTGAACATTATAATTAATTTCAATGTTACATTTTAGAGAGATTATATTTCTAAATTAAATACATTTAAATCCCTGTATCAACCATTATAAGAATCGTTATGAATTTAAAAATAATACCATGATATTTAAGAAACAATTTCGATAAAAGTATCTAAATATCCTTTGTAATTTTCTTTTCATACAAAACATTTGAGTTTTTAGAGACCTATAGGATTTATAGGGGTTCTTAGAGTCTTTCTGACATTGAAACTTATATACATTTTTTCATGTTCAGTAGAATCATCATGTGGTTGGTATGTTTAATCATGTGATTCGTTGATTCATGTGTGAAATCAAATGATTCATTTATATGAATTATTAAATCCTCAATGATGTTATTTGACTAGTTTTTGCGGTCAGTGGAATCCTTTATGAGTTCATTCGATTTATTCAGCCTGTATGTTAGTTCCTTCACATAGTCTCTTTGGTTGGTTATACAGTAGGTTTGTTCTTCCAACAATAGCTTGGTTTGGTTATGTGGCTCATAAGCATATTCATTTAGATAATTATATTGGTCATACGTTTGGTTGGGTTGTTATTAAAGGATTCCAATGTTTTTTTAGTTGATTCATTCCTATTTATTCCATCTATCTTTTTAGTTGGAAATGTGTGTTTCATCGCTTCTCATGGTATATCCCATAGAATACAATATATATAAATATTAAAAGTAAGTATACTATTTTAGAATTATGTTTAAAATAAATTTTCCATAACATAATTTTATTAGGATTAAATAAATGTTTTTAAATATGTTATTTGGGAATTTAAGTGAATTTTTTTATACATTAAATCGCATTATTTGAAATGGGATGTTATAAATTTTTTAAATATATAATTAAAACTGATATATGAAAAGGATATTTGGATTCATTAGATACTCAAAATTATTTTATATCTTTATCTAGCATCATAATGTACATGTTCTCCTCATTTTTGTGTCCATTTGGTTTCATTTTAGTCCATATAATCCAGAACACAATACTTGATCCTTGGGAGTCACATACTTTTACAAGATACCTTAAAACATTAGAATTCCTACCATTTTGTAAAAACCCAATTTTTCCTTACATTCAATATCATGGGTCACTTTTAGGTAAATCATTGACTCTATTACTTTTTTATTCTTTTTAATGATTATTTGTTCTACTAATCATACCCTTACTCTACGATATATTCATATTGATATCCCATATCTTTCCCCTATTTTTGGGGTATCATGATTTACGTAACACAAGAAGATTTTGAGAATTATAATTTTTGAATTTATGTGTCATTTCATAATTTATTTCACTTTATATGACTTTGTAAATTGATATATATATATATATATATATTAAAACAATAAGTCAAACATTCATTTTACATGCCATACCAATTTTTCTTATACTAAGAGCAACACAGACTTGGCATACGTTACACACAACATTGAGTTCATTGAAACATATATTTTTATTTCATTATTTATTTAAATTAATTAATTATAATATAGAGGTTAAACATAGTAATAATAATAGTAATAATTTTTAAAAGAAATTATAATTTTTTTATATAAATAAATCATATGTTTCTTTTTTGTAAAGTCCTTTTTATGTTTAAAAAAATTATTTTATAGAATAAACTATTTCTCTAATTAATGTAGTTTTATACCAATTTTGAAATTTAATTTGATAAAATATACTTCAGTTTTCAAATTCATAATGTCAAAATTATCTTAGGGTAAATTTTTGGGATTTTTCTAACAAACATCATTTTTTTGAGGAATAGAGATGAATAATGATTTTTAGTTAAAAAATACCTTTTATAATAATTAATTATTAATGAAAAATTATTTTAAAAACATGTTTTAAGGGAAAATTTGATAATTATTACATCTAATAATAAAATTGAATTCATTATAATCAATTCCACTTTGATACTGAACATAAAATCCTAAAAAATATTCGAACATTTTCCTATATTGAAACCCAGTTTTTTCATCGTGTCTGTAGGTTTAACATAATACTAATTTTTATGATTATGTGATTGTAATTTCAAAACACGGATATACAACATTTTATTTACTCGAATATTTATATTCTAATAATACCATGTTTTTTTCTAACCAAATTTATTAGTAAATGTGATTAAATTTAATCATAGTGGTTACATCAAAATTAAGCTTAATTATGGACTAAATATTAATATTAAAGGCCCATATAACTTATAAACTTTTCTAAAACCCATTTTTTCCATATATCGTCCATAAACATTCCATTCTTGATTTTTTATGACTTTTTAGGTAATTACATGTTCACACCTAGTTTGTTTCAAAAACTTCCATCAGAGTCCTTTTCCTACCCTATAAAAGGAAACCAAGTCTACTCATTACTCACATCTTTAAAGCCTCTTATGTTTGGCCAATAAATGATCAATTTGCCTCCAAAAAATCAACCCTTATACCTTTAATCCTCTATTTGGACAGAAATGCTCTCAAGTAATCCTTTTGGAACAAACTGATATGAGTTAATTGATTAAGAATAACACTTTCTATCAAGCTTCTTTCCTTTATTTTTCTTATCAAACAAATAAAATCTCATTATTAAATTATTTTCAATAATACACTATCATCCATATACTATGATGTTTTAATTAAAAGGTTAATACCTAAACATACACCCACGTCCTTTTAATGGAAGTGGAACATATTGTTTCTGTGTTTGGAAAACTACTCCCTCACAAAATGATGATTTTTCATTTATCCTTTTCCACAAATCATATTGTCCATTTTGATGGAAACTATAATTATATATTTAATAAATGATATTTATAATTTCTTTATAATTATGTATTCCTTTTTTAACACACTTCTTTTTACCTTAAACTTATTGTTATTATGACAATCTCATTTGTGGAAGTGTGGACTACCACCACTCAAAGCATTGTGATTCATTCACACACCACATGGAAATGTATTAAGGAGGATTTTGATGAACATATATCATCTATATGATATAATCTTTCTTCTATAAAAATTACATATATACACATACATATATATACATACATATTACATTTACATACATTCTTTCAATACCATAATATAAACGGAAACAACATTCATGTGTACAAATGAATTACCTTCTCAATGAACAGTGTATTACATTTCAAACTTCATTATAAAATAAATTATTATCATATAAATATACTGTATATACATAATTTTTATATCATTTTATACATTCTAGAGTCATGATATTTAACGACCCGTCCCACTGGGGCCTGTAGCACAACTCCCCAAAACTTCCATTAATTGGCCAGGGGTTGGTGACCAACACCGAGTAGGCATGTCACTAAAATGAATGGAATTTCCTATAAAAATGTACACACACACACACATCTCCAAGCCCACAATTATGAAAGGTAAAAAATAATAAAAATTTAAATGCATGCATACACTAAAATCCCAACCAATAGATTATGATAGGAAAGTAAAGTAAAGTAATGTAAAATCCTTTGCCAAAAGTTCAAGGCCACCAAAAACAAGTCTGCAACAAAGACTAACCTGTAAATGAAAGGTACTAGGACTACAATCTGTAGTCGTAGAAACACACCTCAGACTGCCTGATCTCACAGAGCAACGTCCTGTCCTGGTCCACCTAGAATCCTGTCAATGGCTTTCTCGTCTGCACAAGACACGACACGTGCGGGCAAAGACCGTGTAACGTTGAGTATAACAATACCAAGTAGGGAACCCCTAAAACAACATAGGAACACAACAAAGGTAAATTCCACAATGTAATGATATATTCAGCTCTACATAGTATATTTTTACCGAACATATAATAAGAATATCCATATATACTCATACATTATCGACCATCGTGAAACCACCACTAAGATCCATCTCAAAGATTCCACTAAGCACGTAACAATGAGAACATACTCCTATGTCTGAAGAGAGAGATATAAAGTACTCGTTCCAAGAGAGCACACACCACAAGTACTTGAGAATATGATGCTCAGATGGGGATCACAACCAATAGCCATGGGGTGATTCCAATAACTCATTCTGAAATAATCCACTGAGAAGAGTATCGACGACCGGGTAAAGTAGGTCACGTCGATACCAAGAACTCATCTTAGGGATCCAGGATTGAATAGAGGATCCGGATCTAAGTCTCACAGAGGGGATTAAAACAACTATATTCAGGAATTCTTGACGAAGGGATCATTCTCTTGTATGTATGAAATGATACCAGAAAACATTAGGGGAAAGTCCAAGGGTACGAACCATATGAAAGCTAGTCCAAGTCATTTGAGACAAAACAATCAAGCCATGTAAAAAAGGTTACACGACGTGTAGTATGGTTACACGCTGTGTTCCTTGACTCCGGGTACTACTCGTGTAAAATGGATTGTGTCTTACGTCTGTTCATATAAGAAGAATATACCTGGAGTGTAGTAGGATTACACACCATGTCCGAGTGTTCGGGGTTCACTCTGTGTATACTGGTGAGGTGCCCATACACAGCCTCAACCAATGTCACCATGCCCGTTTACCAGTACACGGGGTGCCCCGTGTATCTGGTCGGGTCTGGCTGGGGGAGGGTATACGTGCTGTGTCTTTGGCCGTGTACCCAACCCGTGTCTATGAACTCCTAGAGTGCACGCCAAGTGGTCCGCCTACAAACACACACCGTGTTGCCCATACTACACGCCATGTATTCAGGATTTCTCTAGAATGTTGTTCCTCCTCCTTTTTCCTTGGTCGATCTTACAGATCTTGATTCTGTCGTCCATTTTCTGTGAAACTCAAGATTATTGTTCGTTTCATCATCCTAACACTGAATTCATGTGTTTTGGTCATTCAATCGGCTCGGAAAACAAGCATTGATTCATCCAAAAGAAAATGACCAAAACCCCATATCTCTCGATCCACTCCGAATCCTCCATTGCCACTGCAGTCCCACCTCCGTAGCATCATTCCGAGGTTGGGTCCAAAATATTAGATCATTGTACCAACAACCAAATGTGCAACGGTCGATTTCTTTCAAGAACATCAAGCGTGGGGAAGAACGATAATTCTCCATGAAGAACAGGGAATTTAATCGCAAAACTAACAAGATGGACGAACCTAAATCGTTGTTCGTGACGATCCGGGTTCGTCACCATTAGATCAAAACCAAAATAATCAACAGATTAAATAGAAAGGATGAAGATCTTCCCCCAAATCCCCACAAAATCACATCCCAAAATTACGATCGATCCACGGGCTAATCTATTCATGGATTATTCTGCGTTCATCATAGGAATCAAGAACGGAAAATAAATCACAATGAGATAAAATCCCTATCTGGATCCGCGGCGTTCGTTGGTGAAGATCTGGTCGTCGCGTCGTCGTTGCATGCGAAATTCGTCAAGAACGTCATCACCACATTGGGGTTTCCTCCAGAGCTTCCAGATCCTCCATGGGATTCATGGTTATGAGGTCTGTCACCCTGGATTCCCTGTATAAATCTATATTTAAAAAGATAAAAATATCCCATTGTAACAAAATTTAATAAAATATTTTTATTAAATATTTTATTACGGTTACGTCCAAAAACTGGATTTCACCACCAAACTGCACTAGCCAATGTTAGGTCTCTCCTACGGTAAACACACTACTCTGGACGCAATGGTTCCCTCAAGTTTCTGATCCAAGAACCCATTCATGTGTTATTCCACTTTTTTAGGAAAACCAAATGCACACGAAATTTAATTAATTAATTAAATTCAAACATTTGTTCCCGGATCACCGGGACTCAGAACTACACGCCGTCTTAAAGCCTGGTCTCGAAAAAATTCATATATAATATTTAAATAATACATAGAAAAATCCGGGACATTACATCCACCCAATATTAAAGATTTACGTCCCCATAAATCGAAAACAAAGGCTACACAAAAAGCTGTGGGTACTGCACACGAATCTGAACCTCCCGCTCCCATGTGCTCTCCTAGAGATTCTCATGATGCCACCGAACACACACCATTGAAATATCTCACCAATGAAGAATATTCTTCTTCCGATCCTCGATATATAATTGGTACTCAGCAAAGGTTTCTCCATAATCGATGTCCGGCTCGCCACAGTCGATAACGTGCCAGGGATCATGCACGTACCTTCGTAGCTGCGACACATGGAAGACATTGTGCACCCGGTCTATCAGAGGAGGTAGGTGCAAGAGGTATGCCACCTCGCCAAATCTACTAAGAATATGAAAAGGGCAGATGAACCACAGTGATATTTTTCCGCCTCTGCCAAATCTTCGTAGTACCCGTCGAGGCGAGACCTAAAGGAACACATGGTCTCCCTCCTCTAACTCCAAGGGCATCTGTCTCCTGTCGACCAAAGATTTCTACCGACTATGTGCATTATTCATCTGCTCCTGGATGACCTGCACCTTCTTTGTATTATCTCACAAGATCACTGGGCCCATGAGTGCTAACTCTCCTTGGTCAGTCCGACAAAGTTGTGACCTACAAGGTCGCTCGTACAAAGCCTTTAATGGTGCCATACTGATAGTGGAATCTTAACTATTGTTATAAGAAAATTCCACCAGAGGTAGGTGATCCTTCCAGCTATGACCTACGTCAAGTATGCATGCTTGTAGTATATTCTCTAGAACATGGATGGTCCACTCCGTCTGACCATCAGTCTGAGGTTGAAACGCTATGCTCAAGTGTAACTAGGTCCAAAAATCTTCATGCAATACCTTCCACAGCCGGGATGTGAAACGAGCATCACAATCTGAGATGATTATGGATGGAACTCCATGAAGTTCAACTATCTCCTGCACGTAGAGGCATCCCATGATCTCTATTGAACTCTGCTCCTATATGGCTAGGATGTGGGCTAACTTGGTGAGTCAGTCAACGATCACCCAGATGGCATCATGTCCCCTAGACGTATGTGGCCACCCATCATGAAGTCTATGGATATCCTATCCCTCTTCCACTCTGGCACCTCAAGGGGCTGAGTCAAACCTTATAGAACCTAGTTCTCAGCCTTTACTTGCTGACAAGTAAGGCACAGAGAAAAAAAATCTACCACACTCTTCTTCATTCCTGGACACCAAAACAGACGTCAGAGCTCCTGGTACATCTTTTTCATTCCTGGATGCACCAAAAAAGGAGATGTATGGAATTCCCTCAAATCATCCTCCTTCAACTTCACTGGTACTATTGTGCGCCCTCTGAAAATAACAATGTGCTCCCCACCTTTTGAATATCCATCAGTAGCATCGCATATGGATATATGAGCACGTAATGTCTCACAGCTAGAATCCTTGAGATATGCTTCCTTGACTAGATGTAAGAGTGGAGGGTAAGAACCATCAACTAAAGGTAAGCTCCCTTATATCTATCTACAAAGGATAAATGTAATGATGCCAACTGCCTTGTCGACTCATCCAGTAACTGCGAACTAGATTTCTTGCTGAGAGCATCTGCCACAACGTTCCCCTTCCCAGGAGTATAAACGATCTCAAATTCATAATCCTAGAGGAACTCAAGACACCGCCTCTGTCTCAAATTAAGATCATGTTAAGAAAAGATATATCTACGGATCTTGTGATCAGAGTATACAATTAACAACTCTCCCATTAGGTAGTGCCGCCACATCTTCAATCCGAAGACTACCACTACAAACACAAGAGCATGGGTCGCGTAGTTCTGCTTCTATGGCCTCAACTGATTTGAGCCATAGGAAATCACTGATTCCCTCTACATCAAGACACAACCAAACCCCATTCCTGATGCGTCGCAGAACACCACGTACTCAACACCCTCTTCTGGTAGTCTCAATATTGGGGCACTCTTCGGACTCTATGTCAACTACTGAAAAGCCTACTGGTACATCTCGGTCCACACGAAAGGATGACCCTTTTTGGTCAAATCTGTCATGGGTGCTGAAATCATGGAGAAATCAAGAATGAATCTCTGATAGTTGCCTTCCAACCCATGGAAACTCTGCACCTCCATTACGCTCCGGGGAGGCTCCCATAATAACACTTCCTCTACCTTGGATGGGTCCATTGCTACACCATCGGCTGAGATACCATGTCCCAAAAAGTGGACCTCCTATATCAAGAATTGAAGCATCGAGAGTTTCCGGTACAACTGGTGCTCTCATAGTGGGTTCAGAATCATCCATAGGTGCCTCGTGTGCTCCTCCTCAGATGGAGACCACACAAGGATGTCATCGATGTAGACCACTATGATCCGATATAGGTAGGGATGAATGATCCGGTTCATGAGTCCCATAAAAAATACAGGGGCATTTGTCACACTGAAGGGCATCAACAATAACTTGTAGAGACCATAGAGACATATGGAAGTTGTCTTCATTATTTCCACATCCCGTACTCACAACTGGTGATATCTTGATCGTAGAAAATATTCGAGAACCATTGTTCCCATCTTAACAGGTCGAAGAGGTCATCAATCCTTGGTAGTGGATACCAGTTCTTCACGGTCACCTAATTCAAGCACCGGTAATCCACACATAGCCCCAAGCTCCCGTCTGCCTTCTTGGAAAACAACACTGAGGCCGCCAAGGGAAAAACACTGGGTCTCACGAAGACCATCTTCTGCAAGTCTCCCAGCTGCACTCTTAGCTCACGAAGATCTACAGGAGACATTCGATATGCTGATGCTGATATCGGTGTCGTCCTAGGTTGCAACTCAATGCAGAAATATATCTCTCAATGGGGAGGTAGTCTGGGCATATCCTTCCGAAAGACTTCCTCTTACTCAGCCACTACTGATGGAAACTGGAAACCAGTAACATTTTCTATGCCAAGGGTTACACTAACCAACTGATGTGAAATCAGTTGTACCATCCTATACAATACTTCATCCTGCGCTACCTGGGACTCATTTTCACCGACGAAGGAGAACCTTGTTCCATCACAACGGACACACCGCAGCCATCACCTAAAATAGTCAATCTGGGAATGAACTGTGTATAGCCAATCAATACCAAGAATGACATCATAAGGCCTCCACGCTACCACCAAGAGGCTACAACCAAAACTATCACCTCCAAGGGTCAGGTCAGACTGTCTTCAAAGGTGTGTGATCTATAAATCCTCTCTAGTCGGTGTTTCTAAGAATAAGTGTCGAGTCAAAGGCTCAACATAAATCTCAAGGTCTCAAACAAAATAAGCATCCAGAAATGAATAACTAGAACCAATGTCTATTTGTACAGAAATCAACGTAGAAAAGACACAGATTGTACCTCTAATCATTACGGGAGTACCTCGGTCATATGCCTATGCTTCCTGCAGCTGTCACTGCCTCTATCCACAAGCTCCCTGATCCTGGGGTGGACATCCTGGTGGTGGTGGTGGTAAAGGGTCAAAACAAGGACCACCTCAAGAAACTCTACCAGCTCCTCTACCACGTCGGTTTCCCCGCGGATCTATCTTCTCCACAGTTGCCTCTGCCTCGGTGGTCCATCCACTGCTCCCATGTCAGTAGTACAGCGGGTCAGATAATCTCGAGCGAGATGTAACCTGACAACACATGAGTAGAATCTCCTCTCTCGAGGCTTCCTGGATGTGCCCTACGAACCCTGTATGGCGGATCACCTATCCTGGGATCTCCTCTACAAATGTCTCCAATGCCTGGGTCCCTGATGTTGGCTCCCTACTGCTGAGGTCACTGCTCCAGCTCACTCACTGCTGACAACTACTGGCTACCTCTGCTCTGGAAAAAATATCTCCAACACCAAGGCCCTCTCGAGCACCCCAGCATAAGTAGGAATTCTCATAGGGATGATTCTAGATCAGATATATATATGTAATCCTCGCTCAATAATCCGGGCTCTGAAGTACTGATCCCTGAACATATCCATATAGTACCATGAGAGGTCAGTGAACCTCGATGAATTGTCAGCCAATGAAATGGTACCCTACTGGAGCTAAAGAATTATATGTATACATACTGCTCTCAGGGTAAACAGTGAAAACACTTCTCTGGTTAGATGCTCGAACTCTGACCATGCATGTGTCGCCTCGTCGTGAGTCTGGATAACCAAACTCTAGCACCGCCTGGCCGAGCCCTACAAATGGATCGCTACTAGGATCACCATCTGGTCTGCTGGTGTCCTAACCAATCATAAGACTCTGGTCACTACCTCACGCCAATACATGACTACCTGAGGGTCTGCCTCGCCTCATAACCTGGGGGTCATTGTATTTGAAACTCGTGGAGTGCGCTCAGCCTACGCTCCTCCTCTGCTAGAACAGTAGGCACTAAACACTGCTCTACAAGTGGTGGAACAATTGTCACACCACCCGAAGGAAAAGATGGGCGATCTGGTCCCTATATCGAAGCTTCATCACTGAGGGGGTCATCCTAATGATCGAGCCACTAGATCCTATAGGGTGAACATCGCAGAGGCATCCTGTAACGAAACAAGATGTATCAAAGTCAGTGAGTATATCTAGAGAGATGAATCATGAAGGACATGGAAACCACAACCCATTCTTATATGATGCATCTACAGTTATTTTCCCCTACAACTAGTGTTCTCATGTTTCGAGTCGAATAGCAAGTTATCAGAGTCCTGTTGTATGGATACGACGGCCGCCCACACCAATACTGAGGTCCATGTCCTGAAATTCAAAATAGAAACACTTAACACTATTTACCCAAACCAAATCACAGACTCGGTCCTATGGTAGAAACGATAACCTCTGATACCACTTTGTCACGACCCGTCCCAGTGGGGCCCATGCCGCAACTCACCAAGCCCACCTTCAATAGGGCAGGGGTTGGTGACTAGCACTACGTAGGCATGTCACTAACATGGGAGGAATTGCCTATAAACCTGTACACACACACACACACAAATCTCCATGCCCAAAAAACGGAAACGTAAAAACTATTAAAAATGGAAATTCATACATACAGTAAAATCTCAACCAACAGAGTACGATAGGAATCTAAAGTACAGTAATGTAAAATCATGGGCCAGTAGTACAAGACCAAAAAATTATGTCTCCACAAAGTCTAACCTATAAAGAAAGGTACTGGGACTGTAATCTGTAGTCATTGGAACACACCTCAGCCTGCCTAATATCACTAAGCACCATCCGGTCCTGGTCCACCTAGAATCTTGTTAAAGGCTCGATCATCTTCTCAAGACATGAAAGGTGCGGGAAAAGCCCGTCCAGGGATGAGTATAATAATACCCAGTAGGACACCCCGAAAACCATAAAGGAACACAACAAAGGAAAATACCACAAAATAATGATACAATCATCTCTACAAAGTATATTTTTATCTAACATATAACAAGAATATCATTTTATACTCATACAGGATCGACCATCGCGAAACCACCACTAAGATCCAGATCGTAGATTCCACTAAGTATGTAACAATGAGAACACACTCCTAGGTCTAAAGAGAGAGATACCAAGTACTCATTATGGGAGAATACACTCTACTTGTACTTGAGAATGTGATGCTCAGATGAGGATCACAACCAATAGCCAAGGGGTGATTCCAACAACTCAGTATGAACTAATATGCTAATTAGAGTATCATCGTCCGGGTAAAGTTGGCCACACATATACCTTGAACACAACATAGGGTTCCAGGAATTAATAAAGGATCCGGCTCTAAGTCTCACAGAGGGGGTTCCAACATCTCTATTCAGGAAGTCATACGGAAGGGATCATACTCTTGTATGTAGTAAATGAAACCCGAAACCTTCAGCGGAACGACCAAGGGCACGAATCCTATGAAATCTAGTTCAAGTCACGGAATATCAAAGGATCAAGCCTTGTAATATAGGTTACACGACATGTACTATGGTTAAATCAATGTTCCATGACTCCGGGTACTGCCTGGGTAAAATGGCCCGTGTCTTAAGGCTTGTCATGTAAACATAATATACACATCATGTAGTAGGATTACATATCGTGTCCATGTGTTCGGGGTTCACTCCATGTACGCTACCCATGTGCATGTACATGGAATCAACACGGGTCACCCTGCCCATATACCAGTACACGGGGTGCCCCGTGTATCTATCCGGGTTTGGAATGGGGAGGGTATACACGTTGTGTCTTTGGCTGTGTACCCAACCCATGTCTGTGTACTCCTGGAGTACACGCCAAATGGTCTGCCAATGAACACACGCTATATACCCCATACTACACGCCTTGTAGTTGGGATTTCTCCAGAATGTTGTTCTTCCTCCGTTCTCCTCGGCCGATCTTTCAGATCTTGATTCTATCATCCATTTTCCGCGAAACTCAAGATTCTTGTTCGTTTCATCATCCTAACACCAAATCTGGGAGTTTCGGACCTTCAATCGGCTCGGAAGACAAGCTTTGATTCATTTGAAAGAAAATTCCCAAAAATCCATATCTCTCGATCCACCCTGAATCGTCCAACACCACCGCAGTCTCACCTCCATTGCAATGTTCTGAGGTTGGGTCCAAAATCATACATCATCGCACCAACAAAAGAATGTGAAACCATCATTTTTCTCCAAGAACATCATGTGCAGGGAAGAACGAGGAGTCTCCCCGAAGAATGTGGAATTTAATCGCAAAATGAACAAGAGGGATGAACCTAAATCATTTTACGTGACGATCTGGGTTCGCCACCATTAGATCAAAACCAAAATAATCAACAGATTAAATTTCATGGATGAAGATCTTCCCCAAAATCCACGCAAAATCCCACCCCGCATTTAATATCAATTAGTGGGCTAATCTGTTCAGGGATTAGTCTGCATTCTTCGTAATAATCAAGAACATAAAATAAATCAGAAAGAGAACAAAGACCTACCTTGATCTGTGGTGTTCATTGGTGAAGATCTGGTCGTCGCGTCGTCGTCACCGGTGAAATTCATTAAGAACGTCGTCGCTGTGTTGGAGTTTCCTCCAGAGCTTCCAGGGAATCCAAGGGTTTGAGGGTTATGAGTTATGTCACCCTGGTTTCCCTGCTTAAATATCTATTTAAAAAGTTAAAATGATCTCGTTGTAAAAAAATTAATAAAATATTTTTATTAAATATTTTATTACAGTTGCGTCCAAAATCTGGATTTCACCACCGACATGCGCCATCCAATGTCAAGTCTCTCATAGGGTAAACCCGCTACTCTAGACGTAACTGTGCCCTTAGATTTTCGATTCGAGAATCCGTTCAGGATTTATTCCACTTTTTCAGTAAAACCACACGCCCGCGTAATATAATTATTTAATTAATTTCAAACATTTGTTTCGGGCTCACAGGCCTCAGAACTGCAGGCTGTCTCAAATCCTGTTCTCGACATAAATACCATATAATATTTAAATAATACATGGAAAAATCCCAGATATTACATTAGATTAGTACAAACACCAATGATATAATAAATTAAGACTGATGTGAAGATGAAATTGAATATTAGCCGAAATAAAACATTAATATAGGATCGTTAACAAACATGTAATGTGATGTAATTATAAAAACATATATGGTAAATTTTTAAGAATATTATTCTATAAAGTATTTATAAAAAAACATATATTTATTATAATGGATACGTGTAAGAGTATGGAGAGAGTCAAGAACCTAGGAAAGTTGATTTTCATCTCACAGTTAAATTATTTGAGATACCAGCTATGTTTTCCACTCTGTAAAATAGTGTGGTGTATATACAACCATTGATTGTATTCAATTTATATTGAAATTAATCTTATGGGTATTCACATATCTATTATATTATACTTTTTTTATTGGGATTAACATTCAAAATTTACAAAATTAGTAAAACAGTTTGGTTTTAATTTTCCTTATTTGAGACTCATATTTTGTTATGCAACTAAAATCTTAATAGAGGTGTGTATAACTCCATTATACATGTTATACCATGAATATAATTCATTTATTTATATAGTATTCATCATGACATTTTATTTTATTATATTTATAGTATGATCCCAAGTCATCACGTTATATGATTTTATTGGGTCAATGTCCTTGTTTTTCCCTGATTGTTTCTGTTTATGCTTCCTTTGATGAAATATTGTGATCCATAGTTCAAGAATATTCATGATTTTACTTATCCTGTTTTTTTAAAAAATATGAACATTTTTAGTACCAATTATCCTATCTTGGGAACTTATGATAATGTTTTTAGTAAAATGTGACCACCTCTCTCATTAAGTGGAAATCTGTTGTATTCAAAAACCCAATTTTAAAAAAAATGTTTTAATAATATCCTTAAATAAAAATAATAAGGAGAAAATGTATTTAATGTTTTCTCACTACTTTTAGAAGATTACTTTATATTTTTTAAAATCTATTTTCAAATATAAATGCTTTCAAAAGGTTTTATGTGATAAATAGAATATAGTAAATAAGGAAGGAAATTTTTCTCATGATGTGTTTTTAAAAGATATTTCAAATTATTTCCCACCTAAGATAAAATCCATTGGTGTTTATCATGCCTTTTTTGGGAAATTATTCAATGTTTCAATTAGTATTATTTTATTGAATTTATTATGTTTTTATCGCATGATGTTATGAAACCATCTTATCTTTCATGGGTTATATGATTTTGAAACCAAGTTCTTTTCACGGGTTCTGATTATGATGGAATTACTATGAAATATGTCCCTTTCCAAAGGATATGATATTTTTAGATGTTTATGATATCCATTTAATTTCATGGGTTATGATATGTTTATTTATGATATTTTGTAATATGTATGTATTATATCATTATGTGACGAGTGAGACCTATATCACCCTCCAATGAATTGTGTAAAGATTTATATCTCATGAGATGATTTAAGAGTGTAACATGGGTAAATCTATTAATTAATATAAGGCTGGAATGACCCGTTCATTGTTCAGTAATATAGTATTGGATCATTGGTCACTTGGTTTTGTATTACAAGATAGGAATAAGGGTCAGATGGTATAGTAATACAGGGCTGGAATGGGGGTTACCCAGTTCAGTAAAGGACATTGTCCACTAATATGGTCTTGGAATTGATTCCTTTCATACTATAGAGATCATTATATGATTTTATACTACCAAAAATCTAGGTCTTATTATTATAATATTCATTCCTTTTTATTATCTTTATTTCATTTGTTTCATTTCTTATAAGCTTCAAATCTTTATTTCATGATCTAAGTTATGATATCTGATATATAGTGCATGATCTTATTTTTATAGGATCACGTTATCATAACCTTATACTCATGTTCATGCTTACATGAATCCCATTATTTACTCTTACATACCATTTTATCTCACCCCTTTTATGTTTCATTTCCCCAAGGTTATGATGATATGAAAAATATTTGATATGTCTATTAAGAGTGCTACTAAACTAGAACCTAGTGGGAGATGATGTAGGTCACATATATACCATTGTTTATGTAACTTGGTTTCCAAAGGAAATATACCAATTATAGACTTTGGGAGTATTTTTTTATATTTTTTATGTATTCCACCAAAATTTATGTAATGTTATTTCTTGTAAAGGGAGGGTCACCACATTTGGAATTTGAGAAAAGGTATATTTGTACTTTAAAAAATGGGTTGATAAAACTGTAGTGATATAACTATGTATATTTATAAGATTATGTAAAGGTATGTATCTAAGGATATGTATAAGGATGAATTACCATTTAGGAAAATGTCCTAGAATTTTGGTAAAGGATAGAGTGAGTAGTTTTCAAGAGATGCATTTTTTATTCATCAGAATCAATGTTAATCTAATTTTGTGACTCTATTTTTATAGATTTGGATTATAATCTTTCTAAAGGGTTATATATTAAACCATTCATGAAAAGTTAAAGATAATCATTAGAGGAAGTATTTGTGCCTTGAGTTCATGTTGAAAACCATGGTTAAATAGAGAATCTGTTATTATCCTTCTTTCAATGATGTCTATATAATATATTATATTAATGTTGTTTTAAAACAGGACATCATGTACATAGAGTGATAGCCAATCAAGCCCTGGAAAGCTGTAGGTCTTGATCCCATTACCAAATAATGATAACTATTTCATGCCTACCACTTTCCTAAGAAATGTACTATTTACTGTATATTCATTTATAATGAAGAAATATTTATGATGAAATGTTATTGTTACTTTCTATAGATTAATGCCTGTTTTTTTAATAGAAAAATAGTTTGACTTCTTACTCTTTTATGGTTCCTATGATATTTTTAAAAAATAATTTATTTCTTTATGAATCAATGTTAATTTCTAGACATTCATTCTAAGAGTTAATGGATTTATTAAATAATATTTCAAGAACATCCCTTGAATGGATTTAATTATAACAATTTACCAATAATAACTCAATGATGAGAATGTGATACAATAAAATATATCTATCTTGATACCTTAAATTATGTCGACTAAATATCTTATGGAAACATCACATATTTATAAATCATAGGTCCTCAACATTCCTTTGATAATTCAATATTTTTGATTTATTTCCTCAATCAATCTATAAAATATTTACGCCATTTCTCCATGTCCGATGTTCACTCACAAACTATATTCTCTTATATGGAATCCCAATTATATATTACGTTGGGTAATAGTTATGGTTCCAAATTTACAATTTTAAAGGATGTTTTTGTATCCATTTTTATGATGTGGGTTTCTATAAATGTAATGTTCATGTATTAAATTTTTTATAACTTCAATGAATTTCGTGGGAAAATCCATTTTAAGCAGGGTGAATGTAACACCCTAGATTTTAGTAATATTATTATTTTAATTAATTTTTCATTTAAATATATTTTTCATTTCAATGACACTAGAAATAGTTATATATATATATATATTAAAAAACTAAGTAAAACATTACTTTCACAATGAAAACCAACATTTATTGCGCTACACACAATACCAACTCCGCATGTGGTACAAACAACACGTACATGGCATACGATGCACACAACACTGAGTTTCTTCAAAACATGTATTTTTGTTGTTTTAATTTATTTATACAATAATTATAACATAGTGGTTAAACCGAGTAATATTAATAGTAATAAATGTGTTTTAAAGAATTTTTATAATTGTTTTATACAAACTAAACATTTTATTTTTTGTAAAGTCCCATTTATGTTTAAAAATAACATTTTCTCAAATGAACAACATATAATAATGACATTAATTATTTACACATTGAGACCATTATTTTGATTAAATAAACTAAATTTTTTAATTCAAAATGTCAAAATTAGATTACGGTGGTGTTTTGGGATTTTCATTGAAAAACTTCATTTTTTGATGAATATTAAAAAATGCTTCTTTTTAATTATATATTTCTTTTTTTCTTATTAATGGTTCATTATAAATTATAGTTTAAATATTTTTTATTCTCAAATTAGATAAAAATTACATATACTAATAAAATTTAATTCATTATAATCAATCCCACATTGATACTGAATATAACTTTTTAACAAACATTTGAACTTTTATCTACATTAAAACCCTGTTATTTCATCCTGTCTGCTGGATTAACAATAATATTTTTTTTCTCTTCTATAATTGTTATTTAAAAAATCCAACATAAACCATTTGATAATGTATAATAATTTGAGTGTAACAAGTCCTTGTTAATTTTTGAACAAAAGGATTAGTAAATGTTATTAATACTAATCACATCGGTTAATGACAAATTAACCATAATTAGGGAGTAATCCTTAATGTTAAGGGCCCAAATGACATAGGAAATTATCAAAAACCCATTGACTGTACATAGGACTTCCATAAACCATATATTATTGAGTTTTTCTGTTTGGTATGAATTTATTTATATTTTAAAATGTACACACCTAATTTGTTTGAAAAAATTTCATTTGAATCCTTTACCTTCACTATAAAATGATACAACCTATACAAATTTCTAACTTCTTCAATAATATTATTTTAGGAAATGAGCTAAAAACATTCCTCCCAAAAATCCTCCATTCATCATTGATGACTACCTTTGGTCAGATAAACTCTAAAGGATGAATTTTGGCACAATCCAAAAGGAGTAACCTGAGTAAGAGGTAATGTCTTCTCTCTAGCACATTTATTTTATTTTCCATATCAAACCCAAAAAACTCACTATTATATTCTTATATTACAAAAACATTATTCTCTATATCCTAGGATGTTGTTATGTATGGTCTCATACCTAAAATTTCAAACACCCTAATCTAGTAGATGTTGAACTTGTTGTTTCTGTGTATGGCGCACTACTGCCTCACGAAACAATGATTTTTAATTTCTCCTTAACCAAAAATCATGGTTTCCATTATAATGGATATTATATTTATATATTTAATATATTATATTTTTCTTTATTTAAGAATCTGCATTTCATTTTTAAGACACAACATTTTACCTTCCATTTGGTTTTAATATGAGAATCTCCTTTGAGGAGGTGAGGACTACCGCCCCGTCAAAGTGATGTGATTCATTCACACACAACAAGTAATGAATTTTGGAGATGTTTAATGAACATATATTATATATATGATATATTCATGGTACTGTAATAATGACACACACACACACCAATATTTATACACACACATATTACATTTACGTAATTTCTTACTATACAACAAAAAATGGAAAAAACGTTCATGCGTATGAATGAATTATCGTCTATATAAACAATGTATTACATTTCATAATTCATTATTAAATAAATTATTATAATATAAATATACTGTATATACCTTATATTTAACTCATTTTCTACAGTCCTGAGTCATGATATAAGTATAAATACCAGCGATTAAACAAATTCAGACACATGTGAAGAACAAAGAGAATAATACCCGAAGTGAAACATTAATACAAGATCTTTAAAAAGAGGGTAATATAATTATATTACAAATAAATATGTGGTAATATATAGGAGAATATTATTCTGAACAATATTAATAATAAACATATATTTGTTATACAGGAAGCTTCTACGAGTACGGAGAGAGTCAAGACACAAAGTAAGGGGGTTTTCATCTCACTATTAATTTTCATGAGATAAAAGACGTGTTCACAACTTTTTTAAAAAAAAATTGTGTATATACTTACCATGATTTCATTATAATTATAGTTTAATTAAACAAATTGGTATTAACATATCCATTCTATGGTCCTTATTTAATGGGGTTTAACATTCAAAAGTAACCAAATCAGTAAAATAGTTTTATCATAATTATACTTCATGGAGACTTTTATTCTCTTATGAAACTAAACTAATATTTGATGAGTATATACCTTTATTTTACATGTTATATTATGAAACACATTATTTTCATGATATATTATGCTTTAAATAATTTCATTTTCTTACATGTAGAGTATGAGCCCAAGTCACCAAGTTATAAGAGTTTATTGAAACAATCTCCTCATTTTTTCAAGATTGTTTTTGTTTATGATTTATTTGATGAAGTGTTATGATACAGAATTCAATAATAATAATGTTTTTCCTTATACTCTATTTATTCATGATTTCCTCTTTTTTAGTTCCATTTCCTCAATTTTTTACTTAAGATAAACTGTTTTGTAAAATATGACCACCTCTTTCATTTCTTGGAAATATGTTGTATTCAATTATAATGTTTTCAAAAGAAAATTTCATAATATCCATGAGGTTATTTCTAAAGGGAATATGGATATAAAAAATGTTATATTTTTTTAAATGGTACCTTTATGATTTCTCAAATCTATTTTCAAAGAAAATGGTTTTCATAAGGTTTTATGTAATAAATTGAAATTTTCAACGATGAAATGACATTTTCCTCAAATATTTTTTATAAGGTATTTAAAAATTAATTCCCATAAAATATGATATCCTTTTTTATTGATCTTGTATTTATGGGGAAATTATTCAATTTTTCCATTCATCTTCTTTAACTTAATGAATAATATTTTCATGAAATGGTGTTATGTAAACCATTTCTCTTGCACAAGTTATATTATTTTTAATTCCTCTTCTTTTCCAGGTTTATATTTATGATGAAATGTTTATGAAACCTATCTCATTCCTATAGTTATGAGATATTTAAATGTTAATGATACCAATTTCATTTCATGGGTTATTATATGTTTATTTTTTATATTGTGGAATATGTATACATGATTTCTTTACGTGAAGGTTGAGACCTATATCTCCCTCCAATGCATTGGGTAAATATTTATATCTCAAGAGATAAAATTGGGTTAGAATAGGTGTTTCTAATTTCATTAATAGAATGATGGAATGAGGGTTACTCAGTTAGTATTACATGGCTCTAAATAGGGTCATGTGGTTTTGTAATGGAATGATGGAATGGGGGTTACCTATTTTAGTAAAGGAGGTCGTCCACTAAGATGGTCTTGAAATTGATGTCGTGGAATATATGGAAATAATTATATGATTATGTGTTTCTATAATTCCATGTCTTATTCTTATCTTACACATTCATGGATTATGATCATTATTTCATATGGTAAACATCTTATGAACTACAAATATTTTTTCCATGATCTATGTTAAAATCGTTGATATGCAAAGAATGATATTCTATTTATAGGACCACATTATCTTACACTTATACTAATGATTATGAATAAATTTCTCCCTTGTTTACTCTTACTGATCATTTGAGATCACTCATTTAATTTTTCCGTTCCATGATGTTATGTTGATATATACTATGTTTGATATTCCTAAGAAGGGTTGAAGTCAAGAAGAACCTATAGAGGGATGATGCAGATCTATTTTGTACCACCGTTTATATTTCCATGTTTCCAAATACACTATACTAACTATGTTATTTTTCCATATTTTTGTATAATGATTATGTATTGTGCAAAGGTTATGTAATTTTTGTGGTTGTAATGTGAGGGTGGATACAATTTAATTATTCCTTACATGTCTCATATTTGGTTAATCTATATAGTAAGAATGAATTTTCTATATTTTGGAGATATAGATTAACTATTGAATTTTCATTAATATATTTAATCTAATTTGAAAATAAAGGAATTATTTTTATGAGGTTATCTAGTTTTTGATCAATTTCATATTCTTTTTTCATGAAACATATATATTGTTTTGATATGAAAGTTTTAGAAACTATAATTTTTGATTTTTTTGTATTTTGACCCTTTAATATATTAAAACAACCAATCAAAAAAATCAATGATCATATATATTTCTAACTAATAATTGTGTGAGGAAACTACATAATGATACCAATACACTATATGATTATTTAAGGAGAAGGGCCCCATTTTTTGAATTGTATACTTATGTGGATTTAAATTAGTTGTTCTATGTTATTGGTTTGTTTTTTACCTCTTTTGTTATTTGGGATGTGTTGGGACAGTATAATAATGGTAGTGACTAGTTTATATATAGGATGGTTTTTGGGATGAGGATGTTCTATGATTGATATGCTATTGTGGGGAGATGGTAAGGATTATGTATTGTATTTAGTTGGATACCGGATGAGTTTTTTTGTGCCACATGGATATTCCCTAGTTTTTTCTTAATAAAAAATAATTTTTTTATTAAATTAAACACAGATTGATTTTAAAAAAATATTTCCAATAATTTTAGGTTCAGTAATTGAATTAAATAATTTAATGTCACAAGTTGGATAAATGTAAATGGAAACTAAATAGGGTTATAATATATGATTATAAATTTCATAATTAATTAATTGTTTCATTAATGTAATATTTTCGAAATATGGTTGAATAAATAATTATAAGAAATGATATTATGTTTTGTTATATTTTCTGATTTAATTATTATTTTTTGGATAGATGTAATGTTAGTATGGTTTTGATGATAAGGTTTAGATGATTAAGTATTAACATGAAACAATTAGGTTTGGATTGAGAGTTTTTATCTATATAATTTTTTATATACTTATATTTTCATGGTACTTTTATGCACCCGTACTAAAATCAAGCACTATGTACAAGTAGCCAAATTTTGTAGGGTTCATTGCGTAATTTCTTAGAAGTGATGAATGAATGGATAATTACCCATTCATATCCATTCTACATTTTGAAGTAGTATAAGGGAAAAAATTTAATCATATCCCTTGATGTCAATATAATTGATATTTATCATATATGATGAGATTATGAGATATATAGTTTGTTTCATGAATTTTATAAGTGTTAAACAAAGTCTATATCAATCATAATCATGATATTGTACTATTTTAATGATGATGTTGCATATAGATGATTGATGATGAGGAAAATGATGTGGTAGTGGAACGAGGAATATGTATGATGAAATTGAATATTGAACATAATGAAATTCCCTACAGGATGATAAATTGTAATGTCCTGGACCAGTCCAGTCCATTCCATTGAGAAAATGAGGTACTAGAGGTGTTCCGGGAAGTCATGGTGACTTGGTGGTGCATTTGGGTGGACTTTTGAGGGAATTTAAAGGGTAATAGCTTTTTCACGGTTGGCACATGGTTTGCCTAAACCGTGTGGCCAAACCGTAAAAGGCTGGTTTCGAGGGTAGTGGATAACGCATGGTTAGCACACGGTTTGCCTAACCATGCGGACTAACCATGCAAGGAGGGGTTGTCGTGGAAGAAGCTAACGCATAGTTTGCACACAGTTTGTTTAACCATGCAGACTAAACATGCAGGCACTTAATGTTGAATCCTAAAATTGTGGATATAACTCATTTGGCCTTTAATCACCTATTTTAATCCCCTAATCGGTCATAACTCGGGATTACCCATCCTTGGAGGTGGAATAAACTCTCCCAAGCATTTTGGAGGTGATCCAGAGGCTTCTCTTCGCGAATCGAAGCCGATTTCTTGAGGTAAGTGATCCTTTTTGTTTGGTTTCTTATATATACATAGATCTACTCATTCTTTTCTCTCAGTATCTTATATCTACGCCCATTATGGGTAGATCTATGTGTGTGGATGACGTTTGTGATGATCTTTGGTCTTGGTTGTGTTAGGAGAGGAGATATAAGGAGGATCCTTGGTGAATCATCCCGGTCTCCTAGGCCATTCTTCGACTGTTGTGGGTTTCCTCGTAAACCATTGAGGTAGGGGATTCATGGCTTCTCAAATTATTTATGTGCAGTAGTAGATTTATCATGATTTAGCCCTTTGGATCACAATGTAATTGACCTAATTAAATACTTGAACCAGATTTAAAGAATTGGTTTGATCACTTATTGTTGTTTCTTTGTACCGTGATAAAAGATTGCCTCAAGTTTTGCTAGATAGAGTTATATCTATCCTTTCTTTTTTCAGTTGTTCATTATTGATGGAAATTGATAAAGAACATAATGCCGGAATTAATTGATAATCAAGTGGATAAAGATAATGAGGCATGTAAATGAATCTGGTTGTTTTTGTTGTTGTAGTAGTTCTAATATGATGTTAATCAAATTGGCATAGTTAGCATGTTAAATTTTTTATGATATCTTACTGATTAGGGTTCCTAGAATTGGATCCTATTAATTGAATCTAATAATACAATAGGGATTAAAGAATAGGTTTGTTGATAAAAGATAATTCCTAGTAGGGTTTTTGTTACCCTCTTGTTCGTAAGGAGGAGTGCCTTGTGCTTTAAAGCCATGAGTGATCATTACGTATGAAGGTTGGTTGCCTTGTTAAAGGGCCAAGAGCACATTTGATGTGATATTTGTTTTCCAGCTGCTTGTGCTATGATGTTACCCTAGAGGGGTGTTGTGGTATGTGGAGGCAGGGAGGCCTTGTGGTTGTGGAAGCGGATGATGCCTAGTGTGGCGAGATGCATCGGTCTATGCATGTGGGTGTCAGAGAGGACAGAAGTGATGATGGAATAGGGTGGATGTGTTTTTTGGGTGTGTGGTGAATTTGACTGAATGTTTATCTGATTTTCTTTTCCCCATTGCTCAAGGAAGCTCATCTTGCTTACCCTTCTTCCGAAGGAGGCGAAGACGCATGGGGTATGCCACGTGCTTTCCGTGTCTAGCTTCTCGATGGAGGATGGATCTACTCTCTTGGTATAGGTGGAAAATAATCAACAGGTAGTACATCTACTCACCGCGTTGACCCCCCTTGTGTTTTGTATCATAGAATGATTTTCTAGAATGCCTGGGAATATGGGAAGTAATTATGTAAAGAATATATGAATAAATGGTGTTAACCCATGGGGTTGGTGTTCGCAGATACATATTGATGAGGTAGGGATCTTTTGAAGGAACAATTGACTTTTGGTTTGATGCGAATGATATTTTATGAGGAATTGTTCATGGTTAATTAATGTGTAATGAATTAATTAATGTAAAGTGGAATTCATAAAAAAGGTAATGAAGGACTCTAATAAATTATCTGAGGCTCTTGTGATCAGAGTATATGATAAACCACTCACCCATTATGTAGTATCGCCACATCTTCAACGCGAAGACTACTACTGCCAACTCAAGATCATGGGTCGTGTAGTTCTACTTGTGTGGCCTCAACTGATTTGATCAATAGGCAATCACTGATTGCCTCTGCATCAGGACACAACCAAGCCCGATTCCTGATGCATCACAGAACACCACTTACTCGACACCCTCTTCTGGTAGTCTCAAGATTGGGGCACTCGTCAGACTCTTTCTCAACTGCTAAAAAGCCTGCTGGAACCTCTCGGTCCACACAAAAGGATGCCCCTTTTGGGTCAAATTTGTCAAGGGTGATGAAATCCTAGAGAAAACAAGAATTAATTTTTTATAGTAGCCATCCAACGCAAGGAAACTTTGAACCTCCGTTACGCTCTGTGGTGGATCTCATGCTAACACTGCCTCTACCTTGGCTGGGTCCATTGCTACACTATGTGTTGAGATAACATGTCCCAGAAAGTGGACCTCCTGTATCCAGAATTTACACTTTGAGAGTTTCCCGTACAACTGGTGCTCTCAGAGTAGGTTAAGAATGATCCATAGGTGCCTCGTGTGCTCCTCCTCAGACGTAGAGCACACAAGGATGTCATTGATAAATTCCACTTTGAACTGATCTAGGTAGGGATGAAAGATCCGGTTCATGAGTCCCATCAATATTATAGGAGAGTTTTTCATACCGAATGGAATCACCATGTACTCATAGTGACCGTAGCGACATCTGGAAGATGTCTTCGGTATTTCCTCATCCCATACTCGCAACTGGGGATATCTTGATCATAGATAAACCTTCGAGAACCATTGTTCCCCTCTTAATTGGTCGAAGAGGTCATCGATCCTCGGTATTGGATACCAGTTCCTCACGGTCACCTAATTCAAGGGCCGGTAATCAACACATAGCCTCAAGCTCATGTCTGCCTTATTGGAAAGAAACTATGGGGATGCCCAGGGTGAAAAACTGGGTCTCACGAATCCCTTCCTCTGATGGTCTTAGTGCTGCACTCTTAGCTCACGAAGCTCTACAAGAGCCATCCGATATGCTGATGCTGATATCGGTGTCGTCCTAGGTTGCAACTCAACGCAGAAATATATCTCTCGATGGGGAGGTAGTTTGGGGACATCCTCCGGAAAGATGTCCTCGTACTGAGCCACTACTGATGGAAACTGGAAACGCGTCACATATTCTACGCCAAGGGATACGCTGGCCAACTGATATAAAATCGTTTGTACCATTCTACGCACTAGTCCATCCTGCCCTGCCTGGGACTCCTTTTCACCGACAAAGGATATATCCATTCCATCATTGCAGACACACTGCACCCATCACCTAAAACAGTCAATCTGGGAATGAACGTTGGATAGCTAATCCATACCCATAATGACAATGTAAGGCCTCAACGCTACCACCAAGAGGTTACAACCGAAATTATCACCTCCAAGGGTCAGGTCACACTGTCTTCAAAGGTGTGCGATCTTTGAATCTTCTCCAGTTTTTGTTTCTAAGCGTAAGGGTCTAGTCAAAGGATCAACTTAAATCTAAAGGTCTCGAACCAGATAAGAATCCAGAAATGAATAACTAGCACATGTGTCTATCAGTATGGAAATCATAGTAGAAAATACACAGATTGCACCTCTAATCATTCCGGCAGTACCTCGTTCATAAGCCCCTGCTTCCTGCAACTGTTACTACCTCTATCCACCTGCTCCCTGAACCTGGGTTGGACCGCCTGGGGGTGGTGGTGGTAAAGGGTGAAAACGCTGACCACCTCCATCTACTATCCTAGATCCTCTACCGCATCCTCCGCCCCGCAGATCTGTCTTCTCAACACGTTGCCTCTGCCTCGGTGGTCCGTCCACTACTCCCATGTCAATAGTACAGCGGGTCAGACAATTTCGAGCGAGATGTAACCTGCCATCAAATGAGTAGCATTACCTCTCTCGAGGATGGTTGGATGTGCCCTGCGAACCCTGTATGGTGGATCACCTGTCCTGGGATCTCCCTTGGAAACTTCTCCCACACCTGGGTCCATGACGTTGGCTCCCTGCTGCCGAGGTCTCTACTCTAGCTCACTCACCACTAACAACTAATGATTGTCTCTGCTCTACCAAAAATCTCTCGACCACCGAAGTCCTCTCGAGCACCCCATCATAAGTAGGAACGATCGTATGGATGATGCTAGCTCATATGTCTCTGTGTAATCCCCACTCAATAGTAAGTGATCTGACGTAATGATCCCTAACCATATCCATCTAGTACCATGAGAGGTCGGTGAACCTCGATGAATTTTCAGCCACCGGCATGGTTCCCTATTGGAGCTAAAGAAGCTTATGTATACGTACTGCTCTCAGGATAACCAGTGAAAACTCCTCTCTGATTAGATGCTCAGACTCAGACCATGCACGTTTTTCCTCGTTATGAGTTTGGATAACCAAACTCCACCACCGCCCTGTCGCGCCCTGTAGATGGCTCGCTGCCAGGATCACCATCAGGTCTACTGGTGTCCTGACCAAATAGGAGAATATGGTCACTACCTCAAGTCAATCCTCGGGTGTCTGATGGTCAGGCTCGCCTCAAAACCTTAGGGGTATTTGTCTTTGAAACTCGTGGAGTGCGCTCAGCCTGCACACCTCCTCTATTGGCATAGTATGCACTAAACACTGCTCTATAGGTGGTGGAACAACTAGCACACCACCCGAACAAAAAACTGGGGGATCTAGTCCTTGTATCGAAGCTTCATCACTAATGGAGTCATCCTGATGATCGATCTACTAGATCCTAGATGGTTCACATCCCAGAGGCATCCTGTAATGAAACAAGATGTATTAAAGTCAGTGAATATATCTGCAGAGATGACTCTAGAAGGACATGGAAACCACAACCCATTCCTATATGATGCATGTCCAGTTATTTTCCCCTGTAACAAGTGTTCTCATGTTATGAGTCTAAAAGTAAGTTATCAGAGTCATACTGTATAGATACATCGGACGCCCGCACCAACACTGGGGTCCCTGGCCTAAAAGACGAACTAGAAACACTTAACACACTTGCCCCAAACCAACTCACAGACTCGGTCCAATGGTAGAACTGACAACCTATGATACCACTTTCTTCAAGACATGTCCTAGTGGGGCCCATGCCTCAACTCACCAAGCCCACCTCCAATAGGCCAGGGGTTGGTGACTAGCATAGAGTAGGAATGTCATTAACTTGGGAGGCATTGCATATAAACCTGTACACACACACACATACATCTCCAAGCCCACAAAGCTGAAAAGTAAAAACTATTAAAAATGGAAATGCATGCATACGCTAAAATCTCAACCAACATAGTATGATAGTAAAGTAAATTACAATAATGTAAACTCATGTGCCAAAAGTACAAGCCCACCAAAAACAAGACTCCAACAAAGTCCAACCTATAATGAAAGGTACTGGGACTGCAATCCATAGTCGTTGGAAGACACCTCGAACTGCCTAATCTCAATGAGCACCATCCAGTCTTGGTCCACCTAGAATCCTGTCAAAGGCTTTCTCACCTTCACAAGTCATGACACGTGCGGGCGAAGCCCGTTCATGGGTGAGTATAACAATACCCAGTAGGACACCCCAAAAACCACAAAGGAGCACGACAAAGGAAAATAGCAAAAATGAATGATACAGTCATCTCTACAAAGTATATGTTTATCGAACATATAACAAGAATATTAAGATATACTCATACACGATCGACCATCGCGGAACCAACACTAATATCCAGATCGATGATTCCAATAAGTACGTATCATGGATAACACACTCGTAGGTCCAAATAGAGAGATACAAAGTACTTGTTATGGGAGAACACACAACACATGTAATTGAGAATATGATGCTCAGATGAGGATCAAAACAAATAGCCATGGGGTGATTCCAAAAACTCAGTAAGAACTAATATGGTAATTAGAGGATCAACGCCTTGGTAAAGTACGTCACGTCGATACCATGAACACTACTTAGGGTTCCCGGAATTAATAGAGTATTCGACTCTAAGTCTCATAGAGGGGATTACAACAACTCTATTCAGGAAGTCCTACTGAAGGGATCATACTCTTGTATATGGGAAATGATACAAAAAACCTTCACGGGAAAGACCAAGGGCACGAACCCTAAGAAAGATTGTCTAAGTCACAGAAGACCAAAGGATCAAGCCATGTAAAATAGGTTACACAACCTGTAGTATGGTTACACTAAGTGTTCCTTGAATACAGGTACATCTCATGTAAAAAGGCTAGTGTCTTAAGGCATTTCATGTAAAAATAACATACACATCGTGTAGTAGGATCACAAGATGTGTCCGGGTGTTTGGGGTTCACTCCATGTATGCTGGCCATGGGCCTGTACATGGCCTCAACACATGTTTCCCTGCCCATGTACCAGTACACGGGGTGCCCCATGTATTTGGGTGGGTCTGGCATGGGGAGGGTATACATGTTGTGTCTTTGGTTTTGTACCCAACCCGTGTCTGTGTACTCCCGGTGTACACACCATGTGGTTCGCCGATGAAGAAATGCTATATAGCCTATACTACATGCCATGTAGTCAGGATTTCACCAGATCACTATTCTTCCTCCGTTATCCTTAGCTGATCTTTTAGATCTTGATTCTGTCATCCATTTTCTACGAAACTAAAGACACTTGTTCGTTTCATCATCCTAACAGAGAATCTGGGAGTTTCAGACATTCAATCGGCTTAGAAAACATGCCTTGATTCATTTGAATGAAAATGCCCAAAAACCCATATCTCTCGATCTGTTATGAATCATCCATTGCCACTACATTTTCACCTCCATAGCTTCGTTCCAAGGATGGGTCCAAAATCATAGATCATCGCGCCAACAAATGAATGCGCAATAGTCGATTTCCTCCAAGAACGTCAAGCATGAGGAAGAATGAGGAGTATCCATGGAGAATGGGGAATTTAATCTCAAAATGAACAAGAGGGATGAGCCTCCGTCATTTTTTGTGATGATCTAGGTTCGTCGCCATTAGATCAAAACCAAAATAATCAACAGATTAAATCGCATGGATGAAGATCTTCCACAAAATCCAGGCCAAAGCCCATCCAGCAATTACGATCAATCTGCGGGATAATCTGTTTAAGGATTAGTCTATGTTCATCGTAGGAATCAAGAACGGAAATGAATTCACAAATAGAACAAAGACCTACCTTGATATGCGGTGTTAGTTGGTGAAGATCTAGTCGTCGCGTCGTCGTCGCCGATGAAATTCGACATGAACATCGTTGCTGCGTTGGGGTTTCCTCCAGAGCTTCCAGAGACTCCAAGGGTTTCAGGTTTATGAGTTCTGTCACCCTGGATTCCCTGCTTAACTCTCTATTTAATAAGATTAAATGAACTCGATGTAACAAAATGTAATAAAATATTTTTATTAAATATTCTATTACAGTTACGTCCAAAAACTGGATTTCACCACTGACCTGTGCCAGCCAATGTTAAGTCTCTCCTAGCATAAACCCGCTACTCTGGACGCAATGGGCCCCTCATATTTCCGATCCAAGCTCCCTTTCAGGATTTATTCCACTTTTTCATAAAATTCACACGCCCGCGCAATTTAATTATTTAATTAAATTCAAACATTGTTTTCGGGCTCACCGGGCCTCGGAACTGCACGCTGTCTCAAAGCCTGGTCTCGAAATTACTCCCATATAATATTAATATAATATATAGAAAAATCAAGGAAATAACAAGATATTATTATAAATACCAATGATATAATAAATTAAGACTGATGTGAAGAAGAAATTGAATATTAGCCGAAATAAAACTTTAATATAGGATCGTTAACAAGAATGTAATTTAAGGTAATAATAACAACATATATGATAAATTTATAAAAATATTATTCTATAAATTCTTTATAAAAAAACTTATATTTGTTCTAATGGATACTTGTAAGAGTATGGAGAGAGTCAAGATTCTAGGTAAGGGGATTTTCATCTCGCTATTAAATTCATTGAGATACCAGCCATGTATTCCACTCATTACAATAGTGTGGTGTACATGCTACCATTGATTGTATTAAATTTATCTTATAATTAATCTTATGGGTATTCACATATCTATTATATTATACTTCTTTCACGGGGTTTAACATTCAAAAGTTACAAAATTTGTAAAACAGTTCGGTTTTAATTTTCCTTCTTTGAGACTCATATTTTTTTATGCAACAAAACTCTTAATAGAGGTGTATATAACTCCATTATACGTGTTATATAATGAATATAAATCACTTATTTATATAGTATTCATCATGATGTTTTATTTTATTATATCTATAGTATGATCCCAATTCACCAAGTTATAAGAGTTGATTGTGAAAATGTCTTCATTTTTCAATGATTGATTATGTTTATGCTTCCTTTGAAGAAATATTATGATCCATAGTTCAAGAAAAATCATGATTTTACTTATCCTACTTTTAAAAAAAATATGAACATTTTTATTACCATTTTTCCAATCATGGGAACTTATGATAATCTTTTTAGTAAAATGTAACCACCTCTCTCATTAAGTGGAAATCTATTGTATTCAAAAACCCAATTTTCAAAAAAAATGTTTTAAAAAGATCCTTAAATAAAATTAATAAAGAAAAAAATGTATTTAATGTTTTCTCATTAATTTTAGAAGATTACGTTATATTTTTTAAAATATATTTTCAAATAAAAATGTTTTCAAAAGGTTTTCTATGATAAATATAATTTTGCAAATAAGGAAGTAAATTTTCCTGATGAAGTGTTTTTAAAAGATATTTCAGAATTATTTCCCACCTACGATAACATCCAATGGTGTTCAACATGCCTTTTTGGGGAAATTATTCAATGTTTAAACTCATATTATTTTATTTAATGTATTATGTTTTGATGGTATTATGTTATGAAACCCTATTCTCTTTCACGTGTTATATGATTTTGAATCCCAGTTCTTTTCACGGGTTATGATTACGATGAAATAATTATGAAACATGTCCCTTTCCAACGGATATGATATTTTAACATGTTTATGATATCCATTTAATTTCATGGGTTATGATATGTTTATTTATGATCTTTTGGAATATGTATGTAAAAATTCATTATGTGACGAGTGAGACCTATATCAACCTCCAATGAATGGGGTAAATATTTATATCTCGTGAGATAATGTAAGAGTGTAACTAGGGTAAATATTTTCATTAATATAGGGCTAGAATGATCCTTTAATTGTTTAGTAATATTTTATTGGATCATTGGTCACATGGGTTATTATTACAGGACTGGAACAAGGGTCACATGGTTTAGTAATACAAGGCTGGAACGGGGGTTACCCAGTTCAATAAAGGACATTGCCTACTAATATGGTCCTGGAATTGATTCATTTGATACTAAGGAGATCATTATATGATTTTGTGCTACCAATAATCAAGGTCTTTTTCTTATAATATTATTTCCTATTTTATGATCTTTATTTGATACGTTTCATTTCTTATAATCTTATAATCTTTATTTCTTGATCTAAGTTATGATATTTGATATGTAGCGCATGATCTTCTTTTTAAATTATCCCCTTCTCCTAAACCTATAATCTTGTTTATGTTAACATGAATCCCATTATTTACACTTACTTATCATTTGAGCTCACCCCTTTTATGTTTCATTTTCCTGAGGTTATGATGATATAAACAATATTTGATATGTCTATGAAGGTGATATTAAACTAGAACCTAGTTGGAGATTATTTAGCTCACATATATACAATTTTTTATGTTTCTTGGTTTCTAATGGCATTATACCAATTACAGTCTTTGGGTGTATTTTTTTATAATTTTTATGTATTCCAAAAAATTTATGTAATTTCTATTCTTGTAAGGGGAGGGTCTCTACATTTGGTATTAGAGAAAAGGTAATTTGTCCTTTAAAAAATGGGTTGATAAAACCTTAGTGATATACCTATGTATATGTTTAAGATTATGTAAAGGTATGTCTCTAAGGATAAGTATAAATACGGCTTAACATTTAGGAAAATGACCTAGATTTTTGGTAAAAAATAGACTGAGTAGTTTTCAATAGTTACATTTTTTATTCTTGAGAATAAATGTTAAGAAAATTTTGTGACTGTATTTTTATGGCTTTGGATTCTCATCTTTCTAAAGGGTTAAATTGTTAACCATTCATGAAAAGTTAATGATAATCATTAGAGGAAGTATTTTTGCATTGAGTTCATGTACATCGAGTGACAGCCAATCAAGCCCTGAAATGTTGAAGGTCTTGAACTCATTAATAAATGACTATAAGTGTTTCATGCCTACCACTAGTCTAATAAATGTATTGGTTACTGTATATTTCATTATAATGAACAAATATTTATGATGAAAAGTTATTGTAACTTTTTATAGATTAATGCATGTTTTTTAAGAGATAAATAGTTTGACTTCTTATTCTCTTATAGTCCCTATGTTATGTTAAAAAAATATTTTATTTCTGTATGAATAAAAGTTAATTTCTAGAAGTTCATTCTAAGAGTTAATGGATTTATTAGAAAATATTTCAATAACATCCCTTGAATGGAATATTTTTATCATAATTTACCAATAATTACTCAATGATGAGAATGTGATACAATAATATTGATCTATCTTGATACCATAAATTCTGTTGAAAAAAATATCTTCTGGAAACATCACATATTTATAAATTTTATGTCCTCAACATTCCTTTGATAACTAATTATTTTTGATATATTTCCTCAATCAATCTATAAAATATTTACAGTTTTTCTCCATGTCCGATGTTCACTCACAAACTATATTCTCTAATATGGAATCCCAATTAAATCTTACGTTGGGTAACAGTTATGGTTCCAAATTTACCTTTTTAAAGGAAGTTTTTGTATCCATTTTTATGATTTGAGTTTTATGAATGTAATGATCATGTATTAACATTTTTATAACCTCAATGAAATTCGTGGGAAATTATATTTTAATCGGGGTAAATGTAACACCCTGGATTTTGAAAAATATTATTATTTTAATTAATTAATATTTTAAATATATTTTTCATTACAATGACACTAGGAAAATTTACATATATATAGATATTAAAAAAATAAGGAAAAAATTACTTTCAAATGGAAAACCAACATTTATTGCGCTACACACAATACCAACTTCGCATGTTGTATAAACAACACATACATGGCGTACGATGCACACAATACTGAGTTTCTTTAAAACATTTATTTTTGTTGTTTTAATTTATTTATAAGATAATTATAACCTAGTGGATAAACAGAGTAATATTAATAGTAATAACTATGTTTTAAAAAAAAATTATAAATTTTTTATATAAACTAAACATTTTATTTTTTGTGAAGTCCCTTTTATGTTTAGAAACAACATTTTCTCAAATGAACAACATATAATAATGATATTAATTTTATATACATTGAGACTTTTAATTTGATTAAATATAATTAATTTTTTAATTAATAATGACAAAATTAGATTAGGGTGGTGTTTTGGGATTTTCATTGACAAACTTCATTTTTTGAGGAATATTGAAAAATGATGCTTTTTATTTATAAAGTTATTTTTTTCTAATTAATGGATCATTTTAAATGATATTTTAAATATTTTTTAAGATCACATTAGATAAAAATTACATATAATAATAAAATTAAATTCATTATAATCAATCCCACTTTGATACTGAATATAAATTTTTAACAAACATTTGAACTTTTGTATAAATTAAAACCCTGTTATTTCATCCTATCATCTGGATTAAAAATAAGATTTTTTTCGCTTCTATAATAAGAATTTAAAAATTCCAACATAAACCATTTTATAAAGTATAATAATTTGAGTGTAACTCCCCAACCCAAGTTACCCAGAGTCGGTGCATTATTGCATAACGTTGACATGGTCACAAAGGATTATGTTTCGAATGACCTATTAGTTTAGTAGTTTTGGAAACACTAGATATATTCATATGTATTACATTACATCATAAGGAAAAAAACTACAAAAAAAATATTTTATTCATATCCCCTAATACTATACCTATAGGCCATTCATAAATTACTTCTTCACATCATAGGAAAAATAAAGCATTGAAAGGGGTGAGCTCAAATTCTCAGTAAGGATGACAATATAGCATAAGCTTTCATAAATAATCATAAACACTTAAGGCAATGTATAACTAAAACAAAATCCTTTTAAACTTGAACTTCAGCATAATATGGAAAATATAAAATTAAATAATGAAATTTAATTATTCACATGGATATTCTAATAGTCGGATAATCACATGCAATATAAATTACCACTTTTATAACAATGGAATGCATAATTCCATACTATCATAACCATGTATTCAAGGCCTCTTGCCGATACTTAATTAAGAATATGTCAAGGCCTTGTCCCAAGACACTAGTTTGTCTCATTAAACCTACCAAAGCATCGGGGAGCTATAGCGGGCTCATCCTGTCACTTACTAAGTCCAATGCATTCCTCATATGAAATGTTTGAAACATAACATAAACATTTGTATTAAACCTACCATAAAAAATGTCAATACGTTAACCACAAACAATGAATGGTATAAAAATAGCACATCCACAGTCAAACATAACTCATTCGATACAATATGGAAGATTGTATTGTATCAGATTAACCTCAATCGAGAATAATGATGAATATTGACATAGATTAAAATAATCATCAAACTATTGAGAGAAATATCCTCCTTTTTCGTGAAAAGATTTAAAAGTCACACTATTTGTCAAGGGGCCATTTAAAATATATTTTTGAATCGAAGTGTCCAATACCACTTTGAATCTTTTAAAAGGAATTTTGATTTGAAAACTTTCATGTCCATATAAATAAATCCTTAAAACCATTTTTAAAACATGGACATTAATGAGAAATATTTAGAATAATAATTCTTTAAAACATTTTAAAATTATATTTTAGTTAGAGTTCCTAACCAAAAGAGATACACTTGAATAAAAATAATTGAGGTAATAAAAACTTTGTAATACCACGAGAATAAAGGTATTCATGATATACTATGTCAAACTACATTATATACACCATATAAAAATTATTTGGTTTATAACAACAAATGAGTCTCAATGGAATGTAAATTGAGATGAAATCTCTTATAAAGACTATATCTTTACGTTAAGGATAAACAAACAACATAATTATGTGTGATAAATATAAATACACTCTAGATGAATGGATAATCACTGTAAAGCAATCAGAGGACATTCACACATATTCTTGTAAAGAGAACACAAATGAATTGGATATTTAACTCAACAAATGGAGAATGAGTTAAAAATTAATCTTATCATGTTCATATCGATGACATGAGGAATTATCAATGGAGTTATTATGTGTATCAAATGTATATCCACATAAAGGGGAGTAGAAATTATGACATAATCAAATTAATAGTGATTCTACACAAAATCATGGAGTAAAATAATCAATGAAGTATGCGTAAAGCCGAATGAGTGGACATTGAAATATCAGAATCCCTTATTGATTTAGTTACATACAAAACATACACCCATGAAGGAAGGATAATAAAATGATGATGTAAATATCCAAAAATTAAATTATATTACACAATGAATAAAATCATGGGCATTACACATACCACATGCAACAAAGAAGCAGTGAACAATGGAATTATCGTGAAATTAAAAGTGAGATAAGAACCCCCATACTTTGTACTTTTTCGTTGGTCGACTATAGGTTAACCTCCTGTATAATGGTGAAATAATTTTTATTTAATTATAAAAAAATCATTTACATTAATATGATATCATATATGATCTTTAAACAGTGACTTGTTAATAATATCTTTGTATTATCATCGTTTCGGGTGTTAACAAATTTGTTTTCCTTTATATTATATGTTATGCAAGCCATATTTTTTATGAATGGGATATATCTTATTCATATCCAGAATAATATCTTGTATCTAAAAATTATTTTTATTCATCAAATGAAATTTAGTCTTGAATGAATATAATGGGGAATGAATCTCATCGCGTTCGTGGAGACGGTAATCTGTACTTACGAACGAGCGACAATATCATTATTTTGATATTAAAATAATATATAATTGGATGGTATATCATATATACTGAATCATTATAATTTTTTATTTATTATTTACATGAAGGAATCATCATTATTATTCCCATCGAAATAATCATATAATGAATAACAATTACACCACGACGTGGAGACGGTAGGCCGTACGTACACATGTATGGTGACATGTCATTCAAAGGATGAATAGAATAATGAATATGGTTGTACCATATTTATAATAACATCACAGCATATAGAATATATTGGATTTATTATTTTAGAATGGAAATAACAAAGAATGAATAAGTGGAAGGAGAAAGGAACTTGAAAGAGGGTGCTGAAATCATTACCTCTTCTTCGGGTTATTCCTTTTTATTTGATCAAAATGGCTAATTAGGTTGGAATTATGATCAAACTAAGACATCTAGGATTATGTGAAGGAAGTTAATAGAATATTTAGGCAGGATTTTTTGAGAAAATGGCTTTGAAGGTGTGATGAATTGGTTAGAAGTGGTGTCCTTTTATAAGGGGGGAATGAGCTCTTTAAGAAACCCATAAAGTATTATTTTATAATAAATTCATATTCAGTTTCTAATGGCCCCAAAGTTTAGCATTAAAATAATAAGGTGGGTATGGGTCACAATACTTTCAAAAAATAGATTTCAGACAGGTTTGGGTCATTATATTAACCTAATATTTAGTTTTAACTCTTAGTTAATAATATTGACATTTACCGTGTCACTTTGTATTTTATATTTTATAGTTAATAAACATAGTATATACATCCAAGAGACCCCCAAGTGGTCCATTGATTATTGAAATATCATGATATAAGTCCTTTGGCCGATCCTTAGATTTTTAGGAATAAAATATCAATTAATAATATAATATTTATTTGAAAAACTCATTTGTGTCAATTTTCACACTATTCAATAATTTATTTTTTAAAGTCAAAAAACATTATTAATTATAAAAAAATTCTTTTAAGAAATCCTAACATGTGATATTAACCAATTAAATTGGTGGACGTCATAAAAAATTTCAAATTATATTTATTTTAACATTTATAATACAAATTATTTGATTCAATCATTAATAAAGAAAATACTGCATCATTATTGTGTCATAAATAAATTAAATTATTCATTGTCTAAAAATTATAAATAAAATAACATTATGTAGGAAATAATTTTATATTTCTAATCAATATTTATAGTCTAAAATATAACATATATAACCCATTGTAAATTTTTTTTCTAAAAGATATATGCTTTTGTCATTTTTGTATTTACTTTAACTTAATTAATATAAAGTTTCATTATCACTTACAAGTGGATCCATGGTGTCCCAAAATCGATCCAAAGATTCCCATGGTCGGCCATGTATCAACCAATAGGTTTATGATACGTTTTCAGGTAAATTAATATTATTATAATATTATTTGTTTACCCTTATTTACCGGATTTACCCTTTAACCGTGGTAAATAAAATATTTACCGAATTAATTATTGAAAATGTCTAAAAATAAGAGTTACCTATTTACATAATTTGTAAATCCTCATTCCAAATATGGAATCCATTTTTTCCAAATTCAAAACACAGAAGTGGATGAAATTAATTTAAAATTAATTCTCACTGTCAAAACAAAAACCGTGTTTTTATGAAATAATAACTATCAAAATATTTACACTTGTTTATGTCTGGATTAAATGTGAAATTATGTCCAATGACCAACATTGTATTAAATGATAAAACTATATTCTAAATATACTTTTAAACCACTCAAATTCATAATTTATCACTGTTAATTATTTCAATTAATAAAGTTGTTTTTAATTTAAATTTAGTAATTTTCAGTATTCATCAAAATATGAAAGTTGTCCGAAAGTACCAAAATTTCACCCTAGGATAATTTCGAAATTCTGAATCCGAAAATGAATTACATTTTTAATGATAAAATGTATAAAATTTCAAAAAGTGGGTATTACTTTTCAGAATGGTTAGTTTTATTAGTTGTGGTGTGTGTTAGAACTTGAAGTTGCGTATAACACACGCTACTGTATTATTCAGCGAGAAGCGTACCGTGGAAGCTTGGGGTATTACATACTCCCCTCCTTCAATAAATTGCGTCCTATGAATTATTAAAATTAGGCTTCAGAATATACTGGAAAGTAACAAATCGGAATAAGAGTCAATAAAACTATCACTTTAAAAGAAATAAAGAAAAGTACAAAGGTCAACCGAGATAACCTATACTAGGATTCCATGTAAAGAAACATGGATATGTATGATAAACTAAGTGTTAAGTTATGTTAGAGAGGGATAGAAAACATGATCAGTAGAAATTTAACAACAAGAAATCCACAAACTTGTGATGGGACAAAGGGTCATTAGTGTCTCAGTAGGAAAAGTAAACATACAACATTTTTATTATTATTTTTAGTTACATTACAAAAGGATGAGGAATTAATTTCTAATATTGACTAAGAACATAAAAAGATATACTTAATTTTTAATTAAAGTTTCATTATTTAATAAATTTCTACTACTAACTCATTTTCAAACGATGAGTATTCCAGACGACTTGGTCACACATGAAGAGCTACAACAAAACTCATATAGAATCACATGATCCACGAAGGATAAACTATATATTTAACTTGTATTTAAGGATTAATCAAAACCAAAACAATTAGTATAAGATCTGATGACCCCCAAAAAGGTTATTTCATTAGAGAAATAAACATTAATCTAAATTTCTAAAATTAAACCAACAATACCCAAAAGTTAAATAAATATCATTCAATAAAGAATTTTCCTTAAAATCCTTCAATAAAATCCAAAATAATATTGAAACTCAAAAATTAGAATAATTTGGTTATGTATTCTTCCACATTAAATGGTATCTCCAAATGACATCAATTACTCTTAAAGTCACATACTTAAATGTAATTAACCTAATCACATATTCTCTATTATAGGTTAATCATTTCCATAAATAACCCAAATCACTAAAAATCCACAATAAAAACATAGATAAAAATCCACCATTACTCTTCAAATGACATCCCATACTATTCTACTTTCCTTGGGCATATAGTGTTCCCAAAAAAGAGAACATATTCCAAAATAACATTTATCACTTAACCACCAAATCATTTTCCTATACTAACGGTATTAATTTGATAAGACATAAGATCCCAAATAAAATTATTATTGATCAATAAAATCATTTAACCAAAAATAATAGTCACACAAACCAAGGACTTCACGTAGTCCAGTGGTAGGCGATAAATCCCAATCCCACTTTGGTTGTGTGTTCGATTCCCACTGCTTTTTCCGACGCAACATGTTGTCACACGGTTTGTGTGTTGTCCTTATTCAAAAACTATATTTTATAACATTACCAAAATTCGATAAATTCCTCCAAATAACCATAACATAATTTAACCACAAATGTTATCTCATACCTTGAATTTTCATCCCAAATTATAATAACTTGTAATTTCCTCAAACCCAATGATCATATAAAACCAAATTGTTATTTATAACTATATCCACTAGAGAAACGATAATTATTCCTCAAATATCATTCTCACATGGAAAACTGCCGGGTTACAAATACAAGAGAAAATTATTCCAAAGTAAACCGATCAACAAGGAGCACTAATACTTTATAAACATTTCTCCAACCATTTATTTCCACATAGCTTCTTCTTTGACCAAGAAAATATCCTATAGAATAGTACATTCACTCAAGTAATGGCTAGGTCCCCTACATTTACAAAAAAATACTGTAAATAGATTTTTGGGACCATTTATATCTTCTTCCAAAGTACTCTTCATTTTTCATCAGAAATTATTCACTTTATGTACTTACTTCCCGCACGTAAAGCATTTCATTGTCCCATTGGGACACTTTCCTGGGTGTCTCCTTCCACATTTCCTGCATGATTGAAATTGAGGATTCCTTTCTCCATGGTCTCCACTACTAGAGCTCTTATCATTCATCACCTTTCTCTTTATTGTTGAGTCCGAGAATTGATTAATATATATATTGTTGATCAAAATTTATGAAAATTAATTGTGCATGAAGATAATATATTTTACGCCTATAAAAATTCCATTTTGTTTCTCATTACCACCACAATTCCCACCCTGTTCATAATTCACAGAGTCACTATGACTTCCTTGGAATCCATCCATTGACTAAAACCCGAAAGCATTATGTGAGTAATAGTAGTCATAAAATAATTTAGAGAATATTATGTCACCATAATCTCAATTTGAAACACATTAGGATTAACCAAGGACATTTATTCTCATGTTATATATAATACTTCAAATCGGTTTGTAAATAAAGTGTAAATTATTCTAGGAATATCCCACGGGAGTGTCGTAACCAAGAGTTCAGAAAGGGCCATTATCATTCCCCAGTTCCCGTTCGAGTCTAGATCAAAGCGGTGTTTTCAGCTTTTACCCCTAGGTACATCTGTGCCAGAGCCGCCTCTACCTACTCGTATCTAGACAAGGATGTATTTCTCATAAAACACAAAAAAAGGATCAAGTCTCGAAATATAGATTTGTTTAGAAGTCTTGGATACACTAGATATATTCACAAGTCTTACATAACATCATAAATTAAAAAAACTACAACAACATCTTGTCTTCATATCCCCTCATACTATCCATGGAGGTCATTCATAAATTAATTTTTCACATCCTAAGAAAAATAATACATTGAAAGGGGTGTGTTCATATTCTATGTAAGGATAATAATATAGTAGAAGCTTTCATAGATAAGCATAAACACCTAAGGCAATGTATAACTAAAACAAAAGCCTTTTAAACTTGAACTTCAGCAAAATATGGCAAAGATAAAATTAAATAATGCCATTTAATTATTCACATGGTTATTCTACTAGTCAAATAATCACATGAAATATCAATAACCACTTTCATAATGATGGAATGCATAATGTCAGACTATCATAACCACGTAGCCAAGGCCTCGTGCCAAGACTACAAAAAATATTTTGTCAAGGCCTCATGCCAAGACACTCGTTTATCTCATGAGACCTACCGATGCATCGAGGAGCTATAGTGGTCTCCACCCGTCACTTACTATGTCCAATTCATTCATCATATGAAAAGTATGAAACATAACATAAACTTTATTATTAAAACTAGCATACGAAATGTCAATACTTTAACCACAAACCATGAATGATATAAAAATAACACATCCACAGTCCAGCATATCTCATTAGATACAATATGGAATATTGTATTGTATCATATTAACCTCAATCAAGAATAATAAAGGATATTGGAATAGATTAAAATAATCATCAAACTATTGAGATAAATATCCCCATTTTTCTTGAAAACATTTAAAAGTCACAATATTTGTCAAGAGGCCATTTAAAATTGATTTTTGAATCAAAGTGTCCCATACCACATTGAAACTTTTAAAAGGAATTTTTATTTGAAAACTTTAATTTCCATATATATATATCCTTAAAATCATTTTTAAAACATGGACATTAATGAAAAAGATTTATAATAATAAATCTTTAAAACATTTTAAAATGATATTTTAGTTAGTGTTACTAACCAAAAGAGAGACACTTGAATACAAATAATTGAGGTAATAAAAACATTGTAATATCATGAGAATAAAGGGATTCATGATATACTATGTCAAAGTACATTATATAAACCATATAAAAGTGATTTGGTGTATAACAACAAATGAGTCTCAATGGAATGTAAATTGAGTTCAAATCTCTTATAAAAACCATATCCTTAGGCTAAGGATAAATCAACGACATAATTATGTGCGATAAATATAAATACACAATAAGGCCCAAGCCTTAAACCTTACTTAATCTTGAATTATTACAAGATTACACATTGAGGATCTTTTTAGGTTTAGAGTTTTAGAGAATTAGATCATGAAACATTCATTACATTCCACATTTAAACAAAGTGGTTACATAAAAGACAATATTAATTCATCCCATCAACGGAAACATATTTAAAATAAAACACAGATTCTTTCTTGACACATCCTTGACACTATCATCACATCATGTACCTTTACCTTGACCTGTGAAAAACATTTCAAAAACTTGGGCTGAGCATAAAAAGATCAGTAAGGTTTATAAAAATTTGGAAAGGAAACACGAGTTTATATATACATAAGAATGAAATCATACTTTACCCATAAAACATAGACACTTTAACATACCTCATCGAACCATGAATAAATCATTGAAATCATATGACATAAAGGTAACTTGAGGCATTCATAACATTCTTACGTAGGGAGTAACCCTGTTGGTTATGTTTGGAAAACCCATCACAGTATATTCCCTAAATCTCTTCGGAGAAACCTTAACGTTTCACTCCTTCGCGTTACCCAATGCATTGGAGATCTATATCGGGCTCACCCGCCCTTAGTTTATCACGGAACCACTCGTCATCATAATAATTCCCAAGAACCTCAACATAATCGTATCACATAAAACATGCATAAAGGAAACATAACATTTCCACCTTTCAATCAAAAGATATCAATACAACACATTGATATAAAAACATTATGAAAACCATTTTCAATACCAAAATAAAATAAAAGTAAAACATGGTATTTATTTTTCTTTTAAAAAGAAGGTATGGCTTGTAGAGGAGCCGAAACTCAAATAATGGTCACGGTGTCGGAGAAGTCGTTGTCACCGCATACGTACAACAAAAACATTCCATTTTGTCGTTTAATAAACACTGCATATAAAAGTTTCCTTTTGAATAAACGTAAAAGTTAAAGGGGTTTATAAGCCATATAAAATAAGGTTGTGTATATAACATAATATGCCTCAATTAAAGGAGATTGAGACGAAGTCCCTTGCAAAGACGGTATCCTTGGTTTAAGGATAAATCAATTACATAATTATGTGTGACAAACGAATACACCAAATATAAGTGGAAATTAAGTGTAAATTAATCAAAGGTCATTCACACATATTCAAAGGATGACATATTCAATAACTAAATTTTGAACCCAAAGAAATCGAAATTGGGTTAAGAAGTTTCCTTGACAGCGTAAAAGCGTCACATAAAAATGAGTTGATGAGAGATAAAAAAAAGTATCTCATCACATGGAAATAAAATTTACATAAATAAGGATATATGAGAACATATCCAAACATAACAATATGTAAATTAAAATACCCAACAAAAGAAGTCTTTTAAAAAGAGGAGGGTGAAAGGTTCCCTTACCGACGTGGGTATCTTTCGAAATATACACCTCGTGAAAGAAGGACAATACAACATTGATGTAAATACTCATAAAAGAAATTATATTACACAATGAGTAAAATAATGGGACGTACATACACCACTAAATGGAAATTATGGCAAATGTAGCATAAATCTCACGGGAATAAAAGTGAGATGAAAAATCCCTTACGAAAACTCGGCAGCCTAACGGCGCCACTTAAGACATCCAGAATGGATTGATGAGAGATAATAGGGTCTCTCATCATATTAAAATAAAAATTACAGTAAGATTAATATAAAATAACATCCCAATAACAAGAATGATGAGCTTTAAAATGAATGACATAAAAGAGTGTACTTAAAAAGAAAGAGAGGAGTATGATCCCTTACCTCGGGTCCGACTTGACTCGATCGTTCTTTAACGTCCTGAATAATAAAATTGATTTAATTTAAACATTATTAAGAACCTTTTTCTAGTTCATTATTCCTTTTAGATCACTTATTTCCATTTTATAAACATTATGTAATCATTTAAGTTAATAATGTTTGTTTTGTCGATATTTGGTTATTATGTCGAAAGTGGACTTCTTACAATTACATGTTGTTCGTGTGGTCAAATGTTCATTATATCCAGAATTATATTCATGATTTGGATATCATATATATAATATATATCCATAATATACATGTATTTGTAATATTACATAATCATTTAGAGGTATGAAATGAAACGCACCGTTCATGGAGACGGTAAGCCGTACGTACGCATGAACGCTACTTTCATTTCTATTTCATATTAATGGAATTAAAACTAAATGAGAGGTATGTATATTTTAATTCCAGAATTATATTCATAATTTAGATGTATCATTCATCATATATATCCATTATATACACGTACTTATAATAGTACATTACATTTGGGGATAAGAAATGAAATGCACCGTTCATGGAGATGGTAAGCCGTACGTACGCATGAACGCTACTTTCATTTCTATTTCATATTTTTATGGAATGGAATAATAATGATATAGAGGTATATTATAATTCCAGTATAACATCATATATAATAACTTTAAATCCATCCTTTATACATCCCACATATGGCATTAACGAATCACATCACTTTGAGGGGGCGGTAGTCCGCACTTCCTTAAATGAAGATATCGCGTTTACCCATAATTGAAACCATAATAGGTATGCCAAAAATGAAAAATACAGAAGCTTAAGTAAAACATAAACATATTATATATCATATATAAATATAATGTCATCTTAATGGCCACCTTTGAAATTGTTAAAAGAATGTTGAACAATCATCGTTTCGGGAGGCCGAAATTCGCCATCCACGGAAACAGTATGTTCTTTAACCATTAAATGTAGGTGTGTGAAAGTGTAGCTCGAATACATATTATAACAAAATCCTAGTATATTGATGATACTGGAGATGTTACAAAAAAAATTAATAAAAATAGTTTAGGGGGTTGGAGAAGCAAAATAAAACAAAAGGACTCAAGTGAAGACATTACCTTAAAATCGGGTAACTCCCTTTGGTTTGAGCTCAAAGGCTTCCTTGGGAAGACTTCTACCCAAAGTTAGGCTTCCAGGAGTAAGAGAGGGAAGTTTAGAGACAAAATGGGAAGGGTTTGGCCGAGCCAAAGGCTTTGGGAGTGTGGGTAAGGAGGTAGAGGTGGGGGCCTTTTATAAGAGGAGAGGAGGGGCACTCTAGGAAGGTAAAGAAAAGTCACTTTATTTTAATGTGGTATTCGGATTTAAGAGGTCCCACATTTATTTGTTTCGAGGTTAAGGTGATAAGGGTTCTAAATCCACTCATCCAATAGGTTTTGTACATGTGTAGGTCTTAGATATTACATTACCTTCCCATTTTATTTAAATCGTTAAATAATGAGGTCATCGCTGCATTATCATGATTTCATAAATAATTTAATTTATTTAATGTCTAAAAATTATAAAAAAAATACTATGATGTAGGAAATATTTTTATATTTCCATTTAATATTTATAGTCAAATATCTGATTTGTATAACCCCATGTAAAATTGTTTTAGTAAAACATTGCATGTTTGTCTCATTTTTACTTTAACTTTAAATAAAAAGATATTAATGTCATTTTCCAACAAAAGTGGCTTCATGGGGTCCCCAAGTTGACCCATGGGTTTTATTTGTCGGCCATGACACATCCGATGAGGTTAGGACATGTGTGATGTTCATTTCATATTATTAAAACATTATTTTTATCTTAAACTACACTAATTACCTCTAATCGCGATTAAAAACTTAATAAGTTACTATTCATCAAAAAAATTATTTTTTCCCCATTGAACCACATTTTAACTTCTTAATGACAACCATGTATGTCGTATTTATAAAATTCAAAACACAAAGATGGAAAATTTTTATTTAAACGGAAAATCAGTATTTATAAGTACCACTTAGTGGTTTTAGTATTCATCAAAAATTGATGTTTTTCAGAAAATTCCAAAAATTCACCCTAAGCTATATTTGATATTCCGAATTCAAAAATGGAGTATATTTTACAAAATTCAAATCATATAAGTCAAATTAATTAGTTTAATAATTAATTCCCGCTGTCAGAGCAAGTAGCATGTTTTTATGAAACAATATGTATCAAAAGATTGGCACTAGTTTAAGTCTGATTTCAAAGTGAAATTAATTCCAACGACCACTATTAGATTTAATGGTAAAAATATATTCTAATTTCACTTTAAAACCAATTCAAAAGATAATCTAATCATACAAAAAAAATATATTAAAAAGAGGTATTGAATTAAAATACAACATTTTACACTATTCATTAAAAAATGAACTTTATAAGAAAGATACCAAAAATTTACAAAAAACTAAATTTTGATGTCCCAATTATTAAGAAGATTTTTATTTGGTCCAAAAGGATGTATAAGAGTGAACAAAACTATATTTAATGACGGTTCTCCATCAAAAGTCAATAAGTGAACATTTAGTGAAAACAAGGGCATATACGCCTAAAATGGAATTCGTTCCGTATTTTATGCCTTTATCTTTTATTGGATAAATGTAAAAACATTTAAAAACATATATAATCATATTTTAATTATTTCTATCCATTTTCTGCCAATACAACGGCTACATGTTAACTACCTTTTAAAATAATATTATTTTATTATTAGAGTGAAACGTAAGATTTCCAAGAAACCCGTTGTTGCGTGCTGGGTACGCCATCGAGCATAGCGTCCCCTTTAAAGTCATATTAATATTTTATTCAAAAATATGGATAAATATGAAAATTTCATATTCTTTATTTACCTGGGGTGTTACATCCTTCCCCCCTTTTGGAAATTGCGTCCTCACAATTTTTAAAATTGAGCATGGAAACATCATTGAAAGTCCCACATCAGAACAATAGTCGGTAAAACAATCACTTTAAAATAATGAAAGATAAGTACCGAGGTCACCCGAGTTAACCCATTTGTATAAAAACATAGAAATGGAAGAAGAAGCAAAGGGTCATGTTCATGAGGGAGAGTGATAGTAAACATGTCTAGGAGAAAGTTAACCATAAGAAAATCACAAACTTGTGATGGGTTAAACGGTATTCGATTCCCCAGTAGGAAAAGTTAATAGACAACATTTTTGTTTTACGTTCCTTTTTATTGAGGAATTTATTTATAAGGAAAAATAATCACTTAACATGTTGACTTTCAACTTTTACTAGATTCCTTAATCAAACTCATATTTTTCTCCAAACAATGAGTATTTAGGGAGACTTGTTCGCATTAAGAGTACTATAATCAACTTCTAGAGAATCACCTAATCCACCAAAGAGTACTATATACCTCCCATGTCTTCAGGCTTTAACCAAAACCAAAACCAAAAAGGTTTGTACAAGGTCAGATAATCCAGAAAAGGATAACCCATTAAAAAGAAAATCTATGCTTAATCTCCAAAATTTGTCCAACAAAACCCAAAGTTCAATGAGAACCATCCGATAAACAATTTGTCCATAAAAGTCTTCAATGTAAACCAATATAAGATTCAAACCCAAATATTCGAAGGATTTACTCATATAGTCTAACAAGTTAAATTGTAACATTTATCTGCAAACAACATCAGTTTCTCCTAAAGTCTCGTATTGAAAAGTAATTAACCTAATCACATATCCTCCATGATAGGTTAATCATTTTCATAAATAACCCAAAATCAACTTACTCTTAATTCATAAAATAATAAAAATAAAAAGAATCAGTCAAACTAACCAGGGACTTCAAGTAGTCCAGTGGTAGGAGATAAATACCAGTTGCACTTTGGTTGTGGGTTCGATTCCCGTAGCTTTGATCGACATGACGGGGTGTCACACGGTCTGCGTGTTGTCCTTTTTCCAAGACAATATAATTCTTAAATAATTCCCCAAAAAGAGATAAAATCATCAAAAATGATCATAACATATTTTAACCTCAAGTTTATCTCATGCCTTTCATTTTCCAGCATATCATCTAATATCTCATAATCACCTCAAAAGTAAGGATCATATAAACTCTAATGTTAACCTTTATAATTATTACCTGAACTTACACATTGATTGGTCATCTCGTACATGATGAATTACAGAACATATCAAGGTTCAAGTGGTTGATCATGACTCCTTGATATTTGGTTTAGAACAACCACGAGTTTCCTCATTGAATCCTCCATTTTATCTAGTATCTTATTCAGAGAACCACCACAGTTTCCTTCAAACCTGTTGTCTCTTTAGTTCCTGCTAGATCCATCCATTCACTAAAAATAGAAATGTCAGTGTGAGTATATCAACAAAACCATCATGTACTAATGAGGAAGGTAAACACTGAGATATACTTACTCATTCACTTTATCTAAAACTAGGACTCTTTCTGAAATCCTAACCATTATGGTAATGTTACTTATGCTTAATGAATACCCTAACCTCTAAAGTTATCTAAACCGGCATTTGATACAAACTATAAGGCCTGAGCCTTAAACCTTACATAATCTTGAGTTATTACAAGATTACACATTGAGAATCTTTTTAGGTTTAGAGTTTTAGAGAATTAGATCATGAAACTTGCATTACATTACACATTTAAACAAAGTGGTTACATAAAAGACAATATTCATTCTTCCCATCAACGGAAACATATATAAAATAAAATACGGATTCTTTATTGACACATCCTTGACACTGTCATCACATCATGTACCTTTCCCTTGACCTGTGAAAAACTTTTCAAAAACCTGGGATGAGCATAAAAAGCTCAGTAAGGGTTATAAAAATATGGAAAGGAAACAAGAGTTCATATATACATAAGAATGAAATCACAATTTACCCATAAAATATAGGCACTTTAACATACCTCATCGAATCATGAATAAATCATAGAAATCATAAGACATAAAGGTAACTTGAGGCATTCATAACATTCTTACGTAGGGAGTAACCCTCTTGGTTACGTTTGGAATACCAATCACAGTATATTCCCTAAATCTCTTCGGAGAAACCTTAACGTTTCACTCCTTCACGTTACCCAATGCATTGGAGAGCTATATCGGGCTCACCTGCCCTTAGTTTATCATGGAACCACCCGTCTTCATAATAATGCCCAAGAACCTCAACATAATCGTATCACATAAAACATGCATAAAGGAAACATAACATTTCCACCTTTCAAACAAAAGATATCAGTACAACACATTGATATTAAAACATTATGAAAACCATTTCCAATACCAAAATAAAAGAAAAGTAAAACATGGTAGTTATTTTTCTTTTAAAAAGAAGATATGGCTTGTAGAGGAGCCAAAACTCAAATAATGGTCACGGTTGTGGAGAAGTCGTTGTCGCCGCATACGTACAACAAAAACATTCCATTTTGTCGTTTAATAAACATTGCGTATAAAAAGATTCCTTTTGAATAAACGTAAAAGTCAAAGGGGTTTATAAACCGTATAAAATAAGGTTGTGTATAAAACAGAATATGCCTCAATGAAAGGAGATTGAGACGAAGTCCCTTACAAAGACGGTATCCTTGGATTAAGGATAAATCAATTACATAATTATGTGTGACAAACGAATACACCAAATATAAGTGGATATTAAGTGTAAAATAATCAATGTTCATTCATGTTGGATCGAATATATAGACATGTATGTCTATTAGATGGAACAATACAAGAGGGGGGGTGAATTGTAGTTTTAAAAACCTTTGAGTTTTAGCAACAAGAGATTAGTTTAAATGATCTTAAACTAATAAAAATAAGAACACTCACAAATTTATTGAATATATAAAAAGTATGATGTATTGTAATACTAATGTAATGTAAAATAATTGTATTCAAGATGAACACAATAATCAGAGTAATACAAAGATGAATGATTCTACCTTAAAGCGTATAGAATCAATACATACAATATGTAATAGAATGATTGTAATTGAAACAATTACAATTGAATATGTAAAGAAGAAAGGAAACAATACAAATTCCTTTCTAATACAAGTAACAGCGGAAATATAAAAGAATTACAATTATTTTAACCCAAAGAGAAGGGTTATCCTTTCACCTAGGATAAAAGGTCTGTCTCACCAACTCCTTGGTGAGCCCTCGATACGATGATCGGCACGTCTGTCTGCCAATCCCCGGCTTCCCTCGATACGATGATCGGCACGTCTGTCTGCCTATCCCCGGCAACCCTCGATATGATGATCGGCACGTCTGTCTGCCTATCGCCGGCATCCCTCGATATTAAAGGTAATCGACACCTCTGTCTTTCAATCACTTGAAATCCCTCGATATGATAATTGGAGGCACAAGGAAGATGAGATAAGTCACAGTGTCTCTCACTAGAATCTTGGTAGTTCACGAAGTCTCTTCATTCATTTCACCATTATATCCTCAGCTTCAAATGACCTCCTATTTATAGGCCTCAGGTTCCAACGGTCATCTTGCCTCCAACGGTCATATTTCACCAAAAAACTCGGAGGGACTTGGACACTTGTCATTATAACGGTCATATTGAAACAGAAAGCACGACATCGTTTTGATTAGTTTGTAACTAACTCAACGACATCGTATTGGTTAAAATATGATATATATATATATATATATATATATCGATGATAAGCAATGGTACGATTCTTATGAAACAAGTGCTTTTGAAAAAGTACGAAAACAAGTAATGAACATCTGAATAGCAGAGTCAGTACGATACGATTGACAGAGTTAGTACAATACGATTGACAGAGTCAGTATGGTACGATTGACAGAGTCAGTATGGTATGATTGACAGAGTCAGTACGGTATGATTGACGGAGTTCGTACGGTACGATTAACAGAGTCAGTACGATACAATTAATAAGACATTTGTGATTTCCAAAACAAAATATAGAAGTCAAAAGATAACATTTAACTCAACAATCTCCCCCTTTTTGGATAGAACAACACATAATGAAAATATCATAGGAAAAAACTTATCTCCCCATGAGTTTTTTGGAAACACTTCTAAATATGAATTTGAATACAACTAACTCCCCCTTAGGTATGGACTTTTCAAAGGATTGTATTTGTAGATTTTCCTTAAGAGTGTTGTAAAGCATTCTCCCCCTTTATAAAATATTCTCCCCCTTTGTAAACATTCTCCCCCTTTATGATTTACAAAAAGAAAGGTGTAATCTTGAATTGTCTGAAGGAGTTAGTAAAGAAAACACAAGAGAATGGATTAAAGAAAAGGATCATAAAATTTATTACAAAACAAAGAATGATTTCAAAGGAAAACGAATACAAGTCATTTGTTTTCCCTTTCCTTATCCTTCTTTATCAACTCATGAAGAACTGCCTTCATCTTTTTTATCTCCTTCTTGTCTTCAGAAATTGATTCACCCTAAGTTCTGAGAATCTCTTGTTGGTCCGCAAAAATCTGATCTTGATTCTCGATAGTCTCCTCCTGGACTCTGATTACTTCTTCAAGGGTATCAATTATGTTTTGCAAATTCTTGTTATCTTTGGATAACACAGAATTTTGATTCTTTAACAAAACAATTTCATCTTCTAAAGATGAAACCTTCAAGAATTCAGATTGAAAAACATTCATTCTCTCTTGAAAATCTTTCACTGAAGGAACATCGACTCTTTGAGAAGACAATGGATTCAACCTTTCAACCATTTCTCTGTGAAGCTTATTGAAAGAAACTGCAAGCTCATTTGACAACATTCTTATATCTTCAATAGCTATTTCATGACCATGGATTGAGCTCTCTGTTTTGTACGACCACTTGGTCATCTTTTTGCAGGCCTTCTTATGAGCAACCGAACTTTCTGAAAGAACATTCAAATCGGCTTCAACTGACAATAATTTATTCCACAACTCTTTTACAGAGCCAAACTTCTTCCTTTGATTGTCAGTAATAAAATCAATCTTCCCTTCCAGCCTCGGAAAATATGGAATGGTGTTCTCAACCCTTCTTAAAACATGAACAATGTAATCACTCTTCTTGAGAGAGATTGTATTTTCTGAATCAATATCTTCATCGTACGATTCTAGTTCATATGATCGGCTCGAATCTACAACTGGATGTTTTCCTTTTTATTTTTTTCTTCTTTTATTCTTCTTCCACTCTGTCACTAATGACAACAACTTTATCTGTGGGAGAGGATTGAGCACCTTGCTTTTCTTGAGGAGAAGATCTATCCGGTGTTCGTGCTTGATCGGCATGAGGGGTTTGTTGAACACCTTCACTCAGATTTTGAACTGATTCCTCTCTACACTTCATCGAACATTGAAGATATTATAAAATAAAATCTCCTTCCTCTTCTTCCACTTCTTCTATCTCTTCCATCACTTGTTTTTGTTTTCCTTTCTCAGGGAGACTCTGTATGATGGGCTCTTGGTTCACTTCTTCAATCAGTTGAGCACTAGCATCCTCAACCATTTTCAAAACTTTAGAGATATCAAAGTCTTGAGCCTTTCTTTTCAAAACAGTTTTCTTCTTCTTTTCAGCCTTAAGGGTTTCTTCTACCCTTATTCTTTCTGCAAAAGCCTCAGCCGGGTCATGTCCGAACTTTGGATCACCTTCATTTCTCTGTTCCTTATCCTTTCTCAATTTTTCTAAAACCTCCTTACTGTACATTGGCTTCTTATTAGGCTTTGAACTGGTTTTCGGATCATACTTTTGAGTAACACTAGTAGATTTAATGTCTTTGGCTGGCATAGGTGCCTATTGATTCTGAGCCCATTCAGCTTCTACATCTCTGACAAAAAGTTTTGAATTTTGATCAAAACAAACATTCAACTTCTTCATCATACTCTTACTAATCCATGAGGGCTTCAAATCTATGGGGTTTCCTTTCAAATGAATGTTACAAAACATCATAATTTCGAGAATGAACTTCGTAAGGATGTCTGGATACATAATCATTTGGGTCATAATCCCTCCTGTCTTGACATTCATAATGGTTTCAAAAACATACCCCTTGAGATTTACTTTTCTCATATTTACAAGATAGTCAAGCATAAAAATATCAGAAACTTTCAGAGTTTCTATATCCCCTTTCCTTGGGATAAGAAAACCTTGCATCCATAAAGTCACAAAATGATTTTCCGGTGAAAGATGAGACACTTTTCTCTTTTCTTTATTAATAACAAACAAATTTTTTTCATTACTTTCTCTATTAAATGTACCAACTTCCTCTGGTAGTTTGTGAGATAGACAGAAAGAATCCCCTTCTATATAAAAATTCATAAAATGTGCAGCTTGTTTCACATACATAGAAAATTTTCTATCGTACACAGAAAAATTGATAGTCATATCTTTGTCGAACGATACGGTTTTATAAAACGGACAAACTTCATCAAAGAGAACCGGATCTTGAGAAATAGGGCTTTCAACACACAAATGTTCCCATCCTTGAAGGAGAATGATTCTTCTGATAGTGGAATCATACGAATCAAAAAAGTCTTGAGAAACTAACATTTCTCTATTAAAGACTTTCTCTATAAAAGTCGTTGAAGACATTTCGGCGGGAGTGTTAGCAGAGGATTGTTACATAAAGATGATGCCGATGATAGATCGTACGATGATTTATAACCGGTGGAGCAGAGCTTTGCCTCAAAACCTAAAAAACCAATGTGGGTTTGGGGAGGGGGGCTATTTATAGGCGAAAAAGGAGTGACCGTTGATCTTCTACGATCATGATTACAGAAAAATAGATCAATGGTTATGATTGAAAATGAAAAAAAATAAAGAAAAAAAAACGGAAAATACCTACCGGAGAACGTAAGGTAATTGTTGGTTTTAGGATTAAAGAATACACAACCGTACGAAATAAAATAAAATAGAACTATAAAACGACATGTCGATGGAAAACAATCTCATTACCATGAACTGACAATACGATGGAAAACAAACTCATTACCATGAACTGACAATACGATGGAAAACAATATCATTACCATGAACTGACAAGCCGATGGAAAACAATCTCATTACAATGAAATGACAAGCCGATGGAAAACAATCTCATTACCATGAACGGATAATCCGATGGAAAACAATCTCATTACCATGAACTGACAAGACGATTGAAAACAATCTCGTTACCATCATCGGTTAGTTTGATGGAAAAGAAATTCATTACCATCATCGGAAATTACGATGGAAAATAAATTGATTACCATCATCGGTCGATACGATTGAAAAGAAATTTATTACCATCACAGGTCGATACGATGAAAAAGAAATTGATTACCATCATTGGTCGATACGATGGAAAAGAAATTCATTACCATCATCGGTCGATACGATGGAAAAGAAATTGATTACCATCATCGGTCGATACGATGGAAAAGAAATTCATTACCATCATAGGTCGATACGATGAAGTAAACAATAATATTGTCAAGATGATAAACAGAAAAAAAAACACACATCTAGTGAGTAAATAGTTAAAGATCATAAGATAAAAATAAACATAAAAACATAGAATGAAATGTCCTCCCCCTTTCAAGAGGAGTTATTTACTGTAAAGAGATTTGTAAAACATGAAGTAGATATGAATGATTATTTTAATGTAATCATTCCTAGCTTCTGTTTTATAAACTCAAATCTATCGGTAGGTAATGGTTTTTTAAAAATGTCAGCAAGTTGTTCTTTCATTCTGATAAATTGTAAAATAATATCTATTTTTTGTGTGTGATCTCTAAGAAATTGATGCCTAACATCTATGTCTTTTTCACGAGAGTGATGTGATGGGTTCTTACTAAGATCAATGGCACTTGTATTATCACAAATAATTTGAGTTTTGTGAAAACTCAATCCATAGTCAGTGAGTGTGTGCTGCATCCACAATACTTGAGCACAACAACTTCCAGCTGCTACATATTCAGCTTCAGCAGTGGAAAGTGCTACTGAGTGTTGTTTCTTGCAGGACCAAGAAACCAAGGAATCTCATAATAAGTGACATGTTCCAGATGAACTTTTTCTATCCATTCTACAACCTCCAAAGTCAGCATTGAAAAACTTTTTAAAAAAAATCATTCCCAGAAAAGTAAAAAAGACATAATTCCATAGTGCCTTTTAAATAATGAAAGATTCTCTTTGCAACTTTTAAATGAGACTCTTTTGGATTAGATTGTTATCTTGCACATAAGCATACAGAAAACAGCAAGTCTGGTCGACTAGCTGTCATGTATAGAAAACTTCCTATCATACCCTTAAAGATTTTTTGATCTACTGGTTTCCCAGTTTCATCAAGATCAAGAGTATTTGAGGTGCCAATTGGGGTGCTAATACTTTTAGTTTTGTCAAATCCATACTTTTTTAGTAAGACTTTAATATACTTATGTTGAGATATATATGTCCCTTCTGGTTTTTGAGAAATTTGAAAACCTAAAAATAATGTTAACTCACCCATCATACTCATTTCAAACTCATATTTCATTAAATTTGCAAAAGAATCAGTTAAGGATTTCTGAGTTGATCCAAATATGATGTAATCAACATAGATTTGTACAATAAAAACATTTTTATTCTCCATTTTTATAAAAAGGGTTGGATCTTCTGTACCTTTTGTATAATTGTTTTGTAAAAGAAATCATGTAAGTCTATCATACCATGCTCTTAGGGCTTGTTTAAGACCATATAGAGCTTTGGTAAGTTTAAAAACATGATCAGGATGTTTTGGGTCTTGAAAACCAGGAGGTTGTTCGACACAAACTTCTTCTTGAACAAAACCATTTAGAAAAGAACATTTGACATCCATTTGAAATAGTTTGAAATTGAAAAATGCTGCGAAGGCTAATAGAATACGAATAGATTCATGTCTAGCTACAAGAGAATATGTTTCTTCATAGTCTATTCCCTCTTGTTGATTATAGCCTTTAACAACAAGTCTTGCTTTATTTCTTACAATGATTCCATTTTCATCACATTTGTTTCTTAAAACCCATTTTACACCAATCACAGTTGTATCTTTAGGTCTATCAACTAAAGTCCAGACTTGATTCCTTTCAAATTCATTTAGTTCATCTTGCATTTCTTTGATCCAATCATCATCACCTAAAGCCTCACTTGGACTTTTATGTTCAAATTGGGAAAGAAAAGAAAGATGTTCTATTTCATTTCTTAAGGTATTTCTGGTCCTTACAGGTTGATTTACGTCACCAATGATGTTATCACTGGGATGATTTCTAAGAAACAATTGATGTGGGTTTTGTAATGCCTGTTCATCAACATATGGTAGAAAATCTTCTGTGGTAAATGTTTCAGGAATACTTTCTTGAACATTTTCCTTATCATAATGAACTTCTAATAAAGGTTTATAAACATTTTTAGAAAACACATATGAGGATGTAGGATTGGGTTGGTTGAAAACAAAAGGATCAGTTTCATCGAATTTTACATGTACTTTTTCTTCAATAGTACAAGTGTTTTTATTGAAAACTCTATAAGCCATAGTGGTTGTAGAATACCCTAGAAAGATTCCTTCATTAGATTTTGGTGAAAATTTGTGTAGATTATCTTTTGTATTCAAAATGAATACTTTTCATCCAAAAACATTGATGTATGAAACTTCAGGTTTTCGACCGGTCCATAACTCATAAGGGGTTTTATTAAGAAATGTTCTAGTTAAAAGACGATTTATTGTATAACAAGCAGTACTAACAGCTTCAGCCCAAAAGTGCTTAGAAATTGAGTATTCACTCAACATGGTTCGAGTCATTTCCTGAAGAATACAATTTCTTCTTTCAACAACACCATTTTTCTAAGGAGTTCTTAGAGCTGAAAAATTTTGAGTAATACCTTTCTTACTACAGAAAGTTTCAAAATATGAATTTTTAAATTCACCACCATGATCACTATGAATAGTTATCAATGGTAGGTTTTTCTCATTTTTAACTTGGGATCTAACATCTTTGAAATAGGAAAAGGCTTCAGATTTCTTTGTGAGAAAGTAGACCCATGTAAATCTAGTAAATTCATCAACTAAGACAAATACATAGTATTTACCTCTAATGCTTCCAGATTGTGAAGGTCCAAAAAGATCCATATGCACAAGCTGTAATGCATTAGAAGTTGAAACATCATTAATTGATTTAAAGAAAGTTTTATGATTTTGACAATATGAAAAGGATCACAGACTTTTGAAGAATCATATCTAAGGTCCGGTAACCCTTTTACAAGTCTTTTCTTTGAGAGTTTACTAAGGTGTCTCAAATTATAGTGTCCTAGTCTTCTATGCCATAGCCACGATTGGTCTTCTATTACACTTAAGAAGGGTAAGTTTTGGCTCCTATGGTCTTCTATGTTAATAGTGTAAACATTATCACCTATACCAATAATCTTTCCTTGAGCATTATCTCCGAAGGTAACTTTTGCACATTTTGTTTTGATAACCTTTTCAAAGAGATCTTTGTTTCCAGTCATATGCCGAGAACAACCACTATCCATGTACCAAATATTCTTATTAGTACACTTATCATTTTCCTGAAAAATAAACAATTAGTTTTTCATAATCCAAACTTGTTTGGATCCAGAAAGGTTAGATAAAAGAATTTTAGGAATCCACATTTGTTTTTGAAAATGAGCATTATGAAATCCTAAAGATTGAGTTTTGTTAAGAGAACAATCTCTTCTCCAGTGTCCTCCACATTGACACTTAGAACAGAAAGAAGTTTTTTGAGGAACAAAATAGTTGTTACTAAAAACCGGTTTGGAATAAGTATAACCAAGACCAGAACGATTTCTCAAAGGTCTAATTTGATATTACATCCATTCAAAGTTTTATTTTCCATGAGTAAAGTTTTACAAATATTTTTTTAAGGATAAAATCTTTGACTTTAGTTTTAAAAACATATTCTTATTTTCCAAAACATTTGAATTTGAACTAGAGTTAGGCTCTAAAATATTTTTCTTTGAAATTACCGTTTCAAGATCCTTAGAAAGTTTATCCTTATCAGATTTAACTTTATCAATGGGTTTTAAAATACTTTCAAAATCAGAAGTTTTCACATCAAGATCATTAGAAAGATCTGATACTTCTTTAGTCAACATTGAAATTCTAGAATTATCTTTTTCAAATCTCTTTTTGAATTTAGAATTTTCATTTTCAAGTAATTTAGAAAATCTAGAGACTTCTTCAAAAGTAGGTAATGTATCATCTTCTGTTGAAGAAGATTCATCATTTGAAGATTCATAATATTTACTATCAGTAAAATTTGCATTTAAGGAGACATTTGTAATAGCTTCAGCATTATGTACCTTAGCCATGAAACAATGATCTTCAATTGGTAATCTTGCTAAGAGTCTGATATTCCTCTGTCCTGATGTCTCATATTCTGAAGAATCATCTGAGGAATCACTACCACTTTCACTCCACGTATCATTTTCATTCAAGACTTTCTTTGTCTTATAAAACCTTTTCTTGTTTCTTTCCGAGTGTTTCTCCTTATTATATTTCTTCTTAAGTAAAGAACAGTCAGGCATTATATATCCTTCTTTCTTACATTCATAACAAGTTACCTTTGAATCTTTTCTATCCTTCCTATCTTTCTTTTTGAATCTATATTGGAAATCTTTCTTTCCAATAATCTTGTTCATTATTCTAGCAAGATTGGATAACTCATTATCCGAAAGATTACAATCACATGAATCTGATATAACAACTTTCTTGGATTTAGACCTCGTAAGCCTTTCAGGAGTTTTAGCTTTAGATGTAAAGGCTACACTTCCATTCCCATTCTTCTTCTTGTTGAAATCAGCATCTCTCTTCATTCTTGTCTCATGCTGTTGAAGAGTTACAAAGAGTTCATCAAGAGTAATCTGGGAAACTTTTCTATTTTCATCAATAGCTATGATTTTTTACTCCCATATATTGTAACCTGTTGATAATTGTCATAAACCTTTGTTGCACTTTACATACTGGCTCTCCATAAGGAAAAAAAATCCATGATACTCTGCACGAAGCATTGCTCTCCTTGTTTCTATAACCTTGGATGTACCAAAATGAGTGACTTCTAATTACTTCCAAATACAGTTAGCTACTTCACATGATGATATCTGACAGTATATATTTCTGGTCATAGAGCATAATAAAGTATTCTGTACCTTGTAATTCAGTTGATATTCTTGCTTCTCTTGGTTGGTGAAAGTACTAACTTCTTTGTCATGAATTTTGTTACCTCCAGTAAGCATTATAAAGTTGTCTACACCAGTATTAATAAAAAAAGTCTTCATACGATCTATCCAATACTCATAATCATTCCCATCAGAGATTGGTGGTCTAGAAGGATTCAGATTGTCTATTGACCCAATATTCATTCCTTCCATCTAATACATCAAAAACTTTTCCACTCCACACGTTAGTGTAGTAAGTATTTAAGATAGTAATATGAAAGAAATAAATCTAGTAATACAAATCAGTGGAAAACCTCCTCTGATACCAATTGTTGGATTAAATATATAGATATGTATGTCTATTAGATGGAACAATACAAGAGGGGGGTGAATTGTAGGTTTAAAAACCTTTGAGTTTTAGCAACAAGAGATTAGTTTAAATGATCTTAAACTAATACAAATACAAACACCCAAAATTGTATTGAATATAAAAAAATTATGATGTATTGTAATACTAATGTAATGTAAAACAATTGTATTCAAGATGAACACAATAATCAGAGTAATATAGAGATGAATGATTATACCTTAAAGCGTATAGAATCAATCAATACAATATGTAATAGAATGATTGTAATTGAAACAATTCCAATTGAATATCTAAAGAAGAAAGGAAACAATACAAATTCTTTCTAATACAAGTAACAGCAGAAATGTAAAATAATTACAATTATTTTAACCCAAAGAGAAGGATTATCATTTCACCTAGGATAAAAGGTCTGTCTCACCAACTCCTTGGTGAGAACTCGATATGATGATCGACACGCCTGTCTGCCTATCCCCGACAGCCCTCGATACGATGATCGGCATGCCTGTCTGCCTATCCCCGGAAGCCCTCGATATGATGATCGGCACGTCTGTCTGCCTATCCCCGGTAGCCCTCGATTTTAAAGGTAATCGACACCTCTGTCTTTCAATCACTTGAAAGCCCTCGATATGATAATCGGACGCACAAGGCATATGAAAGAAGTCAAAGTGTCTCTCACTAGAATCTTGGTAGTTCACGAAGTCTCTTGATTAATTTCACCATTATATCCTTAGCCTAAAATGACCTCCTATTTATAGGCCTCGGGTTCCAACGGTCATGTTGCCTCCAACGATCATATTTCTCCGAAAAACTCGAAGGGACTTGGACATGTGTCATCATAACGGTCATATTGAAACAGAAATCACGACATCGTTTTGATTAGTTTGTAACTAACTCAATGACATCGTATTGGTTAAAATATGATATATATATATCGATGATAAGAAATGGTATGATTCTTATGAAACAAGTGCTTTTGAAAAAGTACCAAAACAAGTAATGAACATCTGAATAGCAGAGTCGGTACGATTTGATTGACATAGTCAGTACGATACGATTGACAGAGTCAGTATGGTACGATTGACAGAGTTAGTATGGTACGATTGACAGAGTCAGTACGGTATGATTGACAGAGTTAGTACGGTATGATTAACAGAGTCAGTACGATACGATTAATAAGACATTTGTGATTTCCAAAACAAAATATAGAAGTAAAAAGATAACATTTGACTCAACAATTCACAAATATTCAAAGGATGACATATTCAATAACTACATGTTGATCCCAAAGAAATCGAAATTGGGTTAAGAAGATCCCTTGACATCCTAACAACGCCACATAAAAATGATTTGATGAGAGATAAAAAAAGTATCTCATCACTTGGACATAAAATTTACATCAATAAGGATATATGAGAACATATCCCAACATAACAATATGTAAATTAAAAGACCCAACAAAAGAAGTCTTTTAGAAAGAGGAGGGTGAAAGGTTCCCTTACCGACATGGGTATCTTTCGAAATATAATCCTCGTGAAAGAAGGACAATACAATATTGATGTAAATACTCATAAAAGAAAGTATATTACACAATGATTAAAATAATTGGAAGTAAATACACCACTCAATGGAAATTATGGCAAATATAGCATAAATCTCACGGGAATAAAAGTGAGATGAAAAATCCCTTACGAAAACTCGGCAGCCTAACGGCGCCACTTAAGAATTCCAGAATGGATTGATGAGAGAGAATAGGGTCTCTCATCATATTAACATAAAAATTACAGTAGGATTAATATAAAAGAACATCCCAATAACATGAAATATGAGCTTTAAAAGGAATGCCATAAAAGAGTGTACTTTAAAAGAAAGAGAGGAGTAGGATCCCTTACCTCGGGTCCGACTTGACTCGATCGTTCTTTAACTCCTGAATAATAAACTTGAGTTAATTTCCAATTTATTAAGAACATTTTTATAGTTCATTATTCCTTTTATATCACTTATTTCCATGTTATAAACATTATGTAATCATTTATGTTAATAATGTTTGTTTTGTCGATATTTGGTTCTTAAGTCGAAAGTGGACTTCATACAATTACATGTTGTTCGTGTTGTCAAATGTTCATTATATCCAGAATTATATTCATGATTTGGATATCATATATATCATATATATCCAGAATATACATGTATTTATAATATTACATAATCATTTATAGGTAATAAATGAAATGCACCGTTCATGGAGACGGTAAGCCGTACGTACGCATGAACGCTACTTTCATTTCTATGCCATATTAATGGAATTAAAAATAAATGAGAGGTATGTATATTTTAATTCCAGAATATATTCATCATTTATATGTATCATTCATCATATATATCCATTATATACATGTACATATAATAGTAAATTACATTTGGGGATAAGAAATGAAATGCACCGTTCGTGGAGACGGTATGCCGTACGTACGCATGAACGCTACTTTCATTTCAATTTAATATTTTTATGGAATGGAATAATAATGATATAGAGGTATATTATAATTCTAGTATATCATCATATATAATAACTTTAAATCCATCCTTTATACATCCCACATATGGCATTAAGGAATCACATCACTTTGAGGGGGCGGTAGTCCGCACTTCCTTAAACCAAGATATCGAGTTTACCCATAATGGAACCCATAGTAGGTATGCCCAAAATGAAAAATACATAAGCCTAAGGAAAACATAAACATATTATATATCAGATATAAATATAGTGTCATCTTAGTGGCCACCTTTGATGGTGTTAAAATAAGGTTGAACAATCATCGTTTCAGGAGGCCGAAATTCGACATCCACGGAAACAGTATGATCTTTAACCATTAGATGTAGGTGTTTGAATGTGTAGCTCGAATCCTTCTTATAACAACATCCTAGTATATTGATGATACTGGAGTTGTTACAAAATAAATGAATAAAAATATTTTAAGGGGTTTGAAAAGCAAAATAAAACAAAAGGACTCAAGTGAAGACATTACCTTAAAATCGGGTAACTCCATTTGGTTTGAGCTCATAGGTTTCCTTGGAAAATCTTCTACACAAAGTGAGGCTTCAAGAAGTAAGAGAGGGAAGTGGAGAGACAAAATGGGAAGGGTTTGGCCGAGCCAAAGGCTTTGGGATTGTGGGTAAGGAGGTAGAGGTGGGGGCCTTTTATAAGAGGAGAGGAGGGGCACTCTTGGAAAGTAAAGAAAAGTCACTTTATTTTAATGTGGTATTCAGATTTAAGAGGTCCCACATTGATGTGTTTCGAGGATAAGGTGATAAGGGTTCTAAATACACTCATCCAATTGGTTTTGGACATATTTAGGTCTTAGATATTACATTACCGTTCCATTTTATTTAAATCGTTAAATAATGAGGTCATCGCTGCATCATTATGATTTCATAAATAATTTAATTTATTTAATGTCTAATAATTATAAAAAAAAATACTATGATGTAGGAAATATTTTTATATTTCCAATTAATATTTATAGTAAAATTTCTGATTTGTATAACCCCATGTAAAAATTGTTTTAGTAAAACATTGCATGTTTGTCTCATTTTTACTTTAACTTTAAATAAAAAGATATTAATGTCATTTTCCAACCAGAGTGGCTTCATGGGGTCCCCAAGTTGACCCATGTGTTTTATTGGTCGGCCAGGACACATCCTATGAGGTTAGGACATGTGTCAAGTTCATTTCATATTTTTAATACATTATTTTTACCGTAAACTACACTAATTACCTCTAATCGCGATTAAAAACATAATAAGTTACTATTCACCAAAAAATTATTTTTATCCCATTGAACCAAATTTTACTTCTTAATGACAACCATTTATGTCGGATTTTTGAAATTCAAAAAACAAAGATTTCAAAATTTCATTTAAGCGGAAAATTCAATTTATATAAGTACCACTTTGTGGGTTCACTATTTATCAAAAATTGAAGTTTTTCAGAAAAATCCCAAAAATTCACCGTAAGCAATATTTGATATTCCGAATTCATAAATGAAGTCTATTTCACCAAATTCAAATCATATAAGTCACATTAATTAATTTAATAATTAATTCCCGCTGTCAGAGCAAATAGCGTGTTTTTATGAAACAATATGTATCAAAAGATTGACACTAGTTTAAGTTTGATTTCAAAGTGAAATTAATTCCAACAACCACTATTGGATTTAATGGTAAAAATATATTATAATTTCACTTTAATACAAATTCAAAAGTTAATATAATCATATAAATAAATTAGATTAAAAAGAGGTTTTGAATTAAAATACAACATTTTACACTATTCATTAAAAAAAGTAAATTTATCAGAAAGATACCAAAAATTTACACAAAGTAAATTTTGAGGTCCCAATTCTTAAGAAGAGTTTTATTTGGTCCAAAATGATGTATAATAGTGAACAAAACTATATTTAATGATGGTTCTCCATCAAAAGGCGATAAGTGAACCTTTAGTGAAAACTACGACATAAACGCCTAAAATGGAATTCTTTCCGTATTTTATGCCTTTATCTTTTATTGGATAAATGTAAAAACATTTAAAAACATATATAATCATATTTTAGTTATTTCAATCCTTTTCCTGCCAATACAATGGCTACATGTTAACTACCATTTAAAATAATATTATTTTATTATTAGAGTGCAATGTAAGATTCCCAAGAAACTCGTTGTTGCGTGTTGGGTACGCCATCGAGCATAGCGTCCCCATTAAAGTCATATTAATATTTTACTCACAAATATGGATAAATATGAAAATGTCATATTATTTATTTACCTGGGGTGTTACATACACTCAATATTATTGGATAGTCATTGTAAACAAATCACAGGACATTCACACATATTTTTGTAAAGACAACACCAATGAATTGGATATTTAACTCAACAAATGGAGAATAAGTTAACAATTACTCTTAGAAATTTTATATCGATGACTTGAGAAATTATCAATGGAATTATTATGTGTATAAAAAGTATATCGACAGAAATGGGAGTATAAATTATGACATAATAAAATTAATAGTGATTCCACACATAATCTTGATGAAAGACAATCAATGAAGTATATGTAAAGCTGAATGAGTGGAAATTGAAATATCAAATTCCCTTATTGATTTAGTAACCTACGAAACATACACCCATGAAATAAGGATAATATAATAATGATGTAAATGTCCACAACTTAAATTATATTACACAATTAATACAATCATGGGCATTACACACACCACAGGAAATAAATAAGTTTTGAACAATGGAAATATCACGAAATTAAAAGTGAGATAAGAAACCCCTTAATTTGTAATTTTTCCATGGTCGACGGTAGTATAACCTCTTTTATAATGGTGAAATAATTTTTATTGAATTATAAAAAATCATTTACATTAATATGATATCATATATGATATTTTAACATTGATTTGTAAATAATATCTTAGTATTATTGTCGTTTTGGGTGTTAACGGATTCAATTTCCTTTATATTATTTGTTATGAGAACCATATTTTTTATGGATGGGATATATCTTATTCATATCTTGAATGATATCATGTCTCTAAAAATTATTTTTATTTATCAAATGAAATTTAGTCTTGAATGGATACTATGGGGAATGAATTTAATCGCATTCGTGGAGACGATAATCTGTACGTACAAACACGTGACAATATCATTATTTTGATATTAAAATAACATATAATTGGATGGTATATAATATATACAGAATCATTGTCATGATATATTTATTATTTACATGAATTAAAAATCATTATTATCACATACAAATAATAATATATTAAATAACAATTACACCATGACGTGGAGACGGTAGGCCGTACGTATGCACGTATGGTGACGTGTCATTCAAAGGATGGATAGAATACTGAATATGGTTGTACCATATTTATAATAACATCACATTATATAGAAGATATTGGATTTATTATATTAGAATGGAAATAACAAATACTGAAGAAGTGGAAGAAGAAAGGAACTTGAATGAGGGTGGTGAAATCATTACGTCTTTTTGGGGTTCTTCCTTTTGATTTGATCAAAAGGGCTCATTAGGATGGAGTTATGATAAAACTAAGGAATCTAGGTTGAAGTTAGTGAAGTTGAGAGAATATTTGGGCAGGGTTTGGCCGAGAAAAAAGGCTTTGAAGGTGTGAAGAATTGGTTATAAGTGATGTCCTTTTATAAGGGGCGAAGGGGCTCTTTGAGAAAAACATAAATTTTTATTTTATAATAAATTCATATTCAGTTTCTAATGCCCCCAAAGTAGATTATTCAAAGTATATGGTGGATATGGATAAAAGTATTTCAATAAATAGATTTTAGAAAGGTTTGGGTCATTATATTAACCTTATCTTTTAGTTTTAACTCTTAGTTATTAAGTTTGACCTTTACCATGTCACTTTGTATTTTATATTATATGGTTAATAAACTTACTATATACATCCAAGAGCCCCCAAGTGGCCCATTAGAAATAATAATATCATTATATAATTCCTTTGGTTTAACCTTAGATTTTTAGCAATATAATATCAGTTAATAATATAAAATTGTTTTTAAAAACTCATTTATGTCAATTTTGACACTATTCAATAATTGATTTTTGTTAAATTCATTAAAATTTTATTAATTAGAAAAAAATTCATTTAAGAAATCATAACATGTCATATTAACCAATACTATTCGTGGATGGAATCAAAATGTTCATATTATATTTATTTTAACATTTATAATACCAATTATTTGATTCATTCGTTAATAAGGAAAGTGTAACATAATTATTGTGTCATAAATAAATTTAATTATTCAATGTATAAAATTATAAATAAAATACCATCATGTAGGAAACATTTTTATATTTCTAATTAATATTTAAAGTCTAAAATATATAATATATAATCAATTGTAAAAATGTTTTGATAAAAGATATATGCTTATGTCATTTTTGTATTTACTTAAACTTAATTAATATAAAGTGTCATTATCACTTACAAGTCGATCCATGGGGTCCCAAAATCGAACCAAAGATGCCCATGGTCCGTCATGTATCGACCAATAGGTTTATGACACGTTTTAGGGTAAATTAATATTATTATAATATTATTTGTTTACCGTTATTTACCGGATTTATCCTTTAACAATGGTAAATAAAATTTTTATCGAAGTAATTTTTCAAAATGTCTAAAAATAAGAGTTACCAATTTACGTAAATTGACAGCCTGATTCCAAATATGGAATCCATTTTTCTAAATTCAAAACATAGAAGGGGAATAAATTAAATTAAAATTAATTCACGATGTCAGAACAAAAAGCTTGTTTTTAAAAAATAATCACTATCAAAAGATTTACACTTGTTTTTGTCTGGTTTAAATGTGAAATTATGTCCAATGACCAAAATTGTATTAAATGGTAAAAATATATTCTAAATATACTTTAAAACCACTCAAATTCATAATTTATCACTATTAATTATTTTGATTAAAAAAGCAGTTTTTAATTAAAATTTAATAATTTTCACTATTCATCAAAATATTAAAGTTATTCGAAAAGTACAAAAGATTCACCCTAGGCTAATTTAGATATTCCAAATCCCAAAATTAATTCCATTTTGAATGATAAACTGTATAAAATTTCGAAAAGTGGGTATTAATGTTAATAACAGCTAGTTTTATTAGTTGTGGTGTGTGTTAGAACTTGAAGTTGCGTACAAACAATGCTACTATATTATTCAGTGAGAAGAATACTATAGAAGCTTGGTGTTTTACATTTCGGGTAAAAATTCCTTGTTAATTTTTGACCAAAAGGATTAGTAAATGTGATTACTACTAATCACATCGGTTAATGCCAAATTAACCGTAATTAGGGAATAAACCTTAATGTTAAGTGCCCAAATGACATAGGAAATTATCGAAAACCCATTGAATGTACACGGGTCTTCCATAAACCTTATATTATTGAGTTTTTTTGTTTGGTATAAATTTATTTATGATTGAAAATGTACACACCTAATTTGTTTCTAAAAATTTCATTGAGTCCTTTACCTTCCCTATAAAATACTACAACCTATACACATTACTCACTTCTACAATAATATTATGTTAGGAAATGACCTATAAAAAATTCCTCCCAAAAATACTCTATTCTTCCTTGAAGACTACCTTGTAGTCAGATAAACTCTACATGATTCCTTTTGGAAAAAACCAAAAGGAGTTACCTGATCAAGAGGTAATGACTTCTCTCAAGATCATTTCATTTATTTTCCATCTCAAAACATAAAAAATCACTATTATATTCTTATTTTACAAAAACAGTATCCTCTATATCCTAGGATTTTGTTATGCATGGTTTCATACCAACAATTGCAAACACCTCAATCAAATAGATTTTGAACTTACTATTTCTGTGTATGGCGCACTATTGTCTCACGAAACAATGATTGTTAATTTCTCCTTAACCAAAAATCATGGTTTCCATTGTGATGGATATTATATTTATATATGTAATATATTATAATTTTTATTTCTTCAGGATTCTGCATTTATTTTTTATGACACAACATTTTACCTTCCAATTGGTTTTAATATGAGAATCTCATTTGAGGATGTGAGGACTTCCACCCTTCTCAAAGTGATGTGATTCATTCACACACCACATGTAATGAACTATGGAGGGGTTTAATAAACATATATTATATATATGATATATTCATGCTACTGGAATAATGACACACACACACACACCGATATTTATATATACACATATTAAATTTATGTAATTTCTTGCTATACGACAACAAAAACGGAGATAACATTCATGTGTATGAATGAATTATCATCTATATAAACAATGTATTACATTTCATAATTCATTATGAAATATATTATTATAATATAAATATACTGTATACACCTTATATGTATCTAATTTTCTACAGTTCGGTGTCATGATATAAGAATAAATACCAATGATTAAACAAATTAAGACACATGTGAAGAACAAACAGAATAATACCCGAAGTGAAACATTAATACAAGATCTTTAATATGAGGGTATTATAATTATATTTTAAATACATATGTGGTAATATATAAAAGAATATTATTCTGAAAAATATTAATAATAAACTTATATTTGTTATACAGGATGATTGTATGAGTACGAAGAGAGTCAAGACACAAAGTAAGGGGGTTTTCATGTCACTATTAATTTTCATGAGATAAAAGACATGTTCACAACTTTTGAAATTTTTTTGTGTATGTACTACCCATGATTGAATTATAATTATATTTTAATTAAACAAATGTTTATTAACATATCCATTCTATGTTCCTTCTTTCATGGGGTTTAACTTTCAAAAGTTACAAAATCAGTAAAACAGTTTTATCTTAATTTTCCTTCATTGAGACTTTTATTTTCTTATGAAACTAAACTATTATTTGAGGTGTATATATCATTATTTTACATGTTATATTTTGAAACACCTTATTTTCATGATATCTTATTCATTAAATAATTTCATTTTCTTACATGTAGAGTATGATCCCAAGTCACCAAGTTATAAGAGTTTATTGAAACAATCTCCTCGTTTTTTCAATATTGTTTATGCTTATGATTTATTTAATGAAATATTATGATCGATAATTAAATAATATTAATGTTTTTTCAGATACTCTTTTTATTCATTATTTCCTCATTTTTAGTTCAATTTCATCAATTTATTACTTAAGATGAATTTTTTACTAAAATATGACCACCTCTCTCTTTGCATAGAAATACATTGTATTCAAAAACAATGTTTTCAAAAGAAAATTTCAAAATATCCATGATGATAATTCTAAAGGGAAGATGGATATCAGAAATGTTATATTTTTTTAAATGGTCCATTTATGATTTCTCAAATATGTTTTCAATGAAAATGGTTTTCAAATGGTTTTATATAATAAAAAGAAATTTTCAAAGATGAAATGGCATTTTCCTCAAATATTTTTTATGAAATATTTAAAAATTGATTCCCATAAAATGTTATTTCCTTTTTTATTGATCATGAATTAATGGGGAAATTATTCAATGTTTATATTCATCTTCTTTCACTTAATAAATTATATTTTTATGAAATGATGTTATGTAACCCATTTTTCTTGCAAAATTTATATTCTTTTTAATCCCTCTTATTTTCCGGGTATATATTTATGATGAAATGTTTATGAAACCTATATCTTTCCTATAGTTATGAGATATTTACATGTTAATGATACCAATTTCATTTCATTTGTTATTATATGTTTATTTATGATATTGTGGAATATGTATATATGATTTCATTACGTAAAGGTTGAGACCTATATCTCCCTCCAATAAATTGGGTAAAGATTTATATATCATGAGGTAAAATTGGGCTGGAATAAGGGTTTCTAATTTCATTAATGTAGTGATGGAATGAGGGTTACTCAGTAAGTATTACATGGCTCAAAATAGGGTCATGTGGTTTTGCAATAGAAGGACGGAATGGGGGTTACATTTTTTTGTAAAGGAGCTCGTCCACTAAGATGGTCTTGACATTGATGTCATGGAATCTATAGAAATATGTTTATGCTTATGTGTTGCTATAATTCCATGTCTTATACCTGTCTTATACATTCATGGATTATGATAATTATTTCATATGGTTAATTTCTTATGAACTGCAAATATTTTTCCCATGATCTATGTTAAAATCATTTATATGAAAGGAATGACATTCTATTTATAGTACAACATTATCATACACTTATACTAATTATTATAAATAAATTTCTCCCTTGTTTACTCTTAATGGGCATTTGAGATCACTTATATAATTTTTCCATTCCACGAAGTTATGTTGATATATACTATGTTTGATATTCCTACGAAGGGTTCATGTCAAGAAGAACCTATAGAGGGATAATGCAAACTAATTTTGTACCACAGTTTATGTTTCTATGTTTCCAAATACACTATACTAACTATGTTATTTTTCCATATTTTTGTATAATGATTATGTATTCCACAAAGGTTATGTAATTTTTGTGGTTGTAAAGTGAGGGTGGATACAATTTAAGTATTCCTTACTGGTATGAGATATTTACCCTCCTCATATTTTGTAAATCTATATAGTTAGCATGAATTTTTTTATTTTGGAGATAGGGATTAAATATTGAATTTTCATTAATAGATTTAATCTAATTTGAAAATAAGGGGATTAATTTTTTGAGGTTATGTAGTTTTTGATCAATTTTATATTCTTTTGTCATGAAACTTATATAATTATTTGATATGAATGTTTTGGAAAGTATAAATTATTATTTGTTTTGTATTTTTACCCTTTATTATATCAAACCAACCAATCAAAAAATTCAAGTATCATATATATTTCTAACTACTAATTGTGTGATGAAACTGCATAATGATAGAAATATACAATATGATGAGTTAAGGAGAAGGCCCCATTTTTTGAATTGGAATCTGATGTGGATTGAAATTAGTTGTTGTGTGTTATTTGTTTTTTTACATCTATTGTTATTTGGGATCTGTGGGGATGATATAATAAAGTTGGTGACTAGTTTAGATATTGGATGGTTTTTGGGATGAGGTAGTTCTAGGATTGATATCCTATTGTGGGGAGATGGTTAGGATTATTTATTGTATTTAGTTGGAGACTGGATGAGTTTTTTGTGCCACATGGATATTTCCTAGTTTTTTTAATACAAAATAATTATTTAATTAAATTAAACACAGATTGATATTGAAAAAATGTTACCAATAATTTTCTGTTTAGTAATGTAATTAATTAATTTAATGTTAAAAGGTGGATAAATGTAAATGGAAACTAAATAGGGTTATAATATATGATTATAAATTTCATAATTAATAAATTGTTTCATTAATGTAATATTTTTGAAATATGGTAGAATAAATAATTATAAGAAATTATATTATGTTTTTTTATTTAAGTTCATTTAATTATTTTTTTATGAAAGTTTTAATGTTAGTATGGTGTTGATGAAAAGGTTTAGATCATTAAGTATTGACATGAAACCATTATGTTTGGATTGATGGTTTTATCTATATAATTTTTTATATACTTATATTTTCATGGTACTTTTATACACCCTTACAAAAATCAAGTACTATGTACCAATAACCAAATTTTTTAGGGTTCATTGCATAATATATTAGAAGTGATTAATTGATGGCTAATTACCCATTCATAGCCATTATACATTTTTAATTAGTATAAGGATTTTTTTTAATATTATCCCTTAATGACAGTATAATTGATAGTGATCCTATATGATGAGATTATGTGATATATAGTTTGTTTCAAGAATGGTTTAATTGTTCAAAAATGTCTATATCAATCATATTCATAATATTGTACTATTGTAACGATGATGTTGTAGATAGATGAGTGATGATGAAGAAAATGATGTGGTAGTGGAATGAAAAATATGTATGATGAAATTAAATATAGAACATAATGACTTTCCCTACGGGATGATAAATTGTAATGGCCCGGAACTCTCATGTCCATTCCGTTGTGAAAATGTAGTACTAGAGGTGTTTCTATAAGTCACGGTGTCATGGGGGTGTGTTTGGGTGGACTTTTGTTGAAAGCTAAAGGGTAATAACTTTCGCACGGTTGGCGCACAGTTGGATTAAACCGTGTGGCCAAATCGTGCAAGGCTGGTCTTGAAGGTAGTGGCTAATGCATGGTTTGCACATGGTTTACCTAATAGTGAAGACTAACAGTGCGAAGAGGGGTTTAAAAGGTAGAATCTAACACATGGTTAGCACAGATTTTGTTAAACTGTGGGAACTAACCATGCATGCACTCAAAATTAGATCGTAAAATTGTGGATCTATCTTGTTTTTCCTTTAATCTCCCCATTTAAACCTCTATGTGGCCATAACTCAGGATTACCCTTCCTTGGAGGTGGAAGAACCTCTCCCAAGCGTTTTGGAGGTGATTCGGAGGCTTCACTTTGTGAATCGAAGTCGGTTTCTCGAGGTAAGTGATCCTTTTTTGTTTGTTTTCATAGATCTACTTAGATATACTCATCATTTTCTATCGAGATCTTAGATATACACCCATTATGGGTAGATCTAATTGTGTGGATGATGTTTGTGATGATCTACGGTCTTGGTTGTGTTAGGATAGGAGATATAGGGGGGATCCTTGGTGAATCCTCCCGGTCTCCTTTGGAATTCTTCGACCGTTGTGGGTTTCCTCGAAAACCTTTGAGGTAGGGGATCCGTGGATTCTCTAATTGTTTATGTGGAATTATAGAGTTAGCATGATTTATCCCTTTTGATCATAATGGAATTAACCTAATTAAATACTTGAACCAGATTAAAATAATTGGTTTGACCGCATTTCGTTGTGGCTTTGTACTGTGATAACAGTTTGCCTCATGTTTTGCTAGATAGAGTGATATCTATGATTTCTTTGTTTAGTTGTTCATTATTAATGGAAATTGATAAAGAATGTAAATCTAGAAATAATTTATAATCATTTCGCTAATGATAATGATGCATGTAAATGAATCTGGTTGTTTCTGTTGTTGTAGTTGTTCTAATTTGATGTTAATCAAATTGGCATAATAAGCCAATTAAATCTTTTATGATAGCTTACTGATTAAGTTTCCTGGAATTGGATCCTACGAATTGAATATATTAATTCAAGAGGGATTAAATAACAAGTTGGTTGATAAATGATAATGCCTAGTAGGGTTTTTGTCACCCCTCTGTTCGTAAGGACAAGTTCCTTGTTCTTTAGAGCCATGAGTGATCATTACATATGAAGGTTGGATGCCTTGTTATAGGGACAAGATCCCATTTGATTTGATGTTTTTTTCCTGCTTCTTGTATTGTGATGTTACCCAGGAGGGGTGTTGTGGTATGTGGAGGTTGGGAGGACATGTGGTTGTGGCAGCGGATGAGGCCTAGTGTGGCCAGATGCATCGGTTTATGCATGTGGGTGTCAGGGAGGACACAATTGATGATAGAATGGGATGAATGTGTTTTTTGGATCCGTGGTGACTTTGATTGAATGTTTATATGCATTACTTTTCCCCACTGGTCAAGGAAGCCGGTCTTTCTTACCCTTCTACCGAAGGAGGCGAAGATGCGCAAGGTATGCCACGTGCTTTTCGTGTCTATCTTCTCGAGGGAAGATGGGTCTACGCTCTTTCTATAGGCAGTAATGAATCGACGGGTAGTACATCTACTCACTGTGTTGAGCCCCCTTGTGTTTAGTTGCCTAGGTTTCTTTTCAAGAATGCATGGGAATAAGGGAAAGTAATTTTTGTAATGATAGATTGATTAAATGGTGATAATCCACATGGATGGAGAGGCTAGTATTTAAATGTGATGTTGAAACATTAAAGGAACTTTTGTTTTTTAATGTGATGCCAATGAAGTTTAATGTGGTTGTGTTCATGGTTAATTAATGTTTAAATAATTAATCAACGTAATGTGGAACTGATGAAATAGGGAATGAAGTAACCTAATGATGTTCTTTAATTGGTCGGGTGCTTATTGGAATCATAGTATTAGAAATAGCTGCCCGGAGTCCAAGAGACGTTAGTTGTAGTTGAGTCTAAGACTAGTCTATGCCCATAGTGTGTTTGTGAGTTGTATATTTTGTACTTTTTGTGTTTCTATATAATACTCCACCCCTATCAGTAAGGGAAGTTGTCTCCCCGTAGATTCTGAGCCTTGGGGGGGGGGTGTTTTCCCCAACATTCCCATGGGAGGGTGAATGGATGGCTACCCCCTTTGACCTTGCTCTCTTATCTTGGTAGATACTAGTTCCATTCATAACGGTGAATGGCTTGAGGTATAATAACTGACGTATGATACACGTTATGCAATTTTTGGTGGCTCTCGAAAACTACCTGTTTTTTTTTGGTTGTGAGGATTGTGTGGAGCTTCACCCATGTGTCTGCGGGCAAGCCATTGTGGTGCACATGGTGCATATTGTGGAGCTTAGCCCAGGTGTATATAGGCAAGCCTTTGGAGAGAGATAAACAAGATGTATGTTGTTGGGTAAAAGCGGCAAACCAGTGGGGATGTAGTAGCAGGGTACCCTTGATATCTGTTTCTATATGATATATATTCTTTTATGCGTTACATGGTGAGAGTAGCTATGGCGAGGTTCGGAACATAGTATACTTTCTTATGGGAAGAGTTAGTTTCACGGTTGTTCGTTGTGCCTTATCATTCTTCCTTTACTTTTGCACAAGCGTCTTTGGGGAGGATCCTACTGAGTAAACTATTATACTCACCCTACACATATATAACCTATTTTTTAGGTCACATGGAGTAGGTTGGAGATCAAGTTGGTTACTACTAGCTTATGGTTGGAGGAGCTGATAGGGCTTGCAGTCGCTGCCATTTTACTTTCTTTCAGGTACATGTAGCTTTCCCATTCATTTGTATTACTTTTCCATGACATTTCATATATGTACATGGGTTTATCTTATATTTTAGTTCAGAGTTGGAGTTGGTTGGTATCTATCTTATCTCTCTCTTCTGCATGTGTTCTCTTAGAGGGTAATGCCTCCCATATGTGTGTTTATTATACCCTTTGGTGCTAGTCGCCAACCCGGGGCCTACTGGTAGCGGGACTCGGGGGGTCATTATCTCTCTTTTCACATTGTCGGCCCAGGAGTGGTACACTTTGTGGGGAGGGGTCATGAAATAGTTGTATTAGGGGTCTGGTTGATGGATATGACGGAGTTTGGAGTTATGCACATGTGAGGTTGCATGGGTTGGTAGGGAAATAGTGTCATTCATGTTTAGAAAGTGAGGTAAACACTGGAAACTGGCTAAGACAATGGAGTTTAGGGCCCACTATGATCTGATATACGGAACATTAAGTTTTCTATGGATACTAAACATGGTGATACTAGTTGCAGGGTTGAGACCTAGGAAAGGATCATACATCATTATTCATTGTGCTTGTGTGTGAATGGGAAGACCATGGGATAGGTTAAACTAAAACGAATGAAAGAAAATAATTAATTATTTAATGTTTATTATTCTATATTCCATTCATAGGGGATCTATGTGTTTGTTATTTTTAAGGTATGGATCCAAGTCGATTTCCTGGTCAGGATTGCGTAGAAGATGTCCGACAGGTTTTTCCAGCAGGTCGTCGCAGGGTAGAGGTTGACGAAGACACCACTTGGAGGAAGACACTCTGAGAGTTTCAGCACCAGAGTTTGAAAAAGTACGAGGGCTCCGTTTCATATAGAGTAAGGAAAGACTGGTTGGAGGAGGATGGGATATGCTTCAGTCCGATCTGTGCTCGGATGGAGCACTGGGTGTCCTTAGTTATGACGATATTGCATGGAGCAGAAAGGTTGTGGTGGTTCATGTTCCTCGGGGATCATGAGTAGTCACTGATCACATGGGATGAGTTTCGAGACATGTTCAAAGTAGAGTTCCTTTCCTCAACTGCAAAGGTGTCTAGTCGCTAGGATCTTCTTAACCTACGATAGGGGATCTCCAGTGTTCGTGGGTTTGGAATCCATTTCAGGAACCTTTTACGATATGCTTCAGACCTATTACCATATTAGGAGGTAAGGGAGAGGAATTTCATGGAGGCTTTGCATCCAGAGATCCAGCTTCAGGTCACCCCATTTGTGCTGAATACATATCTCGAGGTGTTGGCGAGGGAAGAGGTTGTTGAGAGGACTTTGGACAGAACTAGATCATCATGAGAAGGGGATCGTCATGATCCCTCATGAAGCAAGGATCTGGTCTGGGGTTCCTAGTATTCTGGGTAGAAGAGTTTCCGTTCATCCAAGGGTAGGTCCCAACCCTTCACTTCTCGTTTCTCCGAAGGCAGCACCTCTCAGGCCTATGCCAAGGGGTCTGACACTTTTTTTCTTGTGGTGGTCATGGCCATCAGCAGCGGGAGTGCCCGACCATTTAGAGTGATCATCGTGCACCAGGAACTATGCTCCATGTTCCTCCATTGAGGCAGTTTCGGTCGAGGCAGAAGCAGCCATTTTCACCAGCTTTAGATCACCAGAGGGGAGATGGGCATGCAGAGGACATCTCCATGATGCTCCCCATCCTCAGAGGGCAGAGCACGACCGTGATGGTGATCTTTATTAGGGTCAGAGTGGCTATGGAGGAGGTTGTGGTCAACTTCATGCTCTAGCGTTGCTAGAACCAGGCGAGGTAGATGTTGTTCGAGGTACCCTTTTCATTTTTTATACTTTTGTGTATTCCATTTTCGATTCAGAAGTGACACACTCCTTCATATCACCTACCCTTGTCTATGCTTTGGGACGTAAGGTAGAGGGGCTTCCAAGGCCCACGACGTTGACTATGCTAGTTGGAGGTCGAGCATACATGTTTTATGTATATAGAGACTATGAGCTAGCGTTGGGGAAACACCGCTCTTGGGGAGTTTTCCTATGTTTACAGATACAACCATATGATGTCATCCTCGGCATGGATTGGTTTTATTCGGTGTAGGATATCGTGGATTGATTCAAGATAAAGGTCATCATCATCAGTGTGGATGGGTAGTAGGTGGTGTTTGTTGGTGAGCGAGATCCTCGGAAGGGTTATAGGCATGTTCCATCCTTATCGTCCATAGCGGTTGAGATGATGCTGAGTTCATCAGAGGTTCGACAGTTGGTGTTTCCTAGGGTCATAGAGGAGTACCTTGATGTCTTTATAGAAGAGGTTGTAGCATTACCCCATCGATGAGAGATCGAGTTTCAGAATGAGCTATATCCAGGAGCGTCTCCTATATCTATGTCTCCATATAGGATGGCCCCTTCTGAGTTACGAGAGTTGCGTATAGAGATTGATGGTCTGTTGGGGTGTGGTTTTTCTCGACCATGAGTGTCCCCATGGGGTGCACCTGTTCTGTTCGTAATAAAGGCTGACATCAGTTTGCGGTTGTGTTTTGATTATCGTCACATAAACAAAGTGACAAAAAAGAAAGTCTATCATCTTCCGCGGATTAATGATTTATTCGATCAACTGAAGGGTGCAATTTGTTTCTCAAAGACTGACTTAAGGTCTGGATATTATCAGATGCGTGTGACGGTTGAGGATATTATGAAGACTGCCTTATGTTGTCGTCATGGGCATTATGAGATCGTTGTATTGTCGTTCGGTGTGACGAATGCTCTAGTTGTGTTCATGGTATTGATGAGTTCCTAGACAACATCATGGTAGTATTCATCAACAACATCCTTGTGTACACAACATCTGAAGAGGAGCATGCAGTGCATCTACGATCCGTTTTGGGAGTTCTTCGTCGACATCAGTTGTTCGGGAAGTTGTCGAAGTGTGAGTTTTGGGATCGAGAAGTCTATTTCTTAGGGAATGTTGTGTCCCAACATGGAGTAGTTGTGGAGCCATATAATATAGAAGTAGTTGTGCCTTGGGAAGCCCCCAAGATAGTTTCAGATGTGTGAAGATTCCTTGGTCTCACATGCTACAACAGAAGGTGCATGGCTAGTTTCTCACAGCTTGCGACTCCTATAACATCATTGACCAAGAAGGATCGACCATTCATATGGACTGATATGGGTCAGACATCTTTCTAGTATCTAACGGATAAGTAAGTAAGTGCTCCAGTCCTTTTTCTTCAATCTGAAGGAGTTCAATTTGATGTTTTATGCGATGCTTCACATATGGGGTTAGGCTGTGTTCTTATGCAGCAGAGGTTAGTTGTTTCTTATGGGTCTTGGAAGTTACGTCCCCATGAACGCAACTATTCCACCCATGATCATGAGTTGGCAACCATGGTGTTTTCTCTGAAGATTTGGAGACATTACCTCATTGGTGAGCGCATTGTGGATTTCACCAATCATAAGTGTTTGAGGTATGTTTTATTCTAGTGTGACTTGAACTTACAACAGCGTCGATAGATGGAGTTATAGCAAGAGTACAACTTCAAAATATCGTATACACCTGGAAAAGTGAATTTTGTAGCTGATGCGCTGAGATGAAAGTCACGTATTGATGCTGTGCGTGAATTTAGTGATTCTTATGGAGTAATGGAAGAACTTTCAGCATTGAATCTTGATATGGGAGATGTCGGAGGTATAGGTTGTCTTTTTCAGATGACAGTACAGTCATCCATGGTGCAGAAGGTGAAAGAGTCCCAGTTGGGGGATCTTGGGGTTGAGGTCTGGAGAGACCAAGTCGTTTGTGGGGAGGCCCCTGATGGTTGGTCTGAGGATGAACAACATATAGTGTTGTATCATGGAAGGATTTTTGTTCCCTTGGTGAATCACTAGATGGTTCTTAGATAGTTCCACACTTCGTCTTTAGCAGTACATCCTGGTGTGACAAAGAAGTACCAATCCATGAGGAGTCTGTTTTGGTGGCCTGGGCTAAAGCATGAAGTTGCAGAGTTTCTATCTCGATGTTTAGTCTGCCAGAAGGTGAAGGTCGAACACCGTGTTCCTGGTGGTCTTCTCCAGCCATTAGAGATTCTTGAGTGGAAGCGGGAGGACATATCAATGATATTTGATACAGGTTTACCTCGAGCTCTGAGAGTACATGATTCTATTTGGGTGGTAGTGGATCATTTAACAAAATCGTCCCACTTCATAGAGATCAAGGAGTCAATATTAGTAGAATTTTTGTCGAGGAAGTATCCAGAGGAGGTGGTGAGACTTCTTGGATTCCCAAGGACGATCATTTCTGATCGAGGTCCTAATTTTACCTCCAGGGTGTGGAGAGGTCTCCAGTATGATTTTGGTTCTCAACTACGCCTTATCACTACTTTTCATCCTCAAACAGATGGTCATACAGAGAAAAACATCCATAATCTTGATGACATGTTACGCTCTTGTGTTCTTGACATTGGAGGTTCATGGATGACGCACTTACACTTGGTGGATTTTTCTTACAATAATATTTTCCACTCCACCATTGGTATGGAATCATTTGAAGCCTTGTATGGCTAGCCTTTCCGTTCTCCGTTGTGCTGGAGTAGGGTTGGAGAGTCAACAATTCTCGTACCGGAACTAGTGCAGAATAAAAACGAGAAGGTTCAGGTGATTCGTGAGAGGATGAAGGCAGCGAAAGATCGTCAGAAATCCTATGCCGATCAAAGAAGGAGACACATATTGTTTAATGTTGGGGATCATGTGTTTCTGAAGGTGACTCCCCATCTTGGGCAGCAATGTTTTGTTCGTGGGAGTAATATTTCTCCTGACTTTTTTGGGCCTTTCGGGGTGTTAGCTCGTGTTTGTTCTGTGATGTATCGAGTAGCACGTCCCCCTCAAATGAGTTGGATACATGATGTTTTACTTATATCACAGCTACGTCATTATCTTCATGATGACTCCCACATCATCGACTGGGGAGAGATCAATGTTGATGAGGATAGCACCTTCGAGGAGCGACCTATGGAGATCCATGACCGTAAGGAGATGGTGTTACACGAGCGTTCCATCCCCTTAGTTTGTTTCTTATGGTGACACAGTGGTAAAGAGGAGAGTACATGGGAATGTGAGTCACATATACGTGATCAGTACCCAAGGTTGCTTAATGTTTGACTCTTTCATGTAATGACTAATCCTTATGTGGTTATGAAACCTTCATGTTTATGAGATGACTCCCGTCGTTGCTTTGGTGGATTTCTCTCTGTTGAGAGGTATCTCGGTGGGTGGTTGTTCAGACCCTATTTCGTTTTCTCTTTAGGTAGATTTTGGATTCTTGAGGACGAGAATGTTTTGAGAGGTATCTGATATAATGGCCCGGACCTCTCTTATCCATTCCATTGTGAAAATGAGGTACTAGATTTGTTCCGCGAAGTCAAGGTGACTTGGGGGTGCGTTTGGGTGGACTTTTGAGGAAATTTTAAGGGTAATAGCATTCACACGGTTGGTTCACGGTTTGCCTAAACCATGCGGCCAAACCATGAAAGGTTGGTCTTGAGGGTAGTGGTTAATGCACAGTTAGCGCACGATTTTCCTAACCATGTGGACTAACCATGCGAGGAGGGGTTGTCGAGGTAGAAGGTAATGTTCGGTTAGAGCACAGTTTGTTAAACCGTGTGGACTAACCGTGAAGGCACTTATAGTTGGATCCTAAAATTGTGGATCTAACTCAATTTTCCATTAATCACCTCATTTAAGCCCCTAAGTAGCCATAATTCAGTATTACCCTTCCTTGGAGGTGGGAGAACCTCTCCGAAGCGTTTTGGAGGCGATCCGGAGTCTTTTCTTCGCGAATCGAAGACAGTTTCTCGAGGCAAGTGATCCTTTTTGTTTGGTTTCATAGATCTACCTAGATCTATTCCTCCTTTTCTCTCGAGATCTTATATCTTCAAACGTTATGGCTACCTCTATGTGTGAGGATGACTTTTGTGATGATCTTTGGTCTTGGTTGTGTTAGGAGAGGAGATATATGGAGGATCCATGGTGAATCATCCCGGTCTCCTTGGGCGTTCTTCAACCGTTGTGGGTATCCTCGAAAACCTTTGAGGCAGGGGAATCGTGGATTCTGTAATTGTTTATGTGCAATTGTAGAGTTAGCATGATTTAGCCCTTTGGATCATAATGGAATTTACCTAATTAAATACTTTAACCGGATTAAAATAATTTGGTTGATCACTTGTTATTGTTGCTTTGTACTGTGATAACAGTTTCTCTCATGTTTTGCTAGATTGAGTGATATCTAGGCTTTCTTTGTTCAGTTGCTCGTTCTTGATGGAAATTGATAAAGAACGTAAAGCCCGAGTTAATTGATAATTAATTGGCTAAAGATAAGGAGGCATGTAAATGAATCTGGTTGTTTCCTTTGTTATAGTTGTTCTAATTTGATGTTAATAAAATTGTCATAGTATGAATTTAAAATCTTATATTATAGCTTACTGATTATGTTTCTCGGAATTAGAACCTACGAATTGAATATGTTAAATCAAGAGGGATTAAAAAACTGCTTGGTTGATAATATATAACTCCTGGTAGGGTTCTTAGTTACCCTCTTGTTCATAAGGCCGAGTGCCTTGTGCTTCAGAGCCATGAGTGCTCATTATATATGAAGTATGGATTCCTTGTTAAAGGGCCAAGAGCCCATTTGATGTGATGTTTGTTTTCCTACTGCTTGTGTTGTGATGATAACCTAGAGGTGTATTTTGGTATCTGGTGGCAGGGAGGCCTTGTGGTTGTGGCAGCGGATGATGCCTAGAGTGGCGAGATGCATCGGTTTATGCTTGTGGGTGTCAGGGAGGGAAAAAGTGAAGATATAATGGGATGGATTTGTTTGTTGGATATGTGGTGACATGGATTGAATGTTTATTTGATTTTATTTTCCCCACTTCTCAATGCAGATGGTCTTGCTTACCCTTCTTCAGAAGGAGGCGAAGCCGCGCGGGGTATGCCACATGATTTCCGTGTCTAGACTCACAAGGGAGGATGGGTCTACTCTCTTGCTATATGCGGCAAAGACTCGACGGGTAGTACATCTACTCACCGTGTTGATCCCCCTTTTGTATAGTAGCATAGGATACTTTTCTAGAATGCCATGGAATATGGGAAAGAAATATCTTAAATGAAATATGGATTAAATGGTGATGATCCATGGGGATAGAGATGCTGGAATTTAATGGTGATGTTGAATCTTTAATGGAAGATTTTATTTTTTGAATGTGATTCCAACAAAGTTTAATGTGGTTGTGTTCATGGTTAATTAATGTGTAAAGAATTAATCAACGTAATGTGGATCTGATGAAAAAGGGAATGAAGTTACCTAATGATGTTCTTTAATTGTTTGTGTTCTTATAAGATACCTAGTCATAGAAATAGTATCCCAGAGTCCGAGAGGCATTAGCTGGAGTTGGGACTAAGACTAGGTTATGACCATAGTGTGGTTCTGATTTATATATTTTGTACTTTTTGTGTTTCTATATTATAATCCACCATTTCAGTAAGGGGAACTAGTTCCCTGGGGATTCTGAGCCTTGGGGGTGTTTTCCCCAACATTCCGATGGGAGGGTGAATGGATGACTACCCCCTTTGACCCCACACTCTTCTCTTGGTAGATACTAGTTCCATTGGGGACAATGGTTTGTTTCCCCCATATATGTGTGTAGAGGGATGTAATAGATTGTGGTTATTCACACACATATATTCTAGATATATTATCGCATTGACTACTATAGGTATAATGTGTATAGGCTGTGATGGCTTGAGGATCCTTACTCGGTGTATGGGCTGTAATGGCTTGAGGTATAATACCCGAAGTATGATACACATTATGCGTGTTGTGGTGGCTCCCAGAAACTACCTGCTTTCTTTTGGTTATGAGGATGATGTGGAGCTTCTCCCAGGTGTCTGCGGGCAATCCTTTGCGGTGCACATGGTGTTGATTGGAGAACTTAGCCCAGGTTTATACGGGAAAGCCATTGGAGAGAGATGCACATGAAGTATCTCGTTGTGGAAAAGTGGTAGAACAGTGGGGAAGTTGTAGTGGGGTACCCTTGATATCATTTTCTATATGATATATTCTTTTATTTGTTACTTGGTGAGAGTAGCCATGGTGAGGTTGGGAACATAGTTTACCTGCTTAGGGGATGAGTTAGTTTCACTGTTGTTCACTATTCTTTAGAATGCTTCCTTTACTTTTGCACAAGAGGCTTTGGGGAGGATCCTACAGAGTATACTGTTATACTCACCCTACGCATATATAAACTATTTTTCAGGTCACTTGGAGCTGGTTGGAGATCAAGCTGGTTACTACTAGATTTTGGTTGGAGGAGCTGATCGGGCTTGCGGTTGCTGCCGTTTTACATTGTTTTGGGTGCTTGTAGTTATCCCTTTTAGTTGTAGTAATTTTGCATGAAATTTCATATATGTACATGGGATTCTATTATATTTCATTTCTATGTTGGAGTTGGTTGGTATCTGTCTTATCTCTCTCTTCCACATGTGTTCTCTTAGAGGGAAATGCCTCTCATTCGTGTGTTTATTATACCCTTGGTGCTAGTCTTCAACCCGGGGCCTACTGGAGGCAGGACTCGGGGGTCATTATCTCCCTTTTCACATTGTCGGACCAGGAGGGGTACATTTTGTGGTGAGGGGGGTCGTGACATAAATAAATTAGGTTGGTGGCCCTTTCCAAATCGTAGTTGGATGAATATATGGTGATGAGGTGACATGGAATTAATGGAAGCATATGAAATTTGATTTAGGGTGAGGGGGTAACATCAAAGTATGGGAAGATGATGTGGAGTCTAATATCGATGTTTTCATGATATTATATTAATATTTGATTATTTTATTTGGTGATTCATACAAGGTGATGTTTATATCTATAAATTACTAATTTATGTGAATGTTGCTTCTGTTTTTTGTACACAAAAAATTAATAAGAGCTCTTCAAATTTTTAAAGGCGAACATGGGTATTATCTTACTAAGTATACAATATAGTATCATTTTATATATATGTATCTATGTATATATATATACAGTTTTTGGGGATTATAACAATGTTTCAGTGATCTTGTTGGACATTACTAACTTTGAGGTTAGAGTTGTTCTAGATTAAGTATTGTAGTTTTGAACATTATTTCTTATCTAAGTCCTTTATTTTATTTCCTAAAATTTATTTTGGTAATTTTTAGATTATTTTATATTATGTGATCGATTTTTTCAGTGGTTATTTAGTATTCCTCTCATTCAATTCATTTAGGATGGTTAATTCCTCCCATTTGATTTTTTACACCCTTAGTGCTTGTCATTAACCCATGTCCTACATGTCGAGGGACTCATATGTCACTCATAATCGTTATTTCCACTATAGGGGGTGTACTAGTGTATTTGGGGGGGGGGGGTAATGAAATAATAGTATCAAACATTTTTCATTGAAAGATAATATGTTTTTTTGAATTAATAACTACAATGTATTTCATTGGTTCGTAAGGTAACAACATTGGTATAAGATGGCGTATAATTGAAAAAGGGATATCTGCTTATAAAAATTTAGATAGGGTCCCATGTGATCTGAAGAAATGAACTTACTCTTATAAAGCACCATATGAATGGAGAAAATATTATAGGTTAGAAACCTATGGATGATATACACATAATAATTATTATAATTATTTTAGTTGATTTTGGGAATTTAATGAACCCAATTAAATAAGTTCTTTTGAATTCCATGTAACTAGGACATCCTGAACAATTTTTATTGATAAATTATGTTATGGATTTTGGTAATTGAATAGGGTAACATATCTTATACCAACACATTTTTTCATGATGAGTTTCAACATTGACTGAGAATGATAAGGCCACCAAATGTAGAAAATACCATGGTACCATTGATACATTACCTTGAATCATATTGTTTTTACATATATATTATGGTTATATAAGTATAGATTTTTTAGGGGAATATGACTTCATTATGACTAATTATTAATATGTAATGATTTTCAACATTAGTAAATTCTAGAAGGAGGTATTCTATTTTAATTGTATTATTTTTAAATGTTTTTATTGAAATTGTTGTTATATAAATAACAAATATTATCATTATCCCATTAAAGAAAATTTTTTTTAACACCATTTTTCTTGAATCATTTTTTGTGTTGGAATGTAACCTCTAGTTATGAAGTATTTCACATTGATATTTATATGATAAATTAACGATTTAACATTTTGATAGCTCATAATTTTGTATCATACATTTTTCGATAACAATATGTATTTAAATCCTTTCAAAATTAAAAACATAATTTATTTAAATCATTAAGTGTATTTATTGGTTGACAGTTCTCATTGTATTAATAGTTTAAATGATTTTAAAATGATCTTGTATCTGGGTAATAGTTTTTTAAAAATACATTTTTGTATACCATGTTTTAAAATAAATTTTATATGTTCAAATAATTTTTTACTGTATTATTTATGAAACTTAAAATATTTTTTTCTAGTTGATTGCATTGCGTTCAATTCTTGGGTTTCATTATTAAATTTAACTGTTTTTGAAAGTGTTGTTATTATGGCCCTCAAAGAATGTTCCATGAAATTTGAATTATATATGTTATGTGAGAAATTTTCATAGATATATATAGAATATTATTTATAGGTATGTTTATATTATTTATATGTTATAAATTGTAGAGGTATGATGATGTATTATTATTAATATTCAACCCATTTAAATTGGCATGTAGTAGTTAAAACATGCTTCATTATAGGAGATGATATGATGAGATGATTATTTTCATTCAATAACACTACATGATTATTATATATATTGAAAATTGTGTTTGAAGACAAGTGAGAGAATTTTTGGAATTGAAATTAAAATTTTCCACTAATTTATTTAATATGATAATATATTTATTAATGAGTAATCATGTCTAATGATGTCACCACGTTGGATGGAGATATTTGTTTGAATATTAGAACAAGTTTTTTAATGTGTTTTATATTTTTTTGTAAAAAATAATAATTATATTCACATTATGAAAGATAATAGTTACAATGAACATCATATTCTGGAAATAGGACAAAAATTTCAAAAGAAATTCCATCATATTTAGAAGAAAGTGTTTGGAAGAGAAGATTAATTGGGCTCGACTTGAGTCCAAAATGAATGGAATATCAAATTTTGGGTTTTTATAGAGTCTAACTACCACCAATAAATATCCTATGATTCTTTTTTTGTTTTTTTAAATCAAAAATATATTTTGTATTCTTTAAAACATTTGATTATATCTTGAATAAAGCGTTGGAGCTAGTGATTTTAACTGTCTTCAGCAATGGAAGGAAAGGACGAAGTTGTCAGAAGGATGTGAAGAAACAATGAATTCCATAAAAAATCAGATTATACTAATGGTGATCGTCAACATATTAAAATTCATAAAGGAATTCATGATTAAAATAATATTATTTTGAAATATAGAAGTTCCTGACGATTTCAATTCTTGGTCCATCAGTGTGAGATCATAGGAAGAACATATTGGTTAGAAGACTTGAAAGGGTGATCATAATAAAAGAAATCGAATATGCTAGTTTCCAGTTAAACCAAATTCCAAAACATTTAAAACGTGAAATAATGATGTTTATTGGTTTCATAATCAGAAATTAGAAATAATTGGAGTGAAGAAAGTCTGTTGATTTCATAATTGGAGAAAAAATAATAAGATTAGTATTATTTAATGTTTTTTGGAATTTTTGTCCTAGGTAAATATGAATATTTCTTGAAGATATTGTAGAAGATTCAAAATATTTTTTAAAGGGATCATGAAATTCAACAAATATGTTTTCCATTGTTTTCATCAGTTTTAACAGAGCATCATAATCAGAATAAACATGTCGTACATTTTTCACATTTCGTATAGTGGAACGTATTGAATATTCCACCATCTTCTATATATTGAAGAAATATGAATGGGAATATTGTCATTCAGTTGGTGTGGAACTATATAATGAAATATATTAAGTTCATACTTGTTTTAAGGATGTTAAGAAATTTAGAGTGACCAAATTACTTAATCATAATGAAAAAATAATATTGGGCATTTGGAATCAGAATCATAATTAGACTGAACAATTATAATAAGTCATAAGTGAGATGATGTTTTTATAGAATTATATAATAGTTGAGAAGCATTAATAAAGTCATTAATTATTTCATAATTCAAGGGAAATTGATAATTAAGGAAATTTTACAAATAGGAATAGATTTTGGAATCCCACCCAAACCAATTTAGGTTTCCAAAAGAAGGACATAGTACATTGTACTTTCCTGTCACAGATTTACTATTGAGAAGAAGAAAGTGAAACATTGAATTTTTATGAGGACTATTTTTAATATTGACAATTCAGGAGTAATATTTTTGGACATAATAGTAAATGAGAATAGCTTTAATCAGATTTAGATTTCTTGGATTCCGCTGTAGGAATCATCCTTGGATTTCCTAACTACGAAAGAAGCAGTTACTCTTTTTTACGACTACACTATGATAGATAAATATTGTCATATTAAGAATTCAGACTTTGAAATCAGACTGGGAAATCAGCATGAGTTTAATTATGAAGTACAAAAGATGATCTTTCTTTTCACTAGGAATGGTAGTGAATAATTTTTTTAAGAACAATGTTTTGAATATTTTATGAAGCCTCATCATAATTGTCTTGGTTCAAAAATTATACTACATAAGTTCTTGCTAGTGGAATCACATGAATAATTATATTGAACATAATGATTCAATAGTCTATTGGAACATCCAACTCATTTAATTCCTAATAAAAATATTTTTTATCTATTCAATGGTGTGGTATTATATTTTCTTCAAACCATACCAAATATGTAGCTGATATAGTTGAGTATTGAACCATGTAAATCTATTTTTCCCTATAATTTCATGTTTGTTTTGTTTTTAATAGAGTCTGAAAACCATAACATTAGGGTAAGTTTGTTATAAATGAAATTTAACTTAAAATAAAGAGATATAACTAACTTTAACATCCCCCTTATAGTGATACAACAATCATGACTAGAAATTTACAAGTGGTATCATATCCTAATGGTCGCTTCATCTACTAATTGATTATGTTTTGTTTAGAAATTGATAGAAAATATATAATGTGAAAATAGTAAATATATATTGGTCTTTTATGGTAATAACTATCATATTTGAAAAGATAATATGTCTTCAATTCTTAATTCACCTTGAATGATGTTATTGGAGATGAAACATATTGTTTTCATCCATTTAATAAAAAATTTCTTGTTAGGTGTTTTGAAAAAGAAAATTTAAGATTGATGGATAACCTAAAAATTAAAAACTCTCCCACTTTGTAATTGTTCTTTATGAAGATTGGTGCTTATTACCATATCCAAGGATATCTTGTATATTATTCGAATACATTTATGATGGATATAGAAAAGTGAAGAAGGGAGAAATAGAAATCTGGAGGAGGAGGTAACATGGTATGAAAATGGTTGATCATGAATATGTAGGGGAATTAATTAGTAATGTAAATTATATTTCTAGCATGATCAAAAGTCTTAGTGAAATTTTAGAGTATTATATTTTTTCTGAAATTATCATAATAATTCTTTCAAAAATATTTTATGCAAAAGTATCCTGATGAGAAGATAGAGATCCAGAAACGCTATATCTATATGATATTTAAATAACACTCATTACTTATAAAATGATAATGGAAAAATTCATAAAGGGAAGAACAATTGCTAACATATAAAAATAATTCAGGGATCCCAAGAAGGAAAACTGTAAAAATGTTATTGATGAAGATGTTGTTGCTAACTTTGACTCTGAAAATGAGGTATGTATCACCCTTATAGAATTTTAATCCCTATTGTATGAAAACGGGAGAAGATGTATATGTAAATAAAAATAAAAATGTCCCTTGAGATGTTTTGAATTTTGTTTCATTGGTAACTTTATAACCAATGGACCATTAATATTAAAATGAGATTTTAGTTATTAAGATGAATGGAGGAAGATAAGTTTGTGGAAGAAACATACAAATATTGATAAATCGTTTTCTTGTGGGAAAGATAAGAAATATATGTATTAAATAAGTAGATATTTCTTATCTAAAGATGATAAATAATTGGATAGTGAAGTTGAATCCAAAAATGTATTTTTAATAGGATTGTGAGAGTAATTTTACTCCAATAGTAAATAATTTAAAATGTAGTTGTATTAGTTCTACAGAAAAAGAATAAGCCAAATTAGATGTTATTCTAAAACAATAATTGAAATAATTTATGAGGATTATTGGGGGAATTGAAAAAGAAATCAGGAAATTTAAAAGTAAACAACCCTTCAACAAATAGTTATTAATGTGTTATAGAGGAAATATCCAATATTCTAAAAGAGATTGTTGATCTAAAGAAATCTCTTTAGAATGAAGAGAATCATAATTAATAATTGTTAGTTATGTTTAAGGAAAAAAGATGAGAGGAGGAACAAGTCCAAAAAAACATTCTAAAACTGATCAGCAGGATATTTGTTTCAAAAACAAAATATCTGAATTTAGAGAATTTTCTAATAAGGTTGAACCTAAAAAGGATCAAAAAATGTTTCCTTTGATGGTTACTATGATAATTGAATATTATTATCACATGATGAAAGCTGGGAAGTAATATATGTTTCCTAGACCAATAAGGTCATGATGTTACAAGTTTATAAAAATTATGAGTCCATAAATGATTCTATTATTTATGGTTATTATAAGACAGAAAATAAAACTTTGTTGAAAATGAATAATTTATTTATTTATATAATGGTTGTTGGTTAAAGAAGTTCAGATAATAAAGATGATGTGGTTGAAGAGAAAAAAGTTCACACCTATAGACAGTATGGATGTTTTGGGGGAAAATATTAATTCTATGGATACTGCTAGTTTTTTGGTGGATTTAGATTTATATAAAATATTATTTAGGTCAATAAAATACATTACAACTTTTAAAAAATTTCAGACAGTATAATATTAAAGAGATTCAATTCCACTAAATAATGATTTTTGAGAATAATGATTGGAACAAACCTGAATTGGTTACATTGAATGTTTAAAATAGGTTCCAATCTATTGAAAAAATATGTAAAGGATATGATGAACCTAGACACCATGAAAATGGATGTCTTAATTATTTACTGGCACAAAAAATGTTTTTTAATAATCTCAATATTTTGAGATAAAGAAAAAGAATATTTTAAAAATGTTTTTTTGTTCAAATTGCTCTGAATGCTACAAAAGGATAATGAATTTGGATCTTTGATAGTGGGATTTCCACTCATATGATATTTTATTTAAATTTTTTATGAATGATGTTGATTTTATAGAAGGAATAATGAAATTTAGAAATGATTAATCTCATAGAATCTATGGTATTAGATCAACCATCTTTGGGAAAGGAATTATTATGTCCAAGAAATATTTATATCATAATGGGTTGAAGAACAAAATTCTAAGTGTTCCAAAAATATTTTATGAATGAAAAAAATATAAATTAAAAAAAATGGGTTTTCAGTGAGGATTTTGGAATTTAGATTCATATTTAAAAAAGTAAAACATACAAAAATAATCATATTCCAATTTTATAAAATAAAAAAACTATTCTTAGACATGTATAATTGAATTGAATCAGTTTTTACATAAGAGAATTGGATACTAGTGTCACAGAAACATGAGAAACTTATCAAAGTGGAACAATATCCATGATATTCCTGATTTTTAAAGTTGAATAGATTGGTGTTTCACTATTTTTTAGTAAGGATAGATCACAAATTCTATGAATAAGAATGTTGACATTTTTTCAAAATGATCACTAGAGCATATTAATTTTGATATATATTTGCCGAAGAGAAAACCAGAAAGTAATAGATATACGAACATAATCAAACTCATTGATAAATTTACTAATATTTTTTATTCTAGCTATATGAAACATAAGTCAGTTATTATGAAAATGATTAAATTTTTTGTAGGAAATCATAGAAGGAATGTGATTATTCAGTAAAGAAGTTGAGAAATAATAATTTGGATGATTATATAAATGACTAATTTGAAGGATATATTGAAAATAATATAATTATACAGGAGTTTATTTAATCATAAAAAATATGTTTTCTGAAAGGAATAAGAATAGTTTGGAAAAATTGGGGAGAACTATGTGACTTCAACATTGCCTTTCTCATTAATTTTGGATGCATTCCATGAGTATTTATGTGTATATCCAAAATAGATGTTTCTACAGTCCAAGATCAAATATGACTACATATGAAATGTTTTTTTATACAAATCCAACTGTGAAGCACTTATGTGTTTTTGTGAGTTTTTGCATCATAAAGAAGAAAGGTGGAATCATTTTAAGGATTGTCAAAAAAAGGTGGAGATGTAATTTTTCATGGATATTCGTTGGATGGAATAGAATATAGTTGATTCAATAAATAAATTGGAACAATAATATATTCTGTTGATGAGAAGGTTATTAAAAATGACAATGAAGATAAAAAGAAATGGTCTAATAAGTAACATGATAATGATAAAAAAAATTATAACATGTATTATAAGGATAGTGAAAATATAAATAATACTCAATAAGAATAATAAAAATAAATTATTTCATTTTAGGAGTATGAAACTGGAAAATATCATCCCATGAAGAGGAAGATAGTGGAATATTTGAGGATTATTACTGACCAACATCAAAATATTAAAATATGAAGTACATCAAAAGTTGTTAAACAGACATCCATTTATTTAAATACTAAGATAAATAATTTGAATAGTCCTTTTGGGAATAAATTTTTTGTATTTATATAAATAAAGAGCTGTATAAAATATAAAATAACAATAAATGGGAAATCATACATAATATATATTATAAAAATTCAATTTGTACAAAATTGGGTTTTCTTGAACCAGATGAATAGAGAAGGTCAGGTGAGAAGGAAAAAATTAATATTATTATGAAATGGTAAAAATTAATTGAAGATGTTGTTTTTTATTACAATTTAGATCTGGTGAAAATGTTAGAAACAACCAAATTATTTCATTCATTTTATTCACAACGCAACTAATATTGTTTCAAAAGAATGCAAAGTCTATATTTTTTAATGGGGATCATGATGAGGAAGTTTACATTGAAAATCTATGTGTACTTGTCATCTGGAATGTGAATTCTATGTGTCTATGATGAATAATTCCTTTTTAAGGGATAAATAAATATCTAATAGAATGGTATCCCAAATTGGATACATTCTTGATTTAGACGAGTTTCAAAAACGAAATAGGTGATATAAGTAGTTAAATAAATTTTATTAATGTTTTACCCTAATAATAATTGATTATATTGATGAAATTATGTTTTCCAATAATAATGAATGGTCATGTGAACTATTTGATAATGATATGATAAAATGTTTTGATAAGTTCATGCTTGGAAAAATGAAATAATTTATTGGGTTTAAAATATTACAGAAAATGAAACATATTTTTTTTCTCATGAAAATCATTATAAAATTATTTATAAGATGTTCAATATTGAAAATATGAAACCCATTTCAACATAGATTGTATTGGTAACTATGTTTTCTAATTCTAGTGATGAACAAAAGTTGACTAGAAAGAGTTTTGAAATCAAATTGGAAATTTATTATATTTTCATACCACAGGACCTGACATTGTGTTTTCTATTAACATATATGAAATACATCAGAATATTCCTAATGATTCACATTTACATGCTAAAAAATAATTCATAGATATATCATAGGGACAAAAAATTTCAAAATCAGGTAATATATATAAAACAATATTGGATTTTTTTAGTATTCCAATGTTTATTGGTCTAGAAATATTGATGACAGAATATCGAAATATGGTAGACTTTTAATTTTGGGGAGTATTTTTAATAGTTTCCATAAAAAAACCAAATTCAAAAACATGTATATGGATAACGATAAGTATGTTTCATTCACTAATGATGTTAAATTGGTTATGTGGATAATGAATTGGTTTGAATCCTTACATGTGTATGTGATGTTTCCCTTTCTCTTGGGTTTTCATATTTAATGTTAAATAAATCTTATATGAAATCCAGAATAGAATTACCATTCAAATCATATTGATATAAAATATAATTTCATCAATGAGAGAGTGGGAATGAATTAGTTTAAGAAGAAGTATATTATAACATTGAAACAAGTAGCTAAAATTTTGACAAAACTATTAACCAAGGAAGATTTTTCAAAATTAAGGATGAACATAAGAATCCACCCACTTTCCCATCAAGGTTCATGTACGTGTTTTCCCCTCTCTTATCATTGATTTTGATAGTGTTTTAATGGGGTAGATTTTGCTCATAAATGTATCCACTTAAATCGTGCTAAACCTTTTATGTAATCATGTATAAAAAGGATTTTTAGTTAAGATATGTACTCATCATGTATGTGTAAGAACTATTCTAACTGTTTATTCAAGTAGTTGTATGAATAGTTTGTTTTCATAAAAGTTAAATTAGAATAATTTTATGATTAAAAAATGAGGAAGTTTTAGAAGTTATTATTTTTAGACAACCTATCTATATTATCAATAAATAAAGTTTCCCTCAATATGTTATCTCTCATAGGAAAAAAATTGATTAGAAGTAATCAAAATCTCTAGGATACAAATTTTAGTGATTTATGGATCATGGTAAAAAAATTCAAATGGAGACCATATTCGGGCCAACATGGTTTCATATGGTTTTTGAATGTTAAAAGATGTTTTTACAAGTGTGTTATATTTTTTTTCAAAAAGGATAAATAATTTTACATTGTAAAAGATGGAAATTGAACTATAAAACATATTCATGAAATCATGCTCACATTGCTTACGAAATAATATATGATTTGGAATAAGTTGTAAGGAAGAAAAAGGTCGTCAAACTAACCATAAGTCCTAGATAAAAGGAAGATCAGGATGTGGTGCTGCTTTAAAGTCTTCCTATATCTCATAATAATATGATCATGATTTTCTATTTTTTAATTCAAAAAAATCATTACTATTTTATAGGACATGTGGATCTATATTGAAGAATGAACGATGGAGAACTGGTACTTACAATTGTATTCTGGGTTGGATGGAAATAATGATACTTTAAGAAGGATTCGAAGATAAAATAATTTCAATCCCAAATGTGATGACGCTAAAGATAATCTTCAATGTATTCAAATTGTTGATGGAAGACTTTATTTCAAGAAAAAAAATGGGATTGAAGGATGTAATGGGATATTTATGGTCTCAATCAATCAGTGTGAGGTCACCAAATGTACATATTATTTTTAATACTTGAAATTTTGATCATAACGAGATAAACAGAAGATTTTGGTTTTCAATTAGTCCAAAAGAAAAATGATTTAAATCATCATATAAAGAAGTTTATGGGGTTCTTAATCAGAAAATATAAATGTGTTGATTTCTAAAATTTAATTGATATCATTATAGGAGAAAAATCGAGGAAAAAAATATTATTTGTAGTTTTTTGAAAACTATTTCAAAGTGGGGAAATAATATTTCTATAATTGTTTGAAGATTTATGAAAAGTGAAGTCATGGGGATATTGAAGTTTAAATAATACGATTTCAATTGTTTTCAACTCTTATTAAAGATAACTATAATGGAGAATATATATGTTTTAAATTTGTAAAATTTCATATATATAAACATATTTAAGAGCCTTGAATTATCATCATAATGAAAAAATTAGAATGGAAAGATAGTATTTCAATTGGTCAGGAGCAACATGATGATATGTCATCAGTTTTGATTTATTTTCAAATGGGTACATAAAATTTGAATGACCATATTCTTTTATCTTAAAGAGGAAATCACATTATGTAATTAGAATCACAACAATAATAAGACTGAGAAATTCCAAGAAGTCATAAGTGATTTGAAGTTGGTAGATATTTTTAAAAGGTTCAATAAGATTAATGAAGCATTTAATATGTATATAATGAATCTGTAATTAAAGGGGAGAATTTATTTTCTGGAATTTTACTTATTCGAAAAATATTTTAGAATCCCACCCAAACCATTTTGGGTTACCTATAAAAGGGTAACATACTTTATACATTTGTACAATTTATCTACTATTGAGAAGAAGAGATAGAATATTTGAATTTATAAGGAGAATGGTTTTCAGATTGAGCATTCTAGAAGAAGTTCCTTGGAAAAAGAAGAAAGAAGAAGCCGGAAGCTCATATTCAGAGATTCGAGATACAATATAAGAAATAGTACTCATATTTTTTGACTGAATAAGTAGTAGTTCAAAATTGACTGAGTCATATTCTTATAGGGAAATATTATTTTTTTAATAAATAATAAATGGAATCATAGTAGAAAATCAGATAGATTGTAATTATAATGTCCATAGAATGTTCTTTTATATTACTTGGTATAAAATTTATGTATATATTTGGGAGATCATATTTTTGAAAGATGGTCAACTAGAACCATAACATGTTTGTAAAAATAATTATCTTACTTCTTTTCATTCTACTTGAAGAACATGCACAATTGTATTGATTATAGTTATACCCAAATGTATGTGGATATATTACTCATTTTATATCACATAAAAGTATTATTCTCTTCTGGATTGTGTTATTATATCTTTTTTCTAAATCATACAAAGGATGTAACTACTCATGTCAAGTAGCAAACCTTCTGCATTATTTTTTTTGTATATATGTGTGTTTGTTTTATTTTTAATGGAGAAATAAATTAATAAGAGGAAGTGAATGCTATTTTATAAGAAAAAAACCATAATATAAAAATAAATAACTAATTTACCCTCTCCCCTTCTTAGTGATACAACAATTTTTATTGGGAAATTTTATATAATATGTTATAATCTCAATAATGAATATATATGAAAGGAATTCATTTCAGAATCTGTATTTTATGTAAACAAATAAATTATGGAAGGTAATTTTTACATATGAAGATTTAGATTTTCCAAATATTTGATATGAAATTTTTTAAAATTAAACAATCTAAATTTATTATTATTACAAAAAAATGATTATTTGATTCATTTAATTACTGATCGTACTAAGGGTATTGTATTCTTCTTGATTATATTTTTTACTCAAATAATATTTTTGGTCGTAATATATGTTTTTAAATATAATTATACATGATTTAAATTAATAAATTATGTTATCGAGAATGATAAAAATATATTATTCAATCCATGTTATGCATGATGGTTCATTAGTGGTTATATTTATGTTTCTTTAATTATTTATTTTCATATATATAACTATGTATTAAATATGAGAGGGGAACATGTTGAACTTATGTGGTAAATTAATATCATGATATAATAATTCATGTATTGTAAATGATACATATTTGAATCACCTCTCATTAGATTTGGTTGGAATTTCAAATATATTATCTTGATACCATGATTCCTATAACATGTTTTACAATTTTTTATGAGAATAATTACTAAAGATAATGATTTTTAAAAACAAGTACCAATTATTAGATTCCGATATTGTAATATAAACTAAACTTATGTTGATCCATAACGCATAAATATTTTATAACTTATAAGGAAATGATATGTTCAAAAAATATGATAGAAATTTACTTCACATCATGGAAATGACATTTATATATGAAATTATAATTATATTCTAAGTGATATCACATTTATATTTGAGAACTATTATATGGTTTAAAATATTTTCTTTTTAGAATTTTGGATTTGGTTTCATTTCAAAGAAGAAAATATTTTTTTATGTGTGAGGTTTCATGTAACACCCCACGATTTCATAGTGTGTTATTTCTTCAAAATAATTCAATAACATGCGCTACATGCAACACCGAGTTCAAGCGCACCATGACTAACCAAACAAGCCGTTCAAAAAAGGTTATGAATAGTATTAACTAAATTTTAATCTTTATATAATCCTTATAATTTTAGAATCCATATTATGAGTTTCATAGATATAATGTATGAACAAATTCCTTTTTTTCAGATAAAAAAACGATTCTTCAAAAATGCACTTTTACCAACGATTACACTTTTTAAAACCAATATTTTAAACTTTCATATATTCAATTTGACTAAATAAATTTATTCTCTAGAATGGGGACATAAAAAAATTTACAATGTAACACCCCAAGCTTCTATGGTACGCTTCTCTTTGAATAATTCGATAGCGTGTGTTGTACGCAACATCGAGTTCTAACACACCACAACCAATCAAACTTTCCGGTATGAATAGCAATACCTACTTTTTGAAATTATATATTTTATATTGCAAAATAGACTTCATTTTTGGATTTGGAATATCGAAATTATCATTAGTTGAATTTTTTGTATTTTTCTGAGAACTTCCAATTTTTATGAATAGTTAAAAATACTTAAATACAACTTTTTTAATCAAAATAATTTATAGTGATAATTTGTAGTATTGAGTTGTTTTAAAGTATAATTAGAATATATTTTTACCATTTTATCCAATGGTTTTCTTTAGATTTAATTTCACTTTGAAATTGGACATAAACAATTGTCAATCTTTTGATATATATTGTTTCTTAAAAACACGCTATTTGTTGTGAAAGCGGGAATTAATTATAAAATTAATTGATGAAACCTATATGTTTGGAATTTTTTAAAATATATATCATTTTTGAATTTTGAATATCAATTATAGCTTTCGGTGAAACTTTGGCATTGTTCTGAAAAACTTCAATTTTTGATGAATAGTGAAACTACTAAGTGGTAGTTAAAAAACTATGTTTTTCATAAAACATAATTTTACCACTTTTGTGATTGGAATTTTGAAAATCCGAGAGACATGGTTAATATCAAGGAGTAAAATGTGGTTCAATAAGATGAAAATAATTTTTGGTGAATAGAAACGTTTTACTTTTATTTACCGCTGTTAAAAGTAAATAGGGTAATTAAGTGTAAAAATGATATTAATATTATCCTAACACATGTCCTAATTATATTGGAAAAGTGTATTTCGACCAAAAACAACCTAAGGAATAAAATATTTTCATTTAGGTCCACTTGGATTAGATTAGGACATTTATTATTTTGTAATTCAAAGAAGAGTTAAAAGAGTTTAAATCAAAGTTTATTATTAAAACATTTTTAATACAGGGTTATACTGAAGATAAGTTCGATTTTAAATATGAATTAGAAAGCTAAAAAGATTTCCTACATAATGATAGTTTATTTATAATTTTTAGTCATTAAATAATTTAATTTATTTATGGCACAATGATGATGCAGTAATTACCAAATAAATGAGAAATTAGAATAATTGATATTATAAATACCAAAATAAATATAATTTGAGACATTTTATGAATTAATATAATTTTCTAGGTTAATATGACATGTTAGGAATGATTTAATTAACTTTTTTCGAGGCAATAATTCTATTATTAGTTTTACAAAAATCAATTATTAAATAGTGTCAAAATTGACATTAAAGAGTTTTTAAAACAATTATTATATTATCAATTGATATTAAATTCCTAAAAATCTAAGGTTCGTCCAAGAGACTTATATGATGATAGTGTTATCATTAATGGACCACTTTTGGGGTCTCTTGGATGTATATAGTATGTTTATTAACCATATAATATAAAAATACAAAGAGACATTGTAAAAGTGAAACTAATTAACTAAGAGTTAATACTTAAAGATAAGGATAATATAATTACCCAAACCTATCTAAATTCTATTGGTTGAGTGTTTTTCGACACATCCCCACCTTAAAATTTAAATAATCTACTTTTGTTCCATTAGAAACCGAATATGATTTTATTATAAAATAATATTTCTAGCTTTTCCAAAGATGCCCCTCACCTCTCTTATAAAAGGGCACTCTCCCTTCTCATTAACTCACACCTTAAAAGCCATTTGGTTAGTCCAAACACTGCCAAAATACTCTCTCAACTTCACTAAATTCATTCTAGAGGACTTACTTTAGTCAGAAATCCAACTAATGGAGCCCTTTTGACCAAATCAAAATGAAGAACCCGACGAAGAGGTAATGATTTCACCACCCTTTTTCAAGTTCCTTTCTTCTTCCACTTCTTCTGTATTTTTTATTATCTTTCTAAAATAATAAATCCAGTATATTAAATATACTTTTATGATATTATATACATTTTACAACCATATTTCAGTATTCTATCCATCCTGTTATTAACATGTTACCATATGTGCGTACGTACGGCTTACCATCTCCACGTCGTGGTGTAATTGTTATTCAATAAATTATTATTTGGATGGGTATCATAATGATGTGTAATTCATGTAAATAATAAATATAACATGATAATGATTCTTTATATATGATATACCATCCAATTACCTATTATTTTATTATCAAAAGAATGATATTGTCGCTCGTGCGTACGTACGGACTACCGTCTCTACGAACGCGACGAGATTCATTCTACATCGTATCCATTCAAGTATAATTATAATTTGATGATTAATAATAGTATCTAAGGACTTGAAATCATTATGGATATGATTAAGATACAACCTATCAATGAAAAACACGACTTATGTAACAAAACATATACAAGAAAATTAGTAAGTTAACACCCGTAAAAACGATAATACTAAGATATTATTAACAAATCAATGTTAAAAGATCATATATGATATCATATTAATGTATTTGATTCTTTTATAATTTAATAACAATTATTTCACCATTATACAGGAGGTTAACCTACCCCTAACCAATGAAAATTACAAGGTAAGGGTTTATTTCGCAATCTCTTCATTAATCGAGGTTGTTTATACGTAATAATCTACTAGGATCTCTTTATCATCCACATACATGTTTCTTAAAAATGTATTTCAATTTTTTTTTTACTATTTACAAGAATATGGGTTAAAGTCATTTATACTATTGTTTGAATTTTTATAAAATGTTTATGAAGGAATCTTTCCATCGTTTTCCAAACAATGTCCCTTTTAACGTTTTCGACAGAATTAAGGTAAGAATGTTTTTTTAACGTATACGGCGGGTGCAGATATTTTCTGCCATTATAAAATTTTCAAAGCTTCCCTTACAATATTATAAGGATATTTTCATATTAAATGTTTTATTTTATAATTATGTGACTTTTAAATGATTTTAAAACTGAATATTTTAAGAATTTCTGAAAAGTACTCTTTATCAAAATCAGAATTTTTAATGTTTTAAGGATTTATCTTTCTAAATATTTTTAATTAATGTCCATGTTTTGAAAATGATTTTAAGGATTTATTTATGCGGACATGACTGTTTTGAAATTATATTTCTTTTCAAAAGTTTCGAAGTGGTATGAGGCACTTTGATTCAAAAATATTTTTTAAATTTCTTCCTTAATAAATGTGTGACTTTTAAATGATTTAAAAAAGGGATATTTATCTAAAATAGTTTTGATTTCATCTATGTGAAAATCCTTTGATGGATTTTAAGTTTATTTGAAGTTGATTTATTATGATACAAAACTTCTAATTGTTTTGATGTTTTTGTGATGTGTTTGATTGTGGATGTGTTATTCTTATACCATTCTTGGTTTATGGATGAAGTATTTACATTTCGTATGCTAGTTTTAATACGAATGTTTATGTTATGTTTCAACCTTTTCATATGGGAATGCATTGGACTTAATATGTGACGGGTGGAGCCCACTATAGATCCTCGAAGCATCGGTAGGTCTCATGAGACAAACTAGTGTCTTGGCACAAGGCCTTGAAAAAATCTTATTTGTAGTCTTGGCCCGAGGCCTTGGCTATGTGGTTACGATAGTCTGGCATTATGCATTCTATCATTATGAAAGTGGTTATTGATATTCCATGTGATTATTTGATTAGTATAATATCCATGTTAATAAGTAAATGGAAATTATTTCATTTCAATTTTTCCATGCTACGTTGATGTTCATGTTTAAAAGGATTTTGTATTAGTTATACATTGCCTTAAATGTTTATGCTTATTTATGAAAATTTCCTCTGTATTTCTTACCCTTACGGACCGTTTTAGCTCACCCTTTTTTATGTTTTATTTTTCCTAGGATTCCAAGAACTATATTGTGATTCATATTCAGGGTTATGACAAGGGAATAATGTCATTCATAAATGATTATTTAGGCTGTTTTGTATGTTAAGAAGTGTAATGTAACAATCATGTATGTAATCTATTTTCCAAGACTGCTAAACTGATCAGTCCTTTGGGACTTGATTCTTTGTAATCATGACAATGTATTAAAATAATGCACTGACTCTGGATCACTCGGGTCGGGGCGTTATAGTTGGTATCAGAGGAAGTTTAGCAATAACACTAGAAACTAGATTTAGATAAACTCTGATTAGAGCACATATCCCTAAGATAGAGTTTGAGGATTAGTATAAAAGAACATCCTAGAATTTTGGTATTGTAGAGATTTTGTGAGTTTTCTGAGCAATAAATCCCTGTCGGGATATGAGCAGGTAGAGTCGGCTCTCGAACAGATGTACCTAGGGGTAAAACCTGAAATCACCGCTTTGAGCTAGACTCGAATGGGAACTGGTGCATAACAACGGGCCTTGCTGCACTATTGGTTACGACACTTCCAGGGGATATTCATAGGATAATTCATCTTTTGTTTACAAACCATTATGAAGGGCTCATGAGTATATACTTACTCAAAGAAAAAATTTGTATGATTATGGATTATATCCATAAACTAATCAATTTTTGTTAGGTATTTTACAGGTTTTGAATTATTCATTGAAATTCATACACTGGCCTAGTTTATTCTATTATATAGAAATGGTTCCCAGTAGAAGGAATATGAACTCCAGTAATACATATGATCCAAAGAGTAAGAAGGATCGTATCTTTCATGGTATTAAGGCATCATTTAGAAGTGAAATATTCTCCCACATATTATCATCATATGATGAAATAGTATCATGTGTGAATACGATAACTAAAGAGTTTACTGAGTCCTATGGCTTTGAAGGGAGGAAAAAGAAGAAAAGGATGGAAGAGAGAAAGATGGGTAAAGGGAAGAGGGAAATGAAGAATTTACTCATATGTGATAACTGTGGGAAGAAACACCCTAGAACTTGCCTGAAAGAAATGAGAGTTTGTTATATGTGTGTAGGAAAAAGGGCACCAAGTACATGACTACATGGGTAAGAAAATGGTTTCAAATGTACAATGCCTCATTTACAAGGTGTTTGGACACTATGCGAACCTATCGTCAGACTATTCATCAAATGATGCTATTGGATAACAATCAAGTTATGATACTACCACAGATGAAGTGAAATGATTAGAGTTCTTATGTTGATTATGTCATTTGAGTGTTGTATCAGCAATGTAATTCTTATAATAATTATGGACTATGTAAGGATTGTACTGCAATACTATTTCATTGAGGATTTGATATTTTATGGTACTATGAAAAGTTACTCTACAACATGTTAAACCTTTTGTAAATTACATGGTTGAAGGAAAGTTAAACCTTAATAAGGTCCTAATATTAAGGTACTTATTTTGGAATATGATATGGTTGATTTGGGTAAATTATATTGGATATTCGTGACTGCCTTGAAACCGATTAATGATTTGTATATTCCATAATTGTTGGATTTTACAACATTTTTGGATGGATGATGTATATCTAGCATTCATTATGGAATAAGGGAGCATGAATGTAATCAATAAGGAATATGGTAATTCTGGATATTTCAGTGTTTTAAAAGAATACACGATGAAGGTATTCATATGCTATTACGGGGTAAAAAGGATCTACATTATGTTTTCCTTCCTTATAAATGTTGGACTGTGAGTTTGGACAGAAGTATTTTGGATAATTCTAGTTTGAGATTAATTTTGGACTTCTATAAAAGGACAACCCAGAGGTTGTGCGGCAACCCGTCCCGACTGGAAAGGCCGCGAGACTTGAACCTATAACCAAAGGGCGACAATGGTGTATCACCTACCACTGGCCCACGAGATTTCCTGGATTAAATAATGTAGTTTTTTTAAAAAATATGGTAGATGAATTATAAATTCTTTTTTTTGAACCCTATATGAATATTATAAGAAGAATTTTTTTTACGTTCTATTATCTTTTAGAGAGAAAGATGAGTTTGTGGTAGAAATTAGTTAAAAGATGGAACTATAATTGTCAAGAATATATTTTTCTTCTTCTCTTATTCTATGAATAAATTAATTATTATACTTTATTTAAGGAATCCTAAAACCAAAAATGTGTTATCCTAATACCCTATGTTTTGTTGAACTAATGGCATTTTAAATCATTATAGATTGATGATTACAAGGACATCAATTTTACACTTGTTTTTTATTGATGACCTCAATCACTACCGATAAATATTTACATTTTCCTCCAATTATATGTCTCTAATTTCCACCAATGTTCTCCTAACCGAGATCATAATTTGGTGGTGACCCTTTCATTTCTATTTTCCTCATATAAAACTAAATCATAGTAACCCAATTTCCAATGTGGGTTTTCCCACAAAGATATTTTCAACCTTTTATTTTCGAAGAACAATTTCAAATTGTGAGGACACAATTTATTGAAGGAGGGGAGAATGTAACACCCCATGATTTCATAGTGTGTTATTTTCTTCAAAATAATTCAATAACTTGCACTACATGCAACACCGAGTTTAAGCGCACCATGACATACCAAACAAGACGTTCAAAAGAGGTTATGAATAATATTAACTAAATTTTAAACATTATATAATCCTTATAATTTTAGAATCCATATTATGAATTTCTCATACATAATGTAAGAACAAATTCCTTTTTTTCAGATAAAAGAAGTATTTTTCAAAAATGAACTTTTACCAACTTTAACCCTTTTTAAATCCAATATTTTAAACTTTTATATATTCAATTCGACTAAATAAATTTATTCTATAGAATGGGGACATAAAAAATTTTACAATGTAACACCCCAAGCTTCTACGATACGTTTCTCATTGAATAATGTGATAGCGTGTGTTGTACGCAACATCGAGTTCTAACACACCACAACCAATCAAACTAGCCGTTATGAATATTAATACCTAATTTTTGAAATTATATAATTTATATTTCAAAATTGACTTCATTTTTTGGATTTGGAATATCAAAATTATCCTATGTTGAATTTTTGGTATTTTTCTGAGAACATCCAATTTTTATGAATAGTGAAAAATACTTAAAAACAACTTTTTAAATCAAAATAATTTATAGTGATAATTAATACTATTGAGTGGTTTTAATATATATTTAGAATATATTTTTACCATTTTATCCAATGGTGTTCATTAGATTTAATTTCACTTTGAAATTGGACATAAACAATTGTCAATCTTTTGATATATATTGTTCCTTAAAAACACGTTATTTGTTGTGAAAATGGGAAATAATTATAGAATTAGTTGATGCAACTTATATGTTTGGAATTTTTTAAAATAGTCATCATTTTGGAATTCAGAATATCAATTATAGCTTAGGGTGAAATTTTGGCATTGTTCTCAAAAACTTCAATTTGTGATGAATAGTGAAACTACTAAGTGGTAGTTAAAAAACTAATTTTGTCATAAAACTTAATTTTACCACTTCTGCGATTGAAATTTCAAAAATCCTAGAGACATGGTTAATATCAAGTAGTAAAATGTGGTTCAATGAGAAGAAAATAATTTTTGGTGCATAGTATCCTTTTACATTTATTTACCACTGTTAAAAGGAAATATGGTAATTAAGGGAAAAAATGATATTAATATTACCCTAAAACATATCCTAATTATATTGGAAAAGTGTATCTCGACCAAAAACAACCTTAGGAATAAAATATTATCATTTAGGTTCAATTGGATTAGATTAGGACATTTATTATTATTTAATTCAATGAAGAGTTAAAAGAGTTAAAATCAATGTTTATTTACTAAACATTTTTAATATTGGGTTATACAGAAGATACATTCGATTGTAAATATTAATTAGAAATCTAAAACGATTTCCTACATAATTATATTTTATTTATAATTTTTAGACATTATATAATTTAATTTATTTATGACACAATGATGATGCAGTAATTACCTAATTAATTCAAAAATACAATAATTGATATTATAAATACCCAAATAAATATAATTTGAGACTTTTTATGAATTAAAATAATTTCCTAGTTTTATATGACACGTTAGGATTGCATTAATTAACATTTTTTGAAGCAATTTCTCTTTTATGATTTTTACAGAAATCAATTATTGAATAGTGTCAAAATTGACATAAAACAGTTTTTAAAACAAATATTATATTATCAATTGATATTAAATTCCTAAAAATATAAGGTTCATCCAAGAGACCTATATCATGATACGGGTATCATTAATTGACCACTTTGGGGTCCCTTGGATGTATATAGTAAGTTTATTAATCATATAATATAAAAATACAAAGAGACATTGTAAAAGTGAAACTAATTAACTAAGAGTTAATACTTAAAAATAAGTATAATATAATGAACCAAACCTATATAAATTCTATTGGTTGAGTGGTTTTAGACCCATCCCCACCTTAACCTTTAAATAATAAACTTTTGTGCCATTATAAACCGAATATGAATTTATTATAAAATAATATTTCTAGTTTTTCCAAAGATGCCCCTCACCCCTCTTATAAAAGGGCACTCTCGCTTCTCATTAACTCACACCGTAAAATCCTTTTGGTTCGGCCAAACTCTTCCCAAATACTCTTTCAACTACCCTAAATTCATTTTAGAGGGCTTTCTTTAGTCATAAAGCCAACTTATGGATCTTTTTTGACCAAATCAAATGGAAGAACCCGAAAAAGAGGTAATGATTTCACCACCCTTTTTCAAGTTCCCTTCTTCTTCCACTTCTACTTTCTTTATTATTACCATTCTAAAATAATAACTCCAGTATATTATATATACTTTTATGTTATTATAAAAAATTTACAACCATATTTCAGTATTCTATCAAAACTTTGAATAACATGTCACCATACGTGCGTACGTACGACTTACCGTCTCCACATCGTGGTGTAATTGTTATTCAACAAATTATTATTTGGATGGGTATAATAATGATGTGTAATTCATGTATATAATAAATATAACATGATAATTATTCTGTATATATGATGTTCAATCCAATTACATATTATTTTATTATCAAAATAATGATATTGTCGCTCGTGCGTACGTACGGACTACCGTATCCACGAACGCGATGAGATTCATTATACATTGTATCCATTCAAGTATAATTCTAATTTGAGGATTAATAATAGTATCTAAGGACTTCATATCATTCTGGATATGATTAAGATAGAAACTAACCATGACAAACAAGACTTATGTAACAAAATATATACAAGAAAACGAGTAAGTTAACACCCGTAACAACGATAATACTAAGATATTATTAACAAATCAATGTTAAAATATAATATATGATATCATATTAATGTATATGATTCTTGTATAATTTAATAACAATTATTTCACCATTATACAGGAGTTTAACCTACCCCCAACCAAGGAAAAGTACAAGATAAGGGTTTATTTCGCAATTTCTTCATTATATGAGGTTGTTTATACGTAATAATCTACTGGGATCTCTTTATCATCCACATCCATGTTTCTTAAAAATGTAATTCAAAACTTTTTTACTATTTAAAATAATATGGGATAAAGTAATTTATACCCTTTTTTGACTTTTTATAAGAGGTTTATAAAGGAATATTTTCGTCGTTTTCCAAACAATGTCCTTTTTAACCTTTTTGACAGAATTAAGGTAAGAATGTTTTTTAACTTATATGGCGGGTTCGGATATTTTCCGCCATTATAAAATTTACAAAAATTCCCTTAAAATATTATAGGGATATTTTCAAATTAAATGTTTTATTTTATAATTATGTGACTTTTAAATTATTTCAAAATGAATATTTTATGAATTTTTGAAAGGTACTCTTTATCAAAATCATAATTTTAAATGTTTTAAAGATTTATCTTTCTAAATATTTTTAATTAATTTCCATGTTTTGAAAATGAATGTAAGGATTTATTTATGTGGAAATTAATTTATTGAAATGATATTTCTTTTAAAAACTTTTGAAGTGGTATGAGACACTTTGATTTAAAAATCTCTTTTAAATTACTTCCTTAATAAATGTGTGACTTTTAAATGATTTAAAAAAGGGATATTTCTCTCAAATAGTTTTGATTTCATCTATGTCAACATACTTTGATGGATTTTAAGTTTATTTGAAGCTTATTTATTATGATACAAAGCTTCGATATTGTTTTGATGTTTTTGTGATGTGTTTGATTGTGGATGTGTTATTCTTATACCATTCTTGGTTTATGGATGAAATATTTACATTTCGTATGTTAGTTTTAATACGAATGTTTATGTTATGTTTGAACCTTTTCATATGGGAATGCATTGGACTTAATATGTGATGGGTGGAGCCCGCTATAGCTCCTCGATGCATCGGTATGTCTCATTAGACAAACTAGTGTCTTGGCACAAGGCCTTGACACAATCTTATTTGTAGTGTTGGCATGAGGCCTTGGCTATGTGGTTACGATAGTCTGGCATTATGGATTTCAACATTATGAAAGTGGTTATTGATATTCCATTTGATTATTCCATTAGTAGAATATCCATGTGAATAAGTAAATGACAATTATTTCATTTTATTTTTTCCATGCTATGTTGATGTTCAAGTTTAAAAGGCTTTTGTTTTAGTTATACATTCCCTTAAATGATTATGCTTATTTATGAAAATTTCCGCTGTATTACTTACCCTTATGGAGTGTTTGAGCTCACCCTTTTCTATGTTTTATTATTCTCTGGATTCCAAAACAATATTGTGATTGATATTCAGGGTTAAGACAAGGGAATAATGGCATTCATAAAGGATTAGTTATGTTGTTTTGTATGGTATGAAGTGTAATGTAACAATCACGTATGTAATATATTTTCCCAGACTGCTAAATTGATCTGTCCTTTGGGACTTGATTCTTTGTAATCATGATGATTTATTAAAATAATGCATAGACTCTGGGTCACTGGGGTCGGGGCGTTACATTTCATAAACACCAATCCATTGATAGTTGTTTAAATTATATACCAAAACTATTAATAGTCATTTGTCAACATAAATAATAATAATAATGAATGTGTAGAGTAATGTTTAATATCATTATAAATTGGGTATGAGAAATTTTATGCACTGATTAAATGAGATAATGAGTGTATTCAATGATTAGTGTTATATACCATTAGTTTTTTATACTAATATATTATTGTAAAATTTTGAAGATCGTTGGGTACAATGAAAACATTTTTTTCATTAATGGTAAAATGATTGTAGAACCAAGAGTTGAGGATGGTTAAAATAAAGCATGCAACTGAGCATTGTCCAGTTATATTTTGGTAATATAGAAGCATGAATCTTATAAGGTTGAATATTTTACAAGGATATTTGGTTAATCTTATCAAACCTAATTCAAAGGAACTCAGTGGGTAATTATTTTCAATTCTAGTTTGGAAGCCTATGTATATAATATTACCAAAACAAAAACTAGGAATTAATTTTCTGAAACATAGCCTGGTTAGGTATTATATCGTTTATCAAATTATTCTTGATAATTGTTTTTATGAATTTAATTAGTTTTATGATATCATGTTTTTGGTGTTTTAAATCACCTCCAATAAATGTGATTTTTTTTATTTCATTGTAGAAGGTGTTTTTTAAATATAGAGACATAAAGTGATGAATTATTGTCTACACAATATTTAGAGTTGAATTGGGGTGAAAAGGGGGTTATTGCATAATATATGTTATCTATATTATAAAATGGTTGGTTTTATTATTTTGTTAGATATATATAGACCTAAATAGGAATGTATGTGGCTTTTTCACGTTTTAGTGTTGCATGAGTAGTGATTTTTGTGTTTTTTATCATGGTAGGCCTAGGGTGTTGTCACTAGGTGTATAAATAATGGTTAGGAAGGTTAGAATGGATTAGAGAATATATTGTGTAATTTTTACTAGTGAGGAAGTTAGGTAGAGTTGTTAATGTGTGAAATGTTTATATTATATCTGATTTTGAGGTGATGAAAATTTTTCTATTGGTTAACGTTTAGTATTCATTATGCTGCTAAATCCATAATGAGGGATCTATTTGAGAGGTATCCCTCTTGTTTTGTTATTTTATATGTTTTCCTTATTAGTGAGGATAGAAAATTTGATTGGATATCGATATCAGTAGTTGTAGGTGTCGATTAAATATATTCCTTTATTAGTATTTCCTTTCATGAAGTTAGGGAGTGGCTTCACATTGAATATATAATCTAGTTTTGTAGGTCTATATCATAGTGTTTATAATTTTGGAGGTCTGTAGTAATGAACATGGATGTGGGATTTATATATTGACACTTAATACAAACAGATTTCTTCCATTGTGTACTGTTGATATGTTTTAACCTTATATCTTTTAAGATCTTGGATCATATACACTATTACATATATTTTTAGTTTTTTTTAGATTTTAGTATGTGTTATTTTTATATCATAATCTCTGAGAGGTATATCATAGGATTTTTTTTCTTTAACATTTCACTAATTTAAATATATAATATGAGAATTATTTTACAGGTATCTAATGTAATTTCTCGTTTTTCCAATCCTCTTACATTATGTTTTCCCAAGGCATAGAAGTGTTAATGGGTTTCACAAAGTCATTAAAATTTTGAAATTTGTATATATATTCTCAAATTAACTTGAATGGACATATTGTGGGTTGGTTCCTTCATATTATTTGTTGAATACATCATATAGTCAGTTTCTTCAATTTGTGACCACTAGATTCCACTATTCCATTAGATAATACCTTTTTACAATTTGATGATTCTTTCATGTGATCAGTTGAATCCTTGATACAACTTTTTAGTTAATTCAAGTGGTCACATGGGTTGATTTTTTAATATTTAGGTTCTTCATACAGTTTCATGGATGACTATTTTGGTCAGTCTACTTATCTATTGCAGTCAATTTCATTGGTCGTTCTGTTAGTTGGGATAATTTTTTATTTGAAAACTTATTATCACAGTTTAATTGTTTCCTCTTGTGTTCAATTTGTTTAATAATATTTATCCTTTATGTTGGTCCATTTTCATTGTCTGTCCAATAGTTCACAAAATCTCCATGTTTTTAAAATAATTATATTTTGCAGGAGTGAGATAAAACATATATTTGATGTAATATAATATTCTGAATACTTAAATAAAAATATATAAAACTGTTATATGGTTTTTAAAATGTATCATTTAATTCCATTAATCTCAGGGGTTTAAATGTTTCATTAATCAAGTTTTACATGAATCTAAACAAATCATATAAAAAATGAATATTTTATAGAATTAACTCTTTAAGGATGTTCAAGAATTTATATATGAAATCTTAATTTATTGTATTTTATCTCATTTGATTCATTATTACTTATTTCAAATATATAAAAAAAATTATTCGTATTCCTATATAGTGACCTTCATCTGTAAGAATTATTCTGTCTTGTGATTTGATTTAATGTCCATAGACACCAAATATCCATTATCTTATAAAGAATCATGTAGAATTTTGAATAATAATTTTCATTCTCCCTCTTTTTTATTCTATATCTCTGTGTTCTATGGGACTGATCAATCCCTTACCTTTGTATGTCCATTAATAAACATCATCTTCGTCCATCAACAAATTTTTTGTTTAAGAAGATTTTAACCTTCTATACAGTTAGAGAATACTATTCCTATAATTACATTATACAACTATTCATTTATTATTATTTGTTTTATAATGGGTGTGTGGTATGAATTAACTAATAAAGATAATGATAAAAATTTTATTTTATTTTATAGGAAGGGGTTAACCACATTGGTTATCCATTGAATTTCTATATTTAATTTTTTTAACATTAAAATATCTAAAATTTTATCATATAAACATCTTGGATACATATAATTGTATATTTTTTTATTATTATAAAAAATTTTCATATTAAAAAAACAATTAAAAAAATTTAAAAAAATTTACGACAGTATTAAATTGGTTATGTGTGAATATATAATTTTTGTGAAAACAATCACAAAATAGATAAAAAATTAAACAAAAACACAATTAAACTAAATTTTGAACTTCTGTGGGTTGAAATAAATGTATTTGTGTTGTTGTTTGACTTTCTATTATCCTTGTTGTTTTGTGAGCTATGTGGTGTTGATATACAATTTTTGGTAACCTATAAATATGCCCTATATATTATAGATGTTTTATGTTTGGTTCTTGAGATGTGGTTGTGGTGAGATGTTTGGGATGTAGTGTTGACTTTGAAAAGAGAATTGATGAGTTTATTTGTTTCCCTCATGGTATTTTCCTATTAGTTTAGAAATATGATTGTTTTAATAAAGAAATTATAAAGTTGAGTGGAATTTAATAAATTATGTGTTTCTATTAATCATTGGTAAATGAATTTAATGTTGAATTTTAAAATAATGTTTGGGTATAAATGGAATTTGAATATAGATTTTTCAGAAAGATTATTTTCAAAAAAAAATTTAAGATAGACATCTCAATTAATGAATGGTGGTGGTAAATAAAATAATAAATAATGATGGTTCAAACAATAATTTAATGAATAGAAACTTCTAGTTATCTGTGGTTATTTTGTGGGACGGTTTGAAATATGTTTCTTGTTGTATGTGGTAATGATAGTAATGCATTTTTTGTATAGAACAATGTAAACCTCTCCAATTGTAAAAGCCAAATTTATTATATGAAAACATGTTTAAAAGAATCTGAATTAACATGAATTACAGTAGTCCATTTGTAATAATAAAATAACATTAAAAATATTTAAACGTTATCAGATCATTAATCTCCACCAAATTATTATTTTTTAAATATAAAATTTGATTTTAGATGTGTATGTGTGAAGAATTAGGTCATGATCAACAGTGTGTATATGAATTTAATGTATTTACCTGTTATCTTCCATGATCAATGAATAATATAGTTTCTGATAGATTGAAATGTGTTCATCATAATCACATTCGGACTATAATTGGAACTATCCTTGTTTCCCTTAAATTTAAACTATATTGTCCAGGTCAACCTTATCAATATAAAGAGATGTTGTTTCTCAACATGAACAATTAATTTATTCCATAAAATCACAATTATATTTTTTATTGGCATCTCAAAATCCTAATAAGCCCAAATTTCATATTGATGCCCTATACGAGTTGTATTTGATCCATATATATAATGGGGGAATCAACATTACATCAAACATTGAAAAGGGAGTCCTAAAATTTTATAAAATTTTCATAAGATAATAAACCATAAGATCATGAATAATGTTTTGTTGTGAAAATTTTAATTTTAACTCTTAATTTTCGTTGTATCTATAATTTGAACAAGTACTAATAGAATATTGAAGGATTCCTTCTCATGATTCAAATTTTCTGACTATTCCACATGAAATGAATCACTTTTTGACTTCCTAGAATAAGATGATGGAGTATCTATTGTTAAAGATAAATCTTAATGAATTATTTCAGTGTTACAATAATACTAATATCCTAAGAGTCTTCAGTTCATTGAAATATGAATCAACCTACCAAAGTTCTTCTTTAGTGTCTCAACTAAGAAATAGATGATTTATTTCATCCCCAAAATTGTTGAATAGGATGAATTTATATCATAAAGAAAATTTTATATACTAATTTAATTCATTTTTTGGATCTAAATGTGTTCTTGTCCCCATATGAGTGTAAATATAGATGTGGAGACCAAGATCCTGCTCATCCTAGTAGTTCATATCATCGTGAACCTAAACGAATCAACGAGGAAATGAACTATCGATGTAAGCATAGAAATGGATATAGGTCCCATTTAAAAAATTCAATACTTTTTAAAAAATTGTAATTTCATACCATATACTTGATATCAAAATAACATAAATTCACAGTTGTTCTTATTTTGACTTTATTCATGTTTTTGATTTCGAACAATGGTTTTCTAATATTTAATATATTTACGGGATCATTACATTAACATTTATCATACTATAACATATTCTTTAATCAATATTAACAATCCAATGTGAGTGTTGTGATATATTGGAGATGTATTCCCTTATATTAGTTTAATATGGAAGAATCTGGGTAATTTAAATTTCTAGAGTTATGCCTATTTAGGAACATGGATCTATGAAATCCACGTACCTCTATATTCTCATTGATAAGCCTCTGAAACAATGTGCCTATAAATATTTATTAAAATATAAATGATTTTTTATTGCATATCCACCATGACAAATGGGATGAGAACATTTCCTAAAATGGAAAGCAATAAGCCTTATTTGATGTGTAATGATAACATGGTGTTAATGAGAAGCCAAAGATGATGAACTATTGATTTGATCTCTTTATTTTGGGATTGTGTTATGTCTATATATATATATATATATTTGTATAAATATATATATATACTTTTAAATTCATGTTACCTTTACTCACACTCAACTTCTGTTGATTACTATGAACTGACGCATATATTTTCTATAGTTCATTTCCCCATCATTTAGATGGATAGAAATGAATGGATGATTACCTCATATTCTGTTATCTTCCTTCTGTTGTTTAATTAGATAATGAAAAAGTTAGTGGTGGATCCTATCCAATGATAATATAATAGTTTGTGAAAATTCCCAATGATGACATGTTTTAATATTTAGTGGGGTTCATGTGTGGTAGGAGTCAGAAACATGGTTGTTTTCATTCACATTCATGATACCATAATTCCATAGTTTTGATTTTACTGATGGATTATTGATGATATAGATGATTACGAAGTGATGGAATAAGATTTTTGTAACAGCCCGAGATTTTATGAAAAATATTCTTTTTTATTTCACTAATGTCTTGTATTGTACGCTACACCAAAAGGAGCTTGCACAACACACATCCTTGACTTGCCTTGCATTACACGCAATCGCGACCTTCCTCGATAGCGTGTGTAGTACGCAATACCGAGTTTCACTAAACAACGATATGCTATAAAAATATTATTAAAACTAGCCGTTATGAATAGTAATAACCACTTTTTGAAATCCAGTAAATCTTATTTTTCAAAATGAACTTTATTTTTGGATTCGGAGTATCGAATTTAGCCTAAGGTGAAATTTTGGTGATTTTCGGATAACTTTCATATTTTGATGAATAGTGAAAATTACTAAATTATAATTAAAAACAACTTTTTTAATCGAAATAATTAATAGTGATAAATCATTAATTTGAGTGGTTTTAAAGTATATTTAAAATATATTTTTACAATTTAATACAATATTGGTCATTGGATGTAATTTCACATTTAAACTAGACATAAACAAGTGTCAATCTTTTGATAGATATTGTTTCTTAAAAAAAACACGCTATTTGTTTTAACAGCGGGATTTAATTATAAAATTAATTAATGCAACTTTTATGTTATGAATTTGGTAAAATAGACTTCATTTTTGAATTCGGAATATGAAATATAGCTTGGGATGAAATTTTGGCATTGTTCTGAAAAACATCAATTTTTGATGAATAGTGAAACTACTAAGTGGTAGGTTAAAAACTGAATTTTGCATAAAACGTAATTTTACCGCTTCTGTGAATGGAATTTCGAAAATCCGAGAGACACGGTTAATATCAAGGACTAAAATGTGGTTCAATGAGATGAAAATAATTTTTGGTGAATAGTAACTTTTTACTTTTTTTTACCGCGGTTAATAGTAAATAGGGTAACTAAGGGTAAATATGATATTAATATTACCCTAACACATGTCCTAATTCTATTGGACAAGTGTATTTCGACCAAAAACAAACTTAGGAATAAAATATGACCATTTAGGCCCACTTGGATTAGATTAGGACATTTATTATTAATTTATTTAAAGAATGGTTAAAATAGTTAAAATCAATGTTTAATAAGTAAATCATTTTTAATATGGGGTTATACATAAGATAAATTCGATTGTGAATATTCATTAGAAAGCTAAAAAGCTTTCCTACATGATGGTATTTTATTTGTAATTTTTAGACATCAAATAATTTAATTTATTTATGACACAACGATGATGCAATAATTATCTTTTTAATGAAATATTGACATAATTGATGTTATAAGCACCAAAATAAATGTAATTTGAGATTTTTTATGAATTCCACTAATTTTCTAGGTTACTATGATATATTAATGTTGATTTAATCAACTTGGTTCGAACATTTAATTCTGTTATGACTTTCACAAAAATCATATATCAAATAGTGTCAAAATTGACACAAAATAGTTTTTAAATCAAATATTATATTACTAATTGTTATTTTATTCCTAAAAATCTAAGGTTCGGCCAAATGACTTAGATAAGGATATATATATTAATAATAAACAATTTGGGGTTCGTTTGGCATGTTATAGTAAGTGTATTAACCCTATAGTGAAAGAAAACAAAAAGACACGGTAAAAGTTAAATTATTTAACTTAGAGTTAAATCTAATTGATAAGGTTAAACTAATACCCTAAACTTGTCTAAATCCTATTGGTTGATAGGATTTCGACCCATCCCCACTTTAGATTCTAAATAAGACCCTTTGGAACCATTATAAACCGATTTTGACTTTAATATAAAATAATATTTTGAGATATTCCTAAGGTGCCCCTCTCCTCCCCTATAAAAGGACACCTCCTCCCCCTCCTCCTCACACCAATTTGAGCACTCAAGCTCGGCCAACCCCTGCCAAAATCTCTTCTACACTTCCCTAGCAACATCCTAGAGGTTCTGGTCTTACTCAAAGACCAATTTTAGTTCCCTAAGAGGAGGTCTCCAAAAGGCGCTTCAAAGAAGAGGTAATTACCGTTACCAATTCTTTCATCTTTATTTCTTCTTCCACTTCTTCTTCTTAGGTTGTTTCATTATGAAGTAATAACATAAGTATCACTCATATACTGATATGTTATTATAAGTATGAAACAACCCTATTTCACCATCTATCCATCCTACGGAAAAAGAAATCACCGCGCGTGCGTACGTACGGAATACCGTCTCCACGCCGTGGTGTAATCTATTTTCCACCACCACCTTACATGGATGGGTATAATGGTGTAAAGAATAACTATACATAGTTATTACAACATCATATTGATTCTGATATATTGTATAATCCACTCCAATTCAATTCAATATTTATAGAAATGATATCATCGCTCGTGCGTACGTACGGACTACCGTCTCCACGACGCGATGAGATTCATTCTCCATGTTAACCATTTAAGAATGATTATAAAGTATATATAAGAAATAATAATGAAATATATGACATTTTTAAGCTACTGGATTTATGTATAAATATATATGTATGCCATCTACTTACTTCCATTACAAGACAATAAGGAAAGTAAAACAGCGTTCATGCGTACGTACGGACTACCGTCTCCATGAACGGTGTTTTTCATTTTATTTATCTATCTATTATATATATATACATACTGAATATATATGATATATAAATCATATTTTATATTCTGGAAGTAAGTAAATCATGATATAAGTAATAATGATGTCAAGAACAACAAGTCAAAACACCTACGATAAATAAAACGATTTTACCCAAAACGCTTCTTTAACATGGAATTTACAAAAGAACGGGTAATATAATGTCATAAGTGAACCATATATGATATCATAACAATGAATATGATTCTGTAATAAGTCAATAACATGATTTAAATCATTATACAGGAGGTTCGGACACTTACAAAGCAAGTCGGACCTAAGGTAAGGGAAATATCACAATCTCATTTTTATCCGAGATTGTTTATTCGTAAGTATTTACTGGGGTGTATTTTATCATCCACATCCATGTTCCCTCAATATGTAATATTGTTTCCATCCACTTGCAATAGTTTAAATCCAATTTTACCCTTAGGTGAGTTTTTAGTAAAGAATATGAAAGGAATCTTTTGTCGTTTTTCCGTACGAGGTACTTTTTGACTTTTCCGACAAAAGTACGAAGAATGTTTTTTTTAACTTATACGGCATGAATGGATTTTTAAAACATTATTTCCAAGAAGATTCCTTTACAAGTTTTCAAGTTTATTTTTAATCAACTTCCTTTATTTTAATGTGGTATGACATGTTATGAAAGAAAAAATATTTTTGAAGAAGAAAGGATATTTTCCTCAAGAATGGAGTTCAAGTGTTTTATCAAAATTATTTTCCATCTAAGATAATAAAGGGTTCTGTTTTTATCCCTATTATTACATTGATTTGATCATGTTGTGATGGAATTATTTTTATGAATTCCTTTATCTTATATGAATTGATTTATGATGTCATGATGTTTCAAGAATCCCATTTTTGTTACATGTGTTATGCGATGATGTATGTTTTATGATTATGTGGCACACATAAGAAAGGATTCATTATAAGATGGGTGGGACCTATATCTCCCTCCAATGCATTGGGTAAAGATTTCATATCTCATGAGATAGACATGGCTGGAATGGTAGGTTATACCGGTTCAGTGAAACAGGACTGAAACGAGGATTACTCGATTCAGAAAGGGACTTTGTCCACTAAGATAGTCTTGGCAATGAGTCTTGACTAACAAAAAATGATTCTCTATGATTATGTGTGTATGCCACAATGAGTAATGTTTTAAGTAAGGGTTTCATTTTCACTACTATGATTTATCCCATGTTATGAAATTATGCTCTCTTTTGCAGGTTAAGATTTCCAAAAATGTTATGTTCTTATGAAAATTATGTGATTGATATTTCTTTTGTTTACCCTTACTGAGCATTTGAGCTCACCCTTTTATGTTTTATTTTCCCCAGGATATAAAGAAAGGTTTTAGGTAAAAAAAAGGAAGATCTTTGTGGGAGATTTTGAAGATCTTTCACCAGGATTAGAAGATTACGTTCCGAGTTTCCAAAGACACTAAACTATTACGATCCTTGTGTGTGTATTTTTGTTATGTATTAAGTATTCCGCAAAAGTAATGTAATGTTCATGTACGTTAGGCTTCGGGTCTCTACAGTTGGTATCAGAGGGAGGTTTAGTCAACCTTTGGAAACTAGGATGCGAAAACGTTAGTGAGATCCCTAGAGATATTTCTAAGGTATGTCTAGGGATGCCCCTAAGGATAAGTATACGTATAGGATATAGTCCTAGAACTATGGTAACGATATTAGATTAAACCAAAGATGTTAGATATTCCCACTTTATTATGATTTTTGCCTCTCACACTATTCTTTTTGGGTTTTAGAAAATGGCTGGAAACAAGGTGATTTACAATAATGGAGGATATGATGGACAATGGAATGATATTCTTCATGAGCAACCAAATGAAATGGGATTTGGAAGTCCAAACATCATTATTATGCCGAATCAGCAATCTCATAATATGATCAATAAAGTAAAATTTGGTAAGTTTCCTGACTCGGCTAATAAGAGAAAGATGGAGTTTCATGATGATCATAGAGGAAAGAAAGTTCAATTTCCCCTATGTAAATCATGTGGGAAGAGGCATCAAGGAGAATGTTTCAAGGGAACTGGAAGATGCTTTGGGTGTGGAAAAGAAGGACACAAAGCAAGTAAGTGCAATGGAAAAGGTTCAGTTAACACCATGGATGAGGATAATGGTATTGCTACGACATCAAAAATGGTTAAGTGTTTTAAATGTGGACTGTATGGGCATTATGCAAACAAATGCCCTAAGGGAAAGACCCATGAAGAGAATCAGTATGGTCATATGGGTAGTATTTATGTGGATGATGATGAAGAGACTACAAATGATATGTGAGATGAAAGAATTTTTGAAGCTCGGTCAATGGTTTAAGAATGTAGTGGAATGATTACATGTTTATCATGTGTAATGTTGTATAAGAAATCTCATGGTACTATGGAATAAAGAGACATCTAAGGATTGTTACACTGTTGTCTTTCCTTGAGTTATGAATGTGTATGATTAATGGTACCACTATCCATGAAAGGTTATTCAGATATTTTTGGAATTTAGATGATATGCGCATAATGAAGGAATAATAAGATAATGAGGTGTTTTATTGTATTCATGAGCTCATGACTGATAAAAGGAGAAGGTTATATCATGGTTTGAGTATAGAGAATTTTTGGATTTTGGTATGTGGAAAGAGTTTACTTTTAACTGCATTCATGTTTTCACTAAGGTTCAATGGGTATTCAAGAGAATACATGATTAAGGACTTTGAATGTTTGGAATGTGACCAACAAGACATATCTTATGATATGTGGGGATCAACGACAGTATTAAATCTCTGGTAATCGATGTCACTATATTATGAGAGTGGACTGCAGTATTATGTATAAGCCTAAAGATTAGACTGGATTATGTTGGACATAAGTTAGTATTGTTTAAGGATATAATATTTTCGATATTATTGATGGGATGTTATAGTAACGTAGTTTTAGAAAAAGGGACAACCTGCAGGACGGGCGACAGCCCATCGCTTCGGACAAGGCTGTAGGAATCGAACCCACAACCGAAGTGCGACTGGCCTTTATCGCCTACCACTGACCTACAGGAAGTCCCTGTTTAGTAGAAACTAGTTTTATTATATTAAGCAGTATGATATGTGATGTATAAGTTCATTTTAGGAACCATATGTGATTAATCTCACTATAGAATGACTTATGTATATTTAATAACTTTTTCTAACCTTTTGTTTGAGACAGATGGAATGACCCATTATTCTATCACATAATCTGCTAACACTTCACAAATAACAAATTCAACTTCATTTATTTAAGAGATGAAGTAGAAATTGTTCAAGGCACGAACAAAAGTGAGATTGTACCAAAATAAAGTAAGTATTTATTTTAAGAAAATTTTCAACTTTAGGGAAATGATCTTGAAAACCAAAAATGTTGTCCTAGTGATCTTATACCTGATGAATCAGATGGTACCTTATATCATCACAAATCTATGGATTTGTGATTACTGGCTTTTCCATAGCCATGTTCTCTACCACTCTCCATCAGAACATGATGGTTAGATTTCTCTTCCATATCCATATTTTCACCTATGTGGAAACCCGGTGATTAGTTTATTTGGGTAATCGTTACATTTCATACTTTAGTTTTTAAAGCCAAGTTTTGGTATTCCCTTTTACGATGTGGGTTTCTATTAAAGAAACTTTCGAATAGTAAACCATTTATAACCCCGACGAATTTCGAGGGCGAAATTCATTTTAAGGGGGGTAGAATGTAACAGCCCGAGATTTTATGAAAAATATTCTTTTTTATTTCACTAATGTCTTGTATTGTACGCTACACCAAAAGGAGCTTTCACAACACACATCCTTGACTTGCCTTGCATTACACGCAATCGCGACCTTCCTCGATAGCGTGTGTAGTACGCAATACCGAGTTTCACTAAACAACGATATGCTATAAAAATATTATTAAAACTAGCCGTTATGAATAGTAATAACCACTTTTTGAAATCCAGTAAATCTTATTTTTCAAAATGAACATTATTTTTGGATTCGGAGTATCGAATTTAGCCAAAGGTGAAATTTTGGTGATTTTCGGATAACTTTCATATTTTGATGAATAGTGAAAATTACTAAATTATAATTAAAAACAACTTTTTTAATCGAAATAATTAATAGTGATAAATCATTAATTTGAGTGGTTTTAAAGTATATTTAAAATATATTTTTACAATTTAATACAATATTGGTCATTGGATGTAATTTCACATTTAAACTAGACATAAACAAGTGTCAATCTTTTGATAGATATTGTTTCTTAAAAAAAACACGCTATTTGTTTTAACAGCGGGATTTAATTATAAAATTAATTAATGCAACTTTTATGTTATGAATTTGGTAAAATAGACTTCATTTTTGAATTCGGAATATGAAATATAGCTTGGGATGAAATTTTGGCATTGTTCTGAAAAACATCAATTTTTGATGAATAGTGAAACTACTAAGTGGTAGGTTAAAAACTGAATTTTGCATAAAACGTAATTTTACCGCTTCTGTGAATGGAATTTCGAAAATCCGAGAGACACGGTTAATATCAAGGACTAAAATGTGGTTCAATGAGATGAAAATAATTTTTGGTGAATAGTAACTTTTTACTTTTTTTTACCGCGGTTAATAGTAAATAGGGTAACTAAGGGTAAATATGATATTAATATTACCCTAACACATGTCCTAATTCTATTGGACAAGTGTATTTCGACCAAAAACAAACTTAGGAATAAAATATGACCATTTAGGCCCACTTGGATTAGATTAGGACATTTATTATTAATTTATTTAAAGAAGGGTTAAAATTGTTAAAATCAAAGTTTAATAAGTAAATCATTTTTAATATGGGGTTATACATAAGATAAATTCGATTGTGAATATTCATTAGAAAGCTAAAAAGATTTCCTACATGATGGTATTTTATTTGTAATTTTTAGACATCAAATAATTTAATTTATTTATGACACAACGATGATGCAGTAATTATCTTTTTAATGAAATATTGACATAATTGATGTTATAAGCACCAAAATAAATGTAATTTGAGATTTTTTATGAATTCCACTAATTTTCTAGGTTACTATGATATATTAATGTTTATTTAATCAACTTGGTTCGAACATTTAATTCTGTTATGACTTTCACAAAAATCATATATCAAATAGTGTCAAAATTGACACAAAATAGTTTTTAAATCAAATATTATATTACTAATTGTTATTTTATTCCTAAAAATCTAAGGTTCGGCCAAATGACTTAGATAAGGATATATATATTAATTATAAACAATTTGGGGTTCGTTTGGCATGTTATAGTAAGTGTATTAACCCTATAGTGAAAGAAAACAAAAAGACACGGTAAAAGTTAAATTATTTAACTTAGAGTTAAATCTAATTGATAAGGTTAAAATAATACCCTAAACTTGTCTAAATCCTATTGGTTGATAGGATTTCGACCCATCCCCACTTTAGCTTCTAAATAAGACCCTTTGGAACCATTATAAACCGATTTTGACTTTAATATAAAATAATATTTTGAGATATTCCTAAGGTGCCCCTCTCCTCCCCTATAAAAGGACACCTCCTCCCCCTCCTCCTCACACCAATTTGAGCACTCAAGCTCGGCCAACCCCTGCCAAAATCTCTTCTACACTTCCCTAGAAACATCCTAGAGGTTCTGGTCTTACTCAAAGACCAATTTTAGTTCCCTAAGAGGAGGTCTCCAAAAGGCGCTTCAAAGAAGAGGTAATTACCGTTACCAATTCTTTCATCTTTATTTCTTCTTCCACTTCTTCTTCTTAGGTTGTTTCATTATGAAGTAATAACATAAGTATCACTCATATACTGATATGTTATTATAAGTATGAAACAACCCTATTTCACCATCTATCCATCCTACGGAAAAAGAAATCACCGCGCGTGCGTACGTACGGAATACCGTCTCCACGCCGTGGTGTAATCTATTTTCCACCACCACCTTACATGGATGGGTATAATGGTGAAAAGAATAACTATTCATAGTTATTACAACATCATATTGATTCTGATATATTGTATAATCCACTCCAATTCAATTCAATATTTATAGAAATGATATCATCGCTCGTGCGTACGTACGGACTACCGTCTCCACGACGCGATGAGATTCATTCTCCATGTTAACCATTTAAGAATGATTATAAAGTATATATAAGAAATAATAATGAAATATATGACATTTTTAAGCTACTGGATTTATGTATAAATATATATGTATGCCATCTACTTACTTCCATTACAAGACAATAAGGAAAGTAAAACAGCGTTCATGCGTACGTACGGACTACCGTCTCCATGAACGGTGTTTTTCATTTTATTTATCTATCTATTATATATATATATATATATAATGAATATATATGATATATAAATCATATTTTATATTCTGGAAGTAAGTAAATCATGATATAAGTAATAATGATGTCAAGAACAACAAGTCAAAACACCTACGATAAATAAAACGATTTTACCCAAAACGCTTCTTTAACATGGAATTTACAAAAGAACGGGTAATATAATGTCATAAGTGAACCATATACGATATCATAACAATGAATATGATTCTGTAATAAGTCAATAACATGATTTAAATCATTATACAGGAGGTTCGGACACTTACAAAGCAAGTCGGACCTAAGGTAAGGGAAATATCACAATCTCATTTTTATCCGAGATTGTTTATTCGTAAGTATTTACTGGGGTGTATTTTATCATCCACATCCATGTTCCTCAATATGTAATATTGTTTCCATCCACTTGCAATAGTTTAAATCCAATTTTACCCTTAGGTGAGTTTTTAGTAAAGAATATGAAAGGAATCTTTTGTCGTTTTTCCATACGAGGTACTTTTTGACTTTTCCGACAAAAGTACGAAGAATGTTTTTTTTAACTTATACGGCATGAATGGATTTTTAAAACATTATTTCCAAGAAGATTCCTTTACAAGTTTTCAAGTTTATTTTTAATCAACTTCCTTTATTTTAAATTGGTATGACATGTTATGAAAGAAAAAATGTTTTTGAAGAAGAAATGATATTTTCCTCAAGAATGGAGTTCAAGTGTTTTATCAAAATTATTTTCCATCTAAGATAATAAAGGGTTCTGTTTTTATCCCTATTATTACATTGATTTGATCATGTTGTGATGGAATTATTTTTATGAATTCCTTTATCTTATATGAATTGATTTATGATGTCATGATGTTTCAAGAATCCCATTTTTGTTACATGTGTTATGCGATGATGTATGTTTTATGATTATGTGGCACACATAAGAAAGGATTCATTATAAGATGGGTGGGACCTATATCTCCCTCCAATGCATTGGGTAAAGATTTCATATCTCATGAGATAGACATGGCTGGAATGGTAGGTTATACCGGTTCAGTGAAACAGGACTGAAACGAGGATTACTCGATTCAGAAAGGGACTTTGTCCACTAAGATAGTCTTGGCAATGAGTCTTGACTAACAAGAAATGATTCTCTATGATTATGTGTGTATGCCACAATGAGTAATGTTTTAAGTAAGGGTATCATTTTCACTACTATGATTTATCCCATGTTATGAAATTATGCTCTCTTTTGCAGGTTAAGATTTCCAAAAATGTTATGTTCTTATGAAAATTATGTGATTGATATTTCTTTTGTTTACCCTTACTGAGCATTTGAGCTCACCCTTTTATGTTTTATTTTCCCCAGGATATATAGAAAGGTTTTAGGTAAAAAAAAAGGAAGATCTTTGTGGGAGATTTTGAAGATCTTTCACCAGGATTAGAAGATTACGTTCCGAGTTTCCAAAGACACTAAACTATTACGATCCTTGTGTGTGTATTTTTGTTATGTATTAAGTATTCCGCAAAAGTAATGTAATGTTCATGTACGTTAGGCTTCGGGTCTCTACAATTTTTCATCGTGTCCTTGATGCACAAAATGTATTTTTGGTCATGTGGTGGCCTATGGTTGGTATCCTTGTGACAAAGGTCACATTATTGATGGTTGGATGCATAATGATGAGGAGGTATATAAGTTATGAGAGAACATGGTGTTTATCATCTATAATGACTACAGAAACACAATAAGGGAAGATGATACGGGGCACTATTATCATGTCTTCCTTGGTATTATCTTATTTTTTTAATTACCTTATTTAGTGGGTGAGTTATGGTGAGTTTAGGATGGATAACTATCATATTTTGGTGCCTATTGGTTCTGATGTTTGTTCATTGGGGAATTAGTAATCTATTTTCATATATTCATTGGAGGCTATGGGTATAATCTAATAGAGTATACATATTATGAAAAAATAACATATATATGAACTATTTTTAATTCTTTGTATTATATATTTATAAACAAATTAATACATTAATAGCATCGATTTCAAATCCTTTATTGATTAGTTTTTTTAGTATCCATTATGATTATTTTTGTACTATTTTATTATACTATACTACAATACTTGTTGGGTGGTTTTGATTATTTTATATTATCCCATGGATTATATTTATGTTTATTATTTTTTCTAATTGATCCTTTCATTTATTAAGGATCATTAATTCTATTTGATAGTTTTACACCCTCATTCACAATATCCAACATGGGGCCTACTTGTGGCAGGACTCTACGGTCACTTTATCCCTTTATTGTTATCCAAGAGGGATTCTAATTCGGGTGGGATGACATTTATATTCATATTTCGTGATTTTTAGGATCCTAGTTATAGAATATTATAATACATTATTAATTTAATTACATTAAAAAATTATAATATCTTTTTTTTTGTTTTGTATTGAATAATTTCTTACAATTTGATCATTTCATATTCTATAAAACGAATAATCCTGATGATTTTTTCAATTTTATTAAATGTAATTTAACTTTTAATGAATGATAAGATCCATGAATTTTTTTCACTTATCTATACCATTGTACTAATACCCAAATGGTTATCCAAAGTTAAATTATTATTAAATTTGAATAAAAATTCATGTGAGGAATTCATAAATTAATCTATATATCTTCAATAATAAATCAGAATGTAAATATTAAATCATTCAACGTATAACTAAAATCCAAATCTCCTCAAAATCTTTTTATGATAATTGAAAATAAAACATAATAAGGGTTATATCAATGTTAACCATTGGAATAAAAATTATTGAACTACTTATGCTATATATATCTTAATTAAGATTTATCAATAAATTATCAAAATAAAAGATACCCACTACATTTCATGACAGAAAAAACATTCCATAGTGTAACGCCCTGACCACAAAATCCCAGAGTTGGTGCATTATTACGTATCATTGGAATGATCACAAAATATCAACTCTCAAAAGACCGATTTTTTAGTTGACATGAAAATACTAGATACATTAATAAGGTTTACATTACATCATAAAATAGAAAACTACTACAAAATTGATTCCATAGACAACACTAAGATACCATAGACTATCCCTACAGGTCAGTCATAATATAATTCATCACTTCCTGGGAAAAATAAAACATAGAAAGGGGTGAGCTCAGATGCTCAGTACAGATACCAATATGGCGGAAACATTCATAAATAAGTCGAAACAGGTAATGCAGAATATAAAACTAAAACAAAAGCCTTTTCAACATAAAATTAATCATAATATGGAAAATATTAATCAAAATAATGTAATTTACATACTCACAAGGATATTATACTGGTCAAATAATCACATGCAATATCAATAGCCAATTTCTAATGACAGAATTTATATTTCCAGACTTCATAACCACATTTTCAAGGCCTTCTCCCAAGACTAAAAATAATATTTTCTCAAGGCTTTGTGCAAAGACACTAGTTTTTCTCATGAGACCTACCAATGCATCAAAGAGCTATAGCAGGCTCCACCTGTCACTTACTATGTCCAATGCATTCCTCATATGAAAAGGTTTAAACATAACATAAACATTCATATTAAAACTAGAATACAAAATGTCAATACATTATCCATAAAACATGAATGGTATAATAATTTCACATGCACAATCAAACATATCACAAAACCTTCAATACAATATGGATGTTTTGTATCATAATAAATCAATTTCAAATAATCTTAAAATCCATCAAAGGATGTTGACATAGATTATATCAAAACATTTTTTTTGAGAAATATCTTTTTCTAATTTTAAATCATTTAAAATTTATATAATTATAAAAGAAACAATTTATTTTGGAAAAATTCTTATATTCTTGTATAGGAATCATCAACGATGTTATAATGGTGGAAAATAGCTGCACCCACTGTATATGTCAAAAGAACATTCTTACCATAAATTTGTCGAAATGGTCACAATGTACATTGTTTAGAAATCGACAAAAAGATTCCTTTCAAAAACATATAAGTTCAAATCAGTTTATAAATGAATTTAACCCATTGTATTTTAAATATTAAAAATGTTTTGAAATACATTTTTACGAAACACGGATTTGGATGATAAAGATGTCGTCGTAGATACTTTTGTAAAAAAAACCTCGGATAATAAAGAGTTTCTGAAATTAACCATTACCTTGTAATTTTCCTTGGTTGAGGGTAGGTTAACCTCCTGTATAATGGTGAAATAATTTTTTTTAAATTATACAGGAATTATATACATTAATATGATATCATATATGATATTTTAATCTTGTTTTGTTAATAATATTTTAGTATTATCCTCATTTCGGGTGTTAACTGATTCATTTTCCATTATGTTCATTGTAACATTATTTTTTTTTTATCAATAGGATGTTTTTATTCATATTTGGAATGATATTAAGTCTTTAAACACTATTTTTAATAATCTAATGCAAATTATTCTTGAATGGATATGATGAGGAATGAATCTCATTGCGTTCGTGAAGACGCTAATCTGTACGTACGCACGAGCGACTATATCATTCTATTGATTTTAAAATCATATGTAATTGGATGATATATCATATATAGTGAATCATTATAATGTTCAAATTTTTATTTAAATAATTTATACATCATTATTATACCCATCTGAATACTAATGTTTTAATTGAAAACTACACCACGACGTGAAGACTGTAAGCCATACTTACGCCCGTACGGTGACATGTCTTTAAAAGGATTGATAGAATAATGATTATGGTTTTAACATATTTATAATAATATAAAAATATATTGAATATACTATAGTTATTATTTTAGAATGGAAACAACAAATAAATAGGAAGTGGAAGAAGAAAGGTACTTGAAAGAGGTGAGGAAATATTTACCTCTTCTTCGTGTCCTTCCTTTTTATTTATCCAAAGGGCTCTTTGGGATAGAATTATGACTAATTTAAGGCCCCTAGGATGATGTTAGGACAGTCGAGAGGGTATTTGGTCAGGGAATGGTCATTCCAAATGGCTTTAAAGAGTGAATTATAGAGAAGGGGTTGTGCCCTTTTATAAGAGGGGTGAGGGGCACCTTAGGAAAAGCTTGAAATATAATATTATAATAAAATCATCTTCTATTTCTAATGGGTCCAAAATGAATTATTAAAAGGTTCATGTGGGTATGGGTCAAAACTCATTCATCCAATATGTTTTAGACCGGGTTGAGTCACTATATTAACCTTATCATATAGATTTACCTCTTAGTTAAATAGTTTGACATTTACCATGTCTCTTTGTATTTTTATATTATTTGGTTAATAAACATAGTATAATCATCCAAGTGAACCCCAAGTGGTTCATTAATGATACAAATATCATTATAGAAGTCTTTTATCCAAATATAGGTTTTTAAGATTATAATATCAACCAATAATACTATATTTGTTTTAAAAAATCATTTATGTCAATTTTGACATTATTTAAAAAATAATTTTTTTTAAAGTCCTACAAAATTATTAATTTGAAATAAATACATTTAATAAACCCTAAAATGTCATATTAACCTATAAAATTAGTTTAATTCCTTAAAAGTTTCAAATTAGATGTATTTGGATATTTATAATATCAACTTTTGTAATATTTCATTAATATGATAATTACAGCATCTTCACTGTTTCTTAAATATATTTAATTATTTAATGTCTTATAATTATTAATAAAATACTATTATGTAGACTAAAGAGGTTCATATTAGAAATGGTTTAGTTATTAATCAAAGAATTTAACACTTTTAACACTTCTTTAAATAAAATAATAATAAATGACATAATCTAATCCATGTGGATTAAATAGGTTCATATTTTAGTTCTAAGGTTGTTTTTGGTCGAATTATACTTATCCAATAGAATTAGGACATGTTTTAGGGTAATAATAATATCATTTTCACCCTTAATTACCCTATTTACTTTTAATCATGGTGAATAAAAGTAAAAAGTTACAACTCACATAAAGTTATTTTCATATTATTGAACAACATTTTACTTATTGATATTAACTGTGTCTCTTGGATTTTTTAAATTCAACTCACAAAAGTGGTAAAATTATGTTTTATGTAAATTCGCAAATGCTCCTAGGTGGTGGGTAAAGGACGGTAAAAAGTTCAATAAAAACGTTTATATATCTAAAATTATTATAAACTGACTCCAACGAATTACATTGAATTTATATAGGTATTATGTTTCTATTTTTTCCTAAAATAAATTTAAATAAAATAAATAATTATATATATAAAAATTCGGTTTTAAAATATAAGTTAGTGTTTTTCACTATTCATCAAAAATTGATTGTTTTTAGAAAAATACCAAAAATTCACCCTAAGCTAATTTCGATATTTTGAATCCAAGAATGAAGTACTTTTGAATGATAAAATTTTTAAAATATCAAAAATTATTTATTACTGTGCATAATAGCCAGTTTGATTGGTCGTGGTGTGTTAGAATCTTGATTTTGCATATCACGCAATCTATTGCATTATTCAAAAAGAAACGTGTCGTGGAAGCTTGGGGTGTTACATTATCCCCTCTTTCAAATAATTTCATCCTTGAAATTTCTATGATATTACTACATAAAAATTCTCAGGTGGTTCATCATGATAAGATCCTTGGGATTCCACTCTGTCTCTTCCATCTAATGGTCTCTCTATAGAACCTTTACTAGATGAGTCGTCTGGTATCTCAGCACTTGTTCTCTTGTATCAAGAACCTTGACATGATCTTCGAAATAATACAGATAAGTTTCTAGTTCTAATTCATCATAGATGAGTACATGTGTTGAGTCAGGCCTGTTTTTTCTCAATAGTGATACGTGGAACACATCGTGAACTTTGGAGAGACTTGGATACGTTTCCAAATTGAAAGATATAGCCACAATTTGTTCTAGAATTTTGAAAGGTATGATGTACCTGGGACAAAATTTTAGTTTCATACAGAAATTTATAACACCCTTCTTGGGAGAAACGTTCAAGAAAACAAGGTCTCCTACCTGAAATTCCAAATCCTTCATTCGGTTATTGAAATTGAACTTCGGCCTACATTGAGCTTCTTTGACATGGGTTGGGATTACCTTCACCTTTTCAAATGTTTCGTCAACATTTTTTTGGACTTCGAGTTTTCTATCACGAACATCAACCCAACAAGTTGTTGTGCGACATCTTTTTTCGTATAACGCTTCATATGGTTCCATCTGAATACTTGAATCGAAGCTATTGCTATAGGAAAATTCTACCAGAGGTAAATATTGATCCCATATATATTGAAAGTAATGTGAGCTTGATCTCAACATGTCTTTTAAGGTTCGAATTGTCTATTTTGATTTTCCATCAGTTTGGGGGTGGTAGGCAATGCTCAAACTTATTTCAGTATCAAGGGATTTCTGAAGACTTATACTGAATCCTGATGTAAAATGTGGATCACGATTAGAAACAATCAATAGGGGTACTCTATGAAGTCTCACAACTTTATTAATATATAGTCTTACTAGACGTTCAAGTGGTAAATCTTCTCTAATAGCAAGAAAATGTGCTGACTTGGTAAGATGATCAACAATGACCCATATTGCATCATTCCTTCTAGGATTCTGTGGTAGTCCCACGAAAATGTGGATCGTAATAATATCATATTTTCACTATGGTATGGGAAGAGGTGGAATGACTCATCGAAGTCATTTTCTTCCTTCATTTACTTGTTTAAAAACCATATATCTTGACACAAAATCAGCAATCTCCCTCTTCATTTTTCCCCACCAAAATTGTTTCCTCAAAATATATATACATCATAGTGCTACTAGGGTGTATAGTGAAATTGGAACTGTGAGCATCATCCCACAATTCCCTTTTTAGACCAGGTATATTGGGAACACAAAGCCTCTTCCCAAATTTCAAAATTCCACTATCATACAAAAAGTCACTCAATATCCCATCATTCACAGCATTAATCATCTTTTTAAACTCTTCATCATCTGTCTGATAACTCTTTATCCTATCTAGGGATGAATGTTTAGAAACCATTTGAAACATTATTGATGTTTCACTATCCCTGGTTATCCCCATGGCCAATTTTACTAGATCCTTGTATATAATATTCTTTTAAACTATAATCTGGTTCAGAACTACATGATCCTTTCTTCTCAAATAATCTGGCAACTTATTATCCTTCCCCAGGTGGTAGTGTACGGTGCATTCATAATCCCTGAGTCGTTAAAGAAATCTTCTTTTCTAAATGTTGAGTTCTTTCTGTGAGAAAATATACTTCAAAATCTTGTGATTGGTATATATCTCAAAACTTTCACCATAGATATAATATCTGCATATCGTCAAAGAAAATATTACAGCTTCTAACTCAAGATCATGAGTTGGATAGTTTTTCTCATTATTTTTTAGCAATCATGATTCATATGCAATAAACTTATCATTCTCCATAAGGACACAACCATGTCCTTTCTTTTATGCATCTCTATAAATAACAAACCCATCATTCCCCGATGGTAGAGTCAAGATTGAAGAATTGACTAATCTTCTCTTTAATTCTTCTAAACAATCATCACACTCTTGTTACAAATTAAATTTAACCCCTTTTTGCATGAGCTTTTTTAATAGGTTAGCCCACTGGAAAAAATTTATGACTAAATGTCAATAATATCCTGATAGACCAATAAAACTGTGTAGCTTAGTTATAATCATTGATGATGGCCATTCATGGATTTCTCTTTTCTGAGAAGGATCAACAATGATTTCATCCTTAGACAAAATATGGACATGAAAATAAGTCACATGAATCCAGAATTCACACTTGCTAAACATCCGATATAATTCATGTCTTCTAAGTGTCTTTAGAATAATGCGCAAGTGATTTTCATGATTGTCATAGATTTTGGAGTATTCAAATATATCATCAATAAATACCACTACAATGTAATAATGTCATTTCTTGAAAAATATATTCATTAGATCCATGAAGATGGAGTGTGCATTAGTGAATCCAAAATGCATTACTGTAAACTCGTAATGCTCATACGTTGTTCGAAATGTTGTTTTTGGAATGTATTCCCTCTTCAAACACAATTGATGATATACAGATTGAAGGTCAATCGTTGAAAATTATTGAGCTCTATGAAGTTGGTCGAATAAATCAGTAATGTGAGGTAGGGGATACTTGTTCTTTATGGTTATAACATTGATCTCCCTATAGTAAATTCACAACATAATAGATCAATATTTCTTCTTAACAAAAATAACAGGGGCTCCCCATGGAGAAACACTAGGTACAATATATCCCTTGTTACTAAATTCCACTAGTTGTTTCTTTAGTTCCACAAATTCAATAGTTTCCATTCTATAAGGGGTCTTCGATATGGTCCTTAAACCAATAATTAGGTCAATAGAAAACCCTGTTTCTCGTTCTGGAGGATGTCCACATAAATCCTCTGGAAACACAACAACATATTCGTGCACAATAGGTACATACTCTATATGAACATTCCATTCCTCACCCACAGTTATTTCATTATCTTCCTCCCCAATAATTGAATTTTGTTGAGCTACTGGGGGTGGATCTGGATAAGACTTAGGTGGCGATGTTTCTTTTCTAATGATATGGTACTCCTTATAATCATCAAAAATTGTAACCTCCTTTTTCTTAAAATAACTTTTCCCATCATGGTCTGAAATCCATTCCATACTAAGGATTATATGAAATTCAATCATGTTTATGACTATGAGATCAGTAAATAAATAGTATTTATATGCCTTAATGGGAACTGATTCACAAAACATTGTTGCAATGATACTTCCCTTATGAGTTTGGACTGAAAACTCCCTTTTTAAATGAAATTATAAATATTTAATTTTCTTTGAAAACTGGGATGATGCGAAACAATTTGACGATCCAGAATCAAACAATGCATTGGCTAAACTTGAGGAAACCATTAAACTACCTGCCACTACATTTTTCAAAGCTTCAACCTCAGAAGTAGTGATATCATAAGCATGCCCTTGATCCCTTGTCCTTTTTTCAGGTAGGTTCCCTTGACACTTAGAAAATTCATTCTCATAATGATCTCTTTCTCTACAATTGTATCATTCAACATCAATAACCTATTTCATTCTCTTGGAATCACAAGCTTGGTGGCATTTTTCACGACATCTGTAACAGACTTCCATTCCCTTCAAGAAAGTACCCGGGTGTTTCATCCCACATATACCGTAGGATGGATATTAAATTTTTTCCTTCACCCCCTTATTTCCATTTCCAGAGTGTTCAGAAAATCCTTTCTTCTCTTTCTTTGAATTAAAGTCATAAGGCATAGAGAATTATTTTTCTGTCTTGATAGCACATGAGAAAATATCTTTGTATGATGAGAATTATTGCGAGAGTAATTATTGATAGAGAAATGGTTTTAACACATAAAACAAATGAACTATCTTAATTATTTTGTTACATATATAATATGAAAAATGCCTCTCTATCCTTGTAATATTCGCTCCATACATTGCGACATTCTCATCCTCCTTTTGCCTCAGACTTAGAAATTGTCTTTCCATATTAGCTTGATGGTCACGAAGAAAGTATTTTTCGAAAAAAATCTCATTAAAATACCTCCATTCGATATTTGATGCTTCTTCATCTTCATTTATGTTTTGAATCAATGACCACCATTGATCAGCATCTCCAGTGAGGCGGTAAACTGCAACGATAACTTTTTCATTTTCACTACTCCCCAAGGCGAGAAATATTTTCTCTATGGAATTTATCCATTTCTCAACTACTAATTGATTTGTAATCCCATTGAATTTTGGTGGTTGTTGAATAATGAAGCGATATTAAAATTATTATACATGCTACGTATCAGGGTGCTCCGTACGAGTAAGGTTATTATTCATAACCTCAGTTAGTTTTCCTGGTATAGTGATAAGATGGTCAGCACCAGTTTTATCCCCAGCTCCACTATAATTATCTTGAGCAGGAGGGAAATCCCTACATGGAGTGCATGCATTGATACAGTTTCTATTCCTTCCACTGTGTGACATTTCTATACAATGGAAAACCCAATATTAGTTTATGAATCACAATACACATATCCAAACTTGTAAAACACTAACAAAAAATTGAATAGTTTATGGATATAATCCATAATCATAAAAATGTTTTTTAGGAAGTATATACTCATAAACCCATTATAATGGTTTGTAATAAAAATAATTATTACCTGAATCATGTCCCTCTGAGATTTTCGTAACCAAGAGTGCTGCAAGGCCCGTTGTCATGCACCAGTTCAAGTCCGAGTCTTCCCTAAAATGGTGTTTTCAGGTTTTACCCCTAGGTACATCTGTGCCAGAGCCGCCTCTACCTTCTAGTATCCTGACAAGGTTGTTTTTAGTGGAAAACTCACAAAATCTCTACAATACTAAAATTCTAGGAAGTTCTTCTATATTAATCCTCAAATTCAATCTCAGGGTAATGTGCTCTAATCATAGTTTTTCAAAATCTAGATTCAATGGTTCGTAATAAACATCCCCTAATACAAAATATAATCCATGGACCCCAGAAGCCTAAATTAGATGCATTATTATGTATCATTGGCATGATCAGTAATGATCCAGTCTCGAATTACCAATTTGTTTAGTAGAATTTGAAACACTAGATACATTTATATGGTTGAGATTAAATCATAAAATGGAAAACTACAACAACATTGTTTCCATAGAAAACACTGAGATCCCATAGAATATCCTTGAAGGTCAGTCATAATATACTTCTTCACATCCTTTTAAATATAAAACATAGAAAGGGGTGAGATCAAATTCTCAGTACGGATAACAATATAGCGAAAACATCCATAAATAAGACTAAATATTTAAGGAAATATATAAAACTAAAACAAAAGCCTTTTCAACATAAAATTCATCATAATATGGAAATTATAAATCAAAATAATGCCATTTACTTACTCACATGAATATTCTAGTGTTTGAATAATCACATTAAATATCAATAGCCACATTCATAATGATGGAATGCATAATTCCATACTTCATTTCCACATAGTCAAGGCTTTGTGCCCAGACTACTAATAAGAATTTTTCATGGCCTTGTGCCAAGACAGTAGTTTGTCTAATGAGACCTACCAATGCATTGAAGAGCTATAGAATGCTCCACCTGTCAAATACTATGTCTAATTCCTTCCTCATATGAAGAGGTTTAAACATAACATAAACATTCATATTAATACTAGCATACGAAATGTCAACACTTTATCCATAAACCATGACTGGTATAAAAATTTTACATCCACATTCAATCATATCAAAAAACCATTAATACAATATGGATGTGTTGTATAATAATAAATCAAATACTAATAAGCTTATAATCCATCTAAGAATGTTGAAATAGATGAAATCAAAACATTTTTTTGGGAAATATCTATTTCTATTTTTAAATAATTTAAAAGTCATAAAATTTTAAAAGAAAAAATTTATTTTGAAAATATTTTTATAATAATGTTAGGGAAGCTTCAATGATTTTATAAGGGTGGAAAATAGCCATGCCTGCTATATATGTTAAAAAAATTCATAGCATAAATTTTTTGAAAAGGTCAATAACAACCTTGTTTAGAAAATGTCGGAAAGATTATTTTAAAAAACATATAATGTCAAATAATTGTATAAAAGACTTTAGCCCATTTTATATTAAATTGAAAAATGTTTTAAAATAAATTTTTAAGAAACACAGATTTGGATTATAAAGAGGTCCCCATATATTTTTACATAAAAACTACCTCAGATAATAAAAAGATTGTGAAATTAACACTTACCTTGTAAATTTTATTGGTAAAGGGTAGGTTATCCTCATTTATAATGGTGATTTTTTTGTTAAATTATAAAAGATTCATATAAAATAATATTATATCTTATATGATCTTATAATAATGCTTTGTTAATAATATTTTAGTATTATCGTCATTTATGGTTTTAACTGGTTCATTTTCCATCATATTCATTTTTACGTAAGTAATTATAGTTATGGAGAGGATGTATCTTAATCATATTCAAAATTATATAATGTATCTAAACATTATTTTTATTCATCTAATGAATATTAGTCTTGAATGGATAAGATGTGGAATGAATCTAATCGCATTCGTGGAGACGGTAATCAGTTCGTATGCATGAGCGGTAATATCATTATTTTGATATTAAAATAATATATAATTGGATGGTATATCATATATAAAGAATCAATATCCTTTTATATTTATTATTTACATCCGTTTTAGATCATTATTATACCCATCCGAATTAGAATGTATTGAGTAAAAACTACACTACAATGTGGAGATGGTAAGCTGTATGTAGGCACGTATGCTGACATGTCATTCAAAGGATGGATAGAATTATTAATATGGTTTTACCAAATTTATAATAACATCATAGTATATATTATATATTGTAGTTATTATTTCAGAATAGAAAGAACAAGGAATGAAGAAGTGGAAGAAGAAAAAACATGAATGAGGTGGTGAAATATTGACCTCTTCTTCGGGTTCTTCCATTTGATTTGATCCAAAGGGTTCATTAGGATAGATTTATGACTAAAAAATGCCAATAGGATTATGGGAGGACAATTTATATGGTATTTGGTTAGTGGTTCGCAGATACAAAGGACTTTGAAGCTGTGAATTAGAGTGAAGGGGAAGTTCCCTTTAATAAGAGGTGTGAGGAGCACTTTAGGAAAGCTAGAAATATTAATTTATAATTATATCATTTTAGGTTTATAATTGCTCAAAAATAAATTATTCAAAGGATAAGGTGGGGATGGGTCTAGAACCATTCAACCAATTGGTTTTATATAGTTTTGGGTCACTATATTAACATTATCGTTTAGATTTAACTCTTAGTTAAATAGTTTCACATTTACCATGTCTCTTTGTATTTTTATATTATATGGTTAATAAACATACTATAAAATCAAAAGAACAAAAAGTGGTTCATTAATGATACACCTATCATTATATAAGTCTTTTGGACTATACATAGATTTTTAGGATCATAATATCAACCAATACAATTGTATTTTTTTTTCAAAACTCATTTAGGCCAATTTTGACATTATTTAATAATTTATTTTTGAAAGTCCTAAATACTTTATTACTTCGCAATAAATACATTTAATTTTTAATAACATGTTTTATTGACGTATAAAATAAGTTTAATTCACTAAAAATCTCAAATATGATTTATTTGGATATTTATAATATAAACTATTTTAATCATTCATTAATATGGAAATTACTACATCATGATGATATAATAAATAAATATAATTACTTAATGTATAAAAATTATAAATAAAATACCATTATGTAGGATATATTTTTAACTTTATAATTAATATTATTAGTTTAATTTATATTATGTGTAACCCTATATTAAAAATGGTTTAGTTATTAAACATCTAATTTAACTCTTTTAACTCTTCGGTAAATAAAATAATAATAAATTTCCTAATATAATCCAAGTCGATCAAAGTGGTTCATATTTTATTCCTAAGGTTATTTTGGGTCGAATTATACTTATCCTATAGAATTAGTACATGTGTTAGGGTAATAATAATATCATTTTTACCCTTAATTACCCTATTTACTTTTAACAGTGGTAAATAAATGTAAAAAGTTATTATTCACCAAAAAAATATTTTCATCTTATTGAACCCCATTTTACATACTGATATTAACTGTGTCTCTAGTATTTTTGATATTAAACTCACAGAATAGGTAAAATTATGTTTTATATAAAATTTCAAATGCTCCTAAGAGGTAGTTAAAGGACTGTAAGAAGTTCAACAAAATGTTTATATATCTAAATTTATTATAAACTGACACTAATGAATTACATTGAAGATATATAGGTATTATGGATCTATTTTGGCCTAAAATAAATTTAATTAAAATTAATAATTATTTAAATAAAAATTAGGTTTTAAACTATAACTTAGTGTTGTTCACTATTAATCAAAAATAGAATGTTTTCAGAAAAATACCAAAAAATCAGCCAATGTTAATTTCGATATTCTGAATCAAAAAATGAATTCCATTTTGAGAGATAAAATTTATAATAATTCAAAAAGTGGGTATTAATATTCATAATGGCTACTTTTATTGGACGTAGTGTGTTAGAATCTCGAAGTTTCGTACAACGCAAGCTATTGCATCATTCAAAAATAAACGTACCGTGGAAGCTTGGGGTGTTACACATAGATCCCTATGGAATGAATAATATTCTAAGCATATAAAAAATTGTTCATAGATCCAAAATAAAATAAATAACTAGTTGTATTTGATTGTGCAACCAATGTATCTAATGTAATATCATTTAGTGATTCCACCTCATTGATGGAAAATACATATTCTCACCCAAGATTATTAGTCATTTTCAGAAATAAATACCCTTGATATATTGTTCATTTGTTTTCATATTTCCCCATATCAATATAAGTTATGGAGTGGGAAATATTATTTGATTCATGAGTTATATTTCATTTCCTCTACACATGTAGAAAATTAAAATTACTTTTCAACATCAATTACTATGTTTCGATAAACATATATCCAATATAAATTTTTTAATCTACCATATTTATTTTTTCCACATTTATAGTTACTTATTGTTCAGTCATACACTTATTTTATTGATATCCTTTGAATTCATTAGACTTGGATGGTTAATTATATACAATGATAGAAGATGGTATTATAACATCAAATGTTAAAAATTTAATAGATATTAATTAAATAAGAAGGATTATAACTATCCCGTTAAATAAACAATCATTTATACTTTCTTTATTATATATACGACATGAAATGATAATTTAGAATATTTTCAATGTTCACCTCATACAAAGAGATAATTTCCAAATCACATTGTTATGAATATAAAATTTTTAAATACAAATAATAAAATTTCTCATGTGAAATTAATTTTAAAATATTCACAACACAATAGTTTATCATTCAATTCCCTATATCTTTTTTCCTCATTAGTGTTTTGAATTAATGAGCCCAAATTATAAACATATTCCTCTGTGAAATACACTTCTTGAATAGAATTTTACTTTTAATTACTTCCCAATGGTATGAATATCATTTTCAGGGGCATGACAAATTTTTTATCAACTAATAAATTTATATATCCATTAAAATATATGGTTCTATAATGAATGATGTAGTATATCATCATTTCATGATTCTATGAACGTAACACTCTGATATATTAAATTATATTATCTTATTCGATTGATTTATTATGAAATTAAATGCAAATAAATAATAATATCAAACAGTTATATATTTTATAATTATAATTCATAAAAAATTATATGAACATCATAACATATATTTTTCATATTCTAGTTTAACTCTATGTTACCATATAACAAAATTAATAATGATGGTATAATATATTCCATTGGTTTTTCTGATTTTTGTCTGATGATCACATGTATGAGTATGGATTGAATGTTGATTCACTAGTTGTTTTCATATACTAAGCTCAAGATGAATTCCAAAAAATACAGTATATGAGAATGAATTTTTAACTGAAGTTCTTGATTTTGGAAAATTTCTACAAGATCAATTCTAGTGAAATCACTACCAACAACATCCACCAAATCATATCTTATGATTCGGTATTATGTGAAGATATATAATTGTCATGTATGTACAAATTAATATTATGTAAATATGAAATTTTGAAAATATTTTATAATTTAATATTAAATTTTATATAACATAAAAGAAAACATATATAATATTAAAATATTCACTTTATTCTGAACAAAAATATTTCTCGTTATGCACTGTTCTGTAGAAATTATTATGAATCAGTTATAAAAATTGTATATGATAATAAGAACTTATGTTTTTCAATCAACATTTCAATATTACATGAGGGTGTATTATTTTAATTTTTCAAAGATAATTATGTTTTTCTTCTTAAAAAATATAGTATATACATATATCGTAACTTTTTTGAAACTATCATAAACTAAATAATAATTTAAAACATAAAAAATTTAATTTCAAAATATTTTTTAATTTAATATTGATTAATTAAAATAATATACTAAATTTAGAAGACACATGTTTGAAAATTTTAATTTATTCTTATATTAATTATAGGAAAGAAATAATTCTTATTTATATCTTTTAATTAATAATTAAGAAACTATAATTTGGGATCACTTTTTTTTGAAATCCCCATTACACATCATTGACTAATATTATGAATGTTAATATCATTTTAAATCATTATTATTGATAAGATTATACTAAATATAAATCTTTTAAAAAAACATATTGTTGTTATAAAAAACTTTTATACATAAGGGATTATAATATTAAAAAAATCTCACCATTAAAAATTTTATTTTTTAAACTAGAATAAATATTTAAATTCGGTATTTTTCAAATTAAATAATAATTATTTATTCATTTTTATTCATAATAACTTGTTAGCATGGATAAAATTGTAGTTACCATGATAAAGGTAAAGTAAGTCAAAAATGAAATTACCATGTCTACAAGTGCTAATTTTTTTAATGAAGGTCAATAAGTTATTTGATAAGGTTTTTTTAAAATAAATTATCTCAACATCATTATATTTCACATCTTGTTCCACATTTCAATTTAATATTATATTATTTTTATATTAAGATGTTATAATTATATAAATTTTATTCCACTAAATTATAATATAATCCCTTGAAAACCCCTTCTAATCCACAACTTAAATTAATTGATTCCATGAGAAACTACCCATTTCAATTTCTATAGAATAATATTCCACATCTTTTTTGCCTTTGGTGGTAATTATTAAGCCATAGATCTGTTTTTTAATTAATGAAATCCATAATATGTTCACGTTATAAACACATATATTAATCTCTCTATAATACATTTATGTATATAAATTTCATATTCAAACCTATTTTACACCATTTATCATGATTAAATTTATTTTATTTATAAAATTATATTTTTCTTAATTGAATAAAAATAATTTATATTTCCCCTTTTCCATTATAAACAAGGGTGTTAATGTGTGTGTTAAGACTTTGACCACCATGATGTGAAAATTTTCAATTTACATCATCATCATTCATTTAATGTTTACAAGGGTATCCTTTTATGTAATATATAATTTATAAAACCCAGAGAAATATAAAATGATAATAATATTTTTACCTTTAATTGTGGGGGGAAATTAAAATATCTCTCATGCATACGTGCATACTGTCAACCTAATAATGAGTGTTTTTTTCTCCAAACATCCATAAAAAGATGAATTTAAAAAATATTTGATGAATATAAATTTTATCATTAAATATTATATATTTATATAAATAATTTCATTCAGTATTTTTGTAACAAAAAACGATGATCATTATGATGTAATATGTTTTTAATGGGATATTGCGCCAAATATTCTCATTATGGATCTCATTCCCTTGAAACAAGCCCATTACATAGATAAAATGTACTTGACAATGTATGAATCATTGAGAAAAAATATTTAAATATATTCTTTGATATGATATTGATTAAATTACTATTAAAGGATGGGGTTTATCGCCTCTATTATGGAAAATGTATAAAAAAACGAGAATTAAAACATTAGATAATGGAAATAGGTTTTTAATAAATAAATTATTGTTAATAAATGATTATAATAATTTATTAAAAAGGGTCATTGATAGGAAAAATAGTCTTTATATTTGTAATCAAATTTTGACCATTTATTGATGTTTTCCAATATAAAATTCCTTGATTTTCAAAGTTTTAGTAATTTATGGATAAATTGGAAGGTGAAATTACAATGGATTTGAAGGAATAAAAAGAAGTCATTATCGGTTTAGAATTAATTTATGAATTTTATTTATTATTATTTTGAAAATTTATAACTATTATTATTTATTTTGTGTAAACATTTACCCTATATTGGCCCACTATCATCCAAGGCAGATGCACCTCTTAGGAATCCCACCAGGTGCCAGCCCAACAACACAGGCCCTTGGAGGGCCATCCCAACTAGTGGAACATGGGGGGTTAGGACTAAGTGTTTCCTACCGGTGATGACACCCTTAATGGGGTATTCGGGTGATCTAGCCCCCCCAGACAAGCATAGGTGGCTTGAAGGTGATGCATGCCACCAGTGTCATGCCCCACATATGCAAGTGTTCATGTTCTGTCCTGAGAGCCTAGTAATTCTACATCTATATTCATGCACATAATAAAATAGTATTTATAGATTACCTCATCAAATATCTGGTAGTCTTTATTGATGATATTGAGGTATACTCTATGATAAAGGAGGAATATGATGATCATTTGAATTCTAATCTAAATATATTGCGAAGGGTGAAAATTTATGAAGGTTACTGTAAATGTAAGTTCTCGATAATGGAATTATAATTCAAGGGGCTTGTTATCACTATAAAAAGAATACTTGTGGACCCTTCAATGATAAAATAAAATAACAGAGTGACATTGGCCATCATCTTTAAAAGATATCCATATTTTTATTATAAAATCACGCTACTGTCGATGTTTTTTGAGGAATTTATTACAATAGTATAACCCACTAACTATGTTAAACTAGAAATGTGTAATGTTTTTCTAGATAGATGATTGTTTGGAAAGATTTAATGATCTCAAGAGAAGGCTAATAACTTATCCCATTATCACACTACCAAATAGTGGATATGGTTTTGGGATATCCCTTGATGCTTCAAAAAATTATTACGTTTTGTACTACTGAATAAATATAATGTTATCTCTTATTCTTCACAGAAGATTATGATCCCTGAGTAGAACTATCTATTTCATGATCTTGATCAAGGGATTAATTTTGCCTAAAAATATAGTGGAACTACACATATCATGAGAATTTTGAAAAATATACTGATCATATGAGTTTAAATAATATTTTCATATAGTAGGGGAACAACATGAATCAATGAAGTTTTTTATAGATAATAATTCTCTATGACTGCTCTATTCATTACAACCATAGAAATGAAATCAAGGTAGATGATGATCTACATATAAAAGGACTTGAAGCCTTATCCATGACGTGGATTGAGAAGGATCCCTTCATCATGGATATGTAGTAAAATGATATTTAATCCATTATGAGATGGGATACATTATATCATTCCATAATGGTTTCACAAACATCCATCCATGAGAAGATCAATGAAATGAAAATTGGTTATCTAGAGCTACAAAAGAATGTTATGGTAGTAATGGAAGGGAAGATACAATATTTCCATATAGATGATGACGTTGTTATTTAGTTTTGAACAATTATTTGTGTTCCATCATCCCCTTATATAAATATTGGTTTATTTCAATATTGACATCGATCATCTTTATCTATCTGTTATGTATGTTCCAGAATGTACAATGTTATTTGAGAAAACTTATTGTTGGAAAATATAAAATATGATATTCAAGAGTATATCAGATGGTGTATGGTATGATAAAAATTTGAAATATAATGAATTAATTACAAAGGGATGATGGAACCATTCCATATACCCACACGTAAATGTGAGAACATCAAAATAGACTTTGTCATTGGCCTCTTGAAAACATACAATGGAAAGAATGTGACATGGGTTATGGTGGATTGAATCACCAAGAATTACAACTTAATTACTATTTTGGAATATTTCCTTCTTCAAAAACATTAATGTTTTTATGTGAATGAAGGGGTGTGGTGGCATGGGTACCACATTCAATGATCTATGATCATGATCAATGGTTCATATCTAAATTCTGTAGAATTCTTCAACATTCTTTGATTAATGAATTGAATTTCAACACTATATACAACCACAAAAAAGATAGACAACTTTAAAGGATTAATTTTACATTTGCGGACATACTGATATCCTACTCAATTGAATTCCATAGTATATGGGATCATGATATCCCATTGGTTGTGTTCTTATACAATAACATATATTAATCAATTATTTATATGGATCCATATGAACCTTTATATGTGATTCAATTTTGATATCCAACATGTTTGGATAATTTTAGAGAATGATAAGTACTTGGACCTGAACTTGAGTATGAAATTATAAATATTTTTTAAAGTATTCAACAACATATCAAAGTTACATAGTGTTAGAAAATGAACTATGGTGATAACCATCGAAGGGAAATGGAATTCCTTGTTAGAGGAAATGCATTCATTTGAATATCATTATGGAAGAGATTCATGTGGTTCAGAAAGAAATGTAATCTTAGACCAATGTGAATTGGACCCTTTTATATCCTTAATTACATAGGATATATGGCCGATCTTCTTGTAATTACCCAAAATATGGCTTAAGTATATGATTTGTTTCTTGTATCTCTCCTATGTAATTACCAACTTGACCCCTCCTGTATACTCAATCCATAGATGGTAAAACTAGAGAATGATCTCTAATGTGAGCAGAAACTAGTGAAGATCATGTACTATAGAAATAATGTTATATGGAACAAGGCTACACATTTTTTCAATGTACTATTACATACCCATATTTTTGAAGAGGCAACATGGGAACCATAGGAAGTGATGATGTAGAAATATACACCGTTTTTTACCTTATAATGTAAAATGAAATTTTGAAGGAGGAAATTAATAATGAGGTGAGAATTTAATGAAATAAAAATATTATCAATGTAATTTAAATTATAATTATGATATAATATATTATAAAACACATATATAACATATATAACCCAATAAAAAATTATTATTATAAATTAATAATAAAATAAGAAGTGTTTATAGAAATTAAAAAATATATATCATTGAAATATTATCAGAATAATTGGAATAATAATATGAATATGAAGAGTAGTAACTCATAAAATATAATTGTAACCTCCCGTTTTAAAATATTAATAAAACGGGGGATCATATAAATTAAAACATGGTATATTTATATCATCGTATAAGTAAAACAACGTTTTAAAAATAATAAATTAAGTTTTTGTATTTGGGTTAATCATGAATGTTTGTTATCAAATTTCTAATAAATATAATGATTTAAATGACATTTTATTTTCATAAATTTATATATTTTCTCTTATTATTATAAGAAAAATTTATGAGAGATTATTTAATTTTTCAACGAATCATGAAATTTAATATAATATTAAATTTGGAATTTTTTCAATATATTATTATTCTAAATAAAAATTAATTTTACAAAATTTAAAAAATTATTTTCACAAAATAGATTGAATTTTTAAAATATGATCATAAAAAAATTGGGGTTCATTTATTGGGATTCTTATAAATTAGAAGAATTTTATACGAATAGTGAAATACAGTAAATTAGGGTATTTAACGAATACATGAATTATTGAGTCATGGTTAATTTATGGATGAGATAAGAACCCAATATTCAATCTATCCTCAAATATTTATTATATTTAGTAATAGGAATCAATACTATTTGTATTCTTTGGGAAAAAATAATAAACGAATGAATAAAATACTAAAATACACTAATTTGGTCCCACTATAAATACCACATCTCCCCTCCTCTTCTCCTCAGATATATAAATCCTTAATGATTTACTGAATTCTATATAATTCCATTATAAAGACTCTTACCCACATCTATGCTCTTCTATTATCAACAAAAGAAAGTACCTGTGTTCTTGATGGCAGTTCTCAAGGAGATGATATACATGAGTTAAAAACCACCACCTTTCTCTTCTATATTCATACGTTTATTAACCTCATTGTTTCCTCTGAAATCCAAATATACATGATATATATAAGTACATATATATAATAGATTTTTTTTCAGGAAATATCAATCATAAAATCATAAATTTTCTCCTTCTATTATAAAAAAGAAATCATCATCCATAAGATTTCGATTCACTTCCTTTATAACGATGAGTTTTTTTCCATTACATCCTATAAGGATATTTAGAAAAAAACTTATTATGGTTAAATATGATTGAAAGTTTATATTATATAAATTTTTATGTTCTATAACTTAAATATATATAATATTAAACAATAACACAAAACTATTTCATAATGATTTAAAACCCAATAAAATGAACTAATAAATTTTCATTATCATTTTATCAAATAAATATTTATCTTATATATAATGAAATGATTTTTCAAAAAAATTTAAATTATACTGTAGTGTAAATATCTGATAGTCCATCATTTATAGTTTTATTCTATTTTACTAGAAGTCCCATAATTAAACATTAGGGAACCTATCAAAAAATAATGAAATGAACACACGGGGAATAATGAAATTAAATCCTAGAAATCATAAAAAATACCATAAATGAGATGAATAAAATTATAATAATTAAAATTTATTTATTAGAGGTTTGGTATTAGTTAATTAATGAATCTATTTTTAATATATCAGATACTAAGTACTATTGTAGAATACCTTCACAGATAAGGTAATGTAATCTCTATGAACCCCCATTTTACCTTTCGTTTATACTTTAATACTCTTTAACGAAATAGAATTATTAATTATTATTATGTAATCATCCTATATTATTGGTATATGCTCTATTGTTTTTAATTATCTCAATTAATATTTATTTTTTTGATATATATATATTTTATAAGGTTCCCTTTTCAATTCCTCCTAATAAGAAAGCTCGATTAATGGGAACTTCCCAATTTGTAACCCATTTTATAGTACACTCCATTATCTAGTTTATTCTACCAATTTTTGTATACTATCCAATTTTTTTCATTAAATACTATATTAGTAAATTTTATCTTTTATTCCCACAATTATGGTTTTCCTAACTAAATACACTTTTGTATATTCAATTAAACTACACCAAAGTGGTTAAATAATAAAATTTCATTAGGAGATATTTCACAAGTTTTCACATCATTTTGATATTAATTATCACAACATATTTCTAATTTTTCTTATTAATTTATATATTTTTTTAAATCCATTCATTGAGGGAAAACATTGTCACACACCCATTATTTATTCCTTATGATAAGATTATGATTCAATTTCCTTACAATGGTAAAAAGTATCATTATAACTTATGTTTGTTTCTTTATGTGGCATAAATATTCATTAACATGTAATGATGGATGCACCCATATTGATCTCTAGTGTATTGGGCAATGTATAGTCTCGTGAGACATAAGTTTTTTATAGTTTGTCGCCATAATTCATTTAAGGGACTTTGTCAACCTTATGATATGGTCATCGAAGTTATCCTGGACTCATGTTGATATAATGATTTCTATTTCTACCACATTAATATGGTTCAATTATATCATGATCCCATGTTTTATGTTTTAAGATTCCAAATTATTATTATTATTTGATTTTTTTTCCTCATGTTATTCCTTCTATCAAATATTTTATCTATATTCCTAGGTTTATTCCCTTACTAAAATTTTTATCTCATCCCTTTATTCAAGTATTCCCCATGTTATCTTCTGAATATGTAAGATCACAATAGAATGTTTAATATTATTATTTATTTTAAATAAAATATTTTTTTTATTTTGCTTTTATGTTTTTTTAATTATGTACCTAGTCTTCAAAACATACTATACATTATGATGCTTTGTTTTAATTTTATGGATAAGTATCCTTATAATAATATATGAATATGTTTAAAATTGAAGGATCACTATAATTCTCCTATCGAAACACGAAAATTTGGTAGAGATAATGTGTTCCATTATTGATGAATTATGGAATTGATATATTTTATAAACTATAAAGAGTGTAATATTTTTTACAATGGGTTGATCAGAATGTCATGTAGTGATGTCATTCAATAATATAGGGATTCCTTGAGAGTTATGAAAGTGCTATCATTTATGTGTCTAGGTATAATAGATTTTTTGGTAAAAAGTTATATTATCAAATGAGATTGAAGCCTTCTTTGATATAGTAGGATAATAGTCCTAGTTGGGGGATTTAGTGGTGGAATTCTAGAGAGACCATGTTATCTTTATAGATTCCAATAATGTTGGTTCTGATGATTAACCTCACTAGGTATTATTATCAGGAAGGTTTTTCAACGCATTGGAATTTCATTAAGTGGTTCTACATGAGTTCAATAGTTCATCCTTCGAATCACTTCCTTGCATGAAAAATATAACTCAACACGGAGAGGGATATTTTAGTGTCTTGGGTTGAAGCATGTCATTTACGATTTTGTGTCTTGTTGTTTGACCATCTGTAATGTGATTATCGAGCATCAAGTTCCAATTAGGTTTCTGAAACCACATGATGTTTCTTATATGAAGTGTTTGAACACATCGATAGAATTTATTACAAATTTACCTCACCCTTATGTACATTTTGGTGATATGTAGGTCATATTGAATCATTTGGTGAAATTATCCCACCATTTTGAGATTTGAGTATCGATATCAGTGGATGTTTTATCACGGAAGTATTCTGATGAGATTGTGATTCTCTATGATGTATTAATGAACACCATATCTAATCATAATTAAAAATTTTCCTAACAGATATAAAGATGAAATCATCGTGCTTCTTGTCATTATTTATTACATATCACTAATTTTCAACCATAGAGGTACAATCGTATAGATAAAATTATGCATACTCTTAAATTTATTATTCATTCAAGATAGATTTTGGAGGTTTGTTAATGAAGAACCTATATGTGGTCTTGATTACTTAAATCATTAGTTTTCTTTAAACCATTACAATGTATCAATTTTATGCATTTTATGTATAGACATTCTATCCACTAATATGATAGACGTTTGTCAAAGTGTCATCAATTCTCGGGCTATAACTATTTTAGAGGCTGATAGAGATGGTATAGTTTAATTATGAGCAGATAGAAGTGGCATAAGATCATCATAAGTCCAATATTGATCATAGGATGAGACCTAGAGTGTTTGATGATGGACATTATGTTCCATGAAAGTGAATTATCATTGTGAATAGTGAATGTTTAGTCATGAGAGTATGATTTTTTTCTGGTTTGTTATAAGATTCATGGGGATGGATCATGTTGGATATATGTTGTATCATATAGAACACCCCCATAGATGATCAAGATAAATTATTTTTTTATGTCTTCAAATTTTCCATATCCTTAATGATGGTTCCAATGTCATTGATTGGGGTGATATCAAAGTTAATAGTGACGTTACATTTGAGGAGTATCATGTGGTAATCTGTGACTAATAGGATATGATGTTGTGTTTGTATGTTATTCCATTAGTTTGTGTCTTGTGGAAATATGGTAGAATGGATGACAGTACCTCAAAATGATAGCCACCAATGAATTCACTATGTCCCAAGATAGTCTATGGTTTTAATTTATTTACATGCAATTGTAATGTTATCGTGATTAATATTTTTTATAGAGATGCATTTACGCATAATAAATTATAAAATACATTATAAAATAATAATTATATTTGGTTGGAAACCATATGTTCTTCAACCATGATAATGTTTGTATCTTGATTTTCAAGATAGTGTACTATATATGTCTATGTTTTGTTCAACATTTTTTATATGATTTGTTTATATTTTCCAATTTTGATGAAATTTGGGAATAATGTAATGTTGATACTTTTCTTGGTCACCTAATAATTACATATCATCTTTATTGGATCTTTATATTTTTCTATTTTGTTTAGAATAAATTTAATTGCCAATTCATGTTATATATGATATTTTTTCATTCCATTTTAATAAGGAATTAAGTAAAAAACATGATATTTTATTGATTTATGATTATAATAGAAAAAAGATGTGTCGTATGTAAAATTTTATTCTTATAGAATTTTTAAACTAGAATTGATTCAAGAGAACATGTTTAATAAACAATATATTATTACAAATAATGTTTTAGGAATCTAATATTTGTATCCTTTATTAAATAAATCTGTTAATTGAATATGGAATATACATTATATATATATATTCATATATTATTTTCAGATGAGTAAGACTATTTTTGTATGAAGGATTAATTTCTTATGGTTGGGATCATATGATATCTTTTTTTTGTAAATGTAAAATGCATTATTTTTTATCCTAGTTTCCCATATTTAAATTGATGGTTTCTTTCTTATATGATCATATTGATGTGCTACCCTCTATGTTATTTGTTGAGATACTGGAACAGATAAATGGATATGGGAAGGGGGGCCCATGTATGTGGTAGTAGTTGATGCATGTCACAGGGAGATTCATGGTGATATGCTTGAGTGAGTAAAGAATGGAACTGATAGTTATGAAGTGTTTTGAAATTATTCATACCAATTATTCTGAATAAATTTCAGATTCATGCATAATAAATCTATTGAGAGGAATAATGGAAAGGTTATCTGTTTATCTATACTCATTATCCTATTGATTGATGCTACTGTATTTACTTAGTTATGATTCTATTTAATGGAATAATAGGATATCTTACAATATCAATAATTATTGAGTGGTAAGAAAATGAAATTCTTGACCTTATGTGTTTCTTCTTTCTACAAAATGTTATTAACTATCTTTTAGGATTGTGGGTTCATATTAGATTATGTTCATAGGGAATACATTTCCATCTAGTTGTAAATGAAATGTAAATCAGAATAATGTTGAATAATATATAATGAATTTATTAATGTGAAATATAATTTAAAATATTTTAAATAAATAAATTAATTTATTTTGTCTCAAATTTTTGTGTCCTTAAAGGATATATAGCTCTTACTGGTGGGAGTAGGGTTTTTGACAAACGAGAACTACAATTCAACTTGATACAGGGTTATTTGAAATACTATGGCTATGAAATATATAATATCCTATATTTTATGTTATTTCATATTATACCTCAGCCATTCTGGTAGTGTGAATGGAAGCTACATGACAATGAGAGTCTATTTTCCCCTACAATTATGTTGGGGAAGGATAGTTGGATAACCTCCACCTCTATATCTGCTATCTTATCTTCGTAGAACATTATACTTGTATAAATTGTGGATTAATTTTCCATATATGTTATTAATATATTTTAATATATTCTGGTTATTCCACACAAATTAATATTGGGATATACTATTAAAATTATTATTATAGGTATGAAATTTGTTGGTAGTGATGGATTACGATAGATAATCAATTTATGGGTTGTGGTAGCAAGAGGTACAATACCTGTTATATGATACACAAAATTTAGGGAGTCAATGTTCTTGAAAAATATATGGTTTATCAACAAAGAGGTGTATTGGGATAATATGATGCATTGCTTGAATTTTTTTATTTTATATACCTGGTGTTTTCATACTGGATTATTTTATTTTGATACAGATCAAGAAGAATAATGTTGGGTCAGAGAGGTAATCCATTGGAGATGCGATAATTGGGTATCCTTTTTCTAATATATTAAATAATCTCTTTTATAGGATACATGGTGAGATATATATATTTTTAGGCTATAAAATTATAAAACATGTTTTGGCTATGAGTTAGTTTTACTTATTGTTCACAATGATTTAGAATTTTTATTTCATTTTTTTCAGGATGGTCTCTTGAGAGGATCCTACAAATGTATACATATTATGATCAACATATATATATATATTCATTTTATTAAATCAAATTTGGATATAGGGCTTAGTATTACTATATTTTAGAAGATTATGAGCTATTTGGTTTATGTGTTCATCACTGACATATATTTTCAAGTTTTTTATCTCTTGTAAGAAATTACATTTATGTACAAGGGTTTTAACACACTATAAATGAGTTGTATTTGATTTGTGTAGATTTCTTATCATTTTATTTTTCATATTAATTTAGTGTTAAATTCGTCTAATAAGTATGTTTATATTCCATTACTCCTTTTCATGACCTCGTGACATATTAGAAGAATATTTAGTTTGTTGTAATCTCCCTTCTCTCATTGTCATCTCTAGAAGCGTACTATAGGGGAGGTGATTTTTCCCTTCACACATGGTTTGAAACTCAAGGGGGATAATCATTGGTTGATAACACAAAAATTAAAAATCACATTGAATGATTTATTTTATAGCTAGTTTGGATTATTATGTTACCAAATGCTGGATAGATCAAAATAATTTATCTAATGTAAAATTAATATTAATATTCATCTATATAATGAAAAAAACCAATGTGAAAATTTAAAAAACTAATACTTTTAAGGTCAAATTCATTTTTATTTATGATAATTTCATTATATTTTGAATTATTCTTCACTCATTTGAACCCTTTTTTCTATTAGTAATGGAATTATTATAAGGAATCATATTACTCTTTAGTGTGAAGGTTAATGTTATGATCACCTAAAAATGAAAAAATTGGAATGGGTGATTGGCTAAAACATTTAGTGATTATTACAAGAGAACTACTATGAATCATGTTTAATAATGTAACTATCATTGAAATCCTGAATGTATTAAAGAATAGAAGGATTGAGGCTCCTGAAGATTTATAAAATGAGGATGATGACATAATTGATATTAAACTAGCAATATATGAAAAATATGGGAAGATTCATTTTAGGAATTTCCTCAATGGGAATATAAGATTCATTAGTTGTGGTAAATGAGTCAAATGAGAAAACATCTATCTAGGAAAATGAATAGTTTGGTTAAAATATAGAAAGAAGACATAACACATCCAAGGGAACCCAAAACAGTTTAATGTATTATGTTACCAAAACTCAAAAAGTAACAAAGTAAATGCCCTAATCAAAGAATATATGAGGATATAAGGAATATAAACACTTTCAGACCTAGGATGAATGTAAGAACATTTGAACCAATTATTTTTAAAGAGGTTAGAGGTAATCAAATCTTACTTACCTTCTACTTAGATTTAGAATATTTTTTATTATACTATCAACTGTATTGTATCTGTGAATCATTATTAAAAAATCCAGTCACCAATAAAATTTATTATTATGTTAATGAAAAAAGTTACTAATATGATTACTAGATATATTGAAATTAACTTATTCATCATCATAATATCCTCACATAATAAATTGACTCGACATTCAATGTTGAAGGGTTATAATCCCATTGACTTAAGATTAATTTCCAAAATAAAATGATATTTTTCTATTTAATCTATGAACATATACTATTTCAATGCAGATTATCAATTTTATATGAAGAAATTTAATTTTTTATATATAAAATAATACATACATAATAGGTACCATTCCATGAAATGGATAGGTACAATAAGTGATTTTAATTATTCACCATGACATTGAGGATTATATATTGATGAATTTAAATATATTCTAAACCCTTCGATATTCCAACATTAAAATGATAATTAAATTTTCGTGAGACAAGTTATTTAATAGAGTATAATTTAAATATCCACAATTTGACCTTAAATAAATGATATATTATATGGTTTTCTCAACATGCAACACTGGTTACAATACCAACATAGACCATCATATGGTGTCCCTATAATTAGTAGGTCCAATAAGGAATGAAAAATTATAAAATATATATAAATTAATATATATATATATATATATAAAGATATATATTAAAGTAAAAAACCAAAATAAAATCCATCATGAACGTCGTAATTAAATACTAATTCTTAAAAAATAATAAAATCACTTATCAAGATTAAAATGTATTTTATAAATTGGTTATTTTACTATTTTTGATATATTTATGATTACACTAAATTTTATAATAATAGTTAATATACCAAACAAATATTTTCATTAAATTTTTTTCTTCACAATATTGTATAATTCAATTTTATAGTTGAATTTTTCAAATTTATAATTTGAATTTGAAAAAAATATCAAAATTTTTGGATTTTTCAAGGTCATATTATCTTACCATGTATTTTTAGAATTATTATAAAATAATTTATTTTTTGGTGTATAGTCCATAAAATCGATTTTTTAAATAATATATATTTTAATAGATCACCTAATATAATCATCACCTAAAACATTAGAAACATTTTTATACTCAAAATATATTTATTTTATGTTACAAGATATTGTTTAAAAAACCATATTTTTAATTATAGAAGTATATTTTATATTTTCACAATAATTAATAATTTATCAAAAATTAATTTTAATACAATATAGATTAGAATTATAAATTTAGTTTTAATCTATTGAATTAAATGAATGAGATTTTAAATATATATACTCTTGGTCCAAGTGATCTAATATGGTTAAAACTATTTTTAGTCATGATAGTTAGGTAATATATAGTAAATATTAGAAAACCTAATTAAAAAAACTATTTTACACAAAATTACAATTCTCTATGAATTGTGTTTTTTAAAATATATATGAATAAATTTTAAAATAAATCTAACATATAATAATTATAAATATATAAAAATTAGTTAAAAATCATTTAATGGGTAGTCACTAATAAATTATACTATGAACCATTAAGGACTATAAATTTAAATTTTCTATAAAAAATTTGTTTTTCAACACATTATATGTTCTCATATTCAAGTTAACTTTCACATATTTAAATGATTAATATTGAAAATTGTGGCCCAAATTCAGATTGATCACATGATGATTTTCTAAAAGGATGTATATATGTTATGATCCAACACTGAAAAAAACTGTATTCATCATTTTTAATTCATTATTTCATATTTTTATATTTATAGGTTCTTTTCATTTTACATTTTCAGATAATTATTATATAAATCATAAATAAATGGACCATATACTTCAAAGTGGTTACTTTTACTCAGTATCTATTTTTCCCATAGAGTATATATTTTAAAATGAATAATGGTTTAGTTTTTCATGATAAATATTCAATACATTCAATTGTAAATATTTTTTATTCATACCCATCCTTTATTTAACATAGAATCATACGTTAACTACACAATCCACCCAAGTCAGCCCATCTCGATGAGGTATAACAACGACAAAGGAAATTAATCATGAATAAAACCAAAATAAGACATACAGATAATGTTCGACAAGGAAGAAAAACATAAAATCAGATCCATATAATCCAATCCAAATATAATAGAAATTAAAATTATGAACCATTAACGAACAAAAAAACTCAATGTTTCCAACTTTAACCACCAAACCTCCTCATACCGAAGGCATCGACAATAAGAGAATATTATATGCTATAATATTTCCTCCCATTTTTTGGACACTGCAATACAAATTCATTAACACCCTAATTGAAAATTTAGGGTGTGATCCAAAATACTAGTAATATACCTCCACAATGTCATTACAATGTCATGCACGCCGAATAATATAGTTCCAGTTGAAAAAATAGTTTCAAAAAGGTTTTTCATATATCTAAACTCATTTATTAATCATTTCTCTTTTCTATTAAATAATTTCACGTCCCTATGTATAATATTATTATCATTTGAAGAGATAATATATGGGGGAATATTTGAATCTATATCATAAGCATGTAATAACATATCAATGACATAATGAAATATGTGAACCCATGTCATACAACCTTATGTGGAAAATATGTGATCAACAATCCAGGATGAAATCCATCAACCAATAAGTAAAAGTAAATGACATAGATATATATATATATATTGGTCGCTATACTATGGGAAAAAATAAAATACATATTGTATCATTAAAGGCATATATCCATAGTAATAAATATCAATTCCATTAACTCTCCATCGATATCCGAAAAGAAATCCATATTGGTGTCACACACACGAGTGTCACCTGCGTCCCTTTCTCGATACTCCTATTATTACCAATGTTACAAGTTTGTATAAATACATGTTAAAACCATGATTATAATTTTAAAAACTTTTAAAAATATATTCCAATCCTCTTTGATGTGTTGAAAACCATTTCCAATCCAAAAACATCATTTAATCAGTTAATGGAGAACATGGTGAGAAATAAAACATTTTAAAAGAAAAAACCTTTTATTTTTTTCATTCCATGAAATCCCCCGAAAAAAATATTAAATAATTTCATTGACTATTAAAAATTAATAATACAATATCTATAATAAATTCATATAATTATCCCCATTTTATATAAACACTTTCCTCAAAATAGAGGTATAATATTTCATCTTGAACAATGGAAAAAAGGAAGAGTTGATTGAATCCACATGATACAGTATCCATAATTAATGACATCAATATTATTAAAAATACTATATGTTTAGAATTCACAACTCATTCATGTTCCACAAGATGGGAGGAGAAGTGGACTTGTGAGGATATTCAATGAATAGAATAAATAATAATAAAAATAAAAAATACCTTGTTGTGATATCTAATGAAAGAAATACGTTTCCTTATATTCAATGCGGAGAGACCTCTAAAGCCATGGGAAAGTTCTAAGACAAACCAAAAAGTATATTATTAGTGATTATAATTAAAACAAAACAATGGAAAAAATTGTAAAATCATGGTTTTTAATAGATCATAAGGGGGTTCCATAATTTCGTGTGACATGCCACATCATTAAACTAACAGTGTTAACTAATCATACACCGCTACTTCCCAATCCATATGATGTTATGTTTTAGGCACATATTTAGTTTAAAAATTAACCAACTACAAAAATACCACTATCTAAACGGTTAAATAATTTTACTAGAGTCCATATTGTTTCAGTCACCATTCTCAATCCATGAAAACCACCATTAGCCAAACATATTATCATACATCACAGTTACCATGTAATAAATCTATATTTGTTCCTTAACTATGCACTAATATTTTTTCCTCCAAAACCCCTTATTTTTATCCCAAAATCCTATGAATTTTATTGGACCCCAAAAGAGAAAATCAAGGCTTGACTAAGGAATACCTGAGACCCAGAGGGAGTCACAACTCTCCCAACTATAATCTCTTTCATTCCCCAGAAATTCCTATTGATTATGGACCTATCGAAATAGATGTCAATTGTTTCCTCATCAATTATTTGCACTAAAATGTTTCGGGGATACCATGTATACACTTCCACTTTAACCAAACCAATGGATTCATTTTACAATGTTATATCATATACTATTAATCTATAATATTTATTTGTTTCTCCAAAAAACGGTATTGGTCTCAATATCAACATCCTCCCACTCAATAAAAAGGTAATATTATGGGTGATACCTCTTTAAATGGAATAGTACACATCAATGCTATATTACCTACTGAACTGATGATATACCAAGATAGATGAATCTCAGAGAAAAAATAGATCACCATTACCAATCATTAGTTTCCAACAAAAATGATTCATATGATATTTTTAATATCTATGTTCAATGACTATTATATTCGGGATCAATTACTACACATCTGTTGTCTCTTAAACAAGAATCATCCCAAACAAGGACCACTCTCCCATATCATCCCATCATAAGGGATATCTACATGGATTCCAATAAAACACTTGAATGTGATCAATGATTATGAAATCCTTGTATCAATTTTTATTGTAAACATCTCCATTATGAAATTGATTTTCCCAAGATCCATCAAAATCCAATATGTGGGTTTGAATCATATCCTTAAGAACCTGAACAACTCTCTCTATCTATCCATAGGTCTATTTACAATAATTAGTGATAAATTTCATCTTAGAACAAATCACCTCATTAAAAAATTTCTTGAACCTAGATGATAACCTTATATCCCTATTCGATACAATATATTAGTGAACCCCATGAAGTCTCAAAAACATCCAGACCTAAAATTCTCTGAGTTGTTTCTCTTTCATCATCTCCATGATTGAAAATAAATGAGTTGATTTTATAGTTCACTCGGTGATAACCCAATTATAATCCATTCCACTAATATTACATTAAAAAACAATGATGATGTCTATAGAAATATTATCCCATTTTCAAAATATAATTCATTAATATTGTAACTAACTAGTAGGTCATTGGTGTTCGAACTTTATTTCCTGACCAACAAGACACCACAAGATAAAATCTAAAAACTCCTCATCCCTAGTCATCAATACTAACACTTAATGTTTTGATAAATATTTATATCCCTATAATTTAATGACTAACAAGACTAGTGTCCAATATCCAATTACCCTTAGGGAAACTATAACAATTATCCTTTTGTAGAAGCAGAAACCTCCATAGGTAGTCTGAGACCACTTACATGAGGTCTCCCCTCCATAAATCCTTTTACCCATGCTATGTCACTCAGTCTCTCTCACCTTCAAGATTTTATCTCATTCATAAAAAGATAATTCCATTTACATTGAATCCAAAAACATGGTACCACAAACAATGTCCACTACCAACCTCATCATAGTAGAATAACATTTTGTATACCACTCCTCTAGAAATTTAGTCATGTCTTATGTGAGAAATTTTATACAAAAATCATTGTTAAAAAATTCTCCTTTCACATGAGTATATCTAATATAAGAAAATAATATTCCTTAGATTCATATCCAAGAATCTCTGTCACAAAATATTTTCCCTCTATGTAATTTTATCCATTATTTTCTGATCTGAATACACTATCATCATCTCCCCAATGATATTGTGACATGATGATTAAAGGGAATGCATAACTGATTCCAACATGTGACCATGGGTAGGGTAGTCAATCTTATTAAGGTTTAACTAGTGAGTCACATAGGCCACTACCTATTCCGCTATATTAAGTCACATCTCAAATCGTTAAAAGTAGTTTCGTAGAGAATACCTAATCCCAAAAACATTTTTTGATGAATCAAAACTTTTACTAATGTCAACCTCACCTTCATCACCCCAAAATATCTCTGAAATTATTCATTCCATTCCATCATTACTCCCTTATAGGATAAATATTTCATTCAATGTGTCAACATAGAGAAATATAGAAAAAACCTTATATAGTAAAAATCCAAATATAAGAATTCCTATATCTAAGACACATATATTGTATTATACTAGGAAATAATAGAATATATATTTTCAAGGATGACCAAGACACCACACTCAAATATCTCATGTGTTATAAAATTCCCATCCATGATCCAAAACTCAAATTTGGAATGATTAGTTTATAGATGATGTTCTTTCAAGGATTGAATAATGTATCCAAATGGTCTGATTTCTCCAACTATATCATATAGTAGCTCCATAAAAACATAAATAGTATATTCCAAGAACTGATGAAATATTAGGTTTTTGAATTCTCTAAATAATGTTGGAGCATTCATGAGACCCAATGTCATATCTATATACTTGAAATTACATTTCTAGATCATAAATAATTTCGTAAGTACATCCTCTTCTCAGACTTTCAAGTAGTGGCACCCTAAAAAATGGTGAATATTTAAAATTTATAGTTCCCCACTATGTTGGTCTAAAAGATCATCTATCCGAGTAAATGTAAACTTGTTCATAATAGTCATAAATTTCAACTTCCAATTATCCACTCATATTATAAGACTATAATATTTATTGTTAGTTAATAGGATTAGTGAATCCAAAGGTGGAATGCATGGATGAATAAACCCATTTTCCTATATTAACATAAGATGGACTATATTCTCCTCCAAATCAGTAGGTTCCATTCGATAAGATGACATAGAAATGCACATTTTACTATGTAGCATGTCAAAAAAATAGGACCGCTATAAATGTTGTTAGACCATAAATATAGTTTTGAAAGAACGTGGGGTACTCACGCAACATCAAAAGAAATAGAAAACACAATAAAGGTTCATTAGTGTAATATAAAATCATTTACAATCATTGTGAGAGTAGCCCAACATACGAAAAAACAACTTCCACCCTTTATAATCGAGAGTCCCACTCTCCATGAAAAAAATGGGTGACCCCATCAAATGATAAAAACTAAATCCAGTGATAGTAATAGTTGATCTTGTCCATAACACAGATCATCTAATCCATACCATGTATTAGGTTAATGATTTTAATATCGATAACAAAACATTCCAATTTCACTTCATACTCAGCTATCATCAACAAACTTGTGGGACACTTGAAACCTTGTTTGGAACTCTTTCCCAAACATGTAGATGGATATAGAAAGTATGATATATGTTCTAAATGTAAAGCCAAAATTCCATCTAACACTGACGATATAATTTAATGAGTATCACAAACATAAAATAAAGCTGGTACCATATATGATTAAATAAAAATCACACTTCTAGTAGTTGTTATTCGTGTTTCATATGCCTCTAGAATATAATTCGTCACACAATGTTTTATGGTATTAGATACATGAACATACCCCTTGACCTAAGGATTAAAACTACCACCCTTGGAGGCCTTAGTAGAAACCAATGAACCCTTGGTGAGACTATATCCTATATTTTCAGTTTTATGATCTTCTTCAAAAAAATTGCTTCAGATTTTCAGATTTCCCAAAATGATGAAAAGTAAAAGGAGACTATGTAATGTTAGGCATGGTATGAAAAAATATAAAATATAATAACATGAAATATAATGATATCTTCATGATTACCCTTAAAATTATCCTCATTAAATGTGACCACCATTGTGATTCCTTTTCTTTTTTAAAATACACACCATGTCTAACAAATGCACCAACTAAATCTCCACTAAAACAAGACATTGTTAAAATGCCTTCCTATGACAAGGATACTTTGTTCATTATATTCACTAAGTTTATAATGTATGTGATAATTAAAAATGGATAAATATTAGGCCCCATTCCCAACTCAAACCATTGAACCTTTAGGCTACAATTGTTAACTATATATAGTTCTAGATGAACTAATTCAACAAAGTTGGTTGAGTACTCCATAAAAATACACTCCCATTTCTCCCATGTTAGAAACTCTATGGTCCCCACAACATGTAATGTATCAAGGTATCAATGATGATTGAATACATTCTTTTAAGTCTCACACATATTTTCCTCATGCGTATTTACTTTTGTAAGGGAGTACCACCATATCCATCAGGCTCCCTCATGAATGTATGTTGAAAACCCCACCATAGAGTCTTCATGATTCTTCCTGGAGTTGGAGATAACCATAATAATCTCAAGATACTACTCATATTCTTAGGATCATTTATAACCATCGAATATTGGTGGGTGTTTCTTAGTGAATTTAGTTTAATTATCTACACACATCATGGGATCTCATCCCTAACTTGAACCGGAGTCTAAATTGTAATGATTAAAACATAAAATATAGAAGGGCCCACTTGAGTATTCTCATTTGGATCATAAATCACAGTTTCCTCTCTCATATGTTGAATACATATTCTATGAAGAATTTTATATTAAGAACATAATGATTACTAATCATCTTTAGAAAATAACCCAAAATCATTGGACTATATCTAGAATTTTTTTTAATTATTTAATACATCCTAAATTTAATAAAATTAAAAATTCCACCAAAACAAAGTGTTTATATATGATGAAACATGCTAAATTTAAAAAAAAAATCACATGTAGTTATAATATATGACCCAAATAATTCTTCACAATAAATATGTGAATCAAACAATACCAACATGTCTTTATATGGACAATCATCACATTCGGAACATCCATATCGAAGGAAGTTCTAATAAGAGAATAAATTCTTCTACAAGTTACACTTCTTATTACCTATATTCTAAAATAAACCATCAAACCCAATAGAAAAAAGAAGGGTGTGAGAAATAAATCCTAGTATGATTCCCCCATAGGGTCTATAAAATAAATAATATTAAGAATTAAATTTTTCTATCATTTAATAAAAAATAAGTTTTAAAAATCCCTTCCATAAATTGAAAATCATTTTTAAATTGATTAACTTTTTTTCATAAAATGTTATCATATCCATAAAGCAGTGAAGAAGAAAAGTTGAAGTGAAAAAATTGGGAATCATATCCACAAACATATGGTAAGCATGTAAAGGCACATTAATTCCCTATTACATCATATGAAACCATGTGATGTAAACTTATTTGAGAATCATGTGAACAAAAAGACATAATAAAATCCATTATATGATAAATAACAATAAATTAAAATGAACTCTGTATTGGGAAATAGAATTTAAGAATAAATATTATACATAATAGATCCTAAAATTCATATGTTAGAACCAACTAATATTGTTAATGGCAGCAATACATTGAGATCTTGAATAAAATACCTATTGGTTTGACACACACTAGGGATTCATATGTTACATTCTCAATACACCCAAGGTTCCCAAGGATAAATGATGGACAATGCACATTTAATATCCGTGCTAAAAATTTATAAAACCTTTTATAATCCAATTAAATCCTCCTTGGTGTTTGAAAACCATTTCTTATCCAAAACCATCATTCATGCATTTAATCAAATATATGGGGTGCGTGAAAAGATTTTTAATTTATAAACCATTTAAAAAAAATTTATTTCTAATAAATCACATGACTTCAGAAATAACATCAATTAACTGAATAAATATAAGGAATATTATTAGAGTGATAAAAAATACATTCAATTTACTAATTGTATCAATACACCTAATTCAAAATGGAGGTCGAAATATTAACCTGTAACAAATTTTACTAGGGAAAAGTATATCATATCCTAGAAATTATACATCGCCAAGAAAAAACATAAATACATAATCAATATCATTTAATCAAGTATACATAGTAGCTTTTAGTTCCATGTAATGAGATGAGAAGAGATCTATTAAAGATACAAAAATAGAAGATAAACTAGATTAAAAACAATACATACGTTAATGTTATCTATCAAAAATGAATGAATTACAAAATAAATCCAATGGAAGTTACATCCAATGCATTGGGGATGGATTAGAAAAAAAATTAGATTATGAGGTATTATTCTTAAAACCAACAAAGAAAAAATCTTAATATAAATTTTTTTAATAGTTTGAATTTTGGGGGCATTGTTCATGGGGCATAGAGAATGCTTAAACTAACCATCCACCCTAACCACACGCCCATACATTACATTATTCATGGCTATACAATTTTTCTACATTGGTATTTTAACCATATAACATACTTACGAACCCCTATATCCAAAGGGTTTATGATTTTCATAGGAGGCTAGATGGATTCTTCAACCATGGCCAAACCATGAAAACCACATCTATCAAAACATAGTTCCATAACACATGGTTATTGAATATTTAATATTGTAATATAATGTAACAATTTAGATGACCATTTTCATCCAAAAACATTTTTTAGCCTCTAATCACAAATATATTATCAGAGAAAAAAAACACTAATTTACCATAGGAAAAAAGATGACCCATAGGATTCCACACATAAACCCTATGAAAAAAAATTTAAATCATGGTATGAGAACAAAAAACATAATAGGTTAAATAAAATAATGAATTGTGATAGTTCACAGAAAAAATGAAACCCCATAAAATAATTACCTTTATCATTTATTTCATTTTTTATATGAAATTAATCATTTCCACATGAGAGAAATAATATTTTCATTAATGGAGAACACCGAAATTCATATCTATAAAATAGAGTCCCATTTTAGAAGAATTAGTGAATCTTATTAATAAATAGTGTTATAAATAATGAGAGCATAGTTAAATACATTGGAGAAACCAAACTAATTTAATCCATCTTTACTTACCTTTATGACATGGAACATTAATGACTTTTTTAGTCTACTATAACGGGGATCACTATTCTTACAACTAGTATCAGGGTCAACATTAAAATAAGTAATATTCGGATCACTCCTCGAATAAGAGGTATCAGGATCAGTAATCATATAATTTGTATCATAATCATTCATTCATAATTTATAATTATGAAGGACCAAATCTTTAATAAAGAATTTCACACTTATACCTTTCCCCCATTAAACCCTTAAAAACACTTAATCCCATATGAAATACATTTTGATATCCAAATACCATTTGTATATGAAATCCTGTTATCAATACCAAGATACCTACAAAAAAATTGAAAAAGTGTTAAACATTTTAGAGAAAATGAAATATTTTAAATGAATAGATACTTCATATAACAGTTATTATTTCATGAAATCCCATTGAAGCCATATATGATAAAATAAAACCATTCTTTTGTATCAATTTAAAAAAATTCCACAAACATATTCTTAATGGAAAACCATTGAATGAAAGTAAAAAAGTGATATAAAATTACATTTTGTTATAAATTTATTCTAATATAAAATCATCCATTAATAAATTTTATGTACTTTTACATAGAATAAAAATATATTTAAAATAAATTTTTTAAATATTTTATAAGAGTTTTTTAGGTAAAGTGTCCCTTACCCCATGCTTGAATCTCAACTCAGAATCATTTTCCAGCTTAATAATATAATATTATAATTATTTAAACAATTATGAATATGTTTAATGTCTCTTGTTCAATTTATTTTATTTATTACTCTAATATATATAATTACATAATCAATTATCATCACATCCGATGTTCTAATGATATTCGCCTTTTATGTCCAAATTCACTGTAGTAGATTGAATATGAAAAAATATTTCCTTATTCAATAAAATCATATACTGTAATGGTAAAATAATTATAATTTTAGAAATCAGTTATAATATTAAATCCAATAATGAAATATTGTTATGAAATCTGAACTATGTTTCAATCTTGGAGATAGTAAGTCATACCTATGCATGAGTATCATTTACAATTTTCAGTGATCATAACATAAAGAAGTAAATAATTATTTTCTACATATATATTTATCAATATATCATAAAAATGATAATAGGTATTTTAAAAAATTATAAATATAATCCATGTTATATGGTTATATAAATTGAATCACATCACTACGTGGAGGTGGTATTACATACATACGCATAAACGAAAATACTAATTTTCAATATATAGAAAGGTATAAAAGTAGATGTAATATTATGTTTTTATAGAAATAAATATTTTTAAAATATAAAATATAAAAATTAAATTCATCATTATAAAAAGCAATGAAATGTGGTGAAGGAAAACAAACCACACAAGCTCATGAGGTGATAGTCCCCAATACACAAAAACTATGATTTTGTTTGACATTTGATGGAAGATGACATAGATATAGGGTATGAAATTAAAATAAAAATAAGTAAATAAATATATAATACATCATTTATTATTCTATCATGATTATTTTAGATAATAAGGATTTATAATAGTAAATAAAAGAAAAATATGTTGAAAAAAACTGTACAACTTCATCTAACAACCTCCATTATTTACACGTTAATCCATCTAAGTATGTTATTCAACAAAATAATATACCTCAATAATATCTATAGTAATTATAGTAATCAATTAGGGATATATTTTTCTGAACTAAATGGAACTTTAATTGTGTATATAAGAGGATAGTTGTTCCCTCTTATATTGAGGGAAGGGGTATTCTTTGAATTTCGTGAAGTATTAAATTTATATAAATGAACTTCTTTATTAAAATGTATCCAAATTCGAAATTTTGTTTTAAAAAATATGTATTTTTATAAAAACTATGATCCTATAATAGTTGGAAATGATAAAGATATTTTTACAATCATATATATAAATATATATATTTAACCCTATGTTAAACATTTTTATTATTACCAAGAAAATAATGTTTATTTACATCATAGTAGTCTAGATTGATAATATAAAACGAAAATTGGCCCACAAATTGATTAGTATTGATATTTTTTAATATATCCAACTATGTTTTTATAATATAGATATTTGTTTAATTTTAAATCATTAAAAAGTAATTTTTTATTAAAAAATATCAGGTTTTTCATTTTTGAAAATACATGATATATTATAATATGGTTTGTGTCTAACTCATGTAAAATAGTTCCAAAAATAAATGCATGTAATGATAAGTATGATATTGTATTTATATAGATATGGAAAAAAATTATATGTTTTTATATTATTCGAATCCTTTTCCTTTGGATTAACCTCTCAGTCTCCCAATTTCAACATTAACTATATTAATATCATTATCAATATTAAAGGGTAATAGTTTAACTTACATTTTGAAATTTTGATTTCAAATTGTGGAGGGAAATTTTCACCATTTAAAATCCAAATTATCTTCTTGAATTTTTTTACAACTTTTAATTAATTTAATAAATTATTTTATAACAAAAAATATTATTAATGTCATTTTGAGAACTTTTCACATACAAAGACAATAAAAATAAGATTAAATCAATATAATTACCGTAAATTCAATTAAATCATCAATTATATGTTATTTTTGTCTACAAAATCTATGAAACATAATAATTCATTCATATTATATTACATTTAATAGAGTCAATGCAATTTATTTTATTTCTCTACTAATTGGAAAAATATTCAGTCGGAATTCTGTCAGAAATTAGAGAAATTTTTTCATCACTAATACTTTTTAAAAAATAGATGATATATAAATCAGTTATAATTCAAATAAGCATTTATAACTGAACTTAATTTTTTTTATTCCTTCCCAATAATATTATAGATATTAACATCAAGTAAGTGACAATTTTCACTTATAATTTACATAAATATTATAAATGTGAGAATTAAATTTTTTTCAATGTATTGCTATAGTTTCAAAATATCTATATTCATGGATGAATTAAAATAATGAAATCAGAAAAATTAATGTTTTCTGGTCATTTTTTGGTCCATATAGTATTATCTTAAAACTCAAATACCAGAGTTTCACTTGTCATGGTGAAAATTCTTTACTATGGTTACAATTAATAATAACATACAATAAAATGGTAATATATAATAACTGAATACAACAAAAATAAATATAGAGAACCAATTTTAAATGATTCAATTTCTATAAGTGGAATCAATTAATTTATGATTGAGCAAGTAATTGGAATGATGAACTTTTTTTTTAGAAAAATGTCTTCTTAATTGTTAAAATGAATTTATATTAATCCAAACCCAAATAACATTATTGTCATGACCTGCCCTAGTGGGGCACGAACCGTGACTCCCCAAGCCCACCTCCAATAGGCCAGGGGCTGGTGACTACCACCGAGTAGGCTTATTACTAACATGGGAGGCATTGCACCTTTACCTGTACACACACACACATCTCCAAGCCCACAATGCTGAAATGTAAAAACCACTAAGGAACAAAAATGCATGCATACATATAAACCCAACCAACAGAGTACGATGAATGGTAGAGTACTAAAAAGTAAACTGGGCCAGTATTAAAGCCCACAAAAAACAAGAGTCTGAAAACTGCAAAGTCCAACCTGTAAACACAAAAGGTACTGGGACTACTGCTCATAGCCATAAAAAACTCCTCGGCCTATAGGGAAATTAGAAAGCTCGGTCTTGTCCTAGTTCTCTGTGGACACTGTCAAAAGGATGCTCATCTACACAAGACACCAGACGTGCAAGCAAAGCCTGTGCAAGGGTGAGTATAACAATACTCAGTAGAGGACCCCAAAAACAACAAAACAACACACAAAGTAAAGGTATAGTCATCTATGCAAAGTGTATGTCTACAGAACATATAGATCAAACCAGATATACTTAAAACCCAGACCCGTAGTCCAGAGGCCTGTCCCACAACCGTATACCCCCTTTAGGGATTCAGTTTGATAATTCCGTGAAGCACTTGTCTAGGGAGAACACACTACACGAGTCTTATAGCTCTGATGACGTTCGTCCAAGAGGTATCGTCCATCTCGAACCATCACAAGAGGTAATCACACTCATTACGGGAGACACACTCATGAGTGAAAAGATTTCTGATATATAGAAGCACTAATTACAGAAGATACTCTCTTGAGTGGGAAAGATCATGATACACATATGAGGATCACTGCGAGGGCCATGGCGGATACTGCGAATCATTTGGATTCACCGGATAGGTGATAAACTCAATTGATAGATGATCAACTCCATGTAGAGTTGGTCACGTCGATGCCTTACTCTACCTATGGTAGGGAATGGATAAGGGATCTTGATTCGGGCCTCTCGGATGGATGACTGACTCTATCACAGGAAGTCCTTCTGAAGGGATCAAACACTTGTGTGAGGAAATGATACTTGACCTTCAGGGGAATGATTAGACGGGGCACTAACCCAAACGAAAGATTTCAAAGATTCGATGAACAAGAGGACCATTCCATTTTCCAAAAATTACACGGCATGTAGAAAAGTTACACACCGTGTTGTCCGACCCCGTGTACTGCCCGTGTACAACGACCCGTGTCGTAAGGCTGATCGTGTAGAAAAACTGGGTACACGGCATGTAGTAAGATGTACACGCCATGTCCGAGTGACTGGGGTTGGCCCCGTGTCACATACCATGGGGCCGTACATGGTCATCAACACATGTACTACAACCCGTGTTCGTGTAACCCCTAGATACATGCCATGTTCCGCGTAGCTGTTTCTGCCATGCTGTACACGTCATGTCACCTGAAACAGTGTAGATCATCCCGTGTCTAGGTATTTCCCAAAATAAACGCTGAGATTTGGGGAAATTATGGCATACCCTATGACCAGGGTCACACGACATGTGATTCCACTCTGACCCTTGAACCCTAGCCGCCGCCTTCAGAACTACACGGTGTGTTCCTCGGTTGTACACGCCATGTATTTTGGAAATTTCCAAGAACAACACTCCTTGCTAGCACACCTCCCGAGCTGCTCCGATCGTTGATCCGTCCATATGATCACCACGAAAACTTCCGGTTTTGGTCACCCCGAATCCACTAAGCCTCTTATGGTGTTATTGGTCCTCCGATTCGCTTCGAAAACATGTTTTGATCTTCCCACGTGAAGAACGATCGAAGAACAGTCCTTCCTGATTTGGTCTGATTCATCATCCACCATTGTCTTCACACCTCTACAAGGTCGTTGCAGTGCCGAACCTTCAATTTGGGATTTTTTTTTCACATGACGGATGCACAATGATCCGTTGGTCATCACCCAACAAAGAACACAAAGAACTTACGAGAAAAGAAAAAGGGGAAATAAATCAAATAAAAAAACATGAAGAATGAACCTCCACTATGGTTCATCATGGCGTTCATCTACTCCCGTCAGTAGGATTAAATGGATCAGGATAAAACTACAAAACAATACATGTATCAAATCCTTGAGTTCATCCCAATGAAAAATCCCTCCTGTAAGAATGTATGAATCAATGGATCAACTTGTTCTTGGTTGATCTGCATTCATCGTTTTAAATCCAGAACAGGGAAAGAGGAAATTAAATAACAAACCCCTACCTCAAATATGATCGATCATTGATGAAGGTGTCGTGCTTCTTCCATCATCATGATCCTTTAACATAGTTGGTGTAATGATTCTCAACTCCGATCTATCATCGTTCGCTGTTGAGAGTTTTCTCAAGCGCTCCATAGATCCTCCAGCAATTTCTCCCAAAAGTTCACCAATGAAAACCAATCGCTTAACCCATTAAAAAGGGGAACATGATTGGAATCTAAGATACCTTGTGGTATTAATGGCTTCATATTACATTATTGAGTCATTATAATGTGTCATTAAATAAGGAATCAGATGTCCCATCGCAGCGTTGTAGTGGATGTTTCCATAAAATAAAATAAACATTTAGCAATTTATTTTATTTTTATTTTACAAAAAACGTCAAAAAATAATCTTTTTCCCTCGACCTGCATCGGTCGAGGTTAGAATCATTCTTAAGTAAATTTATTGTCCCATACGCAATGATTTCATCGGATTTTTAATCCGGGAACCCGTTTGGAAACTGCCACAACCTCTCACAAGTGCCGACTCACTTAACTTAAAAGGTGCAAACCACCGTTCCAGGCTCACCGGGCCTCATAATGATTTACCGTTTTCGTGCCCAGTCTCGAAATAATTATATATTATTTTTTTAAAAAAAATACATGTAAAATCCAAGACATTACATTCTCCCCACCATGGGGTTTTACGTCCCCAAAAAACCAAAAAAATGGTCACCCAAAAATATGGGGGCACTAGGAATGTATTTGGGCCTCCTACTCCCTTGTTATCTCCAGAAGATTCTCGTGATGCCACCAGACGCTCACCAAGGGAATCGATTTCCCACTAAGGATCTTCTCCTTCCGATCCACAATCTCCAATGGGTTCTCAGCAAAGGTCACCCCATCCTCGATGTCCAGCTCACCCCAGACGATGACGTGTGACGGGTTGTGCACATACCTACATAGCTGCGACACGTGGAAGACATCATGTACCCAATTCAAATTTGGCAGAATATCTAGGTGGTACGCCACCTCGCCAACTATGGATAGTATCTGGAAGGGTCTGATGATCCTCGGAGATAGATTGTTGCCTCAGCCAAATCTCCATAACCCTCATCTAGGTGAGACCAAAAGAAAGACATGGTATCCCTCTTAGAACTACAGAGACCTCCATCTTCGGTCAACATAGGACTTCTTCCGACTCTGTGCAACCTTTGTCCACTCTTGAATGATCTTCATCTTATCAATTGTAGCTTGCACGAACTCTTGACTGATGAGTTCTGATTCTTCGGGGTCGGTCCAACAAAGTGGTGACCGGAAGGGTCTCCCGTACAAGGCCTCGAATAGTGACATACCAATGATGGGGTGGTATCTATTGTTGTATGCAAACTCCACTAGTGGTAGGTGGTCCTACCAGCTAAGACCAAATTCCACGATACTGGCTTCCAACATATTCTCTAGAACCTGAATGGTCTTCTTCATCTAACCATAAGTCTGGGGATGAAATGTTGTGATCAAGCATATCTGAGTCCCAAAAGCCTCCTGCAAACCCTTACACAACCTGGATGTGAAGCATGCATCTCTATTTGAAACTATAGTCGAGAGGACTCCATTAAGCCTAATTATCTCCAACACAAAGATGTGTCACAAGATCTCTACGAAACTCTACTCACTAATAGCTAAGAAGTGCGCCAACATGGTGAGTCGGTCAACGATCACTCAGATGTATCATGTGCTTTAGATGCTAGTGGTAAGCTTTTCACAATGTCCATCGATATTTCATACCACTTACACTATGGAACTTCCATGGGTGAGCTAATCCCGCTAGAAACTCGCGCTCAGCCTTCATCTACTGGCATGTGAGGAATCAAGAAAGAACTCCGCTACTGCTTTCTTCATGCCTGACCACCAGAACTATCGTTGGAGATCCTTGTACATCATTTCTACCCTATGAAGTACCACCAAAGATGATGTATGAAAATCCCTCAGGACCTCCTCCTACAACGCCACTTGTACAACATTTCGTCCTCTGAAAATAAGTATATGCTCCCCACCTTGTGAATATCCATCAAAAGCATGTCTTATGGATAACTGAGAACGTAAATCCACACAGTTGACATTCCCACGTTGTGCCTCCCTAACTCTCTGTAAGAGTAGAGGGGTTACTACCATCGACTACAGGTAAGTTGTATCCTCTCCATCCACGAAGGATAAGTGCAATGCGGCTAACTATTGTGTCGCCTCACTCAATAGTTGTGAGCTCAACCTTCTACTAAGAGAATATGCCACCTTGATCCCCATTCCAGGAGTATATATGATCTCGAAATAATAGTCCTAAAGGGACTCTAGCCAACGTATCTTTCGTAGATTCAGATCTTTCTGCAAAAAGATGTACCTGAGGCTCTTGTGGTCAGAGAAGACGATAAACCGCTCGCCCATCAGGTAGTATCACCACATAATCAATGCGAAGAACACCCCTTCAAACTCGATATCATGGGTCACATAGTTATTCTCATGTGGCCTAAGCTGGCGTGAACCATAAGTAATCACAACATGCTGCTACTTCAGGCCACAGCCGAGCCCAGTCCGTGATGCGTCACAGAAAACTACGTACTCGACACCCTCCTCCGGAAATCTCATGAATGGGGTGCTTGTCAAACTCTTTATCAGTTGATCAAAAGCATACTGGAACTTATCCATCCATAGGAAGCATTTACCCTTTTTGGTCAAGGCCGTCATTAGTGTTGATATCTGAGAGAAATCAGGAATTAATGTACGGTAATATCCTGCCAGCCCAAGGAAGCTCCACACCTCTGTCACGCTCTGAGTTGGATATCATGCAAACAAATCCTCCACCTTGGCTGGGTCCATAGATAATCCATCTGCTGAGATGAAATTTCCACTAAAGTGGACCTACAAAATCCAGAACTGGCACTTCGAGAGATTCCCATAAAGCTAGTGCTCCCGGAGTACGTTCGGAACCATCCACAAGTGTATCGCGTGCTCCTCCTCTGATGCCGAGTACACAAGGATGTCATCAATGAAGACCACTACGAACCAATCCATGTATGGATGGAAGATCTGGTTCATCAGTCCCATGAACACTGTGGGGGGTGTTCGTCACGCCAAAAGGCATCCCCATGTAATCATAGTGACTGTTGTGGCATCTGAAAGCCGTATTCGGTATATCCTCATCCCACACTCGTAGATGGTGATAGCCTGATCGAAGTTCATCCTTCGAGAACAACTTTGACCCTCTTAGCTGATCTAAGAGGTCATCGATTTTCGGCAGTGGATACGTGTTCTTCACCGTCACCTGGTTCGGGTTTCGGTAATCCACACACAACCTCAGACTCCTGTCTGCATTCTTGGAAAACATGACTGGGGCCGCCAATGGTGAAGTGTTGGGTCTCACGAAACCCTTGCTTTGTAAATCCTCCTACTGCACCCTCATCTCGCGAAGCTCTACACGATCCATCCGATATGATGATGAATAAATTGGTTCCATCCTGAGGTGTAAGTCGATGCAGAAGTCGATCCCCCGGAGGGTAGGTAATCCTGGAACATCTTCGGGAATGATTTCCTCGTACTCCGCCACTACTACTGGAAACTGGAAGCTCACAACATCCACTACACCTTGGTAATGGCTAGCCAACTCATGGGAGATTGGCTGCACCCTCCTTTTCATAAGTCCATTCTGTATAGCCTGGGTTTCTTTTTTTCCAACAAAGGAAAACGTCATTCCATCATGGCGAACACACCACACTCTTCGCTTAATATAGTCAATATGGGCATGAACCAAAGATAACCAATCCATACCGAGAATGAAGTCTTATGTCCATGATCCTACCACTTTGTGCTTCCTACCGAAACATTCGCCTCCAAGGGTAAGATCAAACTATCTGCAAAGGATCATGATCGTCAAGTCTCCTCCCGTAGGTGTCTCCAAACGTAAGTATTAAATCAAAGTATCTACCAGAATCCTGATGTTTTGTGCAAGAAATGTGGCTATGAAGGAATGACTAGAACCTATGTCTATAAGAATGACAACTAAGGTAGTGAAGACACAGATCATACCTCGAATAATCCCTGGAGTACCTGGGTCGTATGCCTCAACCACATGCAGCACTCTCCGCCCCTTTCCCCCTACTCCCTGAGCATGGTGCGGACCTCCTGGGGGTGGTGGTGGAAGTAAGTCGAAGCGTCTTCCACCACCTGCATCTCTCCATGCTCCTCTGCCACATCCGCCGCTTGGAGGGTCTGCCTGTTCTGTTCTCTTCCTCGGTATCGGTGGTCCGTCCACCGCTTCCCTGTTAGCTGATCGATGGGTCAGGAAATACCTAGAGATATTTACCCTACCGTCGCATGTGAAGCATCACTTCTACCTAGGCTGACTGGATGCAGACTGAAAGCCATGGACTTTTGATCCCCTATCCCCGGTCCTCATATGATGTTTCCCACGTCCAGGTCCTTGTGCCTAACGTCATCTCCCTGCTGCCGGGGTCTTTGCACCTGTCTGCCTGCTGCTGACCACTGAAGGATGTCTCTACTCCGCCAAGAAGACCCCAATCACCATGGCCCACTCGAGCACTCCATCATAAGTAGATATTCATAGAGGTATGACACTATCTCGGATGTCTCGTCGTAGACCTCGCTATAAGGTCCAAGATCTAAAGTAATGATCCCTGACCATATCCATCAAGTACCTGGCAAGGTTGGTGAACCTCGATGAATACTCAGCTACTATCATACTACCCAGCTGAAGCTAAAGCAGCTCCTGCATGCGTATATCTCTCAGTATAACCAGAGATAAATCCTCCCTGAAGAGGCCCTGAAACATCGTCCATGAAAGAGTCTTCTCATCGTGAGTCTGTGTGGTCAGAATCCACCATCGTCCCACCAAACCCTGAAGAAGGATTTCTCCTAGGATCACCATCTGGTCTACTTGTGTCCTCACCAGACGGAAAATTCTAGTCAACACCTCAAGCTAGTCCACATCTGCCTAAGGGTCGGGCTCTCCTTGGAACCTGAGGGGTCTCTATCTCTAGAAATCATGGAGTACGCTATGACTATGCTCTTTGCCGGTCGGTACTACAGGTACCACTGGATGATCCACTGGTGGTGGGATAACTGGTGCGCCACCTGGTTGAAACGCCTAGGGAACTGTTCCATGTATTGAAGCCTCATCGCTGAGGGGGTCATCATTGTGATCGTGCTGCTGAATCCTAGTGGGTATACGTGACGGGGGCATCATGTAAGGAACCAAGATGTACTTTGGTCAAAGAGTATATCTGGATAGCTGACACAAAGGACATGGAAAACAAAAACCATTACTATATGATTCATGTACGTTTGATTCCCCCACAACCTGTATTTTCATGTACCGAGTAGAAAATAACGTTATTAGAGACCTTGTGTGTGGATACGTTGGCCACCGCACCAACACTATAGTCTTTGGCCTGAAAGCCAAACCCGAAACACTCAACACTATTTCCCCAAACCAAACTCACAGTCTCTTGTTCCTAAGGTAGAACTGACCCGACTCTGATACCATTCTGTCATGACCCGTCCCTATGGGGCCTGCGCTGTGACTCCCCAAGCCCGGCTCTAATAGTCAAGGGGCTGGTGACTAGAACTGAGTAGGCATATTACTAATATGGGAGGCACTTCCTATGTACACACACACACACATACACACATCTCCAAGCCCACGATACTGAAATGTAAAAACCACTAAGGAACAAAAATTCATGCATATGACTAAACCCAGCCAACAGAGTACGACGAATGGTATAGTACTAAAAAGTAAACTGGGCCAAAATACAAGCCCACCAAAAAAAAGAGTCTGAAAAATGAAAAGTCAAACCTATAAATACAAAAGCTACTGGGACTGCTGCTCATAGCCGTAGAAACGCCTTGTCCTGTAGGGAACTCAGAAAGCTCGGTCATGTCCTGGTCCACCCTGGATTCTGTAAAAAGGCTTCTTGTCTGCACAAGACACTAGACATGTGGGAAAAGACCATGTAGGGGTGAGTATAACAGTTCTCAGTAGTGGACACCAAAAACCACAATATAGTACACAACGTAAAGGTACAGTCAGCTATGCACAGTGTATGTCTACCGAACATATAGAACAAACCATATATACTAAAAACTAAGACTTGTAGTCCAGAGACCTGTCACCCAACCGCATACCCTTATTAGGGATTCAGTTCAAATATTATGCGAAGCAATTGACCCGGAAGAACACACTTAACAAGTCTTTCAGCTCTTACGTCGTCCGTCTTAGAAGTACCGTTTTTTGGGAACCATCACGAGAGGTAATCACACTCATTAAAGGAGACACAGTCTTGAGTGGGACGATTTCCGATAGATAAAATCGCTCATTATGGTAGACACACTACTGAGTGGGAATGATCATGATAGACAGATGAGGATCACTTCCAGGGCCATGGCAGATACCATGATTCATCCGGATTCACCGGTTAGGTGATACACCATCAATGTAGAGGATCAATGCCTGGTAGAGTTGGTCACATCAATGCCTGACTCTACCTAGGGTCATGAATGGATATATGATATCGACTAGGGCCTCTTGGATGGATGCCTGACTCTATCACAGAATGTCCTACTTAAGGGATAAAACTCCTACGTGAGGAAATGATGCCTGACCATCAGGGGAACAAGAAGAAGGTTTACTAACCCAAAAGAAATATGTCTAAGATATGTTGAACAAGAGGACCATGCCATTTTCCAAAAAGTACATAGTGTTTAGAAAAGTTACACTTCGTGTTTCCTGACCCCAGGTAATTCCCTTGTACAATGGCTCGTGTCGTAAGGTTGGTCGTGTAGAAACACTGGGTACACACCATGTAATAAGATGTACACGTCGTGTCCGAGTGACTGGGGTTGGCCCCGTGTCACTAACCATGGGGCTGTAAAGGGTAATCAACCCGTGTACCACAACTCGTGTCCGTGTACCCCCTCGATACATGACATGTTCCCTGTAGCCTCTTATTCCATGTTGTACACGTCGTGTCGCCTGAAGCCATGTAGATCATCCTGTTTCCGTGTATTTCCCAAAATACATGTCGAGCTTCGGGGAATTTCCAACACACAGTGTGACCAGGGTCACAAGCCGTGTGATTTCTCTCTGACCCTCGAACCCTAGCCTCTGCCATAAGTATGACATGGCATGTTCCTCGGAAGTACATGCCATGTATTATAGAAATTTCTTGGAATGACGCTCCTCGCCGGTGCGCCTCCTGAGCTACTCTGATCGTTGATCTGGCCGTCTGATCGCCACGAAACCTTTAGTTTTTGTTCACCCCAACACCATAAAGCCGCTTTTAGTGTTTTCAGGCCTCCGATTGGCTTCAAAAACATGTTTTGATCTTCCCGCACGAAGAACGCTCGAAGAACGGTCCTTCCCGATTCGGTCTGATTTATCGTCCTCATTTGTCTTCACACCTCTCCAAGGTATTTGGGGTGTTGATCCATTTATTTGTGATCATTGCGTCACAGAATGTATGGGCAACAATCCATTGTTCGTCGCCCCTCAAGGAACATGAAGAACGTGAGAGAAAAGAAAAAGGGGAATGGAATCAATTGAAACACCATGAGGAACGAACCACCACTTTCGTTCGTGATGGCGCTGATCCGCTCCTGTCAGTAGGCTTAAATGAAGCAGGATCAAACAATAAAACAAAACATGGATCAAATACCCAAGATCATCCCAAAGAAAAGTCCCTCCCACAAGAACATACGATTCCGCAGATCATCTTTTTCATGGATAATCCGCATTCGTCGTTTTAAATCAAGAATGGGGAAATAAGAAATTAAATAACAAACCCCTTCCTCAACTGTGATCGATCACTGACAAAGGTGTCACAATGCCTCCGTCTTTGAGATCCTTCAACACCATTGGCGCAACGATTCTCAACTCTGATCAGTTGTCGTTCTCCATTGAGGGTTCGCTCCATCGCTCCGCAGATCTTCCAACAATTTCTTCCAAATGATATTCAACGTCCACCAATCTCTGAACCCATTAAAAAAGGGAACATTATTGGCATTTAAGATACGCTACGGTATTAATGACTCCGTCTTTCCATTAATGAGCCACTATGATGCATCATTAAATAAGGAAACAGATGTCCCATAACTGTGCTGCAACAGATGTTTCCATAAAATAAAAAAAACATTTAGCAATTTATTTTAATTTTATTTTACAAAAAATGTCAGAAAATAAACTTTTTGTCTCGACCTGCGTCGGTTGAGGTTAGACTCATTCTTAAGTAAATTCATCATCCTAGACGCAACAATGCCCTCAAATCTTTAATCCGGGCACCCGTTTGGATACTACCACAACCGCGCACAAGTGCTGACTCACATAACATTAAAAGTGAAAACCACCGTTCTGGGCTCACAAGGCCTCAGAATGATGTTCCATTTTCGCACCCGATCTTGATATAATTCCATATAATTTTAAAAAAAATACATGTAAAATCCAAGACAATACAATTATTGTAATATTAATTGTATTATTAATAACATAAGAGAATTAATTTTTCCATTAAACCATAAAAAAATAATATTTAACTTTTTAAATTCTTAAAATAAAACTATAGTTATCATCAAAACTCATTATGTTTTTCTATTCATTGTAAAAGTTCAAAAAATAGAAAAATAAAATCTAATTTATTTTTTACATAGTGATTTAAAAAATTATTTCCAATTTTTAAAATAAAATTTTAACATGTTCTAGATATTAATTATAGTATTTACTCACTAAATGAAATGAAAAACATTTTTGAATAAATCATGTTTTTGGAGAATAGTAATGATTTACTAAATTTAAGGAAACATTTCTTAAGAATTAGTAAATAAATTTATATTAATTTTTCCCATAATATATATTTTAAAATTCAGTTTATTATACTAATTCATTAAATGTATATAGCTATGTAATAACTATCTTATTTAAGTAAAATATTTCATGGTTCGTATAACTTCTGTGTTGTGTATCATATACATTATTGAACATAGTCCATATTTTAATATTTTTGTATTCTAAACACTCTTCCCATTTAATAAATGTATTCCATCAATTTTTAACATAAAAATATTAATAAAAAAAATTATCATTTAAAAATACCTTTTAAAAAACCTCCATCATAAAAACAATTAATAAAAATTCCTCTTAAAAAGAGGGAAAATGAAATAGGAATTTCATCAGTAATAACACATTATATGATACAAAATAAATGAACATTAGTGGAAGTTAAAAATATGTCCATGGAAGAAAATATATATTCAAAATAATCACCGAGAGTGATAGAAATCATTGAACATAAAAAAATTAATGATTATTATAATGTTAGTTGCCACAAAACTATAAACCCATTAGGTGTTAAAATACCATTCATTCATGATATATAATGGTAATATAATTACAATTTTCACATGGAATTTTTAAATGGGTCTTCTCCATATATATTAATAATCTATGGAAGTACAATTTCACCAATTTTTTTATTTATACAATAATATCAATTTTTTTCTCCAATTGATGAGTTAAAATGGTTATGTTATTATACCAGAATAACTAAAATAATATTCTAATGGGATAAATAATTACAAAAAATTATAAAAATATATTCTACTTGTATTTATACATTTACAAAAACCATTATTATTAGAACTAGGTAGACCGGTTAAAAAAATGAATAAACCATTAATTGAATATAAATCCTTAATCTTTCAAATTCAATTATAATACCAATTGACAAAAAAATATTCTATAAATAAATATCATTATAATTATTAAAAATATTTAAAAATTTATTTAATAGGAAGATTATAAATATTTGATCACATATTTTTCAAGAAAAAATTTATAGCTATCTACATATAATATCACTCACTATTAATGATTCATGTCAAAAAAGTATACATCATAGTCAAATGTTCATGAAGATATGCTAATCAATACATAAATAACATATAAAACCCTATCTCGATATAATAATAAAAAAATTGATTTAACATTATTTACTATAATAAAATACCCATATATTATTCTTATTTTAATGAAATATTGTTCACAAAAATTGTAATCATCTTCAATAAATAAAACAAGAATATCTTCATCACTAAATCCATTTTTAATTACTATGTTTTATATGAAAAATTCAAATATTCACCAAAATTTAAATAATATTTAATTTAAGATAATCATTTATGAATAAAATAATTTCATACTAATAAGACATCATGTTGGATAGTAGTAGACTCTATACCTTTATCACCATTTAGATGTGGTTCCAAGACCCATGGCCTCTACAGATGATATATTGTTACCATTTGAAAATTTTTTATAAATATAACTCGGTTAAAATTCCCAAAATATGATGATAATCCTAAAAAATAACCCAAACTTTGAAAACATTAATAACCTTTTAAACAATAATTATTATCCCATACGATTCATCATAAATCCTTAAACATATAAAAATATTAATTGAAAATAATCCTTCATGTCAAAACTAAGTTTGACATATACCCCATCCAAATAAAAATTCTCCCAAAATACCATTAATCACATCAATATTTCATCACCTAAAACATGAATAAGGGGTCATATACCGTTTTACATATAATTATCCTTAAACCAAAAAACCCATGATGAAGTCTATGAATAATAAAACTTCATAATCTCCATTTTTATCTAAACCATTCATCTAAGTCAATCTACAAGGGCCCATCCTCAAGACATTTCATATTTATGTGATTTTAGTCAAGAATTCACATTATTACATGTTGATTATCATTCTGGTCGTTATTTTTTGATAATTATGTGACAACTCTTAAATAAGAAATCCATATATTATAATGAGAAAACATCGACTAAGTACCCACATTCAGAAAAACGTAAAAAATATTAAAATTAAACATGTAATCATTTCATGGTAAATATCCATTTCATTAAATATGACTTCTCCTTTTTTATTATGAGTCTTTATAGCCTATTAAAAAAATTTGAAACCTTTGCTAAGCACAAAAAAATATTAATAGAGATAAAAAAAACTACTAGTTTGAATAAAAAAATACAAACCAAAAAATTTATACATTCATAAAATTATTCATTTAGAATATTAGTTAAATAAATTCCACAAAAAATTCATTCACATTGTTCTCAAATAATACTTTTAAAACTTATAAAATATATAATGAAATATGTTTTCTGTGACATAGAGTTTAATATTCATAATCCAAATCATAAATAACTAGAATCAATTAAATCAAAAATAACTACCACATAGGTTGACTCCCTATGCATTACCATTCATGTTTAATAAAATTTTATAATGCATTATAAATCAATAATGAGGATCAGCCATCATATAATCTTTATCATGCTCAAACACCATATAAGATATATCAATATTTTATTTCATATAAACTGTATCATGTTCACCCAATATGTAAGATGTATTTGGATCACCATTTCATCATATATAATTACCAGGTACCAAATATTTAATAAAAATATTACTCTGTAACCCTATCATAATTAAACCCATAAAATACATTTTTAAAACTGCATGAAAAACACATTCAGATGTCAAAATTCCCTTTCCTTTTAAAAAACAACTTTCTACAATAGAATTACAAGAATAATGGTTATGATTTTGTTTTTCTATCATGTAAACATATAAGATTTTAGATTATTCCAATAATAAAATAATGGTAACAAAATATGGAATTAAAGATCAATCCATATAAATTAATTAGAAACACTACATTTCTCCCATAATCAAAATTATACATAAAATATCACCCACAAGAATACCATTTAATGAAATTAAAATAATGTGTCATAAAATTTATTTTGAATCCATTTATTCCCATATAAAGAAATTCATAATATAATATTTTATTTTTAACTACGAAACTTTTTATTTCATATTTAAACAAGATAAACATGAACTTAATACAACACATATGATTGAGAGGCATAATATCAATTAGGATTTGGAACATTACATAACAACTGAAAACATTAAATACACATCCTTATTAAAAACTTCTTATACATAACCACAACATTCCATCATACATAGCTTTTCATGGGACAACCTGAGGAAATAAATAAGAAAAGGGTTAGATATAAATCCCAGTAATGGAATAAACATCTCATATAATGAGGAAGGCAATAAATTTTAGTCAATAGGCATATCAATTTAGTGAAAAAGAAACATGAACATATATGTGTGATATAACATGATATTCATAACATGGAAATGTGGAAACAACATACAACATTATATTACCATGAACCAAAGCTCATTGAATTTTGATTAGCAAGAGTAAGCCCTTAATAAACATGAATTTAAATATGTAATGCCTCATTGAACAAGAATTAGAATTATTAAAACCACATTTTACATGGAATATCATGATAAATAATATTAACCAATGCACTTGGAACCTATCAGAGTTCACCCTTAATAATCATTCTATTTTCATATATACTTGTGCCATAAAGATCTTATAATATATATTCCGTAAACATCGTAATCTATTCTATGAAAATGGAATGTAGAATACGTACATGTAAGTCTATAATAAATAATCAATTGATCATAAAGGTGAATAGCCTTGATAGATAAATGGGTATGGTATTCACTACAGGATGATATTGTCGTGAAAAATCATTGAGCAATTTCACCAGCATAATGATGTAAAATTGAAATTTATAAAATCAGTTGACGATAGGGAAAGTGGTATCTCATCATTTATAAAAAAAGAGAATAAGGGGATCATGTAACATAATATTACAACATTGGAAATAGAATTTAGTTTTATATTTAAATAAAATAATAGAATGGAACTGATAAGAGAGAAATCCAGTATGGAATTTCAGCATGGTAATAGGAGTAATGAGATAGATTGATGATAGAGGGAGAGGGGTCACTTATAATTCAAACATAATCAGGGAATTATGTGAGAGGTTCCAAAACATACCCCATCACTTGTAATTAAAATTACAATGGTGTAACAAAATAAGGAAACTTGGATAAAAATGAGAAAGTAATGAACCCTTATAGAATTTTGACATAGTAACCTGTGGGAAAAAAGGATCATTGAGGGGGTTAAAGGGATTAAAAATAAGATCCCATATTGTATAAATAAAATTGGAAATAAGGAGGTATGGAAGAACATATCCCAAATCAAGCAAATGGGGACTGAATGGCATGACAAAAAAGAGGAGCTTAATGAAAACAAGGGTGGGAGATCACTTACTTGGATGTGTGATACCTAAGTCCCGGGAGAGGATTTCTTGAATATTGAGAAACCTTTGGAAGAATCTAATGAGTACAAGGATGTGTGGGGAATATATTAATGACTTTTAGAGAATATTATTGGGTTCTTGGGTGATATTACATATGAAAGGAGTGGGAATTCTTTATTATTCTAGATTTGGACACTGCACAATAAAATAACAAAAACCACAAACCATACAATTTTTTTTCACATTTTGTTTTCAAATGGGGGTGGCGAATAATATTTTTTATGTCCAACGTCTGGAGACATTAAAATATTTCCCGTTCATATGTGGAGTCAAGATACACTCCCGAATAAATTGTTTTAAAATTTTAAAATATTTATAAGTCTTGGAGGATTCATAATGGATTAATAAAATAAATATAACAAATATAAAATAACATTATGTTAAATTTAAAATATATATTTTGTAGAATATCCCTTTTATATTTATGTCATAAATCACATTATAAATTTATATGGTATTTTGTTTCAAAAAAATTTGACTTTCTTATAAATTATGAATAATTCAGTGTTCGATAATTTTGAAATCTTGGTTCCAAAAATAATGTTAATTATATTTTTAAAAAATTAAATATATAGATTTAATTTGTTTTTAAAAAATTTGAGATTTAATGAAAATTGAAGGGTTATTGAAAAATTATTTTTCAAACCATAAAAAAGTTACATTTGACTTCATAAATATTATATGATCATTAATATTTTAAAAATATATTTTAATTATAATATTTTAATAAAATATAATTTTTTTATAAAATACGTTAATTTATAAAAATATATTCCTTAATTGACTTTTAATGTTAAACAACAAGACTAATTATTCATTAAGAAACAATTAACCAACTAACAATAATATAATTGAAGTATATTCCATATTCCATACAAAAACAATAATCATATTTATAGGGTCTTGAAACATATCCTTTTGTTACACCAGCATACACCCTTAAAGTAAGGTGTTAACTAGTGTGGAATTCATGGGAACATTCAGTGAACAGGGTTTGGGTCTTTATCTCAATGAGCTTAAACTTCTCCCATAATTGATTTGTCTCATGCTTAAGTTATTTGAATACATCATGTACTTGAGGAAGGTTCGATGGGAGTGGTAGTCAAATGGCCAATGCACTATTATGACAAAGGATCTCAAAATGTTCAATATACCTTGAAATATTATTTGAATTCTTCCAATTATCATAACTCTATTTAATTTAGATATATAGGGGAATACCATATATCTAACATATACTCTATGACTCATTGACAATTTTCATCATATCACATAGATGGACTCTGGGTAGATTGGATGTGATGCTTGATGGTCTTAACATTATAAACCATTTTTTATCCATTTCCATACCAAAAAGTGTTAATTCTCAAACCACATCCCATAATGTGGAATTCCTACACATCTTGTTATAAAAGGATTTATAATGATCCATTTGGAGTGTTGAGTGAAAACTGTTATTGTAAGTGAACTCCGCCAATGGAATATATTGGTCTCATCTTCCTTTGAAGTCAATTTAGAAAGCTATAAAAATTTCTTCAAGTTTATGGATAGTCTGATTATATTGGCCATCTGGTTGAGGGTGATAGGCTGTTATGAGGTTCAAATCAGTGTTCAGATATTATTAGAGGCTCTTCCAGAACATGGAAGAGAATCTTGGATCATATTCAAACACAATCGATAGTGGTACTCCATACAACATTATCACTTATCTGATTTATATATGTTCTAGATGATCCAGTATGAAATACTCTTGAATTTCATTGAATATGAGGTCTTTATATGTATATCAACAATAACCAAGATAGGAATGTTTCCTTTGGTTGTCTTTAGATGTCTTTGGAGAAAGACCAATTTTTTGTTTTCGCTTTTCCATGTTGGTATGGGTAATGGTTTCATCATACCCTTATAATTATTCCTCTAATTCATCACTTGATGACATACCGGGAACGTTGATGTATAATTAGTGATCTCCTAATTCATTTTATCACACAAATAGTGATCTCAGATGTCTTGATAAATCTTTGTGTTTCATTGGTTAGTGGAGAATTTTGATCAATGTGAATCATCCAAAATTTATTTATTAACACATGATTTGATCGAATGTGATGTCTCAATCCAAACATCACTATTAATTCATTATTAACATTTAAATTTCAGGATTTCCCTTTTTTGATAGTTTCCACATTTTTTTGAATTCCCAAATCCCATTTTTGTGAATCCTTTTTCCATTCCAAAGGATATAGTTCAGAAATCATTTTTCAAAGAATTATTGATGTTTCCTTATTTAAAATTCCCATATCCAACTTCATTAATTATAACTTGATTGGAAACTTTTGAATTCACATCAATTAAATGATTGTTGGTTCCTCTATACTTAGAGCATCCACAACCTTGTTCTCTTCCCTGGGTGGTAATGGATTGAGAAGTGATAATTTTTAATGAGATGTCACTATATTCATTGGTAGATATTTATATCTTTTCATGTAAATATATATTTTAGAATTTTCTGATCTGTATATATTTCAGATTTATCCACATATAGATAATGCTTCTATATTTTCAATGAACTGATCACATCTTCCAACTCCAGATCTTGCATAGGATTGATTTTCAAAAGAATTTTCAACTGCCTTGAGGCATTGGCAATGACATTTTCATTCGGCATCAACACATTGCGGATTCCCTTCTTTGAAGCATCGCTGGGGGTTACGAAAAAACCCCCCTTGGGGATAGAGTGAGCACAGTGGTAGTGATAAGCCTCTTCTTCAACTCCATGAATCTTCCATCAAATTCATCATTCTAAGAAAACATGACTCAAATCAGAGTTAACTTGTTATGAATGTATTATTATCATTATTAATTTCACACAAATTGGTGATAATATCTATCTTACCCTGGTAAGATATGGATATCTTTCACAAATGTCTTCGTTGGACATCCCTGTATTTAATTTTTCATGGATGGATCCACAGATATCTCATTGATTGTGATGATATGACCTTAAAATGAGAATTCCTTCAACCAGAACTCACACATTCTATACATTTCAAATAGATTTTCCATTCATAAGGTCTATAACATAGTGGTCAGATGTTCCTCATGATCCTCTTTGGTTTTGGAATATATTTTAATATCATCTATAAATAATTTTTTGAGGTAATATGTAATGAATCTATTAATCTAGTACATGAAGGTTGATAGACAATTAGTGAGTATGAATGGATTCACTATGAACTCACAATGCATGTACCTCATACCAAAATATGTCTTCTGAATATCCTTCTTATTCACACTAACATGCTAATATTCTGACCAAATATCGAACATGAAAAAGTATTGTTCTCCACAAATCTGATCGCTATATTTTTGAATTCATGGAAAATTAGACATGTTATTTATCATGAATATTTTTTTTCTAACAATAATTAATTCAAAGTCACATTAACCCATCCCTTTTTATAATGAAGAGGATTGGTGCACCACATGGTGACACACGTGTGTGTATAAACCCTTTATCGTGGCTGTAATGTAGTATTTTTTTATCTCCTAAAGCTCCACAACATCCATTCTATATGGAGTTTCAATATTGGAAACATATATGCTATAAGATCAATTGAGAATTCAACATCTCTTCTAAGGGGAATACCAAACAATTCATATCGAAACCAATCAGGGAACAACCTCACAAAAGTATTGTCATTGAGGGTGGTTCATTCCGTAGATTCAATCATATGAGAATGATACACATGCCCATTGGGTTTTATTATCCATTCTTGAGATGATAGTGCTAAATAATATTCATCCACATCCATGAACTTGTATAGAATCTGGGGTTGATTCACCACATGGATAGTGATTTCCCTTTCACATTAATTTATGATTTCTCTATTTAGGGAAATCCAATCCATGCCAAGAATTCCATCAAATTACTCTATTGGGAGTATGATGATGTTTTATTGGAAGTTCAATGAAAAAAATTTGATATGGTAGGTGTTATATATGTTGGATTCAATAATTTACACATTTTAATTTTCACCAACCTCTCTACTTATATTATTTTTATTATTATTTGGATTGTTCGATTAATCATTCGAGATATAAAAGAATAATAAAAACTATGGATGAAAACCCTAACTTTCAGATTTTGTTCTTGTTCAATTTTTTCCAATGTAGGCATTGAGATGAGCACCTCTAATAATTAAACACATAAATGGTAATCAAATGACATTTAGGGGGTAGCATATAAATATCATATATACCTTAACTTATGAGTTCTAGTCGTCAATATTTGTTATTCATAATTTAGTTCCTAACTCATATTGTTATAGGATTTTTTTTCTTCCTTTACTAATGGTTTGTACTGAGCTTATGAATTTTCAAAAGCATACCCCCTGGAGTTTCAAACAGAGAGTGATACTAGGCGTATTGTAGTGTCCTCTCTCTCGTTCCATTATATCTCAATATGGTGTTTTCATGTTTTATCTTTAGATGCATCTGTTCCAAAGACACCACATCTTATTTATATCCAGAAAGGGATGTATTTTCTTGATACACCACTTACTCTATACTAACAAACATTTTGGTATTATTTTCTTATACACTATCATATCCCTCTATCTTTCACTATAGTTTTCTAATACTAAAACAAAAAAATAACCAACCATATACCCTAATACCAACTATAAAAAACCTACTCATCATTTAATATTTAATCTTGATAAATATTCAGTTAATACAGCTAACAATGTCACGAGGTCTAGTGTCTCTGCGGCATAGTAACATTACATAACATCATGAAAAAATATATTTCATTAATGAAATATTTGTTTAGAGGAAAAACACATTCATTTGTACATAAAATTGAATGGGATAACCTAATTACATACATAAGAAAAGGGTGAGCCATAATGCCACTTAAGAGAATAAACCTGGAATAAGACGAGGAATAAAATACATTTCAGTCAATAGGAATATCAATGGACCACAAAGCAATCATGAACATAACAAAATGCTATAAAATGATATTCATAACATGGATATGTGGAAACAACATACGACATGTTATTATCATGTTCTATAGCTCATTGCACAAAGATTATCATGAGACAACCCTCATTGAACATTAATTAGTAATAGTAAACCATCATTGCACATGAATTGGCCTGAGTAAACACTCATTTTTCATGGAATATCCTAATATTAAAAATTAACCAATGCATTGAAGCCCTATCATGGTGCACCCTTCATAGTCATTTCGTTTTCATGTATATGTGTTCCACATAGATTATTCAATATGGATTCCTTAAAAATCATCATTCATTAAGTGATAAATGAATGTGTAATACATACATGCATGTACCAAAATAAATATATACATGATCATAAAGGTGAATACCCTTTATAGAAAAAATGGGCATGGTATTCACTACATGATGATTTTGGCGTGGAAAATCATGGTGCAATTTCCGCAGCATAACGACTTCAAATAGAAATTCATAAAAATGGTTGATGAAAGTGAAAGGGTAATCTCAAAATATATACATTTAATGGATAGTATGTTTATAATTTAACATAATATCAAAATATATGAAATTAACTTTAGATTCATGATATGAAACAAATATTTGAGTGGAAATTAAATGAGTGAAACCGCCTATGGAATTTTAGAATGGTTATAGGTGTACACAAGAGGAATTAATGAGATAGAGGGGTCTCTCATAATTGAAACATAATAAGGGATGTGTGGGAGAGGTGAAAAAATATACCCCATCATTTCTAATTGAATGTTGAAGGGTGTAAAAATAAAAGGAAACATAGTGAAAAATGAGAATATAATGAATCCTTATGAAATTTCGGCATAGTAACGTGTGGGATTAAAGATTGATATGGGGGATTAATGGGTGTAAAATTAACATAACATTATTTATAAATCAATTGAAAATAAATATTCGTAGATTAACATATACAAAATAAAAAATGGAAATTAAAAGGCATGATATAAAAGAGGTTCTTGAAGAAAAAGAGACAATGGGATACCTTATTGGATGTGTTATCCAAATGGATTGGGAAAGGATTATTGGGAGATATGGTCACCTTGGGAGGGATAAAGGGAGTATATTGAAGAGTGTGGATGAGATTAAAATATTTTTAGGGAAGGGAAATTTTTTCTTGGGTGGGATTATATAGGAATTGAGGGATATTAATTATTATTTTGTTTTGGAAACTATATAATAAAATATTCAAAAATAGAATACACCGCCTGTTTTTTGCCCATGGTTTGTGCCAATGGGGTTTGGAAATTATTATCTTATACGTCCAATGGCTGAAGGTGTTAAAATATTTCCCCTGCTTATGTGGAGGTGAGTCACACTCTCATGGAAGTTGTTTCAAAATCATAAAATATTTATAAGTTCTAGAGGATTAACTAAGGCTTTATAAAATAAATCCAAAAAATGTAAATTTAACTATTTTAGAGATAAAACATAAATTTGTCTGAATATATATTTTAATTTATTTTATATTGTCACTATTTGGTCATTATGATGTCATAAACCACATTATATATATATAGAGTATCTAATTTTTACACCTACATTCGATAGTCTCCGAAAATTATAAAAAAAAATTTCGTTGGATTATTTCAACACAATGATTCCAAAAATAATATTCATATTAACTAAATAATTTTATAAATATTTTAATTTTAACTTTAAAATAAAAAACAAAATTTGTTGAAAATTGAATCGTTTTGGAAATAATAGTTTTCAAATGATAAAAATAAAACTTTTGAATTCAAAAAAATTATATAAATAATAATATTTAATGAAAGTAATTTAAAAATAATATTTTATTAAAATAATATTTATTTAAGAAATGCATTAATTCCTCAAAACAAATTCATTAATTAAATTCAAATATAATCCAAAAATATGAGTTCTTATTTTGAATATCATTTACAAAGTAACAATAATAGAATGAATGTATATTCATTATTTAATACAAAAAAATGATCATAATGTTAGGGTATTGATACATATCCTTTTATTGCACCAGTGTACATAGAAAGAGTAAGGCTTGAAATGGTTGGGCATTCATGGGGCCGATCAGGGGACATGGTTTCAGACATGATCTCGATGAGCTCGAACTTTTCTGTTAAAAGGTTTCATTCATGATTATGTTATTGGATCTTGGAATGGGCTTAGTCTAGGGAAATCCAAAAATTACTATCTCCCATAGAATCTATGATAATTGGGAATCATTGGGTATGATACAATTGTTTACGGCCTTCATGTCCTTTTTTCTATGCCAAAAGGATTTTTTATAACACTATATTTATACTAGTCATTTGATCATTGTTCAATGGATATATTATCAATGGTAAGGATACATAAAAGTCATTTAAAATCCAATTAGATAAAATAAAACAAATGGACTTCTTTTTTTTATATCCATAATACAATTAATTATAGGAAAGGAAAGTTTATTTATAAATTTATGGGTCGTTACATTTTGATTATATACAAGGAATAAAAAATTTATAAAATTAATATCTAAAACGTTTAAAACTGGGTTTTAAATGTAATGTGTCCCTTAGCTCGATACTGACATTTCAGAAATGTTCATTTTCTTCGTAAGTAAGGAATTTAATATAAATATTATCTTGTTTAATAATGTTTATCAAGATTATTTTCCACATTATTGCAATTAATAATATGTAATATATAGTTACCCAATCAAATATGTTCACCTCTAATGTTTTAACAATATTTACCAGTTATATACAAAATGAAATCAGTGGTTTTGGTTATCGAAAAAGATTTTATTAATACATAATCTACTAAATAATAATAATGAAAAAATATTCATTTTTATGCATGATTGAATATTTTAAATCAACTCAGGAAAGATGGTTACCAACAATGAACAATGTTACAATCATGGAGATTTAAACCATATGTAAGCATGAGTAACATTTTCATTATTCAATGATCATGAGAGAAATATTGTAACTATTATTTTATTTTTAGATAATTATAATTATATCATAAATACCATATTATTTATTTAAAAATTTATTTATATATCATCTATGTGTTGTGGTGATGCCAATAAAATCACATCACTTTGTAGAGGTTGTATTCCACATGTACGAATGAATGGATTTATCATTTTTCATTGGTTGGAAAGGTAATAAATCATATAAAATATTATGTTTTTATAATAATAATGATATTATGAATGTCACACAAAAAAATTAAATATAACATTATAATAATTCTTGAGAATTATTTATGCAAAACAAATTACATTTGTTCGTGTGTCAACAGTCTACCACACACACGAATAATAGTTTCATTTTACATTTGATGTAAGCGGAGATAGACGTAGCGTATTGAACATATATAACAACATATGTTTAAATGTAATCAAATTTTTTACTATTTAACCATGTTTGAAGAATATTTTAAGGATTTAGAATAAAAAAATGAAATCATTTGTTAAGAACTATAAATCATTTTCAGATAGGCCTATTTTCATTACACCTTAAGCCAACTTGGGATGCAATTAATCATATACTAGTACCTATAGATCATGGGTAGCGATATAAGTAATTTATTATGATATATAATTTCCACAAAAAATCCATCATGATGTCTTTATAGAGGAGGATGAATAGTTCTATTCTATAATGAAAGAAGGGAAATTCTTGGAATTTCATAAATTATAAAATTAGCATACAATAATTTTCAATTTAAAATAGATAAAAATTGATAATATAAAAATATTAAAATTTTAAGGGTTTTAATCCTCACCTAAAACAAGAAATTTACATGTTTAGGAAATGTTTAAACCCATATTGTTTATTTTTATCTGATCGTTATGTTATTTGATGATTACCAGGATAACAACATGTTTTCTCTCTTTAGGGGTCATGATAGACACTATAAAGGGAATATTTTCCAATAAATAGATCACAATTTATATTATAAACTATATCAAAAAAACTGTTCTAGATATAATTTTTCATTTCAATTTTCAACCATTAAATGAAATATATTAATTATTAATTATGAATTATTTATATTTAAAAATACGTAAAATATAATAATATAGTTTATATCTATGTCATGTAAAATTGTTTAAAAATGGAATTGATTCAAAGATAATGAAAATATGGTATTATTATAATCATCTAAATTAATTAATAAAGGATTGTATGTTATTTCAAACAATATCATTTTTGAATAACGCCATGGTTAATCAATTTCAACTATAAATATAGTAATGAATTCTTTAATATAACGGTTTATAATTTTAAATATATAGTAAAAATTATGTAAACAATAATCAAGGGAAGAAATTTTAGACCATTTTAATCCGAATTTTACTATTTTAGGACTAGTATGACTTTTAAAAAATTTCGAAAAATTATATTTAACATTAGAGACTATTAATATTATTTTAAGAACTATTAAAATAATCTTATATTGAAAATTATATAAAAGACAATGAATTGGAATATATTCCATTAAAGAATACATAATAAGATCTTTTTTATAAAATTAATAGATGAAAATAAATCATTAACTGTATATTAAACAAAATATTTTTACAATCATTTATAATATTTATTATTTATATAAATAAATATTTTGTCGACAGTCTATACGCATTTAATGTAATTATATCGTCAATAAAATTTATAAATAAATTCTAATGAAAAATACTAATTTGTATTTCCAATTAATATTTATAACTTAAAATAATGTTTTTAATCTTATTCTATAATTTTATTGATATACAAATAATGAATGATTAATTTATTAAAATTTTTAATGAAATATTATTATTGTAAAATTGAAATACTTATTTCACCAATTTTTCATATATTCTAAAACTGGATTGAAATGGATGAACTAAACTTGTCCAATTTGGTAATAGATTTTTTTAGGATATCTTTACTAATTAACAAAATATTTTATGCAACAATTAACTAATTAAGCCGCAATGTGATGACAATTATTGACAATGATTACTATTCGTAATAAACCAAATTATTTCCCCAAAATTAAAAATATATAATCTAATATTCCTTATTAAATTTCTATAAGTGGAATAAATTAATTTATTATTAAATCAAAAAATGAAATGATAAGTGTTTTTCGAAAAATTATCTTCTTTGGTATTACATTATTTTTATACAAAATTTATTAATAAAATTGATTCAAATGATCATATTTGAAAAATTTATAAGATAATAGAACTATTTTTACATTTATAAAATTTTAAAATAGATATATATCTTATTTAATGGATGAAAACATATAAATTTCTAAAAAAATCACTATTTTACACTATTCATTTCCAAATCAATATTTTCAGGAAATCTTGAAAAATCAAAATAATATAGTTTTGACATGAGGACATCAAAATGAAATCTATTTCACCAAGTATAATTTCTATAATTTCATGAAAAAAATATATTAATTACTGAAAAAGTTAAATGAAAACAAATTTTGATGAAAACATATATTTGATGAGTAAAAAGATGTTCTTAAAAATTGAATTATTATTTCAAAATCATTAATTAATAAATATTTACTTATTTTGAACATATATATATATCATAATAATTTTATTCATGTTAAAACTATATAATTCAATAGATAAATTATAAAATTTATATTTAAAAAATAATATTTCATCATTTTTCTTGACCACTGTGTTTTATATCTTGTATTCTATTAAAAACAGTCATTATTTGAAAATCATAGTATCTTAAGATTATATGTTAAGTAATAAATTAAATGGATAATTAATCCTTTAATTAATAATAATAAGTTTTTAAATCACTAATGTATGGTTGAATGAATTTTCCAAAATTGAAATGATCTTTGAATATTCTAAGAATATATTTTCAGTTTTAAAATACCTACCTACATTTATTACTAATATTACATCACCGAACTCTTCCAAATTTATTTCCATTCCATTTTTACCCCTTAATTCCCATTCTTTTTCATTGAAATATACATCTTCCACACTAATAAAATGGCGATTAATTCACCCCTTTACATACTCCACTTGTATTTTGAAATTCTCATGGAATCGTTAGCAAATTTCCTCTCATTTAATTCAATTATGTGAAACATTATTATTGTATCTTAAAAATAGAAAAATGTTCCCCAAATCGATTCTCTCCATCAAGAGGTTTTTCTACACCTAAACTGTAACATCCCATGTAATAAATGAATAATAGAAATTTTTATCTATGTCTATTAATGAATTATATAGTGTTTTAGAGGCTTAAAATGAGAATAAATCCAATCTTAATCATGGAATACAGTAATATTTTTAAAAGATTATTTTACTATATTTTAATGGGAAACCATTTTTAGATATATCTTTTGACAATTTTATAAGCCATGTTTGTCAATATAATCTTATTCTTTATGATTGGGACATCAAAATTTACTTTGTGTGATTTTTTTGTATTTTTTCGATAAAGTTCATTTTTAATGAATAGTGAAAAATGTTATATTTTAATTCAAAAACTCTTTTTAATCTAATTTATTTAAATGACTAGATTATATTTTGAATTTGTTTTAAAGTGAAATTAGAATATATTTTTACCATTTAATCCAATGGTGGTCATTGGAATAAATAGAACTTTGAAATTGGGCTTCAAACTAGTGTCAATCTTTTGGTACTTATTGTTTAATAAAAACACGCTATTTGTCATGAAAGTGGGAATTAATTATTAAATTAATTAGTGTAACTTATACGATTTGAATTTTTTAAAATATACATCATATTGGAATTCAGAATATCAAATATAGCTCAGGGTTATGTTTTGGTATTTTTCTTTAAAACTTCAATTTTTGATGAATACTGAAACCACTAAGTGGTAGTTAAACAAACTGATTTTTCGTTTAAATGAATCTTTGCCACCTCTATGATTTGATTTTCAAAAGTCCGACATAAATGGTTTTCATTAAGAAGTAAAATGTTGTTCAATGAGATTAAAATAATTTTCTGATGAATAGTAACTTTTGAGTTCTTAATCGCGATTAGAGTTAATTAGTGTAATTTAAGGTAAGAATAATGTTTTAATAATATGAAATTACCTAGACACATGTCCTAACCTTATTTTATGTGTCATGGCCGACCAATAAAATCCATGGGTCAACATGGGGACCCCATGGAGCCAATTTGGTAGGAAAATGACATTAATATCTTTTAATTCAATGTTAAAGTAAAAATGTCACAAACATGAGTTATTTTACTAAAACAATTTTTACATGGAGTTATACAAGTCATATTTTTTACTATAAATATTAATTGGAAATATGAAAATATTTCCTATGTCATAGTATTTTTTTTATAATTTTTAGACATTATATAAATTAAATTATTTATGATATCATGATGATGCATCGATTACCGCATTATTTAACGATTTAAATAAAATGAAAAAGATAATGTAAAATCTAAGAGCTACACTTGTCAAAAACCTATTGGTTGGGTATAATTCTAACCCTTATCACCTTATCCTCTAATTATATCAATGTGGGTCCTTTTAAATGCGAAACTCATTTTAAAATAAAGTAATATTTCTTTACTTTCCAAGAGTGCCCCTCCTTTCCTCTTATAAAAGGCCCCCACCTCTACCTCCTTACCCACACTTCCAATGCCTTTGGCTCTGCCAAACCCTGCCCATTTTGTCTCTCCACATCCCTCTATAACACTTATAAGCCTCAATTTGGGCATAAGCCTTCTGAAGGAAGCCTTTGAGCTCAAACCAAAGGGAGTTACCCGATTTTAAGGTAATGTCTTCACTTGAGTCCTTTTGTTTTATTTTGCTTCTCCAACCCCATAAACACTTTTTATTCATTACTTTTGTAACAAATCCAGTATCTTAAATATACTAGGATGTTTTTATAAGAAGGACTCGTGCTACACTTACACACACCTACATCTAATTGTTAAGGAACATACTGTTTCTGTGGATGGCGAATTTCTGCCTCACGAAACGATGATTGTTCAATATTCTTCTAACACCTTAAAAGGTTTCCATTAAGATGTCACTATATTTATATATGATATATAATATGTTTGTTTTTTCCTTAATCTTCTGTATTTATCATTTATGGCATACCTTTATGGCTTCCATTATGGGTATACACGATATCTTCATTTTAGCAAGTGCGGACTACCGCCCCCTCAAAGTGATTTGATTCGTTAATACCATATGTGGTATGTATAAAGGATATATGTAATGATATTATATATGATACCATACTGGAATTAAAATAATATTTTGTATCATTATGTTTTAATTCCATTTAATATGAAAAAGAAATGGAAGTAACTTTCATGCGTACGTACGGCTTAACGTCTCCAAGAATAGTGAATTTCATTTCTTACCTCTAAATGTTATATAATATTATAAATGCATGCATGTACGGGATATATATGATATATATTATATCTACATCATGAATAAAATTCTGGATATAATGGATATTTTACCACATGAACAACTTGTAATTATAAAGAGTTTATTTTTGACTCAAGTACCAATGATCTTTAAAACGACCGTTATTAATGTAAATAATATCATAGTGTTCATGACATGGTAATAAGTGATATAAAAGGAATAATGAACTTGAAAAAGGTTCTTAAGAAAGTAGAAATTAACTCAAGTTTATTATTCAGAAGATTAAAGAACGATCGAGTCAAGTCGGACCTGAGGTAAGGGACTTCGTCTCAATCTCCATTCAATGAGGCATATTTTGTTTTATACAGAACCTTCTTTTATACAGTGTATAAACCCCTTTTACTTTTACGTTTATCCAAAAGGAATCTTTTTTATACGAAGCGTTTTACTAAACGACAAAAGGAAATGTTTTTGTCGTACGTATGCGGCGAAAACGACTTCCCCACCGCCGTGTCCATTATTTGAGTTTCGGCTTCCTCTACAAGCCATACCTTCTTTTTAAAAGAAAAATAAATACCATGTTTTAATTTTCTTTTATTTTGGTATTAAAAATCGTTTTTATAATGTTTTTATATCAATGTGTTGTATTGATATCTTGTGATTGATAGGTGGAAATGTTATGTTTTCTTTATGCATGATTTATGTGATACGATTATGTTGTGGTTCTTGGGCCTTATTATGAAGAGGGGTGGTTCCGTGATAAACTAAGGGCTGGTGAGCCCAAAATAGCTCTCCAATGAATTGGGTAATGCGAAGGAGTTAAATATTAAGGTTTCTCCAAAGATATTTAGGGAATATACTGTGATAGGTATTCCAATCATAACCAAGAGGGTTAATCCCTACGTAAGAATGTTATGAATGCCTCAAGTTACCTTTATGTATTATGATTTCTATGATTTATTCATGATTTGATGAGGTATGTTAAAGTGCTTATGTTTTTTGGGTAATGTTGATTTCATTCTTATGTATATATGTACCCATGTTTCCTTTCCATATTTTTATATCCCCTACTGTGATTTTTATTCCCATCCCAAGTTTTTGAAATGTTTTTCACAGGTCAAGGGAAAGGTATATGATATGATGATAGTGTCAAGGAAGTGTCATGTAAGAATCCGTGTTTTATTTTAATTATGTTTCCATTGATGGGAAAAAATTATACTATCTTTTATGTAACCACTTTGTTTAAATGTGGAATGTAATGCATGTTTTATGATCTAATTCTCTAAAACTCTAATCCTAAAAAGATCCTCAATGTGTAATCTTGAGATAACTCAAGATTAATAAGGTTTAAGGCTGGGGCATTATCGTTGGTATCAGAGGTCGGTTTAGATAGATTTAGGAGTTATAATTATATTAAATGATTATCCAAAAATATTTTTATGGTCAAATTGAAATGATATAGAATTTGAAGATTACAATGTTTCTTCATCTAAGACATGTTTGTTCAGAATGGTTTTCCACAGAGGAAACATGGAAGCAGTTCTAGGAAGGCATACAGAAGGAAATAACCTTCCGAATCAGCATCCTGAGATGGTCAGAATTCGAACTGAATAGTTTGTTGTAGTAATGGATTAGTTGACTTTGGAGATAAATGGTGGAGGTATCCATGCACGAGATCATCCAGATCAACCGCAGAGGAACATGTTAGTGGTGGAACATTTAATGAGGCAACATCCCAAATCATTTAGAGGATTATCTGACCCTTTGCTAGTTAAAGGGTGGATTAAATCACTAAAGAAGATTTTCGATGTCATGGGGTGTTCAGAAAATCAAAAGGTTAGTCTTTCTATTTACCGTTTGAAGGGTGAAGAAGATCAGTGGTGGTCGATGGTTAAAAATGTCAGGGATGCCGATGAGATTGATTCTCTCGACTGGGATGAATTTAAAGGTATGTTTCTTGAGAATTATTTTCCTAAGGCTGTTCACCATAGGATGGAAAAACAATTATTGGGATTGAGGCAAGAGGGAGACTCAGTGGATGCCTATTAAGAAATGTTCACTCGATTGGAATGGTATGCTCCAAATTTTATCTGAGACCTTTATAGTAAAATCAATCATTTTTACTCAGGAATAAAGAAAAAATATCGAAGTTCATTGGCTTCTCGTGAGTTTAGAAGTTATGAAAAGCTTGTTCGATGTGTTGAGATGGTGGAAATGGAGTTTGCCGATGATCAAGTGTTCTATAACAACTAGCAGAAGAAGAGACTGAGGTGGCAGGAGAAAGGAAGGAATTCTTAAAAAATGTCTGACAGTAAGAAAACTATGTTTCCATTTTGTGATAAATGTGGTAAAAGGCATGCTGGGGAATGTCTTCTGAATTCGGGAAAGTGCTACCGATGTGGTAAGATGAGACATAAGGCTTGTGATTGCACTAAAAAAGATCAAGGTGATGGTAAGTCCAAATTTGATTTACAGTTAGTGAAATGTTTTAAGTGCAATGAGATGTGTCACTATGCAAATGGGTGTCTGAAAAAAATCATGAGTGATGGGAAGCAGTTATAATACAAGAAGAAAGGGGTGGTGAAATCCTTTGCAACTACCTCAGCAGATGTCGGGCCATAAATGAATTTGTATCAGGTACTTTGTTTGTTTTTTCAGATTATTCCAGTGTGTTGTTTGATTCGGGGTCTACACATTATTTCATCTCTGAAACCTTTTCTAGTAAAATGGGAATACCATCTCAAGAAATGACTCCTAAACTAGTGGTAAAAACACCTGGGGGAAATGTTGAGGAAAAAAGAATTTATATGAATCTTCCTATCCTTATGTGTGGAAAGAACCTAATTTCAAACCATATTGTTTTACCTCTAGTAGAGTTTGATGTTATCCTGGGTATGGATTGGCTCTCTATTTACCATGCTAATATTGACTATAGAACTAAAGAAGTTTTTTTTTTCAGAAAGACTTTCATTTTGGGTACAAGAATGAACCCTTACTGTTGATAACGTATCAAGAGGCCGAGAAAATTGTAAAAGATGGAAATGAATGTTACCTTGCACATATTGTTGAAAACAAGGGAACTGTTCAGATTAATGATGTGCCAGGGGTAAATGAGTAACCTAATGTTTTTCCTGATGAGTTGCCTGGAATAATACCAGATCGGGAAGTTGAGTTTACTATTGACTTAGTTCCTGATGCTAAGACAATTTCAAAACCCCCTTATCGAATGGATCAAATTGAACTTTTAGAGTTGAAGGGGCAATTGCATGATTTATTAGAGAAAGGTTTCATTCGACCTAGCACATCACTATGGGGTTCTCCTGTTTTATTTGTTAAAAAGAAATACGGTTCAATGAGACTTTGCATTGATTATAGAGCCTTGAATAACATCACTGTTAAGAACAAATATCCTTTACCTCATATTGATGATTTGTTTGATCAGCTCTAGGGAGCTCAGTATTTTTCAAAGATTGACCTGAGATCGGGGTACCATCAGTTGAATGTAAAGGAAGAAGATGTTCCGAAGACTGCGTTTTGTACAAGATATGGCCATTATGAATTTGTAGTGATGCCTTTTGGGATAACCAATGCACCTGCTGTATTCATGGACTTAATGAATATAATTTTCCATTAGTTCTTCGATAAGTTTGTGGTGGTTTTCATTGATGATATTTTGGTATTTTTTAAAAGTAAAGAGGAGAATGAAAGACATTTAAGGGTTATTTTTAAAACCTTAAATGAAATGATATTGTAGGGGGAATTCAGAAAGTGTGAGTTTTGGTTGCAAAAATTTCATTCCTTGGTCACATTGTTTCTAAATATGGGATAACTGTTGATCCGGAAAAAACAAAGGTTGTTGAAAAATGGACAAGACCCACAAATGTAACTGAGATTCGTAGCTTCCTTGGTTTGGTAGGCTATTACCAAATGTTTTTTAGAAATTTTTCACTGTTATCTAGTCCAATTACTAAGCTAACTCGGAAGGGTGTTATGTTTATCTGGACAAAAGAATGTGATGATTGTTTTGAGGAATTGAAAAGAAGATTGGTGAATGCTCCAGTTTTGGCACTACCTTCCAGGAATGGTGAGTTTGTTATCTATAGTGATGCTTCATTGGAAGGACTTGCTCATGTCCTAATGAAGAATGATCAGGTAATTTCTTATGCTTCACGACAGTTGAAAACTCATGAAATAAATTACCATACACATGATTTGGAATTAGCTGCTGTAGTTTTTGCTTTAAAAATTTGGAGGCATGATTTGTATGGAGTAAAGTGTGAAATATATACTGATCACAAAAGTTTAAAGTATATATTCACTCAGAATGAATTAGACATGATACAAAGGAGATGCATAGAATTAATCATGGATTAATATTGTACAATTAATTACCATCCGGGAAAATCAAATAAAGTGGTTGATGCTTTGAGTCGAAAAAGTAATGCTTCATTAACAATGTTGTGTTTGGAACGTGATCCATTGGTTAATGATTTGATGAACTTTGGCATAGAAGTTGTTGGTGCATGATGTCCTTCTATTTTGTTTCAGGTATCAGTGAAATATTCTCTATCAGATAGAATCAAGGACGCACAGAAGAAATGTAATGCCCCAACCCCAGTTACCCAGAGTCGGTGCATTACTTCGTAACATTGGCATGATCATGAAAGATCATGTCTTGAAAGACCGATTAGTTTAGTAGCCTTGGAAACAATAGATACATTCATAAGTAATAGATTACATAAAAAAGTAAAACAAAACTACAACAAAATCTTGTCTTCATATCCCCTCATACTATCCCTACAGGTCATTCATAATATACTTATTCACATCCTGGAAAAATTAAAACACTGAAAGGGGTGAGCTTAGAGGCTCATTAAGGATAACAATATAGCAGAAGCTTTCATAAATAAACATAAACATTTAAAGAAATGTATAAAAAAACAAAAGCCTTTTAAACATGAACTTCAAAATAATATGGAGAAAGTAATATTAAATAATTCCATTTACTTATTCACATGGATATTCTACTGGTCGAATAATCACATACAATATCAATAACCACTTTCATAATGATGGAACACATAATGCCAGACTATCATAACCACGTATCCAAGGCCTCGTTCCAAGACTACAAAAAAGATTTTGTCAAGGCCTCATGACAAGACACTAGTTTGTCTCCTGATACATGCCGATGCATCGAGGAGCTATTGCATGCTCCACCTGTCACTTATTAAGTCCAATTCATTCCTTATATGAAAAGGTTTAAAAATATCATAAACCATAACATAATCGTATAACATAAAACATGTATAAAAGAAGCATAACATTTCTAAATTTCAATCAAAAGATATCAATACAACACATTGATATAATAAAACATTATCAAAACCATTTTCAATACCAAAATAAATGAAAAGTAAAACATGGTATTTATTTTTCGTTTAAAAAAAGTTATGGCTTGTAGAGGAATCTGAAACTCAATTAATAGTCACGGAGGTGGAGAAGTCATTTTCACCACATACGTAAGAAAAAAACATTCCTTTTGTTGTTTAGTAAAAATGCTTCATATAAAAAGATTCCTCTTGAATAAAAGTAAAAGTCAAAGGGGATTATACACCGTATAAAGGAAAGCTGTGTATAAAACCAAATATGCCTCAATGAAAGGAGATTGAGAAAAATTCCCTTAAAAAGATATTTTTTTTAAATAAAATAGATCTATTATGAGTATTCAATATAATTACATATAAATAATGTAAAAATACAATATAGGGAATAATAATATCATGACATAATTTTAAATTAGGATATTAACCCAAAGAATGGAAATTGGGTTAAGAAGTTCCCTTACCTCTTGTCCGACTTGACTCGATCGTTCTTTAACCTCCTGAATAATAAAATAGAGTTAATTTCTACTTTATTAAGAACAATTTTCAAGTTCATTATTCCTTTTATATCACTTATTACCATGTTATGAACATTATGTAATTATTTAAGTTAATAACGGTCGTTTTGTCGATCATTGGCACTTGAGATAAAAATAAACATCTTATAATTACAAGTTGGTAATGTGGTAAAATATCCATTATATGATGAATTATATTCATGATTTATGTATCATATATATCATATATATCCAGTATATACTTTCCATTATAATATTACATAACATTTAGAGGTAAGAAATGAAATGCACCGTTCATGGAGACAGTAAGCCGTACGTACGCATGAACGCTACATTCATTTCTATTTAGTATTTTAATTGAATGAAAAATAATGATATAAGTGTATATTATAATTCCAGTATAATATCATATATAATATTATTTACTCCATCCTTTATACATCCCACATATGTCATTAACGATTCAAATCACTTTGAGGGGGCGGTAGTCCGCACTTCCTAAAATGAAATTATTGCGTTTACCCATAATTGAAATCATAAAGGTATTCCATAAATGAAAAATACAGAAGAATAAGGAAAAAATTAAACATAATATATATATCATATTTGTAAATAGTTTCATCATAATGGCCACCATGAGAGGTGTTAAAATAAGATTGAACAATCATCGTTTCATGAGGCAGAAATTCACCAACCACAAAAACAGTATGTTCTTTAACCATTAGAAAATGGTGTGTGTAAGTTTAAATAAAATACTTCTCATAAAAACATTCTAGTATATAGATGATACTGGTGTTGTTACAAAATAAATTAATAAAAAGAGTTTAGGGGTTGGAGAAGAAAAATAAAACAAAAGGACATTAGAGAAGACATTACCTTAAAATCGGGTAACTCTTGTTTGATTTGAGCCAAAGGCTTCCATGGGAAGAATTCTTCCCTAAGTGAGGCTTTTAGGAGGAAGAGAGGGATGTTGAGAGAGTATTTAGGCAGAGTTTGGCCGAACGAAAAAGCTTTGAAGGTGTGAGTAAGGTGGTAGTGGTGGGGGCCTTTTATAAGAGGGGAGGAGAGGCACTCCAGGAAAGTAATGAAATGTTACTTTATTATATAACGAGTTTCGGATTTTAAAGGTCCCACGCATATATATTTCTAGGATAAGGTGATAAGGGTTCTAAATCTACTCATGCAATACTCTTTGGACAAGTTTAATTCTTAGATTTTACATTATCCTTCCATTTTATTAAAATCATTAATTAATTAGGTAATCGCTGCATCACCATGGTGTCATAAATAATTTAATTTATTTAGTGTCTAAAAATTATACAAAAATTAGCATGATGTATGAAATAGTCTTATATTTCTAAGGAATATTTATATTAAAAAATATGACTTGTATAACCCCATTTAAAAATTGTTTTAGTAAAACAACTCATGTTTGTGACATTTTTATTTTAACATTAAATAAAACGTTTTTAATGTCATTTTTCTACCAAATTGGCTCCATGGGGTCCCCAAGTTGACCCATGGATTTTCATGGTCGTCCATGACTCATACAACAGGGGTAGGACAATTGTAATGGTCATTTCATATTTTTATAATATCATTTTTACCTTAATTTTCAATAATTACCTTTAATCGCGATTAATTAAACATAAAAGTTACTATTCACCAAAAAATTATTTTAATCCCATTGAACAAAATTTTAAATTCTAATGACAACCATGTATGTTATATTTTTTAATATCAAATCACAAAAGTGGTAATTTTTAACTTGAATGAAAAATCAGTTTTTAACTATCACTAAGTGGTTTCACTATTCATCAAAAATTGATGTTTTTCAGAACAATGCCAAAATTTCACCCTATGCTATAATTGATATTCCGAATTCAAAAATGATGTCTATTTTAAAAAATTCAAAACATAATAGCTGAATTAATTAATTTTATAATTAATTCCCACTATCACAACAAATAGCGTATTTTTATGAAATAATATATATCAAAATATTGACAATTGTTTACATCCAATTTAAATGCTAAATTAATTCTAATGACCACCATTGGATAAAATGGTAAAAATATTCTAAATATACTTTAAAACCACTCAATAGTATAATTTATCACTATAAATTAATTTGATTGAAAAATTTGTTTTAAGTATTTTTCACTATTCATAAAAAATTGGAAGTTCTCAGAAAAATACCAAAAATTCAACATAGGATAATTTTGATATTCCGAATCAAAAAATGAAGTCCAGTTTGAAATATAAAAAATATATAATTTCAAAAAGTGGTTATTACTATTCATAATGGCTATTTTGATTGGTCGTGGAGTGTTAGAATCTCGAACTTGCGTACAATGAAAGCTATTGCATTATTGAAAGAGAAGCGTATCGTGGAAGCTCGGGATGTTACATTCTCCCCTCCTTCAATAAATTGAGTCCTTGCAATTTGAAATTTTTATTTGATAATAAATTGTTGAAAATAGAAAATATCTTTGTGGAAAACCCACATCGAAAATGAGGATAATAAAAATATAACTTTAAAAGAAAGAAAGATAAGTACAAAGGTCACCCGAGATAGCCCATACTAGGATTTTATGAAAATATGGATATGGAAGAAAAAAACCATCCAGGTCTGATGGAGAGTTGTAGAATACATGATTAGGAGAAAGTTAACTACTAGAAAATCCCAAACATGCGATTTGTTAAACGGTCATTGAATCCCCAATTGGAAAAGTTAACCTACAACGTTTTTGTTTTAAGTTACCTCTTTTAAAGTTGAGTATTTTATTTAGAAGATTTACTATGAATGTAAGGGAATATAAATACTTGTCATGTAGACTTTCATTCTTTAATATATCTTTACCACAAACCCATCTTTCACTCTAAAAGTTAATAAAACTCAAAAATATACTATTTATCACAATTGTATAAGGTTCCAAATATTAACACATACCTTTTAGATTAGGAAAACTTTTTTGTAATAACCAGGGACTTCCTGTAGGCTAGTGGTATGTATTAAAGGCCTGTCGCACTATGGTTGTGGGTTCGATTCCTACAACTTTGTCCGACACGACGAGTTATCCCCCAACCTGCAGGTTGTCCTTTTCCTAAAACTATAGTATTATAATATTCCAAAAATAATCTTCAGAAATGTTTTAACCTTAAACAATACTATCCAATGTTAATATTAATCCATTCCAACCTTTATAGTTATCCAAAATACCTCTGTCCAGACTTTCTCTACAAGTTCTCTAAATTCCAAAATCAATCATCAAATTCCCCAGACAATGTAATGTTTCTCTTATTGTCACATGCTAAAAATATGATTACCTTAATCATATTGAAACCTTAATAAAAACAACAAGTACTTCAGTACAATCCTTATATATATCACATTGTTCTTATAACCAGAATATAATCCTTGAGTCCAAAAGCACCAATACATTAATTATTCCACTTCAACTGTAGTAACATCATAAGATTGTCCTTTATCCCTTGGCCTTTTCTGAGGTAAGTTCCCTTGACCCTTAGGACATTCATTTTCATAATGCCCCATTTCCCAACAATTGTAGCATTCAACATTGATAGCCTCTTTCTTTCCCTTGCAATCACGATCCTGGTGAACTTTTTCTCTACATTTAAAACAAACTCACATTCTTTTTAGGCAAGTACCAGGGTGATTCTTCCCACAATTATCGCATAATGGAAAATCCTTCTTTCCCTTTTTCCTTTTATCTGTATCATGTTCCATCGTTCTCTTCTTCTCTTTCTTTACTTTATTGTCATAAGATTTAGAGAATTCATTTTCTGTCTTGATAGCACACGAGACAATATCTTCGTATGTTGAAAAAGATTGTGATACTAATGCTCGATGGAGAAACTATTTTAAACCATAAAAGAAATGATCTATTTTACTTCTTGGGTTACGTATATAATTTGCATCATGCCTCGCTAACCTTGTAATGTTAGCCTCATACATTGCGACATTCTCATCCACCTTCTGCCTCAAACTCAAAAATTGCCTTTCCATATCTGCCCGATGGTCATGTGGAAAGTATTTTTCTATGAAAATTTCCTTAAACTCCATCCATTCTATACTTGATACTTCTTCATCTTCCTTTGTGTTTTGAATCAGCGACCACCACTGATCGACATATCCAGTGAGGAGGTAGACTGCCATGAAAACCTTCTCCCTTTCGCTACTCCACAAGGTGTAGAATATTTTCTTTATGGAGTTTATCCATTTCTCTGCTACTAATGGATTTTTACACCCATTAAATGTTGGCGGTTGTTGCCTCATGAAGCGTTATAACATTGATCCTCCACGTTGCGGATCAGGGTGTTCCATACGAGTAAGGTTAATATTCATAACATGAGTGAGTTGTCTCAGTATGGTGATAATTTGATCAACACCAGTTGTATCTCCAGCTCCACAATAATTATCTTGAGCAGGGGGACAATCCCTTCACCGAGTGCGTGCATTGATACGGTTTCCATTCCTCCCACTAGGCGCCATTTCTAAATAATGGCATAAACTAGATTAGTTTATGAATTAAAATACATAATTCCATACTTGTAAAACACTTATCATAAATTGAACTGTTTATGGATATAATCTATAATCATAAAAAAAATTTCTTTGAGGAAGTATATACTCATAACCCTTCATAGTAGTTTGTAAGGAAAACGTGAATTATCCTAAGCATATCCTCGGGGAGTGTCGTAACCAAGAGTGCAGCACGGTTCGTTGTCGTGCACCAGTTCCCATTTGAGTCTAGCTCAAAGCGGTGTTTTCGAGTTTTACCCCTAGGTACATATGTTCCAAAGCCGCCTCTACTTGCTTGTATCCAGACATGGATATATTGCTTGGAAAACTCATAAAATCTCTATAATACCAAAAATCTAGGAAGTTATTCTATACTAATTCTCAATGTCTATCTTAGGGATGTGTGATCTAATAAGAGTTTTTCTAAATCTATCTTCCAAGGATAGTAATAATCTACCTTTGATACCAACTGTAATGCCCCGACCCCAGTTACCCAGAGTCGGTACATTACTTCGTAACATTGGCATGATCACGAAAGATCAAGTCTCGAAAGACTAATTAGTTTAGTAGCCTTGGAAACACTAGATACATTCATAAGTCTTACATTACATAAAATAGTAAAAAAAAACTACAACAACATCTTGTCTTCATATCCCCTCATACTATCCCTGCAGGTCATTCATAATATACTTCTTCACATCTTGAAAAAATTAAAACACTGAAAGGGGTGAGCTCAAATGCTCAGTAAGGATAAAAATATAGAGGGATCTTTCAAAAAAAATCATAAACATTTAAGTCAATTTATAACAAAACAAATGCCTTTTAAACATGAACTTCAATATAATATGGAAAAATTTAAATGAAATAATGCCATTTACTTATTCACATGGATATTCTACTGGTCGAATAATCACATGAAATATGAATAACAACTTTCATAAAGATGGAATGCATAATTCCAGACTATCATAACCACATAGCCAAGGAATCGTGCCAAGACTGAAAATAATATTTTGTCAAGGCCTCGTGCCAAGACACTAGTTTGTCTCATGAGACCTTCCGATGCATCGAGGAGCTATAGCGGGCTCCACCCGTCACTTATTAAGTCCAATGCATTCTATATATGAAAAGGTTTAAAATTATCATAAACCATAACATAATCATATCACATGAAACATGCATAAAGGAAACATAAAATTTCCACATTTCAATCACAAGATATAAATAAAACACATTGATATAATAAAACATTATCAAAACTATTTTCAGTACCAAAATAAAAGAAAAGTAAAACATGGTATTTATTTTTCATTTAAAAAATGTTATGGCTTGTAGAGGAAGCCGAAACTCAAATAACAGTCATGGCGGCGGAGAAGTCGTTGTCGCCGAATACGTAAGAAAAAAACATTCCTTTTGACGTTTAGTAAAAACACTTCATATAAAAATATTCTTTTTGAATAAAAGTAAAATTCAAAGGGTTTTATACACCGTATAAATGAAAGTTGTGTATAAAACCAAATATGCCTCAATGAAAGGAGATTGAGACAAATTTTATTACAAAGATCATTTTTTAAAATAAAATAGATCTATTATGTGTATTCACTATAGGTATATATATAAATAAATTAATAATACAAGATAGGACATAATAATATCATGAAATAATTTCAAAGTAAGAGATTAACCCAAAGAATGAAAATTGGGTTAAGAAGTTCCCTTACCTCATGTCCGACTTGACTCGATCATTCTTTAACCTCCTGAATAATAAACTAGAGTTAATTTATACATTCTTATGATCCTTTTTCAATTTCATTATTCCTTTTATATCACTTATTACCATGTTATGAACATTATGTAATTATTTAAGTTAATAATGGATTTTTTGTCAATCATTGGTACTTGAGTTAAAAATAAACATCTTATAATTTCAAGTTGTTCATGTGGTAAAATATCCATAATATGCAGAATTATGTTAATGATTTAAGTATCATATATATCATATATATACAGCATATACTTTCCTTTATAATATTACATAACATTTAGAGGTAAGAAATGAAATGCACCGTTCATGGAGACGATAAGTCGTACGTACGCATGAACGCTAATTTCATTTCTATTTCATATTTTAATGGAATGAAACATTTTGATATAAAGGTATATAATAATTCCAGTATAATATCAAAGATAATATTATTTAATCCATCCTTTATACATCCCACATATGGCATTAACGATTCAAATCACTTTGAGGGGGCGGTAGTCCGCACTTCCTAAAATGAAATTATCGCGTTTACCCATAATGGAAATTATAAAGGTATGCCATAAATGAGAAATAAATTAGAATAAGGAAAACATAAAAATAATATATATATCATATATGAAAATAGTTTCATTGTAATGTCCACCATGAGAGGTGTTAAAATAAGATTGAACAATCATCGTTTCGTGAGGCAGAAATCCACCAACCACAGAAACAGAATGTTCTTTAACCATTAGACGAAGGTGTGTGTAAGTGTAAATCAAATAATTCTCATAAAAACATCCTTTTATATTGAAGATACTGGTGTTTTTACAAAATAATGGAATAAAAAGTGTTTAGGGGGTTGATGAGGAAAAATAAAACAAAAGGACATTAGAGAAGACATTACCTTAAAATCAGGTAACTCTTTTTTGATTTGAGCCAAAGGCATCCTTGGGATGAATTCTGAACAAAGTGAGGCCTCTAGGAGGAATATAGGGATTTTGAGAGAGTATTTGGGTAGAGGTTGGACGAGACAAAATACTTTGAAGGTGTGAGTAAGGTGGTAGTGTTGGGGGCTTTTTATAAGAGGAGAGGAGAGGCACTCTTGGAATGTAATGAAATGTTACTTTATTATATAATGGTTTTAAGATTTTAAAGGTCACACACTTAAATATTTCGTGTATAAGGTGATAAGGGTTCTAAATATACTCAACCAATACGCTTTGGACAAGTGTAATTTTTAGATTTTACATTATCCTTCCATTTTATTAAAATTGTTAATTAATGAGGTAATCGATGCATCACCATGGTGTCATAAATAATTTAATTTATATAATGTATAAAAATTATAAAAAAATTATCATGATTTAGGAAATAGTTTTATATTTATAAGGAATATTTATAGTCAAAAATATGACATGTATAACTTCATTTAAAAATTGTTTTAGTAAAACAACTCATGTTTGGGACGTTTTTATTTTAACATTAAATAAAATGTTTTTAATGTCATTTTCCTACCAAAGTGGCTCCATGGGGTCCCCAAGTTGACCCATGGATTTTCTTGGTAATCCATGACTCATCCAATAGGGGTAGGACAAGTTTAAAGGTCATTTAATATTTTTATAATATCATTTTCACCTAAATTTCACTAATTACCTTTAATCGCGATTAATTAAACTTAAAAGTTACTATTCACCAAAAAATTATTTTAATCCCATTGAACCACATTTTACTTCCTAATGAAAACCATGTATGTCGGATTTTTGAAAATCAAATCACAGAAGTGGTAATGTTTCATTTAAATGAAAAATCAGTTTTTGACTATCACTTAGTGGTTTAACTATTAATCAAAAATTGAAGTTTTTCCGAACAATGCCAAAATTAGACCCTATTCTATAATTGTTATTCCGAATTCAAAAATGATGTCTATTTTAAAAAATTCCAAAAATATAATTTTCAATAATTAATTTTATAATTAATTCCCGATGTCACAACAAAAAGCATGTTTTTATGAAATAATATATATCAAAAGATTGACAATTGTTTATGTCCAATTTTAATGTTAAATTAATTTTAATGACCACCATTTGATAAAACAGTAAAAATATATTCTAATTATACTTTAAACCCACCCAATAGTATAATTTATCACTATAAATTATTTTGATTGAAAATTTTGTTTTAAGTATTTTTCACTATTCATAAAAAATTGGAAGTTCTCAGAAACATACCAAAAATTCAACATAAGATAATTTCGATATTCCGAATCCAAAAATGAAGTCAATATTGAAATATAAAATATATATAATTTTAAAAAGTGGGTATTAAAATTAATAATGGCTATTTTGATTGTTCACGGTGTGTTAGAATCTGGAACATGCGTACAATGCAATCTATTGCATTATTGAAAGAGAAGCGTATCGTTGAAGAACGGGGTGTTACAAGCAAGATAGTGTGTTGCATAAAAAGGTATAGATGGTTCAGAAGGGTATGTTTCCGGAATTCAACATTTATAATGATTGTGTTTTGAGATTTGGGAAGAGATTGTGTGTGCCTTGTGATTCACAGTTGAAGAGAGAGTTGTTAGGTGAATCTCATAGTTCTCTGTTTTCAGTTCATCCTGGCTGTACTAAGATGTATAAAGATCTACGGGAGTATTACTGGTGGGATGTAATGAAAAGAGATATTTCTGATTTTACTGTGAAGTGTTTGACATGTCAATAGGTTAAAGCAGAGCAGCAGTAAATGAAAGGGATGCTTCAGCTTTTATCAGTGCCAGACTGGAAATGGGAGAATATATCCATGGACTTCATTGTGAGATTTCTGAAGAAACCTCGAGGTAATAATGCAATATGGGTTATTGTTGATCGCTTGACTAAATCTGCTCATTTCCTTTCCATACGAGATAATTTTTCCCTAGATCAACTTTCTAGTTTATATCTTAAAGAGATAGTCAGGTTACATGGAGTTCCTCTCTCCATTATATCTGACCGTGATCACAGGTTCACTTATAACTTTTGGAAAGGCCTTCATGAGTAGTTGGGTACTGAATTATATTTTAGTAGAACTATTCATCCTCAATCAGATGGGCAGTCAGAATGAACGATCCAGAATTTGGAAGATATTCTATGTGCTTTTTTAATGGATTATCAGGGATGTTGGGACCAACATCTTTCTTTGGTTGAGTTTTATTATAATAACAGTTTTCATTCCAGTATACAGAGGTCACCATTTGAGGCGTTATATTGGAAGCGGTGTCGAATTCCAAATTTTTGCGATGAAGTGGGTGAAAGGAAGATGATGGTACCAGAATTGGTAGAAGAGTTGTCAGAAAAAGTTCAACTGATACAAAAACACGTGAGAACAGCTTAGAGCAGGAAGAAGAGTTATGCGGACAACAGGAGGAAAGATCTCTCTTTTGAGGTAGGTAATCAAGTTTTTGTCAAAGTTTAACCAAGGAAAAGTGTGATGTGATTTGGTAAGAAAGGAAAGGTGAGTCCAAGGTTCATTGGACCATATTAAATTCTAGAGAGAGTTGGATCAGTTGCTTACCGAGTGGCTTTACCTTCGAGTTTATCTCAGGTACATAATTTTTTTCTTGTTTCGATGTTAAGGATGTACATGCCAGATCCATCTCATGTTTTGAGTCCAGAGGTAGTTTAGTTGGAAGAGAATTTATCTTATGAGGAAAAACCGGTTTAGATTCTTGACCAATGGGAGCAAGTGTTACAGAATAAGGTATTTTATCATGTAATGGTTTTTTGTAAAAACCACGTGATTTAAGAGGCAACATGGGAATATGAAAATGAAATGAGGGATAAATACCCCCACTTATTCGATGAGTAAATAAATTTCGGGACACAATTTTCTAAAGGGGGGAAGGATGTAACATCCCAAGTAAGTAATGAATAATGGAAATTTTTATCTATGTATATTAATGAATTAGATAGTGTTTTAGAGGCTTAAAATGAGAATAAATCCAATCTTAAGCATGGAATATACTAATATTTTTAAAAGATTGTTTTACTGCCTTTTAATGGAAAAACATATTTAAATCTATCTTTTGATAATTCTATAAGCTTTGATTGTCAAAATAAACTTATTCTTTATGACTGGGACATCAAAATTTACATTGTGGGAATTTTTCGTATTTTTCCGATAAAGTTTATTTTTTAATGAATAGTGAAAAATGTTGTATTTTAATTCTAAACCACTTTTTAATCTAATTTATTTATATGATTATATTATTTTATGAATTGGTTTTAAAGTGAAATTAGAATATATTTTTACCATTTAATCCAATTGTGGTCATTTGAATCAATTTCACATTGAAATTGGACTTAAACTAGTGTCAATCTTTTGATACTTATTGTTTCCTAAAAACACGCTATTTGTCATGAAAGCGGGAATTAATTATTAAATTAATTAATGTATCTTACATGATTTGAATTTTGTAAAATAGAAATCATTTTTGAATTCAGAATATCAAATATATCTTTGGGTGATGTTTTGGTATTTTACTGAAAAACTTCAATTTTTGATGAATAGTGAAACCACTAAGGGTAGTTAAAGAATCCGTTTTTTCGTTTAAATGAAACATTTCCACTTCTGTGATTTTATTTTCAAAAATCATACATAAATGGTTGTCATTAAGAAGTAAAATGTGCATCAATGAGATTAAAATATTTTTTTTGTGAATAGTATCTTTTGAGTTCTTAATCATGATTAGAGGTAATTAGTGTAATTTAAGGAAAGAATAATGTTTTAATAATATGAAATTACCTATAAACATGTCCTAACCTTATTGTATGTGTCATGGCCCACCAATACAATCCATGGGTCAACTTGGGGACCCCATGGAGCCACATTGGTAGGAAAATGACATTAATATCTTTTAATTCAATGTTAAAGTAAAAAATGTCACAAACATGAGTTATTTTACTAAAACAATTGTTACATGGGGTTATACAAGTCATATTTTTTACTATAAATATTAATTGGAAGGATAAAAAGATTTCCTACATCATATTATTTTTTTATAATTTTTAGACATTAAATAAATTAAATTCTTTATGACATCATGATGATGCATCGATTACCTCATTATTTAACGATTTAAATAAAATGAAAAAGATAATGTAAAATCTAAGACCTAAACTTGTCAAAAACCTATTGGTTTTGTATATATAGAACCCTTATCACCTTATCCTAGAATTATATCAATGTGGGACCTTTTAAATCTGAAAATCATTTTAAAATAAAGTAACATTTCATTACTTTCCAAGAGTTCCCCTTCTCTCCTCTTATAAAAGGCCCCCACATCTACCTCCGTACCCACACATCCAATGCCTTTGGATTGGCCAAACTCTGCCAATTTCGTCTCTCCACATCCCTCTCTAACTCTTATACTCCTCACGTTGGGTAGAAGTCATCTCAAGGAAGCCTTTGAGCTCAAACCAAAGGGAGTTACCCGATTTTAAGGTAATGTCTTCACTTGAGTCCTTTTGTTTTATTTTGCTTCTCCAACCCCCTAAACTCTTTTTATTCATTTATTTTGTAAAATATATAGTATCTTCAATATACTATAATTTTGTTATAATAAGGATTCTAGCTACACTTACACACACCTATATCTAATGGTTAAAGAACATAATGTTTCCGTGGATGGCGAATTTCTACCTCACAAAACGATGATTGTTCAACAATCTTCTAACACCTTCAAAGGTGGCCATTAAGATGTCACTATATTTATATATTATATATAATAGGTTTTTTTTTTCCTTATTCTTAGGTATTTTTCATTTATGGCATACCTTTATGGCTTCCATTATGGGTATACGCGATATCTTCATTTTAGGATATGCGGACTACCGCCCCCTCAAAGTGATTTGATTCGTTAATACCATATGTGGTACGTATAAAGGATATATTTAATGATATTATATATGATAACATACTGGATTTAAAATAATATTATGTATCATTATGTTTTGATTCCATTTAATATGAAATAGAAATGGAAGTAGTGTTCATGCGTACATACGGCTTACCGTCTCCATGAACGGTGCATTTCATTTATTACCTCTAAATGTAATGTAATATTACAAATGCATTCATGTATGGGATATATATTATATATATATTCTATCTAAATCACGAATAAAATTCTGTATATTTTGGATATTTTACCACATGAACAAATTTTAATAATTAAGAGTTTTTTTTGACTCAAGTACCAATGATCGTTAGAACTACCTTTATTAACTTAAATTATAACATTGTGTTCATGACATGGTAATAAGTGATATAAAGGAATAATGAACATGAAAAAGGTTCTTAAGAATGTAGAAATTAACTCATGTTTATTATTCAGGAGATTAAATAACAATCGAGTCAAGTCAGACCCGAGGTAAGGGACTTCGTCTCAATATCCATTCATTGAGGCATATTTCGTTTTATACACAACCTTATTTTATACGGTGTATAAACCCCTTTTACTTTTACATTTATCCAAATGTAATCTTTTTTATACAAAGCGTTTTACTAAATGACAAAAGGGAATGTTTTTGTCATACGTATGCGGCGACAACAACTTCTCCGCCGCCATGACCATTATTTGAGTTTCGGCTTCCTCTACAAGCCATACTTTCTTTTTAAAAGAAAAATAAATACCATGTTTTACTTTTATTTTATTTTGGTATTGAAAAAGGTTTTCAAAAGGTTTTTATATCAATGTGTTGTTTTGATATCTTGTCATTGAATAGTTGAAATGTTATGTTTCCTTTATAAATGATTTATGTGATACGATTATGTTGTGGTTCTTGGGATTTATTATGAAGATAGGTGGTTCCGTGATAAACTAAGGGCGGTTGAGACCGATATAGGTCTCCAATTCATTGGGTAATGTGAAGGAGTTAAACGTTAAGGTTTCCCCGAAGAGATTTAGGGAATATACTCTGATGGGTATTCCAAACATAACCAAGAGGGTTACTCCCTACGTATGAATTTTATGAATGCCTCAAGTTACCTTTATGTATTATGATTTCTATGATTTATTCAAGATTTGATGAGGTATGTTAAATTTCTTATGTTTTATGGGTAATGTATGATTTCATTCTTATGTATATATGTACCCATGTTTACTTTCCATATTTGTATATCCCTTACTGAGTTTTTTATGCTCATCCCAGGTTTTTGAAATTTTTTTCATAGGTCAAGGTAAAGGTACATGATATGATGATAATGTCAAAGAAGTGTCAAGAAATAATCCATGTTTTATTTTAATTATGTTTCCATTGATGGGAAAAATGAATACTATCTTTTATGTAACCACTTTGTTTAAATGTGGAATGTAATGCATGTTTTAAGATCTAATTCTCTAAAACTCTAAACCTGAAAAGATCCTCAATGTGTACTCTTGTAAGAACTCAATATTAAGTAAGGTTTAAGGTTGGGGCCTTATATAAACATTGGTAACACATCATTATTAACATTTGTTTTAATTTAATACCTTAATAAAAAGAAAATCAACAATGCATAAAAAACCCTCATAATTTTAATTTTAATATGTTTTTATAAGAATGGTAAATTAATTATTAATCCTACACCATCTAATATGATAAAAAATTCTTGGTTATTTTGTCTATGTTGATTACCACCTATACTAAGAGAGACTTTAATTTATTCATCACCACAACTCATGGAATGTCTTAATGAAGGAATTGTTGAGTAAATATCATATATATAGTGTGTTTATAATTTAAAAATATTTCTATATACACAAGTATACCACTATCATCAACTGATTAATGAAAATTCTAATCATGAATTATGTCGACTACTACCTCTATGAAGAATAAAATTTTCATTTATCTAAAAGTATCTCATTATTTATCAAAAAATAATAAAATAATTTTTGATAAATAGATAACATAAATAAAATATCATTATTTTCATAATATAATTATTCTGTGTCTATATAAAAATCCACTTAATGATACTCACCAATTGAGTTAAATTATTTTCAATATTGGGTCGTTTCGGAGATCTGTTTGGAAAATGATGTGAAATTATAAAATGTAGGATAATGAAAAACGTAACTACCTTTATTATATAAAATAAAAATCCAAAAATTTATTTTGTTTAGGGAAGGGATACATCGATATTTATCCTAATAACAAATAAATTTCCCTTTGTAGGTTGAAAATAACAAAAAAGTTATTTTTCGATTTCATCACCCATGGTAAATAATAAAATGAAAATGGAAGGGAAATATATATTCAATAAATAATTTTCAATAATAAATTGATATAGCATTATGATGATTCTAATGATGATATTTGGATGAAGAATGAATATCGACACTACTCCTATGAAACTATAACAAACAATTAATATAATAAAAACCTAATATAGGAAAATATGATTTAAATAACATATAAATATAGTATTTAAAATGAAAAGTTTATATATTGTTAGGTTTAAATTTTTTTATAGAATATTGATCATGGTATGGTCAATGCCCCTATTATTAGAAATAAAAAAAAAGAGAAAAACATCTTTCTTTGATAAATATGTTTAGTTAGTCACCTTATTTATTTTAAATATAATATATTCCACATGTTTTATATTTATTCAATATATATTATTTCTATTTATTTTCTTTTTATTTTTTATTCAGGACTTATATAATTAAAATTTAATTTATTATTATGTTTCTTAATCGATTATTTTTTTCAATTCAAATGTATAACTTTGTGACTTTTTGGAATTATAAACCTAATTAGATTTATGGGATGTATATACTTCTAATTTTACTTATTATAATTGGAATTACATTTTATTAATGGTATGTGAGGTTTAATTTAAATCTGTCTCTTCCACGAGTATGTCATTTCTATACTGTTCATGTTTTTAGTGGTTTCTTAGACTCAATTCTCTTCCATGGGAAATGATTACTGATTTTTTCACTATTCTAATTGATGGTTAATCCATTATAACAAATGAATATTTTCGAATGTATTTCCACCTTATTTTATCAAGAATAATGTTTCATGTTAATGAATCCATCCATAATTATTTTAATTTTTGGTTAAAATTAATTTTTGTAAAGAATATTTCATATCATATTTAATGGATATTTCTTCAAAATCTATAATTTCACCTAACAAAAATATTTTAAATTTGGAAAATAAATTAATTTTATCTAAATATAATTTTTTTTCATTCAAATTCCATTTAATAAAGCTGTATTGTTATCCTTTTAAATATGTGTGTGCAAATAAAGGTACTAAAAAATTATTAAATAGAGTTCTTATAAATTAATAATTAATGGTTTTATCATCAACTCTGCTTTGTATTTTTAGGACTTTAATTTATTTATCAGGGTTCCATTATTATTTTTTTATTTTTAATTTTAGATTTTTTAAAATTAGACTAAATTTTTTTGAATATTTTATCTCTTTTTTATATTTCAATTATTAAATATTATTTAAAAAGAATAAAATTTCAATGTATTTTAACTTCAAAATTTTGCAAACCTATTTATTTTTTGGGATATTTTATTTTAAACTCATTATTATAAGTTTTTTTCAAAAATTATTCCCATTATATTAAAAAATATGTTTTTTAATATTTAATTAATCATTAAAATTTATTAAAATATTTAAAATGGTTTTGTGAAAGCTTTTATATTTTTTATTAAAATTTTACTCTATTTTTGTCTCAATTAAAGTGATAGTTTGATCACATATATATATTATTATTTTATGTTTCATTTGGGAAATGATATTTTGATATCCTAATATTTCATATGTTCATGTTGTGTGATATTTTTATAAAATATGTTGATTTTCACTGGGATACTGATTTAGTGATGATGATTGATTTTAAATTCCAAATATATGTATTGACATTGATGGTGGTCCTATTTGACAGTCTAGAAAATTATTTTTTATTTATCTCTCATGAGATATTGATAAAAGGATGTAATTTGTTTCATAGGAATGTGAATGATGGTTTTATAATATTTATATGTGTGGACATAGTGTGTTTGTTAAAATTGTGAGGTAGAAAATGGGTTTTCTTAGATAGATTCTACAATTAATATGGAATTTCTATACTTCATTGTATTTTACCAAGTTCTGAAAAATTTTCAAGTTGCATTTAATTTCAATGAAATGCCTTTTATTAATGAATATACATTATTATTAAATTATTATGAATTTTTATATTGTATTCAAATGTTTTATGATTATTGATATGTGTTTTGAAACATATATTTTACTCTTCATCAATTATATTATGGTTATTGTAATTAGTATTATTATCTTTTTATCTTTATACCTATATCTTTCTAATATTTTCAATTACATTTAATATATAATACCTTATGATATTTTTCCCCATATTTGGTGTTTAGCTCAGGCAGTTTACGTGTTCCATTCCTTACATTCTGATGATGATTTTTACATTTGATATATATTTGAAAGGGTCTAAGGAATTATAATTATAGAGAAATTATTTAAAGTGTTTTACAATAAGATATTTATCTAACTAGTATTCAAGACAATAAACATTTCAGTCCTTGGGTTATTATATTTTATGTGAGGCGTATTATTAAAATCCTGAGTCTAAGGTATTATTTAATTCCTATCAATCATGGGTTGCTATATGTTGTTACAATATTAAATTCATACAAAACTAATGGGATTGAAAAATTTACATGTCACAGAAGGCTAGGTACATTCAAATTCTTCATATTATATTAAAAGTAATAAGAAATAACATTATAAATTTATTTAAAACATTCTTATAAATATTATTATATAATACAATTCATTCTATTATCCATTATGATTCACCTTGGAAATAGAATAAAAATAAAATTGAGAGTATAGAATCCATGTAAGGGAATGTGTCTCGTGTAATCTTTTATGGATACAAAAGTCATATATAATATGATTCAGTGAATGTTTATTAAATATTTCCAATAATAAATTACATGAGAATAAAATTTATCCATATATAATATATAAATATAAATAATCACTAGTATAACTATAGATGATTTCATAATTATGGAGTAAATGATGAAGGAAATCATAAATTTACTATAAATGAATATTCAATGAAATTATATCAAGAATAATGTCCTCATCCAATATATTATACTTTCATTTAAGGCATTAACAAATACATCATGATTTCCAGTTTTTATATAACTAAGAAATTATAAATAAATGTATGGATCAAGACTAAATACACAAACTATTTGACTCATGTAACATACAAAAGCATCAGAGATATATATAATTTTTCACCCCTCCCATAAAATCATTATGTACAATGCTTTCAAGAATATTAATAAAATTAATAATAATACAGTTCATAATAAACATTCAATTGCAATTCATAAACATCAATATTTAAATAATAATCATATAATTTTTTAATACATTATTTAGTGAATTAATAGATTAATATTATCAAAAGAATCACAAGGAAATAATGTGGATGGTATCACCTGAGAAAATACCAAGTGAAATAGAATATTTTTAATGGATGATGAAATAATGAAAATTCCCCAGAGAATGGCATAAAAATTTACATTGGGATAAATGGAATAAACTATTTACATTTTATATACTCATAATAGATTTTTTTTATGAAAATAATAATATATAAATATATCAAAAAACCTATGAGTGTTTTTGAGATTATGTTTATGAAATAATAGTAATAAATTTGGAATTAAAATGAATTATTTTCGAAAATGTTTAATAGAATATTCTATCCACATTTTTTAATGTGAGTTAATTTTAATTAAAAATTATGTCAAAAGTCATATAAAAATAGAATAATGAAGTATAGAAACAAAATAATTTTCAAAAACTTATTAAAAAAATTGATTATTTCGAAAATATATGATAGATACATAAAATTTTATACTCCCCGAAATTTGGAGTTAAGGATTAATGATATGAATAAAATTATTATTTCAAAATATCATAATTAAAACCCAGATCATTATAAAGTATTGAAAACTTCCAATTGAAAAGTGAAAAATATATATTTAAATATCATAATAAATAATAAATAAACTTATATAAAAATAATAAAGGAGAAAATTGGAGGGAAAATATTTTATATATGGATAAAAAGGATTTTGTCTAAAATCAAATAATACTTGAAAAGTAACCCATATGGAATTGGAATATTTTAAATAATAATACATTGGAAAATAAAATAATAAATAAAAATATAACCATATGTTTAAATATATTGTTGTTAAAATATTTAAATTGGTTATTTTATATATGATATTCATTAAAATAGGTTTATAATATAATACATGTCTCTAAGAAGGGTATTTTATTTGAATAACCCCAATAGATTTTGTGACATTTAAAATAGAATTTTTTGATGTAAAGAACATCATAATGAATTATTAATATTAGGAATTAATGAATTATGTGAAAAAATTCATTAATGGAGATGTATATAAAAAACATGAAGAAATATATTTGTGTTATATCTTATTCCAATGCATGAAATCAATGATGGGTACCCTATCCTTTTACGCTCAACATTCATTAATTCTTTTTATCCTATAGAAGAATAAAAAACCACCATAACATATTATTTTAAAACATAATCAAATGAATTAAAATTTATATTATTATATTATAATTACGCATTACATTTATGTTAGTTAAATAATATTCATTTTTATCATTGGGAATTAATAAATTTGTTTGTTTTATTAATTTTTCATAATGTAGTTTTCAGTTTTTGTTTATTTTTAGAAATTAATTAATTCTAATTTTATTAATTATATTAGAATCATTTTTTCAATTATTTGTTTATTCAAATTTTTATTACATTCAATTCATGAGAATTGTTTTTGAAAAATAAATCCATACCGACTATGAAGCAAGTAATTTACGAATATCAGTGGGTTACATTATATGACATTTCTGTATTGTGGAATACATGATGAATAATGTTCATCATATATATTATCCATTAAATTTCTATTTAAACATATATTAATAAAATTGTTTTTTTATTAATTTAAATTTAAGGTAGTTATGAAAACCAATACACATAGACCAGGGAGTTGGTAGTCTTCAAATATTCAACATCAATATATTCATTTTTCATTAGAAAGTACTAATAGAAAAATGATTAAAATTAATATTTATAGAATCATAATTTTATAACAAATATCACACTTAATCATTAAATATAATCTTAAAATAATCCATCTGTGTATGAAATGAATTACAAAATGTGTACTCTTTATAGAGAGTGTGCACATTTCATGGGAGACATTTTAATTTGTTTTAATGATTGTGAGGTGGTAGAAAAGTATCATTCCATAATCATAATTTCATTTTTGTATACTAATTATAGTTATGATATTACATTAGTGTGTCTATAATTTATTAGGTTAATGTAGATGAAGAATAAAATGAAATCAAATTAAAAATGACTGATTTAGATTTTTTTCCTATACTCCTCAAGAGAAATAATCGTGCCATTGTAGAATGGTATTTTTTATATACAATATCCTATAAACATTTGGATATATAATTGATAATAGATATTTTAAAATATTCTCCAATAAAAAGTCTGATTTTGTGTGAATTATTGAGTTAGCGATGTGATCCTTTTAAAAGTGAATACAACAGAGCTTTTGGATATATCCATTACATAAATTTAAAGACACGTAACCATAAAAATGGACCAAAATATAAAAAATAATAGATCGGGGTAATAACATGGTCTATAAAACTATCATCTAAACAACTCAATGATATTTGACAGAGATATATTGTTTTTTCCAACAAAATTTAACTTCTGACATTAATTTAATTTTATGAGGGTTATACATTTTCAATCCTAAATAACATAATTTTATAAACCAAGAATCATTCAATTATTAAATAATTTAAAATTAATAATTCCAAATATGAAAACAAATTAATAATATTTATTTTTAAAAAATGTGATTTCATATAATTATAAATTACTAAAGTAATAAATCATAAAAATAAATCATATAAGAACCTTATTTTGGATTAAATTTGATTATCATATGTTTTTAAATAGACAAATAATATTTTAAATTTAAAATAATACTTACCAAATAAATATTAATTATAAAAAGGTTTTATTAATTTTAATCTCACTATTATATCATGTTAAATCTCATAAATGTAATGGTATTTGTAAAATTGTATGTCGTACTATTCACAGTAAATCAAATCATAGTATCGAAAATTCCAAAAATGAACCCACATATAATTTTTTCATGATGAATTTGAAATTTATTACAATTAATAAATTTAAAATAATAAATTTTATAAATTATAAATGAGAATACAATTAAATAAAATGAAGTAAATATTCCTTTTTACGAAAAATGTTATTTTAATCCTTTAGTGGTTTTAATCATATTTCATATCAATTACATATTAAATTAATTTTAATATATCAATTCATAAATTTATGTTTTATATGTTATGATATTAATTATTTAAAATTGATATATCTAATTTATTTTGATAATTTACACAACACATTAAAAACAGTTCTATGAAAAAAAATTCATTGTTAATATTAAATCATATTAAATTTCTATTCCCTAAATTTATGCATTATTTAATTTATTAATAACTTCATATATAATAGTGGTTTCATTACTATCATAATTTTCTTAATAATTTTCATATAATATGTTGTGGACCGTTATAGGTCAGTGATGTGTGTGAGACAATATATCCAATATATTATTTTTTGTGTGGTATTCCAAATACAAATCTCAAGGTGTTACTATTAAGGTCGTTGGAAACAAAAAAAATTAAATTTCATAAAAAATTACTATAATAATGAGAATTATTAATACCTTAGGGAAGGTGGGTCTGTATATATTCAACATGAAAATAATACACTAAATCAACAAAACCAATATTGATGATAAAACGAGTAAACAAAAATGATGTCAATAAGAATAAGGTTTAATGTATGAAGAAGAACAAAGACTAGGTAAAATTTTTGAGAGGACAACAGATATCATATAAATTAAGGATAAATAATTAATTTTTATTGGAAATTTAATTTTTTGGGTTTGAAAATAGTTTCCTTAATTCATTCCTAGATAAAATTACCCTTGAACAATAATGAATGGGAGTAACAAACATTATCATTTATTAAAGATGTGACTAAATATATCCTATAGTTTTTCAACTATAGAACTCAATTGAATATGAAATTTTGAAATACTTTTCTATAATTATTATGTTGATATTTGACCCTGATGTGATATTATCATTATTATATCACTTTTTATATTAAACCTAAATGATAAGAATCATAATTTCAATTCAAACATGGTTACGTATCATATTCTATGGACGATTGAAAACGTAACATAAAAACCATGAATAAGAGTAATATCCATTAATGAAATAAAAAAATGAAGAAACAAAATAACCAGCATAATAACATTCCCCAATACTGTTTGAAGTATAATATTTTTTAATAAATAATATTAATGAATTCCACTACAAGAACAGAAAAAAATAAGCAATAAATGAATATGATCCTTCTATTACAAGGTTCTCAAATTTCTCTATGATATTGAGTTTCTTACCCTCACTCTCTATCTAATAATTAATGTCCCACTCAATTATATAAAAAATCACAAGGTTTCCCTCTGAAAAACATTATTCACCTGCTCTTTGTCTGGAGCTCACAGTCTATTTCCTTGGATTCATTCTTATGTGTTAATAAGGAATTCATGACACTATTCATTTCCTAACTCAGAAGAACTCGTGAAAATCAATTTTCTTAATTATTCACCCCACATTTTGGAAAATCTATTTTAGTAACTAATATAAATCAGGTCTATATCCATATTATTTTGATTCTTCAAAACCACTTTAGAATTGTTTGAGGATCTCCGATCAGGGACACCATATCATGGATCCGAACTCCCAATATTTAAATACTTTTACATTGTTGATTTATTAAATTATTGTTCATGTGTATTTAAACTTTTCTTCATGACTTAATGATTAATAATGTACTAATTTTTTTTATTAAACGTTGAAAAGTCTTCAAAAATATGATAGAGATGGAAATATATTATTAAGTCATATAAATCTCAAAAGAATAAAAAATATACATTTATGACTAAAAAAATTAGATAATTATATTAAATAGGAAAACCCTAACGTCATTTAAAATATTATTGCATATAAATGTTTAAGATAATATATTTGAATTCAAAAAAATTAATAAATACAACTTCGGAAACACTTAAAAAATTATTAATAAAATTTAAAAGCATGAAAACTAGTGATTTATTTGGAAGGTATTTTATTATTAAAATGAATATATTTTAAAAAAATTAATACCTAATGTTACCAATTTGTATAATGATATTAAAATAATTATTCTCATAATTACATGGTGATCAAGAAATTAAAAAATGTCTATTAAAACCAATTTATCAAACTAAATTATAAATTATTAATAACTTAGGATGTGGAAATGTATATCCAAATAAGTTGAAATATTTTATAGATAAACTACTCCCTAATGATATTACATATTACCAATACTCAAGGCCCCTAGTATCAGGATCTTTAATTAATATATTCGATGATAAATATGGTTCAAAGATGGATCTCTTCTATTGTTCTAGTATATTAATTCTATTATGATTGGTCAAATAGTGTGGCTTAACTCCACCACGTAATTTGAGATATGTATTTATGTAGTTATATGTGATTAGTTAAACATTAATGAACTCATATCCTCTTATATAAGATACAATAAAATCCATGATAAATTTTATATCTACCACTTTTCTGAATGATTTCATTCTAATATAAATTTCTCCAAAAATAGTTAATATAATAATATATGAGTTTGATTCATTTGATATCATGAGGAACACGTTTACTTATGTATAACACTAATGAAATTTATATTTTAAAAAATTAGGAACTATGTCACGTTCAGTTTACTTTTCCACTTTTATTTATAGGTGGTCACATGATAGTAAAGGTACTAAACCCATTTCATTTCCTTTCTCATTGAAAATTGTAATCCCAAATTTTATGTCTATTTTAATATCAATGGGATGAATCAACACCCATATAGAACATTCTTAATTCGTCTTGAATTATCTATAATTTCTAACAATAATTGAATTTACAAAACATGATATTTAAGAAAATGTGGAAACATTTTAACATAAACTTTCTATAATAAATTATTACAAAAATTGTGTCTAAAAATGATAAATTTTCAACTAAAATGGGAAAAAAATTCAAATTAATCTCTATATAGGAAACTATAAATTCATACATATAGAGGTGTCACATAGTATAAAAAACATGTGTGTAGACGAATGATTTTTTTTTACAGTTTGTAAATGCTATCTCTGTACATCTAAAATCTAAAACATTGTATATTCTGAAAATTAAAACATTGTTCATTTTATTAACTAGAATAGTTTACATTTTAAAAAAAACATTTTTGTATTTTTGTAAGAGAGAAACATTGTATATTTGGAAAATTGTATCTTTGATCACATGGCAAAAAAATCTCTACAAGATCTAACATTCCATGAAACTTATCTATTAGATATTTCAATTCATAATATTTATTCATTTTATCATAGTTATTATACAATTTCTCATTCAAAAAATTATTTTTATACACAATATTCATCTAATATTAATTTTTAGGCACATTCTCTGTCTGATCAATCTAATCATAAAAAGACAACATATGATCTTACTATTCCTATATATTCTCAATCTGATTGAAAAACGGTTTTCCAATTTTATATAAATCATTTTCACTTTTTCTTCCCCTTAATGAACATTATCTTATAGTATAATATTCATCATGATGTTGGAATCATAATAATACAAACATTAAATCCTCTAATTTTATAAGTATGTTTCATAACAATGTTATGTAGATAATATATCTATCTAATTTTTTACTTTATTTAACTCGACAAATTCCTCAATTTAGAGATTTATATCCTTATTCAAAATATAAAAATACTTATCTTCTTGGGTTTATAACATTATTCTTTTTAGTAATAGGTTTTCTGAATTAATAACATTCAATGACTTATCCCTTTCTATATTCTCTAACAATATATCATTCAGAAATATTTTCCTTTATAACTTTTATAACTTTTTCACATTTAGAATATTTAAGTCACCAATATGTCCTAACATTCAATATTTGAACATCATCTCTCTTTCTAACTATTTTAAAATTATTCATCTACAATACATTATAACCTTATAATATATCTGACTTTTATCATTACAAATAATTTAAAATTTCTAAATATTATGATTTATAATATCACTAACAATATCAATCCTTCTGAATTTTATTGACTTACAACATTCTGCATTTATAACATTCTATATCTCTAACAAAATAAATATAAATCAATAACTTCTAGAAACTATTATAATTATATTTTCTAAATGTATACATCAATAAAAGTGAGTATTCATAAAATAAAAAAAATTGATATGAAAATATTAGAAAATATCATTAGTCTCCCTCTTTTGATTTGATATCAAAATTCATAAATAACTCTTAACACTCATCATATTTCGTTGCCATATTTTTTCAAAACTCGTATTTCTAACTAATCAAAATATTAATATATAACCCAAAAACATCATTTCTAAATGTATTGTCCTAATACAACAATACTGGATAAATTATTTTTAAATTCATTATATACCATAGTAAAAATATTATTAAAACCTATGATAAGATTAAATAACCCTCACTTTAAACATATCAATTTTTTTAAATTTCACTTCTTACTCTCTCCCAATTATTTCTCTCTTCTATTTTATAATAAAGGCACCATAAAATTAATTATACAATAAATTGATTAGGCATCCTAAATTATTATTACTTTACCTCCCCTTTTGTCAACATATTTTACAGAATGGAGGAAGTATCCTTATAATTTTTAGTATTTTTATTGGTGGACGTTGAACATGATGAAAATACCTCAATTCATTTGAAGTATCCCTTTGAATGAATTTTGTGAAAAAATAAAAAATTTAATTATTAAAGAAATATCCTCTAGTATCATATATCCACCAGCTACATTGCCTTTAATGAATAAATACATAATTTTAATGTGTGTTCAATCATAAATTTTTTATAATACCATTGGAAATATCCATTTTAATTCAGCTATCATAAATAATCATTAATGGAGTCAAAGATTTAAATTTTATATCATCCATATAGACTCTCATTGATATTATATTTGTATAATAATTGGTCATAGTAACATATTATTATTCTATTGTGCACAAATTCCCTGAACTCTTTTTACTACTCTACCATCTCACATAAATGTTTACCAAGAAAAATGTTTCTCTGTAGTTTGATTTTATAACATTCCAATATTCATCATAGTACGTATCATTAAAACCAATAATGGTCGCATAATAGATTATTTTATAAAACCTCCAATAAGAATGTGCTCCTTTGACACATCATGAACTTATTTTTTTGCTAACATTTATGATTTCTATTAATCACTTTGATATTTGTACCAAAACATAATATCATATATGATATTGGGACTTCAATGTGTTTTGAATAAAAATCATCCAATTAACTATATAAAATCAATCTAATTGACACTATTCCCATCGTAAACAGTACTCATCATCATACCATCTAAAATGAGAGTAGAAAATTCCTTGGAATATCACATGCTTACATTTGGTAACAACTCTCTAGAAAACATTTATTTAGAATGAGATATGAATCTCTCTTATGTAGGTATTACTAACCCATAAAAAGTTCAATTTTATGATCATTGACATTTCAATGATCCACTTAATTTCCTAAAATACTCAAAATATATTTCCATGTCTCATAAATAAACTATATGATCAACATAAAAATAATAATAACAGTACATATGATACTTCTTTTCATATATATGTTACTATAAATTTTTATGTTAGAAAATATCAACTTCATCAATTAATTATCATGTTTGAATAACTAATAAAATAGTTAATTCTTATACCCGTATAATGATTTCATCATATAGAAAACCATGGTCTCACTGTTTTAATGTAAGAATGCACAAGGTTTCCTAATGTATACTTCTTTCTTAATTACCCCATTTTGGAAACATGACATTACATACATCTGATAATATATATAACAATGAGATATACCCATAAATAATAATATATTAATAATCACTATAATTCTAATGGCGGGAATAATTTCTTCAAAATCTATACATTAATCTTGTGAATACCCTTTACAAATATGGTGAGATTTGTTTCTAATTATTTTATGTTCCTTCATCTTGTTTGTATAAACCCATATTGTTATAAAAAATTTCGTTCCAACATTATATGGAAATATTTATTATGTTTAATTTCTATCAATTTTATCAAACACATTAATAATTTACTAAACCCATTATTTATATTCAATAAGTTCTAGAACTGATTTTATTTCATCCTTTGATAGAATTATATTTTATTTTATTATATCAACCATATTCTTCTATGAACTATAGATTTCATATTTCTAATATATTTTTTCATGTTCTACCTTTTTATGAAGTGTATTAATATTTAGTGTTTTTATATTGGGTATACTTTCCTCTATTTGGGATTCTTTATATTCCACGTTTACCTATTTTATTTTACATTCCTATTCAATTTGTTTATGCTCATTTCATGTCTTTATGTTTTACACCACATTAACTTCAACATCCTATTTTAAGGACGAATGATTTTTATCTAGAGTAACAACAAATAAATACACCAACTATTGAAAAACCTTTTTTCCAACATTTTTAACATCCTTCATTTAGAGAGTGACACATTAATATTCCTTCCTCATATTTTTCATCGAGTAATCTATAATTTTTATTTTTATTGTTAGGTTAAGGATACTTTCAAAAACTTTTAAATGTTTTCATGAAGGGTTTTTGTACAAAATATGTAGGATTTCAGGATGGACTATATCCATAAAAAATATTTATTTAGTACACATACAGTATTACTAACAACATATCTCAAAAAAATTATATTGAATATTTTCTTCCAATTTTCTACATTCCATTTCAACCAGGATTCTTTATTCCATTTCTACTACTCCATTTTTTGAATGGTGTATGGAGTATTGTACTGAAGTTTAATTCCATTCTTCTTTATGATTTATTGAAAATCAGAATATGTGTACTGGTTTCCACTACTAGTTCATATATTATTTATATTAACACACATTTCTCTCTTAATATTCCTTATATGTAATCTATATACTTATATAGCCTTGGATTTTATAATTAATTTACATAATTTTTTTCATTAGAGTGAAATCATCAATCAATGTAAAAGAGTAAAAAATCCCCTTTTATTGAATGATGTTTCGTTGTCCCATGGAGTACTGAGTGAATATGTTCATAATGTATATTACATTAAACATAAATATTCATATAGATTTTATTACTCTTCTATCATTTTTTACATGTTATTTAAAAATTAACTTCCTAGATTTTCATCATTAGAATGTTTCTTGTAGTACCGTTTGTGGAATGTCTCTTCATTATTTTTTGGAAACGAAGCACAACCATGTGACACCACACAATGTTTTCATATTTACCCCTCAAATAAAATGAATTATAATGTATTCTAATTTTAAATAAAAATCCTCCAGTTATTTCTACTTTAGTAACCACAATACCAATATCAACACATCTAATGTTACATAACTATTTTTTGAATATCACTTCTTTTCCATCCTCACACTAATTTCTTGCACTATGTTATTTTTCATTGATCACATAGAAAGTAAAATATAATTATATTTTAGTTTCTGAAAATAAATTCCAATAGTCTTTATTTCATTTATTTTTAATGAATTACAATTTCTAAAATTAACTACACATTGTTCATGGGTTTAAAAATATTTTTGATTTTAAATCACCAACCATATGTGAAGAAAAACCCCTATCAAGAACCCTTGGGTTCCACTTTTTCTTTATTTTAGCACTATCTCAACAACAAAAAACATTTTCTACAACATTAATATTTACTTCATCCATCAATATTCATAAAGAAGTTGTTTTTCACAAGAAATTTGTTAAATAATATTTTCATAAGTTACCAAGCTGGTTACATCTTCCAAAAACATCTTCCAATCCTATATACTATTTTATCATTCAATGATTTACAACATCTAGAAATTTTGTTTTCCTATATTTATGTGCATTTAATTAAGATTGGAAATTTTCTTCCAAAATAATCACACCATTATTATTGTCTATTTCCGAGTAGAGACATGTTGTGTCAAAGGATATAATATTTGTGACTATAAATTAAATACAACAACATAAACCATCAAACCTCAGTTTTTGATGAAACATAATCATTCCTCACAATAAAATTTAAAATGTTCAAAAATTATTTATTTTATTCAACTATCAATGTGAGTGAAATCCTTTATATAATTTCATTTTTCAACATCTTAGATGTGATAGACATATCAAAATCCTTCTAAATCTAGGAATCCCCAAAAAAAAATCAAACACCTAAAAGTTTAGTAAAATTAATTCAACTTTTATATGTTGTGGAAATATTTTTCACCTTAATCGTCGGGTGAATTATCCATATAGAATGAGGTTATTCAACTTTTACTTATGTTTCACTCCAAAAATTTCCATTCATATTTCCCAAGGTAATATAAACCTCTATAAAATTTTGATGGGGTTTTACAAACATCATGTTCTATAGCTACATGTTTCATAATATGATATTTCAAAACCATTGGATGTTTAAAAAAAGTTTGTTTCAGGATAGAAACTTCCTAGAAGTAGTCATGTTACTTCTTACGGACCTAATTCATTCCATATTTATCCTTACAACTTTCATTCACAAACACTATTAATTATTTCTAGATTTTAGTGTATTTATAAACATGTGAAATATGTTCTGATTTAATCTAATATTCTATATAACTTTCATTGTCATCTTTTAATAGTTCATTATTTAAAATATTCTCTTTATTTTTAACATTTATAGATTAGGTATAGAATCATCTTGAATGATCATTTTTTGAAGATTTATTTTCTAAATCATCAGATTAGACATTATTAAATAATATTAATCTTTCTTTTGTAGTAACCATTTACATTCCCCTAGTGTAATTATATATTTCTATAGATGGCATGTTAAAGATATTCTAATAGGCATTTATTCATAATGGAAATTTTATTCTCCAAATTTCTCAATGAGTTATATGATTGAAAAAATATAATTTTATACACAAATGAAACATTTGATTTGGTAGATTTACTCCACAAATTATTTCACCTCTCTAGTAATTAAACTAAATTAGAAACATTATAATTTCATTCATATCATTGTCTTTATTATCATCATTTTCACTATGAATCACCATATCAAAATAATTTTTTTTCATTATTGTAAAATTATAATCCATTTCATCCTTGATCTTATATTTGAATGCTATATTATTTCTCATTTGATAAGAAAGTATATTTTTATGAAATTTATGAGGAGATAAAATATATTTATCTTCATTTGTATAAATTTTTGAATCAAACTCGTCAAGTATGATTCCGATTTATTTCATTGTAATTATATATTCATCTATGAAATCTCTAAATATTGTAATGCTGCACAAAACAACTTTAACAATAGGGATGTATTAATCAATAGTTTCTTCATCTCATTACCATAAAAATATTAAAACATATATTAATGAATTTTAATTTTCTCTTACATTACTATGGTCATAACTTTAATTATTGTTTGGTAATTATAACAAGTTTCATTAGACACTTTAATTCCCATAAACGTGATAAATACATTTTTTGAAAAATATATTAATATATATTTTCATGATTCCCGGTAAAATTTAATTTTCTTAATGTTAATTAAGTACATCATTAAATCCTTTTTAGCTGGTGTAAATTCAAGTGTGAACACATAAAAAACGTCTTTGAAAAGAGGAAGAATACTAGATGTCGCTGTGTTTTTTTTCTACTGATGATATTTGTTTCATTAACGGATGGAACACCTATAATGTTATCAATCATGATATTTTCCATGATAATGATTAAATATTGTAACCTTTCTTCTCATACCACTTGATGTTCGTAAGGATCATTTTACCATTGAGAAGGGTAGAGGTGGTTGAATCCGTATTTCTAATGTAAAAACAATAAAATTATCAAATTTAAGGCAATAACTTGTTAGAGTTATCATGGTTATAAATTATTATAAGACTATCAAAAGAATACACATATATGAAATGGGACAATATATAAAACATTTCACTAATTTTGGATTAATTCTAGAACCAAGATCCTTTCTATTGACACCACCGTGAGTCCATAAAAATTAACTATTTGAATTAAGTTAATTCAACTTTTGAGACACCTCCCATTGTTATCCTTCTTTATTCCGATAGGTATGATTATTCTAACTCTTTTCAATTTTAAATTTTTTTAATAATAATTTATTGAAAAAATTGTATCTTTTTTAATTCTTCTTAATGAACATTAATCTTGATGTTTTTTGGAATCCTAGATCTATTTTCTCCATCTATCATGTGAAAATTTAGTGCTCCATAATCCATTAATATCCATATAATTCAGCTTTTCTATAATATTTTGGATACAAACATATTTTCTCTATAATTAAAACATACCGAGTGATTCACATACATACTCTACATAATTTACACCCATTTCATTCGGTCTGGTACTTTGTCTTGAATTCTTCAACATGAATCTCAACTCCAGTTGGAAATTCACTCTAACACAGACTCTACATCACATCTACATTTTATATTATTGAGAATTTTCAAGTATAAATTTCATATATGATACAATTTATAAGTTCTTATATTATAGTAATATTTGGAAACTACTTTAATATTCATGCCAAAAAAAAATTTATAAATTCCATTTTAGTGATTATTTTAATTTCACTATGATGAAACTCAAATATTATATAATATTCATGAATAATATTTAATTATCTTTTTATAGAACATTCATATAATTTCTTTAAAATTAATTTTTAAGAAACAATTAAATCTTTTTTATTTCAAATTCTCATAAATTTCAACTTTAACATTGTACATCCAAAAATCTACAACATTGTACATTTGAAAAAATCAATATTTTTAGATATTATTTCTTGAAAATTGAATATTGATACTTAAATAAGAATAAAATTTTATTAAAATATATTTTCCTAAAAACTATTAATTTATAATTTAATATGTATTAAATTTTTAGAAGGAATTTTTTTCTTGAAAACTAAATCATTTTACATATAAAAGAATCAGGTTTTTCTAAAACAATATTGTCCTAAATAAAGAAACATTGTATACTAATTAAATTAAAACATTATAGACTTGGAAAACTAAAAAATTGTATGTTTTGAAAACTACATATTTGTACATTCATAAAACTATTTCTTTATACATTAAGAATATTCTATATTTTACTTTAAAAAAACCATTAATTTTTGTGCTCATATATCCCAAACATTGTGCATTAAGAAAAATAGTCTCCTTCTAATTGAACAATTCATGTAGCTTTTCTATATGATCATACTATTCATAAACATTCTATAAATAATCATACTAATAAAAAAATTTCCACAACTGGTAATTTTGTTCATACACATTCTTCACCGGATCAAATTATTCGAGAAAATTATCTGTTAGATTGATAATTGTAATTCTAATTTAAATTAAATCAATTTCAATTTTTTTTTTCTATTTAACGAACTTCATATTGTATTACGAGATTCATGATAACAATGTAAATTGTTAATAATCATATATTTATTGTATGATTCTATAATAATGGATCATAAAAAAGTTAAAAAAAATTATATTTTTCTAAATTTCATACTTTCTTTATCTCATAAGAGTTCTACAATTAAATACATTCTAACATTGTCCACCTCAACTACATTCTTAAATTTAAAACTATACATAAATAATCATTTCTAAAAAAATGTTATCTTAGAGAGATTCTATCATGGTTTTTCAGAATCTTTGGATATTAATTTTTTTAGAATTTTTAATTCTAGAATCATCTTAATTTTTAATTTTACAAATGTACTATATTTCAGTAACTTTAGAAATCTTAAATTTTATTAATTTTTATATTTTAACAATTTTTGAATTTATAAATTTTTTTGACATTCAATATTTTAGTAACATCCTTATTTTTATATTTTTATAAAATTCCTCATCTCCTACACATTATGAATTTATAATATTAATAAAGTTATTCATATATTTAACATTTTAAAATTCCCCCATTTCAAGCATACTACATATCAAAAAAATTATATGTTTCTATAATTTCTATCTATCTAACACTATATCTTTTTCAAATTCTTCTTCTCTAGAAACATCATAAAAAATTAACATCATGAAAATATTCTTTTTTACATTTACAAAAATAAATTTATTTAATTAAAGTTGTCTATCCAAAAATATAGAACATTTTTAACAGAACATCACAAATTGATATTAAGGTCAAAACAGTATCATTATTTATCCATGTTCTCTATGAGAATCAATTACTATTAAGAATATTTTTAATCTATCTATATTTGAGATGGATTATAGAGATGAATTTATCTATATTATTGAGATATATTTAATATAGGATCACTTAGGGACTTGAGAAGATTCTATAAAAGACATTTTGTACTACAAAAAATAGATAACATTATCGTGAGAAATAATATAATTGTTTTTAAATGGTACTAAAATAAGAATATTATAATTTTACAGTCTCCATTATTATAGTCAAACTCCATATTGAACCACATAATAAAATAATAAAAATAATAATAATTCAATATATTCACATGTTGAAAAACCAGAATTGTAACTAAATTTTATTTCATGAATACATTGTTAAAAATATATTCTCAAAATAGAATATATATATTATTTCTCACCTGAAAATTAAACTCCTTCATCCATTCATTAACAATTTTTATTTTTCCTCCCAAAATGAAAATTTAAAAAATGAACATGTATAACTTAATTATTCTCCAATAAAAAATTATAATAATTAAAATACCAAATAAATAATTATTAAATACTCTTCTCACAGATTCTCTCTCAAATTACTCAGGAATACAAATATGTTTTCAATAAAACATGGATAAATTTGAATCTAAAAAATAAAGTAATATTAATTTATCTTGTTAACTAATAAAAAATTGTCAATATTTAACAATAAATAGAGGTTCATGATATACTTAGTGTGTGAAAGTTGATCGCGTGGTCGAGCGCATCAAATTATTTGTTTAATTTTGACTAGAATTTCTACAGTATAACAGAAACACTAGGTCATATCTCGATGGAGACTTAGATCATTAATTTAAAAATTGGGTATTCATTATGAATGTAGAATGTGAATGAGGTTTTATAGTATATGGGTTTGATGATAAAATATGACAACAGAAAATGAAAGCAATAAAACACAGTAGAAGTAAAGAAGATTGATTAAACGTGATCAACCCTGGGAAGTCTCGTGATGCCCATCCTTCATCGCTTCAAGGGAAGGGGTTATGATATTTTAATACCTGGTTTGTAACACATATTAACATATTGTAACTGAGTTTATGCTAGGATACCTCCTAGGGTTCAGTCGAAAACAAAAAATGATTCACCGGACACCGCTAATGATTGAGTGATTTGTGTTCGACATCATAATCGAAACTCACCAGGGCAACACACAAAGAACTCGATGTGCTGTCCAAGTTTGTATGTTACTTATTTTTTATACAATGAAATAAATTTTCATGATCTTGGAAGTGATTATGTGAGTTCAATTGACTAATATGAACCACATAAACACTGAAATTAAATGAGGGAAGAAAAAGGGATGAACGGTGTGTGAAACATCAAATGAAAGGGTACCCCAAAACATGATCATTTGATTTGAGTATAACATACCAGTATATATCTAAATTAAATAAAAATATAGGATGAGGAAAAACAACATACAACCTAGAACTAAAAGGATCATTCAAAATAATACAATTATGAAGCTCGATATTACATGACATTTCTCCCCGGGTGGTCACATGGGGTTCAGAAACCCATGGGAGGGGAAGGATAAGAAGATGTTGAAGTAGAACATCCCATAGTCTCCATAACTACTAGGGTTGTTGAGAAGACTCCTTGCGGACTCCAAAATGGTATCACCTTTCCTCATGGACGAACATGCATATGGGGATCCCAAGGTTTCATTTTATAGGAAAATTGGAAGGTGATTTTAGGAACATAGATTTCTATATTCAAGTTGTACCACACATTTCGGCCTTCAGACTGTATTATCTTGCTTTGGAAAAAATAGAAAAGATTTAGCACCATCTCTTGGATATCTCCACTGAATGTTTGGAACCATTTTGAAAAATATAGGTCTAGATATTTATAAAATATAGAACACCTCATTTGACTTGGTCCAGCTTTGATTCCTTGGAAAGATCAGTTAGTATGGGAATCGTAGAGGCCGAATGGTGCTTCAGTTTCTTCATATGAAATGTATCCCATCAATGTTTAGACCAGTCCACAAAAAATCAGCCCATTTTGATTCACGGATCAGTAGAAATATTCGTTTTCATCCAATGGTGTTCTTGGATTATGTGGAGATTGGCCCATATTTCTTGGACATCATCATCGGTTCTTCAAATCACGTCCACCTTCAATATAATTATGAAAACATTAACATTTCCTTTTTAGACAACATTAAACATAAAATTATTGAATCAAACATGGAGTGAAACTTTTTATTATACTTGTAATTTTAAATACAATACCAGTTTAATACATTGGTATAAGGGTGAAATAAAACAGTGAATCGTGGTACGATCACACCCCCACATCTAAACATTTGCACTCTAGGGAAAAGTCACATATCCAAATAAAATGATGCATATATATATATATATATTTCAAACATCATGAAGATTTAACATTTGAGGAAAATTTAATTCATCAATTTAATGTGATAAATGCACGAACCACACCAAGGAGTTCTTCCGAGTGAAAATGGAAAAAGATGTCTCATAAACCATATCACAATAAAATGCCAAAAGATTAATGACACCAAAATGAAAAAGGAATTAAAAAGACCTCCATTCCACTAACTCTTAATGTGTGTGTTTGAAAACCAATCCATGATATTATTTCCACTTTATATCAAATAAATATAGGTTATGTTAACAATATTAAGCTTTTATTGATTTTCCACAGAACCTATCCTACATCCATTGCAATCATATTTCAAGACCCACTCACTTAAGCATTCCCAGAATTCAAACCATAAGCTCCCGACATAGATATCCTCATATGTTGTACATTTCATCACTCACCTCATTTATTATATTTTTTTGAAGTTTCATTTGGAAAAATCTCACACTCATCTCTCAACCCTTGTTTGATCTCATCTCGACACCATTTGAAATAATTATAACATGATCAAAGGTTGAGGAGGGGTGGTTTTTGACCTGCCTAAGACATGAATATTTTTTTTGTGCATGCACAACAGTCGGACATTAGGTACAGATGCATAGGTCAATCTGGTACAGTAATGAAACAGATTGGATAAGGAACGAATGTATGGAAATATAATTTAAAGCTAAAAAATAATAACCCAACATATATTTACAATACATTAAGTAAGAAATATTCACACTTTGTTGTTTTTTTAAAAACTTTGTGGACATATTAGTGACACATTTTTCCCAAAAACTAGTCACACAAGGGGCATCAATCATCTCTAAGGTTTCACATTGATATGACCATTTATATCATTGACAGAAAACCAATTCACTTAAAAAATAAAATCACTCCCTGATTTAAAATTCATACAAATATTATATTTTTTCCTTCATTGTGGTATTTTTACTTTCTCCCCATTATGGTCACCAAATCATCGAACATTGAAATTGTTGACGGGGAAAGATGAAAATACCATAAAACATATAAAAAGAGTAGAAAAGAGAAAAAGATGTAAATTTCTAACTAACCCAGGAATGAATCCACCCCCACACCTAGAATATGAAGTGTCCTCACTGAAATAATTGAGAATGTGAGAAGGAAGGATAAAACTTGGAGTGTTTTATTTGTATGATGCGTCAATTAGGTGGATTTCCTCCACTAGATTCTTCGGAAAATCTTTATAGAAGTGTTTAGGTCTCTACCCATTGACGGTAAGACTTCGTCCACTCTTCTTATGAAAAACTTGTATTTCACCAAAAGGGTAAACATTAGAAACAGTATAAGGACCGAGCCATCGGGAAAAATGCTTACCTGGGTGGAGCTTAAGCCTGGAATTGTATATGAGGACCTTCTCCCCAATATGGAACATCCGCTGGTTAATCATTATATCATGAATTGCCTTTGTTTTCTATTTATAGATCTGAGAGTTTTCATATGCATCACGTCTAATTTCTTCCAACTCTTGAATTTTCACCTTTCTTTGCTCAACTACATTTGAAAGGTTCTTATTACATTGTTTAAAAACCCAATATGCATGGTGTTATACCTCAACTGGGAGATGAAAAGCCTTTCCAAACACAATCCTATATGGTGACATTCCGATGAGGGTTTTAAAAGCAATATGGTATTACTAAAGTTCATCATCCAAGCGAAAACTCTAATATTTCCTATTGGGTTGTACCGTTTTCCCCAAGATTTGCTTAACATCCCGATTTGAAATTTCTGCTTGTCCTTTAGTTTGGGGATGACATAGAGTGAAGACTTTATGAACAACCACATGCTTACGAAGAAAATTTTTCTTGTTATGATTGCAAAAATGTGAACCCTGATCACTAATGATGAATCTTGGTAAACCAAACCTACTGAAAACAAAGGACCTCACAAAATTAAAAACCACTAGAGAGTCATTGGTCCTAGTAGTATTTTCTTCCACCCATTTACAATCATAGTCAATAGCTAGTAATATGTACACAAAGCCAAATGAATTTGGAAAAGGGAACATGAAGTCAATGCCCCATGCGTTGAAGATTTCACAGAATAACATTGGCTGTTGGGGCATTTCATTCATCTTGAAGATATTACCTATGAATTGACATAGAGTACATGATTTAAAAAACCTATGGGAATCTCTATACACTGTTGGCCAATATAATCATGAGTCAAGGACCTTTTGAGATGTTCGTTGAGAACCAAAGTGGACCCCACAAACAAATGTGTCATAAAATATCACAACTGAGGAGAACTCATGGTTAGGGACACACCTACGAACAACCTCGTCACTACATATCCTCCAAAAATATGGGTCATCCCAAATGTACCATAGAGAATCATGTTTAAGTCTCTGGAATTGTGAAGTGCTAAAATCAGTGGGGACCTTAGATGTTTCTAGACAATTAACAATGTCTGTATTCCAGGGGGTAAGGTCCGCAACATCACAAAGGTTCTCATGAGGGAAGAATTCTCCAATGGGGAGAGGTTGGTCAACATGATGGTCCAGTGGTGTGGAAATACTACTAATGTGGTCAGCTAACACATTTTCCACTCCTCCCTTATCTCTAATCTCACTGTCAAACTCTTGGAGGAGGAGCATCCACCGAATGAGGTGGGATTTTGCTTCAGGTTACTTTAAGAGTAAATGAAGGGCATCATGATCAGAGAAGATGATGTTTGTTTACTCGAGAAGATATGAACAATATTTTTCTAAGTAAAACACAATATAAAGGAGTTCTTTTTCAGTGGTTGTTTAGTTTACCTGGGCATGGTCAAGGGTACGTGAGGCATACACAATGACATGAGGAACCTTCGCAACCCTTTGTGATAAAACTGCCCCAACTGCAATGTTAGAGGCATCACACATAACATCGAATGAGAGATCCCACCTTGGTGGTTGAATAATGGGAGTTGATGTGAGACTCTTTTTTAGTGAATTGAATGCATCCTCAAAATTTCTATCATACAGAAACTCAGAATCATTGTGCAATAACTGGGACAATTGAAGTGAAATCTTACTAAATTATTTAATGAATCGGCGTTAAAAACCTACATGAACCAAGAAATAAGACACCTCACGAACAAATTTTTGATATGAAAGGGAGGATATTAATTGAATTTTAGATTTATAAACTTGAATTCCATTATTTGAAATGACATACCCAAGAACTATCCCCCACTCAAAAATAAAATGGAATAACTCATAATTTAAAAGATGTTATTGTTCAATGCAGTGGCAGAGGAAAAAACCATGGTGTTCCAAAAAATCATCAATATAAGATCCATAAACCATGGAATCATCCATAAAGACTTCCATACAAATCACAAGGTACTCAGAAAAAATTCTCAACAAACATCGCAGAAAAGTACATGGAGCATTACATAGACCGAATGACATCCTTCTGTATGCAAATGTGCCAAATGGATAGGTAAATGTTGTCTTTTATTGATCCTCAGGGGAAATATAGATTTGGAAATAAGCCGAATACCCATCAAGGAAACAATAATGGTACTTACCAGACAATAGTTCTAACATTCGGTCAATGAAAGGTAATGGAATGTGGTCCTTCAGCGTGGCTTGATTCAGTCGATGGTAGTCAATACAGACTCGCCCATAGTTTTTCACACGTGTTGGAAACAATTCATTCTTTTCATTTTACACAATTGTTTTCCCTATTTTTTAGGCACAATTTTCATTGGGCTAACCCATTTACTCTCAGATATAGGATAAATGATCCTCACATCAAGAAATTTACTGACTTATAATTTTATAACATCAAGGAGAGTGGGATTCAACTGGCGTTGAGATTGACTTACTGTTTCGGACTCATCATCCAAAAGTATATGGTGCATAAAAATAGATGGGATAATCCAAATAATATCAGCCAATGTCCATCTTATTTCCTTTTTTACACTCTCTACTAAGTTTGAAGAGTTTCGATTCCTATTGTGGAGAGATTTTATTGGTAATAATGATGGGAAATTGGTCAATACCTTCAAGATAAGCATATTTTAAATTATAAGGAAGTGGTTTTAATTCCAACACAGGGGGGTTTTGTACTGAGCGAGGGGATTTAGGTGGAGTGAGGTCCATTAAACTGTCTATCTACTCATGTTTATTCTCTAAATATAGAGAATCTATAGAAATGAGATTTGCAGAATCATCGACGGTCATGGGTACCTCAAACTGAACAAACTCATCAATTAAATCAAAAAAATTATACTTTTCAGAACCCACACAATAATCAAAACATGAATCAAAACTCAAATCATCCAATGGTGAAGAAAAAAAATGAATCAGAGTTTGGGTTGGGGAGGGAATTGTGTGTGTGTGCATCGTTTGAGAGCACCTCCAACGAATAGTCAGGAAGTGTGGAGTGCTCTTAAATGGGGTGTTTCATTGCCTCATGGATGTTAAAACATACCTTTTCTCTTCCGAATTTAATGGATAGAATACCATTGTAAAAGTTGATGATCGTCTATCCTGTTTTGAGTAATGGCCTCCCATGTATGAGGGGAGCATGTCCTTGGGTCGGGTATCTTCCATCTCAAGAATGTATAAATCCACAAGAATGATGAGATTCTTCACTCGTACAAGGAAATACTCAATCACTCATGTTGGATGCGTTGTACTCCAGTTGGAAAGTTTCAAGACAATTCCGGTTGGTTGAAGCTCTCTATCCTGCAAAGAAGTATACACAGAGTGAGGCATTACATTAATGGAAGCACATAAATCTAGCATAACATCAGAAAAGAATGTCTCCCCTTTGTTACACGGTATAGTGAATGTTCCCAGATCCTTGAATTTGGTTGGAATTGCTAGTTGAATCAAGGACGAGACATTCCTACCCATGTTGACTCTCTCATTCCCCTTCAGCCTTCATCTATGGGTGCAAAGTTCATTAAGAAATTTGGAATAATGTGGAATTTTCTTGACTGCTTCTAACAATGGAATACTAACATCAAATTTTTTAAATGTATCCATTATTTCATTGTCAATATCACTATAAGAGATTTTCATAGATTTAGATATTCTTTGATGGAAAGGAAGAGGAATTTATTTGTTCACAGGAATCCTTAATGATAATTTTATTGTCATATTTATTTTGTTTTTCTTCATTGGAATCTTTTATGGGTGGAGAAAGAGTGTTTTTAAATGGGGAAAATACATGTTGAGTAGAATCAGTAGAAGTAGAAGCTTCTTTACCACTACGTATTATAATTTCACATACATTACCTTTGTCCTACGGATTGGCAATGGGTTGAGATGATAGTTGTCCAGACCCTTGCTTCTTATGCACAACAATGGTGTTCTCCAATTGTCCCACTTGAGTTCGCTAATCTTGAATTGCTGATTGTGTGGTTTGTTAGAACTGGAGGTTTTGGGTTTCCATTTTCTTCACCATATCCTCAAGGCTTGGTTCGTATTTGGGAGGAGGAGGATTATTTTGAGGTGATGATGGATAAAAAGGTTGCATACCATGGCCTTGTTGATACCAATTCTGCTTGGGGTAGCATGAGTTTCCTCCTTGTCAGTATTGAGGTTGTTCTTTCCACCCTGTATTTGGATTTGTCCTGAATTATTCTTGATTTAAGGGAGGTGCTTATTGGAATGGGCGTCCTGGGAACACCGCTACACATGACTCAGATGAATCTTGATGTTTTGGGAACTGGTCAGAAAAATGTTTGTTATCAGAACAAATACCCCAATGTAATGGAATAGAAGTAGAGTGTGACTTACCATGTTCATTAGGTAATTGTCATAGAAGGGTATGTATATCATCATTTTTAGTATCTAACTTTTGTTCTAGGGCAGAATGACTTACCTCATGAACTCCTCGGGTTGGTGCAATTGCTCGTTTAACAATTTTTTGTGCATTTTGAGCCAGGATTGATATTAAGTCACGAGCAGAGAAATGAGTTTTATAAACTAGGGAACCACAAGTTGTAACATTAATCATTCCATGATACATGGGAATGAGTCCCTCGTAGAAGTATTGGATTAATAGTGTTTCACTAATCTTGTGGTGGGGATTTCTTGAGCAAAGTCTCTTGAATCTCTCCCAGTATTCATGAAGGGTCTCTCATTGTGATTTCCTAATTCTATAGATTTCTTTCCTAATTGATGCAGTTAGGGAGGCAGGGAAGAAAATCTCTAAAAAGAGTCTTTTAAGTCCATTCTAGCCTCCAATCTGGAAGTAAAATAGTATATCCAATCTTTAGCTATACCATCAAGGGAGAAAGGGAAGACACTAAACCTGATTAAGTCCTCAGACACATTTTGGGGTTTCATGGTGGAGCACACTATGTGAAACTCTTTAAGGTGTTTATGAAGTTCCTCACTAGGAAGAAAATCGAATTTAGGAATATGATGTATTATACCTGATCTCAGGTCAATGTTGGCTGCTTCCTCCGGATATTCGAGGTACGCAGGTTGGTACTCCAAATCAGGGGTGGTCAGTTCTTTTAATGTTCGATTATTTGTATCCATGTTTTCTTGGGTTTCACTGGGTTCAATTTTGGATTGGTTTAGAACCACATGTTGTTCCACAAAGGGGTTACTCAATGTTACAATATTGATTTTCTCTATATGCCTTGATTTGTGTGTGAATTGTCTTTTCAATTTTTGGATCAAATTGAAGTAGTGTTTCTTTACCAGATCTTTTCCTCCAACAGTGATGTCCAGTTTGATTGATTGTTTGTTTGTTGTGTGTGTTTTTATTCGAGATGGATGAAAAAACGTTAGAAGGGTGAAATAAAAATATAATGTTATACTATAGAATTATAGAGGTATATAGAGAAAATAATAGAGATAGAGAGATAAAGAACACACCAAAAATAACCAAAAATAAAGAAAAAACCCAAAACAAAAACAATAAAATGGGGGTGGGGTACTTAATTGAGTACTAATTAAGAAGTAAAACAAATAAATAAAAGTAAATAAAGAAAAAATTATCTTGGATCCCCGGCAACGGCGCCAAACTTTGATCGTGTTGTTGAGCACGTCAAATTAGTTGTTTAATTTGGACTAGAATTTCTGCAGTATAGCAACAACCCTAGGTCATCTCTCGACGGAGCCATAGAACATTAATTTAAAAAGTGTGTTTTGATTATGAATGTACATGGTGAATGAGGTTTTATAGTACTTTTGTTGGATGATAAAAGATTAAAATATAAAATGAAAGCAATAAAACATTGTATAAGTAAACAAGATTGATTAAACATGATCAACCCGGGGAAGTCTCGTGATGCCCATCATTCATCGCTTCAAGGGATGGGATTATGATATTTAAATACCTGGTTTGTAACACATATTAACATGTTTTTACCAATTTTATTCTTGTATAAATCCTAGGGTTCATTTGAAAACACACTATGATTCACCAGACACTGTCGATTATTGAGTGATTTGTGTTCGACATCATAACCGAAAATCACCAAGGAAACACACAAAGAACTCGATGTGCTGTCCAAGTTTGTATGTAACTTCTTTATGATACCATGAAATAAATGTTAATGATCATGAAAGTTCTTATGTGAGTTCAATCGACCAATATGAACCACAAAAACACCGCAATTGAATGAGGGAAGAGAAAGGGAAGAACGATGTGTGAAACATCACATAAAAGGGTACCCCCAAACATGATCATTTGAGTTGAGTATAAAATACCAGGATATAACACAATTAAAGAAAAATATAGAATGAGGAAAAAAACTAAAACTTGGAATAAAAAAGGTCATTCAAAATAATACATGTTTGAAGCTCGGGATTACATCACATTCCTCCTTGGGTGATCACAAGGGGTTTAGAAACTTGTGGGAGGTGAAAAAGAAGAATATATTGAAGTAGAACTTCCCATAGACTCCAGAACTGCTAGGTATGCTGAGAAGACTCCTTAGAGACTCCAAAATGGCAGAACCATGCCTCCTGGCCGAACATGCAAAAGGGGAGCCCAAGGTTCCATTTTATAGGAAAATTGGATGGTGGTTTTAGGCACTCAGATTTCTTCAATCCAATTGTACCATGTGTTTCGGCCTTCATAATGTCTTATCTATCTTTTGATAAAATAGAAACCTTGTATCCCCACCTCTTTTCTATCTCCACCGAACGTTTGGAACCATTTTGACAACTATAGCTTTTGATATTGATAAAATACAGAACACCACATTTGACGTGGTCTAGCTTTGATTCCTTGGGAAGATAAATTAGTATGTGCATATTAGGAACCTAATGGGGCTTCGGTTCCTTCATATGAAATTTATCCCATCAAAATTTGGACCGGCCCACAAAATATCAGCAAATTTTGATTCACGGTTCAGTAGAAATATGCGTTTGAATCCAATGGTGTTCTTGGATCATGTGCAGATTGGCCCATCTTTCTTGGACTTCATCGTGGGTTCTCCAAATCACCTCCACCTTCAATATAATTATAAAAAAATGTAAAATTTACCTTTTGAACAGTGTTAAAAACAAAATGATTGAATCAAACATGGAGTGAAATTTTTTATTATACTTTGAATTTTCAAAACAATACTAGTTAAATACATTGGTATAAGGGTGAAATAAAACAGTGAACCGTGGTACAATCAACTATCTAGGCCTCTTTCCCAATAGAATTAGGTGGATTTTCCAAATATCCATGGTCACTATATAGAAATAAGATAAGGGACACATATTAAATGTCCCAATGACATAAAAACTCATAAAATTTATTATGTAATATAATTTATTTATCATGATATATCTAATCAAGAAGGTTGCAGGTTGCTGTCATTAACGAAGGTTCTTTACGTCTCTTTACATTACATATAAGAAATGAACATGACCACAGAAAATCATGTACATGGATTACTTTTTTTTTGTTTCGTTTCCATAATATTTACTCACATATCACCTAATATTAAACAATAGAATTGAAAAATTAATTATCACATTAATTATTACTGAAATATCACTCATGATACACCAAATATATCTTACACAAGGAAAAATACAATTCATCATGGCATTCATCATTAAATAAATGTATGTGACTAATAATATAGATAAATAATAATATTTTTGTATAATTTTCAAAATACAAATTTAAATATAGGAACATCCAATGACACATATAAATAATGATTTCTTACTGCCGAGACGAGTTATCATAGTCATCAACACTATATGCTAATAATTTATCATAGTATTAGATGTTTTATCAATGTCCTATGTGCCTCCACCTCAAATATATTATATCATATGTTTCATGTAAAATTATATCATACAACTATAAAATAATTAATAAATATTACTATCATTACAATTTTGGGTTCTCTACATCACAGGGAACTCCTATTACTTTCAATGACACTATTACTCATAGTACATTTTCACGTTGTATTTCATGTAGAATAAAATTATTATGTGATAATAATTTCATCAATATTAAAAACGATTCACATAAGTACTGATAAAGTACATAAAATATGGTTCTAGGGAACTAACTCCAACAGAATATTACATTGACTACATCCACCTATTAATAATAATTAATATCATATTTCTATTCTAATTCATAGGATTATAATAAGTTAAAGCATTAATAAATTATTAAACCATGTTTTCATCTATGGAAAATCTACTACACATAGCTTCATCCCACTGTGAAAAATACATCAACTGGTCATACCTTCAATGTAAGGGTTTTTATTATTTCTAAAACATTATCTCTTTTAAATGGACCAATGTAGTATTACTATCATAATATAATGTGATGGATCCTATTATTTATAGAACAACATCATGATTTCAAAAAAAATTATATCTATATAGTATCATTGGATACATCAAAAGTCCATATTACAAAATCTTCTCTTTTGAATCGGATATAACAAGTATAACTAATCTATTCCACCATAATTATTCTTTTTGAGATAGAATTCATGTCCAAAATATAAATTTATATTATAATTGTATTTTTGAAAACTAGCATTGCTATAAACCCTAATGAATAGATCCTTAAATCCTACAAACACAAGGAATAAATCCTTAATTATTCTAATATACAATTGAATAACTATAATAGAATGCAAAATAATGTCCATCAAGAACATCATGATATATCCATATCATGCTAACTGTATAGTAATAATAAAATATTATTCCGAAAATTAAATACATGATTTATACTATCACATAAGTGCATAGTATCTTACCCATTCTATCTATATCATTTGTTTTTTAGGAAACATTTTACTTGAATGATGTATGTGTCAATGTAACTAATCCTTTATGGGGAATGTTACATTCAATATATATTATGTAAATTCTTAGTGTGTGTAATTTCTCTTAATCCAAAAATCCTCTTGGAATATTCATGAATGATATAGACCCCCTGAATATAGGCGGATTCACTAATTTCCATCATCAAGATGCTATTATTTAAATAATCCATAGATGGTGTTAAGATTGGTATATTGTTTCCAATAAGTATTATGTTATCAAATATAATAAAATTATAAGGACATCACTGCTAATGAACTTCTTGTAAAAACAAGACTTCCATTCATTATTAATGAATCCAAATTATTTTATAAACTTATCAAGTGAAATAATTCATGATATGGATGCTTACATAAATCCATAAATTGATCACTATTGTTTTCATAATTGTTTTTATTTTTTTAGGATCTCAAACCCATCTGGTTGTGTATTTTAGATTTATTGTTGAATGTTTCCATTAAGAATATATATTTGGACATCCCCCATCTAAATTTCAAAGTCATGGTATGTTGTTATAAAAAATATAATATGGATGGATTTAAAACTATAAACTGAAGAAATGTTATCATTATTTACAATTTCATGATGTTGTTTAGTCACTATATCCACTGAAAATTCTTTTTAGATATTAATATTTCCTTATATGTTTAACATAATATGAGTATCCAATTACACCAAACAATAATAACATCAACTATAAGAAACATATTACAACATATAACAAAACCATGAAAGGACCGTATAGGTATAATTTCTTTAGAAACTGGCAAACATAAACAACCGGTTCATAACATCAACTACATTGTTTCCCGTTTATTTCATCATATCTAGAGTCCATTATTGGCATATGCTACTTAATATCCTTCTTCCTAACCTGGGGAAAAGGAAACATACAAAAGGGTGAGCTCAAATGCTCAGTAAGGGTAAACGAAAGAAACATTAGTCACATCATATTCATAACAATATAACATTTTGAAAATCATAACCTACAAAAGAGGTCATAATATCATGTCATGGGATAAATCATAGTAATGAAAAGTAATCCCAAATACTCATAACTTAAAACATGAATCTTTGTGGCCTACACACATAATCATAGAAAATCATTTCATATTAGTCAAGGCTCATTTCCAAGACCATCAGAGAGGAAAAATTCCATTACTGAACCGAGTTCACTCCTCGTTCCAGTCCTGTATCACGGAACCGGTTTTACATTATGTTCTAGCAATGTCTATCTCATGAGATATAAATATTTACCTAATTCATTGGAAGGAGATATAGGTCCCACCAATATCATAATGAAACCATTCTTATGTGTGCCACAAAATCATAAATCCTAGCATAACCCATATAATAAAAATGGGATTCTTAAACATCATTCTATCATAACATAATCCATATAAGATAAAAGGACATCATAAAATTAATTCCATCATAAAAAATCAAATCAATGTAAAAATATGGATAGAAATAGAACCCTATTTTATCATATATGGAAAATAATTTTGATAAAACACTTGAACTCCATTCTTGAGGAAAATATCCTTTCTATTTCAAAAACATTTTTCCATTCATAACATGTCATACAATTTTAATCTAAAAAAAGTTCATTAAAAATAAACTTGATAACATCTAAAGGAATCTTCATGTAAATAATTTTCTAAAAATCCATTCATGCCGTATAAGATAAAAAAACATTATTCTTGTACTTTGTCCAGAAAAGTAACAATGTACCTTGTACGAAAAATGATAAAAGATTCCTTTAAAATCTTTTACTAAAAAATCACCAAAGGGTAAAATTGGATTTATAAAATTTAAGGAGGATGAAATAATATTGCATATTGAGGAAACATGGATTTGGATAAAAAAATGTAGAGACCCGAAGATTGATGTACATAGACATTACATTACTTTTGCGGAATACTTAATATATAACAAAAACAAACAAACAAGGATCGTAATAGTTTAGTGTATTTTTAAACTTGGAATGCAATCTTCTAATCGTGGTGAAATATCTTCAACATCTCCCATAAAGATCATCCATTTTTTGTTTCCTTACCAAAACCCTTTCTTTTAATACTGGGGGAAAATAATACATAAAATGGGTGAGCTCAAATGCTCAGTAAGGGTAAGCATGGATAAAATAAAACATATCATATACATTTGAACTTAAAAACATGAACACAATGTTTAAACATCAAAATCTTGAGCAACGTCTTAAAACATGGATGCGCAAGAGGCATAGATCATAATGGATCATAAATCATGATAATATATCATGGGACTAAAACATGAAATTGTGGAATCCATTAAACACATGTAATGATTTCTATAGTAGCCAAGCCATTGTTTCCAAGACCATCTTAGTGGACAAAGTCCCTTTCTGAATCGAGTTCACTCCTCATTCCAGTCCTGTAATACTGAACCGGATTAACTTACCTTTCCAGCCATGTCTATCTCATGAGATATATATCTTTACCCAATGAATTGGATGGAGATATAGGTCCCACCCATTTCATAATGAAATCATTCTTACTTGTGCCACAACATAAAAATTCATCATTCATCATAACCCAAAGAATAAAATGGGTTTCATAAACATCATTCCATCATCACATAATCCATATAAAAGAAATGGATATAATTTCATAATAAGAAAAGTGAAACCATTTAAATCATAGATACATGACACTTGAAACATACACATATGAAATAATGTCATCTTAGATGAAAAATGGTTTTGATTAAACAGTTGAAATGAATTATTGGGGAAAATATCCTTTTTTCTTCAAAATCATTTTCTTTTCACAAATTGTCATGAAATTTTAAAAGAAAAGGATTTTGTTGAAAATAGTCATGAAATATTTTGGAGCAAGCTACATTAAAATAAGGCTTTATAAAACTTCAAAAATCCTTTCATGTCGTATACGTTAAAAAAACATTCTTCTCGTTCTTTTGTCAGAAAAGTAAAAAAGTACCTTGTAGGGTCAATAAAAGAATGATTCCTTCCATACCATGTGGTAAAAGTAAAAATGGGTAAAAAGGACATTAAACATACATGAATACACTTTTATAAAAAATGGACATGAATGATATCAATAACCCCAGTAAATACTTATGAATAAGCAATCTCGGATAAAAATGAGATTTGCAAAATTTTCCCTTACCTTAGGTCTGATATGCTTTGTACGTATCCAATCCTCCTGTATAATGATTTAAATAATGTCATTGACTTATTACAGAATCATATTCATTGTTATTATATCATATATGGTTCACTTATGACTTTACATTAACCGTTCTTTTTTAAATTCATGTCAAAGTAGTGTTTTGGGTAAAATCGTTTCATTTGTCATTTGTGTTTTAACTAGTAATTATTCATATGATTACATAGATCATTATTAAATACATCCAAAATGTAAAACATGATTTATATTTAATATATATTTATAATATACATATATATAACGGATCGATAAATGGAAAGAAATACACTGTTCATGGAGACGGTAGGTCGTACGTACGCATGAACGTTGTTTTCGTTTCCCTATTTAATTGAATGGAATTATGTAGATGGCCTAAATATATATATAAATAAATCCAGTAGCATTATTATGTCATATATTTCATGATTACTTATTATATATACTTTATAATCATTCTTGAATGGTTATCATGGTGAGTGAATCTCATTGCGTTGTGGAGACGGTATTCCGTACATACGCACGAGCGATGATATCATTCCCATGATCGTGGAAGTGTATTTATAATATTAGAGATTCAATATCACTTTAAAATAATCATATATATTCATTACATTCACCATTATACCCATCCATGTAAGGGGGTGGCGGAAAATAGATTACACCACGGCGTGGAGACGGTATTCCGTACGTACGCACGCTCGGTGATTTCATTTTCCGTAGGATGGATAGATGGTGAAATAGGGTTGTTTCATAATTATAATAACATATATGTATATTAGTGATACTGATCTTATTACTTCATAATGAAACAACTAATGAAGAAGAAGTAGAAGAAGAAATAAAGTTGAAAGAATCGTTAACAGACATTACCTCTTCTTTGAAGCGCCTCATTGAGACCTCCTCTTAGGGCACTAAATTTAGTATTTGGAGAAGACCAGGACCTCTAGGATGTTTCTAGGGAAGTAGAGAAAATAATTTTTCAGGGTTTGGACGAGCTTGATGGCTCAATGTGGTGTGAGGAAGAGAGGGAGGAGGTGCCCTTTTATAAGGGAGGAGAGGGGCACCTTTGGAAAGTGTGGAAATATTATTTTATTATAAACCTATCTTCAGTTTCAAAAGGTCAAAAAATCATTAAAGATGAATATAAGATGACTCCTGGTCTAAATAAAATAATCCAATCAGAATTGGACATGTTTTGAAAAATATTTTAATCATTATAATCTTTTTTATTTAAATCATTTATTAATGATGTAAATACTTCATCATTATTATGTCATAAATAATTTAATTTATTTGGTGTCTAAAAATTATAAAAAATTATAATTATGTAGTAAATCTTGTTATTTTTCCAATTAATATTTATAGTCTAAAAAATAATTTATAAAACCCCTTATAAAAATTATTTACTAAAGGATATTTGTTAATGTCAATTTTGTCTTTACATTAAATTAATTAATCCAAATTGTCATTATCAATACCAAGTGGCTCAATGGGGTCCCAATATCGACCCATGGATTCCCATGGTCATACAATACTCATCCAATAAGGTTATTACAAGTGTCAAGGTAATTTTGAATTATTATAATATTCTTTTAACCATGGATTACCTTATTTTCCTTTAACCGTAGTAAATAAAAATTACCATAGTTACTATTCATAATATCAAAAAAACTAAAAGTGACCTATTAACATAATTTAGACCCACTGATTCCAAATATGGAATCCATTTTTCAAAATTCAAAACACAAAAGATTCAGTAATTAATTTAAAATTAATCCCATTGTTAAGCAAATGAGTTTTAAAAGATAAAACATTGCCAAAGATTGAAATGTTTTTACATATAAATTCAATGTAAAATTAATTATAATGAAATAAATTATATTAAAATGGTAAAAATATATTCTATTTATACTTTAAAAACATTAAATATTATAATTTAACCACCTAATGTATTGCGATGAAAAAAGTTGTTTTTAATTAAAATATAGCGTGTTTTTACTATTCATTAAAATATGAAAGTTATCAGAATAATATGAAAATTTAATGCAAATTAAATTTTTATATCCTGATTCTAAATAAGAATTTAATTTTTTCAAATTGAACTTATAAACCTTTAAAAACTAGATTTAATGTGGGTGCGCCATCAAAAGGCAGTAAAACTGCATTTTTTTTGAAAAATACTTATTTTACCCGAAAATTTTATTTTGTTCTTATAACATGTTCTAGAAAATGTGTAAGATGAATAATAATGTTATAAAATTCAAAATTTAGTTAATACTATTCATAATGTCTAGTACATAATAATATTATAATAATATATCGTTGTTTAGTAAAACCCGGTATTACGTACAACACACGCCATCGAGGAAGGTCGCGATTGCGTGTAATGAAAGACAAGTCATGGTTGCATGCTGTTCACGAATCCTTTATTATTTCGTATTACAGAATCCAACCATATTTCATTTATACATTTAATATATATATATATACACTCATTGTTGTGTAGAATGACTATTATAAAATGAACATGAAATTGTGTGTATCAAAATCTAAGAATAGTGTTGTGTATGCTTCAAGCTAATACAGTGTGGAATATAGCACAAGATAATCTTATTGTAGCATAAAACACATGACATAAAATAAAATAAAAAGAATACTTATCATAAAATATCAGGTTGTTACATTCTACCCCCCTTCAAATGAATTTCTCCCTCCAAATTCTATAGGGTTATAAATGGTTTACTACTCAAAAGTTTCTTTAATAGAAACCCACATCATAAAATGGAATTCCAAAACATGGATTTAAAAACTAAAGTATGACATGTAACAGTTTCCCAAATTAACTCATCATTGGGATTCCACGCAGGATAACATAGGTGAAAATATGGATATGGAAGAAAAATCTAACCATCAAGTTATGATGGAGAGTGGTAGAGAACATGGCTATGAAAAAGCCATCAATCACAAATCCATAGATTTGTGATGATCTAAGGTACCATCTGATTCATCAGATATAAGAGCACTAGGACAACATTTTTGGTTTTCAATATCATTTCCCTAAAGTTTAAAATCTTGAAATATAAGAAATACCTGCCTGATTTTGGTACAATCTCACTTTTGTTCGTTCTTTGAACAATTTACACTTCATCTCTTAAAGAAATGAAGTTGAATTTGTTATTCATGATGTGTTAATAGGTCTTGTGATATAATGATGGGTCATTCCATATGTTTCAAACAAAAGGTTAGAAAAACATATCAAATATACATAAGTACATATATGGTGAGGTTAATCATATATGATTCCAAAAATGAACTTATAATTCATATATCATAACGCTTAATAAAATAAAACTAGTTTCTACTAACCATGGACTTCTTGTAGGCCAGTGGTAGGTGATAAAGGCCAGTTGCACTTCGTTTGTGGGTTCGAATCGCACAGCCTTGTCCGACGCGATGGGTTGTCACCCGTCCTGCTGGTTGTCCGTTTTTTAAAACTACATTACTATAACATCCCATCAATAATATCGAAAAAACCTATATCCTTAAAAAATACTAAATTATGTACAACATAATCTATTCCAATCTTTAGGCTTATCCAAAATACTAATTTCCAATCTCATATGATAGTTAAAGCGATTACCAAAGAGTCCATATAACAAGCATGTTAATACCATTGTTGATTCCCATATATCATGAGATATGTCTTTTTGGTCACATTCCAAACATTCGAACGCCTTAATCATGTATTCTATTGAATTATGAATACCCATTGAATCTTAGTAAAAACATGAGTGCTTTCAAAATTTTACTCTTTTCACATACCAAATCCTCAAACCAAGATATATCTATTTCTTTATATCAGTCATGAGCTCATGAATATTGTCAAACATTTCATTTTCTCCTTATCACTTCATTATGCGCATATCATCTTCTTTCTAAAAAATTTCTCAATCACTTTCCAGGGTTACCTGCACCATAAAATTATTAAAAACCACAATAGACCAATACATAAATATTCCAATATTCCACGATACTATATACAACATTATTTTGGAATTCCATTACATAAACACATAATCATTCCCCCACATCGTTGGCATGCTAAACATCTCCAATAGTGATCGCATGTGACTTCCCTTTGTCCTTTTCCTTAAGCGGTTTCTCATGTCGATCATCACTAACCCGTGGATTAGGGCATTTATTAGCATAATTCCCATTTCCTTGCCCTTGAAGAATTGAAGTGTTGGTGGAGAGTTCTATGTAGTCATTTCACTATTCGCATCATTAGCAACCTTTTTCCAATTACATCGACAATCAACTACTCGATGACCTTCTTTTCCACACATAAAACATTTTCTAGTCCCTTGAAGACAATCTCCACTGTGCTTCTTTCCACACTTTGAGCATAAGGAAACATTCATCTTCTTTTCACCATTGTTCTGAGATTTCTCATTGAACTACATCTTTCGTTTCTTGTCAAAACCATGAGATGGATATGTAACACCAACTTTTATTTCTACCTTGATAGCACAACACACAATTTCTTCATAGCTGCTGAAGTCTTTTATAGCTAATGCCCTTCAAAGACTTGGTTTTAAGCCACTGAAAAATCGATCAACTTTACTTTCAGGTTGGAAGATAAAGCCAAATGCATACCTTCCAAGTTGTATAAAATTCGCTTCGTATATACCAATAGATTCATCATCCTTCTTCTTAAGCTCAAGAAACTCCCTTTCCATCATTGTTCGAAGAATACGAGGGAAGTACTTACTGAAAAAAATGTTCTTGAACTCGTCCCATTCCATGGAATCAATTTCATCTCTTTGCCTCCTATTCATGATAAGATTCCACCATTGATCAGAATCACCTTCCAAATGATATACTGCTAAGATGACTATATCATGCTCAGAACATTGTATATTTGAAAATATCTTTTCAGTAGTACTGATCCATTGTTCATCCACCAAGGGATCAGAAGACCCGCTGAATGAAGGTGGACGCTGCCTCATGAAGGAATCAACCTAATGTTTCTCTTTTATCTGCTCATTTTGAAATCCAGAATGATTCATATCTTGTTTATGTATAGAAATAATATTGTTCACTCTATCTCCCATGACATTGTTTTGCTCCGGAGGACAATTATTTCATTTTCCATTACATTGATCAACACGGTTCCTTCGGGTTCCAGCCATCTTCTAAAACCCAAAAATAGTAGTGTGACAGGAAAATACCATGATAGGGAAAACAACATAATAAATAGAGAGTACCTTCAATATCTAACATCATAGTGTTAATTCTAATATCATTACCGTAATTCTTGGACTATAACCTATACGTATACTTAACCTTAGGGACATCCCTAGACATACCTTATAAATATCTCTAGGGATCTCACTAAAGTTGTCGCATCATAGATTCCAATAGTTGACTAAACCTTTCCTCTGATACCAACTGTAGAACCCGAATATTGACGTACATAGACATTACATTACTTTTGAGGAATAGTTAACACATAACAAAAACAGACACACAAGGATCGTAATAGTTTAGTGTCTTTGGAAACTTGGAACATAATATTCTAATCGTGGTGAAAGATCTTAAACATCTCCCATAATTATCTTCCATTTTTTGTTTCCTTACCTAAAGCCTTTCTTTTAATACTGGGGGAAAATAAAACATAAAAAGGGTGAGCTCAAATGCTCAATAAGGGTAAACATGGATAAAGTAAAACATACCATATACATTTGAACTTAAAAACATGAACATAATGTTTAAGCTTCAAAATCTTGAGAAATGACTTAAAACATGGAAGTACAAAAGGTATAGATCATAATGGGACATAAATCAAGATAAAATAGCACGGGAATAAAACATGAAATTGTGGAATCCATTAAGCACATGTAATGATTTCCATCGGACCCAAGGCATTGCTGCCAAGACCATCTTAGTGGACAAAGTCCCTTTCTGAATCGAGTTCACTCCTCATTCCAGTCCTATAATACTGAACCAAATTATCTTACCATTCCAGCCATGTCTATCTCATGAGATATAAATCTTTACCCAATGCATTGGAGGGAGATATAGGTCCCACCCATCTCATAATGAAATCATTCTTACTTGTGCCACAACATAAACATTCATCATTCATCATAACCCAATGAATATGATGGGTTTCATAAACATCATTCCATCATCACATTATCTATATAAAAGAAATGGATATCATTTCATAATAAGAAAAGTGAAAACATTTAAATCATAGAGACATGATACTTGAAACATACACATATTAAATAATGTCATCTTATATGAAACAAGGTTTTGATAAAACATTTGAAATGAATTCTTGAGGAAAATATCCTTTTTTCTTTAAAATAATATTCTTTTCACAAAATTTCATGAAATTTTAAAAGAAAAGGATTTTTTTGGAAATAGTCATGAAATCTTTTGGAGGAAGCTACATGAAAATAAGGCTTTATAAAACCGCAAAAATCCTTTCATGTCGTATACGTTAAAAAACATTCTTCTTATTCTTTTGTCAGAAATGTCAAAAAGTAACTTATAGGGTAAATAAAAGAAAGATTCCTTCCATACCATGGGGTAAAATTCAAAAAGGGTAAAACGGACTTTAAACATACATGAATACACTTTTATAAAAGATGGACATGGATGATATCAATAACCCCAGTAAATACATACGAATAATAAATCTCGGATAAAAATGAGATTTTCAAAATTATCCCTTACCTTAGGTCTGATATGCTTCGTACATATCCAATCCTCCTGTATAATGATTTAAATAATGTCATTGACTTATTACATAATTATATTCATTGTTATTATATCATATATGGTTCACTTATGACTTTACATTACCCGTTCTTTTGTAAATTAATGTTATAGTAGCGTTTTGGGTAAAATCGTTTCATTTGTCATTTGTGTTTTAACTTGTAATTATTCATATGATTACTTAAATCATGATTAATTACATCCAGAATGTAAAACATGATTTATATATAATATATATTTATAATATAAATATATATAATGGATCGATAAATGGAAAGAAATACACCGTCCATGGAGATGGTAGGCCGTACGTACGCATGAATGCTGTTTTTGTTTACTTATTTAATTGAATGGAATTAAGTAGATGACATAAATATATATATACATAAATCCATTAGCAATATTATGTCATATATTTCTTTATTACTTATTATATATACTTTATAATCATTCTTGAATGGTTATCATGGTGAGTGAATCTCATCGCGTCGTGGAGACGGTATTCCGTATGTATGCACAATCGATGATATCATTCCCATGATCGTGGAAGTGTATGTATAATATTAAAGAATAAATATCACTTTACAATAATCATATATATTCATTACTTTCACCATTATACCCATCCATGTAAGGGGGTGGTGGAAAATAGATTACACCATGGCGTGGAGATGGTATTTCGTACGTACGCATGCTCGGTGATTTCATTTTCCGTATGATGGATTGATGGTGAAATAGGGTTGTTTCATACATATAATAAAATATCAATATATGAGTGATACTGATGTTATTACTTCAAAATGAAACAACTAAAGAATAAGAAGTAGAAGAAGAAATAAAGTTTAATGAATCGGTAACGGACATTACCTCATCTTTGAAGAACCTCTTTGAGACCTCCTCTCGGGGCACTAAAATTGGTTTTCAAAGAAGTCCAGGACCTCTAGGATGTTTCTAGGGAAGTGGAGAAGATAATTTTTCAGGGTTTGGCCGAGCTTGAAGGATCAATGTGGCGTGATGAAGAGAGGGAGGAGGTTCCCTTTTATAAGGGAGGAGAGGGGCACCTTTGGAAGGTTTGGAAATATTATTATATTATAAACTTATCTTCAGTTTCAAAAGATCCAAAAATCATTAAATATTAAGATAAGAAGACTCATGGTCGAAATAAAATCATCCAATCAGAATTGTACATGTTTTGGAAAAATTTTTAATCATTATAATCTTATTTATTTAAATCATTTATTAATGAGGTAAATACTTCATCATTATTATGTCATAAAAAATTTAATTTATTTGGTGTCTAAAAATTATAAAAAACATATAATTATGTTGGAAGTATTTTTTGTCTTTCCAATTAATATTTATAGTCTAAAAAATAATTTATAAAACCCATTATAAAAATTATTTACTAAAGGATTTTTGTTAATGTCAATTTTGTCTTTACATTAAATTAATTAATCCAAATTGTCATTATCACTACCAAGTGGCTCAATGGGGTCCCAAAATCGACCCAAGTATACCCATGGTCTTCCAATACTCATCCAATATGGTTAGGACAAGTTTCAAGGTAATTTTGAATTATTATAATATTATGTTAACCTTGAATTACCTTATTTACCTTTAACCGTAGTAAATAAAAATTACCGTAGTTACTACTCATAATATCAAAAAAAGTAACCTATTAACATAATTTGAACCCACTGATTCCAAATATGGAATCCATTTTTCGGAATTCAAAACACAGATGTTTCAGAACTTAATTTAAAATTAATCATGTTGTTAAGAAAACGTGTTTTAAAAGATAAAACATTGCCAAAGATTGAAATGTTTTTACCTATGAATTCAATGTAAAATAAATTCTAATGACATAAATTATATTAAATGGTAAAAATATATTCTATTTATACTTTAAAAACATTCAATATTATAATTAAACCATATAAAGTATTACGATGAAAAAAGTTGTTTTTAATTAAAATATAGCGTGTTTTTACAATTCATTAAAATATAAAAGTTATCAAGAATAATATGAAAATTTTATCCAAAGTAAATTTTTATATCCTGATTCTAAAGAATAATTTTATTTTGTCAAATTTAACTTATAAACTAGTAAAAACTAGATTTAATGTGGGTGCTCCATCAAAAGGCGCTAAAATTGCATTTTTTTGAAAAATACATATTTTACCCGAAAAAATTATTTTGTTCTTATACCATGTTCTAAAAAATGTGTAAGATGAATAATAATGTTATAAAATTAAAAATTTAGTTAATACTATTCATAACGGCTAGTTCATAATAATATTATAATAATATATCGTTGTTTAGTAAAACTCGGTATTGCGTACAACACACGCTATCGAGGAAGGTCGTGATTGCATGTAATGCAAGCCAAGTCAGGGTTTCTTGCTGTGCAAGAATATTTTATTATTTCGTATAACAGAATACAACCATATTTAATTTATACATTGAATATATATATATATATATATACACTCAATGTTGCGTAGATTGACTATTATAAAATGAACTTGAAATTGTGTGTAACAGAATCTAAGAATAGTGTTGTGTATACTTCATGCTAATACAGTGTGGTGTATAGAACAAGATAATATATTTGTATCATAAAACAAATGACATCAAATAAATTAAAATGAATACTTATCATAAAATATCGGGTTGCTACAAAAAATACACCCCAATAAATACCAAAGTATAAACAATCTCAGATAAAAATGAGATTGTGTGATTTTCCCTTACTATAGGTCCATTATGCTTTGTACGTGTCTGAACATCCTGTATAATGATTTAAATAATGTCATTGACTTATTCTATAATCATAATAATTGTTATGATATCTTATATGGCCATATTCTTAGCTTCTTATTAGTAATATTTCATTACTACTTGTAATTCGGGTGTTTATTGCTTTATGTTCTTATGTGTGTTTTATCGAATAAATTCTTATTCCTATTTTTAGGTTATAGATACCTTATTTCCAGAATGGTATTAGTGTAATATATATCATATTTATTCATTAAATTCATTTATATAATCATTATGCAATTATGATCATGTAGAATGAGTCGCATCACATTGTGGATACGGTAGGGCGTACGTACACACGAGCGATGATATTGTTCCCATGATCGTGGAATTTTATTGGAGTGTATGTATACTATTTCATAATCAATATTACTTTACAATAATAATATATAGTCATTATTTACATCATTATACCCATCCAAGTAAGGTGGTGGTGGAAAACGGATTACACCACGGAGTGGAGACGGTATTCCGAACGTACGCAAGCGCAGTGATTTCATTTTCCGTAAGATGGATAGAAGGTGAAATAGGGCTGTTTCATATTTATAAAAAAATATAACTATATGAGTGATACTGATATTATTACTTCATAATTATACAACTAAATATAAACAAGTATAATAAGAAATAATTTGAAAGAATTTGTAACAGATATTACTTCTTCTTCGACACGCCTTTTTGAAACCTCCTCTTAGGGAACTAAGATTGTTCATTGAAGTAGACCATGAACTATAAGATATTTCTAGGGAAGTGAAGAAGATAAATTGGCAGGTTTTGGCTGAGCATGAAGGCTCAATGTGGTGTGAGGAGGACAGGGAGGAGGTGCCCTTTTATAAGGGAGGAGAGGGGAACCTTTCAAAAGTGTGAAAACATTATTTTATTATAAACTTATCATAGGTTTAAAAAGGACTAAAAATAATTAAAGATGAATATATTATGACTAATGGTCCAAATAAAATCATCCAATCTGAATTGGACATGTATTGGAAAATATTTTAATCATTATAATTAAATTTATTTAAATCATTTATTAATGAGGTAAATACTTTTTCATTATTGTGTCTTAAGTAATTTAACTTATTTGATGTCTAAAAATTATGAAAGTATATCATAAAGTAGGAAATATTTTTATCTTTTCAATGAATATTTATAGTCTAAAATATACATTATATAACCCCTTATAAAAATTAATTACTAAAAGATTTTTGTTAATGTCAATTTTGTCTTTACAATAAATTAATTAATCCAAATTGTCATTATCACTACCAAGTGGCTCCATGGGGTCCCAAAATCGACCCAAGGATGGACATGGTCGGCCAATACTCATCCAATAAGATTAGGACAAGTGTAAAGGTAATTTGTAATTATTATAATATTCTTTTATCCATGAATTACCCTATTTAACTTCAACAGTAGTGAAGAAAAATTACAGTAGTTACTATTCATAATATCAAAAAAAAGAAACCTATTAACATAATTTGGACCCACTGATTCCAAATATGGACTCCATTTTTCAAAATTTAATACACAGAAGTTGTAGTAATTAATTTAAAATTAATCATGTTGTTAAAGAAACGAGTTTTAAAAGTTAAAACATTGCAAAATATTGAAATGTTTTTACCTATGAATTAAATGTAAAGTTAATTATAATGACATACTTTATATGAAAGAGTAAAAAAATATTCTATTTATACTTTAAATCCATTCAATATTAGAATTCAACCATATAACTTATTGCGATGAAAAAAGTTGTTTTTAATTAAAATATAGTGTGTTTTTACTATTCATCAAAATATGAATGTTACCAGAATAATATGAAAATTTTAACTAAAGTAAATTTTTATATCCTGATCTCAAAGAAGAATTTTATTTTGTCATATTTAACTAATAAACATGTCAAAAACTAGATTTAAAATTGGTGTGCCGTCAAAAGGTGGCAAAAATGCATTTTTTTGAAAAATACTTATTTTACCCAAAAAACAGATTTTGTTTTCAGACCTCATTCTAGAAAATGTGTAAGATTAATTATAATGTTATAAAATTCAAAACTCAGATAATAATATTAATAACGGCTTGTTTATAATATTATAATAATATATCGTTGTTTAGTGAAACTTGGTATTGTGTAGTACACACGCTGTCGAGGAAGGTCGCGATTGCGTGTTACGCTTGCCAGGCTAGTGTTGTGTGCAATGAAAGATTAATTTTCATATAAAATATAAAAAAAATTTAATAAAATATCCTAGTGTTACATTCTACCACCATTAAAAAGAATTTCACCCTAAAAATTGATCACTTCGTAACAAAAGAATTAGGATACCTCTCCCTCATCATATCCTCAAGTTCCCAAGTAGCTTCTTCTAATTTGTGATTCCTCCATAAATCATTAACCAAGTGAGTGGTCTTGTTTCATAGAACTTTTTCGCTACGATCCAGAATATCTATTGGCTGTTCTTCATAAGAAATATCTTGCTCGATCGTTATAACTTCTGATCTTAGTACATGTAAAGGATCAGTTATGTACTTTCTCAGGAGAGATACATGGAACACATCGTGAACTTGAGAGAGATTTCGTGGAATCTCCAATCAGTAATCTACCTTCCCAACACGATCCAGTTTTTCATAAGAACCAATATACCTAGGGCTCAGCTTTCCCTTCTTTCCAAATATCATTACTCTCTTCCAAAGAGATATTCGTAAGAACAGTTTACCACCCACTTCAAACTCTAGGTCTTTTCTTCGGTTGTTGCAATAACATTTGTGTCGAATCTGACCTGCTCTTTTGTTTTGTTGAATAGATCGGACCATTTCTACAATCTCATCAAAAAGATCAGGTCCTAATATCTGTCTTTCCCCAACTACATCCCAGCAAGTTGGAGACCTGCATTTCATTCCACAAAGTGCTTCATAAGGAGAAATCTGAATACTTGAGTGAAAGATATTATTATAGGAAAATTCTACAAAAGTTACGTGTTGATCCTAACCACCTTTGACATCCATAGAGCACACACTTATCATGTCTTCTAGAGTTTGAATTTTCTAGTCAGACTGACCATCTGTTTGAGGATGATAAGTATTGCTGAAACTCAACTATGTATCTAGAGTATACTGAAGACTTCTCCAGAACATCAAGGTAAACCTCAGATCCCGATCAGATATAATAGAAAGTGGTACTCAATGCAATCGTACCACTTCCTTTACATATATCCAGGCAAACTAATCCAGAGAGAAATCTTCTCTAATAGCAATGAAGTGTACCGACTTCATAAGATGATAAACTATGACCCAGATAGCATTGTTTCCTTTGGATGTTTTAGGAATTCCAGTTACATAGTCCATGGTGATGTTTTCCCATTTCCATTCTGGTATGGGTAATGGTTGTAACATCCCCTTAGACTTCTGTCTCTTAGATTTAACGTGCTGAAAAACCAAGAATCAAGAGACATATTCAGCAACATCTCTTTTCATGTCATCCCAACTTAATTACTCTTTCAGGTCCCTATACATCTTAGTGCTTCCAGGATGAATATAGAATGAAGAACTATGAGCCTCATATAGTATCTCCTTCTTTAATTTTTGGATGGGAGGAACACAAACCCAATTTCGGAACCTTATTATCCCCTCACAATCAAGGTTGAATTCAGGAACATTTCCGACATTCTTTTATAACTCTACATCTTATTTCTGTGCCTCTTTAATCTTCACATGTATAGATGGTTGAAGATTCATTTGGGAAAGATAAGATTTTTTCCCTTCCATTATAATACCATGATCTATACTTTGTAAATCCATATATATTGGATCTTTTGTGATCCTCATCATGGATAAGATAGCGTGGTCTTGTCGACTAAATGCATCTTCCACCTTGTTTTCATTCCCATGGTGATAATGAATTGAGCATTTGTAATCCTTAATCAGCTCCCACCATCTTATTTGGCGTATATTCACCTCCTTTTGTGTGAAAATATACTTTCAACTTTTATGACCAGTATAAATATCACACCTATCACCATAAATATAATGCATCCAAATGTTTAATGCAATGATTACCACAGAAAACTCCAAATCATGAGTTGGGTAATTCTTCTCATGGATTTTCAACTGTCACGAGGCATAAGCTATCACCATATCATTTTGCATGAGAACACACCCCAATCCCTTCTTGGATGCATCACTGTAGATCACAAACATTTCTCCACTATAAGGCAGTGTGAGCACAGGTGCACTGGATAACCTTCTTTTTAACTCCTTGAAATTCTCTTCACACTCCTCCGTCCACATGAACTTAACTCATTTTCGGGTCAACCTTGTGAGTGGATTAGATAATAGTGAAAAATCATTAACAAAACGTCGACAATATCCATCCAAACCAAGAAAAATTCGGATCTCAGTTACTGTTGTTGGTCTCGACCATCTTTCGATAACCTCTATTTTTGTTGGATCCACATATATCCCCTATTTTGAGATTATGTGACCCAAAAATGAAACTTTTTGAAGCCAAAATTCACACTTGGTAAATTTGGCATAAAGCTTCTCCTTTCTTAGGGTCTTCAATAAAATTATCAAGTGATCTTTGATCAGACAAGAATATAGTCTATAAATACTACCACATGCTAATTAGGATAGTATCTAAAGACTCTATTCATTATATCCATGAAGATAGCATGGGAATTAATAATATCGAATGACATCACTATAAATTCATACTGTCCATACCTAGTACGGAACGCCGTATTTGGTATATCCTCCATTTTGACCCTTAATTTATGATACCCTGAACGAAGATCAATCTTGGAAAAGTATTGATCCCCGCGTAGTTGATCAAATAAGTCATCAATGCATGGGAGAGGATATTTATTCTTGATATTGATTTTTTAAGTTCTCGATAATCAATGCAAAGTCTCATTGATCCGTATTTCTTGTCAACAAATAGAATAGGTGATCCCTAAGGTGATGCACTATGGTGTATGAATCCTTTATCAAGATTCTCTTGGAGCTGTTTCTTCAATTCCTACAACTCTATTGGGGCCATTCTATAAGGTTTATTTGAAATGGGCATAGAACCCGATATGAGTTCTATTGAAAACTCAACTTCATGATTTGGTGGAAGACATCGAAATTCCTCCAGAAAGACGTCATAAAACTACCATAAAATGGGTGTATTATTAATCATGAGTTTTTGTCCAACCATATGAGATAAATACCATTAATTTATTAGAATCAAGACCCATAAGAGGAATGAAATTTCCTCTGGAGGGTTATATTCATCCTTGTATCGATAGACGATCATAGATTGATCTGGAATATTAAATGTTATTTCCCTTCTTTGGCAATTGATATGAGCTCCGTATAAAGAAATCCAATCCATGCCAAGAATCACATAAAATTCCAATATATGAAGGATCACAATATTTGACGGAATCACTTTACCACAAACTTCAATCGGGGAAGAATTATAAACTTTTGATGCGACCGTTGTGCCATTAGGAGTTGTCATGGCTAACTCAACATCTAATTGTTGAGGTAATACGGCGATACCCTTATAGAATTCTTTAGAAATAAAAGAATGGGTGGATCCAGAATCAAATAAAACAGTTTCTACTTTAGAGTGGATGGTAAGTGTACCTTTCACCACTTCGTTATCGTATTCTACACCGTCGATAGTAATTTCATGTGACTTTCCTTTGTCATTTTCCTTAAGAGTTTTTGGATGTCAATCATCATAAAAAACCCTTGGATTTGGGCATTGATTGGCATAATTCCCCATCTCCTGGCACTTGAATAATTGAAGTGTAGAAGGTGCATTCTATGTATCTTTTTATTTGTTCGCATCATTAGACATCTTCTTCCCATTATTTCGACATTGAACTTCCCGATGAACTTCTTTTCCACACATAAAAAATTTACTTATCCCTTTAAGACAATTACCTCCATGTTTCATTCCACAATTTGAGCATAAAAGAAAAACTCATCTTCTTTTTAGTGTGGTCTTTAGATTTTCCATTGAATTCAATTTTCCTCTTTTTATCAAACCCATATGAGTGATGGGTTACTCCAATCTCCATCTCAACCTTGAGAGCACATCGAACAATTTTCTCATAGCTATTGAAGTCCCTTATGGCTAATGCCCATTGAAGACTTGGATTTACGCCACTATAAAATTGATTGATCTTACTCTAATGTTGGATAATAATACCAGAAGCGTACCTTTCAAGTCTTGTAAACTTTTATTCGTAGGTACCAATAGATTCATCAACCTTTTGCTTTAGTTCAAGAAAATTCTTCTCAAACTTTGTTCGAAGAATATGAGGGAAGAACTTATTGAAAAATAAGTTCTTGAACTTGTCCCATTCCAAGGACTCAATATCATCTCTTGGCCTCATATTCTTGATAAGATTCCACCATTGATCATCTTCACCTTCCAAACAATATACCGCTAAAATGACTTTATCATGTTTAGAACATTGAATAACTAAAAATATCATTTCAGTAGTACTGATCCACTGTTCAACAACTAATGGATCAGTAGACCCACTGAATGAGGGTGGACGCTTCCCCATGATGGATTCAACAGAATATTGCTCCTTCCTTTTCTCATTTGGAAGTACTGCATGATTCATAGCTTGAGAAAGTTGTGTGATCATGGCTACAAGATTTTTCATTCCAGCTCCCATAACGCTTGGTTTCTCAGGGGGACGATCATTGCATTTCCCATCACATTCAGCATTAACGTAGTTCCTTCGGGTTACAACCATTGAATAAATCCAATACAAATAGTGTGAGAAACAATAATTATAATAGGAAAATAACATAATCAAGAATAAAATTTCACACTTAAGGTCTTATCATAGGTTGTTCATGGACATTTCTAAAACACTATGATTGTGTTCTATGCTTAGACTTATCTTTAGTGTTCTTACTAGGGCTTTCACATCCTAGATTCCAAAGTATGACTATACCTTTCCTCTAATACCAACTATAACGACCCATTATTTAGATACACTATTATTACTTCAGAGTTGAAGCATACTTATTATAACATATAACAAAACCATAAAAGGACCGTATAGGTATAGTGTCTTTAGAAACTGGGAAATATAAACAACTGGTTCATAAAATCAACTACATTGTCTCCCGTTTATTTCATTATATCTAGAGTCCCTTTTTCACATATCCTACATAAAATCCATCTTCCTAACCTGGGGAAAAGAAAACATACAAAAGGGTGAGCTCAAATGCTCAGTAAGGGTAAATGAACGAAATATCAGTCACATCATATTCATAAGAACATAACATTTTGAAAATCTTAACCTGAAAAATAGTTCATAATATCATGTCATGGGATAAATCATAGTAATGAAAAGTAATCACAAATAATCATAACATGAATAATTAAACATTGTGGAATACACACATAATAATATAAAATAATTTCAGATTAGTCAAGGCTCATTTCCAAGACCATCATAGAGTACAAATTCCATTACTGAGCCGAGTTCACTCCTCGTTCCTGTCCTATATTACTAAACCTGTTTAACTTGCCGTTTCAACCATGTATATCTCATGAGATATAAATATTCACCCAATTCATTGGAGGGAGATAAAGGTCCCTCCCATCTCATAATGAATCCATTCTTATGTGTGCCACAAAATCGTAAATCATAGCATAACCCATGTAATTAAAATGGGATTCTTAAACATCATGACATCATAACATAATCCATATAAGATAAAAGGACTTCATAAAATTATTTAATTCATAAAATAATCAAATAAATGTAAATATAGGGATAGAAATAGAACCCTATTTTATCTTAGATGGAAAATATTTTTGATAAAACACTTAAACTCCATTCTTGAGGAAAATATCATTTCTATTTCAAAAACAATTTTCCTTTCATAACATGTCATACAATTTTAATCTAAAAGATGTTGATTAAAAGTAAACATGAAAAATTGTAAAGGAAACTTCTTGGAAATAATTTTCTAAAAATCCATTCATGCCGTATAAGTTAAAAAAACATTCTTCTCGTACTTTGTCCAGAAAATTCAAAAAGTACCTCGTATAAAAAATGACAAAAGATTCCTTTCATATATTTTACTAAAAACTCACCGAAGGGTAAAATTGGAATTAAAAAATTTTATGAGGATAGAAATATTATTAAATATTGAGTAAACATGGATGTGGATGATAAAATACACCCTAGTAAATAACAAAGTATAAACAATCTTGGATAAAAATGAGATTGTGGGATTTTCCCTTACCTTATGTCCGATATGTTTTGTATGTGTCTGAAACTCCTATATAATGATTTAATTAATGACATTGACTTATTACAGAATCATACTCATTGTTATGATATCACATATGACCATATTATTAGCTTCTTATCAGTAATATTTCATTGCTACTTGTTATTCGGGTGTTTATTGCTTTATGTTCTTATGTGTGTTTTGTTGAATAAATTATTATTCCTCTTTTTAGGTTATAGATACCTAATTTCAAGAATGGTATTAGTGTAATATATATCATATTCACTCATTAAATTCATTTATATAATCATTATGCAATGAAGATCATGTAGAACGAGTCGCATCACATCGTAGAGACGGTAGGCCGTACGTACGCACGAGCGATGATATCGTTCCCATGATCATGGAATTGTATTGGAGTCTATATATACTATTTTAGAATCAATATAAATTTAAAATAATCATATAAAGTTATTATTTACACTAGTATACCCATCCAAGTTAGGTGGTGGTGGAAAACAGATTACACCACGGTGTGGAGACGGTATTCTGTACGTACGCACGGGCGGTGATTTCATTTTCTGTAAGATTGATAGAGGGTGAAATAGGGTTGTTTCCTATTTATAATAACATATATTTATATGAGTGATACTGATGTTATTATTTAATAATGAAAAAACTAATGAAGAAGAAGTAGAAGAAGAAAGAATTTGAAAGAATTGGTAATGTATATTACCTCTTCTTCAACACACCTCTTTGATACCTCATCTTAGGGAACTATCATTGGTCTTTGAAGTATACCAGGACCTCTAGGATGTTTCTAGGGAAGTGAAGAATATAAATTGGTAGGGTTTGTCCGATATTGAAGGCTCAAAGTGGTGTTAGGAGGAGAGGGAGGAGGTTTCCTTTTATAAGGGAGGAGAGGGGCACCTTTGGCATGTGTGAAAATATTATTTTATTAAAAACTTATCTTTGGTTTAAAAAGGTCCAAAAATCATTAAAGATGAATATACATTGACTCATGGTCGAAATAAAATCATCCAATCTGAATTGGACATGTTTTGGAAAATATTCTAATCATTATAATCAAATTTATTTAAATCATTTATTAATGAGGAAAATACTTCATCATTATTGTGTCATAAATAATTTAATCTATTTGATGTCTAAAAATTATGAAACAAATATCATCATGTAGGAAATCGTTTTACCTTTTCAATGAATATTTATAGTCTAAAATATAATTTATATAACCCCTTATAAAAATTAATTACAAAATTATTTTTGTTAATGTCATTTTTTTTCTTTACATTAAATTAATTAATCCAAATTGCCATTATCACTGCCATGTGGCTCCATGGGGTCCCACAATAGACCAAAGGATGACCATGGGCGGCCAATACTCATCCAATAAGTTTAGGAAAAGTGTAAACTTAATTTTGAATTATTATAATATTCTTCTAACCTTGAATTACCCTATTTACCATTAGCCACAGTAAATAAAAATTACCATAGTTACTATTCAAAATATCAAAAACAAATAAAAGTAACCTATTAACATAAGTTGGACACACTGATTACAAATATGGAATCCATTTTTCGAAATTCAAAACACATAATTTGCAGTCATTAATTTAAAATTAATCATGTTTTTAAGTAAACGGGTTTTAAAAGTTAAAAAATTGCCCAAGATTGAAATGTTTTTATCTATGAGTTCAATGTAAAAATAATGATAATGAAATAAATTATATTAATTCGTAAAAATATATTATATTTATAATTTAAAACCATTCAATATTATAATTTAACCGTATAAATTATTGTGATGAAAAAATATGTTTTTAATTAAAATATAGCATGTTTTTACTATTCATCAAAATATGAAAGTTACCAGAATAATATGAAAAATTTATCCAAATTAAATTTTTATATCCTGATTCAAAATAAGAATTTTATTTTGTCAAATTGAACTTATAAACATGTCATAAAATTGATTTAAAATTGGTGCACCATCAAAATCCGGGAAAACGACATTTTTTTGAAAAATATTTATTTTACCCGAAAAAACTGATTCTGTTTTCATACCTCATTATAGGAAATGTGTGTGATGAATTATAATGTTATAAAATTCAAAACTCAGTTAATACTATTCATAATGGCTATTTTAGGATATTATAATAATATATCGTTGTTTAGTGAAACTCGGTATTGCGTACTACACACGCTATCGAAGAAGGTTGCTATTGCGTGTTACGCAAGGAAAACTAGTGTTGTGTGCATTGAAAGATTCCTTTGCGTATAACATCAGAAATAAAAAAATATTTCTAATAAAATATCCAGGTGTTACAATCTAACTACTCCATATTTGTATGGTAGAGGTTCATTATTATCAACTAATAATGATTTCAAGACATTGTTGATGAGAAAAATCTATCTTTTTTAATCCCATTCCTCTTTGGTACTCCTACATATTACCAGTCATCAGGAACAACTAATTTTCATGTGGTTCTTATTGAATCTTCTCATGTACCAAATATTTTTGAATCATGATCATAAATATAATTTTGGTCATTCTTTCTCACATTATCCTTATTATGGTTGTACCAAACAAATATCAATGTATTATAATAGTACAATAAGTTTCTTAATTCCTAGGTTGTATATATTTTATCCCTTTTTCAATTAGGATACTCTACAAAGATAAATTTTGGGCCTTGAGGTGCTATTTAGTTTCTTAATATAGCCTTAAAAAACTCATCAAATCCTTATACATGAGTATGAGACAAAAAATAAATCATTATATTCTATAACTCAAATTGATAATTTTTTCCCATTCTTGGAACTCATTTTATTATGTGTTTTTTCAAATGAAATATTCATCCCATAAAGGATAATGGATGATATCTTTGGATCATCATCGATATTACCATATAGATCAAGTAATTATACCTTCCTGCACTATCATCATTCCACTAGGGTGTATAAAGTGGATTGGGTTAATGATAAATCCAAACCCATCAATGATATAAAATAAACTAATATTAATATTTTCACCACCTTAATTGGATTAAATATTCTTTGTCTTCATTCTACGTTGATACTTTACTTCATTATTGAATTCAATAAATGTATCAAATTACTCAATCTTATACGTCATTATTTCGATATAACCACATGTTCTCAATTCATTAGTAAAATTTATGAAATATAAATATAAACCTTTATCTTTTACATGAAAAGTCCTATGAACATAAGTTTTCATCATTCCTAGAAGAATTGTGTCCCTTCTACCATATCCAATGAATGAAGGTTTGTACTCATATGAATGAACGTTTGGTTTTCATCAGTTTTCATTAGATTTCAGGTTTTTTTATTTATACTTTAAAAAATTTTTACATAATAAATTTGTTCATTGATTAAATGATACTAAATTGCTATATTTGTAAGGATATTTCAAAAGATTCATTAATATATGATGACTATAGTGTTTCCAAAACTGGGTGTTTTGTGTACATTGAGAAAATGTTTCATTGTCTATATCTAGAACATGGATTTCATATCTCAGTACAAATAGATCATTCTATAATTGTTCCATACCGAGGAAATTACATTATTTCTAAAATAGTTATTCAGTATAACCTAATTTATAAGTAAATAAATCCATATTACTATATTAAATATAATTTATTTTTATATTAACAATTAGATGAAAATAAATATGCGTAAAACCAACAATAATTCTTGTTTGAAAGGTATGGTGGTTGTCTTTTATAGAAAAATTAGATATTTAATGCGCCGGTAGCTTCTTAAATATGCACGTTCCACATATATATTTAATTAAATATAATTTTCTCTACAATTCTATTATAGATGAGAAAACGAGAAGCTATATCAAATAACCAATATGTATATATTGAAATATTTCACTCCACAATGAAAACAACATTAACTTCCCATAACATACGGGATTATTAATTATTCTAGTATCCTAGAATGGGACATGAAAAACACACTGGAACTTTTTTCACCACATTACTTTGGATATTATTCTTCTTCTAATGAAGGTTCTCATGAGATTTACATTTACTTTGAATCATTGGTCCCTTTTCCTTTTTTATTCTCCACCATCTAGAGTACAAGTTATTCATGCATCGTGTCATTGTATACATTGTGAAGGAGAGTAAGAAGTTATAAATGATACATCAAACTATTTATTCTATTTTAATTATAAATAAAACCATATAATTATTTTTTGTATTGATGAATGGTGTAGGTATATTCACAACTCTACATGGAATTTAATGCCCAATATATTTGATTTATCTTTGTGGCCAATCATCCTAATTATAAGAAGCCAATAGAAACAGAATCTCTAAACATGGACATTAATAATGTATTTTGTTTCTCATATCTATCTTTTCTTACATTCCAATGATAGGTATCATGAAGATGAGACATTATATTCTGGGAATCAGTGTACTCGTGTTTCTTTAGAACTTCATTTTCCATGGAATTTAGCATGAAATATTAGAAATATTTGGCATCATGAAAATATATCTCATATATAGAAAATTCTTCTCTTCTGGAGACTTAACTAGGTGGTGTGATAATGAAATTTTCCATCACATTTAATTTCCTTAAATATAACATAATAATCTCTACACACCATTTATAATATTAGAAATTAGTTCCAGTTATTATGTTATCCACAGTATATTTGGATTATAATGATTTGGTTAAAGTAATATATATTTATATTTCTATAACAATGATGTGAACAATTATATCAATTTATATAATATTTGAATAAAATTAAAATTTATTAACTTTCCACAATTTCCTAAAAACCCACAAACCCTCAGAATTAGATTCAGATTATCCCATTTCATAGATATTATAGTAAAAAATTCATATTCACAATATTATAAACTATAAAGATGTATTTCAATATATTTGACAGTATTTACCTAGGCGTAACATAGTAAAATAATTATCACAACGTTCATTGATTATATCATTAATTGCCGATCTTGAAATCCTAAATATAAAATTTATCAACATGTTGCCCACCAGTTTTACAAAGTCACAATTAGGTGATTTATCCTTAATGTGAACTATATTAATTCATTTAAAATCACAACGTAGGAATTAAATAATAATTTAAGGCACCACAATAGATGGATCAATATGAAATATGGATTGACTTATATAAAAATAGTTTAAGCCTATACAAACATAATATATATAGTTGTTGTATTTTAACATTATCCATAAATATTTGTTTTTATCAATAATACATACTTGTTAATTATAAATGAATTTAAATAAGAGATTAATTATATCATAGATAAATTTTTCACATAAATCAAAATATTTTAGTTGTATGTTGTAGGATTTTTAACTCATTAATTCACAATATCATGAAAAAACAACCATAATGAAGGTAACCATGAAACATGGTGGAAATAAAATAATATGAGTAGTATGATCTTGATCATTTTTGTAATGGATAGATTAGGTAGATGATGATAAAATAACCATTGAAAAATTCGAAAAATACCATGAACATTGACATTTTTCATTTTGTAGATTTCCATCTATCACCCCCATGAATCTATTGGATTGTTTTCTCTTTGGACCAAAACATGCATAGCCTCTAATATCATATGATATCCATCCCTTACATGAAATTTTACTAATAGGGAGGGGATGGGAACAAAATGTATTTTATAATTGGGTTGATATAAGAATATAATATTGGAACTGATGTACTTACATAAATATTTATGAGTTGAAAAATAAATCATCGATTTGAATTAACAATAAATTTAAATTAATACAATCAAATAAATATATCAGATATATTCTAAAAAACAACCATATACATGAATAAAACTATGTATTTTAATAAATATTAATCACTCTCAATAATTCTTATTTGAGATAAATGTTCTTTCAGTAAATTAATTATATTCATTAATTAATAAATAATTTTAAGTTAATTATCATCTGAAATTTCATGATATTTTCATCAATAATTATTTAAAATAAATTAATAAATTTATTTAATTTTTATCAATTAAAAACATGTATATATAAGGTAACATTGAATGTATTCATACAAACTACATAGTGTGTATGATGTTAATATATTTATAATTCATGAGGAATAAAGAAAATATGTCTTCTCATGTAATTTCATTTAGTGCACTTCCAAATGAGTGACACATGAACACATGTTATTTACATAGCATGATAGGATTTATTGTGAGAAAAGTAATCCATTTATTAAAAATTTTACTCAATGTTTAGTTCTTAATATTAAATTGATAATAATTAGATATTATATATATATGACCCATCAAATGGAACATATGATACAAATAAATGTCACATTTAAAAAATATTTTAAAGTAATAAAAATAATAAATAATTAATTTTTAAAGATATGTAATCATGTAATATAAATGTTTTGTACTGATTTTCAACACTTTATCTATATTACCTCACCAAATACATTGAAACATGCGTAGGGACTGGTCATGATAGTTTAATATGAATGTTACTGGAGTACATGATGTGTACTAATTTTACACGTCATGTGTTATCTGAGTTATATAGTTACAGGTACTAAATGATGTGTAAAACGACATGAATCATAGTTGAATAATTGTTTAAATATCATGTATGATGTTATACACCGTGTATTCTAGATTGCTATGCTCTAGGATAGCAAGGACAACATTAAATGGTTTAAGCACACACTATTAATTAATTCACATGTCGCCCTAGTGCATAAAATAAAAGTACACTACATGTACCTATGAGATAAAAATCATGTACACTTCATGTAACAATCCATATTCCAGGGAACTTCCTAATGATTTAGTCGACTTTTCTTCTTTGATAATTATTCCAGAATTTATTATATTTATATAAATAATGAATAACAATATGATATATCATTATTTTTAAATTAATAATTATTAAACTAGAATGTAAAACAAATGGTAAATATATAAATCCATTAATGATATTTAAATTATTATTAATTATTTGGCGATCCCTCACACAACGCAAGATGTTTTCCAATATAGAAGTAGCAATGATAGAGAATTCCAAACACATATTTTCATCATAATAAATTATTAATAAGGTATGTGAATCGATAAATAATTCCATGACCAATGTTTTTGAATAAAATATTAATGAACATTAGAATTCTAGAAACAAATGTTGTATTGTCACAAAATTATTTATTATTAACTTAAGCAATTATTGAATTGTTTTTTTGATGAATTCATTCTTAGCTGATAGAGATGGAAATGTATCTACATTTTTTCTTTGATTGATATTCAGATTCCATTTTACAATCCCTCCTACATAGATCTTCACTTTCACTAAGAACCTCTAAACCCCATTTTGGGAATCGTTGTGTGCTTACGCAACTGATCATAAGGATTACATTGTATTTTATTGATCTCCATGAAAACATCGTTCATGAATTATTATCCTTAATCTCTATAGATTTGATATGGGTGGTGGAGGTGGATTACTATTCATTTATTTGAGCATTCATATACAGGATAATTAAAGGTGTTGACAGTATTCTTATGATGTTTTTCGGCACATAAAACTACATTACTATCCATTTTGTTAGAAATAGTATAATTTGGTTTAAGTAATTCCCAGGTTAGAAAAAGTTTATTTTAAATATGCCCTTATTATTTCATTTATACATGAAGAACCCCCTTTCAATAATAAAAATAATAATAATATTTCATGGCTTTTGAAAAAACAAAAAATTAATTTAAATATTATCTCCCAAAAAAGTTATTAAAAATTACTCAAATAATATTTAATTTATTTTATTTACCACCAGACACTTAAACTAAATCCTACAATCCTAATCAATATTTATTAGTGTTTAATAATGAAATTTTTTTAGTAAATAAATATGACTATATTTATATACAATGTATAAATATAAATTATATTTATTAAATAGTTAAACAATATTTAATTTTAATTTTCTTCCCAAATATTCTCAATTTGAACTAGAGACTAAATATATTTTATCGATAAAAAATTATAATTATTTAAATAATTAGAATATTATTTATTCATGATTTTATATAGAAAGAATAATTAATAATTATTATTTCACTAGTGTTTTGGAAAAACGTAGTGTTTCTCCCTCTAAGCATCCATATCAATGGAATTTAGAGGATTCGACCAATTTCCTTAGTTAAAATATAGAATCAATCCAAGGTACATATAGAGAATGAATATTAAAAATGATATATAATATCATATCAATGCATAATGAATAATATATTCTAGATATCTAGATTTCTCAAATCATGATGTTTTCTATCCTAGGACATCATAATATGTGCATGATTTCTTTCATAAAAATTATAAAAATTAACATATACATAGATCTCTATATCCATAGATTTATTTAGGTTGTTTCATTAAAATAAAAGGGCCTTAGATATCAACATTTTTAAAAACATGTGGTAAAATCCATTCCTTCATTATTCATTTGTCTAACATTTCATATAATGAAACCACCATATCATACCTCACCTTGAACATACATTATTATGGATTTGAAAAATAATTCAGATTATAATACTAACAATATCCATTAATAATATTCTAAATTTATAGGGATAAAAATAAATTTCCATAGATAATAAACTCACAATAAAACATGTGAATATTGATATCTGACTTCTAGTTCATGTTATAATAATCCCATGCTTGAAAACATAACAAGAGCGTACACCAATAAAATGATCCCCAAATAAATTTGAGTTTAAAAACGTAGTAACCTATATTAGTTGTATCCTATTAAATGAAATCATTCATCTATAGAACATATATTTAAGAATACTATACATATGGGTTCCTATCATAGTGAGGAACTCCTTTGACCTTTTATTTTAATAGTAAATGTTATAACTTTATCACATATCATACCTATTAGAATAACAATAATTATATGATAAGGTGTTTATCAATATTCAAAAAAATTACATATATATAACCATAATGTACATAAATTCTTGTTTTAGGGAATACGAAAGAATAGTCTATTACAATCACTTGGTCCAACTATAAATACCAATTATTCTATATGCTCTCATAGGATACTCATACTGATACTATGATAAGGCCCTAGTCTAGGGGTTTTCTATGCTTATTTGCATCGAATATATACTCACCACAAATTCACCCCTCTCAGGAAAATGCATTAAGGGTGACCAATTTGTACTTTGTGATCGATTAGTTGTTATTAACATAGATCCGTTGAAAGAGACACTACTCTAGTATTATCATAATATAATTTGATACGGTATTTACTAATTTTTGAAAAATCACCACCTTAGACAATATTACATATTAAGACAACTTATTCATTTACATAAAAACTCAGTATATACACAAACACCACTATATAATTAACAAAGACTAACTTATTTTACCTCTTCTATCTCATCACTCTTCTATTGAGAGAAAATATATATAATAATTTAAATTTCAAGTCATTCTCACCTATTTGATGGAAAACATCAGAGTAACACCTGAGTAAATGATAGTAATATCCTCCTAAAACCAAGAACATATCCTTGATTATTATTATATACCTAATTATAGAATAAATAGTATAAAATAGATATTTATTTGTTATATATTCATATATTCATACCCTGGTAATGGTGAGGATGGAAACTATTCTAGTATATAACAACAAATACATCATTGATCATTCCATATAAGCATATGGGGTCTTTCCGATACTCTCATTATCATTTTAATTTAGTGGAACCCTTCTCATGTGAAGCCATATCCCACGTGACATTGTAATTAATTATCCATTTAATTATTCAATACTAAATTTCATTATTATCTGGTCAATGTATGAACCATGACTTAGACCAATAAGCCTCTTTGATTAATCATCAATGGTCCTGATCACAATAATTTAGGCGTGTTCAGCTATATCATTTTTGTACAATCACATATTTAACCAATAATTGACCATATGTTTGACAATTATATATATACCAATATGTAATATTTCATTAACATATACTACTAGCATAAAACTTCACATCCACAAAACATCATGAAAACAAATTGATCAAATTAATTCTCAATGAAACCAAATTAATTTATAGCTTCAATGAACCAAATATTAATTGATAATGATGTTATACTCAGTACATAACTGGATCTACAAAACATTCATAAAATTTTTACATTTTTATAGGCATGAATCCATTGTCGTTGTTCCATATTGGCATCTTCATCAAGGTTCTCACTATAGATGACTGTTTTTTAATCCACATTATAAATTTAATTATCATGATATGTTTATATATGAAGTAGAAAATTATTGGATATATACATGTATAAGATTGAGATGGATTACTCATAGTCAATTACTTAATTCTTTTGAAAACATTTATTCATTAGATTTTGATTATAGTTATTTACATTAGATTCCAGATCTAGTTTTCTCTTGAATTACCATTTACACCCAAAAAGAACTACATCAACTAAATAATCGATTATAACTGAAACATGGTTTTGATATATTAAATCCATCATAAAAATCATGTCTTGTAGTCATCGTGCATATTTTGATCTCTCTACAAAAAAAATCTAGGTAATAGGCCCATTATTGAAAACCAATAATGACTCATAATATTCAATCACTAGAAATCCATTCTAGTTCACTTATATATATGGTACTTCTACACTGTATATTTGTTTAAGGATCACATTTTGATATGAGGTCATGCAGAATGTATATCAATACTAACACTTCTGTATCCTGATCATCAACATCTTCATAGTCAATATTTTTCCTATTATATTTATTCAGTATGTGCTCATATTTATGAATGATGTCGTGTCACTTGATAGTTTATTTACTTTATATTGTTTTATATAGGTTTTATAACATTATTTTTATAGTATTCCATAAAAATATACAATTTTCCGCAAGGTTGATAGTTTGTATCCTTATATGACCATCATAAATTCCTTTAAAACTTATACATGAGTATATGGTAAATAAATTATTTTCAAACATTAACCCACATAGTATTTTATTGACTTATTGTATACTCAGTTTATAAAATGTGTAGAATCCTGAAATGCATATATCAAAAAATGATAATTCATGATCTAGATCACTCATCATTTACAATTACATGTAAACCATGGTGTGGTTCCTCATTTCACGAAACCTTTCCAATACCATGTATATAGATGATTTCGTTGAGATAAAGACCCATACTTTTGAATTTATATAATAAACTCTTGGATACGATAATCACCACCTTAATAGAATCAATACTTATTTATCTTCTAACTAAGACGATTCTAAGTGTAATGCATAAATTCAATATACATTTCAAATTAATCAATCTTATACCTCCTTTAGTATACATAGACAAATCTACTAATGTCATGAGTAAATGTTAATAAATAAGAATATACACATCATAATTCTATAAGAAATGTTCAAATCAAATAAGTGTGTATCAATCATAAAATAAATTTATCCAATTCACCCAATCAAAAAAATATTGGAAATGTTATTTTTCCTTTTATATAAGCATTTGATAATTCTAGTGGTCTTAGCTAAAAATAGAATAAATAACCATATTAAAATATATTTTAAATATTCATATCATTTATTTGACCATAATGGTAATTACATAAAAATGATTTATATGGGTGAAAATAATTCATTATAAATTATCAATACCTTGTTTTCATAATTTAACACATAAATACAATTATTAATTTATTAAATACGATAACCATTGATATCAATAAAATAAAATAATTCATTATTTACAAATTTAAAATATATAAATAATTATTAATGAAAGAATATAAAATTATTTTATTATTCACACTTGTCACAAAATAAAATTTCAATAAAAATAAATTTTTTTGCTGGCAATAGGCAGTGGTAGTCTCCTCTGTCCAAATTAGAAATTCATGCTCACTGGATTATTAAAAATCCACTATTCTTCTAGAAATATTATAAAATATAATTATGTCACGACCCGCCTTCACCAAAAGGAGGGAATGGTCAGCAGGTTGCCAGGCCCTTCCTTCTTTAAGTTGAAGGAGAGATAATGACCCCCGAAACCCGCCTTCAATAGGCCCCGGAGTGGCGACTAGCACCAAGGGTATAGGAAATTCTCGCAAATGGAAGGCATTACCCTTTTTATTATTTTGGATCGGGAAATTGGACAAGTCAACCACCAAAAAGGGAAAAGAACAAGTGTATATAAATAAACCCAAACCAAGCCCACATGCATGTTTAAACAATTTTTATAACAAGGTACAAGTACAAGGAAGTTCAAAAGTACAATGCCAAAGAAAACAAGAGAACAACAACTGCACAACTCCAACTGCCTGACTAGTAGGGTCCCGCACGGCCCTGGTAGTCCTCCTGGAAACCTGAAAGCAGTTTTATATACGTAGGGTGAGCATACAAGTACACTCAGTAGGGAAGATACTAAGACTCTCGTGCACAAGTGGGGGAATGTACTAAAGTCCCGTGAGAAAGAGTAAACCAAACACCTAACAAGGAAAACTATCCACCCCAGACCTCACCAAGGCTCGCTCCCCAAATAACGCAAGTCAAGTAATATATATATATAAGAGCACATAGATGTTTGGGTACCCCGAGCCACTTTCCCACTGGTTATTGAGACATCCTACACATCGGACCAATCCCGCCATTCTCACCGCAGTCCCACTGCCACACCCGCCCGCACACACCTGGGCCACAACCACACGCAGTCCCACTGCCGAATCCCGCCCGCACACACCTGGGCCACAACCATACGCAGTCCCACTGCCGAATCCCGCCCATACACACCTGGGCCACAACCACACGTAGTCCCACTGCCGAATCCCGCCCGCACACACCTGGGCCACACTGTCACATGTAACCATGCCTGCAAACACCTAGGCCAGAACAACCACTGCCACGCCCGAAGACACCTGGGCCTCATCCCGAAGACACTTGGGAAACCACCTGCCGCACACACCTGGACAACCACCACAACACCCCACCCGATGGTTCTTGGGCTAATAATGGACTTCAGGCCATCACAGCCTACCCGAAGATACTTGGGCTATCCGGGAAAGGGAGCAGAAAAGGAGATAATAACCAGCCACTAAGGATAGTGTTGGAAAAAACACCCTTCCCCCATAAATGGGGGTGTTCGGCACTAAGTGCTCAACTTGGGTGGGGCGCGAATAAGAAACACAAAGCTACAAGTATAGATATAGGTAACAAACACTCACCCAAATCTTAAGTTTTCCTAGCCAACCTACAGAACACGACACCACTGCGTCCGAGTCACAGTTCACGACCCTTTCCCACAAAACCATTTGTCCCAATTCTTGTTTCACGTTCAGTTAAAAATGTTCAAATGATTTTAAGCACTACTGGGAAACTACCATAAGCATAACCAAGGAAAGTGTCAAAATCAAGGATCAACCAAAACACTCACACCCGGTTTTGTTAACAGAGGATCTCTCCCCAAATTCATACAACCACAGAGAGTATAAAAGAACAGGGGATCCCATCCCCTCCCACATTTCCAGCAGTCGGCCCTAAAGGAAAACAACCAACCACCACTACCAACACAGTCAGGGATTTACAGATTTAAACGACTTAACACACTCCATGATTTCCAAATCCGTGTTCTAACCGGGAATTATCACAGAAGGGTTGATCCTGGTGCTTTCAATTATTCAGCCGGATGTACGTGATTAACCAATTTCACAGCTGGAGTTCACAAATTCAGTAACCCATTTAAAACATCACGAGGGGATTCATCAGTGCACATACAACAACCACCAAAAGCCTCAATTTTCAAAAACATAAACCAGTACAACAAGGGAAAGATCACAGGATAAAGCATAACAACGATCATAACCCCTTCCCCTTCTTTCTTTAGGACTCCATTTATTATCTTCATTTAGGTTTGGTTCAACCCATTCCATAAGGACAAGAATAACGCCCGCCCCACATGATACACAGAAGTGAGAGACGAAAGAAATTCCCTACCTGTTGATAGATGATCGATGTTTAGGCCGGGGGTGCGGAACTTTACGGATAACGATGCGGCGGTCCCGATGCACCCGAAGAGCCACGATCGAAGAAGGGGGAAGCCACAGCCTAACCCTTAATTTATAAGAGCTGGGGACGGTTGAGATGAAAACACAAAACCACGTAAGACGAGGGAGTCGTGGGTTGACCAGGTGGCTTGACTCATCATTAAAGGCGCTGGGTGGTTTAAACCGACCCATGAATTAATGAAGCATTTAATTAAAACCTTTGTGCGCGTTTCAGATTTCCAAGATGTTTTTAACAAGGCAGAATAGGGTTTAAAACCCTATTTGCGAAAAAGGAGCGTTACTGGAACAACTTGGCAAGGTCAGGCGACGTCGGCCGGTCTCACCGATCGATCTCACCGATCGGTCGCACCGATCGGTCTCACAGATATTTTTAACAAGGCAGAATAGGGTTTAAAACCCTATTTGCGAAAAAGGAGCGTTACTGGAACAACATGGCAAGGCCGGGCGACATCGGCCGGTCTCACCGATCGGTCGCACCGATCGGTCTCACCGATTGGCCTCACCGATCGGTCACACCGATCTATCTCACCGATCGGTCTCACCGATCGGTCACACCGATCAGTCTCACTAATCGGTCGCACTGATCGGTCCCACCGATCGGTCTCACCGATCGGTCTCACCGATGGGTCGCACCGATCGGTCTCACCGATCGGTCTCACTGATCGGCACCCTTTAAGGATCCGGATTTTGGCAAAGGAAGGGACCAAGGGGGGTCTGGGTCATCACATCAGATACCTCTTAAACGATTCTCGTCCCCGAGAATCAAAACAAACCAGAAGTAAAGAGAGGATCCGAACAACCATCTTCGAAGATACCTCTTAGGAGTGGACCCCCGCTAATTGAAAACACTCCCCTGCCAAGAACCAAGCAACATACCACGCCAAACCGCCCGGTCATGTGGGTTTGGGGAGTCCCCCTCCCCCATGTCAAGATATTATCCGCTTTGGGCGGCACTGACTCGCCCGCACGGGTTTAATCGCATCCACCTTAATGCGTCTTGATTAGGGGTCGGTTTCCCCCTTCCCTTTAGCCGGGGCTTTCCACACATAACAGAGGAAAGGAACTAGTACACTTCATAGCCAAAAAGGTCAAACGTTCTGTCACAAAGGAACCAAAGTATCAAAGCTCTGAACAACTCGGGGTATTGGGCACGCATCCGTGCTTTCCTCTTCCACGTACTCTCTTCGAGGCCGCCATGTCTCCACAACACATGAACCAAGCCGATGGTTCGTCCGCGGAGCACTTTCTCCTTGCGATCCTCGATTCTGAATGGCCGTTCCTCGAAGGTCGCGTCTCCTCCCACATCTAGCTCTCCCCAGTTGATGACATGAGAGTCATCATGAAAGTACTGACGAAGCTGGGAGACATGGAAGACATCATGGACCCTCTCCAACTGAGGTGGTAGGGCCAGCTGATATGCTACCTTGCCAACTCGCCTCAGCACCTCGAAAGGTCTGATGAACCTAGGGGAGAGCTTACTCCCCTTTCCGAACCTCCGCTGCCCCCGTCGAGGGGAAACCTTAAAAAACACATGATCTCCCACCTCGAACTTCAGGGGCCTCCTCCGACGATCAACATAAGATTTCTGCCGATCCTGAGCTGCTTTCATCCTCTCTCGCACTAGCTGGACTTTCTCCGTGGTGCTCTGCACTACTTCTAGTCCAAGAGTACCAGTCTCACCAACCTCTGCCCAGCATAAGGGTGAACGACATGGTCTCCCATACAAAGCCTCAAAAGGAGCCATGCCGACAGTAGAGTGAAAACTGTTGTTGTAGGCAAACTCTACTAAAGGCAAGTGTCGTACCCATGATCCTCCGAAATCCAGAACACATGCCTGCAGCATGTCCTCCAATGTCTGGATAGTCCGCTCTGTTTGTCCATCATTCTGAGGGTGAAAAGTAGTCCTAAGGCGTAGCTGGGTTCCAAAAGCATGCTGTAACCCCTTCCAGACTCGTGAGGTGAACTGAGTGTCCCGATCTGAGACGATAGTCTTCGGAACTCCATTCAAACGCACCACCTCATCCACGTACCTTTGTGCTAAGGTAATCACGGGTCCTGACTCCTTGATAGCCAAGAAGTGAGCAGATTTTGTCAATCGATCCACCACTACCCAGATAGCATCATGCCCGCCCTGAGCTCTGGGTAGTCCCGTGACGAAGTCCATCGAGACGTCGTCCCACTTCCACTCGGGAACATCTAGAGGATGCAACAGACCACCAAGAACACGGTGTTCAGCCTTCACCTACTGACACACGAGGCATTTAGCCACGAACTCTGCCACTGCCCGTTTCACCCCGGGCCACCAAAACTGTCCCATCAGGCCTTGGTACATTTTCGAAACACCCGGATGTACTGCCAAGGCTGAGTTATGGAACTCACGAAGGACTTCATCACGCATCACCTCTGGAAAAAACAACCCCCCATGAAAGAGAATCTGGCGTCGGCTGTCCTCCGACCATCCTTCCGGAGCGTTCCCCTGATCGACATGATCCCGCAACACTTCCACCTCAGGATCTCCCCACTGAGACTCTTCCACTTGTCGAAACAGAGATGACTACACTATCATTTGATATAGGCAGCCTCTGCCACTATCCATCTTTGCATCCAGGTGTAAGGAAGCCAACTCCTCCATCGCCTTCCATGCATTTTCCGACTCTCGGACCGCATCCTTCTGCGTCCTCCTGCTCAAGGCATCGGCCACCACATTGACCTTTCCCTCAGTATAAGAGATTTCAAAGTCGTAGTCCTGGAGGAACTCCACCCATCTCCGTTGTCGCAAGTTCAAGTCCCGCTGGTAGAATATGTACTTTAAGCTTTTGTGATCTGTGAAGATCACAAAGCATTCCCCGATGAGGTAGTGTCGCCAAAATTTTAGCGCAAAAACGACCGCTGCAAGCTCCAGGTCATGGGTGGCATAATTCCGCTCAGGGGGGCGTAGCTGCCTAGACCCGTAAAAGATCACCCCTTGTCGCTGCATCAATACGCATCCCAGGCCCTGTCCTGAAGCATCACAAAATACCTCATAGGCCATCCCTTCTTCTGGTAATCTCAACACTGGGGCACTAACCAGCTTTTCTTTTAGGTAGCTGAAGGACGACTCACATCGCTCGCTCCACACGAAAACCTGGTCCTTCTTGGTCAAAGCCGTCAAAGGGGCTGCTACCTGGGAGAAGATGGGTACGAATCTCCGGTAGTAGCCTGCCAGTCCGAGGAAACTCCGAACTTCCGCCACATTCTTGGGTGCTGCCCAAGAAACAACTGCCTCAACCTTTGATGGGTCGACTGCTACCCCCTGCTCAGACACTACATGCCCGAGGAAGTGCACTTCTCGGGTCCAGAACTTGCACTTGGACAACTTCCCGTAGAGCTGGTGCTGTCGGAGGACTTCCAAAACTGTCCTCAGGTGCTCTGCATGGTCCTTTTCTGACCTTGAATAGATCAGGATATCGTCGATGAATACCACCACAAACCGATCCAGATACTCCCGAAAGATGGAGTTCATAAGTCCCATGAACACGGCCGGGTCGTTCGTAACACTAAAGGGCATGACCACGAACTCGAAGTGCCCATACCTGCACCTGAACGCCGTCTTCGGGACGTCGCTATCCTTTACCCTCAGCTGGTGGTATCCAGATCGCAGGTCGATCTTTGAGAACCATCCTGCTCCCTTCAGCTGGTCAAAAAGGTCATCTATCCTCGGAAGAGGGTAGCGATTCATGATCGTTACCTGATTCAGCCTCCTGTAATCGATGCACAACCTGAGGCCACCATCTGCCTTCTTTGCGAACAAGACTGGGGCACCCCACGGTGATGCACTTGGACGAACATAACCCCTCTTCATCAGATCGTCAATCTGTACCCACAACTCCCGTAGCTCCGAAGGTGCCATCCGGTAAGGAGCCATCGAGATCGGTCGAGAGCCGGGCTGCAGGTCTATCCAGAACTCGATATCACGTCGAGGGGGTAGAGTCGTCACCTCCTCAGTAAAGACGTCCATAAACTCACGAACGATCTCTTTTACTTCCACCATTTCCGCATCTACTGATTCTATTGTTAGTTCGGTCAACAAGGAGAGGAGAGGCTCCTCCCTCCTGTTTCCCTTCGGACAGCTCCACTCGCCGGTGAAAGTAAAACGCTGGCCGTCCAAACCGGAGAACACCACCCTCCTTTGGAAACAGTCGATGACGGCGCACAAAGAATATAGCCAGTCGATGCCTAGGATGACATCGTACGGCTGAATCTGTAGCAGAAGGAGATCCCTGACCGACTGATGTGGCCCTAACATCAGTCTACATCCCCGACAAACGAACAACAAGTCGGTCTGACCTCCAACTGGTGTGCTCAACACCAGGGGCACTGGAAGTCTCTCGGCATCTAGACCCAAGGCGCGGGCTAGACTGGGTGCAACAAAGGAGTACGAAGCTCCGGTATCAAACAAAGCATAATGAAGAGTGCTAAACACACTGATCGTACCTCGAACAACCTCTGGCCCTGCTGGAACTATTGCTTCTGCAGCGTGCAACTGTCCACGCCCAGCTCCCCTACCCCTCGGCTGTCGGCCACCTCCCCGACCATGCCCTGGTCGAGGTCCCTGGGGAGCGCCCTGAGGTCGACCTCCTCCTCCAACGCCTGCCTGCGGAGGAGCGGGAGCTTGCTGTCCCTACTGCTGCTGCTGGAAGGGTCTGGCTGGAAACTGCTGCTGCGGCGGATGCTGGGGATGAATGCCACTACTGTACTGCACTTGATCGGGGCAATGACTCCGGAGATGTCCAGGGCTCCCGTAGATGAAGCAATGTGGTCCCGAGCCTGAAGGGAAAGAACGTGGGCCAGGGGATTGAAACCGAAACTGCTGCGGTCTGCTCCCTGCGGGTCGGAACCTGGAGGGTCCCAATGCTGGAGGCCTGGTGCTGACGGCCTTCCCCTTCGATAGTCCCAGCTGGATCCCTTCTCGTGACAGTCCGCCCAGAGCATGCATCCTTTCCACCACTTCGGCCTTCTTCTGAACCTCTAAGTATGTCGGAAGGGTAACGGGGGTAACAGCATACTGGAGGGAGGGTCGGAGCGCCTCCTCCAAACGTCTTTCCCGAGACTCCTCATCGGGAAAGAGGTCTGGAGCAAAACGCAGGAGGTCCTTGAACTTGATTCCATGTTCCCTCACGGACATGCTCCCCTGCTGGAGGGAGAGTAGCTCCTGCCTCTTCTCTGCCTTCATTGTCGAGGAGAGAAACTCCGCCCGGAACTCCTTCTCGAAATCCGCCCAGGAAACCTCAGACTCTTTCCTACTCCCCAGGTGAAGCATCCACCACTGACGTGCTGCTCCTCACATCTGGATAACAGCCAGAGGAACCCAGTACTCAGTCGGGGCCCGGATCAGGCCGAAGGCTATGACTAGCTCCTCCAGCCAGCCTTCCGTCTTCATATCGGAGGTGCTGCCCTCATATTTCTCGAGGGCCTGTCGTTGGAAGGCTCGAAGAGTCTTCTGCCACTGGTCGTCCTCTTCCTCCCGATCAGCTCTCTGCCGATTGGCCAAAGTAGTCTCAGGAGTCTCGATCGCCTGTACCACGCGTGGTCACCTTCCAGGTGCCATAGCTGCAAAGTAAACAAGGAATGCCTAAGCCCAGTAGTGCAAAGAAAGTCGTTCTTAAAACTTATTAAGATTTAATTTATTCTTAATTTCCCAAGACATCCCAGAAACATAAGAACACAAGTATTTTATGATGCATGTACCTTTCCTAGGGTCTCTACCCTACAATCAGTGTGGCCTCACTTGGTCGTTCGGTAGGTCCAGAGTCCTTGCATCGGACCACGGGGGGCCCTAAAATCCCGTGTCCTAGCCGGTCTTCCCTGGCCTAATTCACGCTCCAAGGTCACCCAACACAGTTTCCTTACCACCCCATGCAATCCTCACTATGCCTAACTCCAGACTCCGTCCTATCTCTCAACCATCACCTCTGATACCATTCTGTCACGACCCGCCTTCACCAAAAGGAGGGAAGGGTCAGCAGGTTGCCAGGCCCTTCCTTATTTAAGTTGAAGGAGAGATAATGACCCCCGAAACCCGCCTTCAATAGGCCCCGGAGTGGCGACTAGCACCAAGGGTATAGGAAATTCTTGCAAATGGAAGGCATTACCCTTTTTATTATTTTGGATCGGGAAATAGGACAAGTCAACCACCAAAAAGGGAAAAGAACAAGTGTATATAAATAAACCCAAACCAAGCCCACATGCATGTTTAAACAATTTTTATAACAAGGTACAAGTACAAGGAAGTTCAAAAGTACAATGCCAAAGAAAACAAGAGAACAACAACTGCACAACTCCAACTGCCCGACTAGTAGGGTCCCGCACGGCCCTGGTGGTCCTCCTGGAAACCTGAAAGCAGTTTTATATAGGTAGGGTGAGCATACAAGTACACTCAGTAGGGAAGATACTAAGACTCTCGTGCACAAGTGGGGGAACGTACTAAAGTCCCGTGAGAAAGAGTAAACCAAACAGCTAACAAGGAAAACTATCCACCCCAGACCTCACCAAGGCTCTCTCCCCAAATAACGCAAGTCAAGTAATATATATATAAGACCACATCGATGTTTGGGTACCCCGCGCCACTTTCCCACTAGTTATTGAGACATCCTACGCATCGGACCAATCCCTCCATTCTCACCGTAGTCCCACTGCCACACCCGCCCGCACACACCTGGGCCACAACCAGACGCAGTCCCAATGCCGAATCCCGCCCGCACACACCTGGGCCACAACCACACTTAGTCCCACTGCCGAATCCCTCCCGCACACACCTGGGCCACAACTGTCACATGTAACCATGCCTGCAAACACCTAGGCCAGAACAACCACTGCCACGCCCGAAGACACCTGGGCCTCATCCCGAAGACACTTGGGAAACCACCTGCCGCACACACCTGGCCAACCACCACAACACCCCACCCGATGGTTCTTGGGATAATAATGGACTTCAGGCCATCACAGCCTACCCGAAGATACTTGGGCTATCCGGGAAAGGGAGCAGAAAAGGAGCTAATAACCAGCCATTAAGGATAGTGTTGGGAAAAACACCCTTCCCCCATAAATGGGGGTGTTCGGCACTAAGTGCTCAACTTGGGTGGGGCGCGAATAAGAAACCCAAAGCTACAAGTATAGATATAGGTAACAAACACTCACCCAAATCTTAGGTTTTCCTAGCCAACCAACAGAACACGACACCACTGCGTCCGAGTCACAGTTCACGACCCTTGCCCACAAAACCATTTGTCCCAATTCTTGTTTCACGTTCAGTTAAAAATGTTCAAATGATTTTAAGCACTACTGGGCAACTACCATAAGCATAACCAAGGAAAGTGTCAAAAGCAAGGATCAACCAAAACACTCACACCCGGTTTTGTTAATAGAGGATCTCTCCCCAAATTCATACAACCACAGAGAGTATAAAAGAACAGGGGATCCCATCCCCTCCCACATTTCCAGCAGTCGGCCCGAAAGGAAAACAACCAACCACCACTACCAACACAGTCAGTGATTTTCAGATTTAAACGACTTAACACACTCCATGATTTCCAAATCCGTGTGTTCTAACTGGGAATTATCACAGAAGGGTTGATCCTGGTGCTTTCAATTATTTAGCCGGATGTACGTGATTAACCAATTTCACAGCAGGAGTTCACAAATTCAGTAACCCATTTAAAACATCACGAGGGGATTCATCAGTGCACATACAACGACCACCAAAAGCCTCAATTTTCAGAAACATAAACCAGTACAACAAGGGAAAGATCACAGGATAAAGCATAACAACGATCATAACCTCTTCCCCTTCTTTCTTTAGGACTCCATTTATTATCTTCATTTAGGTTTGGTTCAACCCATTCCATAAGGACAAGAATAACGCCCGCCCCACATGATACACAGAAGTGAGAGACGAAAGAAACTCCCTACCTGTTGATAGATGATCGACGTTTAGGCCGGGGGCGCGGAACTTTACGGATAACGATGCGGCGGTCCCGATGCACCCGAAGAGCCACGATCGAAGAAGGGGGAAGCCACGGCCTAACCCTTAATTTATAATAGCTGGGGACAGTTGAGATGAAAACACAAAACCACGTAAGACGAGGGAGTCGTGGGTTGACCACGTGGCTTGACTCATCATTAAAGGCACTGGGTGGTTTAAACCGACCCATGAATTAATGAAGCATTTAATTAAAACCTTTGTGCACGTTTCGGATTTCCAAGATATTTTTAACAAGGCTGAATAGGGTTTAAAACCCTATTTGCGAAAAAGGAGTGTTACTGGAACAACTTGGCAAGGCCGGGCGACGTCGGCCGGTCTCACCGATCGGTCGCACCGATTGGTCTCACCGATCGGCCTCACCGATCGGTCGCACCGATCGGCCTCACCGATCGGTCGCACCGATCGGGCTCACCGATCGGTCGCACCGATCGGGCTCACCGATCGGTCGCACCGATCGGGCTCACCGATCGGTCGCACCGATCGGTCTCACCGATCGGTCTCACCGATCGGCCTCACCGATCGGTCTCACCGATCGGTCTCACCGATCGGTCGCACCGATCGATCTCACCGATCGGTCTCACCGATCGGCACCCTTTAAGGATCCGGATTTTGGCAAAGGAAGGGACCAAGGGGGGTCTGGGTCATCACAAATTATGTCTTAAATATTGATAAAAATGCGATAATCATAAGGATAATATAATAACTAACGTCTATGTATTTAAAAATTGCACTTGATAATGAACAAACACTTATCATCCCCTTTTAGGTCTAGTTCTTGTTCCTGTAGTATTTTTGGCCACATGAAAATTATACTAATTTTTCCATCACATGCTTTTGGATATTCATCATCATTGATGGATGGTTCTCTAGACCAGTAGTCATATAATAAATCATGGACCATTTACCGTTTCCTATTATATCCTTCTAACCATAAAGACTATGAGTTTTTTATTCCCCGTTTAATTATCAAATTAAAAAAAGAGATATAGAATTTGTGAAACTGATTTCACTTTATTTCTTATATTGTAATTCATAATGAAACTGGTGAATGATTTAGGAAGATATGCATTGAAGAGACATATGATGAAATCATCTACACTTTTAATTCCAAAGATGTCTATGAGCTCTATATATCAAATAATATTGACTATATAAGGCCTAGAATGTACATAATCTCCATTATTTCATGAGAAAAATTTATTAAATATAACATATCTCTATTGTCTCTCCCTATCATTATAGATAGCATTATGGTGGTATGTCATGTCATAAGAAACAATGTTCTACATTCCCATTATAAACCCATTTTACATGGACAATAAAATGAAAGATTGGACATCTACGAAATCATCCAAATGCTTATCAGTGAGTGATAATTCTTATTCACAAGACTATTATCCATACACATAAGAAATAAAATTTTACAACACATATTACTTCCATTAATTGAATAGATTAACATTCTGGATCCTTTTCGATTCATGGAAATTAATGTTCAAGACATGATTATCCTTCTTAATTTTTTATCTTGTAGATATGGATAATATGTTCTTACTGCTACTTATACCAACAAGATTAGAAATATTTTAGTTCTTTATTTTATTATATAAAAAATATTTAATTTATAAATATACAAATATATTATTGAAAACAAATATCCCAAGAAATTGGATTACATTAATATATTTTATTGATAATATTCTAGTAATGATCCATATTCCCCTTCTAAAAAACAAATTAATTCCAAAAAATTAAATGGTTTTTAAGTAGGTGTATGTTTCTAATGACATTAACTCATATTTCCTTGATCTATTTAGTGGACTCCAAAATCCTAAAATCTTAATTATTAATTTTTATCATCATTTTTCCAAGTAGTTTAAAAAATTCTATCAGAGGTGATCCAACTATAAAGAGAAATAGGTTATTATGAGGGTAAACTAATGTTATAAATTCAATGATTATTGAAATAAAAACAATATTGGTTGGTCCAAAACATTGATCTACGTTTGGATTACCACTGATGTAGTGGATTTATATATCAATGTAATATAAGTAGTTGAGTGATTTATAAATTATGTGAAAATATAACATTTTATATTTATTACATAATTTTTAATATTATGTTGATATAGTTTAGTGGTTAACCATGTATTATAAAATTTTTACACATATTAAATTTCATTTTAGTTCAATATATCATTATTGTTAATTAATTTAATCATTTTATTATAAAAAACATCTGTAATATAATGAACCATGTCACATGAAATAAATAAAATAATAACAGTGGTATGATCATCTCCGTTTTTCATTAATTTTAAACTGTCTAGTGGATTATAAAATAATTTTGTACCTAAGGTAATAACAATATGAAGCCTAACATGATTTATGTTTCATAATTCCACTAGCCACCCCCCCAAAATCCCATATATTGGTGTCTCCTGGACTATAAACATGGACAACAACCCCTCTTTTAGAAGATCTATCCATTATGGAATATTTTAATTAAATGTTGGTGAGATGAACTAAATTAATCATTAATGTGGTTCATATGAAATGTAACTTTTGGAATACATACCATTACATAATATGTGGGGTGATGAAACTGAAGTAGTCAATTTATTTTTATAATAAATTAAAAGGAAAACTATAACCCCATGAGATTTTTTAAGATATATATTTTCAATTAAATATAAGTTTTAAAAATGTTTTTCTATAGACAAAAATTATATTAATGTTTTTTATGCCCAACATAATTTTTACCATTTCTTACATGCAACACGGAGTTTTAACAAAATGTGACAAATTATTAAAATATCATTATTTAGTATGATAGTTATCCCGAATCCATTTGAATGGAGAATTAGAATATGATTATGTAAATTTTGAAAATTTTTGTTTAACATCTACATATATGGATATTTACTTTGGGAATAATTAATCAAAAAGGAAATAAATACATTTAAAAAAAAATAAACCATTTTCTATAATGATCTATTCTAGGTACAAACACATTTTTGATCAATAAATTATGAATTACATTTAAGAAAATTATTATAATTAATTTTATATATTATATATCTAATTAAAGTTTCCATATTCATATTAGGTGTTTCTTTAAATGACATAAAAATAAATCAAATTTAACAAATAAAACATTATTTTTTATAAAAAAAATTTATCGCCTTTTAAACACTTTTTTAATTAAAATTTTCCACTTTAAAAAATTAATTTAAAAAATAATTCTCATTTTATATATCATAATATGAAAATTATCTGTTATTATTTTTAATATTCTAAACATATGAAATTTCAACTGAATAGTGAATTTTTTTTTATTTTTATAATGTATTATCATTTATTTTAATGAATTTAAAATAAATAAATTTATATAAAGATGGTTTAAAATGTAATAATACTTAATATATATATTAATTAATCATATTAATGTTATTTAAATTAATTTAATAATATATTATTATATAAAAAATAACCATTTAAATATTTTCACTTTAGAAAATTGCTTTCTTGTTGAATTTGCAATTGTTATATTAATCTATATTTTACCACATCTATGAATATTATTTCTAAATATGGATTAACTTTTTGGAATGAGATAAATTTATGTTTCATACTAATTTAAAATTAATTTTTCACCAACCTAAATAGTACAGTAAATAAAACATAATGACTACATTTATGGTGAAAATGATTTCACGAGGGGGTTATACTAATCAGATAAGAGGTTTAATTTCCAAAATTGTATGGATATATTTAGACCTTATCACCAATAAGGTATTATAATGGACCAATTTTTATCCATTATTCATGTAAAAATGTTGGTATTCCCTTAAAAAAAGCATACCACTCATCTGACATATAAAAGGATAAACCTATCATATCTTTTCACACTTCTAGAACCCATAAGATAAGGAAATACCTACAATAATCACTTACTTACATTACATCTTTCATCTTAGAACACATATTTTGTTCACAAATCAATCCAATGAATCATTTTGGTACCAACCCAGTGAATTTTTCTGAAGAAGATGTAACATCCCTTGGTGAGTGTTTAATTTTATTTTTTTTCAACCGACTTAATTTTTTAAAAACATGTTATGGTATAAATAAATCAATATAATACATATAATTAGATGTAATTATTTAAATTCAATTGCCTAAATGATACACCCCTTACGTTAAATGGGATAAAAATTCTCATTCATGAGTATGACAATATACCACATCATGAACATATTTTATTCATTTTTCATCACCAACTATCATGGATAGTAATAATGAAATATTTAGTGCCTATATATTATATTTATAATATAATTCTTATAAATATATAATTTCAATTACACATCAAATTTACTACCTCCCGAACCATTCGAAAAGATAAACATTTCTTATGTGTAACATAGATTCCCACTTTGTAGACCAATGTAATGTGGTTTCATTTATTACATGGATTTTAATATGTATAAATTAAATTAGTAAATATGAATGTTTTAATATAATTATAATTATGTAATTATGATAAATGAAATACATTCATTCATTTCATTCATTTTGGGAGATGATAATGTTGTTCATGTGTTTGGAGGACTATCTCCTAGTGAAGCGATGTGATTCAGTTCTCACAAAATCTTTTCATAGAAGTAAATTAGGGTAAATTTAATAATTATATGTGATAGATTCGATTTATGGCCTAATTATCAAAAACTATTAACATGAAATTACATTCAATATGATCTATATTAAATTCATGACTAAAAAAATTATGTAATGATTAAGGCGGAGGAATTATAGTTTCTATCAATGGTCTACATATATAACTTTAGAGGTTATTATAATGATAATATAATTCCAATGAATGATTTTACCTTATTTTCATGTTAAAATTGAATATAACTTTATGGTTTCCATGTATGCTTAACTTAAAAATTCGTGTTCATAATGGTTTTACATAGATGAAATGAGTATATTTAAGTCAGAAGGAATAGGGAGATGAATATCCATCCAATTCAACATTTTGAGAACGTTTTAGTCAGAACAGAATAATATGTTTTAGTGATATCTTAGTTGAAACATGTAATAAATGATGGTGGTATTAATTCTATAGTGGAACTAGATCTACCATGTTGGAACATGTATGTTGTGGGGAATTTCATGAAAAATCATCCCCCATTATTCATTGGAACATATGACCTTGTGGTATCAAAATGATGGATAAATGTTACGGAAATCATATTTTACGTCTTGGGATGTTCATAACATCAGAAGTAATACCTATACATTCATGTTTTTTGAGGTGAGGTTGATAAATAATTATCATTGGTTAATAATAGTAGATAGATAAATAATCATGATTCTTTTTAATGTTAAACATTAAACTAAATTTTCACTGAAAAATATAAATATTTTTTTCTAATAGAGATGGAAATAAAATTCATAGAACTGATGAATAAATATGATTATTTTATTTCATTGTATGAAGAAAACATCACAAGATTGGAGAGATATGTGTCTAATTTTATTTGGGACATTGATAGGAATATTAATTTATTTTAATTTAGTTTGAATCTAGGTTTCCATAGGGAATTGGTTCCAAAATAATTTAATTGTTTTATGAATGTGGTTTATTGCACTGAGAAAGTAGATATGGATTTTAAGGAAACCTGTGTACATCAAGATGATAATAGTTAAAAAAGGTCATAGTGGATGTAAACTGAGGAAAAATTTAAGATGTCTTGGGGTAAGCCCCCAAAATGTTCAATGGGTGGAAAATGAATTTTCAAGGTATTTTTTAGTATCCTGGAAGTGTTTCTAGTGTGGTCAGTTTCATCAAAAGGGTCATGAATATATATAATAGAGTCATGAAAATTAAATAATGGGTTAACTAACATCCATCCAATTGTGAGTTTTTCAGTTATAATGAGTTGGTTCATTTTGATAATACATGTTCGATGTTAGCTTCACATTATTGATGTATTCAAGATCGATTATAGAATGGTGATGAAAATTCATATTCTACTACTATAGTATTTTTTAGGGTGTGAAATGAAGTGGTATAAGGTATGTTACATGTTTTTTAGAATTATTAGAATCTTCTATTTTTCTTTAGTAAATATTTTCATTCATTTCTAATAATTTTTTACGAAATTAAGAATTTAAACCCAGGAATGTAATATAAATTTTTTTGGTGAAAACTCCATGTGGATGTATTAAAGAAACCTTTATTTATATGAAAATTACTATTGTAATAAATGTAGAGGTTTTTCCTATAAATATTTTGGAAAGGGATATATTTTAGATTTAAATCAATATTTTTATAATTTGGCTTTTAGTTTATCATGTTATGATATATTTTAGTGTGAATAATTTAGGATGAATGATTTCATGAATTTGATAATTTAAAAAGAAGTTGAGAAATTTGATAGAGTATGAAGTTAAAGATACTTAGATCATATTATTGATACAAAATAAACTACTAATATTATTTATTTCATGGTTCTAGATGAATACATCAATGTTTTTCTAGATTATTTGAATATTCTTATTCGCAACCAAGAGGTTCAGTTTATTATTGACATATTACATCATTCTAAGACTATTTATAAAACCCCTTGTTGAATGTCTCAAGTTTAACTATTATAATTTCAATATAAATTACAATATTTATTACATTTATTTTCATTTCACAATGAATATACCAAGGGGGTTATCATATCATAATTTTTAAATATAAATATGTTTTAATGAGGTTCTTCATTTATTATAAATCCATGAAAAACATCACTCTTATGTGAAAGTAATATTTTCCTCATATGAATGATTTGATTGATGAGATCTAGAGAGTATAATATTTATCAATGTTTGACGTAAAATCAAGGTAATATTATTTTAATGTTAAATAATCAAACATTCCATAGAACGCATTTCAGATTAGATACATGAAATGTGAATTTTTAGTCATGTTGTTGGATTTATCTTATTCACCTTGAATATTAATGGATCACATTAATAGAATTTTTAATGGGTTTTTGATAATTTTATGGATATTAAAATTTAATAAATATTGGTATATTATAAATGTAAATAAGATTATGAAAGACACGTAATTATGTTTTTAAATCCTTAACGGAATTGAAACTATGGGATCTTTTTCATGTCTTAATATTGGTCACAAAAAATTTCATTCCATGGACATATTATTTAAAATTATGGAATAATTCATTATAAAAATAAAATAATTTTTTGAAGAATAGAAAATACAACCAAATATCACCATAATTCATGGTTTTCTAGGATTAACATGTTACTACATGTGGTTTTTTGAAACCATTGCTCAATTTTATAGGCCACAAACTATGTTTTCTCGAAGAGGATATATGTTCATCTAGAAAAAGTACTGACATGATTATTATATTCAATATCTAAAAATAATGTTTTAAAATGATCTATTTTTGGACATTCCATCCGTAAATGGTAAATTTTCATTTAAAATGATTCTTAATTGAAAGGTAATAGTTTTATCCTACTACAAAATGATCAGGTAATTGATTGTTATTCATGTCAGTTACAAACTCATGTTTAAAATTAAAAAACCCACTAATTCGAATTTTTTTATATGGTTTTTTATTAAAATATTTGGAAGAATATTTTTTATCCTGTAATCTGTCAAATATTTAATAAAAAAAATATAACGTGTATATTAACTAAAAAATAATTAAACATGAGTCATAGAATATGTATGGAACTAGTCAAGGATTATGACTAAATAATTCATTTCAATCAAGGAAATGAAAAGAAATAGTTGGATGCATTAAGTTGAAAATGTTATTCAATATTAAAAATATTTTTTTGGGAATGTGACCATTTTGTTAATAATTTGATTAACGTTGGACTAGAAGATTTTAATATAGGTACATCATCATTTTAGTTTTAGGTTTCTGTATAGTCATCATTTTTTGAATTAATTAGGAGATTTTGAAGGAGGATAAATAATTTTATTATATTTTATAATCCATTTATAATGGTCAACTCCCAATATTTACTTTTGATGGATTGTTTTTTTACACATTAGAATATGTTTATTAATTTCATATGATTCCAGTTTGAGGGATTATTTTTTTACTAAATGTCACAGTTCTCAGTTTTTTTGTTCATAAAGACCTTTGAGATTATTACTTCTGGTATAGTCGTAACTGTGTCCTTTGGTATATAATGCATTTTCATGGCCTTTTCCTAGAAATTGGGACACCTATACACCTTGACAAGGGTATTTATGTAGTTATATTCAGTCTCTTTTCCAGATTACTCATTGATATTGTTTGTAGATCCACCTTTGTTGATAAGTAAACTCTCTCCACTCCCATTGACAATACCGAGATTGACATGGAGTATGAATGAAATCATCTTCTATAACGATTTCATGGATGTTGTTATTTCTATTTGGTATGTTTGTGGAAGGACTATTTCATGAGATGTGGGATTAATGTTCATTCAAGTAATCTCTTCATATTGAAACTAGAAATGATGTTTTTAGTTTTAATGTAAAGACCCAGAAATTTCAAGGAAATTGTTTTCATAATTTCTTTGGGATTTTAGAAGAACATAGTTTCTGACGGCGCCTAATTCTGAGGTCTAGTGTGCCAAGAATCAATTTCTGAAGTTTAGCTCAGTTACGTTCAGTGAAAAAATGAGAATGTTTTTATATATTATTAACCAGTGATCGGAATCAAAATCTGAGGGCACCGATGAAACCATATCGCCGATAATTGCTTAGGAACACCTTTTACGAAGGTGCGTTTGCTCGAGTGTTCATGTAAAAAAAAGTGCGGAGTAAAAATATAATTGTTTTATTTTTATTTCTTCACTAAGTGGTTTAAGTGAAATAAATATGCGTCTCAACTTAATTTCTCTTTTCTAAGTTTTAGATCCTAGGTGTGGGAGTTGGAGTGGGACCCACCGGTTGTAAAATTCCCATGAGAGGATTAAGTGTGAGGTGGGGCCCACACGAGCCCCCACCTTTTCAAATTCCCTAACTCCCTTGACCTCCCATTACTCACCTCCCCCTCAACTCCCAAAACCCCAGTTTATCACTCTTTAATTTAATTAAGTGACTCCTCCTCTCCTCCCCTCCCACATTAATTCATGCCACCTAAACAATAATTAATATGACAACGTAAGATCAATTAATTAAGTATGTTAGGTTTGAATTTTGGATTTTTGAAATGCATGGATTGAGTAATAAAATTAGTGGTTTCTGATTTTATTTGGGTTTTAGCTTTTGTTGTGTTGAGGGGTTTTGGGTGAGAGAGCTTTGGGGAAGTAGTGTAGGGTGTTCTTCTCACAATGAAGAACAGCAACCTTTCGATGAAGAACGCCTCTTCGATGAAGAACGCCTCCGACGGAGAATGCAAAGACACTGACGACGTGCCTTCTCTTCTTCTTCCTCCACGTCAAGGGAGGAGACACCACCGTGGGGAACGTCACCATTGACGACGACTCTTCCTCCGATGGCAATGGAATTGACACCGATCTTCCGCGACGATCAATCATCGTGACAGTTGAATCTTTCCGCGTCTCGACGATATGCGACTTCCTTTCGAGGTAGGGGAATTATATTTGATTTTTCATTTTTATCATTTTTGAAAAGGACGACAAGTGAGGATCACTCTCTACCGGATGATCTGTGTATCGCTCGTTCATGCGGAATGGTTGCGGTGTGAATATTCGTGATTGGTTGGGTTTTTTGTTGATTTTAAAACCCCTAACGCCGAGGGCACATTCTAACGAACAAAGCCTGGACCATCCACAGTTTGTTGTCATAGTGAGGATTGACGAACGATGATGAGGTGGTCTGCAAGGCTGTTTTTAACCCTTCGCAGTAATCTACGGCTCCCGATAGGACAACCGGCGCAGACAGAATTGAAAACGGACCACCGGAGGAACTCCGGTGGTCCGCAGAAGAGCCTACCGGCGGCGGCGCCCGGCGTGCCGCCAGGAGGGTCCACCGCGGCATCAGCGGCGGCGTCAGGCGCCGGTCCCGTGGCTGCATAGGTCTAGGGGAGACTGGGGGTCGTAACCCCCAGCAGTTATGGGAGCGGCCCCCATGTGGGTGGGGGGGTGTTTCAATCAGGGGGCGCGCGCCTCCCCCCTGTTCCGCTTAGCTCGGCCAGCTGGGCCGCGCGGGCCGGGTCGGGCCACGCCAATCGGTCCAGGCCACTCCATAGTGGGCCAGAACCGAACCCCGATTGGGTCGCCCAGTTCGGGCCAACCCAGTGGTGGTCTCGGGCCGGGTCGGACTGGGCCCGAACCCCCTATTTTATGCATGTTTTGTTCAAACACCCATAACATGCGCTACAGACCTCTGATCGACACACCGTCAGTTGCGATGTGATCTTTGGATCGAGATGGTCGTTTTGGTATATTACACTCAGGGTTTTGGAGAACCATGGGTACGTCCAGGTTGGTTCGATCACGAAACCAACCGGGCCCTCGGAGCGGAAACACTTATTTCTCGAGCTCCGAATATTCGATTGATGTGTCGTCAACATTGTTGGATTCCGCTTGTTGAGATGGAACTTTTGGTACACATTGCCTAAGGTTTTGACGCAGTTGCAACGTGGTCGGGTTGGATTGAACCCGAAATCCAACCGGGCCCCTAGAACAGAAAGGCTGATAACTTTTAGACCAGACGGCCATTTGACGAACCGTCTGCGACATTGGTCATAACGTTCAAAAATGGTCCCTATGAGTATACCCTATGAGAGTTCGGGGTACAGTTTAGTTACGGCCGGGTTGGTTCGCACACGAAACCAACGGGGCCCCTCGGACGGAAATGCTAATAACTCATAGACCGGGTGTCCGAATGACGCTCCGTCTGTTGCGTTGAGACCCCTATGACATGGCGGTCCTTTGAGATACTCCTTCGTGGGACTTTTAGATACTTACAGTATCTACCAGTAGATCGTGGAGCGGACCCTCCTGGAGATGAGCGTATGGAGTACGGAGACCGTGTAGCAGGATGAGACCCGACGACTGCTTGACCCACTAGACATGGAGTGAGTCGACTAGCCCAGTGTACAGAGCAAAAATTTGTTTGGGTGCAGACCTATGACAGATGGAGTAGTACTTTTTTTGGGTCCACACCCGCGGTACTCGTCCGGAGAGTACCTCTACAGGCTATTAGGGGGTGTGCACTACTGTTTTTGAGTGGCATACCCTGGTGGGAAGCACTACTATGTTTGGTTGGCTAACTCAAGGTACTCGATAGGAGGAGTAACTCAGCAGTATTAGGTTAGTGAGCAGTAACTCAGAGTTGTGACAGGATCACTATACACTCCAGAGACGGGGCTCTTCCGCAGTTACAGTTTCGATAATGAAAATCCTGGTTTGAGCTGAGACTATGACATTTGTGTTTTCCACATGATTGAGATGATCCACTTGATAACTTAGGTATATGTATGGGCATATACCTAGGTAGTGGTTATCCGTTGAATTCATAACCTTGTGTTTCCTCATGATTGAGATGGGTTCCATGATAACTTGGGTATAAGTATGGGACTATAACTAAGTAAGTGTTATCTGTTGTGATTCTGATTTTTGGATATCCCTGTTGGATTTCGAGAGTCCTTGTGGGTCTTGGGGTCCCTAATGAGTATCGTATACTCACCCCTACATGGGTTATGCCCGCACCTCCTTGTGTTGGTTGCAGACAACGGGCAGTGCTGACGGAGGCAGAGTGTTTCTAGGACTGGATGGTACCCGGAGGTGGACCTCACGACGACTTAGTTTCTGGAGGTGGACTTCATGACGAGACGACACATAGAGGAGGGTGACGGACGAGAGAGTTGTGGAGGCTATCTGTACCTACCCTTCAGGTAGGATCCATGGGGGATGATCCAGGATCGACGCTATTTGTACCTACCCTTCAGGTTGGATCCGAGGAGGACGACCCATGATTTTCTTCCATTCATCCAGATGTTTTTCTTTTCCGTTGTACTTTCATTCAGTTGTACCCATACATTCAGTTGGGTTTTTATTCTGGCCCATTTAATTTTCAGCACTTCTTTTGTAATTATTGTATTACTTCAGCTTGTACTTTGTGGTGTTTTGTTTACTTTTATAAAGGAAATGTCTTCCCAATTATCGGGATTTTCTCCATCGGTGCTAGTCGCCAGCCCCTGTCCTATGGAAGGTGGGCTTGGGGTAGTCACGGAACGGGCCCTAAGGACGGGCCGTGACAAATTGGTATCAGAGGATTCGGTTATACCGCAGATCTCAGAACTCTGATCAGTCCTTTCTGTGAAGCAATAGTGTTAAGGGTACCGAGTGTGGTCTTTAGTTCATAGAGTCCAGTGTTGGTGCGGCGGCTGACGTATCCATACACCAGGACCCTGACTTCTGATTTCCAAATTTGTGCATGAAAACACTGATTGCATGTGTGTTTCCAAAAGTTTTTAAGTCAGCTCAAACCAGGTCAGCTCACCAGGTATAAATTCTTTGACCGTGTCACATCTGTTCAGGATATCTCCACACAGTCAGTCAGTTGGAGTTCCGTGAGAGTACTCGATGACGGCTCACCGAGCGAAGAGGCTCCGGTGGAGGGCCCTCTTTCTATGTTGGAACCCTCGGGTGGTGTACCAGTAGCACCACCACCTGTTGGGCAACAGATGCCACCAGTCATACTAGTGGACGGTGCACGCTGGCAAAGCGCGATGCACGAGTTCCAGCAGTAGAGGCCTCCGTGGATACGAGATGAGGCAGATTCCCCGACAGCAGAGGACTGGCTAGATGCGATTGCTAGAGTTTTCCGCCTAGTTGAGACACTAGTGGAGTGGATGTTAGACTTGGATAATAGTGTTTTCCAGTGAGTTACCATGAGGATGGTCCCCATAGTGATGAGGCTTCAGTACGTGGACCGATTCCTGAGATAGTTCCTTCGGGTAGTGTGTTATCTATACATCACTACTTGTTGGTCAGCAGTTACATCTGGTAGTACCAGTAGGTTACATATGTAGGCTTAATTCCTTACCTGTTCTCCAAAATCAGATACCCTCACATTCTGAGGCGAGCCCGACTCACAGGCGGCTGAGGACTGGCATGAGGTGGTGGTTTAACGTTTCCTAGAGCTTATAAATCTTCGGCAGGATGATGAGTCGGTAGCTGAGTATTCATCGAGGAATACCGAACATTATGGGTACTTTATGAATATGTTTCTATTAGTTCTATAGAGCCCAGACCACTGAGCGTGGTGTGTTTAAGGATATCTGAGCCATAACTTTTTCCTCTATGCATTCCTACTCACGGTAGGGTGCTAGAGAGAACCTTGTGGTTTAATGTTCATTGGATGAACGAATACAACTAGAGAATGTTAGAAGTTGGAACACAGCTAAATGGTTCCAGTCTCAGAGACATGGGCATGAGAATGTTTCAAGATGAGGAAATGTTAAGGATAGACAAATCTGCAGAGTAGCTGATGTGGAGGCAGAGCTTGGAGAGCAGCATGAGGTGGTGTACATATCAACATGTTACTACCACCCACCTTTGTTGTTCCCTCCAGGCTCAGGGAGCTGGAGGGTAGGGGAAGAGAATATCTTTATGCGGTCATGGAGTGTGACCTAATGGATCTATGAATGATTTGATGGACAGTATGTGTCCACTTCAAGCTGTATTAGTAACAGACGTTGATACACATCATTCATTCCTTTCACGAATCTTGTCCGAGACCTTTACTTTCCGGTTACGCCGTTGACATGACCCTCACATCTGGAGATACCTTGGGAGGAGACTCTATAATCACACTTACACCGATAGTGTGGTCTGACCCACGAGGCGAGAGTTTCAGTTGTATTCTCTTAGATGAAGAGTCGAGGCCTTACGACGTTGGTCTTGGTATGGATTGGATTCACAGTTCATGCCCAGATTGACTGTATTAGGAAAAAATGTTGTGATTTAACTACAACGTTGGGATGAGTTTTCCTTGGTCGGTGAAAAGGAAACCCCAGGAAGCACATGATAATCTCATGCATAGGAGGGTGCAGCTGATCACTCTTGAGTCAGCCAACCTTACCCTCGTGGAAGAATGAGTTTTGAGTTTCAGTTCTAATCAGGAACGGGGGTCCCCTAGAGTTTGAGGATGACGACCACATCCTTATACGGGTCTCACCTCGATGAGGTTTACGAAGATGTGGCTGAGGAGGCAAGTTATCTCTGAGGTTCAACAGACCTTTCTAGGTCCTCAGTAGGGTAGGAGAGGCGGTTTATTGCTTGACCTTTCCACCACAGTTTCATCGGGTGTACGATGTCATCCACGTATCTCAGCTAAGGAGATACGTGCATGACCCTTCACACATCATCAAACGCAGGGAGTTCGACATCGATGAAGGGGCGACATTCATAGAGGGTCCAGTGGGGATCTAGGATCAACAAGAGCGGATACTATGTAGACGGTCTATTCCTCGGGTGCACTTTCACTGGCATTACGTGAACCTCCAGGTGAGCACATGGGAGCAGAGGGCTCAGATGCGTGCTCAATATCACTTTTTCCCCTAGTTTGTGTTATAGCTTTACAGGGACGTAAGTCCCTGAGTTGGTAGTAATGTAAAGTCCCGGAAATTTCAAAGAAATTTTTTTCTTAATATCTTTGGGATTTTTCAAGAACGCAGTTTCAGACGACGCCTGATTCCGAGGTCCTGTGTGCCCGGAATAAATTTCTGACATTTAGCTCGGGTACGTTCAGTGAACGAACGAGGGGGTTTTTCTATCTTTTCAACCCGTCCTAGGAATCGATATTCGAAGGCACCGATGAAACTGCAGCGCAGATAATTGCTTAGGAACACCTTTTTCGAAGGTGCGTTTGCTCGGGTGTTGATGTAAAAAAAAGTGGGGAATAAAAATATAATTGTTTTTATTATTTATTCACTAAGCTGCTTAAGTGAAATAAAGTTGTGTCTCAACTTAATTTCTGTTTTCTATGTGTTAGATCCTAGGGGTGGGAGTTGGAGTGGGACCCACCAGTTGTCAACTTCCCATGAGAGGATTAAAGTTGAGGTGGGGTCCACACGAGCCCCCACCTTTTCATATTCCCTAACTCCCTTGACCTCCCATAACTCACCTCCCCCCAACTCCCAAAACCCCCCTTTATAAATCTTTAATTTAATTAGGTGACTCCTCCTCTCCTCACATCCCATATTAATTCATGCCTCCTAAAAACTAATTAATTTGAAAACTTAAGATCAATTAATTATGTATGTTAGGTTTGAATTTTGGATTTTTGAAATGCATGGCTTGAGTAATTAAATAAGAGGTGTCTTATTTTATTTGGGTTTTACCATTCGTTGTGTTGAGGGGTTTGGGTTGAGAGAGATTTGAGGAAGTTGTGTAATGTGTTCTTCTCTCAACGAATAACACCATCATTTCGATGAATAACGCCTCTTCGACAAAGAACGCCTTTGACGGATAACACGAAGACACCAACGACATGCCTTCTCTTCTTTTTCTTCTGCGTCAAGGGAGGATACACCACCGCGGGGAACGCCACCATCAACGACGACTCTTCCTCCGATGACAATGGAATCAGCACCGATCTTCCGCAACGATTGATCATCACGACGCTTTCCTCTTTCTGCAGCTCGATGAAATGCGATGTCTTTTCGAGGTAGGGGAATTATATTTGATTTTTCCATTTTATCATTTGAGAAAAGGATGATGAACATGGATCAATCTCTGTCGGTTGATCCGCGGATCGCTCATTCATGGGGAATGGTTGCGGAGTTAATATCCAGGATTGGTTGTGTTTTTTATTTAATTTAAAACCCCTAACGCGGAGGTAAAATGCTAATGAACAAAGACTGGACCCTCCGTAGTTTTTTGTCGAAGTGAGGATCGACAGACGATGATGAGGTGGTCTGCAAGGGTGTTTTGAAACCTTCTCAGTAATCTACGGCTCCTGTGAGGACCACCAGCGCAGACAGAATTGAAAATAGACCACCAGAGCAACTCTGGTGGTCTGCGGAAGAGCCTTCTGGCGCCGGCGGCTGGAGGCGGCGACACCCGGCACCCCCCCAAAAGGGTCCGCCGCAGCTTCAGCCACGGCGGCAAGCGCCGGTCCCACGGCCGCGCGGGACCAAGGGAGACCGGGGGCCGTAACTCCCAGTGGTCATGGGAGCGGCCCCCACTTGGGGGGGGGGGTTCAATCATGAGGGCGCTCGCCTCCCCCTTGTTCCACTCAGCGCGGCCCGCCGGGAAGGCCAACCAGCCGCTGGGTCGGGCCTTGCCCTAGTGGGCCAGACCTGGTACCGGGATGGGTCAACCCGGTTCGGGCTAACCCAGGGGGTGTCTCGGGCCGGGTCGGACCGGGCCCCAACCCCCTATTTTCAGCAGGTTTCATTCAAACACCCATAACATGGGTTATGGACCCTCGATCGACGCACCATCAGTTGCGACGTGATCCTTCTATAGAGATGGTCGTTTTGGTATATTTCACTCAGGGTTTCGGAGAACCTTGAGTACAGCCGGGTTGGTTTGATCACGAAACCAACCGGGCCCTCGGAGCAGAAACACTTATATCTCGAGCTCCGGACGTTCGATTGACATGCTGTCAACTTTTTTGAATTCCTATTGTTGAGACAGAACATTTAGTATACTTCGCCTGAGGTTTTTATGCAGTTGGAAAGTGGATGGGATGGATTGGACCCAAAATCCAACTGTGCCCCTAGAACGGAAAGGCTGGTAACTTTCAAACCGAACGACCGTTTGATGAACCGTCAGTGGCGTTGGTGATCATGTTGAGAAAATGTCCCTATTAGTATAACCTATGAGAGTTCGAGGTACAATTGAGTTACAGCCAGGTTGGTTCACACACGAAACCATCCGGGCCCTTGGGACAGAAAAGCTAATAACTCAGAGACCGGGCGTCCGACTGACGCACCGTCTATTGCGTTGAGACCCCTATTACGAGGCGGAACATTGAGATATATCTTGTTGGGACTTTGAGATACATGGAGTATCGAATAGTAGCTCGTGGAGCGGACCCTCTCGGAGACGAGCATACGAAGTACGAAGACTATGTGGTCGTCTGAGACATGACGACTGCTTGACCGACTCAACTTGGAGTGAGTCGACTAGCCCAGTGGACGGAGCACTACATTGTTTGGGTGATGACCCATGGCAGACAGAGCACTACTTTGTTTGGTTCTAGACCTGCAGTACTCGTCCGGAGAGTCCCTCTGCAGGCTATTAGGGGGTGTGCACTACTGTTTTTGAGTGGCATACCCCAGCGGGAAGCACTACTGTGTTTGGGTGGCTGACCTATGGCACTCGACAAGAGGAGTACCTCAGCAGACTTAGGTTAGTGGGCAGTACCTCAGAGTCGTGACAGGATCACTGTACACTCTAGAGACGGGGCTCTTCAGCAGTTACAGTTTCAATAATGAAAATCCTGGTTTGAGCTGAGTCTTTGACATTTGTGTTTTCCACATGGTTGAGATGGGTCACATGAAATCTTTGGTATATGTATAGGCATATACCTAAGTAGTGGTTATCCGTTGATTTAATAACCTTGTGTTTCCTGATGATTGAGATGGGTTACGTGATAACATAGGTATAAGTATGAGCGTATACCTATGTAAGGGTTATATGTTGTGATTCATCAATGTGGTTATCCTTGTTGGATTAAGAGAGAACTTGAGGGTATCGGGTTCCCTAATGAGTATTGTATACTCACCCCTGCACGGGCTATGCCCGCACCTCGTTGTGTTGGTTGTAGATGAAGGGCAGTGCTAATAGAGGCTGAGTGTTCGAGGACTGGACGGTACCCGGAGGTGGACCTCATGAGAAGTCCGTATCCGGAGGTGGACTTCACAACGAGATGACACACAAAGGAGGGTGACAGGCGAGAGCGTTGTGGAGGATATCTTTACCTACCCATCAGGTAGGATCAGTGGAGGACGATCCAGGAGATGTGCTATCTATACCTACCCTTCAGGTAGGATCTGAGGAGGAAGACCCAAGATATACTTCCATTCATCCAGCTGTTTGTATTTTCTGTTGTACTTTCGTTCAGTTGTAGCCTTACTTTCGGTTGGGTTTGTATTCTGGCCCATTTATTTTTCATCACTTCTTTTGTAGTTATTGTATTACTTCCACTTCTACTCTGTGGTGTTTTGTTTACTTTTATAAAGGCAATGCCTTCCTAGTTATCGGGATTTTCGCCTATGGTGCAAGTCGCCAGCCCCTGGCCTATGGAAGGCAGGCTTGGGGTAGTCACGACACAGTCCCCGTGGATGGGTTGTGACATTTATAATAGTCTATTGATCATAAGGGATATGTTCTTAAAAAGAAATATTCCTCTAAGGCTGGTATGTTGTCATCTGACAATGATCCTCAAGTGCCCAATTTCAAAGGAAAAAGTCTATTTGTGGATAAGTCCTTGATGATATCCAATAGTAGTCCATCTAATATTCATGTTCAATCTACTAAAGAGGTTACTTACAATGATAATTGTTCTTCCACTCCTATTGATAATGAATATATATCTAGAATTTTAATTGATGTGTCCCTTATTTTCACCCACCCTTCAGATTATTATCATGCTTGAAGATTGAAACATAGTATGATTTTTGACTTGGATCCTAGCAATGGGTCCTCTTACTATGTTGATTTAATTTAGGAGATTTAGAAGCATTTTCATTGTTATTGGATATCTTTGATTTAGGGTGACATCTATGAGGAAAAAGAGATGGATTATTTGACCACCTTGAAGGAACTGAACATAGGTGGTGAGGCCTCTTTTAATGTTTCTCTAATATATAAAAAATAGAAGGTGGACGATAGTATGTTTTACAATCCTTCTCCCCTGAAGCGAATGATGAGAAATAAATTTTCTATCATTCCTCACACTATGTCTACCTGATCTACATTTATGTATTCATGCATGTTCAATCCTAAAAATCATAATATCTGTAATCAGAGTACGTCCCAATCTATGTGGGAAAATGCTTATTATTATGGATATGGAGATGAAATGTCATATTAATATCTAAAACCATTATTATTGATTGAGGGAAAGCCCCTTTTTTGACCCTATCCATCTCCCTTATAATTTTTCATATATTTTTAATAAATGGTTTTAAATATAACTTCTACTTCGTCTTGTTGTAAAAAATTCATATTACTAAATTTACTGTGAGGTGCTTGTCTTGTAAGAACATTAATGAATAAAAATAGTTACTCAATGGTATGATTCATCCGTTTTTGGTACCATAGTTTAAATTAGATAATATATCAAGGGTTCTCATAGGGGAATTCAAAGGAAATTATGGGGAAAATGTGATTTTGGTTATTAATGATCGATAAACTAAATCTACTCATTTACTTCCCATTCAAGATATAATTTCCTTAGATAAAATTTCATTACAGTATCTAATGGATATTTTCAGGTTACATGCAATGGCTCTCACCATTGTATGTGACTGTGATCCCATGTTCACGTAACATTTTTCAAAAATACTTCAAAATTACTTGGGTCCTAAATGAAAATTTAGTACAACATTGAATCCTTCAAAAAATGGGTAGTCTGATAGAATGATTCATAAATTTGATGATATGATTTTTTCTTGTTCAATTTAGTACTAGGGATGTGGGGATAAACATCTATCTTTGGTTGAGTTTTCTTATATAAACAGTTTTCATTTTATTATACAGAAGGAATGGTTTGAGGAATTAAATGAAAGACGATGTCGGATACTAGAAATTTCGGTTGATGTAGGATAAAATTATTTTAAAGACCTTGTTTGTTATTGGAAATGGTGGATAAGGTATGTTATTTAATAAAAAAATGGGGTAGCTTAGAATAGATCGAAAAGTTTAGTGGATAACTGGAGGAAATATATTTATTTCAGGGTAGGTGATTATGTTTTTATTAAAATATATAAATTTAAAATTGTAATGTGTTTTAGTAATAAGGGGAAGCTAATTTTGGAGTTCACTTCACCATATGAAATATTGGATAAATATGGATTTTTTTCCTACTGAGTGGCTTTACCTTAATGTTTATCACAAGTACACAATTATTTTTATGCAATAATGTTAATGAAATCTATTATGAATCCATATAATATTTTTGGGAATTATGTAGATTAGTTGGAAGAGAATATGGCTTATTATTAATAACTAATGATGTTATTGACCATATAGTGAATGTTATTTTGAATAAGAATATTTTTGTGAGAACATTGTATATGAAGATTGTATTTGTTGTAAATGAGTATCAATAGATGTCAATGATGATCAACATGAACATGAAAATCTCTTAAGTAAAATGGAGAATGGAAATTAGATGTGGGTCGAGCTTCATCCCGAGTTTAATATGTTTATATAAGGAGTGATTCATTGGATACAACAATTAATGATGGTAGAAGTGAATTTTGGATGGATTAAAATAAAAGGAGAGGTAGAGGTGGAGGAGGAGGTTGAGGTTGAGTAGGAGGTTTGTAACTTTACAATTGGAAAAAATTAGTTTTACACTAAGTAGTTATATTAGGTATTTACAAATAAATAATGGGTTGATCAATTGAGGGAAACTGAGGTCCTCACTTCATGCACATTCGGGACCCGATGGGTCAATCACGCTCAAGGGAAACACTCAAGGCCATCCCACATAAGGTAGAGTGTGAATGAGAAATGTATATTCCTACAAGTGTTTTAAGGTGGTGAACCCATGAAGCATGGGCAGTAGGAGTGCACCCGAGGAGCAGAGTGGGTGATAAGAGCGCGCTCGCAAGTTGAACACGGTATGGGGTGGTACTGTTAAAGGATGAGGATAATCCCGAGTTGCTGCTTCCGTGGCATTACTAATAAACTATGAGAAAATAGTGCAAAAATTCTATATGGGAAAACATTTTAATAATGTGGGAATAATCTCGACCATTGATCTCTCAGTGAAACATGGTCTACCATCACATAGATCACAAGATTGGTCCCGCACATCTCGGTTGTCCATCAGATATATGTGGTTCATTATTGAAGTAGCACTGTTTGATCTCTGTACTATGGTTTTCTTTATCCCTTGGACAATCAAGTTCTACCTGTGAACCAGTACTTGTTGTGAATAAAGGCATCAGTGCACCTGACATTAAACTCATTTAAATCCCATAGTGATAAATAGGATGTAACAAACTAAAGAATTCATTTTCATTTTCATGCATGTACATAAATAAAGAGATTGTATGTGGCTGATGGAAACTGAGTTTCGAGGCTATGTCATGAATTTTGATGCATTTAAAAGATTATTAGAATGCATTCTAAAATGAATAAATGTAATGATAATAATCACTGAGAAAGAATTATCCCACAGTTGACAAAGAAACATCCAAGATATACATCATATCTCCATGTGGGAGTGAAGATATTAACAAACAAAAGATTTCTGTTATTCAAGGAAGAATATTGAAGAGGGGATCATGCAGATTTTGGATGTGGAAAAGATCTAATCTTTCGATATAAAAAAGACCCATCAATTCAAGAAGGGTTAATTTTTCTAAATCATTCATGGTCTCATGTTCTGAAAACAGATCCACGTGTATATTTATGTTCAAGAATGATAATGCATGATTACGAACTGTTTCAGGTTTGTGGCGATTTTCTACATACTAATCTGGCTCGCAGTGGAGTGAACCATGTACCACTCTGGTTTTTGAAGAAGAATAGTAGTGTACCACTACTGGATCGTTTAGAGAAGGTGCCACATACCATTTTGGATTCAGGGAGAAGAGTTCCTAAGTACCACCTGGATTGACAGCATACCACTCTTGTTTGTAATGAAGAGAGTACCACAAGGTATTCCCATGTAACACTCATTTCACGGAGTAGAACCACATACCATTATGTACACAAATTAAGACCTTACTTTGTGTGCATAGGAATCCCACACATCCCTTGCATGATAAGGAGCCTCAAAGCATCCGGGTTACGAAGGATGAGTGCACATTTTTTGCAAATTTGAACACAATACCCCTGGATTGAAAAACCAATTGGAAGAAAAGAAACACCATGCCATTTCAAAATGCACAAATTTATGTTTTAATAAAATAACATACATATAAATATGAAAAAAATAAATGTGTACAATGTGTGTTATGAAAAGGGAGGAGAAAACTATGTGCAAGGTGATGGGAAGTGAGTTCATGCATTCATATGCATGATTTGAAGAGTAACAGAATTGAATTCCAAGAAGATCAGAATCATGTTCTATGAAAATGAGAGAAGAGTTTTTGTGTGTACTAAAAGGGAAAATAACTATTTGGGGCTTCTCACGTGAAGGAATAAGAGAAATAGAATTCATTCATTCAAGTAAAAGCATACATGAATATGTTGAAGATAAGCATCCTAAACCAAGGGTGCACATGTATAAATAAGTGATGAGGAAGAGCACATATATATTTCCACTTCCATGGTCACATGCATATATGGAACACGAATAGTGGATTTCGGTGATGCCTTGTGAACTGGTTTTTAGTGTTTGATCAATCACAATAGCATTTGTGATACTGTCCAAGAATAATATGAAGTACTAGTACATCTGGTTGTTACAATGGAGAAGAAGAAATAATGTTAAAGAGAATCAACTCTAGACCATGATGAAATAAAATTCCCATATTGAATAGGATACTAATACATTCATGCCCATCTGTTGAAGGGACCATCACATCCATAAACTGAGTCTGACTTCACCTAGAGAAGTGAGCCAGTGGTGTCAACGAAAGTGATCTGAGGGAGGCAGTGAGTAATCCTTGAACTTTTGTAAAGGCAACATGCATGGGACAAAGTGACTATACCCAATCATTCAAATCCACATCATTTGAATAATAGTGGAATTAGGTCTGATTGGAAACCTGTTTGTGTAGGATCCTTGGACATAGCCCTTAGTGGTGAACCATGTAAAAGTGTTGTGTTGTCCTTTTTCATGCGGATGATTTAATTTCAGTACATATCCATCGTAGAAGTTTAATTTTGTTCTTACCAATTTTGGGACAAGATTCAATAAACAGAAGAAAAAATGACACTGTGATTCCCCCCCCCCTCAAGGTGACCAAGGGTCCTTCAATAGGTATCAGAGAGAATGATATTACGTATGTTAGATACTTTACAGTAATTATATTCAGGATAGGATTTGGGTTTCTTTCCTGATTCAACAATGAAGAGCATTCTTAATGAAAGATCAGTTATCTACGAGAAGAAATCTACACCCAACTAGACCTTGATGAATTGGAAAACAAAAGAGAATAAGCAGTTGGGGAAGTCTCTAATGTCCAAAAAATATGCAGTGTTTGGTTATCCACGCCCTTCCAATTATAATGACATATCAGGATTATAAAGTAAAGAGAAGGTGGATTATAATTACAATAGAGTAAATAGAGACAATTCTATATCATTTTTAGGTGATCAGGATACATTAAGAAACTATCTGCATGATATTCTGGAAGAAATAGTGACTGCTATATTTATAATATTTTAGTGATTGTAGGATGAAATCTGCTAACTGGGAAGAGAATATGAAAATATGGTGGGTGGCCTTGTAAGAAAAGTATCAGAATGTTATAATCTCTCCAGATGGATGGTAGCACTTGATGAGAAAGAGGGAGTCAATGATACTGTAGAAGAAAAGATCAATGCATTTAAAGATTAGCTGAAAAAGGTCACTCAATTCAAGGTTATAATTTTAAAAAAACATCTATGAAATTTAAGGAACTTGAATCATTGTTACAAAAAAAAGTCATGTTTCACGAATATGGGGTTGAAAGATTGAAAAATTATTTTTATGAGATGACGATCATGTTTGAAGATAAAAAGATCATCCTCAATATAGAATTTCTTAAATTGGATGACCAGTTTATCAATCTTGAGGAGACACATATTGAGATATGAAAAAATACTGAAACAGTAATAGGTGGTATTCAATTCTCACTGGAGGATTATAAAGCCAAAAGACCTCCAACATGTTAAAAGAAGATTATGACTTCACTCAGTGATCTATCACTAGAAAGTGAGATAGTGAAATTACCATCCATACCAAGTTGTAATATTGACTAAAAATATATTTCTTCTAAAAGTGCTGGTTGGATGAAAAATTCTAAAATGGTATGGATAAAAAATGGTACGTAGAAGATACCTACCACCATGGATAGGGTGGAAAGGAATAATAGGATAGAAGATAGTTCCCCTAGTAGAGCACAGAACATTAATAAAAATTCCCAACAACATTATGCTGAATACATCAATAAATCAAGATTTTTTGGTCAATGTTGGTGGTAAAATAGATTTGGGAATTTTGAACTGGATTGCTGGTACAGTCCGTTAAACAAAAAAACAATGAGAAAGCCTATGTCAAAAAAGAGAAAGCCATAAAAGAACAAGAAACATCAAACGATCAAGAAGCATCTGTATACATCAAACAGATTTCGAATTCTAGATAACAGCTATGATGTATGCAATGGGAGTGGTCAAAAAAATGGATCATGATTGTCTCAACACATTTCTAGAGCTAATAAGATCAAAATACAAGAGAGGCTAGCTAAGAGAGAAGAAGATATATTGGTATGAAATCAAAAAAATAATGAAAAAGAAATGTCTCCCATGAAGAATCCAAGTAGTAAAGGAGAAAAGTCTCGGGATTCAGAATCCAAGAAGTTGAAGAGTGTTACATCCACAAGAATTTCTAAAAATGATGACACTCTAAAGAGTCTATGTGGAAAACCCAAATATAATTCCATTGTTCCCATAGAAATATTGGTTATCTGGCCTTAATGACCTGGAAATAAATAGAATGAATGGTGGTGCATGGTATAAGGCTAGTGTAATATGAAATAAGAATATTCCCCATGATGATATAAAAATCTTGTGTGTAAGTTGAAACAAGTCTGGTCACACTATTACGAATTGCTGGGAATTTATTTCAGCACAAGAAGAATTCCTCAATAAAATAAAAGTTTCACCAAGAGATTCTAGTTCATTGTAAGATCTTGAAGAAAGAATACTCACACACAACGAAATGGAAGCAATATTGAGATCCCCATTACCAATGTTATAATTGAAAATCAAATGTGCTAGTGTCAGGAGAGGAGAAAACAGAGCATCTTGGTTGAGAAAATAATCTCAGCCTTCCAGGTCATATTTAAGAAGCAAGGAGGATCCACCTTATTTCCTTCAACACATTGTGTATTGTACTAATATTAGAGGTAATTTAATGTTATGAATTCACTTAGAAGGAGAAACTGAGAATTGTTCCCTTGAGAGGGAGACACATCAAGTAGTTTATTGAGTTAATATTCCTATTACTATCATATTCAGTTGGTATCAATTTCAATTACTCGGATGATTTTCTAAAGATCATGTCATTAGAAGAGGTATGCAATATCTCAACATTGGTTACTGAAAATAAAATTACATTACAAAGGGGGGGGGGTCTAAATGATAATCAATGACAAAAGAATAATGGAAGTGCCCTAAGTCCAATTATCCCTCCCATTGCACTTGAATGTTTTTTATCAGTTTTATTAAATGATCACATGTGTTTCATGTTGATAATATCATATCACATTTACTATGCTCGTGTTGAAATGAATGATGTAAGGGCCTTTAAGAATATTATATGATTTCTCATCACATGAGGTATCATGACCTGATGATAATTGAAAGATTGGTTGTCTAGGTCAAATCCTCTTATTTTCTACATCGATCATCGCTCGAGCAAACATAGAGTGAAATTATTGATGGAAAATTTTTTCTTTAATGGACTAATACCCTCTCTACCAAAAATTTGTATTTAATGTCAACAAGGGGAGAGAAAGTGGAATGACTGATTAATAGTGAAAGGGAGAGAGAAGATCATTTTAACATTGACATGATCATGTTAGATAATTTTTAAGTGTTGACAACAAACACAAAGTGAGAGATTGTTAGGACCACATTTTATATGATGATTGTATTTGTTGTCAAAGTGTGTCGATGGATCTCAATGATGATAAACTGAAGAAGGAACCCTCCTAAGTAAAATGGAGAATAGAAATTAGACCTAGGATGAGCATGATCCTGAGTTTCATATATGTGTACCAGGAGTGATGCATTTGATACAATAGTTATGGATGGTTGAAGTGATTTTTCGAAGGAGTAAAAGAAAAGGAGAAGAATAGATTGAGGAGGAGGTTGAGTTTGAGGAGGAGGTCTGTAATTTTACATTTGTAGACACTTATATTTACACTAAGTATTTATTTTTGTCTTTACAAAAAATAAAGTGGCCATCCATGGAGGCTAGCTGAGGTGCTCACCTAAAGCACATACCAGAGCCGAGGGGTCAACCACACTTGAGAGAAGACCTCAAGAACAACCTGTATGAGGAAGATTGTACACATGCCATGTATATGGCCACAGGTACCATATAGTGGTGAACCCGAGCAGCATGGGCACTAAGAGCACCCCCATGGAGAAGAGTTGGGGAAAAGAGAATGCTCGTAGGGTGAACACAGTACATGAAGGAACTATAGAGAGAGGATGAGAATTATGAGTTACTCATGTCGTGGAATGGTTGATAAACTGAGAGAAAACAAAGTGAAATGGGAAAATGTTTTAAGAATGAATAACTAATCTAAAATATTGATATCCCAACGACATGTGGTTTACTGTCCGTTAGATCACAAGATTGATCCCACACATCCTTGGAATCCATCTGATCTCTGGGGTTCATGATTGAAGAAGCACCATCCGATCAATGCACTGAGGTTTTCCTCAACCTCCAGACACCTGAGCTCTACCCGTGAACTAGTACACGAGCTGAACGAAGTCCTCAGTGCTCCATGCATCATTAAAAATAATTTCATTCCCACGGTGATTGTTGTGATGTAACTAACACATGAATGAAATTTTATTTGCATGCATGCACAGAAATAAAGGGATGGAACATTGCCAAAGAAAATTGTGTTTTGAGGCCCCTTCAAGAAGCACGATGCATTTGGGGGATGATTTTAAGACATTCAAAAAATGAATCCACATGCGATTAATAATCACAAAGAAAAAAGGATCCCACTGATTAAATGAAAGAATCCAATATATACAGCATCTCTCCATGTGGGTTTGAATATATTAAAGAACCAAAGATTTTGGTTATTCAAAGAAGAATCTTGAAGTGAGGATTGTGATGATTTTGGTCGTGGATAAGATATAGTTTTTTCTTATAAAAATAAACCCACTGATTCAAGAAGGGGAGAAGAAAACAACACATTATATAGCTAATGTTTAAAAAAATAAAGACTCGTCAATATTTAAGTTCATGATGGAGCATACATGATCCGTGAACCATTTCCTGTTCGTGTTGAGTTTCCCACTTACCAATCTGGTTCATGAATTAGTGAACCGTGTACCACTCTGGTTCGTGAAGAAGAAAAGAGGCGAACCAGTATTGGTTCATGAAGAAACTTTTCCACGTAAAATTTTTTATTTGAGGAGAAATGTTCTCATGTTCCACCCAGCTTGATAGTGTACCTCTTTGGTTTGCAATGGAGAAAATTTTTCAAGGAATTCTCATGTACGCCACGGTTCATGGATTAGAACCACTTACAATTTGGTATGTGAAGGAGGAATGCACATCATGTTTGTAGTAATCCCACACTTCCATTGAAAGAGAAGGAGACGTGAACGATCTTGTTTCGCGAAGGGGGAGTACAGACATTGTGAAAATATAAACTCCATACCCTATGTGTGAAAAACAAAGGGGAAAACTAGAAACACCATGCCATATAAAAATTCACACAATGAGGTATAAATAAAATAACATACATATAAATATAATAAAATTAATATGAACATTGTGTGTTACAAAATGGAGAAGAAAAGAATGTGCATAATGATGGGAAGTGAGCACATGCATTCCCATGCTTGATTTGTAGAAGAACACAACTGAATGCCAAGATGATCCAAATCAAGTTCTAGGAAAAGGATAGAAGAGGTCACGTGAATACTAAAAGGGACTATATCCATTTGGGGAATCACAAAAGAAGGGATAATAGAATGTGAATACATTCAGGCTTGCCCATGAATTCTTGAATACATTGAATATAAGCATCCTAAACCAATGGTGAATATGTCTAAATAACTGAATATGAAGAGAACTTCGATATTGTCACATGCATGGTCATATGCATACATGGAATAAGATGAATGGATTTTGTTGATGTATCATGGACTGGTTTTCATTGTCTAAACAAATCACATACGAATTTTTGATTCTTCAGAAGATGAATATGAAGTCTTAGTACATCTGGTTGATACACTGGAGAAGAAGATTGAAAGGTAAAGATAATCAACTCTGGACCTTGATGTAAGAAAAGTCTCATGCCTAACATGATATGAATACTTTAATGCCTATATATTGAAGGGACCTTCATGTCCGTAAACTGTGTGTGGCTTCCACAAGTGCAATTATATAGGGGCTCAACAGAAGTGATCAGAGTGAGGTAGTGAGCTATCCTTAGTCTATTGTAAAGTAATTGTACATGGGACAAAGTTATTGTACCCGAACCATATTGGAATATGATCCTTGGACCTATCCCTAATTGGTGAACCAAGTAAAAGTGTTGTGTTGTGCTTCTTAATGTGAATGTTTTAATCACAATAGGTATCCATCATAAAAGTTTAATTATTTTCATACCAACATGGGAATATGATCCCATAAACAAGAGAAAATTTTGACCCCATGATTCCACCCCCCCTCTTAGAGTGACATAGGGTTATTCAGTGCTCCATCATGTTATTTTTTATATAAAACCCATATTATTGAAGAGGAGGAATGATAATATAAAAATGATATTAGTGAAAAACATCCTTACTTTTTTAATTCCTAAATAAAATTTTGAAGTTGAAGTCTATAAAATGAAAAAAGTATGTAATGAAAGATATAATTATTGAATAATAATTTTCAAATTTTTTAATACCATTTATATAGTAATATTATTATTAAGAAATTTTTAATCAATTTATATGTTTTTTTAATTAAATACTTTCCCAATATGGATTTATTTAAAAACATAAATTCAATATTTTAAAATTATAATTTTAACATATTAATATAATTTTTGGTATTCATAATATATAATTTATTTCAGGTAATTGTATTTTTGGAATTTTAAAAAATTATATTTTTTATTTTGAATAGTGAAAATAAAATTTTTTGTATAAAAGTTAATTTTTAATGTAATTTTATAGTATAAATATTTTATGAAAATTATTTTATGTAGCATAAGAATTATATATATATATATATATAATCTTGTTAATTTTTTTGAGTTATCATTATATATGTTTCTAAATATAGGTTTGTTTTTGGTATTAAGGATGGGTTTTTCTAAAAATTATTTTAAATTGAAAAATGTATATCCTTCTATATTATTTAAATTAATACCTAATGATGAATCTATTAAATAAAATTAATATACTATATATCATTAAATAATAATTTATTTTTATAAAATAAATATTCTCAGAAAGAATTTCAGTCTAGACTAATCTTTTCATAAAAAACAATATTATTAAAAACATATTTTTTCTCAATGACTATAGGAATATTATAAAATCTATATTTTAGAATATGACGAAATTAATTTGAAAAAATGGATTCAATATTTGTAATAATAATAATTTATAATTTATATAATTTTCAACTATTTATTTTTTTTAGAAAATATTAATGAAAATATTAAAAGTTAATCAATGTGATTATGTAAAAAAATGAGTTCACTAAGTTACTATACATTAGAAATAATGAAAAATTGACCTGAGACCTTTTATAAAAATCATTTTATTTAAATATTTCAATCATACACCCTATATGATCTACTTTGGTGCATTATTCTAGACACATGTCTTAGAAAATACATTGGTTCAATTCCCTCTTTCAAATATTTAGTTATTTCCCACTCACACTACTAATATAATGCATCCACCAATTATACTCTCTTCACACCATAAAATAAATTAGGATATAAAATACATAAAATTTTCTAATCTTACATAATCTCATAAAATAATCATTAATTTGGATTTACATTCAACCATGGATGTACATTGGTGAAAACCAAAAGGAGGTACACGAAGAAAAGGTAGCGTTCATAAATGTTCATTTTTGTTTTCTTTTCTTATCCTTTCCCTTAATTTATTTTTATACCATGATTATTGTATAAAATAATTATATTAAATATAACTATATGATATTATTTTATGGTTATAAGATACAAACATACACACTTCCATCTAATGTATTACAAAATCATCCATCCTATGTGCAGAAACTACCACCTCACTAAATGAGGTCATCCGTTTTTTCATTACCCCCTCTCATGGTTGTCATATGAGTTATGTAATATTTATATAATATATTAATGTTATCTATAACATAATTATACCACTTTTAGTCATTATATAACATAAAAACATTTAAAATTCATCCGATAGGGTATACGATTACATCGCTCGTGTGTATGAAGGACAACCACATTGCAAAGGGATATGAGAGTTTTTTCACTAAAATGTTACATTGAAGGTAAAATTGGAATCTATAATTATGAAAAAAATATTATTATATTAATTACATAATATAATTTCATTAAATATAATATATCATTTTCGTTATTACCTTTTCACACAAAAGAAATTGTGATAATGTCATTCATTGATGTGTGGACTACCGCCTCCTCGAAGCTGTGTGGTTCATATTTTTTCTTACTGCATCACAAGAATGATATATATATATATATATATTAATATATAATTAAATAACTTTAAACTTTTTATATAATTGTAATTATATAATTAATAATGGTAATTACATTCATTTCATAATTATCATTGAAAATTGGGACATTACACTTGTGTGTGTCGGACCTACCATCTCCATTATCGTAACGTTGGTATATTTTTCATAACCATAGTACATGATTGATATTAAAGTATAATATATGTATACATATAATAATTATGAAACTATTAATATATTGGATATTCTTAATTATTACTCTTTGGACCATAGTAGACCTTCTAACATCAGTTTGGACATGGAAAGCGAATATTATCAAAACATCAGAAATAAAATTAATTTATTTCATAATTGAATATAACATGATTAAAATTTAATTAAATCAAATAATATAAATTAAAATTTTTCTCAATAATGAAATAATAAATATAATTTTATTATTTATGAAGACAAATAAAAATATCACGAATCATATTCTATGTAAAAGACACCATCTAAATCTCCTTTCATTGAGTAACATCTTGATATAATGAACATTTATTATTTAATAAGGTGTTTGTAAATCCCCTTTGACATGTTATATATGTAATTTCAATATTATCATGTAATTGACTATTTTATATAATGATATACTATATGAGGAATATGATTTATATATATCCAATGTGATATGACCCTTTTCATTTAAACAATTATATTATAATTCATTCCTCTCAACTATTCCTTTTCCATGTATATGTTTTTAAATTATTATAATGGTTGGGGCTGAAGCATCAATTTATTATTTAAATCAAACACCTATTTAGTGTTGGTAGAGGGAGACCCATTACATATACTGATGTTCGATGGCCAAGTGGCCTGAATATAAGGCTTGAAATCCCATTTATGGCCCAAAGACCACTCAGTGAACAGTAATACTGCAGTACCTGCGCTGCTACAGTGCATACACCGCTACAGTGTTTCCGCTTCTATAGTTCTGTCGGTGCAACAATTCCGCTACTGCAATAGTACTATAATAGTTCCCCACTATAGTACTACTACAGTTAACCACTATAGTACTGCTACAGTGCCCAAAATTTTGTCCCTGCACATATTTGATCCTGGGTATTTTGGATGTCAAGAAGGATCTTGTACCACATGGGTAGAGGCTCATTGGATATATGTTTTTAAAATGAATTTATAGATATTTCAGATTAATAAATTATATTATTTAACTCTTTATCCTTAATTTTAATTATTTAATAATGTTCTTTATTTACATGTTTTATATGTATTATTTTGAAAAACAACAAATAAAATATAACATTCATAATGTATAATGAAAAAAGGAGTTCTTTATCTTGTTGTCGTTACTTAATTCCAATATTCCTTTTAATGATTTCATGTTTTTGTCAATGAAAATACATTCCCTATTTTTTATATTTTTTATGGAATTGTTTTTCAAGTGAAATTGGAGGTACGGTAAACAATTGGGTATTTGAAAGAAAATGTGATTTTAATATCCAAATGTGATTTCTATACAAGTTAAAATGCGTTTATTAAAATGATAAATGGTGAAAAATTATATTCACAAAAATGTTTTATTCAAGATACGGTACCTGATAATTAAACGATAGGGTGACCAAAATAATATCTTCTGATATTATTATAGGTTATATGATGGGGGTATTCTAGATAATGTCCAATGATCCAATTACAACATATACAATAGGGAGTCCCAAATAGTATATAATAAGAGCATTATATCAATACAATTACTTTGGTAATAATAATATTGGGTATTTTCCTTATGTTAATTCTTCTTAAAATTGTTTATTAAGGGTTTTAAATATATGATTATCTTAGAGAAAAACATTGTTTAAATTGCATTCTATGGGTTTTAATGATTTTATTTAATATAAATGGCGGGATTTTGTTTTTTATGAAACTAGTTTATTCCATATGATTGATGAAAATTTAATAGAAAGTTTAATTTTATATTATTTTACTTGTTTTCATATTACATCAGATTTTCATTCATTTTTTATCCCAAACTGATAGTTTTCTTACCATCCCACATTTTAAAATGAATTTTATAGGACCTATTGATGGATAAGGGAATGGAAGAAGTCAATTTTATTTTTGTGAAGTTTTTAAATAAACGAAATCATTCTGTTTTTCAAATTATTATATTAATGGAAAAATAGATAATATTCAGATGTTTCGCTTTTTTATTTCATGGGTTTTTTGTATGAGTACAAGAAAAATTATCTAAAACTCTAAACCTCAAAATATCATTAAAGTGATAGAATGTAAATTAATAACAATCAATTATGATTATGAAATTATTATGTTTTGAGACTTATATATGTGTTCATGTGATTACTATTAATCATAATCCCTTTATCCTGATATCTCTAATCAAACATGTCACATGTTTTAATCATCAATCTTTTTACATGTTGTATCTATATTTGGATTTCTTGAAATGATAATTCCCAATGAATTCCAAGGAAATGGATTTATTGAGGTTGTTTCATTCACATTAAAGCGCATAAGATATATACATATATTAATGAATATAAGGGAAAACTCATTTCATTCATTATTCGTTACTCTTATATTACTCATGAAGTACAAAATATTTTCTGATTCACCATGAAAAAAATATATTCGCAGTTTTGATCAATACAAAAGAGTATTAAACTAATAATTTCAATTATTAAAATATCAAATTCTATTGATTAAAACACATTGTTTTAGATAAGAACAACTAATTACCAAAATTATATGTTGATTTCCTACTGGCATGTCATGTTATTTTAATCTCATATACTAGATTCTTCTACATGAAGAAACCATGGGAAGGTACATCAATGTCATAAGAGCCCACACCCCTGATATCCTATATCATTTTTTTCCAATAAAATTAAATCCCCCACCTATTTAATATATATATATATATATGAATATTGTAGTGATTCTTCTAGGATCCCATCATAGTGGGGAACAATTTTAAACATTCTTTGTGATAGTTACTCTTGTGACATTATCATACAATATGTTATTCAGATGAAAAATCATGATGTGAAATTATGTTTATCAATATTCAAAACAACTAATATAGGTAATAAAAAATTACAAATAGGATGAATCTATGGAACCAACTCTAATAATGTACACATCCAAGAATTAAACTATACTGTGGTTTATAAATCTATAAGGGGTGGATCATGTAAATTATTTTTGATAAGTCAAGATTGTATGTGATATGTTAATCACAAATGCTGATTACTTTTCAATTGGGATTATATATAAAATAATTATCTTGTAGGTTACTTTATTTGGGGAATCAATGGTTAATGATTATTTTCCTTGAAGTAGACATAATAGGTGGATTTATAATGAAATAAAGAGAATAAATAATTAATTGAGAAGCTTAAATTTGTTTTCTACTTATTATTGGACCAAAGAGAGAAATTTAGTTGGGTTATCCTTATGATGTACAAGATGAAATACTCATGCAATATTTTATCCCTTTAAAATCTATTCCATCCCATTAAAATCATACCATATTTTAGGTGGGTGTGGTATTTTTTGGGGGCTATCAAGTAACTGATGACTCAAAAGGGATTCGCTGGAAGGGACAAGTTCAAAGTAGAGACTAAAATCAAATTGAAATTGAACAATTTGGTATTTATAAAATTTATTAGTGTTTCCTCATAATTCATAACATTCATCATGAACCAAATTTTCATATTGAATCATAAGAAATTGATTGATTACTACTTACTTCATTAATCGACCATCCCCAAAATAGATGATGTATGAGTAAATTACCTGGATTATAATTATATAATATTTATTAATTATCCAACATTTTAATTATTAAAATTTTTATAGTCATCCAGATACCATATCATATGTGTTTTTGTAAGCCTAAATGACGTTACGACTAATGAATGTAAAATCAATCATTTTTGAACCATTGATATTATATTATAAAGAATTTTATTTTTTTAGGAGTTAGATGGTTATATCATTACATACAACCACTACATTTTAAAATAATTCATCATTTTATTATGGTTCTTATGACCATTAACTCTCTACACAACTGCCCATCTTAGGGAATAGATTCTCACCACATAATATATAGAATAAAAATGATTGATAAGGCCCCTAAAAAGAAAGTAATCATTTTAAAAATCACTATATACATTCTAATTTTTCATCCAAAAGATAATCCCTAGATAACTAGGTACATAATGGAAGAATAAAATGAGGAATAAATACGTATATTCCTTCAAAATTTTATGTACCATAATTAGTGGAGTATCAATTTAAAAGAATATGTTCCCTTTACTAAAATTACCACACATTATAAAGCATAGGTCCCTATGAGGATGGAATATCATTTCAAAAACAATATGTCCCTATATCGATAAATGGTCACCATTAAAACATGAGGTTACATTTGTGAATATGACTATATGTGATGGGCCCTTTGGAGAGGATAACACATAACCAATTTTGAATTCAGTGACCCTGATTCATCACCTTTGGGATCTCCTCCCCTATGACTTTAAATACTCTTTCACAAGATAGGGGCCTACAAGGGTTTCTATTACATTAATTCACATGGTTTGGCACCATGGTGTTTTTGTTCATTCTGGGTATAGTTTTAAAAACAATCAAATAGTTGATAATTGGACCTCATATATGTATTTTTCTTCCTCATGATCACTAATTTCCTTCAAATTAACCAAAATTAACTTTATGGACTCCACTTATTGATTTCAAGACCAATAAAATTCTAAATAGATACCTTCTACAATATATATATTTAAATGATCACAAAATAAATACCTATTTTTACCTAGTAATAAAAGAAACATAGGTATGTAAAACTATAAGAATGTGGGAATGGGATAAAGTTTATAAAAACATATAATATTTATCCATGAGTTGAGTTTTCAGAGTAGTAGTTTCATAATGATTAGATAACCCAAAAAATCATAGAATATAAAAGAATTTTGTATATATGTGTATGAAAAAGTTATCATTATGAATTAAAATAACTTATTATAAGAGTAATATGCACACAACAATTAAAAACAAAACATGGTGTTCTGAACTAAAAATTATTAACACATTAAATGATAATATAAATGATACTATAACAAAATGAATAATGGGAATCATAAACATGATTCAAGTTATCCTTATCATTAATATGTAGAATGTTATTTCTAACAATATACTAGACTTTGTTATCTAAACACATTATATGTTATCATATTACTACTGGAAACTAAAATCTACATTATGAAATCTTCATGAAATTCATCGATCAACGTGATTGACCATTTTTTATGGTTCTAGAAACTATAATCCTAGCTCTATATTCCATAGAAAATCAGTTTATTAATGTTATTTTAAACTCAATTATTAAACAAATATGATATAGGATTTGTAAGGAACCATTATCTCTATGAAACATATAAATACTATAAAATAAAAATACAATAAAAATAAATCTCATAATAATGAGATATTATATACTTCGATTGATTACATAATCTAAATAGTATCATTTTACTCTTTTCGGACTTGAAGATATTATCTTATCTATATCAAATTCTCCAGTGGTAAGATTTTACATTATTTGATATAAGTTCTAACATGATTAATGGATTATTCATCATCATCTGGTTAATTTGGTTTTGAACCACTCTAGTCATGGTAATAATTAGGGATGTAAATGTAACAAAAGTCTCAATACTCTTTATATTCTTACTAAAAATTCTTCTATATTTAATATTACAAGTTTTTATTCTATATAAAAAATTGTTATATAATACATTAACAATAATTGAATTATAAAATGAATTTATTGGTATTTTTAAAACTTGGGATAATACGATCCATTGATTCAACAATTTAAATTTTTCTTGAAATAATGAAAATGAATTAAATTTGAAAAAAAGTTGAAATAATCATTTTTTTCTTACATTTCCCCCATTACAATAAAAATATATCATCTCCCCCTTAAAATTATAATTAATAATTTTTATGACGATTTTGGATTTAATTTTCCAATTTTCTCTAAATTTTTAAACATACAAATGAAATAAAAAAAAAATTAAAATTAAAATTATGGAGAAATTTGTCCTCAAGAAAATAAATTATAATATAGAAATATCTATTTTTAAAACACTTGGAAATTTATGGAAACTTTATACCTTGGGTTTTTAATATGAGACCCTAAGAAGAATCCAAACACCTTTCTCCAAATTTTAGTGATATAGGTAGAGGAATAATCTATACATCGATAGGTAAAAAATTTTCTACGAAAAATAAATCCATAATAAAATAAAATAGTTGTGTTAAAAATATTTTCCATTGGTAAAATTAGAATAAATTTTTACTAGAATCTAAAGAAAACTAAAAAAATAAAAATAATATAGTTATTTTTATGAGTTTTATTTATCATCAGATTTAGTTTCATACTTTTATTATTTTACTCATCCACCATATCTATTTGAGTGGCTAGATATTTATCCTAACTACCTATATTTTATCTTGTAGAAAATATTTTAAAATAATTATCAAAAAATAATTCTTTATTACATTCTTTTTTATTATATTTTTTCCTAATCATATATTCAAATACCTTATCTCATCAATAGATTATGACATATCATCACCCTTTTTATAATAATAATTTAAAATATATTAATTTCAATTTAACCAACATCAACGGAAATCATAATTTTTGAAAAATTGTTCACACTTCTTGAAGATGGAATTGATATCCTTATCATGGAATTTCATATATTACAATTATTCTTCTCATTCAGTTCTGTATCTTCACAATTAAAAGAGAAGAGTGACAATGAGTTTCCAGAACAATCATCAAAATATATTTTTCATTACCATTAATTTTTATCATCATATTAATAGGTGTATCTAAAATATATTATTTAACCTTAATAGAGATTAATACTTATGTTTCAACATGAGAAGATTTTATTATCATAGAATATCTCATTTTATTTTCTCCATGGAAATATTTATATTGATATTTCTTCATAAATCCTAATACTAAGGTTTATCACAACTAGATTTTGGATATCCAACAACACTTATTTTTATTTTTTATTTTCTTTATATATTTCATTAAATTATTCATTATAAGATTCAACCAATGATCAATGTTTTTCAATGAAAAATGTATCAAAATTATATTGAATATTTTCTATTAATATTTATGTTCTCTATGTTTCTTCTTATCTAGAGTCGAATGTAATTAAATACACCCCTTAGGTATTTTTTATTCTTCCTTGGACACATTCATTCTAATTATCTTGATTTTTTCTTCGAATGACATATGGTCGATCTAGAAAAAAAACAACCAATTAATTTTCAATAACTTTTATTTATATTATATTTAAACATTAATCGCATCCACAAAATATTTCAATAATAACTCAGATTTTATTTTAACCCTTTAGGATGATATTCTATCACAAATCCATTAAATATCTGTAACAATAGTAAAAAATATTAATCAATCATGAAACAAATCACTATTACAAGGCTAATGTATTAAATACATTTTATAATGAACATTAGAATATTCTAAACCTATAATTTGATAAGAATTTATTTCCTGTAAAAATCAAAAAAATTCATAGTATCATTTTCCCTTATAATTATTAGTATATATGAAGGAAAAAACTAAAATATAATTATTTTTTCTTGTAATATGTTGATTTAATTTATCTATATTATCATTAGAAAATAGGAAAACTGGTCATGGTATATATTTTCAATGGATACAATATATTTTATATTTTAATTAAAATAAAACATTGAAATATAACTATAATTTAGGAAATATAAAAATCATAAATATATTAAAAAATAATAGCAGCTGAAAAATGTTAAAAGACCCCAATTTTTCTTCTCATAGTTCTATGAATATAATAGTTAACATAAACTCATTTATAATCATGTATTAGTTGAAATAATAGTATTAAATAACCACTATAATATATTCCTATACATGGAATTTAATAACATCCATTAAAATAAAAAATTGATTTAAAAAAATAAACAAAATAATATTTTAGGGAAAATTTCTCTCATATGAATTCCCTTGATAAAGACCATATTGGATCAAAAAATAAACAGTCCTTTATAAATTTGAAAATGTTTTCATGGAAGGGTTACATTGAATATGTAAATAAAAAAATTCCCTCCCATTTTATTAGATATAAAATGCATTCTTACAACATCAAATTATTATCTTTGATATAAATGTCCTTAAAATCACCCAAAAATAACATGATTATACAAATTTCATTAATGAACTAAAATTTCAACATCCAAAAGAACATATTTGATTTTATGAAACCTATATAAAAAACAATATAATTGTGAATGTATGTTTTAAATAAAACAATAGTTCATTAAGAATCCATAGTTTTAAAAAATATAATTTTCATTGACTGTTATCTTTAGATATACCAGAATGATTTTATTATTTGAATGATGGTTGTAGATAGACTTACTTAAGGATTGATTTTTTCAAAAAATAAAAAATCACAAGATATCATATTAGATAAATGTATAATATCTATACTCCACCAATATAAATTAAATTAATGAAATATATTATTAAAAAAAATATTTTGAGACATACTAAAATATAATTAAATGATAAAACTATTTTTTCTTATTTTAAATTCCAATGTTATAAAAAAATTATAAATTTATTTTCATATGATGGTGTAAAGTGATTTCATTTAATTGTTAATGAATCCATAAAAAGATATACCTCATTGATACAATTATAATTTTAGAAGATATTATTCAACACTAATACTTTTATGGTCTTCTGGTGATCAATTCTAGAATGATCTCTTTATATAAAAGATCAGGATCTTCCAAAACACTTATCATTTTCCAAGGAATAGGTCTTCTACCATATAAATCCTCTTAAAAATTTAATAAAGGAACATGTTTAGTGCTTGAATAAATTAAATTATATGTCAAAATTGTAGTGGATTTATTTTCATGACTAATATTAAATATATGATATTGTTTCAGAAGATAATACATATTTACCAAAAATTTGTGATAGATGTTAAATATTCATAGAATGTTCCCCATTAATTAAATAACTAACATTAGATATAAGGATTTATTATCACCATGCTAGGACATTACTTGTTTTCAAAATTTTCTCAACATCAAATGAATGGTCATAAAATGAACATACATTGAATTAATTAATAAATTTTAAATCAAATAAAAAGAAAAAAAATTAAAATTTACTACAGAAAAATATATCTTAGAATTGATATTTATATTCTCATCATTTTCTATATCCAGTAAAACCATAAATTTATTAAATTAATTTTTATAATATAATAGTCTCTATTATAGAATGTCAAAATAATATCCAAAACAAATAACACAAATATAACTATAAATTTCATTAATTCATTAGTATATTTAATTTTTAATTTCGTAATTGTATCATTTTTTAATGTAAAATATAAATACATCATTTTAATGAATATATTTTCTTATTATGATTTAATTTTAGTTTTTTCCAAAATAATTTTGTTTAAAATTGTAAATACATTTTTTTAAAATCATGAATTTTATGTCACAACATGGACGAAAAAATAAAATAAAACTATAGAATTATTTTTTTAAAATATATGTTTTATATGTTACATTTCATATTATGATTTTTTTTTAAATTTTTAGTCCAAAATATGATATTTTATAGTTGATGCCACAGTTTTCATAATTTTTAATATTCATTATACATTTACTATTTTAAAATCTACTTATTTTAAAATTATAAATTTAATCAAATTAAATGTATTTAACATTATGAATTAGTATCTAGTAATTATGTAATATATAACATTTTCCTTTAGATCATGATGGATTTATTATTAATATAATAAATTCAACCCAAGGTAAATGTTAAAGTTGTAAAAGTTTAAAATATAACCATAAAGAGTTGAAAAATGTTAAAAACATGTGTTCTTTTAAATTGAAGATACATTCTCAGACATCTAACAATCCAACTACCGTATTTATAATTTTTTTATCCTCATTCCTTGAGAGTGATTTCCCATTAGTGAAATATCATTACTATTTAAAACAATGTCATATCTCTTCACCTAAAATAGGGAAGTCCTCTCCATACATCATTAAATAAGAAACTCACATAGTTAAACCCAAAATATACCCAAAACACACTCAAATAATTGTAATCCCCATTCTCCTCAATAGACCACCCGATAATGTAATAACCCATTTGCGATGGAGATACAAAAATAAAAGAGGTATGAATTTCTACTAATCAATTTATATTTAAATTTCATTAATTTCACTTATTTTTCCTCATATTCTACTAAACCATATTAAAATGATAAAATAGAATGAATTAATTTGATTTTTTAATATAATTAGATAAAATAATTAACCAAATTCCAATTTTTTTAAGAAACATAATATCATAATCTATGCGTTTTGTAGACTACCACCTCCCTGGTGAAACATGATTCTTTTTTAAATAACCACCATATAATAATTGTAATAATATGAAATTAAATATATAAGTATGATATTAATGAAATGATTTATATATGAGAAAAAGATAAAACAAATTACTTGTTTTCGTGATCCTATATAAAATGAAATAATCACACATAAGTATATGTGTTATAGAAACTCCATGGAAAAATTGATTTATATTTTTTCTATTAATCCCAACATTTCATATAAGGTATTAAATAAGGTTTCATAGGGTAAATAATATTTTTATATCACTATTATTGTGATATTTTGAAAAATGGGATGACCAATTAATGTTATAAACAATAAACATTCATTATGATATTTAATATCATAAAAGATCATTCATTGAGGGATATTTTATTTCTTGTTAAGTAATATTTTCAGATCCATTAATGTTTTATATACATATTTATAATTATTATGTATCATAAAAATGAACACTAAATAATATAATTATTGTTCTATTATAAATATATAAAAATTAAAACACCTTAAACCAATTTTTTATATAAGGTTATGTTCATGTTTTGGTTTGTTTAACAACCTACATTAATAATTATATCAATTTATATCATGAATTTATTTGGGAACATAATTAAATGTATAATATAATATAAATTATTTAATAATTATGTTTCTTTAGTTTTTGAGGCATTATATCAATAATTTATACTTCAAATAATAAAACACCCTTCATTCATCAAGAATTAAAAAATTGAATGATATAGATTTCATCATGAAGTATACAGAGAAAATACTCATCCAATAAATTTAAAACATCATAAATTATAATAAATAATTCAAAGCATTAACTTCAATAACCATGTAATAATGACATTTGAATGAATGATTAATATAGACATTGTCATTATGAAACTAGTTCAAATAGTCAAATTGGTAAATATATGATCGGAAAATAGGGATAAAATATATAGATAATGTTTTTTGTGAATATTATAATGAATTTGGATATATATCATGTTATTAATAAATTTATTATTAAAAATATTTTTTTATACAATAGTTTAAACCACATTTGTTGAATTATGGTCTAGAGTTACGGTTTTTTTCATCCGAAATCCATCCCTTTGAGAAATATTTTTTATTATACTCCTAAAATAATTTATTTGGTGTATATACTATGTCATTTATAACTTATATCATAAAAATATTTTTATTAATGATATTGGAAGATCAATTTGAATAACTATCATTGAAGTGGATTTGATTGAATTGAAACCCAATAAATATGTTGGTTCTTCCAACATAATTATCAATCTTGTGGCCCACTTTTAAATTCATGAAATATTGTATATTTTATAGTACATAAAATTTCTTGGATGTGTTTTCCAAATATAAATAATTTATTTATATATATATATATATTAAAATTTCTATTTTTTTGTATCCATAAAATTTATTGAGTTTCAGTGTTTTGAAAACTGTTGTAAAAGTCTATAATTTCTTTGGGTGGATAACCTTCTTATGTTTTGGTGAACTAGAAGTGTGTTTTTATTCCTTATTAAAATATTCCTATAAAGATAATTGAATGTGGATGTGAAAATGAAATATATTCAATGATGGGTAATCACCTAGAAATTATTTTTTTGATCATTTACCCAATTATCAGTTTGATTCCAGATGAATTAGCCAAATACTATACAATTTTCAGGAAAATCACGAGAGTACGTATTATAATGTTCACTCATACTTTATTAACCATGATGAAGTATTTTTTATACCATTCACTTTATATCCTAAAATTTATAACTATTGTACTCAATTAACATATTCCTTGGATAGCCCAGCACATTGTATTTTTCTACTCAAATATATTTCTTAGATAAGTGTACATCCTAAAATATTGATTATACCCTATAACATCAATGATTACTGATGGATGTTCTCATAAAAATATACATTATTCAATTAAATAAATATGTATTTGTTTATGATATTTTTCATTATTTGGATAGTCGTATTATTGTTCAGCTATATGTTCCTAAGAGAATGGTATGATATTTCATGGTACTAATATGGTGGATACATTGGAAAAAATAATGTAATGGGTTTTTCCTAGAGTTATGTATCCCCTCGATGCATGGGGGTCTCACGAGATAACCTATATTTGGATTTATTGTATTCCACTAACTATATCAATATATTTTGGAAAAAATGCCTTAAAGACATATGTTAATATATTTAATTACGCATTCCTCCATTATGAGATGAATTATCATTTTCATCCAGCCTTTCTATTTATTATCATGGATAAAAAATTCACTTTGACTATGTTAATTTGGAATTCAGGTTTTTTGTAAATTATTTCCATCTCACATAATACATATTTAGGTTATGATAACATTATTTGTGTCATACTTTTTTCTGTGAATTTGAGCATAAACTCATTTATTTCCCTTTCATTAAGGAATCCTAGAGGAGAACAATGTAAAATTTTAGTGATTTAATGGAAGGTATAATAATGCCCTTTAAATGTAATCATATACTATATTATGTTTTAAATGTAATGTACGTATACAATGTTTTATAATAATAATGATGTATTAGATCATTGGGTAACTCTTCTATTATCTAAATATAATGTAATATTATTGAGCATGTGTAGATTTTATCAATACTCTATTTTATTATTATTAGGGGGTGATTGTTAAGAACAATACTCTATCTTTTTATGATGATTTTTATGCTCACAAATACACTTGTTTGTTATTCTAATTAATTTACCTTGGGTATATTTTAGGATATAAATATTTATTTATATTCATTTTTGAGTGATATTAATGTGTTTAAATAGCACAAAATATTTGACAATGTATTTAAAAATCATTTGATCATGTTCTGGAAACATTATTCATACCCTATGTTGAAGAGCGTAAGTGTAAGGACAAAATTCATTGTTTACATTACTGCAGTACAAAAAAAATTTTGTTAAGAAACCATACATTATCAGAAATGGATGTAAGAGGAACCCTATGTTTGGAAGGAACCTTTTGTAATATCAGAAAAGTATGGAAGAAGAACCCGATGTGTGTATGGTATGTTACTCAAATGTATGGTTCATCAACCATAATTTTATAATGAACCGTACATTCTATCAGAAATTATGGATCATGTATCTTACATTTTTAAAAATAGGAATGTATGGATAATATACAATACATTTAAAAAAAAGAGAAAAGTATGGATGACCAACATTACATTTTAGATTAACCATACGTTGGAGATCAACATTATGTTTGAGATAAACCATAAATTTGAGATCCACCATATGTTTTTAACTTTACATTCTTATAAATTAATACTATGATGTTCAAACCTAAGTTTGGTTTGCGAATTTAAATGTAGACTTTATTGAGAAACTGTCATTAAGGGGATTATTAGGCTGTTTTCAAGACAGATTCAAAACCTGATATTAAATCACTTATTTGAATGATTCAAATACATTTATTTATGATTAAAATTATCATCTTAAGAGGAGTAATTTGTGATGATTAAAAAGGGAAGTTACGATTCCTCTATTATTCGAGCATTTGAATATCGCAATTCTTAAGGAGACTTTTGTGGATCTAATATTGAAAGGAAATGCTCTTATTTAATATTTATACATCCGTGTTATATTTATATACCAAATGAGTGAGGTGGATCACTGTGAAAAACATTAGAAGAACAAGATATCATGTTTCTTGGCTATAGTTTTTACATAGGTATTCGAGATATACAGACCTGCTGTTACAATGTACAATAAAATACTATTGTCTAAAGAAGAAGTAGTACATTGAAGATACACCATTTCTACATCATTGATCTATCATGAATCCATTATTGTTGGAGTTGGTAAATTTATTTCTATATCTATTGAAACCAAATTTACTCATAACTTCTCTTACTTGAAGAGAATCGTTTCTGAAGATGGTGATAAATCTATTGTCAATTGTGTGCTGCTGAAACTATGATGAACGTCTAGAAATTGTTTTTAAACAAATAATATTTTCATTTTGAGTAATCAGATTATCATAATAAGATGTGTATTCAGTTCTGGGTATGAACAATAAGGATCTGTTTTAGCCTTATCATGTAAAGGTTTCAACTACCAGCACTCAATTGTGGACGGTCTATTGATTGGAGGACCAGATAGTGAAAATCACATTGCTTATGGACTATAGAGTTGGAGGAGTGGACAAACGTCCTTCTGCTACCTGAAAAACTATAAATCGTTCCATCTTGATATATGTTTATTTCCGCTGAATAAACATTCTTATAAAGTTAAAGGACTTATTTTGAAATCATCATGATCCTCGAATAAATTGTAAGAGGAAGAATTCACCCCCCTTTTGACCTATTTGGTATAACCCGATCCAACAATTGTTATCAGAGGGTGGTGATTTTTACAAAAATATTACTTGCTGAATGTTTTATAAGATTATACTTAGAGTTATCAATGGCTAATACATGATAAGGAATGTCAATGGTTTGAGCTCCATACTTCTATGGTGAAAACCATGGATGTTGGAATTCAGGGATAATCATCTATATATAAAATCATGGATACAATGTCTAAATAAAATTTCATACTCATTATTAACTTCTTGTGAAACATAAAACATGGAATGAAGCTACAAAAGTAGATTATGACCTAAATTCAAAAGCAATTAATGCCCTAATTTGTGGTCTAGAACCAAATGAATTCAACAGAGTATCTGAGTGCCCGAGTGCTTATGAAATGTGGCAGCAAATTGGAGTTGCTTATGAAAGAACGTACAATGTCTGAAAAATGAGGTATTCCACTGGTAAAAATAAATTTGAAACATTTAGAATATTTGAAAGAGAAATAATCACCCAGATTAATGGAAGGATTAAAGAAATTATTATCAATATCACTGCCTTGGGTTAGACTATCAAACAAGCATAACAATCACTGATAGTACTGAGAGTACTTCCAACCTAACTGAATTGGATATCATTGACCATTATCCAATCATCACCAGTCCATGATAATACTATGAGAGAATTAATTGGAAACCTGATGATGTATAAAGATGATATGAAAGATGAAATTATGAGAAAAAATTATTGATCAAAAGAGAAAATATTTCATTGAATGCAACATCCCCAAAAAATTAGGAAGATGAAGAATGAAATCATAGTGAAATTAGAAAATTATGATTCATCTAATTCAAATATAGAATTGGCTTAGCTATCCAGAATGTTTAGCATGTTACAAAAAAATAAGAATGGATTAATAAAATCCATCAAGAATAATGAAAATGATCTAAAGATTTTGAATGTTATGAATGCAAAACAATGGGTCACTTAAGACTTGGATGTCCTCAATTAAAAGGAGAAATAAATTAGAAATGTTTACAAAAAATTTTTATGAGAAGAAATACAGAATATCCATGAATTCTATTTGTAGGGTTTCTAAAGAATTCAGCATCTCATCAAAGTATGACTCAAAAAAGGATGAACTTAATCTAAAATAAAATATGTGCTTTATGGAAGAAGTTTATGAGGTACAATCCTCTTACTCATCAAATTCAAATTCTAGTTGTAGTTGTTCAAATGATCCTACTAAAATATTTTAGACAAGAAATATGATTCTTTATTTATGAAACATAAATATCTAAAAAAATATTCACACAAATGTTTTAGGGGAATGATAAACTATCCTAAAAAACATCAACAGTAAACTGAAAAATAATACTCATCAAACACAAACTATACAGATAATGGTAATAAATTAAAAAAACTGCAAATAGATGCAAATACATAAAAAAATTACAAATCTAGTTTTTATAAAAGGATAAAATTCACTAAATAAAATTCATTGAAAAATGTGTCTATAATGGAAAAGTATGGAATAATTAGTAAAGTTGAGAATCCAAAACTATATAAGAACTATATTATTACATGTACAAAAGGTATAATTTCAAACTACTGTGGAACAAAATGTCACATATCTAAAAACAACTATTTATGTAAACCTCAGATAATTGGAATTAAGAAGATTATTGACTTGAAGAGGTTATATTATACTATTGATTATATAAGAACAAAGAAAATATGGGTACACATTTCATTTCTAGATAACACGGTTGGACCCAGCAAGGTATGGGTACCAAAACAAACTTTTGTTTTAATACCTTTGCATGAAGTATGTCACAAAATTAGAACTGGAATATTGTAAATGGGAAGTGGCTATTCTAGGAATATGAGTGGAATTCATCGAAAATTAGAACACTAACTCAAAATTATTGTGGATTAGTAACATGTTGTGATAAATTCCAAAAAAAAAATTATATTTATTGGAAGTATTGGAGATCCAGATGTTGTCTCAATCAATAATGTACTATGTGTACAAGTATTGAAACACAACCTGATATGTATCACTCAACTCTATGATGATGGTTATTTTTTTGATTATTCAGACAACTGTTGTTCTGTTTTTAATGATAATTTAATGAAATTTAAATCCCCAAGAAATGATAATGTTTATACACTGGACATATATTCCATGTGTATACAAAAATGGAACATCTTATATTATATGATAAATGAGTTGTGGATTTGAAATAGAAGACTTAAAAATTGAAATATATATGATTTATATATGTAATCAATGATACAACTAGTTTATGATTTTCCAAGTCTCAAATACGAAAGTGAAAGATTCTATGATGCATATCAACTTGGAAAGAAGCACAGATGTTAAAAAAATGTTTTATAATAATTTCATTATGAATTGGTCATGGGGGGGGGGGTATTTTAGAAGATGAAATTTAATTCATTCTGCTAAAATATGGGTATTAAACACACCTTCTTAGAACTAAGAACCCATAAAAAAAGGAATTGTTGAAAGAGGCATTATAACTATTCAGGAAATGTATTGGAATATGATAAATGAATATATTATTCCTATATATTTTTGGGAAGAAGTTTTATGTACAAGCTGTTATATAATTAATAGAGTTTTAATTAGACATATTTTCAAAAGGACACCCTATGAACTCTAGAAACAGGAAAACTTAATGTAATGTACTCTAATGTTTTTAGATTAAAGCTCTATAATTCGAACACAAATGAAAACCATGGTAAGTTTGATCCTAATTTGATGAATGCATTTTCTTAGGAAATTTTGATACTTCAAATGCTTATAGAGTTTTTAATAAAATTTGAATGATTTTTGAAGAATCAGTTCATTTGAAATTTGATGAATCTGATCCTTTTGTGAAAAGGAAATACAAACTATTTTATATGACTCTAATGATAACATGGAAGTTGATAACATAAAATATTATTTTGAAAATGATATAAATAAAATTATTTCTAGTTCAAAAGAACATGACACTAATAAACCTAACATCGTTTTACCTAGATATTCTAAAACTATAAAGAATCACCCTTTAGAAATTGTAATAGAAGACCTAAAAATAAAAATACAAACTAAAAGGAACATAGGAAATCTAGTAGAGTTTTCTTCCTTTCTATCCTAATTAGAACCTATGTCAATAGAACAAGCCTTAGTCGATGAAAGTTGGATGATAGCAATGAATTAAGAACTAAACTACTTCCAGATAAATGATGATTGGAATTTAGTTGACACACCGCATAACCATCCTATTATAGGAACTATATGGGTATTTAAAAATAAAAAAGATGATCAAGGAATAATACATGGAAATAAATCAAGACTAGTATCCAAAGGATATGATAAGAAAGAAGGTATATATTATAATGAGACCCTTCCACCTGTGGCTAGATTTGAATCCATTAAGATCATTTTATCCTATGAATCTCATATGAATGTTTAGTTATTTCAGATGAATGTCAAATATGCCTTTTGAAATGGTTATTTAATAGAGGATGTTTATGTTGTGCAACCTCCTGGTTTTGAAAAATTCACAAAAAAACAGATTCTATTTTTATACATACTAAATCTCATTATAGACTTAAACAAGAATCTAAATCATGGTATGAATGATTACGTTATTTTCTTCTAAAAAATGATTTTACTGTTTGAATGAATGATCCAACCTTTTTTAATAAAAATGTAAACTCTAATATTTTTTTAGGTCAAATTTATAATGATGATGTAATTTTTGGATAAAAAAAATGTTGTCATGAGTCAACAAATTTAATACAAAAGGAATTTGAAATGAGTATTATGGGAGAAATAAATTTCTTTTTAGAACATAAAATTTATCAAAATAATATTGGAATGGTTTTGAATCCAATCAAATACATTACTGATTTACTGATGAAATTATGATTTTAAAACAGAAAGAAATATACAACTCTTATATGTACTAATATAAAACATGATTTGGATGAAATATGAAAATCGGTTGAAAACAAATCATATATAGGTATGATGGGATGTTTTTTATATCTTACTACTAGTAGGCCAAATATAATGTATTCAGTATGTCATTGTGCTAGATTTTAATCAAATCCCAATGAATCTCATCTAACTACAGTTAAATGAATTTTTAAATATTTAAAAGGAACTGATATTCAATCTCTACTCTATCCAAAAAATTCTGATTTAAATTTAATACCATATTTATATACTGACATTGGAGGTTGCATATTATATTGAAAAAATTACTTCATGAACATATTAATTTTTAGTAAAATCTTTAGTTTAATGGTTTAGTACTAAACAACAGTCAGTTTCTTTGTCAACAGCTGAGGTAGACTATGTCTCTACAGGCAGTTTTTGTGCACAAGTGTTGTGGATGAAGAAAACTCTTATGGTATTTGTTAAAAAATATTAATAATACACCTATTTTATGTGACAATACATGTGCTATAAATATTTCAAAAAATACTATTAATTAATCTAGGACAAAGCATATTGATATCAGACATAACTTTCTAAGAGATAATGTTCTTAAAAATGATATATTCTTTTAATTGGTAAGTACTAAAATTCAATTAAGAATATATTTTTACTAAACCACTTCCAATGAAATGTTGGATTTTTTTAGTGGTGGTGGTAGGTTTTTTAATTTTCAATGAAGTTTGTATGTGATTATATTAATTTTTGTTTTTTTATTATATAATGTTTTAAATAATTTAATAATTTTTTAGAATAATATAAAATTTCGGTTTTTACTTCATTAATTTATTTCACATACATTTAATTTTATTTTATATAATATAATGATTATTATGTATGTAAATGATACGGGAATCAAAGCTGTCAGAGCAGTTTCAAATTCTAAACCACTTAATTTCTCTCAAAACCCTTCGACACTGAAAAATCTTTTTCCACTCTTGTCTGCTCAAAATCAAACATTCAAAACCCTATATCTTTGATCCTTCATAATTATATGACAGAGATGGACAAGACAAAGAGAATCGAGGTTGGATAAGCTAGTAATGCCAGACATCAACGTTCGCCAGGAAGGAAGATCTTACAAGGCAAAGTAATTGATATGGAATGTCTATCCCAGACCAATATAATGCTGAAGGAAGCTTTGTATTTTCAGATTCTGGAGAAAAAATTCTGTGATGAAAACACATAATTTAAGTACGAGGTAGAGTTGCGAAATTTCGTTAAATTTCTTCAGTTTTTTCTTGCAGTTACAGATGACACCATATTTGTGAAAATTAAAGATCTGGATTTTTTTATTTCATCTATTGAAATAGATAGAATAATAAACATCTTTCATGAGGGAGTTTATCATTTTGACTTAATGAATATTAATAATAATGAACTTTGTCATAGGACATTATGGCATTTTTATTTGGTTCTACAAGTATCAAAAATATGTTAGTCAAGGATCTATAGCCCGATCAAATAATTCTTGTAAATTTTTCATAAACATCAATTTCTCAAAAGGATGTATAAAATGTAGAAGATTTAATATCCTAAATTATATTTGATTTTTCCTTTTCTAAGTGACATCAATTTGAATTTTCCTCATTACGTGATAAGGTATTTGGACTACTATTTTCAACCAAAGGCAAGAATGAACTTCTATCCCTATAAAAGGTTCATTTCAAAATTATTGTTTATATATGATATGGTGAGATTATTATATTCTAGAATTTGATGCCATCACATAAATGTATTCAATTATATAACTCTAAGGATGATTCTATTTTTATGGATCACATTGAAAGGAATGATAATGCATGTTGGAGCTGAGGAAGACCAAGATTCAACTTAGGGGGAGAAACCTAGAATGATTCATGAGGGAATGGATGTATCAAGAGTATGTGAATCTTCAAAAAAATCATGAATATTGTGATTTGATGAAGTTGATGTACATGCTGATGAGGGAAGTCAAGAAGGACTTTGGTGGAAAAGGCATAGAGTTGCTGAAGCTGGTGAGGATCCTGTACAAAAGAGTACTATTCCAAATGATGCACCGTTCAGCTATAAATTTGGAATATAATTTGTTTCTAATGTTGAGGGGGTACCTAAACTTGAAGAGGAAGTTGTACCTCAGACATAGGAAAAGCTTGGATAAGTTGAAGTGGCTTGAACTGAATCTGTTCAATAATATTCTCGATAACCAACTGAAGTTATTCAGTAAAAAACACTTCAAGAAGAACATGTTTTGGAGTTAATAAATGATGGTTTTCGTGATGAGAAACAACCTGATGAAAAAATTAATTGAGGAGTGAGTCTATTTGAAACTCATACTGATTTTTTAATTGAAAATATCTCATTGGATGATTCAGTTAATGGCCCTGAGGAAAAATCAGTTGATCCACCTGGGATAAATGTTGTAGATCATAGACCTAATGCTCAATCATTTCCATTAATTTTGCTAAATCTTGTTGAGAATCAAGAAAACGTTTCCAATGATTCTGATAATAATTATATGGAGGAGTTACATATAATATTAAATAGAGTTCAAGATGAAAATGGTTCATTGAATGTAGCATTAGATAAGGAGAGAAAAAAGTTCCAAAACGTGAAAGAATGTTTAGTTTCAAAAAGGGAAGTGGATGATTTTAAGAAGGTGTTGTTAGAAAAAGTTGGGAAATTAAAATATGAAATTTCAATGAATACATATTTGTAAGATTTTAAAATTATCATAGAGTAATAGTTCACAACTTTTGGGACCAATCAAGTAAGTACAACAAGTGCTTCGCCTGCTCTGATCAAGATATTTCCAGCCATTACAACATTAATTAAAAATATGTCTAATAGATTGAAGGATCGTCAGTGTAAAAGTGATCCATTATATGGTTTTATAGACAATAGAAAAAATCCTTTAGAATAGATTACATCAGGTGAACCAGGAGTATGCGAGTTACAAAACAGGTTTATTGAAAAGATAAATCAGTTTATAGAGAAGGAAGAATGAATACATGTGTTTTTCAGATTCAATCTATTTTAAGATATCTATTTGACTCATGAAGGAAGGGATACCATCATCCAGTTAGCAGAAAGAACGATGAAAAGGCTAACACTATAGATTACATAGCTCGAGGAAGTCATTTAGTGGCACTGAAATCTTGCTCACAAACATTTTTAGCCCCACCTTGATTCATGTTTTTATTTCTAATCTTCTATATATTTTTTCTCAATAAAATATATGTGCATCTCAATTTCATATGTTTTTATTTTTTTACTGTATTGTCTGTATTAAAATGTCAGTAATCAAAATTCAAATATTGAAAAATAGTTTATCATAGGATTTACATAATTTCATCACTACATTAATATGTGTTATATACCTTATTCTATCATTCTTTTTTATGTCACAAAAGGGGGAGAAATATGGATAATCACAAAATATTTAATTTAAATTTTTTTCTCTTAATTATTTACTCTTGTATGAAAGGATTTATTTTATTGGGAATAAATTTGAATAAACTTAAATCTTATTTACAACTGGAGAGAAACATTTAAAACTATTAATTTTTTTTGGAGAACAAAAAATATTATTTCTTGTTGAAATAATTTTGTTAAAATTAAATATTTTTCTATCTTTTCAAAATTATAATTTATATTCAATTAATTTTGATGGTTAAATTCATGGTTTTTGTGATCATAAAATAGAGGAGATTGTTGAGAAATTTTTTTTTTCAAAAATACTATATTTTATTATTATTTGGGGACGATTGTTGAGAATAATAATCAATCTTTTTACGATGATTTTGATGCGAAAAAATACCCTTGTTTGTTATTATGATGATTTTACCTTGTGAATATTTTAGTAAATTAATGTTTCTTTATATTATTTTTTTAGTGATATTAAATCGTACAAACCACATGGAATATTTGAAAAACTATTCGGAAATCATTTGAGCATGTTCTAGAAAAACATTTCATACCTTACGTTGAAGAGCATAAGTGTAAGGACATAATCTGTCATTTACATTACGGGAGGTCAAAAAAGTATGGTCAAACAACCATACGTTATCAGAATAGTATGGAAGATGAACCCTACATTATGAAAGAACCTTACTTTTGTAATATCAGAAACGTATGGAAGAAGAACCCTACATAAGTATGGAACGTTACTCAAAGTATTGTTCATCAACCATAATTTTATAATTAACCTTAAATTATATAAATAAGGATGGATCATGTATAATATTTTTTTTCTAAAGTGGAATGTATAGATAATACACGATGCGTTTGAAAGAAGAAGATAAAAGTATGGATGATCAACCTCACTTTTGATATCAACCATATATTTGAGATCATCCCTACATTTGTGATCAACCTTATGTTGTCAACATTACTATGTAAGAAATTAATTCCATACAGTTCAACCATTAGTTTTTCATTGGTAATTTAAATTTTGACTCAATAAAAAAATGGCCTTTATGCGGATTATCATACAGATTTCAAGATAGATTCAAAGCCCCATATTAAAGTGCATCTCTGACTGATTAAATTTCATTAATTTATGATTCAAAGGATCAATTTAATGAGAGCATTTTTTGGTGATTATGAAGAGAAGTTACGGCTGCTATGTTGTTCGAAAATTTGAATATAGTGATTCTTTGGGAGACTTTTGTGGATCTTAAGTGGAATGTAAATTCTCTTCTTTATTCTTTATATATCTGTGTAATTTTGAATTATAAAATGAGTGAGATGTATCATTGAAAAAAAGATTATAATAGCAATCTCTCATGTTTCTTGACATCTATTTTTACATAGGTATTTGAGATATACAGATCTGTTGTTACAATATACGTTAAAACAATTTTTTCCATAGAAGAAGAAATATGTTGAAGATTCATCATTTCTACATTGAAGATATAATGTGAATCCATTGTTTTTTGTGTTCCTGAATTTATTTCTATATCTATTTCAACTGGATCAACATAGATCTACTCTTACATGAATAATATCTTTACTAAAGACGACGATCCATCTAGATTCAGTTTTGTACTGCTGGAATAATGAAGAATATCTGGAAAGTTTTTTAAACAAATACTCTATTTATTTTGATTAACTAGCTTCTCACACTAACCAGTGTATTTGGTTCCATCTATGTACCAGAATGCTCTGTTTTAGCCTTAACCTGTAATGGTGTCAACTACCTGCACTCAGTTGTGGATGGATTGTTTATAAGAGGACCAGATAGTGAAAATCACAAAGCTCGTAGAGTATATCATTGTTGGAGTGGACTAGGGGCCTTCAATTCCCTGAACCACTATAAGTATTTTCATCCTCAGAAATATTTATTTCTGCTGCATAAACATTCTAATAAAGTTAAAGGATAGATTTTTCAATCATCACCATTCTCAAAGAAATTTCAAAAGGTTCAATTCACCCCCCCCCCCCCACTTTTCTATATTTGGAATAACCCAATCCAACAAATATAATTCCAATATCAAGGTTTTTAAAGTCCATTTTATTACAGTTGTTATCATAAAAAGTTTAGTATCATCCATGGGGATTATATTTATAGGAACCAAAGTCAATTTAACAATTACAATTAAAACACATCATGATTTATTGGAAACACTCAAGAAAACATATTTGTAATTATATTTTATTGTTCTAATGATGAAACAATTTTGTTTCTGTCATTATTGAGAGATGACAGAAAATTAGAGGAATGGGAACATAGTCAATATTAATAGTCAATATAGGTATTCATGCCCATGGAAAGTAAATGAATTTGGAGTTGAGTATAATCACATCATGACCATATTATTGTACTTATCACGTGATTTGAAAAACATTTTCACCAACATAGGTGTCTTGTTGATTTATTACATGTTTTAAAATTATTGAACTCATTTATGTGACAAAAAACAAAAGAATTGTGTCTAACTAATACTCCATTGGTATATGAGTAATGGTCCAATTACATATAAGAGATCTATATCTCATTCGGAATTACTGAATAGGAAAAAGTAATAATGGTGGTATATCATCTGAAGTGATATAAGGAAAATTTTTTGTTAGTAATTCAAAACAATAATGACATATATAAAATAACTAAAATTGAATTCTGAACATTTAATAATGTTTTATATGAAAAATAATATCCTATTGAGATTATAGAATCAATATATTGTAATACCCAAAAAAACAGTAAAATGCCAGAGGAATATTTTGATACGTATGAGGATAACTATAGAAAATTATTTATCCTTGAAGTATTAATCCATGGGGAATTTGTAGTAAAATAGTCTAGATGAAAATCATAGGAAAATAGTGTGTAAAAGGGGAATAAAGGATGTTTGGGATTTACAATATTCGATTTTCTCAGGAATAAACATCCTCAATCTTATAGGAGGGGAATACAATTTTATTAAAATTACATATGAGAAGTTAATAAACCATGACAATGTAAAAAGATGTTGATTATGGTGATAGTAAATTATTTAAATTAATGAAGAATGTACATAAACATATCATATTCCCAAAACATAAAGTAAATTTAAATAATATTCAAAGAGAACAAGGACTTTCTTATTTCTTAGCAACAACTAATGTAAATTTTCATGCTTTTTTAGTGGAATGTATTTTTATGGTTGCCTCAATTATAAATTCTTCTGTTTTTAGATCTATATCATTCTACTCTTTTATATATTACTTTTTTTTCAATAAAAACATCAAATATTATACTAGAACATTAGAAGGGGTGTTATTGATTAAACAATTGAGTGAAAATGTTATATCTAAAAATATAAGCAAGTTTATTCCAAATATAATTCATGGATGTGGAATATTTTAGGACATATTAGATATACCTATGGTTTTCTTAAATATGATCCCCAATATGTATCATCATTAAATTTAATGATGAGAAATATAATTTTAAGAGATAGAGATTAAAATTAATTCTGGTGAGGTGGAATCTCAAGACTTTAGAGGGGATTCATCATCATCTAAATCATGTTTGTTTCATCCCCCATAAGATCTTGTGAACAAAATTCAAGGAATTGTTGAAGATAAATATCGATATATTGATTGTAATGATATACTATGAATACAATAATTTTTTTGAAATTAAACATTGCTAGATTTGTAAAATAAATTCATATTCATACACAAGATAATGAATATTATTAAATCATTAATTATATTCCAGGTGATGGGCCTATATCTAAAACACACTATAATGTAGAAATGATGTGTTGGTTTTTTTATGAAATATCATTAAGATCTGTGGGATAAGAGATTTATCTTCCCTTGTGTTTCACCATGGAGATAATATCGTAATTCATGAAATTTAAGGATGGATATACTAGATTTTTCATCAATATTAGTTATATTAATACAACTATTATACTGAATTAGTATTATTTAACATATACCAATTATTTTTTTATCAATTTCATGGAGATTAATAATTTTTAAATTTCTATCTTCATTGTATTTATCACTATCTATGTTTAAAAGATTATGATATACTGAAGATTTCATTTTTAACTTGACATGGAAATTATAATTTTATGGTAATTCTTATTATATTAACAAATACAACTACTATATATTTATATTAAAGGAATAACGTGTTTTAATATTATCTTGATGACAATTTGTTTATATTTATTAATGGTATCTTGATAATCTATATGGTCTATAAAGATCATGATAGTTATAGTCAAATAATTTTGGTGGACTTCCAGAAAGAATATTATATGGGAAATATAACTATTGTGATTTTTAGTTCAATGATTTTTCGTTTATTTGTTGCATTGTCTCTATAAAAATATATATGTTGAAACATTAACTAAAAACCTTGTCAAAAAATGTGTTACCCTAAAAAATGTACCAATGGAATATTTTTTTTAGGTTTATATTGTTACTATTGGTATTCGTTTCAATATTTAACCATATTGGACAACTTATGTATCATGTTAAAGTGTAAAGGGGTTAAAATAAACATGGTGAGGGTAATTTGAGTAATGTTTTATAGAGTTGAAAAGAGACCAATTAATGAAACAATATTAACATTACTATCAGATAAGGTAGATTTTTTTATATTGAATCATCAAATAATGGAAATGGTTTTTCATTATGCATAATGATATTGTGGTTATATATGAATTATTGAAATAAATGATCCTTGATCAAGACTATCCATCTCATGACATTAAGTTGGAATCCATAATCATTGGAATTAATGTATTGGGACATATCCACTATATTGAATAATGTGATATATATACATATATAAATGGTCCACATGAGATTAATGTATATTCTATCATAGAAGGAGAATAACCTTAGGAAAAAACATTGTCATGACTTCCAAAAAATGATTAATCAATACAATACCACCATAGTAACGAAAACAAGCCAGTTGACACATGTTTTTTAGGGATAATTAAACTCTAACAAAAATTGGGATTAATTAGGATGCATGATATATAGATCTACTGAAGATAGATATTGTGATTTTCAAGAAAGGGTGGATCATTCCATTTCCTAGAAATTTTTAAACCATGGTTACTAGAAAATATTGATATGTCCTACTAATATGAAGAATAATTACAAAGGAAGATTAATGTGTTAAATAATTGGAAAATGTCCTACCTCATATATATATAATTATTATTCGAGTTTGGGAAGTTGATATATTATCCATTTATATTATAGATTTGTAGGGAACTACATGATGAAAAACATAGCTCTAATTTATTTTTACACAATGATTGTAAAAAGAGGTACTGAGATTTAAAATAACATTTCTAGTGGGATGGTATAAAAAATGGAATACTATTCAATATTTTTAGTATACCAAATGGTAATAGATTACACACAAACCTTATTATATTTATACAACATATTCCTATACCGATAAAGATGTAAAACAATAATACAGTTTAGAATTTAATTTTACATCTTGTGTCCCCATTTAATAATGATTATTTATCTGTAATTATCAATCTACATACTATGTCTTCCAAGTTCATAGTGATAAGAGAATATCTATCACATTAGTGTCTTTCCCATATCTATAAAATAAGAAAAAAAGGATTCATGGGGAATATATATGAATTGTATCTAATCATGAATCTCAGTTTACATTGAAATTCTAGAAGATCAATTACTTTTTTCTCAGTACTAGAATTCCTTAGCACTAAAAATCATTCCAAGACTGATGGGTTGTCTAGACAAACTATCCAAAAACTATAAGACTTGATGATATCACGTTTTATTGACTTATATTGTATATGAAACCAATATCTTTCTTTTTTATAATTTTCATATAGTAATACATTTCAATCAATGATCATGAAGGAACAATAACAAATCATTATATTGAATTTGTTGTCTTACTATAACCCATTGAGAATAAATTGGAGAAAAAAATATATTTTTCCTAGGGATATTAGAGGATATGATTGATAGTGTGTGGAATATTAATGATCATATTAATGAAACCCAATGTTAAATGATGTGAAATGATGATAATAAAATGATATAATTGGAATTTTCAGTTGGGTATGATGTATAAAAAAACAATTCTCAGGTAAGGGTGTAAAAAGATTTTTTAATAACTGGATATAAATTAATTGAAATATCCTCCCTTTTTAAATACTAAAAATATATAAATTTTTATACTATTTATTTTTTATGTTTCCCCAAATATCAAAAGTAGAAGATTTCTTCCAAGAACCTTTATTGAGAACATACACGCAAAAACTATAATATACAATCATATATGTTGGGATAAATTGGTAAATTTACATTTATTATAATTAACAGCTTTTATATATTCATTACAATATAGAAAATTGTGGAATAGTTAGGAATCTCACATGGTAAATATTGTCTAGAGAAATTGAACACTAAATGAGGAAATATGGGAACCAGAAGAAGATATTAGGAGGGAATACCCATATTTATTTTGTATCCATCAGTTATCCTATTCTTTATTTGAAATTATTTAAGATAGGGATAATGTATTACAATATGCACTTTTATAGTAGGTAAACACCACACCTGGACTATCACAAAATACAAATTATAACGATTCTTTATTCAGGATTATATTTATATGTTTAATTTATAAATTTGATTTTTATTTTTAGATAATACATATTTTAAAAACAATTACCAATGATATTATATTAAGATACTATTTTTGAATATTTTTTTAAAAAATATTTATTTTTTGGTGAAACGTGAAAATAACATTTTTGATAAAACCAAAATTTTTTTGACATCTCATGGATGTAAGAAAAAAAATAAACTTCAGAAACACTTTTCATGAACAAATAGTTTTTTATAGGTAAATTTATTAATTTCACAATATTATTTTTAATTTATAACCCCAAATTTCATATTTTAAATATCAATGGACATTTGTTACAAAAATTACATTAATTTATTATATAATTACTATTTTCAATTTAACATATATCAGTTTATGAAATATAATATTAATAAGTTGATTTCAAATTTGTAATCATTATTTTTCAATTATGTGGAATTTTTAATTTTGTGTTTGGGTATAAAGGATAAATGAAAAATGAAAAAACATATAATCATAGTAAATGTTAAAAAGTTAAACATAAGAAATATAATGGTAATGAGTTTAAAACATTATTAAACCATATGTTTGATTGAATAATATTGTATTTCATGACCTTATATATTATATACTATTTTATATCAGAATTTGTTTATTCACATTCCATAAGAGTTAATTACCATTATTTATTTTCTTTAATATTTAAAAATATGTCATCCCCAATCACTTATAAGAGGGGATACACTCTCATAACATCGCCTTAGACCACAAACCACTCATTTTTTCCAAAATTCAATTGAAACCCCTCCTATTTTTTCTCATACTACATTACCTATTCATTAAAAAATATAATAAATATAAATATTATAGTCAGATTTTATTATCATTATGGAACAATAATTAACTAACATTTCATTTCCCTTTAAGAAAAATGAAAATGGCATTCATGTGTTGTGAAGACTCCCACCTCCATGATGCACTGGGTTTGAATTTCCAGTACAACCATACAAGACTGATCCAAGTAGGGAATTTAAAGCATTTGAAATGTATTTATTATATATTATAGTTCATTAAATAATAAACCATATTACTAGTTTTCTGAAATTTATAGAAATGACATCATTGTCCATGTGTATGTGTAGACTACCACCTCCATTGAATGATTTATTTTTTTTCCATCACCCCCATTCATAACAAGAATTCTGAATTTTTTTGTGGGATAAAGAAGATATGTTAGAAAAAATTAATGAAATCTTATTATATATTTCATTACCTATGAAAAATATAAATAATCAACAATCATAATAAAATTAACCTTCTTAAATAATCTTAATTTATGAGAAACCATTTTCTTAATGGTGTGTAATATACTGATATCCATTTATTCATCTCATATATCCTTATAATTATAGATATATCTGAATAATAAAATCATAATAAGATAATTTATTTAGTGTATAATGATATTATAATAATAACACCACTCAATAATTCATTAAATAAAGATGTATTCATGTTTTGGTAGTTTTCACCACATAGATGGACAATATAGTGAATTTATATCATGAATAACTATTAGAACACAATTACTAGTATAATATAAAATTTAATTATAAATATTAATTTCATTTTTTGTTGAAATTATATCAATATATAATATTTTAATTATTAAACAATCTTTCATCGTTAGGAATCACTGAAACATGCTTGATAAAAATTTCATCTTCAAGGATAAAGAATAAAATAGTCACAAAATTTTGTTCAATTATCCCAAAAAGAATCAATAAAATTTAATTCATGATTATATTTAACATAATAAAAAATATAGAAATCACTTTTACGAAACAGACAAAAAATATCAAAACTATAAAAACACGATGCTGATAATAAAAGTAATTCATATAAAAAAATATAATTCATAAGGAGTATTAATGAAAATATATATGATTACACTTATAAATTAATTTTTTAAATATATATTGTTTTTTTATATAAGTGTTTATGGTACCTTTATTTTTTTCAAGGCTAGAGTTAAGGGTTTTCTACCTCAAATTCTATTACATGATACATTTTTTTATATAATGATCTTAATATCCCCAATATGGTATATATACTAAATATTTGAGATATAATATCAATAAATTACTTTTATTCATGGTATTTTATGATAAATTTGAATCCCGGTCTTTTAAAAGGTTTCTAATTAATTATTTATCATTCCATTTGTTTATTTATTTCTCAATATTTCTTAATGAAGACTCATTTTATATTAAACAGTTTTTTAAATTTTTATACTACATAAATATTAGTGGAATAGTTTTTACAAATTTTATAATTAATTTGAATGTATTGAAACTTCGAAAATTGTATCCCTCGATAATATTTATTAATATATTTTTTACCAAAACCAATGTAAAACTCAATATTTTCCATGGTTAGAAAACCATCATATGTTTTGGTAATAAAAAAGAGTGTATAGTTTCCCAAACAATACATTAAAATATATATTGGAAAGTTATTATTGATATTGAATTTCTATATATTGCATTATTTTCCCTTATAATACTTTTTTTTCACTGACCCAACCATTACTATGATTCACGATGAGTGGGCATACGAATTCTCACGAGGATAGGAACTACTAGGGTATATTCTTGTGAATGTTCAAAAATCATTTATAAACTATGATTAATAATTTTCCCAAAATTTAACTGGCATCTAAACCCAGAAAAACAATAGAACTCATTTAATATCATCTACGGATAAACTAACAACAAGAATTTAACTAAACCACTATATTTCTATGATAGTGGTAGTGTTCCGTTTACAATACCCCATGAATTTTAAGCAAAATAAGGAATTATTTACACTAAATTTTTTCCCCTTTAATGGGGGACTAAATTTTATTAATATTTTTTATTATAACAATAAATGATTTTTTATTTTGTTACAGGTTCCTCGCGTAATCGTATGTAATTCCATCGTGAATTTTAATGTGAATTAATTATAATTAATAATGTCCCATGTAGGGCCTATAATTATATATCCCCTCCATGAATCTACAGTAAGCATGAGGCAATGTGTCTTGGGTATTGGTGTATACATCCTCTATATCAGTATGGTGTCTCAAAACACGGACATCATAGTTTTTTATTGTAAGAAATAATTAATTCCATCAGTATGAAATATATTATTTTTTTAACCATGTAGAAAATTATTATCATAGATATAGAAATCCTTTTGTTACCATGGATTGAGGGTTCATGTTGTTTATTTAATCTTACAATCTCATATTTTTTTCGTTTTTTTCTCATATCTTCCACAATATCTTACACCTTATAGAGCAAGTGAGCTCACCCTTAATATTTTTCCCTTTTCATATGAAATATAGAGTAGAACTATGCCAAATTTTTTTATAGATATGCTCTAAAGGAAAATAATTATCTTATAATGAGTTAATGTTTTATAACATATTTTCCAATGCCATGTATCTATTTATGTTGTATTCTATAGATAATAAAATTTTAGATTCTTTAGGAACTTTATTATTTTTTATGAGTAACGTAATATTTTTATTGGTTACTGGTTTTTAATGTCTAGGTAAATTTAATTGGTATTAGAGGATGTTAGTAGGAATCATTATGACTATATTGGAAGAACCGAGTTAAGATAAAACATATACTTTGAAAAACTATTGTAGTATCTAGGGAACTTGTTAGAAAAATAATATTAATGAAATTTTAAAATTCAATGTCATATGTTATTTTTGTGTAAGATATTGTATAGAGATAGAGGCCATATAGAGGAATTAAAATCATCTCAACAGCTATTGTCATTGTACATATGTTTCTAGAAACAAAATCAATGATGATAGTATTGTGGCTATAACGTCTATAAACATATTAGGGTATTTAACTTGTGTTATTGAAAATACTATCAACCATATAGATAAACAAATTGTTCTACAATATGGAATAATAATTTTGGAACTCTCTATGTGAATAAATCCTCCTGATTTTAGGGGAACTAAAAATCTATTGTTTGCAAAATAATGATTCAATTCCCTAGAGAAGATCCTTCTCAATATAAGAAAGTGTGAATATGAAAAGTTATTCCTATTGGTCTATCATATTAAGTCACATACATAAAAATGGTGATCACCAATTTAAATAAATAATTATTAATATATGATAAATCTCATCGAATAGTGATCATATAATGAGTTATTCCTTGAAAAATACTTTTCTTATGATAACAGAGAATAACTAGAAAGGAAATTCAACAATCATATACAAAGGAGGAGGAAAATGTTCTTGACTTTTACTAATTCTTCTTATGTTTATCGATACACATTTTGGAGTATTTACATAGATATAAAATGAACATTGGTCATTTAATGTATGGATTATTAACAATCCTTAAAAGGGAGTTGGTGTCTCCGAATGTTTAATCATATTATGATATAGTCTCACTATCCATTATAACTAAAATGGTTTTATATTTGATTTATTTTGTAGAAGCACCAGTTTAATATAATTAACCATTTAATTATGTAATTTAATAATACAAAATGCTTGGGTGATGTTTCTGTGGGTTTACAAGCCTTTTGATAAGTTTCTAGGGATCTTTTAGAGGTGATGAATATAACGCCCCGACCCCAGTTACCTAGAATCAATGCATTATTAAATAACAGTTGAATGATACAGGGAATCATGTGTCAAAATAATGATCAATTTATTATCCTTGGAAGTACTAGGAACATAAAAAAGTTCTACCTTACATAATGAATTAAAAACAACAACATTATTTCCCATTTGATCACTCTTATATCCCTTAACCAATTCCTACAGGTTAATCGTAATATACTTCTTTGCATCCTGGAAAAAATAAAACATAAAAAAGGATGAAAATAAGATGCTCAATAAGAATAAAAATATATCCAAAACTATCATAAATAATAATAAACAGTTAATGAAATGTATAATACTAAAACACAATCATTTTAAACAAAAACTTTAGCATACTATGAGAAAGATAAATTGAATAATTCCATTTATATATTCAAATGCATATTCTACCTGTCAAATAATCACATGTTATTTTAGTATCTAATTTCATAATGTTGGAATGCATAATGTCGGACTTCATAACTACAAAGTCAAGGCCTCATGCAAAGACTACAAATAAGATTTTGTCAAGGCCTTATGTCATGACACTAGTTTGACTCCTAAGACCTATCGATGCATCATGGAGCTATAGTGGGCTCCAACCATCACTTACTAAGTCCAATGCATTCCTTATATAATAATAATGAAACATAACCTAAAAATTCATATTAAAACATTCATACGAAAGGTTAATACATTAACAATAAAACATGAATGGTATAAAAATAACACATCCATTGTAAAACATAAGTCATTAAATACAATACGGAAGATTGTCTTATAACAAATTATCCTCAATTGATAATGATGAAGGATATTTACATAGATGAAATATTCGTCAAAACTATTTTAGATAAATATCTCATATTTCTTGAAATCATTTAAAAGTCTCAATATTTATTAAGAAGCTATTTAAAATATTTTTCTGAATCAAAGTTTCCAATACAACTATGAAACTTTTAAAAGGAATTTAAATGTCAAAACATTATTTTCCATGTGAATAAATACTCAAAACCATTATTAAAAAATAAAAATCAATGAGAAAGATTTAGAATAATAAATATTTAAAAAATTTAAAATGATATATTAGTTATAGTTCCAAACCAAATGAGAGATTCTTGAATAGAAATAATTGAGGTAATAAAAAATTTATAATATCATGAGACTAGACAGATTCATGATATACTATGTCAACGTACATTATATACACCATATAATAGTTAATAGGAACATAATAATAAAGAAGTCTCAATGGAATGTCAATTGAAAAGAAATCCCATATAAAGACTGTATCTTATGTTTATAGACAAATCAGTGAACTAAAAATGTTTGAAAAATATATATACACTCAATATGATTGGATATTTAGTGTATATAAATCATTGTACATTCACACATATTCATATAAAAACTACACCGATTACATTGATGTTTAACTCAATGAATAGAAATTGATTTAAAATTACTCTTATAATGTACATATTGATGTCTTGAGAATTTAAAAAAGGAATTATTATGTGTATAAAATGTATATCCACACAAAGGGGAGTGTAAATTATTACATAATTAAATAAATAGTTATTTCATGAATAATCTTGGAGGAAAAAAATCAATAAAGGTCGCGTAAAACCCCATGAGTGGAAAATGAAAATTGATATTCCCTTGCCGATTTGGTAACATAAGAATCATATAACCCATGAATGAATAATCATACAATGATGATTTTAATACCCATAAATTAAGGTATATTTCACAAAGAATACAATAATGGGAAGTACATTCACCACAAAATGGAAATATTGGCTATATTGCATGAATCTCACGGAAATAAAGAGTGAGTTGAAAACCCATTACCACGTTGTAATCATCCATGTTGTATGAAGAAAAGTTAATAACCACCAAATGAATTATACAATACAATGAATATAAATTTAATCATGATAATATATATCAAACGGTAGTACAAAATACACCACATGCAATAAATATGTTGCGAACAATAGAAATCTCATGGAATTAAAGTGAGATAACAAACTCCTTACCTAATATTTTTCTGTAGTATAAGGTAGGATAACCTCATGTATAATGGTGAAATAATTGTTATTAAGTTATTAAATAAACAAATACATAATCATGATATCATACATGATCATCATAATATTTCATTGTTAATGATATTTTAGTAGTATCATTGTTTTGGTTGTTAACCGATTCATTTTCCATTCTATGTTTTTTACCTAAGTCATGTTTTTTATATATGGGCTATATTTGATTAATTTCCAGAATGATATAAAGATCTTCAATAAATATTTATAATCATAAAATTAATATCATTCTTAAATGATTACGACGGCGAATGAATCACATCGTGTTCATTGAGACAGTAAGTTGTACGTATGCACGAGAGAGAATATAAATCTATTGATTGTGAAATCGTATATAATTGGATTGTATATATTATATACAAAATCATTAAAATTTTATATTTATTATTGAAATAATTTATAATCATTATTTTGACCATCAAAAAAATTAATCTTTTGAATAACTAAATACACCACAACGTGGAGACGGTAAGCCGTACATACGCACATATGGTGACACTATCATTTATATGTTAGATAGAATAACTAATATGGTTGTAACATATTTATAATAACGTCACAGTATGTAAGAGGTACTGGATTTATTATTTAGGTAGGTAAACAACAAGGAATGAGGAAGAGGAAGAAGGAATGAACCTGAAAGAGGGTGGTGAAGATATTACCTCTTCTCCAGCTGTTTCAATTTGAGTTGATCAAAATGAATCTTTAGGTTCACTTTCAGATCCAAGTATGGACTCTAGGATTATGTGAGTGAAGATGGTAGGATATTTGGGCATGGGTTGGTCGATCCAAATGGCTTTGAGTTGTGATATTTAGATAAGGGGAAATACACTTTTATAAGAGATGTGGGGGTAAATTTATGAAAACCATGAAATATTATTATATTACAAATAATTTTCTATTTATAATGAATCCAAATTGATTTATTTTGAATATATGGAGTGTATGGGTCTAAATACACTCAATTAATATGTTTTAGACAAGTTTAGGTCACCATATTAACCTTATCATTTAAATTTAACTATTAGTTAAATATTATAACTTTTATCCTTGCCTTCTTGTATTCTAATGCTATATGATTAATAAACAAACTATAAACTTCAAAGATAACCTCATACATTTCATTAATGGAATAAATAAAATTATTTAATCACTATGGCTGTAACTTATATTTTTAGGAATATCAAATCAACCCATAATATAGTATTTGTTTTAGAAACTCTTTATGTCTATTTTGACTCTATTTAGTATTAGATTTTTGTGAAAATCAATAACGCAAGATTACGTCAAAAATAATTTTTAAATAAAAACTAACATGTCATATTACCCTATAAAATTATTTTAATTAATCAAAAATCCAAAAATAAATTTATTTCGATATTTATAATATCAATACTTTTAATCATTCATTAAAAAGGTTATTTCTACATCATCATTGTTTCATTAATAACATTAATTATTTAATGTCTAAAAATTTTATATAAAATACCGTTATGTAGGAAATCATTTCATATTTATAATTAATATTTATAGTTGAATTTATATTATGTATTACGCTATATTAAAAATTGATTAGTTATTAATCTTTGAATTTAAAAAATCTACCTCTTATTTAAATAAAATAATAATAAATGTCATAATCTAATAAAATTGGACCTAAGGAATCATATTTTATTACAAATTTTTTTTATTTAAAATAATCTTATCTAATAGAATTAGGATATGTGTTAGTGTAATAATAATATATTTTTTACCATTATTTACACAATTTACTTATAATAGTCGTAAATAAATGTCACAAGTTTATATTCACCAAAAAATATTTTCATCTTATTAAACAAAATTTTATTTAATTTTTTCAACATTGTCTCATGTATTATATAAATTAAACTCAAAGATGTAGTAAAATTGTGTTTCATGTAAATTTGAAAATTCTCTTAGAAGGTGGGTAAAATACGACAAAATGTTCAATAAAATTTTATACATCAACTTTTTTATAAAAATTACTCCAATGAATGAAATTGAACTAATATAGGTATTATGTAATTATATTTACTTTAAATAAAAAAAATAAATCATTATTCAAATAAAATGTCGATTTTTAAACAATAACGCAGTGTTTTTCAATATTCTTAAAATATTTAATGTTTTCAGAAAAATAAAAAAATTCACCTTAATATAATTTCAATATTAAAAATTGAAAAATTAATTCTATTTTACCAAATTCAAAACATATATGTATAATTAATTACTTTAAAATTAATTCCCATTGTTGAATCCAAAAAGAGGGTTCTTAAGAATAAACAACTATCAAAAGATTTACATCTATTTATGTAAAATTTAATATAAAATTGGTTATAATAGCCTACATTTTATTAAAGGGAAGAAATATAATCTGATTATACTTACAAACCATTAAAATTAATAATTTAAGACTATAATTTATTTCAATTAAAAAATTTGTTTTCAATTAAAATTTAGTATTTTTTACTATTCATCAAAATATGAATGTTAGTAGAAAAGTTCCAAAAAATTATCCAAAATAATTTTTTATGTCTTGATTCTAAAGAAGAATTTAATTTCATTAAATAGAGTATATAAAAGTGTCAATTATTTGTTTTAAAAAGGTTTTACAATAAAATAGTGGTAAAATTGCATTTTTTTGAAAAATATATCTTTTTATCTAAAAAAATGAATTTTTTCTCATATTATATCTAAGAAACACATAGTATATATTCTAGAATTATATGGAGTATATAAAATTCGAAATTCAGTTAATACTATTCATGACCTCTTTTTGAACGACTAATTCGGTAAGTCATGGTGCACTCGAATTTGGTGTTTCATGTCGCACAAACTGTTGAATTACATTAAGGAAAAAAACATACTATGAAATCTTTGGGTGTTAAATTCTTCCTCCATTTCGGAAATTGTGTCCTAACAATTTTAAAATTGGTCTTCAAAACTTCATTGAATGTCCCACATCAAAAAAGATTAAATACAACTTTCACATTAAATGAAAAATAGAATAGTATAAAGGTCACCCAAGATAACCAATACAAGGATTCAATGTATGAAATCAAGGTTATGGAAGATAAAATAAGTGTCCTATTTTGATGGATAGTGATGGAAAATAGAATCATAGGATATTTAACTATAAGAAAAACACAATCTTGTGATGGTATTAATAGTCATTAGTTTCCCAGTAGGAAAACTAGACGGACAATGTTATTTTTTCTTTAATTTAAATTTCATAAAGTTGAGATGTCTATATGTGATATTGACTAAGAATATAAAGAGATATACATACTTTTTAATTATTGATTCATCCTTTTATAAATTTGTACCAGCAACACATTTTTTCAAATGATGAGTTTTCAAGATGACTTTGTCACACCTGAAGTACTAGAATCAACTTCTATAGAATCATATGATCCTCAAATGATAAACTATTTATTTCCCTTGTCTTTATAGATTATACAAAACCAAAATGGATAGTACAAGATAATGTGATCTCCAAAAAGGATAATCCCTTATGGAAACAAATACAAATCATAATTTCTAAAATTTAACCATCAATACCCATAGTTCAAAAAAACAATTCAATAAAAAATTGTCCTTAAAATCCTTCAATATAATCCAAACTAATATTGAAACACAAAACATAGAAGAATTTGATTATGTAGTCTTCCGTGTAAAATTGTATCTCAAAATAACACTGATTACTCTTAAAGTCACATATTTAAAAAAATAAACATAATCACATATACTATATGATAGGTTAATCATTTTCATAAATAACCCAAATCGCTATAAATCCACAATAAAAATCCACCTTTAATCCTTGAATGAAATCACATAGTATTATATTTATCTTAGGTATATAGTGTTCCCAACAGGGATAATGTCATCCAAATTTGAATTTATCACATAATCACCAAATCTTTTTCCTATACTAGGGATATCCATTTGATAAGACATAAGATCACAAATTAAATTATAATTTATAAATAAAATTATTTAATCAAAAATAATTACTCACACTGGCCAAGGACTTTAATTAGTTTAGTGGTAGGTGATAAATCCCAATTGGACTCTGTTTGTGGGTTTGATTCCTCCATCTTTTTCTAAGAATATGGGTTTTCACACGGTCTACATGTTTTCCATTTTCAGAAACTATATTTTATTACATTACCAAAATGAAATAAATTCCTCAAAATTACCATAACATAATTTCAAAACAAATTTTATCTCATACCTCAAATTTTCATCCAAAAATTTAATAACTTGTAATTTCCTTACATTCAAGGATCATATAAACACAAATGGTTATTTATAACTATATCCACAAAAGAATAGATAATTATTCCTAAAATATTATTTTCATATAACGAACTGTAGGGTTACACATACAAGAGAAATTTCTTCCAATGTAATCCCATTAACAAAAAGAATTAATAAATTTAAAAATTTCTCCTTCCATTTATATCCACATAGGTTCTTCCTTGACCAAGAGGTTATCCTATAGAATAGTTCATTCACTCGGGTAATACCCAGGTCCCCTAAATTTATAGTAAATGAATCTATATGGATTATTGGGATCATTTTTATTTTCTTCCATATTAATCTTCATTTTTCCTCAGCAATTATTCAATTTATGTCCTTATTTCCAACACATAATGAATTTATTTGTAACACTGAAAAACTTTCCTATGTCTCTCCATCCACATTTCCTGCATTATGGAAATTGAGCTTTATTTTCTCCATGGTCTCCTCTGCTAGAGCTTTTATCATTCACTGTATTTCAATTCTTTATTAAGTAAGGTATTTGGTTAATATATATATTTTTTATCATTGTTTTGGTAAAATGATTTAGCATGAACAAGATATCTTTTACATATATCAACAATCCATTTTGATTCTCATTTCCACCTCTAGGGAAACCTTGAACATCATGTCCAATGTTCCTATGTCTTTCTAGGAATCCATCCATTGACTAACACAGGAATTATTAGTGTGAGTCATATAATCATTTAGAGAGTATGATAAAACCTTATTTTCAATATAAAACCCCTTAATATTAACCATGATTATTTATTCTCCTCTTATTAAAAAATCATTCAAATAGGTTTTTAAAGAAAATTAGAATTATCCTAAGTATATCCCTCGGGATTTTCATAACCAACAGTGCAGCAATGCCTATTGTCGTGTACCATGATATCCCGAGTCAAGCCTGAAAATCCTTGTCGGAATTTTCACTCCTTTGTACATCTATGAAAAAGCCTCCTCTACCTACTCATATCCAGACAGGGACGTATTTCTAGAAAAACATACTTAATTATTTATATTACTAATATTTTTTGATGTTCTTCTATATTAATCCTCAATGTCTATCTTAGGTAGTGTTTTCTAATAAATATTTTTTTCTAAATATATCTTCCAAGGTTTGTACTACACTTCCTTTGATACCAACTATGACGCACTGACCCCAGTTACCCAGAATTGGTGCTTTATTACATAACATTGTCATAATACAAGGAATATTTTCTTGAAATACTGATCTATTTAGTAGAATTAGAAGTACAAAAAACATACATAAGTTTTATATTACAATGTGAAATAAAAAAACAAAAATTTCTCCCATTTGAACACTCTTATATCACGTAGCCTATTCTTGCACATTATTCGTAATAAACTTCTTTGCATCCTAAGAAAAATAAAACATAAGAAATGGTTGAGCTTAGATGCTAAGTATGGTTAACAATATAGTAGAAACTATCATGAAAAAAAATTACATTAAAGGCAATGTATAAGACTAAAACAGTTGACTTTTATTCCTAAACATCAACATAATATGGAAAAGGTAAATCAAATAATTCAATTTCCTTATTCACCTGGATATTATACTAGTCTAACAACCACATGAAATATCAATATCCTGTTTCATAATGATGGAATGCATAATTCAAGACATCATAATTACATAATCAAGGAATAGTGCCAATATTACAAATAAGATTTCTTCAAGGAATTCTACCAAGACACTAGTTCATCTAATGAGACCTACCTATGAATTGAGGATTTATACTGGGATCCACCTGTCTCTTAATATTTCCAATTCATTCTTCATATGAAAATGATGAAGCATAACATAAACATTCATACTAAAACTAGAATAAAAAATGATAATACATTAATTATAAGCCATGAATGGTATAAAAATAACACATCCACAGTTAAACATAAATCATTCAATATAAAATGGAACATTGTATTATAATAAATTATCCTCAATCTAGAATTATGAAGGATATTTAAAGAGAAGAAAATAATCGTCAAAACTATTTGAGTGAAATATCAGCCTTTTTATTGAAAAAATTTAAAAGCCTCACTATTTATCAAGAAGCTATTTAAATTAGATTTTTGAATAAACGTTTCCCATAACACATAGAATCTTTTAAACGTAATTTTAATTTTAAATCTTTAATTTCCATATAAATACATCCTTAAAGATATTTTTAAAATTTTTTCATTAATGAGAAATATTTAGAAGAAGAAATATTTAAAATATTTAATGTGATATTTTTCTTAGAGTTCCAAACCAAATGAGAGACGGTTTAATAAAAATAATTGATGTCATGAAATATTTATAATATCATGAGAATAAATTTGTTCATGATATACTATGAAAAATTATAGTATATAAACCATATAAAAGGGATTTGGAGCATAATTACAAAGATGTTTCGATGGAATGTAAATTTAGATGAAATCTCTTATAAAGACTGCATCATTATGTTAAGGATATATTTGTGGCATAAATATGTGTGGAAAAAATAAATACCCTCAATATGATTAGATTTTCAGTGTATATTAATCAGAAGACATTCACACATATTCGTGTAAATACAACCCCAATGACTTGGATATTTAACTTAATGAATATAAATTGTGTTAAAATTACTGATACCCAGTTCATATCGATGGATTGAGAATTTAAAAATGGAATTATTATGCGTGTCAATGTTATATGCTAAAAAAGGGGAGTGGAAATTAATAGATAAGTAAATAAATAGGGATTTAACACATAATCATGGAGTAGAACAATCAATGATGTTTTCTTAAAACTCAATTAGTGGAAATTGAAATTTGAATTCCCTTACCGATTTGGTGACATACGAAACATACACCCAATGAAATAAGGATTATACAATGATGATGTTAATACTGGTAAATTAAATTACTTTATGCAAAGAATACAGTCATGGGCAGTACATGCACTAAAAAATGAAATAGTGGAAATATAGCATGAATCTCACAGAAATAAGAAGTGAGATGAAAACCCATTACCATGTTGTAATCAATAGATTCATATGAAAAAATAGGTACTAACCACCAAATTAACCACATAATACTATTAATATAAACATATTCATGATAATATATATCAAATGGTAGTATAAAATACAGCACATCCAATAAATAAGTGGTGAACAATGGAAATATCACGGACTTAAATGTGAGATAAGAAACTCTTTATCTTGTACCTTTCCAAAGTATATGGTAGGTTAACTTCATCTATAATGGTGAAATAATTGTTATAAAATAATACAAGAACCAAATATATAAATATTATATCATACATGATCTTCTAATATTTCTTTGTTAATGATATTTTTATAGTATCGTTTTTTGGGTTGTTAACTGAATTGTTTTCCATTATATGTTTTGTTACGTAATTCATGTTTTTAATGTATGGGTTGTATTTTATTGATATCAAGATTGATATTAAGTTCATAAAAATTATTTTTAATCACAAAATAAATATTATTCTTGAATGATTATGATGGGGAATGAATCTTATCACGTTTGTGGGGACGGTAAACTGTACTTACGCACGAGCGACAATATCATTTTTGTGATGGTGAAATTGTATATAATTGGATGGTATATCATATATAAAGAATAATTAACTGGTTATATTTATTATTTAAATCATTTATAATAATTATGATATCAATCCAAATAATGATGTTTTTGAATAACAAACTACACCAGGATGTGGATACAGTATGCCGTACGCATGCACGTATGGTTTCTTTATCATTTATATGATGGATAGAAAAACGAATATGGTTGTAAAATATTTATAATATTATAAAAAATTGTAGGAGGTAATTGAGTTATTATTTTGGTATAGAAACAACAAATAAAGTGGAAGTGGAAGATGGTATGAACATTAAAGGGGTGGTGAAATTATTACCTCTTCTTTGGGGGTTTCCTTTGGAGTTAATCAAAAGGGCCTCTTAGGTCGGATTTCTAATCCAATTAAGGACTATATTCTGATGTGAGGGTGGTTGGGAGGATATTTAAGAGGGGTTGGATCAGCCACATGGCTATAGATGTGTGATTTTGAGAGAAGGGGAAATACCCTTTTATAAGAGAGGTGATGGTCACTTTAGGAAAACCAAGAAATGTTATTTTATTATAAATCATTTCCCATTTCTAAGGGATCAGAATTGATTTATTTCTGAGATAAGATATGTATGGGTCTAAATCCTATCTACCAATAGATTTTTTACCAGTTTAGTTCACCATATTAACCTTATCTGTTAGATATAACTATTAGTTAAATAGTTTAACTTTTATCATGTCTTCTTATATTCTTACACTATATGGTTAAAAAAACATACACTAAACATCCAATAGACCCTCAAGTTGTTAATTATTTACATATATAATATTATATAATCCCTTTGGTCGAACCTTAGATTTTTAGGAATATTATATCAACCAATAATATTGTATTTGTTTTAAAAATTCCTTTATATCAATTTAGACTCTATTTAGTATTTGGTTGTTGTGAAAATCATAACATCATGAATACATAAAACATAAATTAATTCATAAACACTAAAATATCATATTACCCAACAAAATTAGTTTAATTCATCCAAAATAAAAAATTACATTTATTTGTATATTTATATTATCAATTATTTTAATCATACATTAATATGGTTATTACCGCATTATCATCGTCATAAATAAATTTAATTATTTAATGTTTAAAAGTTATAAATAAAATAAAATTGTGTAGGAAATCATTTTATATTTCTAATTAATATTTATATTCTATCTTATCTTATGTATACCTGTATATAAAAAATGGATTAGTTATTTAACATTGAATTTAACACTTTTAATGCTTATTTAAATAAAATAATAATAAATGTCCTATTCTAATCCATGTGGATATAATGCATCATATTTTATTTTTATGTTTTTTTTCATTGAAACACAATTATGTAATAGAATTAAGACTTGTTTGATGGTAATAATACTGCCTTTTTTATCTTTAATTACCATTTTTACTTTTAACTGTGGTAAATAAAAGTCAAAAGTTACTGTACACAAAAAATTATTTTCATCTTATTGAACAACATTTTACTTAACAATATCAACATAATATCTCGGATTTTCAAAATTCAACTCATATAAGCTGTAAAATTATGTTTTATGCAAATTTGCAAATGCTCCTAGAAGGTGGGTAAAATACAATACAGAGTTCAATAAAATTTTATACACCAAATATTATTATAAAAATCACACTAATGAATGAAATTAAACTAATATTGGTATTATGTATTTATATTGAGTTACAATAATTAAAATAAATAATTATTTAAATAAGAAGTAAATTTTTAAACGCTAACACATTACTTTTCACTATTCTTACAAAATTTTATGTTTTCAGAAAAATACCAAAACTTCACCCTAAGATAATTTTGATATTCCAAATTCAGAAATAAATTTTATTTTATGAATTTAAAACATAGATGTATCTTTAAATAATTTAAAATTAATTCTTATTGATAAAACCAAAAAACGTGTTTTTAATAAGCAAAAAACTATCAAAATATTGACTTGTGATTATGTAAAATTTAAATGTGAAATGACGTATAATGACCTATATTGTATTAAATGATAAAAATATAATCTGATCATTCTTCCAATCCATTAAAATTTATAATTTAACACAATAAATTATTTTGATTAAAACTGTTGTTTTCAATTAAAATTTAGTATTTTACACAATTAATAAAAATATGAATATTATTTGAAAAGTACAAAAACATAATACAAATAACATTTTTATGCCATAATTAAATAAAAGAATTTAATTTCATTAAATTTAATACATAAAAGTTTCAAATATATGTTTTAAAAATGGTTCACCATTAAAAGGTTGTAAAATTTCATTTTTTTTGAAAAATACTTCTATTATATGGAAAAAAATATTTTGTTCTCACGTTATGTCTAAGAAACACATAATATGGATTCAAATATTATATAGAGTATATAAAATTCAAAATTTAGTTACGAATATTCATGACTGCTTTTTGAACGACTAGTTTGGTAAGTCGTGGTGCGCTCGAACTTGGTGTTGCGTGTAGCGTAAGCTATTCAATTACATTAATGAAAATAACTTACTACAAACTATTGGGGTGTTATAAAGAGTCTATGAATGGTTTTTGGAAAATGTGAAAATCCTACAAGAAACCATGAAAATTGAAATAGAGGGATCTGGTTTAGCCAAATGTTTGGATCATAGGATTTTAAAATTATTTTCTCTCCTAGGAGTAACCAAGAAAAATAGGAAAAAGTGAACGACATGGTTATGCACTGTTCATATAACCATGTGAGAAAACCATGAATGGTGAGTGTTTATAGGTAGAAGCTGGAACATAGCTGGATTATGGTTTTCCAAACTGTGTGACCGAACCATGAAGGGTTCAAAATTAAATCCCAAAGGATTGAATCATTCTTGAGATTAAATTTAATCAAATCAGTTTCCTCTATTTAAAAAATAATTTGGTTTTTCTCCACCATAAGAATGTGGAGACATTCCCTATTGATAAAGAAGTGATGAATTGACAAATATTTTTGAATTTAAGGTTGAATTTCATGGTAATTCTATGTTAATGATGGTTTTCCATATATATAATTTTCTTCCAAATCATATATTCATATATCTAGTTCATTGGGGATTGATCTATGACATATGATTCCATTATTGGTGAAATTTGGTTGTGTTTATGTTATTGAATGATGCATATGGTGGTATTCTTTATATTCAACCCAGTTTGTTGAAGAATTCATGTCATTATTCGTTTTATCCATAGTTTTCCAGTTATGGGTATTCAAAAATTGACTTCTCTTCTTAGAACACAAATGATTAGTTTCATTTTTTTTGAAATGATTGATATTGATTGTGAAATTTACTATGAAATGTTTTTGAAAAGGATTGCAGAAACATTCATCAATGATAGTTTTTGGAATTATTGAATTGAATTGAAAAGTCATATATTTAATGAATTTAAAATTATGGTGTTTAAATTGGTTATTTGGTTTGATTTATGGAAATGTGTTATTTGGAATGTTTTTTTGATAAAAAAGTATTTTATTTGAAATTGTTTTTCATAATTGGGTTTTCATGGTATTGGAATACTTGTTTGGAATGTGTTCATTTGCATTGTTGTGACCTAGTGGAAGGGGCGTGATCCATTTTGGGAACATGACTATGGTTACCTTTTTTGACTTGTTAGATAAGAAAGATAATTCTCATAATTATTTAGCATTTACTATGGAATAAATGTATAGATATTTAGATATGTTGAATTTAATTCTTATGCCAAAATGGATGTTTGATAATTGGTTTAAAATAATTGTTTGGATTGATTCCTTGTAAATGGACTTTGTTTGAGAGTATTTTTATGTCATCGAAATTATTTTATATTTATTTATAAAATGTTTAAAATATATTTATATAAAAGTGATATAATGTTCTATCCTACTAGAATGTGTAGGGAATGCATTTTAGGAAAACCTAATATGTTTATTAACTGAACACCTTCTTTTGAACATTGGCTCATTTGAAATATTTATTAATAAGACATGACCAAAGTTAAAGAATCATGTTTATTTAGTGGTGCATCCTGATACTTGTGCATGGATTTTGTAGTTGGATCCCAGAGATTGTTTTTTTTTGTGTATGAATCCATTGAGTATTATAGTTTATTCTTTTTCTTCGATAATTAGATTTTTTTTGGTGTAGTTTGGAATTTCCATCTTTTGGTACAACATTGAGTAGTATAACATTGTTATCATGTAGCTGATACTGGGTTTAGTTATGGTTGCCTTAGTTGTTGTTTTTTGTCTTAAAATGGATGATAAACACTTTATTTTATTTATTCCAATAGAAATTATTTCCAATCGTTAGCATATTGGGGATGTCACCTATGTCCATGATGCAATTTTGCCCAGAAAGAATAAAATGAGGAGTGGTGGGATGTTACCAATGGTTTCAGCTTGTTCGGACCATGACATTCAAATGATATCTTTCTGGTCTGGTCCATATTTCAAATTTTAGAAAATGGCCTTGGTATGTTGGTCTGGGAGTTAAGAATAATTATTGTTTACACCTTATCATGGGACACTAAAATGTAATATGATACTGGGGAATTGAAATGTTAAGCATAAAAAGATATATATGGCCTCCATATGATGAACTAAAAGTTACCATATGTTTTGGTAAATATGTTTTTTTGAGAAACCTATAGGATTTTAATATCATTGTTATGGGTTTATCCATTAATAATGGCATAAAATTCATTGAGAGAAATTTCTTACCACTAGGAGTGTATATATAATTTTGACTAATTATGTATAATTCAGAGAAAAAAAACTAAATTTCTAAAAATTAGTGATAAATGTTTTCAAATGTGATGTATATTCAAAATTAAATGATAATGGTTTTTTGAAAATGGTTTTATCTTCAATAACATGAAGAAATTTTAAAAAATGGGTTGAAAATAAAGGGTGTTTAAATATTGTAATTTTTTTGTTATTGTTGTGATGTGGTAATCTGAAATTGAAGATCCTTTACATAATAGATTGTGATATATATGGTTTTTTATTATTACTGGAAATGAAACCTAGTTAGTGTGGTAGAAACAAACTGTAAGATGTCACTAATAATATGGATAAATCTACCCAAAGGTTATCCAACATCTGTTTTATAGTGTAGTCCATGCCTTTCAAGATATTTATTAAGGAAAAATAAGGTGTGATCTATGGAAAGTGTAACATTTAGTTATAATCTAGGATTAGAATCCATCAATATATTATGGATATTCATAAAAAGAGAAGACAAAGTTGTATGTTGGAGGGCCTTACATTCTAGTAGTGGGATTTATAAATTCATGAAAAACTGGAAAATGGGATTTAATGAAAGTATTCTTAAGAGTTTTTAACAAATAATTTTATTCACACATGATCATAATTTCTATAATGACCATCTTTTTAGCTTTAAACTATATAATCTCTTAGTGATAAGGTATGTGCATAAATTTATGAATTTAGTATGCTATTCACCCGATGTTGAAGTTAGTGAATCCATGGAGGCCCACATTTTTTGAATTGTGGATGAGGAAAGTGGTTTTCTCGATGGTTGTCATGACCTATATATCATATCACACAGAGGTGTTCAAAAGAGATAAATTTGAAAAAGGGATATATCAGGACCTACAGTTGGAGGGATACTCTTCATACCTATTGGAAGAAGTTGGAACACAAATGTAGGCAATATGATAAAGAGGGAAACCTATTTCCAAGGTAGTGTGATTTCTCAATTTGATACCTTCAATTTAGTGAATCATCCGCAAAACCCAACAGTAATTCTATATTCTTTAAATTTATATCTTAATATCCCACCAATTGACTTTATGAAATCCCACCTAAGGAAGGAAACTATTACAATCATATGGGGAATCTTTAGGTCTCTTGTCATAATGCAACAAGGTCGGGAGTTCGGGAAACATCACATATTTCATAGATGTCATATTCATCGACCAGAAAAGGGAAAAATAATACATGTTAGTAGTATAACTGAGGAATCCATAGTGATTCTGGGAATACCACATCTCCTCATGTAGTGTAACCTCAATAGGGAAATATTGAACCATGTGTAGCGAGTAAGAGGTTTTTTGGACCTGAGCAAGACACTTTGGATGAAAAATCATTACTATTGACCATGAGATGTATTATTATTTTTAATTATACACTCATTGAATAATTTTTTGACACAGGTGCATCAAATTCATTTAATTCTTCTAATGCATTTATTTTTCATGGATTGTATGTTTAGATGATGCCTTCTATTTTGAAACATCAAACTCGTCTTAGTGTAAGAGAGTGTCGAGATATTATGTGTATATCATGTTTCTAAGTACTGATTTAGGAATATTGATATGGGATATCTCTTTAAATGAAATGTATATCTATGACATAATAATGGGTATATATTGGTTGACCATGTACAAGGCTCAAATCGACTATTATACACAACGTGATAGTTTAAATATTGAAAATGGAAACATTCATATATATAGAATAGTCTAGAATATAAAAGTGGGTGAAATGGGATTTTTGGAACTAGATGTATGAAAATTATTATACATGTATGATTCCTTGAATTTGGAATCAGTGAAAGCGATTAGTAATTGTAGTTTTCTAGAGGTTTTTGACTCGTTTGAGGATGTTTTTGTTAAAAATTGATTAGGTTTTCCACCCAAAAGAAAAATGGTGTTTACGATTTATAGTTTTATAAGGACCTATACAATTACCCTTAAATATTATCATATTTAAAGAATAGAGATAATGGAAAAGAGAGTGATGTTGTAAGTGTTGGAAAGCAATGGTTTCATTCTACCTAACACGTCATCATGGGCATCAAGAGTCTTTTTTCCCAAAAGTAGGATGAAACTCTTCTGTCATGGGTCTATTATAGTATTCTTAACCAATATATGATTATGAACCGGTATACACTTCCATTAATTGATGTCCTACTTGATTAATTGATAGCATCACATTGCTTCTCGAAAATAGAATTTCAATTTGGACATCACCACTTGAGGGTTTTAAAAGAGGATATTCCAAATACAATTTTTAGAAGAAGATATGGCCATTAAAAGTATGTGGTTAGGAATTTTAGTCCAAATATTGAACCGAAAGGTTATATTGAATTTATGAATTAGGTATTTTAATGGTGTCTATAATAATGTTTAGTGGTGTTCATGGATGACGTATTTGTGTATTCAAGGACAATGGTAGAGCATGAGAAACCCATGGTGACAATGTTGGGAATCTTGAGAGACCATAGATTGAATGATAAACATTAAAAGGGTTGTATTTGGATTAAATAGGTATGTTTATGTGGACATGAAATACCTAAAAGTAGTTCTTCGGGATCTAGAAAAGATAGTGGTTGTTATATGTCTAAAACCTCTATGGAATGTCTTTGAGATATGGAGTTTCCATGGTCAAGATTGTTATTACTGACATTTTCTTCGTGATTTATCATGACTAGATTTACCTATGATAGATTTGATATGGAAAAATGATCTATTCCAATAGAATAATTAATTTTTTAATTCTTTTCAGAAGATTATAGATCCCCTAGGATCGGTACTAATCTTGATATATAAAGAATCTGAAAAATTGAACGTTGTGTATTGTGATGCTTCAAGATATTGTTTGGGATGTGTTCTCAAATAGGAAGATCATTTTGTGAAATATGTCCAATGAAATAAAAAGTTACACCATTTTAACTAACCTACAAAATATTTATAATTATCATTCCTAGTAAATTATTTGAATACATGGAGTCATTACATCATTCATTAGAATTTGATGGTTTTTATAGATCATAAGGTCTTGAGACATATATTCCTACAGATGTATTTGAATTAGAGACATAGAATATGGATTGAGTATCTCCAAATTTTTGACTTTAGTTTATGTATATAATGTATAATAGGTAATTTAGTGGAATATTAATTATGGAAAACTTCATATGAATAGATTGAAAAAATCATCATATTCATGGGTGTTGATGCCTGATAGAGTCAACATACACATGGAATGAGGAAAATAAGGCAATGTTGCAATATTCGGTCTAGTTTTCCCCCTAATTTGATTGAAATGATTCAAGTGGAACATAATTCTGATTCAAAATTAATTTCAATGATGTTAAAAATCACCATTGGGGAGATCAATGAGGAGTGGAAGATGGATGGAAGTCTAGTTTCATATTTTTAAGATCATATAGTAAAACCTATGAATTTATAAGAAAATCATGTTCATGCATACCACCATCATGATGGGTTGTTCATTCTTGATTACAAAATATGTATATGGGGTTTAAATCATATTTTTTGTGGGCCAGTGTCGAATAATGTGGTATAGTATTTTGGAGATGTTTATATCATCAGTTGGTTAAAGTAGAGCATCAGTGTGTAGTGGTTACACTGTGGTCATTACCTATTCATATTATAAAATGGGGACAGATAACCTTCTAATTTTTAATAGGTCCCCCAATATTGCATTAGAAACATGATTAAATATTGGTAATAGTGTATTGGATCTCAAATTCCAAACATTTAATCCCTATTTGTGAATCTCTTATTGTTTAGGACATGTCTAAAATCTATATATTATAATTGGAAAAGAGAATGGCATGTTAGTTAATATAGAAACAGACTAAGATTTGAGGTTTATATTTCATTTTTATAAATCCGTGTAAAAACCTTGGGAATCATATGTCCATGACTACAGTGTATCATCCTCAAATGGATGGAAAATCTGAATGAATGGTAATAATGTTGTAAGGAATATAATGGGAATTTTTAATTTCTATTGATTTCTAATGGTAATAGAATATACTTATAGTAGAGTTATACTATAACAAATATTATCAATCCATGATACATATGCATCCATCTGAAGAAGTTTTCAGACATCATTTTCATTATCTACTTTATTGGTTGGAAATTGGTGAGAATTCACTAGTTGGTATGACCCTTGTTTAAGCTGCAATGGAATGATCAAGTCGATCAAGAAACAAATATATATTGTAATGAATCATTATAAATTATATGTGTACTATCTTCGACAACAGTTTTCATTAAAGGTGTTTGATAATGGGTTATTGAGAACCACTCTAAGGCCAATCTATATTATTATCGCAATGTTAGTCATGTTATCTCCCCAATAAATTATCCCTTTTTAAATAAGTTAATGTCCTGATTAAGTGGAATATAGGATTGATTTTATATAATATTTTAGTGTAGTCCATAATATGTATCATGTATCATATTTGATTATGTATTAACCTAATCATTACAATGTGATTTGATGTGATCAAATTGACATAGAGGTGCAATCTTTGTTGATACAATTACTAATTTAAATTATTTATAGGAATGAGAGATCATGGAAAAAAAATTATCATCAGTATAGTGTGAGTTATGTGTAAATATTTTCCAATATATGATTAAACTTTGGAATGGGAGAATGGAATGGTTGATAAATTGCCCAGACTCTTGGGAAATGCTGGTTTTCTATATTCTATGGATGGAATTTCCAATTGTAAGAAGAATGTAGTACCCTCAATTGCAATTAATTAACCCATTTTTTTATTTTATATTTATAATGTGTTTGGGAAGGGTTATATAGGGTTTATAATATTTTTGAAAATTTTTGGGTCTTTTATGTAGGTGTACAGTGTCATAAATATTAGTAGAAATCAAGAACTCATACCATAAACTATGAAAAGAGAAAATGTGGGCCTCTAAAAGTTCTATGGTGAGGCTCACGGTAATTCCAAACAGTGTCGTCTCCGATGAGAATCCACACAATGTGGAAAAAAGTGTAAAATATTAATGGTGCACGATTTTTCTACTACTTTCATCGAACCAAGAGGGGGTTTTTAGTGGCAAAATCTGGAATACATTTTTCCTAACCATATGACCCAATAATCCACGGTTTAAAATTGATCCTAAAAGTGGATCTCAATTTGGATTTTATATTAACCACTTTTCCCTATATTTCTATATTAAATTGGTTTTCCCCCTCCCAAATGGGTTCCAAGTCATTTCCTTTGGATCTAGTAGTGATACGTTTGAAAATCATGGTGCATTGAAGGCCATATTTCTTGATAAGTTTCCATTCTCGGTGGTTTTCCTCAAATATACATATCTTGCATATATTGAATTCATAGATCAAGTATTTTGGGGATAATTATATGATATTAGATACAAATAACGATGTTATCTTGTTGTGTTTATTTTTTAATGACATCTATGTGGGGTTATTAGTGATTCAACCCAATGTTGTAGAATAATTCATATTATTCTCATTTTTTACTATATTTTCGGAGTTATGATTCATCACCCTTTACTCTTATTATAAGAATATGATGGCATAGTTACAACTTCTATGAATGGAATAAAATTTATTTTGATATTGGTTTTGAAATAGTAATTAATACCTTTGTCGAATCCCTCATTAGATGTGTTTTTTCAGAATTGTTGAATTCATGAGAAAAGTTATTTGTTAAAAGATTTTAAACTAATGAATTTAAATTTTTTTGTTTGGTTTGATTTATGGAATGTGGATTTTTGAGAATGATTTTATTAAAAATCTATTTTTAGTGAGATTTTTTGCACAATTATTTTGGTATGGTTTTAGAATAATTATATAACATGTGTTCATTTTCATTTAGGTTACCCAATATAAGGGGTCTATTCCACAAGGTCCCTAGTATATAGTTATCTTGTGAGGACTTGGTTGATCAATGAGAGAGACCTCATGAGTATGGAACTATCACTAGACCATGCATGTGTGGATAGGTGGATTTGTGGATATGTATACTCAAATGGGTACAAAAAATGAATGTTTGAGAAATATTTTTAATGTATAGTTTAGTTACTTTCAATTGAAAAGGATTTGGTTTGGAAAAAATATATATTTTTGGAAATTTTTTAATATTATGATATAAATTGCATTAAATGTTTTTATAAATTGTTTTATATACATGTCCTGAAATTTTATCTCCCAGTGTCCTGAGTACTAATGTCATTTTGGGAAAACCTAGTAATATTAATTACTCACTGATTACTTCAATAGTTTGGTTCATTTTAATATAATTTTTATTGAGACAAAATTAAATTTAATGTATCACATTTTTTAGTGGTGCATTGTCACACATGGGAGTGGATTGTGTAATTTGTGGATGGAGTATGTTTGGATGTTTTGTGTTCTTGTCTTTGGAGTCTTTGATCGTTGTGGTTTAGTCTTCTTCTTTAGTGCTCTCATTTTTCTCATGTTGTTGTTTGTTATTACCATTTTTTTATTTGCGTGTATTTTATTGTAATTAACTATATAGTGGGATTGTTTATGGTACGATTGTATGTGAATATTTTTATTTATATGGTCAATTCTCCCCCTATTTGTATTGAATCACATTCTATTCATTAATGAATTTTTCGTCATGGTGATATCACATAAACCATGTTACAATTCTACCAAAACTCAACCCAATTTGAAAAAACATGATTTTACATATGTGTTCTTGGGAAACCTAGAGAAGATGGGTCCAATTGAAATCTATGGTTATATCATTATATAAAATAGTAATAAAAGATTATTTAGGATTGACACATGTTATAATAATAGGAATAAACTCGCTGGTACATCTATTAAGGGGACATGAGTTTCTTATAATTATGGAGAAATAATATATCAAACTCAAGAATGTAAATGCCTTCAAGAGGGTATTGATGTTAAATGATTTAAAATCTACGAAAAGTGTTATTATGTGATGTAATTCCTAAACCATCTTGTTAATATTACATATAAAACTCCAAGAGATAAAGGACAACATTATTTGATTACAAAATATGAATTCAGTGTTTCTGATATCATGGTGGAAGTTACAATGTGTTTTTAGTCAAAGATAGAATTTTATTTCATTTACTAACTAATCACTATTTTATATATTCCATGATTTACAATAACATAAAATATCCTCTATCACCACAGAAATGTAGTAAACGATGAAGAAATAGAGTTTAAATCTTATAAAAAAATGATATCCCAGTTAGTTCTAATTATGAATCATAGAAATAACCTATTGGAAAACATGATAACAATATTAATGGAGGAATTTTTTTATGATACAAGTTATAAATTTGATTTCTAGGTATAAAGGAAAAAATTATTTCTAAATAAGGAGATTATAGATTGGAATATATAGGTCGAATCTCTTATCATTTTATGGGAGAATTAAACATATAAGTTAGGTCAAGATTCACCAGAAGTGGGTTCTATTAATGAAATTTTAGGAATATATTTAGATGAATCATGATCAATGGATACAGAATATATGCCGATAATAGAGGACGTACCCATGGAACAAAAATTCATTAATATTTTCCTAGAATAATTACACAATTTTCACTAGAGAAAAAAGTTGAGTTCTCTATTGAACCCATTCTAAATTTATGAACAATATATACAACTATATATATAATAGAAATAAATTCATTGGGAGAATTAAATAAATATCTATAGTATTTTTTAAATAATTTATTTATATTCATTATTGATTCCGCATGGGTACCCCCTCTTTTGTTTGAGAAAAATAAGGATGAGTCCTTAAGATGTTGAATGATTACTGGGAGAAAAATATAATTATTATAATAAATTTTAATTCCTTAATAGGAATCATATTTTTATCTAATAAAATGATAGGATATAATTATGACTAATATTTATACTGATAATCATAGATGGGAGTGATAAATGATGAAATGATGAAGGTAACATTTCTAATAAGGTATAGGAAACATATATTTGCTGTATTTTTTTTGACTGATTGATGTGTCTTCAATATTTATAGATACGATGAATAAATTTTTATTTCATTATCTTGATAACATTGCAGTATAATTAATAAAATATTTATTGATAGACTCTAAGAGCTATTTAGATAATTAGATTAATCAAAAAACAATTCTATATATCATTATAAAAAGTAAAGTAAATGGGAAATATAATATGTCCGAATTTGGGATCAATGAATTTTCATTTCATGGAACTATTGTCTATAATGAAAAAATATTTTTTCTTGTATTAAATAAATCTTAACTCAAATAATTTACAACACTACAGAGAAGAATTGATATCCAAGGTTTCAATTGTTAATCCAGTTACTATCGGTGGTGTGTTCAATATTTTTTCATGTTTCCCAAACCATTAACCATGTAATCATGCATTGGGGTTAACTTTGTATGCTTAGTCGAATGTGAGTTAGTGTTTGAATATATTAACATGAGGCTGATTCAAAAACACCTACAAAAATTAAAATTTAGTAAAAAATTATTTTTAATATATATTGATTCATTGAATAAAGGACTTGATTATTTTATTTTGCAGAATTATATGGTGGTAACCAATATAAATCATGAACATGAGTTTGAATCTATAATTTTTTGTACTAAAATAATGCATAAAAACGATTATTGAAAAATATATGAAATATATTAAGTAATAGGTATATATATATATATTTAATATCAACATGATATTCAATTATATCTTCTCTTAGAAGAAAATTTTTGTTAGGAAAAAAATATTTTGAAGTACTCATCCACTACACTTTCTCAGTACACAACCACACTAATGTGGTAGGTGTACTAGGATAAAAGGACAATAAAATTTTAAATGATAATGATGTTTAAAAAGGATCCTATATGTAATGATCAATAATTTTTTATACATAAAAATACATATTATGTTCTATAAGTTTTGTACTAAGGTACACCTAATGTAAATACTCCACAACAAATTAAGAAGACTATTCATAAATGTATAATAAGAAAAAAAATATAGAAAACCATTAATAGTTATTTCTTTGAAATGGAAAATAATTAATAATATTTAATATTAGAATGTTATTTTTCAAGAAATTAATTTTTATTTATAATATATTTTTTTTTAAATTTGATAATGTAAAATTAATTTTTGAATTCCCCTCATCAAAAATAGCTTCTACTGTATTTGTGATGTTTTTTAAAAATAATTTGTGTATAGGAGATTAGTGAAAATTAAAATTCATCAAATATCAAAAATAATTAATTTAATTATTTTGAAACGCTTCCATATAAAATATTTTCTTATAAATATAATTAAACATTTTTAAATATAATATTGAATTTATAAATTCATGCTCATGTTTTGAAAATTTGTGTAATGTTTTAATGAAATATTTATTATTTACAATTTAAAATTAATTATAACCATATGAAATGTGTATTTTCATTTTTTTAATTATTAAATAAATAATATTTTGATTATAATATTTATTTTCAATTAATTATATTCCATGGAATTGGTAAATCTATCGTAATCATATTTCTAATATCATAAAAAAGAGTTTCAAAATATGAGTATTTTCACTATACATGTGCTAACATTAAAATGTATTTCAATACATATAGAAATATGATCTGATAAATTATTCTTATATTTGAGAAAATAATTCACATAATATGAAAAATTTAAAATTTCTTCATTATGTATAAAATTTATATATATAGGATTAATTTTAGTTCCCACAATATCGATAAAACATTTATTTTATGATTAATATTTTTTGAATTTCAAATAGTATTTTCTGAAATATGAAAATGAAAAACATTAAATAATAATATAATATTATATATTAAAAAATATATATCAATAATGATTTAGTTGTTAATAAATTGAAAATAAGATTCGTATACTGTAATGGTAAAAATTCCCATAATCAAGGAAAATAGTTTTGATAAAAATATATATATCAATTAGAAAGTTAAATTTATAATATTAACATATTAAATTATATTAAATTGTTGATAAATTTTATTTTATAATATAAAAACTTGTTTTATAGTTTATGTAATAAGTTTAATAAAATATAAATTCACTTAGATTAAAACATCATACCTAGACATAATGGTAAAAACACTATAACATGTTTACTAAATGTGAGTAAAAACATGTTTGGGAATTTTTGGACAATATAATATGGCACACTTTATATTTACAAATGTTTGGATCCAATTTAACATTAATAATGTCTTATATTTATTTAAATTTTAAGGGTTTTTCTAATACTTCCCTTTTCTAATATTATAAAATGGGATCACATACAAACATTCAAACAAACACATATACTATGAATTTATACATTAAAATGATATTTTAATATCCCTTGAACACTATCCAACAAAAATAAAACGATTTCCACATATAGATGGCCTAATCCCAAAAAATGTAAGTAAAATTCTAAGAGAAAATCAGGTCTCCAACATAAGTATTATCTTTTTTTTAGATTTTATTTCTTCATCCAACTACCCTATGATCTTAACAATATTTCATTATTATTAATTCATTATAATAATTATACTGATACTGTAGAATATTAATTTTATATCCCCTATTTTTTATTTCATTCCACTTTTAAAAAAAATGAACATAAAGTTTGTTTACGTCGGTCTTTGACCTCCATGATGATATTTTTCTTGTAGTTTTTCATTATTTATCCCTATGTATTAAAATATTAATATTCACCATGAATATTATTAAATTATATACATATAATTATATTAAAATTATATTATTTAAACAAAAAAACCTCATTAATCATAGTAACCAATTTATTCAATGAATGTTCATGTTTGGGTAAGTTTGACCACCTTCATGAAGGATTTCATAAAAATATTTTCGGTATGAAAAATGGAACATAAAAAATATGACAATAATAACAGTATAATAAATTTATGTTTAGTATATTTTGGAAAATCAACATCATTTACTTAATATAGTAATAATTTACATTTTTTATTTTGTAAGAATTACAGAAATAAGACAACTGAAACTCAATTTTTCTACATCATAACTAATAAACTTATGGAATGATATAAGATATTTATATATTATAATATAATTAATGAAATATAAATAATGATAGTTTTTTTAACTGATGGGTAATGACATCAACATTATTAAACATGTGCAATGGAGTTGTAGTTATTAACAGCTAATGTTCATAATTCAGTATACATAATTAACATGATCTTGATAAATAATTAAAATAAGTAATATTAAAGGGTAATATGTATTTTTGATTTTATAAAATGGTATTTTAATTTATTTTATACATTTGAGGTCAGAGGGTGATCAACTATGAACAAAAAACGGTGTAATGAATTTCCACCGAATGAAAATTTATTTATACAGAGTTCTTATTTCTGAAAACATTCTTATATAGTTTGTTTGTACATATAAAAATTGAAATATTTTCTTCCTGATTGTATTTAAATCATTTAATTTTAATATAATTATATTGTGTACATTATATAGGATTTTTAATTGAATTTTTTCACAGGTCGTATGGGTTTCATTTCAAAATTTCACTGTAACACCCCAAGCTTCTATGGTACGTTTCCCTTCGAATAATGCGATAGCGTGTGTTGTACGCAACCTCGAGTTCTAACACACACCACAACTAATTAAACTAGCCGTTGTGAATAGTAATACCTACTTTTTGAAATCATATATATTCAATATTTCAAAATGGACTTCATTTTTAGATTTGGAATATCAAAATTAGCCTAGGGTGAAATTTTGGTACATTTCGGATAACATTCTTATTTTGATGAATAGTGAAAATTACTAAGTTTTAATTAAAAACAACTTTTTTAATCAAAATAATTAATAGTGATAAATTATGAATTTGAGTGGATTTAAAGTATATTTAGAATATATTTTTACCATTTAATAAAATGTTGGTCATTGGACATAATTTTACAATTAAACCGAACATAAACGAGTGTCAATCTTTTGATAGTTATTATCTCTTAAAAACACGCTTTTTGTTTTGACATCGGGAATTAATTTTAAATTAATTTCTGCCACTTCCGTGTTTTGAATTTAGGAAAATGGATTCCATATTTGGAATCAGGATGTTTAAATTGTGTAAATAGGTAACTTTTATTTTTAGACATTTTGAATAGTTACTGTGGTAAATATTTTATTTACCATGGTTAAAGGGTAAATCCGGTAAATAAGGGTTAAAAAAATAATATTATAATAATAAAAAATTACCCTAAAACGTGTCCTAACCTTATTGGTGGACACATACCCGACCATGGGAATCCTTGGGTCAATTTGGGGACCCCTTGGAGCCACTTGTATGTGGTAGGGACACATTATATTAATAAAGTTAAAATAAAAATAAAAATGGCATAAACTTACATCTTTTAGAAGAACAATTTTTACATAGGGTTATACATGTTGGATTTTCGATTATAAATATTCATTAGAATGCTAAAAAGATTTCCTACATGGTGATATTTTATTTATAATTTTTAGACATCAAATAATTTAAATTATTAATGACACATTAATGATGCAATGTTTACCTCATTAATAAATCATTTAAATAAATAAGATTATAATGATTAAAATATTATCTAAAACCTGTCCAATTCTTATTGATGATGTTATTTAGAATATGATTCATCTAATCTTCTACCTCAATGATTTTTGGACCATTATAAACCGAATATAATTATATTATAAAGTAATACTTTCACTCTTTCCTAAAGAGCCCCTCCTCTCCCTTATAAAAGGAGACCACTTATACTCATTCTTCACACCTCTCAAGCCACTTGGCTCGTCCAAACTCTGCCCAACTAAGCTCCCCACATCCCTCTCCTCCTCCTTGAAGCTTCCCCTTAGGCAGAAAGCATTTCAACAAGTCCTTTGGTTCCAACCAAAGTGAGTTACCTAAATTAAAGGTAACGATTTCTCTTAAATTATTTTCATTTATTTTGCTTCTTCAACTCCCAAACTCTTTTTATTTCCTTTCTTTTGTAACAACACCAGTATCCTAAATATACTAGGATGTTGTTATAATAAGGATTCAAACTACACATACACACAACTCCATCTAATGGATGATGAACATAATGTTTCTGTGGATGGAAAACTAACACCTCACGAAACGATGATTGTTCAAATACATCTTACCACCTCTCATGGTGGCCATTATGATGGCACTGTAATTAAATATGATATTAATGATATATATTTTATATATAAGCTTCTGTAATTCCATTTTATTTCATACCATTATTCGTTTCATGTTGTATATACATACGATAATTTCATTTGAGGAAGTGCGGACTACCGCCCCCTTAAAATGATATGACTCGTTCATACCACACATGGAACGTATAAAGGATGGTGTTAATGAACTTAAGTAACATATATAAAATATTATATTGGAATAGTAATATACCTATGTATCATTTTGATTCGATTCTTTTAAAATAAAAATTAAATGGAAGTAGTGTTCGTGCGTACGTACGGACTACCGTCTCCACGAACGCGATGAGATTCATTCTCCATCGTATCCATTCAAGTATAATTATCATTTAATGATTTAAAAATGATGTTTAAGGACTTGATATTATTCTGGATATGAATAAGATACAACAAACATGACTTATGTAACAAAACATATAAAGAAAATGAGTTAGTTAACACCCGAAACGGCGATAATATTAAGATATTATTATCAAATCAATATTAAAAGATCATATATGATATCATATCAATGTATATGATTATTGTATAATTTAGTAACATTTATTTCACTATTATACAGGAGGTTAACCTACCCCAACCAAGGAAAAGTACAAGGTAAGGGTTATTTCACAATCTCTTCATTATCCGAGGTTGTATTATACGTAATAATCTACTGGGACCTCTTTATCATCCACATCCATGTTTCTTCGAAATGTATTTCAAAACATTTTTACTATTTACAAGAATATGGGTTAAAGTCATTTATACCCTTGTTTGACTTTTTATAAGAGGTTTATAAAGGAATCTTTCCGTCGTTTTCAAAACAAGGTCCTTTTTAACCTTTTTGATAGAATTGAGGTAAGAATGTTTTTTTAACATATACGGCAGGTGCGGTTATTTTCCGCCGTTATAAAATCGTCGAATCTTTCCATACAAGCTTATAAGAATATTTTCAAAGAAAATGTTTTATTTTATATGGATCCTAAATGATATCAAAATAAAAGGAGATACTTCTTTAAAAAGATTTTTGATTTCATCTATGTCAACATCCTTTGATGGATTTTAAGATTATATGAAGGTGATTTATTATGATACAAAACTTCTATATTGTATTGAAGGTTTTGTGATATGTTTGACTGTGGATGTGCTATTTTTATACCATTCATAGTTTATGGTGAAATTATTGACATTTCGTATGCTAGTTTTAATACGAATGTTTATGTTATGTTTAAACCTTTTCATATGGGAATGCATTGGACTTAATAAGTGACGGGTGGAGCCCGCTATAGCTCCTCGATGCATCGGTAGGTCTCATGAGACAAACTAGTGTCTTGGCACAAGGCCTTGACAAAATCTTATTTGTAGTCTTGGCACGAGGCCTTGGCTATGTGGTTATGATAGTCTGGCATTATGCATTCCAACATTATGAAAGTGGTTATTGATTTTTTCATGTGATTATTCTATTAGTAGAATATCCATGTCAATAAGTAAATGGCATTATTTCATTTTATTTATGCCATACCATGTTGAAAGTTCAATTTTAAAAGGCTTTTGTTTTAGTAATGCATTGCCTTAAATGTTTATTCTCATTTATGAAAGTTTCCGCTATATTGTTATCCTTACTGGGCATTTGAGCTCACCCCTTTTCTATGTTTTATTTTTCCCAGGATGTGAAGAAGTAAGTTATGAATGACCTGCATGGATTTTATGAGGGGTTAATAGTGTGGATTGTGGAAACATTATGTTGTTGTATTAGTTTTTCATTTTATGATGTAATGTAAAACTTATGAATATATCTAGTGTTTCCAAGGCTACTAAACCAATCGGTCTTTCAAGATTTGATCTTTCTTGTGATCATGCCAATGTTATGTACTAATGCACCGACTCTGGGTAACTGGGGTTGGGGCGTTACAGTTGGTATCAGTGGAAGTTTAGTACAAACCTTGGAAACTAGATTTAGATAAACTCTGATTAGAGCACGTAGACCTAAGATGAACTTTGAGGATTAGTATAGAAGAACTTCCTAGAATTTTGGTATTGTAGAGATTTTGTGAGTTTTCCAAGCAATACATCCCTGTCTGGATACGAGCAGGTAGAGGCGGCTCTGGCACAGATGTACCTAGGGGTAAAACCTGAAAACACCGCTTTGAGCTAGACTCGAACGGGAACTGGTGCACGACAACGGGCCTTTCTGCACTCTTGGTTACGACACTCCCGGGGGATATGCTTAGGATAACTCTCATTTTCATTACAAATCATTATGAAGGGTTTATGAGTATATACTTCCTCAAAGAAAACATTTTTATGATTATGGATTATATCCATAAATAGTTCAATTTATGTTAAGTGTTTTATAAGTATGGGATTATGTATTTTGATTCATAAACTGATCTAGTTTATGCCATTGTTTAGAAATGGCGCCTAGTGGAAGAAATGGAAACCGTATCAATGCACGCACTCCATTTAGGGATTGCCCTCCTGCTCAAGATAATTATAGTGGGGCTGGTGATGCAACTGGTGCTGATCAGCTAATAACCATACTGGGACAACTTACTCAGGTTATGAATAATAACCTTACCCGTATGGAGCACCCTGATCCGCAGCGTGGAGGATCAATGTTAGATCGATTCATGAGACAACAACCACCAACGTTCAATGGGAATACAAATCCCTTAGTAGCTGAGCAATGGATATTTTCCCTAGAGAAAATATTTCAGGCTTTGGGGAGCAGTGAAAGGGAAAAAGTTATCATGGCAGTTTACCGCCTCACTGGAGATGCTGATCAATGGTGGTCATTGATTCAAAATACGAAGGAAGATGATGAAGTATCAAATATGGAATGGAGGGAGTTCAAAGATCTGTTTTTAGAAAAATACTTTCCTCACGACCATCAAGAAGATATGGAAAGACAATTTCTGAGTCTGAGACAAAAGGAGGATGAGAATGTCACAAAGTATGAGGCTAACTTTACAAGGTTAGCGAGGTACGCTGGTGATTATATTCGCAACCCAAGAAGTAAGATTGATCATTTCTTTGATGGGTTAAAACCATTTCTCCGTCGAGCATTAGTCTCACAATCCTTTTCATCGTACGAAGACATTGTCTCATGTGCTATCAAGACCGAAAAGGAATTCTCTAAGTCTTATGACTTTAAAGCAAAGCAAGGGAAGAAGAGACCGGCTGATCAATCTGGGAATGGAAATAAGGGGAAGAAGGGAAAGGTTGAATATCCATCTTGTGGTAAGTGCGGGAAGAAACACCCCGGTGCTTGCCTGAAGGGAATGGGAGTCTGTTACAAATGTGGTGAAAAAGGCCACCAAGCTCATGATTGCAAGGCGAAGAAGGAAGCTACCAACGTTCAGTGCTACAATTGCAGGGAGATGGGGCATTATGCAAATGCATGTCTTAAGCGTCAGGATAACTTACCTCATAAAAGGCCAAGGGATCAAGGCCAGGCTTATGCTATCACTACTGCTGAGGTAGAAGCTCCGAAAGATGTGGTGGCAGGTAATTTAATGGTTTCCTCAAGTTTAACAAATGCATTATTTGATTCTGGATCATCGCATTGTTTCATATCTTCCCAGTTTGCTAAGAAAATTAGATATTTCCAATTTGATTTAATAAGGGAGTTGTCAGTTAAAACTCCTAAGGGAAGTATCGTTGCAACAAAGTTTTGTGAATCAGTCCCCATTAGAGCACATAAATTTTCTTTATCTTCTGATCTCATCGTCATACCTATGATTGAGTTTGATATAATCCTCGGTATGGACTGGCTTTCGGACTATGATGCGAATATTTATTGTAAGAAGAAAGAGGTTACGATTCTTGATGATAATGATAAGGAACACCTTATTTTTAGAGCAGAATCGTCACCACCTAATTCTTATTTAGATCCACCCTCAATAGCTCAACTAAATTCAATTATTGGGGAGGAAGAGAATGAAATAACTGCGGGTGAGGAAAGGAATGTTCAAATAGAGGATGTACCTATTGTGAAAGAATTTGTAGATGTATTTCCAGAAGATTTACCTGGACATCCTCCAGAACGAGAAGTTGAGTTTTCCATTGATTTGATTCCTGGATCAAGGCCTATATCGAAGACCCCTTATAGAATGGCCACTGTAGAGTTAGTCGAACTAAATAAACAACTAGAGGAATTGAGTAATAAGGGATTTATTCGCCCTAGTGTTTCTCCATGGGGAGCCCCTGTTCTTTTTGTTAAAAAGAAAGATGGATCTATGAGGTTATGTATCGACTACAGGGAGATCAATGCTATAACGATAAAGAACAAGTATCCCCTACCTCGTATTGATGATTTATTTGACCAACTGCATGGAGCTCAATACTTTTCAAAGACTGACCTTCGATCTGGATACCATCAGTTGTGTGTGAAGAAGGACGACATTCCGAAAACAGCATTTCGAACCAGGTACGGGAATTACGAGTTTACTGTAATGCCGTTTGGATTGACTAATGCACCCTCTGTATTCATGGATCTAATGACTAGAGTTTTCAAGGAGTATCTTGATGAATTTGTGGTGGTATTTATTGATGATATCTTGGTATACTCCAAAACCTACGAAGATCATGAAAATCACTTGCGCATTATCTTGAAGACTCTGAGGAGGCATGAATTATATGGGAAGTTTAGCAAGTGTGAATTCTGGCTTCAGGAGATTTCTTTTCTTGGCCATATTGTCTCTAAAGATGGAATCTCTGTTGATCCTTCTAAGACCAAGGCAATCCAAGAATGGCCAGCACCTACGAGTATAACTGAGGTACGTAGTTTTATTGGCTTGGCAGGTTATTATCGATGTTTCGTCCAGAATTTTGCCCGATTGGCTAACCCATTAACGAAGCTCACACGTAAAGGGGTTAAATTTGTTTGGACAAAAGAGTGTGAAGAATGTTTCGAAGAATTGATGAAAAGATTGGTCAATGCTCCTATATTGACTCTACCATCGGGGAATGATGGGTTCGTTATTTATAGTGATGCATCAAAGAAAGGACTTGGTTGTGTCCTTATGCAAAATGATAGAGTTATTGCCTATGCATCACGACAGTTGAAAATTCATGAACAAAACTATCCTACTCATGATCTTGAGTTAGCAGCTGTGATCTTTGCTTTGATGATATGGAGGCACTACCTTTATGGTGAAAAATGTGAGATTTATAGTGATCATAAGAGTTTGAAGTATATTTTCTCACAAAAAGAACTCAACATGAGGCAAAGGAGATGGCTTGAATTACTCAAGGATTATGATTGCACGATACACTACCACCCGGGGAAAGCAAACAAAGTAGCAGATGCTTTGAGAAGAAAAGACCATGGAGTTCTGAACATGATGAGAATTGAAAGAGATCCAATTTTCATGGATCTAGAGAAGATGGACATGGGAATAACCAGGGAAGGTGAAACATCAATGCTTTTTCAATTGGTTGCCAAACCATCTTTACTAGAAAGGATTAAGAGTTCCCAGACCGATGATGAAGAATTTCAGAAGAAGATTAAAGCTTTGAATGATGGGAGATTGAGAGACTTTGTGTATGAAGATGGAATTTTGAAATTCAGGAAGAGACTTTGTGTTCCCAATATACCTGATCTAAAAAGGGAATTGCTGGATGACGCTCATAGTTCCAATTTCTCTATACACCCTGAGAGCACCAAAATGTATAGAGATTTGAAGGAACATTTTTGGTGGGACAACATGAAGAGGGAGATTGCTGATTTTGTGTCAAGATGTATGGTTTGTCAACAAGTGAAAGCTGGAAGGCAACAGCCTGGAGGAGTCATGCAACCTCTTCCCATACCGGAGTGGAAATGGGACAATATTACGATGGACTTTGTCATGGGGCTACCAAAGACTCCTAGAAGGAACGATGCAATATGGGTTATTGTTGATCGTCTTACCAAGTCAGCACATTTTCTTGCTATAAGAGAAGATCTAACCCTGGAACGTCAAGCAAGACTATACATTAATGAAGTTGTGAGACTTCATGGAGTACCCCTATCGATTGTTTCTGATCGTGATCCCCGTTTTACTTCAAGATTCTGGAAAAGTCTTCAGAAATCCCTGGATACTGAACTTCATTTGAGCACTGCTTACCACCCTCAGACAGACAGACAATCAGAACGGACTATTCAAACCTTAGAAGACATGTTGAGATCTTGCTCACTTGACTTTCAGGGTATGTGGGATCAATATTTACCTTTGGTAGAATTTTCCTATAACAATAGCTTCCATTCGAGTATTCAGATGGCACCATATGAAGCGTTATACGGAAAGAGATGTCGTACACCAACCTGTTGGGATGACGTTGGTGAATGAAAACTTGTAGTCCCAGAACTGGTGGAGGAAACGGTGGAAAAGGTGAAAGTAATCCAAAATCACATCAAAGCAGCTCAAAGTAGGCAAAAGAGCTATGCCGATAATCGAAGGAAGGATTTGGAATTTCAAGTCGGTGATCATGTTTTTCTGAAGGTATCTCCGTGGAAGGGAGTCATACGTTTTGGTAAGAAAGGTAAATTGAGTCCTAGGTACATCGGACCTTTCGAAATTCTAGAACGAATTGGGGTTGTAGCTTACCGATTGGCAATCCCGCCAAGTCTCTCCAAAGTTCACGATGTGTTCTACGTATCTCTATTGAGGAAATACATGCCTGATCCGACGCATGTACTCACCTATGAGGAATTAGAACTGGAACCCGATCTGTCTTATTGCGAAGAGCCCGTCAGGATTCTTGATACAAGAGAACAAGTACTGAGAAACCGGACGACGCGTCTGGAAAAAGTTTTGTGGAGAAACCATAAGATGGAAGAGGCAACGTGGGAACCCGAGGAACTTATGATGAAGAACCACCCGAGTCTTTTTATGCAGTAATACCCTAGAAATTGCGAGGATGCAATTATTTGAAGGAGGGGAGATTGTAACACCCCAAGCATCTATGGTACGTTTCCCTTTGAATAATGCGATAGCGTGTGTTGTACGCAACCTCGAGTTCTAACACACACCACAACTAATTAAACTAGCCATTGTGAATAGTAATACCTACTTTTTGAAATCATATATATTCAATATTTCAAAATGGACTTCATTTTTAGATTCGGAATATCAAAATTAGCCTAGGGTGAAATTTTGGTACATTTCGGATAACTTTCATATTTTGATGAATAGTGAAAATTACTAAGTTTTAATTAAAAACAACTTTTTTAATCAAAATAATTAATAGTGATAAATTATGAATTTGAGTGGTTTTAAAGTATATTTAGAATATATTTTTACCATTTAATAAAATTTTTGTCATTGGACATAATTTTACAATTAAACCAAACATAAACGAGTGTCAATCTTTTGATAGTTATTATCTCTTAAAAACACGCTTTTTGTTTTGACAGCGGGAATTAATTTTAAATTAATTTCTGCCACTTCTTTGTTTTGAATTTAGGAAAATGGATTCCATATTTGGAATCAGGATGTTTAAATTTTGTAAATAGGTAACTTTTATTTTTAGACATTTTGAATAGTTACTGTGGTAAATATTTTATTTACCATGGTTAAAGGGTAAATCCGGTAAATAAGGGTTAAAAAAATAATATTATAATAATAAAAAATTACCCTAAAACGTGTCCTAACCTTATTAGTGGACACATACCCGACCATGGGAATCCTTGGGTCAATTTGGGGACCCCTTGGAGCCACTTGTATGTGGTAGGGACACATTATATTAATAAAGTTAAAATAAAAATAAAAATGGCATAAGCTTACATCTTTTAGAAGAACAATTTTTACATAGAGTTATACATGGTGGATTTTCGATTATAAATATTCATTAGAAAGATAAAAAGATTTCCTACATGATGATATTTTATTTATAATTTTTAGACATCAAATAAGTTAAATTATTAATGACACAATAATGATGCAATGTTTACCTCATTAATAAATCATTTAAATAAATAAGATTATAATGATTAAAATATTATCTAAAACCTGTCCAATTCTTATTTGTTGATGTTATTTAGAATATGATTCATCTTATCTTCGACCTCAATGATTTTTGGACCATTATAAACCGAATATAATTATATTATAAAGTAATACTTTCACTCTTTCCTAAAGAGCCCCTCCTCTCCCTTATAAAAGGAGACCACTTCTACTCATTCTTCACACCTCTCAAGCCACTTGGCTCGTCCAAACTCTGCCCAACCAAGCTCCCCATATCCCTCTCCTCCTCCTTGAAGCTTCCCCTTAGGCAGAAAGCATTTCAACAAGTCCTTTGGTTCCAACCAAAGTGAGTTACCTAAATTAAAGGTAACGATTTCTCTTAAATTATTTTCATTTATTTTGCTTCTTCAACTCCGAAACACTTTTTATTTCCTTTCTTTTGTAACAACACCAGTATCCTCAATATACTAGGATGTTGTTATAAGAAGGATTCAAACTACACATACACACAACTCCATCTAATGGATGATGAACATAGTGTTTCTGTGGATGGGAAACTAACGCCTCACGAAACGATGATTGTTAAAATACATCTTACCACCTCTCATGGTGGCCATTATGATGGCACTGTAATTAAATATGATATTAATGATACATATTTTATATATAAGCTTCTGTAATTCCATTTTATTTCATACCATTATTCGTTTCATGTTGTATATACATACGATAATTTCATTTGAGGAAGTGCGGACTACCGCCCCCTTAAAATGATATGACTCGTTCATACCACACATGGAACGTATAAAGGATGGTGTTAATGAACATAAGTAACATATATAAAATATTATATTGGAATAGTAATATACCTATGTATCATTTGGATTCGATTCTTTTAAAATAAAAATTAAATGGAAGTAGCGTTCGTGCGTACGTACGGACTACCGTCTCCACGAACGCAATGAGATTCATTCTCCATCGTATCCATTCAAGTAAAATTATCATTTAATGATTTAAAAATAATGCTTAAGGACTTGATATCATTCTGGATATGAATAAGATACAACAAACATGACTTATGTAACAAAACATATAAAGAAAATGAGTAAGTTAACACCCGAAACGGCGATAATACTAAGATATTATTATCAAATCAATATTAAAAGATCATGTATGATATCATATTAATGTCTATGATTCTTGTATAATTTAGTAACAATCATTTCACTATTATACAGGAGGTTAACCTACCCCAACCAAGGAAAAGTACAAGGTAAGGGTTATTTCACAATCTCTTCATTATCCGAGGTTGTATTATAGGTAATAATCTACTGGGACCTCTTTATCATCCACATCCATGTTTCTTCGAAATGTATTTCAAAACATTTTTACTATATACAAGAATATTGGTTAAAGTCATTTATACCATTGTTTGACTTTTTATAAGAGGTTTATAAAGGAATCTTTCCGTCGTTTTCAAAACAAGGTCCTTTTTAACCTTTTCGACAGAATTGAGGTAAGAATGTTTTTTTAACATATACGGCGGGTGCGGTTATTTTCCGCCGTTATAAAATCGTCGAATCTTTCCATACAAGCTTATAATAATATTTTCAAAGAAAATGTTTTATTTTATATAGATCCTAAATGATTTCAAAATAAAAGGAGATACTTCTTTAAAAAGATTTTTTATTTCATCTATGTCAACATCCTTTGATGGATTTTAAGATTAATTGAAGTTGATTTATTATGATACAAAACTTCTATATTGTATTGAAGGTTTTGTGATATGTTTGACTGTGGATGTGCTATTTTTATACCATTAATAGTTTATGGTGAAATTATTGACATTTCGTATGCTAGTTTTAATACGAATGTTTATGTTATGTTTAAACCTTTTCATATGGGAATGCATTAGACTTAATAAGTGACGGGTGGAGCCCGCTATAGCTCCTCGATGCATCGGTAGGTCTCATGATACAAACTACTGTCTTGGCACAAGGCCTTGACAAAATCTTATTTGTAGTCTTGGCACGAGGCCTTGGCTATGTGGTTATGATAGTCTGGCATTATGCATTCCAACATTATGAAAGTGGTTATTGATTTTTGCATGTGATTATTCGATTAGTAGAATATCCATGTGAATAAGTAAATGGCATTATTTCATTTTATTTATGCCATACCATGTTGAATGTTCAAGTTTAAAAGGCTTTTGTTTTAGTAATGCATTGCCTTAAATTTTTATTCTCATTTATGAATGTTTCCGCTATATTGTTATCCTTACTGGGCATTTGAGCTCACCCCTTTTCTATGTTTTATTTTTCCCAGGATGTGAAGAAGTAAGTTATGAATGACCTGCAGGGATTTTATGAGGGGTTAATAGTGTGGATTGTGGAAACATTATGTTGTTGTATTAGTTTTTCATTTTATGATGTAATGTAAAATTTATGAATATATCTAGTGTTTCCAAGGCTACTAAACCAATCGGTCTTTCGAGATTTGATCTTTCTTGTGATCATGCCAATGTTATGTACTAATGCACCGACTCTGGGTAACTGGGGTCGGGGCGTTACATTCACTCTTTGAGATGAATTTTAATTTATACATCTAATTCTATTTTTAAGGTTTAAAGACATATTTTTTTATATATTATATCATGAATAACCATTTATTTATAAAAAATAGGCTGAAATAATAATTACTCTCTTTCGTATGTATTTTATTTTAAGGATCATCATGTTGTAAGATATTTTCATCACTCAAAATGCTTCCTTGGGTCATAATAAATCTTCTTTTACTATTATCATTCATGATCGATCTATTATAATGTATGATTATTATATGTTTTATTTTCACCTTGTTTTTTGGGAAATATATTTTACCACCAATTTATTCTTCCAGGACGAATCTATGGTTTCACGAACACTCATTTTTTATAAATAATTCTCACTATTTTTAGTGGATTTTTCATCCATATCCCGGATTTTATGTTTCCAATAATATTACCCTTTCCCAACCGGTGTCTCAAATCATTTCTTTCTCCAATGAAAAATTTTCAAACCTTTAACCATTTTTAAATAATTGTTTCCTCAAGCTATTAATTTAGTGGGTTTACAACATGATTATTTCAAAATGTTAAAAAAATCAATCATTTCCATATAAAATGTTATATAATACACTCCAAGTATTATTTTCACAACCTGTATTTATTTTTATATAATTTATTATTAAATAATCTTACTGATAATATATATTTTCAAATTATTTTTCCCTTTCCACTCTTTAAGATGTTATTTCTTTTAAAAATCCCATTATTAATGATTCATTTTAAATGTAATATTTTCAATTTATTTTCAAATATTAATTTTTTAATTGATTTTTTATTTTGAAAAAAAATTTACTTGGAAATAATTTTAATATAATATTAATATTTATTATCATTACCGTAAAAAAAATTATTTTCATATATCAGATTTTAATTCAATTTTTTTATATGTTTTGGGAAAAAAGATCACTTATGCTTACCCTACAAGGATTATCTTTTAGGAAGTACTATTTTTATCAACCATATTATATTATTAATATGTTATTTTTATTTTAAAATGAGAGTTTTGATATACAATTTTATATTATTTTCATTTTATATATTATTGTTAATGGTTTAAGAAACTGATTGTCCTTATATGAGTTCACTATGATATGTTTCGGGTTGATTTTTAAATGGAACACATTTGTATGGATGATGATAGTTCAGATAAAATATATCCCTCATATAAATTGGTTATTGAATTATAAATCATGATAAAAGGGCGTCATGTGTATTAATTTGGTTTTATCACCATATAATGTGTGGGTGTTTTTCGGGTCACAATATAAATTCTGTAAAATTTTATTTTTCACAATATAATTTGGGGGAATTTTATTGTTAATAATATGGAATTCAGGAATTTTTTTCATAACGAGATTCATTAAAATTTAGTTTATTCACAATATGAAAATTTTTAATTTTTTTATAACAAGATTTGTATAATTTTTTTCATTATAATTCTATATTTTCTCTATCATTTTAATTTTTCCACATTCCTAATTTTTTGACATTTTTCTCTAAAATTTCGTGTTGCATTTCATTTCAATAAAATTCTATGTTTTTATTTTTACTCTTTTTTAGATTTATTTCCAACTTTTATGTCATGGACCAATGTTTTATGAGGATTTATATATTATTTGAAGTAGGTATTATATTATTTAATAATGAAAATTTGATAATATGTTGTTACTATAACTTTTTTATTTAATGTAATATATAAGACTTTATTTTATTTTATTATGATATTTATGTTTTACTCTTGTTACTATTTCATGTTTAATATCTAATACATTATAATTGATTTTTCCTTTCTGAGCATTTGATCCATCACTTTTTCATTGTTTTCATCACCCAACATTTTTGGATGATTTTTTCATTTAATATTAATATAAAGGTTCTAAATCATCATGCATATATATAAATATTCTTAAATGTTTTACAATATTTATGTAATATAACAACTCTCTAAGACACTAAACCTATAGGTACTTGAGTAATATGACTATTTTTGATAATTATTAATTATTTCAGGACATTATTTTACAATATATGTCTTTTTAATTTTATTTATCTCTAATTGGTGAAATTTGAGACGAAATCATAAGGATTTATCTGTCATATTCAAACACATTAATTCATTTATATATTATAAAAAAATCATTTTTTTGGTAATGTGAAGATTGATGAAATGAACCAGATAATGGTATGTCCTTATGAACTCCTACGAATAATATTTGGGATATGAAGTTATATTAGTCTTACTTAGTATAATGAGGTGGAAATCCAAGTAGAATATATATGATGGGTTCCCCATTTAACACTTAGATTATTCCATTCGATAATGATAATTACAATTTCGACAATGCAATTTATTTTGGCACGGTAATGTAATGACAAGAGATTGTGGATCCTTTAAAATTCATATTATAAATTAGGTGACATAAAACAACCAATGTAATATAACCACAAAATAATAACATAAAATTATTAAAAATTAAAAAATAATCACTAAGACAATCCACAATTAATATTTGTTACCCTTATAATCTATATAATTAAATTGATTTAATGTTAGAAAGGTTATTTTCAACAAAATTAATTTTATTTATAATATATAATTTATTTTAAAAATATAAATATAAAAAATTTATAATTTAAATTTTATTATTAAAAAATCAATTATTTAATGCCTCACAAAAAATCTCTTGAGATTTATTTATTAGAATTTCAAATTTTTTAGAATAACGAAAATGGTGATTTTCTAATACCATCACATTAATATAAATAATAGGTATTTTAAAAATATTTATATATAATTATATATTATGTATTATAATAAACAAATTTTAAATAACATGTTGAATTCATTTACCCATGGTCAATATTTTGAAAACTAATCCTCTATTTTTATGATTGTTGTATCTTTATTTATATAATTAATCTTTAATAAACCATGCCTCTGATACCATTCTATCACTAACAACCTTCATCAATATGAGGGAGGTGATAACCTAGTGTAAAGACCTTCCTTCTATATAATCAAGGTCAGATAATAACCTAATGAATCTCGCATTCAATAGGCCCTACAACAGTGACTAGCACCAAGGGTATAGAACATCACACAAAATAGAAGGCATTAACCTTTTTAATGAAAACATGATATGGTGATAAGATGGTAAACAACCCCAACAACACAAAAAATATATATAAATGAACCCATATCCAACCCATTAATGATTTAAAAGTAAAAATAAAAAAATGTACAACATATACACAAAACAAAGTAACAAGCGATAAAAACCAAGCATGAAACCAACTACTATCCCGACGCCAGAGCTGGTAATGTACAACACAATCCTCAATGTCCTCATAAAAACATGAATTTTTTTATAGGCATAAGGTTAATATACTAGTATACCTTAATGAGAATTTAAATACACTAAGGTACAAGCGGGGGGAACATACTATTACCCTTTTGAAAAAATAGTATAACCTCAAAGAACCTACCAATGTGTACTAACCAACATAGCCTCACAAATGGAAAATCACCAAATAACGCAAGTTATTTAACATAGTAGTGTAAGCACATAGACATTTAGGATTACCTTGTTTGAATTTCATTAATTATTATTATACTAATTAATTATACTAATACATAATTAATTACATATTAATTAGATGAAATTATTGGATTCTTTTATTATTTTAAAAAATGTTTTTTAATGATTATAATTAGTTTATATTCATAGTAATAAATTTCATGGATTATTATATACTACTCATAAAACCTTTTCATGAAATAAAATTTTTAAAAGACTGATATTTATGTTATACATGGAATAATGGTAATATTATTTTTCTCCAAAAAAATATAGTGTTTTTTAAAAAATTATTCATATATTTGAGATAAGATTTATCAAACTATTTAATACGACCATTATAATTTTTAGTTTTAAATTTTAGATTACATGTATTAATGATAATTACAATGAAAATTATGAAACATATATTTTAATGGTATTACTTTATAAATATCATTGATTTTTTATCTAGTAAATTAAATTTAAATAAATTTCATAATGAATAAAATATGATATATAAGAAAATAAATATATATTTACACTCATTAGTAATAAATGAATACTATATAATATTAAGAATCCAAAATGCGAGAAATTATTTTTTCTACTAATAAAGTTTTACTACACATTATTTGTTTTAATTTAATAGTTTAATCTAAAAATTTGTTAATTTTTATTAGATTTTCTAGAATTTAAATTTACATCTACACAATGTTTTTATAACTTGTTTTATGATATATTTTTAATAATATATTAAATATACAGTTAAAAACTAAGAATAATGTTTAAATGATAAATAATAAAAGGAAAAATATTTATGGTAAACCCCTATAACATGACCATTACATGTGAGGAAACAATTGGAACATTCATTTTTTAGGTAAAACCCCTAAAAGTTATTTTTTTAAACTATGGATCCATTAAACATTGAATAGTTCTATGGAATTACATTGACATACAAGGTGTCTCCAAATGTTCCATTTTACTCTCATATAGTTGGGGATCACATAAACAATTTAAAAAAAAATCATATCCTTAGAATTACACATTTACACATGTCTATTTTAATATAATTTTAATCCTATATCCCAAAAATAATACCCTTGTCAATCATAGATATCATAATCCCATAAATTTCTATAGAATATCTAAGAAAAAAGTTGTCTCTAATCAAAGTATAATCTCATTATTCATTTTCCATATTAATCATACTCTCCCATATATTTTACTAATATTGTAATTTTATGGAATAATGTTCTTCTGTTTTCTATGATCATTTTATATTAATGATACATCACATAGTAATTCATTTACAACAAAATGGGAAAAAAAATTAACATCAATCATGTGCATGCACGGACAACCGTCTCCCAAAAAAAACATATATTTAATTATTTGTGTAGTTTTTAATTATTTCAAAAAAATTAATAACATAATGATAAAAATAATATATAATGATAAAATCTTTTTTATGTTATAATTATATTATTTGAAATAAAATAGCTCATTAATCATAATATCTAGAAAATTTTAAGCATGTTCAAGTTTGGGTCAGTCTATCCACTAAAATGAATGATATTATTATACTCAAATATATATTAATATAAGATACTGAAAAATAATTCTATTATATTATAATAAAATAATTATTATTTTTATATTTTTATTGATATTTTTTATTATTTATTTAAGATATTATTAATGTATATTCTTAATTTACTAAAAAAATTTAGCAAACACCAATTCTATATTCATAGAGAATAACTAAACAACTTATAGAATGAAATTAGTGATTTATAAAAAACAATATAATTTATATTAAATTATATTTACTGATATATTAATAACTACTTTTTTCAAATGACTTGAAATTAAATCAATATTGTTAAAAATTAAAAAAGTAGTTACTGTTATTTACATCAGATGGATATAATATGCTACAATAAATTAATGGACTCATGATAAAAAATTATCATAATAATTATAATAGAGTAATATATTTGATTAAGGTTATTAAATTGGATATTATATTAGTTATGTGTGTTTATAGAAGGTTATAATTTGATCAACTATGAAAGGAAACCATCTTAGGGATTTCATATCCATTTTCCTTCAATGAGTCATAGTTCATTTTTTTAAACCATTTTAAATTTCCTTTGTGTGTACACTACCTTATTTATTTAAAATATTATTATTTATAACCTATTCATTTATTTATAGGTTTATCATCATGATCAATCTTCTATGCAGATTTTATTTATTATAAACCAATTTCATAATGGTTTTGGTTTAAAATATCAATTATTGAGACACGTTCTAATTTATGTTACTAATTACATTTATGTGGATTATATATATATTATTTTTGATATTATATAATGAATTATAATTTATTTTTTATAAAATATATTAAATATGAATATCTCTCTTTCAAGATGATTTTATTTAAATGCTCCTCAAGTTGTAAGATGTTTTCATGACCTAAATTTCTTTTCATTCCTATAGTGACTCATCCTTGACAATTATATTTCATTATTGATCTATCATATCATAGGATGATATTGTTTTAAATTTTTACCTTTTTTAGTTAAATAATGTTTCACACCAACATATTTTTCCTTGATGATTTTATGGTTTCACGAAAATGCATGTTTCATAATAATAATTACAATTCCTTCTAATTGATTTTTCATTATTATCAATTTTTATTCATTAAATGAAATTTATAGTTTACCATGTGGAAACTAAAAATGGATTTATTAAAAAACCATTTTTATCCCATTAATATCTTTAAAATTATTATTTGATCATCAAATTTATTATTTTGGTTATCAATAAGGTTATTTTTAACATTGCGATATGTTTTTCCTTACTTATCGGATAAATTTTTTTATCATCCACCCCATATTTTCTACTGATAAATTTTATATGTATTTCCATTTTGTATTATTAAATATTATTTTAGAAATAAAAAATTACAATGTATTATGAAATTCACAATTTGAAAATTTATGACTTTTTTATGGTTCAATTAATAAATATTTTTTTAAATTAATTATTTTAAACACATTCTAAATTACTATCTTTGAACCCATTATATATTTTAAAAGATTTTTTAATTAGAACTCAATAAAAAATTTTAAAAAAATTCTTATCTTTCACTTCACAAAAATTTATTTTTAAAATTAATTTCTACTTCATTGTTTTTGAATGTTTTTATGATAAATTTTTTATTTTCAGATTTATTTACCATATATTATTTATCATTCATGAAGTGATGCATTTATCACCCTTTATATGCTATAATAAAATGATTTTTTTAAAAAATTATATTATTGATGTACAATAATTTATTATGTTCATGTTGTGTGTTATTATTAAGAAAATTTAAGAGACCTATCCACACTCTGTGGTTATGTTATGATAATTAAAGATTAATTTTGAAATGTAATAACTTTTTCTGGATAATTATGTGTTCGGCCCATATCACTCTCAAATTCAATGTATATATAATTATAATTCATTTGAAAATAATGATAGGTGTGGGAATTTTGTGACGTCATAATATGAACTATGATAATTTTTCTGTTAAATTGTGATGTGGGGTAATTTGTTTTGTTAAAAATATGAAGTGTGGGAGTTATTTTAAACCCAATATTACTCATGGATATTATTCTACATAAAAATTGGATTTTTTTAAACATTAATCTATGGAATTTATTTATTTCATAAAATAATGAATATGAGTTTTACTTGTTCACAACCCTATAATTTTTCTATAAATACAGATGTTCTACATTCCAAATAAGTTTATGATATTATTTCAAAATTTTAGAATAAATTTCATTTCAAATAAATTTCTTGTTTTCTAGATTATGCAATATTTTTAATTTAATTCTTACATTAATGTCGTTATCAAATTTTTTCTTATTCATAATATGAGTCTTAATTTTTTTATCATTTACAGTACTTTTCTATTTATGAAATCATGTTGAACTAATATTTTCTATTATTATGATCAATAGAATTATTATATATTTGTTGGATAATTTTTTATTCCTCATGTTTTCCATGTATTTTATAATATAGAAATTGGTGATATTTTCCATTTTTTGAGCATTTTAGATTAAACATCATCATGTTTCTATACCCCATGGTATGAGTATGATTGTATCATGTGACTTTATGAAGATGGACTATAGTATCATTATTATGGATAATGTTTTTCAAGTGTGTAAAATTATGTTTTTCGTGTAACTATTATCCAATGCACTATAACTATCAGTACTAGAGTTATATGCTTATTTTCATACAAAATCACATTTTATTACTAAATAAATCATTGAAAATATTAAATGATAAGTGGTATAATGTATGATGATGGTGTTGAAGAACACGGGCCTCACCAATGATAAAATTATTACACTATAGTGGGAAAGAATCAGAACAGTAAAAGGTGATAATTTTCTTAGAAATAGTCAGATGTTTGGCCAAAACATCATCATCATAGTTTCCCTCTCTTATCATGTGATTTATGTCAATGAACCAATTGAGAAACTCCTTGTAATCACAAAAAATATAAATGAGATACCATGGGGGACATGAGGGTTCCATGAAGTCCATCCAAAGTAGTAGAGTCATACTATTCAACGATAATATTCAATTAAATTTCATAATTATACTTTCTAGAAAAGACATATAATCCCTCATATAATAAAGAATGTAAAGACCCGAAAATTTAAAAAGATTTTTTTTTAAATTCTTGGGAATTTTATTAGTCCGTGGTTTCTAACGGCATATGATTCTGAGGTCTGGTGTGCCCGCAATGATCCATCAGAGTTTTGTTATGCTTAAATAAACACGGGTGTGCAGTTATCCGAAAAAAAGAGGAATAACTCTTAAACGGTTACTCAGATCAGAATTCTGAAGCCACAATTGCGCTCAGGATGGCAGGTTTACCTTAGGCGTGACTTATGTTTAGTCGGTGTGGGCCTCCTGTGGGAAAACATGAAAATGGCATCACCGTAAATAAAATAATAAAATAAAGTTATTTTATTTTTCAAATGCTTATTACTCACAGATGGTAACTCGGATTAAAAATATGATTCCACCCCTGAACTCGTGAGGGTAGCCTTTCTTTAAGCAGATACTAAATTGGGTTGACGAGGGCCACAAGAAAAAAGTTAGTTTATGGCTGTAAAAAAATAATCAAGTGATAATTATTTTATTGTAAAATTTATAACATTTATACGGTAACACGGATTGGGAATCCGAGGGTACCATTGGGTCTGTTGGGGCGTGTTTCACCTAGGCAGAGTCTAACCTCGACCGTAGTGGGTCGAGGGAGGCTGTTAATAATTTCCAGAACATTTTATCAGGTACGTTTAGTAAATGTACATTCGGGATTTTATATCTTTTGAACTGGTGATCGGAATTGATATCTGAGGACACCGATTAACTCGCAGTGTCGATATTCGCTTAAGGAGACCTTTATCGTTGTTCCGTTTTATCGGAAAGGGATGTTTTTTTTTGGATTCTTTATATATTAAATAAAATTATATTTGACATAATTTTATGAGGGTGGTATTTTTTATCTCCAATGGGACGTTAGTGGTGGGGACCACCCCCACATAACCTCCCATTGGAGGATAATATGTGGTTGGGCCCACACGAGTACAAACACTTCAACTCCCCCTTAATCTCCATAATCTCTTTGAACTCCCAATTAAAGAGGATGAAACTTCCTTTATTAAGTTTGAGCCTCTTCATCTCCTCCCTCATTCTTAATGATCGATATAATATTTAAATTAATTAAAGGGTGTTGCTTAATGAATTTGAATCCCTTTGAATTCATAAGGCCATACTTTAAATAAGTGGTGTGTCTTTCTTATGTTGGATGGACATTTTACCTTGGGAGGATTTAGAGAAATAGCTAAATAGTGTTCTTCCCACGAAGAACATGAAGAACATACTCAACATCCTCTATCCGAGATATCAGAGTAGACGCCGCCCGCGAATAATGTCACCAACGATGATGTCATCTTTTCCCGACATCATCAAAACTACGTCGTCTTCCGGTGACTTTGACGAGTGAGCAACATTTACGAGGTAGGGGTTACGATTAATTTTAATTGAATAATATTGTACCTCGTTCTTCGTTGAATACCATGGTTCTTCAATGGCCAAATGATATCATATGATACGGAGGGCGCGTGCAATACTCAGACGGCCCAGTGTTCCTCCGTTGCTTGTTGGTTTATTTGGCGACGGAGGCGGAGTCGTAATGGTGTGGTTCCATCCTAACCCACCTGAGGAAGAGGCCCCGACCAAGAGGCGACATCGATCGAAGGAGACGGTAATCGAAGGCCACGGCGGTGTTGGATGAGCGCCATCACGTTGGACGCATGGAGGAAACTGCGGCCCACATCCACGGGCCGCTCAGACGAACCGAACCGGGTGGCTGTAGCCGGTCGGGCAGGATGACCGCGGAGCCTACTTAGCACCGCGATTTGGATAAGACCAGGCCCCTCTGCCTGGGCCGCCTGCCGGCAGGGCTGAAGGAAACTGCGGTGCCTATGGGAACCGAGTGCGGAGGAATCGCGGCCCGCAACCACGGGATGCTCGGGCCAGAAAAAAACTGGCCAGCTTCGGCCTGCCGGGCGACAATGAGGGTCGGCATTGCTCGACGCTGTCGTTGAATCGAACCGTCCCGCAACCCGGGTCGGGTCCGTGTGTGGGCCACGCCCCACCGGGCCGGCCCGACCCACTATTTGGTTCAAACCCACCTGACGGGGTCCCTAGGTGGGCCGCGCTCCACCATGCTAGGCTGACCCATATACTGGTCAGACCAGTCGAACCGGGTCAGGCCGACCCGCCAACTCACTCGGCCTGATGGGCCGGGCCTAGTTCACTTAAACATTAAAAACTTTTAGACCACACGTCCGATCGATGCGCTGTCAGTGGCACTAGGACCCTTTAGATGAGGCAATACTTTTGTGATACTCTAAATGAGTTTTATATGACTTTGGAAAATGGCCAGGTTTGGATCGAGCGTAAATCCAACCGGGCCCCTGGAACAGAAAATCCAATGACTCCAAGATCGATCAACTGATTGACATGCCATCTGTCGCATTTGATTTTTTTTACAAGGCGTAATGTTGGGATACATCAACTCAGGACTTCTTGATAGTTGATGTATCGACCCCTTTTCGCGATGAGCGGACCCTACAGAAATTGAGCGTGCAGTGTGTGGAAACCCTAGAGTTTTCTGCGACTCCTTCATCTTCTATACCAGAATCCTGCGTGTGTTCGACAATAATGACTACTGTATTGGAATCCTCTCTGAATTCGATGATGACGACAACTGTACCAGAATCCTATGTGGGTTAGACCGTTTTGACAGAGCAGCTGGACTATATCTTGTGTGGGTCTGACAGCTTAGATGAATCAGTAACTACATCTGATCATCTCTATTACTCCAGAATAACTGGACTGTATCATGTGTGGGTCTGACAACTTAGACAAGATAGTTGGACTATATCCTATGTGGGTCCGACAGCTTAGACAAGATAGCTATATTGTATCCTCTATGGGTTTGACTGCTTAGCAAGACTGTATCCAGTGTGGGTCCGAAATATTAGATGATCCAGTGGCCACATAAAATCATCTATATCTCTCTACAATTTTGGCATACCTGTATGAGATGAGTCATGTATTTCAACCATTGTCATCACGGTATTGGACTTTACTTCCTGTGCAGGCTGAGTTGTTCTTGGGCTCGTGAGTTGGAGCTGAAATGTGACTAGTAACATATGTATATGTATGGGAATATACCTATGTAGGGTTGGCTGATACTTTTTGGTTGTATCATTCATCTTTTTTTTTCTCCATAGAGGATATTGTGAGACCACGCGGGTCTTGGGGTACCTACTGAGTATCATTATACTCACCTCTACACGGTCTATGCCCACATCTCATTGTGTTGGATGCAGATGACTGACATCGTTGATGGAGGGAGATTGTGCCGCGACTATATGGTACCCGAAGGTGGACCATGCGATGAGTCCATACACGATGGAGACTGACAGATGTGGGTGCTGAGGTGGCCATTTTAACCTACCCTTTAGGTTGGAATCACTGGAGGATGATCCAGGAGCTTCTCTTTACTTTTAGTTGTTTATCCATTTACTTGTACTTGTTGTTCAGATGGGTTTGTATACTAGCCCATTTACGTTCCAGAACACTCTTTTGTATTTAGTTTTAATTATTGTTTACTTCCTATTGCGTACTCTGTAGTGTTAGTTTACTTTCATAATGTTAATGAATTTCCAGCTTAGGGATTTACGCCTTTGGTGCTAGTCGCCAGCCCCTAGCCTATGGAAGGCGGGATTGGGGTAGTCACGGTACGGGCCCCGAGGACGGGTCATGACAAATTGGTTTCAGAGGAGTCAGTTCTACCAATGAACTTAGGACATTGATCTGTCTTACTGTTAAGAAATATTGTTAAGAGTATTGAGTGTGGTTTTTAGTTTAGGGAGTCCAGTGTTGGTTCGGAGACCGACGTATCCATACATCAGGAATCTATCTTCTGATTTCTGACTCAGTGCATGAAAAAACTGATTGCATGTTTGTTTCAAGAGTTTCTTTTGTTGTATCTTTGAGTCCGCTTTCCAGGTATAACTTATTGATCCTGGCGCACCTGTTCCTTGTCAGGATGTCACTACGGAGACAGCTAACTAGTGTTCCCGAGAGAGTATACGATGAAGGCCCACCGAGCGATGAGGCTCTGGTGCAGGGCCCTCTTACTATGTTGTCACCATCGGGTGGTGTACCTGCAGAACCACCACCCGTTTGGCAATAGATGCCACCAGTAGCATTTGGGGACGGTGCATTCCGACTGAGCGCATGGCACGAGTTCCAGCGGCATAGGCCTCCGAGGTTTTAAGGAGAGACAGATTCCCAGGAAGTAGAGGAATGGATGGAGGCAATTACTATAGTTTTTCGCCTAGTTGAGACACTATTAGAGCAGATGTTGATCTTAGCTACTAGCCTTTTTTAGTGATTGAAAATGTTGATGGTCCGCATAGTGGTGAGGTTTCGGTACATGGACCATCACCCGAGATAGTAGCTCAGGGTAGTGTGTCCGCTATATCACTGCTTGCTTGTCAGCAGTTCCAACCAGCAGTACCAGTAGAGGACACTTGTAGGCTTAGTGCCTTACATGTGTTTCAGCATCAGATACCCCTCAGGTTTCTAGGTGATCCCGACCAACAGGTGGCTGAGGACTAGATTGCGGGGGTGGCTGAGAGTTTTCTAGAGCTTAAACAGCTTCAGTAGGGCGACGTGTCGGTAGGTGAGTATTCATCGCGGCATACCGATCATTCCTTGTACTTGTTTAATATAATATAATCAATTATTAGAACCTGGACCTCTGAGTGAGTTTTTTTTAGGATATCCGAGCTAGTACATTTTCCCCTATTCATTTCTACTAATGTTAGGATTCTAGAGAGAACCATTGTGGTTGAATTTTCATTGGTTGAGTGGTTACAACCAGTGAGTGTTACCATCTGGAAGCATGAAACTGGCACCGGTCTCAGATACTTGAGTGTGTAAAATGTTTCGAAGAGAAAGTGTTACAGATATATAAATCTAAAGGGTTCCAGACGTGGAAGTAGAGTTATGAGATCAGCATGAAGTGGGGAACATTTCAACATGATACAACCACCCTCATTTGTAGTCCCTGATAGGGTTAGGGAGCTGGAGGGCAGTGCAAGAGAATAACTGCATGCAGTCAAGGAGTGTCAGCTGATGGGCTCTAAGAATGATTTGATATATGGTCTATGTATACTACTAGTTTCTGTATCAACAGACATATGTACCAATCATTCTATCCTTCCACGAATCTTGTCCTAGACCTAGAGTTTCTAGTTAAGATGTTGACTTGACTCTCACTTCTGGAGATACCTTTAGGAGGAGACTCGATAATCACACATACGCCGACGGTGTGATCTGACCCTTGAGGTGACTATTTTAGTTGAGAGCACTTGGTGGCAGCGTCGACGCCTTACGACATTAGTTTGGGTATGTACTGGGAAACCATAGTTCATACACAAATTGAATGTATTAGGAAAAAAGATTGTGCTTTATCTACAACATTGGGATTGGGTTTTCCTTGGTTGGTGAAAAGGAAAACCCAGATAACACAAGATTGAATCATGCATAAGAGGGTGTAGTCGATCACTAATGAGTCGGTCAGACTTCCCTTTGTGCCATTCTTCTCCAGAGTTGGAACACCATTTTCATCATTGGCGAAGAAGGGGACACCCTTCATGTGGTTAGAGAGATGCCAGTAGAGATTTCAGGAGGTGAGGTATAGGTATACTGGTGCTCCCATATTGAGGCTACCAAAGGAGGGTGTTGGGTATGTAGATTACTGCGACACATCAGGGACCAGACTCATGTGTGTCCCGGTGTAGGAGCGAGCAGTGATCACATATGGTTCTCGGTAGTTGAGACAACACGAGTAGAACTACGCTATCCATAAGCTAGTGTTAGTAGTAGTGGTCATTTACTTGATGAGGTGGTGGAACTATCCTATGAATGAACTCTTTACAGTCTACTCTGACCACTAGATTCTCAGATACATCTTCTCGTAAAAGGACCTAAACTTGAGACTACGACGATGGATCGAGTTATTCCAGGACTATTACATCATGATAGTCTATACTCATGGGAAAGGGAACGTTGTAGCAGATGATCTCAGCTGAAGATCAGGCATTCAGGTGCTAGGAGAGGTGACAGAGCATATGGTCATGTTTCAGATATCCTTTTTTGATAGAGATAGGGAGACTTTTCTGCATTCTCTCCCATTCACTCCTCCACTTCTTCAGCGTGTCAGGGAGGCACAACGTGGTGTCGTTGACTGTGAGACACGACGTGCTCAGATATCCTCAGGGCAGGCACTCGATGGGTTTTATGAAGGTGGGGAGCACATCATCCTCTTCATAGGACGTTCCATGGTACCAGTTTCACTTCAGGAGGAAGTGTCGGGGGTGTTCCACACATCTCCTCTAGTGGTACATCATAGATTGACGATGATGTATTAAGACCTTCGACGACATCATGAGAGGTCAGGAATAAAGAAATATGTGGCAATGTTTCTCACAATGCCTCACTTGTCAGCATGTGAAAGAGGAACAATAGGTACCAGCAGGCTTGGTTCAGCCTTTGGAGGTCCCATAGTAGAATTAGGATCAAATATATATGGACTTCGTGATGGGTCTTCCACATACATCCTAGAGATAGAGACCCCTGGAGTTCTAGTATTAAGACCATGTCTCACTATGGGTCTCACCTCGATGAGGAATACAAATATTTGGTCGAGGCGGCAAGTTATCTCAACTATTAATCAGAACTTTCAAGGTCCTCAGCAGGGTAGGCGAGGTGGCATACCACATGGCCCTTCTGTCTCTATTGAACCAGGTGCATGATGTTTTCCATATATCTCAGCTGAAGAGATATGTCCATGACCCGTCCCACATCATCGTCCATAGGGAGCTGGAAGTCGATGATAGGGCGACATTAATGGAGGTTCTAGTGGAGATTGAGGATCGACAGGAGAGGGTCCTGCGTGGATAGTTGATTCCTCTGGTGCGCGTTCGCTGGGAGCACGGGATCCTCCAGGACAGCACATGGGAGCGGGAGGATCAGATGCATGCACAATGCCCTTTTTGGTTTCCCTAGTGCGTGTTGTAGTTTTAAGGATACATAAATCCATGAGTTGGGGGGTAATGTAAATACCCTGAAATTTAAAGGAATTTTTTTCATAAATTCTTTAGAATTTTACGAGTCCGTCGTTTCTAACAGCGTGTGATTCTGAGGCCCGGAGATCCCAGAATGAACCGTCGAAGTTAGGTTATGCTTAAATAAAGGCGCGTGTGCAATGTTCCTTAAAAAGTGGCATAAAACTTAAACGGTTACTCATATCAGAAATTAGAGGTCACCGTCGTGCTCAGGATGGCGGTTTTACCCTAGGCATTACTTAAGTTTAGTTGGTGTGGGCCTCCTCTAAGAAAACCCAAAAATGGAATAACCGTAAATAAAATAATTAAATAAAGTTATTTTATTTTTAAAATGATTATAACTCACAAATAGTTACTCAGATTAAAAATCCAAGACCACATATGAACTCGTCAGGATACACTTTCTTGAAGCAGATACTAACTTGGGTCAGCGAAGGTCACCCGTGAAAGGTAGTTTTTGGCCGCAAATAAAAGCATTAAGTGATAGTTATTTTATTTTAAAATTCCCAACATTTAAACGGTAAATCAGATTGGAAATATGAGGGCACCATTGGGTTCGTTGGGGCGTGTTTCACCTAGGTAGAGCCTAACCATGACCGTAGTGGGTCTAGGGAGGCTGTTAATAATTTTCTGATCTTTTATTAGGGTACGTTCAGTAAACTTACATTCGGGGTTTTTTATCCTTTGAACAGGTGCTCGGAATAGAAATCTGAGGACACCGATGAACTCATATCGCCAATATTATCTTAAGGAGACCATTATTACAGTTGCATTTTATCGGGAGTGGATGTTTTTGGGGATTATTTATAAATTAAATAAAATTATGTGTGATATAATATTATGAGGGTGGTAGTTTTTATCTCCAAAGGGATGTTGGTGGTGGGGCCCACACGCACATAACCGGTCATGGGAGGATAATATGTGGTGGGGCCCATAGGAGTACAAACTCTTCAACTCCCCCTTAATCTCCTTAAATGCTTTGAACTCCCAATTAAAGAGGATGAATCTTACTTTCTTAATTGGGAGCCAATTCATCTCCTCCCTCCCTCTTAATGAGCCAACTCAACTTTTATATAATTAAAGGATGTGCCTTAATGAATTTGAATTTCATTGAATTCATTAAGCCACACTTTAAATAAGTGGTGTGTTTTTTTATGTCGGTTGGACATTTTTCCTTGGGAGGCTTTGGAGAATTAGGAAGAAAGTGTTCTTCCCACGAAGAACATGAAGTGAATCTCCAACATCCTCCATCCACGATAGAGGAGTAGAAGCCGCACGCGAAGAACGTCACCAACGAGGACATCATATCTTCCCTACGTCAATGGAACGACGTCATCTTCCCATGACTCTGCCGAGTGAGCATTGTTTATGAGGTAGGGGGTTATGATTAATTTTAAATGAATAAAATTCTACCTCATACTTCATTTATTAACATTATTCATCTTTGGACAAATGATATCATCTGACATAGAGGGAGCGGTCCAATCTAACACGAACCGGCGTTCCTCCATTGCTTTTTAGTTTATTTGGCGACGGAGGTAGACCCGGAAGGGTGTGGTGCCGTCGCACCGTGCTGAAAGAAGAGGCCACGACCATGAGGCGACAAAGATCAAAGGATGTTGTAACCGAAGGCTGCGGCCAAGCCGGGCCGCGACGGTGGTGGACCGACACTGTCATGTCGTCCGCATGGTGGAAACCGAGGCACACAACCGAGAGCCGCTTGGATGAACCAAATCGGCCGGCCGTAGATGGTCGGGCTGGAGGACTGGGGTGCCCACTTGGCGCCGCGCTGTGGAGAAGACCGCAGACCCATGTGTTGGCCCATCAGCAAGCGAACCAGTCTGCCGCCTGTCGACCGGGCTGAAGGAAACTACAGAGCCTATGTGCGCTGCATGTGGCAGAATTGCATCCCACAACCACGGGCCACTCGGGACAAATAAAACTGGCCAGCTTCGGCCGACCGGGAAGTAAGTATGGGTGGCGCTTCCGGACGAGCCGAACCAGCCCGTGAACTGGGCCTGGTCCGCGGGTGGGCCTCACCCCGCTGGCTCGGGCTGACCCCTTATCCGGGAGGGACCCACCGTGTCGGGACCCTAGGTGGGCCGTGCTCCACCGGGTCAGGCCGACCCCCAGCTGAGTCGGACCCGCCGAACTGGGTCGGGCCGACCCGCCAACTCACTGGGCTTGACGGGCTGTGCCCGTTTCACTTAAACGTGAATAACTTTTAGACCGATCCGTCTTTGGCACTAGGTGCCATGTGACGAGGTGATCCTATTGTGATACTCTAAGTGAGTTTCCGATGAATTTGGAAAATGGGCAGGTTTGGATTGAGCATAAATCCAACCGGGCCTCTGGAACGGAAAAGCCAAAAACTCTCAAACCGGGCGTCCGATTGAGGCGTCGTCCATCGAGTTGGGTTTTTTTTGAAGAGATATAATTTCAAGATACATCAACTTAGGACTTCGTGATAGTTGACGTATTGGCCCCTTTTTATTGAGGAGCAGACCCTCCTGGAATCGAGCGTGCTGTGTGCGGGACCCTTAAAGCTGGCTGCGATTGCATCGACTTCTGTACCGAAATCCTGTGTGGGATCGACAACGACGACTATTGTATTGGAATCCTCTGTGGGGTTGACGAAGAAAAAACCGATACCAGAATCATGTGTGGGTTCGATAGTTCTAATAGAGTAGTTACATTGTATCATGTGCGTGTTTGACAACTTAGATGAATCATTAACAACATCTGATCATCTCTATTACTCTAGAATAGCTAGACAATATCCAATGTGGGTTCGACAGCTTAGACGAGATATCTGGATTGTATCCTGTGTGGGTCAAATAGCTTAGATAAGATAGTTGGACTGTATCCTGTGTGGGTCTGACAGCTTAGCTGGGCTGTATCCTATGTGGGTCCGACAGCTTAGATGATCCAGTGTCCACATCTGATCATCTATATCTCTCTACAGTTGTGGCATAACTATATCATATGAGTCATGTCTTTCAACCATTGTCATCATTGTGTTTTAATTTACTTCATGTGTGGAATGAGTTGTTCTTGGGCTCGTGAGTTGGAGTTGGACTATGATTGGTAACATTGGTATATGTATGGGCATATACCTATGTAGGGTTGGTTGATACTTTGTGGTTGTATCTTTCTTATTTTTCTTATCCATAGAGGATATAGTGAGACCACATAGGTCTCAGGGTCCCTACTAAGTATCTTTATACTCACCCCTACACGGGATATTCCAGCACCTCATTGTGTTGGATGCAGACGACAGACATCACTGACCGAGGATGATTGCCCCGTGACTGGACAATACCCAGAGGTGGACCTTGCGACGAGTCGACACACAGTGGATACTGAAGGACGTTGGTGTTGAGGTGGACATCTGTACCAACCCTTCAGGTAGGAATCCTCGGAGGACGATCCAGGAGCTTCTCTTTACTTTCATTGGTTTTTTCCATTGCATGTACTTGTTGTTTAGTTGGGTTTGTATACTGGCCCATTTACTTTTATGCACACTATTTTCTATTGAGTTTTACTTAGTGTTTACTTCCTTTTGCATACTCTGTTGTGTCTCTATACTTTCATAAAGGCAATACCTTCCCAGCTTAGGGAGTTACTCCTTTGGTGCTAGTCTCCAGCCCCTAGCCTTTGGAAGGCGGTCTTGGGGTAGTCACGACACGGGCCCCAAGTACGGGTCGTGACAAAGAGAGATACTATTTTTATTTAATGCATGAAATTTATGCTATCCAAATAAAGTAATTTCAATATTTAAATCATTAATATTCCTAATTTGTTAATATTATTTATTATATTATTTTCAATGGTATTAAAAAATTTATACTCGGAAAAGAAGAAAAGGGAGATGAATATATGAGATAAAGAGCATAATAATTTTAAGGATGCATCAGATCTACATAACAGGATAAAGAAGTTTTCATATTTTATAAAAATTAAATGATTTTAGTTTTTCATGAAATGTTATTTTGGAAGGGATACACAGAAATTCAAAAGGCCTACTCAGAATGTACCAATTAAAATATTGGACAATGTGTAAGAATTACATATCCCGAAACCATTGGGAAAAGGAAATTTAAGATGTGTATGATCATTTCTTTATGTAAACCCCATTAAATGATACACCCTCAATCACACCATTGTAGATAGATGAAACTGAAAGAGACACACAAATTAATTTCAAATATGTTCACCACCCTAGATCCCTACTACTACATCATACCTGTAGATATTCATTTTTCATTTATACTCCGACATATGAGTAATAATAGGGGGATATTTATTTATTCAGTGACAAGCATGGTGGATCCAAAATGATTATATGAGATATTTTCTTTTTGATTTAAATTCATGTTGGGTATTTATATTGGTTCTCTTACTCAATCCCTTCAAAAATTAATATTTTATAACCATTGTGGGAAATTTTCAGAACACGATATAATTTATTTTATCAAATGATAATGAAAATTTCAATACTAGAATGAATGCATTTTTATTTATTTCATATCGAGGATATTGAATTCCACCTTGACCATTGGGATTTTTACTTCCCGATATTTAATTTTGGTTTTAGGATACCCATACTTTTCAATATGATGCACTTAACCCTGAGAAAATGAGATTTTGTGATGGAGAGCATTTTCCATGACCACTGGACTCGCTAAGACCTGATTTTGATGACAATATGGTTATTAATTGGATATTTGATACCTTTTCTCCACTAAACATTGATTTACTATTCCCAATAACCCTTTTCTTATTTTCTTCTCCCAAAACATAACAAATCATCTGCTCATTAGTATAGATATAATTTATAAAAAAACATAATTTCTTTAAGTCTTTGTCTTTAAATTAATACTTTCTCCAACCATGCCTCTATCAGTTTGACCTCAATCCTTCATATCATATTCCACCCTGTAGTTTAGTGTTTCATTTTATTCATGTTGGAAATTTATAAATACATTAACTATATAGGAATAAAATAACCCATGCTGCTATGAGAGACGTAAAAATAATGATTAAAGATGTCAATGTTGGTTATGTTATATAATTCATCTATAAGGATGGATTTTTTATGTTTAAAAAGAGGATAAGTGTTTCATAAATAAAATTTCATAAGAGGGAAATTTTTAATAAGGAAAATACAAAAGAAATTATTTATACACCCTTGTAACACAAATATGGTTAGTTTTTTATGAGAATATTTCTAGTGGGATGATATTAAAAGTTAAATGATTGACTATTTATATAGATAATTAAAATAATAGTAGGTAAATATAGAAACGAAACATCCCAAAGGATCCATGGAATCTCTTCCATTGATTATATAGAAGTTATATAATATTACAAAGTACATTTTCATTATTACTCTAAAGAATTAAAGGAAGAATTATATTATATGGTTCCTTATCGATAACCTGTTTATATGTTTTAATTTATTAGGGATATGATAATATCTTCCCGTTGGGAACCATTTCGAAATCTATATAAATTAAATTTTAATTATTCATGTCAAAAATAAATCAATTAAATGTTATAAAAACACACCATTTATTTAGAAATTATATTAGTGTATTCAATGAGACCTCTAAATTGGAATACATTAAATCACTACCTTTCATCCAAAAAATTATATGAAATCTGAACAGAATATCGAGACATTAGAAGACATGTTGGGACCAATTTAAAATTATATAAATGTTATGTGGGATTAGTTTCCAACTATTATGTACTTTTCAATCCAAAATATACTCCTTTTAAATATCCATATAGTAAAACACATATAGTTTTACTGGATCATCTGTCAAATTTAAATCTACAAGGAATATGTTAAAGAACTAAATCAACATGGAATAGAGATTGTTCAGGAGAATACTACTATATAATTTATTATTTAGAGTCACATTCATGAATCATAGAGTTGACTGAAGAGGTATGATAATAACCAAAGGATTTTCATGTAATTTCATGTAATATAATAATTTTACATGAATATTTACCCATTGTGGGGTAATAAGAGTTTTTAAAATGTAACATTATAACTTTTTACATCGTTATTTTTGAATTAGTTTTTTATAACACCATTTGGTTATGTCACCAAACCATTCTAACGCACATGTTGTATGTCATATTTCATTATTGAGAAAATACATGTGGGGTCCAATGAATGAACTAAAATATAAAGTTATATTATTCTTAATAAAATTCTTAGGATAAAGTTCGAGTATTTTTTTTGATATAATAGAGTATGATTTTTTGAATCCTAAAATATGGCTGGTTAAATTAATTTATAGAAATCACAAACATGAGGATGCAATATGGGAGACAGAAAAAGATATAATTATAGAACAACCAAACATATTTTTTTAACAATTGTCCATCATTTCAGTTGAAATTTTCATATAGTGAGAATGTAATACCAAAGACCATAATATTGTAGGAAATCACCATATCATAATCTGCCACAAAATGTCTACTCTAAAGCTCCTTTATACAAGAGTATATTTAATTTTTAAATTTATATGTGTTATACTTTTTTTGTTTTTTTTAACATTAATTTATAAATTTATAATAAATATATATTATTAAGAATCGTTTTTTGATAATAGAAATTTTTAGAAGAATAGTATAATTACATTTTAGAAAAACACAAATATTTAAAATCTATATTATAGAAGAATAAAATAAAACAAAAAAACAAATATATGGAAAATATATATTTTCTTTTGTAAAAATATACATTTTAAAATATTATGTTTAATTTATAAAATATTATATTATATTTTAATTATTAAGACAAATTTTTAATAGAAATTTTTTTAATGCCTTATAGATTTACATTTAATTAATTAAATTATTTCACATTTATAAAATTTATTTTATTAATGGCCTAAAAAATTATAATTAGTTATTATTATTAATTTAAAAAAGGAACATTTTATATATAGCCATATATTACAAATTAATAAGTTGAAAACTAATTAATGTGGTTTAATTTATAGCAAAATGTTTTACAATTATATTTTTATAGAGTTAAAAACATGGGTAAATAAATTGATAAACTGAATTATTAAGTAATTTTAAACCATTTATCATTCTCACCCCTTTTTTTTCAATCTGGGATCCACATTCCTTGACAATGATCTCTATTAATTGAAATACTTTCAGTATTTAGAAAAAAATCCTCCCTTCTACTTATAAAAGAAGCACTCCACTCATCACTTACCCTCACACAAAAACGCTATAGTTTTGAAAAATATCTACCCAACCATTAACCCCAAATTTATAAACATCATAATGTGGTTTTTTATTCTGAAAATTATATCCCACAAAATTTTAAGCCCCATTGAAAATGATATAATCCATGAAGTGACGTAAAATTTTTTAAAGGCACCTTTATATTTTTGGTTTCACTATGTGAATGTACTCTTAATAAAAAAAATTAATCAATTGTTATGTTATAAAATTTTTTATTTATTATACTGGTAAATTATTTTAATATTGTGAAAATAAATAATCACCATTTCATTTGTATAAGAAATGAAAATGTCATTCATGCTTTGTGTGGTCAAACTCCTCTATGAAGAAACACAACTTTACTCCAATAATAACCTTATAAATGTTGATATAATTGGGAATATTATATTTAAATATTATAATTTTAAAATATTTTATATTATAAAATGATTAAAAATATTATAAAATTTCTATATTCTATGGAAAAGAAAAACATTACCCATGTGGGCGTGTAGAATTCCACCTGCATAGAATGATTGCTTTTATTTTTTTTCTATTAATCACTATCATTCATTAATGGAATTAATAATGGTATCAATGGATTAATAATGTTTTTATATCACTATTTTGGTTCTACTAATACAAATTATATTAATTTTTTACAATATAAAAAATTAAAAAACATTATAAAATTAAGAGACTTAAACTATAATACATTGAAGGAATTATTTCTTTCATATATAAAATATTCATTTCTATTACATATTCTCCTGATTTAAGAAAATTTGATAAACCTAATTATAAAAAACAAAATCATATAATTATGCTTCTTTGAATAGAATATTACAACATAACCACTTCATAATTATTCATTAAATATTGTTATATTATTGTATTATTTGTTTTTACAACACAAATAAACTATAAAATGAATTTATTTATTAAGTAACCATGACATCATATTTATTTTAAAAATATAATATAAATATGTAAATAATTTTTTTATCAATAAACTTTATGAATAATTTATTATATAATTAAGGAAACACACATCGGTTGTCAATAATCCCTGGAACATTATTATTATCAATTTCATTATCATGGATAAATAAAAAAATCATGATAGAGATATAGGAATGGTAAATTATTATAAATTGTCTATAATAGTAATTTAAATAATCTATTATTGGTAAAAGTTTTGTAAATAAGAAATATGTACACCACAATTGTAAAACTAGTACAAAAAAGAAACACTATAAACAACTAATGTATAAACATTGTATAATTCATATAAATAATGATTTTTTATGTAGATTATATAATAAAATATATATTAGGAATATAATAAACTAGTTGATTATGCTATCTATGATTGTGATAATGTTTATTAAAGTATGTTCATAGAAGAAGGAAATGATTAAGGATTTACAATCTAAAATTCTACTTTTTGAGACATGATTTGTTTTTATACATTATTCATTTGATGTTGTGTATATAGTACCATTTATATATGTTACATCATGGGAAAAAATTTATTCAACGAAATTTAATATCAATTAGTAGCCTCATTAATTTAATAGGTTTTGATTTGATTTTTCTAAAATCAATAAGTGTGTTTTTATGTCTCAACATTCATTCTTTGGTAATCATTCTATATTCACAAATTATTACACATTATATAGTGAATAAATTTCCATAAAAATAATTTTACCATATTCATAATGAATTTAATGTGATTTACAATTATATAATGTTATCCAAAAATTGTAAACAACTGATTCAAGAGTTATAAAAACTAATTTATAACTCAATAGTCTCCACGGAATAAAACAACCAATCGTTTGGAAATGTAATATTGTGCAAAGTTTTCTAGATAAGAAATCCCTATTTAGGTATTGTTATGTGGTATAGGTATGGAAATATGACATTATTGGTAATGACCACAAAATTTTTGGTTGTTAGTTTTCTATATCACCACACTAATGAATATCTATAGGAAATAAGACTACAGACCATTCTTGACACTCTTAAGTGATATTCATTGGAAAAACAACCCACATTATGAACCATGGTGAGGTATTTTACGTTTCATTACTTTGGTTTCATACTAATAAGAATTATTTAATCCCATTACTATCATCTATGTATATCCCATCACATTTAATTTACACTCACAATTATATATAATGGATAATGTCACATACTACTTATTTAATGATACCATGTAACTTCTTTACTGATTAACTAATGTTCTCCAAGACATCAAAATTATTCTATTGAATAATGAAATATTTCTTATCCATATCATTCATTATATATATATAAATGTTTCTATAGAGATATTGGTTCCTTAATAATTGGAATGAAATATCTAGTTTAATATTATGGTTAACGAATTTGATTAAATATGGTGATTGGTGGCCCAAAATATATATGTCCCCATGATGAATTGATGGTTTTTGTAAGAGTAGACATATTCACTTTTAGTGCATGCCTCTCCCAATATCAGAATACTTTCATAAAACATTGAATTTATATATTATTTTATTGTATGTCATTATGTATTCCATTGGTGTGAGATCAATGATTATTTTATCGGTTCTTATGTCAATATCATGTATATAGAATTATACTCGTTTCCATAATTTATGTCTTATATTGTTTATTTACAACCACCATATCTCTTTTTACATTATATTATAGTATAGCTTCTTCGGTACGTTATTCTTGATTGAGAATCTAAGCTCCCCCATTTTTTTCATTTTCCCTTGTAAACCTATAAGATAAATGTTTCTACTTTTTTTCTATATGATATTTTAAACAAAAAAATTATCTCAAATTCATCATGTAAAATATTTTGTCTTCTAATGTAATATATTTATATATATTGTCTTCTAAGTGTAATAAGATATTGTATACTTTATGAACATTCATATTATTTACCAATAATATAACATAACAATCATTAATTAATTTTTTTATTTATTTTAGTTACATTAATTATGTTAAGATAATTCAATATTAATTTGAATATCATTTTCATAAATATTAAGAACTATCAATTTCCTTTTAATATTATTATTTTACACGACATTCAATATTTTATAGACCTTTAATATACTATTTCATATCATTGATAACAGGAGAATAGAATTCATCATCACTATCACTTGAACATTTTATATGGAATCATTATGAGTCAATTTATAGATTGGTATGTTCACCAACTATTATATTTTCCATGAATAATTTTTCAAGAATTATGGAATTAGAATTACAAATATGTCATATGTGAATTATTAGCAATCTCTTTTGATGAGATATCATAAGTAAAATCACCATCACTTGAACACATCATGTCATATTCTGTTAGAATCATTTTATCATTTCATATATTATTTATTTGATGTATTTTTTATTATTCAATTCTAGGAAATATTTTCAAATTTATCAATTATTTTTCAATTTATAACATATTGGTATAGAAGAATCCATAATATTATAAATACTAATAATATATATATTTCAATATAAATTTAATATAACCATATGTTTTTTCATTGTTTTTTGTTTTTTCTAATTTCTCTTCCACTTAACTAATCATGGATATTAAATTTATACGTATATGGATTATCATTACATTTATTAAAATATGAAGCTATAAGATATTTAAAATCAACTTCATTTTTATTCTTTTAATTATCTAAATGTATTTTCAAATTAATTTCATACTAAATTATAGTTCTTATTATGTCACGATGACTTAAATAAGCGGTGTGTTTCGTGTCTTAAATCGCAGTTCTCTTAGATACCCTTTCCTTCAGAATATTATTAGTGATGTTTTCTACTAACTAATCATGTCTTATCAGTCATTACTGATTATATTGAAAACTGTTACCGTCTTCCCAGAATATCATATTCATATTGGTGAAGAATTGACATGTCATAAAATAAAATTCCTTATTACCCAATATTATCATATCTCACAAAATTTGAAGAAAATTATATGTTTGGGAAAATATCATATATATTTTATACTACGAACAAAAATATTATTTTTTGATTAAACATATATATATATATAAATAAAAATAACTAAATAATGTTTTTCCAACTAAATAGTTCAATTAGAATTTATATCTTCACTAAAAAAATTTCGAAATATTTTATGGAAAATTTTATGTTGTGTTTGGAATATGAATTTTTTTCACTCTAGTATTTATATTAAATTTTTCAATAATCTCTATCATTTGTTAATAATTATTCTCATAAAAATAGTCCTTGTATTAGGATTTTTTTCAAAAACAACTAGAATTTCATCCAATTCATTTCATGAAAAATAAAAACTATTCTCTATAACATTACATGGTAAAAGGAAATTAATATATGATATTTTAGTAAATAAATGGAAAAAATGAAAACAAATGTGGTTATGTCTCAAACAAAGAGACCCAATATAATACATATATTTTCTAAAAAATGATGAATACTATAAATATGAGATAATTTTAGTTTATAATTGATCATACAGTTTTCATCCACACCTCTACTTTTCAAAAATTCGGAAACAAGAATTTATCATATATAAGTATTCAATAAAATTATATCAATTGAAATTTCATATATGCATTTTTAAAATTAATTAATAATATTTTTCACAAATTTTTATAAAATTTATTTGTATTTCTAAAATTTAAAACAATCATGGTGTAATAATTTATATATCATATACCCCATATATGAAATTATAAATGAAATTTTTAACCCAATGAATATGGTGAAAAGTAATACCAAAAAAATATATCTTCAATATTATCACTTCATATGGGTTAACATTTCATTTATAATAATATCTTAACTAAAACAATTCTAATGTTTCTATACATTTTTTATACCAAAATATTATCTTTACCTTCCACCTTAAATCCCTAAATCGACCTGATTTTGTAGTAGTTTGTACATTTAAAAACTTGAATATTGTTTTTTTTATATCTCATACAATCCAATTATAAATATGATCATAAAATTTATGATTAAAATAAGACTTAATTTTTTTTAAAAATAAAACCTACTTAAAAAACCTAGAGGAAAGAACTCTAAATGAAAAACAAAAGTATTTTAATTATTTTGACAATATTCTTGTATAGACATAAACTATTTATCCATTATGTAATATATTATTTATTTTCAAATATATTAAACTAGGGACATATTTATCAAATTCAATGGTCTTATATTTTTTTGTCATAGTTATTACTACATCGCAATAAATATTGTTAACATTCGATGAGCTTATGTTCCCTTAAAATATTTTATTGAAGTTTGGATTACAATTCTAAATTGATTATAAATAATGTTTAGGTAACCTGGATAAACAATTCATTCCCACAAGTGTTAACACTGAAAACACCACTAAAATTTTATGTACCATATTTTATATATTTAAAAAACCAAAATAAAATAAAAACATGAGGTAATTTTTTTTATAAAATTAGCTTGTCTTGAATTAAAAAATAATTAACTGATATGTTTACTAAATATATCCCATCAATCATGTATTCCCATAATAAAAGGTATCCCAAAAAATCCTCCTTTACATGTAGAATCCCTAGGAAATTTGTGATTATGTTCTACCTCGACAATGTTAGTTCTTATCAGGATGAAAATGGTGTGGCATTCAATACTTTATATATCTCAACCCGGTTTACCCATGACAAAAAAATCAACTAGTATGATTGGTGAATTATCTTTTCCAATAAATAAACCATGATATTAGGGTCTCCCTCTCAATATGTACATCCTGAAAATGATAACATTGATGGTTTTACCACCTTGAGTTTTCAATGAACCATAAACAACCATTATGAGTAATAAAAACTCATGTGTAATCCCCAATCAATCCCCATTATTAATTTCTTTACTAACATATATGTTTAAGGTAAATTATTTTAAACTTACTAGACATTTCCTTATCATATTCTCTAAAACATTGTCTAGTTTCAAACCACATTATATTAAATTTTCATACAAAAGAATAATTATTGAGTCAATAAGGTTTTTCTTATGACTTTTCAATTCCATTTTGTTTTGAAAATCACATACACCTTATCCTTAAGGAAAATTGCTTTCTTAAGGAAAATTGCATTTATAAGGAAAATAACTTTTATAAGAAAATTATCCTTATCATATTTTCATCTAGATTTTTCTTAAATATGAGATTCATATTCATTTCTATTTTCACGGAATTTCTTGAAACTTTGATATGAAGTATTCTGTTTTAAGATCCGGATTCTGGATAAAAACTCTGATAATGTTTCACTCCGAAATCCAGAATGAGAACTGTGATAATGTTTCATTCTAAATTCAGGATACAATTTTAATCCCGATTCAGGATACAAATTCTTATGAAGTTCGATGACGAATTCTCATTACGAATTCTGATGAGGAATTCTCACTACGAATTCTGATGAGTAATTCCCATTACGAATTATGATGAGTAATTATCACTACGAATCCTAATGTCCAACTCCCATTCCGAACTCTCATTCCGAATTCTCTTACTAAACAGAATCTGATTATCTTTGTTTTATACACTCTGAATTTATTCAGACTCCAAAAATTATTTTTCTTAGACTCCGAACCTTCAATCCGAAGCTTACATTCCTGTCTTTTGAGTTAGAATTAAAACGATGTCGTACTTTCTGTTACACTTATTTTTTTATAAAACGATGTCATCTATTTTGTTATAAACTAACCGTTGTCTAAGTGACATGTGTACAGGTCCCTCCGATCATTAAGGAAAATATGACCGTTGTAGAAGGATCCGACCTTACCTATAAATATGAGCTCATTTGAAAGAGCTCATAACACACAACAACGATTTTTGACATTGAGAATACATGTTGTTGATGTGATTTCTAGAGAGAGAGGCTCTTATCAACTCACAAAGCTTCTTGCGACTCCGAATGTTGGTGATTACATTCGTGGAATTCCGGGGATAGAAAGACAGAGGTGTCGACTCCCTTGATGTTCGAGGGCTTCCTTGCTGAGGAAGACAGAGGTTGCCAACTACCTTGAAGTTGAGGGCTTGCGGGGATAGCAAGACAGAGACACTCCGATCTTCGTATCGAGGGCTTACCCTGGTGTGGGTAAGATAGACTTGCTTGAAAGTATAAATCAAGGGACCTTTATCCAAAGTTGTTGAATACCCTTCTCTTTGGGTTAAAAGACTTATATCTTGTTACTTGTATTTTTACTACTTGTTTATTTCCACTGCATTTTGTATTATAAGGAAAGTATAACTTTCTTATAATTCCTTACTTGTACTCTATTTAATTTAGATTCTATACGCTTTAAGGTAGAATCTCATATTCTAACTATTGTTAAGTTTCAACTTCCGGAACCATATTTCCGGAACCTACTTTCGGAATGTCTTTCCAAGTGTGTATTCGGTGTTAGAGGTGTTGTGAATTTGCTTAGTTTAACATTGTTAAACTTAGCCCTTTCATTTTCTTAAGAAAAACATAGTTATTTGTAACTATCTTTAAAGGTTCCAAAGTAATTTTTAAAGTATACAATTCACCCCCCCTCTTGTATATTGAGTATCTACATCACTATTTCGATCCTACAATCATTTTATTTAATTCTTATAAATTAGTATATAATGGAATCCTTTTTAATGTTAAAAATAAATATCGATATCTCATAATAATTTGGTTATACACCTCATGAATTTACATATATCTTTCTCATTAGGACACATTCCTTCTTTATACACACACCCATTCCATGATTCCATATTCTTTATGAATCAAATCTTAATTAATCTATATTTCGGATGTGCTCATATCAATCATGTTTTTTATATCCACATCACCTGAACTAGCTACACACCACAAGGAGCCATATTTTATGGGAAATAAATCCATCTTCATTGGTTTATATTCACTTATAGGTTAACTAGATAGGGATTCTAATGTACAATTCCCTACACTAAAAATTTCAAGTCATATTTTTACTTTTCATATATTGGTACTGGATATCTGACATTAAAAGGATATCCATTTTGTCATGGTGGAATCATAATAAATGGAATCACGTTGAACATTGTCAAAGAAACATAAATTCAACGAATTGTCCCTTTATGTGGAACCAAAATATCTGATGTTTATGACCTTCATATTTATATGTAAGAATAACATCTTATGATCCTCATACCTACACCATAAAAATAAATTCTTCAATATATGTTGATAAGATAAAATTTATATTGTTATATTTCTCTAAACTACCACATAATCATAATAATAAGATAAATCTTGAGAGAATTTAATAATTAATGTATATACTATCAAATGTGATCATATGATATATTCTAATTATCATATTGTTAGAGAACATATGATACATTAATATATTCAAATTGATGCAAGTTAATGATCATTTGCGGTTATAGGAATAATCAGCCACATAATAATACTTGGGAATCATTCGTGTATTCATCTTATAATAATAATGGATTCCATATGTTGTAAATAATCCCAATTAAATGGTTAATTTGATCCCAAATATTCTATTATAATGTAATGTACACTCCACTGATTCATTAAAAAATACCCAAAACATCATTCATTTAGATATAAGTTCCATATCAACTCGAAAAACATTAGTTTCATTAGCATGTTAAAAATAGTTTTTCATTGGTGGTCCTAAAAATCCTAATAGATATCCCATTACTCATTGAGATTTTTTTTTCATTCAGGGTGACTACCTACTCTATGGATTGTGGTAAATATCCATACCACTATTGAGAGTTACATACTTTATCAATATTATAGTATACCAATGCCTTATAACGATTAATGGTATATAGCCCCCTTCCAAAAAATGAATGAAATAGAGGACCCATATAATGACCTATCATTTAAGGAATTAATTACCCTCAACTGTGTAACAATTGAGTAACATGTCTACCATGAAATAATTTAAAAATTATTAATTTAATGACTATTATATCCATTAAATTGTTGGGTATCACCAAATTTACCTAGTGTATAGAAACCATTTAAAATTGTAATATAATGAAAATAAAATTTTACACTTATTAATGTATGTATCTAATTATTAATTTATATTCAATTATGTAATAAATATTTTTATCACTTTTAAACTAATTATTTCAAAAATTAATATCTTTTTTTAGATTTATAACTCTAATATTTTCTTATGATGTTTTTTTCTTAGATTAGTCTCAAATAATTTATTTTTTCTTGAATATTGAAAAACATACTTTAAATAAATCTTGTGATTTTCAATACATACTGTGGATGTTAGAATAACATTAAAAATATAAATCAATTCTCATAAATTAATATATTTCTTCTATGTAACATTAAATATTTAAAAAAATAGTGTTTTAATCATAACCCTTTAAGTCATATTTTGAATCATAAGTAATATTTTCTAAAAATAGTTTTAAATTCCATATTATTTTAAAATTTTTTATAAATTGAATAAAACGTAATGGTTTTAAAATTTAAAATTAGTGGGTCTAAATTATCTAATAAGTGAAACTCAGTATTTATATATAATGATTATGTTACCTAGGGTAAATAGTAGTTAACCTGGTAAAATGACAATTATCAAATAATAATACATTACAATATATTTTCTATCTTCAAAAAGTTAAAAGAATCCATTTTAAATGAAAACTCAAGTATAATTTTTAATCACATATAAAATTTTCTTAACACTTATTTAAGGGTTAAAAAATGTTCAATAATATTAATAACAATTAATGATTAAAACGATATTTTTTTCAAAAATAGTTATTCCACACATTATATGTTTTTATATAAAGTTATTTTTATCATATATAGAAATTGATTTAGAATAAATGAAAAACTAAATTCAGTTTCATTATATTTATATTTTTTAATAAAGGAAATAATATAATTTTAGTAATAGTATAATTTATTGGATTAATATATAATTCAGAGTAATAAGCGTATAAATTAAAAACATAAGGTGAATCAAATGTTCTGAAAGTTTACAAGTTATTTTAACCTGATGGAACTTAATTTTTGTGTTTTTATATCATAAATACATTCCTTAACATCCTTACCTCACATCACACAACTAAATCCCATGTATTTCCATTCATACAATGTAAATAACATTCTTTTCCAAGGGGAATTTCATATTTCTCACTTATAATAGAGGGAACACTTCAACCATTTTCATACTGAACTCTTATTTAAAAATTTAATTGTACTATTTCCAAAATATCCTCCCATTAACACTATCATGATTTGTCGTACATTTATTCACCATAAACATTTCAAGGTCCCTCGAATATAATGCATACCCAGGGAGGATATTCATGGTCTCAAAGTTGGTATAAAAAATTTATTATTGTTTCTTTATAATTCATGCGTTTGTAAGCCAAAAATTGAAATTTTATAATAATAAAATCATCATATTATATTGTTGATATGTTTCTATAATATATTTAAAATCATTATTTAATAACTTTTAAATTCTATGATAAAAATAACTACAATTGGTGTGTATGCATGGATTACTACCTTCATAAAGTAACACTTTGATATTTTTGTCACCACCACTCGTGGATGGTATATATGATGGTATTGATGAATAAATATGATTTATATAAATTAATTATGATCATTTTATTATAAATAACTAATCCATAATCACTCATATCATTTTTTTAGTATTATAAAAGCTAATAATGTGTTTTAGGACTACCGCCTGCATGAATAATTTTATTCCCTTCACTTACTAAGGTGGATGGTTTTGGATTATAGTACATGAGTATATATGATATTTACAAGTAATATATATCAAACATATGGTTAGTTTAGGATAAAAATTATATTTATAATGTAATATGTTAATATTATTAAATAACCAAATATAAGTTCATTATCATTATCATTTTCATGATATAATAATAACACTCAATATACATGGTATTATAAAATTATAAGTATTTATATGACATAATCTATATTACCCTTACTATTTCTAGGTTGTGAAATTTTTGAGAAAAACGATAATTGAAACATATTTTATAAATGTGGCTCAAAATGGTTATATTAATAATAATAATAATAATTGAAAATGGTTTTCGGGTATCTAATACATACATGAAATTATTTTTAAAAATTTGTATAAATAAAAATATAAATGAATAAGTTCTAAAAAAATGTAATTATGATGTTTTCCATTATGATTCTTAAGATTAAATCCCTTCTATATAAATCAAGTGTAAAGACAAGGTTTGTGCTACCTCAAACTCCTTTCTTTGAGTTATAAAATTTCTTATTGGAAATTATTTTTTATGATATTATTTTTAAATGATGTTACATTTTTTACTTCTTTGGAAAAATGTATTTATATTAATTCCATTTCCACATTTTTTTCATTTATCATTATAATAAAGGATACTTTTTTTAAAATTGAATCATAAGTATGCATTTTAAAAATATTAATAGAAATGTTAAACAAAATGATATTTTCATTCTTCTATTTTCATTATATTTAAATTGGGTCTAATCCGATAGAGTTATATTTAATGTTTAAAACTATTTAATTATATTATTATCTAATTATTTTGGGTGATCATGTTTTCAGTATCAATATATTTAATTATTAATGTATTTGGTTTTTTTAAAATAATATATGTTTAATAGGATGTTAATGAAAATTAATTGATTTTTTTGGATGTTTCTATGAAACTCAATTTTGTTCTACTAGGTTATTATTATTTAATAATTTGTTTCCTTTTGGAGAATATAAATTTATAGATTTAAAGACAATTGTGACCTATATACCCTTCAAATTCCAGAAATCAATGATTACATCTCATAGAATTAAATCTTATGTGAATGGGTTATCATGTAGCCTTGTTCAAAAATAGTCAGAATGATAGAATTATTTGTTACAAAACTTTTTATGAGTGAATGGGTTGGCATTTATCTAGGATAATAATGGTATGAAATTGTATGTTTAGTATTATTCCACATTTAATCCAATGTTCCTTATCCAATATTATGTGATTCATGTTTTCATCATTCTAATTTCATGTTTAATGTTGTTTTCATTTGTGATGTTATGCATTCCTTTCATACTTTTTTTTAGCACACATTATTTTATATTATTTTAAATTATATATTTTTTTCATTTATTCATTGTTTTTATATATTTTTATGATCTGAAGATTATATTATTATAGATGTTACTTTATACATTGTTTTTTCTCTCACCCATGTATGACTATTCCCTTCACTAGTATTGGAATATGGTTACATCACCTACAATTGTTATTTTTGTATTTATTTTATTGTAAAATATTCACATCATTTCAAATAATGGTTTTTACAATTCTTTTCCATTAGACACTAAACCATTATATTTGTGTTTAATGAGACTATTTTTGGATGTAATAATTAAAAAATTTAATCAATGAGTAATATATTTAGGTTTATCGTAGGTCATTTTAATTCGTACAATAATATTTGTATTTTTTTTTAGATTAGTTTCTGGAATCTATGTTGAAAACACTTAGGATAATTTTATTTATAAGAGAATATAAAAAGTAATGGTAAAGAATGTAGTGTTGTTTTCCTTGAAATATATCTCAAATTAGATAATACAATTAGACATGGTTTTTTCAAATACTAATCTTGTGGTAATAACCTTGAAATGATTTGTTTTAGTATACTTCTACCATTAGTCGAGTGCGTGGTAAATTATCCTTTACTATAAACCACGTCTGGAACTGCTAGGGATATATTTGGGTGAATTCATATGATATAGATGAACCATTATAATATATTTCTTTACCATGTTATGTGTAGTTATTACAAAAAATATAGAATGGAATTAATATAGGATAATATAGATTTAAATGTATGGATTCATTAGGTTTGAAAGTACACATTATTTTTTACATTTTTTCTATAGTGATCATAATTTATTTCTTCATATAATTATTAATTTCTCCATGTTCTCCATTAATATTCCTCCTTCAAGTATGTGTCCAGGGAAAGAAGGAACAAATCTAATGGTTAATGCAATGGGAAATGTATTGATAATTCTAATGAGATGGGAATTGGAGTTCCAAAATCACATGGAAATTCTCACTCAACACTATCATGTTTTGAATAATAACATGAAATACATATATCTAAAAAATTCCAAAAGGTGGAAGAATCGTGATATTGAATATTTAATGAGTAAATGAATATTATCATTTAATGGTCCTTCAATCCAATTTATTTCTAATAAATGAATTAGTACTATAGAAATGTTATTTTATATAATTCATCACATGGTGTGTGAGAATTTTATATTGGCCTATATTCTTGAGTAAAAATTTTATTATCAAACATTCTCATTAAATTATTTTTTATATCACAATAAATTTAATAAAACAATTTTACTAACTTTTAGTGTCCGTTTTTTATTATGTTTTTTTATTAAATACTTTTATTTATGATATATCAAAAAAGATATAATTTATCATAATTATAAAATTAATATTATTAATTATGATAATTAGACCATGTATGAGTCTGATTAATAAAACACATTTTTTGTTTAGACTAGTTGTAAGATTTCTATATTGTTTACATTAATAAGAATCTTAATGAAAATCGATGTTACCTTGGGACTGATATATCAGACTAACTCTCATTTAGTTCATCATAATGATAATCAGTAAAAATTTCTATTAGACTAAATTATATTTATAATCATAAGTACAAATTAATTTTTTCTATCATAAAGGAATTATATAATGTAGTAATTGTTTTAATAAATATGAAAATGGACATTAAGATTCCACTTTATTGTCATGTTCTAGTTGTCCCAGGTCATTGTAACTAACATGAAATTTGATTTCTATGACACCTATATAAACTGATTCATATAACGAGTTTTGATTACGTTGACTATATTTTATTCTCATGATTTTTCTCCATAAACATATTATTCTCAGTTAGTGTATTTACCTAGGGACTGTTTTTATGGAATCATTGTCACATTTTTTCCTTTAAAACGTTTATAATTCTAATATGTGTTTTATTGTTGTCAAGGTTGAGGGATTCAGCAGATAGAAAGATGTCGAAACTGAACCATCAAATTAATTGAATCTAGGGATATGTATTCAGACAAAAATTATTATATTCAGGGATTCTATATATATTAAGATAGATCATTATGATCATCATATCAATGGATATACTATTATAGAAATACATACATTACTCTAAGTATAAAATAGTTGATAACATTAGTAAATTTTATTAACTACTATACTCTTAAGGATAGAATAGAAAAATATTTTAAATAAAAATTTCATGTATTTAATTATTTCACATAGCTATTATGTTACATTTTTACATGTTTATATTCAATGGTTCATATAATAGAAAGATAATCATTGTACTTAAATTTAACACAATTGGTTTTATTAGTCTTATTGTTAATATTAATAAAAAAATTGATTTAATGATATACATTGTGATTATGATTCTATTACTCTGATATACATGGAATGGTTTTATACCAATTTTTTGACAATGATAATCACATTGATTATATGTTCAGTAAACATACATTAAGAGGATTTTTGTTGGTTTGGTTTCAATATTTTAAACTATATTTTTTAAAATATAATTAACCACCTCATGTTGTTATAGCCATCATAATCAATCCATGCGATCTGGAAATTGCTATCAGAGCTTGTTTCTACAGGTTATTGTTTGTTAGTTTTTACATGTTCTATCAACTACATGTTTTATTGTGTTATTTTATTAACATGTTATTTATAACCTATTATGCACTAACGTATTTATAGAAAAAGAGTTTATATTCATTTTATGATGGAATGTATTAATTTTGGTTCTATATAGAGTCTTAATACAAACAGATCGTCTGTCCTTGATGACACTGATTATGAGTACATGATATATATTAAGAAAACATTTATTTCAATTCTGGAGTTTTTATTATTGTAATTCCTATTAGAGAATCCATGATTTATGATAAGGGAGTGACTTTTTTACCCATAATGTAAAACATGAGTATCAGTTAATTAAATATTAAGGAATATATTTTTATGTCACATGAAAAGATTTATAAACAATCATACATCCTCATGTAAATATACTAGTAGAACTGGAATAGAGATCTATGGCACACAATTTGGTACTTACAATGTTTTTGAGATAGGAAGAGATATTCTTTGAGAGTACTATCAGGAAATTTACTTTCTTATATTAGAATGAATTACAATGATGCACTAGATAATCAGGACAATTATAAATATTTTAGAATATATTGGAGAAAAAGACCATGATGATGAAATACATATTGATAAGATTATTTATATATTTCCCATGGAGTGGAAATCAAAAATAACTATTGTACCTAAGACAATAAATATTATTAATATTACATCAGGTGATTGTATTGGAATTCATACGTAGTATGAAGGAATACATAGAAGACATTCATAGTATGCTACGAATAAAATAGAGGTTTTTTATTTTCTAGTATTACTATTCATACTAATATTAAAACACCTATGTCAGTTGTTAAATATCAAATGGAGATGAAAGTATTTTTTTAAATCATATTATAGTACATCAGAAAATTATAATATTGATTTGACCAATCATTAAAGAAGGATTAATAATATTGTCCAAAATAAATAATTTCTATAAAGATAAAATAATGTTTATAAGGATAAAATTGATAAGATACTACCGAATAATGAAATTATAAAAATAAATTTGAAAAATTATTAAAAATATAATTGAAATAATGTCTTAATACAATTTAACACATGGAGTTCTAGTAGTTGTAGTTCTTCTAAAATTTCATCAGGTTTATAGTGTTCTTGACATAGAAAAATTTGACATTTAAATAATAGAGGAATTTTAAATAAATTTTTGATTAAAATGGCTCGAATGATTTGAACATTAAATAAAATATATTTAAAATAAAATTATACTAATAAATAAAAATATCATTCTTGAGATGAATAATATTCTCTAGCATAAGATAATTATATACATTCTTCTGTTCATGTTTCCTATTTTTATAAATTCTTAGAAAATGAAAATTTTATGATTGGATTTTTTTTATAATTCTAAAGCTAATTTTACTAACAATGATTCTTGAATAAATATTTTAAAATTAAAATATCATATTTTTCAAAATATCAAAATAAAAATAATTATGAAAATTAATCTATTTTAAAATATATGTAGAGGGTTTCTTATAAGAAAACTATTTTTTCAAATTAATTTTGAAAATAAGTAATAATAATATTACAAATGGTAATAAGAATTTAATTGTAATAATAATATATAAAATTTCGTCTTTTAATAAAAATATATATAAATTTTTTACTCCAATAATGAAACTATTCTAAAAATGAATAAAGAAATCATCCTCAAATTAATAATACTGAAATGGTGTTTAAGAGAAAAAACATATTTTCAATAACAATAAATTTGTACAAAAAATATCTCTTTTTCCCATATATGTCAAAGTGGTGGGAAATGGAGAATTATTATTATTTTCATAAAATTAAAGACATAATATTTCAGAAGACATACATTTAAAATGAAATTAAATTTTCATAAAACAAAATATGAAAAATGTGGTTAGCTGGTATTTTTTTATTTACAATACTAGAATCAAGAATGTAAGGGTTCTGAATGACTTTTTTTTAGAAAAACAGCGATATTGACAAAAATAGTTATATTTGGTACAAATATATTGTATTTTAATGACTTATGACTAAAAAAAGATGTTATTATGAATATTATCAAAATTAATGGTGGAAAAGTAACTTTTATAGATAAATTTCAATGTGATCTTATCAGAATATGTAAAAATCTTCATCAATGAAATGATATTATTTTAAAAGTATTATTTATTGATGGTCAGAATAGCCAGCTTATAAGAACAATTCTATTTTCAGATGATTTTAACCTTGAGAACATTCATTATTTTATATTTTTACAACATAGTTATAACGATGAATTTATTCTTTCTACAAATCATCATGAGACATTTTACACCATTAAAATAGATGAAGTTATGAAAAAAGACTTACCATTCCGTAGTGAAATAGAAGAAAAATATTATTTATAAAATTGAAGGCTATGAAATTCTATCCTCAGAAACATGTCTAATTTTAAAAAGAAACAAAAATTAATGTTCTACAAGAATCTATTTTTTTATATATCAAAAGCATGAGACCATTGGAAATTTTGAAGGAAACATATGTCATTTTTTAAATCTATTATTAATGTATCCAAATCTTATTTTTTATAGTTAGTATTCATTAACATATTTTCTCCAACATAAATTAGATTTATTGGTGTAAAATAATATGTAAATGTATTATTTAATTATTACGCTACATATAAAAGTGTATATTTTCTTCCAAATAATTTCAATCATTTTTGTTATTTTAAAGATTTTGTAGCCAAAGTAAAAAATGATAAAAACCTCTACTTGAAATCAATTCATAGTGATAATTATGGAGAATTAGTAAATTATTATTTTGAATATTTTTTAGTAATATTGGCATAGAACACAACTTTTCATCACCTTGAACCCCAAAAAATGGTTTTATCGGAAGAAGAAATATAATTTTGCAAGAAATAATTGCAACCATTCCAAGTGAATACTCAATTGTGAATCATGTTTTGGATTATACTATTAGTACTTCAAGTTATACATTTAATTGAGTTTTAATTTGAATTTTTCCAAATAAAAAATATTTTTGATATCTGTATTTGAGGAAAACCAATAGTCTCTTACTTCAAATTTTTTGGTTGGAATGTATTTATCAAGAATACTAAATATAAATAACATAAATTTTCTCCCAAATCTTGTTATGGGTATTTTTTGGTATTAAAATAATTATATTCCTTATAATGTTATTTTAAAAAGAATTTTTAGTATTGAAGAAATATTACATGTTAAGTTTGATTAACCATGTCCTTTTATTTTCATACATCCTCAACTTACATTCTTATACGATAATTCAAACACTGATTTTCAACCATTGGTTGAATGTTCATTGTTTGTGGAAAATATAAAGAATTATTTTTTTTGATGTATTCCCTTGGGAATATTTTATTTCTATTATTGATGTCGAGTCTTTTAAAACCCAATATGTTAGTTGATTCATTAATCTAAGTGAATGTTTCAATGGTGATGTATGTCAAACAGTTCTAACTAAAATGTTTCTTATGTATTGAAATTTAATGTATCATTCCCCTATATATTATTGAACATAACAATATTGATGTGGATTTTTATTATGAGGATTATATTAAGTGAATTCTAGATGACCTGTTTAATTTTAATATGAAATAATTATCTATATTAAAAAAATGACCTATATAAACATCTATAATTGGTGTAAAATGGGGTTTAGGAAAATCATAGATAAAAATAGAATATTTTTTAGAAATAAATCTAGAAATGTTACAAAGGGATATAATCAATAATAAGAAATAGATTATGAAGAAAATTATTCTCTAACAGTAATACATGAATGCATTCTAAAGCATCAAGAATTTACAAAATTATTTAATTTCAAACTACTTTAAATTGATGTGAATTGTTAACTTCTGAATGAATATGATTAGGAGAATGTTTCTATTGAATCAACCCCCCATTTTGAAAATATAAAACATAAAAAATATGTTTATAAAAATACTAATAATATATAAAGACTTAGAGGAGTCCCAATAACATGGTATGATAGATTAAATTAATTTCATTACAATGTAATCTTTTAAGGGATCTATAGATCAAAAAAAAATTATAAAATAAGTATATAAAATTATTATAATTGAATAAATTTATATTGATGAAATTATATTTGGATACAATAAAAAAATCAGTATTATGTTCCTTTATGGATCTCATGACATATCTGTTTGAAATGAGAATGACACGTACCTTAACATAATTCCTTGGTATCGAATTTTAAAAAAACAAGAAGAAAATTTATATCTCATAATTGAATATAAAGTTCCTTTTAAAAAAATTTTATATGAATATTCTAATAATATTTATAATCCCAATGGAACCACCAATTCATAGATTGTGATGAGGTTTTTCAACTAGTTGATGAAAATATTATTAGAGTAATGATATTATGTTTAATTTACATAAAAAAAATTCATATGGATTTAATGTTTTTCATAATATTATCTGAAATATACCAATTAAATCCAAAATAATCTCATCTAAAATCAGGTAAATTATTTTTTAACTTAATTTAATAATGGATTTATGGCTATTTTATTCCTCTAAAAATGATTCTAAATTAAATAGTTTTCTGGATGATGAATTTTGTGCATGTATAATGGATAGAAAAAGTACATCGAAAACATGTCATTTATAAAGTGATTAGTTATTTTCTCAGTCTTATAAGAATCACCATTCAGTAGAACTTTACACTACTAAAGTAGAATATGTTTTTATTGGATGTTTTTGTGATCAGGTGTTATGGATGGGAAAAAACACTCATTGACTATGTCATGAGATATACTAAAATTAAAAATAAATTTTGGAAATAGAATCTCACATACTTTAAATAAACACTCAAAAAATCACTAACATGCAATGAAAATATATATAAGAAACTAATTCTTTTAAGGAAACATACTTAAATGTGGTATAATTTTATAATTAATCAGTATTAATGAAAACTTTATTGATAATTACAAAAAACCATTTAGTTCTAATAGATGTGAATATTTAAAATACATTCTAGGAATAATTAATGTTATGTAATCAATCAAATCTAGTTGATTTATCCCTCTCATTATATTTAAAAACTCATTTTCATCGGGGGATTATATGTGTTTTATTTTTGAAAAATATTATGTTTTCTTAAATATTGTATTTTTATAAAATTTTAATATTTTTTGAACTCTTTTATTGTAAGGATTTTCCCAGACTCCATCCATTTTATAACTATTTTAGAGTCAGAATTCCATAATTTTTTTGACTCATAAAATGTTCCAATTATCTAATATCAATATTTCATAAAAAAATTAGATTCATAAATTTTTTAATCACATTTATAGAATAAAAATTTAATAATAAATTTTATTTTCAATATAATAAAAATCAGTTTATTTTACAAAAATCATGAATAATATGATAATTATATTGTTGATCCATTCCAGTCTAAAAGGTACTCATATGTTATTTAAGTTTTTTCTTAATTTTATTATGTTAGTTAATATTTTTTGTTATAAATTTAGTTCGATACAAAAAAATTTTAATTTAAAAATTTTAAAACTTTTACCAATCAAATTCATTATCAATAAAATAAAATTGTTAAAATCATCAACATTTTAGAAATATTTTTTTAAAAAATCCCTAGATCAATATTGAACTTCATATAAGAGGTTTTTTTATTATCAATCATTTTCTCTCAAATGGATTTTGAACAGTATCACTTGACACATATATATTGGTGGGTAACCAGTTGTCCCACATTATTTATTCATTGAATTATCACTCGAGCAGCTACAGTATTTATATTTCCCAATCGAATTCCATTCCATTTCATATATTCTATGATTTCAGAATCCATATCTAACGGTGATGAAGGTAGACAATGATAAATAGATCATATTAATGGAAATTTTGGTATAAATGTAATGGTATGAAAAATAATATTCCACATTCAAGAATAAAATCACTTCTGAATGTTGGGAATTAGTATCTGTACAGATTAATCATTTATATTTTGATCAATATTGTCTTAATGTAGTTCATGAGTTTTTTGATATTGATCAGTTTCTTAAAGTGGATAGAAAATTAAAATTTTATATCATAATGGATAGAAATTGATATAAAACTTCTTATAATAATGCTTATTTCTTTGTTGGAGTTTCATCATAATGAGAATCTAATTGCACTTATCCAAATTTTACAAATGAACTTTTATGTTTTAATAATAATAAGGATGATTATTTTTTCCTTAAAAATATGAGACATTCATAATGATTTATCATTCGACACTAGATAAATGAGTTGTAGCTATATGGATACAAATATTCATTATTCTGAGAATGGGATATAGAGAAACATTAAAAGTATTTAATATTTTTATGCATGATTATCAAATAAATAGGAAAAATGTTATCCTATTCAAGTTTCTCCTTCTCATAGTGGATAATATTTAAAAATAATAAATCAATTTAAAAATCATAGAGTTTTTTGCTTTCAAACGTATAATTGAAGTCATGTGTATTGATGTTATTAATGTGAAAAATGCATCATATTCAGTCATAGAGAAAATATCTATTGGTAGTGAGGATATAATTACCAGGATGAGATTGGTTTTTTATATCAAGTCAAATATTCCTTTCAAAAAAATTTATGGGGATTCCACTGAGGCCCATCCATCAATGAAACCAAGGTGGGTAATATGAAAAATATAAAGAAAAAAACATCCTAATGAAGAGAAGAAAATTGAATAAAATAACTGCCTATATTTTTAATGATATGATGAAATAAAAATCTTATAAAATTCAAGGGGATCAAGAATTTAGAATAGACCCTGCTGAAGCTGAATCATTGAAAATCAGGCCTACTAAGAAGTTATAATAATAATATGAAAGGATTAAACAAAATAACAGATTCAAATAACCTATATTTTTTTGAGAACTTATTGAACAGAGTTGATAGATATTTTGAGTATGTTAACATTCCTAATTCCCATATAGATCAAATAAACCGAGAAGAAGGTTTATTTTTTGAATAAATAGTTTTTTTCATTCTAATATTCCTTCTACTATCGATACAGTATAATAAAAACTTATCATTGAAGAATTCTTCACTATAATCTCTGAAAATTAACCCATAGCAAACATAACTAGAAATAGAGTTTAGATAATAGCACGTCAATTTGAATAATAGATTAATAAGTCTATTAATAAATATTTTCAAGGAAATTAATAGTAATATAAATGATGGTTCGATAAAGAATACGATGAAGAATAATTTGATGAAATTTAGGATGAAATAGGTGAATAAGTAGAAGAGGTAGTGGAAAATGAATAGGAAAATAAACATGAGAATCATATTATGGAAATCCAATCGAATAATGAATCTACAAAATAATTATATTTATTTGACTTACCCTATAATAATAATAATGTGGAAATATATTAATGTACCCATGTAGTATTATTTTCATCATAAAAACAATTACAATCCTCATCTAAAAATTAATAATATGGCCTAATTTATAAAACTTTTTTTTGACAAATATGAGACTGATAAAAATGCAGATCATATGGAAATATATTATGATAATAATTTTTATATTTTAGATTAAAAACAAGTTTCAATTAAAGATAATAAGAATCAGAATGAATTTGATGTTGGAACTAGAATAAGAAACTCATGAGGTTGATCCTGATCAATCAGAATATATATGAATGACAACACAGAACGGTTTAGATTACATTTTTCATTTCCTGTGGATATTAGATGGAACAATTTGATAAATTACTAATCATGAAGAAATAATTCATCTAATTCATGATTGTCTCAATCAAAAATAATATTCATTAGAAAATTTAATAGAATCTATGATCTTGATTGATGATGAATTGAATGATTTTCATTAATGTACTTGAATAAAAAAAAGATCATGAAATCAGACAAGTATGTAGTAAAATATAGTGGATTAAAATATTTAGATGCATGATGATAAATTTGATAAAATATAGGAACATATGTTGGATCAATATAATTCATTAAAAATATTATCATTATGTATAGAAGATAAAGTTATATTTGAGGAAGTGTTTATAGATGTAACGGATGAATGGATAGAAGATGATAATTTTTTAGAATTAATGGTATGAGATTTAGAGAAAGATATTACTAGACTCTAAACATGTGGTGGTAAATTGGTTACAACAAGGGATCTAAATAAGGGTTTGTTATAGGATTTCAATCAGATGAGGACCCCATGTCTAATTCATGAAAAAATAATTGGGATATTTTAGAATGATCAGAGGGAGTTCATGTAGATTATGTTATTTGTCAAGAATAAGATAATGAAGAATGAGTTTACTTTTAACCATTGATGTATATATTAAAGAAATTTATTTTAAAGGATAAATTATTTGTAATGAATTAATTTTATTCAAATTAATATTTTTTTGGAATATCTTCTAATTCTGATGGTTTTATGTTCATTCAAATTTTTTTGAGGACGATTAGTTAGTTCATTGTATTATTTCATTTGTTATCTTCGCAGAAAATGTAAAAACATTTAAACTATTCCAATTTCATTTTCAAAAAACATATGGGGGAAGGATTTTATAAATGGTGAGTGGAAATATAAAAGGGGAGATTCGTATTTGATGGGGATATTGTATTTTAAGGGAAAACATGGTATTGGAGGTGATTTATCCTTTGGGGGGAGAAATTTTCTTATGTAAGAACTACTCTTATAATCGTCATTGTATTTTAATAGTTACTAAGTCATGGGGATATAAGTTCAAAGGAATTACTCTAAATATAATGTTCCTAAAAGACCAATAGTTTTTATGTTTTTCATATTATTGTTCATTATGTTTTATGGGTTTTCTCTAAAAATTGATATATTTTGGAGTTTGAATTTCTAATTCTTAGTTTTCGATCCCTTTAGTATTATAAATCAATACAAAATAAAAAAACATGTTAACTATCGTTTTATGATCTGTGTAAATTTGTATATTTTTTCGAAAACAGTATCTTTTATCTTACATAGAATCAATTATAATTTATTTTTAATATAAACTTACTATTATTCATTAATATTGTTAGAATGAGTATGGGCCCGATTAATCGGACTCATATTTGCTAGGGCTAGTGGTTAGTGTTTTTTTCTCTCAACTTCATTGAAAAAAATTATTTCCGTCGAACTGACTTGGTATAGATATATAATATTAAACCTCATTCAGTTCTCTTTATAGATAATCATAAACATATTCCTCCAAACTAACTGAATATTAAAATCCAATATGAAATTGAATTGTATCCATCATATGGAATATATTTTAAATTTTAATGGTGTAAATCAATATAATGTATGACATTTAGTTATTAAAAATAATTCATGGAAATTATGACCAATTTCATTGCAACAAAGATGGAAATATTCCCACTGGGAGATCTTCTATAAATACAGTGTAAATTAAATAGTTTAGTGTATATTGATTACATTCACATCTGAAGGTATCTCTTCCAGAATCGCTCGTACTTATTTAATTTATTTCATAAGTGGGACTTTTTTTCAATAGGAATCTTTATTTGGTTGTATATTTATGGTATTTTATAATTGTAATCCATGTCTGACCATTTTTATAATTGAGGGATTTTGATCATATAAACGATATTGAATTTGATCAATCAGATCATGGTATTATATGGATTGAAATATATAGGTAGATCATATTATAGGGAGATTATGGGGATTGGATGATAGAGATTTTTTCACATCATATCAGGGGTTTATGGTATAAAATGAACAACATTATTCTATGTATAAAATATTGGACACCATTAGTTATGTTATTGAATACCATTGAATTAGATATAGAATATGATAATCCTTTTAAAATATATTATAAGTCATTATTAATTGTATGTACCTTTTTTATTTCTTTTTTTCCATGTTTTTATTATAATGATCATATAATTGAATGATAATTATCCTACTTGCTTTCTAAATAATTAGTTTTATTAGTGTGATTGTTAGTATTATACAAACTATACATTGATTAAATCGATTCAATTATGAAATATATTATTTTACTCTAATATAATCATACATTTTTTCCAATTTTGAGACTCTTATAATTTGACTTAGTCTCAGTCAGATAATCATACTTTAATAGGTTTTTGGTTTTTAGTTTATGTCATTTAAACATTGTTTTTAAACAAAAATTTACCCTCAAAAGTATATTTATACATAAATAGCTATTCTTATGATCATAAATCTATTTTCTATAAGGTGAGTCTATCCAAAGGCGGACTATCATTAAGAATGCAATAAAAATGGATGAATTTGAACGTATAAAATTGGAAGATTTTACTATAATATTATTCAGAAAATATCTACCAAGGAATATTTAATATAATATGGAATGTGCATTCATAGAATTTAAATAGGTGGAATCTACTGATACCGGATATTATTATGAAAACATCAAGAGACAAATATAGTATGACTCAAAGTCAATCTCATTAATTGAAAACCATATTGACTGATTATTTTATTTCATGAAACCCAATCTCCAAAATTCATTTATTATCTGTGATTTTGGATGGTATGCTGAAGCTTTATAATGGCTGCATAAGGTTGAACTAGAATATGGAGACTCTTGTTAATATAGAGAATGGAAAAAAAATTTACTATCAAGGAATTCCTATTGAATAGTACCATCTAGCTAATATTGACAAACTAACTATATATAAAAATTATGGGAGGACACACAAGGGTGATTTCCTTAAATGTTCTTTAAACTGTTACATGTGTGGTAAATAATGATTCTTATATCATAATATCATATGTAATTGAATGATGTTATATATCAACACTATGGATAATAAGGCCTCATATAATTTTCCACCCACTCTTCAATTATAAAAATTTCAGAAGCATGTGAATTTTTCAAATCAATACTCACGCAATAGTTCTATTAATGGAAAATGCCACAATATCCTCCTAAACGTTTGGATAATGGGATGGAAAATGAAATAACTATTGTATAGGTAGAAAATGTAACTGAAGCGTTATAAGGTAAAATTATTTTACACATTAGAACAATGTATGCCTTTTTGATTATATTTTATCCCATTGTTTTATATCTTACTTTTATAAAATGATCATCGACTCAAAAATTGAATATTTTTATATCGTTATATCATATGAAACACATGATGGGAGGATGAATTTATCTAATGTGTACATATATACTGAAAAAATATAATTATGGAGATATACTTCTAGAAAACATGGTTATCTCCATATAGTTGAATTTACCATAATTTTGTGTATGGTCTTCATATCCTAATATGTATCTCAAAAAATTTTCTATGAAATAGAATGATCCATTAATATACCTAATCATCCAGATATAATGAATAAATATACAGATGATCATGAACCTTTTTCAATGTCGAATTCTATAATATGTGTATTGATACCCGAAAACAAGGTATATCCAGAATAAATTATCGGTGATGATATAAACATTGAGAAAATACCCATTTTACATGAATATGTTTCCATGTTTACCTATGAATTTCATATTTTTCTACCCTAAAGCGAGGATCTATTATCAAATGAACTAATCAATGGATCAAAAAGATCTCGAAGACTACATATTGAATAGTTACTCCTGATTTAAAAGATTAGAAGAATAAATTCTAAAATAATATTGGCAAGGGATTTATACACCCTGGTGCTTCACCCTTGGGTGAACCAGTGCTAATTTTAATGAAGAAGGATTAATCAATGAATCTGTAAATTAATTAATGTCATATTAATAATATCATAAAAAAGTATCCATTTACTCATATTGATAACCATTTTCTGTAACTATAAGAACATCAAATCATTTCACAAATTTACCGTCCTTTTGGAATTGAAAAAGTGAGGGTAAAATGGTGGATATTATGAATATAGTGTTTCATTAAATGTACAGACATTGTATGTTTATAGTGATGCTGTTTTGACATACCAAATTCCCATTTTAACTTTATGGATCATATGAATATAGTGTTTATATATTAACAATATCAATTTTTTGACCTCATTTTAGATGATATCCATATTTATTCTAAAATATACACATATATAATAAATACCCTAAGAAAATAGAGAATATATGTCCAACAAAAAAGATGTTAATTATTACTATAATAAGTAGCATTCATAGATCAATTTATTAGAAAAATTGGTATATTGTTTATCTATGGATGACTGAGTATACTCAGATTTGGCATTGAAAAACCCTTGTGACTGGAATCCATATTTCTCTTAGGTTAGTGGTATATTACTGATGTTTGTATGAAAAATTTATAGTGGATATGAATCCCATTAAACAAGCTTACATACAAATGATTCAAGTTCCTTTGGACAAAATAATGTGAGGAAATATTTGAGAACTCAAGGTATTATTGGTCATAACACTTGTGCTTACATTTACCATGTAGCAGTGAAGTGTATTTATATTATTCTAGTGCATCATTATAATAGTATTAATTCATTTTGATGAAAAATGAAAGGTAAATTTCACATTAATCAAATAAATTAATATATCATCAACAATATTACATGATTCAAAATTTAGAACTATTGATGTTGATATATTCATAAAAAATTTGTTTTATCCTTTTTGGTGAGATGTGAGATATACACTGATCAAATTTTCTTCAAATATATCTTCAAAAATAAGGATTTAAACATGAAACCTATTATATGATTAGATTAAATCAAATATTATCACATCTCAACACATTAACAACATGTAATGATAAATAATTTTGTTGATTCTCTAAGTAGAAAATACCATTCTAGTCTCTCCATGATGTGGATTCATATAGTCCCAACATGCTTGGATTTAAAGAGGATTAATATTGAATAAAAAATTAGAGTAGTTAAGTACTATCATACCAAGTTATATAATCAACCACCCATTCACATGATAATTAATAAGGACATCAAGGATTATATAGAGAAATTGAAAAAGACAACAAATATTATGGATTTCAAAATTGATAAATAGAGGATTATAATTCTTAGAACATGAATGTGTGTCCCATATATACTGGAAGTAAATAATGATCTTTTTGATGATGTGTATAAATATTCATTCACTATCCACCTTAGAGGTAAGAAGATGAATACTGATATTAATTAAATAATATGATGGGATAAAATGAATAGCGAAATAATGGATTATACAACTCCTTGACTGATATTATATTATATTAAGGTTTAAAGAGACAATTCTACCTGGTTGATTCAACCATTACACATAACTATATGGAAATGGAAAACCAGATACATGGACATTATCATAAGACTCCCTAAATAATCTAATGGTCATAATTCCATATGGTATGTATTCTATCACCTTATAAAATGAAAACATTTTGTTATTATAAAAGAAAATTTATCCCTTGAATAAATTTCTATAATATATTTAATGAAGTGGTAAGGCGGTATAGAGTACCATTATCCATTATATCTCACTGTGGTATGAGGCTTAACTCAATGTTCTAGATAAGTCATCAGATAGAATTGGAGACATAGCCGAGATAAATAACTACATATCAACCTAAAAAATATTCAGTATGAAAGATACATTAAAACTGTATAGTGTATTATGAGATATTATTTGGGGATTTACAATTACTTTGGAATATAAAACTACACCAAATATGTTTTAAAAACTATAATTGTGTCCATTATATTATTCAGATGGAACTATATGTGACATTCCATTGGAAGACTTATTATACTCTGACATTATAGTAAAATTTATAAAATGAGAAATTTGATTAATCTTAACCATTTATATGAAATATTAGGCAAGGTTAAAACCATTAAGCATAATGTGAAAGAATAAAATAGTTGAAATAATTGTCAGGTTGATAATAATCATTGAGATCAAGAGTTTGAAGTTATATAAAAGCTATATATTTTAATATAAAAATATTAATTGGTAATGATATTATGGATGAATGGGAATCCATTTCCTTGGTACATTAGTAGATCCATTATTTTTATCTTGTTAGTGTCATATCATATCTCTTAGAGGACCCCCCACACATCTCCAATGTGAATGATTTAATCCAAGTATTTGTTTAAGGAAGTATATAAAAATTCCATTACATGTACTAAAATTAGAGGCAATGCAAATAGAAAATGACATATCCTATAATAAACTATCTATGGATATATGGAATAGAAGAAATAAGGTTATATGGATTAATACCACACATCTAGTCAATGTTTTATAGATAAAGAATATGTTTTGGTTGGAGACATGGGAACCTGAGGATGATTTGAGATAAAATTACCATCACTTATTTCATTCCTTGTAATAAATTTTCATCGATAAAATTCAATTTTGTGGGGTTGAATGTAATAATCTTGGAATAATGTATTTAATTTTCTTTAATTGTATATTGTGTGATTATATTTTCAAGATTACCACACTAAAAAAATGTGTTACTACTATAACCATTAAATTTGTTAGTATCATAAAATATTGTAACCTCATAAAAACAATAACAAAGTGTATAATAAAATAATGGAAAATTTATCATTATAAATATAGCTTTTATAAAATTATTTTATATTATCCTACTTCAGAACTAATTGTATTCACTTTCAAATGATTAATTTTAATAAATTTATAATTTTTATTCATTTATAAAGGTTATATTAGTTTAAGATTATTATTTTGGGGTTTTTTCTAATATTATTTATTATTATTTTATTAATGGATAATACCAATTTCCATATTATCATATATTTTAACACATCCCATGGATATAAAAATAACATATAACTTAATAATAAATTTTATTTACAAAAAATACATTTTTTATAAAAAAATTTTAAAGTATATTTTTGTAATTAAAAATTTATACTTCATATTTTAGATCATATGTAATATTTTTTCAAAAAATAACTTTCAAAATATAGTATTTTTAAATTATTTAATCAATTAAATAAAATGAAATTTATTTTAAATCTTAAATTAGTTTCATTAAATTATATATTGTTTTAGACTTTATTTTTTTCCATTATGATTTCATTTCACATAGATAATATTAGACACTTTAGTAACATTGTCATTTTCGATGAATAATAAATTACTACATATTGTGTATTTTAAAAATGTTAACGAATCATGTTTAAATTAACACCCAAATCTGATATATTAATATAATTAAAAATTATTCATCACTTAATTATTTATTAATGATTTTTACAATGGTTCATGATCAACTAATGATTAAAATATAATTTTAATCTAAAATGTGGTTTTCAAAAAAAATTTCTTATTGATAAGAAGTTTATTTTCCCTCATATAGATATTGAATTTTGCATAATGGATCCAAATATCATATTAATCAGGTCAAACATTGGTAATGAGGGGTGTCTAATATTTTTAGTAATAACATAATTGACATGATTGATATTTAATTAAAAATGATAACTATTTAAATAACTATTCAATGTTATCTTGATTTTTCATAAATTAACATGAAATATATTCTTTCTAGATGTAAATTACTATGCTTTCAATTCTTAACATAATGTATTTTGATCCAACCATCACATGTATCAACTAGAATTTATTTTATTCCATTCATACACCATATATAACATTGTTTTCCATCAAAATGTATATCTTTTCTTCTTATAAAAATGGGATAACTTCAACACCGTCAATAATATATTGTTATATTGACTTTTCCTTTTATAATTATTAATACATTATTTTTAGCTTAATTCACTAATTAACCCAAAGACATAATGATCTATAGTGACTTCAGAAAACCAGGTTTATAATACAGAAAAATGATATTAAAATAAAAATATTTTACTATATTTATAATTATTTCTGAAATCAATAACTACTACTAAAATGTATTGGATTACCTACGGAATGTATAGAAAACATTTCCGAGATAAAAATATTAGTAAGGTAATAATCCTGATAATGAAGAATATATTTTGTGTCGAAATTATAACATCATGCAATAAAAAATAAGGATCATTGATAATCACAAGGAAGAATTACATAAAAAACATTGTATCATAAAATCATGCAACTATAAGATCGTGTAAACATAGAAAATGAGGCACAAATATAAAACATAACATAAAAATAAGACTTGTAATACTTCCTTGATAATATCACAATGTGGGAAAAGTCCCACAATGGATTAGATATTCTCCCAAATCTATTTCATGATATCCCACGACATTAAAATAATACCTAATGCATTAGATAACTATATGAGAAAAACCATTACAACATGCTCATGTTTTATGTGTGGCACATAAATTAAGTCAATCAAAAGTTAAAACATAATAATTACACATGGAATTATAATGGGTTGTATAATCTTTCCTCAAATCATTATCAAATAAAATTAAATTATGATGGAATTAGAGAAATAAGCATATTAAATGTATTACCCAATAAATGAAATGAATAATTGGATAGGTATATATGTCAGATAAATATATATATAATTAATAATAATTCAATAATATAAAACATAGATAGAGAGGGAAAAGTGGATTAGAGATAATATGGTTATAGTCCATATAAATTTTGTGTTTAGTGAGTGATCACTTACATTGAGTAGAATATATCACATCCATTAACTCGTTATATTAAAAAATAAGTTCCACTCCTAGACCATGTAAATTCATCTCTTTTATGATTTTTATGGATTTGGATGTGTTTTTGGAGGTTCATGTTGAGTCCAAATTTTAAAATTTTATGTTATTTTATTTTTGGGATGTATTTTGGCCTGCGCATAGGTTAGGAACTTGGTTTGCGAAGACGTGCAACCCAAAAAATATAATTTTGAATCGAATATAGGATTTGTGATAGAAGATACAACATAGTTTTCACAAAGTAGGTCAAATATGCGGGATGGTTTTGTGGTTGATTACCTAATGGACAATATCAACAAAACTGTTGGGGCACAATTTACTAAATAGTGCTGGAAAATTGTGTGAGTTGTCCAGTTTTTTAGAATAAATTAAAATCTTAATCTACCATCCAATATTTTTAACATCACTCTATATTCCTGACCTCATGGTCATTTTGGGAATATTTAGTTCCCACAAAACCCATCAACAATTTTTTATCCCCCCTCTATTGCTTCTCCTCCATGATTCCAAGGTGAATATTTGGGGTTTTCTAATTATTTCTCTTTATATTATTCTCCTCTCCACTCCCTCTTCAGATCATGGTATTTGATTATGGGGGTTATCAGTTGGCTGAACCATAGGGGTTACTGTATATTTGTGATTTGATTTAATGGATGTTAGGTTGTTTCAATTGTGTCCCTAGCATGTATATCCCATCTCGTGATGTTCTAGTACATTTACACATCATTAATGTTTGTGGATCCATTATTTTGCTTTCTATCTGATTCCACTGATGATTTCATAGTTTTAAACAATTTATAAATATTTCTCACATTCCTATGATGTTTTTTTTATTAATTTTAGTAATGTTTTAGTGTTGGTAGTTTGTTGGAGAATGGGATTTCAAAGGATTCATGTGTTTTTTCATATATGTTGTTCCCATCATGTGGTTGATAAGATGCCTATTGTTTTCGTGAAATGAAATTATAATCATGTTGTGATATTTTTTATTTTATATATTTTTATATCCTGGTTGATATGATATATTTGGTATGCTATGGGATTCAGATGATTCATTATGGATTGATGTGTTTTGTACATATGTTTTGAAAGGAACTCCATTGGGTTTTAAATACAAGTTTTCACTTTTTAAATTATGTGAAAATTGTGGGGTTTGGTTTGACTAAAAATGGTAAATATGGAAAATGATTTTTGGATGTTTTCATGGATACATAAGGGGTTTCATTCTATGTTGGAACATCCATGAATTCAAGGGTTCCTCACATGTACATGCACCCAAATAAAGATTGCTCTAAAAATGATATTTTCCTTGATCATCTATTTTTTAAATGGTTTTTTGATTCTTCCATCTCCCATTTCCCAAATAAAACTCCTTGATGTCCAAATTGTAATTATTTTCATCATGTTCCTTAAAAATGTTACTTCATAGATGTTTGTTATAAAAGGACTGTTTGGAACTTTTCGATTTTATGGTATGTTTTACCATTTATTTTTAAATTGGATTGGAAATATATTTTTAAAGTGAATTTGGTTACAAAAAATTAAAGGCCTAGTTGGAATTTTCAAGGTATATGTGAAGATGTTTAGGTTTTTAAGTATGTATCCCATATTAGAATTTTAACATTTTTTGAGAAATAGTTTGAAATATCATGTGATGTGATATCCTAGTAGGACATGTAAATGGTTTATTATACGACAAAAACACCTATATAGGGTGTAACCATGTGGGTTATTGATTCTGTGGTGTAATTATTTTGGGTATGCATGTTCATCAATGGTAGGTAAGGTGAGTCACATGAGAGAGGGCCTCCTACTTATATGGTATAAAATTACGCTTGGATTCATGGGTGTCATTAGAGGGTTCTGTAATGTCTTCTTATCAGACCTGATTATATGGGTTGGTAACCCATTACATTTAATGGTATGTGGAATTTCGAACTGTATTGGCCAGATAATAGAAGCTAGTTGGTTATTAACTATAGATCTCCACCATATGATGGATGGTTAGTCTGAATTGAGTATTGTAAAGGATACCTATAGGGTTTTTTTTAAAATAACATGGTTCATACCTCTATTTGTTTATTGAATATTCATGTTTAGACCAAAATTTGTAATTTTATATTTTTGCATTTTAGGATGGCATTTTGGCATGCACACAGTTTGGGTTATTGGTTTGGGAAGAAATGTAGTCCAACCATGTTAATTTAATAGAGAGTGTAAATTTTTGGAAAGATGATACCACATAGATTGCGCACATTAGTACTAATGTGAGGGATATTTTTTTGTTTATTCCATTTTGGATAGTTTCCACCACATTGTTGGCGTATATTTTACTAAATAGTGCATCCATATTTTTTGAGCTGCCCAGCTTTTTAAAATCAAAAAATTCATAATCTACCCTCCTCTAATATAATCCTCACTCTAACTCCCCTTCCTAATGGTTTTTTTTGAATATTAAGTGCTCACAAGACCCCTCATATTTTATTTATACTCCATCCATGTATTTTCCTCCAATATTCAATGTGGAATTTCTTATGGTTTTTTCCAATGTTTCCCTTCATCTTCTTATCCTCCCCACTCCCTCTTTAGATCTTATTATTTCATGATTGGGGTAATTACTTTGTAGAACACTTGGGGTTAGGTTCTATTTATAATTTTATCTATTGTATGTTGGGGTGTTTCAACCATTTCTCGGTCATAGATCTCCCTACTTCTGATGTTCTATTACATTCACACATCATTGAGGTTGGGGTACCATTATGTTTCTTACTGGAACATTCCACTAATGGTTTTCTATTTTTAAATAATTTATTAATATATTTCTACATGCCTATAATGTGTGGGTATTAATTGTAATCTTTTTTATTGTTGGTAGTTTGGTGAAAAATGGGTTTTCAAAATATTCATTTGTTTTTCCAATAATCCTATGCAAAACAAGTGTTTCATAAAATGAATATTGTTTTCAGGAAATGAATTTATTCTCTTATTATGATATTTTTCATTTTTTATGTAGTTTTTTGTCTTGGATGAGATGATATATAGTGTATGATGTGTGATTTAGATTCCACATTATGTCTTGATGGGTTATGTTCATATGTTTAGAAATTAACCCCTTTGTATTTTATATACATTACTGCTCTTTGGAAATTATGTGAAAATTGTCGGGTTTGTTTTGAATGAAATTGGTGACTATGAAGAATAGTTTTTGGGTGTTTTCATGGATTCTTAATGGGTATAATTGGATGTTGTAACATCCATGAATTCATGGTGTTCACACATGGATATGAACTCAAATTATAATGGCTATTAAAAATGATGTTTTCCTAACCAACTATTTTTTAAAAGGTTTCTTGCTTATTCTATACCCTCCTTCTTCAAAAAATAACTCCTTAATCTCTAAATGGTAGTTTTTTCCCACGTTCCTATCAAATGTTTCTTCAAAGATGTTCTTCAAAAAAGGATAGTTTGGAACTTTTTTATTTTTTGGTATGTTTCAACTTTTATTATTAAAATGGATTAGAAATGGATTTGGAATCTGAACATGGTTTAAAATATATTAATACCGAGATAAAATTTTAATGGTGTGTGTGAAATGAATGTGGTTTTGGAAGAACATATGCCTGATTATCATTTTAACATATTTTCAGAAATGGTTTGAAATATCATGTGATGTGATATCCTAGTATGAACATGCAAATGGTTTATTATATAATGGAAACTATTATATAGGATGTTCCCTTTTGGGTCATCACATCAGTGGTGTAATTATGTGGGGTCGACATATGCATTGATGGCAGGTGTGATGAGTCAACGAGCGGGGGCCTAACACATACATGATATAATATTACCATTGGTTTATTTGGTGTCTTTAGAGGGTATAGTGATGGTTGATTATCAGACCTGGTTATATGGGCTGGTACCCCCCCCCCCATGTGACTTTATAAGGTTATGTGGGATGTTTCACTAGATTGGATAGTTTAGAGTGGCCAGTTGGTTATTAACTATAGTGTTTCACCATATAATGGAATCTTAGTATGAATTGATTACTTCAAGGGATGTCTATAGGGTTGTTTTGGAAATGACATTGGTACTGCCTATATTTGTTTGTAAATTTTTTTTACTAGGTGTTGTTTTTAGGTTATGGGTTTATTGTTTGGTTTTAAAATAGTATCCTAATTTGATAATATATAGGTGGTTTTTTATGTTTTGAAGAAGGGAGTGTTGTGTTTGTTCAGTAAAAAGAAAAAAAATATTTTTATATATGTGTTTCCAACTAGTGGCTTTGGATTATTTTGGGAAATGAAATGTATCAATTATATGGTAGTTTCCTACTGAGATGTTAAGCCCTCACCCTAATTGTATCATTTTATATTGGTATGCCCAAGCTATTTTGTAGGTTCAGGATTTTATTGGTCGTCTGCTCATTGTTGGATCAGTTTGTTCATGGCATTGGTGCTGACTTAGAGGACACATGGATATCATTTTGCTGTGGTCTATCTTAGTTATTTATTTAGTTTTTTATTATTCAATTATTGTCATATCCAGACTACTGTGAATATTTATTTGAGGTTCAGTTATTATTATCTCTTCCACTTTCTCAATTCATTTATTTTATCCATGTTTATTGGTCTAAACATTTCTTGTAGAATGATCTTTGATGTCTATCGCATGTTTCCAATCATTGGGGATGAGTAACTCCCTTCATTCCAGGTCTCAAATTGGTTCAGATGTCGGTTTGAATTACACTTCAGACTGGTTTGTGACAGTAATAAACTTAAATTAACGATTAAAATTAAAAAAAAAACCTTATCAACATAATAATTCATTTTATTTCATTCAATATCATGGTATATTTAATTACATAATCATTTAGGTTCCTATTTACCATTTAGAATATATTCACCTCATATGTCCAAAATAAATTTGGTAAGTTAACTATGGTCAAATTGATTTTATTTAATTATATCCAGAATGATAAAAAATACATTATTATATTTTTATAAATAAATTATAAATTTTAATCTAATCGTGAATTATATATATAAAAAATTAAAATACATGAAATTCATTGAGAATGTAGGGTTATGTAGGCTTGAGTAAAGTATAATTTCTTGAATGACCATGATAGATTGAAGTTAAGTGTTATTTTAACATTCCTAAATGATAATTATATAATAATTTTAATAAAATATATTTAAATTCACATAAATATACCATCCATCTAAAGAGGTATTAAAAAATTAATCACATCACTTCACGAGGCATTAGCTCTTGATACATAAGAACGACATTATTATTCATCAAATGATGGTATGGTTATATGGTATTTGATTTATTAATTTTTTAAAAATATTAATATGTCATTACTAAAAAATAAAAAATAAATATCCATAATCATAAAAAAAATTATGAAATAATGAACAATGATTTGCATCAGTATGAGATGTAGTGATCTGTTGTACATAAGAATGATGGTTTCATTTCACATTTTATTCAAGAGAAGATGGATGAAAATTTTTTCATCAAGGTAATAACATCTAATTATATATTATATAATTTAATAATTTTATTGAAATCATTAATCCATTATTGATATTGGAAAAATAAGAAGTAAAAAAATAAGATTCATGGTGAAGATGATTGACTACACTTAGAATAATCACATTTTGATCACTTATTAAGGACCCTATGGTTAATCATTTGGAAAGACCGGAATATCTATAATGTGTTAGATATTTCATGAGAAAAAATTTCTAGGGTTTAGTTGATCTAAATGACATTAAATTTAGGAATAATTGAGGATAGTGGGTTCACATTTATTAATGAGGATTGATATTTCAGTAAATACCCAATATGATTCAATAATGGGATGTTACTCATAAGAAAATTGCCTCCAATACTGTGAAATAAAATAATGGAGGAGATATAAGAATAATAAATAACTCTACCTCTATAAATAATTTTTTTAAAAATGTTATCCTCTTTACCTCTAAGGTAACTCACTTTTAAAATTTTAATTATTTCCCATGATAACTTTATGTACTATTTTTACTATTTGTTATGAAAAAAAGTATGTTCAGTTGATTATATAATATATATTATTATAATTATAAATATTTTATAAATATTATAAAATTCCATTCAAATAATTGGATAAATATAATTTAAAATAAAAAAAAATAAAAAATTGAAAAAATTATTTTAAGAAGAAAAAGAATACATTTTTAGGTAAATGATGTTGTTATATAAAAATTATGTATGGATGATGTCATTATATTTATTTAACATAACAATTATAGATATATAATATGTAAATTTAATCCAAATTACACATCATTAATTATTATATTATTTAATACGAATGGATAAACGTTATGTACAATAGAATATTTTTTTACAGAAATACTTTTTATGTCTAAAAATAATTATCATAAAATATTTGATAAATTTAATTTAAATGTATTTAATTGAATAAAATATAACTAAACAATACTTAATTATTTTAAAATAAAATTAAAAACTAATGGTACATTTATGTTACATTATTCGTGAAAATAATGGACATTTTTAAACAAATCGGCATTTTCACAATTCATTGAAAAATCAAACTTCGTAGAGAAATCAAAAAATCTCACCATATTTTAATTGTCATATGATGATCTAAAAAAAGTTTTTTAATTTCTTATATAAAAATATATTAATGTTCAATAAATTTACTATAATAATTTCTCACAAAAATAATTAAAATATATTTGTGATGGAAAGAATTTTTTGTATAATACATTATCATCATGAATATTTTTGTGTTTATTATGAAATTAGACAAATTATATATTGATTTTTTTATATTTCCTATAAAAGTAAATTATATTCATACCCTTCAATATTACATATATGATAAATATTTCACATTTATGTAAGTATAAGTTAATATTATATCATTATTAGTTTAAACACTTTGTTTCATGTTGAATATACTATTGAGCATAGTGTTATATTAAAATATCATGGAGTAACATTATAACATCCTTAAATTTGAACATTTACGTAGTTATTAATGGTATGCCATTAAAAAATTACCTTATGAAAAATCCACATTGTAAAAGGTGTTAATAAAATATCATCTTAAAACAGAATGGGAAACAAGAAGGTTAGATAATATTGGTGTGATGTGAAAAGATTGATTTGAAAAGAAATCCAGTGAGTAGATAATGTTATACCCTGTTTAGTAAACAATAAACCATTGATTTATAAAAAAGTCATAAAATATTTATTTAAATATCAGTATCCAAAAAATTAGAGATCAATTTACCATCTTGACAAAGGATATAAGAAGATATATATATTATTATCAAGTACAATTTCATTGTTTATTAAATTTCACCATAATATCATATGTTTCATCAGATATGGAGTATTGTTGATGAATTCTTTTATTCCTAATGAAATAAAATTATCTTGAAATGAACCAAATTTTTTCACAAAATGTTATCCAAATATTCCACAATTATTTACATAGTATCTAAGAACATTAATTATTATCATATGGTAAGATAATTCCTAAAATTAATAATTCATAATATTAATATCGAAATACAAGGTTTAATATAAATAATTCTATATAACTATAACAATACATCTCAAATATCCTCAAAATTCAATGGTTTAATTTTTATATTCCAAAATGATTTTTTGTATGTAATCAAATGGAAGACCTTAAGGTTATATACACCTCAATCCAATGAAAAATTTCACAAAATATCGTTAATCACCACAAAATCCAAAAATTACAAACTGATTTGGCCCAAAAAGGTGTCTTATAGTATCAAATTAAAATTTATTTACTGAATCATTTGTGTAAAATTATTTTCATATTATCATGTACATCACATAGTCTAGTAGTAGGAATTGCACACTTGTCTCCCATTAGTTGTGGTTTCAAACCATGTGGCCTTGAAATATAATATGAGTTTTCACCCAGCATATGAGGTATCATTTTTCATAATATTTTCAAAATTAAATTTATAAACCATATTAATAATTCATCATTATCATATAATGTTCTAAATAAAAAGAATATCTTATTTAAAAGTAATATTGTTCATGAGATAATTTTTTTCTTGTATGTTCTTCTATAAAACTCATTCATTCAACAGAATCACATAATTTTTACTAACTATAAATACTCCAATATTATGAACATTCCATAGATTATATTTTCCTCTATGATGTGTTTTCCAAAAAATATATCCTTAAAATTAAATAACTAATATATTTACACATTACCATTCAAAATATTCATCCAAATACTTAGATATAAACTACTACAAAGTGATGTTTATATGATTTATAATACCATTATTAACATTACCTCAATAGTATGATTGTAAAATTATAAAACATAAATGCTTAAATTATTCATCACTAATAATTATTATTTATATTTCCTTAGGAATTAATAATTGGATTATTGGATTGAAATAGTTAATTACTATGTTCCCCACATCTATGACATTAAACCTCTTGTTGTACCATGGGTAGAAATGTATTTCAATGCATCTGGTTTACTAGATATATAAATTTCCTTCAGTAATTAATGAGCTTATTTCACTCATTCCTCGGCATAAATAATGATTGATTTTGGTATGTAATTTTCCATGGTTCCTCTTCCGAAATTTTTTACATAGAATAAATTTAAAATTATTTTTCATATCATCATAACCATGTCAATTCTAATGACTCATCGTCATTCTCTTCTAGTATGTTCATTGAAATTATACTACATTACATTTTTTTAATATTAATTCGTGATAGAATATTTAGAAAGAAAAAAATATATCTAACTGTCATTCCCATTAGGTTAGGAATCTCCTTCACACATCATTACATTTCCCATCACATTGGTTATTGGAATTCATTCACTTATTTCATTTTATAAACTAATAGAAGTAAAAATGTTTATAATAAATTCACAAATAATCATACAAACTGGAAACATTCAATCATTTTTGGAGTAACACATAAATGATATATATATACATATATTGACTTATCAGTATCCCTATTTTAATATAGTTTATCCATTTTAAATTTCCCTTTTAGCGTTTCTAAACTAAAATATAGTTGAAGTGATTTATAATGGTTATTAAATTGTTTGTAATTTTATAATAAAAATATCCTGGGAGTGACAACCTCAATTTTGAGAAAGGGTTAATGTTGTCTATCATGTGACTATTCGGTCTAGCTCAATGCGCCATTTTCAAATTTATTACATCGATGTATAACTAATATAGTGTCACATTCACATGTAGTATCCATATAAGGTTATAATTTCATAGAAACTACTTTCTCCATCCTTCAAAAAAAGTATGTCATTATCCAATACATAGACTAATCCTTAGACTTATCCCTATAGTTCTCACTAATAGATACATATTAGTGTTTCAATGGTTAACAAGTAATTTTCTATGATACCAACTTTAGTGACCCAACCCTTCTAAACATTTTATTACATGATTTTCAATAACAAAATCCACTAATTACAACCCAAATATCATATGTCCAAGTGTCTATGTAAAACTAGGTTCTTAATTCATCAAATTGAGATTAAAAGGAATATTCTTTTTTTCTTTCTCATAATGAAATCATAAATACTTTTCTGCTACAAAAATAGATATGGTAACATGAGGAATGTGTAAAAAGGGGTTTTAAAAGGATTATATTGTATTAAACATGATGAAGAAGAATAATAGTATGTCAAAATCATACACTGGTATTATTCAAATTTATCCTCAAGAGTAATCACAATGAATCATATCATAAAGAACATGGTATCATTTGATCATAGAAAAAAATTAAATTTTGAAGATACATATAATATAGAATAAAAATTATTCAATGATAACTTCCTATATAATATCACATAGTAGATAAAGTCACATAGTGGATGAGTTTTATCCCTTACTCCCACACATGATGTCTCATGATACTAAAACATTTCCAAATTCATTGGACCCAATCTTTTTATACCCATAATATCATGATAATGATTTGTTATTGCAACATTAACCAAGTTAAACATAATACATGAAAAAAAATTAAACATTTAATGAAAATGGATTTCACAATCATTCCTCATTTAATAAATAAATGATATATCATAATGATAGAATTTTAGAAATGATCATAATACATATATTACCTCCATCAACGGATGGGATAATAAGAAAGATATATATTTTAAAGACATAAATATTGATTTTAGAAAAATTCATTATCTTAATATATGGGGGAAAATTGAGTCGGATAGATAATGATAATAACCTAATGAAATGGTAAGATTAGTGAGAGATCTAATACGTTGTGTCTAATTCATCACATGCGTTATCTATTATCCTAAATAAAAATATAATTTGATTTTATTAAATTATTAATATCCTTTTCCATGATCATTAGTCCTTTTAATTAATTTACTATCATGGTATAATTATTTTATTAACTATTTAGTTTCATATTCATTTTTTCATTATATTCATATCCTTTGTGATAAATTACTTTGTTAGTCGAATATGGTCAAATATAATATTATTTCATTATATATTAAATAATAATCACGAAATAATTATAATTTTTATACCGAAATTATTACCTTAAAAAAATGAGGATTGATGGTTATGAAAATTAAACTGTGATACATTCATAGAGACTGTAGGGATAACAAATAAATGAGTAATGTTTAAATTATTCAATGACCATTATATAATGAAGGCAAGTGATTGTTAACACTCAGTTACATGACATGGATGAGGAAGTGAAAAAGGTTAATGCCTTATAAAAATGAGGAGAAAATATATGAGGAATTTATTGATACTAAAATGATCAAATGTATGTTTTTCCAAGGTAGCCCGGATCTCAGGTAGTCATAAATTAATAGTGTGTCCCTTACTTGTGAACTTCCCCATCACATACGCGCAAGTAATAATCATTCATGATACAATATTTTATTATAATTACACCCTTAGGGCCTTCATTTTTATGGAAAAAAATTCGGGATGCTCGATTTCTACTCAGATCACCGTAGTTATTCTCTTATGTCCTCCAAATCTATCAAGGTAGTTTTATAACATCTGAAGACATGTTCTTAGAAGGGTACAGTTAGGCATAGCTTCTCCCGATATAAATAATTAACAACAATTTTTGAAAACAATTCACCCAACACATTATTTAGTGAACACTTGTGCGTGCAACCTTCCCCAAGGATGATGTTGTGCGCCCAACATTAGGGAGTACATGTGAATACTATTGAACTCCTCACCAAGCCTCACCCATGTCTATTAATAAGGTATGTTCCACACATAAGGTGCATCCAATTCGTCCAAGTATACTTGCATTCTACATTCATGAAATCCACGAACCTGTGCCCCCTTTCTGGGTTCACCTCACCCCTTAAACCTGCTTGAGCCTTTCATAAATCCTACTTCAAAGAAACATATAGAAGGTACACTCCTTCATTGTCTCCTGTTCCTGAAATGGATTATGTTGAAACTATAACCATGACCTCTTGATTTACCAAATCATAGGGAATTGAAAATTGGTGTGTCTCCCATTTTTATTTGGACATCTATGGTCAGAGGTTTCCCACATTTGTCATACTAGAGGGTAAGGGTACATTGGGTGTATATGAATTTGGATGTCTAAGGTTAGATAGACCCTTACCCTGTGTACAATGTTGATGAGTTACTAGTCTTTGATTCTATGTAACATACTCTATACTCGTATTCTCATCTCTATGAACTATAGAGTATGGTCCCTAGTATGGAGGAAATATTTTACACCTTCTTTTCCTTTTGACAGATGAAAGGTCTCTCTCCTTAATATGAGAACCATTATAGGGAAGCCATCCTGGTCTAATCCCCTATCCTTTCAGAAAAGAGGTTTGTGTCTCTCTCCACTATACATCCTTCAACTTCACTCTTTATTACGCTGGATCCTCATCTTTTGTAATGTGATTAGTGGGATAGTTCATTTCTTTTTCCTTTTCCATCGTTGCCACATCCTCTACCCCCATCGCCCCATAATAATCTGTTGTAGGCATGATCTCTTCCATCAGTGGTGTAGAAATCATGTGTGGTTTGTTGAATATTTCAAATCCTATTGGTTCCCATATTGATCATGACTAACATGGTCATAAATTTTTTTAATGATTTCAACACCTTTGCAATCCCCCTGAAGGAATGAAATTTGAGAAATCTGATTCCACTATAACTAGGATATGTATGAATCCTTTATATAGGGATCAAGCTCACTGTAAATCCTTCTAAGCTGTCCAACCATAAGTTGTGTAATATTCGAATCCTCCATAGTAATAATAACTAAATTAACCCCCACTAAATCTACTCGATTTAAGACACATCTTATTGACCCTGTTACAAGGGAATCCTCATTAGTAGTAATCCCCAACCAATTTCCCTCAATGGGCCATATTTCCTGGCACGACATATTGAAAAACATGGTCTTTTATTCCAGCCAAAATGGGGTATTTTTAAATCCCTCTTGTGGTCCAAACTCAAAATCTCATATAATCCCTATTCTATATTGTCTACATTCCTAATAGGGTCAAATCCATCATGAAAACTCATATCCATTCCAGGTTCCTTGGGATACATAGGCATAGTTCCCACACTAAGAATTTTCTTGGAACCTTTAACCTAGATTCCCCTGAAACATGACATTAAACTTTATACGTGGTTCTTAATTACAAGACTATAAAAGTTTGATGTGTCCCATTAAGAGACATTGATCTACATGGTTTTGGGTTACTTTCACAAGGATAAGTAAGAATCTCATCTATAGGTGTTATCCCAATATCAAAAAAGCATTCGTCTACCTCGATAACGATAAAATCCAGAGTAACCTCTATTTACATAGATGACAATAAACTCTCGAGTAAATTTCAATCTATATGAATGGAAATAAATTCAATAGTGACATTAGCATACCCGGATTACCATAAATTCTATAGTTCCCAACTAAGTGTCTTAAAACCCAGCATTATTTTTATATTAACTAAATAATCTATATGTATGATATAACATCGTATCATTGATGGAGATCCTCAAATACATATAGATATCTCCATTAATGAATATCCTCAAATACATACAGATGATTCTAAATTCGACATATGCTAATAATTGATTTCTAATGTTGGGATGTCCATCCTCATACAAGGGAATTACTAAAGGATTAATATAAAAATATTAAAAACAATATAAGATTCCCAGAGTAGGAAACAACTCCCCCAAAAGGGTGCGATGTACCGAAACTCCCATCCTCTTGACTAATGCGACTTCATATGGTTCATCATCAAAAAAACCTAATGATTACCTTTCATTGTAATGATGTTCCCTTTGGATAAAAAACTATTGGGTGACTCCCATTCCATAAAAAATTCATTATAAAAATATTATCACTTAGTGATTCCTATCTAGAAAAAATGTTGCAAGGGAAAAAAATGATGAACATGAAATTATTCCTTAAACAAGATGATAGTGTTACCCATTTTCTAGGCACCTATAAATTTAAAAATTAGTTCTAGAAAAAACAATCAATCACACATCTGTTCAACCAACAATATCCAACCTTTCTATAGTTAATTGATTTTATATGTCACATATATATAAATATATATATGAACTTTATCCCAAGAACTCCCTTCATACCAAATATATACCTTCATATCATCACCAACAAACAACTTAAATACTACTCAAGATGGATCCTCATCCTCACGAAGGACTCCATCACCGACTCAGAATCTTCAACGTTGGGACTCTAACATAGTTTTTGGATTGTTTTTTCAACAGAGTATCATTCGGACCAGGGAGGATTCCTGACAAGACCTCAAGATAAATAATAACCCCTAATCATCCAGTCAGTTATGACATGAGGTCCAGAAGTAGATGATTCCAACCACAGTCTTCAACCGTTTCAAGATATTATCCCTGAATAAATCCCCATTCCCTCCCATATTCTCGTTAGGCCGATAAATATTCCACCTACTGAATCATCCTGATTACATAGGTGTCCGTCTCTCTGGATCCTCCCAACAATCGATGCTTCAAACACCATGAGTTAGAAAACCCTAAACGTGATGAGGGTGTTATCCTCGACTACTCGGCCTAGGTCACTCTAACCGGAGCATGCATGAAAAAATGCTGGGGATAACATCATACTTATAGGGAGAATGTTCAAACATTTTCCCCCTCTATTTAATCCCACAAAAATAGTTTTTTGTAAAAAAAACTTGGAAAATACACCAATATACCATAATTCTTCCAGCTATGAGACTCATTTGGAAGAACCCAGACAATCCTGCATTCCAAATATAGTGAAGTAAAATTAATATGAACATGAAACTACTTGCAATATTTCAGCCAATTATAAGACTCACCTGGATATATTAAAAATATCCCTCTGAAACAATTGTGGCGATAATCTACAAGAAGGAACAAACACTTGCATTCACCCACCAATCCAACCAGAAGCCTCATCTGAAAGAACATAATGAATTCTGCTACACATGATTGGTTTAAAAGAGCCAGCACGAACAAACACATACCAACATCAATCATTCCTACTAATAGTTTCATTAGGAAACACCAGTAGAAGCCAATTATAAATCTTTGATGAAAAAAATAGGTAAACTCAAGTCTCTTCCTCCACAAATGAGAACATTTAGTATAAAATAATTGTAACGGGAGGGAAGTAGTTGGTACAAAAACCTACTATGGATATGTAATAAACATATATTCTTGTTCCTACAGGTGATCTGAAAAAACACATTCAAGAAAAGGGAAACCGGAAGACTGAAAATCCAACCCATATCCTGAATGATTTCCAGAATATCATAACAAAATCATCAGTAATACCATAGTAATGAACACATAATTCTATCTGATAACATTTGGTGACACATTATCATTCAATAAAGGAGTATACAAACACATCTATTCTAGTCTAGAAGGTTTACGGGGAAAACTACCCCATATCAGACAGAAAAATGGGTCAGTTACATATACATGTTCCAATTACAGATAATTGGCCTATTTTTATGGCCACTTCTAGGAAGGAAAATACACCTACCCATTATAAACAATTCTCCAGGAAAGTGTCCCCAACTACATGTAATTTGGTTTCTATGAAAAATTATCTCCAAGAAGAGTTCAATAATCTATATTCGATTTGTAATCTAGATTCTCTTTATAATGGAGTTATTGAATCCCTGAACACTTATATATTTTAGCTCAAGATCCTTACCTCCCCATTCCAAATTACGGGTGTAGTAACAATAATTATGATGTCACTCATTAAACACATCATCATAAAGTCTTTATTAATGACAATTCATTCAATCTCGATAAACTATATATAGATTAGATCCATGAAAACATTCCATGTTTCTAGAAGATCAAGGAGAAATAATATTTATCCCTTGATTTAATTAACCATGGTTATCCTCCTTATGATGGAATTCACTATTAATGTTCTCTTCATAGTATTTTTTTGGATTGTAATTTTAATTTTCAAACTGATAATGTAGTGATGAGAAAGTCCTCATACCTGTTGTCACATTCAAATATCACGCTACTCATGTATGATGCCCTATTACATGAAGGTGAAATACTTTCTCATCCAGTAGTAATCCCAAGGTGATGGTCTTTCTAGGAACCTCCCTTTGGTCATTTTCATTCTAATATAGAATAGGAAACACAACCTGATCTCATTGCTTGTGGTAAATCAATCAAGAGGTGTCCAATTCGGTCATAACAGGTTGATAAAACTCAGGAAGAGGATGAAGAGGATATGTTGAACATGTGGAAACAAATGTCTAAGAGTGAAATAAATGTCATGTTATAGCTTTTTTCCACCTCTCAATACATCATTCTATATAATTTGGAAGAATATTTAATTCATGATATCTGCATCAATATATAGAAGACTCTTCATCATCTAAAATAAAATTTATTACCATAATGTGAATATCGAAATCAAGTTATGTTAATAGAAGGGTTTTAGTGAATAATTGAACTATAATCTCTCTAGGATTCCTAAAATCCAATGATTGAGAAGAAACATGGGGCCCTTCAATTTTTATGCGATGATTCATTGAAGAGGATAAAGAAATTGAACACAGAAACACCATAAGGTGTTTATATCATAGGTTGTGGTAGATATAAATCATTCCATTTTATTACACTACAACACCCTAAAATCATGCAAAATGTGGTCTCAGGCAATGTTATTCTTCCAAGATGGATCCAATAAAAAAATTATATTCATGACCAAGAGATGTTCATAATGAATATACCATTTACTACTTTTCACCAACTATATACCAAGAGAGATAAATATATTCAGGTAATTTTTCATAAATAATATGTGAATATTGAGAAGGACTCCTTCTTAGAGGATTTTAGCTATCATATTGCAAAAATTTATGAAATAAAACAACAGTCTTCTCAAGTAGGTGATTTTTGTAAGATCCAGATAATGCACCTAGACGAAGATGGAACTAGAATTTATAAAATAAGTAGAGAATTTGGGCCGATATTATACATATTAGACAATGAGACACAAAAACCCATAAGGATGGGATATTTTTTTATCTCGACCCATAGAATCAATAAATAGATCCCTAAGGGGTTTGAAAGAATAAGCTGAATAACCCTAGCCCACGGTGCTGGGGGATTTCTCAGATTCACAATCCCCTCCTCAGAGGACATTAGTTATTCCTAGGTTATAGAATAATAAGAAAAATTAATGAAAGGATGAACTATTTTTGGATTCCATTTAGGATTATTTCAATAAAACAGTTTTAGAGGAACCAAAAAATAAGAGAATAATGTCTCATACATAGTGAAGAAGAAGGAAATCTCACAAAGACACTGATAGAATAAAATAAATTCAATATGGGTCAGTGAATTTAATTAATTCGATAATAGAATATCATCTAAAAAATGAGTCCAGTTCATAGGAATTGTATTATTAGGTTTTAATTCAAAATTTGGTCCCAATCGACGAAAATGAAGGTGGTATGCATAACCAAAATCTGAGGATTACCCAAAATTTAGGAATCATCTCAAATAATAAACTTCCACAACTCAATTGTAATATATTGAAGGAATACATGCACCAATACACTTAGAAAATAATGATTATCAAAAATGGGTGGATCTTACCTCTCCTTTGAAATTTTTTGGCAATCCCAAATATGTGATCTTCCATAGTCCTGGAGATCCGAAGTAACAGTTGATTCATTTTTCCTCTCACTATGATCCCATGATATGGACTTAGAGTAACACGATTTAGTAAAACTAAGATACTTCATAAAATCATTGTAGGGTACAGCCTTTGTATAGTAAAAAAGGTTGAAACATTTTTTAACTGAGTTTTCATAAAAGGTAGATATCCATTTCAATTAGATTTAATTTCTTAGTTATGTCCATATTTATGTGACCTTTTTTTCATGGGTGTTCAGAAGGTTTACGGGGCTTGTTCGGAGCCTAGAACAATTTTTTGGGTTGATAATGGCATGGTTTATGGTTTGTGCATGGCTTGTGCAAGGCTAGTCATACCATGCGATTAGAGGCAGTAGCTTCCGCACAGTTTCAGAAACCATGTGGTAACGGCCAGCCAACCATGAAGTATGTTAAAAAAGTTGTATTTTTTTAGAGACAATTTTCACATGGTTTCCAAACGGTTATCCAGACCGTGTGGCCTAACTATGCAATGTGCCCTTTGGAAGGCATTGTGTTGTGCCTGGTTTCTTTACAATTTTGTAATCCTTGCAATTAAAACATTTTTGGATACATAGTGATTTTTTATAAAAATTATTTAAAAATATAAAATCTTTTTAGAAACATTTTTGGATAACGTCTTCAACGAACAACCCCTATTATGTTTGGAGCTCCCTTGAGGCTTCTATGCTAGGAATTGATTCAAAGACTCCATACAACAACTTTTTTGATCACAAATCATCTCATCAAATCTGTATTAATATGGACTACTTTATATTTTATCCAAATTCAATTCATCTTGAAATCAATTAATCTATTTTATTTTAAGCTTATATAGACTATTATCTAGTGCATCACCCATTTTTAACATATATCAAAAACGAGGACAAATCTATACCAAGTACTAGAGAAGATCTCTACTACTGAGCCAAGGCAGATGGTCTATACATTCATTAATATTTTTGGGTTCTTTCTAGGAATTATTCCTTTTCACCACCCATCAGACATTCTGGTGGACCATGTTTTTCATATACCTTCTTACAGCAGGCTTAGTTGGACTTAGTGAGGGTGCATGTAGGTTTTTAGGTGTGTTGTCACCCATTTGATGTTTTATGGTCACACATGGGGTGTGCCTTAATGTATTAACATATTATTCCTATTTAATCCACCCAAGGGGTACATGATCATTCTTTATTAGGTAGAGGAATCTCATTGATGCCTTCATAGTTGTGAATAACTATTTTTGAGATGTATTAACTCCTTGAATGTTTATATATTATGGCACTACAACTTTTTTTATATCTTGGTAAAATTTATATAGATGATATGGGTGGGTACACATATATAAAATTAGTATTGGTGTGTTTAATGGATAAAATGTGAGAGTAGGATCATATTCTTTGTAGAGGTTAAATTTATTTTATGAGTGGGTATGCTCATGGATTGTGCTTGATTAGGTGAGTGTGTATACTTTCATGGAATGAATTTTTTAAATTGAATGGTTTGATAGTTTCCACGGACTTCTCTTGATGGATATGGAATGCGGTAGTGGATGCCTTCAGTTGAATCTTCCCCTTGGGTCATGATTCAATGGGATACCTCAATCCTTGCTACATGGTGGATCCATCATTCTTTGACTCGTATAGGATATGTCGGTACACATGTTCCTAGGACACCAAATAGGGCCTAGACCATGTTTCCTCTAGTACTCCCTTGAGACATGATGTCGATGCCTGGGATGAGTTCTATGGATCCATCCCATCATGGCCTCGATTATTTACGTGGATTCCACAATACATTATACCTTGGATCCATCCCTTATGGGATACACATCACTATATGGCTTGGCCGTGGGATATTTGACTCTACTATATAGTGTGATTGTGAGTTCCCTGATATATATGAAGGTATGGTATAGTTTTCAGAAGTGTTTAAAATTATTTAGAGCTTCTTTGTTAGGAGATGACTGTTTTTGCCGCAATCCATAAGGGATGTTTGGTTTTACAAATGATAGTATACTTATGTCATGGGAATATGAACTTACTTTACTAATTTTTTTAACCATTATAAAATGTTATTTGTATCTTTTAGACCAGTATAGACCCTGGGTGGTTGACTAATGGGATTTTTATGTCTCTCCCTATTTAGGCATCCTCAGGGACCCAAGTAGATTATATGATTACAAGTGATGATATTCTTAAGATACATATTATAGGTTTTTTACCATTTCTATAGAGCAGGGGACAATAGGACCATACTGAGGCATGAAAATCTACTGGGACTGTTTGGTCATTCTCCATTGGGGGGTACTTGTATTATATTTTATTTCCATTTACTACATTTTTTTCAAGATACATGTATCATCTTTATATTTTTTTAATATGTGACACTATAGGTTATTGACATGGATTCATGTCATTTATAAGCATCATTTCACTATTAATTTTTTCGATTCATATATTACTATATGGTTGAAATCTACTATGATACTCTTGTAATGAGGGAATAATCTCCCCATTTTCTCACCTTGTCCCTCGCTACTAGTCTATAGCCTCTGGTGTTTAGCGAGTGGTGCTTTAGGCCTTGTAACCAACCAGGCTCAGGGTAGTATTGAGTGGCATCTGAGTTCGGGATGTTACAAAGTGGTATCAGAGTGTTTTTCTTTTCTGTATTGAGTTATATTTTGGATATGATAGATTCGGATAAAAAGGTAGTGAAATTTTGTAATAATATATATCTTAGAGTAGATAGCCCATGTATAGGGAAATGAAAAATTACATCGAATTGAATTTTTATTATCTATATTTATGATTTTAGAGAAGATTCAATTTCACCACTAGGTGACTAAAATGATATTTTCTATAACCATTGGTGAAATTAGAGGTTCTATTTTAGTTGATACCCATTTTTATGAGGTTATGCCATCCCATGCAATGTATATAAACCTGTTAGAATCACATGACATGAATTTTTTAAAGACATTTATGATTCATTAGTTACTGCATGTTGTTGTGACATTTGATGTTATATATGTGTCAACTATTGTATTTGTTTGGGTGTAGTTTATATAAATGGTGATTTCATCTTTTAAATCATAATGAGTATGAGCCCTTGTAAATTGGGATGTGATGCATGGATGGAATGTAAATGATAAATGAACATGTTATATGTATGGTTTGAATGGTAGCTTATTTTTACATTAATTAGGTGTTTTGTGATCTCATAGATTATGAATTGATAAAAGTTGGTGGAATTCTCTGGATATCAAAATTTGAATTGAAAATGGAACCCGAAATGATGGATAGAGACTTGACCAAGACCTGGATTTTTAGTGGAAAAAGGCATAGATTCTAGTGGTTCGTTAACTATTCATTATATAGACATATATTTTTAAATAGGTTGTTTGGTTGAATTTATTTCAAGGAGGGTTATGACCTATCCTACACATTGGAGCTCTGTAATTTTTTGTTTTTATTTTCATTGGAAATTTTTTGGCATCATAGAGACATTCTATTATAATGACCTCCAATTGTACTCTGTGGGGGATGTGGTGACCATACATCAGAGATGGTGGTCAATGAGATACTAGTTGCTCTATGTTTAGTGAATGATAAGGATCTAGGTGTGGGTGGGGGGGGGTTCTATACATAGTTTCTAGGGAATAATTCTACAACTATTTCTTTCGATATATACAGACCTTCCAGGGAGCACCCCAACTTATCGTTTCTACAACTGAGCTATCGTGGGTGTTCAGCAAATAGCATCCCCTGGTTTTCGATGGATAGAGGTCCACATGTTTCATATCTATGGATTTAGAGCATTTTATCAATTTTTTAGGATCATTAGATGCCTCCTTAATGTAGGGTCATAATCATGACTTTCAATCAATGTGAAACAGAGAAGCATTGTTGTGACATTTTTAACCAGGCTGCCGAGCTATGGAATATGGTTTTCGATGAATTCTGAACCCACTAATTATACTATGTTTACCCCATGAATATGTGAGAATATTGGGTAAATGAGTTTATGAAACTGTAGAAGGGTGATATGATGGGTATGGAATACTTGAAACGCTTTTTCGATATGCGGTGTTTTGTTTCATTATATCATATAGATGAGCTTATGATGGTTAGATGTTTCGAAAAAGGTCGCATATATGGTATCAAATATTAGGACTGTGTTTTATTATTTAGATCAATCAGTGATATTTTGAATCTGGCATTGATAATAGAGCAGATCACGATAGAAGATGGGGGTACATAGTAGTAGAGTGATGTATATCACCCCATTGGGTCTACGCCTTTTTGTAGGAAACTCTATTTTGAGGATTCTTTTTGTGTGGGTTCTAGTCATGCTGTGGGTAATGGTAGCTCGGTGTTTTTTCATTTCAATAGTCGGAAATGACGCATGAAAAGTTATTTTGTCCATAATCCAGTCATGTGGAAATCAGGTGATATGATGGGGAACATTCAAAAGATTTGTTGGACTTTACCTCCAACTACGAGTGGTGGAGAGTTAGCTCCCACTTCATATTCATGAGAAGGTTATTCACATTATCTTTAGGTAGAGATCTAGAGTTGTGTAGGACCATTAAGGCAGTGTAGTGGTGGTCGTAGACACAGGTGATAGACATCAGGTTCTTAGTGGTAGTGTGCTGGATCAGCTCGGGGGGTCCAGGCAATGTCATAGGGTCATGGTACATGCCGGGCATTGGCTGTGAAAAAACCAACATGTGTAGGATCCCAAACCGTCTACAGTGAGAGGTGTGATGTTATTTTATTTTATTAATCAATTTTCCCTTTTAGATACATGTGTGTTGCATTGTTTTATTTCTATTCCAGTGTTTAAAATCATTGGGCTCTTGGTTTTTATTTTGGAGTCATAACGGTTGTTGTGATCTACTGTATGGAGTGTCCCCATGAGGTAGAAGGGTGTATCTTCATATGGTATCATTATGTCCTCAAGATGACTGGGTTTTACATCATCCTCAGGATGGACTAGTATGTATTTTATAATGTTTTGGTTGATTTCTATCACTGAAGGGTGGGTTTCAGATCACCATAGGGTGAAGAGATCATTTATAAGGGAGAATGGGATGTCTAGGAAAACTGATCATGACCCAAGCATCATTGGACGGGATGGATTACATCCCATATTTCTAGTTTTCATTGGATGATCATGGAGTGAGTAATGTGTGAATCCCACAAGTTTTTGAGAACTTCATGGACATATTTACTGATGATTTTTTATGGTTAACTCTAGAGAGAGAGATGAATTTCTCCACCAAGCTAGTTTCATGAGTTGTACTAGTATCTGTTCCTCCTTACAGGATAGCAATAATTGAGTTACAAGAGAAAAAGAATTACCTAGAGGATTTGCAGGCAAATGAGTTTATCAGACCCATTACTTATATATGGGGTTTGCGTGTCCTTTTTGTAAAAAATTTGGATGGTAACCTAAAGCTATGCACATATTATAGAATGCTGAACAAACTAATGGTTAAAAAACAAAATCCATTTCCACAGATATATGAATTATTTTAATACCTTCAAGGAGATCTAATGTTCTCGAAAATATAAAGGAGGTCTAGATATCCCCCGCTACGTGTTCAACCAGCATACATACCTCGTACTACCTTTTATTGAATGTATGGGTTATATGAGTATCTGGTTATTTTATTCAATCTATAGAACAAAACTGCAGTTTTCATGGCACTGATGAACTAAGGGATGTATCCATTAATGTATTCTATTGGGGTGGATTTTGTGGAAGATATATGGGTGAATTCTCACAATCATCACGACCATGCCAACCATCATGAAATCATTTTGATAATACATTGATAGAATAAGTAATATTCTAATCTCACAAACTGCCACATTTGGATGGATCTTATTCAATTCCTGGGACACATCATCTCGGAGATAGGGGTGTTAGTTGACACAATGAATGTGAGATCAGTAGTTCCCTTATAAAAAACCATGAACCTTTTGGATATACAAAGTATCATGGGGAAACATAGTTCCTAAAAAAATTATACACGACTTCTCACGGTTAACAGCACCATTTACGGGCTTGAAAAAAAATTGTTTGAAGATAGTGTTGTCAGATTCCTACAAAATTTCCTTTCAAGATCTGATAGGGAGGTTGACATAGGCATTAGTATTCATACTTATAGAGGAGGGAATGAGTTACACGGAGTACTATGGAACTTAAGGTGTGGGTCTTGGGACAGTGCAGATGCATGAGTATCAAGTAATGGTATACGGGTCTCAACAACTGAGGCCTCTTGATAGGAATGACCCGACGAATGATTTGGAGATGTAGTTATACACGCATTGTTCTATTAGAGACACTATTTACAGGGAACACTTTTTCTGGAATACAAAGACAACAAATGACTAATGTATATCTTTATGCAGTATGATCATAATCTGAGGTAGTGAAAGTGGGAGGAGTACCTACAGTGCTCTGAATTAGCTCTTTCCAAAACGCCTAGTAAAGGAAATGTAGTGGTCGAGACCCTGAGATGGAGAAATCAGATATAGGTAGTGCAGTGGTTCAGTACCAAGTGGTAGCTTATGTTATTTTTTGACATCCATTTATAGGTTCATGATGATTAATTGCATACATATCTTCCTTCATTATATGTGACCTCTACCATGCTGGTCAAAGTGAGGATGAGGCAACATCAATTTTAGAGGGCCTAGTTCTATATGAGTGTGTGGTATGTGATGACCCTATATCTATTTGGAATTTTGGTGATGATGAAATCCTGATTATCCGTGGACATTTACGGGTTTCATTGGATATACGCATCTATGTTATTCCGGAGTTTCTAGATTTTTCTTGGAAATACAATCCTAGTGTCACCAAGATGTATCGTGACATCTAACATTGGTATTGGTGTCCTAGTATTAAGAAGGAGGTATCTCGTATTGTTACCATGCTATCCACATTTCTGCATGTGAAGGAAAATCCCTAGAAACGTGATGGGAATTTACATTAGTTACCTATCTTGGAGTGTAAATGGGATGATGTTGCAATAGAATTCATGAGTGGGTTGATGAGGTCACCACGAGGTAATGATGTTGTGAGTTTTGTTGTTGATAGGCTTATGAAGGGTTAACATTTTTTGCTGATCATGGAGACCTTCAGTTTAGATGAGATCGAAAGGTTCTATATCTGAGATGTTCTATGACTTCATGGGGTATCGCTCACTATCATTTTACATTGTGATTCCCACTATACATCTCATTTCTACAATAGTATTTATAGGTCATTGGAAAAACAAGTGCTTCTAAGAAAAACATACCACACTCAGAATGAAGTCCAATCAGAGCGTATGATACAACTATTAGAGGTCATGCTGAGAGCTTGTGTCTGAATTTTGGGGCCTCTTTCGAGAGGCACATTCTCCTAGATTAGTTATCCTCCAAAAATAGTTATCATGCTATGATATATATGGAACCTAATGGGGCTTCAAACAGTAGTGTATGAAGTTCTGTGCTGTGATGGTTAGAGGCTAGAGAGGTAGCTTTACTGGGACAATGTCTCGTACATTAGACTTCTAGCCTGGAAAAGTTTATTCCAAAGAAGATTCCTATAGTAGAGGCATATCAGAAGTCTTATGCCCATCATTTTTGATGACACTTAGGGAATGAGGTCAGTGGTTAGTTTTTATTTCATGTTTCACATATGTTGGTTAATAGGCAAATTAGGAGATAGAGTAAGGTTACAATATGATAGATGTGGGTTACCTGATAGAGATGGATGTTTGTCGTATCCATGAAACTTGATATGTATTGCATATAGTATCTATATTAGGAGATGACACAATTTTTCTGAATCCTTACAGGTTTATTTTTTATACATATGATGGTAGATTTAATCAATGGGCATATGAATTTACTTTACATCTTTGTTTAAGATTTCTAGAACATGATTATAACTATTATTACTATATATACACTGGGTGGATACCTACTATTATATTTATCTCACAACAGATTTGGGCTTCCTCAGACACCTAATTAGATAATATGATTGATGGTGATGATAGGGGTAAGATCCCTGAAACTGGTTATTGACAGTTTAATGGGAGTAGGGGAGATTATGACCAAGTCAAGGCATGCAATGATATATGAAATTTTCAGTTATTTATTCTTTTGGGATATCTATAGTGTATTGTATGGCCATGTTCTTCTCATGCTATTTTTAAGATAAATATATCATCTGCATCATTTTGTATATGTGACACTACTTATTATTGATATTGATTCTTATCATGTCTTATCTTCAGTTGAATTATTATTTATTCATTTATTCTATTATTATATATTTGACTCACACTATGATACTCTGGTAATGAGGTCCTAGTACCCCAACTAACCGACCTAGGAACTAGCTACTAGTCATCACACTCTAGATTTTTGGGAGATGCACTTGAGTTCATGTAACCAACTTGGATTGTTGTACCGTTGAGTAGAATCCTGGTTTAGAATGTTACATCAGTCTTGATCAATCAATGGATAGGATGATCTCTATTAGAAGTTCCTTTTCTAGTTTATCTCAACACTATAGAAGATTACAATATTTATACTTTCAAACTAACAGTAAATTGAGAATGAAATGTTTTCAGATTTCATTGCTCAGTTCAATGGATTACCATACTCATTGAATATACCACTCATCTCATGAATAGATGACACCCATTTTTATTGAGAATATTTTTGATGATTTATACACACTGTTTATCCCTATGAAGTATACATGAGGGTTTTGGGACCTTGAATTGATTTCTCAAAAAGTGGAAAACTAAATAATAGTGATTAGATTCAAATATGGAGTAAAGTCATCGACTTCGGGATGAAGAACTGGAAAAAAGAGGCCACTTCATTCATTCTTAAGAAGACCCTTATACCCAATACTATGTAAAATACCTAATATTAATATAGGGCTCCACCTACCAAGATACAGTATCAAAGACTTTTTCATTAATTTGTTAAAAAATATCAACGGCGGAGAAATTTTGAGGAGTAGAAAAACAAGGTCTGTTATTTTTGAAATGAACATGTTCCTAACTATCTCATTTTTGGGAAATAACAGAGTTTAGTTGAAAAGGAAATATAAATGTACCAAATATGGAGTTGAAGTCCCCCAAAAATCTTTACCCTTCCATCAAATGTTGGGGAAGCCCATGTAGGAATGTTTTGTTTTTATGGACATCATACAAACTATGGTAGACTTCGGGGAAGTGAAGTTTAAAATTTCACCATCCTTGGTAGTAAGTGTTACTGCTACCAATCTAGAGGAGGAAAAAGAGTGTTAGGAAGTAAAATATATGAATTCATAAAAATTAAATGACATGATTCTCAATAAAAAAAATAAAAAAAAATCATACCATTCTATATACACAATTGATACAAAGAACTATTTCCTCTTCCACTTTTGTTATATCAGAGTTGTATTCATCAAAATCACAATATTCTAATGGCTAGTCCTCCAAGAAGCGTCATGGATAGAAGATTAAAATGGAATGGGAAGAGGAACAATTTTTTAAGGTAAATTTTGTCATTGGAAATAATGGATTTCATTACAACCATCTTAAAAGCATTGACACCACTCCACCAACATAAAAAACAACAATAGACCTATTAGGAATAATCATCATCAGACGATGAGTTTATCTGTGGTTCCATAAATGTTTATCACTTCATGAATACCTATAAAATTATGATTCATTTTATGAACATCATTTACATGCACTTGATTGGGGAAATGGGGGAAGATATTATCAAGGATGACGATAAAAGGGGAGATGTGGGTATGGTTGAAACCACTATTTCAATTAAAAACATACCCAATCATTTAATGCTACAAAAACACATGGGAGGGCCCACTAGTTGGCTCTGCATGGACAATGGGATTATCCAAGACATGAAAGGGTCTATCCTAACATGATAATCTTAGAAGACTAATTAAAGGTTATACCACCACCTCCTCAACAAGTGGGCACACCTAGCTAGCATTATACACCCAGAGATGAAGTATTTCCAACTTCTTCCCCATCAAATGGTCTATCCAAATCAGGAGCATCGGCTTCCCAGGAACCAAAAATAAATTATCAATATAGTGGAAAACACATACCTCTAGATGAAAGCTATGATTTATGAAGAAATTGACCCATGTACCATCCATGAAATCAATCATAGATTATCTGAATTTTTCAAAGTATCTATGAGAATCATTAATTGAGGCTATATCAAGAACTCAAGAGTTTTAAATAGAGGTTATTTCTATAAAGGTTTTTTATATAAATATTGACCTCGATGAATGCCATGAATCCAAATCATTCATAGAAAAATATAATGATGTAGTTGTAAATGGAAAAATAAAACCCTGGTATATATCGAGCATGATCAATGATCATTATAACAAACAAGCCATCATTGAAAATGAATCAGGGGTGAAACTTATTTCGATTTAGACACTCCATCAATTGGACCTCACTAAATCCCACTTGTATCCCATCAAATTGATGTTATAGGGTTATGAAATGAATAAAAAAAATCATGGGGAGATTATTCTAACAAATGAGTTTGGTTTTCTCATATGTAATTCAGAGTATATGGTTATCCAGTAGGACACAACATTCAAAATTATATTGGGAAGACCTTAGCTATATCACTATGTAGAAATCCTTTCATCGTACCACCAATTTCTCAAATATTTTTTCAATAGTCAAATTAGGAAATTGGATTGTGATTAATACCCATTCATAATATGTGAATATCAATACATTGATGTGAAGTTTTGTCACACAAAGGGAAAAAAATCCATGGAAAATATTGTTAGAAGAATCAATTCGATGAATGTTCCAGAAAATATCCTAGCTAACCCATACAAGAATCTAAATTTTATTAAATAATTCCCATTAATCAAATTCAATGTATATGTACAAATACATGGAATCATTCAGTAGAATCCAAAATGTCAGATGTGGAAACAGATCTGCATAGTACACAAGAAATTGTTGATTCCCTACAAAGTGATGAATTCCTAATAAGGTAAATACTCATTCCATCCACTAAGCTTCCACAAGTTATTACATTGTCCTACAGGATTGAAGAAATTATCACATTCATGGAGAAAGATTAGGATGTCGATCCTAATCCAATTATTTTCCCATCAAAGAATCAAAAATATTGTTCATCAAAATTTGGGCTAGAGATGGTTGCCTCATCTTCCATATGTCCCCAAATGACCCCTATACATGATTTTAATGTATTTTTTAATCACATAATCTTCTAGTAGAGGCTGAAGAAGAAACAATTTATGAAGGGTAAGAGGATTAGGACCTTAGAGATGCCCCTCCAGAATTTTAGGAAGTAATCTCCACCACTATGGATGAACTCAGAGAAATAAATTTAGGTAAAAGGGAATATCCATACCCCACTATTAGTAGTGTTTCCATGACTCAAGAAGAGAAAGAGTTGTATACTTATTTTTTAAAGAAACATCGAGATTTGTTTTCTTCGAAATACATGTAAAGTTCATGCCATGACCCTAAGGTTACCACCCATCATTATGGTTTTCTAGAATATCATCAAGGATACAACAAAGAAGAAAAAAAACAAACCAAACTCACACATCCAATATTGAGGGAGAATTTGTAAAATATTTTCAAAGAAAACATTATATGTTAGGTGAAATTTACAATGGGGCTATATAATATTGTCCCAGTGAGATAGAATATTAATAATAGCAGAGACTGTATTGATTTAAGAGATATCAACCCTCATTATCGCAAAGATGACTTCTAAGTTCCAATCACTGATCTCTTGATTGAAGAAACATCTAGAAACTAAATAATATCCTTTAGGATGGCTACACTAAATATAACCGAATCTGGATATCCCCAAAAGATGATGAATATATAGCCTTATGATCCCATACTATTTTATTTTTCTATAAGGTAATTCCATTCGGCAATGTGAATATTGGTGCAACATACCAACGTGCAATGAAAACATTATAAAACCCTACATCGAAAAATTTATTGAATCTTATGTTGATGATCTACTGTTCATATAAAAAAACATTCTGATCACGTGAATGACTTGGATAGCATATTCCACATGCTTTGACTGAATAATATGATGATGAACCCCATAAAATGTGTTTTCGGGGTATCCTCAGGTATATTTATCTATGTTGTATGCCATCGCGACATCGAAGTCAATACCAAGAAGTCTAAGACTATTTTTGGAATGTGAGCTACGGGAAACATGAATAATTTGATTGGAATTCAAGGACAGTTGGCTATATTTGGTGCTTCGTATCCAATTTGGAAAGAAAGTGTGTTCCCTTCACCAAATAGATGATGAAGGGGGACACAAATAAATGAAACAATGACTACTAAAAGGCATTTGAAACCATCAATAAATAAAACTTATGTCCACCAGTATTGATTCCACCAATTAATGGAAAACTGCTCATATTTAATGTTATACCCTTGGAGCGTTTATTGGGAACCTACATTGCATAGATGAATGATGATGGGAATAAAAACAAACATTATTATATCTGCCGAAACATGATCGATAATGGACAAGATTTTAATATATTGAGGAGTGCTATGTTGAACTGATATTTATAGTTCAGAAGCTGAGGAACTACCTGCAACATCACTAGGTCCACTTAGTCTCTTGCAATAACTAAATAAAATTTATTCTATGTCGTCCTATGATGATGTGATATCTAGAATTGTGGGAAATTATTCTGAAGTATTTTGATATACTGTTCTTTCCCCAAAAATTTGTGAAAGAACATGTATTGGAAGGCTTATTTACTAAGAACCCATATTTTGAATAAGAAAAATTAAATATTGAACTACCTAATGAAGAAATATTCATCATTATGAAAATACATCGAACATGGATTTTATTTTTATGTTCTTTCCAGAAGTCCAATGGGGAAGATAGTGGAAGACCCTATGATAAAAAAAGTTTGGGTTATGATTTGTGATGATATACCATGAAAAGGTAGTATTCTCATACTCCATCCTGTTATCATAAGGTGTTACCAAAGTAGATGAAAAATATTAGGCTTTCATTGTGGGTCTGGAATTGGCACCCCAAGTACCACAGGATCACCTGGAGTTGTAGAGTTATTCAGGATTGGTAATTAAACATATCAATAGAGATAACACAATCTAAAAAGAAGAACTAATCCCCCTATGTTATTATGTATAATGGATAATGGATAAGATTCCCTTTGATCCCACATTTTCCTATAGCCCGTGATTTCAAAAATCCCAAGACAATTCATTAGAAACTAGGGACACATCCCTAGATTATCCAAACTATGAAGATATAATCATCGTTAGTGATCATCATCATGTGGATTCACCATTTATTCAAATCATAATAGAGGAAATCAATGAAATCAGTCCCCTTACCAACCATTTAATCTTACCATTGGATGGATGACACCCATCTTGTAATATCATCATGACAGAGTACTTCCATATTATAGAGATGGAAAAGAGAAAGTCTTAGGACAAGTAGTTAATTTCACTATTTATGATGACCAAAATACCCACTATACCCTCTATAAGTGAGGCTATGATGGATTTCTCTTCAATTTAATTGATGTGTATGAAACCATAGCATTGATAAAATATGTGAATATAGGATCTTGTGGTTCCCACTAGTCCAGGTACAATATTTCTGATCAAAATCAAAGGATTTGATACATTTTAACATTGATGATGCAGGATTGCATAGATTTCATAAAGAATTGACATCCCTTCCATGTAAATTATTAAGTCATTCATCAACTATGAGAGTTTCAAAATATATAAAAATACTCCTAAATTGTTGATATTTTTTTAATGGATATAGTAGGAAATTAAGATAAAACTACATCCATGGAGTTCAATTCCATCTTTACTACTACAGAATTCTTCTCAAAATTGGATGAGTCAATTCCTCTCTAAGAAGATAGCTCTATGAAAATTTATACCTTTCTCAATGATAGTATCAATAACATATTTAGTGTCCCTAATACAATACTGATGGAAAATGAAACCAATATCTGTTCTGATAATGTAGGGATGTTATATTTGGGATAAAATATCAAATCAAACCATTCATACTACTATCATGCTATGGAAAATTGGATGATAGAGGATAAAAAAAAAATTAGGTCCAACATACCCTATAAAATGGTAGATAATCATAAAAAATATTGGACTAATAAACACATAAATTACTTATTGGAATACCATACTACTACCCATAATGAAACATGGTCAACTCCATAGTCATTGGAATATTTAACAAAATTAAAGTTTCCCATTAAAGTTCAATTGCCTTCAATCTCATTTGATGTTTCTGATCAGTTATCTACATACAATCAATCTTATATGTGACTAGATGAATTGGGGTGATTTGATTAAAAGTTATTAATTAACATGAATCACTTGGGAGTATATCAAAACTAAATAATATGAGAATTTTGCAATGATGTTCTCCTCTATTAAATCCTCCATGGATAATTGGTACAAGTATTTAATACTCCGATGACAAAAGAAAAGAATCCTCCAGAACAATATCCAATGTGGGAAGGAACATACTCCATACATAAGTTATACTCTAATGGATCATATGCATTAATCTCAATGAATTTATAACTCAGTAAATCTCCAACCAATGAATGGTTCATCAAGAAGTACTTTGTGTAATCACACAAAGATCATCCTAGATTATGATGATAAAAAATGTTACATCCAGCATTCTTGGGGAATGATATTAAACTACATAGCTCTTTATATTTGTGTTGTATGATAATAAACTGATTAAGATATTCATCCTTGTCTAATGATGCTTATCTACAACTCATGAGGTCCTAATCACATGAGCTGAAACTATAAAACACCATTTTTCCTCACCACATTACATTAAAATGTACCGTTAATGTATTATTCATTTGATGGTAATAAATATCCAATGATACCACATATTTATATATTTTTTGGTCACCTAAAAGATGAGTATTTTTCATGAATAATCCATATTTACACCATTTCCACACTTTAGTGGCACAACAACCTGATTTATCCCTTTGTTTCAATTAGATATCCATCGGGGCCCCTTTTTAGGAACTCCATGTGGATTTATTTTCATTACAATGTGATACGTAGTGACACACATCTCTCCTATTATGGTACCATACACCACTACAATAGAAACTGTTTCCACTTTCCATGAAAATGACGTATTTATATACTAGAAACCCATCAAAAAATAAGGCTTGATTTTCAAACCATGTTGTATTTTGGGAACAACCATTATTCAAAAAATTAATAAAGCCCCCCATTTCCCACATCAACATTCAATTAGTGTGGGGGAACCATCTTCAAGTACAATGGGGAGAGTGATAATCATATTATTTGTGATATGTAATGTCGCCTGAGTATTATACCCTGGTCTAGCTACAATATTTTCATCTTTTAACGGTGGTTTATCTTCATCTATACAAGATGATGTTAAACTGCATGGAAAATTTCAAAAACTATGTGGGGCTTGATTCTTTCCTCAGCATGACACGTAGTGAAACCCAAATCTCAAATCCTAGGTCTGGACACAATTTTAAAAAAATTCCATTCCCCCTTGTATGTATGAACCAAACATCTATAGGGAGAATATTCAAGAACTACACCGGAATTTATTATTTCCTTAACAAGAAACGTTGTGATGCCCAGATCTCTAATCTTGGGTCTATCTGAGATTAAACATTAATCCCTTTTACATACTATGAATAAATCATATCTACACATGTAACATTTCAAGAACTATGTATGTCTAGATTCTTACTGATATTATGATACGTAGTGACTCATGTTTCATATCCTCGGGTCCAGACGCAATGTTTCATTCATCTTTGTTCACCTATGTCCTTGTATGACAATAAACTGCATAGAAATAACTATGTATGTCATTATTATCATTACAAAAATATACAAAGAGATGTTTTAATCTCCAATATCACTCCTACCCATGAAAAAAAACAACTTCCTAAAATAAAAAATCTAGATGGTATGGGGATCCATATTCATGAAATATTTGTGGCTTGATTCTCATCCCAATGAGATCTACAATGATGCCAAGTTCTCCAAACATTATGCCAACCATGGTTTTGGAAGAGAAGGCCAACATATTTCATCAAATGCATGACTCAGGTCAGCGTTGGGATATCTTCCAGTACTAGTGAACTTATTCTAATAACAATTAGATACACAGTGATTCCTAAACATTATACTTTAGTCCTAACCAGCAACATGGAAATTATAAAATCCTTCACTCCCATATCAAAACTAAATTGATATGGGGAAGAATTTGAATAACTATGTTGGAAATGGTTCATTATATAACAAGATATGAAGTACTTCTCGATTTATATACCTTGGATAAGACACCCTGTCACGACCCGCCCTCGGGGTCCGTGCCGTGACTACCCCAAGCCCGCCTTCCATAGGCCAGGGGCTGGCGACTAGCACCAAGGCGTAAATCCCGGTAAAAAGGGAAGGCATTGCCTTTGAAAAGTAAACAAACACCACAGAGTAAGCAAGCGGAAAGTAAACACTAAACAAAAGAAGATTACAACTGAAAGTGCGGAAAAGTAAATGGGCCAGTATACAAACCCAAACTGAAAATAAAGTACAACTCGAAAGGGAAAACAGCAACTGAAAAGTAAAAGCCGCTACACCGAGCTGTCCACTGGAAATACCACCTGAAGGGTGGGTACAGATAGCTCCTCTGCTCCACGGGTCCCGCCGTCCGCTCCGTGCACGTCCCGCCCAGTGGTCCACCTCTGGGTACCGTCCCGCTCTGCAAGCCTCAGCTATGGTCAACGCTGTCCGTCGTCTGCAACCAACACAACGTAGTGCGGGCAAAGCCCGTGTAGGGGTGAGTATAAGCTACTCAGTAGGGACCCCGAGACCCCTGATGGTCTCTCATATCCACAAAGGATAAACCACGAAGAAAGGTACAATCACGAAGTAACAACCGACTCTTCTTAGGTATATGCCCATACATATACCTAAGTCATCAAATTCAAATACGCTCCAACCTCCGAGCCCAAGTACAACTCATTCCACACAGGAAAGTAAACGTATTCCACACAGGAATTCAAAACGTAATCCACACAGGATTTCACAACACAATCCACACAGGAAAGCAACAGATTCATCTCACACAAGTATACTTCTTCAAAGGACGATAAAGATGATCTCTGATCCATCTAAGTCGTCGGACCCACGAAGGATCGATAGGTAACTAACCAAAGGACGATAAAGATGATCTCTGATCCATCTAATTCGTCGGACCCATGAAGGATCGATAGGTAACTAACCCCCGCAAAGACCCACACAGGATCGGGCCCACACAGGACCTGTAGGCGCTGGCTCACACAGAACCGCTGAGCGCGGACCCACACAGGATCGGACCCACACAAGATCGGGCCCACACAGGACCTGTAGCACTGATCCACGTAGGATCGCTGAGTGATGATGTCGTCGTCGTCGAATCCACACAGGATCGGGCCCACACAGGACTTATAGAACTGATCCACGTAGGATCGCTGAGTGCTGTAGTCGCCGTCGTCGAATCCACACAGGATCTCTGTACTGTCGTCGTCGCAGTGACAGTAGCAGTAGTAGCAGTAGTCACAGTCGTAGTCGCAGCCAGCACTAGGGTTCCCGCACACAGCAAGCTCGTTCAGAGGGTCCGCTCCATGAGCCGAGAGGCTGATACATCAACTGTCAGAAAGACTAGAGTTGATGTATCCAAAAGTTCCGTTTCGTCAACAGGAACTCAACGCAACAGACGGCGCGTCGATCGGACGCCAGGTCTGAGAGTTATTGGCATTTTCGTCCCCGGGGCCCGGTTGGTTTTTAAGGCAAAACCAACCCGACCGTACTCCACCTGCGTCCAAACCTCGGGCGTAGTATTCCAAAAGATTCGACTCACTAAGAGGAACACAACACAGCTGACGGCACGTCAATCGGACGTCTGTAGATCAAGATATGAGCGTTTCCGCTCCGAAGGCCCGGTTGGTTTTGTGAACGAACCAACCCGGCCGAACTCAAACTAATCCTAAACCTTGAGTGCGATATACCGAAACGACAGTATCGATCCAAGGATCGCGTTGCCACAGACGGTTCGTCGATCGAAGGTCCGTGGCACAAGTTATGGCCAAAAGACCGAAAAAGATTCGAAACGGGGGGTCCGGGTCCGGGTCGACCCGGCCCGACCCCCCACCTGGGTCGGCCCGAACCGGGTCGACCCGAACCGGCCCGGCCGGCCGGCCGGCCGGCGGCGCGGCGGCCTGGCGCCGTTTTGTCTAACAACGGCCCCCCTCCTGGGGGCCCGCTTTGAAGAGGATCCGGGGGAGCCGCCTGCCCCCCCTCAAGGTAACCACCCCCTCTCATAAAGAGGGGGGTTTTGTGAGCCGGCCGGGGGATTAATTTCCCCCGGTTTAAAGCCATTCGGCCGGCCAGCTGGCCGACCGGTTTTCTCCAACGGGACCGGAAAATCCGGTCCCCTCTTCGGCTTCCGACGCCGGCGGCGTGGCCTCCGGTCTTCTCTTTCCGCCGCGGCCCGGAACCGGCTGCGGTGTTCGTCGTCCGGCGCTGTGCGACGACACCGCGCCCCTCCGCCATGCCTTGATTTCTTTCAACGCGGCGCGACGGCGTCGCATTCAAGATGTTTCTTCATGATGTGCGCGCGACGGTGTTGCGTAAAATAAACGCACGATTAACCGCGTGGTACGACGGCACCACGCCACCTTGCTTCCACCCGCAAGATTAAACAACAAGAACGATGGAGGGGGTTCGGCCGTGTTCATGTCGTCCGGCCCCCCTCACGTTAAACAATAACACTTATATAAATTATCCACATGTTAGACAAGTATGAACCACGAACAAGGTTAAATATAAACAAAATACAACAACCCCTACATCGGGTATAAGGTTCGAAGATTTGACAATGTTCCGCGGAAGATAACGTCGCGGAGGTCAGGCGTCGCGGTCGTCGTTCGTCAAATTCGATGACTAAGAGGTGCGTCCGATGTGATACGTCGTTGGCGAATCCTTGTACGCCGACGAAGGTTGTCCGAGGAAGAAGCGGTGTTCTCTCTCGTTGACACGGAAGACGAAGAAGAGCGGAGCGGCGTTCTTTGTCGGAACTTGAGCGTTCTTCGTCAAGTCTTGAGGAATGTCAAATAAAAAGAAAACAACGAACTCAAGAACCCCTACCTCGATAGTCTCACGTTGACGTAGTCGTGGAATATCGGTGTCGATTCCTTTGACGTCGGAGGAAGAGTCGTTGTCGATGGCGTTCGTCGCGGAAAACTGTCGCGGAAGAGATGATGCGGAAGAAGAACGTCATGTCGCGGATATGGCGTCGCGGAAGAACCGTGTTCTTCGGCGAAGAAGTTCTTCGTTGAAGAACGACGTTCTTCGTGTTCTTCGTCGAGGTTGAAGAAGATGAAGAAACAAGAAGAACCTTCCCAACTCTCTCTCAAGGAGACAAAACTAAACCCACAATAAAATAAGAATTTATCTTATTTTATTAACACAACAACACACTAGAATTTCAAAAGTTTGAAATTCAAAAAAAGAGATAACTCCACATTAATTAACAAATTGTCATGTTAATTAAAGAGGGGTTAAGGGAGTTTGAGGGAAGATGTAAAGTTAGGTTTTGTGTGGGCCCCACCACACTTAATTCTATCAAGGGAGGTTAAGTGGGTGTGGGTCCCACACCTAACTTCCTTTGAGAGAAGTTATCTATTATGTTTAAATAAAAATTGTGTTTACATAATTTTATTTAACTTATTCTAATCTCCCAAAAACTAACTCTCAACCCGAAACAAACTCAACTCCAGAAAAGGTCTCTTTAAGCGAATATCGGCGCTGCGAGTTCATCGGTGCCCTCGGATTTCAATTCCGAGCACCGGATCAAATGTTATAAAATCCCGCTCGTTCGTTCACTGAACGTACCCGAGCCAACCTTCGGAAAATGATTCCGGGCACTCCGGGCCTCGGAATCAGGTGCCTTCTGAAACCGCGCTCTTGTAAAATTCTAAAGAAAATTTAGAAAAAATTTCCCTTGAATTTTACGGGTCTTTACATTACTCCCACCTCAGGGCTTTACGTCCCCGTAAAGATACATAAAAAACTAGGGAAACAAATGAGGGTACTGAGCACGCATCTGAGCCTCCCGCTCCCATGTGCTCTCCTGGAGATTCTCGTGCTGCCATCTGATGCGCACAAGAGGAATCGATCGCCCACGCAGGACCCGCTCCTGTCGATCCTCTATCTCCACCGGGACTTCCGTAAAAGTCGCCCCATCGTCAACGTCAAGCTCCCCATGGTCAATGATGTGCGTCGGGTCGTGCATGTATCTCCTCAGCTGAGATACGTGGAAGACGTCGTGCACCCGGTGCAACTAAGGTGGTAGAGCCAGGCGATAAGCCACCTCGCCAACCCTGCTGAGGACCTGGAAGGGTCCGATGAAGCGCGGAGATAACTTGCCGCCTCGGCCAAAACTCCGAATACCACGTCGCGGTGAGACCCACAAGAAGACGTGGTCGCCATCCTCGAACTCTAGTGGCCTCTGCCTCCTGTCAGCATATGACTTCTGCCGGCTCTTAGTTGTACTCAACCGCTCCTGGATGACCTTGACCTTCTTTGTCGTGGCCTGGACCATCACAGGTCCCACAAGAGTTGCAAGATTTTTTTCTTTGCCGAAAAGAGAAATCTTGTCTCATCCCCTGGATGAACCACATTCTTCGCCTAATACAGTCAATCCTAACATGGATGATACTAATCCATACCAAGGATGATGTCGTAAGGCCTCGACGCTACTACTAAGAGATCCAACCGTTACTCTCGCCTCCAAGGGTTGAGTCACACTGTCGGCATTAGTGTGTGGTAACTGGGTCTCCTCCAGTAGATGTCTCACAAGTGACGGTCAAGTCAACAGCCAAAACTGGAACCTCTTAGTAACATCACGAAAGAGGACAGGAACGAAATATCACAAAGGTATGCGTCTTTTATTATTGCAGCTCATAATATAAGACGCTACACAAAAGCAACAAGGAACCAGAAGTACAAAGGATGTATCCACTAGTTCTGCTCCTGTCCATCGGCTCCCAGAGCTCCATGATCAAAGGCCTCGGCTGCCCGAAGCTGAGCTCTCCCCTGCGGTCTGGGTGGACCTCCTGGTGGTGGTGGTGGTAGAGCCTCAAAGCGTCGTCCACCACCTGCTGCTCGGCCAGCTCCTCTGCCTCGTCCGCCTCCTCCCTGCAGACCTCCACGGTCGAACCTCTACTTCTGCCTAGGTGGTTCCTCAACCGTATGCTGCTCCTCCGCATGGCGGGTCGGGCAGTCACGAGCCATGTGGCCTTGCCCACCACATGCAAAGCACTGTCTTCCACTCAAAAGACTGGCTCCGCGCTGTGTGCCCTGCACTGCTGAGCCAGTGCCCTGAGGTCGTCTGCCTGAAGGTCTGGTCTGCCTGGACCCCTGAGTCATCTTTCGGCTACCTGCTACTGAAGACTCCGCTACGTGCCGCCCTGCGGTGGGTCGCTGCGCTGGTGAAGACTCAGCAAGGAAGCTCTCGATCAGAAGAGCCCGCTGCAGTACTCCTGACTGAGTCGGTATGCTGAGGGAGATCAGTGATGCCTTGATCTAGTGTCTCAAACCCTGCTCAAAGGTCCGGGCCCGGAAGAAGGGGTCCCGTACCATGTCTGTCGAGTACCGAAAAAAGTTGGTGAACCTCGCCACGTACTGAGCGACCGTCAAGCTGCCCTGCCACAGCTGAATAAGCTCTTGGATACGCACCGCACGAAGGGTGGCTGGGACGAACTCCGAGCGGAAGATTCTCTCAAAGTCCGTCCAAAGTAGAGATGCCTCATCGTGCACCTGGAGCATCAAGCTCCACCATCGTCCTGCTGCTGCATGTAGTAGACTCGCAGCGACGATCACCATGAGGTCTGCTGGTGTCCTCACTAGCCTAAACACTCATACCACTGCCTCCAGCCAGTCCTCTGCTGCCTGGGGATCCGTCTCTCCGCGAAACCTGGGCGGTCGCTAGCGCTGAAACTCATGCAGTGCACTGAGGCGATGTACATCGTCAGCGGCTTGCTGCTGGAAGCATCGGGGGCTCGGTGGGTAGAGCTACCGCCGGTGCCACAGCTGACAAAGGGCCCTGCACCGAGGCCTCGTCGCTCGGTGGGCTGTCGTCACGCTCAACTCTCAGAACCCTAGCTGGCTGCCGTCGTGGGGCCATCCTGAATAGGAAACAGGTGCGCCACGGTCAAACAGTATACCTGGTGAGCTGACACAATGAAATCACAAAGAAAACTTTGAAACACACACGCAATCAATGTTTTCGTGCATTAAGTCGGAAATCAGAAGTCAGGGTCCTGGTGTACGGATACGTCAGCCGCCGCACCAACACTGGACTCCCTGGACTGATAACCACACTCAATACGCTAAACATTATTTCTTCACATAGAAAATATCAGAGTTCGCGGTAGAACCGAACTCCTCTGATACCAATTTGTCACGACCCGCCATCGGGGTCCGTTCCGTGACTACCCCAAGCCCGCCTTCCATAGGCCAGGGGCTGCCGACTAGCACCAAGGCGTAAATCCCGGTAAAAAGGGAAGGCATTGCATTTGAAAAGTAAACAAACACCACAGAGTAAGCAATCAGAAATTAAACACTAATCAAAATCAGAGTACAACTGAAAGTGCGGAAAAGTAAATGGGCCAGTATACAAACCCAAACTGAAAATAAAGTACAACTCGAAAGGGAAAACAGCAACTGAAAAGTAAGAGCCGCTACACCGAGCTGTCCACTGGAAATACCACCTAAAGGGTGGGTACAGATAGCTCCTCTGCTCCACGGGTCCCGCCGTCAGCTCCGTGCATGTCCCGCCCCGTGGTCCACCTCCGGGTACCGTCCCGCTCTGCAAGCCTCAGCTAAGGTCAACGATGTCCGTCGTCTGCAACCAACACAACATAGTGCGGGCAAAGCCCGTGCAGGGGTGAGTATAAGCTACTCAGTAGGGACCCCGAGACCCCTGAAGGTCTCTCAAATCCACAAAGGATAAACCACGACGAAAGGTACAATCACGAAGTAACAACCGACTCTGCTTAGGTATATGCCCATACATATACCTAAGTCATCAAATTCAAATACGCTCCAACCTCCGAGCCCAAGTAAAACTCAGTCCACACAGGAAAGTAAACGTATTCCACACAGGAAAGAAAAACGTAATCCACACAGGATTGCACAACACAATCCACACAGGAATGCAACAGATTCAGCTCACACAAGTATAATTCTTCAAAAGACGATAAAGATGATCTCTGATCCATCTAAGTCGTCGGACCCACGAAGGATCGATAGGTAACTAACCAAAGGACGATAAAGATGATCTCTGATCCATCTAAGTCGTCGGACCCACGAAGGATCGATAGGTAACTAACCCCCGAAAAGACCCACACAGGATCTGGCCCACACAGGACCTGTAGGCGCTGGCTCACACAGAACCGCTGAGTGCGGACCCACACAGGATCGGGCCCACACAGGACCTGTAGCACTGATCCACGTAGGATCGCTGAGTGCTGATGTCGTCGTCGTCGATTCCACACAGGATCGGGCCCACACAGGACCTATAGCACTGATCCACGTAGGATCGCTGAGTGCTGTAGTAGTCGTCGTCGAATCCACACAGGATCTCTGTACTGTCGTCGTCGCAGTCACAGTAGCAGTAGTAGCAGTAGTCACAGTCGTAGTCGCAGCCAGCATTAGGGTTCCCGCACACAGCAAGCTCGTTCGGAGGGTCCGCTCCACGAGCCGAGAAGCTGATACATCAACTATCACAAAGACTAGAGTTGATGTATCCAAAAGTTCCGTTTCGTCAACATGAACTCAATGCAACAGACGGCGCGTCGATCGGACGCCCGGTCTGAGAGTTATTGGCATTTTCGTTCCCGGGGCCCGGTTGGTTTTTAAGGAAAAACCAACCCGACCGTACTCCACCTGCGTCCAAACCTCGGGCGGAGTATGCCAAAAGATTCGACTCACTAAGAGGAACACAACACAGATGACGGCACGTCAATCGGACGTTCGTAGCTCAAGATATGAGCGTTTCCGCTCCGAAGGCCCGGTTGGTTTCGTGAACGAACCAACCCGGCCGAGCTCAAACTAATCCTAAACCTTGAGTGCGATATATCAAAACGACCGTCTCGATCCAAAGATCGCGTTGCCGCTGACGGTTCGTTGATCGGAGGTCCGTGGCTCATGTTATGGCCAAATGACCGAAAAAGATTTGAAACGGGGGGTCCGGGTCCGGGTCGACCCGACCCGGGTCCGACCCGGCCCGGCCGGCCGGCCGGCCAACGGCGCGGTGGCCGCGGCGGCCTGGCGCCGCATGGAGGCTGCACGCGGGGGATCAATCCCCCGCTTCTTCAAATGGAGGCGCGGCATAGCCGCGCCGTTTTGTCAAACAACGGCCCCCCGCCTGGGGGCCCGCTTTGAAGAGGATCCGGGGGAGCCGCTTGCCCCCCCTCATGGTAACCGCCCCCCCTCATAAAGAGGGGGGTTTTGTGAGCCGGCCGGGGGATTAATTTCCCCCGGTTTAAAGCCATCCAGCCGGCCAGATGGCCGGCCGGTTTTCTCCAACGGGACCGGAAAATCCGATCCCCTCTTCGGCTTCCGACGCCGGCGGCGCGGCCGCCGGTCTTCCCTTTCCGCCGCGGCCCGGAACCGGCAGCGGTGTTCGTCGTCCGGCACGGTGCGACGACACCGCGCCCCTCCGCCGTGCCTTGATTTCTTTCAACGCGGCGCGACGGCGTCGCGTTCAAGATGTTTCTTCATGATGTGCGCGCGACGGTGTTGCGTAAAATAAACGCACGATTAACCGCGTGGTACGACGGCACCACGCCACCTTGCTTCCACCCGCAAGATTAAACAACAAGAACGATGGAGGGGTTTCGGCCGTGTTCATGTGGTCTGGCCCCCCTCATGTTAAAAAATAACACTTATATAAATTATCCACACGTTAGACAAGTATGAACCACGAACAAGGTTAAATATAAACAAAATACAACAACCCCTACCTAGGGTATAAGGTTCGAAGATTTGACAATGTTCCGTGGAAGATAACGTCGCGGAGGTCGGGCGTCGCGGTCGTCGTTCGTCAAATTCGATGATGAAGAGGTGCGTCCGATGTGATACGTTGTTGGTGAATCTTTGTACGCCGACGAAGGTTGTCCGAGGAAGAAGCGGTGTTCTCTCTCGTTGACAGGGAAGACGAAGAAGAGCGGAGCAGCGTTCTTCGTCGGAACTTGAGCGTTCTTCGTCAAGTCTTGAGGAATGTCAAATAAAAAGAAAACAACGAACTCAAGAACCCTTACCTCGATAGTCGCACGTTGACGTAGTCGTGGAATATCGGTGTCGATTCCTTTGATGTCTGAGGAAGAGTCGTTGTCGATGGCGTTCGTCGCGGAAAACCGTCGCGGAAGAGATGATGCGGAAGAAGAACGTCACGTCGCGGATATGGCGTCGCGGAAGAACCGTGTTCTTCGGCGAAGAAGTTCTTCGTTGAAGAACGGCGTTCTTCGTGTTCTTCGACGAGGTTGAAGAAGATGAAGAAACAAGAAGAACCTTCCCAACTCTCTCTCAAGGATACAAAACTAAACCCACAATAAAATAAGACTCTATCTTATTTTATTAACACAACAACACACTAGAATTTCAAAAGTTTGAAATTCAAAAAAAGAGATAACTCCACATTAATTAACAAATTGTCATGTTAATTAAAGAGGGGTTAAGGGAGTTTGAGGGAAGATGTAAAGTTAGGTTTCGTGTGGGCCCCACCACACTTAATCCTCTCAAGGGAGGTTAATTGGGTGTGGGTCCCACACCTAACTTCCTTTGAGAGAAGTTATCTATTAAGTTTAAATAAAAATTGTGTTTACATAATTTTATTTAACTTATTCTAATCTCCCAAAAACTAACTCTCAACCCGAAACAAACGCAACTCCCGAAAAGGTCTCTTTAAGTGAATATCGGCGCTGCGAGTTCATCAGTGCCCTCATATTTCAATTCCGAGCACCGGATCAAAAGTTAGAAAATCTCGCTCGTTCGTTCACTGAACGTACCCGAGCCAACCTTCAGAAAATGATTCTGGGCACTCCGGGCCTCGGAATCAGGTGCCGTCTGAAACCGCGCTCTTGTAAAATTCTAAAGAAAATTTAGAAAAAATTTCCATTGAATTTTACGGGTCTTTACACACCCCATAATCAATATTCCCCTACCATTTACATTTTTAAACATTGTGTTTTAAATTAAACCATTCCTTATCCTTATATATATCTTCGAGAAAAACAGTAATGAGAAAAGGAATTGTATAAAGTTATTTTCTTCATAAGTAATCTATCTCAATTATTATCAAGGTCATCAATGGTCTTGGATTTAAGACAGTAGATGACATAATCTATGTCCTAATCTCAAGATGATAAAATAAATGGACCTACATTCAAGAAATTTGTTTATCCTGAGTTTCATTCCTACATGATATGTTGTGACCTATAGATTTTCAATAATTGTATTAACTGCATCACAACATGAAAACACCTCTACTCTCTCGTTAACAAGTCAGATCTACATGAGAAATTCCAATATCAGCTCTCATTTTACATTTTAACTCATATCTATTAGAACAATGTACATCTTGATTCTTGCTCCAACAATATTCATACTGATGCTTATACCATATTCCCTAGTTTGGCCACATTGTCTTTTGACATTTCAATTCAAGACACCTTATGTGCTTACTTCATGAAATTAAACTACATGGATCTAAAATTTCCCTTAGTGTTAACATCAGGTAATTCATCATCCTTACCACAAGATGTTATATTGTATGGACAGAATCCTTACAACATGACATTACAATGCAGTGTTTTCAGAGAACTATGTATGTCTAGATTCTCATCCCATTTTAGATACTTAATGAAAAATTGGGCCTTATATCTTAATCCAAACCATGGGATAAAAAAATACTCCTTCTCTTTCATATTAACAAAATATACACATGATCATTTAATTTGGTCCCTCTTTTTAGAAAACCCATCTAGGAAACAAAAAATTCCCCCATTCCACATATGAGTCAGATCTATACATGGGACTCCAAATTCATGGATAATACATGTGAAAATTTTTCCCATGAGAATTGGGAATTAACACTTTCACATTTCATTCTTATAATATTATATACTTTCAGATCATTATAATCATTATTCGATTTTTTGTGACAGAATTCCTGATATTTCAATTTTATTTTTTCAAATATTGAAATATATTCCCTTAGTTGGCCTTGCATAATTTACCCACATTACATGCCTATCATCCAAAGGTTTCAATTTTTTTCTATGATTCAAATGCTCTAGTTAGACTTATATAATATAGCCTCAATAAATGTTTTTTCATAAATGTTAACATAATTTTTTGTTAAAGCCTCTTCTACGCCACTATGATTTAATTATTTTATGTAGGAACCCACTACTTAAAGTAGTCATCCTTTGTGTATTTATATCATTTCACTTCATTTGTGATGGGGGTCTTCAAAACCATGGTTAACATTTTATGTAACCATTAGTTCAAATGATATTTAAATTACCCTGGTTCATTCCTTGAAATATCATCCATTGTTTCATATAATTATTGTATTTTTCATATAACCTAAAACTACATGCACCATACATCAAATGTTTGGGTCAGACCATCATAGATATCTTAATTCTTCAATTCATTGGAAATAATGATTATAAATAACCCATTAGTATTCATGTACTTTTCTCTATAAAACAAAACGTTATTCTTGGGAATATCTTCACCTCCATAAAAAATTAACAGTTTTGGGAAAAATATGTCATAATTCTGGAGAGCTCATTTACCAAACTATACATGTTTTTCCATAGTTGGCCTTGCATAATATTTGATTACATAATGGGTCTGTAATCCTAAGTATGAAACTATTTGGCTATGAATCCAATTCCATGGTTGAATATACATAATACAACCCCCATAATTGGTCTATATAATAGTGGTATATTCATTTTTGGAAAGTACCCCTTTTAAATGCCATTAGAACATTTCCCATGTAATTATTCTGATTCAGAATTCTCGAAATAAAAACATACAATTCTTCCGTTCAATTCATGAATATGATATCACATTTCCAGATGAATTACCAATAATTGGATAACCATAATTACTTTGTTAATAGCTGAAGACATTAACATTATATCTCATAATTTCCTTGTTGCATGACATTATACTACACAACCCCCAAATGTCATTACTTCCTGACATTAAAATGCACAACATAATGTATTTTTTTATGAATTTATACTAAAAATCACATTAACAATAATCCCATAATGTTCTTATTGAACAACATGAAACTTCACGACATAATTCCCTTACAACATGACTTTAAACTACACAATATAATGTCTTTTCTACATGAATTTAAACTACATATCATAATATCAGAAATCACCTTTCATAAAAATGAACCATTCTTCACACACTATTTTCATTTAGTAGTGGTTCCTCATTCATGGCGTATAACATAATTGATGGGACCCTTTATTTTTATATATTTATCCTTGGAACAGCCACCCAATGTGGTCGTGCAATATTTTAATCATAACCCCCATGATTATTAGTATTAGAATGTATGGATTCCTTGTAACTATATTACATGACTATGTAGTACACACCCTAGTTATTCTTGAATAAAATTTAAATATATAATGGTCTTGTCAACATAATGATTCTGCCATTTGGATATGCAGCACATGCCCCTGTTATCCCGGCCTAATATAGACCCCATAAGGGTTTTTTCAAATAGTGGTAACAATGTTCAAGGAGAAGACCTCATCAATTCATATACTTTAAATTTTATATATGGTGACCATAAATATCATGACATAAGACTCCCAGTAGTATTATCTAAAAAAACTATATCAGGGCATTACTAGCTATAAATACATGTTTGATTTCTAATTTCTAAATTTATGGACAAATAAATTCAACCTTGTATGCTACCATTATTAGTCCAACATTAATGAATTAAAATAGACAACAAAAAAAGAAACATAGTTGTTAACTGATTGAAATCCTAAAAATTGATATCTGGACAAAAGTTGAGTCTCAGATCAACATACCTACAGTCTTTATGGTTTATGAAATATCGAGATATAAAAAAAGCTAAAATGTTAATATTTTTTGGCTGGAAACATAAATATATATAAAAAATTTAAAAAAAAACATGTTTGGAAGAAAACGTAAATCGAAATAGGCCGATGAAAAAACCATGTTATCACCCACTATGTTCTCTCTATATTTGACATAGTAAAATATTAAGGTAATAACAAAAAAGACACAATGTTTTCATAGTTTTCATCATGACCCTATAAAAAATAAAACTATTCTCAAAAGTCTCGTTAACTTAGGATAAAAGTAGAGAACAGTCCCTACATATCATTGAAATTATGATTATCTAATATAGATATTTCACGTTATGGAAGAAAACTTCAAAATTACAATTAAAAAAATGATGAAGTCATATATAATTAGAAACAAATTATTTTTATTTATTAGTAAATAAAATGTCCATAGATGGTCACCCCAAAATTGGAGCCTCTCTAAGATAAATCAAAAGAGGTAATAGATATAGCTTTTCATTCATGGAATGTCCTCCTAAGCCCCATCAACCACCTGGTGAAGTTCCATCATTTGACCATCCTTAGTCTCATCATATTGATAATGTGCATCCATAGCCTCTACACTGTCATCTCCACTTATTTTTTTGGATTCATTAATCAAGTAATTAAGTTGTTAATGTTATTTTGTAGAAACATCCAACCGTTACTAAATACACAACACATGAATGGTATTATCTTATTTTTACTGAATAAATGTTTCCAACATTAAAATATGACTCGCCTCATCTTGAGATGATGCATCTTAGAAATCATCAGGGCAAGAAATCATCCTGGATTTTACTATGTCCTGTAAAATTTTGATCTCATTCTCCTACCACTAAATGGTCTCATTAATTGCATTATGGATTGTAAGATAATTGAAAACTCCAAATCCTAACATACTTTATAGAGTTTATAGATCTGGTATTTGTGATGTATTTTCATTAAAGTATGCTTTTAGAGATAATATTTCATATATCTCTCCTATATTTAAAATGTGCAAGGTAGAGAGATTTCATAAATATAGATCAGGTTAAGAATCCCTTTCATAAGTAGGAATGTGCTCTGAGATTAATGAATATAATGAAGTGCATGTTCTTATCCATCTTGAAAAGTGTTTTCCATTCTTCCCGATGATAGTTTAGCTATTGAAGAAGCTTCTCCTTCAGACCTATCCAAAAATGACGATAATTCTACAAGATAAATCAATTTCATGGTTGACTTCAAAATAATGGTATGATTGGGTGTGATTAAAATGGTTGGTAACCCTCATATAATAACATGTTAGTAGCTTAAGAAGACACCACTACACAATTCCCAACATCAACAGCTTTGGATGGAACCTGTTGATGGGAGAAACATTTGAAAACTAGCTCAGGATTCTTTAGATGAACCTCAAGATGACATTATGTTTCAATTTTTTCATGAGCCAACTTCTACTCAGTAGTGGGATTGATAGAAATATCAATGTATCTTATAGACACCATCAATGTATAAGATTTTATGGATAGAGATGGACATTATAACTAATTATTGTTAAGAAATAATGTATAAGACTATTTAGTGGAAAAATAGAGAAAACTCAAGTCTATTTGGTTCTATATAAAGGAAATCATATTCTTATAATTTTGTGGGAATATTTATATATACCAGTACTACTTAAAAAGACAAGTTAATATTTATTCTAGATTCCAAAGAAATCCTATGCCCTATCCTATTCTTTCCATTCTGAATACATGGACTGGTTATTTCATGACCCTCCTTTGATGACTCTAGACCCCAAATAACCCATTCAGGGATATTCATCAAGTCAATAATAGTTGTCGCATGATTTTCAAGTGCATGTGATGATCATAAGATATTTCAGAAATAAAATTCAGTTATTATTATGTATATATTATCATTAAGTACGTCTGAAATACAGGATGCCACGTCTCTCACAACAGCAGGGATATGAGCATTATCAAGAGTAGATATTGTTTTGTCTATCATAGATGCTTCTTTAGTCCATAGAGCTTCTTTATTGGTATGAATTTTCATTTGATCATATGTAACCTCTACAGTTCCTATATGTTCATTCATAACATACCTAATGGATTAAATAGTTGAATTTCATGAAATTCAAATATTTTTAAACAATTATATGGGTAAAGTAAAAATTAATGGTTATAGTAATACTTACTGCTGCTGATAAAAAAGTTAGAAAAAAAATTTCATTATATGGTGTCTTTTCATATTCTCTTTCTTGTGTTACTAGAATTATAATCTCTAAAAATAGTTATTGGAGAACGCGATCCTCCATCCATCTCATCCCCCATGGTCGTTTAGCCTGGAGATATCTCTCCCGATTCATAGGGTTACTCAGCAACCCCAATCATGGTACTAATAAGGCCATATCTTTGTTATTGAATTGATGGATATATTCCCTTTGATATATTAAATTTAAAGATGTTATTTACTCTTCTTAATAATTCTTTGACTAAAATTAAATATAAAAGCTGAAAAAATATGAGTGTAACGAAATTTACATCTTTGGGATTGACAAAATCATTCCCTTCCTTATGATAAGAATGTTTAATACCTTTAGTTGATCCATGATATATCATTTACTTCACCATTTTTGTGGTTTGGATTTAATTTTTGGTTGCATATATAAGAATATCCAACTCTCAGATTTGAATCCTAACTTCATCAAGACTATTCTCAATGTGAATATAAAATTATGATTGATGATTTCCTATTCCTAAAATATGAAACCCCTCATGTAAAAGCACCAATATGTTATCATCATTAAAAAAATTCCATGCTTAAACAACCTCAAGTTATTTGTACACAGAATACATTCCTTTTTTTGTGAAGAAAATCATACATCCATAGAATTGAGGGGATTCACAATCCTAGTAATCACAGGTGGTGGATGAGAAAAAGGAACCCAAATATCATTTGGGCGATAATGACAAGACCACTTAGGTATAACTTCATACGATGATACAGGGGTAGGTCCATTGATTCTGATCGGAAGATTGTATCTTGCACGAGGTCGCTTTTGTGAGGTTCTAGACTCATCATCCTCACCCACATTCTCTAAGGATTCAGACTCTGAAGATGAGGAAGCACCGTCAAAACTGATATTATTACATGATACTACCTCTCTTTATTCCGACCCAAGGGACATAGTTGCTTTGTATCACATTAGGGGTTTATTCGACCCTTGTCATAGTATGGGAGATACTTAAACATCTATCGACATCAACTAGAGAGATACTAAACACTCCCTCTATCTTCTCCATGGCTGTTATCAACTATAGTTGTCGATCCACCATCTGTTGTTATTCCAATCTAACATTCCTCCTAGAAGATTAGTAATCTATTACAAAAACATGAATTATTGTTTGAATATATAAGGATCCCTTGAATATTATTTCACCGCCGATATTTATTTTCAATGAACCATCTCTACATGCTATCATATACACCTCAACTCTAAATAAGTTTTCCTGTCATCAACCGCTCTTCCCGTATGATTATTCCAATAAGGAATGACATATAACTCCTTGAACATACACATACTTTTCATAAAATCAAGGGGAATTAGGGATATAAGCATAACACTAGAGAAAGATTAAACAAATGGTCAGAATGAACTCCCTCTGACCTGGATCCCACTATTCATTGAATAGGATCTGAAGTGAGTCGTGATCCATCCCCATAATACATGGAATTGTATAACTATTCTGAAATGATACTTCCCTCCATGAAAACTAATATCCTATGAATGTCCCATAATATAGGGTATCCAACTCCATAACCATCCTCTCTACCACCTTGGATGCTAAACAAAATTCTACATGCCTTACCCCACCCATGTAATATAGTATAGGAAAAAAAATATACACTAATCCACATGGTTAGGAATCCTATAAGATGTATCTTGGATCTAATTTTTTATTTGACTTCATAGCCCCATGTTTCAAACTATCCTTTCTACAATGTTGTCAAGAAGGATTTACATGCACCCCTATTTTCCTTATTTGGATAGCTTGTTGGTTAAGTTATGGTGGGACCTATCACTTTCTTCGTAAAAAAATATTTCAATTCAATCCTTTGGATGAATATACCCTATTGCACATGTATTTTCAGTATTTATCTTATCATGTTTCATTAGTAGCTCATATTTCATGTTTGTTGTATTTTCCACATCAATTCATGCTACCTTTAGTGGAATGAATTCATCATACATATCTTTGAGGATTGGAGCTATGAAGATCTTTTAAAAATACAAAAAAATGATGCCCACTTTTCCATGTGTCATATGGAATGAATTCATATCTAGACTCCTTTGGATCAACAGATCTGGCACAAAATTTTCATTATAATACACATAGATTTTCCCTACCCACACATATTTCTAAATTTTGAATCCTTTTAGATCATCTTTAATCTACACACATGTTTTGTGCACACAGTACACCCACATCCATGAAGGTTTCACACCCTCTCTAGGGAGAATGTCCCAACTATTCATCCATCCCTTCGACCGATCTATATGATAATCTTTGACGAAAGATAAATAGTAATGTCCCTTTAGTTCATTTATGTGCAGTTTCAAAAATATATGTCATATGTTTTTGATGAATAAAATAGGCTTGGGATTCCATTATATCATTGATATATGTTAACAAATATTAAATTTTGGAAGATGAAAATATCTTGTAGTCATGAAACCACGATACTAGGGAATAGAAATTCAGATCCACCATATCAGCTTCACACGGATGACCATACCCTTAATGTGGAAGATAGTTATTCTTAAGAAATTATCAGTGATATATGTTCAAATACATTTCCATATCAGGAAATCTAGGGAAAGATATAAATTAGTAATTATTCCCTATGATCACTTTCATGTCTTCAGTCCACTTACTAGTTATTTTATTAGAATTTGTGATTCTTTTGGGAAACGTTTGAACATGAAACTAAATATTAAATTCATTTCAGAGTAGATTCCTTTTTGAAAGAATTTCATAACTAAAGAAAAATTTACAACTGAATTAAGGAATGATTGTGAAAATATGGTGTTCATGTATACCGATGAACATTGGGAGTAAAAGTATCATGCATATTGTATTTTTTCGAACAACAAAAAAATTTAGAAAAAAATTCCATCACATTAGACATTCACATTGAATGCTGAGTTTTATGAATCCATTTTTATTTTCACTAATGTGTAGCCACTATATATAGACAAAGAATCATACTTGTTCCCCACCATCTTTCCTGAAAATCCAGAACATTCATGACCCATTTACTTTATTCAAACAATATGACCATAGTATTAGACGCACTATTTCACTGAAATCCAATCCTCAGATGGAATTTTAATGACACTCTGTTCCATCAAATAGATGAACAAATGAAATAGGGGAATTCCTTAGAAAACATAGGAGAAAATATATGATGAATTTCATGATATGAAAAGACACAAACGTACATTGTCCCAAGGAACCCAGAATCACTAACATCATGTATATACTTGTGCACCCCTCATATGCATGCCACGTCATCACTTTCATGCATAGTCACTGTCACTCAATGTACAATATTTTCATATAAATATTCCCTTGGGGCCTTCATTTGTGAAGAATCTTTTTCCTCAATCCTGATTGCTTCTCGGATCACCCTAGTAATTCTCCCAAGTCCTCCAAAACCATCAATGTAATTTAATGAAACCTAATTCCATGGAATTAAATGGGATACTAGACATAGGATCTCCAAATTTTAAAAATTATCAACTCTTTCATGATTCATTCCACCTACCACCCTAGTTTGAGAACACTTGCACGACCACCCATCCTCATATTGGAATTTGGTTTCCCCACATTAAGAAAGTTGTATGAAGACTCATAATGGAGCTAGGTAAGTCTCTCCCATATCTATTAATCCAGGTTTTTTGTCAAATAACGTTAATCCAATTTACTAATGTAAACAAGAACGCCACATACATGTGAACGACTTTAATGAGGGCCCTTTTTTTTGTTTCACCTCAACCATTATGATTTCTCGTGCATTCCATGAAGCCTCCCTCAATTTCACTCATTCCAGGGCCTCTCCATTGTTGTATTCCTTTCTTGAAAGGTATTATGTTGAAACCTCCACCGAGACCTCCTAATTTACCAAATATTAAGGAAAGGCACATCTTTGTGTCTCCCATTAGGATTTAGATATCTATGGTTTGTGGTATCCCACACATTTCCGACCAGAGTGTAAGGGTCTTCAGGGTGTCTTTGGATTTTGATATCTGTGGTCATATAGACCCTTAACCAAGTGATAGAGTTGAGGAGTTCTCAGTCATGGAATTTGGGGATAAGACTCTATCCTCCACTTATCCTCTCTAAGACTCAGGGCCTTCAGTCCCTGGTAAGGAGGGCATGGTTTATACATGAGTTTTCCTTTTGACCAAAAAAGTATCCCTCACAACTATGGGATCCATTTCAGAGCATCTATCATAGTTTATTAGCCTAGAATTTCATGTAGGAAGTTGCATTATCCATCCACTCCACTTCCTTCACCTTAAGTCCTTCCATACATTGGACCCTTTTCTATTGTAATGTGAGGATAGGTAATGATCATTGCTTGATCCACATCCTCTATAGCCATGACCTCTAGAACTGTCACCCAAACCCCTTCCATCATCATCCTAGCCTTTTCATTAGTGGATGAGACTGTGTGTTTGGTTTTTTTAATCATTTACATCCTTTAGTTTCTCACACAGAAAATGAATCATACGAGATTTGAGGTTTGTAATGATTTAAACATCGTCAAAATACACTTTATGGAATGATCCATCATAACTATGATTCCCACCATAATTATGATGTGTGGGAATCCTTGACCTCATGCACGAGCTCTTTGGAAATCCTTCTTATCATTTTAACCCTAATTCCATTAATCAGTGAATTTTCCATAGGTATTAGCCCTTAATTAATTCCCATTAAATCTACATTAGATAACAATTCTGTTGTGGATACTCTATGAAGGGTGTCCTCTTTAGGAGTTAGCAAACACAAATATTTCCAAATGGTCCTTATATAATTGTGATGCTTATCGAACATTATGGAATTTTATTCCCATCCAAATGGGATACGGTGGAGGCCTCCCTGAGGTTCAAACCCAACACCTCAAATCAACAATGTTCTTTGTTGGATACATTCCTAGTTGGGTCCCGTTCAACATGAAAAAACGTATCCTTTTAGGGTTGTTTGGGATTCTTAGCTAGAAGTAGCAAACCATGATTTTACTCAGCGCCTTCTCCCAAGATTTCCTTTCCACATGACATTAAAATGTATGGTTTGGTCTTTATCACATGAACATAAACGGTCTGATGAGTCCCATTAAGCACCAACAAACTATAGGAGTTTGGATTCCATACATAGGGATACGTAGGCAACCCACCAGTGGGTTCGATCCCAATATCAAAACCACATTTCTCTCCAATGGTGATGACAAATAGTAGAGTAACATCTGTTTACCTAGCTAAAAAAAACTCTAGATTTAATTTCCATCTCCCATGATGAAAATAAATTCTAGAGTAACATTCATCTACTATGATGAACATAAATTCTAGACTTCCCCACTGAGTTTCTTAAAACTATCAATATCATAATAACAACTAATGAATCTATATGTATTATATGAGAGGATACCATTTATGTAGAACCTCGAATACATACATATATAGCCATTGATGAAGATCCTAGAATAGATAATGATTATTCTAAATTCCAAATATGTTATGAGTTGATTTCCAATGTTGGGATGGATTACCTCATTCGTGGGAATTAATGGAGGATTTATAAGAATATTATAAATCAAAAAGAGAGTAGTAGAATAGGAAATAATTCTCCCAAAAAGGGTATGATGAGCCCAACCTATAATCATACTAGACAATGAATGATTTCAAGAGACATCGTAAAAAATACATAATGAAATAATGTGTTTAGAAATTATGTCCCTTTGGATATAGAACGGTTTGGTGTATCTTTTTTCGAAAACAAATTCTTTGGAAATTGTATATATGTAGTGATTCCTAACCAGAAAACAAGTTTCGAGGTAAAAAATGTTACTTTAGCTTTAATAAATTATAAAAATATTATAAATACAATATTTTTTTTAAATCACTTATATATATCATATATGTGACCCAACAATAAATAATTAATAACATAACTTCCTTAGATAGTAGTCTACAATAAACACAAACACAGTTATCATTCTTTAATGGATATTAAGGTATGAAAGTAAAAGATAAATAAATTTCATATAATTATTATTATGTGATGAATATAATATATTAATATAAAATTCATTATCATATACCAAAATATTATGTGATTATGAAAAATGAATGACATCAGTCTATTTGGATGTCATCTTTGGTACAAATGAACGATGGTATTGATTCTAATTTAGTGGAAGATGAGATGGATAAACATTATTAATTTATCATATTAACATATTTTTTTATAGTATATACTATTTAATTATATTTTAATATCTAATAGATATCTATTGGTTGAAAAAACTAGGATGTAAAAAATAAGGGACTCCGTGAAGTTGAATACCTTTCATTAGAAGAACCTCCTTTTGGTTTATTTTTAAGGTCCATATGGTCTGTATTTGGGAAGATGAGAAGATATAGAATGTGGTTATTTATTTTGGTGAGATTGTTTTTTAGGGTTAGGTTATTCAATATTCCTTGATTTTTTTATCCAAGTGATTGGATGTGCTGTATTTTATAATTGACGAGTGTTTTTCTGCAAATAAAAATTATATTTAATTATGGGAAGTAACACCTTAGAAAAGTGACTAAAAACTAAAAAAATAAAAAATTGGAGGATATAAAATTCCACTAAACATTTTTAAAAAAACAAATCGTCAATATTTAAATTATTTACTCTATTAACTTTTGAGGATAATCGTTTTTATGATTTTTTACCACATTAACTATTTTTTAAAATGAATTTAATATTTATTATGATAGAAAAGTTCACATAATTATGTAATATAAATTATTATGATAATAAATATGTAATCCATTTATTTAAATTAAATTCATAGAATATTCATAATATAATTTAAAAATAAAACCGGTATCCACGATGAATAGTAATTTTTCGAAAAATGCATTTACTAAGAAAAAATGATCTTATATTAATAATATAAATACAAATAGTCTTTAAATTAAATTGATTTAAAAAATATGTACATATATTTATTATATAAATTTAATTTAATTTTATGAAATTTATTTATTGTTTTAACTTATAAAAATAAATTAACTTAGTGAACTTCAAAAAATTTCCGAAAATAATTTGTTTTTATGCCTAAAAACATATAGAAAATCTATTTATAATGTGATTTAAATGTAATTATTTTGATTAAATACAAATAAAAAATTATTAATTATATTTTAAATAAAAATAAATTGATAATGTCAATTTTAAACTACTTAATTTATTAAAATAACATATAATTTTAACAAAAATCTATATTTTTCCCTATTCACAAAAAATTCACACATTTTAGAAAAATCCAAAAACATCACCCTAAGATAATTTATATATAATTATTTAAAAACCAGTTTTTTATAAATTATTTTTTTAATATTTTTATAAATTAAATAATATATTTCTTCATAAAAATTTCTGAAATCATTTGTATGTAAATGTATTTTTTCTAAACGAATTAAAAAAATTAAATGTTGAATTTTTTTAATAATTTACCAATAAATTTATATCTTGATTCTAATTATATTCAATAAAACAATTACTAATATTACTACCCTCTAATTTGAATTATTGGAATAATTTTTCATATATATATATAATTATATTTTAATATTATAACCCGATTGGTTTAATCTCAACATTGTATCTTCATTAAACTTTTTAAAAAAGTGTTATTTTAAAATATCCATCTGTTACAATTAATAAATAAATATTACCTTCTTCCAATTCCGAAATATCATATCATTATATTATGTTAGACAATATAGTTCCCCTATTAAACAAAAATTATATGAAGTCCCTTAGATAAAAGTCAATAATCAAGAAGATGTTCAACGTTTACTCATAGTTATAACATCATTCATAATCTTTCTTTCTTATTATTGAATTTAAAAACTAACCAAAACTATATTATAATAATAACATCAACCAAATTATACAATCTTGTTATACACAATATTTATTCACATAGATATTCTAGGAAGAAAGGATCACAGTTAGGTCATGTGCAATAATTACTGCCTCTATGAAAAGATTCTTTTTATTCCTTTCCAAAAATTATGGATGGTATTTTCGATGGAATTTATAGATAAATATGATTTATAAAATTTAATTATGATACTTTATTGGTCACATACTAATCCACAATAGCCCACTCATCTGTTGGGTATCAAATACAATGGTTTTTTGTGGTGCAAACTACCTCCTCAATGAATATCCATGTTTCATTTTCCTTCACAAATATAAATAAATGGTTTGATTTTATGGAATTATATAATATTATAAATATATACATAATATTTTCCATTAATATATTTTTTTTGAAAAGACGGAAAGAGAAGATATTTATAATGTAATCTGTCAATATCATTAAATTTCCCAAAAAAGATCATTACTATTTATTTTTTCAGGAAACACCACAAAAACTACCATGTAATTTTATTATAAAAATATAATGTTTTATAAAACATAAAATCCTATAAAATTAATAATTTATAAGTGAAATTCATTATATTTAAATGGAATATATACATCACTTTTATGAACATGGATCAAAATTGTCATGATTATTAAAACTCGATGTTTAAAACAGTTCACAACAACATAATTCGTAAATACAACTATCATTAATGAAGATAATAAATATAATTATATACGAATAAGGTTAGGAAACTGGTAATTGTTATTATCATATTTTTGATACATTATGTTAATTCACATCTATGGAAATCATGGTAAGTTATAATGGAAATGAAAACCAAAACTCATTTCATTTATTTATACAATTTCTTCATTGAATATAGTGTCTCCATGATTTTCCACTCTTTACATTGTAATCTTTTTAAATTCTAGGGAATAATATTTTTTTTAAATATTACATTTTAATCATAATTTTACTTTTAATTTTTCTTAGAAATAAAAGATATAATTTGAATATGGATTCGTAATTATGAAATTTATAACGATGGATTATATTAATTAAAATATAAATATTTTTATGTTTCTTCTATTATTATCAAATGTGATCTACCACCATTATAGTAATGTTTCAAATTTCATCGTATATTATTATTTTATTATGTGATTAAATTGGGTTATAATTTAATGATTTACAAGATATTGAAATCATTATATTTTATTTATTCTTTAAGACCACCATATCATTTCCATGGGATCCCAAATAATTCTTCTATCTATATTTGGATTCTATATGTAACCATTTTCATTCTACGGCTTATTATATGATATGATGGTTATTTTTTCTCAGTTTTATGAAAAATATAAATATTATGATATGGATGGGATATATATATCCCAAAAAATTAATTGGGTAATAGATTATATCTCTTGAGATAGAAATATTAGGTAAATTGGTTATCTATTAACTTGCTTATAAAACAAAGAGTGTGATGTAATGTAGTTCAGTATAATATTTTTTTGTGAATGGGTTGGAGGATAAATAGGTTTAAAATGATATCAAAACTTATGTCTACAAATGTTACAATTATTTCTCCTATTTTATGAACAATTATATATGATTCATATATCTTGGTTGTCATGCTATGGTAAATGTGTTAATATTTGTGATGTTGTGAAAATATATTATTCTAATTTATAATTATTCTTGTTTTAAGTTCATTTAAATTAGATATTATTCCATTATTCATGATTTTTCATTGGTCAAGGATCTAAAAATTATAGTCATTGATACATTATCCCTTACTGATAATTTGATATCACCTGTTATTATGGTTTAGCTTCCCCTAGATTTGAAGATGATTGTATTAACTGGAATGTCTAATAATGTATATAGTTTATAGTGAAATGTTGACTCCTTGTGATATTATTTCCATGAACTATTCACCATATCAAAATCAAATTTTTCTTCATATCACTACATAATCTAACAGATTTCAGTGCGATTAAATCTTACATCATCGATTTTTAATCTTATACAATATACATTATTGAATGACCGTATTTATTACTTCTGAATTACATCTACAACATCACAGCCTAACTAAAACTTCATCATTCATAATCCAAAAAATAAATTATTTTATTTAAACCTTCTATATCTCATAAATTTCTACTTATATAATAGGAATAACATTAGATTGATTGTTATTCATATAATAAAATGTTTTTCGAGGGAAAGACAACATAAGATACATAAAACATATTCACATTACCTTCACTCCAATATACTCCTATTCAAAAAAAAAATAAACACTAATGAATATTTAATATCTTCCTCAATCCAAAAAAAAACTGCAAAAACACTCTAGTCTTAAAAATATCCAAATTATTGGTCTAAATAATCTATCCCTTTAGATATTTTTTCATCCCAACATTCACTAAACAAATATAATTTTCTTACATTTAACATAGGCCACCCATTTAACATATAAATGAATAACAATTTAATTGATTTAACATGACATGGATGATCATAGTATAAGAAAAATGTAATAAAAACAACAATACTAAATTCTATTACTAAGGTAACCACATTTACTTCCAACATAATATTATAAAACATCACCTCTCAATTCATCTAAATCCATAGAAAATATTATTTCCTATTCCAAACTAAATATTCATTCACATATTCTAAAAATGTAAATGTAATGATTTATAAAACTCACTAAGTTGTACAAAGGAAATATTTTCATAGCAATCTACTTTAAAATAATACCTTGAAATATATTCTCCATTTTAAAGAAATAATATATTATTTAAATTTATATTTCCTACAAACCTATTGATAATAATAATATAATTATAATAAGATAAGGGAATGAATAATTATACAATATCCGTTAATTAATTGCGTTTGAACTTCCATCATCAACCTCATTTTTTAAATTAATCCTTCTATAAATGAATAGTGAACAAAATTTCTATTTTCTTCATATTTTATATGAACTCATGGTTAAACTATCCATCCCCAGAAAAATAATTAATATTAATCTATTTTATATAAATTATATTTGATTGTGAATGATGATTTTCATTTCATGATAAATTTTTCACAACTTGATTCTCACATCCTAAAAAAATTAGTACTATCACACACACACGTTGTGATGTTCTAATTCATTATCCATTCACATATTTTGGATTATTACTTTAATAGATGAACATGAGAATCATAGGTAGTAATCAATGTTTCTATACATTGTTTACCTATGTTTCAATCCACACATATCTTATAGAAAATACATTTCAAATAAATCTTGATCATATATAATCCACATTACCAACCTAATCTACATGAAAGCAGATAATTATATAAATTCTTTTTTCTATCATATTTTAATAGACAATATATCATTCCATTATTTTTTTCATTTAATCCTCTTAGGAGCTATATTATATTTTTACTTTATAACTCATAAAAAATCTAGATAAATGGGTAACTATATACATGAGAGACAATCAAAAAAAAATCAATTAGATTATAATATTAATTTTTTAAAAAATATTTGTTGAATCAACATACATAATATCATAATTATTTTAAAGCATGGTTCCAACATAATTTATAGAAAACTTTTCCTGACTCCCTCCCCACAAAGTGCAACCCTTTTGGGAAGTCAATGTGAGTAGGGAGATAATGACCCCCAAGTCCCATCTCCAATAGGACCCAAGATGGTAACAAGCACCGATGGTATAACAAACACACAAATGGGATGCATTACCTTCTAAGTGAACACATGCGAAAGAGAGGGATAAGATAAACACCAACCAAATCCAAAATAGAACTGCAATATAAATGAAACCCATGTGAAATTTTATAATTCCATGGAAATGTACTACACCTGAATGGGGAAAACTGCGTGTACCCAAAGGAATGTAAAACCATCAGCAACAGCAAGCTTGAACAGCTCCTACAACCACAAGATAGTAAACACCAGCCTGATCTCCAACCTACTCCAAGTGACCTGAAAAATAGTTTATTTATATATAGGGTGAGTATAATAGTATACTTAGTAGGATCCTCCCCAAAGAATCTCGTGAAAAAGTAAATAAATCATGCTAAATCACAGTGAACAACAAGTGAAACTAACTCTTGACCTAAATATGTATACTAAGTTCCCATCCTCACCATGGATAATCTCACCATGTAACACATACGAGAATATATCATATAATTAATAATATCAAGGGTAACCTACTACTAATTCCCCACTGGTTTACCGCTTTTCCCCAACATCACACATCTTGAGCATCTCTCCCCAAAAAATCTTGCCCACAGACACCTAGGAGAAGCACCACAATATGAACCTCGTGCAACAAAACCACCGCGTCCACACACCAAAGTAACCAGGTAGTTTTGGAAAGCCACCACAACTTGCATAATGTTTATCATACATCTGGTATTATAATTCAAGCCATCACAGCCCATACAATGAGTAAGGATCCTCAATCCATCACCGCCTATACACGTTAAACCAATAGTATTCCATAGAAAACTATATCCATAATATTTGTTTGTGAATAACTAGAAGCCATTACAACCCTCTTTACACATATATGGGGAAAACTAACCTATGTGCCTAATATCACAAGTATCTACCAAGAGAAGAGAGTGGGGCCAAAGGGGGTAGTCTGCCATCCATCCTCCCACGTGAATGTTGGGAAAAACACCCCCGAGGGCTCAGAATCCCATGGGTGTTAGTTTCCCTTACTGACAGGGTGGTGTTTCTTATAGAAACACAAAAAGTGAATAATATACTATAACCCAAACCACACTACGGACATAACCTAGTCTTAGACACAACAACATCTAACACCTCTCAGACTCTGGGCTTCTAATTCTATGACTAGGTATCCTATAAGAACACAACCATTTAAATATATTTATTAGATTACTTCATTCACTTTTTATCAGTTGCACTATACCTTATTTAATTCTTTAAACATTAATTAACCATGAACAATTCCACATTAAATTTCTTTAACATCACAACCATTGTTCATTGTTCCATAAATATTACAACCTAATCATAATTATCCAGAAACTATATCCCCATTGGATAACACCATTTATTCAATTATTCAATACATAAATAATTTCCCACATTCCTAGGCATTCTAGAAAAATATTCTATGCTACTATGCACAAGGTGGATTAGCACGATGAGTAGATGTACTACCCATCAATTCATTGCTGCATATAGCAACATCATGTACCCATCCTACTTGATAAGCTCAACACGGAAGGCACATGGCTTACACCACTATTCTTCGCCTCTTTCGAAAAAGGGTAAGTCAGACCAACTGACATGAGCAGGGGGAAAAGTCAAGCAGATAAACAACTAAAGAAAAAACAAGCATCCAAAAATCACATCCATTCCATTACAACATCCCTAGTGTCCTCCCCAACAACCATATGCATAAAATGATGCATCTTTCCACTCTAGGCATCATCCGCAATGACAACCAAAAGCCTCCATGCCCCATCATATTAACACAACCGTCCAGGCTCACGTCAAAACACAAGAAGCAGTAAAACAAAAATCTTCGCAATCAGGCTCTTGGACCTTTAACAAAAAAGATGGTAACTAGGAACCCTAAAATCAATTATCATTAAATAACCAACAGTTCTATAATCCATCTTGGATTAACCGATTTTTTATTTGTTGGTTCTAAATTCAGGAAACTTAACAGTAAGCTGTCACAAATAAATGAACATGCTTACTAAAACAATTTGATTAACAGAATATTACAACAAGAACCAGATTCATTTACATGCCTCTTTATCTTTATCCAATCAATTATCATTTAATCCCTATTTACGTTCTTCACTGATTTCCATCATGAAAAAGCATAAATATCACACAATATATCAAAAATAATAGACAACAACATATGATCAATATAAATTTATTTATCTGATTCATATATTTATTATTTCAATTGTATTGTCATCCATTGGGATAAAACATGCTAAAGATACCATTGCACATAGAAGAAATCGAAGAAATGAATCCCCCACCTCAAATAGTTCCTCATGTTATTTATCCACATAATGGGTCACGATCCTCCTCTTGTGACAACTAAATCCACTCAAGGATTCCACGACATGACCAAACCAACCAAAACCCTAGAAAACTCCTTTAGAAGCATGGAGATTAAATGCTACAATATTGAATGGGAAAATAGGAGAATATGGTCCCCAATGTAACAATGAGGAAACATACCTTATATTGAAGACTGATCGATACATCTTGGTTGCATAAAAACCGAGTGGAACCAATCTGAGGGGAAAAGTATGATTGTGAAACTCCTACGGGAAGTATTGAATGGTTCTAGAATCTCATAGATTTGAACAAAGAGGAATATCAAGGTAGGAAGATATCTTTTATCTTTTGAAGATTTAATGGGGTGATAGTTTAAGATACGCTTAATTCCCAATTAAAAGTGGATCGCATTAAACCGCACGGTTTGACCATGTAAAAACATCCCGAGCCATATGAATAATTAATATATAATTTATATCCTTTGAATAGGCCATAGGAGCCCTTAAAATAAGGATTTAAGTGCATTTTACATCAAAGGAAACATTATAGGGGCGAAACTATTGGAATGTAGAAACATTGTTCATGAATCTCACCATTAGAACCTCGCCGTTCTGGAAACACAGTACATAAACCTCACCTTTCTTGAAACACTGTACATAATCCTCACCGTTCTAGAAAAACTGTACATAAACCTCGCACTTATGGATACACTATTCATAAACATCACCGTTCTGGAAACACTATACATAAACCTCACAGTTCTTGAAACACTGTAAATAAACCTTAACATTTTGGAAACACTATTCATTAACCTTAGTGTTCTAGAAACACTGTTCAAAAACCTCATTATTGGAACCTCACCATTCTGGAAACACTGTACATAATCCTCGTCATTCTGGAAACACTGCACCTAAACCTCACCATTCTGGAAACACTATACTTAAACCTCACCTTTCTGGAAACACTGTACATAAACCTCACCATTCTGGAATCACTGTTCACAGAAGGTGAATGTTGAAACTGTTCACCTACAGTTACCATTGCACTGTTCACAATGGTCTACCATTGGAACTGTTTACAGAAGGTCAATGTTGACATAGTCCACCTATGGTTACCTTTACACTATTCACAATATTCTTCTGGTGGAACTGTTCACCGAAGGTTACCATTGCACTATTCAAAATGGTCTACCATTGGAACTATTCACATAAGGTCACCGTTTCACTTTTCACAATGGTTTACCATTGGAACTGTTCACATAAAAGTCACCATGACCTCAAGAACACTCAAAAACCATATTTTAAAAGATTAATGGACCAAAGAGGTCCGAGCCATTACATCAGATATCTCTCAAAACATTCTCATCCTTAAGAATTCAAAACCCACAAAAAGGGAATAAAAAGAAACAGGTTCTGAACAACCACCCATCGAGATACCTCTCAAAAGAGAGAATTCCACAAAAGAAACAAAAGAAAAAATTATCATAAATAAATCTTGAATGGTCTAACAACAAAGGGAACATCATTACATGAAAAGAGTTTAACATCAAATAACTTTGGGTACTGACCATGTATCTGTGACTCACGTTCCTAGGTACTCTCCTCCATGCCACTGTGTCGCTACATGACAATAAATAAGGGGATATAATGCCCGCACAACACATTCTCCTTACGGTATTAGATATCCACATGTCGCTCCTCAAAGGTTGCATCATAATCAACATCTATCTCTCCCCAATTGATAATTCAAGACTTTCCATGAAGAAAATGACAGATCATTGATACATGGAAAACATCATGTATCTGAATCATCAATGGGGGAAGTGCTACTCGATACGCCACAACTGCAACACGAGATAACACCTTGAAAGTCCCAAAAAACCGGGGAAAAGGATTACTTCCAAGACCAGACCTTTGCTTCCCATGACAGGGAGTCACCTTCAGAAACACATGATCCCCAACATTAAACTCTAAGGGTCTCCTTCTTTGATCAGCACATGATTTATGACAATCTTGCACTATCTTCATCATCTGACGAATCACCTGAACCATATCTGTAGTATTATGCACTAGATCCGGTATTAGAATTGCTAACTCATTGAACCCATTCCACCACAATAGAGAATGACATGGTCGACCATACAAGGCTTCAAAAGGTTTCATACCAATGGTGGAGTGAAAAGTATTGTTGTAAAAGAACTCCACCAAGGTAAGTGTCTTATCCATGAGCCTCCTAAATCAAGAACACAAGAGCGTAACATGTCTTCAAGAGTCTGGATGGTTCGCTCTGTCTGACCATCTGTTTGAGGATGAAAAGAAGTGGTAAGCAATAGTTGAGAACCAAAAGAATGATGGAGACCTCTCCAAACCATGGAAGTAAAAGGAGGATATCAATCATAAATAATCATCCTAGGGAATCCATTATGTCTAACCACCTCCTCTAGATACTTCCATGACAAAACATTCACTGAGATCGACTCCTTGATCGCAATGAAGTTGGCCGATTTTGTTAAATGATCCACTACCACCCAAATAACATCATGTCCTCCTATAGATTGAGGTAAACCATTAAAAAAGTCTATTGATAAGTCCCCCCACTTCCACAGAGGAATCTCTAATGGCTGGAGAAGACCACCAGGAACACGGCGTTTGGCCGTCACCTTCTAGTAGACTTTACATCGAGACACAAACTCTGCAATCGTATGCTTCACTCTAGGACTCAAAAAATGACTCTTCAAGGATCATAACATCTTTGTCTCACCATGATGTACTGCTAAAGGTGAACTATGGAACTCTCATAGATCCATCATATGCATCGTCAAGGGAACAAAAAGCTATCCATGTTACAACACTCGGGGTTGTTCTTCCTCCGACCAACCATCAGGGGACTCACCAAAAACAACGTGGTCTCTCCCGACCCCCCCTATAGATCTCACAACTAGGATTCTTCCACCTTTTGCATCAGGGATAATTGTACCATCATCTGAAAAAGAAAACCTCTAGCCCCAAATTCTTCCATATCAAGATGTAATGCGGATAGTTCTTCCATTACTCTCTAGGAATCACCAGAATCATGCACAACATCACTATGTGACTTTCGACTAAGCGAATCATCAAAAAAATTCCTTTTTCCAGGTGTATATGATATTTCTATGTTGTATTCCTGTATGAACTCCATCCACTGACGCTGTCGTAATGATCAAGTCATGCTAGGATAAAACATACCTCAAACTCTTGTGATCAGTTAACACCACAATGTGCTCACCAATGAGGTAATGTCTCCACAATGTCAGTGCAAACACCACATCTTCCAACTCAAGATCATGGGTGGCATTGCTGCATTCATGGGGACGCAACTACCGAGACCCATAAGAAACAACTGACCTCTGCTGCATGAGAACACATCCTCACCCAAGATGTGAAGCATCACAGAAAACATCAAATTGAACTCTATCTGCTGGAAGACAAATGATTGGAGCACTTGATAACATCTCCTTTAGATACTTGAAAGTTTCCTGAAACTAATCATTCCATATGAATGACTAATCCTTCCTAGTCAAAGCTGTCAACGGAGTAAAAATTCGTTAGAAATATGCTACGAGCCTCCTGTATTTGCCTACGATACAAAGGAATCTTCTCACCTTTGACACTGTCTTAGGGGCTGCACAAGACACAACTACTTCTATCTAATATGTATCCATAGTTACGCCCTTCTGGGATATAAAATTCCCTATAAAACAGATTTCTCGAGCCCAAAACTCACACTTCGACAACTTCCTGAATAGATGATGTTAGCAATGAACTCCCAAAATGGCTTGTAGATTCTCTGAATACTCCTCTTTAGGTGTAGAGTACATAAGGATTTCTTTGATGAAAACATCCACGAATTTTTCCAGGAACTCATGGAACACAACATTCATCAATACCATGAATAAAGCTGGAGCATTCATCACACCAAATGGCATTACAACGAACTCATAATTTCCATGATGACAGTGGAAAGCAGTCATTGGGATATCCTCATCATTCACACGCATCTGATGATATCCCTACCCCAAGTAGATCTTTGAGAACCAACTTGCACCTTTCAGTTGATTGAATAAATCATCAATCATCGGAAGAGGAGAGTGATTCATTATGGTCACTTTGTTTAAGATATGATAATTGACAACGATCCGCAAACTATCGTCAGCCTTCTTTACAAACAAAACTGATGCACCCCATGGTGACAAACATGGCCGGACAAAAACCACAATGTAACAGACCATCATGCTGTATATGTTGCTCTTGTAAATAAAAGGGGCCATTATATATGGAGGCATAGATATAGGAGATGCTCTTGGATGTAGCTCGATCCCAAAATCGATCTCTCGTCGAGGGGGTAATGCTACACCCTCTTCTAGAAATACATTAGGGTACTCCTCTACGACCCTATAAAACTTCTACTGATGACGCTATAATGTACTCAGCATAATCTTAGTCATCATGGATGAGAAGGATGGAATGCGCCTATGACCCATCTGAGGATCTCACTCATCGAAAAACACCACTTTCTCTCTATCTGCACCAACGAAGGCGACCGTCTTCCAGAAGCAATCCACGATAGCGTACACCGAATACAAAAAATCCATGCTGTGGATGACATAATATTGTTGTATTCGTAAACATAGGAAATCTCCCCATTAGCAGTGTTTCCCCAACAGTAGATCCCAGTACCTACATACTTAACATAAGTCATCTCGACCTCCTTCTATCATAGTCAACGACAAGGGCACTAGTATCCTCTCAACCTCATGTCCCAATGCATGGAAAAGGGTAGGTGATATGAAGGTGTGTGTCTCTCCTGAATCAAACAAGGCATACACCAAGGTATAAAACAAGAAAATGGTACCTCGAGCGACATCTGGCTCTCCTAGAGCTGGAAACGCTAGGACATGAAGCTGATAACGACATCCTCCATGCCATCTCTGACCCTGATGATGACCCACACCACGGCCGCTGTCTTCTCTCTGAGGACAGGGAGTATCATGGTGATGTCCTCTACCTACCCCATCTACCCTAAGCTGATCTAAAGCTGGTGCAACCAGATGCTGCTACCTCAGCTGAAACTATCTCAATGGAGGAACCTGGAGCGTAGAACATGGTTCACGATTGTCGCTCTGAAAGTCCGGGCACTCCCGCTGTTGATGACAATTACCACCACAAGAAAAACATTCACATGATCCCTTGGAATAAGACTGAGAGTTTATACCTCTGGAGAAATGAGATGTGAAGTGCTGGGACCTACCCCCATGTGAATGAAAACTCTTCTTCCCTGAAAATCGAGATCCTTGGACCAAAGCACTACATCATGAGGAATCATGCAGATTACCCTCTCGTGATTATCCGATCATGGAAAAAGTCCTATTGACAACCTCTTCACATGTTAGTACCTCATGATATGTTTTCAGCTTAAATGGGGTGACCTGCTGCTGGATCTCTAGATGCAAAGCCTCCTCGAAATGTCTCTACCTGGCCTCCTCATCTGGAAACATGTCCGAAGCATATTATAAAAGGATCATGAAACGGATTCCAAACTCTGGAATACTGGAGCTCCCCTATCAAAGGGTAAGAATCTCCTAGAAACTGGATGCCTTCGTAGTTGAAGAATGAAACTCAACTCTAAACTTGTCTCAGAACTCTTCCCATGAGATCACTGACTCATCATGATCCCCGAGGAACAGGAACCACCACTACTTCGATACTCCATGAAGAATAATCAATACGAAGGACACCTATTGCTCCTTCCGAGCACGGATTGATCTGAAGCCGATCTCGACCTCCTCTAACTTGTCTTCTATGACTACATCTGAAAAAATCCCTCATTCTTCTGCAGACTCTGGTGCTAAAAATCTCATACTACCCTCCTCCAAGTGTCGTCGTTGTAACCTCTACCCTGTGGCAATATTCTGGAACAACATAGTGGACATTTTCTACGCAAACCTGACAAGGACGTCAACCTATAGCCATACCCATAAAATAACAATCATTAGAGTTCCTAAACCTGAAATATTGAAGACTCAATAGTAATTAATTAATAGTTTTATTTTATACATTTTTGGTTAACCTATCCCATATTCTACCCATTCAGACACTGGCACAGTGAAGAAAAAGATGCATGATCCTTTCCTAGGTCTCTACCCTGCAACAAGTAACCCCTTGTTTAGTAGCCATTGTAAACTTAATGGTTAGTACACCAGATCATAGGGAGCCCAAAACGCATATGTCTCCTCTGGTATCCAGTGTTTACCCCACATGATAAACTTGAATAACATTATTGCCCTACCAACCCATGAAACCGCACTTATGACTAACTCCAAACTCAATCCAATCCCTTGACCAGACCTCTGATACCACTATGTCATGACCCCCTCCCCACACATTGTGCCACTCCTGGGACAGCAATGTGAGAAGGGAGATAATGACCCCCCCAGTGTCATGCCTTCAGTAGTCCCTAGGATGGAGACTAGCAGCAAGGGTATAATGAACAAACACATGGGAGGCATTACCCTCTTAGTGAAACGATGTGGAAGAGAGAGATAAGATAGACAACAACCAAATACAACTCACAAATGAATTATAAAAGAATCCCATGTTCACATATGTAATGCCATGAAAATTTACTACAACTGAAAGGGGAAAAAATGCAAGTACCCAAAATAATGTAAAAAACAAAAGATTCAACAAGCTCGAATACTCCTGCAACCAGAAGCTAGTAAAAAATATCCTGATCTCCAACCTGCTCCAAGTGACCTGAAAAATAGTTTATATATACATAGGGTGAGTATAACTGTATACTCAGTAGGATATGGCCCGAAGCCTCTCATGAAAAAGTAAAGAATGCATGTTAAAGCACAGTGAACAACAAGTAAACTAACTCGCCACTTAAAATGTTATATTAATTTCACAGCCTCACCATGGCTTCCCTCACAAAGTAACGCATACAAGAATATATCATATAATAAATAATATCAAGGGTACCCCACTACTACTTCCCCAATGGTTTGCTGCATAGCCCCAACGTCGCACATCCTGAGCATCTCTCTCCAAAAAGGCTTTCCCACAGACACCTAGGTGAAGCACTACAATATGCACCACGTGCAACAAAACAAACATGTCCACATACCAAAGTAAGCAAGTAGTTTACAGGAGCCACCATAGCTCGCATAACGTGTATCATACGTTGGGTATTATACTTCAATCCCTCACTTCCAATACACTGAGTAAGGATCCTCAGGCCATCATAGCCTATACATGTAACACCAATAGTAGTCCACAGAATAAAATATCCAGAATATATGTTTGTGAATAAACACAAGCCATTACAGCCCTCTACACAGATATATGGGGAAAACTAACCAATGTGTCTGCCACCACAAGTAACTACCAAGAGAAGAGAGTGGGGCCAAAGGAGGTAGTCAGAAATCCATCCCCCCACCGGAAAGTTGGGGAAAACACCCCCCATGGCTCAGAATTCCCGGGGTGTTAGTTTCTCTTATTGATAGGGTGGAGTGGCGTATAGAAACACAAAATTTAAATAATATACTATAACCCACAACCACACTATGGGAATAACCTAGTCATAGACACAAATGCTGCTAACATCTCTAAGTCTACAGGCATTTATTTCTAAGACTATGTATCCTATAAGCACACAACAATTTAAAGAGATTTATTAGATTAATTCATTCCCATTTTATCAATTCCGTTGTACGTTAATTAATTATATAAACATTAATTAACCATGAACAATTCCACGTTAAATTTCAGTAACATCACACCCAAAGTCCAATGTTCCTTCAAAATTACAACCTCAACATTATATTCCAGCAACACCATCCACATGGGTTAACACCATTTATTAAATTATTCATTACAACAATACTTTCCCACATTCTCAGGAATTATAGAAAAACATTCTATGCTACTAATAACAAGGGATCCCAACACGGTGAGTAGATATACTACTTGTCAAGTCATTTCTACATATATCAAGAGAATATACCCATCCTTCCTTGAGAAACTAAACATGGAAAGCACGTGGCATACCCCACGTGTCATCGCCTCTTTTAGAAGAAGGGTATGTAAGACCAGCTACCATGAGAATGGGTAAAAGTATAGCAGATAGATAACCAAAGAAATAAAAAGCCTCCATCAATCACATCCATCCCATTCCATCATCCCTAGAGTCCTCCCCGACACCCATATGCATAAAACAATGCATATCCCCACTGTAGTCGTCACCTGCTACTACAACCAAAAGCCTCCATGAACCCACATATTACCAAAACCATCCAGGCTCACATCAAAACTCAAGAACCACTAAAAAAAATATATCCAAAATTGGGCTCCTGGCCCTTAAACAATCAAGAGGGTAACTCAGAACCCTGCAAGACGTTTCCTTTTAATAACCAACAGTTTTTTAATCCATCTTGGAATAACCGATTTATTATTCTTTGGTTAAATATTTGGGAAACCTAATATTAAGCTATCAAAAATAAATGAACATGCTTACAACACCAATTTGATACATGTAAAATTAAAATAAGAACCAGATTCGTTTACATGCCTCTTTATCTTTAGCCAAACAATTATCTATTAATCCCAGTTTACATTCTTTACCAATTTGCATCAAGAACATGCATAAATATAACACAATTTATCAAAAATAAGAGGAAATAACATATTATCAATATCAATTAATTTATCCTGTTCAAATATTTATTATGTTAAGTCCATTATAATCTAGTGGGATAAAACATGCTAAAGATATATTTTCACATAAAATAAAGCAAAGCAATGAATCCCCTACCTCAAACATTTCTTCACGTTCTTTATCCACACAATGGGTCACGATCCTGCTCTCACAAAAACTACATCCACCCGAGGATTCCACGGTACGACCGCACCAACCAAAATCCAAGAAAACTCAATTAGAAGCATGGATATTACATTATATAATATGGAAAGTAGAATGAGGCGAAGATGGTCCCCATTGTAATGACAATAAAATATATCTTGTATCGAAGATTGATCGATACATCTTGGTTGCATCAAAATAGAGCAGAACCAATCCGAGCGGTAAATTATGATTATGCAACTACATTGCGGAGAATTGAATGGATCTAGAATATCATAGCTGAGAACATAGAGGAAGAACATGGGAGGAAGATATCATGTCCCTTTTGACGATTTTATGGGGCGACGTTTTATGATTCCCATAATTCTGCATTAAAAGTGGATCACATTAAACCACATGGTTTGACCATGTAAAAACATCCCAAGCCATAGGAATAATTAATATATGATTTATGGCCTTTGAATAGACCTTAAGATTCCTTGAAATAAGGATTTAAATGCATTTTATGTCAAATGAAACCTCAAAGGGGGGAAACAATTAGAAGCCGAAAACACTTGTCATGAACCTCACCATTAGGACCTCATTGTTTTAGAAACACTGTATATAAACCACACCATTCTAGAAACATTGTACATAAAACTCACTATTCTGGAACCACTTTTCATAATCCTCACTGTTCTGGAAACACAGTTCGTATACCTCACCATTTGAACTTCACTATTCTGGAAACACCGTTCATAAACCTCACCGTTCTGGAAACACTGTACATAAACTTCACCATTCTGGAAAAACTATTCATAAACCTCACCATTCTGGAAACACTGTACATAAACCTCAACATTCTGGAAACACTGAACATAATCCTCACCATTATAACCTCAACTTTTCTTGAAACACTATAAATTAACCTCACCATTCTAGAAACACTGTACATAATCCTCACAGTTTTGGAAACACTATACATAAACCTTACGGTTCTATAAACAGTATTCACAAATGGTGAATGTTGACGCTGTTCACCCACGGTTACCATTTCACTATTCACAACAGTCTATCATTGGAACTGTTCACAGAACGTCAATGTTGACATAGTTCACCTAAGGATAGATTTACACTATTCACAATGGTCTACCGTGGGAATTGTTCAATAATGGTTACCATTTCACTGTTAACTATGGTTTACCATTGGAACTATTCACAGATAAGTCACCATAACATCCCGGAACACTCAAACAACATATTTTCACAATGTAATGGACCAGAGAAGTCTGGGCCATTACAAAAATAATTTTTTAATTACCAATTTTGAAAATCTAAAAATGATCCCATGAATAATTTTCCTTATAATAGAAAAACATAATCCTTTTCTTGAACTTTTTCTAACACTAAAAAATCAATCATCACCCCATGCATGAAAATATCAATAAACTAATTCTTCTCTAAAGAAAAGACCATAAATATAAGTATTTTATTTTAATAAATTATAATATTATATATATTGACATTGAAAATATGTGATACATATTTATCATAGTTGATGTATATGAAATTTTAGACTTTTAAATTATATAATTTTACTGTAATGAAGCATTAATATTGCTTTATGTAATAACACCATGATGATTTATTTAAACTATATATCCCCTTTTTTAAAATTCAATCATTTCCCTCATTTTATTCAATAAAAATTACATTTTTTCTAATTGCATGCATCCTATTCTAATTATTTGTTATTTATGGGTAACTTGTAATAATTTATTTTCAAATTATTTCTATTATACGTCTATATTAAAACACTCATAGTAGACTTGGGTCAAGAAATATATTATAATGTATCATAAAAATTAATTCCTTTAACTTTTGGGTAACCATTGTGAATGGGTCATTTTTTATTTTGTATTAACCCTTCCTTTTCTTTTATCTTGTTATAAAATCCAATAATTTTTATGATAATATTATTATTTTTTATCACGGGTTATATCTCCAAATAATAATTCTTATTTATTTTATTAAACTCATCTTTGATAATATTATTCCATTCTTAATTATTTAAATGTTTTACATATCTCTTGGTATAACGTAATAAAACAATATAACATGAGGTGTTTCTCTTAATTTTATCCTAGTTTGAATTATATATCATTGACCGATAATACTATTATAGACTAGAAAAAACTACCAAAAACATTGATGTCTTAAATAATGTTTTCCTTCATCCCAAGAAATATGAAAATATTTATTTTAGAAAAATTTAGTTTATTTATTATAAGAAGAAAACCAAACAAGTTCATAAGGTAGGAAAAGTTAGGGGGGCTATATAAATATAGTCCATGATATTTACCAATCAAAAAATAAAAACACCCATAGGGAAGGGATATAGTACATAGGAATTATAAAATGGGTAACACTTATGAAGGCATTGTCATAAGAATGTTCAACACAATATTCCCTTCTCGGCATGTGTGAAGAGCCTTGGTGCTAGAGGAGATGAGGGAAAAACACATATATATTCAATATGGGATCTTCATGGGGGGATAAATTTGACTAAAAATGGAGTTGTATATGTCCTATGAGTCCATGTCCATATTAACCAGAGAAATGCGCTTGTAGTGTCAAATAATTAGGACATTGACAATGGGTTTAACCCCTACCCTAAGAAATTTCCATGCCCATAGATAACACTGTATAAAAAAATCCATGAACTAATAAATATATGAAACCCCCTATATCCACCATAAACTACAAGATCCATTAATATTGACCATGATCCCATGGTTGGGGGATTCAATCACACTCAATTCCCCACATAATATTGTCTAGCCCAATGATGAGAAATATTGTCCATGTAGTGCCTAAGGGATGATGCCACCTCCCCATTCATTATAAGAAAGATAAAATCCACAACAAGGCACTTGGTTCTCATACTTATGAAAAAAAATTTGTTGGAAACATTGTGACATGTATTTTATCATTCTTCTAAGATACACTAACATCACACCACAAGTAGAAGGGATCAAAAATTCTCCTGTGGAATGTTGTAAAAAACCATACTGTACTAGGGGTGAATAATTTTATCAAATTAAGTCAGTGAAACTATAATGATGGTGATATCTCCAATGATTCTCTATTTCCTTGTTTCCACTCACATTGTAAAAAATTTATTCATAATATTTTCCTCCTCATGAACAGTGAAATGAGAACATTTGAAGGCTACAAATACCCACATACCTTTCACCCTAAAATCAGTAGGAAGTGTATGGTTATGAAGCCTTGAAACCAAGAAGTTATATTTATGTGGAATTTACTAACCATAGAATACTCCCTCACTCATAGTTACCTTAAAATGTGTTCATCATTTTTATATATTCTTTGAAAAAATAGCATCCACAAAACCTATGAAGGCACATTTTTCCCGGGTATAGTAAATCTTCATAACATCAACTCCGTTGTTCTCAAAAATCATTAAACATTAACTTTTCACCATTTATATAAACATTATTTTGAGTTCTCTTTGTTATTTAATTCATAGATTATTCTTATTAAAATTTTCATATAGAATCATATCTAAATTTGATTTCAGAAAATAAGGTTTTGATTTTGAACCACTATAATAATAGTATACAACTAAATATATTTATGAGTATAATGTTACACCATTATATTATGAACCTTTTCCACAAGGATCAATCAATTCATTTCTGATAAACTATTTCTTATGTAGTATTTTTTGTACTGAACTCATGATGAGTACCATTGTTTCTCAGATAAATTCAAAATTTCAACTTATGTGATAAAAATTAATGACTTTATATTAATTAGACATGGAGAAAAAAGAAATTTTTTTCAACGTATCTTTTTAAACTCTTAAAATTATTCATGTACTCATAATTATATCTCATGAAACATTTTGTTGCAGAACTAAATTCATCAGTAAAATAAAAAATTATAATAAATTTCGTCATTGGTTGATTTATTCCCCATAAATAAAATAAAAATTAACTATTGATCTGCAATGGGGCTGATGTTTAAATATCTACTTTTTTATTAATATAATTAAATTTTCTCAAATTGTGGCATATACAAAAAAATTAATTTCATTCACTATTTAAAATTAACGCATCATCAAAATTAGTACCTTGTTAAAGTTTTCTAAAAATCCATCGGCTTATACCTTAATTTATTTAGTTAAATAACATATTTTCTTCCTTCAATATTAAGTAAAATTATTTTATAGCATCACTAAATTGATTAATGTTACCCAATGTACATTGTAAATATTTCAAAAAAATATATATTTTTTATTATATATTTCCATAAAATAATTCTTTTGAAAGATGACTGGATTTCCTTCATTGATAATATATGAAAATCTTGATAAGTTGTGTCACAACCAATTAACAAATAAACTTGTCTTCACCATAACCTAGTCTTTTAAATGTATTTCATATAAAAAACATTTTATATTATTCAACATATCATTTACCATAGAAAATTATCCTTGATTTAAAATTTTACAATCGTACATGTGATTTAAATTTCATAAAATATTTCAAGTTCCTCCACTACAAAATGTCAATGGAAATATAATTGGAGATGATTTTTGTGACACTTCTAAAAAATCCCATCCTTTTTCATTTTTCTTCACCAATATGATTCTCATGTGTATTATGATTCAAAACATAGTAATAATGTTTTAATGTTGATAAAATATTAAATAATGGGATATGGATTTGTATTAATTTCGCAAAATAAAACAAATCAGCAAAATAAATTGATAACCATCAATACCTATTTTTAGGTTTTTTCAAAATTTCTCACCTTATTGTTGGGTGACTCCACCAATAACACTACATAACAAATACTCTAGGCTCATAATAATTCTTATAAATTAGCCAATATATATCAATCTGAAATTAAATGATCCAATGCAATACCAATATTATCAAACTGATGAGTAATTCCCTTTGAAGAAGAAATTTTTTCCCTAAGTGGAAACCCATTGATCTACCATGTTTTATAATCAATCATGGATCATTTATCTATACCAATGTTATGGTAGACTCCAATTGTTTTTATGTTTCTTCCTGTAATTATTTTTTACCTTCTCAATTCATAATTTTTACTAAAATTCTTTTCCATGTATGTGTTCTCAAAATTTATAGATTTAGGTGATATGTTTTTCCTGGCTCAAAAATTTTCATTCTCTAATTATTTATTTATATTATAATTTCAATAATTTTTTTTATTTATATTACTATAATTTATTGGATTAAAATATGAATTTAAAATTGAAATTTATTTATATAATTCTTTTATTTTTTAAAATTATGTTGAATAATTTCATTTGACACATCCTTTTCATTAGTATAGTATTCAATATAAAAATTTACCTTTATTAAATTAGTGAAAAACCGAATCATGATTATAATATCATTCATAAATCTTAACACATTTTCATAATTTACCTTTCCATTATATCATAATAACTGATATTATTTCTTCATTTTCTTGTTCTCCTTCCGCATTTTTCTAATAATTTAATGAAAATATGTGAGGTAAATCATTATTATATAATCCATTTTATCTTCTTCTATGATGTGATCATTATAGATATCATCACTAGAAAACTCTTTCTCAGTCACTTTATCAATGATTAACATCTCTAAAAAAATTCATGACGGAATAAATTTCATTTCACCCTCTCTATTAACATTTTCATTATAATTATAAAATTAATATCTCATTTGGATATAGAAAAAATTTGATCTGTCCCCTTGGAATAATACATTGAGTTGTTGAATTTTAGGATATAATAATTTAATAACTCATCGTAATCTCTTCCTCATCTTAAAAATATTTATAATCTATTACGTGATGTTAATTATATATGAAAATAAGAAAATCATTAATTAAGAAACATTAGTTTTGTATTTCCCTAATTCATTCATTATTATTTTTCATACATATAAAAATGGACAACAAGAGTTTTAAATTTTTTTTTCAATATTATCTTATTTACTAGAGTATTTTTTTCTATAAAAACATATTTCTTGATCCTCATCTCTTTCAAAGCATTAAATCATATATCTTTATCAACTATTCTAATATTCTATAAAACAATCCCATAATATTTTAAGTAGTTGAATCATTATGAAATTCATCTAATATAATTTGGCATAGATCATGGTATTCTATTGAAAATATATTAGTAGAAAAGATATCTGAATAGATAAAAACTATCTATCCATAAAATTTATTTCATTTTATATTCTCATAAAATTAATTTATTTGTATCACAACTATTTTATTTAAAATATATAAGTTATACACTATTTAAAAAACCTTCATCATGATAATTTCATGTGAAATTACCCAAATTAGTTACTTATTTTTCTTCACATTCACATTATCATCATAGGTGTTTTATAATTTATCCAAAATATAGTTTTCTTTTTTAATCCCACTATCACTTGGAAACATATTTTCAGAAATAAATTATATGATTTCATTCTCAATCATGACCATTAGTATCCAAAATCATATTTTCAAATTATCTGATTCTAGAATAATAAAAAATCTGTGAAAATAAATATTTAGAATTATACAAAACATCCATATTCATAATCAAAATAAATGGATCTATATAATCAACAAATATATAATAATTATTCACATAAACTGTGGGAATCCCATGATGTTCATTGAATTAATTATATCAATCATTAATATATAAATTTTGATCCTATAATATCAAAACTAAGAATCCTCCCTTCTTCAGAACCAAATAGTTGAACATCATTAAATGGGACCACATGTTATTTGTTACCATGAGAAATGGATGTCACAAACCAATCCAGGTCGAATGTGAACCGGTAACATGAGATGATCCCCAGAAGTGACCAAAGGGATTCCACAATCCCCATGGGTAGTAAAATAGTGTTGGACATCATCAGAGTAACCCATCTAACAATTTCACCAAATATAAAAAAATCAACATAAAAGTGAAACCAAATAGAGTAACCTAATATATATTTATACAAACCACAAATCATTTTCAAGAAGAAACTAAGAATAGAACAACATAACAACAAAGGCAAACTAAAACTGACAACCACTACATCTCCACATGACTTTTATGGTCACTATCTGATACCAAATCCAACCATCTCCATAATAATTTACAACAAGATAATACGAATAAAAAAGGATTAAAAAATAATGAACTCTAGGAGTGAGTATTAAAAATCATTAGGCAATAAAAAAATTCTATTACCAATGAAATTACTATTAATAAAAAAATCATCAATTTTATGTTTGAGATATGATATATAAAATTTTTTTTTTCCACGTTTTTTTCCTTAAAATCAAAGATGGTCAATTTTGTTTTTTCTTTTAAAATAACATTTATCCTCAATAAGAAAAAATTAGTACAATAAAGAAAAAAGATATATTTCTTATTATAAAAAGGAATATAATGTCTAGAAAACATATTCCATAATGCTTTAAATACAACATACTAATTTAATCAAAGAAGTATTGCTTGTAAGTATTCCATATCATTGATCATGTAATAAGAGAAATGTAAATAATCACATGAGAGTCACCAACCAAAAAACATATCAATCAACCAATATTGAAAACTATGTTCTAATAGATATGGTAGAAACATTCAAGCTTTAAAAAAATCCATAACTCACTATACATCTTGACTCATCCAAGAAAGCATTGCTCATTCGATGATGTAAAATTTCCCCCACATTTTCTCTATCACACATTAAATTGACTGACCGAGGGTTATAATCCCATCGAAACTATAAAAAAAATATCCTACTGATATGGGACACTAATGATAGTGTGATCCTAACTAATGTAGAAATCATTCTTATAATATTATCCAGCTATTCAAGGTATATTTGTCAAGTGTATAATTGGGTGAGCGAATTGAAACCAACTAAGGATAAAATCTTTAATACACATTAATAATATATAATTATCCACATTATAGGAATGACCCCAAACCACCTTGATGATAAAACTCTTTATATAGAATAAATAGATATAAAATAATTTGACACAAATAACATCCTATTCTTCACAAATTATATGGGTTATTAAAAATCCACATCATGGATGTCCAACCGATTAACATAATGGATTAGGAATATTACAGAGTGAGTCAATCCCATCTATTTAATATAAATAAGAAAATAATATTATCCAAGTAGGGTTTTAATTATGAATAATTCACCACTTTTACTAAAATTCCATACTCGTCTCAAACATCCTTTTAAATACCCATTTATTCTCATAATTATGAACCCCTATATCAAAATGGGTTTAAAACACACAATTTTAAATTTGAAAATAATTTTAAAAATCACAATCATGTTCTCACAAAACATTTACAATCAGAATCTATCTAAATTAATATACCAATCGGTACACATATCATTGTTAAATGATAAACCATTTTTAGAATCCAAATAAAAGTTCCTTCCATTCAATACCACTTGAATAACTCATTAAAAACCCAATATAAAAATTTCATATTCCACTAAACATTTACAAATCCTAACCATGCATTACATGACACCAACCACCCTAAAATTCTACTAGGGATTCTATAGAACAATTTGTGTGAAATAATTAAACAAATAATTCTATTTGTCATAAAATGAAGAAGAAATAACCATATTGAACACTGAACAAATATTCCAAGGACAAAAAAATAAATACATAACATTTAAGTGGGGTGTTTAAATAATAAAACAAATTATTTTAAAATATAATTCAATATAAAAGGGGAAACCTACATAAAATCATAAGTGCATCAAAAATGTTAATTATAAAAAAATCAACGAAGGTTCTATGAGACATGAATGAACAAAGGAAACCATAATAAAAAAATCACTTCATATTCAAAAGGAAGACATAAAGCCTAGGTCTACATTACCATAGGATTAGGAGAACCCACGAATGGATAAAGAATTAAGACAGAAGAGAAGTGTGGAGATTACCTTGATACATCAACCATGAAAATTTAAGATATCAATTTTATCAACACCTAGAGAAAAATAGGAGGTTTTGAGATCAAGTGAGGATCTCCTATTGGGATGTAAGAACTTGGAAGAGGTTTAAATGGTTATATTGGAACTAAAAATTCTAAGAAAATAGAAATTTATTTCTATGGATTCCATTTTTGTAAAACTCATATGGTTTGGCTGTATGATTTTATAAGTCGTAGGCCAACCTTGGGAGGTGGTTCTTCTTTGAGATATAACCATTGTGTAATCTTAACAGACTAGTTTTTCATTATGTATAGGTTATTCGACAACAACAAAAATTTTATGCCTTACATGGTTTATTGGAGCATGCCTCGTGGTTTCCTATAACTATGTCAAAATAGTGCACCACAAACTGTGAAGCCCCAATACTAAAATTTCTAAAAAAACTCACATTTTAATCTAATGAATAAACTCATGAATAAAATATAAAATTTCACCAAAAAAATATAAACCTATCACTCCCAAAAATTGATAGAAAAACTATGATACAAAAATCAAATGGCACTAATGATGAAAATAAATACCCATGTGTGACAATTCTCCCCACTATAGTGATTTCTTCCCCCTAAAATGAAAAACAATTTCCAATTATTAAATAATATAAGGAATATTTTCTCAAATTCCTATTACATCCTCTCAGTCCAAGAACACCCCAACCACCATCCATAACTCATATCACTTTCTAAAAATGATCCAACGATCCAAGACCACATCCTGAAACAAAACGTAATAATCAAAAAAGTTCTACCAAAGATCAATGTTCCCTCAAATTGATAAGAACATGAAATTAGATACCATTAAATGAAATTAACCATTTACAACCCAACATTAGAAAATAAACTAGATTACCAGCATGGGAGACTAGAGCAGACTAAACCACTCTATTGAAATAACTAACAACTATAAAAACAAAACGAAACTGCAATGTGACCCAAGGTGGGCCTCCCCACCATTTAAGAATTGACCAAAATTGAAATCCTGACAGAATAAAACATGGAAAATTTTCCCAACATCGATCAAAAACCCCTAGAAGAAGGGTGTGTTGGAACAAATACAACATTGTTCCTTAAACTGTCTCCATTCCCACCCAGATGAAAAAAGATAGAATTGGGTCACTCACAGCCCTGGGATTCATGACTACATGAAAGCTTTACTTTAGGGCCTATGTTTGGAGACCTCAGGAATGATCCATCTCTTAACTCATAGTTATGAGTTAAATATCCTTAGCACCAACTTTATATTTCCTTAAAAATGGGGATTCATAAGATTCAATATCATCCTATATTAAATTAAAAATAAACAATAGGGAAAAAGGGAACAAACCACCACATGAGATGTAAAATATTGAGGAATTTGAAAAATAAAATCATGCTTACATTGAAACAGAAGTTCTCAAGAGAGCTACAACACCCACTTTTACAATTATAAGATGATGGAAAATCACTAGATAAACCTATTATAACATGGAATAATACATAAAAGGGAAATTTAAATGGATCCCCAAGTATCACACTGCTCCATTGAATTGGATCAAAGTCTCTTCCGGTAAGCACCACAACAAATCCATTGCATTTGAACTATGCATCGAAATGCATTAATGGTCAATGGAGTATTCGAATTTCAATTACTTTTTATTATCTAGGTGGGAACACATAAGACACACCATTATCCATCACAAAAAATTTTCAAATGTGAGATACAAAAATTATTTCATTCCACAACACATAACAATAGATTTATGAAACTTTTATATTTCAATACCAAATTTCCTTTCCCTACTTCTAGGAAATGGAGGAATGTTGGATACTTCAATAACTCTTGTTAGAATAGATTCAACATGAAAAAATTCATTTTCACCTCACCAAAAACAGGATAAGTCAATCTTGGAGAACTTTGACAGAATATTAGGATGAACCCGTACTCAAAATGATGAGCCTTCAAGGAATCGTTTGTGGCCCACTCAAGTGTGTTTGGATAAAAGATCCAAATATTATATATATACTCTAACATTGATCCATCACATTTCGGTAAACAATGCATATCTATCCCTTTTCCAACCTTTACTATCTCAATGAAATTATGATAGAAGAACAAATCCATGAGGAATACCAAGGAGTGATCTTATTAAGGCTTGTTCCAAGATACCGAAATTGTCCAATTCTTGGTCAGACCATTAAGTGTGTTGTTATAAATATTCATCTTCAATGACTAATGATACTCAAGTGAACTAATGTTTCAATCAATATTCCACATCCACTCTTTGAGAGGATCCACTTGACCATAAATGATATCTGAATATAACCCTCGAAACTCTAGAAGGAAATCATTAGGTAAATCAACTAAATGATATAACAATGGTTAAATTCCTTTTTCCGCACATCATATATCCATAAAATATTTACAAGGGTAATCACTAACCCACAATAAAACCTAGATAACAATCCAAACTAACTCATAATAAAGAGTTATTGAGATAAAACACTACATAATGAACATCCTGAAAAAATGGGATACGAGAAACATAACCATTGTATTTTAGATAATAAAAATTATCCCCATAAATTATATTAAAAATAAAACAAACTTGGAATATTTTGACACTATCCAATAGTTTTCCTTGGAACATCACTCAATCACATTATCATTCCACCCTAGGAACCCATAGAGTCAGGGAAATCTTAGAACTTGTTTTCACATTTTTCAATAAATATAATTCATATGAGATACAAAAAAAATTCAAAATGTTAAAAATGATTTCTGTTTTACAAAACCAAAATTTCACCATATATTTTTCACACATTCAATCCAATTTCAATTTTAATGTAAAAAAAATATTTATAATAGATTATTACCATCTAATAAGAAATATTTATCAAATTCCACACATATCTCCACTTTATTCCATTTTAAAATCCAAATTCATAGCATTGAAAACATTTTTCAACAGCTCAAAAAACACACCACCATCAGAAGAAGTATTTTAGGACTATGTCCTAATTCCATATGGCTTTGCAGGACCTATGAAATCACTAATACTATCTTCTATAATCTTATTTCATATATGAAACATAATACAAGTAAACAAGAATCAATAAAACCAATAGAAATGCAAATTCCCATGGAAAGTGAAGCTTCAGTCGGGAAATTGTTGGTTGAAACTTGACAAACAAGTACCTGGAGTCCCAAGAGTCCTACTCTATCTACCCTGACATTCCTAATAACATAGGGAATGAAACAAACTATTTCCTTTATAGAACCATCCTACTCTAATACCATTTTTTCAGGAAACAACCTGAGTCAACCCTGAATTGGTCACCTAATAGGATCCATGGAAAGTCCAAAAAGGGAATTCCCAATCCCCATGTGCTGGAAATTAGTATTGGGATTCACTAGATTATCCAAGAGAATTATTTTACCAATATAAATAAATACTCTAGAAATTAGAAACAAAATTGAGTATCCCAATTTAAATATACATATAAACTGAATAACATTTTACCAGAGAAATTTCCAATATAATGATTGAAAAATAAAGCACAACATTACAAGAAAATCATGTCATCTCTATGTGACCTAGAGGGCCAATCTCTTATAAAAAAAACCATCCATCAAAAACGGTTATCATAAAACATGTTGAGATGTACCTCAAAGTGTAACGTGAAGTCATAAATATAGATTTGAGTATTTAAACATATTATAGAAGCCCAATAAAATATATTCCCAATGAAAATCACATAAATAAAATAAAAATTATTTTCATGTATAAATTAAAATATATAAAACTAAACCCTTTCACACATTTTACACATTAAAATTAAACACAGTCTATTTCCCTTTTCATTTGAAACCATATTTTTCCCAAGAGTGAATAATTAGAATTTTTTTGAGAAAAGAAGAATTTATATTTTTAAAAATGGTAGAGAAATTGTGGAAAAACATCCAAGATTGATTCCATAAACCATGAAAGGGAAAAAGAAAAGTTTTTGTAAGAGGTAAGCCATACATGAAATACAAGTTATTGATCACATAATAAGGGAAATAGAAATAATAACTTGAGAGTAACCAAACAACATATATCTCAATCATATCATAAAAAATATATATTCCAATGGACATGGCAGAATCCTACGATATTATGAATATTCCAATACATACTATGCATTATAACTCATCTGCAAAGGGTTACTCACTCTATTACTTTAAATTTATCCAACACATTCTCGATTTCACCATAAAAGTTATGAAGTAAGGGAAATATCTCATATAAACAATAATGATATATATCCTCATACTATGGACCACTAATAAATGAGTAATCCTAACTAGTGCAATAATAATTCTCCAAAAACTAACTTTCATTGCCATGTATCCTTGTCAACATTATAAAGGGGATGATAAATCCTATTCCAAAAGACAATCTATTCACCAATACAAAAATATCATATATAATAATCCATACTACATGCATTATAGAGAGATACCCCAAGGATGAATATGTTTCTATATATCAAATTGATCTTAATAGAGTCCACATCGAGAATCTCATATTCTAATCAATATAAATGGGTCACAAGGGTTCCACAGTGAGGACATCCCACCCATTCAGAAAATGGAAAAAGAATATTCCATATAGACTACATCACATATATTAAATATAATTAAGTCAAGTAAACTATACATGGAGTGTTTTAATAATGAACTATTTATCTACATTTACAAAAATTCTAAACAGGCCTCATGCTTTCTTTCACAAAAAGGTCATTTATCATAAATCCAAATCCACCATTTCAAAAGGGGTTAAATCACATAATTTTCCAATTCTATATCATTTTAAAATTCCCAATAAAGTTACCACAACACAAGTGAAAAATAAAACAGTATTTATCAAAGATATTATCAGGACACACATCATTACCACATGTCTAACCATTTTTAAATGCCAAATAAAAATTCCTTCCAATGAAAACCCACTTAGAATACTCATTCAAGAAACCTAAACCAACATTTAATATTCCACAACACATTTAAAAATCGAAATAATGAATTATATACCAAAAATCAGTTACAAAATCCGACTGATCATTTCATCGAACACTTATTTTAAATATTAAACAAAATAGTTCCATTTATTGAAGAAAAAAATATAAATCACCACATCTCACACTAAACAACTATTAAATGGAAAAGTCAAAAATATTAAACATAAAAGGGATGTTATAAAATAATGTAACCAATTATTCTTAAATTTAATTGCTTGTTAAAAGGGAATCTTGTCGCTAATCACATGTGCTTAAATAATGACAACTTGAAACAACATTATAGAAGTTCTGTTTTCTATGAAAAATCAAAACAGAACCCTGATATGAAATCCCAAACATAAACTAATGGATGAAATGATCCATAGTTAAATGTGACTATAATTGAATGAGAACCTAAAAATGGAAGGAGAATGATGGTCAAGGATAAGTGATTTTATTAACATGACAAGTCACACTTAAAACCTAATGAAATGTCATTTATAAACACATATGAGAAAGGAGGATGCTTGTAGAACAATGGAGGACACCACCAAGGGCTATATGATCTAGTATGAGTAAACAATTGTCTGATTGGGGACAAAATAATGAGAGGGTATAAATGGGTTTTCAAATGTTTTTTGATCTAGGTATCTTTGATGGTTTGGCCACACAGTTTGTTAATCAATGGACCAATTCTTCGTGATGGTCCTCCCTCAAGATAGTACATCCCCAAACACATACCACATGGTTTTCATAACCTTGAATATGTCATTCAAATTCACCCAAAAGTATTCAGAGGGAAACATGATTTCCTATATAATGTCACATGGTTTCCTCTAACCGTGGACAAAGAGTGTGACCCATAAAATCAAGCACCAAATCACAACATTTCAATAGAAAAACCCTATATTAAACTAAGTAATAACTTCATTACCGTGATTAACAGAATATCACACACAAATTTATTCCCTTCGCACGCAGACGTTGAGAAAAAAAATGAGATACACAAAAGAATCAGTCCCATGGATGAATATAAAAACACATGTTTGACAAAGGATCTGACCCAAATAGTGATATTTCATACCACATGAATTTGGTAACATATTAATAGTTTTGATTCAATTATATGTGCTGTAGGATCCGTGAAATCGTTTTATTTTATATTTCTCCTTGATATAACATTAGACACTTAATAAAATTCAGAAAAATATTTATGAGCATGCAAAAAAAATCAATGTGTGAAAAACATGATAATATTATTTATTAACATGGATTTCCACACAAAATGTGCTGATACATCATTCATAAGATCTGGTAATCTTTTTGGTCACACAATCCACAAAAATAACCAAGTGAAGTATGAATAATCATGGATTATCTATGAACACATTATATACAATGTTCCTTCTAAATTTTTTAATGTGATCCCACACAAACAAATATATATAATTTTAAATAGTAATAATAACATAGATTTTTTCATTCATAGACACTAATTTGTTTTTTTGTGCATTTTCATCTTATTATTCTTCTTATTTTATTATTAATATTCTTTATTCTAATATTCCTATAATTTTATATCTTTTTATATATACAAAACAATAGATATATCTATAATAATTGTATTCCCATATTGTTTTTTATGAGAAGTTACTGGTTAATCTTTACAACTTCAATTAATTTTTAGTTTATATCTAACACTTCTATCTACTCTTGGACATGATTATGGGGATTAAACGTTTCAATTGTATTATACACCTACAATCCATGTGATCCACATTATAAAATTCAAATAATCTAGGATTCATGAAATTAATATAATGTGATATAAACTATTGATGTCTGATCACCACATTAACAACACATGCCATTGGTTCACTACACGACTAATCAGTTTTCCTCCAAATGCTAAAAATCTATATATCTTATTAAAAATGAAAATCATTACATTAGTATGATCCTTTTCCCCATAAATTATTAATATGTAAAAAATTATCATATCTTGTTAATGGTGGATTGATTTATTCTTCAGGAATAATTTAAAACTCAATAGTGAACCCACATTCTACTCATGTCATTGGAACACCATTTCTAGGTTATTTGTTGTGTGACATATAGAACAATGGAATAAACATTGGAACATATTATAAATAATAGAATTTATTTATACAATAATATACATTATGGTATGAGTATGGAATTTACAAAATAAACAATACAACATAGTGAAATATTTACTACGCTTGGATATCTGTTAAAAAACATCAAATTAAATCGACAATCATGATATAAATCATTCGGTTTTGACATGATCAAATTTGGATATATTAAATTAAAAATCAAACTCAATAGTAATTATGATGTGATAGTATATATTGAAGATTTAATAAATTTTTTTATGAAACAATTGTCCAAAATGCTATCATTATTTGTCCAAACACCATACATTATTTTCCATGATTCCTTAAAACATCGACCTTAACTTAAATAACCTGAATTACTTGAGATTGATTATGATTAATATAATGAAAAATATATGGTCAAAAAATTCAACTCAAGTGTAAAAAACAATATTCAGTTGATATTCACTAAAAAAAACTCTACCTCTAACAAAACATACATTATATTTATGGACTCATCTTCCACAACACTATCAATATCCGCTAAAATATTAGTGTAGCATATCCCATATATTAGTATTAATAGCATTTTTTAGGATTACCCAACATGATTTACCCCATATGATACAACCAATCCATGACATATATACACAATAAATTATATTACATGAATATTCATTACATTTCACAAGAAATCATAGACCCAAAACCTATGTGTTTAAAATATTTAATAATTTCATACAAAAACATTTAATTTTAAAAAATTTAGTCTATATATACACTTTATATTAATTTCATATTATAACCATATATAAATACTATAAAAATACACTTCCTGAAAACAATTATATTTTAATCATTTGAAAGGGTAATCTATGATAATTAATAAGGGTTAAAAATAAGTAATGGAAATTAATCAATATAAGTGATCATAAGATGAATAGGTCAGTATAAAAAGATAATGATGTTAAATAAAAATAAAATAAGTTAATCATAACAAAAAAATTGATCAGAAATCATTATAAAAATATAAGGATTCTGAAATTACATTCAAAATGTATAATATTAATGGGTCCTCATGATATGGTTATCATAATCCCTAAAAATATAACAATTGAACATGTATAATATTAAAATGTTGCATAAGAATGTGTAATCATGGAATAAATATCATAAGACAATGAAATATAACTGTTAAATGTGATATATAATAGAAAATTGGCACATATGTAAGCATATAATGTCTTTTTTGATGTACCACCCTTAAGAACATCATCAAATTATAAAGAGAGTCCCATAAAATAATGGACTAATTTCACTCCCCAATATTCGAAATATATTGGATAATGTCTCATTGTGATTGGGTTCACTCTTTAGTCTCATACGTATTTTCCCATGAGATATAACAAATTAATTAATTCATTTTAGGGATATATAATTTTTGGCACCCATCACATTAGGGAAAACCACACATATTTTTTCTATTTGAACGCAAAATGTTTTTTATTTCCTTCATTTCATAATTAACCTATGGGAATGAAATAGGATACAAAAGAATAATTTCATGGATTAAAAGTTAATCACCATATGAAATTAATTTTATTATTCCAACGAATCATATATGTAATTAATCATTATAAATATTTAGTTGTATCAACTATGATGAAAAACACATTGTAATCGAAATATAAATTGAAATGTAAAAACATGTAGATATTTTCTTTTATTTTTTAATATCATTTATTATAAAATGATTTAATTTATCAAAAATTAATATGATAAATAATTAGAAATAAAATAAAAATTACCATTTCCAATTATGAATTAATGAAGTTGAATATTTACAATGTAAACTAGGGAAAATAATGGAAGAAATAGACATGGAGGAAAACATTGAAATTTTTTCCTTTAACAATAATTTTCAACTTAATCCTAATATAATAGAAAAAAATATAATTAATCACATTTGGGGGAATAATAAATATATAAAATCATATGTAAATAATGGAGATAAAGGATATTATTTCCAAACATAAAATGAAAAATAATCTTGGTCCAACATATATTGATCATTTCTGGAGAATAATGAACAATTGGAATGGCAATAGTAACCAGACATATAAAACACTAATAAAATTGAGGATGTGATAATATAATAGTATTTAGAGATTGATAAAATAAAAAATATACCAAGGGGATTTTAAATTAAGTAATCATATATCAATGTTTGATTGTATAACATACCACTACACGTATTTTTTCTTGGTATGAAGTTATCTAACAGACTTTATAATTAAATTTTATTTATAAATGATAATATAAATATTACAATTAATATTTATATTTATTTATACAATTTTTTTATTAGTATTTATTACAAAAATATTGATTATATATTTTTAAAATTATTATTTTTGTGTAATATGTTCAATTTTCCTTAAATTCATTGGTATAATGGTTCAGGTACTTACTTATTACCATGGTTTCATCAACACTAGATTTTTCCTCAATTTTTAGAATATGATTTAGATATATTTCTAGAATATCTAGGTCATTTAATTGAACATTATTAATATTTCTCATGAAAATCCTAAGAATATATAAATAATAAATTAATAAAATAATCAATTTTATGTTGAATATTATTTAGAATATTAAAATTCCAACAATATGAAATAATAATAATTAAATGATTATTTTCAAAAATTACTAGTAGTTTAAATTCAGTTTTCATTATTTATAAAATCATTATAACTTCATTCATTTATGTAGAAAATCCAACCAAAATAAGAACATGTTTTGATGATTTAATGTGTACGAGAAAGCAATTTTAATTATAAAAATATTTCTTTTACTGAAGAATAATTATTTTAAACAAATATTATAATATATATATATAATATCTTAGAATCAGTGGATAGATTCAAATATAATATATATAAAGGATATGACAACACTTCCATTAAAGACCAGGACAATATCTTATAGGGAATCTTAGAAATGTGGGATCAAATATACCTTTTGATAAAATTTTACAAAATATGTAAGTGGATTTTAAAGGGGATAATTTGGGAATGGAAAATATTGAAAAAAAAATTAATTGTTTCAAAAAAAAATCAATAGGTGTTGGCCTTTTATAGGTTGGATTGATTGTAATTTATGGAAATAACTATTACATATTGTTTATGGAAAGACCATTTAATTATAATGTATATTCAAAGAAAAAAATAGTTGAGAGTAAAATCTAAAAATAAATTGTTCATAATATTATTTCTTATAAATTTTCAATAAAATGATTTTGAATATATTTTTTTGTGCATTAAAATTAAAATTTTATTAAATTAATTCTTAAAAATTTCTCACATTAATTTATAAAGATAAAAAATAAAACACTTATAAATAACATTTCATTAAGAATATCCCATATAACATTAAATAAATTTATTTACATCGTATTAAAATTAATTATATATATTTAAAAATTAAATTTTATCCATCAATTGGTATTAAATTTCTAAGTCCCTAGCCTTAAACCTTACATAATATTGAATTATGTTAATAATTCACATGGGGAAATTTATTTAGATCATAAAAGAATAAGGTCATACCTAATAAATTACATAATGTATTTTACAATTAATCACTTATACTCACTATCAATTTTTTCGTAAAACTAGAAACCTGTAAAATGAAACATGACATCATTTTATGTTTTAACAGCTTAACTTTTCCTTGATCTCATCCATTAATCTATTATTCTTTATGTCTTATGAAAAAAATTCAAATCATATGATGAGAATAAAAGGCCCAATAAGGGATACATAATGAAGGGAATCTATTATTTTTTCTAAAATAATTTGAAAACAATGAATACTTTATCCCTATGTAATAACTTTAACCTTTAAGAAGTAGTATAAACACTTCACAGAATATAATCCCATTTCTTACCCATTTTTTAACCGAACGATTACCATAAATCCCATAGAATGAATCATATATCATATAAAGGTAACATGGGATATAAACATACTTAAATGGAATAACCATATAGTCAAATTCCACACATATTGGTAAATGAAAGAGAAATACAACCGACTTTCATACCCAAACTATTATAGGTTATAACATAACCATCTGTCCTTGGTTTATCGCAAAACCACCCATCATTTGGTTTATCACGTAACCACCCATCATATTTATATATAAAATTATATAATAATAACACATAAAAGATTGAAAATATCAATATTTCATACATAAATTTCAATTGAAATCAAGAGAAATAATTTCAAGATATTGAAATAGTAAATCCACTTTCAAAACCATTTTCAATACCAGAATATTTAAAAATTATATATGTTATTGATATTCCATTTAAAACATTGATTTTTTTTGTAATACAATATCAAATAATGATCACGGAGGTGTAAAGTTCATTATAAACCATATAAAAACATGTTGGGTATTAATCAAAATATGCCTCAATGAAAGGAGAAGGAGACAAAGTACCTTACCTTGTGTGTGACATGACTTGTTCGTTATTTAATTTCCTGAATAATAAACATAATATAATTTATACTTTATTCATAAACATTTTCTATTTTATTATTCCTTTTATATCACATATTACATTTCTATAAAAATTAGTTAATTATTTGTGTTCATATTAGACATTTTGTCGATGTTCGTAACATGAGACAAATATGAATTTGTTGTAATTAAAAATTTTCCATGTCATCAAAAGTAAATTATATCCATAAAAATATTAATGATTTAGATATCGTATATATCATATATATCCATTATTTATGTATTTATAATAGTCCATATAAATCAGATATAATAAATGAAATGCACTTTTCATCGAGATGGTAAGCAGTACGTACACATGAACGCTTATTTCATTTCTTTTTCATATTTAATTGAATAAAAACTAAATAATACATTAGTATATTATTATTATAGTATAATATATACTTTATATTTGTTACATAATTTTATTAATTCCATCCTTTATACGTACCATGTATATAATGAAAGACTCATATAACATTGACGGGTGGTAGTCCGCACTTCCTCAAATGAAATTATTGTATTTATTGAACATAACAATATTAAAGGGATGTTATTAATGAGAATTAATTAATCATATAGATAAATTAAATATCATATTTATCATATATAATTTCATTTTCATCATAATGGCCACCATATGAGATGATAAGAGAATATTATACAAACATCATTTCATAAGGCAGTAGTTCATCGTCCCCAGAAACAGTGTGTTATGTACTCATTAGATAGAGGTGTGTGTATGTTTAGTTCAAATAGTACTCATAAAAACAACATAGTATATTTATTATACTATTATGGTTATAAAATAACTGAATAAAGATACATTAAGGGTTTGGATAAGGAAAATAAATGAAAGAATCTTGAGAGAAGACTTTACCTCAAATAGGGTAACTCCTTTTGATTTAAGAAAAAATGTCTTCTATAATTGCCTTATACCAAATGTAAGGATTATAGTTGGAATTTAGGGATATAGATAACTTATTTGGGAATATTTTTGATAATCCAATGACGATTGAGATGTGTGAGTAATGGTTAGAGTTTGTGTCCTTTTATTTGAGTAAGGCGGAACTTTATAAATGGTTGAATGTATTATTTTATTATTAATTTATTTTCATTTTATATATACACAAAAGAGAGATATTTAGAATATAAGATGATTATGGGTCTATATACACTCAAAAAATTCATTTCAGATCGTTTTAGGTAAAAAAGTATCATTATATTTTAGATTTAACCCTTAGTAAAATAAATTAACTCATACAATTCTTCATGTATATTCAAAATATATGGTTACAATAGTTACAATAAAATGACAAGAGACCGAAAAATGGATCATTAATGAAATATTTGATATATTATATTTAATTTAGCCGAATAATATATTTTTAGAACTATTATATCATTTAATAAAATACTAATTTATTTATAAACTCATTTATATCAATTTTTGTACTATAAATATCATGACTTTTTAAAAATCCATAAAATAGTGACTCATTCAAGAAAACATCATTTAATTAAATATAAAAAGCTATAATCATTCATCAAATTCATGGATCGCATTTAAGGTTTCAAAAATATATATAGTTTAATATTTATTATCTCAATTATTTAAATCATTCATTAACAAGGAAATCACTACATGACCATTGCGTCATAAATAAATTTATTTCTATGATATCTATAAATTTTAAATAAAATAAAATGTGGTGGGAATTATTTATATCCTTTTAATTAATCTTTAATATAGAAATTCTATATTATAAAACCCCATATAAAAATAGTTTTTCCGAAAGAAATATGTTTTTTTTATATTTTATCTTAACATTAATTTGAATGTAGTTATATATCATTTTCACACACAAATTGCTCCATGGGGTCCTAAAATATACCCATGGATTTCCATGGTCATACATATCTCATCCAATATGGTTAAGACATGTGTTATGGTAATTTTATATTAATATAAAATTACTTGTTACTCTTACTTACCAGATTTACCATTTAACCATGGTAAATAAAATATATACTGATGTAATTATTTATAATGTATAAAAAAATATACCTATTTAATCAATTTTGAAATACTGATTACAAATATGGAATGAAATTTAAAAATTCAAAACACAGAACTTAATGAAATTAATTTAAAATTAATTTATGTTTTCAAAACCAAAGAAAGTGTTTTTATGAAGTAAATACTTACAAAAAATTGACAGGTGTTTATGTCAAATATCAAAGGAAATGTACATCCACAGACAAATATTTCATTAAATCATAAATATATAATTAAATTATAGAAAAAAAACAATTAAATAATAAAACCTAATCATATAAATAAACTAGTTGAAAAGACATTTTTGTCTACGAATGCAGTTTCTTTTCACTATTCATTATAAAATGAACATTATCAAAAAAATTAAAAAAATTACAAAAAATAAATTTTGATGTCCCTATTCTAATGAAGGAGATAATTTTGTAAAATATAAAATATAAAAGTTATGAAAAATATATTAAATTTTTTTTCCATGAATATGTGTTAAAACTATCTTTTTAAAATATTTGAGTATTTGTGTTTATAATTGGATTCATTCTCATTTTAAGCCTCTAAATTTAATTGATTAATGTAAAAAAATTATCAATCATGTTTATTTCATAATTTAGTTATTTATGTTCATTCTTTACTATACAAAGTCTTAGATTTATGAAAAATTTAAAATAAAAATAATATATTTTAATTATTATTTAGTACGACTTAGCCTTGTGTGCAACATTATATTTTAGAAAACCCATTAATGTGTGTCATGTATGCCATCGACCATAGCATCGACATTAATGTAAAATTATTATTTAATTCACAAAAATTAATATATATGAAAATATCATAGTCTTAATTTACCTGGGATGCTACATCCTTCCCTCTTTTGGGAATTGTGTCCCCGAAATTTTATTGACTTATCAAATAAGTTGGTCTTTTTATCCCTCATACCATTCTATATTTATCATTTTGCCTCATCAACAATATGAGTTTTCCACAAAACCTATACCTGATGAATTACTATATTTTTCAACACATGCTCTCTTTTTTCATTAATCTGGCCTTGTTGTTCCTCAAGAAATATTCACTTCCTACTGAACAACATCTAGAGTCAAAACATGATATAGACATGGAATATACCTTATGAGCGTTGAAAAATGAAAAAAATTGTGTATATGGGTAAATTTAGAGGTAAATCCACTCTATAAGAAACTGATCCAACATTCTTCAGAATATCATAAGGTCAATTGAACCATGGACTCAAATTCCCCTTCCTCACAAAAGGTATTACAATTTTCCATGGCGAAATTCAAGTAAGAAAAGATCACCAACATAAAAATAAAGATCCTTTATCTGGATATCATCATGACTCTTCAGCCTTCTCTAAGATACCCTTATTTATTTTTGTATCAACAGAACATTCTCTCCCATCTCTTCTACAAATTCTAGTTCCCTCAGTTTCCTTTCACCTACTTCATCCCAAAAAGATGGAGTTCAACATTTCTTTCTATATAATTCCTCAAATAGTGTCATCATTATACTATAATGATAACTATTATTATAGGAAAACTAAACCAAATAAATATATTAGTCCCAATATCCTGAGTAATCCATTTAAGAAGCATGTAGAATATCATCCAATGTGTAAAATGTTCATTATGACTGCCCGTCTCATTTAGGATGGAAAGATGTACTGAAATTTAATTTATTACCCAATGTCTTATGAAGGATATTGAAAAAGTTATAAGTTCACCCGGTATCACAATTAGATACAATGTAGAGTGTAACTCCATTTAACCTTACTATCTCTATAATATACAACTGAGAAAGTTGATATACTGACAACGTATCTCGAATAAGAAGAAAATTAGACAATTTAGTCAATTGGTCAAAAATATCCCAGATTGCATTGTTACCTCAAGAAGTATTAGGTAATCCCACTATGAAATCCATGGACACATTTTCCTATTACCACTCTAGAATTGGAAATAGTTGAAGCTCCCTTTCAGTGACTTCTATTCTATATCAACCTGTTGACTAGTTAAACACTTCATGGTAAATTCTGAAATATATATTATCATTCCATCACACAATTAATATTCCCAATGAACTCTGTACATATTACTACTTCTAGGATAAACTAAAAAAGAGGACTATTAGCATCACATAACAACTCTTTCATTTAATATAAATCACAAGGCACACAAAATATCTTCCCAAATCACTAAATGCAATCATTATAAATGTTTATTTTAGGAATCATAATCTTCATAAACTACTTTACCTTTTCTCAACACACAGTCTTCCTTATGTTTTTGTTTTATTTTGTCTACTAGAGACAATTTCACATCCACCTGAATCAAACTAAAGGTTCTTGTTCCAGATATTTCATGGTCAATGTGGCATTACATATTAAAAATAATGCATCATCAACATTGTTCTCCTTTACAAGATAGAAAGTGATAAATAAATCATAATTCTTGATTAATTCTATCCATATACTTTGTCTCATGTTTAATTAATTCTTAGTGAATATATACCTCAATATTGTTTAATTATTATGTATTTAATCATTCCTCTATATTAATCAAGCATGCAAATTTTTAATGCAAAGAAAATAGCTAATTCAAAATCATGTTTAGGGTAATTTAACTAATGTGGTTTCAACTGGCATGAAAAATAATAAATTATCTTATCATTCACCATAAGGACACACCCTGATCCTTTAAATGAAGAATCACAATAGAAAAAAACTCACCATTTCTAGAAGGCAATGCCAAAATTGGATAATTCACCAATCTTCTTTTTAATTAATGTCTGCAATCATTAGATCTATTTGTATAAGTTTAACACTCTTTTTTAGTAAAATTAGTTAGTAGAATAGATAATTTTGGAAAAAGTTCAACAAATATTCAGTAATATCCTACCAAACCAAGAAATCTACAAGTATTTTTGATATTCGTAATTCATGGACACTCTCCATCAACTTTTTTTTAGAAGGTTAAATATTTATTTTATATTTATAATAAATGTGACAAAGGAATTCAAATTTTGAAATAAAAACAGACACATAATGAATTCCCCATACAGTTTCTTTTCCTGTTATGGTTTTCAGTACAAACCAGAAATGACTATAATGTTACTCGTTTATTTTAAAATATATCAAAATTTCATCAATAAACAAAACCAACATTTATAACTCATGTCATCTAATCCATCACTGCATGAAACTATTCAATCGAATCCCAACCATCTTAGGGTACTCATTTGAAATGTCATTTCCCTATGTGTGTCTTCCCTATATAGCTTCCATGATTCATTTACGAAAAACCATTCTGAACAAGAATATCTTAAAGTAAGAAACATGGTAATTTTAAAAATATATATTATTCCAATCTTAACATAAATTAATTTATGGATATTAATTTTATAGTATCCTAACTCATAATGTTGTCCACACCGAACATTGATACCAACTATATGTACAAATCCAGGGGATCCTCGATGCGTATTCCTGAATGTGGGTTCTCTACCCCGGTTATGTATGAATTTTTTTTAGGGGATGCGCTATGACTACATCACTTTAGACCACCCTGATCTCTTTGGGGTGGGGCCTTGTTATCAGTTTGAATTTTAGTTAAATAAAAAATGAAATTTCAGTTAGGTCATAAATTATACATAACAACATGAATATTACAAGTAAACTCTTCTACTCAAAATCCAATTTTTCATAAAACAAAAACTCTTTTTAATGAAACATGAAATTTTTTCAAGTTTAAAAATTGAAAAAATACCTTGAACCTATCCCTTACTCTAATATTTCATAAGTCCGATAAAAAAAATCAAAACTTGAGATGAGCATAAAAATCTCAGTTAGGGATACATAAAAAAGGAAAACTGTTTGTTTTTCAAAACACTATGTAAAACATGTATAATTCATCATATAGTAATACCTGTCATCATTATGAATTAGAAAAAACACTTCACTAAATATAATTTCATTGCATTCCCTTTTTGTAATTGAATGATTAACACAAATACCATATAAAGAAAACAATAACATTTAAAGACAACACGGGACATTAAAATACTTAAATGGGATAACCATTTGGTCTACTACCACTCATATCACTAATTGGAATATCCATATGCGTGACATCCATAACAAATTCATTGGAGGTATTAACATTTCCACCCATACTTGGTTTATAATGGAACCACCAGCCATTTGGTTTATCAGGTAACCAACCATCAAATGTCAAACTACTTTTATATAATAATCACACATAAAAGATTAAAAATATTAACATTTTAAATATAATTTCCATTTGATTTCACAAGAAAAATTTTTATGATATTGATTTACTAAATCCACTTTCAATACAATTTTCTACACCAGCAAATGTAAAAATGGTATAGGGTATTTATTTTCCATTTAAAACATCACGACTTGATAAGGAATCCCAATATCAAATAATTCTCATGGCGGTGGAAAGGTCGTTGACACCTTGTATGTTAAAAAGAAACATTCCATTTTTAAATTAGTAAAATAACTCATAGAAACAAATCCAATTTGAATGAAATTAATTTTCAAATGGGTTTATACACCGTATTAATCAACGTCGTGTATGAATAAAAATATGCCTCAACGAAAAGAAATTGAGACAATGTACCTTACCAAGTATCCGGCTTCAGACATTCATTAATTAATTTCCTGAATCATAAATGTATGTTAATTTCTACTTGATTAGGAAAATTTTTCAAGTTTATTAAACTTTTTCTATAACTTATTGCCTTTATATAATAATTAATTAATTCTTTGAGTTTTTATGAGACATTTTGTCGATGTTCGGAACTTGAGTTAAAAATGAAGTTGTTACAATTAAAAATTTTACGTGTGGTCCAATGAACATTATCACCAAAATGATATTCATGATTTATATATAATATATATAATATATATATACACTATTTATGTATTTATAACAGTCCATAACAATCAGATATACGAAATGAAATGCATAATTCATGGAGACGGTAATCCATATGAATGCTTGAACAGACTTTCATTTGTTTTTAATAATTAAAGGAAGGAAAAATAAATGATACATAGTTATATTATAATTAAAGAATAATATCTATGTTATATATGTTATAGAAGTTAACTTAATATATCCTTTATACATTCGATGTGTATAATGAACGAGTCATAACAATTTGAGGGGGTGGTAGTACATAATTCCAATAATGAAATTATCATATTTATACAACTTGAAAAGAATAAATATAATTTATAAATGATAATTAAATAAGTATAGAGATAAAATAAATATTATATATACCATATTTAATTATAGTTCCAGCATAATGTCCTCTATAAGAGGTGGTATGAGAAATTGAACAATCATGTTCCTGGAGGTTATAGTTTTTCATCCACAGAAACAGTATGTTATATAACAATTAGATAGATGTTTGTGTAAGTGTATTTATAATAAATGTCATAAAAACAACTTATTATATCTATTTTATTATTTTTGTTATAAAATAATTTATTAATGTGATTTTATGTGGTTGGATTAGGAAAGGAACTCAAATAATCTTGAGATAATACATTATCTCATAGAAGTAACTCTATGTGATTTTAGATAAAAGGCATTCGTTAATTGCATTCTGAAAAATTTAAGGCTTCTAGAAGGAAGGTAGGGATTTTGGGAGCATATTTTGTTCAGAGGTTTGATGAGCCACTGGGATTGGGTGGAGTGAGAAATGTTTAGATGTGGTGTCCTTTTATAATATGGAATAGAGACACATTATGAAAGTTTGAATGTATTATTTAATTATTAATTGATTTTATAAATATAATGAAGCCAAAGTGAAACATTTTGAAGATAAGATGATTATGGGACTAAATCTTCTCATCTAATGGGTTTTATATAAGTATATCTCATAACATTAACCTTATCCTTTAGCATTAACCCTTAGTTAAATAAAATAAGACTTTCCATGTATTCTTGTATGTTCATAATATATGGTTACTATTGTTACAATAAAATGAAAATAGACAAAAAAATGGATCATTAATGACATCTATAACATCATATATATCAGCTGGAAAAATATTATATTTTTAAGACTACTATATCATTTAATTAAATATTAATTGATTTAAAAACTCATTTATGTAAATTTTTATACAATTCATATAATGAATTTTTCAAAAACCATAAAAAATATATTCATGAAAAAAACATCATTTATTTATAGAAAAAAAATCATAAGAATCCCTAAAATTCTTGGATGGCATTAAAAGTTTAAAATAAATTTATTTTAATATTTATAATCTCATTCATTTAAATCTTTCATTAATAAGGCAATCGCTACATCATCATTGTGTCAAAAATATATATATTTTTTTTTATTTTTATAAAATATAGATAAAAAACCATGATTTCAGAAATATTTCTATCTATATGATGAATATTTATATTCAAAATAAAACATATATAATCCCATATAATTTTTTTACATATATATATATATATATATTTATGTTATATTTTCCGCTACATTAAATTAAATGTAATTAATTGTCATTTTCACACAGAAGTGCCTCCATGGGGTCCTAGAATCATCCCAAGGTTTTCCATGGTCAGACATATCTCATCTAATATGATTAGGACATGTTTTATGGTAATTAAATATTATTATAATATTATTTGTTTCACTAATTTACAAGATTTACCATTTAATAATGGTAAATTAAGTATTTAATAGAGTTTCTATTCATAATGTACAAAAATAAAAGATAATTATTTACAAAATTTGTACCTCTTGATTCCTAAAACGGAATCCATTTTTCCAAATTCATATCCTAGAAGTTGCAGAAATTAATTTCCACTGTCAAAAACAAAATCAGTGTATTTAAGATGTAATAACTATCAAAATATTAACATGTTTTTCTATCCAATTTCATTGTAAAATTACTTCCAACTGCCAAAATGGGATTAAATGATAAAAATATAATCTAATTAAAATTTAAAACCAATATAATGTGAAATATATTATTATAAATAAACTAGATGAATGACGAGTTTGACCTAAAATATAGGATTTTTCATAATTCATTAAAAATTAACTTTTTCTGAAAAATAACTAAAATTTACCCAAAGTAAATTTTAATTTCCTTCATATAAACAAGATGCTTTTTATGTAACATATAATAGTAAAAAACAACATTTAAAAATGGTTCTCCATCAAAACACATTATAACTACCTTTTAAAAATATTAGAGTATTTATACTTTAAATTGGATTAAATCTCATTTTAATCCTATAAGTATTATTGGATAAAGATAAAAACTATTAAATTTTGTTTAATTCAAAACATAGTTAGTTCTGTTCATTTCCACTAGTAAGATGGCTAGGCGTTAAGTACCATTTAAAATATTAATATATTATAATATTTTTAGTATGACTCAACCTTGTGTGCGACAAATGATTTCTAAAAACCCATTGTTGTGTGATGGTTATGCCATCAAACATAGAATCCACTTTAAATTAAAAATAATATTTAATTGAAAAAGATTTACTAAATAAGAAAATTTCATATTCTTTATTTACTTGGGATGTTACAAAACATGATCGTTCAAGTATATGAAGACGTAATATCATGTTTTATTAATAATATTAATGATAATAATATTATTAAAATAAAAAAAAAATTTAAATTTTTTTTTAATAAATTCCTATATTTTTATTTAACTTAAAAACTAATTTTTATATTATCAATTATTTTTATGTTATTTATGAATAATTTAAAAAACTAAATTTTCATAGTCCATACAAGTAATTAAAATGAAAATATATCCAATGACCATATATCCAATAACTATATGTCTAAAAAAAATATAACCAGCGACCCTATATACAATTGTCATATTAAATTATTTTATATAGAAATATAATCATCTCTAAAAAACAAGATTTCTTTTCACTATTTTATTTTCATTTATTTTTGTTATATTTTTAATATTTGTTATATAAAAAATGGCATAATACAATTTTTATCTTGAATGTAATATCTTATTTCTATCATGGTAAGGGTAAAATTGTTACATATAAACTAGACCAAAGGCCAAGTGGCCTAAGAACCTAGCTTGACTGCCTAATTAAGTATCATGTCTACATCATCCATCTCGTGTCACCTGGACAAATCATGTTAGGTTTTTGTATTCACATGCCTATCTCATGCATGGATCACTACCTACGAAATAAATATACCAAGAAGATTTATATATTGAACCCTAGTCTTTTTATTACAGGATTATGTTGTTTACCACTCATTTGTTACTACACCTGTAGTCTTATTATTTATGTATTTGTAATTGATATAATGATATTAATGGAATATCATGATGATGTGTATTTGTACCATGCATTATTTTATTTACTAGTGGTTTTATTCCACTAGAATTTTTATTATTTTTGATTCATTTAATTATATAGTAATTTATTAAATTTTTTATTACAACATTCAATCCTAATAAAATAGGGAGTTATTAATTTTATATAAGTGTTTAATTTATCACAAGCTATCAAACACAGTGGATTTCTATAAAAAGAATTAACTATTAATATCAAGAGTACCTTCAATATACCACATTGAACTAATTACTCCCTCAATATTTTGATACACTAATTAAAACAATATATGGTTCTTTGGATTCATTACATCTTCATGTACCATTGTTTTTTACTCAAACATAAGTTTCCTCTAATAATGATTAGCAAGTTGATTTCTATTATTACATATTAATTTAACACTATTATCTAAACATTCAACCAGTTGATCCTCAAAAGATAAATCATGATATAGTTTTAATGCCAATGAATTTAGTACATGGTTGTGGTTAGGTATATACTTCTTGTAAAATTATTAATAGAACACATATTGAACTTAGGAGAGGTCCAATGGATGATTAATGTGATAATCTATTGTGCCCATAAAATCAATGATTATGAACTTCCTAACATATCTAAGGATCAACTATCCATAGTCCCTAAATCTTATAAGCCACTATTATGGTGATATTCTAAGTAATAGAGTTTTTCAAACATCAAATTTTAAATATCATCATTGCTTAGATGTGTTTCCTTTTTGTATTCATTATTTTTTTTAATGATTCACTATATCATTTGAATCCACTCAAACAATTATCGAGAAAAATATAATAAACTAAAATTACAATGTCCGAAATCATCCTTACATGTTAGAGTTATATACTTAATCTAATATAGAGACTCATAATGTTCTATTTGAATTTTAGTATAGAAAAAATATTTAAATGGGAACCCTAGGTGAATGTGATGATTCCAATATATATTTAAATCCATCAAGATTGATTTCAAAATATTTCCCAAGGCTTTAATATTATTATAAAATTAGACATCAGTTTAGGGAAAAAAATTGAAAATATAAACTCTATATCAAATTCCTACTAGATAATACACTAGAACACTGATGTAAACCTAAGATTCTATTATGTTATAATTGATATTGGTACTCTATGCAGCCTTAAAACTTTATTTATGTATATACTTTCTTTTTTTATTGAAAACTAAATATTATAGAATATGAATGAAATATGGAATCTTATTGCTTTGATAAAAACAAACCCAAATTGAATTATTTCATTTAGAATCCAAAGGAGTTCCTACTAAAATATATACTTTTATTTTTTACAATTTATATAAAATTATGGGTAATGATTCCATCACATCCTTATTATTTTTCCATTATAATTTTACATTCTGAAATTAAAATCATCAAGGTATATAATAAAAAAATCACCCTCTCCATGTTATCCTACAAGATATTATATTTTATAACTATATACATTAGTGTTCTTTCATAATTTTTAGTGAGTGTGGAGAGTTTCCAATAATCCAATTTCACCTTCAATAAATTTGGTTTTAAAGGGGTACATGTTATTTTTAGGAATATATTATTTAATAATTCTACATTTTTCTCTTTGGAACATTCCATACCATCTTATATATCTCTGTATAAATCTTTAGTGACTCCTTGATATTCACATGGATGGATGGTTGAGAAGCAATTTGTGAAATATTAGACTTCTCCCATTCCATTGGAATTTCTAGGTATATCCATTCAAAATCCATATGTATTGAATCTCATTCAATACTCATTATGGATAAAAAATGATGACCCTTTCTACATTGATCATAAACCACTTTTACAATGAATTTTGATAATTGAGTGCGTATAAATAGTCTATTATCATCTCCAACTATCTCCTTTAGAGAAAAATTAACTATTATTTATAGTAATATATAATTTATAATCAGGTGATCTATATATATAATAATATTTTCCATAAATATAATTCCTATCAAAATTTAATGAAAATATTATCATTGTCATCTTTGAATCTCTCGTTTGGTAAATTTTATTGTATACCTTCAACTAATATAAGGCATATAAAACCAGAGTGTCATTTTTAGTGGTTATCAACCCAATATATTATTTATTTCATCATTTTATGTCAGAATATGTTTTTTGCAATGAAATGTTGTTGGACATTAAGTATAATGAAAAACCTTATGTCATTATATATGAAAATTTATTCACATTCATTTATCAAAAAAAAAACATAACTCGCTTTTAATTTGATTGAGATGGTGTATTTTCTATTCACATGAAATTAATCATAATTCACCAATATTATCTATGAAATATTTTAAATCTATGTATATTTGTTATACTTGTTATTTTTGGACATTCAACATTAGATAAGATATTCGATGGACCTCTATATATTCCCTCACAAATAATATCATCACCTAAGAAGGATAAATTTTAAATTTATAATAAATAAATGATAATTTTTTCGTACGGAATATTCATCCTTGATGTATTTAGTTAAATCCCAAAATTATCATCACATTCATCCTTAGTCATGGAATATTTGAGAATATAATATATAAAGACTATCAAAAATTGATCACGGTCATCTGTAACTACTCTTCATATAATCATATACGTTTCATTGTTTTTATGTGTTTGAATTTTATTAATATTCATATATATTTTTATTATCTTTTATGAATTGATTTATTGGGTATATCCTTTCATTTCAAATATAATTTATGATGTGTAGTTTAAATTTAAATAATTGAGAATTATTGATCCCCTTTTAGTTGATCAAACAAGTTATAAATATGGTTATAGGAAATTTTTTTATTTTCATCATATAATATTCATGATAATCATTACATTTATGCATTAATCTATATTTATTTGATCAAATAGGCTAGGTGATACCAATAAAAACACATTATAAAGTCCAAAAATTTCAATACATAAACATTTATTCTTATTAGTGAATTATCAATTACATAAAATTACAATCTATGTTATAACTATAATTCATTAGACACTTAAATAAAACAAAGAAAAATATATTAATATGTATATTTCTCATTATATCTCATAATTTACATCTCAATTTTACCATTCATGAAATACCCTATAGAAAACCATTATAAATAACTATGAGAAAGGATGTATAATAAAGGGTTAGCTTAGTTTCTCAATAAGGATAAATATGTGATATATATATTTATGATTATATAATGTAATTAGATAATAATAATGGTATGATATGATGACCAAAACATTCAATGTTTATACTACTTTGACTATGTTGAATTCATTTATTTATTGTCAATTGATGAGTGTGTTTATTTTCTAGTAGAAATAAATTATATTGAGAAGACGATGGATGTAAATATGGTTTGAAGAATGTTTTAAATTGGATCGAAAACGTCTAAAAATAAATTTAATGATAAGATTATGGATGATATTCCAAATTGAGGAATGTTTTAAATTGGATCCACAACATATAGTTGAGTCAATTTGATCCATTGGATAGGGATGTTGATAGAATGTAAAAAAATAGGAGGAAATTGAATTCAAAATCATAATCAGTATCATTTTTTTCATTGATTGGTTTTTCTAACCAAGAGGAAAATTAAATCACTTTACATTTTAAATGGTGGTGATTGGACTCAAAAATCGTATTAAAAAATTCATCATATTCATAAATTCATCATATTTCGGAATTTAGAATCAAACTCATATTCATCAATTTTGATTAAATACATATTTGATAATTCGAACTCAATAAACATATTTCAAAATTCATACTCAAATTTCCTAATAATTTCTATCATATTATGAAGAAACATTCTGTAAGGAATGGTTCATCAGGATCATTTTGGGTACGGTTTGAAATGAATGGGATGTTCTAATACATTTCATTTTATATGTGATGTTTATTTTTTGACCTATTATTTATCAAAAATAATAAGTATAGTGTAATATGTGTGATTCAAAATGGATGGATGAAGGTGGGAATAAATGAGTTATGGCCAATCATATCCCTCTTGATCATAATCTTGTCAACTATATTCAGGATGAGAATAAAAGAAAGATGTTGATTCAAAAGTCACAATACATTCTATTAAATGACATAGAGTGTCAATGTAGATCCTTTATGTAATAAATTTCATGAATTATGTAATTATACAATAACAATTTGGTGAACAAGATGACTTTCTGATGTTGAATCTACTAACATTGGTCCATCGTATTTAGCATAACATCGTATTCATCAAAGGAAAAAACATTCATCAAGAATGATTGTAATGTTTTAATTATAACTAAAATAAAACATGATTTTTTTAAGAGTGTGAAGGATATGGTTAGGTGTTTTGTCAAAGGGGATCTTGAAATTCAATTTTTAGGATTATTTATCATCATTGTGAAAAAATGATGGTATAAGTGTTTTGTTAGAACAAAATCCATGATTTCTAAATCATTGGAGAATGAAGATGATTTTTATCATAATTAGAAAGGAAATAAAAGCCCTCATTTGCTCTCAAATTATTCTATCAATTGGGTCGAATCCATTGTATCACAGTTGATACCAATTCATCATACTAATCATAAATTACAAAATCATAATGGGCGGATAGGGATTTAATGAGATCTGTAATTAGAATGATGAATTTGATTCTTACGTGTGTTTTTGAAGAGATTCATAAGAGAGATGAAGTGTATAAAACATTTTATAAGGATAAAAAAGAAAATAGAAGAGTAGAAAAAGTAAATATGAAATGAAAATTCAATGAAACAAGAAAATTATATTAAATATTATTATGTGGGAGAGTATTCAAGAATCTCTCCCAATCCAAAATTTCAGTGAGTATAAAATGTTAAATGTATATCATAATTTTATGACGGATGTATTATTCATGAGAGGTAGAGAGAAGGTATAGTGCTGAAGAAATTCAAGAGACAAATGAATTGCATTATATATCGATTTCATGAAGAAGTCATAATGGATTGAATATAAAGGTGAATATAAAATATTGAAACTTATTCAACACATCATCTTATTTGTCTTATTATCGTATTTAGCTAAATATCCAAACAGGTTTTTCAAACCAAATCAGAAAGTGTTCAATATTGTGTAAATTATATTATGCAGTGATATATTTTTGTATCGTGCAATTATAAACGGATGAATTGGTCTAGGAAATCAAAACGAGTTTTATTATGAATAACATGTTTTGTTACGGAAACATTGTAATACAAAATTTTTGTTATTCACAAGACATGCACTGTTTTATATTCTACATAGTGATACAGAAGTGATATGGAATATCATAATCATTGTATTAGACATATGGTATTGTTTTCTAGTGGATTGTGTGGTATTGAATCATTTCTATACCACACAAAAAACATAGATATTCTTGTTGAATTGTATCCTTGTAAATACTTGTGTTTATAATGGATATGTGTTTTACGTCTCTTCAAAAAGGAAATAAATATTTAACAAGAGGATAAGGTAATTTATAAATAATTAAACTTCAATGAAAAATATATTAATGATTCAACCCCTCCCCTTCTCAGTGATACAATTATCTCGACTGGGAACATAAAATTTGAATCAGAGAAAAAAAGTTCCATTCATTTATTATTAGGTTATTTTTTGAAGAATAAGTTTTGATGGATTACATGAGTTTTGTAAATAGTTAGGGGACTCTGATATTAAATGATAGTAATAATCAAAACTATAGAGGAAGACTTCTTCGATATATTACGTATCATATGTATGATGTCTCAACAACTATTACAGATGGTTTTCCAACTCATATTGTAAATGTTCCAATAAAAAATATTGATATTTAAAAGGTTGGTAATTATTTAATATCTATGAATTTTTTACTCTCATACAATTTTTAATGTTAGTTTTTTAGAGTTAAAGGAGCTTCCACTACCAAAGGAATCTGGGATAATCTGAATAAAAATTATGAATTTAATAAAAACAGAAAAAATGAAAAGTAACAAATTTATAGATTGATGTATAATGATATGAATATGGGTGATTATGAATCTATTGGTGACATATTTACCAGGGTGAATGACATTGTCAAAACCATCTATGTTTTTTCTAAAATGATTGAAGATTCTACTATTGTTCAAATGATCTTCAGAATTTTTTTATATAAGTTTGATTCCAAAGATTCTTCACTGTAAGATAGATATCCTAATACATTATTGATATATGATTTAAATTGTATTCTCATCACAAATTAGAAGAGGATGGTAAGGGATATGAAGGGGAATTGTAAAACTAAAAGATAAAGGTCTTCCAAGTCCACAACAATGAAATGGTTAAAAATGTTCATGAGGAAGTTCATGTTGTTCACTCTAAGTAAGAAAATTAAGGATACATAAATCTTGACTACATTTTAACCTTATTTTATCAAAATAAGAAAAAATTTATAGGATGTTAAAAATGGAAACATCAATTTAAATTTTTAGCATAATGAGACATTAGGAATTTCGTTTCCAATTTTCAACGATGAGGTGATGGAGAAGAAAATGATGAAGATGAATGTAATGAAGAATAAATAATGAGAGAAAGATCTGGGATGAAAAAGAGTGAAAATGTAAAATTCTTCTACAATTAGGAATATTATAAGTTCTTCAAATCCAAAAGGATCATATTTTTCTCCAAGAAGACTTTAATGATGAGGGTAAATTGTTGTTCAAGATAAATTTTTTATTGCAATAGTGAATGAATAAAATTCTTAGAATAGTAAAATTTTTGTTTAAATAAAGAATATATTGAATATGATACCATTAAAATGTATTAAAATTGATAGGGATATTACATTAATTACAAAAATTCACAATGAAGAATTCCATGGAAGTAATAATAAAGAAGAATAAACTCGATTATAATATAATCGGAAAAAAATAGAATCAATTTATTTGGATGAATAGAAAACATGGAAAAGATATCAGGGTTTTGAAAAGTCAAAACTCACAGAAAACAATAAATAATGAATTACTAATGTAAAATTCAATCGAATATTAGAGATTGAAAATATAAATACATTTATTGAGTAAACAAAGAATCATAATGAAAATATGGAAGCAATGTTGAACAGAAAAAATAAATGTTAGAAATTTTACAAAAAATATTCGAAATCTTAACCGAAAGGTACATGTGTCAAAAAAACTATTTCTAACGTTTGTGAATGTTATTACAAGTAGAAACCTATGATGAATAAAAACAAATACCTTCAAGTGGTAATAAGTAATATGTATTTTTTTAAAAAAAAAAATCTATGAGTGTTATATATCTGTCCAAGAGAAATAAATATTGGAAATAAAAAATTACAAAACATTATTAGCTAACAAATATTCCTATTATGTCTTGTTCTAGTATGTATGAAAATATAACGAAGCTATAGATGATGGTTTTTATTGAAAATATAAAATTTGGTGACCAAAAAAGGTTTATTAAGAAGACTTATTAGGAATTTATTAACAATATCAATTAGTATGCTGGTTACAAAAAAACATATTTCTATGGATACTACTAGAATTGTGTTTTATTTATTCATATAGCTTACATGTTAGGGATTAACCAATACTATGATAATAATTTTATAATCTATAGAATTAATATTTCGAGGGGGAGTCAATACAATCAAGGGATGAAGTCTGAGATGGATGTTTAGAAAAATATGAAGAAGGTTGTGGTGAAAATTAAAAACCAGTTCTAACCTCAGGAAAATATTTTTTAATTATGTGATAAACATGGAAATGTGTATAATTAATTTCTTTACTTTTTATTTGCATATTTTTTTGAAAAACTCTAAAAAATAGGATTTTTTGGATGTTATGAAAAGAAAATTTGATCTGTCCGAAATAATTGAGTGTTTAGTTATATTGTTAGAACAAGTTGACACACCTAGGACATGACAAGATTCACAAAAATATAAAAAAATAATATGGGAAGAAAAAAATTCTAAAAATATAAGAAATTTTCAAAAAAAGATAACAAATATTTTTGGATATGAGTAAGAGAGGAATGATATCAAAAATATTTCAACTATCTATTCAGAAAAAAACATAATAACAAAAAATATTATAGAAAATAATTGTAACAATTATTTTACTAAAGATTAATAAAATTAGAAATCATAATTGAATTATTTAATAGATATGAACAATGTTTTTACAATACTTGAAGAGAATGAATAGAATGAAGAAAGCGTGTATAATGAAAAATTCAAGAAAAAGAAGAAATATTCAAGAATGAGATAGGACTCTTAGTCCGTTATTTTCTTCTATGAAACAATTATTGGTTTTAATTATTCCCAAACTATATTTATAATTTTACAAACATTTTTGGAATTGATGAAGTAGAAATATTTTAGTTGGAATTTATTAGTCTCTTACTATTCTTGGAAAACAATGTAATGACATTTTGAGAAGTTAGTGTTTTTTAGATTTTGTTTTTTTATAAACCTAAAAAATTTTATATGTTTGTTGATATGGTTGATGTTTAATTTTATATTAAACTAATTATTACCATGATTTACCCAATCGTGAGTATGTTTAATGAAACATGAAAAGGTCATTACATGAATGTATAATAATGGAAAACAACAAAAATAATTATTATTCACTATTGTTATCTACATTGGGCTCACCCATGTAGAATTATAGTTTTTATTTAAAGGTTCTTTCTTATGAAACTCATCTAATACCTATTATGAAGAAAAGTCTCATGATTCAGAAAATAAAAGATCCAACCACTGGTAATGAGATAATCTGTCAATAGTTGAGTACATAATCATGATGACCCATTTGAATTTGAAAACAAATAATGGGAAGTAAAAAAGAAATAATGGTAGGGATAAATGAATGGATAGAAAAAATTTATCAAAAAATTCCCACTTAATTTTTTAAGTGTATGAAGTGGTTGATGTGGATGTTGACAAAAATCTCAAAGGGGGATATTGTTAGTCCCGTAATGTTTTTAGTTGTATTTGTGGTCAATAGATCCGTATGTTGGTTACGATTATGAAAGAATGTATATTTATAAGATAATGGATGGAATCTTGAGGGAAGAAAGGTTTAAATCATATCAAGAACAACATGAAAAAACAATATTGAGAATATGATTGATTGATATATAGATTGAAGAACTATTCCAATTGGATCAAAAATATCTATATGGGTCAATATGATCAATCATATAGGGATGTTGATAAAAATACAGAAGCATCAGGAAATTGGATTCACCATCATAATACATTAGAATTTTTAGTGATTTTTTCTATAAAATAGGAAATGAAAATCACGTCACTTTGTAATAGATCGTTAGTGGACTAAAAAATCATATATAGGAATTCATTATATTCCTAAAGTCATCATATTTAAGACTTCTAACTTAGTATGGTATTCATGAATTTTGATTTAAAAATCCATTAATGTAATTATGACTCAAAAACATATTTAGAAATTTTTACGCATTGTGCTTAAAAAATTCAACCATATTTAGAATAATTTTTTACGTAGGAAATGTTCATCGGGCTCACCGTGGTCCCAGTATGAAAGGAATTTGTAGTTATAATACATTTCATTATAAACGTGATGACGATTTTCTAATTTTAATGTTCTCAATATTCAAAATTAAATTCTAAAACTAGTGATGAATGATTGATGTATGAAAGGGGGAATGAAAGAAATACTTCCAATCATATCGTGTCTAATAGCGATCTTGTCTAAAGTATTCAGATAGAGTATGAAATGGATATGTTTATTTTGTAGGAAAAATATATTATATTGAGAGTCATACAATGTTAAACCCGATCAGGAATGTACTCAAATTCAAGAAGGATGTAATGATACCAGAATATTATTTTCAGTGAATTGATTTTATGTAGTTGAGGTTTCTTACACAAATCCATATTATTCATTTTATCATCATATTCAGGAAAGGAATAATTTTTCACATCAAGAATGATGTTAATTTTATATTCAAAAGTAGAATTATACATTAGTTTGGTATTTTTATGATGGATATGGTAACATGTTAGGTAAAAGTGGGGATTGAAATTTAAAGTCTAGGAAGATTTTTGGATAATGTAAGAATGCAATGGTACTAGTTTTTAGTTAGACCAAAAGAGAAAACATATAAATCATTTGAGAATGAATTTTATTAATATTAGATTCATTAAATAATGGAAAAATAGCATTTCTTATAATGATTTTATAAATTTGGTCGTGATTTATCGTATCATAGTTCATACCGATTCATTTTTCTGATCGTAATGAATAAATCAGAATGGCCAGTTGGCAACATAATCATATCAAAAATTGGAATAGAGATTTAAACTCTAACTGTTGTTTATGAGGTGGTTCATAAGTGATCTATAGTCCTTAAATTATTCGAGTAAGATAGATAGAAAATTCCGAAGTGTTCATGATGTCAAGATGCACCAAAAATGCATGAAAACATGAAACTTTATGTAAATATTTTTAAGAGAAGATGTTTTTTGGAGTCCCACCCAAACCACAATTGGGTAGAGTATAAATGGAATAATGTAAACCATGTTTTAATCTAAATTACTATTCATTATATGTAGAGATAGGTCAGAGCACTGACAAAATTCTAGGTAGAATAAGTGGTTTCAGAATATCTTTTCTCAATGAAGTCATGATAGCTAGAAGAGAAATGAGAAGAGGCAAGATTGAAATGTATTCAATTAATCATCACATTCACGTAATTATCATATTTAGCTAATTATTGTATTGGTATTTTTTGAATAAATTAGAAAGTGTTCAGTGTCGAAGAAATTTTATTCTATAGTGTTATATTTCTATTTTGAGAAATCGGAATGGGAAATCAGATTGAGACTTATTACAAATTCTCGGAAGTTCATACCAACTTCTATGTAAAAAACAGATGAGTTTATTTGAATGCCTATATTTGTCAACATCGATAAAGAATAACAGGTAACATGTTTTGTTACAAAGGAAATGTATTAAATCATTATTTATAATGGGAGAACATTCACTAATGGATTTCGTATATAGTGGTATAGGATTTAAAGGGAATATCCTTCTCATTCTAATCCAAACAGACGAATTTTTTTCTAGTGGATTATGTGGTTTTGGGTCATTTACATACCATACCAAGGACACAACTATTTTATTATATAGTGAACCTTGTAAATAATTTTTTTCCTATAGAAGTGTGTTTTATTTGTTTTCAATAGGGAATTAAGTATTTTAATAGGTGACAAAGGTTTTTTCTTAAGATATAAACATAAAAGAAAATTGTATCATTGATTGATGCCTCCACCTATCAGTGGTACAATAATCCTGATTAGAAAGTTACACACACATAATCATTATTTCATCATAAACATGAGTCAAGAATTAATATACATTCATTTAAGAATATATAAATTCTGTCAGTGAGGAATAATCATAAATCAATCATTATATGTACGTTTTTATTAGAGGCATGAAAATGATTCACAATAGTGAGGCACCTTTATATTTTTGAATACCATTTCACATGTCATGATTACCTTCATAGACTATAAAATCATAGTGTCTAATGAGTCAAAACTTTTTACGATATCAGAATAGATCAATATTAATCACTTGTTTCACATAGTTGATCAATAATATCAAATTACATCCTACAGTGGATAAAAAATTTCAATTTTCATCTCATAATTATCTCATGAGATATAAAAAATTACCCAAGGCATTTGATTGATATTTAATTCGAGTCCAAAAATTCACAAAGTTAAAAAAACATATATGTGTTTAAGATGATCATAAAACATTCATCACATATTTATATCATAACCCACGAAAATAAAAGTGGTTTGATAAAAAAATTCTTAAATGTTTCATACCATAACCCATGGAATATAAAAATATGGGTAAAAGAATCATCCTCATAATAACAAAACATATATAAGATGATAAAGATAGTATCATTGGATAACATCCATAAAAAATTATATTTTATATCAAAGGATGTTATTAAATATGAAAAATCATTTTAAGGATGACTATAATATATTATAATGAAAATACCATTTGCAATTTGAAATAACTTATTTAAAATAAAAATACATCTAAAATATTAAAGAAAAAAATTTCTATAAAAGTAATCATGGAGCCTTTTTTAGGATTTATCAAATCATTATGGTCGATATGGTGGAAAATTCAGTTAATTTCATGTATATAAGAATTACTTTTTCCATTCACCTTTTTATTAAAAATTAAAATATACATCAATCCAAAACTTATTAAATGATTCTATTAAAGAATATAATAATATAAAAAATGGGTAAAAACTAATTTTCATAAAAATTAAGGAAACAAAAAAATCAACCTTAACATATTTTAATTAAAATAAGGTCATGTAAAAAACATTCCCAAAATAAGAGTATAATATTTTCGTATTTACATACAATCAAACATTTAATCTAATATGTAATTAAAGTGACTCAAATAAATGAAAAAATGGTATCCCCTTTAAAAATTGAGATTAGAAAAATTAATGGAATTCAACATATAAGGAAGATAATATTTCATTCATTAAAATCCTATAAAATATTACCCCAAATAAAAAATAGATTGGGGTGTAAATAAATTATCCCATTTTTAAAATTTTAATTGAAAAATAATATAAGGGAGAACCATAAAATGTTATTATAATACATATAAGTGTTTCAAAATTATCATTAATGAAATTTATATGTAGTTTAACCACCACATAAAAGAAAGAACTTGTTAATATTGAATGTTTTTCAGAGAAAAAAATTGAGAAAAATTCCCTTACCTCAAGTATCATATTCATCTGTATACATTTAGACCTCCTTTATAATAATTATATAAATAATTTAAAACCTATACATAACCATGATAATATAAATAATACACCATATAATTTATATATATTATATCTTATCACTCTTTTATTGTTTTTTTATTAAAACCACTATTCTAGATGATAATTACTACATTTCTCATGATTTTTTGGTTCGAAAGTCTTGATCCTAATCCTTTGATCACAAATTCATAATATAAAAAATAATTATTATTTAAATATAATATATTTTCATTATATTTATATTTTTAATCACCCAAAAACATTTATATATTGAAAAATTAATTAACATGTTCAAGGAGATGGTAGGTCATAAATATTCATGATTGATGACTTTAATTTCCATCAAGTGGGAAAAAGAATAATAAAACATTTACCAATTATTGAATTTTTTATATCATATGATTAATATTTAATAAATAATTCTATATTTATTCCCATACATTTGAAATATAATTGAAAAATAAAACACATCATTACATGGAGGTGGAAGTCACCATTTATGCATGAGAAACATTGTCATTTTCTAATATATTGGACGAATTATTATAATGGTTGTTCCTTAATAATAATAAAAATTTATTATGTTTAAGATTATTAAGTAATTATTTTATAATTTATTCAATATGTTAAGATTAGTTATTAGACGAAATAAATTGAAATGGGTTAGGTTGGATGACTACCAATTCTTCAGCGAGCTTCCTTTAGATCATATCTTAAAGAACCATGGAATGGTGTTTTCAGAAGAACCAAATCTACATCTTTTGCATATTAATGTTTGGAAGTGAAATAACCAGTGTTATCTGAGATAGATGGTTCAACAATGTGAAAATAAAATGCGGAAGTGGTGTCTTCTTATAATGGAGGGATAAAATAAAATTGAATTTACAAAAATGGATATAAATATAATTAAGGACATTCTCAACACAAATGATTCCATTTAAAAACAAATTTGAGTAAATAAATTATAACGTTTTAATATATTCATAAAATAATATAAAAATTTATTTATGTGTCATTTTAAATATTAAATTTTTATTAACCCCATCAACAACTATTCATAAGCCCAACCACAGTGACAAAAAAATTTAAAATAAAGGGATATAATTTTTCTTATAAGGTAATAATTATCTCATAAATATACATGGGATAATAGTTTGGATCATATATAATCTAAATTTAGATATATTATGACTTTTATTATTTTTAAATAATTTAATAAAATTTCATTATCATTAATTACCATTAACGACACTATTGACACTACTGAACTAATTTTTCATTAAAGACACCATGACAAAGCTTTTTTTCAAATATAAATATGTTAGACATATTTAATATGTCATATATATCTAAAAATCATAATTATTAATAATTCATTTATAATTAATTAATTTTAATATTTTATTAATAATTTATTTTATTTTTGGAGTATATGAATAAATATTTTGTCAGGATTTTGTAAGTATATATGGTAATAATTTTTTAACTAAAATTTATTAATAAATTAACATGGTAAGAAATGTATTCATATTTAAAATAAATATTTAACACCAAATATTACCTCCCTTTTTAATGTAAATATTCTATATATATTAAATTATAGAGAAATATATTTTTTATTTATTCAATTATTCAATTAATGAAATTGTCCAAATCAGTGAAAAATAGAAGAAAATGGATATTTATTAGATCAATTAATGAATATGGATAAAATGAAATCATTAAATTAAAAAAGGGAATTCTTTATTAAAATTATAATGCGTTATCCCAAAGTTTAATCCCCAGTTTACCCATTTTCCCCTTCAGTGTAGTCAAAGATTTACCAAGGTGTTTATTCATAAGGATCAATAATAAAAGATACCAATATAGAATCTTTTAGACACAAGACTCCAAATATGGAATCTATTTTTCAATATTAATTTAAATCATATCAAAAAATTAATTTTATAGGAGACAAAATAACACAACTAGAATAGTTCTTTTAGAAAAATGAATTTTAAGGTATAAAATTATTTTTATATCAATTTTTACCATAAAATTTTTTGTAATGAACATATATTCATTAGTAATAATGTAATAAAACTTTTAATAAATTTAAATATTTTTTAAAAATAATTTATCATTTTAAATTCTCTAATGAAAAGTACTTATTTCTGGAAAAATCTAAATTTTTCAGTATTATCTAGAAAATCAATCTTCTCACCAAAATAAAAAAATTCCACCCTAAGAAAAAATATTATGATAATTTAATAAGTTATATTTATTTCTAAGAATAAAATTTTACATAGTTACCTAAATTAATTATAATCTATTTGAAAAAACGTAATAAGAATATTTTTTATCATAAATGAAATTTGAAACATTAAATGACATTAATAGATATTTTGTTATTATTAACTAAGAGTTAATAAATAATTTTTTTATTTATTAATACATTTATTAATTTATTTAATAATGTGTTTACTCATATTCATAATTTAAAATTCAATTTTTTTATAATATTAATTATTAAATATATCACATTTTATTAAAGCTTGGTGTTTTACATTAAGCATTCAATAGATTGTAATATCATCGTAATAAAATTTATTGTATTCCATTGACCCCACTACCAGATATAACCATTCCCTCACATTTTTATTAGTATTTAAATTTTTAGTATTAGAAGATATTTTTTTTGAAAACCACCCTCATAGAGAGGGATAAAAAACATCCCTTCAAAAGGGGAAGAGGGAATCATAATGCATAATAAAAATTGAACATAATAATGTTCCCTCATACATATAATGATAGTTTGAAGTAAAAATGTATACATAGAGAAGAAAACTTAAATTTAAGGACTAATATTTGGGATTGAGAACTTAATCATGAGAAATTTAGACAATATAAAACCAATAATCAATGGTATGTGAAAAAGGTATAATTTCATAATAAATATTGTTAAATTTATATGATTTCTATGTTACTTTTCTTAAATATGACTATTTATTTTAAAATCATGATAAAGTGAAGGAGAAAATATAAATACATTATTTATTTACATACCATATGCCCAAATTCACTCTTTTTGAGTTTTGATCAATTTTCACATCATCAATAAGACTATGAAAGGAATATTAAACAAGAATATTTTGATGCCTGAGTACTAAAAATTACTTTTAATATATCATAAGATCCATAAAATTTGAGAAATACATTCTTCCTATCAATTTATATTGTCCAAAATAAAAATAATAAGCACGAGTTATCCAATATTATAAATCAAACTTTATATATTATAAATCAAACTTTATCCTTAAATAATTACACTAATAGGTGAACCTACACTACTACATATGTAGAAAATATTTAAACACATCAAAAATATGTATAAATAAATTAATAATCAAAAAAATATTTAATATTTTTAGTAACTTTTAAACAATCAACATAACATTAATCCCCAGAAAAACATATAGTATATCTAAATGATAAATTCCAAATATAAAAAAACATAGATAAATATTCTTCTGAAAAATGGAAATAACATAAAATACAATATAACCCCAATGAAAACATACCTTTTTTAAAATATTAACTCAATCCACATTCTTAAAATAAATTCATAAGAAAAAACAATTATTTTATAAATCCATAAATTTTTTAACCTCCACCTAAGAGAACATAAACAATTTTTTCATGATATAAATTATTACTTCTATAGTTGTTAATAGTAACCTATTTTCATTATAAAAAAACAATTAACCAAAGTAAACATAATTACTTAGAAATCAATCACATATTAACTATATTCATTCCCATAATCTTGTGTTATCCATAAAATTTAACATTAAAATTAACCCCAATTATTGATAATAAGTACATACCAACATATTCATCTAAATAATTAAAGATAAATAATTTATAAAATTCCATAAATTTTTCATGAGATAAAAAAATATAAAACATGTGGTTAAAACACTTTAGATATATAATTATAGAATCAAAATAAATAATAAGTATAATCATTTCACCTTACTTTTATTTCATAACATTGTTCCTTTCCTTACTCTAAGTGTTAAAATTTTTATAAGGTTGTTGGGTCAGAAAATTAACATGTTCCCCACATATAATAAATTGAATTTATTTTAAATTATACTATCTATGACTTTCATATCCACAAATAATAAATCTATACTTTTCATTAACACATTATCCTAGATAATGCTTCATATAATCGCAATGTGATTAATTTTGAAATCACTTTGTTATGAAGTAATCACTAAATGATCATTAATAAAATACAATATTCAACTTTTCTATGCATTAAAAATCTCATTGAGTATTAAATTGTTAATCATATATTATTATAGATGATTAGGCAAAATGAAATGGTTTTTCATTCTATTTCCTATTTCATTATTTTTCACATGAGGATATTCATTTAATTTTATTAAATATTAACCATTAACTGGAAACCTTTTTTGTATATACAATATATAAATCCTAAAACCATAGCGAGAGAAACACAAATCATATTTAGATACCACATAATCATGAAAAATAGTTTATAGGATGTCAAAATTGTTACAACTTATTTTCCATATATAACACAATATGTTATTCCAATGTCATTCTTGGTTATTATCTATTTCAATTCATTAAAAAAATTTATACTTTTTTTACATGAGTAATTAAAATACCACAAGAGTTTTAAACATGGTACGAAGTATAGGAACACTCACTGTTCACCATAATGATAAACAAGATATACTCAACCATTTTTTTGTGTGTTTATTACCACTGGATACATTTATTCTGAAACCACATCCACTTACATTGTTAAGAAAGGTGTGTATTGGTAAGAAACCTAAACAATCTATAACTTACACACACATTTGGTTGTTATCATATACATGGGCTTATCCCTAGTGTTTTCAACAATGTTTTCTATCCTTAATATCCAAATATTAACTAAACCTTGATTTGATACCAAATATAATGACCCAATATTGTTAAATATAACTATTATATATTTTTAGATGAGTACTCAATATATAAAAATAACATCCATTTTATAACCATAATTGGTTAGTATCATTGGTTACTAAAAAATATTATTTTGGTTCATATATCATTATCACTCATAATTTCCTCCTCACATTCTATCCTTCTTGATAAACATACATAAAATTATTTTTTATAATCAGGGAAAATGAACCCTATGAAGTTTGACCACTTATACATAGTAAGGGTAAGCATGTGATTTATCATTCGATGATTAAATAATGTATTTAGAAAAAAAATGATGTTAATAGATAATAATCATATCTTAAAATTTTCATACTTAAACATTTATAGATAAAAAACATGAATAATGGCATAAATCTATAATTTCATATATGTGTGTTATAATAGAGATAAATCATCATTAATCAATTATGAACACCGTGTTCAAATCATGATCATTAAATTCTTTTTAGAATCTTGTTGAACCATCATTTTTATAGAAACTAGTTCAAAAATAATTGGTTAGATACAAATACCATCAAATAATATTCTATTATGATTCAATAAGTGTTACCCTTTTATAATGGACGATGAATCCTCACATATTTCCAATAGTGGAAAATGCATTTCAACATGCATCCCATAATTATATCATTAGATATCAAACATTACCCAATGAATTTTAGGGATGTGTAATAACAACACTATCCTTCCAATAATGAAAACCATAGAAATTTGTTCCAAAACCTTATTAAATAATTAGCATATCATCGTATCATAACTAGTACCATGATAAATGGATTAATAAGGATTTCAAAAATTCATCATACCATAACCGATGGAATATAAATATGTTTTAGAAAAATATTATTATTAAAATAATGAATCATTTTATGAGTTTATATGGATAGAATCATTATATCATATCACTATCAAATAATATTATCCAAAAAAGGATGATGTAAAGAATGCAAATTAATTCCAAATATCAATATAATATTTATTGAGTGTAATATCCATTTCCTTTGAAACCATTTATTTCAAATTAAAATAATTCGCAAATTTTAAGGAAAACATTTCTATGAAAAGAACCGTGGAAAATATTTTAGACCATATATGATCCAAAAATTTTGCCTTTAGTATTATTACATTTTTAAATAATTTAATAATATAAAATTATTATTAAATATAATTAATAAAAAATGTTAATATTCAATTAATTTTACATAATATACAAGAAGAAAATATTTAATAAAAATATAATATTTTGACACAACCCTAATATTTAATATTTATCTAAAGATAAATTTTAACACAACAATTGATCAAAATTTATTTACATTTAATAATGTTATTGTCATTTGTTTTATTTTTCTATTAATTAAACAAATAATATATTATAATGTATATGAATATAAGGTATTTCTTTTCTCGTTGAAAATTTGAAATAAATTAAAATGATAAGATAAATTAATTTATAATTCCAATATATATTTATATATAAGATTATAGTATTTTTATTCTTATATAAAAAATATAGATATATTAAAGGCAATATAGTGTTATTTTATATTTATTATTTATCTAAATTAATATGATGTTAATAATTGAATAAAAATGTATCCAAGTTTCAATATATTCAATAAATTTATAAAATTGACCAAAATTTACTCCTTAAAATGGATAAATGAATGATTAAGACAATTTTTATTTATTTATCCCATATCATTGACATCATTTTATTATAATTACCCTTGTTGTGGTGATAAGTATTTACCAAGGAAAATATTCATAATGACCATAAAAAGTGACATAATTAACAAATTTGAACCTTGTGATAACAATGTTGAACCAATTTTTCATTATTTAGTTCTTAAAATTGGAAAATTTTAATTTGGTAGACTACTGCCAAACATAATGAAAAACTGCTTTAAAAATGACTTTTAGGTATAATTTATTTTATGAATAATTCAATAATAATAATGATTCAAATGAATATAAGTAGATTATATATAATATATTATACGTATTATAACTTTGAAATAGTTTTTAAACAAAAATAACCTCACAAAATTTTAAAATGATTATACAATAGTATATAAGAATCAATGTTTTTTCTATTCACTGGAAAGTCAATCCTTTTAGAAAAATACAAAAAATTAACCCTTGGTGAAATTTTATATGATGAATAATAAAATTATTCTAATTTTATAAAAAATATTATCAAAAAATATTTATAATTTTCGTCCACTACATGTAGTAAATTTTAATTTTAGATAAAAGTCATTTAGATTCATTAAATAAATTCAATAGAAATTGTTTTCTTATATATCAAAAATATTCTAGGATAAAATAATTATAAAAAATATATTTTTTTATTAATATTTAACTTTACTTCTAGATGAATTTCCAGGTCATCAATTAGATTATGAGATCATGTTTTCATTTATAATTATTAACAATGTTATGACAATATAAAATAATATTTATAGAATGACCATAATTTTATTGAATGAATTGAAGATGAACCTCTCTGAGAATATATATATATGGGATTTATAGATTTTATTTTTCCTTGAACTGGTAGATTATCATGAGATATAACTTCCCTAAATAGTTTTACAACAGTATTTCATTGATAGACCATCATGGGATTATTTGGGATATCAAATTTAATTTCCCTATATAAGAAATAAATGTAGGATAAGTGTACTAAGATCTTATCCCTTCACAAATATCATGAAATTTGACTCAATAGAGAATAATAACATTTATAGGAAGCATATTCCCAAATACATCTATTATATATGAGTGTTTTACATAGAATTAATTTGATACATCATTGCATTCTTTCATCGATATTTTAATATCAAAATATATGTAGAGTTTTATAAAATTATAAATATTTCAATTGATTTAATGATATATTATAAAATTTTATAATTTAAATAATGAGTCTACAAGTCTCATCCTAAATTTCATGATTCAATCCTCATTTACAAATAAAAACCCAAATAGTTTCCATCAGTATTAGAAAGTAGTATTCATTTTAAAGAATCATATGATAAAAAAAATTATTTCCTATGATTTCATAAAATGTTAAAATTGATTCTAGCTTATGATATAGAATATTAATATAAATCACATGTCGTAAAAAATACAATTATTTAAGAATAATTCAAATATTTATATTCTCAAAAAATAAATATTTTTTCTGATTTTATTTTGGAAATGTTGAATTATATACTAAACAAGAAAATAATAGTAGTAAATAAAAGTTATAACCAATTGTAATGGAAAATGTGAAACATAAATTAAAATAAACTTCATTAATAAAAAATAAAAAAAATGATAAAAAGGGAATTTTGTTTTATTCGATATATGTGAATTAGTATTATATAATTTTGGAAAATAATATTATTTCAATGAAGGTAAAATTAGATAATTTTTATATATCACAATAATATAAGATATTTATGTAATAATCAATATGAAAATAAGTGTAATTTTAGTAGATTTTTACTGAGAAATGTATAAATCAATATTAATTAAAAATAATTTTGTGCGGGATCCAAAACTATAAAAATGTTGTCAATAACTCTATTGAGTAGCGACCTAGCTAGTAACATAATTTTATATTTTACAACATAAGATATATTATGGAAGTTAATGGATATAGTGGTGTTCTAAAATTGAATAAATTTATTAATAGATCACAGAATTTTACAATTCTGGATCAAAAATTACTTATCACCAAATGGTATTTCAAAAATAATAATTCATGAAACATAATGAAAATTCATCAATATCAGTTAACATTTATTATAGATTTTAAAAAATAGATTTAAAAATTCAATAGATATTGACAATTTTTAAACCAACAAAATTTTTAAATCAAAATAATTTAGTATATCCAAAAATACTCATATCAATATTATTCCCCTAATTATGTTCTTACAACAACATTATTTGATTTAATGTAATGCATTATTTTTATTATTATATATAAATATTAGAAAATTTAAGAGTTATAAAGAAATGTATGGTTCTTTTTCATTCAATAATACTTCCATTTTATATCCCTATTCACCTATTTTCCCCCTTATGTCCCCATGAATGAGAACCTATAAAATGATACATCACATGTTTAAGACATTATGTGTTTATCCCCACATGTGTAGTTTCCCCCATGCACTAAAATAATCCACCTTTTTTATATAATGTGCACCCCCATGGGTATTGATTTGGGATACATTTAATTTGAATCTAGAAATACTCATAGGATGAATTATTCATTGGTTTGTTTTTTAAAAAATGTCAAGTATCTTCTTAAATACTCTTCTACTCACACTATGTCCCCATTTAATTTATTTTTAGTAAAAAGATATATGGATCCGTGTTATAAATTAAATACTTTAGAGAACCATTAAAAACATAGAAATTAATAATTTCTGGAATAATACTCATTAAAAAAATAATTATACATTATTGTACCCTCACACTTTTCAAAATAATGAAATTAATAAACTCACTATTCTTGAGAAATTATTATAAAAATCGAAAACACAATAATATTTAAAGGGTAGAATGTTTTGTATCATCTTTTTCATAATGAAATATTAACTAAAATATATGCAAGTGAAATATATATTATAAAAATTATTAATATTATTTAAATTATAATACATAGTTGGTGATTTCGTATTTCAAAATTCCACTAGAATACCTTCAGTCTCCCTTATAATTTCACAAATTTAATGCATGCCCCAAATTATTATATGTATCCTTAGGATGGTAAATAATACATAAATTATTTCTATGTATATTATATTATATATCATCTCCCATTAATAATTCACAAAATTCACATTGATATAATATTATGTATCCTATATTCAAGTTAAAAAATATAACTATGCACTAGTAATTCATAAATTCTCCAAACTATAAAATATTAAAAATATACCCCATAATATCATCATAATAATTATTATCCTCCACGAAAAAAAATAAAAAGATCCAATTGTATTCCTACAAGTAAAATTTAACACTTATGAGAATCAATCAATAAATTACAAAATGTATTATATACAAAATATAACATCAAATATTACTCAACTATAGATCATTTAACATTAAGAAATATGACTATAAATAAATCCAAAAAAATATTTTTAAAAAATATATTATTTATAATAATAAAACTGAAATTTGTAATTCTAAAAACCAACAATTAGTAATTAAATTAAATTTCTAAAAAAATACATTTAACATTGTGAAATTTGATCAAGTACAAATTGATAATTTAGCTTTAAAATTAAAAATTCTCATAAAAATTTATGAAATTTGAATTCTTTAAAATGATTTATCAAGATTCAATTATTTATTATTGAAAAAACATTGAATTTAAATTCATTATAGTTTCATAAAATATTTTCTAAAATTTTTTAAATAAATAAAGTGGAATTTAATTCCTTCATAATTAATCTATTTATAGTCTTAATGAGATTAGTTCAAAATATCCAGTAAAGTAAATTGAATCAGAAAAATTATTATAATACCAATGAAGTGGTTATGTTTATAAAGTTTTCCCCTATAGAATATTTCATGCAAAAATGAATGGTATCACTAAAAAAATAAATTTTTAGAAATAATATGTATTATAGTTTTTAAAATTATAATAAAATATAACAAAATTTATAGGAATTTTACCAAAATCATTTCTCAGATGAATTTTTCTTAAAATATTTTAATTTTATTCCGTGTGAAATAAAAAAAACATAAAATAGACCCCATAATATTTTATCTCAACATAAATAAAATCAAAATGATGTATTAGTGAGCCAAATAGAAATTAACAAATTATTATAATTAAAATAATTTGTATCTTTTAGTGTAATTATCTCTCCCATGATTTATATATCATTATATGCCTATTTCAACATAATGTTTATTTTTTAACTATAATAATGAGGTTCAAATTGAATTTATAATGTAAAACATAATCCAAAAAATTCAAGAAGAAAATATATTTTTAAAATTTGAAAAAATATATGCTACTAAAAGAAATCCATGAGAAAATAAAATTATGAAACAACATAAATGTAATCAAATAATCACTAATTAAGTATGTTTTTTCAAATTATCAATATAATTACAAATACCAATGAAATAATAAATCTAAAAAATCAATAAATTTTTGGCTATGCAATCAAATAAATATAATTTAGCACAAAAAAACAAATCTCCCCAAAATAAATTGGTATGTTTTCCTTAACACTGACCTGTAATGTGTAAGAACAATAAAATTAATTTTATGATGAATATGATTTTTACATTTATCATTCAAAATAATGATATAGGTTAACAATAGTTTTTAAAATACAATGTTTTCCCCATAAACAAAACTAAAAGTAAAAGAACAACATGAAAACAGGGTCCAGAAACTACAAAATATATCATTCCATTAACAGGTAATATAAATAAAATATCATTGTTTATGATAATGTAAAAAATATTCTCAAATAATTATAGAAACACACATGAAATTTTTATATCACATCACATAGTGAAATTAAAATAATATATGAATCCAACATTATTTGACTCATTATGTCATTATGTGAAAAAAATTTACAATACAAAATTTTAAAAATATAATGTTAAAAATAAAATAGGATATATTATTAAAATATAAATGTGATTAAATTACTGAATACTGAAATACAATATCTTATAACATTGTATATTTAATAAATTTTTTTAAATGAAAACTATCTCCCTTATATTCCTAAAATAACTTCTATATAAAAATATCACATGAACATATGATTGAGAAGGATAACATAATATTTCGAAAAATAAATCCTAAATTAAATAATACTAGATTTTTAGATTATGGAGAAATTGGTTCATTATTTCTAATTTTTTTTGGACCCCTTAAAAATAAATAATAATATCTTTTTCTAAATGATCTCATATATTATTCTCATGCGGATTTTATAGTATGTTTAAATTAATGATGAACACATGGAATAATAATATGTGAAATACCCTATTATCCCATGAAATAAAAGGGTTCCAAAAATATTATATTTAATGTAAACACAATATTTTTCCTATAATAAAATAATATATTAGTTACAAATTCTATCATAGTAACCTATTTTTATTTCAAATTAATGATGAATAAAAATATTAAGAATACGCTTTGGTTGAATCCGATGAGGAATTAATTTTTATTACATTAATTAGAATCACAAACTTTACTATTTACATGAAAAATATATCATTTATTCCCTTTGAATTCCACATGAATTAATGTTTGAATCCTTGGAAAATGACTATAAGTGGATTCTATTTATTTCCAACCAACTAAACACCCCGAACAACTATCAACCTATCAATGGATAAAGGTCTAGTCCATTCAAACATATATTTTCTATAAAAAAATATACTATAATTTAAAATTAAAAACTAATAAATGTACGAAAATCACTTATTTGGATAATTGATTCATGGAAAGTTTTAGCTACTTATTTTTAATACCAATAATTTTTATTCGATTTTCTCATAGTCTAATCCTACTCAATAAACTCTATAAATAATAAATATCAAACAACTATAAATTCATTATTCAAAACCTTCATAGACCAAAAATATATATACTCTAATTATATATAAAAGTGGAATGATTTTCCAATGTAATTTATTTAATAATAAATCCCTATGGGATTTTGGAATGTAGTTTTATAATCTTACAAGGTTTCACCATGATCCAACTATATTGAAACATATAAAATATAAAACAGTCTTTTATAGGGTGTGATTAAATTCTATGTATGATATCTTTCCCTATGCAATAGACCATGCATGAAAATTAATGGTTTTTTATACACCCATATATATATATACATCATCATTTTGAACTAAATTTCTGTAAATGTAGTTAAAATCTTAGTGATAAATTATTTAGGTACACAATATTTCAAAAAAAATTATTTTTGAATTTCAAAACATTATTTACATGATTTTATAGATGTTCTGTTGGCTCTACACATGTAGAGACATAATAAACTTCAAAAACAACATATACACAGAAGTAAAAAGTTTTTATAGACATGTTCTTTGTACATGGACATAACAACAATTCTTATGGAATGATATCATAGATATGGGCATGTCTGTTATAGAACCTACTGGCATGGAAACAACCATATGTCTATAGCCAAGGAAAATGTTTGTGGATACACAGGTTTATCTATATGGGATATTATATGAAGGGTTTTTCCCATGGAGTATATATATTTCCAAAGATATATATACCATTACCATGTTTTAATTGGAAAATTAATCTATTATTTTGAAGTTGTGTCTCACCAAATATTTTGATAGCCAATTACCACTCCATTTAATGTGAACTATTATATACCTATTCACTACACTATATATATCTCAAAATAATCATTAATTAAATTGTGTATTTGAAAAATATTCACAAAAAGTTTTATAACCCCAGAAATTCAACATCATTCACATGTAAAATTAGTTACAGATATATTCACCATTTTAAAAATATACATATAACTCCATATTTATAGATATTACTAATGTAACATCTAAAATATAAAATGGATTTTATGTTTTGAACATAGGACTCATGTTCCTTACCTAGTGACAAATTCCTTAGATCTATGATAATTATTTAGGAACATTTATATGTATGTATATATATGGATATATAAAAACAAGAGGTAATGAGTTTTGATCTATTGATAATGAAAAAAAATAATTAGTTCAATTTTACTCTACTAAATCAAATAATTCACCACTACATATATATATATATATTATAATCGGTTTTAAATATAGTCTTCTAGAAAATCATGGATATTCCTATGAATATATTGTTCTAATGAATTGGAAATATACATGATCAACCATATATATGGATATTGGAATCATGATTTATTAGTTATGTATATGTTTTTTTCTGTGGGATATATCCTACACTATGGAAATGGTAATTTTTACACAAGGATATATGTTTTCAAGGGAAACACTATAGCCACATCCATTTTTTACAATGGCGAGAGTCGTGTTCTAGAAACTATATCTTAGGTGAAAAATGTCATCTGGATATTGGATCTTTAAACTGACAAACATACACTTCATTTTAGTGGCCAAAATATTATTTCACATGAGAACTTATTTCAATGATCATGGGTGATCATGGATATTGTTAGCCTATAGCCATGTGAAGTTTTTTTCATTTATATAACCATATGGATAAATGTATTTTTTTAGTAGTTCCATTATAATTCTAATAAGGAAATGGTCCCATGAATTCTCAACCATTGCCATAAAAAATATATACCCCTAAAAACCACTTTTCAAGACGTTATTTCAATTTTGCAATATTTTCTATACATTTTTATTTATCACCTATGACCTGAAAAATTAATGAATATATAAATATATTCTTATTACAAAAGAATTATGGTAAAACATTTTGAATTATTATCTACCACCGTAGTGACCTCCTTAATGTGAATAGTGAAATATCTCTAAAATAGGTATCTTCTATTTTTATTTACAATACTTATTAAAATTACAATATCATACCTCATAATTATAAATCGGATATCATAAACATAATATTTAAGATAAAAAATTAATTCATTAATTTCTGGGGTGATACTGGGGGAAATGATTTTAAAAACTAGGAAATTCAAAAAAACAAATAAAAAAATATATTTAATTTAGATAATTTTTTCATTTTCAACTAGAATGTATGAGTTAGTATATCTTTTATTGTTACTTTGATTATTAGAAAGTCAAAAAATATTATAGGTAACTATTCATTTAAATCTGTTATTTATTCATAATTTTGTGATCAAATACATTAAAATAAGGTAACCTCTAATGTATTCTACTCTTGGCCTCCTTCCTAGCCAAAATACAGTTCTTGGTTACATTAGAATTAAAAAATATTCCATTAGGAAAAATAAAATATGACATAATATTATCAAGGTAAAAAATATCATACATTTTCTCTTTCTATATTATTGTTTTATTCCATTGGGTATTACAATATTTCCATCTAGAATAATAGTACACATTAATCCTCTACTTTATTATCGTTCGTAATATAAACTCTAAACCTATATCATTGTCAGTATCTATATTTTCTAATTGAAAATTCAAATCATAGGTAGTGTGTATGGTTTATAAGAATAATTTTTATTAATAATATTTAAATTTTATAGGATATTTTCTTTAGAGTTATGGGTTTTGTATATTACCTACAAATAGTATTAGGGACTTCAATTCATAGATAATTATTTTATTAATCACATATAAAAATTAGAATCACCTAAATGTAGTATAATTCCAATAAAATTATCAATTGGTAAAATATTTATTATAATATTTATTTTATCTATATATACATTTATTCCCCTCATAGAAAACAATATTCTAATCATAATCTTCTCGTGACTAGAAATGATATTTTTCACAATTTAATACATCTTTTGTCATGTATGATCCCCCCAAGATCAATATTAAATTCCATAGAATGGTTAAAAAGTACTCCGAAATTGGAATAACAATCCATTAAAAATTATATTATAAACGCAATCAATTGTAGATAATAAAAAAATATATCTCTAAAAATAATATGGAGAAAAAAAATAATGAAAGGGAATTTTCCGGTAGGAAAATTTTACAAAAGGACATATGAATTGTGTTTTTAATAATTCCTAGGTGATATTAGAATATTATTATAACTGTAATATCCATCATTAAAACAATAAAATTATTTATTAGTTATTCATTCATTTAATTGGGTTTTAAATGGGATAAGAGAACGGTATTTCCTAGTAGAGGAATTCAACCTTTTTTTTATTTTTCATAGCATATCAATTTACTGATTTCCTAGTATTAAAATATATATTCTTATATTTAGTGGTAAAAAACATTTTTTATAACATGTACTGTACTAATCTAATAGAAATCCAAGATTATATATATTATTCAAGAATCTTTTAGTTTGAGCACATCCACTCTTACAAACACTTTTATATTACATTAAATTTGTATTTATCCTTCAACTCTATGTTTTTTATGTGGTCTTATAAGGTTTTTTTCTATAGAAAATGATGGATTAATCCCCTTTATATAAAACAATTTTCTTATCAATAATATTATTGTATAGTATTAAAGAAAATAATAACCTATCTTTTTTAAATTTTCCGAGATTAGTTGAACTTATAAAAGGAATTGTGAAATGTTCTCACAAAATGAGTATTTACAATGAGGTAGATATGGTTTATTCTCTATATAAAGTTTTCATGGGTTAAAGTATGTAATTTTGGGCTGAGTTTCCATGGCCATAAATGTATAGTATAATGAATGATAATAGGATAATGAAATCATATTCTTGAAAAAAGATATTTATATTTGATAGCTCATCACATAACAAATTTCATTTCACATTTATACTAATGTGGGATCATTTTCATATTCATAAATGGTTTTTAAAAATTAATCATCGGGTCCATCAATAGGAACCTCAAATATTAATAATTCATATATTGAGTAGTTTTAATAATTTGTAGGTTTTTAATACTTTTAGAAAACACTAACCTCTTCTATCTTGTACCCAAATTCATTATAATCTTTACTTTTTAAAATCATACCATGGTAATTATGGTATAATTAAAATTTATACCTAGATTGTTAGGGACATCATTAAAATTATTAATATCCAAAATAATGAAATATTTAGTCAAAAATAACATACATACCCCTGCCAAATGGTATTCAATTCTACCAATATGATGTTTGATATAATGGTTAGAAAAGAACAATTAAAATTTTTTGGTTTGTCAAAATCCAAATCACATGTTTTGAAATAATGAGAAATGAATAATATTTATGCTCTCCCAAAGGCACAAAAATAACTTAATTGAATAAAATTTTCAAATTTATAATGGATTTGAAGGGTACATAATTAATCTTTTTTCGGAATCATATTTTATAGGAAATAATAATATTCCTCAATGGTTATAAAATTTAAAATCCACTCCAAAGTCTTCTTTTTAATAATAAATTTTCATAATTTAAAATATTAAAGGATATGAATTATTAAATAAATGAATGTGAATTAAAATTTCAGCTTCTTGAATAACGAAGAAAATAGTAGTAGTTTAGGATCTTATTATTTCATAACAATTAGGGGAAATTGTATATATAGGGGAATTTTTAAAAAATAAGAGGTACGACAACAATATATTCTTTATCTATGTCTCATTATTTATTTAATTTAAATTTCATTAATTTTACTTTTTTAAAATAGGAAATGAAAATTTATCTAAATCCCAAAATTTCTATCAATTTTTTAGATTCTATTTTTCAATTTTTTTTATATTCATATTTTTTCCAATTCTGGTTTATAATTCTATATTATCATACCTATATTACTCTTTAGTTTCTACCGTCTCCTAGTTGTAATAGTAATGATGTTTTACCTAAGGTTTAACCTAGTAGTTCATGAAAAGTTACCATTAATTTGTAAATTTATGCGCCTTTACGATTAACCCAATTTTAAATCAAAGATATGATTTCAAGAACATTTTTTTGGAATATCAAGTGTCATGATCAGTATTATATTAATAGAACATGAAAAACATATATAACATCATCCCATTTTGTTCATCTTCATAAACAGATTGGTTAGTACTATTTTTATATTTTAATTTGTTTCTTCGATGAATTTGGGAACTATGAGAAGTAAGTATTTTGAGAATTATATATTCACTCCATGAAATATCATAATAGTTCCTACTACCTTGGTGATTATTTTTTGATAACATATCTTTTTTATCTTGAAACCTTTGACCATGTTTAAAAAATTTAATAGTTTAAATGTACTAGGTATCCATAACAAATTCTTTTGTACTCACTTAAATTCATAGAAAATCCATAATGAACACGTTATTATCAAATATTTTAATTTAGATTTGAAAAAATAATTATTCACACTATTTTTAGCATTAATATTTATTAGAGAAAAATATTGGTCCTTATGTTTAGCTAAATATGAATTTATTTACTAACATTAACTTGTATATTTTCACCCATAATTATCATATTAACAAATAAGTTTTGTGTTGATGAATTAGATCTAGGTTATTTTAAATATACATTAAATAGACATTATTTTTATATATGTAGTTCCCACAAGATAAATGATGTATATTATTATAACAAGAATACAATAATCCCATATTGAAATAAATCATAAAAAACTAGTGGTAGGTTTATATTGGTGAAATTATATAGTATGATACCCATACCTACATTAGGATTCCTGAAAATACTATCCTCTATCATATACAAAGAACATTATCTTAATCCTATACTCTCACATTATCCTTATAAATTAAATGTTCATTATCAAGTAATTATATAGTGGTTATATGATTTATATTATGTTCTCATGTAATTTTAAGAACCAATTTATAGTATACCCCTATATAAGAAATGAAAACATTCATAAATTATAGTAATCTAATCCTATCTAGTTATAAGGATTTTCATGAAATAACAAATATAAATTTCAAATGAAGGATATAGAGTCCTCATTTCTTATGTTATAAAATGAAGAAATAACATATATAAATGATTAACCACATAGATTCTTTCTATCCATGTTATATTAAAATAATAAGGATTTCATAAACAAAAAAGTATATCATAATCAATCATCCATGTCTGATATATGTTCAATTTTTTAATATTAGGATGAATTACATGATCTTCATTTCCCAATGCTTTCTCCCTTAAATAAAAATTTATGTCAGTTATTTGTTTTTACGATTACTTTTTTTTCAATATTTCTGAAATTAATGGCCCTCTATTTTTACGATTAAACCAATAATAATGTTATATTAAATTTTATTAAAAAAGGATATAGATTTATTTTATGTTGATATTTTATTCTAGGAACACATTTCTCATTCTCCAGATCTATATATTTTTTATGATAGATTACATTTAAGAATACTATTTATTTTCTAGTTGCATGACACTAGTATAATATAAGAGTATTTCGAAACCAAAGGGAATGAATAATTTTTGACTAATAAGAAAAAAATCAATATAGTGTGTAAAATTGAAAAAAAATTAATTACCTAATGGATATATAGTTGAATTGTGTATAATTATGGATGTGAAGTAGAAATGAAAATGGATAAGAAAATATAGTCATAGAGAAGTTGAAATTATATAAAACATGTATATCAGAAGAAATAGAATACAATTAGTGAGGAATTATTATGTAATATATGGGAATTTTAATTTATACAAATTGTAAAATTTATATTTCAATTATACTAAAATATAAATATTGATATAGTAAAATAATAATAATAATAATAATAAATATAATAATAATAATAATAATTAAAATTTTAATGAGTTTGCATTCTTGCTAACCTAATTCAAGATATTTAGATTCAAACTCTAAATTATCAATGAACAAAAAAATTCATGTTCAAAAACAAATTCGAATGTTTAAAATTAACCACATAATAAAAAAAATGTTTGTAAAATATTTCATTCCTCAATTAGGTTTTCTATAAAAATTATTCTTAAAGAAGGAAAAAATGAATCATGTTAAACTGAAATTGATACATAGTTTTTGAGAATAGTAACTGTAAATAAATTAATGTTTAAATGTAGTGAACAATCCAAAATTAATAATTAATGAATATTTAATAAAGGAAAAGTTGTAATAATTCATATTCAACTATTTTTTTATATAAAAATCCTACTGAATTAGGGAAAAAATATTTTTACAGAAATAAAGAAACAAAGGGTATTATAATAGTTTTAAGGAAATGAATATTTACTTTTGATTTGATCATACATCTTCCATAAAACCATCCTCACCTATTCTTCCTTTGAATATGATGTGAATGAACAATAGGTAAATCCTATATATTATGGTTTTTCTTATTATAGTAGTCATCATGAGATTTATGTTTCCTACATTTATTATTAGAATACCACATTAAAATTCCTCATTAAAAACATCTCAAATATCATTATTTGAACTAGTGACATGGTGGTATCCAAAATTTATTTCATTCATCATGGTAAATGTAGCTAACGATTGTAATATAATGCACTCTCCCCATGTGAATAAACATCAACAACAAGTAATTAAAATTTGAATGAAATCTACACCTGATTCATTAAATAATGCTTCACTTTAACAATATACACACACTTACCAAATACATAACTAACCAAACTAATCCTATAGTGACCCAATATAAACCATACTTAAATAATACATTGAAAATTTATCATAACTATTACATATCACAAAAATTGTAAAGACACCTCCACAAAATATTCTAGTTTTTGAGTGATTAGAATCATAATCATATTATTCTATTATAATTTCTTTATACTCGAACTTATCTAACATACCATCATGATTTAACAGAAATTGGAATTCACAACCTACTTAAAAGGAATCATATAAAAGAGATGAGCTCAAAAACTCATTAAGATAAAACTGAACAACATTTCACCATGATTCATAATATAATTAAATAAAAAACCAAATGAAAAATATAAATTTCTTATTAATATGACATGTTCAAATCGGGGTTTTCATTATCACATTGTAGAAGGAAACTTAATATCAATTTAAAAAAAATATAATGTTGGAAAAGGGTATGGAATCATGAAACATTAAACATGTTGGAAGAAGCATGTTTATAGGAACATGACTCTGTCATCAAAGAGATGAAAAATATAAGAATAGAAAATATAATTCAATGAATCCTGATAATATTTTCACCACATATATGTCTTGGGATAATAAATCTATAACATCATGGTAATGGAATAATCCTATCATGTACACATGGCCTTGGGATAAAAAATCAAATGTGCATGTAATGTTTTTGATAAATACTCTCATCTACCCCTGTGATTGGGATAATTTCTCAAATGTATTACATTATCTTCAGATACATCATCTCATATTCCCTTTTTCATGTGATAATTCCTCTCATGTACCCTTCAAATTCAGATAAATAATCTCTAATATCATTTGTCTTGGTATAAATAATCATGTGTACCCTTTTGATCTAATGATTTATAAACATTGATCATTGAATTAGAGGGTGATATTGGACCCCTCCCTTAATCATTTGTAATTTTGAGTGAAACATAATATCAAATCATTCTTATTTTAAATATTAAATAGGGGCATGAAAATGGTTTAAAAATATTTTTAGATTGGAATATATAAAAAACATAGTTACTAAATTCTAAAAAAACTCATAAAGTTGATATAATAAGAGTGGACATTTAGTGATCGATGGATCATTTCTCCTTTAGATAAGCATCCGTTTAAAGTTGAATATAAGTTATAAAAAATTATTCTCATTGATTTTTTTTCTTAATATTATCATTCAAAGATGATATTTCCATGTAACTATCCAACACAAATTTTACAAATGAATAGGAAATTTATTAAAAACATTCCATCGATATATATTTCATTAATGATTCTTGACCTGAAATAAAACATATGTTATACTATGAAGTAGAAGCGAAGAATATAAGATCATCATAATAGAAATCCATTTACATATTTTATAATAATGTTATTTAAATATTACATTGATAAAAAGATAATGCATCTATTTCATTCAAATGAATATATGGGTGAAAAAGGATCATTAGTGAAAATAAAATTTATTTCAAATAAGATAAATGAAAACATTATATAGAGAAAAAAATTATTGATATAGAAGAAAATGTCATTATATGTAATTGGAATTATTCTTAAAAAATTCATTTTTATGAAACAATATATCCATAAAGAACGAATTATTCATCATGAAAAATTATTTCCTGAAAAAATGAGGTGGAAATTTAAAATTTCATTATAAATTATTATATAATAACACATTTAAAAGAATTTTATACAATATAGGTTTATTATTTTTAAGGCCCCAGCCTTAAACATTACATAATCTTTAGTTAGGTTAATATTTCTCATTGAGGACCTTTTAAGGTCTAGAGTTTTTTATAATTAGGCTGTTACAATTACACTACATCTCAAAAATTGGAATTTAGACACTTTTAGTCTATCCAAAAAATTTCAAATAATTAAAACACATTAAAAAAAGGGTTATATTCTGGATTTAAATATTCATGAGTACTTATTTATTTTAACCTTCTTTATACCATATGAAAAAACATTTATAAAACATTGGATGAGCATAAATATATTAATAGGGGTTATACAATAAGGAAAGAAAAAATTAGTCTATCAATATATAAAAATAAATGATATCATACATCTCAATCACAAAACATGAGCTCCTTAAAATATCTCATGAAATCTCATTGAAATAATATATTGTAAATTTATCTTGTGGCATCTATAACATAATTTCATTGTAAGCTTCACAGTCACATAGGGTGTTACGTTTGGAATACACATCATAGTATATTCCAAAAATCTCTTAGGAGAAAAATTAATGTTTACCTCTATCATGTTACCCAATCCATTAGAGTGATATATCAGGCTCATCCACCCTTGGTGTATCATGGAACCAGCTGTATATGTAATCAATACCCAAGAATGTTAATGTAATGATAACACATGAACAAGCATAAAGGAAATCCAACATTTCCATATTACAATGACAATATATCATTCCAATATATTGACATAATCAATCTGTTATGAAAAATAATTTACAAAACCAATATATATAAAAATGATATGTGGTATTTATTTTACTTTTAAAAACATTACATCTTTTTAAGGAATCCAAATATAAAATTAATCTATTGACTACAGAGATGTGGTTGTCTAGGTGTATGTCAAAAAGATGAAATTTCCTTTATCATTTATTAAAACAGTACATAGAAAAAAGACTCCATTTGAATGAAATGAAAATAAAAAAATGCTTTATACACCATAAAAAATAATGTTACGTATAAGTAAAAATATTCTTATATTAAAGGCGATTGAGATGATGTCACTTTATAAAATTTGGATGCCTTACAATGTCACATTAAAATTCAAAATATTAGTTGATGGGAGAAAAAAGGGTTTCTCATAACCTGGACATAAAATTTAAATCAATGAGGATATTTAAAAACTTATCCCAATATAATAAAATTTAAATTAAAGGATATAACATAAAATAAGTCTTTGACTAAAAGATGATGGTGAAAAGTTCCCTTACATTGAGTCTGAATCATCACATATGTTCTTTTTTCTTCCTGAATAATAAACATAAGTAAATTTATACATTAATAATAATATTTTTCAACATTATTATTCCTTTTATTTTATTTTATTCCTTTCTATAACAATAATATAATTATTCATGTTCAAATCGGTCATTTTTACGATTTTCGGTACTTGAGTAAAAAAGTAATGTGTTATTATTAAAATTGTCCATGTGGTCAGAATTGCATTATCTCTAAAATTGTATTCATGATTTAAATATCATATATATCTAGTATATATGTATTTAGATCCCATATAGTTGTATGTAGACTAGTCCATAACATTTTTATATATGAAATGAAATACCCCATTCATGGAAACGATAAGCAGTTTCTATGCATGAATCATACATTCATTTCAAATTCATATTTAAAGGAATAAAAACTAAATGATACATCGGTATATTATAAGTCAAGTATATTTTATATTTTATATATGTTACATATTATAATTAACACCATCCTTTATTCGTTCCATGTGTGTAATGAACGAGTCCTATCACCTATAGGGGGCGATAGACCACACTTTCTCAAGTGAAATTATTATATTTCACATTGTGGAAAGAATAAAGGTATGAATTAAGTAAAAAATAGTCGTAAGAAAATATAAATATAATATATATCATATATAATTTTTTTTGTATCTTAATGGCCACCATTATAGGTGGAAGTGGAAAATTGAACAATCATCATTACTTGAGGTAGTAGTTCGCCGTACAAAGAAACCGTATGTTCATATCCATTAGATGGAGGTGTGTGAAAGTGCAATTATATTAATTCCCATAACAAAACACTATTATATTTATTATTCTAGTTTTTTATGTAATATATGAAGAATAATATAATAGTGAGTGGAGAAGTAAAATAATGGAAATGATCTTTATGGAAGATGCTACCTCTAAAACGTGTAACTTCTTTTAATTTGAGGAAAAAGGCATTCTAGAATTTCCTTATGCCTAAGGTAAGGATTATAGAAGGAATAAAGTGAATCTAGGATCCTATTTGGACAAATTTGGGATGTGAAAATGGGCATTATTTGTTTTGGTATGTGTTAATAGTGGTGGCCTTTTTTAAGAGGGAGGAGGGGTACTTTATGAATTTCATGAAATATTATTTTATTATAAACTTAATTTCGATTTTCAAAAAGACCAAAACTCTTTAATTCGAATATAATATGATTATTATTTGAAATAAATTAAAAAAATACGTTTTAGACATTTTTCGTTTTCATATTTAACCTTGTCATTTAGCTTCAACCCTTACTTAACTAATTTAACTCTTACCGTGTCTTCTTGTATATTCACACTATACAGTTAATATAATTACCATTAAATGAAAATATAACAAAAATTAGTTAATTAATGATACTTTAATCATAATACAAGTCATTTGGATGAATCATATATTTTTATGACTATTATATCATTTAATAAAATAGTATTTTTATAAAACTAAATCTATGTCAATTTTTATGCTATTCATATGATGACTTTTAAAAAATCCATGAAAACATTATTATTTTGAAAAAAAATCATTATTTCAAATATAAAATGTCATAATAATCCCCTAAATTCGTTAATGGAACAAAAAGATTCAAAATAAATAAATTTTGATATTTATAATCTCATTTTTATATCATTCATTAATAAGTTATTTACTACATACCTATTCTGTAATATATTAATTTGTTTATTTGATTTCTAAAATTATAAATAAAATACGATGATATAGTAAATATATTTATCTTCATAATAACTATTTATATTAAAAAATATCACTGATATTTATCTATATGAAATTTTTTTAACAAATAGATGTTTATATTACATTTTCCCTTACATTAAATTTATTCTCATAAAATGCCATTTTCACATCAATGTGGCTCCATGGGGTCCCAAATTTGACCCATGGTTGTCGATGGTTGGACATATCTTATTAAATTATATTAGTAAACTTGTTAACAAAAATTAATATTATTATAATATTGTTTTTTACCCTTATATAACAGATTTACCCTTTAACCATGTTAAATAAAATAATTAATGTAGTTACTGTTCAAAATGTCTAAAAATAAATGGTACCTATATATACAATTTGTACCTAATGATTCCAAATATTTAATCCATTTTTTCAAATATGAAACCCATAATTGTAATAAATTAATTTAAAACTAATTTACCTTATCAAATCCATAAATTAGTATTTTAAGAAGTAATAACTATCAAATGAATGACATGTGTTTATGTCCAATTTAAAATTGAAATTACATACATTGACCATAATTTTTTTAACTGATAAATACATAATCCACTCACTTTTTAAAATAAATTATAATAATAATATTAAAATATCAATAAATTAAATCTAATGGCAGTTTTGAATTAAAATGCATTATTTTTCACTATTCATAAAAATATGAATTTCATCAGAAAAATACCAAAATTTTATCAAATGTAAATTTTGATTTTATGATTCAATTGAAAAAGTTTATTTTATAAAATAAAAAATATTAAAATGACAGAAACAAGATTTTAAAAGGCTTCTCCTTCAAAAGGAGATAAAACAACCTTTTAAAAATATTAGAGTATTTCTTGCTCTAAATAAGGTTCATTTTTATTTTAAGCTTCTAATGAATATTGGATAAATTTAAATAAATTTAAATATAATAATATAGTTTTTTATAATTATTCTAGATTGGTTTTAACTACCACTTAAAATAATAATATTATTATATTAATTTTCAGAATAAAATAATGTTTTGTGCAACGTAAGATTTCAAAGAAACTCATTGATACATGTTGAGTGCGCTATAAGACAATGTGACCTCCTTATCATAAAATTAATAACTTATTCATAAATTATAATAGAAATCAAAAAATAATCATATATAAATTCATGGTTCATTGCATCCTTCCCCCCTTTTGGAAATTACATCATCTAAATTTTAAATTTTGGCTCAGAAACTTCATTGAATGTCCCAAATAATAAAAATAGTCAATAAAACTATCACATTAAAATAAAGAAGGGGAAGTAAAAAGGTCACATGAGATAACACATAATAAGATTCCGTGAAAACATTGATATGGGAAAAAAATACTACCCAGTAAGTTCTAATGATGATTGATAGAAAACATGATCAGGAGAAAGTTAACTACAAGAAAACCATAATCATGTTATGGGTTAAATAGTCTTTGATTACCCAATAGTAAGAGTAAACATAAAGATTATGTTTTAAGATCCATTTCATAATTTTGAGGAATTTATTTATAATATTGACCAAGAACATAAGGTTATATACTTTCTTTTCATGTAGAGTTTCATCCTTTAATAAATTTATATCATAGACTCTTCATTTCTCAAAATGATGAGTATTCAAGATGACTTGGTCACACCTAATGTGCTAGAACCAATTTCTATAGAATCACATATTCCACAAACAATGAACTATATATTTCACTTGACTTAAGACATTAACTGAATCCAAAATTGTTAGTACAAGATCACATGATCCCCAATAAAGATAAATAGTTGTAGAATGAAATACAACTACTAATTTTCAGAATTAAAAAAAGAATACCCAATGTTTAACAAAGGCTATTCAATAAAATATTGTCCTCCGAATTATTCGAAATAATCCAAACTATGTTTTAATCCCAAAATTCAGATGTATTTGAACACATGGTCTTCCATGATAAATAATAACATTTTTCTCCAAATAAAATTGACTACACCTAAAGTAAAATACTTATAAGAAATTTCCCAAGAAACATAATCTCTATTGTTGGATAATAATTTCTATAAATAACCCAAATAATTATAAGTTCGCAATAAAAACATAGATTCTTACAAAATAAAATTCCACAATTACACCTCAAATGAAATCCCATCGTATTCTATTTTCCTTTGTCATATAGTGTTCCCAAAAGATATAACGTCTTAGAAAACAACTCTTCTGACTTAATCAATCAATCATTTTACAATACAAATGATATCCATTTGATAAATCATATGTTCCCAAAATCAAAATATTCTTGATCTATAAAATCATTTAACTAAAAATAATTAATCATACTAACCAGGGACTTTATGTAGGCTAGTGGTAGGCAATGCACCCTTGTCACCCTTCAGTTGTGGGTTTGATTCCCATGACCTTGCCTAATGTGATCGGTTTTCACCCATCACTCTGGCTGTCCTTTTTCTAAATCCATATCATTCGTATAAAATTCTCAAAAAATAATATAATATCCTCATAAATAACCATTACTTATTGCATCCTCTAAGTTTATCTAATACCTTTAAAGTTCCATCCAAAATCATAGTAACAATTTATGACCTAAAAAACAAAAGATTGATTAAACCCATATGGTTATCTATTATGTACACATAAGAAAATATATTTATGTATTGAATAAGATTTTCACATTTAAAACTTCGCAGTTACACATAATAAAAAAATTTATCCAATGTTACGCCAACATAAAAAAATAATTTACAATTTTAAGCATTTAGTAATACTATAATCTACCATAACTATTAAATCTCTTTTATGTGGACTTCTTACTCATTCTGCATTCCACATGATCAATTAACTCTTCATTTCAACTTTTTTTCTTAATACATCATTCCTGCAAATAAAATTTCCACATTATTTCTAAATATCAATCCAAATATGATTCATTATTTATTGATATGAAAATAAATCATACCATGAATCCAAATACAATGATCTTTAGGATTTTCACTTTATATTTTGGCATGATTTTATACATTCAAAAATTAAACATTTGATCAAATTATATAATTTCAATTTTTGATATAGTTGAATTTTTGTGATATTTAAATCATATGAAAAATATACCATGTCCCAAGATATTGTTTTAGAAATAAACATGTGTTAGACAACAATAAAAATTTCTTATAGGTTATTTGAATACTCTAAAATATGTGAAAATAAATTTAACATACTTTTCATATAATAGTGATGATAAAATCGTCTGGGAGTGATATGATAGTGGTGAAAGATCTCATTTCTTCCATCTTGAAAAAGGATCCTTAATCTGCTGAAAAAAACTCAAAACATTAACATGAAATAGATTATTATTAAAAAATTAATCCTTTATAGGATAAATATAACATAAAAACATATATATTACTCTAATCTATCAACCTCATTATACATCCATTGATCAGGATTTTATCGAATCATCATATTTTCCATAACCCTCCAAAATTTTCCATATGATAATAAACCTTGTAGTTTTATGTGATCATCTACCTACACCATTATAAAAACCTTACTTCTTATGTAATCAAATCCTAACTCTCATACCAACAATAATTCCCAAGCCTTAAACATAAAAAAATCACGAGTTAATAAAATAATTCACATTGAATATATTTTCATGTTTCGAGTTTTAGAGAAATATGCATTTATAATTACATTACATATAAATAATTTCCATATATACAATTATACACTATCCAAATGTTTTCACAATAGTAAAACTCCATAAATAAATAAATATTTCAATTAATGATATAAATATTCTTGAATACTTCCTTTCTCTTACCCATACATATACCCTATGAAGAAAAATAAAAAACATGGGATGAGCATAAAAACCACTGCAAGGGTTATAAAATAATGAATGAAAACATTAGTCCATAAATAAATAAATATCAATGAACCAATATTTCTATATCATAAAACATAATCTCTTTAACATACCTCATGAAGTCACATGGAAATCCAAAATCATAAAGGTAACTTATGGAATCCATAATATACATACATTAATGTTTTCATATCCAGAAAGGGAGTTACATTTGGAATATCCATCATAGTATATTCCATAAATCTATTTAGAGAAAAATTAACATTTACCTTCATCACTTTAAACAATTCATTAGAGAGATATCATAGACTCAGCCTACATAGGTTTATCACAAAACAACCTATATACGTAAACAAATTCCAAGAACCATAACAAAATCATAGTAAATGAAGAAGCATAATTGAAGGATAACATTTCATCATTTCAATTACAAGAAATCAGTTCAAGATATTTACATAATCAATCCATTATCAAAATAATACTAAATACCAAGATACATAAAAAGTTTATATGGAATTTGTTTTTCATTAAAAATTTATGGCATGATAAGGAAGCAAAATATCAAATAATGCTCGCGGTGGAGAAAAGGTTGTTGTCACCACCTACCTTAAAAAAATATTCCCATTGTAATTTAGTAAAACACCACATAGAGACACAATTCCCTTTAAATGAAATCAAAATTCAAAGGGTTTTATACGCCGTATAAATTTATGTTGTGAATAAATCAAAATATGCCTCAATGAAAAGAGATTGACATGATGTCCCTTATAAAAATTTATAATCCTAACGACATCATTTTAAAATTCGAAATATTAGTTGATGTGATAGAAAATTGTCCCTCATTATATGGGCATACAATTTATAGAAATAAGGATATATAAGAACATATCCCAACATAATAAAATGGGAATGAAATGATATAACATCAAATAAGTCATTTACTACAAGAGGATCATGAAAGGTTCCCTTACCTTATGTCAAACTCATGACATATGTTCCTTGTTATTCCTAAACAATAAACTTAAGTTTATATGCACTTTTATTAAAAAAAATTAATTTTTATTATTCCCTTTATATAAATTATTAAATTTTTATAACAATCATTTAATTATTGAAGTTTATGTCCGTCCTTTTGTCATTGTTCGGTACTTTAGCTAAAAATGAACTTGGTATATTTACCAATTGTCCATGTGGTCAAAAGCCGAATATCTAAAAAATTGTATTCATTATTTAAATTTCATATATATCATGTATATATGTATTTATATATATTATATATGTATTTATAAATGTTTATTAAAATTGCATATAAAATATGAAATGCACCGTTCAGGGAGACGGAAATCGGTATTTACACATGAATACTGCTTTCATTTTTTTATATTTAAATGAATAAAAACTAAATTATACATAGTTATATTTTAAGATGTTATTAATGTTACATAATCTTATTAACTCTATCCTTTATATGTTCCATGAATGAAACGAATGATTCATATCACTTTGAGGGGGCGGTAGTCTGCATTTCCTCAAATAAAATTATTATATTTACACAGTATAAAAAGCATAAAGATAGGAATTAAATGAAACAATAAGCATAGGGTTAATATAAATATAATATATATCATATATAAATATATTTCCATATTAATATCCACCATGATAGTTGGTAGGGGGAAATGGAACAATCATCGATTCATGAGATAATAGTTTATTGTACAAAGAAACCATACGTCTGTATCCATTAGATGGAGGTCTGTGTAAATGTTGTTAGAATCCTTCTCATAAAAACAATATAAAATTTTTATGATACATGTTTTGTTATGTAATAAAATAATATTAATATAATAGGGAGTGGAGATGTGAAATAATGGAACATATCTTTACAGAATACACTACCTATAAAACATGTCACTCGCTTTGATTTGAGACAAAAAGTATTCTGGAAATTCCTTCTACCTAAGGTAAGGCATATTTATAGAAGATATGTATTCTGGGATATTATTTGGTTAGAGGTTTAATGATCAATGGGGAATTATATGTTTAAATAATGGTTAGATTTGGTTGCCTTTAATAAGAGGGAGGAGGGGTAATTTAAGAATTGTTTAGAATGATTATTTTATTATAAACTGAATTTAGAATATAAAATGGTCCAATGTTCATTTAATTATAAGATATAATGATTATTTATTGACATAATCTCTTAAAATTGGTTTTAGAATACTTTTTGGTTTTGTATTTAACCTTATCATTTAGCTTTAACCCGTAGTTAACTAAATTAACTCTTACCATGTCTTCTTGTATATTCATACTATATGGTCAATATAGATACCATAAATTGCCAATAGAACCCCTAGTGGTGTATTAATGAAATTCTAATAATTATCTATGTCACTTGGATGATTCATTTATTTTTTGGACTTTTATATCATTTAATAAAATAATATTTGTTTTAAAAACTCATTTATGTCAATTTGTATACGATTCATATCATGACTTTTTTAAAATCCATAAAAACTTTATTATTTATAAATAACATAATTAATACATATATAATAATTCATACTATTCCCTGAAACTTTTTTATGACTCAAAAATTTTCACAATAAATTTATTTTGATATTTATAATCTCATTTATCTAAATCATTCATTAATAAGGTTATCACAACATCATCATTGTGTCATAAATAAATTATTTTAAATCATGTTTAACAATTATAAAAAATGTTCCACAATGCATGAAATATAAATATATTTCTAATTATTATTTAAAGTCCACCGTATAACTTATATAACCCCATTAATTTTTTTACTACTAGATAAAGGATTATGTTACATTTTCGATTAATTTAAAATTATTTTTTTTAAAATGTCATTTTCATATCAAAGTGGCCATATGGGGTTCAAAAATCATCCCAAGGACTAAAATGATGGTAATTATCTCATAAAATAATATTGAGACACATGTTAAGTTATATAAATATTATTTTATTATTTTTATCCATATTTACCAGATTTACCGTTTAAGCCTTGTAAATAAAATAATTACTAAAATTTCTATTCATAGATTCTATAAATAAACATTATATAGTTTTACAATTTTAAAAGACTTTTTAAAAATATGGAATCCATTTTTCAAAATTCGAAACATATAACATGATGAAATTAATATAAAATTAATTTCTGTTGTCAAAACCAAAAATTGGGGTTCTAATAGTGAATAACTACGAAAATATTTACATGTGTTTATGTCCAATTTTAAAGTAAAATTTTATATAATGACCATTATTGTATTAAATTATTAAAAAATTAATTATATCAAACATTAAAAAAATTTAAAATAATAATCTAACTATATTAATAAATTATATCAAAAATCATTTTTGAATTAAAATCAAGTGTTTCTCACTATTCATAAAAATATGAATAGTATAAAAAATTCCAAAATATCATCCAAATAATATATTATTGTCTTAATTCTATTTAAGTAGTTTATTTTTCCAAATAGAACATATAAAGGTGAAAAAATTAGTTTTATAAAGGATTCACCATCAAAAGGCAGTAAATTGAACTTTTAAATATATTACAGTATTTCATGCTTAAATTAATATATATTCGTATTTTAAGGCTTTAAAATTTATTGGATAAATTTACATACATTTCATAATATATTTTAGTTATTTATATTCATTTCATATAGTAATTAACTACCATTTAAAATAAAAATATTATTATATTATTTTTCACTATAGCATAATGTTGTGTGCAACAAAATATTTCAAAGAAATCTGTTATTGTGTGTTGAGTACAAATATAAAAAAAAGTGTCCAATTTAATGTAAAATTTATATCTTATTCAAAAAAATTAATAAAAATAAAGATGTATTATTCTATAAATATATAGCTCATTACAACCTCCCCCCCCCCTTTGAAATTTCATCCTCGCAATTTTAAAATTGGGATCAGAATCATCATTGAAAGTGCCACATCGGAAAAAGATTAAATAGAACTATCATATTAAATGAAATAAGGAAATTAAAAAAGGTAACCTGAAATAACACATAAATGGATTCCATCAAAACATAGATATGGAATAGAAAACTAACCATCATGTTTTTATTGAGAGTGATTAATAACATGATCACGAGAAAGTTAACTACCATAAAATCAATAAATTGTGATGGGTTAAATGGTCTTTGATTACCCTGTTGGAAGAGTAAACAGAAAATGTTTTTGGTTTGAGTTCAATTTCATAATTTTGAGAGATTGTTTATGATTTTCTCAATGAAAAGAATGATATGTACTTACTTTTCATGTATAGTTTAATAATAAAATAAATTTCTACTAAAAAAACATATTTACTCCAAAACATGAGTATTTATGATGAATTGGTCACACCTGAAGTGCATGAATCAACTTCTAGAGAATCACATAATCCAAAAAATACGAACTATATTTAACTTATTATTAATACATTAACCAAAAACAAAATGTTTTGTACAAGATCAGATGATCCCCATAAAGTACAATCCTTTATAAAATGAAATACTTCTCTTAATCATTAAAATTAAAAAAAGAATACCCAACATTAATAAAAGGACCTTTAATAAAATATTTCCATAAAAATTAATCAAAATAATCCAAACTATGTTTTAAACCCAAAATACATATGGATTTGATCACATAGGCTTCCATGATAAAGCATAATATTTTTCTACAAATAATAACAACTACTCATAAAGATTAAAGCTTAATAGTTATTAACCTAATCACATATTTTATATGTTAGGTTAATCATTTCCATAATTAACCCTAATATCTATAAATTCAAAATGATAAAATATATTTCTTACTTAATAAAATTATACCATTACTCATCAAATGAAATCACATATTATTATATTTTCCTTGGGAATATAGTGTTCCCAAAAGAGCGAACGTCTTCCAAAAATAAATTTATCACATAATAACCAAATAATTTTCCTATAATAATGATATCCATTTGATAAATCATAAGTTCCCGAAATAAAACTATTCTAGATCCATAAAATCATTTTAGTAACCATAACTTGTCATACAAACTAGGGACTTCATGTAGACTAGTGGTAGGTGATGCGCCCTTGTCACCATTCGATTGGGGGTTAGATTCCCATGACCTTGCTAGACATGATGGGTTTTCACCCATCCTATGGGTTTTCCATTTTCTAAAACCAATTAATTTTTATATAATTCTAAATAATTACACAATTTCCATAGAAATTACTATAACCTATTGTATCCTAAATGGTTATCTAATAGCTTTCAGTATGCATACTAAATATATTAACAAATTTTCACCTAAAAAGATCATTTGACCCCCTAAGGTTATCCAATATGTCCACACAAGAATAGAGAATTCTTTATTGAATAAAATTTTCACATATCAGTCTTAATGGTTACACATAGTAGAAAAAGTCTTCCAAATTAATCACTTCATCAAATAGCCTTAATAATTTTATTCTTTTCATCATCCAAAAATCTATCTTAATAGTTAATTATCTTATATTTAGACTAATTACTCATTCTTCATTCTTCATGATCCATTAACTATGATTTTCCACTCTATATCATAATACATCATTCTTGTAGATCGAATATCCAAATTTTTTATAAATATAAGTCCAAATATGATTCATTCTTTATGGATATAAATATAAATCATACCATGAATCCAGATATCGTTATCTTCATGATGTTACCTTTCTCCTATGACATGTTTTCAAATATTCCAAAATTAAACTTTCACTCGACATCTTTAATTTCACTTTTCAATAGAGGTAGAAAAGATGAGATCTTTAAATCATATGAAAAATATACCATGACCCAGAAAATTGTTTTAGAAATGTGTAGGTGTTGGATGACTAAAATAATTTTATGCAAGTGATTTGAATAATCTAGAAGTTTTCAAAATCATTTGAACAGACTTTTGTTATAATGGTGGTGGTGAAAATATTGGGGATGCATATGATGGTTGTGCAAGATCATATTTCTTCTATTTATAGAAATGATCCTTAATCTACTAAAAAGAATCAACATATAGACATGAAACATATTATAATTACAAAAAGAATCTCTAATAGGGTAAATATAACATAAAAAATATTACAATAATCTAATCCATTGACCTTTTTATTTCTCTAATGTTCAAGATTTTATTAAATCAACTGATTTTTCAATAACCCTCCAAATATTTACATATGATAATAAACCTCTTAGTTATACAAGATCAATTATATACCCCTGGATAACACCGAAACCTAAAATGTTATCTAATATGACCTATGACACAAAATATAAGTCCCAAGATGTAAAAATAACATAATATTGAGTTATGTAAAGAATTCACAATGAAGATATTCTTATTTTAGTGTTTTTGAGAAATAGGTTGTAACTATAAATTTGCATCACAAAAATTACAAGGATACACTTCTACTCTTTCCAAAAAATTACACAATAATAAACTCATTAAATAAAACAAGAGTTCTTTTGTTGATATAAATCTTCTTGAATAATTATTTCCTTTTTATCTTCCTTATACCCTGTAAAAAACAATTCAAAAACATGGGATGAGCATAAAAAGCTCAGTAAGGGTTATAATATAAGGAAAGAAAAAATTAGTTCAACAATACATATAGATCAATGAAATAGTACATATGAATCATAAAACATAAGCTCTTTAATAAAAATCATGAAATTGAAATGAAATCATAAATCATAAATGTAATTTGGGGCATCTATAACTTAAATACATTACAACTTTTACAACCACATAGAGAGTTACGTTTGGAATACCCATCACAATATATTATTGAAATCTCTTAGAAAAAACATTAACCATTACCACCATCACATTTCCCTATGAATTAGATCTTTATCTCCGGCTCACCTTCCCCAGAAATATCACGGAAACACCCATATATGTAAACAATTCCCATGAAACATAACATATTAATAACACATGAAAAATCACAAAGGAAATATAAACTTTCCAAAATTTCAATCACAAGATATCAGTTCCTGATATTTACATAATCAATTCATTATCAAAACAATTTTAAATACCAAAATATGAAAAATTATATCTTCTTTTAAAAACATTACTTATTTTTATGGTATAAAAATATCAAATAATTATCATGGCGGAAAAAAGGTCATTGTCACCGCGTATGTTACAAAGAATCATTCCCATTGATGTTTAGTAAAATAATAAATTGAAAAAATATTCCTTTTGAATGAAATTAAAAGTAAAATGGGTTTATACGCTATATAAAAAAATGTTTCATATAAATTAAAATATTCCCCATTGAATAGTTATTGAGGATAAGTCCCTTACAAAAATTCGACAGCCCAACGACATCAATTTAAAATATGGAAATTGAGTTGATGAGAGATAATAGGGTCTCTAATCACTTGGACATAATATTTTTAAAATTTAGGATATCGAATAACATATCCCAACATATTAAAATTGAAAATAACAAATATAACAGAAATTAAGTCTTTGACTACAAGATGATGGTGAAAGATCCCATTACCTTGAGTCTAACTCGTCACATGGGTTCATTTTTCTTCTTGAGTAACAAAAATATGTTAATTTAAACTTTCATAGAAACCCTTTAAAGTATATTATTACTTTTATATAATATATTACCTTGATATAACTAACATATAATTATTCATGTTTATATCGGTCATTTTGTCGATGTTCGGTACTTGAGTAAAAATGATGTTTTTATAATTACATATTTTTAATGTGGTCAAAATTACATTATCTCTAGAATTGTATAAATGATATAAATATAATATATATTCAGTATATATGTATTTAAAAACATTATATGTGTATTTAGAATAGTCTATGACATTTTTATATAGAAATGAAATGCATCGTTCCTATAGACGGTAAGCCGTACGTATGCTTGAATGCTACATTAATTTTTGTCATATTTAAATGAAAGAAAACTAAATGATATATATGAATATTTTAATTATATTATATTTTCATATGTCATATATTTTACATATGTTCATTAAATCTATTCTTTACATATTCAATGTATGGAATGAATGAGTCATATCACTTTGAGGGGGTGGTAGTCCACACTTCCTCAAATGAAAATATCGTATTTACACATTATGGAAAGCATAAATGTATATATAAAATAAGAAAATAGTATAATAGTGATAATATAAATATATCATATATCATATATAATCATAGTTCTATCTTAATGGCCACCATGATAGGTGGTAGGAAAAAATTGAACAATCATCATTTCATGTGGTAGGAGTTCATCATAAACATAAACAATATCTCCATATCCAATAGATAGACGTGTGTGTATTTTTAGTTAGAATACATCTCATAAAAAAATTATAGTCTATTGATGATACTTTTTTTGTTATGTAATAAAAGAATAATAATCTAATAGTGAGTAGATATGTAAAATAATAGAAATGGACTTTAGAGAAAAAGCTACCTCTAAAATGTGTAACTCTCTATTATTTGAGAAAAAAGGAATTCTTGAATTTCCTTCGTACTAAGGTAAGTATTATAAGAAGAATAGAGTGTTTCTTGAATCATATTTTGTTGGAGGTATGATGAACTATGGGGGTTGATGTGTGTGAGTATGGGTTAGAGTTGTTGGCCTTTTATAAGAGAGGGGAGGTTTGTTTTAGGAATTTATTGAACGTTTATTTTAATATACACTTAATTTAGATTTTAAGAAATTTCAAATATCATTTAATTAAATGATAAGAAGAATAGTTCTCGAAATAATCTCAGCCAATAGGTTTTAGACAAGTTATGATTTCATATTTATCCTTATCATTTAACTTTGTCTTTTAGTTATCGAATTTGACTCTTACCATGTCTTCTTGAATATTCATACTATATAGTTAATATATTTACTATAAATTTCCAGTAGTACCACTAGTGGTCGATTAATTACATTTTAATCATAATATAATTTATTTTTACGAATCATCTATTTTTTGGAATATTATATCAGTTACTAAAATAGTATTTTTTTAAAAACTCATTTATGGTAATTTTTATACTATTCATATCATGAATTTATAAAAATACATTACAACATGATTATTTAGAACCAAAATTCATAGATAAAAAGTCGAAATCATCCCTAAAATTCTTGGATGGTATAAAAGTAAAAAAATACATTTATTTGGATAATTATAATCTCATTTGTTTAAATCATTCATTAATAAGTTAATCACTGCATCATCATTGTGTCATGAAAAAAAAATTTATTTGATATTGAAAAATTATAAATAAAATTCCATGATGTATGAATTTTTCTTAGCTTTATAATGTTTAATTATTGTAGAAAATATCATTTATATAACCCCATGTAAAATATTTTTTACTAAAAGATAAATGTTTATGTAAAATTTTCCCTTACATTAAATTAATTCTTATAAATTTTCATTTTCACATCATTGTGGCTCCATGGTGAACCAAATTCGACCCAAGGATGTCAATGGTGAGAAATATCTCATAACAAATACTAGGACATGTGTTAGGGTAATTTAATATTATTATAATATTATTTTTTACCCTTATTTACAAGATTTACCCTTTAACCATGATAAGTAAAATAATTACTGAAGTTACTATTCATAATTTATAGAAATAAAACGTACCTATGTAGACAATATTGACCTAATAATTTGAAATATAAAATACATTTCCCATAATTCAATACACATAATTTGAAAATTTTAATTTAATATTAATTCTTGTTGTAAAAACCAAAAAGAAGGTTTTAAAAAATTAATAACAATCAATATATTGATGCCGGTTTAAGTCTAATTTAAAAGATAAATTACATACAGTTACTCTAAAGGGATTTAATGATAAATAATTAATCCAATTACAATTTAAGAAAAATTAATATAATAGTCTAACTATATAAATAAATTAGATCAAAAGTTGGTTTTTTATTAAAATGCATTAATTTTCATTATTCAAAAAAATAAGCATTTTGTAAAAAGAATTACAAAAATTTCATCCAAAGTAAATTTTTATGTCCCAATTCTATATAAGAAGTTTATTTTGTCAAATAGAACCAATAAAAGTGAACAACTATATTTAAAAATGATTCACCATCAAAAGGCGGTAAAACAACCTTTTAATAATATTTGAGTATTCTATGCTAAAAATCATATTCATTCTTATTTTAAGACTATAATATTTATTGTAAAAATGTAAAAACATTTAATAATCATATTTTTTAGTTATATTCACTCCAGAAAGGCATTATGTTCCATTTAAAATATTAATAATATTATATTATTTTTTGATATAACATAAAGTTCATTAGAATGTATGATTTCCATGAAACCAATGGTAGCGTGTTGAGTATGCTATTAGAAAAAGTGTCATCTTTAACATAAAATTAATATCTTATTTATAAATATTAAATGAAATAAAAAAGTAGTATTTTATAAATACATGGGCCTTTACATCTTTCCCCCCTTTTGGAAATTGTGTCCTCATAATTTCAAAATGTTTGTCGAAAACATAATTGAATGACACTAATGACAAAAAGACTCAATAAAACTTCCATTTTAAATAAAATAAGTAGAAGTAAAAAGGGACACCAGAGATAAATGATACTAGGATTCCAAGAAAACATTGATCTGTGAGAGAAAACAAACCATCATGTTCTGATGGAGATTTATATAAAACATGATCAAGAGAAAATTATCTTCCAAAAAACCATATACTTGTGTTGGGTTAAATGTTCATTTATTAACTAGTAGGAAGTGTAAAAAGAAAACATTTTTAATTTATGTTTCTTTTAATAATTTTGATTAATTTATTTATGATATTTACTATGAACATATGGATATATACGTACATTTCATGTAGTGTTTCGTCCTTAAATAAATATCTACCATAAACTCATATTTTCTCCAAACGATGAGTATTAATGATGACTTGGACAACCCTGAAGTTATATAATCAAAATATAGATAATCACATAATCATAAAAATATTAACAATATATTCCCCTTGTCTTTAGACATTAACAAAAACCAAAATGGTTTGTACATGATCAGATGATCCCCAAAAAGGATATACCTTTATAGAAATAAATACTACTCTTAATCTCCAAAATTAAAAAACAGTACCCATAGATCAACAAAGACCATTAAATAAACAACTGTCCTTAAAATAAGTCAAAATATTACAAACATTGTTTCAAAACCAAAATTCAAAAGGATTTGATCACATTGCCTTATAGGATAAATCTTAACAAATATCTCCAAATAACATCAACCAATCTTAATGTTACATAGTTAAAAGTAGGTATCCTAATCACATTTTCTCTATGATAGGTTAATAATTTACATAAATAACACAAATCGATATAAGCCAATAGTAAAAAAAATATTCACCCAATATAAAATTCCACCATTACTCCTCAAATGAAATCCCATTGTATTCTATTATCCTTGGGTAGATATTATTCCCAAAAGAGTGAACATATTAAAAAATAACATTTATCACTTAATACCAAAATCATTATCATGTAATATGGATATAAATTTGATAAATCATACGATCCAAAAATTAATATATTATTAATCCATAGAATCATTCGACTAAATATAATTATTCATACTAACCAGGGACGTCATGTAGGCCAACAGTAGGCAATGCACCCTTGTCACACATCAGTTGTGGGTTCGATTCCCATGGACTTTCTGGATGCGACGGGTTGTATCCCTTCCGGCGAGATTTCCTTTTTTGTAAAACCATATCATAATTAAAACAATATAAAAGTCATATAAATTCCTTATAATTAACCATAACCTATTTTATCCTCAAAGGTTATTTAATACCTTTCATTTTTAATCAAAAAATGTAGTAACCATTTATCCCATAAAAAAGAACATTTGAACCCGGATGGTTTTCTACTATTTCTATCCAAGAAAAGATATTTATTTATATATAAACATTTTCACATAATCATCTTCCTGGTTACACATACTAGAAAATTTCATCCAATGTAATCACATCATCAAAAGATCGTTAATACTTTTAATAATTTCATCATACCACAATCTAGCATAACTCTTAAATCCCTTATATGTAGATTTTTTTCACAATAATCATTATTTATGATCTATTAACTATGAATTTACACATTATTTCATAATATGTCATTCTTGTTGATCAAATATCCTCATTATATATAAAATTCAATCATAATATTATTTATAGTTTATCAATAAGATAATAAACCATACCTTGAATCCAGATATCATGATCTTTAGGATTCTCACATTATCTGTAATCATGTTGTCCTACATTGAAAAAGTAAATGTTCCCTCCACTTTTTTAATTCAACTTTTTGATAGATTTTGAATATTTGGGACCTTAGAATCATCTCAAAAGGATTCCATGACCCATAAAATTGTTATAGAAATGAGTAGGTGTTGGATAACTCAAAAAAAATTACATGTAATTTGAATACTCTAGAAACTGTGAAAATCATTTGAACTGGATTCTAACATAATAGTGGTGCTCAAAATTGTCGGGGATGGATAAGAAGGTTGTGCAAGATCTCTTTCCATCAATCATGATAAATAACACTTAAACCGTGGAAATCAATCAACACTTAAACATGAAATGTATTATTATTAAAAAACTTTTTATAAATTGTAAATATAACATAAAATGTTTTATATTACTCTAATCAATCATCATTATTATATATCCATTATTCAGATTTTTATCCAATCAACATATTTTTCCATAACCCTCAAAATGTTACCCTATAATAATAACCCTTTTAGTTATTTCATATTCTTTACCTACACACAAATAACAACCTAACCTCTAATGTTATCTAATTCGACCTCTCATACCTGCATAAGGCCCCATCCATAAAAAATACATAATCTTGTGTTACGTTTTGAATTAAAATTGAATATATTTTCAGGTTTATAGTGTTTAAATATTTTCTCATTAAAATTAAATTACATCTCAAAAATAAAAATGTAGACACCTCTACTCTATCCAAGTTTCTTCACATTAATAAATATAACGCTAACAAAAAAATAGATTTTTATTGATATAAATCTTCTTGAATACATCCTTTTTTACCCTTCATCATTCCTTGTGAAACGTTATTCAAAAACATTGGATGATAATAAAAATTTTATTAAGGTTTATTAAATAATGAAAGAAAACATTACTCCATCAATACATACAAATCAATTAATTCATAATTCTCAATCATAAAACATAATCTCTTTAACAAACCTCATGAAATCAAATAGAAATCATAAATCAAAAAGTAACTTATGGAATCTATAACATAAATATATTTTTTCTTACATAGCCACATAGGGAGTTATGTTTGGAATACCCATCGCATTATATTCCCTAAATATCATAGTATAAACATTAACGTTTACCACCATCAAATTAACCAAATATTTGGATTGCTATTTTGGGCTCACCCATCATAGGTTTTTCACAGAACCACCCGTATAAAATAACGATTCCCAATAACAATAACATAATCATAACGCATGAATAAGCAGAAAGTAATTATATCAATTTAAGATATTTTTATAATCAATCTATTATAAAAAATATTTTCAATACCAAAATACATAAAAAGGGTATGTGGTAAATATTTTCCTTTTAAAAACATTACTACTTGTTATGGAATCCAAATATTAAATAATGCTCGCGGTGGTGGAAAGGAGGTTGTCCCTGCGTACGTTAGAAAGAAACGTTCCTTATGTCGTTAGTACAACACTAAAAACATATAATATTCCCTTAGAATGAATTTAAAATTCAATGGGGATTATACACTATATAAAATAATGTTTTGTATAAACCAAAATATGCTTCAATTAAAGGAGATTGAGACGAAGTCCCTTTCTGTAATTTTGACAACATTTCGACGTCGCATTAAACGTCAGTAAATGATTTAATGGTAGTGAAAAGGGTCTCTCATAACATGGAAATAAAATTTTTAGAGATGAAGATATATAAGAACATATCCTAACATAAAAAAAGGGAAATTAAAAGTTATAACCTAAAATAAGTCATTGGCTAAAAGGGGATGGTGAATGGTTCCCTTGCCTTGAGTCTAATTCGTCATTTATGTTCATTGTTCATCATGAATAATAAAAATAAGATCATTTATAATTTCTTTATAAATTTTTTCAATTTTATTAATCCTTTTATATAACTTAATACCTTGATATAACAAATGTATAATTATACAAGTTCATTTCTGTCATTTTATCGTTGTTCGGTAATTGAGTCAAATGTGAATTTATTATAATTACAAATTTTTCGTATGCTCAGATTTCCATTATCTCCAGAATTGTATTCATGATTTTAATGTCATTTATATACATTATATTTTTATTTACTTCCCATATATATTTATTTATAATAGTCAACATCATTTGAATATAATAAATGAAATGATATTCCCATGGAGACAGTAAGTCGTATGTACGCATGATCGCTACTATAATTTATTTTTCATATTAATGGAATGAAAACTAAATTATACTTAGGTATATATAAATAAAATTATATTTTTATGTTTTATATATGTTATATATGATCATTAACTCTATACATTATATGTTCCATATATGTAATGAGTAATTCATATCACATTGAGGGGGCGGTAGTCCAAACTTCGTCAAATGAAATTATCGTATATACACATTATCGAATGAATAAAATTATTCATTAAATAAAAAAATGAATTATAGAGTAAATATAAATATAATATATATCATATAAAAATACAGTTACATATTAATTTATGCCATGAGATGTGGTAGGGGAAAATTGAACAATCATCGTTTAATGAGGCAGCAGTTCACTATACACAAAAATAGTATTTTTCGTTTTCATTAGATGGAGGTGTTTGTAAATGAACATCGAATAATTCTCAAAAATCCATCCAATTTTATTGATTATATATGTTGTTTTATTTAATTAATTCATAATAATAAAATATGGAGTGGATATGTAAAATAATGGAACAAAACTTTATGGAAGTCACAACCTTAAACATGTAACTTCCTTTAATTTGAGCCAAAAGGCTTTCTTAAATTGTATTCTACCGAATGTAAGGCCAAATGGTAAAATTCAGGGACTCTAAGAGAACATTTGGAAATATTATGGATGAGGAAAAAGGCATGAGATGTGTTATTAAGTGTTAGACGTGGTGGCATTTTATAAGAGGGGGGAGTGGTATATTAGGAATTTATTGAAAGATTGTTTTATTATAAACTGACATTCGATTTTAATAAGGTCCTAAACTCATTTAATTATATTATAATTTTTCTATTTTTCAAATTTCTATAAACCAATATGTTTTAGACTAGTTTTGGTTTCATACATAACCTTATCATTTAGCTTTAACCCTTATATAACTAATTTAACTCTTATCAGGTCTTCTAGTATATTCATACTATATGGTTAATATAGTTACCAAAAAATGCTGATGGAACCACATGTGGTTCATTGATGAAATTTTAAAAATTATCTATGTCAATTATCTGAATTAATTGTTTTTTGGGACTATTATATCCTTTAATAAAATAGTATTTGTTTTAAATACTCATTTCTTTCAATTTTTATATTATTCATATCATTAATTTTTTAAAAAAACATCACAACATGATTATTTAGAAAAATAATTAAAATATAATAAGTCAAAATCATATCTAAAATTAGTGGATGAAATGAAATGTTTCAAAATAAAATTATATTGATATTTATACGCTCATTTATTTTAAATTGTTTATTAATATGGTAATCACTAAATATTCATTATATCATAAATAAATTTATTTATATGATTTCTAACAATTATAAATAAAATACCATGACTTAATAAATATTTTAATCTTTAAAATGACAATTTATAGTTTAAATTGTCACTTAAATAACACCATATAATGTTTTTGACTAAATGATACATGTTCATGATACATTTTTAATTACATTAAATTTATTCTTATAAAATGACATTTCGTCATCTACGTGGATACATGGGGTCCCAAAATAATCCCAAGGATGTATATGGTAAAATATATCTCATATCATAATATTAGGACATGTGTTGGAGTAATTTAATATTATTCTAGAATTATTTTTTCCCTTATCTACCAGATTTACCTTTTAACCATAGTAGAATAAAAAATTACTAATGTTACTTTTAATAATGTCTAAAAATAAAAGGTACTTATTTAAAAAATTTGGACCTCATGATTCCAAATACGGAATACATCATCCCCAATTCAAAACACCTAATTGGAGAAAATTAATTTAAAATTAATTCCCATTGTGAAAACCAATATGCTTGTTTTTAAGAAATAATAATCATTAAAATATTGACATCTGTTTATGTCCGATTTAAATGTGAAATTACCTTCAAATGACCATCATTGGAAGAAATTAAAAAAACATAATCAAATTAAACTTTATAAAAAATTAATATATTAATCAAACTATATAAATAATTTAGATAAAAATGCAGTTTTCAATAAAATGCAGTATTTTTTTCTATTCATAAAAATATGAATTTTATCATAAAAATTCCAAAATTTCATTCAAAGTAAATTTTGATGTCATTATTCTATAGAAGAAGTTTACTTTTTCATCTAGAACCTTTAAATGTTCTAAAACTGGATTTAAAATTAATTCTATATAAAATGGTTGTAAATGAACAATTTAAAATATAAGCGTATTTAGTGCTTAAAATCAGATTCAATATTATTTTAGGCCTCTAAAATTTATTGGATAAATTTAAAGACATTTAATAATAATATTTTATTTAGATATATTCATTTTGGATAGTTATGAACTTAAATTTAAAATAATAACAATAATATATTATATTTCGGTACATCATAATGTTGTGTGCAAGGTAATATTTCAAAGAATCCCGTTGTTGTGAGTTGAGTACGCTATTGGGGAATGTGTCTGATTTAACATAAAATTATTATATTATTAATAAATATTAACAGAAATTAAAATGTATTATTATATAAATATTAGTTTTTTTACATCCTTCCCCCTTTTGAAAATTGCATCATTGCAAATTTAAAATTGGGCTCGAAAACTTCATTGAATGTCCCAAATAGGAAAAAGAATCAATGAAATTATCACATGAAAAGAAAGAAAGAGAAGTTAAAAGGTCATTGAGATAACACATACTGGGATTTACTGAAATTTTGGACATAGAAGATAAAAATAACTATCATGTTATGATGGTGACTGATAGAAAACAAAATCATGATAATTTTAACAACTAGGAAACCAAAATCTTGTGATGTGTTAAATGGTCTTGGATTACCTAGTGGGGAGAGTAAACATAATTTTTTTTGTTTTCAGTTCCTTTTCATAATATGGAAGACTTTATTAATGATATTGACCATGAAAAGAAGGATATATACTTACTTTTTTAGGTAGAGTTTTATCATTTAGAATATTTCTACCACGAACTCGTCTTTTCTCCAAACGATGAGTATTCAAGATGACTTAGTCACACTAATGTGATAGAATCAAATTCAAGAGAATCACATAATCCAAAAAATATGAAATATATATTTCTCTTGGTTTTATACATTAACTAAATCCAAAATGGTTTGTAAAAGTTCATATGATCCCCAAAAGGACAATCTTTTATAGAAATAAATACAAATCTAAATCTCCAAAATTAAACAAACAATTCACAAAGTTCATCATAGACCATTCCATAAACAATTGTGCATAAAATTCATATAAATAATACAAACTATTTTCTAATCACAAAATTAATAAGGATTTTATCACACAGTCTTCCACGATAAATCTTATCAATTATATTAAAATAAAATTGACTAATCTTAGAGTCGCATAATTAAAAGTAAATAACCTAATCACATATTCTCTATAATATATTAATCATTTCCATAAATAAACCGAATCACTATAAGTACACAATAAAATCATATATTCATTCCAAATTAAATTCCACCATTACTCCTCAAATGAAATCCCATATAATTCTATTTTCCTTAGGGATATATTGTTCCCAAAATATCAGATGTCTTCCGAAATAACATTTATCACTTAATCACCAATTCCTTTCTCTATACTACAGATATCCATTTGATAAATCAAAATTTCCAAAAATAAAAATATTTTTGATCCATAAAATCATTTAACTAAATATAATTATACATAATATCTAGGTAATTCATGTAGGACAGGGGTAGGTGATGCGCCCTTGTCGCCTTTCAGTTTTGAGATAGATTCCCATGGCCTTTCCGAATGTGAAGGGTTGTGAGCCATTCTATGGGTTTTCCTTTTCCCAAAACCATATCATTCATATAACATTATAAAAAATATAATAATTTCCATAGAAATAACAATAAATTATTGTTACTCAAAGGTTATATAATACCCTTCATTTTTCATCCGAAAATGTATTCAACATTAATCACCTAAAAATATAAGATCATATGAATATATAAGGTTACTGATTATGTTCATAAAATAAAAGATAATTCAATATTGAATAAAATTTTCACATATTAAACTTCAGGATTACACATACTTTAAAAATTCTTCCAAATTAATACCATCATCAAAAGTTCCTTAATAATTTTAAACATTTCATCATCATAAAATCAACCATAACTCATAAATACCATATATGTGTACTTCTAAGTTATTCAACATTATACATGATCCATTAACTGTGAATTTCAACCTTATATCTTAATAAATGATTTCTACACATTAAATGTCCTAATTATTAAAAAATATCAATCCAAAGATGCTTTATTATTTAAGGATAAAAAAATAAATCTTCTCTTTAATCTAGATATAATGATATTCCAGATGTTCCCTTTCTCTTCTATCATTATTTCCTACTTTATAAAATTAAATGTTATCTACACTTCATTAATTTTACTTTTTGATAGAGTTATAAATGTTGCGATCTTTCAATCATATGAAATAGGTACCATGATCGATAAAATTATTTTAGAAATGAGTAGGTGTTGGATAACTCAAAAAATTTATTGTAGTAGATTTGAATACTCGATAAGCTATCAAAATAATTTGAACATGATTTTGATATAATAGATATGATCAAATCATCGAGGAGGGATAAAAAGGTTGTGAAATATCTATTTCATTATATCTTGAATGATTAAATTTAATCTGTAGGAAATAATCAACACATAAATCTTAAATGGATTGTTATTCAAAAATAGAAACCCTTTTAGGGTAAAGATAAGAAAAAACATCAATATTACTCTAATCCATCAACCTATTTATATTTCCATTGTTTATGTTTTTATCCAATTGAAATTTGTTTCCATAACCCTCTAGAAGATTCCATGTGATAATAACCCTCTTTCTTATATGAGATCCTTTACCTAATCCATGATAACACCCTAACCTCTAATATTATATAATCCGGCCAATGATACCAACTATATGTCCCCGACATTAAATATTACATAATTTTGAGTTCTTGTTGGGAATTCACATTGAGGAACTTTTCAGGATTAGAGTTTTAGGGAATTATTCCTTAACTATTACATTACATCTCAAAAATAAAAAACTAGACAATTCTACTCTATCCAATTTTTTTTCTAAATAATAAATATCATTATATAAAAAATGTTCTATTTTCTTGGTATTAATAATTTTTAATACTTCTTATCTCTTACCCTTTCTTTATACTATATGGAAAACATTACAATGACATGGGATGAGGATGAAAATCCCAAAAATGTTAATAAAATAAGGGAAGAAAACATTAGTCCATTATTACATTCAATTCAATGAAATCATACTTATAAATACTAAAACATAATCTATTTAACATACCTCCGGAAATCAAATAGAAGTCTTAAATCATAAAAGTAAATATGTAGTATCCTTAAAAAACATATATTGTAGCTTTCACAGCCACATAGGGAGTTAGGTTTGGAATACCCATCACTGTATATTCCCTAATTCACTTTAGATAATCATTAATGTATACCTCTTCAATGTTCCCTAATGCATTGGACAGTTATCTTAGGCTCACCTACCATAGTTTTTCCATGGATACAACTAAATACATTACGAATTCCCCAGAACCATAACATAATCAATACACATGAACAAGAACAATGAAAAGATATCATTTCAACATTGCAATCACAAGATATATGTTCAAGATATTCACATAATCAATCCATTATAAAAACCATTTTCAATGACATAACACCTAAAATGATTATTTCTTATTTATTTTACTTTTAACAACATTATGGCTAGTTAAGGAATACAAATATCATTTAATGATCACGGCAGCAGGAAGTTCATTGTCACTGCGTACATAAAAAAGAAACATTCCAATTATCGTTTAATAAAATGAGAAGTTGAAAAAATATTCACATTGAATACAGTTAAAATATTATGTTGTTTATACACCGTATAAAATGAATTTTTTTATAAATAAAAAAATGCCTCAATTAAGGGATATTGATACGAATTCCATTACGAAAATTCAGCAGCCTAACGGCATCACATTAAAATTCATAAAATGAGTTGATAGAGAGAAAATGGTCTCTCATCACTTGGATATAAAATTTACATAAATAAAAATATATAAGAACTTATCCTAACATATAAAAATTGAATTTAAAGTATATAAAATAAAATAATTCTTTCTCTAAAAGAGGATGGTGAAAGGTTCCCTTACTCGGAGTCTGACTCATCACATATTTTCCTTGTTCCCCATAAATTTTATACTTAAGATAATTTCAACATGATTCAGAACATTTTTCAAGTTTTTTATTCATTTTATATCCCTTATTACCATACTATGACAAACATATAATTATTAATGTTCATTTACATAATTTTGTCGATGTTCGGTACTTGAGTAAAAAACGAACATGTTCTAATTACAAATTATCCATGTGGTCTAAAGACCATTATCTTGAAAATTGAATTAATGACTTAAATATAATATATAACCAATATATTTGTTTTTAGATCCAGTATATATGTATTGGTAAAAGTCCATATCATTTGGATATAATAAATGAAATGCATCGTTCATGGGGACAATAATTCGTACATAAGCATGAACACTATTTTCATTTTTTCACATTTAAAGGAATGAAAACTAAATGATAAATATGTATATTGAAATTAACTTATATTTTCATATTATATATATATTACATAAGTTCATTAATTCCATTCATTATACATTCTATATTTGGAATAACCGAGTCATATATCTTTGAGGGGTGATATTCTACATTTCCTCAAATGAAATTATTGTATTTGCATATTATGGAAAGAATTAAACTATGAATAAAATAAAATTCAGAATCATAGATAAAAAATAGATATATAATATATGTCAAATATAAATCTACTTCCCTCTTATGGCTATAATTAAAAGTGGTAGCATAAAATTGAACAATAATCATTTCATGAGGCAGCAATTTGCCATACAGATAATCATAATGTTTGTATACATTATAGGGAGGTGTGTGTAAGTGTAGTATGAAACCTTCTCATAAAACATCCTATGATATTGAGGATATTTGTTTTTTATGTAATAAATGAATAATAATAGAATTGGGAGTGGAGAAGTAAAATAATTGAAAGGAAGATTAGAGAAGACACAACCACTAAAACGTTTAACTCCCTTTGATACTATCTAAAAGGCATTCCGGAATTTCCTTATTCCTAAGGTAAGGCTTTTAGAAGAAATATAGGAATTCTGGGAGATTATTTGGGCAAAGGATAGATGAGAAAATTTGCTTGATGTGTAATAATAAGGTTTAGAGGTGTTTTCCTTTTATAAGAGGGAGGATGTGTTCTTTAGGAATTTCTTGAAGTATTATTTTATTATAAAATTAATATAGATTTTAAAAAAAGTGAAAAATATAATTTATTATAATATAATATGATGATTTTTCTAAATCCACTAATCCAATAGGTTTTATATATGTTTTTTTATATTTATCTTATCATTTAGCTTTAACCCTTAGTTAACTAATTTAACTCTAACCATGTCTTCTTGTTTATTCATACTATATGGATAATTTCGTTACCATAAAATGTCAATAGAACCAAAAGTATTTCATTAATGAAGTTTTAAACATAATTAAATTCATTTGGATTAATATTATATTTTTAGGACTATGATATCATTTATTAAAATAGTATTTGTTTTATAAAATCATTTATGTAAATTTTTATACTATTCGAATTATACGTTTTTTAAAAACTATAGCAATATTATTATTTCAAAAAAAATTCTATAAATAAAATATAAAAAGTCAAAATTTTCACTTAAATCCTTTATGTCATAAAAATTTTAAAAATAAATTTATTTTCAAATTTATAATCTCATTTATTGAAATCTTTTATTAATAAGGTAATTACTGCATCATCATTATTCCATAAATAATTTAATTAATTTGATATCTAAAAATTAAAAATAGAACTCCATGATGTAGGAAATAATTTTATATTTTAATTACTATTTATAGTTGAAAATATAACTCATATAACCTTATATAATTTTTTTTTCAAAAATAAAAATGTTTATGTTAGATTCTCTCTATGATTAAATTAATTCATATAAAATGTCATTTTTAATCAATGTGGCTCCATGGGGTCCCAAAATCAACCTTAGGAAGTCCATGGTCGTAAATATATCATTCAATATTATTAGTACATGTGTTAGAGTAATTTAATATTATTATAATATTATTTTGTGGCCTTATTTACCAGATATACCTTTATACCATGGTAAATAAAATAATCACTAATGTTATTATTCATAATGTGTAATTATAAAAGGGTACCTATTTACACAATCTGGACCTGCAGATTTTAAATATGGAATCAATTTTTATAAATTCCAAACCCATAATTTTCATGAATGAAATTAAAATTAAATATTGATGTCAAAACAAAAGAGAGGGTTTTTTAATAAATAAGTACTATAAAAATATTGACATATTTTTATGTTCAATTTAAAAATGAAATTACATCCAATTATCATAACTAGAATAAATGTCAAAAACATAATCCAATTACACATTAAAACCTATTAAAATAATAATCCAACTATATTAGTAATTTATATCAATTGGTAGTTCTGACATTAAGTTCCATATTTTTCATTGTTCATAAAATTATGAATTATATTAGAAAAATATCAATATTTCCTTCAAAGTAAATTTTTATGTCCCAATTCTATATTAGAAGTATATTTTATCAAATAGAACAAATCAAAGTGACAAAAAATATTTTTTAAATGGGTTCACCATAAAAAAGGTGGTAAAATTACCTGTTAAAAATATTTCAGTATCTTATGCTTACAATCAGATTCATTGTTATTTTAAGCCACAAAATTTTATTGGATAAATATAAAGACATTTAATAATCATATTTCAGTTTGTTATATTCATTCTGTATAGGTGTTTACTTCCATTTAAAATAATAATTATATTATATTATTTTTCAGTATGACATCATGTTGAGTGGAATGTAAGATTTTAAAGAAACACGTTGTTGAGTGTTGAGTAAGCAATCAGAAAAAGTGTAATCATTAAAACAAAATTAATATATTATTACTAAATATTATATTAAATTAAAAAGTATTATTCTATGCATACCAGCATCATTACATTGTTACCGATTCATAGGATTTTAGTCATGAAGTCCCCTTAGAATTTTATGGAGCATTTAGCTCAAAACTGATTAAATGAGAGATGGAGTAAAATTTAAATTAATTTAATGTGAATAAAATTTATTTAATGATATAAATTATAAATTACTAATCAATTTAACATCATAATATAAATTAGTTTTATAATATATTAAATGGATTAAAGATAGAAATTTGAAATAAGAACCCCTTAAATTATATTCTAGAATACGTGATAGTGCTCTAAAGTCATATATTATTTACATAAATTTCATAATATAATATATTATATAATCTATATATTCATAATACCATTTTTATATTTAATTTTAAAACATATATTCAAATATTATTAACTAATAATAGTTTATTGTCAATATCGGGTGTGAGAAATTTAATGTGTTTATTTCATACAAACTAAATGGAGACGTGCTCGATTCTAAATAAGTGTTATAAATTTCTATATTCCACTTTAATAAATATAGAATAATTAGTTTTTAATACATTTTTTTAATATATAATTGTATTTTGTGAAATAAATGAATTCAACTTCTAAAATTATTATTATTAAATAGTTTTTTATCTGTTTAAATTTCAAAAGTAGATATATAATAAAATATTTCCTATGTAATTAGAACCATATTAGAATAATTTAAAAAAAATCATCGTTACATCGTATTAGAATCGTGTAACATCCCATAGTAACTTGTTACATAATATTTATAACATCATTTACTTCGGAAGTTAAATCGGTCCAAAATGTGACATGTTATAATGATTTAGTGATTAAGGGGTTGAATTTAGATATTGATATTGTGAAATACACAGAAGAATAAACTTTTCATAAAATTCTAAAAAAATATCCCTTTTTGTAACCATCAATGATTGGTGTTCGTGAAAACTGAAAATCAACATTTGTGGAGGTCATATTTCTCATGTACAATTGATTAAAGACCACATTTGGAAATAAATATATAGCATTATGTTGTATGAAAAATGATAAATTGAAAATATTAATTATTACATAGAAAACATATTAATTTATCAAATTCATCTTTTATACCATACTTCAGAGGCGTTAATGATAAATGAACAATATCACTCTATTTAGGCGGAATTATGCACACATTCATAAATGATTTCATTTAGTTTTATTAGTTTCATGATTAGATTGAATAATAGATATGAAATTATAGTAATTAAATTTTATTATACAATTAGAATTTATTTCATAATAATAATAATGTTGGAGTTTATTTTCAATAGTTTATAGAAAATAATGATAATATGTGAATGTAACACTAAATTTTTATGATTGAGTTTTATATTGGAATACTCCATTAAAATAATGGAAATATGTAAACTAAAGGATCTATATGACTCATTATATTGTAATTATTTCTATGAGGATATAATTTTATGTTTTTTGACATGAAATTAAATGAATTGGTGAGTCTCAAAATATCGGATGTGCTAATTTTTATAATTCAATCAAATGGTAGTTTGGGAAGTAACCATTTCATCATAAATAATGTAATTTTACTATTCAATTGTTATTGGATATAAAATATAATTATGTAGAGTGGATGTTCTATTAGTTTGTATTATCCTAATACCCTCATCTTGTATGACACAAAGCGTGTTTTATCCTATTCGTTCTCGTATTTAATATTTTAATCTAATTTAAATTTATCATAGTAATTAATTTTTAATAATTATGATTAATTTTAATAATAACATTTAATATAGGATCATATACCTATTTTTGGAACTATATGATATAAAATTTGAAAATAATTATATCATATAAAAAAATTTAATGTTTTAGTTTGTAGATTTTAAAATAATATCACATAATATCTTGTAACAGTGTTTTGATTAACCAAAAAAATCCCTCAATAGTGTCAATACTCATTTATAGTTATGAATGTTTTTCCTGGACTATGTGATTACTGATTTAAAACCAATCGTTTCCTTTAAAAGTTTATTACCCCTTATTACATATATTTCATTGCCTTTTTTGACATATAGTTTCGTAGATGGGTTGTTATTTCAATAATACCGTGAAATATCTATATTACCAACATTTCATGATGTTATCCTATACTCAAACATATCCCTTAAATTTATCCTTAGGGATTTAAATTATATTACCTCATCCTTATCCCACAAAAGTAACATAACAATCCCAACAAATTAATTAAACATTACTCTCATACCTTCTATATTTACCCAAGATAAAACATACAGACATAATATATTGATATCAAGGATTAATTAATAAATATCATAAATAGTATAACAATCCAAATACTAGATGTTTTATTGTATTATACATTGAAAATATAGTAATATTATGCAATATTAGTTTATCAATAATATAACTCTTCTATAATCCCTTCATTACCATCCACAAGTATTACTTATCATCATAACTTGTGGAAGGAAAAAATAAGAAAGGGGTGATCCCAAATGACCAGAAAGGGGAAAATGTGAGAATTTATAATGATTTAGATAATAAGAATATGGGAAAGCATTAACATTGGATAAATATCATATTAAATTAATTGAATAAAACAATTTTCTTATATTCCTAAAAGATAATGATGTAATCTCCAACGAATAAACAAATACCTTCGAATCTGTGTGTGGAATCATGAGACTATAAACATGGTTCAAGGAGAATAATCATCGACCCCATATTATGATATTAGATAATATTTTAAACATTTTTATAGAAATCATATTTCAGGTATGCCCACAAATACAGTAATTGAAAAACTGGTTTGTGATAAAATATTAGTACCATCATTGGATTCAGATAATTATCTCCTGTATAGATGGATTTGGGATAAAATAAATATTGTTATAATTTTTCAGGGTATAATTCCACACCATTTAATATTTTCTTGGGATAAATTTTTCCATGTAAACCTTTTTCTTGGGATAAATCCTCTAGTATACCCCTTGGGTTGGGATAAATAATATCATGTACCATTGATCTAAAGATTAATCCACCTATATACCCCTTGGCATTAGATAAATATTTATCATAGACATTAATGATTATGAGATAAGAAAATAAATAAATTCAATTGACTACGATATAGTAACCCTCCTTTCATCATCTATAAATATGATGAACTATTAAACTAAAATCATTCAACTTATCATAAATTACTAATGTGAAGGAGATGGGTTTCAAAAAAAGACAAAATCAGACCACCAAAAATGTCTATTTGATGAAAAATATATATTTTTATATTATTAGTATTTTAGAATAAATAAAATAGGGTTATTTATGAGTCATCCCTCCATGGGAGAAGAATCATTTTAAAATGGATGAGAAAATAGAAAAATAAAGTATTCTAAAAAGGTTTGCTGATATGATCATTTAAATTTGTTATATAAAATATAAATTAAAAAAAAATTATAGATAATTGTAAAACAAATTGAAACATTACATCAATATATATTTAAAAAAATTACCATGATAAAATGGAATATATAAAAAATGTTACGTATATGGGAAGAATGCAAGATCTAAGTATGGAAAATAAATTTCAATATTCTGGAAATCCATTATTGAAAACATGAATTATTAAATGATACTAATTTTTTTTAAATTCATGAAAGGGGAGAAAAATGATCATTATATATAATTATTGTGTTTCTATGATGGAATGGTGACATTGGACGAATATAAGAACATGTATATGGAGAAAGAGTTTCCCATTAAAAGAAATAGAATAATTCATAATGAAAATGATTTTTTATAAATCAATGGTATAATCCAAGAGGATGAAATCAATTTCATAATTATTTTCCATAAAATAAGGTCTACATACATCATAAAATAATCCTATGTTAGAAATTACAAAATTCTATTTTTTTTCCAATATGAGTCACTATGAACCAAGGAAGGGATTTGATTCATGACACCCCTTATAATTTGAATTGAATTGAACTCAAAACCTATTGTTGGAGACAATGAAATTAATTTACATTAAATTAAAATTAATTATGCCCAATTAATTATATATCATATCAATTAGTTATTATATTCACCATATAATATAAATTACATTCATAATAAAAAAACAGGCCTCCAAGAAAGGAAATGGAGAGAAAAAAGATGACCTTTTATTACATCATTCATTAACATGCTCTAAAATCCTTTGAAATGAATATAAATTCCTTAATAAATTATAGAATAAAATTAACATAAACATTCATTGATTTTTATAATCACATTATAATCATATATTACAAATATATTACATAATCATAGTTTATTATCATTATCTATGTTAGACCATTCAGTTGTTTGTTTTCTATAAACATCATGGAGACACGATAAATTATCAAAAAGTTGTTTCATGTTTATAATTACAAAATAAATAAAAATTAAAATCATAGTTTATTTTAAATTTATAAATAATTATAATATTCATTTGATGAAAAATATAAATATGGATTCTAAAAATGTAAATCATGCTAAATTCTTTTCATCGTTTTTAATGATCGAAATCTTTTATATAAATAAAAATTAATAAAATTTTGAAAATATAATTCCAATATATTTAAAAAATATAAATATATAACAAATACATGATGTTCCAATTGTATTAACTCATTTAAAATTTTTATTCATAATTGTTATAAAAAACATTATTTATGTGGTTAAATCAGCACAAATGATAATTTGTTATAATTACTAAATTATTAAGTGGATGTATTTATATATTTATACTATAAAATATACAGAATATTACTAACATAATAGTATTAATAAAAATTATACACATTATGTAAATCATTAATTATTGGTGGTGATGGAAAATGAAATTTATTATTCATGTAGGTGATTTTCGGTAGGTACCCATGATAAATAATTTAATTTATCAATGAATAGATAGAATGATTTTATAAGTACATTGATTGTTTAATAATTATATTTTTGACCTATAATAAATATTTAATCATAAAATTAATCTTTCATACCATTCTTTTATATGTGAAGATAAATAGATATCCACATATCCATGTGGTGGTGGTTGTCTCCACATACACGTGATCAATGATATATCATTTTCATAGTAAACCAACATAACTGATTAATTTTAGTTAAATTAATATAGTAGATATTAATTATAATAATTATACTAATTTTATATTATTATTAAGTATATATATTATTTACTATGGAATATATTAAATGAAACGAGTAATACATGTAATATTCATTTTGGGAGCCTGATTTTTCACAATGAAAATCCCTGGAAGAAAAATCCGTAAAATATTAAATGTCAAAAAAATATTATATTAGTGGGATATAGTTATTATAAAATAACATATGATATTTTTAATTAATAAATAATAAGTATACGTGATATTTGATGTGCTGGAAGTGTAACATTTTACATTTGACAGGAGGATTAGTTTTAGATATCACCAATACATTTTTAATAATATAATATTACTATTAAATGAACAATGGATCCAAATTGAAAAAAGGTTGTGGGGTCTTTTTTTGGGTTCATATTACCCTCATAAAATAATTTTAGAGTCATCATATATTATATTAATTATTTTTATCTATATTTTTTAAATTTTACGCAAATTTATTTTTACATTAGTAAATAAATTTTGACCATATTATAAAATATTTACAACTTAATTTTAGAAAAAATAAATTACATAATATAAAACATATAATATAAATTTTTTATATAATTTTATAAAATAACAGTTTGAATAGTTTGATAATATATTTTTTTAAATTAATGTCAAGAAACATGTGAATACAATTTTTTTTGAAATTATTATGTTTAGAAAATTATGTACAATATATTATTATCATAGATAATAAATTTTATGAAATAAATTCTTAATTTATGAAACAAATAAATTGTACATACATTAAAAATTAGTCAAAAATAGAATTTCACCATAAAAACACTTAATTATATAAAAAAGTAAATATGTTTTTATTAATGTAATGTATTAATTCAGTTATAAAAATATTGTGCATATGATTTATAAGTTATAATAATATTTTAAAATTAATAATTCTCATCCATAAATGAATATTTTATAAATTTAAATGATTTTTATTCTTATATTATATTCTTATGTAGTGATAAAATAATAAATATTACATTTATCATAAAAATGATTTTTTTGGATAAAAATATTCCTTTTATGAAAAAACTCAAAAATTCATTCCTAGTGATTTTCTATTTAATTAACTAATTAATTAATTTTTGAAATAAAAATTAAATTAAATAATTTTAAAATTTAGTTTTGAAAATAAAATAATTAAAATATGGAGAAATAATATTATTTAAAATAAAGCTTTTTTAAATATCAAATAATATTAATTATTTATCTTCAAAAGGTATGAATATTTAAATATGTTACATCCAAGTGGATTTCATAGAATTTTATTTTATTTAAATTCGGTGTAGTCATTTTTCATAGTTATAGAACATAACATCAATTTTAAAATTTCTTCTCATAAAAAAGATCCACTTACAGAAATTTTCAATAATAAGAATGATGGATCCACTATGTATATTAAATCTGTCATAAAACTGAGATGTACTTCATCACTAACTATGGGTGGTATATTGCATTTCCTGAAAAATTATTATTATTCACTCGAGAAACAAACTTAATGATGGATAGATATAACAAAACTCCCTTTTTTGAAAAAATTTCTTAAATATTCATATTTACTGGATTTTTAAAAGGGGTAAATGTTTCAAAATTGATTCCTCTTACAAAAATACTATGTGTAACATTTATCTATGGGAAATAGTATTTTACATATAACCTTAACTCCAGGTACATTATCTCTCATTGGCGGTGACTCTAAAGTTTCACAAGCATAAAAATATGACATATCTCTCTACTAATTCCAAAATAGTTATACATTCCCAAAATTATCTTATGTATAATTTTGTGGGTGGATACGCACATTATTTTGAATGATTCATGGATATTTTGTATCATATCCATTAATTGATTAAATAACTACCATGACATATAATATTACTTCCCACCAGATTCGGCTATAATATATTGAACATTAAAAAATGAGATTAAATTTTGATTGAATACATGGTATTGAATATTAAAAACACAGAACATAAAAATTATTCAAACAAATAAATGATAAAAAATTGAAAAATAATATTTCAATTAATTTGTAATAAAAATGATTGAAAATAGTTCTTAATAAAATGAATTGATGCTAATGAAAAGGATTATTAATCAATTTACCTCTAAGAATCGAAAATTTCATATAAACATAAATATAATATAGTTTTAAATACAATGTGATAAATATTGAATTTTTTTCCATTTAATGAAAATTTTTAACTCAATTTAAAATATATATATATATAATGTGTAAAACATGAATCAAAACCATGATATATCAAATTCATCCACACATAATCCCTTATATTTCTATATGAATTAAATGATAAATAAGTAGTGAAAAAAAATTATTTTAAAAATAATATATTTTAATACCAATAAAGAAGTTATTATCTAAATTTTTCTTCCATTGGAATCACTTTTGTAAAATTCAATATATGTTATTTTAAAAAAAATATTATTTTGGTAAAAACATAGTATCAGTTTTTGAATAGGATGAACAATTGTTTAAAAAATTATATAATTTAACCAAACTCTTTCTCCATTCAATTATAGTTAAAAAGATATATTTTTATATATAGTGATTAAACACCCTAGACAAAATTAATCCCATATATAGAATCTCATAAAAATAAAACTAATCAAGATAAATTATTAAGTAAAAGCAACAGTTAATAGCTCAATATAAAACATATAATCCATTATTTTTATTTCACACAACTCGACCATGATTAGGAATACATTTTATGATAGAATTAATGAAAATATTTCCAGTTTCACTATAATCAAGGGATTCAAATTAAATTGAAAATGTATACAATTACCTCAATTTTCATTGTAGAAAATGAATATTTAAAATACCAATAAATTTTTTCCAAGTTAAATCCATGAGTAAATAGTAATTACAAACGACATTAAATTTGAAAAATTATCCAATTGTATTTATAATATTTAACTACTGTATATGTGACATATTGTGAATTAAAAATTTAAATTTAAATTAATTCAATATATTGTTGGTTTTTTAATGTTTATATAATATAAAATACTATTATACAAAAATTTATTCGCAAAATTATTCCCAATATTAATATTTAATTACATAGAATAATAAAAATAAACTTTTTTCAAAAGAATATGTCATTTTATCTTCCCTGATAATTTACTAGTGAAACAAATTAGGTAATTATAAACAAAAAATATTTAATAACTATTAATAATTATTAATTTGACAATGATTTTAATTTAATGGGGATTTTTTTTCAATTGAATACACGACAAGACACAATGGGTTTCTCTAAAGTCATAAATTTCACACAAAACTATGTTATGTACTTTCTTCAAATAGTTTTATATTTTTAAAATGAGAATAAATCCAAATTCAAGCATAAAATACTTTAATATATTTAAAAGGTAGTTCTATCGCCTTTTCATAGTGAACACTTTTTGAATCCAATTTTTTCAATTTTATATATTTTATATGAAAACGTAAATTTCTATTCTAATGTGTTACATCAAAATTTATTTTGGTTATATTTTTTGGTATTTTTTGAATTAAATTTATATTTTTTAGTGGATAAGGAAAAATACTATTTGTTTATATAATTTTTTATTATTATTATATTATTCTTTTAGATGGTTCTAAGGAATAATTTTATTATATTTTTAACAATAAATCCAATTTATTTCATTTTATTTTTTTTTCAAATTCAAATTGGATATAAAAACTATGAAGACTTTTGAATATTTTCTTATAATATATTGTTCTATCATTCCTTCAATGGGATTAATTATTAATTAATATCTAACAAATATATTTTATGAATTTTGAAAAATTAATTCAATATTTTGAATCATAAGTTCAACATTATTTATATAGGTCACTTTTATTATTGGACATTATGTATAGTAACTTTAGAAATTATATTTATTACCACATTTAAATGTATATCAGGTAATTAAATATTCAAATAATATTTTCAATTTTTAAAAACTAAATTAAGTCGTATAATAATATTATTGGATAATATATCATTGATAAAGATAATAAATGGGAATAAATTGTGGCTGTTGGAAGCCACATGGGCGTGATTATGAAAGTTATAAAATTTTATTTAATGTAAAGTGGAAGATATCATAATCATGTCTCTCATAACAATAAAAATATTAATATGGGGTTATATAAGTGATATATTCGACAATGAATAGTATTTAAAATTATAAAATGATTACATAAATCATGGTAATTTATCTATTATTTTTGGTAATTATTTAATTAAAATTAATCACGACATAAATATGATGTAGTAATAAAATTATTAAAGAAGGAATGAAATAAATAATAGTAGTAATATTAAAGTTAATATAATTTGAAATATTTGATTCTGTAGATGAATTTTATGGATGAATCTGAAATTATATAGTTACATTAATGAATTGTTTTAGAAGGATTTATTTTTTTAGGATTTTTGTTAAAAAACCATGTGATGAATACTATCAAAATGTACATATTTCATAACATGAAATATAAAATATCTAATTAAATTATATAAAATGACAAAAATCTATGAATCTAACCTAGAGTTTAGTTATGTAATTGAAAATAATTAATGAATCATTCATTGGTATTTTTCTTTATTTTGTAATTATTTTAACTCTCGAAGTGTAATTTACCTGATCAAATATTAAGAATTAAAAAGTTTAAAACAAAAAGATAAAGTTTAAAAAAATTTAAAACTGGTCTTATAATGATTTTATGATTATAATAAGACTCATACTTATTATATATTATAATTAAATTATTTGGACAAATTTTGAATAGAATATGAATTTATATTAATTTAGTACACTTAATAATTCCAAGGGTGCCCTCCCCTCTACTATAAATGGAACTAATTTCCCTATATTACTCACACTTACAAAACAATTTGGTCTGAAAAAAATCTTTCCAAACCCCTTCATAAATTCAATACCCACATTCTTGATGCCTTAGATTAAGAAAAACACCCCCATTAGGGGTGTTATGGTGTTCTTCATGGGTGGTCAACCAAAGAAGTGGTGTCATTTTATTTAAGTATTTCTTTTTTATTTCTTATTAACGACCCTTAAATCATTATTATAACAATATGAAATAATAAATATAGTATCCAAAATATAATTATATGATATTATGTTTGTATATTTTCATAAACCCATCTCCACATCCATTAAATGGGAAAGGAATTAATCGTTCGTGTGTACGTGTGAACTATCAACTCCATGAACTGATCTAATTAATTTTCCATAAACGTCTCTCATGGGGGTTATGAATATGTAATTAATGTTCATATTTTATATACATGACATATTAATAATTATTTTATAATAAAGTTTTAAATATGTTCTTACATTCCTTGTGTATAGAAATGAGAATATCATTTATGAGTACTGTGAACTATCACCACCATATAGCAATATGAATCCTTTTTATTCATTATATTAGTTATATGATATATACATAAGTATATTTAAATGATTAGTACAATTTTAATGAGGTTATTATCATTCATGAAATATAAAATATTACATATCTTATGTCCATATTGATCAATGAAAAATGTAAATCATTACTCATGTGTACGTACAACTTACCATCTCCATGATTATAACATTGTTCACTTTTGAAAACCATACTCAATGAATTGAGTTAAAATAATAATTAATGTAAAAAATTGATAATAATATCAAGAATATTATTCTGTAAATAAAGGACTTATGATCATATAAACTATTGACATTATACCATGTGTATTTTTGACTAAATTACAGAATGTCAACAAAATTCCCAACATGAACATAAATCGCTATGTAATTGATATAACATGGTAATAATTGAAAAAAGGAATAATTAAAAATAAAAAGTTTTTTAATCAATTAGATATTAACCAATGTTTTTTAATTATGAAGATAATGGGTGTACATGAGGAATGAAACTATCAGTAAAGAGCTTCTTCTCCATATCCGTTCATTAAGAAATATTTTGATAATATATAAAAAATTACTTTATAAATGGTATTATTCACCCCTTTGAATTTTAATTTCTTTCAAACTAATATTTTTCTATGAACCAGTTTAATAAAAAAAATAGTTTTTTTACTGTATGCACTGATAATGAATTTTCTTCCACCATGACCATTAATTTATATTATTATTCCTCTATAATAATTTTTTTTAAAATGAAAATAAATTCCATATTTAATTTTCAGGATTTTTGATATTGAAAATGTTCATATAATGGATTGATCATGATGATATCATGAAATTATATCTTGTGATTGCATTGTGGAATTATTATTTTCTTCCATTATGATTGTTATTTTGTAATGATTATGTTAGGGTTCTTCGAAATTTCTTATGTATAATTCTGATTCTATGATAAAACAAGGGTGGGTGAGCCTGTGATAACCCTGTAATGGATTGGTTAATGACAATGTGTTAAACAATAATGATTATCCAATGATATTTAGGGAATATACTATGACGGGTATTGCAATTGATACCACGATGGTCACTATATATATATATAGAAATGAAAGCTACAATATATATATTATTTGGAGGCCAAAAGTTATATTTATTATTTGTGATTTATGATATGTTTTTTGGAATCTTATCATTTCATGATGAGTGTAAAAAAAGATTTGTTTTATCGGTGAAAATTATGAATTTTTTAAAATGTTTTAATGGGTTTCGATATTTATGAAAAAATAGTATCATTCCTTATTTATATCCATTACTGAGATTTTTTTATAATCTCTTATTCATGAAATTTTTACATTGTGTATGAAGATGAGTAAGGGAAAGGAATAAGTCAATATAAATATTATCAATATTTAAATAAAATAAATAAATTAAACCATGTTCTAGATAGTTTTATCTGGTGAAAAAATGTACATTCAGTAGAAATTTCTACATTGTAATATTTGAGTTGTTATAGAATAATTATGTGCTAATTTTATAAATCTATAGATTTGAAATCTTCATCAATGTGAATTATCAACATAACTCACTATTATTTAGTGATTAAGGATGGGGCCTTATATTTGGTATCATATGTCAGTTTTAATTTTATTGGGGTTTGGATATTGTTAATGGAATATCATTACATTGTTTTAACATAATTGTAAAATTGAAATGATATAGAATTTTATGATAATCATGTTTATTCCACAACGATATTTTTGTTCATGATGGTTTTCTATAGTGGAAACATGTATACTATGTTGTGATGACATCTAGAAGAAAACAACCTACCTTATCATGAGTCTCATATGGTCATAATCAAAACTAAAAAAGTTTGTTGAAGTAATGGATAAATTGACTTACACTATAAATGGAGGTGGTATCCATCCACATGATCATACAAATAGAAAATAGAGGAACATGTCAGTATTGGATAATTTCTTGACAACACATCCCCCATCATTCTGAGGATCATATGACCCCCTGGTAGCTAAAGGTTGGATTTAATCAATAGAAAAGATTTTCAATTCCATGGGGTGTTCAAGCAATTAAATGTTTATTCTTGATGTTTACTATTATTAAGGTGAATCCAATTAGTGGTGGTTTATATTTAGGAATATTATGGACAATGAGGATAATTATTCTCTTGAGTGGGTTGGATTCAGTGATATATTTCTTCAGAAATATTTTCGTAATACGGTTTGACTTAGGATGTAAGAACAATTCATATAATTGAGGAATAATGAGGATTAAGTGGATTTTATGAATTAAATTTCACTAGATTGGAATGGTTTACTCCAAATTTAATCTAAGATCATGATACTAAAATGAGGTCAAATGTTATTAATTACTTGTTTGATGTGTAGTGAAGTTGTAAATAGAGTTTCTAGTGATCATGTGTTCTTGGAGAAACTGTAGAATAAGTGGTTGAGGTGTCAAGTGAAAGTGATTAATTATTCAGAAAAGTCTTATGGAAAGAAAAATATTTTTACAGTTTTTGAAAATTGTGATATCACGAACAATGGGGAATGGATTATTGAATTCTAATAAGGGATTGTGATGTGGAAAAATTGGTTATAAGGATTATAAATACGTTGAAATTTTTGAAAATAAAGGTATGAAAAAATTTGATCTAATAATAGTACAATTTTTTAAATTAAAAGTGATGATTCATTAGGAAAATGAGTGTCTGATGATGAATTTGAATAATGGGATGTAGCCAAAGAAAATGAAGAAAAGATCGGTGTAATCCTTTGAAAATACATAAGCATATGTTTTTCCATCAAATGAAATGTTATTAAGTGATTAGTTTTTCTATTAATATTATACCAATGTGCTATTTTATTTAGATTCTACACATTCATTCATTACAAAAAAACATTTCTGCCCGAATGGAAATTTAACCTTAAGAAACGAATCCAAATCTTTTGGAAACAATACCTTAGGGAATTTTTTAGTTAATAATAAATTATAATAATATTCATATCCTTATATATGGAATTAATTTACCTTTAAACCTTGTTTTTTCTCTAGTATAGTTTTTTGATATTCTGGGTATGGATTGGGTTTTTGTTTACCATAATATGATGGATTGTAGAACTAAAGAAGTTTCTTTTTAGAAAGACTTTCTATTTGTGTACAATAATGAACATATACCAATGATAACATATTAGGAAGATAAGATACTACTAAAATATAGGAATGAATGATACCTTTCACATATTGTTTAAAAAGGATCTATTTAGATTAAGAATGTGTGGGTGATATATGAGTTTCTTGATGTTTTTGCTAATGATTTTCCTAGTGTTGTGCCAAGAAGAGAAGTCGAATTTACTGTTGAAATAGTTCATGATTCCAATCCAATTTCAAAACCCACTTATTGAATGGCTGGAATTGAACTTTTATCTTTGAAGAATAAATTTTATGTGTTATAAGATAATGGATTCATTTGATTGATTACATCCCCATAGTCTGCTCCTATATTTTTTTGTTAAAAATAAATATTGTTCAATGAGACTTTTCATTGATTATAGTGCCTTGGATAACATCACTATTAAGAACAACTATACATTCCCTCATATCGATGATTTGTTTGATCAGCTCCATGGAGCACAATATTTTTCGATGGTTGACTTGAGGTCGGGGTACCATCAATTGAATGTTAAGGAAGAAGATATTCTAAAGGCTAAATTTCATACTAGATATGGTTATTATGAATTTTTAGTTATGTTTTTTGAATTAACTATTGAACCTGATGAATTCATGGATATTAATAATAGAATAATTATTTATTTCTTAGATATGTTTTGTTTTTGTTTATTGATGATATTTTGGTATATTCTAAAGTAAATTATTAGTGTGAAAGTCATCTAAGGGTTTTTCCCAATCCTTAAATGAAAATAAATTTTCTGCAAAATTAAACAAGAGTGAATATTTGTTGAATAAAATTTCATTACATGATCATATTGTCTATAAATTTGTTATAATTGTTGATACTACTAAAATGATTGGTGTTGATGAATGAAAAATCCCCACAAATAAATATGATATTTTTATTTTTTTGGATTACAAGTCTATTACCTGAGTTTTGTTCAAAATTTATCATAGTTATTAAGTCCATAGACTATGTTTACTTGAAATGGTGATATGTTTAGCCATAAAAAACAATATAATGAATTTATGTAGTAACTGAAGGAAATATTGGTGAATTCTCCACTTCTAGCCATTTATTCTAGAAATGTTGGATTATATATATATAATGATGTTTATTTGAAAGGGATTGGTTGTGTTCTAATGAAGAATTATTAGGTAATTTCTTATGCTTCAAGTCATTTGAAAACTCTTTAGCAAAATTACCCTACACATGATTTGGAATTAGATGCTAATGTTTTTTTATTAAAAATCTCAATTAATCCTATATAAGGAGTAAAATGTGAAATATATACTAACCCAATATGTATATAGTACATATTCACTCAGAGACAATTGAGCATGACACATTAATGATGGTATGAACTATTCAACGAGTATGATTTCACTATTCATTAACATCTCGAAAAATAAAATAAGGTGAATGATGCTTTGGGTACGAAAATTAATGACACGTTAATAATGTTACATTTTGAACATGTTCCTTTGTTAAATTATTTGATCAAATTTTTCTTGGGAGTTTTTGACGTAACAAATTCTTCTATTTCATTTCTAGTTTTACTCAAATTATCTCAATACAAAAAAAACTATTCAAATACATAAGGAAGATAGTGAATTACAGTAAAAGGTAGGATTGGTTAAACTGGGTATGTTTCATGAATATGACAATGATAATGATTTTGTATTGAGATATGGGAAGAGATTGTGTGTTCCTTTTGACTTACAATTCAAGAATGTGATATTATCTGAAGAAACGTTTTCTCCATTTTTGGAGCATCTTGGTAGTAATAAGATATATTGAGACCATCAGGTGTATTATTGGCGGTATGTAATAAATAAGGATATTGAAAATTTTACTATGAGTTGTATTACTTCTCATTATGTTAATGCATAGAGGATATTTCCAAAGGGGATGCTTTGGCCTTTTATAGCGACACAATGGAAATGTTAAAATATATCCTCAGATTTCATTGTGGGATTACCGAAGACTTCTATAGGTGATAATTAAATTTAGTTTATTTTTTATATATTGATTAAATATACTCATATTGTTCCTGTTCATGATAATTTATCTATAGATGCACATTATTTTAATGTATCTTATAGTGATAGACATGTTACATGAATTTCCTCTCTACATTGATTTTTATCATACTCTGAGGTTCGTTTCTTACTTTTGGAATTCCATTAGAAGTCATTGGGTACGGAATTAATTTTCAGTACAATTTTTCTTCCACAATCTTATGGGTAGTTAGAATGAAAAATTCAAACCATTGAGGATATTCTATGTTTATGTTAAAAAGAATACAATGGAATTTGGGATCAATATCTCTCTTTGGTTGAATATTATTATAATAATAGTTTTCATTATAGTATACTAATGGAACCATTTGAGGAATTATATGGAATGGTGTGTCGAACTCTATCTTTTTCTAATGAAGTAGGTGGTAGGATGTTGATGGTGCTAGAATTGGTTGAAGAGATGGCAGAAAATATTTAGATGATTCATAAACTCATGAGGACAACTCATAGTAGGTGTAAACTATATACAGAAAACTAGAGGAAGGATCTCACTTTAGAGGTAGGTGGTCATTACGTTCTCAATGTTTCTCCATGTAATTGTTTTATGTTTTTTATTAAAAAATGGAAGATGAGTCAAAAGTTCATTATACCCTATTAAATCCGGGAGAAATGTAGATATGTTTACTACAGAGTGGATTTACCTATGATTTTATCACAGGTACATAATGTTTTTCATGATTCAATGTTATGAAAGAATATTCTATATCCGTCACATGTTTTGTGTCAAGAAGTAGTTTAGTTTGAAGTCAATGTTTCTTATTAGGAATAGCCAATCTAGATTTTTGACCAGAGAGAGCTACTATTTTTGAATAAGGTGATTCATCGGGATAATATTTTTTAGAAAACCCATATGGGTGATGAAATTACATGGGAATATAAAAATGTTATGATGTATAAACACTCCCACTTATTTGATAAGTGCATAATATTGCGAGGACATGATTTCCAAAAGGGTAAGAATGTAACATCATAAGTAATTATATAATTATACTTTGTCATATATATTAATAATTAATAATTAGAAATTAATTTAACTTCAATGGGGATTCTATGTATGATATAATACTCAACATGTAACAATTAGATTCTAAGAAATCATACGTTGCACATGGAACTGAGTTATACAGAAATATAATAATATAATAATATTATTATTTTAAATGGTAGTTATCACATGTATATTCTATAATCTATAACAAACCAAACTAACTATATTATGTTTACACATGTTTACTAAATATGTTTACTTTATTTTAATAAAAGTTAGAGTCGTAAAATGATAATAAAACCAATTTTAACCATAAAATACTCCTATATTTTAAAAATCCAGTTTCACCACCTTATGAAGGTAAATGATTTTAAATATATATTTCTATTACATTTATATGTTCTATTTTTTAAAATAACCATAATATTTGAAATAGGGAAATAAAAATTTAAATTGATTTAATTTTTGTTATTTTTCTAATTAAATTCATATTTTAATTAATATTGAAAAATACTTCATTTTTATTCACACTACAATTTCTTATTATTTATTTATATTTTTATATTATCCTTTTACATGGTCCTAATGTATTATTTGATTAATTTGTTATCATTTTATAAAATTTATTTCTTTGACTTCGTCTTCAAATTGAAATTGGATATACAAACGATGAGTACTTTTGAATATTTTACTTTTAAAACATAGTTTCACATTCCCTTAATGAGAATAATGTTTAATTAATTAATAACAATTATAGGTTTTGAAAATGGAAAAATAAATTCCTCTTTTTCAATCAGGTGATAATAATTATGTTAATATTTCCTTCTTATTTTTGGACATTATTAATAGTAACTTAATTCATTGTTTTTTTAACCATGGTTAAGTGTAAAATATGAAATTAATGGATAAAATAATGCTATAATTATAAAGAAAACTACTCTAACTATTTTCCATTTCATATTTAATTTTTTATCATCGATAAATACAATACTTGGGTCGACATTTTGGCATTTGGAAGCCACATGGGTTTTATTATTAAACTTAAAACTTTTTATTTATAATAAAGAGAAATATATCACAATCATATCCCTCATAACTATTACAATTTTAATATGGGGTTATATAATTGAATTAATTTAATATTAATTTTTCATATAAATATAGAAATATTACCTACATCATGGTGATTTATTTAAAATTTTCATAAATTATATAATTAAATTTATTTATGACACAAATATGATGTAATAATTTATTTGTTCAATAAAGAATCAAATAAATGATATTAATAGTATTAAAATAGATATTTTTTGAAATATTTTATTACATCCTCAGATTTTATTGTTACCTTTCACATGTTATAGATACTTTGATTATTTTTCTTAAGGAATAATGTCGTTATGATTTTTTAAAATTTAAAGTGATGAATTGTATCAAACACAAAATTATTCATAACAGAAAATATGTAAAATAATTCCAAATGATATAAAATTAATAAAAAACCAAAAATAGAACAAAAAGAATAGATATATTCAAAAATACCATTAATGACTCATTAATTTTTTGTTTGGTATGATTTGGTTATTATTATAACTCTCAATGTGAAACTTACTAGACAAAACATTAAGAGTTAGAAATGATTAAACCAAAATATAAAGACTACTAATTTCTAAAAACAAAACTAATTAAGATTAGATGATTATATTTTGACCCATTTTAATCATATATTCTAAATAAATTATTTTTTACTCATTTTGAATAAAAAATGAATTTATATTATTTTAATAATTTTGATAAATCTCACGGTTCTTCTCCCCTCTACTATAAAAATTCACTCAATACCCTCTATTACTCACACGTCAAAAAAATTATTGGAAAGAATATACATGAAACCCTTATTATAATCCATTACCACATTCTTTAGGTCTAAATGTTTTCATATCACCCTTATTAGAGGACTTAATGATTTCTTCAAGGGTGGTCAATTGAAGAAGACGTATCATATTATTTAAATATTTCAATTTTATTTATTCTCAAACTCCAGTAAAAACTTCTTCATCAAATATGATTAATAACTCCGGTATCCTCAATATACTGAGATTATATTATCTTAATATCATCTACTAAATCCATCTCCACATCCATTTAATGGTAAAAGAATTAATCATTTTTTGTACGTGCGAAGTATCACCTCCACAAAACGAAATAATTTGTATTCCATAATAAACTATCATTGGTGGTTATAAAGATATAAATTATGATAATATTTGATATTAATGACATATTACTAGTTATATGATATTACTATATAAATTACATTCTTAATTGATATCCGTATAAAAAATAAAATGTTTTATGTGTGTATGTGTGAACTATCACCTCTATGAACCTATGTGATTAATTTTTTTAGATTATATCACTTATAGGATATATATAAAAGTATATTAAAAATATTTATAGGATAAATATGTTATTATGATCATTCAGTATTGATATAATAATACATACATTAATTCTGTAATGATCTACGAAAAAATAAAATGGTACTCAAGCGTTTGTACGACTAACCGTCTCATTGATAATAACGATGTTAATTATTCATTACCATGTATAATGGATATATTTAGAGTATAATTTAGGTATTAAAATGATAAAAACTTGATTAATATTATTTTTAATATGATGGAATTATAACCACATAGACTATTGACATCGTACCAAATTTAATTTTGACTCATGTAACAAATATCGACAAAACTCCCAATGTGAACATAAATCATAATGTAATTATTATAACATAGTAATAAGTGATATAAAATGAAATATGAAAATTAAACAGGTTAAAAATAATGTATAAATTTACATAATTTTGTTATTCATCAATATAATGACGATACATGACTTGTTGAACTCACGGTAAGGGACTTCTTCTCAATCTACTTTCATTGAGGCATATTTTGATTATATACCCCAACTTATTTTATATAGTGTATAATTAGAACCATAAAATTTTAATTTAATTTAAAGGAATATTTTTTTTATGAAGTGTTTTACTTAATAAAAGAAGTAATGTTTTTATGGTACATGGCGGTAGTGACATTTATGCCACAGTGACCAGAATTTTATATTTGGATTACTCTATTATTTTTAATGTAATTAAAAGAAAATAAATACAATATTAATTTTTAATGTATTTAAGTAATTGAAAATTTCTTTGATTATTTAGTTATAATTTCAATATCTTGAAACGATATCTTGTGATTGTAGTTTAGAAATGTTATTTCTACTTCATGTTTGTTAAAGTGTTATGATTATGTTATGGTTCTTGGGAATTTCTTATGACTGTGGGTGGTACCATGATAATCCAGGGGTGTGTAAGCCTGTGATAGCTCTCAAATTAATTGTTTAATGAGATAGAGTTATATTTTAAGGTTTATCTTAAAAGATTTATTATATATATTGTAATATGAATTCAAAATTCTAATACGAAGGTCACTCCAAATGTTGTTGTGAAAAATACAATGTCAGTATGATATGGTTTCCAAAACATACCTTTATGATTTATGATTTCTAATATGTATTCATTGAATCTAATAATTTCATGAGTTATTTTAAATATCTTATGTTTTATGGGTGAAAATTATGTTTTTTGGAAAATATGTTCATGTGTTTAATGATTCAAGAACTAATGGTCACATTCATTATTTATACTGTTTTCTAATATTGTTTCCCCATCGCATGTTTTTTATATTTTTTTCTTAGGTATAAAGAAGTGTAATGGGAACAAAGTTGTAAAGAAGAATATTAATAATTATTTTATGAAAAAATATAAATCATGTTTTAAATAGTTTTATCTTATGAAAAAATGATATTGAGAAGAAGTATATACATTGTAATAATTGAGTTGTTATGTAATTATTATGGCCTAATTCTCTAAAATGGTAATCCTGAAATGATCCACAATGTGAATTCTTGACTTAACATAAAATTATTTAAAGTTTAATGATAGAGCATTATAACTAGGGATATAATAGTGACCAAAATAGAATGTTTCAAACTATATCATTATTAATTGGTGAAATCACATATGGAAAAATTTATCGTCGAACTAAAATGTATAATTTCAACTATAGATGATATATTTTCATTAAAGAGTCTGTGTTTGAAGATAATGCCAAAAAATATTATCAAATGAGCACACACACATTCATGAAACCCCATTTCTATGTATACAAAGACATTAGTTTTGTATTAGTAACAATATAAATGTTCTCTTGATTTATTAAAATTTACAAAAATGAAAAGATTATTTTAAAAATTTAGTTTAAAATGAATACAATGTAGAATGTTTTTAAGAAAATCTGAATATATGTAGAAATTTAAATATAAAAATTCCTAACGTATAATCATTAATAATTTGTGTTATTATTGAAACACACCCTAACATAGCAATTAAATAATACCATTGAATTCCCAATTCCATCTCTTACAAGATTAAATAAATCTATATATTATTTTATACATTTAATTTCAGAAAATAAAATGAGGCATACGATTAATTAAATTCAAAAATATTATATCATTTTACATCAATATTCAATATGTCTCATAATATTACATTCCTCTTAAACCATAATGCTTTATTGTATTTTTATACTAGGTATACAATTAACTTATAGAGTAAAATATCTTAAAAACCATCCACGGTGTTCTTCTAAAATATAAACCTTCATTTACATACACTATGTCGAATCATTCTCCATGATATGTGAGCATAAAATTAGAATTATCATATGATGAAATAATCATAACTTTTTAAAGTTATACCCAATCAGTCAGAGATAATAAATCATTTGTCAGGAAATAAATATTTATCATAAAAAATATATAAGTAAAAATAGCACTAAATCATAGTTACTCATCCATGATCCATGAGAAAATATTATCAAAATAAGAAATAAATTTAAACAATATAAATAATCATATAAAATCATGTCCATGATCATGTTAACCATATAATAATGTCATCGTTTGAAAATTACAATATTGTATAGTGTCCAATCCACATTTCATCATTTCCATAGTCAAGGTTCACTCCCACAACATTCATTTTGGACAGAGTCACTTAGTGAATAGTGTTCACTCCACATTGTAGCTCACATTATCATATAAGAAATCCAAAATTACCCTAGGAAATGGAGTTCATTATAATACAAACCCATATACCACATAATTAATATATATATATATATATATCATATGTTTTGATCATCTTTTAAAAGATATGTTGAGTAACAAGAATGATTTTATAAACATAATGATTTTACATACAAGAAGATAAATGGCTAAAATAAATATTTTATTGAAAAATATAATATATTTATCATTTATATATTTAAAACATTCTTTACTTCATCATTTCATCTGTGTCATTTACCTTATTAGTTACGTATTTTATTTGTTTTTCCAATTGTAGCCTAGTTACCATTACTTGGTTTCTTTTGGTATGCATCTACAGAAGATTGCAACCATCCATAGTAATTACATTTATAATTTTATGTCCTTTGAAGTATTCATACATTTTTTCCATCCTACCATCATAGAAATTTATATTCATTAGACTTTTTTCATTAGTATATTTAGAAAATCGTAATAAAATATAATAATACACTCTATAATTAGGTGTAACAATATCTGATGTTATGTGTTAGGTCTAGTTAAAATAGAATGACAATATATATACATGCCTATGATAAAAATATAAACTCAATAAATTTGTAAAGAATATAATAAAAGAATTCATAATATATATATTATAACTAAAAATTATTTATTAGTCAATTAAAATAATTATGTCATTGATAATCATCAAATTAGAGATATAGAATCTTCATGTTATTTGGTTATATATGAATGAGGAATAATAGAAATATACCTATAAATATATATAAAACAATCCAAAATAACATATTCTTGTTTATATATTGTTAATATGAATATATTAAAAAAATCCATTAATTCTATTACAACATCCATGTGAAAAAAGAATATATAAAAATATATGAAATATATTGATATCTTAAATTTAATAGATTTATGTTAATGTAGTGGGTAGACCATGGGGATTGAAAAATAATGAGAATACATTTATAATGATGTATTAGGTGTATGATAAAAAATAACAGTACATTATAGACCAGATGAAAAAATTGACTGCATGTAGGAATAACCTAATACATGATCAAATGATTGACCACATGAGACAATAGATAACTACATTAAGCGACGACTATGTGGTATGAAAAGCAAACATAAAAATTCATGTAACTATGAAATCCATTAGTGACTTAATGGAATTCAAGTAACTTTTAAATAGTGAAGCTTCCATGAGATTGTGGAGAATCCATGAGAGATAAAAATGATAACAAAATATGTAAAGTGTGAACACAAAATCATTTATGAGAAATAATATAAAGTAATAACTGAAAATATAAATTACACATTAGGTATAGTATGTATTCATAAATTATAATTTAACTTTTAAATAATATAACAATTTATGTATTTTTAATATTCAATAATTATGAAAAAAACAAGTAAAATTCTAAATAATCCAATAACTAACATAAATATCACCAAATAAATAATCATTTTAATCCACAACATGGTGACTCAACATCAAACCACTTTATAAGATATCAACCACCATCATTGTAACACCCAGATATTTTGTGAGAAATGTATTTTTTTTATGTCTTATGTTATACACAACATCAAAGTAATATTTCACTACACACATCACTAGCTTCACTTGCGTTATACCCAAGAGCAACCTTCCTCGATTGCGTGTGTTGTACGTAATATCCGGTTTCACTAAGAAATGAGATATCGATATAATATTATTATGAACTATCCGTTATGAATAGTATTTACTACATTTTAAATATTATAAAATTATTATTCATCTTACATATTTTCTAAAACATGGTATGTGAACAAAATATTTTTTTCCGGTAAAATAAGTATTTCTAAAAAATTTCATTTTTTCCGCCTTTTTGATGGCGCACCAACTTTAAATCTAGTTTTTCGCATGTTTATAAGTTCAATTTGAAAAAATAAAATTATTATTTGGAATCAGGATATAAAAATTTTATTTGGATAAATTTTTCATATTATTCTAATAACTTCAATATTTTAATGAATAGTAAAAACACACAATATTTTATTTAAAAACAACTTTTTTCATCGAAATATTTTATATGGTCATATTATAATATTTAATGGTTTTAAAGTATAAATATAATATATTTTTAAGATTTAATATAATTTATTTCATTACCATTAATTTTAAATTGAATTGAAAGGTAAAAACATTTCCATCTTTGGCAATGTTTTAACTTTTAAAACACGTTTTCTTAACAACGAGATTAATTTTAAATTAATTAATGCAACTTCTATGTTTATAATTTTGAAAAATTTATTCCATATTTTGATTCAGTGAGTCAAAATTATGGTAATATGGTACTTTTATTTTTTTGATATTATGAATAGTAAATACGTTAAATTTTTTTGCTGTAGTTAAAAATAAATCGGGCAATTAAGTGTAAAAATAAGATTATAAAATTACCCTAACACCTTCCGAAATTCATTTGGATGACTATAAGTGAACCCTTATCACCTAAGGGTCGGAATTAATTCATATTAGGTAATTTTTCCATTAAAATAATTTAATTATCATTAAAACCAAAGAATGTGACAACATGTCACTCTATTAAATCTTATATGTATAATAATTTTAATTTAGTGATAGACTTCCGAAATCATTGAACATGAATATTATCCAGAAATATAATAAAATTATCTACATCATGTGAATTTATTTATAATTTTTAGTGATGAAATAATTATCATTAATTATGACACAATAGTGATGTTGAAACTATTTTATTAATTGAATTATCAAATAAATGATTTTAAATGTATTAAAATAAATACTATGTAAACTATTTAATGTACTCAACTAACTTTATAGATAAATATGACATGTCATAAATATATTAAATATTTTAGTTCGAACATATCTCTTGTGTATATATTATTTAAATTCAAATAATTGAATTGCGTCAAAATTGACACTATTGTTATTTTATAAAAATTACATATTAAAATTGTTTAAAAATCACAAAAACATTTAAAAATTAAAAATGAAAATTTATATGGTCGAATATTTAATAAATTATAAAATTATTTACAATTCACAGCATATAAGTACTTATTTATAATAATTTAAAATTTAGCATATTATCACCACAAATAAAATTGAATAGCTTATATAATGATAAATCTAGTTGATAATGTTGAAAATAATTTCCAAAATTTATAAATTTTATTTTTTGGTGATATTAAAACCATATATAATCTAATATTAAGATTTGAGTCATTTTTTGTGGGATTTATGTGGGGTTGAAATTTATTATAAATCAATAGTTCTTATAATTCCAAAGGTGGCCCTATCCTCCCTTATAAAAGTGAACCTCCTCCCTCTCCTCCTCACACCACTTTGAGACTTCAAGCATGGACAAAACCTACCAATTTATCTTCTTCACATCATTATAAACATTCGAGAGGTCCTGGTCTTCTTCAAAGACCAACTTTACTTCCCTAAGAGGAAGTTAATAAGAGGCGCGTCAAAGAAGAGGTAATATCCTTTACCGTTTATTTCCATTTTATTTCTTCTTCTAATTATTCATCATTATTTGTTTCATCATAAATTAAGAACATAATTATAACTCGTATACTGATTTGTTATTATAAATACTAAACAACCATATTTCACCTTCTATCCATCCTACGGAAAATGATATCATTGTGCATGCGTACGTACAGAATATCGTCTCCACGATGTGGTGTAATCTGTTTTCAACCACCACCTTACATGGATGGGTAAAATGGTGTAATGAGTAACTATATATGATTATTATAACATTATAGTAATTCGGATACATTCCATCTTTCATTCCAATAGCTATCAATAGTTACGGGAACGATATCATCGCTCCTGTGTATGTAAGGCCTACCGTCCCCACGATCTGATGTGACTCCTTCTACATGATCTTCATTGAATAATTATTATATAAATGAATTTTATGAATATATGTGATATATATTAAACTAATACCATTCTGTAAAAAAGGTATCTATAACCTATAAAGAGTAATAAGAATTTATTCGACAAGACATGCATAAGAACATAAAGCAATGAACTCCTGAATAACAAGTAGCAAGGAAATATTACTAATAAGAAGATAATAATATAACCATTTATGATATCATAACAATGAATATGATTCTATAATAAGTCAATGACATTATTTAAATCATTATACCAGATGTTCAGATACTTACGAAGCATATCGGACCAATGGTAAGGGAAAATCTCACAATCTCATTTTTATCCGAGATTGTATATACTGTAGAATTTATTGGGGAATATTTATCATCCACATCCATGTTTCCTCAAAATGTAATATTATATATATCCACCTTAAATTGTTTAAATCCAATTTTACCTATTGGAAAATGTTTATTAAAAGATATGAAAGTAATCTTTTTTCATTTTCAGTATGAGATACTTTATGACTTTTCCAGCCAAAGTATGAGAAAAGTGTTTTTTAAATTATACAGCACGAATGGATATTTATGATTTCATAGAACAATTTTTCCATGAATATTCCTTTTCAAGTATTCATTTTTTTAATTAACATCTTTTATTTTAAAATTTTATGACATGTTAAGAAAAAAAAATTGAAGTAGAAAGGATATTTTCCGCAAGCATGTAGTTCAAGAGTTTTATCAAAATTAATTTTCCATCTAATATAAATTAAGGTTCTGTTTATATCCCTATTTTTACATTGATTTGATTATGTTATGATGGAATTATTTTTATGAAGTCCTTTTATCTTATATGGTTTATGTTATGATGGCATGATATTTAAGAATCCCATTTTTATTACATGGGTTATGTTATGATGTATGATTTATGATTTTATGGAACACATACTAATGGTTTAATTATGAGATTGGTGGGACCTATATCTACCTACAATTCATTGGGTAAAGATTTATATCTCATGAGATAGACATGGATGGAACGACAAGTTAATATGGTTCAGTGATACAGGACTGGAAAAAGGAGTAAACTCGATTCAGTAATGGACTTTTTTCTCTATGATATTATTAGAAATGACTCTTTATTAAAATGAAATGATTTAATCTAATTATATGTGTATGCCACAATGTTTAAAGTTTTATATTATGATTATTTGGATTACATTTAACTACTATGATTTATCTCATGTTTTGATATTATGATCTCTTTTGTAGGTTAAGATATTCAAAATGTTATGTTCTTATGAATATTATATGATCTATATTTCTTTTTTTTACCCTTACTTAGAATTTGAGATCACCCTATTGTATGTTTTCTTTCCCCTAGGTTAGGAAGAAGGGTATTAAGTAGTATATGACAAAAAGGGACTCTATAAATGAAAAAATAAGTAGGAGACAATGTAGATGATTTACGAACCGGTTGTTTATGTTTCCCAGTTTATAAAGAAACTATACCTATACGGTCCTCCCATGTTTTTCATATATGTTTTAATAAGTATGCTTCAATTATGAAGTAATAACCATGTATCTAGAGTATGGGTCGTTATAGTTGGTATCAGAAGAAAGGTATAGTTAACATTTGGAAACTAGGATGTGAAAGCCTTATAAAGAACCCAAAGGATATGTCTAATCATAGAACATAAGAATAATTTTATGAAATGACCTTGAATAACCTATGATAAGACCTAAATTGTGAAATTTTATTACTGATTATGTGGTTTTCCTTTTATAATTAGTGTTTCCGACACTATGCTTCTTAGTTTTAGACAATGGCTGGAACCCGAAAAAATTGTGTTAATGCTGAATGCGACCAACAATGAAATGATTGTCCCCCTGGGCAACCAAACGTTATGGGATCTAGAATGAAAAATCTTGTAACCATGCTCACACAACTTTCTCAAGCTATGAATCATACAGGACTTCCAAATGAACAATGGAAGGAGCAACATTCTGTTGAATCCTTCATGAGGCACCGTCCACTTTCATTCAGAAGGTCTTCTGATCCATTAGTGATTGAACAATAGATCAGTACCACTGGAAAGATATTTTCTATTGTACAGTGTTCTGAACATGAAAAATTCATCTTAGCAATGTGTCGTTTAGAAGGTGATGCTGATCAATGGTAGAATCTTATCAAGAATACGAGGAAAAGAGACTAAATTGAGTCAATGGAATGGGACGAGTTGAAGATGATATTTTTCAATAAGTCCTTCCCTAGTATTCATCGAACAAAGAAAGAGAAGGAGTTTCCTGAACTAAAGAAAAATAATGATGAATCGGTTGGTACCTATGAAGATGATTTTACAAGATATGCATGGTATGAATCCGGAATTATTATCCAACTTTAGAGTAATATCGATCTATTCTTTAGTGGCATAAAACCAAGTCTTCAAAGGGCGTTAACCATAACAGACTTCAATATCTATGAGTAAATTTTTTGATGTTCTCTCAAGGTTGAGATGGATATTGAAGTAACCAATCAATCATATGGGTTTGATAAGAAGAGAAAAATGGAATTCAAAGGAAAATCTAAATACCACACTGAAAAGAAGATGAGTTTTCTTTTATGCTCAAATTGTGGAACAAAACATATAGGAAATTTCTTTAAAGGGAAAAGAAAATGTTTTATGTGTGGAAAAGAAGGTCATCGGGTATTTGAATTTTGAAATAATGGGAAAAAGATGTATAATGATGCGAAAAAATAAAGAGATACACATAATGAACCTCCAACAATTCAATGTTTCAAGTGCAAGGAGATGGGGAATTTTTCCAATCAATGCCCAAATCCAGGGGTTGTTGATTATGATTGACGTCAACAAACTCTTAAGGCAAAAGATAAAGGAAAGTCACATGCAATTACAACCGGCGATGTGGAGTATGATAACAATGTTGTGAAAGGTAAACATACCATCCACTCTAAAGTAGAAAATGTTTTATTTGATTCTGGATCCACCCACTCATTTAATTATGAAGAATTTTATAAGGGTATCACCATATTACCTAAATAATTAGCTGTTGAGTTAGTTGTGACAACTCCTAGTGGCACATTGGTCGCACCAAATGTTTACAATTCTTCTCCGATTGAAGTGTGTGGGAAAGTGATTCCAACCAATCATGTGATCCTTACTATAGTATAATTTTATGTCATTATTGTCATGGATTAGATTTCTTTATACAGAGCTCATATCAATTTCCAAAGAAGGGAAATGCCATTTAATATTCTCGATCAGTCTATGATCATCTCTCGAGGCAAGGATGAATATAACCTTCCATTGGAAATTTATTCCATATTATGGGTCTTGATATTAATAAATTAAGGTTATTTATCTCAAATGGTTAGAGAGAAACTCACGTTTAAGAATATTCCCATTATATGGGAGTTTGATGATGTCTTTTCGGAGGAATTTCCAGGTCTTCCACAAAATCGTGAAGTTGAGTTTTCAATAGAAATCATACCAGGTGCTATGCCTATTTCATAAAAACCATATAGAATGGACCCAATAGAGTTGTAGGAATTGAAGAAGCAACTCCAAGAGAATCATGATAAATGATTAATATTCCTTATTGCGTCACCTTGGGGAGCACCTATTCTGTTTGTTAAGATTAAAGATGGATCAATGAGACTCTACATTGATTGTCAAGAAGGTAACAAGATCACTATCAAGAAAAAATACCCTCTCCCACGAAATGATGAATTATTTGACCAACTATGTAGAGCTCAATACTTTTCCATGATTGATCTTTGTTCAGCGTATCATCAATTAAGGGTCAAAAGGGAGGATATACCAAATACTGCTTTCTGTACAATGTATGGACACTGTGAATTTATAGTGATGCCATTTGGTCTTACAAATTCCCCTTCTAACTTCATGGATCTAATGAATATAGTCTTCAGAGACTATCTTGATACGTTTTTGGTAGTATTTATAGAAGATATTATTGTCTATTAAAAGAAAAAGGAAGAACATAAATATCACTTGAGAATTGTATTAAAGACCCTAAGAGTGAAGAATATTTATTCAAAATTTACCATGTGTGAATTTTGGCTTCAAAAAGATTCATTTTTGGGTCACATAATCTCAAAAGAGGGAATATCTGTGGATCTATCAAAAACAGATGTTATCGAAAGATGGCTGAGACCAAAAAATGTAACTAAGATCCGAAGGTTTCTTGTCGTGGCTGGATATTATCGACATTTTGTGAAAGATATTACAAGGTTATCTAATCCACTCCCCAGGTTGAGTCGAAAAGGAGTTATGTTCATTTGGACAGAGGAGTTTGAAGAAAATTTCAAGGAATTAAAATGAACGTTATCCAGGGAACCAGTGCTCACACATCCTTATAGTGGAGAATGGTTTCTGATCTACATTGATGCATCCAAGAAGGGATTGGGGTGTGTTCTCATGCTAAATTATATGATGATAGCTTATGCCTCATGACAATTGAAAATCCATGAAAAAATTACCCAACTCATGATTTGGATTTAGGTGAGGTAATATTTGCATTAAATATTTGTAGGCATTACCGTTATGGTGAAAGGTGTGATATTTATACTGATCATAAATGTTTAAAGTATATTTTCACACAAAAGGAGATGAATATGCACCAAATAAGTTGTTTGTAGTTGATTATGAATTACGAATACTCAACTAATTATCACCCTGGGAAAGAAAACATGGTTGAAGATGCATTTAGTCAAAAGACCATGCTAGATAATCCATTATGAGGATCACTAAAGATCTTATATTTATGGATTTAAAAAGGATGGATCTTGGAATTATAATGGAAGGGGAAAATATTATCTTTCTCAAATGAATTTTCGACTATCTATTCATATGATGATTAAAGAGGCACAAAAAGATGATGTACAGTTACAAAAGAATGTGATAAATGTTCCTGACATTAACATTGATTGTAATGAAATGATAATGCCTAGGAATCGGGTTTGTGTTACTCCCATCCCTGAATTAAAGAAGGAGCTACTCGATGAAGCCCATATTCTTCATTCTCTATTCATCCTGGAAGAACAAAGATGTATAAGGACCTGAATGAGTACTTCTGGTGGGAGGGAATGAAAATAGATGTTGCTGAATATTACTCTTGATGCTTGATTTGTCAACATGTTAAAGCAGAGAGACAGAATTCTAAGGGGATGTTACAACCATTACCCATACCCGAAAGGAAATGGGAAAACATAACTATGGAAATTTTCACCAAACTTCCTAAAACATCCAAAGGAAATAATGTTATTTGGGTCATAGATGATCATCTTACGAAGTTGGAAAACTTCATTGCTATTAGAGAATATTTCTCTCTGGATCAGCTTTCCAGGATATATGTAAAGTAAGTGGTAAGATTTCATGGAGAACTACATTCCATTATATCTGATCGGTATCCGAGGTTTACCTCGATGTTCTAGTTATGTCTTCAGTATACTCTATATATAGAGTTGCGTTTCACCACTGCTTATCATCCTTAGATAGACGGTCAGTCTGCGAGAACAATTCAAATTCTAGAAGACATGTTAATAGCTTGTGCAATGGATTTAAAAGGTTGTTGGGATCAACACCTACCTTTGGTGGAATTTTCTTATAATAATTTCTTTCACTCTAGTATTCAGATGTCTCCTTATGAAACTCTCTATACAATGAAATATATAACTCCAACTTTCTAGGATGATGTTGGGGAAAGAATGCTATTTGGACCTGATCTTGTCGATGAGACAGCAAAAAAGGTGAGATTTATTCAACAACACATAAGAGAAGCTCAGAGTCGCCAAAACGTTATGCTGACAACTGAAGAAAAGACCTAGAGTTTGAAGTGGGTGACAAAGTTTTCTTACGAATATCTCCATGGAAGAGAGTAATGAGATTTTGAATGAAGGGAAGTTGAGCCCTAGGTATATCAGTCCTTTTGAAATACTGGATCGTGTTGGGAATGTAGCTTACCGATTGGCACTTCCACTGAATCTATTTCATGTTCACGATGTGTTCCATGTATCTCTCCTGAGAAAGTACATACCTGATCCTTCACATGTACTAAGCTCATAAGTTGTACCGTTGGAGCAAGATCTTTCTTATGAAGAACAACCGATAGAGATTATGGATCATAGTGAAAAAGTTCTACGGAGCAGGACCACTTTCTTGGTGAATGTTTTATTCCAGAACCACCAATTATAAGAAGCTACATGGGAGTATGAGGATATGATTAGGGAGAGGTATCCTCATCTATTTGTTACGTAGTGACGAATTTCGAGGAGAAATTCAATTCAAGGGGGGTAGAATGTAACACACTAATATTTTATGAGAAATATATTTTTTATGTCTTATGTTATACACAACATCAAAGTAATCATTCACTACACACAACACTATCTTGTCTTGCGTTATACGCAAGAGAAACCTTCCTCGATAGCGTGTGTTGTACGAAATATCGGGTTTCATTAAACAACTATATAATGTTATAATATTGTTATTTACTAGCCATTATAAATAGTATTAAATAAATTCTGAATTTTATAACATTATTATTCATCTTACAAATTTTCTAAAACAAGTTATGTGAACAAAAAAAATTCGCGTAAAAATAGTATTTTTCAAAAAATGTAGTTTTGCCGCCTTTTGATGTCACACCAACTTTAAATAATGTTTATGATATGTTTATAAGATCAATTTGAAAAAAAATATAATTCTTAATTGGAATCCGGATATAAAAATTTACTTTGGATTCATTTTTCGTATTATGCTGATAACTTCCATATTTTAATGAATAGTAAAAACACGCTATATTTTAATTAAAAACATATTTTTTCATCACATTCATTTATATGGTTATATTTTAATATTGAATGGTTTTAAAGTATAAATAGAAAATATTTTTACCATTTAATACAATTTATTTCATTACCATTATGTTTACATTGAAATCATAGGTAAAAACATTTCAATCTTTGGCAATGTTTTAACTTTATATTCCCATTTTCTTAACAATGGGATTAATTTTAAATTAATTACTGAAACATCAGTGTTCTGAATTTTGAAAAATGGATTCCATATTTGGATTAAGTGGGTCCAAATTATTTTAATAGGTTAATTTTATGGTTTTGATATTATGAATAGTACCTACGATAATTTTTATTCACTCTAGGTAAAGGTAAATCGGGTAATAAAGGGTAAAAATAAGATTATAAAATTACCCTAACACCTGCCAAAAATCTATCGGATGACTAAAAGTAGAACCATATCACCTAAAGGTCTGAATAAATTCCTTTTATGGGCTTTTGACCAATAAACTAATTTAATTATTATTAAAACCAAGGAAAGTGACAACATGTGATTCTCTTAAATTTTATAAGTATAACAATTTTAATATTGTGAAAAAACTTCATGAAACATCGAAAATTAATAGTCTCAGAAATATAACCAAATTATCTACATCAAGTGAATATATTTATAATTTTTAGGGATTAAGTAATTATGATTTATTATGACACAATAGTGATGTTGAAATTATTTTATTTATTGAATAATCAAATGAATGATATTAAAAGTATTAAAATAAATATTATATGAACTATTTAATGTGATCCACTAATTTTATAGATAAATAAGACATTTGATGAATCTATTAAATATTTTATTTCTAAAATTTCTTCTGAGTATATTTTATTTAAATTCAAATAATTGAATAGTGTCAAAATTGACACTATTGTTATTTTATAAAAATTACATATTAAAATTATTTAAAAATCAAAAAAATGATTAAAAATCATAAATTAAAATTTATATGGTCGACAATGTAATAATATATAAAATTATGGACAATTGAAAACATATAAGTAGTTATTTAAAATGATTTAAAATTTAGAATATTATTACCACAAATAAAATTAAATATAATATATATGGACAAATCAAGTTGATAATGTTTAAAATAAAATCTCCACTTGTCTAAATTTTATTAGATGATGATATTACAACCCTATATCATATAATATTAGGAATTGAGTCATTTTCGTAGGTTTTTATGTTGGTTTGAAATATATTATAAATTAATATTTCTTATAATTCCAAAGGTGCCCCTCTCCTCCCTTATAAAAGAGAACCTCCTCCCTCTCCTCCTCACACCACTTTGTGCCTTCAAGCTCGGTCAAACACTGATAATTTTTCTTCTCCACATTTCTAGAAAAATAATAGAAGTCTTGGTTTTCTTCAAAGACAAAATTTAGTGCCCTTAGAGGAGGTTAAGAAGAGGGGTGTCAAAGAAGAGGTAATCTCCTTTTTCTGATTCTTTCTATTTTATTTCTTCTTCTAATTATTCTTCGTTATTTGTTTCATAAAAAATTAATAACATCAGTATAAATCATATACTGATATATTATTATAAATATGAAACAACCCTATTTCACCTTCTATCCATCCTATGGAAAATAAAATCATAGTGCATGTGTACGTACGGAATTCCGTCTCCACACCGTGGTGTAATCTGTTTTCCACCACCACCTTACATGGATGGGTATAATTGTGTAAATAATAACTATATATTATTATTATATCATTATACTAATTAATAGACATTCCATCTTCCACTCCAATACCATTAAATAATTATGGGAATGATATCATCGCTCATGTGTACGTACGTCCTACCATCTCCACGATGTGATGCGACTCATTCTACATGATCATCATTGAATAATGATTATATAAATGGATTGAATGAATATATATGATATATATTACACTAATAACCTTTTTTAAATAAGGTATCTATAACCTAGAAAGATTAATAATAATTTATTCGACAAGTCATGCATAAGAACATAAAGCAATGAACACCCGAATAACAAGTAGAAAGGAAATATTAAAAATAAGATGATATGAATATGAACATTTATTATATCATAAAATTTAATATGATTCTCTAATAAGTCATTGACATTATTTAAATCAGTATACAGGGGGTTCATATTTGTTTGAAGCACATCAAACCGAATGTAAGGGAAAATCTCGCAATATCATTTTTATCCGAGATTGTTTATACATTATAATTTACTGCGGAATATTTATCATCCACATCCATGTTTCCACAATTTTTAATATTATTTATATCCTACAACAATTTTTTAAATCAAATTTTACCAATTACTGAATGATTAGTAAAATATATTAAAGGAATCTTTTGTAGTTTTCAGTACGAGATACTTTTTGACATTTCCGGCCAAAGTATGGGAAGAATGTTTTTTGAACATATACATTATGAACGGATTTTTATGATTTCATAGAACATTATTTCCATGAAGCTTCCTTTGAACGTATTCATGTTTATTTTTAATTGACTTCTTTTAGTCTAAAATTGTATGACATGTTAAGAAAGAAAAATGTTTTTGAATTAGAAACGATATTTTCTTCAATAATGTAGTTCAAGTGTTTTTTCAAAATTAATTTTCCATATAAGATAAATTAGGGTTCTGTTTATATACATATTTTTACATTTAATTGATTATGTTATGATGGTATTATTTTTATTAATTCATTTTTTCTTATATGGTTTATGTTATGATGGAATGATGTTTAAGAATCCCATTTTTTTTCATGGGTTGTGCTGTGATGTATGATTTATTATTTTGTGGCACACATAAGAATGGTTTCATTATGAGATGGGTGGGACCTATATCTCCCTCCATTTCATTTGGTAAATATTTATATCTCATGATATAGACATGGCTGGAACTACAAGTTAATCTGGTTCAGTGACACAGGAATAGAACGAGGAGTAAACTTGGTTTAGTAATGGACTTTGTCCACTATGATAGTCTTGGAAATGAGTCTTGACTAAAATGAAATGATTTCCTATGATTACGTGTGTATGCCACAATTTTTTATGTTTTATGTTATGATTATTGGGATTACATTTCACCACTATGACTAATCCCATGATATGATATTATGATATCTTATGTAGGTTAATATATTCAAAATGTTATGTTCTTATGAATATGATAGGATTGATATTTCTTTTGTTTACCCTTATTGAGAATTTGAGCTCACCCTTTTGAATTTTTTTCCCAGGTTAGTAAGATGGGTATTAAGTAGGATATGCCAAAAAGGGACTCCAGATATGATCAAATAAGCAGGAGACAATGTAGATGATTTATGAGCTAGTTGTTTATGTTTCCCAGTTTCTATAGACACTATACCTATACGTTCATACCATGGTTTTGTTATTTGTTGTAATATGTATTCTTCAATTCGTACGTAATAACCATGTATCTAGATTTTGGGTCGTTATAATAATCCAATGAATCCTCTAATACATTATTTTCTAGAATGTGGATAATGTACATTGATAAAATATTTCTTTGTTGGTATTTAATGAATGAGATAATGTTTTATAGGGAGATTATTATTTAAGGGGAGATACTGATCATTGATGGTCATTGATTCAAAATGTTATGGTTTGGTAATGGATATAGAGTAACAAATTGATGAATTTCACAATTATATTCATAGATATTTACCATCCCAGAGATCATTGATCTAATATAGAATCTGAACGTTTTAATTTATAGTAAAATGAATGTGACACTACTTCTATGAATGAGGATAATTTTATAATATTGTATTATTAGGTTACACACTATGTAAAAATTCTTAAATGTAAGGCTAATAATTTATTTGATGGTATTATGACTAGAATATTAAGGGAACTAGTGTGTATATTTTTTCATCATATGGTTATAATATATAATAAAACATAAGTAAAGACAAATAATTATTTATATACTATATTTTCATCAAAAATTATGTAAATAATATGATGAATGAGATATAATGAAATAATTATTGTAGAAAACAAGATGATGGAAAAGGTTGAACTACTATTATGTGTTAATTTTATAAATAAACATAGTAGAAATTATTTAATTGGAATTGGAGTCGGTTACATGTATAGATAAAATTTCCTATTAAATTATAAATGCAAGGGAATAAAACATTGAATTAATTTATAGTGGTTAATAAATATGTACATATGGAATTACCTGAAATAATTACCCAAAACATCATGGAATCCATCAAAGAATTGGCCTAGGTGTATTCATAGATTATGTTATTACCAAAACAAAGTTAATCTTCCTAATGAGATGATAGTTGGTATATTTATTTAAATCTCGAATCACACTAATAACCTATTTTATTTTTCCTCTAAATACTATTATCTATCTTAGTTTTTTTGTGAATATTTAAACATCCCCTAACATATTAATAAAATATTTTTTAAGAAATACTCCCAATGGAAATATTATTTCAATAAGGTTATATTATTCTCTCACCATTATGTTTCATTGTCCTACCCTTCATGTGAAATTTACAGTCATAAATATGGTACGAATTGAAATAATCCATTGTATGGATTGCATTTCAAGGTATAAAATAAAAATTTATTTTATATAGAAAGATGTTACAATGAATGAAGGGGGAATGGAATTCCTCATCTCTATATAAGACAGTTAATTATTTGATTCATTTTTTGATCAATATCAATTACATCACCTATTTAATTTCCTTGAGATGATAGTAATACATAAACTATGGATGGGGAAAATGACATAAGAATGGAGTATTTACCTATTGTGTAATATCTTATGATATTAAAGGAATAATATGTCAAATATCATAAATAAAATGAAACCCCAAGAATAAAAAACAAGAAATATTATATTCCCATTATAATGTAGATATTACAATGGAGGTTTTGATTAGTATTTGAAAATTTATTATAAATATATAGGTAATGGTAAATAAGAAAATTCATTGTCAATTATTATTAAATATGAACTCAATCTTTAAAAATGCGATTGTATGCTTGCAAAATATTTTTTTTTCTTGAAAAATGATTTTTATTTTGTCACATAATATACTATACAATTTTTTTTACCCTTTTAAATTTTTTATAACAATGGTAATAATTTTTAAATGATCATATAATAATTACATTAGGATTTAATTTTTTAGAAATTCTAGAAAAGATTGATTATTCCTTGAATATTGAAAAATAAACAGATTTGTACAATTGTCATTTATTTTTATTTAAATATCCCATTACACGTTAGATTTTACCGTATCGTAACATATATTTTAATTTATTATAAATAATCTGATTAATTACATCAGAATCAACATTATATAGAATATTGATATAAGTTCATTTTATGGCATAAAAACATATTTATCTAAAAATAATATTTCATTGAATTTTTTATTAACTTAATTAATGTCACTTATAAAAGTTTTATGATTAAATAATTATTCCATATTTGGTATCAGTAGGTCCACGTAGTGTAAAGAGGAACCTTATGTTTTTTGACATTATGAATTGTAATTGTAGTAAGCATTTATCAACTTCGTATCGGTAAATCAGGTAATTAAGGTCGAATATAATATTATAAGTATTAAAAAACCTCTAACACGTTTCGTTAATTTATTTACTATGTAATTTTCTAAAATTTTCAACAAAGAATAGATATTATGGAAATTTTTTGTAACATCATAAACTAGGATCCACTTATCCTATGCCCCGAGCTGGTGGATCACTTCTCCTCAAGCAAACCACCACATATGTGATAGGATGTCAACTAGTAGGGATGTTTTAAAGGTGGTATGATGGGGAAAATATACCCTCTTATAATAATGTCATAATCGATATAAGATATAACTATACTACTAGAAGAATATAATAAATATACGGAATAACAATGTAGTTGAAGAATAAATATAGGTGATATAATAGACAAGTGTGGAAGGATAAATAATTTAGAAACTAAGTAAATATAACTAAATAATTTACAGAAATTTCAGATACATGGATTCATGGTGTGGTGTAATATAGAAAATAAATATATATATATATACAGGTATTCTAAACAAATGTACAAAAGGAAAGTGTTAAAAGATACTAATCATTCATAATAAGATAATTCACATTCGTCCACTAATATACTCCATTTATAAGAAACATTATATCAAAAACCCATGGAAGGATGAATTCCCTTATCACTATATGCAGTCATATAATCGTACCAAGTAAAATAGGAATCTTGAGTGTGGCATGAGATAAAAATATTAGTAGGCCAACACCAACAGTGTCTACATGTAATCCAGGACATGGTTGTAACTAAATAGTGTGCATAAAATATTAATTATTTTATAATACAAAAAAAACTAAATATCCATCTCTCTTAGGATCCTATAGGACACATGGGTGGTCTTCATATTTTAGCACCTGACTAAAATTATGTTTGAAAAGTCATTATATATGTTGTAGTAATATATAAATATAACGTATAATTATATATATTCCAGCCTCTTATATGAACTGATTATATAGGGATGTAAGTGTCCATATAAATGGAATACTATTTGTTTACAATACTATGTAATAACCCATACATCCATTACCCGTCTAAAAATATTATAAGATCGAGAAATATGGTACATGCCCTTTATCCCAAGAAGCGTGTGAGATGTCATGAATAAAAGTCAATATGGTGAGTAAACCATCATTTCATCACTCAAATACTGAATAAAGAAATCTATTTCCAATCCCCATATAGTATCATTTGTGTAATATTCCATACTCAACATCCGATTTAAGGGCATGGGATTTTCCGCCATGATCATCACCCCTTACCTTCATACATAGCCTCTATAAAGGTATATGATAATTATAACTGGCATGGGGTATTACCTCCCACCAATTTATTTCATCTAGATCATGTCAATATAAGAGGAATAATCATATTTATAATTCAAAACATGAGGAATTACCACTCATATACCATGTTGGATTAGTTCAATTCTGTTTAGAACATTACAATTCATATTGAGCATTTTATATAGCCTAAACAAAGGGAAAGGCCTAGTTATCGCATGGGGTCATTCCATTTATATCAAATTTATTCGTTTTAATAAATTAAACCCATCATTCATAACACATTTAATTTAAATAAACCCATTCAATGTACCATGACATTGTAATTTCACATATAAGGCTAAAAGGGTCACCTAAGATGTGACATGGGTAAAAAGTCATTAACCCACAAGGGAATTTCACACTATAAGATGGAAAAAGACCTCATATTTGAATTAGGTTTCATATTCTACTCATGTATCAAAGGAGATTACATTTAAATGATAATATAAAAGATAATTAAGAGATGTGGGTAATTTTACTGTCACGACCCGTCCTCGGGGCCCGTGCCGTGACTACCCCAAGCCCGCCTTCCATAGGCCAGGGGCTGGCGACTAGCACCAAGGCGTAAAATCCCAGTAAACAGGGAAGGCATTGCCTTTATAAGTAACAACCACACAGAGTCAGCAAGAGGAAAGTAAAGTGCAGAAAAGTAAAGGGGGCCGGAAATACAAGCCCAACTGTAAAGTATAAATGAAAAGTAAAGTACAACAACTGAAGAAAAGACGGCAGCCTCGTGTCGTCCACTGGCAATCCCACCTGATGGGTGGGTACAGATAGCCTCCAGGCTCCTCGGGTCCCACGTCCACTCCGAGCACGTCCCGCCCAGTGGTCCACCTCCAGGTACCGTCCTGCTCCACGCCCCAACCGAGATCAGCGCTGTCCGTCGTCTGCAACCAACACAACAAGGTGCGGGCATAGCCCGTGCAGGGGTGAGTATAAGCTACTCAGTAAGGACCCCGAGACCCCCGAAGGTCTCCCGAAATCCACAAAGGATATAGCACAAAAGAAAGATGCAATCACGAAGTAACATCTGACTCGACTTAGGTATATGCCCATACATATACCTAAGTCCCCAATTCCAGCTCTGCTCACGAGCTCAAGAACAACTCAATCCACAAAGGAAAGCAAGACTCAAATCCACAAGGAGAGTAAACAGTAAATCCACATAGGATAGTTCAACACAATCCACAAAGGAGAGTAACAGTAAATCCACAAAGGAAAGTAAAATAAGATTCAGCTCAACCAGGTATACTTTTTCAGATGACGTCAAAGATGATCACTGATCCATCTAAGTCGTCGGACCCACGAAGGATCGATAGGTACTAACCCCCGCAAAAGACCCACGTAGGATCGGGCTCACACAGAACCTGTAGGCAGTGGCTCACACAGAACCGGTAGTAAGGACCCACATAGGATCGGGCTCACACAGAACCTGTAGCACTGATCCACGTAGGATCGCTGAGTGCAGTAGTCGACGCAGTCCACTGAGGATCTCTGCACAGTCGTCGCCGCAGTCCACGAAGGATCTCTGCTCTGCCGTGGTCGCAGTCCACGGAGGATCTCTGCTCTGCCGTCGTCGCAGTCCATGGAGGATCTCTGCTCTGCCGTCGTCGCAGTCCACGGAGGATCTCTGCTCTGTCGTCGAAGTCACAGCCAGCGCTAGGGTTCCCGCACATAGCGAGCTCGTTTAGGAGGGTCTTCTCCACGAGCCGAGAGGATGATACATCAACTGACACGTAGTCCGAAGTTGATGTATCCAAAAGTTCCGTATCGACAACAGGATCTCAACGCAACAGACGGCGCGTCAATCGGACGCCCGGTCTGAGAGTTATTGGCATTTTCGTCCCAGGGGCCCGGTTGGTTTTTAGGGAAAAACAAACCCGACCGTACTCTGCCTGTATCCGATCCTCGGGCGGAGTATGCCAAAAGTTCCGTCTCACTTAGAGGAAACTACCACAGCTGACGGTACGTCGATCGGACGTCCGTAGCTCAAGTTATGAGCGTTTCCGCTCCGAGGGCCTGGTTGGTTTCGTGTACGAACCAACCCGACCGAACCCAAAGTCTTCCGAAACCTTGAGTATAATATACCGAAACTACCGTCTCGATCCAAGGATCGCGTAGCCGCTGACGGTTCGTCAATCGGAGGTCCCAGGGCCAAGATATGGGCGAAAGACCGAAGAGGGCCCAAAACGGGGGTTCCGGGCCCGGGGCGACCCGGCCCGAACCCCCCCTGGGGTCGGCCGAACCGGGTCGGCCCGAACCGGGTTGGCCCGGCCGACCGGACCGGCCGGCTCGGCTTCGGCCGAGCGGCCGAAGGAGGGCGCCGCGTGCTTGACCCGCGGCTCAAGCGAAACGCGGCCCCGCGGGGGGGGGGGGGGGGGGGGCGCCTGCCACGCGGACGCGGCCGGGCCGCCGCGTCCGTTCCCGGTTCCGCGCGGCCGCGGAACCGGCCGCCGCCGCCGCGGCTTCAGCCGCGGCGGACTTCCTCCCCGGCGGCGCGCCGGGCGCCGCCGCCTCTTGTCGCCGGCGCCGCCGCGCCGGCGACCCGGGCCGCCGGGGATGCTCTGGTGGCCCGATTCCTTTCCCGTCTACGCCGTTGTTCCTCCCGAGACGCTTCCTTCACTGCGAAATCAACAAATGGCCCTTGCGTCGTGCTTTTGCCGTCGCCCGCCAAATCCGCACAAAAAAGGAAGATCGGCGGAGGGTTGCCGGGTCTTGTTCGTTAGACCCGCACCCTCCGCGTTAGTCATAAACCACGGGAGGAATAATCAACAACAATTTTAAATAAATTAAAATTGTCGGAGATCATGTTCTTCATTTTAAAAGAATAAACACGGGAAATAAGATAAAAATAATCCAACATCCCTTACCTTGTCGTCGTCGTCAGACGAGAGGTCGTCGCGGAAGAAGGAGATCGTCGCGTCGTCGCGGTATCCGGCGTCGCATCGCCAATCTCCGGATCAAGAACAAATGGATTCAATTAATTAAATCCGTTGTTATTGAAATTAAAAAGGGAGAATTCAAACGATTCATTTCTCACCTTAGTTGCCGAACGAAGATCGGCCGCGGAAGAAGAGGCGTCGCCGAAGAACGTCGTGGGTAGGGCTCGTCGACGTCGCAGATCTCGGTGTGCGTCGTCGAATTCCGGTCACCGGCGTCCTTCGCGTTCTTCGCGTTCTTCGCGTTTTTTCGCGGAGAGGGTGGAGGCTCAGAGGAATTGCACAATGATAGCAATCCTCCAAAATAGACAAGTTTGTCTATTTTATTATTTTGCCAACAAACGTAAAACGCATAAGTAACGACCCATTTAATTCGTTGAATTAATTCAACGAATGAAACAGCCCATTTAATTCACGAAATAAACCGCCCAATTAAATGGTCTGTTAAGAATTAATGAAAACGCGTCGGTTGACTTTTCAGTTTCTTTGACGGGTTTTCGCGGGTGCGTTACTTAGCGAAAGAAACGGCGGGGCTCGTGCGGGCCCTGCCTCACAAATATCCTACCAAGAGGGTAGGATATTTCTGGATAGTATCCTGTCCAGTTCAACTCAGTTCAAGCCGTATTTAAGTGGCTTCAAGTGGCTTCCAAGCAGCTTAAGTGAAATAAAATAAAGTTGTCGCACAAATTTATTTTATTTCTGACTTAAAGCCCCGAAATTTAAAAACCACGTCTGAGCAAACGCAACTCCGGAAGAGGCGTTTCTAAGCAAATACCGGCGCTGTGATTTCATCGGTGCCCTCAGAATTTGATTCCGGGCACCGGTTCAAGAGATAGAAAAACCCGCTCGTCCATTCACTGAACGTACCCGAGCCAAACTTCGGAAATTGATTCCGGGCACACCGGGCCTCGGAACCAGGTGCCGTCTGAAGCTGCGCTCTTGTAAAATTCCAAAGAAAATTAAGAAAAAAATTTCCTTGAAATTTGCGGGTCTTTACATTACTCCCACCTCAGGGCTTTACGTCCCCGTAAAGATACATCAAAAACTAGGGGAACAAATGGGGGTACTGAGCACGCATCTGAGCCTCCCGCTCCCAAGTGCTCTCCTGGAGGTTCCAGTGCTGCCATCTGACGCGCACAAGAGGAGTCGACCGCCCACATAGGACTCGCTCCTGTCGATCCTCGATCTCCACTGGGACCTCTGCAAAAGTCGCCCCATCGTCCACGTCCAGCTCCCCAAAGTCGATGATGTGCGTCGGGTCGTGCACGTATCTCCTCAGCTGAGACACGTGGAAGACGTCGTCCACCCGGTGCAACTGAGGTGGTAGAGCCAGGCGATAAGCCACCTCTCCTATCATGCTGAGGACCTGGAAAGGCCCGATGAAGCGTGGAGACAACTTTCCGCCTCGGCCAAATCTACGTAAACCACGTCGAGGTGAGACACGCAAAAAGACGTGGTCGCCATCCTCGAACTCCAGTGGCCTCCGCCTCTTGTCAGCATATGTCTTCTGCCGGCTCTGAGCTGTCCTCATCCTCTCCTGGATGATCTGGACCTTCTCTGTCGTGGCTCGGACCATCTTTGGTCCCACGAGTGCTGACTCCCCAGGGTCTTTCCAGCACAACGGTGATCTGCAGGGTCTGTCGTACAACGCCTCGTATGGTGCCATCCCGATGGTGGAGTGGTAGCTGTTGTTGTACGCGAACTCCACCAAGGGTAGGTGGTCCTCCCAGCTGCGACCAAAGTCGAGAACACATGCACGGAGCATGTCCTCGAGTGTCTGTATGGTCCTCTCCGTCTGACCATCCGTCTGAGGGTGGAAGGCTGTGCTCAGATGGAGCCGCGTCCCGAACGCCTCCTGCAACCCCTTCCAAAGCCGGGAAGTGAAACGAGCATCTCGATCGGAGACGATAGAAGATGGCACACCGTGAAGCCGTACGATCTCCTGGACATAAATACGTCCCAAGATCTCCACTGAGCCCTGCTCTCTGATGGGTAAGAAGTGTGCCGACTTGGTGAGTCGGTCGACAATCACCCAAATGGAGTCGTGACCTCTGGAAGTGCGTGGAAGTCCAGTCACGAAGTCCATAGATATGTCGTCCCACTTCCACTCCGGGACCTCCAAGGGCTGTACCAAGCCTGCTGGTACATGATGCTCTGCCTTCACCTGCTGGCAGGTGAGGCATCGTGAAACGAACTCTGCCACATCTTTCTTCATGCCCGGCCACCAGTGCTGTCGTCTGAGATCCTGGTACATCTTCGCCACTCCGGGATGTACCGCCAAGGGAGAAGTGTGAAACTCTCTCAGCACCTCCTCTCGTAATGCGACTGGTACGAAGGTACGTCCTTTGAAAAGGATGTCGTGCTCTGCTCCAAGGGAGAAACCATCAGGCGCCTGACCTGAGGATATCAGTGCACGCCGGGTCTCACAGTCAGCGTCCCCACGCTGAGCCTCTCTAACCCGCTGTAGAAGTGGAGGAGAGACTGTGAGAGACTGAAGAAAGGCTGCTCCGTCTCTATCCACGAAGGATATCTGTAAGGAGGCTAACTGCTCTGTCGCCTCCTCAAGTAGCTGAATGTCTGTCCTCCTGCTGAGGGCATCGGCTACCACGTTCCCCTTCCCAGGAGTATAGACTATCTCAAAGTCATAGTCCTGGAGAAACTCAAGCCATCTCCGCTGTCTCAGGTTCAGGTCCTTCTGAGAGAAGATATACCTGAGACTCTGGTGGTCAGAAAAGACTATGAAGCGCTCGCCCATCAGATAGTGCCGCCAAGTCTTCAGAGCAAAGACCACTGCTGCCAACTCCAGGTCATGAGTGGCGTAGTTCTGCTCATGCGGCCTCAACTGACGTGATCCGTAGGCGATCACGGCCCGCTCCTGCATCAGGACGCACCCGAGTCCAGTCCCTGATGCATCGCAGTAAACAACGTACCCAACTCCCTCCTCAGGCAACCTCAAGATAGGTGCGCTGGTCAACCTCTACCTCAGCTCCTGGAAGCTCTGCTGACATCTGTCTGACCACACGAAGGGTTTCCCCTTCTTCGTCAACGCTGAGAGTGGTGCCGCCACTCTGGAGAAGTCTGGCACAAATCTCCGATAGTATCCGGCTAGGCCCAAGAAGCTCCGCACCTCTGTCACGCTCCTGGGTGGTTCCCAAGCTAGTACTGCCTCGATCTTCGCGGGATCCACTGCAACTCCCGCCTCAGAGATGACGTGCCCCAAGAAATGGACCTCACGTAACCAGAACTGGCATTTTGAGAGCTTTCCATAAAGCTGGTGCTCTCGGAGTGTGTCTAGCACAACTCGCAGGTGGTAGGCATGCTCCTCCTCAGTCGTCGAGTATACCAAAATGTCGTCAATGAAGACCACGACAAATCGGTCGAGGTATGGCTGGAAGATCCTATTCATGAGGCTCATGAACACTGCTGGAGCATTGGTTACGCCGAACGGCATAACCAAGAACTCATAATGGCCATACCGACACCTGAAGGTCGTCTTCTGCACGTCCTCGTCTCGAACTCTGAGCTTATGATAGCCTGACCGGAGGTCTATCTTCGAGAACCACCGGGCTCCCTTGAGCTGATCGAAGAGGTCATCAATCCGTGGCAGCGGATACTTGTTCCTCACTGTCACCTGGTTTAGGCGACGATAGTCGACACATAGTCGCAAGCTCCCGTCCGCCTTCTTGGCGAACAAAATCGGGGAAGCCCAGGGTGAAACACTGGGTCAGATAAACCCCTTGCTCTGCAAGTCCTCCAACTGTACCCGCAGCTCCCGAAGCTCGGCGGGGGCCATCCGATATGCTGGAGTAGATATCGGGGCTGTCCCGGGGTACAAGTCGATGTAAAAGTCTACCTCTCTACGAGGAGGTATCCCTGGAACGTCGTCGGGAAAGACGTCCACGTACTGATCCACCACTGCAGGAAAAGCCGGACTCCGCACGTCCACTGCTCCTAGGATGAGGCTAGCCAACTGATGAGAGATAGGCTGCACTCTCCTCTGCGGAAGTCCATCCTGTGCTGCAAAGGTTCCCTTCTCACCGGTGAAGGTAAACCTGCTCCCGTCGGTGCGAACACATCGCACCTTGCGCCTAAAACAGTCGATCTGGGCATGAACCGTGGATAGCCAATCCATGCCCAAGATGACGTCGTAAGGCCTCGACGCCGCTACAAGGAGATCCCAGCCGAAGCTCTCGCCTCCTAGAGTAAGCTCACACTGCCGGCACCAGTGCGTAATCGTCGAGTCTGCTCCCGTAGGAGTCTCTAGCCGTAAGGATCGAGCCAACGGCTCAGTCGGAATCTACGAGCTCCGAACAAGGGAAGAGGCTATGAAAGAGTGACTCGCTCCTGTGTCTATAAGTACTGCAGCAAGGGTGGAATAGACACAGATCGTACCTCGAATCATCTCTGGCAAGTCGGGGTCGTAGGCCTCCACTGCCTGGAGCTGGGCCTGTCCCTGCCTGCCAGCTCCATGTGGTCGAGGTGGCCCTCCTGGTGGTGGTGGGGGTAGAGCCTGGAAGCGTCGCCCACCACCCGCTGCCCGGCCAGCTCCTCTGCCTCGTCCGCCTCCTCCCTGCGGACCGCCACGGTCGACCCTCTGCCTCTGCCTGGGTGGCCCCTCCACCGTCTGCTGCTCCTCTGATCGGCGGGTCGGGCAGTCACGAGCCATGTGACCCTGCCCGCTGCAGGAGTAGCACAACCTGCCTCTCGGAAGGCTGGCACTCCGTTGTGTGCCCCGTACTGCTGAGCCGGTGTCCTGAGGCCGTCTGCGTGGGGGTCTGGTCTGCCTGGACCCGAGAGTCATCCGTCGGCTAACTGCTGCCGAAGACTCAGCTACCTGCCGCCCTGCGCTAGGTCTCGCTGCTGAAGAAGGCTCTGCCAGGAAGCTCTCGATCAGGAGGGCTCGCTCCAGCACTCCCGCCTGGGTCGGAATGTTGAGGGAGATCAGCGACGCCCGAATATCCTGTCGCAAGCCCTGCTCGAAGGTCCGGGCCCGGAAGAAGGGGTCCCGTACCATGTCGGTCGAGTAGCGGGATAGGTCAGTGAACCCCGCCGCGTACTGAGCTACCGTCATGCTGCCCTGGCGCAGCTGGAGAAGCTCCTGGATGCGCACCGCTCGGAGGGTGGCCGGGACGAACTCAGAGCGGAAGAGGCTCTCGATGTCCGCCCAGAGCAAGGACGCCTCATCGTGAACCTGGAGCATCAGGCTCCACCATCGTCCTGCCGCTGCCTGCAGGAGGCTCGCTGCGAGAATCACCATGAGATCCGTTGGTGTCCTCACTAGCCTAAAGATCCGTACCACCGCCTCTAGCCAGTCCTCGGCGGCCTGGGGGTCCGCCTCACCGCGAAACCTGGGCGGTCGCTGGCTCTGAAACTCATGCAGTGCCCTGAGGCGACGTGCATCGTCAGCGTCTGGTACTGGCAGCATCGGTGGCTCGGCGGGTAAAGCTACCGCCGGTGCCACTGCTGGCAAAGGGCCCTGCACCGAGGCCTCGTCGCTCGGTGGGCTGCCGTCGCGCCCTACACTCGGAACCCTAGCTGGCTGTCGTCGCGGGGCCATCCTGAAAAGGAGAACAAGAGCACCACAGTCAGAATAGTATACCTGGTGAGCTGGCACAAGTAATCACAAGGAAAACATGAGACTTTCATAAAGCAGATCAGTATACCCGGTGAGCTGACACAAGTAATCACAAAGAAAACTTGGAACACACACGCAATCAATGTTTTCATGCATTAAGTCAGAAATCAGGAGTCAGGGTCCTGGTGTACGGATACGTCGGCCGCCGCACCAACACTGGGCTCCCCGAACTGATAACCACACTCAATACACTAAACACTATTGCTTCACATCGAAAGAAAAGACGATCAGAGTCTGCGGTAGAACCAACCACCTCTGATACCAATTTGTCACGACCCGTCCTCGGGGCCCGTGCCGTGACTACCCCAAACCCGCCTTCCATAGGCCAGGGGCTGGCGACTAGCACCAAGGCGTAAAATCCCAGTAAACAGGGAAGGCATTGCCTTTATAAGTAACAACCACACAGAGTCAGCAAGCGGAAAGTAAAGTGCAGAAAAGTAAAGGGGGCCGGAAATAGAAGCCCAACTGTAAAGTACAACTGAAAAGTAAAGTACAGCAACTGAAGAAAAGACGGCGGCCTCGTGTCGTCCACTGGCAATCCCACCTGAAGGGTGGGTACAGATAGCCTCCAGGATCCTCGGGTCCCACGTCCGCTCCGAGCACGTCCCGCCCAGTGGTCCACCTCCAGGTACCGTCCTGCTCCACGCCCCAACCGAGATCAGCGCTGTCCGTCGTCTGCAACCAACACAACAAGGTGCGGGCATAGCCCGTGCAGGGGTGAGTATAAGCTACTCAGTAAGGACCCCGAGACCCCCGAAGGTCTCCCGAAATCCACAAAGGATATAGCACAAAAGAAAGATGCAATCACGAAGTAACATCTGACTCGACTTAGGTATATGCCCATACATATACCTAAGTCCCCAATTCCAGCTCTGCTCACGAGCTCAAGAACAACTCAATCCACAAGGGAAAGAAAGACTCAAATCCACATGGAGAGTAAACAGTAAATCCACATAGGATAGTTCAACACAATCCACAAAGGAGAGTAACAGTAAATCCACAAAGGAAAGTAACATAAGATTCAGCTCAACCAGGTATACTTTTTCAGATGACGTCAAAGATGATCACTGATCCATCTAAGTCGTCGGACCCACGAAGGATCGATAGGTACTAACCCCCGCAAAAGACCCACATAGGATCGGGCTCACACAGAACCTGTAGGTAGTGGCTCACACAGAACCGGTAGTAAGGACCCACATAGGATCGGGCTCACACAGAACCTGTAGCACTGATCCACGTAGGATCGCTGAGTGCAGTAGTCGACGCAGTCCACTGAGGATCTCTGCACAGTCGTCTCTGCAGTCCACGAAGGATCTCTGCTCTGCCGTCGTCGCAGTCCACGGAGGATCTCTGCTCTGCCGTCGTCGCAGTCCACGTAGGATCTCTGCTCTGCCGTCGTCGCAGTCCACGGAGGATCTCTGCTCTGTCGTCGAAGTCACAGCCAGCGCTAGGGTTCCCGCACATAGCGAGCTCGTTTAGGAGGGTCTGCTCCACGAGCCGAGAGGCTGATACATCAACTGACACGTAGTCCGAAGTTGATGTATCCAAAAGTTCCGTATCGACAACAGGATCTCAACGCAAAAGACGGCGCGTCAATCGGACGCCCGGTCTGAGAGTTATTGGCATTTTCGTCCCAGGGGCCCGGTTGGTTTTTAGGGAAAAACCAACCCGACCGTACTCCGCCTGTATCCGATCCTCGGGCGGAGTATGCCAAAAGTTCCGTCTCACTTAGAGGAAACTACCACAGCTGACGGTACTTCGATCGGACGTCCGTAGCTCAAGTTATGAGCGTTTCCGCTCCGAGGGCCCGGTTGGTTTCGTGTACGAACCAACCCGACCGAACCCAAAGTCTTCCGAAACCTTGAGTATAATATACCGAAACGACCGTCTCGATCCAAGGATCGCGTAGCCGTTGACGGTTCGTCAATCGGAGGTCCCAGGCCAAAGATATGGGCGAAAGACCGAAGAGGGCCCAAAACGGGGGTTCCGGGCCCGGGGCGACCCGGCCCGAACCCCCCCTGGGGTCGGCCGAACCGGGTCGGGCCGAACCGGGTCGGCCCGACGCGGCTAGGCCGGGTCCGGTCCGGCCTGGGTGCGGCCCGGCCGACCAGACCGGCCGGCTCGGCTTCGGCCGAGCGGCCGAAGGAGTGCGCCGCGGGCTTGACCCGCGGCTCAAGCGAAACGCGGCCCCGCGGGGGGGGGGGGGGGGGGGGGGGCGCCTGCCACGCGGACGCGGCCGGGCCGCCGCGTCCGTTCCTAGTTCCGCGCGGCCGCAGAACCGGCCGCCGCCGCCGCGGCTTCAGCCGCGGCGGACTTCCTCAACGGCGGCGCGCCGGGCGCCGCCGCCTCCGGTCGCCGCCGCCGCCGCCGCCTTCCGCGGGCCGCCGGAGATGCTCCGGTAGCCCGATTCCTTTCCCGTCTGCGCCGTTGTTCCTCCCGGGACGCGTCCTTCACTGCGAAATCAACAAATGGCCCTTGCGTCGTGCTTTTGCCGTCGCCCACCAAATCCGCACAAAAAAGGAAGATCGGCGGAGGGTTGTCGGGTCTTGTTCGTTAGACCCGCACCCTCCGCGTTAGTCATAAACCACGGGAGGAATAATCAACAACAATTTTAAATAAATTAAAATTGTCGGAGATCATGTTCTTCATTTTAAAAGAATAAACACGGGAAATAAGATAAAAATAATCCAACATCCCTTACCTTGTCGTCGTCGTCGGACGAGAGGTCGTCGCGGAAGAAGGAGATCGTCGCGTCGTCGCGGTATCCGGCGTCGCGTCGCCAATCTCCGGATCAAGAACAAATGGATTCAATTAATTAAATCCGTTGTTATTGAAATTCAAAAGGGAGAATTCAAACGATTCGTTTCTCACCTTAGTTGCCGAACAAAGATCGGCCGCGGAAGAAGAGGTGTCGCCGAAGAACGTCGTGGGTAGGGCTCGTCGACGTCGCAGATCTCGGTGTGCGTCGTCGAATTCCGGTCGCTGGCGTCCTTCGCGTTCTTCGCGTTCTTCGCGTTCTTTGCGTTCTTCGCGGAGAGGGTGGAGGCTCAGAGGAATTGCACAACGATAGCAATCCTCCAAAATAGACAAGTTTGTCTATTTTATTATTTTTCCAATAAACGTAAAACGCATAAGTAACGACCCATTTAATTCGTTGAATTAATTCAACGAATGAAACAGCCCATTTAATTCACGAAATAAACCGCCCAATTAAATGGTCTGTTAAGAATTAAAGAAAACGCGTCGGTTGACTTTTCAGTTTCTTTGACGGGTTTTCGCGGGTGCGTTACTTAGCGAAAGAAACGGCGGGGCTCGTGCGGGCCCTGCCTCACAAATATCCTACCAAGAGGGTAGGATATTTCTGGATAGTATCCTGTCCAGTTCAACTCAGTTCAAGCCGTCTTTAAGTGGCTTCAATTGGCTTCCAAGCAGCTTAAGTGAAATAAAATAAAGTTGTCGCACAAATTTATTTTATTTCTGACTTAAAGCCCCGAAATTTAAAAACCACGTCTGAGCAAACGAAACTCCGGAAGAGGAGTTTCTAAGCAAATACCGGCGCTGTGATTTCATCGGTGCCCTCAGAATTTGATTCTGGGCACCGGTTCAAGAGATAGAAAAACCCGCTCGTCCGTTCACTGAACGTACCCGAGCCAAACTTTGGAAATTGATTCCGGGCACACCGGGCCTCGGAACCAGGTGCCGTCTGAAGCTGCGCTCTTGTAAAATTCCAAAGAAAATTAAGAAAAAAATTTCCTTGAAATTTGCGGGTCTTTACATTTACCCATTGTCTATAATGGCCAATTCCACATTACAACCCCAATGTGTCACCATATATGGTTTTTTACTTCATCTAAGCTAAAAATAAAGATTCAATATGTCTATAATACAGTATGATGATAAATTTTATATGAATCGGTCAATTAACTGGATTACCTTGGAAAAATCATGCATGTGGAATAATGGAATAATTACATGGATTTAAAATAAAAAGGGAAAACCACGTAACCACGCACCTCAAAGCTATAGACGACACCGCACAAAAAATTAGATTCAAATTTTATGATTGTAGGAAGAGATCTTAGAAAATTTCTAATACTCTGATAATTGGGAAATGATATATAAGCTAAATAAAATAATTGATTCCAATATGGACTTGAATATGATTTAAGAGACTATGGTAGCTTACCGAGATGGTTTCAATACAACCAACTTATCATAGAACAATTATTATATTATATAGATTCATTAATTACTATATTTATGGATTTTCAGAATCAATGAGGGAAATAAAAATTTCCAACTAAAAGGAAAAAAAGTAATGTAGTAAATATTATTAAGACTTCTGTGTGGTAAAATGTACATTAAAAAAAATTTGATGTCGCACGGGTTATGCACACTGTTTGAAAACCATGTAAAACCAGTGAAATAAATAAGTATCCAAAAACCACAAATTGTAAAAGGGATGTGTGCATGGAGTGTAATGGTTATAGAAAAATCATCCGACTCCTACTGGTCCTCAATCTTTCTCCCACATTGTAAAATCTAACCATGTGACCCGAGCAGCAGTGTTTTCACTAACCATGTGACCTAGTTTATTATCGCATTTTCCAAAACTCTGAGCTTCGGACAAACCCCAGATGTTCCTAATATATTCCTTGGTCCATATGTAAACTGATTCCATGGTTAAAAAAGGATTAAAAATATTAGGAATTGATACATTTTTGTAGGTTTTTATGTTGGGTTGGAATTTATTATAAATTAATATTTCTTATAATTCCAAAGGTGCCCCTCTCCTCCCTTATAAAAGGGCACCTCCTCCCTCTCCTCCTGACACCACTTTGTGCCTTCAAGCTCGGTCAAACCCTACCAATTTATCTTCTCCACTTCCCTAGAAAAATACTAGAAGTCCTGGTTTTCTTCAAAGACAAACATTAGTGCCCTTAGAGGAGGTTATGAATAGGGGCGTCAAAGAAGAGGTAATCTCCTTTTCTGATTCTTTCTATTTTATTTCTTATTCTAATTATTCTTCATTATTTGTTTCATAATAAATTAATATCATCAGTATGACTCATATACTGATATGTTGTTATAAATATGAAACAACCCTATTTAACCTTCTATCCATCCCACGGAAAATAAAATCACCGTGAATGTGTACGTACAGAATACCGTCTCCACACCATGGTGTAATCTGTTTTCCACCACCACCATACTTGGATGGGTATAATTGTGTAAATAATAAGTATATATGATTATTATAACATTATAATAATTATGAGACATTCCTTCTTCAACTCCAATACCATTAAATAGGTATGGGAATGATATCATCGCTCGTGTCTACGTACGTCCTACCGTCTCCACGATGTGATGCGACTCGTTCTACAAGATCGTCATTGAATAATGATTATATAAATGGATTGAATGAATATGTCTGATATATATTACACTAATACCATTATGTAAATAAGGTATCTATAACCTAGAAAGGGTAATAAGATTTTATTCGACAAGTCATGAATAAGAACATAAAGCAATGAACACCCGAATAACAAGTGGCAAGGAAATATTACAAATAATATAATAAGAATATGACCATTTATGATATCATAAAAATTAATATGATTATGTAATAAGTCAATGACATTATTTAAATCTGTATACATGATGTTTGGATATGTATGATTCATATCAGACCGAAGGTAAGGGAAAATCTCTCAATATCGTTTTTATCCGAGATTTTTTATACTTTATAATTTACTGTGGAATACTTATCATCCACATCCATGTTTCCTCAATTTGTAATATTATTTATATCCTCCTACAATTTTTTAAATCAAATTTTACCTATTGGTGAATGTTTAGTAAAATATATTAAAGGAATCTTTTGTAGTTTTCAATACAATATACTTTTTGACTTTTCTGGCCAAAGTATGGGAAGAATGTTTTTTAACTTATACGTTATGAATAGATTTTTATGATTTCATAGAACATTATTTCCATGAAGATTCCTTTGCAAGTATTCATGTTATTTTTAATTTAATTCTTTTATCCTAAAATTGAATGACATGTTAAGAAAGAAAAATGTTTTTGAAGTAGAAAAGATATTTTCCTCAATAATGTAGTCCATGTGTTTTGTCAAAATTAATTTTCCATATAAGATAAATTAGGGTTCTGTTTATATCCATATTTTTACATTTAACTGATTATGTTATGATGGAATTATTTTTATTTTGTCCTTTTATCTTATATGTTTTATGTCATGATGGCATGATGTTTCAGAATCCCATTTTTATTTCATAGGTTATGCTACGATGTAGGATTTATTATTTTGTGGAAAACATAAGAATGGTTTCATTATGAGATGGGTGGGACCTATATCTCCCTACAATGCATTGGTTAAATATTTATATCTCATCATATAGACATGGATGGAATGACAAGTTAATCTGGTTCAGTGACATAAGATCGGAATGAGGAGTAAACTTGGTTCAGTAATGGAATTTTTCCGCTATGATAGTCTTGGCAATGAGTCTTGACTAAAATGAAATGATTTACTATGATTACGTGTGTATGCCATAATGTTTTATATTTTATGTTATGATTATTGGGATTACATTTCACCACTATGATTAATACCATGTTATGATATTATGATATCTTTTTTAGGTTAAGATATTCAAAATGATTAGTTCTTATTAATATGATATGTTTGATATTTCTTTTGTTTACCCCTATTGAGAATTTGAGCTCATCATTTTGAATTTTTTCCCAGGTCAGGAAGAAGGGTATTAAGTAGGATATGCCAAAAAGTGACTCTAGATATGATGAAATAAGCAGGAGACAATGTAGATGATTTATGAGAAAGATGTTTATGTTTCCCAGTTTCTATAGACACTATACATATACGTTCCTACCATGGTTTTGTTATATGTTGTAATATGTATTCTTAAATTCTAAAGTAGTAACCATGTATCTAGAGTATGGGTAGTTATAATCATATAATGAATACACTAATATATTATTTTCTAGAAAGTGGATCATGTACATTGAAAAAATATCTCTTTGTTGGTATTTAATGAATGAGATAATGTTTTACAGGGATATTATTATTTAAGGGGAGATACTGATAATTGATGGCCATTGATTCAAAATGTTATGGTTTGGTAATGGATATAGAGTAACAAATTAATGAATTTCACTATTATATTCATAGATATTTACCATCCTAGAGATCATTGATCTAATATAGAATCTGAACTTTTTAATTTATAGTAAAAGGAAGGTGACACTACATCTACAAATGAGGATAATTTTATAACACTGTCTTGTTAGGTTACAAACTATGTAAAAATACTGAAATGTAAGGCTGATAATTTTTTTGATGGTATTATGACTAGAATATAAAGGGAACTAGTCTCTATATTTTTTCATCATATGGTTATAATATATAATGAAACATAAATAAAGAGAAATAATTCTTTATATAATATATTTTCAACAAAAATCATGTAAATAATATGATGGATGAGATATAATGATATAATACTTGTAGAAAACAAGATCATGGAAAAGGATGAACTACTAATATGTATTAATTTTATAAATAAACACAGTGGAAATTATTTAATCGGAATTGGAGTCGGTTACATGTATAGATAATATTTCCTCTTAAATTATAAATGCAAGGGAACAAAACAATGAATTAATTTATAGTGGTTAATAAATTAGTACATATGGAATTACTTGAAATAATTACCCAAAACATCATGGAATCCATAAAATAATAGTCCTAGGTGTATTCATAGATTATGTTATTACCAAAACAACGTAAATGATCCTAATGAGATGATAGTTGGTATATTTATTTAAATATAAAATCATACTAATAACCTATTTGAATTTTCCCCTAAATACTATTTTCTATCTTACTTATTTTTTGTGAATATTAAAACATCCCCTAACATATTGATAAAAGATTTTTTACGGAGTACTCCCAATGGAAATATTATTTCAATAAGGTTATATTATTCTCTCATAATTATGTTTCATGGTCCTACCCTTCATGTGAAATTTTTTGTCAAACATATGGTAGAAATTGAAATAGTCCTTGGTATGGATTGGATTTTAATGTATAATGTTAAAATAATTTCATATATAAAGATGTTACAATGAATGAAGGGGGAATGTAATTCCTCATCTTTATATAGGACAGTTAATTATATGATTCATTTTTTCATCAATCTCAATTACATCACCTATTTAATTTCTTGGAGATGATAGTAATACAAAAACTATGGATGTGGAAAATGACATAAGAATGGAGTATTTACCTATTGTGTAATTTCTCATGATATTAAAGGAATAATATGTCAAATATCATAAATGACATGAAACCTCATGCAAAAAAACATGAAATATTATATTCCCATTATAGCATATATTTTACAATGGAGGTTATGATTAGTATTTAAAAATTTATAAAAAATATATAGGTAAGTGTAAATAAGAAAATTCATGGTCAATTATTATTAAATATGAACTCAATTTTTAAAAATGTCATTGTATTCTTGAAAAATATTTTTTTTCTTCAAAAATGATTTTTATTTTTTCATAGAATATACTACACAATTTTTTTACCCTTTTAAATTATTTATAAGAATGGTAATAATTTTTTATGATCATATAATAATTATATTAGGATTTATTTTTTTGGAAATTCTATAAAAGATTAATTATTCATTGCATTTTGGAAAATAAACATTTTTGTACAATTGTCATTTATTTTTATTTAAATATCCCATTACACGTTAGATTTTACCATATTGAAACATATATTATACTTTATTATAAATAATATGATTAATTACATCAGAATCAATATTATACAGCATATTGATATAAGTTCATTTTTTGACATAAAAATATATTTATCTAAAAATAAGATTTCATTGATTTTTTTATTTACATAATTAATATCACTTATAAATGTTTTATAATTAAATAATTATTCCATATTTGGTATAAGTAGGTCTACGTACTGTAAAAAGGAAAATTTTGTTTTTTGACATTATGAATTGTTACTGTAGTAAGGATTTATCAACTTCATATCGGTATATCGGTTAATTAAGGTCAAATATAATATTATAAGTATTAAAAAAACCTCTAACACGTTCCTTTAATTTATTTACTATGTAATTTTCTAACATTGCCAACAAAAAATATATTTTATGGAAATATTTTGTATCATCATAAACTAGGATCCACTTATCATATGCCCCGAGCTGGTGGATCACTTGTCCTCAAGGACGCACCCCATATGCGATAGGATTTCAACTATTAGGGATGTTTTAAAGGTGGTATGAGGGGGAAAATATACCATCATATAATAATGTCATAATGGATATAAGATATAACTATACTACTAGAAGAATATAATAAATATATAGAATGACAATGTAGTGGAAGAATAAATATAAGTGATATAATAGACAAGTGTGGAAGCATAAATAACTGAGAAACTAAGTAAATATAACTAAATCATTTACAGAAGTTTCAGATACATAGATGCATGGTGTGCGGTAATATAGAAAATAAAGATATATATATTTAAGTATTCTAAACAAATGTATAAAAGGAAAGTGTTAAAAGATACTCATCATTCATAATGAGCTATTTCATATTCCTCAACTAATATACTCTATTTATAAGAAACATTATATTAATCACCCATGGAAGGATTAATTCCCTTGTCAATATATGCATTTATATAATCTTATCAAGTAAAATAGGAATCATGAGTGTGGTGTGAGATAAAAATATTAGTAGGCCAACACCAACAGTGTCTACATGTAATCTAGGACGTGGTTGTAACTAAATAGTGTGCAGAAAATATTAATTATTTTATAATACAAAAAAACTCAATATCCATCTCGCTTAGGATCCTATAGGGCACAGGGGTGGTCTTCATATTTTTTCTCTTGACTGTAATTGTGTTTGAATAGTCACTATATATACTGTAGTAATATATAAATATAACATATAATTATATATAATCCATCCTCTTATATGAACTGAGTTTATAGGGATGTAAGTGTCCATATAAATGGTATACTATTTTCTTACTAGACTATGTAATAACCCATGCATCCATTACCAGTGTAAAAATAGTATAAGCTCGAGAAATATGGTATATGCCCTTCATCACAAGAAGCGTGTGAGATGTCATGAAAAAAATTTAAATATGGTGAGTAAACCATCATTTCATCACTATAATCCTAAAATAAGAAATTTATTTCCAATCACCATATAGTATCATTTGTGTAATATTCCATACTCAACAACAGATGTAAGGGCATGGGATTTTCCGCCACAATCATCACCCCTTACCTTCGTACATAGCCTCTATAAAGGTATGAGATTATTATAACTGGCATGGGGTATTACCTCCCACCAATTTATTTCATCAAGATCATGTCAATATAAGAGGAATAATAAAATTTATAATTCAAAAAATGAGTAATTACCACTCATATACCAAGTTGTATTAGTTCAATTCTCTTTAGAATATTACAATTCATATTGTGCATTTTATATAGCCTAAACAAAGGGAAAGTCCTAGCTATCCCATGGGTTCATTCCATTTATATACAATTTATTCCTTTTAATAAATTCAACCCATCATTCATTATATATTTAAATTAAATAAACCCATTCAATGTAACAAGACATTGTAATTTCACTTATAAGGATAAAAGGGACACCTAAGATGTGACATGGGTAAAAAGTCATTAACCCACAAGGGAATTTCAAACTATAAGAGGGAAAAAGTCCTCATATTTGATTTAGGATTCATATTCTACACATGTATCAATGGAGATTACATTTAAAGGATAATATTGAAGATAATTAAGAGTTGTGGGTAATTTTACCCATTGTCTATAATGTCCAATTCTACATTACAAACCCAATGTGTCACCGTATATAGTTTTTACTTCATCTAAGATAAAAATAAAGATTCAATATGTATATAATATAGTATGATGATAAATGTTATACAAATCGGTCAATTAATAGGATTAACTTGGAAAAATCATGCATGTGGAATAATGGAATAATTACATGGCTTTAAAACAAAAAGGGAAAACCACGTTACCACGCACCTCAAAGCTATAGACAACACCTCACAAAAAATTAGATTTAAATTTTATGATGGTTGGAATAGATCTTAGAAATTTTCTGATACTCTAATAATTGGGAAATGATATTTAAGTTAAATAATATAATGGATTCAAAAAAAGACGTGAATATGATTTAAGAGACTATGGTAGCTTACCGATTTGGTTTCAATAAAACCAACTTATCATAGAACAATTATTATATTATATAGATTCATTAATTACTATATATATGGATTTTGAGAATAAATGAGGGAAATATAAATTTCCATCTAAAAGAAAAAAAATTAATGTAATAAATATTATTAAGAGTTTCTATGTGGTAAAATGTACTTTAAACACAAAATTTGTTGACGCACGGGTTATGCCCACTATTTGAAAACCATGTAAAACCCGTGAAATAAATAAGTATCCAAAAAACACAAATTGTCACAAGAATGTGTGAATGGAGTGTAATGGTTATAGAAAAATCATGCGACTCCTAATGGTCCTCTATTTTTCAACCACATTGTAAAATCTAACCATGCGACCTGAGCATCAGTGTTTTCACTAACCATGTACCTAGTTTATTATACCATTTTCCAAAACACTGGGCTTCAAACAAACCCCATATGTTCCTAATATCTTCCTTGGGACATAGTAAACTGATTCCATGATTAAAAAAAGGTTTAAAAATATTAGGAATTGAGTCATTTTTGTAGGTTTTTATGTTGGGTTGGAATTTACTATAAATTATTATTTCTTATAATTTCAAAGGTGCCCCTCTCCTCCCTTATAAAAGGGAACCTCTTCCCTCTTGTCCTCACACGACTATGTGCCTTCGATATTGGTCAAAACCTACCAATTTAGCTTCTCCACTTCCCTAGAAAAATACTATAATTCCTGGTTTTCTTCAAAGACAAACATTAGTGCCCTCAGAGGAGGTTAAGAAGAGGGGCGTCAATGAAGAGGAAATCTTTTTTTCTGATTCTTTCTATTTTATTTCTTCTTCTAATTATTGTTCATTATTTTTTTCATAATAAATTAATAACATCAGTATCACTCATATACTGATATTTTATTATAAATATAAAACAACCCTATTTCTCCTTCTATCCATCCTACAGAAAATAAAATCACCATGTATGTATACGTACAGAATACCGTCTTCGCACTATTGTGTAATCTGTTTTCCACCACCACCTTACTTGGATGGGTATAATTGTGTAAATAATAACTATATATGATTATTATAACATTATACTAATTATAAGACATTCCATCTTCCACTCCAATACCATTAAATAGTTTTGGGAATGATATCATCGCTCGTGCGTACGTACGTCCTACCGTCTCCACGATGTGATGCGACACGTTCTACATGATCATCATTGAAAAATGATTATATAAATTGATTTAATGAATATATATGATATATATTACACTAATACAATTCTGTATATAAGGTATATATAAATTAGAAAGATTAATAAGAATTTATTTGACATGTCATGCATAAGAACATAAAGCAATGAACACCCGAATATCAAGTAGCAAGGAAAAATTACTAATAAGATGATAAGAATATGACCATTTATGATATCATAAAAATGAATATGACTCTGTAATAAGTCAATGACATTATTTAAATCATTATACAGGAGGTTCAGATATGTATGAATCATATCAGACAGAAGGTACGGGAAAATCTCGCAATATCATTTTTATCCGAGATTGTTTATAATTTATAATTTACTGCGGAATATTTATCATCCACATCCATTTTCCATCAATTTTTAAAATTATTTATATCCTCCTACAATTTTTTAAATCAAATTTTACCTATTGGTGAATGTTTAGTATAATATATTAAAGGAATCTTTTGTAGTTTTCATTATGAGATAATTTTTTACTTTTCCAGCCAAAGTATGGGAAGAATGTTTTTTTAACTTATATGTTAGGAAGGGATTTTTATGACTTAATAGAACATTATTTCCATGAATCTTCCTTTTCAAGTATTCATGTTTATTTTTAATTTACATTTTTGGCCTAAAATTGTATGACATGTTAAGAAAGAAAAATGTTTTTGAAGTAGAAAAGATATTTTCCTCAATAATGTAGGTCAAGTGTTTTCTCAAAATTATTTTTCCATCTATGATAAATTAGGGTTCTGTTTATATCCATATTTTTACATTTAATTTATTATGTTATGATGGAATTATTTTTATTAAGTCCTTTTATCTTATATGGTTTATGTTATGATGATATGATGTTTAAGAATCCCATTTTTATTTCATGGGTTACGCTATGATGTATGATTTATTATTTTGTGGAACACATAAGAATGGTTTCATTATGAGATGGGTGGGACCTATATCTCCCTCCAATTCATTGGGTAAATATTTATATCTCATGAGATAGACATGGATGGAATGACAAGTTAATATGGTTCAGTGACACAAGACCGGAACGAGGAGTAAACATGCTTCAGTAATGGACTTTGTCCACTATGATAGTCTTGGCAATGAGTCTTCACTAAAATGAAATGATTTCTTATGATTAAGTGTGTATGTCACAATGTTTTATGTTTTATGTTATGATTATTGTGATTATATTTCACCACTATGATTAATCACATGTTATGATATTTTGATATCTTTTGTAGGTTAAGATATTAATTTTTTTTTATTCTTATGAATATTATATTATTGATATTTCTTTTGTTTACCCTTATTGAGCATTTGAGGTCACCCTTTTGAATTTTTTTCCCTAGTCAGGAAGAAGGGTATTAAGTAGGATATGACAAAAAGGGACACTAGATATAATGAAATAAGTAGGAGTCAATGTAGATGATTTATGAGCTAGTTGTTTATGTTTACCAGTTTCTATAGACACTATACAAATACGTTCCTACCATGGTTTTTTTATGTTGTAATATGTATTCTTAAATTTTGAATTAATAACCATCTATCTAGAGTATGGGGCGTTATAATCATCCAATGAATCCACTAATCTATTATTTTCAAGAAAGTGGATCATGTACATTGAAAAAATATTTCTTTGTTGGTATTTAATGAATGAGATAGTGTTTTACGGAGAGATTATTATTGAAGGGGAGATACTGATCATTGATGGCCATTGATTCAAAATGTTATGGTTTGGTAATGGTTATAGAGTAACAAATTGATGAATTTCACTATTATATTCGTAGATATTTACCATCCCAGAGATCATTGATCTAATATAGAATATGAACTTTTTAATTTATAGTAAAAGGAAGGTGACACTACTTCTATGAATGTGGATAATTTTATAATATTATCTTGTTAGGTTACATAATATGTAAAAATACAGAAATGTATGGATGATAATTTATTTGATTGTATTATGACTAGCATATGAAGGGAACTGGTGTCTATATTTTTTCTTCATATGGTTATAATATATAATGAAACCTAAATAAAGAGAAATAATTCTTTATATACTATATTTTCAACAAAAATCATGTAAATCATATGATGGATGAGATATAATGAAATAATACTTGTAGAAAACAAGATGATGGAAAAGGTTGAACTAGTAATATTTGTTAATTTTATAAATAAACACAGTGGAAATTATTTAATGGGAATTGGAGTCGGTTACATGTATAGATAAAATTTCCTGTTAAATTATAAATGCAAGGGAACAAAACAATGAATTAATTTATAGTGGTTAATAAATAAGTACAAATGAAATTACTTGAAATAATTACCCAAAACATCATGGAATCCATCAAAGAATTGTCTTAGGGGTATTCATAGATTATGTTATTACCAAAACAAAGTTAATGTTCCCAATGAGATGATTGTTGGTATATTTACTTAAATCTCAAATCATACTAATAACCTATTTGATTTTTCCTCTAAATACTATTTTCTATCTTAAATGTTTTTTTTAATATTAAAACATCCCCTATCATCTTGATAAAATATTTTTTACGGAATACTCCCAATGGAAATATTATTTCAATAAGGTTAAATTATTCTCTCACCATTATGTTTCATGGTCCTACCTTTTAAGTGAAATTTATTGTCATACATATGGTAGAAATTGAAATAATCCTTGTTATGGATTGGATTTCAAAGTATAAAGTAAAAATTTATTTCATATAGAATGATGTTACAATGAATGAAGGGGGAATGGAATTCCTCATATTTATATAGGACAGTTAATTATTTGATTCATTTTTTGATCAATCTCAATTACATCACCTATTTATTTTCCTGGAGATGATAGTAATACACAAACTATGGATGGGGAAAATGTCATAAGAATGGAGTATTTACCTATTGTGTAATATCTCATGATATTAAATGAATAATATGTCAAATATCATAAATGACATGAAACCTCAAGAATAAAAAACATGAAATATTATATTCCCATTATAACGTAGATTTTACAATGGAGGTTATGATTAGTATTTGAAAATTTATAATAAATATATAGGTAATGGTAAATAAGAAAATTCATGGTCAATTATTATTAAATATGAACTCAATTTTTAAAAATGTCATTGTATGCTTGCAAAATATTTGTTTTCTTCAAAAAAGATTTTTATTTTGTCATAGAATACACTATATAATTTTTTTACCCTTTTAAATTTTGTATTACAATGGTAATCATTTTTTAATGACCATATAATAATTACATTAGGATTTATTTTTTTGAAAATTCTAGAAAAAATTGATTATTCATTGAATTTTGAAAAAAAAACTTATTTGTACAATTGTCATTTATTTTTATTTAAATATCCCATTACACGTTAGATTTTACCTTATCGTAACATATATTTTAATTTGTTATAAATAAAATGATAAATTACATTAGAATCAATATTATACAGCATATTGATATAAGTTCATTTTTTGAAATAAAAACATATTTTTCTAATAATAATATTTCATTGATTTTTTTATTAACTTAATTAATGTCACTTATAAAAGTTTTATGATGAAATAATTATTCCGTATTTGGTGTCAGTAGGTCCATGTACTGTAATGTGGAACCTTATGTTTTTTGACATTATAAATTGTAACTGTAGTAAGGATTTGTCAACTTCATATCGGTAAATCGGGTAATTAATGACAAATATAATATAATAAGTATTAAAAAACCTCTAACATGTTCCTTTAATTTATTTACTATATAATTTTCTAAAATTGTGAACAAAGACTATATTTTATGGAAATTTTTTGTAACATCCTAAACTAGGATCCACTTATCCTATGCCCCGAGCTGGTGGATCACTTGTCCTCAACCACACCACCCCATATGCAATAGGATATCAACTAGTAGGGATGTTTTAAAGGTGGTATGATGTGGAAAATATACCCACTTATAATAATATCATAATGGATATAAGATACAACTATACTACTATAAGAATATAATAAATATAGTGAATAATAATGTAGTGGAAGAATAAATATAAGTGATATAATAGACAAGTGTGGAAGCATAAATAACTGAGAAACTATGTAAATATAACTAAATAATTTACAAAAGTTTCAGATACATGGATGCATGGCGTGCTGTATTATAGAAAGTAAAGATATATATATACAAATATTCTAAACAAATGTACAAAAGGAAAGTGTTAAAAGATACTCATCATTCATAATGAGCTAATTCACATTCCTCCACTAATATACTCTATTTATAAGAAACATTACATCTATAACCCATGGAAGGATGAATTCCATTATCAAGATATGAAGTCATATAATCTTATCAAGTAAAATAGGAATCGTGAGTGTGGTGTGAGATAAAAATATTAGTATGCCAACACCAACAGTGTCTACATGTAATCTAGGACCTGGGTGTAACTAAATAGTGTGCATAAAATATTAATTATTTTATAATATATAAAAACTGAATATCCATCTCGCTTAGGATCTTATAGGACACATGGGTGGTCTTCATATTTTATCTCCTGATTGGAATTTTATTTGAACAGTCACTATATATATTGTAGTAATATATAAATATAATGTATAATTATATATATTCCATCATCTTATATGAACTGAGTATATAGGGATGTATGTGTCCATATAAATAAAATACTATTTGTTTACTATACTATGTAATAACCCATACATCCATTACCAGTCTAAAAATATTATAAGCTCGAGAAATATGGTACATGCCCTTCATCCCAAGAAGCGTGTGAGATGTCATGAAAAAAATTCAATATGTTGAGTAAACCATCATTTCATCACACTAATCCTAAAACAAGAAATCTATTTCCAATCACCATATAGTATCATTTGTGAAATATTCCACAGTCAACAACCGATGTAAGGGAATGGGATTTTCCTCCATCATCATCACCCCTTACCTTTGTACATAGCCTCTATAAAGGTATATGATTATTATAACTACTATGGGGTATTACCTCCAAACAATTTATTTCATCTAGATCATGAAAATATAAGAGTCATAATAATATTTATAATTAAAAACAGGAGTAATTAACACTCAAATACCAAGTTGGATTAGTAAAATTCAGTTTAGAACATTACAATTCATATTGAGCATTTTATATAGCCTATACAAAGGGAAAATCCTAGCTATCCCATGAGGTCATTCAATTTATTTCCAATTAATTCCTTTTAATAAATTCAACCCATAATTCATTAGACATTAATTTAAATAAACCCATTCAATTTACCATGACATTGTAATTTCCCTTATAAGGCTAAAAGGGTCACCTAAGATGTGACATGGTAAAAAAGTCATTAACCCACAAGGGAATTTCACACAATAAGAGGGGAAAAGACCTCATATTTGATTTAGTTTTCATATTCTACTCATGCATCAATGGATATTACATTTAAAGGATAATATAGAAGATAATTAAGAGATTTGGGTAATTGTACCCATTGTCTATAATGGCCAATTCCACATTACAAACCCAATGTGTCACTGTATATGGTTTTTTACTTCATCTAAGGTAAAAATAAAGATTCAATATGTCTATAATATAGTATGATGATAAATTTTATATGAATCGGTCTATTAACAGGATTACCTTGGAAAAATCATGCATTTGGAATAATGGAATAATTACATGGCTTTAAAACAAAAAGGGAAAACTATGTAACCACGCACCTCAAAGCTATAGACGACATCTCACAAAAAAACTAGATTGAAATTTTATGATGGTTGGATGAGATCTCAGAAATTTTCTGATACTCTAATAATTGGGAAATGATATTTAATATAAATAAAATAATGAATTCAAATAAATACTTGAATATGATTTATGTGACTATGGTAGCATACCAAGTTGGTTTCAATACAACCAACTTATCATAGAACAATTATTATATTATATAGATTCATAAATTACTATATTTATGGATTTTGAGAATATATGAGGGAAATAAAAATTTCAATCTAATAGAAAAAAAATTAATGTAATAAATAGTATTAAGAGTTTATGTGTGGTAAAATGTATTTTAAACACAAATTTTGTTGTCGCACGGGTTATGCACACTGTTTGAAAACCATGTAAAACCCGTGAAATAAATAAGTATCCAAAAAATAAAAAATTTTACAAGTATGTGTGCATGGAGTGTAATGGTTATAGAAAAATCATGCGACTCTTACTAGTCCTCTATTTTTCTCCCTCATTGTAAAATCTAACCATGCGACCCGAGCCACAGTGTTTTCACTAACCATGTGACCTAGTTTATTATCCCATTTTCCAAAACTCTGGGCTTCGAACAAACCCGAGATGTTCCTAATATCATCCTTGGGCCATATAAAACTGATTCCATGATTAAAAAAAGGTATAAAAATATTTGGAATCAATTCATTTTTGTAGGTTTTTATGTTGGGTTGGAATTTATTATAAATTAATATTTCTTATAATTCTAAAGGTTCCCATGTCCTCCCTTATAAAAGGGAACCTCCTCCCTCTCATCCTCACACAACTTTGTGCCTTCAGTCTCAGTCAAACCCTGCCAATTTATCTTCTCCACTACACTAGAAAAATACTAGGAGTCCTGGTTTTCTTTAATGACAATATTTAGTGCCCTTAGACGAGGTTAAGAAGAGGGGCGTCAAAGAAGAGGTAATCTCCTTTTCTGATTCTTTCTATTTTATATCTTCTTCTAATTATTCTTATTTATTTGTTTCATAATAAAGTAATAACATCAGTATCACTCATATACTGATATGTTATTATAAATATGAAACAACCCTATTTCACCTTCTATCCATCCAACGGAAAATAAAATCACTGTGCATGTGTATGTACGGAATATCGTCTCCACACTGTTGTGTAATCTGTTTTACACCACCACCTTACTTGGATGGGTATAATACTGTTAATAATAACTATATATGATTATTATAACATTATAATAATTATGATACATTCCATCTTCCACTCCAATACCATTAAATAGTTATGGGAATGATATCATCGCTCGTGCGTACGTACGTCCTACCGTCTCCATGATGTGATGTGACTCGTTCTACATGAACATAATTGAATAATGATAATATAAATTAATTGAATGAATATATATGATATATATTACACTAATACCATTCTTTAAATAAGGTATCTATAACCTAGAAAGAGTAATAAGAATTTATTCGACAAGTCATGCATAAGAACATAAAGCAAAGAACACCCGAATAACAAGTAGCAAGGAAAATTTACTAATAAGATGATAAGAATATGACCATTTATGATATCATAAAAATGAATATGATTCTGTAATAAGTCAATGAAATTATTTAAATCAGTATAGAGGAGGTTCGGATATGTATGAATCATATCATAACGAAGGTAAGGGAAAATCTCGCAATATCATTTTTATCCGAGATTGTTTATACTTTATAATTTACTGTGGAATATTTATCATCCACATCCATGTTTCCTCAACTTGTAATATTATTTATATCCTCCTACAATTTTTTAAATCAAATTTTAACTATTGTTGAATGTTTAGTAAAATTTATTAAAGGAATCTTTTGTAGTTTTTAGTACGATATACTTTTTGACATTTCCAGCCAAAGTATGTGAAGAATGTTTTTTTTAACTTATACGTTAGGAATGAATTTTTATGATTTCCTAGAACATTATTTCTATGAAGCATCATTTTAAATTATTCATATTTATTTTTAATTGACTTATTTTAGTCTAAAATTGTATGACATGTTATGAAAGAAAATTGTTTTTGAAGTAGAAAAGATATTTTCCTCAATAATGTAGTTCAAGTGATTAATCAAAATTAATTTTCCATATATGATAAATTAGGGTTCTGTTTATATCCATATTTTTACATTTCATTGATTATGTTATGATGGAATTATTTTTATTAAGTCCTTTTATCTTATATGGATTATGTTATGATGGAATGATGTTTAAGAATCCCATTTTTATTTCATGGGTTATGCTATGATGTATGATTTATTATTTTGTGGCACACATAAGAATGGTTTCATTATGAGATGGGTAGTACATATATATCCCTCCAATGAATTGGGTAAATATTTATATCTCATGAGATAAACATGGCTGGAATGACAAGTTAATTCGGTTTAGTGACACAGGACCGGAACGAGGAGTAAACTTGGTTCAGTAATGGACTTTGTCCGCTATGATCATCTTGGCAATGAGTCTTGACTAAATTGAAATGATTTCCTATGAGTATGTGTGTGTATGCCACAATGTTTTATGTTTTATGTTATGATTATTGGGATTACATTTCACCACTATGATTAATCCCATGTTATGATATTATGATATCTTTTGTAGGTTAAGATATTCAAAATTTTATGTTCTTATGAATATGATATGATTGATATTTCTTTTGTTTACCCTTATTGAGAATTTGAGGTCACCCTTTTTAATTTCTTTTCACAGGTCAGGAAGAAGGTTATTAAGTAGGATATTCCAAAAAGGGACACTACATATGATGAAATAAGCAGGAGACAATGTAGATGATTTATGAGCTAGTTGTTTATGTTTCACAGTTTCTATAGACACTATACCAATACGTTCCTACCATGGTTTTGTTATATGTTGCAATACGTATTCTTCAATTCGGAAGTAAAAACCATGTATCTAGAGTATGGGTCGTTATAATCATCCAATGAATCCACTAATCCATTATTTTCCAGAAAGTGGATCATGTACATTGAAAAAATATTTCTTTGTTGGTATTTAATGAATGGGATAATGTTTTACAGGGAGATTATTATTTAAGGGGAGATATTGTTCATTGATGGTCATTTATTCAACATGTAATGGTTTGTTAATGGATATAGAGTAACAAATTGATGAATTTCACTATTATATTCATAGATATTTACCATCCCAGAGATCGTTGATCTAATATAGAATCTGAACTTTTTAATTTATAGTAAAAGTAAGGTGACACAACTTCTATGAATGAGGATAATTTTATAATATTGTCTTTTTAGGTTACATAATATGTAAAAATACGGAAATGTAAGGCTGATAATTTATTTGATTGTATTTTGACTAGCATATGAAGGGAACTAGTGTCTATATTTTTCCTTCATATGGTTATAATATATAATGAAACGTAAATAAAGAGAAATAATTCTTTATATACTATAATTTCAACAAAAATCATGTAAATAATATGATGGATGAGATATAATGAAATAATACTTATAGAAAACAAGATGATGGAAAAGGTTGAACTACTAATATGTGTTAATTTTATAAATAAACACAGTGGAAATTATTTAATGGGAATTGGAGTCGGTTACATGTATAGATAAAAATTCCTGTTAAATTATAAATTCAAGGGAACAAAACAATGAATTAATTTATAGTGGTTAATAAATAAGGACATATGTAATTACTTGAAATAATTACCCAAAACATCATGGAATCCATTAAAGAATTGGCCTAGGTGTATTCATAGATTATGTTATTACCAAAAAAAATTAATGTTCCTAATGAGATGATTGTTGGTATATTTACTTAAATCTCAAATCATACTAATAACCTATTTGATTTTTCCTATAAATACTATTTTCTAGATTACATATTTTTTGTGAATATTAAAACATCCACTAACATCTTGATAAAAGATTTTTTACGGAATACTCCCAATGGAAGTATTATTTCAATAAGGTTATATTATTCTCTCACCATTATGTTTCATGGTCCTACCCTTCATGTGAAATTTATTGTCATACATATGGTAGAATTTGAAATAATCCATGGTATGGTTTGGATTTCAAAGTATGAAGTAAAAATTTATTTCATATAGAAAGATGTTACAATGAATGAAGGGGGAATGTAATTCCTCATCTTTATATAGGACAGTTAATTATTTGATTTATTTTTTGATCAATCTCAATTACATCACCTTTTTAATTTCCTGGATATGATAGTAATACACAAACTATGGATGGGGAAACTGACATAAGAATGGAGTATTTAACTATTGTGTAATATCTCATGATATTAAAGGAATAATATGTCAAATATCATAAATGACATGAAACCCCAAGCATAAAAAACATGAAATATTATATTCCAATTATAACATTGATTTTAAAATGGAGGTTATGATTAGTATTTTAAAATTTTTAATAAATATATAGGTAATGGTATATAAGAAAATTCATGGTCAATTATTAATAAATAATAACTCAATTTTTAAAAATTTCATTGTATGCTTGGAAAATATTTGTTTTCTTCAAAAATGATTTTTATTTTGTCATAGAATATACTATACAATTTTTTTACCCTTTTAAATTTTTTATAAAAATGGTAATAATTTCTTAATGATCATATAATAATTACATTAGGATTTATTTTTTTGGAAATTCTAGAAAAAATTGATTATTCATTGAATTTTGAAAAATATACTTATATGTACAATTGTCATTTATTTTTATTTATATATCCCATTACACGTTAGATTTTACCTTATTGTAACATATATTTTAATTTGTTATAAATAATCTGATTAATTACATCAGAATCAATATTATACAACATATTGATATAAGTTCCTTTTTGACATAAAAACATATTTATCTAAAAATAATATTTCATTGATTTTTTTTTAATTTAATTAATGTCACTTATAAAAAATTTATGATGAAATAATTATTCCATATTTGGTATCAGTAGGTCCATGTACTGTAAAGAGAATCCTTATGTTTTTTGATATTATGAATTGTAACTGTAGTAATGATTTATCAACTTCATATCGGTAAATCGGGTAGTTAAGGTCAAATATAATATTATAAGTATTAAAAAACTTCTAAACAGTTCTTTTAATTTATTTACTATATAATTTTCTAAAATTGTAAACAAATACTATATTTAATGGAAATTTTTTGTAACATCCTAAACTAGGATCCACTTATGCTATGCCCCGACCCGTTGGATCACTTTTCCTCAAGCACACCACCCCATATGCGATATGATGTCAACTAGTAGGGATGTTTTAAAGGTGGTATGATGGGGATAATATACCCTCTTATAATAATGTCATAATGGATATAAGATACAACAATACTACTAGAAGAATATAATAAATATATAGAATAACAATGTAGTGGAAGAATAAATATAAGTGATATAATAGACAAGTGTGGAAGCATAAATAACTGAGAAACTAAGTAAATATAACTAAATCATTTACAGATGATTCAGATACATGGATGCATGGCGTACTGTAATATAGAAAATAATGATATATATATATACAAGTATTCTTAACAAATGTACAAAATGAAAGTGTTAAATGATACTCATCATTCATAATGAGCTAATTCACATTCCTCCACTAATATACTCTATTTATAAGAAACATTATATCAATAACCCATGGAAGGATTAATTCCCTTATCAATATATGCAGTCATATAATCTTATCAAGTAAAATAGGAATCCTGAGTGTGGTGTGAGATAAAAATATTAGTCGGCCAACACCAACAGTGTCTACATGTAATCCAGTACATGGATGTAACTAAATAGTGTGCATAAAATATTAATTATTTTATAATATAGAAAAACTGAATATCCAACTCTCTTAGGATCCTATAGGACACATGGGTGGTCTTCATATTTTAGCTCCTGGCTGGAATTTTTTTTGAACAGTCACTATATATATTGTAGTAATATATAAATATAACGTATAATTATATATATTTCATCCTCTTATATGAACCGAGTATATAGGGATGTAAGTGTCCATATAAATGGATTACTATTTGTTTACTAGACTACGTAATAACCCATACAACCATTACCAGTCTAAAAATATTATAAGCTCGAGAAATATGGTACATTCCATTCATCCCAAGAAGCGTGTGAGATGTCATCAAAAAAATTTAATATGGTGAGTAAACCATCATTTAATCACTCTAATCCTTAAATAAGAAATCTATTTCAAATCACCATATAGTATCATTTGTGTAATATTCCATACTCAACACCCGATGTAAGGGCATGGGTTTTTCCGCCATGATCATCACCCCTTACCTTCGTACATGGCCTCTATAAAGGTATATGATTATTATAACTGGCATGGGGTATTACCTCCCACCAATTTCTTTCAACTGTATCAAGTCAATATAAAAGTCATAATCCTATTTATAATTAAAAACATGAGGAATTACCACTCATATACCAAGTTGGATTAGTTCAATTCCATTTAGAACATTGCAATTCATATTGAGAATTGTATATACCCTAAACAAAGGGAAAGGCCTAGCTATCCCATGGGGTCATTCCATTTATATCCAATTTATTCCTTTTAATAAATTCAACCCATCATTCATTGGAAATTTAATTTAAATAAACCCATTCACTAGTGCAGAAATAGTTTTTTACGTCACCATTTTTTACATCGGTTATATATAACCGACGTAAAACATGCGGCGAGTAGATTTTTCACGTCGCTTATTTTAATAACCGACGTTACAAATCGAGCCTGTTCGGTTTTAACATCGGTTATCTTAAAACGGACGTAAAAAACCAATGCGCGGGGGTTTTTTACATCGGTTATTTGGTAACCGACGTAAAAAAACCGATATCGATGCGTTTTTTACGTCGGTTATCAAATAACCGACGTAAAAACCCCCCAAGGCTTTGGTTTTTTACGTCGGTTATCAAATAACTGACGTAAAAAACCCCCGGGGCTTTGGTTTTTTACGTCGGTTATATAATAACCGACGTAAAAAACGCGTCGATATCAGGTTTTTTACGTCCGTTTCCAAATAACCGACGTAAAAAATGCTTGTATATCGGGGTTTTTTACGTCGGTTATTTGGGAACCGACGTAAAAAACCAAAGCGCGGGGCTTTTTTACGTCGGTTTTAGGATAACCGACGTAAAAAAACTAAAAAATAGTTTATAACGTCGGTTATATAATAACCGACGTTATAAAACATTTAAAAAAATTAAAGCCTGTGTTCTGTCATTTACGATTTTTTGATTGACAGTCGCCGGCTCGTCTCTCTCTCGCGCGGTAAACCCTAATCCGCTCGTCGATCGCCTGCATTAAACTCATTTTGGCTTCATTTTTTATCTTCTTCACTCCTCTCAGATCTATCATCTCAACTCGCGACATTCAAGTAAGCCTTCCACGAAGTTATTTCCTTTGTTTTTGTTTCGATTCTTGATGTGCTTTTCGTTCGTTTTTGAATCTCGTGGAATTTTTTTTCATTGCAAATGGTTATTATGTCCATTCAACTCGCAACATTAAACTCGCAACATTCAACTCACAATATTATTGGTATTACATATATATAATTCGACATATACTTTTTTTTACATTACCATGATATTAACATTACTTTTTCAAAAGAAATATTAATCCTTAGATTATATATCGGATAAAAAGGTTATAGTAATTCTAATATATAATCAGAATGATCAAGTAATATGACAATATTATTAAACCTAAATCATATGGTCTATATTCATATTTCTAACATGAAACTTACGATGTATAGCTATTTGGTGTTGGGTACTTATGAAAACTACTACTACTTTCAAAAATTGTTGAGTACTTTAGATCATAATGATTGAACAACAAGCAAGAATAACACATGTTATATGCTCCATTAGGTATTCCTATATTTTAACATGTTTATTAGTATATTGGCATGAGATTATTATAAATGTGTATCATCTGATCACATTCACTTATTCCAGATAAAAATCATTTTGTTTACGATTTATTGATGTATATTTTATTTGGAGAATCATTAGGCGTCATGGTTTTCTTTGATTCAATGAAATTTTAAACAGTTACATCTAACTATATTTTGTTTTAAAAATAATATTCAATCATATTTTTTTAAATACCTATAGATTTGTTTTATATTTTAAATTGTTTTACATTCAAATTATGATTTTTTTCATATAAAAATGAATTTGTTTTATCTTAAAAATATATATTTTTTGTTGATATTTGTTATAGGTAATAATGAGTCGAAGTTGGATTACGGCACATCGAATGAGCAATGAATTTGAGGAAGGTGTTGATGCCTTTTTGGAATTTGCAAAACGAAATATTCCAAGTAGTGACATTTTTTTCTATCCATGCCTGAAATGTTTGAATATGAAGAAGTTGAAAAGTAGAGAGATAAAAGATCATCTGATATGTCATGGTTTTAATTCGAGTTACAGCCCTTGGATTTGGCATGGTGAAACTGGATGGAATGTCACTGATGATGATGATTCGCAAGATGGTAACTCCGATGGAATTGAAGAAATGATTCGCGATATTGTAGTAGAACAAATTGAGATAGAACCGACAGTTGCACGTCTATATGGTGATGCTGAAAAACCATTATATCCTGGTTGTACAGATTTTACGGTTCTGTCGGCGGTGTTAAGATTGATTAACCTGAAGGCGAAGCATGGATGAAGTGACATAAGTTTTACAGAGCTTCTACAATTGATGAAAGACATTCTTCCAAAAGATAACGATCTTCCAGATTCACATTACAAAGACAAGAAAATATTATGCCCGATGGGATTGGGATATAAGACAATACATGCCTGTCCGAATGACTGCATTATATATAGGAAGGAATATGAATTTCTGTCAGAGTTTCCAAAATGTGGGACATCACGGTATAAGGTGAAAGAAAAATCACAGGGTGATGTAGAGATTACAAATCTCCCTTAAAAAGGTATTTTGGTATCTTCCTATAATTAATCCTTTCAAACGTTTATTTGCTAATTCACATGATGCAAAAAGGTTAAGATGGCATGCTGAAGAGCGGGTATGTGATGGAAAAATATGTCATCCAGCTGATTGTCCACAATGGAAGAAAATTGATGCGCAGTATTATACATTTGGAAATGAAATAAGAAATCTCAGACTAGGGTTGTGCACAGATGGAATGAATCCATACCGAACACTCAGTAGCACACATAGTTCATGGCCTATTATATTGGTAATTTACAACCACTCTCCTGAAGTTTGTATGAAGCTCAAATATGTCATGTTGAGTACAATGATCTCTGGTCAAAAGCAACCCGCTAATGATATTGATGTTTACTTGTCACCGTTGATTGATGATTTGAAACTGTTATGGGCTGATGGTATTAGGGTGTATGATTCTTATAAAATGGAATATTTTCAACTGCATGCAGTGCTTCTGTTCACTATAAATGACTTCCCAGCGTATGGAAATTTGTCTGGATATAGTGTTAAAGGGCATAAAGCATGTCCAATTTGCGAACAACAGACGTCCTATTGTCAATTACATCATGGGAGGAAAACAGTGTACATGGGTCATAGAAAGTTTTTGCCTATGGAACACCCTTATAGAATACTAAAAAAGGCATTTAATGGCTCACAAGAATTTGATACTGCTCCAAAACCTTTATCCCCTGATCTGTATTTTGAGAGGGTGAAAAACCTTGACGTGACATTGGGAAAGACACAGAAATCTGGTAATGATAGACATATTTGGAAGAAAAGGTCAATTTTTTTTGAGCTACCATATTGGAGGTATCATGAAGTTAAACATAATATTGATGTCATGCACGTGGAGAAGAATATCTGTGATTCTTTGATTGGAACATTGTTAGATATTAAAGGAATCACTAAAGATGGGTTGAATTCAAGATTAGAATTACTATCAATGGGAATATGTTTGGAGTTAGCTCCCACTCCTAAAGGAAGACGAACATTTCTTCCCCCGGCTTGTCATACATTATCGAAGAGGGCGAAAATTAGCTTCTGTCAGTGTCTTCATGAGACCAAAGTGCCTCAAGGTTATTCCTATAATGTAAAAATTTTTGTCTCATTGAAGGACTTGAAGTTGTTAGGTATGAAATTACATGATTTTCATGTCATGATGCAACAAATTTTACCAGTTGCATTGCGTGGAATATTTCCCATTCGTGTCAGAAATACTGTAATGAAGTTGTGTTATTTTTTCAATTCAATTTGTAACAAGGCGATTGATGTGAATTCTTTGAACATTTTGGAAAAGGATGCAATTTTTATACTTTGTCAATTGGAAATGTATTTTCCTAAAACGTTTTTTGATATAATGGTGCATTTAATGATTCATCTGGTTCGAGAAATAAAGCTTTGTGGACCTGTATATCTTCGTTGGATGTATCCTTTTGAATGGTATATGAAAATATTAAAGGGGTATGTTAAAAATCTATATCGACCTGAAGCCTCCATTGTTGAAAAGTATATTTATGAGGAGGTAGCAGAGTTTTGTACGAGCTACTTGGCTCCGGCGCAACACATAGGTTTGCCTCCATCTCGCCATGAACGAGTTAATAATGAGGGAAAGGGGATTCACGGCTTGAAAGTCAAATCATTGTCAGCTGAACAGATGAAGAAGTTAGAATCATACATCTTAAATAACATAGCTGATGCTCAACCATATATCACATTGCATATTAATGAGTTGAAACAATTTCATCCAAAGAAGAATGAAATGTGGATTTTGAATGAGCACAACAAAACTTTTTTGTCATGGATTAAAAAGACTTTGCTTGGTAGATCAGATATATCAGAGACATTAAAATGGATAGTGGGTGGTCCATGTTTAAATGTGATAACATGGTCTGGTTATGACATTAATGGTTATACATTTCATACAAAAGCCCAGAACAACAGAAGTGCAGTTCAGAATAGTGGTGTATTGGTGTTTGCAGAAGCAATGCATTTTTCGAGTGCTAAGGACAAAAACCCATTTTCTGAATCAAATGCATATTATGGAGTGATTGAAGACATATGGGAGGTTGATTAAATTAAAATTAAAGTTCCCGTTTTTAACTGTAAATTGTTTAACGGTAACAACAATGTTAGAAACGATGAATTTGGAATGACACTTGTTAATCTGAATAGATTGGAAGATACAGCTGATTCTTTTATAATGGCAACACATGCAAAAAAAATTATGTAGTTGATCAATCAGATATGCAGTGGGCTGTTGTTTTACAAGGGAAAACAATATTTTGGTGAGGATTAACTTGATGAATATGCTGATTTATGTGAGATCCCTACTTCAATGGAAATATTAACAGAAAATAATGACGATCATGTTGAAGACATAGTTTGTGCCATAAGGAACGATCACGACGAAGGAATTTGGGAAAACAATCCATCTGTACATTCCTAAAATTACATGTAACATATGTTTATTTCTTGTTTACATTTATTTTTCCCATAAATGTTAGATATTGTAAGTTTTTTATTTATTAAAAAATGTTTTAAAATAAAATAAGTATATGTTTTTTTTGTTTTAAGTTTGTTTAGTTTATTTTATCATGTTTATAACCATTACATGAATTTTAAAATGCTTATTTTTGTTCACTGACAATTACTTTACCATGTTTATAATGTTTAACAGGTTTACCGTTTTTACCATTTTTACCATCTTGACCATCTTGACCATATTTTCCATCTTTACCATTGTTTAACATGCTTACCATATTACCAATGTTTTCTATTATGTAACTTAGTACTCTTCTTTTTTCTGATTACAGTAGTATTAAAATAATTGAATTTGTATATTTGTTCACTGACAATTACTTTACCATGTTTACAATGTTTACCAGGTTTACCATTTTTTCCATTTTTTACCATGTTGACCATCTTGACCATCTTGAACATCTTTGACATCTTTACCATTGTTTAACATGTTTACCATATTACCAATGTTTACTATTATGTAACCTAGTATAGTTTTCTATTTTCTGATTACAGTAGTATTAAAATATTTGCATTTGTATATTTGTGAACTGACGTTTGTTTTTTTTATTTGAAGGATAATGACAGATCATTCAGATGATCAACCACAAGATTCTGGAGAGGAGCATATTGCTGGTCATACCTCTGGGGAGGAACATTCACATGCTTCTATTACGACAAAGAGTTCAAAAGTTGGTAAACGTGGGTGCACACGTTTACCAAAATTATCACTTGCCCGTACGCAGGATCAGAGGATAGTAGTTGAGTTTGATGATGATGATATTCCTAGAGGTCCGAATGCCAAAGATTTTAAGAGTTTTGTTGCAACTCAGGCTAAGACCAAAGTAAGCATTCTGTATGATGATTGGAGAGGTGTGGATAAAGAGATTATCTCTCAGTTGTGGGAGACGATTTTGGTAATATCTTTTGTCATTGTTTGACCATTATTTTAATGTTTCTAGTATATATATAATATGTTTAACCTCTTCTTTATCAGATGACATTTGATATTCCTGACACTGGAGGAGTCAGGAAGAAATGTTTATCGTTGGATGCAAGGAGATGGAGGGATTTCAAATCAACCCTCTCATTTGATTTCATTTATGGTCATAGGAGTCATGACAATCCATGTCGTATATGTCCTTTTATAGATGAAGACACATGGAGACAGTTTTTTGAAAGTAGAAAAAAAGAGTCATTTATGGTATGGGAAATGTAAACTTTTATAAACTTTCTTATATAAATGATTTTATTAATGTTATGTTAATGATTTCTTATTCTTAAATTACAGGAGACAAGGAAATCTCATCAAGAGATCCAATCTAAAAATGTATACCCTCATAGTTTATCTCGGGGAGGGTATACATTATTGGAAGAAAAAATGATAGCAGAAAAATTTCAACAACTAAGAGATGAGTCTTCAAGCTCTGGAGAGGTGGCCCCTCCATCCCTTCCATCTAGACATGAAAAATGGAAGAGAGATCGGAAGGGAAAAAAGGGAAATATCTTTCGGAAGAATCGAGAATCGTAGCTGAGAAGATTGTAAGATATCTATTTAATTTATTTAAGTTAACTTTTTTCTTCATATAAGTTTCAATCATTACATAAATGTTCAATTAATTAATACCGGACTCTCTTGAGGAGCAGCGTTCAGAGGGGACATTTACAGCTACTGGGAGGGAAGATATTTTATTTGCAGCATTGGGAAAGCCCAAACATCCTGGTCGTGTAAGAGGATATCCGACAGGTGTATCGGTAAGAAAAGTGTTTCCACGTTCTTCAACTTCTAACATTGAGGAAGTTTATAAAAAAAATAGAATCCTTGGAGGTTGAAGTTCAAAATATTAATGCGACGATGGAAGACAAGATTAGAGATTCGGTGCAGTCAATGTTTGCAGAAATGCAAAGACAATTTCAGACTGCAGCTCCCACACCTCCACCTCCCCCTGCAGACCCCATTATTTATCCTCCACCTCCGCCAGTAGCTCCCACTCCCCCACCTCAGCCTGCCGACCCCATTTTTTATCCTACGCCTCCGCCGCAGCTTCCTACATATTGCGAGTTATATGTTGATGATTCTCAACATCAAATAGTATCATACGGGTTGGTATATTGTATAGGAGATACAGTTCATCATCAACAATTAGAGGTATAGAATCAGAGGGTCACTGTACAGGATATTATAGATAGATCAGCTAGGGTACCAATACCTACAGATGAGGTGGCGACAGTTGGACAGAGTATCGGCCATTTTTTAGTTTGGCCATCCAGACTTGTTCGACTCATTACCATAGAGGTATGAATGTTATATATTTTTTTTATTATTTTATTAAAGTTGTTTTATCATTTGAAAACTACTATAATTCTCAATTTTTTTCACAGGAATACTTCAAAGGTAAAGAAATACTGTATAGACAACAACAAAGACAACATGATATGACATCAGATACAGATTCCAGTGGTCTTGACAGATTGTCAAGATATTCAAATTTGTTGTTTGGTTTTTATGAGTTTTCAATGGAATATCATGTTTTTGGACGTGAAATAAGTGTGGGGATTACAAAATCTGATATCATGGAGCTTGTTACTAGAGATAAGTTGGGCATCAACGTGGTGCAAATTTTTTCCATGTAAGTCTTAACACCTTTTCCCTGCGTTATATTTATTAAAAATGTAAACTTATATATGTTTTGTATTAGGTATCTTTATAAAATTAGTGAGAGGAATGAACTGACAGAAGTATATGGATTCATGGACCCGCAATTGATTTCCCCTAAAGCATGTGCATTGACTGAGGAACAAAGAACGGTTTATATTGCTGAATGATTTGAAAAGAATATAATCCAACAATGTTGGATTATGCCTTTTTGTGAGAGGTATGAAACACATTTCTCTCAAAGAGTTAATTATCTTTTAACATAAAAACCACTAACATTAAATTTCCTTTTATCAGTGATCATTGGATGTTAGGGATTTTTTGCCCAAGGGAGAAAGCTCTTTATTGGATATGCTCTGTTCATGGTGATGTGCGGACAAGTTTTAAGAATATATTGGAAAAGTATGTTTCAATTTCGCAATAGTTTTATATATTATAATGAATTTTAAATTTACCACATTCGTATTATTTTCTAACAGTGCATGGGTCTACTTTCAAAAAAACACAACGAAAAGAAATGAAAAGATCAAATATGTAAATGCGAAGGTAAATTTCCATTTATAATTTGAACTTTTTGATTTATTACATAAAAATAATATATTGAATTTACACTCATTCAAAATAGAAATGTCATGAACAACAATGCCTCATCGAATGCGGATATTATATGTTACGATTTATGTATGAAATAATAACAACTGGGACAGTTGTGTATTTTGACCTGGTACGATTTCCTCTTAAACTTTGCCATCATATTTCAATTTGATTTATTCATTATACATGTTAACTATCTTCTTTTTCATTTTTAGCTTTTTGATGACCCTCAACCCTATACTGCTGAAGACATCAAACACGTACAAGTGGAGTGGTCAAATTATTTTACAGGTTTGATTGAATTTTAGTTGTTTGTAATGTAAAATGTAATTTTGAATATTGTCGTTTTAATTGTGTATTTGGTAGTTGTTTAGGTTTGATTTAGTTTTTTTTGATGTTGACAGTGTAAGTATTGAATGTTATATAAGTGAATGTTTAATTTTGATATACTTCTTATTTTGGTCTACTTTTGATGGTTCTTATGGTATGGATTTGGGTCTGTGGGGGAGGGGTTCCAAGGGTGTGGGGGTGTGTTCAGTGGGGTTGGGGGTGTCCAGCGGTCTGGGAGGGCTGTCCGGTGGGGTGGGGCAGTCCTGGGGGGTGGCAGGGATGTTCAGGGGTGTGAGATGCCGGTCCAGGGGTGTGGGAGTGCTGTCCAGGGGTGGGGGGGTTGTCCAGGGGTGTGGTGGGGGCTGTCAAGTGGGGTGAGGGGGTGAGGAGGTGCTGTTCAGACGGGTGGGGGGTTCTCGAGGGGTCGGTGGCAGTCCGGGAGTTTGGTGGGGTCTCCAATGGGGTTGGAGAGGGTTGTCCAAGGGGTATTCATGAGGGTGGGAGATCCAAAGGGGTGGGGGAGGGCTGTCCAGGGGGTATACATGAGGGTGAGGGCTTCAACGGGGTGGGGGAGGGCTGCCCATGGGGTATAAATGAGGGTGGATGCTGTCTAGAGGGTAAGTTTTATATGTTATCTATGTACATGCTTAATTTTGATGTACTTTTGTTTTTGTGGTATGATTTCTTGATTTATTTTCTGGTTGATTTTGGTGGAGAGAAGATCAATGCATTCTGCTTAAAAAAATTGGGTTTATCACGTCGGTTATTAAATAACTGACGTGGTAAAAGGCCTGGAGAATTTTTTATCACGTCGGTTATCTAATAACCGACGTGATAAAAGGCCTGGAGTATGGTTTATCACGTCGGTTATTTCATAACCGACGTGATAAAAGGCCTGGAGAATTGTTGATCACGTTGGTTATTTAATAACCGACGTGATAATAGGCCTGTAGTATGGTTTATCACGTCGGTTATTTCATAACCGACGTGATAAAAGGCCTGGAGGATTGTTTATCACGTCGGTTATTTAATAACCGACGTGATAATATGCCTGGAGTATGGTTTATCATGTCGGTTATTAAATAACCGACGTGATAAAAGACCTGGAGAATGGTTTATCATGTTGGTTATTTAATAACCGACGTGATAAAAGGCCTGGAGAATGGTTTATCACGTCGGTTATTCAATAACTGACATGATAAACCCCCCTCCCCCGGTTTTTCACGTCAGTTATTTATGAACCGACGTGATAAACCACGCTCAGCCCGGTTTTTCACGTCGGTTATTTATGAACCGACGTGATAAACCATTCTCCAGGCCCTTTATCACATCGGTTCTAAAATAACCGACGTGATAAACCCCCCTCCCCCAGTTTTTCACGTCGGTTATTTATGAACCGACGTGATAAACCATGCTCAGCCCGGTTTATCACGTCGGTTCTTCGATAACCGACGTGATAAACCATTCTCCAGGCCCTTTATCACGTCGGTTCTAAAATAACCGACGTGATAAACCATTCTACAGTCCCCTTTATCAGGTCGGTTCTAAAATAACCGACGTGATAAACATCAAAATTTTATGTTTTTTACATCGGTTTTTAAATAAACGACGTGAAAAACCTTATTTATAACGTCGCACGTATTAACGTCAGCTAGAAACCGACGTAAAAAATTAAAAATAACCGACATAAAAAATGTTTTCTGCACTAGTGATTCAATTTACCATGACATTGTAATTTCACTTATAAGGCTAAAAGGGTCACCTAAGATGTGACATGGGTAAAAAGTCATTAACCTACAAGGGAAGTTCACACTATAAGAGGGGAAAAGTCCTCTATAATGGCCAATTCTACATTACAAACCCAATGTGTCACCGTATATGGTTTTTACTTCGTCTAAGCTAAAAATTGAGTTTCAATATGTCTATAAAACAGTATGATGATAAATTTTATATGAATCGATCAATTAATAAGAATACCTGGGAAAAATCATGCATGTGGAATAATGGAATAATTACATGGCTTTAGAAAAAAGGGAAAACCAAGTAACCATGCACCTCAAAGCTATAGAGGACACCTCACAAAAAATTAGATTCAAATTTTATGATGGTTGGAAGAGATCTCAGAAATTTTCTAATACTCTGATAATTGGGAAATGATATTTAAGCTAAATAAAATAATGGATTCAACTAAAGATGTGAATATGATTTAAGAGACTATGGTAGCTTACCGAGATGGTTTCAATACAACCAACTTATTATAGAACAATTATTATATTATATAGATTCATTAATTACTATCTTTAGGGATTTTGAGAATAAATGAGGGAAATAAAAATTTCTATCTAATAGAAAAAAAAAGTAATGTAATAAATAGTATTAAGAGTTTCTTTGGTGTACAATGTACTTTAAACACAAAATTTGTTGTTGCACGGGTTATGCACACTGTTTGAAAACCATGTAAAACCCGTGAAATAAATAAGTATCCAAAAACCACAAATTGACACAAGGATGTGTGCATGGAGAGTAATGGTTATAGAAAAATCATGTGACTCCTACAGGTCCTCTATTTTTCTCCCACATTGTAAAATCTTACCATGCGACCCGAGCATCAGTGTTTTCACTAACCATGTGACCTAGTTTATTATCCCATTTTCCAAAACTCTGGGCATCTAACAAACCCCAGATGTTCTTAATATCTTTCTTGGGCCATAGAAAACTGATTCCCTGATTAAAAAATGATTTAAAAACAAAAACAAATGTCCCATAACATCATGAAAAGATGGTTCACTATAACCTCTCATACATAAAGAAACTCTTAACTGAGTTAGCCTTTAGAGGGTTGAAAGGAATATTCAGAGAATAACTTCATCCACTGAGCCCATATATCATGTTCCCACTCCCATGTCCCATAAAATACATGTCAATGATTCCATATCACTCGTATTAAAGAAAATTACCTTCTTTAGAGTGTCTTCATGCATTAGTTGACTATAGGCACTAAATACTCTTTGAAGGATGCATCTACATCAAATTTGACCGCATTAGTATAAATAAAATGTTTCGGGTATGGATGGTTCCAATAAAGACGACATTCATGAAATAATCATTCATTAAGAGGTATATCTGAGGATGAACCAACAAATAATACACTTGTCACATCTTTTCCACATTCTTTTATCCGCCTAACAAACTTCATTGAGAGCTTAGACAACATTTGAATATCACTATGGCCCATACCAGGTGAGACTTGCCAGAGAACTCGATCTCTAAAACCAAACACAAGAGGAATCTGATGTCTATTGGCATATAACTACTGTCTAGATTGAGCATTCATCATAATCTTTCTGGAAAATTGGACCTACTATGTATTTTATTTCCCGAGATGTGGGAGACATATTATGGTTTCCATGTTATCCTAATCTATAAATCACATTCAAATAGGCCAATGGTACCCTAACATTTTTCATGAGATACATAAATGGAACTAGTCAGCCTACATTGATATCATTGTAATAAAAAATTTATCATAAATGTGCATCCTCACTAGACCATCATCATGATTTTTTTTCCTATGAATAATTTCTTATACTGTATAGGGATACAAAAAATATGGATTCTTGGCGAGAGATATTGTGGTGTAAGAAAATACCATCAAAGATCATTTTTTCGATATGGTATGTTAGGAAAATTTATTTATTGGTAGAGTTTAAAATCTAATTTATGGGAGTAATCCAAACAGATAAAGGTGTTTTCCATGGGGAAATAGAGTCTCAACAATGGCTCATCTATTTTATTAAAGTGAATGGTTGAGTATAGTTTGGAATGCATTTTGGTGTTTACAGGTCAGTTGGACTACGTAGAGTCATTATAGGATTTCCATCAAAAGTGGTTGTAGTGGGAAAGTGTTCCAAAAACAAATAGAAAGAGTTGGGAGATAATATTTTCCATGACATGATGGAGTATATGGATATCCAATAATATATTGTGGTAGAAATTTCTATCTATAAATCATATAAGTATCATCATTAATACCATAAATCTAGTAAAGTACTTGACTAGCCTATTTATGGGAATTATTGTTTCTCCATCTATATTTCCTCAAACATGTTCAGGCTCCCTAAAAAATATGGGTGGGGGGTTGTGACTAGGTTAGTGGGTGAGATAGAATACACTACTTCTGAGACTAAAATTTAACATGAATGGGTCATGTCAAATTGGTATTATGTGGGAAGGGGTGTGATTACAGATGCGTTTTCCCAGAAAAATATATATTCACTGTGTAATATAGTAGAGGAGACTCCCTCTAAGTTGATGAGCATGAAATTCACTCTACTCTAATGCTATGATATCACAGAAATATCACAGTTTAGGTTATTGATATCAACTCAATAATGATCAATAACATGCCGAAAGGCCCGGGGAATACCGTTTGGGATATAACTTATACAATGAAATTTTGTATGGATCTGATGAAATATATATTGAAAATATTTATAATTTTTGTGATAGTATCATGGTGGATATATTCCTAGAATCCAAAGCATCAGCAAGAGATCCAATATCCTAATTATTCTTTACCATTCCCTTTCCAGTATAGGGGTAATTTTTTTAGAGTAAATTGTTTTAGATTCATTAATTCAGACCCCCGTGAGTTCGGTCTACTTTTATTAGGATACTTCATACTATGTAACTGTACTATGTTTTGATAATAAAATAATTATTCTATCTATATTATTCCCATGAACCTCCAATTTCAATGAGGCATGCACAGAGCATATCATTCATTGGGTGACAGACCACACTCAAATGTACCTGCATACCCACGGTCTTTAACAACCACTTCCAAAACTATGATGTGAAATGAGTGAATCCATCACAAATGATAACATGAGGATATCTACTAAAACATAAAACCTATATAACATATATAATACAAACCCAATCAACCATGAAGGTCTCTCACACTAGTCTGAAATGATCAACCTCCTTGAAATATTCAATGAAAACCCACATCGTATCATTGTCATGAGGTGATCTGGGAAATCCTGTCATAATATACATTGACACATCATCCCATTTCCACCCAGGAATTTAAAATAACTATAAAACACCAATCATACACTGATGTTATGACTTCACCTACTGAAACTCTTGAATAACTATAATGTGACCTAAGAGGTGGAATCAATCCAATGTGGGATTCACTGAACATAGCACAACGATGGGTCCCTCTGTGTGTATTCAACATTATCTCAAGATAAGTTTCATGATCATGTTTGGAATAAAAATACCACAAGTTATCATCAACCAATACAATTACAAATGAATCTATATATGGGTGTACAACCTGATTCTTAAGATCCATGAAAACTATAGGTATGTTCATGAGAATTAATGGAATAACCATGTACTCATATTGAACATACATACTTTTAAACGTTGTTCATGGTATGTCATTGGTCAAGATATTCACCTACCGACACCCTATCATCATATATATAGATAAAAACACGTTCTATCTTCAGATCTAATCTAATAGGTCATTAAATAATGGTAGTGAATACAAATTCATTATTTTGAGGTAATCCAATCAATGTTAATCCAAATCAAATCTGCGGGTTTCATCACAATTCATTTATAATAGAACTAGTTTACCCCATGGAGAAGTCTTGGTGTGTGTAAATCATTTATCCTCTATATCCTCTAATTATTTTAGGTGATCTATATGCTCTTTAGGTTCCTTCTCATAAGGAGGAATGTCCATGTGGTTTCTCATGGGAAAAGATGAATGATAAAATCCACAAATCAATCATGAGGTAGACATGAGAATTCATCTATAAATACCTCTCTAAAATAATTCAATGTTTATAGATAAAAAGATTCTAATTACCTCTGGTCTACCATGAAACGACTTCCCATCTAAGCTATCACACTACGCATCCTCTACTGCTCGGGTCTAGATGAAGTCACACTTTAATCGCATTATATCTTATAAAAATTTCCAATTACCTATAGGGATGTTAGTGTGACCCTCTCATGATATAAGTCAGTATGGTCTTTTTGTTGAACAAACCATCCCATCTCAATTTTTACATCATGGATCATCATGTTGAGGACAAAGATATTCCATACAAATAGGTAACCCCCTATCGTGATGGGACAGTCCTTACAAAGTCAAACATCATCGAAAAGAATACATAATGAGGTGTTAATGGTCATAACAACATAATTGTGATCAATCATGATTCTGAGAATCTCAATCATTACCTTGTATATAAATGAGTGGGACAATCCTATTTCCAATGAGGCATAAAATAATGTGAATTATACGATAATAGTATCATACAATGTAAATGTTCTGGGACATTAATCCTCCATTATAGGCTTGAATGTATGTAACTAGAATGTTCCATGGACCATAGTTAATGCCTAAATTCATTGAGAATAATGACTCTACTAATGCTAAAGATCATATCTATCACTGCCTATGCCTTGACTGCCACCTCGACCTAATCGCTCGGTGGTATTACAACCACCTTCTTAAAGTGATACTACTTATCCTGCTTTAAATTTTGGAGTTGGCAACGATCCCTCCTCTCTTGGCATCATCTAAAACGTCTATCATAAACATAGAATATGTCACATCCTTCCACATCTTCTATGTTCTACCTGATTGCGCAAGCGTTGGGGTTTATTATGTCTCATATTCCAACAATAATGGCATATGAGAAATCTAACACTATAAGGATATTGATAGCCACCCCATGAATTTCACTATCATCTTCCCATTTATTTCAACATCATCATCCCTTTTGTTTCACTATTTATTAAGGGATCAATTGAATATTTATAAAATAGTAGTCAACCTAAAAACATTGACCTATGATCAAATGGTATAAACTATCCCATCCTACAATTTCTTGGAATTCATAAAATATTCCCCAATTATAAAAGGATCGTACCACTATATCACTTTGAAATGACCGGAATACTCCATTAAAAACATGCTTCCCTATTGGAGGTTCATGACTTATCTAGCTATGTAATCCCTCAGAATCATTGGAATGAATTAATCATAGAATATAGTGTATAAATCCACCAAATCCATATATTTATTCTGATATTACTTGGTGATTATGCCACACCACCTCAAGGATAAATCATAGATCATATATGATACACGTTTTTTACCATCCTGCCTATGGGGGTCCCCACATGCTTGAATATTGATAGTATTTATTTTATCTAAGACTCTACAGCATAATCTCCAAAATCCCCCAAAAATATTGTAGGATTCTTCTACTGAAATTAATTAGTCAAACCAACCATAACAAGAGAATATTGAAATATAAATCATATATTTTGAATGGTATTCTGAAAATCACATAGAATTTGGAATTAGGGACCATATTAAGAAAATGAAGACGATACATATATAGAATATTTAGATAAATCACTGGTGGATCATAGACTGCAACCTTGTGTCCATGGTCATCACTTCCTTCTAGGTGTATAAAATGAGGACATCATGGAAGAATGAAAATATAATTCCAAAATAATTTCTATGAATACATTTATGAAATTGTGAAGATTAAATTTGGAAAACGAGGATGGGTATTAAATTCTTCCTATGAATAGATCACACATCATTTCCTGCTAACAAATATATGTCTAGATGATATAAAGATATCATAAAATCCATAGTTACATAAGATATACCCAAATAAACACTACTAATGCTGGGATTGGTTCTATGTATCCATTTCACATGTATATGACAACCAGTTCCACATCAAATATCAAATTTTCATTGAATTTATTATCATCATATTATATAATTAAAATTAAAATTTTTGACACGGGTTTTAGATAGATATTTATCTATAGGGGCTCATACTCGAAATGAACCAAAATTTTATATTCATTTAACTCACACCATAACACGTTCTTTCCTATTCGATTAATGGTACATGGCTAAACAAGACATATTTGACTCCATGATGTGTACTCTTTAACCTATTCAAGAAAACACTCTAAGGATTGGGATGAAAAATTATATATCAATTATGTTTTCCAATACATAGAAGAAGTGTAAAAAACAATTCGATAAATATTCAAGGTACTCACAATATGAAATAAGAAAATGCACACTAAAAATAGTTGTTACGTGGTAAAATTCATGGAATACAAGTCCCACTATGCCTAATTATGATTCATGATCCAATCCTCCATTCCTTCATATAATTATGTAAATAAAAAAATAAATCCTTAATAAGAAAAATAAAAATAAACACAAAACAAAACATTCCCCACCCATTAGTGAAATGATATCAACAATAATATAAAAAGGAAGAACAATAATAATAATTAGGAAAGTCAACTGTTACCCTGAACATCGGTTCATGACACCCAAATTTTTTTAGAACCATGTTCCATGAATTCCCAATCTATAATTTATTATCCCCAAATATAATTAAATGAAATGAAAACCCAGGGAAACCACTTTGTAAGGTCCCAACCAAGGATCTACTTATCATGTTCCCAAAGATAGTGGGTCAGATAGCCTCAAGCACACCTCCCATTATTCTAGAGGCCACCGAATAACAACGAGGTTGTAAATGACATAGAGTGGGAAGAAAATACCCCTGAATCAAAGTATCATAGTGGATATAAAATATTTTATTCAATTGTGGAATCATATAGTAACCATAAAGAATAAAAATGTAATGGATGAATAAATATAAAATATATAATAGAAACGTGTGGTGGTGTAAATAACTGAGAAAATGATTAAATAAAATGAGGGACTATTTGGATGTGTCTGACATATGTATGTAATTCATTTTGTAATATATATAATAAATATTCAGATATAATAATTCCACACATTTGTAAAAAAGGTTAAATGACAAAAGCTGCCCCGCTAGCAACTCGAGCTAATGTATTGTTCTCTACTCATAAGATCCATCTTTAAAAAAATCATATAAAAAACCTATATAAGGGTTATTTCCCTTATCAAAACCCTTTTACATATAATCATTATAGGTACCAAAATAATCATGAGTAGGGTGTGAGATAAAAATCATAGAGGGGAACCACCAATTGTGTATACATATAATCCAAGCAGTTCCTATATCAAAATAGTATGCCAAAAATATTAATTAATAAAAAAATGAAGAATAAAATAATATCCATCCCACTAATGGTCCTAACAAACACCTGGATGGTATACCTACATCATCCCATGGTTATAATGGATTCTAAACATCAACTATATAGAGTGTATATGTATAGTAAAATTATATATATTGCATAGACGTTTTTAAATCTTCAACATGTTAATGTAAGTGTCCATATAATTGTATTACTAATTAAAAGCTGGACCAAGGCATAATTTAGACATCCATGACCAGTCAAACAAGGTTATAACTCTAGTAATAGGGTACATTACCTACCTCTAAAGAAGAGTTTGAGACATCATGAAACAACACTCATGATGTCGAGTGAGCCATCATGACATCACTCTATCAATTGAACCTGATGCTTAAATACCAATTAACATATAGTATCATTATTGTGAGATTCCATAATCAACACTCGATGTAAGGGAGTGTGATTTAAAACCATTCTCATAACCCCTTACCATCATACATAACCTCTATAAATGTGTATTATAATTAGAAGTGCATTGACGAACTACCTCCAATAAATTTCATTCATTTGTCCCATATATATAGAAGATAAATGGTAATATTTATAATTACAAACTAGAGGCATTACTTCTAATGTTTCAATATAGTTGAGTTCTATTTAATTTAGAACATTACAATTCTATTTATCATTTTATAGGGAATAAACTAAGGGAAAACCTTGCCATCCCTTGGGCCATTCCTTTTTAAACAAATGATTCATTTTCATAAAGTATACCCATCATTCACTGAACATTCCATTTAAATCAAACCATTAGATATACGATGACTTGAAAATTTCACTAATAAGGCTCAAAGGTTCACTTTTGAGGTAATATGGCAAAAAAGTCAATAACACACTTTGGTAAATCCAAATATAAGAGGGGTAAATACCTAATAGGAACTTACGGTCTCATTTAATACTCATGTATCAAGGTAAATTACATTTAATGTCTAAGACAAATAGTAATTAGGGGTTCTAGTAAATTTAACCCGTTGACCATAATGGATAATTCCTAATAGAACACCCAATGGGTTATTATATAATGAGTGTACTACCTCTCAAATACCAATCAAAAATAAATAGGTGTAAAATTTTGTATGATGATCAATTTGATATCAAGAAGTAAATTAATAGGAGTTTCATAGAGACATATAGTGTGCATCATTATAACATAGCTACATGTAATCAAAATAGAAATAGAAAACAATGTTTCCACATACCTCATATTTTTATATGATTCCTCAATCTATATCGGTTGCGGATTTGAACCATGTTGGAAGAGTTATGATAATCTTTCCAATTAAATGAAAATAAGGGATATAAGATTGAAGATAAATAGATAAATGGATTCTAATAAAGACTTGTATATGAGTGAAGATACTATAGGGGCTTTCTGAGATGGTTCCAATGCTTATAATGGATCGAAGAATCATTTTTGGATAATAGAGTTACATAAATGAATACTTTTAGGAATTTTGAGATAAATGGTGGAGAAGGTCAATTTAATCCACTATAGAAAGAAGGAAAATGATGAAACATTATTCAGTGTTATTGTGGGGGATGTAATTTTCACCATAAATTAGGTGTAAATTTTTTTAGGTTCACATCTTGCAAATGGTGCGACATCCCGCAATCAATTAACCTAGAATTGTGAAACAAAAATGCACCTACAGTATCATAGTTTCAAGAAACAAATGTGGTTTATCCTCCACCACTATATTCCACTACACAATTAAATCAATCCATGCAACATGGGCTACAAATTTTACACTAACTGTGTGGCCTAGTTCTTTTTTCCCATTTTCCAAAACTCTTGGTTCCTTACAATCCCTATACTCACATTGGACCTTCCTTGGTCCATAGTACACCTTTTCCATGAATAAAAAATTTTCAAACTAAAATAAAAAGAATATGAACCATCAATAAAAAAGGGGCATCACATTTGTGTATTCCTTGAAAATTGACACATATATATATTTTATGTAATGTAAAATACACAATGTCTCTATATTTATTATAATTCCTCTTAAATGTTCACATAGGGAGAAAAAAATTGATTGTAAATGTTAATGGTCATATTTTACAAAAATAATAATTCATAAAATGAAAATTAATTTCAATTTTTATGGGATTATATAATTCTATAAATTATTGTATATTGTCAACACAGTGCTTATAAAAACTGTTTAAAACTAAAATAATGATTTAAAAAACATCCAAATTTAAAAAAATGAGTTATTCATATTTTCATGAAAATTTATGATAATTAGTTATTTATAAATGAATGTTAAGGTGTTTATATTATAATGAAATAAATATCATTATGTTTTTAATGTCATAATATGGTAATAGTTTATAAAATTAAATTAATTATATTTTGGAATATATATGATTTTATGATATGAATTTAAAATATTAAATTATTATATTTTTGAAAGAAGATAATATATGGTTTAAATTATAAAACATTTCCCATTCATGTGTCACTTTACCTTTTATTTAAAAACATTTCCCCCATATTGTAAAACCAACTCATACTATAGTAATCATCAAAAGGGTTGATGGGGGTTAAAATAAATATGTAATGGTGAAAACGTCAACTAAAATTGTATAATTTTTTGGATGTTATTATTTTTACTCATACTTTTCTTATATTATAAATATACAAATTTTGACCCACTTTTACATGAAAATTAATTTATATGACTTTAATACATTATGCTATTTGATGAGTTCCCCTATGCTCACATAAAAATGGAACCCCCTCTCCTCTATTCCCCACACATTCGGAGAACTATAATTTAGAGAAGAACAACCCAAATAAATGATTAACATCTAGAACCATGTTATATAGGATTCATTTTTTTGTGGAATAACATCTTTATAGGGTTTTATAGTGAATAGAAAATGATATTGTCTGATGAAGATATATGGATTTTAAACATATGTTTTAGTTTTATTTATATTTTTAGGTATATAAAACTTATTCTAAAAATTTTTATATAGAAAAAACAGTATCTATCATATTCATAGAGATTATTATATTAATTTTTTGTACTTAATATAGAAATTTCATCGATAAAATGTGCAATAAAACCAAAATTTTCTTATACTAAGAACTACAACCTCATGAAAAGATTTAATTCATTTTCAATCACCAAAACTTATTAAATTTTATAATAATGGATTTATTGAGTATATATATATATACTAAATTAATGAAATAATCATTTTATTTTAATGATAAAATTTCATCAAATTCTATTCCATTCTATCCAATGTATGATGATAAATTTGTTCAAGAATATGAGGGGGATATCAACTCTATGAAGCGATGTGAGATGTTTTAACTATAAGAATTTCATGGATGGTAATAAAATTGATTTGAATGAATAAAAATGAATTTTAAATTATGATTTATTTATGGTGGAATAACAACCACTTTGATAATATTCAACTTGAAAAATACATTTAGGACAAATGAGTCCAATATCGTCAAAACATCTACCATGAACGTAAAAAATTTTTTAATTGAATATAACATGGTATTAAATAAAATAAAACAATTAAAAAATGTTAACAAATGTGTTAATTATGTAATTTTTTAAAATAAATTTATTCTTCAGAATGATACATAATGTACATGAAGTATTGAACCCGAATTAAGAGACACATTAATGAAAAACACCATTTTATATGTTTTAATGATTTATTTTATAAATATTTTTCTTCTATTTCCATATTGTTAATGTTCAATTATATAATTATTTATATATAAAATTAATGCATTATTATGTAAATTAATGAATATTTTTTATTTCTTATAAATATTTGCAAATTTGATCATTTTATATATTATAGACCATAACTTTTGAAATCTTTTTAAAAGAGAAAATGAATGTTTTGTTTCAATGTATATGGAGCAAAAAATTACTAGGAGTTCAAACAGTTATTTTAAATTTTATTCATTTATAAGAATTCATTTTTTTCATTAAATAATAACTTTTATTCCCTTTAATATATGTGTTTAAATTTTCAAAATGTTTTATTGAAATTATTTTTTATTTTAATATCTTAAATTTGGTTTACATATGGGCTTAAAAGAGGGTTTTAAGGATTTGTGAAGAAAAGGTTGCAAAATAAATTATTTTTAATGATATATTACATCAATATTATATAATCTAATGTTTTATCCTTATATAACTTATATTAATTAGTGAATCTTGTAAAACATATAGGAATTGGTGATCCTAAGGATGCTTATGAAAACAGGTGAGCCTGATACAACTTATACTATGAGTGAATAAAATATCCCTCCAATTTAGTGGATAAAATTAATTTCATTCAATATAAAGAATGAAATAGTTAACCAGATTGGTTTCACCATAGTATTTAACTCAGCTGCTATTATGTTTTACCTAATTATAGATATATTATAAATATGACTCCCTATGTTTTCAAAAAGTGATTTTGATTTCATATAGTGGGGTATAAATATTTTATGTCTAAAATAATTTATTTTTTCATGTGGATATGATTTATTATATAATCTCATGAAAAAAATGAAAATGGTTAAAATATTATTAGTTTTCATGATTTAAATTGGACTAATATTTTTCCTAATCTGATTTACCTTACTAAGATTTTTTTTTTCTCATCCCAATTATTTGAATGATTTCTCACATGCTGTCATGAAGCGTAAAAATATTGGAAAATTAAGAGTTATAGATTTTGAAGCATCCTTCAAATAATAAATAATTCATTTATAAAGAACTAATTTTATTAGTAAATTGATATGGTTTTTATGTTTCAAATTTGAAAGAGTTTTTCCAAATTCTATAATACCATAAACCTAACAGGTCTTTTGGTTGACATGACACCCCATGAATTTAAAAAAGGAATATCATTCTAATTAATAGAGACGACATGTGACACTATGATGATAAAATAATGTCACAGCTTGAATCTCTCTGATATTTATCAATTTAAATAAATTAAAACTCTTTGATATATTTCTATACATGAAACAGTTTGTTTAAATGAAATATGTTACACTATTAAAAAATTAATATTTAAACATGATCATTAAAACATAGTTGTTATGTTTGTGGGAGTGAGTATGACTGAAAAATTTATGAAAAAATTATGGTTAAAAATATTAATTAAATAAATTCACAGTTTATCAATTTGAATATAAATAAAATAATAATAAATTTTAAAAAAATGATATGTTTTCTGAAAAATCATTATTCTCTAAAATGTGGGTTAGTAACCCTTTATGCACTTAATATAAAATGAATTTTTACCCCTTTGAGAATGTTTATTTTTTAAAAAAACATTATTATATATATATATATATATATATATATATCAAAATTATATTTGAGGGATTTCATGATAAATTTAAAAATAAATTTAATAATTTTTATTGGTATTGATAAATAATTATTTCTATATATAATTGTATTTTCAATCAAATTATTTAAATTTTTATATTTTATTTAAATTTTTTATTAAATTTATTTTCTTCATAAATTTTATTATAAGTTATATTATTTAAATTATTTGTACCAATTTTATGTTAAATTTTTATAAAAAAACATTGCTGGATTTTGAGAGATTTTATTTAGAAATTTGTTTTCATCACGTCTCGAGTATTATTTTAAATTAAATAAATAAAATTATATAAGATTAATTGAAAAAATGGACTACATATCTTTAACCATTATAATTATTATAATTTAATATGCTCAAATTAATATAAAACCCAAAATTTATAATTTAAACATTAAAAATTAATTATCACAGTTACTGTAAAAACATATTTATCAATTTATTACTACTTTTCAGGTTTAAAATGTGGGTACAAATAAATCATTTAAATATTCCTTGTATATATTACCCCCCACTTATAAAAGGAAACTTTTTATCCACTCCTATTCACACACCAGACATTTTTTTTGAAATTTACTAATATAGAAGTTTTTTTATTAATAAACCGTCCAATTAATTCATTATCTATAATGCTAAGGAGGATAATTGATGAAGTTGTAAAATTCATAACCCCGTGGTATTAAGTTATTCTTCCACCTCCTTCAAATATCATTCAAATATGTCGATATAATAACACCAGTATATCCCATTTTATTAAATTTTATTATTTTAATAGACTAAAATCTATCAATATCCAATACCATCAAATTAGAAATGAAACTATTGATCATGTGTACTTCGAACTACCACCTCACAAACCCATGTTGCCTATTTTTTGCATCACCATCTCACAAGGATGAATATAATGATAGATTTAAAATTTTAATATTATATTTTTATGAAATTAATATAATTGTTCATTTATAATATCACCAATAATTTGTTACATTTCATTCCATGTAAATATGATAATGACACATGTGTGTTTGGAAAACTACCACCTCATAAAGAGAAATGAATCATTTCACATTTACACTGTACATAGAACGTATTAGGGGTAATTTTAGTGAATATATTTGATATTTATGACTTAATAATTCTTATGAAAATATAATATGACACCTAATATCATACCTTACAAGATTTTGTGAAACTATAACATCACTGGTTTGTACTTGTGGACTAACGCCTCCACATAGTAGCTAAAATATTTTTTTAAAAATTTTTTTGGGAGTAACATGTATGTAATTTTCCAAACAAGAATTATTTTCATTTACCAATAATGTGTAAGGAAGCAATTACATATAAAAATTAAACAAATAATCCCAAAATAATGACTAAATAATGTTTAGAATATTAAATTTTATGTTTCAGTGGACATTTATAAAGTAATGTATTTTGATATTATTGTTCTAAATTTAATTGTTTGAATTATTTTAAAATAGAAAATGTTTATTTTACGCAATAATGGTTTTAATGGAATTTTTAGAGTATTTATATTCACCAAAGACATAAACACTTTATTGTACAAGTGAAAAATTGGTTAAATGTTATATTTATATCATCCATATTCATTATATGGATAGTTCATGATATTTTTGAGTAAAGATGTAGTATTTTTTACCACTCTCTATATTGTGTGAATTGATTTATAAATCTGTTTATTGATTACTGTAATTATTAAATTTTTTATGATATTTTTAAATATAAATATTTATGTTGATTTTGTTGAAGCCCTTTAATATAAGGAATTCATTGTACATAGTATTTTCCATACATCACCGACTATAACCTCTCGATGAACTGATATGTCACATGAGCCAATCAAACTTGTATTTTCGGTTGAGACCTTTCATATTTATATATGATTTCTTGGAATGAGGGTTTTAGAGAATTTTTATGATTTCTAGAATTATGAATTCCCTCATTACTAGATTATTCTTTCATTTTCATGTGAATATTTTATTTGTTATAAAATACATGGAAACGTTTTAATCATGTGTGATGATGTATATGGAATTATTTGATAATTATTTATTCTTTCCATATTATTATCAAGTTATGGATTTATTGATATTTTTTTTATTTACCTTTATATATTGATTATTCTTTATTTATTCAAAACATCTACTATATGTGTACCCTTACTAAGAATTAACACTCACCCCTTTCTTAAATTTTTTCCCCATGATGTAATGATGATTATTTCAACTAATATGTAGGGTTATGATTTATTAAATAATTATTCACTCTATGAAAATACTATATAGTAATTTATGGTTTCAATTGAAATGTGATATTTAATATTTCATAATGTCTACTTTGACTACTGAACTATTCAATCCTTTGGGATGTTTTTTCTTGTATATTGTATCAATGTAATAATATAAGCACCATCTCAAGGACAATAGGGGCGGCTCATTAATGATGGAAGTAAATAATTTTTATTAGTCACATTTTGTACTATATAGAGTAAAAAATATAATGTAGAAAATATTCCTATATATGAATTTGGGTATAAGTCTCTGTATTGGACAAAAACCTACTGTTTTTTTAATTAGAAATTTTTTGGGTTACATGAAAATAAATACATTTCTAGACATTATAAGGGGATTTTGTGGTGGAACAGATGAACCTAGGTGTAATAACTCCAAAAAAGGAATATTAGTATTGACTCAAACATTACATATTACTCGACAATAGGCCTTATTGTACACCTTGATTGACACTCTCAATGAATTTTAACATGATAATTAAAATATACATTTTAAACCATTATAATGGAATTTGAAATATTTTTATGGTTCAAAAACATTTCTAATGTAATCATGTATATTATTATGATATTTTTCATTCATAAAATTTTCAATTTATTCTATATATCTCGCTAGTTTTATGTATATAACGTATTTTTTATAATTTTATGATCTAATTCAGTGTATTCCTTTTTTTTGAAGTGGTTCCTATAGGAATGAAGGAGAAGTATATTAATGCAGGTAAACCATGTAGTGAGTACCCTCATGGGTGATATGATGATGCTAAAGGATGTGATACCACTATAAATAATCAATTTATAACCTTATTGGGTAAGATGTCTCAATTTATGAGCAATAACCTTCCACTTAATTATAATCCATTTAATCAACCACATTGTGTCATGACGTAATACTAATTTAAGAATCAAGATCCTCAATCATATAATTGGACTACAAATCTATTTGTTTTATGAAAATCGATAATTTCCATAGAAATGATATTTATCAATTTTGGATGTAATTACAGGTAAAGTGATTTTATGGAATATTACCATCTCTTAGTATATGTAGCTTAATAGTGATAATTGATTCAAAACACTACATATTATAAATAAATACTAAACATTGAATGGAACAATTTTAGGGTAATATTTTTATAAAACGAATGATTGTGGTAAGAGAATAATTAATCTATGACGAATTTTGAGATAATATGAATAAATAGATGTTTACAAGATGGTATTATTGACCATGAAATTATTGAGTGATTTTATGTTTCCATTAATATTTTTAATAATTTTATTAATTTTTTTAGAAATGCAATAATTTTGGATTTTATATAAGGAATAATGAGATTAATAATGCTTGGATGAAGTCATATTTTTATTAAAGTTTTATGGTGATAACGGTATTCAATTATTTGGAATGTGACATTAAGAGTCACTTTATATTGTTTAGGTAGTATAATGTTTATTTACTAACCATCCATTTAATTTTTTGGACATTGAAATTGGTAACACATATTTTAACAGAGCCCTAAGGTTATCTATTAATGAAATAGATTACATTAGTATTTTGTACTTTCTATTGATGTATTATAAATTATTGTGTTATTGCATTACTCAAGATACTAATTTTGGCCTAAAATTATATATAGTGATTGAAGGAATGCCTAGTTAGTTTTTTGTGGATTTTATTAGCTATTAAAAGTTAATTTTATTAAAATAGGGACAAAATAATTCATATTGGATATTAAATTCATAGAATATGATATAATGTAGGAATTGGTCTAAGAAAAACTAAATCGTTATATTTCGCTTCTGAAATAGAATGATATCACGTATATTTCCTTTTATTCTTTAATAGTCAAAGAATACCTCAACTATAGGAAAAAGATATAAAAAATATTATTATATTGACTGTATATCATATGAATCAAATGTTTTTTTAATACATAATTTATTGAAGTTTTTGAGGTCCATAATTTTCATTTTTTCATTCAATTTCTTGTAATCAATGATCACTATTACACTACATAATTAGTTTTTCTTGTCATTGATTCACATATCTTCACATACCATCAAAACTCTCCTACATGGAAACCAAGTTATTTGATATTCTATATAGCCTTTTTATTTCACTTTCTCGCATAAAAATAGAATTTTTTAAACAATTTTTATGACGTGGGTTTTATGATAACGTATTTTTCAATTTTAATTCATTATATTATGATATCGTGAATAAATTATGTGGTTGTAATTTACTTAAGAGGGTATAAAGTAATTCCCTTAGATTTTAAAAGAGTAAAATCTTGTTTGTTATAATATATGACACATAGAACCATTCTTATAAGAGAATTTAAAACCCTAATATTTAATGCTATACTAATTTCTAAATAAATTCAATCTTTTTAATAACATGTGATGAAAAAAACTGTAGGTATAAATGAAACATGATGCTCTATTAAAATATTACTAATATATCATGACCATTATAAAGTATCTTTTATAAAGGAGGGTTAGAATTGTAATAACTAAATTATGAAAATTATATAGTTAAAAAATAAATAAATAAAAATTAGTGGTCATAAATTAATTATAAATTAAATAATATTCATTTAAAAGAAAATGAAATGTATATTGAAAAATTTTATTTTCCTCAATGCATATTTAGTCATGAATTTAGAAAAAAAATTAAATTTTTTATTAAACAGTTTTGAAAATTTATATTTAAAAATAAAAATAATTTTCTAAATATAGTAATCAATATTTACAATTTATTAACTTTTATATATATTATGAAAATAATATTTTTTTCATAAATATAGAAATGTTTTATATTTGAAATATGTTTTTATTAAATAATTTAAATAACTATTTATATTTTTAATTGGTTTTAATGGAATATTATATCCAATATAAGACATTCTAAATAATTTAGTCCATTTTTATCCATTTTATTTCTTATTTCATGATAAAAATGCTCAATACTAATGAGAATAGTTCTTTGGAAAACAACCTTTTCATTGCTTCTACGGGGTTTATTTTAAATTAAATTCTAACACATAAGTAAATTGAATTTGGAAAAATATATTTAAATTTTCAATTATAATAATTAATATAATCTAATATTTTTAATTAATGTTTTTAATATATTTATTTCTGAAAATAATAAAAATTAATTATTTTATTTATGTTAAAAATGTATTTACGAAGGGGTTCAACAAAAAATGATAAATTTCTGAACGACCTAAATACCTTTATAATATCTATTTTATCTCTATATATGGACCAAATAATCACTATGGTCTGATAATTATCCATTATGCATCCTTTTTTACATTTGAAAAAATTGTGTAAAAATAATTCTTTTCAAAAATTCCATGTGTGTCCTCTCCCCAAATTATATAAGGCCACCATCATTCCTCTCTACATAACACTCCCAAATACCATTGTTTAAGAAAATCAAAAATATTATAACTTCCTTAAATCATTATAACTCTACAGGATTCGTAGTTTTTATTATGAAAACCTCCAATTAATGATTTGGGCATAATCCTAATGAGGCTCTTCGAATATAGGGTTAAATTCTATACCATGTGTTTTGTTATATTTATTCTTCCACATCCTAAAAATATCAATAAAATAATATGATATAATAACACCATTATATTCCATTAATTATATGTCATAATTTCAATTATGTAAGATATATCCATCACCTCTTCCAAAAATTTGAAATGATGATGTTGATTGTTTGTATGGAGGACTACTGCCCCAAAATTAATGTAGATCATATTTCATCACCACCTCTCAAAGATGGATATAATGATTGATTTAATATACAAATATATATATATATATATATTATTTTTTAAATTAATATACTTATTTTTTTATATTGTATTATATACCTAATTATGTTATTTTCAATGCAAAATGCGATAATGAAATACATTTGTAAAAAAACAACACCTCGTGAAGCAATGTGTATCATTTCACACTTTTTTTACATGGAATGTGTTAACGATAATATAAATGAATATTTATTATATTATTTAATATAAAATAATTATAGAAATAAAATATAACATATATCATCATACCTTACTATCCTAGGGAAACAAAATAATATCCTTTAAGCATACATGTGGACTACTACTTACATATAGTTATGTGAAATGATTATAAATTTATATTAACATGTATATTAATAATGATGTAATTTATTTAAATAAAATATATAAATTAAAAAATAAGGATTCTAAATTTTTTATATGTATTTTCCTTTCATTCCATCATTCGAGTAAAATGAAAACATAGTTAATCCGTATGCACTACCTATAGTCTCCTCAAACGGTGTCATCCATGTCTATTTGTATCGTTAATATATTACTATAAATAAATATACAATGAAAATATATGAAAATTATATAATATTTAACACTATTGATATGATGTATCTATGATCAATTTAAATGGACTGAAATTACAAAACAAAAACATAAATGAAATACAAAGAAATTATCACCTCAAATAATGATTTTAACAAAGAATTTTTAAAAAACTAATCATAATATTATATATGTAAACAAGAAAGTAAAAGGTATCTAGATCGTGCCGCCTCAGGTCTCGCAATGAAGCCCTGGCTGAAGAAGGAGGATGATTTTCCCCCTCTTCCTAAAGGAGGAAGGGGAGGATTATTTGATCGCGCAGCCCCCGGTCTTGCGAAAGCCATTCACCCCTTTTTCAAACCATAATTTTCTTCCAGAATTTTGGGCGATCTCTCTTAGCCCAAAGGCCCTTAATCATCCCTGGGTGATCCTTAGCTTCCGATCTCACTTCCAGAGTTCTATGAAGCATCACACCATCTTGACTTAACACTGGTAACTCGTTTCAGTCACAGGTGGCCCTCAGTTGATGATTTTGACCATTTTTTCTTCATCAAATGGGAATTACAAGACCGTGTAGTCGTCGATATCCTTGATAAGAATAAATTTATGGTTTGGCATTCTTTATAATAGTATTTTATCCGAGTTTGGTGAAGTTCACATCATCTTTGCAATGGCTGTATGTTTTCCCTCCTTCGCTGGACTTTTGATTTATGTATGAATCGTGAACCTTCCACTATCGAGGCATGGGTGAGTCTTCCTCAACATCCACTACCATTTCAAAACCCTGGAATTATCTGCATGATTGGAAACATGGTGGTCCACTACCTCTGTTCTGATGTTTGAACCTCCACAGCAACGAATCTGGTTAATCCTCATATCTATGTTGAGGTGGATCTCATGAAGCCTACAGTGGAGTGGATATGGATCACTGTGGGTGAGGAATTTTGATGGAAATATGATGTTGTTTTTGAGACTTCGGTTGATTAATTCACCAATTGTCATCATCTGGGGCACATAATTTCTGAATTTCAAGGTGAAGTAGTGGTTGGGAGGATGTCTGGTCCGAAGGAGAAGTTATGTAGGTCTCTTGGTCAGGGACCTACAACGGATCTCGTGAATGGAATGGTGAAACAGATTGCATTGAGTGAGGGGGCAGCTCTCCCTAATTTGCTTGTTTCTTCAGTGTTTAGTCGACTAAGGTGTGACTTGGTTTTAGGGGTTGTGCAGATGGAGTCTACTAATGTCCAAGGGACTAGTGACATGGGGGAGCCATTGGGTATTACTGTGATCAAGCCATCACAACAAGAGGTTCGTTCGTCAGTGGATACCAGTGGGAAGGATGTAGGTGACTACAAGGAACCAGAAATTTTGGTTGAGGCTCACGTTGTATGTTGTGAAAGTTTTCATGTGGAGGTGTTGGAAGTTGCTGATATGTCTCAAAAACAGGAGGTTATTTATGCTGCTATGATGGCTGCAATTTGGACTGAAACTGGATCCAAGGAATGCAATAGGTGAGCACGATGGAGACTGTGCAAATTGATGAAGGAGGTAGTGTATAGTTGGGGATATATTATCTAGAGGATGGAATTTGGATGAATTACTTGCATCATGCGACTATGTACTGTCAAGAATTATTGGAGGATCCTCAGTGTCTGGCCCTGATTGACCATAATTGTAAATCTCATGATGGCCGAGGAGGGGAAGATGGCTCCCATGAGGTCCATATTTTTGGAATGTGGAGGGACTACTCGGATAGTGGCAAGGAAAATGACAGAGGATTGATCAAGCCCTCTTTTAGTGAGACTGTTCAGGGTGGGGGGGGCTGAGGATGATCGGGGATCTGGGGAGCATGAATACTCAATCACGACGAAGGCCGAGGAATGACTACTTCAAATTTCCAAAGTTGATGCCCACCAACTCATCGATTAGGAACACATATCTTGTATACACGGAATGAATGAATATGCAAAAGAAGTATGCAATGGTTCTCAAGAATTATGATTGTTTGGAATGGGAATCAGCTACTTCGAAGGAGGCTTCTCATTATGGATGTGATAGCGGGTATGGTTTCATTGATATGTAATCTTCTCTTTCAGCTTGTGGTACATGTTTACGGTCCTTTTTTTATTTCATAAATGGTTAGGGGGTAATACTCTGATGACTTTTCTGGTATAATATATATAAATAATATTTATTATGAAATATTTGATTTTGGTTCCTTAATATATGTAAAATAAAATTATATTTTTATATAAGAGTTTTAATCACATAAAAATGTATTCAAACATGTTACAATGGTTTCACATCTCACCTTCACATCCATGATACATATTCCATATTCACCACTTATTCCATTTTTGGTGTATATAATGCCCATTTTATATTTTACATCATTAATACTTCTCTATTAATGAAATTTAATGTCTCATTTTATGTTACATCATTCTCGTGGCTAATAATTCAAAAGTAACCAAAGTTGTAATGGTTTATCATACAATCTCATCATTTTTTGGGATTATTTATGATTAGATTTATGATGAGGAAATATTATGATCTATCACTCAAAATAAATTTATATTATTCTCATACAGTTATTAATGATAATTCTTGTTACAATATGATTTTATATAGTATTTTACTTAAAATAATTTTGACATTTTTTTTGTAAAATTCAATGTTATTTCTCTCATTGGTTGGAAATACATTTTCATCAAAAACTACAATTTAAAAATATGTTTTCACTAATATTTTTAAAATTATCCAAATTATTGACTCAGTAATATTATTACTATGAAATACATGTTATTTTTTTGAATGGAATCATAAATCTTTTTTCAAATCTATGCTATTTTATTCCATAAATTTGTAAAGAATATTTATTTCGCGGTATAGGGCATTTAAAAAATTTCATACAATAATGACCAATCAATATTGTATTTATTCCTTTATTATTTTAAAATTTCATTTTATAGGATAATTACTTTAAAAATATTTTCTTATCTTTTATCTTTTAAATTATTATCATAGTGAATATGATATTATCCTTAACATTGTTTTTAATTTAATTTTTATGATATTTATATTTATCAATGAAATCATCTATTTATTAACTTATGATATATTATGGATATATTGTAATAATTTTATCCTTATTATTTATTTGGATGATATATTATTATTTTAATAGACGATGTCCAATTTTATTAGCATTATTTTTTTACTCAATATGGTTAATGTTAATGTTTATTTATTGGGGGTAATTAATAACATTTACAATGTTTTTTTAAATAAAAATTCTTATGATGATTATGTTTAACCTCATTCTTTTGAGGAATGAATTATACTTAGTATGTTAGGGTTTGGTCCAACTATAACCCCTTGATGGATTGGAATATCTCACTGTACTAACTAGGTTTGGTTTTTGGATAAGACCTTTCCCTTTTAGGTAAGATGTATTGGCATGGGGACTTGAGGTTACTAGTATAATATCAGGAATTTTGAATTCCCTCATTATGATATTAGTTATTTATGTCTAGTTTATTATTCAATTTGTTAAAATACATAGATAAATGTTTCAAGCTTACGTGATTATGTATATTGACTTATTTTATCATCAATTATATATTCCATATTATGCTCATGATATTGATTTAATGTCTTTTATTTCGGTTCATTACTATTTCATAATGATTATGATTTATTTACTAATAGCATCATCTATACTCATACCCTTATTGAGAATTTAAACCCACCACATTAATATGATTCCATTAATATGATCTAATTATGAGTATTATTATTGATAAATAGGTTTATGATAGAATAAATTATTATGAACTAAAATAAAATACTTTTTTTTATTGTATATTATCAATTGACATGTGAGATTAAATTATATATATACCGTACAAAGACTACTGAACTATTTTGATAATTTTTATGTTATTTATTTTATGCAGTTCCAATGTAATAATAAAATATCCAACACCGGTCTACATGGTTCATGGTCCTTATAGTATGTATGTAATGAAATTATATGCTCTTGGGATAAAAGGATTTTTTCGGGTTGGTAATAAATGATTTAACAAACAGATAACAATTCCTTTGGATTGTTATTTGGTGTCTTTTTCATTATATATTATTTTAAAGAACCACACTATTTTAATGAAATTTCACAATTATGGTAAATTGATTTAATTTTGAGTAGGATGTGATTTTTATTTGTGAAGTAATGGTTGACTTATCTTTTGGAAGTATATATTATATCATATTAACTTTATGGTTATTCAGTTTATTTATGGAAATAATAGAATATAATGGAGTTCAAATGATTAATACATATATATTATGGGTATATGAATTTAAATGACTAATGCTGTGTGAAAATAAATGTTAAATTGACATCAGAAGAATATGTGATCAAATTATTCTAATTATTGGGTATTAAACATTTTAGGAACATTTTTATTAAATTTAAGGGAATTTATTTATAAATTTAGTGAAGTTAAAAACTGGGTGTTATTGTTGATGATTCTGATGTTAATGTTATCTTTATTCATGATAATCTTTATGCATAATCGATATTATCTTATCACATCATAAATATTTTGTGTTTCATTATGTTATAATGATAGAATAAATAAATTTTTATCATTTTTTTTATCATGTTTTCTATAAATATTTAATTTTAGTTCACCATGAAAGAAAAATTATATTCAATGCACATTTTAGGGAAAATTAATGTGATAAATATGGAATTTTTTTAAACAAGAAACCAAATTATAAAATATATATTATAGATTTAAAATAAACTATAATATGTATATTTCCATATTTTCTTAGCATAGATGGAAAAGGAATCCATCATCACTTGTAAAAGAACCTTGAATGAAAAATGTTTTCTTTTTTACATTCATTTTTTATGAATCATTTATATTTTTAAAATATTATTGATTTAAGATTCTTCGATCATTGAATTTCTAAAGTAATTCATTTTCTTATGTTAAATGTTATCTTCCACTCCCCATTATTATTTGCACATTTATTTTTTCCTATATCTCCATACTTTCATTGACAACAAATATTCCCGGATTTGGAATCCTAGTAATGTGTTATTCAATATGAAGATCTTATTTATATTTCCAAATATTAAATAGGTAGTTTTAAAGAAAACTTTTTATAATGTGGGTTTTCACAAATTTTATTTTTAAATTTACCAAACTTGATTACATTCATTATGTAAAAACTGAATGGTCGTAGTTTTTTAATGATGGTATAATACAATATCTCATGATTTTATACTAGGATTACCATTTATAGTGTACAAGACATGCAACAACTAGCTTCCACAAAAAATGAGATATTATATGTCCATTATAACATAGATGTATGATTTTTAGGTATGGATAGAAATAACTAAATTATAATATATATATATATATATAGGTCCTAATGAATAAAAATATAACGATTAACACATAGTTAATAAGAATCAAATTTTTAGTAAAATCATTTTATGATTCAAAAATATGTTTTAATCAAAAATGATTTTTTCCTGATTTCTGTGGGAAAAAATAATATTTAAACTATTCCAATTTTATAAGATATAATAATTTTTTAAATTTAATTAAATCAATATTATCATAGTGTGAAATTTTGTAAATTTCCAAAAAAAATTGAATTTTTCCTTGAATATAAAGAATGAAAGTATTTAAAATATCTTTTATTGTATTTTAAAAATTAAATTGTGATTTCAATTTTAAATTTAATTAATAAATTCATGATTTAATAAAAATAATTTAATTAATCACATGGTATTCATAATTCTAATTAATTTTGGTATATGTTCTTTTTTGGTCCTAAAAACACATTTTAAAAAAATTATTATGTCATTCATTTTTATCCATATTTAACTTCATCAACATATATTAATTGAATATTTAAAAATGACATCCATATTATTAGTATGTATTTAGAAAATTGGAAAATATGTCCCCTTTATTGTTTTATCAACATGAATAGTAACTATAATAACTATTTATTACCTAACTAAGTTTAAATCGTGCGAAAATTGTTATGAATAAAATGGTAAGGACTAAAAATTACTCAAAAATTTTTTTGTATATATTTTATGAGTATTTTAACATATAATGTCTATATTTTAGGTTTTCAAAATTTAGTGACATTTTTTTGAAAATGGGATTTTTTATTTTAAATAAAGAAAAATAAAAAATTGGCACCCTCTATATTAAAAATTTATCTAATATTGTAAAATATTTGACTAGGTGGCACATGTCACTTCCCTAAGCTAGTTCATTACATTACTGAAGATACACCTCCACATATGCTAAAGGATGTTGACTAGTAGAATGGGTCTAATATATAACATGGGGATAAATTACCCTCTATATCAAATTATAAAAACAACATAAATAAATATGAAATAAATGAATTAAAACAACCATATTGAGAATAATTCCATTATCACATGGTGACTAAATCATTTGTGAATATCCAAAACAAAAAAATAGATATGTCATTCCATATAAATTTCTCGTGTTAATAAGAACATCCCAAAATAAAGAAGCAATGATAAATCATTAGAGGGTCCTGACATAAGGTCTGGTTCCCTCAACCCAAATCCATCACAATGCGCCCATCAATGTTTGGGATATTTACCTAATACTATCTTATCGATGAGAAGTGTATTAGAGTACCGATTAAGAATCACAAGTATAGTATGAGTACAAATCAGTAGTCCACAACCAATGGCATTTTAAAAAATTCAATACTATAAAAATATATGCATTTTTTTAAATTAAAATATACAATAAAGTAAATTGTTTTCACATTTCATTATTGTTTAACTAACCGTATAATTTAACTGAGTTTACATGACAAGATAACCATCAATACATTCTTCGGCACATTTTGATTTCGGAACCACATCATAGGGAACCAAAAATCATTATAAATTGGCATCCATTATCAATTTAATTCTAATTAATATCATATATAATTTGAACGACCTTCTAATGAAAACATTGTGGGATTATAACTCCATATGTTTAACACTATTGGTATTTAATTTTTTCCCCTATCCCACAACTCATTGTTATCAAATATGGGATTTCGAGGAAATTATTTGATGTCCTGCACTTATATAACAGTCAATCACATTTGGGATTTTTGAGCAACAGTCAATGTCCTGTACATGTTTATCAATAAATCAGATATATCACAAATATCAAATTTATCACACTTATAAAGATTAATATCATTTACCTTCTTACCAAATATTCTCATCCTGGGGTACCAATTAAATTATTAGTTTAATCATTGTTAATCACATTAATCAAATGAAATAATATATCAAAATAACCATTACCTCATTTATCAGAATTGAATCATATGATAAATTAACACTTCAAGGTTACGTTGAACATCCCATAATTCTCATTATCAATAAATTAAAAATAATATTAATAAATCAATTCTACAATACATTAGGTAATTATTTTAAAAAATAAATTAATCTAATTCAATATTAAATTTTTAAACAAGAAACAGAAATTTCAAACATACAAACAAATAATTGAAATAAAGTCTTTTGTAATTTATAAATAGAACACCTTCTTCGAGAACATTGATAGAAATTCATTTAATAGAAAACCATTGATCTGATAAAAAATGATCAATTTTACAACATATAAAGTCATTTAGAACCAAAACCTAGATCAATGTTTAATGAGATTATGATATAAGAAAACATGGATCTAAACCATAAAAGATAGAGTAAATAAAAAAATTAAATGTTAGAGAAAGATGGGAGGGAGAATGGAAAGAAATATAAAAATAAGACACCTAATAATGGACTAATTATTCTTAAAACATACAATCAATTAATCAAGGTTGGGTTTAAAGGAGCCTTGGAACCCTATCAAGAGATTCGATGTTCATAAGAATTAGTTTAGCATTGAGATATGGTGTTTAGGAATAATAAAAGGTGGTTCATGATTCTAATAAAAATTTTCAATTGATTCAAAACCACATGAATTGTTTTCTAGATTGGGGTGAACACTTTCCCAATCAATGATCCATAACCAATCGATTCGACCTAATCATGCATGATTCTACTAATAGGGTGGAGATTTTTAAATACCATGATCCAATAGTGAAATTACCCTATTTTTGGGATTTCTCTATTCATTGGGGTAGAGAATTTGGTTTCGGAAAATAATACACAATCTATATAGTCCCCAAAACCTCTCAAAAAACATCCAAAATTCACTAATTTCATTAGAATCTTCCCCAATGTAATAATAATAAATGATATTCTTATAAAGCTTAAATTATTATCGAAAATATAATTACATGTATTAAAAAATCTAGGTATCATACAATCCACCAAACATATAACATCTTGTCCTCATGTAGTAATCCCATGCATCTCTAGGATTTCATGATAAAAATATTAGGCCCATAATCACACATATCTACTTCTCTATCCCATATTTCCTCTAGAACATGGAAATATGTCTAGAATACCTAAAATTTGAGAAATTTCCTTCCATTAACCACATTTTCAATTTGATTCAAAACACATATCAGATGTTACAAGAAGGACCATTGGTCTCAAGATCAACATCATCATACACAGTCACATGAGAAGGGTAGTGGTGACACTATTAAGGTTTTGAAACCATTAAAACATAATGTACAACATTATACATATAGAAAATATACAATTGGTATACTACTAGAAAAATTCTATCCACAAATACAAGAGGTAGCATAATCCTTGGATCCAACATTCCCTTCTACTAAACTTTATTGGGACCCAATCTCAGTGAAACCCAATAGAACACATCATCACCCACTATAAACTGAAGGGTTTTTCAATATCTATCATTATATAACATCTATCTACTATGATTAATAACTATATGTTTCCTAATTGGATACACCATCTCTGATATGTCCTTTATAAGACTGAGTCCCATCAAATCCAAATCACATGCCACCATCCAACAGAGAGGTGATCTACATGAAATATTAAAAATAGCTTCACATGGAGCCATATAAAAAACTCATGATTACTATTTCTATAGGTGAACTAAGAAATAGACAAGTGTATCTACCGATACTCACTAAATACAATAACACATTATTTTATAATATCTTCTAGTACGTTAATATTACGTTCAGAATTCCCATCTATCAATGGGTGGAAGGCCGTAGTCAGAAATTATTATATACCAAGAACCATTGGAAATACATTCATTAATATTGATGTAATACAAGAGTCTCAGTTTGAAACTATACTCCATGTCATCCTAGGAAGATGAAATATCTCTTGAATTTACAAGTATCCAAACTAATCTATTGAGAAATCCACTCGGATAGAGAAGAAATGTGCTACATTCATTAGTCGATATACTATGACCCAAATACAACTATACTCTTGATGTATCATTAAGAGTACCACCAAAAAATACAAGTTATATTCATCAAAAATCTATTCCATAATTTGATATTGTTGTAGCAAAACACCTGTACATTGATACTCATCCTTCTTGTTTTGAAAATCAGAGCATTTTTTCTTGAATCCTTCAATATAAATTTTTATATTCACTGAAAAATACTATCAACCAATGTAATGGTAAATTTTTATTCAAATCAGAATATACCACACATTTTGTGGAATTTAATTCATGATTCTTATCATGTCACATACTCATAAGAAAAACCACATCTCCTCTTGCATAGATGGTCTTATCCTCGTCTATGGTCTAATTGAAAGGTGACATTCCACCATTAAGGCTTTCCCTCAATACTAGACACTGTAGATAATTATACTAGATCACCCTTATCATGCTCAAATGCTTTTATTTAAATGAAAAAAATATAAGGGAATGATTCTCATAGACCTCTTGAACAACAACATGCATCTCATCCATTATATTTACCATCTTTCACTCATAACATTACTCTTAAACTGTCTGAGTCTATGCCTTCCCACTCAACGTGTTGGGAACACTCTTTTCGTTCCTAGGTGTATATAATAATTAAACATCAAAATATATTATAAAATCAACCCATATCTAATATTTTATATTCATTTCTCAACATATACTGATACCAACACAATCCCCTATACAAAATTGGGGAACCCCAAAGAAAATTTACTTGGACAAATAAATCCCTTATCTATCAACCTTCTATATGATTATTAAAAACCTAAAGCTCTATTTTTGGAATTCTATATGGTGGAATTGAAATAGCCTAAACTCCTATCATGGAAATAATTATAAAATAAAAATAAAATTTTTATCCCTGAGAAGACATCCTAAAATTCATCATGGTAGCTATCTACTATAGGTGGTATGAAATCATGATTTACACGCCCATCATTCAACAATAGACTTGCAACCTGGGTGGTGAGATCACCTGGTTGCTGATGAAATGGACCTATATAGCCAACTTGTATATCTCATTCTCAATGATATACATATCGATCACCCTCAGCGTATGTAGAAGCCACTCTCCTCAAGTTAAAATTCAATATGGGCTTGATATGCTATTAACCATTACATAACAAAAAATAGGTAAAATGCTTCTTTATCAAGAATGTTAAGATCCCATAGAAAATGATACTAATCAACTTAAATAGAGTACCCCTTGACCAACTAAGTCAATATATAGTATAGAAGGGAAAAGAATAATACCTCTAATTATCTATGCTCCAGTCTCGCAATCCACCAATGTAGGATGAATTTAATACATCTATCCTTCCACTCTTCTATATACCGTATTCTATGTACCATGAGCGACACCACTCTACTAATGTAGGGGGTATTTAAAAATTTAACAGATACACTGCCTCAACCACAATTACTAGTAGAACTATATGTACCAAAGTAATATGGTGTAGAAGACCCCCTTCCAAAAATCTAATTTTTAATATATCCCCATTAATTACCCATATATCTTGTGTATCTACAGAACCACTGTAGATACTCCATCATTCCAAATGATCGGCACTCAACCAGTGGTTGGGGTACTATCAACGATTTTGTCCTGATCTATCACACTTGTGGAAGGCCAATATAAATGTCCCTAAGTGATTGATCTTTTCCCATGGATACATATATTTCTATCTCTCCAATTAAAAATCTCAAAGTGATGCTTCTTATACTCGTATGAAATACCTACTGGTCATCTAGATGATACAACCTATGTTCCACCAACAATCTCCTTCGAATTCCCCTATGATATTAGAGCCATATTCACAACTATATAGATCTTCTTCAGCCTAAATATTATAACCTGGGAAGTAATTTCACATTTAATCCCATCATAAAACATTTTCTCCATAGTCACTTCATCTACACCCAATGCTAAAAAAACACTCAAAATTATTAAATAACGTAGAATTGTCCCATCACTAATATGACCCCTAGGTAAAATTCATAAACTATTCTCCCCTCTACTACTAAATCATCTCACTATAAACATGCTCTAAGATATTATTAAAAAATTTGTTCCTCCCCGTATTTTCTAGCTATATATCTCGAGTCTGGATGTCTCATTAGTGATTTTCATGACTAGGTAACATATACGAATCCATTTTACCTATATTCTCAGCATGAGTCTCTAAGTTGTCATGTATAGAATAGAGAGAATATATATTTAACTAATCTTACTCAAGCCCACTAACTCTGGTAAATGTTAGATGGTTATATAACTAGAAATCATGTGTCAAGTTATACCTACACTTCACAAACCATCCAACGTATCATTCCATAAATTTAATAATTTCAGTGATGTTCTCATGGAACTACTCTCCTGGTTTTCCACACAGCACTATTGTGGCATTTAGTTTAACACATGGTGGCACATTTCTATATGTTTCTTCATTTAATTCCACCAAAAAACATATATTAGGAGGCCCATCCCTATAATTCCATACAAATATCCTAGAACACATAATAAAACATTATCACCATTACATAAGATGTCCTTAAATTAATCCATATCTTAACATCCCACTTATCCATCCACATAATAAAAACCCATGTCATTATCACTACCCACAACCATCACTCATCATGGGGGAAGGATCCCATTGGGTTAGTATTTTAACAAAACATGTTTTTTAATAGACACCCATTTATCCCATAGTAATATCAAATATTACCTCATTTAGAATTTATGAATTTTACATTACCCACAATTTTTATTTAAATTACTTAATTAAGAATAACATATTTTCAAACAATTCATCTCAAAACCTTCTTTTCCCTACATTCCTAAAATAATTCATGTCACATAAATCATAAGTTTCTATATTGAGGAATGTATTAACAAATCTTATGACATAATAGGAATTGAATAAGATCTCATAAAATTCAAGATTCAATAACATCAAACAAAAAGTGCATCACCCATGTTGAAATAACATTCACCTATAACATGTAACTTCAATAACTACAACCCCAACCTGGGCACCTGGTTTTTACACCTGTACATGGGTTAGCTGCTCCCATGCATAAGCTATTAAATAAGGTCCGACTTATCCCAATATCATGTAAACCTTTCCCAAAAAATAATACAGTACAAAAGAAAAGAAAACCACCTCTAAAATTACTTTTTATCATTCTGACCTATTTTCCACATGTTAGTACCAAAGTAGGTTTGATATATGACCCCAGGTTTTCCTCTCTGTATGTTAGAAGCTTCCAACAGGTAGTGAGGTTCTAATATAAAACATGGGGAGACTATACCTTCTCTGTGAAAGGCACACCATGATAGAAATAATTAAAAAATAAAAAATGTTAATAACAATATCCATACAAACAATTATATCACAAGATGTAAATAATAATAATACAATATGAAAACCAAAATAGCAGAGATGTCATCCCATGTATGTTTCATGTGTCAATATAAAAATTCCACAATAAAGACACGTCGAGAACCCACATGAATGTGTTGTTACCTATTTTTGAACCCTCGTCCCTTCTCCATCCCAAATCACCCACCTAAAATAAGGATATTTTCCTTATACTGTTCTGCAAACATGATTCCTATTATGCTATAGATCATTATTCCCATGTAGGGAGTGAGTAAAAATCATTAGTACACCACCAATGAAATACAAAACAATATCTAGACAATTATAATGTTTAGACTTTTAAAAATAAAAACAATAAATTATGTAAATTGTTATCACATTTTATTTTCTATATTTAAACACATAAATTACCCGAGTTCACAATAACACACAAACCATCAATACATGGTTTAGACCATGACAGAGTTTAAACCATATCTCATAGGGAAGCACAATTAATTATAACATGGCCTTCCATTATCAATTTAATTTAATTTCATTTCATGACTACTTGGAACCAAAGTCCAAATCCATTATTTTAGGACTAAAATTCCATTTCTTGACCCCATGGGGAGTTGACGAATCAATCCCTTTTCACAATTCATTTTTATCACAACTAGAATTTTGATGAATCGTTCCATGTCATACACTTGTATATCAGTCTAAAAAAAATTATTTTGAAGCATCACTCAATGTCCCACACACGTTTATTAAACAATCACATATAACACATATATCAAATATACAATATACATAACATACATAATATTGACTATGATTAATCATAATTATCATATTTACCAAAAAAAAATCAACATTGGGTACCAATTTAATTATCAATTAAATCATGGTTAATCACATTAGTCACATTGTATAATATTACCATTTTACAATGAAAATATTTACAAAAAATAATCATATAATTCATTAATCATTCAAGGTTATTCCAAACATCATGTAATTACCATTATCAATGAATTTTATATCCCACTAATCAATCATTCAAAAATCCATTAATTAATAAAATAACCAATTAAATAACAAATTTCAAGTTGCAATTACTAAAAATGTGATAGAAATTTTACAGTTAAATACACATAAATAAATTCAAGACTTTGGGAATTGATAAAGAGTATATCTACCTCATGAAAATTTATGCTCATTATCCTAATGTAAAACACACAGTTTATTGTGGAGTGATCAATTTGAAAATAGAGGATGACATTTATATCCTCAGACTTTATCAAAGATAAAATGTTTTATGATCCCATAAATCATACATCTAAAATATCACCATTGGAGGAAATATTCCAAAATACGATAGAAATAATGAAGAGAGAATGTAAAATAATTTGGATATAAAAACATACAAATGGTGAGACTGTCCTTTGAAAAAATCATTTAATCAACATGAACAGGGTTCAAGTATACTTTAAAACCTCCCAATAGATCAAAAATTGGGCGTAATTGGTTTACGGTTGATCATAGGCATTTCAGATTAATAATCAAGGGTCATGAATTGAAAAAAATTAAAATATTAATGAAATACTATCATGTTTTCCTTAGAGGGGGTGCTTGTTTTTGACAATTGTGCCCCCAACATTTCACCTCACCCTATGGGTGAATTGTTTCTACTAAAAGGGCACAAAAGTTTTCTAACTATATGCTAACCATGAAATTACCCACTCTTATGGATTTCATGATCTGCTGGGGAAGGGTTCTTGGATTCCGAAATCAATGTGTCAATCATTCACATTCAAATATCCATAAGAAAACTTCCAGAATTTACCAATTTCACTCAATTAATCACTATAGTAAATGTCAACGAAGATATACCCATAATAAGTGGAAACCAGTACTTAAAAACAAGCATGAGATATCATTGGAAATGTTAGGATCATAAATAATAATACCCATCAGAAATAAATAATTTTATAATGTATATTAAATAGAATTTCGAACATAAGAAACCAGTTTTTATAATTTATTTTATTTTTTATTTTTACTAGTTATATTATTTCCTTAAGGATTTATAAAATAATGAAATAGTGCATGTGGAAGCAGTAGAAAAATAAGGTAAATGATATTTTTGGATACATTGAAGTGTCACATGAATTTTATGTCTACCAATAATTCTTAAGTTATTTGAAAAGTGTTTATATTAGAATTATTACATGTATAGGTTTTTTTAATTTCCAGATATATATTTAGTTATTAAATTGACATTATTGATATTTTATAATAATAAATATTTTTTTAAATGATTTCGAAATACAAAAAATAATATATTCACCCAGGTTAATTGGATATGATTGAAAATAACAATCATGATCAATTTATTGACCACATTACTTTTTATATATTCATTATATATTTTAATAAATAGAAAATTGATGGTACTATGGTTGTCATAAAAAGGTTTAAATGGGGAATAAATTGATAAGGGTGAAAAAATAATATAAACTTATCAAAATTTTATTATATGAGAGGAATTTAATATTCCTCATATTTAATTATATATATAACAATTTTTATTCACAAGAAATGAAATATAATTAATACTAATTAAATAAATAAATTAATGTCATATGTTACCCTCACCTCAGTTTTAAAAGATCACCTCTTATCCTCCCATCCTCACAACATTTGAGTAAATTGGTTCAAAAAATACACAACCAAATCCCATATTAAATACTATCACCACATTCAAGAGGTATTATTTGGGTCACAATAACAACCATATAGGGACTTAGTTTTATAGAAACATTGATTCCCTGAATAATAGTTATAACATTTTACTACATATTTTTCTTTTATTCCTTCTTGTACTGCATTAAAAACCATTATAAACATTTTAATATATTAACATCAAGATCCCTCATATTAATATATTTTTAAGTTAGCTTATTTATCAAAATTCTTCTCTTGAATCCATTAAATGAAAAATTAAACCACCATTCGTGTTTACGGTGTACTATTTTCTCACAAAATTATTTAATTAGTTTTCAATATACAACCCTAATGTTTAATTATAATGATTTATTTAATGAAAATATAATATAATACTAACATTATTATCATTCTAGAATGATAATTTGTCATATAATTTTTCCCTTTCCATCTAGTGGAAAATGATAACGCCATTCACGTGTATGTGTAGATTACCAACACAATGAAGAGATATTACATGTTTCTCATATAATCATCTAATGGATGGTTATAAAAAATAGAATGTATTAAAAATTATTATATAATTATTAATATTCAATATATATTGTAATATTAACCATTTTGATATAGTCGACCTCCTTAATTCCCTTTGGACATATGAGATGAATATCATCAAACATTTTGACATGAACATATTAGAATTTAATGAATAATAAAATATAACTATTTTCTTTATAAATTAAATAATTTACATTATTTTATTAATAGAAAAGATAAAGAATATACATGATGAATTGGACTCAAGGTAATGGATTCTTTAACTTAAAAAATCGACGTAGATTATTTAAATATTTATTTTTTGTATTTATTTCTTCCATACCCATATTCAAATAATATGATTATGGATGTATTTATATATACATACATGGATTATATAGAATTTATTATATATATACTAATTATAAAAAACTTCAAAATTAAATTTTTATATATGTTATATGGTATTCATTTACATTATTTATAAAATAAAACACGAATGTTATATTTTAATGTCTATGGTGCTAATAGATTTTACCACCACTAAAACTATAATATTTAAGTTTTATTCATTTATAATATTCCATATTATATTCAATTAAAAAACATTGTTCCTTTTTTATATTTATTTTATTTTGGAAAATGGGGGTCTAAAAGGAATGGTTATTTTCATATCTGACCGTATTTTGAAAAATGGTTAAAAATAGATTTTTACCGGTTCTATATTGAATATGTGGAATTGTAAAATGTTTTATTTATTATATGATACATTATCATAATAAAATATTCCGGCTGATGCAGATACATCTAATATTAATGAGTGATATTAATATATCTTATACGAATGTGTGATGCTAATATAGCTTATAATAATTGGTCAGACGAATAAAAAATATATGATAGATGAAATTAATATAGCTCTATTGGTAATGATGAATTTATACTAAGTTGGGGATGATATATTTTATGATGGTTGTTTCTCTTATATATTTAACTGGTCTCTAGTTCGTTCTGACACATGTGAATGTGGGTTATAAATATGATTCTCTATGTTTCTTAAAAGTATTTTTATTTTCCTTATATGGGTTTTAATATTTTTATTGACATAAAATTATCTTATTCCAGTGGTTTTTTTATTATAAAGTTTATAAAAATAACAATGAAGGGGTAAATAATTCATGGGTTTGCGTGTTTTTCATTGGAATAAAATATCTATTACATTTATGTCCCCTACAGAGGTTTTTTGTTTTTGGTTTCCAATGTTTTCAATTATTAATTCATAGGGATTAATGATGGGTAGAAATTTTAATAATTTACATGTCATGGATAAGAATTTTACCTTGACTGATTTAAAGAATTCACTATAATGATATTATTTTTTTTATAAAAATACATATTTGTGAAAGTATAATATTTGATATATTATATCTTAATTCCACAAAACTGTTATCTCTAATGTTCGTTATGTATGTAAGTGATATAATATTTAAGATTGATGTTATATGTTTGGGATGGAAAACATTGGTTCATATTTATTGGTATCAAAAAATGATATGTAAACATTATATTTTCAACATTAGATAAAGTAGTGTTAGTTTGAGGCTATTATAAATTTCAAGGGAATACATTAAATTGTTCCCTAATGATTTACATAGTCATACCATAGAGTGAGTAGTTGGTTTTTCTATTGAATTCATACCCAATTCAATAACAATGTATGTAACTCCCTATAAAATTTCCATATTTGATGTAGTGGATCTGATTAAAGAATTAAAATAGTTGTGTGATGAGTGATAAATTTCCTAGAGTGTTTAACCCTATGGATCCCAAAATATTTTTATATAATAATAAGGATTGGTCAATGAGGTTTTTAATTAATTTAATGGAATTAAATGTAATTAAAATAATGAATAATTATAATATTACATGAATTGGGGCCTTATTTGATCAATATCATGGATCCTAATATTTTTTATAAATTGATCACCTCTACAATTAACATTAATTAAGGGTGACAAAATGAATAGATACCAGAAAACCTATTTCATAGAATGCATAACGATTATGAGTTTACACTTATTAACTTTGGATTAACTATTTAATTATATATGGTTACCATTCTAATAAATAGAGTATTAGAGGGTTATCTTGAGAATTATTTGGTATTATTCATTGTTTGTGAATTGTTATACTCTAAAAAAATATTATCTTAATCATAATTTCTTAAACATTCATTAAAATCATAGGGATAAATAACTATATGGTAAATTCATTAAGAGTATGTTTTGGCTCTAGGATATTTATTTCCCTATCAATTTTATCATCAATGATAGAATATATATTGTTCATTATATAAATGAGTTATAATTGGAATTGATCACTTATAAAAATATTACTGAGATATATAGTTTTCATACTTTACCATGTTACCTTTAATGATCAATTAATAATGTTTATTGATTTTACAGCCTGTTAACCATGTTGACATAAAATGGGGTAAAATTCTCAACGTCAATTTATTGTGATGATTATTTTTAGGATTAAAATATAACATTTTTCAATGAATTTGTATTGAATCCCCCATTAGAATTGGAATAATTTTGAATATATAATTTGGCATAAATGAAATTACTAAGTATTCATTATCCAAAATAAAATATCTGTTACTTAGTCTTCATGGAAATTGTAAATCTATTAACATAATTTTCAAACTCATAATCTTAAGATATTTGTTCAAATATTTTTCATTAATATATCATGTCACTATATCTATTATGTGATTTTTGAGAAATATAAAAACAAAAAATATTTATGTATATATTCAATAATAAATATCCAACATGATGCAAATGAATTGATTAGAACAACTAAATTACTATGAATACTCTACACACTTCATCCCTGGGAAGGTAAACATGGTTGATGATGTAATAATTATGAAAGACCATGGTGTTATTAACCATTATGAGGGTAAAATTGATATGATATTCAAAAATTAGAAATTTAGGATGTAGTAATTATTATGGAAGAGGAGAATCAATAATTTTCAGAGAATTTTCTATACCATCTTTAATAGAGTGAATAATGAATTAATTACATGATTGTACGGGTTTATAGAAGAGGATAAAATTCATTAATGTTGTGAGATTATCTAGATTCATCTATTAATATAGTTATTTAATATTCACATATTGAGTATGTGTTTTATACATAACTATGATGAAGAAGTAATTAATAGATAATTTACGTTGTCAAAATTACTCAATATACCATGCTAGCATCACGTCATACTAGTCTTCCAAAGAATATATCTTCTAGGATTGTTTGAAGAGTGAATTTGTGGAATATGTGACTAGATTCTTGGTATTAAAAAAAGAAAATACTGAAATACAATGTCCAAAAGTAACTACAAAACTTATCTCCGTAAAGATGAGGAAGTTGGATATTATTACAACTTAATTTTTCCTCGTAATTTTTAAAATTATTTGATGAAATAATGATATTTCATTCATTATGGATTCACATAAAACATCTAAAAATTTTATAGAAATAATGGGGTATCATCCCCCTAAACATAAATAATTACTCAATATTTTTTTTAGTGAAGCATAATAGTGAACCTCTATGAATTGAGTCTAATAATGAAATAAAATTTTTTACAAAAATTTGGAGGAGTATTCGAAACTCTCCCAACACTATTAAACATTTTAGAATAACATATTATCCTTACTCTAATAGGAAATTGGAAAATATATTTCAGATATTAGAATAAATTTTAAGATTATGGTCACTAAACTTTTACTATACGTGGGATCAATATCTACATTTTTTACATGATTAATATAATTATAGATCCCGTTAATTTATTAAAATGGAAGTTAATAAATAGTTGTGTGTGAATAGATCTCATACTATAAATTGTTGGGAATATTTATGAGATATGAAGATATTAGGCACAAAGCCTTATAATTAAACAATGGTTAAAGTTAGAACTTTTCAAAATCATATTAATATATCTCTAAGAACAGTAAATCTCTACAAAAATAATTAGGGAAATTCTTTTCAATTTAATGTTGGTTTCATGTATTCCAATGGAGGGAGATTCGAGGTTTGTTAAGAAGGGAAAATGACATCCTATGTACTTTGGTCCTTTTGAAATTTTGAGAGAATTTGATATATGGTCATATTTATGGCTATTCAACAAAACATTTTTGAGTGTGTAATATATTCATTTTCCATTTTTTGATGAATTAAATGTTATACACAACTCATATACTCTCCACTAATGAAATTAGGTTAAGACATGACTTGTCATATAATAAGGATCACGTCCTGATTCTTGAAAATAGATAGAATGAATTGAAGAATTGTACAACTCAATTTGTGAAAATAAAATAGTTGTTTAACAATATATAAAAATTACTGTCAGAAGAAAAAGTGGTAATGATGAATAATTTATGTTTTTTTATTTTATGGAATATTCTAAATTGTTTTGACGAAATTAATTAAGTGTTGGATAATATAGTACCCAAGGCTCTATTATTTGAGGTATGAACTACACACAAAAACTCTTGTACAATAAATAATATGACATAATAGATATGGCCTTCATTTGGGATTATAATTAAAAGGTAAATGTATAATTTATTAAATTTATTATTGTTAAAAAATAGTTTTATTTTTTAATTTATAATTTTAATATTATCTTAGGCTTAATGTTTGTTATTTTTTAGGAATTATTTAATGTTAGGTGAATAATATAAAATATCATTTTTAAAAATACTATACCTTTTATAAAATCATTAGGATATAAGAATGAATTAAAAACATAAAACTATTTTACCCATAAAATTCAAATTGAACATTTTAAATAATACATTTAAAATACTAATTTTACTTTATAAACATTAATTAAAATTGTTACACCTTTAGTAATATTTTGATAAAAAAATAGTTTTTAGGCGTTATACACATATTTTTTTAAAAATAATTTTTATCAATTGTTGATATTTTATATTTTAATTTTCTATTCACATTTGGAAGAAATATATCCACATAATTGAATTATCTAAATTTTCATTTTTTAAATTAGATGTTTTTGTAGGGGTAAAATATTATATCTCTCATTAAAGTTAAATTCTGGTAAAAGATAAAACTATGTAAAAATGTCTTAAAAGTAATCCAAAAATATTTCCAAATTGTGATGGTGGTATTTATCTGTGAAATCCTCAAAAATATGTATTATTTTCAAATTTTTGATTCACATTCCTTGAATAGTAAATATTACTTTTGTATCATTACAAGCATTCTACTCCCCCATGTATAATAGGATACATTAACCACCCCTTATATACACTCTTAATATTAGAATTCCTATTAAACATATTAGAGTTTTATTTCCCCTAAAACGATCAGATATGTCTATAATCCCCTTTATTCTTGTAAAATTTAACATTTAGTTACTAGATTTCAGTTACTTTTTTTCCATTCCGTGGACCACGATATACATTGGTGTTGTTTTGAGTCTCATCTAGAGTTTTTTTGAGACAATATAGAGAATCATTGGAAGCTTTGATTTTGAATTTAATAGATATGATCCTAATAATAATTATGTGACTTGTATAAGAAGGCTTTTATGTGACGCGTAGCGCTTTTTCTACCATCATATAGATGGATTTTGTGTGGCAGATTTGGCTATGATGCGGGGTGTTTTGTGGCTCTTCCATTTTCTACATGGCTATGAAATCGATGTGGTATATATTGTGGAAGATTGAGTGAATGGTTTTTGATATATCTACCATTATGGGGGTAGTTTCAGTGTGTTTTTGGGATAAGGATATGTCCTTTACATCGGTAAATAACATCAAGTCATTATATAGTAAATGGATTCAAGATGAGATTTTTGATCGCGGGGATTTTGAAATAAAACTATAGGTTATGTTTTGGTCATAAGTGAAAATTTAATGACTATAGGGTGGTCTCATCTACTATGTTTCAGTATATTGAATTCAAGAGTTTATAATCTCATCCCACCTTTTTATATTTCAAAATTCTTGAATTTGATTCTAATATCACCAATTTACTTTTGGAGGCTCTTATGAGGTGATAAGGGTAATCCAAACTCCCTTCTCTTTGGATAAACGTGTAGAAGGATATGAGTAAACTCTCTAAAGTTATTTAAATATACATGCTCTGTAATTCCAATTTTTATCTTATCTCCTTCTATAAGAAAGATGAATCCCCTTGGTGTTGATTTATAGAATGCATGTTTCAATGGATTGTGATTTTGTGGATTTTTCATTGATCACCCTTTACATTGAATCTCCATTCCTGGTTCCCCTTTCATTTTATTCCTTGATTAAATTATTAATAGGAGGATTTTCTGTATGAAATTCCCCAATAATTAGAAACATTATTTCTTTCTTGAATTGAAATGTATTATTAATTTTTGTAAACCATGAATCCTGGGAATTTTGTTGAGTGAATTCAATGACATGGGTTTTGGGAAATATTTGTTTTAGCAACTTCAGAATATATTTTTATATATCAGAAAAGATGAATTGGAATGAAAACTAATTTGATGAAATGTTTTTTTAATCATCAATCAATGTTTTTAAATGAAATATGAAATTTAATGGAATGATTTTTTATAAAACCACTATTCATATTTGAGAATTTAATTAGAATTTTCAACTTTATAATTTTCATTTGAACCATGCATAAGAAATTAAATTGAAAAAAAGTATTTTTCCAAAATTGATTGATTTATTGACATCACAAGTGGTCTTATGTAGTTATTGGGTGATTATGATAATAATTGAAAGACATTATCTCTATAATAATGTATTAATTATAATGTCTATAAATAAAAGAAGTCCGACATGATTTTCCCCTAAATGTGTTGTCTATGTATTTTATACCAACTGTTTGAGCCTTATAGATGTGTGTACACGTTAATACATGTTGATTAAAATATTCGTATTAGAATCTTGTAGATATAAATTCACCAGCCTCGGTTAATATGACTACAGTGCATTACTTTGATTTTAATATTACATAAAATTCATTATAAAATATTATAACATGTCCTTTATGTTCAATAAAAATATTCATTTATGACTATTTTTTATATATCATTTATCATTATAATTGAAAATAATGTTTTATCTAAAAATTTTAAATAATAATCCATGCCCTGTTTGTATTTAATTGCAACAAAAAATAGTTTATCTATTATTGAAGACATTCTGGAAATTTTAGTAAAATACTACTAGGTCATTTTTCTTATACTCAATCATATTCATTGGATATTTGTTTATTTTTTTCATACAATGTCATGGGAAAGGAAAAGTTCCTCATAAAGGTGGTGGGTTTTCTTGGTTAATGGGATAGTGAGTGATGGAGATGACTAGTAGAAATGTGATTCAATAATTTCATGGTGTTACTAAGTCTTCATCTTGAGGGATTTTTCACCATTTATAATGATGTATAATTTCAGGATATCCACATTCTTATGGTACTCTTTCCCCTAAGAGGTGTGGTTGGCTAGCCGACGACTTATATTTCATTGATTTATCCTTAAATGTTATGTTAAAATAGTTTATTTGGAAAACAATTTCCATTTAGATTCATGACGATTCCCATAAACTAATCATCTTATTTTGGGTAACATTAATTCCATTTAGGTGATGTTATTGATGTATTGAGAGCGGGAGTACTACGATATTCATGTTTGATTGTGAAAAAGGTGTATCAAAGGCCAGGTCAAATATATTTCCGTGATATTTGCATGCGTTCTAGGATATCCATATAGATAAGAGGATGTATTTTCATGACATATGTTGTATTTGTGAGCAATGTTCTTCCAATCCCTCAATATTGTGAGCCTTGAGTCATTATGGGTATTTAGGAAAATTGTACTTAAGGAATAAAATTATCATACTCTAGTATTTTCTAAACATTATCTACATGTTTTGATATCCCAATGACATGAATTCTATCTGATGGATGTGATATTCCAATAGAGTGTGTTTCGTATTGATGTTGTTTTTTACAATGTACCCAAGATAGAATTTCAACAAACCATAGTAATGAGACACTAATTAATCATGAATATCAAACCCTCCCATGTCTAATAATATTATGGAGATATTAGTGCATGGTTTACAAGCTCTAGGATATGTATTCATACTCAGTCAATATAAGTATCCCTTTACGGGACCATAATCTGATGAAACGGTAGATTGTTCTCTTGAGTTTTATATTTATAAACAATTGTGTTCCAAGGTGTTAATTATACTCAAGAGGAAGAGGATTGGTTAATAAGGAGTAATTTTTTTAGTTCTTAAAAATTACATATAAATAATGGGATATTTTTAATAACTAACCCTAACTATATCTCCATTAGACACCCGAGATGGACCAGGATATGTCTATACATATATTCTCACACCCCACATGCTAGAAAAATTTCCTATGCATCATTTAATCATAACATAAGAGTGATTTTGTTCGATGTTTAATAAGAATAAAAAGAAGATTAAAAAAGTTAAATTTAGATCATGACACATTGGTACATTATAAGTCCATACAAAAATTGGATTATAAAATTAAAATTAAATAAAAGAAAGCTGAAAATAGTGGTGATATCCAAAAACCACCCCCATCCATTGATCTCCCTTTATTATATGTAAAATATTCCCCTTCAATGGATTTTCATCACCGACCAATTCTTATTGCTACCAACTATTCAAAAAAACTATTTAAATTCTATTTATCCAATTTGAAAATCGAAAATGAAAATAAATGAAAATAAAAACATACATTCATTCATGAGACTAAATGAGTCACTACCTAAAATAATAATAACCATGATTACCTAAAATAAATAATAAAATATATGTTGAAACCCACATATAAAAAATGATAGAGATATATGTATGGGTATAAAAATTCGCAGTAGGGATTCCAAAATAATAATCATTCACTATTTATTAAATTTATAGAGAAAACCATTTTAATACTGTTTTAAAATAAAAATATATAGACATAGAGTTTTATCTTCATTTTAAAAAAAATGTAACACGATTTGGTTTCTTATAAACCATTTCCATTTATCAATTCCAAAAAAAATACAATATATGATAAACATTCTAAAAACCCAATTGGTATGGAGAAACATTCAATGAATGGATATTTTCAGTGTGAAATCAAGAATTTGAAATCATAACATGTGGTGATACACATATAAGAAAGTAAAAAAGAAATATTTTTTTTATCATTTTAGATATGAAAAGGGACTTAAAAAGATTATTTTAGAATTGTATCAAAGAGACATGAGTAAATTAGAGGAAGCACAGTGGGATATACCTATGTGGACAGGTTAATTTGGGTATTGGTACCGTCATACTCTCTTTGATCAAATTACATACATATCACTCCATATTAACATGCTACTATATTGTATGTAATCAATTTTATAGTGATTCCCACTATATCTTCTTATTATATTGTTAGTGTTATAGAATAATCCTTCTTCAAAGACCAGACTAAGGCCCTACTAGATTTTCATATATACTAATCCATAATCCACCTACCATGGTACCTAGGATGACCTGGTTTCATTAAAAATAAATAAATTACATTATGGTGGTGTAGTATAAAAACAGTGTTTCAATATCAAAATAATATAACTAAATCATTCAAAATAACCTCAAAACCCTTACACTATCGATGTGATGCAATTTTATTTTAATTATTCTATCATTCCAATCACATCAACATGATTCAAATAAATATTTTAAAGATTTGGATTCATTTAGATTGATCCTTACATTTATGAATTTTTTTAATGTAGAAACCATTTTGTATCACTTAATAATTCAAAATCACTAATGATAGAATACCATTATTTTCAAATCTAATTACAAAAAAACACAAGCCATATTTTCAATGTTCTACCTAGGACTCTACATTTGGAAATTATATTCATCATTTCCGAATCCACTTCGAAAACATATATTTCATGAACTAGAAATACTAATTAAACATATCCACATGTTAACCTCAACATATATATATATATATGAATACATGTTTACTGAAGGAACATATTCACTCAACCTAATGTGAATACGTAAAAAATGATACTTGTAAACACACACCAAAAAAGGAAAATATATAAATAACAATATGTTTATATTTTTATAATACATATTTTAAAACAAATGATATTTATGTGACCACATTGAAGCTACTTAAAAAACAATAATTCCATTAAGAATTAATGGAAATACCATCAAAAAGGCCACAAAATCACCAATATATCTATCTCAAATATATAAAAAACTATGGAATGTATGTCATTAACTTGTTATTCTATGTGATTCAAAATAAATTTTAGGAACATTTTTCATTAGAGAAATACCACTCCATATTAATTAATAACATGGAAAACCTAATGTAGGGAATTTATATTCATTAAATAAAATTAATTTATTTACAGCATAATATAATGTAAATACCCAATAAAACACCTAGGAAAATATAGTTTCCAATTTTAGTTTATGTTATATGGAAAACCTACCTCACACTGAAAATGAAATTTATTTCATAGATGCACAATACACATTATTATCTTAATAGAGTCCAACCCCCAATAAAATGGAAGGAAATCCTATCCAAAAATGAATCCATAGTAATCAGACTTTCATAAACCCATAGGGTTTGGTTGAACTGAAGCCACAAAAAGGGAAACAAAAATGGGGAGAATAGATTAGTGGTGGAGAAGAATTAGCAAACATAGATATTCGCACAATGAAATGGGGAACAAATTGAACAAAAATGGACAGAGGAGAGGATGCAGGTGTGTGGTTGGGGATCCTCCTAGATGGGGTGTGAAACAACGATAGGAAGGGTTGGGGTGGAGTGAAATGGTTATGGAGGAGATGAGTATATTGAAGTTTTATTTTTTGTATTAATCTGATTATAAATGTGGCATTATTTTCACTAATTAATATTTTGGAATGTATAATTCCTGTGGTCTCCGCTTGGTTTACCATTATAATGTGTTGACCATGTGATTGTACTCGGTACACCAAGTCACACACATGTTTGGTCCAAATTATTATTATAACCCTATACCATCCATGTAAAATAGATCTTCCAATAACTGAATATTTCTTAGATGTGTTTCTAATTTTATGAGTAATTGTGCGAGATAACCTTGTTCCCCATACTATGTTCAAAGTTTTTTATATTTTAAGGTTGGATACACCTAAAACTAATCACCTAGAAAACAAATAATAACTAATTAAATGATAAATAATAACAATGTTTTTATAACATAATTGTCCCCACTACCATGTTTTCTACAACTATAAAAATATAGAATTAAATTTTTATTCAAAAGAAATTATGTTCAACTATCAAACTAAGAATGTGATCTATAAAAATCAATAATATTTATATAAAATAATTCTAAAAATTGAAAAAGCATCCATACTATATATATGGTACATACATCAATTTCTAAATTCCATAAGCCTAACCCAAAAATTAAAAAACAATCCCTTGAATAAAGGACTAGAATAAATGGACTAAAATTAGTGTTAAAAACCCATAAAATAATCCTAATACAATACTAACTCTCAATAAAAACTTAATAATCCAAAATAATAAGAAATATTATGACCACTACAAAAAAACCCTACAGCACAGAACAACCTTGTAATGGTCTGGTAAATCGAAATAGTATTCCAAAAAAGTTCTAAATATCCATGAACCCAATAAAAAGAAACTACCTCATAAAACTAAATATAATAAAACATCCCAAATAAGATAAAATGAGGTGAACTATTGAGTATTAAATATTTTAAAAATAGGTATTTTTTTCAATGTCGAATGGTTCTCGCATGCATAGTAGAAACCTTACGATTGAATATTTGTTTTGGAAAAATCCAACCTTAATGTTGGAACATGGTTTCCTGCAACATGTTCCATTACCATGTGATGTACCTAGGATTTATATTGAGTTGCACTATTGGTAAATTTTTTGGATACCCATGTAGCCAAACAATGCCCAGTGTCCAGGGGTAAATTTTTAAAAATTACCATTTTCAATTAATGAAAAAAATTTCCCAATGGGGGCCCTCTTCCACTTCACCACTCTCTATTTATTTATCCTCCATTCACATCCAAATGATCCTCTTTATGAATGACATCCCTCCCTCAAACCACTCTTCTTGACAATTGTTTGTTGCATTTTTGGATATGATATGTACTAGAATTTTCTTCTCCTTCACCTATCTCATATATCTAATTTTATTCGTGTTTATTAATTCTACCCAACTTCTCACATGATATGTATAAAACATAATGTATTTTGGAATCAATTGAGACCCATTATAGCCAAAACCAGTGAAGGATATGATTTCTACCTTAGATATTGATAAGCATTTACACACTATTAAACATTGAATAAATTACAATTATGTTGTTATTTATATTCCATTTCATATTAATTTAATTTGGTTCCATTTTCTTCAGTAAAGTGTATTTGATCCACCTTTTTCAAAAGAAAAAATTTTAGGTAGGAGACTATTTATTGAATACATTAAATTGAATACTAAAATTGAAAGGGTGTTTTATTGGGAGTTTTAAATATAATATGATTAATATAAATTACGGAAATTGTTTAAAATGAATATAAATGGTTTCATTAATGTTTTCATTGTTATGTAATGTTTGGGACCTATGTTTTATATAATGAAATGTGTTTATAAAATCTATTTTGAAATATTATGAATAAAAAAAATTTAATTTATCATAAAAATTGTAATATTTATTTAAGATAAGAAATAAAGTATTTTTTTCCTTCGTCTGGTTTTCAAAAAACTTTTAATTGCATGTTTGGATTGAAAAAAACATAACAATTGTTTATAGTTATCTTCATACTTTTTTAAGGTTACTTAATCAGCTATATATGTATTCACCTATCCTCTTTATAAATATTCTAAAAATTATGGGGGAATATGCGCATCTTGTTAAACTATATTTACTTAATATTTTGGTACATATGTGTATAACTGTAAATATGGGATTTTGAATTTTGGAAGCTATGGTTTTAATGTGTTTCACAAAATAAAGAGTTTTTATTTTATAATGATGAGCCCCAATTAAAAATTGAATTACATGATCAAAAAATGAGGTGTAGTGAAATAGATCCCAAACTTTTTTAATTATTTGGACTCATATTTATGTGATTGCAATTTCACCATGATTCTAAAAAGGGTTCTCTGCATTCATTGTTCATTGAAGTACTGGTTTTTTCTATAATAAATTTAAATTATTTTTTTATTGATCCTTAGTTTTTCTATTAATCATTCAAAATGTAAATCATTTCTGGGAATGTCGCATACGAATCATGTGTATCAATGATCGTCAGAAGGGAACGAGCATGTTGGGTGAGCCGTTTTAACCTTAGTCTAGTTTCAAAATAGTATTTATGCAATAATAGTAACTAAACGACATGATGATACAATGGGTACCAATATATCTTTGGTTGAATCATCTACTGCAACTTGTGCATAAGGAGAGTTATTTATATATATTTTTACCAATATAATGAGGATCCTATGACCATAATTATCCAATCCAATTCAGGTTTTACTATTGCAATTTCTCTCTTTTACTCTTGTTTCCATGGTAATATTTTTGAATCAATTTTTTCTATCGTTTTTATGTATATAATGATGAATATATTTTTTTTGTCGATTTCCCATGTTTATAGTTACTAATGACATTCTTTCGTTTTGATACAATAATTTTATGAACTCATTAAATATGATAAATTTTTTATTAAAAATATATCATTATTTAGATACAATTTTGAAATTATACAAAAATAAATGTTTTTAATGAAGAAACATAGTTCTTATTGTTTATAAAACATGTAAAAGTTGGTTGTTTTTTATGGATAAATTTTATATAAAATAGCATTGTCCTGAAATTTTTTTATTGTAAGATTTCTTCATTTAGGAAAATAAAAGGAAACTTTTGTAAAATATTAATGATGTGTGACTTTACATTAACTAAAATTATCCTTTTTATTAATACATTTCAATATTGTAAGAAATTGATTTCATATTAATGGAAATTCAAAATAAAATTTTTTCCATTTGATTTCTATACTTTTATTTTTCACATGCATATCTATTATGTTTTTATAAAATTCAGTCAAACATGTTTTTTATTCTCACCAATGGGGAATAATGGTTGTTAATATTGAGTTGTTACTTGTATAGTAACAAGGTGGTTCATATATTTTTATTCGAGTTTAAATCCATTATACTTCATCGCATAAACAACATACCTTTTAATTATTTTATATGGATAAGGTGTTTCTATAGCTATTAGAGTGTGATGAAAATCCTTTAGAGAGGAATCATTTCCTTTCAGAATATGAATAATTAAGGGTGAAAAAGTTAATTGGATCTTGAATCTATTTACTAATATCCTACTATTGATATTTTGTTCTTGTTCCATTTATTGTTTTCTCTAGTATGTGTGCCTGATGTATACATAGTTCATTCATAGATTTTATTTAATTTCTTTTTCATTATTTCCATAGTATTCCTCATTTGAAATTGTCCCCAAGTTGTTCTCCCTTGATTCTCAGTCACTTTTCCAAGTCCATGGGGTTTAGGAACTCCCTTTAGACTTTTTGAAGGGCTAGCATGGGTGTAAAATGAAAGGAAATATTGGGATGGTTCATGAGATAATGGTAATATGGGTCTATGTTTTTATGTAAACCTTTATAAATTATCCTTTTTTATATTGGTTATTTGTTACATTGAGATAATATTGTTTGGGATCAGGGGGTAGGTCACGAATTTGTTATTTATCACAACCACTCATGACAAAACCATAATTACCAATGGATGTTGGGATTAAGATTTTGATATTGATACATTATTTTGGGTACGAAATGGTATTTCAGATAATTGTATATGGTGATCTCAAACATATTGGTTACCCATGTAAAACCAACAAACATGATTTTGTGTTACTCTTATTAATGTTTTTAGGAATGAAACAATATCCCCCATGCCATGTGGTTGACTCATACTAGGCCACTAGTACCTTCAAGGTTGTATTTTAGGGTTATTGGACATTTTGTTATGAGTAAATTTTGATAATAAATTTTCGAATATATACTAGTTTTTAGGTAATATTTTAATATTTTAATAATGGTAGTATGTGTTTGTAAATGGTGTGAATCATTTATAGTCAATTGTTTTAATGAATAATTGTAGTTTTATTGGGGTTATTCTTTTAATAAAAGGATGTTATGGCCTTTTCATTAAAGAATATTTATTTTAAATAATCAAAATAAAGTTTTGAAAACATTCAAGGGGGTTTTAAATTAAATTATCAAATAAATATAATTTATTAAATTATAAAAAAAATTTATCAATTATTTGGTGGTTATTTATATATCCATTAATAAATAAAATTTGTTTTGATAATTTGTAAGGGTGAATTTTGAAAATTTCATGAATTTTTTTCCCATGTCGTATTTATGAATCTAAAATTATTTGACATTATTTAAATATAGGATTATAAAATAAATGTAAATATATTTTGTTGAATTTTTTAAAGGGGGTTAAATTTTTTGAGGTTGTGTTTCTTAAATGGAGTCTTGAAATTTCACATTCAAATGTGGGAACAGTAATGGTAAAAGTTGTATTTTTTTAATTGTTTTTCCATTTCTGTGAGTTTTGTTTTTATATTTTGTTTATGATTCTTGATGGGGATATTTTATATGGAATTGGATGTTTTAATTAATAGATTCATGATTCATGTTATTTTATTATTCCTTAATAATGTCTCGAAAAATCATTGATATTGGATCTCTGTGATGACTTCCTTCATGTCTATATGAGGACTGGTTTTCAGATTTAGTGATTGGATATCATTTTGAGGTTTAATATTTTTAGGTTCTAGGTGGTTGGTGTCTTTGTGGAAAATTTGAATATGTGTTACTCTATTAATTCCATTTTTATAATTCCTAAGTTTTATCAATTGTCTTAGTGACTATTATTTCAGATACGGAGTATGAATCTGTGTCAGAATCACATTTTTGAATGGAAAAGACGTGGGCTTATTGACATGATAATTGGGAATGGAATATTATTCTTCTAATAATTTGTGTTTTTTGAGGGATCGTCTTCTTAGACTTGTTATAATTATTTCTTCCCTTGATCCGATGTTATTTTCCATGTTGAACAAATTGAAGCATGTTTGTTTAAGGACTATTTTTTTCCTGGAGTTTCATTTCATATGGTTTCCATATAGTGATATCTTTTTGTCTGGTACATTTCATTTTCCTTTATTTATTAATTCTAGATCAAAAAAAGTATCATTATATTAAGTCGTAATGATTTTGTTTTGAAGAGGTTGTATTCATAATTACATGCTTCATTTCTCATTGGTTTAGGATCATTTTATGATCTGTTAGTTTTTTTATATTATGAAATAAATTATAAACCATAATCCTATTATGGTGGGGAAGTTCCCAAAGAAGGAGATCATGATTAACATGGAATTCAAACATCCTTGATGGGGTAATTATTTTTCCACACACCATCTGACAGTTATCACATTTGTTTGGTTTGTTAGGGCCATGGGTAATGTGATATATAATCATGGAGATCATGAATATAAAATTATGATTTTATTTTATGATTTATATGTTATTGGTATGTTTGATCTATGTTTTTTGTTTGTGTTTAATATATGTGATTATAACTCTTCCTTCTAATCTGTTTTATGATATGAGTTCCTTTGTCCCACTAGAATCGACCATGGATGCAGTTTTGATTTATACAGATGATCTCTTAGCCTATATTGGGTTTTAGAATATCATTTTTTGAAATGAAGGTATGTGTTGGTTCTTTATTATATGAGTTTTCAATTATCCTGGTGAGAATTATATTTTCTTTATCATTTCATGGATCAAATGAGTCTTTTTGGAAATTCTAGGGGTATAATGTTTTATGGAAGAGTGAATTGGAAGATCCCGAGGATGAATTCATAAATAATTATATATTATTCATTTATTTTAATATTTTTTTTGTTTTTCGGTTTTACATAATATATATTTTTGAAAAATGGTATTTTTTCATAAGTGTATGGTTGCAAAATGGATCGTATAAACCATCATAAAATATTCATGGTAAATTTGTAATTTTTAAAGATTTATTCACATCGATGGTTCATGTTTTCCTTAATCATGCATCATAGCCCTTATAGGTGCCGATAATCTCTATGGGAGGTGCTTGGATGATTCAATGTTTCCCCAACCATGTGGAAAACCGTGTTCATTGTCTGAGTGGTATATTTTTTTTGAATATTTTGAAATTTACAATAATTAATTAAAATTAAAAAGGTAGTTTATCCTCCCCTTAATCCCTTATATCTTTCTCAATCCATCACACTAAGCCCAATGGCTCTCTAACATGTGAAAAACCCCTCACTTAGGCCACTGTTCATGATGATTTCATGCCCTCATTTTCGAGTGTAATTTTTATTGATATGGGATTCCCTACATCCACTCGATACTATTTAATTTTCAAACATTCGGTTTTCTCCTCCCCCACTACTCACTTATACTGGTAAAAAACTAATGGATTTGGGGTTTCATTTTTTCAATATATTTTTCATAGGGTTTGTGCCGTATGATAAGGGATATTTCTTGTCATGAATATTGAAGGTGATTATTTCTCCATCAGATTCAGATAGGGTTTCATTTTCTCATCAACATTTGTTGATTTTTGATTTGGGGTTTTATAATTTTTTTTTGATTTTTTTTTGGGAATTTTAGGCCTCTATGAGTTATAATTCAGCAACATTCTTTGAAAAAGGATAATTTTAAAATAGTTAACACTATTTTAGAGCCTTTAAATTGAAAATATTAATTTCTTGTGTGACATATTGTCTGTTTTCATTATTTTATGTAATAAAAAATTTATGGAATTTTTTTTCAATGACTATAAAATGGTTCATTCATATTTTCCATTTTCTTATTCTTTGGACATAGTATAGATCAAATGAAATGTGTTTGTAAACTATTTTTTCAATAGTTAAGCATACAATTATCTTGGTTTATTATTAAATTTTTTAACTTATTGGTGTCAGATATATCTAGATTCTACTATAAATTCAAATGATTTTTATATATTGACTTAATGGAATATTTTGATTTCGAATAACACCATAATTGATTATAATTCTCTTCCACCATTTTTTATTATGACTTGTTCATATATCCACTCATAAATATTTTGGAATCCTCATTATACATATTCATATGATTAGGTGAATATATACATTAGGTCAAGGTGTATTTATTTTGGTATTTAGGTTTATATGTTTCTCATTGTAAAGAGTCAATATGGAATATTTGAATATATGGATTAAAAGTGGTTTTTCGGTTTAATGGTTTTTGTTCTCAAATAATGATGCATAGTTGTATCTTTATAAGTCATTTCGAAAATATTGGTTTATTGCAATGGAAGTATTTACTTTTTTGTATTATCTGTATTCATATTTATGAGATTTTAATGATGGTTTGATTCTATAAGAGTGGATTGTAATTAGTACAGAATGTATAAAAGGTGTTTTTTTAGGATTTCTTTTCATTGTTGCGTGATTGATCCTTAATGTTGATAAAATATCTCTATTATGTAATTTTATTTTGGAATAGAATCATGGGAGTCTTTCATACCTATACAGGATGACTATGGATTAGTACACTGATTGATCGACCTCTGCCTCGACCTTGTGTCCATAGTAGGGTTATGCAACAACACTAAATGGATGGCTTGACAATATTGTGAGAACTATTAGAAATTCGTATTTTGTCTTATATATCATCTCATGGATAATGAGATTTATTTATATGGTTTGACTACCAATATCATGATCATCATAGGACCCTTATATCCATTCAATATAGGTGTTTCCTATTACAATTTCTCTCTTTTACACATATTTTCAGTGGATTTTTTTTAATTTCTCCTTTTCTTATTTCCAATTTTATGTCCAATATAAATAAAAAGTTCGATTTAATATCCTCATATTGTAGAACCATGTGATATGGTGTCATAATGAGACTCTTATTTTATCATCTCTATCCTTATAATGAAAGGATTATTGAAAGAATCTCATTTATTTATTTTTTTAAAATTAAAAAAAATTCATGGATTTTAGGAAGCAATTTATTTTTTATTATTATTTTAGGATTAAAAAATAGCAGTTTCCTAAAAATTAAAATAATAATGTCCTTTTAGAAAAAATATTCTTATTTTTTTTTTATTTTTGGAAAATAAAAATAACTTGTTGTAGAAGATTAATGATATCTGATTTTCCTTGTAATAAAAAAACTATTTTTATAACTATATTTCAAACTATCATATAGTGGTTTTCTATTTAATTGTATGTAATTAGAAATATTTTTATTTTTCCATACCTACTTGGAATTTTTATAACATTACAAATATCAATATTATTTTTTTAGGTTTCATATTATAACTAATTCTAACGCATGGGAGTCATGATTCTTGTTAGTTGTGTGGTGACTCGTATAGTTATAAGAATTCAGGTATGTTTTTAATATTTTTTATTCTAGTTTCCATTATAGAAATGGCCACATAGAATTTTAATGACACATACAGAGAGAGGTAAGATATAACTGCATGTGGGGGAAGCATAACCATTGGATGGGCATCATTTCCTTATATGATATTGAGAATAATGGGTGTGGGGGTTTTTTTCACTCACTATTGTGTGTTTCATTCATAGTTATGGTATTAGGATGATTTTCTATATATTTGTCTCTAGAGTGGACACATGATATATGGACTGTACATTCCAGAAATATATTTATTTTCCACAACATGCATTCATTATTATTTGAAAGTGATAATCATTCTTAAGATGTGCTTCCTCGATTCCTAGAAACTTGTTCCAACCTATGGAAATCTGAAACATTATTATGGTCTATTGTGGGTAGAAAAGGGAATATTGTAGTGGGATGCCCCATTTTCGTCACCAAAGAATATTAATTAATCAACTCACAACAAACTCAAAACCCATCCATACAAGGTAATATGAGGCCCGATATGAGTAAGAGTTTGTGATGATCTTCCAGTATCTACATCATATGTCTGAATAATCCTATCTCCAATCTACCTAATAAACTAAATAGAGTATGTATGTTCTAATTCCATTTTTTCACTGACGAATCCCATAAATCCATTCACTGAATATCCAATATGGTAAACTACATGGACTAAATGGGGTTCCCAATCCCCAATAGATTGATCATGTTATTGGTCATCAGGGAGTAACCACATGGGAATTATTTAAACAAATAACTAATATGGAAATTAAATGATGTAAGATAATGATTATTTATACATGAATTCTCTATACATTGATCATCCACACAAAAGGAAAACAAAGATAATAATATCACAATATCAAAACAAGGAAAGTAGACAACAACAACGTTCTCCAAAAACTGCCCTCTCCCTCGGATCTACCTCTCTTATAGGGAAAAGATGCTCATCCAATTATTATTTTTTCAATCAGTAGTAATAGATACTCAGCTTCCATATAAATTAATAAAAGTCTATTTTTTTGATGTGATTCTGTATATTGAGATAAAATTTAAAAAACAAATACACCATTGTTTTTATGACTATCTGATTCTCCACTCAACAAACAAGAACCATGACACCCCATTGATAGAATAATAGATAAGATGTAATAAAAAACTGTAAATTGTTATTCATATATATATATCAAAATAAAAATTCTTATTAGTATTTCTATAATAAAAACAATGACATTTTCCTCAATATTTAATATAAGACCATTTTTTGATTGTTTGAAAATATATATATATATAAATATATGGGTATCCTTTAATTTTTAAACAAGTAACAAGATAATTCTCCTTAAAATCAATTTTCCATTCAACATTTACATAAATTATATTTCTAAATAATGATAAAAATTCATAATGAATAGTTGTTAAATAATAACCTTTGATGAAATAATAATTTCCATTTGAAGTAAACAATATAAATCATATCAAAAAGTTGATTCAAATAGAGGAAAGGTAAATAATATTTTTATCAGTTGATACATTAAATGTGAACTAAGAATAATGAATTTTATTGTATTACCATATATGAAGGAGTATAAAAAAGAAATAACCATTATAATAACCTAAGAATCAAGGAAAACTGGGGTCCTATTGTCCTTTTAGTCTTACTATTCAGACCATATAAATAACTCTCCACATGTATGAGGTGCTATAGAGGATGAATCCAATGTTCTAGAAGTTTCAAATATATAATCATTTCATTTAGTCAGTGTTGTATCATTAATTATATAAGGATACTAGTTTGAGGCCCTACTAGATATATCAATGTATTAGTATTTAGTACACAATCCAAGAAACCTATGAATACCATTTTTTATTCCAATAATTGAATTTAAAAATAATGGTTTAGTAGGAAAACATTATTATAATTTCACAATAATTAAAAGAAAAAATGAAATAAAAAGTCCACTACTCGAATAACCAGTATTATTCACCATTATTGTAATTATCCAAATATACACATCAGATCAATCAAGGTCCAAAAAATTCATAAAAGTCTATAATTTAATTATAGTACACCTCACATTTTGAAAATAATTAGAATGTTCCAAATGGGCCTTATCATTTGAGAATTCAAAATCACATCCATAGTAACACCTAACTTTTCAATGTCATTTAAAAAATCAAGGGAATCATAAAGATATATTTTAAATGTGATGATTGGGATATATAATTTGGAAATCATTTTGGTTATTTGGGAATCAACATTTTAACCACATCCATTGTGTTCCAAAAACCACTCATTATATATAAAAACATGTGCACCTCAACATATATATAGAAACCCTCTCCCTCAATGAAGATATTCCATCAAAATTGTGTGAATATGTTCAAAGTGGATACCTATATATATATGAATATGTTTATAATATATATTTAAAAACAATGGATAAAAAAACCACTTCCAATTTTTTTTTTAAAATTTGACATGTCATTAAGATTTTATGTAAAAATATGCTCAAATACCTGAACATATTTTATATATCATGATTTTATAAATAAAATAATTTGGAATACTATTTAAGCCATTAATATGCATAAAATTTCATAATTAATTGTAGTGACCTATTTTATAAGATAAAACTCATTGGAAAAGCATTAAAAACATGGAAAACATAAAAGGGGTTATTTTTTTAATCAAATGAATTTTTAATAATTTATATAAATCATTGTATAATTAAAGGACCCAATAAACCACCAAGACAATTTTTTTTTCAAAATAAAGGCTCAATCACAGGGTAACATATCTTAAATTATATAAGAAATTAAATCTTTTGATTGTGTGCGACCCAATACCATCTCAATGAGGCACAAGCATCTCATCCAAATGTATAGAAACCCGATAAATAAATATAATCATCAAAATATGATTCTAATGTACTCATGGGTTTATCTAATCTCATGGTATAGTGAGGAAAAAATATGGAAGAATAAAAATTTTATGGATAAGGGAAAATACCAACATGAGATGATCAATAATCACTACTTCAAAAACGATTAAGGGAATCTCCCCCTAATATCAGCACTAAGAAAAAACCGCTTATAAAGAAACCCTTTATCAGTACTAAAATGTTAGCACTGATACAGGGTAACCATTATGAGTGCTTTTATAGCACTGATTAAATGAACCTTTATCAGTGCTAAAAATGCACTGATAATGAATCCCTTTATTAGTGCTAAAATGTTAGCGATGATACAATAAAGATTTATCAGCTCTTTGTTAGTGCTGATAAAACAGTAGTCCATTTTTTATAAAGTTGTTCACACATTTCCCTCGTTTCATCACGACCTAAATCTCTCGTTGTACTGGAACCCTGCGACTCCCCTATGCTGCCTGCTAATCTTCACATTGCCGGAACACTGCCGCCCTCATGTTTCTCGCTTTTAGACATCCGCTTCCTGCTGAGCTTCGTGTTATCGTACCTCTACCGCCATCGGGATTTGTTTTGCCGGTCCTCCACTGCCCTCTAAGATTCGCATTGTCGGACCTCTGCTGCCCTCGAGCATCGCGTTGCCGGTCCTCCGCCGCCAGCTGAGCATCGCGTGCTGGACCTCCGCCGCCCTTCAAGATTTGGTTTACACAGTCTTAAAAATCAATGAACCCCCTTGTAGTGTCTTATCATAGGATTAATGGTTTATTTTGATTTTGGGATTTTACTATTCATGATTTTGATAAATACTTTGCTTTATGTTTGGTAGTGGGTACAAGGGAGACCTTATATTTGTGAGTAATCAAATCGGTTCTACTCTAGTTAATAATTTTTATAATGAAATAGATTTTGGAAAATGTTCTTCCCCATAAAATTACACATTGGGACTACTATTTGAGTCCTGGAATTCCCTAATGATCCAAAAATTAATAGCCCTTAATGAAAATAATGTCAGATAAACCTTTAATGTTAAGAACCCTAAAAACCCATCTATGACATCCAAAAAAATTGTAATCCCTATATATAAAAGGAAATATCTAATTATAGGAGATCATTTCAAAAATAGTTTCAATTGCACTTCGTGGTAGGGTTACTGAATCATTATGTTTTACATTTTTATTTCATTTCATTTCATTCTCATGTAATTTAATATTCCAATTTAAAAATATGTAATTATTATTATTGGAATACCATCTATTTCTTTAATTATTAATCCTCTTTTATAAACTCCTCCATTATTAATTAGGAATAACTAACCCAGGTAATATATTGAGGGAGTAATCAAATATTTTATCCCATCGTACTATTTTATTTTACTCATTGGGATAATCCGAGGATGATTTACATTGGTTGTAATTATTACCATGGGTTTCTATGGTTTCGCCTATTATTGTACTACCATTATCCATCTATTTAGGAGATGTAAATATTATTTATATGAATTTTCTATGTTCACATTCCATTCACAACTAGGGTAGATTATAGTTAGCACACATAAGGTGGATTTTGATAACTATGTATATTTGAAAGTGTATACTAAAGATGATCCCTAGAAAACTCTCTGGGGAAAACATATTTTTTACCATATTTTAATTCTCCTTCACATCAAAATTGGGTTAGTAATTTTTAATTTTACTTTTTCTATTATCATTACTCCATTATTCTAGTATTTTTTATTAGTATAGTTTTTTTACTATAAATTAAAATGTGGAATCTTTGGGGAATGTCTAACATGGGTTAGTTTTCTTTAAAAGGGATTTCATAATATGTGTTTTGATCTTTTTATAAAATTATATTAAGTAAGGAAAATAGAATTCCTTGTGAATTTTATCATTTAAAAAATGAAATATATATTTTTTTAAAATGGTTGACCACAATTTTTTTTAATATATTGAATACATTTTTTAATAGATGGAGTGCATCCGTGAGTGAGATAAAAACTTGTTTTCATTGATGGAAGTGTTGAGGTAGTTCAATGAGTGAGCTGAGCCAATGATATATATTTTTTTTCTCTTGATATCCCATGATATTAAATGGGAATAAATCTTTATTTAGTTATTCAACATGGTGTGGTAAGTGATCAGCAACAGAAAGACGGAGCCCTCTCAGTTTAAGGATAAATTCATTTGAATACTTTATATCATACAATAGGGACATGAACCATGTTGTTTAACTTCATGAAATGAATAAATTAGACAGACATTTTTATATCTTGTGATTAGGATTATGATAATGTATTTTAAGGTTGAATATATTTTACCAAAATGTCACACAGTTTCATATCATGCAACTAGAACATATAGTGATGTTGAGGAGAGTTTTCCATCCATAGAGTCCCTACACCATGTGAAATATGGGTAGAGGATGAAAAAGATTTAATTTAATGATTCACGGAGCAAAGGGGGCGTGTCCCATAATTTTTGGCATGTCATGCAAGAATAACAATTGATGGAATGATTGATATGCTCATAATCAATGGAGGTCAATGAGTTCACACTATCAGAGTGAAGTTTATGAAAAATTTAAGGTCCTTAACACTTCGATTCCAGTTTCACTAGATTCCATATAGGTATCATAGACTCCCTTAGACCAAACACCATGTCACCATAAGGTAAGGACTGAAGGATAAACTTTTTCTTTAAGGGCAACACCACCTTGTTCTGATGCATTTCTAGGTCATCCAATGCTTGAACCCTATTTTCTTCGAGGGGTTCCCCCTTTCTTTCCATCATGATATCTAATTGACTTTTTCTGCCAGTGCACTTGTTTGGAATGATACCCAGAACACCAAGCTTTATAGCAAGGCTTGCTACCCCTACCTCCAACTATGTCCTTCTCCCTCACTGAGGTTACTGACTGCTTCTCTTTAGTGGACATTCCCCATCCAAGTAGTGTTTGTTCTGTATCCCTTGGCTCAGAGCATGTCATCCAACTCCAAATACTTATTGATTCAGAGAGAACTTCGTCACCATCCCCCCAGATTCATTACCCATCCTCCCCATACCCCTTTAGATCCTCGTCTCTCACTCATATGAAGCTTACCAACAAGAAGGGATTATGAACATGTTTAAAATAAAGTTTCCTCAATGAGAGATCATCCTCCCACATCAATAAGGATACTAGCTCTAGATCCAATGCAAGAGCCTTGTCCTACCCATAATTATTATCATCCTAATTCATGCTCATGGTCTTAGTTCCCATGTTAAATTGAACTTCCTCACTATTGAAATCAGAAAGAATAATGTCATTGTTATTGTTGTCAAATTACACAAAAAACCGTATAATAATCAAAGAATTTTCCTTGAAGGTTATGTTGCATGGATTTCTACACTCTGACCCTCCAACAGACACAAATGGGTATTTTGGCACAAGAAATATGTTGTTGAGACTGTTCAAGATTTCAATCAATTCATCACTACCTAGGTGTCCAACAGTGACACCTCATTCCTTATGACTTTTTTTGGAAGATATGACCCTCTTCAAAGGGAATCTCTATGGAGTGAACAAAATACCTTCGATCCAGGCCACCATGCATTGTTTGATGGGGGTGACTTTAATGTCATTCCCAACCCAAAGGAAAGGAAAGGTTGAAGCCCATTCCAAAGGAAGGCCATCATGGAGTTTATTCATTTCATGGCTAGGAAGGGCCTCGTTGACCTCTGATTCTCAGGTGACTGTTTCACCTGGTGCAACAACTGCAGGGGCCATCACTACTTGTAGTGTCTGTTGGATAGCTGTCTAGCCAACATGAAAGCCAATAACCTATTCTCAAATACCATGTTTTTTCATATTTCTTGATGTATTTTGATTCACTCCCCCCTCTTGGTATCCATTTCATCATGTAAGGATCATCAGGAATGGTTTCACTTCAACCAGCTGTGGGTTAACATCCTAGGGTACCAGGACAGGGTTTGTGAAATATGGAATGGAGCATTGTAGGAGTATCGGAACACCTTAAACCTCAGTGACCTGACCTCAAACCCCGATAGGTGCGTGTTCTCCCCTTCCTCCTCTGGAACCGTCATCACCTGGGACTACTGTTGCATATGGTCTCCTTCAGAGAATTCTGATAGATGGAATGATATTTTGGGTATATTGGAAAATTAACACCAGTTTGAGATTTATGTGTGAATATATACTTATTATATTTTCTTATTATTTCTTATACACCACCACTTGAGTTGAGTAACCTGATTGAAATCCATATTGGTGCTTTGGTTCTAATTTGGATATGTTTTTTATGTGTTTGTGACATGTGTATCTGTGGATATATGGGGATTTAGGCATGATGATATTGAATGTAGGGAAGAGATCTAGGAGTGGAATATGTATCATTATTTATTATTATTGTTTTTGGTCTGGGGTGATTTGAGGAAACTATAATGAATCTAAAGTAATTATATTTAATGAAGATGAATAAATACTAATGCTTAGGCTCTATTAATCTATATTTTTATAAAGAATTGGTTCTCTTATACTGTGTTTGGAAGTCTTTTTTTTGTGTAATTTAACCATAAATACTAATATTTGATATTCAAATAGGAAGAAGATGAATAAAGATTGGATGGATGCTAATCATTTGATAATAGAGTACAAGAACAGATTGAAAGAGTTCATCATGTTTGCAAAGGATCATGCAAAGGATCCTTCCCAAATCCTTGTTCCATGTTTACATTGTTGTTATTCTGGACTACTTACTCTAGAGTAGTTGTAAGAACATTCGATATGTCACAGAATAGATCAGAGTTATAAATGATGGAATAAACACTTAGAAAAAGAGAATGTAGCTACTGGCTAGGATAAAACTGTATTTTATGGATCATCAGATATGAATACAAATATGGAATATTAAGAAAACCGTATAGAGGATGTGATTTCAAATGTCAATGATGATGATGACTGTATTGAAGAAATGACAAATACAATTGAAGATTAACTCTATGATTGCCGAAAATTGTTTGAGAAGTTAAAGAGTTGTGCAAAGACACCATTGTATGCTGGTTGCACTATGTATATAATATTGTCAGCTGTACTGAAGTTGTATAAATTGAAATCAGGAAACAGATGGAGTGATGTCAGTTTTATGGAAATACTTGCTCTCTTGAATGACATGCCCCTGGAAGATAATGAGCTCCCAAGACAGACATATGAAGATAGACTAATGGTACGCTTGATGGGTATGATTTTGGAAAGAATAAATTCCTACCTGAAAGACTTTATAATGTTTCTCAAGGAGAAAAAATCACTTATAGAATTCCCAAAGTGTGGTGCTTCTCGATATAAGAAAGATAAATCCAATCCTATGAAAGTTGTATGGTACTTTCCAATCATTCCAAGGTTTACGATTCTATATGGAAGTAAAGAAACTGTAATACAATTGTCGTGGCATGCAGATAAAAGAAATAAAGATGGTAAATTCATCATCTGGTCGACTCTCCTCAATGGAATAAAATTGATCATGAGTATCATGAAGTTAGAAAAGAGCCGAGAATCCTTAGTCTTGCGTTATCTACAGATGGAGTGAATACTTTTGGTTTTCAAACCATCACTCACAGTACATGACCTGTTATGTTGGAAAATTTTAACATTCCACCCTGGTTATGCATGAATCGGAAATTCATCATGTTATCTATGCTTATATGAGGACCAAAACAACCAGGTAACGATATTGATTTTTATCTAGCTCTTTTGATCGAGGATTTGATGTTATTGTGGGATTTAGGTGTTATGTTGTCTGATGCTTATGAAAGTGAATACTTCACGTTGAGAGAGATGTTTTATGGGACAATAATTTATTTCCTTGCTTATGGAAATTTGTTAGGCTATAGCAATAAAGTAACTCAAGGGTGTCCCATGCATGAAGAAGATACATAATCAATAAGGTTGAAACATTCATCAAAATATGTGTTTCTAGGAAATCATAGATTTCTACCTCGTCGGCATAAGTACTGATCTTGGACGAAATCCTTCAATGGAAGTTCAGAACAACGTGCAACACCGTCTCCACTAACATGTGATCAGCTATTTGAGAATGTAAAAGATCTGAACACTATTTTTGGTAAACCATTTTTGAAACCCTACCAAAAATAATTTGAAAAACGATATAAGTTTTTTTAATTAACATAATGTAATTTTGTGTACGGCATACATTTTCTTGATGTGATGAATGTGGAAAAAAATTTATGTGACAGTGTTGTAGGAACATTGTTAAATTCCCCTGGAAAAAAATTGTAATTAAGGCAAGGTTAGACATGGTTGACATGGGAATATGTGAAAATTTGGCTCTCATGAAAGGTGAAAATTGAATGTTTTTCCTCCAGCTACATATATTATTTCAAGGGAGGAGAGATATCGGGTTTTCAACTTCTTCAATTATGTAATGGTTCTAGAAGGGTATTCATCAAATATCAAGAACATTGTGTCAATGAATGATTTGAAGTTAAAAGTTTTGAAATCACATGAAGTCCATGTTTGGATGCAAGATCTAATTCCTATAGCTTTACGTTTCATTTTTTCAAATAATTTTTATCATATGGTAACAAAATATTGTTTCTTTTTCAAAGCTATATGTAGAATAATTTTAGACCTGGAATGATTTCCATATATGGAAAAAGAAATTGGCATCATATTATGTGAATTAGAAATTTTCATCCCGCCAACATTCTTTGATATGATGGTTCATTTGATGATTTACATGGTGAGAGTGATTCGACATTGTGGTCTTGTGCAATATAGATGGATTGATCCTGTTGAAGGGTATATGAAGATTTTGAAATGGTATGTCAAAAATTGAATTTGGCCAGAGGGTTTTATAGTGGAGCGATATATTGTTGAGGAAGCCGTTGATTTTTGTACCGAATACCTATTTGATGTGGAAATCATTGGTCTCTTGAAATCTCATCACACTGGATGCATTGAGGGTGAGGGAATTTCTGGAAGAGAAGTTGTGACAATTAGTATTACAGATCGGGAGTAGGCCCATATTTATGTTTTTCATAACATTTGGGAGGTTTCTCCATATATAGAAACTCAAAAATAAATTCTTATGCTTCTGAATCCATCAAGGGATGATCAATGGTTATCAAATACCCATAATCACTAGTTTATAGGATGATTTTAGGACTATATATTAAAGTCATTGGATGAATATCCCGAATTTAATTTCCGAACGACTTCGATGGCTAGCCACTGGACCATGTGTGTATGTATTATCTTACAGTGGTTATGTAATTAATGGTTATACATTCTATACAGATGAACATGATGATGATATTACCATGTAAAAATGTGGAGTTACACTAGTGGATGAAGCGATGCTTGTTCCTGATAGTAAGGACAAAAATCAAATTTATGCAAATATTTCATACTTTGGCATTATGAAACTAATATGGGAGTTGGATTATATGACACTCCAATTGCCTATTTTTCAATGCAAATGGGTTGATAACAAAAGTGGTGTTAAAATAGATGAATGGGGATTTGTGAAAGTTTATTTTTGTAAAGAAGGGTACAAAGAAGAACAGATTATAATTTCATCACAAGAGGTATAATTTTTTTATGTTCTGGATACCGCAAAATGAAAGTGGTCGATTGTTCTATTATGATCCAAAACAACTGAAGGTTCCGATTAAAATTTAGTTGATGATAATCCTTTCAGTGGTACATCACAATAATTTAATAGTGGTCCCAATGTAGATGATGTTTTTTATGTTAGATGAGACCACAATGAAGGGATTTGGATAATCGATAGAGGTGTAAAGTCCCTTCAACCTTTGAAAAAAAAAGAGATTTCAATTAACAGGATATATTTTGTTTGTAATATAGATCTTGTTATCTCATGTTATTATCTTACAATTACTGAATTTATGAAATCTAAATTAACAGTTCAACCATTTTTTAGATAATGAATTATGCACATTCTAGTTCTCCTAAACATGATGCTGAACATGTCTCTCAAGCTATTTCTACTGCTGGTGCTCCTGCTGCTCCTATTGCAGCTCCTGTTGCCCCTCCTACTCCTTCTATTGTGGATCGTACTACTCCTGCTACCCCTTTTGAGGCTGCTGCTGCTGCGGCTCCTGCGGCTCCTACTGTTGAGATCCAACAACCATCAGAACATGTCATTGATACCCTTTCATATAAACATATAGATGATGTTGATATCGATGAAATGTTCAGGAATGAAGGACCGACTTCACAGAAACCACATGTGCGTTGTAGTTTGACAGTGTTAGCCAACATTAATAAGGTGAAAAAGGCATCAAATTTGTCGTCTGATGGAATGAATGATGCTAACATGTGAATCCCAACAAGTATATGTTTAGTAGTTACATTGGAGTTGTCACTCTGCAACACATGCCGATTGACATATATTCATGGCACCATGTTGTGTCCGGGCTGAAGGCTGTGATTAGGGAAGAAATTACGGTAACATTTTGAATTTATTTCCATAATTTACAAGAAAATAAAATAATGAAACAATGTCTTACTCATCACAATCTCTTGCAGAGTACATTTATTGTAGATGATTCACAAAAGGAATATGTATTAAGGATTATAGGAAGGATTAATCGAGGTTTTCGCACTATTTTAACAAGATGTCACCTGAAAGATTCCAAAGGTAAAATAAACTCGCACCCACTCATTTTTTATGCTCACATGATATCACAATAATCATGTGATGCATTTTCTGGCCATCGTGGGGATGAGAAATATCAAATACATTGTGGGTGATAATAGGTTGTTTGAGGATACCTATATTCGTAACTTTGATTTTAAATATTTCATTAATGAAACAGAAAACTTGTACTGAAAATAAGGAACGTGCATCAGAACCAACATACCCCTACCATAAAGCAAAGATGGGGTACGCTTCATTAGAACAGAAAATGGTACGTATTTTAAATTTACAGTAATATTGGATGGTTCCAATAAAAAACTTCATAATTATATTTCTATGATTATATATAGATGGATGAGTCTAAAACCAAATACACTTCCATCCCATGTTATGTGTTATGGATGGAGGAAAGTGTGAATAAGGAAGGGAAGTTAGTAGATGAGAACACACAAAAGTCCGGGAAATATGTGTATGTATGACACGACGATAAAAATATTTGTTTTAAATTTCTATTATATAAAAATAATTAGTTATTTTCTTATATCTGATAGTCATAGGAATCAGCTACTCCTGTAGCGGATACAGACCTATTACCGGCGTCTTTGAAGAGGGGTGGGTTTTGGGGTGAAACCCTGAGTATATTTTGAGAATAAGAAAAGAACGAATGATACAGATGAAAAATTTGAACAAATGAGTGAAAAAAAGAAACCCTTGAAGAATGATTGCAATGGCAGGGAGAGTTTCTAGAATCTTTTATGGGTGGTAAGAAAAGGGAAGACACAATTCAAGAACAACCATCACGTGAACATCCCCCCCCCCACCAACATTGAGGTGAGACATTCCGCTAAAAGTACTTTCTTAGCCCTGGTAATCAATATTCTAATAATAGTTCCCAAGAAATGTGAATCAGACAAACACTGATAATTTTTCTGAACTGATCTTCTACTGGGTGATAATTATTGTGATTTATATCTGTCAACACACAACTATCACCTTGTACCAAGGCCTATAGTGTTGAATATCCCAGATTCCATGCTGCATAATAGAACACTTCTGAAAAGTCATATGAATGTGATGATTACTGTAGCTTAGGAGAAAAATATAGAGCTACCTATTCCACATGTGGACGATGTTATCCATACGGTTGAAAAGGCTATTGGGACATTCATTGCATGGCCTTCACAACTTGCAAGAGTATATACAGACAAAGAGGTATTTATTTAATTTTTTTCAATTGAAACTTTAACAGTTATGAAAAAAGGGTCTGAACCAATGATTGTTGCTTTAGATGGATAAAGGGAAGGGGGTGACAAACGTCGTCTCAAAACCATCTAAAGGATCGTCCAACCTATCCCAAGGAGTTACTGAAAGCACAATAACACCACCTGTTCTCTATCCACATTTAGTATCATTGATGACTCATGTGGATACAAAGATAAAAGATAGTAATAGTCATATAGTGGTTTTCAAAGACAATATATACAGAGCGGAAAGTCAATACTTCGTTGCTGCTAAAAATGTAAATGAGATCCTTGAAAATAGTTAGCTAGGCATCACAGTTGTAAATCTATATATGAGGTATGTTTCCATGAATTTATTTTCTAAAAGTTGATCTAATGTGAAAATTATGACTAAATGCATTTTATATTTTTGAAATACGCATTAATGAAAAATAGTTGAAGGAATTTTCCCATGAGCCAAGATTAAGACTCGTTAGTACTCAAACAACATCAACACACCTAACAAAATTGGAGCAATCATAAAGAGATGCTATAGTGAATGGATTGATGAAAACATTTGAAATCAAGATTACAGATGACAGACTCTTCTTAATAGAATCTATGCAGGGGTAAAACTCTATGATTAAAGCATATCAATTATATTTTTACTTCTTTTATTACTTATTCCTTTTTGTGTTATTAGGAAACATTGGATGCTAATTGCGGTGAACATGGGTACTCAAATGATTTATTTTCTAGATTCAATGAAAGGATATACATGAAACCGACCACACATGATAGAGTTTTTGAATCTGTAAGACAGTACTTTTTATGTTTTATGTCTAAACAAATAGTAATATAATTTATATTATCTTTTACTGATGATTCTGTTATGATAGGGTGTTGTATCATTATCGTCTAAAAAAGGAATGAGGATAGGGGATAAGCATAAGGAGGTGAGAAATTACTACATCTAGAAAAATATCAGGGTATATATAATAATATTTCACTATCCAATCACATCCCAACACAAGTTACATATTCTCCTAATGATCAATTTTATTCTAGTTTCCAAAACAAACAAACAATAATGATTTATTTTATTATGTTTGAAAATTTATGAAAGATATCGTTTTTCATCAACAATCTAGAATCCCTAAAGAGGTATTTTGAAAAGCAACTACTAGTTGTTCATTTTTTTATTACTTCTTTATTTTTATATTTCGCATTACTACTCTCTCTGTGGAAAAGCCTCATACTTAAAAGATGATATAGATGTATTCAGAAATGAATGGTCCGCACACCTAATGTCATATAATACACAAATACAATGAAGTTATAACTTTGGGACATGTACAATTTGTGGTCATTTTTTATAGGGGTTAATGGTATCAAAAGTTGCAACATTGTTGTATGTAAATGTTCGTAGAAACATTATAATTAATATTAAATAATACATCCAATATCTAATGATGTATTTTTTCCATTTTAACAGATGATACCAATGGGTCCATTTTTTACGTTTATGGTTTATCTCCACCTCAATCTGAGGCACAATGTGGCCGGTATCACTCAATTGGTCTCTCTTTGATTTAAAATGGACAAAAATTTGAGTGAAAACAACAACAGACCTACGAAAATCTGACCAAACGCAATCGGATTGTATTAATATTTTATAAGAACGATCCATATGTCCTATGTGATGTGTATGATTAATCCTTGCCTCAATCCAAGGTACGGTGTGGCCGGTACCACTCAATGGGTCTGTCTTTTGTTTAAAAAGTACACAATTTTTATTGAAAAAACAACTAACCTATGTAAATCTGACCATACACATTTAGATTGTTTTGATACTTTAGGAGAAGGATCCACGAGTCCTTTGTGACATGTACGAGTCATCCCCGATGCAATTTGAGGCACGGTGTGGCCGCTATCAATCAAAGGGTATCTCTTTGGATTAAACTGGACACAATTTTAAGTGAAAAAAAAATGTACCTATGGAAATCCGACCTAATGCTTTTTTATTGTGTTGATACTTTAGGATAATTATTAATGGGTCCTTGGTGCTGTTTATGAGTCAACCCCACTTCTATCCGAGGTACGGTGTGGCCGGTAACACTCAAAGGGTCTCTATATTGTTTAAAATGTACACAATTTAAAGTGAAAACAATGAATGACCTAGGAAAATTCAACCAAATGCATTCTGATTGCCTTGATCATTTATAATAACGATCCAATGGTCCTTGGTGACAAGTACGAGTCAACCTTTCCTCAATATGAGGCACGTTGTGGCCAGTACCACTCAAAGGGTCTCTATTTTATAAAAAATGTACACAATTTTAAGTGAAAACAACAGCTGACCTATGGAAATCTGAAAAAATCCATTCGGTTCTATTGATCCATTATGATAATGATCCAAGGGTAATTTTTGATTTGTATGAGTCAACCCTGCTTTAAAATGAGGCACGGTGTGACCGCTATCACTCAAAGGGTCTCTTTTTTGTTTAAAATGGAGACAATTTTAATTGAAAACAACAGCTAACCTATGAAAATTGTATCAAACACATTAGGATTTACATTATCATTTATCAAAAATATCAAAGGGACCTTGGTGACATGTCTAATTAAACCCCACCTAAATCCAAGGCACGATGTGGCCGGTACCACTCAAAGGGTCTCTATTTTGTTTAAAATGTACAAAATTTTATATGAAAACAACAAATTACCTACATAAATGTGACAAAACCCATTAGGATTGTATTGATCCTTTAGTAGAACAATACACCTGTCCTTTTGGACCTTTATGAGTCATCCCCGCCTCAATCTGAGGCACGGTGTGGCCGGTATCACTCACAGGATCTCTATTTTGTTTTAAAGGGACACCATTTTAATTGAAAACAAAAACTGACCTACATAAATCTATCCAAATGCATTCTTATTGTATTTATCCTTTAGAATAACAACACATGGGTACTTTCTGACACGTATGATTCAACTTCGCCTCAATTTGAGTAATCGTGTTGCCGGTACCACTCAAAGTGTCTCTCTTTTTAAAAAAATGGACATAATTTTAAGGGAAAACAACAACTGACCTACGGAAATCCAACCAAAAACATTCGGATTGTGTTGATACATAAGTATAATGATCCAAAGGTCCTTTGTAATGTGTACGATTCATCCCTGCCTCAATCTAAGGCACGGTGTGGCCGGTAGCACCCATCGGGTCTCTCTTTGGTTTAAAATGGACACATTTTTAAGTGAAAACAACACCCGACCTATAGAAATCCAACCAAACACATTCAGATTGTGTTGATATTTAATAAGAATGACACATGGGTCCTTTTTGATGTGAAAAATTCATACCCGCTTCAATATAAGGCACATTGTGGCTAATATCACTCAGTGGGTCTTTTATTGGTTTAAAATGGACACAATTTTAAGTCAAAACAACACATGTCCTACGGAGATCTATCCAAATGCCTTAAGATTGTCTTGATCTTTTATAATAAAGATACATGGGTCCTTTTTGATAAGTATGAGTCAACCTGCCCTCAATTCGTGGTACGGTGTGGCCTGAACCACTCAAAGGGTCTCTGTTTTGTTTAAAATGGACACAATTTAAGTGAAAACAACAACTGACCTACAGAAATCCAACCAAAAGAATTCAGATTGGGTAGATATTTTATTAGAACAATTCATTAGTTATTTTTGGACGTTTTCAATTCATACCTGCCTCATTCAGAGGCAATGTGGGGCCATTACCACTCAAAGGGTTTCTCTTTTGTTTAAAATGGACACAATTTTCAGTGAAAACAACAACTGACCTATGGAAATCCAACCAAACACATTCATATTGTGTTGATCCTTTTGTAGAATTATCCAAGGGTCCTTTATGATGTGAACGTGTCATCCCCGCATCAATATGAGGCACAGTGTGACCGGTAGCACTCAAAGGGTCTCTCTTTGTTATAAAATGGACACAATTTTAAGTGAAAACAACAACTTACCAACAGAAATATGACCAAACGCATTTGGATTGTCTTTATATTTTATAAGAATGATCCAGGTGTCCTTTTTTACGTGTAAAAGTCAACCCCACCACAATACGAGGAACGGTGTGGCAGGTACCACTCATAGGATCTCTCTTTTGTTTAAAATGGACACAATTTTAAGTGAAAACAACAACTAACCTATGGAAGTCCAACCAAAAGAATTGGGATTGTATTGATACTTTAGGAGAACGTCTGCGGGTCATTTTTAATGTGTACAAGTCATCCCCGCCTAAATCTGAGGCATGGTGTGGCTGCAATCACTCAAAGGGTCTCTCTATGGTTTAAAATAGACACAATTTTAAGTGAAAACAACAACTGTCCTACAGAAATATGACCAAAAACATTCGGATTGAATTGATATTTTGTAATAACTTTCCACAGGTCCTTTGGGATATGTATGAGTCAACTCCTCCTCAGTCGGAGTCATGGTGTGGCCAGTACCACTCAAAGGGTCTCTTTTTTTTTAAAATGGACACAATTTTATGTGAAAACAACAGCAGACCTACGGAAATCCAAACAAACCAATTAAGATTGTGTTGATCCTTTAAGAGAATGATACTTGAGTCCTTTGTGATGTGTAAGAGTAATCCCTGCCTCAATCCGAGGTACGGTGTGTCCGGTATGACTCACATTATCTCTATTTTTTAAAAAATGGACACAATTTTAAGTGAAAAAAAAACTTACCTAGGGTTATATAACCAAACACATTTGTATTGTATTGATACTTTAGGAGAATGATCCACGGGTACTTTCTGATGTTTAAGATTCAACCCCTCCTCAATCCAACCCACGGTGTGACCGCTATCACTCGAAGGGTCTCTCTTTTATTTAAAATGGACACAATTTTAATTGAATACAACAACTGACCTAGGAAAATCTAACTAAAATCATTCTTATTGCCTTGATATTTTATAAAAATGATCCAAGGGCTCTTGGGGATGTGTATGAGTCAACCCCACCTCAATATAAGTCACGGTGTGGCTGATATCACCCAAAAGGTCTCTCTTTGGTTTAAAATGGCCACAATTTTTAGTGAAATCAACAACTGACCTACGGATATCTGACCAAACACATTCGTATTGTGTTGATACATTAGGAGAATAATCCACGGGTCCTCTGTGAGATGTAAGAGTCAACACCTCCTGAATTCGAGGCACAGTGTGACTGCTATCACTCAAAGGGACTCTCTTTTGTTTAAAATGGACACAATTTTAATTGAAAACAACAACTGACCTATGAAAATATGAACAAACACATTCATATTGCCTTGATCATTTATCGTAATGATATGAGGGTACTTGGTGATGAGTAAGAGTTGACCCTACCTCAATCTGAGGCCCAGTGTGGCCGGTACCACTCAAAGGGTCTCTATTTTGTTTAAAATGCACACAATTTTATGATAAAACAACAACTGAACTACGGAATTAAGACCAAACCCATTCATATTGAATCGATCCTTTGGTATAATCTTCCACGGGTCCTTTATAATGTGTACAAGTCATCCCCGCTTCAATATGAGGCATGGTGTGGCCAATAGCACTCAAGGGGTCTCTCTTTGGTTTAAAATGGACACAATTTTAAGTCAAAACAACAACTAACTTATGGAAATCTGAAAAACGCATTCAGATTGTCTTGATCATTTATAAGAATGATACATGGCTCCTTTTTGATGTGTACGGGTCAACCCCTCGTCAATCCAAGGCACGGTTTGTCCGGTACCACTCATAGGGTCTCTACTTTGTTGAAAATGGACACAATTTTAATTGAAAACAACAAATGACCTACTGAAATCCATCCAAACCAATTTTCATTGTGTTTATCCTTTAGGAGAATGATCCACAAGTCATTTGTGACATGTATGAGTCATCCCCACCTCAATTGGAGGCACGATGTGGCTGATAGCACTCAAAGGGTCTCTCTTTGGTTTAAAATGGACAAAATTTTAAGTGAAAACAACACCTGACCTACGGAAATCCGACCAAATACATTCTTATTATCTTGATATTTTATAAGAATGATCCATGGGTCCTTTCTGACATGTACGAGTCAACCCCACCAACCCCCTGGACCGCCCCCACCCCCTTGGACACCATCCCACCCCCTAGACATCCCCACCCATCTATACACCCCCACCCCATGTAAATCCCCCCCCGACACCTTGGACACTATCCCACCCCCCTTGATAGCCCCCGGACAGTCCCATCCCCTCAGAAACCCCCTACCCTCCATAGATAGCCACCCCAAACCCTTGAACATCCCCCAAACCCTTGAATTCTGAATTTAATTATTTATGTATTTATTTATCTTATCAATTATGTGTTAATGGTGTACTAGTATACTTGTTTTATGGGTATACATGGTATAATTATCTTATGATTTATGTGTTAATTTTGTATGGTTATACATGCTCTAATTATATTATTCAAATGCTGATTTTTTTTGTAGGTGTTTGGGTGTGCTGGTTAGGAATTTTTCGGAGCAGCAGACGGGGCATTTATCAGCGCTATAGGAGCGCTGATAAGACACGCATTTATCACCTCTCATTTAGCGCTGATAAAGGGTTGTTTTATCAGTGCACTTTTTCAACTGATAAAGTACACCTTTATTAGGGAGTTTGTAGCGCGGATAAAGGTTTTAGTTTTCAGCGCGTTTTAAGCGCAGATAAAGTATCCCTTTATTAGCGCTCATTAAGTGCTGATAAAGGGTACCCACCTTTATAAGCACTGAGATTTACCGTGATCTTTTAGCACTGAAAATTCCCGTTTGGAGCCCTGATAGAGGCCGTTATTGTATTAGTGAATGATATATGGATGAAAATGTCCAAAAAATAGAGGGTGGAGTGAATGTACACCCATGACTATGGTTCCACATTTATAGGTAAAATTAAACTCATTTGAAGGGAATTGTGGGGAAATATGGTTATTTTGGTATAAGGTTAGTTTTCAGATTTTTTTTTCATTTTATTTGAATTATATATTTCATTTGATTATTTGTTTTTTAAATAGGAAAGGACATATGATTTTCACATGGATTACCCAAACAATGAATTAAAAGTACGACTTAACTATGCACACATAGATAAATGATAGGTTGCTCTGAATGGTTAAGATAACATTGGGACTACAATAAAAAACAAATATTTTTAGAATTAATATTCTTTTACATGGTTTCTTCATGGTTAAAATAAATATACAATCTAATCATTCACCCTACACTAAATTTAAGAAATTTAAAATATTTATTTGGTCCCAACCTAATACTAATTCCGAAAAATAATCTATATCTATTTAGAATATAAATAATAATAATGTTCTTAGTGTGACATGAACATTTCTTCCCTCAATCATGTAGTGACTAGCATGAAATAGTGGCAATCAATGGTTTTAGTGAAGAAACATGAATTCATGAAGTGTAAAAAAAATCAGAGATGTATTCATTGTATAATTATATATTTATTCAATGGATATAGACATGTATATGGAGTTTCTTATCCTCCTAAATTGAAATAGAATGGTGACATAGTGTGTAATCCATTTTATTTAGCATTTTCATTTTTCTATCTAGGTATTGAAATATGAGAATCTATGGGATAAATATTTTATTTGGGTAGTTGATTTGATATTTGATTCATGTTTTCATGTGTAATCTCCCAATTTTATGGACAATATATGTAGTGATTTTATGGATGGTCTTCACAGGGCTGATGTGTCAATGTTGATGGGAATTAATCCAACACCCAGTGGTTATTATAGTGGGTCCTCTAATGTTAATTAAAAGCATTATTATTTTCATAATGAATCTAGACAGTATAAATCATCAATAATTTCTTTATTTTATATATTATTCCCATTTACTTCCATCTATTATGGCATGTTAAGACCTTAAAAATGATTTTATACTGAGCTGTTGAAGATCTTTGGTTCTTGTGGTCACTCATTCCACATAAACTTGTTCTATCATGCCTTTTCTTCCTATATCTGTGGAACATTCTAATCAAATCATTATGGTACTATGATTTAATCTGAGGCTATATGAACTAAGGGGTTTGATCTATAAGAATCCAGAAAAAATTTGTTTCACACATTGGATGACTCACCAAAAGAAGGTGCTGTGTATTCAGGGAATTTGAGAGGCACTAGCACTATTTTTTCATCCCTATTATCCACATTATTTGATAATGGACAATCTAATTTGATCATATAAATGTTTGTTCATAATTTTATGGATCAAACTATGGCTAGTATTCCCTATGTAATTGATATTTCTACACCCCTTGGACTGAAGAGATATCAGGTTCTATAGTTCCCTTCTTTTTCCTTCTCATTATCCAAGATCAAGATCACATAGAATTTTCTGGTTCTCAACATGAATCCTTTAAAAACAATTCTCATGACAGATTGGTTGAACACCCATAAATCCAATATTGGAATTTTTTTTCTCATTTAATTCCCTTGAAGGGTCTTGACATGATTTCCATGAATAAGGGAACCCCTGGTCGAGCAGAGTTAGACTACATCTTCCAAAGTATATTACTGTGATATCTGTATTATTTTAATCCTGCACACGAATCATTGAGAAGATAAATTCCTCTAGAGGACATTGAGATTCCTAACCTATTTACATTAGACATCTCAGATTTTCCTTCAATAATGGAGTTACAATTAACTATTTATGAGGTAACAAGTACATCTCCCAGCTCAATAGATTATTAGAATATATATCTAATTTAAATTATTTATTTCAATACCTAGTTTGATAATTTTAAATGTAATTTATTAATTATCATGAGTTTGTTTCATATAGTTGCTCTAGTTATTTTATCAATGAATTTTTATGTAATACATTGAAAATTTTTTATTACTATAAAATGAAATACTTACCAGAAAAGGAAAATTATTTATTTTCTTGAATTGAATTTTTTTGGATTGTTGAAATTGATAAATTGGTTCACGAAGATTGATATTCAATTTTTTTATCACCATCATAGATTTATACGATATGCAGCACTGATTTTGCTGTCCCATTTTGAGAAAATACATTATTGATTTTTTTCTCATTTTTATAACATTTAGGATTTAAAGATTGATCATGACTATCTATTGTATTTTCGTGATCCCCTTCTAGTGACATCATGTATCTGGGATGATATTTGGATTTCATGGTCATCATGTCTCATACCTGTAATGGTAGGAATGTGATATGTGATGTAATTAAAATAATTACCAACTTGAATTAATTTATTTTCATTTTATAAAAAAACCAATATAGAGGATTTGTGAATCCATTATGTATAGGAGATACTCAAATTGAATATGTTTAAAAAATTTATAGTTATTTATATGAATCCTAATTGAAATAACATTTATAGTAGGCCCTCTATGAGTAAATGGGATATCAATTTTGTTTTATTATAACATATCATATATAGAATGATGGACCAACTCAATGAGCTATATATATTCATTAAGACAATTTTTGTATTTTTATAATTTTATTGGTGATTGGTATTTTCACTTAGGGATGGATTTCCTTTTCTATAAAAATATTTACCAATCATCCATCAGGATGGTACCCTTTGAGTTATTGTATATACAACCATATAATTATCCACTGTTACGATCATAAATTGTTAACACTTCTCTATTTAGACTGACTTTTCCTAAGATATGCTAGGAAATATTCTGTTGATTCTTAATAGAATTGGTTTTTCAAAGATATTCCATAAATAATATACTTATAAACATTGAAATATTTTGAATAATTTAGTTAGTGATCAGGGTTTCTTAAAGTTTCTCCTCTATTAGGACAATGATGACATAGAAAATAGGAAAAGCTAGTACTGAGTTACATGGGATCATTTGATGTTTTTTAGAAAAATGGTATAATAGATTACTATTTTTATTTTCCAAATAAGATGAAATAAATTAATAATTATTCCATAGTTCAGGGTCTAGAATGTATCTCTCTATCAATTATTAGATTTTGACCTATGAATTCAGTGATTATTATCCACATTTATCTGTGACTGGGTGCCCATATCAGATTAATAATTCTAAGAAAGAGTTTATTCAGGAAAATATGTTATGTAGTGATCATATGTTATAGTAGCATGGATATAGTTTTCATGGGACATGGAAACATGAGGAAATTTTGAGAGAGAAGAAGCCTCATCTTATCATCATTGAGTATTTTTTATAGTCATCCTGGGGATAAAAAATAATTGTTTTAGTAGATTGTAACATCTTATTACATTCATTATAGAACTTTTTATCCCATGTCTTTGATCCCATTTTTTGGATGTTATTATGGGTATTTTTTGATGTTATGGAGATAATATATAGTTTAATATGGTGTTGTTTCTTGTATGGGAAGGGATTGTTTCTAGAGATGCTGTATCTAATGGGAAATAACTAGTTGCATTATGGTGACTTGGGTTTGTTCTACTATTTTAGGCATTGCTACAGCATGGATAAACCTACTACATCATGGATAAATTGGATGGATCATCCGATTTAGGCATCGCTACAGCAAGGAGGAGTGTTTTAGAATGCAGGCACGAGGGATATATTTTTGGTTCCTAAAACATTCTGGGGTAGTTGTGTCGTGCTCTTTAGGAGGTTCCATATCCTTATTCTGGCTAAATAGGATATGGATGAGATCAATGCCATTGATTTTAAAGGATTGATGTTTTGGTGTGATTTCAGAATTACACTATGGGTTACTCCATTGTCATATGTTAAAACCTACTAACTATGACATGATATCCTCCACTATACTATGTTCTTTTTATAATCATTTATAAAATCCCAAACCATCTTTTTATATTCCAAACATCTATCATTCCACACCTATCTGGCCATTTGGTTTTTGGAGGTTCTCAATAGGTGATTTTTTTCCAACCAATCTTCTTCATGGATTGATATTTCAGTGGATGTGATTGATCTACCCTTACTATATGAAATCTTCATTTTCAAAAATTCACTTTAATATCTCATTCCATTTTCTACGAGTGATATGAACTCATGTTTTTTATGGATTGGGTCAATATTTTGATGGATCATGATTCTAGGGATTCTGTTATGACCCCCCTCAACATTGAATCCCCCTTGGAGGATCCTATTTCAGTTGTTTTTGTAACCATTTAAATAAGGTTAGGGGGTTTGATAAGGGTTTTCCAAAAAATGAATACCATGAGATATTTCTTGGGAATAATTTTATTTTAATTATTCATCTACACCATGAATCATGGAAATTTTGATTATCAATTAATATGGAATTGGTTTTTTGAAATAAAACATTTTTTAGTTTATTCATAATATATGGTTGAATATGAAAAAATATGACTTGATATGAAAAGATTTTTGATTAACTAATTTGATGATTTTTTTAGAGAATGACATTAAATTTAATGTTAATTTGAAAGGTGTGAATTTGATGAAAATCATATTTTTTTTATGTAATGTTGAACATTAATTTTACCATTTAATATATAATTGATTAATTTTATTGAGATTAATGATTTAATCATGATTGATTGATTGATTGAAAGAACATGTGAACCGAAGTTTTCATTGGGTGATTAGGATAAGAAGAAGGGGACATTAGATATTTGGTAGTGGAATGATGATAAAAACTATATGAAATCCATGTATGAACTGATTTTCCACGATTTATTGATTGATTCTATAGTAAATTCATGATCCATAGGGACATGTGCACACCATAATACATGGTGATTGAGCGAGTAGCGTGAGGATCATAAGTCCAAAAAATAACTAGCCATAGTACATATAACAATAGATTGTTACCTTGATTTGACTATTATATTCTAGTTATTATAAAACTATATTTTCACATCCACTACATTTTATCCAAATATTAATTTAATATAAGTTTACATATTTTCCAAATAACTCTTTTTAAATGATGTTCTCATGAAAAATATTTAATTCTTTTTTATGCATTATAGTTATTTAAATTGAAGTAATGATGGTCTATCAATTATATAAATTATTATATAAATTATAGTGAAATACTAAAAGGTTTTTTCCCACACACTCTATTTATGATTTTTTGTTTTAGATTTTTTTTTTCGAATCCCATGAAGAGATAATTTTCTACTTTGTGTGGGTAGGTCTACGTGATTCATTGGACCACTGGATTCATCAGATACAGTCGATACTATGATTAAATTATTACATGGATTTTCTAAGTCATCATACTAATGGATGTTGTGTACTAGTGGATGATGTATTATTTTTAAATAATTTCTTTCTTGTGGTACCGTTTTCTCCGTGATGGGTTTTTGGAATACAAACTATTTATTATTAAATCATTTCCCTTGCATTATTATGTGTTGCCAATTTTTTCATGTTAGAAATAATTTTTTATAACATCATAATAATTACCAGTCAATAGTTTTCAACCCAGGTGGAATAAGAATTCCCTTTGGTTCATGCCATTTTTATTGTGGGTACAATTTTACCAAGGTATTATTGATTGGTTAATTAAACATCATGAGATTTTATGAAGTTCAATAATCCTCATCTTGTCTAAATTTTCATGTTTGGTGAGTCATCTAACATGAATTCATGAAATTCATTCAAATTTTTTTTATTTTCATACCCAATTAATTATTTTGAGATGGGTTTTATGTCCATTCAATCACATTCAGTTTTCAAGTGATTTTCGCGTATGGAGGCACCCGAAAACATAGTTGGAAAATTGAACTGAAAGAGGGAACAATTAAGAAAAAACTGATGTCCCTCTACAAATTAATTATGTTTCATAAATGCATTACTAGACTGGGTTTTCAAAATTATAATGTTGGGTTTCACACCCATGATACACCTCGATAATTTATAACAAAGGTTAATTGTACACTTATTTAATAGTTCAAAAAATTTTGTGCCTATAAATGAATATATTAGTGGTTGAACAATACGAACATCATGGTTGGTGCATGGTTAGCCAAATGATGTATCCAATTTAGGTGTCTCATTTAATTTGGATAAATTACCAAATTTCATCTCCTTTAATTTCACTATTTTCTTCCTCCTTATGGAATTCGTGCAGATAGTTTAAGGGATTCATTGATTTTGTTCTCTCCTAACCTTTCACCCAATACCTATATATGATATTTGATCATTTATCTGTTGTTGTATACTTATAATTTTTGGTATTGCATTTTATCTTCTAACATCACCCTCCTTTTTATCTCAACATATGCTCTTCTAAATCCATGAATGTTAGTTTACCCTATTTATAAATAATTTTTATTAATTGATTATTTCAACTGATTCATCTAGAGTTGGAGGACACTATAAAATGATAAAGTGTATACTTGTAAGAGGCTGGTGGATAATAAATTTCCATATTTATTTCACTAGTATGTCATGGGGTGTTCACTATATGCGATGTATGGGTTTACCGTGTGAGACCCTGATAATTTATGTTACTATATATAAAATTATAAAATCTTGATTTGATATGATTGTTAGCATTATACAACTACACTCATAGAGGTCAATCTGGGTAAGGCATGCAGAGAAAAAAGTAAATTTTATGATAGGTTTTTTATTTAATTTAAATTAATTTTTTGATGTGATCGGTCCAATAGGAGCATGATCGGAAAATTATGAGGATTGTGGTGATGTCCAAACCTAGACTAAGGTGATGAGTTAGTTAGTTTGGGAATGGACAAAGACAAATGGGTGACATTGATCAAAGGTTGAGGTTACATGGTCATTAGATTGAGGTGATATGCTAATAAGGATGAGGGAATGACAAATGTTATCTCATATTGTGATGATCATCATGATTTAGAGACATTGTTATTGTGGCATGAGGTTATATAAGATCTGAATTAGGTTTTTTTGTGATTCCAAAACATTTTATATTTTTCCACACACCATTGAGGTTGTGTACACATAGATATGAGTTAGAACGAGGTGTTTTTGTCCTCACATTATTATTGGAGGATCCCATAGACTATATAGATTAGGTGATGGTGTTGACCATCATATGTATTGGGCGATCTCACTATTGAAATCCATGTATATGGTGATGGTACATCAGTTGACGGTGATGATACTATTATTTGGAAATGAGGATCTCCATGATACATTATTTTATTGATCCAATATATTGGGAGGATACCTATCATCATGCCTTAGGGCATCGACTATTGATCCAAACATGATTATTGTTTGAGGAATGATATAAATGTGCATCAAGACATCAACATAGAGATGACTGTGATATTCAATGTTGAGTTCTGGGAGACAAGTTACTTGTTTGGGTGTTCTATTTGGATTTTCTATTTCATGATTAAGGGAATGAGAAGCTGTTATTAACATTAAGTAGAATATGAGTGTTCATCTTGGTTTTTTTCCATCCAGGTATTCCATGGCCATTGAGCTTTAATCCTCAACATAATATTTATATATATAGACAGATGATGTATGCTATATTTTTAACATGGGAAATGTTTTCATTGATTACCTTCAATACCCAAAGTAGGGGATCTCAAAATTATTTAGTTTAGATGAGAACAAATTCGTGGTTACCTACTATGATTTATTCACACACCCTATATAGGAGCCACGTTACATGTTTATACTTTATTCTTCAATGACCACATAAGGGACTGATCTCAATAGTTGTACTATAGCCGTCAAGTTGGAAATTTTTTATGAGATAGATGGAAGGGGACTATTGTTGTTCATCCATTAGCTAGAGTTTCTTTTCATGTTTCTTCTTTATTTATATTGTTATGTACTGATGGTCATCCCTGATTGAACCTATTTTTTTATACACTATTTGTAGGAGATACAATGATATGTGTTACCTGATAATTGTATTGTTTTATACTACGTAATTGTATATGAATCCATTAAGTTTCGTTTATTATATTGATTAACTCTTTTAATCCACTATTATCTTATATATGGTCAATTATTATTATCAACATAATAGGGTATAGTCTCCCCCTATCACCTCTTACACGCTCACTTCTAGGTAGAATCATCTGGAATATGAGAAGGTAAGCATATGGAAAATTTTTCAACAGGACTAGAGAACTATTTAGAGTTGAATAAATGTAAATTTTCAACAAATGGTATTAGTGAATTTTTATTCAGTAGGATTTTGTGGCAGCATTTACCTGGCTACTAATGGAATCTAAGGAAATTTTCCTTGTTTATTTGTTCTTAATGTTTAGTCTTTGGTAAACTAGAGGAAGTTATTTAAATGATATAAGTTATAGATCTTTTTTTAGGGTTCCAAAACCCCATTCATGGATGATATACCATGTTTCCATGATTTGAAATTGATTTTTTAGTGTCATTTTACAGTTGATTTGAGTTCCACATAGGGCGATACCCATGAGTGTGATGGTTATCTATTATGTGTAAATTTACCCTAGCCCTATTATGTAATGTGAGGATTGGTTATGAATCCTCGTAATAATATATGATCATATGTTTTATTTTGATTTTGATTTTTATTAGGAAGTTGGAGGGAGCAAAAATTTGATGTGAAATTGGAAGTTTCTTCAAAAGAATATATATAATGTTTTCCAACTTCTCCTATTTTGGTGTCATTTTGCTCAATCAGTCGTACCATGTTGATCTAATGAAATCAGTATATGATTCTATGTGATTATATTTTCATGAGATGTATGGACCTGACCATGATGTGTGTATGTAGGGAAGATGGTAGGGGTGAGTGTCAATAAATAAGATAAACTATGATTTATTGTATAGCCTCGGGTGTAATTCCACTCAAATAACCCATATATATTATATTCTATATTTTATTCCAAACTATAATCTGGTTAGGTAGGGTTCATGAGGCTAGATGATAATTCACATTGGACCCTAATCTTGGTAGGTAAAGGTCCTTCAGTCCAGATATCTTGAGACAGGGTGCGAAATGGGAGTGTATGTTTGAGGAGATTCACATCCATATAAATTTTTCCCAACATATAATATGTATATATATACTATTATGGTCATTTGACCATTATATTGATATTCAATGGGATGTCCTAGAGATGGATTCCATTGTACTTTCATGAGGATGGTGATTTGTTACCACATAAGCATGCATGGGATTAGGCCCCTAAGGGTTGGGATAAGGTACTGGAGGGTCAAGATGATCATGATCTATATTAATAGGATCTGGTATAGTCAGTACAACAACATGTCCCAGACATTTTTCCATGGGAGGATGGGTAGCTCCAGGCGAGACTGATTCGAGTTATTTTTGGAATTGTTAGTGGTGATTTTTGGAGCTGACCTATCTATGGAGTACCTAACATGAGAGTTCTAGTCATTTCACCCACTAATATTCTCGAGTTAGGGTGGACTATATGGGTAAGCTAACCGGATCGAGTTATTCCAGACTATATTTGACCAGCTCAAGACACCGCATGTTTAGAGGGTGAAGCTGGCGATGTACAAACTTAAAGGACTATAAATGTGATGGCGGGATGTACTGGTACAGGTTTACATACATGGGGGGACTATCCTAGAATATTTTTTTGGAAATATAATTCAATAATTTATTCCAATATATGTTGAAGTTTGAAGGATCCATTGAGTTCACGAGTCTTAGACCTGGGAACACATCAATAATGGACTACATATAAACCATCATAGACCATTCTCATTTTTCACAAGATATGAAGGGAAATGGAATATATTGGGTGTGGAGATTTGAGGATAGATTTTGGAATGACATTAAGGTGAAGGTAAATATATTCATGATGGCATCCTTTTCCAATGATATCATCCATGAAATGACTGTAATGTATAGTTCTTTTGAACCGAACAAAAATACAATGAAATTTAATTTTTTGGTTTCCTTGTCAAGCCATTTGACAAAACAGGCTTAATAACTTCATTCTGAGAGCTGGAACACCTTTATGTGATATTTTGAGAATTGGGTAATGTCTTGAGAGGTCCTAAAATGATATATTGAGTTTCAAGAGTTGTGGCCCCCAGAAGTCAATGGTTTGGGTATTTTGAATAGGGTACATGGTTTTTATTAAACCATGAGGCCCAAACATTAAATATTTTGACCCATAGAGTGTGGTCAAAGGTGTTTTGAACGTTTTGAACATGATTAGACAAACCATGTTCATAGATTTCACAGTTGGTGTTTTGAGGAAATACCTCAGCACTGTTCATCATGCGGTTGTTGTATAGTTTGGAATCCATGTGACCCAAACCGTACAGTGTGATTCATTAATAAAAAAATTAATTTATTTAATTAATAAAATAAATGATAAAAAATAAGAATAATGGGAAAATCAGAAAAGAATGAATTTTTTTTCTAAAAACAACAATTTTATAATTATTATTTTTGATGTTGTTATTATTATAATTATTATTATTGTTTAGTTATTAACCCCTAAAAGTACGGTCTCTCCAATTTCCAACTCATCCATGTGTGAGGAAACCCACTTGGGGTTCTCTAGCCAAAGGTAACACATCCCTCTTGTCCCCCATTTATTCATCGATTTATCATAAGTTTTCTTCCACATTCGCTTCAGAATTTTCTAGGTAAGACATTCTCATTCACAGTCTTCCTCTTTTTTGGTTCTTATCCTCTCGTAGTCACCATATCTCATTTGGCTGAACCTAGGGGTTGGGATAATCTAGTTAATTTATTTTCTTCTGGTGTTGGGGTGTGCGATGTGTCTTTTGGGACACCATTGTGTATGTTTCTGTTTTCAAAACTTAATTGAAGGTTTTTCATACCTTATTTGTCTTGTCCACATCGTTGTTTTTTCAATGATTTTTGGTCATCAATGAAGCGTGTTACAATCACAAGGGTCAATGGGGGCTTGCCTGCATATGCATAATTGGGAATATACCTATGTGAGTTCCCTAGTAATATATTTTTTTCTCCCATGGATGTATATATATTCATATGGGGATATGTTTTCTCATGTATATATATGTAAAATTAATACATAGGTAACTGTTAATGGGTATATGCAACTGATCATTATGTTAGGATACCCTTGTACACTATCATGTCCATGTGAATATGTACATAGGGTATTGGTGAACTTATGTATATGTGAAGGTGAATATGTTGAGATATGGGAATGATCATCTTATAGTGGTCACCAATAAAAGATTCAGGCTAAAAAGTGTTTTTCATAGGCATCCCCTTGAGGTAGGATCCCCATACACTATCCCATAAATTTAATTATGCATTAATTAATTGTTTTAACATATTTCATAGAAATATTTTAGTGTTTTTTCATTTTTAAAATAAATAATAATATAATTTTTTTCTAATTTTTAGGAGATATGCTTAAATATTATAAATGATTTTTTTTACAAGAGAAGTCTTGATTTTTAAAATAATCCTCTCCTGTGGGGGTGTTCTATCTTCTAAGATAAGAATTTTTTATTAGACTTGTATGATTTCTTGGATTTTTGAATTGTTGTTCCATTATGCTTTGAGATTATGAATGATATAAGGAATGTTTAAGATATAACCTCTAATGGGACTAGAAAGTGGAGTTTCCAAATTAAAATTTTCTGAGATCCATGTTACAATAATTACATGAATCATCATATAAATTGAATGACTTGGCCTACTTTACAAAAATAGGAATTCCCGTGTTAGATTTTTGAGTTATCTTATGGAACATTATAAGAAAAAATTAGATATTGGCAAGTGAATTTCCATGATTATTTATAATTTAAGGATGTGACATATATACTTAATGGAATGAAATCATCTAAATTCATTTCTTTTCTTGTTATGATACACTAATATGTGCGTCGGAGAGAAAATAGATTCTGTATTCAAGGCTCATAGAGATACTCACATGCTCGATGGTTTTTGACCCGATTCGCCAGGGGATACACAATTTTTTTCCGAATTCGGGATTCTCAAGCATTTTATCACACACCTAAGTGATACTAGTTCCCTAAGTGAGATTTCTTTGAATAAACCATTGGAAATGTGGATATTTCATTCATTAGGTGATACTCAGCCCCGTACGGGAGATACCTGAGATGGGAATAGAGTTACCATTCCCAGATTGATACTTGGTACACCTTATTAGTAACCATATACCAGAACAGAGGTATTTTATTACAATATATTTTCACATTTTGACACTTGTGGTCCTTTTTTGATCACCATGGATGGGTATGTGAGACCACAAGTGGATTAAATGGATTTCATGTTTATCATGTGAAATGTAATGTTAATTTTAAGGGTTATTATTAATTATATATATTTATTCCATTGTAATATTATATGTTGATATGGTTCACTTGACATGGGCCGAAAGAGGATATGGTTTTCTTAATAGGGACTCATGGATGGACTCGTGAGATTGATGGGTTATGACCTGATGGTCCATGGGTGATGCATTGGCATTCTAGGTGAGGGATTCTCAGGATGTTTTTTATAATCTGGAGTCATTCTATTTCCCTATGGGAGAATCCATGGACATACCCATTAGAAATATGGATATTCCATGCCTTGGGTGTTACTTGGTCCCCCACATGAGATACCTTGTAAAAACACGAAGTTTTCATGCCTTTAGTGATACTTGGGACGCCAAATGGGCCACCGTTGATGGGATCAGTGGTATTTAAATACTTCTTATATTCCTAATTTGATACATGGGAACCATTTAGATTGCCTTTGGAAGGAATGAGACTCCCCAACTATATTTTATGGAATGGTTGTGTTTCATTTTTTGTAAATAATTTCATCATTTCATGTGCCAAACTTTTTTCTTCTAATTTATATCGGTTCATGTACTTGTGATCTATCTCCCCATCTTTATAGCATACCTATGTGACAACATGTGAATTATACCCCAAACTGATGGACATGTTTGGGGTATGGAATCCACAATGTGCCTTGTTTACTTTTGGACTCATAATTATATATATATATATATATATATTGTTAATTGCATAGTTACCACATTATAAGTATTTTACATATGATAAAATAGGTGGTGTGGGATGGGTTTCCATTCAAGAACTCGTACCAAGATGTTACTATTTAGTTTTTTGTTACTCTGTATTTTCACTATATTTACTACACAATAATTTTTTATTTCACTACATATATTGGGATTCAAACTATGCATTCCAACTTGCTAATATTTTTATCTCAAACCCTGATCAAGAAGCCATTCCACTAGGGTACCCAAGTAGACTGTCTATTTGAAGGACCTTTTTTGAATCCTTAGGTTGAATTTACTATACTTGGAGAGTTAGGATCAATGGATTGGGATGGATCATAGGATGCTCGTGGAGATCACCTTCTGAGGAATTTAGTTTTTCTCTCGATCAATGAATAGTAATGTGTGGTTTCTTATTGTATCTTAATTGTTTTTATTTATTCATATCTTCATTTACATGAATGCATTATTTGTATAAAATGGAGTTAGAAACATTTATTTAGTTATTATTATTTTTCTTTTGCTACTATTTTACTTTTTTCTGTTATATTATTCTGATGTTTTATTCTATTTAACATGTGATATACCATTGTGAAACCCCAATTATAAGGGTATAGTCTATGATCTATATCTTCTTAGGCCCTTGCTTCTATTCAGTAGCCTATGGAATACAGGGTGGCCTGATTGAGGCCTTGAGACCCACTGGTCCAATAACCACCTTAGTGGCGAGCTGAGTCTTGATGTTATAAAGTTAGATCAGAGTATAAGTTTCCATTTTATTATTATTTTACATTGGTAGATAGGACACTAAGAATGAGTCGGTGCTTGGGAAATAGTCATTCCTTGAACTAATCTCCCTATGTATAGGGAATATCTAACTAACTAGGGATGGGGTTATGTTGATTCTATTTGGCATTACATATGATATGATATCACCTTGAGTGAGTGGTGCATTTTCCAATTTTTATAATTTATGGAATTTTATTCAATTTTTCCACTTTCTTGGTATATATTGGATGAATTATTTCATTCAACATAAAAGTTACATAGGAAATTCACATTTCATGCATATGACATAAAATGTATTGTGATTTATAGGTTACCTACTTATTTTACTATGTTTCAGGAGTTATATGTAATTATTTTCCATTCATTAGGATGAATGGTTGTATGACATGATTATGTGATTATATTCCACATTTCATATTTATTTATCATTTTTATGTGTATTATGATTTTTTTCTAGTTTCCATAATTCATAGTTCTTACTTCTTGTTCTAATAGGCTAGTTTTGTTTTAAAATATAAATTATTGTGATTTGGAATGGGATCTTGTATTCAATTTTAATGTGTATGGGCACCATATAATTGTGAAATGTTAACCTGTTTACTTGAACCATATCATAATTTTTCTAAAGAACTTTAGAAACTATTTTATAAATATGAAAAAATATATTAATGTTCTAATGATAAGTGATGATATTTTCATTAAATGAGATTTTAATTCCACATTTAATGTGTATGGGTGATTTATGTATTTTCAGATGGACACTCTTATCAAAGAATTGTTATATATATATATGATAATTTTATCTTCTAAATGGAATATAAATGTAAAGGGTTCTTTATCTTCTTATTTTAAATGAATTACTTACCTTCCAATTCACAACCGGACCCAATCTCGTCAGTTGGAGGATTTATTCTTATGATATGACCCATATTGGTGTTTAAACATTTATGGGTTAAGAAAATACTATTGGGTTATATTCTGAAGAACCAAGGTTGAAATGATGGGTCACTTATATATCTCTTTACATGTTACTACAAAAAGAGAAATTTATTTGATAAATTACTTATTTTTTTGGGATATTAATAAATGATTGATTTTTTTGATGGAATATTTATGAGAAATTCTTTTTCTTATTCGATGATATAGTGAAGTCTATAAAAATGTTAATTTTATTATAAAATGTTTATATGGAGGTTATAATATTATTTTAAATGATTAAGGAGTGAAATTTGATAATTGTGATGACCTGAAAATGGGACATATGTGGTATCCTTGGATTTAAAACTCATATAATGGTCTTTTAGATATCTCTGTAATATGAGTTAGAATAGAAACATGAGTTTTTTCTCTAGGTTTTACTTTTTAGTAATAGATTAAAATATAGGTGTAGGGCCTACCGAAATCGACTCAGCATAACAATCTGATGGGTTTAATGTATTAATTTATTTAATGGGTTATCTTTTGGACTGTTACAACTTTATAGTTTATATTATTTACTAAATCAATTGAGTTTAAAATTTTGAGTAATTTAGGTGAAGTTGTCCATATTAGTAATCTTTGTAATCAAATGAAACCCTTATTCAGATGAGTGGACTGCGATTTAGGTCCCTTTATATTGGATTGAGAAATGATTAATGACTGGTTTCAGTATGTTAGACATACCTTAGGTATGGTTGGCTGCTTCGTAGGTTTCCTGACCATTTTTTCTTTTTTCTTAATGGATAGTGTGGTATGTCATCATCATGTTTAATGGTTATATAGGGTAATACGACTTTGTGATAAATCTATTCCTTGACCATATAATACATGAATTCATAGTGTTAGTAATCCTAGTGGTGGTATCCAAAATGTGTCATATTGCTTCTAAATCATAGGGTAGTATGTGTTCACGTTTTTGGTGTCATCGAGTGTAAAATGTGTTAAATAACTAGTTTGGTTTGGTGAAATATTTGATCCTTCGGCTATTGTGTGTGGTCTAAGGTTCTCTTCGGAGAAGAGTGACCTTCATGTTAAAAAACTGAGTTAGTCTCAATGCTCAGGAAGTTATTCATGGGACATTACTGTTTTGGCATGTCGTTCAGTTCCGTTTTGGTTTCCATGTCTAATTCATTGTATTTGTGAGTGTGACTCATAAGATAATCACACGTTCTCTTATGGTGAATATGAAATAGTTCACTTGGGAGAAGCTGGTCTATCTCATCAACTGATGGCTAGGACACTACTATATTAGGGATCCCCGTGTTGGTTCTTTTGTATGTGTACATCCAAGTATATGGAAAAAACCTAAGAAGAAAATTTGAAATGGTCCCTCATTCATAAATGAATTTGAGGATGGTGAGTTTTGAAATTGTGTCAGTGCTTCCTCTTCAACATTAATCTGAGTGTGGTTGGTCATATATGTATCCTTTTGAATCATCATCACTCTTAGAAAGACTTTAGTGGTTAAATTTTGAATGATTAAGAAATTCCTTAAGGAACATTTGATCAGTTTATGGTGATCTGTCGGTAGGTCAAGTCATGTTTCCTTCAAGGCAAGTCAACCAGTTGTGGTTCGAAAATTCTTCTATCAGGTAATTAGATATTATTGATAGTAAATCATTTCAATTACTATAGTCTAATCTTCTTAGTGATGATAATATCCCATATCATGACTTTTTACTATATTTATTAAGATATCATCAGTTTTGAGTATTGATAAAGCAGTAATAGAAATGTGGTTATTTGGGTTATCCATTTTGGTGTTGCACAGTAAATCAAAGTTCATATTGATTCATGTTTAGTTCCATTTGATACCTATATTCTGATGTAGGAATTCCATGGATCGGCTATTGGGCACCATTTGTTAGTTCTGACATGACTTCGAGGATGATGTCTCTATGGGAACATTCAATGATCTGCTATTGATGTTTTGGTGTTTTACCACTTTCTAACTTTTAATCATGTTTATAGATTACCTTGGGTTAGTTTCATGGTCCCCATTCATTTGAATATGAGATTATTCTATACATTTTTTTTCCTCTAAGGTAAATCTAAAAACGGGATAAAATTCAGTCATTTTGATTTGTAATGAACCTCTAGTCATGATGATGCGTGACAGATAAAAAATGTTTAGGAGACGTTTTGACAAAGGAATATCACTACAATTCAGGTAGGTACATTAGTGACTATGTTCAATGTACGTTGGAGGTGCCTTTGGCGAAGGAATCTATGTTTAGTTGGAAATGTGTTAGCCATCCACACCCAACAACCTCAAGAATAGTCAGTCTGGAGTGGCTTGACTTGTCTTCATTTACATCAAATGTTTCTGATTGAATTAATAAGGTTTAGATTCATATGTAGGTTAATATGACCATTTTTAGTGGTTGTATACACTTTTAAAGGAAATCATGTAGGACTTGAATCATTTTGGTTGATTGAGATTCAACTATTCATTTTTAATGAAATCATTTCAGAAGTATCCTTGGAAGTAAAAAATGAATTTCGTATATTAAATTTAATGGTTAGAGGTTCCATGGATCGAAATTTTCCCCCTTTAATATTGATACATATGGTGTGGAGTAAAATCATTCTAATGTTTATTGAGATAATGAAGTGATCACATATCATGCTAAGTAGGCTCAAAAAAGCTCTGTTTTTAATGTCTTGGTTGGAAAATAATCATTGGATTAGGTAACGATTGTTTAGGTTTCATATGTTAATATTAATCTTGTAGGTGAATTGGATTTTGGGGAACATAATTCAGCCGTTTTAAGAAGGATTCACAACCCCTGTAATTCATTTTTTGATTTCGTTATTTTCATATGCTTCTTGGTGATGAGAAGTTCTAAATATGATAGTTTGTAACATTCTACTCTTTTTAAATGGACTACAGTGTAAATTAAATTAAATTTATTGATTTTTAGATGTCCCATTTTACGAAATGATCATAGTAACTTAATTATAAGAACTGCATCATTTTTATGTATAATTTTTATACTCGTGCAAAGGATTGAGATGTTCCTCGAATTCTCTGTTGAGTGTATGCAGTATTGATCCCCATATTTATATTTTATGGTTTCTCAAAAGAGGTTACATTGTTTTTTTGGGAACCATGTATCCCCAAAAAAACCATGTGACCAATATTTGTGGGTCATAGGAGGTGTACACAGGCTGCGCGTGGTTTTCCAGACCCTGCTCTAAGCCTATATGGTTGGTGTTTTGAGGTATTACCTCAACACTGTACATCACATTTTTGGAGAACGGTTTGGGAAACCATGTGACCAAAATCATGTGATGTGATTCTTTTAAAAAAAATTACAGTCATTAAAATAAAATTTAAAAAAATTGTCAAAATTAAAATAAATCTTAAATATAAAAATAAATATTAGTTTTTATAATAATAATATAATTATTATTGTTTTTTTTGTAATTATCATTATTTTTTGATGTTGTTATTATTATTATTGATTATTTAATAACCCTAAAAAATAGGGGTCTCTCCCATTATCTCCCCCTACATTCGCGATGCACACGCCCTCCTTGGGATTCTCCAACCACAGACAACACACCTCTATTGACCGCCTATTATTCATGTATTTCTCACTGGTTTCCATTATATTTCTCATAAAATCATCAAGGAATGATTTCATCTTTCATTCCCTTGCAAATTTTTTCGTTTTTCAACCCCTTGATGTCTCCCTATCTCGTTTGGTATAACCAATGGTTTTGGTTATTCCAGTTATTTTTTCCTTCATTGTTAGGGCGTGTGGTGCATCTCTTAGGACTACATAGTGTATGATTCAGTGTATTCCACTGAAGTAAAATCATTTCAGAAATTATTTGGTTTTATAATTATATTTTATGTAAGTATGTACATCCTCTATTTGGTTTCAACCTTTATATTTTGGGCGTTGTAGTTGTTTTATGTATACTAGTAATTTTTTTTACAGAGTTCTTTTCATTCTTGGGGCAGGTTCGAGTCTCAAGGGTCAAATATGGCTTGCCTTTGTATGCATAGGTATGAGTATATCTATATTATTTCTCTAGTTAAATATAAATTATACCATGATAATGAATAAATTTATATGTGGATAGGTTTTCTCATGTATATATATGAAAAATGCATAACTAGGTGACTGTTAATTTGTATATGCATTTGAGATATATATAAGGATACACTTGTACATATATGTGTACATGAAACTATGTAAAAAGGGCCTAGGTGTCCTAATGAATATGTTATGGATAATATTCTCATAGGTGGGAAGAATATGCATAGAGTAGTATCTAATAAAAGAGTAATGTGATAATCTTTTTGTTTTGGTCATCAACTTATGGTAGGATCCAATTCCCTTTCCCCTTAAATTTAATAATTAATTTATTTATTACCTTCACACCTTTCTTAGACATTAATTAGTGATGTGTATTTTTTAGAATAAATTCTTCATTTTTCAATATGGGATCATTTAATGAAAATCATAAATATGATAAATTAATTCTTTATCAAAAGATGTCAATATTTTATGATAAAGTTCATCCAACAGAGATGCACTAACTTCTAATATAAAAAGTGGTGCCAATATTTTTATTCATTCATAGTTTTTTCATTAATGATTCATTATGAGAATTTGTTATCATTGATATAAGGAATGTTTGTGATATTGTATCTAATGGAAGCAGAAAAAAAATCCTCATTAAATTGTTCAATGAACCAAGGCACCATATATGTAAATGACTAATCTTATAAATTGAATGACTTTTACTGCTCTATAATAAGTGGAATGCCCATGTAGGATATTTGCAGTTTTACCATGAATCATTTTAGGAACAACTTAATCCTTGATAAGTTAATTTCCTTGATTTTATTTCAGTGAATGATGTGCAATTTTTATTTAATGGTGAGAAATCATATAAGTTGTTTTTATTTCTTTTTATGACGAACTAATACTAGTCGGGAGAGAACATTAGTTCCATTTTAAGGATGCATGGATATACTCACGAGCATGAGGGGTTACGACCTAATTCACTAGTGTAGATGCTTAATCCATTCATTAATGTGATTTTAGGGATATTTATTATACTCTTAAGTGATTTAGATTCCCTAAGGGAGAAAATGTGGATGAAACCATTTGAAATATGGATATTATATTCCTCAGGAGATACTCATTAACCTCTATGAGATACCAATGATGGTATTAGAGTTACCATATATGAATAGATACATATTATGCCTTGTGGGCACATTGGAAAATATTGGTGGTATTGGATTATATCTAATATTAATTTTTCATTGGGGAACCTTTGTAGATCACCTTGAATTGTAATGAAACTCCACAAATAGATTTCATTGATTTCATTTCTTACTTGTGCATTGAAATAATTATTTGAATTATATTTATTATCTTTATATTTTTCATTCCTTAAGAAATTAAATTTTGATATGCTTTACTTGACACGAGTTAAGAGAGTAAATGGGTTCAACATTAAGTACTCATGGATGGACTGACGTGGTCAATTGGTTATAACCCGATGCACCAGGGGTGATGATTTTGCTTTCAATGTGAGGGCTTCCCAAGAGGATTATTATACACCTAAGTGATATTGGATACCTAGGGGAGAAAATTTTGATCAACCAATTGGAAGTAATTATATTCCATTCCTTGGGTAATATTTGATCCCCTATGTGAGATCCCTATTATATACTCTAGGTTACTATTCCTCGAGTGAGACATGGGGAGCCTAACGGGTCACCATGGATGGGCTCGGTGGTATTGGATGACATAGGATGTTCCCGTGGTGATAATTAAGATCATTTGTAGATCACAATGCGAGGGATTGGGACCCCACCATTATATTTGACAGATCGATCTTATTTCATTGATTTAATTATTTTCCTAAATACTTATGACATAATTGTTGCTTCTAATGTATATTTGACCACGTACTTGTGATGTTTCTCCCATGGTTACTGGAATATGTATGAGGTGACATTTATATTAGACTCCAAGACGATAAAAATTCATGGGGGTATGCCTTACTCAGTGTTCCTTGTTATTTTTTGGACTTGTACATAGGTATGTTTTCACATACATGTTCCCCCATTCAGTTATCTAACTTAGTTATAAGAAGTGTCTATGGGATGGGTGACCATTTAGGACTCTGGAATGAGATTCTATAATATTTTTTCACATTTTAATTAAACAATATGGATGAATTCTGAAATTATATTTCACTAAATTTATTTTGCATGACATCGTCGATGCCTTCCTACTGAGATTTTTATCTCACACACTACTCAGTGGACCATTAGATTGGGGTACTTGAGTTGAAATTTTATTTTCCTATCATAGGGTTATTTCATTTGCTAAATTGTATTTACCTGAGGATATAGGAGAATATGAATGATATGGATCTCCGGATTATCATGGATATTACCTTCTATGTATTTTAGTTAATTTATCGCTTCATGTATAGTACTGTGTTGTTTCATGTTATATGTCAATTGTTTACAGTTATGTATCATCAATATGACATGAATGCATAATTTCAAAAAACTATTTAGTCCACTTTTATTAAGTTATTATTATAATTATTCCAATATTATATATCTTTTGGTTATTATAATTATTTTTTGTCTTCTATTTGCTTATGATATACCACTATGCTACTTTGATTAAGTTGTTATAGTCTCCTCTCTATCACCTTTTAGACCCTCAGTGTTATTTGAAATCCTCTAGGATATGTGGAGGTGCACATGAAGACATGGGACCCACTAGTCTATCCACCATCTTACATATGATCCAGTTTGGGATGTTACACTGATAGCCAAGGGGAATATAAAAGAATAGTCATATTCATTCTAAGGGATGTTGTTATGTGATCCGATCAATGGTGCTTCAGGTGGTAAGAAATGGGGTCTTGAAATGTCTGAGTAGGGAAGGTATGCAATTTAATTACGAAACACTAACTCGTAGTGTTTCTTTAGTATATTCCTTATAGTACGGATATTAAGCCTATGTTATGATCCATTGTTATCGAGTTTTGATGTAGAATTCGTTGGGAATCTAGATGTGTCATTTAGAGAGGTTTTGTAGGATTCCATCTTGGAAATCTTTTACATTGGAATCAGGGATGACTCTAGGATATGAAGTCATCCCAGGAGTGGTACCATGAGTATATAGATAGGATTCAACTGCACAAAGAGGTTTTTTAAAACACAATAAAATCTAGTACTAGGTTTAGAGGTTATTAGATGGTGTAGCTCCATAAGTAATCTAGGACATATGTTGTTATAATTCAGGAAAGCTACACGTAGTAAAGCTTTCGGGTGAAGAGAATACCAGGGAGCCGAAATTATTCAGTTTTATTCCATGATTACGGGAATAACATGGTCTTCTTTTGATTGTATTTGGCTAGTTTTTATGAATGAAGTGTGTGTGTATTGATTTTCTTCTAACCATGTGTTGTTTAGTATGTTGTAATTGGTAATGATGTATGATATATATATATATATATATATAAATGAGTACCATTTGAAATAGTTTTTTATAGGAATATATATGATATAGTTCTATATGTGGTGTATAGGAAACTAGGAATCAATGAGATGCTACTTCTATGTGTGCTATATGGGAATATATATTTTTATGGAAATGAATATTTAAATATCATGTAGGATTATTTTGAGAACCTACTAATGTGATGGAATTATGGGAATCAAGTTATATGAGGATTTTGGATTATTTTATGGTGTGAGACATGTGGATATGGGAATCCGATGAGATGTAGAACATGATGGGTGGCAGATATGAGACGAGTCTGATTTGAGAACCTGATGAGGTGCAGGCATGATAATACATCATGGGGGACATTTGAAATTACCCAATGATTAATAAATATAAATTCCCTTCTTATAATTATATCATATATTATAATCACCTTAAATCACTATGCAATGATCTAATTATTACTAAGATACAATTAATCACTATATAGTATGTTCTGTGATTTAATTTTAGAAAATATGACATACACGGTTGTGATCGGTGAGATATTTTTTAGTCTAATAAGACAACTATGTATTTTTAATGAATTTTTTCTTACCCTTTTTTTAGTAATTCTACCCTTATGAAAAGTAATATGAATCTTATTAATACTAAATCATCCATGTAAATAGTGATCCTTACAAATTAATGTTGAAATAAAATTTATCCATCCTATAAGAGAAAATATGATATAATTATAACATAGTGTGAGTATTTTTGTGGGTCATGTATATTTGATTTTGATTTTATGTATAATCTAATAATATAAAAGAATTTTTTTTATTATATATTCATAATTATGTATTTTGATAACTGATGATTATATAATAATTTTGAGAGACCTTCTTTATTTTTTCAAAGTGTTAGAAAAGCATTTTCAATTTTAAATACTATATTCTTTATTTCAATTAGGATTTTAAGTAAAAATTAAATTTCACATATTTAGAAAATCATATTCATAAAATGAAATTATCTTTTGAATTCTACACATTGAGAAATGGTTCGAGTGAATTTTTTGATTTTTCTGAAATACCTTAATTTTTAGTGAATTGTAAAATACAGTAATTTGGTGGTGTTTTAAATTGTATGTTAAAAATGGTATTTATGTAGTTATGGATGATGTAAGCACCATGGTTACAAAAAAACATGCACATATTACTGTTTTTTAACAAGAATCAATACTATTTCTTTTATTGATCAAAATAAAAAAATAATGAATAAAATATTGTGAAAACCCCTCCTCTCTTCCACTATGAATACCACCCCATCCTTAACTCTTCTATTCACTCCTCTCAAGACATGTTCCTAGTAAAAATTCTACTCAAATACTACCCTAATCCCCTAAACCACGTCCATAAGCTCCTATCCTCTTCAAAAGAACAAATCCACTCCCTTAAAGAGGTTCTCAAGGAAGATATATTCAATATGTAAACTCCTTTTTTCATTCTTTTATTTTCTTTCATGTTCCATTCTTTCTTTTTCATTCCTCATCTCCTAACATCAAAATATTATGATAACTCATTCACACCACATTCAATAAAATTTTATTATGAAAATTTAATAATTCATCATTGTATCTTTATTTCAATAATTTTACACCAGAAATGAAAATATCATCCGAGATTTGTTAATTTTTCACATTCTAGGACAACAAGTTTTCAATCTCTATTATCATCTTAAATTACGTTAATGAAACCTTTTTGATGGTTTAACCATACAATAATACATGTATTATGTCTAATTAATTTTTTTGGGAATATTTTGTACACGTTATATTACTTTAGAATAAAAAATCGTTTCGATGTGATCAAAAACATCCATTTAACCAAAACAGTAACATTGTAGTTTTATATAATGATTCAACTTAATTAAAATAAGAAAATGAATCTTATATCCATGTAATCTTATGTATGTTAACTAATAACTTACAACATCAATTCTTTACAACCATTCTCGTATAATATGTTTATCCATACATTTATATAAGTATCTCAATCATGAAAACCAAAGAAACAAACAATGAAATGGAACACCTTATCCCATATAAAAGGTATTGAATGAACATAATAAGGTTATAATAAATAAAATAAATAAATAACAGGTTCTATAAATACTAATTAATGAATTTAAATATGTTATAATGGGCATTAATATCATGTGAAAGACACCTTCAGACATAAGGTATGGGATTCAACCGGAATCTCCTTTATTCCTTCATACTTCTCTATCATTATTTTTACCCAAATGAAGCTATAATATATTTTAATTTAAATATTCTAAATTATTTTAATATGAACCAAAATCATGTATCAACATCCATTCATCATTCACTTTCATGTATATACATTTGTTTAAATGATTCCATCTTCAATACTTCCCAGTAAGCAAACCTGCCATCAGGGAACATTCTAAATTCATACCCAACTTCAAATAAACAATATAATCTGAATTTAGTACACCATTATTATAATAAAAAAACTATTTTTATTATGAAAAATATCTTTTTTTACATGTGGTTTTATGTAAATGGTTATTCATGTTTATTTTTTATATTACCTTCGATATTTTCATTTAACCACAATAAAATGTTTTATTTCTATTGTTCCTTGAGTACACTATTTACATGTTATTACATCAAGTTGACTTAAATTTTAATGATATGTTCCTATTATAACATATAATTTTCCTTGAATTTTCTTATTCCATTCTATCATGGACACTTTTATGATATTTTTATTTTTATGCTTTACCACAAGAATATAATACCCATTTCCTTCCCACAGGTAACCCTTATGTTTATGTGTTATTGGTTATGTATGATTATATATGTGGAAAAAATATCCATGAACATGTTATGATGGGGGTACCCAGATAACGCTCTAATTAATTGGGTATAGTTGAGTCTCCTAATATGTTAAGGGAAGCTATATTATCACTTAGTCGTGACTCATTTTACCATGTGAAATGGTTTGGGTAGTTAACCATGATGTGTTCTCCATTATGTGAAACAAGCCTTGAATAGTGATAAAGACTGGTTTTAAATCACTTCGACATTACTATGACTCTATGTTTATATGATACCATGTCTATATGATATTATTTCATATATTTCATTCCTTTTTATATCATTATTTCATTCTTTATCACTCATATCCTAAAACTATATTATAATTTTTATTACCTTTTGGGCTTTTGGATCATCCATTTGTCCATGTTATCCCAAGGTTATCTTATGAATATATATGTTCACAATAGAAGTTAGGGGGTATTTATGAACACTAAATAATGACATATTATATTTAGTCCCATGTTTTATGTTCTTTTTACATAGACATCAATGATGATAGACTTCGTGATATTTGGCCTGTAATATGATGCTTTATTGTGCTTGAAATCATGAAATGATATGTGTAAATTGATAGTGTCTTGAATATATATTCCTTTAGAACCTCATTAAAGGAATGGATTTGGTTTTTGAATTGACCATGGGCTTTGGGATGTGGGAGAGCAGCTTAGGGAGGGATTTGAGAAGAATATTTTATTATTTTTCCCAAGACATGCAATAGTATTTATGTTTTTGATAAAAAATATTAATATATGCATGTGAGATCAAACCCAAGGTTCTTACATGATCCATGACTCATTAAATACTGTATTTAACATATAATTTATATATACATCAAATTATTATATTTTACTATTCACAAAAAATCTTGTATTTTAGAAAAATATAAATAATTTACCCCACCATTATTCGATGTGTGGAATTCCAAAATGAAGTCCATTTTATGAAAATAATTTTTTATATATGAGAAATTTAATTTTTAATTTAAATTATAATTTACTTCAAAAATATAAATTTTATAATTTAAACTATTTTTTCTAACACTTTAACATTTTAATTATGGTCACATAAAATTTTCAAAAAATCATAATTCATCAAATTAATTATTTATCGATACATTATATAAAAATAAATTTTATTTTAATTTACTAAATTATTAATTAAATTATATTTAAATATACATGGATAAAATTAATACCAACACTATGTTATAATTTTATCATTTTGTCACTTAATATGGATAAATTTTATTTGTACTTCCATTGGTAAGGTTGCTTATTGAATTAGACGATTTACTACTCATAAGGGTCGTATTACTATTCATAATGGTCACTTTACTATTCATAACGGTCAGTTACTATTCACCAAAACAATGTTTGTCTAATTGGACTCTAATCATCTTACTAATCGTAGCCGTGTATGTTGGATTTTTGAAATTCAAATAATCGAAGTGATAATACTATTTTTAAATGTCTAATAGTAAATTGTAGTTTGTTGTATTTTGATTTCATTGAATTGAACAATTTTACATAATTATAAGATGTTAATTTACACTGATTAAACATTGGGTCATTACATTCTTCCCCCCTTTTGAAAATTTTCATTGAAATTTCAATTTTCATTCTATATCGTAAATAGGAGAAGGTAATTTTTCTTCATTGACTCCACTAGTTCCCACGCTTCCCCTTCATACATAGGGTTCTGCCATAGTTCATTGACCAGATGACTAATCATGTTGAGTAGAACTATATCTCTATGATCCGAGATCTTCAATGGCCTCTCCTCTTAAGAAATATCATTCTCTAACAATAATACCTTTGATGATAGTAAATGTGAAGGATCTGGTATGTACATCCCTAAAAGAAATACATGTAATATATTATATACTATAGAGATGGTAGATGGAGTGGAAGCTGATTGGCTACAACACCAACTATATCACGAATCTCCAATGTGTCGATGTACCTAGGAATAAGATTTCGTTTCATCCCAAAATCCATTACTTTCTTCCTTGGAGGTATGTAGAGGACAACCATGTCTCTTAAGATGAACTTATGCTCTTGTCGATGATTTTCTTCGTAGCTCATTTTTCATCATTGGGCTTCCTCGATATGTTGTTGAATGGTTTTCACCTTCTCCACCATTTCATTTTCCATTTACTGTCCTATTAGATTATGCTCACCGACTTCATCCCAACACGCTGGTGTTTTTCCCCTTTTCCAATCATGGTCATTATATGGTGCCATCTTGATACAAGAGTATAAACTGTTGTTGTAAGATAATTCTAACAGTAAAATATGTTGGTCTTATCCTTCTTTTAAGTCCATATAACACACACTCAATATGTATTCCAGTGGTTTAATAGTTTTCTCAGATTGGCCATTAGTTTTAAGATGATAGGTTGTATGAATTTAAAATTTAGATCTTAGATAATGTCGGAGACCTTTCCAAATCATCATTGTGAATTTCATATCACAATCGAACATAATAGATATTGGTAATGCATGTAGAATTACAATATCATTGATATATATTTGTTTAAGTTGATCTAATGGGATTTCCTCTCAAATTGCGAAAAATTGAGTTTTATTTTTTAGATGATCCACAATGACCCATATAACACAGTTTACTCTAGATATCCTTGGAAGTCCAGTGACAAAGTATATAGTGATGTTCTCTACTTCCATGTTGGTATGGGTAGTGTTTGTATAATCCCCATAGAATTCAATGTTTCATTTATTTCTTGTTGAGATTCCAAGAACTTTAATGTATATTCAGCAATATCCTTCTTCGTATTATTCCTCCCAAATATCTTATCAGAGATGTCAATACATCATTTCCCTCCATGGGGTTATAAAGATGGTTGAGCTATGGGAATCATTTAGAATCTCATTCCTAATCATTGTATTAGAGGGTAAATATAATCTAGGATTAAATCATACAAATCCTTAAATTTATAGGATTTCATATTTCCTATAGCTTCCATCCATTTCTGAATTTCCACATTTTTTCATTGAGAATAATCTATTTTCACTATGGGGAATTAATGACCAATAATTTGATAATGGATAGATGATATTCCCATATTAATAGTTCTCATGTTCATCCTATGAAAATATTAGATGATTGGATCCTTTTCAATTATCATCATTGATAATGATGTTGGATCCTTTCCACATAGAGCATCCTACAGCTTATTCCCTTACCAAGATGGTAGTGGATTGAGTAGTCATTATTCTTGAAGAGATCTAACCATCTTCACTGGAACATATTAGTCTCTTTCTATGTGAATATATTTGAGACTCTTGTGATCTAGATATATATCACACTTCTCCCCATAGAGATAATACCACCATATTTTCAATGTATTGGTCAAAAGAGCCAACTCCAGATCATGCATCGGATGGTTTTGGTCATGGATGTTTAACTACATTTAGGTGATGGCTATCACTTTTCAATTTTCAGAAGCACACAGCCTAGTAACTTCATTGAGGAAACACAATACACAATAAAGAGTACTATACTTTTTGGAAGTGTGAGTAATGTCACGGTGATAATCCTCCTTTTGATATTTTTAATGTTTTCCTCACATTCCTGATTTCATACAAACTTCAACCCCATATGTGTCACCTTTTGCATTGGGTTATTCAATCGTGAAAATTTATTCTCAAATCATTTATATTAACTGGATAGACCTAGAATGTAGCAGATCTCCATTATAGATATTGGCATAGGCCACTATTATATTTCCTTTGTCTTGGAAAGGTTCTACACTACAATTTTACACATATAATTATATTATTTTAAACATAGTAAAGTGGCATATTATAGGACAAATGTTGTAAAATCTAGTTTTATGGATGTCTATATATATATAACTTAAAACATGGGACTAAATATAACATTTATTTACTCTTCATAATGATGTCATAACTTCCACTATTCTCTTGTATCAACAAAGGATAACTTGGGGACAAAATGAACAAAAAGGTGGGATAAAATCCAAGTAGGGGAATAAACATTAGAATATTGGTTTAGCATGTGGATTAGAAGGCATGAAATAATGATATAAAAGTAATGGAGCATATGGGATCATATAAACATAGAGTCATATTAATGTGGTAGATAACTATAACTAGACTTTATCTTGAGTCCTGTATCGGTGCACATAGTGGTGAACAAGTCAAGGTAAACCACCAAGAATGTTTCACATGGTATCAAGAGTCAAGGATATCCACAAATACCATTGCACATAATGTCGAATGAGACTTATCATTACCCTATTCATAAGAGTTTTGTCTCGTTGAACCCATCATAAATTTTCATGGATATTATTTCCATATATAGAATCATACATGACCAATCATACAGAAATATAATGTTTTCCCATGGAAAATAATTTGAAATTCCATTCATGTAATAAAGCATAACGAATGGGCATATCATAAATGTGTAAATGATGGAACTAAATTAGAACATTCATGCACAATAATAAAGTATAATAGGAATATATCATCAAATGTGTTATAAAATAGAATTAATAACATTCAAAGATAGTACTCATGTAACATTAGAATTAAAACATTTTAGTGTGTTAAAATGAAAATATAAAATGTTATTTTATACATAAAAGGGCATACATTATTTCATAAAACTAAATGTGAACCCAGAAATTTTTCATAATAATTTTTTTTATAAAAATAACTATGGCATAAAAATTGATTATATAGTAAACTTGAAAATGGGTAAGAATTTTTAATTTCCCTTTAAAACCGGATTGCTTATCGGGAAGTATTGATGAGGAAATAATTTAAAAAAATATATATCCCCAAAAGGGATTGATGAATGGATCATGATACAAGAGTTTATATAATATAAATATTATTTATAATATGTAAAAAAAGATAACTTCATTTGGGTAAAAATATTGATAGAGAAACCCAATGTAATAAAAGAGGTTCGGGTAGAATCCCTTTCCTTATGTCTTTTTTTATCCTTCACATGATCATAATGTCTGGATAACCAAATTAAATCATTAAGTAATATTTATAGAATATTTTAATTATGTAATTGATTTAGTATAACCTTATTAAGTAAAATAATTACATTTTTGTTGTGTTAAGAGGTTCAATTTCATTGTTTGTTTCATTGGTTTCCAATATTGGTATTCTTATATACAAGTAAGGGTAAATATGTATGACGAGGATTTTTTTCTAGAATTGATGTTTAATGTTGTTAGTGAACATCCGGAATCTTTCATATTTGTAAAATTCAATTTTTTTTTGTGTGAAGATGAATCATTGTATCAAAAATTAATGATAACCATTTCTCTTATATGGTGGTTTTTGATCACATCAAACACATTTTACTAAATAAATTAATATCATGTGTAAAAAAGAATCCTAAAACAGACATTAGAAATAATAAATATATTATAGTTTTTTTAGACCATTAAATTGGTTTTAATTACTAGAATTAAATATGGTAATATAAATTGAAAACTCATCTTCCTTTAATCTGATAAATTAACACATCCTTTATATTTTTTTCATTTCTAATAAAAAAGGATTAGAATGGAGTGATGATGATGAATTGTTATATTATCAATAGAAACTTCTAGTACATGTATGTTAGTGTAGTTATTTTATCATTTGTATGAAAGAATATGGGGAATGAAAAAGAATGAAAGGAACATGAAACAAAATACAAGAATGAAATGATAAATTTACGGCTCGAATATATCTCCCTTTAGAATCTATTTAAGGGAGATGATTTGGAATTTTTAAGAGAAAAGTGGATGATGGATGTGGGAGAGTGTCTTAAGGAGGTATTTTATCATAATTTGGTCTAGTCACAAGTCTTGAGAGGAGTGAAGAGAAGATGTAAACATGGGTGGTATTTATAGATGAGGTGAAAAGGGGTTTTCCCAATATTTTATTCATTATTTTATAATTTTTCACAAGACAATCTATAGAATTTATTCTTGTCAAAAAAATAGTAATATATGATTTTGAGTTCGAACCCAAGGTGCATACATCATCAAAAACACAATAAATAATGTATTTAACATATAGTTTATATATACAACAAAATAATGGTTTTTAATATTCCCCCAAAATCATGTATTTGAAAAAAAATCAAATAAATTCATCCATTCCATTTTTATACATGTATAATTATAAAATTAATGTAATTTATAAAAATAATTTTCTAAATATGTGGAATTTATTTTTTTATTATAATTAAAATTTAGTTGAAAAATACAAATGTTAAAGTAATATTATGTGTCATACACATTGAAAAATTAATTAAGGTCTCATAAAATTGTAATATATTCACATGTAACCAAATTAAGCACTTTTGAATAAGTTTTATGAATATATATTTTCATTTGAATTATTAAATTAATCGTAAAATTTTAATTAAATATACTTGACATAAAAATATACCAACACTATGATGTAATTATACCATATTTTCACTTATAAGATGGATAAATTAAATTTATACATTCATTGGTAAGGTTACATATTCACTTGGACAATCTATTATTCGTCAATGTCATATTACTATTCGTAAAGGAAAATTTATTATTCATATGGGTTGGTTACTATTCACAAAAAAAATTATGTTTATCTTATCGAACACCAAACATCTTACTTATCACAACTGTGTGTGATAGATTTTTGAAATTCAAATAACATAATTGACAATATTATTTATAATGGTCACATAGTACATATTATTTCTTTGAGGAGTGATTTCAAGTAATAATACTATATGAAATAATTATAATAATGAAATTTACATTGATTAATAATTGGGTCATTAAATTAATCCCCCTTATAAAATTTCCCTCATGAAATTTCTTTTTACATTTCCTTTCGTAAACAGGAGTGGGTACATTTAATTCATTTCCTCCTTTAGTTCCCACGTTTCATCTGTATACTTTTGGATCCTCCGTAGTGCATTGACTAGTGGGGTAGTCATGTTATTTAAAACTTTTCCTCTATGATCCAAGAACTTCAAAAGCATATACTTAAAAAAAATACCATTCTCTAACCATATCATCTCTGATGAGAGTACATGTGAAGGATTTGGTATGCACTTCCTTAAGAGGGATACATTGAAGACATCAGGTAAGTCAGAAATTGTAGGTGGAGCTTCTAGTAGATAGGACACTACTCCAATATGATACAGAATATCGAAAGGGAATATGTACCTAGGATTATATTTCCTTTCTTCCCAAACTACATGACCTTCTACCTTGTGATATGTGGATGAATTCCATGTCTCAAACCTTGAAATTATTGTACCATCGACAATTGTGTCCATGTATATTTTTCAACATTGAGCTATATTGATTAATGCGGAATGTTTTTCACCTTCTCCACTATTTTGTAGATCAGTTTAGGTCCTTGACTTTTAAACTAACTGACTTCATCCCAAACAATATGTGTTCGTGACCTTTTCCCATAAAGGGATTCAAATGGTTGCATGTGGATGATATAGTGGAAACTATTGTTGTAATAGAATTAAACTGGTGTAAGAAGTTGGTCTCGTCATCCATTGAAGACCATAGAACATTATTAAAAGAATCCTTTATGTTTATGAATCGTTTTCTCATATTGGCTACTAGTTTGAGGTTGATTGTCTCTACTGAAGATCAATTCAGTGATTAGAGCATGTGGGATTCTTTTCGCAAAACATCTAGGTGAATCTCGAATATCTATCGGATACTATAGATAGTGTTACTCTATGTAGGATTACCTCATATTTTATATATAATTATATATATGTGAAATTATAAAAAATTATAATTCCTATTGAATTTCTATAATGTGAGTTGTCTTTGTAAGACATTCTACAATGACCCATGTAGAATTGTTTCATTTGGATGACCTTGGAAGCCTTGTGAAAAAAGTACACGGTGATTGTCTCCCACTACCATGTTGGTATGGGTGTTTATTTCATCATCCACTTATACTTTTTTCTTTCAACCATCACTTTTTATCATACCATGAAATTTGATATATATTCATCAATATCCTTCTTCATATTGTCCCACAAAAAGTTCTCTTGGAGATCTCAATAACTCTTTGTGCTCCCCGGGTGAATAGAGAATGTTGATCTATGGGCGTAAATTTTATTCTCATTATTTATCTCTAGATTACATGGCACACATAATCGTTACCCAAATTGTATAACTCCTCCCTATCGGTCATAAACTTTGAGGGTTTCCCATTTCTAATAACTTCAAACCTTTTTATAATTTCCACATATTTTATCTATGAATATTTTATATTCTCCATTACGAATGGTTGAGAAATACTTTGAGAATGTATTAATGACGTTACTCCCTTAATTATTATCTTTTATATACTTTACAAACCTATGTAGATTAGATCATTTTCAATTATCATCATTGATAAAGATGCCATATCCTTTCTACTTAGAGAATCTATCACCTTATTTTCCTTACAGGGATGTATGTGGATTGAGTACTCACAATCCTTTATGAGCTATTACTATAATCACTGGTGCATATTATGAAAATTATTATGTTAATGTATATTTTAGGATCTTTTGATCAGTATATATCTCACAGTTATCCCCATAGAGATAATGGTTCCATATTTTCAATAAAAAGGTCACAACGGCCAACTCCAGATCTTGTGTGTGATATTTTTTATAAAGGATTTTAATCTTCCATGATACATAGGATATCAATTTATCATTTTTTATCATAACACAACCTAATACATTATTTTAAGAATCAATGTACAATATTATGAGTTTTCCGCTTATTGGGAGTGTGATTACTGGTGCAGTGTTTAACATATGATGAGATCCTTAATGATTTCATCACTTTACTGAGTCCAGAAAAACAAGACCCCTTCTATGAGAGATTTTTCATACATTTTTCAAAAATGAAATGTTCCTTATAAGTAGTCGATAATTCCATTCTAGAACAAGAATTTTGAGGATATCTATTCAATGATTTGGCCTACACCACTCATAAATTTTCTTTATCTTCGAAAGGTCCAAAGATATTACTTTTTTGATGATAACATGAACCAATAATACTTTGACAATCTAGAACACACATTTACTATAATTTGTATATATTTTATCCATTATCATAGTCATTAGAACAATATTAAAATGCTCTTCATGTTCCTCCTTACTAATAGAGTATATCATAATATCATCTATAAATACTACCAAAACTTTGTAAAGGTATTATTAAAAGATTCAATTCATTATATTAATGAATATTTCTTGTGTATTATTGAGTCTAATGTGAAGCACAATGAAATCATATTTTCCTTACCTCTTTCGAAAGGAAGCCTTGGGAATAACTTCCTTCTTCACCTTTAATTGGTTACATCATAACTGAAAGTCCACCTTTGAGAAATAACTAGCTCAATGAAGATGATCAAAGAATTCATATATCCATGGAAGGTGATATTTTTTATTTTGGTTGATATTATTCAGCTCATGATAATCAATGTAGAGGCACATTGATCCATACATTTTCTTGATAAAAAGGACTGGTTCACCCCATGGTGATGGACTTAGGCATATAAGAACCTTCTCCAAATTCACTTATAACATCTTCTCCATCTCTTACAGGTACATGGTGGTCATTCTATAGTTTTTCTTTGATACATGTAGTGATCCAAGAATAAAATCAATTGATAACTCAACTTCTCAATCATAAGGAATACCATGAAATTATTTATGGAATATATCAGTGAAATACCTCGTTTTGGGCATATCTTCGAGAAGTATCACACTTTCTATGTCAATCATTTGTCCCAGACATGCTTTCTCATAAGGTAGGAATATACACATGTTAGGAAATGATTCTAACAGAGATTCATAATCCTCCATACACAAGTAATGAATTCAAGGATACTTTGGGATGTGATGAGTGATCTCGCTTTCCCAACAGTTGATGTTGACTTTATATAATAATTCCAAATCTATGCCAATTATTACATCTAAACCCACTAAAGGAAGTATTCTTATAATTGTTGGGAGGTTATACCCATAGATGATAACTGGGGAGGAATAATTTACTTTTTATGTAGTAATTTATACATTTTCAATTTTCATAGATAACTAAACCATCAAATTTTGAAATGTTGTTTGAATAGATATAATAAACATGAATGATATGAAGTAATGTGTTGAATGAGAATCAAAAAGAATTTTCCCTATTCTTGAATAAATAACATGAAAACATGTCACTGCATTATTTTCCAACTCCACCTTTGTAGTAGTAATAGCATAATCCCTTCCCTATTTCCATGGAGGTTGTTATTGATTTCCTCCCAAAACCCTTGGAGTAGGGAAATTATTTACATAAGGCTCGTGATTCGTGAAGTTGTAACACTACAATATGGGCTGATAATTGATATGAACCATATTTTCTTTTTACACATTAGTGGTATTCTTCATGTCCCTATGATATTTCTTACCATTATGTCTCGTTCTTCTACATCTGTAGCAATATTTGGTTCTGTTTGGACAGTTTCTAGGATTCTTCTTCAAATAATTTGAAATGTTGGATGTTTGATCATCATTGCATCATCGTATTGACTTCAGGAGCCACCCATATTAGACTCAATTTTATGCTTTTTTTATGGCCTCGTTAGTATATTTAGAGTATCTAATCTCTATTTCTATATTGTGGGCACAAGGGAAAATATCTTCATAACTGTCAAGGTCACGAATAAATAATTATTTTCATAGACTCGACATTAGTCTACGAAACAAATGATCATTCTTACATTAGTTGCTAATGAAAAATTCAGAGGTTTATCATTCAAGACATTTGAATATTTCTTCAAACGCCCCAATGGACTCATTTTTTTATATTTTTATCATGAGAGAGAGGGTTTGGGGAGAAAATTTATTGAAAAAAAATTGTCTGGAATTCCACCAAATCCATGGAATCAATTTCCCCACGGGACATCATTTTATTTATCAGCATCCACCACTAATCAGTTTCTTCATCAAAAAAATATATCAAAAGCATTAAATTTTATTCTCCTGAGTGATGGAGGTAAGGGAATATATTTTCAATGGACATAATCCATTATTACAGAAGGAGGGGATCACAATATCGACAAAACATGGAAGGAATTTTCGACATAGTGGATTCAATGGAATGGTTCTCTTTCCCGTGAAGAGGAGGGTGTTCCAAATGATTCAAATTATTCTTCATAACTTGAGAGAGATGATCAATTACTATAGTTAAGTTTTGATAAACCATTCACATCATATATTTCATATCATTAGTGTTATCTTCACATTCCCTATCACATTAATTGTTGTCACATGGTAATCAACTTCTCTCCATTTACTATGAATAATAACATGCAATTATGGGGATTGAATACATAGCTAATAATCAAATAGGAAACTGTGAACATAAAATGATCAACATATATAGAATCATTATATCCTAACTTGTGATTCCATAGGTTTAAATCTAGTCTATCCTTGACCAATTTATTAACATATATCCCTATGGAATGTTTTTTTAATCCATTAATAATGGTTTGTACTATTCCTAGGAATTTACAAATTATTTTAATCCGGGAGTGTCATTCCAGGAGTGCTGCAAGGCTCAATGTCATGCACATGTTCCGGTTCAAGTCTAGCTCAAAGCGTTATTTTTGGGTTTTACCACAAGATATATCTATTCCAAATCAACATCTAGTTGTTCATATCCAAACAAGGGGTACATTTTAATAATAAACCAAATTCCATATACATACTGAAATTTATGGATGTTTTCATATACTTTGTCTCATCCTAGAGGTTTTTACTAATGTTATATATTACTAATCTCCAAAAATAACTAAATCATCCTCTGATACAAACTATTGAGACCCTATCCTATTATACGAATCATTAAATTATTTTAAGCATAGTAATGAATCATATTATTGTCCAAGGATTGTAATGTTTAGTGTCTTTGAAGACTAGGTACATAAAACATAAAACATAAAACATGGGAATTAATAATACATTTAATTAGTTAGTATTCATAAATATCTCAAAAATTTCATTTTTCTCACACATTATAATATCATAACCTGGGGAAGGCAGGAAAAAATAGATGACCTAAAAGACCAGTAAGGGAATAAACATAATATTGAAGCTTCAGCATATGGGTTCGAAGTCATGAAATCATGACGTAAAAGGGAATGGAACATATGGAATCGTAAAATATAAACAAGGTATCATATAAAAATGGGATCATTTAAACATGGAGTTATATTAATGTGGATGAAACATAAAAATTACTTTATCATGGTTCAAGGATCATTTCACATAGAGGCTCATAACTCAAGGTTAACCACGAAGAGCTTTTCTCATGTTAGAATGAGTCAAGGTTTACCACCTAGACCGTTGAACATAAAGTCTCATGAGACTAAAATATACCCAATGCATTCATGTTCTATATGGATGCACACATTGAAACACATTCAGGAATATTCTTTCAACATATATCATCTAAAATAACAAATCATACATAAACATAAGGGTAACCTGTGGAAATGAATTGGGTGTTATATTCGTGTCATAAATCATAAAAATGGGAATTTCATAGGAGTATCCATTAAGAAAATGAATTTTTTCATGCTTGTACAATCTTACGATATAATAGGAAAATACCATGAAAACCGATGTCAAGTCGAATTAAAAACATGTAAATATAGTAGTCAAGAAACATTAGAATTAAAAAAAAATAGTGCGGTTAAAGGAAAATATCAACGGTCATTTAAAACATAAAAGGGAATGACATTTTACATAAAACCTATAGAGAACCATAAATTTTTTCATAATAAAAAATATGGTTTTATAAATTTAATGGGCTTTCAAAAAAAGACAATATAGTGTTCTTAAAAATGGTAATGAATTTGAAAAGTTCCCATAAAACAGGTTTTCTTATCGAGATGTGTTAAGGTGTGAATAATTTAAAAACATGTTTATCTCAAAGAGGGAATGATGAATTTGTAATGATACATGAGTTTTTAAAATATAAACAACATTCATAATATTTAAAAAAAATGTTATCATTTTTTGGGTGAAAAGAATGATAGAGAAACCCAAAGGAATAATGCAGGTTTTGGTAGAATCCCATAGCTAAAGTATGATGGTTTCCTTCTCTTGATCATAATGTCATGGATAACAATATTAAATTAATTCATTTATATTTAAAATAACTATTAATTATTTAATTTATTTATCATAACCTTATTAATATCATTCATGACATTTTTTATGGGTTAACAGTTTCAATTTCGTTGTTTGTTTCATTGCTTTTCCTAATTGGTTTACTTATATACAAGTAAGGATAAACCTGTAAAATGATAATCATTGTACAGAATTTATGGCTTATGTTATTATTGATCATAAATAGTATTACATGGTTTTAAAATTCCATTTTTTATTTGGAGTGTAGATGAATCATTCTATAAAACAATAATGATAACTATTTTGGTTAAATTGCAGTTTTTGATAAAATCGAACATATTTTTCTTCATGAATTAATATAATGTGTAAATAATATTACATAACTTAATATTAGATAGAATTAATATATTATAGTCATTTTAAATAATAAAAATTATTTTATGAGTAGAATTGAAAATGGTAACAGAAATTAAAAACACATCGTCCTTGAATGTGATAAATTAACACATCATGGGTGGTGTTTTAATTTCTAGTATAGGAGGATGAGGATGGAGAGATTATGATGAATTATTTCATTATAATAAGAATTTTTATTTACATTTATAGTAATGGAGTTTTCAAAACATCTGGATGAAATAATATGTGGATTTAAATATAAAGAATGGAACGTGAAAGAAAATTAAAGAATGAAAAGAGGAATTTACCTATTCAATAAATCTTCCATTCAAATACACTTTAAGGGAGATGATTCTAACTTTTAAAGATAATAATTATAGATAGAAGTGCGAGAGGGTCTTTGGGAGGGATTTTAGAAGATTTTGGACTAGTTAGAAGGCTTTAGTAGAGTGAAGAGATGATGTAAAAGGGGGCCAGTATTTATTATGGAGGAGAGGAGTTGTTTTCTCATGATTTTATTCATTATTTTATTATTTTTCTCTAGGTATGAAATATTATTGATTCTTGTGAAATGAAAGAGTAATATGTTCATGTGATTTCGAATCCATGGTTCCTACATCAATCATGACTAATAAATTGTGTATTTATTATATAATGTACTTATGCAGGAAATTAGTGTATTTTACTATTCACCAAAAATTCAAATATTACAGAAAAATCCTAAAAAATCTATTGAACCACATATCAACATTTATAATTAAAAATTTATTTATGTTCTATGAAAATAATTTTCAATATATTTCAAATTTATTTTGTAATTAAATTCATAATTTCTATAAAAATACAGATTTTACAATTAAAACTGCTTTTCCAACACTTCGAGAATTAATCAATGTATATTAAAAATATGTTATAGTCATAAGTCGTGAAATTAGATATTTGTGAATAAATTTTATGAAAAATAATTTTTTTAAATAAATAAATTAATCATAAAATTGTAATTAAATATACATGACTCACAAAAATACCAACACTATGATACAATTATATCGTATTGTCACTTATAAGATGGAAAAATTTTATTAATAATTTCATTGGCGTGGTTAATTATTCGGTTTGGTGATTTAATATTTATAAGGTTCATATTACTATTCATAAGGGTAACACTGGTATTTATATGGGTCAGTTACTATTCACTAAATATTATGTATGTCTTATCGGAATCCTAACATTATACTAATGTGGTGTGATTTAATGTGATTATAAAATATAACATAATTAACAGAAGGTAATTACCATTTATTAAATCATATTACAATCCAATGATTGTAATTTCTAGTGTCTTGGTATAATTGGTATATAAAACATAAAAACTCACTAAATACAAGATTTAATTATTTAGTATTCATAAAGAGCCACAGACTTACATTGTGCTCATACAGATTCATAGGATACCCTAGGGATAAAATGAACAAAGAGATGTGCTAAAAGCCCAGAAAGGGAATAAACATAAGAATAAATCTTTTGCATATGTGTTAGATGGAATGACATAATGATATAACAAGACATTGATGATATGGAATAATGAAATATAAACATGGTATCATATAAACGTGGAGTCATAATAATGCAGAAAAAATATATAACATGACTTTATCATGATACAAGGATTGTTTCACATAGAGGAGATCAAGTCAATGTTAACCACCAATACTGTTTTATATGGTAGTGTGAGTCATGGCTAACTGCCATAATCGTTCCACATAATGTCTCATGAGACTGAACATTAACCAAGTCACTAATGTACTATCTGGTCACACCAATCATAACATGTTCATGATTATGCTTTCCCCATATAGAATTACAATTGGAATGTTATTATATACCAACGGTTTTAAACCATTTGTAAAGGCTGGAAAACAGTTGGTATAACCTATTGTAATAGTGTTCTACACTATTGGAGGATGAGTCATGGGGACATCCATATACCAATGGTTATTGAATAATCATTGGTATTTGGATTCAAAATGAATTTTATAGAAACATTTTGTTGTAACTGATGCTATTAGTTTTTACCAATGGTTTAAAACCATTATGAAAGCTGAAATATCATATATATAATCCAACTTTTTGCAAACTGTTCGAATATAATTTTACCAAAGGTTAAAGTTAACCATTGGTTAAGATAATATCCAAAGTTCTATACAAATGGTTTTCATACAATTGGTATATGGTTTTACCAATAGTTTCATGTAAACCATGGTTATAGAGTAGTCTTTCACACATATAGTAATGGTTGTAAACCATTAGTATAGCCTTTCGGAAACTCCAGCAGCAGGAAGTAGCCTATTTGGCCCCATGGTAATTTACATTCATGTATACACATTCATAATTGAGAAACAACCTACGTGTATAACACATAATTGAATTCAGAATTCAATTCGTGTATAACACATATTTCAGAAGGTAATTAAATACCTACAAAATTGAATTCAAAATTCAATTTAGTATTCAGAAGTCAATTACCTAATGTAATACATAATTGAATAATGAATTATAAATACAATACATATAAAATTCAATACATTATTATGTATGTGTTATACAAAATTATGAAAACATATAGAATTATGAACTATGTACAGTGTATTCAATTCATAATTCAATATGTACAGAATTGAATTCTGAATTTAGAATGTAATTACCCTATTAAATTACAAATCAATGTACATAATTTTGTGGTGTGTGTCAACATTACTCATTACCAGTATGATAGGAGAGAAGATTTAATCAACATCATGTGATTTTTTTATAACAATTTATTTAATTGAGAACTAGTAAAATATGTAACACCCCAATCTTCTACGATATGTTTTCCTATAAATAATACAATAGCGTGTGTTGTTCTCATCTTCCAGTTCAAACACACCACAACAAATAAAACTAGCCATTATGAAATGTAATACCCACATATTAATGTTTTATAAATTTTATCTTTTAAAATGGACTTCATTTTTGGATCTGGATCATTTAAATTAGCTTAGGGTGATTTCTTGGCATTTTTATGAAAACGTTCAATTTTTGATAAATATTGAAAAATAATGAGTTATTGTTTAAAACTCACTTTTTATAAATATTTATTTTATTTAAATTTATCTTATGTCAAAATTGATATATAATACCAATATATGTTCATTTTAATTCATTTGATTCATTTTAAAATAAGTTTAGATATATTAAAATTTAATTTAACTTTTTACCATCTTTTACCCCCCTCATTGGAGCATTTTCAAATTTGAATAAAACCTAATTTTATTTCTTTTGGTAATTGAATTTCAAAAATACAAGAGACACGGTTGATATTATAATGTTAAATGTGGTTTAATGAGTAGAAAATATTTTCAGTGAATAATAACTTTGGACTTTTATTTACCATAGTTAAAAGTAAATATGGTAATTAAGGGTAAAAATGATATCATAATTTCCCTTAAACATGACCTAATTCTATTGGATAAGTCTAATTTCTCCAAAAACAAAATTAGTAATAAAATATGATCGCCTTTGGTCTACTTGGATTAGATTATGACATTTATTATTATTTTATTTTAAAAAGTGTTAAAAGTGTTGAATTCAATGTTTAATAACTAATCCATTTTTAAATTAGGGATACAAAAAATATAAATTCGACTATAAATATTAATTATAAATCTCAATATATTTCCTATATAATTTTATTTCATTTATATTTTTTATACATTAAATAATTTATCATTTTTATGACACAATGATGATGCAGTAATTACCTTATTAAAGAAAGACCAATCTAATTAATATTATAATTACACAAATAAATGTAATTTGGGACTTTTATGAATTACATTAATTTTATAGGTTATTATGAAAAGTTGGGGTTGATTAAATGAATTTTTTTCGATGTAATAATGCTATTATGAATTTAAAAAATCAAAATACAAAATAGTGTCAAATTTGGCATAAAATGTTTTTAAACCAATATTATATTATTAATTGATATAATATTCCTAAAAATCTAAGGATCATAAAAATGACATAGATGGGGATTTAAAAATTAATAATGAAATACTTATGGTTCCCTTGTCTTGTTATTTTTTGTTTATTGGCCATATAATATAAAAATACAATGAGACATGGTAAATGTCAATCTATTTAACTAAGAGTTAAATCTAAAATATAATGTTTATATAGAGAACCAAACCTATCTAAAACATTTGTTTGAGGGGTTTTCAACCCATCACCACATTAACCTCTAAAATAATCATTTCGTAGCCTTTAGAAACCGAAAATTATTTTATTATAAAATAATTTTTCCAAATCATCCTATGGTGCCCCTCACCCCTCTTATAAAATGGTACACCCCTTATCTCAAATTCACACCATCAAAGCCATTTGGATCAGCCAAACCCTAACCAAATAACCTCTCAACTATCCTCCGTTCATCCTATAGGCCTTCTTTTAGACATAAATCCATCCAAAGTATCCCTTTTGATCAAATAAAATGGATGAAACCGAAGAAGAGATAAATATTCCATCACCTCTTTCAAGTTCTCTTCTTCTTCTTCTTCATATTTCTATGTTGTTTCCATTATAAAATAATTACTCCAGTGTCCTCTATATATTGTGATGTTATTAAAAAAATGGTACTACCATATTCATTATCCTATCCATCCTATAAATGACAAAGTAAACATACGTGCGAACATACGGATTACCGTCTCCACGTCGTGATGTAGTTTGTTATTCGAACACTTCATCATTTGGCTGGGTATAATAATGAGTATAAAATTTTTAAATAATAATTATAAAATTATAATTAATCTTTATATATGATATACCATCCAATTATATATGATTTAATATCAAAAGAATGATATTGTCTCTCTTGCGTACGTATGAATTACAATCTCTACAAACGTGACAAGATTCATTCTCCATCATAACCATTTAAGAATAATTATCATTTGATGATTAAAAATAATGTTTAAATACTTGATATAATTCTGGATATTAATAAGATACATTCCATCAATAAAAAACATGACTCACATAAGAAAAAATATATATGAAAATGAATTATTTAACACACGAAATGATGAAAATACTTAAATATTATTAACAAAGTATTATTAGAAAATCATACATGATACCATAATTATGTATATGGTTCCTGTATAATTTAACAACAATTATTTAACTATTATATAAGAGGATAAATTACTCTTGACCAAGGAAAGGTACAAGGTAGGGTTTAATTATACAATCTATTCATTATCCGAGGTTGTTTATACGTAATTATATACTAGGACCTCATTTTCATCCACATCCATGATCCATAAAAATTTATTTCAAAACATTTTTATATTTACTAAAATATGTGTTAAATACATTTATACCCATGTTTTACCATCACTGTTTTGAACGAAATCATTCCGTCATCTTCCAAACATGGTATATTATGGCCTTTTGTCTAAATTAATGTAAGAATGATTTTTAAATAATACAACGGGTGGGGATATTTTCTTCCATTATAACATTGTCAAAGCTTCCATTACAATCTCATATGAATATTTGCAAAATAAATTTTTTCTTTTATAATTATGTGACTTTAAATTATTTCATGAAATTAAAGCGATATTTCTCTCCAATAGTTTTGATTTTTTGTATGTTAACATCCTTGGATGGAAATTACCCTTGTTTGAAGTTGATATATTAGGAAACAAAATATCCCTATTGTATTCATGGTTTTGTGATATGATTGATTATGGATGTTTTATTTTTACCCCATTCATGGTTTATGGATAAATTATTTATATTTTGTAATATATTTTTAATTTGAATGTTTACGTTATGTTTAATCCTTTCCCTATGAGGAATGCATTGGACTTAGTAAGTAACGAGTGGAGCCTGATAAAACTACTAAATCATTGGTTGGTCTTATAAGACAAACTAGTGTCTTGGAATAAGGCCTTGAAAAAATATTATTTGTAGTCTTGGAACAATTCCTTGAATATGGGATTACAAAATCTGGCATTAAGAATTCCATATTTATGAAAGCGACTATTGATATTTCATGTGAGAATTAGACTAGTAGAATATCCATGTTAATAAGTAAATGGAATTTATTGATTTTATCTTTTCATTATTATGCACAAGTTCATGTTTAAAAGTCTGTTGTTTTAGTCTTATACAGTGCCTTTAATGTTTATGTTTATTTATGAAGGTTTCGGCAATATTTTTATCCTTACTGAGCATCTGATCTCACCACATTCTATGTTTTATTTTTCCTAGGACGCGAAAAAGTATATTATGAATAAGGTGTACGGATAGTTTAAGGGATATGAGAGTGGCCTATGGATATTATGTTGTTGTCTTTTTCATTTTCTAATGTAATGTAAAACTCATGAATGTATCTAGTGATTCCAAGGAAAATAAACTGATCGGTCTTTTAGGACATGATTCCATGTATCATGCCAATGTTATGTAATAATTCACCGTCTTTGGGTAATTGGGGACGGAGTGTTTCAATTGGTATCATAGGATGTTTAGTACAGACCATGGATGCTGGATTTAGAAAAACTCTGATTAGGGAACATTTCCCAAAGATCGACTTTGAGGATTAGTATTCAAGAACTTCATAGAATGTTGGTAATGAAGATATTTTTATAATTTTCCATGCAATAAATCATTTTCTAGATACGATCTTGTTGAGGAGGCTCTGGAACAGATGTACCTAGGGGTAAAACCTGAAGAAACCACTTTGAGCTAGACTCGAATGGGAACTAGTGCATGACTATGGGCCTTGCTACAATTTTGGTTACGAGACTCATGGGGGATATGCATAGGATAATTTTCATTTTCATTACACACCATTGTGAATTATTTATGAGTATATACATCCTCAATGAATTTTTTTTATGATTATAGATTATATCCATAAAATGTTCAATTTATTTTATGTTTTTTTACAAGTTTGGGATAATGTATTGAGATTCATAAACTAATCTAGTGTATTCCATTGTTTAGAAATAACGCCTAGTGGAAGGAATGAAAACTATATCAATGAACATAATTCGTGTAGGGATTTCCATCCTACTCAAGATAATTTTAGTGGAGCTGGTGATGCACCTGGTGCGGATTAGCTTATCACCATACCTTGACAACTAACTCAGGTTATGAATAATGACATTACCTGTATGGATCCCCCGGATCCACAACATGGAGGATTAATGTTTGAATGTTTCATCATCCAAAAACCACCAATATTAAATGGGACTATGAATCCATTTGTAGCAGAGTAATGGTTAAGTTCATTAGAGAAAATATTTCATACTTTGGGTTGTGGAGAAAGGGAAAAAGTTATCATGGAAGTTTATCAGCTCACGGGAGATGTAGATCAGTGGAGGTCATTAATTCAAAAACACTAATGAATATGAAGAATTATCAAATATGGAATGAAGGGAGTTTAATGAAATTTTTATAGAAAAAAATTTTCCTCGTGACCATTGAGAGGAAATGGAAAGGCAATTTCTATGTCCGAGGAAAAAGGATGATGAGATCATCGCAATGTATGAAGATAACTTTACAAGGATAGCAAGGCATGTTGCAGATTATATACGTAACCCAAGGGGTAAGATCGATCGATTATGTGATGGGTTAAAACCATTTATTCATCACGAATTTGTCTCACAATCCTTCTCATCATAAAAAGATATTGTCACATGTGATATCAAGACAGAAAAGGAATTCTCTATGTCTTAAAACTTCAAATAAAATCAAGAGAAGAAGATATCTACTAAACACTCTGGAAATGGAAATATGGGGAAGAAAGGAAAAGTTTAATATTCATCCTGCAGTAAATGTTGGATGAAACACCCTAGTACTTGCCTGATGGGAATGAGAGTCTATTACAAGTGTGGTGAAAATGCCACCAAGCTCATGACTACAAGGGGAAGAAAGAGGTTGTAAATGTTGAAAGCCACAGTTGTAATGAAATTGGTTATTATCAAATTGAATTTCCTAAGCACTAAGGAAACATACCTCAGAAAATGCCAAGGTTATGCGATCACTACAACTGAGGTTGATGCTATGAAAGACATGGTGGTAGGTAATTTAATGGTTTCCCCATTTTTATCCAATGATTTATTTGATCTTGGATAACCAAATTGTTTCATATATTCCTAGTTTGTTATTAAAATTAAATATTTCTAATTTCATTTAACAAGAGAGTTTCCAGTCAATAATCCGAAGGGAAGTATCATTGAAAAAAGTTTTGTGAATCAGTTTCCATTAAGGAATATAAATGTTCTTTTACTGCTAATCTCATTGTCATACCCATGATTGAATTTGATATAATCCTTGGTATGGATTGGGTTTTGGACCCTGATGCGAACATTTATTTTAAGAATAAAGAGGTTACAATTTTGGATGATGATAAAGAGTACCTTATCTTTAGAGTTGAAACGTCGCCACCTGATTCTTATCTAGATCCGCACCTAGTAGCTCAACTAAATCCAATAATTGGGGAATAAGATAATAGAATAACTATGGGTGAGGAAAGGAATTTTTTAATAGAGGATGTACCTATTGTACAAGAATATGTTGATGTGTTTCTAGAGGATTTACCTGGAAATCCTCCAGAATGAGAAATTGAGTATTCCATTTACTTAATTCCTAGTTCAATGCCCATATCAAAGACCCCTTATAGAATGTCCAGTGTGGAATTATTGCAACAAAATAAACAATTAGAGTAATTGAGTAATAAGGGATTTATTTTCCCAAGGGTTTCTCCAAGGGAAACCCCTACCCTTTTTGTTTAGATAAAATAAGCATTTGTGAGGTAGTGTATTGACTACATGGAGATCCATACTATAACAATAAAGAACAAGTATCCCCTACCTCACATTGATGGTTTATTTGACCAACTTTATAGAGCAAAATATTTTTCAAACATTAACCTTTGATATATATATCACCAGTTGTGTGTGAAGAAGAATAAAGTCCAAAAAACAGCATTTTGAACCAGGTACGTGCATTACGAGTTTATAATAATGCCTTTTGGACTGAAAATGCACCCTATGTTTTCATGGATCTAATGAATAGAGTTTTCAAGGAATGTCTTGATGACTTTGTATTTTTATTTATTGATGATATCTTGGTATAATTTTAAATCTATGAAGACAACAAAAATCACTTTCGCACTATTCTGAAAACCCTTAGAAGAAATGATTTATATGGGAAGCTAAGCAAGTGTGAATTAAGGAATGAAGATATTTCTTTTCATGGCCATATTTTCTTTAATAATGGAATATATGTTGATCCTTATAAGACAAAAGCTATCCAGGAATGGCCAGTACAACAAGTATAACCGAGGTACACAGTTTTATTGGTTTAGCAGGTTATTTTCGGCATTTCATATGAATGTTTTCTTGATTGGCTAACCCATTAACCAAGCTAACGTGTAAAGGGGTAAAACTAGTTTGGACAAATGTGTGTATATAATTTTTTAATGAATTGAAGTTAAAATTAGGCAATGATCCTATCTTGACTCTACAATCGAGGAATGATGGGTTTGTTATTTATAGTGATGTTTCAAGCAATGGACTTGGATGTGTCTTTATGCCGAATTATTGGGTAATTTCCAATGCATCATGAAAACAAAAAATTTTGGAGCCAAAATATCCTACTCATGATATTGTGATAGTAGTTGTAATCATTGATTTGAAGATATGGAGACATTTTCACTATGGTGAAAAATGTGAGATATATACTGATCACAAGAGTTTGAAGTATGTTTTATCACAGAAAGAACTCAACATGAGGAAACTGAGATGGATTGAACTACTCAAGTATTATGATTGCACAATACACTGCCACCTAGGGAAGGAAAATATGGTGGCAGATTCTTTGAGAAGAAAAGATCATGTAGTTTTGAATAAGATGAGAGTTGAAAGGGATCCTATTTTCATGGATATAGTGAAAATAGATATGGAAATAATCCTGGAACATGAAACATCAATTCTTTTCAAATGGTTTCCAAAAAATATTTAATAATAAGAATAAAATGTTCTCAGACAGATGATGAGGAATTTTAAAATAAAATTAAATCTATGAATGGAGGGAGATTGATTGGCATCATATATGACGATGGAATTTTGAAATTTTGGATGAGACATTGTTTTCCTGATATACATGATCTGAAAAGGGGATACTTAGATTGTTTTCATAGCTCTAATTTCTCTATACACCATGGTAGAACGATGTTGTATAGAGATTTGAAAGAACATTATTGGTGGGACAACTTGAAGAGATAGATTGCTGATTTTGTATTGATATGTATAGTTTTTCAACAAGTTAATTTTGGAAGAAAACATCCTAGAGGAGTCATGAAACCTCTTCCCATACCCGAGTGTAAATTGGATGATATTATGAGGGAATTTGTCATGGGGATACCAAAGACTCCTAGAAGGAATGATGCAATATGGGTCATTGTTGATTTTCTTACCAAGTCTGTACATTTTCTTTCTATATGGTATGGTTTACCACTTGAACATCTAGAAAGACTATATATTAATGATATAGTAAGACTTCTTGGAGTAATATTATTTATTGTTTCTGATCATGATCACCATTTTACATCAAGATTCTGGAAAAGTCGCCAGATAGCCCTGGATACTGATCTTGGTTTGAGCACTGCCTACCACCCTCAAATTGATTGACAATCAGAATGGACTCTTCAAACCGTAGAATACATGTTGAGATCTTGTTCACCTAACTTTCAAGGTATGTGGGATCAATATTTACCTCTGGTATAATTTTCCTATAACAATATCATCAATTAAAGTATTCAGATGGCACCATATGAAGCGTTATATTGATGGAGATGTCCCACACCACCTTCTTGGGATGATGTTGGTGAAAGAAAACACGTAGACACAGAACTTGTAGAGGAAACGATGGAAAAGGTTAAGGTAATCTAAACCCACCTAAAAGCATCACAAACTATAAAGAAGAGCGATGCTGATAAATGACGGATGGATTTGGAATTTTAGTTAGGAGATCATGTTTTCTTGAAGTTATCTCCATCGAAGGGAATTACAAGATTTGGTAGGGAGGGTAAATTGAGTCCCAGGTACATCGGATATTTCGAAATTCTAGAACGAATTGGGGATGTAGCTTACCGTTTGGAAATGCTGCCAACTGTCTCCAATTTTCATGATGTGTTACACATATCATTGTAGAGAAAATAAAAGCATGACCTAGAGCATGTACTCCCCTATGAGGAATTAGAACTAGAACCCGATCTATCTTATTGCAAAGATCCTATCAAGATTCTAGATACAATAGAACAAGTATTGAGAAACCGAGTGACTCGTCTGGTAAAAGTTCTATGGAGAAACCATGAGATGGAAGAGGAAATGTGAGGACCTAAGGAACATAGCATGAAGAACAACCTGAATAATTTTGTACGGTAGTATTATAGAAATTTTGAGAACGAAATAATTTGAAGGAGGGAAAAATTTAACACCCCAAGCTTCCACAGTATGTTTCCCTTTGAATAATACAATATCTTGTGTTGTACGCAACCTCAAGTTCAAAAACACCACAACAAATCAAAATAGCCAATATGAATAGTAATACCAACTTTTTAAAATTTTATAAATTTTATCTTTTAAAATGGAAATCATTTTTGGAATCGGAACATTGAAATTAACTTATCGTGATTTTTTGGTATTTTCCAGAAAAAATTCAATTCTTGATTAATAGATAAAAACACTGAGTTATTGTTTAAAACTGATTTTTTTTAATAATTTATATTAATTAAATTTTTTTGGTCAAAATAGATACATAATACATATATAATTTCAATGTAATTCATTGGAGTCATTTTGCAATATGTTTATATAAATAAAAAGTTTATTGAGCTTTTTAACTTATTTTACCCCTTACTAGGAGCATTTTCAAATTAGAATAAAAATTAATTTTACAACATCTGTGAATTTAAATTTAAAAATATGAGAGACATGGTTAATATCTTCATGTAAAATTTGGTTCAATGAGATGAAAATAATTTTTTATGAATAGTAACTCTTGACATTTCTTGACCATGGTTAAAATTAAATAGGGTAATTGAGGGTAAAAATGATATAATAATTACCCTAACACATGTCCTAATTCTATTGGATAAGTGTAATTTGACAAAAAACAATCTTAATAATAAAATATGTCCCCTTTGGTTCAATTTGATTAGATTAGGACATTTATTATTATTTTATTTAAAGAACTGTTAAAAGTGTTAAATTTAGAGTTTAATAACTAAACCTTTTTTAATATTGGGTTACACAAAATATAAATTCGACTATAAATATTCATTATAAATATAGAAAAATTCCTACATAATGGTATTTTATTTATTATTATTAGACATTAAATAATTTAATTTATTTAGGACATAGTGGTGATGTTGTAATTTATATATTAAAGAAATATTAATGTAAATGGTATTATAAATACCAAAATATATTTAATTTGAGACATTTTATGAATTCATAATATTTTATAAGTTAATATAACATGTTAGGGTCGATTAACTGAATTTTTTTCGAAGTAATAATGTGGTTATGAAATTAACAAAAACAAAATACAAAATAATGTCAAAAAAACCATAAAAGAGTTTTTTAAATAAATTATATTATTAATTGATATAATATTCCTATAAACATAAGGCTTGGACAAATGAAAAAGATAAGGATTTATATATTAACAATGAATCACTTGGGGTTATCTTGGCTAGTAATAGTATGTTAATTAACCTTATAATATAAAAATACAAAGAGACATGGTAAATGTAAAACTATTTAACTAGGAGTTAAATCTAACTGATAAGGATAATAAAAACTAAAACCTATCTAAAACCTACTGGTTGAGTGGTTTTAGACCCATCCCTACCATAGCCTCAAAATAAATCATTTTTGAGCCTTTAGAAACTGAATATTATTTTATTATAAAATAATATTTCAATATTTTCCTAAGGATCCCCTCACCCCTCTTATAAAATATTACACAACCTTCTCTCAATTTTAAATATTCAAAGCCATTTCACTCAGCCAATCCCTACCCAAATATTTTCTCAATTGTCCTCCCTTCATCTTAAAGGCCATCCATTAGTCAAAAAATCAATCTAAGGATCCCTTTTTATCAAATCAAGAGGAAGAACATTAAGAAGTGGTAAATATTTCATCACCTCTTTCATGTTCACTTCTTCTTCCACTTCCTCTATCTATGTTGTTTCCATTCTAAAATAATAACTCCAATGTCAAATATATACCATGATGTTGTTATAAAAATGGTACAAACTTATTCATTATTTGATCCATCATATAAATGACAAATTCAATATACGTGCGTATGTACGGATTACCGTCTCCATGTAGTGGTGTAGTTTTTTATTCAAACAGTTCATCATTTGGATGGGTATAATAATGAGTATAAATTATTTAAGTAAAAAATAAAACAGGAAAATTATTCTGTATATATGATATACCATCCAATTAAGTATGATTTTAATATCAAAATAATGATATTATCTCTTGGGCGTACGTAATGATAATCGTCTCCACGAACGCAATGAGATTCATTCCACCTCGTAACCATTCAAGACTAATTATCATTTGATGATTAAAAATAATGTTTAAGGACTTGATATAATTGTGGATATGAATAAGATAACTCCCATCCATAACAAACATGACTCACGTAACAAATAATACAAATGAATGACGAATCATTTAACACCCGAAGTGACGATAATACTAAAATATTATTAATAAAGCATTATTAGAATATCATACATGATATCATAGTTATGTATATGGTTATAATATAATTTAATAACAATTATTTCACTATTCTATAGGATGTTAACATACCATTGACCATGGAAATGCCCAAAGTAAGGATTAATTCTACAATCTCTTCATTATCCGAGGTTGTTTATACGTAATTATCTACATGGACCTATTTATCATCCACATCTATGTTTCATAAAAATGTATTTGAAAATATTTTTTCAATTTAATATACTATTCGTTAAATACATTTATACCTTTGTTTGGCCTTTGAGGTTTTGGGTGGAATTTTTCGTCATTTTCTAAATAAGATACATTATGACCTTTTCGAAAAAATTATGGTAAGAATTTTTTCAACTTATATTGAAGGTGTGGCTATTTTCTGTTGTTATAACGTTATTGACGCTTCCCTTACATGCTTATAAGAATATTTTTAAAATAAATGTTTTCTTTTATAATTATGTGACTTTAAATGATTTCAAAAAATGAAATTTATATTTCTCTCAAATGTTTTTGATTTCATCTATGTCAACATCATTTGATGGTTTTTAGACTTTTTAACAATTATTTATTATGATACAAAATATCCATATTGTATTGAAGGTTTCAGATATGTTTGATAGTGGAAATGTTATTTTTAAACCATTCATGGTTTGTGGATAATGTATTGATATTTCAGATTCTAGTTTTGATTAGATTGTTTATTTTATGTTTAACATTTTTCATATGAGGAATGAATTGGACTAAGTGATGGGTGGAGCCCGCTATAGCTCCTTGATGAATCAGTAGGTCTCGTGAAACAAATTAATATCTTTCCATAAAGCCTTGTCAAAATCTTATTTTTAGTATTGGTACAAGGCCTTCACTATATGATTAAGATATCTGGAATTATGCATTCCATCATTATGAAAGTGGCTATTAATATTTCATGTGATTATTCAACAAGTATAATATCTATTTGAATAAGTAAATGTAATTATATGATTTTAACTTTTCCATATTATGATGAAGTAAAATTTTCAAAGTATTTTTTTAGTCTTGTACATTTCCTTAAACATGAATGCTTATTTACGAATGTTTCTGCAATATTGTTATCCTTAGTGAGCATCTGAGCTCACCCCTTTCTTTAATATATTATTCCTAGGATGCATAAAGCATATTATAACTAACATGCAGTGATAGTCTAAGGGATATAATTGTGTCCTATGGAGACTATTTTGTTGTACTTCTCATTTTATAATGTCATGTAAAACATATGAATGTATATGGTATTTCCAAGTCTACTAAACTGATCAGTCTTTCGGTACATGATTTCTTGTATCATGCCAATTTTATGTAATAATTCCCCGATTCTAGGTTACTGGGATCGGGGCGCAACAAAATAAATTATGATTTGAGTGGGATTCATGATTCTTAGTTTCCTAAAAGTATGTAGTTGGATCATTGAACATCATTATAATGATCTTATAAACATTTTTAAATCTTAATGGGATAGGTGAAACTTTGTAAAAATGTGAATCGAGGAAGGTATTACCCTCATGCGAGGAATATGAAATTAGAGGAATTATAAGACATCCTATGGGATAGTGTTGTTCTATAGTGGGATGTAGTATGGGGACTTGGTGATGATCTTTTGATTATATGGGGTATAAGAATCATGGGATATCATGAGGTTCAGACCCAATTTACTGAGTTTGGGATGAATCCATGAGTATGAAATTTGAAAATTCAATCGATGAAAATGCTTGGGTGATGATTGACATAGGTACTTGTTGGTTATCAAATATATTATGTGAGTGTAGTAAAATTGTGGGGATCAAACCATAAAATGATAAATTGTATGAACTGTGTATTAGAATAGATGTGGTGAACATTGATTTAGGCATGGTTGATAGATAAAACAAAATAATTATTGTGATTTTATGCTATTTCTAGGGTTATAAATAGTGATTCATGCAAGGTTAATAAATTTAGAAGAATTATAGATGCAAATGATAAAACATTGATATGTATTGTGAACCATATCAATGGGGAATGTGATGATAATGATCATAGATTGATTTGTGTTAGTAAATAAACAAATTTTTATTTATACCTTAGAGTAAGGTTTACAGATATTTATCAGAGGATACTTTAGGCATGTGTATTGAATGATGATATTTATGGGCTATTACATATTATATTATTATGATAATGTCATATAACTGGTTATTTATGTGTATATTGACATGTATAGATAACCAAACTAGTGAGTTATTGGAGTGTTGATGATGGGGATGGATGTGGAAAGGATGGGTCATATCTAATTCCATGAAATTTCTAAATTATAGGATTCATATTTGTTAATTGTATATGATCATTATTCTACGGTGACTAGTGAGGAATATATTTTAATTAATGGACCAATTACGGATCGTGATTTAGATATACCTGTTCAAAAAAATATAAAAATAGGGTCATTAATAGAATTATTATATAGATGTTAAAATGTATCATGATAACTCATATATAAGGAAATCATGTTTCGGGTTTTCAATATAGAATTGTTGTTCATAGGATTGGGTGATTTTAGATGAATCCAGCATGATTAATGATTTTATGTTACCTTTCACATGTAATTAGATATAAATATGGATAAATGACATCAATAAATTTCATTTTAAAAAATGGTGGATTCATAATTGGAATTGAATATGGGATTTTCAATGAAATATTAGTTTAATGGAAATGATTTTTTTATAGACCATTTATCCCTCATTTAAGTTATTGAAAAAATGATGATATTGGAATTTAGTAGATGGGATAAAGATTGAGATATTGTTATACATGCTTCTCAAGGATTAGATGTTGTTTGTTTAATATTTTGTTACTACTCACCCCCACCCCCACATGTACACCACCCTCCCCACATGAGGAACCACCCTTCCCACCTACAAAGCCCCCTCCCCACCCCAGACCCAGCTGCCTCCCCATTCATATCCACCCTTCCCCTCCTACTCCTCCCCTCCCCACCGACATTGCCCACTCCCCACCGGCACACCACCTCCCAACCTGAACCCCCAACCTACACATCCCCCACCCCACCAACTTTAATACCCCTCCCCACCTACACACCCCCAACCATCATAGCCAACTACACACCCCTACATATCCCAGCCCCTCCCCACCTGCACAACCCCCACTCTCCACCTCACCCCCAAAAGCCTCGCCCTGCAGAGAAGAACGCCCTCCTACACATCCCCACCCACCTACACACACCCTCCCCACCTATACACACCGTCCCCACATGCACAACACACCCACCCACCCACCTACACCCCCTCCCCACACACACAACCCCATCCCAGACCTCAAAATCCCCCTCCCACTTGCACACACCCTCCCCCCAACAATAGACCCCCCCCACCATGTGCACACCCCCTTCCCCACCGGCACAGCCCACCCCCACCCCCACCCCACATTCCAAAGAACATTAAAATTAACAAAACCATTAACATTTATAAAAAAATATTTTTCGTTTATTTAATGAAAATTTCAATGTTAATTACATTTTATAGGCCAAATCCTTCTTTAAATAATAACATTCATTTTGAAATACAAATATTAATATCACAAAAGACTCAATAAATCCAAAAATCGTCTCCCAAATATCTTTATAATAAAATTTATAATTGAACCAAACCAAAAAAAACATGTGTTAATCATAACATATATGGAACCAATATGTCATTAAGTATTATACATATACAAAAAATATAGGTGATCTGTAACAAAAAAATAAATGGGGACAATGTGGATGTCCATTTGGATAGCTGTTCATATCTGTTTTCTTCATTAAATCTTCTATGATTGAAGGTTATTTTAGTGGTTTGTATATAGAATTTTTATGAATGATTCCTCTTCACCTCCCTCAATTTCACTCTCCCCCATCTTCCAATTGATTCAGTGGTTGCGTATTTAAGAACTATATAAACATTCCACTAAAACATAATTCAATAAATAAAATAGGATGGGTATTTTTTTAGAGATTGATAGTGAAAGCATGGAGATGATGAATACTCAAGTTTTATTATTTTTATTGATATAGTAAATACATCAAGTGACATGTAGTGGGTTGATAATGATGAATTAATTTCTCTGTGGGTAGATCTAAAGAATTTTATAAGGTATTTTATAAACATATGGATCAATTTTCATGTGAATGGACTAGGGAATAAGGGAATATTATTGAGTAAGGATCCTGGTGTGACCTTCTAGTATTCGAGAATATTTCACCATGATATAAGATATGAGATTATATTTGGGGATGGTATTTCTTGATTATAATGTAAAACATTAATTTAAGAAAACCTATGGGTTACATAATCTAACCTAAAAGGGTAAGAATTATTTTTAGGTTAAATAATTTATATTTTAATCCATTGATACAATCATGGGTGATGTATTTATGTGATGTGACCTACATTAAGGTGACATATATAATATATAATTGATGAATAATGTCATAGGATGACAATATATATTCATGTGGTCTGGTTTTTCTTGTGGGAAATGTGAAAATTAATAGGATTAACTTTTATGATTTATAAATCAGTGGTAGGGTTTTGCAGAGATTCCCAGAGAGGTGTACTGAGCGATGCTATTATGATTTAAAATGAAACTGTTATGGTTACAATGAATATATCTAATTATAGGATATACATGGCTAAATGAAATTAATATGTACTAGAAATTCATACATGAATGTATATAATTAATGATTTCAACCAAATTCAGTAATAGAATCTCAGGATGACTTCTATCCAACCTCAAAAACACCTTCTAGGATCACGAATCATTATACCATGATGTATTCATACAAAACAAATGAAGTATATTCATAATTTATAATCAAATAAATTTTTCTTGTAAAAAATACTACTAATTAAAAGATCATTTAAAAAATGATATGTAAATGTGGTGAGATCAAATATTGTGTCCCATAATGTAATGAAAAAAGAGACAGTGAATCAGAGAATAATGACTAAGAATTGGTATAATGAAAATTAATAATCTCAAATTCATCATCCCAGGGTTTCAGTGTGTGAAAACTGAATTGGAAAATAACATTGATACCATGTAGAAAGAGTGTTCATAGAATCCATACATAAAAATAATGTAAATTATAATTATATAAATATAATGAAATAAAGATAATATGACCTATATAATCACACATAAATTCTGTCACAAAAAATCATCAGACATCAAATGTTAGTGATTTTAGTAAAAAATGGGATTGATCAATATGTCCCTTATCACCACCACTATCATCACCATCATCATCATCCTCAGCATAATTCTCATCCTTATCCCCTTCATCATCCCCTCCATCATCCCCACCCTAATCTCCATCATCATCCTTGGCCTCCTCCTCTCCCTCCTCCTCACCCATGTCCTCCGCCTCGGCCCCCCCTTGCCCTCATCCTCAGCATAATATTCATCCTCAGCATCTACCTCAACATAATCATCTCTAGAAACAACATAAAATAAAACACCACTAGAACTGCCACCTATTCAACTATATATAGAACTCAACAATGATATATATTCATCAGAAGTTGTGCTGGCCTCTAGTGGAAGTGATGGACATAAAACTATCATCATTTTCATAAATTCAATGTTTTCCCTATAATGAATTATTTCCACCTATGTGGAACCTTTTTCCATCATTTTGAGCTCATGCTTTAACTTGTTCGAACTTTGTGGCACTACAACTATCCAATACCTCATCAGGACTATACTCTTCCCATGTCGGCAGTATACTTAGATAGTGTGGTCATCTCCCAACACCTTATGTGTGTGATCATTTGGCACACATATTCAGGTTCTTGGACATCAAGGTCCTCTAAATTAGGCTATTATAGATATAAATATATTTTTTAGTAACAATATAGATATTAAAATTTGATGTCAATAATGTAAAACATACAATCTACTACTATGTCGGTTCATTAACCGCACTCCCATCATTTTTCATTCTACTTGTGAAAACATTTTTTGTTCGAGGTACATGTCCTTCAATATTCAATTATTGCTTCTATAATTATATTGAATGAAGGAAACCAAAATTAAAAATAGGATTCCAAAAATGAATTTCATAACTAAAATTATATGAATACTTTAGAAATAGAATAAATTAGGGAGGAAAAAATAGAAAGTGCAGTTCTTACTAAAAAATTATAAACAACTATTATACGTGCATCCTCTCATGATCTAACATCATAGAATATTCCATTGCGTGGAGGTATTTTTTTAGCATCGATGTATATTTTATTTTTTAAAGATGATTCCTAAATTAAATTAAATAATATAAAATATAAAATTAATACAAAATAATATAATTTAAATTTCAATACCTAAAATGGGATTAATAACTTAAACCTAATAGTTTTACAATGTGTAATCATTTTCTTATACTGTTCTATTAGAAAAAAATCTACATTGGGTACTACCTCTAAATCTATTCCCACTCTACCACATCACGAAATATACAACTCGTGCATATAGGCTCTCAAAATCTCATCAAACTCCTTTCTATGTCTTGGTTGTGCACCATACCTATCGGGAAAATTAAAATGAAGCTGATACTGAAATATTAAATCATATAAATTAAAAATTAATATATTATATTAAATAAGAGACATTTTTACCAATATATATTCCCAATCGTTATCCATGACATACTTTGGAAACAGTCCCCATGAGAGTGGGATAAAGGGATGATGTCTGAGTATTTGGAAATCATTGACAAAAAGCATTGGCAATGCTTCTTGATTTTTTCCAATCCTTTGATCCTCATTGTTGTTGTCCACCATCAATTGCGTAAAGAGATTCCACACCACAAATATTCATGTACTCCCTAACCACCGCCTCCATTTAGTATTTGTATCTTCTATTAAAGAAAAACAAATATTATATCAATACATGTTCTAATAAAAAAAAATAATGAAATAAAAATTTGATAGTGTTCAATAAATATAATTACGAAAGTTTTATCAATGGGCATCGTTGGGTCATTAGAAGCTGAAGAAAGTCCATGTACATGTGGTGTGGGACCAAGTGTATGCTCTACAGAAATATATTTTGGTGGTGTAGGGGTTGATGAAGATGGGATATAGATTCTTGGGGAGATGTAATTATAAGTAAAAGTAGATGGAATAGATGGAGGTCCAATTGAATTATATAGTTGAGGAGTGGGAATAATCATCACATATGGTATGGATTAGTGTGGAAGTTCAAATGAAAAGGGTTGTGGAAACATGGGGCGCCTAAATACCTTGTGTGTCCCTAACTGTAAACTAGGATTTGAATGTGGGATACATGTTATGTCTGTGGGAGGGGAATGGTCTAATCAGGTACACCTACTAGATCACATATCTCTCGCACCACCCTCCATCTTACCACTGACCCATGTACAAGGACCAGTACTCGACTGCTCGTCACATAACAATCACCTCATTGGTGGATCTAGAAAAAATATTTAAATCAAAATTAATCACATGACATTATATGATATTTAAATATATATGTTTGAAACAAATACACACAACATGCACTGGTGTAGGAACAACCATCTCATTCATGTGATGATTGTTTTCTATCATCATTTTTTGTCACATATCTTCAATAGGGTTCATTTACATTATTTGAAAACAAATATGGATGTAATAACAAATGGATTACTAATGTGTAACACAGAAAATAAAATATATGATTTGGGAAAGGGTGATTCATGTGTTCTGGTGTCATACATCCATGGTCAACAAAGCATTGAAGTTTTAAATGGGGTCATAGAGATAAACATGATTTATAGACGGTCAATATATCATTAAAATGATCTCCTTGTAAGAAATGTTGGTTTTGAAGGTTTGAATACTGTTCAAGTCAGATACAAAATATTTTTAATCAATATTAAATCATTTGGAATTGTACCAACCTTATCAAATGAAGTCAATCTAAACAAAACAAAATTTGAACATGGATGGATGATTGTATATTTTTACCACAAAAACATTTGGTTCATAATCAAAAATAACAATTGTGTAATTGGAGTCATCATAAATAATAAATGGATTGGTTCTAATGGTTGTTGGGATGGTGTGAATTCCATTATCATCGTCATTAAAAACTTGTCCTTGAATTACATAAATAATGACAAAAAATTTATGTTGAAGATGATATTTAAAATTAAAACATATATCTTCAATAATGCCAATACATATGGTTCATCGGTAGTAAGATTGCAAGTCATTTCGATTACTCAAAACCCACAATCATTAATAAAGGTGCCATGCCTCCTCATCCAATCAAACCACTAGCATTTCATCATAGTGACTTGACAATGAGAGTAATAATCTAATAACATTGAATTCTTAATGACTCTGTAATAAGATACATTTTTAAAATGCATTCTAATATCTGATGCAGTAGAATAAAATTCAATTTTGGTATTTATCATGACACCCCCATGTTGTGTTCTTTTTTTCATTACTTGTTCATTGATAATAAATATGTACCCACTGATCACAATTGATTTACATTCACAAACCATGGTATTAGAATCGATGTCCAATGATCTTATTTCCTCAGAGAAAATGTCTGCAGTAAATCTAGATAACTAAGATATAAAAAATATTAAATATATTTAAATATTGATTTTATATATTAATCACTGCAATATTTCTACCTTCAATGTCCACCATGTAGAAAACTCATTGCAATGAAAATTCACTATCTTTATTAAAGGTAAATAAAAATGCTTCTATTTTTCTTTTCATAATGATCCCTGTAGATAAAAATATAATTTATTTATTGAATATGTAAAATTTGAAGGGAGAAGATAAGATATACAAGTTCAATTTATATACATGAGGTAGTAATCAAACAAATCACAGCTAAACAACACTATGCGATGTTCCATCTCCCTCACTTCAAGGTTTAATGTCATCAAGGACTATGATCATTTTATTCATCCTATTTGCGGAAGTGATGTATAACTAATTTCCATTTTATCATACTATTATTATTAATTTCTTATTGGTATGTCCATTCTCTTTGTAAAATTCGATAAATATATTGCGCATAAATCCTTACAATCCTGAACCAAGTAACTAGTCAAGATTTATCCTTCAGGATGATTCCCATTCCAGACAGAAGATTTCAATGTGTACATATTTCTTTTAGTTGGATACATCAAACAGAATGCAATAGGTGCTCCAAAAAGTATTTCGGTTAGAAGATGGATAGCCAGATGCAATATCCATGTGAGAAATGATGGAGGCAATATTTTCTCAATTTCATATAATATTAATTTTTTCTTTACCAGAATTTAATAAAATATAAACATGGACAACATATTATAAAATAGAACACTAAACAAATGGAAAAAAAATTGAAACACATACATTAATTGAAAAAATACTATGGATTGCTATTGGAATCAACTCATGCAGAAGGACATCATAATCACAAGTCTACAAGGATTTCACCTTCGACTCTCTTCTATTGACCTGTTTTGATATATAACATTAATATACCTTTGGTTCATTCATAGTCTCTAGTAATTAAAAAAAAAATCTAAAGGCGTCATCACATAAGAAGAACATGGGCGTTTCCATTTATTTACACTAATACACAAAAGATGCAATTCTGGTCTAATACCCCAATTCACCAAGTCACATCAAGATTATAAATCATATTTTTTTTCCTTCCTTTGAAATTTAGATTAACCAAAATAAAAATGTCACATATATTATTTTCAAATATGCATTATGTCTATTAAATTATGTAAAAAATGGTTGACCAATATGACAACTCAAAAAAGATACTCATATCCTTCCAATTGTAACATGTATTATTAGAAAAATTTGATCCCTTTATAGATTTAACCTGACCACTCCGGAATGAGAAACTAAAATCATTCAATCCATTCCTTAAATCATCTCCATACATAAACTGAGGTGGATTCTCAATCTATGTGGTATTTTCAAAACATCAATGATTCTTTCTATATGGACGGTTCATTTGAAATAATCATCGATGCCCTATAAAACTAAAACTAAAGAGCTATTTTAGTATTATGGTTCATGTATTCATCATAAAAATGGATCATTATTGTTTTCCCTTCGTGATCAATCCAAAAATTATTGCATAAGCACGAAAAATCATTGAACATCCACATAATAACACCATGCATCTGAAATATTTAATTCAAACATGCATTGTATATGCGCACACCAACATCCCAAATAAACTTCCACTCTTTTATTAAATATTTAATGTTTACATCTATATAATTTTAAGGATGATAATTGAAAAAAATATGTATATGCATGAAAGTGAATTGTTTTCTCATACCCATCCATGGAGGTAGATTATAAATATACAAGAAAACTAGGAATCTGTTTTATGAAGTATGCATCATCCCAAATGGATTAATACCGTCACATGAAAGACTGAGAATCACATAATGTGTGTTACCTACAATGTTAAGATATTGAGCATAACATCTATTCAATGAAAATCCATCTATATGGTGAATCGGCTCTTCATTATTTTCTCTTGGTATCATACCATAACATTTTTATTGATATTTCAGTAGACATGATGAGATTCCGGAGTCTAGGGATCAATTTAAAGTGCCACATTACTTTTTTTGACACACGATATGGTGTTTCATCAGCCTTTTCCTTAAATCAAGTTGTTTTATATTTGATAAAATGATTTATTTTTTCACTTTTCTCCAAGAATAAGATGCCACATTTCAGGAAACCATGAATTTTGTTTGTTAAAAATCAATTTACTTCAACTAATTTCCATTACATATAGTGGTTCTATATAATAATACAGCATATGGATGTATTTTCTTCAATAATGTAATAATTTAATTAATGTTTGTATTAGAAATCACAATCACAGTTATCCCATGAATCAATCGAATGAATAATTCCATCCTTTTCATTTTTACACATTGCATATATACTGGTGTCGTCACAACATCCTTCAATTTTTTCACTCTATTAACTTCATCATTTTCATTGGATGTCTCATGTGTGACCATATCAAATTATTCTTGGGTCGACATCCATTCTTCCTCGTGATGGTAAATAAATTGAAACTATTCATATATCAAATTCTCCAATCCATCCCTCTAATTCATATCATCGTCCTTTTTGAGATTCCATTTTATCCCCATTATGATTACATAAAAAATAGTTTTTGTGAAATCCATATTTGTTTATATGGTAGCTGACTTCTTCATGGATCAACCAGGGTCGTTAAACACTATAATAACATGTGATGTGTATGTGATCACAATCTGAATTATTGTAAAAATAAAAATCTAAATATGTCTCCAATTTGTTTTTAAAATTGCTTGAGATTGAATGACATTCATACATCCAACTTCTATCCATTATTTAAATAATTGTATGCAGTGATTCCATGAATAAAATTCAATAAGATTGAAGTTCAATTGAAAATGTTTTTATGTAAATGAGAAATGGTCAAATTATATAAATCCATAACCAACATAATATGGAGATACATGTTCAAACATAGAATTGGATATTATAGTATTGTATAAACATCAATTTGAGATTGTGTTAGAGATAGAAAAACAACACATTGTGGAATTAGAAAAATAGGTGGTTTAGTTACAATATAAATCATTTTCCTATGAACACGATAGTAACCCAATACTAGGCACATTTATTTTAAAAAAATAAAATCAACCATAACATGGATCTGGTTCTACATGAAATTGCTACACACTAGGAAGTCTAGGATATAACAAGCCTCTATTATAGTTATTCAGGTGGAATATATGTAAACAAAATAAACATGGAGTACGAGAGTAAATTTTTTTAAATAATAAGACAATTTATAAACAAATATACATTAAAAACATTCAAAACTCAAATTCATATTCCAACATACAGGGTGAATTGTGTTTTGAATTTTTGATGCAACTTAATATTAGATCAACTTGGGTTGATGAATAATCATTATATATATATATATACCTCAAAAAAGATTAAATGATCTAATTATTCTTTATCTTAGGTGAGTTCATGAATCTCCTAAAACAATGTGTTATGTAGAGAAGTAAGTAATATAGTACAGTCATATGCTCTATACACCCATTTGATTAGATTATTTATAAAATTCACACAAAACTACAAGTAAATTATCTACTGAGGAACAATCATAATTAATTAATAATATTGATAATGTTTTTTTAATTTATTAAATTGTAATATATTCATTAAATGGTAAGATATTCATTAATTATATTTACAATATTTTGGTGTCACATGCAATGCAAGCCACCAAGTAATTTGAATTAATTCAAAAATAATAATAATTCATAAAAAATCATGGTGTTACAAACCCAATGAGTGTATGCTACCAAATCAACCGATCAAACAACCAGGCTCATTCTCCAATTAGACACATTCTATAAAACCTAGCCTCATTCAACTTAAATGTGACCATGATTCTCATCTGTGTCAATTTTACCAAGAAAAACCCACCCTTGGTGCTTCCATACCAAAAATACAATGGAATCACAATCATTCCATAAATTACTAAAAGATCACTAGTCACTCATGCATTACTAAAAAATCAAAATGAACATGTTCATGCTCTATCCATCTACGATCCAACCATATTATATCAAAATCAATTATCTCATTAAAAACCCCACCCAAAACCAATAGGTCTATGTATCTAATAAATCATTCCCTCTTTATATAATCATGATTCCAAAATTTATTCAATTAATTTAAATTAAATGTATAGAAATAATTATACATTTCTTAACTTTCAGTATCATTAGGGTATCAAAATAATCCAGGTGAATCATTACCATCATGAACCATCTTTTTATGATTACCTTTAAAAAAATTAAAAAATCTATAAAATCATTAAATGAACGTCCAAGTGTTAAAATAAAACCATTTCAGCAATGAAATTTATTTACATCATCAGAGAACATCCCAAAATAATATCCACATGTTTTTTCCCAAAGAATCATTGTGGTTTGGGTAGTTATAATTCCACAATCATGTTATATCTGAAACCCATATAAAAATCATTATCGAAAAATTATACAACTAAATTCTATGTAATTTTAAAAATTAATCCCAATTAATAATATAAATGTCATTTTAATCATAAATGAAATATATGATGAATGTGGAAAATCATCATTCTTTTATGGTCTAAGTGTCAAAACCACAAATTAAAATATCAAATCATCACATTATACTTGTTTAAATAGCTAAATTGTAAAATTCATAATCAAGAAGTGGAATTTAATAACCATATTAACTTATAATTACCAATGTATATGGGTTCAAGACTAACCTGTTTTAGGACTATGACAAGTCTAACACTTTATTATCCCCATATAATAATCCATAAATATCACAAAAAATAAAACACTATAATATTTATTTCTAATGACCAGAATAAAATAAATACAATGGAATCCAAGCTGGTCCACACCAATAGCTCATGTTCAAGTCCATATATCTCAAATACTATCAACTAGTAGTGTATAATTATGTTCACATGGCTGTTCTATTTGGTTTCATGAGATTTATCTCAAAGAGTAAATAATGTGTATGCATGAACAACCTTGGTGAGTTCTATAGTGGATACAATCCATTATTATGGTTGGATTCCTCAGATATAAAATCATATAAATTCCATAATAATTCTTTATAACTACATATGAAATGTTTGACATGAATTCCTAACCCTCATTTTGAATTTTAAAAAAATCATCCTTTCACGTCTATCATTGGACCACTTGATGGAGTAGGACTAAATGATCATGTCATATAGTAAATTTTTGTTCTATCAAAATTAAAAAATGAATATGATCCCAAACCACTATTGTGGTTTAGGAGGAGGTGGCACTTCATTGAATGACTTACAGTAGGGGTATCTTTATATTAATGTTTTGTTTGATATTTTAAAGACAACTTTTAGGGGTGCATTCATAATTCAGTAATAAAAAATTGTACCTCTTATGATAAAAAATACTATAATTGTATTTATTTCTATCAAATTATATCTATTCAAAAAACATAATATTTAAATTAATCAAAAGATGAAAAAACACAGGATCATATTGACCTATTAAATATTAATCAAATTTATCGAAGAAAAATAAATCACAACAATACCACAATAGAAAATGATATGTGGATTGTGTTCTTCTGGGATCATAATACACATTACATTGTAGTGAAGGAGAAAAAAATTATAAAATAACTGATAGTATATGTATTTATATAATGTGTAAGATAAAAAATTACTTGATTCAAATATAGATAGCCATTTGGAATGTAGAATTATCACCCTCAAGAGCCGGTGTGGATGTAGGGTTTGTGTTGAGATTACGTTTGGAAAAAAAAGATTGAGATGGGAGGGGTTTTGAACACCTATTGTACACAGTGTATTTGAAAAGCTTCTATCCCAATTTTTCATAATAACCATTGCTAAAATTGAATATATAACAATAGTTTCATTAAACCGTTGGGAAAACCCACCTCAGACTACATTATCTCTACAGTTGGATGAAACCCTTGGGAAAACTAATTGTTGGTAGGCATATAACAATGGTTATAGATAACCATTGGTATAGTATCCTTTTAAAAAACGTTTTTTAAAATTTTGGGAGAGATGCATTGGTGTTGGTGAAATTTCTACTAGTGAATCCTACATAATCGATCGTACATAAAAATAAGGGTTTCCAATTGAAATGAATTCAGTATTATATTCATGTCATAAAGCATAACAAATGGGAATATCATAAAAGTGTCCGTGAAGGAATTTAATTAGATCATTAATATAGAATAATATGGTATAATTGGTATATATCATGAAAATAGATGTCAATATGAAGTAATAACATGTACAAATAGTACTCAGGAAACCTTATAATTAAAACATTTTAGTGTGGTTAATGGAAAATATCAATAGAAATTTATAACATAAATGGGAAACCCATTAAAAACACATGTTAACCCAAAATGTTTTTATAATAAAAATGTTTGTTTCATAAAATAAATAATGGATTAAAATATATAATATTGTGTACTAGAAAATTTGTATGAATTTGGAAATTTCTCTTAAAACAAGTTTTCTTATCGTGGAGTATTGAAGACGGAATCATTTAAAAAAATTATATTCATGAATGATAATTATTAATATTTATTTATATATAAGCTTGGATCTTATAAAAATCATTTATAATATGTAAATAAAAACAAAATAGAACTTCATTTGGTTAAAAAGAATGATTGAGCAACCAGAATGAATAAAGAAGTTTGTAGTTTAATCCCTTACCTTAAGTATGAAGATGTCATTTACTAGATATTATTGTCATAGATAACAAAAATAAATTCATTAATTAAAATTTATAGATCCAATTCATTATTTAATTGATTTATTATAACCTCAATGTGTTCAGTCATGACCATTTTGATGGGTTATGATGCTCAATTTCATAGATTGTTTCATTGGTTTCCCTGATTGGTTTACATAAATACATGTAATGTTAAACATGTAATATGATAATGGATTTCCAGAATAAATTTTCCATTTTATTTGTTAGAATCCAAAATATTACATGGATATAAATTTATTTTGGTTATTTCGTGTGATTACAAATCATTATATAAAACATTAATGATAACTGTTTCGGTTAAATGGTGGTTTTTGATCAAATCAAACACAGTAATAACTATAAATGAATATCATGTGAATAGAAAATTTAAAAAACATAATTTAGACATAATAAGTATATTATATTCTGGTTCAACCATCACAGTTCTTTTATGACCATAAATGTATATTGTAATATAAATTGTGAACCTACCATCATTGAATGTGATAAATTAACAAATCTCATATGGTGTTTTCTATTCTTGTATAAATGGATGGTAACAAGGAGCGGATGATGAATTATAACTTTATCATTACAAAATTATAGTAAATATAAGTTTCTATAGTTATGATAACATTTGGATGAAAGGATATGAGGAATGAAATTAAATAATGGAACATGAATGAAAATAAAAGAATAAAAAGAGGAATTTTCCTCTTCAATATATCATCCTTAAGAACCTCTTTAAGGGAGGGGATTTGGTATTATTAAGAGACAATGAAATGATTGATGTGGGATATGGCCTTAATGTGTTATTTGAGAAGAATTTGGACATGTCACAAGGAATGAGTGGAGTGAAGTGAAGATATAAAGTGGGGGGTGTTATTTATATTGGAGGAGAGGTGGGGTTTTCATAATATTTTTTTATTATTTTATTATTTTGAATAAGACAAGAAATATTATTAATTCATGTGACAAAAAACCTTAATATATTAATTTGGTTTCGAACCCAAGGATCTTACATCATCCATGTTTCAACAAATACTTTTTTTAACATATAATGTATATATATAGCAAATTACTATTTTTGGTTATTCACAAAAAAAATTAAGTATTTCATCAAAAACCTAGAAGTTCAATCAAACCATTTTTTGACGTGTACAATTCAGAAATGAATTTCATTTTACGGGAAAAAATTTCTAAATATTTGAAATTTAATTTTAATTAAAATCATAATTTAATTTAAAAATAAAAAAATTTAAATTAAAACCGCTTTTCAAACACTTTTAAAATTTTATTATGATCTCTTAAAACTATCATATATTCATAAGTCGACAAAATAATTATTTGTGAATAAATTTTATGAATATAAATATTCTTTTAAATTAAAATGTTAATAATAAAGTTTTAATTTAATATACAAGACTCAAAAAATACCATCACTATAATATAATTATATAATATAGTAACTTATAAGATGGATAATTTTATTTATACATTCATTGGTAAGGATAATTATTCACATGGATGATTTAATATTCCTAATGTTCGTATTACTCTTCATAAGGGAAATGTTACTATTTAGAAGGGTCAGTTAGTATTCACCAAAAATTAATTTTTGCTTATCGGAATCTGAACATCTTACTGATCGCAACCTTGAATGCCGTATTTTCAAAATTCAAATAATATAAGGGAAATTATTATGTTTATAGGTCACATATTACAAAGTTGTTCAGTATGTTTTGATTTATGAGGATTGTACTATATGAAGTAATTATATGTGTGGAATTTCCATTGATTAGAATGTGTGTCATTAAATTCTTCTTCCCTTATGAAATTTCTTCAGTGAAATCACGTTTTACATTCAATGTCATAAATAGGTGTCCCCTATAGCTCCCATGTTTCCTCTTCATACTTATTGTTCTACCAAATTTCATTGAATAGGGGTGTAGAATTGTGGTGTATACATTTACCTCTATGATCCAATATTTTTAGTATCTTCCCCTCATAATATTGATCATAATCCAATTATACTACCTCAAAATAGAGTACATGGGACAGATATGATATATAAATCATTAAGAGGGGTACATGGAAGACATCATGTACTTTATACATAAAAGGTGGAAGGGATATTCTATAGGGCTCAACTACCACATGATCAATAATCTTGAAGGAGATGATGTAATAGGGAATAATATTTCATTTCTTCCCAAAAATCATGAGAATATTCCATGGTGTTATGTGGATGAATACCATGTATCAAACTTTGATCTCAAGGTCTTATTGATGACTGTCTACATAACACTATTTTGGATATTGGGATGTGTTGATATGTTGTTGAATTATTTATACATTCTAAACCATTTCATTGAACATTTTAGGTCCTAACATCTTCCACTCACATACTTCATCCCAACATGTCGGTGTTCTTCCATTTTTCCCATAAAGGGATTCATATGGCTCCATTTGGATGCTGGAGTAGATGAAATTGTTATAAGAGAATTCAACCAATGGAAGATGTCAGTCCCATCATCCATTTATGTCTATAGAAAATGATTTTAACAAGGCTTCTAGTTTTTGAAAAGTTCACATAGACTAGTAATTATTTTGGGGATGATAGATTGTATTGATGTTCAGTTCAATGCATAGAGCATGATGGAGGCTTTTACAGAATTTTGAGGGTAATCTAGGATATCCATAAGATAAAATAGATAGTGGTAATTTATAGACCATTAACACCGATTTGATATATATCAGTACAAGTTGATCCAGTCATGATTCATCTTGAATTGGGATAAATTAAGATGTCTTTGTAAGATGATCCACAATAACCCATGTTGGATTGTTTTATCTATATGTTATTAGATGTCTACTATCGAAAACCATGGTGATTTTCTCCAACTTCCATCCTCGTATGGGTAGTGGTAAAATCATCACCTTAGACATGTGTCTCTCATAATTCACTTGATTATATACCATGCACTTTGACTTATATTCACCAATCTCTTTCTTCATATTATCCTGCAAAAATTTCTCTCAGAGATCTCGATACTTTATTTTGATCCATAATTGAATAGAGAATGTTGAGCTATGCAGTTAATTTAAAAGACCATTCATTATCTCGGGATTTGATGGTATACATAACCGTGACCCAAATATTACTTTGTTCATTATAAATCATAAACTCAATGGGTTTACCATTTATATAAGTTTTAACCCATTTTAGAAATTCCACATTTTTCTTGGAACATCATTCATTTTTCACATGGGCGATGGTTGAGAAATCATTTGATAAAGTATTGATGATGTTCTTACCTTAATGACTTACATTTCCATCCACCAAAAATCATTGAATATTCGATTCTTTTCAACATCCATCATTGATAAAGATTCCATATTCTTTTTACATTGTGCATCAGACACCTTATTTTATTTTCTGATATGTTAGTGGATTGAGAAGTCATAATCCATGATGATATCTAAACATATTCATTGGAAAATATGATGTTTTATATTTTTTAATCTATATTTGAGAATCTTCTGATCAATATAAATCTCACACTTCTCACCATAGAGATAATTCCACATGTTTTTTGATTCTATGTTCACTGTCTCCAACTCTAGATCATGCGTGGGATAGTTTTTCTCATGGATTTTTAGCTTCCTGGAGTAATATGCTATCAATTTATTATTTTTCATTAGAATTAATCATAGGCCCTTCTTCTAAGCATCACTATGCTGATGACCTTACTAAGGGATAAAAATTATGCAAAGTACAGAAAATGTGAGTTTTTAATGGAGGGAGTATCATTTTTGGGGTATGACTTCACCAAAAATGGGATATCTATGAACCGTTCCAAGATAAATAAAATTGATTAGTGGCAATGTTCAACATCTTCCATGGAGATCCGCAGCATTCTGGGTCTAGCCATGTATTATAAAAAATTTATGAAAATTTATTCATGATATCCATACCCAATGAAAAAGAATTCACAGAAGGGGGTGATGTTTTCCTAGACTCAAGAATGTGATGAATGATTTAAGGAGCTCAAAAATAGGCTTATCACTTTGATAGTACACACACTCCCAAAAAGAAGAGAACTATTTGTGATGTACATTGATTCTTCAAAGAAGGTATTACGATGTGTGAAAAATGAAAATTTATAAAGTGATTGCCTATGACTCAAGGAAACTGAAAATCCATGAGAAAAACTATCCCATACATGATATAGAGTTTGTAGTTTGTGATCAGTGAATTAAAAATAAAAATTCGTTATCTCTATGTGGATAAGTGTGAGATATATAATGATCTCAAGAGTCTCTAATATATATTCTCAAAAAATTTGCTTAATAGGAACTAGCAATGATGGTTAGATATTGTTTCGTAATTCCATGAAACGTGTGTTCTGGTTTTATTAATTGTGGCTTCCATGAAGTTTCAATTGGATTTAATCATTGATCTATAAACATCCAACAGTTCATTATCCAAAAAGTACATGCGTTCTAAAGGCAAGATTTCATCATGTTTGAACTTTTATGATACTCAGGAACGTGCATTGGTCGAGATGATGGGAGGTCAGACTCATCACATCCTTTTGGGTGGAATTATTATCGACTCCAGATCTCTAATTATAAATTTATAATATTTTTATGAATCCTTATTAATTCACCATGTATAATATAATTTTTCGTTGTAAATTTCAATCACATATTAACAAGTGTGAAATTGAGAATCATCAGTATATATTCAAGTTTCCTCATTAAAGGAGATACTTGTATGTAGTCAAAGTTCTCCAGTAATGGTATCCATTCATATATTATATAATGATTCTTTTAATCATTGTTATGAAGATATTGGTTTTTTACCACTCAGGGATCCACTCTAGAAATTACTGTCATCCAGGGATACAAATTTTTGTTTTGATATTGGGATTGTACCCATGAAATGGGCTATCTACGTATCCTTGGGAAAGGAATCAGAACCCTCTTAGTTTGGTGACACTTATTGGGACACATCACACCATTTATGGTTATGTGATAAGGACATAGTCACATGGTTTAATGTCATGTTGTATGGACATCTAATGAAAGGTGAATAGTCAAATTTTTGGTGTAATACTTATTCCTAAGCTACCAAAAAAACATGGAAAGAATATAGGTATCCAAGTAGGATTAGACCCGATTGGGAATATAACCCATGTACAAAAGGGTTGATATGAAGTGTTAGGTTTGATCCTTATGGATGTTTCCTACGTATCCCATGTGGATGGGAATCAAAGACTACATAGTTTGGTAAGTCTCATTGGTGAGAATCGTCCTTCGAGAGAAATGAGTTTGGGATTACTTCTTAAAAAGGAAGGCTTGATAATGTGGGGTTTTATTTTCGGTATTATTCCTATAGAGGATTCCCCGATTAAGGGAATGGGGTTAGGATTCATGGTGAAGATATCCAAGGATCTTGGACTCTATAATGGCTTCCTAAATATCCTGGTTTGAATATGAATGAATGTTCTCGTAGTTCCGTCACCATTGGTGTTTTTTAAAATTTGTAATCCTCACGAATTTCTAAGACCACGTGAGTCATGCTTGGTGTGAGAATAAAGAGAATGTGAATTATTAAAGAATGATACAATCACTTTTCCTCCCTTTCTAGTGGAAGAGGGTGCACCTACGGTGGCGATGATATATGAGGGCGAGGCGACAAGCGTTATTTCTATTCACTTTACATTGGACATGGTTCAAATGAAAGGAAGAAATGATGAACGTTAGGGGCTTATGCTAGTATGGATACCATAATATTGATCTTGGATGGGGGAGGGAGAATTTTTATTGGCTTGAATAGAAAAGAAAATGTGAACATTACCTTCCCTACCAGAAATTTGAGGTTCCGACTCATTGAGAAGTGAGAGGTCAGGACCCAAAACCATATTCATAGAACCAAGAACATCAAATCACTTTTCATAGGAGAAATATCCATGTGACTACGGATATAAAAAACCCACATAATCTAAATTAATCCTTACCCCATCATGATACAAATGTGGTAAACATATGACTGCAGATATACAAACCCAATATATGAGATAGATGATGTGCCTTTCCATGTAGGTACCCCACATTGATGTACTGTAGAGTTGTACCATACAGGTGTGCCATGTAGGTGTTCCACGTAGGTTTGTATGGTTACTAAATAATATATTTTTTATAGGGTAAAAAATCCTTTGTAATAATTTTTAAATACATTCATAACTTGATTATCCCATTTAATTTTCTCTCCCTTCATATTTTGTAGAGCTACCTGAGATAATTTGTGGGATATGGGTGAAAGAGCTACGTAATGGGAGCTTCTGGGAGACTTTAAACATTATTATTCCTTTAAATGACGAGCCCAAGGGTCCTATTTAAAGTCATGGATGGGTCCTGGTCGAAGGGAGGTTCTCCACGCAGGTCCTCTATGTAGGTCCTTCGTGTAGGCCTTCCGCGTAGGAGTAGAGAAAATATACTGCCGAGTAGGTATGTCGAAAATCACTTTAGAGGGATTACCATTACTTTAAATTCACCAAACCACTACTTGTGATTTTTACAAATTCAGGTCTATCATCAGAGTATTTTTGTATTCTTAAGTAGTTTCAAAAAATCCCACCCCCCTTAGGATTGGATCCGATTTGAATGTTGGTCATGTCTTGAGGTAAAATTTCAGGGAACATACTATGTGTTAATTTCTATACAGTTAAGTTTTCATGAAAATATAATTCTCTTTAGTATTCCATGTAGATATTTGGTCAGCTCTAAATAGGTTCGATCCTTTGAATTTTTTATCATCTGTGCCTCTGAATGTTTTGGAACATTTTGTGTTTTTCATTCATCTAGACTCAACGTGTTGTGTTCTCGTGTAGACTCCTTGAAATTTTCTCAAGGTGAAACTACTTTGTCAATGGAGCTACACAAAAGGAAACCATCGAAGGAGATGCACTATGAACCTTGTCGAAGGACCTACATGATGGAACTATTTAAAGGAAGTATGAAAACAGTTTTGTTTTCCAAATTGTTTCATTTCCTTTTCCTTTGAGTTGATATTTTTTATCATGTCCAAATATCAATCTAATAGGGGGAGTTTGGTAATTATTTTAGGATAATGGATTATTTGATAACCTATACTGAATAAGGTAAGGCTCATTAAAATGAAACGATGAAGATCACTAAAAGAAACTATTATGATTTTGATGATTGTAGTCTTCCTCAACAATGGAAAGGATTAATTACGTATCAACTTGAATATGAACAATTTCCTTATTTACCCCTATACGAGAATGGAATTTTATAAGATTTCCATGTTCCACCAATTATGAATTACTTCCCAGAGAATTGTATTCATTAATTCAGTAACTTTAACTACATTAATATTAGTGCAAGGGGGTTCCAGTATAAGGAGAAATCATCCAAATTGGATTCATCCCTCATCAAAGTGATTGTACTCCGTATATGAATGATCATGTTGTACTGCCATGGGAACATTACTACGATTAAAATTTTCCAGCTTCTAATATAGATTTTTCTAATGGTTGGAAGGAAGAGTGGGATCTTGGTTCTACAGGAGGTGTGAAACCTAAATGGATGTTGGAATTTCGGGTGCGCCGGACTTGTGAAAAATTCAAGAAAGGGTGATTAGATGTTTTTATTTATGACGAATTATAGATGCGTCAAACGTTTGTTTATAAATATGACTTCATTCATGAATTTTTGACCTAATCTATTCTACAAATTAATTCCTTCCATTTGACACATGGTGATGTTTTCATTAGTTTGTTGGATATCTAATAAATAATTGGGGTTCCTAGTCTCTACGAGATTTAGGATGAGTTCATTCCTCCGGCTACAACCTGGGGTGAGGTTAATAGAACATCAATTTTGTCTCATGAACTAATCAATATAGAAAATAAATTACCCAAATACATGAAACATATTAATTAGAGGGTGTGAATAGAAGTCTTTTTAGAACCGTCAATAGAGAAATGTCTCACCTGTGGATGCCCTACATTTTGTCCTTCTGTATATAACCGGGGTAGTTCAGGGAAATATTTTTCAATATTGGAAAGAGGTGACTATAAGAATTGGTAAAAAAAGAATAATCTGATATTGATGCATTTATATGATTAGTCTCCTTCCTTTCCATGAGGATATGAATTTACTTGCCTCTAGTTCAGGAGTCTAGAGGTAGTGTAAGGCCAGTTATTTAGTATATGTAGCTAAATTGGTAGATGTGATGTATATTAGTTTAAAAACTCTTGTATTGGAAAGAATTTACAATTCCCTACTGCATTTATACAACAGGAATGCTCCATTTATAATTGTAGGGCCATTTCAAGGGTTGTGGGGCAGGATTGCAGCACAACTTTTTTTCATACTTAGTATTTAAATCTGTTAGATTCCCCAATGGTCAATTAATTCAATTTTACACAATGTTTCTGGCATTCGGCCTCAAAATTTGAGACACTTTGTAGTTTAAAAGTTATTTATTTTCTCATGAGAATTCATTTTCCTTCCTTTTGGTAACCCACATACTGGAACTTTTTTTGATGGTGCTAAAGGAATGAATTATGAGATGAGGTCTTATATGATGGAATTTATGGATGGTGTATTCTCATCCATGATTGATGGTGATATTATTTATGTGGATTACATCATTTATAGGTTTTCTCAGCAGTTCAGATGTCTTAAAAAATCAAACAGTTTTCCACCCACATATGATAATAATGAGAAACACCCATGGGTAGGGAGACAATTGTGGATTTGAATGACTTTAGAGGAATCCAAATTTTCATTTATGATACCTTCGTCAGATGTATAAATTGTATTTTAATCTTGATATTACCAATCTTGGGATTATTCTTTTCCTCAATGGGATTTGACAAAAAGGAATATATTGAGTGGAAGCTACAACGACCATGGTGTGTGGTATTATGGTAAGAATTTCAAGGGCAGATATGATGCAGTAATTTCAAGGGTTTCAGAGCATTAAAATTACATCCATGTATGAGGTATACTAGGAACACCTAGGATACATAAGAAATACCTCTAATGTCAAGGTGATCTAGTCGCTGTCATCAAAAAGAAGTTCATATCCCATATTTTGAACATTATGATGAAATAGGAAGGTATGAAGAGGCTCACCAGTCAAAAGGTGTTGGATCCCCTCCAAAATAAACCATACTAATATTGAGTTATGTGTGACCTTCATCCATTATCCATTAGGAGAGAGTGACTCTTGATCATAGGGATGCATGGTCATTCCTCCAACATGGAATTCGAATTCCAGTTGTGGGTGAAATTAAGGCACCCTATAATTTTAATTAGGATAATAACCTGGCATAAGTATAGGAGTATATTAAAGAGGTATAGGATTTAATATATGCAACATATATAAAAATCCTAGACTCTAAACGAGTATCTTATATGATGGACTTTTGAATACACGAAGGGGTAATTATTGACACTGATGAGGATTTTGATGATAATGTTAATACTAAGATCATATTTTCATTTTCGTTTGTCTCAAATAGACTTTACCATTAATCATCATTAATCATGATGAAATATATTTTTCCAAAATGACTACTATGATGGAAACAATAGAACAGTTCTTGAATCTCCATAGTATGGGCGTGCATGTTCTCCTATCAATAGATCGAATGATCCTCTGATGTCTACAGAACATTCTATAGGAGTTAGAATAGTGTCATGGTTAATGGAAATAGATAATCATCATCCATTACCTCGAGTTTCTTATATCAAGTGGGGTGTATCGATTTCTAATAAAGCGTATTAAAATAAATTCAAGAGATCAATGAGAGTAGTCCAAATTTTTCACCAAAGGTGTAAGTATTTATACTATTTTTAAATCATTATATGTTTTCCAATACACTCTGCTGATCACATTTATCCTCTTAGAGGATATTTGTATCTCTCCTATATCGAGGTACTAAAATATTATTCATCAAGACTAGATAAGGAAATTCTAGGATAAACCAATGTTCATGATTATGGATTTACTACTTTCCTATATAAAACATCAAAATATTCAGCTAAACCTTCTCCCAGCTCTACTGAGAGAGTGAAAAATCATGGAAAGATTAAATAAATTTTTCTTGATTATTAAATTATTTTCTACTATTATTCTTGTTATCATATCTCTGATTAGTTTCCTTGGCCCATAGATCCTTCAATAAAAAATGTTGATATTCCTATTTCTCTAGAAGATAGGAATGAATACCCAGGGTGGTATGAGTTAAATACTGATGTTTACCCAAACCTTCCAATATCTAATGATTTTGTACCAACTGAAGAACCAACCGAATAGAATGTTAGTGGAGCCAATTTTGGAATCAATCAACATTTTCTAGATACCTTAAATAGTGAGGATTCTATAACAATCCAAGACGCATATAGTGAAATGGTGGAATCCCCTAATCCAAATATTGACTTTACATGTTCCATTTAAGAGATTGGGGATTTTAATGAGGAATTTTAGGGAAAACGTTTCTCATCATTACACATTTCGTACATAAATTTATATATTTACCTGACACATTAGATAAGAATTCACATATGCAGCTTTATCTGTAGAAAATGTTTAAAAGGATCTTCAGGAATGGGGTATTCCACTTTATTCGTCTTCTGTTGAAGTTGGAGGAATTCCTATAGAGGACCCCCTATCAAGAGATGTTCCTGATCCTTCAATTATGACAAATGGGAAAATTGAAGAGATTTCACGTTCTTATGAAATATCTACTCAAACTACAGAAGCTGAAAATACCAAGGATGAATCAAATAAAGTGGTCGACTTATTTTTGAGTAAATGACATTGGTTTTCTAGATAATACTTTGTTTCCTATATTTTTTCTAAAACTGAAAATTATCTCGATTTATCATTTAGGATTATAAACTCCTACAATTAGATTGAAAATTGAAGATTTTTGTGTTGGATCAGGAATCAGTATAAGCTGAATCTTCTACTATTTTGAGAGATGCAAAACAAGGAAGTTCATTAATTAATCTATTTCCAAAGAACATTTTACCCAATCGTAGTGACTCGGATTTTGATTTAGAGATGAAATATTATCTTGGAATGTATCATAAGAAGACACAGAGACATATATGGAGCATAATTGCTGATAAGCCTTTGGATGAGATGATGTCCCATTTTTCCAACCCACAGGAGTATTCTACATATTGGGATTTATTATATTTAATTATTGACAAGTATACTATGTAATGAAAGAGACCATTTGATAATGGTAGAAGGATCATAAACTGTGGTTGTATTTTAAAAATACTAAATGTCTTATCAATATTGAGACCTTCAATGTTGTAGTAGCTGAGGAAGAGGTGGTTCATAATAAGAAGATGATTGATATTTGACAGTAGATTAATGAATCCATGAAGGAGTGATTATATATTTTACAGAAACTAGGTGTAGTTCATAAAAAACTCGAGAAATTGAACCAATCTCTAGGAGAACCCCGATTAGAAGGGATAACCGCCATTTCAACTGCTAAGGAAGCACTTCATCATGACAAGGAGCCCGAAGTTTCTTGACTGTCTCAACTTCTGTAGGTGGTTGACAGGGCTCATGAGGTTGTTCAACAAATGAGAAATCATACTGAAAGTTTATTTAAAATATGATACAGAGGCTCCATTTTATGGATGTCCCTATGATTTCATATGAATGAATGAAATTTTGTATGCAAGCATATATTCCTTAATTATTTTTTTATTTCAATATAAAATGTAATGATGATGATGATTTGTTTAAACATCAATCCTTCATGTTAGATAATCGTGATTACAATGACAAGAATGGGGGTGCATAAAATTTTCTTATCAAGCCGATGGGCCTAATTGGAATAGTATTATTTTTACTAGGGTTTTATGGACAACCCCAAAACTCAGTATCTTTCAACTTTCTATTGCTCAATATTACCTAAATCATAAAAAATTTAAGTTTAGTGAGCTGGGAATTGAATTATATTTAGAGTTCACATTGTATATTTTCAATCTAGTTAGTACCACGTCTCATTTTGTTGGTAGTTTAAAGTCAGGTATGTTGAATTATAAAGAGAAAATATTTAAGTTTGAATAGCTTTGACAATTAATTTTGAAATTAGATCCCAAACAAAACTCAGTGACTAAGAATTTAGCTAATATTTTTAAACATTTCCATGGTGAATCATGAGTCATGATTTTTATGGTCAAAAAATTTAAAATGAGTATCAATATAATGTATCTTTTCCAAGAATGAAGTTACCATTAATTGAAAAACCCTTTATGGGGGATGTATTATACTATTCCAACTAGGGAATATACTGGATAGATAGATAGTGGAACCTTTTCAATAATAGGCCTATTATGTAAGAAGCTTATGAATGGCCACCTAAGGACATGTACAACATATTCAATAAAAAGATAGCTGAAGAAATTTAACATTTTACTATTGATAGATGAGGGAAAATAAGATTTTGGTGACTCAAGACCACAACGTGAAGATTTTCAAAGGAAATAAATTTTGAGAATAAAGGCTTATATATGCTGGCATATGTAATGAATAGAAAACCATTTCCCTACAAATTTGGTGTATAAATAAGGGATAAATTTTTTCAGAAATGAGAATTTCTAATATCATATTGTGACATTTTATGTTATGCAGTGAGGACATTGTAATGTGTAGTTTTTAGTCATCCAGTGAGGACATTGTACTCTGCAGTTTTAAGCTATCCAATGTGGGCATTATACTGTGCAATTTTAAGTCATGTTGTGGGGATATTCTGTGGATTTAATTTAAAGTATTTATCTCTGAACAATGGTATGAGATTCTCCCAATTTCTTGATAATTTGTTTGTAAACATACCACCATATTCATCTATGGAAGGGAAAATTGTAAACAATGATTTTTGATGATTTAGATCTGATGAATGATATGGGAAAAGAGATTACACCATTAGAGGATGTCACTTCCAAGAACAAAGTTACCATTATTTGAAAAAACCCCTTATGAGAGATGTATTAAGTAGGTCCAAATATATAATATGTTGCATATCCAAATAGTGGATTCTTTTGACTGACACACCCATTATGTAGGAAGATTATGCAAGGACACCGTAGGACACGTACTGCAAAGTCATGAAAAGGAGCATTCAAAAGTTTTACATTCTTCTTCTAAAAGATGAAGAATATTTATGGAGATTAATATTTTCAAAATCACATTGTTTGCGATGTGAATAATGGTACCTGAATATGAATAGAGTAGTTTGAATCATGATCCAAATAATCGGAGGAATAGTATTTCTATAAAGGTATGACCCAAATGGAGGGAGTATATAAATTGTAGTATTAGGTCATACAACTAGCATTAGAAATAGAAACAATATATGATATGTGGTCATGTGATCCAAGGATATTTTAGATTGATTTGAAAATGTGGAGGGACGGATGTGTAACCAATGGTCTTGAAGACTTTTAGATCGAAAGAAAGATAATGGGACAAATATACATGAATGATTATTTTAAAATACAGATTATTTTATATTGTCATCAATGTTTGAATGGAAAAAATACACTATAACCAAAAACAAAATTACCATCATATGAAAACCCAGATATGGGGGATGTATTATGTTTGGCTAACTGGGGAATATGCTGCATAGCCAAATATGGAATCTTTTGACTGACAGACCTATTATGTTGGAAGCTTATAGAAGGCCACCTCAGGGAACATACTATACGGTAAGGAAAAAGATTTATCAGATATTTGAAACATTTTCACTAGAAACCATATGAAATATTATAATAATATTAGAATATTCATGTTTAAAAGTGTGGAATATGTGATGGGGTAATTCTCAATGCACATGAGAAATATTTTAACCAATATTGGCCATGAGTTTGAAGTCCTTTTCATAGATCTGTCTTATATGTGAAATGGAGATGTTCTTTGTTACCTTTGAATTAATATTGTGATGTTATGTTTTATAGTCATGAGGAAAGGACATTATACAATACAGTTTTAAGTCACGTAGTGATGACATTATGATGTGATGTTTTAACTCATTTAGTGAGGTCATTATACTGTGCAGTTTCAAGTCAAGCAGTGATGACATTGATAATTCCAAAAGGAATTGAGACACCTTATTTATATAGAGAAGTATTTTACTCTATTCCTAATCCCACATGAGCAATGCTCAGTGTGATAAATAGGGAGTATTAAAATGATTCTTTTGTAACACAAATGGAGACACACATGATGAAGGGTATTACTATAATCAAGTGATGGCTGAGCCAAAGTATTGGATATGAGCTCCCAAAAAATCGGTTTGGTGCATGAATCAATCCAAACGTAGTTCTTATATTTCCATGTTTTTTAACATCATACAGTAAGGAAGAATATGAACCGATGTGATGAGAAATACATATCATAGATGGAAAAGGGATTACAATCATGTGTCATTATGTGTCTTAATGGGGGCACAAATCAAGTCGTGTATTGTTATTTAAACATCTCATTTCCAGCTCTAATTCTTATATAAGGAATAAAGGTTGTGTTTTTTAAATCGTAGATGATCCCAAACTAGAGACCTATGTGACTCTATACAACTCATACAAATGATAGTGAATTTGTACATAGTTCATTAAACATTAATTTATCACACCAATCGAGATTGATATGGGATACTGGGGTTTTCATGACATATTCTACAACAATGGTTAAACATAAGACACAAAACTGTATAATTATTGGACAACGTATCATAAGGGAACACTCTGTATAAACATTATTCATATACAGAAGTAGAACAAGAATGTAAAAAATAAAAATTTATAGTTTTGGTTGGGCCCATGATTGGAGATCCAGGCATCTCTACGTATCTCATAGAGATGAGAATCATGCCACACATAGTTATTGAACCAAGGTCCCAATGCATCGCTCATTCAAACATAAGGAAGTGAGGGACCCATGTGCCACTAAGGAGTAGAAATGATTTCAATGATGCTTGCTTATAGAAGCTCTTAAAATTATGTATAGAATACCTTAGCCTTATAATTTAATGCATGTAACAAGGAAAAATGGTGTCATGAAGTTTAATGTCCTCTTACAAGGAAAAAGATGCTACAAATTTTATCTTCATGCAACATAGAGATTTATGGTAGTTATATAGTTTATAGTATTCATACTTGGACTATGTATTGTATAGTTTAAATCTTTTAGTAAGGAAAAATTTGTGAAATTATAAAAAGTATTTCTTCAATAATCTATCACTTTTTGGAGTATTAATAATATATCCATCCATTGAGATTAAGGTATAAGCACTATTTGATTAAATCATTTGTATAGAATAAGTTCATTCCCACATTGGCTCATTCATTGGAGGTTTCTTTCCAGGTATCATTGGAGTCTTGAGGTCTAATACCAATTCTCCTTGAAGAAATGAATGAAGGAAAACATTTTTGTTATAATATCATGCTGATATATTCTGATAGACTTCTAAATGATGGAAATTATGAAATCTTTTCTTTTCTACTCATTCCATATCATTAAACCATTTCGGAGACCTCTCATCTCTAGAAAACTGATCTATTATTTCAAATCAGAGTGAAGAAAATTACATTTCAATTGGAAAAATTGGTTCTATTCCATAAACAAATTAATAAGGGATTTCTTGGGCTGCATTACGTGTAGTAGTCTGATGAGCCCATGAATAAGGAAATTGTTTATCAAGACAATATTTCTTATCTTTATCCACCATCTTCTGGAAGATATTTAATAGGGTATTATGAAAATTCTTTATCTATACATTGGCCACTACATGATAGCGAGATGAATGGTTGGACATGATATTAGACTCCTGATATAATTTCATTATCTCACCAGAACATAAATTGGTGACATTGTGTATTAATATAGTTTGAGGGACACCAATTATAGTGACAATGTTAGTTTTGACAAAACAATCAATTCTTTTGGCTCCAAATTTGTTGAGAGGTATTGGCTCAACACATTTGGAAAAGAAGTTAGTAGCAGTAAGAATATATTTGAACTGATTAGCCCTAGCAAGAGGATAAGGTCATACAACATCCATTACCCATATGTAAAATGGCCAGCATTATTTTGTTGTATGTAGAAACATCAAGGGTTGATGAATGTAGTTGGAATGCACTTGTCATGTATGATATTTCATAGTGAAATATGTTCAATCCTATGTCATTGAAGGCCAAAAGTATTCAAGCCTATGAATTTGATCACAAAGTCATTGCCTAGACTCTTGAGGACCACAAGATCCTTAATGTACTTCTTTCATGACCACTACAATTTCCTCTATAGAAATACATCTGAATAGGATTCCATCAAATCCTTGTTTTTACAGTATCTTATGGTGATATGGACTATCAAAATGAGTGAAATTGTCCGCCCGTCTTCAGATTTGTTCATTTTCATCCCTATCTAGTGGATGTACTCTATTTTGAGTGTTTTCTATGATGGGTGTTCTTCTTCCTGTTGTATTACCATTTGTATCATGAAACAGACTAATTTCCATAATTTCATCCCTTCTAGTTTGAATGAAAGGTGAGACCACTAGACGATGAGCTATACTGATGACTGTCTCATCCTAATTTGGATATTCCAGGGCAATATCTAAATTAGCCAGTGCATCATCTTGGGAATTTTCTGATTGCATGATAAACGACAATGTCAGTTATGAGGGAAATTAATCCATTAATCATATAATTTAATCACACATTGGGATTAAATATTCATTTCTAATATAATATTCCCAATTGTATTATTTTATTACAAATTAAAAATCACCTTCCACTTCAAAGTGATTCACTTGCCCCTAAAGTGAAAATTCCAAGCCTGAGATGGCATCTTGATATTCTGTGTTAATGTTGGTTCTTCCTTATGATAATATGAAGGAATAAGGAAACACTTCCTTTTCGTGGGAGATACGGAAAATTCCAAAACCAAAATTGTTGAGTGTAGGGTTTTCCATTCTCTTAGCTATTTGACTTTTGGAGTCACCATCAATGTACTTCTCAAATGTTTGGGGATTATCTTGAATAGATAATACCTCTTTACCAGGGAGTTCTGTATTTAATTATGTATATTCCTCATATGGTTGTTCAACAAGGAATTTGGCTAGAGCATGGCCCTTTATTGTCTTCAAAGGCACTAAATAGATATCAATCTACTGCAAAATAAGTACCCACCTTTCTAGACACCCTATAAAAAATGATAACTAATGATTAATTTGAGTGGGTTATTGCAGGATACCAATTTGGCCTCATGATATTGCATGAAGTGCCTAAATTTCTGAACTATATATACTAATTCCAGGTATCACTTTTCAATACATTAATACCCATTTTTTGCATCAGACATAGTTTTACGGAGATTTTAAAGGCAGTTTTCATTGCCAACATCGTTCTTTTGGGCATGGAAGGGACCTAGTGATCGCTCTATAGCTGTCACATAATGAATAAGTGGTCTTCCTTCATAATTTTCTATTAATACTAGTGGACACAATAGATATTTCGTGAGGGTATCAAATGCATCCTGGTATACTTTTTTGCATTGATAGGTGACTCCCTTCTTTATTAATCTGGTGAAGGGACAGTACTTTCCTACAAAATTAGTGATAAATCGCCGAATATATGTCAAATGTCCTTGGATTTTTCATAATTATTTCAAATTCCAAGGAGTATGAATGTGGTGTTTTAGTTTTCTCTTAGGATAAAATTCTATACCATGATGGTATACAATGAAGTAGAGAAACATTCGTAAGGTTACCATGAAATCACATTTCATGGGGTTGATCTTCAAACTTTATTGCTGAAGTTTATTAAATATGTTCTCCAGAACATCAATGTTTTTAGAAAATTTCCCATATTTGACAACCAAATCATACTCATAACGTTCAACAATTTTACCTAATAAGGGTTTTAAGATATATTTCATGCCACATTGATACATTGCTCTTACATTATATAAGCCAATGAGAATTATCTGATAGAAAAAAACAACTTGAAGGGATCTAAAGGCTATATATTCTACATCCTCTAAGGACATATGAATTTTATTATACTCATATTCTCCATCCATGAAGGAAAGGGCTTCATATCTAGATGTATCATTGATTAAAAGATCTGTGATTGGGACTATAAAGTCATCTATAGTACAATGTTTATTAATATTTCTGAAATTAATGAAAACTATGATTTGAACATTATTCTTTTTCACTAGGAAAATGATGGCCATCCATTTGGGATATTTATCTTCCTTGAAAATGTCAGCCTTTATAATCTTATCAACATCAACCTAAATTTTAAATGCATGAGTTGGGTGTGTTCTTCTTATTTCCTGCTTGAATCTTCAATGTTTTTCTAGAAAACCCAAATGATGTGTGTCTACATCAGGATTATGTCTGGGAACTTATCTATAATTCCAAGAAAATATATCTCAATGCTTCCTTAGAAATTAAATATACACTTCATTCGCATTAGGGGTCATGGTCGCTCTAATTAGAGTGCGGCGTGGATGTTCTTTTATACCCAGATTTATTTCTCTAAGCTCACCCACGGTGGTAGTGACACCTTCCTCCAATTCTAGAGGTGCATCCCTGTAGTCTTCTTATTCATCTTCATTATGTGTTACATATTATATTTATAGTTTCAAGGAATATGACGAAGAAAAAAATTCCAAAATTAGGGGAGGAGTTAGTATTTGAAAGCCCAGAAAAAGAGGCAACCATTTATAACACTACTGATGATGAAGTGTCTTATAAAGGTAATTAAGATGAGATGATTGATTGGGAATCACATATTTGTCTTCCCTTATTATTACTGCAAATTATTCTATTCTAATTGATGAAGTGGAGTATTTCCAAAGTTTAGTGGATAAAATGAAGACATTCCCATATAAGCTTTCACTACTGCTTGGTGAATGAAAAATTTCACCCATGATATCTGGCTCGATTGGATAAATTGATAGTATATAAGTTACTAGATGAATGCATGGATTTGTGATTAGATTTTCAATTTGATTGACAGATAACACATATTCCATAATCAAATGTATGAATTGGTTTGATGGAATCCTTTCCAAGACATTTAGAGCATTGATTCTGTTTACCTCCATTGTCATAGACTTAATTCCATTCATGTGATAAATTTCTGCCACAATATGTTGAGATTCACACGTTTTGAACCGATCCTTATCACCATAAAATGTCCTTATTTGACCATTGAAACATGTCTAAATACATCGGTGGTATGAAGAAGGTATGGATTCATGTTGATGTATTCAAGACCTTTCCAGAAGGATGTTAAATGTTTTGTCTTAGTGATCAACCATGAAATTTGAATTAGATAGAAGATATCCAAACTGAGTTATGAGTGTAATATCACCTAGAGGTTCACTCTCATTCATGTCACATCCTTTCAACATTAATGTAGAAGGGGGTAAGTTAGATTTAGTAAGGCCCAATCAACAAAGTGTACGAAACAAGAATGAGGCTGACTCTAGAGCAATTATCAATGAAGTCACGTCGGATGTCTATGTCATTGAAAATTCTAGATAGATACAAGGTCCTAATAGGTCCATATACATCATTATATTAATCTTTATCCTTAAAATGTATGACTATATGTCATTATGTAGGATCAAACTGCACATGGTACCTCCTCAGCAACAACATCCATTTCAAACTCTTGAGGACAAAACGAAGTTTCAATAATTGCTTCTCGAAGATATTTTGATAGACTCCAGACATCAAAATTTGACGACACGTTTGGTACATGGTATAGCTATTTCAAAACATTATTCTTTCGGTACAGAGGTCTTCGTTTCCCAACTTGGAAATGTGATTTTTCAGGTACCTTGGATGTCAACCCTGCTAATGTAGATGTACCCAGTTTCAAATTAAAATCTAGAAATACTCTTGTCATTGGTAGATTATAATGAATATGTTTACCTACTTGATGAGAGGATGATGGGGTGACTTCAAATTGGTCCTCCAAAATAATCATGTCAGGACCGAACCTATCTTGCGTGGAAGATCCTCCTTGTTCTTATTGAGCACATGGATGGGATCTTCTACGAGTTTCTACTGTATATACAGTTTGATTGGGGTTATGTTAAAATAGTGGCTTCTAGAATTCACACGTCTTCCTCTTTATCCTCAACCTTAGCATCTTCCTCTATTTCCCCAGTTATTTATAGGGAACTTAGTCTCATTATAATTAGAATTACTAATAGCACAAGGATCCGTTATGTGGATAAATTTGACAGAACCAAAGTTTAATTCTTTATCTGATGAAGATTCTTCTAAAAAGGTTAGTTCTAGTTTTTCCATTTCACAGGGCGGTTCTCGTGATTTGGAAGAAGATGTCCTGAAATCTTCTAGGTTCAAGGACAACATTATCCTTACCACGATCTCATCTTCTCTTTACTTCTCATTATCATTTTGATCACGTTTCTTAGTTGGGGACTAACCATTTGATGATGGGGTTATTGATATGGATAGAGTGGAAGAAGAAACAATCTCCTATTTTAAATTTTTTGTCGAACGAAAATAGTTTGGCTGATCATTTTCCTAATAATCCAATCATCCTATTTTTTACATTTTAACTTTTGACTTCCTGCCACTCGCCTTCTTCCTCTAGATCAATAGAAGTAACACATGCAACTTGAACTATCAAAAATTTCATTTTCACTTGTCGAGAGTCAACCGTTTCTTTCCGGAGGTATATGAAAATAGAATACTCTTGAATGAAATGTCCCATCATTTGGTGAATGGGAAAATAATTCATAAGATCTTAATTCCCTTATTCGTTTTGTTTCCTCAGCCTTGGAAACTGAACCAAATTATTTTCCAAAGATTTGATGATGTAACTGAGAAATTTTTCTTTCCATATAGAATTAAAATTGTTCTTTTAATTCCTTAAACTTTTTCCTCCATTGATCTCTTAGAAAATCTTGTTTAGGAGGTCATTGCTGCTAAAACTCTGGAGGAGGTGCCCTTTGATAAAATGAAGTTTTAGAAGTGGAAGAAATTATAGGTACTTTCTAAAGTGTAACAGTAGCAGCCTTTACTTTACCTATTCTCCTTCACATATTTTATGGAATTACACGATTTGTATCTTTATTTTCAAAAATAGAATATTCTATATGTTGTGTAATTAATGTATCGTATTGTAAACCACCTGTGTATTTCAAAAGGATCAGTTGTGTGTGTAACTCATCATCTATATTTTCCACACAAATTCGAAGAATCTATTCTTGAGGGAGTGGGAGACTTAAAAAATACATTAATCCATTACATAGAGAAATGAAATCTGAAAATATTTCATTCGACCTTTGTTTTCAATTTTTAAGAAAAAAAACCATTGTCTTTGGTAATTTTTAGTTAAATTGAAGAATGAATGTTTGACAAAGATCTTCACAACCAATAATTTATTGAGATTGAAAACATGCATACCATACAAAATGATGGACCTTTTAATGACTGAAAAAAACATTTTCTCCTTCTGGTTGTTGAGGAGTTCCCATCACCAGATCACAAAAAGATACCAAATGTGTTATGTGATGTTCTGGATCTCCAGAACCATTAAATATTGGGAATGTTGTATTGAAAAAATTTGGTGGGGGAGGAATCATATCCACCCATTCTAGGTAAGCATTATTTTCAAGTTAACTAGAACATTCCATTCTGACATGGCTTCCAATTGAGTTTTTAATGAATCAATTGTGTTCATTAGAACATGGGGAATATATAGATGAGCTGGTACTTGTATAGGTTCAATAGTTGGAGCTTTAAATGGTGTAACAAATGAAAACACCACTGGAGATGGTGTTGTTATTTTCTATGGATAAACCATGGGAACAAGTCTATGATAATGTGTTTGATCCTTCCATGGCTGTGTACCCAATAGTTGGAATTTATTATCCGAATCTTTAGTTACTAAAAATCCTCTTAGATAAAGAGCTCCTATAAGATGTGCATGTTGAGGAACTATATTTAGAGTACAACTAGAAGAAACACTAATTTGTAGTAACTCTATATTAAGTCTTTTCAACTCTTTAATCTCCTCTTATTGTTGTGAAAATATCTCTTCATGTTAAATAGATTGACTTCTCCAGTGTAAAAGTGATATTCAATCTGGCTTTTACCATTTCCCTTATTTTATTCCTTTCAGAGGGGTGGGAGTTAAATATTTTAATGAAAACTTATATTCAGGTTAAGCCACTGATTTTGGGTATGTGCACCTTATTCATTTTCCTGAGTGTGTTCCGTATTACGAATAAGTACATCATCTTTTGATTCCCCTAAAATAGACTAATATTCTAGAGGATCTTATATAATGGTGTTAATGATATTTACTAATGCATAATTAATTAATGTAATTATTTTATTATATTTGTATGATATTCTCCCTTTTTATCTTTCCTGAGACATTTCTCACTTATATAATGGATTCTCAAGAGCTCTTTGACGGATAGTAACTCGAAGGGAATCCTTGGATAATTCAGGTGTGCACTCTCTTAGTATATTCTTCCATAATAAAGAGGAAACTGAATTCCATTTTGGAGGGGACTATATATGTGAAACATCCCCAATCCTTGCAGGCTGAGGATATTCCTATTAAACTTATCCAAACCATTGAACATTTTTTAATTAATTTGAATTTTTAATTAAATGATCCCCCAACCCTCCAAGCTAGGGTGGCTCTTGATCTTCTATAGCATAGATTCATGCAATTGGAATTCTAATTTTATGAATTTTTCTTTGGAAAATATCTAGGTGAATTATATTACAACCACTCATATAACCTTTTTTGGAAGATCGTTTTTCTATTTCAGATATTTTCATTATCTGATGGATAGTATCCTCTAAGAGGGAGTTCAGCTAATGATTCTCAGATGATTGATTTATATGTAACTCAACTGCTTTCATTCTGTGGGCCTGACTCTAATGAGAGCTAGTTGAGGCCTATTATTAAAAATACATTTCTTTACATACAAAATATGTTTATTTTGACTATCCATGAGAAATAACATTGAATGAGACCAGTTTTAGAGGGCTTTGGTAATTTTAAGTGTAGGGAAATGTAATTATCAATGTGCACCATGTCCTCTGATATAAAAACAATATGGGGAATCATAAATTAATTTGTGTTGCCTCTTTAGATCTTTGAGGCCTACACACCGAAGGTATATTTTCTACTTTTCATCTTTTGGATGTTGGGAAGCTGAGAAATATTCCCAATCAATTTGGTGTTTCAACCCCTCTATTACCTTTACATGATTCAGATATTCATATTATGGAAATACATTGGTTTTCAAATGATGTAGATCTCACATATTTTGATGTGGATATAATGAATGTTATCATCTACCATTAATTCATGAATGTTATATTTTGAATTTTCCAATGTCCAGAAAATGATATGTATTTCCCCTATTGTAAATTTTTTCTCATGGCTAACAGATCAGCATTGTCTTTAACTAGAGGTTTCTCCACAAGCCATAACCAAATTGGATGCTCTCTATTAGAAGAAAAATGACCCTAAGGGTGTTTGGTGAATGACCATTACCTTAATATGTCTTAAAGTTGAGAATATATTTCATCTGTTAATGATAAGTAATCAGACATTATTGGCCATGTTCTTCGAATTTACTCATCAATGGAGGGCTTTCCAATCACTACATTATCAATTAATGAATTATCTTGAAAAAAAAACTAATGTGGAGAGGAATTTCACAGTGAATTCCATTATGGGGAGGTCCTCCATGGTGGATTAAACAATGGTATAAATACTTTTTCTCCATTGACATCTATCAACACTGAGGGTTTTCATGGATCCTCATCTGGAGATAGGCTCTTTAAATTGAAATAATTTTCATGACGAAATTGTTAATGAATAAGTGTCCACTGGGGAGCTTTAGAATTATTGCTACCAGTCTTATAATTTTGTAATGAGAGGGTAGGATCCTGAGATACAATTGATAAATGTCTGAGGTATTCATCAAAACAAGTATTAAGTGGAGACTAATTGCAGCATGGTTGTTTATTTTCCAGTCGTGTTTGGAGGGTATTCTTTGTGGATAATCTTTTACACTTATTTTGGGACACTTGTGGGAAGATGTGGTTATCATGGGAATGTGTATGTTCCTTCCTTGGAGTGGCCACTAGAATGAAGAGATTACCTCCAATTGGAAAGATTGTATGTTCCCGGTCTTTTAGTTTGTATGATAAGAGGGAGTATGGCCCATGACCCTACTAGACCGTAATAGAGGTGTGTATCTACTCTGGGATGAAATTATGATTTTTTATCTTATGTGGGAGGATAGATTTCTTGGTTGGTTCCCCTAGTACTTCTAATGTTTTCGTTATAATATTCGGCCATGCTTCCAGAATATGGTCAGGAATTTGTGTCTTCACTTTCACCATTGACATGATGTGTTTTTTGAATTCAGCATCCAAAATTTGAATATACGTCCATTTATTATAGAGAGTAAGTGTATGTTCTTTCTCATGTCCCCCTTTTCCTATAAGTGGGTATTGACAATAATCATGCTTGGGGAAAGAGAGTTGGGACTGCCACATATTTTTCATCAAAACATTTCTACTAACATCTCCAAGTGCTTTCAAGTGAGACTATTGGCAGGCTAGATGAATGTTGGAAAGTGTATGATCATGCTGGATTCTTTCTATCAAGAATTGTATATGGACTTCCTTCATTACTGGCATATGATACTACTGGAAGAATTGGTGATTGTAAGTAGATGTATGTTTTTATTTACCATTTTCAACCTCATTGGATTGGAGGGATTCTTTAAATGTTGTTAGATGAGCCTGCTGACTAGATGATAAATTGTAAATAGTTGTATTTGACTATGCATTATATTCCATCAGATTGATGTGGTGGGACTGTTGGGTTGCTTCCAGATGAGTATGCTGGATATCAAAATTAGGATGGACTGGTGTATGTGCGAGCTTGTTGTTCACCATAAAGATATGTTGATAGAATTCCATGGAGGGCGAAGAGGTATAAACATGTTACCTGTTGATCAAAAAAATTTCCCGATGGTTCATCTTGCTTGCCCGAGTCTAAGAGACCTGGGACCAATGTCTAGAGGAACCACCACAATGTTGTTGCGGGTTCAGTACCGCATGATTCTTCTAGAGGTGATCGTTGGTGGGTGTCCTTAAGAAAGACCCTTGCATCTTTGAATTGAGGCTCTGAGTGACCTCATGATCTACCAAAAAATAGTACAGGAGGGACTGGTTGTTTCGTTTATGGGATTAGAACCCAAAAACATTTAGACAGTGGATGGAACCACATTCTTCTTGATCATCAGTCATCATTGGACCGATGATCGATTATTGTTTTTATCATTTGGAGCATGTAGAGCATCCTCCAATGTTGGAATTCTACCATGCTGATAGTAAACCTTTACCAGCTTATTGGAGACCCATCATTGAAGACATTGGGAGCGTGATAACATCCTTCCCATTTATGAGGATCCATCACAAGTAGTGGTCGGGAAGTTCATAGAAGTTGTCTTGAAGAAATATATTTTGGACTAAAATGGAGTTCTGAGAAAAAACTGAAAACTACAACAGTAAACTCAATTAAAGAGACATCTATTTTTATGGATACATGTGTGATTGAATACTCTTTCTGGAATTCATTTAACAATTTACAGTGTCCTGAAATGTGGGAAGAATTATTAACTGGGTTAAGGATTCATTTCAGGTTCACCATTTGTGTTTCGTAGTTCCCTGTGTTATTGTTTTAAGAAACACTTATTCTAGGTGGTTTTCATTGGATTTATTCTAGGAACTTGAAACATCCAATTGTTCTTTATCCAAAAGGGTTTTTCTTTCCAATGGCAGATGTTCTTCATGTTTGAATATTTACGATACTTAGGAATGGGAATTGGTCTAGATGATGGGAATTCAGACTCATGAATCCATTAGGGGGCAATTATTGTCTACTATGTGACTAAATTTATAAATTTAAGATATTTTTGTAAATATTTATCAATTTAACAATTATAACATAAGTTTACCTTTTAATTTTCAATTACATTTTAAGATGTGTAAGCTTTATAATCATCAGTATGTATTCAAGGTTCTACATTAATGGAGATAACCATATGTGTTCAATGATCTTCATTAATGGATATACCTTTATGTATTCAAGGTTCTCCATAAATTATATCATTTCATATACCATTTAAATAATATTTTGATCATTTTTAGGATGATACTAGTTTTTAATCCGCTTAGTGGGGCACTCTATAATTTACTATCATCCAGGGAGACGAATGATTGTTTAGATATTGGGATCGTACCCTTGATATGGGATACCTGCATATCCTTATGAATGGAAAAAAAATCCCAACTAGTTCGGTGCCCCATAATGGGACACATAATACATTTTAAGGTCATTTAATAAATACCTTGTCATAGTGTTAAATGATATGTGGAATAGACATCTAAGGGAATGCTGTTTAGTCTATTTTTTGTTGGGGGACTTATTCCTACGAAGCGAATGGAAAGTAGAATGAATATGGATTTACAAGTAGGATTAGACATATTTGAGAATATGAACCAAGGATAAAAAGGTTGATTAGAAGCGTTGGGTTTGATCCTTAATGAGTATTCCTACATATACCATGAGAATTGGAATCCAAGAACACGTAGTTTGATAAATCGCATATGATAGTATAGTGCTTTGAGAGAAATGAGTTTGGTATTTCTTCCTGAAAAGGATTCCATGATGATTTGGGGTTTTAAATTGGGACATATTACTAAGGATGATTCCCATATTAAGGGTGTTTGGTTTGTATTACTGGAGAGTATTTCCAATGAGCTAGGGCCCTAGAAAGGCTTCCTACGTATCTTAGTTTGAACATGAATTAGAGTTCTCGTATTTCAATCGTCATGGGTTCCTTTGTAAAGGTTTTAATCATACCGAATCTCTAAGCCCACGTGATTCATGCTCGGTGTGAGAAATATGAGGATGAGAAAAATTTAATTATGATAGATAATTTTTCCTCCTTCACTGTTGGAAGAGGGCGCACCTACGGCGGCAACAGTGGATGAGGGTGAGGTGACAAGCCTTCCCTCAATTCACTTTACATTTGAAAAAGGGTCGAATTAAAGGATGAAGGGATACTGGTTTGTGTATAATGCCTACATGGCTGCCCTAAAATTGATCATAATAGTTTAGGGAGTCCTTTCATTTTCTTTAATGAAAAAGAAAGCATAGACCTTACCTTTGCTAAAAGAAATTTGAGGTTTCAACTTATTGATAATGGAACGGTCAGGACTCAAACCCTTATTCTTAGAACTAGGATCTTCTCAACACGGTTCATTGGAGAAAGTTCCATGTGACTGAAGATATAAAAACCCAAAGACTCTCCATGAATCCTTACCCCATTGTGTAACAAATGTGGGAAACCTATGAGTGCAGATATACAAACCCAAAATAGGATACACGATGATGTGTCTTTCCCATAGGTTTGTTAAGTCATGTGGTTTGGTTGAAGGATTAAACATAGTATCTTTCAGTTAAGGGAACCAAAGATATATATACCCTTCCATGAATGGATTTAAATAGGGTACATAAAGTTGTATGTAGTTTGTAAACAAAGCTATGTCACATAGGTACTTAATGCAAATGTGTTGCATAGGTTCCTCGTGTTTCTGCGATGCGAAGCTATATTGCGCAGGTGTGCCGCGTAGTTGTGCCACGTAGGTTACTATGATGACTAAAGAATATAATTCACACAGGGGAACCAATCCTTTGTAAAAAATTTGAAATACTTTAAAAACATTCTTAGAAAATTTAATTATCTAATCTCTTGTATTTTAGAAAGCTACCTGATACAATTTTAGGGATTTGGGAGAATGAGCTATGCAGTGGAGGCTTCAGGGAGTCATTCTTCTTTTTTAGTCCTTGAAATGGGGAGCCCAACTGTCATATTTATAGGCATGGATGTGGCTTTGTCAAGGAGAAGTTATCCGCATAGTTCCACCATGTATTTCCTTAATTTAGACCTCCCGCATAGGGGTACAGAAAATATACTGCCACGCAGGTCCGCTACTCAGGTCTACTGCATTGGTCTGTCATGCATCCCATTGGAGGGTTTTTCTTTCCATTGAATTCTCTGAACCTCGCCTTTGAATTTTGAAATATATTGTACTATCTTTATAGTCATTGTTTATTTTTATGTAGTGTCAACAAATATTATCAATGATTATGAATTCTCTATCTACTACCATCCTAATAAGGAAAATAAGGTGGCATATTCTCTAGGTAGATAGGAAACTACTTCATTATCAAGGAAGTGAATTGGAAAGGATCCAATATTCATAGTTTTTTAGAGGATAAAGATAGAAATCATAAAGAATGAATATCATTAATCCATTATAAAATTATTACTCAATGACCCCTTATGGAGAAAATAGAGGATTCCTAAAGAAAATATATAGAAGTTATGAAAATTGTGATGTTATTAGTAATGGGAAATTCTCTATGTTTATGATTTTTGAGGAAGGAATTTTAAAATTTGGATCACGATTATGGGTAACATCTAGTCAGTAGATAAAGAATGAACATCAAAATTATGCACATCGCTCAACCTTCTCTATTCACCCATGGATAAAAAATATGTATCGTGATATCCGAGATAACTTTTGGTCAGAAAGCATGAAGATGCATATTGTTGAATATATATCAAAGTGCCTAGTATGTCAACAAGTAAAGGATTAAAAATAGAATTCTAAGGAGTTTATGCAACCACTAACAATACCAACATGGATGTGGGAGAACATCACTATAGGAATTGTCACAGTACATCCAATTAAATCTATAGAAAATAATTTTATATGGGTAATTAAGGATCATCTTATAAATAAAAATCACATTATAGAAATTTGAGAGGTCATCTCATTAGATAAACTTTTACAAATATATAACAAATAGGTGGTAAGTATATAGGGAGTACCTCTATGCATTGTATCTGATTGAGATATGAGATTCTCCTTGAATTTCTGTAAAAATCTCGAACTAGTTATAAGAACTCAAATCAACATTAGAACAGCATGTCATCCCGAAACTTATTTCCAATCTGAGCGAACTATTCCGAAATTGGTGGAAATATTAAGGGCGTGTTCTATGGAATTCGATGGAGGATGAGACCAAAATCTTCCGCTGCTTGAATTATCTTACAATAGTAGTTTCCAATCATTCATTAAAATAGAACCATATTAGTCTCTTTACTAGAAAACGTGTAGAACACTGGGGTGTTGGGATGAAGTCTGTGAGTGTAAGCTACTAGGACCTTAAATGGTCTAAGAATTGGTGGAGAAGGTGAAACCCATTCAGCAACATGTCAAGGTATCCCAAAGTCAAAAAAATTGTTATATAGACAATCATTGATGGGACCTTCAGTTCAAATTTGGAGACATGGTATTCCATAACATATCTATATGGAAGAAGATCATGAGATTTGGGAAGAATGGAAAGTTAATTCATAGGTACATAAACCCCTTTAAGACTCTATATCATGTTAGAGTTGTAGAAAATCAACTAGAACTTAAACATTAGATGTCTATAGTACTAAATTTCATCCATGTATCCATGTTCAATAAGTACATGCCAGATCCTTCCCATGTACTCTCTTCAGAGTTAGTACAATTGGCCAATTATATTTCTTATGACGGGAAGCTATAGAAGATCTTGGATCATAGAGATAAAGGTATATGCAATAGGACTACATAACTGGTCAATTTAATATGGTGGAACCTTAAGCCAAAAGTTGGAACATGGGATATGGAGGAGTCAATGATGGAAAAGAACCCACACCTCTTCATGTCATAGAATGTAAAACAAAATTTCGAGGGAGAAATTTCATAAGGGGGAAGAATGTAAGGACCCAAAGTTTAATAAATGAAAATTCTCTTCTTATAACTATGTCATTTAGTATAATCACCACAAATAACATAACAATGAACTACTAAGTACTATGTAGCCTTTACAAAAAATATTTGCAATTATTTGATCTAAATTATGAAAAAATGACATACACAGTTGTGATCAGTATAATTTTTGGAGTCTGAAAGGACTAACTTATTTTTTGGTTAACATGAACTAACCCTTATGAATAGTAATATTAACCATACCAATAGAATACAACCCTTATGAATACTAAATCGTCCAGGTGAATATGTATCCTTACCATTAAAGGTATAAATAAAATTTATTTATCTTATAAGAGAATATATGATGTAATTATATCATAGTGTTGTAATTTTTGTGAGCAATGTATATTTAATTACATATTAATATTAATTTAATAATTTATATGAAAATTTATTTTTATGAAATTTATTCATAAATAATTATTTTCATGACATATTGTTATCTGATAATTTCAAGTGTCCATAATTAATTTCATAATGTGTTAGAAAAATAGTTGTAATCATAATATTTAAATTTTTCATATAGATTATTATTTTAATTAAAAATTTATCTTCCCTAACATATAAAATTATTTTAAAAAAATGGAACTCCAATTTGAATTTTACACATCAAAAAATATGTTGCATGAATGATGTGGATTATTCTAAAATACATGATTTTTTGGTGAATAGTAAAATACAATAATTTTTTGCATATATACATTATATCTTAAATACACAAATTTTTGAGTCATGGATGATATACGAACCTTTGTTTAGAAATTAAATTCCCATATTTCATTTTTTTGTCACAATATTCCCTAATATTTCTTGTCCTGATCAAAATAAAAAAAAATGAATAAAATATTGACAAAACCCCTCCTCTCCTCCACTGTAAATACCCCCACCTTCTTTATCGCTTCTCTTCACTCCTCTCAAGCCTTGTTCCTAGTCCAAATTTGTCTCCAATACCTCCATAATCCAATCTCCAACATATATCAGCCCTTGGTCTCTTATAATGACCAAATCATATCCATTAAAGTGATTTATAAAGAAGATATACTCAAGTGGTGAATTCCTCATTTCATTATTTCATTTTATTTCATGTTCCCTTATTTATTTTTTATTTCCACATATTCATTCGTAAAACATTTATGATAATACAAATTCCATACATGTAGTAGAATTTTTTTATGATAATGGAATATTTGATCACCGTATCTCCTTTACCATTATTTTATACTAGAAATGAAAACACCATCCGAGATTAGTTAATTTATCACATTCATGGATGATGGGTTTTCAATTTCTATTACCATCTTCAATTATTGTAAATAAAAAATTATTATGGGTCAAACAGACTTTAATATATGTATTATGTCTAATTTTAGGATATGGGCTCTCCTGTAAAAATGATATTAATTTATGTTGAAAAATGTGTTCCATGAGATCAAAAACCACTATTTAACCAAAATGGTTATCATTTAAGATTTATATAATGATTAATCTTCACATATAATAACCAAATTACTTTTCTAACCATTTAATCTTTTGGATGTTCACTAATAACATGAAACATCAATTCTGTACAACCATTTTCATTTTACATTGGTATACATACATGTATATAAGTAAACCAACCCAGAAAACCATTGAAACAATAAAAATTGAAACTCTTAACCCATAAAAATGGTCATGATTGAAATAAATGAGGTCATAATAAACCAATTACATAAGAAAGAGGTTATGAAAATAATGATTAATTAATTTAATTTGGATATACCAGATATTAAGATCATGTGAAGGACACTATCATACTTATGGTAAGGGATTCTACCCAAACCGCCTTTATTCTTTCAGGCTGCTCTATCATTATTTTTAACCTAATGATGTATTCATTTATTTTTTATGTAAATATTCTAAATGATGTGTATATTCTACAAACTCATGGTTCATTATCCATTCATTAATCTCTTTCGAGGATATATATGTTTTTAAATGATTCCCTCCTCAAATATTCCTGATAAGCAAACCCATATAAAAGGAACTTTCCGAATTCATACCCATTTTCAAGTACACTATATAATTTGTTAAGAATCTACCATTATTTTTATAAAAAATATATATTTTTATAAAAATAATTCATTTTTTACTTCTAGTTTAAATTATCATTTTATTCCCTTTTAATTTTTTTAAAGACCTTTGATATTTTCCTTTAACCACACTCAAATGTTTTAATACTAAAGTTTCTTCAATACACTTTTAACTATTTATTTATTAAAATTGACATCACTTTTAAAATTATTTTTCTATTCTACTATATTATTTCCCATAAAAGATCAAATTACTATCCTTCATGGACACTTTTATGATATTACCATTTTAATGCTTGATGTAATGAATGAAATAACTAATTCCATTCCACTGGTATCCCTTATGTTTATGTATAATTTATTTTTTATGATTCCATATGTGCATTGAATATTAATGAACATTTTATTATGGGTTTTCCCAAATAGTAGTCTAATTCCTTGGGTAATGTTGAGCCTCATGAGATGTTAGCTGATACAGTATTGGTGGTTAGCCTTGACTCATGCTACCAAGTGAAATGGTCTTGACAATTAACCTTGAGTCGTGATCCTCTATGTAAAATGAGCCATGTGTGATGATAATGTCATGTTTTATGTCGTTTCCACATTACAATGACTATATGTTTATATGATCCCATGATTATATGTTATGATTCCATACATTCCATGCCTTTGTTCATTATTATGTCATGCCTTCTAACCCACATGCAAATGCATTATTCAAATGTTTAATAACTTATAGGGATTTTAGATCATCCACTTATTCATGTTATCCTAAGGTTATCCTATGATGATGTATGAGAATAATGGAATTTATGGTCTCTTTATGAATACAAAATAATGAAATGTTATATTTAGTCGGATATTTTATGTTTTATCTACCTATTCTTACAAGAATATAGACATTATGATCCTTTACTTATAATATGATGCTTTACTATGATTAAAATTATGTATTTATTTGTGTAGATGGATAGGGTAACTTGAAATTTTTTCTCAAGTGATAGTTGATGGACTGTCATGTGTTTTGTTTTGGGTCGAGAAGTGAGCATGTATTTAAATCCTAATATGGGATCACATTGAGTTTAGTTTACATGTGACTTGATAACCGAGGTAGACTTGGTTGATCTAAATGATATGGGTAAGTTTGGTACCATATTTGGGTAAATCATGATAGTAATGGGATTAGATATGATAATTATGGGAGATTTTAACATCTCGTGTTTTTAGGAGTTTGAAATTCAACAATTTGTTTTAAATATTATGTTTAATTGGTGGTATAGTATGAATTCTTCACATCAGATCATAATTATATGAGCTTTGTTAGACCCATTTCCTTCTTTATTATGGGTTTTAAGACCGAATTAAATGACTCTACATTTTCAATGAGTTTCAGAAGTTGTTTGGCCTAGATACTTAGTTTCAAAAATGAGCTAAAAGAGGTCCACAAATTGGGAAAATTGTGTGACCTCACATTAGAAAATGTGTTGGATACCTATAGCACAAGACATGGTATTTAAAAACACATATGGAGGAGTAAATAGTCCTTTGAAACCTATGTTGTTTCATACCTAGAAGAATCAATGAGTTTGTGATCTGTTTGGAAACAGATGAACCAAATCTTCTACAGTGTGTTTCTTGGATACTGAGCATCGTATGGTTGGGAAAATGTTTACCAAACCATATTTCCAAACCATGAATCTCATTATTTTAGATAAATTATCAAATTCACCCTCCTTGAATTTACTTTCTTTTCATACTCAATCTACTCCAATTCCATAAAATAGATGAGGGGGTTGTCCCATTATTTCCTCACCTATACCATATGCCAAACTATCCATATGTTATCAAATTGTTTATCTGTAATTAGATATCGATAAAACTTTATAATTACATCTATCTACTAACATTTTTATTCTATTTAAAAATCCAAAAGGGGTTCTAAATATGATTATTCCTATTTACCATATTTTCAATTTTTTCTTAAAAAATACATAATTTTCCGAATTCGTCTTGAGTTAGAGGTTGATATCATATGATTGAGTTCCTTCCATTATGAGAAAGGAGTTTCATATAAGTTTCCTTGATTTTTTTGACTTTTTCAATGGGTAAATATATTTTATCCATGCGAGACAACTTTGAAAGGCATTAAAATTTTAAATGGTTGTATATAAATTTTTTATTGGATGATTTTACATCCCTCCGGGAAAGATCTACCGAAACTACTAGTTTTCAAGTCTGGTAAGTTTTCCTGAAAATCATGGGAAATTTAATATGGGTGTTTTATTTAATTTATAGTAAATGTATTTTGAAATTATTTTTTCAATGGGAATGTGACTCGAAAAGGAGCATGGATTGAGGTGATGTCGATCAAATGGACTATGGAAATGAGGTCGTGCCATTGGTAATAGCCGATGATACATGGGTGATGGTGATCATAGGTTTAGACAACATGGTTATTGGGATGACACGATGATTTAATCTGGATGAGGGCTACAACATGTGACATGATATGGTTATGAACATCGTGATTCAACAATAAGGATTTAAAAGTGTTTGGTGTTAGATAACGTGGCTTTGGTTATTTGCTTAATGTTTCACCGTTTTGGTAAACACACTCTTGGAGTAATGTTTAAGAAGATTGGAGTCAGATCGAGGTGGTGTTGACCACTCTTTGTGGGTGGAGGCCCCCGTAGATTATGAATCATATGTGATGGTGTTGACCATTAATGTATAGGGATATTTACTATATAATTAAATTTGGATGGTGATGGTCCATAAGTTGATAGTGATGAGTCCGTTAGTTGGTGGTTGATGTTCATTTTCATAATTGATGCCTTTGGGGAAAGATATTGTGGGGATAGATATCATCATTCCTTTGGACATCAGATGTTCAGCTGGTAATGATTATTATTAGAATAATGATATCATTTTACCTTGGTAAATTGGTCATTGAGTTGATGTTAATTTTATAGGATGTGATCCATGGGACCAAAGAAATGTTTAGAAATAGTGTTCGGACACCAGGTTTCATTATTGATGGTGTGAGGTGTGGGTATTATCATTAGGTCGTACCATAGGCTGCACCTAGGTTCTTATTTTTAATGTCAATCCTTGGGTTCTGATACATGGATCCTTTCATCTACATATATATATATATTGGTTTGTTATTATATATATATATAACATGGGGTAGGTTTTTAGATATTTCCACCAATGGCTGCAACAAGTGATCACTGCCTTGGGGCTATAGAACACAAGGGAAGTGGGTTAACATTAAATGTGCTTATTCTGGTTGTATTAATATTTCATATAGACATGAATAATCATGGATGTTAGAGAACAACATGTTGGTGGTGGACTAGTGTGATTTATTATCACACCCTACACAGGCCCCTTAGAAGGCATGTAAACATCATGTCTCTATGATAAGGTAACAGACATTGCTCGAGAGATAGACCTTAGTGTTCAAATTATAAAATTTTCATGAGATGGATCTAAAGGGACCATTTTTTTCATAAATTATATAGAGTATCATTTTTTTATTTCATTATATATGTATGTACTAATCGTCTGAAACCCATGGCCATGTTTTTTTATCTATTGATTTTATGACTTGTTATGACAAGTATTGTATGTAAATGTTATTCCTTTTAACTAGTAGTTTATATATGCTTCTATGGTGTTTGATTATTCTTATAATTAATTGGAATATTATAATTCTAAATTATTTATGGAGTGTTATTAATACCAGAACCATATGGTATTGTATTACCATTGTCACCAATTAATACCATACTAAAACTCAACAACATTTGGTGTATAGTGAGGTTTACCTAAGGACCAATGGTCAAATTTCCCAGAGAATCAGTTCATGTGGAATTGGAGTTCAGGACCAATAGTTCAGGGCATAAAATTCAGAAAATAATCTATTTTTATAAGGCCCTATATGATATGGTTTGAATTTTTAATGTGCATAGTAATCATTTCATAACATTTTTATTCCATATATTTCACCCCAAAAATATTTTCTCTATATATAATATAAAAAATATCAATGTTTTTGTACCAAAATTTTATTATGTCAATGATATGACAATGGTCTATACTTTCAATTCCCTAGAAAGATGAGAATTTCCTACATGTGTAAGTTCCAGATACCACATTCAAGAAGTGATGTATTTCATTTTTAATAACCACCATATGTGCCGAGTTAAAAAATTATAATAAATAAACAAATATTAACATTATAAAATGTTTAAGATTTTGAAATTATAATCATTTTTCTACCTTCATCATAATCATTGAAAATGAATGCACCATATATGTGTATGTGGAGACTATTTCCTCCTTGAAGTAAAATGTTTCATTTTCCTAACAACTTTATACAAATAGTTCAAATTGTGTACTAAACACATATTTATGATATTAATGGTTAATAAATGTCATGATTAATGTTCTAAAATGATAGAAAATAGAATAATGATCATTATAATGTGACACATTATTAAAAATAAATTACTCAAAATAAGAGCATAATGTATTACCTTTTACAAAACCAAACCCATTAATTTAATGTCATGTAAATGGTAATTAATAAATAATGAAAAAAATATTATATACTTAATAACTATGATACTATAAACTCTTTTATCATAGAACCATGTTCGATATATCTATTTTTAAACATGTAAGAATAAATATAAATTATTAACAAATGAAGATGAAAATAAAAGTTATCTAAATGGTATATGTGTCTTGAATGAGTAAAATGATGAGAATAAATGTAAAAAATATGAATACTATTCATGAAAAGGATATTAATATGTGTATGTTTATAATATTTGAGGTTAAACATAATTTTTATAATCAATTGTAAAAGGTAGAAGTATCTTATCTCAATTTTCATTCATAGTGATATTTTGGTTATTAACTATATTATTTTATTATTTGATTATATAATAACCCATTCATATATTTTACCAAATTCTTCATTAAATTAATGTGATTGATAATTCATTTTTTTTAATTCCCATTAATGAATTTTAATTTGAATGTTGCTACAGTGGTAATGGATTCTTTTCCTATATCATGCATTTTTTGTCGACATTATTTCACCACCAAATCCAAATTTCATCAAAATGATGTTATTTTTATTTCATTTTAAATCTTAATTTTTTTTATTATTTTCATATTTAAATAAACACATATTCCAAAATAAGTCATATTACTCTATTAGATATGCATGTTTTGATAAATTTATTTCAAAATATTAATTGTGTTTGTATATTTTAGCATCTAATAAACATTTATGTGAATTAAAAATATCTCATTTCAAAATTATATATATACATGAAAAATAAATCATTAAAAATTATTCCGGACAAATAAATTAAAATTATATTCAAATGTGACATGTGACTTAATTTATGATTGGTAATTAATTTCTTTCCAAAATGTGAAGGGGATATTCTTTTATTAATTTTATATAGTAAGGAATTTTCATTCTGCATTATTTATTTTTATTTATGAAACACCCTCTGCAATTTTCATAGATTTTTTGAAAGAAGATATACCACCATTCTGGTATAAAATATTTTCTAAACATTCTAACAAAAATTAATTGAAATTATTTATTGTTTATCTATATAATATATTAATTTTCTTATAATGGTGACTTTAATATATGCCAGTATATTTTTATGTTTCTTATGTAATACTGGGTATTATCTCCAATTGTGTTAGAAAACCTTTTTTAATTTGACGTATTATGATAATATAAATACATTTATTGATTGGGGGAAGTATTTTAATCTCGTATGGTCTCTTTTGAAATTTTTAGAATTATTCAGTACTTAGAAAATTCATCTTCCTCTGTATTATTATACTTTTTTTCATAATTTTAGTAAATTATACATAATTAAGTTATTTCTTAGTCCCAGAACTATGAGTCCCCTTGATTTATTGGAAGGTCTCATTAGACAAAATGATTTGGTATTTCGTATATTCATGCCCATATGTTAAAATTACCTTTACTTGGGTAGGGATAGTAAGATCATGACTTCTTGTCAGGATACATTTTTGGAAAGATCATGATGTCTAGGAATGTGGACATTATGGTAAGATCAAGACATACAATATCCAAGCATTTATGGTTGGATCGTGATGTCTTGGTATAACGCATTGATGTCAAGATTAACATGTGTTGAATAATTCATCCCATAATCAAGAAATAGATTATTATTTTCCCGGAGATTATTTAAATTATTATGTTATCCAACGATATATATCATGCTCAGTTATTGATTATATGGAAATTTTATTTATTGTATACTCTTTCATATTATTTATGAATTTTGAATCCTATATAAAATTCATCGTACTCTTCCCCTTACTATGCATATGCGATCACATTTTAATTTTTCATACATAAAATAATATAAGAATAAGGTATCCTTGATTAAATTCTGTGATGTATTAAAAGAATAAAAAAATATTTTATGTATTTTGGTGTTGTTATTTATGATTTCAATGTAATATAGAAATACTGAATTGATATTCACACAAAAAAGTACAAAACAATAAGATCATTTGTGATGTGATCTCTTGTGTCTTGTAAAAGTGTATTAATGTAAATACATACTCTATGTTACATAATTTAGGGATGTTACATATATGGTCAATAATAAAACAAACATGGATGACCCATAATTGAGAAACAACCATAATAATAAAAAATTTTAAGAATATCTGTAGATTTAAAAATAAAGGTAAAAGAAAACATTTAGATCCAATTCTGGTATAAAATTTTCCATCCAACTAGTATGATTCCATTATAATAAAGGAAATGGTCGTATTATATCCTCAACCAACCCTTAAACAACACGAAGCCACTTTTCTAATGAATTTTTTTGAATTTAAATATCCCCATTGAAAATGAAATCTATATTTAAAATCCACATCTACTGATTAATCTACCTCGTCATGAAGGAAATAGACAACATTCAAGGGTAGAACTAGATTTCCAGATTGGTCCCAAACTTTATAAACATCTCTAGATAACTTCTTTCCATTAAGTTATCCTATAATTTCCTCCCTGATAAGAAAAACTATACCTTTTCCATCCATTAATGGAATTTTTCAACATTGAGAGGATTATCAAAAGTAAAATTACTTATTTCCATTAATACTCACTTGCAATCTATAAAAAATTTATGTGAATAGTAATAACTAAAGAAATAGTCATACAAAGATTTGTTTCAAATAACCCCTCAACCACATAAAATTGATAATAAAAATTTTGTATCCTTTATTTTCATGGATGTCTCTAGGTCGCTTCTCACTTACATTTTCACACAATCTAACCCAATACATGTAACCCCAATGTAGTATGAGGAATTGAAGATATTTTTTTTTGAAATAACTAGAAACCCATGTTACTTTCTAATATATAAACAAAAAATTCATGATATTTTATGAATTTTTTAAATTAAATTATTTTCATCTATATCCTGTGTTACACACCACATTTATATTAATCAAAAAGTGATATATTATTAAAATAAAAATATTTAATTTTATAGTTAACTCATATATGTTGGATTAGATTATATGAAGGGAAATATAAATTTTTTTATATAATATGTTCCAAATATGTATAAATATTAATTCATTTGTTATTAATTGATTATAAAGGTAAATAATTATCTTTTGAAAGTAAATGAATTATTTTTTAAAAATCTCTCCTTATCGGTGGTCTGTGATTTTATATTAAAAAATTAAATTTATCTATAAAATTGAATTATTTTTAATGAAATTTATATATTAAAAAATCAATAAAATTTTAATCATTCTTCTAATGTTATTTATAGAATTAGGATAATAATGAATCAAGTATTAGGCATAAAAATGGTTCATTTTTATAAGAAGATTCATTGTGTTTTGTATACTTATAATAAAATTATTTTCTACACATCTTGAAAAATTATATTAAAATTTCAATTTATTTTTATAAATAAAAACTTAAAATTTTTATTATATTTAATTTCATAAAATTTTCATAATGGTTTAATTTTTGGGTAAATAGTGGAAAATAATTATTTTTAATAAAACAATCATTTATAAAGCATTTAGAAATTTCTTTTAAGTTTTAAATTATAAATAATAGTAAAATAGATTTATTATACCATTATTAATCCAATATATATCATTTTAATTATATTAATGTTGAATATATATAAAAATGTTTTTTATAATTTAGAAAAAAATTATTTAGAAAATGAATTGTTTGTGATTATGGGTTTAGTTTTAACTTAAATTCAACCACATTTGTTAATATAAATTGATAACATTTATTCCATATATTATTAATAATAATAAATATTTGTTAATACTTTTGAATCAATTTTTGGTTATAATGTATAGTAAAAAGAGTAATGATTGGTTACCATAATTAAGTTTAAAAATGTTTTATGATGGGGTTAAACCAAAATGCTAAAGATTACAATGACCCATAAACTTCTATAATTTCAATTTTATGGAAATATTTAATCCCTATATCATATAATATTCAAAAGTGATATATTTTTGACCAATTTATAAAATAAATTTTCTTGACCTTATTAAAAATGATTGAAAAATTATAATTGTGACAGTAGCATCAACTATAAAAGGGTGCATCCTCCCCTCACTTGAAACCAATTAATACTTTTATCAAGATGAAAAACTACCAAAATATCTAACCAATATCATTCTTATTGTTCAGTATCTTATTTTCATTCTTCAATACCAACACTAGTTTCCATAAAATGATATCTAAAAGGATTATCTATAAGGGAATGTAATGGTCTTCACCATACTCTATATTTTTATTTATTCTTTTACCAACATTAGTTATTTATGTTTAAAAAAAATAAAAACACTCTTATTTAAAATAAAATAATATATTATCATGTTTAAATAGTAACCTATATCGTTCCATTTTTCCATCAAATGGGAAATGTATGTGTCGTTCATGTGTACAACATACCGTCACCTCTCGAACCAATATAATTTCATTTCCTTCATTATTTCTCAAAAATTAATATAATGGTATATTTAAAATATATATAATATTTATTTGTTATAAATAGACCTTCTTTATTATATACAACACATATACACTCCAAATTTCAAATCCATTGTGAAATTATATAATCACTAGTGTGTACGTGGGGAATGATGCCTCTACGAAGCGATGTGATACATTATTCATCATCTTTTGATATAGATATAAATAATGATAAAATATATATATATATATATATATATATATATATATATTTATGATACTATGATACAAAAAATATTTTTTATATATTAATTTTTTATTAAATTTCATTCATTCGATCTGTTTAAAAAAATGAATTAGTGTTCACGTATATGTATAATATACTATATCTATGAACGGTGTAATTAATTTTTTTCTCTACATATGAGGATGAATATAATTAATATATATGATACTTATATCTATACTAGTTATCTTTATATAATGTAACAATGATGAAAATATATGTAGTAAAACTACAGAAGAAACGAAATAGAAAATAATACAATTATCAATCAAAACAATTAGTTAAAAAAATAATTTTTTCGACATGGGTGAAAAATATTTATAACTAAATCGTATATGGTCTGATATATAATATTATGGATCTATTATATTTATATATATATATATAATATATTTTTATTATTTAGGAGGTTAGAAAAAATATGAAGGAAGTCAAAGCTGATGTAAATGATTCTCATCTTATTTAATGCACATATATTCCTTTATAAGGTGTATATATAGTCACATTGACATCTCATATCATGGATATCATTTCATTCCTGATTTTAAATGTTTTAGTTAATGTAATTATTTCATGGATTTTATGATTCACATTTTACCATAGTAGTAAGATATTTATTTTACAATATTACTATTTATTTGGGTTATTTATGATTAAGATACCACTGATGAATTATTATAATATTAATCTCAATGTACACATTAATTTTATTATATATTGGTTGTTTTTTTGTGAATAAATTTTCCCTTTATTTGTAATCTATATATTAATTCAAAGGAAAAAATTAATGTTTTCAACGAAAACTGACATTTTTTCTCTCTTCAATCGACGATCCCTTTTCTTCAATATTTATATTTTATAAAAATGATTTCATGAATATTATAATATTATCCTATAATTAAGAAAATTTACTTTTATCCATATTTTATTTTTTAAAAAATGTTTCAAAATTTATTTCCTTTTCATTTTCTTGATTACTTTTGTTTTTATTTTTTCAAAAGTGTGAAATCAATATTTTTTAACTTATACAACATGCATGAAACTATTTATCATCATGACTGAAAAATTCATTAAATCCTCTTATATAAGATTTAATGATTAATTTAAAAGAATATATTTTCATCAATATTTGGGAAATTTTTATAATTTGAATAATAGAAATAAATAATAAAATGTTAATTTCTACAAAAAAAATGTTCCAAGACACCTTTGAAATAATTTTCTATCTAATAAAAAATCCATTCATGTTTATAATCCTTTAATGGGGATATTATTAAATTATATCATCGTTTTTATCTTAATATGGTTTATAATTTTAAATATGATATTTTTATTGAACCCATTTATTTTCATGGATTATGTTATACTAAATTGATTAAATTTTAATGAATACTTTTTTTTCAAGGGTTAGGATGTGGCCATTTGTTGAATATTTCAGGAACTTATAGCACACATAAATATGGTTTTATTTAAATGATGGGTTTTCCTGATGTTATATATCCTTCCAATGAATTAAGAATATTAATTTACCTCATGATATAATTATGGGATGATAGATGATGTGCATGATCCATTATGAGAAACAAATCGATGTCCTTGATCCAATATTGGATAATGATTGCAATTTTTCAATCATTATGATATGGGAAATGAGTAGGGAAGTCTAATATATTATGTTTTAATGGTCTGAGTAGTTTATCGTAACATATATACCATTTTATATAATTATGACGTTGTCTCACTTTTATTACATGAAATTATATTTTTTGATTCATTTATAATGATCTATCCTTCAATTTATTCATGCATTTTCAAAATGATAGATATTTTTCCATGACTCATATTTATGTTTTATGATTGATTAGTATTGGTGTTTTTAATTTTTGGTAGTGGACTCATAGAAAAATTTTATTAATAAAAATTATTATTATCAAATATTCATATCTCTCATGTTTACCCTCAATGAACATCATCCATCACTATTTCTTTGTGATTCCTTTCCCCCAAATTTTGTTGAAATTTTTTATGTTGTGCATGTACATGAAGAGTACTAAATGGAGAAATAATTTGGGATTTTCTAAAAAAAATTCTTGATATAATAATTTTGTGTGTGTATTTATTAATGAAAATAAGCCATTCCATACCTAGCTTTGTATTTGTGATTTTTTTTCGAATATTTATCTTAAAATATATAATATTTATATAGAGAAATTCTGGGTTATTGTAGTTGGTATCCTAGAATGGTTTTCGTTAACCATTGGATTCAAGGAAAATAAATATTTAATGATAACCCTTGTGATATACCAATGTATAGGAGAATTAACTAATTTATTATAAATAAAGAAGATTTATTTGCATAAAAAATACCATGTTTAGAATATAATTAATGGATTCGGTTTTAGAATAGAATCATATTGGTATAATAACATTGATATATGTTGATTGTGTATATCTCATCCATCATCTTGGATCATGGTGATTTAACCCTTAATACAAACCAAGTTGACACACTCATGGTATATGCATAAGATAATTCACATTTCCATTATGAACCGTTTTGAAGGATTTGAATAAATAATGACACTCAATAACCTAGAATAAACATTAGTTGTCATATATTAAAAAATATTATCATAAAATAAATTGTCTTTCATGATAATATAGTTCCAATTAGGAATACTATTCCTCACACTATAAAAAATTTAGTCAACAAATATATCCTGAAGGAATCATGTTATCATTTAATGTGATGATAAATTTAGTGATTCTGAGAAACCAAATGGATTGATTTCTATAGTGATACATATTGTGAATATTAATAACCATTTGCTGTGATTTATTATTAATATCTTACTCATTAACAAACTCTACAACTCACCAAAGAATATATGAATGGTGTTCACTAGGTCCTTGGGTATTTTAGACCATTGGGTAATGAAGTATCAATATCTATCATGTCTGAAATGATTAATGTGAAAACTAGGAGAATGTATCAATGGAATATTAAAGTGATTTTTATTTTGAAAATACGTGAATAAGAAAATAATTACAAAGGATAAATTAATAGTATGATGTAAGGGAATAAATTATATCATAGAGATACATTTATAATTAGTTTACATCAATGTGGGGAACATTTAAATTATCTAAGTCAATTTCCATTTGTAAATTGGAAGATATATACTATGAGTTGTTCTATATGATTTTAATTTGGTAATATTTCCTCTTATTCATTTCATATTAATATTTAATTTGATGTTTTTTTGTCAATGATTTGATTATTTATTTTCATTTCATAACAATTTATATGGAATGGAAGTCATGTTTAATATCTGAAGAACACTTATGATATTTGATTTGTGTGATGATATTTATTATTGTATGATGGAAATGAAATCTACATTATGTTTTCTAATTCTTATTCAAATGGGGTGTTTATCGTAGAGGGTTTTCAAAAAATTGAACATTGAAGATATTTTTATTATTTGTAATTTTGTTATTGTCATTACAGAAGAGTCACTTAGATTTCATATAATTCATGAAATAATGTTGTCAATATAACTGATGTGTAGTTATATGCCTACATGAAATACTCCTTATAAAATGTCCCAAATTTTTTTGTAGTGATTCAAGAAGAAAATCTAGTATAATATTAATAAGGGATTTATTTGTCCATTTTTGTCACCAGGGGGTGCACCAATTTTATTTGATTTGAATAAATATGGATAAATGTAATTATTTATTTATTATCAAGAACCAAAAATATCTATGTCATGAAAAAGTATCTCATGCCCCAAATAAATGAGTTTTTTGATAAATTATGGGGAATTCAATATTTTTACAAGATCGATTTTTGATTTGCGTAATATAATATGGGGATTAAATGTGATTACATACCCAAGAAAAACCATACATATGAGATATAAAAACTAAGAATTTAAAGTGATTCCATTGGGTCTTTAAAATTCCCCGTTTATCTTCGTCGATTTAAATAATAGAGTCTTTAGAGATTACCTTTATATGTTTAAGTTAGTATTTATATATAATATTATTATACATTAGTATAAAAATGAATATCACGATGATAATAAGATCATTGTAATGAAGGTACTGAGTAAGGATAATAGGTATCGAAAAATAACTAATTTTGAATTTTCTAGGTTTGAATATTCATTATTTGGTCATATAATATAACATGACGGTTTTTTGGTGGATCATTCACAGAATGATGTTATTGAGAAATGGACCAAACAACCATAGATAACAAGATATATTCTATTCTTTGGTAGGATAGGTATTATTTATTCTCTCTAGATAATTTTTCAAGACATATTAATCCACTCACCATATTAACTATGATAGGACCCACGATTCATTGGACAAACTAATTTTAGAAAAATTTCAAGGAATTGAAGAGATGGTCAGTCATTGAACATGTGATCACCATAACCTACAAAAAATATGGAATTTAAAAATATAGTTACTCATAAAATATTGGAATGTAACATTTTCTCACGATAAATGATTTTGTTACATATTATACCTCATGAAAATTTAAGGTTCATATGAAGAATTACCCAACTCAATATTGAAATTAACAATGGTAAATTTTTCATTCAAGATGTTGACTGATTATATTTATAGAGAAATATATCATATGTATATAATGACTATAAAATATTATATTATATAGTCTTTTAAAAAGATAAGAATATGCGCTAGAGATGATAGTTGTAGCTGATTATTACTAATGACTGATCAATACATTACCATCCTAGTAAATAAATCAAGGTGGGTGATTATGTGATATAAATAAAAATTCATTCATATCAACGATGGGTATAAAAATATCCAATATCTCTATTTTAAAAATAATAGATCTATAAATCATGAAGGATGATGAGAATTCTTATATTTCATAAATTTGGGTAAAATTATCTGTCCCAGTGAAGATTAAAGGGGAACAATAGGAAGATGTTTGTCTTAAAATGGTGTTGATTATTTTCCCAGAGTTCGAACATCATTATGATAGAATATTATTGATACAGAATATTTTATGTGTCCCATATATACTATATTTGAATAAGAGTATTTATGACGAATCTCATGGTTTATCATTCTTTATTCAAACTGGAACTACGATGATGCAAGAATATTTTAAAGACTCTTCCTTTTGAGAAAAAATTAACATATATATTTCATAATTTGTATCTCGGTTCATGGTATTTCATAATGTTAATAATGAGAGACAAAATTATAAAGGGATTTTTTAATCATTACCCATACCAAAATGTATAAAATAAAATATCACCATGTATTTTTTTGTCGGACTCCCCAAAACACTTAAAGGCCATAATAAATTTTTGGATGTAGTGGATCCGCATAAAAACCCTACACAATTCATTATTGTAAAATAATACTTCTATCTTGATCTCATTTATAAAATATAAATTAAATATGGGGTATGGATTCTTGGAGTTCAAAATTCTGTTGTATCTAATTTTGATCATAGGATTACATCATTGTTATTTCAAATTCTACAGTAGGCTCTATATGTGTAACTATGTTTCAGTATAAATTATCATCCTTAGATATATGGATATTCTAGAATAACCGTTAAATCCTAGTAGTATATGATTACATATTATCCTTTTAAATTCAATGGGTTTTGGGATCAAACCCCTCCATTAGTTTAGTTTTCATAAAAAAATATTTTTCAATTGAGAATATATATAGATACTTTTGAATCAATTTGTGAAATGATCAATGGACCTCTACTGTGACAGAATAAAGTATATGGGTAACTGATATAGATCATGAAATTATAAAGAATGTTATATCTATTAAGAAACAAAAAACGGTAACAAAAACTTTATTTAAATTTTTTGCTAATAATATTCATTTATGTTGTGATTTTAAAATATGACAGAAGGTGTTTTAATGAATTTATTAATAGAAGATGGTCATGAAAAATTTTATGAATGATATTTTTATCACTATGTATATTAGACACTTCAAATTTTATTTATCGATTCAATATTGTAGCTTACCACATGAAACTTCCACCGAACATTTATTATGTTCACAATGTATTCCATATATATCTCTTGAGGAAGTACATACCTTACCCATGAAATGAAATGAACACATATTTTATACCATTGGAAAATGATATCCCTTAGGAGGAACAACCAATGTTGATTATCTATTTAATGGATCACTTTATATGATACAATATCGCTCACCTAGTTAAATTTTTTCTGTGAAACAACAAATTTTTGGATGCTAAATGGGAACCTGGCGATTAGATGATGAATAATTATAATTTTTTACTTATATCAGAGTATTATAATTTATAGATCTATATTCTATTATGTGTGGTATAATTTTACAAAATGATATTTTATAAAAAAAATTCAATGAAATTTAATTTCCTGGAGACCTTTCATTACACCTAAATTCGATTTTAAATGTACCATGTTATACTATTAAAATACTATGACATACAATAATATTTATCACCTAGCATTCGAATTGGTGTGTACGGATATTAATAACCCAATAATGAAATATTTATATTTTATAAAATTGTAAAATTTGTCCATTAGTCTTCAATTGATTATAAATAAAAATAAAAATTAATTAAATGTAATAGAAATTTATTTCTAAAAATATTATTGTTGTGTGTGCGAGGTATTTAATCCTAATAAAATAAATTAGTAATTATTGTTGATATAATTTAATTTAATTTATAGATAATATATGTATTCCAAATTCTAGTCAACTTTTTATATTTTTCCTATGCATGGTATAAGAATAAATCCTGTTTTATGCAAAAAAATAATCTTTTTCCTAAAAAGGTTTCTATTTTCATTGTGTGTGCTTATTTTAAAATTAATTTTCCAAAAAAATTATTACATTTATTTTTATAAAATTTAAATAATTATTTAACAAAATGTTTCAAAATTATCAAATATTGACATTTAAATAATTTTCTGAAAAGATTATTTATTCGATGAATAGTGAAAACAGAATCATTTTTTAAAAATTGTCTTTCATTGAATCATTTAAAAATATCCTTTTTTAAATGGTTTTAAAAGTAAAATTAGATAAATTATATTATTAATCCAATATAGGTCATTGGAATATATTTTATATCGAATTTTTATTTAATGTCTCTTAATACATAAACAATATTTTTTCTTTTGAAAACTATTTTTTATCATGAGTGTGGGTTTAATTTTAAATTAAACACTTATAAATTTATAAACTGTGTTTTAAAATGTATTAATTTTTTTTATTATTAAAATTAAAATAATCTAATAAGATAAAGTTAATTTCTATTCATAATGAATAGTACAATAAAAAAATCTCTTAACATATTTATGGTCTAAATTTGTTTTTTTGGGGATAATCTAACATGATAATGGATAAAATGACAACAATTCATGTATAATTTCTATATTATGGAAATATTGTGATGTTATGTCATATAATATTCATGAATTACCTATTTCTTGTCCATATTTCTATGAATGTCATTTCACATAATTTTAAAACATTAAAAATATAAAAGTGTGCCACTCACGCCAATTATAACAGTCACATCTTCCTAAAAATTGTTCACACCTATTTACAATTTTACCTCAAAAAATAATTCATAAATATCATTAATAATTAATTATTATAATTATAGGGATTCTTTTCATCCAAAAATACCAATCTGTTGGTCTTTAAATAGATATCCAAAGTAAGTTTTCTTATGTGAAGGTACTGGTTTTCACAAAACTGTTTTTTTTATGTCACCATTTCCACCTTAAAATATTTATTAATATTTAAAATATAATAATTTTTTTAATATATACTAATATTTTTTTCATTTTATGGAATAACATATATCACTCTCTTTCTCTATGGAGTCTGAAACAACGTTGTCATTCGTGTGTATGGCTAACCACCACCTCGCGAACCGATATAATTCATTTTCCATCACCACCTCTAAATGATTGATAAAATTATTAGTTTAATGTATACATGTGATAATTTTTAATTAATACAAAAATATAATTATAATAATAAATTGAAAATTTTACCTAACAATCCATTGACAATGATAACGTCACTCTTCAAAACATGTGGAATACCACCTCTACACCATGGTGTAATATGTTTTTTAATTTATTTTAATATTGATTATAATAATGATTTATTTAATTAATATATATTATATATATGATATAAAAAAATTTCTTTAATGGTTAATTATTACATGACTTTATTTTTTTCCACCCATCGCCAAAATGAAATAGTGTTCATTCGTACATATGTGTTTCTGTATCCATGAACTGCGTTAGTCATTTTTTTGTATCCAAATTTATTGAAAAATCCAAAAAATTATATAATTAATATATAAGAGATATATATCATTATTGACACTATAGATATTATATACCCCTGATCAATAAATAATGAACAAGACTACTGAACCAAAATGAACTAGAAAACCAAATCATTTATCACCCAAAACATATATTTTAATAAAAACAATTGATAAAGATGTGATGAAAGGTTACAAGTAATTAATATATGTTATGATATATACGACTATGTTAATTTAATATATTCATTATAAATATATATTTATTATATATGACTTCTAAATATGTATGATTGAAGTCGAACTTGAGGTAAGGGATTCACATCTCAAATTATATTCAATAGAATATAAGTTATGTTATGAACCGATAATCCAATATGATGTGTATAGATATTTTATTTTAAATGTTAGGTCAATAATTTAATTATTTCCGGGATATTTATTATTTCATGTAATGTTATTTTTTTCTGGGGGTTTCAATTCAAATGTTACCATACTAGTAAGATATTTATATTGGAATTTTATTTTTTATGGAGACTATTTATGATTATGTTGCAGATGATAAAATCATATTGTATATCTCTCTCAAAAGTCATGAATTTTATTTTACTCTAGATATTTATGTATTATAAATTCTTTCATATCTTAAAAAATTCAGGATACAAAAATTATGTATTTATGGAATCATGAATTTATTTCTCCCTTCAATTGAAGATAGTTTTTCTATCACATCAATGTCTTCAAAAAATGTTTTCATGAATATTAATAATACTCTCCAATTATTATTTAATGTAATTTTTACCCATGTATAAATTCATTACAAAATGTTTTAAAAGGATTTTTCTTTTTGTTTCAAAATGTTGTATTTATTTTAATTTTAATGAAAGTGTAAAAGGAATGTTAAATTTTTACTTAAATGTAATGAACATAATTTCATGCCATTAGTAACAATCAATTATTTATGATAACACTATATATGTTTTTGTTAAATTTCTAATAAAAATGTTCCTTTGATATTTGGAAAACATATTATATTTTAAATAATTGATTTCAATATAAAAATGACATTTTATTCATGAAATATTCCAAATGATACATTATATAATTTTATATATATTATGAATTTTTTTGGGTCTAAACCTTTATTGGGGATATGATTCAATTATACAGTAATTTCAATACCTAGACTATTTCTGATTACGATTTTCTATTTTTTATGAAACTATTTATTTTCATAGTGTATGCTCTATGGAATTTTTGAATTTTTTATGAAACTCATTTTCTATTCAAAGGGAATGATGTGATGATATGATGAATATTTCATAATAATTTGGAACTTGTATGTGTGTTTTCAATTTTTTGATTTGTCATATATAAATTATATATTCATCCAATTCATCTAGTAAAATATTTTATCTCATGAGATAATTATGGATGAAATTCTTTGTTTTTGATCCACTATAGGATATAGGTATTGATACTTTATTCATTATAATAAGGGAAACATCTTGGGAGTCCTAATTCACTATGATATTATAGACTTGTTAGTCAACCTTGACATAGGAAAATCTTTCTATAATTATTATTGTTCCACACATTTATGAAATGAAATTATGGATCATTATTTATTTTTTATGATCTATCACTTGTTACATTCATTCCGTTTTAAATGATAATGATTTGTTGTAGGACTCATATTTATGATCTATTGAATATTTTGAATTATTATTGTATGTTTTTTTTGTGATATAATTCCCTAATTCAAATATTTTACTTTAATATGATTATTGATTTATATCACCTATTTATTCATTTATTTTGTATATGTGATTATCCATTCATATGTTTTCTTTCCCATATGGTCTGAAGAGTGGTGTTAGGAATGGTATGAATATAAATATTATTCAATGGGAATATATTTACGAGATATTTCTAATACCATTCATTCATTAATAATATTTTTTATCTACTTTCAAAACAAAAAACCCATTATGGGTCTTTGGATTTTATTTGTGGAATTTATTGAATATTAATCTAAAAATATGTTATATTTATGTATTCAATTTTCTGGTATCTATATAAAAATAATTTTAATGTACATCAATAGTTTATATAGCCTTTTTAATCTATTATTTTACAGGTTTTTTTGTATTTATAGAAGGAATTTATTTGAAAATATTATAAATTATAACAATGGAAAAATTAGTGTTTTTTATATTAATTAAATAATTTAAATAATTTACGTATTACATTAACATAAAATTTTCATGGAATATATTTTATTAATTCAGATGGAAAACATGAAAAATGTGTTTATAAACTATAAATACATTTTTCGTATCTTAGTGTATTCTGATAGTTTATCAAATTGATATAAAATATATATGATTTAATATATTCAACCATTATAACATATTAACAAGAACCCCCAACTGAAATAAAAGGCATGAAAAATTAGAGGCACCCAAGATAACTCTCATTATGGTAATAACATTTTCCATATATCTTAAAACAATAATATATTATGTTGATGTTTAATAAGATGTGCAAGGTTGATGTTTTAATTTTTCAATAACCTATTGGAAATGATTTTTGATGAATTAATTGATCATAAAAAAGATCAAGAGTCTTGAGTTTTCTATGACATGTTAGTTTTCTTCCATTGAATAATTGGATGGATATATTCATTTAGGAATTCCACACATTGTATAGTTATTTGGATTTTTCTTCTTTCAACAAAAATTGATTCTGAGGATTGATTCACTCTCTACCCCATGTAAAATAGAAGGAGTATTTGAAAAAGGAGTTTGCCACTACATCATGATATAACAACATGGTTAAGATGTATTAAAATTTTTAAAATACGATTATAGTGTTTTAGAAAGATAACTAATGTTAGATAAACCATCCATGGTTTTATATGAATTTTAAATCATTAAATTAGTTGAAAAATATAATTGGATTGTCTCTAGAGTACATCTATAATTTTGAATTCAATAATGTTTATATATCATACATAACGATTAGTTCAGATGATACAAAGGCCTTAGAGACAAAACAACTTGTTTTAGAATTATTTCAATACTTCCCATATTATTAGAAGATGATATATAATGATTTAAGTTATTGAGAATCGAGGATGTCACCTTGAAGAAGACCAGAAGTAATTTATAAGTACTTATCAATGTAGATCATGAGCAGCAAAAATACATACTCATATAGAAAATGAATTTTCAGAATGATTGATTGACTCTTCCCAGTAAATTGACTTTGGTGTATAAATTTTAATGTTTTTGGAATTTCATAAAAAAATACATAAAATTATAATGAATCGACAGGTATATAAATTCTAAGTAAATAATAAGAATTCATTTTGGAGTGTGATGCTTAAACTTATATCATTGTTAAGTAATAGTTTGTTATGGGTGAAACTAAAAAATTGAAATGTTCCATAATATTTCATAATTTTATGTATTCATCATAATTATTTATTATAATTATTTTTCATTGTCTATATCATAATAATTAATTGAATGTATTTGATTTTGACCTTGAGAATTTTAGTAGTGTCATGTTTTCAAAAAAATATAACCATAGTGTATGTATCCATGGACTTTGTATGACTAACCAATTCATAAAAATTAGATTTTCTATTGTTTTTATAAAATATATATAGATAAAATTAATTTAATAATGTAATATTATATAAATACATTATGAATTTAATTTCATAAGTCATTGTGTCCCCCTCATTGATTGTATTTAAACCATACACTTAGGATATTTTTATGTTCATATCGGTGATAAATCTAGTTTCCAGATTTGAGTATATAAATATGAATTTTATTTTGCAATGGTTTAAAAGTTGATCTTAATTTTCCTAAACATGATAATCTCTTAAAAGACATGATAAATTATAGAAATGAGGAATAATAAATGAGATAAAGATTATGAAATAAATGTATTGATAAATTAATTATTATTAAAATTGAAAAATAAATTCTTGAAAATTTAAAAATAATGATGATTATTATTATTTTAAGATAAAATAATTCATTGATTCTTATATATTTTATAATGTTATTTTTTAAAAAATTATAATACGATACTAAGTTTCTAGTTTTTTTTATAGAGGTTGTCATTATGGTTTTACTGGTTTCATGACTATGTATCTCACAAAATGATGACTGTTACATGATGGAATATATTCTATTTTTTACTCATATACAACTATTGAGATTTCTGTATATTTTTTATAGATTGATTTTTAAGTAACATGATATTAGACAATATAAAAATAAAAGAAAAATATTTTTCACCAATGTGATTTGAATTGTATAAACGTATTCATGGAATATCCATTGACATGAAAATGGATTGTATGAAATAATGTGCAATCCCAATGTGGGTATTTTATAATGATGCCCAACTTTCATTGAAAATGGGTAAAAGATTAAAATTTATAACTTATTACTACAACTCTATAGTGGCATGTGGGGTCGAACCCATAGGGAAGGTAGTGCAATCAAGTTTATTTTATTATATTCCCACTATTTTCAGTAGAAGGAGTGGGTTTTATATATTTTATTATATTATATTTATTTTATTTTTTTATATGTAGCACAAAATGGTTTTTTTTCAAACTATTGAGAACTATATATAAAACTAACTATGATAAGTGACATTATAGTAGGGGAAAAGACACAGAAACCTGGAATGAGAACTTCTAATCAACAGACATCCATTGGAATCTAACTATATTGGTTTAAAAATTAGATTCTCCATTTGTTTATTATTGAATCCACATCCTACAATAATGATCAACATATATCTCTATACAAAAGATTACTTTCTAAAAAAATTAATCTATTTTTCACTACTAAAGGAGTCACCTATCTATAATAGTAGTTTAAAAAACACTGGAGTAATCTCACTTATTTAATCAAGAAGAAATGAAATACTAATTTGAAAATAAATTAATCATTGATCATTATCGACAAAAGATCATGTAGTTTTTTCATGAATTTAGGTTCACGATCTATGAAAGAAACTAAAAATATAATGTTCAAACTCAACTTATCTAGTTGAATCTTCTTCATTTCATAAAAGAGACAAAGTAAGTTAATAAATGGATTAACCATCATGTTTAAATTCCAAAAACAATTAAATCTATCCTACAATAATATTTATTACATAAACTAATAGAATTCATTTAAAGTTAAAGAAATTAAGAATAAACAGAGGATAGAGGGAACACCCCTACAAACAAAAGAGGTATTACACTCCTCCAGCTTCTACACCACTAAGATTTTCTCTAGGATGTCTCCAAGATCATCTCTTCGGATCTATTCTACTATGGTTATCAGTGAAAAATTGAATAAATGTTCATGGTCTATGAATCCCTTCTACTCTATTTTTCTATGTCTCTATTATTTTCTACATGTCATTTTATTTCTCCCAATGAGTTCAGTTCTTCATCGTAGCATCGCATAAGTGCACTTATTAGAAGAATACACATTGTACTATCTTTTCTGTTGTAACTAACTACTGACCAGGAAATTGAATTGAACCTGATCATGATTCTATATCCGTTGTGAACCTACACAGTTAAGATAGAGAATAAATAAATAACTCAACATAAATGTTAACTTTCATAAATAAACATATGTTTAATTAATGTCTAATTAAATGTTATTAAGTTTAAATAAATATTTGTCAGTTGTGAATTTAAATATTATTATTTTAATTGATAAATAATTTATTTTATTTATAAGATAATTAATAAATTTATTAATTAAAAATATTATAGTTAAAATATTTATAAAATATTATTCTTATATCAAAATTAAAAGTAATTTTGTTATGTTAATTAACCATTATTTATTTTAACAATGTCCACTATAAATAATCAGTTTAATATGATTATAATTTTTATAAAAATATTTAATTATTATTTTTAATTTATAAGATTTAATTATTTTATTATAATAATTAATTTTATTCATAAATTATTATTAATAATATATTAGTTTTATAGGTTATTATATTAATTAGTACATAATTTTATTTTAATTATTTTATTTTAGTTATTTGTTTATTTTAATAATTATTATATTATATTTCAGTTTATTATTATATTGTTATTACCTTTAGGTTCTATTATTATATTTTTATCTTCTTCTTCCCCCCTTGTTCCATGTTGCGCTACCTTAGGGGGACACGTTGGCTATTTTTCAAACCCAAATCAGTGGTGTTGGTGTCCTTATTATGGTGTGGATCTTCCCCCTTTAACAAATAGAAAGAAAACACCCTTGGTTCACCTCTAGGAGGATCATTCTAAAATCTCCCTTAGTACGGTGAATAGGGTACCCTAATCTTATATTGGAATCTGAGGTGCGACATGCAGCTCAAGCGGCAACCGGTTCCTCCATAGGTTACTCAGCCAGTTTTCCTCATATCCATGACTTCAAATCGACCTCTTACATCGAAATTAGAAATCTAAGTTGCAAGGAGTCTCAACTAAGTTGTTCATCATGGACAACGTCAAGTCTAATCATATTCAGGTCATGTGGTGGTCTCAATTTCATCTGTAGTGGTGTTAGTCCTCCATGTCATGAACTCTATAGTTGATATTTTTTTGATGTGATTATACGTGTTGTGGTTTTGTGGTGGATTGAAGTGTAGGTATGGGAAGGTTTTTTTGGAAATTTTTTTTTGAGGAGGGTGAGTGTGTCATGGGGTGGATGGAATGTAGGAAAACAAAAGTGGTGGGGGTGGGAGGGTTGTGGTGGAATAAAAATGGTGCTATAGGGAAAATGGGCAGACAGTTCTCCTGTCATGAGTTTTCGGTGGCATCAGTTTTATGTGAAAAAACAAAAGAAATGGCTTTGTATAGTTAAAATGGTTTGTTGTGTCACTATATGGGAATGGAAATAGTGGGAAAATTAGGAAAACGGTGGAACAATAGGAAAACACTAGTGGTATTGAGGTGTAGAAACAGAAAAGTATTAGAATTCGGCCACCTTAATGTCAAGGAAATTATGGGAGGAGGAAGCGGTGTTACAATAAATCTTCAAAAATAATGAAAGAAATTAAAAATCAAAATACAAACACAACTGATTAATAAATTAAAATCAATAATTAATTAAAACAATTGAAAATTATTAAAAATAACTATACTCAAATATATTTAAAATTAATTTATTTAGATACTAAATAATTTAAAAATATAATACAAAAATTAAAACTTAATTAAAACACAAATATAGAATCAATTACATCATTTGATTTTAATATAATTTGAAATGGATTAATATTTGAACATTAATATAAAAAAACTTAATTATAGATAATAATCCATGAACTAATTTAATTAATTAATGATGGTTGTTAATAATGGATTAAACAGTAGATAAATTAATTAATTCTAAAACAAATAACTATAAACTAAAAGAATTAATTTAAATGGTACTTTAACTAGTGTTGAATGAACCATTTAGTCACCAGAATGAATTTATAATTTGAATTAAAAATATAAATATTAAATAATAAGAATGAATTAATTGATAATGTTATTAAATGATAATAAGATAATCATAAAAGATTAATAGTTGACTTAATTAATTTTTTAATTAAATATAAATTTTAAAATAATTTATTAAATAATAATAATGTCATATTTTTATAAATTAAGAAGATTAAAATACTAAACTAATCAATAAATTCTATGACTATAAAATTAATGTAAGACATAAAGTAATTATTTCAAAGGAAAAAACTATATAATTACTGATAAAAATTGATTATTTATTAAATTTAATTATAAAAATAAAAATTATCATTTATTTATTACAAATTGAAAAATTACTTATTAAATTATCAAAATCAAATATAAATGATATGGGAAATTTTATTAAATTATGTCTACATGAAATCCCTCCACACATAATAATTTTTTTCCTCAAACAAACCCACGTTATAATATCAATTTTAACCAAAAAAATTTATTTTATTATTCACCTAAAAATATAACATGTTGAACAATAAAAAAAGACCTCAAAATTGACAAGTAATTTTTTGAAATGTAATGATCAAAATCTGTATTTCCTAGAAAAATTCCCAAAGGTAATCAAGAAGAGCATTGATTCATCCACCATTAAGGATATATTAACTCATATGTCAATGTTCATAATGTCTCATTTTAATACAAGGTTATATTTTAAGTCTAAGAGTGACAACATGTTAAATATATGTGGAATTAAAAACATATCTAGAGTATTATTGTAATTTGACTCATCACATATCTTTTAAAAATAAATATTCAATTTTTAGTCACCTTACTGGTACAACCTAATTGATTCTCATGTATCTGGTTCTAAATACTAGGAAATTTATATATTCAAGGTGTATATAGGGATTTAACTAAATTGAAATACACCCAGTACCTATGTTCACAGAGATTCGTCATGGGATTCCAAATACCCAAATTGATATAGTTTCAAAAGACTTATATAAAAACCAATTATATTTTCTCATTAATGAGATTTATTTAATAAATAATAGGAAATGAGTCCCCTAGGATAAAATTCCTTCTTTTATTTCTAAGGAGAGGATCTCGACTCAACTAATATACAACCTACCTCAATCATATACATAGTCCCTAATCAGGATTTTTAAAAAATCACAAAGAATGATCTTATAGAAATCATCCATCCAAACCAATTACAGATTCAAAGAAACTCTAAACTACCATCCATGCATTAAATTTAGGTTAGAATCATTCAAGTACAACCTAAAATTTTGCAGAAATTTTTAAATAATTTAACCTTTTTTTTGAAAAAATATTGAAGAAGGAGAAGGAATTTAATGCTCAGTTTAACTCAACATATGTGACCACCTCCCCCACACATAAAACATAACGTTTTTCACCAATGTTGAGTTCAAAGGTAGAGAAGAACAATTTTACAATTAATTCTCAAAGAAGATATTGAATTAGGTAGATTTATAACATGTATAATTTCACTTTATAGTTCAAAAGATTAATGTTTGAAAAAAAATATTTTAATACTATAGTTTCATATGGTATTTCATGAAGTCAATGAAAAATATTCAATACAGTTCAAATAGTTACATGTGAGACAAGTTGGTTCCTAGTGAATAGGGTGTACTAATTTACCAAATTGGGTTCAATAAGATATTTAATATTGTAGATAAAATGATTTTAAACACCCGACAAGTACTTGATGAATCAAAAAGATAACAATGTGTCTACATGTACCCCCACCCCCACACTAATGTTCATGTAGTGTAATTATTTTAATAATAATGAAATTAAATTTTTCATCAAGGATAAACACACATAAATTTTTAAAAACAATGTCGCATGATGTATTATTATTTATAATACAATACATATGATAGAATATTTTTTAAATAAAACGGTGTAGAAATTAAGTGGAAAAAAATGAAATAACTTCCCTAACTATTTTTGACCAGAATTGATTGTTATAATTCCACTCCTTAATAAATACATCAACAGTAACTTCTCTAAAAAACAAAAAGTATGATGAAAAGTAGACATATCCAATAAAAGACAGAGCAAGAAAAGCATAATGAATATTATTGTTCAATGTAAAAATGAAACAAAAAAAATGATGAAAATTTTACTAGGGGTTTACTCCCTTGTAACATGGAGTTTTAAGACATTATATAACCTTTATTCATATAATTTTTCAATAATAGTGAATTAACCTTTACACATGGGTTGTCCTTTAAAATACAACTTATCTCTCTTTCTATTAACCATCATGGGTTTGTTCTCTTCACCAAAAATCTATACAGATCCATTCATATGAACTATAATGACCGTTGAAGGGCCAAACAACATAGATTTTAGTTTTCTAGGAATGAGTTTAGATATTGATATTAAATCGATGGCATTTTGTCCATGATTAAATATTTTTTTTGTATGACAGAATCAAGAATGATTTTGTCCTCTTCTTGTAAATTCTTTAATTATCATATTACTCCCTCATGATTTCATCATGTTCACTCAACTCAAGAATTCTTATCTCACTTACACTCTTAAAATCAATATTCAAGGCCTTAGCTTACCAATATGAATAGCGTTGCAATTCCACAGGCAAAATAACATCACATTCCAAACAAAATACTCAATGTAGAAAAACATATCAGGGCCTAAAGAGTTGTTATATATTTCCATAATGCTTCATCCAAATATAGTGGACATTATTTTTTATTATGTGAGATCATTTTATATAACATTATTTTCATATCCCTTTTAAGAATCTCAACTTTTCCACTAAAATGTAGATGATAAGGACTTCCAGTGTTTTGAACACAACTGTAATTTACCATCAAAGACCTAAAAATATAGTTTTTAAAATTTATTCCATTATTATTAATGAATGATTTGATAACTCCATATCTAGAAAATATATTCTTTTTCACAATCTTCAAGATATTGTATTATTTGTTATTTGGAATTGTTATTGACTCAACCCATTTAGACACATTTTCTACCCCTACTAGAATATACTCATTCCCATGTGATGATGGAAATGGACCTAGGAATATAAACTGCATAAATCACAAATATCAACTTCCTGTATAATTTTTTGGGGATAAGTCATGCTTCCTACCAACATTTACTAACCTATAACACATATCAGAACCAGCTACAATGATCTAAAATTATTTGATAGGGTAGGTCCATTAAAATATATAATGAAAGAATTTTTGAGCAATCCATTCACCAACATAGTTACGTCCCATGTTCTGGAGTGACAACTCTTCATAAGGGGAAAGAATTCTACATCAGGCACACACATCTACATATTACCATCAGAACACCTCAAAAATATAAAAGGGTCATCCAAATGAAAATAAATAATTTTAGGGATGTATTTTTTTTCTCTAGTTATTGGAATTGTATTAGGGAAAGACTCTTATATGATGGAAGATGGAAAATTCTGTGTGCCCGGAAGATTCCCTGATTAACATAGTGACCCTTTTTCATCAGGAATGGAAGATTAAATCTCCCTAGGATCTTCATAATGATTGTGTGGAAGCCAAGAAACATGGTCAAAAACTAAATTTTTATCTCCCTTCTTATTCTTAATATCTATGTCAAATTTCTATTGAAAAAAATACATCTAATCGTCTTGGGTTTAATTTCTTTATTAGAAATCAAGTACATTAAAGTAGAATTATTAGTGAAATTATTACATTAGAATATAAAAGGTACTTTAAAAACATATCTAGAGAAAACACAATAGATAACAAATCATTTTTAGTGGTTGAATAATTTCATCGATCCTCATCAAGCGTTCACTAACAAATTATTCCATATGTAACTTCTTATCTATCCATTTTCCTAGGATAGCTCCAACAACCATATCACTAGCATCACACATAAGTTCAAATGGAAGTTTACAATCAGGTGAAATAATAATAGCTGATGTAGTGAGTTTTTCCTTAATACTATTGAAATATTTAAGATAGTTTAGATCAAAATTGTAGGGGTCATCCTTAACAATAAAATAACATAAGGGATTAGTGATTTTTGAAAAGTCTTTTATAAATTTCCAGTAGAAGCTAGCTTCCCCAAAGAATCTTCTAACACATTTGACATTTTCAAATGGTGGAAATTTTATAATGACTTCTATTTTAGTATTATAAACCTCCAGACCTCTCTTGGACACCCTATTTCTTAATATAATACCCTTAGTGAACATAAAAAGACATTTTTTTTCCAGTTAAGCACAAGGTGGGTATATATGAATCTCTCTAAAAAACCTCATGATTTCATACATATGTATCAAATTTACTTCCCAATATAGAGAAATAGTATACGAACACATTAATGATCCTCTCAATTATATCATAAAAATATCCATCTTACAACTTTGGAAGGTTGTGGGGGCTCCGCACAACCCAAATAGAATCCGTTCGTAGGATAATGTCCCAATGGGAATTGTTAATGTAGTCTTTTTATGATCATTTAGAGTTGTGGGAATTTGGTTGTAACCAGAATACCAATTCTGAAAATAGAAATATTCATTCCCAGTAATCCTCTAAAGCATTTGATCAAGAATGGGCATTGGAAAATGGTCATTCCTAGTGGTGTAATTATGATTTATATAATCTATATAGGATCACCATTGTGTGTCTTTTCTAACATGAAATTATTTATTATTTTCATTTTTAAGAAAAGTTAAACCTCTATTCATACAGACTACATGGTATAGATCGAACCATGTACCATCTAAGATTTCATATATTGTTCCATCATCTAGCAGCTTAATTACTTATTCTATCACAACATTATACATGTTTGAATTCAAACATCATTGAAACTCGTCCCTTGGATTCTGGTCTGGATCTATAAGTATTTTATACTTTATGACTGAAGTACTAACATATTTTATATCAACTATGGACCAACCAATGGTAGATTTAAACTTATTGAAAACATTCATCAGTCTCTCTTCTTGATTTCCAGTATGCTCAATAGAAATTATATTAAGATGTGGGGAATTTTCACCCGAAAATTAATATTTCAAATGAGATGGGAGAGGGTTTTGTTCCAGAATAGCTGGTTTTTTCACTTGAAGGAATAATCCTTGGAATAGGAGGACCAATGTACCGAACATATTTCTTATAAGAGGTTGTAATTGATGTAATATAATCAATTTAATGTTTAGTTTCAGAGTTTACTGTGTTTCTTCCCAAAGTGGACAACTCACTGTCTATATTATATTGATTTTAATTTAATGGATTTGTTAAATATTAATTATCATGTTGTCTCAAAAAATATCCCTCAACTTAATAAATGTGCTAAGAAGTGTTGTTGTTAATAGAAACTCCATAAAATTCAATCAAAAATTTCATATGTTTAGAAATAGAGGACTCTCCTACAACAGAAACTATAATGTTCTTCAGATCTAGAACATTTTCTAGATTTAGTGTTTGAGTAGAATGCTAAACTAGTGAGACATGAAAATATGGATTTTGATATTCCAAATAAATTTCTACTACATTCAATTTATTTTTATATTCATCAAGATTTTCAAATGAACATTTATCTTTTAAGGACTCTATTTTTAATATTTTTATGAAAAGGTTGGTCCTTTGACATTTTGAAACACATTAAACACTGCTTATTTTTCTATAATTTTAATGATAAGTTATCATTTAGAAAAATTAATTACAGCACCACATTTTTACAAGAAGTTCCTACCTAGAATGATGGTCACCAGTTGGTCATGCTACATATCTAGTACATGAATGTCTTAACACCAAAATAACTTCCAAACCCCAACTGGAAATCCATATACCTTCCCTATAGGATGAGTGAAAATGGTCATCTAAATGTAGTATGACCATGGTGGGTTAATGATCACCCAATCTCAGTGATAGAAACAATGTTCATTGGAGGTGATTAATAATATAACCTATGTCACATAGGTACTTGATCTGATCTAAATTTCTAAAGCTACATGTGGTGAAAAATTAACATAGGTCTTTCAATTTAGGTGGGATCACCTTTTAGAGCACAACTATGCACTCTTCAATGAGGTTGTTGCTAGGGAATTCTTTAAGAGTTATTTTTTGAGACTATATTTCATGTGATTTTAAATAGGATGAGATTTTAATTAAGGATTGAATAAAATAAATTTTCTCTTGTATCTTGGTCAAAATCCTAAGGAAGTGAAGATGTTCTTTATTGGTGTTAAATTGAGGTTTGAGTTTCTCTGGGAAAGGGATGGGTTGGAAAATGTGTCTTAGCAATGTTGGTATATCCATCACCAATTCAAAAATGTTTTCTTTTACATTATTCTTTTTATTTTTAGAATAAATTGTATCTTATGTTTTATATGACAAAATCATATTTTGATAATTTTCATGTCTTTTTTTTTTGTGAATTTTCATATTGTGATAAATGCATAATTTTATTTTTAGATTGACACATTTGTTCATCAAGGGAACTTTCTATGTATTTTCCATCGACATTTTGAGTATTCAGCTCACTCTTAATTAAAATATCCATCATATTCTCCCTTGGATTTAGTTTAGTTGTACTAGGAAACATGCCTCTAACCCTATAAGTAAAATCATTAACAAATTGACCAAGATATTTTTCTATATTTTTCATTCTAACATCATTTTTATGTTAACTAAATCATAATGATTTTTATTTTTATTTAATTAAGTCATGAATTTGTCATCTTGAAACAATATTTTATTTAAAATTTGATTTAACATAGAAGATATATGATTATCATGATTTTCTTATGATGTAAAAGACTCACCCATTTTTTAATTTTGTAAATTTGGTCTTTGTTGATATTGATAGTTAGGGATAGTTGATTGTTTTATCAATCATTGATCATTCCATGAAAAATTTGGATTTTTCCTATAGCCTTGGTTATAAATTATTGACAAATTGGTCTTATTTGGAAGGAATCCTAGGAACCTAATTAAAAAAATTTGAATTTTTTTATTGTTGGGATAACATGACAATGTTGGGGAAAAAGTTTTTATTATTCCTAAACATTCGACAATAAGAACACTGTTCCCTTAAATATTTGTTATTGTTTTGAAACCCTAATTGATTGACATTTTGTTTTGAATTTTTGTTCATTAATTATTGAAAATGTTTGATGATTTCCTCAATTTGTTCTTGAGTTTCATTAATTGAACTAGAGTTATCATTAACATTTATATTAAAACCTTTTCTTATTCATTATTTTTGTTGTGAATTTGATGAAAATTATTAATTATTTTTCTTAATTCTTCATTAGATTTATCATTATAGATACCCACAGTAGCTTGATCGACTAGTTTATGACCAGAGGGGGATATCCCTTCATAGAAGGTATCTATGAGAAGAAGGGATGAGAGTTGATGATGGGGACATTTCCTAAGAATCTACCTGAATCTATCACAAGTCTCATGAAAGGCGTATCCATTCTCTCATAAAATTTAGTGATATTAGTTCTCAATTCACGCATAAGTCTTTGGGGATAAAATTTTATTACAAATAAATATACACTTGATCCCAGTAGTCAAAAATATTTTCATCTAAGCGTAAAAAACAGTTATTAGAAATTCATTAATGGAAAGAGGGAAGTAATATGATTTTTAGATCATTTTTATTAATTCCAAAAATTGGTAATTGTTACTCAGTATTGTGTAAATATATAATGAAGGCATGATAGTCCTTAATAGAGAGTCCATTGAAAGTAGAATACAATGAAATATGAGACTGTTTCAAGTCATAATTTTTGGCTCTATGTGATAACCTAATAAAATATGGATTGGTTGAAACATGAAGGAGTTGAAACTCCCTCAAACTAGTCCTTTACATTTACTCATTATGTTTAGCATTGTTTTGGATGTTTTTTACATGAACCCTTCCATCTATATATTCCATTTCATATTTTCGTTTCTTCTTATGTCTAATTAAGTGTTAGTATGTTTCTATGACTAAGGGCTCTAATATACCATATGAATCTCTTGTGCTCATGAAATTAAAAGTAATAATATAATTTTTTCATGAAACAACGACCAACAAGAAGATGCGTGATACTAGTGACACATAGAACCTATTTTAAAAAAAAAATTAATTTTCACTTATTTCAATTATTTTACATTTTTATGCGATTGTATTTTAACAAGATTTACCAAAACAATTGATTATTACCTCCCCAACAACGGTACCAAAAATCGATGCCCAAATATTGTTCAAGTTGGATGAATGTTTAATATTTATGATTTCCTTCTACTTTTGTCTTTTCACAATTAGGGTTGAACCCAAAAAGAATGTAGTGCATCCAAATTTCGTTTCAATGAATCCCACTTTTGTAAACAGTGGGAGTGGTTTTCATTTTTCTACTTTTAAATTTTTATAAAATTAGTAAACATTTTTTTAAATCTATAATGAACTATATTTAAACCTAACTATGATATGTAATAGTTTAGTAGTGGCTCAGACACAGACACATGAAATGTGAAATTATAATCTGTAGAAAACCCGGGAAGTCTAACATTGCTGGTTAAGGAATTTTCATCTCTAATTGTGTATAATCAAATCCAAAAACTCCACGAATGATCAAATAATCTACCTCACAAGGATATTAATCTCTCAGATATGTAAATATAGAGGTAACCATTAGTAGATTCACTTACCGATGGAAGTAGTTTTTAAAAACACCAGACTAATCACACTGATTTAATTCAATAGAAATGAAATACAGATGTGAAAAGAATGTAATCCTTCATAATTCTCACCTAATGATATGGGACTTTTTTTTAATTTAGGTCTACGAGGCCTGAGGGAAACTAAAATTCTAAGGGTTGGACTCAACTTTTCCTGTTGAATATACATATTTTCATAAAAGAAACAAATAATGATAATAAATGGATTAACCAGCAAGTTGAAATTCCCCAAACAATAAAATCTAACTTGTAATCACCCATATTACATAAATTGAAAGAATATGATTACAATTAATCGTATTTTTAAGGAACATAGGAGATAAAGAACTCCCCTACAGAAATCAAAGATAATGTACTGCTCCTACTTCTTCCCCACCAAGAGGTTCTCCAGGGAGTATCTAGGATCTTTTACACTAATCTATTCTGCTCTAGTCCGCTATGAAAAATTGAATGAATGTTCTTTATAATCAAATCTACACTGCTCTATTTTTTATAGTCATTTTTATTTATTGCAAGTCAATGCATGTCTCCCACCGACATAGTTCATTTCTTGGCCATTTCACCACACGTGTGATCTTTTTAGTGAAACACACACTATACAATCTTTTCCCTTATAACTAACTACCGACCAGGTAGTTTAAGTGAACATGATCAGGATTCTGTATCTGCTACGAACTGGCATAGTTCTGATAGAGAATAAATAAATAATTCTACTTAAATGTTGTATTTCATAAATAATAATTTGGTTAATTAATGTATGAATAATAGTTATTAATATTAAATTAATAATTATCCGTTAATAATTTTTATATTGTTATTTTAATTCATAAATATATTATTTTATTTAATAAATAATTAATACATCTTTATTTAACATTAATAATGTTAAAATATTTATAATAGATTATTATTATTTTAAAATTAAATGTTCTTTTGTTAAGTAAATTAACATTTATTTATATTATTAATGTTCATTATAATTAATATGATTATTGTTATTATCATTTTAATGGAAATATAGTATTATTATTTTAAATTTATAATATTTATTTAGTTTATTATAATAACATATATTATCATTAAATTATTATTATTAATATTTTGGTTTTATATTTTATTCTTTTAATTAGTTTTATAATTTTTCTATTTTTATTATTTAATTATTGTAATAATTATTATTTTATATTTTAGTTTAATCATTTTTTTATTATGTGTATGTTTTAATGTTATATATTTTTTATTTCCCTCTACTTCCCAACTTATTTCACACTATGATGCCCTATGGGGGAGATGCTGGACTTTCTTATCCCACAAATCAGTAGTGCATGCATCCACAAAGTGGTGAGGATCTTCCTTGTCCGAATAATCGCATGTGGTGTCCATTAGTTCATCTCTAGGAGGGACATTCTACTTTTTTCATTGGTGTAGCAGATAGGGTAACCATCTCCTAGCTTGGCCTCGACGGTGCAGTATATAGCTCGACCGATATCTTGATCCTCCGAATGTGACTCATCCATTCATCTTCGTAACCTTGAATTTAGATCAACCTATTGCTTCGTCCTGAGAAATATTAGTTCCAATGGGTCTCAACTACATGGTTCTTCACTAACAGCATCATGTCTGATCATCTATTGGTCCTATGGTATTCTAAATTTCATCTTTGGTGGTGTTATTCTTTTATATCTAGATCATCTTAGTTGTAATTTTGATTATATAAGTCTACATGTAGTGATTTTGGTGGTGGATCGTAGTTTTTCTGTGGAAAGATTGAGTCACAACATTTGTGTGATGAGGGTGACTGTGTCAGCAGGTGGAAGGTATATAGGAAAAGAGAATCAGTGATGGTGGGAGTGTTGTGGTGGAAGAGAAATGGTTCCATAGAGAAATGGAGGAAATGGTATTGGTTTCATGGGTTTGATGTGGCATTGAGTTGATGTGAAACAGTAATGGAAATTGTACCAGGAAGATGAAACATGTTTTCGTGGCAATATAAGGGAAAGGATATTGTGAGGCTATCTGGAAAAAACGATGATGTAGTAAGAAAACTCAAATGGGATAGAGATGGGGTGAAATAGTAAAGTATTGGAGTAGTGTAACTATAAATGATGGGAAATGTTGGCAGAAGGAACTGGTGCAATAGTAATTTTGAAACAATAATGAATGAAATAAAAACCAAGATAAAAACCAAACTAATTAATTAATTAAAAAATAATTAATTAATACAACTTAAAATTAAAAAATAGAAACTAAAATAAATTTCAAATTAAATTATTAAGCTAATAAATAATTTCAAAATAGAAAATATAAATTAGAACTCAATTAAAATAGAAATTAAGAATCAATTACATCATTTGAAGTTAATATAATATGATCTAGATTCAAATTAATAATTAATATTACAAAAATAAATTATTGATATCATTCATATAAAAAATTAAATTAATTAAATTAGGTTGTTAATAATTTATTAAACATCAGATAAATTTATTAATTCTAAGAAGAATAACTATAATCTAAAAGGCATAATTTAAAGCGTACACTAACAAAAGATGAGAACCCCATTAAAACATCTGAAGGAATTTATAAATTAAATTAAAAATATTAAAATTAAATAAAGAGATTGAAGTAATTAATAAATATATTAAATGATTAAAATATAAATATAAATGATTAAAATTTGAGTTAAATAATTATTTAATTTAATGTAAATTTCATATTTAATGTTTAATTAATAGGAATGTCATATTATTATAAAGTAACAAGAATAAAACACTAAAATAATCAATAAAGTATATAATTATAAAATTAAATTAAGTCATAAATTAATTATTTTAATTTCTAAAAATAGATAAATAATTATAAATATTTACTAATTATTAAATTTTTTTATAAAAATAAAAATGTTCATTTATTTTGTAAAAATTGAAAAATTAGTTAATAAATTATTAAAAATAATAATAAAATATGTCGAAAACTATATCAAATTGAGGCCAAATCATATCATTATTCACTTGGGATACAATAATGACATATGTATGGTGTTTATAAATTTATTTACTAAAAATTGGGAGATAAATTAATGTTGTTGCACATAGTTTTGAGAAAATTAGGAAACATGCAAGGAAAAGATAAAAAATCAATGTAAATAATGTGGTAAACTAAATGCGAGTTGGATGGGGTGGTGATGGATAACTCCTATAAAAATAAAAATATAATAATTTCCGAGAGACAAACAGATCGCATGAGGTATAATGAGGATCTTCCCGTAAAAATATGAAAATGAAAAAACATTAACATTTCAAAGATTGTGAATATGAATAAGAGAAGATGAGCAGTATGAATTATATTTATAGTTATATATGTATAATAAAGAATAAAATAAGAGGTAGAGTACATGTATGAATGGTGGTAGTCATATATTTATCGTTTTTTTGGTTCATCAATGAGTTTGAGTGATTAATCAATGAATTGAATAAATCATGTGAATTGGTTCTATAAGAATAGGAAGTAGTTTAAAAGTTCATAGGATTTGTTCCATAATATGTGGATATAAATTTTATATTATGTTGAACTATTTTTTTGGGAATCAGATCAAATTAGTTGGGGTAGATTCATCCTTTTATAGAACTTGATGATCTACTTTATGAAGAGAAGGAATGATGAACATTCCAATTGATGTGACTCAAATTTTAAGAGAATTTCTAGGATTTGGATTAATTCACATGGTTAATGTTATGAAATACCTCACCAATTTAATATGGTGGGGATAGTGTGGTGAGATAAAAATAATTCACAACCACTTCTATTTATAATAATAATTATATTATAATATATATAGGTTTCGGTAAAAACCAGTTGCATGATGGTTAGGCTAACATTGAGAATAAACCTTGTAAAAACACATTTTAAAATATTATATACCTAATATATATTTAATATAGATTTTTTATTTGTTAAATAAAAAAGGATAAATATCCTTTAACAAGAATGCAATTTTCAATGAAATGGGGGTTTAAAAAATCGAAATAATTATTCATAATTAGTAAAATAATTTAGTCACTCTTCATTTACCGCCCCAAATCTCTAGTGTGTCTAGAAAATATTATCAGGACATATAATTCGAATCATTTATAGGTTCCCTATATTTATATAAATTTATTACTGAATAATGTTTTTAAAATGTGTATATGAACCTTATATTTTGGATGTATAAAGAAGTACCTCAGATGACACAATCAAGTTCCATCGATATGAAGAATGATTTTTATGTGTCTGTTAGGACATTAATAAAACGGAAAAATAGTAAGATAATAAAATATAGAAATTTTATAAATACAGAAGAGAATGAACCTCTAGATAAATATAGTTACAGTGTTGAAGAAAATTATAAATCTATTGATTATTATTACTCTATCAAAACAAGGTCATGATGTCACATAGGCTACATTGAATCTATTAAATGCCTCTATTTTGTGGTAAAGGATTATTTGAACTATTTCAAAATTAAATAGGTATAATATATATTACTATAAATTATGATACTCCATGATAATATGTCACATATGGATGTCGGGGCAGATTCAATGGAAGAATCCTTATAAAAACCCGATGAGTAGCTATAACAACCTATGAAATCTTTTTGAAGTCAAAGAAAAACTGTTTAACATTAAATGAAAAAATAAATTTATTTTAGGATAATTATAAATTATATTTATCTAAGAAATAATTTTTTTAGAATTTTATTAAGGAATTTCTCTATGAATTGGAAATGTTGCATCATGTGTCAATGACTATCAGGGATTCTCATATGGATGGAAAAACAAATATTGAGAAGGATCCAGAAGATTCATTATGTGATATAATAATGATGTTTGAGGATCATGTAGGGATGTAAAGAATTTTAAGGTATTTGAGTTTGATATCATATTATGATTATAAAAATGTTCTAAATATGAAATTCCCTAAGTTAATCGACAAATTAAAAAAGATGGAAGATTCTATATAATAAACCATTCAACAACATGTGAAATGGATTACTACAACATTAAATAAATATGAGACTCTTGAATCGATATGAGAACCTTAATAGTGGTAACGATAACCTAGGATCACCAATATATTCTTATACCTCAAGAACATTTAAAAATATTACATTAAAAACATATTGACCTGTTTTCAATGTTTTTTATTTTGAATCTGTAAAGCAAATCTAAAATTCATCACTATCATGAAAGATAAAAAATTCTAGGATATCCATAAATATATAAATGATGTGGGAAATAATGTACATGAAATCCCCCCCCCCAAATGAGCCTAAAAAATAATTTTTAATACTAATAAATTAAATCAATTTAATATATAAAAAGTCTATGCCAAAAAAATTATCAATTACAATTTATTTAAAAATATTTTACTTGTGATTTGGGAATAGAGACACTGATTGGTCAAAAAAGATAATAGTATGTAAATATTATAGAGTCTATAGAGTTAAGGGTCCCAATTGAATCAAGGATGAAATCTGATAAAAGGAATAAAATTTCATGGAATATAAAAAATATATCAAAGAGAAATATATTTTATAGTTGAAATAACGTCTATGTTTTTTGGAAAAAAATTGATCACCATTATGATGAATGATGGTAGAACATAGGCAAGTATTATTCATATATTTTCGAGAAAAATGAATAAACACATACTGAGAAATATGTATGGATATATAGATATTATTTTATGAATTCAAAATCCATGAACAAGAGTAGACATAAAAATATATTGATGATATATAACAAGGATATTAAATATACAGGTAAAAAGTTCATTTACTATGAAAATCGATCCCACATCATTGAACATTTCATAAATTAAATGAAATCCTTTCTAAATTGAATTTATAATGAATATAACTTGATAGTGTAAATTGATGAATGATAAATTTCAATTGGATTGGTGGTGGAAATCCTTGATGAAGTTTTTTAATTGGCATCAAAACTTAGTACTCCAGAATTTAACAAATATATGAGTGGAATTTGAAAAAGGTATTACGTGTTACTATCATATTTTTTTTTATTATATTTTAAAAGAAAAACAATGGGAATAAATAAATGACTCCATATTCCATTAATTTTTTTGGGAATAAAGTGTTCCCATAGAATATAAAATATGATTATGGGATGAAATATTGTCTAACCATTGGAAATATTGGTAGAAATTGGCATGAAATAATTGAGATGATGAAAAATAAAATACTTCATTAGTTTCTAATGATGATAAGGATACATAAAAAAGATAAATATAATATAAATAAAAGATAAATATAGCCAAAAATTAATCAGACCTAGAAACCCAATTCTGGATATAGTTTGAAGAGCTCTTAAATAATTGAATCTTGATGAAATAAGATATGTCTGTTGAGAAACAAGTTATACCCCAGCTATCAAAATTACATGATAATGAATAATAAATTTATTTCTATTTGTTTGTATTTTTTATTCAATGTTTTTAATTGGAGATAGATATGTATAGATGACATCCCATTAGATTTGTCTCTCTTTATCTTAATGTCGATCTCCAAGAATTCCAAATAATAATTTCCTCTTATAATCCTCTAAATTTATTTTTTTCCATAAATCTATTTTCTAGTATAATCTATTTCATATTTATAATAACATCCATAATATATTATATTTCTCTAATAAATGATGAAAATATATATGTGATATTATTTATTAAATTCTCTATTTTTCATATAATCTTTTAAAAATACAATAATCTATTTTCACAAAATAAAATACAAACACATCCATTAAAATAAATGACCCCCCAAAATATATGAACATAAAAAATTGAGATACTTAATATAACTTGAAAAAACATAGAAAATGGTCTTTCACCGCAATGTCGTACCCCTATATTAACATTTATGAATTGAAATTATTTTTCTTTATATCATCTTATACCTTAAATATGACAATTTTCATAATTTTAATTTTCATATTTGAACACCACTAATATATAGCATTATCCAAAACATCATATAATTGATTATATATACAAATCCATATGAAACCCTCATGGAAACACAAAAGAATTACCACTTAATTCATTGATTTTTCTTCAATACTTGATGACCATCAAGACCATTTTGGCCTCCCCTTAGTAAACACAGATTATTTATCAATCTCTTCTTCATTCTATGATCACTAAAATTCATTACACCGTGAAATAATTATTTGTTTTTTGAAAAACGTCCATTTTTTATAAAACTTTCTACCCAATATATCTTATTTTCCATAAAAATATCACATACTCAATATTTATCCATACGATCCTCCATGGAATAACAAGTCTTTTATACTTTGTTTTTAGAAACCCCTTGAGAAACATGAGTACATCATTAAATTTTTTGTAATTTTTTTAATTATGGTTATCACCACGATGTATACATCAATACACTTTCGTATAGATTTTTCAATCTTGGAAAAATCTATCCATCATCACTACATTTTTTAATAAATTATCCTATCACTCTATAAAATATATCCTTATTTATATGATGAAAATTTTAAAATATTGTTAAAATATTTTACTAATCAATATAAAACAAAAATTATTATATGTATTCTTCTAAAATTATAGAACATTGGATATGTTGAAATCACATTATCCCTTTATCATCCATATTCACAGAACATCATTCATCTCTCAACATCACACTCAAGACATAATACTCAGTGACTCACTTATCATTCACTATATGTTCACTTGAGTATGTTTCAGTGTAAAAATAATATTTATGTGAAAATATAATATATATAATAATATGTAAACACGCTAATAATTTATACACTTCCACTCTAGACACCGCATATCACAACATTGTAGGGAAAAAATTGTTGCATCTTATTTTTATAATCTTCAATCCAACATCAAAAAAATCCCCTTAATTTGGAATCCATATAATGACTTATAATTTTTTTATGAAAACATTTCCCTCTGTCAACACATTAGTATCATAACAAATTATAATCATTTAAAAGAGAGACTTATACATCTTAATCACTTGATAATATCTCCCCCTTTTTCAAAAAACCCAATAGAACATTTTTATAGGTTACAATGAGGAAATATTAATTATTTATTATAGTATGTGAGGGAAAAAACCATTGAATGAACCAATTATGTAATATCACGTTCACAATTATAATGATGAAAAAATTAATATTTAGAGGGTTTGTGTCCCTTTTCTAAACCATTAACATTAATGGAGGTTTTCAAAGTCCAATAACCAACTTATTATTCTAATGGTTTTCGTTAGAAATTTAATTTATTGTTATATTAATTATGTGAACATGTGTTGATTCATAATCAATTTTTACCAAAGTAGGTTATATATTCCCATTAGTTATCTTATATTTTATGTCATTATATGTTTTCATATAATGATTATTTTTTTCTATTATTAGTACTACATGAGCTGTAACAGTTGGTTCTAAATGAATTTTAATATCACCTCAAACATCCTCATGTAATTACATTACCCATAAGATTTATGTGTATGATTGAGTTGTAATTATTTATTAATCCTATGTAGTTATAAATAAAATATAATCTTGAATTTTTTAAATCCAATTAACAAATAAATGACTGAGATAAAATTCATTTCCTGAGTTATATTTTATATCATTCGATGAACTCACCCAATCAACATAGATATATAAAAATAACTCTTACTATGATATAACACTATAAAATTGTCCAAAATTCCCCTTACCACTAATTATCTAGTGTAATAATTTTGTTTCATTAATGTGGATTTCATTATGATATATTATATTTATTAAAACTTGATATATAGATAACAAGTTTCTATTACATGATGTTTTCATGTACAATACACTTCCAATGATTTTCTTATACTCCATCACATAAAACAATTTTCCATTTACCTCTTTGAAAAAACCATCTCATTAGAACCTATAATTTTCATTACCATAAAATTCACTCTTTTAAATATTATTAGTTATTCTTTAACTTATATTTATTGTCAATTACCATTTCCATTAATTCCTTGTAACTTATTTAAACCAATAAATAATATCAATTATCTGATAATTGATATTTCAAAAATTAACATAATGAATTAAAAAAACTCCATACATTGATACACATATTATCCGCCAAATAATATTTCATCAAAATATATAATTATCCTAATCATATAATCATATTAGATATTTACATAGATATTATGTTCATCTCTTCCCTACTGGAAACCATTAATTTTCAAATACTAATTAGCTCTATAATTATGTTAATATAGAGAACCATTGATTCTATAAAGTACATTATTCAACTAGAACAATTTTTTATCATGTCCAAAAATAAAAAACATTTCTCTTTTAAATTTAGACCAATTATTCAATTAAATTATTATGAAACACATATTTAACATAAATTTATAAAACAATGAATTTATATTTCATCTATGTTGATGAGAATAATAGTCTTGTGACTAATCAAACTACAATATAAAAATTCACAACCAAATAAATCCCTAAAAATTTCAAAATATGATTTAAAGAAAAAAAAATTGGATTTTTTTCCTTCCATATCCATTCATAATATATTATAAAACACTTATGGTTCAAATTACATTCATTTCCAATGGACTCAAAAATATCACACATGTTTTATTCTTCTTTATTTTATAATGATATACTATTTCCATCATTTTAAATCTCATAAAAATATTTTCAATCTAATAGCGATAACAAGAATTATGGTTGATGTAGAGCCTTAATTAATCTCATTAATAATGGAGTTATTTAGTCACAAAGAATATTTTGTTAATAAATTCTATCATATATTTCAAACTTATAGTTAATTAACTTGTTTTAACCACTTGATTTTCAATGTCATGATTTGAGCCAATATCATCACCTTGTGATCCCCATCTAATTTTTTTCCCAATAACTCATTCCAATATAACTTTCCCGTAATTTTTATTAAAATTTCAATCATTTTCCAAAATATTAAATTTAATATTTTAATAGAATAAATTATTATAGCTGTTTATATATTTGTACTCCTCAATCACATATTTGTATTTAATAAATATTAATTTATCTCCATGACATTCGAACATTTATTGGTTTTACTCTTCATTAATGTAAATAAATTTACAAATGAATATTTACAATATTTAAAGGATGGATTATTCCTATATGATATCTGTTTAAATAATTTCTTCCAACTTGACATAGTAATGATATGTTTCTAATATATAACAATTACAAGAAAAATTCCATCCAAAATATCAATATTTGTATTCTTCCACAGGCATCATTTCAGAAATTTTTTTTATTATCAAATTCATTTTTAGACTACATATTTAATTTTATTATTTCTCATAACAAAAATAAGATCTCTTAACCCATGTTTATTGAGTAAATAATTCACTACGATATTAATGAACTTAATGCCCTTATTGGTATTGAATTTCATTAAATTCTATACAAGATAATTCATCTATAATTTTGAGTATAATTTTATGAAATTAAAATCCTAAAAAATATAATCCATCATCATAAAACATTATATCATGTTATAAACATAAATTAATATTACACAATACATTTTTCTCATCAATTGATCTTCGTTATATTGTCCAAAAAATATCAATATACACCAATTATAGTAACCAAAATGAATTCTTATTTTTATCTTATATATATTTTGATAGATATTTATGTTTTAGTAAACTATAAAATGTTGAGTATAATCATTTATAATAATAGGGATAACATGATCCCATTGATATTTAAAAACTTCATTTTTATAAATTGGTATCTCATTTCCGTTCATTTTTCAAATAATATTTTCATCTTCCTTTATTGGAAAGAACATACATTTTTCTCCACTAATAAGGAATAGAATCTATTTAGTTCTACTTTCTTACATGAAAATATAACCATCCTTCTCATTGATAGTATAATACATCATGAAAATGTTTATTACAATCTTTAAACTATATAATAAGATTACACTGGGTAATTTGGGATGATCTCCTTCAATGAATAAGTTATGAATTGGACTTGTTATCATTATCCCAATAGAAAACATATTATTTTTAATTTCATACCCATGTAAATATTATCATTAAAATTAATTTTGGATGTGTATATACTTTGAATAATCCAAAATACAACTCATTCCATTGATTTAAATATAGTTTTTAATGCAGAAGACTTCTCAGTCCTTTTTTCATTAACACAAATTTTTTATTTACATATAATAGTGTTTTATATCCACTACAATCCGTTGAATATGATATGTTCTACTCATCATCATAATATTTTAGTTGATTTAATATTTTCATCATTCTCAATGAATACTTAATTTTTTATAATATACTACCATGATTCCCCCTATGAATATTCCTCATCAGTCATTATGATTTTTACTTTTTTTGGGAAAAAGATATCATTCTCAAATGGAAAATTAATTTTTATGGATTAAAAAAATATGAATAAATTTTTTGAAAGAGGATTTTCTATATTAATCATTATTTAAAAAAGCATAATGATCAAAATCAATGTTATTGAAATAAGTCATATCTGGAGTGGTGAATCCTTTATTAGAAATCCATTCATAAAAATAATTTACATCATAGTATGTATGAGTGATGATATAATTCATTGTTGAGATTTTATCCATTCATTTGATCAATATTATAGTCAATTTCTAGTATAAATGAATGATATTATCTCTATTACATTGAATAATCATGGTGGAGTCACATTCCAAAAACAATTTGGATTGACCATGCGGTGATTCAATTATCACTACATTGATATTACAGAGAATTTCATCCTAATGTGATGTATTAATAATACAAGGTCCATAGAGACAACCAAAAAAGTCTCCAAAATGATTTTGAAAAACTGAACCATAACTAGGAGTAGGATTTCATTCTTATTTATCTTCTATTTAGCATTTTATAAATATATTAAATACAAAAATCCTTATAACATCTAATGTTTCATAAGGAAGGAAATATTTAAATATAATCCCGAAACGGTTAAGCATTGAAAAATGATGAATAGAGTTATCACAAGAAAATTTTGATTTTCATTTATATGTTTTAATGTTGATAAAAGTTGGAGATAGATTACTGAACATTGTTAGAATAACACTCTTGAATCATTTTATTTGGAATACTAAAAAGGGAATGAACAACAACCAAGATTGTGATAAGAAAAATATTTTTCATCTCTTATGAAATACAAAGAGATACTTATAGAGGAGAGTGTTCCCAAATTCTGATGTCATGGTGAAATTTAATTTCAAAACTCTCATTTACTTCAATCCATAATGAAAAATAAGTTTAACACCCAAATAATATATGATAAATGTATTATCTATGTTTATGAAATGGTATACATATATATAAAAATTACTAAAAATAACACCCTAAAGAATCATCAGTATAGAGTTTATAATGAATAATTCTAAGGAAAAATAAAATATGGAAGTCCTGAGGAACATTTTTGATAAAAGAATTTTTCTAAGAGCTAAATTCTATATTAATTATCTCATTATAAAATTATGTTTGTTTAAAGTCTGGCTTTAGGGACATATTTCAAAATCAAATAATAATAATCATTCATAAAATCATAATTTAAAACCAAATTCTTGACATCAAGAGGAAGAACATCTAAGTAAATTTCTAATTTCTCTTTTATAGTTATACTTATATCAAAATAAGTGTCTTCGGAATTTATATAGGCAAGTATATGGGAACTTATTAATTTGTCTAACTGTGACTTCCAACATGAATCAATACCTACTAACTATTGATAGATACCATAGATAAGGTATAATGTCTTCGAAAATGTAGTCCAAACAAAATAATATAAATAATTAAAATTCCAAAAATTTATAATTTTTTACATAATTAGATTACAATATGGAAAGATATTTTGAAATTTCATTAATGAGTATCGATATAAAATTACCTTTCCATGAATTATTGAATTTTCATTGATTTTAATTCCATGTCCATCCTTATCAATAGGTTTGGAGCATTGAATCCATGAAATCATCATATGTTTTCTTTGAATTTTTTTTCTCTAGATAAAAATATTGATCAATATATTAATCATTTTAATAATAGATATTGGCCATTATTATTCCATAAAATAATAAAAAACAGAGATAATAACTTATTTGACGAGGATAGCTCTTCCAAACATCATGGAATTTTTCATTTCTTGGAAGATAACTGATTTCTGACATGGATAACAACATGATAGAAATTCATGATACGTGGTATCCCCCAAAACATGGGGAAATCAGGATAAATAAAAGGAAATATACCTTCTCTAATACATAATTCACTAATAATATCATTTTTCCAAGAATATTTAATATTTTCCAAATTATAAAAAGGATATGCCCCTATTAATTTCATACCCTTGGTCTTTATTATAATGAAGGAGGGAAGATTTAATGTTATTAATATATCTATTTTCACATTGACTGAAAAGAATAATTTAATAAGTAAATAATTAATGTGTGGGAGATATAATATTTTTTGGAATCTCTGATGGAATTTAGTTTATTATTATTATCTATAGTAAAAAAAATCATGCTTAACTATTATTTAGTAATAGTGAAAATATTGGATGAAAGAGGAACATCTTTCCAGACACCTCTGGTACATTTAAAATATCCCTCATTATTTCATTATGGAAAATACATTGGTTTTATTCAATAAACATCCCACTAGAAATAATATCAATTTATAAAAAACCACAATTGTTTATTTTTACTTATCATCACCTGTTACTCTTGTTCATTGAAATACTTATTCACTATAGAAAACATATATTGAGTATGATCCATTATCCTAAAATATTTTATATATTTTATTGGTTTATTATTGTGTATTTTTTACTGCACAAGTTTTCATATGGGTCTAAAATAAATCGTCCTCTTATGAGTCATTACGATTGGAATAGAATTAACAATGTTCATTTTTTTTGATCCCGGGATATATCATTTCCCTCAATGTGTCTCCTACAATAGAAACATGAGGTTTAAAACACTATAAACATTATAGTTATAACCATCACATTATTTCATGGTTTATTGTCTATCGATAGTAGCCAAAATAGCATCCTTAGTATAGTCTTTAAAAAATACTCTATTTCCTAACCTTCAATTTCTTTAATGTTATTGTATTCATGTGATGTAAATTTATTCTTATTAATGAAATTTATTACCACTATAAATTCCTTTAACATATCATGATTATATAATTATAGGTTAATTATAATCCTCATTTCTCCGAACATTATGATATTCATAGTAGCAGGGTTCTCAAATTATCTACATTGAGTGCTTGTGAGACGAAGCTTCACATTGAAATTTAGATTTCCCCTTTTCAAATTCGAGAAATCAATTAAAATGAACTATTCTACTACCTTTTCTATGATATCTTACTCCACTGAGAGCCTCCTAATTTTATTGAATTCCACTTATCAATATTTATCATTTTCCACTAGAATATCTTCAGTTGTCCTAATATAATATTCATAGAGAATATTTTGACGTCCATATAACAAAATTTATATAGGATATATTTCCAAAAATTTTAAAACCAGTAAATTGAAATGAGGTGGAAATATTTTCAATATACACATTAAAATTTTGACATCAACCATGGTTCCCCCTAGTCAATGCATTTCATCCACAACCACATTCACTCAATCAAAGAATACCTCAATATATTTCATTTTTAATTTCCAAATACTCATACATATTCCATATAAAATATAATTTTCAATAATGGGCCTAGGTGGTAGGATTATATATACTAGTAAACACATATCACTTTTAATTTTAAGATTTATAATAAATCAATATCACAAGGATTACATTTGATAAATATATATAATGTTCATTTATAAATTTAATATTATCATCCAATTCCATATGATTTATTTTATTTATAGATATGAACTCTATATTTATTATAATTAAAAACAACATTGTAGTGTATAAATCATTCCTAATCATCATATATAGTGAAGTGTCTTTTTCTTCCATGGTGGAAAACTATAACAATCATAGATCCAGATTTCATTATGATTCGTTGTAGTTTCTTTTGATTCCAAAGATAAAATAATACTTCATAATAATCCTTTATATCTAATACCACTATTTGATTCCACATAATTAAATATACCCTATTAGGGGAAATAAATAAGTTGTGATAAAAACATACCTTCCTAATGATATATTTTCACACATAATAGAATCTCAACTATCACCTTAAAGCATAATGATACAAATATGATTTTATTGGATCACCATATTTTGGTTATGTCCAAATAACATAAACTCAGAAATATAATATTGTACCAAAATATACAGTAATTATACTACATATATTTATAATTTATTGAAAACTCTCTATAATTCCAGTTCTACAACCCTCACAATGATGATATCCCATTACTGACATCAGACAATAATAGCTCATTAAACATATAAGTGAAAATATTGATCACCATAAACCAAACCACTGAATTTCACTAAACATGGTGTATTAGTAATCTTTAACTTTATAAAAATGAGTACCTCCAATAATTTCTAATTATAAGTCTCTCAATATTTTTTATTTTCATGAAATCTATTATTTTAAACAATCTTATCCCACATTATGGAAATATTCCTGATATAATATTCATAATTAATCATAATATAAATAATCTGTGTACCATATGATTAAATAATTATATTTTAGATGAATATGTTGAAAACATAATTCATTTTTTCTTAAAAATATAAATAAAAAAACATTACATTTGAATCAAAAGAAATCTCCAAAGATATGAAATTGGAATCTATGATATTTTTTAGGTCTATCCAGCATGATATAATATTATTACACCACAATTAGCCATACTAAATTAACCAAATAAGTTTCAAAACAATTAATCTCATATGTTTATAACCCATAAATCCAACAATTTTCATAATTAATACATTTATATCTATAGAATACTATTTTGTGGGGTTTGAAAAAACATAACATAATTGAACCAAGAAACAAATCTAGTTAAAATGATCAAAAAAATTCTAAAAGACCACATATTCGTGTTCATTATTATATATAACACAATGAGTATTAATTTCATTTTTTCCTCCCTACAATGGAATTTGTTTTTTCAAATTCATCTTTAAACTATGAGCAATAAAACAACTTGCAAAAAATGTAGGTTTTAATATGTAATGAAAAATTACATTTTCCAAAAGTATATTTTCATCCTACATTCCATTTTCAATAAAAATATATTATACATTATATTCATCTCTGAGATTCTCTATGGAATGACATAAGAAATAATCCCAATATTTTGAAAAATTATTAGAACAATGAGGAATTGAAGAATAATATTGAGTTTTTTCATTCAATAATGGTCATCACTATGATCTAAATATCACATCCACATGATATAATATTAGTCCTATAGAAAAATTATATATATATTAATATAGATAGTCAGAATTAACATACATTGATATTACATCCATTTAGATGAATATTCAGTACATTACAAAAATGCATGCCTGAGTACTATAAAAGTTTAGTATCTTTGGAAGCATGGAAAGAGAATATTTTATCCTAGTGAAAGAACATCAACATCAACCATAACAATCTAAACCTTTACTATTTGTACCTAAAAACATTCTTTATAACGTAGTGAAATGAGATATAAAAAATTGGTGATCCTAGATCCTCAATAAGGGAAAATAAATGAAATTTATAAGACTAACATGAAAACAAGGTATGGATAATTAGAATAACATTTCAAGACCATACACTACATATTACATATCATATTAATGATTTTAATTTTATAGGACATAGATCATAAGTGAGTTATGATCATATGTAACGCCCGGACCCTAGTTACACCGTTTCAATGCATTGTTACCAAACAATGGAATGATCATAGGAGATCAAGTCCAAAAAGATCAATGTGTTTATTAGCCTTGGAAGTACTATATACATTAATAAGTTTTACATTGCATTATGAAATGAAAAAATCAAAATTGTGTCACCTTTGAACAAACTCATATCCCTTAGCATATCCATGCAGGTCCGTCATAATATACTTTTTCACATCCTAGTAAAATAAAACATAAGAGAGGGGTGAGCTCAGATGCTAAGTATGGATAACAATATAGAGAAAACTATAGTAAATAAGCATAAACATATAATGAAATGTATTATAATAAAACACAAGAATATTAAACATAAACATCATAATAATAAGGAAAAGTTGAATCAAATAATTCCATTTACTTATTCATATGGATATTCTAGTAGACTAATAATAATATGTAATTTCAATATCTAATCTCATATTATGGAATGAATAATTCCGGACATCATAACTATGTAGTCAATGCCTTGTGCAAAGACAAAAATTAAAAATATTATCAAAGCCTTCTTCAAAAACACTATTTTGTCTCATTAGGATAACCGATGCATCGTGTAAAACCCCAAGATTTCATATTACATTATTTTCATTGAATTAAAAAGTTTGCACTACACGCAACACTGAGTTCGAGCGTACCACGACTTACTAAACTAGTCGTTCAAAAGTAGTTATGAATAGTATTGACTGGATTTTTGAATTTTATATACTCCATATAATTATAACTTATGTATTATTTGTTTCATAGACATATTATTAGAACAAAATCAATTTTTTAGATAAAAATGTATATTTCCAAAAAAAATCTATTTTACCACCTTTTATTGGAGAACCCTTTTTAAATCCAATATTTTATCCTTTTTCATTTTCATTTCTAGAAAATAAAATTATTCATTAGAATCGGGATATCAATATTTACATTGGATGATATTTTGTTATTTTTCTAATAATATTCATTATTTATGAATAGTGAGAAGTACTGTATTATAATTCAAAACTTATTTTTAATTTAATTTATTTATCTGGTTAGATTATATTTTAAACTGGTTTTGAAGTTTAATTAGAATACATTTTTACTCATTAAGCCAGTTCTATTCATTTAAATTAATTTCACATTTAAATTATACATAAACAAGTGTCAATCATTTGATAGTTAATGTTTCTTAAAAACACGCTATATGTTTTGACAATGGAAATTAATTTTAAATTAATTAATCCATCTTCTATGTTTCTAATTTTGTAAAATAGGAAAAAAATTTATATTTGGAATATAAAATTTATCTTAGTCTGAATTTTTTGTATTTTTATGAAAAACATCAATTTTTGTTGAATAGTGAAACCACTAAGTAGTAATTAAAAATAATAATTTTAAATATAAATGAAATATTACTGCTTCTGTGAAGTTAATTTTAAAAATTTGAGATGCATGTTTTTTATTAGTAAGTAAAATTTGGTTTCATAAGATGACTCTAATTTTTGGTTAATCATATCTATTGATTTTTATTTACCACGGTTAATGTTAAATAGGGTAATTCAAGGTAAAAAGAATATTATAATAATACAAATTTCCCAAAGACTTTTCCTAACCATATTGGATGAGTAATGGACGATCATGCGAACCTTGGGTCGAATTTGGGACCCCATGGAGCCACTTAAGAATTATAATGACATTTTATTTTAATTAATATCAAGTAATGATAAAAATGACATTATGAAATAACTTTTAGTATATCATTTTTTGCATGGGTTTATATAAGTCATATTATCAACTATAAATAATAATTGGAAAGATAAAAATATATCCTACATTAATGTAATTTTTTTTATAAATTGTAGAAATTATATAAATTAATTTATTAATGACAGAATAGTAATGTAGTATTTACCTCATTATTAAATGATTTAAATAAATAAGATTATTAATATTAAAACAATATCAAAAAATTGTCCAATTCTTATTGGTTGATTTTATTTATACCATGAGTCATATTATCTTCTAATTTCATTATTTTTGGTCCTTTGAAAACTGAATATCACTATAAAATAAAATTCAATTCCACACTTTCCTATGGAATCCGTCCTACCCCTTAAAAAAGGACACCAATTCTAACCCATTCCTCTAACCTATAAATCCCATTAGATCGTCCAAACTCTTCCCATATAATCTCTAAATATCCCCCTATTCATCCTAAAATCCTTACCATAGGAAGAAATAATTTCAAAAGTCTTTTTGGTTCATGTCAACGGAAGTTACCCAAATTAAATTTAATGCTTTCTCTTAAATTATTTTGTTTTGTTTTGTTTTATTTTACTTCTCCAACCCCTTAACTCATTTTATTACTTTATTTTATAACAATACAAGTATACTAAATATAATAGGATGCTGTTATCAGAAGGATTCTAAATACACTTACCCACACCTCTATCTAATGGCTAAAGAACATACTGTTTCTATGGATGGAAAACTAATTTATCACGAAATGGTGATTCTTAAATTATCTACTATCGCCTCTCATTGTGACCATTAAATGGAAATATATTTATATATGACATATATATTATGTTTATTTTTTCTGTATGCATCTATATTTTCCATTTATATCATTATTTTATGGTTTCCATTAAAGCTAAAACATGACAATTTCATTTGAGAAAGTGCGGACTACTGCCCCCTAAAAATGATATGACTCATTAATTCCTTATGTGGGATGTATAAAGGATAGTTTTAATGATATTATATATGATATTATACTGTATGTATAATATATCTATGTATCACTATGTTGTAATTCCATTAAAATAACTAAATAGAAATGAAAATAGCATCCATTCGAACGTACGACTTACCGTCTCTATGAAAGTTAAATTTACTTTCTTATCTCCAGATGTTATGTACTATTATAAATTCATATATAAACTGGATAATATATATATATATATATGAAATTTAAATCATGTATATCATTCTGGAGATAAGGGAATTTTGGCCACATGGAAAACTGAAATTATCACAAATTCATGTTTGACTCAAGTTCCGAACATCGATAAAATATCCAATAAGAACTCCAATAATTAATTAATTGTTATATAAACGAAAAATAGTGATATAAAAGGAATAGTAAACTTGAAAAAATTTCTTAATGAAGTAGAAATTAACTTATGTTTATTATTCAGGAAGAACAAGTAACACAGAAGACAAGTCAGACATGAGGTAAGGTGTTTCTTATCTCACTTTTAATTCTGGGATATTTCCATTGTTCACCTATTTTTTATTGTGTGTGGTGTATAATATTATAACATTTGATAAATATTATAATTATTCTCATTATATTCATGGTATTATATGATTCATTTTGTGGTTATTATCTTTTGTTCATACGGCTCGATTGATTACAAAGTGGTAGGGGGTTTTCATCTAACTTTTTATTCCCATGAGATTCATGCTATATTTCCACTTTTTCCTTTTGTGTGGTGTATGTAATTCCAATGATTTTATTATTTTGGTAATATATATTATAATATGGGTACTTAAATCATCATTGTATGATCCTTCTTTCATGGGGTGTATGCTTCATAAGTTACAAAATCAGTAAGGGAATTTCCAATTTCAATATCCACTCATTGGGATGTACACATACTTTATTGATTATATTACTTGATTATTATGTGTGGAATCAATTTTTATAATTTATTTTGTTATTTACACTCACCATTCTGTAGATATACATTTCATACAAATAATCACTCCATTGATAAATTCTCATGTCATCGATATGATCCTAATAAGTGTTATTTTCACTCAATCTCTATTCATTAAGTTAAACATCAAATTCATTGGTGTTGTTTTTACAAAAATATGTGTGAATGTTCTATAATTGATTTACACTGAATATCCAATCATATTGAGTGTATTTATATATTTCAAACACCATTATGTCATTGATTTATCCTTAACCTAAGGATACATTCTTTACAAGGGATTTTCTCTCAACTTACATTCCATTGAGTCTTCTTTGTTGTTTTTTTTACAATTCACTTTTATTTGGTGTATATACTGCAATTTGACATAGTATATCATTAATTCCTTTATTCTCAGGATATTATAAATATTTTATTTCCTAAATTATTTTAATTCAAGTGTCTCTCATTTGGTTACGAACTCTAACTGAAATATCATTTTAAATGTTTTAAATATTTATTCCTATAAATCATTTTCATTAATGTCCATGATTTAGAATTTTTTTTAAGGATTTATTTATATGGAAATTAATATTTTCAAATAAAAATTACTTTTAAATTATTTAACGTCATATGGGACACATTGATTCAAAATATATTTTAAATGACTTCCTTAAAAATATTGAGTCCTTAAAATTGTTTGAAGAAGAATGAGGATATTTCTCTGAAATAGTTTTGATGGTTTTTTTCATCTATGAAAATATACATCATTATTCATGATTGATGGTAATATATTATAATACAATATTTATATGGTATTTAATGTGGTATGTTTTACTGTGGATGTTCTATTTTTATATCATTCATGTTTTATGGATAAAATATTGAGATTTTGTAAGCTTGTTTTAATATGGATGTTAATGTTATGTTTAAACTTATTCATATGAGGAATGCATTTGAAATAGTAAGTAACGGGTGAAGCTCTCTATATCTCCTCAATTCATCGGTAAGTCTCATTAGACAAACTAGTTTCATAGCACAAGGCTTCTAAAAAATCTTATTTGTAGTCTTGTCATGGGGCCTTGACTATGTGGATATGATGTCTGCCATTATGAATTAAATTATTATGAGATTATATATTGATATTTTATGAGGTTATTATACTATTAGAATACCAATGACTATGTTTTATTATGGAATTATTTACTCATCTCAAATTCCTGCCATAAAGTGTTCATGTTTATTATTTTTAAAGTCTTGTGTTTTCAATTATTCATTATGCATAGGGTTTATGTTATCTTTCACTATATTTATTTCTCTTACTGAGTGTTTGAGCTCACCTCTTTCACATGTTTCATTTCTCAAGGATATGAAGAAGTTATTTATGAGTGACTTGTATGAATAATCTTGTATTATTGGATGTTTTTAATAGAATAAATTAGTGTATTTTTCTTGATGTAATGTTGAACTTATGTATGTATCATGTTTCCCTGACTACTAAACTAATCAGTCATTCAGGACAAGATTACTTGTAATCACACCAACGTATTAAAATAATGCACTGGCTCTTGGATTCTGGGGTTGGGGTATTACAGTTTGTCTCATAGGATGTTTAGTACAAACCTTGGAAACTAGATTTAGAAAAACACTGATTAGAGAACATTACCATATGATAGACATTGCAGATTATTTTCGAAGAACTTCCTATAATATTGGTTGTGTAGATATTTTGTGTATTTTCCAAGCATTATATCCCTGTCTGGATATGATCAGGTAGAGGTTGCCCATGCATAGATGTACCTTGGTGGTAAAAGTTTGACAAGGAGTTTCGGGCTTGACCTAGGATATCCTGGTACACGACAATGGGTCTTGCATCACTCTTGGTTACAACACTTCAATTTGATATGCTTCGGATGATTTAAATTTTCATTACAATCCAATTTCAAGGATTTTAATATAAGATGACAATAAATGACCTTGGTTAATCCTAAGGAGTTTTAAATTGAATATAAGGTGTTATGAACTGCTCAAAATGATTTAATGACTATTATTACTCACTCAATGCATTCTGGTTTTAGTCAATGGCTTGATTCTATGTATGTCATAGTAACCTTGAGAATGATGTATAAAGTTTGATCATTGGTGGAAAATAGAAACAAAATCGAATATTGATAGGCGTAAAAGATATCATCTTCATGTCGAATCTGTTTTTGAAAAATATGATCAACAACATATATATTAACCAACTCCCAAACTCAACAAAGAAGAGAAATGTAGTGAATGATAAGAGCTCCAATAGTGAATACCATGGAGAAAAGAATTATCATTTTCCATTATGTTGTTAATGTGGAAGGAGACACCTAGGAAGGTGTCTAAATGGAACAAAGAAATGCTTTATGTGTGGGAATAAGGTCATAAAGTAAAGAATTGCAGAGGAAAAATGAAGGGTACTATGGAAGAAAATAAAAATGGTATCAAGAATCCATTTATGGTCATTTTCCTTAAATGTAGGGGACCTAGCCATTACCCGGTTGAATGAACTATTTTATAGGATAACCTCTTGGTCATGGAAGAAGCTATGTGGAAATAGATGGATGGACAAATGTTTAAAAAGTTTTAGTGCTCTTTGTTGATTGGATTACTTTGGAAGAATTTTCTCTTGTAATTGTAACCTTACAGTTGTCATGTGAAAATGATATTTGAGGAAGAATTATCTTTTCCCTTATAGATATAGTTATAAATAACAATTCGATTTTATATTATCATTGAGATTGAAGAAATTACATGTTATTAAATTTTGGAATGAAAATACGAGGTATGAGATAACATTTGTGATGAAATAATGTTATAGTTAGTTTTAGGAATCTATCCCTTTTTGGGAATATTATAAAATTATATAGTTTTTAAAAAAGGTTAACACGCAGACCGTGTGACAACTCGTCGTGTGGAACAATGTTGCGGGAATCAAACCCACAACCATAGTGCGATTGGGATTTATCACCTACCACTGGACTAAATGATTTCCCTAGTTAGTGTGACTAATTATTTTTTGTTAAATGATATAATTGATCAAATAATAAGTTGATTTGGGATCTTATATCTTATCAAATGAATATCATTAGTATGGGAAAATTATTTGGTGATTAAGTGATAAATGTTATTTTGGAAGACGTTCACTCTATTGGGAATACTATATGCCTAAGTAAATTAGAATACTATGGAATTTCATTTGAAGAGTAATGGTGGGGTTTTTAACCTATGTATTCATTTTGGATTTATAGAGATTTGGGGTATTTATGGAAATGATTAACCTATAATAGAGAATATGTGATTAGGTTAATTACTTTTATGAATGTTACATTAAGAGTAGTCTATATTGTTTGGAGAAACACTTTAATGTGGAATACTATGTAAAAAAATCTTTTAAGTTTTGGGTTTCCATATTAGTTTGGATTATATTGAATTATTTTATGGACAATTTTTTATTGAATGTTATTTATTGAACGTTGGTTATTTTTTATTTTCGAATTAAATTTAATATTTCTTTCTCTAAATTATTATCCATTTTGGGGATAATCAGATCTTTTACTAAACATTTTGGTTTTGTTTAATATCTAAATAAAATGGAAATATATAGTTCATCCATTGTGGATTATGTGATCTTTATAAGTTAATTCTATCACTTCAGGTGTGAAAAAGTCATCTTTAATACTCATCATTTTAAGTGAAAGATGAGTTTATGATATGAATTAGATGAAGGATGAATCTCTACCTGTCAATTATATTTTTGTTTTTATATTATATAAATAAATTAATTATTAAAATTTAGAGAAGGCGTTTTAAAACCAAAGATTTCTTATCCTAATGCTTTATGTTTTGTTGAACATATGATTCCTTAAATCATTATATATTGATGGCTTTGAGGCCCTCAATTTTACACCTGATTTTGATTGATGACCTTAATAACTCTCTATATATATTTACATTTTTCCTCCAATTATGTGTCTCTAATGTCCACCAATTTTCTCCTAATTGAGATCCTAATTCTGTGGTGAATAGTTCATCTCATTATCCCTCTTATTAAGATTAAATTTTATTAACCCAATTTCCGATGTGTGTTTTCCACAATGTTATTTTTCAATTTTTAAACATTTATTTTCAATGAAAATTTTCAAATTGCGGGGATGAAATTTATTGAAGTAGGAGAGAATGTAACACCACAAGATTTCATAGTAATTTATTTTCTTTAAATTAAATAGCTTGCGCTACACACAACACCGTGTTTGAGCACACCAAGACTTACCAAACTAGCCGTTCAAAAGTGGTTATGAATATTATTAACTAGATTTGGGATTTTATAAAATACATATAATTTTAACTTATGTATTATTAATTTCCTAGACATCTAATAAGAACAAATTCAATTCTTCAGATAAAAAATTCATTTTTCAAAAAAATCAATTTAACCACCTTTTAATGGAGAACCCAATTTAAATCAAATGTTTGACCCTTTTTCATATTCATTTTGACAAAATAAATTCTTCTTTTGAATGGGGACACCAAAATTTAAATTGGATGAAATTTTGGTATTTTTCAAATAATATTCATTTTTTATGAATAGTGGGAAATACTGTATTTTAATTCAATACTACTTTTTAATCTAATTTATTTTTATGTTTAGATAATATTTTAAATTAGGTTTGAAGTGTAATTAGATTATATTTTTACCCATTAATCCAATGTTGGTCATTGGAATTAATGTCACTCGGAAATTATGCATAAATTAATGTTAATATATTGATAGTTATTGTTTATTAAAAACAAACTATTTGTTTTGACAATAGGAATTAATTTTAAATTAATTAATCCAATCTCAATGTTTTGAATTTGGTAAAATAGACATCATTTTTTATGAATAGTGAAACCACTAAGTAGTAGTTAAAAATTCGACTTTTTCATTTATTATAAATTTTACCGCTTCTGTGAATTGAATTTACAAAATATGAGATACATGGTCATTATTATAATGTAAAATTTGGTTCCATAAGATTAAAATATTTTTTGGTGAATAGTAACTATTGACATTTATTTACAACGATTAAAGGCAAATTGGGTAATTCAATGTAAAAAGAATATTATAATAATGTGACATTACCTTAACACTTGTCCTAACTTTATTGGATGAGTAATGGACATCCATTGAATCCTTGGGTCGATTTTGGGACCCCATAGAGCCACTTAATAATGATAATTACACTTTATTTTAGTTTACTTAATGTAAATACAAAAATAACCCTAAAAAATATTTTTTAGTATATCAATTTTTACATGTGGTTATATAATTCATATTTTTGACTATAAATAATCCTTGGAATGATAAAATTATTTCCTACATTATTGTAATTTTTTTATAATTTTTAGACATTAAATAAATTAAATTATTTATGACACCATAGTGATGTAGTATTTAACTCATTAATAAATGATATAAATAAATAAGATTATTAATATTAAAACAACATCTAAAACCTGTCCAATTTTTATTGGATGATTTTATTTCGACCATGAGTCATCTTATATTATAATTTAATTACTTTTGGGCCTTTAGAAACCTAATATCACTATATTATAAAACAATATTTTCACACTTTCTTAAAGAAACCCTCCTCCCCTTATAAAAGGACACCACTTCTAATCCATTCCACACTCCTCCCAAGCTTCTTGGATATTAGAAACCATGGACATATAATTTCTCAATATCCCCCTCTTACTATTAGAATACTTACCTTTGGTAAAATTCATTTCAAAAAGTCCTTTTGGTTATAGCCAAAGGAAGTTACCCAAATTAAAGGTAATGCTTTCTCTTAAATTGTTCTATTTAAATTTTTGTATTTTAAATCTACAACCCCCAAAAAAATTTATTACATTATTTTATAACAGCACTAGTATACACAATATACTATGATGTGTTTATTAGATGGATGATAACTATACATACACACACCTTCATCTAATGGTTGAAGAACACATTGTTTCTGTGGATGGCAAACTAATGCCTCACAAAACGATGATTGTTTGATAATATCATACCGCCTCCCATGGTGGCCATTAATATGGATGGCTATTTATATATGATATATATATATATTATGTTTATTTTTTTCTATATTCTTTTGTATTTTCTATTTATATCATTATTTAAATATTTCCATTATGGGTAAAATGTGATAATTTCATTTGAGTAAATGCGGACTACAGCCCCCTCAAAATGATATGACTTGTTAATGCCTTATATGGGATGTATAAAGGATTTCTTTAATGATATTATATTTTATGTTATAATGTAATTATAATATATCTATGTATCATTATGTTTTAATAACATTAAAATAGAAAATAGGAATGAAAAAAACGTTCAGGCGTACGTACTGCTTATCGTCTCCATGAACGGTACATTTCATTTCATATCACCAAATGTTATTAACTATTATAAATACATATATATAATATATATATATATATATGATATATATATCCTGTATATCATTCAATAGATATTTAAATTTCGACCAAATGGGAAAAATTGTAATTATAACATGTTCATTTTTGACTCATTTTCCGAACATAAATAAAATATCAAAAATGAATTCAAATAATTAAATAATTATTATAGAAAGGTAATAAGTGATATAAAATTAATAATAAACATTAAAAATTTTCTTAATTAAGTATAAATTAAATCATTATTATTATTCAAGATGAACAAGGAACATACAAGACAAGTCGGACTTGAGGTAAGGGGTTTCTTATCTCACTATTAATTCTGTGATATTTCCATTGTTCAACACATATTTATTGCATGTGGTGTATTATATACGACCATTTGATACATATTATAATTATTATGTTTAAATTAATGTTATTTTGTTATTTATTTGGTGGTTATTAAATTTTGTTCGTACGAATCAATTGATAACAACGTGGTAATGGGTTTTCATCTCACATCTTATTCCCGTGATATTCATTATATATTGTCACTATTTCATTTATGTGGTGTATGTATATACCATGATTGTATTATTGGTGTAACTTACATTAATTTATGGGTATTTAAATATTTATTGTTTGATCCTTCTTTCATGGGGTGTGTGTTCCATATGTTACCAAATCGGTAAGGGAATTTAAAATTTTAGTTTCCACTCATTGGTATTTACACTTACTTAATTGATTATTTTACTCCAAGTCTTTTTTGGCATTAATATATATTATTTATGTAGTAATTTTCACTCACCTTTTTATGTATATACTTTTGATAAACATAATCACTCCGTTGGTCATTTCTCAAGTCATCGATATGAACCTGATAAGAGTAATTTTAACTCAATCTCCATTCATTGAGTTAAAAATAAAATTCATTGGTGCTGTATCATCAAGAATATGTGTGAATAATCTATAATATATTTACTCAGAATATCCAATAATATTTAGTGTATTTATAGTTTTCACACATAATAATTTCATTGATTTAAAATTCACATAAGGATACAGTATTTATATGGGATTTAATCTCAACATACAATCCATTGAACCTTCATTGTTATTATGTGCCAATTCATTTTTATTTTGTATATATTATGTAATTTGAAATAGTATATCATTAATCCCTTTATTCTCATGATATTATAAGGTTTTTTATTTCCTCAATTATTTGTATTTAGTGTCTCTCACTTGGTTAGGAACTCTAACTAAAATATCATTTTACATGTTTTAAAGATTTACTATTCCAAATATATCTCTTTAATGTCCATGTTTTAAAAATAGTTTCAATTATTTATTTATATAGACATTACTGTTTTCAAATTAAAATTCATTTTACAATTTTCAAAATGGTATGGGACACTTTGGTTCAAAAATCTATTTTAAACGACTTCATGAAAAAAAGTGAGACTTATAAATGTTTTCAAGAAAAAGGGTGATATTTCTCTCAAATAGTTTATATGATTTTTTTCATGTATGTAAATATCCTTCATTATTATCTATTGATGTTAATATATTATAATAAAATATTCCATATTGTATTGAATAAGTTATGTTTGTCTGTGGATGAGCTATTTTTATACCATTCATGGTTTATGGATAAAGTATTGACATTTCCTATTCTAGTTTTAATACGAATGTTTATGTTTTGGATAAACCTTTGAATATTAGGAATTAATTAGACTTAGTATGTTATGGGTGGATCCCTCTATAGTTCCTCGATGCATCGGTAGGTCTCATGAGTCAAACTAGTGTCTTTTCACAAGGCCTTGAAAAAATATTATTTGTAGTCTTGGCACGAGTCCTTGACTATGTGGTTATAATGTCTGTCATTATGAATTCTATAATTATGATACTGGCTATTGATATATCATGTAGTTATTATACTTGTAGAAAACACATGACTATGTTTTATTATGGAATTATTTACACATCTCATATTCCTTCCATAAAATTTTCATGTTTATTATTTTTAAAGGCATGGGTTTTCAATTATTCGCTGTGCCTAATGATTATATTATCTTCCACTATATTACTTACTCTTACTGAACATTTGAGCTCACCCCTTTCTCATGTATCATTTTACCAAGATATAAAGAACTTAGTTATGAGTGACTTGCATGAATAATCTTGAAAACTTGGATGATTTCAATGGAATAAATTAGTGTTGTTTTTCTTTCCAAGTTGTAATGTTGAACTTATGTATGAAGCTTGTTTCCTAGACTACTAAATTGATCGTTAATTCATGACATGATTCCTTGTAATCATGTTAATGTATTAAAATAATGCATCGGATCATGTAATCTGGGGTCATGTCGTTACACATCAATGGGCCATAGCGGGACTCACCCGTAACTTACTACATGCAATGAATTTCTCATTTTAAAAGGGTGAAGCATAACATAAATATTCCTATTAAACTAGCATAGAAAATATTAATAATTTAACCATAAACTATGAATGAGAAAAAATATAACATCCACATTCAAAAAAATCATAAAACTATTATTAATATAGTGAGTATTGTATCAAAATAAATCTACTTCAATTAAACATAAAATCTGACAATAGATGTTGATACAGATGATATCAATCCAAAAACTATTTGAGGGAAATATATATTTTTAATTTGAAATCATTTAAATGTAACATAATTATAAAATAAAACAATTATTTTGAAATATTCTTATATTCTTGTAAGGGAATCACTAAAAGAGTTTTAACAGAAAAAATTGATGAACCCACCATATAAGTTAAAATAACACTCTTTTTTTAATATGTCGAAAAATAAATAATGCCTTGTTTGGAAATAGACGGAAACATTACTTTCAAAAAAATTTATAAAAATTCATATTGGTGTATAAATGAATTTATCCCATGGTCTATGAAATAGTACAAATGTTTTGAAATACATTTTTAAGAAACGCGGATGTGGATGAGAATGATGTCCATGTAGGTACTTACGTATAAACAACCTTAAATAATAAAGATATTGTAAAATTAACCTTTGCCTTGTAAGTTTCCTTATTCGACGGTACGTTAACCACCTATATAATGGATAAATAATTTATATTAAATTATATAATAAACACATACTTAAATATGATATCATATATGATCCTCTAAATTGTTTTTATAATATTTCAGTATTATTATTGTTTCCTGTGTATACCGATTCGTTTTCCTTTATATATATATTGTTATGTAAGTCATGATTGTTATTAATAATATGTATTTGATTAATATACAGAATGATAATATGTATGTAAACATTATTTTATAATCATAAACTAAAATTATTCCTAAATGGTTACGACGTGGAATGAAATCTCATCACCTCATGGAGACGGTAATTTATACGTACCCACAATAAACAAATTTCATTCAATTGATGGTGAAATAGTATGTCATTGGATATTAGAGTATATATACAGAATCATTTCGATGTTATAATTATTATTTTCTTCAATTATACTCAATATTGTACCCATCCAAATAATTAAGTGTTCAATTACAAACTACACCATGACGTGGAGACGGTAAGCCGTACGTACGCACATATGGTGACATTTTCATTAATAGGATGGATATATAAATGAATATGGTTTTGTAATATTTATAACAACATATTAATATGTAGAAGGTACTGGATTTATTATTTTAGTATGGAAAAAACCAATAAATGTGAAGTAGATGAAGAAAAAAACTTTGAATGAGTTGATACAATAATTACCTCTTCTTCGGGTGCCTCCATTTTATTTGAACAAAAGGGATCAATAAGTTGGAATTATCATAAAAGTAATGCCTATATGATGTTTCATGGGTAATTTTTAGGAGATTTGATTTGGGGTTTTCCGAGTCAAATGGCTTTGGAGATGTTAATTTTAGAGAAGGTTATGTACCTGTTTATAAGAGAGGTGAGATGCACTTTAGAAAAAGAATTAAATATTAATTTATTATTAAATTATTTTCAGTTATAATACTTCCAAATGTATTTATTTAAAGGATAAGGCAAGGATGGGTCAAAATCCTTTCAACAAATTGATTTTATAAAAATTTATTTCAACATATTAATGTTATCTTTTAGATTTAGCACTTAGTTTAATAGTTTATCTTTTACCAAGTCTTCTTGTATTATTACACTACATGGTTTATATAGTTACTATAAAATGCCCATGGAACTTAAAGGGGTTCATTAATTTCATATATAACATTATCAAAGTCCTTTTTACAATTATTATATTTTTAGGACTATTATATAATACAATATAATTTTATTTGTTTTAAAAACTCATTTGTGTCAATTTTGAAAGTATTTAGTATTTTGTTTTTTTGAATGACATCACAACATTATTACATAAAAATATACATTGAATCATATAGAATATGTAATATTCATTTAGAAAATTCTTGGATGACATAAAAAATTTCGATTTACATATATTTTAATATTATTAATATCAATTATTTTAATCGTTCATTAACAAGGTAATTACTACATCGCCATTGTGTCATAAATAAATTTAATTATATAAATTATAAAAATTATAAATAAAATAAAATGGTGTAGGAAATATTTTATAATTTCTAATTAGTTTTAATTGTCAAATTTATATTAATTATAACCCTATAATTATAATGGTTTAGTTTTTAAAATTTTAATTTAACACTTTTAACTCTTCCTTAAATAAAATATAATAAATGTCCTAATCTAATCAATGTGGATCAATAAGGATCCTATTTTTTTCTAAGGTTTATTTTCTCCTAAATATTGATATCCAATTGAATTAGGGAATGTGTTGGGGGAATTTTATATTATTATAATATTATTTTTACATTTAATTACCCTTTTTCCTTTTAAATGGGCTAACTAAAATTCAAATGATATTATTCACCAAAAATTATTTTCATCTTTTTCAACAACATTTTACTTACAGCGAATGACCATGTCTATCAAATTTTTTGAAACTCAATTCACAATAGCTGTAATATTATATTTTATGCAAATTTACAAATGTTCCTAGAAGGTGTGTAAAAGACGTTGAAATGATCATCAAAATTTTTATATATGTAATCTTATTATAAAATGACTCCAATAAATAACATTGGTCTAAAATAGGTATTAGGTACCTATTTTGAATTTAAAATAAATTTAAATATAAAGAAAATTATTTAAATAAGAATTTAGTTTTAAACAATAATGTAGTGTTTTAACTATTCATTTATATATTTAATTATTTCGGAAAAATACAAAAAATCCAACCTATGTTATTTGTGATATTCTGAATCTAAAAATTAATTTCATTTTGATAAAGAAAATTTAATAAATTTCAAAAAAAGTTATTCTTATTCATAATTACATTTTAAATTCCTTGTTTGATTGTTAAGGATGTGCTAGAACTCAAAGATACGTACAATGCATTCTATTGAATAATTATAAGTGATGTGTACCGTTGAATCATGTGGTGTTAAATTCTTCCCTCCTTCAAATAATTTCATTCTTGAAATTTCGAGAATATTACTACATTAAATGATTCTTGTGGTTCTTCATCGTAAGTTCCTTTAGTCCCCATGTTGCCTCTTCCATGTTATTATTTATCCGATGAATTTTTACCAGATTAGTTGTCTGATTTCTCAACTGTTGTTTTCTATTATCAAGTATCTTTATAGGCTCTTCCCAATAAGACAGATCTAGTTCCATTTCGTTTTTGTCATAGGTGACTGAATTTGATGGGTAAGACATGTATTTTCTCAAAAGAGATACATGGAACACGTCATGAACTTTAGAGATAAATGGATCCATTGAAAACTGTAATATGCACCTCTAACTCGTTCTTGAATTTCAAAGGTTCTGATGTTCATGTGACTTAATTTACCCTTCTTACCGAATCGTAAAACACCCTTCCATGGAGATACCTTCATCAAAACATTATCACCCACCTGAAATTTTCAATTCCTTTCTTCAGTTATTGGCATAGATCTTTTCTTAATTTGAGCTACTTCGATGTGGTTTCGGATAATATTCACCCATTCCATTGTTTCCTGAAAATTTTTTGGGCCTAAAAGTTTTCTTTTACAAATATCATCCAAACATGCTGGTGTGAAACATCTCTTTCCATATAACACTTCATATAGTGCCATATAAATACATTAATGGAATATATTGTTATAAGAAAATTATACCAGTGGTAAATAATGATCCCACATACCTTGAATGTCACTTGAGAAAGATCTCAACATGTCTTATAAGGTTTGAATAGTCCAATCTGATTTCCCATTAGTTTGAGAGCAAATGGTAATTCTCAAATGAAGATAAGTATGCAGGTCTTTCTAAAGACATTTCCAGAATCATGATGCAAAACAGGGATCATGATAAGAAACGATTGACATGAGTACACCATGAAGTATTACAACTTCACTAATATATTATCTTGCTAAACATTCATGAGTTAGATATTCTCTTATATAAAAAAATGTATTGACCTGGTAAGACTATCAAAAATGATCCATATTGAATCATTACTTCTAGGAGTATTTGGTAGCCTTCTGACAATTTCCATCGTAATATCATACCATTTCCACTCATGTATGTGGAGAAGTGTCATGCCTCCTCTTGGACGTTATCTTTCAGCCTTCACCTATTGTTAAATGATACATATTGACACATAATTAGAAATCCCACCCCCTTCATGTTTTCCTACAAACATTTTTCATTAAAATTTTTATACATCATAGTGATACCATGGTGTATAGAAAAATTGGATCTATAACCATCATCATAAAATTCCCTTTTTAGATCAGGTATATCAGGAAATTAAAGAATCTTATAAAATTTCAAAATTACTTATTCATATAAAATTCAATAAATCTCCAATCATTCACAACATTTATTTTCTTTTAAAACTATTCATCATAAGTCTAACCACATTTTATCCTTTATATTAAAGATGGTTTGGAAACCATTTGAAAAAAAGTATTGATGTTTCACCTTCCATGGTTATTCCCAGATCTATCTTTACAAAATACATGAACAAGGATCCGTTTAAACTCTCATCTCTTTCAAAAGTCGCTGATCCTTTCTTCTCAAAGCAACATCCACCTACTTTACCATCCCTGGGTGGTAGTATATTGTGCAATTTTAATCCATGAGTAGTTTAATCCATCTCCTTTGCCTATTGATGAGTTCCATCTAAGAGAAAATATGCTTCAAAATCTTGTGATTAGTATATATGTCATATTATTCCCCATTGAGATAGTGTCTCCATATCTATAGAAATAATATTATAGCTACTAACTCAATATCAATAGTAGGATTGTTTTTTTCATGAGTTTTTAGCTTATGTGATGCATAGGAAATAACTATATCATTCTGCATATGGATACTTCCATGTCCGTTCATTGAAGCATCACTATAATTTAGAAACCCATCATTCCTTGATTGTAATGTAAATATAGGAGCACTGACTAATATTCTCTTCAATTATTCAAAAAATTCTTCAAAAACTTTTAAAAAAATTATTTTTACCCCATTACATGTGATCATGGTTAATGGGGTAACCAATCATTCAAAATTCTTGACGAAATGCCGATAATAACCTACTAAACCAATAAAATTTTGTACCTAAGTTATACTCGTTGGTGCTGGCCATTCTAGGATTTCCCTTGTCATTGATGTATGAAGAAGGATTCCATACATAGATACAATTTGGCCAAAAAATAAAATTTTATTGAGCCAGAATTTAAATTTTCTAAACAACCGATATTTTCTATTTCTTCTAACAGTTTTTAGAGTAGTGGGCAAATGATTTTCATGATATTTTTTTCTTTTTGAATATACTAAGATATCATCAATTAATACCACTACAATTTTATAAAGATATTTTTTGAAAACAATATTAAATCCATGAAAACAAATGGTGCATTAGTCAGTCCAAAATGAATTAATACAAACTCATTATGCCTATACCTCATTCAAAATGCTATCATTGGAATGTATTCATTCATCGTGCACAGCTGATGCAATCTAGATCAAAGATCATTTCATGAAAAATATTTCGATCTATGAATTTGATCAAATTAATCACCATTGTGAGCTAATTGATACATGATCATTATTTTTATAAAATTCTTCTCCCTGTAATCAATACACAACCTCGTAGATTCATCTTTCTTCATAACCAAAAAAACAGGGGCTCCCCATAGTGAAACACATGGGAGAATAAATAAATTATTACTCAATTCCTTTGGTTGTTTCTCTAGTTCCTCTAATTCTACAGTGTCCATTCCATATGGGGTCTTCGATATGGTCCTTGAACATTGAATTAAGTTAATAAAAAACTCAATTTCTCATCCCTGGGGGATTTCATGGTAATTCCTATGGAAACACATCAACATATTCTTAAACAATATGTACATCATCTATTTGAAATTACATATATCTCCCATAGTTATTTCACTCCTTTCCTTCCCAATAATTTAATTTAGTAGAGCTACTCGGGTGGATCTAGATGAGAATTAGTTGGTGATGTTTCTTCAATAACGTTAATAGATTCTGTATCATCCTTAAAAATTTTAACCTCTGTATTTTTAATATAAATTATGGAACCGCTTTCTGAAGTCCAATCAATAATGGGGATTATATCAAATTCAATAATTGTAATGACTATAATATTTGAAGATAAAGCATGTTTATATGCCATAACGGTAACTGGTTGAAAAAACATTGTTAGTATGATACATATCTTAGGAGTTTTGACTGAAAGCTACCTTGTAACGTCAAATTGGAAATATATAAGTAACATGTAATATTAGGATGATATTAAAGAATGTGATAATCCATAATCAAATAAAGCATTGGCTATTTTTTAGGAAAATATTAAAGTACCTTCCACCACATCATCAGGAACATCAACCTCAATAGTAGTGATCACATAAGCTTGGCCATTCTCCCTTGGTATTTTCTATGTTATGTTTCCATGACTCTTAGGGAAATTATTTGAATAATGCATCATCAAATTAAAATTTTAGTATTGAACATTGACAGCCTCTTTCATCCCCTTGTAATCATGAGATTGGTGGCCATTTTCTCCATGATTTAAATAAAATCTCATACCCTTTAGGCTTGTACGAGGGTTTTCTTCCCAAAATTATGGTAGGATGGAATGTAAAATTTTCCATTATTCCCCTTATTTACTTTTCTAGAATGTTTAGAAGATCTCTTCTTCTCTTGCTTCACATTAAACTCATAAGACAATGTGAAATATGTTTTTTGGCATGATTTCACATGGGAATATATATTTGTACGATGAGAACGATTGTGAATGTAATTGTCAATTGAAAAATTGTTTTAACTAATAAAATAATAACTCAATATTACTTCTTGGGTAAAAAATATTTTATGCAGCATGCCATTCTAACCTTGTATTATTTGTCTCATACATTAAAATATTCTCATCCTCATTTTTCCTCAGACACCAAAATTTATTTTCTATACTAGCCTGATGTTCATGAGGAAATAATTTTTCAATGAAAATATCTTTAAAAACCTTATATTCCATATTTAATATATCTTCATCATCCTTTGTGTCTTGAAATAATGAACACCAATTATCTGCATCCCTGGAGAGGTGATAAACTACCATTACTACCTTTTCCCTTTCGCTACTCCCCAAACCATTAAATATTTTCACTAAGGAACTTTTCCATTTCACTACAACAGATGGATTTTTAGTCCCATTTAATGTCAGTGGTTGTTTCCTCATGAAGTGGTATGAAATTAATCCTCCATGTTGTGGATCAAGGTGCTCCATATGGGTAAGGTTATTATTTGTAACCTGAGTGAGTTTTCAAAATATGGATATAATTTTTTCAGCACCAATTGGGTCACTAGCTCCACTAAAATTATCTGGAATATGAGGAAAATCCCTATATGGATTACATCCATTCATATAGATTCCATTCCTTCCACTAGGTTCCATTTCTAAAAAATGGGATACACACATTTTGTTTATGAATCATAATGCATAATTAGAAACATATAAAATACTTAATATAAACATAACAGTTTATGCATATAATCCATAATAATAAGAATGTTTTCTCTAGGGAAGTATTTAATCATAAATCCATTATAATGGTTTGTAAAAAAATGTGGATTATTTTAAAAATATCTCATGGGAGTGTCAAACAAGGTACACAGTGAGGCACATTTTCTTAAACTAGGATACCTAAGGTCAAGCACACAACTCTTTGTCGATGTTTTCACTTCTAGGTACATCTATGCCTGAACCACATCCACTTGTAACATCCAGATGAGGATGTATTTCTTGGAAAAACACCACAATATCAAATTTATCAAAATTTATGGATGTTCTTTTATAATAATACACAAAGTCTATATAAGAGTTATATTTACTAATTCGAGTTATTATAAATCCTGTTTCTGTAGTTTATACTAAACTACTAGTGATAACAACTATAATTCCCCAACCCTAGTAACCTATAGTTATCACATTATTACATAACATTGGAATGATCACAAGAGATCATGTACCGAATGACCGATCTATTTAGTATCTTTAGAATTACTAGATACATTCATAAGTATTACAATGCATTATGAAATGAAATCTTATCAGTGTGTATCCTTTGAACACACTCATATCCCTTATCCAATCACTATTGGTGTTTCATAATATACTACATCAAATCTTGGGAAAAATAAAACATAAGAAGGGGTGAGCTTAAATGCTAAGTAAGTATAAAAATATAGAGGAAAATATCATAAATAGGTGTAAACATTTAAGCCAATGTATAAGACTAAAACACACGCCTTTTAAACAAAAACATCAGCGTAATATGGAAAAGCTAAATCAAATAATTCCATTTACATATTCACATGGATATTATACTAGACGAATAATCACATGTAATATCAGTAGCTAATCTCAGAATTATGGAATGCATAATGTCGGACATCGTTACACCTTAGTCAAGGCCTCATGCAAAGAATAAAAAAGAAACTAATGTCACAACCTTGTGCCAAGACACTAGTTTGTCTCACTATAGTTTCTGATGCATCGAGGGGCTATATAGGGCCCCTCCCTTCACATTTGACATCCAATGCATTCCTCATATGAAAAGGGTGTAACCTAAGATAAACATTCATATTAAACTAACATATGAAATATTAATACATTTTTGATAAAATGATAATGAAATAAAAATAGTACATCTACATTCAAACATATCATAAAACTATCAATATGATATATTTTAATATACCATTATAAATTAACGTCAATTAGTTATAAAATCCAATAATAGATGTTGAGATAGATGAAATCAATCCAAAGTAGTTGATAGAAATATCTCATTCTACTTTAAAATAATTTAAAAGAAAAATAATTATAAAATATATCATTTATTTTGAAAAAGTACATAAAAGTTAGTAAGGGAAACTTCAACATTGTTCTAATGGTGGAAAATAGCTGCACCTTCTATATAAGTTAGAAAAACATTATTTTCTTAATTTTACAAAAATGTCAAAGATATCTTTTTTTTGGAAAATGAATGAATGATTCCTTTTAAAAAAATTTATAAAAAGTAAAATAAGGGTATAAATGAAATTAACCTATTATCTAGGAAATAATAAGAAATTTTTTCAAAAACATTTTTATAAAACATCAATGTGGATGAGAGTGATGTCCCTGTCGATTCTTACATATAAAATAATAGAATAATAATGAGATTGAAAAGGTAATCCTTACATTGTACATTTCCTCAGTAGAGGGTACTTTAACCACTGATATAATGGTTAAATAATTGTTATTAAATTATAAATTAACCACATACAAAAATATGATATCATATATGATCCTCTAATATTTCATTTTTAATAATATTTTAGTATTATCATTGTTTTGGGCATTAACTAATTTGTATTACATAATATATTTTTTTATGCAAGTCATGTTTGTTATGGATAAAATGTATTTGATTCATATAGAAAATTATATTTAGTTATTAAACAATATTTTTTAATCATCAAATGAATAAATTTCTTGAATGGTTACGGTGGTGAATGGAATCTCATCCCATCATGGAGACGATGAGATATATGTATATACACGAGACAATATCATTCTATTAATGGTGAAATGATATTTAATTGGATGATATATTAAATATAAAGAATCACTAACATGTCATATTTATTATTTAAATCAATTATACTAATTAATATACTCATCCATATAATTAAGTGTTGAATAATAAGATACACAACGACGTGGAGATGGTAGGTCGTACGTACGCATTGGTGGTGACATTATAATTCATAGGATGGATAGAATGTTAAATATGGTTGTACCATATTTATAATAAAATACAAATATGTAGAAGGTACTGGAGTTATTATTTTATATTTAAAACAACATAAAAAGTGGAAGTAGGAGAATAAAATCTCTTTGAATGTGGTTATAAAATCATTACCACTTCTTCGGGAGCTTCCATTTTATTTGAAAAAAATTGATCATTAGGATAGATTTCTGATAAAATTAATTCATATAGGTTGAGGTGAGTGTAGTTGGGAAGATATTTTAGGAGAGGTTGAATGAGAAAAATGGATTTTGAGGTGTAAATTTATGATAAAGGGATGTACCCTTTTATAATAGAGGTGATGGGAAAATCAAGAAAATATTGAAATTTTAATTTAATATAAACTTATTTTCTATTTCTAATAGCTAAAAATGTATTTATATTAAATAAAATGTGGGGATGGGTCGAAATCCTCTAAAACATTGGTTTTAGACATGTTTATGTCACCATATTAACCTTATATTTTAGATTTATCTCTTAGTTCAGTAGTTTCACATTTACCATGTATTCTTTTTTTATACAACATGGTTATTATAGTTACTATAAAATCCCATTAGAACACCATGTTTTCATTAATGACATATATGAAATTATATATCTCATTTGATAGAATATTATATATATAGGAATAATATATAATTTAATAAAATTGTATTTGTTTTAAAAAATCATTAATATTAATATTGAGCCTATTTAGTTTTTGGTTTTTGTGAAAGTCGTCACAACATTATTATTTCCAAACAAATACCTTGAATAAACCATAAAATTTCATATTCAGCTAGAAAATTCGTTGATTATATAAAAAGGTTCAATTTTCATTTATTTTAATTTTTATAATATCAATTATTTAAATCTTTCATTAATATGGTAATTGTTGCATCATCATTGTGTCATAAATAAATTTAATTCATTAATGTCTAAAAATTTCTAAATAAAATAATATGTTTTAGGAAATAATTTTCTATTTATAATTAATATTTATCGTCGAATATATCTTATGTAAAACACTAGTTTAAAAATCATTTAGTTATTAAAATTTGAATTTAACACTTTTAATTCTCCTTTAAATAAAATATAGTAAATGTACAAATCTAATCAAGGTGGATAAAAAATGACCATAATTTATTTTGAGGATGATGTTTGTCAAAATAAACTTATCCAGTGGAATTAGGACATGTGTTGGGGTAATTTTATATTATTTTTACCTTTAATTACCATATTTACTTTTAACTGTGGTAAATAAAATTCAAAAGTTACTATTCACCAAAAAAATATTCATCTTATTGAACTGAATTTTACATACTGATCAAAATTGTTTCTGTCATATTTTTTAAATACAATTTGCTGAAGTGGTAAAATTATGTTTTAGGAAAATTGGAAAATGTGCTTAGAATGTGGGTAAATTTCGTTAAAAAGTTCAATAGAATTATATATATCTAATAATATTACAAAATTACTCCACTGAATTACATTGGACTAATAATGGTATTATGTAGCTATTTTTATATTTAATTAAATTTATATTAAAAAATTATCATTTAAAAAAAGTTGGTTTCAAACAATAACGCAGTGTTCTTCACTATTCATCAAAAATTGAATGATTTTAGAAAAATTCCAAAAAATAAATCATATATAAATTAAAATTTTTAATCAAAAGATTATGTCCATTTTGAAAATAAAATTTATAAAAGTGGTTATTACTATTCATAAATATTTGTGAATGGCTAGACTGATTGGTCGAGATGTGTTAGAACCGAGAGATGCATTCATCACAAGATATTGTATTATTCAAAGAGAATCATATCGTGGAAGCATGGGGTGTTACATCATAAGTCATGAATGCATAAGATAATAATAAAAAATTGTATTTATGGCAATAACATTTCTTTATAAAATTATGAATGTGTATAAATTGACATAGGTTCAGTCACTTAGTTAAGGACATAAAATTAGGGCCCTGCATCGATATATGGACATGCTACCAGGTCCATTCATAATATTTTAATCATTTAATCTGGTCCGCACATTACCTTATGGACATGAAACAAGGTGAGTGAATAACATTTTGAACATGTGATTAGCTTCACGAAAAACATTGTGGAAATGTAATCAGGATCATGCATAATCATGTTTACACGCAACCAGGTCCATGCATTATAGTGTGAACACGTAATATGGTTCATTCGTAATTTTTTGAACATGTAATCCGGTTCATGCATAATCATATTAACTTTTAGTTAGGACCATGTATAACATTTTGAACATGTACAAAGGCTTACTCAAAACATTGTGACCATATAATCAGGTTTATGAATAAACTTATGGATACATAACCAAATATATAAATAACATTGTGAACATGTAATCATGTTCATGCATAATATTGTAAACATTAAATTCAGTTCACGCATAATATATATTCTCATGATTCATCCATCATTACCCATTTCATTTGAGAGATATATATATATCCAACCCAATTCAAAAAAAAAATCATACACATGAGCTTTATAAGATTATAAATTATTATCGTATGTTAACCCGTGAAATGGGATAGGCATCATGAAAATTAAATTATATCATTCTCTATGGAAATGAGATAGGTATCATATTCACCACCTGTAAAAATAAGAGGATTTCAAAATCATATAAAATATAAAAGAGAAACTGGTTTTATAAACATCATGTCATCAAATCATTATAATATCATAGAAAGAATATGAATGGGAGAATTGAATCATTTCTCTAGAAATGCATGACTGATAAAAATAGATGTTATCTTTGTGGGGAAATAATTTAAAATGATATTTTAAAAACATTTCTTAAAGAAAAAAATCCATTTTACTTGAAAAATATGTTTTTTTAAAAACAATTCCTTGAATACTTATAAAAAATTTTTGAAAACGTTTTCAAAACTATTTTTATGAAAATATTTTGAAGATATTTATATAAAAAAATAAAATGTTTTGAAATCAATTTACAAGAAAAAATATGAATGAATCTTGAAAAAATTATGAAACCCAATTTCATTGATGATAATTGAATACTTATAAATAAATATTGAAAAAAGGAAACATTTTAAAAGTACTTTTTACTTGAAATTATCCTCATGGATAATTTGAACTCGTTTTTAGGATTTTTAAATAATGCATATTTTCTATCAAAGATAGAAATACAATTATGTTTTCATAGAATAATTTTATTAATTCTCTTATGTGCCATTGAGATTGAAAATGGTAATAATAAATTGATATATCTTGAATAAACATAATATAATGAATCTTTTTAGTTTTCTTGAGATATGGATTATAATATTTAATCATAGAATCATAATCATTGACAGCCTTAAAAAGCGATGAGATGGTTTAAATAAACTCATATGACATGGAAAATTTCGATCATGCTCTCAATGTAAGAAACAAAATTAAATTAAGCATAATATACCATGAAACAAGTGTCTTTATGATATAACATTTAAAATGGATGTTTATACACCTTGAAAAATAATTTAGGTGCATGACCAATGACGATTCTCAAAGAAAGAAATTTGAGACAAAACTATTTTACAGATTTGTTAACTTTTGAATATAAACCACCATGATGGAATGATCTTAAAATTAATATGTAAATTCTAATAAAATTTTAAGGGATATATAACTCACTAATGGTTAGTACACACACTTCAAAAAATAATTGAGTGATTAATATGGCATCTATATTATGGAAATAAAAGTGAGATGAAATTCCCTTAACTTTTGTCTTGACTCTCATCATACTCATGCCATCCTCATGTATAATAATTAATATTTTATTATAAATCATCCAATGAACCATATTCTTATATATAATACAAATATGTTTTTATTATGAACTTATATTACCAGTTTTTAATGCTTTCACGTTAAGGTTACACTTTGGGTAATATTCTATTTGTTTTAGATTGTGTATTAATTTTTTTATATCATTGAACATTATACATATATGATGATATCAATAATTTTAAAAATGATAAAAATATTTTTTATATTCCTTATATGGGAATTATTTTAATATATATAATATACAGGTATGAAATTGAGGTCACCATTCATGAAGATGGTAGGACATACATATGAAAAAATGTTGTTTCCATTTTATATTTATGTTGAAATAAAGATACTTAATGAAATATATGATTATATATATAATCATTAAAGTATCATTGTTATATAAAATATATCATATAAGTTCACAAAACCCATTCTTAATACATTCTATGTAGTGTTTGAATAAATCACATCGCTTTGAGGTGGCGGTAGTCCACACTTCCCAAAAAAAATATTTCATATTACTGAAAATTAAATTATAAAAATATATGCTCTAAAAAGATTAAATAATAATAAATAAATAATAAATATAATAATGATCATATATAAGTTTATTTTCTATCAAAATTTCCACCATGAGAGGCGGTAATGTAAAAATTGATACTCCTCGTTTAGTTCTGTTTTAGTTCACCATACACATAAACCCTATGGTTGTTACCCATAAGAAATATTTGTGTGTAAGTGTAAGTAAAATTATTGTGATAAAAAATTGTATATATAGGATAATGTTTCAGTTATAAAGGCGTGTAATAAATAGATTAATGGGGGTGGAGAAAGGATATAAAAGTGGTTTAGAGAAGGCGTTACCTCTAAATCGTGTAACTCCTTTTGGATTGTGCCAAAAGGATTACATGGATTTATTTCATACAAAATTAAGCCTTAAAAGAGTAATTTATGATAATTTTATGTTTATTGTTCAGATAATGGCTGATTCTTTGATTTTTGAGATGTGTAAAGAAGAGGTATAGGTGGTGGTCATTCATAGGGAAGGGAAAGGACACATTTGGAATTTTTGAAAACAATTTAGGTGTACCCATGTTTTTACCTAAATAAATTCATATAAAACCAAAGACATCTCAATAATGTTATATTAATGGATGATTAATGTCTAGGAAATGAGTTTGGTGAAATTTTATTTTATTTTTTTTGTCTTTAATTTAATGTTTAGTACTTTACTGACTAAATTTTTCTCTTAACCAATGTAATTAAATATAATCATGTTCTAAAATATTTTTTGGTGAAAATCTATGTCAACAATATGATGATTTATGAATTATTTTTATTCCAAATATTTATTCAATTTTTTGGATTAGAAATCACATTTATTGTTTAATATAATTTAAAAATTATTCCACATGTGGGACGATAATGTGGGTTTTTAATGTAAAAAAACATTTGAAAGTTCACTTTGTTTTTACAGTCCATATCAAATTTAAATAGATTCATATTTCATAAAATAGATATATTTTTTAAAATATTATATAATTAAACATTAAAAATAATCTAAAACCTAATTAATACCTAAATGTAAATTATATGAAATAGTAGTTTTGAACTAAAAAATTTATTTTTCACTATTTATTAAAAAATTAATCTTCATAAAAAAATACCAAAATATAAAACAATTAAATTTTTTATTTTAATCTTACAAATACAATGTTAATTAAGAAATATAAAATTTATATAATGGTCAAATTTTCAATCTAAAATAGGTTCTCTATAAAAATGGTAAATTTTCCTTCATAAATATATTGGTTTTTGTGTGCCAAATTTGGTTGGTTCTCATCTTATTCCTATAAAACCTAATGTATGAATATAAAAAGTATTTTACTGAATCTGAAAAATTTATATTTCATTAATATTAGTCAATAATTGTGATTAATTTTGATTATCAAGATAAAAATTTGTTAGAAGCACGAAAATAATAATAATATTTCTTTTTATATTCATCTGGTTATTAGATTCAATAATAATTATTTAGTAGCCAATTAATTTTGTGTAAACCATATATTATCATAAGTTATTTAATTTTATTCATAACTTATAATTTAAAATATAGTTTATATCTAAATTTATTAACCAATATAATTTTAATGAAATACTATTGTTCGGTAAACCTTGGTCTTGTGTGTTATGCAAGCCATCAAGGAAAGTCGTTGTTGTGGGAAATGAAAGGTGACCATAGTTTTCATTGTAGTACAGGATAAATATTATGTTTTGTTTTTTCATGGTTAACATGGTGTTTTTTATAAATCAATCCCAACGTTGTTTTTTAAAATTAAATAATGTTGCGTGAAATGAAAAATATCAAAATGGGTAAATTAATTTGAAAAAAAATAAATCATGAAATCATTAGGTGTCGCATTCTCACCCTCCTAAAAATAATTTCCCCCTAAAATTTTATTAGGTTATCCACGGTTTAATACTAAAAATATTCATTCATTGAAACCCACATCATAAAAATAAATAATATAATTTCCCATAAGAAGGGAATGTTGGAATCATAATGATAACCCAATGTTACTCATAATGACATTCACATATATGATAAAATAGGTGGGAAGTGAAAACATAAACTTGATTAAAATCAAAAATATTCATAGTGTGTGATTGAAGACATCAACCACAAACAAAATAATATTAAATGGAAGGTATAGGTCCTCAAAGTCATTAATAAATGATGACTTAAAAGGATATCAGTTCAACAAACATAAGTTATAATGTAAAAACATTTCCCATATCATTTTCTATAAGATGCATAATTTTCATGGAAAGATATACTTACATGATTTTTGTAAAACCTCACCCTTTGATGTTCCATGATCCACATTACCTCTTTTTCTAAAAATTAAGGTAAATTTCTAATTCCTAAATTACTAAAACAACATGATAATGAGGATATACTATCCAATTTTTCATAAGTTATAATAATCAAAAAAAAATAGAACTAGTTATACAATATGTATAAATCCTCATGTGGTGAGATAACACCTTAATCTTACCAAATTCATCTGATGTTTAACATAAACATTACATAAATGGTTAACTTTTCAACCCATCTAATAGATTAAAATACAAAGCATTATAAATAATGACATGAAATCATTTTTACATTAACCCCCCCATATATCACAAAATTTATCTTGGTTTTCTCATTACAAACTTGGGAATATCATTAAATTATATTACCTTGAGGGATGATAATAACTTGAAATACCATAAATACTTTTAGAAAAAATGAATTCATCCTTTATTTAATTTTATACTAGATATATTATTAAAATCCATGATGTTTTAAAATTCGATCATGAAGACATAGACCACTTCCCAATAATTAATTCTACGGTAAAGCATACTGTCACGAACCGTCCTCGGGGCCCGTGTCGTGACTACCACAAGCCCGCCTTCCATAGGCCAGGGGATGGCGACTAGGACCAACGGTGAAAAATCCCGATAACTGGTAAGGCATTGCCTTTATAAAAGTAAACAAACACACAGAGTACAAGCGGAAATAATACACTAAGAACAAAAGAAAGTGCTGAAAAGTAAGTGGGCCAGAATACAAACCCAATCGAAAGTACAGCTACAACTGAACAAAAGTACAACAGAAAAATACAATAGCTGGAAGAATGGAAGTAGGTCCTGGTTCATACTTCTCGGATCCTACCTAAAGGGTAGGTACAGATAGTGCAGCTCCTGGATCGTCCACCATGGATCCTACCTAAAGTGTAGGTATAGATAGCGCAGCTCCTGGATTGTCCACCACGGATCCTACCTGAAGGGTAGGTACAGATAGCCTCCACAACTCTTTTGCCCATCAACCTCCTCCGAGTATCATCTCTCCGTGATGTCCACCTCCTGATACTGACTCATCGTGAGGACCACCTCCAGGTATCGTCCAGTCTTCGAACACTCAGCCTCCGTCAGCACTGCCAATCGTCTGCAACAAACACAACAAGGTGCGGGCATATCCCGTGCAGGGGTGAGTATAACGATACTCAGTAGGGACCCCGAGATCCTAAAAGTCTCACTAAAACCAACAAGGATAACAACAAATAAGATCTCAACAGATAACCTCTACTTAGATATATTCCCATACATATACCTAAGTTATCAAGTAACCCATCTCAATCATGAGGAAACACAAATATCATAGACTCAGCACAAACTAGGATTTTTATTATCGAAACCGTAACTGCTGAAGAGCCCTGTCTCTGGAGTGTACAGTGGTCCTATCACGACTCCGAGTTACTTCTCACTAACCTAAGACCGCTGAATTACTCCTCCTGTCGAGTACCGCGGGCCATCCACCAAAACACAGTAGCGCTTCCCGCTGTGGTATGCTACCCAACCACTATAGTGCACACCCCCTAATAGCTTGCAGAGGTACTCTACGGACGAGTATAGCGGGTCTTCACCCAAACAAGTTGTGCTCCGTCCACCATGGTTCTGCACCCAAACAAATTAGTTCTCCATCCACTGGGCTAGTCAACTCAATCCAAGTCAAGCCGGTCAAGCAGTCATCAGGTCTCAGTCGGCTACACTGTCTCTGTACTCCATACTCTCATGTCCGGGAGGGTCCGCTCCACGAGCTACTGGTCGATACTCCAAGCATCTCAAATTCCCACGAAGAACTATCTCAAAGGGTTGCCTCATCATATGGGTCTCAACGCAACAGACGTCGCGTCAATCAGACGCCCAGTCTGTGAGTTAATAGCTTTTTCGTCCCATGGGCCCGGTTGGTTTCGTGTGTGAACCAAACCGACTGTATCTCAACTGTACCCCGAACTCTCCTAGGGTAAGCTCATAGAGACTGTTTCTCAACGTGAACACCAACGCCGCTTACGGTTCGTCAAACGGACGTCCGGTCTAAAAGTTATCAGCTTTTCCGTTCCAGGGGCCCGGTTGGATTTCGGGTACATTCCAACCTGGCCACTATCCAACTGCAACCAAAACTCAGGATAATTATTCCAAAAGTTTCGTCTAATCAAGAGGAATCCTACAAAGTCGGCGGCACGTCTATCAGACATCCGGAGCTCAAGATATAAGTGTTTCCGCTCTGAGGGCCCGATTGGTTTTGTATCTGAACCAACCCGGCCATACTCATTTCTCTTAAACTTTGAGTGTAATATACCGAAATGACCTTCTCAATCCAAGGATCGCATCGCATCAGACGGTGCATCGATCGGAGGTCTTTAGCCCATGATATGGGCAACAGACCGTAAGAGGTCCAAAAATGGGGGTTTCGGGCCCTATCCGACCCGGCCCGAGACCCCCTGGGTCGGCCCAAACCGGGTCCAGGTTCGGCCTGCTTGGGCGCGGCCCGGACCGACTGGCATGGCCTGGCTCGGCCTGGCGCGTGAGCGAAATGGTGGGCCGCTAGACTGATCGGTGTAACCGAGTTGGCGGTCAAGGGGGGGGGGTCTGCCTCCCTATTTAATTGAACACGGCCCCACGTGGGGGGGGGGGGGTGGCGCTGTTGTTCGTCCAGCCAGGGGTTACGAACCCCCGGATCCTCCTGTGACCAGCAGGCCCACTCTGGCCGGTCGGCTGCTGCACCACGGGACCAACGCGGGCCGGTCCCCGTGCTTCAACGCCTGCGGCCGGAAGTTGGTCGTCGGTCCCTGCTCCGCCGCGGATAAAGTCATGGCCTTGGTCCATCCGGCGCAGTGCGATGGTGCCGCGCTCGTCTGCCGCGGTCCCACTCCGACCGCGTTGTTTCCGTGATTCTCTGGCACTGTGTAACGACACCACAACCTTGTTCGACTTAATAGGTGCGGCGTGATGGTGTTGTGCATCCTTGCCACAAGATCTCGCGCGGTGCGACGACACCACATCACTTTACTTCGAACCGCAATAACACAACGATAAGGGAGGGGGTCGGCCGTGTTTGTACAGTTTGGCCCCCTCTCGTTAATCGATAGCAAGAAGTCCAATTGAAATGAGGAACGACGACAGAAGAATTCACGTATAATAACTACAATAAAACTCCTACCTCGATACGTGTTTGTTGACGTCGGAAGGTGACGTCATCGTTTGCGAATTCCCACGGCGGTGTCTCCTCCCTTGATGGAAATCATGGGAGCATTATTCATCAAAGGTCATGGAAGCCCCATCGTCACCGGAGTGTACTCGAAGATGTGACATTCCCCTCTTATCACGAAGATAAGTATAGATGATGTTTTCTCGTTCTTCGTCAGAGGGTTGGACAATGAAGCTTCTCTTATTTCATCCAAGGTTCCCCCACCATATTATTTTCCAAAAAAAATATTCCATTAGCCTTCTCCCATTTAAAGAAAAGCCTCCCTTTTCAAATTAAACCATGAATCAACTCATTAATTATGTGAGTAGGCTAGCTTTAATGGAGGATAGTTACGCAAGTTAAAGAGGAGTTGTCTTATTAAAAGAAGGGGAAATTAATGGGGGAGTTAGAGGAGGTTTAAGGAATTTGAAGGGTGGGGATCGTGTGGGCCCCACCTCACCATTATCCTCTCAAGGTTAGTTAGTAACCAATGGGTCCCACACCTAACATCCTTACTTACGTTATAACTACATAAGAGAGGGATAAACTGTTGTGACACAAAACTTAATCCACTCAACAAGAAAAGAAAATATAATTGAAAACAGTTATATTTTTATCCCTTACTTTTTTTTAAACAACTCCTCCCGAGAAAACGCAACTCCAGAAAGGGTCTTCTTAAGCAATTATCGGCGCTGTGGTTTCATCGGTGCCCTCAGATTTAAATTCCGAGTACCAGTTCAAAACTTATAATAAACCCTCTTGTTCGATCACTGAATGTACTCGAGCTAATCTTCAGAAAATGATTCCGGGGACACCGGGCCACGGAATCAGGCGCCGTCAGAAACTGTGTTCATGTAAAATTCTGAAAAACTTATGAAAAAAAATTCCTTGAAATTTCTGGGTCTTTACATTAATTGCACCCCATGGATTTACGTCCCCGTAAAGCTTTAACACAATCTAGGGATACAAAAGCGGTACTGAGCATGCATCAGAGCCTTCCACTCCCATGAGCTCACCTGGAGGTTCCCGTACTGCCAGTGAAAGCGCACCCGAGGAATCAACCATCCTCGTAGGATCCTCTCATGTCGATCCTCGATATGCACTAGAACCTCCGTGAAGGTAACCCAGTCACCAAAGTCCATCTTCCCATGGTCGATGATATGCGTTGGGTCAAGCACATATCTCCTCAGTTGAGATACGTAGAAGTCATTGTGCACCTGGTGCAATTGAGGTGGATGGGTCAAACAGTAAGCCACCTCGCCTACCCTGCTGAGGACCTGAAAAAGGTCCGCTGAACATCAGAGATTACATTCCACCTTGGCCTCATCTCCGTAAACCTCATCGAGGTGAGACACATATAAGGACGTGATCGTCATCCTCGAACTCTAGTAGTTTCTAATTCATTATTAGAACTGAATCTCAAAACTCCTACTGCCACAAGGGTAAGTTTGATCGACTCTAAAGTGATCGGCCGCACCCTCCTATGCATGAGTTTATCTTGTGCTGCCTGGGGTTTCCTTTTCGCCGTCCAAGGAAAACCCGTCCCAACGTTGTACGTAAACCACAACCTCTTTGTCTAATACAGTCAATCTGATCATGAACTATAAATCCAATCTATATAGAGACCAACGTCGTAAGGCCTCGACGCTGCCACCAAGAGATTCCAACCAAAACTCTCGCCCCATGGGTCAGACCACACCGTCGGCGTAAGTGTGATTATCGAGTCTCCTCCCAAGGTATCTCTAGACGTGAGGGTCTTTTCAATGGCTTAATCAGAAACTATAGGTGTCGGATAAGATTCGTGGAAGGAATTAATGATTCATATCAACCTATGTTACTACGGAAGCTTGTAGTGGACATAGACTATCCCTCAAATCATTCTTAGAGCCATTGGGTCACACTCCTTGACCGCATGCAACTACTATCTTCCCCTTCCCTCCAACTCTCTGAGCTTGGCGGGGACAACAAAGGCATTTGATTATACCATGTCAAAAAATACACCACCTCATGCTGCTCTCCTAGCTCTACATCCATGTCTGCTGCTCTACAGATTCATCTGTCCTTAACATCTCCTATTTTTCAAAAATTAGAATGCCCGTGTCTTTGAGACTGGCACCAGTTCTCTGTGTTCCAACTTCTAACATTCTCTAGCTGTATTCGTTCATCCAAAGAACATTCAACCATAAGGTTCTCTCTAGTACCCTAACGTGAGTTGGAATGCATAGAGGAAAAAGTAATGGCTCAGATATCATTAAACACACCATGCTCAGAAGTTCAATATCTAAATCACTAATCATATTGTAGTCATCAAGTACCAAGAATGATTGGTGTTCTCCGATGAATTCTCAGCTACCGACATGTCATCCTGCCGAAGCTGTATAAGATCTAGAAAACTCTCAGCAACTTCCTCAAGCCAGTCCTCAGCTAACTATGAGTCGGGCTTGCCTCAGAACTTGAGGTTATTTGATGTTGGAACACGTGTAAGGTAGTAAGCATACATGTGTCACCTACCGGTACTGTCGTTTATAACTGCAGACCAACAGCTAGTGATGTACAGCTGACACCTACCTGAAGTCACTACCTCAGGCATCGGTCCACGTACCGAAGCCTCATCGCTATGTGGACCATCCTCATGGGCACTCACTAGAAAACACTATAATCCATGTCCACCATCCACTATACTAATGTCTCCGTTAGGCGGAAAACTCTAGAAATTGCCTCCAGCCAGTCCTCTACTGTCTGGGAATCATGTCGTAACCTTGGAGGCCGCTGCTGGTGGAACTTGTGCAATACGCTCTGCCAACGTGCATAATTCACTAGTAAGGTCGGTGGAATCTGCTACCCAACAAAGTGGTGGTGCTTCTGGTACACCACCCGAGGGTGACAACATAGTAAAAAAGTGCCCCGCACTAGAGCCTCACCGCTCAGTGAGCCGTCATCGAGTACTCTCTCGGAAACTCCAACTGACTGCCTGCGTGGAGACATCCTGAACAGTTGCGACACGGTCAAGCATTTATACCTGGTGGGTTGAACAGTTTTGAGCTATCTTTAAAACATGGAAACACACACGCAATCATTGTTTTCATGCACAAAGTTAGAAATCAGATGTCAGGGTCCTGGTGTATGGATACGTCGGCCGCTACACCAACACTGGACTCCCTGAACTAGAGACCACACTCGGTACCCTTAACACTATTTCTTCACATATAAAATGATTAGTGTCCTTAGTTCTTTGGTATAACCGAACTCCTCTGATTCCAATATTTCACGACCCGTCATCGGGGCCCATGTCGTGACTACCCCAAGCCCGCCATCCATAGGCCAGTGGCTGGGGACTAGCACCAATGGCGTAAATCCCGATAACTAGGAAGGCATTGCCTTTATAAAAGTAAACAAACACATAGAGTACAAGCGGAAGTAATACACTAAGAACAAAATAAAGTGCTGAAAATTAAGTGGGCCAGAATACAAACCCAATCGAAAGTACAGCTATAACTAAACAAAATTTCAACAGAAAAATACAACAGCTGGATGAATGAAGGCAACCCCTGGGTCGTCCTCCTCGGATCCGACCTGAAGGGTAGGTATAGATAGCGCAACTCCTGGATCGTCCACCACGGATCCTACCTGAAGAGTAGGTACAGATATTGCAACTCCTCGATCATCCACCACAGATCCTGCATGAAGGGTAGGTACAAATAGCATCCAAAACGCTCTTGTCCGTCAACCTCCTCCGATTATCATCTCGCCATGAATTCCGCCTCCTGATACTGACTCATCGTGAGGTCCACCTCCGGGTATCGTCCAGTCTTCGAACACTCATCCTCTGTCAGTACTGCCATCGTCTGCAACCAGCACAACGAGGTGCGGGCATAGCCCGTGCAGGGGTGAGTATAATGATACTCAGTAGGGACCCTGAGACCCTCAAGGTCTCACTAAAACCAACAAGGATAAGCACAAAGAAGATCTCAAAATATTACCTATACTTAGGTATATGCCCGTACATATACCTAAGATATCAAGTAACCCATCTCAATCATGAGGAAACACAAAGATCATAGACTCAGCTCAAACCAGTATTTTCATTATCGAAACCGTAACTGCGGAAGAGCCCCATCTCTGGAGTGTACAGTGGTCCTATCATGACTCCGAGGTATTGCTCACTAACCTAAGACTACCGAAGTACTCCTCCTGTCGAGTACCATGGGCCAGCCACTCAAACCCAGTAGTGCTTCTGTAGAGACCTGAAGCCTAACGTACATGAACATTACATTACTTTTGCGGAATACTTAATACATAACAAAAATACACACACAAGGATCGTAATAGTTTAGTGTCTTTGGAAACTCGAAACGTAATCTTCTAATCCTGGTGAAAGATCTTCAAAATCTCCCACAAAGATCTTATTTTTTTTATACCTAAAACCTTTCTTTATATCCTGGGGAAATGAAAACATAAAAGGGTGAGCTCAAATGCTCGGTAAGGGTAAACAAAAGAAATATCAATCACATAATTTTCATAAGAACATAACATTTTTGGAAATCTTAACCTGCAAAAGAGAGCATAATTTCATAACATGGGATAAATCATAGTAGTGAAAATGAAACCATAACATAAAACATTACTCATTGTGGCATACACACATAATCATAGAGAATCATTTCTTGTTAGTCAAGACTCATTGCCAAGACTATCTTAGTGGACAAAGTCCCTTTCTGAATCGAGTAATCCTCGTTTCAGTCCTGTTTCACTGAACCGGTATAACCTACCATTCCAGCCATGTCTATCTCATGAGATATGAAATCTTTACCCAATGAATTGGAGGGAGATATAGGTCCCACCCATCTCATAATGATACCATTCTTATGTGTGCCACAAAATCATAAATCATACATCATTTCATAACCCATGTAACAAAAATTGGCTTCTTAAACAACATGACATCATAAAACCATTCATATAAGATAAAGGAATTCATAAACATAATTTCATCACAACATAGTCAAATCAATGTAAAAATATGGATAGAAACAGAACCCTTTATTATCTTAGATGGAAAATAATTTTGATAAAACACTTGAATTGAATTCTTGAGGAAAATATCCTTTCTTCTTCAAAATCAATTTCTTTTCACAAAACATCATGCAATTTTAAAAGAAAGAGATTTTATTGAAAATAGTCATGAAAACATTTATAGGAAGCTTCATGAAAATAAGGCTTTATAAAACAGTATAAATCTGTTCGTTCCGTATAAGTTAAAAAAAACATTCTTCGTACTTTTGTCGGAAAAGTCAAAAAGTACCTCGTACGAAAAACGAAAAAAGATTCCTTTCATATCCTTTACTAAAAACTCATAGAAGGGTAAAATTGGATTTAAACAATTGTAGGTGGATGGAAATAATATTACATATTGAGGGAACATGTATGTGGATGATAAAATACACCCCAGTAAATACATACGAATAAACAATCTCGGATAAAAATGAGATTGTGATATTTCCCTTACCTTAGGTCCGACTTGCTTTGTAAGTGTCCGAACCTCCTGTATAATGATTTAAATCATGTTATTGACTTATTACAGAATCATATTCATTGTTATGATATCATATATGGTTCACTTATGACATTATATTACCCGTTCTTTTGTAAATTCCATGTTAAAGAAGCGTTTTGGGTAAAATCGTTTCATTTATCGTAGGTGTTTTGACTTGTTGTTCTTGACATCATTATTACTTATATCATGATTTAATTACTTCCAGAATATAAAATATGATATATATATCATATATATTCCGTATATATATATATATAATAGGTAGATAAATAAAATGAAAAACACCGTTCATGGAGACGGTAGTCCGTACGTACGCATGAACGATGTTTTCCTTTCCTTATTGTCTTGAAATGGAAGTAAGTAGATGACATACATATGTATATATATACATAAATCCAGTAGCTTTATAATGTCATATATTTCATTATTATTTCTTATATATACATTATAATCATTCTTAAATGGTTAACATGGAGAATGAATCTCATCGCGTCGTGGAGACGGTATTCCGTACGTACGCACGAGCGATGATATCATTTCTATAAATATTGAATTGAATTGGAGTGTATTATAAAATATATCAGAATCAATATGATGTTGTAATAACTATTTATAGTTATTCTTTACACCATTATACCCATCCATGTAAGGTGGTGGTGGAAAATAGATTACACCACGGCGTGGAGACGGTATTCCGTACGTACGCACGCGCGGTGATTTCTTTTTCCGTAGGATGGATAGATAGTGAAATAGGGTTGTTTCATACTTATAATAACATATCAGTATATGAGTGATACTGATGTTATTACTTCATAATGAAACAACCTAAGAATAAGTGGAAGAAGAAATAAAGATAAAAGAATTGGTAACGGTAATTACCTCTTCTTTGAAGCGCCTCTTTGAGACCTCCTCTTAGGGCACTAGAATTGGTCTTTGAGGAAGACCAAAACCTCTAGGATGTTGCTAGGGAAGTGGAGAAGAGATTTTGGCAGGGTTTGGCCGAGCTTGAGTGCTCAAATTGGTGTGAGGAGGAAGGTGGAGGAGGTGTCCTTTTATAAGGGAGGAGAGGGGCACCTTAGGAATTCTTAAAAATATTAATTTATAATAAATCTAACCCCACTTAAAAACCTCCAAAAATGACTCATATTCGAAGCTTATATGAGATAGGGTTGTAATCTCATCAACCAATCACATTTAGACATGTTTGTATCTTATTTTAAACCTTATCAATTAGATTTAACTCTAAGTTAAATAATTTATCTTTTACCATGTCTTTTTGTTTTCTTTCACTATATGGTTAATACACTTACAATAACATGCCAAACGAACCCAAAATTGTTTATTATTAATATATATATCCATATCTAAGTCATTTGGCCGAACCTTAGATTTTTAGGAATAAAATAAAAATTAATAAAATAATAATTTATTTAAAAACTATTTTGTGTCAATTTTGACACTATTTGATATATGATTTTTGTGAAAGTCATAACAGAATTAAATGTTCGAACCAAGTTGATTAAATCAACATTAATATATCATAGTAACCTAGAAAATTAGTGGAATTCATAAAAAATCTCAAATTACATTTATTTTGGTGTTTATAACATCAATTATGTCAATATTTCATAAATAAGATAATTACTGCATCATCTTTGTGTCATAAATTAATTAAATTATTTGATGTCTAAAAATTACAAATAAAATACCATTATGTAGGAAATATTTTTATCTTTCTAATGAATATTTATAGTCGAATTTATCTTATGTATAACCCCATATTAAAAATGATTTACTTATTAAACTTTGATTTTAACTATTTTAACCCTTCTTTAAATAAATTAATAATAAATGTCCAAATCTAGTCCAAGTGGGCCTAAATGGTCATATTTTATTCCTAAGTTTGTTTTTGGTCGAATTACACTTGTCCAATAGAATTAGGACATGTGTTAGGGTAATATTAATATCATATTTACCCTTAGTTACCCTATTTACTATTAACCGTGGTAAAAAAAGTAAAAAGTTATTATTCACCAAAAAATTATTTTCATCTCATTGAACCACATTTTAGTCCTTGATATTAACCGTGTCTCTAGGATTTTCGAAATTCCATTCACAGAAGCGGTAAAATTAAGTTTTATGCAAAATTCAGTTTTTAACCTACCACTTAGTAGTTTCACTATTCATCAAAAATTGATGTTTTTCAGAACAATGCCAAAATTTCATCCTAAGCTATATTTCATATTCCGAATTCAAAAATGAAGTATATTTTACCAAATTCATAACATAAAAGTTTCATTAATTAATTTTATAATTAAATCCCGCTGTTAAAACAAATAGCGTGTTTTTAAGAAACAATATCTATCAAAAGATTGACACTTGTTTATGTCTGGTTTAAATGTGAAATTACAACCAATGACCAACATTGTATTAAATTGTAAAAATATATTCTAAATATACTTTAAAACCACTCAAATTAATGATTTATCACTATTAATTATTTCGATTAAAAAAGTTGTTTTTAATTATAATTTAGTAATTTTCACTATTCATCAAAATATGAAAGTTATCCGAAAATCACCAAAATTTCAACCTAAGCTAATTTCGATATTCCGAATCCAAAAATGAAGTTCATTTTGAAAAATAAGATTTATAGAATTTTAAAAAGTGGTTATTACTATTCATAACGGGTATTTTTAATAATATTTTAATAGCATATCGTTGTTTAGTGAAACTCGGTATTGCGTATTACACACGCTATCGAGGAAGGTCGCGATTGCGTGTAATGCAAGGCAAGTCAAGGATACGTGTTGTGCAAGCTCCTTTTGGTGTAGCGTACAACACAAGACATTAGTGAAATAAAAAAGAATATTTTTCATAAAATCTAGGGCTGTTACATTCTACCCCCCTTAAAATGAATTTCGCCCTCGAAATTCGTCGGGGTTATAAATGGTTTACTATTCGAAAGTTTCTTTAATAGAAACCCACATCGTAAAAGGGAATACCAAAACTTGGCTTTAAAAACTAAAGTATGAATTGTAACGATTACCCAAATAAACTAATCACTGGGTTTCCACATAGGTGAAAATATGGATATGGAAGAGAAATCTAACCATCATGTTCTGATGGAGAGTGGTAGAGAACATGGCTATGGAAAAGGCAGTAATCACAAATCCATAGATTTGTGATGATATAAGGTACCATCTTATTCATCAGGTATAAGATCACTAGGACGACATTTTTGGTTTTCAAGATCATTTCCCTAAAGTTGAAAATTTGAATTAGAATAAATACTTACTTTATTTTGGTACAATCTCACTGTTGTTCGTGCCTTGAACAATTTCCACTTCATCTCTTAAATAAATGAAGTTGAATTTGTCATTCATGAAGTGTTAGCATATCATGTGATAGAATGACGGGTCATTCCATCTGTCTCAAACAAAAGATTAGCAAAAATTATATGCATAAGTCGATCTATAGTGAGATTAATCATATATGGTTCCTAAAATGGACTTATACTTCATATATCATACTGCTTAATATAATAAAACTAGTTTCTACTAAACAGGGACTTCCTGTAGGTCAGTGGTAGGCGATAAAGGCCAGTCGCACTTCGGTTGTGGGTTCGATTCCTACAGCCTTGTCCGAAGCGATGGGCTGCCGCCCGTCCTGCAGGTTGTCCCTTTTTCTAAAACTACGTTACTATAACATCCCATCAATAATATCGAAAATCTTATATCCTTAAACAATACTAACTTATGTCCAACATAATCCAGTCTAATCTTTAGGCTTATACATAATACTGCAGTCCACTCTCATAATATAGTGACATCGATTACCAGAGATTTAATACTGTCGTTGATCCCCACATATCATAAGATATGTCTTGTTGGTCACATTCCAAACATTCAAAGTCCTTAATCATGTATTCTCTTGAATACCTTAGTGAAAACATGAGTGCAGTTAAAAGTTAACACTTTCCACATACCAAAATCCTCAAAATTATTTATACTCAAACCATGATATCACTTAGTCCTTATATCAATCATGAGCTCATGAATACTATCAAACATTTAATTTTCTCCTTATCCCTTTATTATGCGCATATCATCTAAATTCCAAAAATATCTGAATAACCTTTCATGGATACTAGTAACATTAATCATACACTTTCAAAACACAAGGAAAGACAACAGTGTAACAATACATAGATGTCTCTTTATTCCAAAATTACACATGATAAACATGTAATCATTCCACTACAATCTCAAACCATTGACCGAGCTTCAAAAATTCTTTCATCTCACATATCATTTGTAGTCTCTTCATCATCATCCACATAAATACTACCCATATGACCATACTGATTCTCTTCATGAGTCTTTCCCTTAGGGAATTTGTTTGCATAATGCCCATACATTCCACATTTAAAACACTTAACCATTTTTGATGTCGTAGCAATACCATTATCCTCATCCATGGTGTTAACCGACCCTTTTCCTTTGCACTTACTTGCTTTGTGTCCTTCTTTTCCACACCCAAAGCATCTTCCAGTTCCCTTGAAACATTCTCCTTGATGCCTCTTCCCACATGATTTACATAGGGGAAATTGAACTTTCTTTCCTCTATGATCATCGTGGAACTCCATCTTTCTCTTATTAGTCGAGTCAGGAAACTTACCAAATTTTACTTTATTGATCATGTTGTGAGATTGCTGATTCAGCATAATAATGATGTTTGGAAATCCAAATCCCATTTCATTTGGTTGCTCATGAAGAATATCATTCCATTGTCCATCATATCCTCTATTATTGTGAATCATCTTGTTTCCAGCCATTTTCTAAAACCCAAACAGAATAGTGTTAGATGCAAAAATCGTAATAAAGGGGGTGTAACTTAAATATCTATCATCTTTGGTTTAATCTAATATCGTTACCATAGTTCTAGAACTATATCCTATACGTATACTTATCCTTAGGGGCATCCCTAGACATACCTTAGAAATATCTCTAGGGATCTCACTAACGTTTTCGCATCCTAGTTTCCAAAGGTTGACTAAACCTTTCCTCTGATACCAACTGTAGAGACCCGAAGCCTAACGTACATGAACATTACATTACTTTTGCGGAATACTTAATACATAACAAAAATACACACACAAGGATCGTAATAGTTTAGTGTCTTTGGAAACTCGGAACGTAATCTTCTAATCCTGGTGAAAGATCTTCAAAATCTCCCACAAAGATCTTCTTTTTTTTATACATAAAACCTTTCTTTATATCCTGGGGAAAAGAAAACATAAAAGGGTGAGCTCAAATTCTCAGTAAGGGTAAACAAAAGAAATATCAATCACATAATTTTCATAAGAACATAACATTTTTGGAAATCTTAACCTGCAAAAGAGAGCATAATTTCATAACATGGGATAAATCATAGTAGTGAAAATGAAACCATAACATAAAACATTACTCATTGTGGCATACACACATAATCATAGAGAATCATTTCTTGTTAGTCAAGACTCATTGCCAAGACTATCTTAGTGGACAAAGTCCCTTTCTGAATCGAGTAATCCTCGTTTCAGTCCTGTTTCACTGAACCGGTATAACCTACCATTCCAGCCATGTCTATCTCATGAGATATGAAATCTTTACCCAATGCATTGGAGGGAGATATAGGTCCCACCCATCTCATAATGATACCATTCTTATGTGTGCCACAAAATCATAAATCATACATCATTTCATAACCCATGTAACAAAAATGGGATTCTTAAACAACATGACATCATAAAACCATTCATATAAGATAAAGGAATTCATAAACATAATTTCATCACAACATAGTCAAATCAATGTAAAAATATGGATAGAAACAGAACCCTTTATTATCTTAGATGGAAAATAATTTTGATATAACACTTGAATTGAATTCTTGAGGAAAATATCCTTTCTTCTTCAAAATCAATTTCTTTTCACAAAACATCATGCAATTTTAAAAGAAAGAGATTTTATTGAAAATAGTCATGAAAACATTTATAGGAAGCTTCATGAAAATAAGGCTTTATAAAACAGTATAAATCTGTTCGTTCCGTATAAGTTAAAAAAAACATTCTTCGTACTTTTGTCGGAAAAGTCAAAAAGTACCTCGTACGAAAAACGAAAAAAGTTTCCTTTCATATCCTTTACTAAAAACTCATAGAAGGGTAAAATTGGATTTAAACAATTGTAGGTGGATGGAAATAATATTACATATTGAGGGAACATGGATGTGGATGATAAAATACACCCCAGTAAATACATACGAATAAACAATCTCGGATAAAAATGAGATTGTGATATTTCCCTTACCTTAGGTCCGACTTGCTTTGTAAGTGTCCGAACCTCCTGTATAATGATTTAAATCATGTTATTGACTTATTACAGAATCATATTCATTGTTATGATATCATATATGGTTCAATTATGACATTATATTACCCGTTCTTTTGTAAATTCCATGTTAAAGAAGCGTTTTGGGTAAAATCGTTTCATTTATCGTAGGTGTTTTGACTTGTTGTTCATGACATCATTATTACTTATATCATGATTTACTTACTTCAAGAATATAAAATATGATATATATATCATATATATTCAGTATATATATATATAATAGGTAGATAAATAAAATGAAAAACACCATTCATGGAGACGGTAGTCCGTACGTACGCATGAACGCTGTTTTCCTTTCCTTATTGTCTTGAAATGGAAGTAAGTAGATGACATACATATGTATATATATACATAAATCCAGTAGCTTTATAATGTCATATATTTCATTATTATTTCTTATATATACATTATAATCATTCTTAAATGGTTAACATGGAGAATGAATCTCATCGCGTCGTGGAGACGGTATTCCGTACGTACGCACGAGCGATGATATCATTTCTATAAATATTGAATTGAATTGGAGTGTATTATAAAATATATCAGAATCAATATGATGTTGTAATAACTATTTATAGTTATTCTTTACACCATTATACCCATCCATGTAAGGTGGTGGTGGAAAATAGATTACACCACGGCGTGGAGACGGTATTCCGTACGTACGCACGCGCGGTGATTTCTTTTTCCGTAGGATGGATAGATAGTGAAATAGGGTTGTTTCATACTTATAATAACATATCAGTATATGAGTGATACTGATGTTATTACTTCATAATGAAACAACCTAAGAATAAGTGGAAGAAGAAATAAAGATAAAAGAATTGGTAACGGTAATTACCTCTTCTTTGAAGCGCCTCTTTGAGACCTCCTCTTAGGGCACTAGAATTGGTCTTTGAGGAAGACCAAAACCTCTAGGATGTTTCTAGGGAAGTGGAGAAGAGATTTTGGCAGGGGTTGGCCGAGCTTGAGTGCTCAAATTGGTGTGAGGAGGAAGGTGGAGGAGGTGTCCTTTTATAAGGGAGGAGAGGGGCACCTTAGGAATTCTTAAAAATATTAATTTATAATAAATCTAACCCCACTTAAAAACCTCCAAAAATGACTCATATTCGAAGATTAGATGAGATAGGGTTGTAATCTCATCAACCAATCAAATTTAGACATGTTTGGATCTTATTTTAAACCTTATCAATTAGATTTAACTCTAAGTTAAATAATTTAACTTTTACCATGTCTTTTTGTTTTCTTTCACTATATGGTTAATACACTTACTATAACATGCCAAACAAACCCAAAATTGTTTATTATTAATATATATATCCTTATCTAAGTCATTTGGCCGAACATTAGATTTTTAGGAATAAAATAAAAATTAATAATATAATATTTTATTTAAAAACTATTTTGTGTCAATTTTGACACTATTTGATATATGATTTTTGTGAAAGTCATAGCAGAATTAAATGTTCGAACCAAGTTGATTAAATCAACATTAATATATCATAGTAACCTAGAAAATTAGTGGAATTCATAAAAAATCTCAAATAACATTTATTTTGGTGTTTATAACATCAATTATGTCAATATTTCATAAATAAGATAATTACTGCATCATCTTTGTGTCATAAATTAATTAAATTATATGATGTCTAAAAATTACAAATAAAATACCATTATGTAGGAAATCTTTTTATCTTTCTAATGAATATTTATAGTCGAACTTATCTTATGTATAACCCCATATTATAAATTATTTACTTATTAAACTTTGATTTTAACTATTTTAACCCTTCTTTAAATAAATTAATAATAAATGTCCTAATCTAGTCCAAGTGGGCCTAAATGGTCATATTTTATTCCTAAGTTTGTTTTTGGTCGAATTAAACTTGTCCAATAGAATTAGGACATGTGTTAGGGTAATATTATTATCATATTTACCCTTAGTTACCCTATTTACTATTAACCGTGGTAAAAAAAAGTAAAAAGTTACTATTGACCAAAAAATTATTTTCATCTCATTGAATCACATTTTAGTCCTTGATATTAACCGTGTCTCTCAGATTTTCGAAATTTCATTCACAGAAGCGGTAAAATTAAGTTTTATGCAAAATTCAGTTTTTAACCTACCACTTAGTAGTTTCACTATTCATCAAAAATTGATGATTTTCAGAACAATGCCAAAATTTCATCCTAAGCTATATTTCATATTCCGAATTCAAAAATGAAGTCTATTTTACCAAATTCATAACATAAAAGTTTCATTAATTAATTTTATAATTAAATCCCGCTGTTAAAACAAATAGCGTGTTTTTAAGAAACAATATCTATCAAAGGATTGACACTTGTTTATGTCTGGTTTAAATGTGAAATTACAACCAATGACCAACATTGTATTAAATTGTAAAAATATATTCTAAATATACTTTAAAACCACTCAAATTAATGATTTATCACTATTAATTATTTCGATTAAAAAAGTTGTTTTTAATTATAATTTAGTAATTTTCACTATTCATCAAAATATGAAAGTTATCCGAAAATCACCAAAATTTCAACCTAAGCTAATTTCGATATTCCGAATCCAAAAATGAAGTTCATTTTGAAAAATAAGATTTATAGAATTTTAAAAAGTGGTTATTACTATTCATAACGGGTAGTTTTAATAATATTTTAATAGCATATCGTTGTTTAGTGAAACTCAGTATTGCGTATTACACACGCTATCGAGGAAGGTCGCGATTGCGTGTAATGCAAGGCAAGTCAAGGATGCGTGTTTTGCAAGCTCCTTTTGGTGTAGCGTACAACACAAGACATTAGTGAAATAAAAAAGAATATTTTTCATAAAATCTCGGGCTGTTACAGCTTCCCGCCGAGTTATGCTACCCAAACACAGTAGTGCACACCCCCTAATAGCCTGCAGAAGTACTCTCCAGACGAGTACCGTGGGTTTGCACCCAAACAAGTAGTGCTCTGTCCGCCATGGGTCTGCACTCAAACAAATTAGTGCTCCGTCCACTGGGCTAGTCGACTCACTCCAAGTCGAGTCAGTCATGCAGTCTTCAGGTCTCAGTCGGCTACACAGTCTTCGTACTCCGTACACTCGTCTCTGGGAGGGTCTGATCCATGAGCTACTGGTCGATACTCCATGTATCTCAAAGTCCCACGAAGAATTATCTCAAATGACCGCCTCGTCATAGGGGTCTCAATGCAACAGATGGCGTGTCAATCGGACGCCCAGTCTATGAGTTATTAGGCTTTTCGTCCTAGGGGCCCGATTGGTTTTGTGTGCAAACCAACCCGGCCGTATCTCAACTGTACCATAAACTCTCATATGGTAAGCTCAGAGGGACTGTTTCTCAACGTGATCACCAACGCCACTGATGTTTCGTCGAACGGACGTCCGGTCTGAAAGTTATCAGCTTTTCCGTTCTTGGGGCTCGGTTGGATTTCAGGTACAATACAACCTGTCCATTATCCAACTGCAACCAAAACTTATGCAAAGTATGAAAAAAGGTTTTTCTCATAAAGTGGAATCCAAAAAAGTCGACGGCACGTCTATCAGACGTCCGGATCTCAGGATATAAGTGTTTCCGCTCTGAGGGCCCGATTGGTTTCGTATCCGAACCAACCTGGCCATACCTAAGTTCTCCTAAACCATGAATGTAATATACCAAAACGACCGTCTCGATCTAAGTATCGCATCGCAGCTGACGGTGCATCGATCGGAGTTCCATATCCCATGATATGGGAAAAAGACCGTAAGAGGTACGAAAATGGGTGTTTCTGGCCCGGACCGGCTCGGCCCGAGACCCCCTGGGTCAGCCCGAACCGATTCCGGGTCCGGCCAACCGGGGCGCGGCCTGGTCCGGATGGTGTGGCCCGGCCCGTCCCGGGCGCTGCCCAACCCGGCCGGGGCGCGGCCCGGCGCGCTGGCGGTCCGCTGGCCAACTCGGTGTAACCGAGCTGGCGGTCAAGCGGGGGGGGGGGGGGGGCTCCCCCTAGTTTAATTAAATGCGGTCCCACTTGGGGGACCGCTGCTATTCGGCCAGATGGGGGATATGAACCCCCAGATCCTACTCTGACAAGCCGGCCCTCTCCGGCCGTCCGACTGCTGCACCACGGGATCGGCGCGGGCTGGTCCCCCTGCTTCGACGCCAGCGGTCGAAAGTCGGGCACCGGTCCCTACACCACCGCGGCCAAAAGTCGTGACCTTGGTCCGTCCGTCATGGTGTGATGGCGTCGCGCCCCTCTTCCACAGCCCCGCTCCGGCCGCGGTGTTTCCGTGATTCTCCGGCGTGGTGCAACTGCGCTGCGACCTTGTTCGACTTCATCGGCGCGGCGCGACGGGGCCATGCATCCTTGCCGCAAGATCCCGCGTGGTGTGACGACACCGCGTCACTTTCCTTCGAACTGCAACAACACAAAGATAAGAGAGGGGGTCGGTCATGTTTTTGCAGTCCGGCCCCCTCCCGTTAATCGATAGCAAGTGGTCCAATTGAAATGAGGAACGACGACGGAAGAATTCACGTATAACAACAACAATAAAACCCCTACCTTGAGACGTGTTTATTGACATCAGAAGGTGATGTCTTCATTTGTGAATTCCCCCCGGCAGTGTCTCCTCCCTTGATGGAGATCAAGGGAGCATTATTCGTCGAAGGTCATGGAATCCCCATCATCGTCGGAGTGTACCCAAAGATTTTACGTTCCCCTCTTATCACGAAGAGAAATATAGATGACATGTTCTCATTCATCATCGGAGGGTTGGAGAACAAAACTTCTCTTATTTCTTCAGAGGTTCCCCCACCAAATTATTTCCCAAACAAATATTGCATTAGCATTCTCCCATTTAAAGACAATCCACCCTTTTCAAATTAAATCATGAATCAACTCATTAATTATGTGATTAGGCTAGCATTAATAGATGAGAGTTACACAAGTTAAAGTGGAGTTATCTTATTAAAAGAAGGGGAAATTAATGGGGGAGTTAGAGGAGGTTTAAGGAACTTGAAGGCGTGGGGATCATGTGGGCGTCACCTCACCATTATCCTATAAAGGTTAGTTAGTAACCAATGGGTCCCACCCCTAACTCCCTTACTTAGGTTATAACCACATAATAGAGGGATAATGTGTTGTGACACAATACTTAATCCACTAAACAAGAAATGAAAATATAATTGTAAACAATTATATTTTTATCCCTTACTTTTTTTAAACAACACCTTCAGAGAAAACGCAACTCCAGAAAGGGTCTTCTTATGCAATTACTAGTGTTGTGGTTTCATCAGCACCCTCATATTTCAGTTCCGAGCAACAGTTCAAAAGTTATAAAAAACCCGCTCGTTCGTTCACTGAACATACCGGAGCTAAACTTCAGAAAATGATTCCTGGCACACCGGGCCTCGGAATCAGGCGCAGTCAGAAACAACGTTCATGTAAAATTCCAAAGAAATTAAGAAAAAAAAATTCCTTGAAATTTCTGGGTCTTTACACATACCATTAAATTTACATATTCTTATTCATTATATCATTATCCATATATCATTATCCTGCTGTTAGGAAATAATTAATTGTTACCATCCCCTAATCAAAATATCTCCATTATATGAAGTATCATTTCCATGACACTATCTCCATTCGACAAGTCCTTTTCAATCCTTAAAAAAAATTACACAAAGAATATTTTTAGATTCCATGACTCCTATAACATAATATTTGAATTAAAAAATAGAAATACTTGATCAATACAACCTTACTCATAAACCATTACTCAAGCTTCATAAACATGTTAATTAATACCTATTTCTTTTAATATGAAATATGAATCACTCTTAATATTCCATAACCACAATCTAATCATGCATATTTTGTTTAAAAGAATAAATACTTGAATAATATCACATTATATTCACATGTCATTTGTTGTGTCATTATATTTAGAAGTAGAACCAATACCAGTACCATATGTTTTCTTCTCTTTCTAATATTTCCACTTGGGAAATTGATTCACATAAATCCCATACATTCCACATCATAACTGTTAAATGGTAACCATGATCATATGTGTTAATAACATCTAATATAAATATAATTCATAGTGTGAGATACATTTATCATGTTTGGATACCATTTAATCATGAAAAATTACATATAGGGTGCCTAAATCATGGATACTACTTTTTAATATATTAAACCTTCATTTTATCCTTGTTTATTCATAGAAAAAATATATTTAAATCTTTCATAATCATTTATCATGTGTTTTGTGAATTCCCAAATCATATCCATTGTAGTGTCAAATCAGATGTACAGTAAGGGTTGTTGTTGTGGACCAGATTACCCCTATTCTAGCCTAGAAAATCTTATTAGAGTTGTTACCCCAAGGTAAATTTGTTATTGAGCCACATCATCATTATGTATCTAGATATGGATTTATTAATAGGAAAACATTCACTCTATCCTTCACCAAAATTCCATGCCATTTTCCTAAATGTTAACTCATCCATATACATATCCATAGAAAAATCCCATGAAATATAATTATAAGTATACCTAGGGATATTAGTAATGATTTATTATCCTCATTTCTAAAGTATGACTACAAAATTAATTTGATACCAAGTATAACAAACTAGGATTAACATATATTAATATTAAAAAAATTTAGATGAATATTAAGCACATTACTGAAATACATTCTCGAGGACTATAGTAGTTTAGTGTAATTGGAATCATGGAAAATAAATTTTCATTCATACTAAATGATATTAAAAATCAGTCATAATGATATCCACATGTATTAATTATACCTAATACCATTTTCCATGCCTTTATGAATTGAGAAATTAGAAATCGATGAGCTCAGATGCCGAGTAAGGGTAAATTATGAAAAATTAATATGCATATAATGAAAGAAGGGTATTCAACAAGAGCATAAAATTTGTAGATCATAAGCTTTATTTTAGATATAATAGTAAATATTAGAAGCTCATAATACATGGATCATAGGATAATTAAGTGAATAAGTCATGAAATTATATAATAGGAATAAGACCTAGAATTTGTAGCATTCACATTTTTTATAATATTGTGAATGTGTATTAGTAGAAATTGATTCACTCATTAAGTAAAGGACATGAAATCACGCCCCCATATCAACTTATGGACATGAATCTCGGTACTTACATAACATTGTTAATGAGTAATTATGTTCAAAAAAACCCATATGGACATGATTCCATTCCCATGAATATCATTTTGAACATGTAATCAGGTCCATGAATAACATTTTGAACATGTAATCAGGTTCACACATAAATATATAGACTTGAAACCAAGTCCATTCATAATATTGTGAATGTGTAATAGGGTTAATTAATAATATTGTGAACATGTAATGAGTATCATGCATATACCTATGGACATGAATCTAGGACCATCTATAACATTGTGAACATGTAATAAGGTTCACTCATAACATTGAGAACATGTAATCAAGTTCATGAATAACAATATGTACATGAAATTAGGTCCATTAATAATATGGTGAGCATGTAATTAGGTTCGTGCATAACATTTTGAACCCTAAATTGAGGTTTAAAAATAACATATATACTCACGAGTCATCCATCATTACCCAATGAATTATAGAGATATATATATCCAATATTAGAAAAAAATCATATATATGAGTTCTGCATAATTATTAAAAATATTCATATCATACCCCATGAATTTATATTGGAATCAAGGACATTTTATCATATCATTACATTTTGAATAGAAGTATGTCTCATAATCACAACCCATGTAATGAAATGGGTTTCAAAAGCATATAACAAATGAAAGAGAAATTGGTTTCATAAACATAATTCCATCAAAACATTAACCACTCATGGACAAAACATTAATGGAATCAATGAATCATTTATACAATAAATCATCAGTATCACCATATGATGTTATATTAGAAGGGAAGTAATTTTGATTGATGTTCTAAAAAAATTCTTCTGTATAATATCCTTTCATCCTAAAAATTTCTTTTTTCCAAAAAAACATTATGCAACCCATTTTCCTTGAAAACGTATAATACCTTTTAAAAAACATTTTGATAACTATTTATTTAAAAATACATTGAAAATATATTAACAATGTATGAAAAAAATTTTAAATATTTAACATGAAAACATATTTAGAATATTGAAAACAATTTGAAAGATATTTTATTTGAAAAAATTTTAAATTATATAATTAAATATTGAAAGAATGAAAATAATTTAAAATAATTTTTCCATTGAAATAATATTAATGGATCATTTGAACTCATTTATTAAAAAAATTAAAACAATGATTATTAAATAATATATATTTTTGAGCTAACCGATAAATATGTTAAAATTTACATTAAAATATTTTCATAGTTATCACAAGTACCAAAGACTATACAGACATTACTAATACATGGATATATCATGAATAAAAAATGTAAAAGTTAAATAATGAGTTTAATTTAGTTATGGTTCAAAAAATTTCATTTAAGAACCCTAATAATTGACAATCATGAAAGGAGATGCTATTGTATCAATAAACACTTTTCAGTTGTCAACATTGGATAATATCCACCTTGTAAGAAATGAAAATTAAATGATACTTTAAATATTGTGAAAATATTTGATTCATGATATAACATATAAAATTTTAGTATGTACCCCTAAATAATTTAAGATGCATAATTAAACATAGTTCTCAAAGAAAGAAAATTTAGACAAAACAATTTTAGTAATTTTGAAACTTTTGAAATGTAAACCCCTTAAAATAAAGATCATAAAATAGATATGTAAATAACCATAAAAGTATTTATAAAATACATATAATTCATTAATGGTGAATACATACAGCACTAAAAATATGTTATTGGTGAATAGGGCATGTATCTCGTGGAAATAAAATTGAGATGAAATTCCATTCTATTGCATCTTGAATCTCATCGAACTCATAAAACCTCATGTATAATAAATGTTTTTTTATAAATAAATCATAGAATAATAATCATATATATAATACCATAAATGTTTTTATTATAACATTATATTACCCATTTGTTAACGCTTTCATGATATGTTTACGCTTTAAGAAATATTCTCTATATTTTTTTCTTGCCTCTTAATTTGTTATATATTTTGTAATTATACTTATATCATGATTTAAATAATATAAAATTGATATAAATATCATTTATTTTTGTAATATGTGTTTTATAATAATATATACAATATAAATTATGAGATGGAATACACTGTTCATTGTGATGGTAGGTCGTACATTCATATGAATAATGTTTTCGTTTCATTTCCATATTGAAATAAAGAGAGTGAATGAAATATATCTATATATAAAATTATTAAAATAGATTTATTATATCATATATATCTTATGATTTCACTAAAACTATTCTAAATACATATCAAGTTGTGTGTGAATGAATCACATCACTTTGAGTGGATGGTAGTCCGTACTTCCTCAAACGAAATTATCTTATTTCAAAAAATGGTTGGTTTTAAGAAATATTTTGTAAAATGATTATAGAAGAAAAAATAGATAACTATTATAGTTTATAGAATATATAAATATAGTTTCCATAATAATTTCCACTAAGATATGTTGTAATGAAAAAATGAATATTCATTTTTTAATGAAGGAGTAGTTCATCATATAGATAAACATTATGTTTATTTCCCATTTGATGGAGGTGTGCATACGTGTAGGTAGAAAAATTAGAATAAAAATCCTAGTATATTGATAATTCTGTTTTTGTAAGAGAATCATAAGAAAATGTTACTGGAGTGGATATAAAAAGGAAATGAATGAAATGTACTTGAGAGAAGGTGTTACCTCCTAATCAGGTAACTCCTTTTGTTTTGTACCAAAATGATTCCTTAAATATATTTCTTCACAAAGGGAGGATTCATGGATGTAGGTCGGTATTTTTTTAATGAATATTTTTTATATCATCGCATATACTATGTTGTTTCAGAGGAGTGATGAAGAGGGATATGTGGTAGACTTTTATATGGAAGGGAATGGACCCACATGGCATTTTGGAACAAAATGTTATGTGTAACCAAGTATTTACATAAAAATGTTATAAAAACAATAAAAACTAAATAATTTATGGTTCATGGATTACTAATTTCCATCCATTACGTTTTGGACAAATGAATAGGTCTTTTTAACCTTAAATTTATAGTTTAGTAACTTATTATACTAATTTTTCTTTTAACCATTGTAAATAATTCTAATTAGTTTCAATAATCATTTTGGTCAAAAAATAATATTATCTTATTAGAAATTATTAATTATTATTATTAGAAATATGGAATCCATTTTTCTAATTTTTAATCAAATAAGTTGTAGAAATTAATTTAAAATTAATCCCACATGTGGGATGACAATGTGTGCTATCAATGTAAAAAAGTTCAAAAGTATTCTATGTTTTAAAAGTTAATTTAAAATCAATATTTATTAAAATTTCCCAATTTGGATTAATTATTTAAAATTTTATCGTATTAAAAATTAAATCCTATAAAAAGAATAATTTAACCATATAAATAAATTAGGTGAAATAAAATTTTTAACTAAAATTCAATATTTTTCCTAATTCATTAAAAAATTGAATCATCATAGAAAAATATCAAATAATTACCCTAAGAAATTTTTTATGATTATATTCTATTATTTATTTTATTTTGACATATTAAATTAATAATGCGTCAAAATTTGTTTTTAAAATTGGTTTATGATTAAAATATGGTATATTATCCTTTATAAAAATATTTGTTTTTATGTATGAAATCGAGTTTATTCTTATCCATTGCCTATCGAAATAATGGATGAATATAAAAAATTGATTGAATATGTATCATATATATTTAATTAAAGTCAATCGCTAATTTTGATTGATTTAGTTTATTATGACCAACCATCTTCAGAATCATCAAATAATAACAATATTTTTTTTTAATATTCATTTGGTTAATATATTAATTTATAATTAATATGTAATCAATGAATTCATTTTTCATTTTAATAAACAATATATTTTTGAAATAATTTAAAATATATTCTTAAATGATAATTTAACATCTAGGATATATTTTTGTATATTAATAAGTAATGTTTTAATGAAATACTATTGTTTTTTAAAACATGGTCTTCTGTGATGCACAATCCATCTAGAAAATCATTATTGGGTATAGTGTAAGCTATCCTTATTGTTTAGAGTACATAATAATAAAATTTATGTTTTTAGTTTTTTATGAAATTTTTAGATTAGTGTATAACTAAATCCAATCATAGTTATTTAGTATAAAATAATTAATGTTAAGTGTTTTGTTAATTGAAAAATATCAAAAAGGATAAATTAATTTGAAAAAAACAATTCAAAAAATTTCAATGTGTTACACTTTACTTATGATTCATCACTTCCTTTTATCACTCTATATAAGGTATATTCATCAATATAATATTACTTTTTATTATATTTCAAAATTCATTTTTCAACATATACATCATCAAAATTCCCATAAGAATTGTTTTATAGTAGACCAAGACGAGGAATAATGAAATCAAGATTCATTTTGATAGTCATAAGATTAACCACTCAATCCCACAACTTTTTATATTTCCCATGGAAAGAAATTCACTTTTCCTCTTGCTGGAATTTTATGAGTATTATCTTTGATTAATTATTTTTTATATAAATAAAACGGGGAGGATTTATTACCTCATTCAAATGATTTTTGAATCAATGATTCGATATAATCTGATCAAGAAAATGTATTTAAATTAGATAAATTAATTGAAATAAACTATGTCACTATTAATAGAACCCAGAAATTATTACCTTCTCCTATATTTAAACATTTAATTCTATACAGATTTTCGAATGTTTTTAATTATTTATGAAATTTGTTATTTTATCTATAATTAAATTTTCATCAAATTCCTTTCTTAAAAGTAAAAAAAATTATTTGCACGTGCATACTTACTTTCCACCCATCTATCCATAAGATAGTTTATCCTAGATATAGAGAACACTGATAAAAATGTTTTATCTGTTATTAATTCCTCTTAAAAATTAAAAACATACAATGGAGATGCAACCTAAATCAAAACTTTTAAAAATATAGTGGATTATAATTTCACCCGGGAATCTCTTGTTGTGAATTTCAACTCCATTAAAAAATTACTCCTTATATTCAAATTATATATCTCATAGATTATTATGATTAATTATGTAGAGGTATAATGTTTAATCACTAGTTTTTAATTACACCAAAATATCTTGATTTGGTAGCTTAATTTCAATGAAATATTTAATTTTGTGATGATTAAAATTAGTAAAAAAAATACTCCATCCAGATGGAAAACATGGTTAGTAAATGTTTTCACCAGATATTTTCTTGAATCTTTTTTAATAATGCAAACTCCATAATATATAACTGATTTAAGAAACTCTCATGTTGGTGTATTTACATATTATTTCTTTATATTTAATATATAGAAATAGTAAATCAAACATCTATTTTTAGTACATTATATATTAATGGCCCCTTTGGAAAACAAAAAATTGAAAAATTGTGTGATATCGACAAAATCCATACCCACGTAGAATTATCATCCTCAAATTTTATGAAAATTATTAATTATATATTCCTATTTATATAAATCCTTCGATATATATTTCATTCTTGAGTTTGAGCAGGAAGAGTGAAAATTCATTATTGTGAAGAAAACATCAACCACAACAATAGTACAAATTTAATGGAAACATTTTATATCATGTATTCAATGGGAAAATACTAAGGTTCATTGAATTATAATGGGACCTTGATGATGTAAAATAATATCTTGAAATAAAATGTTACAGTCATTAAAATGTCAAAAAAATATCCAACAAAGTTAAGAGTATTTTATATTATTGGACCATGAAATGATTATTATACGGAAATTCAAGAAACAATTTCATTCTTTATAAATTCACACTAACTTCATTAACCATATATAGATGATTATAATTTATATAAAAAAAACTATGATATTTTCATTTGTGTGACAGTTTTCATGGTTGTACAACCTCTGTTAACGTTTTGTTCTGTAGATTTTATTATCAATACCACAAAATTATTATTAAAATAGCTTAAAGTAATATCCCCAACAAAATTCACAAAAAAACCATGGTAACCATTTTAAATACCAATATAATTAGAGGAATTAGAGTCCCTGAAACAATCCTTATTACAATTGTAACAAAAAACAATTTGTATTATTTAATGACATTATATTCAAAATATAAAATCTAATCCAACCACTCTTCCTATTATCATATGTCGTACAATAGGGAGATAGATTCAATTAATAATACCTTATCAAATATATTGTATAAAGGATAAATATGAAAAATAATATATATCCATAATGTTTCTAAATATTTTGTGGGCCTCCCATTGCACTATATAAAACCCTACCTAGAACATTCCATCGTCCATACTGACAAAAGAATAGTTCCCAATATTTGTGTGTCTCTGTTCTCTCTAAACAGATGTTTATAACAATGAGACTTTATATTAATTATAAAAATAATATTTTGATGTATTTAATGAATGAAATGAATGTATAATATGGGTATTACTTAACTTTTAGGTTTAGGAAAGTCATTTGAACCATGATATCATTAATAAATTCTATCAGAGGTCATTTATTAAAGGATAAATGTTGTAATATTTAATGGAACAATTGATACTGAGTAAGATTCCACTAAAATTAAAGAATATATATGAGGGGATTTACAACGTATAATGAGAATACACCAATAGGGATTATTTCATGATCACCCTAGATATGCAGTGAATTCATCCTCTTTATAATGATAGGTTTTGAAATATATAATTCTCATGATGATTCAGACTATGTCCATATGATTCCCTTCTCACGAGACCCTAAATTTCACGATGCTTGGTTTATTATAATTGGAACTTAAACTGTAAAGACCCAAAGTATTTTCAATTGGATTCTCTTCTTATAATTATGTCACATATTATAAACACAAAACAATCACATCAGGAAACAAAATACCACATAATGATTAAATGAACAACTAAATTTTATATTTACTCTAAATATAATTTTTCCATTTCTATGATATGTATTTCTAAAATCTAACATACACGGTTGTGATTAGTAAGATGTTTGGAGACTGAAATGACAAACATAATTTTTTGTGAATAGTAACATACCATTATGAATAGTAATGTTACCCATATGAATAGTAATCTGACCATTATAAATAGTAAATCAGCCAAGTGAATATGAAATTTTCCAATGTCTGTATATATAAAATTTATCCATCCTATAAGTGATAATATTAAATAATTGTATTATAGTTTTGGTATTTATATAAGTCGTGAATATTTAATTATTAATTATTACCACAAAAGAAAATTTTTTCTCAAAATTTTATTCTTAAACTAGTATCCAGATGTCTTGGGATGATATGATAATTTTATTAGGCCTTAATTTATTTATCAATGTGTTAGAAAAGTAGTTTTAATTATAAAATTGGTATTTTTCATGTAATTTATGATCTAAAATAAAATTAAAAATAATCATAATTAAAATGGTATTTTCATAAAATGTAGTTAATTTTTGCATTATATCCATCAACAAATGGTTAAGGTGAATGTTTTGAATTTTTCTAAAATACAAGAATATTTGGTTAATAGTAAAATACGATAATTTATGATAAATGCTAAATACATGAGGTATACTGTCAAGGAGGATGTTCTAACGATGTAAGAACTATTGGTTCAAACTCACATGATAATTTTATATCATATAATCATGGAATCATCCATATTTATTGTCTTATGAAGAAATAATAAATTAATGATATTATTGTTGAGAAACCACCTCTCCCATCCAATATAAATACGAACCCTCACATTCATATTCCCCCACACTTCTCACTATTTATTCTTTGTCCAAATTATTCCCAAATTTCTTCTTTATACCAACCCCCAATTCTAGGATCTCCTAGTATCTTCAACATTCCATTACTAGGTTCCTTCACGGGGATCTTAAGAAGAGAATACAAGATCAAAATCCACCTCTTTTATTTCAATTTCCTTTAAATTTAAATTCTTATATTTTTCTCTCCACATTTACCCTCATTCAAATGGCTTGATAAACTCCAATGACAAACCTATAATGTAATGATGTCAATTTAATAAATTATCTATCATTAAACTCCCCCTCCCTTTTATGTTAAAATTGAAATCATATCCTTTGAAGTGTATATTTACCAACGTCGTATGTGATGAACATTAATTTTCAATAATTTTATCAATGATATCAATAAAAACATTAAATTGTTTAAAAAATATTATATAGTGTATTTTTTCAACCGTTTTACGTTCTGGAACTAACTTATTTACATAGTACTAAATGATAAAATAAAACAAGTCTGTTGTGATGAAAAACCTACCAAATTATCCAAAAACTATCCTCATTAAATATCATCTAATGGTTCAACCTCATGGTGTATAAATAACTTCTTATAAGGTATTTTAAACTCATGATACATCCTTACATACATGTAAAAACAATTCGGGATGTTTATCCACAATCTACGTGAACCTCTAATCTTGTGTATACGTGAACTATTCTAGAAAATTATGAAAAAAACACTCTTGAATAGTGTATTTATACTATATAACTCATCCAATGGACCATAAAATTACTTAATGAAATATTAATAAACCATATACATATATATAAGGTTTTTTAACTATTTTTTAATTGATTTAATTTCGTTATACATGAAATTAATATGATGAAATCATTTAGATACACGGTATGGTGAATTTTTGAACCAAACTTTCATTCATTGGGTTTTCCCCTTTCACACTATTTTTAGTATGGTTATTCCCTAAAAATATTTTATTCATTATTATTTTGCATTTTCTAGGATATAATGTTTTCCCATATAATTTTATTGCAAACACAATGTTTTCAATAATAACTCTTCTTTCCAAAACACACCATTTATATGCCACACAAGGTTGATGGTACTTGTATCTAGTGTGTTATTCCCTCTTTAATTTTGGACCCCAATATTTATTAAAGTTTTCATTATGATGTGAAACTAATTATTTTACATGGGTTGTTTTATGTTCAATATAGATATATTTTATATGTGGAATTAATGATAAAATAAATGTGATGATGTGATGGGTGGGCCTGTAATTATTTAGCGCTCCAATGCATTGGGTAATGTGAATAATCTCATGACTAAAGGGAAAAATGAAGAAACATAATGCAATATTTATTCACAACAATTTGTGTTATTTAACCACTATGACTTAAGATTTCATTTTTTTGAATTTCCACAATCCATGATATTATCTAATGATTCCTCTAATAATTATGATGCTGATGTTATGACTATTCTCACCCCATCTTATATTGTTTAATGTTCTTATATATCCTCTTAATAGGATTTTAGCTATCCCATTTTTATATATATCCTAATGTTACTACATTTACTAAGAAGTACACGAGGGCCAATGAGAATCTATATAATAAGGAAATAATTAATTTTTCATGTTTAATGTGGTAAATGTTATCTATGGTCATCATTTTCCAATGTTAATAAACTGTTAGATCTACTTTGGGAAATTTTTTTATGATTTTTATCATTAAAATGATTTAAAAGTATTGTAATAAATGTTGGATTTCTATAGTTGATATCAGATCCATGGTTTAGTTGATTTGGAAATTAGGGTTTAAAACCTTGTTGAAAACCCTAATAAGAGACTAAGAATATATACACACACAAGAAGATTTTATAAATATAGGGATCCCATAAGATATGATTTTACAATTTATTACAATAAGGAATAAATTATTTATTAATAAATAATTGACTTTTGTTTTCTTATAATATTTTCTATTTTAGAAAATGGTGGAAACTAATAGACACTAGTCCAACAACCTATTCGAGGGACAATGCAGCGGTCGCCCGAACAACATCTGCATTACTTTGGGAGGTGGATTTATTATCATTATTGAAATTCATAAAAACAATCTTAGGTTATGGAATATAACTAGAATAATTTGGAATTTCCTCCCTTGCCTAATAGGGAGGAACTGGATATCTGGGGTTATAAGAAGCAAGGACCACCAATGTTTAGTGGGTATTCCGATCAAATAGGTGCAAAAAATAGGTCAACTCGATGAAGAAGATACATTCTATGATTCATTGTTCAGATATGGAGTAGGTGAATCTTTGTATTTAATATCTTGATGGTGAGGCCATCCAATGGTGGGATTTGAATAATAACAACAAGTCAAGGGAAGTAATTTAAGAGTTGGCATGGGAAGACAGTAAAATAATGTTTTGTAATAAGTATTTCCAACAAACATTTCTTATAAAGATAGAAAGATAATTCATTGAGCTGAAGTAGAAGGATGTTGAATCTGTCATCACCTATTAATCAAATTTCATAAGTCTTTTGAGGTTTACTTTCTTTTTTTTCAACAATTATAAGAAAATTGTTAGACTCTTTATAAGATTAAAACCACATGTTCTAAAGGCTCCAACAATTTAAGACATTGGGAGTAATGAAGAAGTAGTTAGATGTGCACTCAATGTGGAGATGGAGTTTTGATAATGGTCCCATTAATATGGTGATAATATACGAAATATGGAGTTTCATCCTAGTGGATCCAATGAGAAAGGTGGAAATAAAATTCAACCACCCACATGTAAAAATGTGGGAATAAGTGTAACGAGCATTATATTAATATAATAATAATTTTTTGATATATATTAATATTTATAAATAAGATATGAGTTTTTTATGTGAATGGGGTTTATTTTTCTAATAGCGTACTTGACAAGCAACGACGAGTTTCTCCAAAATCTTATATTTCACACAACATTGAGTTGTAATAAAAAATAATAAAATATTATTATTATTATTTTAAATGATAGTTAACACCTAGATATTGGAATGGTAGGAATGAATAATATCAAATATATTTTTAAATATAGTTTACACATGGTTAAATGTTGATTCATATATTACCAAATTTATTATAAATTTAAATAAAAACCAATTGAATATAATAGATGATGTTTTTATGATAACCTATTAAAAAGTGAATAATTGTGTTTTTATATCACTCTTTGTGTATATTTATTTAATGAAAAATATATAATATATATTAAATTTAGTGTTTTCAATTAATCTTATATTTTATATAGATATGATATAATAATAAATTCATTTGTTTCGGATAATACATGTATTTATCTAAAAATGCAGTTTTTTCAGCGTTTTGATGGAGAACTCATTTTAAATATATTTTTTACAGTTTGATATGATTTATTTGAAAAAATAATATTATTATTTATAATTGTAACATCCAAATTTACAGTGGATAAAATTTTGGTATTTTTCAGTGAAATTTCATTTTTAAATGAATAGTCAAAAATAATGCATTTTAATTCAAAACTGCCTTTTAATCTAACATATTAACGTAGGTAAGTTTTGGGTTTAATTGGGTTTAAATTTAATATTATTATTATTTTACAATTTAATCCAATTTAGTTCATTTTATGTAATATCAATATTTAATTATAGGTAAAAACATGTCAATCTTTTGATATATGTTATTTCATAAAAACACTTTTTTGGTTTTAACATTGGGAATTAATTTTAAATTAATTTATTCACCTTTTTTTATTTTTTATTTTGAAAATGGATTCCATATTTTGATTCATCAGCTCTAAATTATGTAAATAGGTAACATTAATTTTTTTGTCTTTATGAATAATAATTTCAGTAAATATTATATTTATCATGGTTAAAGGGTAAATATGATAAATATGGGTAAAAAATAATATTACAATATTATTAAATTACCCTAATACATGTAAAAAACATTTTATAATATATTTCAGACCATTGGGATTTGTGGGTCGATTTTAGGACCCCATGGAGAAACTTTTGCGTGAATATGACATTTAAGGGCTTTAATTTAATGTTTTAGAAAATTTAACCTAAACATGTATCTTTTAGTAAAACAATTTTTATTTGGGGCTATATAAGTAATAAATTAGACTATAAAAATTAATTATAAATCTATAAATATTTTCTACATCATGGTATTTTATTTAAAATTTTTACAAATCAAATAAATAAATATATTAATAACACACTGATGATGTCATGATTACATTTTTAATGAATGCAAAGAATAAATGTGATTATAAATATTAATATAAATTTTGTATGAATCTTTTTAGGCCATCCACAAATTTTACGGTTGATTATGACTTGTTATATTTTAATTTATGAATTTATTTAAAAACAATAATGTTGTTATGGATTTTTAAAAAATTCAGGATATGAATAGTATAAACAATGAATGAAATTAATTTTAATAAAAAATACTATTTTATTAAATAATATAATAGTCCTAATAATAAAATATTCGTCTAAATTACTTATATAATGTAGTATATGTCATTAATTAACCACTTGTGGTTCTTTAGGATTTTTATTTTAACTATGATAACCATATATATGAATATACAAAAAGACATGCTAATAGTTAAATTAGTTACCTAAAGGTCAAAGCTAAAAGATAAGGATAAATTTGAAACTAAAAAATCTCTAAAACATGTTGGATGAGAATATTTCTAACACTCCTAGTTTCTTATTATAATTAAATTATTTTTGGAATTTTTGAAAAGAGAAATTCAGATTATAATAAAACAATCTTTCAAACATTCCTAATCTACCCCTCCTCCCTCTTATAAAAGGCCACCAACTCTAACCCTTACTCACACATCTCAATCCCCCTTAATTCATCCAAAATTCTCCCCATTAATCTCCCTACATCCCACTCTTCCTCATGTAATCCTTACCTTAGACATAGGGAAATTCAAGCAATCCTTTTGGCTCAAATCAAGGAGATTTACCCATTTTTAGAGGTAGCATCTTCTCTAATGCTCATTTTCAATATTCTACTTCATCACTACGTATTCTATTATTATTAATTTATTACATAACATAACATGTACAACCTCTATACTATTATGTTATTATGATAATTATTCGAACTACACTTAAACACACTTCCATCTAATTGATTTAGATCATACAGTTTCTATGGATGTCGAACTACTGGCTCACAAAATGATAATTGTTCAATTAACCAACACCACCTCTCTTGGTCTCCATTATGATGGAAATATTATTATATTATATAAAAAAATTATATTTTTTTATTGTTATTTAATTTTAATTTACAACATACATTTATGCTTTTCATGATGTATAAGAAGGATAATTTCATTTGAGGAAGCGTGGACTACCACCCCTCAATGTGATATGACTAGTTAATGCCATACATAGAACATATACAAGATTGCATGAATCAACATATGTAACATATATAAAATATGATATTATAATGGAATTATAATATATATATGTATCGTTATGTTAATATTCCATTAAATATTAAATAAAAATGAATGTATCATTTATGTGTACGTACAACTACCGTATCCATGAACAATGAATTTCATTTCTTATCTTCAAATGTTAGGGAATATTATAAATACATATATAAAATATATATGTGATTTATATATATATGTGTGTGTGTGTGAATAATATTCTTTAGATAATAGACATTTGACCACAGGGACAAATTTTAATTATAACATGGTCATTTTCGACTCAAGTACCCAATATCGTAAAAGCGTCTGATGTTGACATGAATAATTATGTATTTTTTTAACATGGAAATAAGTACTAAGAAAGGAATAATAATCTTAAAAAAATTTCTAGAGAAAGTCTAAATTAACTTAATTTTATTATTAAAGAAATTAAAAAATGAACGAGTAAATTCAGACACCAGGTAAGGAACTTCATCTCAATCTCCTTTATCTAAGGAATATTTCAATATAATATACCTCTTGGTTTTATACGATATATAATAAAAACCATTGAATTTTACATTCATTTAATGGGAATATTTTTTCTATTAACGATTTTATTAAAATACTATAGGAATTTTTTTAACTTATGTGGAGATAATGACCTATCCACCACCATAATAATTATTTGGATTCCTCTATATGACTTAAGGTATTTAAATGGAAAATAATTCACTTATTCCCTTTTGGGTTTTGTCGTATTTAAAAAGGTTTTTTAAATGGATTTATATTTTCAATATGATGAAAATATTTATTGTGATTTCAAATGAAATTTTATTAGTTAAATATCAATATTTTTAATATTTGATATCGTATGATATTATAATGGAACTTGAACATTTTAAAGGTCATTATGTGATAATCCAATAAAGGGTGGTTACTTGATAAACCAAATGATGGGTGGTTTTGTGATAAACCAGGGATGGGTGGTTACATTATAACCTCAATGCATTGGGTATGGAAGTTAGCCGTATGGATATTAAATTTAGTGATATATGTGGAAGATGATTGTATGGTTATTCCATTTATGTATGTTTATGTCCCAATTAACATTTATGTGATATACGTTGATTTCTATACGATTTATGGTAATCTTTTGGTACAATAATGTTATGAAATTAGCTTATATTCAGTGCTGTCTTTTTTATTCTTCTATTGGGTGATATGTATTTCATTATGACACATTATTTATGGTTTACATGTTGTTTGGATAAACGTAAAGTTTTCGTTTTTTATGTTTCTCGTAGTGTGAGTTTTATGCCCATCCCAAGTTTTGAAATGTTTTTCACATGAAATTAAGATGAATAGGGTCAAGGATGAGATCAAGGAAAATTCATTCTATCTGAAACATATAAATAAATATGTTTCATTTATAAGAGTTTTTTTAAAAAAATGTATAGTGAGTATATGTTTTTACTTTTAATATTCAAGTTGTTATGTATAAGTCATGACCTAATTATCTAATGCTATAAACCTAAAAATATCCTCAATGTGAATTATTAATGTAATTCAAGTCTTTATAATGTTTATGTTGTGGAACTTACAGTGGGTATCATATGTCTATAAAGATTACATTAGAGAACTAGGGAAAAAAATGTTTAACAGATCAGCATTTTTTACGTCGGTTCTATATAACCAATGTGCAAAAGCATTAATGATCAATAAATCACATCGGTTATTATATAACCGACATGATATATCCATCATGGTCCATATTTTAGTCATTTATAAAATAACCGATGTCAAATATACATATATTTTCATGTTTGCATCGGTTATTGTATAACCGATGTGAAAATTGATTCTAGTGTGCTTTATCATATCGGTTATAAAATAACTGAGGTGATAAGGGAAATCTTGGTACATTTCCACGTCGGTTATAAAAAAATGTGATAAATACAATCTTATATATCTATCAAGTCGGTATAAAGTGACATATATCATGTTGTTTATAAAATAACTGACGTGATAAATAGTTTACCACGTCGGTTATTAAATAACTGACGTTCTAAATCTTTCACATGATTTACCACACCCCATATTCAGTGGTTCTGTTTTCTTTGATCAGGAGCCTTGTGACTTGTCTCTCACACAGAAAAAACCTAGAATCTATTCATCGAAGTCATCCCCTCCAGCCACGTTTTTCCAACATCATTCTTTATATTTATTTTTATCAGATCTATCTAGCCGACTCAAAACAGTCAATTAAGCCACACACGACTCCTTTTCAGCTTTTTTTCATGATTCCCTAAACTAATTTTTTGAGATGTGATTTTTCATTGATCTTGCTATCATGGTTAGTTTCATAGTTTTCATCTATACCATGAAAAATTCCTTTCTGGTAAAATAAACCTTTGGAAGTGATATCAAGCAAGTTTACGATTTTTGTGTGTTATATCATGTGTGTGTGCGCGTACATGGGGTTTTCAAGGGTTATGGGGACTGTGTACGTTGGTGGGGGTATCCAAGGGGTTGTTTGGGATTTCTAGTTGGGTGGGGGGTGTCCAAGGGGTGTCAAAGGGGGTGAGGGCGGTGTCCGGGGGGGGGGGGATGTCCAAGGGGGTCGGGGGGTTTCCAAGGGGTGTGTGGGATGTCAAAGGGGGTGGGGGTGGTGCCCGAGGGAGTGTGGGTCTCTCCAAGGGTGGTGGGGGATGTCCAGGGGGTTTGGGGGGTGTCTAGAGGGTTTGGGGCTATCCAGTGTGTCCATGGAGATGGGGGGGGGGGGCAGTCCATGGGTGTGGGGGGGGGGGGGGGGATGGCGGTCCAAGGGGGATGGGGGTGTCGAAGGTGGTGGGGTGTCCAAGGGTGTTGGTGGGTGGGGGTGTCCAAGTGGGTGGGGTCCTATCCAGAGGGTTTTGGGGGTTGTCCAGAGGGGCTGTCAAGAGGGTTGGGGGTGTCCAGTGGTTTTCCAAGGGGGTAGGGGGTGGGGGTGGTGACCAGGAGGGGTTAGGGGATATCTAGAGGGTCGGGTCCGTCCAGTGGGTGAGGGGGCAGTCCAGATTTGTGGGGGCTGTCCAAGGGGGTGGTGGTGTCCAAAAGGTGTCCAAGGGGGTGGAAGTGGTGTCAAGAGGGTTTGGGGGGCTGTAAGGATGGTTGGGGGTTACCAGGGTGTCCAAGATGGGGGTGGGGGGGAATCCATGGGTGTGGGGGGGGGGGGTGTCCAAGGGGGTTGTGGACAATCTATAGGGTTTGGGGGTTCTTCGATGGGGGGATTTCCAGTGGGTTGGTGTGTCCATGGGGGTTTCCATGGGGGTAGGAGGTGGGGGTGGTGTCCAAGAGGGGTGGGGGTTTTCAAGGGGGTGGGGATGTATAGAGGTGTGGGGGTTGTCCAGGGGGTGGCAGCGCTATCATGAGGGGTGGGGGGGGGGGTTGTCCAAGGGGGTGGTGGTGTAAAGGGGTGTCCAAGGGGGTGGGGTTGGTGTCTAGGTGGTGGGGGCTATCCTATAGGGTGGTGGTGTCTAAGGTGGTGGGGGTGGTTTCCAAGGGGGTGGGGGTAAGTGTCAATTTGGATTGACTATTGCATCGTGGTTTGTGAGTGTATGAAAAGATTCTTGTAATGTTTCATTGATATTATGCTATAATTTATTAGTGTTTTCTATGGGGGTGGGGGTGTTGTCTATGTTGGTGGGGGTGGTGTCCAAGTGGGTCGGTACAGTCTATGTTTGAGGCTTCCACTATGATTTTAGGGATTCAAGAATTATGAAAAAATGAGGGGTGATTCAACATGATTCTATTAGGTTATATATAATTTGACCAGTCATTGACTTTGAGAAAATTATGGGTAATGGGGGAGACCATGTCATGGTTTTCAAAGATGCGCAGTTATCCTGGTCCCATAGTGCCGTGATGATGGGCTTTACATTGTGATTTTCTCCATCCAAGTTTTTATTTTAAATTTGATTTTATTCTCAGGTTTACTACATTTTATTCAATTTTATATCAACTATTCGAGGCCTCATGGTTTTCTTGTATTCCATGTAATTTCCTTAAATAATTTACTTATTCCATGTTCTTCTTCATTTATTCTTTCTTTCATTTTTTATTTGTCGCCCACATCTCCATCTCCTTCATTCAACCTATTGTTATGGATGTTTGGTCATTATTAAGTTGAAGGTTCAATATAAATCGGTGTGTACTAGGGTTATTAGGAGGGGTGGGGGTGTCCAAGGGGGTGGGGTGTTGTCTTGTGGGGTGGGGGTTGTTCAGGGGGTGGGGGATGTCTATAGGGGTGGGGGATGTTCAATAGGGTGGTGGTGTCCAGGGGGTGTCCAGGGGGGGTAGGGGGTGGGGGTGGTGTCTAGGAGGGATGGGGTGTCCAAGGGGTGGGGGCAGTCTAGAGGGGTGGGGGATGTCCAGGGGTGGGGGTTGTCTAGAGGGGTGGGGCTGTCTAAGGGGGTGGTGGTGTCCATGGGGGTGTCCAAGGGGGTGGGGTGGTGTTCGGGTGGAGGGGGCTGTTCACGGGGTTGGGGTGGTGTCCAAGGTGGTGGGGTGGTGTCCAAGGAGGCGGGGGTGTTTTCCAAGTGGGTAGGGTTTCCAGGGGTGGGGCAGTGTCCATGGGGGTGGGGGTGATGTCCAGGGGGAGGGGGTGGTGTCCAGGGGGTGTGGGGTTGTCCGGAGGGGTGGGGGTGTCTAGAGGTATCAAATCGTTAGGATATATGTAATTTTTAGTAGTGAATTTATACATATTTTAATATTTATAATTCATATTTATTTTTTTGGAAGGGTGAATTTGGTATCCAGTTTCACCTGGATATATTCATTGTGAACCATAAGAACAAAGGATCCAAGATGAATTTAAAAATATTATATCTAACTATATATTCTTTTTAAAATCATATTCAAGTATATTTTTTTAAATATGCAACGATTTGTTTTATATTTTAAAATTTTTTAACATTCAAATTATGATTTTTTCCATATAAACATTGATTTGTCTTATCTAAAAATGATGTCTAATTTTGATATTTTTTATAGGTAATAATGAGTCGAATTTTGATTATGGCGCATTGAATGGGAAATGGATATGAGTAAGGTGTTGATTCCTTTTTGGAATTTTCTAAACGAAATGTCCCAAGAAGTGACATTTTTTTCTGTCCATGCCTAAAATGTTTGAATATGAAGAAGTTGAAAAGTAAAGAAATAAAAGAACATCTAATTTGTCATGGTTTTAATCCGAGTTACAACCCTTGTATTTGGCATGGTGAAACTGGATGGAATGTCACTAACGATGATGATTTGCAAGATGGTAACTATGATGGAATTTTAGAATCGATTCACGATATTGTTACTGAACAATAGAGACAGAACCGACAGTTTCATGTCTATATGGTGATGCTAAAAAAACTATTATATCTGGGTTGTACATATTTTTACGGTTTTTTTTGGCAGTGTTACGATTGATTAACCTGAAGGAGAAACATGGATGAAGTGACATAAGTTTTATAGAGCTGGTATAATTGATGAAATACATTATTCCAAAAGATAACGATATTCCGAATTCACTTTATAAGGCCAAGAAAATATTATGCCTGATGGGATTGGGATACAAGAAAATACATGCCTATCTGAAAGACTATCAGATATATAGGAAGGAATATAAATTTTTATCACAGTGTCCTAAATGTGGTAATTCATGGTATAAGGTGAAAGATAAATCACTAGATGATATAGAGATTACAATGATCCCTTCAAAGGTATTTTGGTATCTTCCTATAATTCATCGTTTACAACATTTATTTTCTAATTCACATGATTCCAAAAGGTTAATATGGAATTCTGATGAGCGGTTATGTGATGGAAAAATAAGTCATCCAACTGATTGTCTACAATGGAAGAAAATAGATGAGTAATAACCTTCATTTGGAAATGAAATTATAAATCTCACACTAAGCTTGTGCACATATAGAATGAATCCATACCAATCCCTCAGTAGCACACATAGTTCATGGCCTATTATATTGGTAATTTAAATCCTCTCTCTTGAAGATTCTATGAAGCTCAAATATATCATGTTGAGTATAATGATCTATGGTCTGAAGCAACCTGGAAATGATATTGATGTTTTCGAATCCCCATTGATTAATGATTTGAAACATTTATGGAAGGACGATATTATGGTGTATGATTCTTATAAAATGGAATATTTTCAACTGCATGAAGTTATTTTGTTCACAATAAATGACTTCCAAATATATGGAAATTTTTCTGGATACTATGTTAAAGGTCATAAAGAATATCCAATTTGCAAAGAACATGCTTCATATTGTCAATTTCATCATGGGAGGAAAATAGTGTACATGGGTTATCGAAATTTTTGCCTATGGACCACTCTTATATAATACTAAAAATGGAATTCAATGGATCACTAAAATTTTATATTTCTCCAAAGGCTTTATCCTCGGATATGTATTTTGATATGGTTGAAAACCGTGTTATGACATTGGGAAAGACATGGAAATATAGTAATGATAGACATATTTGGAGGAAAAGGTCAATATTTTATGAGCTACCATATAATATATATCATGAAGTTAAATATAATATTGATTCCATGCATGTGTAGAAGAATATTTGTGATAGTTTTATTGGAACATTGTTAGTTAATAAATGAAAGACAAAAGATGGGTTGAATGAAATATTTGACATACTATCAATTGGAATATGTTTGGAGTTAGCTCCCACTCCTAAAAGAAGACGAGCATTTCTTCCCCTGGTTTTTCATACATTATCCAAGAGGAGGAAAATTAGCTTTTGTCAGTGTCTTCTTGATATCAAAGTGCCTCATGGTTATTCATCAAATGTAAAAAAAATTGTCTCATTAAAGGACTTGAAGTTGATAGGTATGAAATCTCATGATTGTCACGTCTTGATGCAAAACTTCTACCATTTTCATTGTGTGGAATCTTGCCCATTTGTGTCAGAAAGACAATAATGATGTTGTGTTATCTTTTAAATTAAATTTTTAATAAGGTGATTAATGTTAATGCTTTGAACATTTTTGAAAAGGATGCAATTTTTATACTTTTTCAATTGGAAATGTATTTACCTTCAACTTTTTTTTCATATAATGGTGCATTTAATGATACATCTGGTTTGAGAAATAATGCTTTGTGGACATATATATATTTTCATTTGATGTATCATTTTGAAAGGTAAATGAAAATATTTAAGGGGTATCTTAAGAATCCATATCGACCCCAAGCCTCTGTTATTAAAAATTATATTTTTGAGAATGTTTCAGTGTTTTGTACGACCAACCGGGTTGTGGCGCAGTACATAGGTTTTCCTCTATCACTCCATGAATGAGTTAATAATGAGGGAAAGGGGATTCGTGTCTTGAAAGTCAAATCATTATCATCAGAACAGATGAAATGTTAGAAACATGCTTCTTTAATTACTTAGTTGATGTTCAGCCATATATCCCACTGCATATTAATGAGTTGAAACAATTTCATCAAAAGAAGAATGAAATGTGGATTTTGAATGAACACAAAAAAACATTTTTTTCATGGTTTAAAAAGTCCTTGCTTGGTAGATCAAATGTATCAAAGACATTAAAATGGGTAGTGGGTGGTTCATGTTTAAATGTGATAACATGGTCTGGTTATGACATTAATGGGTATAAATTTCCTATGAAAGCTCATGACAACGAAAGTGTAGTTCAGAATAGCGGTGTATTGGTGTTTAGAGAAGAAATGTATTTTTTGAGTGATAAAGACATAAACCCAATTTCTGAATCATGTTCAAATTATGGAGTGATTGAGGACATATGTGAGGTTTATTACTTTAAAATTAGTGTTCCTATTTTTAATTGTAAATGGTTTATTGGTAAAAATAGTGTCAGACACGATCAAATTGGAATGAAAGTTGTTAATCTGAATATATTAGAAGACACAATTGATTCTTTTACAATTTCAACACATGAAAAACAAATTTTCTATATAGTAGATAAATCAGATATACAGGGGGGTGTTGTTTTACAAGGGAAAAAAACAATATGTTGGGGAGGATGAACATGATGAAGATTCTGATTTATGTGAGATCCCTACTTCCCTGGAAATATCAATAGAACATAATGATGAGCATGTTGAAGACATGGTTTGTGACATAAAGAACGATCACAACGAAGGAATTTGAAAAAACAATCCATTTGTACATTCCTAAAATTACTGGTAACATTTGTTTATTTCTTGATTACATTTATTATTTTCATAAAATGATATGCAATGTATGGTTTTTTATTAAAACATGTATTAAATAAAAATAAGTATAAGTTTTTTTCTTTTATTTTTTTAGTTTACTTTATCATGTTTATGATTACAAAAATCATATATCTATTATGTTTGTTCAGTGACAATTACTTTACCATGTTTACCATGTTTACATGGTTTACCATGTTTACTAGGTTTACCATGTTTACCATGTTTACATTGTTTACCATATTTATCATCTTTACCATCTTTACTATCTTTTCCATTGTTTATCATTCTTACCATATTAACCATATTTACTATTACATAACTTAGTACAATTTTCTATTTTCTATTTACATTAGTATTTTAATATTTGAATTTTTATATTTGTGAAATAATGATTGTTTTTTTGATTTTACTGATAATGATAGATCAATCAGTTGATCAGCCACATGATTCTGGAGATGATATTATTGGTCATAGCTCTAGGGAGGAACATTCACATGATACTCTTGATGTTCTCCAATCTTCCTCATGTGCTCCCATTATGAGAAAGATTTCAAGTGTTGGTAAACGTGGGTGCACACATTTACCAAAATTATCACTTTCACGTACCCAGGATCAGAGGATACTCATTGATTATGATGATGATGATATTCTTAGATGTCCAAATGCAAATTATTTTAGGAGTTTTGTATCAACTCAGGGTAATATAAATGTAATCATTTTCTATGATGACTGGAGATGTGTAGACAGAGGAATAATCTCTCAGTTGTGGGGGACGATTTTGGTAAGATATTTTTGTATTGTTTTCCTATTCTTTAAATGTTTATAGTATATATAATATGTTTGACCTCTTTTTTATCTGATGACCTTTGATATTCTTGACACTAGAGGAGTATGGAAGAAATTTCTATCGATGGATGTCAATAGATGGAGGGATTTCAATTCAACCCTATCATCTGATTTTATTTTTTTTCATAGGAGTCATGACAATCCATGTCATATATATGCTTTCATAGATGAAGACACATGGATACAGTTTGTTGAAAGTAGAAGAAAAGATTCATTTTTGGTAAGGGAAATGTAAACTTTTATAAGCTATCATATATAAATGATTTTATTAATGTTTTATTAATGATTTCTTATTCTTAATTTACAACAAACAAGGAAATCTAATAAAAAGATATAATCTAAAAACGAATACCCTCATAGTTTATCTCGAGGAGGGTATATATTATTGGAAGAACAAATGATGGTGGAAAAATTACAAAATCTAAGAGCTGAGTCTTCTAGCTGTAGACATGTGACCCCTCCATCCCATCCATCTAGACATAAAAATGGAAGAGATCTCAGATGGGCAAAAAAGGGTAATATGATTCGGATGATTCAAGGATCGTATCTGAGAGGATTGTAAGATATCTATTTTATTTATTTATGTTAAATATTTTCTTCATATAATTTCAATAATTATAGAAATGTTAAAATAATGAATATAGGATTGTCTTGAGTAGAATAGCTCACAAGGGGTATTTATTGCTGCTGGGAGGAAGGATATCTTATCTGTAGTATTGGAAAAGCCCTAACATCCTGGTCGTCTACGAGGATATCCAGCAGGTTTATCGTTAAAAATGTGTTTCCAGGTTCATCATCTTTTTATGTTGAGGGTGTTTATAAAATAAATGAATCCATGGAGGCTGTAGTTCTTAATATTAATGCGAAAATGGAGGAAAATATTAGATCATCGGTATAGTCTATGTTTTCAGACATGTAAAGAAAATTTCAGACTGCAGCTCCCACTCCTCCACCTCCCCCTACAGACCCCATTATTTATCCTCCACCTCCGCCAGTAGCTCCAACTTCCCCACCTCAGCCTGCAGACCCCATTTTTTATCCTAATCCACTGCCACAACATCATACGTATTGTGAGTTTTATGATGATGATCCTCAATGTCATATAGTAGCATATAGGTTGGTATATTTTATAGGAAATACAGTTCGTCATAAAAAATTTGAGGTAGAGAATCAGAGGGTCACTGTACATGATATTATATAAATATCAGCATGAGTACCATTGCCTACAAATGAGGTGACGACAATTGGACATAGTATTGTCCATTATTTAATTTGTCATCCTGACTTCATCAACTAATTACCATAGAGGTATGCATGTTATATCAACTATTTTAATTTTTTATTAAAGTGGTTTTATCATTTGAAAACTAATATATTTTTCTATTTATTTTTACATGAATACATAAAAGGTAAAGAAATACTATATTGACAACAACAATGATAAATGGATATGGCATCATATAAAGATTCTATTAGTCTTGACATATTGTAATGATATTCAAATTTGTTGGTGTATCATAGTGAGTTTCCAATGAAAGCTCATGCTTGTGGATGGGAAATAACTGTGAGGATTGTGAAAACTGATATCATAGATCTTGTCACTGGAGGTAAGTTGGGCATGAATGTGGTTCAAATTTTTTCCATGTAATTCCAAACACATTTTCTCTATGTTATATTTATTAAAAATGTATACTAATGTATATTTTGTATTAGGTATATTTATAACATTTTTGATATGAATGAGAGGACAGATGTATAAGGATTCATGGACCCACATATGTTTTCCCCTGAAGCATGGGAATTGGATGAGGAACAAAAGAATTCTTTATATTGATGAAAGACTTGAATAGAATATAGTCACACAATGATCGATGATTCCATTTTGTGAGAGGTATGAAGCAGATCTCTCTCAAAGAGTTTATGATCTTTTAACATAAATACCAATAACCTTAATTTTTCTTTTATCAGTGATCATTGTATGTTAGGGTTTTTTCCCATGGGATAAAACACTTTATTGGATATGCTCGGTCCCTGGTGATGAGTGGGAATATTTTAAAAAAAAATAGGAAATGTATGTTTCAATTTATCAATAGTTTTATATATTATAATGAATTTTAAATTTATCCCATTCGTATTATTTTTTAATAGGGGATTGGTCTACTTTTGAAAAAACACAATGAAAAGGATTGAGAAGATCAAATATGTAAATGTAATGGTAAATATACATTTATAATTTTTAATTTTTGATTTATTACATAAAAATAATATATTGAATTTACACTCATTGAAAATGAATTGTCATGAACAAACAGGAGTCATCAAATGAGGATATTATATGTTATGATTTATGTATGAAATAATTACAAATGGGAAAGTTGTCAACATTGACCTGGTAAGATTTTCCTTTTAAACATTTCCATAATATTTCATTTGATTTACTGATTATACACGTTAACTATTATCCTTTTAATTTGAAGCTATTTGATGAACCTCAACCCTACAATTCTCAAGATTTCAAACACTTACAAGTGGAATGGTCCAATTATTTTAGAGGTGTGATTGGATTTTAGTTGTTTGTAGTGTAAAATGTAATTTTGAATATTGTCATTATAATTGAGTATTTGGTAGTCATTTTGGTTGGATATAGTTATTTTAAGTTGATATTGAACATTTTAAATGTTATTTATGTGAATGTTTAATTTTTCTCTACTTCTTGTTTTGGTCTACTTATGATGGTTTTTCAGGTATGGATTCTGGTCTGGGGGGGGGGGATGGGTTCCAAGGGTGTGGTGGGGGTGTTCAATGGGGTTGGGGTATCAACGAGTGTGGGAGGACTATCTAGTGGGGTGGGGTGGGGTGTCCTGGGTGTCCATGAGAGTGGGGGGGGGGGGGGCAGTCTAGGTGATGGGAGCATTTCGAGGAGGGTAGAAGGGATGTCCAGGGGAGTGTGGGGGCTATCTAGGGGGTGTCCAGGGGTGTGGGGGTGTCCTATGGGGTGAGGGGGGTTTCCAGGGGTGTTGGAGGGATGTCCAGGGGGGTCCAGGGTGTCCATGTGGATGGGGGGCAGTCCAGGGGTGGGAGTAGACGTGACTCCATTCCTCAGGGGGGATGAACGCCACTAGAAGGTACTCATCACTCCCACATGCGAAGCATGAGCACTCAAAATGTTCCACCAATTCTTTCTACCCCTGTAAACATGATTCATTAAATCGCTTTGATACCATTATAACCAGGGGAAATGTCGTCATGTGTGACGGTGTTTTCCCATGGTTATACTGGCATCAAAGTGATAGAATGAATGATGTTTACAGGGGAATAAATCATTGGTGAAACATTTTGAGAGCTCAAGCTTCACATGTGGGAGTGATGAGTAACTTCTAGGGGCGTTCAGCACCCCGAGGGATGGAGGAACTTCATCTTGCCACACCAGCTATCTAGGGGATGTCTAGGGGTGGGGGTAGTCCATGGGTGTGGGGGTGTCCCAAGGTGTCATGGGGGATGTCCAGTGGATTGGGAGGGTGTCCAAGAGGGTGGCAGGGATGTCAAGGTGAGTGGGGGGGATGTCCAGGGGTGTCCAGTGGTGTGGGGGCTATCCCTGGGGTGGGGCAGTCCGGGGGTGTGGGGGCATCCAAGAGGGTGGGGGGTTGTCCAGGGGTGTGGGGTACTATCCAGGGGGTGGGGGCAGTCTAGGGTTGGGGGGTGTTCAGGGGTGTGGTGGTGGGGGGGGGGGGTGCATATTGGGGTGGTAGGGGGTGGTTTGGTCGATTTTGGTCTATTTTTTGGTAAATTTGTGGTCTGTTTCAAGGTTGTGGGAGGGTTATCCAGGGGTGTGGGTCTGTACTCTAGCGGGTGGGGGTATACATGAGGGTTGGGGTTTGTCCAGGGATGTGGGGGCTGTCTAGGGGGTGTGGGCAGTCCAAGGGTGTGGGGGTGTCCATGATGTTGGGGGTTGTATAGGGGTGTGGGGGGGGGGGGGTTGTCTTGGGGGTGGGTCAGCCCATGGGTGTGGAGGTGTCCAGGGGTGTGGTGGGGGTTGTCCAGTGGGGTGGGGGGGGGGGGGGGGGGTTCTGGTCTATTTTTGGTAACTGTTTGGTCTATTTCAGGGGTGTGGGAGGGTTGTCCAGGGGTGTGGGAGTGCTATCCAGAGGGTGGGGGTATACATGAGGGTGGGGGATGCCTAGGGGTGTGGGGGCTGTCCAGGGGGTTGTGGGGTAGTCTAGGAGTGTGGGGATGTCCAGGGGTATGGTGGGGTCTGTCCAGTGGTGTTGGTGGGGGGGGGGGGTAATGGTCTATTTTTTGGAAACATTATGGTCTGTTTCATGAGTGTGGGAGGGTTGTCTAGGGGTGTAGAAGTGTTGTCCAGGTGGTGGGGGTATAAAGGAGGGTGGGGTGGGGGATTCTCCAGGGGTGTGGGGGTGGTTCAGGGGGTGGAGGGGTAGTCCAGGGGTGTGGGGGGGGGGGGGGTTCCTGGAGGTTGGAGGGTTGTCCTGGGGTGTGGGGGGATGTCCAGGGGGTGGAGACAATTTAGGGCTTCAGGGGTGTCCAGGGGTGTGGTGGGGTTGTCCAGTGGGGTGGTGGTTATGGTCTGTTTTGGTCTATTTTTGGTAACCTTTTGGTCTGTTTCAGGTAATTTGGCTACGCATAGGAGTGGTACAGTTATATTTAAATTTTTTTTACGTCGATTGTTTCATTACCGATGAAAAAATGCATTGGGATTAGTTTTAACATCGATATTTGGAAACTGACATAATAACATCATGGGAAATGGTTTTTACGTCGATTATTTCATAATAGACCTAATAAATTGAAATGGATATTTTTTTACATTAGTTATTTTATAACCGACGTCATAGATATGTTTTCACGTCCGTTATTATATAACCGACTATAGAAACTGCTTGGAAGATAGGTTTATCACGTCAGTTATAAAAATAAACGATGTGATAAACACTTTGGAGGAGTGCTTTATGACCCCTGTTATTATATAACTGATGTGAATGGGTATATACCACGTCAGTTATTAAATAACTGACTTAATAACCCATGACTCCGAACCGTTTTCCACATCAGAGTTTTACAAACCGACATGGAAAATGCTTCGGATTTGTGTTTTTCATGACAGTTGTAAAATAATTGATGAAAAAACCAATGTTTATAATTTTTCCTATAATAACGTCGGCCAAAAGATGAAAATATAAATAAAAAATAACCGTCGTAAAATTTTTTTTGGCACTAGTGGAGGTTTCGGTGTTATTTAAGTATAAGTGACATAACCATAAGGGTTATCATATTACAAATGGTAATTATTATTTTAGTTATATTGATTGAGTATAAGATAACATAAATACATATATATTAGTATTTACCATCCTCATAAGAAATTATATGATGATTTTACTAATATAATCACACTGTCATTTTTGATTTTACTGAATAGATGGATCTAGCAGGCACCAAAGATACAGTGGATGTGAAGAAAACAATGATGGTTTTACGAAAAAGAAACTAAATGAAGTGGGAGCTGCAATGAGAACTCTTGTGGTTATTTTCAGCCAACTATTTGGAGTCATGATTGAACACCCGAACCTTGGTGATGTTTATATGGCATCGTATATGATAGAAACAAATATGTATGAAAGTTGCAGTAATAATCTTAAGGATAATTATATTCAAAAACATATGTGTCCAGTATGTGGAAAGAAATTAAAATTCTTCAAATGGATAGGAAGATTCAATAGATTTGGTAATGAAGGTCATAAAGTAAGAACCTTCCATGGAAAAAGGAAGCCTCCTACTGACTCCAGGAAATGGGAAGTAGTTGATTTTGAGGGAACAATTTAAATTTTTTAATTGTGGTGTTTAAGGTCATTATACAAGTAGATGTCCTATGATGATGTTTTGGCACTAGTAACAACAAGATCATATAAATATATGTTTATCAATACTTAATTCCATTTAAATTTATGATGAGGAAACTAACAATGACCAATTAAAGGTATGTATTATTTCATAGATGTTGTGTTTACATTATTGAATCATAGGATTTGATTCATGGTTTTGTTTATACTAATGATATATTATGGAATAATTTGGAAAAAAATTATTAATGGATCATGAAGAATGTTGAATGATTAATAAGTATATATATAAGGGTTTCACGATTTATACTATATTTTATGATGATGAAATGCATAAATGAATTATGGATATTTTGATGAAGGATTATTTTGGAAGGATTATTATAGTACATGTAACCCTGATGATTGATATCTGAAAATGATATTCTTGAAATAAATATATTTTCTTATGTGGACATAATCGATTACCTTAGGGTTTCATATTATCATTTGTTTTTTAGTTTATAATTGATTTTTACCTTTTGTGATGAAAATGTGGGTTATGATATAACATTTGTGGTTAAAATATGTTATGGTTATTTATGAATAATTTACCTCATTTTTTGGAATGATTTATAATTATATAGTTTTTGATAAAGGATAGCACGTAGGCTATGTGAAAACTAGTCATTTTAAAAAATGCTTCTGAAATTGAACCCACAACAAAAGTGCGATTGGGATTCATCACCTACTACTAGACTATGTGGAGTCCCTGGTTTGTATGACATATTCATTTTTTGTTTTATTATATTATGGATCAAATGTTTTTTGATTTTATGTAATTATGTTTTATCAAATGTATATCCTTAGTATAGGTATCTGATTTGGTGATTTTGTGATAAAGGTTATTTTGGATTATTTTTTCTCTTTTGTGAAAACTATATGCCTATGAAAAATAGAATACTTTGGGATTTCAATTATTGAGTAATGGTGAACGTTTTTTTAGAATATATGTTTTTTATTGTGGACATATTGAAATTTGGGTTATTTATGTAAATTATTAACCTATAATAGAAAATATGTGATTGGGTTAATTACTTTTAAGTATGAGATTTTAAGACTAGCTGATTTTATTTAGAGATGAATGTTAAGATTTTTGTGGAAGACTATGTGATAAAATACTTATAAATTTTAGGATTCAAACATAGTTTGAATTATTTTGAATAATTTTAATTACAATTTTGTATTAAATGAAGTGTGTTGATCTTTGGGTAATGTTTGTTCAATTGTGGAGAATAAGAGTAGTATTTTTGTTTATAAGAGATTATCCGTTTTAAGGATTATCTAATCTTGTACTAACCATTTTGTTTCGGTTAATGTCTAATGAATGGGTAAATATGTGGTTCATCATTTGTGGATCATTTTATTCTATATAAGTTGATTCTAATGCTTCAGGTGTGACCAAGTCAACTTAAATACTAATCATTTCGAGAAAATATGAGTTTTTTGTAGAAACATATTATAAGATGAAATTATACTGGAAAAGTAAGTATAAATTGTTATGTTCATAGAAAATACCATAAATAAATTCTCCAACATTAATAAAGGGAAATTAAAATAAAAATACATTGTCCATTTCATTTTCATAATGGTGAATCAATGAGTGTTTAACATATCATAAGTTCGTGGTTTCCTGGTGGATAACTTTCTTCTGATCATGTTTTCTATCACTCTCCATAAGAACATGACACTTAATTTTCTCTTCCACATCCATTTCTTCATGTAATACTATTATGTGTTATCTCAGGTGACCTTAATACTTCTATTTATTTCGTTCAATGTGATATTTTTAATGACTCTTTTTCCAAGGTGGGACTTTCATTTATGTTTCTGAGAACAATTTGAAAATTGTGAGGATGCAATTTCCAAGAGATAGAAGGGTGTAACGAACCCTGTATTTATATAATTATACTTCGTGATATATATTTATACTTATTAATAAGATATTAATTTTAAGTTAATGGTGAATATTTTTCTGATATCATACTCGAGACACTACAATAGGTTTCTCTTCAATAATACATTGCACATAACACTGAGTTATACTAACAAATAATATAATAATATTATTATTATATTAAATGATATTTAACAACTAGTCGTTGGAAAGTAGGGAATGAATAGTATCAACCCAGTTTTGAAATATAGTATACACATGTTTAAATAATGATTCATTGATTACCAAAATTATTAGAAATTTAATTAAAAACCAATTGAATATAATGAATGTGTTTTAATAAAAACTTATTTAAAATAGAATAATTATGTTTTAAATACAATCTTTCTAGATACTTATTTAATGAAAAATAAATGATATAAATTCAATTTAATGTTTTAAATTCATATTATATATTTTCTTGATATGATATAATAATAAATTCATTTTTTCATAAAAAGAAGTATTTTTCTAAAGATATAATTTTACCATATTTTCATAGAGAACCCATTTTAATCTAGTTAGTAACAATATTTTATGTTTTAATTGAAAAAACAAACCTCTTATTTAGTTTCTTACCCTAAAATATAAATTTCTATGAAATGTTGGTATTTTAATGATAAAGTTCATTTATTTTAATGAATAGTGAAAAATAATACATTTTAATTCAAAATTATCTTTAAATATATTTTTTTATATAGATAGATTGTAATTTTAATTGCTTTTAAAGTGTAATTAAGTTTGTTTTTACTATTTAATCCTATTTTTTTCATTATAATATATCTTTATTTTTAATTATTCATAAACACATGTATATCTTTTGAGAGTTAATATTTCTTAAAACCTGGCGTTTTGGTTTTAACAACAAGAATTAATTTTAAATTAATTTCTAAAACTTATGTGTTTAGAATTTGGAAAAATGGATTCTATATTTGGAATCAAGGGTTGTAAATTGTGTACATATGTAACTGTTTTTGACATTATGAATAGTAACATTACTAAATATTTTATTTACCGTGGTTAAAGGGTAAATCCGGTAAATACGGGTAAACAATAATATTATACTAATATTAAATAACCCTTACAAATGTCCTAAAACTATTTTATGGGATATTTCCAACCATGGGAATCATTAGGTGAATTTTTTTGACCCAATGGATCAACTTGTATGTGAAAATTTCATTTAATAACGTTTAATTTAATGTTCAAAAAAATATGACCTAAACATATAACTTTTAGTAAAACAATTTTTATATGTGGTTATTTAACGTATCATTTAGATTTAAATATTAATTAGAAGTTTAAAAACATTTCATACATCATGTAATTTTATTTATAATGTTTATACATCAAATAATTAATATATTTATGACACAATGATGATCTAGTGATTATGTTATTAATAAAATAATAAAAGTAATGAGATTATAAATATTAAAATAGAATTATTGGGAACTATATATGCCATCCACGAACTCTAGGTATGATAACGAATTATTATATTTTAATTTATTGTGTTTTTCAGAAATAATAATGTTTTTGATGAATTTTAAAAAAACATGATATGAATAGAATAAAAATACCCATAAATGAGTTTTTAAAGAAATATTATATTATTAAATAATATAATAGTGATGCAAGTATAAAATTCGTCAAAATGAGTTATATAATGATGTAAATCCCATTAATTAACCGTTGAGGTTCTATTGGAATTTTATTTTAAATATATTAACCATATAGTATGAATTAACAAGAAGAAATGGTAATAGATAAATTAGTTAACTATGGTTTCAAGATAAAAGATACGATTAAATTTGAAACCAAAACATGTCTAAAACCTATTTGATGAAATAATTTTGAATAATACTCATCTTATCATATAATTAAATGAGTTTTGGACCTTATGATAATTTAAATTCATTTTATAATAAAAACATTCATTCAAACACTCATAATGTAACCCTCCTCCCTCTTGTAAAAGTACACCATCTATAAACCTTATTCAAATCTCTCAATCCCCAAAAACGCATAAAACCTATGATCCAATAAGCTCCCAAAATCTCTTTCTTCTTCTTAGAAGCATTACCTAAGGCATATGGAAAATCAATAAATCCATTCGGCTCAAATCAGAGGGAGTTAACTATTTTAAGAGGTAGTGTCTTCTCTAATGTTCCTTTCCAATATTCTACTTATTCACTCCCTATTATTTTTTTATTTGACTACATAACAACCCAAGTATCCCAAATATACTATTATGTTATTATGTTAATAATTATGACTACACTTACACACACCTCCAACTAACGTATTTAGAACGTACTGTTTCTATGGATGACGAACTAGTGCCTCACGAAACGATGATTATTCAATTATCCCCTATTTCCTCTCATGGTGTCCATTATGGTGTAATTTCAATTATTTTATATATATTATGATTATATTGTCTTTAATCTTCTTTATGTATTATTTATAACATAACTTTATTCATTTCATGATGTGTAATCATGATAATTTCATTTGAGGAAGCGCAAACAACTTCCCCTTCAATGTGATATCACTCGTTTATTCCATGCATGGAACATATAATAAACAAAGTTAATGAATGTATGTAACACATATAAAATATGATATTATACTATAACTATAATATATCTATGTATCATTATGTTTTCATTTATTTAAATATGAAATAGAAATGAATGTAGCGTTCATCCGTACGTATGGCTTACCGTCTCCATGAATGGTGCATTTCATTTTTTATCATCAAATGTTATGGAATTTTATAAATACTTATATGCTAGATATATATGAAATATATATAAATAATATAGAAAAGATAATTTAATATTTACCATAGTGAAAATTTTTAATTATAATAATATCATTTTCGACTCAAGTACCCAATATCGACAAACATCCGATATTAACATAAATAATTATGTAATTTTTGTAACTTGGTAATAATTGATATAATAAGAATAATAATGTTCAATAAGGTTATGAAGAAATTAAAAATTTACATATGTTTATTATTTAGGAAATTAACGAATGAACGAGTCAAGTCGGACATGACGTAAGGTACTTCATGTCAATCTCTTTTCAATGAGGCATATTTGGATAATATATACCTTCATCTTTTATACTGTCTATAATAAAACCCTTTTAATTTTACATTCATTAAAAGGGAATAATTTTTCTATGAATTTTTTTACTAAAAAAAGAATTTTTTTTAAAGTATGAAGTAACAATGACCACACCGCTGCCATAATAGTTATTTGGCATCCTCTATAAGCCTTAATGTTTTTATAATGAAAAGAAATACCTTATTCCCATTTTGGGTGTTTTTTTATTGAAAATGGTTTTTGAAATGAACTGATTATTTCAATATCTTAATGATATTTCTTTTTATTTCAAACAAAATGTTATTAGTGAAATATTGATATTCACATTATTTTATGTTTTAGGATTTTATAATGGTACATGGATATTTGAGAGTTGGTTACATGATAAACCAATGATGGGTAGTTACATGATAAACCAAATGATAGGTGGTTCCATGATAATCCAAGGATGTTTCATTATGTTATAACCTCAATGCATTGGTTATGTAAGTCGGCCGTTTAGATATTCCATTTAGTGATATGTGTTGAAGTCGATCATATTATAATTGTATTTAAATATTTTTATGTCCTAAGTTACCATTATATTCTATATGTTGTTTTCAAAGGGCTTTATGGTAATCTTTTCAATAAAAAATGTTTAAGAAACGAGATTATATTTAGTGAAGGGTTTTCCCAACTTCTTTAAGGTGAAATGTATTTATTTATAACAACGTATTCATGGTTTACATGTTGTTTTTAAAAATTAATTGTTTTTATTCATTATGTATCCCTTACCAAATTTTTATTCTCATCCCATGTTATGAAATTTTTTTCACAGATCTTAATTATTAATAGGGTTAAGGATCGGATCATGGAAATTTAATTCCTTTTATAACATAGAACTAGGCATTTTTTTAAATGGTTTTGTTTTATAAAAAAAATCAATAGTGAGTATAAGTGTCTCCTTGTAATATTAATGTTTTCATGTATATGTTATGAACTATTTCTCTAAAGCTATAAACCAAAAAATATCCTCATTGTGAATTATTAATTTAATTTATGATTATGTAATGTTAAATGTTGGGGAATTACAATCAGAATCAGGGTAATGTCAAAAAGTATAGGGAAATTCATTATGTTTGGGAAAGAGGGACATGAAGCTCTCGAATATCAAAAAGACATGGGAATGCATAAGAATGTGGTGGTGGAAAAGAGAGCACCACGAACAGTACAATGCTACATCTATCGGGAGAAAGGGAACTGTGAAAAGAAGTTCACTAAACCTCAAGTTCTTGAGTGTAATAAATTTCATCATCCCCCAAATCTAAAGATTCAGGGGAAATATTATGCCATCACTATTGGAGAGGTGGATCATTAAACTTATTTTGTACAAGGTTTACATCATATAGATTCGATATTTGAAAAGGTATTATTTAATTTAGGTTCTATGAATTATTTTATATCTCAAAGGTTTTCTAAATCTATTCAATTAAATCCCAAAAACCATTATGTAGATATATCTATAAATACACCTAGTGGTGAAATCATTGTAACCCATGTATTGGTCTTGTATCCTGTTGGTGTATGTGGGAATATTCTTCCAGTGAATCTCAAAATACTTACGTTAGTGAAATTTGAAACTATAATGGGGATGGATTGTCTCTTGTTATATAATTCACACATCAACAATCGCAAAAATGAAATACCTTTTCATATTTTGAACCATCCCAAGATACTCTACAAATGAGGGATAGATAATGAATCTATATCGAAAATTTATTCAACAGTGTGGGTATGGATTTCCTATGAATAGGCATACCTCACTCAAATGGTTGAATCAAATAATTTTTTCCACAATGGGGAAATTCCCATCATGAGGGAATATAGTGATGTATTTCCAAAAGAGTTACCTAGAATACCCTTGATCACAATATAGAGTTCGTAATAGAACTCATAGACTAAGCTACTCATATCTCAATGTTTCCCTACAAGATGGATCCTATCAAACTATCTGATATATAAAATTCGTGACAAATGCATTTTGGGAAAGGGTTTATATGCCCTTCTGAATCACCATGGGGTGTGCTAGTTCTCTATGTGATGGAGAAGGATGGATCAATACTGGTGTGTATCAATTATTGGGATCCCAACATGATCACCATAATGAACATCAATACTCTCGGAAGGATTGATTACTTATTAAATCTATTATGTGTCCCTCAGTACTTCTTAATGGTGGATATTCATTCAGTATATCATTAGACAAAGGTGAAGAAAAAAGATATTCAGAAGACAACCATCCGTACAAGGTATGGGCACTATGTATTTTTAGTGATTCCATTCGAACTAACTAATTATCCATCAATATTATTGTATTTCATGAATATATATTTTATTCATTACGTCAAAAAATTTGTTGTCGTGTTTATTAATGATATTCTCATCTACACCTAGAGAAATGAGGAACAAGAAGAAAATTTAAGGCTTCTGTTGGATACATTGAGAAAGGAAATTTTATATAACATGTTCATCAAGTGTGACTTTTGGAAAGAGAAATTCATATTCTTGGGTCATGTGATCACAAGTGGGGGAATTTATGTGGATCCATAAAAAACAAAGGTGATTGAAGAATTTACCAAAGCATCTAATGTTCTATAAATCAACAGTTTTCTTGGATTAAATGGGTTCTACTGACGTTTTGTGTGAAATTTCTCAAGATTTTTATGTATGGTAGCTAATTTAGAACGGAAAGGGGTGAAGTGTGTTTCAGAGAAATAATGTGAGGAAAACATTAAGGAAATAAAGGGAATGCTGATCACTACAACTGTACTCACATTACAGAAAAGAGTATAACATTATGCGATATAAATTAATTCTTCCATTAATGGATTTTGTTTTGTAATAATTAAAAATGATAATGTGCTAGCCTACACCTCATGATAGTTGAAGATCCATGAGCAGAACTACCCTACACTTAATCTAGAAAATTTCGTATTGATTTTGTCCTTGAAAATCTATAGCCATTACCTCTATGGTGAGAAGTTTGATATATACATCAATAACAATAGCCTAAATTATATATTCACACAAAAATATTTGAACATGAATCAAACAAAATTATTAGAGATAATAAAAGACAATGAATTATCTATTCACTATCATCCAAGAAAGAAAAACATGGTAGATGATGATCTAAGTCGAAAAGAATGTGTTTCTATATCCACGATGTGTATTGAGAAAGAACCTCTCTTCATTGATATTCAAAATATGGATTTGGAAAACATAAGGGAATGGAATACATCTTATATTTCCAAATTTGTTTTCCAAACATATATTATAGGAGATATTAAAGATACATAATGGGATGGTCCAGATTAACAATTGAAGGTGAATGTTGTGATTTAAGAGAAGATTCAATATTTACATATTGATGATGATGGTGTGATTTAGTTTGGAATTAGGCTTTGAGTACATTCATCACCTGAGATATAGAATGAGTAATTTGATAATGCACATATCTCACCTTTCATTATCCATAAATGGTGTACAGTGTTAAAATATGCTCTCTGAGATCACATTTTGTGTGAAAATATGATGAAAGATATTTTTGACTATATATCAAGGTTCTTGATAAGTCAAAAAGTTAAATCAATGTGATAGATGTCAAAAGGGACAATGAAACCATTGTTTATACCAAAGTAGAAATGAGACATTGACACTCTGGACATTATCACGGGTCTCTCAAAGACCACCAAGGGATATAATGAAATATACATTTTGGTAGACCGACTCACCAATACTTACCATTTTATCTCTTTTTTGGGGTGATCTCTCTCTTGAACAACTTGCAACAGTATATGAGAAGGAACCAGTGACACTACATGGGGTTTCACTTTCACTTTTCTTTGATCGTTATCCCATGTTTACATCTATATTATGGAGGATTCTTCAATATGCTTTGAGTAGTGAATTGAATTTCACCATGGCCTTTTAGCCCAAAACTAATGGAAAATTTAAAAGAACTATTCTGATGTTAGAAGATATTCTCAAAACATGCTCCCTGGAATTCAATGGTGGATGGGATAACAATATTCCATTAGTTGAGTTATCATACAACAATACATTCCACTCTAGTATTCAAATGTCTTAATATTATGATCTATATGGATAGGAAGGTAGAACACCAATATGTTGTGATGAAGTTGGAGAAATAAAGATACATGGTCATCATCTACTGTAAGAGATAAAATAGAATTTTCAATGCATCCAAAACATGTCAAAGTTACTCATATAATGAAAACTTGTGTGTTTTCAACCATTAAAGGGACATCAAGTTCAATATTGGAGATAATTTCTTCCTTCAAATATCACTATGTAAGAGAGTCAAGTTATTTAGAATTAAAGGGAAACTGAGAACAAATTATAGTGGCCCCATGGTAGTCTTTGATCATGTAGGATCCATGGTTTATTATCTTTCACTTCCACCAAATATGGATCATGTTCGTGATTGCATTCATGTATCACTCTTTATAAAGATCATGCCAGCTCCCTCACTTGTATTTAACTTATAGGAGGTACAACTTGAAGATGATCTCATTAATGAGGTGCAACCAGTAATAATTCTGTAATTTAGATATAAGCTTCTACACAAATAAATAACCCACCATGTCAATTTTTTTTGGAGGAATTGTAAGTATGAAGATGCAACATGGGAACCAGAGGAGGAAATGGAGGAGTTATACCTTCACAATTTTTATAAAATGAAATTTCAGAGGTAAAAATTCAAAAGGGGGAATAATGTAACGAACCAAAGTTTTATCAATGGAATAACATTATTATAATTTTTTCATATAGTATAACCACAAAAAATCATATGAGGAAACACAACTCCACATTATTTTTAAATGAAAAAAATATTTATGTGACCTTTAATCATAATTCTTCTACATCGGTGATTTGAATTCCAATAATATGACATACATAGTTGCAATTAGTAAAATTTTTGGAGTCTGAGAAAACAAAAATAATTTTTTTGGTGAAAAGTATGATAAGCATATGAATAGTTATATTACACATATGAATAGTAATATGGTCCTTACGAATACTTAATTGATTTAGTGAATAAGAACCTTACCAATGGTAGTATAAATAAAAAGTATTCATCCTATATGTTAAAATATAATATAATTATAATATAGTGTTTGTATATTTGAAAGTGATTATTATTTAATGATAAATTTAATAATTTAAAGATATTTTATTTTCAATTAATGTAATCACTAAATAGTTTCTTAATGTCTTATGATTATATAATATTTTTATGAGACAATAATTTATTTTTCAATGTGTTAGAAAAAGGAGTTTTAATTTTAAAATTTGTATTTATTAAGTGAATCATTATATTAATTAATAAGTTAATTACTCTTATTTATATAATTATTTCCAAAAAAATGGAGTTTCTTTTTTGATTCTACATGTTGAAAAATGGGTACGGTGGATTTTTTGGTATTTTTCTAATATACATGAATTTTTTGAGAATAGTAAAATTGAAAAAATTTAGATAAATGGTAAATACATGAATTATATAGTCATGGATAATGTTCTTATGATGTAAGAATCATTCTTTCAAAATAATATGCTCAATTTACTATATTTATTCATGTAATCAGCACTAATAAATGTCTTCTGGATAAATAATAAATTAATGAATTTATTTTAGAAAAACCCTCTCCCCAATACAATTACCACCCCTCACAACCTCAACTCATCACACCTCTCAAGATTCAATACATATCCAAATTCTACCCATATCACTTCCCTAGATTCTCTCCCACGACAATGAGTTCTTGGTCTCATCAAAATACCAATCCTTGGTTTTTTTAGATGGATATCATGAAAATAATACAAGAGGTAAAACGATTATCTTTTCTTTTATGTTCCATTCAATTTCAATTTCTTATCATTTTCTCTCCTCACATTCCCTCATCCAAATGGTATGATAAAATCCAAGGCCATAATTATTCTATATTTATATAATGTTAATTTATGATCCATCATAAAACTCTTCCCTTTCTCTCTTTTATCTGAAAAATGAAATCATCACCCGTGAAGTGTTAATTTACAAACGTCATAGGCAATAAACTTTTATTTTCAAGAAATTAATTCAACTATTTCAATAAAAAAATGAAGGATTTTTTTTATAAATTGTATGCTGAACAACTTTTTTGTTTTTGAAATAACTTATATACATAGTATTAAAATAAAAACCAAACATGTCCATTGTGATCATAACCCAACCAAACTAACCTAAAAGATCAACATAAAATTTTTTCAAATGATTAATCTAAATGGTAAATGACCATGTACATTATAATATCTTTTAATCTCCTATAATATCATTACTGACATTTAATACAAATTATATATGTCTATCCATGTTCTAATGGAAAATGCATTTATGTGTACAAGTGAACCGATCCTGAAAACTATGAAAACAAACACTCCCAAACAATGAATTTAGACTCTATAACTCATACAAATGCCCCATAAATATGTTAATGAAACCATAATGAACCATATTAATGAATAAAAAGTTCTATAATTATTAATTAATGAATATAATCCCATTATATAGGAAATTAAATTGAATAAATCATTCAAATGCAAGGTATGTAGATTTATCATACCCAAAATTCATTCTTTGGGGTTTCCATATTTCACTGAATTATCAAAATGGTTATCCCATAAAAATAATATCTTTATCATTATATTGTTTTTTTTTGGGATATACATGTTTTCTAATACATTTTATGTTCGACATAATTTTTTTCCAAATGATCTATTCTATAAAAAAAACTTTATTTACTTTATTATCAAGGTCAATAGTATTTGTATAATGTACGTTATTCCCTCTTTAATTTGGGAAACCACAGTTTATGAATTTATGATTTTGGAATTGAATCCCATTACTTTCCAGGGTTTTTTATTTTTATTATTGATATATTTTTCATATGTCATGCATTAAAATGTAAATTTTATGATGTGACGGGTGAACCCGAAATTATATTGTGCTCCAATCTATTGGTTAATGTGAAGAACCTCATTAGTAATGTGAAATATTAGTGAACATGATTCTATATTTGTTCAAATACATTTGTGGTAGATAACCTGTATGAAATAAGTTTTCATTTTTATATATTCTCACATTCCATGTTATTATATAATTCTTTCTCTTATGATTATGATAATAATGTTATGACTATGATCACCCCATGATTTATTGTTTTATGTTCTTATCTATCCTCTTAGTAAGATTTTAGCTCAAAACTTTTTGATGTATATCATCAGGTGAATACATGTTGTATGAAGTATACTAGGGATAAAAATTATCTAGAAAATATGTAATTAAATAAATGTTTATTTTTTCTATTGTAAATGTTACTTATACTCATAGTTTTCTCAAGACACTGAAGATTTGGATCCTCATTGTTAAATGTTTTTATGTTGTTTATCATTGAAATGATGTAAAAGTATTGTAGTAAAAGCAGGGTCGCTATATATACTATATGATATGGTTTCTTCACCATAATAAGCTAGAAAATATTTTATATTTTCCTTATCACATGTCCTTAAATTACATGACCAGGGTTGCCTGTAATTAAACATTAAACTATGTGGAAATAATCCTTCTATTATGATGATAAACTATATAGCGAATTACAAATATCAGTTTTTATAAAATCTATTCCACATTTTATTTATTTTATAATCATAAAATACCTAACACCTTTCATCATAAATATAAGCTTTTTTTAAGATTATGCTAATCTATATCATCACTATAATCTCTCGAGTTCATGTCAGAATGATTTTTCTCTATCAAATGAACATGAACTATACCATTCAAGGTTTATATCCCTTGAAAATATTTTATATGATAAATAATCCTCCTCAAATGAAATAAATTTATAGATACCCAACATTCCCACTCTGAATATAACCCACAAGATAAGAGAAAATCGTCTATTAAAGGCTTATATAAGTCAATTGTATTACTTTTTCTATTTATTTATGAAAAACTATAAATTCCACTTAATGTGAATGAATATATTTTTTCCACGCACACCAAAGCGCACACAATGTGGTAATAATATATTTTTTACGTGGTTTACTAGTCAAAATAAGTTACTATCTCGTTAAATGATCTAGAATCACATGTGACCACATAATACACTAGTACACTCATTATGGATAATGGGAAAAAAGTTATTATTTCAATTCCTCATTTTCTCATTCCACATCATTCTCCTTCACATATACCATTACCTTAGAAAATGACCCGACTTTATTATACATCATTTTAACTTCATATGTTGTTTTATATCTAAATAATATCCTATTATGACATATTATATATAACAACCACAAAATTCTCCATGTTTAAATTTATATTTCCAATGAAATATTAAAAAAAATTATGTTAACTATTTATCAACATAAAATTCTTATTTTTGATTCCTTGTATCACTCAAGACCTCTTAGTCACCATTGATAGCATTAAATATGATATATATCGACTGTGGGTATCTACTGAGTATTAAATAATGCCACCTCATCTGATCCACTGAAAATATGGGACACTTTTCAACACATTGGTTCATTATTCCTCACCATAGTGTGTATAAAAACATACCAATTGACGTCAATTTCAACATGTCATGTTGTACACTGAATCAAGAACTATTAACTCACCAAATCATTCATCATCGTTTTTCCTATGATATTTCCAACCAATTAATATGAAGTATTTTGGAATTTATTCCAAAGAACCTTGTTCTAAGTCATGTTATCTGCTTTCTATTTTTGATAATAACTCCTTTCTCACACCCTAGAATATTCAATATTGTGTAACTCCTTATTTTAATCCTTGGACAAAATACATCCCATTTCACTCCCTTTTTAAATGATTCCTAGATATTTCAAGAACATATCAAAAAATGATACCATTAATATACGATTTTGTGGTGTTACCCATTTTGATTCCCATAAAACCAATCATTATTCAGAAAAATAAAAAACAATTATAATCATTGATGTTATTATAATGTTAGAATCCCTATATTGGGGATTTTAAAATTTTCTAAACTCACACATGCATGACTACATTTTTCTATATGAAATGTAAAATCCCCATTATTTCCCATAGTAAAATAATTCAACTATAATTTACTTTGAATTTTTTTTCATAAATCATATCCACATTTCTATTAATCTTCATGTTCTTCGTTTTATCATTGTGTATTCAAATATACTTTTTCAAACTAGGACTAAATATAATGTTTATTTTTTGAGTTGCTAAGTAGTTTTCTCTTCGCATACTATCTCTAAACAAGTTTCATGTATATTCATGGAATGGTGATGAAACCATCAACTTGAAAATATTGAAACCCCAGTTTAGAATATAAAATATTTTCCAATGATCTTTAAATAATTCCAAAATAATTAATTAACATCATATAAAATGAATCATTATGAATCCTAGAGTGTAATGATTAATTATGTGTTAGAAAAACAACACAAGAACAACATCCACTTATTCACTTATTTACTTCTTATTCTTCCCAGAAGCTTCCTCATTCATGGGATCAACAATTTCCAAAAAAAATCACATATCTCAAAAATCCCCTATTTGAATTTTATTATTATCCAAATAACATAAATAACTCATTAAACACATTATAATTAACGAAGAATATTTATACAATAATTTAAATCCTATATCAGAACACTCAGTGTTATAATTAAGAACATTTAAGAATAATACCATGTTTTATATTAATTATACTTACATTCAATTCAAATCACAAATCTTAACAACATTTGACAAAAATTAAAAATAAATGTTATTTCATTTTTCATATCTATACCTTTATCCTCTGATTGAAATAATTCGACATGCATACTCACAAAACATGTAAAAACGATACGCATGTTGAATCCAATTGTTACCCCTTTTATAAAATCATATTAAATGAATTATCCCCTTAAATAAGAAATATAATCACCAATATATTAAATTTTTTTTAGAATCTCCACTTTAATGATGTCATCCCCCTATTAAAATATATAACGAATAAACATAAAGGGATTTATATTTTATTTTAACCATTTTATAATAATAATCTAAAGATCAATTTGGGGTATGAAATAACTATATCATAGACTTGAGATGAATTAGTTTTAACACCCATAATGAACCACCATCTGTGAATTTAAAATTTTAATAGTTGTTTAGTGAAAACATCAATTATTTTCTCCTTTTTTTGGAATAAATTCTGTCATCAACACATAATCATCAATATGTGAATTGAATAAGTGATTTTTTATATGATAATAATTTATTTGATAATGATGTCCTATTTTTCATAATAAATTTCTGAAATTTCATCATCATATGTAACATGAATGAAAAAATTACATCCACCAAGAGATATTTTTGTTCTATACTCCCACACATAAATTGGGTTATTACATGAGTCTTAGGAAAAATTATGCATAATTAATACTCTTGGTCATTTTTATTTTCTTCTTTTTTGTGCCAGTATAAACAATTTTCTCCCAAAAGGAAAACTATACAATGTGTTCTTCTTTTATCAAAAACATTTCCATCACAACATATATATTTATATATGAAAAGATAAATATTTTCACTAATATAATATTTTATACCACATTCTTTATTAATGTTATATAAATAAGAAATCTTTTTTTGATAATGAAATAAAATTTCTTTAGGTGAATATTTATTCTAGTACATAATGTTGTAATAGATATTATATTAGTTTATGAATATATTAAATAAATAAAATCATAATAAATTAATAAATTAATTTATATTAAACTTTAATTCTTTTTATGATTTAAAATGTTTAGTTCCCAAGAAATTGATGTAAAAACAACATTTAATCCATCCATTTAAAAAATCTTTATATGTTCTCGTGTATATATTTCTTTAGAAAGGAAGACATGATCTTCCATTTGATAAAATTATATGCCTATGAAACAGATCATTTCTCCAAGAATAGATATCTCAAACATATTCTTTATTCAAATAGTAAACTCATTTTCACTCACATCAGTTTTTTCCGACAAAGATGTTCTAATCTACATAGATAATAACAATAATATATACATTTTTCATATTTAATATAGAGGTTATCTTCCACTATTCCATTAATGAATTTTAGTAATATCATTTTAATTTATAACGCATAATACTATTATATTTTTTATTTTATTAATCTATAAAGAGTTTTATTTAACTTAATAACTTATAATTACTCATATGTAATCATAAAATCATTTGTATTCTTAAGGAAAAAATCCTTTTTGTCTCTCTTTTGTTGAAGGCTAGAATTATAACCATTTTTAAAATATTTTATTAATTTTTATCATAAATGATAATAAATCATACTAATATATTCAATCCAAGAACAAAATGTTAAGGTCACATAAAAATAGATTACTTCATCATGTTAGTACGCTTTACACATTAGCATATCCTTTGTTCAATCAACTTATCCTCTTTAAATTATATTTTTATAAAACATTCACTTTATTTAGAAAGAATACATTTTTTTGGCTCTGGTACCAATTATATCGATTCATTCTTCTTGATCTTATCTAATTATTAATTACTAGTATCAATCCACTATTGATTACCTACTACCATTCCATATCACTTGGTTTACCTTGATTAAAAATGAGTTATGTTTACCATTCATCAATGATCATCGATTGTAAAAATACTTTCCCTAGTTTCCAAAGGTATTTTAGTAATATACATAAATTTTCATCCTTGATTGTGATGATATATAATTTATGCATGTACCTACATCCTTATCATCACTTCTATATATGATTTATATAAATGGAAAATTTTTAATTTGAACTATTTAACCAATTCATTTTCACTATAAATAATGACAAGTATCATACTTTGTCTACAAAATACATGTCATATCAACAAATAAATTCATCCAATAAATAACCACATTTATTATTGGTTATATAGTGTAATATGATCATAGTTATTACTTTACTTTCTAATATAAAATTCCGTTCTTCTACAAATATATTCATATTTATAATCATTATATATCACATTCAAAGATATTCCATAGAAATTATCATAAATTTTGAATATATTGAACATATTAAGATCCCATGACTTATGCTTATTAAACATAATTCATTGTATATCAGTTAAGTATTATATAAAGGAAATAAAATAATTATCATCATATATAGGTTACATCCTAATATTGCCACAAATATCTAAATGATGGACATCCAATGGGGAAGATGTTTATATATGTACCTTCTCATTCTATGAATAAAAATATTCCCACTTTTTCATGTGGATAAAATCCAATTTCTCTATATTTTCAGCATATTATTATTATAGTCATTTTCTCCTTAGGTTAACATTATTGTCAATTTTTTACCATGATGTCAAAAACTTTTATGCCACAAATTAATTTCCATTATTAAAATTAACTATAAATAATTTCCAACATGAACAACCTGATATATGCCACTCCAGGATAGTTTTCTTATAACAAGTAAATAACTATCCTTAAATAATAGCACTAAGAACCAATATTTTTGAATCACTACTTTATTTACTCCATCAATGAGTTGAGATACACTTCATTAAAAATGAATGAGCTCATTAACATATAACATGTTATTGGAACATAGCTTATCATTTCCAATCATTACTAATCAAAATTCATTGATTTTTAGTGACATTTACCTAAAATGGTCACTGATACTTCCTTTTACTTCACCACATATTACATGATAATATAATATCGTGTCATGTGAAAACAAAATCTGGTATCCATAATCCATATATATTCTTTCCCTGATTTTTAATGTGCATCTGTAACAACTAAAACCATCACATTACCTTTTTATTTATTATTTTAAGCCTTTTGAGTATTTTAATTTATACTGAGGTGGGGTATAGTAATAGTATTGAAATTTTATAAAAAGGAGATGACTAGTCATATATTTCAGTAGCCCACTCCAATGACTGAACCATATTCTCAACCATTAGTACATAATATTTAATATTCTTTAATAAAATCCATCATTGAGTGAGTTGAATACCACTTAAAAATATTTCACTCAAATATTCTAGGATAAAATAAATATTTATAAATAAACCATCGACAAATTACCAAATTCTAAAAGCCTTCACATTTATAAATATATCCATATGAATCATAAATTACTCTAAAAATATCTAGTTTTATAGATAAGCTCACCAACATTTTTTACTTTTTTTAAAAAAATTGGATCACTTTAATGAACGATAATATTATAATATTCCTTAAAATTTATTCATTAACCATTAAATATTATTGAATAATTCATCTCACTATTTCCCTTATCTTTTACTTCTATATGTTTATTCTCATAGTGTTATAATTTCTAAGAATAATATTTCCTGACCAAAATCAAAACATTCACCACTTATGACATCAAATCAGTCACAACATCCACACATTTAAGAACAATTTCATAATTTTATATTGGTCATTTTCATCATACCTGAGTTTCATCGTTCAATTAAACACTATAACTTTCCATATCATTATTTTTTAATCATTATTGAACTTCTTTTATTTAAATTACAATGTTGAATGAAAAATGATTCCTTCATTTTATCCTCCAATAAATATTTTGAACAGTTAAATATTCTTATCTTTTTATTGAAACTAATATTCCATTTCATGTTTTAAATTTTAAACATTATCAATAAAATAATATATTTATATATAAATTTTATAATCATTAGATCCTTATTTGTGCTGACAAAATAATTTTTACAAGAATAATATTTGTAACTCATTAAATTTTTTTATCTCCTTCTCAAATTTTGATACCATTGAATGAAATTATTATATTAATAAAAACAACATGAACTACTTTTCTATTTATCCCTCGCATATATCATTGCTAATTTCATCAGAATTTTAGTCTTCCACATTCGATTTATCAATCAATAATTTTACATTAACATCGCTGGATGTATCAACATCCTCTATATATTATATATTTTCTTCAATATCATAATCAAAAAAGAAATTTATATTTATATTTTTAATAAAATATTAATTTTAAATTTGTAGGGAAACATATAATTATTAACTTTTGTAGCAATATTTTTTGATAAACTCCATTTCCACTCATACTCTTTTTCTGTGTAATCCGATTATTCCAACTTTAAATAATTTTCTAAAAAATACAGTACCTCCTTCCATGAAATAATTAAATGGGGTTTTCCTTTAATTTATTTTTACGATTCGTACATTTCTTATAAATGAGAGAATATAACTTTTCAAATATTACATTGACATCTTATACTTCATCTATGTTCATCCCAAGTTGGAAATTTATTTGTTTTCAATGAGGTAATGTGTGTTTAGTGATTAAAATGATTTGAGATTCTTTCATACAGACTAAGACATGTGTTAGTATTCTGTGAAGGAATAACATTTTTTATAATATTAGTTATTAAATTAATGAATTACCATGATATGGGATTAATATATGAAGAATAATTTTGATAATTTTTATGTCATTAGTATGTATTGAGCATGAAAGTTTTCATTGACCATGAACACTGATCAACAACATTTTTCCATAAATGGTATATGGATATACCTCATCAAAAAGATAGGACTTACCATCCGTCCTCCGATAAAATTCACGATGTTCAACCTAATGTATATTTAACTAGATGAAAACATGAGTATATTAATCTGACCACATGAAGTATGGTTTACCGACTATAAAAAATCATGGTAGATTAATTAATATAACATTCAAATCATTACCTATCATGAGTTTCTACAATAGAGTTGTACCTAAAATATGAAAGTCCAAATGTCAGATGAGTTCTTTATTTACTATATGAAGTGGTGGCATTGACAATGATCATAACATATTAATAGAATTGACTTTACAAAATCTGGGGGAGTATTATTTACTACAAGATATTCATGGAACTTCTTGAAGGTATGAATAATGTAATATAATTATATACTCTAATGAATATATTTTTTAAATATAAAATTCAAATACTTTACCCTTATTGAAGAAAATATTATTGCAATGTCATGCAGGTTTAGGATGTGTTGTAAAGTAATAGATAACTTTTCAAAGGAGAAAATATTAACATGGACGTATCTAAATATTCCTTCAAGAGTGATTCTATGTGATAAATAGATATTTTGAGGACAATATAATTTCAAATAATAATATATGAATTTTGTTTCATATTAATTAATTTAAGATGATAGTTTAATGAAACATCCATGACATAAAAAGTTCCAGGATTGATTTGAGTAACATAAGGTGTGTTTGGAAATATTTTATGGTGATGATCATGCCACATACAGATTTGATTCTGTGGAAGGACACTACAAAATATGTGGTATTTGATTAACAAAATCTATGTGAGATTATTCATTATGATGAATGAACAGAAAGTGAAATATTTTTGTTAACCATGTTAGTATAGAAGGGGAACCAATAATTTTTTGAATTTTATATTAGTTTAAATGAGTTGTTATAATTCAAGATCCAATGATTGGATCCATATAACAAAAAAATTACTTCTTATGGTTATATGTAGTTAAGAAGATGATATCATGGGAGTATATATCTCAATATTGAGGTATATTAATTCAAATAATTATAACCTTTTTATTACATTTTATGAATATTAAAATAATGACTTATATGGGTGTAATATACATATTCTATTTAGATGAGATGAATAACATGTTCAAACCCTGAGAAAATATTAAGAGATACATACAAACACATTCTAATAATATTGCGAGTTGGTACAACATAATTATTTACGATAGGTAAGGAAAAGGATAATCCTTATTCCTCATGATCTGGTAAAAAGTTTTGATACCAATATTTTTTTTAATGTTCATGATGATTTTATATGTCAAAACCTATAGATTTAGTCTATTTTTGAAGGACAGTATTTCCAAAACTGTTATATACGTGACATAGATCTTATCAAGATATTTATAACACTTGAAAAAATATATAAGAACCTACGACCGGGGTGAAAAACCATATATTGTAGGCTCGTGATTTGCATGTCTATTAAATCAACATGGAATTAAAATTGGGTTGCCTATCCATCTGTAGAAAATATATGATTTCATTATTGAACTAGTTCTAAAAATTCATTTTATAGTTTAGATTATATGTTTGATTGTCGTGAGATTATTTTGAGATTATCAAGAACACTAATGGATATAATAGGTAACACTCAAAATAAATAATGTTGTAAAATAGTTTCATTGTTTCACCACCTCTCAATGTTCTAACCGGACAAGGTCACTTAAAATGGTATTAGATAATGGTTCTTGATAAAGATGAAACAATAAATCCAAGATATATGGAATATTAACATAGTAAATAGTCAAAGACTTTTAACATTTTATTGGTTTATTTATTATATCTGAATAAATATGATCATACCCAATCTCCAATCACTTATACAAGAAGTGAGAGATGATGAAACTATGGGTTTTCCACAAATTATTGAAGGATTTTTTATTACTAAATATTATAATAATTTTTTTATATATAAATGATGAAATTTTTGTCGTAATTTATCTACATAAAAAGTAACATATCATATTCATGTATATTTAGACTATAATTGAAGATAATGAAAATTTTAAGAGTAGTTGTGAAGGTAATGTTAATGTAAAATAGGTCAATATTTATGTTTGGAGAAGATTACTAAAATATATAAATATAGTTGATGATGAAAAAAATTGATGAATACATTACAATAGTAAGTGGAATTTTTTAAAAATATATATGTTTTGGTGATAATATTGTAAATTTTTTCATTATTTAAAATATATGGAATTTTCCTGATCAATTTAATTCACAATTATCATCCTTGGAGCTGTTTAAGTGAAGAGGGGATCCCTTCCACTAAACATACATAGTATCCTCTTATTTGGGGTGAAGAGAAAAATAATATCATCGTTAATATGCTCTAGAATCTTCAACCAACTAGTTTGATGTAAAATGGAATATATGATCAAAGAATTATGGGTGTTCTTTGTCAACATGATTACCACTTCTATATTTGTGTTCTCTTTTACACTCTACAGATGTTTGAGAATCCTCGTCAGTCTTCTTCAATGCATGATAACGAACTGTATCTTGATAGGGTCAGTGCATAAATGGAATATGATAACAAATGTCTGGAAGGAATATATCAAACTCATTGGAATGGGTGTACTTGGAATGAAGGATATTATGACAGTTCTGATCATATTATTAAAAATTCACATGGAATATTCTTTATTTTAATAACTATTTAATTTATTTTTAATCAAGACGGTTTATAATGAAGCTGATGAATCGGTACACATAAATTTTAGAATCATCTATTTAGACCTATATAAATCATTCATAACTAACATTATGAAGTTTTACAAAAAATTTGGATGGTAGATAGTCCAACAATAATTGTTAAATCACTCTCAATATGGAAATCCCACTCAACACCCTGACTGTCTCTTCATGAATTCATCAAATTTTCAATTTATTATCTCTTGTCACACAGAAGAAATCATGATGATTTTTGAACCCTTTTATATGGTATTAAAATACAGAATTACACCTTTATAAATGTTGACACCCTGATAAAGAGTCCCAATAGAAATATCCAGTTTTATTTTAATGAATTATTCTTGATAGAATGTGTTGGGCTAATATTAACACCACCATGGTTGTTGATATTTAATGTTCCATTCCTACATTCCGTATTATATATTAATTTATCGATAATAAAGAAAAATAGATAACCCACACATGCTAAAATGAAGAGGACTAGGTATAAAATGGTATCAACGTGTCACATATTCTTATGGTCGGGGGAGACTTTACAACACCCCTTCATGGGTTGTAGAATACCTCAAGAGCTCAAGAGGTATAATAGAAACCTATTCAGTATCGATTCGGTTATATGACGACAACTAAATGTATTTATGGTACTCATCAGTAAATTTGTACACAGTGATCATATTCTGAATCATCTTCTGGTTTCTAGTGTTTCTATCATTGCCTCTATCTGGACAGTAAGGAATGCATGATTGATTAATTACAAACCTCCATCCAGAAATGCTAGTATCTCTTCCATTCATTGGTAGGTACATGCTACTAAAAACATGCAGATGAGTTAAATTAATAACAGTCACAATAATCTCAATATCGTATAATGTTTGGGAGTTCAATGAACTTTTATGAAGCATACTTTATGGAAATATATAAGTTGGATACCTCTAATATCTTAATGGATAATGTTTAATTTTGATGGCGTGGAATCTATCATTCTAATATCAATAGGTTGCAGTGGTCTATTTCGAACCCTTCATTGTTTTTTCAATGACTATTTATCATTTCATTGGACTATAAGCTTTATAAAAATCTAATTTATAGGCCATGATATATACCATCAAGATTTGTTTTGTATCTATTCGGGAATTCATTATGGATTGAATATTATTTTCAAAATGTTGTTAATGATCTGAAAAAAAACCATAAATTATCCTTATATAATAATACCTTAGTTGATTGAATGGATTAAGTAGTTAAATAATTTAAACATGACATCCTCGTATGTATATAAGTATTCAAATTATGTTTTTGTGAAAGTGTCAATGATTTTAATAATGGAAATGAGAATGGTGAAATCATTTAGAGATCCTGATTACTATGAAATTGTGGTGGATGATGATATATTGGTAGTGATACACACTTATATTTTTAAAACCTCTTGTAATGCTTGAATTGTATGTTTACATTTCATTTTATAAATTTTATCCACTTCATTTATCATAATTTAGTTGTTATTTGTCAAATTATCATCCCTAGAATTATAATATTATTTAACTTTAGAGGAGTTACTAGTCATACTAAAATATTGTAAGATCCATAAAACTATAGTTTTCTAGAATAATAAAACAGATGAGGTTCATTTTAAGTCCATGAGTAATGCAAGAATAAAATACATTGATGTTTTATAATTATATTCTTTTGAGAATATTGAATGGAAAGAAAAAATCATGAATAATGTTCATTTTCCTTTAATGAGATTCATAAAATGGGAAATGAAAGGTAAAATTATAAAACAACAATGTTTATGAATTTCGATAGCCCTAGGAACCTTTCCTTTGATTTTCCCAACAAGGACTCCAAATATGAATCTAATAAAATAAATGAAAAACATCAAGATTAAAAAAATGATAATAATAATAAGAAATATTCAACTAGTTGTAAAATATAGTTCATAATCAATCATGTTAAATCTAATTAATTATAATTTATCTCTTTCGATGATGAGTACAAATTTCATTATTAGTTTAAATAGGGGTTTGATTCATCTTGCAGTTATGATGATATTGAATAAATAGCCGAACTATAATGGATATAGAAATATAATTATGAGGAAAATCTATGGAATAAGATGCGTCTCAAGAGAAAAAATATAAATTATGAAAAATAGAGAAAATATGTTTTCTGAGAATGATGAGTATGTTAACTAGGAATAGATATAAATTGAGGAAATAAATTGGTATAAATAGAATATATCAAATTTTGAGATAATTTTTTCTATTTTTTGGGAGAATCGAGCTATAATGGAAGCATACATTTTCATTAAAAATCCAATATGTCTTATTGTTCAGAATGAATTAAAAATCCTGAAATAATTTATATCATGTAAGGAATATTAATTTTTAATATTATCAAAATAATTAAAAGAAATTTCCAAGAGAACAAGGTAAATCTACCCTTGATTAGGTAGAAAAAATATATTATCTTTCTAATAGAACATTCATTAAAATAAAATGTAATGAAATTTATAAAAATGTCAATACAAAAGAAAACATACACTCGAAATGTGTAAAAAAATTAGATAAAAATTGATTCCCCTATGAAAATAAAATGGTTAAAATTCAGTAGTACATTATCATTTTGAATCTACATAGACTCGTAATCAATCAAAAATATCAAAATTTATAGTTTATTATTTGTGGTATGGAATGTATGTTCACAAATAATATTATTCATTTCACACTACAAAAATTTATCAATTATTGAATATTCCAAGGGATATTTTGAGATAAATTCATAATATGTATCAATATAAAGTGAGATTTGAATATTTTTATCATAAATCTATCAAATTAAAATAGATTTGTATGTCTATAAATGTTTTTTGAAACTGTTGAATAGAATGACTCAAAGAATATATATTGATAAATAAACTCTGTGGAGAGGTATTATATGATTAAAATAGTAGTCAATGTATAGCTATATCATTTAAAAAGTCTAAATAAGATCATTATGTAATTTAAAGGTTACTAGAAATATTGATATATAAGTCATAGATAGCCAAGAGAAAGGAAAAAAATAAGAAATTGTTTCTAAATATAGTAGAAAAAATGATTTCCCACATAAATAAGTTATAATTTTTAGTAATTATTCAATAGTTAGACACATAAAAAATATAAAATTGGATATGTTAAAAGTGATATAAGATTGTATATAAAATGATCCTTTTATAGAATATTCTACATGATGATATGTAACTAATGAAATAATAATTAAAACTATATGATTTTTAGGGTGAATTAATTTTTGAGGAAAATAATATTTTATCTCAAATTAAGATAAATCATTGGGTGTAAATGATTTAAACAAACTATTAATAATATTAATGGGTAAGGAATTACTATGATTGGAAGGAGAAAATGGCCCTGCATTGGAGGAATCTCCCAATCCTTATTTTTTTATTAGAGGAACAAAGATGCCTCTCATTATTCCATCTTACTATTGTTTATTTATACGACATTTTTCAAATAAAAGGATATTATTGAATCTTTAGATATCTACCTAGATATTTTACACATAATATTACATTTTTTAACATAAATATCCAATAAATAAAACATATTGATCAATAGGCCTAAAATATTTAGAAGAATGGGTACATAATAAATCAATGCGAAACTAAAATAATATTACTATATTTCATTATAAATAATTTTCACCAATATAACTTAAATATCATAAAACCATATAGGGCCACTTGGGTATGACTAAAACAGAAGGGGGATCTGAAATTCTCGTAAGGAGAATTAAAATATAAAGATTGGATTATTAGTCAAAAGGAATAAAATAATTTCCGAAAAGAAAATTCACATGAATAATCATATGGGGACATAACATAAAGATAATGAAATAATAATATAATGAAATATTATGAATTTGGAAATAACATGAAACATTACATAAGAATAATTCTTGTAAAACATCCAAAACTGTATCACATGGTGGATAGAGTACCATCATGGAATAGGTTTACTCCCTAATAACATTCATATCATCTCATTAGACATTAATGGTTACCATAACACTGTATTTCTATCAAGGAGAACCCATAATAATTGTTACATGATGATTTTTTTTACAAATAGAAATCAAATTTATGGTATCAACATAATAATTACCCATGGAATGAAACTGGTTTTATTCTATTGTATCATATCCAATTAGAAGTACATTTATTAAATATTACGCTAAAAAGAAGTAAGTAAACTCATTGGATGTTCAATAATTCATAAATAATCATAAGTCTCAAATTTAGTGTTTATTGAGAAAAAATCATGAGAAGGTGTATATAATTGGGTATATAAATTATCCATCAAAATGGTGTTCTAATTAAATGGATTTTGAATTTTTAATAGATTATGAACATCATATTTTCTTTGATATATAGGTATAAAAATATGTTTATTCATAAAATAATCCTTTATTAAATGATATTATAATGACGCTCACCCTAGTAGCCGAGAGATGGTTCGTTATGTTAATACAATGTCTTATATTCATCACTCAAATCCAAATTGACTTCTTGTTTTACTAGTTTTGGAAGCCAAATTTCACATATGAACATTACATAACAACGTTAAAGAAAATACAATACAGAAATTCCGTCAAGAACACCAAAAAATTCCTATATTATCTATAAAATATTTTATAATAAACATCTTCGCTTCCTAGAAAAAAAAAAAAAAGATAAGAAATGGATGAGAACAGATACTCAGTAAGGCTATGTAAAATAGTGGAAGCTAATATAAATAATAGAACATGGTGAATAACAAAAAACATTCCATTAGGTCATATTCTAATTCATGTAATGGAAATAATAAAATCTGAATAAATAATTCTATATAAATAATCACTTGAGAAAGAATCATAACCATGGACATTATACTATCTGAATATTCACATATTTAACAAATTATTAACTTCATAATTAGGTGATTCATAATTCTAGGCGTCTTAAATATACAAACAAGGCCTCGACTGAGATTTATGAAAATGAATGGTAAAGGCCTCGACCAAAAAAATACCTAAAAGTGGGTAAGGCCTCATCCATGTTTGTATCTATTTTTTCTAATTTGAACTATTGATAAATTGAGGAGAAATAGAGGGATAAAACTATCACCTAATAATTCTAATTCGTTTCTCATATTAATTGGTTACACATATAAATCATATACACAGGAAATGTAAGCAATATTCCCTTATTTATAATCATGATCATTAAACATTCTGAGTATTATAGTGAATGGTATCAAGATAGCACATCTACATAACAAATAATCATAAATAAATTAACAAATTATGGTAGATGATAATAATAATATGTAAATAAAATTACACATATTTTTTGAATATTTTGAAAATATTTTAGTAAAATAGTTGATGATTTATTGAGGTAAATACTCATTTTACTATGCCAAGAATGGCCTTTTTCCAAATACATTTATATTTTTTTATATTTTTATATATAACTACAGTTGAAAAAATATATATTTTCAAGAAAATTTGGTGATTTTATTAAAATAATGATATCTTGAAATCTATGATAGATGGAACTATAAAATGGGTAAAAAATCATGGTGTTCCCCTTATTCAAGCTTGCATATCAAGAATAATTGAGAATGGGACTTGTGACACATGTATTTCCCACCAATGAATAATGAATTGATAATAATACATTTATTGGAATATATAATAATAATTTAGATGAATCATATAAAAATTGAAGAATTACATTGTATTATAGTGGGAGAAATCTTAAACCGAAATAAAATGGAGGTTCGGGAAGAATACACTTTCCCAAATGTCTCGATGGACTTCATTTTTATTGATTTTTTGATAACCCCCTTTCAAGGGATAAGGGGGAAGCCTTACAGGGGTTGTAGGCTCAGAGATTACATGGCTCATAGAATTAGGCGATTACATTACTGGAAGGTCTTCAAGAATTCAACCAGACTATCTACAAGGAACTACCCCTCCCTAGCATCTGCATCATGACAGTAGCTCTCTACCTTTACATGGCCATTTGGCTAGGATTCTCGTGCAATCACAGGCAGGTCCTGATGGCATATCCATAACCTCCAATTTTTACTAATCCATTTGGCTCTGCTCTGGTGAGTGCACCTGCTCTGAATCCTCTTCTAGGGCTAATCCTTTTTTATAGCATGTCTAGGGAAACTGCATGTGGCCTTAAAGACATTGAGGTGGCCTGAGGGCCTTAAAGGTGGCCCAAATGCCCTACTGACTCGAAGTCCTGGGTGGCCCGAAATCCTTATGTACTCTAAGCCCAAATTAGTGGCCCAAGGTGAATAGTTTACCTGCTATAGTACTGAATTGTACCTTCTACAGTAACTGCTACAGTTACATGCTACAGTAACACACAATTTACAGTGATGTTACAGTACCTGTACAGTGTGCAATTCTGCTACAATACAGCACAATGTACAATACTGCTATAGTACCTACTACAATACATGCTACTGTCCCCTTGTAAATATGCCTCTACCTAGTTTTGAACATGGGTCTTATGGATGCAGTTAATGATACCTCATTAATTGGGCTAAGGCCCATGTGCAAGAAAACCCTTAACTTATTTCTGAATGTGTTATGAAATTGACCTTAATGTGTTGGATAAAAATATTAAATACTTTTACTAATATATAGAGAACCATTTCTACATATACACGATTCGTTATAGTTGTATTATGTTCATCAATTTCCTTATTGATGAGTTGTAGTATTAAACATCACTATTTGGGAGCATTGGTTTTCTTGGTTTTCATGATATTTTCCCTTATTTATATGTAATGAAGTTCATATAAAATGGGTAGAATTGTCCATAATTATAATTATATGAGATTATTGATTATCAATAATATTTAATGGTTTTATATATTATAATTTTTCTAGATATGATGATGATTTATTGGATATACCTTTAATGATAATAGTTTTGGTCATTAGGGTTATTTTCGATTGTCAAGAAATACAATTTTATTATTATTTAATTTCATATATATATATACACTAGTTCTAGATAGTTTAATTACATATAATATTTTTTAAAATACATTTTCACAATAATTATGGAGTTATGACAATATAGTAAGGTGTTAATAGATAATAAAAATTCATTGTCCACGATGTCGGAAAATTAACACATCACGGGTGTTGTTTTCATTTAATGAATAAGAGAGAGTGTGTGTGAGAGAGAGAGAGAGAGAAATGGGTTTGATAATTGATATTATATTAAAATAATATAATTATAGTATATAAATGATATTGTTGTTATCATTTCTCCTTGAATAGGGAAGTATATAGAAGGATAATAAAATAAAATAAATTAAAATAGAATAAAATAAAACAAAAGAAAGAGGATTTTAACCTCTTGAATTCTCCTCCTTGAGAACCTCTTTAATGGGATTGGATTTTATCTTTTAATTATACCAAGAGATCCAAGACATGGGTGGTGGGCTTGGGGAGTTTATTTGGAATAATTTAGTCAAGTATCAAATGTTCGAAGGTCTGAGAAGAGGGGAAGGTGAGGTGCTAATTATAATTGAAGAGATGGGTGTTTTTGAGTATTTTATTCATTACATTATTATTTTGGCTCAATAAAATGAATATATTGATAATTATCACTAAGAATTTTAAAAGAAATGTAATAAATTTTATATTATGGATATTCAATGATCGATGACTCAAGGGATAGTGTATTTAACTTATACGGTATTTATACATTAAATTACAATTTTTTACTATTCACCAAAAATTTAAGTATTTTAGAAAAATTTTAAAAATTCACCCAAAAATTTTTTGATGTGTCTAACTGAAAATTTTACTGCTTTTTATGAAACTAATTTTCAAAATATGGTAATTCTAATTTTATCTAAAGTCATCATTTACTCAAAAAATACAATTTTGAAATATATTAATGATTTTATATTACTTTGAAAAATTAGCTAAGGTCTTATTAATTTATCTTAAATTATTTATAAAAATAAATATTAATTTATGAATACATTTTATGAAATGAAATTATATGTCAAATCATTTTAATAATTAAATATTTATAGATTACAAATATATTAGCTCTTAAAGAACTATTATAATTTTTTTAACTATACTATGATTGAATTATATCATGATTTTATTTATAAGATGCCTAATTTTTTTTCATTCATTGGTGTGGTTTCTATTATATTTTCAAGTTTACTATTCATAATGGTCATATTATTATTTGTAACACCCAAAGCATCGATGGTACGATAACATGCGATGTACGCAACAATGAGTTCAAGCACACCATGACCTATCAAACTAGCTATTTTAAAAGTGTTTATGGATAGTAAGAACCTCATTTTGAATATTATATAATTATAACAGTTATTATTTTTGTTTCAATGGCGTAATATAAAGACAAATTAAATTTTTGAGTAAAAGAATTGTTTTTCAGAAAAATAATGTTTTTCCTCCATTTTAATGGGGAACCCTTTTTAACCAATATTGGAAGCTTTTATATATTAAATTTAATGAAATTATATCCTTATTTATAATAGGAACATAAAAATTTACTTTCAATGAATTTTTGGTACATTTGTGATAACTTTCATATTTTGATGAATAGTGAATATTACTAAATTTTAATTAAAAACAGTTTTTAATCAAAATAATTAATAATGATAAATTATGAATTTGAGTGATTTTAGAGTATAATTAGATTATATTTTTACCATTTAATCCAATGATGTTCATTAGACATAATTTCAACTTTAAACTGGACAAAATCAAGTTCCAATCTTTTGATAGTTATTATTTCCAAAAAACACGCTTTTTGTTTTGACAACAGGAATTAAATTTAAATTAATTTCGGCCACATCTGTGTTTTTAATTTAGAAAAATGGATTCCATATTTATAATCAGGAGGTAAAACGTTTTTAAATAGTTATCTTTTATTTTTAGAACTTTTGAATAATTATTTCGGGAAATATTTTATTTACCATGGTTAAAGGGTAAATCCTATAAATAAGGATAAATAAATAATATTATAATAATATTAAATTACCCTAAAACATGTCCTAACCCTATCTGTTGATACATTTCTGACCATGGTCATATTTGGGTCGATTTTTGGACCTCATGGAGCTATTTTCAAGTGATAATGATACCTTATATTAATTAAGTTAAAGTAAATACAAAAATGACATAAGCATATTTATTTTAGAAAACCAATTTTTACATATGGTTATATATGTTATATTTTAGAATATAAATATTCTTTTTAAAGTTAAAACTATTTCCTATATAATGGTATTTTATTTATAATTTATAGACATTGAATAATTTAATTCATTTCTGACACAATAATGATGCAGTATTTTCCCTACTAATGAAAGAATAAAATAATTGGTATTATTAATGTTAAAATAAATATAATTTGAAAGTTCTGATTCCATCCACGAATGTTAGTGGTGTAGGTGACATGTTTTGATTTCTAAAATTAATCTGGTTATAATTAGTAATTTTTTAAGACTTTAACAAAAATCAATTATTTAATAGTGTCAAAATTGACAGAAAGGGGTTTTTAAAACAAATATTATATTATTAATTGATATTATATTCATAAAAATCTAACGATCATCCAAAGGACTTATATAATGATATGTTTATCATTAATGGACCACTTGGGGGTCTCATGGAAGTATATAGTATGTTTATTAACAATATAATATAAAAATAAAGAGAGACTTGTTAAATGTCAAACTAATTAACTAAGAGTAAAAACTAAATTATAAGGTTAATAAAGTGACACAAACCTATCTAAACCCAATTTATTGAGTTGTTTTCGACCCCTCCCCACCTTAACTTGAAAATAAATCAGTTTGGACCCATTATAAACTGAATATGAATTTATTATAAAATAATAGTCTTTCCTAAGGTTCCCCTCACCCCTCTTATAAAAGGGAACTCCCCCTTTTCACTAATTCACAACATCAAAGATTATTTTTCTCAGCCAAACTCTACCCAAATATTCTCCCAAGGTACCTCAATTTAACCTAAGGGCCTTAGTTTTAATATAAAGCCAACCTATGGAGTCCTTTTGATCAAATCAAAAGGAAGAACCCGAAGAAGAGGTAATGATTTCACCACCCTCTTTCAAGTTCATTTTTCTCCCACTTCTTCTTTCTTTGTTTTCTATATTCTAAAATAATAAATCCTGTATCATCTATATAATGTGATGTTATTATCAATATTTTACAACCATATTCATTATTTTATCCATCCATTGAATGACATGTCAACATACGTGTGTACGTATGACTTACCGTCTCCACGTCGTGGTTTAATTGTTATTAAAAAATTTATTATTTGGATGGGTTTAATAATGATGTGTAATTGATGAAAATAATAAATTTAAAATGATAATTATTCTGTATATATTATATAACATAAAATTAAAAATTATTTTAATATCAAAATAACGATATTGTTGCTCGTGTGTTCGTACGGACTACTGTCTCCACGAACGCGATGAGATTAATTCCACATCATATCCATTCAAGTCTAATTCTCATTTGATGATTAAAAATAATGTTTAAGGACATGATATAATTATGGATATGAATAAAATACAACCTATCCATAACATACACAGCTTACGTAACAAAACATATAAAAGAAAATGAGTAAGTTAACACCCAAAATGATGATAATAATAATATATTATTTACAGAGCAATGTTAAAGATCATATATAATATCATATTAATGTATATGATTCTTGTATAATTTAATAACAATTATTTAACAATTATACCAGAGTTTATCCTACCCTCTACCACGGAAAAGTACAAGGTAAGCGTCAATTGCTCAATCTCATTATTTTCCAATATTGTTTATGTGTAAGTATTTACTGGGAAATTTTTATCATCTGTGTCAATTTCTCATTAAAATGATTTCAAAATGAATATTTTAAGGATTTTTGAAAGGTACTCTTTATCAATATCAGAAATTAATATTTTTTTAAAATTTGTCTTTCAAAATCATTTAAATTAATGTCCATGTTTCCAAAATTATTTTAATGATTTACTTATATGGACATGAATGTTTTGAAATTATAATTCTTTTCAATAGTTTCAATGTGGTATGGGTCACTTTGATTCAAAAATCTATTTTAAATTACTTCCTTTATAAATGTGTGACATTTAAATGATTTTAAAAATAATATTATTTATCTCAAAAAGTTTTACATATCATTTTTGACTATGTCATCATCCTTTACTGGATATTATTTTTGATTGAGGTTGATCTATTATAATACAATCTTCCATATTTTATTGAATGAGTTTTGATATGTTTGACTATGGATGTTCTTTTTTATACCATTCATGTTTTATGGTTAATGTATTGACATTTAGTTTTCTAGTTTTAATACGAATGTTTGTGTTATATTTTATCCTTTTCATATGAGGAATATATTGGACTTAGTAAGTGACGGGTGGAGCCCATTGTTGCTCCTCAATGCATCAGTATATATCATGAGAAAACTATACGTGGAATTGGCAGAGCCCTTTCCCAATTTGATATTTTGTTTTTTCTTAAGACTTAATCATTTTTAGACACCTTGGCGAGGCCTTGATAAATTTTTTCAGAATGTCTGGCTTTATACACTCCCTCATTATGGAAATAATATTGATGGTTCATGTGGTCATTCTTCTAGTATAATACCCATGATATGTATTTTTATGGAATTATTTACTCAGCTCATATTCCTTCTATAAAAGAATTCGTGTTTACTATTGGTAAAGGAATTAGGTTTCAATTATTCACCATGCTTAAATTTTTTGTTATATTTCATTGTATTTCTTACCCTTACCGAACGTTTGAGCTCACCCCTTTCTTATGTTCCATTTTCCCAGGATTCCAAGAAGTGTATTGTGATTGTTATGCAGGGTTAAGTTAAATGGAATAATGGAATTCTCAAAGAACTATTTATGCTATGTTTTATGTTTAAAATTGTAATGTAATGTTACTGTATGTAATCTATTTTCCAAAACTGCTAAACTAATCGATCATTCAGGACTTGTTTCATTGTTATCTTGCCAATTTTTTAAAATAATGCACCTTCTCTGGGTAACTGGGGTCGGGGCGTTACAGTTGGTATCAGAGGAAGTCTAACAATAGCATTGGAAATTAGATTTAGAGAATCTCTGATTAGAGCACATTACCGTAAGCTAGACATTGAATATTAATATAGAATAACTTCCTAGAATTTTGTAAATGTAAATATTTTGTGTGTTTTCAAAGAAAATACATCCCTGTCTGGATACGAGTAGGTAGAGGCGGCTCTGGCATAGATGAACTTAGGGGTAAAACCTGAAAACACCGATTTGAACTAGACTGGAACGGGAATTGGTGCACGACAACAGGCTTTGCTGCACTCTTGGTGTCGATACTCCCGGGGGATATGATTAAGATAATTCTAATTTTCATAACAAACGACTATGAAGAGTTTATCTGTATATACCTATTCAAAGAAAACATTTTTTTATTATGGATTATATCCATAAAATTTTCAATTTATGTTAGGTATTTTTCATGTTTGGAGTTATGAATTTCGATTCATAAACAGACCTAGGGTATGCCATTGTATAGAAATGGTTCCCAATAGAAGGAATTTAAACTCCAGCAATACGTATGATCCAAAGTGTAAGAATAATCATATATTTCACGGAATTAAGCAAACACTTAGAAGAGAAATATTCACCCATGTATCCTCAGCATATAAAGAAATTGTTTCACGTGTTAATAAGATATGTAAAGAATTTTCTTATTGTTATGGCATTGAAGAGAAGAATGAAAAGAAAAGGATAGAAGAGAGAAAGATGGGCAAAATGAAGAGGGAAAAGAACAATTTTAACAAATGTGATAACTGTCGGAAGAAATACCCTGCAACTTCCTTGAAAGGAATGGGAGTTTGATATACATGTGCAGAAAAAGGACACCAAGTACGTGATTTAATGTGTAGGAAAAAGTTTTCCAATCTACAATGCTTCATCTGCAAGGAGTTTGGACACTACACGAACCAATCTCCCAGTCATAAAACTATGCCAAAAATGATGCTATTGGATAATAATCATGTTATGATACTACAACAGATGAAGAGGAATGACTAGTGTTCATATGCTGTTATAAAATAATTATTTCATTAAAGTGTTGTATAAATGATTTACTTTAAATAAATAAGGATTATACTAGAGTACTATTTCATTGAGGATTTTAGATATTATGGTACTTAAAAAAGTGACTCTACAGTGAGTTTAACATTTTGTAAATTTCATGTTTGAAGGAAAGATAAACCTAAATATGGTCTTAATATTGAGGTATTGATTTTGGAATAAGAGATGGTTGATTTGGGTAAATTATATTGGATATTCTTGACTACCATGAAACTGATTAATGATTTTGTATATTCCATCATTGTAAGAGTTTACAACATTTTTGGAAGGACAAAGTATATCAAATATTCTATAAGGAATAAGGGAGCACAAATGTAATCAATATGGATTTATGGTAATTCTGGATGTTTTAGTGTTTTAAAAGAACACATGATGAAGGTATTCACATCTTATTACGTGGTAAAAAATATCTACATTATTTTTTACTTCCATATAAATTTTGGACAGAGAGTTTGGACAGAATTAATTTGGATAAGTATAAAGGTTGGAATGGATTATATTTTGCATTGTATACTATTATTAAGGTTAATTATTTGATATTTATAAAAAGGAAATCACACAGACCATGTGACAACCCATCGCGTCAGACAAAGGTGTGGGAATCGAACCCACAAGCATACTGTGAAAGGGATTTATCATCTACCAATCGACTACGTGAAGTACCCGGAGTGTATATTATAGTTTTTTTTGTTCTGATTGATGAATTATATATTTATTTTTAGAACCCTACACAGGTAAGATAAATAGAATATTTATGAGTTCTATTACCTTTTAGACTGAACGATGGGTTTTTGGCAAACATTTAGTAATGAATGAAAGTTTACATGACATGTAAATATATTTCCATAAGTTCTTAGTAAATCTCATAAATATATTCCTCAACATTATGAAAGGTAACTTTAAACAAAAACGTGTTCGGTTAACTTTTTCTACTAGGGAATCAATGACCGTCTAACCAATCAAATGTTTTTGATTTTCATGTAGTTAACTTTCTCCATATTCTATTTTATAGAAATCCATATCAAAACTTGATGGTTTTTTCTCATCCATATCCATGGTTTCATAGAATCGTAGTATGGGCTATCTCGGGTGACCTTTGTAATTCTCTTTCATTCATTTAAAGTTATATTTTTATTAACCATATTTCTGATGCGGGGTTTCCAAAAGCTATTTTCAATTTTCAACCGTTTATTTTCATTAAAATTTTCAAATTCCAAGGATGAAATTTATTGAAGGATTGGAGAATCTAACACCCCAAACATCCAAAGTATGATAACGTGTGATGTATGCAACACCGAGTTCAATCACACCATGACCTATCAAACTAGCCAATTAAAAAGTGCTTATGAATAGTAATAACCACATTTTTAATTTTATATATTTTTAACATTCAATATTTTTGTTTCAAAGACATAATATGAAGACAAATTCAATTTTTCAATAAAATAATTGTTTTTCAAAAAAATACAGTTTTTCTACACATTTAATTGCGAAGCCTTTTTTTAGAACAAATATTTGACATTTTTATATATTCAATTTAATGAAATTAAATCCTTTTTTAAATAGGTACATAAAAATTTAGTTTCAATGAATTTTTGGTAGTTTTCTGATTACATTCTTATTTTGATGAATAGTGAAAATTACTAAATTTTAATTAAAAACACCTTTATTAATAAAAATAATTAATATAGATAAATTATTAATTTGAGTGATTTTATAGTATAATTAGATTATATTTTTACAATTTAATCCAATTTTGGTCATTGGAAATAATTTCAAATTTAAACTGGGCATAAGAAAGTGTAAATCCTTTGATAGTTATTGTTTCTTAAAAACACGCTTTTTGTTTTGACAACGAGAATTAATTTTAAATTAATTTCTACCACTTATGTGTTTTGAATTTAGAAAAATGGATTCAATATTTAGAATTAGGAGGTCAACATTGTGTAAATAGGTAACTTTTATTTTTATATATTTTGAATAATTACTTCGGTAAATATTTTATTTACAATTATTAAAGGGTAAATCCGGTAGATAAGGGTATACAATTAATATTATAAAATAATTAAATTACACTAAAATGTGTCCTAACCATATTGGTTGATAAATGTCCAACCATGGGCATCGTTGGGTCGATTTTGGGACCCCATGGAGCCACATGTAAGTGATAATGACACTTTATATTAATTTAGTTAAAGTAAATACAAAATGTATATAAGCATATATCTTTTAGAAAAAAAATTAACATAGGGTTATATATGTTATATTTTAGACTATAAATATTCATTGGAAATAAAAAATTATTTTCTACATAATGGTATTTTATTTATAATTTTTATACGTTGAATAATTAAATTTATTTATGATACAATAATGATGTTGTATTTTTCTTATTAATGAAAGAATAAAATAATTGGTATTATAAATGTTAAAATAAATATACTTTGAAAGTTTTCATGTCATCCACAAATTATATTGGTTACAATGACGTGTTAGTATTTCTTAAATTAATTTGTTTTGAATTAATAATGTTTTTAATACTTTACCAAAAATCAATTATTAAATAGTGTCAAAATTGACATAAAGGAGTTTTTAAAACAAATATTATATTATTATTGACATTCTATTCCTAAAAATAAATAGTTTGCCCAAAGTAATTATATAATGATAGTTGTATCATTAATGAACCACTTGGGGGTCTCTTGTTATTATGTAGTATTTTTATTAACTATATAATTTAAAAATACAAAGAGACATGGTAAATGTCAAAGTAATTAACAAAGAGTTAAAATTAAAAAATAAGGTTAATAAAGTGACCCAAACATGTCTAAAACATATTAGATGAGTTGTTTTTGGACCCATCCCCACCTTAGACTCAAAATAAATCATTTTTTAGCCATTATAAACAGAATATGAATTTATTATAAAATTATATTTTAATTTTTTCTTAAGATGCCCCTCACCCCTCTTATAAAAGGGAACTCTCCATTCTCACTAATTCACACCATAAAAGCCTTCTGGATCTTCCAAACTCTATCCAAATATCCTCCCAACTTCCCTCACTTCAAACTAGAGGCATTGTATTGATCATAAATCCAACCTATGGAGACCTTTTGATCAAATCAATAGAAAGAACCCGAAGAAGAGGTAATGATTTCACCACCCTCTTTCAAGTTCATTTATTTTCCACTTATTCTTTATATGTTATTTATATTCTAAAATAATAAATAAAGTATCATCTATATACTATGATGTTATTATAAATATTGTACAACCAAATTTAGTATTATATCTATCCTTTGAATGAAATGTCACCGTACGTGTGTATGTACGACTTACCGTCTCCACGTCGTGGTGTAATTGTTATTCAAAACATTATGATTTTGTTGTTAACGATAATGATAAATAATTGGTGTAAATAAAAAATATAACATAATAATGATTCTGTATATATGATATAATATCCAATTTTATATTATTTTAATATCAAAATAATGATATTGTCGCTCGTGCATACGTACGGACTACCGTCTCCACGAACGTGATGTGATTCATTCTCCATAATATTCATTCAAATGTAATTCTCATTAGAGGATTAAAAATAATGTTTATGGACATGATATCATTCTGGATATGAATAAGACACAACCTATCCATAACAAACATGGTTTATGTAATAAAACATATAAAAGAAAATGAGTAAGTTAACACCTGAAACGACAATATTACTATGATATTATTAAAAAAGAAATTTTAAAAGATCATATATAACATCATATTAATGTATATGATTCTTTAATAATTTAGTAACAATTATTTCACCATTATACAGGAATTTATCCTACCTTCGACAAAGGAAAAGTACATGGTAAGGGTTAATTACTCAATCTCATTATTATCCAAGATTGTTTATGTGTAAGTATTTATTGGGACATTTTAATCATCCATGACCATTTTTCATAAAAATGAGTTCAAAATGAATATTTTACGGATTTGTGAAAGTTAATATTTATCAAAATCAGAATTTTAACTGTTTTAAAGATTTATCTTTCTAAATCATTTTAATTAATGTCTAAGTTTTCAAAATGATTTTAAGGATTTATTTATATAGACATGAATGTTTTGAAATTATAATTATTTTCATAAGATTCAAAGTGGTATGGGTCACATTGTTTTAAAAATATCTTTTATATTACTTCCTTTATAAATTTGTGACTTTTAAATGATTTTACAAAAAGGATATTTCCCTCAAAAAAATTTACTAATCATTTTCAACTATGTCAGCATCCTTTACTGGATATTATTTTTGATTGAGGTTGATTTATTATAATACAATATTCCATATTGTATTGAATGTGTTATGATATGTTTGACTATGGATGTTCTATTTTTATACCATTCATTGTTTATAGATAATGCATTGACATTTCATATTCTAGTTTTAATACGAATGTTTATGTTATATTTCAACCTTTTCATATGAGGAATGTATTGGACTTAGTAAGTGATGGGTGGAGCTCGCTATATCTCCTACTTGTATCGGTAGGTCTCATGAGACAACTAGATGTGGAATTGGCTGAGGCCATTCCCAATTTGATATATGGTTTTGGCAGAGGCCATAATCAATTTTAGACATCTTTGTTGAGGCCTTGAAAAAATGTTTCAGAATGTATGGAATTATAAATTCCCTCATTATGGAAATAATATTGATAGTTCATGTGGTCAATCGACTAGTAGAATACCCATGATATGTTTTATTATGGCATTATTTACTCATCTCATACTCCTTCCATAAAAGTGTTCATGTTTTCTATTGGTAAAGGCATGTGGTTTCGATTATTCACAATGCTTAATATTTATGTTATATTATGCTGTATTTCGTACCCTTACTGAGCGTTTGAACTCAACCCTTTTTTATGATTCATTTTCCCAGGATTCCAAGAGGTGTATTATGATTGATATGCTTGTTTGAGATAAAGGCAATAATTTCATTATCAATGAACTATTTATGTTGTGTTTTATGTTTGAAATTGTAATGTAATGTTAATGTATGAAATCTATTTTCCCAGACTACTAAAATGATCATTCATTAGGGACTGGTTTCCTTGTAATCATGACAATGTTTTAAATTAATGCACCTACTCCAGGTAACTATGGTCGGGGCGTTACACTTTTCATAAGCTAAATTTACTATTTCATTGGTATACATTCTTGAACATATAGAAATACCTTTTAATTCATTAATTATTCATTTATAAATATGTGTCGTGATATATAAGAAAATTTATGTGATTTATACACTATGGAATAATTATAATATGGGATTATTTCATTGACAATACTCTAGGTCGTTACATTCTCCCCACCAATAGAAAATTTGCCCCTTAAAATAAGAAATTATACATAAAAATTTGAGTTTGATACATGAAAATTCCATTATGGGAAACCCAAATAAAAAATAGTGTAATAAATAATCATGTAAATAAGAGGGAAAGGGAATTGATAATTTTATCAAAATTTAGGCTTTTAAAAAGGAAAAATTTAGTGTAAAGTGAAAACAATTGTTTAAAATAGAAATATATCCATCAAGTTATGATGGAGAATGAAAAAGGACTTGTTCATTAGAAATTTAACCTTTAAAAAGTCATAAATATTGTGATGTTGAAAATACCATAGAATTCTTATTAATAAATATTAATGTACAATGTTTTAGTTTTAAAAAAACTTTACCTAATGTTGAGGTATTCCTTCACTATATAAAAAATCAGTTGAGAAATTAAACATGCATTATTAGTTTCCATGTAATATGAATAATATCATCCATAGGTTTTCATTTGATCTATATTTAGTTCTTTCCATATAATTGGAAATGAATTCTCATGATGAATTATTCACAACTAAATAATTTGAATCAATATCAATGGATCAAAAGATCATTTAATTATAGTCATCTATTTATATTGTGTTTCAAAATTAACTAAAACCAAGATTTTTAAGATAATAAAATATAATTCTGAAAAAATAATAAAAAAATATATGATGAAAACAAATTCAAACTCCAAATTTTTATCATAACACACAATTATCAACATAGCTCATTGAAAAAATAATTATCATTCAAAAAAAATTCTAGACTATGATTGAAGCCCAATAATAAGAATTATTTTATCACATATTCTTCAGAATAACATAAATCATTCATAATGTCTCAAACAAAAAGTCTAATTACGTAAATCACTTACAATCTAAGATATGATAATAATTTCTATAAATAAAAGTAATCACCACTAGTCCATAGTAAAATCATATATGACTGTAAGAGAAAATCCAACCCTTGTTCCTTAAAATATCATTTTTACCTTAATCTTATAGGATAAAAAAATTAGAGAACATCCTCTGAAATAACATCAATCACTTAATGACTAAATCATTATCCACTACTATAGTTATGTATTTGATAATGAAAATATTTCTCCAAATTCAAAAAAATATATTACCCATATTATATTCCAATTATAGAAAATTTTCCGGATAACTTGTAATTCACATAATCTAGTGGTATGCATTCCACCATTATCACACTTTGGTTGTCGGTTCAACCATTAGAGCCTTCCTAGAAGGGCTGAGTTGTCACCCAAAAAGTGGGATTTCCATTTTTCAAACTATATTAATATAAAATCCAAACTAAATATTATTAGCATCCGTGAAATGTCATTAATCACTTAATATCCTTTTATCTAAGTATTTACAGACATCCCCAATATATAAACTCCTCAAACATTTACTTCCTCCTAATTTCTTCATTGATCTATATTTTGTCCTCTAGAATAGTGATTTAATCTAGTAATGCCTGGGTTTTCCTTATTTATGTTAATGAACTTCATGTGTATTCATATAATTAGTTTTATTTCCAAATATCATGTTCTTCATTTTTTATCGATAATTTAGTTATTTATGTTTTTACTTCCCCCACATAAATCATTTCTCTATTCTCTTGAGATGCTTTCATGGGTGTATCCATCTACATTTCATACATGATGAAAATTGATCATTTTTCATCCTTGATCTCTGCCACTATAGCCCTTAGAAAAATCCATTATTCTATTATTTTTCGTGTTTGATATTTAGTTAACCTAAATGTTTTCAATTATAATTTAGTAAAAATTATTGGTCTGGAACCTGATATTTTTCACTCTTATCAATATCTCATTCCGTTTTTTCTTTCCACCACCCTTTACATCATGTTTGATTTTAACATGACTCCCTCAAGTTAATTCAGATAACCCAAACCAGAAATCATCGTATAAGTAAAAATAATCATAGTGTGACAAATGTATAATCATTTATGGAATATCATGACACCTTATTATCAATTTAATACACCTTAGGTTTATATTAGGATATATATTCCAATCCTTTATAATGGTTTGTAAAGAAAATATTGATTTTCCTAAGAATATCCCCAATGACAGTCAAACCAGGTTCCCAGTATGGTCCATTTTTATGTACATGTTTACCACGAGTCAGTACTGAGACACCTTGTAAGAGTTTATACCCCTAGTTACACCTCTTCCAAAACATAGTCCACATATAGTACCGAGACAGTTATGAATTTCTAGGAAGCCTCAATTAATATATTACTTAAAAAATTATAATATGTTATTCCATTCATATCCTCATTGTTTATTTTAGGGTTATGATCCCAAATACATATTTTCAAAATATAGTTTCAAATATTTCTATTAAAAATCCTATTATACCAGAAGTAAAGACCCTGACCCCAGTGGCGTAGAGCTGATTAATTATTTTTATACATTGATATAGAAATAATATTTTTATCCCAAGGGATAGATCAATTTCATTATTTTGGAATCCGTATTACATAAAAAACATAAAATTAAAACATTAACAAAATAAAATATATCAATTTCTTTGAGAAAACCCATATACACCTTTACTATCCCTATAATTAATTTATAATATACTTCATTATCGCTAGGGGAAAAACAAAACAGAAGAAAGGGGTTCACTCTGAATCACAATAATAGTAATTAATATAGTTGAAGGTAATATTAAAAATAATTCATGGTGAATGACAAAAAACACATGAAATTAGAACATAATCCAAAAAATTATATGCTAAGAATAAGTGTTGAAGATATAGTTCCATATAAATAATCACATAAGACTATAACATAAATATTAATATTATACTAGTAAAATAATCCCATGGATAAACAATTAATTATATCATAATGAGGGAATGAATAATTACATACATCTAAAACATATCATCAAGTCCTCAGAAAATACGTTTGAAAATAAATTTTTAATACTTTTCCCTGAACCATATATAAATATGGGAAATGCCTCCACCATCTCAATATCTGTTTTTTTTTATGACACATATTTATCCAACAAGTTTCTATATCGTACCCCTCACATCAATTTATATGACCAATTAATTTCTCATATGAATAGTGTTACACACGAAAATTTTATACACAAGAAGTGGTAATATGGTTCCCAAATCTATTAACATAATCAATAACAATTATTAGTATGGTGAATGGTATCAATATAGAACATCCACATTAAAATTGATCATAAAAAATTAATTAAAATGTTGTACAATATGATCATCATAGATCAATAAAATTACATATATGTGTTTATCATACTAATTAGGGAACAGTTATACTCACATCCAATTTTGTGGATTCCATGTTGATGATTTTATTAATGTACTTGATAAAAATATTTTTTAATCATTTTTTAAATTTTGATGTGTGTCTAAGAAATTGTTATCACCCTCAATATATATTTCATATAAATATCTTGAATATGGATGTAATATTTGGAAATCTCAATAAACATATGATATTCTATTAGAAAATGGATTAACCCAAAATTACAATGGAAATATATTTTTCATATAAGGCATTTTATTTGAGGGATAAGGTAGACTTATGTTTTTGGAAGAATATATGATAATATTGGGACATCATATTGTGTACATATTAGTATATTTTGGAGAATATTATATTAAGGAATCAATTTATTTTATATGACACATTATGAGTGATTAAAATTATATCAATATAATTGATAATTTGATCATGGAAGGGTATGAGATGAAATCTTTTTAAACATTCTATATAAATCCAAGTCAAATATAATTTGGAGGAGCATATATCTTATCTATTTATATAATTTTTTAAGTGGAATATTGGAAATCATTATTGAAATTTAATAGAATAATGTATTATTACATCACAATATGATTTATTAACATCATATAACATATGCTTACCATTTTGGTTTTGGTATATATCACAGAAGGAATTAATTTTCATTATTTTATGGATCTTATAATCCATTTAATCTAAATTTAATTTCATTAGGAAGGAAAATTTTGTCTCTAATATTCTTTTCATGGAATAAGATATGAAATGAAAATTTATTGAACCAAAAAAAATTGAAAAAATAAATTTACAAAATCGAAAGATATTAAGAATGTATATTTTCACATGTTCTATATCATGATTGTAAAATAATACATTAAATTTACTAAAAGGATATTTTTATAAAAAATTATTCTTTTACCATCATTTCTAATGAATTTATGGTCTTTTAACCCATCATGAATTTATGGTTTTGTTATTACTAAATTTCCCAGGATTATGTTCTTTATTAAACTCTTTAAGTTCATGGACATTATTCTTCTCATATATGAATATATTTTAACATATTTTCAATTTTATGTTTATTAAGGAACCTGATTATTTGTTATTATTCCAAACCATTATATATCTTACTTTTTTAGGGAATTATTATAATCCATTAGAAAGTTTTTTTTTTCTGTAATTTTATTTTAAATTTTTTATGAATTGAAGGAAAATAAAAAAAAGTTATTGCTCAAATTTTTAAGGTGAGTAGAAAATAAAAGAATAATATATTAGATTATATTTCTCATTAAATAAATTGAAATTTTTTTAGAGCTTCCTTGACATGATACATTGATCATAAAATGAATCATGAAATATGATATTCATTTCACTAAATTCAATGATATGAATTTGATTAACCTCATTTAGATATAGATAAATTAATTTGTACTCAAAACCAATATATTGATAAATATGGACTCATTTTTTGAGAAAATTCATTTTATGATTCGGAAATCCATTTTTAGAAAAATTATTTTTATTTACATTTTGTGCATGAAAAATATAAATCAGTTATTTAATTTACAAAATATTTTGTTTTTTAAAAGCTATATCATTTTGAATCCTTCATATCAAAATTAACATCCAATAATTGTTTTTTCTAAAAATTTTAAATTTTTAGGTAATATTAAAAAATATTAATTTATATTGAAAAATATCTTTTCATTTTAGTATTTTATAATTGTCTTTTTTTAAATGTAACAAAAGAAAAAAAAATTATGACAAAAAAAATTAAGAATGTATTTTTTTTAAACCCACTTTTCATTGTTTTTTCAAGATTAAATTTTGATTAAATTATTCCATATATTAGAATTAAACATGGTGAACTAGATTACATATTATGAATCATAATTATAAATAATATAATTTACTATAATCAACTTGATTTTTTTTCATTAAGAATATTGACCACTGTAATGGTTTTTTAATTTAGAAAATGAGGAAAATCTGGGTTTAAACAATGGGGTAAAACATTAAATTATATTTACCACATGACCATATTTTATTATATGAGTGTTTATTTATTATTTATATGTTTAAATGTTAAATTTAGAAAAGGTATTTTCAATTTTGGAACCCAATATTTAATTTTGTGACCAATAAATTGTATTTTATTCAAATTTGAAATTATTTTTGAATGTTTATATTTAATCATGTGGATGAAAGATTTCATTTGGTTGTGGATTAGTTAAATAGAATAAAAACGCTCTGTTTTATTATTTTTCTAAATAAATATGGAAAAAAATTAGATACTTTTTTAAGGGATTACTGATTTTTACTCTTAAATCTTGTATCTTCCAAAAATCTATTTTTCATGTAGTTTGTGTTCTTATATTAATTATTACTTATATTACCAATATAAAATAAATCTAATAAAATTTATTCAAAATTTTGAATTATAATTTCCATATTTTATTATAGTATCCATTTTGCAAATATAATTATCTTATCAAGATAATAAGATAGGTTAACTTTATTAAGGTTAAAATGGGTTTAATGTGGTTGAATTAAAATATCATGCTTACAAATTATCCAAAACTCTCCCAAATGACATTTTTTTAGTTTATTTATAAACTAGCACATGTTATATAATAATTCTCGATTCCTTAGTATATCTTTACATGATAAGGATATATATATTACATAGTATTTTATTGAATTCCACGATTTCCATTTCCCTCACTCAAAAAAGATACTTACTCCTCATCACTATTATCAATTTTTAATATTTATATATCATCTAATAAATAATTTAAAACCTTCCTACATTACTTACATTTTCCCTATATGTTTTTTTTCTATCGAAAATATCACCCTGTGTTGGCTTAGGTGCAATCCAAAGGATGTCTACTGATGTAGGGGTAATCATCATACCCATCTACTTCCATTTTTTTTTCTTACTCCTAAAAATATGTGGTATCCATTATAAAATAACTAATTTTTTATCTTAACTATAATTAATTTATTTTATTATTATTTATAAATTTAAATTCCCCATCCTCTCCATCAAAATGGTAAATGAAATGCATCGCTCATGTGCGCATATGGACTCCTACCTCTACCCAGACGTATGGTTCCTTATTCATCAGCATCATTCATAGAGAGATATTATGATGGATTTAATGTTTATATATTATATTTATGACATAATTATACTTCTCGATTTATAACATCTTAAAAACCTTCTTACATTTTAAAATATTAAAAAATGATATCATCACTAATGTGTTTGTGTGGACTACCACGTCTAAAAAATGAGGGAATTATTTTTTAATTTTTTTCTTTATAGGGAACATAAATGGGATATATTTAATTAATATATATGATATCTAGGATATAATAACTACTGCAAAGAGTTTAATTATTTTTTACCTGTCTTTCATTCCAACCATTGAAAAGTGGAAACATCACTTTTATGTGCGTACGGACTATAATATCCCCAGAGTGATGTGCTTAATTTTTCATCACTTCATTATATGAAGAGTAATAGATAAATATATAATGATAAAATGTAAAAATAATAATATTTTTAAAATTTTTGAGGTTATGAATATGTGATTAAAAGATATGTACTCGTTCTACTGAACCAAAACGTGCATAACAAATGAAGTAATTATCACATGAAATAGTAATTTTAATAATGATTTATTAATAAATGGGTATTAGATGTGATTAGTAAATCATTTATGCTAGGTCATATATCATTATGTTTCTTTAATACATGTATAACTAAAATTAATTTTCTTATTTGATGTTCAAACATGTACAAAGAAAGTGGAAAAAAGAGGTTAGGGATTCTTATCCCACTTCTATTTTTGTGTGACACAGTAATATTCAACATTTGTAACTTTTGGGTGTTGTATATAATTCCCATTAAATTATTTAAATAAAATTATGATGCCATTTTTGAAACATACAATCAATATTCAAAAATAAATTTAATGAATTTTTTTACATATTTACAAAATATTTAATTGATTATCTTCTCAAATATTCTTCTTAACAATATTTTCTATGTATTAAATCAATATTATTTAATGGGGTATAAATATAGAAAATATTACATTTTAAATAATGAATATACATATATTCATTGTATTTAATGTTTCTTTTGGATTTAATTATTCTCATGGATTATGATTCAAAATCTACCAAAGTAGTAAGGAATATATCTTCCAATCAAATATTAATTAGTAATGGTTATGTTAAAATTTTCTTTCAGATATATTAAATAATAATTATATAATAAACCCCATGAATTTTTTTTCAACTATATTAATTTCTAATTTTACTTCTATTTGTAATTATTTAGTACTCATTATGTTTTAGAAAATGTGTTTAATAAAGGTTGGAATTATTTATCCTCTTTGGGTCGGAAGAACATTTTATTCAATATCCATGTTTTATAAAAAATAATGAATTTATTTCAGAAATATTTTATTATCTACTAATTTCATTTTTAACCATGCATTAGTTTTTATAAAAAAAATTAATAAAATATTCTACTCATTTTATAAACAAGATACTTTTTACCAAAGGTGTGATAAAATATTTTCTTAACGATTCTAATATAAAATTAATATACAACCCTAATAAACAATCAATAAATTGAATCATTATTGTATTTTTTTCATTGTTATAATAAAATAAAATGTTTTCTTTAATATTACTGAAATATTTGTATTTTAGATAAGTTATTTCAAAATGAAAATGGTATTTTCATCAAGAAATATTTCCTTGATCTTTTAAAGTAATTTTTCATGTATGATAACTCCATTTGAGGAAAATTATTTATTATTGGGTATATAATCCAATATTACCATCCCCAATTATAATTTTTTTGGTTTATTATTAGGGTAATGCGATATTTGTTAAACTCAATTCTTTTCATGGGTTTTGATTTGATAATATGATGAAGGAATTATGTTATTCTTTCATATATGTGAATAGATTATAAATAAATGACATGTCGGCCTGGAATTATATTGTCCTAGAATGAGTTGGCTAAAAAATTAGGACTCTTGAGACAAATATGGTATGCATGAACCTGATTCCATGTTAAATTTTTTTTACATGGACCATGTTTTCATGTCCATAAATTGTATGTATATATCATTAACCAATCTATAAATCTATGTTTTTCCTCAATTTTATGTCTATAAATTCATGTGTAGACATGTTCCCATGTCCATAAGATTATAGGATAACCTAATTTCATGTCATTTACATAATGAGGGAGCATATTTCTATTTATACTTGTTCATAATTTTATAATCCAATGTTTTTCAGATTCCTACATTTCATTTTTTTTCTTCCATACATTATCACTTATTCTTAAATATTCCACTCCCTTATATATATATATATATATATATATATATATATTCTTTTTGTATAATGAATTTTTGTTCCATTACACATTTTTATGACCTATAAATAATTAGATCTTAACATTTTAATATGTTAAATTTATCTTATAAATTCATGATTGTTGCATTCTTGTATATGACCATTGATTGATATATCCCTTACTTACCATTAATAGGCATCTGATCTCACCTTTTATTTTATTTCATTTCCCTAGTTAATGAAAAACTGTTTTATTTATGGTATTCCAAAAAAGGGTATAATTTGAGAAGAACTTTGTCAAATATGTTGAATATTATTTAATAAATATGATGTGTATGTATCTAGACTCCTAACACATTAAACCATCATTATTCTATCATGGATTGTAATGTTTTTATTGAATATTAATCTAAAAGTATGTAACATATTTGTATGAAATGTATGGGTGATTATAAAAAAATTTCAAATCTTCTAACATCAAGGTTAATAAAAAAATTTCAAAACCATAAAAAAATATACCATTTACTTGAAATAAAAGCAATATATTTTATAACATTTTTTTATAAAAATAGATCACATTGTAAAAAATAAATTGTTCTTATATTATCCTCAAAAATCAAGAATTATGATCATTTTAAAATCCCTCGCTCTATAATCCATATAAAATAAAAAAACAAACAAATTTTTTTTCCACAACTTCTTTCATCGCATGATAGTTACTTTAAAAACAATTTCCCACATAAAATTAGTTTTTTCTCAAAAAACATATATTCAAAAACTAATTTCCACATAGAATCCGAAAAATCAAAATTATAATCAATCAAAAATCCACATAAATACAAATTAATATAATCAACCCTTATAATAAATTTGAGAAAACATTATTTATATTACACGCTTCTATAATAATTAAAATAGTTCATCAAGGAGACACTATCAAAAAAACTAAACATAGACCTATGTATCATACCCTAGGAATTAAACCATCAAGATGTATTAAAAAATCACCAACTCTTGGATATTCCATGTGACTCATCCCATGCATCACCTATCTATACTTGGGATCTCCAGCCCATACGAACACCTTACTCATCATATATTTCCTAGTCCCAACACTATAAATTCCTAGAAATTTTTCTTATATTTATTACATGTTCTCCAAGCATAAAATTGATCTACCACTAAAGATCCAAAAATATAAAACCACCCATAACTACACAACCTCATCCCAAATGACTCTTTTATTCAACTTTGTGACTCCCCTACAGAGATTCTTCGAACGGTTCCCATGTGGGGACACTATGTGACAATAAGAGAACCTCCCCATTTAGGATTGCATATTGAATAATGATAAGGTACTAAAATATACATGTCCATACGATTCCTGCAAATATAATTAACAAAGATAGTTCCCAACTCTGCTGAAAAATTAGCATGCATCATCTATATAATGGACATTCCTATAAATTATAGACATAAAATAGGTTGAAAAATGGGCTAATATTGTCCAAAATAAAAGTTATTATAATATTCAATATGATAAATCAATCATAATATTGTAATAGTAGAATGTAAATATTTTAATTAATTATTAAAATGATTAAATGAACAGTTTCTAGTAAATATAGAGTGATAATGAAAAACATACTATAATATTTTTCATTTCACATATTCATATCATCAAATCATTAACATCCATAACCTATTAGACCTATGTTATGTGCTTAAGTCATAAAAATAAATTTTCCTTATGTGAAAACATTAATTTCTACCAACATTCATATAAAATACTATTGTGTACATGGTTACTGGGGAGTCCAGTGACTCTTTAAGAATACACAAAGATTATATAATATTGATTGTTGTTTTGATCAAGTAGATGATTATGAAATACAATTATAATAATTGAATATGTGATCCTGAAACACACCCACACATAAACATGATAAAAACTCATAACAACCCCACATGTTGGGGTTTTGGTTGTCAAGGAGACCACATCAAACCCCAAACAAACCTACATCATCTAGTTTCAAAGTGACTCGACACATGTCACAATAAATATTACGGGTGTCCAATTATATCCCTACAGTAAATTACTAAACATATTACATACATCAGTTAGTGAAAGAGTGTATCTGAGGAGAACATACATAAATATATATTGAATGTGATAGTCCAAGGAATCTTATCCCCATTGGTATAAATCTAATTCCAAAATAAAATTACAAGGAAATATATTACTAATAGTACACTGTATTTATTGGTAACCACCAGAGAAATCCATATAGATATGAAGGATAAATCCCAGGAAACTACTATATCATTCAATATATACCTGAAGGCCATATCTAAGTGGACATCTAAAGGTATTCATATAGACCCAATGTCAAAATCCAAGGAACATAGGCATTCTATATAGATTCGAAGGATAAATACAAGGGTATTACAAAATATATGTATATGAACCTGAAATCCATATCTGAAGTATCCACATAGGAATCAATATATAACTAAAGGCCTATTTTTGGATAACCAACCCAGTAAATGCTTACATTTCCAATGTCTGGTTCTCAATTTTCACCAAATACATCCTTATAGATATACTTAGTGGAGAGTGTGTCCCAAATATTCACCTTATTATAATAAGACTCAATTGTAAATGCATCACATATAGCTCATATCACATAACACTTCTCTTATGTATTGTACCTCTTTCCAAACCCCCCTCACAAAAATGATAAATATCTCAAGTGAATCACCTAACAAAATTACTATAGCCCTCTATTTCTCACATCAAGGGTTTAGGTTCAATAGTGAATCCTATAATCATAACTACCTAAAACTATCACAAATCCCCAATAGGGTGACAATGAATTTAGGTCACCCAATGATTTTCCCTTGGGCATATCATAACATAAAAACCCTAAATGGGTTTATCAAACATATGTTCATAAATATATGTTAGGGTACTTCATACAAGACTCTATACCCTATATGGTTTTTCAAAACAATCTGGATTGACCCTCAACATTGATCCAAAATATAATGATTATCATTCAACACACATAACTTGTACCATCAAACAACAAGTAACATAGAAGGAAATAACTATAAGGAAACATAAAAAAACCCTCATGTTTTATAAATTACTATGTCACACTCTTTACGTTAAATAAAACCAAAAATCAATAACCCATTTTTGAATTAAATTATAATGAATTAAAAATCAAATTTTCAAAAACATTTAAAAAGTATCCACGTGTCCTCTTATACATAATAGGACCGTGTAAAAAAATTCCCTCAAACACCCTTGTAAATAACAACTATATTTAAATTATTTTTCGAAAACCGTTTTTAAAATCATGGAAACTTTTTCATAAAATAAAATTGAATCCAATTCACTTTTTATTATCACATATATAGAGGAAAATAAATTGTTACAATAAAATCAAACAGAACCACATAAAATACCTAAATATGGCCACTCAAACTTGTTCAACCATGGTGCAACCATATAACATTTTTACAAGCTATGTGGTCCAAGTTGAATATTAGGCTAACATGAGCCCATCCCAATGTATTGTTAAATCTATCATGTTATATGACATGAAAAAAAATTTAATAATGATGGAACATGAACATAATAAAAATTCAAATGTGACCTAGATAAAATCAAGGCCACCATCCCTATATACAGGTATCCCATTTTGAAGTAGTTTAACAACACTTTACAAAGCTCTTCCAAGTCCAATAGATATCTGTCAAACTAAGTGATATTGTAACTTAATCCATAAAACATAAATAAATTAATTGAACAAATTTATAATTAATTTTATTATTTAATAAATTATTAAATGTCAATATTCAATTTAATTTAAATTGACAATATTTTCCAATAAATTTTATGTCATTTTCATCGCATCAGAACAACAACTAAATCCTCACAAAAGCTCTATGATGTACTCATAACAATATCTAGAAAAAAAATAAAAAAATAAAAAAAATCAATAAAAAATTTTTTTAATTTAAAAACACTAGATGTGACTTATAAGTGAAAAACATTTATTGATATAGCATGAAACGGTGTGGGATCATTTACATTGGATATCTCCTAGACACATAATAAATATCTTTGGGTTAAAATAATGTAAAAATGTGGTAATTATAACATATTTAAGATTATTTAAGATATGGAACTTTTCAATAAATTGTATATTTCGTTCATATTAATTTAATAAAATAATAATGTAATTTCAAGTATTTAAAAACTAATAATGTATCTTGGATTTATTTTTAAGTGAAATTTTTAGAATTTAGAAAAATCACATTGATAATATATTAATAATCATTATACATGATTTTGATATAAAATCATTTTTATTCAAAAATGACATTTTTCTCAGAACTATTTTCAATGTGGTTTATGTATTTATTATAAAATTAATTTTGTACACATTACAAAATTAAACATTCCAATATATATATATATATGATATTTGGAATTATGTGGGTCAAATTTTGAAATATTTTCAGTTTCATATATGATAACTTTAAATTGTGAACATTGTAAAAAATAGTTACTATGGAAAAGGGTGAAACATCATATTTAGGGAAAAAACTATGTGATAAGGCTACTAATTATAATATTAATTAATATTATATTTCATTTTTTTCATATCACATTATTTTATAAATTTTATTGTTTTAGACCCTTATTCTTGAGATTAACAATTTATATTATTTTAAAATTTTAAATTATTTCATGTGGTCCACTACCCTCACTTGTAAAGGGTCACCTCCTCCCATCACATCATTACAAAAAATCATCCATCTATCATGACTAATAATGACCCAAATACATTACAAATATCTCTCACCATGTCTTATATAACCCAATCACACAAAAATACCAACCTAAAAAGGATTAATGTGTCATGAAATGGAGTTCATCCATAGGGTTAGTATAATTCTTTCCGAACTGTTTAATTTTTTATTTCTTCTTTTACCTCCTTCAAATATTATTTAAATGTTATGAAATAATTACATATGTGTCGTCAATATACATATGTTTTATTTTGATTATTGTACAACCCATTTTGATCTCATATTCCATCCTATAGAAAATGAAAATTTAATCCCTACATATATGCAGACTATCACCTATATAATGTGATGTGTTTAATTTTTCATCACTATATTATATTGATGGATAAAATTGTTGATTTTGTAAATAAATATGATAGTTATTTCACAATTATTTTCCTTTAAATATATTATATTATATAACTTATTAACTTTTTGAACTATCATAAATTAATAATGTCTCTCATGTATACACATGGAATACCCCCTCAATTAAGTGATGAGATTCATTTTTCATTACCCCATCATATTTTTAGTAATAGGGAAACAGTTATGATATTTTCTAGGAATGTTCAATCTCATTTATAGAAATGACATGTGACTATCATATCCCTCAAAATAAGTTATTTAGTCTTCAAGACCATCTAAAAATTCCTATTTTAAAAGTGTGTTTAAGGTATAAATATGATAATAATAACATCTATAAGATTCTTGAAGTAATGAAACTCTAAACCATTTTTCCATGGTTAACAAACTAATAATAATTTGAAGCTATAAATTAAATGTTCGCTATTGCCCAGTGTGGAATTAACCATTTTAGTAAATAAGTAAGTTATATAAATGAATTAAATAGAAGTAATAAGACTGAAATGAATATGTAATAGGTTATTAAGAGAGTTAAAAACTAAAATAATCTAAATATTTAGGAATTTGAGAATGTATCATTCATCATTGGTTTTCAAGTAAGTGATTTCCATTAAAATTTCTATAAAACATGTTAAACACATCCCATCTATATATAAGTTATTAAAAATGTCACTAGAATATAATTATTTATATATAATATAATTTTAAATGTAATTTTCCAATTATTTTGGATATATATTTATGGGCATTGAAAAGGAATATTTTAAACATTTATCAAATTATTCAATTTGACCTTTTTTCCAAAGGAATAGTTTAATGTTATTTAACTTATATGACTTCACCACATTTTACTATCATCATAGTAATTTTTTTTACCATTATCAATATAAAATTTAACATGGTTTTTAAAATAATATCATATTCCCAAATTTCTGGAATATTTCATTTTTAATAGTTTTTCTAAAAGAAATATATCTTTCTTTTCATTTTTATTTAATAATGTAAAGTTCATTAAAGATGTGTTCAAATTTGGGTTTCAAGTGTTTTATGATGATATTTTCAATCATAAACGTGGCGTGTTTATGATATAGTACATAGAAATTATGGGTGATAATTGGTGAGCCTAATATTTCTCATCATAATGGGTGAGACCGATATAGCTCTACAATACATTTTGTAGTGATGTAGTCTTCAAAGGAGTAAATTATAGAGATAAACATGTTAGTTAATCCTATGAAAATAATTGGGAGTTATTTACTATATAATGGGTAAAATATGAGTGATCAAGGGCCATCAATATGATTCTCCAATATACCAATATTATAATTTCAAAAAGGGGGGTTTTTTAAATTTTCATATTGCACAAGGTATGGAATGTTGATGATCCTTTTAAGGTGAATGGTTTATATTTAAATGAAATTTTTTATGAGTTACCATAAACCTCATTATTACTTAATGATTTCTCAATGTTAAATAAGGGGTTCCTAAATTTTTCATTTATCATATATTTATTTTCACTTGTTTTAATGATCTAATTATGTTTTCATATTTTAATGTTAAAATAGATAAATATATTCATGGGTTTCACGTCATTCAATATACTATTAGGGTTTTTATATTTTTTATTTCACTTTCAATGATTTATTTTCTCATCCCATGTTTTCAAATTCTTTTCTCAATATCTATGGATGAGAAATAATTTTTTCATGATTACTATTTTGTTATGCTGAATCATCTTATTTAAATATCTGGTGTCAAGAATATAAAAAATGATTAAAATTAAAGTCTTGTTTTTATAGAATAAATATACACAATATATAAGTGTTCACAATTTGTATAATTTTTTCCTAATTCACTAGAACATATAAACTAAATGAAATTGGGAATGTAAAAATTTGAAATCCTTGATATTAAAGTCAAATTTATGGATTGATAAATTAACGGTTCATAATAGTTTTTATCAAAGTAATATTTAGATGAATTTAGAGGTTTTTATAATATCTAAATTCAATTTAATGTCACACTCATTTGATTATATTATTATGAGATATATTTTGACGATTTCTGTAATTGTTCATCATATTAATTTCTATTCAAGGTGGTTTTCTATAGAGGAATCCATTAAATTGATGTGGGAATTTATCAAATTAATTATAACTATCCAAATAATAAACCTATAATAGTCGGTATATAATATCTTTTGGAATGTTTAACTCCGTCTATGAAGGCTATTAATGTGGGAACCCTTGAAATAGAACAAGCATATTCATCACATATGAATATGTCTATTGGGGAGAATTTCATTAAATATCACCCTCGGTATTTCTGTGGATCATTTGACTCAATTAAGCTAATGTGTGGAAAAATTCACTTCATAATATATTTCAATAAGTCTGATATATGAAAAATAAAAACATAAATACATCTATTTATCATATTGAAAGTGATGTAGATCTATTGAGATCTCTAATCATGAAAACTATGTAAAATGATGATATAGATATTAATAAATGCACAGTCATGAAATATATTGTTATTAGGATGTATTTTAGTAACTTTATTTGATAAATAATGGAAATAAAGTTTATATAGTTGGCGAAAAATAGGAAGACTCAATTGGATATTATAAATTATAATTTATACGATTTTCATGGTATGCAACAAATTTCATTCAGGACCATGAATTTATAGTGTATATACTTTACACTAGTTTGGAAAATATTTATAAACACATTAATCCTCTTATGAATTTTAAATTTCTATAGAGGTTATTAATTTTGCAGAGAAATATTATATAGAGTTTTCCGAAACTATTGTACTGTATGGAAACAAGGGTAATGAGGGGTTAAGGTGGAAATAAGTAGATGAGATGTCGGCCTAGAAATATAAAGGTAACCCCTAAATTGTTCCAAATATGTCAAAAAGAAATTTTAATTAATATTTAATAGGACATATAATGTTTTACCAATTTCATATAGGAATTTAGTTTTCTTTTAAAAATAAGGAAAATAGTTTTGAATAAAACATTTATGGAAAATTATTATCAACTGGTTATAAGATACATTAATATAAATTAGTTGGAACATTAAGCTAATAATTGTCCAAAGGTAGTTACTAATTTTAAAAAATAAATATGAGAAAAGAAATGTGGGTAAAATTCTCTTTTTACTTCAAAAGTAAATCCAGGCCCCATTAATGAAGGGTTTATATTTACATTACTTATTTATTCATACTATTACAGTTTAATATTTGATTTAGAAAATATAAATTTCTTTATATATATAAAATTTTCATTCTAAATAAAAATAACTCCATAAAATATGAATTCAATTTTTTTGACAAAAACTAATGGGGGTAGAATAATGGAAAAATGAATTTGTTCAAATCTTCAATTTATCATTTATATATTGGTTTTTGAAGAAACTGGTCTTCCTTTTTATTTTAGGGTTTGATGATATTTTAGGTATGGTTTGGATTTCATTTTATCATGCTATGATATATTGTAGAGGTAAATAATTTATTTTTTTTAATGATATTTTATTTTTATATAGGAATGGTTTCATACCTTTGAAAAAAATCTAGAATACATGGAAATAAATAAAGATGAAAGTGAATGTTATAAGGCATAAACTTATAAAATGAAATGAAATGTTAAATTTTGGGATGGTTCAAAAGTAAATAAATATATTGGTGTAGTTACAAATTATTTCTCATTATTTATTAAAAATAAACATGTTGAAGTTATTATTCACTTAGTTCTTGATTCTAAACAAACTGAAACCCCCATATCAAATGGATTCAGTTTTACATTTAGAATTTGAAAATAAAAATCTAGAGTTTCATGAATGTGGTTTAAATTATCATATCACATGGCCTAGGGGTTCTATAATTTTTTATAAATAATGATTTTCTTCTAATGTTTTCTATTAATATAATGAATTAAATAACATCAATAAGACAATAAATAAAATGTTTCCTCATATCGAAGAACTATTTGACCAGATCTAGTTTTCATGGAGTTTTTTAATGATTTATCATACTGTTAGGTATCAGTATATAATGTTGGATGACGATGGTGTTCCATACTAGGTATGGTTATTATGAATTTTTTTATTCATTTTCAGTTAATTAATGCAACCGCTATATATATGAATCATATGAAAAGTGAATTCCCTGAGGATTTGGATAAATTTATTATGATTTTCATTGATGATATTCTGTTTCAATCTAAATTTTATGACCAACATGATAAGCAAATAAGGATTAATTAATGCTATTTTAATTATAAAAGATATATGAAAAATTAGGTAAATATAACTTTTTTTAAAATATATTTCACACATTGGGAATATTTATTCATAAGATGGATTACTTGTTGATCATTATATGAATAATGTGTTGTAAGAGTTTCCAAGACATATAAATTAATGTGAGATTTATTTCTTTTCTTATATTAGGGACTTACTACAGTTAGTTTGATAAAAAAAATTCCCAGTTATCTAGACCACTAAAAAAGTTAACAAAAAAGGAGTTAAATTAATCTATTCTGAGGAATTTTATGAATGTTTTTTAAAATTGAAAAAAAGAATATATAATTTTTCTATGATAACATTTCTAATATGAAAGGGAAAATTTTATATTTATATTTATACTTAATTGAAGTTACTTGGTTGTGTCATGATTCAAGATTATCATTTATTTGAATATGATTAATGCTAATTAAAACACCATGTGTATAATTTCTATACTCATTATATTTATCATTAATGGTGTTTTTTCCTTTAAAATTTGGAGGCATATTTTATATGGGAAAAACATGAAATATATATTGACTATAAAATATTAATTTTTATATTCACTGAAAATTATTTAAAAAAAAGTAAGATAAAATGGATGAAACTAATAATGGATTGTGATTACATGATTTATTGCTCACCAGGTAATGAAAATTATCTATTTCATACATGAAGTCAAAAGGATAATATATTATTATCAATTTTCTGATTGAAGACAAATTTTTTAGTTAGTGGTTTGATGAATATTGGAATTGAAATTATTTATATAGTAACTCCCTCAATTTTGGATCATGTTATGGTATAGTCATATTTATTAGGTATAATTAATCATTCATTGAAGGAAGATCATGATTTGAAGGAAACGATGGAATTCATCAAGTTGAATATTTTTCCAAAATTTATCATTTAAAATGAATGTGTTACATGATTTAAAAAAGGATATTTATCCCATTTTATTTTCAATTAATATAGGAATTTATTAATGATTATTGTATGTCTCTATTTTTTATTCAAGCCGGAATCACTATGATATACCATAACACTCACAAATATTTTTGGATGGGTGGAGGGAAGGAATATATTGAATCATTTTGTATGAAATTATAGACCTTTAAATAGATTAAAACTAACAGAAAACTATTCTAAGGGATTATCCAACATTTTCCAATTATTTAGTGGAAATAAAATAATTTATCAATAGATTTCTTCATATTATTATGATATTCATCATGAGGTAACATTGAGATTCGTGTTGTTGTTATTCATATGAATAAATATATTCATTTCCATCCTATTTGAGATAATAAGTATTTATATCCACTTGTTATATTCTATCACAAATAAATAATAAGATTATAAGGATTCCCCTATCTATTTTATCTAATAAATACTTCAAATATACATAGAAATTTTTTTAAAGGACTTCATCAATTATTGGGTAGTAAATAATAAATCTATACAAATATCCATCCAAAAACTTGAGAGAATATTATAATAAAAAATTTAATATCTTGATGATATGCTTCAAAGTTTCACATTATATTAATAGTGAAGTTTTTATAATTATCTTTCATTAGTTTTATATTCTTAAAATTGTTGTTTCAATCTAGTTTATAGAGTGAATCTTTTGGGGAATTGTATGGAGTGTCATATAAAATTACATATTTTTAGGATGATGATGGTGAAAAGAAGTTAATGGGGTAAAATTTAGAAGAAGATACTAATGATGAAGTATAGATAATTCACCACCATGTGATGGTGTCTCAAAATGAGTATAAAAGTTTTTTAGATAACCTGAGGAGATACCTTTCAATTGAGGTAGTCAGACTTATTTTTATAAACTTATATCCTTGGAAACGAGTTATGTGTTATGGTGAAAAATTTAAGTGAGGTTTATTTTTTATAATTCCGTATTAAATTATAGAAATATAATTTTGTATTTATTACTAGAAATCATTGACTCTAATTTTATCTCTTGAAAATGTTTTTATTAGGGTTTGTTTTGCAATGGAAATACGTATATAATACATCTCACAATTCCATCCCACATGGGGTACAACTATAAGATAATATCAAGTATATATAAAATATAAATTATATTTCATATCATATTTATTTTATTCGTTAGATAATGTGATCCATTAAGTAAAGGATTTATGTAAAATAATTTTATTTTGGAAGTAACATTGGAATTGATAAATGTTATGAGGGAAAAACACTCCCACGTTCTTATGTACTGAATATAATTTAGAAAACAGGATTTTATAAATGGGGAATAATTGTATAAAGCAATTATTACTAGAAATAAATGAATATTATGATTTATAAGTATTAATTTTATAAATTCATTTTTATTATAGTTTTATAAAAAATATTATTGAAATTAATGGAATTATATAAATAAATTACACCACATTTTACATGGTGTTATATAAAAGTTAAATTTCATTATTTTAGATAATTACTTTAATATAAATCAATTAATTTTTTATATCATAATATAAATGCTATCATAAGGTGAATTCTTATGATTTTTTTGGAAAATAATAATTTTTCTGTGAAAATAAAAAAAATATTGATTTTTTTAATCAGTCGTTTCATTTCAAGAATTTATAAATTCGTATTCTATAATTTATTTCTTTAAATGATAAATTTAACCCATTTTAATAAAATTAATAATTTATTGGATTTGTAAACACCCCCGAATGATAAAGGGTTAAATGACTAAACGATATGACTCATGTCAACAATGTGCACCTTCCATTTTAGGAGCCTACCTGGTTATAACTCCATAGTTATGTGTGCTAGGATTGGAATAGTGATTAGGAATGATGAGATTCTCAGAAGTTTCCCAAGATGTGTGTGAGTGAGGACAAAGCACAATGGAAATGACATGTGTTGGCATGTGGGGATAGTCATTAGTTAGATGACCCGTTCGGGCACGTGGGTGGGCCCAAGGGTGGAGACCATGTGTTTGTGGTGCAAAGGTTGGTACATGGAATTCCAGGACCGAGAGAACATGTCATGGAATGGTTTCTAAATAGAGTGAGTATAGTAAGTAAAGGGTTCAGAATACAAGCCTAATGGAAAAGTATAACTAAAACTGAAAAGAGCTCATGTGAACGCCCACCAAGGATCCTACCTAAAGGGTAGGTACATCTCTCAAACTATCATCTCTGCGGTAAGTCATGTCTAATAGTCCACCTACAAGTAGCCTCCAGTACTGGAACCCTCAGCCTCAATCTATGATGTTTATCGTCTGCACTAGACAAGACAAGGTGCGGTCATAGCCTGTGCAGGGGTGAGTATAAAAATACATATTAGGGACCCCGAGACCCCCAAAGGTCTCTCAAAATACACAAAGGATAAACCGAAAACTAACAACATTCTCACAAAGAATTAAAACATTAGCCAACCCTAATTAGGAATATGCCCATACATATACCTATGATATCGAGTATACCCATTTTGTTCATGAGAAAACACAAGGCCCTACTATCTAGCCCAAACCACAACTATTTCATAAAGGAAATAATACCATGAAGGTAAGTACCAAAAAGGTAACACCACACATAAGAATACCATGAATGTATCACCACACTGATGTGTGCCAAAAAGGTAACGACTCAACTCACACTACTTATAACTTATGTACGGAAGTATAGATGATTAGTTGTATTGCTTGATCATTTTACTTCATCGAGCAGGTCTTATTTTGACCCAAAGAGGATTGAAAGTGAACCACATCTGATCTGGAGATGACAAACATAGGAACTGAAGATGACCCACACATGATTTTTAAATGACCCACATAGGAACCGAAGATCACCCACAAAGGATCTGAAGACTCTTAAAATATAGACATCCACAAGGTTCTCACACTAAGCACGCTTGATTCTAGGAGGATACATTCCTCAATCCATCGGTCGATACATAAATGTCCCTGAAATCGCATGAATAAGTATCCCAAAGGACCTGCATGTCATAAGAGTCCCAACGCAACAGACGACGCGTCAATCGGATGCCCGGTCTGTAAGTTACTAGCCTTTTTGTCTCAAGGGCCTAGATGGATTTGGGTTCGATCTAGCCTAAAAGTACCCTAACATTATTAAAAACTCATGTGGAGTATATCAAAAGGATCATCTCGATCCACGGAATCAGACGACGCATATGGTTCATCAAACTGCTGCTCGGTACTCGGGATATGGTCAAAAGACGTATCTTGGTCCATATGGGCATGTGTTCGGTCTGACCCAGCCTGACCCGACCCGGTTCGGGCTGAACCAAACATGTTCTGGTCTAGACAGAATGGGCTGTAACATTGCGCGCTAGGATCATTGGACTGTGGTTCGACCGGTCCACAAAGGGGGTGGCCCGGCCCGCTGGGCGCAGCCGGGTGCGGTCCACCATGGTGGGGCCTGCCATAGCCACCACTCGGGCGAGTCCCACCTCAGGATTCACGATTTCTCTATTTTGACGGTTTGGATTTGGCCAACTAGGGGGTGCCATGTGGCGCCACCTGCTGGAACGTGGGACCCGTCATAGCAGGTTCAACTCAGGGTGACACGGCCAGGTGGGATTCAAGTTGGCTCCCATTCTAGCGGTGCAACGGCGTTGCTCCTCCCATGGCTGTTCGGGCACCGACAACCCTGGTGCGCTGCTGCAGCACGACAACCGCATCCTCCTCCTCTACCAGTGGCACAGACGGGCACCATCCTGCTTCTAAGCAGCCAGTTGGCGTGCCGGTCCCCACCCTCCTACGCCACAGCTGATGGGCTGCAGCCTCCGTCGGTAGTGCGGTTGGGTCGCAGCCACCATCAGGGCCGACCGGTGTGCCAGAAGCTGCATGAATCCTACCACCATCGGTTGCCATCTTCGGTCGCCGGCGGACTTCCACGGGTCACTAGGTGAGCTCTGGTGGCCTGTTCATCAATCCAAAGGAGTCGTTGTTTGTCCCGAGATGTCGCCTTTGCGTCTATCATGATGTGGTCGGGTTCCACTCACCTAGATGATATGCCCACGAAGAATCCTTCAATCCACAAGGTAGTGGAGGGATCGGGACATTTTCATTTGGCCCAAACCCTTCACGTTAGATCGATAGCAGGCAGTTCATAGATTGAAAACAATGATTCATCACAAAGTATAATATGAACAATTGTATACCTCGATCATTCGTTGGAGATTGTTTGAGGAATAATATGAATCCAATGATGGATACGTTGACGTTCATCTCTCCCGCAACACGCTTACGATCCGTGATCCAACGTTTGGTCAATGTTCCTGATCTGATGAGATGTTCATCGTTGGAGGAGGTTCTTCGTTGGATTATTTTCTTCCACAAAGAGTTCTCCAGGAAAAGCATTTTCCAACCCAAATCAAAAAACACGAGAGGGGATAATCCCCTCACATTATAGTTATGTTGTTAGATTTAACATAACCATTAATGTCACCAAATTAAACATGAGGTTTCAGGGTCAGGTGGTCCCCAACACCAAATTCAAAATGTGGTGGAGAGGTTTCTAATAAAAATAAAACAATTGTTTTATTTTATTCGTCCAAAAACCCAAAAATTTAATTTCCTTCAGAGAACTACTACTGTTGAAGTAATGGTCTCCTTATGTGAATATTAGCGATGTGAGTACAATGGTGTCCTCGAATTTCAATTCCGATCACCATTTCAAAAGTTACAAATTCTATCTCACATGTTAACTATACGTACCTTAAGGAATGTTCGGAAATTAATTTCGGGCACTCCGGGCCTCAAAATCACGTCCCTTCAATTTTCACAGACTCATAATATTTCCATATAATTAAAATTTACCTAGAAAATTCTGGGACTTTTCATTCTCCACACCTGAGGGATTTACATCCCTAAAATCCACAACACAAATAATGCAACGAAGTGGGTGTATTGAGCACGAATCTGAGCCTCCCACTCCCATGTGCTCTCCTAGAGGTTCTCATTCTACCAATGTATGTTCACCAAAGTTACCGATTTCCTATGAAGGACTCTCTCCTGTCAATCCCCAATCTCTACTGGAACCTCCAAAAACGTCGCTCCATCATCTATTTCTAGCTCGCCACTGTCAATGATGTGTGAAGGATCAGGTACGTATCTCCTTAGTTGGGATATATAGAAAATGTTGTGCACCCGGTGCAACTGAGGGGAAAGAGCTGGGTAGTACGCCACCTCATCGACTCTGCTGAGGACCTGTAAGGGTCCAATGAACCTTGAAGATAACATGTCACCCCAAAAAAATCACCACAAGCCTCATTGAGGTGAGACTCGTAGGAAGACATGGTCACTATCCTCGAACTAAAGAGGGATCCATATTCTATCAGAATAAGACTTTTGCCTACTCTGTTTAGTCTTCATATCCTCCTAGATGATCTTCACCCCCTCTTTGGTTCTTGTACCATCTCTCGTCCAATGAGTACTAACTCCCTGGGGTCAGTTCAGCACAAAGGTGATCTGCATGGTCAACCGTACAATGCCTCAAATAGTGCCATACCATTAGTGGAGTGATAAATTCTATTGTATGGAATCTCCACCAATGGAATGTGATCCTCCCAGCTGCGACCAAAATCAAGGATGCAAGCACGTAGCATGTCCTCGAGATTCTGAATGGTCTGCTCTATCTGATCATCCATCTGAGGATAAAAGGTGGTGCTCAATCAAGTAAAAGTCATGATTGCCTCATGCAACCCCTTCCATATCAATGAAGTAAAAAGTACATCACAATGAGAGACAATCATTGAGGGGATTCCTTGAAGCCTTACAATCTCTTGTGCATAGAGGCGTCCCAAGATCTCTACTGATCTCTAACATATGATATATATAATGTGGGTCGACATCGGGATTCGTTCAATGATCACCCTGATGGAATCATGTCCCTTTGATGTGCATGGATGTCCTGTCATGAATTCCATGGAAATTACCTCCCACTTCCACTCTGGTACATCTAGTTGATGAACTAAGAATGCTAGAACCTAATGCTCTCCCTTCAATTGCTGACAAGTGAGGCCTCATGAGACAAACTCTACCATTGATTTCAATATTCCCAGCCACCAGTGCTGACGTCGGATGTCCTGGTACATCTTCTCCACTCATGGATGTATCGCTAGAGGGGACGTGTGGAACTACCTTGACACAAACTCCCGTAGAACCACTGGTAACATAGTATGTCCTCTGAAGAGGATGATGTGCTCCCCACCTTCATAAAATCGATCTAGTGGATGTCATGTGGATATTTGAGCACTTTGAGCCTCACAGTCTATCTCTCCAGGATACCCCTTCGTAGCTCACTGCCGGAGTGTGGGAGTGACTATCTGAGACTGAAGATAAGCTACTCCATTTCATATATATAGGATATCTATAAAACGGATAATTTCTCTGTCGCCTCACTCAGAAACTGTATACCAGATCTCCTGTTAAGTGTATCTACTACTTCTTTCCCCTTCCAATGAGTATAGACTATCTCGATGTCATAGTCCTGGAGGTACTAAAGCCAATTCTTATTTATTATGTTTAGTTCCTTATGAATAAAGTTATACCTAATACTCCTGTGATCATTGTAGACTGTACAATGTTCGCCAATCACGTAATGTGGCCACATCTTCAGAGTGAAGACCACCGCATCTAACTACTGGTCATGGGTAGAATAATCCTTCTCATTCTCTCTCATCTATTGGGAAACATAAGAAATCACTGCTCACCCTTTCATCAGGACACATCCAATCTTGGTCCCTGAGGTGTTTTAGTAGACTATATAACCAATGTCCTCCTCTGGTAGCCTCAAGTTGGGGGCACTCGTCAGTCTCTACCTCAGCTCCTGGAAACTCCACTGGCATATATTTGACCACAAAAAGGGTTTCCCCGTCTTCATCAACGCTGATAAGGGTGCTAAAACTTTGTGAAGTGTCAGGAACAAACCTTTTTTAGTAATCGGTCAGACCTAGGAAACTTTGTACCTCTGTCACATTCATGTGTGGCTCCCATAAAAGCATAGCCTCAATATTTGCTGGATAAACCACTACTCCAGCCTCCGAGATGAGGTGTACTAGGAAGTGAACCTCTTGGATCTAGAACTAGAACTTCAAGAGCTTACGATAAATTTGGTGCTCCTACTGTGGGTCCAGAACTACTTTCAGATGATAGGAAAGCTCCTCCTGTTTAGCTGAGTATATCAGGATGTCGTCAATGAAGTATACCACAAGGAAATCAAGGTATGGCAAGATGATCCTTTTCATGAGTCCCATAAAAAATTATGGTGTATTGGTCATACAGAATGGAATAACCAAGAACTCATAGTGGTCATACCAACATCTTATGGTTGTCTTCGGCACATCCTTGACTCTTAACCTAAGCTGGTGATAGCCTGATCTGAGGTCTATCCTTGGAAACCAACATGATCCCTTCTCTTAATCATATATATCATCAATCATTGGGATTGGGTACTTGTTCTTCACTGTCACCTGGTTCAGGCGTCGATAATTCACACAGAGTCTCAAACACCCATCCGCCTTCATGGAAAACAAAATCGGGGCTACCCAAGGAGGAACACTGGGCCTAATGAACCCCTTTCTCTTCATGTCCTCCAGTTGTGCTCGTAGCTCTCATAGCTCCGCGGGATCCATCCGTTATAATAGTGTTGATATTTGTGTCGTCCTTTTGTACAAGTCGATATTAAAGTCCACCTCTCTGTGAGGAGGTAGACCAGGAACATCATCAGGGAAAACATCAGCATACTGGTCCACTACAACAATATATCTCGGACTCTCAACATCAATTTCTTCGAGGGTAAGGTTATCCAATTGATAAGTGATCAACAACACCATCCCCCATGTAAGTCCATCTTATTATGCAATTGTTCCCTTCTCACCGGTGATGGAAAACCCGGTCCACTCCTCGAGGAGACACCGCAATTTGCGCCTAATGCAATCGATCTGGGCATGGACTATAGGTAACTAATCCTTACTCAAGATGACCTCATAGGGCCTCGACGCCACTACTAGAAGATCCCAGCCGAAGCTCTCTCCTCTTATACTAAGGTCACACTACCTTCATCAATTTTTAATAGTAGAATCCTCTCCCATATGAGTATTTATCTATACGGATCGAGCCAACAGCTCCACCAGAAAATCTGAGCTCCAAGGGTCATGGAAATAAAAGAGTGACTGGAACCTATGTCTATAAATACAACAGCTACGGTAGAGTAGACACAGATCATACCACAAATCATCTCTAGATCACCGTGTTCATATTCCTTAGCTACCTAGGGCTGAGCCCGTCCCTGTCCACCTGATGTATACGGTTAGGGTGGACCACTTGGAGGTGGCAGTGGTGGAACCTCGAATCACCACACACCACCTGCTACACATCCAGCACCTCTGCCATGTCTGCCAGTTGTCTGCAGACTTCCTCAATCATCCCAGGCAGTTCTTATAACGTCTTTTGGCCATCCATATGGCTGGTTGGGATGTCATGGGCCATGTGACCTACCCTCTGCACGAGTAACACTGCCTACTTCTCACCTATCCTACTCCATCTCAAGAGCCATTCACGATAGATCTTGTATCCTACGGTCGTCCACCTATAGTTCTGGTCCTCTTGGACCTCCGTGTCATCTATTTGTTGGTAGTTGCAGATGACTCTGCAACATAATGTCTGGTTGTGGTCATGCTGCTGGTGATTTCTCATAAAATAAACCCTCCACTTATATTTCTCTCTATAACACCCCTTCCTATGTCGGGATAATGAGAGAATTCATCAAAGCTATAATCTCCCATCTGAGCCCATTCTCCAATATTCGGGCCATAAAGAAAGGGTCCCTCGCCATGTTAGTCGAGTAGCACGAGTGGTCGGTGAACCACGCTGAATATTGAGCCATGGTCATGGATCACAACTATAAGTAAAGAATCTATTGTATTTGCACAATGCGTAAGTTCACAGGGACGAACTCTACACTAAAAAGGCTCTCGAAGTCTGCCCAGATGAGATTCATCTCATCATCATCCAATAGCATCAACCTCCAACATATCCCTGATTTTTCTTCAAAAATAATAGCTGTAAGGATGACCATGAGATCAGTTGGTTTCCCAACCATTCAGAAAACTCTAACTACGGCCTCTAGCCAGTCCTCAGCCGGTTGTGGATCTGCCTCGCCCTGGATCCTCGGTGCCCTCTATCGCTGGATCTCGTTAAACATACTCAATCCTCATGCACCCTCTGCTACTTGGGACGGTGGAATCGATATCAAAATATGTAGTGGTGCTGTTGGTACACCACCAGATGGTACAAATTCCAAAAGAGGGCCATGCACCGAAGGCTCGTCGCTCGGTGGTATGTCATTGCATACTCTACCTAGAACCATGGCCGGTTGCCTGTGTGGAGGCATCTAGAAAAGAAACAAGTGTTCCATGGTCAATAATTTATACCTATTTTACTGACTCAAACTGATCTAAAAAAAATATTTTTTAAAAAACACACATGCAATCATTGCTTTCGTGAAATGAGTCGGTAATCAGAAGTCAGGGTCCTTGTGTATGGATTTTTCGACCACCGAACCAACAACGAATTCCCCAAAATGATAACCACACTCATACCACATAACACTATTACCAATTAAAAGATCAGAGTCCAAGTTCATTTCTATAACCGACTCCTCTAATACCAGTTTGTCATGAACCGTCCTCCGGGGCTCGTGTCGTGACTACCCCAAGCCTGCCTTCCATATGCCAGGGGGTTTTCGACTAACACTGGAGAGGCATGCCCGAAAAACCAGGAAGGCATTTCATTTTAACATGAAAAATAACATAATACAAGCACCCGACAATATAACAACCCAAAGTAAACTATATTGTAAATAGAGTGAGTACAGTAAGTAAAAGGGCCAGAATTCATGAATAACATGAATGTACACGTAAAACTGAAAACAACTCTGGTGAATTCCCGCCAAGGATCCTACATGAAGGGTAGGTACAACTCTCAAACTTTCATCACTGTGTTATGTCTCATATAATGGTCCACCTCTATGAATCCTCTATTCATGTCACTGTAATCATCAATCAATGATTTCTATCGTCTACACAAGACATAACAAGGTGCTGGTGTAGCCCATGCATGGGTGAGTATAAAAATACTCAGTAGAGACACTAGGACACCAAATGGTCTCTTAGAATCTAGAAAGTATATAGCACAAAGAAACACCTTGATAAAAAATAATGAAAACAACAATCAACCCTACATTGGTATATGCCCATACATGTACCTATTTTATCATGTATACACATTTCATTCATGCAAAAACACAAGGCAAAACTCTCTAACCAAAAGAAACAATGTTCAATGATGGAAATAATACCACGAATGTAAGTACCACAAAGTTAACACCACATAGAAAAATACCACAATGGTATCTACACACATACGTGTATCACAAGGGTAAAGACTCATATCAAACTATGTATAACTTATTTAGGAAAGTATACATGATTACCTATATTGGTACATCATCTTACATCATCGAGATGGTCTGTTTTTGACCCACACAGGATCGAAGGAGGCCTACATATGATCTGTAGATGACCCACACTGGATCTGAAGATGAACCACACAGGATCTATAAATGACCCTCATAGGATCGGTAGATTATAACCCACACTGGATTCGACGATGACCCACATAGGATCTAAAGATTCACCATGTACTGCCAGCCACAGGGTTCCCCCACTAAGTAGGCTTGATTTCGTGAGGATCCTCTACTCAAGAAATCAGCCAATAGTTAAACTACCACGAAGCCCCGTGATGAAGTATCCCAAAAGACCTCCACGTCATAAGGGTCCTAATGCAATAGAAGGCTCATCAATGTGACGCCTAATCTATAATTTATTAGCATTTTTGTCCCAAGGGATATGTTGGATTCGGGTATGATCCAGACCAAATCTTCCACGACATTATTCAAAACTAAAGTGGAGTATAGAAAAAGAACCTTCTCGATCCAACGATTCTGGAACCGTAGAGGGTTCGTCAAATGGATGCGTAGTAGTCACGATATGTCCAAAAAGGTGTATCTGTGTCCAGATGGGATTGGGTCTAGTCCAACCCATCCCGACCCAGTTTGGGTCAAGCTGACCCGGTCTATGTCAAGCCCGGATGGGTTGTACCATAGCGGTCCTGACCCGCTGGGCCACGGTTCGGCCGGCACACAAAGGGGGTGGTATGGATTTCTTGGAGAGGCACGCAGCTAGGAGATTTCTCCCATGGTGAGGCCCGCACTAGCTTCCACATGGGGGAGTCACCCCTTAGGATTTTTGAATGGTCCAATTGGACCATAAGGCATTGGAAAACAAAGAGGCACCATGTGGCTCCGGCTGCTAGCATGGCGGACCCGCTGAAGCAGGTCCTGCTCAGCATGATGCGGTCGACCAGGAATCCATCTAGCTCCCTTTATAACGGTGTGACATCATCGCTCCTCCAATTTCCAGCCAAGTGTTGGCCCCATGGTGTGCCATCATATCTTGACAACCATGGCCTCCTCCTCTACTGGTGGAGTGGACACGCTCCACCCAGCTTCCACGCTTCTGGATAGTGTGACGGCCGCCACCCACTACTGCCGCAACTGACAGGTCACAGCCTCCTTTGGAAGTGTGGGTGAGCTTCTGCCGCCATCGCAGCTAGCCATTGTACCAGTCACTGATATTGGACTCCATCGTTGGTCCCCAGCGGAGTTCCATGAGTCCCTAGGTGAGCTCTGGTGGCCCATTCATCAATCTGAAAGAGTCCTTGTGTGCCCCTGGACGTCGCCTTTGAATATATCCCAACGTGGTCAGGTTACGCTCAACACGACAATCTGTCCACGAAGAACGCATAAATCCACGCTGTGGAAGAGGGAACAGGTTTTGTTTTTTTGGACTGCACCCTCCATGATAGATCAATAGAAGGCAGTTCATAGATTGAAAACAACGATTCATCATGGAGAACAATATGAACAAGTCCATACCTCGATTATTCTTTGGGGATGGACTGAGGAAGAATATGAAGATGGTGAAGGAGACACCGACGTTCATCGCTCCCCGTAGCATGCTTCCGATATGTGCTCCAACCTTTGGTCAACACTCTTGATCTAGAGATATGTTATTCATTGGAGGAGGTTCTTAGTTGGAGTATGTTCTACCACCAAGAGTTATCTTGCAAAAGCATTTTCCAACACAAATCAAAAACAATGATAGGTGAGGAGCCCCTCAAATTTATGTTAATTTATTATATTTAACATAACCATTAATGTAAACACATTAAAGGATAGGTTTCATGGTCTGGTGGTCCCCTCCACCAAATTCAAAAGGTGGTGGAGAGGTTTCGAATAAAAATAAAACAATTTTTTTATTCTATTCCTCCACAAAACCCAAAAAGTCAATTTCCACTATCGACCTATTGTAGTTGAATTGAAGGTCTCCTTAAATGAATATCGGCATTTCATGTTCATCAGTATCCTCGTATTTTAATTCTGAGAACTAGTTCAAAAGTTACAAATTTATGCTCGCCTGTTAACTGAACGTTCCTTAAAGAGCATTCAGAAATTAATTCTGGGTACTCTGAGTCTCAGAATCACGTGCCCACAATTTTCACAGACTCATAATATTTCCATACAATAAAAAAATTCATGGAAAATTATGGGTCTTTAAATATTTGTAATCATAATACATTATTTTGGTTAAAAATCATTTTAGTTTTAAAAAGGGGCATTTTCCAATGAATTATTTTCACGATGGTATACATATTTATATAAAAATTAACTTCTAATAATTCAAAAAAATGAATCTTTACAAATATATTTAATTTTTTTAATAAGTAGTATTATATTAGTTAATTTATTCATCTTCGTTTATTCATTATGAATATTTACCATGGTAAAAAATAATTACAACAGTAATTGGTAAAATGGATTAATTATGGTAAAAACAACGTTATATGGTGAAAAAATTATTTTAATTATTAATTTATGATGTTATTTAGTCCCTTATCACCTAATATAATAAATTTGATAGATTTATAGGCACTTTATCTTGGTTAATTGTTCATCCAATTTTAAATCATTTAATCATAACAGGTGTGTCACTCCCATAATATATAAAAATGTACTTCCTTAACTCAAATCAACACCCATATTAAGCCTTCTAGAAAAAACAAATCATAAGGCAAATACCTTTACAACATCCCAAACCATGTATTAAATGTTCTTTTCTAACTAAAATACCATCTAAAAAGGATTTATGTGTAATCCTGTGTATTTTTTTGAAGAAAATGTATAATATTTAATCGACTATTTCAGGTTTTTTTCATACTCAACTTTTATTAAATATAATTTAACCATTGTAAAATAATTTTTTTTATCTAAAATATAAATAAATTTTATGATGATAAAGGTAAAATCACTTTTTATCCCTTTTCCATACATTGGGAAATGAAAACATCACATGTGTGTACATGTGGTTACCACCTTCATGATGTGATGTGTTTTATTTTTCATGATATGGTAATGTGAAAAGATAAAATTATGTATAAAATGAATATATGTGATATTTATGAAAGAATTGTGATTATTAAAATTCTATATAGGAAATAAATTCTAACCATTTCTGTCTATTTGAAATCGATATTGTCACTCATGTGTTTGTGTGGAATTTCACCTCTATGATGAAATGTTATTCATTTTTCAATAATGCATCACATGATTGTTGAAATGAATGGAAATAAGGAAAAACATTAAATTTAAAACACATTAATACTTTAAAAAACTAATATCTTATTCATTTATTTTCCGCCTAGTGCACAAATGGAAATATCATCTAAGTATACCTGCAGACTATCATCTCTATGAAATTGTGTGATTCATTTTCCATGAATGAATTATATAGAATTTTATTAAAAATTAATTAATGTTAAGTATGCGAATTATAATATTTTAAATATTATTTTGTAATCTAACAATTTGTTCTCTTACATTTTTTTAGATATTGATTTTTTCGATGTTATAAAATGAATGATCACAAAACGCAAAATGCTAACATTACAATTTTAATGACATTATATCTTATAGTAATAAATGAAATAAAATGATTAAAAATTGTGATATTTATATTAAAAAGTTCATTAATAATGTATAGAATTAATAAAATAATTATTAAAGAGTTCGAGATCATATAATGTTTTTTGGAACTTGGGGTAAGGTATTTTCATTTCAAATGTTGTTTTAAATGTTCTCAACACATTTTTATACATGTATGTGTTCTTTGAAAATATCATAGAATGTTAATACATATACATAAGAGTTTATTAAAATTTATTTTCAAATACATTAAAATTATTTTTAATTTTTTAAATTGTAATTTTTTAATCATTTTTCATATGGACCGTTTTAATTTTTTTCAATTGTGAAAAAGAATATTTTTAAATATATACAAGATGGTCAATTTTTATTACAATAATAACTTTTATTATTTATCATTCATGTTATATATCATAAAATAGTTTTTAAAATAATTCTTTTATTCCTGTAAATCTAAAAAAATCAATTTTAGAGGATTTTTTAATATAACTAAGTATTTTTATGTATATTTATTTGAAAGTGAAATGTTATTTTAATAATGTTTCAAATTTTTTTTTCAAGAGAATTGTTATTAAAAGTAATAGACTATAATTTTTTGTAAATTATATAGTTAATGATAATTATATATGATGATAGTTGAGCCCAATATATCTCATGACTCCATGTAAGCCTTAAATAGCCCACAAATGCATTCGGAATTGATGCAGTATTTGAATGATAAATTGAGGGAGATAACCAGGTTTTTCACTTCAATTTAATTAAATTTTATTTAGTTATTCTATCATGGATCAAACATGATTTATCATATGTTATTAATATTATTCTCTAAAATACCAATATTATTATTTTAATAATGGGTTATATGGGAGTTATTTTATTTTTTAAGTATTTTAATGACTATTAAATTTTAAGGGTGAGAGGTTATTTTTTTTAAAATAATTTTTATTTCAAATATTCCCATATACCTCATGTTTCCTTCCTATATTTACTATTCATAATAATAAGTTATCAATTGTTTTTATTTTGAAAAGATTCATTTTCACATTTCAAAATGTTTTATTTATATACTCAATGTTTAACAAAAAAAGGAAATTGTCTTCATGGATTTTAATTTTTTTCACTAAAATAATTGGATTATATTATTATTTTTTCATTAATGATATTTCTGTTCCACTTATAATATATTCATATGTTTTTTCATAGGATCTGAAATGAGTATAAATTTTACCAATGTTTGTATTTCTACTTTGGTGACTCATATTAAATAAATAAATATTGTCTTGAATAAAATAGGTGTGTGAATATATGGTCTTATTTTAGTGGAAACAATGCTCAATATGTTGAAGTGTCCACTTTATAATGTAATAGTTTAGTTAATTATAAAAAATGGTAAACCTAAATGATCATGGTATTAAAATGAATGTGATATTCGTTCTATTAAAATCATATTTAGGGGTTTTTTTAAGTAACGATTCATTATACCAAAAATCAGGAAATCAAATTCCTCTAAAATATAAAACACAAAATATAGTGGGTCTTTAAAAAATGTATGATTGATGGCCATTCTCTCTTGACCATTAAATTCAATTAGAATATGAAAACATCATTAAAATATATCAAGAAACAAATAGTGGTAATATCAATATACTCATTCAAGAACAATGTATAAAAATCGGAGAGTAATGTTATATTTCATAGTTACTAAATTAATATTTCTTTAATGAATTCATATCTAGAGTTTTTTTGGATATCTAGTAGGAAAATGTTTACCAAAATATTTCATTGAAATATTTAAGACACACTTTTTATGAAAATATTGGATAAGAATTACCCAATAGATATCATAAATTGTAAAAATTAATTCAATGGACAATAAGGTCGTAATATCCATTTTGATAAGCTCTTAATGATTTGGGTTCAGCCACCTTCGATATTACCAAAAAAATTCATTTTTACTTTAAAATATCATATACTTATAGAATATATAACAATATAATATTGAAACAAATAAAGTACATCATATATCCTTCTTGTGTATTCTATGTACCCCTAAAATATGGGTCTCTTGGTCATCTGATGGCCCCCTCAAAATGATGACATGGAATTTATCATTTTCACATGAACATGTATATTGAAGACTTTTAGGAAATAGATTTTGTTTGGGCTCTAATGGATTTTTTAATTTTCTTAATTATAGTTTATTTGGATAAAAATCATCAATTTCAACTCCAAAATAATTCCAAAAATGAAAAATATTTATATTCAAGTTAGGGAACCAATTTTTTCTTTAGTCTGCATATTGGTCAAATTTACAATAAAAATCCATTTTTAAAAATATATGAGAAATCTACGATTTTAGAAATAATTTTTTCAATTTTCAAGTACTCAATGGTGTCATAATGTGTGGAATTTTTATCTTTTCCAAAAACACAATACAATATAATGAAATTCCTAGATTCTCAGTAGTTCCATTAAAATGTTAATGAAAATTAAAACTTCATGTAACTTCACATGAAGTAGTTTCAATATTCGAACATTATTTTTCTACATCATCTTTACACAAATGTATATAAGTTTAAATAGTAAATTGAGGTTCATATTTAGGTTTACAAATTTATGGATCATTACATATCATATAACCACAAAACATAGTATATTTGTAGTCAATCATGTTCACTTTAGGGGTTGAATGATCCATAATTTGTTGTTTTATGGACATAAAAATATTAATGTGAACTATTTTGACTCTAAATTTATAATATAATATTACTATTTGAGGATTTATAATTTATGTTTAGTTTTCAAGAAAATTACTCTCATGAATAAGGGGTTCATGTATACTAGTCCTATAATCCCATAAATTCAACATATAAAAAACAATACAAAAAATCAAATATCTATCCTGAGCCAAAAAATCATAAATAACACTAACTGGTAACATGGTAGACTATATTATTATTATATAAATATTATAGTAGGTTTATACTCCCTAAAATGTAAATATTAATAATAATAACATGGGGTGACATTTATGGAAGCTCCTAAATATACCAAGACATCCTTGACATCACCCTCCCCTCTATTTTAGGGTTAGAAAAATGTCACTAGGTATTTACATTTAACATGAGGGAAATATTGAATCTAAGTTAAAACATCCCAACTTGGGAGCACATTCTCACCTCACTTGGATTTTAATTTATGATAATACATTTTTTCAAAAAAAATTATTGAAACATATGTCATGGAATCTAACAATGGGATAAGGACTTGAACATTCCTAAAAGATTCCCAATAATCTTTTCCAAATAACATTCAGTAATATTCCTCACTATTAGGTTATTCTATTTTTAAGGAAGTGGTAGTCTTTCATATTTCATCATCATTTTGAGAACAATGTTTAGAAACAGAATGTCATATCACCCATTTATAATCCTAATTAGTCATCTCAATCAAATATTCATCTTTGGATATTGACTGTTCTTTTAATTTTTTTTTTAGAATTTTCAATATGGTTAACATGATGTGTTCTATATTTAATTGGTATGGTATTAATAAAATGGGTATGGAATCATTTTTAACATGTTCAAATTTAACATTTGGTTATGTACTATCAGTTTGTGATTTTTTTCAACATTGTGCAACTCTGATGTTGAATTGAACTTACATTTTATTTTCATTATCCCTTTGGATTCATTATTCGTTATGAAGGTAAACCATCACTTGTATAAAATATTAATATTACAATATCAATAGATCTAAATTCAATTCAAATTAAAATCATTTTCTCTACTTTGTGACCCCAATTAATAAATTTAACAAATTAAATTAATTACTTTACTTATAATAGTATACTTTCACCCTAAAACATATGATAATAAAGTACATTTAAAAATGAAAATATATTACTTCATATCAAATTAATGTTTATATAGATATTAAAAAAGATAAAATCAAGATAAAATGACCCAAAACGGAATTTACACTAATATCTACTACCCACATCCACCTCTTTGTTTAGACTTATTTTTCTATATCAACTCTCGTCACTTATTCTTCCTTTATTTGTTATTTATTTCACAACAATATTGTTCATGTAACTCTATTGTAAACATATGTATAGATTTATCTAATTATTCTATTTATGGCATCCCAATACATTTATAATGTTTGGGAAAATATTGTCATCTATCAAAAAAATTCAAATGGCTCATGGGGGACCTATATTGGTATAAAATCATATTCCACAATTATCCTCCACGTGGAATAAGTGATGGCAGTTGGTTTTATATTTATAATTCAATATGAAATTTGTATTTCTTGTTTACATATTTTTCAAAAATCCTCTCATGATCAACATCTTCATTACCATCCTTTAAATGAGATCATATGAATAATATAGTTGGTTGGGAAAAATACATGTAGCACCAATGAACATCCATAGTGATTCCTGAAATTAAACATATTTGAAAATATTTATATGATTCTTTCTTATGTAAGACCTTCAATATAACACGCCTTTATAGTTTTTTATATTAAAAATTCATATAATATTTATTTTTAATCTCCAAAAAATCATGAGATATTCTCAGAATACATTGGATGTTTTACGGAGGGCTGTAGAAGGAATAAGTGATTTAATGTCATACATTATTCATAAAAGAACATATAATACCCCCACCCATGTCCTATAGAAACAAGTATTACAATTTTCAAAGAAAATATTAAATTAAACATATTACAGAACCCATAAAAATTCATATTAATAGAGTCTTAAAATTTGAAAGTATGTCAAGCTTCTAATTTTATTAAAATTTAATATAAACCTAATGAGTTGAAAAATTTAATATATAATTCAAGGAAATATAATGAGAATACACATTTTGAGAAGTTTATCTCTAATTCAAGAACAAAATTAAAATTTACCATAAAAATATATATTCGAGGATTGATTAATTATTTTATAAAATAACTAAAAAACATAAAACCCATTAATAATTCTATTTTCATAAGAATTAAAAAAGGAACCTTTAATCGGAAATTGATTTAATTTCGCATAAAATATAGTATTTTGGGATGTTTTTTGTTTAATAGAGAGAACAAAATATGAAAATCACCCATATATCAGTATTAATGACTATTGAAAAAAAGATCCTAATGACATATTTTGTTGAAGTATCTTGTTCTCAGATCGAATGTCAACTCCACTAAGATCTATCCCAAAAGAAGTTCTTCTTTTCCCCATAATCTCTCTATTATAATTAACAAATATTCAGTTTCATATAGTTAAACATATTTGTTTTATATAGAAGCTTAAATAGAATGTTTTCATAGGTCATGGTTTATTTTAACCCATAAAGAAGTTGAAAAATAAAATTTAATCCATCAATGATGACCAAAGTCAAGGATCACAAAGGGAATAAAATTTATACAACCCATGGATTAAGAACTATGATTTGTATGCAATAATGGTTTTCCCCATCTATGTATCTATTTTGGAAATGTAATCAATTTATCACAATAATATGTTCACATCTACTAATAATATTCTTATTCATGATATATTTTTTGATTCCCAATCGTGTTCAGAATTCCAAAATTTCTCATTATATGGGTAAACACAAAAACATAGAATCAAATGAACCATCAATTTTTTTTCAGGTCATATACTTAATTAAATTATGTATTTTATCCTCATGGAGTTCCTGAGACTCCAAAAATAAGTACTATGATAAGTATTAATTGGTAAAAATAGAGGTTTCTACCTCCCCTCACCTTAAATAATGTTCATCTATTAAAATGAAATAATATCATTAGAAAACTATGAATCCTCACGAAACTACCAATGTAAAATAGTGCACTATCTAACTCACATCCATTTTATTTGGTGGTACATCCCTAAGAAATCTCGGAACACCATTGATTAAGAAGGGAACATACTTTTTCATCACTAATTCCATATAATAAATCTCATCTCAAAAATGAAATTAACAAAATCATGCACCAAATCTATATGATTTTTTCCAAGACTCAATCGCTAAAACATGTTCTCATATAAGGTTACTAACATAACATGGAATGAAATGAAACCATTAACCACTGATGACCATATTAAAGGGTCCATAAAATATATCATTATAGGTGGGAGACCTCAATTCACAATATAATTTGAATTCTTGTTATTTTTTATATAATAAAAACTCATCCATGTTGTTTAATACATTGATCACAATTAAATATTTCTCATTGTCACTAGAAATATTGTTAGGAATTATATTTCCCCAACATGATGTTAGTTTCTCCACTACCACCTGCTACCAGTAACATAATAGTAACTAATGTTTTTATCTCATGCCATAACATAAAAATTGTATTTTTATCCTAACCAATTCACTATCACTCCTGGGAAATATTTTATTTTTATCATGACCTACAATAGGCTTACAATCATGGTTTAAAATAATCTATTTGTTCTATTGTAACACATTTGTAAAATCTTCTTACAAACACATTCCTAATAATACACCAATTTTTATTTAGTGGACTACTATGCCACAATGAAAAGAAAATTGTATTCAAAATTTAGATAAACTCGGTTAGTTAGAAATAAACCAAATGACAACACCTGAAAGAGAGACCGAAATCTACAACCTCCTGAGAAAATCCCCACCTCCACCATATAGAATTTTTTAATGTAATGGGTATAACCAATAATTATTATTCGACATTTGAAACAATGTTTTCTTCTCCTGTATGATGCTCTACATTAAGTATACCAACTATAATGATTAAATTAAACACAATGTAATGTATACTATAATATTTAAAATGACAATAATTTCACCCAAACATTTAAGAAATCTCTTCAGTTTGATAACATGTGAACCTATGATCACAAAAGACCATAGTTTCCACATCATTAAAATGGGACTCTTTCAGAAGGGAAAATATTGGGACCACCATCATTGATAAAAATTAAGTGACAAATTTCATTCCATGGAATAATTATTTATTTTAATACATCATATCAAGTACCAATTTGATGATTTAGACACAAATCCCTCTACTAAAAGATAAAACTACCTTATTTTCACTTCATCTCAAAAATCACACCAACCATCACAGAATCATCTCCAGAAATACAAACTGCAACTCATTAATTCTGGACATCATTATATGAGATTCATTTAAATTATATATAATTTTATAGAAATAAAAATAAAACACCTCAAATGCCTATCAGGATCCCCCATGAATTAACATGAGTCCAGATTCCGCCCATATATACCCTAGATGGTGGATGTCTATTCATCACTACACCAAGTAACACTAATATAACATCTCCTTGATGAAATCAAATTCAATAATTACTCTCATAAATGGTTTACATGGGCCACCATGTAAAATAATATAATAATTCAACATCATTCATAATAAGTAGATGTACCCCTTATTCACAGAAAAATCTCAAAAATTCTTAGCAATAGTGCAATAGCCGACTTTATCATATAGATGGTTAATTCTTATCACCACATATTATGGGGTCCCACTCACTATTGAAGGTGGATCCTACCTCATTAAATCAACCAAAAAACTCTTCATGATACCAAAAATGGATTTTTTATCCACTTTGTATGGTAACACCATTAATCCTATTATATTTCTTGAATGAATCTCCAAAAATACATCTATATCAATCATGAATAAACTCACAACACCATAAGGAATTATGGAATCTCATTCAAAACATATTGAATTTACCTATAAGAAAATTATTTCAAGTATATTTCCTATGGAGGGTTTGGTCTATATATTCGTTCATTAGGACTTTGGATCATATTCGGGCCTTATGCCTTGGGAATATAGGCTATGTATAGGGTTCCCTGTGAAGCCAATTAAATCATTGGACTAAAAATTAAAAAAATCAATGTACTTAGGACTTTGGTAAAATAGCTCAATCCCACAAAAATATCTATGAGGGTCTATGATTAAATAACATCAATCATACTCTAATTATATCCCATCATCACCTTTAATTAATTATCTCAAACATGTTTCATCGTAAAAATCTATCTATTTACTCTCTACATAAGGAATAAACTAACTATAGTTGAAAATATTGACTGAGGATCAAAACATCATCCATATCTAAGTACCCTCACCCCACCGGAAATGACACTAAAAACACATCAGTAATCAACACGATTTATAAAATTTAGGTACCTGATATCATCATCATAACTAAATTGTTGATCTATATCTATAATTATTGTATATTTCTTTATTTTAAAATCCACCCTAATCCAATGATCAGGGTCTAAATCTAATAATAATAGTCAACTAATATAGCATGCTTGGTGTATCAGGCCATGAATTTTTCATTGAAACACAACAAAGTTCAATAAATCCTCCTTAAAATTCTAAATCCATATCAATTATCTCTAATATTTCCATAATAACACATGTCAAGGGAAAACCTCATAGTCAATTTGGGATTTATCTCCACCTAAACATAGTCACACTACCATATAGTGGTTTTGACATCCTCTATTAAAACCCTATCATGGACATGGCTTCAAACACGTACAACGATGGAGTAGTCCTATTGTGAGTTTCAGAAAAAAAAAAATCACCCAATAATGAATCATTACGATTCATAGGGAGATCTATTGAAGAATACTTATCTTCTTAGTGCGGGTTTGAACCAAAGGGAAATGTGACTCAAATATTCCATCTAATGTTTTATCACTCGAGGATCACCTTTTAATCACAGAAAAATAACGTCTCTAATGTTCAAAACACGCAACATGTCAATCTATGGGTTGTCATGTACTACCCATAATAAACTACATCTAATATATAAGATAATACATTTAATAAACACATAGATCACATAAGATTCCTAAGATGGTGATGAATCAATTTTGTATAAAAATTATTTGAAATAACTCCTCCTCACCGACTATCCAGTATAAATATGCCCAACTACAGGAATAGGAACAAAACAACCCTTCCTCTATACATGAGATGACTATCAGTGGATGGAAACGTTCATTATATATGGTGATTAAAGTATAAGAAAATATATGAGTTAGATGGAATTGGAAACACATGAAATATCTTAATTGACCATGTCAAAATGTATTTACCAACATACATGTATCTCAAATAAAATTTTATAGAGATCTAGATCAACTAACAAGTTATCAAAGTCTCAAAATGGTAATTCATCTTCCGAATCTTTTTTTGAGCAGGCGATTATAGTAAAAAAAATTGGTTTCAATATTCCATTTTTTCCCTATATTCTTAAACTACACAATACATTACTATTAACTATAACCATTGCTCATATAATAAACCAACATTGATACCAATTTAACATTACCAAACCCAACGTGGTTTGACTTGGACTGGTGTAAGCTGAGATTTCAACCACAATACCACCTCCAATAAATCAATGGATAGTAACAATCATCAAATAGTCATATCACACAATTTGGGTGTCCTATGACTATATTAACCTTCAAAAAAGGCATAAATACAATTCAAATTATATATGAAACCACCAAAAGGATATATAAATAATAAATTAAAGTAAATAAAATAAAAACATGAGACATTGAGTTCTAAATCATACCAATATAGGAAAGGATAAAGAAACTATTAATTTGAAAAAAATAAAACGTTTTTAATATTATCCTCACTACGAATACTATTAAATGAATGTCCAAAAAAAATGGAAACCACTAAAACATGAATCACTATCCTCCACCAAGTGTCATCATTCATCCTTAGGAATATTCTTTGTGTAATCCAAACCATTACCAACTAAACAACAAGAATCTACTACCTATGCATAAAAATCAAAAATACAACATGTTTAAGAAGAAATCCCAAGAAATGGTTCGTATAAACAGACTCAGAAGGAATCCTTTGGAACCATATAGAAAATATATAGTGATACATGAATTAAAATATCCTAGTTTGAAATAGAGTCTATGTGGAATATAGGAATGAATCATGATGTTACCAACCATTGAGAGGTTCATGGAATCATAGAAACCACAGACATCATAGATCAAATTAATTGAATGGTATATCACATGGGATAAAGTGAAATGTAGAACACTAAAGGGTTCACAAAGCCTGAATTAGTGAAAATATATATATTCCATGTAAAAACAAGTCCATAGGGAAATAAAGAGTCAAAAGTCCTTAATAATTATAAAATTTTCAATCATTCAAACTACTAAAAATAAATTGTAATACATAAATGGAGATATATTCATTGTTAATGAAACCCTGTTGATCAAGGGAACAAGACACCTACTATTCCATGAATATTATTTCACTGAAAAATTATAAAAACATACAATATAATGTAATCCACTATCCTCACAAGAAAAATGGAATATGATATTACATCAAAGGTAATTTTGTGGAATTATGACACTATTAGTGGACCATGCGCCCTACACATGATCTTTGGTTAAGGGGACATTGAGTTTATAGATAGAGGATCCCAATCCCTTAGTATGTGGGGTGAAACCAAACCTATATGAACCGAAATTTTAAGATCCCATGCACCAATTTTATAGGGGTATTATGAATCCAACCAACATATGTTATTGGACAACCGCACCCATACACAAACACAATATTGTGGTGGGTAATCAACCATGATAACACTTTGGTCATGATTAATGGACCAGTTTTGTTTTCCAAATGAATAAAATTAAAATAAAAAATTATTTAACCTATAAAATATAATTATATAGCCAAATGAACTACACCATTTTGATCTATATTTAAAAACCTACATTATAGGTTATTCATTTTTTAAAAATGTTCAATAAATGAAAAGGTATGTGTCATTGTATCATATATAAAAGTTTCTATATGATGGGACCCAGGGATGTGTTTGTGATATTTAATTATCTAATAACCTCTAGAAAAATAATTAATTAATAATATTATCAAAAAAATATGAAATGTGTATGGGTAGAAATCACATATCTCTCTATCACAATCACACAACCGCACGCCCCTCTATTAAATCAGATAGACCCTTCTTCTCTTTAAGTATATTTATATATTTGTTTTCATTTTTTATTTTTCATTACAATTCTTCACTTGTACAAAACATTCCTTGACATCCCCTACTCAAACCACCATCCACCAAGATTCCTCACTACTAACTTCTCAAAATCTATCATACATTACATTTTAAACAAGTGTTGCTAACTACATTGTGTTCCACGAAACACAACACCCACCATGTTTTCCATCCACATCATGTTCCACTATGAACCACCAATCCATGGGGATACCTCAACCTCTAATGTGCCTCAAAATTACACATCTCACTTTCCCAATAATTTGATAATATCCTTACATATCTCTTCCTTGAATATGTAATATTTTAAGGCCACTAATTGCACCATTACACATATGGTCACTAATACAATTAAAATGGTGAACTATGATTATTTTATTTCATTATCAAAATAAAATGATAATAAAAATGGAAATATGAAAATGAATCATTGATATAATATTGTTGGTGTAAATATAATTTTTCCATTTTGGTATTATTAATTCACACATTGATTAATATAAGAAAAATTTATAGGTAGAGTTTAAGGAATGAGGTAAAATATTATGTGATGAAATTCCTATAAACATTGGTAAAATAAAAAATCACATAGAAAACCCATTAGAGATCAAATAATTAAATTAATCCATTATTAGTATATGAATTAATATACCCACAAATAATTCATTATTTTTTTGAATCAGAGTATTATTAATCATTCTATGTTGAAAATCATCTTCAAATAAAATATTTTATTGTTATCCTATTTGTGACTTAATTACTTACTCATACCACATGTAATGGAATTTTTCATGAATAAAATTTAAATTAATAATGAGGTGATTATAAAATTAAAAATTAATTTACATTAAATGTTTTGAACCTTCTTTATGAATGTCACTATGTTATGTGAATTTAATTATTTTGAATATTAGTTTCATTAAACGATATCATTCTTTGATCCACTATCGACCCCACTAAGATCAATTCTAGATATAGTTATTTCTTTTCACTAATATCTCTACTTTCTACTTTATAAACCCTATGACTAATTTTTTCCACCCTATGATTAAGACCACATCCTAGAATCAGTATAAAAATGCGTTAATTTTTATGGGGTTGTCCTCTGATGTAAATTCACCATTATATTCCCATTGTAGTCTTGGGAGTCTGAAACTCAAAATTATTCTATTTCAAATTTAGAAAAATACATTGTCTCTATATTCTTTACTTATAATATAAATTAAATCATATTATATGTCAAAGAAATATTATTTATTATGACACAGGATGATATGTATGAAAATACATAAGAAAATCCCTATTAATAAATTTGTTTTGGCATGAAAATGATAGAAATAATTCATGGGGATGAAAAAATTATTTAATCAAAAATCAATAAAAAATAATTGAAATAGTGAAGTAGAAATTATGAATCGATATTAGAAACTACTTCTACTTTTATCACTTCTTGAGTCTTTGTATGTGATGGTATCTATAGTGAATAACTCTATTGGTAAGGTATTATTGGTTTTTAGGGATGTTATATACTTTATATTAAATGAGTAAATTCATCAAAATGAAATCTAGAAATCTTATAGAAATTAATATAACATAGAAATAGGGTTAAACACTATAATATTGAAAATTAATAATAATGGTAAATTAAAGAGTTTTCATATTATGAGTAGCTCAATCGAAGGTGGTCACATATGTTGGAATTGTGGGATGAATTTTTTACATAAGAAATATTGTGATAAAATAAATGTATACAACATAATATTATCCTTAAATATTGGATATTTAAATCATATATCATAAGATAGGATTGGTATTCTAATGAGTTTCATCATTTCAAATGAGTATTCGATTAACGACTATGGATTCTTGATTCACTCTACATTTAAGAGAGAAAGTGTTATGAATTATAATTTTATAATATATGTCATGGTGCACATTTTGGATAGAGTATCTACTAATATTATAGGTAATATTTGTTATTTATAATGATGGATAACATAAAATATCTAGTGTCTTGATGAGTGTTGTACATAACTTGATTAAGGAAGAAATTAATTTCTATTAGATAGATAGAAGATATGGTTCCTATAAATAAATTATTGATGGGGAATATAAAAAAACATGTAGTAGTATGGTAGAATATAAAGGAGTTAATTAATAGAATTTTTACCTAGTATGAGTATCAAAGTGACAGATGTATACTAGATATATAACTTATGCAATTTAATGGTTGGATCATCCGGGTTACTTAAGTGAGAAAGGGATAACAATCATAACTACATTGAATCATTTGATGAATGGAATTATAGAGTATAAAAAATAAAAAGTTTTTTTCTTTATTAAGTATTATAATGCATTCTTCCAAATGAATGATATGTCTCCAAATAACAGTAAGTTTTATTAAGCTCATATGATTGTATGGGGGATAGCTCTAGTTTGATCTCACAATGGGTCATTTTGTTATGTTACCGGCATTTATTATGTAGCAGTAAAGGTGTGGGTATAATTTTTAAATAATTTTTTTTGGTATTAAAAAAATTCATTTGAGGGAGGCCCATTGTGGAAAAAATACTAGTTGTTAAATGATGTGTTTAATGTTAGACAATTGTGGGAGTTATATATTTTGAGATTTATAGGTATTATACATGGTAATGGAAAATTGTTAGTGGATATTTTACACAATATTCTAGATACAATGAAGTCATGTATATTATAAATTGATAAAATATTGATAATGTATAGAATATAAGAATTAATGTGTGTTTTGTGATGGGGTTTTGGTTTGAAAAAGTTAGTCGTACAACATACTTAATTAATAAGATTCCATCGTCATTATTGGGGTAGTAACATTTATAATTTTTTTGGTCAGGAGGAGTGGTTGATCTGAACCATATAATAATTTTTGGTTTACTCACATACATCCACATCCATTCCAATATAATGTACTTTCAAGAGGCTAATCCTAAATCTTGTTACTATATTTCATATAGCCATTAAGTGATTGGTTTTTAACTCTGAGACAAAAAATCACATATGGTTGTGAGATGTTGAATCACGATAATAAATGAAGATAACTTTTATAAAAATATTGACCAAGTTGATACTACTAATATAATCATATTATTATCTTAATATCGCAATTTAATAAATATTGATTTGGAAGTTAAGGACATTCTACATAAATTTGGGATTATAATTGTTTATGAAATCACAATACCATATAGAGTTTTTTTAAATATGGTCAAGTTATGATGGTAATTAGTAGGTTGATGTACTTGAGATATCAAGGATTATGTCCGCTTGTGGAAGATATATGAAAGGTAAAGTTTTGAGAATAGTGTTTCTTAAAGGAACTGAGCCTCATATGGAGTTATTGATGTCTATAAGTATTTGGTACAATATATAGGGATATTAATGTGATATTCACTATTTTATTCTAATTAATGATGGTGAAAATGAGGTCCTATAAGAAGATGCATGTCTAAATAACATGATATAATGAAATTTGTTCATGAGTGATGTCATTGATTCATTATTTTTTTCTGGTCATTGTATTTAATAAAAATTCATGCTTGAAATAATGTGATTTCGAATAAGTGTGTTTATCAATCGAAAAAATAATTTATTTGTAGATATAAGTATAATGAAATGATAACCATTTTACAGTTTCAAATAATTAATTTTCTGTATCGCCAAAATGCATTTACTCGGGTTTTTAAATATATAATTATTTATATTGTTATCAGTATGGTAATGATATAACTAATTCAACAATAATATTTAGTCATGAAGAATGATTTTCTCTTGGGTAATTATATGTAGAAATTTACATGGAGCTGTAAAAAGGGTTTAGAGTTAAATAGTACCCAAATTGAATACAATGATGAATCAAATACTTTATATATTAAATAAATAACCATGGATATGAAACTATAAATTTAAAAAACTTATGTATTTAATGACGTTCATCAGAAGTAATGTAGATCATTATTGATACCATAAGGGTTAAAAAGATGGGAATTTCATCATTCTACTTACATATAATTTATAAATTTTAATTTTTAGTCTGAATGGTGGTGAAATGATTTGGAATTATTAAATGAAATCTAGTTACCCAACCCGTGGATGGACATTTCAATTTCAACAATCGTATGTCACTGTGAATGTAAGTTGAGTTATATTACATTGAAATCATTCCCTAAAAATCTTTATTCAAAATCATGATGTATGTCATGGTTTCTTCATTACTGAAAATTACGTAAGTAGTGTGAGTTGTGATTTGATTCATTTAAAATATCAGATCATAGAACTAGTAATTTATTAATTGGATACATTAATATATGAATTTTTACAAAAGGTTACATTTTTATCTTTGGCATAAATGATTTTCTACATGGTTTTATGTCATGGACGTCAAAAGTGATACAAAGACAAGGATGAGAACTATGAACTATGTGTTCACTTTTTTATGAAAGTTTATGTTATTGATATTAAATATTTAACCATTTTTTAGAATTTCAACATTATAAGAATTGAATGTTACATTAAATAAATATGGGACCGTTTTGATCTCACAAAATGGGTTGTTCAAATATCTCAATTGGAGGATTCATGTTTGAACTTTTTTGGTGATTTTCAATATTCAATCCACTTAGACAGTAATAAAATATTTAATTCTAGAATGAAGTGCATTTAGTTGGAGAATCACTTCATCCAACTGATTTTAGAGGAAAAGTTATATTTTCAATGAGATATAGATAGATTAAATAATATTGAAGATATTTTAGAAGAGTTTATAGTCCAATATGTGATGAGACAGTGCCATGACTTAGTAAGGATGGGATGACTGAAATCATATTGAAGGAATTATTCATATTAACTGGTAGATTAGGGAATACAATGTTTTTCTGGATTACAAATAAAGACATATGGGGAAATCGTAGAAAATGATTCACAAATAGAAATATTTTCAGATCTGTAATAAAAACAATTTATCAAATAAGGAATTATTTATTCTAGAAGGAGTGGTTTTGATGCTCTAATGTTAGATGTATAAATATAGATAGTAGAAGAAGTCATAGAAGAAGTCTACAAATTTAGAATAAGTAAATCAGATGATGATATTTAGATAATGGATTTCAGAAATTAGACCCTTGAAATTGTAATTGATATAATTTTGAGATGAAAAGGAATATAATGAAAGTAACTCTTCGATATGTATGATTTTTTCTATAGGATATGTGTGGTTTTTTAATTAGTGGTTTTACAATAATAGAAACATATATGGATCATCACGAGATTATATGTATGGTTTAAATCAGAGAATTTTCATAAGTTATCTCTGTGTAATGTAAGATCAAGTTTAGGTGGTGTATTTCTTTGACCATGTGGAGGGCTACCATGAATATCAAATTGAGGTTAACTTACTCCCTCTGAAGATTAGAATCTGGTGGAAACTTGTTTAACCAACTGGACTCTATGATATTAGTATATCGGAATGACATTTGATTTATGAATAATTATTCATTATAAACATTGTTTTATCCTCAATAAATGCTATTGTATTATTCTCCCCATAGATTGCGAAACCTTTATGAAACATTTAATTATATTTTAATTATATTATATTTTTTCTAATAATCACTTCCTTTTTTATATTCTTGTCTTTATTTTTCATAGGTAATAGATTTATTGTGGTGTCTTAGATATAGTTATTTTTTAATATTTATTTATTCTGTTCATGGGTTCATTTTAATACTATTTAACATTCCATATTCTATAGGTGAAATTTTCAAAGGTCTAATTAAAAATTTTCATCAGAACCAACATTTAATATATTTATATCCAAACAATAATTTGTTTTATGTACTTGATCGTGTTAGTCTACATTATGATTTCGATAAAATAAAATACCATAAAAAATTACTAATATGTGTAAATCATTTTACTTTTTAATATCCATTTCACTACCCAATTCTATTAGTTCCCAATGTTTTGATTCAAGTAAAGGTGATTTAGTTGATCTTAACTCATGCAAACCTATTAAAAAAGTACCACTTTTAGTAAATTGTTTGTTCTTTTTTTTAATCTTATAAATTATTAATAATAATTATATTTATTAATTGTCATGAAAATATCCTCATAATGACTCATCCAATATAATTATATAACCATCATAAATACATTGATTGGTGAAAAACTATAACAGCGTGTTCCGCAATTTGTTGGTCGGAAAATCTTCTACATATATTCTTGAATATTTTTAAATACTTATAAAAAAGTAACAACTCATGGTTATTAGATAGAATACATATATATTATTATGGTAATTCTACATGAGGATTAAAATAAAATTCAAAAAATGATCCATTGATATTTATCCCAATCAATGACTTCTCTATGTGGTAAGTTGTATATCAATTACATCGATTCTTCATTTTGGGGGAATGTAAATTATCAATAAATGAATTGATCATCAAAAGATACTCTTATATCCGTTTTTTCATAAACTAAGGTGAACACCTTGATGTGTCTATTTTGATACTCACATGTATGTCTTTAAAATTTTATAAGGAGTTGATTCAATCGAATTTTAAGTTCCAATTCATCTTGTAAAGTTTGAAATATTATTATATTTACCTGATTTATGAAATGAGGTACACACATGTATTTTAATTAATTGTATGGATATCCATCCATGTTTTTATACATGGAATCAAAATGATCCCTACTATTTTTACTTTATTTTATAAATTGAATTTTCATGAACTGATATATGTCATCATAGAATTGGAAACCTTACTTAGCATGTGGAAATTTCAGATGGGCATCTTCAATCCCCCTAGAATGGTGAAGAAACGTAGCTTTAATGAACTAATTTTGTGAATGGTTTCAAACACAAATATATAAACAAGGTAAAAATGGAATATTTAAAAGAGGGTCAACATTCCATTATCATGTACGAAATTTAATGAAAAATATTTAAAAAGAAATACTTATGATAATCAAAAAAATAATACCAAAGAACTAAAATGGGATTCAAAAAATATTTTTGGGATACAAGGTGTAGCATCCCGCTATGTTACTTCCAAACACTAACAACTAACTAACATGGATACACCATGCCAGTATGTGGAACCTTTCTATAACCTAAACCAAATAAAAAATGATCTACACAGAGCCAAACGTATGTTCAAGGTGTTATAAATAAATCATGTAGGATCCCATCCATGTTTTAAATAATAATTATTTTCAAAAGACACCGGTTTTGATCATTTTAAAAAAATTATTTAATTCATTTTCACTATTTATTTCATAAGACGGTAATTTACCCCTTTAAAACATTCAAATATTCTTTATATATAATCCAATTTTCAAATAGATTTTATTGAAATCAATTTCAATTCAATGAATTCAATTCATTATAATGACTTTGAAACATTTAAAATATCCAAATCAGGAACAACCAAAAATATCCCAAAGAAAAGAATTATCATATATAGATCATAGGATACAATAGGTCTGGTTTAGCTACGATCCTCACAACAAATCAGTGAATTAGATGCCACCTTTTTTTTCTGTTACACTCAGATAATATGCATAGAAAGTAATATTATACTCTAATAATAGTCTCCCTAACTAAAAATGTGTTTATTTTGTGTTCTATTCATATATCTATGATAGGAAAAAATTCATTACTAGCATTCTTGTACGATTTCTATACCCCCTCATAAGCACCCCATGATCCCATGTTCCATGGCCCACATTTTGGAATATTCACATTCCATTTCACATCAATTCATGCATCACAATTACTTCAATGTGAGGTATTCCAATTATCACATTCAAAAAAAATATTTCTTTGAAATTATATACATAAGAATCCAAGGATATTTTCAAATCAATCATTCATTTATAAGAAAAGGGAAGAAATCCATTTTCATAAAGACAGCGAAAAGCACTACCTTTCAAGAATTATAAATAATTCCATTAAAAAACATTTAAAACAATATAAAATTTGAAATCATGAAAATTCACAATGGAAGAATTTTTATGAAAACTCCTACCTCAAAACACATGAATTTAAAACCCACATGTGATCTATAATCCAATAATAATAATATTCTCTAGGAAACTGGGGAGATCCCTCGATCTTGAGTTCCCAAAAATTATTTCTCAAATTTATAACCCCTAAAACAATTGAGATAATAATAAAACACATATAATGAAACCCCTTAAGGGTTTTCACTAAAATCAATGGATCTAGTGATTACTTCATCTCCCAAATATCAGTCTAATATAAACATTGTTATACCACAACAACAAAAAATATCTGGTGAAAATACCCCCAATAAAATATTTTTTTCAATTTAAAGAGATACTATCTAAAATAATAATGAATAAAAATAATTATTATATTTATAAACATAGTTTCTTAATCTAAAGGTAATTAATCTGTCAAAAAAATCTGCATAATGGATGAAAGGAACAAAATCTCTAGGAGGAATCTGTAGCACCCATTACCTTGGTCATAGATGGAATAATGATGTTAACAAAATGTTATTCACACTTTAGAAATAGTTTTTGTATTAATTAATTATAATTTAATAGATTGACTTCAAGGTTTGGAAAACATTGTTCCAAGTGTTTGGCCCTTTTGGGTTATTTGAGGAGCCACACAATTTGGTTACAAGGTTTTCCTACCCATGTTCAAACAATGTCAAATTCTTATATCCCATGTTACTAAGTATGGGTAAATAATAAACATGGCTAGTCTAATCATTGGACACTACTCAGGTCCTCCAAAGAAATATATATTTCTTACCTAGTAATTCCATAAGGTTTTCCCTAACAGTGCATCATGCATAAACATTCCCAAAAAAATCCCAATACATCTAAGAAAAACCTAATGATATTTTGAAACAATTGATGATAAAAATAAAAGAATTTATTTGTCTGTAAAATTCATCCAGGTGTGAATAAAATGTTTTTAAAATCTAATAAAAATTATCATATGAACTTAATCATCTATGTTTAGTTATAAATGATCTCTCAATATATGGCACAAAAGAGAATATGGATTCAGGGTTATATTTGTTCATTTAATTAATGAATATGAATTTAACACCACCAACTTAACAATAGAGATATTGTTTTTGGACACCTATCGTAGCACATTGTAAAAATCTGTTAAATATTTATTTTTATTATATTATAGAATAGACTAAATTTATTCTCTAAGGAGGGGTAAAATATTTTTTTCATTAGTCATTATTAGTTAAAAATATTTTTCTGAATTTATATTGATTGAAATAAACAACAAAATGGGAATAAAATTGATTTATCAAGTTATGTTACTAGTGATTGGTATATATGATATATTACTGTTTTTTATGATATTTGAGTCTTAAATTTTTTATTCTACCTACTCTAATTTGATCAATGAGAGAATCCACAATCTAATCTCTCTCACAAAAGAATTGTAGTGACCCAATCTTGATGTATATTGATATGAAATTAATTTAGTGGAATACATAATACGTTACACTAAGTAACAGCCACATAATGTATTTTTAGTGCATTTGGAAACATGGAATCATAAACATATGGTTCATAATAATTCTAATTATTCTATTTCCTAGTTATGAATTACTATACCCCTTTTTACATATCATACTTTTTACTTTTCTTGATATAATGGGGAAAAGAAAAATATGAAAGTGTGATCTCATATTCTTGTTTAGGGTGAATGTGAAAGATGTACAATCATCAAAATAACATAAGGGTATGAAAACTAGAGCATAAAATTTAAAGATTGTAGCATGTAGGTTAGAGGATTAAATACTCGATCCCTGGAATAATGATTGGTAGTTTTCAATACAGGATTCTTTAGGAAACAAAGAAAATAATACATGAAATCCAATCATTAACATACGAATGAAATTGTTTCATACACATGAACTAGTATCATTAGGAATATGTATAAATAGTAGATGGTTAACTCATTAAAATTAAGGACATGAAATTTGGTGATTTCATATTCATATGGGCATGAATATATGGTCCCCATATAGAATTATGGACATGAAAAATTGGTCCACGCATAGAGTTATGAACATGAAATCAGGTTCATGGATAACTTATATACCTCATGAATTATTTGTCATTATAAAATGAAAAATTGGGATATATAGGTCTCAACTGTCAGTTAATGAAACTCACACATAAGTGTTCCAAAGTCCCATAAAACATTCATCATATTAGAATCCATGGAAGGATATATATTTCATAAACAGTATTCAATCAAAATATAACCCCTAAAATGAAACAGGTTATATATATATCATTTGATCATAACTATAAATTATTCATAGAAAGAATAAGAATGGAAACATTGAATAAACAACCCCTTGAAACATAAGTAACCTCAAATAATTTTATGTTAAATGGAAAATAATTTTGAGATGTCACTTGAAATTGTTTTTGAGGAAAATACCCTCTCTTCTTTAAAAATATTTTCTTAAAATTGAAATTCCATGAAATTTAAAAACAAAAAAATTTATTGTAAAATAATATTGTATGATTTTATGTGTATATTCAAGGAAATAATGTGTCCTGGAAATATTAAAATATATTTAGGCATTCTATGTTAATAAAATTATTCTCATAATTTTTCCTAAAAAGTCCAAAAGTACCTCATTTGAAAGATGTCAAAAAGATTCATTAAAAACAATTTTATAAAATGTCGAACATGGTTAAAATGAATTTTAATTTTTTTTATGAATATAGTAAAAATAATTTGGAAAACATTTTCTTTTTGAAACATGGAAATGGGAGATAATTATTCCATAGGAGACACTTACATATAAATAATCCAAAATAATAATGAGAGTGTGAAATAACACTTAAAACATTATAATCATTATCTCCTTATTCCCCATGAAATAATTGAAATCATATGGATATGAGAATAAAAAATTATTATGGTTATGTCTTAGAAAAATATACTCGTGGGAAGTATATACACCACATATATGAAATATGTAGTGTCTGTGGCGTGTGTCTCACAGAAGTAAAGGTGACACAAAAATCCATTACATTATGTTTGATTTTATCTGTACGTATAAGAAACTATTGTATCATAATTTTAAACATATTATTTACTTATAATATAATCAAAATAATATTTATGATATAATATATTATTCTTTTATAACATTATATTACCTATTTGTTAAAAATTTCATGTTTTTATAATGATTCTTCTAATAATCTTTATTTAGTATACGTGTTTTCACATTTTTTTTCATCATAATATTACAAAAATCATCAATTACATACTTCTATATTTTAAAAAATTATATAAATATCATATATATTTATTATATTAATATATATATATATATATAATATAGATAAATGAAATGTAATACACCATTCATGGATATAGTAATTCGTATGTACGCATGAATGTTGCTTCTAATTTCTTATCATACTGAATGGAATAAGGTAAATGATATATATATATATATATATTATTAAATAATCATTATTATGACAAGTATTTTATGTTCTCCTTATATACATTTTTTTGTAATCGTTCATTGAAATGGTTAACGTGGAAGAAAAAACTAATTGTGTTGTTGGGATGGTAGGCCTTACGTATTCATGAGCGATGATATCATTTGGATAAAGGATTATGAATTAGATAGTATAGTAACTATATCAAATTAATTTAATTTCATATTCATTCATTATATCCATTATGTTTATTATTTTGACCATCCAAATAATGGAGTCACGAAAAATATTACACCACGACATAGTGATGGTAAGTCGTATGTACACACGTGAGGTAATGTTGTTTTTCAAAGGATTAATATATGATAGAATGTGGTTGTTGGATAATAATAATAACATATCAAAATATAGGTGATATATCACAAACCAATCCAAGTCGACCATAAACAAGTCACCTGAGCCGGATTGTGACAATACTCGAATGGAGTTCCCTATCCCCCACGGGCTAACAAATATTTTCTGGAATAAATATATTATCATTGGGAATGATTTGGTCCCTAAAAAGTATATAAAATAAATTTAAACTGAATGAAATAAATAAAAAATAAAAATGAACAAAATAAAATAGAATTCCACAATTAAACATACCTTTAAGTGACCTCGTGGGTCACCATAAAACACAGAACCATGCTTTCTCTATGAGCGATCCAATACTTGAGTAACATGAAACTGAAAAGATAATGTAGGAATGAGAACATAATTTTGAGTGGTAATGCCGAAAATTAACAACTCTTGATACCCCACCTCTAATTCTCTATACATTCATGTAAGTGTGAAAATAGGATACATGAAAATAAGGTTTTATACTCTTTTATCAAAATAAGTTACAATCTGTTATTTTGATGAAAAATTATTTTTTATTACACATTCAAAAACAATTATCAAAACACAATTCATTTCAAAAAATTAATTTAAAAACAAACTATTCAAGTAAATTTACTTTAATATAAAAAATAAAGTAAATTTTTCATGAGACTAAAAAAACAAATGATCTAGAAAAGAAAATATGAACCTGAAAATATGTAATAATGGGTGTTTCCAACACATCCCTTGAGCGATCCCTAGATGTACTCGGGCCAGAACAACTAGCCAGTGTATGTTGAGGCTCATATGTCTATAACCAACAAGTGGTCCTCAACTAAATAATCTTGTGGCACATCATACCTACCCTCTCAACATATCCGACGGTACCAACCCATTTAATAGTGGGTTTTCAGTAACCATAACTTCACCCTATATAAGGTTTTTAGAAAACCCATGTTAATAATATACAGTGTACGTAGGAGTCCCTAGAATATGTAACTATCCATACCTACCTTTACTAAACTTGATTACCTCAAAATAGATAACCCCTATACAATAACCCAGAATGGGAAATCGCCCTATAGGTGTGCCCACCATAAATAATTATTTGTATAACATTATCAAATGATCTAACAAGGCCATCCTATCACAAAATCCTATAAAACATTTCTTAATATCATTCATAGATTCCAACTAGGCATCTTCACTTTAAAACCATAGGTCTTTGTCATAAAAAAATGAATTTCATATAGGGCCTCATAATATTTTCATTTCAAGAACACACTAACAATATTTCCCAAAACATTTCTTAGAGGATATAGAAAACCTTTTTTCAAATATTCAATGACAAATGATAAATCACCGTCTAAGAACAACTCCATCTAAAACCATGATAAAAACATATAATATTAATAGAGATCCCAAATGGGCTTCACTACATTACAAGAAGTATTTATTTCTTATAAAAACACTTTTCCAAAAAACCATTATGTTCAAAAACCATTTAAATGCACATTTACTCAACCAAGGCAGCACATATTTAAGTGAAATCTTGAAAACATTCATAAATCGATGCAAACCATTGAAAATACTTATCAGACACTAAAACCGTTAAAGAAACCAATGTTAAAAATATTTATCATTTAAAACAAATTGAGAATTATAAATACATCGCTATATATAAACAAGTTCTAAGACATGGTTTAACATGAAAACTCGCACTGCAATCTTGAATAAATCATGTAAATTACATAAAACAACTTTTTCAAACAACCATATATAAATCAAAAGGCATTTAAAAACTATATAAATATAAATCATAAAAGAAATTAATCAAGAAATTATGGATTTAAAATTAATTTAATATGCATAAGGAACCTACATCAACAACAGAGAAAACCAATCTGAGACACTTTGGCAATTTAAAAATTAGGAGATGACTATTCAAAACTACCCCACGGTAACACACACATACTCCCTTATATATATATCCTCAAATAAAAGGTTCATATTTCACACACCATGATGTAATATTCCCAAGGGATATACATATATATTCATAGATACATACCTAGGTATGTGCATGTGCACCACCACAGAGCCAATGAAAAGCTTAAAAACAAGTCATTTATACCCTAAATCACCAATGGGACACAAAATAAAAGATAAAAACTATTAAATGGAAGAAAACACTTACCTTGAGCCATGTCAGAAATCCAAGATTTGGAAATCTTCTTCACCTTAGGTGGAGTTTGTTGGAAAATTGATGAGGTTAATCCAAGAGACCTTCCACATTACCTAACGATGGATGAAACCCACAAAAACTGGTTAAACCCAACCTTGGGTTTCATATAATCTATATGGATTGATGGGAGACCCAAAAACAGCAGAAGTGATGGTAGAGAAGGAGGGGGAAAGACTTTCCTTGAATTTTTGGAGCTGATTCGTGATGAAATGTCCCTGAATGGGCCGATAGAGAGGGAGTAGAAGGGGGGTTCCATTAATCATTTAAGGAGAAGGATAGGGGAGGGATGATAGAGGGTAGAGGATAGGATGAGAGAAAATTTGGATTTAAAAAAATGAGAAATAAATCATGAAATATTGGAAAAAAATGAAATGAAACATAAATTAATAATAATAATATTAATTTAAAAAATAAAAATATAGATAATAATAAAAATTATTATTATTACAATTATTATTACCCTTTCTTAAAATTTTATTTATTTCAATTTATTTTATTTTACTTTTTAATGTGGGAAGAATATGGGGTTGGTGCACAGTTTACCAGACCATTTGTTGACCATGCGCCAACCACTGCCTAGGACAGACACCCTTACATAGTTACCTATATCCAGATGCATGATGGAGAAAACCATGATCCAACTGTTCTTAATGTAACTGAACAACAAAAAACCCTCACACATGTTTGTGGCCTAGTTATTCTTAACCATGGGAAAACTGTGTGCATGAACCCTCTTTTCTTGGAAATGATATAACTTATTTTATACATGCATGAAAACAAAACCGAGCATATGAATAATATAAATAATAAAAATAGTAAAACAATTTGAGGTCGGGGAGTAAAAATTATCCCCATCACAAAAGCTTTCTTCCCCAGATAGTCACCCCATTAATTAAGGGATCAATCTCAAGGATAACATATCATGAACTATGGGTGAACTATCATTATACCTATCACACATGACCATCTCTAAGGGAAACAAAAATGATAAAAAACATGAGTAAAAGACGATGGTTCTCTCCACCAAACGAAATAAGCTAGTACCGACCAATGCAAAAAATACACTGTAACGACATCCGTTTTGGGTGTCCCCACAATTTCAAAATTCAGATATATTAGACAGACACTAGGAACATACAATGCCAACTAACTCTAGAACTACTACGGAAAACTAATGTGAGAAAAACTAGCATGGACCAACCCTATAACTCCATCAAAGACCAAAAACCGCAATTTGGGTGCCCAAGGAAATCCTCAAAGGGAGAATAAAACCAAACCAAAAATTGTAACCTATATAGGATGAAATCATTCCCAAGATGACCATAACTAAAAGCTTAAACTGATCCACATAGAGACCACCTTTTAATGGTTTGTAACCATATGGCAATATTATGACTACAAAGGTTTAAAAAGACACAAGGCCACCAAACCTTTCACTTCCAAAAGGGACCTTTTGAAAACAAAAACCCCAATGAGGAAACGAGATGTTTATGAATTTTATGACAAAAAGTATCCTTTAAATATTATATTAATTATGACTAGAACTTAAACCATCACATCCCAACATCAAAGAAAAAATCCAGACCAAGTTCTTCCACAGTCACTATGATTTCACATAGTGTGGACAACTAAACTTCAAGACCTGTGGATGGAGCTCTTTTGTCTTAAAGAATATGCTTCCATGAAATCAAGATATGATTCCCTCTAGACAATACATAGAACATTAAATGATTATAATAACATAACGTCCCCATGTTACCCAGATTCCCACATCATCTGCAAACACCATGAGGATTTTCACAAGAAGGCTTTCGAATACCCGAACTAGCCACCCTGGAATCAAATAATTGGTCAACCACGTGAATGAAAATATCAGACCAATAGTAGTAAATTTTCATGGATAGACTCATTTGGAATATATCCTACACCAAATGACCTAATAATAACCAAGAAAAAAAATTAACATCCAACCGCCTTTATTTTAGGAAACAACACAGCGAAAAACACACCATCCACTAACATCCTCAACAGATCTGATGACGCTATCTTAGAAGAATAGTAAAATAATAGCTTAATCTGTTCAATATGATACTTCATCGCCCACTGACATTTCTGAACACTGATGAGTGATGTCACATTCCTCACTTTTACCTCCCCAAGAACACACCACTAGGAAAAACCAGTCTTAAAAACATCCCATGACACTACAACATGAAATGATACTAGGATTACCACCCTCCATCGATTCAAAGTTGGGCCTCCAAACATACTCAAATGAACTTGTACCCTCAGTGCATTCAGAGTTCCTAAAAAATCTTTCGATTTCCTCGAGCCTCTCTATTACCTCTAATAATCCGTGGTCACCACAAAAAAACTAAAATGCACCAAAACTAAATCAATCACACCCTATTAAGGGAAATATTATACAAATAGACAAATAATACAAAACTATATCAACACCCTACTAATGATCAACCAAATTTACACCACCAACCAAATGCCAATCTCAAAGATTGTCACATCACAAACCACATCAAATAAGAATCAAATCTCAACCAATATAAAACTAAAACAACATCCCAATCCAATATCAAAATACTATTTTTAAAATCAATATTTTCTTAATTCAACCAGTATTAATTTTAATCCCTTTTTGATATCCAAAAAAATTCCATTTCAAAATTGATTCCAGCGCAATCGCTTAAAAATTAAAAACACCATCACATTTTTCCTTTCAAACCAGAAATATGTTTATGAATGAAATTTATTTTATTATAAACCATTTTTCTTTTCAAAAACAACACGTAAAACATGATCAATAATTAATTTTAAAATACTCACCCATTGTATCCTATGAACCATCACATTATTGTTCATCCCCACTTCATATTATATCATCCACACATACATGAAACCATCCACTTTCCATGCACACAATCCTAGATGTGAGCATAAAAAATGAATACTAATAGTCACACATACCCATCACCCATCATAACAAATCACTTCGAACAAAGTTCTCATTTCACCTTTTATAAAACTGTTTAAAATATAAAACAATTTCCCTTCTATTCTAAAAAAACAAATGAAATTTCATTTTTCAAATCCAACCTCTACAAGTCAAGACACATTTCATAGATGATGAAAGGTCATCAAAACCAATTTAAATTCACACCAAGAAAAACAAAACTAAAACAACACTCACACCGAAGAACCCAGATGGGGAACTAGTGGTCATGCCTAACCCAGATATAAGGTTTAGTATACCATGCTCTAAAAATGATCCAACCACAAAGAGTTTCTCCAACTATACAATCATGCACCACATGGGTCGGTACTCCATTTAATTATGTACTGAAACAATATATCACTCCCTAGGTCATCCCCAATCAATAGAAATCAATTTCAAAGACTTAAATCTCGAAATTACCCCTAAAAACTTCAGGATTATAATGATAAAGACTGTGTGAAGCTCTTCTCATACCTACATCCCTAGTATTGAAAGTCATAGTCTCTAATTACATAACACCCCAAATAATAAAGGGCCTCATATGATTGAATTTTTTAATGAACTAATCTAGGTTGACCAATAACTGGTCACCTGAGTTTTCCAACGCCATGTACTGAAGGGAAATCTTGATCTCAATGGGTTGGAAACTTGTGTCGTACATCAAACTAAAACCATTTAAAATCACTATGGTTCATAAACAAGAATAACAAATAAATAAATATTAAAAAAATAGACACTCACCATAGAAAAAAAAGAGAACAAAATTCCACAGAAAAACATACCCCCTAGTGACCTCATGGGTCAGCATAAAAAACAAAATAGAACTATCTCCATGAGCGATCCAATACTAGAGGAACGTGAAACTGAAAAGATAATGTAGGCTTCAGAACCAAAACTCTTTGTAGTAATTTCAAAAATAAAACACACCAGAATCCCCACCTCAAAAGTGAAATATATTCCTGGATGTTTAAAAAAAGGATAATTGAAACTGAGGTTTCCCAGTTTTTTCAAAATAATTAACAAGCCTCAATTTTTAAGAAAACTATTTTTTAATTCCCCTTCATTAAAAATTCTCAATAAACATGTCATTCAGATAATTTTTTTTATAATAAAACGACTGATAGTACTGGTACATTAATATAAAAACCAATGTAACAGTGTCATGAGATGAAAAAACCAAAATTTCCACAGAAAAAAATAGAAACATAAATGTATGTAATCATAGGTGTTTCTTAAATATCCAAAATGAGATCCATTGATGTAATCGATTCGGAACAACATAGTGGAATATAGAGAACCTCTTTTGTTTATAAACAACTTGTCTCCCTCAACTAACCAATCTAGTGGCATATCCCACATGTCCAATAAAAAAATATAGGGGGGTACCGACCCTTCTAATCGGGGTTGGTCAGAAACCATAACTCGACCATATAAAATACTCCTAGGAAACCCATGGTAATAATATACTATGTAACTAGGAAGCTCTCACGTTCATGACTCACCTTACATTCCATCAATGCATTTTCCAACCCCAAACACTGAAAACACCTATACAATAACCCAGAAATAGAAATTCCCCCAATAAGTGTGACCACTACACACACACACACACACATATATATATATATATATAATTATCAATGGTTCCAATATGACCATCATGACACACAAACCTGTAAAAAATTTCTCGAAAACAATCAAAGATACCAACTAGGCATTTTCACTTTCAAACCACATTTTTCTCTCAAAACAACATATAATCCCATTAGGAATCATACCAATTACATTTCATGTAAACTAATAAAATCCAAAACAATTACTAGGATAATATAAAACACCATTTTCATATATGCAATTCCAAATTATCCTTCACCATCAATGATCAATTCCATTTTTAAACCATGATAAACCCATATGATAATCTTAAGGATTCAAAATAGGATTCAATAAATTAGATTAAACTATTTATTTTAATAAAAACACTCTTTATCCACACAATTATATTCCAAAACCATTTATATTCACAATTACACAACCATGTCGCAAGATATTTAATAAAAATCTTGAGAACATGATTAAATTAAAGCAACCATTGGAAATATTAATCACACACTAAAACCCATTAGAAAAACTAATTGTTATTATTTAACATTTAAATCCAATGGAGAATTAGAAATACATAAATACTTACAAAAAAGGTCTAAGTCATGTTTCAATATGAAAAACTCTCATTTTCTTCTTGGATAAATCATTTAAAACTCAAAGATATCTGTTTCCAAAAACCAAAAATAGATCCCAGATAATATAAATAATACATAAATATAATACATATTATATAAAATTAAAGAAATTATGAAATTAAAATTAGAAGGTGTGGGCATAAGGAACCTCCCTCCAAAATAGAGCGGACCAACATGAGACACTATAGAAAAAGACAAACGTGGTGACAACCACTCAAAACATCCCTAAACTCACACACACAGACACCCTTATATATATATATATATCATTTAGTCCATGGTGAATATTTCCAATGCCATAAGGGAATATACTCAAGGAAGATACATAAAAATATATTGATACATACCTATGTATTCTCATACCCAACATGAAGGATCCAACGAACATCCTACTACCAAGTCCTATGTACCCTAAATCACTATGGGGCCCAAAATAAGGTGAAAAAATAAATATTTGAAGGAAACCCTTACCTCGATCAACATCGGCATGTCGAGATGTTCCAATCAACATTGCCTTCAGTGGCGGATGGAGGAACACAAATGATGTTAATCGGAGATCGCTTTTACGTAACCTGAAGAGTATAAATCCCACAAAAATTTGGTTAAACCCGACCTATGGAATCTACTGAGATACACCCAGTGATGGGAGAACCATAAACAACCGATGAAAATGAGGATAAGGATAGATAAAGAAATAACTTGTTGATCTGGAGAGGATTCATGAAGAAACAGATCTGAACATTCCAACGGAGAGGGAGATGAAGGGGGTTCATCAAGTGTCAAAGGAGAATATGAGGGGGTGGTGTGACTTAGGGTATATTTTAGGATTAGAGAAAATATTGAAATTAAAAAATTTAATGAAGAATGAAATAAAAAAAGGAAAAAAGACAAAAAATTGAAACCTAACATTACAATAATAATGATATAAATAATAATGTAATGGCCAGGACCGTGACACATTAATGAGTTTTCCACAAACATAGTTCCACCATATGGCTCAACCGAAATGGTGGCACCATTATGGTGTGACTCTGAAATGGTGGAAGTGCATATGGTGTTCCACTGAACTGGTGGCACTGTAATGGTGGCATGGTGAGGGTGGAACCATGAAGGTGGCACTGTTAGGTTCACACTGTGACGCTGGGACCATGAGGGTGGAACCACGATCATGGCACCATGAGGGTGTCACCATTATGGTGGCATCATTACGATGTCCCACCCTTTTGTTTTTTCCAGTTTTTGACTTTTTCCACTCCCACAAAATATCTTTTAACGTAAAATTATTTTCCTACCCCTTCTAAATACTTTTTAAAGCACATAAATGATATCAAAATTCCCAAAAATCCAAGCAACCCTTGCTTACAAAAACATGTGGCATTTTCTTCAATGTCACACCCTTCTTCTCGTGATTTCTAGTTTTTCCCCTATTAAATGTCGTCCTCAATTTAAGGTAAATCATTTAAGTCACAGCCATTATGGAGACCTATCAAAAGAGAATGATTAAATGAAATATAATTCCATAATTTGTAACCACCTAACCATGTGGTGATCCCATGATCTTCCATTAAATCCATTCAAGATTTCATATCCTGTAACTCCAAGATCTCACCTTTTACCGAAGAGGAATTCTTTCTTCTTCATGGACCATCTATTTTTCTATTATTGGTGCATTTGGAGTAACCCTTCCCATGTCTATTGGTACTCTTGTGGTGGAGCCTTCACTACTGTCTCTTGGAGTCCTCATAGTTATTCCCCTGCTAGTTATGATTCCCCGATTTTTGTTGTTAGGAGATAAACATTGATCGTTGATTATAAAGGTAGGTTTTTCTTTCATCTCTCTTACTGTATATCTTGCGGGTTCGGTATGATATTATTTCCTTTAGGGATGGATGAATCCAAATATTAACAAATATAATACTTTTTTATAAAAACCGAACTAGTGTTTTGATGTTGTTGTTGTACTCTTTTATCATTGCTTATATATAGTCAATTTTATGGTCTTATGTCCATTATAAATTATGGTTGTTGGGGGTCCTTTCATGCGCAGTAATGAAATTCTTGTTTTCTGGATGATTATGTTATTGATTTGATACAGCATGGAAACTGGTTAATCACGTAAAGTCAGTCTATTAGATGGATTCCCAATGAAAAATAATATTTGTTTGTTCACCCCAAATAGCCAAATGTAAATAAGGGAGTAATTGAATGATGTATTCAAATCTAAAAAAACCATACCTCTATACTGGTGATGTGTGTGGTTGTTCTACTTGATTCTTGTGAGGTGACATGGATGTGGATGAGATCCCTATAGTGTAGTTGTTAGTTTGTGTATTTGGGGATGTGTGGGGTGGTATGTTGGAGCTTGGTTTGGTTCTTGTACTTCAAAGGATCTCAGAGATCCCTTTTGTTGTTGTGACATTATAAGGGAACCAAGTGTGAATGATTAAATTGTTTCTTTAATATTTTTTATTCCATGGAATGTGGATATGCCTTTTAGTTTTCCTTTAGTGAATCATTATCTAAATGAAACTACCAAAATGTGATAACAAGAATGGGTCCAATGGGGAATTTTTTTCAGGAATGAGTTCTGATTTGGTTATGGAGGTTGTTCATTTTATGAATGAATAGTAATAAAGGAGTTTGTTTATGGGTGGGTTTTTTAACCGCTAGGTTGGGATTAGTACTTTTTACCTATATGTATAATTTAGTTCTTATGTTTCTTATTCGCACCCCATCTTGTTGAGAACATCATTCTGAACACCCCCATTTCATGGGTAGTGTGTTTTTATTATCACTCCAATGAGTGGTTGGTCATTAGCTCCTTTTCTACTCCCTTTTCCCGAGTATCCCAATACTATTCAGGTAGGTTGTGATGGAATGATCCCCATTATAGCATAAGATTCTTCAGCCAGGGTACTTCCGGTTGTTGGCCCAGGTGTTTCTGGGAAATTTAATTCCCATGTATCTTCTGGATGAGGCCCACGTGTCTTCAGGCATGGCTATAGTTATTCTAGACTATGTGTCTTTTCGAATGGTTTTAGTTTTTCTAGCCCATGTCTCTTCATTCATGGATGCAGTTGTTGTGGATCGGGTTTCTGTGTGTGGGGATGTCTTTGGTTTTTGTGGGCCAGGTGTCTACGGGTTGGATGAGTGGTTTTGGTGGCCGAAACGTTTGTTGTTGGCATGGTGGTGGGACTATGGTGAGAATATCATTGAACTTATGATGCATATGATGTCTTTAATAACAAATGGGAATGTAGTGACGGTATCCAACCATAAATGGGTGTTTAATATTAATTTACATGACTTGCGTTCTCTGGAGAGTGTGCCTTGGTGAGGTTTGGGTTGGTTGTTTTCTATGATTAGTGTTTTGGTTATCTCTTTTTCTCTTAGGGAATTTGAATGCCTCCACAATTGTGCACGAAACCTTTTGGTTTTCCCTACTGATTATACATGTATAATAAACATATGTATGTAAAACTATTTTCAGTTTTCCAGGAGGACATTGAGGACCATGCGGGACAGTACTAGTTAGGACTTTGGTACAATTGATGTTGTTGCCTTTCCTTTCATTTGGTACTTTACTTTGGTGGTTTTTTTTATTTTTGAATCACATATTAATGGAACATGCATATGGGAATGGATTGTTTTGGTTTTATGTTTACATCCTATTTTTGTGTTTTTTGGGATTCCCAATCATATCTCTCGATCCTATTAAATAAAAATGGTAACTCCTTCAGTATTGCCTTTGATTTTATACCCTTGGTGCTAGTCACCACACCGAGAAATCATGAATGTGGGTTTCAGAGGTCATTATCTTTCCTTTAACATGAAGAATAAAGGTTCTGGAAACTCGTTGTCCATTATCTCATCTTGGTGAAGGCGGGTTGTGAATGAATGTTATCCAAGGTAGGTTGGGAGATATGAAGGAGTTCAGAATTTGGCACAGTGAGCATTTCATGGAATGGTAGGGAAATAGTGTTAGGCATTCTTCAAATGATAAATAGGCATGGGAATACCGGCTAGGACATGAGATTTTAGGGGCCCTCGTGATCTGATGCACGGACTCTAGACCAACCAAATGACTAAGTGAGGCTACATTGATTGTTTGGTATAGGAGAAAAAGTGTTATAGGATTCTTCATTCCTTTCAAGGGAAGTCCCTTGGGATGTACGACAATAGTATCTCAGACATGGAGATAGAGAACTGGGTCAAGAAGCTGGTGATATCATTCATTTTGACCTGGGCACCAATGGAGTACTGTGTACTACTAGATGTAAGCCATATGCGGGGAGCGGCATGCCAGTGGTGGACTCTCTATCTTGGGGGAGGAGGAAGGATGAAGTTTCGAGGACTGACTTAGAGAGAAAAATGTGGGCGGAATTCCTCTCTTCTACGATGAAGGCTAGGAAGAGGCATGATCTACTCTCACTCCAGTCGGGGAGCATGAAAGTGGTGGAGTTTGGGATCATGGTCAAGGATCTTCTTCACTTTTCTTTGGACCTCATTCTGGATGAGAAGCATCAAGCAAGGATTTGAGAGGAGGAACTCCGAACTTCTCTTCAGTATGATGCAACTCCCTTCACTCTACTGATATACATGGAGCTACAAAACAAGGTCGAATTCATGGGGAGGATTCACACGCTGGGAGGTGTGCCACAAGAGGGGAGCCAGTTGGGCTCTTCAAATGGGAAGGCCATCAGCAGTAGGCCTCCAGCATCAGGGCCGTCCAAGTTTTGGCCAGTGGGGAGAAGGTCCCAACAGTTCCAATTTCGATCTCCAAGTCCCCGCCCCATCAATGCGGTCCCTAGAATGAGGTCTTTTATTTATGGAATCAGTGGGAATCATCGAAATAAGTTCCCAAACGGAGTTAAGTATACTAGGGGTGGGAAGGATCATCACCCTCCTCTATATAAAAAAATTATATCCAGGGCTTTTCAGTAATAGTATCAGGGACAATGATCTCCCCTCCTCTGAGAGTAGACGTTATGGTAGAAGGCTAACCTCAAGGTGCTCCACAGGGACCACGATCAGGGTGTGTTCGGTGAGGTGGCCGATAGATGAGGGGTAGAGGAGATAGGTGTGGTCGGTTTCTTCTCGTAGATGAAGAAGTTTCTCCAGGGCTAGAAGTCATTCAAGGTACGATCAACTTGTTTAGCACTCTTGCATGCATATTATTTGACTCAAGAGCTTCTCACTACTTTGTTGAACCTAGTCGATCCCATGCTCTAGGTCGAGAAATAGAGGTACTTCCTATGATTCTACTTTTGTGTACGCTAGTCGGAGGGCATACTAGCTTATCTCTTGTTTTCTGGAGATGTAGACTGATGTTGGGGCCACCTCAGTCTAGTGGGGACCAACTTTTGCTACAGATGTAGGCATATGATGTAATTCTAGACATATATTGGATATTATCTTTGTGTGATGTTATCGAATGCTTACGAAGATGGCCCATGTTATCAGATATGGGTGTCCAACAAGTACCTTTCACTGGAAAATGTGGTTTCTAGGGGGAAGCCAGTGAGTGGAGTCCCATCATTCCTTGTTAGTAAAGTTATCAATGAAGTCAGTGGATTCAGAGATGGTGGATGTTTCATGAATTATCAGTGACTACATCGATGTATTCCTTTACGATATGTTGACATTTCCCCCTCGATGTGATGTTGACTTCGGGATAGACATGCAACCGAGTGACCATCTGATTTTGATGGCTCCTATCGGATGTCACCTTCTGAATTATAGGAGTTAAAAATTATGATTGATGATCTGATTAAAGAAGTTTTTTCTTCAACCAAGCGCATCACCATGGGGTGCTCCAGTCTTGTTCGTGAAGAAAGCATAAGATTATATCAGGCTGTGAAAAAAATACCAGAGACTAAATCTAGTAATTGTCAAAAACCCTTATCCCATCCCGAGGATCGAATTTATTTGATATGTTGATTGGGGAAGGATTGTTCTCCAAGATTGGACTTATAGTCAGTGTATCTCGTGTTGAGGGTTAAGGAGGTTGAAATCATGAATACTTCCTTCAAGTGAAAATATGGTCACTTTGATTTTTTGGTCATTTAGTTCGGCATTACAAACAAACCAACCATTTTCATGGGTCTCATGAACTCTTTCTTACAGAATATCTGGACCGGTTCATAGTGATGTTTATTAAAGACATCGTGATCTACTAAATATCATGTGAGGGTCACATCGTTCTTCTAAGGACAGTTTTAGAGGCCCTCCGATAGCACCAACTCTACAGTAAGTTGTCCATATTCAGTTCTGGACAAGAGAGGTACACTTCCATTGACATGTAGTCTCCGAGATGGGAATAACAGTTGATCCGTTAAAGGATGAAGTAGTTGTTTCTGCAGAGGCACCAAAGAATGTGATGGAGGCCCATAGTTTCTTGGGTCGGTCAAGAAATTATCTAAGGTTCATGCCCAAAATCTCTTGAGTTGCATAACCTTTTATAGCTTTGACATGAAAGGACCAGGCCCTCGTGTGTAGTGAGTAGTGCCAGGTAGCCTTCAATTATCTGAAGGTGAAGCTGGTTAGTTTCCCAATAATAAGGTTTCTATAGGAAGGGGTGATTTTTGAAGTGTTCTATGATGCTTCACTCTATGGTTTGGGGTTTGTGTTGATCCAACAGTCGAGGGTGATCTCTTATGGGTCTAAGAAGATATGTTGCCATGAGTGTAACTATTCCACCCACGATCTAGTGCTTCTGACGGAAATGTTCTCCCTAATTTTGTGGAGCCATTACCTCATCGGGGGGACTTTTTGGTGTTCACAGATCACAAGATCTTGTGGCATATCTTTTCTTAGTGATACATGAAATTTTAGCAATGAAAGTGGATGGAAATTCATTAAGACTACAAACTCAAAATTAACTACACCGTAGGAATGTGAAAAGTGGTGGATGATTCCTTCAGCAGGAAGTCACAAAAGGATGTTGATTGAGAATAAGAAGATTCATTGAAGGTTATGGAGGTGATGACTTCCCTAAACCTGGATTCATGTGTAGAGGATGGCAGAGGCTGTCTATTCTAGATGACAGTGCATTCCTCTCTATTACAGTTGGTAGAGGAGGCTCAGTGGAGGTTTATGTGTCAATGTGCCTCATGTTTCATTATGTGAAGGCTGAAAAATAAGTCCTAGGAGTTATATAATAACCCTAAGATGTCTCCATGTATAATTGGGATGAAATCTCGATGGATTTCTTCAAAAGGCTACACAGATTTCAAGGGGGTTACGATGCTATCTGGATATTGGTAGATCGGCTGACAAATTCATCACACTTCCTCAGAATCAAGGAGTCATGTGCGGTGGATTCCCTAGAACATAGGTACGTGGATGAGGTGGTCCGATTTCATGGGGTTTTGAGGTCCACAGTCTCGGATCGGGATACACAGTTTAACTCAGGGGTCTGGAGAGGATTGAAACATGCTTTTGGCACCTAGTTATGCCTCAGCACTACTTTACACCCCTAGACAGATGGGTTGATAGAGTACACCATCCAAATGTTGGAGGATATTCTACGAGCATGTGTTTTGGATTTTGGGGGATTGTGGGTAAGGCACTTTCCTCTTATAGGGTTTTCCTACAAAAATAGATATGACTCAACCATTGGCATGGCTATGATGGAAACCCTGTATGGGAGACCGCTTCTCTCTCCCGTGTGTTGGGCATAGGTCAGGGAAGCTGGTGCTCTTGGTCTGGAGGTAGTGCATAGCACGATAGAGAAGGTTCAGCTTATACGGGAGAGGATAATAGTGGCTCATGACCAGAAAAATTCATATGACAATCATAGGAGGAGAACCTAGTAGTTTGGGGTCAAGGTCCACTTGTTCTTGAAAGTCTCCACTCATCATGGGAAATAGAGGATAGGTATGAGAAATAAGATTTGTCCCAAGTTATTTGGGCCCTGAGAGGTGTTGTGGAGGGTCGGGGAAGTGGCTTATCCACTGGCACTACCACCACTACTATTAAGGGTGCGTGACATCTTCCATATGTCTCAATTCCGTCTGTATCTAGATGATGACTCACACGTCCTCGACTGGGGAATGATAGATATCATCATGAACATGAAATTCATAGAGAGACCAGTGATGATAAAGGATCATGAGTATAAGGTGATTCGTGGACAAACCATACCCTTGGTTCGTGTGTTGTGGAGGCATGGTTGCCTCAAGGACAGTACATGGGAACGAGAGGCACATATATGCGTGTAGTACCTAGATCTATTTTGAGTTTTGTTCTATTTTGTTTTGAACTTTTTTTTGTACTCTTTGTCCCTGTTATCTAGGAAATTTGTTGTTTTCCTTGTTCTCTGAGTGTGTCTGAAGTGTCATGACTATGGAAAGGGGAGGGTCTGATCCCTAATCAATATGAATTAGAGTGGATGCAATGAAACCTATGAAGGTGAGTCAGTGCTGACCAAAGTGTATAGTATATCGACAAGATATAAGGGACTCCCTAATCACTATGACTAGACGGTATGACCATTACTTGCTGGTGTGGTTGCCGAAGGTAGTGGTGTTTCTAGATTTTGAGGAGGATTACTCAAGAGAGTTATCTTCAAGGTGGTTGTTGGGAAACCTCTATATTCATCGGGTCTGGTTTTGATTCTTGAGGGTGAGAATAGATTGAGAGGAATCTGATGTAATATCTCAGACTGTTACTCATTAAAGAGTCTTCCAAAAAATCGGTTCCATCAAATTTCTCTACAAAAATGGTGGCACCTGTCAAGGTAGTACCAGGATGGTGGAATCGTGATAGTGGCACCATAGTAGTCACACCGTCACATTCTCACACTAAAACGATGGCACCACTTATGATGTTACACCGAACTGGTGGCACTTTGATAGTGGAACTGTGATGGTTTCACCATGAGGGTGGCACCATGTGGGTGGTACCGTGACGGTGGAACTGTTACGATGTCCGAACCTTTTGATTCTTTTTGAGTATAAAATTTTTTCTTCTCCTGCAACATATATTTTGACATAATAGTGTTTTAATAACACTTCCAAATCCTTTTAAAGACTTGAAATGATATCTATAATCCCCTAACAGCTGGATGACCCGTGACTTACCAAAACGTGTGGAATTTTCCTCAATGTTACAACCTTTTTTGTGGTTTCCAGTTCCACCCATGTTACATTTCTTCCTCCGTTTAAAGGAAATCCTTTAACTCATAGCCGTTATGGCCATCTCTCTTATGAGAATTATTAAATGAGAATTAGTTCCGTCATGTGTAACCACCTGCGTGGAGAAACCACGATCCTCCTTTAAATCAGTTCATGGTTTTATATCTTGTTACTCTAGGATTTCGCATTTTATCAAAGGATAATTATTGCTTCTTCTTATCCTATCTCTTTCCTTTATTTAGTGCATTTGGAGTCCCCCTTCCCAAGGCTAGTGGTGAGCCAAGGAATGATTCTTTCCTTATCTCTCTTTGAGTCATCATATATCCTCTCATGTATGTCGGGCATACCCAGTTATTGGTGTGGGGAGAAAAACATTGATTGTTGATTATCCAAGAAGAGTTTTCCCATTGTCTCTCGTACTATGTATCATGTGGGGTGGGTATGACAATGTTTCCTTTAAGTATTGATGAAACCAAACCTTAAAATAGATAATGAATCATTTTTAAATAAAGAAGGGGTGAATTTGATAATGTTGTTATACTATGTTATATTTTCTTATATGTTTTCAATTGAATGAGCTCATGTCCATTGAAAATAGTGGCCATTGGTGGTCCTTTCATGTGCACTAATGTACCTCTGTTTTCTGGCTGATTGTGTGAATGAAAGAATGTAACATGGAAACTTGTTAATCACATAAACTCTGTTGAATAAAGGCAATCCTAATGAATAAGAATACTTGTGTGGTCACCCTAGATAACCCAACCGAATGATGGGACTAAATTAATGGTGAATTAAAATCTAAAAACTCTCAAGCACTGTTCTGGTGATGTGTACATTTGTTCATCGTGATGACTGTATGGTGACATGGATGGGGATAGTATCCCTTATTGTGCAGTTGTTATTTTGTGGATTCAAGGTTGTGTGGGGAGGTATGATTGAGCATGGTTTAGTTCCAGTACTTCGAGTGATCGCATGGATCCCTTTTGTTGTTGTGACATTACAAGAGAACTGGTTGTGAATGCTTAAATTGCTGATCAACTATTTCTCCATCCTTGTCTTGTGGCTATGCTTGTTAGTTTCTTAAAAGTGAAGAATTGTCTAAATGAAACCACAATAATTTGATAACAAGAACGATTCTAAGGGGGGATTGTTTATCGAGAATGGGATGCGACTTGGTTGTGGCAGTTGTTTATTTATTGTGTGAATAGAAATGACGATGTTTGTGCATGGGCTGGTTTTTGGAACCCCAATGTTGGGATGAGTGGATTTTTACCTATGTTTATAATTTTGTTATTATGATTATTATTCGATTCCCACCAAAGTTTATCACTACTTGTCGAACACCACCATTTTATGGCGGAGGGTGTTTTTCCTAACACTCCTTTGAGTGGTTGGTTATTATCTCCTTTTCTTCTCCCTTTCATAGGTAGACCAAGAAACATCTGGGAGGTTGGGATGGCCAAATATCTATTACAGCCCAAGATTCTTCGAGTAGAGTATTTTTTGTGTTTGTCACAAGTGTGTGCGGGAAGTTTTTTTCCCAAGTGTCTTTGGGATGAGGCCCATGTGTCTTCGAGCATGGTTGAAGTTATATTAGCACAGGTGTCTTCAGGTGTGGTTATAGTTGTTCTAGCCCATGTGTCTTCAGGCGTGGCTGTAGTTGTTTTGGCCTAGGTTTCTATGAGAGGGGATGTCTGTGGTTGTTGTGGCCTAGGTGTCAGCGGGCAGGATGAGTGGTTGTGGTGGCCCAAAATATTGTTGTTGGGGTATCAGTGTGACGTTGTTGAGAATGGATGGGGAGGTCTGACACGTAGAATGTCATCAATAACTAGTGGGAAATTGGTGCGGGGTACCCAAACATCAATGTGTTTTTACTATTACATTACCTGACTTACGTTATGTGGGGAGTGTTCCTTGGTGAGGTTAGGGTGGGTAGTTTTCCCGGAAAGGTGCTTTGGTTATCTCCTTTTCTCATTGGGCATTAGAACGCCTCCCCACTTGTGCACAAGTGATTTTGGTTTTTACTACTGATTATACAGGTATACTCACCCTATATATATAAAACTTTTTTCAGGTTTCTAGACGGACATTGGAGACCATGTGGGACCATACTAGTTCAGATGTTGGGAATGATGACTTTTCTTCTTTTCCTTTCTTTTGGTACTTTCCTTTTGAGTTTTCTTTTATTTTTATAGCCCTTATTATTGATATCTTCATATGGAAATGGATTGTTTTTGTTTTAATTTTTCTTCCAGTTTTGGTGTACTTTTGGATTCTCTATATGTCTAATGGTTATTCCAAATCATGTGCAACCCATGCATAAGACCCCTCTTCACTTGATAATTTTAAAATTCAACTCAAACAATAACGAATGAAAAAGATGTTATAGAATTAATTAAATTAATTAAATATTTGATGTCGGGGTGTGACATGAAAATATATGTATTATTTTATAATGTAATGAACATGGGAATTTGAAGTAGAATAAGAAACGATTTGAATGGTTCAGTAAGGATATTACCTATTTGATATGGATCTCCCACTGTATCTACTCTTCAGGAAACAAGAGTTGGTCTTATTAGAATACAAGATCCTATATGATGTTTCTAGGAAATTGATAAGGTAAATTGGTAGGGTTTTGTGGATATTAAAGGATCAATGTGATGTGATGTAGTGAATGAGGAGATTCCCTTTTATAATTAAGGTGAGGTGAACTTTAGGAAAACCATATAATAATAAATTAATTTAAATTGATTTTTGGTTGAAAATAGCTCTAATTTATGTAATATAGAGTCTAAGATGAGGATGGTTAGAAATCCCCTAATCCAATGATTTTAAATATGTTTATTTCACAATATTAACCACATATTTTCACAATAACCCTTAGTTAAACCCTTTAACTTTTAGCATGACAACTTGGATTTTTTACACTTTAGGATTTATATAGTTACTATAATATTAAAAACAACCACTAACTATAGAATTGATGAAATTGTTAACCATATTCTAGTTATTTGGAAAAATTATTTATTTCTATGAATTTTAAATCATTTAATAGTATATTGTTTTATTAAAGTGTCATTTATGTAAATTTTGAAACTATTCAATATTTGTTTTTTAAAATATTATAACTACATGATAACACTGAACTGAAACTTCTAATATATTATAATATATCAAAGATAGCTATACAATTTGTGGATGTCCTTAATTATGTTAAATTCTATTTTTTGATTAATATTTATAGAATTTATTTAAAATTTCCTTTTATTGAAAAATTAATGCATTATCATTATATAAGCTAATAATTAACAAATTTATTCCAAAAATATAAAAATATATTATCACAATTAATATAAATTTATTACATTTAAAATGAGTATTTATAATCTAATTTACCTTTTATATAAGCCTAAATAAAAAATTATTTATTTATAAAAAGATAATAATGTCATTTTTACTATTCTCTATATATAATATTTCAAATTTCATAATATATACAAAGTTGTAAAAAGATCATAATTTCAAATTATATTGAATTTCGTATAAACCCCCGTATAAAATGAAATTATGATAAGTGTAAGGTTATTTTTATAATATTATAATATTATTTTAACCTTTCAGTAACATATTTATACTTAACTATGGTTAAATAATCACTAAAGTTATTATTCATATGCCCCCAAAAACAATAAACTATTTATAAAATTTGGACTCACTAAATCAAAATATGGAATCCATTTGTCATAATTAAAAACACATATGTTGAATTCATTAATTGAAAATTAATCCTGTTGACAGTGTGAGAAAATGGGTAATTAATGTTTGAAAAAGAAAAATATTGAAAAATATTTATATTTAATTCGTTGTAAAATAAGTTTCAATGACCTAAATTGGATTAAATGAAAAAAATACTATTCTATTTAAATTTTAAAATCAACAAAAATTATATTTTAACACTGTAAATTATTTCGATGAAAAAAATGTTTTCTATTAAAATTTTCAGTTTTCACTATTCATCAAAAAATTAAACATATCTAAAAAATAACAAAAATTAAACCAAAACAAATTATTATATTACTATTTAAAATAATTTTCAAAGTTTTTATAATATAAAAAAAGTTTGAAGTACTTACTTTAAAATGGGTTCCACATTAAAAGGTTTGGAATTTCATTTTGAAAAATATATCTGTTTTTATGCTTTATATTTGGTCTGTTCTTATCTAATGTGTATAAAATTTAAATTATAAAAATAGAAAATATTTAATTGAATATATAGTACATATATTTCGTTCGTATCATTTACTAATTGAAATTAATTTAATTAAAAAATATAAAATGACTTTTTAATTAAACAAATATTTCCATTTAATTTAATTGTTATATATTTTATATTGTAATTACTAATAACCTATGAATTCAAATTTTAATAAAGTTGTAAATAATATTCATAAATTATTATTAAATATCTAGGTTATTATCTTATTTAAATAATAATAATAATAATGATGTTTTTAGAAACTTTTTTTTGCGTGTAAAGAAAGATATATCAGAATTGTGTTTAGAGAAAGCACAACTTGGTGTAGTGTATAACATAAGACATCAAATAAATTTAATTTTTTTGAAAAAAAATAGTTTATAAAACATATCGTTTTACATTCTATCCCCTTTGAAATGATTTTTCCCAAAAAATTCTTCTAGGTTATCAATGGTTTAATACTTGAAAATTTCTTTGGCAGAAACCCACATCCTAAAAACAAATACTAAAACCGTCTTTTAAAAAGGAAATGTTAAAAAATAATGTTTACCTAATGTTATTCATATCTAGGTATATATGAATGGTAATATAATTTATTGTTTTATCGTGGAGATAAAACATAAATAATCAAAGTGATAGATGAAGATCAATGATCAAAACAATGTTGGTGATCCATAGAATGTTTACAATAACAAAACCTAAAAACTAAAGAACACTACATATATCATTATTATCATAAAAATGTGTATACTAGCACCCCCATTTACATCATGACCCCTTATGATAATGTTGAATAATTTTCATGAGATGATATACTTACTTGATTTCATCACAATGTCACCTTTTTTTGCTCAAATTAATAACCACTCCATCTCTTATTCAAAGAAATATAGTTGATTTTGTCTCTCTTAAATTGGTACAATGTCATTAGATCCATAATTGGAATGATTGGTCATTCCATATGTCAGGATCAAAAAAATGTTTAGAACATGTTATCAAATATTCATATGTCCACCTATTGTGAGATAATAATTTAATATAACAAACACCCTCTAAATTTTAACTTATATTATCCAAAAATGGATAACATTAAAATCATTCCAAAAGATGAAAATTTAAAACATGATAAATATGCGTATTAAATCAACTTAACTTTTATCTTCCATATATCAAAATTCCTTTCTTGGTTGTTACATTCCCAAAATATGAATACCTTAATAATGTATTCTCTTAATACATGTTAATAATCATAAATTATATTTAAACCGTGGTTAAAATATGAAATATTTCAAAAAATAACTACTTCCCCAACAACATTTTGTGTCATATAAGTCTCACGGTCATTAATACTATACAATATATTATCAATCCCCTATATATCAAATTCTACAAACATCATGAACATATTAAGGGTTTTCCTTCCCTTAATCATTTTTTTTACCAAACTGTCAACTTACCACCTCAATCTATTTTCATAGATACCAGTACCATTCATCATATTCTTTTAATTCCATATGTGAAAACTATAATGTAATAATACATAGATATTTCATTATTCTAAAATATTAGAAAATTACTTGTACAACATTTTTCCTGAATCCCATTGCATAAATACTAAATCTTTCCACCACTTTGTTATCATACTACACATCTCCAATAGTGATCACGTGATATTTACCTTCTTCGTTGTCATTCTGAGGTTGTTGTGGCATATCTTATATATTAAACCTCGTATTGGGATATTGATTTTCATAGTGGACAATAAATATTCATTATTGTACTAAATTATGATTGGTGCATTTTTTTGATCTATCCATCTATTAATTTTATTGACTGGAATCATTACAAACCTTGGAAATTATTTCTCTCCATAGCTGGGTTTCTCACACTTGAATAATCATCTTAATCTATTTTGTAATTCTCATGAGTTCTCCTTTAAATATTTTTTTAATGTAGGAGTTTGAAATATTTCATTCCATCCAAGTATAAAACCACTAGAGTTTCCTTTATTCTACATCATCTTGTTCTTATCACCAAAAGAGTGAGAGTTAGAAACATATATTTCCACATTTAGCGCACACCTAATGAATTCTTACCATCTTCCAAAGTTTCTTAAAGACAATGACTTTAGGATACATTGTTTATGAACCCAAAAAATCCAAAATTCTCTCTTTGAGGGTTGATGATTAACCCAAAAGTGTGCCTTCCATGTCTTGTGAAATTATCTTTATAGGTACCAATAGATTCATCATTATTTTTTTAAACTAATGGAATTACTACTCCATATTTGATAATAGAAAATGAGGGATATACTTACTGAAAAATATCCATGTAAACTCTTCTCATTCCATATATTCAATTTCTTCTTATTCCCTCTTGTTCTTAATAAGAGTCCCCTGCTGATCAACTTAACCATCCAAATGATAAACTTCCCAAATGACTTTTTCAGGTTTAGAATGATAAAGGATGGAAAATACATTTTTATGGGTACCAATCCAATGTACAGAAATAAGTGTATCTGAAGACCCATTAAAATAATTTGGATGTTACCTTATGAATGACTCAACATAAATATTTTCCCCCACTTCTCATTTGGAAGTCTAGGAAAATTCATATCTTGTCTGAGTATAGTGATAATGTTTTGGATTCCATCACCCTTATCATTCATTGGTTTTGAGGAAAATCATTGGATCTTACATTATATTCATCATTAACATGTTTCCTTTGGGTACCAATCATTTACTAAAAACATAAAGAATATTATGAGAAACACTTCTACTAGAGGAATACTAACATAATCAATGGATAATAATTTTCATCTATGATACCATAGGGTTAATACTATATTAGAAATGATTATTTAGAAAAATATATTAGTACAATGTATACATTAAATTATCCTTATAGAAATCCCTATACATATCCTTATAAATATTTATAGGGATGTCTCTAAAGTAGTCCCATCATACTTCTAAATGTTGACTAATCCTTTTATCTAATAACAACTATAGTGACCCATGATTAACATACATAGATATGACATTACATTTTCATAATACTTAATATATTAAACAAATACATTCCATATGGCCATATGGCCATATTATATTAGTGCCTTTGGAAATATAGAAACATAAGAAATAGTTTATAAAACATCTAATACTTTTCCCAACAATTTCATCATCACTAGAATCATTTTTTTCATATTAGACGTAATAATTTTTTTTGATTCCTAGGAAATATAAACATAATAAAGAGTGGGAGAAGATTCTAAATAAGGGTGAATGTGGAAGATATATAATCATAATAAGAAAATAAGGGAATGAAAACATGGGAATAAAATTTGACGATCATACCATACATATAAAAATATCATATGCATGAGTCATAGAATACAGATTGGAATTTTATAGGGCATGAATCAATAGGAAATAAATAACATAATATAAGTAATATATTTAACATAAGAAATAAATGATGGCATAAAAATAAACAGCTAACTTTTTGGAAATATGTAATTAGTATTTTGTTCAATTATTAAATTAAGGACATGAAATTGAGCCCTTTAATAATCATATTGACATGAAACCCAGTTCTACACATAAAATTATAGACATGAAAAACAGGACTATATATATAATTGTGAAGATGAAATCTAGTTCACACATAACATATATACCTCACAATATATCCATCTTTACCCAATGCATTGGAGGGTAATATAGGTCCAACATTTTTCTTAATTAAACTCCTAATTATGTGTTGCAAAATAAAAATAATCATTCATCATATAAAAACCCATGAAATGAAATGGATTTCATAAAAAAAATTCAATCATAATATAACCCATGAAAAGAAATCGGTCTCATACGTATCATTCCACCATAAACATGAACCATTAATAAAATACGAAGAATGGAAACATGTATGAAAGCCATATTAAAACATCATTACCATAAAACAATGAGCAGTTAAGTGGAAAATAATTTTGAGATATCTGTTGAAATTTTTTTCAGGAAAATACCATTTCTACTTTGAAATCATTTTTTTTACATTAAATGATGCGCAGTTTCAAAATAAAATATTTTATTTAAAAATATCATTGTAAAACTATAAGTGACTATTCATGGAAATAAGGCATCATTGAATCATTAAATTCTTTCCATGCATTATAAGTTAAAAAATCAATCATCTCATACTTATTCAGAAATTTCAAAAATGAACCCCATTTAAAAAACATCATAAATATTCCTTTCAAACCATAATGTTAAAGGTAGAACATGGGTAAGAGTGCCATAAATTTTTTTATGATTATAGTTAAAAATGTTTGGAAATTTTTTTATGAAACATGGAAATTGGTGATATATATTCCCTAGTGGATACGTACATATAAACTATCATGAATAGTAATGATGTTGTGAAATAACAGATACAACATTAAAATTAGTAGAATTGTATGCCCCATTAATGATTGAAAATTTTATAGATTTTAAGAAAACATAATTTTATGGTAAATAATCATAAAATACATTAATGAGAAGTATATACACCATGTAGAAGAAATTAATATTGTACGAGGCATGTGTATCACAAATGTAAGGGTGAGAAAAAAATTCCCTTACCATAGGTTTTATTCCCTGTGTTACTGTTTGGAACTAATGTATTGTTGTTATTAACAAATTATTAACTAATAAAAAATCATAATAATATTTAGGATATAATATATGAATCATTTGTGACTATATATTCACTATTTATTAACAATTCCATATTAATGAAATATGTTGGGTAATTACTGCTTTGTTTATCAAATGTCTTTTAAATTCTTTTTCTGGATCATATTACGTTGATATTGATATAATTATTCCATAATATAAAAAATGATTTATATATAATGTATATTTAGTATATATATATATATTTATTAGATAGGTATATTGAATAGAATATACCATTCATAGAGAAGGTATATTTTACATATGAATGAATGTTGTTTCTATTTTCTTATCATACTAAATAGAATAAGGTAAATGAAAAACATGTATATATATATATGTGTGTGTGTGTGGGTGTGTGTATCTATTTGTGTATTCTTAAATTATCAATATTATCTCAAATATTTCATATTTATTCATTATATATATTTTTTTAATTAATCTTCAAATGGTTAATGTGGAAGATGAATCTCTTCGCCTCATGGGGATGATAGGTTGTACGTACGTACGAGCAGAGATATCATTCGTTTAATGGTAAAAAAGACAAGTAATTAGATGGTATATTAATTAGACATAATCAATATCATGAAATTTTCTAAATTTATAAAAATTTTATCCATCATTATACCAATACAAATAAATTATTAATGAAAATAGATTACACCGTGCTGCGGATACAGTAAGTCGTAGATACACATACATGGTACTTTCATTTTGGAATAATGAATAAAATATTTTATTTGATTTCTCAATAATCATAGTAAAATATTATGATATATGTGATAAAATATTTATTAATTTATAATGGAATAAATAAATTAAGAGTAAGTAGAAGAAAAATGAATTTTTAAAGTGTTTTCAAAGATATTAGCTCTTCTTCGATGGTTTCCCTTTAGACATCCTCTGAGAGACAGTAGATACAAACATTTTAGAAGACCAGAACCTATATAATTTTACTATGGAAGTTGATAAGGGAAACTGGTAGTTTTTTGTTGATATTTTATTAACAACGAGATGTAAATAAATGTGTGAGGAGGTTTCATTTTATAATTGAGGTGAGGGGCACATTAGAAAAATCGTAAAATATTAAATAAATATAACGTGATTTTTATTTTAAAATAGATAATATGTCAGTAATTATGAATCTAAGAAGATTATGGATAGATATAATGCTAATGATTTATATTAATGTATATTTTGGTCACAATATTATCCTTATATTTGGCATTTAATCGTTAGTTAAACAATTTAACATTTACCATGTCAACATGTCTTTTTACACTTTAGGGGTAATAATGTCACTATAAGTTTCCAAATGATCCCCAAAGGGAAAATTGATTAATGAATTAACCATATTATATTTATTTGGTGGAATTATATTTTTTATGAATTTTATATCATTTAATAAAATATTATTTGTTTTAAGGTATCATTTATGTCAATTTTGATACTATTCTATATTTTTCTTCTTAATAATATTTGAAAAACCTGATAAGATATAAAAAATAATTATAATATAAAAATAATATATTAAATATAGATATTAATTTCTTTTATGTCATTAATTATTTTAAATTATATTTATTTTAATACATTTAGTATAATTTAGTTTATATTTACATTAATTTAACAATTACTTCGTCATCATTTCACATGATATTAATTCAAACATTTATTCTTTAAAATGTAAAACTAAATTGTCATGATGTAGATAATTTTATTATATATAAAATGACTATTAATAATTGATTTTATCTTTTTTATAATTCAATATTAAAAATTATATTCTTATTAAAATTTTAGCATTACATCTTTAACTATTGTAGAAATAAAATATAATAAATGTCATAATCTAAAAGAAGTGGATCAAAAGTATCAAAATTTTGGAATAGGATTTATATTTGTGAATCCAGCTTATCCAATTAAATTAGGAAATTTTTTATTGTAATTTTATAATATTATAATATTTTTTACATTAAATAACCAATTTACACATAAAAGTGGTAACTAAAAATTTACTAATGTTTCTATCCATATTCCAAAAAAGATAACACTATTTACATAAAATGAACCCAATGATATAAAATTTGGAATAAATTATTCAAAATATAAAAAACTTAATAAGGAGTATTGAATTTCACATTATTTCATTTGATGATGTCAGATAATGGGTAATAAAAGTTTAACCACGAAAACGATTGAAATGTTCTAATATTTAATTCAAAGTAAAATTGATTTGAAATAACTAATTAAATTAAATTGTTAAAATATAATATATTTATACATTAAACCAATAAATTTTATAAATTAACACTATAAATTATTTCATTGAAAAATTTTATTTTCAATGAAAACTTAGTATTTTTCCATATTCACCGAAACATGAATCCTATGTAAAAAATAAAAAAAGTTACCATAGTACATTTTTATATTACTATTTCAATGAATAAATTTAATTGATCAAATAAACAATAAATAAGGTTTACAAAAAATATTAAAACGGATTCTTTAGTAAATGATAGTATATTGCATTTGAAGAAAAAAATAGTTTTTATGCATAAAATTGTAATGGTTATTATCTTATACCTATAAAATAAAATTAGTGAATATGAATAATATATAGTTGAATATGTAAGATATGTAATTCATTAATACCATTTAATAATTTTAATTTATTTATTTTATTAATTTAAAATATTGTGAGAACATAACAATATTTCTATTATATTTAATTTTTGTATATTTTCAATTCTAATTATTTGGTGTCCAATCAATTTACATGTTAATAAGTTAGTTAATACTATTAATACACTGTAATTAATGATCTAGTTCATTTTCTTGTTTAAATAATTATAAAAATGATGTTTCATAGAAACATAGTGTTTCGTTTAAAGAATGATAGGGTAGTGTCTGTGTAGAACATACTTTAAATGGTGTATAGTATAACGCAAGACATCTAATATATTTAATTTATTCAAAAAAATGTTCACAAAAACTGGTTATGATACATTTTACCCCTATTAAATTTAAATTTTCCCTTAAAATTTTCTATTCTTATCAAAGGTTTGATACTTTAATGTTTATTTCATAGAAACCCACATCATAAAAAGAAAATACTAAATAAACATTTTAAAATAGAAAGGATCGAAAATAACAGTTATCTAGTGTAAATACTAACTATGTATATACGTATGATAACATTAGTGAAGATATGACCATAGAGGAAAATATTAAATAATCATAAAGACTGATAAAGATCATTGATCATAAGAATGTGGGTGATCTAGAGAAAAGTAACAATCTAAAAATGATAAAATAATGATTCATGAAAGATATCATTGGTATCATCAAATGTAATGATACTAGGAAGCCCTTTTACATTATGATACCTTATGATAATGTTGAGAATCTTTCATGAGGAGATATACTTACTTGATTTTCACAAAATATCACCCTTTTGTTATGCATTTATTAATTTCATCTTCATATCTTATTCAAAAAAATGATGTTGGATTTATCACACGTGAAGCATTAGTAGGTCATTAGATCCAGAACTATTATGATAGTAAAATCCATATATCTTTTTCATAAAAAAGGTTTGAATAAGTTATCAAATATGTATAAGACCACATATAGTGAGATAATAATTTAATCTAAAAAACATCATCCGAATTTTAAATTATAAATTCCACAAATGGATAGCGTTACATTAAATTTGAATGATAAAAATCCATAAAATGTGAAATATTTTCACTAAATCAGCATAACATTTATATCCCAAGGATTATAAGGTAGTTCTTGGATTTCACATTAAAAACATATAAATACCTTAATCATATATTCTCTTGAAACATCGTAATAACCCAAGATTTCTATAAAACCGTTCTAAAATCATGTATGATTTAAAAAATTAAATATTTCCACATGCTATCATTTCATATTGTGAGCCCCAAGGACATTTATACTATCCCATTTATAACCAAACGTCTTTTATCTAATTATCCAATTATAATGCACATTTTAAGGGTTAACCATCCCTTAAACATGTTTTTTACAAACTTATAACCTTACCACCTCAATCACTTTTATAGGGTTCCATTACCATTCATTATATTCTCTTAATTCCTTATGGGAGTCCTATAGTGGACTAATACAAATATAATTAATTATTCAATAATATCATAAAAGTACTTTAACAACATTATTCTAGGATTCTATTTATAAATACCCAATCATTCAACCACATCATTATCATAATCCACATATATAATAGTGATTTCATAAGATTTTCTATTTTATTTCTCTTTAAAAAATCTTGGTGTCTTATCTTCCATATTACCCATTGGACTAGAGAATTTATTTTCTTAGTGGCCAAACTTGTTGCATTTATAGCACTAGAATTGTGACTGGAAATTTTTTTTTTCATTTTCTCCATTCGTTTCAATGTATGTCCTATTTACATAACTCTGAAATTATTTTACTTTATGGCTAGGCTTCCCATAGTTGGATCATATTCTTGTTCTTTTAAAGAATTCCCTTAGGTTCTCATTTCCGTATTTTTTGAAAGTAGGATGATGATAATTTTTCTACACTACAAAAGGAAAATCACTAGATTTTCCATTATTCTCCAAATTCTTTATATTATTAGTAGAAGATGGAGAGTTACCAACATCCATTTTCACATTTTGTGCACACAAAAATATTTATTCATATCATCCAATGTCCCTTATTGGAATTTTGTGTTTCATTATTTTTCATAAATCCTATCATGATCAACTTCATGATTATCTTCCTTTAAATGATATTATATTTATAATATAGTTGGTTGGAAAAAATACATGTAGAGTAAATCCACTTCCAAAGTGCTTTCTGAAAGTACACACAGTAAACAATTATTATGTGAGTGCTCAGTATATAAAACATCCCATCTTCAATGATTTTAATGTATTCTGGGATGAAAAATTTGCAGTTTACTTATTTTTAAAGTCAAATATAATATTTATATATTCTCATAATAATTTTTTATTTTTACAGTTGGTAGTTAAATGAATATTATATTTGAAGTCGTATAATATTCTCAGAAAATACTTACAAGAACACCCCCAATATCCTCCAGAAAAAAGTATTACTATTTTCAAAAGACATAATAAATCAAAAGGATTATTAAAAACATAAAAATTAATATAGAATGAGCCTTAATAATAGAAAATATTTTGAGACTCAAAATTCATTAACATTTCGTAAATTTCTTATTATATGAAAAATGACATTTAGAATTCAAGGAAAAGATAACGTGAATCCAAATTTGGGGAAATTTTTATCTATTTCATGTTCAAAATTAAAATTTACCATATGAACAATTATATTTGAGGCTTGTTCAATTATTTCAAAAAATTACAACAAACACATAAAACCCATAATTTTTTTTATTTTCAAAATAATTATAAATAGATCCTTAAGTCAAAATAATTATTTAATTTCACGTAAAAAGATAGTCTTTTAGGAATTTTTTGTGTAATTCAAATAAAAAAATTAAAATTTCTCTTATATTTGTATTCATGTCTATAGATTACAATGATCCTGATTATATATATATATATATTGAAGTATCTTGTTATAAGATCTGATGTCAACTGCACCAAGATCTGCTCTATAATGAGTTTATTATTATCCCCATAATCTCCAAATTAGAATTAAAAAATATTATATTTCATGTAGTTTACAATGGGATTTGGTTATATGGAGGCTTAAAAATGAGTGTTTTTCTAGTTCATGGTTTCTATTAAACCATAAATGACATGAAAAAAAATTATAATTTTCTATTTTAATAAAATTTAATCCATCAAGGATGACCAATGTTGGGGATCCCAAAGGGAAATAAATTTATACCACCTATATATTAATAACTATGTTTTGGATGGAACAATGGTCTTTTCCCCTCTAAGTCTCTATTTTTAAAATTTATCAAATTTATCAAAATTAAATGTTCCCATAAAAAAGTAATATTCTTATATATGATATTTTTTTTTCTTCATCATGTTCATAATTCAAAAATGCCTCATCCTACTTGTAATCACTCTATCATAGAATTAAATGAACCATAAAATAATTTTTTTTCGTGTCATATACTTTGTTAAATTTTTTGTTTTACCCTCATGATGCACTCATAACTCTAAAAATAAATATTGTTTTATCTATTAATTGGTAGAAAAATCAGTTTCTATATCCCCCACACCTAAAATCATTTTCATATGTAAAAATGAAATAATATTAGGAGAAATATAATTAAAATAATGAAACCTCAAATTTAAAATAGTGCATTATCATGCTCACTTGCATTTTAATCAGGGGTCCATCCTTAAGAAATCATTGTACACCAACAAACTAGAAGGGAACATAATTTATCATTACTAATTCCATCAACTATATCTCATCTCAATAAATAAAATAACAAAAACTTCCATCGAGTCAATATGATTGATTCCAAGACTCAATATCTAGAACATGATCTTTTATGAGGTTATTATTAATATATATAATGATATGAAACTGTTATCCATTGATATCAATATCAAAAGGGTCTATAAAATATATTATTATATGTGGGATACATCAATTCCCACTATAATGTTAATTCTTGATATTTTTCATATAATAAAAACTCATCCATGTTGTACAAAACATTGATCACTTTTAAAAATCCTTCATTGATACTAGAATTGTTGTTAATTAATATTCTTCCTTAGTTCACTATCAATTTCCCAACTACCACCTCCAAATAATAACATAATGGGGACTATTCCTATTATCTCATTCCATAAGAGAAAAATGGTCCTTCAACCCCAACCAATTAACTAACACTCCTTGGAAATATTTTATTTTTATCCTTGTCCCTAATAGGCTTGTAATCATGGTTGAAGATATTCTAGTTGTTCTATTGTCACACTTTTTTAAAATATACTTTTGATTACATTCCTAATAACACATCACTTCCAATTTAGTTTCTTATTCTTCCACAATGAAAAAGAAAATTTTATTTATAATTTACATATACCTAGTATTTTAGATATTAACCCAATGATAAAACCAAAAAGAGAGACCAAAATCTTAAACCTCTTGAGAAAATCTCCACCTCCACCTCATTGAATAATTTTAATGCACTGGGTATTACCAAAGGGATTTATTCAACATTAAACACTAGGTTTTTTTCTCTTATAGGGTGATCTGCACTTAGTGTATACACAATAATTATTAATATTAACACAAATGAAAGATGACTATAAACAATAAAATTACAATCACATGACCCACACGTTCAAGAAATATCCCCAATTTTATAACATGTAATCCTACAATCACATAGGACCATAGTGTCTTCCTCACTACAATGGGGCTCTCACACATAAGGGAAAATATTGGGACCACCATCATTGATATAAAATTGAGCAAAAAATCTCAATCCATGGATGAATTATTAATCTGAATCCATCGTTTCATGTACCTCCTTGATCATTTAGACAAAAATCCCTCTACAAAATGAAATAACTACCTTATTTCCATTGCATCACTAAAATCTCACCAACTATCATGGAATCATCTCTAGAAACACCATATAGAACTCAATAATTATATAAACATTTTATGAGATTCTTTTCAAACATGTAATTTTATAAGAAGAAAAAAGAAATACTACTAATGCCTATCAGGTTCCTCCATGAATTGACATGTGTTTGGATTCAGCCCATATAATACATATATGGTTAAAGGGTCCTCATCACAACACCTAATAAATCTATGAATACATATCTATGATGAAATAAAATTCACACATCATCCTCTCATCAATGGATGTCCATGAGACTCAATTTAAATTCATATTAGCTTCCATTTCATTTATAAGAAGTAAATGAACCCCTTGTTCACATAAAACACACATCCATTATTACCAATAGTGGGTATCCAACATTATCATGTAGAGGGGTTGTTCTTATCACCACACATGATGGGTCCCACTCTCTTTTGAAAGTGGAACCTACCTCATTAACTCATCGAAAAACTCCTCATGATACCGAAAATCGACTGTTTAACAACTTCATATGGTAACACCACTTAAACTCATATATATTATGAATGAATCTCCTAACATACCTCTATCACCATCAAGGATAATATTATGAAAACATAAGGAATGATTTAATTTCACTCAAATTCAGTTGAAGTTTCCAATAAGAACAAATTTTCATGTGTATTTCCTAGGGGGGTTTCGTCTATCGGTTCGGTTACTGGGACATTGAGAAATGTTTTGTCTTTGTTCCATGGGAATATAATTCATGTATATGGTCCGCTGTCAATACTATTAAAACATAGGCATAAAAATTAATAAAAATCTACAGACTAAGGGATTTGGTAAAACAGACCAAACCACCCTAATCTGTTTGAGGTTCTATGAATTACTAACTACAATCATGATATGATTATATATAATCATCACATTTAAATAAGTATCTCCCACTTGTTTCATCCTACAAATATAGCTATTGAAACTCTACTCTATGATGAAACTGAACATAGTCGGAAATATTTTAAGTGGATCAGTATGTAATCCATATCTAATTTCCCCCACACCACCTGAACATCCACTAAAAAACAACTCAGTAATCAACTTGATTTACAAAATTGAGGTACCTAATATCATCATCGTAACCAAATTGATTATCTATCTTTATAATTAATCTATATTTATTTATTTGAAAACACAACCAATTTCTGTGATCAGAGTCAATGTCTTACAATAATAGTCAACTAATAAATCATTCTTGGTGTATCTGGCATATATTGTTTTGATGGAAACACTAAAAAAGTTCATTAAATCATCCTCCAAATTATCCACCAACATCAATGATCACTAAAAATTATATAATAAAACATTTCAAGGGTACACCTCATTGTATATTTGGGATTTATCTCCATCTGAACAGAGAAACGATACCATTTATAGGATCCAACATTCATGACTAAAACTCTATCATGGACATGGGCACAAACACCATCAACGATTTAGTAGTGCAGTAGTGAGTTTGATAAAAAAAACCCACTCAATAATGTATCAAAATGATAAATATGGAGATATATTGAAGAATACTCATCTACTCAGTGTGAGTTTGATCCAAAAGGAAAAGTGAGTCCCACATTCAATCAAAATATTTATCACATGCGGATCATATTCTTGTCACAGAACTATTATGTCTCTAATGTTGAATAAATGAAAAATGCCTTTCAATGGATTATAATGTCCCACCCATAGGGAACTAACATATACTCTAGAATATAATATATTAATTAAAAACATAGGTCATATAAGTTTCTTAATATTGTGATGAAACAATATTTCTATAAAAAATATTTGGAATTACTCCTCTGCACCCGCTATCCAGTGTAAAGAGGCCCAACTATAGGAACATGCTTATCAACAACCCATCTTCAGTACCTAATCTAACTATTAGTGGGTGGAAAAACTCATTAGATATGGTGATTAATTTATTAGAAAATATATGAATGAGTTGAAATTAAAATAACATGAAATATAATAATTGAATATGTTAACATGTATGTGCAAACATAATTGTACCAAAAAAGAATTTCATAGAGATGTAGATCAACTAACAGATTATAAGAGTCTCAAAAAATGGTAAGTCATCTGCCAAATAGTTTTTTAGCAGAATATTATAATAATAAAAATTAGTACCCCATTAACATTGATTCCCTGTATTCTTAAACTATTCCACGCATGAAAATTAACTATGAAGAGTGTTCATCAAATAAACTGACTTTGATACCACTTCAACATTACCTAACCCATTGGGGTCTAACATGGGATAGTGTAAGCAATTATTTTGACCAAAATCCCACCTCAAATGAACTACCAAATAGTAACTAGCATCATTTAGGCATATCACACTATTTGGGTGGCCTAGGAATGTATTAACCTTCATAAAAGGCATAAATCCAATTCTCAATATATATGAAAATACAAAAAGGATATATAAATAAAAAATTAAATTGAAGAAAATAAAAAATGATATATTGAGTATTAACAAATACCCATATATGAAAGGACCAATAATCTATTCATTTCAAAAAATATAAGACATTTGTAATCTTATCCTCATAACAAATTTGGATAGATAAATATCCAAAAATTGGACACCACTAAACAAAGAATAATTATTCTCTACTAAGTTTCATTATGCATCCTTAGGAAAAATCTTCATGTAATCCACAAAAGAATGATAAAAACTATGACCATATCCTACATTTGTATCAAAATAATAGATTAAACATATTTAAGAATAAATCCCAAGAAATTCTATGTAAAAACATACTAAGTAGGGATCTTTATAACCATATAGATAATATATAGAGACACCTGAATTGAAATATCCTTGTAATAAAGATTTTATAGGTTGAATAAATGAATGAATCAAGATATTCTCAACCACTAAGATGTTCATGGAAATATAGAAACCACATACATGCCATATCAAATCATTGAATGTTATATAACATGAGAAATATTTGAAACTCAAAACACTAAAGGGTTCACATAGCCTGAATTAGATAAAAATATACATCACATTTTGAATCTAGTCCAAAGGAAAATAATGATTCAGAAGTCCTAAATAATTATATAATTCAGAAATAGTCAAACTACATTATAGAAACTAGAATCCTTAAATGGGGACATCAACATTGTTAATGGAACCATGTTTGGAAATGGAATGTCACACCCACCATTCCATCAATGTTATTTCACAGAAAAATTATATTATCATAAATTGTAATGTAATACAATAACATCACAAGATCTATAGAATAGAATCCTATATCCTATGTAATTGTGGGGAATGCAGACTCCATTAGTGGATCATGTGACCTTCCCAAGATCATTATATAAGGGGATACATACTTTTTAGATAGAGGATCCCACACCCTGATTATGTGGGGGGTGGACACCAAAACAATATCAAAAAAAAATTGAGGATACCACACACCAATTATGTAAGGGTATTATGATTCTTATATATGTATGTTAGAGGAAACCCACACCCATACACAAACACACTACAAGGTGGGTAATAAACCCTAAGAATACTTAGATCAGCATTCTTTAACCTAGTTGTTATCCCAATGAATCTAAATAAACGATACACTTATTTCAAATTCAAAATATAATTATATGGCCAAATAGACTAAACCATTTTTACATATTTGTAAAAAAATAATCCGGATATGCTATTTATTTACTAAAAAACGTTCAATAAATGAAAATTTCTATAATATTGTATCATAAATATGATGTGTCTACATGATGGGGCTAGGGGTGTGTCATTGATATTTACTTCTATAATAACCTCTAGAACAACAATTTTTTATTACTATTATCATAATAATATGATATATGTGTGGGCAAAAATCACATGTGGCCCTATCGCAATCACACCACCCTTCCCACCACTCTCCAATTAGATTTCCCCTTCTTTCCTTTTAATTATATTTATTTATACGTTTTTCTTTATTAATTTGGGTTTACAGTTCATCCATGTAACAAAAAACTCCTAGACATACCCTACTTATACAACCATACACCTAGATTCCTCAACACTAAATTCTCATAGTCTATCCTACATTCCACTTTAAAATGAGTCACTAACTACCTCGTTTTCCACAAAACATTGCCCCCACCATGTTTTCCATACACCTCATGTTTCACTATGAACAACTAATTAATGGGGATACCTCAACATCCAAAGTTACTCAACATTACACTTCTAACTACATCTATCATTTCATAATATCCTTACCTTCATCTGCCCTGAATATATATTATTTGAAGGCCCCTACTTGCATCATTCCACAGATGGCCACTAATAAAGTTATAAAGCTAAACCAGGATTAAGGTGTTTCATTATCAAACTGAATTAAGAATAAAATGCAAATATTAAAAGGAATTATTAATTTAATGTTGTTATTGGAAATAACATTTCCCCATTGGGTTTTTATTATTTTATAAATTTATGAATCTAAAAAAATTATTGGTTTAGATTTTAAAGATTGATATAAAATATTATGTGAGGAAATTCCAATAAAAATCGGTAACATAAAACATCACATAGAAAAAACATTAGAGATCAAATAATTACATCGATCCATTTTTAATAAATTAATTAATATAAACTAAAATATTTAATCATTTTATTGAAATAAAATATTTTTAATCATTCGATGTTTAAAATAATCTAAAAATAAAATATTTTATTTTTATCCAATTTATGACATAATTCCATAGTCCTAAAACTTGCAATGGAATTTTTCATAATGAAAATATGAATGAATAATGAAATGATTAAGTAATAAAAATGGTATTTCCATTAAATTTATTTATCCTTGATGAATAATGTGTCTATGTTATCTGACATTAATTATTCTAAAGACAAATTTCATCGAAACGTATCATTCTTTGACCCATTATTGACCCCACCAAGATCTATTCTATTAGTAGTTATTTATTTTCTCTAAAATAACTATATTGTAATTTATAAACCCTATGAATAATTTTTTCCATCTGTGTATGAAAACTATATCCAATAATCAATATAACTATTTGTTTATTTTTTGGGGTTGTCATCCACAAAAAATTTACAATTATATTCCCAAGGCACTATTGGGACAATGGAACTGAAAATTGATCTATTTCACAATTAGGAAAATACATTGTCTCCATATTTCCAAGCCCATAATATTCATTAAATCATATGATATGTTAAAAAATATAACTTATGAATACACATGCTGATATGTATGAGATTCCAAAAATAATAAATACAGTTTTCCTTTAAATAAATTTGTGTTTCCAAGAAAATGTTAGAAATAATTCTGATGGATGATCACATTAGTTAATTCAACATCAATCAATGATATTTGGAATATTGAAGTAGAACTTATGAATCTCGAGTGGAAACAACATCTACTTTCATCACTCCTTGAGTCTTCGTATGTGATGGTATCCATACTGAATAAATAAAATACTATGGTATTATTGATTTTTATGGAAGTTATATAATTGATATTAAATGAGTAAATTAATCAAAATGAGATCTATAAATTTATAAAAATTAATAAAATATAGAAATAAGGTTAAAATCTATAACATTGAATATTCCAAAAAGGGTAACTAATGGATTTTCATAGTAAGAGTAGCTCAACCGAAGCTGGTCACATGTGTTGGAATTCTGGGGAGAAATTTATTTCATCAGACATACAGTGATAAAATAAGTGTAATAATTATAAAATTTTCTTTCAAAACATTATCTTTAAATCAGGTATCATAAGATTTGATTGGTATTCTATTGAGTGTCACTTATTCACATGAGTGTTGGATTATCAACTATGGAGACTCATTTCACTCTACACCTAAGAGAGAAGGTGTGATGAATTATAATAGTATAATATATATAAAGGTCCTAATTGTGGCTATTGTATATATTAATATTATAGGTAATTGTTGTTATTCATCAATATGAGTAACATAATATTTCTACAGTTTTAGTAGTGTTTCACATGACATGATTAAGGATGAAATTAATTTCTATTCGGTAGTAAGATGATATGATTCCTATATGAAATATTGTATATGGGGAATATAAATTTACATGTGGTATTATGGTGGAATAAATTATTGAATTCATATAATATTAACCTAATATATGTATCCAAATTTGAAATGCATACTTGATAGATAACTCATGTAAATTAAGGGTTTGATATTTTTGGTGACATGAGTGATAAAGGGATGAAAATCCTATCTCTTATGAATCATTTGATGAATGGAATCATATATTATGGAATATAAAAAGTTTGTGACTTTATTAAGAAATATAATTTTTTATTCCAAATGGATGATAAAACTATAAATAACCATAAGTTTGAGTATTTTCAAATGGATGTATGTGGGCTAGCTCTAAATTTTTCTCGCCATGGGTCATTTTATTATGTTACCAAAATTTATGATGAAGCATAAAATGTGTGGTTGTAAATTTTAATGACTTTTTTTGGAAATAAAATATTTCATTTGAGGGAGACACATGGAGGAAAAAAAATATATTTAGAAAATGATGTGCCAGAAGTTTGACAGTGTTGGGTAATATAGAAGTAGAGAGTTCTGGGTATTCTTCTAGGGAATAAATATTTATTGTGAATATTTTTACTCAATATTACAGAAAACATTGAAGTCATGGATATTATTAAATGAAAAAAATATTGATAATTCAATTGTTATAAGAGTTCACAGGGTTTTTATGAAGGATTTTTGGTTGGAATATGTTAATTTTACAACATACCAATTCAATAGGTGTCCATTGTATTTATAAGGGTTGGAAAATTTAGATTATTTTTGGTTTGGAAGAATGGTTGAAAAATCCATAAAATAATTTTTTGTTTACTCATCTATATCCACATTTATGAAATAGAAATGGACGTACAAGGGGCTAACCCTCAAGATTTTTAATATATTTGGTATATCCATTAATTTATTGGGTTTTAACTTTGAGACAACAAATTTTATATGGTTGTGAGATTTTTAATAATAATATTAAATGATGATATATTTTAAAAATATCTTTACCTTTTTTGATAATTCTAATATAATAAAATTATTATAATAATATTAGGTTTTAATAAATTTTCATTTGGAATTTATGGATGTTCTCGAGAATTCTAGGATTATAGTTTTTATTGAAATCCTCAAACCATCTAGTGTCTTTTTATAGGTGTTCATGTTATTATGGTTGTTACTAGGTATAAGTACTATAGATAAAAATGACAGTGGCATCTTGTGGAAGATATGTGAATGGTGAAGTTTTGAGAATAGTGGTTCTAAATGGAATTGAGCTACATATGGATTTTTTTATGTCTATAAGTATTAGGTACAAAGTATAGTGATTTGAATGTGAGATTAACTATTATATTATTATAAATGATGCGTAAAATGAGGTCCTATAAAGGGATGAATGTCTAAATAACTCGATATAATGCATGCTTCTCAATAATGATGTCATTTATTCATTATATGTGTTTGGTAATTTTATCAATTGAAAATTTATGTTTTAGATAATGTGATTTAAAATGAGTGGTATTATCATCATATGAAATAATTTATCAGTATATATAGGTATAATTAAATGATAATCAAGTTTGGGTTTCATTAAATTAATGGGGTGTATTTTCACACTATATTTCCAATAGTTTTTAAATATATATTTATCTATATTATGAACAGTATGGTTTTTATAGAAAGAATTGAATTTGAATAGTTTGGCATGAATAATTATTTCTTCTTGGGGATTTAGATGAATAAAATATCATGGAGTTAGAGAAATGATTTATAGTTAAATTGTACATAAATCGTATTTCATTTTGAAAAAAATACTTTATATATTGATGAAATAAACAAAGATGTGAAACTATAAATCTAACACATTTATTGTTTTAATGAATTCAATCAAATGTAATGTTCATCATTATTGCTACCATATAGTTTAAATATGTTGTATTTCCATCATTAGACTAACATATAATTTATATATTCTTATTTTCAGTATAAAAGGTGGTTAATTGATTTGTAATTATTAAATGAAATCTGTTTACCCAACCCCTGTATATTCATTTCATTTTCGACAAAGATAATTCAATGTGAAGGTATGTTGAGTTATAGTACATAGATATGTTTTATTATGAATTTTTAGTCAAAATCATGATGTATGTTATGGTTTTCCCATGAATGAACAATAAATAACTAGTATGAGTTATGAGTAGACTCATTTAAAATATCATAATATAGAAATAATAACTGATTAAGTGGATCCTTTAATATTCGAATAGTTACAAATGATTGCATTTTAATCTTTGGCATAAATGAACTACTACAAGGTTATTGGTCTTGGACTTCAAAAGTGATGCAGATACATAGATGTGGACTATAATCTATGTGTTCAATTTTTTATGAATGGTTGTGATCTAGATATACAATATTTATCCATTTTTTAGACATTATACATTTTAATAAAGGTCTGTTACTTTAAATATAGATTGGTACGTTTTGATCTCACAAAAGGGTTTGTTGTAATATTTCAAAAGGAGGATAGATGAATGTTCATTATTGGTTATTTAGAATGTTCTATCCACATAGCTGATAATATAGTGTTTCCGTCCAGAATTAAGTGAATTAAATTAAATTATCACTTCATCCAAATGTTTTTAAAGGAAAATGTATTTTATCAATGAAATATAGATGGATATTATAATCTTGAATATATTTTAGAAAAGGATATAGTCCAATATATGATGAGATAGTGTTATTCCTTAGTCGTAATGGGATGACTGAAATAATATTGAGGTAATTTTGTAGATCAAAATGAATATTGGGGAATATAATAATTTTATGGATTATAATGAAGGATATAGTGATATGTCTTAGAAAATTATTCTCAAGTAGAACTGTTTTAACTTCTATAAAAACCATTTGTAGACTAAGAAATTATTTGTTCTTGAAGGAGCGGTTTTGATAGTCTAACTACCAGTATCTAAATAAATATAGTTGAAGACTTATTAGAAAATTTCTAATAATTTAGATGATGTAAACATGATGATGATATTCAGATAATTTTGATCGAAAATTAGAGCCTTGAAATTATAATGGATACAATTTTGAAATTTAATCTCATGATGGAAACTCTAGGATATATGAGATTATTTCTAAAGGAAATGTGTTGTCTATTTCTCTGTGGTTTTTCATTAATACAAACATGTATGGGTATTCATGAGATTATATGTACCATTAAAATATGATATGTTTCATAATATTTCTCTTTGTACTATAAGAATAAGTGTTGGTGTGGGAAGTATTTGACCATGTGAAGGGATTCTATGCATATCAAAATAAGGTAAAATCACTCCCTATGAATATTAGAATGTGGTGGAAACAATTTTATGCTACTAGAATCTATGATATTAGTATAGAGGAATATAGTGTGATATTCAACTAATCATTCATTATAATCACCATTTAATCCTCAATAAATGTTATTGTATTGTTCTACCCATGGATTGGGACTCATTTATGAAACATTTAAATTTATTTTTTAATTACTATATATTTTTTCATCCAATCATTTCTTTTTGGGTATTCTTTTCTTGCTTTTTATCGATCACAGATTTATTGTGGGGTCTTAGATACAATTATTTTTTATTCTTATTTAATTGAGTTCATGGGTTAATTTTAATTTTATTTCACCTAGTATATTCAATAGGTGTAATTTCTAGTGGTCTAATAAAAAGATTCACCCGATACGACATTTTATATATTTATAGAAAAAATGTAATTTGTTTTATGCACTTGATCATATTAGTCTATGTTATGACATAGATAAAATTATGTAACACAAAAAAATTCTTATATGGGTTAATAAATATACTTTTGATGATCCATTTTACTAAAAAATGTTTATAGATCCCCATGTTTAGAATGAAGTATAGGTGATTTAGTTTATCATACCTCATGCACGCCTTTTATAAAAGTACAACTTTTAATAAAAATTTTATTTTTTTCATCTTATAAATAGTTAATATAAATTATATTTATTACTTAAAAGAAAATTTCCACATAATAAATCATCCAATAGAATTATATCACTATCAGATATACCTTATTTAATTAAAAAAATAATAGTATGTTCCAAAATTTCTTGGTGTGAACATCTTGTACTTATATTCTTGAATATTTTTAGGTACTCATAAAATGTCTTAAATGATATTTTTTAGATAAAATATATCTATATTATTAGGTTATTTATCCTTGAGGATTAAAAAAACTTTAGAAAATGATCCATTGATGTTCATCTTAATCATTGACTTCTCTATGTGGTAAGAAGTATATCCAATACTTGGTTTCTTAGTCGAGGGATAAACGAAGTTATCTATACATGAATTGATCATCAAACAATCCTCCAACATTAAATGTTCCATAAAGTATGGTGAACTCATTAAAATGTTGGTTTTTATCCTCACATGTATGTTTTTAAAAATGTAAAAAAAAGTTGATTCATTCAAATTTTATGTTTCAAATCATCTTGTAAATGTTTCATTGTTATTATATGTTTTCTATTTATTAAATGAGGCATCTCATATTTATTTTTATGCATTCCCATGAGTGATCCTTTTCACATTTTTTGGAATATAGGATGTTGAAGCTTTTTCTTCCTTCCATGTGGAAAACCAATGGAGTTTCCATTATGATCCATCATCCGTTTCTGATCACCAAAATCATGAGAGTTACCAATTTCCATTTTCTCATTTAGTTCACAAAAAATATTTCTCCATAGATTCTAACGTCTTGTATGGACAAGGCCTTTCAAGGAATTTTTTTTCCACCACTGAATTTATGGATTTCTCATTCTAGGAAGATTATTCACCTAAAATAATACCTTTAATGTCTTGTAAAATTATCATCATAGGTACAAGTAGGTTCATTATAATTTTTTTTATGTTCAAGGTTTTCCTTCTATATGTTTTTTCATAGATTACAAGGCAATAACATACAAAAAATATATTTTGTAAATAATCTCATTCCATAGATTATGTTTTATCTTGTTCACCATTGGTCGTAAAAGGAGTCCATCACTACTCTTCATAACCATCCAAATGATAAACTAGAAAAACTACTTTTTCATGTTACAAACACTAAAGGATGGAAACTATATTTCAAGTTTTATAGATCCATTGTTCAGCAACAAGTGGATTAGAAGGACTACTAATAGAAGAAAGGTATTACCTTGTGACAGACTTGATAAAAATTGTTCCATCCTATGATCAATTGTAAGACTTTTATAATTCATATATTGCATGATTATGGACAAAATATGTTTTATTCCATTTCCAATATCATTTTGTTTTTAAGTGGAAAATCATTATACAGTCCATTTCATTCTTCATTAACATGATTCCTTCAGGTTCCATCCATTTACTAAAACAAAAAATTATATTATGAGAAACACTAATAATAGTGATATAATCACATCATAATGGGATAAAAATTTCAATATGTGCCACATTTGGGTTAATCCTAGGTTATTAATGATTATTATGAAAAATATAGAATTTTAACATCTACTATGAATTATCCTTATACACATCCCTATACATATCCTTAAATATGTTTCTAGGGATCTCCCTAATGTTTTCTCATCAGAATATCCATAGTTTGACTAAACCTTTTCTATTATACCATTTATTAATACCCACAGTTATAGTACATAGATATGACATACCTTTCTATGGATACAAAATACATTACTCTAGCACAAGCCTAAATACTATATTATTTTAGTTCCATTGGAAACATGGAATCATAAAAAACTAGATAATAACAATTCTACTTCTTTATAGAACCTATTTCTTCATAACTAGGACAATTTGTGACATATAAAACTTATTACCATTCTATGGAACCTAGTAAAAAGAAACATAAGAAATGGTGAGATTAGATTATTTTTAAGGGAGAACATGGAAGATATGTAAGTATAACAATAACTTAAGGGTATGAATACCTGATAATAAACATTGAATATAATTCCCCATATATGAGTAGATCATATGCATTCTTTATGGAATAAAGAATTTCAATTCATAAGTCATGAATTATAATTTAATAATAATCATAATCCAAGAACCCATAAAATTAACATAATAATGAAATAATGGTATACTCATAAAATTAGGCCCATGCATAAAAATATATACATGAAACCATCACCCACAAATAAAATAATGTACATGAAATCCTAGTCCATGCATAGAATAGTGAACATGAAATCAGGTTAACAAATCACATATATACCTCATGAGTTATCCATATTCATCTAATGAATTGGAGAGGGAAATAGTTTCCACATGAAAAATAATTATATTCAAAAAAATTTGTTTCACATTAAAAGAAATCATTCATCATATAAAAACCCCTAGAATGAAATGGATTTTATAAAAAATATTAAAGAATAATATAAACCACAAAAAGAAACAGGTTTTGTAAATATAAGTCCATCAAAAAAATTAACCATTGATAGAACGAATAGGAATGGAAACATTTAATAATTTTCCTATAAAAAACAAGTAACATAGAGTATTATTATATTAAATGGAATATAATTTTGAGATATCTCTTGAAGGAATTTTTTAGGAAAATACACCTTCTATATTCAAAACATTTTTTACATAAAAAGTCAAACAATTTAAAAATAAAAATTTTCATTGAAAATAAAATTTAAATATTGTAAGGAAATAATTAATGAAATATGGTTTCATGGAATAATTAAAATACATTAATTCTGTATTATTTAAGAATACATTCTTCTGTACATTTTTTGGAAAAGCTAAAATGTACCGCATTTGAAGATACATCAAAAAATATTCATTTCATACTATTTTATAAAAGGTATAAAAAGGGTAATATGAGCATAATATTATTACGAATATACATAAAATATATTGTATTTTTTAAAGAAACATGGACATGTGTGATAAATATTCCCCACTAGATAGTTACATATAAACAATAATGAATATTAAAGAGATTATGAAAAAACCCTTACAACATTATAATCAATATAATTGTATTCCCCATTAAAGAAATAAAATTACATAGATAAAAAATAGAATTATAATATGGTTAAGACTCATAAAATTCCTCCTTGGTTAGTATATACACCACGATGAAGAAATATTAGTGTATGAGACAATTATCTCATAGAAGTAAAGGTTAGTCATAAATAATTTACCCTAGGTCGAATTCCATCTATACATATCTGAAACTCTTATATAGTAGTTTAAAACATATTATTATCCTATAAAATAATCATAATAATATTTATGATATGAAATATAATTCATTTATGACAATATATAACCCTTTTATTAACATTTTCATGTTGAATTAATGTTTTGTGTAATAACTACATTTTTTATCATATGTGTTTTGACTTGTTTTTATGATCTTATTACGTATATCATCATTTACATATTTATAGAATCTAAATAGTGATTTATATATCACATATATTTATTATATATAAATATATATAAGATAGTGATATGAAATAGAATACACCATTCATAGAGATGGTATATCGTATCTATGCGTGAATTTTGTTTGCATTTTCTTATCGTTCTAAATGAAAGTAGGTAATTAGAATATATATATATATTATTAAATTGTAATTATTGTGTCATATATTTCATATTAATTCATTATATACATTTTTATAATCATTCTTGAAAGGTTAATGTGGGAGATGAATGTTGTTGTGTTGTGGAGACAGTAGGCGGTACGTATGCACGAGTGACGATACAATTATCATAGTGGTAAAAGGTAGATTAATTAGGTATAATAAATATTAAAAAGAGTAATATTAATTCAGATTAATTATTCATAACAATTATATCCATAATTATACCCCCTCTAAATTAATTAGTGAAGAAAACAATCATTACACAATGACGTATAGACGGTAAGCCGTAAGCACACATGTGTGATACAATCATTTTATAGAATGAATAAAAGATGGAATATGGTTCTTAAATAATCACTATAACATATCAGAATATAAGTGACACTATATTTTTACTTTATAATGAAATTAATACATGAATATGATTTATAATAAGATACAATTTCTAAAGAGCTAGAAAGGAGATTGCCTCTTCTTTGATGGTCTCCATCTAAGTCTCCCCTTTGGTACTCTAGAGTTAGGTATTTTCCAAATCCCATAACTTATATAATATTACTAGGGTTTTTATAATAGAAATTATCAGTTGGTGTCATGATACAAGGATCAAATAGATTATAAGAAATGAGGGATGTGGTTCCCTTTTATAATTGAGTCAAGGGGCATTTTAGAAATATCAAAAAATATTAAATTAGTATAAATTTATTTACTATTTAAAATAGCCCAAATTTGATTTATATCGAACATAACATGATGAAGGGTATATATTATCGCACCAAATTATTTTTCTACATGTTTAGTTTAAAATATTAACTGTATCATTCGAATTTAACAATTAGTTAAACCGCTTATCTATTACCATCAACACTTGGAGTTTTTCACATTATCATTAATATAGTTACTATAAGATACCAAACGAACAAAAAATGGATAATTGATTACATTTTGAAAAATTTTATAGTTATTGGGATGAATTATATATTTTTATGAATTTTTTATCATTTAATAAAATCTTATTTGTTTTGAATAATCATTTATGTCAATTTTGATACTCTTTAGTATTATTCATTTTAATAATATCTTAATAACATGATTACATCCAAAAACGATCTCTAATATGACACTAACATATAAAGTATAAATATAAAAATCTTAGATGTCATTAATTTTGTTAAATTATATATTTTATGATATTTTTATTATAATTTTTTTGATATTTCCATTAATTGAAGAATCACTACCCAAACATTACACAATACATTAATTAAAAATATTATTCCATAAAAAATAAAAATATGTTATTATGATGGTTATAATTTTATTTGATTCGAAATGAATTTTTATAGTTGAATTTATCTTTTCAATAACACTGTATTGAAAATTATTTACTTCTTGAAATTTCAGTGTGACATCTTTAACCCTTCATTAAATAAAATATAATAAATGTCATAATCTACCAAGAGTGGAATAAAAACGATCCAAATTTCATATTAAGCTTTATTTTTGTCGAAAATAACTTATAAAATGAAATTAGGACATCATTTATTTTAATTATAAAATATTATAATATTTTTAATACCATTAATTACCCGATTTACCATTAATATTGGTAAATAAAAATATACTAAAGTAACTATTCATATGCCCCAAAAATTTAATAACCCTATTTAGATAATTTACACAAACAAATTCGAAATATGGACTCCATTTTAAAAAATTAAAAACACTGAATTTTATTAATAATTTAAACTCAGTGTTGTTAAAGGTGAGAGAAAATGAGTTATTAATGATAAACATTCAAAAGATTGAAACGTTTTTGTATCAAAATTCAAATTAAAATTTATTCCAATGACCGAAATTATATTTAATTATAAAAATATTGACTATTTATGCTTTAAAACTAGTAAAAGTTACAATTAACAGTAATTATATGTTTGAAAAAGTGGGTTTTAATGAAAATTTTGTATTTTTCACCATACATCAAAAGATTATTCAAATCAAAAAATACCAAAAATTAAACAAAAGAAAGTTTTTATATTCCTATTTAAAAGGATAATTTAATTTTTTCAAAAAGAAAATATAATATTTTCAAAAAATTATTTTAATATGGTTTTTCCATTTAAAGGTGATAAATTACTTTTTAAAAACAAAATATATGACTTTACGCAAAATATTGTGTTAATTCTGTAATTATAACTATAAAATTTATTTGATGAACAAACAAAATATTTAATTGAACATATAAGATAAATATTTCATTAGTATCATTTACTAATTTTGTTTAATTTAATTTATTAAATAAAAATGAATTTGTGAGAATAAAAATATTTTATTTATATTTAATTCATATATATTTTCTTGTTTTCAATTAATTAGTAACCAATAAATTGAAATTTTATTATTTTAGTTAATACAAATCATACCAATTAATAAAATATATAGGTTATTTTTTTATTTAAATAATAATAATATTAATAACAATGTTTTGTAGAATTATAGTGTTATGTGTATTGAAATCTAATCCGTCGTTTCATGTAGAACAATATTATCTTGGTATAGTGTATAAATAATATAAAAAATATATATTTAATTTATCCAAAAAAATGTTCACAAAAACATGTGGTGTTGTTGAGTTTGTACTGACTGTGAGTTTGAAATCAAAAATTTAAAGATAAATCATCTTCTTTCCTATGAGAATGGAAAAAATATCATATAATCTGATTAATATCATAATAACTTGATATCCATTATTTATATAAGTAACACCAGTCGGATAAACGTACTCTTAACAAATGTAGAGATATTTATTTCGTACTACACTTGTATCATTAATCACAAAATTCTATACCATAAAAACATTTCCACTACATAAAATATATCAATGTTTACCTGGAGGTTGAAAATAATTACAAACCTAAGAAGAAAATAATTATTGTAAATATGAACCCAATATAATCTCTCGAAATCAAATATATTATCTCTAAGAACTATGATAAAATAACTATAAAAGATTATGTTATTAATATCCTGACTCAAGGTTGAGAAAACAATTTTAATCCCAAATATCATAATTACTAAAAGGAATTTTCCCCTCCATGTGTTGGATTATATCAATAGAAGATTGAAAATATAATATAAAAGATAAATATTAATACAAGATAATTAAAACTCAAAAAAAACAGCCCCCTTATCCTAGTATCATCTAACAATATAAAAATATCCCCCTTCATTCTATAGTTATATTGATTATTCCATGTATAAAATTTTTAAAAAGAACTTATCCCTTTGTATTTTTAACATTTTCATATATATTATAGAGTCCCTATAAATCTGATATTTTAAGATAATGACTCTTTATTTTGAATTATATTTTTATAAATTTATAATATGTTCCATAACATTATCAACTAAAAATAATGAATTAAAATGAAAAATAATACATTTCATGATTGTTATAAATAAAATATAAAAATAATCAATACACTATTAAAATAAAATCTAATATCCAATTATAAATTCACAAAAAATAAGATTATGAAAACTAAAATGATGATTATCATTTTTTCAGTAAAAATATGTTATATTTATATATTACATTTTTATCACAAAGAAAAATTTATAAATTAATGAATTTGAATTTTGAAAAATTATTTTTATTTTTTGAATTCATAATTTATAAATTATTATAGAATTAATTTTTAATATTTTTTAAAAATTAATTTTTGTAGTTAAATATTGAAAAAATAATGATTTTTTTCGAATATTATTAGTTTTATAAAAAATATTATTGACATAAAACATTTTGAAATATTTCTTCTTATAATAATATATTAATAATTTGAAATAATACACTAAAATTACAAATTTTTATTTATAAGACACATTTTTAATTTTTTTTTAACCAAAGAAACGTTTTACTTTTAAAAATCATTTTTAATCACTTTAATTAGATATTAGATTTCATCAGTTTAAGAAAAAATATATAAAATTTATTTCATATTTTAGATCATAATTTTCATATATTATAATAATTTTATTTTCACTTTTGGTGAAAATTTATGATTACTAAGATTAAAGTTAATAACCAATAAAATAGTGAAAGGGTTATTTTCAAAGAATTTTTTTAAAAAAGTTTCAAACTTTTCTTTAACCAATTAAAAATATCTAGTCTTTTTGAAGAATATGATTGGACCTTTTAAAATAATTTAATATAAATTATCACTCATTAATTCACTAATTAATGTTATAAAATATTATGAACACCAAATGATAAAAGTAATATATTCCTACAAATCAGTTTTCTTATATATTAAATGTTATAATTTAAAAGATAATTTTATATTAATTTTAAATTAAATTAGATTATATAAGGATTAAGTATTTCTTTATAAAGCCCATATTTAGTTGTATGAGTTACTTTGTATTTTTAATAAAATATAATTTACTTGGTTAAAAACTAGTTACCAAGGTGGAATCCAAAATTTTAAATATTGTCATTCTATTATTTAAAAATAATTGAAATTCACCAAAGGTCAATTATATTTACTTATAAATGGGAATCAATTCTACACTTTCATGCCAACCATATTCATTATAATTTCACACTAAAACTATAAAAATTTTCTCATTATAGAAACCTCTATATATTACATAATTCATTGGTCTCAACAACTGAGACTAAGCCCTTAATTTCCAAGGATACATTCAGAAGAGTGTTCAAGATCCCAACATAATTATTGCCTAGTCATTAACTTTTTCTTATTAATTTTCTCACATAAAACCCTATCATAATCTGGGTAATATAATTAAAAATTATATTTACTATATTTTAGTGTCCTTATATTTATGTAACAATTATAATTTATTAATTCCCATTATGTTTTAAAAATAAAATAAAATCTATCATGCATTTCTGTAGACTATCATCTCTATTAAGTTATTTCATCCATTTTTTTATCACTACCTTTCATGGTTGTAACAAATGAGGATTTTATGAATAAATAATAAAACTATTTCAAAATAATTATATTAATATTATTAGTTATCATACACCTCTATTTTATCCCATTGGATGATAAATTAAATCATTAATTTTGTACACAACAGACTACCACCACCACAAATTATTGATTTTATTTCTCAATGGAAGAATACATTTTTTATAATAATAAATTTAATGATGTAAAATGATAAATAAAAAATTATTTTTTATCGTTAAAATATATATTAAAATTGTATAAAACTATTTCATAACTATAAATTCCATTATAGCATGCTCTCATTTAGGACAGTTTTACAAACTAGGAGAATGATATTATAATGATTAAACGATGAATTATTTAGGAATGTTAAATAATGGAAATATAATTTTATAAAAACTAAATTTTGGTTTTTTGGGACTCTTTCAGGTTTTTAGTAATATTTTATATTTTTAATAACATTACCCCATTCAATCTTCAAAAACATCAAAACTAGTACGCCACTGATTACTTTTTCACAGACTATAACATTGATTTTGTCCTAATGTAATAGAACATAAGGAATAATTCAAAAAAATTGTACATTTTATATTTAATAATCATGTAATGGTGATCTTTGAGAGAAGGTGTAATAATAACACCATTATTACAAAAGTAGTAACAAATCATCATTACTCGGACTTGATATCAAAAATAGACAATAAAGAACTAATATAAATGTAAAGAATTATTGTAAAATAAATTTATTAAAGTTTATATATATGAAAAATTTTATTTTATTAGTTATGAACAAAATTATATATATATTTGATTAGTTTATAGTGTGTTCATGTATGTGGAAATTTAATGTATGGGGTATTTTTTCTCAAATTTGATATCATGAGAAATATTTCATATTATGGTCTATAATATCCTAAATATAATTTTATTGGTTAAAGATGGATTTATATTTGAAAATTCATGAAATTATTGGTTCTTTAAGATCAATATCATGATATTTCATTAAATGATTTTGACTCAAAAGAAACCAATTTTAAGGGTTTTTTTAACTGAATTCCCTTTAGGGAGTTATAATGATTTTTCTTGAACATCATTCCTCTAAGATTGGTTACTTACCCTATAAGATTTTATTTCAATGTAAATTAACTTTATATCTATGGAAAAGTAAACTATATATTCAAATCATACTTCTCGATTAATTTTTTCTCCATTAAGAATAGTTATCATTTTCATTAATATTGATATTTCTACCATGTCTATATTTTCTCACCCTTCATATGATATACATTATATTTGGAAATATAATTATTTTTTACATCATGTGACCATGAAATTTTCCTTATCTTATAAACAATAATATATTCTATTAACCCTTTTTGCAATTGTGGTTTTCAAAAATGTAATTTAAAAATATTCAATATACCTTTCGTTCTTTCTAATTAAATTTTTTTATCATCAACTAAATTTTCACATTAGAAATAATTTATTTATTGTAAACTATTTTTGGTTGATGACTGATTATGAATGTAAAATTTTTTATTATTTTTTATCTATATATTTTTGATATTTACTTTTCAATGTTACTGTAACTTCTTCTTAAATTAAAAATATAAAATAATTTTAGAATTAATTTATAGTTTCTCTCATAATATAAGAATTCATATGTAAAAGTATTAATTTGCATGTTTTTAAATTTTGTTTCAAATGTTTTTAACTATTCAGGGTTTTGAAAAAATAAAATAAAATATTCATATATATATTTTAAAATTATAGCATTGATTTTAAAATGGATTTTTTATTTTCCAAAATGGATTTTTAATAAGATGTGTTTTAATGAAATAATTATTTTGTATTTTTCAACACATCTTTATTTTATAAAATTTTTCTTCTAAAATTATTTTTGGAATTTAGAAATTAATATTGTCATGATCCGTCCCCCAGGGCCCATGATGTGACTAGCCCACGCCCGCCATCCATTGGCTAAGGGCTGGCGACTAGCACCGAAAGTTGTATTCCTTTAAACCGGGAAGGAATTGCCTTTATATCCTGTAAACACACACAACCAATCACATAGTAAGATATGAACATAAGCAATCTGTATAGAAAAAAGGGGGCTGAAAGTAAGAGGGGTCGGAATAGAATCCCAACAGTAATGGTACAAGTAAAACTGAATGAAAATACAATTGAAGAATGATAAAGACAACTACTGGGTAGTCCTATGAGGTTACTACCTAATGGGTAGGTATAGATTGGCCCCTCAGCACTCCATGTCCGCTCCTCTCCTCTACGCACCGACACATCGTATGGTCCATGTCCGGGCACCGTCCAGACCTGGAACCCTCATCCTCAGTCAACGATGTCCATCATCTGCACCAAACACAACAATGTGCGGGCATAACCCGTGCAGGGGTGAGTATAACGATACTCAGTAGGGACCTCAAGACCCTCAAGGCCTCACAAAATCCACAAAGTATAAACAAAACATCATGAAATCAACTGACAACCCTACTTAGGTTTATGCCCATATATATCTATGTTATCATGTATGCCGATCTCAATAATGAGGAAACATAGAGTCCAACACAAAAGCCCAAGAACCACTATTCCACAATGGAAGGAGTACCAAAAAGGTAAGTACCAAACATGTATGCCGCATAGAAGAATACCACCAACGTATTACCACAATTGAAAGTACCACACAGATACAAACTTAGCTCACACTTGGTATATATTAGGTATAGTAGATAAGATGATTAAATGTAACTACTGAATCATCTTAAAATGTTAATAGGCAGACCCAAGAAGGATCCTAAATCATCATCAGACCCACAGAGGATCGTAGTACATCTTTAGACCTACACAGGATCTTAGTACCTCATCAGAAAAACATAGGATCCTAGTACATCGTTGGTACGTCGTCAGACCAACACATGATTCTTGTACATTGTCAGTACATCATCAGAACCACACATTTTCCAAAAATATCGTCATTACGTCATCATTCCCACACATGTTCATAGTACATCGTCAGTACATCGTCAGAACCACACAGGATCCCGATACATCGTCACAGCCATCTACAGGGTTCCTGCACTAAGAAAGCTCTTCTTTGGGGGATTTTTCTCCCCAAGATACTATTCAATACTACACCATTCCCATGCTGCCTGTGAACGCACACCAGAGTATCGACCACCCACGAAGGACCCATTAATGTCAATAATCAATCTCTACTAAAACCTCCATAAGTGACTCCCCATCTTCTACATCCATCTTTCCATGGTTGATTATGTGAGAAGGGTCGTTCATGTATCCCCTCAGATGGGATACGTGGAAGACATCGTGCACCCGGTGCAACAGAGGGGGAAGTGCTAAGTGTTAATCCACCTCGCCAAATTTTCTGAGGACTTTTAAGGTTCTAATTATCCTTGGATATAACTTGACTCCCCATCCCAATCACCCCAAACCTCGTCGAGGTGAGACCCGTAGAATTACGTGGTCACCATCTTCGAACTCCAGAGGTCTCTATCTCATGTTCTTATAATACTTCTTCATACATTGTGAATTCTTCATAACCTCCTAGATGATCTACACATTTTCAATATTATCACATACCATCTCCGGTCCAATGAGTGCTGACTCCCTTGGGCCAGTCCAACACAAAGGTGATCTACACAGTCGCCCATACAACGCCTCTAAAGATAGCATCTCAATGGTTAGTTATAGTTGATGTTGTATGAAAAATATACCAAGGGAAAGTGATCCTCCAAATTGTGGATGTAGTCGAGGACTCATGATCGAGGGTCTAAATAGTCTGATTAGTCTAGCCATCCATCTGAGGATGGAAGGCGGTGCTCAAATGAATCTGTGTCCTGAAAGCCTCCTACAACCCCTTCCATAGTCGGGAAGTGAAACATGCATCAAGACCAGATACAATCTTCGATTTTAATCAATGTAGCCACACAATCTCATGCACGTAATGGTGTCCTAATTTCTCTACTAATCCCTACTCTCTGATCGATAGGAAGTGGGCCGACTTGGTGAGTCGGCCGATGATCACCCAGATAGAATCATGACCTCTTGAAGTAAGTGGATGTCCTTCCACGAAGTACATGGATATCCCATCCCAGTTCCACTCTAGGACCTATAAGGGATAAAATACGCCTGCTGGTACCAGATTCTTCGCCTTCAATTGTTGAAAAGTGAGGAACCAAGAGGCAAACTCTGCTACTGCTTTCATTTTTCCTGGCCACCAGTGCTATCGTCGGATATCCTGGAACATCTTCATTACTCCTGGTTGTACCTCTTGTGGGATGTGTGGAACTCGATCAGCACATCCTCCCGAAGTGACACTGGTACCATGGTATGTCCACTGAATATGATGACATTCTCTCCACCTAGAGAAAATCCATCTGGTGCATTTCATGTGGATATCTGAGCACGTCGAGCCTTGCAGTCGGCTTCCCCATGCTGTGCCTCCCTGACTCGCTGAAGAATTGGGGGAGTGACTGTAAGAGACTGAAGAAAATCTACTCCATCTCAATCCACAAAGGATATCTGAAAAGTGACCAGCTGATCTGTCATCTCACCTAGCAGCTGTATACCAGATATCCTTCTGATTACATCTCTTACATCATTCTCCATCCTAGGAGTATATACTATCTTGAAGTTATATTCCGGGAGAAACTCAATCCAATGTCATTGTCTCAGGTTCAGGTCCTTCTGAGAGAATATATTCCTGAGACTCTTGTGATACTATTAGACTGTAAAACGCTCTCCCATCATGTAATGTTTCCACGTATTCAAGATGAAGGCCACTGCTGCTAACTCAAGGTCATGGGTAGTGTAGTTCTTCCAATGTTGTCTCAGTTGTCATGAACTATGTGTGATAACTACTAACTCCGGCATTAGGACACATCTGACCCCAGACCCTGATGCGTCATAGTAGACTACGCACCCTACACCCTCCTCTAGAAGCCTCCAGATGGGGGCACTTTCCAGCCTCTTCCTCAGCTCCTAAAAACACCTCTGATATTTCTCCGACCACAAGAATGGTTTCACCTTCTTCGTCAATGTTGATAAAGGTGATGAAACTATGGAGAAATATTGCAAAATTCTATGGTATTATCTGGCCAAACACAGTAAACTCTATACCTCTATCACACTCCTAGGTGGCTCCCAAGAAAGTACTACCTCAATCATCAATGGATCCACTGAAACTCCAGCCTCTTAGATAATGTGTCCCAGATATTGCACCTCTCGGATCCAAAATTGGCACTTTTATAGCTTAACATAAAGATGTTTCTCTCAAGGTGTGTCTAGAACAATCTACAAATGATAGGCTTGCACCTACTCAATAGCCAAGTTGATCAGAATATAATTGTTGAAGACTACTACAAAGCGATCATGGTATGGCTGAAAGATCATGTTCATCAGACCCATGAACACTAATAGAGATTTAGTTACATTGAATGGCATATCCAAGAACATTTAAGGGACATACAGACATCTAAAAGCCATCTTCTACACATCTTGGGCTCGTACTATGAGCTGGTGATAGCGTGATCTGAGGTCTATCATTGAGAACCACCATGCTCCCTTCTGCTGATCAAAGTGGACATCAATCCTTGAGAGTGGGTACTTTTTCTTCATGAACACCTGGTTCAGGCCTCGATAGTCAACACAATGACACAAGATCCCATCTTCCTTCTTATCGAACAAAATCGAGGCTGCCCATGGGGAAATAAAGGGTGGAATGAACCCCTTCCTCTGTAAGTCCTCCAGTTATACCCGAAGCTCACGAAGCTCTGCGAGAGCCATCCGATATTCTGTTGTAGATATCGGAGCAGTCTCGGGGTACATGTCAATGTAAAAGTCAACCTCTATGAAAGGAGGTAGACTCATAACATCATCAGGGAAAACATCTGCTTACTACTCCACCACTACAGGATTACTCGGACTCTCCACATCAACCGCTCCGAGGGTAAGGCTAGACAACTGATGAATGATCGGTAGTACTCTCATCCGTTTAACTCCATCATGTGCTGAAAAGGCTCCCTTCTCACTGATGATTGTAAGCCTCATCCCATCTGTGTGGACATAAAGAACATTGCACCTAATACAGTCTATCCGAGCATGGACTGTCGATAACCAGTCCATACCCAAGATGACATCACAAGGCCTCGACGCCGCTACCAGGAGATCTCAGTTGAAGCTCATCCCTTATAGAGTAATCTCACACTGCCGGCACCGGTGCATAATTGTTGAATCCGCTTTCATAGGAATCTATAGCCATAATGATCGAGCCAATGGCTTCGTCAGAATCTCTGAGATCAAAACGAGGAAAGTGGCAATAATAGAATGACTGGAAGTTGTGACTATAAGTACTGCAGCTAAAGTGGAATAGACATAGATCATACCTCGTATCAGATATAGAGCGTCGTGATCATATCCTCAGCTACCTGGAGCTGAGATCGCCTCTATCCTCCAACTCCCTGTAGTTGGGGTGGACCACCTAGTGGTGGTGGCGGTAACATCTCGAATCATCACCCACCACCAGCTGCATGATCGGATCCTCTACCACGTACACCTTCTCACTGTACACCTCCTTGGTCGAACCTCTATCTCTTCCTGGGCGGTCCCTCGATAGTCTTCTGATCATAGGTACGGTGGGGCAGACAGTCATGAGCCATGTGACCCTGCCCATCACATGTGAAACATTGACTATTCTTCACATTGTTAGTTCTGTCTCTGGTACCCCGCACAATCGATCCAGAGTCATGAAGTCGTCCACTTATAGGTCTGGTCCTCTTGGACCTCTATGACATCTGTCTACTACCAACTGCAGAAACTCTGTTACGTGATGTCCAGTGGTGGGTTTTGCTTCCAGTGACTGCCCAGCATAAAAACTCTCCACCAATATGGCTCTCTCTAACACCCCCTCCTGCGTTGGGTTTCTGAGAGAAATCATAGAAGCCCTGATCTCCCTCCAGAGTCCCTGTTCGAATGTCCGAGCATTGAAGAATTGGTCCCGCACCATATCAATGGAGTAGCGTGAACGGTCGGTGAACCTCACTGAGTAATAATCCACAGTCTTGCTTCCATACTGATGATGAAGAAGATTTTGTATGTGCGATGCGCGAAGCGTTGCTGGGACAAACTCTTCCTAAAATCAGGTCTCTAAGTCTACCCAGAGAAGCGTCACCTCATCGTAAACCTCCAGAATCAAGCTCCGTCATCTTCCTTCTGATGCCTATAAAAGGATAGCGGCAAGGATCACCATGATATTAGCTTGTGTCCCTACCAATCAAAAAACTCTCACCATGGCCCGCAGCCAAACCTCAAATGCATGTGGGTTCGTCTCTCCCTTGAATCTGGGAGGCATCTGGCATTTGAACTCGTGCAATGTGCTCAAGCGGTGTGTGCTCTCTGCTGCTGGGGATGGTGGAATCGATGGCCAAACGGGTAATGGTACCATTGGTGCCTCCATTGGTCCCTCTATTGGAAGAGGGACCTGTATCAAGGCCCCATCGCTCAGTGGGATATCAGTGTGTACAATATCTAGAACCCAACTGGTTGTCTGTATGGAAGCATCATAAAAAGAAACAGGTGCGCCACGGTAGTGAAGTTAAAACTGCTGAGATGACTCCAAGAGATCATAATGTAAACTCGTGAAACACACATGCAATCAGTGTTTTCGTGCACTAAGTCTGAAATCAGAAGTCAGGGTCCTGGTGTATGGATATGTCGACTATCACACCAACACTAGATTCCCAAATCTGATAACCACACTCTCAACAATTAACACTATTGACGTTAAAAAATTAAAGTCATATGTTCTACGATTGAACCGACTCCTTTGATAACAATGTTTCACGACCTGTCCCCCAGGGCCCATGTTGTGACTACCCCAAGCCCGTCATCCATAGGATAGGGGCTGGCGACTAGCACTGAAGGGAATTTTCCATAAAACTAGGAAGGCATTGCCTTTATATCCTATAAACACAAACAACCAATCACACAACAAGATACGAACACAAGTAAACTATATAGAAAAAGGAGGGATTAAAGAAATAGGTGGTGGAATAAAAGCCCAACAGTAAAGGTACCAGTACAATTGAAATACAATAAAACATAAAAAAGATAAAGATAACTATTGGGTCATCCTACGAGGTTCCTACCAGAAGGGTACGTAATGATCAGATCCTCATCACTCCACCTATGCTTGTCTCCTCTGCACACCGACACGCCGTATGGTCCTCCTATGGGAACCATCCAGACTGGGTACCCACATCCTCAGTCAGCGATGTGCATCGTCTACACCAAACACAAGAAGGTGTGGGCATATCGCATGCATGGGTGAGTATAACGATACTAATTAGGGACCCCGAGACCCTCAAGGTCTCACAATATCCACAACAGATAAACCACGCAACATGAAATCAACTAAAAACCCTACTTATGTATATTCCAATACATATAACTATGTTACCAAGTATGCCTATCTCAATCAGGAGGGAACACAGAGTCCAACTCAAAATCCAAAGCTCAACTATTCCACCAAGGAAGGAGTACAACGAAGGTAAGTATGACACAGGTTTGCCACACAAAAAAATACAATCAAGGTATTACCATAATGGAACGTTCTACACATGTATGGAATTATATCACACCAGGTATATCTTAGGTACAATAGTAGAGATGAATCGATGTAACTACTAAATCAACTTAGTCTATTAAGAGGCAGACCCACGAAGGATCCTAAATCATCATCAGACCCACAGCGGATTGTAGTACATCGTCAAACCCACACAGGATCCTAGTACCTCTTCAGACCCACACAAGATACTTGTACATTGTCAGACCAACACAGGACCATAGTACATCGTCAATAAGTGGTCATACCCACACAAGAACCTAGTACATCATCAAAATTTTATGAGACCCACAAAGGATCCTAGTACATCGTCAGAATATTGTCAGACCCATACAGGATCCTAATACATCATCAGTACGTTGTCAGACCCACACAGGATCCTAGTACATCGTCAATACATAGTCAGACCCACATAGGTTCCTAGTAAATCATCACTATGTCATCAGAATCACACATGATCCTTGTACATCATCATTACATTTTCAGACCCACAAATGATCCTAGTACATCATCACAGCCAGCTACAGGGTTCCCACAGTAAGATTTATCAACTCCGAGAGTGTCTGATCCTCAAGATATTGGTTAATACTACAACTTCCATGAATTCCCAAATTATTTTTCCCTAATTACCACCACGTATGAGGGTTCTAAATGAAATAGACGGTGCATCAATCAGACGAACAGTCTGTATGTTGTATGCCTTTAAGTCCTGAGGGCCCGGTTGGATTCTTCCTTGATCCAACTCGACCATAACCAAACTTTATACAAATATCAAGTGGGGTATTACAAATGGATCATCTCTCTCATAGGTCTCCAGTGTCGTAGATGGTTCGTAAAATGGATGTCTGGTGGACATGTTATAGTTGATTGAGCAAAAAACAGTTGATGATGGCCCAGGTCTGGTCTGACCCGGTCAGGACCCGAACCGGTTCGGGACAAATCGACTCGCTGGGTCCGGCTCGGGCCACGCTGGGTGGCCCGGACCAGGGTGGCACGAGGTTCTTGGTGCGGTGGTATGCCACTACTGGATAGAGGGCCTTCCAGTATTCATCTCTTCACTGATGCGGCACAAGCTGCAGTTCTCTTCCCTCAGGCGGCGCGGTTGCAACAACTCCTTTTCCGTGGCCAGTTGTGGTGCTAGCCACCATTATTCTTCCCCACCAGTGATGATTTTTATCCGCCTCCATTTCAAAGAACACAATAACTAATCACCAAAAAATGAGGAGTGTTTAGGTAATGTTTGTTTGGCCCGCACTCTCCATGTTATTGTAGTTGCAAGCAGCTATAATTTCTTCTTGATTTATGAAGAATTATCTAGAATGGGTAAGAGGGAGAAATTAAAACAACCTCCCTACCCCGATGGATCCTTGATGTTGGAGCGATAAATAATTAGAAAATGATGATGTTTGTCGCACCCACCACATGCCTCGGATCCCGAGCTCGACTATAGTCCTCTTTCTTCATTCGAGATGGTGCGTTCTTCATTAAAGTTATGTTCTTCCAATGTTCTCACAATTACACCCTTCCGCCAACGATTTCTCCCCAACCCCAAATAAGGAGCCAAACCAAATAAATTAAGTTTATCAATTTAGTTGATGGAACAATTAATTGACAAAATTAATTAATAAATGGTGGCACTCTTAAAGTGGGAGGATACCAAAGTTATCTCTCATTAAAGGGGAGTTCATGAGGTTTCTACCATTATGAGGGTTCGGGTGGTACCCTTCTTTAGGAATTTAAAATTGGGGTTTTAGGCTCGGTGGTCCACACCTCCATAACATACATGTTGGATGTTTTAGTTCATGTGGTCCCAACCATTATCACGTCCACATGGGAGGTTTCAACAAAAAATAAAAATTTTAATCATTTTTAGTTTATTTTTTTTCACGAAAAACACTAAAACTAACCTTCACCCTCAACAAACTGTAGTCAAGATGAAAGTATCCTTAAGAAAATATCGGTGATGTGAGTTCAATTGTGCCCTCAGATTTCAATTTTGAGCACCGTTTTAATAGTTACAAAAACCTGCTCACACGTTTACTGAACATTCCCGAAGAAAAGTTAACAAATTCATTAAGGGCACTCCGGGCCTTAGAATCACGCACCGTCAATTTTTGCAGACTCATACAATTCCAATATAATTAAAAAATTACGTTTAATTTCCTTGTCTTTGCAAATATTTAAAATAAATTTTAAAAATAAATTAATTTTTTAATTCAATACATTATAGGAGTGTTCAGGAATTTAAAAAATATTTTCATTCTTTTTTGTCAATATTATATATCAAATATCCATTAAAGGATGTTTTACATCATTGTTAATGTACATTTATATTTATTTTCATACACAATGGATATGTTTTTTAAAAAATTCAATCTTCATTCTCGAGGTCTCTTTGGAATGTTTCTTCAAATGTTTTTCTTGAAAAAAACATTTTTCCATGTGTTAATTAAGTGATTTTTCAAATAAAAATGTTTTTATGTTTTTAATAGAAATAAAATTTCTGAGTAATTTTTTTTATTAATTTTAGGGTCCAATAACCCCTTAAAATACATATATAAAGTATTTATTACTTATAATATTGTAATATATTGTGTGTTCATGAACACATATGGATTTGTTCACATGATTGTGTGTGGACATGATCCTGTATATATTTTTTCACATGATTGTTTATGGACAATATCATGTATAGAGTTATTCACAAGATGTAGTATGTGTTTGATAATGTATATATTTTGTAAAATTATTGTGAATGAATGTGATTTATTATAGCTTTGTTCACAATATTTTGGATAGACATTATCACATATGGATCTATTCATATAATGTTTCAAGTATATGAATACATATTGATTTTCAATGGTTATTAGGCATGGACATGATTGAATATTGATTTTTCTATATAATGTTTCATGGATATAATCATTTATATAATTATTCATAATATTTTTTTGAGGACGTGATCACATTTTCATTTGTTCAAAATTACATGGTTTACTATACTTATGCCACACTTCTATTTCATATACCTATGATTATACACCCTATTTCATTTTTTTTCTCCCACACATATTACATGGTACATGTCTGTTAATTTGAGAATACATTCACATTTATCATCACTTATTAAGGACTATTATCATTTCATTTACATTTAATAACATATTTATTTATTCCTCATATTTTATCATATGATTTTTATCTAACCCCTTTTCTAAAATTTTGTTGAGTATCTTTCCCTTATTGAAAATCAACTAATACCCCATTTATTAAATCTATATTCCATAGGATATTAAGATTATTAAAACATTCCAAAGTATATAATGGTATCTAATGCTACGTAATTTTGGAAAAAATATTTATGAGTATCCTAAAAAAATATTAGATATATTTTGTCATAAATGTGACTACCCGTTTTGTTCATTAGATTTCGTTATTTTAATTGAGATATAATTTTTATCATAAGTAAATTCTATAAAAAATACATGATTAGGGTGGGTAATTTTATTTATTTATTTTTTCTAGATTTTCTAACACCGGGATTTTGTATAATTATATTTGTATCGAATGACCCCAAATTAGGTATTTTTTAACTATGGTGTAAGTTTTTAAAAAAATTTGGAAATTTTTGTTTTATATTTTTATAGATTTATATAAAAATATTTCATATAAAACCCAGTTATTCTAATTCAGAGACATCCAATCATTGTGTATTTTTCTCCAGATACAATCTCTTACATTTATAATCAATTTTTATTCATGTAAATTTTAATTCCTCAAATACGTGTAACCACTGAACAAGATATAATACATACACATCACTAACCCATTTTAAAAAAAATGTAATTTTTTTATCAAAACAAATATCTCTATATGGGATATAAAAATTATACACACATGTTACACTAGTAAAATAGCATGAAAACCCATGATAATGAATACATTTTTTAAAATAAATCATTTAGCATATAAATATAAAATATCCACATTAGGAAAACATAAATTTCACAAAAAAAAACTTTTGAAACCCATTATTATAACAGAATATAATTAATACAACATTAGGTATAATAGAAATCATGAAAATGTTCTACGAAAAACAAATCAACCCCCTTAAAAGTAAATTAACTTTTATTTCCTCGTGAAATCAATGTACATCCATAAAAACCATTAGCATGCATAAAATATCTATCATGGAGCATCATATTAATAACGATTGTTAACTTGTGTTTAAAATATTTCATAAATATTTATGGCCGAGTTAACTATATTGAGGTATCCTACTAGGTTTTCTACCTCGTTTTTTCTTCTGTAGAATACTCATTACCCAATGAATTTGAGTAATATTTTATCCTTAACCATTTCCATGAGCTATATCAGTATCACATGTCATCTTATATAATACACATGTACCATATCGTGATCCAAAAAAATCAAGATTGTAATTTTTATCCTAAAAACATGGAACTATATTTAATCCAATAAGAAAATCACATTACATTTTTGTATAAAAATACAATAACATATCAATTTATTTTTATAATTTTTAAAACTGATATATTCCTAGAATAACAGTACTATGATATTTCTAAAAAATGAACCCTTTTAATGTAATTTTTATAAAAAATAATGGCTATGATTGTGGTCTTGTTTGTTAAAGGCATATACATTAAAAACAGATTTTTCACTTTGGTAAAAATAACTAAATGAAAAATTATTGAAAATAATAACATTCTACCACATTCCGTAAAACATTAAAAGAATGTGAACATGCAAAAAACATATTTAAAAAAAAATTAAATCAATAATATAAAAAGAAATATATTACGTCATTGGTTACTTTTAAATAAAAATAATGTTATTGGATAGAAAGGGAAATGAATTTGAAAAACACTTGAATTTTCTTAATTATTAATAAAATACATATATATCATATTTTATAAACTATAAAAATGATAACATTTAGTGAAAATGGAATAATTCTCAACGAATAGAAATTTCGATGATAAATTAATTACCTCAACTCTGACTACCCACGTACATTATTTGAATAATGATAAAATAAATATATATTAATTGTTTAGATGATTAAGATCTATTTTATAGTTTATTCCATAAGAGTTGTCTAATTAATTTTATTTAATACCATATCCTTAAAATTTAATAAATTGACTATGTTTATGTTGGATGTCTTGGGAATGTTCGGTACATAATCCTGAAAAAACATCTGTTGGTTGAGCATGGTGATATTGTAAACTGAGTCCTAATGTAGGAAATATTAATCATGATTCTTTTGTAATTATCAAACATTAAATAAAATTTAATTTCCATTCATTAATGGTGTATAATAAAAATAATTCACATCACTTCATTGAGGTGTTAGTCCATATATTCGCACAAATGACATTATCCTTTTCCAATGGATAGAAGCGGAAGAAGGTAAAAAATATTATCATAAAGGAATAATATTTATATAATAAATTTCAAATATATTAATTAAATCTAAAATAATAACTATTCATGTAAATTAGTGATGATAAACATAATTCATCAGTTCATGGTTGTTGTAGTTCACACGTACGCAAGAGAAATGTTTTCATTTCTCAATGGATGGATAATGAGATTAAAAAGAGTTTTTCCGTAAAAGATAATACCATTTAAGTATATTTATTATTATAGTTTTATCATATCATAATTTATATATTATGTTAATTGTATTTAGATGAAGAAATAAAATGAAAACACTTGGTAAAGAGTTATAACTCTTCTTTGTAGAATCTCCTTTGACATACACGTTAATATTTATAAGATTGTATTTTAGTCAGCCCAAAACCTGTAGGAAATAGAGATGAATTTTTTAAAGGGACATGGTTCGAAATTTATTGAGATAAATGGATCAAAATATACGATGGAAATAGGATAGGAGGATCCCATTTATAAGTGAGTTGAGTTTCAATCCTAAAAATAAAAGAAATATTAATATATAATATGGTTATAAATCATGTAAAATCAAACTAAAAGGACATATGTTAGAATATAAGGATGATATGGATGATATAATAAATAAAAACTGACATGTTTAAGTTGAATTTTGGACATTATTTATTATCTTAACCCTCTTGTTGACAATACTAATCTAAGTCATGGTAAAAAATGTTTCAATATTTAAGTGCCTAGAAAATAATTATAAAAAATTATAAGTGTAAAATTCACTATAAAGTCATCGTACACTAAAAATGATACTATATACTTTTATTATGATTGATATTTTTATTTATTATATATTTAAAAATTAATTCTATTCATTAAATTCTATTTTTGGTCATTTTAAAGACAATATAAAAAACATAACTTTAATCATATCAATAAAATATTGGAATTAAAATATAAAAACTTTAAACATAAATTAAAAACAAATATGCAATAAATTTATGGTTCACCATGATTTAAATAAAAAATTCTACATTTAATATTTTGGGAAAAATTTAAATATTGTTTCAACTGTTTGCACAAGCCCTACATCGGCATTATGTAAGATTATATGGTAATAATAACACCAATAATTTTTTTTAAAAAATATTATTCCTAAATATAAATTTTGAAAATAATCATTTTGATCCATTAAAAAATTATTTTTATACCTAGGAAAACATACTATTGATATTGAACGAATAAGAGTGACATTTTGTAATTGTCCTTTAAATAAAATAATGTAAAGGTCGTTATTAATGGATAATGAAAACAAATTTAAATAATTTCATAGATTGGTTGATTGAGTACAAATAAAATTATATAATAAAAAATGAATGTTTTGGATTGATTTTATTATTTTACACCATTGTTTTTTCTCTCAGTTAACCAATTTTACCATTTAAAATGGGGATAATCTAATAAGATATGTATTGTTTATACTATCAAAAAATTAAATACAACTCATTGATGAATTTGAACCTCCTGATTCAAAAATGAAATTCATTTTTCATAATTAAATTTTTATAGGTGGAAGAAATTTACTTTTAATGTATGTGATAAAAATTCACTGAAAATAGTTTTTTTAATATGTTTTCTACCATAAAAATCAACTTATACTAACATAAAAAATAATATTTATTCTTATAGAAATAATTAGATTATTTTCACCAAAATTTTTTGTGAGATATGTTAACACTAAATCATTAATACAATGATATAATTAAATTTTTCTATATATACATAATAAAATAAAGTTTTTTTAAAATTGGAATTCATCACTATTTATTCAAAAATCGAACTTTTTTGAAAAATCCAAAAAATTCACTCTAAGATAATTTTTTAATGATAATTTAAAAAACTAATTTCCATTTTTATAATAAAATTTTTAAAAACTTTTATAAATAACAAATAATATTAATGGACAAAATATAATAAATACAACTTTGAATGATAAAATGACTTTATTCTCATTCCATCCTTAATAATCACTATTAAATGTGTTTAAATTCATTTTTTTATAAAATATAAAACATTTCATTAGAATAATTTATTATTGAGGCTAATTTAATATATTAAGATGAAAAATATATTTGACACAAATAAATAGTTTAATGAAAAAAATTCTATAAAATAGTTTATCTTAAATTGTAACAAATTTGTAATCAACGTATGATTCATTATTCAATTAATTTAGTAAAAAATGTTTATATATATATTTATTTCGTAATATAGTAATTCATATTCATACCCTACATATGAGTGGCTAAGTCATATCATTCATATATTAATAACAACATTTATATTTTATATCGGGGTTCATTTAAACTTGGTGTTTTATATACCACATGCAATTGAACTTAATATTATTTAAAAAAGTACTAAATATATTTATGTGTGACATTTCACCCCCATTAAAGTAACTTATTCCTATCAATTTTATCTCAGGTTAGATATTATGGGTTAAAAACTTGTATAAAATTGATTCTAAGGAGTGGAATAAAATATACACAAATAGAAATATTTATATTTAAATCCAAATTGATGACAATTCCATCATAAAGTAATTTTAATTTTAATTTTAATAATAGGTAAAATATTATTTCCTAAAAAAATATAAACAATGTATTTACTATTACGATACTTATTCATTTGAAATAGTTTCTAAAATTGTGCATTAATAGTTGGGTGATGAAACATGATAGATTTAATTTTATTTATTTTTTCTATATTCTCAATAGTGTTTGATGTAGGATGGAATAAGATTCAAAAATCCTAGTTTATTCATTTAATATATTATGGATGTGGTAAAAAGTATCCTTGTTAAATATGATAAAAAATATTGTAGATTCTATATAACATAGTTTCATGAAACATCATAGGATATTACAATTCAACGAAGAAACAACGATTGAAAAAAACACCACATGGTCAAAATAAATACCTAATTACACTTATATGTACAAAATGGATTCCATCAAGAAAAAAACTAATGGATTCTATATAGATATTTTGATATCATTAAAGTAGGGTAATATTGTTGATCGAGAATAATATTTCTTTAAATAGGCTAAGGTAGCTAATTCAATTTTTATATTTTCGAAACAACCATAGATACTTTATACATTATTCTAAGAGAGTCTCCAAGAAGGTTAACCATTCTAGAAGAAGACATTAATTGTGTGTCCTATAAAGTAAAAAAAATGATCCAAAATATGAGACATAACATTTCTAATAGAAAAAAGGAAGTTATGGTCCCCTGTATTGCAATAGATAATGATATCCAACTAAAGATAAAATGATTCAATTAAAAACATCTTTGGGAAATATATTTTAATCTAATTAATGGAGTATAGGTCATACATACCCTTTTTTGTGAAGATAAATAAGAATAATGTTTTATATTTTATGAATACTGGAATAAACATCTATCATTGTGGAAATATATAGCAATTCACAAAAAGAATGTGGTGAAAAATCATCTATGTTGATTTTAATAACACCATCACATGGGTCATGGATATAGACTCTAGAGTGGGCCTAGATTGAATTAAGAATGAGATATTCTATATCTAAAAAAATACATAACTGATTAGATATATGGTGTCTATTAGAGAAAATATTATAAAGGTGGTATTTGATATATTCAATAGTGTGTGACTAATTAAAAACCCATCAAGGATTATTTTATTTATTTTATCTCATATTATCTGATAAATAATTATATAAATTAAATAATAAGATAATTTCCATCATTAGGATTAAAAATGATCCCACTATTCAGCACACTGATCAAGAAATCATGTCGTTTAAGACACATTTACAGAAACCACAATATACACAAAAAAAATAAAACCACATTTATTTAACCTCTTAAAAGTAAAGAAATAATTGAAAAAACGTTTCATTTTTTTATTATAGAGAGATCATATAGGAGGATAATTAACAAAAAAATAGACTGATAATCATCTTTAGGATAATCAAAATTAATTAATCTCTAAGAAGAAATGGAGAGTAATAGGGGAATATTGTAATTATAGATAATATTTGCAAACATTGATTCCTACATCCTTTTATTAATGTAATTATAAATGTTATTAAAATAAAGGCCAATTATATTTTAAATTACCATAAAAAAATAGGGTAAAATATTACAATAATGGGTAATATCATTCCATGTAGATGATGTTTATCCTATGAAGAAAATAAAGAATATTTTCATTGTAATGTTGGACTACGGATTTGAAACCATAAAAATGATTTTCCAAAGATTAATAATGTAATTTTTTGATATATATTATGTGTTTTTTATTCCTAGACCATCTTTTGAGGTCTAATTAGTAATTATTTTCCAAGAAAAAAAATTCCTTCTGGGGGGGGGGAAATCACACTATCCCCAAAATGCATTTTCCACAATTTCATTAAGAATATATTATATGAATTTTGGGATTTCTGAAAGAAAAAGGTAGTAATTAATAAATATAATAATGATAAAGATTATTAACTGATTTTTTCCTCTAATTGAGATAAATTTATTTTTATAATTAAATAGTATCTTATAAAATCAGAAAATTATTAGGATGAAGTGATAATTTTTTGGTTTTCTAAAGGAGTGGTTGTAACCCTAATAATGAATGGGTTGTTTAGCATGAAACACACCTAAAAGTTTTATTATTAATCTTAAATGATTTGGAGGGTTTTACATTCCCACTAAAAAGTTTATTTTATAGTTATTCCTGGTGAGGTTAGAAAATTCTGATGGTTCAAAAGAAATGCCTTATAGTTTTTAATAGATCTAGATTTTACCTTAGTAAAGAAAATATCATCACATGCATAGTCCATATGAGTAATTGGATAGATATTTATATAATTTAAAAATTATAAGGGTTCTATAATTGAAGCGGGATGATAATCCCCATACATGGGATTCCAAGATAATAACCCAAAAATTGGTGACATAGTATTTCTCTACATAACAACTTTTGTTGGTTTGAAATACCTTGTAGGTAATCTATTAAATAATATTCATAACTAAGTAGAGGAAATTAAATTCTTAAAAATATTCATAAACTGAGATAAAAATAAAAAATTACAAAAAAAATCAAATACAGTGTCCCAAAATATAGAGATACTATATTTCTATCAATATTACATAACAATTAAGTAATGAACTATTAATTTTTTATTAATTGTTTCATTACATTTTCTTCTATTAGTCTATTTTACTATATTGTGTCTACTTATTAAAAATATGGCATGTTTTGTAGTGATTGCGGAATTAATAAGGAATGAATGATCGTTTTTGAGGACCTGATAAAGTGCTTTACTAATGAAAGTGCAGCAAGAAATACTCTTGAAGTCATTGAAATTTATAGTATTTAATTTTATTTTAAGCGCAATATTGGAAATACACATTATCATTGGTATATGAGATTTTGTGAGTAAATAATTATATAAACCAAGATGTTATTTTTTCATAATGACCCAAATGTTCTGAAAAGATACCATTAAAACCATCAGGTCCTAGGGAACTAATATAATTTGTGTTCAAAACAACTATTTAATGTTATTATAAGGTCACTAGTTTTATCATCATTTAAATTTGGGGGTTTTTGATAATAATAAGAATAAAATGAAGGGTATTTTTCCAATGAAAATTGAATGCATTGTAAATAATGCTTAAAAGAAAAAAAGATTCCATCTGTTTCAAAGAAATAGTGTCATCAATCATAACCCGCTCACTATTTTTGATGACTCTAATGGAGAATTATATATTCTTATTCTTAACATGAGCATAAATACATAGTGATCATATGCCAATATTTGATCTATTGAATATGATATTCTTTTCTGCATAAGTATACTTCATTTTTCATGTGTAAAAGATAATTGGAATTAGTTTTCTTAAGAGTCTCCCATTTGATTTCAGTAGGGGAGGACATGTATTTGGACTGATGAATTTACATGAAATCATGGAGTAGTGGAATCTCGTTAAAAAGATTTCCAAATGTGAATTTATTCAAAATATATAGAGAATATTTGATTTTTTCACTTTCTACACCAGGACATGATTACCTAACCAATGGTCGGAGGACCCAAACTGCGTTTCCCAGAAGATATAAATCTAACAAGGTTAATACACATTTTCAAAAATAAAAATATATTTGGTGATAGTCCAGAGTCTAAAAAACTATTGACAAGGACTGCTTCATTTTTTGAAGTAGTACAACATAAATTTTGGACATTATGTTCATCTTTGATATCCATGAAATCCTGATAAATTAATAATCTATCAAGTTTTCCCCATTTCAATCCATTAAATAATTTTTCATCCCATGTGTAATGATTTACTATACATAGTTGGATAATAAGATTGTTGAATAAAATTAAATGATTGAAGTATTTGATCATACAAATATTCATATTATGAGAACATAAACTATTCAATTAATAACATAAAATGATGAAATTCCCTCATATAATCCAATTATTTTATTGAATTGGTTTAAGGTTGGATAAGTTATTCTAGAAGTTCTATCTACCTACTCTCATAAATTAAGAATACACAATGATCCATTGAAAATAATGATGAATTTTTGGTGTAATTACTCTAACATAGGGATTTTATGGGTCATTAATCTTCAATAATAACAAATGAGTTAGAGTCCCAAAAAATCAATATCATGTTAGATTCATTATATAATGGAAAAAGGTCCTAATTTATGAAAAAACTAATACGATTTATGGTTACATATCATGTGTTCCAAAAAAGAAAAGTAATTGGGATTAGGGGATTTATCCAAGAACCTCAGTCTTTTAGAGGAATATTTATACCTCGGACATTCCAACTAAGATCTTAGAATATTAATTACCTACAAAGGCAATAATTTTTGGAAAATTAAACATTAGTGTTCTTAGGATTTATTGTCTTATTTTTCCAAATAGTATTTTGGGCTATTTTTTTGGGGGTGTAGAAATTTATAAGTCAGCCTTTGTCTTAAATAATGTGGGTTTTATCCCATAGAATAAAGGAAAATAGTATTACCTAATGCCTTATTCATCCTTTGGTCCCTCCAATATGATGTGAAAATAGATTCCAATGGAAAATTATTCAACATAGGTAAGAGGTGAATTGGGATCCTCATATATTCTTATATGGTAAATCACTATACTGGAAGAGATAGGATTGAGATCTCTATCATCCCAGATAGATTGATAAACCTCTGGATTGTTTGTTTTTGAGTCATATATTAGAATTGCAGAATTCAATTATTATTTTTGTATTAATGGATGATCATGAGTATCTAAATGGTTTGTATGATCTGGAGTAGTAGGTAGGATTGTCATGGAAGAAGGTTAGGATGAAGTAACAGAGTTTGAAAATGAATGTAATGAACCATAATTGATTGGTGTATATGACTAAGGGAAGGACAATATGTCTATATGAATAATATATTTAGATTTCATCTTATAATAATGAAAAAATTATGGATTCCATTGTCTGGATATGGAAGAGATGGTTTGAGGATAATAGTAGCCAGATCTTGTGGTTTAGACAGATGCAAAGTAAAATCTGAAAGACGTTGTCCACATTTATAATAAAATGTATTGAAATATAGATGTTCAGTATAACATAACTGTTTCATGAAACCATTATTACTAATGACTATCCAATTTGAGGATGGTGATAATGATTAAGTACCCACTTAAATTTTATCTTGGATACATATGATTGAGATTAGGGGTTGGTGGTCACATCTTCTAAATTGGGTTTTTATGGTGCCCAATGAATTGATATGAAATAATCCACATAATTTATGTAGACTAGTAAATATGGGATCACAACCCATATAGGAAAAATGGTGGAATCTTGATCAATATTAAAATCCAACAACCATTTTATTATTTTCATAGTGTATCCAATGATCCTATAACATTTCGAAATCCAACAACTATAATATTCTTCCTCTGAGTTAAAGATGTCAAGAACATAGGGAGAGTTAATGATTCTAATATTCAAGGAAACATATCAAATTTCATCAATAGTCTTCCTTACATACTCTAATTTAGTGTATCCTACAGATAAAAGGATGATTAGTTAGTACTCTTATATTTAGAAATAAATAAAAAAATGGTTGTCACAACATAATATAATATCCAATATGAATAAACCTTTATACATAAACATCAAAACTCGAAACTATAACACATAATGTTTAACATAAATCATTACATAAATAATTATCCTCAAAACACAACAAAATAAGTTAGGCTAATATTAAAACATAATTATTAGAATTATTCAACAACATATTGTTCTGATATAAACATAAAATTTAACACTAAATAATATTAATCACTTATAAAGTCAAATATCAAAATTTTATATTCACTAATAATATATATTCTCCAAAATATGAAAATATTTTTCATAAATCTCATGAATCACCATAAATCAACAAAAAACATATACAATTAAAAAACATAACTCATTTACAATTATTTATATAATATAAATCACTTTGATATAAAATATATTAATATCTAATAATATCCCATTTACCATGATTCCGATAATATTTTGAAAAATATAGTCAAGTATTCAAAAATAACATTAATCAGCCAGACACTAAATTACATTTCACTCTGGTGGTAATTTTTTTGATAAAACAAATTTTTCTAAAATACATTAAAACATTATATTAATTAACCATAATTAGCTAAATATAAAATATCATATTAACCATACAATTTATTATCTCCTTTTAACTTATAACCTCAAAGTATAAAATTAAACTTCCTTAAATAACATTTTTAGAAAAACACATAACAATCCCAACAGCTGTGCTCCCATAAATGTATCCCAAAATATACATAATCATTTTAAAATTATATAACATAAATAATCAATTTTATAATCCTTTAGACATATAATCATCATTAAATGTATTAAACCATTATAGTTTCTAATGTTCATAAAATATCATCATCTAAATCATCCTAACTACATAAAATATGTATTAATTTCATTTAATTTGAACACTAATAACATATTCTCTAAAAACCAATATTTATATTACTTATAACAAGTGTTAAATATTCATCAATTTAATTGATATTTTCAGTTTACAGTTTTATAGATTTGGAAAAACCATAACCTATGAAACCTTTATATTCTAAAGTGTAAAATTCTACACAAAGTCTATTTTTTAATAAAAAAAATTGATCCTTATGTTTATACTCCTATTTTATTCAACAAAATTTTTATTCATTCAATAATTTTCACCATAGATAAATCTATAATCCCTAAATAAACTTAATCCTACTGAAAAACAATTTAAACAAAGAGGATCCTAAAAAATATTATTGAGGGATATAAAAATATTGGAATTCATTAACACAAATTAAAAGAATGAAAACATGTGATAAGGTATTCATTTTTCATAATGATACTCTTAAAACATGAATAAAACAGATCCATATGAGAAACACATATATATATATTAAATAAAAACATTTAAATCCATTACTATTATTGGAAATCAGGAAGAAAACTATTTGTAAAAAATCATGAAAATATTGCTTGAAAAATTAACCAATCACCATTAAAAGATTTTAAAATATTATTTCCTTGTGAAATAAATATATTTCCATAAAAATTACATAGAAGTAATAATGTATTTTTCTCATAGAAACACATTCATCACCCATGTTCACTCATAATTAAACCATCTAATAAATAATTAAGCCCCATTTAATTCAATAGGAGTAACCTATGGGGTTATATCTTTAATTATTCATCTCCATTGACTATTCATTACCCAATGCATTAAAGGGATATATCAGTATCACTCATCATTATGAGTAATATCAGGATCACCCATAATTATCTATTATTATCAGGAATTGAATATTGAAGAAAAAAATTAACCATTTACTTCTTCAGAAAAATACCCATGAAAAAATCATTTGATCCAATAGCCAAATCCCATTCTGTTTTTATATAAATGTTTTGGGAAATGACATTTTGCTTTGAAAACTCAATAATAAAATCATTCCATGAACAATTTGAATATTATCTTCATTTAAAAAAAATTAAAACTTATAGGTGAGGAATTATAATGAATAATGGATATGATGTCCAGAAAAGGTATTCAATCCATGTACATTAAGAATCATTCATTTTCATGTTAGAAAAAAAAACACAAAATATCTATTATGTTAAATGTTAAAGTATACCTTCTAAAACCATTATAACAAAGTAAAAAAACAAGTTTTAAATTAAAATTAAAATCCTTTTATTTATAAATATGATCATTCTTGAAAATTTTAAAGAGCATGAACATATAAGTAAAAGAGTTTAAAACATTTAAAAAACATTTTAATGTAATATTTCTTATTTATTTCATAACTTTTTAATGAATTTAAAATTGTAGGATAGATCAGGATAATAATATTAAAAAAATTCAATTTTATGGATTAATGTTATATTAAAAAATTCAATTTTATACACAACAAAAAACTTTTGGCTGAAATGGGATTAGTCTTAATAAAAAGAAATTGAGACGAGAAGTACATTACCTCGATTATGAATCACCATTAACATTCCCTCAATCATGTACAATAAAATTATATTAATTATTTAATTAATTAATAACATTTTTGAGTTTTATAATTTTATCATAGTCACTTTTATTTCATTTATCTCATTGTATTTTGTAGTTATTTAATGGATTAAGTTCATTCCAGACGTTTTGAGGTCATTCACCTCATAATCCTAAAAAAATCATAGGTAAAAAACTCTCAAATAGTTAATTATTCGAAAATATTCAGAATATTAATAATTATATTATTATTATTTTTAAACATTAAATAAAATTTTATAACCTTCCATGAAAGGAAGACATGAAAAATGAATCACATCGCTCTATGGAGGTCATATTCTAAACATGCATGAGAACTATGTTATCATTTTCTAGCTGATAGAAGGGTAAGAATCAATGTAATATATTATCTTTAAAAATCATCTCTATTTCATTAAAATCATGAATGTTGATTATATTTATGAAAATAACCAGCCTTTTGAGGCAGTGATGAAAAACGAAACGCATTGCTTCATAGATATGTTAATCCACATGTATGGATGAGAGATTATTTCATTTCTTATAAGATGGAAAGGGGGATTAAGAAACATTGTTCCATCTATATAATAATGTTTAAGTATATTTATTAAACTAATATTATCATATCATCATGGTTATATATTATTTCATTTAAGTGTAAGATTAGATAAACATGAAAACACTCATTTAAGAGTTTTCCCTACTCTATTGAAAACCTCATTTGGCTTAAACCTTTTGAATTTTGTGCTGGTTTTTAGTGTGAATGTGACCTATATGAAATGGGTAGGACATTTGGGAAGATATTTTGGTGGATATTGGTTTAGTTTAATAGGTGAAAATTTTGAGTATGAATGTTTGGGAGGTTCCCCTTAATACCTAAAATATTAATATATATTGTGACTATAACTCTTGTGAAATGGAAACAGGGTAATATAGTATATAATATAATCATGATTATGTCTACATAAATCCAACTGTTAAATTTATAAATGTTTATGTGGTATTTTGATCCTTATCTATTATTTTAACCCCTTTATTTACCCCTTTAAGCATAATCATGTTAACAAATTATTCAATATCTAACTGTACGGAATGTTATTTAAAAAAATTCAAGTGGAACATAAATTGACAATTCCTGATATATATGAAATGATTTCATTTAATTGTGTTATTATATCATCTTTATGAATTTATAATGATTTAAATGTAATTTTTTTATATAAAATACCATTTAAAGTCATTTTTAGAACTATTAAAAACATTAATTTAAAATTATCATGTAATAAATTTAATTACTATAAAAATCCTTGAAAATAAAATTATAATTATAATTATCTATTAAATTAATTTAACACTATAATTTTTATATGAAAATTAATTTTAAGGATGTTAAAATGATTTACCTTATTTTTCTATTGTTTTCGTAAGAACTACGATGGCATTGTGTAAGTGTTAAAAGTTATAATACCACCACTAAATAATAATAATAATTTATAATAATAAAAGAAAATTTATTATTAATAATAAACAATTATAATCATTCATAAATTATTCTTATCCCTAGAGAAACATATTATATATAGTTATAGAATGAGAGTGGTGTTTTTTAATTATCCTTTAAATAAAATAATATAAAGGTCAATATCAATGGAAAATATTACTAAATTTCCAACATTTTGAAACTTGGATAATTATGGTTGAAATATATTTATATAACTAAATAAATGAAAGTTTATTATTTATTTTGAGACCTTATCCCACATTTTGTAATCTTATTTAACCCATTTTATGTTTTACAAGAGTGATAAAAATTTACTATGTTACTATTCATAATGGCTATAACTGAAATTAACTTCATTTCAAAATTTGAGCCTCATAATTTGAAAAATTAAATCAATTTTTCAATACATAATTTGTATAAGTGTAATATTTCTACATTTAATATAAGTGTGTTAAATGTAACAACAAAAGGTTTTTAAAAAATTTATTTTTAAGCATAAAAATGAACTTTTTCTAAATATACAATACAATAATGATTATTATGGAATTAGTTAGATTATTTTTAACATAATGGGTATTAATTTCCTGTATAAATAAATTCAAAATATAATGGAACTTTTAAATTATATTATATAAGGAAAACAAATTGTAGATTTTCAAAAATTGATATTTTTAAATATTTATCCAAAAATAAATATTTTCAAAATAATATCAAAAATCAAATATAAGATAATTTTGACATGATTATTTCTAAAATTACATCCATTTTTTAAAAGAAATCTATAATTTTTAACGATTAATAAAAATGTTTGAGCACGAAATGTAGTAAAACATATTTTCCTTGAAAATTTATTTTTGATGATTAAAATGATTTTAATTTCATTCGTAGAATAATTATATATATTAAATGAGTGTGAATTTATTTTATTTTTTATACAATATTCTAATTTGGTTTCACTAGTATATAAATCTTATTTATTTTAATCTATTAAGAAAAAAATTTCATTTCACTAAAAAATTAGTTTAAAGACAAATATGTCACTAATACAAAACAATACATCTTCCTTTAGGAAAAAATTATAAAAATATATTAATTAATATTTATTTCATTAAGTAAATTAATTATGCATATTTTTCATAATACAATTAATCATATTCATACCCAAAAATCCAATGGTAATGTTATAATATCTATATTTAAATAGTAATATTTTAATAGTACATTGTGGTCCATTTATTAATGTTCATTCATATACCTCATGCTATATAAAATAATATTATTTAAATAAAATGAAATCCAAAAAATTATGTCATTATACTATAAACATCATACAATTCTATTTTGGTTCATTATTCATTTATGAATCTCCTCTCCATGTTCACTCAACATTCATGGTCTTTACATAGCATCGAGATGATATCTACACATGTAGATCCTTATGAATGTTTTGAAAGTATTTATCATTTTTTGAGATACTATTCTCTTGAACAACATAATTTTAAAAAGGTAATAGATTTATATAACTTGTCATGGAACTAAAAAAACCTTACATGAGTTCCATAGTATCATTTGAATTTACATAATATATTATGGTTAATAGAGCAGTTAAAAAACCTTATATATCACAAAATATGTTTTATTTTTTAGCATGGATTTATTACTTATCCCCTAGAATCTCGACTGATGAAAAAAATCAAAAAACGACAAGTCCCCACACCGATGGAAGATATCATATAAATGATCTATAAAATAAGATTTATAACTTTTTAGACCATATATTTCCACATACCTTGCAAATTATGTCTAATTTCCCTTCAATAACAATGTTATTTTCCTTATATATATCTAGGTAATCAATGGAGTAGACCATATGTGTTCCCATATAACAATATAAATATATTACTTATAGACATTGCTAAATTTTATCTTTATTTCATCATCCATATTCTTTTTCGTATTTTAATTTAAATATAAATGGATTGTCAATAGTTATCCATTCATTTAATTCTACAAATTAAAAAAATAGTTAAATTTTCCATTATGATCACTTTATGAAATATTCATAAAATCTAATGAAATAATCCACTAATTATAAAACTACCTAAAACCAAAATAAATATTAAATTTGAGGAATTAAAATGATTTGACTATATAAAAAATAGAACAAACTAATTACCTCTATTGGTGTCCTTTCAAATGTAGCAAATCCATATAATCCCTTTATTTACATATATTCACCTTACCAAGGTGGATATCAATGTAAAAGACTTGTATTATTACTAGTAAGGATTTATTTAACGTCACATAATTCAATAAAAGAGTCCCAAACTAAAAAAAATGTCATTTGTGTGATGATTCAACCTCTGATCGACTATGTTCACGAATTTACACAAAAATATTCAACATATTCACATTTCTCCCACATGGGCAAAGTGAAAAGAACATCTTATAAATTAGCGAGGACTAATATTTCAGGAATATTTTAGTTAACAAATTCTATTTAAGACAATTCATAAAGCTATTAAGTAGAGATAAGTTTGAACCAACGTCTCTTTATTTGCATATCATTTCTCAAATGGGTGATTAATTCTAATAATTTACTAAATCCTTTTATGTAAATATCCTAATCGACCATTGATTTTATCTTCATACCCGAGAAACATGTTATATTTTTGGAAAAAATAATTAAATCTTGTTCTATACATAATATTTAACACTTTATATCCTTGTTATGAAATTTATAAGAAGTAGTTTAACACTTTAAACTAAATAATGTATTTATTCATAATATAAAAAAATTGTATTCGTGAATTAAATAAATAAGATAATAATATAAAAGATTAAATATTTCATAAATATAAACCTATTATAATTATTTATAAATAGTAAATAAATAGTTATTTAAAAAGTTTTTATAAGTAAATAATATTTACAGTCGTTCCCTAATTAAATAAATATTAACACTTTAGATAATTTTAATATTAAAATTTATATTATCATTTTACATTGTATTAAAAATAAACACATTTATATTTCAAATATTTAATATTTATGAGAACAGAAATGTATTATATTCAATGTGATAATTTTATATATTATATAAAAAATTTATATAATTTAAATACTACATATTTTACATTTTAAATAAATTTATTAAATCCATTTACAGACCTTAAATATTGTTTAAATAAATTTCAAAATGAGTCCTCATAATATATATATTTTATATTATTTCTTAAAAATGTTTCATAAAACAAACTATGCATGTTTATATTTAGACATTATTATAATTTATAAACACATTATAAATTAAAAAGGAATGTAAATCCACTTTAACCCTTCATTACATCCAATAAACTATTTTTCTATGAAATCTATATCCCTATCATGGTATACTATAAAACATGTCAGGGTTCTTCACATGTAAAAACAATTATTAAAATAATGAAAACACTTTATTCTCATTTCAGTCACTTTTTTTAGCCATTAAAATTTATTCATTTTATTTTATGATGTGGTTTTGTGAATCCCTATCACATTTTCACTTTGTAAATAAAAACTACAATTGTTTTTTTGATATTTCATGTTGTAAAATAATATTTGTTTGATTCTTTGTTCCCTGAAATGATTTTTTTGACATCATTCTTAATAAGTGATGTAATTGTTCAAAATATACATTAACTATTGCACTCTTCCTATACCATAAGGTGGTTTGATGAGTTTTTTTTCACCATTAGAATTTTCATTAAATCATGCCACAGTTCTGGAAAAACAGAATTCAATATATTATTTTGCAAATAATTCATTAATCCAAATATCATAAAAGTCACTCTAACACCACTAATAGGTTATTATAAGGACAAATTATATCCATATATATCATAAATAAACATCTGATGAAAATTTTTAAATAAGATCAAACCATTTTTCTAGATTTAATAAAATTTAGATGAGTAACATATCAATTTTTCATAAATAAAAACTATGTTCAAGATTTCATTATAATATTTATAGAGGTCTATAACAAATAAAATTATCCCAACATTAAGGATAATTTATAGGTATTTTGGAATTTCACGATACCTAGAAATTATTCTCCCATTCTTATGGTCTTATAGAGAATTTTTTTATTATTAATGGAGGAATAGAAGATTAGATTTAAGGTGTTTATACACAAAATATTAAACAAATATTTTATGTACATTTCAAATGGAATAAACTAATATATATGTATTGTATCTCAAACTTTATCATGGTGTTTTTATGATCACAATCACTCACCTATGTTTCTTCATATTAATTTTTGTGAGATTCATTATTTTTTTATTGAATTCAATGTCTTGAATTTCATAGATTATTTAGGTTCCGTAAATTATTTTATGAAGGGATTATTGGAATCTATTTCAAATCCTCAAATACATATAAGATAAATAATAAACCATTTAAGATATTTGAAGTAAGAGGATTGGGCTATTCTTGAATGTGTACATCTATAGACAACACTGGCTACCTAGTGTAGTGTACCAGCTACCCAATGCCATTATGGAAGAACCTATTTTGTAATAAAAACTGAGACCTAGTATCGGTTGGATCTATTAGATATAAAACATGAAGATAAAATACAATGGCCAATATTATCTTTATGGTTGTTTCTTTCTATAATAACCAAGCTCTAGGTAAGCCACATGCTACCCAGTGGAGGCTACCAGGTATCTGGTACCAAGAAGACTGCTTCTCATGAGGTGAATTTTTTATGGTAATAAATACCAAAATTTTGGTCAACATCATCATTATTTTACTAAGTGATTTCAAGACGATTTTAAATCATTTTAGATAATGTTAATGTTCTCACTTGGCTCTTTATATGTACACCCATCACACCAGTTTCTATCTAAATTCACTCTAATGATCTATTAAAAGACAATCTTCAGTATTATAAATTCCACTCAAGAGGCATCATGTTTTAATTTTTTCATTGTATCTCTAATCTTACATCACAAATTTCCTCATCCTATATTATACAACCTTTCATAAAATGAATTTATAGGCTGATTTTAATAGGATTTCCCCAAGTAAACATCTTTTCCTCAACAACCATTCACCAATAGTTTACACTAAATTAAAAGTGCGGGATGGTTTACATGGATTCCAGTGAAGCTCTAGTCAGTATATACAAACCATGGTTTTGAGGGATGAGTTATTTTTCATTGATTAGAACATGGTATTTATAAAATACAACTCTCGAGTTGAGGGTTGGAGATGTAGGGGATCATAGAAAGATTTATCCTACCTATTTATCTATTCTGTTTCTCTCATATTTATTATTTTATATTGTATAATTTTACATAGATTTTATACATTCATTAATTCAATTCAATCATTTACACACATATAATTTTATTTTATCTTTCTAACCATGGATATAATTATCCAACAATAACATATTTTATTTGTCTCATTATTATTTCAAAATAAATTACTTTTAATTTTATCATTTTATTTTGATATTAATTTTTAAAAGTGAAATTCACCCCCCCCCACTTTCTATAATATTACACTATAAAATTTTATCAAAGTGATAGTTTTGGTTTTTATAAAAAATCTTGCTTTCAAAAAAAAATTATAAAAATTTATTTTTTCAAATATTTAATTAATTAAAAATATTTATTTTAATTATCACATCAAATTCTAATTCACATGCCCCTAATTTTTATCACAGTGATTACTCATGTTGGAAGAATTTAATTTCATATTTCCTTGGTACTATTAATTATTTTTTTTTGATAAATGGTAAGTCATGTGATTATTCCTACCAATGAATCAGAAGACAAATAGACTCGTAGAGACACTAAAAGTTTTGAATTAAATTTCTTTGCCATAAATTCCTTACATTATGGTAATCATTTAAATGAGTTCAAGAATGATCCCATATGAAAATTTTATTATGATATTTTTATGTTTCTTGATTTAACACATGAAGGATGATATATTTTTTAACATATTAAACTACATACATTTCATTATGATTTATGAAGTTTTACTACACATGTTGGTTATAATGTTACATGAATTTTTAGGATATTTACTGACATATACAATGATAGGAAGTTACTCTAAGATAATTTAACTAAATAAATTCCAATAATGACAATATTATGGGTGTTACTTAGTTCATAGGTTCTTAAAGTAATGTTTTTCAAGATGAAAAATATTTAACAAATATGGTGTTTGATGAACACATATTATCCTCAAAGATATAAAAAATAAGAATGAAATTATAAGTCGTGAACGATTCCAATAATTTTATAGAATTATTAAATTGATTTCCTTCAAGGATAACAATTAAAACACTATAGGGGATGTCATTCATTTTGTACTTCTTACCAAGAACATGTTTAATCGTTCCCAAAAGAATAACCCCAACATGTGACCCAAAAAGAAAAACTACATGTTTGAACCATAGGTGAAGTGATATAAATATAAAAAAAGTTTTTTCAAATAAAACTAGAGTTACCTTCCTATAAGAATATTCTTTCTAAAACTATGTAAATCCAAATGTATATTAAATCATGTAGGTTGAGTGAATATGATGATATCATGTACTCAGTTTCATCATCGATATCAAATGACGCTTTCTAGTAGTAGCACATGAAACATTTCAAAAATTATATGGTAGAAAATTATGACATTCCTTTTTCCTCATCATGTTCTCCATCTATTCAATCTTCTTTTTTTAAATTTTTTTTATTTGTCATCTGGAAACCTAAATTATAATGATTTTAAATTTTCCAGATATCAACATGAAAATGGATATCATCAACTATATTTTTAATATTTTATTCATTAAAAATAATATTATAAAGTTGTTCAATAAAAATTAGTTCATAAAAAATAAATTTATTTTCTCATAAATAAAAATGATTATGACATCAATAAAATCAGAAAACAACTAAATATCAATAATCTTGAATCCACTATTAAATACCACAGAAACACACTTCATAAAATAAACCAAGTTAACTAATTTTTAAACAGAATATTAGAATCTCAAAACACTAGAAAATAATATCTTAGATTTGGTTATTCCAATCATGAGTGATCATAAAAAAATTGCTCGAAATCTTAATTTCATAAAAGGTTTTCTCATGAAAATTTTTGTAATTGCTGATAAATAATTAGCACTTTAATCAATGATTGTAATTTTAAAAAGATATGATATAGAATACCAAATTCAATCCATATTTTTTCAAATCATTATAACATTATCCATATAAAAAAATTGTATTTAAAAATATTTATTTGTTAATTTATGTGTACGGTAGACTTTATGGTGGACGATACCATAAATCATATAATTTTGTAGTAAAATTGTCTCTAAGATAAACCCAAGATGCAATTTTGTACCTATTTTCTTATTTCTCAAGATATATGTGTCGTGACCTCTCCAATATAATTATTAATCATTAAAGATTACATGTTATCTTTTTATATAACTCTTAGAGTAATAAAATCATTGCATATACCATCTGTTGGTATAATTTAATCAGAATGAAAAAAAATTATTTGCAAAAGATTCATAACACAATTTATTTATTATTAGTCAATTTCTTGATAGAGGTTTTACAAAATCGTTCAAAAATTGGTTTTCAATGTTGTTTAGTCAAATAGAAAACATTTTTTACCTCATTTATATTTAAAAATTATTTTACATTTAACATAAAATTATTTTATAATGAAATTCTAATATTATTTAGTGAATAAGTGATTGAGTTATATATTTGGAATTGCTCCTCCATCAATATAGGTCAGATTATATTGTCAATGTTAGTAATTATCTTATAGTATTATATGTTCCCAAATATTATTTCAAAAATGATATGATTTGTAAATAATTCACATAATGTAAGAAACATAAATCCAATGTAAAATCTAATATATGAATTTATTATTCAAAATTTCATGAAATGATGTTCCTTGACATTTTTATCCATGAAAAAATTTAAGGCCTTGGAATATTAACTAATAGTTTTTAATCATTTATTAATTTAAAATAATCATATGGGAATATATATTATCTCAGAAAACTTAATCTCACAAATCCTTTATCATGTTTTCTAAAATGGTTGAAAATGATAAAAGTTTTAAAAATTATTATTATTTATAGTGATCATGGTTGATAATTTTATAATAATTTATTTAATTATTTTTATTACACCAAATTATGTTTTTTTATAATCCATGAACCCCTAAATAAAATAGGGTACTATAGAGGTGAAATCTTGTAATACAAAAAATCACACAAACTCTTTTAAATTTTTTTATTCTAATAATATTTTCAAAAATTAAAAGAACACCCCCTTTAAAATTTAATTAGAGATTTACATGCAAGAACTCATACTAATAGATCTTTCTTAAATCAGGTTAAACACATAGCCTTTTTCTCTCACCATGAACCCCAAAACATAAATATTCTCTTAATGATGAAAATTGGTTTCATTCCATGAAATTGTAACTTAATATATTTAATAAAAATTATTTTTGAAAATTCATGGAATTAAATAAGGGTCATCATGTAATTTTCTCTAAATGGCTTATCTAAAATAATCTAGATTAATTTGGTAATACCACTAAAAAATAAAATCTTGTTAAAAATGTTACCATAATGAATAAAGAATTATTAATAGTCAATCCTTGACACTCATCACTCAAAATCCATAAGAATATTATTGGAATTATCCTATCATATTAATTTCAATTTAATTAAATTGGATTAAAAAAAACACTTTTTTAAATGGATTTAATTTTAAAAATGTTTTCGTTGAATAAAAAACAAATTTTGAAACTATTATTTTTTAAAATGTTATTTTCAAACTATAAAAATATATTAATGGTTAAAAAACCCATAGAGCATGGTATAAACATATTTTAAATTATTTTATTTAAAATGGTTTTAAAATGGTAAATTTATATTCTACTCTCTTTTCTAAACACATCTCAAATGATATTTTAGTCATTAAAATTTAAAATGTTGATGTGATTTTCACCTATACCAATGAATGACATTCTTTTCAATTTCATGATTTAATGAAAATAGAATTTGATATGATATTCATGGGTGGACTAAAATTTCTCCATGGATTTCAAATATCTCAAAATTATGATGGGATATTTTTAATCTAAGGAACATTAACCGAAAACTCTTAAAATGATTCGTAATGGATCAAACAAATGAAATTATTACTCTAATGAGTATGAATAGAAATAATACATTGGATGAATCTGGTAAAATGGTTGACAATATAGTTTATAGAAGTATGATTAGTAGTATAATTTACCTTCATATAACTAGATCACGAATCATTTTTTGTGTTTCTGTGAATTCTCAATTTCAATAAAATCATAAAGAATCTCATATCAAATCTATCAAACGACTATTTCATTATTTAAACTTTTCTAAAAGTATGGATTTATTTTATCCAAAATGAACTCCAATGGAATTAAATTTTTTTACATTTTTTTCAGATCATTCTAACCATATAAGAAAAGTACTAGTGGAAATAACAATACACATGGAAAATAAATTGTCTCATAGAGTAGTTAGAATAAGAATATAGTTTCCCTTTCTATTTTTGAAGTCGAATACATACCTATTAGGGTTATCTATTCTCAAAAATCTATAGAACAATGTTACTTTCTTAGAATATGGTATAATATTTTAACATATCCCTATCAAATTCAATAATACAAGTTAGATCAATATCAACGAAGATAATATCTATAACTCTCTAGTTAAACACATTGACCATTTTCACCATTAACTATTAGATCACTTCCAAAATCGATATATCTTGTCATATTTGTTCCCTAATGAATATTGACATGCTGATATTTACACGAATCCTCTATCCATTTATAGTTTGAAATTCATTAAAGGTTAATTATGAATGGTTTTCTTAAGATATTCTTCTTGTTTCCTATTAAAATCTAAAATATTTTAAAATATATTTTAAAATGTACCAAACATTTTTTTAAGATGTATTTTTTCTATTCTTTTAGTTTTTATATTTGATATGATTACATTATATCATATGTGTTTTTATTTTAGGGGGATTCTTAAATATTTAAATGAAAAAAATTCTTGATAATATATATTTTTTGAATATTTATTTAATTTCACAATGATTTCTCTTAATCGTAAATTTTCATAATAGTATCTAATTTTCATAATATTAGTCTTGAATATATATATATATATATTTATATATTAATTTTGATGAAGGGGTGGTGTAATGGGAGCGGGAGGCACTGATAAATCGCACTGGTCATGGACACCAATGAAGTCTCATCCTATTCTCATACGTACTGAATCATCTTTCCAAACATCGAGGGTTAATATTCAAGGACCATAGTAGTGAATCTATAAAGGAATCTTTATTCTATGATTTCTGTAGTGGATAATTTGCAACTCTAAAAGACCGTTTTTCACAATGAATAGATGAAAAAGGTAATATCACTCATGTTACAGCCTCGTACAATGCTATCTCAGAAAAAATTGAGCACTGTATGTTCTCATTTATCGCTCACATTGCATTTTCAAAGGGTATGGAATCGTGGAAAACTTTAGAACAATTTTTCTCAGTATTCTTCGATATGGTGTTTCTATCACTTCATGTGTGTTTCTCTTGGAAATGGGTTTTTTCATTTCCTTTTACATTATTCTTACTTTAAACCCACAACCTAGAGTACTAGTATATTGAATCTTAGGCTAGGAATCCTCATAATTTCGGATTGTAAGTTTACTATTATCCATATTGAGCTTATAGAAACCTGTAAAAAGTTTTTGGTGAAAACTCAGGGCCTAAATTGGTTTCTCTGGCATCTAAAAATTCTTTTTGACATTGCATATGTGATTTGAATTCCAATTTGAATCTACAGTGTAACAAACAAGGTTAGTTAGGGTCATTATGATACTATATTGGTATAAATTTATTTTATTTATTCCTTGATTTATCGAGTGTTTATTTCTACTCCTATGGATGAGGTTACTCTTAAATTTGAATATGAAAAGGCACCACCTTTTTGGAGTATTGTGGTATTATAAGACATATCATATATAATTCTAGTGGTAATGTAGTTTTTACTAGCTATAATATTAAAGGCCATGACTTCCTTCATTATAGAAGGAGGAAGAAAGGTTATACACAACAATATTTTGACCAAACAAATTCTAAAGATTTTATGGCTGAACATCCCAATAGGGAAGAGACTTCAACATCTGTTCATGAGTCAGATAACCAATACCTCTGTGATGAATATGGTTTACTCGATACTCATATATAAAATCCTATTAGACCTCATTTTCTCTATAATGAAATTGTTAATATAGTAGCATCCCAAGAAGGTACAATTGATAAAAATATTTATAAGTAATTTGATGATAGTATGGTTTCAAGTAATCATCTACACTGGATGGTGTGGGATTTAATTTGTGGCCAGAACATAAGATGATTATCTATAAAGTTTACAAAATAAAGGGAAAAATAGATGCATCCACCCTAATAAAATCAAAATAAATGATTACTTCCACTTAATTAGAGTTGGGAAAATCTATAAAAGGTTGTTCGGCACCTGAAAGAGGTAAAATGATTTCAGGTTAGTTCAATGACTCTCAAACTATTGAAATCTCTTTTGGTCCATCAAATAAAAATATGGACTGCGAACACTAAATAGATATCTTGACTAATTCGATTTATAATGATACAAATAATCAAAAGTACAAAAAAAAATTTAACCGATAAGATCGAGGTCAATTTGATGGTTTCATTACCTAGACCACAGTGTGTGGTTATGCAGGACACTATAACCCCTATTGAAAATGCATCTCGAATACAGACTATTTCTGATTCAAAATTTGTTGGTAAGGAGTTGATGAGTACCAATCACATTGAAACATCGGTAGTTTCATATAGAAATACCCTTCATTCCCCTATATAGGAATGAAATGAAATTAATTTCATTCTTACTAAGCCTAGACATAAGCAGGTGACCCCCAAATCAATTTTTGATGGTCTCAAAAATAATTCAGATACTACACAACTCTTTAAAAAGAAACTCTTATATAGGGATGAAATAAGAGACACAATGTTTCCAATTGAAGTACTACATCTAATATTAAAAATTTAAATAGTAATTTATGTATCTATAATCCATTTTTTATTCTTATTTCCATTAGCAGTGATGAATATGGGAGAATAAAATTTTGTGTTTCTAGACCTAATATCATGATGACTGATGTTATGTAGTTGACATCAGATGATGATGAGGGATCGTGGATCCAAGAAAATATATAGAGAAGGGGAATTTAACCTCATTTTAGGGGTGGATGCATGCCTAAACACAATATGGACACTCTCTCTCGAGCTAGTTAATGAATCTTGTTCTCATTTTTTGACTGCCATTTCCTTTCTATATTAATTTTCTTATTGAATCAAGAGTCTCTTTGAGCCTCAATCATATATATATATATATGTATTACTTTTTATTCCTTTGATATTTTTTATTTCAAATTATATTTATAAATTCAATTTTTTAATACGCATAAAAGTATATATATATATACAAACATCTATAAAAAAATTTATCTCTCTAAAATAACTATAAAATTATTTAAAAATATTTTTTTCCAATTCTATTCTCTAACTTTTCATTTTATTTTTAATTATTGTAATGAAATTCAGAAAAAACAATTCCAAATTGGTCACAGTTTTGAAGAATATCCTCTATAATATCTTTCCTAGAATACACCATACAATTATTGTAGTGTAACCCTTAAATTAAATTTTTCCATTGAAATGTTATTTATATGACTTATTTTTATGTATTTCTTTTTTTATTTCTTTTATTTTTATTCTCTCACTTTGATATCTTCTATTATTTTTCTTGTTCATTCCTTATCCCTCTATAAAAATAATAACATTTTTGGTATTTTGTAATTAAGAATTTTTTTTCATGTTTTCTTTCTCTTTTTATTTTTCTTATTTTTCTTTTTCTTTCATATATCTATCTATAATAAAGATTTTTTTGTAGTAATTTTTATTAATATTTTTTTCAACTCTATTTTTTCCAAGTCCTTCTTATTCAAAACAATTTTGAATTTTTAAAAAATTCATAAACACACTAAGATTTGGGGAAATATTTTTCTCAAATATATTAATCATTCGATATTTTTTCACTACACACAACACTAATTATATCTTGTGTTCCACATAATAGTGGTTTTATGTTACGTTACAAGAAACACTATGTTTAAATGAAATGTGGCATGATATTAAAAAATTAATTTTTAAATGATAGTTATCTAATTGATATTGGAATGGTGGGCATGAGTACAGTTAAATTGTTTTTTAAAATATATGGTGTAACCATGTATATCCAATGAATTCGTTGGTTAGTAACTAATAAAATATTAAAATAAAAACTATTTGAAAATAAGGGAAATATTTCTCTCAAACATCATTTTTATTAAAAAAACATGTTTTCCCCCAATAGATAATTTTTTAAAATTAAACATAATAATATATATTCAACAAACTATTTAACATTAATGAGATATGAATTATAGAGAACATTTAAGAATAAATATTATTTTTCACTTAAAAGAGCATTTTTCTAAAATGATGTTTTGTATCATATTTCAGAAATTATTTTCACACTAAATTTGAAATATTTAAAAAAATAATTTGAGAAATTGAATTTTATTTTCTCAATAATGCATTAAAAATTATCATTGAGTGATATTTTTAAAATTTTCTAAAAATATAATGTATTGATAAAAAGAGACAAATATTAAATATTATTTGAAAACAAAATTTCATTTAAATTATTTATAAATTTAAATTATATTCTATATTGATTTTTAATAAATTGTAAAATTTTACATCTATTAATTAAATTTCTCTCATTGTAATTATTTACAAATTTAATTCTGATATAAAATCCCTAAATACGATTGAAAATATTTTCTTGGAAGACCATCTTTCTCATCATGTCTGTGTGATTAATTTTAAATAAAATTTTTCCACATCTGTGAATGGAATTTGGAAAAATTATTCCAAACTATTAATAATAATATATATATATATATGATCTAATATTTTCAAATTGATTTTTTAAACATATAAAATAAAAAAATTAAACAAATTAATTATTGTGGTTAAGGTAAAAATGGGTTTATCGGGGGTTAAACTAAACTGATAAGGGATTAAATGAACTAAAACCTTATCTGAAATATATTATATAGAAATATTTAGGCCTTATAATTTATAATTATCAACAATATTCCATTTTTAACCCTATTGAAAAGTGGAAAACATGGGTTCAACCTATTCATTTAAAAAATTACATGTGTGCCACTCACCTAACATATAAAAGGCCATGCATAATCCTCTCATATTCATAGCATAAAAAAAATTTGTAGGCCAATAAATACACAAATAATTTCAATTGATGCTTAATATTATCCTAGAATCCTTATTTTTGGTATAAATCTATAATTGAAAGGCGTTTTGTGGAAACCTAATGAGGTTACCAAAAACATTCAAAACAATATTCAAAGAGAATTTTTATTCTATTTCTTACACCACATCCTTAAATTATTATTAAACCATGTTAATATAATAAACATAGTGTATTAAATATAAATATTTATTGTTATGTCAATTTTATTAACTAAAACCATATATTCTATGATCTAATATGTTACAAAATCATTCTTTCTGTATACCGTAGACTACAACCTCATGAACCAATGCCTTTTGTATTCCAATTACCACCTCTAACTGTCAAGTATGATGATGGATATAAACAATATATATGATATTTGTGACTTAATTAAATATATTTAGTCATTATTACATGTATTCGATTTTTAATTTCAATTGATTAGGGTATATGATGACATCTCTCATGTGTATGGAAGACTACCGCCTCGCGAAGTTATATAATTCATTTTCACTAACATTTTACATGGAAGATAATAATGGTATAGTTTTTGAATATACGTGATATAAAAGAAATAATTATTATACTAATATAATATTCATAATTATTTAAAAATAATAAATAATTATCTATCATACATTTTTACTCCCTGAAAGATGAAAATGTCATTCATGTACATGTGGACTACCACCTTGACAATGTAATATAAATCTACTACCATTTCCACACCACTTGGATGATATATATAATTATATTAAAATATATAATATAATATTTTTTATATTAATATATTTATTTGATGATAATATATTACTTACCTCCTCTCTATTTTGATCATTGAAAATTGAAATCGTTACTCATGCGTGTGTATGGCCTATTGTCTCCATGATCGTTACATACATCATTTATCAAAACCATATTACATGATTGGATATAAGACTATAGTCTATGTAAAAATATTATTATAATTTTATAATTATTATTCTATAGGATATTTAACCACAATCATATTAAGAGGACTAGCATTAAAAAATAAAAACATATACGAAAAACCAAGAGGTTATTACCAGAAACATGACTTTTACTTATAATTTTTAATAAAGATATTATAAACACACATAATAAAATAATATATATAATGATATTTTTAATTTTTCTTATTTATTACTTGTTTAATAAATTTATATTTATTATATAGGATGTTAGAATTAGTATTATATAATTCGAGAATTACTATTAGATATTTTCGTCTCAATTTTAATTTTCTATTTGAAATATTCTATATACACCATGTGTTTATTATATATAGTGTATATACTAATAATGAATGTATTTTATGATTATTTTACATAAATTTTTTGTGTTAAAATATCAATTTCAGCATCCCTATTTAATGTGGATTCCGCACAAATATTAACAAATCGATCAGGGATTTTTTACTCAATTTGTCTTATATGTGACCTATGCATATATTATGAAACTATTATAATTTAAAAGGTGTATATACAAACCCTTTGAAATTTAATATCATAATTTTTTACCTCATTATATGTTAATTTTAATTTAATTACTTTCCTTAAAGTTGATTACATTTCAATGTTACAAAAGTTGTAATTATTTTATATTTATACCTTATCATTTAATCATGGATGTTTTTATTAGGTTTTTAAGGTTAAAATATTATGATTATTATAACACGAAACTGATGAATTTTCTTCTAATATTATTATTTAATTATAATAAATATATTTTCTTTATTTTGTAGTAAGTAAGCACTTGATAGTTAAAAATAATTCTTTAATAAAAATCATTTTTAGTAAAAATCCATTTTCTTCCAAAACAATGTTTTATAAAAGTTTTTATCAAAATGTTTGTAACATTTTCATAATAATTTTTTATTAAATAAATTTTTACTCAATCATCAATTTTTAAAATAGTTTTTATATGTAGTCTTCATTAAATTTTCAAAAAAAATTCACCATTTGATTTTACTGACAATTTCAAAGTATTGTTTGTGTGAATCCCGAATTGAATTTCCAATCATTACGACCATTATTTTCATTGAATATTTCTTTATATTTTTTAAAGTTTATTTTTAAGGGAAATTATTTTTAAAAAATATATTTTTTAAAATTTCTATCAAAGTGGAAATGATGTTTTTCTCAAGAAATTTTTTATATTTTTTATAATTTCTCATTTACATATTTTCAAGTTTATCATCAAAGAACAGAATTTCCAAAAAAAATTTCTTTTAAATAGTTTTCTTTAAATATTTTTTATTTTATTAAAGAAACATTCCATGTGATTTATTCTAAAAAATTATTTTTTATCCAATATGACATACCCAGATGTAACTTAGGCTTTACTACGGATAAAAACAATTAATTACATTATTATTGATAATCTGAAGAGTTTAAAATGACAATGTTTTTATGAAACTGATTTATCTTCCATGGGTTATAACATGAGAAAATTATTATGAAACTCATTTCTTTTTCCATGGCCTATTCATTGATGAGATGACTAGATGATTATAAAACATATATCATTTACAATGATTATTATATGATGAAATGTTTACAAAACCTATACAATTACCATGTGTTATGTTATGATTAAATGATGAAATTAGTGTGAAACCAGAATCATATACATGTCTTATGCAATAATTATATATTTTTTAAAACCTATTTATTTAGATTTTTTTGATTTGATGGTTGTTATAGGATCTTTAGTAACATAACTTTACAGATTAAGTGATGGGTGGGACCTATATCACTCTAAAATTCATTAGGTAGTTATTAATGTTATACAATATCACAGGGTACATGGGAGATTATCCAAATATTGAAATAGGGTACACATGAGGTTATCCCATGTACAAAAGAGGGTACACATGATCTCTTTTAAATAATGAAGCTTGTAATTAGGTGTTTATCCCAAGACAATCATATTATGAATAAAATGTGGGATTTGTAATTTACAATATTCGATATTATTGTATAATCTAAAAATTTATGTCTTATGAAAATGTTATGATCTTATGGAAAGCGTGATTTTATTTCCTTTTTATTTATGTCTTATTAAAAACCAATATTTATTCTATGATTCAATAAATGATATTTGATATTCAAGGTATGGTTTTTATATTTTATAGTCTTGTTATCAAATCTTAACACCCACATTATGTTAATGTATTTTTCTTGTTTACCCTTACTGAGCATCTGGGCTCACCCATTCTTACATTACCTTTCATTTTGTTATGAATAAATGTTCTAAGTAGGGGTGGTTGTCAATATTACTAAAAGATGAGATATTTATGGGATATTTTTATTATTTAACACCAGATTAGAGGATTTTAAAAACAGTATCCAAGGACACTAAACTATTATGTTTTTTATACAGTTTCTGTGTAATGAGTTGAATATTTATCTAAAAATAAATAATATATATGTATGAAAATATTGGATCTATATAGTTGGTATTTTAAGAAATATTTAGTAAAAAATTAGAATCAATATTGAGAAAACAATAATGACATCCTTAGGTATATTTTATATTTTATATTTAGGGGTGTATTTAAGGACAACTCTAAGGATGAGTCAATATATAGGAAAATGTCATGGTGTTATGGTAAAGGATATAGAAAGTGTTTTTATATAAATTAAATCCATTTGTGGATAATTTAATTTGATGTATCTCTGTAATATATGTACCTAATTGTAATAATTCTAAAAATTGATCATTAACCTAGACTGTATCATCACCTAGAGCATAAAATGAGCCTTAATATACAACTTATTTGACACTCTCAAGAGATCATCTATGAAAATTCACAAAAAACAATTATTAACAATAATAAAGGATTTAAATGTATGATAATTATGAATGACCTAGGATAAACCTAATTCATCATATATTATGAATACAGAGTCATGTTTTCAAAATCCATTAGGTCATTTTAATGATTATATTTCCTTCCCATTATGATTAAAATTTCTCACACTATTCTTTTTTGTTTTATTCAATGGGTAACCCAAAGGAATTTGGTTAACATTGAATGTGAAGGAAAATTTCTTGATGAAAATTAAAATGTGATGATGAATAGATCCATGTTTATTTTTATTTTTTCTAATAAGTTATCATGTATCATGATTAAAAACATGAACCATAACCAACTCATGGACTACTAAACGAATATAAGGATAATGTTCACTGTGTGTTTGGGTAGTGGAGACCATGGAAGAATGAAGATACAGTTCCCTAAATGTCAAGAATGTAAAAATTATAACTCAAGGTGATGTCTTAATGGGATTAAAATATTTTTTTGGTGTGGGAATGAATGAGACAAATAAATTGTTTGTAAATGAAGAATGAAAAGGTTGGTAAATTTAATGGATGAGAATAATGGCCTCCCTAATGTATCATTGATTATTGAATTTTTTAAATGTTGGAAGTATAGAAACTATGCAAATCGATTTTCTAGGGGGGTGAAAATTAATATGTTCAGTAATGTTTTATGAGTAATTGATTTTCTATTTATAATAAAGATACTATGAATGATATATGAAAGTAAATAGTAATTATGGTATAACACGATGAGTTCTAGTTAATAGATTCAGGAAGAGGAAGAATAATTGAAGTGTTTATGTTCTGGAATTCAATTTTTTTTTATATATGAATCATAATAAATATTAGGATTGATTATATTTATATTTCATTTAGGAGTTTCAATAATATATTAAATGTAACTGATTGAGTAGAAAATTGATTAAATAGAAAAGTGGTATTTTTTATATGGAATATATCCCTTTATATATTTTGTATATTATGATAATGATGTTTCAATAAATGGATGTTGGATATGAATATGTATATTAGATAGTACTGAATACATTGGAACTGATTAATGATTTTTTACGCATTTGTTTATGCAATTATTAATAGTGTTTTCATCATTTCTGGATATAATGAATATATCTAATAATATGTGTTTAATATAAAGAATTAGTAATAATATATGTTTTCAATAAGGTTTTATTGTAATTTAGGTTATTATCATGTTTCAAGAGAATACATGATGACGATGTTCAAATATTTAGTATGTGGAAATTATGAGAAACATTATATCATGTTGTTCATTAATGGTAAGTTGAATTTGTTAAATTTAGTTAATTTACTAAAATAATTTAAATTTTGAATGGGTTCTAAGTTTAAAAATATATAGAATTTTTTATGTCTAAATTTATATTAGTTTTTATTGATTAATGTATTAATTTCATAGATGAATGTTTATTCATATTGGATAACCATATATAACTCGGTTTACGAGAGATAGACTGAATAACTTATCCTTCAATTATGGATCTTGTGATCTGTTAATACATTAGGGGATAATGTTAGCTTAAATTCAAAGAGTAATAAATGGAGTGAAAAATGATTGAATTAAAAATAAATGATGAAATTGTGATTAAAATTCATAGGAATAATATTCCCTATGTATATTAGTTCCTTTGAAATTCTTGATTATATATGTATAGTATAAAATTGATTGGTTCTTCCACTGCACCTCTATCTGGTTAAAGTTGTGTTCTAAGTATTTTTCATGTGGAAGTGCATACTTTATCCATCACAAATACTAATGTCATAGATCTTACCACTGGATCATGATATTTCTTATGAGGAATAACGAGTAGACATTTGGATCAAATAGAGAAGGTTAGGCGAAACAAATACAACTTACATTGTAATTTTGTTTGGTGAAACCTCTCGGTTTAGGATGCTAAGTGGGAACCTAATTATATAATAAGGCATGAATATCCTCATTTTTTGGATAAGGGTGAATAATTTCAAGGTATAAATTCATTTTATATGGGGTAGAATGTAACACACCAATTAATTATGATTTTTTTCAAACAAATTTATACTTTTAAATATTTTTTAACATGATACAATAAGTGTATAATTCATTAAACATAACACTATGTTAATATTTCATTAAATGCAGCACATATTTATAATAAAATGTGGAATACAATTAAAATATTATTATTCAAAATGATAGTAATCTCCATGAAATTGGAATTGAGGATATGAATAGTATTTACAAAATTGTAAAACTATGTGGTTTATAAATGTATAATAAATTAATTATTTGAAGCCGAATTAATCAAATATGAAAATAAAAACTATTTGAAAATAAAGGAAATATTTCTCTAGATAACATTTTATATGAAAACAAATAAATTTTGCCTTTATAAATATGACAACCCAATTTTCTTGATCTATTTTAATGAAATTTAAATATTATATATATATTAATCTATTTAACATTCATCTTATGTATTTTTTAGTCATGATAAAAGAATAAATCCAATTTTAATTTTAAAAATTGTATTTTTCTAAAAAGTGGTTTTGTCATAATTTTTTCACTTATTATATATATAATTATTTAAATGTTTCAATTTTTTTTAAAATAGTGGTAATTTTTTAAATATTCTTTAAGAAATTATCTTAGGGTAATTTTTTGACTATTTTATGAAAAGACTAATTTTTTATGAATTATGAAAAATACTAAATTTTAATTGAAATCTGACTTTTTATTTAAATAATTTTATTGATAAATTATTTTTTAAATTTTTGTTAACATTTTTTTCAACTATACATATATTAACACTTTTTAAGTTATTTTAATCTTTTTTTAATTTATTTTTCATAAAAATACACTATAAACTATTTAACATTTTCTCCTTGAAAATGATTTTTCTCGACACATCTAAGGGATTTCTTTTAAATTACCCTTTTCCACTTCATTGAATGTAATTTTAAAAAAATTAATTCAATATTTATAAAAATAATAATTTATATTTTATAATATGATTAAATTAAATTTTGATCTAAATTAACTGCAAAACACTAAAAATTATATACTATCATTATAGTTAAAATGGGTTTTCTGGGGGTTAAACTAAAATCATAAGGGTAACAAAAACCTAAAAACTTTTCTAAAATATACATTCTTGAAATATTTATAATTTATAATGTATAATTATCATATAACACCGTTTTTACTTTTTTCATGTTAAAAATTTGGTTACACATTTTTATTTTCAAAAATTGCTTATGTGTTAATCACCTCAGTTATAAATGGTCACCCTATCTCATCTAGTATTAAAACCATCAAACCCTTTTGGATCAGAAATGTCCTGCCAAAATAACATCCCAAATTCCATAATAAATACCTATATTCATTATATTTGGCATAAATTCATCTTGTGAATATTTTTCCTACAAACCTAATGAGGATTCCCAAAGATGAGGTTTCGTTCTTCAATGAGTATTTTTCTTTAATTTCATCCTCCATCTCCTTTAGTTATTAATAAAACATTATGATTTTATATCCTAAGTAACAAAACCATAATTAAATGTTTTTAATTTTAATATAATTACGTATATCTGTATGTAATTCCATCAAATGGGTTCTGAAATCATTGTTCATGTGTATGGAGAATTATTGCCTCGCAAACCAATGTCATTTTTTTATTACCACCTATAACAGTTGGAAGTGATGATGGATATAAATTGTATATAAAATGTTTATAACATTAGTATTCCTATATAATATTTATATATATATATATATATAATTTAAATTCATTATGGTATACGATAACATTTCTCGTTTGTACGATAGACTACCTCCTCACGATGTGGTGGTATTTGTTTTCCTAAACACTTTATATGGAACATAATAAGGACAATGTTAATGAATGTATTTTACATAAATAAAATAATTATGAAATTAATTGAATATATATCATCATGAAAATATAATATATCATTTTATTTCTTACATTTTCACTCACGGAATTATGATATCATTTTTGATGAACGTTTGGACAACGACTTTCAAGAAGTGATGTGACTCTCTTTTATTCTCCACATCACATGTATGCTATATATGTAAGTAAATTAAATTGAATAATATTTTATATGTTATATTATTTTATTTTTTCAAATATAATATATTTCGTACCTCCATTAAATAATGATCATAGAAAAATGTAAATGTTACTAATGCGTGTGTATGTATTATTGTCTCCATGAATGTAACACACTTAATTTATCAAAACCACATTTCAGGATTGGTATTAAAAGGGTAATTTATATAAAAATATGTTAATTATGTCATTATTTTTATTCTTTATAATATGGTTCCATGATAAAAGTAAAAGTACTGAATATAATAAATCAAAATATATATGAAAAACAAGTCAATAATTACTAGAAATGTGACACTAAAATGGAATTGTAATTTTAAAAGGTATAAAATGATATAATTAAATTATATAAATTATTATATATGTAATGTTTTTATTTATTACATTTATAATAAACATATAGTTATAAAAAATGAGGTTTGAATTAGTATTAAAAAAGACAAAAATTTTGGTTAGGGATTTCCATGTCACATTATTTTTATGTGAGACACAAGTCATATTCACCATGTGTCTCTTTTTTATGGTGTATATAATGAAAATTAATGTATTTAATGACTAAGTAATTTAAATTATTGACATTTAAATATATATTTTATGATCCCCCTTTCATGGGGTTACATTTCAAAAGGTAGAAAATCGTTAAGGGGATTTTGTGTAGATTTTTTTTCTTTGAGACATATAATTATGTTATGAACCTTTCTTATTTTATGAGGTTTATATTTATTTCCTTTTATAATTAATCACATGAATTTATTTATCAATAATAATATGTTTAGTTTTTTTAATTATTATTAATTCATGAATCTTATATTTTAATGTTACCAAAGTGGTAATGATTTTATGTTATAATCACATTGTATAATCTGGATTGTTTGTGATATGTTTTTTATGATAAAATATTGTGATCCATATCTCAATAAACTCATGAATATTATTATCCTATTTTTATGTAATGACAATAAATTTTTCTGTTTCATTTTACTCTCTATATTTACTAATGAGTTCAAAAATAATGTTTTTATGAAAAACCATTTTTCTATCAAATCCATTTTTCTTAAAATTTGATATTTTATAAAAATGTATTTAAATTAACTAACATTTTTTAAAAATAATTATTAAATACATCTTTATTTGTGTTTTAAATTTTAAAATACAATTAGAATTAATCTTCATGTTGTTTTTAAAACTAATTCATGGTTTAATTTTACAAAAAATTTAAAAAAATTATTTGACTGAGGCATTAATGAAATTTACCACTATCTGGAAAATTATATACTTATATTATTATTTTATAATTTATCAATGATTTTTTAAAATGAAATTATTTTCAAAATATTTAATGTTTTGAAAAGTTTTTTCAATGTTGTAATTATATTTTACTAAATTAAAATTTTAAATTATTTTTATAGATTCCTTTAAAAGATTTCATATTTATTTTCAAAGAATATGATTTCGAGAATGGTATTTGTTTCAAAAAATTGATTTTCAATAAAAATATACATTTCTCAACAAAAAAAACAATGTGATTTATCTTTCAAATCCTTTTCCATAAATGATGGTATACATTGGAGTAACTTGTTTTTTACTGGGGATATGAACTGAGGATACAATTATTATTCCATCAGTAAAGGGATTATGATGAAAATATGTTTATGAAACTAGTTTCCCTTTTATGAGTTATACCATTAAAAATTCATGAGAAACCTATTTCTGTTTTCAATAAGTTATTCGTTGATTATATGATGAAGAAAATTTGTAACAAATCTCTTTTCTGAATGTTATTATTTGGTGAAAATATTTCAAACCCCATATCATTTTCATGGGTTGTGTTATGATGAAATGATTAATTTGTTATGAAAAAAATTTCATTTCCATGAGTTATGTTATGATGAAATATTTTATCAAAACAATTTCATTTCATAGGTTATAATATTGTTAATTTTCTATGATCTTATGCAACATAAATTTATGGGTTATCTCAAGCATAATATTGGTACATGGATTTTATCCCAATCACACAATGTTATGAATATAATGGTGTGGAGCCTTGGTATAATATTCTCTATTCTTATGTGTATTCCATAAATTTATGTCTTATACCAATTTTATTCTCTCATTGTTCATGTTATTTGTTTTCATTATGATTAATATCTTATGAACTAAAAATAAACATTCTATGAATCAATATTATATCATTGATAATTAATGTGTGGTTTTCCAATGTTATTCTCATGATCTAATACCATTATAAACAAATTAGTTTTTACTTGATGCCTTGTATACCCTTGCTAAGCATCTGACCTCACCCATTCTTTTGTTTCCTTTCCCTAGGTTTTGAATAAATTTTTTAAGTAGGGTATTTTTTTTGAAGAGTACTAAATGGGTATATATTTATAGTAGTTGTTGAAGTTATTTTACCATTTTCAAAGATTGTGTAACATGTCTCCAAAGACACTAAACTATTATGGTCCTCCTGGGGGATATTGTGTAATGTATTGAATATTCCTCTAAAAATATTTAATATATATTTATGAAAATTCAATAATTCTATATTTTCCCATTATTTATTCTTTAAAAATCATTATTATGCTTCTCTCTTCTATTTTTATTCCTAATTGATTTTGAAAAAGGTGGAGAACTATCTTAAAATGTAAAGGGGAATTTTTTTGTGCATAAAATATTCTTACAAAGTGGTGCTTCATGAGACATAAAAAATTATTTATATTTAATAAAGTCATGACAGATTATTACATTATCTCAATTAATAACTATTTAAATATTAAATTTATTCTCAATATATATCATCTTAATACTATGATTTATTTTTCTGTTCTTTTGATCATAAAAAGGATATATTTTTATACCACTATCTTTCATGGTTTTCTCATGTTAACAGATAGTCACCTATGGGTCTAGAATTATCAATTATGTGACATTGAGTGTTTTTAATAAATTAAATGTGGTGAATTACAAGCAATCATTATGTATCGTTAAATCCTTATTAGTGTCATAGTAAAAAATATTGATTCTTATACATTCCTTGTAATAGAGTTCAAAGATCCAAAGAATGGTTTTGAAGTTAGTGGATGATTCTATACTTGAAGGTGTGGCAGTACATATAAAACTAGATTTGTGGTTCAATTATAGAGGAACATTCATATAGTCAAAACTCTAACTGACCAGCCAAGGGAGGTGCCCCAACCATGTAGTGGATCTCACAAATTTCATCCTTCCTGGAAAAAGGACATCATTTGGATATTGTCTTGTACCGGCTATATAGAGGTTTTATTCATGAATTTTCATTCCATAGGTGTGCCACCCACAACCTGGTGGAGGAGACTAAGTATCCAGTTGTATATGGGATACTTCCCTTGAGGTGCATTTATTATGGTCATAAAGACCTTAATTTTGGTGTAACTTATCTTTATTTCAGTAGGATAATTTTAGAATATTTTAGAACTTTTAGATCCTATAAAAGGCCTTCATTTATCCATGGAATCTCACCCTTCACACAAGCTTCCATAGAAATACTCTCAAAATATCATCATATGGAGAAACTCTATCCTTATCAATTTAACATAAGAGAATTAAATTTCAAAATTATTTAAATTCTCCCCAACCTTCTCTCTCAAATCTCTTCATCCACCATTATTCCACGTTCCATAAAAAATATTAGTTAGTGGTTTATAATGATTTTCCCTTTAGAAAACCACTCTTTCCTAAACCACCATTCAACAATGGTTAACACTCCACTAAAAATGTGTGACGGGTAATTTTGATATCGATTAAGGTCAATAGGATTTTCTAAAGTCACAATTATGATTGATGGGTTTTAGGTGAACATTGAAGTCAAGGTATGTATATATTAGACCACTTAATTTGAGTGGAATAGATATATGTGGTCACATCGAGCTTTCTTTTAACTCCTTATAAATTTGGGTTTTGTCTTATTTACTTTTTTTAATTGCATCATTTTACAACACCTTTCATAATTCAATAATCTTTTTATTATTTTTTCTATTCTTTTACATTTATTTTATCATTTAAAAAATAAATAAAATTTTCTAACTATCGAGTATTCAATTTCCCACTTTATTACTTCAAAATAATATAATTTTGAAATTCAATTATATTTAAAAATAAAATATTAAAATGGAAATTTATCCCTACTCATTACGTAATATATGACCAATAATATAGTCCTCCAAGGAATCTCCATCGACTCCCAAACATCTCATATGAATTAATTCATAATTTAAGTGTTTCATAAATTTTTAAAAACATTAAAACATAGATTACTTATTGTATGAAGTTTATATAACTAAAAAGACATTTGAAACACTATTTAATACTATCATATGATACTCTAAACTAATCTTGATATTCAATAGTTTTTAGGTTAAAAATTACTATGAATTATCATAAAATATATGTACTTATAGATACCTGAAATAGTAACCTTCATTATGACATGTTTTACATCAGCACAAACCATTATGTGGTTAATATTACTATGACTTAGGTGAAGTGTAGTGAATATTTATAACAAATATATCATTATAATACACAATGAGAAATAGAATATATAAATAATTTGAATATATTAATGTATAAATCTATGTTTAACTAACACAAGAAAGAGATAATACAATCAAAGTGTTTCATAACACAAAGAATAATGTTACCACATGTGGGACATTTGGGTGATAAACTATTTTAGTTTTTTAAGAAATATTTATAGTACATGATATGATTTTTTAGTCATTTGAGACAAAAAAAATTTGACACAACATTTAATATATGTGAGATACTTCTTATGTTACATGTGAAGCATTTTGTGGTTAAAGAAGACTTCTGCGACATGGTTCATAAATTTACTAATTTTATTCATATAAAATATAATATGTATGATAAAATGTTATTTTCTACTCAATGAAATATTAAAATAAAGATATATCTGATTATTTTTGGGATAAGGAATTGATAAATTTATATTTATGTTTTTTGAGTTATAAATAATATTATATGAATGTTTTACATCAATATATCTGAAAATTAATTATTACTCTTTATTTAAATTTTTAAATATATAAAATAATTTTAGATGGAGATGGAATATTGATATTTATATTTAAGAAATAAACCTGAATTATAATTCCGCTGAAAATAAAAAATAAAACTAAAAAGATATTAGTGAAGTATATTTGATAAAAACAACTAGATAGATTAATAGATTCAGTTTTTTGTACTGAGAAATTTTTGGTTGAAATGATTTTTCATTGTTGATAATTATTTTCGATCACTTAAAAAAAGAGTAAGATTTATTATATGATATAGATTAATATCTTATTTTATAAAATCTTTATATACTTCTCTTTTAAATATTTTCTATCAAATGAGAGGCTTGAGAAACTTATGGAATTCCATTACTATAAGGATAAGGATGATACCTTCACAAAAAAACATGTTATTAAATATCATGGATTAATTAATAGATTGGGATGATATCAGTCTTATCACAGATGTTCTCACCAACATCATCATGGGGTGGTGGAATCTAAAAATTTTTGGGACTTAAAGGATATGAATATATGTTATTTTTAATAAGAGAGACATATTTTTATAACAATTGTTTAGGGAAGTCATAGATATAGGAGGTGTAAGATTTGGTATAAAATAACATTATATAAATTTTAAGGGATTTATAAGGGGTCAATCCTCAATGGGATACATTATATCCAACATTATTTCAATTGGTAACACACATTCCTCAAACAATAAGAGCTCATTTTCCACCGATTATACAATGGACGTATACTTTTAGTCACTTTGTGGACTATAATCTTTCAAATAAGTATGAGGAATTTTATTTTTTATGTTTTCTTCCTTTATAACTCATTTTAGGGTTTAGGTTCCTAGTATGTTGAAATAATTGGGGAATATCCTCTCTTTATTTTTATTCTCCCTCCATATTCACTAATCATGGTGGTTTATGTAATATTGGTTTGTTACATTTATTAAGTTCCTTCCACATCTTCTCTTTCTCGACCTTTATCATTATTTTAATATATTTTATGGTTATTCTAGTAAAATTATTTGATAGTAAATTTCACCAAATCATAGTAAAATCTATAATGAATGAGTCTAATTTTTTTAACTTTTATAATGGGATTTGGATAATGTTTTAACACCCATGGTTTCATTCCATATTTATGAAGGTAGATGACTTGTTCATCCCACATTGGAATTTACTAATTTTTTTAAAAAATTTATGATCAATTATGTTACGAATTATAATAAATTATCATATATGTATTTTTAGATAATTCAATAGACTATCTAAATATCATTTTTTATAGTTTTAGAAAGTGAAATCTTCCAAATAAAATGTTGTGGATTATTTCGAATTGAGTTTATTATTAAATTAAATAAATTATTAAATTATAAATTTTTATAATTAATTTATTGCACATTATTTACTGAGATAAGACATTGGTTTCTTCAGAATGATCAATTTGGGTATAGGTACTGATGAATGAATATTTCACAATGGGTTAATATTGAATTAAAGTTAGAGTTCCCTTATATATATATATATATATATTAAGAAATATATTACAAATTTTCTTTTCATTGTTCTATAAGTGGTTGAATGTTTGGGTTTAAGTGATCTTATATTGGACTAAGATAATTAAATTCATTGAGATAAATTAGGAGTAGATTCTTACAATTTTAATAGATATTATTCATTTAGTTCAATTATTTTAGGAACACTGATGACTTTGGAACCTTGTTTAGGGTTCAAAAGTTAGGTGTCTTAGACCCCAAAATTTGTATTTATATTAAGATAAATTATTAGGGTCCTAGGTTGGGCTATTAGGGTTTAGTTATATGTGTCTAAAATAGGTGGACCTTAAAATGGTTGGTTTGGTTAGGTAACTTCTCTAGGAATTAGTTAAAATTCCATTTTGATAGTTAATGATTTTCGTATGTTGTTGAACATGAGAAGCCTTATGAGGATGGGTTTTTCATTATGAGAGGGTCTTCTTATAGAAATACTTTTGATAAATTTGATATAGGATACTCTATATGGGTACCATCAAAAGGCCAGTTATGGGACAATATTATTTACGAATATGATCTACATCCCAAAGTGATGTATTATGTGTGAGTCCTTAGAAAATATCATTATCTGGATGGAATTAAATAATAGTGTTCTCATTATTGGGTAGGATTAAGTAAAAATGTGGAGATAGGTTTAAATATATTCTTAGTAAAAAAATTGGATTTGGGAAGGGGAAATAGGAATTATAATCACCTTAGAGGAGGGTAATATTTATATGATGGCTATTATGGGATCTATGTTAGTCAATTAAGATCACGTTAATTATAATTCCATGTGAGATGAGGTAGTTTTTCAGTGTACATTTTCATGACATGTGAACTGAGGTTTTATTATAGTTATGGCCGATGGGATATTAATGGATTATGGTATTATAGTTTTCCAAGTTAGGATTGAATGATCCAAGTGGTGTGACCTTGTATTTTAAATAACCATTTTTTATTGATGTTATTGAAGAGATAAAAATGGATTAAACTATAATGGTGGGTAGGGTATGGGTTTTCTAAACATAAAATTTGGTTTTAGGTTATTTATTACATGTTCTATTTAAATTTATCATGACATTATGTGATTCAATTTTCTTATGATCAAATGTTTACCCTCAGAAAATGGATCAGAGGCGAAGGGGTCCTAGTGAGTTGTCTCTTCAGTGTGGTTCTTAGTAGGGGATATATGTGAGTTGTGTCTATTATGTAGTTATTTCTAAGGAGTTGTAGTAATTGAGGATCACAACATGGTTATTCTTTGGTATTTTATTGAAATTTTTCCTCTAATTATAAATTTTAATTGGATAATAGTGATTCATTAACTTCACACGGTTCATCCAAAGGGATAGAAGTGTGAAAGTTCCTCTATATGATTTTTAAGAGTATAATTGTGAGTCTGTTACTTCTTCGTATGATAATATTTATAATTATACTATATTTATACCATGACACCATAAAGATCTCCTTTTGATACCAATAGTATGCTTCACTATCACAGTTCGAAGCATGTAGTGTTGAGTATCATGGTGTTCTAGTTAGCACAAGATGGTTTCACTTAATTTATATGTTGATAAGAATTATTTTCTATTTTTTATTGTATATAATTTCACATAGTATATTGTGGAACATATTATTTCTCTTATTGGTGATTTCCTAGTGGTTTTTTATTCACACTCTCTAAATTTTTCTTGAGGGATATAAAAACCATATCAATTATTTATAGGTCAGGGCAGGGGCGTAGGTGTAGGAATTTTAGTTTCCACCATGGTATGGATATGTAAAATGTCCATAGATGGGATAGATTATTTACTATAGATATACTAAACTTATATTTTTTTGTTTTTTTTCATATATAAGATTAAATCATTGATAGGAATCTTTGAGTTATGCTTGATATATGACCTAACATGTGTTCATTTTGATATATAAGAAGTATGTAATTTATATTGTTTGTCTTTCTATGTAACTTTATATTGTTCTTTATTTTATTAATTTAAATATATCTATTATTTATTATTGATATTTGTTTTCAGATATTGAGGGTATATTCCCCCATATGATGATCATAGTCCCTCATCAATAGACAATAGTCTCTGATATAGGGGGCGTGCACATGTGGTGTCATGTTTTCTCTAACATGTGTATTGTTTGGTTATTCCAAGATAAAGATCTTCTTAATGGTATAATGAAACATGAATTATTTTTTATTAATATTAGTAATGGTAAATAGAGTTTTTAATTGTAAAATATCAGGAAGATACTAAACATGTTTCTTCTGAACACTTGTATGGTGGGATTCCATGTTTCCAAATTTTTGAGAATTTGTTTATTAATTTTGAATGTTATAGGTGACTTATTATGATATATAGTTATTAATATTGAATCTATGACCTTATTATCCACCTTAACGGTGCTATCGAACTGAGTTCTACTAGCCTTATGTGCAACTCCCCGAACATTAAATGATGCCGACTAGAAGAAAGGGCATAAAGATGGAAAGTGGGGAGGTTATACCATCATGGAAGTGATATATTAATTTTATGAGTATCTATATAACATGCAGTGGAATAATTAAAGACTCGGTATACTCGAACCAAACCCACCAAGGGAGGAAGCACAGAAAATAACAATAAACCAAAAAATCCTAATTTAATAAAATGTGGGAAATCATTCATGTATACCACTCGTTGCACAAGATTAAAACAATCGTGGATATACCAACATCTCATAATGATCAATATACAAAATAGCCCCCCGTGGATTAACACAATACAATTCTTATATAAAAAGAATTCTGAAACAAATAAAGTGAAATGGAAAACTAAAATAGGATGGTGCAGCTAAGGAAAGACCTCAATGTCATATACCAACATCCATGACAACAATTACTTTAATTCATCTTCTAAGGATGATCCTTTACATGAACATTAATTCATAATCTATACTTTCATCCCAAAGGACCCAAGTAGGGTGTGGGAATGTGTAACATTATGATACCTCCCAAGTTTTCATACCCAACATGTGTGTTTAAGATGGTGTGAAATATATAAATGAACAATAGACCGTGATATTAAATTAAATAAACAAACTTATCTGGTTCCCTAAAACCACCAAGAAGTTGTCACTTTCTTTATACAATGCTAAAATAATTGAATGAAATAATCCTTGGACCATGTCCCAAGTTACCCTTGATATCGAATAGCTTAGGTGAACCATTAGGTTCCACATATAATCAATCAACCCAATACAAATGGCCACTTATCACCTCATTTATCAATAAATCATCAATGTCCCAAAGCCACATCCAAACCATTATAACCAGTACCTCAAACCCCTTCTCAATAATAGACATCGACTAGATTACTGACATACTAAGGAACAATGATATATATCATTTTTTAAAAACCATTGTTGGCTTATAGAACTGAATCCATATGAAACAAAATATCCATCCTCCCAACACAATTCACACCCATGACATCAATATGGAGAGACTTATCCCCTAACAGATAGTGTAATCGCTATCAACTGATGGCCTCTCACCTTCCCTATGACTTTATATGGAATGAAACCCAAACAAAATTAACCTAAGATGAAACTCCAAAGGGCCTCTACCAACATTAGTTTATAAAACCACCAAATATCTATGTCCTCATGTGTTAACATGACTCTTATTGGTGAATTGGCCATCACAGATGAGAAGAACTCCCCAAATTAATAACTAATCCAAATCAAACTAGAAAATCATCACCAAAGACTATATCACTCAAAAATGATGTCCACACTATCCCATATCATGGTATATTACCCAACCAAATGTAATTACCCCTCAAACCAACATCCACGACTCCCAATCTTGTGATAAAGACTACTCAAGTATATATAAATATCAATGTGAAGACCATCATTATGATCACATTACCTGAAATATGAATGTTAAAGTTATCCCGAACTCGAGCCATGACCTTCATGATCCCATGGGTCTCCACAATATATCACAATAATTTTTTATATACATTTTACATCAAATAAGAAATTAAATTTAATACGATTTAATTGTAAAAAATTAAAATAACATCCCCATTTAATATATCTAAATTGGAAAACTCAATTTCAAATAATCAATACATTTTAAATAATAAATTCAATAAAATTTAATATTAAAACATCAATTAAACAAAAAATAATAAAATTTAAGTCAACGCTACTCCGAATATAATAATAAACACCAAGTCCTAGCAACCTAAGGGTTCGACAACCCCTAACCTGACCTCACCTACATGAAATCTACAAGTTCATGCCTAGAGGCATCTCAAATGATCAAATAATCTATTTAATATGTAATAATAGGTTCTCACTCAAAACCCAAAAATGATATAATAATATTCACCTACAAGTTATCCATAATGATATAGATGTTTTTTAGAACCACTTACCTTAGACTTGTAGAATAAGTCACATATTCTATTACAATCTGATTCGAATCCATTTGGATGAAATACGAGTTTCAGTTGAGTGCCCTAAAAATAGGGCAAATCGGCTCACATGAATTTAGAACCCCAGGATGTGAAATCAAAGGAGAATATATGGTATTGTTAGATTATCCATATTAAGGATGTTCAAACTCTCTTAATGAGTCTGAAAATGGAGATCTGATGGAGAGGTGGGCACAAAATCCACATAAAGAGAGGAGGAGGAGGATTTCTTCTAACTGTGACCATGAACAAGGGAGAAAAAATAGTAAAAATTTAATAAAATGAAGAAATATGGAGATAGAGAACTGTAATTTCATACCCTTATAAGACCTCATGGTGTAGCTCCCATAATTTTCCAAACTATGCACAAAATGTGGGTGATATTTTACAGAGGTACAACCCAAAAGGCCTCCCCTGCACAGCTCGTGTATGGTTTGATATTATTGTTCTCAAAACATGTTTAATACCTTTAAAAATATTGTATATAACCTCACATATTCATGATCCCATTCACATAAGTTTCCCGAACAATGTGGAAATACAAAAATGAGTTGCCCAGAAACCTGGAATGGGCCACACAGTTTACCTTAAGCCATGTGCTCTAGCCTATAACTCCAAAACACTACATCTTGAATCCAACACATTTTAAACAAATTTTGAGATCCCAATTATCTCTTCAATCCTCCAACATCATTTCAAGACATGATGTAAATGTGGTTTAACTCTCTGAATTTGGTTCCGATCAATGAAAAAGAAAATGACACCCCCAATAAATAAAAAAATAAAAATATGTATAGATTTCAACCAGATTAGGAAACCTAAGTAATTAAAATATCCACACATTTATATAGCTAATAACTGAGCTATAAAACAAAAAAAAGAGATGGTAGTGAACATACACATCACATTTCAAACAACCCAGACTACCCTAGTCTCGTGTTTATAGGTCAACCATCTCAAGACGTCTCCCCACCATTGTAGTTTCTTAACCCTATATCAACAAATCCAAAAACACAAATCAATAAATTGGTACAATGTCTGTTATAAGACACAAATTCCACTCTTGATGCATCATAACTCCTTCACCACATCAGGTGCACCCATTCCAATCATTGATCTGCACTACATCGGGGCCCACCTCATGCCTATCGATCCCAATGAACCTATGGGGCCCTACATCTCCAGAGATGATTAAATCATCTCAGTTCCTTACAACTCAATCAATACCCATTCCATAATGGTTCCCATAAGAATCACACTATAAGTAACCTGCATTAATCGATGCCTCGATGCCTAAGCACCTCAATAACCATGCATTTATCGGTACTCCAACAAAAAACGTGGTTCCTCACAACTCATAACTATATAATTAATCCAAAATTGTTATATCCTACCTAAAAATATCTGTTCATTACATATATATAACCCATGCACCACGTGAACCCATATCAGCATTCCCCAACAAGCCATGCCAGAAGAAAGAAAAAGAACTAGGCTACACCCATAGCTTACCTCTAACCATTATCTTCTCACTAGTCTGCTTAACCCCTGGATGCTCCAAGGCATGCATCTTGCCTGAAGATCGACGACTTCATGACTCTCCTATTATTGGTGATACCCCAAAAAATTGTCACTAACCCCAATACTAGGTCCCACTATCTCGACCATGACCTTCTCAAGTAACATAATATTGGATACCCTCACTTGGTATCAATATTAATCCTATTTATAAACCCTATGTATTCCCTAGTCCTTGAATTCCAGCTATCCGAAAAGTATTCTTGTTGAAACAATCAATATTCTCAACATATAAACATTCCCAAAACTCCTTTGGAGGCCTCTTATACAAATTCCTGCAATTTCATGGATGGCCACATTAGAGGAAAACCATAGAAGACCCACTCTTAGGTTTTCTAGAAAAGTCCATGGAATTATCACCCTTATAGAACTCATATATTAATCTCTTCCTAATATCAAAAGTGTCACCACTAATAACACATGATGCCTTATCCCAACTCTAGTAGTACCTATCTGTCAGATTCCCCTCAGCTATGAGTTACTGGATCATAGCCTCTGGGAATGAGTCCAATCTAAATATAATTACCTGTACCTGAGTGGCATTCTGTAAACCAACATCAATGTGACTCACCCTTAAGGTTTCATATCTCATCATATATATTTAAAAGTGATAAAATTCTGGGAACATTGCTGCATTTTCCATGATTGACATGTTACCCTACTACAGGCTCGAGTATTAATGAGCTCTTTCTTCCCTTAGCATCGCTAGGAATAAATTCTTCATGAACATGGCCTCAATGTATGTCTAGATGAGTCCCTCATGTCCACCTACATTCACATGCAAGTTCGACTTGTTCTTATCCAATATTCTAGGATTTGGGGTGGTTGGATTGAAGCTCCTCCTGGAGAAGTCTCCAACATCGTGAAATATTCACATCTTTTTATTAACAACTGTCACCATAAAAAATCTGTTATGTGACTCAGTGTCCTTATTCAAATATTCCAAAGATCTATCTTCTCCCAGATCACCCATATTGATACCCTAGATAACACCTAGCTATCTTGATTGGAGTTTCTAATCAATCCATGGCCCAAAAGTACCAATATATAGCACCTAAACCACTTACAATGAAACCAGATCTTAAGCATGTACCTGCAATGTCAGAGCCTCAAAGGACTCAACCTACTCATTCTCTTACAACACTAATCCACCACCCACCTTAGAATACATCTAATTCATTTAGGATGAACTTGTTAAATACCATAATCAAGGTCAAATAGTCCATATCACACACATATATATAACCTATATAGGGAATCTAGTAAAAGGTAGTGAATCCTCACTACCCTTACCCTTTCCTATCACAATCGCGACATAGGGCATCCCGGACTCATGTAATCTTTACCCACCCTCAATATAGCCATGTACCAATATATAACTTGGTATATTCCCATCCTAATGTACCATTTCACCACAACCTAATGACCTTATTGACCTACTGGGAGATCAAAATCACTCTATGCCATTTTACCAAACATCTCTTATAATATCCATTCCTAATTCACATATAACATGAGATTCACGTATATAAATCATGACATATCAAATGGAATAAGAAATTTCATAACATGACAGTTCTCATTTCAAATCATTTAATACTGGAAATTTCAAAAAGCATATCCCATTTCAAAAAATATGACATTTTAAGAACTCGCATATTTAAAATTCAAAGATTCTAATTTGTTACTAATCATAGCATAAACACGCAATAAACCCACCCCTTTCCAATATACACAATGGGTCCCAAATAATTACTTTATGTACCAGTCCAAGGATCAGATATCATAACAATATATATCACATTTCAAATAATATACTCTATGTGAAAATTAAAATGATGGTAAAATGATAAAAATTGAATGGAAATTCCCAACCATGGTAACATGATCTATCCAACATATATGTGGATGTAAGATACCAATAATGAGTTATAATCCCAGTTTTGAAAACACAACTCCCCCCATCATACAATATCCAAATTTATTACAATAGAAGAAAAATAATGAAAAAAATAATTAAATATTTATCTCATTAATATCCATCCTTACACTGCTACTAAATCCTAGTCAAGAACTACTCTAATACCACTTGTAGTATCACCGACCCGATTTTCCACCTAAGTAGTTCAATCATTCTCTGTTCCACATTCCTTAGGCACATATCCCTAAACTCCAAAGGCTATCAAATTTAACAGTGAGGGTGTAATGATGGTAATTGAGGGGGATATATCCCCATGGAATAGAAATAATAATAGTATAAGTATAAATATAACATGCATCATGATAATTAAAGATATAGTAAACATGAACTGGATCATCCAATGGTGGAAGAATTTTCAATAATAATAAATAGTGGATGCATAATTTAATAAAAATGGTAAATAATTAGAATTCTAGTATACAAATTTTACCATAGAACTAAAAGATGTATGAAAATCCAAACTAATAATACAAATCAATATAAAAAGAGGAAACCATAGGATTACTATAGTAAATTTCATATATACATAGCATTCTAATAATAAATAATAAATAATGAAAACAAAAACAGGAATCTCTATCCAAGGAAAGACATCAAGGTCATATTCAAACATCTATACCAATAACTACTACGATCTGGATCCAAAGCATGAACCTTTACCTACATGTAAATAAATATCATCTACACACATCCTCAAGTGCCTATATTGTGTGTGATAATGTGTCTCAATAGGATAACACCGATGTATTTTTACCAAACATAATAGTTTTAGCATGTGTTAAATAAATAAATAAACAATATCTCATGATATTAAATTAAAAAAACATATATGGTACTCAATATCCACCAAGAAGTTTTCACCTACTTCGAAGAATTCCAAAATCACTGAAAGGAAGGATCCTTGTCCCATGGTGAAGGTTTCCCCTAATATTGAATGGATCATGTGAACCCTCTATTACCACCTCAAATAATGATATTAGGCACAAAGTGCCTCCTGACACATCATGTCTCAACAAAGTACCAACTACTAAAAGGTGCATCAAAACCAATGTAATAGGTCCCTTGGACCCCTTATCATTAGCCCATTTTAGCTTGATGCTCGATATCAAGAGGTATAATGATACTTTTCTCGAAAGTAATCTATTGCTGGATCATATCTGGATGTCTTGATGAATGGTGATATTTATCCTCTCAATAAAATCGTGGCCCACAAGCATAATACGGTGAGCCTAATCCCCAAAATGATATCCTTGTACCTTTATTTTGAAGGCTCCTCACCATCCCCATGGATTTTTATAGAAAGAACCAACAAAACAAATTCACCTAGGTTGTAACTAATGGCGACCTCTACCCACACGAGTAGACAAAACCTCCTCATCATTGAGTCCTCATATGTGAAAATGACTTCTATCAATGCTTTGGTCATCGCAGGTGAGTTGTACTAACTAAATTAAATCTTAATACACATCAAACCAACACCTCATTCCCCTGAATCCATGTTGATCAATCATGATTTCCATAAAATCTCATATCATGGGCCTTTCCCCAATCTAACGACCTTTAATCCTCAAACCAACATCCTTGATTACCAATCATGTGAACAAATTCACTCAATTAATTATTAATATTTGGTCCAATCCCATCTTGATGATCACATCGCCTAAAATATGAATTGAAAATCGATACCAACCTTTTTCCAAGCCCATCATGCTCCCATGGGTATCAATAATATATCATAATAATTTTGTATATTCATTTCACATCAAATGTGAAATTCAATTTAATATGGTTGAATTTCCCAAATGAAAAGAACATCTCAATTTAATATATTTGAATTGGCTAACTCTATTTCAAATTATAAACCTTTTTAAATAATCAATTCAAAAAAATTAATTTACCACCATAAATTAAACAAAAAACAAATTTAAATCAAACAAATCCAAATAAATCAAAAATGCACCCTGACATAGCTACTCATTGGGTCGATGGCCTCTAACCCAACCTCACACACATGAAATTAGAAAAGGAAATTATTATAGGCATCCCACAAGGTCAAATAATCAAATTAACATGGAATAATGTGGTATCCATTAAAACCAAATGAAGAGGTAAAAATACATATACCCATATTGGCTATTAAAACACAATTTAAAGAATGTACCACTTACCTTAGACTCTTATATATAGGAATGTGTGATACTATCCACTGATTTGATGTTGATTGGATGAAATATAATTTTTTCCATGTACTCTTAAAATAAGGAAAATTATTTCAAACCCATTTATCACTATTTCTGGAAAAATGAAAAGGATAATAGAATGGTGGGTTGGTTAGCCTTACCAAGGTTCCAATTCACATAGACGATTTGAAAACAGAGCTCGAACTAGGAGGTAGGATCGAAATCCCCCTGAGGAGTGGTGAAGGAGGATTTACACCTCTTCTTCATGCAACCAGGGATAATATATAGTGAAAATAATGAAAATGGAGAAATAAAGAGAGTAAAAACCATAATTTCAAACCATTACTGGGATACACAATTTGGACTTCATGGTTTTCCAACCCATGTGCAAATAGTGTGTTCTACATTGCAGAGGTATTTCCCAACTGGCCTCCCACATATTTCTTGCATGTGGTATTCCCTAAATGTCCAAAAATGTGGGAATCCCTATAGACCTAATGTAGATAACCCCACATGGTTCTTCCCCCACTCTTATAGTTTATCAGAACTATGTGGTAGTTCAAAAACGATCCCCACAGTGACCTGTATGGGTCCATATAGTTTACCATAAATAGTGTTTCTTAATTGTGGGACTCCAAAATAGGTCCTCGAGCACTTAACACTTCTGAAAACCCATTTGATAACCTGAGGCTCTCTCAAATCCACTAAACACATGTAAAAACATGATATTATGGTTATGGAAGTCTTTAATTTTGGGTCTTATGGACAATAAATATAATGGAACCCCCACTAATTCAAAAAAACCAAATGGGAGTGGTTTTTAACCCAATTCAAAAACCCATGTCGTTATAATTAATTCATTTTTTACATATTAAAATATGTAGAAGATATTTCAATTAATTTATTATACATGGTATATATGTTATCATGATATAAATATGATTCTGTGTAATTAGAAAAATATGTTTATAGAAAAATATTTCAGAGGGAAAAATTAAAAAATAGAATTTAAAAAGGTATTTGGTAAGATGGATTTGGTTAATTAAAATCCAACAATAAATTATTAAATGTACTAATAAATAATTTATTAGGGGTAGGTTAACTAATAAAACCTCATGGGTATGTTTTCTGAATATTACATCTTAAAAATAATGATCTACATGAATTTATAGAGTTATCAATTCCCTTTAATGGGTTGGAAAGGCATTATATTCCTTATGTATAACTTAGAGGAGTCATGTACTATCCTATGTATATATTTTCATAGTAATTATAGTATTGGTTTGTTGATTAATATAGGAATTGTGGTCCTCGGGTGAAGAAAAGTAGTGGTATGGGATACATATTTGGATTAGAAACCCTATAGTGGGATATTATGGAATGTGGGGTTGGTGGAATGTCTATGTAACTGAAGCATATACACTGATTCAAATTGTTTTATTAGTAATGGTTAGGATCATCTGTATTTGTATCCAATCCTAAATGGCTTTCAAGCTTTGATATGATTAGATAAGAGTCCTAATAGCATCAATTAGGTTATAGGAATGATATAATGTTGCACTAAGTCTTCATGAGTAACACAATTTTAGGGTTTGCATCTCCCATTCCATTTATGAAAGAGAGGGTGTGGTTTCATGTGGAATATGGGATTGTAGGGAAATAATATATGATATTGAATATGACTAATTTTCATAGTGAATAACATATGGATATGAATTATATATATTGAAGATAAAGTGTGTGGTTTAATGTTTTTGTTATAGATTTTAATCATTATTTCGGGCTGAGAAAGGAATGAGAAAATATTATGGATTTTAAAAAGTACAAGTGAGATATGTTTTTTTGATAGTGTAATGTAATGAAACTTGTTTAAGATAAAATTTTAAATTCCAAAAACATTTTGTCTAGATAGGTCCATGAAGCCATGAGATTTTGATGGTAGATATTGGAAAACTATATTGGATAGGTCATTTGTATATAAACATCTGGTGAATATCCTAATATTGTGGAGAGTTATCTGGGAAATAGTAACTGAAGAAGAGGCCAATAAACTTATTTTAACAGTTATTTGTTTAATATGAAGAAATAGTTGATGGATTATTGAATTCATGAACTTTGATCTAGGTATTTAATTTGATATTTAGAATATTGGTTCTACATTAAAAAATGACACATGCATATGACATTTCAAATCAATAACATAATACTATATTATAGTGTAGGTCCATCAATCTACAATGGGGGGATAAATTGATTTCACATCCGTAGTGACATTCAAATATACATTTTTTTACTGATTTTTATTTTTTAATTGTTATGTATATATGGGTTTTCATTTGGTTATCGTGTGATATTTTTTTAAGATTATCCTATTTGAGAAACATTCAAAAACTTATATTCTTATGGGAATTTAATAAGTAGAACTAGATGGTTTTCCTTGGTTTTCTATTGAGCTATATAATCTATATATATTAGGACGAGAGATGGGATGAATGATTTTTTATTATTTAAAATCATATTTTCATTGGTGAATACAATATCTAAATATCCTAGATCAGTACTTGTTGGATTTTACTATTGGGTTATGGGAAATAGACAATCGTGAGCAGAGGTCCATATGTGATGTCAAAATTTAGGTTAGTTTTCATTAGTTTAATTATGATATTGGTAGCACTAGGGTGGGAAGTGTCCTATAATTTATGAGGTTATACATCCCTTATGAGGGAAAAAACCTCATACTATGGAATCGGTGGTAGGGTCTATGTGACCAATAGTTTTTAATGGTCAAATTTTGTTCTTTTTTTGGGATCACATTTCTAGGATCTAGAAAAGTATTATTTTGGTGGAGAATAATTCCATTAGTTATGTATTAATAAAATTACTAACATGTTACAAATCAATACTATTGATTTGGATATGTATTGATTGTAATAACTTGGGAAAATGGTGTTTCATATATCTCATAGGAAACTAGAATACTAGTCTAGTAATTTTATTTGGTTCCTATAGAAAAACACATTGTAAAAATTTAATAAAAATAGTGGTCAAGGTAAAAACATGTATTAACCGCAAAAAAATATAATTTAAATTAATTAATTAAGTGCCATTTTCAGTGGAAAATTTTGGTACTCTTGGGAATAGTATGGTTATATGCTTGTTGAATTAAAATTATCTATAGTAATCATGTATCATTTGAGATAATATGCGTCAATCATAAATGTTTATTATGCATGATCTAATATGATTAGAGTATAAATTAAACTTACACATACTAAAGACCTTGACCAATAGAGTATGATTTTGGTCATAGAAAAATTATAAGGATATCTCTGTGGTGGTTGCAGTGATTTGGGGTTTTTAGTGGTTGGAACCATATTTCATGGACTATGAATATTTTAGAAGAATTTACTCTAATGAATTTCAAAAAAAGAACTTTTAATTGGTGGTTGAGTATGGTTATATGGTTTTATAATTGTACACAATTTTTTGGAAACGATCATAAACTCTATAAAATTGTAGTAATACAATTTAATAGAAATATAATTAATATGGGTACCTAGTATATATTTTAAGAAAATTGAAAACACCTTGTATACATAGATAAGGTGTTGTACATGGCACACAAAATGACTCTTCTCACGGATGAGAGGTTTTCTAGTAGGGTGTTTATAATGACATAAATCATTGAGTGTTGAAAAAATTAGAATAATTTTGCAACCTTGATGATTGGAATATGAGTGAATTTGAAATTATGTAATTTTAACCAGTGTAAGGGGGTTTGGATCTTAATTTGGTAGTTAAATAGATTGATTTAGACATAGAAGTGTGGGAATAAAATACCATTATGGAATTATAAATGGTCGGGTAATATATTGACCCTTAATAAGATACAAGAATTCTTGTTTAATTTTCAGTGTCCTCCCACTAGAATTTTAATGGAAACCCACTAGGACTCCAAGGGGTTGGGAATATGTATAGAATACCTACCCATACAATTGATATCCTAGTAAAAGTAGAAAAGGACATTGGTGGCGCACTGGATATAAATTAGGGATCCGCCTATAATATATTGGTCAAAAATTATTAAATACCTATATTGGGGTTTCATATTGTGTACAGGTTTTCTTCTATCCCCCTTTTGGGATCTCAGTTTAAATTATTTCAAATTGTTGGTGGAGAAATAACCATAGATTATCCTCTCCCCACTAATTTTCTTATTATTTCGGTGCTTTGAAAATTATTTTACCATTAATTAGGTCCTTAACATCCCACTCATCCAATTATTTTTCTTTCTAATCTAGTTTCTCTTTTATATTTTGGTTCTAGGATAGGGATTTGATAAAATAATTCATCATATTACAATTAAATACATCCTGAATGAAGGATCATTTTTATATGGTGTTTCAAGGATACTGGAAAAGGATGATTGCATGTAATTTCATTCCATTTACATATAGGATAATTTCATTGTGAGTTCTCCATTTGATTTCATCTATTTCTTTAAATACTTATGGCCAGTTGTGTTTTGAATATCAGATAATTTTCCAACAGGAGTACCATGATCATATTAGGGAATGTATGCACATCATTGGTACTAGTTTCGATTTGTTCAATACCACCTGTAGAGTTTTCATAGATTATGTAGAACTAATTAAATTATAAATTTTTATAATAAATTGATTATAAATGTTTAACCATTTATTGAATTATATTTTTGGAAATAGATAATGTTAGAGGTTATCAATGGTGATCTATGTATGATTTTATATGGATGAATAAGTGTTGGTTGAGGGGTTAAATATAAAAGATTGTATGTGGCCACTTACATATTAAGCCATAAAATATTTATGTTATATGAATTATTATATATATTGATATATATTAATGTTAGGGTTATTTAGGCGGGGTTATAGAGAGAGAGAAAAAAACTATGAGATAAATTCAGTGTAGTGTCCTAGGATAATAATAAATATATAACCATTGTTCAATTACATTAGGATTTTGTCTGAACATGCCTCTATCAAGTGTAAACTATAGTTGGCTATGATAGGACCTTAAAGGTTCTTGAAATTTAGATAAATTTTAACGTTCATATGATGTGAACATATGGTTTACTGTGATGGGTTTATCATGAGTTGTCCTTATAGTAATTATTTAACTAATGTGTTCACCTTCTGTGTTAGTTGAAAGTCTATTATTCAAGATAATTGTTACTTTTGGTATTGTATTGTACAAAACTATCCCTTTAAATATTTGGATATCATAGTTAGTAGGTAATTTTATTTCAGTAATTTGATTTTTTTTGGATGATACCCCTCCCTAGGGGTTCCATCTAGATATATTTGAGAGGATGAGGTTCCTTGGGATATTGATCTCCATCATGGATAAGTTTATTATAAGTCTTATGGTTTCCACCTTAAATAATATTCCATGTGTGTCTTGGAAATCATAATGACGGTCCAACCCCAAGGTATGTAACGGTAATGTCATGGAAATTTGTTTGACTACATTCTCAATGTGTGTTCTAGTTTTTTGAAAGGCCTTCCGAAATTGTAAAAACTATTAAGATGGTATTATAAGGTTTTTGGATAATAGTTGATCTAGGTATGGTTCATTGAAAAAAAGTGATTAATTTTTTTTGGGACAGGTTAGTTGATCAATTTATATTAGCACAACATGTACGTTGATATCCTGAGACAATTATAACTTAAAGGCTTTGGGATAGTTATGATATAATGGTATTATAGTAGTATTTATCAAGGATGAATGAGCTAACTAATGTGGGTTAGTATTAGAAAGAAACATTATTAATAGATTCTATTTGGGAGATATAAATATGTTAACCACTATCAGTGATCTCGGTATTGGTCGGATGTTATCTAGCAGTTCAGTATTCAGTTGTTTATTCCATGTGTAGTTTTAACATACCCTTAAATGATATGATGCAATGTGATTATGAGTTAATATTTCCTTTATTATGGTGGTTTAGGGAGTTCTGAATTAATTTTATTTTGATGCTCCACATAGGTGTTCTTAGGTTATGGTTTTTGTTCAGTCCTCTGCACAGTTCATCCTTGGGGACAACAATGTTCCAGGACCTCTTTGTGATTCTTCATAAGGTATAGTTGTGACTTGGCTCCTCCATATAATTCCCTATGTGGGGTCCATGATTTGAGTACTCTATTTATTGATAATAATACTTTTAGATCATTTAGATACTAGGAAACCATCCACAATTACTTCTCATATGATAGGTATGATTCATCATCCCCATCTAAATATGGTAGGTTCAATAATCGTAATGTCATGGCTAGCACATGATGGCTCAAATTCAATAATAAAATGTGTACCATTATTTTTTGATTATTTTATCATTTATATACTCACATTGGCTATTATATAACATATTAGTGGCCTTATCGGTGGTGTTCTACTAAGTGTTATACTCATATAGAACATAATAACCATATTGGATGCACATACGTTATGAGTTGTATGATTTTTAATAAATGGAACATAAGATAGGGATTTGAGCTATGACATATTAGTAGGGATGAGTCATAAGACTATAGAGGGACAAAGGGATCTGGAAATAGTATTTCCACACTTTTAGATTATTTTATTTTTATATTTTATCTATGTATATGATTTACCCATAGATATAAATATTTGAGTCATATATAATGTAATACTTAGAATTTATTTGTTTTTTTGTAGCCTATGTATGATATTGATATGGTTCTTCTACCACTATAATACTATAATATTTTTTATTATTATTTTGATATAGTTATTTATTATTAATTAATATTTATGTTTATTTGGTATTAATAGTATTGTATCCACATATGATGATCACAAACCCTCATCATTAAAAGACAAGAAAATAAATGTTAATTAAGAAATAATTTAAAAACATTGACCAATAATGACAAACTCTTCTTGAAGTGTTATATAAAACAATATTTTATCCCACTAATGAACCTAAATCAATAAATGAATATTGTTATAGGAAATATTGTTATAAAATAAAATTATCAATGAAATTTAAATTAGAATTACATATTACATGTGATTCTTCTAGGTAAATTTTCAAAACCATATAAGGAATTGATCATTTTACTTATAAACTGGTGTCTTTGTGAAATAGAAATGAAATTAAAAAAATTGGGTTTCATAAGTCATAGTTGGTCTCTTAAATATTTTGAAAAATTAGCATAATTGATTCTATTAAAACATGTTCCCCAATAATGAATTCTATAACATATTGATATTTCATGAAATTGGTTATAAATGAATAAATTACATTATCTGTTATGAATATTGAAACTATATACCTACCCACACGAGTAGACAAAACCTCCTCATCATTGAGTCCTCATATGTGAAAATGACTTCTATAAATGCTTTGGTCATCGCAGGTGAGTTGTACTAACTAAATTAAATCTTAATACACATCAAACCAACACCTCATTCCCCTGAATCCATGTTGATCAATCATGATTTCCATAAAATCTCATATCATGGGCCTTTCCCCAATCTAACGACCTTTAATCCTCAAACCAACATCCTTGATTACCAATCATGTGAACAAATTCACTCAATTAATTATTAATATTTGGTCCAATCCCATCTTGATGATCACATCGCCTAAAATATGAATTGAAAATCGATACCAACCTTTTTCCAAGCCCATCATGCTCCCATGGGTATCAATAATATATCATAATAATTTTGTATATTCATTTCACATCAAATGTGAAATTCAATTTAATATGGTTGAATTTCCCAAATGAAAAGAACATCTCAATTTAATATATTTGAATTGGCTAACTCTATTTCAAATTATAAACCTTTTTAAATAATCAATTCAAAAAAATTAATTTACCACCATAAATTAAACAAAAAACAAATTTAAATCAAACAAATCCAAATAAATCAAAAATGCACCCTGACATAGCTACTCATTGGGTCGATGGCCTCTAACCCAACCTCACACACATGAAATTAGAAAAGGAAATTATTATAGGCATCCCACAAGGTCAAATAATCAAATTAACATAGAATAATGTGGTATCCATTAAAACCAAATGAAGAGGTAAAAATACATATACCCATATTGGCTATTAAAACACAATTTAAAGAATGTACCACTTACCTTAGACTCTTATATATAGGAATGTGTGATACTAGCCACTGATTTGATGTTGATTGGATGAAATATAATTTTTTCCATGTACTCTTAAAATAAGGAAAATTATTTCAAACCCATTTATCACTATTTCTGGAAAAATGAAAAGGATAATAGAATGGTGGGTTGGTTAGCCTTACCAAGGTTCCAATTCACATAGACGATTTGAAAACAGAGCTCGAACTAGGAGGTAGGATCGAAATCCCCCTGAGGAGTGGTGAAGGAGGATTTACACCTCTTCTTCATGCAACCAGGGATAATATATAGTGAAAATAATGAAAATGGAGAAATAAAGAGAGTAAAAACCATAATTTCAAACCATTACTGGGATACACAATTTGGACTTCATGGTTTTCCAACCCATGTGCAAATAGTGTGTTCTACATTGCAGAGGTATTTCCCAACTGGCCTCCCACATATTTTTTGCATGTGGTATTCCCTAAATGTCCAAAAATGTGGGAATCCCTATAGACCTAATGTAGATAACCCCACATGGTTCTTCCCCCACTCTTACAGTTTATCAGAACTATGTGGTAGTTCAAAAATGATCCCCACAGTGACCTGTATGGGTCCATATAGTTTACCATAAATAGTGTTTCTTAATTGTGGGACTCCAAAATAGGTCCTCGAGCACTTAACACTTCTGAAAACCCATTTGATAACCTGAGGCTCTCTCAAATCCACTAAACACATGTAAAAACATGATATTATGGTTATGAAAGTCTTTAATTTTGGGTCTTATGGACAATAAATATAATGGAACCCCCACTAATTCAAAAAAACCAAATGGGAGTGGTTTTTAACCCAATTCAAAAACCCATGTCGTTATAATTAATTCATTTTCTACATATTAAAATATGTAGAAGATATTTCAATTAATTTATTATACATGGTATATATGTTATCATGATATAAATATGATTCTGTGTAATTAGAAAAATATGTTTATAGAAAAATATTTCAGAGGGAAAAATTAAAAAATAGAATTTAAAAAGGTCTTTGGTAAGATGGATTTGGTTAATTAAAATCCAACAATAAATTATTAAATGTACTAATAAATAATTTATTAGGGGTAGGTTAACTAATAAAACCTCATGGGTATGTTTTCTGAATATTACATCTTAAAAATAATGATCTACATGAATTTATAGAGTTATCAATACCCTTTAATGGGTTGGAAAGGCATTATATTCCTTATGTATAACTTAGAGGAGTCATGTACTATCCTAAGTATATATTTTCATAGTAATTATAGTATTGGTTTGTTGATTAATATAGGAATTGTGGTCCTCGGGTGAAGAAAAGTAGTGGTATGGGATACATATTTGGATTAGAAACCCTATAGTGGGATATTATGGAATGTGGGGTTGGTGGAATGTCTATGTAACTGAAGCATATACACTGATTCAAATTGTTTTATTAGTAATGGTTAGGATCATCTGTATTTGTATCCAATCCTAAATGTCTTTCAAGCTTTGATATGATTAGATAAGAGTCCTAATAGCATCAATTAGGTTATAGGAATGATATAATGTTGCACTAAGTCTTCATGAGTAACACAATTTTAGGGTTTGCATCTCCCATTCCATTTATGAAAGAGAGGGTGTGGTTTCATGTGGAATATGGGATTGTAGGGAAATAATATATGATATTGAATATGACTAATTTTCATAGTGAATAACATATGGATATGAATTATATATATTGAAGATAAAGTGTGTGGTTTAATGTTTTTGTTATAGATTTTAATCATTATTTCGGGCTGAGAAAGGAATGAGAAAATATTATGGATTTTAAAAAGTACAAGTGAGATATGTTTTTTTGATAGTGTAATGTAATGAAACTTGTTTAAGATAAAATTTTAAATTACAAAAATATTTTGTCTAGATAGGTCCATGAAGCCATGAGATTTTGATGGTAGATATTGGAAAACTATATTGGATAGGTCATTTGTATATAAACATCTGGTGAATATCCTAATATTGTGGAGAGTTATCTGGGAAATAGTAACTGAAGAAGAGGCCAATAAACTTATTTTAACAGTTATTTGTTTAATATGAAGAAATAGTTGATGGATTATTGAATTCATGAACTTTGATCTAGGTATTTAATTTGATATTTAGAATATTGGTTCTACATTAAAAAATGACACATGCATATGACATTTCAAATCAAGAACATAATACTATATTATAGTGTAGGTCCATCAATCTACAATGGGGGGATAAATTGATTTCACATCCGTAGTGACATTCAAATATACATTTTTTTACTGATTTTTATTTTTTAATTGTTATGTATATATGGGTTTTCATTTGGTTATCGTGTGATATTTTTTTAAGATTATCCTATTTGAGAAACATTCAAAAACTTATATTCTTATGGGAATTTAATAAGTAGAACTAGATGGTTTTCCTTGGTTTTCTATTGAGCTATATAATCTATATATATTAGGACGAGAGATGGGATGAATGATTTTTTATTATTTAAAATCATATTTTCATTGGTGAATACAATATCTAAATATCCTAGATCAGTACTTGTGGGATTTTACTATTGGGTTATGGGAAATAGACAATCGTGAGCAGAGGTCCATATGTGATGTCAAAATTTAGGTTAGTTTTCATTAGTTTAATTATGATATTGGTAGCACTAGGGTGGGAAGTGTCCTATAATTTATGAGGTTATACATCCCTTATGAGGGAAAAAACCTCATACTATGGAATCAGTGGTAGGGTCTATGTGACCAATAGTTTTTAATGGTCAAATTTTGTTCTTTTTTTGGGATCACATTTCTAGGATCTAGAAAAGTATTATTTTGGTGGAGAATAATTCCATTAGTTATGTATTAATAAAATTACTAACATGTTACAAATCAATACTATTGATTTGGATATGTATTGATTGTAATAACTTGGGAAAATGGTGTTTCATATATCTCATAGGAAACTAGAATACTAGTCTAGTAATTTTATTTGGTTCCTATAGAAAAACACATTGTAAAAATTTAATAAAAATAGTGGTCAAGGTAAAAACATGTATTAACCGCAAAAAAATATAATTTAAATTAATTAATTAAGTGCCATTTTCAGTGGAAAATGTTGGTACTCTTGGGAATAGTATGGTTATATGCTTGTTGAATTAAAATTATCTATAGTAATCATGTATCATTTGAGATAATATGCGTCAATCATAAATGTTTATTATGCATGATCTAATATGATTAGAGTATAAATTAAACTTACACATACTAAAGACCTTGACCAATAGAGTATGATTTTGGTCATAGAAAAATTATAAGGATATCTCTGTGGTGGTTGCAGTGATTTGGGGTTTTTAGTGGTTGGCACCATATTTCATGGACTATGAATATTTTAGAAGAATTTACTCTAATGAATTTCAAAAAAAGAACTTTTAATTGGTGGTTGAGTATGGTTATATGGTTTTATAATTGTACACAATTTTTTGGAAACGATCAAAAACTCTATAAAATTGTAGTAATACGATTTAATAGAAATATAATTAATATGGGTACCTAGTAGATATTTTAAGAAAATTGAAAACATCTTGTATACATAGATAAGGTGTTGTACATGGCACACAAAATGACTCTTCTCACGGATGAGAGGTTTTCTAGTAGGGTGTTTATAATGACATTAATCATTGAGTGTTGAAAAAATTAGAATAATTTTGCAACCTTGATGATTGGAATATGAGTGAATTTGAAATTATGTAATTTTAACCAGTGTGAGGGGGTTTGGATCTTAATTTGGTAGTTAAATAGATTGATTTAGACATAGAAGTGTGGGAATAAAATACCATTATGGAATTATAAATGGTCGGGTAATATATTGACCCTTAATAGGATACAAGAATTCTTGTTTAATTTTCAGTGTCCTCCCACTAGAATTTTAATGGAAACCCACTAGGACTCCAAGGGGTTAGGAATATGTATAGAATACCTACCCATACAATTGATATCCTAGTAAAAGTAGAAAAGGACATTGGTGGCGCACTGGATATAAATTAGGGATCCACCTATAATATATTGGTCAAAAATTATTAAATACCTATATTGGGGTTTCATATTGTGTACAGGTTTTCTTCTATCCCCCTTTTGGGATCTCAGTTTAAATTATTTCAAATTGTTGGTGGAGAAATAACCATAGATTATCCTCTCCCCACTAATTTTCTTATTATTTGGGTGCTTTGAAAATTATTTTACCATTAATTAGGTCCTTAACATCCCACTCATCCAATTATTTTTCTTTCTAATCTAGTTTCTCTTTTATATTTTGGTTCTAGGATAGGGATTTGATAAAATAATTCATCATATTACAATTAAATACATCCTGAATGAAGGATCATTTTTATATGGTGTTTCAAGGATACTGGAAAAGGATGATTGCATGTAATTTCATTCCATTTACATATAGGATAATTTCATTGTGAGTTCTCCATTTGATTTCATCTATTTCTTTAAATACTTATGGCCAGTTGTGTTTTGAATATCAGATAATGTTCTAACAGGAGTACCATGATCATATTAGGGAATGTATGCACATCATTGGTACTAGTTTCGATTTGTTCAATACCACCTGTAGAGTTTTCATAGATTATGTAGAACTAATTAAATTATAAATTTTTATAATAAATTGATTATAAATGTTTAACCATTTATTGAATTATATTTTTGGAAATAGATAATGTTAGAGGTTATCAATGGTGATCTATGTATGATTTTATATGGATGAATAAGTGTTGGTTGAGGGGTTAAATATAAAAGATTGTATGTGGCCACTTACATATTAAGCCATAAAATATTTATGTTATATGAATTATTATATATATTGATATATATTAATGTTAGGGTTATTTAGGCGGGGTTATAGAGAGAGAGAAAAAAACTATGAGATAAATTCAGTGTAGTGTCCTAGGATAATAATAAATATATAACCATTGTTCAATTACATTAGGATTTTGTCTGAACATGCCTCTATCAAGTGTAAACTATAGTTGGCTATGATAGGACCTTAAAGGTTCTTGAAATTTAGATAAATTTTAACGTTCATATGATGTGCACATATGGTTTACTGTGATGGGTTTATCATGAGTTGTCCTTATAGTAATTATTTAACTAATGTGTTCACCTTCTGTGTTAGTTGAAAGTCTATTATTCAAGATAATTGTTACTTTTGGTATTGTATTGTACAAAACTATCCCTTTAAATATTTGGATATCATAGTTAGTAGGTAATTTTATTTCAGTACTTTGATTTTTTTTGGATGATACCCCTCCCTAGGGGTTCCATCTAGATGTATTTGAGAGGATGAGGTTCCTTGGGATATTGATCTCCATCGTGGATAAGTTTATTATAAGTCTTATGGTTTCCACCTTAAATAATATTCCATGTGTGTCTTGGAAATCATAATGACGGTCCAACCCCAAGGTAGGTAACGGTAATGTCATGGAAATTTGTTTGACTACATTCTCAATGTGTGTTCTAGTTTTTTGAAAGGCCTTCCGAAATTGTAAAAACTATTAAGATGGTATTATAAGGTTTTTGGATAATAGTTGATCTAGGTATGGTTCGTTGAAAAAAAGTGATTAATTTTTTTTGGGACAGGTTAGTTGATCAATTTATATTAGCACAACATGTACGTTGATATCCTGAGACAATTATAACCTAAAGGCTTTGGGATAGTTATGATATAATGGTTTTATAGTAGTATTTATCAAGGATGAATGAGCTAACTAATGTGGGTTAGTATTAGAAAGAAACATTATTAATAGATTCTATTTGGGAGATATAAATATGTTAACCACTATCAGTGATCTCGGTATTGGTCGGATGTTATCTAGCAGTTCAGTATTCAGTTGTTTATTCCATGTGTAGTTTTAACATACCCTTAAATGATATGATGCAATGTGATTATGAGTTAATATTTCCTTTATTATGGTGGTTTAGGGAGTTCTGAATTAATTTTATTTTGATGCTCCACATAGGTGTTCTTAGGTTATGGTTTTTGTTCAGTCCTCTGCACAGTTCATCCTTGGGGACAACAATGTTCCAGGACCTCTTTGTGATTCTTCATAAGGTATAGTTGTGACTTGGCTCCTCCATATAATTCCCTATGTGGGGTCCATGATTTGAGTACTCTATTTATTGATAATAATACTTTTAGATCATTTAGATACTAGGAACCCATCCACAATTACTTCTCATATGATAGGTATGATTCATCATCCCCATCTAAATATGGTAGGTTCAATAATCGTAATGTCATGGCTAGCACATGATGTCTCAAATTCAATAATAAAATGTGTACCATTATTTTTTGATTATTTTATCATTTATATACTCACATTGGCTATTATATAACATATTAGTGGCCTTATCGGTGGTGTTCTACTAAGTGTTATACTCATATAGAACATAATAACCATATTGGATGCACATACGTTATGAGTTGTATGATTTTTAATAAATGGAACATAAGATAGGGATTTGAGCTATGACATATTAGTAGGGATGAGTCATAAGACTATAGAGGGACAAAGGGATCTGGAAATAGTATTTCCACACTTTTAGATTATTTTATTTTTATATTTTATCTATGTATATGATTTACCCATAGATATAAATATTTGAGTCATATATAATGTAATACTTAGAATTTATTTGTTTTTTTGTAGCCTATGTATGATATTGATATGGTTCTTCTACCACTATAATACTATAATATTTTTTATTATTTTTTTGATATAGTTATTTATTATTAATTAATATTTATGTTTATTTGGTATTAAGAGTATTGTATCCACATATGATGATCACAAACCCTCATCATTAAAAGACAAGAAAATAAATGTTAATTAAGAAATAATTTAAAAACATTGACCAATAATGACAAACTCTTCTTGAAGTGTTATATAAAACAATATTTTATCCCACTAATGAACCTAAATCAATAAATGAATATTGTTATAGGAAATATTGTTATAAAATAAAATTATCAATGAAATTTAAATTAGAATTACATATTACATGTGATTCTTCTAGGTAAATTTTCAAAACCATATAAGGAATTGATCATTTTACTTATAAACTGGTGTCTTTGTGAAATAGAAATGAAATTAAAAAAATTGGGTTTCATAAGTCATAGTTGGTCTCTTAAATATTTTGAAAAATTAGCATAATTGATTCTATTAAAACATGTTCCCCAATAATGAATTCTATAACATATTGATATTTCAAGAAATTGGTTATAAATGAATAAATTACATTATCTGTTATGAATATTGAAACTATATACCTACCCACACGAGTAGACAAAACCTCCTCATCATTGAGTCCTCATATGTGAAAATGACTTCTATCAATGCTTTGGTCATCGCAGGTGAGTTGTACTAACTAAATTAAATCTTAATACACATCAAACCAACACCTCATTCCCCTGAATCCATGTTGATCAATCATGATTTCCATAAAATCTCATATCATGGGCCTTTCCCCAATCTAACGACCTTTAATCCTCAAACCAACATCCTTGATTACCAATCATGTGAACAAATTCACTCAATTAATTATTAATATTTGGTCCAATCCCATCTTGATGATCACATCGCCTAAAATATGAATTGAAAATCGATACCAACCTTTTTCCAAGCCCATCATGCTCCCATGGGTATCAATAATATATCTTAATAATTTTGTATATTCATTTCACATCAAATGTGAAATTCAATTTAATATGGTTGAATTTCCCAAATGAAAAGAACATCTCAATTTAATATATTTGAATTGGCTAACTCTATTTCAAATTATAAACCTTTTTAAATAATCAATTCAAAAAAATTAATTTACCACCATAAATTAAACAAAAAACAAATTTAAATCAAACAAATCCAAATAAATCAAAAATGCTCCCTGACATAGCTACTCATTGGGTCGATGGCCTCTAACCCAACCTCACACACATGAAATTAGAAAAGGAAATTATTATAGGCATCCCACAAGGTCAAATAATCAAATTAACATGGAATAATGTGGTATCCATTAAAACCAAATGAAGAGGTAAAAATACATATACCCATATTGGCTATTAAAACACAATTTAAAGAATGTACCACTTACCTTAGACTCTTATATATAGGAATGTGTGATACTAGCCACTGATTTGATGTTGATTGGATGAAATATAATTTTTTCCATGTACTCTTAAAATAAGGAAAATTATTTCAAACCCATTTATCACTATTTCTGGAAAAATGAAAAGGATAATAGAATGGTGGGTTGGTTAGCCTTACCAAGGTTCCAATTCACATAGACGATTTGAAAACAGAGCTCGAACTAGGAGGTAGGATCGAAATCCCCCTGAGGAGTGGTGAAGGAGGATTTACACCTCTTCTTCATGAAACCAGGGATAATATATAGTGAAAATAATGAAAATGGAGAAATAAAGAGAGTAAAAACCATAATTTCAAACCATTACTGGGATACACAATTTGGACTTCATGGTTTTCCAACCCATGTGCAAATAGTGTGTTCTACATTGCAGAGGTATTTCCCAACTGGCCTCCCACATATTTCTTGCATGTGGTATTCCCTAAATGTCCAAAAATGTGGGAATCCCTATAGACCTAATGTAGATAACCCCACATGGTTCTTCCCCCACTCTTACAGTTTATCAGAACTATGTGGTAGTTCAAAAACGATCCCCACAGTGACCTGTATGGGTCCATATAGTTTACCATAAATAGTGTTTCTTAATTGTGGGACTCCAAAATAGGTCCTCGAGCACTTAACACTTCTGAAAACCCATTTGATAACCTGAGGCTCTCTCAAATCCACTAAACACATGTAAAAACATGATATTATGGTTATGAAAGTCTTTAATTTTGGGTCTTATGGACAATAAATATAATGGAACCCCCACTAATTCAAAAAAAACCAAATGGGAGTGGTTTTTAACCCAATTCAAAAACCCATGTCGTTATAATTAATTCATTTTTTACATATTAAAATATGTAGAAGATATTTCAATTAATTTATTATACATGGTATATATGTTATCATGATATAAATATGATTCTGTGTAATTAGAAAAATATGTTTATAGAAAAATATTTCAGAGGGAAAAATTAAAAAATAGAATTTAAAAAGGTCTTTGGTAAGATGGATTTGGTTAATTAAAATCCAACAATAAATTATTAAATGTACTAATAAATAATTTATTAGGGGTAGGTTAACTAATAAAACCTCATGGGTATGTTTTCTGAATATTACATCTTAAAAATAATGATCTACATGAATTTATAGAGTTATCAATACCCTTTAATGGGTTGGAAAGGCATTATATTCCTTATGTATAACTTAGAGGAGTCATGTACTATCCTAAGTATATATTTTCATAGTAATTATAGTATTGGTTTGTTGATTAATATAGGAATTGTGGTCCTCGGGTGAAGAAAAGTAGTGGTATGGGATACATATTTGGATTAGAAACCCTATAGTGGGATATTATGGAATGTGGGGTTGGTGGAATGTCTATGTAACTGAAGCATATACACTGATTCAAATTGTTTTATTAGTAATGGTTAGGATCATCTGTATTTGTATCCAATCCTAAATGGCTTTCAAGCTTTGATATGATTAGATAAGAGTCCTAATAGCATCAATTAGGTTATAGGAATGATATAATGTTGCACTAAGTCTTCATGAGTAACACAATTTTAGGGTTTGCATCTCCCATTCCATTTATGAAAGAGAGGGTGTGGTTTCATGTGGAATATGGGATTGTAGGGAAATAATATATGATATTGAATATGACTAATTTTCATAGTGAATAACATATGGATATGAATTATATATATTGAAGATAAAGTGTGTGGTTTAATGTTTTTGTTATAGATTTTAATCATTATTTCGGGCTGAGAAAGGAATGAGAAAATATTATGGATTTTAAAAAGTACAAGTGGGATATGTTTTTTTGATAGTGTAATGTAATGAAACTTGTTTAAGATAAAATTTTAAATTCCAAAAACATTTTGTCTAGATAGGTCCATGAAGCCATGAGATTTTGATGGTAGATATTGGAAAACTATATTGGATAGGTCATTTGTATATAAACATCTGGTGAATATCCTAATATTGTGGAGAGTTATCTGGGAAATAGTAACTGAAGAAGAGGCCACTAAACTTATTTTAACAGTTATTTGTTTAATATGAAGAAATAGTTGATGGATTATTGAATTCATGAACTTTGATCTAGGTATTTAATTTGATATTTAGAATATTGGTTCTACATTAAAAAATGACACATGCATATGACATTACAAATCAAGAACATAATACTATATTATAGTGTAGGTCCATCAATCTACAATGGGGGGATAAATTGATTTCACATCCGTAGTGACATTCAAATATACATTTTTTTACTGATTTTTATTTGTTAATTGTTATGTATATATGGGTTTTCATTTGGTTATCGTGTGATATTTTTTTAAGATTATCCTATTTGAGAAACATTCAAAAACTTATATTCTTATGGTAATTTAATAAGTAGAACTAGATGTTTTTCCTTGGTTTTCTATTGAGCTATATAATCTATATATATTAGGACGAGAGATGGGATGAATGATTTTTTATTATTTAAAATCATATTTTCATTGGTGAATACAATATCTAAATATCCTAGATCAGTACTTGTTGGATTTTACTATTGGGTTATGGGAAATAGACAATCGTGAGCAGAGGTCCATATGTGATGTCAAAATTTAGGTTAGTTTTCATTAGTTTAATTATGATATTGGTAGCACTAGGGTGGGAAGTGTCCTATAATTTATGAGGTTATACATCCCTTATGAGGGAAAAAACCTCATACTATGGAATCAGTGGTAGGGTCTATGTGACCAATAGTTTTTAATGGTCAAATTTTGTTCTTTTTTTGGGATCACATTTCTAGGATCTAGAAAAGTATTATTTTGGTGGAGAATAATTCCATTAGTTATGTATTAATAAAATTACTAACATGTTACAAATCAATACTATTGATTTGGATATGTATTGATTGTAATAACTTGGGAAAATGGTGTTTCATATATCTCATAGGAAACTAGAATACTAGTCTAGTAATTTTATTTGGTTCCTATAGAAAAACACATTGTAAAAATTTAATAAAAATAGTGGTCAAGGTAAAAACATGTATTAACCGCAAAAAAATATAATTTAAATTAATTAATTAAGTGCCATTTTCAGTGGAAAATGTTGGTACTCTTGGGAATAGTATGGTTATATGCTTGTTGAATTAAAATTATCTATAGTAATCATGTATCATTTGAGATAATATGCGTCAATCATAAATGTTTATTATGCATGATCTAATATGATTAGAGTATAAATTAAACTTACACATACTAAAGACCTTGACCAATAGAGTATGATTTTGGTCATAGAAAAATTATAAGGATATCTCTGTGGTGGTTGCAGTGATTTGGGGTTTTTATTGGTTGGCACCATATTTCATGGACTATGAATATTTTAGAAGAATTTACTCTAATGAATTTCAAAAAAAGAACTTTTAATTGGTGGTTGAGTATGGTTATATGGTTTTATAATTGTACACAATTTTTTGGAAACGATCAAAAACTCTATAAAATTGTAGTAATACGATTTAATAGAAATATAATTAATATGGGTACCTAGTAGATATTTTATGAAAATTGAAAACATCTTGTATACATAGATAAGGTGTTGTACATGGCACACAAAATGACTCTTCTCACGGATGAGAGGTTTTCTAGTAGGGTGTTTATAATGACATAAATCATTGAGTGTTGAAAAAATTAGAATAATTTTGCAACCTTGATGATTGGAATATGAGTGAATTTGAAATTATGTAATTTTAACCAGTGTGAGGGGGTTTGGATCTTAATTTGGTAGTTAAATAGATTGATTTAGACATAGAAGTGTGGGAATAAAATACCATTATGGAATTATAAATGGTCGGGTAATATATTGACCCTTAATAGGATACAAGAATTCTTGTTTAATTTTCAGTGTCCTCCCACTAGAATTTTAATGGAAACCCACTAGGACTCCAAGGGGTTGGGAATATGTATAGAATACCTACCCATACAATTGATATCCTAGTAAAAGTAGAAAAGGACATTGGTGGCGCACTGGATATAAATTAGGGATCCACCTATAATATATTGGTCAAAAATTATTAAATACCTATATTGGGGTTTCATATTGTGTACAGGTTTTCTTCTATCCCCCTTTTGGGATCTCAGTTTAAATTATTTCAAATTGTTGGTGGAGAAATAACCATAGATTATCCTCTCCCCACTAATTTTCTTATAATTTGGGTGCTTTGAAAATTATTTTACCATTAATTAGGTCCTTAACATCCCACTCATCCAATTATTTTTCTTTCTAATCTAGTTTCTCTTTTATATTTTGGTTCTAGGATAGGGATTTGATAAAATAATTCATCATATTACAATTAAATACATCCTGAATGAAGGATCATTTTTATATGGTGTTTCAAGGATACTGGAAAAGGATGATTGCATGTAATTTCATTCCATTTACATATAGGATAATTTCATTGTGAGTTCTCCATTTGATTTCATCTATTTCTTTAAATACGTATGGCCAGTTGTGTTTTGAATATCAGATAATTTTCCAACAGGAGTACCATGATCATATTAGGGAATGTATGCACATCATTGGTACTAGTTTCGATTTTTTCAATACCACCTGTAGAGTTTTCATAGATTATGTAGAACTAATTAAATTATAAATTTTTATAATAAATTGATTATAAATGTTTAACCATTTATTGAATTATATTTTTGGAAATAGATAATGTTAGAGGTTATCAATGGTGATCTATGTATGATTTTATATGGATGAATAAGTGTTGGTTGAGGGGTTAAATATAAAAGATTGTATGTGGCCACTTACATATTAAGCCATAAAATATTTATGTTATATGAATTATTATATATATTGATATATATTAATGTTAGGGTTATTTAGGCGGGGTTATAGAGAGAGAGAAAAAAACTATGAGATAAATTCAGTGTAGTGTCCTAGGATAATAATAAATATATAACCATTGTTCAATTACATTAGGATTTTGTCTGAACATGCCTCTATCAAGTGTAAACTATAGTTGGCTATGATAGGACCTTAAAGGTTCTTGAAATTTAGATAAATTTTAACGTTCATATGATGTGCACATATGGTTTACTGTGATGGGTTTATCATGAGTTGTCCTTATAGTAATTATTTAACTAATGTGTTCACCTTCTGTGTTAGTTGAAAGTCTATTATTCAAGATAATTGTTACTTTTGGTATTGTATTGTACAAAACTATCCCTTTAAATATTTGGATATCATAGTTAGTAGGTAATTTTATTTCAGTACTTTGATTTTTTTTGGATGATACCCCTCCCTAGGGGTTCCATCTAGATGTATTTGAGAGGATGAGGTTCCTTGGGATATTGATCTCCATCATGGATAAGTTTATTATAAGTCTTATGGTTTCCACCTTAAATAATATTCCATGTGTGTCTTGGAAATCATAATGACGGTCCAACCCCAAGGTAGGTAACGGTAATGTCATGGAAATTTGTTTGACTACATTCTCAATGTGTGTTCTAGTTTTTTGAAAGGCCTTCCGAAATTGTAAAAACTATTAAGATGGTATTATAAGGTTTTTGGATAATAGTTGATCTAGGTATGGTTCGTTGAAAAAAAGTGATTAATTTTTTTTGGGACAGGTTAGTTGATCAATTTATATTAGCACAACATGTACGTTGATATCCTGAGACAATTATAACCTAAAGGCTTTGGGATAGTTATGATATAATGGTTTTATAGTAGTATTTATCAAGGATGAATGAGCTAACTAATGTGGGTTAGTATTAGAAAGAAACATTATTAATAGATTCTATTTGGGAGATATAAATATGTTAACCACTATCAGTGATCTCGGTATTGGTCGGATGTTATCTAGCAGTTCAGTATTCAGTTGTTTATTCCATGTGTAGTTTTAACATACCCTTAAATGATATGATGCAATGTGATTATGAGTTAATATTTCCTTTATTATGGTGGTTTAGGGAGTTCTGAATTAATTTTATTTTGATGCTCCACATAGGTGTTCTTAGGTTATGGTTTTTGTTCAGTCCTCTGCACAGTTCATCCTTGGGGACAACAATGTTCCAGGACCTCTTTGTGATTCTTCATAAGGTATAGTTGTGACTTGGATCCTCCATATAATTCCCTATGTGGGGTCCATGATTTGAGTACTCTATTTATTGATAATAATACTTTTAGATCATTTAGATACTAGGAAACCATCCACAATTACTTCTCATATGATAGGTATGATTCATCATCCCCATCTAAATATGGTAGGTTCAATAATCGTAATGTCATGGCTAGCACATGATGGCTCAAATTCAATAATAAAATGTGTACCATTATTTTTTGATTATTTTATCATTTATATACTCACATTGGCTATTATATAACATATTAGTGGCCTTATCGGTGGTGTTCTACTAAGTGTTATACTCATATAGAACATAATAACCATATTGGATGCACATACGTTATGAGTTGTATGATTTTTAATAAATGGAACATAAGATAGGGATTTGAGCTATGACATATTAGTAGGGATGAGTCATAAGACTATAGAGGGACAAAGGGATCTGGAAATAGTATTTCCACACTTTTAGATTATTTTATTTTTATATTTTATCTATGTATATGATTTACCCATAGATATAAATATTTGAGTCATATATAATGTAATACTTAGAATTTATTTGTTTTTTTGTAGCCTATGTATGATATTGATATGGTTCTTCTACCACTATAATACTATAATATTTTTTATTATTTTTTTGATATAGTTATTTATTATTAATTAATATTTATGTTTATTTGGTATTAAGAGTATTGTATCCACATATGATGATCACAAACCCTCATCATTAAAAGACAAGAAAATAAATGTTAATTAAGAAATAATTTAAAAACATTGACCAATAATGACAAACTCTTCTTGAAGTGTTATATAAAACAATATTTTATCCCACTAATGAACCTAAATCAATAAATGAATATTGTTATAGGAAATATTGTTATAAAATAAAATTATCAATGAAATTTAAATTAGAATTACATATTACAAGTGATTCTTCTAGGTAAATTTTCAAAACCATATAAGGAATTGATCATTTTACTTATAAACTGGTGTCTTTGTGAAATAGAAATGAAATTAAAAAAATTGGGTTTCATAAGTCATAGTTGGTCTCTTAAATATTTTGAAAAATTAGCATAATTGATTCTATTAAAACATGTTCCCCAATAATGAATTCTATAACATATTGATATTTCATGAAATTGGTTATAAATGAATAAATTACATTATCTGTTATGAATATTGAAACTATATACCTATATTGAAACATTAATAATGATGTTTATATTAGAATTATTGAATGATTAAAAGTGTTTACAACATGTTTCGGATATTGAGAACATTATTCCAACAAATTGAATAAATAATTGTATAGATTATGGCACTTTGGTTGTATCTGGTATAACCATATGAGTTAGTATTTAATTAAATAGGGTTATAAAAATCGTCGGGTGTATCTATGTGTTTCTATAATGAGGACTGAATACAAATATATTATTACTACATTATATATTGAAAGTTTAAATATTTTATGGATACTAAGGGTTTTCCAATGTTTCAATGTATCTATCTATATAATTATATTTAAAAGACTTTATAGGGAAAATATTTTATATTTGATAACATATTCATCCACTAGAAGATGTAATTTTTGTTATCCTGTCAATATAATCTATAAAATATTTTCCAATATTTTATTTTCATAAGTCACATCCATTAAGTAAAACTAATGATTAATTGTCTCTTGATTTTGATTATGGATAGAAATTTGGTGAGGAGTAGATTATCCAGTTCGATATTACATAGTGTATCATAAAATTGGAACAAAACCATTCTCCACATGCCAAAGATATTGACAGATTTTTTAATTAAAATTTTTTTGAGGATTGATTTATTGTATCCCCCATCCCAATTCCAATAGAGTGTTTATTTGAGGAGGCTACACAATATCTCAATCACACCTACATTTATAGAAATGGGTACCAAATAGATGTAATTTCCTTTTAATAATATGGGGAAACTATATCATATAATAGATAAGCATAAATATAAACAAAAATAATAAATATCACATCATCCTTATTAAGTAGTATATTATAGACATTATATTTATAAACTTACCAAAGTAATTAAAATCCATATTCATTATTTTATAGTAAAATTAATTTCTGGTTGGGTGGGCACCAAATAAAAACAAATAAATCATACCTACAAGTATATTAAATAGATACGATTTTAAACGAAACATAAACCTTATAATTCAAAGTGAATATTTAGAATTTAAAAAATAGTTATCTGGAAACAAAGAAGCCACATGATCACATATACATCACATAATCTCATGTGATGATATATGTGGTTCCACCTAAGGACTTACACATTTTTTTAGACAATTCTCGTCAATAATGACTCTATCACTACCAAAATCAATAATATATTGTATGAACACCACTGATCCAGAACAAGAACACTGAAAACCAAGATGAATTTAAGGATGATGTCAAGATAAATCCATTAATCTAGTATAAAGTATATATAAAACACAAAACAACAAAAAAAATACCATTATTTTTATAAAAATATAATTGAGTAGTAAATAATAATAAAACAACATCGATAAACAAAAACTATCAGACAAAGCACCGTAAAGGTCATTTCTAGATAATTGGAGATCACCAAGATGAATCTAATCATGGTGGAACACTTCTGAGTGATGTATCTGTAGTAAAATATCCCATACCAATATCCAAAGATATTGTGTGGAAGATACAACCATCACCTATGAACCAGGTTGAAAATCGAGTCTACAAAATAGGTTTGTTTGAAAATAGAAGAAAAATAGTAATTGAATAATGATCTTAAGCGCGAAAAAGATTAAGAAAAAATGAATGGAAAAGGTGAATAAAATTAAAACTAAAAACAAACCAAGAAACCAAAAAAAAATAACCTTCATTAATACGTCACCAAAACAATCACAAATCATGAATGCTATATTTTGTAAATCCTAGATGGGGTTTAATCCTAATCATTCCTATGATAGGAATAATTGTCATGAAATTTGAATCCCTCAAATATAAAATGAATCCCAACATCACTAACATAAATGGGAATAGAGAATGAAAAGTCCATAAAGGATATTAACTAGTATTAGAATGAAAATAAAGGGAAGAGTGGGGTAGAATGAGAAGAATTTCAGAGAAGAACCACTCATGATGAGGGTGATGGAGGGGTGATGTTGGAAAGGAACCCTATTATAAATAGAAAATGAGAGACCATAATTGTGATCTTTTATCTATCTGAAAAAAGGCAGTTTATCCCTAAGACTCTATTAACCATGAGAAAAAAGGACTCTTTTTATAAAAAAATGTGACCTAGTTATAATTTAATTCAATTTATACATACAAAATAGGGTTTCTTAAAGGTTTACTATTATACATTTTTTTTCAAAAGAACTATTGAATGGATATGTAATGAAATTATTTCTCTAAGTATCTACTTAGTCCCATCACCCACTCTAAATATACATCACATAAATCATAACCTTACTGATATCTCTGATCATAAGTTCAGCACACCCACCATGTTGAATGTTCACCATATATGAACCGTAATTTTTAGGAATCTACCAATGGTTTACCAAAAAAATCAATGATATATAACTGAATAATATATATACTATGCTAACTGGAAATACAATTGAAATTTTTTATTATTCAAAGAATAAAATGGTAATGGGAAATAAAATTAATCCAAAATACTGAAAGTATTAAAGAATAAGGTAATCCCCTTGGATAATGTTATTATAGTCCATATGTAGGGATTCAAATCTCCAATAATCAAGAAGTGGATGAGCCTATTTTCCTTTTTAATTAATAAAATTTAATTATATATTCCACTTTTTCCACATTTATAGAATTTAAATTGTAAAAATGTTATTTTTATGATATACTTTTTAAAAATAAATTTAATTTCTTCAATACCTTGCATTACATATAACACCATGTTTTAACAAAACATGGAAAACTATCCAAATGTATTTATTTTAAATGATAGTTATCATCTACAAATATGAAGGAACTGTATGAATAAGATTATTAAAATTACAAAATTTTACAGTTAATACTTTTACTTGAAATTAATTCTTTGGTGAACAATTTACATATAAATAAAAAAAATTTCATTATAATGAAATTATTTTTCAAAAAAAACTATTTATATAGTCACAAAAAATATTCTATCTCAACAAATTAATTACAAATTTTTTTATAATTTTTTAATGAAATTTATATATTATATATTCAATCAAATTTTTAAAATTCATCTTATGTGTTTTCTAGCCATGATTTAACATTAAATTAATTTTAACACTTATTTTTTATTAATTATAGTTTCATCATTTTTTCATGATTATTTTAAAATTAATTTTCCAAATTATAAAAAATTTAATGTAATAAATGAAATTAATTTTAGAAGTAGTAATTTCAAAATTATTTGAAATTTTGTTTTGATAATTATTTTAAATGAGTTGTTTTTCAGTAAATATTGGAAATAATGTTTTTTAATAAAAATGAATTTTTCATTTAATGAATTCAGGAAATAAACTTAAATTTATTATATTTTTAAAAGTAAAATTATTTCACTAATATATCTATTAATCCAATTTATGTCATTAAAATAAATTTCATATTTTATTTTGATTTAAAAATGTTTCAAATTTTTCAATATTTTCTCTCTAGAAAACAGGTAACTCGTCACATCTATGGGTTTAATTTTTAAATTAATTTTCTCACCTTTGTGAATATAATTTTGGAAAATGGATTACGTATTATAAATAGTAATAATTATTATTAAATAATAATATCAGAAAACCTTTTTCCCAAAATGAAAAGTAATAATAGTAAAATTAATTATAATGGTTAAGGTTAAATTGAGTTTATCTGGGGTTAAACTAAAATTATAAGGAGTGAAATGAACCATAGACTTTTAAATAACCATTTAATGGAATTATTTATACCATATAAACTATATGGTCCAAAAAGTTTTCATTTCATATAATTTTGGAATGATAAAAACATAGTTTCCGTTCATTCTTTTCAATAATTATATGTGTTTCATCTCCCCAAAATTTCTATAGACACCCCCTCTCCTATCCTCGATACACATCCAAAAACATTTGTTTTAGAAACTAACGACCCATATATATTCCACAATTTCTTCCCTCGCATCCTAGAAGCCATATTTTTATTTGGAATCCCACTAATTAAAGATTTAGGTGTATACCTAAAGAGATTATCTAAAGAAGTGGTATAGTCTTTAAACATTAATTTTTATTTTACTTTTTCCCCTGACTCCTTAAGATATTATTCAAATATATTGATATAATATCATGGGTATCATACATATAATGATATATTAGTCTATTAATTTAATAACATATGTACATATTTATTTCCATTAAAAGGGAAATGGAACATTTGATCGTGGGTACAGAGGATTACAGCCTCACTAACTAATGTTATTTTTTTCTTCACCACCCATCACCATTAGATATAATGATGTATTTAATGATAATATAAAATATTAATGATATTAATAAAAAAAATTTAATATAATATAACAACTAAATTCTTACCTGTCAAAACATTGGAAAAAATGTCAATTGTTTGTATAGCCAATTTCCACCTCATGATCCAATATGGTGGGTTTTAAATTTCTATTTTAAAAATATTGTGATAGGGATTTATTAAATTAATTTATATGATATTTATAAAACTATTATATTTTTTTAATTATTATTTCACTTAAAATTTTATATATTCTATTCCATGGGGGACAAAATGACATCACTCAGGTGTTCGGTGAACTACAACCTCGTGAAGTGATGTGATTATTTTTTCACAAATGCTTAGAATGTAATTTAATATGTACAATATTAATAAATAAATGTGATATATATATAAAATAACAATTAATAATTAAATTTTAATTATTATTTATCATTCTATCCATTTTTTGAAAAAATGGAAATAGATTTGATGTGTATATGTGGCATACTATCTCCATAAATAGAATATTTCATTTAATATCCTTTACTTTTTTGGATTATTCTAAATAAACGTATAGTGAATATATATAATATTTTTATTATTCCTAAAATTATATATATTATATAACCATGATCGAATTCAATGGAATGAAAATACCAAATCAGAATAGACATAAAAACAATGCACTTATAAGCAAAAAATCAATTTTTACCACGAATTGTTAATAAATGGGTAATAAAAGGACAAAAGTAAATAATATATGGTAAGAAATATAAAGTTATATTTCTTTTATTTCAATATAATAAACCCATATTAGTGTCCTTATTTTTCAAACATCTATGAAGGTAGTCGAGACTTAGGGTAAGGTATTTCTAGTCTCTATTTTTTTCTAGATGACATATTCCTAATTCACCACTCATTTCATCTTTGTGGTGTACATATTTTCCCTTTGAAATTTTCATTCATTAATAAACTTATGTTAATTATATTTAATTTTTAAATTACTTTTATTATTTAATTTTAATTATGATTCGAATGTTTCCAATGTGGTCCGAGAGTTTTGTCATAGTTTACCTTCATTGAGAAATATGTCATGTTATACACCAATATTCTTTTATGATGTGTATATACATCCCCTTTGATATGAAATGTTAGGAATCAATTTATTTATATAATTCTTTTAATTTCATTTATTTCCATTCATTCATGGTCATTACGATTCAATTCTACTAAAGTGGTAAACATTTTAAGATACAATCTCATAATTGATTAAATCGTTTATCTTTATGATTATGATGATGAAATAATATGATATATATTTAAATAAAAATACTTATTTTATTATCCACAAGCCATTTCATGGGAATAAATTTTTTTCCATAATTTTTATAAATTTATATAATCAAAATTCAAAAATAATATTATTAAAGAAAACATACTGTATTTCTATCATTGGTCAAAACCCCATTTTCCTATCTTTCCATTTCTTCTAATAATGTTTAAAAAAATTTATAACTACCCAATGATCTTTTAAATGAATTTTTACAGATGTTGTTATTATAAAAAAAATTCATAAGAAATATTCTTATTATATTACGAACAGTTCTATTTTTTCTTATGAATCATTGTTTTAACATGTTCGACATGATCACAAATTCCCTTATTTATGATCACCCATGTATTTAATGAATTCATAATATGTTTCTATTGTTATTTTCAAATAAATGTTTAAATAATATTTTTTAGGTTTTAAAATGTTAAAAATATATTTTCATAAAAAATAAATAATTGAATTTTAAATCATCAATTATATGTTTTCAATGTTATTTTAATAGAAAATCAATTCAACAATATTTCAAGAATTCCTAGTATTAAAATGGTTATTTTCAATGAAAGGTTATTTTTCAACAAGAAACGTTCCTTGTGGTTTTACATTAAAATTAATTTTCTATATAACATTACATGTATTGATGTTACTTAAGATTTACTAGGTATATGATCCAATGATTCCATTATTATTAATTATATGAATGATTTATATTTATGTAATAAGATATTTATGAAACTTGTTTCTCATCCCTAGTTTATACCATTGTAAAATGATTGTTATACCTGCTTTTTCTATGGGTTATTCTATGATGAAATGATTATGAAACCATTTTATTTTCAATATGTTATGATATAATGAAAATTTTTTGAAACCCATTTCTTTTCATTGGTTCTGATATATTGAAGTTTATATCACCTTCAGGTACACATATGTATAATTTTCATAATGTGATAGGTGGAACTTATTTCTATCTATAATTAAAAGGAATAAGCTTTATATGTTATGAGAAATATTATATTGGAATTGGGAGTTAACCCATTATAGTATGGGACATTTTCCACTATGATAGTATTTGTGGTAAACCTTAAATAATATGATTTTTTGGCAGTGAACCCACTACACTGTGATAGAATTTTATATGAGTCCTTAATAATATGTAAGTTACCATATATTCTTATGTATATTCCATAATTCTATGTCTTCTTTCAATATTATGCACTCAGGTATCATTTTTATTGATTTCCTTGTGATTCATGTTTTTTGAATATAAAATATTTATTCCATGACTGAATATTTTGGTATTTTATATGAAGGGTATGGTTTTCATATGTTATGTTCATGTACTAATAATCTTTTGATCAAATTATGTTTACGTATTTCACTTGGTTATCCTTATAGTGAATCAAAGATCACCCTTCATTTTGATTATTTTTTCCAGGTTATAATGAAAAGTATTTTTTGTGATATGTCTATGAAAGGTAATAGTTGTGAAGAAATAATTTGGAGATGATATAGAAATTTTATTCCCCAGTTTTTTATGTTTCCATATTTATAAAGGAACTACCCATTATGATCATCCAGTGTTTTTTGGGTAATGTACTGAATATTTATCTAATTGTAATTAATATATACCTATGAAATTCTTGAGACATTATTATTTGTATCAGAGGATAGGATTAGTTAACCTTTGGAAACTAGGAAGAGAAAAACGTAGTGTGGTACCTAGGGATATGTATATGGATAAATATATGGATAATTCTATGTATACAAAACAAACATAGAATATTTTTGAAGGATATATAGAGTATATACCAAGGAATATATCCCATGATAGACACTAAAAGTTATGTTGATTCATGAATTGATATAACTGTGGTTAATAATAGTGAAAAAGGATCATTGGACATAACTCTAGTATTACCTAGTATAGAATAATGAACCTTACTATGCACCAGGTTTAACAAAAACTAGGGATATTCATTGTAAATTCAAAAACCTCTTTACCTACCTTATTTAATGATTCATATAATGTGAATATATGACCTAGGATAAACCCAAGGTGTCATAGAGGTAAAAGAATGATTCATAATTTTGACATCATATATATTATTATTCATGATTATATGGTTTTCCAGTGTGAATATTTTTTCTCACACTATTCTTTTAGGATTTAGTCGATGATGAAAACCGAAAGGAACTTGGTTAACATTTAATGTGATATAAAATGTGTCTATGAGAAAACAAATGTTATAATAACTTATGTGAAGGATATTGTGATTATTTCTAATAATTTATCATGATATATGATTAAAAACATGCACATTAAGCAACTCACTGACTCAACAAAGAAGAGAAGGATAATTTTCCTTGAATAATTGTGTTGTGGTGACCATAGAGGAATGAAGATTTAGTTTACTATATTCCATTAATTTTGGAAGAAAAAAAATAGAAAATTTATCAAATGATTGATAATATGTTTTATGTGTAGAAAATAAGGGAATAGAATAAGAATAATTCCATGAAAATGAAAATTTTAGTTAAAGTAATGTATAAAAATAATGGTTTCCCTATGTAATCATCAATGTTTGAATGTTATTTATTTGTAAAGAATGGGTATTATGAAAATCAATTACCGAGGGGGAAATATCAATAAGAGGTTCAACAGTATTGTAAAAGTTAATGATTTTTTATTGATGATGAAGAGAATAAAAATAACATATAAAATTAAGGAGGTATTAATGAATATGATTCTAAGTAATAGTAAATTGTTTGACAATAAATTAGACTGATTTAAGTGTTTATGTATTGGAATTAAATAATTATAAAATATATAATAAATTTTCTGTATAAGTTTATCATTAAGGATTTGAAAGAATGTTATGAATGGTATTAATGTCCTAGAAAATATATTTAATAGAAATGGGATATTTTATGGAAGATAAGTTATTATGGGGATGATAACCCTTAATATTTTCCTTCTGTTGAGGTAAAGATGTTGGGAAACAAAGATGATTGATAAATATAGGGTAACTTTTATAGTATTAAAAATCTTGGAAGTGATTAAATATTTGCAGAAAAATTTTTATATATTATCTATAATGTGGTGTAAAAATATTACCATTTATGGAATATATGAAATAGTATTTGGTTTTATTTTTGTAATGAGTAATCATGTATTTTTTATTGTGGTTTCATTGTAATTAGGGTTATTACCATGCATTAGAAAGATATATGATCATAGTATTCAAAATAAAATTATGTGACTATTAAGATATAATTAGTGATTTTTTATGTAATAATGTTATGTCTATTGTTGTAAATTTATAGACGTTATTTATAAATTTTGAATTTTATAACAATTATAAGTTTTACCTTTTAGGGAATAGTTTACATTGAATACGATATTACATTATAGAAATTAATTTCCCACATCACCATAAGATGATTTATTAATGTTTTATGGCCACTTATAACCATTTTTTAAAAACTATAACTTGATATAGAAGTAATTACTTGTCACTATATTATAGATTTTGTAACCCATTAGTTTTTTAGGTATAACAAATTCATCTAAGATTAAGAATAAATTGATAAAATAACAACCAATGGATGATTTTTTTATTCAAAGGATTGATATTACATAGGTATATTGGTTGGTTTAAATTTTTTCATCATATCAGGATGGTAGCCTATCGATTGGAACATCCACTGAAACTCTCACTGTTTCATGATGTGTTACTTGTATCGAACCTTGGGAGGTATATACTTGACCCTTAAAATGTATTGAACTTATAAGTTATAATTTTTGAGTTTTACCTTTCTCATTTGGAATATCCTATTGAGATTCTAGATCATCGAGAGAAAGTTATATGAACCAAGACAACTTAATCCATAATTTGTTTGATAAACCACTCTCTTGTTGAAGCTATGTGGGACTTGAGAATGTTACGAGGAATTAGTATCATCATTTTTTGAGACTACTAATTTTGTATGGGGGGAATTATTTTTTTGTTGGGAAGAATGTAACTCTGTGAAATTTTATGAAATATTTTTTCAACAAAATTTAAATTTTTTTGACATCTTTCATTAAACATAATAAAAATCCTTAAAATAATGCACCATTATATCATAATATTATTATTTAATATGATAGTTATTATTTTCCTATTGGGATTGATGGTGTGGATATGATTAGCTAAATTATGAAAGTATATGGTTGAAATTTGTATATAAAATTTATTTGTTGTTGGAAAATTTAAATATAATTATAAATAAAAGAAACCATCTGATAATAAAGGGAATATTTTTTTGAAACAAAAAATACATTTATATGCACATATATTTTTTATCTCAAAAAAATTATTACATCACTTTTTATTAGTGATTTTAAGGAAATTTGTATACTATATATATCAATTAAATTTTTAACATTCATCTTATGTTTTAGAGGTTTGAGGGAAGAATAAATCAAATTTTACACTACAAAATGTATGTTTTCTAGAAATAGTATTTATCATTTCATATACATTTATTTTCAAATTAATTTTTAAAAATTTGAGATATTATATTTTAAAAAATGAATTTTTTTTAAAATCATCATGTAAAAATTATATTCAAGTTAACACAATATACATTTATAAAAAGATATTTCTTTCAGTGAATAATGAAACATAATGGTTTTTATTAAAAAAATTACATCTCAATAAAATCATTTACTAGATAAATTTTATTTAAATATTTTCATACAACTAAAATTAGTTCAATTTTATATATATTAAAAAAAATTAGGCCATTTTTATCAATTTGATATTGAATTTTATAATAAATTTTTTTTTACCTTTTGAGCATTTTCTCTTTAGAAAACATCTTTCTAATCGTGTTTATGGGTTTAATTTTAAAATATTATTTTTTTACTTTTATGAATGTAATTTGGAAAAATGGTATTCATATTTTTAGTTATAATAATATATATAATATAATAATTTTAACCTATTGTTGACCAAATGAATAACAAAAACAATAAAAATTAATTTCTATGGTTATGGTTAAAAATAGTTTACTAGAGGTTAAACTAAACAAATATAGAGTAAAATTACCTATAAGATTTTTTATAACTCATTTTATGGAAATAGTCCATCATTACAACCTATAGGTTTATATAATATCCCATTATGGAGCCTTTTGACATGTAGAAAACTTTGGTACACATTATTCATTTCAAAAATTCCATGTGTGTCCTCTCCCCCACATATATAAGAACACCCCATATCCTCTCCTTTTCACACATACAAACCATTTGGTTTGGAAAATACCTTCCCAAATATCACACTTAATTACCTAACTACAATATATATTCTGTAGTTTTAATAGGAATCCATCTTCAGAATGATTTATATGTTAACCAAATGAGGTTCCCCAATGAAGATTAATGCCCCAAAATATGAGTTTTCATTTTATTTCTTAGCCTAACTCCTGAAAATATTCTTCAAATATACTAATATAATAAAAATACTATCAATAATAAATTGATATGAAATTATATTAATGTAAAAACCAATATTCCTCTCCAATTTCATCAAAAGGGAAACAGAAACAGCAATCCTGACTATGGTGGGTAATCACCCCACGAACAGATGTTATTCATTTTCCATCATAACCTATACTGAATGGATATAGTTTTTAACGCCAAAATATGGGGAGAAGAAGAAGAAAAATACCCAAGAGCTACCTCGCGAAGCTCATTCGTGGAGAATAGGTCACACCACGCCGCCGCGAAGCAAGGAGGTGGTAATGCTCCGCCACCGCCCCTGACGTTCGTGACATGCCGCGAAGAAAGTATGTGGTAATGCTCCGTGAAAGCCCTTGACATTCGTGACCTATCGTAAACAAAGGAAGTGATAACTCTCCATGACCTCCCATGATGTTCACGGGCCACTAGGGAGAAAGTTACCATAACGATCCACGAACATATTTGATTTTTGTGACACGCTATGGAGAAAACGAATTCCTCTTCGCTCCGAGTGTGTGCAACTTTGTGGAACCTATCCCCTATAAATACCGGACTCCCCCCATGTTCAGGGGTTGGGAAATCTGACTTTTTGACTTCCTAGATCTTGAATTGTGAAGCCCCCTTCTACTCTATGAACCATGAGATGTGCGAGGTACTTATGCTCTGTGAAGTGCCTCCCCTTTGTCACGTTTTGATCTCCTCTTCTGAGAGGGATGCCTTTTGTGGATCCTAAGGGCCTCCGTGAAGGAAGGGGATCCCCAAGGGGAATCAGGTCATCGCGGAGCATTTATTCTTCATGAAACACCCTTCATGTACACATGATCCAGATTCCAAGGTTGGTTCATTGTACTCCGCAAAGCACATTGCTTCACGATGCCTTGCTTCACGAGGAACCTTTTCTCCGGAAGGAAGTGCTCCGTGAATCCCATTCCACTTCGCGAAGAACCTATCATATGAACCTTTTTCCTATGCTTAGGATGATGTTCCCCACATCGCGAAGCACACCCCTTCGCAAGTACCTTCCGCCTTGCGGAGTAGTAATTATTCACAAGGCCGCTACCTATGAACCCCTCTACTTTGCGATTAATTTTCCCATATGGCTCTCTAGGTTTCTACTATGTGATTTCATTGTCCCTTGGAGTATACTTCATGTTGTGTTGTGTCACCTCATGCTTCTCTACATAGGCACGCCAATGGATATTTCTTCTTCGCATAGCAATGCAAACGTGCCCCCCCCCCAGATGGTTCGCTCAATGACTACCCCTAACCACAGATTTTCATGTCCCATATCTGCACCAAGGAGGAGAGGGTACCAGTTATGTAAGCCCTGGGGATGCAGAGAAAACCCACCTTGTTTGAGCTGTAGGACATTAAACTTCCAAATGCCATCGTCCTCGGTACATGATAGTAAACTATGACCTCACCTAATTCTTTGCACACGGGGTGCCACACCTTGTACATTCTTCATTCCCATTGGTCTCTGTGAGGATGTGATCTTTCCTCACAGGGGATGATATCCTGCTTATCGTAGAGGCGTTTGTCTTTGGGGAAAGGGAAACCATTCTGATGTAAGCTGCTATCTTTTCTTTTCGGAGGCTACTCCTACATTCTGCTTCGATCTTAAAGACTAGGGGGAGGGGGGAATGGACATCAGACTCCTCCTTTCTTCAGTTCCATGTCCCTCTCCCACTAGGCTTTGCCGCCACCATGCCTCTATTCTAGAGTATGTCTGAACCTCTTTGGGCCTCCCTATGCGTAAGCCCCACTCCCCTTCCCACGGATGCACCATTCGTGACGTGATTGTTAGGTGTTTTCTATCTCTTGTTTCTCACACCAAGCATGACTCAAGTGGGGTTAGAGTGATCACTGACCATGACACCATCATTGGGTTGCCTCAGAGTGTAACCCCAAATGACATGCACCAGAACTTCAAGTTAATTGATCATTTGTAAGGAAGGTACGTAGGAATCCTCCATGAGGTTCAATCCAAACAACCCATCGGACCCTAGGTCCACCTTCACGCCAGTTCCCACATCCTGAACTATGCAGACAATGATTCCCTACAATGGGGATACGTAGGAAGCCTCTAGGAGGTTCAAGCCCAACACATGGTCGCTCCAACCCCCTTCACGTCAGTTCTCCCAAACCATCCCTAAACTACGTGTACTTTGATCCATCCTAAGGTAGGGTGCGTAGGAATCATCCATGATGTTCAATCCCACTAGCCTGGTCATTCAGACCATCTTCACAACGGTTCATCAAACACCCTAGGCATCCTAAAGTGGAAGCCCCAAAAGACCACCCGATCTACGTGGACTTTGATCCTTGATAAGGCAGGGTATGAAGGAAGCCTCCCCAAGGTTCATGGCCACCACCCATTAGAACTCAGGTCATCCTTCACGTCGGTTTTCCAACACCACCTGAACTAAATTCCCATTGATCGTTGATAAGGTAGGGTACGTAGGAAGCCTCCCTGAGGTTCAAGCCCACCACCCATCGGACCCCAGGTTCATCTTCACGTCAGTTCACACCAATCAGAACTATGTGGACTTTGATCTTTGTCAAGGAAGGGTACGTACGAAGTCTCACTGAGGGTCAAACCCACCACAATCCATTGGCTCTGACCCCTTCATGTCAGTTCCCCAACACCTTGGTCTACCTCAGAGCATATGCCCCAAATGCCCGACATATCCAGGAACTATGAGGACTTTGATTCTTGATAGGGTATGGTACGTAGGATGCCTCCCGGAGGTTCAATCCCAACACCAGGTGGTTCCGACCCCCTTCATGTCAGTCTGCCCCCGTACTGCATGACGTTAAACTGAGGGCCTCATCCTGTGGTAAGTCGTCACAACCCCATCCAGTGGAAAGCCGTTTAAAGCCCCAATTGGCGGTAAGTATTCTATAGATGATCTACGTGGACTCTGATTCCCTGCCATGGGGATACGTAGGAATCCTATCCAAGGCTCAATCCCAAAACCATCGTCATCTTCATGTCGGTTCCATCCCATTCGCCGTCCAATTCATTCAATTGTTTCATCATTCATCCTAATTCTTACCCAGGCCACCACATCCTGATGGGATCATGCCACCCAATATCCCATTCCCTTCAACAGTAACCAGGAATTCGACTATTCATTGGCCCTAATATCGGTGTTCCATCTAGGGGGTTTCAACCATTTGATCCACTCCGGTCTGTGATTTGGTAAGCCCGCTCCATCTACGCTAGATGTTAAAATTGCGGCATACCCTATGTTAAACATCGGAAGCTGAGGAAAACCGAAGATACATTCCCATGGAAAATGATTCCCCGCATTCAATGTGGGATGTCCAGGGATTTACCTCCCTCAAGAATCCTTATTATAAGGTAAAAAAGATAGACACGCCAATCCCCCAACATCCAGACAAACTAGTGATGCCCAAAGTGACTACTCCTCTAAAAGATGGTCACTACCCTGACTGGACCCCATGGAATGTCCTGACAGAAGTAGTGTAATTAACTCACATCCATGAAGATAAGGCGCCCTGAATAGTTTCACAAACAGTGTTTTCAATCTACGAGGGAGACCCGGACTCGGTGAAGAGTTCCAAGGAGGAGTCCATTGAAAGAAGAACTAACATCCCATCAACCCATTTCGATCAAGGAGTTTACGTCCCTAAATAATAAGCGGATGTAGCACGTATTTGGAAAGCGGGAATGCAGGGCAATAGCTGCGCGTCCTCACAGACAGATTTATGCACCCCGACGAAAGCGTCAGAAACTGAAATGGTGATCCCAATGTGAAGGTATTCTCCTCAATATAGAGATTATTAGTTCTTGGCGAATCAATGGATTGACTTGTCACCAGATCCAGTTATCTGGAGTCGGGTCCTTCAATGAAAATAGAGGTCCTAGCATGGAACTCACAAGATGTTGGGGTAGTAGAATGTTGGATATCCCATTCATCGATCTTGCCTGCATGGATCCCTCTTACCGACCAAGGAAGATGGGATGGCGCTGGGGAATGGGTCTTCAATTCCTTTTCCTTTTATCATTGACGAGTTTATCTCCTTGCATCATAGGAATCAAGTTGCTACACTCAGGATGTGATCCCCGCCTGCCCGTCTACACTGGGGAAGGGGCAACGCCAACACGGTTGTTCCACATGGCTTCACCTCTCCCATGAAAGCCTCTACATTTATGACCATGGGGCACCCATTCCATCTCTCCCCATCTAAGGACATTCAACGGAGGGTAATCATTGAACTCGTGTGTTTCTATGAGGAGGATGTCATAATCCCGACCCGGGATATGGCACGCCTGGATCTGGAGGCATCTGTGCATCATCATCAACGCCACCCCCGAGGGCCATGTAGGGATCCATTTCTCCCCACCCAAGAATACAACTGCTTCAAGATCCTTTCCCTGGAGTTCCTTGATTGATCTCTACCTTACCCAAATGAGGTAGGTGACGTCCGGCCTAGCCCGGTCAGATTCCCAATCTAGGGGCCCCCAGCAAGGGTTCCCACCTGGCCGTGATAGTGCCGCCTCCCAGTCTTGCTGAAGGAGGAGCAGGTAAGCTATGTACCTGCCCCACCGTCCTCACTTTTTCCGACCCGATGACAGCATTATGTGCAAGCTGAGGAGGACGCCTACAGAAGGGCGCCAACGTTGACGACTATTGTGGCCCGAGCCACTACGACGCAAATCATTAGTCCAAAACATACACTGAGCATGGGTGCTTATATTCCCTACTAGGATCGAGGACCCAACCACACCACGGGCAGGCTGGGTCCACTCTCTTGGTCAGAGGCATGAGCATTGGTCATCGCGAACCAACCCGTAGTGATTCCACCCTATACAGAGGTACTCCTCATACCACTACCACAGAAAGTGTGGGCCTTCCATTATTCGAGGCTCGGCATGGAGATCTGCCTCGTTCCACCCCCAATCCGAGGGAGGGCCTTCCTCGTGATGGTGCCACTCGTCACGAAATCCTCTCATGTGCCATTGCATTGGGTATGTTGTCGTCCCTCCTACCCCCGACCACTGGTACACAGACATTGGACACCCGGTATATCTTACATGTAGGGACCCTCCATATATATGTTTTGTAGCTGGTGAAGGTCCTCCTCACCTCGGAAACCAGAGGGGTGAAGGCCAGTCTCGCTCCACCTGCACCCAACATAGAGGTCATACCCGTGTGCAGCTAGAGAAACGCAAAGATCCTCCTCATGTTGAGGTCACTCGGGAAAACAAGCATGGATTTCCTACCAATAACTCCTTCCAGTAATAGTGGAGGTTTTATCCACTCCAATTATATCTATGGAGGTCCTCCCCATGTCCCCATAGACAATTGTCCCCGTGCTCCTCGCACTCCGACTTTCTTGGGTGGAAGACCTCTCCGCCCCAACACCAGTGCAGCCAAAGGACCCCGTGTCCGAAATCAGCCCTGTCCTGAGGCACCAACCAGGGGAAGGAAGGCATTTCATCGCCTCCATAAGATGTATTCTGAGAACGTCTGGATAGAGATCAAATAGGTCCTATTCTAAAACTCTTAAGTAGAATACGACTTCCCTCGAGAACCCTCCCCTCACTCATCCACATCAAGGGTCGGGGTAGGAACAAGGGACATCAACCTAGTACTCCCGGAATGTGAGGTCCACAGGATTCCTGCCTACCTCCGCTAATATATCTAGGAGGATGAAAATATGGTGACCTCGCATGTCAGAGTCTTTAAATCACCACCATCGTCACCAGAAGTGCTCTCTACGTCCACAAGAGATCACATAGAGCTATTCTGGGGACCAATGGAAGGCGAGCGGAATCCAGGCTTATCATCAGTAGCCCTATCCCCTCAGCTAGGAACTATAGCCAATAACCCATATTATCACGACATAGTGTCCAGGTCACTACACTCTTTGGAAGACAGCCTGAGAATCGGTGGCCAGTCCACCCCCTCGCCATACCATCCACCGGCCAGCCTACCCTCCCAACGGTCTTCCTCAGTACCGCTACTAGTTCCTCATCCACCAACATTTGAAAAATGGGGAAATCAAGGGCTATACCCTGAATCTGAGCCAAGGAGATTATGTAACATCCTTATAGCATACCTCTTCCCCGAGAAGTTCAGGCTCGTGGCAGCGCAAAATTTCTGCATACCAGAGTCCATCACCCCAAAAGAAGTTGAGTGTTTCTGCTACACCCTTTGGGTGATACATTTTATTCTTCATCATCATCGGGTGGTTTACCCCAGGAGCCAATAGAATTTAGAATACATCATCGAGCAATGCCGTCTGGTCAATTTGGTCACACACTCTGTGGTCCAGCACCCCGAGTCACCAGGTCGTTGTGAGGTCCTCCAGCAGAAATGCGTTCATAGTATCAAGATACTCCGCAACATTATTATGGAGGATACCCCCCCACTCATAAATATATGGTTGGGGGTAGTATGATGCCTTCCTCTTCAGTCCTATCTGGTGGTAGCCTGACTCACTAGGCGATATCGAGCACATGCCCCCATGAAGTGTCACAATCAACATGGCCATCATAGTGGACGAGGAGGATGAGCTAGAGCTTCTCGATAAAGTCTTATCCCCCGGGGGCGTGCCACCACTACTGGACCCATTGGGGTGGATTTCTCGTCAGTGGAAGAACCTTCTAAGTCTCCATGTGCCCACCGAAGCATTTTTACTCAGCCAGAATTCTGGTAAGGGAAAAGAGCATGTCAGAGATTCCGAGCACTCTAACTCGTCCACCTCGGTACAGAAGACAGAGTAGGACCCTGAGAGGTCCATGTTGTGCCAAAAGCTTTCTGAGTCGAAGATTTTGGTTGATTAACTCCTGGTTGAACACGTTGTAGAGTGACAACCCGACTACGGAAATCCTAGGCTAGTGCAGTTGGGCCAGGAACATCTACCTCTCGGCGAGATGCCTCTAGGAAACCTTGATCATCCTGCCCCTACAGATAGGGTGGAAGCTGGTTCTCACAGCAAGAGGGTGCGGTATGTATCACCAAACCGTCCAAAACAGTGCGACAATCCAAGGTATCCATCCAGGGTTCCCATAGCTGCCCCGCAGGCTGCTCCACTAGCCACTATAGAAGCCGTTGAGCCTGTTTACCATGTTGAAGAACCCTCCAATGCCCTTGTAGTTTAGGATCCCTGTCAATACTGGTACCCCAACCCAGATGTTCCTGTAACGGCACTCATAGTCTGCCTTGAGGCATTGGAAACATGAAAGGTGGAAATCCCACCTGATGGTAAGCCATATCTAGTATGGGTGGATTATATGTTGACACCTCCAGGTTTTGGGAATCCCACCATCTCCCCCATTAATGGGAAGGGGGACCCGCCGTAGCACCTAGGCCTCTTCGAATAATTTTTTGGGCTATGTTAGGGACTCTATCATAGAAGGAGGCTGTCAATCTCTACTGTTTTGTTCGAAAACTAGAGGGGTCAACATTTTTATAGTACAGCCAGCTCCCTGTCGAATCTGAAATGATCTGGGAGGACCTTCGTAGGAAATTCCTCTAACTGTTCAGCTCTACCACCCAAAAAACCAGCATATTAGACCTCTTCAAGTGCATGAAAAATCCTGATGAGCGAGTTGTGTACATTATTGCCTAGTGGAAGGGGCTCACATACTCCTTTGGCATGCCACTGACTCAAGAGAAATTATTAATGATGTGCGTAGGTAACATAAAGACAGAAATGGTTCTTTCTATGACCACCCAGAACTACCCTTTTGGATTCTGAGACATCTCTGATAAGGCCATGCACCTAGAGGATGCCCTGCAACAGGTCAGTCGGGCATGTCTGTTTCCCGCTGTAATTCGAGCAATGAGGGTTGTCAGAGATGAGCCACCGCAGTGGTACAAATAGAAGCCACCAGGAAACGACAATTACTACCAGTGACACTAGCCAGAAATCCTCACAGTGGCCCTCCACCTCAGGCTTAGCCTCCAGCTCAACAGCCTCCTCCTTAGAATCTGCTGGTGCACAAGTAGAATGCACTGCCACTGCCTAGGCGGGACAACCATGCTCCACCTCCACAACAGGTTCCTACAGCACCTCGTCAGGGCCAGATTACAAGGTCCCCCTTTTTGGAAATAAGAAATATGACCTACTCGTTTAATGAGAATCCAGTCCCCGATTACTTCCATAGATCCTTAGAACAGGGGATTGTACGCTTGCGTGAGTGCAGAAGGCCAGAAGAGGCGAATCTCACTAATCTCCCCAACTACTATGCATATCATTAGATTCTAGGGAATACCCTCAAGTAGTACTATGTGTTCAAATAATGTCTTCAAGACCAGGCTGATAACAACATAGTCAGGCTGGGCCCAGCCCCGACAGAAGTGGCAGGAGTCTTGGTATGGTCTGATAGTAGTAGCGACCGCGAAGGTGAGTGGAAGCAGGTTTCCAACCGCGAGTCCCGGAATTATGATGAAGGTATGGATAGAAAAATGGTTTCTCATGCCCATGTCATCATTCATGCACGCTTTAATCATCCAAATACATCAGAATCCACAACCACCACTTCAGCATCATCATCTCAGCCAGCCTCTTCCCAAAAGCGCAAGCATATGCAGCGTAAGGGAAAGCAATGCGCCCCGCCTATGCCATCTTTGTCCCGCACTCTCAGTGAAATTATGACCTGGAGATGGGGATTCCTCCCAGAATCCACCTAGTATTGGATGAATCTTCATGTGATAGTCATGGGTATGCTTCGGTTAATACCATGGAGTTGGTAGACCTCTATATCACTACCGACAACGAGGAGCACCAGGAAAACCTCCCCAACGTCCCCAGCCGACTCCAACATCAGAAAATCCACACCCATATGGGTTTTCGGGGCACGTCAGCTGACACCCCCAGCCGTTCTATGCATGCCATTAAGACTAGATAGCAGGCCCAACACAGAACTCAACACACACAGCCTCTTCATATGTTGTCATCGAGCCCGCCTCCACCACCGTTTGTGCTACTGGATCAGGCAGAGCTACCTTGACCATACCACAAAAAACATCACCCTACAACTGGCTGATATCAGTCATCCAGTCCTCATCTAGTAGTTACTCTCCAGGCATCAACTAGTGAGTAGTGGGATATACCCAGTACAAGTCAGCCGCTGGTCCGGCCAATAGGGCCGACCATGCCTCTTATCACAGAGCGGATTCTTACAAGAACAAGTTCGCAACTGGCATGGAAATAAGATGTTCTCAAGCACCTTTCCAGCATCCCAGTGAGTCTTTCCATACTCTAAGCCCTTCTCCAGTCATCAGATATGCGTGAGTCCCTCGCTGAGGCTTTAAAAATTCCCCTCCAGTTCGAGATACAGGTAGCAACTGCAGAAGCCTTTCATGAAGAATCGGTCGAGAACACTAAATGTCAGGCCATAATTTTGTTCTCTGGAGAGGATGAAGGATCCCCCATACAGGGGCACATCCGCCTGTTGTACATCACTGGCCTATTTAACGGCATGGAGGTTCGCCGCTGTCTTGCTGACACCAGCTCCGGGATTAACCTTATCCCGACACGGATGCTGCAAAAGCCGGGGTTATTCAAGGTTGACCTGACTCGCTTCAATTTAAGAATCCAAGGATATAGCATGACAGAATAGATCCCAGTCAGTAAGATCCATTTGAAAACCTATTTTAGTGGCCTAGTTGCCAGTACCAAGTTCATGGTTGTCTTCCAGGACACCGTGTACAATGCATTGATGGGCAGACCATGGCTACACCTACATGCACAGGTCCCCTTGTCGTATCACCAGTGCCTCAAGTTCTCACATAATGTTCGAGTAAGCGTACTCCAAGGTGATTCATCTCCTTTCGCCTCTTGTGAAGCCCGATACCTAGAAGCTGACTTTTACAAGAGCAAGGATAAGCATATTCAGAAAAGTTAGGTTGAACCCCTCACGGTCGCAACTAACCCCTAGGAAGGTCTGTATGATGCCTACATCTTCGTGATCCATCTATTGGTGGCCACAACCCTTCATAAGGGGAAATGAATTGTTGTTTCTGGTACAAGAGGGAAGCATGTTCCAAGGTCCAAGTGACGATGAAAAATCACCTCACACTCATTGAAAAACCAGGCTTAGGTGATCCCATAGACTCTTAACCCCATACGGTATTGGGATGTCAGCTACATGGTATTGGTGGTATGTCATACGTGTCTGTTTCGTCAGGCATGGATTAAAAGGATCAAGGTGACACACCATTACTACTTTGATATCATCATGCGTGGACCCTTGGGCCAAAGTCCATATTAGATCAGATTGACTACCTTCATCGCAATGGTCTCTGTAGCATTTGAATATCCCAATATGATGTCCACTGCTTTCCAGGCTGGTACCAACCTCCCGTCAGGATCTACCGACCTAGAGGAAGATTCTCCCACTGGGAATTCGTCCTCCGTAAGAAAAGAATAATATTTCGAGGATGATCCCCCCGTCTTCAAAGAAGGCGTCTCTGCCACGGTCGACGAACTAGAAAAGGTGAACCTTGGTAGCGAGGAAGATCTGAGACCCAAATTGATTAGTTCTACCATGTACCTCGAGGAGCATTAGCGGTACATATATTTCCTAAAGTAATATTGTGTTGTATTCATCTGGAGCTATGAAAAGATGCCATGACTGGATCCTCAGGTAGTCCTCCACCTACTCAGTCTCCCTGCAAATCATCATGGGTTGAGGAAGCCTCCCAGAAATTTGCACCATTCCCACTGTGCCATGGTCGATAATGAAGTTGATAAACTCATCAGAGCCACTTCTTCAAGGAGGTCCAGTACCCCATGTTGCAATCCAACATTTTTGCAACTCAGGAAGAAGACCAGACTGATCAAGGTCTGCATCGGATTCCTATATCTCAACTGTCACTGTCTAAAGGATGATTTTCCCCTTCTAGTGACATAATTATTGATCGATTCTACGGCTGGGTTCATTCCCACTCCTTCATGGATGGTTACTTCGGATATAACTAGATCTGAATGGCACCCGAAGTCGATCAGTCCATAGGTTTCAGGGTGCCCAAAGGTACTTTCTCTTACCAGGTTATGCCCTTCATCCCAAAGAATTAGGGTTCCACCTATCAGTGGGCCACACACCACATATTCAATCCAAGCCTCAGGACATTGGTGGAATGCTATGTGGATAGTCTGGTGGTCAAATCTCACCAGTGTCGGGACCATCTCAAGGACCTTGAAAAAGTGATCGTCTTCCTCTGTTCCCGCCACCTGAAGATGAACCCACAGAAATGTGCCTTCTAGGTGACCTCCGAAAACATTCTTGGCCTTTTTTTCAAGTACCGAGGCATCGAGATTGACCTAGAGAATATCAAGGCCATCAGATAGATGCCCCCACCGGCAAATATTCGAGATCTTCGATGTTTTGAATGCCACTCAGCCTACATAAACCGATTCATTAAAAATCGGGCCGGTAAGTGTAAGACCTTTTCTTAGCTCATGAAGAAAGGCTCCGCCTTTGAGTTGGACGTAGAGTGCCAGATCGCGTTCGTGGAAATCAAGAAGTATCTACTCCATCCTCTGGTCTCGATGCCACCAATCTCCAAAAAAACTAATCATGTACATGACTTTCATGGAATGATCTCTTAGAGCCCTTCTCGCCCAGAAGAATAATGAGGGGACAGAAAACAGTCTGTACCACCTCAGCCGCATGCTCCTCGACACGGAGACTAGATACTCCCCCATCAAAAATAGGTTCCTTACACTGGGGTCCGCATTGCAGAAATTATGACATAACCTATAGCACCACGAGGTACAACTGGTGTCTTGGGTAGACCCTCTGAAGTACATTATGAACTGCCCCATGTTGACCGGTCGTCTAGCACGGTGTGCGGTAATCCACTAGTAGTTCAACATCAGGTTTGACCCCTAGAAAGCTATCAAGGGAGAAGCATTGGTGGACTTCCTTGCTGCCCATCCAACCCCCACGGACCAGTCCCTGGACAAGGATTTTCCTGACGAGGCAATCTTCTTGGTAGAACATGCCCATCGAGATCCAGGCCTAGTCCACATGTATAGGGTAGTTCCCCATGTGGAAGAGATACTGGGTGTGCAATGTCCTTACACCTGTGGACGGGGGTAGGAGGAACTACTTCACACCCAGTATAATGGGCACGGGAGAGGCTTCCGTGCCGACTGGCACTGTCATAGGGAAGGCCCTCACTTAGATTGGGGGTGGCATGGGGCAGACCTCCATAGAGAGCCTCGAAGCAGGGAACACCCACGCTCTCTGTGGTAGTGGTACAGTGAGAACCTCCATATGGGGTGGCATCACTATCGGTTGGTTCGCAGTGACCACTGCTCGGGCATGCGACCATGAGATTCGACCCAGCCTGCTCGTGGGGTGGTTGGGTTCTCGATCCCAGTCAGGCATATAAGTGACAATGCTCAGTGTATTCGGGGGACTGACAATATGTGTTAGTGGTTTCTTGGGCCATAGTAGTCGTCGACATTGACATCCTTCGGAGAGCGTCCTCCTCAGACTGTGCCTGACGTTGGCATCGTGTCAAACAAATCGTGGCTGGTGGGGCAAGTACATAGCTTACCAGCTCCTCTTTTATCAAGACTGGGTGGAGGCACTAATGTGGTAGGGTGGCAGCCATTGCTAGGAGCCCCTGGATTGGGACTCTGACATAGCTAGGCTGGACGTCACCTACCTCATTAGTGTAAGGCAGGGAGTCATAAAGGCGCTCCGGGGATAGGCTACCAAAGTGGTTGTATTTCGGGGTGGGGAGAAATGGATCCCTATGCGGCCATCCGGGGTGGCATTTACGGCGAGACGTAGATGCCTCCAGATCCAGGTGGGCCATATTCTAGGTCGGGATAATTTCCAGATCCTCGTAGCAATGCACAAGGTCATTGATCACCCTCTATTGAATGACCTCAGACGAAGAGAGGGGGCGTGGGTTCCCCCATGGTCATAAATGTAGATTTCATCATGGGAGAGGTAAATTCGTGTGGAACAGTTGTGTTGGCATTGCCCCTGACCCTGCGTACAGGGGAAGGCGGTGATCCCATCCCTGGTGCAGCAACCTGATTCCTGAGACACAGGGAGATGAACTCATCAGTGCTGAAAGGAAAAGGAATTGATGACCAATGCCCCAGTGTCATCACGTCTTCTGGGGTCAATAACAGGGATCCACACTGACAACATCGCAAAACAGGATGTCCAACGTTCTATTAGCACAAGTTCTTGTGAGTTTCACGCCCGACCCACTATTTGCTTGGTGGGACCTGGCACTAGATAACTAGATCTAGTGACATGTCGATCCATTGATTCCTTGAGTGCTACTAATCTCCATATTGATTAAAAGACCTTCACATCAGGTTCACCATTTCTATTTCCAACACTTTTTCTGGGGTGTGGGCATCCATTTGTGAGGACACACAGCTGTTACCCCACATTCCCGCATTCCAAAGGTGGGCGGCATCCTCTCCATTTTCAGATATGTCTGCTCCTTGATTGAAACATGATGATGGGAAGTCAGTTATTTCTTCTAGGGATTCCTTCTAATAACTCATCACCTATTCCATGTCTCCCTCATAGATTTTAGATGTTGATCGTGAAGCTCTTCATGGCACCATATCTTCATGGATTCATGTTAATTACACTACATCTGTCAGGACATTCCAAGGTGTCCTGTAAAGGCAGCATCCTTCGGTTAGGGGAGTAGTCATGTTGTCCACCAGGGCTTGTCTGGAAGTTGGGGGATTGGTGTGTCTCTCTGTTTTCCATTTTTATAGGCCTTCTTGTGGTCATGAAATCCCAAGGCATCCCAAATCGAACGCGGGGAATCATATTCCATGGGAATGTATCTGAGGTTTCTCTCAGCTTAAGATGTTTAACACAGGGTATGCTGCTAGTTTAACGTCCAGCGGAGATGGAGCAGGATGATTTGAACACTGGCTATAGTGGATCAGATGGGTGAAACCCCCTGGAGGGAACAAAGATATTGGGGATAATGAATGGTTGGGTTCCCAGTTACTATTGAGGGGAATGGGGTATGATGTGGCATGATCCCACTGGGATGTGGTGGCCCGGGTAAGAATCAAGATGGATGATGAAGTAGTTGGATGAAGTAGAAGGATAATGGGATAGAACCACCATGATGATGACGACGGTTTTGGGCTTGAGCCTTGAAGAGGCTTCCTACGTATCCATGTGGTAGGGAATCAAAGCCTACGGAGTTCATCTGACGACAGCTTACTACTAATCAGGGATTTCAATGGCTTGCAGCTGGATGGGGTCGTGATGGATTACCACTGGATGAGGCCCACAGTTCAATGTCATGCAGGATAGGGGCGTACAAACGTGAAGTGTGTCGGAACCACTTGGTGTTGTTCTTGAACATCATGAAAGCATCATACGTACCATACCATAGAAAGATTTTAAGTCCTCATTGTTCGTGGATATGGGGGCATTTGGGGCTTATGCACTGAGGCAGCCCAAGGTGTTGGTGAACTGACGTGGAGGGGTCGGATCCAAATGATTGTGGTGGGCTTGAACCTCAGGGAGGCTTCCTATGTACCTTGCCATGGCAAGGATCAAAGTCATCATATTTCGGATGTGTGTGAACCAACTTGAAGTTGGACCAGGGGTCCGATGGGTGGTGGGATTCCACCTTGGGGAGGCTTCTAATGTACCATGCCATAGTAAGGATCAATGTCCATGTAGTTCAGGTGGTTTCGGTGAACTGATGTGATGGAGGACCCAAGGTCCAATGGGTGGTGGTCGTGAACCTCGGGGTGGCTTCTTATATACCCTGCCTTGGTAAGGATCAATACATGTATAGTTCGGGTGGTCATGTGGGGATTACACTCTAGGCTGCCCAGGGTGTTTGGTGAACCAACGTGACGATGGGTAGAATGACTTGGGTAGTTGGATCGAAACTCTTGGAGGCTTTCTACGTACTCCAACATATCAGGGATCAAAGTCCACGTAGTTCTGGGATTTTTTGGGTGAACTAACAAGAAGGGGGTCGGAGCGACCAGGTGTTGGGAATGAACTTAATCGATGCTTTCTACGTATACACATATTAAAGAATCAAATTCTATGAGGTTCATTATGTGGGAACCGACATGAACGTTGACCTATGGTCTGATGGGTTGTTTGGATTGAACCTTATGTAGGCTTCCTACATACCCTGTCCTAGAATGGATCAAAGACCACATAGTTCAGGTGGGTGGAATTTGGAGCTTACGCTCTATGGCTACCCATGGAAGTTTTCATGGTTGTTGCTCACTATAAGCCCATGTGAGTCATGCTCGGTGTTAGAAACAAGAGATAGCATAGTCCTAACAATAACAGCGCGAAAGGTGTGTCTGTGGGAAGTGGAGTGGTGATTACACATGGGGCGGCCCAAAGAGGTTGGGACTTACTCCAAAATGGAGGCCCAGTGGCAGAAAAGCCTAGTGGGAGAGGGACTTGGTACTGCAGAAAGGATAAGTCTGGTGTCCATTACCCCCTCCCCTTGGTCCTTGAGACCGAAGAAGAAAAAATAAGCAGGGATTCTGCCTTCGACATGAATAGCTAGGGGCTTACACCAGGATGGTTGCCCATTCCCTATGGACAAATGCCCCTACGATAAGGAGTATATCTTCCCCATTGACAGAATATCTCATCCTCATGGAGACTAGTGGGCGTGGACAATGTCCAAGGAGGGGGCACCCCACGTGAAAGTCACGAGGCAAAGTCACAATTTAACGTCATTAGATTAGGACGATGGCGCATGGAAGTTTAACGTCGTGCAACTCAGATGAGGTGGGTATACTCCACACCCATAGGACATACATAAATGGTACCCTCTAATCCTTGGTGTAGAGAGGGGACAAGAAAAGCTATGTTTATGGGGTTTCATAGAGGTAACCATCGGGGGGACACGTTACTGTGGCCATTCAAAGAAGCAATCGTCATTAGCGTGCCTATGTGGAGAATCATGAGATGAACTAATGCAACGGGAAGTATCATCCAAGAGAGATTTAAATCACATCGTGAAAACCTAAAGGGATGCACAGGAAAATGAATTTCAAACCAGAGGGGTTCATGGGCAGGGGCCTTGTGATGCTCTACTACTCCACGTGGCTGACGGTACATGTGATTGTGCGATCTTCGTGAAGTGGGTCGCCTTAGCCTAAGCATAGGGAAAATGTGCATATGGGAGATGGTTCTCAAAGTGGAATGTGATTAAAAGAGCACTGCCTTGCGGAGAAAAGGTCCCTTGCGAAGCAAGGAATCTTGAAGCAATGTTCTTCGTGAAGTTCAAGGACACTACCTTGTCATGTGGATCATGTTTACATTAAGGGTGTTATGCGAAGCATAAATGATCCATGATGACTCGAGTCCCCTTGGGGATATCCTTCCTTCGCGGAGGCCCTTAGGCTTCTCGTGGGGATGTTGGGGCCTCGATCCTGGCTGGGCATATAAGAACCCATACTCAGTGTATCCGGGGGACTGACGATATGTGTCAGTAGTGGCTTAGGCCATAGTAGTTGTCAACGTTGATTCCCTTTGGAAAGCATCCTCCTCAACTTCCCCTGATGCTGGAATCAGGTCGGACGAACTAGGGATGATGGGGAAGGTATGTATCTTACCTACTCCTCCTTCAGCAAGATCAGGCGGAGGTGCTGACGTGACTAGGTGGGAGCCCTTGCACGGAGCCCTTGGATTGGGACTCTGACTCAGCTGGGCCGGACGTCACCTACCTCATCGGTGTAAGGCATGGAGACATAATGGCACTCTGGGGATAGGCTCCCGAAGTGGTTGTATGTCAGGGTAGAGAGAAATTGATCCCTGTGCGGCCCTTGGGGGAGGCGTTGACGACAAGGTGTAGACGCCTCCAAATCCAGGAGAGCCATATCCCGAGTCAAGATTATTCCTTCCTCCTCGAAGAAACGCATGAGGTTTTTGATTACCCTCTGTTGAATGACCTCGGATGGGTAGAGGGGGCATGGGTGCCCCATGGTCATAGATGTAGATGTCATCATGGGAGAGGTGAAGTCGTGTGGAACAGTCATGTCGGCATTTTCCTTACCCCAGCGTAGACGGAAAGGCAGTGATTGCATCCCTAGTGCAGCAACCTGATTCCTGAGAAGTAGGGAGATGAACTCATTAGTACTGAATGGAAAAGGAATTAAAGTACAATTCCCCAGCACCATTCCATTTTCTATGGTCGATATGGGGGATCCACATTGACAACGTTGCAAAATCAAATGGCCAACGTTCTACTGCCCCATCTTCTGGTGAGTTTCACGCTAGGCCCGCTATTTTCTTTATGGGACCTTGCACCGGATAACTGGATCCGGTGACACATAAATCCATTGATGCCCTGATATATACTAATCTCCATATTGAGTAGGAGACCTTAACGTTGGTTTCACCATTTCTTTTTCCAATTCTTTCCTTGGGGCACGCGCATCAGTCTGTGAGGATGCACAGCTGTTGCCCCGAATTCCTTCTTTCCATAGGCAGGTGGCATCCGCTCCATAATCAGGGATGGTTTCTCCCTAAACGAAATGGGGTGATGGGATGTTGGTTCTTACTTCCATTGATTCCTCCATGTTACTCGTAACATAGTCGAGGTCTCCCTCATATATTTATGACGTAGTTCGTGAAACTCTTCCTGGGGAAATATCTTCATGGATGCCAGTTAATTACACTGCTTCTGTCAAGACATTACAAGGTGTCCAGTCAGGGTGGAAAACATTGGTTAGGGGAGTAGTCATGTTGGGCATCACTGGCTTGTCTGGACACTGGTGGATTGTCATGTCTGCCTTCTGTACCTTATTATAGGGCTTCTCGAGGGCGCATAAGCACAAGGCATCCCACATCAAATGCGGGGAATCATATAACATGGGAATGTATATGGGGTTTCCCTCAGATTTCCATGTTTAACATAGGGTATGCCAATAGTTTAACATCCAACGGAGACAGAGCCGGACGATAATCACACTGACTGGAGTGGATCAGATGGGTGAAACCCCTAGAGAAAACACATATATTGGGGGAAACGCGTGGTCGGATTCCCGATTACTATTGAGGGGAATGGGGTATGAGGTGTCATGATCCCACCAGGATGTGGAGAACAAGGAAAAAAATAGGATGGATAATGAAGGAGTTGAATGAAGTGGACGACGAATGGGATGGAACCTCCATGAGGATGATGATGGTTTTGGGCTTCAGCCTGGGAGAGGCTTCCTACGCTTCCTTGTGACATGAAATCAAAGACCATGTAGTTCATTTGACGATGGTTTAACACTGATCGGGCATTCAAAAGCTTTCCCCTAGATGGGGTTGTGATGACTTTCCATTGGATTAGGCCCTCAGTTTAACGTCATGTAGGACGGGAGAAGACCGAGGTGAATGGGGTCAGAACTGCTAGCTTTTGGGTGTGAACCTCATGGAGGATTACTGCGTACCATACCATAACAAGAGTCAAAGTCCTCGTAGTTCCATGATATGGTGGGAATTTGGGGCGTACGCTCTGAGGATGCCAAATTCTTAGTGAACTAATGTGGAGAGGTCGGAGCCAGTGGATAATGGTGGGCTTAAACCATGAGGAGGCTTCCTACGTACCCTACCATGGAAATGATCAAAGTCCTCATAATTAAGACGGGTGTGAACCAATGTGATGATGGACCTGGGGTCCGATGGGTGGTGGGATTGAACCTCAGGGAGGCTTCCTGTGTACCATGCCTTAGAAAGGATCAAAGACCACATAGTTCAGGTGGTTTTGGAAAACTGATCTAAAATAGGACCCAGGGTCTAGTGGGTGGTGGGCTTGAACCTTGTGGTGGCTTTCTACGTACTCTGCCTTGGAAAGGATCAAAGTCCATGTAGTTTGAGTCGTCATGAAGGGATTATACTCTATGCTGCCCAGGGTGATTGGTGAACTGACGTGATGATGGTCGGAATGACTGTGGTAGAAGGATTGACCCTCCTCGAGGCTTCCTACATACCCGAACTTAATAGGGACCAAAGTACACATAGTTCAGGGATTTTTTGGGAAAACTGACGTGAAGGGGGTCGGAGCGACCTGGTGTTGGGAATGAACATCATGGAGGCTTCCTACATATCCCTATGGTAGGGAATCAAAGTCTATGTAGTTCAAGATTTGGGAACTGGTGTGAAGGTGGACATGCAGTCCGATGGGTTGTCGGGATTGAACCTTGTGGATGATTCCTACGTACCCTGCCCTAGAAAGGATCAAAGACCACGTAGTTCAGGTGGGTGGAATTTGGGGCATTTTCTCTAAGGATGCCCAAGAATGTTTCATGGTCGGTGGCCACTCTAAGACCAAGTGAGTCATGCTCGATGGGAGGAACAACAGATAGTAGAGTCCTGAAGATCACATCGTGAAAGGTCATCTCTGAGAAATGGAGTGGTTCTTACGCATGGGGTGGCCCAAAGAGGTTGGTACTTAATCATGAATGGAGGCCCGATGGCGGCAATGCCTTCTAGGTGAGGGACTTCGTACCAAAGAAAGGAGGAGTCTAGTGTCTATTCCCCCCTCCCCTTGGTCCTTTAGACCAAAGAAGAATGATGGATCAGGGATGCTACCTACAGCATGAAAAGCTAGGGGATCTCACCATGATGGTTTCCCTTTCCTCGTGGATAAATGCCACTCTGATGAGGAGGATATCATTCCCTGTGAGGGAAGATATCATCCTCACGGAGACCAGTGCGCGTGGAGAATTTCCATGGTTGGAGCACCCTATGGGCGAGGCATGGAGCGAGGTCATAGTTTAACATCATGTGCTGAGGACGATGGTGCTTGGTAGTTTAACGTCCTACATCTTGGACAAGGTGAGTTTTCTCCGCACCCCAAGGACATACAAAACTGGTACCCTATTCTTTTTAGTGTCAAGAGGGGACTGGAAAAGCCATGGTTAGGGGGTGTCAGGGAGTGAACTATCGGGGTGCCAATGTTAGAATGGCTATGAGAAGAAGCAGTATCCATTAGCATTACTTTGTATAGAATCATGAGACGAAGCAACACAATGGGAATTATCATCCAAGGGACATTAAAATCACATCGTGAAAAACTGGAGGGCCATATGGGAAAAGGAATCGCAAAGTGGAGGGGTTCATAGGTAGGGACTTGTGAAGCTCTGCTACTCCGCATGGCAGAGGGTACTTGAAAAGGGGTGTTCTTCACGAAGTGGGGAGCCTCAGCCAAAGCATAGGGAAAATGTGCATATGGGAGGTATTTCACGAAGTGGAATGGGATTCACGGAGCACTTCCTTGTGGAGAAAAGGTGCCTTGAGAAGAAAGGTATCATGAAGCATTGTTATTCGTAAAGTATAGTGACCCTGCCTTGGAATATGGATCATGTATACATGAAGGGTGTTTCATGAAGAATAGATGCTCCTCGATGACCTGGGTCCCCTTGGGGATCCCCTTCCTTCTCGGAGGCACTTAGGCCCCTCGAAAGGCATCCCTCTCCGAAGAGTGGAACAAAATGAGACAAAGGGGAGGCATTTGCAGAGCAGAAGTACCTCACATAGCTCATGGATCACAGAGCAGAAGGGTTCTTCACGATTTGGGAGCTAGGAAGTCGAAAGGTCGGATTTTCAACCCCCTCAACATTGGTGGAGGCCGGTATTTATAGGGGATAGGTGCCGCAAAGTAATGCATACTCGGTGCGAAGAGGAATTTTTTTCTCCGTGGCGCGTCGCGAACGACAAATGCATTCACAGAGCGTTACCACCTCCTTTCTCCGCGGTGGCTCACGAACGTCAATGGAGGTTGCGGAGTATTACAACATCCTTTCTTCTTGGAGGCTCACAGACGTCAAAGGCATCCGCGGAGCATTACCTCCTCTTTGCTTCGCGGTGGCGTGGTGCTACCAGTTCTCCGCGAATGGGCTTTGCGAGGTAGGTCTCAGGTATATGTCTTTTTCTTCTCCCCACATTTTGTCATAAACAATAGTGATTAATTTAATTTTTATTTAATATATTAATGATATTATTATAATTATATAATTATAACATCATGACGACCCTATTACCTTTATGTCCATTAGGAAATAAAGAAAAATTGTTCGTGTGTACGGATAACTATCACCTTAGGAACTGTTGTTATGTGTTTTTCATTTATGTTTTAATTAGAAAAAAGAATGGATATATAAAAAAAAATATATGATATTTGAAAAATATTTATACTTCTTTAATTATAACATCACAAATACATTCTTAATTATTATTTTGTAAAGATACGATAACGTCGCTCGTGTTTACTGCGGACTACCGCCTCATGAAGCGATGTGATTAATTTTTCACTAACACTTTTCATGGAATGTTGTAAGGATAAATTCAATTAATATATTTGATATATATGAAATCATAATTATTCTGTAAATTTAGACTTATTATTTAGTATTCTATTTTTTCATTTTTAAGAAAATGGAAATAGAGTTCATGCTTACGTTTGACCTATCATCTCCATGAGCATTTTATTTGATTCTATATCTATAACTTTTATTGATTAATATAAATTTATATATACAGAATATATAAGAAATTTATATCATGTATATTTTTTTAATATGTTTTAAACATGATCAATATAAAAGTATGAAAAATTCCATATCGAAACATACATGAAAAACCATGCAATTATCACATAAAACATGAATTTAAGAAAGAATTATAAATAAATAGATATTAAGATATCATAATGAAATAATATATAGTTTGATATATATAAGTATTTTTATATAATATATGTATAATAAACATATATTTATTATACAAGAGGGTCCAACATGTACTAGGGAAGTCCATCAATAAGTTTAGGGATTTCTATAATCCCTTTTATTTTTGGGAGACATATTCCTTATTCACACCTCATTTATATTATTTGTTGTATATACTTCCTATTGGAAATTTTATATAAATAATATACTTGTTTTAATTATATTAATAATTAAGCGGGATTACGATTTGAAATTTTCCCAATTTTTGAGGGATTTTTGTCTCAATTTTCCTTCTTTAAGATATATTTTAAGTCATATAACTATCTTATTTTATGAGGGCTATCTGAATCCACTATGACATATGATATCATGAATTTATTTAATTCTATTATATTTTATGCTACATTTAATTTTATTATACCATGTTGATTACGATTCAATGTTCCCAAACTAGTGTGGATTTTATGAGAAATCCTCATATTTAATCGGTATTTTTTTATTTTTATGATTCTGATGATGAAATCATATAATAAATCTCCTATGGAAAATCAAAAAATTTCAAATACACTTATTATGTCATGAGAATATATTTTTCATGTTATTTTCCTCTTTTTATTTACATAAGATTCATAAATAATTTTTTAATAAAAACTGAAACTGTTTCTCTCTATGATCGAAAGAACATTTTTTCCATGTTACTGTTCCTAAAAATTGTATTTATGATTAATTAAATCAATTAATTCCCATGATTTAATTTTTACAAAATGTTTTCAAAATAAATTTTATTTTCATATTCAATACATAGTTATTTTTAATTTTTTTCCAAATATTTTAACGGACTATTTGTTTTAATGTGAATGAAATGAATGGAATTTCATACTATCATGAACAACATATGTTTTAAAGAAGAAATTATAAATTTTCTTGGTTATTTTCAAAAACATTATTTTAAAAATGTTTTATTTTATAAAAATTATTTTCATAATCAGAAAATAAATTTCCGTTAATAAATGTTGTAAATAATTTTTAACTATTCCATTATAGGAATTCATGTTTTTTTTCAAACAAATGGATTTCTACAATATATTATGAATTTATAGTTTTTTAATTATATATCGCCAATTAAAGTTTATTTTATAGGAAAAAAATTTCATGTGATTTTATTTTGAAAATCATTTTCCATCTAAGATGAAAGCCTTTTATATTATAGAAGGATTAATAGGCATATGATCCATTGATACCATTATTATTCTTATACGTAATGGTTTGTGTTTTTGATGAAAAGATTTTTATGAAACCAGTTTCTCTTCTATGGGTTATAACCTGACAAAATACTAATGAACTCTACATATTTTTCAATATATTATGTTGTGAAGAAATGATGAAATAATTGTGAATCCTATTTCTTTTTCACAGGTTATGCTATGACAAAAATTTTCATACCCATTTTCATTCACAAATTTTGATATGCTAAATGTTTTATGATCTTGTGCCACACGTATGTATGATTTTTATTATGTGATAGGTGGTACCTATATCTAATTCAAATACATTGGAAAATATTTATATATCAATAGATAAATAAGAATAGAAATGGGAGTGAACCAAGTTCAGTAAGGTACTTTTTCCACTACTATAGTATTTGGAGTAAAGTATACCTATTATGATGGATTGGTAATTGAACCCATTCCACTATGATATCATTATATATGATCCTTGATAACATAAAATTGAATTTATATGCTTATCACTATTCCATAATTTCATATTTTTTTATTAATTTTATGCTCTCATGATTCATGTTATTTGATTTCTTTATGATTCATTTCTTATGAACTGTAAATATATGATAAATGAATAAATATTTGGATCTTTGATATGTAGGGTATGGTTTTCATATGTTATTATCATGTCCTAATACACTTATTCTAATGTTACATATATGTACTTGCCTTGTTTACCATTATTGAGCATCTGAGTTCACTATTTCATATATTTTCTATCCCCATGTTATGATGATATTTATTATTTCTGATATGTATAATAAGGGATCTAGTTTTGAGGAACTATGACATAGATGATGCAGAAATCATATGAAACAATTTTTTATGATTCCGTGTGTTAAAATAGATTATACCATTATGATACAGAGGTGTGTGTTTGTGAAATTTAATGAATATTCATCATAAAAGATGTGATAATTTTATGAAAATCATTTGTCATTATATCCATTTATTATTAGATAAATCAAATAGAGTTATTGACTTCATATACTATTCCATGTAATAATAATAATAAATAAATACTCTTCGCATCACTTATTGATAAATAATACACTTTGTGAATGACTCTGCCAACCCCTACCAATGAATACATAAAGGTTAAAATAATCCAATGTATATTGGGTCGGTATGACATTCCCCCATAATCATATTATCAAAATTTCATGGATAATGTTAGTATAACATTCATCGTTTTCTACAATAAAAAAACTAAATATTATGTTTTCGTTGAATCCAAATTCGTATAATAATATAATTTTATAAAAAAATTGGTCATTACATTAAACCCAAGACATTTAATAGATAGAAATGCAATCCCACGTCACTTTCTATTGAATGACATATTGGTATTGTATGTAACACCATTTCCAAAAAGGGGAAATATCTATACCATCCCATCCCACATTAAATTTTAAGATTGATAATCATAACATTCAACTACCTTTCCAATAAAAAAATAAAAAATTGGCATAAAATTAAATTCCATTTTCATATCAATTATTTTATTTATTCTCACGCATCGCCCCACTACCCCATTTACAACCTATTTTCCCATTAATCATGAATATTACAATTCTAGGGTGATAATCCACTCACCCATCCCACAAATACAATAAGAAAAATGACTATGGAAAATAGTTAAATCCAATAAATAGGTAAACATATTCCATATTCTTATATACTTGACTTTCTTATAGTCAATGGATACTCTATGCCACTTAATAAGTTATAGTAAGTCATAGTATATCAATTATAACCCTTGTTTTGTTCCAATTTGAAGGTTCTACACACATATCATTTGTAATCATTCCCATTGGTGACCATGAGATAAACACATAACAATTAAATTACTTATTATAACACTAATATTTCTTATTAGACTCCATATAAAAAATAAAACATATTTCAATTACATTTCATGGAATTAACACCCCCCCCATTTCATATTAAATAGAATATAGAACTCATATATACTGATAGGCAAACCTATGTATAACATACTGGGTGAATTTAAAATCCCACCCATAAAATATCAATATATGAAACTAGTTTATTAAAAAGAGATCACAAATTAGGATAAAAATATCTTTTTATATATTTAGATTGAAGAATAGTGAAACTGCGTGGAATGACCAAAATATTTTAGATAATGGGATTAGTCATGCATTTTCAAATCCACTGTGATATATGGTTCTTTTATTAGATATTAAATAAGAGAGAACTCTTTTTTAAGAGATAGAAAATGTGGTGTGGAAAGTGTTGATATGTGTTCAATAGTTGGAACAAAGGGGTCTAAAATATATCATTTAACATAACAATTAATTAATTGGATTTAAACCTCACTTTTTAAACAAGGACTATTGTGAACCAAATCATCCCCCACTAGATACCCACCCAAAGGAGACAGGGTGTCCATTTCACCACCCGAACCATCACACTCTCTGTTTTAGCCACTAGATACACAATTCCATGCAACATGGAACACTGTGTTCTATATATTCCATTGAAATGTTTTACCACCAATCCTTTTCTAAAATTATTAATCCCCAACCCCATTCAGATTCACTAAGAGTCTAAAATACAAAAAAAATACACATGGATTGCATATAATTATATCAAATTAAAACACTAGTTTTTTGTATTATTGGAAACTTATTTCCATATAACATCCCATCCTTGAGATGCACCACTTATCATTGCCAATTAAAATTTTCAACAACTTCCCTCACATATCCACCTTCCACACCAATTTATCCTCTTGGACATGTTTTTTTACCAATGAACAAGAACTAGGGATACCATATTACCATATAGAGAATTATCACTCTAATCCACTATACACATAGGTCATTCCATAAATGATTTATAACCATCCAGCATTCCATTTTTTGTACTAATCATGGGAGATGGGTTTGAATAATATCTTTGGAGGTGAGACATATGTAATATAATTTTTACCAAACTTTATTTCATTGTTGATGAGAGTAAGTATTCCACTATATTATTCAAATCAATAATCTCAACTGGGCCCATAAATTCCATTATCATCTTCTCCTTACCCTAAATCAGCATATTCCCAAACCTAGAAAACACACATGAAAATACTCATTTACCCACCGCAAACACTATAGGTCTACATCACTGGTCTATGTATGAAAACATATTTCTATATATGATAAAAAAACATCCTCTTAATCATTAATATTTTCTCTAAAACCTTCTCTAAGATACTCGACCAAAAAATATAATACCCCATACCTCTACCCGATATAAATTTTATTGGAACATCTTGTTATTTATGGCCTCTAAATCTTACATATAAATGAATAAATCATAATTATTATTACAGGAAAAATCCATTTATTTTTGATGACTCTCCCATAATCTAATAAAATCAAAGATCTCTAATGAAATCCTAAATTAAAATATTTATATTATACAATCATACTACCTATCAATCAATTGATTGAATATGATACTAATAATTCTAATTATTTCGAATTATACCCGCAATACCGTCTAGATATATTAATTGAATTAATAATCTTGATATATTATTCCAAAACAATCTATATAATTATACTATATCGCATACATATATATTCATATATCATAACTAAAATTGGTATCCTAAATTTGTAAAACAAATATGCTTTTATAAATCAATCCATATCATATTGATATCCTGATGTAACCTCATTGTCCTATCATGAAATACGTAGATAACTCATCCCAATTCCACTGAAGAAAGGGTAACATCTAAACTATTCTATTAATTTCCATGTTTCCAAACTCGTCATATTAATAGTTGAGGAGTAGTGATATAAACCACCTTATATCCTTCTTTATTTTGGTATTCCAATTATCATTGGAAACCAATACTTCCAAAAAAATGTCATGATATATCTTGGTCAACCCGGAATGATCTTACCATATTGAATAATGTGAATTATACTTCATCTCATTCAATATGATCATAGTGAACAAAAACAAACCTCACAGTTATTAAATACAATAATCATCATGTGTCTATTCTAGTGGTGGATCCAAAATATATATATTATCTCTAATATCACAACATCATAAGTTAAATATCTAACTCCAATTAATTAAATCAAATAGAGGGTAGGTTATAAAAACTTGAATATAATAAGCAAGTGTATATGGTTAATTTATTCCAATGGTACAAGATACAGGGGATCACATCATAAAGGACCACGATGTTTTGTTGCCTTTGGAGTCTAGATACATGCATAGTTTTTAATATTACATTTGAATCAGTAAATAATATAATTATAAAATTCTTGAAATAAAATATTATAATTTTTATTACACATTTAAATTCATTCAAATATCTCTTCATATTAATATTTGAAGAAGAATGTAAATAAAAAGGTGATCACAAATTCTCAGTATAAGGATCTGTAAAGTATAAGCTATAATGGATAAAAAATGTATGAAAATTGTATTTGAGTCTATAAAAATAAATTTATTATATTATGAAAAACATGATAAATAAAATATATCTCTGAATAATAAATAAATCTAAATAATCAAAATGAATGTAATAATTGAATTCATATTTAAAAAATGCATAATTTGTAATGGTTTATGCCTTCTATGACCATTACATTTCCAGGATGGGAATTGGTGGTGTTAATATGAGGATTTAGGAGGGTTCAACAATGTTTGGATTTTCAATTATACTACATAAGGTTGTTCAATATGTTTAAGGGAGTTCATGAAGTGAGAGTTTATTCATTTCTTAGAGGCAAGTGATTTGCATCATGAAGTAATAATGAGGGTATTGTACCTAAGAGAATCATTATGTTAATGAGTAATTAAATATATGAACTAATTCAAGACTAAGGCACCATGAAAATCGGTGGATTATTTCAAGTTTGAATATCGATATATTAATGTCCTGAAAATGATTCACGTCTTGAATTGAAAGACCTCAAAAACACACAATGTGGATATGTTTTTCACACCATAGTTGTTTTAGAGTCCAAATAGTTTAAAATTTTCTAAGATCATTATAATTATTTTATTTATCACTAATTTCATTAAATCTTTTATTGAACCATCGGTATTTTTGGAGGATCCATTAACCACTATACTTATTCTTTAAACTTTGTAATCTAATGGATGATACTTCTATATCCAAGGTGATTAAATCTCTTTTTTTCAATTAATTAATTCATTTTGTGTTTGGTAATTCATGATAGTGGTGTTATTCTTTCTCAAGAGTGTTTTTATTTGATTTTCATGACTCATTGGCATAGCTCATGTATTTTTTGGTTTTCTTGTGTGTTTTGGAATTCTGTTTATTTCTCCTTATCCATATGGTGAACAATGACTGAGAATATTTTTTTAGGTTACTGATCCTCATTGCCTCCCTATTTATGTGAATGTTTAGAAATTTCATGGTTTTTACTCCCATTTGGTGGATAGTAAGGGAAAAATTAATAATGATAATGAATGTATTAAACTAAAATTGATGGTAATGGGTATAAATCACATTTTTTATTTCTTTTTATGTTATTTTTTCTTATATTGTAGATTTAATATAGAGATTTGTAAATATTTTGGTTGTTGGGAGCATTTCATATGTCGTAGTCAATATGGTTGTGATACCCATATTGGTTTATTTCATTATTTCACTTTTAATTAAATGTATAATAACTTATATATTGATAATTAATTTCATTCTAATGGAAATATGGAATTTTTCAAATAATAGAAATGCTAAATAATGATATTATGAAGTATAAACCCTAAACCTAAATTGTAAAATCCTTTTTGTGTTGGTGTTTGGTTGTTGTGATATGAATTGGTGGTCATGTGAAGTGATTTTTGTGTGTGGTGGTTTTATGTGATGTATTTCTGACGTGAGGTGATTTTGATGTGTAATGGGGGTGGTGTGTGGTGGTTGTGTTGTACGGTGGTTTTTTATTTCTAGGTGGGGATGTGATGTGGTTTTTTTGAGTGGTGGTTGTGATGTGAGGTGGTTTTTATATGTGGTGGATATGATTTGTTGTGTTTTTTATGTATGTTTGGTTTGATGTTGGGTGGATATGATTTGGGGTGTTGGTGACGTGTTGGGGTTGTGTTATGCGGTGGTTATGATGTGCAGTGGTTGTGATGTGAAATGATTATATTTTGAGGTGTTTGTGACGTGATGGTGTTTGAGGCATTTGGTTGTTATGGTGAGATTTATTAGCTTATTTTTTATTGTGGTGATGGTTAGTGTGATATGTTTGAACTATTTTCTTGTCGGGTTATGTTAGCTTACTGATGATCTGTCTAGAAGGATCAATTTCATCCTATCAGAAGGGGGGTTAAAATTAGGGGGCATAATTCCTTCTATTTTTTCCACATAAATAAAAGTCATTGAATTTTGTTTCTATGATCCATTTAAAACATAAATAACTCATCCAAACATGGTAATTCAAAAAATATAGGAGAATGGATCCCACAATTTTTACAAGGTTTGGATCCAATGTGGAATCCTATACCTTAACATGGTTTGTTATCCAGCCACATGTACTAATGATTCTTTTAATTATAATCCTAATTTATTTATACTTATAATAATTCACAAATTATACCACTAAAAATGTCAGGCATCACACCCAACATCACAATATCTTGTTTCAGTATAAATAAAATAATTATGAGATGAATAAAATCATTAAATAAACATGGTGGTTTGTCCAAAAAAGATAAAGATCCACTTACAAGAGAATATATAATTTAAAATAATTAATTTACCACAAGAAAACATGAATTAATCTTATAAATTAATCATTAAATAAAACAAAAATTCCAATAGCCGTGAGATGAATCATATATTAATTACTGAGTATTCAACCTCAACATCAAACTACTCTTCTTATTATTCTTTTTCTCAAAAAATCAAAAATAATGTGCCACTGTTTAACAACTACATCCCAAAAAATTGTATATATATAATCTAGAGTGAAGAAGATCATGTATTTATAATTTCCCTATAATATCCATTACTATAGTAAAAAAAATATGTTCGTCATGGACCCACAAGCTAGAATCTTGGATTTAAATTCAAATCATCTGATTAAAAAATCATTCACAACTGTCCATGCAACAACATAAATAATTTTAACCTCAAAATATATGAATTATGGAAACCTATATAATTTCGATCTATACTAATCCCAAAATTCAAATTGGCTATATGATTTCATAAATTGGATGCATCGCACAATCGGTCGTGTTAATAAATTTTTTACCTCACACAATTTACTAAATGAATCAAATTGGGTATGTATCATAATCAATTACGTTAATAAATTTATATATATTTTACAATTAGTTATGTGGTCCAAATAATATATGTAGAGGTATTCTGCTGAGTGAATTAAGTTATGTAGGAAAATTAGCTATTTTATTTTTCAACGTCGCTAAAAACGACACATGGATGAATTTACTATAATAATTTTCACTTCACTAATACATTTTTGTGAATCAATTAAATTATATAATTAAATAAAAAATATTCAGTACCACTTTCTCCGACCTCAATCCCTTCTAAAAAAACATTCAATCATCATGAATCATTCCTTCATGACATATAAATATAAACAAAAAAAGATTGAATTCCACAAAAAATTAATGAACACATATGGAAATGTAGTCATTAAATTAAATACCCCAAACTCACCCAAAAACCATGGAATGTTTATGATTTCTGAAAACATGCCACAAATACATGGGGTTCTTTACCTTGTTACCAATGGAAAGAATTTTAATGTTTTAAATGAAATTCTATAGGTTGGTGGATAGATAAGAATCGTATTGAACTAATTTGAAATATTTTTCGAAATTAGATTGAACACTTAATAAATGAGATCTATAAATGTTATTTAATGGGATAGTAAACAGGAGTAAGTGGAAACCTATTAAAATGTACAAAATTGTAGAACCTATATTTAGAAACTGAATTTTTTTGGTAATGGGTGGTGGTTGTGTGGTGTGATTTATTTAGAGGAGGAAGCGGTTGTGATGGATTTTATAATATCTGGGGTAGTTTTGTGGTGTCTTCCAGTGTAGTAGATGGGAACCCATAATTGGGTATTGTGTTTTATGTATCTAAAATGTATTTTTCTTTATATCTATGGACTCTCCTCATGAGTTAGATAAAAATACCAATACCCAAAATTTTTGTTTTATGATTGTTTTCCCAAACATCTAGGTTGGTGGTGATATAGATGTATGGATACCCCTTCTTCCTCAATCTTCCTCTAACAATAGACATGATATGTGATGGTTTTGGAGATTATATAGTGATGATATGGGTATGTGTTTGATATTAACAAGTGATTAATCAAGTTGGTTCTGTAGATAAACCTGTGGTGATGAAAAATGTGATATGGAGTGGGGGGATGTGTGGTATGCATAGGTACTAAGGTTGAGGTCCTTCATGTTTCATGATTCCATACTTCCCTAGTTAGGTGATATGGTTGTGATGTAATTAGATAAGGATTTTTTGTGAAAATTACTAATGTTAGTGCTAGATTCTAGAACATGTGAGTATGGGGCTGGTAAGGATAAATACAAACAATATAAGATATAAATGTATATGTGATTTTATATGTAGAGAAGTGATGGGATAAGTAGGCATTTGATGTTGGGGTGTGAGAGAAAAAAATCTGTGTGGAATTGGTTATTGTTAAATTTTTTTATGTTCTTCATGGTATATTACTATATTGGATTAATTATTTGGTGAGTGTGAAGTTTTGAGGTCGGGATTGGATAGATAACATATTTAGGTTTGTATTGGTTCTGAAATTTTTTCATTAACATATTTGTATACTATTTCTACATGTAAACCTGAGGCATCAAGTATTATCCTGCTATGTATACATGTTATGATCACCCTACGTATATGAACAATTTTTAATGTTTCTAGGTGGACTTCCGGGACTGATATTACTATTTTTAACTTGTTTTATATTTTTTATAGTCCCTACAATAGGAATACATTTTAGTAATTACATAAAAAATATTAGTATTATTTTAAATTGTTTATGAATCAGGGGATTGTTAGGTACTACTTTTATATTATGTGATGGAGTTACATGCTGGTTTATTATTGTATATTTTGATCATATGTTTTTAAATTCCTTCAATATGTGATATTTTATACCCTCATAACTAGTTTCAAACATATATCATATTGGAGGTACAAATATAGGGGTCATTATATCTCATCATTGATGTCCAAAAAGGGGTGCCTTTTGGTGGGAGGGGCTCGTTATAGTCATTACTCATAAGTTATGGTGGAGTGTTTGGAATAGGTTTAGAGTTAAGAACTGTGAAGACTATATGGGTTTGTGGGGAAATTATGTGAGTTGATCATGATGTGCAGTATAAGCCAATGATACCTTCATGAAAATAGGATTGTATCCCCCCTTCATGACCTAATTCATGAACTTTGATATTATTTAATTACCATGTTATGTGGTCCTAATTTCATGGTAGATACCTAGGATAGGTATATTCATCCTTAATGATTTTATTTAATTAATTTTTTGGTGATTTGTAAAATTAAAAAGAATTAGGTTAAATAATCATTTAATGAAATCAATGCTTCTGAGATTAGAATTTATCCCATATGTTAATGAATGGATCCTAGTAATTAACCTTCAGTATATTAGGTATTAAATGTTAAAAAATATTATCTATATTATTATCATTGAATAGTCTTGATAGGGGACAAGGAGGTATATTTGAGGGCCTCACATTCCGTTCAGTGGTAGATCTTGGGAATGAATGAGGGGAGAATTTTTGATCTAGATATTGAGTATTGGTTGGAGGATCTTGGGATTTAAATCAATCTAATTTGAACACATTATAATTTATGGTTATCATTTCATGTAATTATGATGTGAGGAGTTTGGAATCAGTGGTGGGCATTGTATTTTGGGGACCAAAAAGGGTATATTTTATTATGGTTAGACTTATTTCTTGACATCATTTTGGAATTCATATCATCAATGATGAATGTGGAAAAGATGTAAGAGATTATATCTATATGGTATAGGATACCGTGTGTGTTGGATATTAGTATCACATTCAACTACATCTTGTGATTTTCTCCAAATGTTATTCAAAATGAGAAGTTTAGATCACAATCTCTTGAAGAGGATTCACCAAGTGATCTGGTATGAAGTCTCCCTGTATTCACTTCCTATATACCAAGAGGTGCCAGTTAGTGTGTATGTTATTGACTGGATTATTATTTTTTGGATTTAATAATTGAGATAGTGTCCAACATGGCATCTTGAGGGGTAGGTATTCTTATAGTGCATCGTGGTCATTTAGACTATTGGGGTTACGACCACTGGGAATCCAACCTTAGAAGATACCTTTATGTCATTATGGGACTAGCATTTCTAATAACATTCCAGGTGATTCTCATGCCTGTTCTATTTCTATATACTAAATAGACACCACTTGGCTTAGTTTCTGACCACAAAAAGAGGCCATTTTTAAACAGACAACAAGTATCCTTTCCGATGAAATTAGCGGTTACCTTCAAGGATCTTTCCTTAGTGGGAGCTTCCATCAATTGTTTAGCTACTAAGGGTGGATGGATTTGGTAGAAGTAATTCTCATTATGGTTCCATTACATAATATCCTAGGCCTAATAATGGTCATATAGGATGATAAAATATAGGTATAAGATTATGGTGTGGTCAGATGCATGTGATGTAGGTGATGTTGCATATAGGGAAAGAGGTAGTCTAAGGTATAATTAATTTATATTATACCTTTTGTATTCCATTTTTTATTCAAGATAGAATCACTACTTCATTTCTCCGTCATTGGTTTATTCCTTGGGAACAAATATTGATATCCTTTCAGGGACACTAGTGTTATCTACACTAGTTGGAGGTCATGAAGCATTATTTGATTTATTTCTAGGATTTAGGTTAATGATGGTGTTGTACCAGTCATTGGGTGGCTTCATTTTTCTCTGGATGCATCCATACGATGTTATACATGGCATGTATCGGAAGTATTCCATGAATTTAATCATTTTCTTCTTCCAATGGAAATGGTTTTTAGAATTCGGTGTCAAGAAGGGTTATTAAATGGTTGGTAGGAAAGTTGAACCCCTATTTTCTCAGTTCAAATATATATTAGTCAATTATTAGGTAATTATTGTTACCATGGTTATGGATAAGTCATTTTATGTTTTTTCTAATTGGGTTATAACACTACCCCCTCGATATGGTGTCGAGTTTGTGATTGAGATAAAACTAATATAATATCTAATTTTGATGGGTCCCTATAGAATGGAACTTGTGGAGATATGAGATTTTTGTTTTTGGGTTGATGATATGATGGGGAGTTGTTTCATATAAACTAGTATATCTCTATGGGTTTCTCAATTATTATTATTTTCAAGATAGTGGATGATTGTATGAGGTTGTGTGAAGAATAATAGATGTTGAATAATGTAATGTCCATGATTAATTACACTCTTCTGATAATTGATGATCTATTTGACCATTTGATGTGATTTAGTTAGTTTTTTAAGATCAACATGTGATCTGGATATCCCCAGATTATTGTGAAATATGAGAATATACAAAGTTCTACCTTCATGTGTATATATGTATACCTTGGGTAAATAGTCATTCAATTTGTTTTCATTAATTCATAATCTATTTTCATGGATATCATGAATTCCATATTCCTTGAGTTCCTTGAATAAATATTCATTACCTTCATCAATGTTATATTTATCAACCGAAAGTTAGAGGCAGTGCATGACGGTCATCATAGATTTGTACTATTGGTCCTTCAAACCCACCAGTTGTATGAAAATCATTCAAATTGTATGCTCTTGACATGATAGGTTCATGTCCCTGGGAATGTGGTGACTTATTGGGGGTTGGATATGGACTCTTCAATGATATAGTAATTAATTCTTAGAAAGAGTCCAATAACATGGTATAGGTTTATACTTTCCTGGATCTTATAGGCTATTATCATAGTTTGGAATATTATTTCTTTATGATTGTTTCCCGTATAATAAATTTGACTAGGAAGGATCTTGATTTAGTTGAGACAAATCAGTTCAAAGAAGCATCCAATTTTTTAATTGACAAGTTAATCAGTTCTCCTATTCATTGGATTCCAATGGAGGGTTTTAAGTTTGATTTATTTTGTTACAAGTATTTTTTATCTTTGGGATGCATCCTAATATGGAATGTTTAAATGACCTCTTATAGGTCTATAAAGTTATATTCCCATTAGTGTAACAATTTCACCTATGATCTTGAGTTGGTGGAAGTTATTTCTTTGATGTTTATTTGGTGGTATTACCTAATATGTGTGTTCTTTTTTGGTTTACATGGACCACAGGAGACATAAATATATCTTCTCATTGTATAATTTGATTTTTATCCATTGTATGTGGAAGTGGTTTCTCTAGGATTATGATTTTTTGATATTTTATAACTCAATAAATGATAATGTTTTATCTATGCACTATGTTTTATGTCCTAAGAATATGCAGTACAGGAGTCTGAAGATGATTTGAAAGGGATAGAGGGTCATGAAGTAATGAATCATGATGTGGAGGAAATTAGTGTATGTTCTTGTGTTTATCAGGGGACCAAGGATTCAACCCTAGTTCATAAGGTGGAGGAATCATGGTGGGGAAACATGGTTATAGAGGTGATGGAAGATCACACTGGCCATGGTGATTCTTCAGAGGGATAGTCAGGGGATTCTAATAATTGGTTTTAACTTCAAGGGAGGTTATTTATTCCATTGGATATGTGTGATAATGTTCTATATGAAATTATTATATCACTATAATTTTTATTTTTTGGCGGGAATAAGATGTATAATGTATTTAGGATATATCATTGTTGTCTTGGGATGAAATTATATATGGTAGGGTATTTGGTGAAGTGTATGGTTTTCCATTAGGTGAAATCCAAATAGTGTCTTCCTGTAGGATTTTTGTATCCATTGGATTCCCCCAGTGGAAGTGGGATGACATATCAATTTATTTACTCAATCTTTTCCCCTAGTATCATGGCTTATGTGATCTAGTTTTGGTGAGTATGGATCTACTAATAATGGTATATCACTTTCAAAATATCCATGAATCATGTATTAATTATTTTAGGGTGAGGAATTATGTTGATTATGTGGTTAGGATTAAAGGGGTTTTAAGGACTCTAATCTCTAATCATGATCCTAAATTTTACTCAAGATTTTATAGGTTATTTCATTATTCTTTTAGAACCTTGTTTCACCATAGCACTACCTTTCATCATTAGATTGATAGGAAGATGGATCTGTCTATTCAGGTGTTATATGATATATTTGATGCTTTTATCTTATGTTTTGGTGGATCATGGGAAAATAAACATCCCTAGGTTGAGTTCTCCTACAATAATAGTTAGCAATATTCTATTGGAATAAATCTATTCTCGGAATTGTATGAGATGTCATGTAATTCTCTGTTATACTAGACAAAGGTTGGGCATTCATCAATTCTTAGTTCTAATGTAGAGATGATCATGATTGAGATTATTTTGATGGCATGAAATTACATCAGTGTGGAATAGTTATATCAAGGTTCATATGATTATTATAGTTAGAGGAACTAATAGTTTGAGGCTATAGACCATGGGTTTATAAGGGTCTCCCCTCATCGGGGGTTTCATAGGTTTGGCCTGGTGTGTAAAATTTCTCACATGCTCTTAGGTCCTTTTGAGGTGTTTGAGTGTGTTGATGTAATAGTGTTTTTTTGAGATTCCACATCATTTGGATAGGATCCATAGTGTCTTCCACATTTCCTAAATTCAGAAAAACTTCATAAGGAATCTAGAATTATTGACTGTAGATATTCAGATCTCAAGGATGATGATATGTCCATGGAATTACCATTAATGATCTAATATCATAGATATAAATTGTTACATCGATGAATAATTCCTGTTATGTGGGAGTTTTTAGGTGTGGTTTCCTATAAAAAAGTACATGGGCGCATGAGGTGCAGTTTTGTGACTATTACTCGGACATAGTTTGAGTTTTTCATTGTTTTTTTACTTGATGATGTGTTGTTTAAACAATTTGGAATCATAATATGATACATTTTCCCCTTATAATGATTTTTTCATGGATTTGAGATTATGAAGAGGGAAACCCCTTCTTAATAAAGACTCATTAATATTACAATGCATTTTAGAAACATATATGTTATTCAGTGGATCACAATGAAAACAATGTCTTAATTTGGAGGGTCGGATACCTTGATCTGTGTGCTTGAGGCACTGTTGTGTGGTTTTTTAAGTGGTTGTTGAAATGTGATATATGGACGATGAAATTATTATGCGAGTATTTACATGGGACAGAGGAGGATTATAGTTGGAGGGACGCAGTTTGTTGTTGTTCTTGGTAGAGTATGTCAATATGGTTGTAGGTGGTGTTTTGTTGAGGTTTTGTCTTGGATTGATGTGTTTGTGTTGTGTTAATGGTTGATGTGTAATGAGATATATTTAGGGTTCCTATAGGAATGGTTGATCAGACAATTATTTTTTTTACTTTCAGGTTCGGTTTTGAGTCTGGAGGGAAATAATCATTTTAGAGTTATCTAATATAAATTTTCAGTCATTTTAATTCTATTACTCTTCTTGATTAGTATTTGGAGTCATTTATAGGAGTCTCGATGATGGTTTGAAAGATATTGGAGAAATAAGTATTATATTATAGTTATTTCATTATGTGAAATGGGGTTTTTACATGAGATTTTATTCAAGTCTTATAGGCCAATGATTCATTTTTTAAAGTTTGTCCAATGATTTTGTGACTAAGAGACCCATAATGTGAATTAATAATTCATGAGATGAATTAATTCGAGGCTAAGATATTATGGAATTAGTGGATGGTTTTTGGGTTTATATTTTAAGGGATTCCTAACATGAGTATTTTTCAATAATTGAATTGGAGGGCCTAAAAAATCTTGTTTCCAATTTGTGTTTCACATATTGAATGTTTTCCTGTCAATATTATTTATAAATTCTAGTTATATCTTATATTATTTTGTTTATCTATTTTTTCCAAAAAACCTTGGGTGAAACCTATGAAATTTTTAAGTATCTTTTATCCCATTTTCACCTTCTTTGATCCTTAGCTTCTAGAGGTTAAACATTGGCTAACCACGGTTAGTAAATCATCATTTATCCATTTATTTATTCAGTTTATCTTTTGGAATTATCTGGGCTGGTGTCTTATTAGTTTATGTTTTTGGAAAACTATTTTTATGATTCATTATTGTGGTTTAGGTTTATTTGAGGTTTCCTTGTCCATTTATGGTCTTTCGATTGTTTCTCCTTCACCTTAGGGTAAATAGAAACATAGAAATATTCTTTTAGTTAAGGGATCCTCATTTACTACCTATTTATGTTTAGGTTTGTGGATGTCATTATTTTTCCTTCCATTGGAAGGTTAGTAAGGGGTGACCTAATAAAATAATTAATTTTATATGATTATTTCCATTTATTAAAATCATGGTTATTTGATGGATTTCTTGTTACATAGTTGAAATTTTGTGAGACCCTTGTTGTGTGATTAGATGATATCACCCAGAATGAAATGGAAAATATCTTATATGTGGCTAATGAATTAGTTTCCCCTGGAAATAAAGAATTGTTTTTAAGAATAACCCTGCTAGATAATGATTTAATGTAATTTAGTGCATTGAACCAAAATCATGGAATCCATGTTATGGTGGTGTTTTATGGTGATTATGCATGGTGGTTATGATGTTTAGTTGTTGATATATATGGTGTTTGTGATGTGTGGTGGGCATGATGTGTGGTAGGTGTGATGTTTAATTACTGTGTTATGTAGTGGTCATGATATGTTGTTGTTATGATTTTCAGTGGTTTTATTGTGTTACATTTGTGATGTACGATAGTGGTGATGCATGGTCGTCTTGATTTTATATGGTTATGAAGTGTGGTTATTGTGATGTGTTATGGTTGTGATTTTTAGTGGCGGTGATGTATAGTGGTTGTGTTTTGAAGTGGTTATGATGTACGATGGTTGTGATATATGGTGGTATTTTCATGGAGTGGTTGTGATGTGTGGTTGTTGAGATAGCTGGTGGTTGTGGATAGATAGTGTGGTTGACGTGGTGGTGTGTCAATGGTTATTGTGAGATGGAAGAGCTATTTTTTGGGGTGCCAATGTTTTATTCCATCAATCCATATAATGAATTGAACTTTTGTAAATGAAAAATACATGGGTTGGTAGGAGACTAAAAATGGAATATAATTTATGTAAAGTATTTGGCATAAATTAATAGAACAATTAATAAAATGTCTTTTGAAAATTTGAATTAATGACTTAGTAAATGGGATTCAGTGGAAACTCATTAAAACATTGATAATTGTGGAACCTAAATTTGGAAGTTGAATTCTATGGTTGTGTGTGGTGGTTTTGGGGTGTAATTCATCGATTGGTGGTAGTCGTGGTGATAAATGAGGTAAGGTGCATGGGTGGTGGTGTGGTGTACACTTGGTCGATTGATGTAGAACCATTGTTCTGTTATTTTGTGTTACATATCAAAAATTATATTATGTTATTTAAAAATATTCCATTTATGAGTTTCATAACCATACAATATGAAATTGTTTTTGGTTTTGTTTGTTTTCATAAACATCTATATTGGTGGTGATATGGTGGATATCAACCACCGTTTCACTATTGAAATTTCAATATAAGTAATAATACATGTTGATTTCTGAGATTACCGGGTGATGATACAAGTTTCTGTTATATTTTACCTAATAGTGATGAGGTTTTGATATAAGGTGCGAGTTATATGAAATAAGTGTAAGGAATAATGTTTATGTCCTTCAATTTTCTTATACATTACTTCCCATGATATCTGATGTGGTTGTGATATGATGTGTTGAATATGTGATGTGATTATGACTCATGCTCGCACAGAATACTAGGACTTGTGATGGTGGGGTAGGTAGAGATGTGTACCAACCCACATCAGAGATGAATGGATGTGTGATGCGATATATATGGAATGTATTGGATCATAGTAATTTCATGTTGGGGCATGAGGGCAGAAAATTAGTTGGAATGTTTTTACACAGTGACTTTTTATGTTCATGCTATTATATTAATATAAATAATGAATTATTTGGTGATTTCTTAATATTGAGGATTGTATTTGTTATTTTACCTATTTATTTTCATTTTGGTTCTTCTTGTTTTTACTTTCACATAATTATATTATTATCACACATGCACTTGAGGTCCTGTGTATTATAATACTAAATATACATGTTTCTGTCATCATACAATTATAAACTATATTTTAGGTTATCCTGAGGGTTTTAAGGCTAGATATAGACATTATTATCAAGGTTTTTTTATCTTCCCTTAAATAACTTTTGTAAGACTGTATTTTGGTATTTACAAGGAATTTTTTTTTATTTTTATCATTTTTCAGGCTTTGTGGGATGGTTGAGGCTTATTTTTATATTTATATAATGTATTTCACAGTGTTTTGTTATCCTATATCTTGATCATATATTATTATAATGGTTAATTAAAATTTTATTTGACATTTTATAGCCTTGATGGTTCTCAAGAATCTATGTCCTATAAGAGGTGGGACATGGGGGTCATTATATATCTTACATTACTACCGACCAGAGAAGGATTCCTTTAGGGAAATGGGTCATAAAATAATTCTATATTTCTTATTCAAAACATAAGGACCTCAACCAAGAAATTAAAAATTATATAATGGCCTAAACTAATACATTATTTTAACCATTGAGGCCTCGACCAAGGTAGCATGAATACCATCAAGGTTGAATCCTAGACATTATTCATAAAAGGGTATGTATACACTAAATAACAAACCCTTTGTCTCTTGAATACTACTGATTCCCTAATTAGTTATACATTTCTAATACCAATCCAGAGACAAATTAAGTGAAATTTATTCACTGTGTAAAAGAAATAAATAATAATTCAATATATAATCAGCTTTCCTTATTAATCCATAAACATCTATTTGGAATAAAAAACAAAATATATGTTAATATATTCCCTTATAAATAAACGAGATAACAAGATAATTGTCCATTAATGGAAAGAAGGTGTATGGTATCATTAGATAATTTCCCTAGTTAAACAAAATAAAAATTAACAAATTTAGATATAGATGAAAAACATATGTAAGGGATAATTAAAAAAATACAAAGAGAATGAACATGAAATATCAATTACATTTTTAATTCCCAATTTGGAGAATATTTTATAAACAAAGGGGAAAGTAGATTTTATTTAAAAACGCAAAATTGTAGAGGTTTTTTATTAAATTAATCATATTAAGGAAGTAATAAAATTTCTTAAAATGATAACTTTCCAAATAATGATTCCTTTCACATTTTGTAGAGAATATAAAAATAAACAATAATTAAATTCACAAAAAACTTTTAAAAAAAAATTGAAAAATATTACCAATTTTTTTAAACAATTTTTTTTCAATAGATATACCTTTAAAATATATGTTTTTATAATAAATGAAGGCTAATTCGATAAATTTGTAGTAGAATATAAAATATATAAACATAAATAATATTTTAAATTTTCTTTTTTGATAACCACATCATTAAAAGTGTAATATGACTTATTTTTTAAATGGTATAAAGATAAATATAAATATTATTATAAATAGTAAATATTTTTATATCATAATAAGAAATAAAAACATTGGAGGAATGAATAATGTTGATATGGAGAAAAAGGATTCAAGTTACAAAAAAAGAGAGATTGAAAAATAAACCCTTATATATTTGATAGATTTTTAATCAGAATACCTTGTTAGGTAAAACATAAAATAAAAATTTAAATACCATGAGAAAATAAATTAATGGTAAAATATCTCAATGGGGTTGTATATACACCATAAAATTAAAAATATATTAATAATATGAAACATGTCCTAAATAAGGGACCTTTATAAAAAACCCTTACCGCTTTGTTAACATTTATATTTGAATAAATCGATGAAAATAACATGGTATTTACTTATTAATTAAATTAATTGCATAATGGATAACGAAAAATATTTTCCATGGGATATTTATACACCACATAGAGAAATAATTTGGGGAACATATAATATATCAAAACTAATTATAACTAAAATTGGAAAACCCATACCTTTTACTCGCTAATTTCATGAAATATCTCTAAATCCATATATAATAATAAAAAGAAATACCGATCACTTATTTTGAAACATTAAACATATATATTTAATTTTAAATTATTTATTTATACTAATTCACTATTGGTATATTAGTTTGTCAATGTTTATTTTCATCTATGGATTCTAATAATTTGTTTCTTTAATAAAAAATTATAATGGATATGTCTATTGTTTTTAATTGATAAAAAGTTCATAATTAAATGGTAATTCAATATAATATAACATTTTTTTCAATAATTTAAAAATTTCTAGTTTCATTCCCTTGATGTCATGGTTAAGATTTTTAAAATCGAATCTATGACAACCTTATTTCTTGTAATTTTTAAATATCAATGGGTTAAGATATAATGATTTTTATTTATTTTGATATACATAAAGAATCATATTCAATAAATATATTTCTCATTGTTATAAAATATCTTTATAATATAAATTTTAAGATCTATCCATGTAATATGGTTATAAAAAACAAAACATATTGGTCATGGAGGTAATAGTCTACATGTACAGACTAGCGACATTTTCATTTTTCAACATATAGAATCAAAGGAAATTAAATTATTATTATGATTTATAAAATCATAATTGTTTCCTAAATATAATATTTTACAATTAAAAAATATTATATCGATCCATTTGAGGTAGTGATGGAAAATAGAACACAATTTTCGTAAAGTTGGTATCCTAGAAGTATGCATGAGTGATGTTTATATTTTTCAAATGATTGGAATAATGGTATAAAAATTTTATTTCATGAAATAAGAGAATTTTAGTATATTATTGGCAATGATTTGTTATTATATCATTTTTCAACTAGATTTTTTAGTGGTATAATAATAATTAAAATAATAGAAATGAATAATGAGTGATTAAGAATTTTTACCTTACTCCTTAGTACAACTCCTTGATAATTCTTAAATTTAATTTTTTTTTGTGAGAAACAAATAAAATGTAATTACATAGAGAATTTGGAATATATTTGGAAATAATTTTTCAAATCAAAAAGGCTTCTATTGTGTCCATAAGTGGGGTGGTGTAATGATTCTTTTATAAGTGGGTGGGGTGGAACACTTATAAATATTCAAAACATTATATTAAATACATGTGTCTTTAAAATTAAAGTGGCTCTAAAAGAAGAAAATAATGGAGAGAGGGTGACCATTTTTTGACAATCATCTCATAAAGACAACAAATATATATTTTCATGAGTTATTTAGGACTTTTACCATTAGTTTAACTTTTTCGCATATTTATATTTATTATATTAACTCATATTTAACCCCAATGACTAGTTTTTATAACCATAAATAAATTTAATATTATAAAATAATTTCTATATTATTATTTAAAAGATGGAAAACATTTTAAAATATTAAATTTTTAATAGATATCAAATTTAATTCTAAAATAATAAGTGTATATCGTATAAAAATGGTTTTTTAGAAAAATTACTACCTTGGTTGAAAATTGTTTAACATTGGTTTCTATATTAAAATTAAAATTTTCACTATATAGTTTCACTTATTAATTATAAATTATATTGGGAAAAAGGTTTCATAAATTTTAAACACACTGTTATTTCATAGTGATGTCATAAAATCACAACATTTGTAAAATGGTATTTTATACTATTTAGTAAAAATGAAATTCTTCTAGAAGAAACTAAAAAATAAACCAAGAAAAATTTTTACAAAAGGAAATATAAAATATTGTTCATTTTATAATAATAAAATTTAAATATTCCTAAATAAATCATTAAAATGAAAATTTAACATTAAAAGATGTACTTATTTTCCTAAAAAAATAGTTTTTAAACCATATGTGTTCTTAATATTTTTAAATATCAATTATTAATTAAATTTATGTCTATATAGTATTTAAGAATTTGAAATATTATATACTATAAAATATAATTTGTAAAAGTGATCAATTTAATTATTTGTGATAAAATATACAACACTTTAAAAGAATATTACTTTAAAACAGATTTTTTTAACATTATTTCATATTAAATAATTGTCCTCTATATTTAAGAATTTTTTATTTTATGAATATATATTTATCAAATTATGGTTTTATTCTTCTTATAATTATACTAGTAATTTTTATTTATTATGTTGCAACTTGGGTAAGTTCAGTGTTTCATGTGAAACAAACTAGTAAGCATTGTATTTTTTTATGCTGAATTACAAATTAAAATCTCAATGTGTTACTAGTGGGGTCATTATAATCAAAATAATATATAATTTCTTATTAAATTATAATAAATTAATTATTAGGCTCGATATCTCAAGGAAGTTATTTGTTTTTGTGAATTCTATGGAACGAATACAAAAAATCATGAAAAAATGTGAATAATAACAAAATCAAACAATATGTATGACTACTTGTTGCATTTGGAATATATAATGGATTTTTTAGAATATATTAAAACATTAAAGGGACTATATTTTCTAAGAAAATGGAAGGATAAGAACAATTTATGTGGTAGGGGGTTAGATTCATTATTTTTTTAATTGTTTCCCTCTATTCATCAAAAGATAAAAATCACACTAGAACTATGTTGAAATATGATAACCAACATTATCAGTTGGGCAACTGGTGACTAAATAATACCCATATTTTTTCAGTTGTCAAGATAAATCATCCAACAAATGATAAAACACATTTTCACCAAGTCTGACATGTCATTTGATCCGGATGTTCTACCCTCAAGAGATGATCCCCTATTAGATTGATTCTTAATGGAATGTGGGGTAAATTGAATTCGGCCATGGTTAATTATCATTGAGTGTTGATGTTTTGAAATATATATTGACTAAGACTAAATAAGAGTATAACATCTATTAAATAAATACACAAATAATTTAAAGAAATAACCAACTCAATATCCTACCCCAAATAAGAATAGACGAATAATTTTTTTTAATAATTGTTTTTAAATATTTCCATTACATTAAGTCATTTAATCTTGGAAGTATGAAAGAAAAACATCCCCATCAAGGAACTCCAATTCATGATCAAATTATTTCCTAATATCCATGTATTTTTATAATCACTCTAAATAGTTGAGATCCTTTATCTATCTCTAAATAATAAATTCCATCTTTATCCCCTAGGAAGATTGCTATGTTTCCCTCTTAAAATAAAATTTCACATCAGATCAATGGCCTTAAGCTCAGAGTGATCTTTCTTAGATTCATCCATCTGGTTACCATGTGGCACAACTATCACTATTAATTTCCACTTTCATATGTTACTCTAGTAAAACAATCTAACTGAATGTACTCCACCGCATTGGAAAAAATTTTAATAAAACAATTTGAATATAGTTGTGTTACAATTATAGTTCATTCTTCAAAACCATTCTATAAATATTTTGGAATCTCCTCCCTAGTATAAATCAACCTTACTCTCAGCTCTCCCTTCACTAAAACATTGATTTTTTACCTCTTAGAAATTACTGATCATGCTTGTTATGAACTTTTATTTTACCTTATGAAAGAAAACAATGTCCCAATGTATTATAAACAATAGGGAAATTGATTATGAAAATTTGAATTTCTACTCAAATGGATAATTAATTCATATAGAACAACAAATATTATGAAATTTCCTTAAAGGACTATAGAAATGTGACTTTTCCATTTATAAGTAAAACCCTATAATTTCACGTGAATTGTTTTATAAAATATTTTTATGACAATAAAATGGAATTAAGTATATTTAAATCCATCACAAGAAACACTTCCAAAATTTACATATCTTTTAAAGACCACAAAATAATGTTATTTTTTATTAAGATATATGAAAATTAAATAATCTATATTTTAATGTTATAAAGCCCAAAATTCACAAATTTGAATCAAGATATGCATAGAATAACTAATGCATTTATAAGGAAATACAAAATTCAATAGATTTCAATTAAATAGACATTATCACATTAAAATATCAACTATTACTCAGTTAGGATGCAGAAAAATGTATCCAAATAACACCACAAAAGAAAAAATCATATAATCCCTTAAATATTTTATGTAGGACCTTTCCTCATGGATTCTGGTCATTTTTTCTGCAATCCCACTGATTGATTTGGAATACATCGAAAATATGGGACTTTTATTTTTACCTAGTGTATTTTTTATGTCATATTTTGTCAACTAGAGTGGTTTAGCTCCACCCATAGACATGTGATAAGGAAGAGATCATGAATGTAAGAATGGTTGATTCTTAATGAACTCATAAATTCCAAGTGATCTAAAATCCAGACCTAGAGAACATAGAATGAGACAAAAAAATTTAATGTGAACTTCCGCTATGGAGTATTTTTAAACTTTTAACGTAATTTTTTGATCATTATAATATTTAGATTGATTTTTTATTCAGTCTCCAGTTAGGATTTAATCATTAAATTTTATAGCCTACCCCATGTGTGAGACTCATGTACTAGAAACAAATTTCCATTGAGAAACCTTATAAAGAATGCCACTAAATAGACTATGTGATCCTTATGAGGTTTGACCACCGACACCATTCATTGTAATAACCATCATCAAGAATTGTCCAATAAGTGTCAGGTTTTTCATGTCATTAATGTGTTGGATGATTCTTTAGCCTCCACAAATATGTTTCATGATCATTAACTCTGATGAATGACTGAGCCCATGTTCAAAAAGGAGCATCGGTTTCTGATGACCTTATTACTCTATGATAAGCCTCTCTATTTTAAGTGAATATATCACAAGTGGAGGGTACGTATCTTTTTTCCAATATGTAGGGAGGAGGGATTAGTTGAGTATGAACCTATGCCATGATTGGCTCCCTGGTGATCATCATAACATCTTTGATGGTCATACAAACCTACTTGTGAATCAAATGAATGTTTTTCTTGTCTGGACTCCATTGGATGAGAATGTATTGGTCAATGTGATTATTTATATGCTCTAAAGACATTGAATCCCAGTAAGGTTCATATAAATCTAAATTACTGATCTATTTTTTCAATTCATTACATATATACCTTGACCAAAATATTCATAACCAATCCATTCCAAAAATTCCAACAAAAATAATATTTGATCTGAGCATCCATGCCATGTTTAATATTGTACTCTTCTTCACAATTGACATAAATTTTATACTCACATGGCCCCATCACATGAATATCTCTTTTCAGAGATAGTGGTTAACATCCCAAGACCTAGACGTTCATTTGATCGTGTAAATCCTTGAGACCAATAACATAGATTCAAGTGTTAGTTTAATATAATGGAAAAACATATATGCGTTCACATCCTAAATGATTGAATATTTAGTAAAAATTTTAGACTAGGTATATGAATTATTCTCAAATTACACATGAATATGTGAAATACAACATAAAATTATATTGAAAATATTATTATTTTATTTATCCCTGAATTGAAACGTGGATCCCTTATTGGTATCCAAGGTAATGTGAAACTAAATAAAGGGTGATATTATACTCTCAATATAAGAAATAATAGAACAAAATATGCTATTTAATAAATAATTCATATATAATATGGAATATATAAATAATAACAAAATATATCATATAAATAAAATCATAAAAATGGGACTAAATAAATGGATGATATAAAAATGTAAATAATCACATAGGAAATAATAACGAGTTTCATAATGATAGAATATATAATTTTGGACATCATAATCTAACCTTCAAGTAAATATTCAATGTAATTATAAATAAATAGGAAATTAATACATTAAATACAAAAATTAGTTTGTCTCAGGAGACATACCAATTAATATATACAATATAATGAGCCTCTTCCGTTACTTACTATATTTTGTTCATTAATAATATGTAATAAATTAATAAAATATAAATATAAAAATTCATATTAAAAACATATATATGAAATGTTAATAGTTTCCCTAGTTATGAAATAGTATATTCTGATCATAATTCATTTAATGTGATATTGTGGATTTTAACATTACAGTATATCCTCACTAAAGAATAATATTTATCAATGTATAATGACGTAGATGGAAATAATTTTCGGAGATCACTAGAACCATTAATGTGGAAAATACCCTATTAATTTTCAAAAAAAATATTTAAAATCTAAAAATTATCCTAATATTAGTAACAACATTTTCATGGAAAATAGTTACATAAATTCTTAAATGAAGAATAAAATTGAATGATTGTTCTCACAAAAGTATATTTTTTTCATTTGATAAATGTTATAACGAAGATTATTTTACACCTTTGGAAAAGCATATCTCATTTAGAAAATGACCATAGGATTCCTTATAAAAAATGAAGAATGTAATAATTGGGTAAAAATGAATTTAATTAGTCATTATATTATTTTGAAAACATTAATGAAAACATTTTAATAAAAATATAAACAATTAAGAAAAACATTCATGTCCGAATAGAAAAACAAAGTTAGTTATCCTTAAGAATGGTATTTTAGTATTCTAGGTACATATAGATATGAAAATGAAAGGAAATTTTTTAATTTATATATATATGTTACATAAATGGAAATAGATGGGGTTTAAGGTGAGAATAAAATATAGTCCATACAATGTAAAATTAAAAAAATAATTCTGAATAACGATGAGACTGGGAAATAAACCCTTAACACTTTGGTAGCTTTTGAATCATAAACACCCTGAAATAAATAACATCAAATGAAACTATAAATACAAATAATATAATGCTATTTATTACATATCACATAAAATGGTTACTATCTATACCAGGCAAATGAAACAAGTGGTGAATATGGTATATTCCTCAAATAAATTAAACATAGATAGGAAACACTTACCTCGCGTTTGAATTAATTCTTAAGTTATATTAACCAAATATATAATAAATATAAATTATTTATAATTATATACCAGTAACATACAAGTACATAAAATTCATATATAATCTTTTTATAATATTTTGTCACATTTTTATTAATAATTCATTATTAGAATCATCATTATTGAGTGTTAACAGTTTCATTTTTCACAAAATTTTTTGTTTAGTATCATTGGTTAATGGATAATTATTTTGTTTCCATAATATATAGAATTTAAATCCTAATATAACTATAATCTATATTCCTTAAATCATTCGTTATTATCATCCATGTAAATAAAAAATTATAAACTAATAAAAAATAATGGAGGTGGTAGTCCATATGAATGCACATTCGATATTAATGATTAACAATTGATTAGAAGTTTAAAAGGTGGGTAATATATTATAATTATATAAGAATAATTATGATATAAATATCATACATATACATTAAATATATCATAATAACTATATATGAATAGTGGTAATGGAAGATGAATTATATCGCTAGCTGGATGTGTTAATCCACATGTACGCTTGAGCGATAAATCTATTTCTCATTAGATAGAATCGAGGTACAATATGATTTCCACATAATAGTAATAACACTTATGTATTTTTATTGCACTATATTTATTGTGTTATTATGGATCAAATAGATTTATTGGAATTACATTAAAAAGACATTAAAGGAGTTAGTAAAGGTTATATCCTCTTCTTTCAGAGACCTCCTTTGGCATATAACATAAACCATCATAAGACGATCTTAAGGGAAAAGAAAAACATCAATAACATAAGAAAAATATCAAAAGGGTTTTGTGTAGGATTTTTATAATCATTATTTCTCAAATATTATTAATAAAGGGGGAGTGTATGATCCCTTTTATAAGTGAGGGGAGCGACAAAAATGGAATTACATAAAAATCAATAATTTAATAACACTCTCATCTAAAAGTAGATCATTGTGGATAATAATTCAATGTTAATACAATATAACATCAAAATATATAAAAAAATAATATTTTTACAATTTTATGTGAAATTAATATATGTATCTCATAGTTTAACACCCCCTAATATACCCTTTTATCAATAACCAAGGTAACAATTTTTTACTATTTTTAATATTAATTATGAACAAAAAATATGTTTACAATATTTTTCTATATTAAGAAATTTGATAAAATATATTTAATCCATTTTGAAATATTCAAATTCTATAATTATTGAAAATTTAATTTCAAATTAGTGCACAAAATAGATTTAAAATTATTTTTAGAAAAATGCATTTGGAGTATCAAAATGAATTTCCATTCATTAAATGAACTTTTAAGAAAAATGAATTGAATATTAAAATATTTTATTGAAAAAATATTCTATAAATTTGATTAAAATTATCAATAAATAGCTAATTATTTAATATATTTATATTAAAATACCTTGCAAACATAAAATTGACATTCAGAAAAAAATGTGTTTTTTGCAAAAAAAAAGAACTTATACCAAAATCACATATAATAATGATTTTATTGAATTTAATTGGTTTAATTATAATTAAATAAGATTTATTTTATGTTAATATATACCTCACAAAAATAATGAGACTTCTAAATTCCATTATTAATGAATGGTGATTACACTTTTACAAAAATAATAATTTTTTCCTTAATCTATAAACAATTAGGCACTTCCCAAAATCTAAAACATTGACCATATGAAAATATTGGCAAGATTATTCTGTTTTTTTATTTCACTAAGATAAAATATCTTAAATTTCTACAAAGTAATTAAATTTTTCACACACAAAATGAAATAAGAACTATTTTTGAAGAAAACATACTTTTCAATCATTAAATGTCATTACTATAAATTGAGTAATTATTTATTATTAATTTTTCAACTTATTTTCAATGTTTAATATATATATATATTATAATGTAGTTATAACTATTCCAACCATAGAATTTTCGGCTCTGTTCTAACACGCACATTTTAATAAAATCATTTTTATAGTATATTATACTTCCCTAAAAGTACAATGTAGCAGGTTTAGAATGATAACGAGCATAGTATTATTTAAAACTAAATTTTTGGGGTTTTACATCCCTCTCCCTAAATAAATTGAATCCAAATTTTTTTTATCTTTGTAATTAAGGGTTAAATATTTGAAATACCTTTATTGAAAACATACATCATACAAAGGTATAATAAAACTTCCATTGAAAATGGTAAGTGGGAAACATAATGGTTTCCAAAAGTAACACATAATCTGGTTCCCAAATAAGGAAAAAATATATCACAAGTGAAACTATATCAATATAAGTGAATATAACATCCAAATAATTATATATATGAATTGTGAACATATTTAAGATATTTTTAATGATAAAACCCCATAAATTAATTTGGAGTGAAAATACCATCAATTCATTAGAAAATTTTATAAGAAGAAAAAAAAATACTTTTTCATGATCTTATTCCTAGAGATGAGGAAATATTTTATCATATAATATGAGAAAATATAATTACTTTATTTTTTTACATCCAAATATTAAATTTCATAATTTGGTTGTGTGTTTCAATTATTTTTCACTTATGATTCCAAGGATGAAGAAATAATAGGTATTTTTCATGCTTGAAGTAAAAAAAATATTTAAAGGATCATAAGTCCTATTAAATAAAAAATATATATTTAACATGTCTAAAAATTATATAAAAAATTCATATAATAATAAAAATGAATAAAAATTATAATTAATAATTAATACATTAATTTCTAAAACATCAATAATAACAGCAATATAAATGCTAAAATACATAAACCTTTAATTTATAATACCACTATTTAAAATAGACTATTAAGGCTATATAAACTAATAATTATATTCTAAAAGATAATTAAACCCCAAAAATCAGGATTATATCAATATCAAATATTGGTATGATATCCATTTTTGAAATAGTGGAATGGTTGTTCATCAAGACATATACAACTCACTTTATTATAACTAGATTCCCACTATGGGTCATGATTTGAAATTATTTCCTTAGTGCGAAAAGGGATGATTTGATATCCGTGAAAAATATAAAGTAGTGTTTAGATCCAGAATCAAATATCTAATGAGTTTAGGATCAAATTATATGTTATCACTACATAAGGTATTTCAACTCCAACTATAGTAATTTCGTTAACTTAGCCTGGCTCCATTATCCTTTTGTAAGGTAAATTCCCTTAATTCATTGGGTATTATATTTCATTGTGTCACATCTCATTAAAATTGAAACACTATACATTAAAGGATTATTTATTTCGCTTTAATTTACATGCCTACTGTTTTTTCTCTCCACACATTATGCAGACTCCCTTTCCCTTCAATCATGTTATGGGGTGTGAAATTCCTCCATTGTATCATGTTGGATGTTCCATGCATACATACTTTTCCATCACCTCATTTATTTTTCTCTGGTTCTCAATATACATTATCTTTCCTTTATTTCATTTGAAAATTTATGTCTTGGAGAATTCTTTCTATGTAATGATATAACATTTTTCTATATCATCATATGATAAAAATATACAAGACACTAGTTCTCGAGGAAATATTGGATTATGATAACCAAATAAATAATAAATATAACTTTTTGATTTATTTAAGTAGTCCATAACATGAATTTAAAATTTTATAATGTTATCCTCACACATAGTAATACATTCCTCTTCATTCTATATTATCTTGAGGAATTTTATTTTCATTTTTGCTCCCTCCTCATGAAGAATATATATTTCTAATAATTAGTCTGCAATATTTAGTAAAATTTTATTTATATCCACAAACTCTATTGTATTTGGAATGAAAGGCCATTATTGATAAATATCATCCTTTAAACAAAAAATTTCTATAATAATATTATCTGATTAATTACTTCTCAAAGAAAGAAATATCTTTTCAAGGGGTGTGATACATTGTTTAGTAATAAATGGATTAGTTGTTCCCTTAATTTATTGAAATTTATTCTACATGAATCTATCCATAATTAATAAATAAATCTCTGATGTGAGAGTTTCTTCAATATTTATAACGTTATTGGTCAAAATATTTGTCAACTATCCAAATATAGTACTTATCCTCACAAATCCAACACTAGTGATGTTATGTGTATCGTGATGGGATTCGATAAATTTATTTTATTATTTGACCTATTTTACAATCCTTACATTAGGAATAAAATTTAATTAATAACATACACTAGATTAGGTAATATCATTTTAAATCATAGAGTATTATTAAAACTTTTGTGCAATACTAAACATAAATTGATAATTTTTCCTTTCGAAATCATATAATAATATTCTTATTATAATTTAGAATATCATGAAATCCTAAAAATATATTAAAATTATTTAAAACAGTTTAAAAATAGAATATGAAAAAACCAATTAATATCCCTCATGAGTTTGTATGTAGGTTCATAGCCTTAGTCCCACTAATCATGTATTGATAATTATTTAGTTTGTGAAAAGTCCACCCCATTCATAGTTGTTACACTTAGGTTCATTTTTTCCATAGATGAATCCAAATTTTAGAATCTATATATGGATTTATTTTCTAGTAAAAACACACAATATCTACATCACCATAACTATATGATATTTTACTATAAATAGCCTTATCCTTAGAATATTTCATTGGGTTATGTTCCTTAATCTATTTTTTCATAAATATCATTTCTAATAACGATACTAAATCTCCATTGAATCCAACAAAAAATTACAAACTCTATTAACTCGAATAATATTGTTACTTTACTATATTAGTGAAATATACATGGGATTATATCACAATGGATTGAATAGTGTAATATTATGATCATCATAGAGGTATGTGATTGTTTAAATTTTGGTTTAAATATTATAAATCTGATTAATGGTATTGTTACTGGGTGTATTGGGAGGCTCTGTGGTGTCCTATTGGTTTGGGACACTAACGAAGGTGAAATAGGGACATTCTATGCATGTTTCGTGGAAGGAGCATGGTTAGTCGTAACTGAGTGCCCAAATCAAGATGGCCATTAGTAAGTGTACAAAGGTAAGTAAACCATGAATGGTGGGACCAAACCTTGCGGGCTTGAATATATACATTTTTAATGGTTAGTTCATGGTTTTGTAAGCTATGTGGGATCCCTAGGTAACTATTCATGTTATACCCATATTGAGAAGAGGAAGGAATAGGTTTTCTATATAGTTCAGAAAACAGTGTGGCCAATCATTTCATTCTATTAAAATTCAGGTTTTTTCATTTTTCATCCATTGAATTTTCTGTGTTTCACCCAATTTTCTTCCTCATTTATTCTCCTAAAACCCTACTAACAAATAAAAATGGTCAAATCATCCCATGTATTTTTCTCCTACATCTACAAACCATTTAGAGTGTTAATGGGTGTGGATTGACGATCAATGTGATTCCTATGATCCCATTTTCTATCTTTTCAGGATTATTGATTATTGTTTTGTTCTTTTTCATTTGACTCCCTAAAATCAACTTTTTTACAATGGTTCTTCCATCAGGGCATCTAATGGTGGTTGAATATGAGTCAAAGTCCAAGTTTAAGAATTCGTTTATCTTTCAAATCTAGGTAGGTGGTCTATAAGTTATATCACATTAAATTGATGGTAGTTTGAGCATGGTTGGTTGTGTTATCCGTTCTCACTTGTTCTGAAATTGAATCATTTAGTGATATTTGGTAAAATGGTAAGATAAATGATGAATTTATCATATAATGATCCCTGTGGGACTCATTGAGATATATTAGACCAGTTTAGGGTCACCCATGGGATGTTCCTATATTCTCGAACATGGAAAAATATAAGGTTAATCATTTTGTTGATTTATGTGTTGATAGATCCCATGATAAATGTATTTTCATGATGGTTAATATATTAACAATCACAAATTTTAGTGGTATCTAGTGGTTGGAAATGACATAAGGGTTTGGTTAGTATAAAGTGAAAAGAGATAAATGAAATTTTGTGACTGTGATAAATGGATTATTAGTTCGTAATTTAAATGAATACATGGGTTAATGAATTTGAATTTATGAATATGATAAATGGGTCAATGTGGGATAATTTTTTTAATATGATTAATAAGGTAAGAAATTATAAAAAGGAATGGGTTAAATAGGAAAGGCAATGTAAATGTTAAATATATGATGGTTTAACAATTTATATTTATCTATATGTTGAATAATTATGAAATGGAAATGTTTTTCTTATTTATTGTGTGTGGTTTTATATGGTAGATGTGGAAAATTTATAAAAAATATTGTGCAAATGGATTGGTGGATATGGAACATTGTATTTGAGGAACTACTCTCACATGTCTAGTTAGAATGAGTCTCTAAGCTATACAACTATAATTCTTGGGTTAGGGAAGGGGATGAAGGCTCTACGACCCTAATAGTTTCTTTTTATGAGGCTACCTAGACCAAGGCTTCAAGGTAAGTGTGACGAATTTTTTTGAGAAATGTTAATCCCCAATGTGATGGGAAACAGACCATATTCTCTTATACATGGTAATTGACCGTATTATTCCATTTTTAATATGATATAAATTCCTAACATATGGATAAAGTGATTAAAATTGATTGTGTCCTGAAAATGGGTTATGTGGGGGAAATGAACTAAGTGATGGAAATGAATTAAGTGTAGAAAATGCATAAAATGAGGTAAATGGTGAATGTGAGTATTGTTTACTAATGTCACATGAGTTATCTTTTTTTCATCTCGTCATTTATTTATTACTTTAATTCACTATCTATTCAGTCTGAATATTTTTTAGACATCGTTGGAGGTGGCCTACTATGTTATACTCATACGCTACTCAGGATGCCCTTGGGTAACCAATCATTTTCCATGGTTACAGGTCAGTAAAAGGTAAAGTTCATTATGTTTGGGCGTTGATTGGTGCATGGGAAGTTTATGGGTAAGGGATCTGGATATGGATTCAAGAACCATTTTAGGGATACTTCTATTTAACTTTAGTTTGGGATTCCATCACTTTTGGCATTGTTAGCATGACATGGTATATTTATTATTGGTTGTGGTTTGTGTAATGTTTTGGAAAAAATTGGTAATGCATGATCTGATTTATTTTTTATTTTATCTCTTATATCATATTTAAACTCTTCTGTAATACTGTGGTAAATAGGGTATATTCTAACCGCGTGATATATTATAACCTCACTGATAGTCGGATACATCTATAATATAGTGGTGAATGCTTGAGGTTTTTTGGAAACCTAGATCGGGGCACTAGTTTACGATATTCTGGGTTAAGGATGGTAAAAATTGGTATTATGGAGGATATTGTATTTTCCTAACTATTTGGGAATGGTAAATAGATGATTGTGAAGTGTTTGGACTTGAAAATGATCTCATGATTAGGATTAGATATCCCATATATGAGGGAAACCCCATGTACCTCGGGTGGGTATTAATGGACTTGATGTTTGTTATTATAGTTAAATGATATTTCCCATTGGTGTGATGTACTTATTGTGTGACAAGATTATTTTATGCTATTGTACTTGTGGTTGGAATGGTATGAGTTTGTGCATTCATGAATCATTATATGATCCTTAGTGTATAGGTGGCACAGATCATGGTAGGCAGACATGTGAAGGATGTGTCAAACAAGAATGGTAGAATTCATTTCATATTCCCTAAAAATATAAATAATTAATTCCTAATAAATGAGATTTAAATTGGAAAATCGAAATAAGTTTAATGAATGGATAAATAATTGTTCTAAATGAGTAGTTAAAAATGAGATAAAACATTGGTTGTATCAATTTATAAATATAGAAGGGTAACCAAGTCAGGAAGATTCATTCTTTAAAGGTTAAATGGAATGGAAAAGTGTATCAAATGGAGACTTGTGACAATATATGTTGGTTTACCCCATGTTGACCATGACCCACAGATGGGATGGTTAAGGGTAGTGTTCTAGGTGTGATGATTTTTTTTGGGATATTGTATTCGAAATAGTTTGTTTATGGCTGGTGGGGGTCCTTATTTTTTTAAATTGTTTAATCTTTTTGTTGTGTATTATAAGAATCATTTTTTCATTATATAGGAATTCTATCATGGAAACATATACCACATGGAAGATAAGGGGATATTTCTGAGAATTTTCTGTTGGGAGTGGAGTGATAAAACCCATTGGATAATGATAACTTTGGAGAGAATTAGTTCCATGAGAACATCAGTTATTTTATTCAGATGAAGGAATGAGTCCTAAGGTGGGTCATGATAAGTATGTTTGATTTGAACAGAGAGTTTCAGCTTCTTCATCCTCCAATGTTCACTGGATATGGTGGACCAGAAGTAGCAAAGTTCTAGATAGACTCCATCCAGATGATTTTGGATAACATAGTGACTCCAGGAAAGAAGATACAAAACATGGAAGCATATATATTGTGGGGATTGGAAAAGTGTTTTTGGGAGATTTTTTATTTGGAAAAAAAGGATGATGGTATGTTATGAAAAGACATTCAATAAAGTTTTCAATATCATTTATATCTAGATACCATGAGACATGATTTGGATATAGTGTTTATGGGGTTGTCATAGAGAGGCATTTTAGTGATGGATTATGTGGTCCATTTCATAGAAATTCAACGCTTTCTTCTATCATTGGTAAGGGATGAGACTTCTTTGGAAAGGCATTTACTAAATGGACATATATGTGATATTATTTTCCAAGTGAAAATCATCCATTTAAAGATATTTTCAAATGTGTTGGTTCATTCCCTTATTAGAGATTGTAAATTATGGGAGGCTTCAGGTAGTGGGATTGTTATTCCAGTTTGATGGTCCAATGGTGCAACTTCTGAGGTTGGAAGCATTGTTTCAGAATTCATCTCCAGGGGTTTAGTGTGTAGTGTGGTCAGATTATGGGACCAACCTCTCATAGTGGTGACCAAGTGTTTTACTATCAATGTGGAAGGTTGGGTAGCAAGTGGGGTCAGTGCCCCTGATAGCTAGTTGGGTTCCAAGAATGCTGAATAATGGGGCATGTGGAACGATTCTATAGGAACCATTGACTATTGTGAACAGATGAAGGATTAAGGCTGATATCTTGATTAGGTAGAGGGTCTATTACCCCTTATCAATAAGGATGATATAGCTTTACTGGTAATACTAGTTGGTGTAGTGGATGTGGTACTCTAGGGTGATAGAATTTATATAAATAAGTAAGTATAGCACTATGATGTCAAACCAGAGCTCATGGTGGAGTTGAAGGTCAACATTATAGATAGTAGTCTACATATGGAGGTGGGGAGGTGGTAACATAAACTGTTTGAGGAATTATCCATATATCTTCCACACTTTCTAGTAATTTATTCGATTCATGTGATAAACATTCTATTATAACTACTATTTTGGTGGTTTTGTTGGGTCTGGTGGTTGAACATATGAGTGGGGTTATGTCAATTGATACACAATTTGGTGTATGAGAAGAAAACATATGACAATATTATGGGTGTTATATTGAGTTAATGGGTACCATTTTTTGTTGGTCTTTTTTGTGCTTGGGATATAAGGTTTTGATCTGATTTTCAGCATGGAGTTTCTAGTATTGTACCAAGATCCTATTTACTGCTACAATCATAGGGTTATTTTCTCATCTCTTGAGGGAGATACTAATTTCCATTATGTAGAATGGGATGTATAGGTCAGTCAAGCAGGTCCAATTTTTCATCATTTTTTTGCGCTCACATCCCAAGTGTCTTGTCTTATTCTAGATAATGGGGAAGTATATGAGATTGTATTTTATATTGTAGTTCATCAGTTTCAAGATACGTTTCATCAAGAATTATTGGGTCTTCCAGAAGATAGGGTTATTGAGTTCACAATATAGAATATATTATGATTAAAACCAATTTCTATTCCACTATATATAATAATACTAGAATAACTCCCTGAACATAAAACATAGTTACATGAGTTAGAGAATAAAGGGTTTAGTCATCCTAATATGACACTTTTGGAATCTTCAGTGGATTTTATCATGAAATATGATGGAGCATTGCATATATGTTTCAATAATATGAATCTAAATCAGTTGAAAATTAATACCTGATCCCTATACCTCGAATTAATGATCTATTTAACTAGTTTATGGGTGAATATGTGTTCTCCAAGATTGATATAAGATTAAGGTATCATTAGTTAAGTGGGGGACTTATTATGTTCCACATACTACATTTAGAATTATATATGGGTTTTATGAGTGGTTTATGTAGTTTAGGTTAACCAACCTGTCTGTATTTTTTATGGAACAAATTAGATGAATAATTCACCCTTACCCAGATCATTTTCCATTTGTTTTTTATGAAAATTGGTGTACTCTAAGACCCATGATGATCATTCCAAACAGCTTGACAATATTAAGAGTGCACAGAGTGTGAATTGGCAATATTAGAAGTTATACAAGTTTAGTTATTTGGATTGATAGAGTGCATTTATTAGGAAACATCATCTTTGATGAAGTCATGTTAGTGGACTTAGAAAAAGATAACGAAACAGTTTCTTGGAAATATCCCAAGAAAGTTTCTACTGTTTAGTGTTTTCTTGGGTTGTAATGATATTATCGAATATTCATTAATTAATTATCTCATTTCCTCGTTCTAAATTATATTTTTAACAATAATGGAATAAATATTGATAGTCATGTGGAATGTGAGTTTACATTCCAAGAGTTAAAGAAGCTTTTGATGACTTCATTGACTCAGATCATACCAGATCTAGGTAAAGAGTATACATTTTTAGAAATGATTCTAGTGTTGTTCATGGGGTAGTAATGATGTAGGATGACAGGGTTGGGGAATATGGGTGAGGATTGTTAAGGCCCCATGAATTAAATTACCCTACTCTTGATCTTGAGTTGGCTACGGTGGTTTATGATTTAATGTTCTGGTAGAATTACTTTTTGGGATAACTATTTACTATGTATATTGATCATAAAATCCCTAAGTGTATATTCTATCTATGTGATTTGAATATTTGAAAGAAAATATCCATTGATTATATTAATTAATCTAACTCTGAGATGGTTTACACACTATAAAAGAAAAAAAAATTGACGATTTTTTGAGTTGGAAGACTTGAAATCTGGCAGTTCAGGAGCTCAGGTCTTAGTAGAGAATGATGGAGTTGTTTGATGAAATGCATCTGGAGGGGCAAGATGTACAAGGGTAGATACCGTTAAATCATTTTATGTTGTTTCCAGACTACTAATTGATATTAAGCAGATGCAGTATGATTATCCAAAAAAAGAATTCATTGAGGGAACGTTTTAAATGTGGGGATTCACCTTCTGGTTGGACCATTGGATATGATGGGATCATTTATGTTTCTGGAAATGTTATTATGAAAATGTGTGTGTGAGAAGATTCGATGCATGTGTTTATTGTATCAAAGTGGGTAGTACATCCTAGTTTAACAAATAATTATCATGATCTTCATAGGTAGTATTAGAGTACAAGGATGATGAATGTTGTTGTAGTTTTTATGGTGTGATACCTTACCTTATTGTAGGTGAAGGCTAAGAATAAGTGTCCATGTAGATTATTGTATCCATTTCCCATTATTTAATGGAAATGGGGTGATGTGGAAATTTATTTTATTCTAGGTATCCTAAGGATGCCTCATAATAATGACATGATTTGGGTATTTAAGAATCAGATAACTAAGGTTTCTCATTTCTTTCCAATTTGATATACATTTTCCATGGAATAGTTGGGTGAGATATATGTATGAGAAATGGTGAGGTTATATAGGGCTCCCAATACTATAATTTTGGATCATGAATTGTGTTTTAAATCATGATGCTGGTAGGGATTATAGAGGGTTCTTGGTACCCATTTGTTTTTGAGTATGCCATTCCAGCCAAAAATAGACAAACAATCGAAGCATAATATTCAGGTACTAATAGACATCATGAGAGCATGTGTCCTAGAATTTGGTATAATGAAAAAAACTCATTTGGATATTTTTTATATTGGATATATCAATATTTAATAGGTTTTGATTCATATGGAATAATTTGAGGTTCTCTATGGTAGACTCTATATGCCTCTATGTTATTTTTTATAGATTAGGGAATCAGGTTTCTTTGACTGGGTCTCATACCAGAGATGATGTAACATGTATGGTTGATTTGAAAACATATAGATATGGATCAATGTATGAAGAAGTTGTATGTGGATCAGTGTCATATTCAACCTATGTTTTTTTGTGGTTGATCATGTGCTTCTTCGAGTGTCACCAACGATGGATCACCATCAGATTTGAATGTAGGGTATGTTAGCTTCGATTTACATTGGTTCATTTTATATTGTGGAGAGGATCAAGTCGATGGAATACCAATTGGATATTCTATAATGGTTTTGTGGCATAAAATATTTTTTTATCAAGTGTCACAACTTTAGTAGTATCCCCCTGACTCATCTCATGTTATTGATATTAAGGATGTTGAGCTTGAGGATGATGCATCCCTTGAGGAGCATCTAGTTAATATTGTGGATCATAGTGATAATGTATTCTAGGAAAAATTATGCCATTTGTTTGATTTTTTTGGAAGCATTATAGTGTTCAAGAAGAGACATTCGAGAGAGATACTAAAAATCTTGCCATGTTTCCCAATCGCTTTACCATAAAAGCCCATTGATACTTCAAAATGCATCTCAATGATGAGTTGTTATATGGTGGGGAGGTTTTTAAAACACTATAATTTTCAAAGGCATTTCCTTTATAAATTTAGGATTAAATATCTTAATTCTAGTTAATGGAATAGTTCCTAGTTTTATTGAAAGGATTGGTGTGTCCCATGGGTTTGGACACTAAATAAAGTGAATTATGCAATCTTCAGCATGTTTCACGGTTAGTGCATGGTTAGTGATTACCAAGTTCCCAAACCATTTTTTCTATGTGGAGGGGTTCATAGACAATAAAACAATGTAATGGGTATACTAAACCATATAGTATTTGATAGAGAGAATCCACATGATTGGAGCATAGTTTTTTAAACTGCACGGGATACCAAGATCGTCGTGCAACTTGGACCCCTCTTGGGAAGAGGCAGGTGCATGCCCCCCACCCAAATTTAATGTGGGGTTTTACCATTTCCCCCATGGTATTTTATGTCTTTTACTCTATTTTATACTCCATTTCTTCTTTAACAGCCCTATTGATGAACAAAAGTGACCAAATCATGCCATGGGTGAATCTCCATCATTTCTATGTTGTTCGGAGTGCACTTGGGTTCACTCCAATGATCTAGTTGGGACTAAAAATTAAATTTTTCCTCTTTTCTTAATAATAGATTTTTGTTTCATTATTATTCTTTTAAATCAGTAGAACTACCTTTTTCTACCTATTAATATGTTAGGGTTTCAAAGGGTAGTTGAATCTGAGTCAAAGGATGAGGTTAAGCATGTGTTCATCTTCATAATTGAGGTAGGATATATAAAAATTATATCCCATATCATTCAAGTTGTATTCTATACGTTTCTTTTTTTATTTCTTCTACCATACTGTGAAATTTATTCCTTTTTTGAGATTTGGTAAAATGGTAGACTAAATGATGAATTTAACCTCTCTTGATCTACATGGGATGTATTGAGATTGATTTGACTTGTTTTGGGCCACCCATGGAATGTGATAATATTCCCAAACATGTTGAATTATAAGGATATGTGTTACCTTGATTTATGTTGATAAAGATCCCATGATAAATACGATCATATTTTGGTTTATTTTTAAATAGTCAATTAGGGTAGTTGTTTCTAATTATTCGTAATGACATAAGGGATTTTTTTTGGTTTTTTGTAAAAAGAGATAAATTAAATAAATTGATTTTGGAAAATGGAATATGAGTTTTTAATAGAAATTTATAATAGGGTTAAAGAATTTGAATATATTAATATGTTAATTGGTCGAATGTATGAGATGTTTTCAATACACTTAATAGGTTATGGAATGAGAAAAGGGAATGGGTAAAATGGTATGTGCAATTCAAATGGTAAATGTGCTAATAGGTTAAGGCTTGATGTTTATGTATATGTGGAATAATTATGAAATGGGATTGTTGTGTGTATTGATTGTGTTTGGTTGGGAAATGGTATTTGTGGTAAGTTGATAAATAATCATGTGAACTTGTCCTATTAGTATTCGGGTATTAGACTTTAGGATCTTTTCCCATAGGTCGATCTAAACTAAGGCTAGATGCCCCAACCCTATAATGCATGTGTTAGGGAAGGGTATTAAAGTTCTCTTCCCCTAATTATATCATTTATTGAGACTACCGGTACCAAGGATCTTTGTTAAGTATGATGTAGGTTATTTGAAATTTGTATCCCCAGTGTGATAGGGAACTTGGATTATACTATTATGCATTTTAATTTATTTGATTGGGGTGTAGTAAAAATATAGTAAATGCATAACCCATTGATTATGTTATGAAAATGGATTATGTGATGAAAAGGTATTAAGTGACAAAAATGGATTACGTGATCAAATGAACTTAGTGATGAAAATGGAAATAATGAGGTAAATGGTGAAAGTGAGTATTGTTAACAAATAGTACCAGAGATATCTTTTATTTATCTTGTTATTTATATAGTACTTGTATGCACTTTCTATTTAGACTGGATATTTTAGAAACACTATTATTGGTGTCCTACTTAGGTGTGTACACACCCTGCTCAAGCGGCCATTGGGTACCTAAGCAGCATTCATGTTTGCATGTATGGAAATGGGTAAGGGCCCTATAATAGGGAGATTATTGTGGAATGGGATGTGCATGGATGAATTATATGTACATAGAGTCATGTACCATTTTTGGGACACATCGGTTAGTATTTATTTTTGGTTTCCTTCACTTTTAGTATTTTTAGCATGATATGGTATATTTATGGTTGGTTTTGGTTTTTAAATTTTTTGGTAAATCATTGGTTTTGAATTTCTTAGTTTATATATAATTGTTTCTTATATTTTATATGTTATATTTGGTCGAATAATCTGGTATTTTGGGCATAGTCTCCCCAGATGATCCATTAAACCCTAAATATTAGTCAGTAATCTATGGTGTATGGGGAGGCGCTCTTGAGGTCATGTGGAAACCCAACTTGTGTGGCCAATTTAGTGTCTTCTAGGTCAGGGACATTACAAATAGTTTAGTAGAATTATGATATAATATACATATATATTTTCTAAAATTATACATGATGATGTGTATTATAAATTAACATTCATGGGAAAACACATTGATTTATTTTTTTATATCCCAAAAATAATTTGTCGATACATTCATGGTGTCATTGGGAAAGGAAAACATAAAAAAGGGTGGTCTTGGATGATGATTTTCGGAAGTCATACAACATAAAATATTATAGAATATTTAAATAATTAATAATAGATCATATAAATAATAATAAAATATTCCATATAACTAATATGATAAAAAGGGGAAAATCCATGGATAACATAACAACATAAATAATAACATGGATAAAAATAACTTGTTTCTTAATTATAGAATTCTTCAGTAAATAATAATCTTGTTGTAATATACTCATTACAATACATCATACATAACTTGGTAAATTGTATACATGATACCCAAACTAATTTTTCTCATGAAACCTTGTGATGCATTAAGAGGATATAATGAGCCTCTACCAAATCTTACTAAGTCTAATAAGTTAATTATATAAATGAAATAAATAAAAATTCAATACATGGTCAATATAAATATTCATTTTGAAAAAAGTTTCATAAGAAATTTTAATATTTTCCCAAATCAATACATTGAAGAACCTGATCAAAATACATGAGGATTATTATGATGTATGATATCATTAAATTATATCCCCAAATAATCATATTATTTATCAAGGGATACTTAAATAGTTTAAAATATTTTTAAATGATTCGTAAATAATTTCATGAGTGAAATACACTTTTCCTTTAAAAAAAGATTTTTTAAAATATAAAAATTTGTTGAATATTATAAAACTTATTTCATTGAAAATAACCATGGAAAATTTTTATAGAAGCTTCAAAGATAAGAATATTTTTTATGCTGGGAAATTCCAATTTTACACATTGGTATAAAGTATCTCATCTAAAAAATGACAAGAATATTCCTTCTAAAACATTTTCTATAAATTAAAACATGGTTAAAATGAATTTAATAAGTCATTTTGGAATATTTGAAACATTTTAAAGAAAATATAGACATTGAAGAATAATATTTTTGACCGAATAAAAATGTGCTTTCCTTAAATAAAATCATCTTGAATTTTGAGTAATTAAAGAGAGAAAAATAAAATTAAATCTTCTAATTTAAATAATTAACTATAGGAAAACAAAATAAATATATTTTATGTTAAATATATATTAAAATTCCTCCAATGTAATCATAAATATAAATAATCCCAAACTAGGATGGGAATGTGAAATAATGCCTTACCACTTCAGTGACATATTAATCATAAAGCCTATGAAATAAATTACATTAAATGATACATTTAGTATCATGAATATAAATATATTCCTATATTAACATATCAATTTTATAGTACATTAACTAAAAAAATGAAACAATTCTTGAATATGGAATCTTTCTCACAGAAATAAAAGCAAGATAAGAAACCCTTACCTCGGGTCCAGCATACTTGACAAGTAATTTGATCTCCTATATAATTTATTTAGATTTATTATACTTCATCCAAAATAATATAATTTCTTATTATTGAATATGTGATCCAATTATATTATTTCAACACCTTTTAATTGATAATTATTTATTATAATCATTAGTTCTCAATGTTAATTTTTTCACCTTCCATATATGTTTTGGTTTAGTAGTTTTTTCCTTGTCATCTTCTTCATGGTTATATAATCTTTAAAATTTTAACCATTATATAAATATACAATATATTCATTAAATATATCATTATTACTCTCCATGTAAAGAAAAAAGGAAATACAAATCACTTCGCTTCTTTGAGGTGGGAGTCTACACATATGCTTGACTACCATTACCATTTTTTCACGGACGATAATATAAAAATTTAAATAAGATATTATAAATATATAAGAATAATTTTTTCTTGTATATTATAAATAATCATTAAATCTATAGTAATTAAAAACCAAGAAATATGGTGATGAAAAATGACTCATATTACCATGTAGAGGCGGTAGTCCACATGGTCACATAAGTGATAAGTTAATTTCCCTTTTGGTGGAAATATGATGGAAAATGTTTTCCTCATAATCATAATAACATATAATTACATGTATTACATTTTAGTAATTATTTTAGGATGTATGAAAATATATTTATAGGAATTTGAAGAACAAATAAACAACGAATGTTTTGGTAAATGTGATTACTCTTCTTTGAGAGACCTCATTTGACTTACACCATAATCCTTATTAAGAAGGTCTAGGGAAAATAAAAAAAATCAAAAAACAAAGAGAATTAATCCATTATGGTTTTTTGGTAGGTATTGGTTGATATATGGTTATCAAAAACATTTAATAAGGGTGGGGAGTTGGTTCACCTTAATAAGTTAGTGGAGGGACAGACATGAAATTACATAAATTATTTCAATAATATAAGTCCACTTTCATGTGAAACTAGATCCAAATGGACAAGATATGAATTATACGATATGATGATGTTGAAATATATTTAAACAATAATAATTTGACAAGTTTTTTTGGCATTATTATACTTATCTATTAGATTACCCCCCCCCCACCCAATCATAAATATGTTTTAACATTAACAATGGCAACAAAATTATACTATTTTTACTAAAAACTATTACCCGAAATATTTTTTAACATATTAAATTATATTAATTATGCTAATTATAAATATTAATTAAATTTTACAAAATTAAAAATCTATATGCGTCAAAATTTTACTTTTTAATAACTGTGCAAAAGACAATGAAATTGTTTTTAAGAAAATTATATTTTTAAGCATAAAAATAAATTTAGTTCCATTCCATGCAATTTAAAAAATAATTTCTGAATAATAATATATCTTCTTTATAAAAATTATAATAATTTAATTAACATTATCAACCAATGATATTTTATTTAATATATTAATATAAAAACACATTATTAACATAAAAATATTTTTTAAAGGTTTGTAATCCAAAAGATATACTTACAAAACATGTAATATAACATTGATTCATATATAGTTAATTTAATTATTTATAGTTATAATATATTTATTTAACAATTATATAAAATAAAAAAAATATGGGACATTGAAATTATTTAATTTAATGATTAAATGGCATTTAAAAAAACTATATTTTTAATCAATTCACAAAAAATAGATATTTTTTCAGAAATCCATAAAATTAACCAACATATAATATTAAAATGATTACTTTATAAATGATGTGAATTTTCCCAAAAAAAATTCCTCAGAATTACTGGTATTAATTATAATTTTCAAGAAAAAAATCAAATAAAACCCATTTTTGAATGAAATATATTTTTTAATTATTAAATGGATTTTATAATAATTGAGATCTTATTTATTATAAATTATTCAATAAATTTGAATTATTTTATACATTTATAAATATTTTCATATTTTAGTTATTTACTATTCATACAATTCCGTTTAATGGCTATGTTATAACAAACACATTTTGAAAAAATTTATACTACATCATGGTTCTCTTATAGCCTGGTGGTTTATGTTATAAAATATATTGAGAATAATATTATTTTAAATTATATTTAAGGGGGTTAGTCCTTGTGATCTCAAATAAAAGTCTCAATCAATAAAACATTTTCCATTGTTTTCTTCTAGTGATAAATCAAACAAACAATCTAGTTTAGAGGGTTCAGTGAGGGGATGGGCCCATCATTCAATAATAGACAACCACATAAAGGATGAATGTTTGAAAGTTGGTAGTCTTGATTTTTTTCATATGTAATCTCTATAAAAATATAGTGTCAATGTTAGACTTTTTGATGTTGATAAGTTTTGATAAATTTAATAATTTTCTTTTAATTTACAAATAGTATCCCAAACACTTTATTGATAGATATTTCCTATAACGTATAAAACATGTTAGTGACCAAATATAAGAAAATAACATAAAATATAAGACTCCCTTTTTTCATAGCATAATGTGAGTGAAAGGAGAACATGTGAGAATAATGGTATGATATACTTTACGAAACAAAGAGGTGTTGTTTTCAAAATATTTTTTTGGTCAAGATGGATGGTCTATGAAAATATTATTAAAAAATGTATTTATTTTTTAAAGTGGTGATATGTGAAGGAATGACAGTGTAGGATAAGTCACATGCAGTGGTGATAGTTAGTGAATCATTTCCATAAATAAGATATCATTCAATAACGAATGTGTAAATAAATATCTCACATCATTAATAAATCATATTAAACATGATTTTTAATTACGTAGAGATTATAGAGACCTATTTTTTTGGGGCCCTCCAACTAATGGACTATATTGAATCCTCACGGGCCATTTTACCGCCTTGAAAATGACTACTTTTAATATATAATGATCCAAATTATAATGGGGGAATTTATTGAGGCATCTGAAAAAACTAATTCCTAAAATTCAATCAATGGAAAGTAAATGTGTGAAATGTATATATAAATCCAATATAAATTAAAATTTTAGGGTTTCTATAAATTGGTAAAGGTGATCCATGAATTAGCACCTTCATTGTGATGAAAAGTTCAACAAATTAACCCTAATAGTTCACGATGAATAAACTATTTTATGAACCCACAATCCATTAAATGCTTAAATTGAATATAAGGGGAACCAGTTGTTAATAATAACTCATAATTTGACATATTTATATGTTTATCATTATCCCATTACATGGGAAAATTATTAAACTATTGTGATTCCATTACCTGATAAAAGTACATCCCTTGTTATTGAGTATTGTTGACTACATCACAATATCTATTTCATTTTTGCCAGTGAAATGATGATTTAAATCATTTAACCCACTCCATTCATGAATCCTTAATCTTCCGTGGTTGTACTATGCTATCCATAATTCTTTACACTATCGCAAAATTCAGGGAAGTAGTTACAGAGCATCACCTTTACATACCCCATACCCACATAAAAAAGAGACTTTAAGGATGATAGAGAAAGGCCCCCAAATACAAAGTTATCATTTTTTGAATATTGAGGTATATGTTTTTCATTCAAACGAGAATTATAAATTATATACGGATCCAAAATTCAAAAATCTGATGGAAATCACATGTGTATCCCATTATAAATTGAAGTAATATACATGAATAGAGTCTAAATTCACAAATAGTATTCCCATTCAAGAATGGTAGCTCACATTATGAATTGTAGGCCTCCACATGAATGGTAGAACCATTCATAAATAGTTGATCCATATATGGATCAATGATCCATTCATGATTGTGAGGTATTTTTTTTAGGAATGGGACTACATGTGATGGGCCATACAAGAAAGATCCTTCGTAAACCTTTCTAAATTGATGGACCTTGATTCACCCCACATTTGAACTCATCCCCTCTATATATCAACACTCTTAATGATATTAGGGCCCCTTGGGTATTTATTTCCCTCCCTCAATGTTTTCTAGTCCAAAGAAACATCCAAACCTTCCTAGAACATTATGAAAAACACTTGAATAACAAATAGTTAGACATATATTATGGATTATATTTCCATTTTTTCACTCATATTATGAAATTTATAAAAATGAGTTTTATAGATCCCATTAATTATGATTAAATCCCAAAAAGTTATAAAATAGTAACTCTACCAAACCACTAGATTCACTTGATCAGATCATGATTATGAGCTTGTACGTTGTTTTCTTAAAAACCATGGAATGTAATCATACAAGGGGGGGGGGGTAAATTGTATTTTTATTAAAACCTACAATTTTTATCTACTCCTCATGTTTTCAAACTATTAGACATAGAAAATTGTGATAACACATAAAATAGTCAACATATATCATTGTAAATTGGACTTATACATGAATAAATTTAAACAAACGAAATTAACACAACGTATAATAATTTTAACATGCACGACATAAATAAAAAACAAGTAGTACTGTTTTGAAAATACATGTACCCCATGAAGGATATTGTAAAGGAATCTTTTATCCTAAATAATAATGAGAATAATAAATCAAATTCATCTTATCCATGAAATTAATAAGTCGAATGTTCTATATTAAAATCCATAAGAATCTCTCAACTATACCCATCAGAAAGTATCATTATTCTTCTATAAATTGATAAATATGTTTTATTTTAATCATATAATCCATTGACCAACAAAATTGGGAGTAGTTCTCACTCCTAAAAATAAGAATCTCCAAACCATCTTCCTCACAAATTTCCTCAATCAATATGATCGAAAACACCATAGTTATATAAAGATTATAAGAGATTTAAATGGATGACCTATTAATAGAACTCTTATAAGAAACACCCTAAAATAAAAAAAAAGTGAATATTTCTTTCACAATAAAATATATTATAGAATTTATGATACTCTAAGAAATAATGTGTATTATGTTCTTCTTTTAGTCCTTCATATGAGATTTTATTTATACAAAATTATCAAAATGATATACTCTTCATTGTTTTGGTCCAATTGTATCCACATTAGAAGTGTTGTCCTTATCATATAATATAATTTTTAACATTTCAAATCTTATAATGTTGTAAATTCCACAAAAAAAAACTGTCAATAAATTATATGGATATAAACTTAATAGAAATATTAGTCCTCTATAATTTCATAACACAACAACATATGGATTTGATGTAATCTTTTTTCCTAATTTCTATAAAAAAAATTAAAAACATAAAGCTAAATATAATTATGAAATGAATATTATAATTTAAAAAACTAATTATAATGTTGGAATTTTTCTAAAAAAATACACCTTTGAAATTCACAATCAAAAATTAAATTTAATAAACTTTTGAAAAATTATATCTCTAATTTCTGCCTTTTTTATGAAAATATATTATCACACTCTTAATAAAGAAAATAATATTTATTATGCCAATTTTAGATCCAATTTTTAAATTTTCTCTCTCTTTTTATTATTATTGGAATCTAAATAATGAAGTAAACATAAATTAATAAGTAAAATACTATATAATAAATTTGGATAAAAATCCATTTTTAATAATATGTAGTAATTATGGAACTCGCCCCCCTATGGTTTTAAATTATGGATTCTAAAAATAAAAAAACACCTTTCAAATCATTTTGGTTATAAGTAAAAATATTCATTTTCCAGAAGATAAGAAAATATCTAATTAATGAAAATAAATAAAAAATGGAATAAGAACCTTGAAATAGTATTATTTCCCGGAAAGTATAATTAGATTTAATGATAGTTTTTATAAACATATAGAGTCTTAATAAACAAAATCATAATTTATGAAGTTTATCTATAATTTTATGTAGCTTCTTGATTTTATTTTATTCTTTAGCAAACTTATCCTCTTAATATGGTAGATTTTATTACTGAGGAGCTATCTATAATTCATGATTAACTATTTTTTGGTCTTTATATGCATATATTTCTTCCTAAACATTTTATTTCTAAATTTAATCTTCTAATTGAGAATTCATATGCTTAAAATCATCAACTGTTTTAGAAATATATTCAACCTTATTATCCATATAATTTTAGAAAGTCTCCAACACCTTCTGAACACTTTCATATAATATCACAAATTTCATGCACATGATCACACTACATGCTTTTGGAATTGATATCCATGTCTTTTTAAAGAAGATATTTTGGGAAGTCTTATCAACTGGTTCTCTATCAACATGATGTGTAATGAATAGTGGTGATTATTTCTCTTAAAATATCATCATCAGATACAATCCATTACCTGTACATTTTTGCTTCCTCAAAATAGGATGATCTTAAATGAATTCAATATTATTTGCAGAGGCTATAACGGATTTGGGTACATGAATTTTTTTTTGTTTTTTGTAATGTGTCTTCTTATTCACTTTGGTTGCCTTCGGATGACTCTCTTCTCTTAAATCCATTTTTTTACATTATTTAAAAAACAAATGGAATTCCCAATACCCTTTATTAATTATGTTTTCTAATGTCTTATGAAATTTCTTTTACAACTTCACTATGATTATCAACTAACAATAGGTATAATTTAACTATATAATTAACTATTTACTCTAGATTTTTCTTCTTTGAAACTCATATTCTATGAATTTATTCTTCATTGGATTATTATAAATATAAATAGGTATTTCTTGTCTTTTTATCTTCACATTTGAGGTCTTATTCTTCTTTTACGTACCCTTTTCTAGGTAATATTTGTAGTCATCCATTGAAAAAACTTCTGATAATGTTGAAACAGATTTTTTTCTATTGATGTCTTAAAATCACTTTATCCAAGTAATTTCCTTAGCATTAATAGTATTTTACTTTACCATTTCTGGATGGTCTTTATTTTTTAATCCCTCAGCTTTGATTAAATTTAAGAAAACTATATTCAAAAACTAAGAAAATTGAAAAATTATTAATTTCACCATTCTAATGAATATAACATCGATATAGATGTAAATAAACGTTAAATTATTTAACATTCACATATTGAATTTAAATTATAGAAGGGATATATCTTGAATTTTCATAGAATCATTTTCACATTTCCTTAGAGGTAGATACAATTGAAAAAACTAAAATAAAATTTTACATTTTGGTGACATGTGATTAATTTTATGTACATTATCTTTAACCATAAATAGTATTTCTCTAATTTTTTTAATTATATAATATCCAATACAATAAAAATGATTTTTGAGATAGAGAGTTACTAACATTCAGCTCGTGGTTTAAGAAAAAATATATTCTCAAAGATTAGAAATAGTGGAATCTAAATATTAGTGAAATACACTATCTATTCTTATCTGGATTCTATAAATAGAGAAGTTTTGTATAACCTATTGATAATCGAAGAATTTTTCATCTCATATAATTACTTATTAAGATAAATATATTCTCATCCTTGGAATTTAATAGAATCCTTTATAAGAAAGTTTTTCCTAAAAAACAAATATCTTTCTGCAATCCTTTCATAAAAAATTTCTCATCCTACGATTTATCTAGATAATGTGATTTACTAGAAAAAATATATAGTACTTAAAATTTGTTGAAATTATTCAATGGAAGAACTAAATTGAATCATTCCCACAACATGTGGATCTAAATCTTTGTACATATATATGATTTTTTCTTAAAACATATGTTGATCATTCAAGATCAAATGCTCCTAAAAATATCCAACCAAAACACATGGTTTTCCAATGTTGTTAAATGAAATAAAAATATAATTTTCTCAAGATTTTATTTATTTTTATACATATTCAATTAAAAATTGACAAAATTTATTAATTTAGTTAAAAATCAAAAGAATAGATATCAAAATATTATGGTATGAAAACAGAACATCAAAAATATTATAAAAGTTTTCTTATATTAAGTTATAAAGAAATTTTTATTTCAAATATTTTTCTAGATTCATTTATCCAATCATTATACAATTTTTCAATTAAATTTTTACTACTTATAATGTTTACTATAAATATAAGAACACTAACTCCCCCTAGATAAAACATTTTAATGAAATATATTAATCAAAACAAAACATATTTATACACACTAAAATATCAAATTATAAAAAATATTGTATTTTATAAAATTATTAAAATATTTCCAAGAATTATATATATATAAGTCTAGTTTTTTATTTATAGCAAGTTCAATTTTTTTAAACCATTTCCTTGAAGGATTGACCATTTTTGATCAATTAATATTTGTAGAAATAATCACAGATACCCATATTTTCTTTCTCTTATAGTGCTCATAAGTAGCGAGTTCACTTTAGATAAAATCTCAAGACCTTCATAAATATTGAACATTGTTCAAGGAATTGTTCTTCATCCAATTTCATAATCTATAACACATATTGAATAAAGTAATGTGGATAGGTATGAAATGTATACACTAAAAATCAAACATTTAATGTATTTATTTCCAATTATGTAATTATTTATTATTGAATTTTGTAGATGAATATATATATTTTCATATAATTTAATCATGGGGGTATATATTGACAATCAATTATTCAATATTTCACTATATTAATTAAATTTTATCACTTCATTTTTATATTTATAATATTTCAATTTTTTTAATTTTTCAAATTCTAATCTATCGTATTAAAATGGTCAATGAATTATTTAATGAATAATTTCTATTAATCTCAAGAAAAATATTGTAATATTTTACCTAGACTTCTCTATATAATAAATTCACATAGTATTCTCATCCATTAATTTTTCTAGTTCAAATGTAAGTTAATTTAATTCATTCTACATTCTATAAGATCGATATTCTTCTTTTGAATATTTTAATAACATTCCTTTATCATCTCAAATTCATTATTTACTAATAATTAACTCATTTCAAGAATAGTAACATACGCTATAATCTCTTCAACTTTAGGAAAATTATCATTATTATAGATATAATGATGACATTCATCATAAAAAAGTTTTGAAACAAGAGAATAGTTGGTATGTAAATAATTTATCATCATTACATAGAAAATATTTTATCCTTGGTTTATTATCAAAAATACCAAAAATTATTATACTTGTGAATCTATGTTATGGTAAACTATTGGTTTTGATAACACAATTTATAGTACTCCACATATTTTTTGTTTTTTGAAATCTTATTAACTTTTCTATTAGTGTGTTTTTTTTGAAGTCTTTAATTCATCTTTAATTCATGAAAATATATTCAAATATAGTAAAGAATTTATATTCATAATAGATAGGATCATATGAATACCTTTTATCATAACTACCATTCATATCCTTCTAGTTATTCCAATATAAAATATTCATTCATGTGTATTGTTTTCATCATCTAGATAATTTGATAATTTTTTATTAACATAACATTTAATTGATATAAACATTATATGTAAATTTATTATCATTACATGGTCTAGAATTTAAAGATAAAATTTATTTAAAATCAACTCCATTTTTATTCTTTTCTAAAAGGACTAATCAGGATATGTGTGATCACTAAAATATCTATGGAACAATTAGTGATATGTACTTTTTTTCATACATAAGAAAAAACCTTTAACCCTTATTAGTGAGAAGATTCACTATTGGAAAACATAAAATAATAACACCCATATTAACATAAGTATTTATAAGGATATTTACACAATAATAGTATCAATTCCTTGGAATTATGTGGATATAATCTAAGGCAACACAATCACTAGAAAAAAATACTTTTGTTGGTTATAGTAAGAGGGGAATATCCTTGTCCTAAATAGAACTATATTCCTTCAACATAACATGTGCACCTCACACAGGTAATATTATATAACATTTTTTTCAATAGTGATGGAACATTTACCAACAGTAATCAATGTTATCACTGTACTTCCTAATCATTATTTACACGTGACTTGATAAAGCATCTTATTATTCCTCTTAAATATCTTGAAAATTAGTGAGAAAGAATATTAATATTGACTTCATTTTCTGAAACTCACTATCTGTAACCTCCAATCAGTTACCCATGGTATGCTTCTCTCTGCCTGGAACCTCTTTTAACTAATACCAACTCATTCCATGTTAAAGTAATGTTATCCTCATCTTATTCATCTAATACTAAAAGATAAGTGAACTATATCTTCTATCACCTCCTCTGGTGCTACTACATCTATTTTTCAATATGTTATCCCTCAATATCTTATGTTTTCACCTCAATTAATTATAAACTCTCTAATAAGTAGAAAATTGATCAAAATCCTCTTAGTCTATTTCATAATTTCTCCAAAAAATCAGGGAGCAAGGAAAGTATAAAAATTCAAATTTCTTTGTCAAACATTTATTATCCCTCTAAAATGATTATATATTTAACCCCCTTCAAACTTTAAGAAATAAGGATTCAATACCATTCATAAAAACATTTATTAATATTGAATTTCAATATTATTTTAACCATACCAAATTATTTTCTAGAATTGCAATTCATTCTTTTTATATTATTATAGTATTTAATGACGATCACAACATAATAATGGTTTTATTCTTGGAAAAATACATCTCATATATAACAAAATATTTTTCTAGTTTATCTTTATATTATATTCTCTATCATGAAACTGCATAAGATTTTTCATTGTCTAGTCACATTTTGGTTGATGGATTAAAAAGTAAATATCTAATTTATTTCTCTTCTTACAAACCACTCTCTATTGGCATAGCTCAGAAATCACTTTCTAATTCCATATTTTAAAATGACTTATGATTTATTCTCAAACATTAATATGTCATATTAACTCATGAATTTTCGAGAGACTTTTTATCATCTAGGACTTCCACAAAAATTCCATTATTGATGATCCTATATAAATTTTTTGTTCATTGAAATTAAAAAAACATTGTCTAATTTAATATCTATGTTAGATTGGTATACATAATACTCCATTACATACTCTCAAACTTCATCCATAGCGTCCCAAAATATTATTTCTCCAGCTCACACAAAAAAATATCCTTTCACACAACTTAAGCTGGAACCAATAATAACATCATATAAAAAATTGTGTTTGAGTACTATAGATATGAGATAAGTGTAACATGATTTACATTATTGAGAATCAACATATAACAGAAGAGTGGATAAAATTGGATAAACATTTAGGGCCACACTCCATCATATCTCATCATCCCAATAGACAGCATGTGTTAGAATCAGTCTATTTAACTCAGTCTATTAGACTCTAACTACTCACCATTAAAATTAATTTTCAACATTGTTATATGAGCGATTTTTTATAAAAAAATATTACACTTAATGAATCATTATTTCTTCTCAACTAACTATTTAATAACACCTCAAAACTTCTTGGCCTCTACAATATACCCCCTTAGATATGGTTTTCAACCACGAAACAGAAGTCACTAAAACATTGAAACTCCAAAAATAGATCACTAATATTACAATTCTAATCCAACCTGGGTGAACATGGTATATAAAACATTAATCATTGAAAAACAAAAACATTATCTCTATAATGAATTTATATTTAATCATTTCCAAATTTCTTCTATTCTTAAATCTTCATAACTGATCCTGTAATAAATATTTCCATTATTCACATCAAAACACTATTAAAAAATTTACACTTGATTATTTCAGAGCATACCACTTTTAAAAAACTCCACCAAAATAAATGTTCTCCTTTTATATGTAAAGAACATGAATATGGATAAATGTATGACACTACTTTTATACCCCTTTGATAACATTATCCCAATAAAATATTATAGAGGGGATGGACATCACATACCTGACCCTTGAAGATAGTGAAGTTTTATAACCATAATCAACCAAATATTTTGAACTATTTCATTTGGTGGTAGATTAGTGAGTGTACCAGCATCATTAAAATTTGTAAGAAAAAAATCCAATATGTGTTAATTTCATTCCATATACCCTTTGATGAAATTATATTTATTATAAATGTTCATAAATCATAAATAATGGAAAAGATTCTTTGTTAAATTTATTGATCTTTTAATATCACAACCTAAGAGAAGGGTAAACATCACATCAACTTACCAATATTTTTCATGTGTCTTCATCCACATTTTCCTGGATTCATCTTTACTGGTATCTATATACTCATATTATATAATGATAATGGCCCTTTATTTTTTCTTCCATATTTAGAAACCCACACACATTTCAACCAAGAATAAAACACTATATATTTGGATCTTGTTTCATTGACATAACCATTGTAATTTTTATCTTTATAACTAAGAATATCTATTTTCTTATTCTATCATATTTTATTTCAAAATAATGTATTCCATTAATATATTTGATAATTATTTTTTCATCCATGGGATTATATTTTTATGGTGCACTTTGATAACTGGTACAAATTTTAATAGCATATATATAAACGGTCTTGATGCTTTTAAAAATAAAAGTCATGTTTTTAAAATCATTAGGATCAACCTCCTATCCTTTGAAATTTTATTAAAATAATCCCCATTTAAATTGTTTTGGACACTTAGATTGAAACATCATTTCAACTTTCAGTCAAGAGATCCTCAAAATACTTAACTTATGTTAAGAAAATGTACATTTTCTTTTCATACCTTTTTTCCCAAAAAATATTTTATTTCTCCTAACATGGACATTTCAAATAACGTATTCATCTCTTTAAAAAACTTTTCACACATTTCTTCATCATTCTATATGAATATAAAATCATTAATACAAACAATCATTTTAAGGTAATCCTCGTATTTTGATTTTTGTAGAGGTTACTATCAAATATTCTTTTCTAAAAACTCAACTTCTTTAAGAATTTATCTAGATTAGAATAACATGATTTCAAAGAATGATTCAATCCATAAAATGATTTCTTCAAATTTTACATATATATTTTATATTTACTAATCATGAATCCATAGTTTTTCTCTATAAAAAATTCTTCATTTAGATCACCGTTGATAAAATATGATTTATATCTATACAAAATATCAAATATCCTTATGTTACAAAAATATCATGAAAAATATTGATGGTTTCAAATATTGAAATTGGGTAAAAGTTCTCATCAACAAAAATTTATTCAAAATATGAGTGACCATTACAAACAAGTCATTCCTTTTTCTTATGACTTTTCCTTTTTCATTAAACATGTTTCCAGAAACACATTTTACTCTAATCACATTCTTATTTATTTGTTTTTGGTACAATATTTCATGTATCTTTCTTTGGAATATGATTTAATTATTCATCCATGAAATCATTATACTATTGATTCCTTAATTATTCTTCAACCAATCTTACCTCAATCATTGAATATAAGGATGTATGTGAAAATTTCCACAATTTTCATTTTTTACATGTTTTCCATGATAACCAGTGATATTTTGAACATCAAATTATTTTCCCATACTAGGATTTAAATAATGAAAATATTTATAACCAAATTAAAAATATTAGTTAGAATATTCATTTTTATAGGTTCTACATTATCACTTTTTAAATAACCTTTTCAGGTTCTTTAATAGAAACTACGCCATCTTCACTTTCTCTCAAATATTAAACTAATAGTGAAAATCATAAATAATAATGTCGTTGAAATTTCACATTTTTTAGAGACAAAAATATTTCTTATTTAATTGTTATATCATCTATATTCTCTATCAATATGGGGGTTGGTAAGAGATATACCATCAAAACCATTATGATGAAACATTCCAGAATTTTCACCTTTACCTTTGATAATGTAGTGACATCCAAATAACCTTAATATTTAAAACATATGATTTCAATATAATATATTTCATAAGGACTCGGGCCAGAGTATTCCTTATAGAAATAATGATTTTTAAAGTGAAAAACTAATATATTAGACTTTCTCTAAAATAATAGATAAGTATAATTTTTAGTAAACTATGTTTCATCCATCTACACCAATAATTTATTTCGTATTTCAGTAACATAACTATAATTTGGTTCTTATAGATCACTAAATTAATAACGGATGTCATGATTATCAAGATAGTCTTTAAACATTCCATTTTTTTTATTTTTTCCATTTTCATTTTGAATGTTCATTATGAAATATATGTATTCCTTATCAGTAATTCTCCAAAAAATAATTAATACTTTTGAGAGCCTCGGATTTTTTATTCAAAACAATAACTCATATTATTCAATTGAAATCATTAACATGTTAAATATATTACATAACTATATTTTCATATTTTTTCCCATGGTCCAATACATGTAAAAATGCATAATCACTAAGGGATTAGTTTATTATTTCGTTAATTTCATATATAGTGAGTTTGTAATATTCCAATTCTGTAGTTCTGAAGGATAGCAATATCTTATATGTTTAATGTTAATAGTATCCTAAATACCTTCCCACTTTATCATCTTCTTCATATTAATCTGTAATATATGTCTAAGACTCTTATTTCATAACATATTTTTCTCCATCATAAACAGATATTATAAATTATGCATATTTTGCAAAATGAAACAACTTTTCATGCAGTTTTTTATAATATTGTAATAACATTCCCAAATTCAATCCATTTAAAAACTAATCTATCTCTTATAAAACCATATCTAGTTCTTTAATCATATATATTTGAAATACAAAACAAGTTTTGTTTCTATCAATTCATAAATAATACATTTTTGGGTTTTAACTTTTCATTTCTAATGATAGATGATCCAATGCATTTGATTCTGAGTGACTCATAATTTACAAAAGTCACAGTAACCCTTCTTTAAAAACATTCAAATACATTAATAAATTCAAATAATCTTTCATATGTGAGTAACACATTCTATAAATTATCTATGGTTATTGTCCCTTTATATCATAGAAATTATTTTTAACCACTACGACCATCAAAATTACTTTTTCCTCCTTCAAATAATTCGTTTATGATTTTCCATATAAACATTTTTGATCTAGTTACATAATAATATACCCTTTAGAAATATTTCTAGTCTAATCACACATTTCCTAAATAGTTTCAACTGGTCAAAATCAATTTTCAATCATTGCATTATATTTTTCATATTTCCATCTTTGAGTGGGTTGAATCACACTCAAACTCTACCTATAGTTCCTCTATTATTAATTGTTATATTGGTGATTGAACTATCACTTTTTCACCACATTCCTCAAGCCTCCGTAATACAACCATTATCTATAGAAATATTATTTTACCATATAAATTAGATACTATCTGGAACTATGTACCTATTTTACAATATTTCCATCATCCATGGATCTTTATTATGAACCAATGTTTTTGTAGCCTCCTGAAATGTTATTTTTTATCTTATGTTTCTTTTCAGCCATAAAAATTATCCACTTCTATCATTCTTTACATTAGACAATTATTCCTTATAGATTACATGATTTTTAACTCTTCTTTTTTTAGAACCATGCATTCTCTTCTTGACAATATTCTTCTTATAAACATCTAAAACCTTATTTTTAACATCATATAATGATATTTCTTCCACCTTTTCATGATTAAAAATATAAAAAATTTCACCCACATCTGAAACCTAATTTTAGATGTTTTTTATTCCATTCTCATCTTCAACAGGTTTTTTGTTTTAGAATATCAAATTATTTCTCAATTAATATTGAATCCCAACAAAATAAAATTAGATAATATATAAGGGAGAATTACCTAAAGCATGGGTATTATTTACTCTTAAAATAAAATATAATAGAGTGTAGAAAACACACATGGATTGCATAACATTAGATGGAAACATGATCTCATGACCTTTAGATGGTCATGTTAACAGAGAATGCACAACACATAATATTCAATTAATCACATGGATCCCCATTGAAAATACTCCCAATTATTTTGAATGAGTCCTGAAAATAATTAATGATCATTTGGGAGATTCCAGATTATTTCCACTAAATCATGTATTTTTCCAATCAGTGGACACATGATAATCATCCAAACCCCCTTGTAAAACAATGGCAGAGAAAGGATGATGCCACATGTAAAGGGTTATGTGTATCCTCATGTGGCATACTCAAGATACATGAATAACCTTGTGAATCATAGGAAAACATGTCAAAATATCCATTAAATATCATGATGTATTGTCACCTTTGTCACTCCATTCAAGCATATAATTCCAATGTAGCTCCTTGTACAAAAAGATGGGTTGTCTATGATAATGCTGACACAAAATCATGAGATCCTTCATTGATCACATGATTCATCACAAATAAGGAGATTTATTTTCCCTATCAACTCTCAAAAAATGTCTCCATATCTATTTTCATAATAAAATAATGATGGAAATAAAGACCTAAAAAAGTAATGTGTTTCTAGAATTCTTTGATCAACTAGTCTTGCGGTTGAAAAGGTATTTTGGGATGTAAAATTTGAAGAATGATCTAAGGGTTTAGGTAGAATTAATATTTTCATCAGGTGATCACTCTATATATCTTTTTAAGGACATATGGAATGTCATCATGAAAATCTGAAGGAGTACCTTCATGTCAATAGGTTCATGTGAAACCTATAACATGATGAAACTGAACAATCCATGAGGCATAAATATAGTGTTGGCTATAATAGAGACTAAAAATGATTGGGACTTGTGTGAAGGTTGATATTTTAATATTTATGTGCTTTTCATGAACCTCCCAACTCATGTGAAAATACATGGAAATGTCTCCCAATACATGATAAAATCTATCAACTTGAAATTTTGATCATATGATGTCCATTGGATATGTCAAGAAAGACATGTGATGTCATATTGGAATGAAAACCATTTCATGTGAAATATTCCAGGAATTCCATACAGACCATTTTATGTCATATAAATATGTCTACCATGTAATGTGGAAGAACCTAGACATGTCATACAGGTATCATGATGTCCTATGGACATGTGAGTTAGATCATGCGATGTCCACTGGAAATGTATAAATGATCATTTGACATGATCCAAACATGTCAGAAAGATCATGCGATGTCCTCTGAACATATCAGCATGATAAGGGGATGCCCTCTATACGTTTCTATCTAATCACGCAAATATATCCAATCATGTCAATCAGGTCATGCGACTCCCTCCAAATATGCCATCCTTGATCATGAAATTTCCTCTAAAAATTTAACTCAGATTATGTAGCATCCCTCAGAAAAGTCAACTAGATCATGCAGTTTTCATAGGTAATGTCTTCTAGAAAACTAATAAATCTCCTTAAATCCTCCATATATTATCATACATTCATAGGAATGTTCAAAAAACAATCAGGATATGTCAAATATGGCATGTTGTATATGTTAGACAGACATCCCATGATATGATAACCATGTCTAGTGGACATGTTCGGGAATTCCACTAATACAAACAATGACAAATATGATTCCAACCTTAAAAAGGATATGTATATAGTCTTCTTAAGTTTCAAGATCAAATGGGAACCCACCTCGATGTAAGTCCCTCCAGGTATCTAACATTCTAACCATCGAGACCTAATCCATCCAATGCGACATTTCTTCTTCTTCATCCACCAGAAGATTGATAAGATAATTGAAATATGAGAACTCTAATTCCTTCCTTAAAGAGGATAAATTAAACATCTTATTAATTCCAAAAATAAATTTGAATCCCACCATCGTTTAAGCCCCTCAATTTATATGAAATTCTAACAACTGGTAAATATTCTCTCCCATAGGCTAATCATTATTCCTTATCCACAAATTTAATGAATACATAATTGAACTACAATAACTATTATTCCATCCATAACCAAGATACATTGGATTCCTTCAAAAGGCTCGAGCTCTATTTCAAACAACTTATGAGTGTTTCCCCAACACATAATCCCCACATCAATATGTAGTGAGAATAGTTAACTTCAACACCATGCATAGATCACAATGGCATGGGGATTTTCCATGATAATATAATTTTCATCATGATTCTATACCAAAAAAGGTAACTTCAATGTGTACGACCTAACTGATATCATGATATGACAACCCACATGTAAGGGCATCCACCTCAATATTGGTCTTGGGGGAGCTAGTGAACTTTGATGTCACTTATTCCTACCATAACCAGGATAAGTCGGATGTCATCCAAATGCTTGATCGTAGAACTCAGTGCCTATGTGCACACATAGATTTCTTTTATACAGGATTTAAAACTACATTGATTTAATTAAAAATGTGGGTTTTCATTCCTTTTATAAACAGAATGTGTAGGATACCACCGAACGTTTCAATACCATCCTTGAGATAATAATCTCTTCAATATATGGAAGTAAAATCAAAATTTCTAATTGATATATATTCATCATATAATAATCTACCCATTTATAATAAATTACAAGGTATGGATAAAGAATCATGGATACATAAAATGGACTCATTAACGGACCCCTCTTTATACATTGAATGATTCAACACTTGGTCATTTTGTTAAGGTAACCAGAATGGTATCAGGAATAGGAATATATTCACCAACATATCATAAATATTTAGGAGAGTCATAGATTAGAAACCACCCCCCCCCCATATAGTGTAGTGATTCCATCCTCCCATCTTCTCAACCAATGTGAATTTTGAATTTTCTTTGGGTCTGATAGACTAATTGACAGACTACCTTTGGATATTAGGTTTATAATCATTTGTGGATATGGGAACCGTTGGGAAATTATTAGGAAGATTAATAAAAATGGTGAACCAAATGTGATTGATTGTATATATATTAAACACCCCACTATAAACCATTTGAAGAAACCACAGGTTGTTATTTTTTATTTAAAACAAAAATAGGGAACCTGATGTGAGAAAATTTAAATACAAATATCTATTATAGGTTATAAAAGATTGACTACTCATTTATCATTGAATCATATTGATCATACCTTGGATGCGATCTTCCGATAGAATAAAAATGGTGAACCCACCATGAAATCTTTTAGAGACATCCCCCCCCCCACACACACACCCACACAAACAATCAACCATTGGGTGAAACTGCATATTGTTATTTGTTATTCGGAAAAAATAGTGAACTTGATATGAATCACTCAAATAATAAAAATGATCAATAAAACAATAATTGGGCCATTTGGTTTTACTCATCCAACCAAAATTAAAATTTCACAGACGATTTTAAATCATGTGTATTCAAGTTTCTTATGAAGTATGAAATTATTTATTTGAAAATTCATTTGGTCAAGTATTGACATACCAGGAATTAGAAAGAAAAATTTTATTACATGGGAATATATGGTTGAGCACATATCATGCTTGTGAATATGAATTGACTAATGAGCTTATTTTATGTTTTATTCATGACTGTAAATACTAATCTCACACACAAAACCTTGACATGAGATCATGTCGTCATCATTAGACCATTCAACAAAATTAGATATGGATGAGACCCCTTCTAGTCACATAATGACCTGAAAATCCCAAAACATTCATCATTAGGTTGAAAATGAAATTTTATTGGAATACCACCATCATGGAACAATCCCAACCCTTGTGGATACATGAAAGGGTTTATGTATTCTAAAATTTATTAGTGTTCATCATCTAACAAAAGCTATAGGGAAACTAGTGGCGTTAGTTTCCACTTCCAATCAATTTGGATGAATTTCCATGAATCATGAAAATAAAAAGCTTAAGTATTTAATAAATATTAATTATGGATTCAACCATGCCTAGCTCCCAATTTAGGTGATGTGTATAATTTATTATGGTAACTGTTGTCATTGGAATCATCCTAATGGTGCCCCTCAGTCACCTCCTAATGGAACCAACTGACACATTAACATCTCTAATCCTCATGTTCTGGTACCAATGAAGTCATATCGGGTGTAGAAAGATTGTGATAATAGATAGTAGGATCATATCATCACTTCCACTAATGAATCTTATAGGAATATTCCTGTTGTAGCTAGTGAGCAGTCTCATATCATTTCTCACTTCGATCAAGTTTGTGGGCATATATCTACACCAATCTTGGTGAATAAAAATATCCCAACCACCAAACATGAAGACCATCAAAATATTATGATGTCACAAGGAGTAAAGAATTATCCTCATAACCTCACTTCAATCAATGATATTTTCCAATACATATTGGGGATAAAACATTTGTAGGAATACATCCATACAGACACTTTTATATCAATAAATGAAGAAAACATCCATAATATTCTAGAACTGATATAGATAAAGGGATAAGACATTAATATTATACATATATTAAGGGAATAACAACACTCTAATCACCATGAATAAGTGTCTTCTCTAGAGAAAGTGAACATTATTACTCCCATCCATGATGATTTTCATCACACTCTAGTAATGGAAAAGGCACCATATCGGGATCATATTCTAGTTAAAACTAGGGATCTCTAGGTGAGAGGATAACAATCCTTAGTATATGCACACATTCCTACTAGAAAATTATAGTGACATACTCCAATGACCCTAAACTGGTCTCATAAACATATTCCAATATGTTCTCAACAAATGAGAGAAGCACATGCCTCAACATTGGATCATATCACTGTCAAAAAAGAATATTGACATAATCTAAAGGATTAGGATTATAGTCATATCCCTGAATTAACAATGTCTCTCAGGGTTAGAGTGGAACACACCTTATTAAGACTCATATTATTATTAGTGAAGCGGGATTTCATATTCTATCATCTCAATGAAGATAGGTGCATACCCTTAATTTCACTGATAAAAAAATCAATAGAATCCTTCGTAGCCTATACATGAGGAGGATCATATACCTTATCCAAATATGGAGGTCCATTAGCTTATTCTGACATAGAATATATATTTTAACGTGTCTCATATCCCCACTTCACAAAGGGTTGATTAGAATGTTCAAGAAACCACCTATAAGTAGGATAATATTCCATCAGATAATATGAATGCTCATTGACATACTTCAATAGCTTCATAGAAGTGGGATAATATTATTGAAACACCATATGATTATCAACACATTAGTATACCCATAATATAGTAGGATCGTATCCTTTCACAACCATAAAATGCAGGTCTGAATATTCCATCCATGCTATAGAATAAAGCTCATATCCATAATATTCTCAATTCCATTTTCCTTTAGGATGGTCAATGAATATCTATAATACATCAAGTGTTCATTGACTATTAAATATAAGAAGAATGAAATCATTACCATGATCAGCTTTCTTATGGTGGTTTGGAGATGGATTATACGGACTCTACTGTTGAAATTTGACATTGTCAACCCCCCATGGAGATATCTCCCTTAGACAAGTAAATAATTCCATTTCCAAACACCTACATACATAAATATTCACAAAACATAAACAACATTTAATATATATGTTTCCAAAACAATATGGTCAACCATAAATAGTTCCACTTCGACTACGAGATACCCTACAATATAGTCAGTAGGAGACCCTACAAAGAAACCTTGTTGGTTGGATAGGTAGAGGTGTGTAAGTCTGATTGATCGGAAGCATATATTTATATATGGAAAGAGTTAGAAGAAAAAAACCTTCCAACCATATTCTAGACCCTCACCATTTTGACTATGAGATCTTACAAAAGCTGGAGGATGAGTGAAAGATTCATCTGTGCAAAAATATGTGGGGAACTAATCAATGGTTAATACCTAGAAACCTTCCTTATCTAGGATATGGGGGGAACCATCAAGACATCAATATAATCTGTTGTCATCTAGAACTCTCTTCTATATCTATGCACTGGGATATGAAATCATAAAATCATTGAACAAAACTAAAACAAACTAGCTTCAATTGCATTACAAAAATTATGCAATTGATCGTTGCGGCCTCATTATGTATCTATATCTGAGGATTAGTAAATAATGGAGTGTTACACTTCACTACACCCCTTTAATAGCATAAATCGACAAATGTGGAGTCTAGTAATGTCATAACCTATTGTGTGATGAGGGATTCAGGTAACGTGTGAGCTAGATGGTCACTATAATGGAATTCATCCACCATAATGATTACAAGACAACATTAAGAGGGTGAGAGGGATACCAACATATCATTGAACTAGGAACCTCAAAAAATGCAACCTCATTTTAGACAATGATTTCGTAGTTGCGGCCAACCAAAATACATCCCATTGAAAATTATTCCAATCAAGGTATTCCATTATGCCCAACTCATACATGACCATAGTATCACCAAATAAAACAAGTGATAGTAGCATCTACCATAGTATATATCTAGGAGTGAAGCCATCCTTTCAGGCCAAAGGAATATTAACCACAACACCACCTCTCAAATCATCAGTCCATGAGAGTATTCATAAAAATTGGAAGCATATGAAAACTATCCTTGGGCCGCTAGGTCATGTATTTTTTATCTCAATCACAATCACTATGTTTACCACACCCCAAGAGGGTCCAAGGGAAATTATCAGTGGTTCTAGTTCAACCACATAATGTAAGGATGCAATAATTTATATCTCAATACATGTCACATGAGTCATCAATACCTTTATTGGAATCATCAAATCCTTATTAAAAGTAAAAACATGCAAATTTTGGCTCTGAAAAGTCCCCTTCCTATAGGGCTATGGGTATATTCATCATCCTCATCACCACATAAGAGATTAGCCTTCTCCAGGTTAGTGTTGGTTTTGGGTATAGTAAAATCATTAATCAGTGTGTGATATATAAACATTTCATTTAATAATTACTTCTTGCAACATTTAATGGGGATCATAGACATCAAATTTTTAATTGGTTTATTTAATATTTAAATAAATAAATACTCAGTCTTAGGAGAATTATTTTTTGATTGATAATGATCATCTGAAAACCCATTTAATATTTTATTTTTTTATTATGAGGATCAAATGATAGAATCCTTCTAGTAGTGGTCCACAAGTGATCTAAATCTCTCTGAGAAACACCACTCGATCGATGGGTGCTAGCAGAGTGAATCAAATGTATTGAGTTGTTTGTTCTTTATTTCCCATTCATTCAGTATTTAAGAAATCTTTCTTACATTTCTTTATTGTTGATATGGATATAGAAGGAGGCGTTATGATAGAATTCATTTTCCATAGAAATTATCTATTCTCATTTTTATTTTCAATTCAAAATAGACATTACCATCTATTTTTGGAGTTAGTTTTTAGGTTAAGATATTATTTATATCCATTATAACTATTAAATTAAATTTAAAACCATTAATAAATATCATTCCACATAATAGTGTTGTTATTTATTTTGTTTCCCCAACTTGTCCATATTGAAAAATATTTTTTATCATATTGTAAATAATTATTTTATCACTAGACGCGGTCACGGTATGTTCAAAATCCTTAGTATTGAATTAATACTTGAATAAATATTTTATTCGTAAATAAATATTTCATTTACATACTAATGAATAAATATTTAGTAAATTTTCCAATAGATAAATTGATATATTTTTATTCGCATGCCATTAAATAAATATTTTATTTATTTATGAGATCAATATAACATGAATAAGAGTACTCCTATTTAATTAGAATAATATGTATTCTATTATCTGACTTCAAATAGAATATAATCAAGATCAACAGAAACACTAATTATGGAACCTTATAGGATTCATTCTCATTGGATTTAGTCAGGCTTTTGAAAAGTCCAATATTACTCTCTAAAATGGCTCCAGTCACTAAATATAATGAACATAATGTGACAATTAAGTCATCCACATAAGAATGATAATTGTACAATATAATCCATTTGACATAATATCTAGTCAAGCAAGTTTCACCATGGTTTCGTAAACCTATATGCTTGATACGTATTTTTTTGACTATATGAAATAAACATTTCATTACACCATGGAAATGGAATTTAGGAAATGGTTATATTTTAGGTAAATGGTTGATATATAAACTCCCATCAATATGGAAGGGATATATACTTCCTTTACATAACCATTATTGACATGTCAATCATGAATCCCCCAATGTACCCCACTTCCTGCCAACATATCGTGTGAAATTGTTTGTCAATAAATCTATTTTCTCAATTCATTTCATATATTAATAATAATATTAAATTCTATGGATGAATACTCTTGTTTGCAGGTAGGAATTTCTGATGAAAAAAAAAACTTGTGGAATTCATACGAGAGTGTATGTTCTTTTAAACTCCCATCTTACAGATTACATAGTGTGAAATTCATGAGAAGAAGCCTCATCCACATACAATTAATAACACATTAAAGACTAAATAATTTTTGTCCGGTAATAGAACATTATCCAACCACAAAACAATATTTTGAATATTTCCATAGCACTTTAAGGATATCATCATAGTGTTATAGAACTATGATCTTATCAATGTGACAAATAATCCAGGAAAATATTACATTAAATCAATTTATAAAAATAATAGATTTGTGATAATATGATTAATTAATATTTCATACATCTAATATACATGTAATAAAAAGAAAATTAGATGGTCTTATGACACAAACTCTAAAAAAACCATCTTCTTCTAGAGATAACTACCTACAAGTTTTATTCTAATAGGCCTCACATTATACTCCTAATTCTATAGATTCAAGGCTTCAGTCAAGGGGTCCTCCATATTGTATTTTTGGGATATATAGAACACTAAAACCTCATCTCTCTAATAAAAATCATGGAAGATCTGACACTTATGAAGAATTTGGTTCATATGTTTATGTGACCTTGACTCTTTTTTAGGATCCACCATTGTAGTATTATCATAATAGAGTGTGATAGGATCATTACTGTTGGGTATTGTGTCAAGATATTTGAAGAGGTTGTGCATCAATGCTAATTGTTTAGCTTCTTCATCATCCTCAATATGCTCTGATTCTTTTATTAAATATGTGAGTTTATCCTACGTCAGTCTCATCCATCCAATAGCTCCTCCATTAAAAGTTAATTTGTATCCCATTGGTGACATCATGTCATCTTGATTAGTTTGGAAACTACAATCTCCATATCATCTATAAACTAGTTCCTCATCTCCACCATAGACAAAAAAATATCCTTATAATGCCATATATATTTATGGATAATCTTGAATATCATCTAATGACTATAACCTCGATCAGCCTGATATCTACCTACAGTATTAAATGCATTTCCAACATCTATCCCAGTATATAGCAGATCATGCCTGAGTAACCCAATCACTTATGCGTATGGAATCCATTCCATTCTATTTCCTTCCTCATGTTACTAGGGAAATTTTTTAATGGAATTATAACTAACCAGTGACACTATAAATGCCCCCTTGGATTATTTTATACATAATCTCTTCAATATTTTTTCACCGTCTGTACTTTGACATATGTTGAGCTACCTATTGGATCTATAATGATGGATCTTGATCACATGAATATATGATTCCATACTGAAGTCCTTCATAGTGAATAATGTATTCAACCACAACATAATAACTATAATGATGGTATTTTGTTTCCAATGAGTAATATTTCGTCAACATATACTATACAGAAAATTACTACACTCAAAGTAAACTGTTTATCAAAACATGGATCGCGTATGTTTTTTATGAATCCAAATTTTATTATGGCCTCATAAAATTGACTACACCAAAACCAGGATGCTTAATTTAATCTATAAATGTATATTTTTAACATTCATATCATTTTGGAATACTATGGATTCACAATTACCTATTTTTTCCTACTGAAATCTTCCTAATGTTTCTCATTAAGGAAAATATATACTTAAATCTATTTTAAAAATATTAAAAACATTGAAGGCCTAGATTTTAAGTAGAATTTTGATGGATTTAAACATTTCAAACAGTGAAAATGTTAAGTCATATTCAATGAATTGATTATTTTTAATCAATTTTATAACCAGTCATGAGATATAGGTACTGTATTTCCCTTCCATTTCCAGTTTCTTCTTTAATACCCATTTTCATCCAATGATATTTACATCTATTTGAGTGTCTACCAAAATAAAATCTGTTTTTGGTACATTTAATCTATTTCAAAATTAATTAATTTTTTCCAGTTGGAATTTTTTTTCCACTTACTGTTTTCTTCTATGTTAAAGGATCATTATTATCAACTAGTAATGAGTCACCATACATTGTGAATAGAAAACCATAACATTCTAATTCTCTTACCTTTCCTGTAATCATACATAGTACATGTATCTATGGAATATTTTATTCTCCCATAGGGCTTCGTGGAATCTATTCCTATTCCAACTCTTGGTGTCCTGATCCTCAACTTCATTTAAATCTATCCTACTCCAAATATATCTTTTAGATATGTTCACACTCATAAGTAATTATGAATCTCTTACCACTATAACCATTTTATTATTCTTTATATTTAATATCCCTTTATTTTATTGGTATAACCTATAAAGGTACAATTTGTTCCTCGGGGTGAATGTTTGTTACCTCAACAGTCCTAATGTGCTCTTTGCTTCCCCACACATGTAAATTTGATAACATGGGTTTATTTTAACTATAAAATTCCTATTCAATACCATATATCAATTTCATTTGTACGTGGTTTAGTATATGCAATACATTTTATAATGAGTATTCAAAAAATGATAATGGTAGAGTCACATGTATCATCATTGATTTCCCATGTCTAATAATGTGTGGTTCCTCCTTTTCTTACACCATTCCATTGGTCCATGTAAGGAGGAGTGAGATGGGATCGGATCCCAAACTCCTATTAATAATCAATGATGTCTTGATTATGATATTCTCCAGCACAGTATGATTATAGTTTCATATTCTTATTAGCATGTTGGCTCTCAACAAAAGTTTGGTATTCTTAAATATAACAAATTAATATGAATTATGTCTCATTATGTAGACATGTCCATATCTACTAAAAAAATCATCAAACATTATGAAGTATCAGTTCCCTCCCAATTTCTAAAGGAAATGGTCCACAGACAACGGTATAAACTAATTAAATTATATATGTTTCCCTTTTAACATTCCCACTAAATGGGGTTTTTGTCATTTTTCCTTATAAACATGTGTGACATAAACCATTTTCTTTTATTTAAAAAGATACTAAATATACATCGTGATGTAATTTAGTCAAGCACTATTCATTTACCTAACATAGCTAGTAATTCCAATTTAGGTTATGGTATTAGTCTTGTGAAGTAACATTGTTATCGATTTCCATTACATTGTTAATTTAATACGACACATAAAGTACATTATATAAATGTACCTTACCATAAAAATTCTATCATTATAAATGAAGAAACAATCATTTACACAATTTAAAATAAATCCATCAGTAGTAATAATGGATATAAAAATAATATTTTTGTTAATAGCATGAACATGATAACAAACAATCAAACCCAAGGAAATTTTATTCCTTAATGTGAGGTGGTACACCCACATAGCTACATTATAATTTTTACCTCCATTATTTACTCATTAATCTACCTCCCCTTATTCAATCTTTATAAATCAACATGGTTATTGTTTTTGAATACATATGTGACCACCACAAGCGGTATCTAATAACTAATTTGTTGAAATAGATAAAATACACTTGATATAAAATGGACCTAAAGCTTCCCCATGCTTATTTGGATTGGTTCAATTTTTCTTCCAATTTCTCTTCTTCCCTCATGAAAAATATAAAGAATCATGTTTCATTTCATTCCACTTTATATTCTCCTTCTTGGAAGGTCATGAAGAGTCTTTTTTCTTAAATATATTCACTTTGCCATTCTATTTTTTTACCTTAAGGATGATTTTTTTTTCAAGTTTCATATCCTTATCTACATAGAAAGGAAGAGTAAGTGTATATTTAAAATACATCACAATATTTTTCATATTAGAGTTTATAACAATCTTATAAAATCCCAATAAGATTGATTCCTAAATTAACTCAGTGCATAGTTATTCGGGGACTTAAAACTATAGAACCTATAAATGCTCAATGTAGAAAATGAGGTTGACTTTGAGTGGTCCACCTAGGGCACCCTCTCCAAGATATATCTGAAAGAGAAAATAGGAAGTCCCAATTTGTTCCTATCTAGATCTCTCCAATTAAATGAGTACAGATTTTCACAAGCATTCTATTTAAATACATGTTTTCCTGAGTCATAATGAGTTTAATAGACATAGATAAAGTCATAAAACATTAAATGTAGGGAATTCCATTCATATATTTCCTATATACTATGAACTCCTCATCACTTGACTCCTTAGTATGTGGATAAGGAAATGAGGATTATAGAATGTAATATTTTCATTCATGGCATAACACAACCAGATGAAGTCTATACCATTCCAGAAATTTACTATGAGTTAGGTGGTAGTTTTTATCCAATATTGATCATAATGATAATTTGGATGATGAACATTTGGTTTTATTATACAATTAAAATATAATATTACTAATAGATTTCTTGATTAAATTTTTTTTGAGATATAATAAATTATTTGATCTTATTAAATGTAATGTTATTTTATCATTCACTAATATTTGTCCCCATTGAAATTAGATTGTCTAGTTTGATTTAAATTCATGTAAAGATGATCTATATTCCCCTTCTAATAAACAAAATAATGGTTTGTCAGGTTACATTAATATATTTTGGTTGGATGGTGTTTTCTATCTATGGGATTATATCTCCTTGAACCATTGAGGAAACTACCCTATCATTAAATAATGACTTAGATTTCCTCAACAATTTCCTTCAAACATCACCAAATCTTGAAATGGGCAATCTATTTTATGTAAACTGGTTAACTAAACCAAAATACTTCATAAGAACTCCGCATAAAAAACTTAGTTTCCCAACAATGGCTAGTGGAACCCTTATGCCTTTTATGATTCATCCCCAATCAAGTAATGGAAGGCCATGCCTAAATAAATATATAATGGATGGATTTTTTAAATTTATTATGAATAAATATCTTCTTGTTTTATCCATTATATGTATTGTTAATATTAATTGGATATTAAATTATTAATTAACCATGATGGAAAAAACATTTATGCCGGGTTCATTTCATAAATTTTCTTCATTCATCAATAATTAATTTATTTATGTGATCATGACCATGGATCTATAAAATAAATAATTTCAACGACATAAATAATTAATTAATTGAATGGTCATTTCTTGATCTTTATCAAATGGATGATTTAATGAGTGGACTTTAAATCAACCATTGACATAGGAAAAAACTCGTATTTTTATTCTATGCATGGGTTTTTGCACTACACTTATCCACCTATGTATCACCCGAGTTAGCATCATAATTGTTCTATCCTGAGCCAACTCTACATGCCTAGGGATACTACATTAATTACACTTATTTAGGACTCAAACATAGGTGAATAAAATGAAAGTATTGGTTAAAAGGGGATTACATAAATATCCTTGGACATGCAGTTCCTATATAATATTGGAGGCATGGATGACTCGCATGACATCATTTGATTTAATATTAAATAATTTAAAACACATGAAATAAATTAAATTAAAATATTCAATACATACATAGGACCAGGTCAGTATCATAAATAGTCACACCTGCAACGAATACATAAAAAGTAACTTGTTATCATTCCCTTATTTATTCATTCGTTATTATTAAGATAACATGCATTAATTAGTTAATAAACAAATAAATTAATTCCATTTCATTATAATATTAATCCAAAAAGTAATTGGGGATACCCATAATTTATGGAATTACTGAAAATTAAATTTATAAACTAAAAATGAAATATTTATTTCTAAAACATTATTGTGTAATTACAATTATGTAAAACCATTTTTATATTTTCAAAAAAATAGTGATGTGACAATAAATAAAATAATGTTTTAATAAGGAAGTTTTCACATGTGATGTAATTTTTAATTTTACTGATGAGGTGGAAACTACATATTCTGTACATCCAAATACATGTTGTGTATATTAGTTGTCATGTATCTAGGGTACACACTTGGGTCTTCTAGGTTTAACTTGGTCATACCACATGATTTATAAAGACCAACCACATGATGTGTTTAATGCTTTTAATGGGTTTGGGATGCATGCTTGAGTATTCAAAATGTGCCTTGGTGGACTACATGGAATGTATTAGCTAGCTACAATCCATGTATTTCATTGATATATGTGTCCATTTTCTCACCAAGTCACTTAGTGTGTTCTTAGGATGCAGGAATTGAAGAATTACACACCATGTAAACCATATACACTTCTTGTATATCCTAAATTCTCTAGGATCTCAGTATCATGAGGGTTTGAACATGTATAATGAAAAAATATACTACTTGATTTATGACACTAATTATAGAAGAATACACAACATGTATACAAATACACATCATGTAATATGAAAATCGTGTGCCATGTTGGCCTATCAACAAGTGACATACACAATGTGTAAATACTGCATGGCGATTCAGGAATCCCTCTATGCATCCAGATGTAGCGCACTAGGGAAAACAACATGTACTTTTGAGGAAATTTTATGTGACCCTATCTTACAATACAAAAATGGCCAGTTCCCAAAAGGAATATCTGATTATTCATCATATATTATTAAACCGTTAAGAAAATAAAAAACATCAATGAAAATCATTAATAATTTGAAGATATTTAATTATAATATGAGTAAGTGGAAAATAAAATGATATAAAATTAAAAAAAATGCACATATACCAAACATTAAATAAATAATTATAAATTTAAATGTGATCCCCTTGATACAACGTGTTGGTTCCGGGCACTACGGAAGCATATAGTGATGGGAGATATATAATTGTTTTTTTAATAATAATTTCCCAAAACCACTAGTGAGTATATTGATTGTAGAATTAATAATAAATTTATTTAATATCATAATAAATATATAGATTTTCTTATCAAATATCTACATTGGTAAAAAAAATTCATCCAAAAACACCCTTTCATATATACTTCATTTTACTATTATTATCCAAGGATAGAATCCCTTTAGTAGGGATCTACATGTCCTCCAATGTTCTCTAAGGAACAACACTCTATATTCCTGTGATAGAAAGGAAAATAAAATGACTTTCATTAGTCTTTATTTATTTCTTATTATTCAATATGGAAATAATCTATATTATACTTCTCATTATTGAGAAATATAACGAAGTGAGAGTAGAGAGAAAATTAGTTTCTTCCAACAATTCTATATTCTCGATTTTGGATGCAATAGATAATAGACACAACCGTCTATTTATAGAATTAAAGATTGGGTTAAATATTATTTACTTTAATTATGACCATTAAATAACATTTAAATCCTTTTATAAACCTAATTCTACGTATTATTATTATTATTATATTGTGGTGTGACAACTTTTGAAAATTCATAAATATTATTTATCATATTTTAAATAATTATTTTATTATCAAATGAAATCTTTTTCTTTTCCAACTCATCATTATTTATTAAATACCTAGATAAATATTAAATTCATAAAAAAATATTTCCTTCACATATCAGGGAAAAAATATTTATAAAATATTCAATAAAATAAAACAAATCCATTCACATGGTAGATAATTATTATTTATTTAATTTATGCTATCTACATAAATTGAATAGAATTATTATTCGGCCCTTTAATTATTATTTAATCCATTAATTATATTCAATTACAATTTAGTCGAGAAAAAGGGAAACAGTTAGTGTGTGAATATATATGATTATTTCTTGTTGGAATTAGTTTCAATATCATAAATTCCAAAACACTATATTGAATTTGGTTATGTCACCCTAGGGAAAGATGTTAATGTCGCATGGAGAATAACCACGTATGAGCACCCATTGTGCAATATAATCTATTTGACCCAATATATCTTCAAGCAGGATTTATGATGATGTCATAAACCTATATGTTTGATATTTCATTATTTTAACAATCTGAAATAAACATTTCATTACACCATAGACATGGAATTTGGGAGACGATTATATTTTAATTAAAGAGTAGATATATCAAATCTCATAAATATGGAAGTGAAAAATCATTCCTCAACCTATCCATTAATGACATGTCAATCATGGTGTTCCCAACATACCCTACTTCTATCCATCGTATAGTGTAAAAAAAATTTCAGTAAATCTATGTTCATGAGTCATGACACGTATTAAGGGTAATCTTGAATACTAAGGACTATTGCACATTCACAAAAATAGGAATATTCAATTACACCAAAACATAGATAATACTTACTAGATGGTATATTCTTAAAATCTCATGTCATATAAATTACCAAGTGTGAACATCATTAGAAGAATCCCCATCCTTATACTAGTACTCACACTCAATGGACTAAATAGTATGTTCCCCATTATAGTATGTTATCAAATCATAGAACTATTTTAGGAATATTATTGTATCACTTCAAGGTTCTCATCGTTGTATGGTACTTCTATGACCTTATAAATACAAGAAATATTCTAGGATAATATAACATTAAATACATCCAGAATAATGTAAAATATGTAATATTATGTTTAATTAGTATTCAATACATTTAATATATATTTAATAAAATTACAATCATTTGGTCCTAGGATATTAACTCTAACTATTAGAAGGTAAATATTGAATATCAGTATGCCATAATTCCTCCCGCAACAATATGAACCTCTATTACTAGAGAAAAGTTTCGAAAACATAAACAGAAACTCCCTTAATGTTACCATTAAAAGAAAGATTTGAAAGTAAGATAAAGTAATGAAAATTAAACATTTATAGTGTTGTATACTAAAAGGTATAATATGACCAGCGGTAAAAAATGAAATCCCAGATGAATGCAGTGTAGAATATACCTATTATGATGAGAGTAGAGAGAAAACTAATATTTCTTGATACAAATATATGAATTTCATCACCCTCACCACAATAGATAATTTGAATACACATGAAAATGAATATAGACATAATACATAAAATAAATCATTAGAGGTGGTTGATCTAGATTCACTAAAATGGGGTTCACATACACAAAACCAATGGAGTATCCAAAACATGGAAATTCCAAATATTAAGTGATCACCTATATGGAAAAACACCTCCAAGGTTAAAGGTAAAGAAGTGTTTATATCCCACCTTCCTCCTAGAATAGCTAAAACTCTTTACATATAAGAGAGTTTTTCATAGTATAAGGATAAGAACCAAAACAAAAAAAATCAATGTGGATCTCCATAGTGGAAATATTCCCACTGGGTATCATCTTAGTATGAGATGAATAGCACTCCTCTTGCACATCATGAATGATCTAATATTTATATAAGAGTGACATGTGGGTGTTAAATCGACTCTTAATCTAGGAATTCGGTTTATAAAATGAGGAATTTGAATTTGATTGTGACTTCCCTCAATTATGGATACAACCTTTCACCCTCTAGATAAATAATACGGTCTTGTCATAGATCTACAAGTAAATAGATATGAAAATCATTCCACTTCACCAAGCGCTGACCACTCCTTATATATGGTTGTTTGGTAAAATATAAGTACATTCAGAACTACTCTATAAAATTGAGTCCATGGATACTCAAATGGAATCCATGGAAGGGAGAGGTTCACCTATGAAACCCAAGAAGAATCCATATCCTGAATGGTTGGATAAAACTTTTCTTGCACCAAATTTTGTAAATAATACCTTCTCTACCTTTGATGGTGTTAGAGACCGAGAACTAAATATCATGCACATTGTTTCCTAATACGTTTGGATGATAACTTACAAGATTAGTATAAGTAAACTCATATGAGGTGTTTTGTACAGAATATGAAAAGAACAACCTTTATTTGGTACAATATCCTTTCAATAAGATCCATTGTTGGATGGGTAGATCTTCATTGTAAATTCCCTTATCAGATCAAAATGTGATAATGCAAAAGATAATTGTTGACGTAACAAAATATAAGAAATGTAAAAATTAGAGGGTTTATGGCTTCATAGACAGATAGAAAGGTTTACCCTATTAAATCAATATCAATATCTTATTGGGGAAATTGATGGAAATATTTGTTACAAATCATCGGGATGCCTGGAGACACCATAGATCCTAATGAAATATCTTGGTTAATTACAATAATTTATTGAAATTTTGCACTACTTGAAGGATTCAATCGATTAGACCAGAGTTAAACCTGTCCCCATTACCTCATCAGAGTGTAAAATGATATTTAAGGAAGATACTATCATATTTACACTAAAAAAGTATATGTTCACATAAAAGTACCGAAGAAGGTCCCAAATCACCGAGCGCCTCCTATAGAGTTGGAGGATTAAGACAAACTGACATTCTCTGAAGATATAAGATATAAGGGTCACTTGGGAATCTATGAATTTATGAATAAATAATAATCATTCTGAAATAATAAATTCCAATGTTGATTTCTATAATACATGGAAAATAACCTACTTCTACTTATAACTCTATGGAAACCCAATGAGGTTAACTTCCCTGATCATCATGGCTACTTTCTTTTACATAGGAGGATGGGTCACAACATCTGGGATTTTTTCATCTTCAAACAAATTCACTAAAGATGGTTAGATTATAGATAGGTGAAATTAGAGAATTCCCAAATATAGGTAACATTTGTAACCATTACTCGGTCTGGGAAAGAGGGTGATTGGAAAGTAGTTTTGGCTAGGCGTGGCCAATGTTCGACCATTGGATTACTTGAAAAACATTCAATCGAGATCATTACACATTGAGAGAACATATTTTCAAAACCATAATTATCCAATCACCTATGGTGGTGACATTATATACATCTCATGGATTTGGATGTAATTTTTGCGCATATTAAGTGATGTAAGAGGAAGAGTCATATTCATTTCTGATGAAAGCTCTGACTCGTGTATATTTCCTTTTGACAATATCTAATGCATAGAACCCCCCCACAAAATGGAAACCTCATTTGGTCAAGAGCTTATTTGTGCTTATTTTAATGTAATACACATGAATTCTCCTTCTTTAATGATGAATATGAATTCATGTATGCGATCCTCATACCATACTAGGAAGCTTAAGGGAACATGTATAGGAACCGAGGTTACAATGTGCTGTATATGCATGATCGATATCATTATCTCTGCCATGCCTCCACAGATTAAATATATCCAACCAGTAACCATTGCAAAGAACTCTGGTAATCCCAACAGATTCATGAAGGTGTCACATAAAACTTTAGTGTTTGTTTACTCTTGGAATTCTTAGAAAACCACTTTGAAGGGGTGTGATTATTGTACCAACCCAAAAAAAGTGTAAGGCTAGTGCAGCCTATTCCACTAGTACAAACTAATCCCTTGACCTCGACACAAACACTATTTCTATTAACCTCAAATAACTCATCCCCATGACAACATAATAATTAACAACCCCACATAGGGAAGTAGAGACCTCTGAGCAAAATGTATGACATTATGAAATAGTAAGTGGTTGTATTGTCTAATCTATAAATCCAAGATGAAAAATATAATTTGAAAGAACATATAGAGGAAATTTTCCAGGCCCTACATATCCCATTGGTATTTGATATAGAAGTTTCTATGATAGAGGTTTATTGAGTGGAGACTATGTCATCAAATTATTTTGTCTCCATCTCATTCAAAAAGAATGATCACGAAGTGTTCTTCCAGTTTCACATCAGACTCTTATATGATTCCGAAAAACTCAATATTTTTGACATTCAGAGGCCTTTGAATGAAAATGGTTAAGGGTTCAACCACATTCTAATTTGGACCTTTCAACTTTTAGGATATACCAAAGCTAGTTTGTCTCCCACAATGCTACCCATTCAATGGTATGATAAGAGGGTGAAAAGTCCTCCCAAGAAGATCAATCCCAAGAATAAATTAGCAGATCTCACATCTAGCGTTGAGTTCATGGTTATCTTGAAAGACAGTACACATAACATCCTTATTAGATGACATTGGATCCACAACCATGTGGGGGTTCCTTAATATTTTTATAAATTTTTGAAATACCTAATCGATGGGATAGTTAATAAAATACATGGTGTCATCACTCCATTTGAGTTTGGAAAATCCAAATATATTGAAGCAAGTTTCTCAAAAACAGAACTGGAAAAAACAATTGTGGCTGAAAATGTACTAGTTTCATCCCCAAAAATCCTAGGGACCTCCCTTGAGAATCCTTAGAGTATACATGATAGTTATTATTTTCAACCCATAAATATTATTGAGTTAATAAACCGAATCCTAGATTTGTAGGCTTCTTTAATCCCTTGTGGCATTGTAAAAGAAAATTATCTATTCAATCTCTATACAAGGACTCTAGTAGTAGGTGTTGCCAATGGATCTTCCCATGGCATCCCTTAACACAACAGTGAGAAATGTATCCTTAGATTTCCCACTTTATCTAAAAACTAATCCACAAACTCAAAGATGGAGGAAGTTGATGATGATCTCATGACCCCCCCCCCCCTAAATTTTGGTAAATTCTCCCATCCACCATCGATGAGCTCTGGTAGGTGAATATTTGAATATAATAATACTCAAAGCCTATATTTATTAGTGTTTCCATTCTACTTGACTATAATGAGATGTAGATTTCATTTCTCAAGAAACATTTATATGTGTTTTCATGGAATTATAAAAACAAATTATTAAACCCCAATGTGTCCACACACCTTCTAGGCTTACTTGATGACCATTGAGGTTTCATACAGGTGGACAAGGGTATGAACCCCTCTCATTATAATAATTTATATTCATAAGTTTTATTTAAAAAAAAAATTCAAAGGAGTTCATTTCTGATGATGTCTCACCAACATCATCCATGTTAATATAAATAATGGGCAGAGTAGGGTCTAGATCAATTTCATATTCTTTAATAAAAAATTACAAAGCATGAACTCTCAATTCCAATCACAAAAGTATTTATCAATGAAATTAATAATTTACATTACCTCTCCATAATCGATGGGTATTTAGGGTACAATAAAATAATGATGGCCCTTGAAGATGTTGACATTACCAAATTTAGAGCACCCAAATGGATCTTTTGTTATCAGATCATGAATTTTAGAACAATGAATCTTATCTCTACTTATTAACTCACCATGAATCATATATTTAATACATTCTTGGGAAGTATAGATGAATGTTACATAGATGAACTGGTAGTTAAATCCTTACAATAGTATAATCACCATTTGAATCATCAAACTATGTTATAAAATTTGTGATAACATTGTATGAATATTAACCCAATTATGTTTTCTATAGGGGTAACAATAGTAAATTCATTGAAATTTTGGTGTCCCTACCTTGAATCAAGGTCAAAATAAAAAAACCAGTCAGATTCTATCAATGTCACCCCCTCGTAATCTCAAAATTCTTGAGGGGACTCCATTGGAACCTCTCTTATATTAATAGTTTCATATATAACCTATCCAAAAAAATCTATCCCCTAAACCAAGTTATTGAATAATGGAATATCCTACAAATGGGTTGAGGATAGAGAAAAATCCTTTTAGAGTATCAAGATATACATTTATCACCCAATCATTCTGATTTCACTCGTGGAAGGAAATACACTCATCTTATTTTAGGCCACCATGGAAAAAATCAGTTGGAACACTCCTCACACAAAAAAACAATCTATGGAATGAGAAGAGTCTCAACTACCTCGGCCAAATGAAGGTAGGAACAGAGACCTGATATTTTGACTTTGAGTAGAACTGCCTCAACCTCATCTTTTAAATGAACAAATTGATGAAATACATGTATCACCATGTAGTCCCTTTGGTCTCTCAAACTAATCCACTAAAGTACATCATTGTACTTCCTCTGTTGAATGGGAATTTGGACAAATGGGTTGTTATTATTTAATAGTATGAAATCTAGTTTGTATCACAAATGATAATGAAAGGGAAGGACCTCGATGATTCCCTTTCTAGACATCCCATTCTATAAAGTACACTAGATGACACAAAACATCCAAACAAGGATGGTTATTATTCCCATGACACTCCTCGAACATGGAATATGTGTTTTTTTGGTACCTCATGAAGTCCTATCAAAAGGAGGCTGGAGAACCCAAATCATAATTGGGTTGGCAAAGGGGTTGTATTGTTTTCTCTAGAAAAATCAATTTTTCCCATCTCTTTTTCACTATCTATATGATTCATGAATAATGGGACCGAATTCAAAGCCCTTATTATAGGATTGGAACTAGACCTTCAACTAAAAATAGCCTACCTAAACATCAAAGAGGATTTATAGCTAGTGATAAAGTAGTTCAATGGTGAATATTCCATAAAAAAGAATTATTTTCACCTCTTTCCTAATATATCAGAGGACTAATAGAAGAGTTCCCTTTCAAACCTATCTTTCATCATGTCCCCAGATCACAGAATGCCCTTATTGATGCACTGACTAATTCACCCATAGTTCTAGAAGTCCCTGATTAAGATTAAGTAATCATCCACATCATGAACAAAAGGATGGTCCTATTAGTCAACATTTGTGACATGCAAGAAATGAATCAAATCAACACTACCCTAGTGCATGATAAAGAGACATCCCCCTTGGGTGAATGGTTCCAAAAATTTATTATATCAAAAATGGGACACTCATGAAATATTGAGTTGGAAGAGAGAAAAGATGGCACAGATCATCAAAATTAAACCTATGAGATGGTACAAATGATAAAAACCATCAAAAAGAAAGGATTCAATAAAATTATCATTATGTATATATAATAAAGAGAGAATCTCAACATAATGGAAGAATCCCAAGATGGATCGTGTGGTGCTCATCATTTGGGGACCAGACGCTCCCACAAAATCATGAGGATAAAATAGTAATAGAAAACAATGTAATATGATTTTGTGGAATTGGCCAGGATTTAATTCATGAAATATTGATGGAAAATTAAACCATAAATACTCAAAATTTCAACTTACAGCTAAATATTTATCTCCATTTTCTGTGTGGTGAAAGGATTTAATGGTGCCATATAAACTAGTAGCCACCAAGAAGTCTAATTATATCCTAACTGGTACTAAATTATTTTCCAAATGGTTTGAGGTAATACCCCTCAAGGAATTAGGGGTGAAGAATATTATTAAATTCGTAAAATCCAATATCATTACCAGATTTGTAGTTCCTCACATGATATTAATGGAAAACGACACTAACTTCTGTTCTACTGAGTTGAAGAAGTTTCATGAGGCACACACCATCAAGTGCAACCACTCACCACACTGTCATGAAATAGAAAATGTACAAATATTATCCTTTAATAAGTCTATTTAAAATATATTCTAGAATATGGTGAATATGGATAAGAAATCATTGTCAGAAAAGCACTTCCCTGATTTATGGGACTTCCAAACCCCCATGTGTACTACTATGCATGAATCTATATAGTCATTGGTGTTTGTAACCAAGGTAGTGTTTCTAAAAGTAGAATAGTTTCCCATGATTCTAATAGCTAGCTATGGATAGCTCTCAGATTATGAGAAATTAAAAAAGTTGTTTGATGAATTGGAATTGCTTGATGAGAAAAGTTTGTATACATTTCACATCCATGAAGTCCACCAGAATCAGATCACACAAGCCTTCAAAAAATATTCACCTTCATTCATTTATTGAAGTAGATTTGGTAATGGGTATCAGGGACTCAATAAAACCATGTAATAAACATCAAATGATAGAACACAAATGGGAATAATCTTATATCCTACACATGTTCTATCATAATGGATATTACTCATCAGACGTAATGGATGGGGAACATTTTACTCCCCCACTACCATTGTGAGGTTTCCCTAGAAATACAAATCATAGATTCGATCATGGATTGTTGTTTTTATAGTTTCATTATCATAAACTACAAAAATATGTCCTGAATATATGAAATTAAATTGTATGGTTAAATTCAAGGAAGTAAGACATTAAACATTATATTATCTCATGTCATCTATAGAAGGAATTAAACTATACAGAAGAGGTCCCACCTGAAATATGTTAAACTACATAGCATCTCACATCCTGAAAACATAATTTTAAACTATACAAAAGACATTTTGGCCAAACTATGTCAATCGGTAGGGAATAACGACTTTCCACATGATGTTAAACTATAATATAATATTAATCACACATATAATTCATTTCACACAAGTTGGGTAAATTAAAAAGAGAAATGAAGTTCCCCATCCATATGTGTGATTCTTGTCCATATAAAGAATTCACCATCCAAGAATTATGTGTGTCATGATTACTTCTATAATAGGATACATATTGATACCCAGATCCTAGATCCTAGGCTTATCCATTATATATATATATATATGTCTCGTGAATGAGACATCTGACTGTGAATGTTCAAGCCTTCTTTTTCGCATTTATTAACCATCTTCCTCACTGCATGATTCCAAACTGCATGGTTAACATCCACGCCACATGATGTTAACCATGCATCTTTTTTCAAGAACTATGTGTGGTTGTATTCTTATCATCATAGGTTATATAGTGACACCCATATATAAATTATTATATCCATTCAGGATATTAAATATTTTCAAGTAACTTTCCTCCTTAATGCATTATTTTAATCTATATTATCAATGTCTTTAATGTTTTACATTAAACATCATGATTAACTTCCATGATGAATGATATTAAACTGAATGATTTTCCAAAAATATTAATATATTCATTATCATTCAAATTAAATATGTATGGAAAACTAGATACTATATATTGGACCAGCCACCATATGATACCAAATTCCCATGTCCTTCCATTTATTTTTCTTCATTTCGTTACATAATCCTTTACCCATCCTTATTTATCACACTAATCATAGCTCATTTGGGCTTAGTAATTTTTTAGGGCCTTACCTATAGGATAAATACTTATTAGTTCATTACATGGTTAATATACTCCTAGATGAAAGTCCTAAAAATGAAGACCCTGATTTTTTGTAAGGTGACATTAAACATTGTAGTTTATGTCTCTTACGTGAAATAAAATATGACATTACTAAGGACCTTTATTAAGAGGACCATTTTTATTGGTGTTGGTATCCCTCCACACCACCATTAAAGAACTATGTGTGTTGTAATTCTTATCATTGTAGTATACATACTGAATCAAAGATATCTAGTCTTGGGTCCACCTACAATATTCCCTTTTTCATGTTGGGGAACCTACATCCTTGACACATAACGTTAAACTACATGGTTTATTGAGAACTACATGTTTCTTCATTTATGTCATCATTGAATACACAGTGATTCCAAACATCCAATCCTAAGCCTAACTGCAACAAACAATGACAATAATCTCCCCACCTCTACATAAGTGTTTTACCCACATGGATAGTTTCTCATTCAACGACTAAATTTGTTTTTATTCTTTTTGATAAAGGATACATAGTGAAACTCAAATCACAAATCCTCGGTCAAGCTTCAATAATCCATTGGAAAAATTCCCCATCTACATATGGGTAAGAACTACGTAGAGTGTTTTCAAATTAAGAACTAGTTGTTTCTTAAATTTTGTCGACCCAAGATATGTAGTGATGCACATATCTCTAATCTGTCATCCAGTTACATCAATCAACTAAAACAATGCCCCAAATAATTATGTGTCATACTTATATTGATAGATTCCCATTTAAGAACAACATGTGGGTTGATTCCTATCATTATGATATACTTTAGGATTCCCAGATATCTAATCTTGGGTCTCCATGAAATAATCAATGGTTACAATTCTCCCCTATATGTAGAGATCATATCTACATGGTTAGTTTCCCATTCAAAAACTTTTTGGTCATGATCCCTACAATAACAATATACATAGTGATGCTCAAATATTCAATCTTGGGTCCAACTAAAATAGTCAACAAGAATAATTCCCCCATCTACATAGGTTTAATACTTGTGTGGAAGGTTTCCCATTAAATAACTACACGTGGATTGATTCTTGTTATCACGAGATATATAGTGATGATAGGATCTGTAATCATGGGTCCAACAACAATAATAAATGCGAACAGTGTCCCCCATTGTGTATTTATTAGAATTTCATAGTGTTTTTTCCATTCAATAACTTTGAGTATCTTGATTCCTTTCATCATAAGATATGTAGTCATTTCCATATTTCCAATCCTATGTCCAGCAATAAAAATAAATGGGAACAATTCTTTATCTCCCTACTGTTCAGACCCATGTAGAGAGTTTCCCATTTAAAAACATTATGTGTATTGATTCATATTACCATAGGATTTATAGTGATTCCATGATAAATGATTCTACGGTCCATCCATGATAAATAAATTTCCCCCCATCCATGCATATAAGTCAGACATCCAAGGGGAAATTTCATGCAAAAACCACTTATGTCTTGTAATCTGTCATCACATGATATGTAGAGATGCCTGAATCCCCAATCTTGGTTTCATCCAAAAAATGTATCATGATAAAAATTCAATCTAACTATATATGGGTTAGAAATATGCAGGGATTTCTCTAGGAACAACTCTTGTGATTCTCAGTTTACTTCCCAATTTTTCATTGTTTGTCATGCCGAGCATGTTCATGTGAGATTTGGGATCTTGGGAAGCCACTCTGGCTGACATGAACAATACACACGTCATATTGCGAAGCATATCCAATCATCGTGATTTTAAACTATGAAAAAAAAATTATACACACTGAACATACCATAAAGTCATATATACAACTTTTTAAAGTAGGACGATTCATAAAAACTCATTATACCTACGCACTAGTCATATCTTCATACAACATTCTTTAGCATGTGATTAAAATTTGTAAGAAAGGCTTCGACATATGGCTAACCACCAAAAATCCTATGTGTAGATAAAATATGTTCCCAATACTTAAATTCTTCTTACCAGTGTAAAGTATCCCTAGGATATCTTTCCTGATTTTCATGTTGGTTCCCACATCCTCATTGTACGACGTTATACTGCATGGAAAGGAAACTTTCTTGACTTCTCAATGTTAAACATCACGGAAAACATCTTTTAAAATGAAATTAAACTACATGATTGGTACATCCCCACTACATGGAGTTGAAATGTGTATTCCAACACATGTCATAATTCATTATTAAAGGATCATTATATCATGACCTGGGACAACCAAAGAATTTGATTCTTTTGTCATCTTTCAAAGCACCTCAACCAATTTATCAAAATTCATGTCTCGAGTGCCTCAGGTTGTCAAAATCCATTCAAATACCATGAAAAGTATAATAGATATATCTATTTTACAATGATATCGATGCATAAAGGATTTTACCTACCAAATAGATATATCTCAGCTCTGTTGGATAGGATTTATAATCCTTGTGATCCTCACAACACCATGTATGAACGTAGCACCTGAGGGTGTTCGGGGCCTTCATTATCATGATTTAACCATATCATTACTCATGGATTGAGATACTCGATCCAGGATTTATAGAATTTTCATCTCCGAATCAAAAGGATTTTGGATTACTCTTGACCTTGGGAATCGTAATTATGATGTTTGGCAATATTACCCTGATAATAATTCCATGTGCATCATGGCCTTAAATTGTGTGTACCTTGGTCAAATATGAATAAATTTAAACTTTCTACTTTAATGGTTAAAATTGAAAGACCCAATAATATTAACAAAAAGAGACATAAAACTTGTTAGGTTGAAACCCCACAAAGGTTTTCTTCAGTAAAAGTCAAGTCTCCACGCAATAAAATCTTCATATCCCATTATTATGAGAAAAAGTGAAGCATATAAGATCATGGAATAAAGATCATATAGTATACATCATGGAATTATTAAAATATGTTACATGCTCAATATACCCTCTTGTCTAAGAATTTTTTTGAGTAATAGATTTTCACATCTCTTTTCCGTGATAATGTCTTGACTTGGTGGTGACATAAATTTTACGAAGAACCAACCCTTTGTGAATAGTATGTTTTTTGTAAATTACTCTTCATGATTGTAGTACTGCATATCGCCACCAACCAGCCATGGACATTAGAAGAGGATATCCAACTTTAAGAGACCCTTTGTTTGAATATGAATCTAAACTTATAGCTTCTGCAAATGATCTCTGAGAAATAAATAAAATGTTTTATTATCATTTAAAAAGGACTTTATAATACGTCTAATCCATGATGTCACTATGGTGGAATGAAACACCTTATAGTGATTTGGATCATCCCTTGTACAATTTTCCCATATCATTCTCATGACACAAGCACTTTGACAAATGATTTACATTCCTCATAACCAAAATGTTCAAGGGGAGTATCCATCCTTGATGTTATGTCACTATGTTTTTTACCCTTTCTCAAAGAAATAATATTACACACCACTCCCAAAGCTATTAATGGATCACACCCTGTGACTCAAAATAAGATGGTGCATGGTGCAATTTTTCTAACTAAGAGATAAACTAACCAACGGTGTGAAAAAATTTCATGGATAACATTATCTTCACTTCCCACTTCATCATCCAATCATTTGATTCTTCATAAATCTTTTATTTCCCTAATGAAAGAGTGGAGATACCCATTACTTGACCATGAATATAATCCATATAGGCACATGCATAAGGGATTTAACCTGCCAACTAGAGGAATATCCTTCATGAATAAAAAGAAATTTTATATTTCAAAGACCAAGTAAAACTTTGGATGAAACCATAACCTTTGGGTGTTTTGGGTCATCCATAATATGTTTTCCCCATTCCATATTCATTGGCTCAATATTTTGTGTTATAACTTACTCAAACCATATTCCAACTATCCAAGTGGACTTAGCTTCCCTAATATTTTATCTCACACAAATACAATATCAAGAATCTATCATGTTCCATGGAAAAGAGTCGAGACACCTCAATTTGACAGTGCTAGTGATGCATAAAGGATTTAGCCTAACAACCAATGAAATAACCTCCTTGTATGAAAAGAACTTCAATCCTCATGACTTCCAGAAACACCATTGTGGAACCCATCACCTCAAGCTATTTTGGGTAATCCATGAAATTTATACACCATATTATATATTCATAAATTACATCCTAGTTGAATGATATTAAGCTACATGTCATATTTTCATCCTTACCACTTGAAATTATACTCTGTGGGATAAATCCTAATAGCAGGACGTTAAATTACATATAATTTTGCATCCTTATGTCATGACATTAAATTGCATCACACAAATCCTTACTACATTACATTAAAATAAAAAAATTACATATTTATTTCCTGAAATAAATTTACACATTGGAAATTAATTTGAATATGGTACATGACCATAAATAGAAAGTCGAAGATAAACAACCATAAACTATTGAAACAGAATTTTTATGCTAAAAGACCCTAAACATCTATAATAGCTGGTATAAGATAAAAGATTACAAAATATAGATATGATCTAGAATTCAAGACTCTAAAATATCCGATCAAAAGAGACACAATTCTCACAAATTTGAAATCCTAATGAGTTCATCGTGAGAAGAAGTAAAGTCTCACCTCGCTGGAATGCACTTTGCATGCTCTAGAAAATATTTTTCCCTCCTAATATGGAAATGAAATAATGATTTTCAGGTTGAAAACATGTAGGAAATTAGGAAGTATAAGAGTGTATATTCCATAAGGTACATTCCCATCAGGTTTAGCAGACATATCTATGAGGAAAATAAAATTATGGAAAAATTCATCATTCATGCTCGCAACAAAGTTGTTGTGATGAGCCACCATTGCTCTGGAATCCATCGTAGAAGAGTTATATGAACTATTATGGGAACTATAATACATCTAAACAAAATAAATCACATGTAATATGATCATGAAATCCTACCGAAATTGGTGGATGAATCCAAATGCATCATGTGAATCGCAAGAACCATAGAGGGACTCACAATCGCATGGCCTCATATCGGTCTCATGAACTGCATGACCTAAAAAAGGACTCATGAATTCCATAACATATTTTTTATATCGTGATCAAACATTATATTATTATTCTCATCATCACATTACTCTTATATGGTCTTGGGAACCCCATGATGGTCGATTGATCATGCGATTGGGTTAAGAGATCTCAATAACCCTTCAAGACAGCTATACAACTGAGGACCTAGGTCAAAGTTGAAGAAATTTCCAAGAAAATTTTTAGGATTGATTTGAAAAAGTTATGGGACAAAGGCATCTAGTAGCATGATCATGCGATAATATCTCATGAAATTGTTCTTATATATATGTCTTGTGAAATAGATCTTGAAATCATTTCCCATGGAAAGGTATTACCAATGGGATCCTATGATGATGTCTTGGGAAGTGATCATGTGACGAGAGAGACAATGAGAGATCTGGATCATGATGCCACCAATTAAATGTCTCATCTCTCACTCCCAGATATATAGGGATATTCTAGGAAGGAAAAATTTTAACTAGAATTCCACGTATTGTGGAAGACAGTGATCAGTGGATGCCCTAAGGACTTAGGTAGACATTTACATTCCTAAGAACCAAATCCTTGTCCCTAATAATTTCACTTCTAATGGGGGATATTTCATAATGACCACTAAATGGGCATAGAAAAATCTAGAAGGGAATAAATTATTAAAGAATGGGTACTATATTCTTTTCAATGTAACGGAGGATAATATGGATGAATCGCGCATATCCAAAAAACATTATAAGGGAAAAATACCTTAGGAAGTTCATGGGAATGGATCATGAGTAGCACATGGTCTAATTTTTATCATCCAAATACCCTTTTACATGCCTCACAATTCTCATGTATACACCCTAACAAGTATTACTGATGGTGTATAGGATTCCATAAGAGTTCCATAGAATCATGTGACATGTCAATTGGGGGAAACCAGACAATCATCTAAACCCACTTGTAAAATAATGGTGGAGAATCGTGGAAGATTCTTGTTGAGTGTCACATTGATCATCAGGAAAAATTTACATGAAACCCACAAGATATCATTATGCCCTCAGAAATATGACAACATTGTCATGTGAGATCATGTCGGTGTTTCACATGCATCACACGATGGACCTCAAACATTTCTTTTCAAGAATATGATGCCCCTGCCACACCATAGACAAGTAGAGGGGTTCTCCATGAAAATGTTGAAACATCATCATTATTTATATCATTGATCATATGAAACATCATAGAAAATGGGAAATAACTTTATCGCCAAATCCTGCATGACAATACGAGATCTCCTGCCCTTATAAAATATTGAAGGGCATAATGACTAAAAAAATAGGACATTCTCACTAAGGAATGATATTATCTTATTCACACAAAGGGGGATATACAAACCAAGTTATATCTATTTATCATGTTAATCCTCCTCCAAAAGCTTTTATGATCTCAGGATAGACCTTAGATTTGTTATCCAGGCCCTGCAAAGCCCGCTTGAAGGATTCTATTTTTCTCGTGGAGGGTCCCATAAAATTCATCTTCGATCATGCGCAAGTTATCCCACAGGAATTTGGATATCATGAAGAATAATTGACTTGTCGGCATGAACTTCTTAAAACCCTTTGACATATCAACACCATTAGGAGAAATCCCTTTTATCAGCCGAGGTCCAATAAACATGGTGGTGGTGGAACGTTCTCATGGTCATTATCATCATGTGGAGCCATGGGTGTCCCATGGCAGGATCATATAAATTATGTGATACCAAAATCCCTCAATTTACTCCATATACAATTTTTGAGATACACTCCCCCACAAGGTTTTGTATAAAAGACATAGAGATGCTTATAAAGCACCCACCCATAATAAAAAAAAATTGGCTACTGTTAAATGAGAATTTGGGAGAGAACATCTAATAGTGGCGATTAATGTGATTTCAAAGGGCTTCCACTAGGTAAAATCTAGGGAACAGGCTAAGGGGTCATGTGGCATGGATATTATCTTTGAATGATCACTTTATAGATCATGTGATTGACTTCTAGAATGTATGTTAGAGTACGAGAATGTGGTCTTTCTTGTCAACTGGGTCACACAAAATCTAAAACAAGATAACATTATACAAACCATGGGGATTATAGATAATATAGGATGAAATAAAGACTGAAACATCTGTGATAATTAAGTGTAGAAGGATATTTTAGTCCAAATTAACTTTTTATTACCCCCCCCCCCAGATCATCTAACATTCTCTGGAAATACTACTTGGGTCAAGTGATGTCCCATGGATATGTCAAGAAATTCATCTGACACCCTTAAAGCATTCCACCCAAGTATTATAAATTCCATTAGGATTTCCCACCAAATTTTGTGATGTCATCTAGACATATTTCCCAAGTAATGTGGTTGCATCATTGTCTTTAATCCAGGTCTCACGATGTCCTTGAAATAATTCAACCATATCATGTGATTTACTATGGGCATGACATCCAGATCATGTGACACCCACCATACATGGCATCTAGGTCATGTGACATACTCCAAACATTTTATATAGATCATTATACACTATTGGGTCATATAATCTTGATGAAACCTTTTGGATATGACATCCATGTCATGCAACGCCCTCTAGACATTTCAGCTTTGATCATGTGATGTTATCCATTCAAGACATTCAAAATATGGGGCATTTTATGGAAAAGTGAAATGGATCATGTGATTGTATTTTGAAATGTCTTTTAGAAAACCATGGCATGTCCAAACATCCTCAAGTTGTTCCCAGATATCCTCAAGTATAATAGGCAGATAATCAATATGTATTGGATTAGGAAATTTGGACATGTTAGGTAGACATCTCAGGACTTGATAACCTTGTCTAGTGAACACATCTAGGAATACCCCTAATCTAACTATATGAAATTTAATTACTACCATAAATAATTTACGAAGACACCGTCTTAAGGCCTAAGTTCAAATAGGAACACACCTCTGTGTATGTCCCTCCACCTCCCCAACATTCTAACCATCAGGACCTAATCTATCCCTTTGGATTAATATTTTCCATCAACCACTTTTTTTTTGAGAAGATACAAAACTATGAGAACTTTTATTCATTCCATAAATAGGATACATATTATTCCTTCTTAATATCCTTGCTCAAATAGAAACTTGTATTACTGAATTTACCTCCATTTTTATGGCATTAATACCACTAGGACTCAATATATCCCATGGGTTCAACATTCTTCCTGATCCATTGATGGATTTAGAATATAGTTAAATGATGATAACTCTGATTCCTACAATAACGAATAATCATAGGATATCATCCTAAGGCCCAAGGTCCATATAAAACACCCCTTATGGTTTTCTATAACACATAACCACCACATCCATATGTAGTGAGACTAATTACATGTTACCCCTTATTTGTCACACTGAGTTGGGATCACATGGGATTAGGTTTTTCCAATAAACATATCTTTTTCTTAAGAAATATCTAGCAGAAATTTCAACCACAATGTCCATCCCGGATTTTGGGTATGATATGACTACATACATAAAAGGGAATCCACCTCAGGGAAAGTACTTAGGGAATAATCAAACAATAATGAATCTAATTACTTATATTACTTGGAAATGTAGGATTCCATTAAATGGATCGAACTCAATAAACTATTCCTAAGTGAAATCATATATCTCTTGGTAGAAAGATGTCAAACAGAATGGGTTCATATAACTATTTGGGTTCTGTTTGCAATTATAAATAGTATGCATAGGATGCCTCATAATGGATTAGTTCAATACTCAATATATTAATCACCTCATTAGATGGGATTAAACTTCATAGTTCTTGGTCATATGGATTCAAATTTTATGAAGCTACCCATTACAAATAAATAAAAGGGGATGTATGAAGAGTCTCATATACATATAGATAGAATCAATAATAGGAACCTCTTTATTCATGTAAATATTGAGAACATGTTCATTTTGTGAGGGTAACAATCCCTCTATTTGGATTCTGAAGAGATTCATGAACATATCTTTAATCTAGAAGAGCCCCCCAATGTATAACATAATTTCCGCCAAAAGGTTGTGATAATTCTGGCCACACATAGACTCAATAAATGTGAGTTCCTAAGTGTTCTTGGGTCTGAAACACCTATTGAATACCTTCCTTTGGAAATCAAGTTTGTACTCAGTTATGGATGTGCGAGCAATTGGAAGTGTCTATGGAAGAATAAAAATCGAGAACCTAAAATTAATTATTATAAAGATATTTGACTCACTAGAATAAACATTTGGGTCAAACATCATGTTTCTATTTTTAATTAGAAACGGAAATGGTGAAGCTGATGTGAAATCATTCTAAGTTGACATCTCCATCATAATATAAAAAGGATGGACTACCCAATTCCCATCAAGATATTTTATTCCTTCCAGGTGGGTGATATTTCATGGAAATCATTCAACTTTATCTTTTATTCGAGAATGATATTGCGTATTTTATCTTAATCAATTAAATTCCTTAAATCATAAATCTCTTTTAGAAACAAATGTTATTCTTCATGTATGGATTCTTATTTTTTCTAAAATATATTCTTTCTTAATATTGTTATTCTCTCTTTCAATTTTAAAATTTTTTGGATTATATTATTTCAACTCTATTTTGGGCATAAACATTATTTGAGCCACCAATTATTCATCTTCAAAGCTGTTACTATCATCACTGGTAAAATAAACATCATTCAGATTTTCCATAATAATTTTTTATCAGAATCATCATTATTAATTTCATCATCTACAACACTATCATCAGTTTTATCACATTTGGATCCAAAGTATATTTTTTATGTTTATATGATATCATTTTATTTTCATTTGAAAATGAATTTCATTATTATGTATTATTCGTAAAATATATTCTAAACTTTCTATCCACCTCATCACTATATCCATCATTATTTTGTCTTGGAAAATTTTCAAAAAAAATTCCAATGGCTCTATATCTAAAGCACATTAATAGTAATTATCCTTTATAATTCCATGTACATCATTTCACATTTCTATAATACAAAAACATTAATTCATAAAATGTTTTACGAACCTTAACATATGTGTTGGATTGCATAAATATTACCTTGGTAACATCCTTAAATATTCATTTAAAGATTTGAATGAAATATCCCAATCAAGATTTTATTTACTCTTCATAGGCTTCTGTCTTCTCATTTGAAATGGGATGAAAATGCTGTGTGAATTATTAGAAGAGATAGTTACAGGGTCCCAATATTATAAAGATGATTCCATTAAATCAATTATATCAAAAATATACTTATAATATTTTCAATAACTGTGGAATCTTCCAATTTCTCACTAATACATGTTATGACTATAGGGGAAATAGTATATCCTTGGGGGTTGGGTTTAGTAGTGGTTTTAATTACCAATAAATCGTTGCATGGTGGTTTTTCAAAACCGCTGTGAAATGATATGTTGGGAACATTTTCATAGTTTTTTTAAAAAAGTGGCACAAATTGATTTCATAGTAGTTTTTCATTTCTATTTTTCTTAATTTTCAGATTTATTACTTATTTATGTATTTCTTTTCTTCTTTTCTTTTTATTACTAATAATTGTTATTATTAATTTAATATCATTCTCCAATATAATTAAATATTTTTTATTACTTTTATTTATTATATATCCACAATCCAAGAATGTGGCATGAATATCTTGAATAAATTAAGTATATTTATGGGATGGATGAGATTTGAACTTATTATTTATTTGTTATTCTCTAATGGCTTTAGCAACCCAACAAACTCTTCATGTGGTGAGTAAATAAAATTTAATATACCAACAAATATATACATAAAAACATACAAATACATATACACAAATAATAATATCGAGAACTAATAACAATTAATAGATAATTATTAATAATTAAAAGTTAATAAAACCCAAAAAATACATAAACATAAATAAAAAAGAAATAATAAAAAATAAAAAATCATTAATAAACAACAGAAAATATTTAAACATTAATGATTAATTTTTAATATTTTATATTTAATACTAAATATTTATTATTTAATAATTTCTAATTAATTATTAATAACTAATAAATAATATATATTAAATAATAAACATTAAATAATTAATTATATGGGCAATAAAAAATGAAAAAACTGAATAAATCATAAATAGAAAATAATAAAACAGTAAATAATTAATAATTAGTAAATAAAAAAATATTAAATAAATGAAAGTAATGTAATAAAAGATTAAAAATAAAAATAATATGTAATAATATATAATATTATATACCAAATAAATAAATAATTAACTATCTAATTAACTAAAGTTATCCAATGACATGTTAACAATAAATGTTGATAAATAGGTAATAAGTTAATAACAAATTAATAATAAGTCCACAAAATATTTAAAATATATAATAACATAATATGTAAAAAATAATAAGTGATAAATTAAAAATATTATAAATTAAATATTAAATATATATAATTATATATAAATGAATTTAAATACAACTATATATATATTATAAAAATATAAAAATAGCATTTCATTTACCTATATGCATATAAATACGATCACAAAGAGATACAAACACACCGACCAATAGAAAACATGTAAATATATATACCAACATCAAATATATGAACATATATTAATGGATATAAATATATGTAAAATTAGGATTAAATGAAAAATTATATATCAATGTATATTCATAAATGAAATTAATATAATTTATAAATAAATATTGATAAATATATATGTATTATAATGAAATATACATATATTTATAGAAATTCAAAAATATATATATGTATATAATGCATAATAAGTCACCAAAAAGAGGGAAAATTAAAATAATTGCAACACTATTAAACCAATAAAACTTTTAATCCATTGAATAAAATCATGAAGGGCCCCATAAGAATTTGAAAAATCTCTTAAAATAATCTGACATCACATCGAATGTCTAAAAATCCATGTATTAAAAAAAATTAGTTTTTTAGGCCTTTTAGACCTTTTGACCTCAAAAAAATAATTTCATAGGTCCCCCTAGTTAACACGATGTAGACCCTATCTCAGGCTTCAATTTGATATGTTCTAGAGCTAAAAAACACCCAAATCAAATGGTATCGCCATTTAATTTTGACGCACAATTTTTAAATTCTTTTAAAATTAAAATAAATTCTATTTTATTAATCATCAACAAATTTTTATATAATATCATTCTAGATCATTTCATAATTCTTTATTTTGATGGTTGTAGAGATAAAACAAGCACTAAAATCAAATGTTTTGTTCTTTTGATGATGTGATGTGTTTTTGAGTAAATTAAATTTTATTTCCTTATTTTTAGTAGTGATTTATGAAAAATAGCTTCTAATTTATAGTGGTTTTAAAAATAACCTCTAAATAATGATGAATAAATATTTAGCAGTAGTTTTCAAAAGTGCTGCAAAAAATCCAACATGAAATTGATTTCTTCTTATGGTGTATGTTTCGTACAATTTAATTAAATCTTGTAAAAAAAATACTATAGTTTCATCATCATCCATTTTAAGATCTACATATATCAATCTTCTGATATGATACATTTCATTCTTCACTTATATATTTTTTTCTAGAATTTTCTTCAACTTTCTCAAATGTCGTTGGATAATCCAATAATTTAATGCCTTATAAATTCACATTAAAAAGTGATTAAATAATTGAATATATGAATCACTAATCCATACCTAAATTATTCTTATTAATAACTATTAATTAATGAACCTCAATTGGAGGAGGAACACCATATATAGTATCTTCATGTAATATATAGCCAATTGATATAAGATAATGTATCATTTTTTCCTTGTATATATGATATTTCTTCCCATCGAAGACAATAATCCACATACTATTCACTATGTTCGCAACATTAATGGTAGATTCCATTTTTGTAAAAAATTTAAAAAGTTCACATGGATGACCTTTTTCTTTGATACCAATTGAAAGGAAAAATAAGGATCTGTGTGATCCCTAAGATGGGGATGGGGTGAATACGTGTTATTATCTTTTATGTTTTCTATCATTTGAAATAGTTTTTACCATCTGTTAGTGAGAATAATGTATGTTAGAAAAAAACATACACACCCAACAGAACACAAGTATTTAAAATGTTCACTTCTCGACAAGAGTATCTAGTCTATGATATGGGTTGGATATAATCTTAGAATAAAAACCACTAAAAAATTATTTTTCTGGTTATATTATGTAGTGAATATCAACACTTTCATAACACTATAGTACATTAATAGTGAATGTGCTCTTCATATAAATAATATGATATTAAAATTTGTTATAGTAACAAAATAATCATCACCAATTGGGATCAACATTTTCACTATGTTTCTTGAACTTTCATCGCAATTTCCTTTTTACAAGTTATTTTTCTTCCTCATAACATTTTTAATGGTCCATTAAAAGAACATTAATATCAACTTTTATATATAAACTTGTATATATGGTACCATCATACTAGTACTCTTAGTCAGGTACCCTCAATTTTATTCCCTCTATCTGGTACATCTTTTTTCTGATACCACCAGATTCCATATTTTTTCAATCATCTATTCAACTTATTAATCTAACACCACTAGATAGGGAGACTCTTCATGGTATAAATTTCTTAAGTTCTTTTATATTTGATACTTCAATAAGGGATCTCTCAATATATTTGTTTGGAACCTCAATCGATGAATAATTATTCCATCCTCATCAACTTAATCAACATATTTTTAGGGTACTTTATCTACTTTCTATTAGTAATTCTACTTCAAAACAAGTGAAGTGTGAACATAAAATTCAAAGATCCTCCCTAAAAATTGAATATCCCAATCAAATATTTTAAAAAATTTCATTATTTAAACAGCCACACAATTAGGATTCCACAATATCCATAGAAATTTTCATTAATAATCACCATCAATAATATTCAAACCATCATAAAATCATATCTAGAATCATGATTCATCAATTATGATTAATGGAGTGTTGAATGATATGACCTACATCATTAAATTATATCTCTTAAAAATACATTTCAATGATCAAAAACCATCATAGGGGTTTTCTTCATAGTAACTTATCTCTCAAGTAACCTAAAATGGTTATTCATTGTCTATTCAACCTATAACTGATGGATAAGCATAAATATATCAATTGAATTTTATTGTTCAAAAATCTATATCAATGGATCATTTATGAATTCTCTATTTGATACTATATTTATAAACAAATGTCAATTTTTTCAACAATCATTATTATTTCCAATAAACTGATTAAATTTATTTACATTCCATCGATCCTAATCTTTCATAATACATCCATGTCAAAAGATTTTATGGAAAATATTTTTTCAATTGAAATTTATAAATAATTTTATAGTGGAATTGAAACATTTCATCAGAAGACATTGTGCTCATTTTTTTTCTGGTCAGACATTTTTTATGACTTCCACAAAGCATCTATCCATTGGTCATTCAAACATTCATCTGTCAAAAAACAGAAACTATAATCATGAATAACATTATATAAACATGATGTTTATGTAATTTTATTATCCACAAGGAATCAATCGATTTAAATTATTGAAAATCATTATCTAATGGAACTATAAATGAAATTGGATGAAATTTAGGGACACCCACCATCCAGTTACTCCAGTTCAATAGACTCTTTTATTTAGAATTGTTTTGTTTACAATAATCCACATTACTCTGACAACTCGCCTTTAAATTTAATTATCCACATTTTTATGTGATTTATGTTTTATAAAAAAAATAAAACACTAAATCAACCCTTATTTATTCGGAACTATCTTTTTATTAATAACTCATAACCTATTGGTCTCAATTTTTTATTTTTTTATTTATTTTTAAACAACATTCATACTATATTAATGTTTTTATTAATTCATAATAATTTGATATAGTGGTGTTTTTCATAGAATCTATCATTGTTCCATTATATTTTCATTTCATTGAATGAGTATCAATGAGTCTTTCTATTATATGATAAATTTTTTTCATACAAGGGATTATAAAATGAGAACAATTGTTATTAATATTTGAAGCATTTAAAGGAAAATTTCACTAGTTATAATACCAAATTCTTGATCATTTTTTCTCTTAATATCTCTCTTATTCTCAGTAGTTTTAAACTTATTAAACTAGTATATTATAATTTCCATATAATCAATAAAATTAGCATAAACTATATCCATGGATAACATATAAATTAAAATAATAAAAAATGTAAAACCAATTTATTTTAGTGTGAAGAAATACATACTTTTAGATATGATAATATTAACATCAAGGAATCATCTTAGACCAAATACATACCATCAAGGCCTGGGAAAAGACATTACACTTTTTATCAAGTCCACATTAAAGACTTCATGTTTACCATAATTCTTGTAACCAGGAAATCCTTTATAAATTGGTTTTAATACACCAAAAAACAAAATTGTTTGTCTTCTGAGACCCACTCATGCATCAAGGGGATATATAATTTTTGGACCCATCTATCACTTAATTAATTCAAATGAATTAAATATATAAAATAAATTAGTAACAATACAATTCATAAGAAATGTTCCTTACTAATCAAAAATACATATGCATTGGAATAATAAACATATAATATGTAAATATGTAACACCCCAAGATCTTATAGTACGTTATCTCATTAATGTAATTTAATAGTTTGCGCTACACGCAACACCGAGTTCAAATGCACAATGACTTACCAACCTAGTTGTTAAAAAGAGGTTATGAATAGTATTAACTGAATTTTAAACATTATATAATCCTTATAATTTTATAATCTATATTATGAGTTTCTTAGATATAATTTAAGAACAAATTAAATTTTTATCAAATAAAAGAAGTATTTTTCAAAAAATGAAATTTTACATCCTTTTAATAGTGAACCCTTTTTAAATCCTACATTTGACAATTTTATATATTAAATTTCAAAAAATAAAATACTTCTTCATAATCTAGACATTAAAAATTAGTTTGGTAAATTTTTGGTACTTTTTTGATAACTTTAATATTTTGATGAATAGTGAAAATTACTACATTTTAATTAAAAACAAATTTTTTAATTGAAATAATAAATAGTTATAAATTAGGAATTTGAATGTTTTGGAAGTATAATTAGATTATATTTTTATATTTTAATATAATTTAGTTCATAATAAGTAATTTCACATTTAAATTTGACATAAATAATTGTCAGTCTTTTGATAGTTATTATTTCATAAAAATAAGCTTTTTATTTAGACAATGGGAATTAATTTTAAATTTATTTCGGCCACTTGTATGTTTTGAATTGGGAAAAATGGATACCATATTTGGAATCAAGTGGTCCAAGTTGTGTAAATAAGAAACTTTTATTTTTAGACATTAGGAATATTTACATCAGTAAATATTTTATTTACTGTGGTTAAAGGGGTGAATCCAGTAAATATGGTTAAAAAGAATATTATAATAATAATTAATAACCATAAAACATGTCCTAACCTTATTTGATGAGTCATGTACGACCATGGGTTTCCTTTGGTCGATTTTGGGACCTTGTGGAGCCACTTGGGAGTGATAATGACATTTTATATTAAATACTCTAAAGTAATGAAAAAAATAACAAAATAAAATATTTTTTAATAAAACAATTATTATATGAGGTAATATAATTGATAAATTAAACAATAAATATTAATTATAAATATAAATAGATTTAGACCATAATGGTGTTTTATTTATAATTTTTAGACACTATATAATTTAATTTATTTTTGACACAATGATGATGCAGTAATTTTCTTATTAATGAAATAATTAAATAATTGATAATTTAATTATCCAAATAAATTTAATTTGTAACTTTTTATGAATTCAACTAATTTTATATGTTGATATATAATTTTAGGGTTATTTAAAATATTTTTTTTCAAATTAACAATGTCGTTATTAATTTAACAAAAACAAAATAGAAAATAGTGTCAAAATTGTCATAAAAGAGTTTTTAAAACAAATATTATATTATTATTTGATATTCCATTCCAAATAATCTAAGGATCATAAAAAGGGATTTGATAATATTATATATTTCATTAATTAACCAATTGTGGTTCTCTTAGATGTTTATTGTAATTTTATTACCCATATAGTGCTAGAATACATGAAGAAGCTGTAAAAGTTAAATTATTTATCATAGAGTTGAATCTAAAAGATAAGGTTAAAATGGTAACCTAAACTCGTATAAAACCTATTGGTTGAGAGTATTTCGACCCATACCCACTTTAAATTTGAAATTAATCAATTTGGATCCATTATAAACTGAATATGATTTTATTATAAAATAATATTTCAATCTTTTCCTAAGGTGCCCATCACCCCTATTATAAATGGGAACTTCCCCTTCTCTCAAATTCACACCTCCAAAGCCATTTGGATCAGCCAACCCCTACCCAAATATCCTCCCAACTATCCTACCTTCATCCTAGATGCATTAAATTGGTTATAAATCCATCCTAAGGATCCCTTTTGATCAATGAAAAATGAAGAACCCAAAGAAGAGGGAATGATTTCACCACCCTCTTTCAAGATCTTTTCTTCTTCCACTTACACTTTCGTTGTTATTACCATACCAGTATAATAACTATAGTACCATATAATGATGAGTAATATGTATATAAATAATGAAAATAAAATTATAATACCTATGTAAAATAAATATACCATCTAATTCAACATCTTTGATGAAATGATATTGTCGTGTGTGCGTACGTATGGATTACCGTATCCACGGTGTGATGAGATTCATTTCCACGTTCACCATTAATCGAAAATTATAAATATATATATTACTAATAAGTATGTAATATATTACATAATAATGATACTGGATATATATATATATGTATATATATATATACTTACATATATCTTATTCACTTAATTCCGTTCAATACGATATGAAAACAGAAACAGCGTTTACGCGTACGTACGGAATACCGTCTCTATAAACGATGTTTTAGATTTCATATATATATATCTATTATAAATAATTATATTCGAAATATATATGATATATAAATCAATGGTTATATTCTCGAAGTATTTTAATCATGATCTAAATGATACGATCAAGAATGACAAGTTAAATTACATAAGATAAAGAAAGTTATTATTTCCCTATAAGTTAATTTAACATGGAAATTATTATTATATGGGTTGTATAAATTCATAAATGAATCATGTATGATTTCATAAATATTAATATGGTTCTATTATATTTTAATAACATACTACGGTCCATATATAGGAGGTTAAACATACCCTCGACTAAAGGAAAGTACAGGGTAAGGGGTTTCTTATCTGACATTTAATTCTCTGAGATTTCCATTGTTTGACAATTATTTATTGATTTTAGTGTATTTTTTACATCCATTTGATATATATTATAATTATTCTGTTTATATTCATGGTATTCTGTGAATGATTTTGTGGTTATTAACTTTTTTTCAAATGACTAGATTGATTACAACATGGTAAGGGTTAATTTCACAATCTCATTATTATCTGAGGTTGTTTTTAATTAAGTATATACTAGGATATATTTATTCTACATGTCCATAATTCATGAAATAATTTTCAAAGGGATTATTTTACGTTACTTTTTTTTACTAAAACATCATTTTATATTTTTTAAATATTTATTCTACTATATCATTCTCGTTAATGTCAATGTTTTCAAAATGATTTTTTAAGGATTTATCTATATGGACATGAATGTTTAAAAATGTTAATTCCTTTCAAAAGATTCAAAGTGGTATGAGACACTTTGATTAAAAAATTCTTTAAATTTCTTACTTTATAAATTGTGTGACTTTTATATATTTTCATAAAAAATGATATTTCTCTAAAAGAGTTTTACAAATCATTTTCATCTACATCAACATCCTTTGATGGATTTTAATATTTTAAGTATATTTATTATGATACAAATATTCCATACTGTATTGAAAGTTTTGTGATATGTTTGAATGTGGATGTGTTATTATAATACCATTTATGTTTTATGGATAAAGTATTGACATTTATTATGCTAGTTTTAATACGAATGATTATGTTATATTTCAACCTTTTCTTAAGAAGAATGTATATGACTAGTATGTTCTAGGTTGGGGACCACTAAAAGTAAGCCCTCTGGTTGGGGTCCAATTACAGAAGACCCTCCGTGTTGGAGTCTGGTTACGTAGGCTCTCTGGGTTGGAGTCCGGTTACAGAGGCTCTCCTGGTTGGAGTCCGATTACAGAGGTTCTCTGGGTTGGATTATGGGTACAAAGGCTCTTTTAGTTGGAGTCCCGTTACAGAGGATCTCTGGGTTGGGGTCTGTTAATAGTTATCCCCTAAGTCTAGGCACAATACCATGACACAAAAATTAATGTCTGGTACAAGACATTCCCTCATTATGTAATGTGTTAATACTTGTGATTATTTGACTTGTGAAATATCTGTGTGCATGTTTATATGGTAATGTTTGATTTATTTTTTTCCTATTATGTTCATGTTTATGTTTAAAAGGCTACTGTTTTTATTACACATCTTACCTTAAATGTTTATAACATTTTCTAAACTATTTACCATTACTGAGCATCTGATCTCACCCCCTTTTTATGTTTTATTTTCCCAGGATCCCAAGAAGTTTTTTATGTTTGAGATGTAGGGTTAAGATAAGGGAACAATTGAATTCTCAAAGTATTAACTTATTATTTATTGTATTTTGGAAATTGTAATGTAACGTTCATGTATGTAATCTATTTTCCAAGACTGGTAAACTAATAATTATTCAGGAGTTTATTCATTTTAATAATGACATTTTATTAAAATAATGCACTGACTTTGGGAATCTTGGGTCAAGGTGTAATAGCTGGTATCAGAGGAAGTTTACTAATAACCTTGGAAACTAGATTTGTATAAACTTGGATTAGAGCACATTACACTAAGATACTATTTGAGGATTAGTATAGAATAACTTCCTAGAATATTGGTAATGTGGTGATTTTGTGTCTTTTCCATGAAAAAACATCCATGGCTCGATATAAGAAGGTAGAGGTGGCTCTGGCACAGATGTACCTAGGGGTAAAAGCCAAAACACCACTTTCAGCTAGACTTGAATGAGAACTAGTACACGACAATGGTCTATGTTGCACTCTTGTTTACGACACTCCTGGGTGATATGCTTATGATAATTATCGTTTTATATACAAACTATTATAAAGGTTTTATGATTATATTCCTCCTAAAAGAATTTTTTTTGATTCTGTATTATATCCATAAACTATTCAATTTACATTAGGTATTTTACATATTTGTAATTATGAGTTTCGATTAATAAATTGACCTAGTTAATGACATTGTTTAGAAATGGTGCCGAGTAGAAGGAATGAGAACTCCAGCAATACGTATGATCCAAAGCGTAAGAAGGGTCATATCATTCTTGGTATTAATCCAGCATTTAGTAGGGAAATAGTCTCCCATGTATTCTCAAAATATTAAGAAATAATATCATGTTTTTGTAAGATATGTAATGAATTATCTATGTCCTATGTCTTCGAAGGGAAGTAGGAGAAGAAAAGTATGGTAGAGAGAAAGATGGATAAATGGAAGATGGGAAAGAAGGATTTTCCCATATGTGAAAAATGTGGAAATAATTACCTTTGTAAACGCTTGAAGGGAATGAGAGTTTGTTATAAGTGTGGAGAAAAAGGTCACCAAGTATGTGATTTCAAGGGTAAGAAAAAGGTTTCAAATGTAAAATGCTTCAGCTGCAAGGTGTTGAGACACTACGTGAATAAATCTCCCAGTCAGCAGAGTATACCGCAAATGATGTTATTGGATAATAATCAAGTTATGATACTACCTCATATGAAGATGAATGACTGGTGTTCTTATGTTATTATTATAGAATTATTTCATTTTAGGGTTGTATCAATATTATACCGGATATATGAATTATGGAGATAAATAAGGCTGGTACTACAGTACTATTTTACTGAGGATTTGAGATTATATGGTTCTAAGAAAAGTGTCTTAATCGTAAGATAAACTTTTTGGAAAATACATCGTTGAAGGAATGGTAATACTTAATATGGTCTTGATCACGAGGTTGTGATTTTGGAATAAGAGATGGATGATTTGGATAAAATATAATGGATATTCATGACTAACATGGAACTGATTAATAGTTTGTTTAATTCATCATTGTTGGAATATTCAAAAAAATTTGATATAGGGAATATATTCAGTATTATATAAAGGATAAAAGAGAATGAATGTAATTAATACTGTTTTATGGTAATTCTAGGTGTTTCCATGTTTTAAAATAATACATGATGAAGGTGTTCACATGTTATTACATGGAAAAAATGATCTTCATTGTTTTTAACATCCTTATAAATTTTGGTCTCTCAGTTCGCATAGAAGTATTTTGGATAAGTATAAAGGTAGGAATAGATTAATTTTGAAATTGGAAACTATTATTATGGTTACATTTGGATTGTCATGAAAAGGACATCCCCTAGGTTGGTCAACAACCAGTCACGTCCGGCAGGGCCGCGAGACTTGTACCCGCAACGGATGGGTGACAAGGGTGCATCACCTACCACTGGCCTATGTGATGTCCTAAATTGTATAATGCAGTTTTTTAAAAGGTGAGATATGTGAATTATAAATTCATTATTTTTGGAACCCTATATGATTAGGGTAAAAGGAATATCATTTTTGAAATTTTTTGGAGTAAAATATGAGTTTGTGGTTGGAATTAGTTGAAGAATGAAACCCTACATGTCATGTATATATATATATATATATAATTTTCCCCTCCTATTCTATGGGTAAATTAATTATTAAACTTTAGGGAATGGATCTAAAACCAAAAATGTGTTATCTGAATACCTTATGTTTTGTTGAACTGATGATATTCTAAATCATAAAGAATTAATGAATTTGAGGCCCTCAAATTTACATTTTTTTGTGATTGATGACCTCAATCACTCCCTAAAAATATTTCCGTTTTCCGTCTAATTAAGTGCCTTAATTTCAATCAATTTTCTCGTAATTGAGAACATAATTTGGTGGTAACTTTTTCATTTTCCTTTCCCTCTTATTAAGACTAAATTTTATTAACCCAGTTTTCGTTGTGGGTTTTCCACAAAGGTATTTCAATATTTTTAACAATTTGTTTTTGAATAAAATTTTGAAATTTATACGACACAATTTATTGAAGGAGGGTATAATGTAAAAACCCAAGATCTCAAAGTACGTTATCTCACTAAAGTAAATTAATAGCTTGCGCTACACGCAACACCAAGTTCAAGCGCAGAACGACTTACCAAACTAGATGTTCAAAAACAATTATGAATAGTATTAACTGAATTTTGAACTTTATATAATCCTTATAATTTTTGAATCCATATTATGAGTTTCTTATCCATAGTGTATAACAGATTCATTTTTTCAGAAAAAAGAAGTATATTTCAAAAAATGCAATTTTACACCCTTTTAATAGAGAACCCTTTTAAAATCCAATATTTAACACTTATATATCTTCAATATGACAAAATAAAATTCTTCTTTAGAATCTAGATATAAAAACTTAGTTTGTATAAATTTTTGGTACATTTCTGATAACTTTCATATTTTGATGAATAGTGAAAATTATTAAACTTTAATTAAAAAAACTTTTTGAATCAAAATAATTAACAGTGATAAATTATTAATTTTAATCTTTTAGAATTATAATTATATTATATTTTTATTATTTAATTCAATTAAGGTAATTATAAGTAATTTCACATTTAAATTTTACACAAACAAGTGTCAATCTTTCGATAGTTATTATATCATAAAAACACGCCTTTTGTTTTGACAACGGGAATTAATTTTAAATTAATTTCTGCCACTTATGTTTTTTGAATTTGGAAAAATGGATACCGTATTTGAAATCATAAGGTCCAAATTATGTAAATATGTATCTTTTATTTTTATACATTATGAATATTACTTCAGTAAATATTTTATTTACCATGGTTAAAGGGGTAAATCTAGTAAATAAGGTTAAAAAATAATATAATAATACAAAATTAACTTAAACATTTTCCTAAACTTGTTTTATGAGTCAATTATAACTATGGGCATCCTTGGGTCGATTTTGGGACCCCATGGAGCCACTTGGGAGAGATAATGACATTTTATATTAAATAATCTAATGTAAAGACAAAAATAACAAAAGAAAATATCTTTTAATAAAACAATTTTTATATGAGGTTATTTAATTGATAAATTGGACTTTAAATATTCATTATAAAGATAAAAATATTTCCTACATAATAATATTTTATTTATAATTTTTAGACATTATATAAGTTAATTTATTTATGACACAATGATGATGTAGTAATTACCTTATTAACGAAATATTAAAATAATTGATATTATAAACATCCAAATAAATGTAATTTGAGACTTTTTATGAATTAATCTAATTTTATAGGTTAATATTACTTGATATGGTTATTTAAATAACATTTATTTGAAGTAATAAAGCTGTTATGAATTTAACAAAAACAAAATAGAAAATAGTGTCGAAATTGACATAAATGTTTTTTTAAAACAAATATCATATTATTAATTGTTATTACATTCCTAATAATCTAAGGATAGTCCAAAGGGATGGAATAAAATTATATATGTCATTAATTAACCACTTTAGGTTCCCTTTGATGTTTATATTATGTTTATTAACCATATAGTGTAAGAATACAAGAAGAAACAGTAAAAGTTTAATTATTTATCTTAGAGTTGAATCTAAAAGATAAGGTTACAATGGTAAATTGAACTTGTATAAAACCAATTTTTTGTTATTATTCCGACCCATATCAACTTTATATTTTAAATAAATCAATTTGGAGCCATTATAAACAGAATATTATTTTATTGTAAAATAATATTTCAATCCTTTCCAATGGTGCCCCTCACCCCTCATATAAAAGGGCAATTACCCTTGTCTCAAATTCACACCTCCAAGGCCATTTGGCTCGGCCAAACCCTTAAATATTTTCATCCCAACTATTATACCTTCATTCTAAAGGCATTACTTTGGTCATAAAGACATCTCGATGATCCCTTTTGAACAAATCAAAAGGAAGAACCCGAAGAAGTTGTAATGATTTCACCACCCTCTTTCAAGTTCTTTTCTTCTTCCACTTACTCTTTCTATGATATTACCACACCAAAATAATAACTCCAGTACCTTATATATACTGTGATTTTATTATAAATATGGAACAGGCATATTAATTATTCTATTAATCCTATTAATGGTAATGTCACCATGCGTGTGTTTGTTTGGCTTACCATCTCCACGTCGTGGTGTAATTTGTTATTCAACACTATGTTATTTGGATTGATATAATGAAGAGTAATATGTATATTAATAATAAAAATAATATGATAATGTCTCTGTAAAATAAATATACCATCCAATTCCACACCTTTAGGGAAATGATATTGTGCTCATGCATACGTATAGATTACAGTCTCCATGACGTGATGAGATTCACTTCCATATTCACCATTCATCGATGATTATAAAAATAGATTTTACTAATAAGTATATAATATATGACATAATAATGATACTGGAGATATATATATAGATATATATGTATTTTTTTTCTTACATATATCTTATTTACTTACTTCCGTTCAATGTGATATGAAAACCAGAACATCATTTATGCATATGTATGGCCTATTGTCTCCATAAATGGTGTTTTCCATTTCATATATATATATATTATAAATAATTATATTCTAAATATATATGATATATAAATCAATTTTTTATTCTGTAAGTATTTAAATCATGATCTAAATGATACGATCAAGAATAACAAGTAAAAATACGTACGATAAAGAAAGCAATTATTACCCGAAATGTTAATTTAACACGTAAATTATTATTAAATGTGTAGTATAAAGTCATAAATGAATCATGTTTGATATCATAAATATTAATATGGTTCTAGAATAATTTAATAACATTCTATGGTCTTTATATAGGATGTCAAACATATCCTTGACTAAAGGAAAGTACAAGGTACGAGGTTTCTTATCTCACATTTAATTTCGTGATATTTCCATTGTTCGCTGCTTATTTATTACATGTGGTGTATTTTTTACTTCCATTTGATATATATTATCATGATTATATTTATATTCATGGTATTCTGTGAATTATTTTGTGGTTATAAACTTTTTTTCATATGACCTGATTGAATACAATGTGGTAAGGGTTAATTTCACAATCTCTTTATTATTTGAGGTTGTTTTTAAGTAAGTATCTACTGGGAAATATTTATTCTCCATGTCCATGATTGATGAAAGAGTTTAAAAATGGATTCTTTTAAAGTATTTTTTTTACTAAAACATCATTTTAAATTTTTGAATTATTTATTCTTCTATATCATTCTCATTAATGTCCATGTTTTCAAAATGATTTTTAAGGTCGTATATATATAGACAACAATGTTTTTAAAATGTTAATTCCATTAAAAAGTTTCAAAGTGGTATGGGACAATTTTATTTAAAAATGTCTTTAGATTTATTCCTTTCAAAATTGTGTTACTTTTAAAGGATTTCATGAAAATGGAAATTTATCTCAAAGAGTTTTATAAATCATTTTCATTTATATCGAAATCCTTTGATATATTTTATTCTTGTTTGAAGTAGATTTATTATGACACAAATATTCCATATTTTATTGAAGGATTTTTTATATATTTAACAATGGATGTGTTATTATTATACCATTCATGGTTTATGGATAAAGTGTTGACATTTATTATGCTAGTTTTAATACAAATGATTATGTTATATTTCAACATTTTTCATAAGATGTATGTATTGGACTAGTATGTTCTGGTTTGGGGACCGGTAAAAGTAAGCCCTCCAGTATGGGGTCCGGTTATAGAAAACCCTCTGGGTTTGAGTCCGGTTACCGAGGATCTCTGGGTTGGAGTCTGGTTACAGAGGCTCTTTGGGTTTTAGTCTGGTTATAGAGGCTCTCCGGGTCGGAGTCTCGTTATAGAGGCTCCACGGGTTGGATTCCAGTTATAGAGGCTCTCCAGGTTGGGGTTCGGGAAAATATAACCTCTATGTCCTGAAACAAGGCTTTGAAACAAAAATTAATGTTTGGTATTATACACTCCCTCATTATGAAATTAGTTAATACATGTGATTATTCGACTAGTAGAATATCCATGTGCATGTTTATATGGTAATGTTTGGTTTATTTTCTCAATAATATGTTCATGTTTATGTTTAAAAGTCTATTGTTTTTATAAAACATCATTACTTAAAAGTTTATAACTTCTCCTAAATTATTTACCCTTACTTAGCATCTAAGATCACCCCTTTTTTATGTGTAATTTTTTTCAGGATCCCAAGAAGTGTTTTATGTTTGAGATGTTGGGTTACGCTTAGGGAACAATGGAATTATCAAAGGAGTTTTTTTGTGTTTTATGTTGGAAATTGTAATTTAAAGTTCATGTATGTAATCTATTTTCCAAGACTTCTAAACTGATCCATCTTTCAGGACTTGATTCCTTGTAATCCTTCCAATGTATTAAAATAATCCACCGACTTTGGGAATCTAGGGTTGGGGTGTTAAAAAATACATTCCATAGTCAATAAATGTGATAACATGATCCCAATACATCCATAGATATAATTGGGATTTTATTATTAGATCATATTCAAAATTAAATATTAGATACATTAAAGGATGGTTATATAGATGAAAACCCCGTTAGAGGAGCTTTAAAATTTTCTTAGAGAAAGAAGAATAAATACCCTATATATATTTGATAAACAGTTGTGAAAATATTTCATAAATAAAAGGGAATATAAATTTATATAATAACCCATGAAAAAAGGATTCATTATTTTAAAAACAAGTATGGAGACATTGGTAAAATTCATTAGCACATAAAAAATATAAAAGAAAACTCCTTTTCATTTTTATAAAGAAATAAGAAGATAATGAAAAAATAAGTCATGAGACACATGTAATTATTATTTTCAGGAAGATAACCATAATTCTTTTTAAATATTTATTTAGGTTTAAAAACCATTAAAAATTTTATTTTGAAAAAAAAGGCTATGTTCAAATATGTAGAGTGAAATATAAAAAAATAAGAACACAAATTATTATTCAAAATATAGTTATTGTGACCAACATCATTTACAATGTAATGATAATTCCTTTCAAAAAGAGGTAAACTAAATTACTGTGATCATAATAAATAATATAAATTTTTTATGAAAATAATATAGGATAGTATTGACAAGAATAAGAAAATTGATATAGAGGATGATGATTCTCTTCCAAAAAGAAGTGAGATTGTAAAATAACGGGTATAAATCTGGTAACTTTTGAATCGTAACAAATTAGACAACAAAAAATAAAAATAAAATTTAAATATAATCAATAAATATATTCATGGTAACAAATATCAATGTATAAGTATATAAACATCATAAATGAACATAGATGCACAATAAAAACATGACTCAGTGAATGGAATTTGAGATGAAGAAAACTTCCCGCTATAGAAATAGTTAAAATATATTACATTAAAAAATAGAACACGGTATCAACATGTTAATGTCTTAAATTTCATGATTATTATGGTAAAATATGTTCACATGGTTGGATATAGACCACATAAATATTAAATTTTGTGAATATGTTATATATCTCAATAAATGAAAATTGAGAAGATAAAACCATTTCTTTTTACTAATGAATTTCATGAATGATATTTAACCTCATGTATAAAAAATATATCGATCATAATAACATATTTAATAACCTTATTAAAATATATGAAATTATATGTTATCTAATTATTACCATTTATTACACGTATACTAATTGATTCATGTTTATTTTCATCATCGAATGTTAATAATTTCATTTGTTACATTATTGATTCATAATAATTATGATGGTTATTATTTATTGAAAAAGAGATCATAATTCCATGATTATTCAATATATTATAACAATTTTTATTCAAAGATATAGGAATTTCAATTTTCATTCCATGGAATCCATGGGTGTTATTTACAAAAATATAATCCATGATGAGCTAGTTTTCAGTAAATTACAAATATCAATGGGTTATTTTTTAATGATTTTTAATTATTATGTTACCCTTATGAAATATAATTCATTAAATATATTACCCCATAAAATCATATATATTCATAAAATGTGTTTCTATGACTATACATGTATTGTGGTTGTGAAAAAAACACATTGACTAGGGAGGTGTTATTACTCATGTACAAGTGTGTGGCAATCTCACTTTGAAATGGACATAAATAAAGTAAAAAATATACTATTACATATATATATATATTAATAATTATATTAAAAAAATATTAATCATTACATGCATTCTTATAACCATCGATTAATGGAACTGATGAAAAAACACATCATCCATCGAGGTGGAAGTCTGCACATATGAAAGGGTTCCATTATAATTTTTCAAACTATTTGGATGAAGGTAGAAAATTATTATTAAATAAAAACGAAAAAACCTAAATATAATAGTAATGATTATTTAATTATGCTAGTTTGTTTAGAATATATTTGGACGAATTATAAAAATAATGAAATGAATAAAATGAAAAAGGAGTGATTGTGTGTCTTTACCTTACTCCATGGGAAAACACCTTGAGCCTTCTTGGATCAGTATTTAAGTGGTAACATATCCTTAAGACCTTTTTATATATTCTTTATTTTAGAAATTTTGTTAGAATATGGTCAATCCAAAAGGCTAGTGGTGTATCGATAAGTGGGGGTGGTGGATGGAACCTTTTATATGTGAGAAGGTGGTAGTTTTTTAAATATTCAAATCTTTTCATTAATGGAACGTCACATTAATAGAAAAGTGACTATAAAAGTTCAAAATAATGGATATACTGTAAACCTTATTAAATAAATGATGTTAGAGTTTTCAACAAAATAACTATATTTAATAATTTTCACCTTTTAAAAATGTTGTACAAGGGTTACTATGAGGTTTTCTCACATGGAGGTTGCTGGATATGTTATCAATCAATTACTGTGTTAATTTGTTTTTTTATAATTTTATTCTCAAAAAATTTATTTTAAAATTGTTAGTAATGATAAATTAATTGAAATAATAATTCAACTATAAAGTTATGTTAGATATTAGAAATCAGAAGAAAGTTAGACCAAAAAAACTAAATTAGTAAGAGATGGAAAAAAATTGGTCTCTGTAATGTCCTTTTATCCTTGTCTAAAAGAATTATACAATTATATTCCACATTATATACCAAAATATGTAGTGACCTTGTGTTTTGGTACATGATTTTTACATAATTTTTAGGATAAAACATATAATAGAGATAAAAATCCATGATCAAATGGTTTACTGTCGTACAAAAATTAAGGTCAAACATAATTTGAACATAATAAAACATAAATATTTATTTAAAACTTTTATATTTTTCTATTAAAATACACATTATCCTTCATACAAGTAATCATCTGAGGATATAAATCAAATAAAGGGGTGAGATAAAATCCTAGTAAGAGGATGAAAAAGAAACACGAATTAATAAAACATGGGTGAGCATAATCATCATCATCATAATATAAGAATAGGATCATAATAGCAATTGTGAGTAAAATAATTATACAAAGGAATGAAATGTGGTAATGCATAAAAATGAAACATTGTGAATTATTGGTCAAATACCACATATAATTTTAATAAAAAATACCATCATTTTCATGCATCACATATGTTCATAATCAAAAAATCAACATTTTCAACAAATACCACATCATATTAACACACATTACACATAATATCAATAGATAAGTCACATTACACATGGAATTTGAAGTCTCTATAATTTTGGTCCCACACATCACATCATAACGTTTATATAATCATGAAGGGAATATAGAATGTATATCAATCGATGTAATGTATTATCCCATGTAAATGTAGGTTTTTCATAAGGATTTCATCAATTATTAATACACATGGTGTTCCAAAATAAAAAATTTAAACAATATTTGGTATAATAATCACCATTTTTTAGCGAAGAAGAAACAACACTAGAGGAGTCAAGATGTATTTTAAAATGAAGGGTTCTTTTGAAAAAACCATTGTATTTGTCATAAAATTAAATAAGATACATGTATATCCCTCAAAAAAGGTAATAAAATTAAAACTATATTTAGGCAACAATAATGGAATATTTATAATGAAATTTGTTTGGAATGATGAATAACCCAAAGAAAGGGATTTGGGTTTGAGAATCCCCTTACCTTATGTCCCAATGACTTCTATAGTTATATATATAATCCTGTATAATAAAATTAGATTCATTGATTAATAAATTAATAAACTTATATAAATATATTTTATTTAATATAATTTTATTAAGATTATTTATGGCTATTTAAATGAGTTATAATGTTTAATTTCGTTGTCTCAAGAGAATTCATTTCATAATTTTATGGTCAGTTCCCTCAAGTAAAATTTTAGGAGTTCATATAAAATGGAAGTGAAAGTCCAAAATTGGAATGTAATGGTATAAATATAATTATATATTTTTTATAATTCCCATAAATCATTTTTTTTAGAAATGATAATGATTTAGTAGATAAAATGTTAATAATAAAGATTAATTTATCTTGTCTGTTTTTATGACCATCACGAACTAGTATTATTTTATTTAATAGTATGTTTATGTGATGATCCCAAAAAATGATAATAGTTATAATATATATATTTAAATATTTTGTAACCATAATAATGTTTTTATGACCAGACATGAAGGTTTTAAAAGAAAATGAAAACTCATCATCCATGAATGTGGTGAATGGACACGTTATGGATGATGATTTCATGTTTTAGAATAAAAGAAGAAGAGAATAGATTTGATGATGAATATTCCATTAAAAATTAAAAGTACATAATATATATGATATTGGAGTTATCATTCCACTTTTTAGAGGGTATGTGTGGATAGAATATGAAAAGAATTTAACTTAAAAGTGAATGAAAGAGTATTTTGCCTCTTGAATATCATCTCCATGAGAACCTCTATAAGGCATTTTGGATTGATCATTTATTAAGACCAAATACTCTTGGATTAGGTAAAGAGAATTTGGAAGGTATTTGGGTAGAATTTAGATAAGAGTTATGGCTTTGAAGGTGTGTAGATAAGAAGTGGTGATTGGTGGTATTTATAGTGGAGCGGGGTGTTTTTTGATTATTTTATTCGTTTGATTATAAATTTTCACTCTAGACTATCCATGGTGATGATTACCATGAATGAATATAGTAAATGGTTCTGGAGTGTTCTTACCATGGGTTACTGCATTATTAATACATCATCCATGAATCAAACATCCATGTATTTGTTAAATAATGTAAATTACTGTATTTCACTATTTACCACAAATTTAACTACTTTAGAAAAAATTTGAAAATTCACCCTAACCATTTTTCCATGACTAGATTTAAAAAATGGACTACATTTTATGAAAATAATTTTCAACATATAAAAATTTTAATTTTAAAATAAAATCAATATTTTTTAAAAAAAATACCGATTTTAATATTATAATAGTACTTATGACCATTTAAAAAAGTAATTATGGTCTCACAGAATAATATTATAATTATGATACAAAATAATATTTATTTATTAATATATTTTATAAAAATAAATATTATTTCTAAATCGTTATTTTAAATATAACACTATAAATATCATTTACATTTTACAAAGATACCAACACCTAATTTATCATTTTTAGAAAATGTATTTACTTATAAAATGATTTAATTATATCATATTTTCATTACCAGATACCATGATTTTAATTATACATTCATTGGGGATGTAATTATACTATAGATCAGATTTCTATTACAATGTCCAAGTTATTATTCCATTTGTATATGTTGATTAATTTTTATAAATACAACATTGTTCATTCAACAATTATGGGAATAATGATTTTATTTTTTTATATTTATCTTATATGATTTGTATATCATATAAAATAATTATAAGAAGGAAAATTTTATTAAAAAAAAATCGGTCATTACATTCATCCTGTATTTTTAAAATTTCACCCTTAAAATTTCTTTTTACATACTAAGGTTAAAACATGTTGGCGGTATTTCTCCTTCATCTCTTCCTCTGGTTCTGATGTCTCCTCATCATACTTATGGTTCCTTTGCAACACTTTGTCATGGTGAGTAATCTTGTTATATAAGAAAATTTTTCCATGATATTTTACATCTAAGGTTCATATGAGAGAACATTCTTCATTTTCACCACCTTCGGATTTAGCACATGTGATGGGTTATTTATGTACTCCTTGTGGAGATACACATAGAACACATTGTGAACTTCAGATATATTTAGAGAACGTGCAAGTTGATAGGACACTGCTCCTATGCAGTGAAGGATCTAAAAGGGGGAAATGTACCTTGTCATAAGGGTCCATTTATTTGCAAAATGCATGACTGTGTTCAATGGTGATATTTAAAGGATGATGTTTTTTCCCAAAATCAAATTCCAAGTCCCTTTGATGTTTGTCAGCTGACATACCAAAATTACATTTTTATTTGTATTCAAATTCCAATGGTTTTATGTTTTTTCAATGACAAAACTCATTGATTTAAATGTTTTATTAAATAATGAGTAATTTGAATTATAGAATTAAAATGTTTTCATAAGAGAAAATTGCACGATTTTGGGAATTTAGAAAGATTTTAATCATGTTTTTATTTTGTTAATAATTTTTTAAATTCTGATCCAATTTGAGTGAATCTTTTCTTAGTATTTTATGATTTGTGGGATTTAATTTATTCTTATGTACTAGGAGTTTATTCTAACATTCAAGGGGATTAAAATAAACAAATTTGAAAAATTGTCCTGGGTGACAGAGTGGACCCCACCTTGGTAATTGAGTCAAAAATCACGCTACACACCTCCAATTAAGTCTATTGCAATTGGATTTGAAATAATATTAAATGGATCATTCTACCATTGAATTTCATAAAACTATTACTCCATTAATGGATTAATTGGATGCTCATAATTGGTGAAATAATTAAGAAACATTCATCCATAAAAACTCTAACTTGTTAATAAAGTCATAATAATGGAAACCCCCATGGCCTATATAAGGAGGAGTTCACCCATGTAGAATGATATCTCTCAATTCCATGAAGAGGGAACCCACCTAGGAGGAGACTGAAAATCATTAATTCAGTTTCCATTATTTATATTGCCTTTTAATTTTTTTTTATTTTCACTTAATTGTAATTTTAATTATTCATTTAGTTCAATTATTTAATTCATGAATATTTTTAATTTTTTATCCACCACCCTTCCTCATCCTCTCTTCTTCAAATAAATATTCTTTACTTATTATTATTAATATTATTATAATATTGGTATTTTATTTATTTATTATCTTATTCTTTCATATCCCTCTTCTAATTTTATTTTATTTCTATTCTTATTTTCTTACCATTATATTTCATTTTCTTCTCCCAATCTCTTCATCAAATAAATTTTATTTTAAATTTTTCTATTATTTTATTTATCTCTTAACCATTCTTATTTTTATTTTAATTCTCATCCAATTGATTCTTCTTTATGATTTTATTTTTCTTCTTATTCTAGTATTTTATTTATATTATCTTCTTATTCTCTTCCATCATTCCTCCATTGTGATCTATTACCCTTGAAAATGAGGGGTTTACACCAAGACATTTCTTGGGGGGAAGTCAATGTGTTCATGAATTTTCATTAAATTTTCATTTTATATTTGTAGATAAAATTGCATATCTTGCATGGGTGAGGCGAATGTCCCTAATGTGTAATTCCCCGAATGAAAATAAACTAAATATATATCTACATTTTTATTTAAATATTTTTTACACTCTCAATTAATTAGTTATTTACATATTGAATTTGATCTAATCAATGGATGAATCAAAATAAATAACATTGGGTACCAAAATATGGAACCTCCTAGACTAAGTAGTTTCGTTCACCTTGATTAAAAGGGGGATGTATAATGGAGTGTGCTTAATAATTCAATGTTATTTCACAATTTCAAAATAAATAAGATTAGTGAAAACATGATATTTAATGTTTGTTTTTTCAAACTAAAACCAATCATGTAAATGATAATAATGATTAAAAATTAAACCAAACCCCCAAAACCAATGTTTTTCTTATTAACTCATTCTGTTTGATTTGCGTGTTATTATAAATTATAATATTTCATATCATTATTCAAAAATATAAAAACCTAATAATATTGTTCATTATTTCATAAAATAATCGCAGAACAAAAAATAGATAGTTTGTGTGATTTAGATGAAGTGAGAGAACCAAACTAGGAATCTCCTCATGTAATTTTACTCTAGTCAGCTACTCCTCAACACTTGGAAAATATTATTACTTTTACCACGCCCCTTGATAGGTGTTCAACAAAACTGGTTCCATTGTCATGATCCAATCATAATATTACTTGTCATATTCTATTTCAAATCATAGATATATTTTATTACTTTTATAAAAATAAAAAACAAAAATATCCCTGATGTTTTCAAATAAACATTTTTCCAATACATGGAACAGTTACTCACATGTGATGGAGTATGAATTTGAACCACCCTCTTCTATAGAAGATGGTTTTTCATTCTGTGATAGATATATTAGGGTAAAATAGATCCAAATTTTCATGGATAAAGAACTCAAAAACCCCATCCAGGATCTCTAGGATACTCAAAAGTAGTTAGTGGTTGAAGGATTGTCTGGATATCTCACTAAATTTAAAGATTACCTCCTAAAATTCTATCAAGAAGTTGAAAAGACACAAGAAGAGTTCTCCTTTAATCCTCCGAACACTTTTTATGATGTATCCCTAGAATATTTCTAGGAACATGTGGAAAAACACAAACTAAAGTACGTCGTTCATGATCATGAAGAAAAGATGAAAGATCTTGATGGAAAAATGGATTGGCTAACATCATAATTCCAATAATATTTAAGAAAAACATGAACCTAAGACTAAACATGAACCAAGACATGAGATGTTATTATTTACTAAGGAGGTAAAGGAAGAATAATTTCTTGCTGATCTATATGTGGGATATCCACATGAATTGGATGAATTCTGTAACAAATTTAAAGAACATCTTGATCTCCCTATTCCATGAAAAAAAAGTTACAACCCCTGAAATAACACACCACCCATGTGGTGGAATTTTAAGTAATAATGTTGTGGCATGACTACCTACCTTCATCCACTGGTAATATACTCCAGGAGACACTCACCACTAATTAAAATATTGTAACTATACCAGCTAGGGTAGTTTTTCTTCTCTCAAACTCTATTTCATTTGATTTTATGAATACTGAATTTTGTGTCACTCCTTACTATTATGATTATGTATATTAAGAAACCAGTTTTTGTTCCTTATTGGAGGTTTAAGAAACCATTCATGAACCTACTGAGGAACAAATAGAGCTCCTTGATTTCAATTAACAAACATTTGAGGTGACCCATCAAGGTATCCATGTAGCTAAGTGTGAAATAATTATAAAATAGAATATCCATATTAAAGTTGATAAATTTATTATTAAAAAATTACTTTTTATTCAAGTAGAAATACATCATTCCTTCCCTTTTATTATTCAATTCATGAAGCCCCTATAAATACATCAATACAAGAGAATGATGGTGTAAAAGTAGCAACCAAAAAGTAGGATGATTCATAATTCTTCTTATTCTCACCATGTTGGCTACACCTAATTGTGAAGGAGGGGGATTTGTTGTAATCTATTCATGGATAATTGCCTACAAAGAGGGGAAAGGGATGGGAAAACCTAAATGTGGTGTTTTAAATCAATGAAACTTCATCCACCATATGATTTTGGATAACATATGGTACTACCCTCTGGAAGATTAAAAATGTAGGGCTCACATAGGGGATCGTACCAAGACATATTACATTAATTTTATTTCTTGGAATTTAGATTTCAATTTCACATCTCACGATGTAGTCTGGCATACATTCCACTCCCTTTTATTATTTTTAAGATTAAATGAAATGATACTTGTACTTGATTGAGTAAATTTCTTATATAGGTTTATGATGAAAGAAAGTATCCCCAATTGTGAAATTCAAAATAGTTCTAAAGCTTCATGGAAAAGGGAGTTCAATTTTTATGATTATCTTAACACTCCCTACATTTTTAACAAACATGTTTTTAGAATTGAACATTAACTTGTGTGCCCACACTTTATTTGTCCCTTTCTTGAATTCTCTAGGAGATGTGAGTTTTTTAGAAATAAAGTGATGCTATAATTTATATTTCAATATTAAAAAAATTGAATGATTAAAATAGGGAAATTTATTTTCAATGTAAATCATGGATATTAATCTAAAAACATGTGATTTAAGGAAGATAATTAATTCATGTAAATGAAATTTCCCAAATAGTTTTTCATATTTTAATTTATGTATTTTATGTGAATTGATTTGTAATTATTAATCATACATTGACTGATTTTACTAAATCATATATTTCTATTCCGAATAGTATTTTTAAACCATATAATTCCTAATTTTTTCCTGAGCATATTTCTTGAGTGATATTGTAATATTTCACCTACTAGAATATGGATATGAACTTGTCAAATCTACGACTAATAAAAAACACGTTTAAAATGATTTGGGAATATTTTGATAAACTAGTTGTCTATTAAAGGACAACATTACATAAATCCTTCTATAGCCCCTAGAAACCATTACTGAACTTGTTGTGGATGTGCCATGCTTCTAGCCATTTTTAACCATTCCTACCCTACTCATAGTATTTGCGTGATATTTTAATGATGATTTGTGGGGGAGAAAGGAATCACAGGGGATGAAATAAATTTTTTTTTTGGGAATAAGTGTGGGGGTGCTGATTGTGGGAATAAGAAATGTTATTTGATAAGTTCAATAATCTAAATATTTTTCTCTTGTTCAAAAAAATTGAAAAAAAGGAATGGTTTGTGATATAGAGGAAAAAATCACTATCAATAGAAAAATGATTTTTATCGTATATGATTAGGTGGTGGATTAAGTGTTTATTTTAAGAATAAAAATCAAAAGTAACAAAATTAAAAAATAGATACATAAAAAAATTCATATAATTAGATAAAATTCAAGAATTTTCATGACATTCATAATACATTAATTATTCATAACCTTTATTTTGAATTTTTAGGGGAAGTGGGGGTTACTACTTTTAGTGGGATAATTTCATTACAATTTTATTTTTGATATCATGAATTTTACATAAGATCTAAATGATTTATTTCAGCCTTAATTTTTAAAACATATCCTAGAAACCATAATCTTTATAGTCATTTGAAATTTTATTGTATGTACTCATGATTTTTTGTGACTTTTTTTACAAAGTGGAGAAAGTGGTTGCATTACAAGTATATTGATAAGGATCATATATTCATGATGTGAAATTATATCTACATTGAATGTATCATAAGTTAATAGAGAAACGAATCCATTGTGAAGAAGCTCATAATTTGACTTGGTTAATAATAATTAAATTAGAAACAAGAATTAATGTGAGGATATGGTCTATCTTTTTTTCCAAGGGGAAAAATAAAATACAAGGAATGGTTTTTTCATTTAAAAATGATAAATTGAATTTATATTTTAGGAGGAATTAGAAAATATTATTTAACATTGATACTTTTCTGATTTTATTGAATTTAAATTTGAATATTGATAACATTGGTGCCTTATTAAACTCCTCGTTGAGATTTGGAACTTGAGGAAAAGCATGGTTTAAGTGTGGAGGTATTTGACAGACCAAAATTATGTGCATATTTTTATTCAAATTTCAATTTTTTTATGTTTTTTTCAATGATAAACCCCATAGATTTCAATGCTTTATTAAATAATGAGTAATTTTAATTATATAATGAAAATGACATAAAATGTGAAAATTTCTTAATTCTATAATTTTTATAGATTTTAATCTATTTTTTATTTTGATCGTAACATTTAAAAAATTTATCTAATTTGAATGATTCTTTTTCATATTCAATGATTTATGGGATTCAACATATTTTTTTGGACTGGGATATAACTCGAAAACAGAAAGGCCCCAAAAATCAATAAATATGAAAAAATGATCTAGATGGAAGCATGGACCCCGCCGAGGTAATTGAGTCATAAATCATGGTACACACCTTGGGTTAAGGTGATTACTACTAAAATTTCAATATAAATCAATGGAACATTCTACCATTAATGTTAATTGAGATATTAATTCATTAATGTGGCCATTTGATACTCTAAATTAGGGGAATATTTAAGAAACAATTGGTCATAAAATTTTTGAATTGTTAATAATGTCATAAATTATACGTTTTTTGTATAATTAATCATAAATTTTTAGGGCTGATGGGAGACATAATTATGAGAAACTATTAAGAATAAATCATTCAAAAGGATTGAAATTTAAGGGGTAAACCATGAGAAATACATTAGTGAAAACAGTATTGAGGAGGTCATAAAGGGATATTCGTAAGAGCTTGACTTTCATTAATGAATGATGGCACCTTCTTGGTCTCTATGAGGATGAGTTCACCCATGTTAAAGGAAATGTTTCAATTCCTTAATGAGGAATCCCGCCAATGAGGAGGTTGAGGTGTTGCATTTGTGTTTTCCTTTTATTTTTCTTTTTTTTCATTAATTTATTTTTCTTTTAATTATGATTTGAATTCATCATTTAGGTTAGTAATGTAATTCATGCATGTTTTAAATTTTTTTATGCCATCCTTTTGAATACTATTTTCTTATTTTAATTCCTCTCCTCTTATTATTTTTTATTATTCTAACATTATTATTTTTATATTTATTATCTTATTCTTTGTTATCCCTCATCTTTTTCTATTTTATTTTTATTTATTTTTTCCTCCCCTTCTATTTTATTTTATTCTCTCTCACTCTCTCTCATACAAATTTTATTTTAATTTCTATTTTATTTTTTTCACCCATCACCATTCCACTATCCAACTTTATTCTCATCATATTTCATATTCTCATTTTTTTTATTATTATTCTCAGTAAACTATTTTATTTATATTCTCTAATTAATCACTTACATATTTCCACCATTGTGATATCATACCATAGGAGATGAGGGGATGGCCCTGAGGCTTTCCCCGGGGGGAGTTCAATGTGTTCTTTATTTTTCATTAATGTTTAATTTTATGTTTATTGATATAGATTTTTAGCATACATGGGTTGAGGAAAATCTCCCAACTATAAATATCCCCCCATTGACATAAAATTCAATCAATATATATTCTTTTATGAAATCATTTTTTACTCTCTTCATTGGGTAGTTCATCACATGTTAGAGTTGATCTAGTAAATGGATGAAATAACATCGATAGAGCAGGGTCTAAGAAGATGGAATCTTTTAGACCAAGGAGTTTCATCCCCCTTGATTAATTGAGGAGGTACAATTTAGAATTCATATACATCAAATAATATTGTATAGTTTCTAAATAATTAATATTAGTGAGAACATGGGATTTTATTTTTTTATTATAAACGTAATATAAAACATATATATGAGAATAAGGATTTAACATTAAACTGAACCCCAAAACCAAGTGCTTTCTCATAAATTCATTATGTTTATAAATTCATGTTAGTATAAATTCTCATAAATCATGTATTCATATAAAAATAATAAAAAAACAAATTGACTCTTCATTGTTTTCATAAAATAATACAAACAGAAAAAAGAGATATTTTAGGTGATATAGATTAAGTGAGGGAACCAAACTAATAATATCCCCTAGTGAGACGACTATGGTAAGCCACTGTGCAGCACTAAGAAAATAATATTTATCTTTATGTACCCCATAAAATACAATCATCATTAGAATATATCTTTTAATTTCTCTAAAAAGCATTGATATGAATTTGGGCACCTTGATCCTTCTTTTTCTTCTCACGCATAACATCCATTACAAGATTCATTTCTTCTCCATCGTCATTCCAAAAAAATAGATTTCTAAATCATGTGTAACCTATTTTATTTGAGAACTCAAATACTAAAAGATATTTATCCTATCCACCTTAAAATTATTTTGATTGGGCTTTTAGTTTAACGTCCCGACCGTAGTTATCCAGATTTGATGCATTATTATATAATATTGGCATGATCACAAGAGATCAAGTCCCAAAAGACCAATAAATTTGGTAACCATGGAAATAATAAATAAAATAATAAGTTTTACATTATATTGTCAAATGAAAAAGAAAAATCGGGGGTCCTTTGAACTCACTCATATCCCTTAGCCTATCCCTGCAGGTCAGTCATAATATACTTCTTCTCACAATTGGAAAAATAAAACATATGAAAGGGGTGAGCTCATATGCTCAGTAAGGATAACAATATAGAAGATACTTTCATAAATAAGCATAATCATTTCAGACATTTTATATGACTAAAAAAAGCAATTTTAACATAAAATGCAGTATATTATGGCAACGATAAATAAAATAACGCCTTTTACTTATTCACATTGATTTTATACTAGTCTGAAAATTACATGTAATATCAATAGATAATCACATAATTATGGAATTCATAATGTCGGTCAACATAACCACATATTCAGGGCCTTGTTCCCAGACTATTAATAAACATATTGTCATGGCCTTGTTCCGAGACCCAAGTTTGTCTCCTGATACCTATCGATGCAATGAGGGGCTCTATTAGGCCCCACCCATCACTTACTTTGTCCAATGTGTTCCTCATATGAAAACGGTGAAACATAACATAAACATTCGTATTAAATTTTCATAAAAAACGTTAATACTTTAACCATACACTATGAATGACATAAAAATAGCACTTCCACAGTCAAAAATATCAAAAAACTATCAATACAATATGGAATATTTTATCATAATAAATAAACATTAATTAAAAATAAAATCCAATAATAGATGTTGACAAATATGAATTCAATATAACAAATATTTGAGACAAATATCTCTTTCTACTTGAAATAATTTTAAATTGACATAATTATAAAAGAAATAATTTATTTTTAAAACTTTCGAATAAGCTTGTAAGGTAATATTAGAAGGTGTTATAACAGTGGAGAATAGCTGCAGCCACCGTATAAGTTAAAAAACATTCTTTCTATAATTTTTCGAAATGTTCATAAAGGAATTAGTTTGAAAAAAGAAGGAAATATTCATTTCAAATCATTTTATAAAAAGTAAAAAATAGGTATAAATTACTTTAACCCATAGTCTATGAAATAGTTAAAATATTTTGAATTACATTTTTAATAAACATGCATATGGATGATAAAGAAGTCATAGTAGATGCTTACATATATATAAAAACCCTCAGATAATATAGAGTTAATAAAATTAACTATTATCATGTACTTTTCCTAAGTTGTGGGTATTTTAACAACCTTTATAATGGTAAATAATTGTTATTAAATTATATAGGAACCACATACATAAATATTATATCGTATATGATCTTTTAATATTTCATTGCGAATAATATTTCAATATTACCATTGTTTTGGGTGTTAACTGATTTGTTTTCTTTTATATGTTTTATTACATAAGTCATTTTAATTATGTATATGATGTATTGGATTAATATAAATAATGATATTAAGCCCTTAAACATTATTATTAATCCTCAAATTAAAATTATTTTTTAATGGTTACGATGGGAAATGAAATCAATCGCGTCATGGAGATGGTAATTCGTATGTACGCATGAGCAACAATATCATTCTATTGATAGTGAAATCATATGTAATTGGATGGTATATTATATTTATAGAATCATTAACCTGTTGTATTTAATATTGAAATTAATTGTACTCATTAGTATACCCACTTAAATAATTAAGTGTTAAATAAAAAACTATACAACGACGTGGATATGGTAAGCTGTATGTACGCACGTATGGTGACATTTTCATTCATAGGATGGATAAAATAGTTAATATTATTTTACCATATTTATAATAATATCTCAGTATGTATAAGATAATGGTCTTAATATTTTAGTATGGAAACAACCAAGGAAGAGGATGTAGAATAAGAAAAGAACTTTGAAATAGGCGATAAAATAATTACATCTTCGTTGATTGCTTCCTTTTGATTTGAAAAACATGGCTCCATAAGTTGGATTTCTGATTAACATAATTCCTATTGGTTGAAGTGAGTATAGGTATGAGGATATTTTATAAGGTTTTTGATTAGAAAAATGGAATTGGAGGTGATATTTTATGAAAAAGGGAAGTACCCTTTTATAAGAGAGGTGAGGGGCACTTTAGGAAAATATTTAAATATTAATATATTTTAAAATTATTTTCGGTTTCTAATATCTCAAAATGGATTTTTTTTATATGATAACATGGGGATGGATCTAAAACCTCTCAAAAAATAGATTTTAGAAATTCTTAGATCATCATATTAACATTATATTTTAGATTTAACTCTTAGTTAAATAGTTTATGATTTACCATGTCTTCTTGTATTTTTATACTATAATGTAAATATAGTTACTATAAATTATTTAGATAACCTCATGTGGTTCATTAAAGAAATTTTTATTATTTTATAGGTCATTTGACAAAATATTTTATTTTAAGACTGTTATATGATTTAATAAAATAGTATTTGTTTTGAAGACTCAATTTTGTAAGTTTTGAAACTATTTTGTATTTGGTTTTTGTTAAAGTCGTCACAACTTGATTCCTTAAAAAATACATTTAATAAACTCTAACAAGTAATATTCACCTAGAAGATTCATGTATGGAATCAAAAGTGTCAATTTACATTTATTTTAATATTTATAATATCAATTATTTTAATTGTTCATTATTAAGGTAATTACTGTATCATCATTGTGTCATAAAGAAATTTAATTATATAAAGTAAAAAAATTATTAATAAAATACTATTATGTAGGATATATTAATATCTTTATGATGAATATTTATAGATGAAATTATCTTATGTATAACCCTATATTAAGAATTGTTTAGTTATTAAAATATGAATTTAACACTTAACTATGTTTTAAATAAAATATAATAAATTTCCTACTATAATCCAAGTGGATCAAAAAGGATCGTATTTTTGTCCTAATGTTGATTTTGGTCTAAATACACTTATCTAAGAGAATTCTGATATGTATTGGTATAATTTTATATTATTATAATTGTATTTTTACTGTTAATTACCATATTTACTTTTAACTATTGTAAATAAAATTCATCAGTTACTATTCCCCAAATATTATTTTTCATTCTATCGAACAACATTTTAAATACTGATGACAACCATGTCTATAATATTTTTTAAATTCAATTCACATAAGTGGTAAAATTATATTTTAGGCAATTTTGTAAATGTGGCTAAAAGGTGGGTAAAAGACGTTAAAAAGTTCGATAAGATTTTATATATAAATTCTTATTACAAAATAAATCCAATGAATTAAGTTAGACTAATATAGGTATTATTTATCTATTTTTACATTCAAATAAATTTAAATTAAAAATAATTATTTACATAAAAATTCAGTTTTAAACAATAACACAATGTTTTCACTATTCAACAAAAATTGAAAGATTTCAAAAAAATACCAAAAATTCACCATAAGATAATTTTGATATTCCGATCAAAAAATGAAGTCCATATTGAAAAATAAAATTTATTAAATTTCAAAACATTGGTATTACTATTCATAACTACTTTTTAAATGACTAATTTGATTTGTTGTGGTGTACAAGAACTCGGAGATGTGTACTGCGGAAGCTGCTGAATTATTTAAAGAGAAGTGTGTCATGGAAGCTTGTGGTATTGCATTCTTACCTCCAAATAATTTCATCCCCAAAATTTCTAGAATATTACTATATAAAAATATTCTGGTGGTTCTCTATAATATGTTCCATAGGTTCCCACATTCTCTCTTCAATTTTAAGGTTTCTCTGATGAAGTTTTACCATACGATTCGTCTGTTTTCTCAACACTTGCCCTCTGGTATAAAGAATCTTGATTGGATCATCACAATAAGACATATTTGGTTCATATTCAATTATTCATAGGTGAACAGAAGTGTTGGGTCATGCAAGTATTTTCTCAACCGTGATATGTGGAACACATCATTGACATGGTAGGGACATGGCGTCATTGCCAAATGGTAAGCTAAAACTCTAATTTATTCTATAATACAGAATGGTATGATGTACCTGGGACATAATTTACCCTTCTTACTGAATCGTATAACACCCCTCCGTGTATATACCTTCAAGAAAACATTATCTCCAACTTGAAATTCCAAATCCTACCTTTGTTTATTAGTGTATAACTTTTGCCTATTTTGAGCTGAATTGATCTGGGTTTGGTTAATCAACACATTTTCCATTGTTTCCTCAACAAGGTATGGGCCTACAAGTTTTCATTTCCCAACACCATCCAACAAGTTTGTGTGAGAAACAAAAGATAAACACAGGTCTTCATGTAATAGTAGATAAACATAGTGTTGTGTGTAATGTAAGAAAATGAATATATTTAATTAACTTTTAAAAAAATTTAATGTATCATATAATCATGGGGTGTTATATTTTTTTTTCTAATCTTGATGCTCCATTTCGTACACAGAATCAAATATAATGTTCATATTTTATAAGTGTTGGGTATTAAATTCTCACCACCATAAACAAATTTGATCTTTGAAATTTAAAATTAATCTATTTAATCAATGTTTTTTCATCTTTAAATTCCATTATTGAAATTCCCACATCATAAAGTGGTTTAGAAAACTTTTTCTTAATAAGAGATAATGGGATGTACCAAGGTAACATAACTCGATTTCTAAGTCGGAGAACATTTGTGGAAAGTATAGATATGGAATTGGAAATAAATAATAAATAATTATTGGGATTGATTTATTTCATTTATCAAAATTAGTAATTCTTTCTCAATGGAATGTTAAAGGCCTCATTACAAAAAATTTGTGATGATTTAAAAGACAATCAGATTTATAGGATATGAATGTTATAGTATAATATTTTTGTTTCATGATATTTTTCATAATGTTATGGATTTATTTTACATTCTTATAATTTATTAAAATACACTTACTTGATATGTTTTTATTTCATGAGAACAAATTAATACGATTGTTGTGCATTGATCAGTTTCAAATTCATCTCTTAATTCAAGAAATGAATATCAAAAAATACTTTTTCTAGCATAATGCACTAAAATTTACTTTTAATGAATTGTAATATCCATAATAAAATAATAAGTCATTAATTTTATATCTATTTATCATTACGTAAAAATTATTAACATTGGTTTCATAAATCCCCATATAGTGAAGTAATACACTAATCTCTAAAACCACATACAATGTTAAACTAAAACCAGTTCATAAATGTGTAAGTTTAAGTCCATTCAGAATGATTAAGATCCATTACATATAAATGATATCACTAAATTTATAAAATTAAATTATCATTAATCACCAAAACAACTTTAATTATCTCTTAATCATCACATACCAAATATGTGAATACCTTCATCATGTATTTTCCTAAAATAAGTTAATAGCCTAAATTGACATAAAACCATATTTAAAACATGAATAATCCCTTGTTACATTAGTAAAACATTGATTATTGGATGTATTCTATAAATCCTAATATTTTGTATACACCTTCAATGATATTATAAATCACATTTTCAAAAAAACATTAATCAGTCCCAAGGTATTCAGTATTATCTATTTTACAATGTCAGTATCCATAATCACTTTAAAATATCATCATTATACTAACATCATAAACATATTAAGGGTTATATTTCAATAAATAAATTTTTCCCATAAAGTTTAAATTTCCACTCAATAATTTTTATTGCTCATTGTACAGTTGAACATACCCCTTAAAATCCATAATGAAAACGTACTATAGTAAAATCCTTATATATTTCATAATTCATATAACTATTATATCGTTGATAAAATACTTAAAGGACATAATTATAGAATCAATTAAAAATGACATTAATAATTTCACTACTTTTGTGGTAATATCTTAATATTGATCGTGATCCATTAGCTATGTTTGGGGTATATTTCATTGATTCATAGTAAATTACTTTGTGTAGTTCCCAATATCCTTATAGTGGAATCATTGAAAATTTGAAACCATTTTCCTTTCCTTGAAATCCTGATCATGTTTCCCTTTTTCCTGCACCTAATGAAACATCCTTGACCTCATATGAAAATACCAAGGTGTTTCTTTTAACAATCATCACATATAGGAAAATCATTATCTCTTTTTCCATGTATCCATATTTTTCTCCATTACCTTATTATTCTCTAACATCCCTTCTAAACAATGGTAACTGGATAATTCCTTCTTATTTTGTTACCATATAATATGATTTCTCCATATGATGAGATTATTTTAGATACTAGTACCATTTAAAATATTTTATTAAGACTCTTATTAAAATGGTGACTCATACTTTTGGGATTATGTGAATTCATTTGAATGACATTCCATCTATTTATTTCAATATATATACAATACAATACACTCTATTTGATGATATCATTATTTAATATAATTTATAATCACAAAAATAGTGAAATACAGATAAAAAATTGAATGTTTTAAGCTCAAAATTTCTCATAATAAATAACAAGGTTTATTTGGGGATATATCTATTTTCAAAATCCTTCATAATGGTTTGTAAATAAAATTTAAATTATCATTATAATATTGTCTAGGAGTTCAAACTAGGTGTATAGTAAGGATGGTTTAAATGCACCAGGTGATTATCGGGTTAAGCCCAATGCACCCTTTTTGGAATTATTACAATTAGGTACCTAACTTTTATAATCATGACAACTTGTATTATCTATACATGGACTTATTTACAGGAAAACCAACATAGCATTTTCTTAAAAAAACATTTGTATTTTCATCTATAATTATCATCAATGTTTATCATAAGGTTGTTTTCCCTAATCGATGTATTCATTAATCTTATTCCTAAGGATAGTACTAAACATCTTTTTCTTCCAATATTTTTTACCCAAATCCCATTATCCTGATTCTGGTGTTTTCTTTATTTAGTTAGAATAATGTACAAGAAATAATATCCTAATGGATCGAATAGTTTATATGCCTTGGTCCAATAGGTACATACTTGATTCTACACTTACATTTGGAGACACAAAATAAAACATATTTTTTCCTGAATAATATTATTCTCTCTAGAATATCGTTTCCCCTAGATAATAGTACATTTAATGGAATAATAAGAATAATTTTTAAAATAATTATGGTCTCAAATACTCATCAAAGGTTTAGTATAATAGAGGATATCATGAATTAATAATAAAAATAAATATTGAATGTTAAATAATGAAACACATATACCATTTATATAACTTCATAATCATAACCAGATAAGGAATAATCAATATAACAAGGTTTATAATAGAAATCTCATGTAATTTAATCAATAAACTGAGAATGAAATGAGTCTAGAGAAAAATCATAGTGAAAATTTTTTGGATAATAATAATAACTAAATTATGGAAGAAGTAACTTATTAATTATAATATATCATGTATCAGGAACATGATACCTTGAACATAAATATCTATCCTCTGGATAGTTTAAAAATACTTGATATAATCTCTTATGGTTTGGAAAATTAATTTCATATCATCTTACTGATTTGACTCATGAGAACTATTGAATCATCAAGGGGATATCTATAACAGGGTCCCAAAAGTGTCTTCATTTCCAAAGAATTCCTCGTATTTCAAATTATCAATTTAATTCATGAACAACGTACCATATCAAAAAATATTTATACTAAGTATAGGATATAGATTTATCTATATTTCCCGGGTTAATAAATATCATTCAAAGTAGACATCATATGTAAAAAATGATATATGGGTTATGAAAAAATAATATCCATAATAAAAAACAATTTATATTTATGATAAATTTAAGGATTAATGAAATTTTATTACAATAAGGTTATTGTTTCTATAAAATGATAATAGTCTCCAAAGAAAGTGTCATTTTATAATAACATTTACCACTTGGTCATTTTCTTGTCAAATCCATATGGATGAAATAATATAATGTTAAAAATAAAATACCATGAAGTGTGATTTAATAATTATATTAGATGTGAAAGGGGTATTATATACACCACATAAAATTGAATTGGTTCATAATAACAAATATGTCTCAATAGAATGAAAATAGAGAAGAAATCCCTTACCTCTCACTTCAATTTTTTGAACGTCATTTAACTATCTTAATAGGGGTTTTAAGAATTTAATTCACATATAAATGAACCATATTAATAATTATAATATCATATATTATACTTTTACAATAACGTATCACACTTCCATTAATAATTATTCAATATTTTCATTATTTTTGGTGTTAATTGCTTTGTTTCATCATGTTTGTTTTGTCATGAAAGATCATGTTACTGAAAAAATTATATAGTTATACCATATAACTAATAATAATATAAACATAATTGTTATATTTATACATAAATTTAACATTAAATACCAATCATGAATGATTGTTTTTTATAAATTATGTTTGTTACAATCATGGAGATAGTAGTTAGTACATAGACATAAGAAACATTCCTATTTTTGAATGATAATTTCAGAAATGTGGTAAGTAATATTTAATCATTAATAAATATTAAATACAAAATCAATAAAATATTATTTCTTTAAATACACACACACACACATATATATATACCAATAATTTGGTGAGGTGATAACTATATTTTCACATCGCTTTATGGAGATGGTAGTCCACAAGTACATGAATGATGTTATCATATTTAAGTATAGTAAAAAATATTATATTATATTTCCATATGTATAGATATGTAATGAATATAATAATTTTGCAATTTATATCACATATATTTAATAAATTAATCTATAATAACTTCGATGTAAAGTGTTAGTGAGAAATGAATCACATCGCTTCGTGGGGTGGTAATCTAATGTACACAGGAGTGATATTATCATATCCCATATGGAATGGAATGTAAAATAAAATTAATGAAAAATGACTCTCTATGTAAAATTATATTATAAATATCTTATATATATATATATCGTCATCATGCCTAATTGTGAGAGGTGGTAATGGAAAAAAATTACATTGGTTCATGAGACAGTAGTCCTCCATACACATGTTTGATGATTTTGTAATATATTTGACAGAAGTGAGGATGGTTTCATGTCATCACCATAACATGAAAACATCTTATTATTTGTAATATATAGATTTTACAATATAATAATGATTAAATAATAATTCAATGGTGTGGAGAAAGTAACAAAATAGAAACAGTCATTGAAGAACAATACCTCTTCTTCAGGTATCCTCCTTAGGATTCCACCAAAGTCTTCCTAACTTTATTTAGAAGTGTAAATAAGATATGGGAGTTAATTCAACATAATAATTTATTAGGGGTGAAATGTTTTTAAATTTCCAAAACTATTAAATATTGGGAAGACATTCTCACCCAAAGTGGCTCTAAAATTAATTTTTATGGGATTTTAGGGATTATAAGGTTGATAAAAACCTCCACCACACAAAAAATAACATTTTTTAGACATTTTGTTTCATAACATATATGTTCCCCTACTTTTATCATTTTGTTTTTCAGAATGGTAATTATTATTTTTAACCTAAGTAATTTATCCACTAAAATTAAATTAAAATGAAATTAATTAGATAATCTGGAGAAAATATTATAAATATAAATAAAATTTATCAAATAAAAACATATTTTTGTTGAAAAATAATTTTCACGCAGATTCATGAAACATGCAAAAACATTGTTTCAACCATAGCATCATTAATATAGTTTCTACTATTTAAAGGTAAATATAGTCAATATAAAAGAATATTGTTCCATTAATAGACCATAGTGGAAATTTTTAAACATCTAAAAATCACTTGTAGAAATATATTATTTTTAAGAATTTCAAATAATTTAAAAAATATCATTTATTATAAAATAACGTTAATATTATTTTTTACGTTATTTTTTTAATTTTAATTTTAAAAAATATAAATAAAATTATGTAATTAATATATATTATGTTAAAAATCTATAAAATTATATATTAATCTATAATTTTAATATAAAACAATAATTCATTCATTTTAATTTACATTTAAGATTTTTAGAGTAATTTTTTTCAAATCATTAAATAATTAACTAGTTGGTTTCCATTAAAAAAATTTATTAATTATTTCATCAAAAAAATTAAAAAGAAATAATAATTCTAAAAAACAATTTTATATTTCAAAAAAATATATAGAAATTCTAATATATGTTTTTTTTTCCTATAAAAATTCTGTATAGATATCAAAAGCACTGAATTTTCCTTTTTTTCTTTTTATTTACAGAACTTATTTTATAGGTAATATTCATAGAAACATGTCCCAAAAAATCATAAAAATATAGATTAAGGTGAAAATGGTCGAAATATATCAAGATAACAGTTTCTAAAAATATCTGTATGTTATTTTAACCATTATGTCTTTTGTTTAACCACCTGGTAAAATGAATTTTTACATTAACTACAGTAAATATTTTTTACGGTTTTCATCATTCATTTTCGTAAAAAAAATTTGTTGAATTTATTATATATTATAAATTAATCTTATTTAAAAAATGGATTATATTTTTCAAAATAAAATTCATATAAGTGTAAAAAAAATGATTTAAAATTAACCCCACAGACATGATGAGAAAGTGGGTTTTTTGAAGTGAAAATGGTCAAATGTTTACAGAGTTTTGATATCAAAATACATTATTAAATTGATTACATATGACCTAATTTGAATTTATTGTTATATATTTAAAAAAGTTTTATTTTAAAAAAAATTAAAAATATATTTTTTCATTATAAATAATTAAAACAAAAATTCTGTTTTCAATTAAAATTCAATATTTTTCACTAATCATCAAAAAAAAGAAACTCCATAAAAATATCAAAAATTTACCATAAGATAATTTTAATATTATAGTTTCAAAAAATAATTTTATTTTACCATATAAATTTTATAAAGGTGATAAAATTAATTTAAAATTATGTTCACACAGGGAAACTAAACTATCTTTTAGAAAAACAATGTCTTCAAGAAAACATTTCTTTTTTATTTTAATCAGTTGTGATTTTATTTAAATTCAATAGATAACCATAATTTTAATATTTTAGTTATTAATATTCATACCCTCTTAATCAAATTTCAAGGTGATTATTATCATATTAAATAATAATATTTTAATAATACGTCAATTTTTGTTTAAATTCGGTATTGTGTATAATATAAAATAAACTCATGGTTGCATATAATGAAAGAGAAACTTATTGTTTCATGTAATGAAATATATTGAAGTGATTTAATTTATTTTAAAATAAATAAATGTATCATAAAGTCTCAGGGTGCTATACTATCCTCAAATCTTATTGTTTCTTGTCATACATGATATCAAACACAACATTCTTATTATATAATTTTGGAGTGTTATAAGTTAAGACTCTTTATCATGTAGTGGATGAAAGTTCGGTTAATAACCAACCAGCTATTTAAAGACTATTACCCATAGGTTTATCTTTATTAGATCTTATATCAATTTTTTATATCAGTATAATGATATTTTTTCTAAGAAACATCACACTCAATATATTACCAAAATTTTAATAAATTTTCATATACTTTTACTTGTAGCTAGAGTCTTCCAAAGAGTTATGTTATTTAATATATTTTTTCCTAAAATTTACTTCCAAATTTTTCTACTAAACATCATTTTTACCAACTATAACAGCCATGGCACTAGTATCATAGAGGCAGTGGGAACATTATTTAATTTATATAATTTAAAAAGGGATATCATCCCAAAGGATAGAATGATTTAGTTGTTTTAGGTGAAAATATACATACATGTTATCCATATTAAAATGGAAACATTAAAACATATAATTAAAAACATCATGAAAATTTTCTAATTACTTTTAATATATACATAAATTCATTCAAAGATCCCATCATGGAACCCTGGGAAAAGGAAATAAAATAAATGGATGGGTTAGATTACCTTTAAGGGAAGCATATAAAAAAGCTATCACAGATAAAAAATTCATAATCAATATAGAATAGTGAATAATCAATACATGTTCCATATAATCAATAACATGATCATGAAATATATCCATTGATAACATAGAAACATAAATAATCACATGTATAATAATAACTAATTTCATATTGAGGGAATTCATTATGTTGAAAATATTAATATTACTATTAAGGCATCATCAAGGAAATCATACATAACATAAATGCCTCATCCAATACATTAAAATTTTCTTTATGTCCTCATCTAAGATAGAATTCTTACCATCAGTTTTACAACTAATACATTATTAATAAATGGGTATCCATACACAATATACTAAAACATGTTTTCTTCAAACACCTACCAACACATTGATGGGATACAAAATTTGGGGACCCACCCATCACTTAATTATATACAAAACATTTACCAAAAAAGATGTTAACATCAATAAAATTCTTGGGAAATATTACTTATTAACAAATAAAAATTTGTAATAGAATAATAAAAATAAAGGGTGTTAATAATTTCCCTAGTAAATAAATGGAATAACATGATCATAAGTCATCCATAGGATGAAGTTGGATGGTGTAATTGTAGAATATCCTTAGGGAAATATTAGAAATAGTAATGGTTTTTTGTAATATTCGGGACTTTAATGGGGAAAGATTAATTTTTAAATGTTATTTTAAATCCCATAATATTTTCCAATGAAATATTTCCAAATAACATGAGGATACTCGAGGGTGTTTTCGGGGTTCGGGACATCAAAAGGGGAGAAAATGAAGGCATCAAGTACAGGTTTCACAGTTGGTATAGAGTTAGTAGTAACTTGGTTCCATAACAATTCCTGACTACTGGTGTTGGTTCATGGTTGGTAAAATAATATAAGGTGGATAATAAATCACAGGGGCTTAGATAGATCCATATTACACAGTTACATCATGTTTTTTCATGTAGGGAAGGCTCCCGGGAGACTTTGAGACCTAGGAACCCTTTTGGACAAAGAGTGGTGCATCGTTGGTGCATGGCTTAGAAAATCACACTGGAAACCCATGTGCATCATTAAATATGGGGAAATTTTCCTTCCCTCCCCCCCCCCTCAAACATTGTGTTTTCTAACCTTAATTTCTTCCCCAAAATTCCTCAATTATTAAGAGTGACAAAAAAACCCCCCTAAACATCCCAATGATCGATCTCCTTCATTTCTAAGTTGTTTGAGGTTCATTAGCTGTGGATTGAATCTATGGGTGATTTTAACAGTCATCATCCATTATTTTTATGGATTCGGGATTGTGGAATCATTATTCTTATTCTAAAGTTGTAAAACCATATATTTCTAAAAAAATCGAAGTTGGGACTTCAAGGGATATTTGATTTTGAATCTAGGGACAAGGTTTAGTGAGTATTCATCGACGAATTTGAGTTTTATGGTCTACAAATTATATCCCACACTCTTAAGGATTAATTTACGTGTATGTGTTTGATCACTTGTATTATTGTTTTTTCCTTTTGGTTTCCTTAATAATAATTCCTAAATTGGTTGTATAAATGATGAATTGAACCTCTAATGATTCACATGGGATGTATTAGGTATGATTAGACTATGTTATGGTCCATCAAAGTGGTGTGACACTTTCTTTAACATGTAATTGAGATGATAGGTGTAGAATTTAGTTATTATGAGATAGAACACAAAATAATAATGGCGGTAGTTAACATGTGTTAGAAAATAGAACTAATGATAATTGTGTCATGTTGTTAACTTGTAATAAGGGGGTTTTTGGTATAAATTGAATATGTTAAATTAATTATGGGTTATAAATTTTAAATGTGCTGATTGGATTAGAAATTTTAATGGTAAATGAAATAATGAGTCGAGGCATGGAAATGGTAAATGTGTTAATTGGATAAGGTCTATAAATGGTAAATGTGTTAAAAAGTTAAGGAATGTGAATGGTAAATATGATATGTATAATGAATCATGTGCACATGTATTAGTAGTATGATTGGGTTATTGGACTTTGGGTTCAATGGCCACAGGTTGGGTTAGACTAAGACCGTAATCCCCGCCCCTATGTTTTATGGATTTGGGAGTCAAACAAAGCCTTTATGCCCCTAAGTAATGCATTGAATGTGAATACATGGGCCGAGGAACTGAGGTGTGTTGATATATGTGGAGGAGTCTGTGTTAATTATTTTCTAAAATTATTCCCCTGTGAGATAGGGAGTTTGACCTCCCATTTGTTGTTTAGTTGATTGGCATGAGGGATATTTGATTAATGTGAGTAATAATTTGAACTAATTCCAAATGTGTTCAATTTTTTATATTATAAAATGATGGAAGCTTTTTATCTTCTATTTTACCTTTTTTTATTATACTCTCGAATAAATTATCTTTTTATAATGGATATTTTATACACAGTTGGTGGTGGCGAACTAGGTTGTAGTCATGCCCTGCTCATGACACCATTGGGTACCCCATCAGACTTCTGGGATGTGGGTTAGGTTAAGGGAAATTGACATATTCTAAATGATTAATTTATTCATGGTATGTTCCATGATTACAGATTCAAACTTTGAAAAATGTCCCATTTTGGGGAATTCTTATTTTTTCATTATTTTTTTTCTAACACATGGAATTATATAACATGTCATAGAGTATTGACTATTTGGGTGCGAGATTTTACCCTATTATTAAAAAATTAATTTGTGATGAATTTCTACTATTTAATTGTATAATTTATTTAATATTTTATCTATTGTTTATTACTCTAATATGGTGGGTATAGTCTCCCCACATGTACCATTATTTCATCGCTTTGAGTCGGTAGACTCTGAAATATAAGGATGAATGCTTGAGGTCAGGTGGTGAACCGAATAAGTGGAACCTAGGTTGAGGTTTTATAAAGTTGTATAAATGAATTTTTCAATGTTCTTACTATTTTTTACTATTATATGGGATATAATAGTGATTCAATCCTTGTTAACGAGTACATCCATGGGTGTATCCAACGCATGTATGGGATTAACCCTTGTATCCCTGGTGGGATTGTTGTTCTTTGTGATTATTAGAACAATTGGATGCTATTTCACATTTATTGATTCATTTGATGTGTGGTGTGACTATTTTATGGTATTATACTCATATATTGAATGAAATTAGGTTGGGTATACATACATCATTTTATGGAAGTCGTGATACATGTGACATGCATCATGATAGGCATGCACAAGAAATACATGTGGGATTTGAAGGAAATAATTCTGTACATTTTTTTTTGAAACATGAACAAAAATATTGTCTCATAAAAATTGTATCATTTCATAAATGGTAAGGGATAAATTTAATAGTTGAAATATTTTCTAATGAGGGGTTATAAATGGTTTAATGTTATGATATTTTGAGTTGAAAATATTAAAATTGTTCTTAAAATAGAAAGATAATGTTATATTGAATGTGATGGTTAAAATGGTATCTACAAGAAGATTTGATTTTATCTATGTTGGTTTTCCCCATATTGACAATGACCTATGGTCAGGATGGACAAGTGTAAGGATATATATGTGACTATATTTTTTTGTACAGTTTCTGTACAGTGGGTTGTTTACGGATATAAGAAATCATTCGTTTTCTCAAACCATGTAATCTTTCTGTTATGTGTTTTGAGACATGTGTTTTGAATTATATAGAGATTCAACAATAATAATGTTCTTTAGTTGGGTTACATGAGTATATTTCTAATAATTATCCTCCCATAGTTGAGTAAGAAACCCCATTGGTCTAGGGTAATATATGGTAGGATCAGTTCTGTGAGAACATAGCTCGCTTTTTTACGATGATGGAAGAGAACCATGGATGGTTGTTCCAAGTATGTTTTACCGGACAATAGAGTTTCAATATAGGAACACTTTGGGTTTTTTTGGAATGGGTGCACCTAAGGTTGATGAGTTCTAGATAGAATCTATCCAAATGATTCTACACCATATAGAGACCCCTCTTGTGAATAGAGTCAACTTAGCATATTATTTGTTGTGAGTACCAAAGAATCACACGTGGGATATCTTGGTTCATAATAAGTAGAATTTTTGTATGTTTTGGAATGATTTATAACAAAAAAAAATCAATATTTCTATTTAGAGGCCTTTATATATGATAAATTTACAGAGTTTGTGAGGTTGGCCTAGGGGACAACGCCAGTGATGGAATATGTTAGGCACATCACTGATATGAAAACCTTGATTCCCATGTTGGTAGGGATATGGTAGCTATAATGAGGAATTTTAAAGATGTATATAGGCAATAGATCATGTCCCATGTAAATATATTCCATTTTAACAGGTTTGATGAGGAGGATTGTTGGGCCTTTATTTTATTAGGGACCCTAAAGGTTTATTTGGGTGGCAGACACAGTATTCCCAGATTAGAGCACCCATATCATTAGGTAAGTGTAAGAACAAGAACACAAGATTGAGATTGGTGGTTACAATTTAGTAATGTAAGTATAGTAATCTTGAGGTCGGTGGGTACAATTTTCTTTTGGACTTCTTTTCTCTTAACGTTTTAGGTTTTGACCATATATTGGGGATGGATTAGATGTTGTTATATCAATCCCATATTGAATATTAATTTCAAAGGGTAATTATCACATCCCTAGATGGATATACTTATATTCATTGTGGGGAATGGGATATCCAGGTAGGCTACACAAAGAAAGTATTTCAGTATTCGTACGATCCTATATGTCAAGTGTCGTGTCATTTCCTTTAAGGTGGTTAGGTAGAGAGGCTTATTTACCTCATATAGTGGATCAATTAGAAGATGTATTTCTTTATTACTTATCTGGGTTTCCTCTAGATATATAGGTTGAATTCATGATTCATCTAATTCACTGGGTTGATTTGGTGTCCATTCCACTATTCACGATGGCATTAGTAGAGTTTCAAGGGCTCAAGAATTAGTTGGAGTAATTTGAAAGATATGGTTCTATCCATCCAAGTACGTCACCTAGGGTATCTCTAGTTTTGTATTCAATTTATGATGATGGGATGTTGTAGTTATGTTATAATTACTAGAAGTAGAATCTTATGATAATCAGGAACTCATATCCTCTTCCACATATCAATGGACTTTTTGACTAGCTGAAGAGTGCTTCTGTGTTTTCCAAAAAAAATTTGAGGTTAGGGTATCATCAGCTGAGGCTGAGACCTTGTTATATAATGCAAGAATCTTCTAGAAGAAGGGATGGTTTTAATAAGTTCATTTTAAAGTTATTCGGGTTGAAAAACATTCCAGAAATGTTTATGGACTTGATGAACCAGATCATCCACCCATAACAGGATTAGTTACTAGTTTTTTTCTGAATGAAATATTTGTGTACTCCAAGAGTCATGACAATATTTCCAAATTTCATTACTTGTTCTTGAGTACAATAAGGGATAAAAATCTATACACTAATATATACAGGTGTTAATTCTGGATTGACAACATACATTTCTTGGGTCACATCATCAATGAGGAAAGTGTTTCAGTGGACCCAGAGAAAGTTCATGCAGTTGTATCAAGGGAATTGCCTATGAATATTTTTGATATCCAATGATCTCTATGTTTTGTGGGTTATTATGTTTGTCTTATAAAATAATTTTCTATCCTGGTACTTCCACTTTTGGGATTTACCCGGAAGGGTATTAATTTTTAATTCTCTACAACTTGTGAGCATTATTTCATGGAGTTAAATAAGCTACTGAACACAACACCTATTTTTCTACTCCCTGTGTAGTGTAAGGTGTATACCATGTTTTTTTATGCTTTTCATATTGGGATTGTGGAAGTCTTGATGGAGAGAGAGTGAGTTTTGGCATATGATTCATGACAGTTGAGGTCATATGAAATAAGATAACCTATACATGAACTTGAGTTATCCATTGTGGTTTATTCCTTAAAGTGATGGCTTTGTTATTTTTTGCGAGAAAGGTCTGTTGTGTATATTGATCATAAAATCTTTATGTATATATTGTCCTATAATTATTTGTGTATTTCACAATTATTATGGGTTTATTACCTGAATTTTTTTGATTTTGATCTGATTTATGTGTTGGGAAACGTAAATAGTGTTCACTATGCCTTTAGCCATAAGATAAAAAATCTGGAGGTTCAAAAATCTAGATTTGAGTGGAATTTGGTGGATTTCTTATTTATATTTATATGAAAGTTCATGAGGGATATATGAAGATAACCCTAGAATCCATAGTAGTGGAGTCTACAACTTTGAACCAGATCAATGAGAGGAAATATGAGTATCTTGAGTGTTTATCCAATAGTTAAATCCTTGAAGGTGGGGAGTCACCTTCTGAATGGACTATTAATGATGATGGGGTCATTTATATTAATGGGTTTGTTGTTTCACCTACTATTATGAGTGAAGAGTTGATGTGTGAGTTTCATTTCTCAGAGTGTGTGGTTGTCCTTGGTTTCACCAAGATGTAACATGACCTGTGTAGACTGTATTGGTGTTTAGGAATGAAAAAGAGGTTTCATGTTTGATTATATGATGTTACACCTATTAGTAGGTGAACATCAATCATTAGTGGCCGAGTGTTTTGTTTCAAACATTTACCATTATTTAATATAGGTGGGAAGATGTCAATATGTATTTTTTTATTTGTATCCCAATTATTTTTTTAATAATAATGTTATATGGGTAGTTGGGGGTTGGTTGACCAAGGTGGTACATTTCTCATCAATGTTATAGAACTTCAATATTGACTAGTTGGGCCAGTTGTATGTTGGAGAGATAGAGTGATTTCTCGGGGTTACATGAACTACAATTTAGGATCATTATCCACACAATACGAATCACTTATAGTTAGGGTTATAGAGGGAGTCTGGTACCCATGTTTTATTCTGAATGAATTTTCACCATTAGATAGATGTGTAGTAAGAGTATGCCATTCTAGGGCTAGAGAACATGTTGAAGGAATGTTTCCATGGATTTGGTGGATCTTTGGAGGGACATAAGGATGTTTTTTATTTCCCCTGTGACAACAGTTACTAGGTGATTATTTAAATGGAACCAAATTTGTCTCTCAATGGTATATCATGTAGATCTCTATTAAATTGGATAGAGGTCTGGGAATCAATGTTTTGGGGGATGATTCTCATGTAGAAAATGTAAAAGTAGATTTATTTGATTCCTAAAAACATATCTATAGATCATAGTAGGTATAAGACATGTGTGGATCAATGTTGTTGACATATTGAGTTTATATTGGCTTGGTTTGTTTTCATTCATGAGTTTCCAAGGCTGGTTCACCATCTAATTCTGAAAGAGGATAAGTTAGAACCCACGTACTTGGGGCCATTTCAGATTTTAGAGAGGATTATATTAGTGGCATAATGATTAGCTCCTCCAAAGTGGAATAATTGAATAAAGGATGTTTTTAATTTTTTATATCTTCAGCAGTATCACCCTAACCCTTCTCATGTGATAGATTCATATGATGTTGAGATTAATGTTGGTGCTTCATTTAAGAATTATCTAGATCACATTTTGTATCATTGATATAACGTTTTGTAGGGTTAGATATTGTTATTGGGTTGAGTGTTTTGCCAAAATGGGAACATTAAGAAAGACACAAGGGAGTGGGAGATGGATATGTTGGACCAGTGAGTAGATATTTTAATCTTAGAGACTTAGTCATTCTTGGTATCATGGCTTGAGGATGAGTCATTATAATGTGGGGAGGATATAATATCTCAATCTTTTAAGGAGGAACATTCTTGTTTAAATTTTGGTTTAAATCCCTTTAAATTGGTTAATGAAATGTTTCTCGACAATATGGGGAAAATTGGGGGGTTTTTTAGAGGTATAGGACAAAAAAAAGAGAAAAGGGATCCATCTAGTGTAGTTTTCATTTATTGTGAATGGTTATTTATAACCATTGGCCAAATACTATTATTTAATGGAGGAGTAGTTCATGGTTGGTGAAACCATGCTAGGAGGTGAAACTATTTGGGTTGGAAGGTGGAATCTAACATGGTTGTGATATAGTTATTGTTTGGTTTGTCCAATTGTGTGCGATTGTTGGAGACTGTGTGATCTAGTCCTTCACTTGGACAGTGGTTGGAAAACGGTTGGTCTATGGTTTAGATAACCATGTGCCTCATTAATGATGGAGAAAATTACAATTTTCCACCGCATGTATTATTTTTTCTCACCTAGATTTCTTACCTTATCTTCCTCCAGTAGTAGGAGTGATGAACCAAACCCTCATAAACTAACCAAGGATCGATCTCCATTGTTTATAAGTTTTTGGGTATGGATCAAAGCTCTGAGTGATTCTAAAACTCCTAATACTTCCTTTTTCCTGATTAGTTCTTCCAAAATACTTAGTCTACTTCCAAATCATTAAAACTCCCTTTTTCTAGTATATTCTTGGTTGAAAATTTGGTTGTATTTGTAGTTTGAATTATATCCTAAGGTTGAGTGATCATTGTTCTATAAAATAATGGTATATTTTATAAAGGTTATATCCCATAGTCTTGGGGTTTGATTTAAGGGTATTTCATTGAGTTCTTGCATCACAGTTTTGTCTATTTGGTTTCCTAGTAATAACTAATAAATTGCATGGGTAAATGATGAATTGAGCCCCTAATGATATTTTTGGGAGTCATTGATGTTGATTAAATCATTTTAAGGGCCGCCCATGGGGTGTTCTACTTTTTTGATTGTGGGGTTGTGTTCTAAAGTACAGAATTGAATATTTATTGTATTGAACCCACAATAATTATGTTGGAATGTTAATATGAGTTATGAAATACAACTAACGATAATTGTGTCTAGTTGTTAAATAGAAATAAAGGGGTGTTTGGTATAAATTGAATGTGCTATATAAATTATGTGTTAAAAATGGTAATTGTGTTAATGTTATAAGGAACAGAAATGTTAAATTCATTAATGAGTTGTTCTATAGAAATTGTAAATTTGTTAATGGGACTAGGGGTGTAAATGGTAAATATTTTAATGAGTTTTTGCATGTTAATGGTAAATGTGTTATGGCTAGAAAAGCATGTGAAAATGGATTAGTGTTATGAATGAGGTATCAGACATCAGATTGGGGCTTGATGCCCTTAACTAATGCACCAGATGTGAATAACTAGACTGAAGCTCTAAGATATCATGATATATATGCATATTCTTTATATGAAATGATTCCCTATGTGTTAGGGAGTTTGACCCTCGGCCCCCAATGTGTTTTTTTGTTGACCAGAAAAGGCTGAGAAAAGATTGATGAATCTGAGTAATAATTATAACTAATTTTAAATGTGTTTAATCTTTTAAATTAGAAAATGATGGAAATTTATTATATTTTTTTACCCGTGTGATTATTGTACTCCTTTATAAAATATCAGTTTATATTGGATATTTTTTAGACACCGTTGGTGGTGGCCTACTCAATTGTACTCACACCATGCTTAGGTTTCCATTGGGTACTTGAGTAGACTTCATGGTTGCAGTTCAGGACAATGGAAATTTCCCTATTCGAGATGATTTATTTGGGCAGGGGATATTGCTAGATGAGGGATCCAGTCTTTTACTTGGGACCCATTTTGGGTATTTATTAGTTTGTCATTATTTTGGTTTTTCTTTACACTTGGCATTATATGTCAATCTGTGCATAATTATTTTTTTAGGATTATACTCAGTTTTGGGAAATGGATTTTTGATTCAAGATTTTTTTTTACATTTTCCCTTTATTTCATATTTTATTTTTTATGGATTACTCTCATAAAGTGGTTATAGTATCCCCATGTCTACTAGTAGACCCTCCCTATTTTTTTGAAGAATCATGTATATGGGGAGGAATGATTGAGTTCATGTGGTTAACTATAATGGGGAAATTTATTTGTTGCACCCAGTTCTTGGTGTAACAATGTTTTCATAGATAGAAACACCTTTAAAAGACCATTAATCTTTTATGTTGATAAAGAAGAAGGAATACCATTATAAAATTCTATACCAATTTTTGCAAAATTTTAATAAAAAATGAGAAAATATATTTCATTTAAAAACTAAGAAAACATGGATTGTAATGTTGAAAAATAAAAATTATTTAAGGTGGTGGGAAAATGTGTTAGTGTATAAAATGTTAAAAGTAATATTCAATTCACATTTTATGATGAAATTAAATGTTATTCAAAAATGAATTCCAAAATTACTTTTAAATACATTTTTCAAGTAAAATACCATATTAATTTTTAAAACAAAATTTAAGAAGATATACATTGAAAAATTGAATATTGAAAATAAATAAGGGTAATTCTGTAATTGTTGAGTGGTAGATAAAATATATGAACACAAATAATAATTCAATGTTTATTTACTCAACCCTACATTATAAAAAGGTAATATGAGTTTGTTTTTGAGATGAGCTAAAGAAAACTATTATGATCAAAGGAAATGATATATATTTTTATTTTGAAATAATAAAATTTGTTCATTTTTATTGATAGAAATATGGATATGGAATAGAAATATTCTAGGTAAAATAGATGACAGATTGGAAAATAAAACCTTATGTATTCGATAAATTTTTAATCACAGTACCTTAAAAATTAAATAACCTAAAAAAATATATTCATGGTAGCATATTTCAAATGCTTGGTGTAAACACCATATAAATTAAAATACTTTTGTAACAAAAAACATGTCTCAAAGATGGTAATTTGAGATGCAGAACTAGTACCACTTTCGTAACATTTACACATGAATAAATTCAAGTAATGAACATTGTATACTTTTAAATATTATGTATTAAATAAATTTTATAGTAAAATATATCCATTGGGATATTATACACACCACATAATGAATGAAGATATTGAATATTGAACAGATCTCAATAAAAGAAAATGTTGAGGATGAAATCCTTATCTTTTACTTGTAAATTTTATGAAATCATTTTAATATCATATAAAATAGACATAACTATCTTAATATATAGTTCAAAAAACATAGTCAGATCTATTACCATTTATAGTCTTTAATTATAATAATTCAATAGTTTTATATCACATATTTAATGTTCAATTTCCCTATCGAATGTTAATAATTTTATTTGTTTCATTAATGATTAATAATGGAGATGTTGGTTCTTATTTAATGGATGAAATAAAATCATTCCTATATTAGTAAAGATAATAGAATTATTTCTTATAATGATTTATGATGTCATATTTTCATTCTTTGGATGTCATGGGTGTTATTTTCAAAAATAAAATCCATGATGAGATTGATTCGGGTAATTTACCAATATCAATGGGGTTCTTTATAATGATTATTAACTCTTGTGTGATCCTTATAGTATATTATTTTCATTACCCAACCCACATGGTACCTCTTGTTTAGATGAAGGTTGATCTGTTATAATCCCAAGCATACCATCATAAGGCTAGGGGATGCCAACAAGTGCTGATAAGTAATAAAATAAAAAGGAGTTATTAACCTAATGTACTAGTAAGAATGAATCCAACCACCTCCATGAAAAATTGAAGAGGAATAAAAAAATATAGTAGCATATGTTGTGTAAGCTTGAATACAATGACCTATAGGGAAATACAAAAAAGTTTGACATTATAAATAAAAATTAAAGTGGAAAACACATGCCCAACCATAAATAAAGTCCCAATATGACAACAAAGAGAATAAATGAAAACTGAGAGATCTTATCTCATGATATCTAATACTCAACCCTTTTACATGGTCAATGAACCCTAGTGTCCCTAAGATCTGCAAATGTCACTATCAATATATCTATTTCCTATATAAGAGATGATACATGTAAGAATATCCCATGTGTGGGATAGTACAAACATTCCCAGTAGGACACCCTGAATACTATAAATGGGTTGATATACATATAGGAAAAATGGTTTGATAAACCAAAATCAAGAGGGAAACGAAAACCCAATACATATATATCTATGTGTGTGTGTCTCTTTGTGTGTGTGTGATCATAAACAAACCTATAAGAGATATAAAGGGGATCTCCATCACACATCCGAACTAAAGAAAATGAGTCTTCCAGTTGCTCTGAAATTCTATAACTGATTCTTGAAATCAAATGAATTCTCACTAGAGTATCTGTGGAGGGGATCACTGCTCACTATTTTTCTCCAAAGTTGAGGGATCACTCCCTATCATAGAGGACCTGTACCCTGTTTATGATACAATACAATGGAGTATCAATCTATAGAGAGGGGAATGATGTAGTTTATAGGGGAATACCATATATACTTGTATAAATTGTATGGGAAACCTACTACCATCTGTGATAGGGGTTTACAAACCCCAATAACTCTTTTATGATCCTTCCTTGATCATTGTCATCATCAAACATCATCTAATGAAGCATCACACATATAACACATCCCCTCCTATCTCATAAGCCACAACAAAGGCCACCATCATGTTCTGCTTGTAAAATAATATAGGATAGTCTACTATGTGGACCAAATTTGAGTTTGAATAAAGGATATATGATAAAAAGAAGTTTCATGAGGGAATAAGTAGTGTGTTTGGGGGATCCATATAAGGCATGGACCATCTTTCCTACCTATACACATTCTCCTATGGACACAACATGGAAGCCATGTCATCATAAATGGATTATACATGTGGTTCATGGGGTGCCTCATCTTTTAGAGACCACCCTCTGCGCTCCAAGTTGTTCCCATTGACCTGGACTTTTATTTGGACATTCCCATGTGTCGGATTGTAACTTTGTACTCTGAGATTACATGGAATTTTGTTCCTATTCATTTTGTGTCCATGTGTATCTGGAAAATAAATTTTCTTCTTGTGTAGGGTAACATGGAGTATGGACTTATCCACACTGCATGTGATCATTAACTTAGCTGGAAATATTATCCATCATAGGAGAGGAAGTACATGGTGTGTGATCTTCTGAACTACATTCCATATACAATTGTTTTTTTAGAGAAATATGAGTTCCTTCATACAGTTTCCATATCAAAACTCTTTATCTTGAATCTTTCGATTGGACCGCCTGATATGGAATGAAAATGAGTTCAATCATAATTTCTTGGACTTTGGTTGCTGGAAAATAGAATCCAACCACTTTCTTAAAGAGTAAATGGATGTCTTCTACATATCCTATAGCTACACATGATTCTAGATCCATTAACCATCACCCACAATCCATCATAATACATCATTAAAAATATAATATTTTCATCGTGCACACCACTGCTATGAATCTATGGGTTGGATCATGATGGAACCCAAGGAAGAAAAGTAGAATTGTGACCCCAAGTTCCAATGATGAAGAAAGTGAATAAAATATTAGGGAAAAACACAAGATCAAATATGTGACCATCATTTTCCAAGTGATATCATCCAAAGATAACATGAATGGGATAAACAGGGTGATTACATGGAATAATAAGAGTAAATTTAATTAAATAATTAAATTTCTATACATGACTCATGAGATGGATAAAAATAATAAAAAATAAATAGAAGATAATAATTCATGCTTAAAAAATTTAATCAAAATTGATTAAACCATAGTTGATGTGTCATACCATGATTTAGATTAATTGATGGTGAGGAATTTATCTTCTAGTTAAGGTGATGACCCATTGTGTTTGTTTCCTCTCGATAGACCTCAATCTGATAACATTTCATTCCGTTATGTTATATTCTAATTAACTACTCTCATATATCATATCCAACCCATACAAGGTTATGTAGATAACACAATATATTTTTTATAATTTGGTACTTATAGTGGTTTTTATAGGTTAGGTCATTTTGATAAAATAAATAAATAATTTAATTATTTATTTTATTAAACATGGTTTCCAAGGATTTCGTCAACCAGGCCTCTTGAGCCGACCAACCATAGATCGTATCTAGGGTAAAACCCATATTTTAGAATCTACCATGGTCTAATATTTATGATGTAAGACTGAATTTTTTATTTATTCATCTATTTTAGGGAAATTACATTTATGTGATATTAATATATTTATTATTTTTATAACATAAATACCGGGAAAAACAAGCCTCAGAATCTCATGCAGACTAAGAATCTAAATCCAAAAATATTTCATAATATATTCAAAAGTCATAAATGGAAAACAATTCTCTACATTTATTACTTTTTCATTTATTTTCTCCTCAAAATGAACAATATAAAAAATGGGGATATTATGTATTCATTTGACACTATCTCTCCGAGTATCTCTCCCACTCAATCGTGCGCTTCCACAGAACACAAACCAATAGAATGGTCTATCCTCACAGGATACTCTCATTCCAATCATCGATTTCCACTAGTTAATTTATGTTGTTGGAACTGTCATTGATGTCTATATCACCGCTATAAATAATATGTTTCATGTCATGCATGTATCTCCTCATCTATGACATATGGAAGATGTCCTGCATCTAATCAAGCATTAGTGGTAAGGTTATATGGTAAGAAACCTCACCAACCATTCATAGGATCTCCAACAACCCATGGAACCTTAGGGATAACTCTTAATGACCCAACCTCTACAATCCTCATCATGGGGATATGCATAGGAAAACATGGTCCCCTTCCCAAATTCCATGGATCAGTGACGTTGATCATTATAAGATTTTCATTGGACCTGGGTATCCCCATATGCTTTTGGATCTCTTGGGATATCTTCATTAACATCCTCACCATCTCTGTCCTAACAAGACAGGACTCACCAATATCGTACCCGCATAAGAATGACCATAAAGGACTCACATACAAGGCCTTGGGGAATTATATGATTATATTGAGTGATAGTTATTATTAGAAAACTCTTTTTGTGGAAAGTGATCCTCCCAGATCTGGATGATGTACAAAAAATAGGCCCCCAACATATACTCCATCACCTAGATAGTCTGCTTGGTATTTCCATCAATTTTGGGGGTCAAATACAATACTAATCCTCAACTGGGTCTTGAAGGAATCCTTCATTCCTCTCTAAAACTATGATGTAAACCATGAATAACATTTATATACAATCATCAAGGAAATACCACTGTGTTAAACAATCTCCCACATGTATAGCTACACCAAAGACTCCACCAAAAACAGGTCCTTACTTGAAAAGAAGTGAACTGACATAGTAATATGATCAACTATCACCGAGAAGGAATGATGGCCTCTCACTATCCATAGAAGACCTGTCACAAATTCCATGTTAGGTTATCCCATATCATCTCTAGGTCCTCAATAGGCTACATAAAACCATCTTAAACCTGGGGATCACACTTCATCTTTGGAAAAGTGAGACACTGAGAGACACACCCGATAAGACTCCACCTCATTCTAGCCCACCAAAACATCCATTGAAAGTCCTTGTACTTATTTTTAACATATGGATGTAAAACCTATGGGGATGATTGAAAATACCTAATCACATCATCATATAATGTGAATAGAACCACTACCCATCCTCAGAAATGGATTACATACTCCCCTCCCTCATAGAATTAATATTCTTTATCCCCTAAGGATATTTGGTCATAAAGAACCACACAATCCATGTATTTAAACTAATCATCAATCACACACTGAAGGAGTGGATTATTTGACACCATAAGCTGAATAAAATGCCCCACTTTTCCACAAGGTTCAGTTGTAAAGAAGCCAAATTCTTATATTATTAATTTTCCTAAATATAATGATAATTCCTCATAAGGTAATATACCACCACATTTCTTTACATCGGAGTATAGATGGTTAAGAATTCATAGTCTTGTAGGGACTCCAACAAGTGTCTCTATCTTAGGTTTAGATCTATCTAATTGAAGATATACATATGAATATGGTGGTTTGAGTAGACAAAAAATTATCTCAAAGAAGATAGCTCACCCACATCATTAGAGTGAAGACTACCACAACCAACTCTAAGTCATGAGTACTGTAGTTTGACACATGGGGTCTCAACTACCTCGAAACAAATATGATAACATCTTAATTCAACATCAATAGTCAACTGGGCATATCTCTAGAGGTGTATAAAATCACTACATACTCAACACCATCCTCTGGTAGTCTTAATAGAAGATAACTAGTTAGCCTCAACCAAAACTCATAAAACGCTCTCCAACACTGCACACTCTAGGTAAACATAAACCTTTTTTCATGCTAGTGTTTTCCATGGGGATAAAATCATAGATAATTATGCCCAAAATCTCTTATAGTACCCATCCAAACTAAGATAATTTTATACCAATATTGAACCACTGGGTGGATCCTAAAAAATAAATGTATTAATCTTCGTCGGTTCCACCACTAATCCATGCTCATTTATGACATGCCTCAGTAAGTCAACTTCACAAATTTAGTTTTTTTCACTTCGAGAGATTACTATAAATTTTTTTCTCCCAATTTGAGTCTTGGAATATAATCATATTCCTCACATGCTCATCCTCTGATACATAGTAAATTTGTATGTCATTAATAAATAAAACAACAAATCAGTCCAAGTATGGATAGATTATTTAGTTTTTCAAATCCATAAACATAGAACGTGAATTATTCATTTATTGAGAAATCACTAGAAATTCATAGTGTCTGTAGTGAAATTGGAATGTTTTAAAAATTAAATTATCCATTATAATTATGAACTGGTGGTATTCTTACTCGAGAATGATCTTAACGAACCAAATCACATCTATGAACCAGTCAAAGAAGACTTCAATCCTCATAATGTTTTACTTTCTATATCATTAGCCAATTTATTTGATGATAATAAAAAAAATCAAAATCTTCTATCATTATTTTTCACAAACAGAACTAGAGTTTCCCTAGGGAACACACAATTCCTGATAATTCTATTCTCTTACAGGTCCTCCAATTGCACACTAAAATCCTGTATCTTAATAGGGTCCATCTAATATGCCAATGATAATATCAATATGGTCCTATGTAAATGTTGATGTAGAAGTCCATCTCCCACCATGAAGGTATTCCCAATACATCCTCATGGAATATGTTTACATAATCCTCAATTATTAATAGAATCTAGATGGATGAACATCCGACATTATCTAGGGAAAAAAATTCCAACTGATGGATGATTGGTTTCAGCTTCTTACTCACACAACCCACTTGGTCAACCATGATATCCCTATAAACCATAGAGGATAATGTATTCCCATATAATTGAATGTGTCATACTCAAATGTGTTATAGTTCAATATGGGCCTAGACAATAGACAGGAAATCCATACCAAAGATGATGTAATAATGTTTCACCATGATGTCTAAAATTCCCCAATAAATAATCTATCTTCCAATAAATGTCTCACACTTCTAGTAGATATTTGATAATGAATAGGTATTCTCTATAGGTAACTAGACACCTAAATTTTGGGATAAAGTATCAAATAGATGCTCTATCTCTATCACCAAGAAAAGTGGATGAATGAATGACTCAAACATGTGTATAATAGCACTATGGAAGGATTATAATAGATATTGATCATACCTATGATCATATCAAGTGTTTTGTGGTCATATCCATCCTAGCTAGAAATTTCCCAATTCCTTGAACACCAGCTCCCTAAGCATGACGTGGGACTCCAGGTGATGGTGGTGGTGGTTTCTTGTAGCATCATCCTCCACAAAACAATCCTCCCTTTAGTGTGGAACTTGTTTCTATATCAGTATCACCTCTATAATATCTACCCTAGGCACATCAAAGAGATCCCTAATCGTGGTGTTTCCTTTCTTATAGAGTTCAATCCATTTTTTTCATGTCATACATAGCATGATAGGTCATGAAATCCTGATCAAGGTAACCTCACCCTATGTAAGAATAGAATATGCCATCTCCGTGTTAATTGGATCAGATGTTAGATCCCTCTGTTGTAGAGCCACGTGTCTATGTCCATTCATGATTATGTCCCCTTTTTCACGACCTCAATTCTTATATCCTTCTATATGATGCATGTGAATCAACCATGTGATGACCACTGCTAGAATCAGCCTCCCCATGACTCTTTCCCAGGAATATCTCTATAACCAGATCTTGCTCCATCAGTCCCACATAAGTAGGGAGACATAGAGAGACTACATTTGAATTAATGTATCTATAAAGACCCTACTCAAAAATCCTTACCAGGAAGAATCCATATAAAAACATATTAATGGAGTATTGTGTAAGTTTATTGAACATCATATCAAACTCATACACTATCATATTACCCTTTTATAGCTCATGAATTTATTGGATCTCAACTGATCACAAGAACAAGGTATAATACTCCTTAATAAACAACTTTTTTAAGTTGGACCATGAAATCATCATCTCATCAGGGGCATCTACAACCAGTATCCAACAACTCCCATCTACTCCACCAAAAAGACTAGCTGTCACTTCAACCATATGATCTGTCATGGTCCAAATTAGATACATGTCTTGGATTACAGACTCAATACAACCCTCTTTTTTCTGGGGATATAGTTCACTGTGAAACCCCAGCTGTCTCTAGCGCTAGAACTCACAAAGTGCACTAATATTGTGTGCACCCTCATCCTGAACAGATGGAAGTATGTCCTACTCTATGAGAGGGGGTGAGTATCCCTTCCCTCATATATGAAACTCCTTCATAGACTTTACTTAAATTGAGGCCCCATAAATCATCAAAACATTATTATGATCCTGAATTGGTATCCTAGCTGGTTATCTTTATAGTGATATCCTGAAATTGATAAATCTGTACCATGGTTAGATAAGAATATATATATATAATGATTGCTGAATAATAAAAAAACAAATGACACAATCATATATGATTCATGTAATATTTATAAATACAACCAATTCCTTAGAAATCTAATTTGAATATAAGGTTTTCAGAGTCCTAGTGAATGGATACATCATCCATTGTACCAACACTGGGTTCCCTATCCAAATATCCACACATTAGACACGTAAAAACTATTTCCCTAATACCAAACCAATCCTTGTAATTGGAAAAAAAATTGAAAACTATCCCAAATGATTGATCTTCATCAATACCACTTTGTCCTGACTCAGCCCACCAAGGCCCACCTGTCTAGTGAAAGCCTGATCCATGACAACCCCAGGCCCACATACAATAGGCTAGAGCTTGCAAAAAGAATCCAGAAGGAATAACTGATATGGGATCACTTTTAATTTTATAGCTGTATTCATGCACCCAACCATCTCCATAATAAGTGTAGAGGAAGATAAATTAAAGAAACATCTATATTGAAAATGTGCATTCAATAACTTCTAGGAAAATAAAATAGTGTAAGATAATATCAACCAAAAAATGATAAAAATACACATCCAATAGAAAATGAATTTCCAAAATTAAAAATAATATTTAAAAATGAAAACCTGGAGGGAAAAACTCTTGATCAGTATTGTATGTCCACCATAAATGGTCAATGCACCCAAGTATTATTAAGCTCTACTAAAATCACCATTGTTCTATCTATCATCTTAAAAAGGCATGACATGTATGGGTGATTCCCCTGTAGGGGTGAGTATATAAAAAACGTATTTGGAATCCATGAAAACATTAAATTTAGCAATAGATATATACAATAAATGGTAAGATTATCCCAATGCAATATATAAATGAAAATCCAATACATTTATATATATATGCCCGTAACGAAACCCATATGAGAGAGAAAGTGGATCTATATCTCATATGACATCCATATTCTAGAATTCAACCTACAGCTCCAAAATTATACAACTGATACCTAGAATAAAATACATCCACACAAGAAGATGTGTGGAGGGTCTCACTCATCCCTACCATGCTCTACAATCAAGTGATATCATACTCAATTGGTGGAATTTTACCGCGTAAGATATTGATGATGGGGGGGTACTGCTCTATAGATTGAGGGCATGTGCCTTATATAGTGGAGTACTACCTCTACCTATATAAAGTGTTTGGGAAACCCACTCCCTAGTTTGACAATGCTTTACTGACCCTGATAACTGTTACATGATCTTTCCATGACCACCTTCATCATCAAGTGTCACATAAATAAGTGTAACACTCTAGACACCTTTAATGGAATATCATATTACATAATAAGGTATACCCTGAAATTATACATAAAAAACACTTAGTATTGTATACTCATGGGACAAAATATGATTCTAGATGAAGGAGATACAAGAGGAAGAAATTGTAAGAGGGAAAACACATCGTGTATGGGGTCCAAACATCATGTCACCTAGACCTAGTTCCGGGAAGTGTTCTCCTATAGATATGAATTTGAATAAAAGTCATCATAAATGACATGTACATGAGGTACCTAGTGAACCTAAACCAATCAGGGCCTCCACATGTGATTCAGGTCATATCAATGTACTTCAGGCTGTGTAGGTGTACTTGGTCATGTCCAGGTGTTGTCTCATGGCCACGTACTCCAATAGTACATGAAGTTTCATTATTAAATGATTTTTATGTGTGCTATGTTGTAAAAAGTCCTATATATCCAATTAGTTTAAAATTGTTTGTGTGCATGGCCACATTGAAATTGATGCTTAAATTGGTTCAATACAATTTATATCATAGAAAAAGAAAGTAGACAGAATGTGTTCCTCCAAACAGCAGGGTGTGTACTATAGTTTCCCCAAAAAGAGTATTCCCTTCCTGATTTTTCTATATATAAAATCAATGAATCAAATCTCACCATTTTACTTCTATATATCAATGAAAAAACATAATACTGTTGTTTCCTCTCATCCGATGGCTAGAAAATGAAATCTGATTATCCGCTCTAAGTGACTCTATGCATCTTCTGCAAATCTTGTCACTCGACAAAACTCCAGATCCCATATCCATGGAGAATCCCCAACAAACCATCTTGATCTAATATTTATCCCCAATTTTTTTTATCTTCCACTCTAATTTTGTGTATTATAGGGGTTGGTTATGCTCCAACCCACCTCGGTAATGTCAAATCATGACCTTGTGGTCCAATGATAAAGAATGAAAATAACATTGAGGTAAGAAGCACAAATAAAATGTGTAACAATAATTGGTCGAGAAATCTCATACAATTAACATGAAAATAAGATATCCATGTTAGTATAATGGCATAAAAATAATAAATGAAATTAGAAAATTTAATGTTTATATTGGGTTTAAAATAAGGATCAAATAATCACATATCCAAAAAAGAAAATTATCCATGATTTACCAATTTAATAAAAATAGAAAACCCATAATTGATGATTAATAACGTGATTTGGATTGATTATTGTAGAAAAATTACTTTTCTTGTGAATTTAATGTTCCTCTACATCCACTACCTCTAGATCCGCATTAATATGATCAAACATCAACCTCCGACAAGATCCACCAATGAAGAACACTCAGAGCTCCTCTTCAATTCTCTTATAGTTAGGCAGATAAACATAGATATTTTTTATAGGTGGGTACTTATAATGGTTTCACTAGTCTATTTAATTTTATAAAATTTATAAATAATTTGTTTTATTAATTGAACTTTCCCATAGTTGTCTCAACTAGGAATATGTCACTTACCAACCTTAGGGCGCACCTAAGATAGACTATGCATTTTGGAATAAACCATTGTCTCATATTATCTACATGATACTACATTTGGGAGTTATTAAACTATTTCAATAAAATTATGCATGTTTAGTATTAATAAATCTAACTTTTTTATAATATCAATATCAGTCTCACTAGGCCTCAGAATCTCATGATCACTCTGTGCCTAGCTCTGAAAATATTCCTTAATATATTCAAAATTCATAAAGTACAAAAACTGAGTTACTAACATTATTCCTCCAATCTATTACTCCTTAATATAAAATATATTCATAAAATATGTTATTATAACTATAAAATTAAGGATATTATGAAAAAGAACAAAACATTCATGGAGGTGGTCGTCTTCACGTACGCACTGGTGAAGTTTTCCATTTTTCAACAGATTTTACAAAGGAAATTAGATAATCACTATCTATATAGAATCATAATTATATAAAACTATAAAATTTAAGCATTAAATATATTCTTACAACCTTAAATATATGTTTTATATTAAATAAAAAATACATCATCCATAGAGGTGGTAGTCCGCACGTACACACAGTTGACATTTTCACATTTCAAATGTTTGAGAGGAAGGTATAAATTGATTATTACATAAACATAATAACATTTAAGTATAATAATGAAAATATTTTAATTATATTAGTATGTGAAGAATATATTTTGTAGAGTTATAAGAATAATTAAGTGAATGAAAATGAAAAATAAACTACTATGAGTTTTTACATTAGTCATTTGTACAACTCCTTGAGCCTTCAACGATTGGTCATATATTGAGACCCATATCCCTAAAACATCTTAAATAGATTAGGGAAGATATTAGTGAATAATATTGATGATACAAAAGGATTTGGGTGTGTGTATAAGGGGGTGGTGAGGAGATACTTTTATTAGTGAGATGGGTGTGACTATTTAAATATTTATAACATTATGTTGAAGATATGTATCTTTCAAGGGAAAGTGGATCGAAATGTGGCAAAAAAATGGATAGGTGGTAACACATGGTATATCCACCTCACATTCATATAGATAAGGGAAACATTTTAAATATATTTAGACCTTTTCCCTCAAATTTAAAATCTTACCCTCACTTACTTTTACCATGCTAAATCAATTTTTAAACTCGGTAACTAATTTCTATAACCAAAAATAAAATTAACATTATAAAATAATATATATATATATATATATATTATTCCATATTCGAGAAACATTTTATAATTTTAAATTTTGAAAATTTATAAAAATTAATTCTAAATAAAAAATTTTATAAAGAATACAAATTGTTTAAAGATAAAATAATTACTTAGCTTGGAAAATAAAAATCATAGGATTCAAAATAAAACATAATATTTTAAATGTATAATTTTAATTATTGAAAAAAATTATTATAAAAAAATCATAAATTTTTAATTTAATTCTATATCGTAATGGTTCCATAAAAGTCACTGTATTTTTAAAAGTAGTGTTTTTTACTATTCTCATAAAATCGATCATCTAAAAAAAATAAAAATAAATTGCCATAATATATTTTTGATATTTCAAATTCCTAAATGAATATAATTAAATAACGTTTAATTAATTAAAGTCCAAAATTTATATTTTAAATGAAAATAAAAAAATAGATAATGATTCCTTTTATAGAAGACAGGACTTCAAAACTAGAAGTGTTCCTAATCTTATTTCATATCAATTAATAATTAAATGAATGTTAATATAATATTTAATAAAATTAATTATAACATATTATCATGTTCATATTTTAAAATCATGAAATCTAATTTATTAGGATAAAATACAAAACACATTGTAACAATATCTTTTAAAAAATTCCTTCTTAACATTAAATCGTATTAATTATTTATCCTATAAGTATAATAATTTTTTATTTTCTAAAATATGTTAGTATTCAATATGATTTATTATTCTTATAATATTATAAATAATGATCATATAATATGTTATGGCCCATTTTAGTTTAGTGTTTCATGTGGAATAAACTATTCAATATAGTATTTATTTAAGGGGGAATTAAATATTCAAATATTGAGGTGTTATAACTATTATTCTCTAATATATATTGAAAGTAAATATATAAATTAGTAAAAATAAATATCATCTACCAATCACTATTGCAGTCTCATACAACATGAACTAGAATCCTCCTACTGAGAAAATCAACAACAAAAATACTTTTTTATAGGGTGTACATCATCTTTAAGTCGTATGAATAGAGGTAATCAGCCCAACTTATCTATTTAAGGTAAATGTTTTTATATAGATAAAAATTATTTATGTTTATTATGTTCAGTATGGACCATGAATCTATCACCCAATATTTAGTTATGTTTTCATCTTCGCATATGCATAACTGCTTTTAACACCATGTCATGTGACGTGTAATTTTTATCATATAGCCTCATGTGTCTTCATATATTAAAAATACCCATTCATTATTCATTTAAATTTCATACAACATCACTCATGATGCATAAAAATACATGGTATAATATTTACCTAACTAAGCTAAGGTCTATATTAGTATAGTCATCCATATGCCCTTCAACTCTTGTGAGGTCTCTTATAAGGACTATACCACTCAAATATTTGGTCTTCTTGGTTAGAGTCATAATTGGACCAACCAATATTGATTTTTTGGGATAAATCTATTTTTCAACTATTAATTCTATAAAATTTCTAAATTTATTCACAAAATACTCAAATATATATTGATAAATACCCAAAATCCTGTTCAGTATTTTTCGATATGAGCTCTTTCTCGTGCCACTCAACTACTAAATTGAGATAATTTTGAGTATTTTAATATCATAACCACATATCACATGATCCTAATAAAGAATTATATATTAAAATATATTTTTTCATTCAATATATATGTATTGAGTTTCATGATTGTTCTTTTGATCTCATGTTTAAACCAAAGCTCCATTTTTGAATTTCAGTGAGATATTAGAAATAATATTATGGTATATTATTATAATAAATATAATATAATCCTAATGAATTATATTTATTAATCTTGATTAAATAATAACATTGATATTAATCATGGAAATTCAATCTTGATCTAGAATTAATGAAGGTTCAAGAATGAAATTTACGTACCATGCTTGAGTTTGATTTCTAAGAAAATTAACTCATTTAAATAAACATTATTATAGCTCAATGTACTCTTACAATACTAAGAAGATAACATTAGTAATTATATTATTTATCCAGTTCTATGAAATCACAACCTCAACCTTTATTTGGTCCCCTAAGATAATTGCATCAAATATCACATACCCTAAGAAGCATACCTCTATGATAAATAAATGATACATTGAGAGACTAGCATAATTTTGATTATCTCTTCATGTGCATGATATGATTTCTTAGTATCAACCACGATCCTTATTTTTCTACGGTTACCAAAATGTTTCCTTTAATACAATGATCATGAAGGAATCCAAATATAAATAGAAGACCCCTTTCACCCAGACTATGCATATTGCTGGTATGTTTCTTAAACCAAACAGAATCATCATATTTAAATATAAGTTTTACCATATCTTGAATTTAGTGTATGTAATATCTACTAGACTCACCCGCAACTAGCGATATCCTGACCATGAATTGATCATGGAGAACCACTTAACTCTCACTAACTTGTATGGATATGACCATAAACATTACATATTCTAGTAACATTAAACTAGAATACACATTCTTACATTCAAAAAGATATTTTAGGTTTTGATATTTAAGGATCTATTTTATAAATACTATATAAAATTCCCATGTTTAAAAGTAGAAACATCTAAATAGTATCCATTTTTTCTCAAATGAAACATTTATGATATAATAAATTCTATTTTCATGAAACAGATTAACAATTTTGATCATGACCTCATCCTTATCCCTACTCATCCTTAACCATTTTTAAATATATTAAAAAAAGTATGGGATGAACATAAAATGATCAGTAAGGCACATGAAAATAAATAATGTAGTAATTAATCCATGAATACATATAAAACATTTCATTTTAAAAGTAATCATTGGTCACAATATAATAATTTTTTTACCCATGGAATCACCTTCTCTTCCTAAAAAATTTCATTAATTTTTTTAAATAAATATAAAAGGAAAAAATAAAAATCATATATTTTTATTTGATATGATTAAAAACTCAGAATAACTTATTCAAAAATTTATATTCCACCCCCGTAAACTAAATAATATACATTCCTCTAAATAAAATATCATTACCTTACCTTGTAAAACAATAATATTCTTATATAACCCAATTGAAATAAAATATAAAACAACTATGATACTTGGGACTTCATTTTCATATCATTATTAAAATCACACTGATAAATGGAATAACCATATGGTCGACTTCCCTACCCAATTAATTAGAGGCTTATCATTGACCCCCTCATCCTTCACAAATCACAGAACCACCCATCATTGGTTAATACTGAAATCACCCATACATGGTTTATAACTACACCACCTGACATCATAACAATTCTAAATTACCATATCATAATCATAAAACATGAAAGCTTTAATTCATGCCTCTAATTAAATATTATAAATAAAAATAAAATTTCTATTTTGAAATCACATATTTTAAAATCAAAAACTTAAAAATGAATAAATTTTATTTGAATATAACCTCTTAAAAATTACACATGATGCTATTAAAATACTTTAATTCTGTAAAAGTTAAAAAAACTTAAATTCCTACTTCGTTCAGAAATGTAACAATATAGATAATTTGACAAATGTTAAAAATATTCCATTAAAACAATTTTTCATAGAGTAAAAAATGGGTAAAATTAATTTTATAAAACCTATGAGAACAATAAAACTATATTTAAATATATATTAAATAGAGATATGAAATTAATATATATTTTAAGGGAAACATAAAAACGATTATTTTTAAAATAATTTCCCTTACCATGAGTCTGAGTCACCATGTTTGTTATTTAAATTCATAAATAATATAATTATGTTAATTAATTAAATTATTAAGAAAATTATTTATGTTTATTAGTATTTTTATATCACGTATTTCCATGTTATTACTTATTAATATAATTCCAAGTTAAATGTTTTGAGGACATTCAATAAATATGTCCCAAATCACATAGATAGTATGACTGTGGTCAAATAGATCATTATTCAATATTCTCAAAAATAATAATCCGGAAATAATAAAAAAATTTATAAACCGAATATACCTTTATAACTAATCATGAAATTTGGATTTAAAAAATTAAAGATGGTATATCTATGGGGAGTGTAGTTCTTATGTACGCATGAGTAATGATTCCACTTTTCAATGATCATAATGGAAAGAAGGTAAGTATTATTTTATCATTACATAATTATAATAAGATAATAAATATATTATTAATTTTTCAAATAAACTCATTTATATCATCCATGGTTTGTGGTAAGGAAAAAAATAATATCACATTGTGGAGGTGGTAGTCCACACATATGCAAGAACGAAGCTATCTTTTTTATTGAATGGAAGGGTAAGAAGTTAAAATATATATAAACATATAAGAATGGTAAATATAAAATTAATATCATATGTAAACATTAATTCTATTTTATTAATTAATCCAAGAGATGCAATTATAAAAACAAATTACATCAGTTCGTGTGGTGGTAGTCTGTCGTACACACGAACAATGCTTTTGTATCTTATTTGATGGAAGAGTAAAATGATATAGGGTATAAAATTAACAAAATAACATCTAAAAATATATAGTATATTGTTGTTAATATTTTTTCATTATTTGTTAATATTTTAAGGAGGTGTAGGAAGAAATAAAAATAAATCATGTGCTTAAAAACTGTGCCAATTCTTTCAAAAAGTAACCATTGATTAAACATTGATTCAACTAAGGTTAGTGTTATTCTGTAAAAAAAATATACAATGTATTAAATTATTCTATGATTGTATCTGGTCATTGATTGTCTAGAATAAGTGGCTCTTCAATTGTGAAATATATAGAATAATATTTTCCCTTTTATTTGAGACCGGAGGGGAACTCTTTAAATTTCTCAAGATATTAAATTAATATAAATTTATTTTCAATTATAAATTCATAAAAATTATTTTATTTACAAAATATGATGATTATGTTCATTAATTCTTCTATAAAATAAAAAATTAATCAATTTTAGGACAAATTTTTACCCTTATTATTTGGTTTTAACCCCACGTTAACCCCTTTCATAGTTATCATGACAACATGGGTTATAAGTCTTAGAGGGTAAAAATAGTTATTATAAATTGAAAAACATAAAATAAATGGATCTTGGTTTATATTAAAAAACATATCCTAGTCACTTGTCTAAATATATGTTTTTTGTAAATTTCATATCATTTAATAAAATATTATTTATAATAATATATCATTATTGTTCGTTTTTAGAACTATTCCTTTCATTGATTTTAATAAAATAAATACAAAAAGTACATTGAAATATATATGTTAATATATCAATAAAATATCATTTTTAATCTATAAAATTAGTGGATCACATTATTTATCAAAATTATGTTACTTTTAATGTTTTTATTATCATTCATTTGATTTTTTGATTAATTGAATAGTTACTGCATCCACATTGTGTAAATTGTAATGTCTCAGAATTTATGTGTAATTTTTTTAATTGTATGAAATTATTTCGAGACTAGGCGCTGAGACGGTGTACAATTATGAGGTCCAGAGTGCTTGAAATTATATCATCAAAAATGATGATCTTTAAATATTGTACATGAGCGGATTTCATTAAAAAGTGGAATAATTCTTAAATTGGTGCCTGAAGTAGAAATCTAAGGGCGTTGTTGTGTTCAAGAAGGCGGGTTTAGCCTAATCATGAATTAAGTTAAGTCGGTGTAGTCCTCTAGTGAGAAAACCCAAAAATTGCATAACTCTTATTAAAAAAATTAAATAATTTTTTTTATTTTTCAAATGCTTATAACTCATGAACGGTGGCTCATATTGAAAATATGAGACCACTGTTGAGTTCGGGAGGATATTATTTCCTTAGGAAGATTCAAACATTGGTCGGCACAGGACAACAATGGATGTTAGTTTTTGGCTATAAATAAAATAATTAAGTAATAATTATTTTATTTTCAAAACCTTATAACTCCTAAAATGTAACACGGATTGGAAATTTGAGAGTACTGTTGAGATCATGAGGGGTTGTTTCCATTACAAAAAGCTTAACCTATACTAGTACAGGTCAAAGGTGATTGTGAATTTTTGAACATTTTTATGGTACATTCAGTAACCATGTGAGCGGCATTTTTTCAATCTTCTAAACTGGTGCTCAGATCAAAAATATGAGGGAACCAATGAACATGGAATGTCGGGATTCACCAATAAAAGATTTAACATCGACCAGAAAGGGTCGTAAGGAAAAGTTAATTTTTGGGAATTTTTTGGAAAATAATAAAATAACATTAAAAATGTTATTTTATATTTCATTCAAATAGTTGTGTAGCGGACGGTGATGATGCGGTGCAGCGACATTGAGACAACTAGGAACATTTAAGGAATCCTCTTAATGACTTGTTATGCAGTCATAACTGTTATGTTGTTTCATAAATGAAACAGCATACCGACACAACGTCACATGGTAACCGAAACGATGCGAGGTGTGTCTTTTATTAAATGAACGCATTGGTGGAAGGAGGAATTAAACTATGAAGACTCTCTAATGAACCTCCGATGAATTCCCTCTCAAATGTTGAATGAAAAATGTGGATGAAATTCAAAAATCTTCGAACCACCATGAAGAATAGAGTCGTAGGTGGGGAATGACGTCAATTTCTGGAAACGTTGAGCATGTAACGCTACGGAAATGACTGTCCAGGAAGAACGGGATTAATTTGTTCAATTTCCTCCCTGTTCATACTCTAGAAATGACGAACGTGGATCGACCCAGACACAATTTGATCGGAAAATCGTGCATTTATGCATGTGGGTGACTTTTCTTTTGGGATTTATTATTCGTGATTAGTTTATCACTAGTTTTATTGTGCCATAATCTTCGAGTGTCCCTACAATTGTAAATTATAACGTGGAGGGTGTGGGCCAACTTGAATAAGGCTCATGATTCTCCCCATGAGAACCCTTTGTTAACGATTTCTCTAAATCGACGACAAAGTGAGTTTGAGACCTTTGCGGTGAAGTGGATGCCACTGGAGCCATAGGGGAATGCGGTACAATTAACGGTCCACTAGAGAACGTCTGACGGTCTGCTGAAGAAACTACCAGTGACACCTCTAGTAGCACGTGGAGGCACCGTCTATTAGTTGGATGACAATACAATAGGATGATGGTCGTATTTTCCGGGGGTGGAGCGGCGCGACTATCTGTAGTTGGGAGACATGGTTCCTGCATGGCACTACGTTGAGGGATGTCCAGATTCCATGTCATTCGTGTGGATTAGTGAGATGCAGTCACTCGATGTCAGTAGGATGGCCCTATGTGTCCGTAGGGCTAGCGGCGGTCGAACACAGAAGCCGGCTGTGTCCCTGCCAGAGAGAACTCAACCGGCCCGTATAGTATGGTCCGGTATTCGGGCTCGTGGGTCGCACCCTCAACTAGCTGGCCAAAGCCACATTCCAATGGCCTAGTGGTCCGGACCCATGCCCTTCAGGCTGGTCCGGATTAGACTAGTTTTCTGGAGCGACCTGATGGACTGGACCCTTGGCCAAACCAGGCCGGGTCCAGCGAGGCCCATTGGGCCTGGCCCACTAGATAGGCTAGACCGGACTGACACATTCCTAAATCATGTCAGGTCGAGTCGATCAAGTTAAACAAGGGTATGTGGGACCCCGGGCCAGGGTGGTCAGTTCAGTCTGACCGGCTCAGACCATGCCAAGACCCAATTTGTCCATGTTTACTAAAATAGTTGTATCTCTAAAACCATGCGTCCGATAGACGCAGCTTCAGTAGAGTTGGGACCCTTGCAACTAAATGGTCATTTTTAGATACTCCACTTGAGTTTCGGTGGAATTTTTTGTATATCCTAGTTGGATCGGACTCATATCCCACAAGGACATATTTACTAAAAAGCCAATAACTTACAAACTGGTCATCTGATCGACGTGACATCTGTTTCATTAGGACCCCAGGAACGAGACATACCTTTTGGGAACTCTATTTGGGAATTCGTGGTAACTTAGGTAAAACCAATGGTATGAGTAATGGATCCTCCTAGAATGAAGCATTCTAAGTGCAGGGATCCATTGGCTAGATGTGATGTGAATAATGATTAGTGATCTTGTGTGGTTCAGCACCTAGAGATCCATTGTGGCCCAGCACCATGTTATCCTATGTGGTTCATCACCTACTGATCCTATATAGGTCTTCACCTAGAAATTCTATGTGGGTCAGCACCTAGAAATCATGTGTGGGTCAGCACCTATCGACCATGTGTGGATCAGAAGCAGAGCCTCTCGACAGAATAAGATGATATCACTTTATGACTAATCATATTTAGTATTGTACATAAGTTATACCTGGTGTAAGCTATGCCTTTTATTTTTTCAATTTGTATGAGATATTTCTTATTAGTATTACCAATGTGTTATTTCCTTTTTGGTGTTTCCCTTCAAGGATTACTGAGAGACCTTCGGGGGTCCTAGGGTCCTTACTGAGTATTGATGCACTCAACACAACATCGGCTTTTTCCATACCTATTGTGTCATGTGCAGACGATGGACATATTTGACTGAGACATTAGAAAGGTAGGACTAGATGGTGATCATAGTTGGATCAATAGACTTGGTATGTTGTAGCGACATTCAACAGAGATATGTACCTACCCTTCAAGTGGGATCCTTGGCAGATGACCTGTGGAGCATGTACTTCTGTTATTGTACTTTCCTTTTAGTTGGGATGGTATTCTGTCCCATTTACATTCAATTTACGAACTTTACTCTAAGTGGGGGTACTTTGTGGTTGTTGTATTACTTTTCTATCCTTATTGGTTAGCTATGTGGAGTTTTCCCTGTATGTGTTTGTACATGTTTAAAGTAAATGCCTTCCCTTTTTTGGATATTCCTTTCCAATGAAATCCACCAGCCCCTAGCCTGTAGAAGGTGGGCTTGGGGTAGTCAAGACACGGGACCCGGGGGACGGGTCCTGACAAATTGGTATCAAATGTGAGGTTCGGTCCTACCATGAGAACTAAGAGTCTTTATTTCAAATGGGGGAAAAGTGTTAAGTGTCTTGAGTTCATCATTCAGTCTGAGGAGTCCAATGTTTGTGCAGCGGTCGACATATCCGTACATCAGGACCCTGAATTTTGTTTTCTAACTCAATACCCAAAAAAACTAGTTGAATGTGATTTAGAAAATTTTCCCCTCGATATCTTTTGAGTCATGTCACCAGGTATAACATATTGACTATGGTTCATCTTGATTATCTTTAACGATTCCTCCACGAAGACAGCCAAAAAAGATTCCAGTGTGTGACCATGAGGATGGTCCACAACGTGATGAGGTGTCAGTAAAGGGTCTATTGCCTGACATGGTACCTTCGAGCATTGTCCCGGCAATACCACTTCTCGTTGGTCAACAGTTCCTACTAGAGCTTCCTGTATAGGACACATGTAGGCGCATTCCCTTCCATGAGTTTCAGCGATACGTACCCATCAGGTTCCGAGGCGAGCCCAAATCATAGGCAGCTAAGGACTGACATTAGGTGGTGACCATGTTTACATCTAACCAGGGAAGTATTAGATTAGATGAAGGTCCTTGAAGTGATCCATCTATGTGGATAAGTGGGGGCAATGACAACGTTTAGATTACCCCGATATTACGATGTGGGGACTTTTCCACATACATATCTTGAGAACCTTTCTCAGAGAAGGGGTCTATTTCCATAAAAATTATAGGGTTGTTTGTTCCCAAGATCTTCTATAGCTTCTGTAGGATGACATGTTAGTAGCTGAGTATTCATCTAGGTGTACCAACCATTCCATTTACTCAATGAATATAATACTACATGTGCTTCAAGGATCAGACCTTCGAGCGAGATGTGTTTAGGGACATCCTAGAAAGCACTATTCCTATATACATTCCTATTTATGTAAGGGTGATAGAGAGATACATTGTGGTTGAATGTTCTTTGGATGAGTAGATACAACCAATGAATTTCATCAATTGGAAAGTAAGAAACTGATGTCAGTCTTAGAGACTTGGATGTTTAAAAATCATTCAGGAAGAGGAAATGATTGGGATATATGAATATATAGTGCAGAAGACGTGGAAGTGCAGAAAGGATAGTATCATGATGTGGTATCCATTTCGACAAGTTATAACCACCACCCCTATGTGATCCCCATAGGGCTTAGGGAACTGGAGGACAGGGGAAGGGAGTAGCTGCATGTGGTCAAGGAGTATGGCCCAAGGGCAATAGGAATGATTCGAGGTATGGTATTTGTCTACAACTAGAATCCATATTAATAGACTTAGATGCTAATCATTATTTATTTTCATGAATCTTTTTCAAGGACTATAGTTTTCTATTAAACTATTAACTTGATCCTTACGTCTGGAGATACCTATGGGAGGAGACTCGATAATCACACTTATTTCGTCGATGTGATCTGATCCTTGAGGTTGGAGTTTCAGTTGGAACCTCTTGGTGGAAACTTTTAGGCCTTATGACGCTAGTCTTGGTATGGACTGGTCATCCATAGTTCATGCTCAGATTGGATATTTTACGAAAAATTATGTGATATATCTATAGTGTTATAATGGGGGTTTCCTTGGTCAGAAAAACATGGATACCCAAACATCACGGGATAAAAATCATAAATAAGAGAGTGTATATGAACACTCTTGAGTCATCCATCCTTACCCTCATAGAAGTAGTTGTTTTGAGATTTCAGTTCCCAACAACTTCTTCTTTGACTTGTACCTAGGGACATCATTGATATCTATACTTGCATATTAGATATCTCTCGCCGAACTCTGGGTGCTGAGAGTACAGTTGTGGGACATGTAGGGGAAGGGATTAGTAAGACCCAGTGTTTTAGGTTATTTTTTGATTACCAGTAATTCAACCAAGATTCCATGGAGAAAGAGTACCCACAACTAAAGGATCGATGGAAAATCAATCAGTTAAATGTTGTAGCATTCCATGTGGAGGCAAAAGGTCCCTGTATAATTTTCAGTAGTTGAGACATTAGTGATGGATTAATTTCTTCCAAAACTAAGACATTGAGATATTATCTACTCTTGAAAAGGGGGTGTGGCGGTTGATGTGCTTAGTCGGAGGTCTAGTTTACAGCTGCTAAATGAGAGGATGGATCACCTTTCCAAGATATAGATATATGTCATCGATGATGATGGAGAATATTACCTCCAGACTATGACTGTCACTATCCCACGACATCAATGAGTTAGGGATGCAGAACATGTGGATGTTGACTGCGAGGCACGACATGCACAGATATCCTTAGGATTGGATCCTCATGTATTTTCTATCGGTGGGGATCACGTCATCCATTTCAGAGGATGAACCATGGTACCGGTGACTTTATCGGAGGAGTTGTTGATGGAATTCCATAAATCCCATTTGGAAGAATATCCTAGTGTGGTGAATATTCAATAGTACCTGTGACATTAGTATTGGTTTCCAAGGATGAAAAAAGCAGTGGTAGAGTTCATTTCCTGATGCCTTTCTTGTCAACAAGTGAAATTTGGTCACCAATGTCCAGAATTCTAGGAACAATAACATGAGGTACTGGAATGGAAGTGTGATGTTATCTCAATGGAATTCATGATGGTATTACCACACACGTCCACATGCCACGATTCTATTTGGGTGATCTTGGATTGAATCACTAAGTTATCTCACTTCCTCCCCATATGGGAGTAGGGATCAGTAGAGGGATTGAGACTCCTCTATGTACAAGATACAGTGCAACTTTATGGGGTTCCTTTGATGATCATCTTGGACCGTGATGCATGATTTACATCCTAGTTGTGGAAGGGGTTTCAGGAGGCGTTCAGGACTCAGCTGTGCTTGGGCATAGATTTTTACCCCCAGACAGATGGTCAGACAAAGCGGACCATACATTCATTTAAGGACATGCTTTTTGATTCTATCCTAGATTTTGGTCGTATTTGGGAGGACCACCGACACTGGTGGAGTTTCGGTATAGAAATATCTAAAACTCTACTATCGGCATGGAACTATTTGAATCCTTGTACGGATAGCCAGGCAGATGACCTTAATGTTGGACAGAATAATGGTAGTCTTCACTCGTGGGTCCAGAGTTGGTACAGGATACCAATGAAATGGTACAGATCATCTAGGAGAAGATAATAACAGCACATAGGAGAGAAAGTCTTATGCCGATAGGATATAGAGTCCCTTGGAGTTTGAGGAGGGACACTATGTTTTCATTAGGGTATCACACCGACGATTATTTCAATGATTTTGACAGGGTGGAGAACTATCTACAAGGATCATTTGACCTTTTCAGATCCACAACAGAGTTGGAGAGGTGGCGTACCACCTAGACCTTCCCCCATAGATGCACTGGGTGCAAGATTATTTTCATTGGTCGTAACTGAGGAGGTACGTGCATGATCCACTGCACGTCATTGACTAGGGAAATTGGGAGATTGATGATGTGGTGACATTTACACAGGTCCCAGTGGAGATAGGGGATTGACAAGACTGGGTACTTTTTGGATGGTAGTTTCCTCTAGTGTGCATTTGGGGGCCCACAGGAACCTCCATGAGAGCACATGGGAGTGTGGGGCTAAGATTCATGGTTAGTACCCCCACTCGTTAGATTAGACATGGTTTTGGATTTTCGAGGCATAAAGCCTTATGGTGGGGAGAATGTAATTTCTCATAATATCCTTGTAATTTTTTTTATAGAATTATTTTGAGACTAGGGGCTGAGACAACGTGTGATTCCGAGGCCCGGAGTGCCCAGAATGATCAATCAAAAAATGTTTATCTTTAAATAGTATGTCTGAGGGGTTTTCTTAAAAAAATGTAATAACTCTTAAAATGCTGGCTAGATTAGAAATATGAGTGCACCGTTGCATTTAGGATGCAAAATTTACACTAGGAGTGACTTAAGTTACGTCGGTGCATGCCTCCAGTGAAAACCCCAAAATGGAATAACTAAAAATAAAATAATTAAATAAAATTATTTTATTTCTCAAAAGAATATAACTCATGAATAGAGACTCAAATTAAAAAACCGAAACCACTGCTGAGCTTGTGAGGGTATTCTTTCCTTAGGTATATCCTAACATTGGTCGGCACAGGTCAATAGTGGATTTTAGTTTTGGCCATAAATTCAATAATTAAGTAGCAATTATTTTATTTTCAAATCCTTATAAATCATAAATGATAACTTTGATTGAAAATACATGATTATCATTGACCTTGCGAGGGTGTATTCCCTTTATATGGAGCCTAACTTCAACCAACGTTAGTTTAGGATGAAAGATAATTTTTGAACTTTTTTAAGGTACATTCTATAATCGTAAAAGTGGGATTTTTTCTAACATTTGAACTGTTTCTCAGATCATAAATATGAGGCCACCATTGATCTCAGAATGCCAATATTTTTCTAGAAAGGAAATAACATCAAATGGTAAGGGACGTATGGAAATGTTAATTTTTTGGACTTTTCAGAAAAATAGTAAATCATCATTACAAAAGATATTTTATTTTTCTTTTACGCTATTGAGCGGCGGACAGTGATGTTGCGGTGTTCCAATGACGTGACGAATAAGTAAAATTAAAGAATCCCATTAATTGATTCTATTTCAAGAATAACCACTACGATATTTCATAAATGAAATAGTTTAACGACAAAACATTAGAGCCTAACAGAAACACTATAATGTGTTTCATTTATTAAAAACAATTTTTGGTGGAAAGAGGAATTAAACTTTGAGGATTTCTTAACATACCTCTGACAATCTTCCTCTCCAACAAAGAATGAGAATCACCAAAGAATGTCAAAATTCATTGATGCACCTCAAAGAATGGATTCGGAAGTAGAAACGACGACGTCATCTTGAAACCTTGAGGGCGTAATGTTGTGGAAATGATCGACCAATAAGTAGGGGGTTTAATTTGTGAATTTTATTCCCCATTATTATTCAATAAACGATGAACATGGATCAAACCATTAACAAGTTGATCCATGAATCATGAATTTATCTAGGATGGTAACTTTTCATTTGGTATTTATTATCTAGGATTAGTTTATCTGTAGTTGTATTGATCCAAAATCCTTGATCCTCCCTATGATTATAACATCTAACGTGGATGGCGCATGCTGACATGAACATGGAACAAGCCCCTCCGCATGTGCACCCATTGCGAATAGTTCGTCTCAATCAACGGCATGGCAGGTTTTAGATTTTTGCAGTGAAGAGGATTCCCCCAGAGGCTCTAGGAGCATGCGGTGTGATGAATGGAATAGAAGAGAACGTTCGGTGGTCCACAGAATAATATGTGGGAAACAGTGGTGGCATGTGGTGGCACCATCCTCTTGTCAGACGGTGGCACAACGGGTTGTCGGCTGAGTGGAATGGTGAACCCATCAGTGCGCCATGGCAAAAATGGGGAGAAGCGACATCCACCTGGTGTTGTGTGGAGGGATGGTCCACGTCTGGTCCATTTAGGTGGCTCGATGAGCATCAGTCCCTCGATCGTAGCTGCCAGCCACGTTCGGGCCAGACGACACACCTCCGGCTAGCACCGCTCAGTCTCGGCATTGGGCTGGTGGTTTGCACCCCCATCCAGCAGGTTGGACCCATGCTGGGGGCCCAGACCCACACTGAAAGTCTAGACTCATGCCCTTTGGGTTGGGCCAGACCAGATAGGGTCACTATGCCACACGACATACTGTATCCTAAGCCAAATTCGGCTATGTCTAGCGACGCCCATTGGGCCTCGCCCACTGGCCAGGCCGGACCAGTCTGACCCAGACACGAACCGAGTCAGGTCGATTCAGTAGAGTTAAACAGGGGTTTTTGGGACCCCTTGTTTGGGTTGGTTGGGTTGGTCCGACCAAGGTGGACCAAGCCTAGACGCAACTAGTCCCCGTTTATTAAAATTGTCGTATCACTCAAACTGGGTGTCTGATTGATGTGCCATCAATGCATTTGGGATGATTGAGAATAGGTTTTCCAGTTTAGATACTCCACTTGAGTTTTTGTATAAGGTTGAGTATGGCTACTTTGGATATAACTCAAATCCAACCGGGCCGTTTTTACAAAAACAAATACTATAATATACAAACCAGGCGTCCGATCGACATGTCTTATATTGCACAGGGACCCATAAGACGAGACGGTCATTTAAGATTACTCTATGTGGGACTTTATGGTGGTTGAGGTATCACTGAAATAATGTGAAGTGGATCCTCCCGAAATCCTACGTGTTATGTGCATGAATCCAGTGGATGGATATGACGTGAAGAATGAATAGAGATCCTGTTTGGGTCAGCACCTACCAATCCTGTGTGGGTTAGCACATTGAAATCTTGTTTGGGTCAGCACCTAGCGATCCTGTGTGGGTCAGTACCTATTGATCACGTGTGGGTCAGCACCTAGTGACCTCATGTGAATTTGTAGAAGTCCTTCATGACAGAATATAATGATCTAGCTTTAAAACTAATCATCATCACTATTGTACTTAAGTTATACCTTGTGTAATCTTTGTCTTTTACTTTTTTCTATGTGTTTGAGATATTTCTTTATGGCATTACCTCTATGGTATTTCCTTCGTGGTGTTTCCTTTTGTGGATTGCTGAGAGACCTTATGGGTTATCAGGGTCCCTACTGAGTAATGTTATAATCACCCTTGTATAGGCATTTCCTGCACCTGTTGTGCCTTGTGTAGATGACATACAACTATGATCCAGATTTTGGGGATCAAGGACTAGATAGTTGTCGGATGTGGATCAATAGATGTGGTGTACACCATCAAAAACTGACAGAGATTTGTACCTACCCTTCTGGTAGGATCGTTGGAAGAGGACCTCTAGATCTTTTACTTCTTTTGATGTACTTTTTTTTAAGTTGTGCTTGTACAATATCCCTTTTACTTTCAGTTTACACAATTTACTCTCAATGGTGGTACATTGTGGTGGTTGTGGTAATTTTTTTTCCTTTGTGGTTAGCTTTGTTGAATTTTCTCTATCTGTGTGTGTACATGTTTAAAGGAAATGCCTTCCCATTTGGGGACATGACATTACATTGCTAATCACCATCCCATAGATTATAGAAGGTGGGTTTGGGGTTGTCATGACACGAGCCCAGAGGGACAGGTCGTGACATTAAATTTTAAGGTAATTATTTTATCACAAGAATTTACAAATAAATTAACATGGAAAAGATAAGAATTATAACTTTGAAAATAATATTTATAACCAAACATATCTTTATATTACCTTTGTGTTAAAAATATTATTATTATTAAAAACAGGAGTGTAAGATATTTTACTTTTATTTAAAAAATATTCTAATATTTATAATATCATAAAAATAGTCATAATATACAATATAAAAAAATATTTATTGATTATAGAATAAATTCATTCATATAATGAAATTAAGGTATGTTTTAGGATCATTTTGTATTCCTTAAATTTTTATTTTCAGCATTAATTAACTTTTTAACCTGTTACCATGGTAAAACAAAAAATACTAAAGTTTCTTTTCAGTTTAACCAAAAATAAAAAGGTCTAATTGCAAAAAAATTAACCACTTCTTCCAAATATTGCATCAATTTTTCAAAATATAAAATATATTTTATTTAAAATTTAATTTTAAATTTATCCAATATGGGGAAATGAAAATCTATTTTTTAGAAAAATTCAATTTTTAAATATAAAATATTTTCACACCAAATTCAAGTAAAATATTCATTTAAAACCCAACATTGGGTAATTTTAAATAATGAAAAATAATTTAAATTTTTTAAATAATACAAAATATATTTTATAAATATTTTAAAATAAAATATTATTATCAATTAATGATCAATAATTTTCACAATTGTTTGAAAAATATGTCTTCTCATAAAATTCTCTACAATTAATCCTATGATAATCATGAAATGATGAATTCAATAATGAAATTATTTTTTGAAAATTAATTTTATAAAAACGGATACAATGATTTTAAAAAAAATAGAGTTCATATTTATAAAGAATTAATTAATAATTTATAAAATATTAGAACTGTTATATATTTCATAATCTTCTTAGTATTATTCATTCTTACCAATTTAATGGCTGGTTTATAAAGGTCACATTTGAATAAAAATAATTTTTCTTTCCTTTATGAATGGTGTTGTGTTTATTGTATAATATTAAAAATAGTCTTTTTTTAAACCTAGGTTATTAATGCTACCCCATTTATGAAATTATTTCCTTGAAATTTGATCTTGGAATTGAAGACCATGTGTTTTACTTTGAAAAATACCATTCTCAAAATCCCAAATCCAAAATAGGGTTAATAAAACATTCGCATGAAAATAGAAAAAAAAAATGATGTTTAAAGGACATGGAATATCACATAACATAGTATCCATATAGAATAAAATAAATGGGAAGTGAGAACATGGATGTGGATAAAAACCTAACTCTTTTGTACTGATATCAGGTGATAGATAACATGGTCATGATAATGTTAACCATCATAATGGTTAGATGTATTTGATCATATATTATTCCAAGATAACATCAATAACTCTTAATGTCTCATAACAATAATTTATATTCCCAAATAATATAATCTCTATGTTATTATAATCTTTTCACAAAAAACATGAATCACAATAAAGCCAAATTATAATCATATATACCTCTGAAACATAATTTTACCTCAATTAAAAACCTATAATGTTATGTTTACCTTAATAATATAAGGTCTTCAAAATATTAGACAAATTCTAAAATAAAATTAATCTTCTAATCACAAAATCACTTCTCAATCTCGGTTTAATCTCTATAAAAAACATATATTTCCAAAAAAAATAAAATGAATAACCTAAAATATCACTTTTTATCTACTATGGTTTTATATAAATATTATTTTTCCAAAAAATAAAATAAAATAATATATCACTAAGACCATATTAACCCAAAGTATTTTTTATCCTTTTTTCATATCTCTTTAAATGAGTGTCTCCAAATTTATCTCCATTTTTCTACCCCACATTTCAATGGTATAAATTTACTCTAAATATGTTTCCAATTTTAAAAAAAAAATATATACCACAAAATATTTCAATACAATAATATCAATCATAAACAATTCATTTAACTCCTTTCATAAACCTTTAAACCACGATTTTGAATCTTCTTAAATGATATGATATCTGTCCTTACGATTCTTTAACATCACTAAACAATGAATCGAAATCCTATCATTAAAAAAATTCATCCATTAATTCCACACATGGTGGTTTTTTAACTATGTTGTGGATGTCCCCTTTACCTTCCAACATATATTACATATCTCTAGAAAAGAAATATTAAAGTACATAATAGTATTTCTATTTTTATAGAGTTGTAACAGTTTATATTTTGAAATAAAATAATAATATAACATGATTCATTGAAATTTTAGTGAAATTTATCAATTTTGGATAGATCAAATATTTTATTTCTTGTGATTTGGATGTACAAAACTAATTCAAGATCATAATAAAAATATTTTCCAATGATAGGGATGATTATATAATAAATAAGGGATAAATGGGTTGTGTGAGATCCTTTTTATTTCATGTATATAAACAATATTCAAATTGTAGAGAAGCTCATTATTAAAATAATAAATGCATGTAAAAATAAAAAATAGTCCTTGTAAATAAAATACCCATATAAATTCAATAATAATTTATCATTAATGTAAAATTAATAACATCATCATTAAATAATTTTTTAAACATAAATTTTTTTCATTTATGTCCCATAAATTTAACATCATTCTTCTAAAACAATCCATCACATTAAACCTAATGATTATATATGCTTAAACCTAAATCTATGTCTCCCAAAAACTCATTAATAACACTAGAATATAATCACTTAAAACATAAAAAGTGGGTGTATACAATATTGATCATATAGTCATCTTTAAACTTATGAACCAATGATTGTAACCATAACTCTTAAGATAACCTCTCATGAAAACTTCTCAATCCCCAAAGTTTTCTAAACCCAGCTCTAATACAAACTGCATGGACTCACCCTTAAACATTATATATTCTAGTGACTTTAAAATAGACTGAATGTTCTTAAATTCCGCAATGTCTTTTAGTTTTAGAGTTTTATATAGTTACGTTACAAATCATACATAACAAACCCATACTTATAAAAAGATTACACATCTAAATAGTATCCATTTTTTCAAAAACAAAACATCTAAAATATAAAAACTTTTATTTTCATCACATGTCTTCACAATTATTATTTTGACCACATAGATCTCCAAAATCATCCTTAAACACAATGAAAAGAAATTTAATTTTTTTATCAGAAAAAAATAATTTTTAAGGGACATGGAAAGAAATAAAGAAACTATTACTTGATGAATACATAAAAAATTACCTTTTCAAGATAAACATAGGGATCCCAAAAAATTATGATTCCCAATAAATCACATTTTCTTCCCAAATAATTTCATAATAAATCTAAAATGAAAAATAAAAATCATTTTTTTTTCATTGAAAACATATTCAACTCATAATAAATTATTCATAAAGTTATACTTCTCATCCTTAAAAAGTATCATATACATTACTCTAAAATTTGGATCATTAACTTACCTTATGAAATCATAATATTAAAAAAATTGAAATCACAGATAAAACAATTAGGTTACATTATACATCATTTCTATATCACATTTACAATCACTCTTATAGACAGAATAAATGTATTATCGACTTTAATACCAAAGGAATTTGAGGGATATCACAGACTCACCATTATATGGTTTATCAATGAACCACCCCTAATTTGTGAATAATGTAACCACTCATCATTAATTTATAATGGAATCCCCCATCATCACTAAAATTCCTATTTACCATAACATAATCATAAATCATGAATGGTTTAGTTTTCATCACAACAGTCATAAAATATTATTCAGGAAAATAACTTTCCCATGTGGAAATCACATACTTTTAAAAAACATAACAAGAGGAAAATATTTTCTTTTAATATAATATTATAAATATGTATAGTAATAATTAACTAAAATACGTTTCATGATGGGGGAATTTTTTCTCATGCTATATAAGATAAAAAATAGAAATTTTATACTATTTTCATAAAAGTCACAAAGTACCTCATTTGGAAAATGAAAATAACATTCCATTCAAACTATTTTGTAAATTGTAAAAAATGTGTAAAAATTAATTTAAATAGAAATTTCATAATATTAAAACAATATTTTTCAAATATTTTTTCAAAATACATATATGGGAAAAAATGGAGTTTTAATGGAAACATTAAAAGATGTTGTTTAGAAGAATTACCCTTACTTGAGTTTCAATCATCATATATGTTCTTTTTCATCTAGAATAATAAACCAATTTTAATTATTTACTTTATTAAGATCATTTTTCATGTTATAAATTTTTTATATCACTTATTACAATTTTATTACTTAATTATTTAGGTTCACATCGAATTTTTTGATGATATTCAATAAATAAGTCCAAAATGAATTTGATAAGTTGACTATGGTCGAATAGGTCCTTATTCCATCATATTCATAATAATAATAATAAATTATTTTCATTTTTATATATCAATAAGAACATTAAAACTAGTCATTATTGATGGTTATGAAAAATTAACTACTTTATAATCATTGAGATAGTTGTCATACACACACATTAATAATATTTCCAGTTTTCAACAATCATAATACAAATAAGGTAAGTATTATCATATATTTTAATAATAATTATAATAATAGTCCAAATATCCTATTAATTCTTCAAATATACTTATATAAATCATCATTGTGATGTTGTGAGGAAAAATTAATCACAATAATTTGTTGATGTGGTAGACCACATTTAAGCACAAACGATGTAATAATTTTTTATTAAATGGAATGGTAAGAATTTAAATGATATATAATATTTTAATAATGATTACTATTTCATTATTATTGTATATAAACATTAATTCCATCATTATTTTCCATCCATGAGTGATGTTGATGGAAAATAAATTACATTGGTTAGTGAGGGGTAGTTTGATTTACAGACAAATGATGGTTTCATTTCTCATTTGATGAAAGAGTAAATGGATATAATTTATTACATTAACATAATAACATATAATTATATTTATTATACTCGTGTTATTATTTTAACATGGTTTAATAATAATAAAAAGTGTTCGAAAAAATAAATAAAAATAAAAAATATGGTTACAAACTATACATATTCATTGGGAAAGTCTCCATTAACTAATACATTAACACTAATATAGTTAATGTTATGAATAAAAAAAGACCTATATAATGATAGGAGGTATTATATAAATTTATTTTGGGAGTTATTTTTTGAACAATATGGTTCTGGAAGTAGAACATAAAAATAAAAAGGTATTTCCTTTAAGAAGAGAGGGGAGGGGAACACCTTGAATTTTTCATAATAAAATTTTAATAAAAATTAATTTTAAATTAAAAAAATATTAAAAAATTATTATTTTGAATATGTTATGTGTATGGGTAAAAATAGTCTCATTCAATAAAAATTCTAAATTTTTTGTCTTATTTTTACCCATATCAATTGTCTTTATCCTCTCATTAACCACTTTTAGAGTTACCATGACAATAATATTTTTTATACATTAAGCGTAAAAATATATACAATAAATGGAAAATGGATCAAATTGAACTTGGTGGATATTATAAGCCATATCCTAATCACTATAATAAATCTAATATTTTTATAAATTTTATATAATTTTAAAAAATACAATTTATTAAAATATATCATTAATGTAAGACTTCATAACTATTTTTTACATTGATTCTAATAACACCGAGAGAACAATTAAAATTAAAAAAAATTAATATATCTCTTACATGTCAGTTTCATCTATAAAATTATTTTATAATATTACATATTTAAAATTTTTTCACTTTTAATATTTATAATATCCTTTTTTATTTATCTTTCAATTGAATATTTACTGCATCAACATTATGTAAATTTTTATGATAAATAATTACTCAATTAAAATTAAAAAAATCATTATTAAGATAAATATATTATATTCAAAATTAATATTTTAAACAAAACATATCCTCTATTTATCACTATGCTAAAAATATTTTTGTTATTATATAAAAGAGTGTGAATGTTTTGACATTTCTTAAAATAAAATATTATAAATGTCATAATCTCATCCAAATGGTCATAAAATTTCATATAACCTGTTATTGGGTGATTGGGATGAAATGGGATCATCATATAATATTAATTAAAGTGTTATGATCATTTTATACTCCTCATCATTTATTTATTACTTTTCATTTCTGTATTTACCTTTTACTCTTGAAACAAAATACAACACTATGGTTATTATTTGTATTGAAAAAAAATTAAAGGGTCATATTTACCAAATTTTGATAAAATTTAAAAAATATGGATTCAATTTTTTATGATTAAAATAACATAATTTTCAAATTTTAATTTAAAATTAAATCAGCAAGATTCAATAAATAATAGTTTTTCAGAAAAATATACATTTTAAATATATTTTTTGTTTGTAAAATTACAGTATCGAATTAATTCCACAACCATAATTGGATCAATCTTAATAAAAAGGAAAAAATTTAATTTTAAAACTAATAAGAAATTGAATTATAATTTTAAAATACATAGAAATATAATATATATTTCAATTAAAAAAAATATTTTTTAATATTTTTTGAAAACCTGATATTTTGAAAAAATTATTAAAAATTTGTCCTAACATTATTTTTAGATTCAGAATTCAAAAATAATATTCAATTTTCAAAATATATTATCAAAATTTTCTAAAATTCAAATATAATAATCACTCATAAAAATAATGAAATCTCATTTTTGAAGAAAACGCGTTACAGAGGAAAAAATGACTTTACTAAAAATCTAGTGCATATTTTTATATCATTAGCTAATACATTATAAATGACTAGGTCCATTATATATTTTATAATATAGTTATTACTATTTGTACCCCAAATTTAATAGATATTTTATAAGTGTCCCATGTAAATAAAAATAATTTTTTGTTCGTTTAAGGATTACTATTGCTTATCCATAGCATTTTGTTAAATATCAGGAAGTTAAAAAACTAATCAAATATAAAATATATACAAGGAATTGGATACTAGTAGTTAACCATTGGGGTGTGTTCTATTTTACATGTCTATCACATATTATATTATACACTTTTTAATCAATTTAAATCTCAAATAATATTAAAATACCATATTTATAAAAATATAGTGACTTTTTTTATAATTGTAAATTGATTAATTATTTGAGAAAATGAAAAAAAAAACATTTCCTAAATTTCATAATATTTTATGAAAATTATCTAAAAGTTTATTCTTGTTTGAAAATGGAATTTATTAATGTATAAATTGGTAATATCATACAATTTTAATTTTTTTTTCGAACAAAAATATATTCTATGTAACTAAATTGAAAATTTTATAATTCATAAATTGAAATTGAAATTTTGATTTATTTTTATAAATTGGAAAAATATTACTGATATTTTCTATGTACATTTATTGATTATTGATATTTGAAAAAAATTGTAACTTTTAAAGGAATAAAATATCCTTTTACTTTATTATGTGTCATTACATACATAATTTTATGATAGAATCTCATTTAAATAAATATTGTGGGGGGAGTGTTTGAATTTTCCATGTTCATATAAGATCGATTTATTCAACCTCACGTAAGATCTAAAATCTATTTTGGAATTTGTATGACTAATATAAAATATTTCATACATATGTTTAAGAATATTTAAAAATAACCTCTGCGAGGAATTCCATTTGGAATACCCAAGTACGTTTTCGGGACTATCCTTACATGGGACCCTATGTGATTTTTAAATAAAAATAAAAAATGTAAAAGTAAAAAAAATGAGTTTAATATTTCTTTCTAGGATTATTAATTTCTTTGTGTGTGTGGAAATTTATGTTTCATGTTATAATATTTTCATGGAACACACAACATGTTTTATAGTAAGCGGTGGGTGCAACATCCAAAAGAGGGGTAGGTTTAAAAAAGTCTGATTTGTTTCAATTGAAAACTATTTTCAATATGTTTTTTTTATTTTTCCTACACTTTATTTTAATATAGTGGTCTCTAACTCTATATAGTTTTTTTTATTTTTCATTATTTTCTAAGATAAATTTTATTTATTTATTATTTTTCCACTGGTATTTTCATCTGTATTATAGAGTTATATTTATATGATGCCTTTAAATTTTTGGATTCTTTTCTGCATACTCTTCAATTTTAGTGGATTCATCTTTCTAGACTGATCCTATGGTTTTTTACATCTAGGTTTTCCTTCCTAAAAAAATTATAGTGTAAATATTTAAATTTATATATATATATATATATTCTGTTAAGAATTCAACAAATTTTTTAGGTATATTCAAAGGGAAAAACTTATTTCATTGTGAATTTTTTTTGTTTTTTTTATACATTCTCCTATATCAACCTTTTTTAACATATTGTATTAGATCTATGGAATGTTTTCTGATAAATTATGGATGGTAATTATAGTTAAACAGTCATTGTAAAGAGTAACAATTATAACATGTGGATATTAAACATGAGGGATCTTATTTTTTTCAAGAGAATACATATTTCTATGTTTGGTACCCAAAAACCATAATTAATGGCCAATTAATAATAGGGTTTTTATCATAATATGGTTTGTGTTTTCATTTGACATAAGGATTAAGAAAACATAATGAACCATTTTTTAACATCTCTCAGGACATAACATTGTTGGTGAAGATCAAGATCACTCTTTGTTCCAATATGGTAAAAGATAAATTATTTGTTCTTAAACCTTTGATAAATGTGATTGTAAAATAAGTCACATCCCTTTATAATTATATAAATTATTTTTAGGGTTTTCTTTTTTCAGTTATCTATCATGGTTATTAAATCTGATGTTTCGTTTTTGGTTCTTTAGATACATAATACTTACGTGATTCTTGGTAGAATTTATGTATTACACTATCAATTTCTAATTATAATAGTGTTGTGGTATTTATTTTTTAAAATTAAACATTTTTTTATGATATTTAGGTGATATAATCATGATAGTTTTTATTTTGGGATTTTAAAAATGAGTAATAGTGGAGAAGTTAAAATATGAATCAAGGATAGAGAAATCGAGGTAAAAGGTCTAAATAAGGAGTTTGAGTGTCATCACTATGGTACTAAGGGGAATGTTAAGAAATTTTTCTATTAAATAAAAATGGAAAATATAATGAATGTAAATTAAGAAAAGAAAAATTGTTATGTGGATGATTTTTCAATCACCATCACAATGGTGATCTTGTTATTATTTATGATTATATTAATATTACTTCTGATATTTCATATTGGGTTGTTGATAGTGGAATAAGATTTCACTTGACTTCGAGAAAGGTGTTTTTTCATCTTACACCATTGGCAATTTTTGGATTTTAAATATGTTCAATGATAGTCAGGCTTATATTCTTGGTATGGGGTCTATTATTTATAGACAATCAAAGGAATTAAACGAATTTTAAAGAATATTTCACAAGCTCCTAATTCTTATCTTAGTCTTATTTCTACCAATTTTCATATTGATTTTTTTTCATTACTTTTAGAGATTTAAATTTTATTATTTTGAAATGATTTTTTGATAGTGTCTCAAGGAATGAAAAAAGGCCATTATGTACAATACCAGAGCATCTATTTCATATGATACTACCTATATTATAGAGTGTAGTATTTCTTCAAAATTATAATACATGAGTATCAGTCACATTAGTTAATAGGGACTCAGTTTTATAGACAAGATAAATTTTCTTCCATATCTTAATAGTGTCAAATTAGAAACTTGTTAGCATTTTATGTCCAGAAAACAAGACAAGGTAAATTTCAGTAGTCATTCTTTGTGTATAAAACCATAGGTGTTTAAGTTGTTAAATGAGGATTTTTTTGGTTATTTTAAATATATGTCTTTTAGTGGTATAATTTATTTTTTGAATATAATTGATGAAAAATATATAAATCTTTTTAATTATGTTTTGAATGAAAAAATCTGGTGTTTTGTACTATTAAAGAAATTTATGATTTCAATTGAGAGGGAAACTATTATAAATCATAAATATTTTTTAAATAATAATAAGGTATGATTATTGTAGTCATTTAATGAGTATTAAAGATAAGAATGAATTTTAAATTAGAATATACGTCATTATACACCTTATTTAAGGGTACAGTTGAGTGAATAAACATGGAATTGATGGGGATATTTCATTTTTTACTATCATAATCAATGTTTCTTGAACATTTTCCAGGGAATATTTATTAACCATTGTATATATTATCAATTAATCATCAATCATTATTTTGTAGACAGATTACCCTGAAAATATTTTTTAATGAAATGGAATCAACTATGATCACTTTCATGTTTTCAATTGAAAATATTTTGTTAATGTTCTACAAAATGAGTTATCTAAGTTATGTTGTTTTTCATAGTAGTGAAATTTTAGTGGTTATGGAAAATATGAGTTGAGGTATTGATTTTATAATTTTTTTTGTGAACAATGTAAAAATTAACAGTGTAGTGTTAATAGAGGATCAATATTACAGACATTGATATGGGATAAAAATATAATTCATCGAATTATGGCGGATTTATTAGTATTGAGTTAGTTTCTAGTTCACATTTGTTAATGAACCCGTAGTACTACTCATGTGATCTCCTCGACATCATACCACTTCTATATGGTATTTCCATAAGGAGTGTGTTATTCTCACTGAATGGGGTGAATCAAAAACATTTGATGGGGTGATGAAAATTTATGAGGGGGAAAAAGGGTTGAAAAAATAAATTATTAGATGAGATCACTTCATTACTGATATACTTTAGATCTTGTGAAGTTACCTACAAGTAAATTATATTTTCAAAATCTGTGGATTTATATAATTGAAAGATAAATAATCCTATTTTTTCCATTATATAAGGTAGTGATAGTTACTAAAGTCTTCATTTAGAATAAAGGTGCTTATTTTGAAGAAATTTTCTCACATGTTTTCAAAATTCATTCCATTAACGTTATTATTTGTTTATCTGCGATTTTGTATTGAAAAATTGAGCATGTGGATTTTGAAAAATATCTCCTCTAAAGTCATTTAGAAGATTATATAAATATGTATATTCCTAAGGGTTTTATTGAAATAGGTAAACATGAGTATATCATGTGGTCAGGGAATAATTTATATGTTCTAAATATAGGTTCAAGGTAGTGGTATATAAATATTGAGACTATAATTTTTCATCTAGACATCATATATACCTCTTTTGATAATTGTGTATTTTTACCAATTTTTTATGATTATTTTAGTATATTTCTATTTTTTGTTGATGATATTATTATTATTTTATATGATTCTTCTATGAATAACTAACTTAATAAGTGGATTTTTAGTCTCTTGTGATGAAATACTAGGGTTTAGTGAGATGGATTATTAACTAAATGATCTAAAGTGGTTATTAATCCTCCATATTTACTTTTTAATATTAGTTCTAGTAATTCACCTTCTAATTATGAGGAGAGACAGTATATATAACACAAACCATATTTATTTATTGTTTAATTTTTTATTTTTTTCATGGTATGTATTAGACTAGATATATCTCATACAGTAGTTTTAATGATTTTATTTATATCAATTCTTGGTAGTGAACATTAGAGAGTATTGAAGTAAAGTTTTTGTTCACATTGTTGTATTCATGATGAGAGATTGTATTTGAGTAGTTGAAATCCCATTATTTGTTTCTAAAATATTTGGATATTGTATGACATATGGATTTTTTTGAAATCAACTTCAAGATATTTGATCTCTTTTACAGGGGGACTTTCTGGGAAGACTAGATTGTACTTATGTGTTGCCTCCTATAACATTGAGTCTTGGTTTGTTATAACTATATAAGAATACAAGGAGGTTTTATGTATTAATAATTTTATTCATGAGATCAATGTTATTCGAGATAGTTAAATATTATTTCATGATATCCATACATCCTTTTTTTTTGGAAAAACTAACTTTTCCCTTTTTGATGATTCACATAAAAAAATTGTTAACATCAAAATTTAATTTTAGAAAAATATATTTTTCTTCCATTGTGAATAAAATTAATTATTACATCTTCTTCAAAGGGGAAAACATAATTCCATTTTACATTCATGTTTTTGTTTATTTTTATGTTTTTCTCTCAACAACTTTCACAATAGCAATAATACATCATTTCACAAACAGAAAAATGTCATATTTATACAATGATTTAATGTAAGAAATATTGAAGCAACTCTATATTTTGGATTTTCAATAACACCTTTTATATAAATTTGAAACAACCTTACAATGAATAAATAAAACATTAAAACATTTTGAAATTGAAATATAGGGGCAACATGAATCTATAATAGATCTTTGGTATATGATGATATTAATTTCAATAAATTTTTTCATATCAATGAGGAATATAAGTGATTTCATAATTAATATTATATTCAATTATATATTAAATGTTGGAAAGAAACCAAGTTTAGATATAGGGTTTATAAAGACCCAATCATAACATATATTGCTAATATATCTTTTTTCATATTCAATATATCTCCCAAATAAAAAAACCTGAGGTTTGTAAAGATGTAGTGTACTTAGAGTTTAGATACATAAAAATACAATATAATTAAATTATTCATCATTTAAAATATCTTTCTTTCCATATAGTAAACTTCTAGACTCATAATACTTATTACCCTTCCTTATAAACTGGGGAAAATAAAAAAAAAGTTGGGGTGATATCAGATGCCCTATAGGGCTATACATGTTAGATATTATTTAATGGGCATACAAAATAATATCATTAACATAGGGTATGATAAAATGTTATTATTGATAAAAAACCATACCAAATATTTATAGATCACCATCATATACAATTGAATAAATCATTAGTATTTCATAAGATTGGGAAATCATCAATAAATTACTAATGACCCATGATTATATGTCATAAGAATCTCAACATTTCATAAGAGTGTTGTAATATCATAGGCAAAGAATCCATATCATATGTTAAGGTTAACTACTGATACCATCATTTCATATTGGATCTGACATCACCACTTGTTTCCTATATCATAGTTGATCAATAATCCTTACTTATTTCCCATTTTGGATCAAGAACATCATCTAATTTACCTTAATTGTATAATGAGATATAAGGATTTAACCAATAAATTATAGGTATATATAATTTTTATTGCACCTATCACATAATTAAATGATCTATATGTGTTCTATGAGATCATAAAATATTCTTTATATGATCATAGAAACCCCATGAAAAAAATGGGTTTAATAACCATATCATAATCATTATAATAAACCATATATTGAAAGAATAAATAAGTTATAATTGGATAATATCCATAGTAATGACCTATAATCCTGATGGATGTTGACATAGATGAAAAATATCTTTAAATATTATTTCAAAAATTTATTGGAAAACGTGATAAAATATCATATTTAATTGATAGAATTTTGTCTAAAAAATCATAGAATAATGGGATAATTATTTTCATTAAAATGAAAAATTAAAAATTTGAATGTATATTCAAATAAAATAATGGTCATGATGGTGGTAAAATATATTTATGTTGTATATGTTAAAAGAGAAAATTCATTTCAGACATCTGGTAAGACTTCAAAAATGAATTTTTTTGAAAATAATTTAAAAGATTAGTTTTTAAGACATTGTAAATAAATTTAACGATAGTGAAAATGAAAATTTATATAAAATTAAAGTACATATAATTTTTTTTAAACAATTTGGATGTTTATTTACATGGAAGAAAACTTTCTCCTACCAATGAAGAAAGAATGTCGTATTATTTTTAAAAAAATATCCATCATTTTAATTACCAAAGAACGAAAAATAGGACAAAAACCAAGAAATTATAGAAATAAATAGAGGTGAAGAAACTATATTTGGTTTAAATGATAATATATATATATATATTCCATTAACATAAATTTATTATAGAAAATCCCGAAATTAAATTACATTGTAACATAAACCCATGCCGCTTTTGTAGCTTTTGAATCATAACCCCCATGAATTAAATAATATAAAATAAAAATTTTAATACCATTAACATAATTAAATTAAGGATAAATTAAATAAAACAAAAATTTGAATTTTTTTATCATTTTAACCCTTATCAATTTTTAGTTTAAACCTTTCAACTTGACATAACTCTTACAGTGGGTAGTTATCATTTTTACCAATGTCACTATTCATAATAACCAAAAATGAAAATGTATTCATTAAAAGAATTAAATTATGATTGAAAAGGTGAAATTTATTTTATAAAATTAAATTTACGTAATTGGTATAACATAAAAGAGAAAATTTCTACAAATTGAGATGAAAATGGTTTTCCAGATAAATGCCTTTTAATGTATACAAATGTTTACATTTAGAAATAATGTGTAATTTTGACTAAAATGAAATTGATTGTATTTTTTGTTAATAAAAATTATTTAATTAAATTTGAAAAAAATAAAATTTGAATTTATAAATACATGAAAACAAAATTACGTTTTCATAAAAAACAATTACTATTTTCAACTATTCAACAAAATATAAATTTGTTTTAAAAAACCCCCAAGAGTAAACCTAATTTAATATTGAAATGATAATTTTAAAAATTATATTTTTCTTCTAATATAAAATTTCTATAAATTTTAAAAACTTATTTATAATAATCTCTAAAAAAAATAGAATAAATACAATTTTTGAAGAAAACATGTTTATGAAGAAAAATTGACTCTATTAAATATTTTGTACTATTTTTTTATGAATTAATCAATAATTTTTTTATATAAAAAACTTATAAATATTTTTTATAATAGTTTGACTCATATTCTTACTAATAAATTTAAAATATAGGTTATAATGGTAACTTTTTATAAAAATATTTCAATAATGAATCGCAGTTCATTTATAATTAGTGTTGTGTATAAATTATGATATGAATGAAATTAAATTTATTTAAATATAAATATATCAAAAAATATTACGGTTTTATTGGGTTAATTGATATTTTTTCTCTCATATCTTTATCTATGAATTAAAGTTAGATAATTTCTAGGTCAAATAAAATTCTATCAAGATATAAATGCTGCAATGAACCTCAAAGGACCGCATACTAAAGGTTATTACTGATTTAAACCAATATTTTCATGATAATGTTTCTTGAGGTGGTCAATAAATAGAATCTTATACAAATTAAGAATATATAAGTTTATGAGTTAAAGACCATGTTTTCATATACTGAACACCAAAAGTGGATCCTTGAAATTTCAAAAAATTGCAACTTGTTAGAAGAATCTTCACTATAATCATCACATTGGCTTTCCCTTACTCTAGATTTTTATTCAAAATTAAAAAATTACTAGTATAATAAAATTTAAAAAACTATGTTAAAGGACATAATAAAAATTTTATGCACTTCATACTTTCGCCCGATATGCATAGAGAAAGGTGTCCCTTTTTAATATATCATAAGTACAAAGTTAAAATCTTTTTTGAATTTAAATCCACTTAGATCACTACCTCATATGAATTATTAATACCTAGAAAAATCGATCCAACCCCTAGATATAAAGGGTTCAACATAGTCATCCTAGAGCTGTGAAATTTTTCATTTTTGGGATTTCATTAATTACATTGTGAAACCATCAAACCCCAGTCGCATTCCTCGGAATGACTATCAAACACTGGTAAAACAGTAGTGTTCTCGAAGACACGTCCATTTACTTTCAATACTATTTTATTAATGATTCATATGCAGAAACTGCATATATTCGATATTAATAACACCTGATGATATTCTAGTGCACCAACCACTAGGTGAGAGACCATCAGAAATTTTGAATTTATGATCAACACATATCTAGAATACAATAGCATGTTTCCAATACTTTAATAGGTCCAAAAAGTTTTTTTCTAGTTCCTCCTATTAAAATTAATCATATAATTTTACATATTTCACATAATCCCAAAAAATGACTACATCAAGAAAACTTCAAGGATTCAATGTAATCCTATATCATATTTCAAAACACCATCCCCTGTACTACCTCTACATGTAACACTTCTCTATATTATTTTTGTATTCACCTATGTACAAATGAGTTACGATTAGACCTTATAAACTCCAAGATCAAAGTATTTGTGGTCATGTCTCTAGGGTTATTCTTCACATTATGTTTCATTCCTCTAACTCTGGGTCTTTTAGTATCTTCCAAATGTAATGGTAATTTAGTTCAACATGAGTCATCCTCCCATAGAACATCAGATTTTTGGGAAAACATATTTCACTCCAACTATCACAATAGAAAAACTAATGTTCTTGGATTGTTCTTATCTCCTCTATTATAAAATTAAACCAAAAAAATTAATTTCTTTCATTGTTCTCATATTTTTAAATTACATTATGGAAACATAAATCAATAGTTTCATCCTTAATATTGAGATAACTATAGTTCCAAAAAACGTAAAAACAACCCAAGTAGCGTTTTTTTATGATATTGAGTCCCCCCAAATATCTATGTCAGTGTACCCTATCCATAGATAATACTTTCTTAATAAAATATTCATATATTATATTCAATTAAGGACTCTCAGAATCCAATTCACTACATCCCAATGTTCTTTCCTTGGATTTATCATGAAACTACACACAAATTCAACCTAAAGTATTATATATGATCAAGTAAAAAATAAATAATACATAACACTTAATACCACTGATCTATATGGTAATATATTTTTGTTCTTGACATGTAAATTCATTCATAGTGCTTAATACTTCATGTTTTTATGTGTTTATAATGAAGTGTTCCAAAATATTTTCATCCAATAATCTATAAATTTTATAATATCTTCCAGATATATTATTTCTAAGGTAAAACTAAACTAATGATGTTTTTATTCCATTCTATCCTCATTATTATCATTTTATTTTTTTTACCATGATATTTAATTTCAAACTTCCTCAATAAATAATTTTTTATCTTTCAAATATATAAGATTAATAAAACAACATGAATCATGTCAACCATGTACAATAGTATTTATATTAATCCCTCAATGTTATACTCCTTCAAATACTAGAAATGGTCCCATTTTCACATCTTGAACCCTTTCTCCTCTATGAAAGTGTCAATATTCATGTTCCACTTCCTTTGTGATTCTTTTTTCCCATGGATACATTTCATGAATTTACACACTAAGCCTTTGAACCATTGTTATTTGAGTACTCTTTGTATTATATAATGTTAAAATACACGAGGTCGTATTTTATAACATTTGATTCCCTCCATCTAATAAAACCCCATGAATAATAACCATTCTTTATCCAGATTACTTAGCTTAGATTTTTATTTTCAACAAATGTCCCATTTATTATCAAGTGATCTATTTCTAAGTGGTAGTTTCTATAACTACCATGTGTTTTATATATGGAATTTATCTAATTCATCCTTAATAGCCAAAAAATAATTTTTTGAATCTATGAGTTTATCCAATTCTTCAAGTATTTACGGTTCTTTTACATCCATTTAAATTATGAAGATTTGTTCATCTTCATATCTATGAACCAGCCTCTTACCCTGTGTAGACCGCTAAAACACTTCCTAAAATTCATCCCTTTCTAGATCTGAAACCATTTTAATTTCATCTTTATTAATTATAGATATAGATTCACCAGTTATAAATAATTTATTTTTTTCTTCAATGGGTTGAATAATCAAAACATCTTTGTTTTCCTTTGAACATTACTCTAGAATTTTTCAATTTTCAAAATATTTGTAGCCTCATAAACTCTCAAAAATATGTAAATATCCAATACCCTTATTTAGATGAATTCAAACTAATGTATTTTCATTAACATTAACATCAATTTTTTTCAAATTTCAATAGTTCTACATAACCTACTAATTAAAAAGCATATTATAACTTATGATAATTTGTTTCTTATCATTTTCCCATGGTTAAAATTAAATATTTTCAACTCCATAACCAAAAAAAATGTTTTATTTTTTCATCAAGATTTTATGTTTTTAAAATTAACATGTCAATGTCCTAATCTTCTAAATACCTTTAACTGAGATAAATTTGGTGTATTTCATTTTTAAATAGCTTCTAGAAATATTTTTTCTTTTGGAATCGGGGTCTTTAACTGATTAAGAAATTCATAGTGCCAACTGCTTCCACCCCAAAAACCTTATTCATTCCTACATACAACATGGTACTCTGTATTATTTTGATGAATGTTTAGTTAATCCATTAAACTTTGTTATATTTATATGGAATTCCAGGTATGGTTTTCTCATGATTAGTTACGCAATATCTGTATATTTTATAGAAACATATTTTAAACTACTCACCTTTATTTTTTTATCTTAAACATTTCAATATATATCATGTTTCCCTTTAAACTATATATTTAATTTTCCTAAATACACCAATCACATGAGATTAGTGTTTTATAATGTATAATCATACATTATTCAAGGAATCATACCTGAAAGTCACAAATTGTTGTTATTTTTTATGATATTTAACTGGGAAATATTAATAGACATTTGTATTTACAATTTTTCGCTTCATACATATTGGTTTTTTACTCAAATTAAATATCCACATCTATTTCATTTTGAGTATGAAATTATTTAAACTTTTGAAGTTTGAATGATTCATATTTATAATTCCCTTATTCACTAGAACAATCAAAACTTTTTCACTAAGGTACCCAAGCTATAAATGAAACAAATATTTTCTATATAAGATAAATTTCTTGAGAGTGTAGTTTCCACTACCATTTATTCATATCAAACCATTCATCCTTTACACCTACTGATATGATCATAGAACCTCATAGAATTTTCCACACTCCATTACAAATTTTTCTTCCATATCCATCTTCATCCACCTACCTTACTGAAATTGGATTCTTCCAAATATTAAGAATGTATCTAACTCCATTTAGATAAAAAGTATTTCTATTATTCAACCATATTTTCCCATCTCCCTTCCACACAATTTTAGGATCTTCATTATCATTTAGATTCACTCTCCCAAAACATCTAGATACATAATTCATTGTCAATCCATTTTCTCTGGTGCAGTGGAAATATGAATTGAAATCTATCATCCAAAATTCTACCAATGTATTTATATTCAGGAGTATATTTTCACTACTCCCAACTACTTTTTCATTGAGATAAATCAACTATAATTTGATCATACATAACTTTATTTGGGTTTACGAAAATATTTCTTGATATGACTTTTTTTCATGCTACCATCAAGATGGCCTAGGTCTAATTGACTTTCCAATACACTTTTATCTCGATATTCCTTCCAATCACCATCAATTTTTTGATGACGTGAGTCTACTATAATTTATGTATTCAATAAATAACCAAAAGATGCATATGTTTCCCTCATCAATAGCTCTTCATTGATAATAACGTTCTATTAATCAATCAAGGAATTATTTTTCTTTTCACTGTATTTTTTTAATCATTTCACATTAACATATTAATATTTTGGTAATGAAGATGATAATAGTATTGTCCAAATATCATACAAAGAATTCACCTTCATATAAACAATTTGGATTCTGATAATTTTGAATTCATCAACATTATTAGAATCAGAGTATAGTGACCCAGGCAATACTTACATGGATATTACATCATTTTTTATGAGTATTCAGTACATTAAAGAAGTTTAAGCTCGAGGAATATAATATTTATTGTCATTAGATAATTGGAAAAAAAATATTATATCTTGGTGGAAGATCTTAAATTTTTTCCTCAAATATCTTCCCATTTAGATCTTTTTCTTTAAGTATTTATTCCTAACCTGGGGAAAGAATACAAAATAAATGGGTGATCTTGAATTACCATAAAGGGTAATGTAAGGAAATTCATAAGAATAACATGAACATGAGTGTATGAGAATATGTACATAAAATTTGAAGATAATACCATGTATATCAAATATTAAAAACATGGTCCATGGTGTAAATATTGGAATTTCATAAGATAGGAACCATAATATAATAATGTACATGAACCATGTTATCATATCATAGACCCAAGATGTATAATTTATTTAAAACACATAAAAATTTAATATATTCTTGTATAAATAAAGGATAATTTCCAAAAAAATAATATCAGGGAAAATCATGGGGACTAAACCTATAGGGAAGGACTCACCAACATCCCCAATCCAGGTCTTATCCTTATAATGGATCTGGTTTTCCAATATTCCCATAGTGGATCTAGTTTCTTTATCATCCCATAGTGGATCATGTTTCCCTATCTTCCCATAGTGTATCATATTTCCCCATATTCTATAGTGGATATATCATATCAAGTTCATTCCCACCATTATATCTTGAGATATAAAATTTTACCCAATTAATTTTAGTAATGTATATGTCCCACCCATTACATAATAAATTCATACATACATTTGACCTAAGATAATAAAAAATACATCATATCATGTCCCATAAAAAGATATGGGTTTCATAAACATCGTATCATACCCCATGAAATGAAATGGGAATCATAAACATTTTACCATATCACTACACAACTAAAAGAGATAAGATTCATAATCATCTCATCAAAACATAACTTGTGAAAAGAAATGGGTTACAAAAGCATATAACATGTGGAAGGGAAATGGGGTTCATGAATGACATTCCATAAAAACAAAAACAATTAAAGAAAGTATATGAATGGTATTATTGGATTATATCCCAAGTAAATCATAAACTATAACTAATTATGTAGATTGAAAAGTATTTTGAGAGATCACATGGAAAATTTCTTAATGAAAATATCTTTTTATTGAAAATACATTTCAGAAAACGATTTGATTTTTTTTAATTAAATTTTTACTATATAATTTAGAATATTGATTGAATAAAATATAACTTTTGTCTTCATAAACTTCTCCTTAAAACACAAATCCTTCTGAAAACCATTTTTTTAGATTAAACTTCAGAACATATAAAGTTATATAGAAAACATTTTGAAAATGTGTTTCCTTGGAAAAATATAAATGATTCTTTAAAATGTTTTCAAAACATTTTCCCCTGAAAGATTTTTGAATAATATTTAAAATATTTGAAACAATTTTTAAATGAAAAAAACCAATGAATTTTATTTTTCAGAAAATAAATTTGAAAACATTAAAATAAATATATTAAAATAATTTAAAATACATTCTGAATCATATAATATATTTTAAAACCTTTTTGATTGAAAACCCCATTAATAAAATTAATGTCTATAATATTAGGAAAGTTATTTTTCATAAAAATAAATATAGTAAACTTGTAAAGGAATATTCAAAGTAATTTTGGTCATGATGGCCAGTAAATATTTACATTCTAAACATTCCTTTTTCACCATAATATTTTAAAAAAGGGAATAAATTGGAAAACAAAAAAGAATATTCATTATTAAAACTGTTTATTAAAAATCTGAAACATTGTTAATGTGTAATCTAAACACAATAGAATAATTTTAAAACGTTTCTAAAAATGTTTTTCAAAAATATGGTTTAAAAAAACATATATTTTTGTCAATTAGGCGAAATAAATACGGATTTTCATAAAAAATATTTTCTTAATTATATTATGTAAAAAAGAGTTTAAATTTGTAATAATACATGAGGATTTATTGGATAAAAATATGAGAGTAAAATTCATGATTTATCTTGATATGTGGATAATAATAGTTCATCAATGAAAACATAATCAAAAAGTCTCTCGATAAATGATTAGATTGTAGTTATAAACAGTTACTAGTTTGGTAACCTTGAATCATAATATAGTGGAAATAATAACATTAAATCAAGATTAAAATACCAATAAATAAAGGATATTCATGATAAATCGTTTCAAATTCAGTATATACACCTCATAGAAAAATATAGGTGTATAACATGGCATGTGTATCAAAGAAAGAAAATTGATACAAAATTACTTTGCAGATTTGGTAACTTTTGAGACATAAACTATCGGAAAGAAAGGTCATAAAATTAATTTTTAAATACATATAAATTTATGTATATGAATCATTGAATACATACATGGGAATTATTTAAACCACAAAATTGAAATGACTAGTGAATGAGGCATGTATCCCACATATATAAGAAGTTAGATGAGAAAACCCTTACATTTAGTCATGTCTTTCTTTGCACATGTTCAACCCTCCTATTAAATAAATATAATTTTATTATAAAAATACCAAAGAACAATATTATTATATAAAATACCATATATAATTTTATTATCACTTCATATGAACTATTTTTTAATAATTTTATGTTAACGTTGCATTTTGGGTAATATCCACATTGTTTTTCAAATATGTTTTGATTTATTATTCTTGATACTCTTACATAGATATTTATTTAATTACTACCAAAATGTAAAAAATGATTTATATATCATAAATATTTATTATATTAATGTTTATTTTAATCTATAAAAAATATATATATGAAATGGAACACACAGTTCATGGAGACGATAGGTCGTACGTAGGTATGAACATTGTTCCTATTTTCTTATCATATTGAAATAATGAATGTAATAAAAAGATATTTATATATATATTTTAAAAATAATTATATTATATTTATTATACCATATATATCAAAAAATATCACTAAACGCATCTTTAATACATTCCATGTAGAGTGTGAACGAATCACACCGCTTTGAAGCGGTAGTAGTCTACACGTCCAAAAATGAAGTGATCGTATTTACATAAAATTGAAAGTATGAATGTATGTTTCATATAGTTGTTAAATATTTTAAATAACTAAAAAATATCATATATATATATATATATATATATATATTAAAAATACATTGTGTTAATTATATTTTTCTCCCATGATAGGTTGTATGGGAAAAATGATTAACATCATTTCATGGGGTGATAGTTCGCCGTACATAAGAATATCAAGTTAGTTACCCATTATATTGATGTGTTTTTAAGAATAGGTTGAAACCTTATAAAAATTAATGTTATTATATTTATGATACTTATATTTTTTATAATCATTTAATATGTTTATTTTATGTGGTGGATAAAGAAAATAAAAAAATGATGCTTGAGGAAGGATGTTACAACTTCTTTACGTAACTCTTCTTTTTCACCAAAGGGGTTCCTTGGTTGGATTTCCATCAAAGGGGAGAATTATAGAATTAAAATATTTTTTTCCATAATCTTATTTTATCATATTTTGGTATAACCAATGCTATTTATAGGTTTAAATAAGTGGGGGGGATGATTTCTTTTTTATAGTAGAGGAGTGCATTTCTTGTAAATTTTTTAAATTTAATTCCACCCATGTGTTTCCCATGATAGTTGGATCCAATAATTGTTTAAAAATATAAATAATAACATATTATAAATATTAACATAAAATTTATTTTATACTAGTTTATATTTCATTTTGTTCCTTAAGTTTAATGTTGAGCCCGTTGTTAAGCTTGTTTTTCTATTAAATGTTGTAATAAAGTTTAATCACTTTTTCTAATTTTTTTATTAGAAAAAAAGTTTAAATTATAATTATTCCAAATAATTATTCCATTTTAAATAATTAATATCACATAAGTGGCATAAATAAATTTAAAATCAATCCCACAAACATGCCATGATAGAGGATTTTTAAGTGAAAATATTTAAAAGCTTGATATGTTTTAATAACTAATTTAAATGGGAAATCGGTTACAATGACCTAAATTGGATTATATGATGTAAATTTATCTAATTATACATTATAAATAAATCAAAATATAATTTAATTATATAAAATAATTAAACAAAAAAAGAATCTTTGAATTAAAATTCAATGTTTTTCAATATTCATCAAAAATAAAACTTCTCAAAAAATACAAAAAATTCACCCAATTAAAATTTTGAAATAAAATCTCCAAAATGTAGTTTATTTTATTAATAAAAATTACTAATGTTTCAAAAATCATATTTAAAATGGGTTTTCCATTAAAAGGCTGTAATATTACCTTTTATACAAACTTGTCTTTTTATTCATAAAATTAGATTTATTCAAATAATATAACTTTCAAATCTATTGTATTAGTATAATTAAATTTTTTAATATATAATACATATATTTTATTTAAAAAATTAATCTAAATTATGGTTTTTTTAATTTTTTAGATAAAATTGTGTTGGTACATAGAAAAATAGTTTTCTTACAAAATTAATTTTTTATTTTAAAATTGTTATTAAATTCATTAAAAATAATTGATAACAATATAATTTATTTTATATACAGGTGTAAATAAAAATGTCATAATTTAGTTAATCATATTCATAACATCCATTCCAACTAATAACAAGTAGCTATAAAAGTATTTTTATAATAATATTAATTGTATATTATATTTCGGTAAAACATGTCCTTATGTGATATGAAAGACATCAAAGGGACTAAATACTGTGAGTTATACAAGAAAAACATAGTTTTGCATATACCACAAGCTAATCTAAGTTTTGTGTATGGTGAAAGCCTAACTTGGTGTTGTGTATAATGCCATACACACATACTGCTTTCATATATCAAAAGATATATTCACCGTTTCATGAAATGTAAAATATAAAAATATTAAATTAATTTGAAAAAAAAATTCAAAATTTCTTAGGGTGTTACATTCTACACCCCTTAAAATGAATCTCAACCTTTAAATTCATCTAGAATATCAATGGTCCAATACATTAAAGTTCCTTTATAGAACCCCAAAACATAAAAATGAATAATAAAACTTCCATTAAAAATGAATGTTGGAAACATAAGCGTTACCCAAAGTAACACATAATTATTTTTAGACATGGGATAAAATAGGTGGGAAGTGAAAAAATTAACATGGAAGAGAAATATAACTATCATGTTCTGATGGAGAGTAATAGAGAACATGGTTAAGAGAATGTTAAAAACACATATCCATAAAGCTATGATGATCTACAGGGCTATTTGAGACAATCAGAAACTAAGGTACTAGGATAAAAATTTTGGTTTCAATATCCTTTTTTATAAAGTTGAATAATTTAAATGAGAATTTATACTTAGTTTATTTCAAGACATTTTTGCCCATTTTTATTCTTTGATCAATTTCTACTTCATATCTAATTCAAGAAATTTAGTTAAATTTTTAATTCTTGAAGCATAACAGATCATGAGATCCATAAATAGAATGATAAGTCTTTCCATTTATATTTGGATAACATCAAAAAAATAGTTATCAAATGTTATCCAATATACATAAATCCTCATATGGTGAGAGAATATGCTATTCTCTAAATCCTCATCCAATGATTGGAATAAACCATTTAATAAATGGTGAACCTTATAACACTTTTGAAAGATTAAATACCAAAACTCTATAAATAATGTCACTACTTCTTTCAAAATTATCTTAACATTGATCCCCCATATATCATATAGTATCTCTTATAAGTTACATAACAAACATGTTAATACCTTCATCAAGTATTCTTTTGAAACATGGTAATGAATTGAGTTTCCATAAACCATTATTGGAAACATTTAGTTTTTCATGTTACAATGTATATTGGATATATTCCTTAAATAAAATATTGTTTTAAACTTCATCAATGATAGCATAAACCAACTTTCAATAAATTCTTAATTATTTTGAGATAATCAGTACCATCCAATTTACCTATTCATATCAATCTCAAAAATATCCAAACGTTATTATCTCAACATTAGAATCAGATTAAGTGTTATATTTCCCTTAATAATTTGTTTCCCATGATAATTAATTTTTTTTAAATCACTTTTCTTTTCCATCAAAACTATTCAATGTATTATTATAAATCCTTAGTGAAAAAAACATAAATTGAACAATCCTTATATATTTCATCATTTATATAATATATTTATTGAATCCAAATACATAAAAACATTGATTATTCCACTTAATAATTAATCCATATGAAGACCACCTTATCCTATTACATAACAAATCCTTCCATTAAAAGTTTATATATAGACTCATCTTCATCAGTAACATAACCATTACTCATAGAACCTTTCAAATTCTCTTTCCTATTTTTCCACTTTAGATATCGATTTGAAAAATGACCATAAATTCTACACATAATGAATTTATCCTTTGATTATGTCTTAGGGAGGAAAATATTCTAATCTATTTGATTAACTGAACCCTTCATTTTTCCTTTACAGTTACGTGGTCTGTGTCCTTTTATTCGATAGTTAAAACAACTTCTTATTAATTTAATACATTCACTTGGGTGGTTATTTCAACATTACTCACACAATGCAAATTGAATCTTCATTACTCTAGGGTCTTTATTACCCAAAATCTCAGTGACCGACTTCCTTCACTTATATTTTGAATTTGTGAGTTTTGTTTAGGTATATATAGTTAATCATTTAATGTGAAAACTGAATAGGAATGATCACAACATCTTTAACTCTAGTGAGAATCCCATTTTACTAATCATCAGTAAATTGTCTATTACATTCAATGTTAACAATGTTTTTTATGGTTCCATACATTTACTAAAACTATAAATTATTGTATGAGAAACACTTATCATAGTGTAAACCCAAATAATCAAGATAAATATCTTATAGGATTTTAAAATTATAACACCATATTTTAAACATAATACACTATAGGCTTATTATTAGATGCATCCCTAGACATGTCTTTATAAATATCCCTTGTTATCACACTATATTTTCACATCCTAGTTTCCAAAGGTTAGATAAACCATTCATTTGATAACAACTATAATTACCCAGGATTAACATATATGTATATTACATCATTTTTTATGAATATCCTACACATTAAAAAAGTACATTCCTGATGAAATTAATAGTTTAGTGTCATTTTAATCATAGAAAAAATCTTCTAAATTGTTGAATGATCTTTAATGTTTCCTACAAGGGTCATTCTCTTTATCTGCTCTAATTAAAACCATTATTCATAACTTTTGGAAAGAAAACATAATAAAGGTATAAGATAAAATTCACAATAATAATAAATCATGAAAATACATAATAATAACATGCACATAAGGGTATGAGAAAATGAGAATAACATTTGAATATAATACCGTTCATATCAAAGATTATAAACATGAGACATGTCATAAAAATTGGTAGTTCATAAGACATGAATCATAATATAATCAATAATATGAACCATGTGATCATATATTAGGAACAAGACATTTAATTTTCATTAAACACATAAACATGTAATATTTTCCTTATAAGACAAGTATCATTACTGAAAACATGTCATGGAATATCATGGGGACCATACCTACTAGGAGAGACACATCACCATCACCAGTCGTAGTCCATTACTTGTAAGGGATTGGGTTTCCCCATATTCCCATAGTGGATGGGGTTTCCCCATATTCCATAGTATATAAATGCATTAAACATTATTCCCATCCTTATATCATGTGATATAAATCTTTACCAACAACATTGGAGGGAGATATAGGTCCCACACATAACATATGAATGTCATACATACATGTTCTATGGGATAATAAAACTTGCATCATAACATCTCCCATAAAAAGTGGTGGGTTAATAAACATCATATAATATCCCATGAAATGAAATGGGTATAATAAAAATTACATCACATCATTATCTATGTAAAATATATATGTTTAATAATCATTTCTCCAAAGAATAACATGTGAAAATAAATGGGTTTCAAAAGAATATAACATGTGGAAGAGAAATGAGTGTCATAAACATCATTCCATAAAAACACAAACCATTACTGAAAGAATATGAATGATATTATAGGATCATATACCTATTAAATCACAAAATATAAAAAATTATTTCATCTTATATTGATAATGATTTTTAAAGATCACATGGATCATTTTTTAATGAAAATATCATTTCATTGAAAATAATTTTCATAAAACCATTTCCAAGAATTCTTTTTCTTATAAATAATGCTTTAACATTTCATTTAAAAAATTTCATAAGGAATATATATCTTTTTTATTAGAAAATTTATTAGTAAAACATAAAAACTTTTGATTCCCATTTTCATTAAAAATAAAGTTCAAAAATTATGAAGAAATATACAAAAACTTTTGAAAACTTTTTTCCATTAAAACATATAAGTTGTGCTTGAAATGTTTTTGAAACATATTTTCCTTGAAAACTTATAAAAAAATTAAACAAATTTAATCAAATTTTTAAATGTAAAATATATTTTTAAACCTTTTTCTTTGAATATAAATTTTAAACAAATTAATCAAAGCTTAGAAAATAATTTAAAACACTTATAGAATCATAAAATATTTTAGAAAACATTTTTATATGAAAACCAATTTTAATAAAATTCATGTCCTGAATATTAAAAATATAATTTTTATAGAAATAAATCTATTAAACATTAAAAGGAATGTTCAATGGAATGATTTTCATGATGTGGGTAAATCAATGCTTGAGGAACATTCCATTTGTGTTGTAAAAGTTTCAAAAAGTTCCTCAATTGGAAAACAATAAAAAAATCCCATTTTAAAACTATTTTTTAAAATGATAAAACCTTGTTTAAATTTTACAATAAAAATCATCAGATAAAAATAAAACATTTTTGAATTTTTTTTAGAAAAAATGGTTTTGAAAGAACACATATTTCATATAGAAATGATAAATAATATAATTTTTTCATAAAATATTTTTTAATTATATTAAGTACCAAATTGCAGGGAAATTATACTAATGGATTAATATATCTTGGATAGATAGATTAAAATAAACTTCATTTTTTCCCTTGAGATATAGACAAAATTATTTCATCAATGGAAGCATAATCATTAAAAATCCCGATAAATGATGAGATTGAAGTAATAAATTGTTACCATGTCAGTTACATTAAACCAAAATAAATTAAAAATAATAAAATTTATTGAAGATTAAAATTTCATGAAAATAATTATATTGATAATATAACACATCAAATGTTTTATATACACTGCATAGAAAAATGTAGGGTTTAATACAGCATGTGTCTTGAATAATTAAAATTAAGATAGAATTACTATATTGATTTGGTAACATTTGAGACATAAAAACCATGACAGAGATATTTTAAAATTCATATGTAAATACAAATAAATTTAGGTATAATAATAATAGAATAAATAAATGGTAATTATATACACCACAGAAAAAAAATTAGTATTGAATAAGGCTTATATCTCACAGATATAAGAAGTGGGATGAGAAAACCCTTATATTAAGGTCTTACATTCTTCGTACATGTTCAACCATTATGTGTAATAAATATGAGTTTATTGTAAATTTAATAAAGAAAAATATTAATATATAAAATACCTTATATGATATTATAATGACTTTATATTACCCATTTGATAACAATTCCATGTTACCGTTATGTTTTGGCAAATATCTGTGTTGTTTTTTCGTATATGTTCTGACTAATTAATCTTGATCCTATTACTCAAATAATTATATAATTATTTTAGGAATTGAAAGAAAATTTTTTATTTATCATACATATTCATCATATAAATATATATATTAATCTATAAAATATAGATATATGGAATGGAATACACCATTCATGGAGACTATAGGTCTTACGTATGAATGAACGTTGTTTCTGTTTTCTGGTCGTATCGAAGGAGAGAATGTAATTGAAATATTTGTATATATATATTTAATAATTATTTTATTATTATTATTTCAAATATATCATATAATTTCAAAAAAAAATTCTATAATACATTCTATGTAGAGTGTGAACAAATCGTATCTCTTTTAGAAGGTGGTAGTCTACACATCCACAAACAATGTTATCATATTTACATAAAATTTAAAGAATGAAGGTATGTTTTATATAATAATTAATGAAGTTTAAATAAATCATATATATCATTTATATCATATAAAAATATATTTTTCATCATAATTCCCAACCATGAGAGGTGGCATAGGAAAAATAATCAATATAGTTCTGTGAGGTGGTAGTTCACCGAATAAAAGAACATTATGTTTGTTACCTATTAGAGAGAAGTGAATGTATGTATAAGTAGAAAATTTATAATAACAACATATCATTATATTTAGGATAATTAAGTTATTATATAATCATTAAATAGCAACATTTAAGTTGGTTGGTAATGAAAATAAAACAATGGATCTTGATAAAGGATGTTATCACTTCATTGGGAAACTCCTCTTAGTTTGAACCAAAGGGATTAAATAGTTGGATTTATACCCAAAGGGATTATTCTAGGATTAAGGATGTTATTTTGGGAGCTTATTGTAGAAGATTGTTTTTCGCTTCAAGTGGATTTAGTGGTGTGAATAACTAGGATTGGTGAGTGTTTTTTTATACTAGAGGAGAAGTGGAATTCTTGTAAATTGTTTTAAATGTTATTTAACCCATATGTTTACCAAGACATGTGGCTCCAATAATGGTCCATAACTGATAAAATTTATTATCAGGTCTATATATGAACATCCAATTGATTTTAAAAAATATATATAGGTTATTTTGGGCCTAATTATTAAGGTTTAGTCCTCTGTTTCGCTAATTTTTCTCTTAATAGTTGTAATTAAATTTAATCACTTTCAATTATATTTTTGGGCAAAAAATAATTCATAACATTTTTAATTTATAATTTAATCTTATTAGAAATTTATAATCAATTTTTATAAAATCAAATTACATAAGTGGCCTAAATTAAATTAAAATTAATCCCACAGATATCGTATGACAGTGGGGTTTTAAGCGAAAAGGTCCAAAATTATGAAAGGTTTTTATATCCAATTAAAAATGAGAATTTTGTTCCCATGAATTAAATTCGATTAATATATTTAAAATTTATATAATTAATCATTAAAATAATAATAAAATATAATTTAATTAAAAAATATATACAAATAAGTAGTTTTTAATTAAAATTCAATGTTTTTCACTATATGTCAGCAAATGAAACCTCTCAAAAAAATATCAAAAATTCACCCAATGTAAATTTTTTTTACTTATTATAAAAATTAATTGTATTATGTCAAATAGAAATTATAAAAGTGTATCAAAATTATTTCAAATGGGTTTTCCATTTTATGGTGGAAAAATAACCTTTTATAAAAATTGATCTTTCTATTCATAAAATTAGATTTATTCTTATATTATACCTATAAAATATATCGTATGTGTGTAAAAACATTATTTAATATAAAACTTATTAATTCTATTGAAAACAATAATCAAAAGTTTTTTGTCTAATTTATTAAGATAAAATTGTTTTTTAACATTAAAAATAGTTTTCTTGGAAAAGTAATTTCTTTATTTTCAAAGAGTTCAAACACTCACATATCCTAATTGATAACAAATAAATTAATTTTATCTGTAATTTTAAATAATATTTTCAAATTTTTGTTAATATTATATGTAACTTATAATCGAACAGATAGGCGGTAGCAATAATAGTATTTTAATAATAATGTAAATTTTATATCGCAATACAATAATACTCAGACTAGCATGTTATAAAAGCCATCAAATCTACTGATTATTGTGTGTAATACAAGAAAAACATAGTGTTTAATGTACCATCATCTTATATAAGTGTTTCATGAAGCCCAATATTGACTTGGTGTTGCATATAACATAATCCACACTTAGTTCTTTCATATAAAAAAATTATATTCAGTGTTGTGTGGAATGTAAAATATAAAAATATTAAAATAAGTAGAAAAAATAAAAAATTATTATGGTGTTACACTCTAATCCCCTTATAATGAATTTCACCTTCTAAATTTATCGATGTTATCAATGTTCAAATACTTGAAATTTCCTTTCCTCAAAACCCACATAGTGAAAATTAATACTAAAACATCCTTTAAAATGGGAAAGGTGGAAACTTAATAGTTTCCAAAAGTAACACATAATTAGGTTTCCACAAAAGATAACGTAGTCAGGATTTGAAAATATAAACATTGAAGAGAAATATAACTATCATGCTTATCTGTAGAGTGATCTACAACAAAGTTAGTAGAATTTTAACAATCATAAATCTATAAACCTATGATTCTCTATGGGTCCATTTGATTCATAAGAAATGAAGGTACTATGATAACATTTTGGGTCTCAAGATCCTTTTTTCCTAAAGTTCAAGAGTTTTCATGAAAAGATATACTTACATTATTTAATGAAATCCTATCCCTTTATGCGTCTTGATAAATTCCCACATCATCATTTATTAAATAAATAATGGGTTTTTCTTGATTTCGTGAGAATTAACAAATCTTGAGATCCATAAATATAATGATGGTACATTCCATATATCATTAGTTAAAATCACAAAAAAAAATTGGTTAACACAATATTTCCAATATTTATAAATCCATATAAGGTGAGATAATACTTTAATCTATAAAAAATCAATATTTTAGTATAAAACATTTAAAAAATTGTTAAAATTATAAACTTTATGAAAGTTGAGATAAAAAACAATATAAATAATGTAACTAAATTTATCAAAATCAATATAACATCTGTCCCCCATATATCATATAGTATCTCTTTCCCGTCGTTACCAAACAAGTGAATACCTTCATCAAGTATTCTATTGAAACACTGTAATGACCTAAATTACCATATATCATTATTGAAAACATGTAAGTTTATTTTTTTAAGTATATTTGAAATATTTTTTAAATCCAATTTTTTTTAAACCTCATCAATGATAGAATAAACCACCTTTCAAAAAGTGATAAATTATTTATATGGTAATAAGTACCATCAAAATTTACTTATTCATAAACAAGATATATTTTTATAAACTTTATTATATCAAAATTTGGACCATATTAAGTGTTATATTTCCCTTAGTCATGTCATTCCCATGAATATCAACTTTCCATTAAATCAATTTTTTTGTCCTTCTAAACCATTAAATGTATTATTTTAAATTATTAGTGAAAAAAACATAAACTAAACAATCCTTATATATTTCACCATTTATATAACATAATTCATGAATAAAAATATATAAAAACGTAGATTATTCCACTTCATCATTATGTCATAAGTAGGCTACCTCACCCTATTACTTAATACCTACTTTCTTTTCACATTTCATATATACCCTCATCATCAACAGCAATATATCCATTACTCATACCACCTTTTGGATTCACTTCTGGTTCTTTCCACTTAAGAAATCGATTTGAATAATGATTATTTATTTGAAACAAAAAGTATATAACCGTTGATGATGTCTTAGCTAGTCCAATATTTCAATGAATTTTATTATCTAAAAACATCATTTTTTCCTTTTTAGTTTCTTTATTTGTGTCCTTATTTTACATAGTCAAAATATCTTCTTGTTTCTCTATGACATTAACATGGGTGTTTCTTTCCACATTCTTGACACAATGGAAACTGAATCTTTTTTCCTTCATGGTCTCCATTACCCAAAATCTCAAGAACCACCTTTATTTTATTATTTGGTGTGTTTGAGAGTTTTTTAAGGTATTTTTTGTTAATAATATTCCATGAAACCTTACTAGTCATGATCACAAAATCCTTCACTATAGTGACCGTACCATTTGGATAATCATCAGTAAATTGTTTGTCACAGTCTACATTAACTCAATTCCTTTTGATTCCCATGATTAACTAAAAGAAAAATGATTTTTTTTAGAAACACATATCATTGTTTAAAACCACATAATCATGAAAAATATCATATATGATTTATTCATTAGGACAAATTATTTTAAATCATAGACACCATAAGTGAATTTTTAGATATATCCCAATAATATCCTTATAAATATCCTTATGTATCTCACTAATGTTTTCTCATCCTAGTTTCCTAAGTTTGACTAAACCTTTTCTTTGATAACACCTCTTGTAACACAGGCCTAACATACATGTATAATACATATTTTTTTATGAATATAGAGCATATTATAATAGTACATTCCCAAGGACTGCAATTGATTACGGTATTTGGAAACCTGGAAAAAAATATTCGAACATTGTGAATGATCGTTAATATTTTTCCATTATGATATTCCTCTTTAGTAATTCTACTTAAAACCATTCTACATAACCATGGTAAATAAAACATAAGAATGTGGTGAGCTTGAAATCTCAATAATGGTAAATAAATGAAATCATAACCGTAACATGAACATAAGCATATTATAACATGAGATTATCATTTGAATATAATTTCTAACATATCGAAAATCGGAAACATGTGAAATGGAAAAATTATTTGTATTTCATAAGACATGAATCATGATATAATCGAAAACATGAACCATGTGAGAATATCATATAAATAATATTTAGAATTTGTATAAAACATATAAAAATTTAATATTCATTCCCTTTAAGTCAACTATCATTGTTGAAAACTTATCATGTCCCTTCATGTGGACTACACCAACTGGGTGGGGCGATCCACCATCCTCAATCGTAGACCTTTACTTATAAGGGATCAGGTTTCCCCATCATCCTATAGTGGATTGGGTTTTCCCATATTACATTATGGATCAAGACAATAAAATTGATTCACACAATTATATCATGACATTTAAATCATTACATAATAAATTTAAGGGATATATAGGTCACGCCCATCACATATTAAAATCATATATACATATTACACAAGATAATATTACATGCATCATATCATATCCCATGAAAATAGTTGGGTTTCATAAATATCATATCATAACACATTAAAGGAAATGGGTATCATAAACATTACATCATATCATTTCCAATGAAAAATATATAGGTTTTATAATCCACTCATCAAGGAATAACCTGTAAAAATTAACATGTTTCAAATACATATAACCCATAGAGGAGAAATGAGTGTCATAAATATCATTCTATCACAACATAAATCATTCAAGAAAGAATAATAAGGGTATTCTAGGATATTATACCCAGTAAATTATAAACTACAAAAAATTATTTAATCATATATGGATAATTATTTTGAAAGATCACATGGATCATATCTTAAATAAAATATACATTTTTCGAAAATCATTTTCATAAAACCATTTCCAAAAATAAATTTCTTGTAAATAAATATTTTTCATTTTATTTAAATAATTTATTCCGGAAAATAGCCCTTTATTTTAAAAATTATTATTAAAACATAAATCATTTATAAAATCATTTTCATTGAAAATAATATTTAAAACATATAAAGGAATATAGAAAATATTTGGAAAACAATTTTCTATGAAAACTTATAAAGGTTTCATAAAAAATACATGGAAATCTTTTTCCCTTGAAAACATATAAATGAAGTTTTAAAACATTTAAAATAATTCATAAACATAAAACATGTTTGAAAACACAATAATTTGAAAATATATTTGAAAAAATTTAAAGGGTTCTTTGAAAATCATTTTATAAACTTCTTGAATCATTAAACATTTTTGAAAAACTTTTTCATTGAAAACAACATAAAAAGAAATATATGTTAAGAAATATTAATAAAATCATTTATAATAAAAATAAATCTTGTAAACATTTAGACAAACCATTAATGGAAATATATTTCGGATGAAAGTTAAATTGGTACATGTTAAACATTCAACTTACGCTATAATAATTTAGAAACGTTCCTTGATCGGAAAATGATTATAAGATTCCATTTTAAAACCATTTTTAAAAGGTAAAACATGGGATAAAATTTTCTTTAAACATAATTGGATAATAGAAAAAGGTTTATATAAAATTTTATAGATAACACGATTTTGAATGAACACTGATTTCGGGTCCAAATGAGAAATAAAGTTAGATTTTCATAAAAAAGAATTGTCTTAATTTTCATAAGTATAAAATAGTGGTAAAAGTTTTCTAATAAATGAATATGTCTTGGTTAACCAGAGGATAATAAAATTCATGAGTTCTCATGAGATATGTATCATAATATTTCATCAAATGAGGCATAATCATAAACAATCCAGATAAATGATGAGATTTTAGTAATAAATAGTTACCACTTTTGTTAGTTTTAATCATAATAAAATGGAAATAATAAAATTAAATTAATATTAAAAGATCATTAAAATAATTATATTCATGATATAACATGTCCACTGTACTATATACACCTCATAAGAAAATATATAGGCATAACATGACATGTGTCTCAAACAAGGAAAATTAAGATGGAATTACTTTATCGATTTGATAAATTTTGAGACATAAACCACATAAAATAAATATCATAATATGGATATGTAAATAAAAACTAAATTTATTATAATAATTATATAATGAATACATGGGGTTATTATAAAACACACAAAATAAATGATTGGTGAATAAGGCATGTATCTCATGGATATAAGAATTTAGATGATAAAACCATTACCTTAAGTCTTAAAATTCTTCTTAAATTTCCAAATATAATTTATAATAAATATAAGATTATTATAAATATACCATAGATACATATTATTTTATTTAATAACATATATTATTTCATTATAACTTCACATTAAAATTTTATTAACAATTCCATGTTAATGTTCTGTTTCAGGTAATATTTGTGTTGTTTTTCGTATATGTTTTGACTTGTTATTATTGATACTATTAAGTATAGCATTAGTTACTTATATAAATAATGTAAAACATGATTTATATATCATGAAAATTAAATATATAAAAATTTATAATAATATTCAAAATAATTTTATATGAAATGGAATACACTGTTCATTATGATGGTATGTTATATGTACGCATGAACATTGTTTCCATTTTCTTGTCATATTAAAAGAAATAAAGTAATAAACATATATATGTATATATATAATCATTAAATTATCATTATTATGTTCTTACTACCATATAATTTCACTAAACCCATCCATAATGAATTCTATGTAGAGTGTGAACTAATCACATCACCTTGAAGAGGCAGTAGTCCACACATCCACAGACAAAGTTATCATATTTATAAAATAATTAATAATGTTTAAATAAATCATAAAAATCAAATAAATAATATAGAAATATATTTTCCATCATAATTCTCACACATGATAGGTGGCATAATAAAAACGTTTAACATCGTTTCGTGATGTGGTAGTTCACCATACACAGGAACAGTAAGCTTGATACCAATTAGATGGAAGATTATATAGTTTTAGGAAGAACCATTATAATAACAAAAAAACAGTATATTTAGGATAATTGATTTGGTATATAAGAATGTAATAATAATATTTGAATGGTTGTGAAATGAAAATAAAAAAAATTGAGCTTGATAAAGGATGTTACCTCTTCTTTGGGAAACTCCTCTTTGTTTGAATGAAAGGGATTACATTGTTTGATTTATACCAAAGTTGGGGATTATAAGATTAAGGGAGGATTTTTGGAGCTTATGTGATACGATTTTTGGTGATCTAAATGGATTGTGATGACTGAATAATTGGAAAGGGTGAGTACCTTTTTGTTGTGGAGGAGAAGTTGTATTCTTTTAAATTTTTTAAAAGGAAATTCCACCCACATTTTCTCAATGAAAAGTGGCTCAAATAATTGTAAAAATATAATAAAATGGAATATGGGTTATAAATATGATCATACAATGGATTCTTGGGAAAAAAAAATTGGTCATTTTGGGAATTATGTTTATGGTTTTTTCCTTTTCCAAACGAATGTTTCTCTTAATCACTATAATTAATTATAATCACATTCACTAATTTTTTTGGCACAAAATACAGGGCACTTATTAATAATTAAAATCATTATGATTACAAATATGGATTCCATTTTTCCAAATACATGTCATATATATGTTAAAAATTAATTTAAAATTAATACTCAAGACTTGAAACGACTTCATATTTTTAAGCAAAAAGGATGAAGAGTATGAAATGTTTTTATATTCAATTTCAATCTAAAATTTGATAAAATGACCTAAATAGTAATAATTTATTTAAAATTTATATAATTAAACTTTAAAACCAGACTAATATAATTTAACTATATATATAAATTAGACAAAAATACAGTTTTGAATTAAAATTCAGTGGTTTTCGATATTCATAAAAAAATGAAACTTCTTAGAAAAACACATAAAATGCACCCAAAGAATATTTAGATATTACAATTCAAAAAAAAACAAGTTTATATTTTCATATAAAAATTATTAGTCTCTAAAATCATAGTTAAAATGGGTTTTCCATTAAAATATGATAAAATTACATTTTTATAAAATACATCTATTTATTCATAAAATTGTATTTATTCTTTTCTTATACAAATAAAATATATTGGATGACTATAAACAATTATTAAATAAATAATATATAAATTTTATTTGGAAGTTTTTATAAAAATTGGTTTTTTCCCTAATAAGATAAGAAAATTTACCAAAAAAATATTTTTCCAAGAAAAGTGTTTTCATAATTTTTTAATATCTCTTACATTCAATTAAACATATTGAAAACAAAATGATACATTTTTTATAAATGTGTAAATAATATTTTTACAATTTCGTTAATTTTATTCCTAACTTCTATTCCAATGACTAGGTAGTAGCTATAATAATATTTTAATAATAATAATAATTGTATACTCATGTTTTTTAACACTCATCCTTGTGTGTTTTTCAAGCTAAAAAAGAGACTCAGTTTTGTGTGTAATACAAGAAAAAAATAGTTTTGCATGCAATGAAATATAATATATGTTTTTTATGAAGTGAATAATTTACTTGGTGTTCTGTATAACACAATCCATACTTAGTTCATTCGTATAACAAAATTTATATTCTATGTTGCATTAAATGTAAAATATCAGATTATTTAATTAATTAGAAAAAAATAATACATAGAATATAAGGTTGTTACATACACCACCCTTATTATATCCTTAGACTAAACAGTATTTCCCCTAAATATACCTTATTGATACTCTCAAACACTTTTAATAAAGTTGTCACCAACTCTATCATAGTTTTATTCCCTTGGATGTCAAAAGGAACATTTGGTGTCAATAAAATTCTTCTAAAAACGAAGTCATTTCTATATGGATGTTCTCATTACACTTTTCCATTTATTTGATTTTATACCCATTCAAAATAACATCATGGTTTTTTTGGATGATATGGCTCTCTATCTATATCCTCTACAAGCTGAATTCAAAACATGTCTGGGAAATATGAGAATGATTATTAAACTGTTTTCGAGTATAAAACAGTTCCTCAATGAAAAAACACTTATTTCATTGATACTAATTTTTTATAATCAGATATTATTTATTTATTCCAAAAGTTTTACACAAGAATACAATACCGGTTGAAACATCTCACCAAAAATAGATCCATAAAATGTTAATATGTCAACATTATGATGATGTATCCTAACCCTAATCAATGATTCTATGTTCACTTACATAAGATATTTACTATAACCTACAAAAATATTAAACTAAAAGTAATAAAAGGAAATAAAATCAAGTGAATTGACATGTAAAATATTTTATGTGATTCATAAATACAATCTATATCTATATAGACAGCTATCACTTCTCATTATATAAAAAGTAAAAAATTTATAATCCCTTGTGACTTGAAAGCCACATATATTGCAAATTCATAATAACTCACGGCACCTCATCAAAATGGTCCCACCCCAACATATAGATGGTCCTACTAGATCATTCGGTAGCATTGAATTCCTAAATTTTCAATAATCTATTCACTGTGTTGTACAACCATCAATCCCCAGAAGCATTCCTTTGTCTGACATCCTATCATTGTTAAACAAAGTTTTATATTCACATATTACATTCACCAAAAATTAAATGTTAATAATTATTATAAAAAATAAATATCATCCATTCTCTAATAGAAATTCTTGATGACATTCTGGTGATGTTTCCACTTGTTAAGTGACCGTATCAATAAGGAATTTCTGATCAATATATTTTTTAACCACTAAATATCGTTTTAACTGATTTAACAAGACTTTATAGATTATTAGTAGTAATACATTTCATTAACATACCATATCACTTAATGGGGCTTTACATAATATAAGTAGTTTTGTAATACTGAGTGTGGTGGAAGGTAACAGAACATCAATTTAGAAATGGTTGAGGGAATGAAATTTGAGATTGCCCACTCATATAGTAGTCTCAAAGTGAATTGAGTGATTAATGTAGAAACATTATTATTCCAATTGAGATTCAAAATAATATGTGATCCTAATCTTGTTTACTACTAAAGAATAATTAACCAATCCATTCGATCTAAGCTATTATTTTCCTCCAAATCAAATTTATTATATTTTTCTAAATAATCACTTTTAGGTGTAGTGGGAACCTAACATAACGTTAATGAATATATACCAAAAAACCCGAAATTTAAAATGTGAAACATTAAAATTTCAAACATTCAAACATCAAACAACAATTATTGTGACCCAATTTATTTACACATATTTTTGTCATGTTTTTTAATATAAATATACAATAAATAAAGACCAAGTATTGAAAGGCATAGTGTCTTTAGGATACAATGTACACAAAAAACAACATAAAACTAAATAAAAATTAATTATTTTAATATTAATAAAGAAATTATAAATACAATTTTTCTCCTTGTACTATATTGGAAAACTTGGGTTATACATAAACAAAATGGGTGAGCTACAAATCCTAGAATGGTTGTAATCCTGATAATGAAGCATAACACATGAATCAAAAAGAATTACATGATATCATCAAATAAAAGTCTTGTGGGTAATTATATGTGAGAATAACATAAAAATATTGATTCAAAATATCATGTAAACATAGGAATGTGGAAAAACAATGAAACATAACAAAGTCATAAGTCAAAAATAACTACCAAGACAACATCACATGGTGGATAGAGTCCCATTGTGGAATATGTTTACTCCCAAATCATATATGTATCTTCAAATATGACATAAACATTACTCAATTGATTTTATAAATATATGGGTGTATCCATCAAAAAATATACAAGAATATGTTTTATATATAAAGAATTATTCTTAAGGGATAAGTATAGAACTTTCCCAATGAAGAAAATGGGGTGCATAATCATATCTTATAGCATAAACAGATGGAATATCATAATGGTTTCTAGGAAATAAGGTATTAAATAACTATTTTATGTTCTTAAATGAAAATAATTATGGTTCATGAAAATTAATTTCCATGTGAAGTGATGATGTAAAAATATTGGAGATGTAACTTTGAACATTTGTTCCTCTTAAAAGGGGTTTTAGGGGAAAGGGTAAAGATAATTTAAAAAATGAAATTGTATATTAATTTAATTAATACAATAAATGAACTAAATATGTTTCCAATAATTAAATGGTATGTTTTATAAAAAATTTATGGTTTAAAACATTTAATGTAGTGTAACTAGAAAAAGGGAAAGTGACAATAAAGTTCCTAATAATTAGGCTTTCTTAATGAATAAAACATAGAAGATTGCATTTTAAAAATTTATATTCCCTTAATGTAAAGGTGAATTAAACTAATTATAAATTTTGAGGACATGAGTATATTTTTTTAAAAAGAAGGACAGATAACATTAATGACGAAGATCAGCAGACGAACATATACAAAGCCATGAAGGGAAATTGTCCAGCCAGAGCTGGTTGTCCAGCCAATGCCATGGAGGACATGAATATATATATATATATGATAATTAAATAAGGAAAATATTGACATAGATTATGTTAAATAGAAATCATAGAGCAAGGAAAATTGTGTGGTTTATCCCTTAACCTATGTTCCAGAATCATTTTACAATTGCACTAAAAAATATATATTAACAAGATATATTAATTAATTAATTAATTATGAAAATTTTCCATATATATTTATTTTTAAATAATTATATTTTCTCCATTCACAACCATTTTATATATATATATATGGTTTGATTTTAAAATCTTAGGGGAAATCATTTCATGGTTATAGGGTCGGATCACATTAGGATAATTATGGATATTCTTGTCAAATAAGAGGATAAATTCATAAGTGAAATGAAGTGATATTCATGTCCTTAAAAAATTAAATGATACCTTTTATCAATATGAATTCCAACATATGGATGGTTCATTTTGTATAAATTTAAATGTTATCTGGTTAGTTTATTTTGGCATGTTTACCGACCATTAAGAAATAGTTTCTCTTTTTTAATTTCATGGACATATATTAATTAAATAATGTAAAAAACATATAATATAAACATATATAATTCATTTTAATTCATTATAACTTAATTTTAATATTCCATTAATGAATCAGTGAAAAATTGAAACTCGTCATCCATAGAGGTGGGGATCTGACATAATATAGAGTATGGTTTTATTTTTAGAATAAGAGCAGAAGAGAAGAGGTTGGATGGTAGATATTCTATTTTTGATATAAAATTACTTTTTATATATTTTATATAGGATATATTATTCCATTTTTGATGATTTTGGTGAGGGGAGGCTCGAAGAAGAAAATAATTTAAAAGATGTAGTTTGAGAATATTACTAGATGAGTGTTGTCTCCTTCAAAATTTCATTAAGGCTCTTGGAATTCATATTTTGGTGAAAGTAGCACTAGGATGTGGGGTATAGTGTTGGGAAGAAAATGTTTCAGAAATGTGGAAATATCAAAGGCTTAAAATGTGTGAGGATAAATAAATGTGATAAGTTGTGTTTATAAGGTTGGTATGGGTGTTTTTTGAATATTACATTCATTTTTTTATTATTTTATTTCCAGAATACAAATATTACCGACTCTTATGATTATATTCTATAAATGGTCCATGTGATTTGAAAATAATGGTTTCTTACATCATCCCTTATGTAATTAATTATATATTTAACATAAATTGAAAAATACCTTATTTTATTGTATTTCACTATTCTCCAAAATTTTAGTTATACAAAAAATTTACCTTAATTGTTTTTTGACAGGTATATTCCAAAAAATAAATCCATTTTTGAGATATAACTTTCAGGATATGATAAATTTAATTTTTAAGTTAAATCCCTATTAATTTTGGAAAATAGCATAATTTTTAATATTATAATTAATTTTCAATCCCTTTAAAAGTGTTCTTATCATATTATAATATTATATTATCATTATAATAAATATTGAAATTAATTTTTAAACAATTTTTTATAAAATAAGATTATTTAAAATTATTATATTTTTTAGGAAGATGCAAATAAAACATATATGATTTTCAAAAATTCAAATACTTATTTTAGTAATATTAAAATATTAATCAACTAGTATCATTATTTAATTATGTTATATTTTATTTTTCTAAGATACTTATATTTTTTTACACAACCATAAGAGGGGATACTATTATAATGGTTAGTTTACTATTGTTAATGGTCATATTACTTTTCCACAGGTTCAATTCCAATTATCAGATTTGTAATGGTTATATGTCCACTTTACATTCTATAAATACCTCATATTTCTTTATTTATGAATTTAATTCTATATTATCTCATGGTTATAAATATATTCATTTTCCATATGAATGTTTTATTAGTAAAATTTTATTTTATTTCTACAGTTTTGTTCGTGAGTTTTGTTATTGTGGTGGATCGATCATATCCAAATTTCAATATTTCATTTTTATTATTTTCTTTATTTTTATCCTGTTTTAATATATTCAATTATTTTATTCATTTTTATTCTCTGTCAAACGCACTAATAATTTAAAATAATACTATGTGCCATAACATATCAAACACGGAACACCGAGCTTAAAATAAACCATGAAATATTATTATTTAGATATGATTGATATAACCTAGTTGTTTAATTAGTGGGTATAAATAGGGATAACCACATTATAATAATAATTATAAAATTGTTATATAATTTATTAATTAATAATAAATTAATTCATAATTTTTAATAAAATTATTTTATATGTGAAAACTGGTTTTATTTTTCATTATTTTTATGATAATTATAATTAATTTCATAAAATTATAGAAACTTTATTTCATAAAATTAACAATTTTTTAATTCAACATATCAGAATTAAATTACGGTTAAATTTTGGGAATTTTCTAAATATATTAATTTTCCAGTGAATTTTCAAAATATAGATTTTTATTAAAAACTATATTTTTGTTACAAGAATTTAAAAATTACATTTTCTTTGAAAATGGGTTCAAAGTAACATTAGTAATTTTATTTTATTCAAATTATAATTAAGTTTAATTAAGTATTTTATATTGTTTAATTTAGTAAAAAATGTTTTTATACATAAAATAAATTTTTCTAAAAAAATCACAATGGTTTACATTTTCATCCTAAATTAATTTCTTCCAATTATAAAAAATTAATCATTCAAAATAGATTAAATATTTTGAATCTTGAGATAATGATTTGGTAAATAGTTACCTTTTATTTTTTGTCATTATGAATAGTAACCATAGTAAATAATTGCAACCTCAGTGAGGGTAAATCAGGTAATTAAAGATAAAAAATTATCATGACCAACAAATTACCCTAAAACTTTTATTTATCCGATTATATGTGTTTATTTCATCTATTTACATCCAATTCTCTAATATTTAGCCACTTGTAGCAATATTTATTCCATTTGGAACTTTATGTTGTTTTATGAAAAGAATGAATACAAATGGGTACTCTCTTGACATTAATAACCATGAATTCATCTTATAAGGATAAAAATGGGATAAAGTTGATTATAAATTTTTATTTTAAAGATAAAATATTTTTTTCATGTGAATTTATTTATAACTTTTAATGATTAAATAATTACCTTAAATTCTTACGCAATAAACATATAGTATTTACAAAATTAATGGAAAAGTAAAATAAATTATTTTAAAAAACACTAATAGTAATATTTTTTTAGTGTGACACAGAAACCCCTGGTTTCTTATATTAAATATTATCAATTTATTAACATTATTAATTTTAATTTTACATTTTTATTGATTTCTTTAATGTCAAATTAAATGAATATCATAAAAATTGGCTTTAATGATACTTCTTGAAAATAATATTTTATTAAATTATTTAAAAATAAAAAAAAATAGAAAAGTGGGATAATATATGGTCTTATGTATCATACTTATTCCATTTATGATTCACTTTTCTTTTATGGTTACATTATTGACCCTTAAAGGGTAAAAACTTTTATATTATGTAAATTGTCAAAAGGGTTAATTGGGGTGTCAAAACAAAACGGTTAGGGTGAAAACATCCCACATACTTTTAAAATTTTTATTTTATTCTATTATTTCAATTAATAATAATATTATATTTTAATTATATCAATTTGGATCCATTTATCATGAAAATTATTTTTCTTAAATTTGATATATTAGTAAATTTCATGAATACCCATCCCCTCATTAAAAAAGGACACCCACAATCATATTTTTTCACACATAAATAATCATTTTGGTTAGAAATTTCCTACCTAGAACACATAATAATATCCCTTCCCACATTCCAGTGGTATTTTTTTAGTATAATATTAAAATTATATGGATTAAGGTATAAAGACAAGGTGGTTTTCTAAAGAAGAGTTGTAGATTTTAACCAAGGGTTTTATTTTTATTTCTTCTTCTACCTGATTAAAATATTCTCAAAATAAGATAAAAGTAAAAAATAATAATTATATTAATGTTTTTTTATTTTTATATAATAACCTATATATATCACCTATTATATCAAATGGGTTATAAAAATGGAATTCATGTGTACGGCGGTCTACTGTCTCATGAACTATTGTAATTTAATTTCCATGACCGCATATCATGATTGTTTATAATGATGGATTTAATATTTATATATATTATATTAATGAAATATTTATAACTATTAAAATATAATATATCATATATTTGTATACCTTTCCATCCATTTACAAATTATTACATTGTTCATTAATATGAGTAGAATGCCACCTCCATGAAGCAATGTGATTCGTTTTCCATCCTCACATCCCATGGATGATATATATAAGATTATTTAATGATATAATATGGTATTTATGATATAATTATAATTATGTAAATAAAAAATAATACTAACATTCTTTTTATCACGATCGATGAAAAATGTAAATTTTACACATGCGTGTGTACGTCTTACCATCTCTATGATTGTAACTCAAGTCGTTTTTTATAACTATATTTCATAGTTTCTTTTGAAAATATAATCGATTTATATAAATTATAATTAATTCATTATTATTATTCTTAATATTATTTAATAGTCACCACTTCTACAATAGTCAACCTACCAAAGTTATTTTCGACATATGAACCGAATATCATCAAAACATCTAATGTGACCATAATTGATCATGTAATTAAATATAACATGCTAATTAATAAAATAAAAGGAAAAATAAAAAAACAAAACCTTAATAAATTAAATTATTTAAATAATTTTATTAATAATAAAAAAAGAACACATGTGATGAGTTAGAGCTAAGGTAAGGGATTCAGCTCAATTTCCCACTCTATTGAGACATATTTGCAATTAAGAGCCTACATAATTATATCTGGTGTATATAATTCCCCACTGACATGTTATATCATTATATTACAGATTTTAAAGATACATTATGTTTAAGTTGATGGTATTATTTCATAAATTTTAATATTTAACTTTTACCAAAGTGGTCAGGTTTTATTTCACAATCACATCATTGTTCGGGATTGTTTATGTTCAAATCTCCATTGATAGAATTATATGATATTTATATATTAAACTATAAATATATTATTCAACATTGGTTATTTTTTAAAATTAAAAGTTTTACTTTCATTTTCTTATTTTAAGTACAAAAGAGATCGAACTAATTATTTTTTAAGAAAACATACTCTTTTTTATTCAGTTGGGAATCTTTTTAATCCATGTCCATAATTTAAGTAAAAAAAATCAAGAATATATTTACTAATATACAATGATTATTTAAATTAATTTTTTTCCAATGTTTTAATTTCTATAATAACGTTTCAAGCAAACCATCTTATCATTTTTCAATTTTTCTTTTTCAATTTTTACCAAATTTTTTGAAAGGAATATTGATTTTAACATACTCAAAAAGAATAGAATTTCCCACCAACATAAGAACCCAATGAATTAAATATTTCATTACCTGTTTCTGTGATTCATTTCAAATTAATGTTTTTTCTTAATATTCTAGAAATTTTTAACTTTTAAAAGTATATTTTATTGTTAAAAATATATTTTTCTGAACAATGTTTTTAATTTTATTTTATGGTATTTATATTCATCAATGATAACAACTATTAATTTAATTACACTACATCAAGGATATGTTTTAATGAGACTATCCTTATTCTTTCTCTAGATGGTTTATGATCAGTATAAATGTGAAAAATTATCAAAATTTTATATGGTATATTTTCAATATGAATTTCTATGTTGATTATTGTTGGTCGGAGTAGACACTCAAGTGGGGGGGTGAATTGAGTTACAATTAAAATTTTTGTTAAAAAATATTTCTCTTAAAATCCCCAATTTAAAAAAAAAGTTAAACTGTAGTGAATTTATACAGATTATAAATGTTCAATTAATTTCTCTATGATTCATTATGTCTCATTTAACTTAATCTGAATATTATATTAACTTTTGAAACTAACTTACCGGTTTACAATAAGTATAACCACTTGTTAATTTAACAATCAAAGTTGCTTTAAAATAGTTGTGTATTTAAAATTAATAAGTAGCGGAAAATATATAGTATACTTTAGACATAGTCTAATATGCATGGATGGTTAAACCAAGAGGTTCAGTCTCAATCAGAGACTTATTCCTCTCAAACTATTTATATAAATTTGATCCACACCCTAGATCGTGGATGAAAACAGTACAAGACTGTCCAGGTCACACAGGGACCTCAACCACAGTTCTTTGTGGGAAACAAAAACAATTACCAGGACACACGAGGACCTCTTCCACAGATGGCATGGGTAAACAAGAGTAAAAAAATTTGGTTTGAGGATTTTGATATCCACTAGTTCAGCACAGGAGTCAGTGTGTGTGTATTATGTACCAAGTACACACACTCCTCAAAAATGTAAGTAAAATAATCACTAAGAGAGAATGTATCAGAGTTTAGAAAGCTCTAGTGATTACTAGTGCAGCTCTGGACTCGTTGGATTTAGAAGAGATGCTTCTAAGTCCTTCTGTGGTTTTGCTGTTCAAAATAGAGTATCGTGGTTCAGCTTGATGTCTTTCACAAGAGAGTGTGTTCTCTGATTTCCAGTATTCTTCGTGTGTTCTTCAGTAGTGCTGGATTGCATACAGGAGAGTTCTTTTTAGATCTTTCAAATACCCCCTTAAACTTCTTTGCGTGTTCTTCCTTTTCTTATGTGTATTCATGGAAGAATTCTATCTCTATGTCTTTTCACGCACTTACGCACACTTTCATTTACTATAGCTCGATCTTCCATTTATTCCACAAGCTCTGGAAATATGAATGATTACATTTTCAATGGTACAAGGCACAGTCTCCTGACATGCCAAGAACTAACATTAAATATCATTAATTGCATTAAAATCATCAAATATGACCATTAGAATTAAATAAGAATTTATAGAAATTCAAACAGTTTTCATGACTATCGGTGAGTCGTGGGATCAGTGAGACATTTTGAATCTGCATCAGTTTCGGTAGCATCAGCATCGGTGTCATCGGTGTCTCAGCATCGGTGTCTCAGCATCAGTGTCTCAGCATCAGTGTCTTAGCATCGGTGTCTCAGCATTGGTGTCTCAGCATCGGTGTCTCAGCATCGGTGTGACCGTTCATCATGGGTGCGACCGTTCATCATTGGTGGGACCGTTCATCATCGGTGCGACCATTCATCGTCTGTGAGACCGTTCATCATCGGTGCGACCATTCATCATCGGTGTGACTATTCATCATCGGTGCGACCATTCATCATCGGTGACTCAGGAAAATAACTAACGGTGAGTCAAGACATGGAATTCACACAAAGTTTCTGTTCAATCCAGAATACTTTCAGGTCAACCATAAACATACATTGATCATAGATAAACATTTTTAGATATTATTTAATCACATTTTGAACAATTTGAACAAAATACTAAAAGGAATAAATAGAACTAAAATTTTTTATTATTAAAATAACCATTTCACATAGAGTTCAACAATATCCCCATTTTTTATAATCAAAAATCAATGGCATAAATGAAGATAGAATATAGTATGTCATTTAGTATGCTCCACCTATAAAAAATAATATATTTCAAAAGATAAAGCAAGGATAGAAAAGAAAATATAACTTATATAACTAAGTCATTCACCCCATATAATACAAGTCATACAATACAATTCATCTTCCCCTTTAATTATTACTCCCACGGAGAAACAGATACATCATTTCTCCCCTTGTGTATGCATGCATGTGGTAAATATCCAGCATGGGCTCATATGCACATTCATTTCACCCATCCAGATACATGATCTCCCTGAGTTCGCATATACATGCATGATTCCCCTATTTTCACTCCTAATTTCTCTCCCCCTTTGGGATTATCAAAAAAATAAGAGATAAATAAGATAATCAAGAGGATTCTATACCAACAATGAGTAAACATATTACAGACAAAAGGGAATAGTTCATGAAAATAAACACCCTATCAAAAATCGACAATAACAGCTATTCCTTAGGGTGCAAGGGAGCTTTTCCTTTAGCAGTAGGAGGAATTGATGGTCCAGACAGTTGTTGGGTGAAAGGTGGAACTGTCCTGATGGAGAAAGGAGGTAGGACGGCCCGAGCTGGACGAACTGTGGGTTCTAAGGTCACTTGTTGCGGAGAAGGTCACTCTGAAGGTTGTTGTTGAAAGACTGGTCTAATACTAGAAAGTGATTGAGAAACAGACATCTGGCCGAGAGCAACATCTGCTGATTGTAGACACCCAGCTGTAGAAAAAACAATATCTTTTTCTTTCACATGAAGATAAGGTTTTAGATAATTGATGATGTCCTGAATGACTTCTCCACCGTACTTCATGGATTTTTCAAAATCATCCTTATTTTTCAGGAAATTTTCTAATGTGGGGATAAAATCTTTTAACTCCTGAACATGAGCTTTAAAAGCTTGAGTCACTGGAGGGTGTCTCAAATTATCAGACAGTACATTAAAATGATGATTCAATTCATGCTTGGTGTAGATCTTAGAGAAATAATGATATAATTTCTCCTTAATCTCCTTTTGAGCCTTTGTAGCATCAGCCGAGTACAACTGTACCATTTTATGCACATGATCACTATGTTATTTAATCTTTTTCAGAGAATCCAAATATAATATCTTCCCGAGAGATGCCAGCTCTTCTCTAACAACATATCTTAAAGTATCTAATTCACGTCGAGTGATCTTAGTCAGCTTGGCATTGCCAGCCTGAGCAATAACTTGATTGATATCCGCTTTTAACTTCCTCAAATTTTCTTTCTTCAAATGTTCTATCAAATTTCATAAAACTTACATCATACTAGAGTGGGTGGTTCTGAAATCTCCTGATATAGAAACAAGATTGCTTCCTAACTCTGTAAGTGTTTGTTTCAAATAGGTAATATTCCTGCCAATCGACTCAACATAATTGCACAGGTCTGGTTTAATAAGGCTTGCCACTATTTGAGCCAAATCATCCATAGAAGGATTAGATATAGTCAAAGGAGTGGGAGAAGGAATATGAGATAACTCTTCTTTCACAACCTCCGTAAAAGCGTGAGTCAATTAAACTTTGAATCTGTCAATATCTGACTGAGCAACTATAGGATCAGGTCTACCTTGAGACACTGAAGGATCAGGTCTGACATCTGTTCTTTACAGAAACTCAGTAACAAATTAAGCCTTAACAGAATCACTTATTCCTACAAGATTCACTTCTACACCTTCCTCTTCCTCTGGGTAATCTAATCCCAGAATAGCAATACCTGAATGTTATTCCCATGCGGCATTGCATGAAGGGTACATAGGTTTCACAAACTGAGCTCATCCAGAATTTTTAGGAGGAACTTCTGCATCCTCATCACTCTCCAACTGTTCTGTCCTCTCAACCTCAGGGATATTTTCTTGATCAATTGGTTGAGGCTGAGGATCATCTTGGATCACATTATGACCTTCAATAGGTCGAGCATCACCGTCAACATCATCAGCATCATCACCATTACTATCACTACCACCACTACCACCATCACCATCAGCACCACCCTTATCACCATCACTTCCTTCATCATCATCATCACCATCATCATCATCATCATTATCATCATCGTCATTATTAATTGATCTCTCACTTGAACTGTCTATACTTACGGATTCATACTCCTCAGAATTTGATTCATCAGTCTCACCTTTTTCTTCTTCATCTATAAGCGGTTCAATTTCAGGTAATTTAAGAGGAGGACGTGCTTAACCAAATTCCATCCTTATTTTCTTCAGGCTAATAGTATCAGGATCACTCCTCTCATCAAGAGATGATTCAGCCTCTTCTTCAGCATTCAGATTCTCATCAGCTTCTTCATCTTTTGATCCTTTCTTACTGGATTCACCTGTTTCTTTCGGAAAAACTGCTTCCTCTTCTTCATCTGAATAGATCAATTCCACTCCAGGTTTTATGCTAGGATATCTTATTTAATTTGGTCTCCTTGGATGATCAGTATGACTTAAAGACTCATATAACTTTTCTTCATCAGCAACCCAAGCTTTCTTCCATGGGTTCTAATTGATTTTCATCCTTTTACAAATAACTTTGTTGAAATAGAAGCTAATTGATGAGATACACTCATCTCCATCATCCACACAATCCAGGAATTTCAGTATGGTTGAAATCTGCTTAGAGTAAAATAGAGTAGTATCTTTCTTTGAATGTTTTATCATCTCAAAAATATGCTCGGAAAAATATCTACATAGATTGATCTTTTCACTATTCATCAAAAAGAATAGAAAAAAACATCTTGATACTTAACTGAAGAAAAATCACCTTTTCTAGGACATATTTGATGTTGAATAAATTTAAACATGATTCGATTCTCACCATCCAACTCCGCAGCAATTATCACTCGTGATTCAGACATCCCGTTCAAAATCTCCAGGGCTAGCTCATAAGAAAAATAATCTATTGTGGGAGGAATGTTACCAGAATAGTCCTCATATCATCCATTGTGAGGTACCCCTAGACATTCAGTCCATAGTTTTGATGAAAAAGTAATCTTTTTCCCTTTTACTATAGAAGACAATCTTGCAGCCACTACTCCGTCCAAATCCATATCCAGGTTCAAATGAAACCCATGCACTAGATTGAGTAAAATGCTCCATCATTGTTACAGAACCACTCCTTCCATCCTTGTGTTTCCAACACTTTCAAGAGAATGGACTTTCTAGATAAAACCCATTCCGAACAAATTTCTTTTTCAGCTAGAACTTGTCATTCTTTGAGCTCTGGGTTTATAGACCTCTGTGTCGTACTACTGGACTCACCTCGCACATTCTTGACAGGTGAACTTCCTTCAGATTATTTTTTCGATCTCTTTTCCTTGTCCATTCTGAGGTTTGAGACAGTCGAGAGGCTTGGAAAGATTCAAAAGTCTTGGGTTACAAATAAGAGAAGAGAGAGTTTGGTGGGAAATGGAAGGTCAATAGTCTTTAGTGAATGGTATATCCGCGTGTCATTATTTGTATCATTTAGGGTTACAAATATTAAAATATAAATTAAAAAAATAGTGTCATTTTAAATAGACAATAATGATTTTGAAAATATTACAACCCAATCGGTAGAACTAATCGACTTGAAAAATCGGTTTGACAGATCGGTTTGACAGATCGGTTTGACAGATCGGTTTCACAGATCGGTTTGATAGATCGGTTTCATAGATCGGTTTCACAGATCTATTTTTCCTAACTCGTTTTTAATTGAGTTTAACCTTTCAAAATTTAAAGGCTTGGTAAAAATGTCAGCTAATTAATGTCCAGTACCTATAAACTCAAGAGTAATATCACCTTTTTGGTAGTAATCTCTCAAAAAAGTGATGTCTAACATCAATATGCTTTGTCCTAGAATGATACACAGGGTTATTTGATTTGTTAATTGCACTAGTGTTATCACAGTTAATTGAAAGGTGCTTAAAATCATATCCATAGTCCAGAAGAGTGTGTTTCATCCAAAGAATTTGTGCACAACAACTACCAGAAGCAATATACTCTGCTTCAGCAGTAGATAATTCAATAGAGTTTTGTTTCTTACTACACCAACATACTAAGGATTTTCCCAATAAATGACATGTTCCAGATGTGCTCTTCCTATCTACCTTTTAACCCGCAAATTCAGCATCGTAATAACTGATTCTCTCAAAAGATTGTCTTTTCTGATAAAACCAGACTAAGTTTACAGTGTGTTTAAGATACTTAAAATTTCTTTTAATGGAAATTAAATGAGATTCTTTTGGGTTAGCTTGAAATCATTCACACATGCATACACTAAAGAAAATATCTGTTCAACTAGCAGTAAGGTAAAGTAAGCTTCCAAACATACCTCTATAATTTTTTTGATCCACTGGTTTCCCAGTCTCATCTGCATCCAATTTACAAACTGTACTCATAGGAGTATCACTTTCCTCAATACTATCCAAACCAAAAAGTTTGAAAATATATTTTTTATATTTACTTTGGTTCAAAATAATACCATTTTCATTTTGAAAAACTTGAAATCCCTGAAAATATTCAATTTCTCCCATTAAACTCACTTCAAATTCATTTTTCATATTCTTTGAAAATTAAGTACATAAAGAATGTATAGAAGATCCAAAAATAATGTCATCAACATAGATTTGAACTATTAAAACATAATTAGAAATTCATTTAATAAAAAGAGTTGGATCAGCAATCCCTTTAGTAAAACTTTTTGAAATAAGAAAATTACTAAGTCTATCATACCAAGCTCGAGGAGCTTGTTTTAAGCCATATAAAGCTTTAGAATGTTTAAAAACTCGATTTGGAAAATGAGGATTAGTAAATCTAGGTGGTTGTTCAACAAAAACATCTTCGACAATAAAACCATTTAGAAAAGAACTTTTAACATCCATTTGATATAACTTGAAATTTAGATGAGCAACATAAGAAAGTAGAATTCTAATAGCTTATAATCTATCTACAGGTGAAAAGGTTTCCTCATAGTATGTACCTTCTTGTTGACTATATCGTTGTGCAACTAATCTAGCTTTGTTTCTAACTATGTTTCCTGATTCATCGACCTTGTTTCTAAAAACCAATTTAGTGATTATTGTTAAAGTGTCCTTAGGTCTGTCAACTAATTCCAAGACTTTGTTTTTTCAATTTTATTTAACTCTTCTTGTATATCCATTACCCAAAATTCATCATTGATAGAATCATTGAAATTTTTAGGTTCTAGATATGAAATAAAGGCTTAATGTTCAACCTGTTTTCTTAGAGAAGCTCTAGTCTCTGTCCCTCTATCAAGATTACCAACAACAACATCTAAAGGATGATTCTTTAGAATCCTAGTTGATCTAGTAAAGGTAGGACTAAAAACATCAAGTTCATCTATAGGTTCGGGTTCAATAGAAGAAGATTCTAAAATATGTCCAGAACTGGATATTTTTATGGCAGGTTCTTTATATTTATCATTGAGGTCCAGAACAGTCAAATCTTATTCAAGATTTTCAAGAGAGGTTTTAGGCTCATGTGGATCAGTTTCATCAAATTTGATGTGAACAGATTCTTCCACACATTTGGTTCTCTTGTTAAAGACTCTATAGGCTTTATTATTTAAAGAATAACCAAGAAAAATTCCTTCATCACTCTTAGAAGCAAACTTGTCCGGATTATCCTTTATATTGAGAATAAAAACATTACATCCAAAGACTCTAAAGTAACTCACTATGGGGTTTCTATTATTCCACAGTTCATATGGGGTCTTCTTGAGAACAGGTCTAATCAGGAAACTATTAATAATATAGAAAGTTGTATTCATAGCTTCAGCCCAAAAGTAAATAGATAAATCATTCTCATTAAGCATGGTTCTAACTATTTCTTTAAGGGTTCTATTCCTTCTTTCTACTACACTATTCTGATGAGGTGTATTAGGAGTAGAAAAGTTGTGACTATAGCCATTGTGTGAGCAATAAGATTCAAACTTGTGATTTTCAAACTCATGGCCATGATCACTTCTCAGCGTTTTAATCTTATGTCCACTAAGGTTTTCCACATACATGGAGTATTTAGTAAAGTAATAACAAGATTCACTTTCGTGAGCCAGAAAGTACACCCAAGTATATCTAGAAAATTCATCTACTAGAACATATACATAGTGCTTCCCATTCAAACTAGAAACTCTAGAAGGTCCAAACAAATCCATGTGAACCAAATCAAAAGGTTGAGAAGTTGAAACATCTTTCTTTGAATTGAAAGAAACATTATGTTTCTTTCCCTTTTGACAGGGATTACAAACTTTGTCATTTGGGAATTCAAGTTTAGGTAGGTCTCTAACCAAGTTCTTCCTAGTTAGTTTTTTAAGTGAATGTTTATTGCAGTGTCCTAATCTCCTATTCCATAACCAAGACTCTTTATGAAAAGTATTTAGGAAAGTAACATTTTGTTTAGCTAAAGAATTCAGATCAACAGCATAAAAATTTTCATTTCTTAAAGCAGAAAATACTAAAACATTTTTGGAATTAAAAAAATTACAATAATCATTTTAAAATTTAGCATTAATGCCATCAACGCATAATTCAGAAATACTTAACATATTTTATTTAAGTCCATCAACAAATAAAACTTTACAAATTAATACTGAATCAGTGTTACCAATCTGGCCTAGGCCGAAGTTTTGTCCTTTAGAAGTATCACCAAAGTTGACATGGCCTCCATTAATCTTGATTAGGATTTTAAAGAATGATTAATCCCAAGAAATATGTCTTGAACTTCTACTATCAAAATACCATGTCTTCTTGTGAGAACTCTTCCAACAGGTTTCCTACAAAACAGATTTAGATGGGAAATGACTCTGGTACCCAGATGTTCATGGGTCCAAAGAGGTTAGCAATCAAATATTTTGGTACCCAAATATGTCTTATGGGTCTCATATAATTTACAGAATCAATAGTTTTCAAAAGATAAACTTTATTTTATCTATAACTATATGAATAACTAGTTGATGCATAACAATTTCCAGAACTGGAAAAAGCAGAATTTTGTCCTGACATAGGAATAAATCAAGTTTTTGTGAACAGTCTCTGTCCAGGTTTGTATCCCAAACCAATAGTGTATTTAGGTGAAACATTTTTTCCTAACATTGGAGTAAGTGTATCTTTTTGCCTTTGTGAAATTTTCTAGGTCATTTCTAAGTTTCTCATTAGATATTTTCAGTTCAGTATTTTCCTTTATTATTTTACCATTCTTTTCTTTCTCTATATCAAGATCAGATTTAACATTGATAGTGAGATCATGTTGTTTCTTTAATGAATTATATTTTTCCTTAAGTTCATTGCATGTTTCTTCTAGCATATTACAATATTCAAATAGTTCTTCACTAGACATGTTTTCATCATTTTCTGAATCACTATTACTTTCAGAATAATAATCATTCAGCATTAGGGAAACAGGTAACTCAGAGGAATTGGTCATGACGCACAAGTTGGCATTATTCATATCAGAATCAGAAATTTCATATTCACTTGTGTTGTCTTCTGAATCACTCCAAATAGATTTCATCGCTTTCTTATACTTCATGTCCTTATAATCATATTTATTTTTGAATTTTAGTTTTGGACAATCATCCTTGATGTGTCCTTTCCTCTTGCATTCAGAACAGACTATATCATATTCCTTATCAAATTTCTTCCAATCCTTCTTCCAATGACCCTTGTTGTCATACTTTCCTTTGTAATTAAATTTTCTGAAAAATTTATTCTTCCTATAAAACTTCTTGAATCTCCTATCTATTTGAGACATCTCAGCATTACTGTCAGAGTCTGAATCATCACTTATTGAACTTTCTGTTTTTATTTGAACTATGTCTTTTTCTTTTCTCCCTAAAGTAGAATATTTAATAGCTACATACTTCCTTTTAACTTCATCATCTTCTTCATTATTCACCTTGAGTTCTTCCTCATACATCATTAATTTTTCAATAAGTTCTTTGACAGGCAGATCTCCAATGTCACATGATTCTCTGATTGAAATAGATGTGCCTCTCCATAGGTCTGGTAGACATCTCAAGATTCTCATGATTTGTTCCTTTACTGGAACAACCTTACCAAGTGAACTCATTGTATTGACTGTCTCATTAAACCTGAGATACATATCAGAAATAGGTTTATCAGTTTTCATTTTAAAATTTTCATATCTAATACTATAAGTATTCAATCGCATATCTTTAAAATTAGTTGTTTCTTCCTGAGAAACAATCAAAGTATCCAATATTTCATAAGAAGTTTTATAGGCAGATATTATATTAATATCCCCATCTCCTAAAGCACAGTACATGTCATTCATATCTTTAAAATTATTATTGTAAGAAGTCTTTGTAGGTTCATCCCAAGTAGTTCTTTCTGTTTCTGGAATTTTATATTGAGACTCTATAGTAGTCCAAGAATCAAAACCCATACTCTCCAAATGAATTTTCATTTTCATTTTCCACTGAGCATAGTTTGTACCATTAAACAAAGGTTTCATTTTGGTAGCATCACCCTCTAGTTTATTGTCCATAACTATATTTTAGAAAATAGTCTTAAAGAGATAAAATTTAGAACTAACAGAAATTTTAGATCGTTAAAGATGAAACTAAAATCACAATTGAAAAACAGAAATTTTTGAAAAATTTTATCAATAAAAACAACCTATGATACCAAATATTGGTCGGAGTGGACACTCAATAGGGGAGGTTAATTGAGTTCCAATTAAAATTTCTGTTAAAAAATATTTCTCTTAAAATCCCCAAATTAAAAACAAAGTTAAACTGAAGTGAATTTATACAGATTATAAATGTTCAATTAATTTCTCTAAGATTGATTAGGTCTCAGTTAACTTAATCTGAAGATTTGATTAACTTTTAAAAATAACTTATTGGATTACAATAAGTATAAAAACATTCTAATTTAACTATCAAAGTAGCTTTAAAATAGTTTTATATTTCAAAGTAATAAGCAGTAGAAAATATATAGTATACTTTAGACTTAGTCTAATATGCACAAAGGGTTAAACCAAGAGGTTCAGTCTCAAGATGAGACTAAGTCCTCTCAAACAATTTATTTAAATTTGATCCACACCCTGGATCAGGGTTGAAAATAGTACAAGACTGTCCAGGTCACACAGGGACCTCTACCACAGTTCTTCGTGGGAAACAAAAACAATGACCAGGCCACATAAGGACCTCTTCCATAGTTGTCGTGGGTAAACAAGAGTAAGCAAATTTGGTTTGATGATTTTTATATCCTTCATTTCAGCACATGAGTCAGTGTGTGTGTATGATGTAAAGAGTACTCACACAGCTCAAAATTGTAAGTAAAATAACCACTAAGAGAGAATGTATCCAGATTTAGAAAGCTATAGTGATTAGTAGTGCAGCCCTGGACTTTTTGGATTTAGAAGAGATGCTTCTGAGTCCTTTTGTGGTTTTTCTGTTGAAAACAAAGTATCGTGGTTCAGATTGATGTCATTCACAAGTGAGTGTGTTCTTTGATTTCTAGTGTTCTTCGTGTGTTCTTTAGTAGTGCTGGATTGTATAAAATAGAGTTATTTTTATATCTTTCAAATGCCCCATTCAACTTCTTCGTGTGTTCTTCCTTTTCATATGTATATTAATGGAATAATTCTCTCTCTATTCCTTTTCAAGAACTTACGGACACATTCTTTTACTTTAGCTCAATATTCCTTTTATTCCACAAGATTCGGCAATAGGAATGATTACCTTTTCAATGGTACGAGGTACGGTCTTCTGACATGCCAACAACTAACTTTAAATATTATTAATTTCATTAAAATCATCAAATATGACAGTTATAATTAAATAAGAATTTATAGAAATTCAAAGAGTTTTCATGACTATCAGTGAGTCATGGGATCGGTGAGAAATTTTGAATCTACATCGGTTTTGGTAGCATCAGCATCGGTGTCTCAGCATCAGTGTCTCAGCATCGGTGTCTCAGCATCGGTGTCTCATCATCGGTGTCTCAGCATCGGTGTCTCAACATCAGTGTCTCAGCATTGGTGTCTCATCATCGGTGTCTCAGCATCGGTGTCTCACTATCAGAGTCTCAGCATCGGTGCGACCGTTCATCATTGGTGCGACCGTTCATTATTGGTGTGACCGTTCATCATCGGTGCGACCATTCATCATCGGTGAGATTGTTCATCAACAGTGTGGTCGTTCATCATCGGTGCGACCGTTCATCATCGATGACTCAGGAAAATAACTAAAGGTGAGTCAAGACATGGAATTCTCACAAAGTGTCTGTTCAATCCAAAATACTTCCAGGTCATCCATAAACATACATTGATCATAGATAAACATTTGTAGATATGATTTAAACACATTTATAACAATTTGAACAAAAGACTAAAAGGAATAAATAAAACTAAGATTTGTGATTATTAAAATAACCATTTCACAGAGAGTTCAACAATTACATGTTGAATATTTATTCACTACTTTAATATGATGAATTCATTAGATATAGGAAGTGATGGGTAGGGTCCTCTAATGCCCCTCGATGAATCAGTAGGCCTAACAAGACTGACTATTTTGTGTATTTGGATAAGGCATTACCAATTTATATAAGATATCTTGTAATTAGAAAACAAAAATATATTTAAGATGTATAAAATTATGAATTCCATAAATATGATATTATTTACTATGTTCCATGTGATTATCTGAATTGTAATGACATTCCTGGAGAAGTTTCATGTTCATGTGCTTATTTGATAATAATTTATTCCTGCCTTATTATTCTTCAATCATAACATATTGATTAAATGGAATAATTTTTTAGTTATTTACAATTTTATTTTAATTATGTCTTATTTATTTTAGAATAAATTCTACTATATAAAACCCTTTATAAGCATCATTTACCATCCTTTATTTATTTTCCATTCACCTAGATTCAAGGAAGTGTACTATGAATGATATGTAATGAACTTTTAGTGAGGATAATTTTGTTCTAAAATAAAATTTTGTGTTATATTTTATGTTTTCAAATGTAATGTGACATTTAAGTATGAATATTGTTTACTGAAACTCAAAAATTGTCTGGTACTTTGGTTTGTGATCACTTATATCCTATGCCAACTTAATAAAGAAACCACCTGCTCAGAGCTATTGGGTTTGGGATCTTTACACTCAAGATATAGTGCTCAAAATTATTATAATAAAATATTTTTTATTCTATCACATGGTTCATGTTCATAATATACTACTATGTTACTATATATAACAAAATTATATTATCATATTAGAAATTAAATTGATAAAATTTTAGGTTGTTATATTATTCCATTTTATGAAATTTCACCCTTGAAAATTCATTTTACATACCACGGTTAAACCATGTTAGTTAAATTATACATCATGTATTACTCAAATTCATATGTCACCTCCATATACTTATGGTTTATCAATAGTTCTTACACTAGGTGAGTTATCATGTTTTAAATAACATTATCTTTGTGGTCCAAGATCGTCATTGGTTTCTGCACATAATAAATTTTATTTTTATACTATACCACCACTATATTTAGTATATATGATTTATTTTTAATTTAATTCCTTAATATGAATATGTGTAATGTTTTATTCAGTTGAGATATGGTATTTTGAAGTTCCAGTGGAAAATGCAAGACTTCGGTGTGATCAATAATTTCAAAGGGCCTCATGTATTAGAAATTATTTTTCCCAAATTCTCAATTATCACAAACCTCCACCATAGAGGTTAGTGGAGAAACACTTTGTCTCCAACCTTAATCTCCCTGTATTATCAAATATTGTTATCATACCTCTTCTATAAACACTATGCATCCCTAATGTGATGCAAAATCATCTCGACCTTTTCTAACATTTCCTCACCAATTTCAGGTCTCAATGGCTTTCTTTGGACAAATTCATCTCATATCATAGGTTTTCTACAACACTTCTCATAAAGGGATTCAAATGGAATCATTTGTATACTTGAGTGAAATATATTATTTTGTGAGAACATAACCAGAGGAATATGTCCATCTAATCCTTCATTAAAGTTCATCGTGTATGCTCTCAATATGTCTTCTTGTTTCTGGATAGGTTTCACAAATTGATCATTGGTTTGGGTGTGATAAGTGATATTAAACATCAACTAATTGTTTATAATATGTTGGAAACTCTTAAAAAATGTGGAAGAACAACTTGTATCTTAGTTGGATAAGATCAACAGTGTTGTTCCATGCAGCCTAGCCACTTTTCTAATTTATATCCATGCAAGTTGATCAAGTGAAAAATCCTCTTGAATATTAGTGATGGGAATGGTATTTGTAACTTGATCCACCACAACCCATATAGAATTATTTCATTTGGATGACTTTAGATTACCTATGAAAAAATAAATAGTCATCTTCTCCTATTTCCATATGTGTATTGATAGTGGTTGCATTATCCCCTTGAAATGTTTCCTTCACTATTCACATATAGTCATACCAATTAGTCTGATGCATATTCTGCCATCTCCTTCATATTTTCCTACCAAAAGTGCTCTCAGAGATCTTGATACATGTTTGTGATCCATAGTTGGATGGATAAGGTCGTGATTTGTGTATCATTAAACAACTCCTTCTTTATCTTAGTATTTTATGATACACATAGTCGTCTCCTAAATCATATAACTCTATCCCCATAAAAATTTAATTCTAATGATTTCATTTTTCTTATAGATTACACCTTCTAAATTTCTACATAATCACTTTTATAATCCTTATATTCTCTATAATGGATGGTTGATAAATAATTTGAGAAATGAATGAGGATTTTCTTTCCTTTATGAATCACATGTCCATTCTTTTTAGGTATAGGATGATAAGATCCCTATAAATTCTCATTATTGATAAGTTTACGAGATCCTTTATATTTAAAGAAACTATCATGTTGTTTTATTCCATTTGGTAGTCGTAGTTTAATCAGTCATATTCTAGGATCATCCATAACCATCTTCATCAACACATATTAATATCTTTTGGTGTTAATATATTTTTCAGGATATTATGATTCGAATATATTTCACACTTCTCCGTGATGAAATAACACTACAAAATGTTCAATAATAATATTACTATAGACAACTCTAGATCATGTGTTGATGTTTCTACTCATTAAATTTCAAAAAATATGAGGAATAGGATATAAATATATCATTGTGCGTCAATAACCATCCCATGTACCTCTTTGAAGAAACACTATACACTATGAAGAGTTCTGTGCATGTGTGTTGTTTAAGTATTAGTGCAGTGATAGGTCTATTTTTCAATACTCTAAATCTCTATTCATAGTCATTAGTTCATAAAAACATTACCCTATTTCAATTAATATTGATTAGAGGGTTTGATAAAAAATATAATATTCTCACAAATAATCAGTATTACCCATATAGTTTAACGAATCTATAGATATCTGTTATAGATGTTGTTATGGAAAACTCATCAATTTACAATATCTTAGAAGGGTCCACAAATATATATTTATTGGAGATAAAAATCCCTATTAATGATATATCCTTCATCGATAATTAATATTTTTTATACTCTTTATGTATCTTTTCATTTCAAAACATCATTAGCATGATGTTTAAATGATCCTCATACTCCTCCTATCTTTTGAATTATATCATAATATCATCTATAAAGTCTACCAAGATGTTTTCAATATAATCTATAAAGAATCTATTCATTAATTCCATGAATATTTTTTGAGAATTTGTGAGTCTGAAGATCTTCACTCTAAATATATAGTTTCCACAATACATTTGAAATCTAGTCTTGGTAATATCTTCCTTCTTCACCTTTAAAAGTGATATCCCAACTTATGGTCCAACTTAGAGAAATATTAGTCCCATCACGGTTCACTGAAGAAGTCCTCAATATATGGAAGGTGATAATTTTTATTTATCTTAATGTTGTTAATTTCATGATAATCAATGTACTGTCACACTGTTCATCCTACTTCTTAACAAAGAGGATCAGTCCACCCTACGGTGAAGCACTCATGTGTATAAAAACGTTTTCTAGATTATCATGAAACTGCTTCATCATTTATTCTAACTTAAAGGTGCACATTCTATAAGGACTATCATATATGGGTAGATGTACATTTATATGTTTAGTTGAGATCTCAACATCTTAGTTGTGAGGAAGATGAGGAAACACTTCAAGGAATACATCAGTATAGTCCCTCATAATGTGAATTTATTTAAGAATTATTCACAACTTTTTCTCAATCATTTGATCTAGATATTATTCCCCATAATGAAATAATAACCACACTTGACATGAGGATTATAAAAAATAATAATCCTCCTCCTAACACATTCAAAAAAATGGAAGATGAATTGAGATATAAAGAGTGACCTCTCTCTACCAACACATGAAGTTGAATTTATATAATTATATTCAATACATTCCTAACATAACATCAAATTCCAATAATGGAAGTATGATAGGATTTATTAGAAGTTTCAATCCACAAAATTTGAATTGGGAGGAGTTAAATACTTGGGAGGAAACAGTTGATTTTTTTTCTCTCATAGATAGCTTAACCCCCTTTTTGAGGTGGTATTTGAATAGTTATACTAAACTTTCAAGATATTAACGAATGTGTAGAACTAGAATAAAAACATGTGTTAGTTGTTATTGAATAAATAACTGGAGTACTTTTTACCATATAATTTTCTAGATATCCCTCAGTGGTAGTGATATCATATACCCTTCAATACTCTCTAGGCCTTGGAGGTTATAGTCATAGATTCTCACTAATAACCCATGGATTAGGGAATTTGATTACATAACTCAAATTTTACTTATAGTTGAAACACTATATTATGGGATAAGTGTTCATGTAAACATTATTTTTATTCTATTTCATTAGTGTGTTTTTTTATCCATCTTGGAAATTTAATACCCTAATTCCCCTATTTTCGACAATTATATCATATATGGATTCCATTGAGATGGTTTCTAGGATTCTACATCCCATATTTCTAATATGTGGGTAGTTGTTTTTCATTACACCTTTGGATTTATTTATTTATCCTCCCAAATTAAACTCTATTTTATAGTTTTTATCATCACCCTCGTGATGCTAATTAGAGTTAATGATCCCCATGTCAAAATTATGGGAATAATGTAAAATCATTTTATATCCATCATAATCTCAAATCACTAAATATTTTCAAAGACTAAGATTTAATCTAAAAAAGAAGTTTCCTACATTACATTTAGTGTTTCTGAAAATGTTTAGGGAATACATGGAAATCCAGATGATGTATTCCTTATACGCCCTAATAGGCAGATCTTCCTTTTTATTCAGTTTTATGAAATCCCTCTCTATTTTAATATGGAAAGTTCAGTGGAAATATTTATTGATAAATATTTTCTTTAATACTACCCATTACATATAATTAATTTCCCCTTTGAACATTGCGTTATTTATCAATGTCTATCATGGATCAACTTCCCCCCTCTAAATGATAAATGACTAGAATGACTCTCTCTTATTCTTATTATTGGAGGAAAGAACATATCTACTCAATAGAGTTAATCCATCATTTTTTATGAGAGTATTAGACAATAAAATAATGGTGGGAGGAATTTATCACATAAAGGACATAAATTTAATATTATCTTTCATTGTAGAAGGAGAGATTTCCACTCAATTCAAGTTATTATTCATAACATGAGTCAATTTACCAAGTACATCCATTATTTTCTCAATTCCCACACCCATATGCTTACAACTATAATTATAATAATCGTAAAATTCCATATTAAATTTTTTGTTGTAAATTTTCCTTATATTTCTCACAATAAAAAAATAAAGGAAATAATATTAGGGAGGATAATACACAGAATAAAAATAATATAAATAGGAATTTGTGAAAATGTAAAGAATACACTTTAAAGGAAATGTAAATCCAAAATATATATTGTTTAGATTTAAATATTGGTTATCCATTGAAACATTTCTATAAGTATTTTGAAAATAAAAATCTATCTTGGTCCTTCATAATTTTTAATTTAGAGTTTGTGAATTTTCCGAATCATATTTCATGGGAGTGTCAAACATGGTGTTGAGTAAATCCACTTTTTTTATAACTATGTAATTATTGATTTAATAATAAATATAGTTTTTTGGGGTTATTAACACAAGTTACATCTATGCTAGAGCCACATACAATTATAGTATCTTGACAAAGAAGTAAGTTCTTACAAGCCACTCACTCTATACATGACCAAAATTTCAAGATATTCTCTTATACTTATACTTATATCTAGGGTTATTACTAAATTATTGTATTCCTAATGCTCAAAGATATCTATACTTTCTTATAATACTAACTATATATAATAAATCCATTGATAATTTTTATTAAATGATAAATATCCATTAAATATAAATCAAGGAATGAGAGGATTAATTTATATAGAATACTAGATACATAAAATTATAACATGAAAATATAATAAAAAATATTTATTTTAAACTCCATTTTTATCTTCAAAATCTCATTGTTCTTGAAAAACATTGTAGGATAGCCTTGGAAATACATACTCAAATGGGTGAGAAACAAATCCCAAAATGGGAATAAACATGACAATGAAGCATAACATATAATTCAAACAGAATAACATGGTATCATATAATACGTGGATTAAGAATAATCATTTAGTATCATAAAATAAAGAACATAGAATCATAAGATCGTATAAATATAATAGTTTGAAAATAAAATAAAACATGTCATAAGCTTAAGTCAAGGCTAACTAAGAAGACAAAATCACATGGTGGGAAGTGTCTCATCATGGATTAGGTTTACTCCTTAATACCATAAACATTGTTTCATGAGAAATAAATTTTACACAATGAATAAGAGTTATATCTAGGCACACCCATTATAATATGTGTGTGAATAGGGGTACCACATACAGAATCCAACATAAGGCCTAAAAATAAATATTTCTCATTGATTGAAATGGGTTTCATTATCATATCTTATATAATAACCAGACGTAATATCATAATAGTTTCAATGAAACTGGGTATTAAAATATTATTGGATATCTATAGATAAAAAATAATCCTGTATCCTAAATAATGGTGTCAATGTGAATTGAATATGTGAGAACGAGTGTGTATGTGACTTTGGATATGTACCTCTTAATTGGGGTTTTATGGAAAAGGGTAAAGAGTTTTTAAAAAGTGAAACATAATATTAATTTACGGAAAACAATAAATGAGCAAAAAAGGATTCCGATAATAAAATGAAAAATTTTAGACACCAGGGATAGTTTAAAGAATTTAATTTTTTGGTACTTGAAATGGGGTAAGAGAGAGAGAGGTTCCCTCTATTCGAGTTTTCTTAATGAATTAAATTAAGAAATCATCCTTTAAAACATGAAAATCCCCAACCAATAAATATGTGTTAAACTATGTATATATGAGGGGGGAAATATATATAATATATATATAAGGAGTAAACAAGAAAAATATAGAGATAATGTGTGTTTAAGAGAGAGAAATCATAACCCAAAGAAAATAGGCTAGTTTGGAGAGAACCTATACATTATGTTCTAGATTCGTTATGTACTTATACTTGATATCCAAAATAATAAAATTCAATTAATTAATAAAATAATTCAGAACATGTTTCATATATTTTTTTAAATAAAATTATATTTTTTTAATTTAAACACATTTAAAAAAGAAATAATATTTAATTTTTACTATTTTGAGGGTGTTTGATTCATGGTTCCATAGTCAGATCACTTGAGGATAATTAATAAGACTCAGATCAAATGGAGGTAAAACTATACAGTTGGAATGAAATGATATTAATTTATTTCTATAAATTTTAATTTTTCTAAATACTATTATATTTTCAAAAATATGGGAGATTCATTTAGTAAAAAATTTAATTATATATGGTTAGTTTATTTTGGTGGTTTTACGGACCATCACAAACTAGTATCATTTTATTTAATATTAGTGAAATATATTCATTTTATAAATTGAATAAAAAATATAATATACATAATTATGTAATATTAAACTATTATATGAAATTATAAACCTTTTATAAATGTTTTTGTTGGGAAACAAAAACCCATTATCCATAAAGGTGGGGAACTAACATAATATGTAAAATGGTTTTTTTTTTAAATAACTAGAGAAGGGACGAATATAAAGGGTAGATATTCCATTATACATATGAAATTCCAGTATATATATGATACTTGAGTTATTATTCATTATTTGTTGAGGGAGTTTAGCTGAAGGTAGAAGAAGAATATAATTTGAATGTTTTAGTTTGATAATATTACCTCTTGAATGTCATCTCCTTGATAAAACTACTTATAGAACAGGGAATTTTTCTTGTGGTGATACCATTCGAAATAAAACATGGGGGAGATGATTGGGAATTTAATTGGTTTTAAATTTTTAAATATCCAAGGCTTAGGATATATTAGGATAAAATGAGGTGAGAGGAGGTGTTTATATGGGATGAAAATGGGTGTTTTTTATATATTGTACTCATTATTTTTTATTTTTGATCAATATGAATAGGATTTTTAATTACTATGAATATATATATAGTAAATGGTTATTTTTAGTTTGAACTATGCAGTTCTTAAATCATCCCTTAAGTAATTAATATTGTAGTTTAATTCTAAGGATTTGGCTCTTCATTCTAATGGTTGGTGTAACTCCCACCTCTAGGGTTTCATCCCTTCTCCTTAGATGTTTTCGGTAATCTCATCCAATATCTCTCATATTCTTATAATTTTATATTATTATCATAAGGGGAGTCTAAGGGGTGTTTTCTTCAATAAGTTCCTAGGTTACTACTTTATATGGAGTCTTCTACCACAATCTCCTCATTAATGTTCGTCCTTCTATAATTGCATGAATTTTTGCCACATTGTCTTCTATATACTTAGATTGGGTCATATCTAGGATTTTAGATGGTATTTGAATATTTCAGATTGGTTATATCTCAATCTAAGTCCTTTTGGGTGTTAGAGGCTTGGCAATTGAGTAACGGTCTCAAAGTTCTTCCCTCAACCTTATATCTGGCTTCAAATCTAGGCATCACTAAAGTGGATCATCATGTATGTTTATTCCAATAGTTAATCATTTTGATTATTTCTTGTCAGATTAGGAATATTTTCTTTAGTGTTCCTCTTGAGGAGGTGAAGGATTTTGGGTAGGCTCGGTATTATTTGAGTACTGGTATTTAGTGGCCATGTAGTGGTGTGTAGTCTTCAGATGATTCTAAAATTTCATCCATTTTTATGTGTTATTATGGGTTACTCATATTAATCAGGATTTAGAAGGTGTGTCTAGTGATAGTCGGTCGATGATGTTGTTGTTCCTTGTAATGTTTGTGATCTAGTTGACGGAAGCGGAGAAGATTCAGGATGATTTAGGTGAATGTGACTTTTTTTTTGAATTTTTTATTGGGTGTATTGAATTATAACGACATGGTCCAATTCAAATTTGCACTATTTAGGGGGAATGGTTTTTCCATTGGAATGCTGACATGTTTTCAAGAAGTGGTTTTATTTGTTTCATTTATATTGGTGAAAATTTTTCTTATGATTCTAGGTGGGAAACCTCAAATGAGGGTTGAGTGTCATAGAATCCAATATCTATTATCATTCATATATTTTACAGAAAGTTTTGTTCTTTGTTAATAACTTCTTACATAGAGTTTTCATTATTGTTTTCAAGTTACTTTATGTTGACATTGTAGTGATTTTCTTGATTCATTTTTGGCTAGGTGGAACGAAAGAGGGATAGGTGTGTTGGAACCTATAATTCGGCCCTCCCCCACATCTTAGTGTGGGGTTGAGGGGTTATTTTCCATGTTTTTATAACTATAATGATACAACTTCTAGGCTAGGAGGGGCAGTGAATCTTCTTGTACCATTTTCTTTGTTTCATTGTCCGAAGGAAGGGGTGACAAGACTTCATTGCTACTTATTCAGATGTTTTTTTTTCTTTGTCCACTCCGAACCATTCATAACCATTGATTCATGTTTCTTTAATTGGAATAATTCCTTTCTATTTTATTGGTTTCCTCTTAACTCATCTCGTAAAAATGGTTTTTTTATTTTCTTTTCAATAAAGTAGTCCTGACCCACATCCTTTTAAAAAAAATTTTTAACTTATAAAGTTAAATACTGTGTTTTACCATATTTTACTATTCATCAAACATTTAACAATGCCAATATATCACCCACACAATTTTTTTATGTGTATATTCAAAAAAATAAATACATTTTATGAAAATAATTATTTAAATATGATAACATTTATTATTTAAATTAAATTCTTATTTGTTTTAGAAAATACCAATTTTAATACTATGATCATTTTTCAAAAATATAGATAAAATACTTATGGTCTAATAAAATTATTCTATAATTATAATACATATTAATATCACTTTATAAATACATTTTATGAAAATTAAATTCATTATATTTTAATATATTTCTTATTAAAATGAATATAAAACATTAATTGTTTTGAAAAATACACACACTTAATTTGTCAAATTAAAACATTTTTTACAATTATAATGTTATAAATATGTCTTATTTTCATTTTATAAGACAATAAAATATTATTTTACACTTTCATAAGTGATGATACTATTATAACAATAATTTTATTATTCTTAATGGTCATATTACTATTTCAATGTTCATATTCCAATGGTCATATTACTATTACAATGTTCAGATTAGGGACGGTCATATGGGTTTTTTCCAAAAAATACTTCATATTTAATTTATCATTAATTCAATTATATTTTCTCTCAAGTTTTCACTTATTTTCATTTCAAAGATGAATATATTATTATTTATAATGTATTTTATTTCAATAATATTTGTCAGAATTTTGGTTATTCTAGTTTCTCGAGCATCTCAAAATTTTCATATTTCAGTTGTATTTTTTATTTTTTTTCCCATTATAATATTTTTTACTTTTATGGTCATGTTTAATATCTAAATGTAATGTTAAAACTATTATAATAAAATATCATGTGTTTTATCATGTAGTGTATCTGATTTATATAATACTTTATTACAAAATATAACACAATTATATTATCATAATGGGAATTAAATTGATAAAATTCCAAGTCAGTAAAAAAGTGATGAAAACTCATTACTATGACCTTTTCCATGCCCCGATCCATGTGAAATCTTCCTTGATCCACACAGCCTTTCATGCAAGAAACCATCTTTAACTTCCACTATGTTGGTGAAAACCCAACAAAAAACCATACCAACATCATTGTTGAACCTAACCAACAAATCCATCGAAACCTGATAAAGAATACTAGAACCTCCTCTATCTATAAATAAAATGAATTTCCAGAACCAATCAAAAGAAAAAAGAAGTAAATAAACTAATCACAAAAAAATATTCCTAGTAATGATCCAAAACTATCAAAATCATAGAAACACCATCATCAATCACCACCAAGATGCCACAGTACCATATGTTAGACTAGATAAGAACCTTCTATGTTTTTATCCTCATATTAGATTAGAACTATAGAGATACAGATCTATGATAGGAGATAGATAATTCCCCGAGGAATAGTAATATGAGCTAAGAATCAAGAACAGTAGGAAGAAGGATGCACTAAATTACACTCATCAATAATACTACAATTGAATGGAATAAAGAACCCAATTCTGGATCTCCCATGGAATATTATTAAAGGGTTGGTCTCCCATCCAAAAACTCCCATGAAAATGGATTTAAGGAGATGAGATATGATTTAATACGTTAGGTCTAGAATAAATAATTGATGTCCAACCAAACATATATCTCAATATGGAGAATGACCATAGAAAAAAATAAAAATGAAGACAAAAAAGCCTCAAGTATACACCAATTACAGTCCAAAATTGTACATATCTATATCACACCAAAACAATATAGGGGAATATATGTTGGGAGATATTAAAAAGATAATAAGGGAAATGGATAAGGACCTCACTACCAATAAATTAATACCAGAGATAAAGTGACAGTAAGAAATGATTATTGTTATGAAGAGGGACAAATGAGAAAATAAAATAGGTATAAACCCCAACCAAAGACAACACCAATGTGATAGGGAATATCCTCATGGGGATGAAAGATAGAAAATCAAATTAAAAATAAGATAAAACTAGAACATTGGGAAATAATAATGAAGTTTCACTAGAATAAATGGAGTGGAGACCCTAAAACTTGATAAGGAAATATAGAGATATTGAAGAGAACTATAACAATAAGGGAGTCATACCTTCATTAATCTCTCACCAGGAAGTCAATGAATAGTTTTGTGGAACTATAACTTTTATTTTTTTATATTGATATTGATTTGATACAATATAATTGAGATATATTGGTGATGGTAGGAATCAATTGAGAAGTGTTAAGGATTATTCAAATTATCTAAAGAAGTCAAAGAGAAACTTACAGACTGAATAAGTAAAACAGACTAAATAATGAATTGTTTCACTCAGGGAAAAGTGATATTTTTTTTATTCATCAGGGAAGAAGTATCATAGAAATATATGAAAAAATAGGTCTATGAACAAATATAAAAAATACAAAATGTGTGATTTTGGGAAAGAATTTAATTAGTGATAAGGGAGATATAAAATAATATGAATGGATCTAAAAATACAATGGGAAAATATAATGACTTGGTTCTAATGGAAGTCAAACTCAAATATACCGAAGTGAAAATCCATTTCACTTGGGAAAATAATATCTTCCCATTCATTAATGGTTTTCTTATTTTTTGGGAATAATATTAGATTGTGCCTGCATTTTTTCCTCTCGGTTAATATGAATTTCAAATAATTCAATGTCAGTGATTTCATTGATAATTTTTAAGATTAATAACATTTTTATAATGACTATTGTTCTTCATTTGAGATTCTATACATTTTTTAATTCAATATTTTAGATATTCTTGTATATCTAATGGGTCAAAATGAATACCACCAATTATCATAAAATGAACAAATTAATGACCTTAAATATTTTGATAGAATGAGAAGATAAAAATAATGAATAACATTGTATTAATTGAATATTAATCAAATTTGTTATCTATTTAATTATTTTATAATATTTAAAATTAAAAATTACAAGAAGTATCAAAAGGTGATTTGTAATTCATTAAATATTAAAATTTAGTATATGGTATAAGTATCGATAAAATAATACAACACATAAATTTATTTTATATAAAATAATTATTTTTCTCAACTAATAAAAGATTAAATATTATTATTCAATGTAAATAATTGAATTAAAATTAATTTAATTGAGAAACACTGGTGTTTTTAACTAAATTTTTAATAATTTTGGTTGACTAGTTTTCACCATTTATGTTTCAAAATTTAAATTCATGTATTTATTTTCTCATTGTCATTTCATATTATATAAATCTATTTCAACTTAACTCTCCCTTTTCAATCATTAAAAACTTTATTACCCTCTTTATAATATTAGTCTATGTTATCTTTTTCATCTTCTCCAATCACTGTCAATATTTCATTCACTTCCTTATATCAATTAATTTTCTATCACATATCCATTTAACTTTTATTAGAACTTATAAATAACTTTAAAACATAGTTTTGAAATATTTTGAATTTAATTATACCACTTATGATATTTTTAGAACGATTATAAAAATCCCCACATTCAATTAGTCTTGAAAATTAACTATTATAATACCCATAATTTAGTATTTGTTAATAAATAAAATTCTAACTTTTAATAAAAACAAGGTTGGTCAATTTTTTGAAATCTTATAGTGGAGGGAAATATGTGTTTTTAAAGATTTTATACATTTTTTAATATTATTTTTAATGATAAAACCATGTTTTTGTTGTTATTAATAGTTGAATAAACCTTGACTCCATTGTTTGAATTGCATTGTATACTAATTTAAAGTTTATTTTAATCAATCTATAACTATTTTCAAATTGGAAAATCAATTTTTGTTAAACTCACACGATTTTATAATAATTAAAATTCAAAATTGACTCATTATTTGTTACTATAATTCAATTATAATTGATCTCTTTATAGGTTTTGTTTGATGGAAATAGAATCAGTGTTAACTATGAATATATTAATACTATAAAAACACAATATATTTATTAGAAACTTATAATAAATAAAATAGGTAATTATTATAACAATATGAGGAAAAATAATAATAGATTTATTGGGGAACTGGGTGACAGGGTTGATAATCACAATGTTAAACATCAACCACCAAACATTATAAATGAAAACATTGTAATTCTTGGGAAAATGAGTTTTAAATACCTATTATTTATGGAAACTCAGCGGGTATAATGTTTAATTAAATACATGTAAACTATGTACATAAATATTTACACTAGACATTACTCTTATTATTCAATGGAATGTGTAATGAGGATGTTTTAGATTCCATTATAGATTTATATAGTAATTTATAGTAATTATCATTTAAAGGGATAAAAAATATGATGTTAGGATAAGATAAATTTAATTTTTTTCATAAAAACAATTTTAAAAATTAGTTTCTTTAACTTGAGCAAATTGTTTTTGAAAAATGGGACCATCATTCTACCATCTTTATCATGAAGTTCTTCCAAAAAATGATCACTATGGAGTTGAGAAACAAAATCATAATTTTTATTCAGGTTGATATAGAGATGTTTTATATTGAATTGGTTATGTATATGAAATTTCTAAGCTATTTTACTCATCAAAAATATCCTTCACACATATTAATATACTAGATTTATAAATGAGTAACTGCTGATTGTCATAATTTTGATGACCAAGATGCTGTTGAAAATTACACTGATAAGATTGGTGTGAAATTTAAATAAATTACAAATAATATTACATAAAATCTATAAAAAGTACTCATTGGTTAGAGGATACTGGTGAAGAATTAATTAACCATTTGTTTAGGTCATAATTTGAATTCACATCTTTCTATAATTCAAAAAATCATGATTTAGTGACTAAAAATGATAATCAAGTGAAAATTCAACCTCAAGAGTAATCATTAAATAAATAATGTTTTCTTTTCTAGGATTTATCTTCATAAAACAATTTATCCATATGTTTATATTCTTTTACAATCCTATAAAAATTTATCCTATTGTGCTTTTTAGGGGTAGACAAAAAAATAACTTTGACTACTTTCCAAAAAATTAAAATATGGGTTATAAAAACACTCATATCTATTTTATAGTGACAATAGAGTTACTAGGTAGCCAATTATCCCTTGTTAATCAAAATAGATAGAACCACAATTTCAAAAATTGATAATCCAACTTGTAAAAAATTGCATTTTGAGGTGATGTTACATATTTTAATAGATAAAATGGACTCCTAGAAGGTTGTGAGGGACTCCAAAATTAATAAATTTTATTAGAATCAATATAATTTAGAACTAAAACTTTGTAAAATGGGTAATAAAATTTAAAAAAGGGACAAATTTTACTTTAATATATTAAATTATTGAAATATTACTAACATAATAATGGTTATCATATTTAGAATAAGGTTGAAAACAAAACAAACTAATAGGGGTAAAGATAGGATTAGAATAAGTGAAATTTATAAAGATTATGATGTAGAAAAAATAAAAAATAAAAATCTATAAAATATAGAACAAAAATATTCTCTTGATATAGTTTTTCCCATATAAAAAACCAAAAAATAAATAAATTTTGTTAAAATAAACAAATAGAGGAAGAAATCAAAATACCATACAGTTCCAAAAATAATTTTTAAAATTTATCCTCATCAATTCCTTATACCAAAAGACTCAAAAAATAGTCATGAAAATATTTTTCTCATGTTTAGTAGGATGATTAATATAATTAAAATTAATATACCATTAATTGATTCATTGTTACAAATTAACTAAAATATAAATTTCGTAATAGTGTAGCTAATAATTATAAAATCTTATAAAAATTTAACATAATCTATCTCACTGAGGGTACTGTTTTTTTGAAAAATAAAAAACCTCCTCAATTGAAAGACTATAGTGGTTTTGTTATTAATTTTTAATTTGGTGGTTTTGGATAGTAATATTTTTTATGTTCGGGGAAGTGTAAATTAAATTCCATTTTCAATATTTCAACAATTATTATATGGAGAACATAAACTATATATTTATATACTTAAACGTGTTTTTTGAATAGTTATAGGGGTCCATGTATTTTTTTAAGTAATATGGGGAATATCTTATGTTGAACACAATTATTTAGACCCTTTTTTATTGTCAGGTGTGTCGAAATAGTTTGGAAGATTAGTTTCAAAAATTTGGTCTAGGGATTGGGATGAAATTTTAAAACATACAAAAAATCATGCCTCAATGTAGATGATTTTGGAATGGAAAGGGTGGTGTTATATTACAGTTTTAGGTGTAGGTTGATAGTGATTCTATATTAAAGGGGTAATACAGTGTGAAAAGTACTATATATGTAATGATTTTGGGGCTAGACAAAGGCCTTTCCATATATAAGGGAATAATGGTGTGGTAAGGGACTTCATGAGAATAAAACATTGATGTGTAAGATTAAAATTTAGGTTTGGTAGTGAATAATTTTATGGTGAAGTTTGTTTCTCCATGATGTGTGTTGATTGGTGTTTTTTCACCTTAATTAGGATATCTAGGACATATCATGTCATTTTAAAGTGGTTGTCATTTTTTGGTTTTTTAAGGAAGATAGGTCATGATTTGGTCCATTAGAACTGCTCTGAGGGGTGTATGGATGAGGCAATTAACCATGATCTATATGGGTAATTCAAAAGTTGTAATTATGTATAGTTTATTTACTTATAATTAGTTTTAATTAATTATTTTTTTTATTGTTTAATTAAAGGATCAACCTCTTTTCCTATATTCTAAACTCATTTCCAAATAGTGATCTTAAAAATTTATTTTTTATTGATGTTTAATCTATTATATGGATTATCAATGGAAATGTATAACTCTTCATGGGTTTTTTGTGGTTTCTCTAAACATTATCATTCATTTTATTTGTGGTTCCCAAAATTATGGGCTACTATGTTTTTTGATTTCATCCTATTTAATTATAATCATCCAATGTTATTTGGTAGGAAGCCTCTTTTTAATACCAAGTAGGAAGTTCTTAGATATTTTATTTTTTATTCATATATTTTTGGGTTGTGTAATTTGTTAGAGTTGGTAAGTGATGAAGCCATAGTTTTCTGTAATTTTTTGTATAAATTTTGGCATAAATTAAATAAATAATATTTTAAGATGGTGTAAATATTTATGTTTTTTTGTGATGTATAAATAATGAGTTTAATTTGATAATGTCCTAAATCATGTTTTTGATTGATTTTATTATTATTATGTATTAAAATTTCAAGGGACATAGCTCAGAATTTTTATGTTTCATGTTACATTAATTTTGAGTTTCCCTCGCATAAAGAGTTTATGATTTTTAGGGTAACAAGTATAGGTTGTGTGAGGGTAAAGGGAATAGTGAATATGACAAGTAAAGGCCATATTGACTCTAGATTCTATATCATGTTCATTCACTTGCAAGTGTTTAATGGTAATAATCACTCTCTTCTACCTGTCAATGGGTCCTCATAACCCAAATCAATATGTAAGGGTCGTCTCATAGACCCTAAATCTTTTTAATGTTCATCACTACCTTTTCATAAGTTTCCTATATAGATATAAATGTTTTTTAAGGATATTTTCCTTGACTATGAAACTATATAAAAGTCATCCCCATTAGAAATGTGGTGTACAATTATCATCCATTATGAAATCAGTATGAACAACCCCAAATCTATCGAACCCATCAATTTTCATGATGACTCTATACATATAACCTAAGGTTAAAAAAATTATATTATTAATTATTTATTATACCCAAATTAGTTAGTGTTTAATTATATATTTCCACAAGGATCTGATCTATTTACGTAGGAAACCAATGTTCATGGGAGCATCATGGAAAGATAAAATTAAAGGTGCTCAATGTTGGAAATATATAAAATCTATATTCATGGAATAATCCCACCATTCAATCAAGGAACATGGAAAGAACCAATGGATGTTGAGCTCACCTTCAATACCCAAATGTTCTCAATTCATATGCACTTGTAACGAATTAAACTTCTATTCGACTATAGTGTAGGTTTTACATTAGTTTAATTTTACATACTTTCAATTATGGGGAGACTATGAAATTATCTCTTTATTCTTTTTTATGATTCCATGTCAGTACCCCATAAATTATCAGGGTTATGAGTAGGTAACCCAAGGCCAGTACTGGTGGAGGTTGCATGGTTCTCCAAAGACCCTTCTCCTTAATTTCTTTATTTTTTTGATTAGCTTCTTACGAGATAGTGTGTTGGTCCCAAGATTGTAAGATTTTTTTTATAATTATCCTAATTAAATTTGTAGCCACATTTTGATCTAAACCAAATTATTTTACATTTTTATCTCATACTATATTTTATATAGATTTTGTTGTGTCAATCAAGGGATCAACATTAAACAATAGGGAATGTGTAAAGGGTGGTGGATTTTCTTCGATAATGGGATGTCTGTCACTTAAAACTATGTAAAAGGTGAGATTGGTATATCTAAAAGATTTTTTAAAGGTACAAAAATCATTACAAACTAATTTGAGTTAATTGATCCATGCAATGGTATTGATTGGATTATCAATGGATCTTAATCAATTGATTTGGAAAGTGAAAGAGTTGTATTTACCTAACCTAGTATTAACCTATTTCCCCACTGAAATTTGTTTTCATTTCTTTATGATTAATTTTATTTTATGGAACACACAAAATAATAACACTTTAAAAATTTTATATCATAAAAGATAAAAATATAAATTATTGATTCATTATAGTGGAGAATGGACCCCAAAACTCCTTTATAAATAACACGGATTACCCATTGTGTTGTATTAAAGAGTTTTTAAAAAAATTTGATTGTGATCCCTTGATAAATGAATGTCAAATTGGTTACATTTCCATGAATTTGGGCTGGTAATTTTTTTCTACATCATCACTTTTTAAAAAACCGTATTTTAAATAAAAATATGAAATGTAAAAATGTAAAAAAAAAGTGTGACTCATCCTCACCCATGAAAGAGGTTACTTATAATTTTTTTTCAAAAACATATAGGATATTTTGGATTTTAACTTTTATTGAGGAGGAGTTCAAGGATGTAATTGATGATATTAATGACTCTATTGAGTATTCATTTTTCTAAACCATGGTCTAAGAACTCATTTTGTTTTATGAGTACTTTTCATAGTTTTATCAGTAATTGGTAGAGTCATAGAAAGAGACATACATTTTCTCTAATATTTTCTAATACATCATTTTAATAAATTGTTCCTACCTCATATTCTTATATAAAAGTTCCGAATATCAATTCAAGGAGAAAAGTAGCTTCACAATGAATTTAAAGAGTATGATAAACTCAAAATGGATATATTTAATTTTTATTTTCTTAATACTGATTTTAAATTCAATTTACCTTGTAATTTTACTTATAATTAATCCCCTATATTATGGGTGATGGAGGAACATACAATATAATATTTCATAAAGAAATAGGTTGGATTATAAGTTAATATGTTACTTCCAATTAAGTTAGAAAAGAAATAGGTGAACACCGCTTCTCACTAATCTCAAGTGGATGATAGAGTAAAAGAGGCCTTATACCTACTACCAACTAAAATGAACTAAAAATTAATTTTAGAAAAGTTAGAGACACAGTTTTTTACTCAAAATTAGTACCACATGAGGATACTCAATTTATTTTTCCAAAATAATTTCATGAACAGTAGTGTAAATAGAAATATGTAGTGGTTCAAATCAAGCAAACTCTATCCACTACAAGATTTGGGATAATCACTATGATATCATATTTCAAAAAGTATAACTTCCAATAGTACATGGGGTTTTCCCCCAATATTATTCCCATATTTCCATAATTTTATTTTTATTTAATTTTATATTATTAAATTTTAAAAAACAATATAATTATTGTTATTTTTATTAAAGGATTTTTTTAGAGGTAAGTAGCACTAAGATAAGAATTTATTGAAAGATTTTCGTACTAATTGTTATCTTGTATCTTTCCTTTTAAATTTTTATAAACCAAAAAATGGTATGTGTTTTACATAGATACTTTTAGGATAGTATTCATTGAAAATAGTGTATTTGAAAAGTGTCGGGTCGGAGAAAAGTTTGGATGAAAATATTTTTCTCCCTTTTTTGGGTTTTCTTGTGACCTTTAAAATAAGAAACTATATATTAACTAGTATTTAATTTCCCCCATTATAAAATATTTATGTCACACTAAAAGCAAGGGAACAAGTTTTGAACTATGAAATAATTATATGAGAGGAGTCATTAATGAAATCAGATTTCAAAGATATGGGAATTAGATTTAAAAATTTATTTCTAAATAACTTTAAAACTATGGAAAATAAAATCACAGGAATACAATCAAAAATAAATTTATATAATTCATTTAAAACATTATTATAATGTAAAATTATGAACCCATATGTAGAAGTAATATATTTAGGAATTGGGTGGGTGTTTAATAAAGTAGAGAATTTGTAAATTGAAAAGTTTTATAGCACATTCATGGAATTTAACAAATAAAAAGATAGTGTAATGCCTGTTTTTTAAAAATTAACAGATTTAGGTGATAATAATATTTATCCTAGATGAATAAGTTGGAAATTGACTTATAAAAATGACATATGGGTTGTATCAAGGAAATTGAAAATGGAGTAGTGGAGAAAGGAGCCTATGTTGGAGATAAATAATATTTCTACTTTTGGGGACACATGACATTTATGGAATTAGGACCTTGACTTGGGATAAATAGAGATTGATGTGAACTTGAGAAAAAGTTATAATTTACATTTGGGTAGTGATGAATCTAATTTTTTTTAAAAAAAATTTAATTTAAATAATTTAATAATATTTTATAATGCTGTAATTATTTATGTTTTTATTTTTAAGTATAAATAATTTATTTATTGTCAAATTAAATTAAATCATGATTTTAATAGATTGTATTAATTTTCTAGTATAAAATTTCAATGTCTATAGATCAAAATTTTGATGCTTTATATATTTTAATTTTTTCTCCCTTATGTCAGTAGTATATGCTGTGTAAAAGTATCCAGTGTAAGTTACATCATGGTAGAGGGAACATTGTATAAGGTACATTAATGGTACACAAACTCTATATTCTTTTTCACGATAATTCACAATATGGTGTGTGGGGGTAATAATTGTGATCTTCAAACTTTGTATCGTTCATCATAACATGGAGTAACTTGTATGGTCCATCTCATAGACCCTGAACCTATTTAAAGGTCAACTCTACCTATGCATAAAGGTATATGTGTGTCCATAAATGTTCTGTAAGAGTCATCTCATAGACCCTAAATCTACAAAAAGGTAACACCTATATAAAATGTATTCTATAATCATTAATACTTATGAAATCAATATAAATAACACCATATCTATCGATCCCATCAATTTCCACTTGGTCTCTAAGCATACATCCATTATATGAATATGATATTCTAACTCATTATAGAGGGATAAATTGTGTAAATTCTCATTAAATATTTCCATGTAGTGTACGTTTATTCAAAAAGGGAACCAATAATCATGGGATTTCCTCAAGAAGAGATAAAATAAAATTCTCAAAGGTTGAACCTTCTTGAAATTGTATTTATTGAGGCATCCCACTATCTACTCAAGATACAATGAAAGAATATATGAAATTAAATCTCAGCTTCAGTATATATAAATTTTCAATCAATCCACACTGATAAATTGTTCAACTCTTGCCCAACTATAGTGTATGTTTTACTATTGTTTCATTATCATTATTTTAAATTATATTGATACCTTATTCTTTTATCAGTCTATTATTTTTCTTATTCCCTCTATAATCACCATAAATACTTAAGGTCATGTAAAGTTATTAAAAAGATTAGTCCAATGGGAGGTTTTATTGTTCTATGAAGTCCCTTTTCATTAATTTCATTACATTTTTTATTCCATTATGATAGAGAAAAGGTCTTATCCAGATACATTGTAGATTATTCTCAGTTTTTTCTGGTGTTCTCCATATCTATATTCTAATATCAACCAAATAATCTTCCATCACTTATATTTTTCCAAATTTCATATGGTTGGATTTGTGTGGATTGATGGAAAAATGTTTTAGGATTGGGTATATTTGAAGGGTGGTAGTTTGTCTATGTCATGGCCTGTCCATCACTTATCATTATTGACGAGGTGAAAATTGGTGTCCTTAGGTGGTTTTAGAAGGTTCTCTATTTTTTATAAACTATGATGGGAATTTTGATCTATGAAATGTTATTGAGTGGATTATCAATGGATCTTATGTAATTTAGTTGGATATTAAAGGAAGTGTGTTTAGTAAACCCATGATTGACCAATTTCTCTATTATCACTTGTTAAGGTTTTTTTATACATTTTTTTTCTTCTCTTGAACACACAAAAAAATAACACTTCCATTTCTTTATATTATAATAGATTTCAAAAACATTAAAAAATAGAAATATTTAATTTAGAATACTAGAAAAACATCCCCAAAACTCCTTGAGAAACAACCTTGGATAACCATTGTGTTATATTTCAGATTTCTTCAAACATTTATGTGCCCATAATCCCATGATAGTCATCCATTAGAATTTCATGTCAGAAACTCGGAACATAACCACTTATTGGTTTATTTGTTTTTGAGAGATTATTAGGGTAGTCTTATTCAATTAATTATGGGTTTTTATAGTATAGATTTTTTCTTGGTTGTGTGGTTTCTCATCATGATGGGAATAATGATGTTTATTGTAGATGGTGTTCTTTTGAATGTGGTGGATAAGTTAGTTCATTAGGAATATGATTGGTGTATTGGAACTCACCTTTATAAAGGTATTAATACATAAAAATAATAAAGGAAACAATTTGAGTAAATTACTAAAAATTCACCTAGGACCCTTGAAGTTTACCCATATTTCTTCACTCAAACACCTAATATAATTTCTAAGGACTTTCACCCTAGTCATCTGGACCATACATGAGTCAATCTGTGCGCCCATTTTCTTCACCCATTTCATTGAACACAACTACTATAGCATTCCCATCCTACATACCAAGCCCACCTTTGACAATATTCATGTATTATTATATAAATAAAACCCTTTGGCTCCTCATTTTAATCTTTTTAAATATGATGAGAGACCCCATATCTTTGTCATCTCTGGTATATGACTCCATTAACTTAGTATAAATGATTAAAAACTAATAAATTTAACCAAAATTGAGGTAATTTGTGTTTATTATAGAATTAATACATCAAAAATACCCCTTGCGGGTGGCCAATTCCTCCCATGTTAATCAACTCTAGGGTGATATACCCATAACAGGAAACATAATAGAGTGAAATTGGATTAAAGGAAACTGTGGAGACCCAATTAAACTAGAGAAAATCATCACCAAATTTCCATTATTAAGGAATACACTACTACCTAGTACCACTAGGGTGGAAACATCACTATAGTACCACTAGGGTCACCACTTCACCCAAGTGTCACTGGGGTTGACAACCTTCACTCATACCTCACTTGGGAAAGCTCTTAATTCTGACCTTAAATGGGAAATCCCTTCAAATAAACCATAATAGAGAAATCCCTTGTCTCAAACCTCAAAAGTTATATTAATTCACTCCTCCCTAATTATGGAAAGAACTTCACTTAACATATACTAGGGTTATCGCTTTACTAATCCCTTTCTAGAGTAAGACCATTGCTCAGCCCTCATTAAAATTAGCCCTTTTCTCTTCCCTCACAATGGTGATCTCTTCACTCTATCCTCACTAGGGTGATCATTTATATTATCCCTCATTATGGTTACCCCTTCCTTCTCGTAGCCCAAACTAGGGTGATGATGTCCCAAGGTCCTACATTAGGGGAAATTCCCTTCCTCTTATCCCACACCAAGGTAAAATCAACACCACCGTTTCATTAGTAGATCAACCCTTCAACTTGGTCTACTACCTAATCACCCATTTATCAAGGATTCATCTAAAACCATCATATATATATGATTCGTTAATGCACATCATCATGAACCTCTTCAGTCATGTATTCCATTGATAAATGAAGTATTATAACTTTAGATCCCAACTAGATAGAACCCTTAGGGTAGTCATAATCATGTATTCCCTTGATAATGAGGGTCAATATAATGAGAATAATGTGTGGTCTCTCATATATCAGGATAACCATCTTAGATACTTAAATGCTAAGTTGTACCCTTTGTACAAAAAAAATATCCTCGAGTGACTTAGGATTGCTCCTTAGGGGTAAGACCTATCCCTCTTCCCATTGATGATTTCATCCCCCAGAAATATCAATGAGATAGGGACATCCATATCTTGGTAGCACACATTCATGTGTAATCCCCACTCATGCTCTCCCAATTCTCATGTAGTACCAATTGAATCCATCTAGTTATAATCCTTGTCCATGAACTCATTGATGGTTTGACCCTTTTAGACAATTTAATGAGACATGCTCACCACCATGTGTCATGATTGTGTAATCCCCATACACATATCTTTTCTTATCTTTTGAAATTATCTATAATCCTCCTTGGTTTTAACCCAAATAAATAATTCTATCATTAACAATAACATCAAAATAATTAATTGGTGAGAATTATTATGGAAACCCCAATTTATAATCCCCAACCCACTTTCAAAAGTCTATATTTCTTATTAAATACCATTAAATGGGATATATTCTCTTTGATACAAATTCTATAAAAGGGAAATATTCACAGATAAGTATATCTAAGTAAAACTTTAATGTGTTTTCTCAAGACAATCTTCTATTCTTTTCCTTTCATGACATATAAGTCTTTACTATATGGCATTAAATCGCATTGTATTATTTTTTCACAATACCTTATACTATTCTCCTTGAACTATGAGGGAATTTATAAAATTTAACTACGATATATAGGATTCCTCTTTATGTTAGAAAATCAATATCATAACCATCGATGTCCTCCTTTGTAGTGTCATAATACCTTGGTGTTCAACCATCTCTGTTCATTGGACCATATTCTCTCTAATACTCATTTTTTACCTTAACTTGATCAGTATACAATGTGAACATATCTTCATTAGGCTATATTACTGTTGTGGTCAAATATTATTTGATATTTCATATCCCCACTAGCCAAACCAGCATTTACATTTCTCATATTACCATATTCTTTATAATGTAAACCCATCTTCACTGTCCCATATTCCCATTAAGGTCAACTATCAATATAAATGAATGTGTATGTTCCAAAACACTATTTCTAGGAATACCTCACCTAGAAATCCTTTCAGTATGACTCTAATCTACTTCGAAAAAATTACAGTTCAAATACCTTAAAATTCAACACAATAGTCTTTTTCACAAGACCACAAATGGTACGATGTGTCCAATTATATGAAATGAAACTATATGGTTATTATTTTCTTTTTTAGTATAATGTATGAATCTTTCCTCAAGGGATCAATACCAAGACCATAAACACCTACCACCTCTATGGATGGATAAATATTCTTGGGAGACCCATTATGTGGATTTAAACCAAAGCATCAAAAATCATTAGAAAAATGATGGAGAACCTAAGATATATACATATGGTACCATATTTGTATAATCTATGATACATATATATTCTCAAATTAGTGGACAACTTCTCAAAAAATGAATTTTTACATCAGAACAAGTTCATGATAAATCATTAGATCATGGGAAACTAGTCCTAAACTAGGATTTGGGAAGGATTCAATAAAATTTGTTAAATATATAAAAGATTCTAGGAGTATGAAATAATACCCCCTAAAAGGTTCAAATTACCCAAATATCTTATCCTCTTTATAAACTTGTATCTAAGGTGTCACAATAAAATTCTTTATGAAGGCCTTGGAAATCAAACCTGGCCTGGCTAAAAAAATTGGAAATTTTGTTATGTGTCAATGTTTACATTAGAAATGAATCTTCACATGTTAATGGGTAATAGTTGGTACTAGGGTAACCAATACTGTATTGGTATTTTCAATGGATTCATGAAAATATATTAAATATATAAGAGTGTATAGGAGTATGAAATAATACCCCCTTAAAAGATTTAAATGATCCCAAACTCCCATCCTCTTGAGCAACCTATATTCTAAGGTGTCGCTGGAAAAGTATTAATGACTTATAACATTTAAAAAGTAAGCCTAATATGACTAAAAGTGACTGTAGAATGGATGTTTGTTATATTTAATATTATAAATGAACATTTTTTACACAAAATGAATCATTTAACTATGGAAAGGATTTATGAAACATACTATTACTAGTGATACTGTATGGATGGGTTTTCTTGTTTATGTTTTTTATCCTTTTAAGATATACAAAACAATATAAAATTTCTGTGAAAAAAAATTCAATCCTCAAAGTGTAAAACATATTCCATAGAAATCATAATTTTGGTAGCCACAATGGTAAAAATGATTGTGTAATCCATTCAGTGACTTTAACGCTCACTAAGGAATGCACTGATTCAACAATATTGATTAAATGGTATTATCCCAACCTTGGATGATATATGAGAGAATCTATATATAAGGCCCCAGCCTTAATCCTTACTTAATAATGAATTAAATGAATAATTCACATTGAGGATCTTTTCAGGTTTACAGTTTTAGAGAATTAGAACATAACTATTAAATCTCAAAAGATTACAAAGTAGAAACTTCTACTAAGTTTCCATAATAAAAAAACTCTTAAAAAGAAACATGTCTAGTTCAATGTTTTATATAGCATGACATTCCCTTGATCCCATCCTTGACCTTATTCCACATTAAGTCCTGTGAAAAACATTTCAATAAAACTTGGGGTGAGCATAAAAAGCTCAGTAAGGGATACACAAAGAATGAAAACTGTTAGTTTTTCAAACATCAAGTAAACCATGTATACTCTATCAAAGTAATACCTTCACCTTCATGAAGTAGTAAAAACTCTTCACTGAATAAAGTATCATTACTTACCTTTTTGTAACCAAAGGATTACCATAAAACCAATATAAAGAACACATAACATATATAAAGGTAACTTAGGACATAAACATACTTAAGTGGAATAACCATACGGTCAACTTCCACACATATCACTTAATGGAATAGCTATACGGCCAATTTCCATACATACTTAATGGAATATCCATACGGCCGACTTCCATACCCAATTCATTGGAGGTTATAACGTAACCACCCGTCCTGGTATTCACGGCACCACCCGTCATATGGTTTATCACGTAACCACCCGTCAAATGTCCAAGTACCAATATAAAATCACAAAACATAAAACCAATATAAGGAATGATAACATTTCAACATTTGAATCACAATATATCATAATAGAATCCTTTATCAAAACCATTCTCAATACCAAAATACATAAAAGAGTATATGGTATTTATTTTATTTTAAAAACATTACGGCTTCTTGAGGAAGCCAAAGACCAAATAATACTCGCGGAGGCGGAAAAGGTCGTTGTCACTGTGTACGTTAAAAAAACATTCCTTTTTGTCGTTTAGTAAAATGCTTCATAGAAAAATATTCCTTTTGTATAAAAGTAAAATTCAAATGGGTTTATACACCGTATAAAATAAAGTTGTGTATAATATGAAATATGCCTCAATGAAAGGAGACTAAGACGAAGTCCCCTACCTCGGGTCCGACTTGACTCGATCATTCTTTAACGTCCTGAATAATAAACTTGAGTTAATTTATAAATGACCAAGAAACTTTTTAAAGATCATTATTTATTTTATATCACTTATTTCCATGTTATAAACATTATGTAACCATTTATGTTAATAATGTTTGTTTTGTCGATATTTGGTTCTTAAGTTGAAAGTAGACTTCTTACAATTACATGTTGTTTGTGTGGTCAAAGGTTCTTTATATCCAGAATACCATTCCTGATTTGGATAGCATATATATCATATATATCCAGCATATACATGTATTTATAATATTACATAATCATTTATAGGTAAGAAATGAAATGCACCGTTCATGGAGACGGTAAGCCGTACGTACGCTTGAACGCTACTTCCATTTCTTTGTCATATTAATGGAATTAAAACTAAATGAGAGGTATGTAAATTTTAATTCCAGAATTATATTCATCATTTAGATGTATCATTCATTATATATATCCATTATATACATGTACTTTTAATAGTACATTACATTTGGGGATAAGAAATGAAATGCACCGTTCATGGAGACGGTAAGCCGTACGTACGCATTAATGCTACTTTCATATATATCTCATAATTTAATGGAAATAAATAATAATTATATAGAGTTCTATTATAATTCCAGTATAACATCATATATAATAACTTTAAATCCATCCTTTATACATCCCACATATGGCATTAATGAATCAAATCACTTTGAGGTGGCGGTAGTCCGCACTTCCTTAAATTAAGATATCATGTTTACCCATAATGGAAACCATAAAGGTATGCCCAAAATTAAAAATACAGAAGCTTAAGGAAAACATAAACATATTATATAACATATATAAATATAGTGTCATATTAATGGACACCTTTTAAGGTGTTAAAATAATGTTGAACAATCATCGTTTCGAGAGGAAGAAATTCACCATCCACGGAAACAGTATGTTCTTTAACCATTAGATGTAGGTGTGTGTAAGTGTAGCTCGAATACTTATTATAAAAAAATCTTAGTATATTGAATATACTGGAGTTGTTAAAAAAGAAATGAATAAAAATAGTTTATGGGGTAGGAGAAGAAAAATAAAACAAAAGGACTCAAGTGAAGACATTACCTTAAAATCAGGTAACTCTCTTAGATTTGAGCTCAAAGGCATCCTTGGGAAGACTTCTGCCCAAAGTGAGGCTTCAAGGAGTAAGATAGGGATGTGGAGAGACAAAATGGGAAGAGGTTGGCCGATCCAAAGTCTTTGAGAGTGTGGGTAAGGTGGTAGAGGTGGGGGCCTTTTATAAGAGGAGAGGAGGGGCACTCTTGTAAAGTTACAAAATGTTAATTTATTTTCAAAAGTGTTTCGGATTTTAAAGGTACCACATTGATGTATTTCGAGGATAAAGTGATAAGGGTTCTAAATCCACCCATCCAATAGGTTATGTCCATGTGTAGGTCTTAGATTTTACATTATCATTCCATTTTATTTAAATCGTTAAATAATGAGGTCATCGCTGCATCATCATGATGTCAAAAATAATTTAATTTATTTAATGTCTAAAAATTATAAAAAAATACTATGATGTAGGAAATCGTTTTAGATTTATAATGAATATTTATAGTCAAAAATCTTACTTGTATAACCCCATGTAAGAATTTGTTTAGTAAAACATCTCATGTGTGTGTCATTTTTACTTTAACATTAAATAAAAAGTTATTTATGTCATTTCCCAACCAAAGTGGCTCCATGGGGTCCCCACGTTGACCCAAGGCTTGTCTGGGTAGGCCATGACACATCCAATAAGGGTAGGACATGTGTCAAGGTATTTTCATTTTATTATAATATCATTTTTTCCTTAAATTGCACTAATTACCTCTAATCGCGATTAAAAACTTAATAAGTTACTATTCACCAAAAAATTATTTTAATCTCATTGAACCACAGTTGACTTCTTAATAACAACCATGTATGTCATATTTTTGAAATTCAAAACACAGAAGTGGTAAATTTTCATTTAAACAAAAAATCAGTTTTTATAAGTACCACTTAGTGGTTTCACTATTCATCAAAAATTGAAGTTTTTCAGAAAAATACCAAAAATTTACCCTAAACTATATTTGATATTCTGAATTCAAAAATGAAGTCTATTTTACAAAATTCAAAACATATAAGTCAAATTAATTAATTTAATAATTAATTCCCGTTTTCATAACAAATAGCTTGTTTTTATGAAACAATTAGTATCAAAAGATTAACACTAGTTTAAGTTTGATTTCAAAGTGAAATTAATTTCAACGACCACTATTGGATTTATTGGTAAAAATATTTTCTAATTTCACTTTAAAACCAATTAAAATGATAATCTAATCATATAAATAAATTATATTAACAAGAGGTTTTGAATTAAAATACAACATTTTATACTATTCATTAAAAAATGAACTTTATCGGAATGATACCAAAAATTTACACAAAGTAAATTTTGATGTCCCGATTCTAAAGAAGAATTTTATTTGGTCCAATAGAATGTATAAGAGTGATAAAAACTATATTTAATGACAGTTCTCCATCAAAAGGCGATAAGTGAACCTTTAGTGAAAATTATGGTATAAAAGCCTAAAATTTAATTCTTTCCGTATTTTAAGCCTTTATCTTTTATTGGATAAATGTAAAAACATTTAAAAAACATATATAATCATATTTTAGTTATTTATATCCATTCCCTCCAATACAACGGCTACATGTTAACTACCACTTAAAATAATATTATTATATTACCAGTGTGCAACGTATGTTTTCAAAGGAACTCATCGTTGCGTATCGGGTATGTTATCGAACATAGCAACCCCTTTAAAGTAAAATTAATATTTAATTCGTAAATATTAATAAATATCAAAATTCTTTATTCTTTATTTACTTGAGATGTTACATCCTTCCCCCATTTTGGGAATTGCGTCCTCGCAATTTTATTCACTTATCAAAATAAGTTGGGGTATTTATCCCTCATAGCATTTTCAGATTCCCACGTTGCCTCTTCAACCATATGGTTTTTCCACAAAACCTTTATCTGGTGGATTACCTTATTTCGTAACACTTGCTCCCTGTGGTCAAGAATCTGGACCGGTTGTTCCTCATAAGATAGGTTCTCCTCCAGCTGAACTACCTTTGGACTCAAAACATGAGATGGATCTGGCATATACTTCCTCAACATCGAAACATGAAAAACATCGTGTACCTGAGATAAACTCGGAGGTAAAGCCACTCTGTATGCAACTGATCCAACTCTCTCCAGAATTTCATATGGTCCAATGAACCTTGTACTCATCTTTCCTTTCTTACAAAATCTCATCACACTTTTCCATGGAGAAACCTTGAGAAAAACATGATCACATACCTTGAAAGATAGATCCTTCCTCTGGTTATCCGCATAACTCTTCTGCCTACTCTGAGCTGTTCTCATGTGCTTCTGAATCAACTGAACTTTTTATGCCATCTCTTCTACCAATTCTGGTCCCATCAGCTTCCTTTCACCCACTTCATCCCAAAATGATGGAGTTCGACACTGCTTCCCATATAATGCCTCAAATGGTGCCATCTGTATACTGGAATGAAAGTTGTTATTATAAGAAAACTCAACCAAAGAAAGATGTTGTTCCCAACTTCCCTGATAATCCATCGAACAAGCTTGTAGCAAATCCTCCAAGGTCTGAATTGTTCGTTCTGACTGCCCATCTGATTGAGGATGAAAATCTGTACTACAATTTAATTCAGTACCCAACGACTTCTGAAGGCCTTTCCAAATGTTATAAGTAAACCTAGGATCACGGTCAGATACAATGGAGAGAGGAACTCCATGTAACCTAACTATCTCTTTAAGATACAAACGGGAAAGTTGATCTAGAGAAAAAGTATCTCGTATAGCAAGGAAATGAGCAGATTTAGTCAAGCGATCAACAATAACCCAGATTGCATTATTACCTCGAGATGTCTTCGGTAATCCCACAACAAAGTCCATGGATATTTTCTCCCATTTCCACTCTGTCACTGGTAGAGGCTGAAGCATCCCTTTTGATAACTGTCGCTCTGCTTTAACCTGCTGACAAGTCAAACACTTCATAGTAAAATCAGCAATATCAGTTTTCATTCCATCCCACCAGTAATACTCCCGCAGATCTTTGTACATCTCAGTACTGCCAGGATGAACTGAAAAAGGGGAACTATGAGCCTCACATAACAACTCATTCTTCAACTGTGAATCACAAGTCACACATAATCTCTTCCCAAACCTCAAAACACAATCATTATCAATGTTGAATTCAGGGAACTTACCATTCTGAACTAGCTCTACCTTTTTCTGCAACTCACTGTCTTCCCTCTGTGCTTGCTTAATTCTGTCTGATAGAGAAGATCTCACTGATACCTGAAACAAAACAGAAGGACATCATGCACTAACAACTTCTATTCCAAATTTCATCAAATCAAAAAACAAAGGATCTCGTTCCAAACGTAGCATGGTTAATGAAGCATTACTTTTCGACTCAAAGCATCGGCCACTTTATTTGCTTTTCCCGGATGGTAATGAATTGTACAATCATAATCCTTGATTAATTACAGCCATCTCCTATGTCTCATGTTCAATTATTTCTGAGTGAATATATACTTTAAACTTTTGTGATCAGTATATATTTCACACTTTACTCCATACAAATGATGCCTCCAAATTTTTAAAGCAAAAACAACAGCAGCTAATTCCAAATCATGTGTAGGGTAATTTACCTCATGAGTTTTCAACTGACATGAAGAATAAGAAATTACCTGATCATTCTGCATAAGGACACAGCCAAGTCCCTTCAACGAAGCATCACTGTATATAAAAAACTCACCATTCCTGGAAGGAAGTTCCAAAACTAGAGCATTCACCAATCTTGTTTTCAACTCCTGAAAACAATCATCACATTTTTTGTCCACATGAACTTAACACCCTTCCGAGTTAGCTTAGTCATTGGACTATATAACTGTGAAAAATTTCAACAAACCATCGGTAGTAACCTGCCAAACCAAGAAAACTACAGATCTAAGTTACATTTGTGGGTCTTGGCCATTCTTCAACAACTTTTTTTTAGCAGGATCAACAGTTATGCCATCTTTTGAAACAATGTGACCCAGGAAAGAAATTTTTTGCAACCAAAACTCACACTTTCTAAATTTTCCATATAGTTTATTTTCTTTTAAGGTATGCAAGATAACCCTTAAATAACTTTCATGCTCCTCTTTAATTTTAGAAAACACAAAAATATCTTCAATAAAAACAACCAACATTTTTCACCTGAGTCAACTGAGCCATCAATGCAACAAACTATTTAGTTCTGATTCTAACCATCTCTGGATACTGATTTGAAAGGTCATTTCCCTCTGTAAGCCTTCCCAGAAAAGATGTTATGTTTCCTCTATGAAAAACCATTCTTAACACAGAAATATCTTAGGAGAAGCAACATGGTAATCTTTAAATGCTATATCATTTCAATCGTACCATAAATTAACTTATAATTTTACACTTTTCTAACTCCTAAATTTGTCTAAACCGACCTCTGATACCAACTATAAGTCCCCAGCCTTAAACATTACTTAATATTGAATTAATTGAATAATTCACATTGAGGATCTTTTCAGGTTTAGAGTTTTAGAGAATTAGAACATAACTATTAAATCTCAAAAGATTACAAAGTAGACACTTCTACTAAGTTTCCATAATAATAAAAACTCTTAAAAAGAAACATGTCTAGTTCCATGTTTTATATAGAATGACATTCCCTTGATCCCATCCTTGACCTTATTCCACATTAAGTCCTATGAAAAACATTTGAAAAAAACTTTGGGTGAGCATAAAAAGCTCAGTAAGGGATAAACAAAGAATGAAAACTGTTAGTTTTTCAAACATCAAGTAAACCATGTATACTCTATCAAAGTAATACATTCACCTTCATGAAGTAGTAAAAACTCTTCACTGAATAAAGTATCATTACTTACCTTTTTGTAACCAAAGGATTACCATAAAACCAATATAATGAACACATAACATATATAAAGGTAACTTGGGACATAAACATACTTAAGTTGAATAACCATACGGTGGACTTCCACACATATCACTTAATGGAATAGCCATATGGCCAATTTCCATACATACATAATGGAATAGCCATACGGCCGACTTCTATACCTAATGCATTGGAGGTTATAACGTAACCACCCATCCTGGTATTCATGGCACCACCCGTCATATGGTTTATCACGTAACCACCTGTCAAATGTCCAAGTACCAATATAAAATCATAAAACATAAAACCAATATAAGGAATGATAACATTTCTACATTTCAATCACAATATATCATAATATAAGCCTTTATCAAAACCATTCTCAATACCAAAATACATAAAAGAGTATATGGTATTTATTTTATTTTAAAAACATTACGGCTTGTTGGGGAAGCCAAAGACCAAATAATACTCGTGGCGGCGGAAAAGGTTGTTGTCAATGCGTACGTTAAAAAAACATTCCTTTTTGTCGTTTAGTAAAATGCTTCGTAGAAAAAGATTCCTTTTGTATAAAAGTAAAATTCAAAGGGGTTTATACACCGTATAAAAGAAAGTTGTGTATAAAATGAAAGATGCCTCAATGAAAGGAGATTGAGACGATGTCCCTTACCTCGGGTCCCACTTGACTCGATCGTTCTTTAACGTCCTGAATAATAAACTTGAGTCAATTTCCACTTGATTAAGAACCTTTTAAAAGTTCATTTTTCCTTTTATATCACTTATTTCCATGTTATAAACATTATGTAACCATTTAAGTTAATAATGTTTGTTTTGTCGATATTTGGTTCTTAAGTCGAAGGTGGACTTCTTACAATTACATGTTGTTCGTGTGGTCAAAGGTTCATTATATCCAGAATGTCATTCCTGATTTGGATAGCATATATATCATATATATCCAGAATATACATGTATTTATAATATTATATAATCATTTAGAGGTAAGAAATGAAATGCACCGTTCATGGAGACGGTAAGCCGTACGTACGCATGAACGCTACTTTCATTTATTTGTCATATTAATGGAATTAAAACTAAATGAGAGGTATGTAAATTTTAATTCCAGAATTATATTCATCATTTAGATGAATCATTAATTATATATATCCATTATATACATGTACTTTTAATAGTACATTACATTTGGAGATAATAAATGAAATGCACCGTTCATGGAGACGGTAATCCGTACGTACGCATGAACGCTCCTTTCATTTATATCTCATAATTTAATGCAATGAAATAATAATTATATAGAGGTATATTATAATTACAGTATAAAATAATATATAATAACTTTAAATCTATCCTTTATACATCTCACATATGGCATTAACGAGTCAAATCACTTTGAGGGGGCGGTTGTCCGCACTTCCTTAAATGAAGATATCACGTTTACCCATAATGGAAACCATAAAGGTATTCCCAAAATGAAAAATACATAATCTTAAGGAAAACATAATCATATTATATATCATATATAAATATAGTTTCATCTTAATGGCCACCTTTGAAGGTGTTAAAAGAATGTTGAACAATCATCGTTTCGGGAGGCAGAAATTCACCATCCACGAAAATAGTATGTTCTTTAACCATTAGATGTAGGTATGTGTAAGTGTAGCTAGAATAATTCTTATAAAAATATCCTAGTATATTTAAGATACTGGAGTTGTTACAAAATAAATTAATAAAAACCGTTTAGGGGGTTGGAGAAGAAAAATAAAACAAAAGGACTCAAGTGAAGACATTACCTTAAAATCGGGTAACTCTCTTAGATTTGAACTCAAAGGATTCCTTGGGAAGACTTCTGCCCAAAGTGAGGCTTCAAGGAGTAAGAGAGGGAAGTGTAGAGACAAAATGGGAAGAGTTTGTCCGAGCCAAAGGCTTTGGGAGTGTGGGTAATGTGGTAGAGTTGGGGGCCTTTTATAAGAGGAGAGGAGGGGCACTCTTGTAAAGTTACAAAATGTTACATTATTTTCAAAAGCGTTTCGGATTTTAAAGGCCCAAATTGATTTATTTAGAGGATAAGGTGATAAGGGTTCAAAATCCACACATCCAATAGGTTTTGGTCATGTTTAGGTCTTAGATTTTACATTATCATTCCATTTTATTTAAATCGTTAAATAATGAGGTCATCGCTGCATCATCATGATGTCATAAATAATTTAATTTATTTAATGTCTAAAAATTAAAAAAAAAACTACTATGATGTAGGAAATCGTTTTAGATTTCTAATGAATATTTATAGTCAAAAATATGACTTGTATAACCCCATGTAATAATTGTTTTAGTAAAACATTTCATGTGTGTGTTATTTTTACTTTAACATTAAATAAAAAGTTATTTATGAAATTTCCCAACCAAAGTGGCTCCATGGGGTCCCCAAGTTGACCCATGGCTTTTGTTGGTCGTCCATGACACATCCAATAAGGGTAGGACATGTGTCAAGGTATTTTCAGTTTTTTATAATATAATTTTTTCCTTAAATTACACTAATCACCTCTAATCGCGATTAAAAACTTAATAAGTTACTATTCACCAAAAAATTATTTTAATCTCATTGAACCACATTTTACTTCTTAATGACAACCATGTATGTAGGATTTTTGAAATTCAAAACACAGAAGTGTTAAAAGTTCATTTAACCGAAAAATTGGTTTTTATAAGTACAACTTAGTGGTTTCACTATTCATCAAAAATTGAAGTTTTTCATAAAAATAACAAAAATTCACCCTCAGCTATATTTGATATTCTGAATTCAAAAATGAAGTCTATTTCAAAAAAATCAAAACATATAATTCAAATTAATTAATTTAATAATTAATTCCCGTTGTCATAACAAATAGCGTGTTTTTATGAAACAATAAGTATCAAAAGATTAACACTAGTTTAAGTCCGATTTCAAAGTGAAATTAATTCCAACGACCACTATTTGATTTAATGGTAAAAATATTTTCTAATTTAACTTTAAAACTAATTAAAATGATAATCTATTCATATAAATAAATTAGATTAAAAAGAGGTTTTGAATTAAAATACAACATTTTACACTATTCATTAAAAAATGAACTTTATCGGAATGATACCAAAAATTTACACAAAGTAAATTTTGATGTCCTGATTCTAAAGAAGAATTTTATTTGGTCCAATAGAATGTATAAGAGTGATCAAAACTCTATTTAATGACAGTTCTCCATCAAAAGGCGATAAGTCAAACTTTATTGAAAATTAGGGTATAAAAGCCTAAAATTGAATTCTTTCCGTATTTTAAGCCTTTATCTTTTATTGGATAAATGTAAAAAACATTTAAAAAACATATATAATCATATTTTAGTTATTTCTATCCATTGCCGCCAATACAACGGCTACATGTTGACTACCATTTAAAATAATATTATTATATTACTAGTGTGCAACGTAAGTTTTCAAAGGAACTCATCGTTGTGTATCGGGTACGCTATCGAACATAGCAACCCCTTTAAAGTAAAATTAATATTTCATTCGTAAATATTAATAAATATCAAAATTCTTTATTCTTTATTCTTTATTTACCTGGGATGTTACACTATAAGACATAAATCCCCATATTCCATCTAATCAATGGTGGGTTATGAAGAAGAATCATTGCATATCTCTACCCTAAACTGCATTAGGATCCACTCCTGGAAGTGCATCAATGTGCACCTCCATTATCATATGGAGACAGTTCAAGGGCTATGTTGTGGCCTGAGTACCATACAAGAGTCACCTAAGAGGGATAATTCCACCAACAAACATCATGTTATATTCTATGTATCCATTTATCCTCAACAATATGTTGAGAAAGAATCCCTAGAGAACCCCATCCAGTCCATTCAGGGTCCAACACCCAAAATCATATCTCAAAGTGGGTCATAGTCCCAATAGCATCGGGAACATTCTGATGTTCTTATTCATTATTATGAACTCTATTTATATATCCTATAATAATAGATTTAAAATATCCCTTATCCCACATGATGGGCCTTCCAGTACACTCTGGTAAAATTAGAAGGAGCATTATGGCATATTTTGGAAAAAAAATCAAGGGGCAAGCCAGTATTCTTTCACCTACACATGAATCTCTTTGACATATCCTAATAGAAAATGGAGGTCTTTAATAGGATCAAATAACTATTTCCATATTGTAATGGGATTATATTCCCATTAAAATGGGATAATCTCATCATTGAATTTTGGTAGAGATTGAAGGGTGGGACTATATCAATGCCCATGATAAATAGAATAGTTATTATATCTAGAAATAAATGACATAAGGTCATCATTAATATATCCTGATGGTCAATAGGGGTAGGTGCATATTAAAACGTCTTTAATATGATAATATCTTCTAAATAATTTACTATCTTCTTAGGAGTATACTTATATTCCTTATCCTATTCAGCAGGATCACTGGCATGTCATGGTTAGGAATAAAGAATTGCTTGAATATAATATCCATGTTCCAATTTGAGTTCACCAGCACCTTATGGAAGCCAATTGGGGGTCATATACCTGAGGACTGAAAATTACTTTTTTATTTCCAAACACTTTTAAGGGAAAGGGAGAACCCAGATATACCTACTGACCTCATAGTAAATCACTATCATATTCTATAATATTCTCATAATGAATCCCATATTCATACTAACCATTATTTTAAGGAAGTTCATAGATATATACCCATTATAATCAAAATAAAGAAAAATATTTTATCATATTTTGATGATGGAAATCAGTATATTACAATGGTATGTAAAGGGTAGGATCATATTCCTTCCCAATATTGAGAATCTCATCGGAATGATATGACAGAAATATATGAGTCTCCAAAGAGAGATCCCATAGTCAAGGTTTTTGTACCTAGTGCATAACACTAACCACCTAATAAAAAACATATATGAAGAAATCTAACTAAGGAAAACACATACCTTAGATGGAATCTCATATCCCTTCCTTGATAAATGACGGGTTCTTTAGTCCCTTTAGTATATTTCAAATGTAGCTTATAAATCTGATGAATCATCACAAAAAATAATATGCCACTATAGTTGTTGAGTGTTGGAAACAAGGTTGTTATTTTCTTGAAATGGATTATGGTTTGTCTGTGTTGTCAAATCATATTGGTTAAATTAAGGGGTTTTAAAGTCAAGTGATCATATAGTATAGGGTGAAGTTAGTGTTTGAGGTTTTATAGTTTCCTAGTTTTTTCCAACCTTTTAGGCATATTAATTGGATTTTTTTGGAAAGGATTTATGTGTATGAGTGAATAGTACACGAACCATATAGAAAAGTTCATGGATCACGAATCACGATATGTGGGAAGCATATAAGAAACGGTTCGGCGAATAAAAAATAGTTCACGGGTAATTTTTGTTTTGTGGGAGTAAAATGGTTACTAAAAAGCAAGAGGTATGCAGGATGAATCTTAAATAGACAAAATAGTGTAGATATCAGATTGTGAAAGAGACAGTTCACGGGATTGTTTTTTGTCAATGAAAATGTGGCAGATATCGGCTTATGAAAGAGTTCAGCCATCGTGAAGAAAGAGTGGTGGTATGAAAACCACGTAGGGAAAATGGTTCATGGGGGATGAATGGTACACAATAAATGTGGTTTTGTATAAATTATTTTTTAAATATCAGATTATAAGATTTTTTTTGATATATTTTCTTATATAAGGATCAATAATCCCTTCATTCAATGACACTTTTTTGTTAGAAATTCAAGAGGAATTTGTTGATTTCCAGACGTGGTTTGCAGGTAGACAAACCCATGAATGAGAAAAGGATCATTTGGAGGTTTCTAGGGAAGGTGAAATGGTCCATAATGATAGTATGTGGAAGGGGTTTGTGAAGAACTAAAACTCACTGAGGAAAAATTTGTGTGTAGTCACTTCACAAAATATGGTTCGTGTGAGACAGTTCGTAGAAGAGGAGTGGGTCCATAGAGAAGAAACTGTATGTGAAAGCAGTATGTTGACATAGTTTGTAGAGGCAGTACATAGAGGTGGTTCATGAAGGACTCACATTACGTGGTGTAGTGTGGTACGCAGAGGAAAAAAGGCTAGTTTGTATAGGATATGTTCCTGAATGAATAGTACACAGAAAAGTTGATTACATTTATAGGGGAAAACGAGAATTCAAAAAAAGAATCAATCTATAGTTGATGATGAATGATTTAATGTCAACCCATTAAAGTGACCATAAATTCAACAAAAAGTGTTCAGATTCTTCACAATTTTGATAACAAGGGGGAGTCAATGGATTTAATCTAATGGGCATAGTGTTCTATCCCTAAAACCTAGTAAAGGAAGTGCACCTGGCATAGAGTGATGTTGCTAAAAAAATTAGTCAACAAATAGTGAAGATTATTGGACATTTTTATGATTGATAAGCTATTGGTTTATGCTCCATGGAATATCCCTTAGTTTTGAACAATGTAAAATTGATGGTTGGTCCTAATTCATGTGAATGTTTAAATTAATGCACATTACCAACAGATATATTTAACATTTTCCTTACAAAATTGGAAAAATATTTGTGAATTTAAAATACAAGTGGACACCCTAAATCACCCTCCCCTATTGGGGTATTCTAGGGTCATTCATGTTCTATCAGTGGGTAAAGGTTATTGGTGATAAATATTCCATTCATCTCTATCATGGGTAATATAGTGAATGTCATGGGATCCCCCCACTTTGATGGAATCAACTTCCAAATCTATAAGAATAGGATGAAATCTCTTCTAAGATATCTTTGAATGGAAGACCTTTTTTCTACTGCATAAGGAATAAAGGTCACTGATCCAACTGGTTTGTCTATGACTGATACAAATAGAAAAATTCTTGTTGAAGATTCCAAAGCATATAATTCTCCCACTACAACTCTATCTAATCAAATATATCCAGAGGTCATCAGTTTTAGGTCAATAATGTTTATTTGGAAAAATCTTGAGAATATTTATGAAGTTGATAGAAAAGTGAAGGAGGTGAAACTACAAGTTTTTCACAGTAGGTTTGATGATATGAATTTGAATCCTAAGGAAAATGTAGAAACCTTTCTCAATCGAATTTCTAATGTTGTCGGAGTAATATGATGACTTAGTGAAGAAGTAAAAGATAATGATATTGAAAAGAAAATATTGAGAAAAATTCAACTAGTTTACAATGAGAAGGTGTCATCCCTTTAGGAAAGGGATCTTTCTGAAATTTATCTATATGGTCTGATGAGCATCCTTGTGGAATATGATATGAGAGTCAAACTATAAGATGAAATGACTCGAGTAAGAATGAAAATGGTATTCAAATACACGGAAAAACCTGAAATTTTAGGAGATAGTATTGAAAATGATATTGAGGGAAAAAACTTGTTTCACTCTTTTATATGAAATTCAATAATGGAAAAGAAAAATTATAAGGAATGTTACCTGTATATATATTTCATTGAGAAAGAGTTTGGAACATTTCCTCTCAGTGAAAAATAAATTTTGATGGTCAAGAAAGTGAACCTAGAGACATGAAGATTCCTCTAAAAAGGATTTTCAAAAAGGTAGAATACATGTCTATTAATAAATTATAGAGAAATATTTTCACTATGAGTAATAAGATGATTAATGTGAATTCTTTAAGGAAGAAGAAATGAAATTTAAATATGGAAACCATGTGTCAAAAATGGAAATCATTTAAAAGTCAGAACCATCATTACAAAAAGATAGAGATAATTAGTTGACCACTAATGTGGATATCATGTTGAAAAATAAAGATGATTTTGGTAAACTTGAGAATCAATGTAAGATATAAAAAAGGTGGAGATAAATTGAGGAAGAGTATTCATAATTTTTTGATATATTGGAATCTGAATTTGATCAACTTGAGGAAGTATTATAGGAACATTAAACAACTTTTGAAACCATAGAATGTATAGTTGAACTAATACTCAAAATTGAAGAACATGAAAAGGTTATTAATAAAATTATATTAAGAATGTAGGAGATTTCCAAAACTGGTGAGGGACATGGAGAACAATGTTTTTCTCTTACGAGTAAACTTAAAATTTAATCCAATCCAAAATAAGTAAGGAAGAAAATCCAGTTTGCAAAATTCATTTATTTTGAGTAGTTATGGAGAGCTAAGCATGATTTTGATGAAGTTGAAAAGGCTTTGAATGATTAATGACCCTCATTCATGGGAAACATATAAATTGGTTTTTTATGTTAAAACATTGAACGATGGATGTAAAATGGGCCAAAATAAATGAAATATGAAGGTCAAACAAATCAAAAAGACACCTGAATTCCAAACAAACAAAAGTCTCAAATCAGACTGAAAATGGGATTGGAAACTATCTTCATGTTTCCCAAGATTATAAAGAGTAAAACTATCCTCAAAAGGAAGTTTAAATGATGAGTAATATAAGTAAAAAAACATTTCCACTTATGAAATTTCAATTCTATAGTTATCTGGGCCATACCATGTCATACTGTGAAGAGGAAATGATCTATTTGAATATGGAATATCTGGGAAATTAAAAAAAAGATAACGAATTCATATCCTAATTCTTATTGAAGAAATAGTTTATATGGATATTTTTTTCATCATTCTAAATTTTTCGATAAATATATTTATTGTAGGAAGTGTAATTGTAGGGATAATTCTAATAGAACATAGAGACAAGTCAATACTCTCCAACCAAAATTTGTTGTTATTACAAACAGGTTCTCCTATCTAGAAGAAGAGTGTGAGTATGATGAACCTATGCACTTGGAAAAGAGATTTGAAAATACATCGTTATCCTTCACTCAGTCAAATATTTCATTGATGGGAAAGATATAAATTGAAAACTAAAACAATGAAAAAGTTTTTCTCAAAGATACCAATAATAGAATAACTTGGACACTTTATAGTGGATGAAAATCCCATATAAAGGGAAATGTAGACCTATTTACAAATGTTAAGAAAAAGGATGATGGAAAATTTAGATTTAGTAATTATGGTGTTTTGAAGATCAATGGCAGTGGAAGTACTGAACTGGACAATGGTGAGCTGAAGAATACATAAATTCTTTATATGGATGGGTTTCATCATAATCTCTTGAGTGTGATTCAACATTATGAATCAGGACTTATTGTGAAATTCAATAATAAGGGGTGCACTATAAAGGGATGAATTGGGAATTCTCCCATGAAGGGATGTAGAAAAAATGGAAACTTATATCAAGTTTACAGTAAAGAGAACATTTTTTACTGATAGTTAAAGAAGAGAAAAACTTGTGGCACCATAGGTTGGGTCACATCAATAAAAAAATATAGAAAAGTTATTTAATATGACAATAGTCACCAATATCCCCAATCTGAAGTGTAAGCAAGTAAATACATGTGATCATTGAATTCGATGGATTTTTTTATGCAGATCATATTGTCCAAAGATGAAAAGTGAATCAAATATTTTTTATCTCATTTATACAAAAGTATGTGGTCCGATAAATGTTGTTAGAACTCATGGAGAGAGGTACTTCTACATTTTTATTAATTATTATAGTATAATATCTTGTGTGATGGTTATATGTAGGAAATGGAATGTTCTTGATTGCATAAAAACATATCACTGAATTTACTAAATATTACTGGATAGAAAATCAACATTATGCGATCTGAAAATAGAGGGGAAAACACATCTATTGAATTTAAATTTTTTTAGGGAAAAATGGAATACAACATGAGTTCTCTATTGTGAGAAATCCATATAAAAATGGAGATTTTGAGCATAGGAATCAACAGATGAACAATATGTCTAGAAAAATTCTAATTTAGAGTCATATCCCTCAATATTATTAGAAATATGTTGTTCAAGCATTAGTTTATATTCAAACCGATTAGGACATCATATGGGGAAACCAAGACACCCTAAAAGTTTTGTCATGGAAGGAAGCCCTATTTGATTTATTTTCATGTTTTTAGATGAAAAATCCTTATCCAAAACAAAGAAGTAAATTTTTTCAAGTATGGTGATGCATAAGATGAAGGAATATTCATTGAATATTCAATAAATAGAAAAGACTTTGAATTTTTAATAAAATTCATGGAAAAACTTTAGGAAGTTGTGATGTGAAGATAATTAATGATAAAAAAATGTCTCAAGTAATTCGTATAATTATGTGATATAGTATAATGAAGAATGTGAACATGTAATAGATCCAAATACAGAAGCAGATGAAGGCATGAAAAACACTCATAAATCAAATCATGATGATCACTCTGAAAAATAATCAGAAGAGGAAACTGTGGCTGAAGAAAATTCTCTAGAACCTTACAGGAGAAGTCAATGATCAGAAATTAAGGAATACAACATTATTTTGGATTGGAAATATCCCACGTAGATAAGTAGAATGAGTTATAATGCACAATATGTATTCCTCTCAGTTGTGTAATAATCCTCATTTTATTAAAGTGCAAAGGATGAATCATGGTTTAAAGCCCTAAATGTAGAGTTGAATCAGATTGATAAGAACCAAAATGGGATCTAGTTAACAGGCCGAAAAACCAAAATGTGATTTGTATGAAGTGTATTTTAAAAAATAAATTTTATTATAATGGAAATTTGATCATAAATAAAGAATGTATAGTGTGTAAAGGATATTAATAAATTGATGGTGTTGATGTTGATGAAATATTTTCTCTAGTGGATAGACTGAAGTCAATTAGACTGTTTCTTTCCATGGAAATCCAAAGAGGATACAAATTCTATCAAATGGATGTTAATACAACATTCATAAATAATGTTCTTTAAGAATATTTCTATATTGAATAACTAGTGGGATTTCATCTTTTAAATGATCACATGAAGGATTTTAGATTAGAGAAGACATTATTTGGTTTGCAATAGTCACCATGGATAAGATATTCCCAATATGATTATTATCTAAGGAAGCATAAATTTAAAAGAGTTGGATTGGATCAGAATCCCTGTATGAATAATTCATAGAAAGATCAGTTCAAGTTATTGGTGTACGTAGATGATATTATATTTGGTGGAAACATGAAAAGATCAGTGGATGAATATTCCAATCACATTAAATCAAAATTGGAAATGTCTGTGATTTGTGAAATCAGATACTTCCTAGGTATTCAATTGATTTAAAGGAAATTCTAGGATTTAATTTCTAAGGACTGGTATTCAATAGAGTTTCTAAAGAAATTCCATAAGCATGAATCCAAACCATTGTTGAATCCTATTGTGGTTGGAACTAAACTTGGGACGCATGGGGATGGTACTTCTATAGATCCCACCATGTATAGAAGAATTATTAAAATCCTATTATACTTAACATAAACAAGAAAATATGTTGTCTTTGAAACATTATTATCAGCCTACTTTCAAAGAAATCCAAATGAATAACATATGGAAGTAGTTAAATGAATCATGAGGTATATTTAAGGTACTCGCAACTATGGATTATACATTTTTGTAGGGAAGGATAGAGAAATATCATCATTTTATAATTATGACTGCGCTGGAGGTGTGGTGGATAGAAAATCCACAATTGGTGTATCATTCTTCATCAAAAATAAATGTTTGTTCTGGTTGAGAAATAAATATGAAATCACTTCTCTCAGTACTTCTCAAGATGATTATATCTCTGCTACAAAGGCTTTCACTCCACTACATTGGATGAAGAAACAACTAGCGAATATTGGTTGTCAGGTGAAATAAAACATGGTGATTCACTATGATAACGAGAATTCAATTGATCTTAGGAATAATCTTGTTCACCATTATTTTAGAAAACACATTCAATTCAGATATACCTTCATCAAGGAAAAGGTAGAACAATACATGATTAAAATAGATCATGTTGGAGCTGATGATCAGGTGGTTGACTTAATAACCAATCCATTGTCATCACATGTGTTGGAGAAACATTGGTTGAACCTCAGTGTTTAGTCACCTCCTAGTGCATGTGGAGGTTCTAGTTTTTCCCCTATCCCAATTTTTCTAACTACTTCTATCTATTTGCTAATGTATTGCCAGTTTATGGGGGAGATGTGATCCAAGTAGAGTGTGATTTGAGCTCTACAATTCAAAATTTTATTATTTGGGTTTATTTCCAATGGGGGTAATAGAGACATTCAATGCTTTATAGTTCAAAATAGAAGGATGAAATATGAAATATTTTTTAAGTGGAAATAAAATAGATAAAATAGGAATTAAAAAATGTTACAATAGGGGGGAATGATGAGTTTGAAGGGGGTGAAGTATTGAGATATTGAGAATGGAAAAAACTATTCTGTGATTTGTATCAAGAAAACCCCATACATTCTTACCATATTGTTTTCTACACTAATAATTTCTCACGTAGAATTATTTAGTTGGCTTAGTTGTTCCTCATTTATTAGGTATTGGTTGGTGCTTCATTGAATTTACATTCAGATTGCCAAAAAACATGAAGAGGGAGATTATTCGTACCAAGGTTTTTCTTTTCTGAAAATGGATTATGTTTTATGTTTCTTTTCAATCCACATTGGGTTGATCAAGGGGTTTTCAAGTCATGTGATCTTACAGTACATGCCAAATCTGGGGTTTAATTTGGCGTAGTTTCCCAGTGTTTTCCACTCTTTTGTGCCAAAAAATCAAGATTTTTTTTAGAAAGGAAGGATTTTTTCATAGTATTGAATAGTACATAGACCACATAGAATGGTACATGGGTCAAGAAACTTGGTACATGGGTAGCATATAGGAAATAGATCAAAGAATTAAATATAGTTTACTAGGGTCTTGTGGTTCGTATGGGGAAAATAGTTCGCGGAAAGCTATAGGTTTATAGAATGGCTTGTAATTAGTGAAAATGACATTGAGATTAGTTCACAAAATATCTGGTTCAAGAGATGGATTTCTGTTGTAGAAAACAAGGTGGATATCATTTAATAAAAGGGATTATCCACTATAAAGGAAGAGGGGTGATATGCAGACCACATAGAGAAAATGGTTTGTGGGGGATTAATGGTACATGATAAAGGCGGTTCCATATCGAGGATTCGGAAAATCTCATATTTTCATATTTTGTGGATCTATTTTCTTATATAAGGTGCAATAATACCTTAATCAAATGAGTATTTTTTTTAGAAATACGGGACCAATTCTCTGAAGTCCAAAAGTCATTCATGGGAAGAAAACCCTATGAAGGTGAAGAGGTTTGCGATAAGGTTTCCTCGAAAAGAGAAGTGGTCCACAGAGATAGTCAGTGGAAGGGGTTTTGAAGGGTAGTGAATCCCACAAACGAAAATGCTTCACCTAAGGTGGATCACGGAAGATAGTTCATTGTAGTAAGGTCATGGAAGGGGAGTTGTCCAGCGGAGAACAATCAATACGCAAAATCAGTACGTGGAGGCAGTTTGTGGATGTTGTACAAAGTTATAGTTCATGAAGCACTCATAGTACATGGTGTAGTGTGGTGTGTAGAGAATGAAGGATAGTTCGTGGAGGACAAGTTCGTGACTGAATAGTACATGAAAAATTATATTACATCTACAGTGGAAACAGTTCTTCAACATTGCATTTATCTATAGTTTATGATGCATGATTTAATACCAACCCATTCATGTGACCTTCAAGTAGATAAAGAGAGTTTAGATTATTCTCAATGCAACATGAAAGGGGGATTTAATGGAAATTATCCAAGGGATGCATTGTTTTATCCCTAAAACCATGTAATTGTTGTGCACCTCCCAAAGAGTGATTATTATAATGTTTTGTAATCCCCAACTAGTAAAGATAAGTGGACTTTGGTATGACCGAAAACCAATCGAAATATGCTCTTTATAGTATCCCTTAGGGTTTAACCAAGTAAAATTGTTGTCTGTTCCTTCTACGTGTGAATGTTTAAATTAATGTACATTAAAAATAGCAAAATTTAAAAACATCCTACCAATGTGGAAATATGATTCGTCACTTTAAAATAAAATGTTAACACCATGACTCACCCCTCCCCACTCAAGGAGTTTTGGGGTCCATCATGGAGGTCCTCCCCATGGTACTATGATTAAGGGATCTAAAGGTCATCCTAAGACCATATTCCATAATCTTCCTCACAGTAATAAAAAATATCAATCATGTGAACTTATCCATTGGAAAGAGAAGTTAAAATCCTCCTTGTGTCTATAATACCAATCAGTAAGAAGGTTCTACCTTTTCTAATGCATCAATAACTTGTTACCATTAACGTACTCCCCATGAAAACCAAAATATTCACTCTAATGGTCCTCCCAGGGGGTATAAGTTCTAAAACATATCCATGTAAGTCACCATTTTTCCATAATTAAAGTCTCCAAATAAAGGTGAATATGAAAATTACCATGGAGGTCCTCCTCATGATGTTAACATTGAAGGTGTTGCCCACAATTATATATCATTTTAAAAAGAAGTGCATCCTCTTATCAAATATAATCTAAGGATTCCTCCATATCACGATGAACATTTGGGATTGAGAATAACCGCACAACGTTCCATGTCTATGATAGGATATATCTATTAATATTAAAAGGATATTCCATGGAAAACATCCCCATTTGTGCCCCCTTTATATCATATACCTTTAAATAATGCATAGGAAATTACAATAAACTTTGATCCCCATAATAATGATTCTAGGAAATGACCACTCTGGTATGATCAATTTCAAGAGTCACTCAAAAAATATGAGGAGAATACTATTCTCTTTAGGAAATAACTAGCAGATGAAAATATATCGATTATGTGTCAAACAATATCCACCCATTAATATGGAGTCTTAAAGATATTGAAATAGGATTTCATATATTATCTTAATCTAAATATGTGGTTGACCCATTCCCATATAAAGGTCAAAAATCTATCTTATTGGGGTTATACAAGCCACATCCAGATAATGGGGGGAATCTATCACCAGATTATATTAGCTTCCCATTTATCTGCATGACACCTAAAGTCAGGAAGGCGGTATAGGGACCTCCAAAATGTGTTCCTCAACACTTTGAAACCTCTATATTTGATATTTTTAACTTCCCCAAATAATTTAAATATCAAAGGGTAGGTTGATCATGGATCACTAAATTTTACCCCCTTTACTTCTATAAGATTCCATTGAGGAAAGTAACCTCTAATTTCATTTCCTCAGGTCAAGTTACAGGCCTGAGATTAACATATACTAACTAGTTGTTGTCGTAAAATACCTCCATCTCCAATGCTTAGAAATAGTGGACTCAACAAAAGTGATCCATTGGTAAAATATTACATCAGACTTTTAAAATAGTAAAATAGGCTTCTCACTAGATAAAAGCCAAACCCATAGCTATTTCAGTTCCCTAAATAGTAAATGGTTCACACATGGAATATATTCTACTTCTATCCTAGTCTTATACTACATCAAACAAAATCAAGAGGAAAATATTACTAGTCATCATAAACACGATAAGACAACAACCCTAGTCCATAGGTGTGGGTGAATTGATTCCACCACCACAACCGTCGAGATAATAAAATCCATATATGGTCTATAAAGTGAATATGAAATATCCAAGTTAACCTCATCATCAATGGTTGTGAGAATTTATATCTCAATATCATACCCCCCTATAGAAATTAATATTATTTCGACTGAGGGGATGCATTACATAAGGGACTTATCAATTTCTCCCACTACATGATCCACCAAATTCATTAGGAACACATTTGAAAAATATTATTTGGGATTCCAGTATAATTACCATCTATATATAAATTTGGGGATAACATAAAAATGTTAACATAAAGCCTCTCATGGGTCATAAGATCAAATGATATACTTAGAGCGAAACACAATGGAATATTGTGACTTGTCTTGGGATCAGTGTTTAGAGGGATAAGGGTCCCTCTATCCTTCTTATGCTGGTATAACACTTACATTTCACATTGTGTCAATGAATGTGATCAAAATCACTCTTACAGATAGCGTTGACCGTGATGGTACATAGAGAGATATGATAAGGAAATATCAATTTAGAAAGCGGTTTATGCAAAGAAACTTGAGAATGATTTGTATACATTACATCATAGAGAGACTCAAAATTCCGTACCCCTTAGAATACTCGTCCTCTACTCGCTCAATGAACCTCTATAAAACAAAAAGGGAAGGGTGTGGATACATCCAACCTACCACCTAAGGAAATTGAATCTCTTTCCATTGAAGAGAAGTTTGATGAATATAGAATAGAGTCTGAGTAGATAAAGTAACTCAAACTTAATTAATATGGTGAAATATCCCTTCTCATTAAAACTTGATGGTGGAAACCCACGTCTCTATCATAATGAATCCACCCCAAAAAGAAGTAATTGATCTTCCAAAAGGGTCATAACCCATTCATACAAAAAATTTGGATTTAGGAAACCATCTTATTGAACCTTAATAGTGAAATGATATCAAGATTTCCTACTAATAAGTTGAAATTTAGAGCCATGTTCGGTGAAATAACACTTTTCAGATCATATTAGATACTAATATAAGAAAAGGGTGATCAAACCATATCATCATCCAACCATAACCTCTACTTTATCATCTTAATAGCTATCAATTTCATAAAAAATTATAAAAACCAATGAGTAATTAGCTTCTTGAATATAATCCATGTAATGGTGATTCACACTAGTACAGCCAAGGTGGAATCCCTATCAAGAATGGTCAGATGAAACCCCTCCTCCACCCATCATTGAAAATATTAATTTCATTATCTTCAATGGAATAAAAGACCTATATCATTATCTTAAACATTTTCTGTCTCAATGTGGCCCCATTATGGGAACTTCAGACCAAAAAAGAGAATCCATGCTTAGATTATTCCAACACACACTATAGGAACCCATATTATTCTATTATGTAACTCTTCCATAGAGATTATTTATATGATGGATGGACCATTAAATGTAATTTCTTTATAAATTCATCTCTACTCTAAGTAATAAATTGATGATCAACCACACTACTGAAAATAATGAAAGAATAAGAGGGACATTGACTTAATCGCCTTATAGATGGGTCTAACCTATTCCCTAAACATGTATCTCATACAAGAGTAACTAATATATATTTTCATATAGAACCTCTTGGATTTATGATAGACATTGTCGATCCAATTTAAATATCTCATTGGATTCTAAAAGTTATCCACAATGGAACAATGATGGAGGTTTCTATCATACCTTAAAAGGATAAATATCATCTGGTTCTAAAACCCCAAGGAAAGAGGATTGGAAAAGAATAAATTGAAAAAAAATTGATGAATCAGATGAAAACTATGACACTAAAACTCAAGAAATATTACACAGTGCCTCCCTCTAAAAGGAAAAAAATTCCATCCCCACTAGGGTGTAAGGGAGGACTAGTGGATTCCAGAATATAATGATCAGATGAATAATGAGTATTGATTTTGAGAGGACAATATTTTAGGGTACATTATTGTATCTATAGAAAATAACCTCCTTGAAAAAACTATAATTTAGTAATCTTGATTAAATATTCTTCAATGAACACACTAATTAATTACTCTACCACATAATGTTGGGGTACATCATAAAAGAGTGATCTCTTTCTAAATAAATCTCCAAAAATATATTTGATATTATAAAACTTGAATTACGTAATCCAAAAGAATTAGTATATTCTATCTACCCAATATCAGAAGTATAAGGAGAATAGAAATAGGTCCCTTGGAAGAGTTGACAAAATATCAATGGTTGAATGAAAAAAAATTTAGTCAAACAAGTATATTCATTTCTCAGAGTACAAATAATTCAACCAATTTTGACCCAAGATATCTAATTTATAACTGATTCAACTCATTTAGTATTTTAGTACTCAAAAATCTAGTCTCTTAAGATCCAGTGTGACCAGTAAAAAAATAATGGTGAGAGATGAGAAACTGATTCCATTTCCTAAATCTATTTCATAATCTTCATCATTTTCTTCCATCATTGTTAGGATAATAAGAAATGCCCCATCTAATGGAATTATAGTCTATTTATAATTCTTTATATGAGTTTGTTCACCATGCCTGTTTTAGTTGTCTCATATTCCCACATTCCAAATGTGGGAAACTATAATCACTTTCATCATTGATGTCTTCTCCTTGATTGAAATTGGATGATGGGATGTCAGTTACTCCTTCCATGGATTCATTCATGGATATCGTTGCCTAGTCCAAGTCACTCTCAAAGATTAAAGTAATTTTTATTGAACCCATTCCTGATTCTGTATCTAGGAGGAATCTAGTAAATTATAGTATTATGTCATGAAAGGGAAGAAACGTTCATTTAGGAGAGTAGTCAAATTGGTAATCTTTAGGAATGTTTGGACATCGGGAACATTGGTCGACTGTGAATCATCCTATTTAGATGGAATATCATATGATTAATTTTTTGTATGAAACCCAAGCCATCATGTATCAATCTAGAGTAAATTAATGATTTATGAATAAGTATTCCAAGTATTTGTACCATAGGAATCCCATTTTTACTGCCTGGGTTAGGTATTATGTGTCAGGTCATATGTTTTACGTCTTTTGGATATGAATCTGTATGTCCTGGTAAGATGGATTAGGGAATGAGTTTAACATATTTTGGAAATTGGGTTGATTGATTGGAATGCGCCATGAGGGAGGATAAAGGAGGTGTGGACCAAAACTCCTTATGGAGGTAGTTATGGGTGGTGTGTCCCTGGGAGGTAAGATTTCACACCTACGTTTAACAATAGATCATAATGCCCTGGGGAGGCGGATTAGAAATTATGGATCCAAATATCCTATAGAAGTGGATTTGGGAGGTTTTTCCCTTAGATAGATTATGCCACAGATGAGTTTACTAATGGACCAGAATTCCCCATTGAGGTATATATGGAATTGTGTATCATAACACCCCATAGAGGAAGATCTATGAGGTGCATCCCTAAGAGGGAAGATGTCACACCTATGTATACCAATGGATCTGAATTCCTCAAGGACACAGATCAAGAATTGTGGATCTGAACACCCCAATGAGCTGGATACTATAGGTGTGTCCCTATAAGGGAAGATTTCACACTTGAGTTTTAAAATAGATCAAAAGAACCCAAATAGTTGGATCTGGAATTGTGGATCATAATTCCCTATGGAGGCAGATCCAAGAGGTGTGTCCCAATGAGGGAATATTTCACACCCGAGTTTATCAATTTCACGATTGAACCTTGGGGAGGCATCCAACATACCTATTATAGAATAAAGGGATAATAACCCATGTATTTCAGTGTTACATATTAAGTTCATTTGATAGGATCAATCCATGTAGTTTAACATCATGTGTTACGGACACCCATGTCATGAATGGAGCATCTATGATGGATGGTTTGGGGCTTATGCATTGAACATTCCCATCGTAATAGGAATTATCTTAAGGAATGGTGTTGGGATTAATCATGGAATATTCATAGAATCTATGTCACATCCAATGGAGGAGGTATGTTGGCATCCCATGATTCTTTAACATGGGTAATACTATGTTTATCACATAGGGTAGGCTTTGTAGGGTCATCTTGTTCCAATAGTATATGGGGGATCCTATGTTAATCACATAGGGCAAGGCAACAGTTTTACATCATGTTCTAAGGAATTTTTTGTGTACTTTAATATTGTATGACTACGAAATAGAACTAGGTAGATTAATTTCATTCTTTATGCACATGGAGGGACTCACTCCTCACCCTTATAAATTACATAACCACCGCTTATGCACCTCTATAAAATGAATTGTGTTATCTCTACCATGGATGAGTAGTCAATTAGAAGTCCAACATTAGGGTCCCTATGCATATAAGAAAAAGGAATTGTGGTACCCATTATTAGAGTAAATATGTATTATGGGGGCATATTCCACACTCATAGTAGATTGGGTGGACATAGGAGTTAGTGGCACTGGTCACATGGGTACTAGAGGTGTTGTCGAACCTATCCTAAGTTGGTATGAGTGACCTAGGAACTTAACCATCATGAAGGGGTATTAGTAGGAGGGAGTAAACATGGAGAGGATTATGATAATTTTTTCCCAAAGATTGGGGCCTCACGTATAGGTGGTTCGGGAATCTTAGGGGAATCACGGAGTTCAAGGGGTTTGTGAATGGGAAGGCTTTGTGAAACAGGTTTCCCCTATATTTGAATGAAGTTATGATCCCCATGTAGAGAGCTCTACAAGGCCTCAATACTTCGCAAAGCCTTAGGTGACATAGATGAACTTATTCATCAAAATAGGAAATGTGACTACAATAAAGACATCTCTATAATGGTTGGATGCTATCAATAACACAATGGTGTTGGTTTCCTAAAACATGGATACCTTGGGTAATACATTTTATATTTCACTCAAGAAGATCAGGGGGTTCAAAAACATGGAGCCATCATCAGAAGTCAAAAGGTTGTTTATACCCTAAAATGTCATATATTAGGGTGTATTTATAGAAATGGAGGTTTCTAAATGATTATAGGTCATCATGAAACTTTATTAACATTAACAATTGATGGGAACCATTAGTTTGAATGTTGATATGCAGAGATTATTATCAGGTGTGTGCACAGTCATGAAGAACATCACAACTCCAAATGATGTGGCATTTGTTTTACCTTATGGGGGCTTTTCAGTCATTAAGAACTCTCAAAATTGGTATTTATACCTTTTTATGATTCACATTAGGTCTCTATAATGTCACGAAGAGCTCTCTGAGGCTTGGTCCTTCGCAAGATTCATCTATTTGATAAGATGTGAATCGTCTTAAAACATACCCAATTAAAGGTATTTTGGTCCATTTTTTCTTGGGTTCACCATGAACCATACCTCACTTCCTTGAACTCTCCCATGGAAAATATACTTTGGTGCCAAAAAATTTCCCCCCTCATAATTATAACTGCAGGTAAAAAGTAGGGTTTGATTCTGAGGCATAATCACCAAAAATTTGCAATCAAATCCAATTCTGGAAGCTCATTTGTAGATCCTATTTGTGATTATCAATTCATGAAGACAACAATGAACCCACAGGTGGCCATATTCTTATAAATATAGTAAGGTCCCCTTATAAGTACCATAAAAATTTCACAAATAAAGTCATGATTTCTCTATTTTCTTGAAGATCACACACTTTGTGAGTTCTTTGTAGTTTACATCCCCATCATTCGTGATGCCCACCATCTCTGTGGTCGTAGATTCATAAATGGTTCCCCAAAGAACAAAACTTCATGAAAATACCTCCATGAACCATTCTCTATGGATATACCTTCATGAAACATGCTTATGAAAAACTTCAAACTCTTGAATGAAATGGACGTTGAATAAGATAATGTTGTTTCCACCCATTAGGAAGAGATGTCTGTAAAAATAATATTTGGGGAGAGAATCTAGACTAACTCAGATCATTTATCATTCATTGTTCTGTTATTAGAATCATAATGGGAGTGTCCACTAAAAAATAGTTTGGAACAGAATAGCATCTGACTAAGTGATTATTAATTCACCTTTTTCAAAAGTAGAGATGGGCCTTTCTACCTATTCAGAAGAACACTTGGATAGTACCAATGGCATAGGTCTATTGGGGGATAAATCCAGGTGTTACAAACATCACTCATGGTGAAAAATCTTATTAAAAATCCAATAATATTGATTGGTGGATTCGTTATGATGAGGCATCCCCCCCCCCCTCAATATGAGAAGATCCTCAAGGAAGTTTTTGGGGATCCATTGAAGGGGAGGACCAAAAACATATATCTATGTCAGGGTATAAACATAACAGTTTAATGTTCTATGGCCTATTTTTAAGGCACATCATGTTTTTAGTTTGAGGATGATCTATATTGAGTATGAATTTACGAGTCATCATAGTCTTCATAGTTTAACATCTACCACTACCAGGACAACAAACCAAAACTATTGAGTAGATGGTCATTCAGAACCAACACTTTCCATCTAAATAAAGGGTTGATTTTCATAATCATTGGGAATTTTTACCATATTTTTTAAATATAAATCCAATGATAATGTATATTGAGTTCCTTCCCACAATGAACATGTGGGAGGACCAAGAGAATATGTTAGTTATCTCAAGGGAATTGCTCAAGTTGGTTGAAGGGACCAACAAACATAAGCTAAGGATAAAGGATATCCCATTAAATAAATGATTCAGTTATTTCTTGAGTGAACCAATGTATGAGCTACATGAGGGGAATGAGGTAGAGAAAAGTATATCAGTGAGTCCACACACAGTTCATAGGGTATTCTAGTAGTGAAAGAATCACTCCAACTGGTAGATCTGGAAGGCATTCCAAAGGAAGCTATCACACCACCGCATAAATCATGAATATCCTATTGTTATATTTTTGGGGTTTCTTTCCTCACTAATCTATGGTTTGATTCTCCCTATGGGGGACACACGTCTAGGGGTTCATCTAAGAACCCTTATCATGGAAGTGATACTGGTGAAGGGGAAACACATCAATTTTCATGTCCATGTTTGGGTGAAGCTATAAAAGGTTCTCCACCACATTAGTCAGGGGAAGACTCTACATCATGTGTGCTATCCCTTATACTTGTTATATAGTTGGGAGGTCATGTATATTAGAGGATATGAATACCCAAACCCCATTTCCCCTCCCATGATGAACTTTGTTCTAGATATTTTTAATATCATCAAGAGTCACCCGCTCATGTTGGGATCAATGGATGTGTTGTAAAGTATTTTTCTAGTATAGAACTTCATGTTTCACTCATTACCCCTCTCAATGGGGAAGGTTTCAAATGATGGTACATGTAAAATCAAGAAGTGATCATACCTCTTGTCCTATCAAGGTAGGGTACAAGTGGTGAGGGTCGACTACAAGACAATTTTTCATTCATACAACCTGCACCAGTTCAGAAAGAAAAATGGTTTCTTTCAGTGGTTCACTCAAAATGTGTATATAGAGGTGATTCACAAGTAATAACCATTAGTAATTTGGAAAAAATATCACATATTCATGTGTGATTATGGAAAAGGGTGAAATGAGCTTCCACCACCTATTACCACCTTCCAACTCTTGCATGAATATGTGCTATGTTGGGAGATCATATATCCAGGGTAGATTATAAGGCATTGAACCACCTAGGATGATGAAGTACATGACCTAAAAATGTAGGTTCATGGGATAGTGGTTGAAAGAGTTCAACTTGGGTATGGAATTGGTCTATTGGGTAGAGGAATGACTACATGGTCGATGGTTCTTATCATAGTGCAAGAGGAGTCTGGAGGGTGAGGAGTAGCACAAGGCATAGATCTCCATGGGAAATGGCCATTAGCGGAAGGAAAACACTTTAGGGAAGATATGAGGAAATTTTATCAAACTATGGGGAAGTGGATGTGTTATTCATATGTCCCTAGTGATGCAGTCTTCCATGATTCTTGATATAGTAGGGGGCTCTTTAGAAAGTTCAACACTCTCCATGAGATATGGTGGGATCTCAATTGAGAGGGGAAATTCCTTACTACGATGGTTCATTCTTGGGGAATCTTTCATGTTCCTAGGAAGGACGTAGTAAAATAAATAATAGAGCAGAAGTATTTGGTCCCCTTTCAATGTATTTTTCATCCACTAACCACTCAATCAAAGGTTGCTTAGGGGATGACAGACTCTTCATAAATCTTGGCCAGTATGATATCTACTTGTGCATACCTATAGTGAGACTTGGATGAGTCCTATAGGAGGGATTCCTACCAGGACTCTCCCACTAAAATAGTTTATATTCTTAACTTGGTAAGTACTCTAATATCATATTCTTTGAAAGCTTCCAAACCCCTAAGAGAATTTTTTTAACTCTTCTCATACTTACACAGGGATTGGTGAGGATGGAGTAGGGGGAGTTTGTTGTGAACATTATGTATATGTAGGGTGAAACTAAACCCTAGAAGAGGAGAGTATGCAGGCCCTCTCGTATGTTGTGTCTCTGGGTGGACAACCATCAATTGTGTCGATGCCTATCATGGAGGCAATGACCATAGAGTGAATTACCTTATTAGGGGGATTACACATGAACAAGTATGATATCCTCATCAAATTATATTACTCATGTAATCCTCTTCCCGCTTGTTAATGTTTTTTCTAGTCTTCTTATCTATTCTGATTTTGGAAGAATCTTTTTAGAATAGAAGTTCATAGTATGTTTTTGCTTCATCTTCCATCATCAAAATATAAGTCAGCAGTTCCTCGGGATCATGAAGCGATAGTAGGTGTTATTATCCTCTCTAAAATAGATTAGGTTCCTTCCATGGTTGGTTCAACCATAGAGGTTCCATTTTAATGGATCACTGAGATCACTCCCTTGATAGAGGGGGGAAATATAGTGCTCAGTAAGAGGATAGCTAAAGGAGCAGTGGTGGTAGAGCTTATGATGGTGGTCCCACCATAGGTGGCTATTTGAGCTAAATCCATAATGGAGGAAGTGGAAGTTCTTCTAGTAGATGGGATGACTATGTAGATTATGTTGTATGTTCCTGATCTAAATTTTCCACTATTTTTAGTTGTATGAGCTAAAGCTCAAATTGTTACACCAACAGGGGCATCTGAGGATGTCGGGAAGGTCATATCCACCTCGTTTGTACCACATAAGGTAGCAGAGGCTATTTATGCAGGTGAAGGAGTTGATGAGTGTAACAGCCCGAGATTTTATGAAAAATATTCTTTTTATTTCACTAATGTCTTGTGTTGTACGCTACACCAAAAGGAGCTTGCACAACACGCATCCTTGACTTGCCTTGCATTACATGCAATCGCGACCTTCCTCGATAGCGTGTGTAGTACGCAATAACGAGTTTCACTAAACAGCGATATGCTATTAAAATGTTATTAAAACTAGCCGTTATGAATAGTAATAACCACTTTTTGAAATTTTGTAAATTTTATTATTCAAAATGGATTTCATTTTTGGATTCGGAGTATCGAATTTAGCCTAAGGTGAAATTTTGGTACATTTCGGATAACTTTCATATTCTGATGAATAGTGAAAATTACTAAATTTTAATTAAAAACAACTTTTTTAATCGAAATTATTAATAGTGATAAATTATTAATTTGAGTGGTTTTAAAGTATATTTAGAATATATTTTTACAATTTAATACAATGTTGGTCATTGGTTGTAATTTCACATTTAAACCAGACATAATCAAGTGTCAATCTTTTGATAGATATTGTTTCTTAAAAACACGCTATTTGTTTTAACAGCGGGATTTAATTATAAAATTAATTAATGCAACTTTTGTGTTGTGAATTTGGTAAAATATACTTCATTTTTGAATTTGGAATATGAAATATATCTTAGGATGAAATTTTGGCATTGTTCTGAAAAACATCAATTTTTGATGAATAGTGAAACTACTAAGTGGTAGGTTAAAAACTGAATTTTGCATAAAACTTAATTTTACCGCTTCTGTGAATGGAATTTCGAAAATCCGAGAGACACGGTTAATATCAAGGACTAAAATGTGGTTCAATGAGATGAAAATAATTTTTTGGTGAATAGTAACTTTTTACTTTTTTTTACCGCGGTTAATAGTAAATAGGGTAACTAAGGGTAAATATGATATTAATATTACCCTAACACATGTCCTAATTCTATTGGACAAGTGTATTTCGACCAAAAACAAACTTAGGAATAAAATATGACCATTTAGGCCCACTTGGATTAGATTAGGACATTTATTATTAATTTATTTAAAGAAAGGTTAAAATAGTTAAAATCAAAGTTTAATAAGTAAATAATTTTTAATATGGGGTTATACATAAGATAAATTCGATTGTAAATATTCATTAGAAAGATAAAAAGATTTCCTACATGATGGTATTTTATTTGTAATTTTTAGACATCAAATAATTTAATTTATTTATGACACAACGACGATGCAGTAATTATCTTATTAATGAAATATTGACATAATTGATGTTATAAACACCAAAATAAATGTAATTTGAGATTTTTTATGAATTCCACTAATTTTCTAGGTTGCTATGATATATTAATGTTGATTTAATCAACTTGGTTAGAACATTTAATTCTGTTATGACTTTCACAAAAATCATATATCAAATAGTGTCAAAATTGACACAAAATAGTTGTTAAATCAAATATTATATTATTAATTGTTATTGTATTCCTAAAAATCTAAGTTTCGGCCAAATGACTTAGATAAGGATATATATATTAATAATAAACAATTTGGGGTTAGTTTGGCATGTTATAGTAATATTATTAACCATATAGTGAAAGAAAAAAAAAGACATGGTAAAAGTTAAATTATTTAACTTAGAGTTAAATTTAATTGATAAGGTTAAAATAATATCCTAAACTTGTCTAAATTCTATTGGTTGATAGGATTTCGACCCCTCCCCACCTTATCTTCGAAATAAGACGCTTTGGAACCATTATAAACCGATTTTGACTTTAATATAAAATAATATTTTGAGATATTCCTAAGGTGCCCCTCTCCTCCCTTATAAAAGGACACCTCATCCCCTTCCTCCTCACACCAATTTGAGCACTCAAGCTCGGCCAACCCCTGCCAATTTCTCCTCTCCACTTCCCTAGCAACATCCTAGAGGTTCTTTTCTTCCTCAAAGACCAATTTTAGTGCCCTAAGAGGAGGTCTCAAAGAGGCACTTCAAAGAAGAGGTAATTACCATTACCAATTCTTTCATCTTTATTTCTTCTTCCACTTCTTCTTCTTAGGTTGTTTCATTATGAAGTAATAACATCAGTATCACTCATATACTGATATGTTATTATAAGTATGAAACAAGCCTATTTCACCATCTATCCATCCTACGGAAAAAGAAATCACCGCGCGTGCGTACGTACGGAATACCGTCTCCACGCCGTGGTGTAATCTATTTTCCACCACCACCTTACATGGATGGGTATAATGGTGTAAAGAATAACTATACATAGTTATTAAAACATCATATTGATTCTGATATATTGTATAATCCACTCCAATTCAATTCAATATTTATAGAAATGATATCATCGCTCGTGCGTACGTACGGAATACCGTCTCCACGACGCGATGAGATTCATTCTCCGTGTTAACCATTTAAGAATGATTATAATGTATATATAAGAAATAATAATGAAATATATGACATTATAAAGCTACTGGATTTATTTATATATATACATATGTATGTCATCTACTTACTTCCATTTCAAGACAATAAGGAAAGGAAAACAGCGTTCATGCGTACGTATGGACTACCGTCTCCATGAATGGTGTTTTTCATTCTATTTATCTACCTATTATATATATATATATATACTGAATATATATGATATATAAATCATATTTTATATTCTGGATGTAAGTAAATCATGATATAAGTAATAATGATGTCAAGAACAACAAGTCAAAACACCTACGATAAATGAAACGATTTTACCCAAAACGCTTCTTTAACATGGAATTTACAAAAGAACGGGTAATATAATGTCATAAGTGAACCATATATGATATCATAACAATGAATATGATTCTGTAATAAGTCAATAACATGATTTAAATCATTATACAGGAGGTTCAGACACTTACAAAGCAAGTCGGACCTAAGGTAAGGGAAATATCACAATCTCATTTTTATCCGATATTGTTTATTCGTAAGTATTTATTGGGGTGTATTTTATCATCCACATCCATGTTTTATCAATATGTAATATTATTTCCATCCACCTAAAATTTTTTAAATCCATTTTTACCCTTCGGTGAGTTTTTAGTAATACGTATGAAAGGAATCTTTTGTCGTTTTTCGTACGAGGTACTTTTTGACTTTTCCGACAAAAGTACGAAGAATGTTTTTTTTAACTTATACGGCATGAATGGATTTTTAAAACATTACTTCAAAGAAGCTTCCTTTACAAGTTTTCAAGTTTATTTTTAATCAACTTCTTTTATTTTAAAGTTGTATGACATGTTATGAAAGGAAAAATGTTTTTGAAGAAGAAAGGATATTTTCCTCAAGAATTCAATTCAAGTGTTTTATCAAAATTATTTTCCATCTAAGATAATAAAGGGTTCTGTTTCTATCCATATTTTTACATTGGTTTGACTATGTTGTGATGGAATTATGTTTATGAATTCCTTTATCATATATGAATTGATTTATGATGTCATGATGTTTCAAGAATCCCATTTTTGTTATATGTGTTATGCGATGATGTATGTTTTATGATTATGTGGCACACATAAGAAAGGATTCATTATAAGATGGGTGGGACCTATATCTCCCTCCAATGCATTGGGTAATGATTTTATATCTCATGAGATAGACATGGCTGGAACGGAAGGTTATTTCGGTTCAGTGATACAGGACTGAAACGAGGAGTGAACTCGGTTCAGAAAGGGACTTTGTCCACTAAGATAGTCTTGGCAATGAGTCATGACTAACAAGAAATGATTTTCCATGATTATGTGTGCATGCCACAAAGTTTCAAGTTTTATGTTATGATTATGGGGATCTCATTTTCACTTCTATGATTTATTCCATGTTAAGATATTATGATCGCTTTTGCAGGTTTTGATTTTCATAAAGATATGATATGATTTTTATTTCCTTTATTTTCCCTTGCTGAGCATTTGAGCTCACCCTTTTATGTTTTCTTTTCCCCAGGATATAAAGAAAGGTTTTAGGTATAAAAAAAAGAAGATCTTTATGGGAGATATTGAAGATCTTTCAACACGATTAGAAGATTACGTTCCGAGTTTCCAAAGACACTAAACTATTACGGTCCTTGTGTGTGTGTTTTTGTTATGTACTAAGTATTCCGAAAAAGTAATGTAAAGTCCATGTACGTCAAGATACGGGTCTCTACAGTTGGTATCAGAGGAAAGGTTTAGTCAACCTTTGGAAACTAGGATGCGAGAACTTTAGTGAGATCCCTAGAGATATTTCTAAGGTATGTCTAGGGATGTCCCTAAGGTTAAGTATACGTATAGGTTATAGTACTAGAATTACGCTAACGGTCATAGAATTAAACCTAAGATGTTAGATATTGAAGGTACTCCCCCTTTATTATGTTGTTTTCCCTAGCATGATTTTTTCCTCTCACACTATTCTTTTTGGGGTTTAGACGATGGCTGGAACCCGAAGGAACCGTGTTGATCAATGCAATGGACAATGCAATGATTTCCCTCCTGAACAAACAAATGTTATGGGAGATGGAGTGCAAAATCTTATTGCTATACTTACACAAGCTATGAATCATTCTGGACTTCCAAATGAGCAGAGAAGGGAACAATATTCTATTGAGTCCTTCATGAGGCAACGTCCACCTTCTTTCAGTGGGTCTTCTGATCCACTTGTGGCTGAACAATGGATCAGTACTACTGAAAAGATATTTTCAGTTCTTCAATGTTCTGAACATGATAAAGTCATCTTAGCAGTATATCGTTTGGAAGGTGAAGCTGATCAATGGTGGAATCTTATCAAGAATATGAGGCCAAGAGATGAAATGGAGTCCATGGAATGGGACGAGTTCATGAACTTGTTTTTCAGAAAGTACTTCCCTCGTATTCTTCGAACAAAGATGGAGAAAGAGTTTCTTGAACTGAAGCAAAGGGACGATGAATCTGTTGGTACCTATAAAGAAAATTTTACAAGACTTGCAAGGTATGCTTCTGGAATTATCATCCAACCTGAAAGTAAAGTTGATCGATTTTTCAGTGGCTTAAAACCAAGTCTTCGAAGGGCATTAGCTATAAGAGACTTCAATAGCTATGAAGAAATTGTGCGTTGTGCTATCAAGGTAGAAATGGAAGTTGGTGTTACATATCCATCTCATGGTTTTGACAAGAAACGAAAGATGGAGTTCAAGGAGAAATCTAAGAATAATGGTGAAAAGAAGATGAATGTTTCCTTATGCACAAAGTGTGGAAAGAAGCATGGTGGATATTGTCTTAAAGGGACTAGAAAATGTTTTAAGTGTGGAAAAGAAGGTCATCGAGCAGCTGAGTGTCGAAGTAATGGAAAAAAGGTTTCTAATGATGTGAATAAAGTAAACACTGCAGAGAACGCACCACCAACACTTCAATGCTTCAAGTGCAAGGAAATGGGGCATTATGCTAATAATTGCTCTAATCCAAGGGTTAGTGATGATCAACATGAGCAACCACTGAAGGCAAAGGACAAAGGGAAATCACATGTGATCACTATTGGCAATGTTGAATATGAAAACGATGTGGTGGAATGATTAAGTGTTTATGTAATGGGATTCCAAAATAATGTTGTATCATTGAGTAATGCAATATTTATTGATGTGGTATTCAAAGTGATTGAGATATTTTTTGGAAATAAGATGATATGCGCATAATGAAGACGAGAAAATGAAATGTTTAATAGTATTCATGATCTCATGATTGATATAAGGACTAAGTGATATCATGGTTTGAGTATATAGAATTTTGAGGATTTTGGTAACTTTTAACTGCACTCATGTTTTCACTAAGGTATTCAAGAGAATACACGATTAAGGACTTTGAATGTTTGGAATGTGACCAACAAGACATATCTTATGATATGTGGGGATCAACGACAGTATTAAATCTCTGGTAATCGTTGTCACTATATTATGAGAGTGGACTGCAGTATTATGTATAAGCCTAAAGATTAGACTGGATTATGTTGGACATAAGTTAGTATTGTTTAAGGATAGAAGATTTTTGATATTATTGATGGGATGTTATAGTAACGTAGTTCTAGAAAAAGGGACAACATGCAGGACGGGCGACAGCCCATCGCTTCGGACAAGGTTGTAGGAATCGAACCCACAACCGAAGTGCGACTGGCCTTTATCGCCTACCACTGGCCTACAGGAAGTCCCTGTTTAGTAGAAACTAGTTTTATTATATTAAGCAGTATGATATATGAAGTATAAGTCCATTTTAGGAACCATATGTGATTAATCTCACTATAGATCGACTTATGTATATAATTTTTTCTAACCTTTTGTTTGGGACAGATGGAATGACCCGTCATTCTATCAAATGATCTGCTAACACTTCACGAATAACAAATTCAACTTCATTTATTTAAGAGATGAATTGGAAATTGTTCAAGGCATGAACAACAGTGAGATTGTACCAAAATAAAGAAAGTATTTATTCTAATTCAAATTTTCAACTTTAGGGAAATGATCTTGAAAACCAAAAATGTTGTCCTAGTGATCTTATACCTGATGAATCAGATGGTACCTTAGATCGTCACAAATTTATGGATTTGTGATTACTGGATTTTCCATAGCCATGTTCTCTACCACTCTCCATCAGAACATGATGGTTAGATTTCTCTTCCATATCCATATTTTCACCTATGTGGAAACCCAATGATTAGTTTATCTGGGTAACCGTTACGTTTCATACTTTTGTTTTTAAAGATTGGTTTTGATATTCCTTTTTACGATGTGGGTTTCTATTAAAGAAACTTTCGAATAGTAAACCATTTATAACCCCGACGAATTTCGAGGGCGAAATTCATTTTAAGGGGGGTAGAATGTAACAGCCCGAGATTTTATGAAAAATATTCTTTTTATTTCACTAATGTCTTGTGTTGTATGCTACACCAAAAGGAGCTTGCACAACACTCATCCTTGACTTGCCTTGCATTACACGCAATCGCGACCTTCCTCGATAGCGTGTGTAGTACGCAATAACGAGTTTCACTAAACAGCGATATGCTATTAAAATGTTATTAAAACTAGCCGTTATGAATAGTAATAACCACTTTTTGAAATTTTGTAAATTTTATTATTCAAAATGGATTTCATTTTTGGATTCGGAGTATCGAATTTAGCCTAAGGTGAAATTTTGGTACATTTCGGATAACTTTCATATTCTGATGAATAGTGAAAATTACTAAATTTTAATTAAAAACAACTTTTTTAATCGAAATTATTAATAGTGATAAATTATTAATTTGAGTGGTTTTAAAGTATATTTAGAATATATTTTTACAATTTAATACAATGTTGGTCATTGGTTGTAATTTCACATTTAAACCAGACATAATCAAGTGTCAATCTTTTGATAGATATTGTTTCTTAAAAACACGCTATTTGTTTTAACAGCGAGATTTAATTATAAAATTAATTAATGCAACTTTTGTGTTGTGAATTTGGTAAAATATACTTCATTTTTGAATTCGGAATATGAAATATATCTTAGGATGAAATTTTGGCATTGTTCTGAAAAACATCAATTTTTGATGAATAGTGAAACTACTAAGTGGTAGGTTAAAAACTGAATTTTGCATAAAACTTAATTTTACCGCTTCTGTGAATGGAATTTCGAAAATCCGAGAGACACGGTTAATATCAAGGACTAAAATGTGGTTCAATGAGATGAAAATAATTTTTTGGTGAATAGTAACTTTTTACTTTTTTTTACCGCGGTTAATAGTAAATAGGGTAACTAAGGGTAAATATGATATTAATATTACCCTAACACATGTCCTAATTCTATTGGACAAGTGTAATTCGACCAAAAACAAACATAGGAATAAAATATGACCATTTAGGCCCACTTGGATTAGATTAGGACATTTATTATTAATTTATTTAAAGAAAGGTTAAAATAGTTAAAATCAAAGTTTAATAAGTAAATCATTTTTAATATGGGGTTATACATAAGATAAATTCGATTGTAAATATTAATTAGAAAGCTAAAAAGATTTCCTACATGATGGTATTTTATTTGTAATTTTTAGACATCAAATAATTTAATTTATTTATGACACAACGATGATGCAGTAATTATCTTATTAATGAAATATTGACATAATTGATGTTATAAACACCAAAATAAATGTAATTTGAGATTTTTTATGAATTCCACTAATTTTCTAGGTTGCTATGATATATTAATGTTGATTTAATCAACTTGTTTCGAACATTTAATTCTGTTATGACTTTCACAAAAATCATATATCAAATAGTGTCAAAATTGACACAAAATAGTTTTTAAATCAAATATTATATTATAAATTGTTATTGTATTCCTAAAAATCTAAGGTTCGGCCAAATGACTTAGATAAAGATATATATATTAATAATAAACAATTTGGGGTTCGTTTGGCATGTTATAGTAAGTTTATTAACCATATAGTGAAAGAAAAAAAAAAGACATGGTAAAAGTTAAATTATTTAACTTAGAGTTAAATTTAATTGATAAGGTTAAAATAATATCCTAAACTTGTCTAAATTCTATTGGTTGATAGGATTGCGACCCCTCCCCACCTTATCTTCGAAATAAGACCCTTTGGAACCATTATAAACCGATTTTGACTTTAATATAAAATAATATTTTGAGATATTCCTAAGGTGCCCATCTCCTCCCTTATAAAAGGACACCTCCTCCCCTTCCTCCTCACACCAATTTGAGCACTCAAGCTCGGCCAACCCCTGCCAATTTCTCCTCTCCACTTCCCTATAAACATCCTAGAGGTTCTGTTCTTCCTCAAAGACCAATTTTAGTGCCCTAAGAGGAGGTCTCAAAGAGGCACTTCAAAGAAGAGGTAATTACAGTTACCAATTCTTTCATCTTTATTTCTTCTTCCACTTCTTCTTCTTAGGTTGTTTCATTATGAAGTAATAACATCAGTATCACTCATATACTGATATGTTATTATAAGTATGAAACAACCCTATTTCACCATCTATCCATCCTACGGAAAAAGAAATCACCACGCGTGCGTACGTACGGAATACCGTCTCCACGCCGTGGTGTAATCTATTTTCCACCACCACCTTACATGGATGGGTATAATGGTGTAAAGAATAACTATACATAGTTATTAAAACATCATATTGATTCTGATATATTGTATAATCCACTCCAATTCAATTCAATATTTATAGAAATGATATCATCGCTCGTGCGTACGTACGGAATACCGTCTCCACGACGCGATGAGATTCATTCTCCATGTTAACCATTTAAGAATGATTATAATGTATATATAAGAAATAATAATGAAATATATGACATTATAAAGCTACTGGATTTATGTATATATATACATATGTATGTCATCTACTTACTTCCATTTCAAGACAATAAGGAAAGGAAAACAGCGTTCATGCGTACGTACGGACTACCGTCTCCATGAACGGTGTTTTTCATTTTATTTATCTACCTATTATATATATATATACTGAATATATATGATATATAAATCATATTTTATATTCTGGATGTAAGTAAATCATGATATAAGTAATAATGATGTCAAGAACAACAAGTCAAAACACCTACGATAAATGAAACGATTTTACCCAAAACGCTTCTTTAACATGGAATTTACAAAAGAACGGGTAATATAATGTCATAAGTGAACCATATATGATATCATAACAATGAATATGATTCTGTAATAAGTCAATAACATGATTTAAATCATTATACAGGAGGTTCGGACACTTACAAAGCAAGTCGGACCTAAGGTAAGGGAAATATCACAATCTCATTTTTATCCGAGATTGTTTATTCGTAAGTATTTACTGGGGTGTATTTTATCATCCACATACATGTTTTATCAATATGTAATATTATTTCCATCCACCTAAAATTGTTTAAATCCATTTTTACCCTTCGGTGAGTTTTTAGTAATACGTATGAAAGGACTCTTTTGTCGTTTTTCGTACGAGGTACTTTTTGACTTTTCCGACAAAAGTACGAAGAATGTTTTTTTTAACTTATACGGCATGAATGAATTTTTAAAACATTACTTCAAAGAAGCATCCTTTACAAGTTTTCAAGTTTATTTTTAATCAACTTCTTTTATTTTAAAGTTGTATGACATGTTATGAAAGGAAAAATGTTTTTGAAGAAGAAAGGATATTTTCCTCAAGAATTCAATTCAAGTGTTTTATCAAAATTATTTTCCATCTAAGATAATAAAGGGTTCTGTTTCTATCCATATTTTTACATTGGTTTTACTATGTTGTGATGGAATTATGTTTATTAATTCCTTTATCATATATGAATTGATTTATGATGTCATGATGTTTCAAGAATCCCATTTTTGTTATATGTGTTATGCGATGATGTATGTTTTATGATTATGTGGCACACATAAGAAAGGATTCATTATAAGATGGGTGGGACCTATATCTCCCTCCAATGCATTGGGTAATGATTTTATATCTCATGAGATAGACATGGCTGGAACGGAAGGTTATTTTGGTTTAGTGATACAGGACTGAAACGAGGAGTGAACTCGGTTCAGAAAGAGACTTTGTCCACTAAGATAGTCTTGGCAATGAGTCATGACTAACAAGAAATGATTTTCCATGATTATGTGTGCATGCCACAAAGTTTCAAGTTTTATGTTATGATTATGGGGATCTCATTTTCACTTCTATGATTTATTCCATGTTAAGATATTATGATCTCTTTTGCAGGTTTTGATTTTCATAAAGATATGATATGATTTTTATTTCCTTTATTTGCCCTTGCTGAGCATTTGAGCTCACCCTTTTATGTTTTCTTTTCCCCAGGATATAAAGAAAGGTTTTAGGTATAAAAAAAAGAAGATCTTTATGGGAGATATTGAAGATCTTTCAACACGATTAGAAGATTACGTTCCGAGTTTCCAAAGACACTAAACTATTACGGTCCTTGTGTGTGTGTTTTTGTTATGTACTAAGTATTCCGCAAAAGTAATGTAATTTCCATGTACGTCAAGATACGGGTCTCTACAATGAGGGTCCATTTATGATAATACATTTCCATCCACTAACACCCTAGGACATGCACATAGATTATATTTACATTAATGTGTTGTCGGTCTTCCCTCAATATGAGAATCCGCTTCCCAATGACTTTAAGGATTCAAACTCGCATGCCACCTAAGAGAAATGGATTGATAGTTGAAAAGAAGGGAGTAATATTCAGGTCTTCATGGCCCATAACAAAATATCCAAACATACAGTTGGTGTGGGATCTCTCCACCATTGTCTATTCATCCTGGGAAACTATGTAGTGGACTCCAGAAACATTCACACATTGGATTGAGACTTCCTTATCAAACAATCACATGCTAAATGGAATGTTCTCTAAATTTCTGGGAAGAAGTACTAACCTGGGGACTCTAAGTCACCTGATGCATATTAAGGGGATATCACCCTCTCATAGGGAATGGTTATGGTGCATGAAGTATTCACTGCTTCCCAATACATGAATGTGGAAAATATGACTGCTCAGTTAGTGGAATCTAAGGCCAAGGTGGAAGAGGTGACATCCTTGATGGATGAATGTCAGGTTGAGTAGAAAATTATATGGATCAAGGATGAAGAAGCCCTCCCCAAAGTCAAAAAATAGAATGAATACCTAGAAGAGTGGTAGTGCACACTGGGGGCCACTCAGCAGATGCTGGTTGAGCACGAATGCTTGATCATCGAGGTTAATGTTTAAGTGGATTTTGAAAATTAGAGGCTCTAACAAGCGAATGACCTAATAATAATTTTTTTTAACTTATACATTCTTTAACCTGTTTTTTTTTCATTATTATTGGACTTCAATCATATTATTGATATAACCAATGACCAATCACTAAGCTCATATGACTCATTTCAGTGCATGAAACAATGTTTGACCATGTGATTTATCATTCATATAATAGTTTCAAAAAATCATAACTCAAGGTATCCATTTACTGATTGAACATTTAGAATATTTAGGCTAGGAGAGGATGTGGCTAGTGAGAAGGTATCTCTGAACAATTGACATTCTCGTATTATGTGCACTACTATTCTAAACGGATAACTCTAGGGAAATTTAATTCCACTTGAACAAAGGGTAATGGAAATTACAAGTTACAATGCCCGATATTTGGAACATGATGGGATTTTTGTGGTGATATGGAAAAATTTATATCCATCTTTGAAACACAACATCTATAACATTGAGCCATGTTTGGGTACAAAAAAATAGAGGGTCTACTACTGACCAAGTTGAAAACATGTAACATGTCTGCAAATATCATCCAATGTCCTCTATGGAATTGGCCTAGGATTTTAGTTGCGCAATTTTGTATGGGAACCATTTCTGTTAGTGGGATCGTTCAGACATGAAAGAGGATGAGGATCCAGATAAAGGGACATGCAACGGGTGGAGATGTAGTGATGGAATGATTGAATGGATTCCAATCCTATAGGAATTACGCCACAATAAATTTCAGCTCATTGGTGTAGGTGTATCAGTCTAAATGAATGTAAAACTCATGTCCTGGTGGATTTTTATTGCAGATGTGGAGCGATGGTCTAAGGGAATACAAGATGTGTTTGGTGAACAACACTAGTTGAAAAGGGGTTCCCTGGAAAGGGACTAAGTTTCCTCATAGTTGTATTTCATCTAATTAGGATGATGAACACACATTTTGAAATCATAAAGTGAGGATGAGGAACCTTCATTTTAACTTCATATGGTGATGAAGAAGTATCACATATTTTAACATCAAATGATCAGGATGTAGTTTGTGGGGCTTATACTCTGAGCCACCCATCCTTTAATCCTTATTTCAAGCCAAGTGGGAATACCATGTTCATTATAAGGGTTAGGGTTATAGTTTAAAATATTGTGAAAGTATGTGAATTATACTCATCAAACTACTTGAGAAGAAGGAATAAGGGGTTCCACAATAGAGGTATTCTCTATGGAGGTCGATAAGGAAAAGGAAATTCATGAGACCCCACCCTATGAAAAATAATATAGTTTGAGTCGCACATAGTTTAGGGTTATGATTCTTAGATTGTATGGTTTTATCATTGGGGATATCTACGGGATAAGGTAAAGGTATCCCAACATGAATGGAGAGGTCTAGAAGTCCACCTGTCACATGGGATTTCATGGAGTCATTTTACATTCACACATTTTATGGTCATGATTGTTGGACCATCACTCTCATTTTAAGGTCATAGATCTTGTACCGAAGGGATTTCTGTCTCAAATAGATATGTGTGGTGTGGTAGAGTTATAAAATATCATGTGACTAGAGGTGCAAGGATTCCCAATACTATGAAACACATTCTTGAGACCACTTGAACATGGGTTAGATTCATGATTCTTGGACATAGAATCCTAGTTTGAGGTAATAAAGTTCAAACCATACTGCATCCTAAAGTTATTAGTGTGGGATAAAAGAGTAATAACATGATGAGAAACAAGGGAAAAATGAGACCATGTTCCATGGGAGACATAAGGGGAAGGTTACATATACATTAAGGTCATGGTGCTTGTACATGGGATTCTTTTTTATGTTCCAAAAGTATGGACCATGGATTTTAGTTTAAGCTCATGAAGCTCTGACCAAGGGTCGCGTATCTAAATAGAACATGTCTGACATCTAATGAGGAGAACCTGGCCTGAATGGAAGTGCCTAGGATGCCACCTGATTCTATGGAAAACATCTCTGAGACAACTCACTCATTGTTTATGTTCATGATGATTGGAACATAGCTTTCAGTTTAACGTTATAATGCTTGGACCTAGAGTGGGTACTTGAGAAGGAATTGTGTAGCACATAAGAATGAAATCCTGATGGGAATGGAGGTCCATGGAAGAGAAATGCCACATAACAAATTACTAGGGTGATTCTCACATAGTCTAATGTAATGATTCTTAGACATGGACTCCTAGTATAAGTTCACAAAGATGAAACAATATATTTTAGTTTAACATCATGATGCTTGGAAAAATGATATTTGGGCATCCCAAGGATATTTACATGACATGAAAGGGTGATAACCTAATGAAAATTGATGGGTGAAGTGAGATTATGTCACAAGAATCATGAAAAATTGTACATTCGGTTGACACACGGGAAAGGGAAATGAAGGGGAAATATGGTAATCCGATGAAGGAGGATAGACCCAAGATGAAATATCTGGGCATAATTACATATCTTATAAGGAAGGGAATCAATCTATATGTTTTTTTAGAACATGGAATTGTAAGATACAGATGCGAGAAGGAGTCTAGAATCTAAAATGAGGATATTTAATCTTCCCATACTAAGATATGAAGCATCCCAAATCCACATGGGGTAGGGGTACATTTTAAAATCATATAACGAGGACATTTGTTTCATCCCATATTTGACATATGTGTCATCCTGGTTTGATACAGGGTAAAATAATCTCCGATGAAGAGGCATCCTGAATTTTACATGAGGTAAGGATACAATTTAATGTTGAGTGATGAGGATGATAAAGGGGATTCTTCATTGAGCTTCCCATTATATCCGTTATCATATAAGGATATGAGGTCATTTTATCCCACATAATGTGACCATGTAAATGAGTAGGTTTTATACCTTAAGGTGTTCCCATGGGACATTTTTCGGAGATAGCATAGTAGGAAATGGTGGGTTTCATTGTGAATCTATAATGGGGCCCAAAGAAAAAAATTATAGGAATCCCTACATATCCCATAAAGATTTGTAGCAAGCCACAAATAGTTATGGAACATGATGGATTCATGGGATCACTGGAAAACTGGATATGTATATAACCACATCGATGAGGGGTGAATGAACACAACATTGGTTCATATTCCTTAGACCAATTGTAAATAGTCTATGGTCATAATTCTCAATACATGTGTTAGGGGTATTTGATGATGTTAATGGGTGAAAAGAGTTAAAACTCAGTGTGATTGGAGGAAAAGATGCCTTACCACAAAATTAATTCCTGAATATAGTTTCCCATTGTTGGTGGTTATATGGTCTTCACCATGGAAATTAGTTTAGAGTTATGATGCTTGAACTTTGGGTGAACAGTCTATGGTTGTGTTTCATGGACCAATGATAAATAGTTTAAATTCATGATGCTGGGAATAGAGGAGTTTTTTAAGGGTAGTTGTGTGGAATGAAATAGGGTGAAATATACATGAATAGAGGTAATAAGACCACGTACCTCATAAGTACCATGAAAAAAATAGCACATAGTTTATGGTTGTAATGCTTAGATTTTGGAAATGTAACAGGGAAAATATTTTAAATTCATAATTCATGGTCTACATAAATTCTTGTTTCAAGGGTATATTTGTGGTAAATAATAGGCAAAACAAAACATGAATGGTGTTAAGGAGTCTTGGATACCATATACACACCTTGAGATAGACTACACACCATTTAAGGTTGTGATGTTGGGACCATGAATAGGTAAAATGGGATGAAGTGTTTGTAAATTTTCCACTGGACATGAAATAAAATGTCTTGGTGTATTTACATATCCCATGATGATGGGAATCAAGCCATACGTAGGTCAGAAACATGGAATAGTATAAGACCAACATCGGTGAGGGAAATTCACTCTTGAGAGGGATTTGAGGCATCCCATGATTATCATGGGGAATCCAATGTTTAGATCATGGGGTAAAGTTTTTGATCATCTCATACATTCCATAAATGAAATCCCAATTATATATGGGGAATAAATTATCATATCATCCCACACCTATCGATTGAGGTATCCCAGTCTTATATGAGATAAATCATCTCTCATTAAGAGGCATCCTGAATTTATATAGGGTAGGATAATAGTTTAACATTATGTTCTATGGATGATAGGATTTTCAATTTATATTTATACAACCTATACTATAGGAGGAAAATAGTTTAAGGCCATAATGTTTGGACTAGTTGAAAATAGTTCGAGGTCATGCTATCTAGACCATGGATTTTATTTTATGTTCATAAATCATAGTCCATAGCTCTCAGTTTAATGTCATAAATCGCACTCCATTGGTTAGAGTGTCCCAAATGAATATGTTTAGTGTTGAAAAGTGAAAAAAGTAAAATTAATGAGGGTCTATAGTAGCCCAGTTCCATTGAACACATTGATGGGGGGACCCACACACATTTTAATGTTGGGATTCTTGGACATAGACGCCTCACTTGAAGTACTTATTGAGAAACATGACGTTGATGGGAGGTGTGATACGATATATGTCCATTGTGATCAAAGATATTTCTCCATTGTAATTAGGCTTATTAATATGTAAGGTTCTTCCCACTTTTTATCCAACTTTTGTGGATTTTTTATGGGTATCATCAGCATTCTGAGATCTGGACCCAGGTCACCATGAAGAAAGGAGTAGAGGTGAACCCTCTTATTGAATTCTCTTTCTGTCCTATACTAGTGCCACTCTAGATTGAGAAAGTTATACAATACGTTCTCTTTGAGGGATTCCAAATCCTCTAAAAGGTCTTAAACCATTTTTATGGAATCTGTTGATCATTCATAGTTATTCAGTGTAACAAAAATCATACCATAGTTGGAAAGACAATCTATGTTCCATATACCAATGAATATGGTGTCATTGGTGTGTAATTCTTGGTCATATTCTGATAGCCCCAGAGGGCATTGGAGAGCTTGTATGACCAAATATTCTTATTCTAGACAACTATATTCTACATATTAATATATAGGTTCTTGTTGGACACCCTAATCTTTCAATTTTCCTATGCAAGGTAGGGAGAAGTTTGGTTCACCCATAAGTTGTACTTGAAAAAAAATTAATTCAGCCCAGCAGCCTGGAAGTTGGTTCTATTGTTGTTGATAATTTCTTCAGGCAATACAAATATATAGATGATATGGGAGCTGAAAAACTCAATCACATAATAGGATTTTAATTCCATGATGGGAACTTCTTCTCCCAACATATAGAAGAAGTTTATTGTAGTCAGAATGAAACTTCTTTACTGAGATTTCACTAGAAGGTTTACTCCCCTGACATCAATTCCTCGTACTATAAAGGGATGAGAATATTTGGTGGTGTGGGGGAGCTCCAACATCCGATGTTCAAAATTGTAATGGATATAACATGCATGAAACCTCCTAGAGAACTTTATGTAGTCGAGGAATATGGTTTTCCACAAGAAAACCAACCTATGAATCTAGTGGTAGAGCTTTAGTCATTCCTGGTGGGTGCCACAGGACTTGGCATGGAATTCCTATATAACATGAGGGATCTCATCTTCTTCTATGTAATGGAGGATAATTCCTTCAAAACCACATTTATAAATAATATACTCAATGTGATCCCTACTATAGAGGGAAAACTGTACTCTACACTGATAGATTCACTCAATTTTAGAATTTTCTAATGTTTTAATTTTATTATGGATATAATAAATGAAGTTATTTGTCCAATTAGGTGTTCCCACTATTGTGGGGGGGGGGTTAGGGTCCTTTCACAGAAGCATTGTATTCCCTTATTTATAACTTTTTCATGTCATCATCATCCATTAAGGAGGGTATAATGAATCTTCAACGACTAACATAAATTATTAGGTCATCCTAGTTAGGTTCTATAAGTGATTCTTCCAGGTTTTCCAATGCATCGGGTTTACTGTTCTGTGACTAGGGAGCTTGATTCACTTCTGGATGAGAGGGGAACTAGTCCATGAGCTGATGAGTGTTCTCTAGGAGGTACATCGGCTCTTTATATATATAAATATATTCAGAATTTATCTGTATGATGAATAATTTTGTGTCTCATTTAACATGCAAGTGAGGAACATCAATCTTGAGGTCCAACTCAAGATCAGTGATGGGAGCCTGATAATCTACCTTGTTGTTGGTTCAGACATCTAAATATAATTACATGTGAATTAGGATGACCTATGTGTGAGTAATTAAGATGATCCCTTGGAACACTCTATTTAATTTTGGATCATTGATCCATCTAATGGTCAGGCTATCGGAGTCACCATCATAATTTATCTTCCATCGTGATATTGCTTAATCCACAAAGTGGATAACCTTGTCTAGGAAATCAACATCTATGTGAAGTTCTTTAGGGGATAGATGAGTGGACAAGAAAAACAAAAATGGTTGGACGTGGAAAGAATTATATGGAATTAACCTAATATTGAATAGCCGGATAATCAATGGCCAGTGGGATAAACATATCATCGACATTGGAAAATTCATGATATAATTTTGTGGGATCAGTCCGTATACTAGATATATCACATGATTCTTTAGATAACGTTCCAACTTCTACATTTTGAAAACTAGCATGAGTTATCTTTTATCTATGGGGGAGTTTTTGGTCTCAATATCAAGGAGCAGGCGAGTAAGATATTATAGATTTCTCTTTCTTCACTAATTGTTTCTACGGGAAAGAAGGGTAATGATGGACCATTCTAGGGAGGTCACATAGAGGAATCAAGGATTTCTTGAGATAGGTGGAATCTAAACCGAAGTTTGTACCAAGTACTACATGATATCATCAAAAGAGATTTAGAACTCATCGTCCCATATGTAAATTGATCTTTTCCTCATTATCTTTAAGAATGGCATACACTTTTGGGCCATATTTTCAAATAACTTATGTGTATAGGCTAAGAGGACATGTAGGCCCCACATATCTAAGAGGTTAATCATGGGAGACATTTGGATGATGGAATTAATATATTCCACGTAAATATCAATGCCTATATTTCTGACAATGAATCCATGAAATTTCTCATATGTATCCCGAAATTAACAATTCAAGTGGTCATATTCATGTGTTGAGAGTATAAGACATTGAATACTTACTCAAGGTCTTTGAGATGGTCCTGACGCTTTGAGGATTTAACCACCAAGTTTTCCACATATAATTAAACTATATTTCTTATTATTTTCTTGAAATTGGGTTGCATATCCCATAGATAAGTGCATCCAACATTATTCCGGCCAAAGGGGATTACCTGGTAGTAGAGTGTCCCCAAAGGTTCTCTAAAGGTGGTCAACTCTTGATTCATGGGGGGCATAAATATCTGATTGTAACTGGAGTATCCATCCATAAAAGAGAGTTCATGAATCCTATCTATATAATCAATCAACAACTATATCACTATAATGGGAAAATCATCCTTCGGAAAAATGTTCTTGAGGTCCCGAAAGTCGATATTAGATCTTATCTTTTTATTCTTCTCCTTCTATAGGATGGTGTTCTCCAATTATCTAGGGTATCATACATCTCTGAAAATTTTAGATTTGATAATATTGTTAAATTACTCCTCATCCATGGAAACATGAGAGTGTGTCATCATTCTAGGTGGATGATTAAACCCATAATGACACACTGAGAGGCCAAGATGATGAAGTGTGACATGAGGGTCCAGTCTTGCAATAACATCATAACTCCAAGAGAACAAATCACAGTTCTACTTCATGAATTCCATTTACTACTACTTCTATGAAAGGTACTTGGTTTCAATTATCAATTTCGGCCATATATCTTCCTTCGTACCAAGATTCAACTCAATTAATTTATCAATGGTGGTATAGAAACACTCTTCAAATGCAGGAGGGATATCCTCCTAATATAATTCATCATCTGAGATAGGAAACTTAGTAGGAGGAGCCATAAATTATATTCCAAATGAATCAAGGGGAGCATTAATGCATGCATTGAAAGACCCTAAAAATTCACTAAGGGGTTATTTTCCTTCTAAAACTATGGATATATAAGTTCTCGAGCCAATTAATTGTAACCTTTGACCACGAGGTCTATGATTTATGTCAAATAATTAGTGTAGAGTCATTTTTTTGTGGGTCATTCCTACTCTTTGCAAAGTGTGAGAATGTTATGAAATGTTGGACATAGGGAAAATCTCCCTTTAATATATGGGATTAAGGGATTATATTTTGCCCTAGGCATCTCCCATGTCATATTACAAGTTAATATATGGGTTCACGCTTTTCCTTGGGATACCAAAACCATAATTATCTAATAAAACCAAGTAACCTCCTATGTTTGGAGTTGTTGGATCTAATTGATTTTTTGGTAGAGTGATGATTTTATTCACGGCTACCAATGGATTGATTGTAGTGAATGTCAAATCATTGGGAGCGTTGATATGATCAACTGTATTGGATTGAACCTACTTCCCCTATATATTGTGGTAGTCAGAATCCAGAGAGTATGCTTCACTACATTCAAAGGAGAACACATCACCCTTGAGTACCCCCACTCAACCATTGATAGAGTATTTGAAGAACTAGTTATATGAGAAGAGGACTACGATGTGAATATAAAGTAAGGTCCTGCCCATTAGTGAATTTTAGGAGGTATACAATGAGACTAACATGAACTTTGTGCTAAATATTAATCCATAAAACTAGGTCTTCATCTAGATCTTGGATGGTGGCTTCTAATTTATCTTAAAATGACTCTAAATTGTATTTTTGTAGGGAGTCATATATGCTTCATTCAGTCCCTATTTATGGATCGTTATATTTGAAAAAAACTAAACCCTAGAACCGATGTCCAATATACAACAGTCAATATTCACTCCATTGAAATTGAATTTAATGTATTCTAGGTTTATTTTCCATGCACGAGGACACCCTCATCATCCACAAAAAATGTGATAATGTCTTGGATTTCCACTTTCTCATCCACCATTGTATTTTATTCCTATTCGGTAGCTATATAAGTTTCAAAGTAGAGAGGGAATTTCAAATATTTTTTGATGGACTTATGCATGTCCATTGATAATTCGTGATCTTAAAGGATAAAAATCCTCATGGGTATGATAATGATTTGTTTCAACATATCATAATTCCATACCAAAGGCATAGTTTCCCCAAAAGAGGGCCACTCCTTGGACAAGGGCACAATAGATTTTGTTGTATGAACCACTAAGTTATGATTTGAAGTTGAAATATTTTGTATCTAACTAGTAGACACGCTCTAAACCACTATTGGATGACAATCCTTTGGTTGAGGTCTAGTTTTTTCTATACGTGATTGATCGTGGAACAGTCACGGTTGATGTGCTCAATCAAGTAACTTGATCAATTGCAGAGGCATGTGTGCCAGTCTAGGTTGAAAAGATAGTGTTTTTTGATATTTTTAAAAAAATCTACTACCTTTTCTCAGTAGAATGAAAACATTGATTTTATAAGAATTTTGATGGATCACGTGTCCTCAACCATTCCTTCGATAGCGTCGGCCGAAATCACCTAAAGAATTTTCATGTCATTCCTCACTATCGGCCATTGTAAATTGGTCTTCTAATTCAATTGAATTAATGGATTCATACTCATTATATTAATCAGTGAGTTCATCAAGTGTTGGGAAGACCCTGGGAAAATTCCCCAACTCAAGGTCCGCAAAATCAAAAAGTGTTTGAGATGGATTTGTCTCTAGTGGGATCTAATTCCCCTTACACTGTAAGCACCCATTCTTCTGTTAATTGGAAGGCTACAATGTGGATATATAGTCTATAGTTTGAAGAGGATTGGTATCCATATGAGGTTATTTCTTCTTTATTAATAATGGATGAAACCATGGGCATAAGAAACATCCCTGTGAGATAAACAGTCATCATATTTATATGTTCTATGGTTATAAACCATTTTTCATTCACCTAAGTCCCCATTATTGAAATTAGTATCAACAAATAAATGTTATACCTGTACTGGGATTTCCTCCAACCATGTTAAGTACATATCAACTTTATCCAGGATCCAATATTTAAACACATATCATTAATTGTTGGTGTTTCCCATGATAATGTAGTATGGTAAATTGTCGTGGTGGTTAGTGTGTTTGGCATCCTATGGTTTCATATACTCTAGTAGATTTTGAACTTCATTTTTCATGGAACAAATAAAATACCTAGAAACCTATTAATGTCTAAAATAATATTTCTATTTCATTATATCTAGAAATGGGACATTGGGATTTTAGCCTTGAAGAGGAAATGGACCCACATTTTCTCATCTAAGTGTTTGTGCATGGAAAGGTGGTTCCCGAAGGTTCTGTGTTGGGAAAAGATTTACCTATTAGGTATATTTTTGGTAGGGATCCTCTGGAAAGGGGACATAGAAATGTATCGACTAAGTAATATATACATGAATGTTGATGGTAATCTCTACTTTTCCAAGTCCTCTAACTATAGTTTTAAGGTTAAATGGACGTGATATCTAATCTACTACAAGGCTTATTTAAAACATTAGGCCTTATAAAAAAACTATTAAAACCCACGTAGGTAGTTTTGTGTGATGTGTTTAGGAACCATATCACCCTTAATATTCCCCACACAAATCGTTAGTTGATTCTCTTGGGACATTGACATGTCAATAGAATATTTGAGGGAAAAAAATATGTGACTGGCTCATCATGACATTGATATCACTTGATGATGTCATCAATGCCTCTATTTTACATGGTTGATCTAAACTATCAAAGGAACTAACTGTGAAGGTTATCCCAACCTGAAAAAGATCCTATGGTAAGATGTATATACTAGACAAACATAGTTCCCTTTAGCGTCTGAACAAAACACTGAATCGTGGAAACCTCTTACAAATCTAGGGTCCCCAAAAAAGTTATAAACCATGAAATAATTTGTTCTAGGTGCTGCAATGGGTATCTTTCCCATTTAATGGTGAAAATCTAGGATTTATGAACTCTGGGGATGCTCAAATGTTGTCCACCCATACTGGGTGTTTCTTTCCTTCAGGTAGGATATGCACCTATGATGTATCTAGGGCCACTAAATTAGTGGTGATAAAATCAATCAAATCATTTAGAAAGGCTCCCCTTCATAGAGTGGTTTTATGGGATCTAATTAATTGATAGGATCATAATCATTATAAATGGTCTCATTAACTTGAGTATTATCATGACCTAGATCCTGAGGAGGGTAATTATGCTACTCAGGTGGGTTTAGAATCTTATACCTCAAGCACAATTCATATCCACCAGACTCTACTCTAACTATATGGTTTGTGCCACCAACCTTAAATGGGGGAATCTATCCAAGGAGGACTTCTTTTCCCAATAGAGGGGAGATATATTTTAATGGGGTGGTTCCATAATTTGGGTGTCGATCACCAATGAGATCAGTAATGAGCTACTTATTCTCTTTAAGCTACTAAATAAAGGAAGTTGTTGTAGGATTTTTCTCCACATTCAATGGAACCTAGAATGAATCATAGGGATCGACATGATCCTTTTCCTTGTGTAGGTACTGAATGTTTGACAGTAGTGCCTCATCTGAAGGATCTCAGATGCCAAGTACATTCCTCTATTGATGAGTTTGGACACCTATAGGGAGTATTTCCTGGTATTATGTCATCCCATGGGGAAGATCTTCCCTATCAAGCCCTATATTTATTCCCTAACCCCATTGATCCCCTATGAGGTTGAGGATAACCATATTTACCATAAATATAGTTGGAGGAGAACTTTGATCATCGATTTATAGTCAGGCTGTCACAAAATTGGGATGAAGTGGAGAGTAGTGTATTATCACCATCCCCTAATATATATGGGAATAGAAACCTCCTCTATAACTTGGAGGTGCACTATAAGGATCGTGGAATAGAGCTTTTGAATCTAGAGGTAACCCAACAATAATGGATGATAAGTGACCGAGAGAAGCATGATCTCAACCAATATGTAATATTGGTTGAGGGAGTCGAGGTGCTCCTCGCTTACCGAGTAGAACAAATAATTATTACAGAGGCATTGAATTTTTCCCTATAGGATCTGGTGGAAAACATATCTTGACCATCAGTAATTGATTTAAGGATGTGAAATTTCAAATTTTTAAGTATCTAGAACACCACTGATAGGTGGTCGATGGTAAGAACCTCCCACAAGATCTCTCGCTCAATAAAATGTTCATTATCTTTGATGGCCCAAGATCAAATCAATGTTGGCTAAGATATGGTTGGAAGAACTGATGTATATTGTATCTACTCCAATATTTCTAGAATAGGATTCACTATGTGAGACAAATGTTCAATGCATACTGAGACCTCACTCAAGGGTGGTTCCAACTACATCAACTCATCCAAATCGGTTGGGGTGTTCCCCAATTCCTCATATGTGCGAGTGGTGGCATTAATATTTGGATTAAGAGAGTTCTCACCATATGAATTTTACAACCCTAACCCTGAAAGTTCTCTAACTTATTGGGTTGAAGTGGCGAGTAGGGAATATGGTGGTGAAAAGGGGGTTTCGCTATGATCCCCTATATGGTAGCCAAATAATCCTCCCCCTATATGTACCTATAGATAAGTCTGGGGATCCTATGGACCTTGAATTCTAGGATCACAAACCTAAATTATTAGGATTATACCCCATACGTCGTCATCTGGGGTAAATACTCCAATATAAATTCATCTATACCCTCAGAATTTGATACATCAACAATGGCATGGAACATACCAGGGTTCCACCTTCAATGGTGGGTATTCACCCTTCTGCCCTAGTCAGGTTCATCTTGGAAGGGTTTGTCTTTGATATAGGGATTAATTCTATATGGGTTGGTTGTAACATATATTGAACATCCTATTTGGTAATTTTGGACATGGGGAGTACCTTCATGGCTATAGTAGTTGGAGTGGGGAGAACCTCTCCTCCGGTTGGTTGTAACATGGGAAGGACCTCCACTATGACGTGTGAAAGAGTGGGAAACACCTCTACCCTCATTGTTAAGAACACGGAGAGGGCCTCTATGGAAAGAAGTTGGAGTATGGGGAGGACATTTATAATAGTTTTTGAATGAGGTTTGGATTTCCACTCAAGTTGTTGATGGAGTGGGGAGGAACTCTACTTGGGTTGGTGTTGGAGTGTGGAGGAACTTCACTTTGGATGGTAGTGGCATGGGAAGGACCTACATGATGATTGTTAAAATGTTGATTATGACCTAAATCTAGGTTTTTTATGGTTTAGGAAGACCTTTACACTAAGTCTCCTCATCACAGGAGGACCGTAATGACTATTTTGCATGTGAGTGATTAAAATAGTCAATCTGACCATCCTATGAGGTAGTTGGGATATCTATCCTAATCAAGTGAAGATGGATCCTTATTAACTTATTTCATGGCTCTACTGGAATCCACTACAGTGGAAGGGGAAGGGGAAAATGGAGTGGTAGAAGATTACCCATGTTGGGTAGTGTCTTGATCCTACCCTCGATGTTTCCATTAGGTGCTTTGGACTAGCTCTGGTGGAGTAGAGGTGAATTCCACCTTCTCATTATCCTGAGGGATCAGTTTTTTTTGGAGTTGACTTGGCCTAAAGGGAGTGCTCCATGCATGCTCCTGGGTGATACTCACAAATGGTTCAACCCAAACACCCCCTATCTCCTTAGTGTATGGGAGTGCGTTTTCAGAGAGCTTAGAGGAAATACTCCAAAAGTAGTTTGTCATCAGAATGGGGGTTGTTTCCCCTAGTGTGGACCTTAGGAGAGGTAGTTTAAATGAGGCATTCATGTGACAAATTCTTGGAGGGAGATATCCCAAGTTGAAATGACCCCCTCTTTCTACAACCATCATACAAGGGTGTTGAACACCCCCCTCAAGATGATCTCTAAGGGAAAAATTGGGTGGGGGAACCCAATAAATAAGATGAGGCAGAAGCTATAGAAGAGGTGTAGTTGTGTACGATTTTCACATCAATGTTTCTCCTACCCCAGTGCCTACGGGTGTTGGGATGATAGATTCTTAAAGAATGGTCTTTTTAATACATGTGGATACAACTACTAGTATAGGTATAAAAATATATATTCCCAATTCACCAACGTCATCAAATATTCTGATTTAGAAATGGATCCTTGAGGAAAATATCCTAGATAGAGTATTCTCAATGATAACTACCCTAATGCATAAGTTATTTTTATGTTGTTCCCACTATTTTATTGGTGATACCTAGTGAAAATCCTTTGAATTAGGTGAAATTATAATTTTCTGACTCCATATATGATTTGAGTCCCCACGTTGGGGTGAATTTATTAACGTCATGTTCAACGTTTCTTTTTCTGAAACATTAGTTATCTCTGTATGATACTCGTGTTTTGGTGACCCCACATTTTCTATTTCCAAAGAAGATGTGGATTTCATCACTTTCATCAGTGATTTCAAATCCTTGATAAAAACAGGGTTATGGGATATTGGTTCCTACTTCCATGGATTCCTCTTTGGATCTCATTTCCTAGTCTGGGTCTCCATAGAATATTTAGGTCATGTTCATGGCACTCGTTCCTTGTTTAATCGCTATGTGGACATAAGTTAATTACACTACTTTTGTCTTAATAGGGCAGCAACCTTCGGTCAGGAGAGTAGAAATTTTCAGCATTAATGTTCATGTTTGGACGTTGGGGACATTGGTCACCTTTGAATCATCCCCTTTTGAGGGAATCTTGTATGAGGCATCTTAGGCCTATATACCAAGGCATCATTGGTCATTAATAAGGTAGTTTTTTCTTGATCCATAAGTCATACCAGGATTGATACCTCATGCATCCCATGTTTATTTCATGGGGTAGGTATTCTGGGTCAAGTCATAAGTTCTAATTCTTATGGAGACTGATCAGGATATCCTGTTCAGACTTATAAAGAAACATGTTTAGAATTTTTGGATACAGGTTTGATTGATCATAATTCCCCATGAGGGAGGATCAAAGATTTTTGGACTAGAACACCACATAGAGGTGGATTCAGGAGGTGTTCCCATATGAGGGAATATGTTACACCTAATGTTACAAATGGATTACAATTATAGGTAGAGTTAGTTCTAGAATTGTGAATTATAATTCCTCGTGGAGGTGGATTCGGGAGGTGTGTCCCTAAGAGGGAAGATGGCACACCTAATTTTACTGATGGATCAGAACATCTCAAGGGGGTGGATCCAGAATTATGGGTCAAACCACCTCATGGAGGCATATCATAGAGGTGTTTCCTTAGGAGGGAAGATGTCTCGCCAGAGTTTACCATTGAATTAGAATTAATGGTGGAGGAATATCCAATATTATGGATCACAAAACCATGTAGAAGAAGATCTGAGAGACATGTCCCTATACGAAAAGATGTCACACCTGAGTTTACCAATGGATTAGACTGCCACATGGAGTTGTATATAAAATTATATATTAGAAAGCCTTATAGAGGTAGATCTGGGAGGTGTTTCCCATGGAGGAAAAATGTCACACCTGATTTTACCGATGTCAGGATTGAACTTGGTGGAGGTATCCTATGTACCATTTTTATAAGACATTGATCAAATCTCATGTAGTTTGATGTTGTAGTTTAAGGTCGTTCTACATGACTGTTACATGAAGTTTAACATTGTGTGGTAAGGATGATTGTGTCATAAAAGGAACATATAGGAGTGATATTGTCTATAGTACGCATGGAATATTCCCATCACAAGAAGATTTCTCTTGGGGAATGGTGTGGCGATTATGCATGGAAGATTCCTAGAATGGGTGTCTCATATTGTGAATGGAGGGAAGGTGGCATCCCATGACGATCAAACATGGTGAATCCAATGTCTGTCACATTGGTTAGAAGGTCTGGGTGCATCCCATTAAAACAGTATATGGGGAATCCATTATTTAGCACAATGTTTGATCCAATAGATTTACATCATGTTTTAATGATTTTTTCATGTAGTTTAACATTTTACAACTACAACATGGAACTAGGAAATTTCTTTCCAAGTGGTCCAGGCATTGAGGGACTAACTTCTCACCCCTATGGATTATGTGATCAACACTCATGTGCTTATGGATGGGCCATGGTGTCGAAACTATAATAGATGATTTTTCGATCAGGAGACTGATGTTAGGATCCCTAATAATAGATTCAAATGAAAATATAGTACATATTCTTAATAAATAGGCTGGATAGGGGTCCAGGTCACACTAGGAGTGGAGTAGAAAGAAACAGGAGTGGGTGGAACTATTCATGTGGGAACTGGAGGGGCAGATGAAGTAGTCTTGGGTATGTATGGGGGCCCTCTACAATCAAAATTCATGAAGGGTTGTCAATAAGAGGTAGGTACCATAGAGAGTCCCATGATAAGTGCTTCATGAATATTGGGGCCTCATGGAGAGTTGGTTCAGAGAGATCATGGTCATCAAGTAGGTCAAGGGTTTTGTCAAGATGAATTTTTTATGAAACAAGATTCCCTTACATTGGAATGATGTCTTGATTCCTAGGAGAGATTTTTGAAGGATGAAACTTCATGAATCCTCATGTTCCTCAAATAGGATTCATAATCCATGAATGGAATGGGACTTTTAGAAAGGTATCTCCACTTTGGTTGGAGGGTCTCAAAAACACAAGCGGGGAGGTTTCTTGAATCTTGGATACCTTGGGTGATCTATTTTCTATTTCACTCAAAAATATCAAGGTGTTCACAAATAGGGAGAGATATTTAGAATTTGAATGGTTTTTCATCCCATATATTGTTAGACATAAGAAGGTATTTATAACAATGGGGGTATTCAATGATAAGAGGTCCTCACGCATCTTTTTAAGCTTCAAAAATAGATAGACTCTTTGCATTCGAATTTCACTACATAGAGATTAATTCTAGGCATCCACAAGGTCATGAGAAACATTATGAATTTAATTATGTGGTGTAACAATTTTCATAAAGGCTCCATGAGGTCATGAAGTGCTCTATGAATCAAGATTGATTCTTCCTAGAGATTAACACTACGTCTCTGTGAGGTCACATGGTTCTTTATGAGGCTGGGTAATTTCCGTACTTCACCCATTCGTAAGGATTGGAATTATTATGAAAAAATCCCCATTAATGGGATTTAGGGACATTTTGACTTGGGTTCACCCCAAACTGAACATTCCTTCCTGGACCTCTCTCGAGATATGTGTGTTCCATCGCCAACATAGGAACCCTAAAAAAATATAATTCTCATTATATGATGAATAATAATATATCTCTATTAATGTAATCCACTAGGAAAATCACATCTCTAGTGATGATATATACAAACCTGACTTCTCTACCCAAGATTGAAAAAGTAGGGGGAATGGTAATATAAGATAAGGAGTTTGAGGAAGAAGGATTCTACCAGAATCTTGATACTAAGAAAATGTCTCCACTGAAGCTATATATACTATAGAGACTCTAAGAATGGAACTTTAATGGATAAAACAAGTCCATAATTCTACTCTTGAATTATCCAATACCCATCCATGATTGATTTTATCGAATGACCACTTAAAAAATATGTGTTTGTATTATAAAATTTATAATGTGAAAATGATTACTCAAGGCATTCCATAAAAATTCAACATTCCACTAAATTCTAATCAAGGGAAGTAAACCCCATCATAAGTAGCCTCAACCTATAAATCCTAGTTCGGGGAAAAAATCATGTGAAAAAAGCATAGTCCCTTTTTCGAAAATTATGATGTCTTGAAATAATTTATTGTTGTCTCTGCTATGATATCAGTTCTAGATGATCTGTTCATTTCATAGGAACACTTATAAGAACTCATTTAATCTATTTTAAGCTCTTAGGAGTCCGAATTTTTGGTTTTTTTTGGAGTATATCATATAGATACTAACCCTACTGAATGTTCTATGGTCGTCTGCTTCACATAGCAAGATCGTGAGGTCACTATATAGGGACACATATGACCCTTGTATATAGTCAGAAAACTAAATGATGTTGAATTCCAATAATCTCTTATTGAAAATAGTTACAAAATTATTCTCATATCAATCATCACTCTATAAAATTTTGCTACAATAATGTCAATATTTCTCCCTCCACATTTAATATCCATGGGTATAACAAAAGAAAAAAAATCCTCTATAATGAATCATGAATATAACCCAAACCAGATACCTCATTTCTATTTCTGGATTAATTTTCATATATCTAGAAATATTTTTTAATGCTCTTTTCAGACGACAATGTGTTAATTTACATGTGATAGTGCTATTAGCATACCATTTGTGTAAAAAGTACTCACTTGATGGAAAATTCTTCATTATATATGGTTACAATTCCCCATTAAAATCCATTTATTACCAATATATAAAATGATATTCATCCAAATGGAATGTAAGAATCTAGTAAAAGATGACACCATACAAATCAGCATCCAAAATGTTCTAAAAATGGTTCTTATAACCTATTCGTTGAACTATGTGAGGACTATATATTTCACATCAATTAGATTGATGATGTCACTATAAATCAAGTAAATCATTGATTCATGTGAATCCCATCTGAGTGGAAAATGAAATAATCACATTTTTATTAAATGCTAGTTTAGATGATTCTTTCCTATAACTAGTATTATAAATAAAGAAAAATAAGATTGTTCCACCCATACTGGCCATCCTTGATCACATGAATCTCTACACAAGGGATATTCTAGAGAATATCCCCACCAAAAATCCAAGTCTCTTCAATCAAGTAAACCTAACCCATCATAAAAGGAGTAAGTCATGGGTTTTAGGTATGTTTTCCCCTATATTTGTTATATTTTCTTTGTTGGTCGAATTTAGTTATTCAGAGAAAGTATTTGGTTATATAAAAGCTGAAAATTCCCTAGTTAAAAATGCTCTATCTTTTTCTTAAGAACCAAATGAGGTCTTTGAATCATTTTTATGATTTGAATATACCTCCACATTATTGGAGGAAACTAAAAATTTCCTTCTATCATATTTTTAATATTAATATATCAACACCTCTTCCACCAGTAATGATAGTGGAGAAAAATGAGAAAATATCTATGATTCCCCTGATAATTATTCCCTTCCATTAGTGCCCTTGAGATATATAGATGTCTCCTCATACTTCAAAAGAGTTAATAATATCTCGATGACATCTTCTAGATCCCATAATTTTCCTTAGTCCCCTAATACTATTAAAATTGACGAAAAAGAAGAAGAGAAAGAAGATATCATAGATTCCCTTCCAGTATTTAAAAATGGTTTATTTGCTACTATTGATGAGTAAAAACATGTGAATTGGTGTAAAAAATAATATATTTGTCCCCTATTTATCAGTTTCAACGTGTCTCATGAAGAGAACGAAACATAAATCTCCTAAAAAAAGCAGCACCATGACATATTTTCCTAGAATTAGACATAAATTCTCAGAATTGATCCAAATGAGGTCACCCTTCATTTGGGTCTACCCGAGGATCTCCATGGTTATAAAAAGAAATCACAGATAATTCACCAAACCCACCCTACTAAGGTGGAAACTGAATTTGAAATTCCAATCAATTACATCTTTATTCAATAAGTTCAATACCAAAATTGGATTTCAAAAAAATCCACTTAAATAAGAATAATATGAATGTAAAGACCCGTAAATTTCAAGAAATTTTTTTTCTTAATTTTTTTTGGGATTCTACGAGTACGCAGTTTCTGACGGCACCGGATTCTGAGGCCCGGTGTGCCCAGAATCAATTTCTGAAGTTTAGCTCGTGTACGTTCAGTGAACGAACGAGCGGGTTTTCTTAACTTTTGAATCGGTGCTCAGAATTGAAATCTGAGGGCACCGATGAAACCACAACGCTGATAATTTCTTAGTAACACCTTTTCTAGAGTTGTGTTTGCTCTGGTGAGGTTATTAAATAAATGGGTTAACTAAAGAATGAAATAAAAATTTGTTCTATATTTTTATTTTCTATTCTAATTAGTCTTAACATATGCATGGATGTTGGAGTGGGGCCCACTACATCCTAACTCCAATTGGTAGGATATTAGTGAAGTGGGGCCCACCTGAGCCCACCCCTTAAAATCCATTAAAACCTCCATTGTGCATTTAATTGTGTAACACACCCACACCCCTTTTAAATTAAAAGTCAACTCACGCAATTAATTGGACTGTTAAAGGATCTTAAATTAATTTAATTAATTTAATGAAATCTTTTGAATTTCAATTTAATGTTTTCATGTGTGTGTTAATAAAATAAGACAAAGTCTTATTTCATTGGGGATTGATTCGTTGTGAGTAAACAAGAAGAGAACTCTTGTGCTCTGAAGAACATCTTCTTCCTCGTCGAAGAACGCGAAGAACGCCTAGTCTACGACGAAGAACTCTGTCACCGCAAGGGGAGATCGTCATGTTGTCTCCCCTCCTCTCCGTAGCCGGTGAGAGACGCATTCTTCGGAGAATGACGACGCGCCACATCCTTCATCAGACGAACACCAACAATGCTTACGGAGCCTCGTTCCGCGACGCCATCTTTCGCGACGTCCTTGTCCCGCAACGATCCTCGTTCGATGACTTCATCGAGGTAGGGTTTTGAGTCCAATTTAGTGGATTAAATTTGTGCTCTCTTGGTCGATGTAATTTTATTTTGGGCCGTCTGATATCGTTATAATGGGAGGAGGTCGGACCGCACGAACACGGCCGACCCTCCTCCCCCCTTTGATGTTAAACTTGTTGCGACACGAAAAAAGGAAGCGCGGTGCAATGGCACCATGCAGGAACAAGGAGGAACGCGGCGAAGAAGCGTGGTGCCATCGCGCCGCACCTTTGAGGAAGAAAGAAGCCGCGTCCGGAGTCGGGCCATGGTGAAGGGGCGGGGCGCCGTCGTTCCACGCTGGAGAACCATGAAGAGGCCGCAGCCGGAGCGGGGTCGCGGCGCCGTCACACCACGCCAGTCGGACCAAGGCCGCGGCCTTTGGTCACGGTGGAGCAAGGGATTGCGGCTGGAGCCACCGGTGCACTGGAGGGCGGGACCAACTGGTCCAGCGTGGTGCGCTGGCAGGCCGTTACGGCCGGCCAGATTCCATAACATCGGGGGTTTGAACCCCCGGTCAACCCCAGCAGGGCGAACCCCCCGCGGGTCCGCCGTTTCGTCGAAGGGGTGGCGGTTCCCCCCCTTCGGCGCTATCATGACGTGTGGCGCCCGTGCCGGCCCGGACCGGCCGCACCGGGAGGGGCCGCCCGCACTGGCGGGGCCGGGCCAGGGCTCGCCCTAGGAGGCCGGACCCGGACCCGGGTCGGGTCGACCCGGTTCGGGCTGACCTAGGGGGTCTTGGGTCGGGTCGGTCAGGGCCCAAAACCCCCTGAAAACCGGATAGGTTTGTTTAAATGCCTGTAACATGGGCTACATACCTCCGATCGACGCACCATCAGTTTATATGAGATCCTTGGGTTGAGACAGTCGTTTCAGTATATTACACACAAGGATTCGGAAAACATTGGGTACAGCCGGGTTGGTTCGAACACGAAACCAACCGGGCCCTCAGAGCGGAAATGCATATAACATGATCTCTGGACGTCCGATTGACGTGTCGTCAACTTTGTTGGATTCTTCTTAGTCATACTGACCTTTTGGATTCCTCTACTCAATATTTGGATGCAGTTGAAGTGTGGTTGGGTTGGTTTTGACTTAAAACACAACTGGGCCCCTGGAATGAAAAACCAATAATTCTCAGACCAGGCGTCCGATTGACGCGTCGTCTGTCACATTGAGTTCATTTTGTCGAGACAGAACTTTGGGTTACATCTACTCTATACTACGTGTCAGTTGATGTATCGACCCCCCTTGTCTCATGGAGCGGACCCTCCCAGAATCGAGCATGTTGTGTGCGGGAACCCTAGAGATGGCTATGACTGCGACGACAATGACGACTGCCCTGAAATCCTCCGTGGGTTCGGCAGCAACGACGACTGCACTAAAATCCTCCATGGGTTCGGTAGCGACAACAACCATACTAAAATCCTATGTGGGTTCGACGGTGAAGACTTTCGTAGTGGAATCCTCCGTGGGTTCGATGATGATGACAACCGTACTGGAATCCTCCGTCGGTTCGATGGTGAAGACTTTCGTACTGGAATCCTTTGTGGGTTCGATGACGATGACAGCCGTACTGTAATCCTCCATGGGTTCAGAGGTGACGACTACTGTACTTGTATCATATGTGGGTCTAACAGTATTGACCTCTGTTGTAGTATCCTACATGGGTCCGATAGAGTAGCTGGACTAGTATCCTACGTGGGTCTGAGAGCTTAGCTAGTCTAGTATCCAATGTGGGTCCTAGTTGGACGAATCCGTAACTACATCTGATCATCTCATTTTCTTTACGAATGATGCATACCTGTGTGAGCTAATTCTTGACTTCCAATCATTATCTTCTATATGATTTCCTTGCTTTCTTATGTGGATTTGGTGGTGCCTTCCTGTGTGGATTGGGTTGTTCTATCCTGTGTGGAAGTGATCGAACTTGGGCTCGAATGTTTGAGCCGAACTAGAATTTATGACTTAGGTATATGTATGGGCATATACCTAAGTAAGAGTTGGTTGTTATTTCATGATTGTATCATTCCTTTGTGGATTATCCTTTGTGGATTCTGGGAGACCTTCGGGGGTCTCGGGGTCCCTACTGAGTAGCGTATACTCACCCCTACACGGTCTATTCCCTCACTACATTGTGTTGGATGTAGACGATAGACATCGCTGATCATTGTTGAGGCTTGTGGAGAAATTTGGTGCCTAGAGGTGGACCACTGGGTGGGACGTACACAGAGCGGACGGATGGACCCGAGGAGCTGAGGAGGATATTTATACCCACCCTTCAGGTGGGATTTCCAGTGGACGTCTCGGCGTTTCCGCTTACTTTTAAGTTGTTGTACTTTATTCCAGTTGTACATTACATTCAGTTTGGGTTTGTATTCTGTCCCACTAAATTTTCCACACTGACTATTGTACCCAGTTTTACTTAGTTTGTACTTATTCTTTCTTACTCTGTGGTGTTTGCTTACTTTTTAAAGGCAATTCCTTCCTATTTTTTCAGGATTTATGCCTTGGTGCTAGTCGTCATCCCCTGGCCTATGGGAGGTGGGATTGGGGTAGTCACGGCATGGGTCCTGAGGATGGGTCGTGACAAATTGGTATTAGAGGAGTTTGGTTCTACCGCAGAACTCAGGACTCTGATCTTTCTTCTATGTGAAGAAATTGTGTTAAGGGTATTGAGTGTGGTTATCAGTCCAGGGAGTCCAGTGTTGGTGCGGCAGCCGACGTATCCGTACACTAGGACTATGACTTCTTATTTCCGACTCAGTTCACGAAAACATTGATAGCATGTGTGTTTCAAAAGATTTCTTTGTGAATACTTTGTGTCAGCTCACCAGGTATACTGTTTTGATAGTGGTGCACCTGTTTCTTTCAGGATAGACCCACGACCGTAGCCAGCTAGGGTTCCGAGCTTTGTGCGAGATGACAGCCCACCGAGCGATGAGGCCTCGGTGTAGGGCCCTTTTTCAGTGGAGGCACCGGCGGTACCTCTACCCGCCGAGCCACCGATTCCACCAGCCCCAGCCACTGAGAGTGAATGTCACCTGAGTGCCAGAGACCACCCAGGTTCCATTGGGAGACGGACCCTCAGGCAGCCGGGGATTGGCTGGAGGCTGTAGTTCGAGTTTTCAGGTTAGTGGGGACACCAGCTGACCTCATGGTGATCCTTGCAGCGAGCCTCCTACACGCGGCAGCAGGCAGATGGGGAAGCTTGATGCTCCAGGTGCACTATGAGGCATCTCTTCTCTGGACGGACTTTCAGAGCCTATTCCACTCAGAGTTCGTCACAGCCACCCTGCATGTGGTTCCCATTCATAAGCTACTACAGCTACGGCATGGTAGCATGATGGTAGCCCAGTACTCGGCGAGATTTACTGATCTCTCGTGCTACTCCACAGATATGGTAAGGGACCCGTTCGTCCGGGCCCGGACCTTCGAGCAGGGACTGATGCATGAGATCAGGGCTTCGATGATCTCCCTTAACATTTCGATGTAGTAAGGGGTGTTGGAGATAGCCCTTCTAGTAGAGATTTTTCTCGCTGAGCAGTCACCAGCAGCGGGACCCTCCGCAGGACGACCCATAGCGAAGTCTTCTGCAGCTGGCAGTAGACTGATGACGTAGAAGTCCAAGCGGGCCAGACCATCAAATGAGCAATCTCAGGATACAGATTTAGTTGTGTGGGGCACACGAAGGAGATCTAGCTACACGAGGAGCAGGCAGTGCTACGCATGCGGCGGGCAGGGTCACATGGCACGAGACTGCCCGACTCATCCTGCATTTGAGCAGCAGGCGGTATAGGGACCTCCCTGGCAGACGTTCGACTATGGCGGTCCGCAGGGAGTAGGCGGGCGAGGCAGAGGAGCTGGCTGAGCATCGGGTGGTGGGCGACGCTTTGAGGCCCTACCACCACCACCACAAGGAAGTCCACCCCGACCGCAGGGAACTGGTGGGCAGGGGAGAGCTCAGCTTCAGGAAGTTGAGGCCTACAATCATGGTTCTTTGGGAGAAGATGGACAGGAGTAGGACTAGATCCAGACATGGAGAATTTGGTTCATTTGCTTCTATCTTTGTTGATGTTTGTTTGTGGATGCATTGTGTCTTTGTACCTTGAGCTGCAGTAATAAAATACACTTATTCTTGTGAAGTTTTCTTCCCTGTCCTTTTTATGTAATTGATACTGAGAGGTTTGGGTTAAAACCATTGACTTGACCCTCACTTTCGATATTCTTACTGGAGGAGACCGAGTGACCACACACTGTTCCCGATAGTCTGACTCGACCCTTGGAGGTGAGAGTAACGATTGGATCACTTGGTAGTAGTGTCGAGGCCATACGACTTCTTCCATGGAATGAAATAGTACCATTCAAGTCAGGATTGACTGTATTAGGAAAAGGACGTGGTTCATCCTGGGGATGAGGCCAGATTTCTCTTTTCGGCAGAGGAGGAATCTCGGAAGCTCTTATAGATCGTAGACGAAGAAGGGTGGGGTTAAGTTCTTACTTATGGCTAGTCTCACCCATTGTTAGTCGAGCGAACAGTTTACGGTTCTCACCAACTCAATAGTCTCAGGTATATCTTTTCTCAGATGGACATGAACCTAAGATAGCGGCGATGGCTTGAGTTCCTACAGGACTATGACATTGAGACAAGTTATACTCCTGGGAAGGGGAATGTTGTAGCGAATGCTCTTGGTATGAGATTGGGCATTCAGCTATTAGGAATGGAGAGAAAATAGTCGGTCGCGTTTTTAGATATCCTTTTTGGATAGTGTTGGAGTGAGTACGTGTAGAACCAAAGATGGTTCTAGCTAAGTCGGGGAAGGTTCAGATCATCCTGGAGCGGATGAGGACTTCATAGAGCAGACAGAAGTCCAATGTTGTTAGGAGGTAGAGACCACTAGAGTTCGTGGATGGCGACCACGTTTTCTTACGGGTCTCACCTCGACGTGGATTAAGGATATTTAGCCACGGGGCAAATTATCTGCGCGCTTCATTGGACCATTCCAGGTTCTCAGCAGGATAGGCGAGGTGGCTTGGCGCCTGGATCTACCACCTTAGTTGCACTGGGTGCACGACGTCTTCCACATATCTCAGCTGAGGAGATATGTGCACGACCCGACGCATATCATCGACCTTGGGGTGTTGGAATTTGATGTTGGGGTGACTTTTGTGGAAGTTCTAGTGGAGATCGAGGATTGAATGGAGTGGGTCCTACGTGGGTGGTCGATTCCTCTAGTGCGCATTAGATGGCAGCACGGAAACCTCCAAGAGAGCACTTGGGAGCGGGAGGCTCAGATGCGTGCTCAGTACCCTCATTTGTTCCCCTAATTTGTGATGTATCTTTACGGGGATGTAATTCCCTGAGGTGGGAGTAATGTAAAGACCCATAAATTTCAAGTAAAATTTTTTCTTAATTTTTTTGTGATTTTACGAGTACCAAGTTTCTGACGGCACCTGATTCTGAGGCCCGGTGTGCCCGGAATCAATTTACGAAATTTAGCTCAGGTACATTCAGTGAACGAACGAGTGAGTTTTCATAACTTTTGAACTGGTGCTCGAAATCGAAATCTTAGGGCACCGATGAAACCGCAGTGCCGGTAATTTCTTAGGAACACCTTTTCTGGAGTTGCGTTTTCTCGGTTGAGGTTATTAAATAAATGGGTTAACTAAATAATTAAATAAAAATTCGTGGTACAATTTTTATTTTCAATTATAAGTAGTCTTAACCTATGAATGGATGTTGGAGTGGGGCCCACTACATCCTAACTCCAATTGGTAGGATATTATTGAAGTGGGGCCCACACGATCCCACCCATTCAAATCCCTTAAAACCTCCCTCACGCATTTAATTGTGTAACACACCCGCACCCCTTTTAAATGACAAGTCAACTCTCGAAAATTAATTGGACTGTTAAAGGATCGTCAATTAATTTAATTAATTGAAGGAAATCTTTTTAATTTCAATTTAATGTTGGAATGTGTGTGTTAATAAAATAAGACAAAGTCTTATTTCATTGGGGGTTGATTCGTTGTGCGAAAACAAGAAGATAACTCCAGCGCTCTGAAGAACATCTTCTTCCTCATCGAAGAACGCGAAGAACGCCGAGTCTATGACGAAGAAATCCGTCACCATAGGGGGAGATCGATGTGCCGTCTCCTCTCCTCTCCACGGCCAGTGAGATATTCCTTCTTCAGAGAACGACGACGCGCCGTATCCTTCATCGGGCGAACACTGACGATGCTTACGGAGCCTTGTTCCGCGATGCTGTCTTCCGCGACGTCCTTTTCGCGCAACGATCCTTGTTCGATGACTTCATCGAGGTAGGGGTTTGAGTCCAATTTAGTGGAAAAAATTTGTGCTCGCTTAGTCGAAGTTATTTTATTTTGGACTGCCTGTTATCGTTATAACAGGAGGAGGTCGGACCGCACGAACACGGCTGACCCTCCTCCCCCTTTGATGTTGAACTTGTTGCGGCACAAAAAAAGGAAGCGCGGTGCAACGATACGGCGCGGGAACAAGGAGGAATGTGTCAAAGAAGCGCGGCGCTACCGCGCCGCGCCGTTGAGGCAGAAAGAAGCCACCGCCGGAGTTGGTCCACGGTGAAGGGGCGTGGTGCCGTCGCGCCGCGCCGGAGAACCACGAAGAGGCCGCGGCTGGAGCGGGGCCGCGGCGCCATTGCGACGCGTCAGTCAGACCAAGGCCATGGCCTTTGGCCACGGTGGAGCAAGGGTGGGAGGCCGGAGCCACCGGTGTGTTGGAGGGCAGGACCAAACGGTCCCGCGTGGTGCGCTGGTGGGCGGTTACGGCCGTCCAGATTCCAGAAAAATGGGGGTTTGAACCCCCGGTCAACCCCAGCAGGGCAGTCCCCCCGCGGGTCCGCCGTTTCATCAAAGGGGTGGTGGTTCTCCCCCCCCCAACCCTTCTGCACTGGCCGCACCGGCGCCTGTGCCAGCCTGGACTGGCCGCGCCGGATGGACCGGCCGCGCTGGGTCTGGCCGCCGACACCGGGTCGGGCCGCCCGCGCCGGGCCGGGCTGCCCGCGCCTGGTCGGGCCGCCCGCGCCGGGTCGGGCCGCCCTCGCCGGGCCATGCCGCGCCGGCTTGTCCGGGTCGCGCCAGCTGGGCCGGGCCACGCCCTAGTAGGCCGGACCCGGACCCGGGTTGGTTCGACCCGGTTCGGGCCGCCCATGGGGTCTTGGGCCGGGTCGGTCCGGGCCTAAAACCCCCTAAAACCAGACAGGTTCGTTTAAATGCCCGTAACATGGGCTACAAACTTTTTATCGACGCACTGCCAGTTGCGATGCGATCCTTGGGTCGAGACAGTCGTTTTGGTATATTACACTAAAGGATTTGGAGAACTTTGGGTACGACTGGGTTCGTTCGAACACGAAACCAACCGGGCCCTCGGAGCGGAAATGCCTATAACTTGAGCTTTGGACGTCCGATTGACGTTCCGTCGACTTTGTTGAATTCCTCTTAGTGAGACAGAACTTTTGGCTTACTCCGATCGAGATTTGGACGTAGTTGGAGTGTGGTCGGGTTGGTTTTGACTTAAAAACCAACCGGGCCCCTAGAATGAAAAAGCCAATAATTCTCAGACCGGGCGTCCGATTGATGCGTCGTTTGTCGCGTTGAGTTCCTTTTGTCGAGACGGAACTTTGGGATACATCAACTCCGGACTACGTGTCGGTTGATGTATTGACCCCCCTTGGAACATGGAGCGGACTCTCCCAGAATCGAGGATGCTGTGTGCATGAACCCTAGAGCTGGTTGCGACTACGACGATGATGACGACTACACTAAAATCCTCCGTGGGTTTGGCAGCCACGACGACTGCACTGAAATCCTCTGTGGGCTTGGCAGTGACGGTGACCGTACTGAAATCCTCCGTGGGTTCGACGGTGAGGACTTTCATACTATAATCCTCTGTGGGTTCGACGACGATGACATCCGTACTGGAATCCTCTGTGGGTTCGACGGTGAAGACTTTCGTACTGAAATCCTCCGTGGTTTCGACGATGGTGAGAAAAGTACTGGAATCCTTCATGGGTTCGATGGTGACAACTACTGTACTTGTATCCTATGTGGGTCCGACAGTATTGACCTCTGTTGTAGTATCCTACGTGGGTCTGACAGAGTAGCTGGACTAGTATCCTACGTGGGTTCGTGAGCTTAGTTGGTCTAGTATCCTACGTGCGTCCCAGCTGGATGAATCAGTAACTACATCTGATCATATATTTTTCTTTAAGAATGATGCATACCTGTGTGAGCTAAGTCTTGACTTCCAATCATTATCTTCGATATGATTTACTTGCTTTCCTATGTGGATTGGGTTGTGCTTTCCTGTGTGGATTGGGTTGTTCTGTCCTGTGTAGACGTGATCGAACTTGGGCTCGGATGATGGAGCCGAACTAGAATTGATGACTTAGTTATATGTATGGGAATATACCTAAGTAAGTGTTGGTTGTTACTTCGTGGTTGTATATTTCCTTTGTGGATTATCTTTTGAGGATTCTGGGAGACCTTTGGGGGTCTCAGGGTCCTTACCGAGTAGCGTATACTCACCCCTGCATAGTCTATGCCCGCACTACGTTGTTTTGGATGCAGACGATGGACATCGCGGATCGTGGTTGAGTCTTATGGAGAATGTCGGTACCTGGAGAGGGACCACTGGGTGGGACATACACAGAGCGGACGGCTGGACCCGAGGAGCTGAGGAGGCTTTCTATACCCACCCTTCAGGTGGGATTTCTAGTGGACGGCTCGACTTTGCTGCTTACTTTTCAGTTGATGTACTTTCTTCCAGTTGTACATTACTTTCAGTTTGGGTTTGTATTCTGGCCCACTTACTTTTCCACACTTACTATTGTACCCAGTTTTACTTATTGTTTACTTTTTCTTGCTTACTCTATGGTGTTTGTTTACTTTTTAATGGCAATTTCTTCCTCTTTTTGTTGGGATTTACGCCTTGGTGCTAGTCGCCATCCCCTGGCCTATGGGAGGCGGGCTTGGGGTAGTCACGGCACAGGTCCTGAGGACGGGTCGTGACAATGAAAATATAGGACTACATTGACTTTATGGTTCTCAAACAGGAGTTCCTGAAATATTATTTCATATTACCAATAATAGTGTTTTCTATAGATGTGATGTATGGATTCAAAAATCTTTCCATTATGTATGGGTACTCTAGAAACAACCAAATTTCGATAGACCAAAAAGATTAGGATTCCAAAATTTTATTGAACTAAAATTGGTATATTTATTTAAATAATTCCCCTTGGATTGAAAAAATTTGGTTCTATATATCTTCATGTTATGTATCGTTTCATCAATTCTCTCCTATGGAAAATCATATAATTCTGCATTTACGATCTAGTGGTAAAATCCCCAATATTGAGGTTATTTTCTAGATATTGAGACATTTTTCAACAATCTATGAAATCATAAACTAAATATAAATCCCTTTAAATGTGATTTAAAAGTAACATTAAAAATATTTTTTCTCATTATGTCATGAGATTGTGAAATTGAGGGTTTCCCATGAATATCAAGATAATCATTAACATGCCACCGCCTTAAAATATCAGGTGTTTGAGAAGGATTTATGGATACTATTGGGAAAAATCCCAAAATGCATTCTCTCTAGATTTTTGGGGGTGATTTTGGTTTTTTAAAAATCTTGATGACCACAAATCATTTTTGATGATGTTACCAAAGTAGTTTTTAAGGGGATCAGTTTCCAAGTGTTTCCAAATTTCTCAGCCTCAAAATCAAGAGTTTGTATTTGGAAAAGGATGGATTTATGCAATGGTTTGAACAATATGTGGACCATGAATCATAGTTCACAGACTATATAGGATTTACATAGAATGGCGATGAAAATTAGGAAAGGAAATATTTTCAAAGCAGTGCTACACGGACCATGAAGAGTAGTGTGCGAACTTAATAGGGGAAACATTATGCGGGGTGAAAATGGTTCATTGGAAGGATTTAGGATTGCCAGAGGAAACTATTTCATGGATGGATCAACATTTTTGGCTGAGAGGTGGTTATTTTTTTATAGAAGGAATCATACGCTACAAAAGAACAAGGACGCTATGCGGACCATGAATGGAAAATAGTTCGCGGGAGGATCGCAATACAAAGTGATGGTTGTACCGCATTGAAGATTTTAGTAAAAAGGATTAGCAAGATTTATAGATATATTTTTCTATATAAGGAACACTAATCCCATCATTACTTATATGGTTATTTTCATTATAAAAAATATTTTCCTTGGGATGAAATATGGAAAACTATGAAAGATTTCACGAGGACGTCCTTGAAAGAGAAGTGTTCATGAGGGATAATTTCACAAAGGGTTTCTATGAGAATAGTTTCATGAAGGGTTTTGTGGGGGAAATATAGCCTGATGAGGAAGAAGGGACCATGGATGACTCGAAGTCGATGGAGTATAATTAGTTCATGGAAGTTGAGGTGGTCCGTGAAGGATATACAATTCACGGAAGCAGAGGCAGTCCATGGATAAAGAGGTGTTCTAAGAAGTACTTATTCCACGTGGTGCAGTGTCGTTCATGGATGTAGAGACCCGAAGCTTTACAAACATAGATATTACATTACTTTTTCAGAATACATAATACATAACAAAAATAGACACACAAGTATCGTAATAGTTTAGTGTCTTTGGAGACTTGAAACTTAATCTTCTAATCGTGGTGAAAGATCTTCAAAATATCCCATAAAGATCTTCCACATATTGTTTCCTTACCTAAAACATTTCTTTTAATCCTGGGGGAAAATAAAACATAAAAAGGGTGAGCTCAAATGCTCAGTAAGGGTAAGCATTGATAAAATAAACCATACCATATACATTTGAACTTAAAAACATGAACATAAAGTTTAAACATCAAAATCGTGAGCAACAACATAAAACATGGAAGTACATAAGGAAAAGATCGCAATGGAACATAAATCATGATAAAATAGCATGGGAATTAAACATGTAATTGTGGCGTCCATTAAGAACATGATATGATTTCAATTGTATCCAAAGCATTGATTCCAAGACCATCTAAGTGGACAAAGTCCCTTTCTGAATCGAGTTCACTCCTCGTTCCAATCTTGTATTACTGATCCGGTTTAACTTTCTGTTATAGCCATGTCTATCTCATGAGATATAAATATTTACCCAATGCATTGGAGGGAGATATAGGTCCCACCCATCTCATAATGAAATCATTCTTACTTGTGCCACAAAATAAACATACATCATTCATGACAACCCAATAAATAAAATGGGTTTCATAAACATCATCCCATCATCACATAATCCATATAAAAGAAATGGATATCATTTCATAAAAACTGAAACCATGTAAATCATTGAGACATGATACTTGAAAAATACACATATGAAATAATTTTATCTTAGATGAAAAATGGTTTTTGATAAAACACTTGAAATGAATTATTGAGTAAAATATCCTTTCTTCTTCAAAATCATTTTCTTTTCACAAAATTCCATGAAAATTTAAAAGAATAGGATTTTGTTTAAAATAGTCATGAAATATTTTGGAGGAAGCTTCATGAAAATAAGGCTTTATAAAACCGTGAAAATCCTTTCATGCCGTATACGTTAAAAAACATTCTTCTCGTACTTTTGTCGGAAAAGTCAAAAAGTACCTCGTAACGTAAACAAAAGAAAGATTCATTAAATACCATGTAGTAAAATTCAAAAATGGGTAAAAAGGACTTTAAACATATATGAATACACTTTTTTAAACATGTACATGGATGATAGAAATAACCCCAGTAAATACATAAGTATAAGCAATCTCGGATAAAAATGAGATTGGAAAAGTTATCCCTTACCTTAGGTCCGATATGATTTGTACGTATCCAAACCTCCGGTATAATGATTTAAATAATGTCATTGAATTATTAAAGAATCATATTCATTGTTATGATATCATATATTCTTCACTTATGACTTTATATTACCCATTCTTTTGTAAATTAATGTTAATGTAGCATTTTGGGTAAAATCATCTTATTTATCGTACGTGTTTGGACTTGTTGTTCTTGATGTTATTATTACTTATATCAAGATTTACTTACCTCAAAAATGTAAATCATGATTTATATATCATATAAATTCATTATATATCCATCATATACAAGCATTTATAATAGTACATAACATATGGAGGTACGAAATGAAACGCACCGTTCAAAGAGATGGTAAGCCGTACGTACGCATAAACGCTACTTTCATTTCTATTTCTTATTTTAATGGAATTAAAACATAATTATAAATAGGTATATTATAATTCCAGTATAATAACATACATAATATCATTAACCACATACTTTATACATCCCACATAAGGTATTAACGAATCACATTACTTTGAGGGGGCGGTAGTCCGCACTTCCTCAAATGAGATTATCGTATTTACCGACTATGGAAACAGTAAAGGCTTGATATAATTGGTAATTAAAGAAGAATAATGAAATCATAAACATAATATATATTATATATAAATACATTTCCATCATAATGGCCACCATGAGAGGCGGTAGGATAAAATCGAACAATCATCGTTTCGTGAGGCATTAGTTTTCCATCACAGAAACATTATGTTCTTCATCCATTAGATGGAGGTGTGTGTAAGTGTAGTTCTAATACTTCTCATAACAACATCCTAGTATATTTAGGATATTGGTTTTGTTAAAAAATAAAGGATTAAAAAGATTTTATGGGTTGGATAAGTAGAATAAAAGAAAACAACTTAAGAGAAACAGTTACCTTTAATTTTGGTAACTTCCTTTGGTTTGAACCAAAACGACATCTTGGAGAGTATTCTGCCTAATGTAAGGCTTCAAGGGGGAGGAGAGGGATTTAGGGAGCTTATTTGGGCAGATTTTGGACGAGAAATAAGGCTTTAGAGGTGTGAGGAATTGCATAGAAGTGGTCTCCTTTTATATGGGAAAGGAGGGGCTCTTTAGGAAAGTGTGAAAATATTATTTTATTATAAACTTATCTTCGGTTTAAAGAGGTCAAAAACACATTAATATCGAATATAATAAGACTTATATTCTAAATAACATAATACAATTGGAATTGGACAGGTTTTGGATGATATTTTAATCATTATAATCTTATTTATTTAAATCATTTATTAATGATGTAAACACTACATCATTATTGTGTCATAAATAATTTAATCCATTTGATGTCTAAAAATTATTAAATAAATTCCATGATGTAGGTAATCTTTTTATCTTTCCAAAAAATATTTATAGTCGAAAATATAACTTATATAACCCCTTATAAAAATTAATTACTAAAATATTTTTGTTAAAGTCAATTTTGTCTTTACATTAAATTAATTAATCCAAATTGTCATTTTCACTACCAAGTGGCTCATTGGGGTCCCGAAATCGGTCAATGGATGCCCATGGTCGGCCAATAATCATAAAATAAGGTTAGGATATGTTTCAAGGTAATTTTAATTTATTATTATATTATTTTAACCTTGAATTACCCTATTTACCTTTAACCGCAGTAAATAAAAATTACCGTAGTTACTATTCATATTGCGCAAAAATAAAAAGTAGATTTTTAACATAATTTTTACCCAATGATTCCAAATATGGAATCCATTTTTTCAAATTAAATACCCAAATGTTTCATAAATTAAATTAAAATTAATCCCGTTGTCGAACGAAAACGGGTTTTTGTTTAAAACATTGCAAAAGATTGAATTGATTTAACCTACGAATTCAAGGGAAAATCAATGCTAATGACATACATTATATTAAATGGTAAAAATATATTCTATTTATACTTTAAAACCATTAAATATTATAATTTATCCACATAAATTCTTATGATGAAAAAAAGATGTTTTTAATTAAAATATAGCGTGTTTTTACTATTCATTAAAATATGAAAGTTATCAGAAAAATATCAAAACTTTATCCAATGTAAATTTTTATATCCTGATTCAAAAGAATAATTTTATTTTGTCAAATTGAACTTATAAACATGTCAAAAACTATATTTAATGAGTGTGTGCCATCAAAAGGCGGCAAAACTACATTTTTTGAAAAATACTTATTTTACCCGAAAAATTTATTTTGTTCTCATACCGTGTTCTATAAAATATGTAAGATGAATAATAATGTTATAAAATTCAAATTTTAGTTAATACTATTCATAATGGCTAGTTCATAATAATATTATAATAATATATCGTTGTTTAGTAAAACTCGGTATTGCGTACAACACACGCTATCAATGAAGGTCGTGATTGCATGTAATATAAGCCAAGTCAGGGTTTCATGTTGTGCAAGAATCCTTCATTGTTTCGTATAACAGAATCCAACCATATTTCATTTATACATTTAATATATATACATATACATTCAATGTTGCGTAGAATGACTATTATAAAACGAACTTGAAATTGTGTGTAACACAATCTAAGAATAGTGTTGTGTATACTTCAAGCTAATACAGTGTGGCGTATAGCACAAGATAATCTTTTTGTAGCATAAAACACATGACATAGAATAAATTAAAAGGAATACTTATCATAAAATATCGGGTTGTTACATTCTACCCCCCTTAAAATTAATTACTACCTCAAAATTCATCGGTGTTATAAATGGTTTACTACTCAAAAGTTTCTTTAATAGAAACCCACATCGTAAAAAGGAATACCAAAACTTGGCTTTAAAAACTAAAGTATAAAATGTAATGGTTCCCCAAATTAACTCATCGTTGGGTTTCCACGTAGGAGAACATAGGTGAAAATATGGATCTTGAAGAAAAATATAACCATCAAGTTATGATGGAGAGTGGTAGAAAACATGGCTATGAAAAATCCATCAATCATAAATCCATAGATTTGTGAGGATCTAAGGTACCATCTGATTCATCGGATATAAGATCACTAGGACAACATTTTTGGTTTTCAATATCAGTTCTCTAAAGTTGAAAATTTTGAATTAGAAGAAATACTTGCTTTATTTTGGTACAATATCACTGTTGTTCTTGTTTTGAAAAATGTCCACTTAATCTCTAAAAGAAATGAAGTTGAATTTTTTATGCATGAAGTGTTAATAGATCATGTGATAGAATGATGGGTCATTCCATCTGTTTCAAACAAAAGGTTAGCAAAAGTTATCAAATATACATAAGTCCATCTATGGTGAGGTTAATCATATACGATTCCAAAAATGAACTTATACATCATATATCATACCGCAAAATAAAATAAAACTAGTTTCAACTAATCAGGGACTTCCCGTAGGCCAGTGGTAGGCGATAAAGGCCAGTCACACTTCGGTTGTGGGTTCGATTCCCACAGCCTTGTCCGACGTGATGGGATGTCGTCCGTCCTGCAGGTTGTCGTTTTTCTAAAACTACATTACTATAACATCCCATCATTAATATCGAAAAAAGTTCTATCCTTAAACAATAATAACTTATGTCAAACACAATCCATTCAAATATTTACGCTTACCTAAAATACATCAGTCCAAGTTCTTAGTATAACAAAAATGATTACTTGAAATGTCACATAACAATCACGTGAATCCCATCATATATCCCCCATATATCATAAGATATATCTTGTTTGTAAAATTACAAACATGTGAATACCTTAATCATGTATTCTCTTGAAGAATTAATACCCATTGAACCTTAGTGAAAACATGAATGCAGTTAAAAGTTAACACTTTCCACATACCAAAATCCAAAAATTCTATATAATCAAACCATAATATCACTTAGTCCTTATATCATTCATGAGCTCATGAAAAAAACCAAACATCTCATTATCTTCTTATCCCTTCATTATGCGCATATCATCTTCTTTCCAAAAATATCTCAATCATTTTCCATGGTTACCGGTACCAAAAAATTATTGAAACCCACAATAGACCAATACATAAATATTCCATTATTCCATGATACAATATACAACATTATTTTGGAATCCCATTACATAAACAATTAATCATTCCATCACATCGTTGTCAGATTCAACATCGCCAATAGTGATCTCATGTCACTTCCCTTTGTCCTTTGCCTTAAGTGGTTGCTCATGTCAATCATCACTAACCCTTGGATTAGGGCATTTATTAGCATAATGCCCCATTTCCTTGCACTTGAAGAATTAAAGTGTTCGTGGTGCATTCTCTACAATCTTTTCTTTATTCACATCAATAGAAACCCTTTTTCCATTATATCGATACTCATATGCTCGATGACCTTCTTTTCCACACTTAAAACATTTTCTAGTAACTTTTAGGAAATCTCCACCATGCTTCTTTCCACACTTTGAGCATAAAGAAACATTCATCTTCTTTTCACCATTGTTCTGAGATTTCTCCTTGAACTCCATCTTTCGTTTCTTGTCAAAACCATGAGATGGATATGTTACACCAACTTCCAGTTCTACCTTGATATCACAACGCACAATTTCTTCATAGCTACTAAAGTATATTATAGCTAATGCCCTTCAAAGACTTGGTTTTAATCCACTGAAAATTCGATCAACTTTACTTTCAGTTTGGATGATAAATCCAGATGCATACCTAGGAAGTCTTGTAAAATACGCTTCGTATATAACAACAGATACATCATCCTTCTGCTTAAGCTCAAGAAACTCATTTTCCATATTTGTTCGAAGAATACGAGGTAAGTACTTACTAAAAAACAATTTCTTGGACTCGTCCCATTCCATGGACTCAATTTCATCTCTTTGCCTCGTATTCTTGATAAGATTCCACCATTGATTAGAATCACCTTCCATACGATATACTGCTAAGATGACTTTATCATGCTCAGAACATTGTAGAACGGAAAATATCTTTTCAGTTGTACGGATCCATTTTTCAGCCAGTAAGGGATCATAAGACCCACTGAATGAAGGTGGACGCTGCCTCCTGAAGGATTCAACAGGATGTTGCTCCTTTCTCTACTCATTTTGAAATCCAGAATGATTCATAGATTGTGTAAGTATAGAAATAAGATTGTGCACTCCATCTCCCATGACATTGGTTTGGTCACATTGGTTTGGTCAGGAGGACAATCATTGCATTGTCCATTACATTGATCAACATGGTTCATTCGGGTTCCAGCCATCATCTAAAACCCAAAAAGAATAGTGTGAGAGGAAAAAATCATGCTAGGGAAAACAACATAATAAAGGGAGAGTACCATCAATATATAACAACTTAGGTTTAATTCTAAGATCGTTACCGTAATTCTAGGACTATAACCTATACGTATAGTTAACTTTAGGGACATCCCTAGACATACCATATAAATATCTCTAGGGATCTCACTAAAGTTCTCGCATCCTAGTTTCCAAAGGTTGACTAAACCTTTCCTCTGATACCAACTGTAGATACCCGAAGCTTCACGTACATAGATATTACATTACTTTTTCAGAATACATAATACATAACAAAAACATACACACAAGGATTGTAATAGTTTACTGTCTTTGGAAACATGGAACGTAATCTTCTAATCGTGGTGAAAGATCTACAACATCTCCCATAAAGATCTTCCACTTTTTGTTTCCATACCTAAAACCTTTCTTTTAATCATAGGGGAAAATAAAAAATAAAAAGGGTGAGAAAAAATGCTCAGTAAGGGTAATCATGGATAAAATAAAACATACCATATACATTTTAACATAAGAACATGAACATAAAGTTTAAACATCAAAATCATGAGCAACGACATAAAACATAGAAGTACATAAGGCATAGATCATAATGGAACATAAATCATGATAAAATAGCATGGGAATAAAACATGTAATTGTGGAATCCATTAAGCACGTGATATGATTTCCATAGTATCCAAGGCATTGCTGCCAAGACCATCTTAGTGGACAAAGTCCCTTTCTGAATCGAGTTCACTCCTCGTTCCAATCTCGTATTACAGAGCCGGTTTAACTTGCTGTTCTAGCCATGTCTATATCATGAGATATAAATCTTTACCCAATGTATTGGTGGGAGATATAGGTCCCACTCATCTCATAATGAAATCATTTTTACTTGTGCCATGAAATAAACATACATCATTCATAAAAACCCAATAAATAAAATGTGTTTCATAAACATCATCCCATCATCACATAATCTATATAAAAGAAATGGATATCATTTAATAAAAATTGAAACCATGTAAATCATAGAGACATTATACCTAAAAAATACACATATGAAATAATGTTATCTTAGATGAAAAATTGTTTTTGATAAAACACTTGAAATGAATTCTTGAGTAAAATATCCTTTCTTCTTCAAAATCATTTTTTTTTCACCAAATGCCTTGGAATTTTAAAAGAATAGGATTTTGTTTAAAATATTTATGAAATATTTTGGAGGAAGCTTCATGAAAATAAGTCTTTATAAAAATGTAAAAATCCTTTCATGTCGTATACGCTAAAAAACATTCTTCTCATACTTTTGTCGGAAAAGTCAAAAAGTACCTCGTAACGTAAACAAAAGAAAGATTCCTTACATACCATGTAGTAAAAGTAAAAAATGGGTAAAATGGACTTTAAAAATAAATGAATACAATTTTGTAAAACATGGACATGGATGATAGCAATAACCCTAGTAAATACTTACGTATAAGCAATCTCGGATAAAAATGAGATTGGAAAAGTAATCCCTTACCTTAGGTCCGATATGCTTTGTACGTATCCAAACCTCCTATATAATGATTTAAATAATGTCATTGACTTATTACAGAATCATATTCATTTTTATGATATCATATATGGTTCACTTATGACTTTATATTACCCATTCTTTTGTAAATTAATGTTAAAGTAGTGTTTTGGGTAAAATCATCTTATTTATCGTACGTGTTTGGAATTGTTGTTCTTGATGTTATTATTACTTATATCATGATTAACTTACTTCCAAAATGTAAATCATGATTTATATATCATATAAATTCAATATATATCCAGAATATACTAGTATTTATAATAGTACATAACATATGGAGGTAAGAAATGAAACGCACTGTTCATGGATACGGTAAGTCGTACGTACGCATGAACGCTACTTTCATTTCTATTTATTATTTTAATGGAATTAAAACATAATGATACATAGGTATATTATAATTAAAGTATAATACGATACATAATATCATTAACCACATCCTTTATACATCCCACATTATGTATTAATGAATCACATCACTTTGAGGGGGCGGTAGTCCGCACTTCCTCAAATGAGATTATCGTATTTACCGACTATGGAAACCGTAAAGGTTTGATATAATTGGGAATTAAAGAAGAATAATGAAATCATAAACATAATATATATTATATATAAATACATTTCCATTATAATGGCCACCATGGGAGGCGGTAGGAGAAAATCGAATAATAATCGTTTTGTGAGGCGTTAGTTTGCCATCACAGAAACATTATGTTCTTCATCCATTAGATGGAGGTGTGTGTAAGTGTAGTTCTAATCCATATCATAACAACATCCTAGTATATTTAGGATATTTTTTTTTGTTACAAAAGGAAGGATTAAAAAGAGTTTAGGGGTTGGATAAGTAGAATAAAAGAAAACAACTTTAGAGAAACTGTTACCTTTAATTTTGGTAACTTCCTTTGGTTTGAACCAAAAGGACTTCTTGGAGAGTATTCTGCCTAATGTAAGGCTTCAAGGGGAAATAGATGGATGTAGTGATATTAGTTTGGAAGAGTTTTGACGAGCCAAAAGGCTTTATAGGTGTGAGGAATTTCATAGAACTGGTCTCCTTTTATAAGGGAGAGGAGGGGCTCTTTATGAAAGTGTGAAAACATTATTTTATTATAAACTTATCTTCAGTTTCAAGAGGTCCAAAACACATTAATGTCAAATATAAGATTCCTCATATTCTAAAAAAATCATCCAATTGGAATTGGACAGGTTTTGGTTGATATTTTAATCATTATAATATTATTTAATTAAATCATTTATTAATGAGGTAAGCACTACATCATTATTGTGTCATAAATAATTTAATTCATTTAATGTCTAAAAATTATGAAAAAAAATACCATGATGTAGTTAATCTATTTAGATTCCCAAAAAAATATTTATAGTCGAAAAGATAACTTATATAACCCCTTATAAAAATTAATTACTAAAATAGTTTTGTTAAAGTCAATTTTGTCTTTACATTAAATTAATTAATCTAAATTGTCATTTTCACTACCAAGTGGCTCATTGGAGCCCCAAAATCGGCTCCAGGATTCCCATGGACGGCCACTACTCATCCAATAAGGTTAGGACAAGTTTTAAGGTAATTTTGAAATATTATAATATTATTTTAACCTTGAATTACCCTATTTACCTTTAACCGCAGTAAATAAAAATTATCGTAGTTACTATTCATAATGCCCAAAAATAAAAAGTATCTTATTAACATAATTTGGAAACACTGATTCCAAATATGGAATCCATTTTTCCAAATTCAATACACAAAAGTTGCAGAAATTAAATTAAAATTAATCTCGTTGTCGAAAGAAAATGAGTTTTTGTTTAAAACATTGCAAAAGATTGAATTGATTTAACCTACGAATTCAAGGTAAAATCAATGATAATAAAATACATTATATTAAATGGTAAAAATATATTCTATTTATACTTTAAAACCATTAAATATTATAATTTAACCACATAAATTATTATGCAGAAAAAAGTTGTTTTTAATTAACATATATCGTGTTTTTACTATTCATTAAAATATGAAAGTTATCAGAAAAATATCAAAACTTTATCCAATGTAAATTTTTATATCATGATTCAAAAGAAGAATTTTATTTTGTCAAATTGAACTTATAAATATGTAAAAAACTATATTTAATGTGGTTGTGCCATCAAAAGGCGGCAAAACTGCATTTTTTAAAAAATACATATTTTACCCAAAACATTTATTTTGTTCTCATACCATGTTCTAGAAAATATGTAAGACGAATAATAATGTTATAAAATTAAGAATTTAGTTAATAATATTCATAACGGCTAGTTCATAATAATATTATAATAATATATCGTTGTTTAGTAAAACTCAGTATTGCGTACAATACACGCTATCGAGGAAGGTCGTGATTGCGTGTAATGAAAGCCAAGTACGGGTTGCGTGTTGTGAAAAAATCCTTCGTTGTTTTGTATAACAGAATCCAACCATATTTAATTTATACATTGAATATATATATATATACACACTCAATGTTGTGTAGAATTACTATTATAAAATGAACTTGAAATTATGTGTAACACAATCTAAGAATAGTGTTGTGTATACTTCAAGCTAATACATTGTGGCTTATAGAACAAGATAATATTTTTGTAGCATAAAAGACATGACATAAAATAAATTAAAAATAATACTTATCATAAAATATCGGGTTGTTACAATGGAGGTCTCAAGGACGTCTGAGAGGGATTCAATGCAATTTCTGGAGTAATAGTTCATGGACGTAATTTCCACAGACTAACAGTAAATGGAAAAGTATATTTCATCTATGGGTAAAAATTTGACATAAACATGGAATATGTCTATAGTTTTGGATGTCTTCTTTCATTAAAATTAATGGACTTACAAGTCCATAGGCTGTGATTGGATCCCTTCCATGATTAGTGAGAAAAAAATATGAATAATGTGATATTTTTCACTAGTAATGAGCTAGAGAAAGAGACATGGGGAGTGACCCTTGGGAATGTAGTGAGAAGACACTAAATCTTGTAAAGGTAGTGAGCCTATTCAACGAATTGATCTAGCTTGAATATCATTATTGGCAATGTGGATTATTGAATTTGGTTAAATCGGCAAATTTTCATTCTATTCTCTTAAGATATAGCCCGGTGAGGGTGAACTGAGTAAAAATATTTGTGTCCTTGTGCATGATTTATTTATTTACATTCAATGCATTATCATCAAATAATATTGGAAGGGATATGATCAATATTAACATTAAATATCATAATAAGTTTCCCTTGTAATAAATAGTTTATGATCTAGTTGGGTGGGAAGAAGTTACAACAGAATATCGATACCATGATTCACCCCCAGCCCCTCCCAGGGTACCTAGTCTTCTTTTGGAAAAAACATATACCTTTACTACAACATATAATTCATAGAAATACTTACAGGAAAGTGTCTACCCTTTAAAAGGATAATGAAGAGGGGAGTCACCTATCAGCAGGATGAATATTTTCCAGAGGATTTCATAAACCTTAAGAAATATATCATTATATTACTATTATTAATTCCACCTATAGAATTTTATTTTATAATTAAATATGTGGAAACATTAAATCAATAACTTAGTGACCATCTTGTATAAAATAATGATTCCTAGAAAGAAAACAACATCTATAATTTTAGTAGAACAATTTTGGATAGTAAAATTTGATACACTGATATTGATGAGAATGTTATTGCATTAGTTTTTTCAGTCCAAAAAAATGAGGCATTTCTGGTAGAATTATGATGTCCATTTGGTCTCTCTTGTTGACAAACTCAAATACATCCTCAGTCAGCAAATTATGAATGGATGCCTATAGTGGTAGGTAGTCAACCTATAGTAAAAGGGAATTAAATTCACACATCAGAATCCAGTTAAAGGGATGACACCAGATCATTTTCTCATAGAACATCATGTCCCCGAGAAGTAACTTGTAAATATAGAGCTTCCCAATAAAGGTGTTTTCCATATTCATGACACTCTCCATACATGGGAGATGTATTTTTAAGGTACTTTAAGAATCCAGATATAAATAATAACGGAAAACCTAAATTTCTATAGGTTTGGATTGGGATCTTTTTCATATAACTTTATAAGAATATTATTCCATAATCCTCCCTATTGATAGAGGGTTTCACCACTAATAAAATAGAATATGAATCTCTCATCATAGGCTTAGATTTTACCATGTAGATACTAGTGTCTCTCTTGAGTATTAATGATGACTTGGATATAGTGATTGTGAAGATTAATGGTGAATTGGACAATAAGAAAGAAGAACCCATTACAATACTTCATTATATGTGAGGTTTAATGGTTTAAGTTCCTTATGAGAAAACACTACATCACATTATATTCTCATAGAACACTCATGTTGATGAATTGGATAATATATTCATAACCCAAACTGATTGAGGCCAAGATGATACAGTCATTATAATTACACATCGTAGGGTGGTCTTCCAATTTTCCAATAGTGAAATAAAAAATATTAATGAAGTTAACATCAATCCTAATCAATTAATGTGAATATTATCACTATTTTATTCCATGACTAGATGTATGTCCCTTATACTAAACTACGAGTAAATAATAATTCATCCATCTAAACAAGCCATGAAACAACTGATCTAGCAGTGAGTAGTGAACTTCTTCCTTTATAATGGCTCAAATTTACAAAATTTCCTCTATTAGTAAGGCATTAATAGAGTCCTCCTTTGATTCATTTATTGATGAGATACCCTGAATATTATACAAAAATTATATTCTGGATCTTATGGTTCAAACCATTCCTATACCAAACACTCTCATAAAAATTAGAAGGATTGGATATTTTTTACATCTATAACAATATACTATATAGAATTCACTAGGAAATAACACACATGACAAATAAACTCCAAATTCATCTAGAAACCCCTAGATCTACTACACACCACCATGCATTCATAGCCATTTATTATTTAGGGAATTGATACCATAGGTTCATATCTTCCAAGTACACCTAGGATGTTTATGCACATCCTTATTTTCAATGACCACTTCACTAACCTGGATAAGGATATATCCCTTAAAGAAGATAGAATTAAGGATATCATGATCCCCATGAAGTCATATATCATTAACTTATTTAGTGTCCATCATGAAAAATTAATGGAAAACAACACTAATTTCAGTTCTTCCAAGATAAAAACTTTGTATTACTAGTTCAACATTTAGTACATCTATTTTTCCGAATATTATACAATAGAAAACAGATAAATAGAGTCTTTTAACAAGACTCTATCTTAAATTATTTATAATATGGTAAAGATATAAAATCATGGCCTAAAAACCATATGTGCTTTAGGATCTTATCCCACCACAACCTATACTACTAGACATGTGACCCCATATTCACTGATGTATGGGATAGAGGCAGTCTTACCCATCAATTTCCAGAAACCCTCACTTCCTTACTCTATCTGAAATCCTATTTTTAATGATTAAAAGTTTCATAAAAAGATAGATGAGTTGGAAATGCTTGATGAAACATAGTTTGGTACACTAAAAAACATTGAGATTAATTAAAATAGAGTCATAAAGAAATTAAACAAGAAAGTTTCCCTCTATTTGTTTCATTAATGATATATGGTATTGGCTCCCAAAAATCTAATGATTGTTGGGAAAAAGTCACTGAAGGTAAATTTTCCTCATTTTTGAGTTGGTTGGGTTTGTTGAATAAGTAGGTTTCCATGGTGAATTTTTGAGTTCTAGAGATGTAGTTGATAATCCACGTCGACAATGAACCATGAAAAGGGAATAGAAGATCTAGAGGTAGTACAAAAAGGGAAGATACAAGATATCATCATTTCCCAGTGTTTACAAAATTTTTGGGGTCCAAAATTTGGAGTTTTGTTTTTATCACGAAAAGTGGATTTCCTCAGATATCTCATAAAAATATGGTATAGGCTTGAGTTTTGAAAAGATGGAATTTTCTTAGTGTGTTTCGCAAAGACACGAAAGTCATTGATGGTGATCTTCGTGATTATGACAAATCTTGGTGGAAGTGGATTTTCTTATGGCCATTTAAAAATATGGAAAATGAATGAATTTCGAGAAGACATGGATTTCACAATGTGTGGTTCACAAGTAATGGGAGTTCGGGATGGGTGGTTCGTGAAGAGCTGAATGTTTGTGATGGTGATCTGCACGATTCTGAGAAATCTTCATGAAAGTGGTTTTTCTTGAAGGCCATATGAAAATACGGCTAAGGGATGAGTTTTGCGACGAATTGGAGTTCATGAATGGTGGTTCGTGAAGACATGATTGTTTTTGTCCATGGTCTCCATGAAAAATGGAGTGTTTCAAAGGTAAAAGAGGTGCTTTGGGGAAGGGTGATGACGTGGCCGGAAGTTCGGTGGAAATGCCTATAAATTGGACCCCTTAAGAAGCATAGTAAGCGAGACTTAACAAAAAATTTAAGGCTCGGAATTTGTGAATACATTGGAAAATGTGTTATGAGAAGACATTCGTGAAGGCTAAAAGCCAACTGAAAGTTCTTAGCATTGTGAAATAAAATTTCTTTGCGAAGTCAAATTGATTTTCCGGGAAAAACAAGAGATTTGAAAAAGCTACAAAATCAAGCCGACTATTTTGAGTTTTTTGAATTAAATGAGTTTTTAGAAGAACGTTTAATCATTGTGAAGTGTCTTCATGAAGATCTCTATGAAGGAGCTTTGTGAAAGGGGTTTTTTCTGAAGGTAGTGGGAATCGAAAGGGGTTCTTAGAAGGAATTTCCCATTGAATCTGTGGAAAACGGGTATTTATTAGTGGATGAAATTTGGACTTCAATAGAGAGTATACATAAAATGGAGGATTAATTCATTAGTGATAATGAAGAGACCTCCAGTTCTACAAACAATGAGTGAATATTTAAAGAATTAGTGATCTCACTTCAATTGAGAGAGTAGCAATTTCTCAAAATTGTGAGTGGTTGTAAACCAGGACAGATTGTGATTCCACTTCGAACTTGTAAATAGAAGTGCACTTATAGTGGATTTGGTAAATCACCATTGTATGCTCCTTGGACGTAGCCCAATGATGGTGAACGAAGTAAAATTGATGTGTCATGTGCATGCTTTAATTTTTTTCATACTATGCACTAGGAAGGATTGAGAGGTGTGTTTTTTTCAATGACTAAACCCGATCAAAGGGTAAGTTGTTTTAATCTTTCATACCCTGATTAACCCCCCCCCCCCCCCCCCCCCCTCAGGGTATCTATCCTAGTGGACCTAACAATTGGTATCATATGAAAAGGTTGATATCAGTGTTTCTCTCTCAAATAGTTGTCACCAATCACAAATGGATTCCGATCTTCGACGAGAACAATTTCCAGTTATGGAATAATCAGCTGCAGTAATACATTCGATCTTTGGTAATGGATATGTTCACAATAGAAATGCATCACATAACTACTAATATTAACAATGGTACTTTATTGGAGGCCGAATGAAGAGAATTAGTTGCTAACACCAAGGAAATCAATTCTTTTGGGGGATCCCTATCCAATGTTATCTATACGAAGGTGATGTCATTAAACACATCACATGCTACATGGGAAAATCTAATAAACATATATGAAGGAGATTTATAGGTCATATAGGCAAAGCTTCTGGTGTTGTGGAACAAGTATGAAGATCTATTAATGTCCCCAAATGAGTATGTAGATGCATTCTTTGACAGGGTAAGTTTTATAGTAGAATTCATACGAGGTATTGGAGAAGTTATTGAAGACATAAATATTGTAAAGAACATCTTTAGGAAACATCAACCTTGGTTCAATCCAAAAGTTTCAGTTTTGGAAGATAATGTTTTGAAAGAGCTGACATTGGAAAACCTTCACAACACCCTTGTTGCATATGAAATGAGAAATAATGATAACGATGCTGTGGAAAAGGGGAAATCAAAAGTGGTTGAATTCAAGGCTATGAAGAAGCTCCCCATTGAAGATTCTCTTGAAGAATAAGAGATAGATGAGGTGATGTAATTCCTTTATTCGAATCTTCAAAGAGGATAAATAATGTTCAAAGGTGAACTTCTTCTTGCTTGCTTTACATGTGGAAAATTTGGTCACCTAGCTACAAGGTTCCCCAAGAAGTTTCAAGAAGATGAGGAGGATAAAATCAAAATTCCTTGAAAGAAGACTTCATCCTATTTGAAAGGGAATAAAAAATTCAATATAAATTTCTTTAAGATAAATAATCTTCTCTCACAATAATGTGGTAGTTCATATGATTCTGAGGTGGAAGAGGATGAAGAGATAGAGAACTGCACAGATTGGGGAGAGATTGCTATGGTGGAAGTTGTCGGTAGCTCTCAAAAAAATGAAGAAACTGATGTTGATGAAGAAGAAGAAGAAATTGAAGGAAGATTCAGCATGGAAGCTGAATTAGAACCATCTCTTGAAGAGATAGATGTTTGGAGAGAAAAAACAATGAAATCCAACAAGTTGGTACATAATGCCAAACTCTACATGAAACAACAGAAAGATGAGAAGTCTGAGCTGATAAAAGAAATTAAAAACCTTAAGGCTTCTAGACTAGAGATCTTAGAAAATGATGATGAGAATAAACTCAAGGTTGAAGAAAAGAAAAGTTAGATTGATGGATTGAATAACACAAGGAAAGATCAAATCAAGCTTATTTAAGAACTTAAAGGTGAAGATGTCAGTTTGCAGAAAAAGGTTAACGATCAAGAAAAAATCTTCACTTCTTCTAGGACATCCGGAAAGAAAATCACTTAGAGAATCATGAATCTAAACACAGATCATTGTGGTTCATCACAATGGAGGCATCAATTATGTTTAGATGCTAAGGACAATGGGGGGATTGATCGAAAACAAAAATCTATGAAAATTGAAGTCAGACTGTAAGAACCCATTCTGATATTGAAGATTGATTTGGGCACAAAGTATAATCAGAATATTCAGATATCCCAAGGGAAGACTAACAGTGCATAAGTGACATGAAAGAATGAACCTTATATCATGTGTTATTTTTGTGGAAATATGGGACATTCAAAGTATGTGTGTTTTATATCCAAGATATATCGAAGGGAAAAAGATCATACGTGACATCCAAACAGAGAACGGTTATTTAGAACTTATTTTAAAGGTCACTATTTTTGGTGCGGAGGATTTGGGAACATGGATAGATACGGTACATCAACCATAAATTGGAATGTTCCAAAGAAGAATCAAAATGTTCACAAGCAGCAGATCAATGAACCAAAACGTGAGTTGAAAATAAAAAATAGATTTGCAGCCTTGAAAGATAAAGTAGGTCCATCATACACTGAGAAAGATCAGAAGTCTCAATATATGTTGTGTGTGGAGACAACAATATGGACCAAGATGAAAGAGGATGAGAAGGCAGTGTTGGTAGAAATTTCCCTTAAAGCATCAGACCATTATATTGTGTGGATCCTTGACAGCAGCTTCACATCTGACATGATAGGTAATAAGGATCTTCTTATAGGAATAAAATATGACAAATAAGGAGTTTCATGTTTGGAAATGATGAAGGGCTTTAGATTATTGTCTCGGGAAAGACCATGTTTTGGGGAAAATATATGAGACGTGTTGATGTCTTAGTATTAGAAGGCCTCAGTCACAATTTGTTCAGCTTCAGTCAACTATGTGACTTATGACATTCTATAAGGTTTACTAAGAATACGTGACTTGTAAAAGGAAGATATGGTGTAGTGGTTCTATAAGAAACAATAACCAAGGGAAATATCTACTTTTTAAGTGGAGAAGAAGATATATGATTGATTTATCAAGAAGATGATATCAAGTTGTGGCATAAACGACATGGTAATATATCCCAACCATTCCTAGAAGATCTGGTAAAGTGTGATGTAGTTGGAGACCTCCCTAATATATCATGTGATTTTACTCACAAAAGTGATGCATGAAAACAAGGTAAGATCATCAGAAATACGTATAAGGTAAAATTAAAGAAGTAAACAATAGTGCTTGAATTGGTGCATGCAGATGTTTGTGGGCCTATCGCACCAAGATCAATTGACGGAAAGATGTACTATGTTCTTTTCATTAATGACTATTGCAGAATTTCATGGGTATTTGTAATTTCCCATAAGTCCAATGTGTTCAGCTGATTAAAATAGTACCGAATAGAGTACAAAATGATTCTTTGATAGAAAATTATAAAGTTTCATACTAAAAGTGGTACGGAATTTACAAACAGTCGGGTGGAAGAATATATTGACAAACTTGAGATAAGTCATCAAGTTTCCTCAATGAGAACTCCCCAACAGAATGGATTGTTTGAAAAAAGAAACTAAATCATCAAAAACATGGAAATAATTATGCTTATATAGAAATACATACCAGATAAGTTCTTAAAGGAAGCAATGTTGACATCGATTTACATTTCTAAAATAGCTCTATTGTGTTCGAAGGAGGGAAATAATCCATGTGGGGTGTGGTATGGAAAGAAGACAACAATGAAATACTTTCAAATATTTGTGGTAAAGTGCTTCAATTTCAACAAAGAAAAAAAATAGGAAATTTGAGTCATGTAGAGATGAAAGGATATTCCTTAGATACTAAGGAAAAAAGAAAAGCATACAAATTCTTTAACAAAAGGCTAGGAAAAGTAGTTGAGAGCAATGTTGTAATTGTAGTGGAGAATGAATAGATCACTCAAAGACATAGTGAAAAATTTATAGATGAAAGTGATGACGAGGAAAGAAAACCAGGAGGAGAAGAAGTGGTCGATGATGATTAAGAAGAGGATACAGATGATGAACATGAAGAACTAAAATCTATATCTACACAACTGCAATGAATTTGAGCTAAAATTGACAGGCATAATATTATTGGTGATATGTCAGCTCCAGTTCTGACAAGGAGAATGAAATCTCTATATAATACATCTTTCTTATCTCAGGTAGAGTCTAAATGATTTGTTGATGCATCTGAATAAGAAAACTAGCTTCAGGATATGAATGAAGAGCATGATCATATTGAGAAAAATCAGATGTGTGAGATTTTTCGGGGCCAGCAGATAAAAATGTCATTGGGGATAAATGGGTCTATCTCGACAAGATGAATGAAGATGTCATAGTGATTCAAAACTGGTGTTAAAAGTATAATCCTAGATATAGGGAATATATATCTATGAGACATTTTCACCAGTTTCAAGGATGAAGACAGTCATATTATTCCTAGCCATTATAGTGCAATAGAATTTCAATGTGTTCCAAATGGATTTCAAATCTGAATTCTTGAATGGGGTTCTAGAGGAAGAATTTTATATCGAGTAGTAAGATGGTTTACTCATTCATGAGGATGCGAACAACGTTTTTCGGCTAAAGAAGGTGTTATATGGGAAGAAACAAGAACCAAGAGCATGGTACTCAAGGCTTGATCAGCATTTGAAGAATCTTGATTTCCAGCGTGAGGGAGTTGATTACAATCTCTATTTCCACAACAACAGTAATCAAAGTTTGATGGTGCAATTTTATTTGGATGACATAATATTTGGTAGATTAGATGAATCTCATTGAAAATGGTTTTCCGAATTCATGAAAAGTGAGTTCAAAATGTCAATGATTGGAGAGCAGAAATTTTTCCTTGGTTTATAGGTGTCACAAAGAAGGAATGAGACTTTTATTTCTCAATAAAAATAGGCCAAGGATGTTCTGAGATGATTTGGAATGGAAAATTCCAAGGAGATGAAGACTCCAGTTTCTACCCAATTGAAATTATCGAAATATGATAATGGAATGGCAGTTAATATCACATAATACATGTAGATTATTGGTAGTTTAATGTACCTCACAGTGATGAGACCTAATATATTTTTTCCACATTACAAGAAGTATGTTATCTAAGAAATCCCAAGGAAATACACATGCTTTCAGTGAAAATAATACATCATTATTTCAAAGGAACTATGGATTTCAGTTTGAAGCATACTGAAAAATATCAGTCATAGATTTTGAGATATACAGACACAGATTCGTCTGGATCAGCAGATAATAGGAAATAAACATCAAGAGGTTCTTTCTATCTTTGTGGTTTGTATATATTATTTTATATTCAAGAAGAAAGATTTTATTTTATTGATCACCTCATAATTTGATCATATTTCCACCACTCAAGCATGCACATAGTTATTGTGGATGAAGCAGCATCTTAATGATATGGGCGTTGAAGTGAAGTCTCTGATCAGAATCTAGTTTGATAACTCTAGTTATATAAATCTCAAAAAAAAAAATACCATCCATCACTTAAGGATGATGTGCATTGAGATAAAGTATCACATTATCAAGGAGAAGGTTGAGCAAGGAATCATGAAATTGGAATATGGGCCTACAGAACTACAAGTTGCAGACATTTTGACAAAGGCCCTACCCAAGTAAGCATTTAAGAGGCATCGACTGGCTCTGGGAGTCCATTTGACTCTCCGAACTTGAGAATGTGTGGATATGGAACCCCCTCTCCCCATGGTTTTGGTGTGTTTTTCTCTATTGTTCTAATCTATGTTCTTTTCAATGTCTTGGACCACATAAGAGTGGCCTTTGGGTTCGTTGACAAAGGGGTTGAAATAGAGACTCCTCAAGGTGTATAAACTGTGAATAAGGGAGAAAATGTCTTAGTCAAAGCCACAGGGAGAAGCCGACATGTGAAGTAGTGAGATAGGGGGAGATCTAAAAGATAGGGGGAGTATCATTTTCAAATCTGATGATTCTAGAAGTGATCGATCCAAGATTAAATATCACGACAGGTGAGGATCATGATAAAATAATAAGGGTGATGTTGGAATCATTTTATAAGGTTTCCTGTGATCAGAAATTGGTATCTGTATGGTATCAATGATTGGTGTCAGAAATGAAGTGATTCATTTATGAATTTTTCATACTACTCTTGTTTCTCATTCCAAGCATTGCTCATGTGGACTTAGATTATGTAGTGAGTGAATATTTAGTCACTATCTGAATCGCCAGAGGTGAAGGATGGTAGATGATGTAAGGAGACTAAGTGATGTATCAAAGTGCAGAAAATCATTATGAGAAGAGTTTTCAATAAACCCAAAGGAGGAGATTGTTGGGAAAAAATATCTCAAGGTAATATTGCATCATTTTTAAGTTGGCTATGTTTGTGGAAAAAGTAGGTTTCCATGGTGAATTGTCAAGTTCTATATATTTTATTTGATAATCCATGTCGACAAAGAACCATGACAAGGGAATGGAAGATTTGGAGGTGGTACAAAAAGAGCAGATACAAGGTGGCATCATTTCCCAGTGTTTACCAAATTTTGGGGACCAAAATATGGAGTTTAGTCTTCATCACTAAAAGTGTATTTCTTAGAAAATATCTTAAAAATATGGTAAATGCTTCAGTTTTGAAAATATTGTCTTTTCTATGTGTGTTTTGAGAAGACGTGATATTTTTTGATGATTATATTCGTGATTATGAAAAATATTTGAAAAAAGGATTTTATTTAAGGCCATATAAAAATATGGCAAGGGCATGAATTTCATGAAGACTGGGATTTCACAAAGTGTGTTTCACAAGGAATGAGTGTTCAAGAAGGGTTGTTCGTGATGAGCCGAAAGTATGTGATGGTGATCTATGTGATTTTGTAAATTCTTCGTGAAAGTGGTTTTTATTGAAGGTGATATGAAAATTTGCCTAAGGAATGAGTTTCGTGAAGAATTTGAGTTTTTGAAGGGTGGTTAATGAAGATGTTAATGTTTCTGACAATGGTCTCCACAAAAAAATGGACTATTGTAAAAGTAATGGGGTTGGTTCGCAAAATGGTGATGGCATGGCTAGAAGGTTTGTTGGAAACACCTATAAATAGGTCGATTCCCCCTTATGGAGAATAGTCAACGGGACATAATGAAAATCTTAAGGCTCCAAATTCGTGAAGATATTCACAAATGTATTATTAAAAGACATTTGTTAAGGTTAATATCCAAATAAATGTTCTGATCTTTTCAAAATATAATTGCTTCGTGAAGGAAATATTATTTTCAGGAAAAAACAAGATCATTATGAAGGCTACAAAGTCCAACCAAATATTCTGAGTTTTACTGAAGTAAATGATTTTTGAGAAGACCGTTTGATTATCTAAAAGTGTCTTCATGAAGATCTCCACAAAGGATCTTTGTGATGGATGGTTTTTCACAATGGTAGTGGGAATTGAAAATTGTTCTTAAAAGGCATTTCCCAGTGAATCTGTGGAAAATGGGTATTCATTAGTGGATGATGTTTGGACTTGAATAGAGAATCTACAAACAGTGGAGGATTTATTCTTTAGTGAAAATTAAGATACCTACAAGTCTATAAACTATGATTGGTTCTTCTAAAGAAGTAGTGATCTCACTTCATTTGAGAGAGCAGTGATTTCTCAAAATTGTAAGTGCTTGTAAACCAGGTGGGAAACTGAGTCCACTTCGAACATGTAAACAGTAGTGTGATCATAGTGGATTTGGTACATTGTTACATTGCCGGTATATACTCAATAGAGGTAGCCCAGTGCGGGTGAACCAACTAAAATTGTTGTGTCATGTGAAAGATTTAATTTTTGTTCATACTCTACACTTGTAAGGAGAGAGAAGATAGTTCTTTCCAAGGATGAAATAAGATCAGACAGGCAGTTGTTTTAATCTGTCATACCCGGATTGACCCCCCCATCGGATATCTAGCCTAGTGGACCAAACAATACAAGTTAGTGTCATTTCCTAGTGTTTTCCAAATTTTTGGGGTCCAAAATTTAGAGTCTAGTTTCCATCATTGAAAGTGGATTTTCTCACAAATCTCATCAAAATATTGTAAAGGATTTTGTTTTGAAAAGATAGGATTTTCCAGGTGTGTGTCACGAAGACACGAAAGTCTTTTAGGGTGATAGTCAAGATTACGAAAAATCTTTGAGAAAGTGGAATTTATTGAAGGACATATAAATATATGGAAATGGTGTGAATTTTGTAAAGACTTCGCTTTCGCGGAGTGTGGTTCGTGAAGAAAGGCAGTTCACGAAGGGTGGTTTGTGAGGGGCTGAAAGTCTGTGATAGTGATCTACGAGATTCATAGAAATATTCATCATAGTTTTTTTTCTTCAAGGACTTAGGAAAATATGGCGAAGGCCTGAGTTTTGCGAAGAATTGGAGTCTGTGAAGGGTGGTTTGAAAAAACATTAATGTTCTTTACCGTGGTCTCCGCGAAAAAGGGAGAGCCATGAAGGTAAAGGAGGTGCTTCGCAAAATGGAGATGATGTGGCCAGAAGGTTCGGTGGAAATGCCAATAAATAGGTCTCTACACCTTTAAAAACCATAGTGAGTGAGACGTAATGAAAATATTAGGGCTCTGTATTCATGAATACATTCATGAAGGTGTTATGTGAAGACATTCATGAAGGCTAATATGCAACTGAATGTTCTGAGCTTTGTGAAATAGAATTTCTTTGCGAAGGTAAATTGATTTTTAGGGAAAAGAAAGAGCTTTGTAATGGCTAAAAAATCCAACTGACTATTCCTGATTTTTTCTAAAGTAAATGAGTTTTGCGAAGACCATTTTATCATTTGGAAGTGTCTTCACTAAGAGCTCCATGAAAAAGTTTTTTGAAAGAGGGTTTTTCCCAAAGGTAGTTGGAATCACAAAGGTTTCTAAGAAGGCATTGCCCAGTGAATCTGTGCAAAAGGGGTATTCATCAAGGGATTATATTTGGACTTAAATAGAGCATCTGCATACAATGTAGGATGCATTAATTAGTTAAAATGAATAGATCTACATGTCTATAAACTATGAGTGGATCTTTTGAAAAGCAGTGAGCTCACTTCAGTTGATATAGAAGTGAGTTCTAAAAATTGTGAGCAGTTTTAAACAAGGAGGGAAAGTGAGTCCACTTCAAACTTGTAAAGAACAGTGTCCTTATAATAGATTTGGTACATCACCCCATCATGTGTGTGTGCTCCTTGGACGTAGCCTAGTGAGGGTGAACCAAGTAAAATTGATGTGTCATGTGCATGCTTTAATTTTTCTTCACACTATGCACTAGGAAGGATAGAAAATATAGTCTTCTCCAATGATGAAACAAAATCAAAGTGGAAGTTGTTTTTATCTTTCATACCCTAATTCACTCCCCCCTAAGGGTATCTAGCCTAGTGGACCTAACCATGATACTAGGGAAAGATCCTTTGAAGATTGAGCCAAAGTGGGAAGGACCTTATGCCACACACATGATCTACTCCAATGGAGCTTATTCTTTGATCACTAAATTTTTTTGCAAATCACAACTCCCACAAATGGAATTATTTTTATTAAAAGTTTTTTATAAATTTAAAATTTGTTCATAATGTCCTGGAAACTATATTTTTAACTATATAACAATTTTCTCATTGTGATATGTAAAACTGAATGGCACAAGCCTGAGATCCAAGACTGTAAAATGAATAGTAGGTGTCTATTACAAATTAATTTAAACTAAACAAAACATATTGTTATCATATGATATTAACTGACGCGGTCATATTCCTAGCTTCATAGCTTTAAATTGATTGCATTGGCCTGATTTCGATAGCCAAATTACTATATAAAAGAGCTTGATTTTTGTAGGGATCCTATCATAATAACAACATTTGGACTTATTTCCGCAAACATGATATGCATAGTGATCCATAAATTGATTATACTAGGACCATCCATAGATTCTAAACCCATTATTTATACCTTAATGGTAATAAATCCAATTAATTCACATTGTATTTTTTCTTTCATAATAAAACTAGGTAACCATTGTATATTTATCCTCTTGTTCTGTACATGAGCCCAATATATATATAAGTAACTATAATAACTATGTGTTGTTTGATTCCAATTAGAATGAGATATATATTGACACCAATATCACATGTCTCGAGCTCGATTGAAAATCCCAAAGCATCCCACTTCCTCTCAATATATGGTCTCTACATTCACATCAACTCTTTCTATATAAGACTCTATAATGAGATGGTGTATCTTTTACTTCAAAATAACTACATGTTGCATGATTCTTGTCCACATGGTATACGAGTGAAATTTAGATCTCTTATCCTAGGTATAACAATGATTTCTTTGAAAAAACCTTTTTCAGACATATGAGTGAGATGTATATAAGAAATGTGGGAACTATGTGCTGTTTAATTTTTATGCCTTATGATACATAGTGACGCCAAGATTTAAATCATAGGTCTGACCATAGGTTCTAATCATAATGATTTTTCCCTTGTGATGAGATCCTTTTTAATTTACTTTAGGTCATATAACTTATTCTATCAAAAGGGAACTCATTTCAAACATATTATCATGTACCTAATCTATATTTGTATAGAGTGATCCTTATTCTAAGAACCACATCTGTAATTATTCCTATTAATTTGGGATATTTATTGATTCGTGGATCTCTTATCCTAGTACTATCTAAGAATTATATGTAATTTCCCTACTTCATTTTAACTAAACGACATAAATACCCTCTCAAAATTGTACCTCAACTAACACCTCACAAAACTGAAGGGAATTCTATATCCCCACATGCTGCTGACTAGAACCTAAGCATCAAAGACAATCAAAGGGAGTTATTTCTCCCAACTAGAAGTAAAAACATGGAACATATATACAACATGAAAAAAAGAAAAAGATAAATAAATTACATACTTAAAAGATGAAAATGGAAACCCAACAACTGTAGAGTAGAAACATTGTCCAAGTATAATTCCAACGACAATGGACTAACAAATTGTAAAATGACTACTCCATGTCATGTCATGGGAAAACAACCACCATCTCACCACCAGCTACTCGACTCAGCTGCTAGAAATCCTCACTACCTCGTTGCGACACATTTCCTTTCCCCACACCAAAATACATAACTAGGTCTATGCACCACCCAGGGGGTATGAAAACAATGAGATAACATGTCCAGTAGGGTCCCATAGAGTTGTTCTATAAAAATTCTCTGCAAAAAATCTTATTGATATATATTTTAAATAAAACATGGAATGATAAGTAGTAAACTATTTTTATCAAAATCATGGTAAATATTTCCCTCTCTCCAACAATTCCAAAAAAATGGTATGTATATAAATTTCAAGAATAATTTCACTTATAATTTATCAAAATCCAAAGCATCCATATCATAGTAAAAATTGTACAAATGCAAGCACAATTAAATCACATCAAAGAACTCAATAGGTCATAAAATTAGACTACTCATACCATAATAATGAGTATTACACAAAAAGTCCCTAAAACACGGGCCTAATTAGTAGGGGAGAACCCCACAAGTGAATCCCCCCAAAAATTTCACGAACATTTCCCTAGAACAATAGTCCTAGGAAGCATTTAAAATCACCAAGATCTAACATCTTGATCGTAAAATGGATAATCTACATAAGCTAAACTATCCACCTACATACCCATGTATTCCCATGTGAAAAATTTTATAAATCATTTCAATGCTTTGAAAATACCCCTTTTTCATTTACCACAAACGATTTAAAATCCACATTTTATCACAAATCCATTTACACACACAACACAATCATGCCAAATTTATTTACAAACCAACTTATAAAAATAGGTGCATTACATTTCATCCAATATAGGATAGAGATGGAACTACCTACCTCAAAACCGGGGGTGGACCATGCCCAAAATGATCCTCTAATAATAAGTTCATGATAATTAAAATGGAGGACCTATAAACAATCAGAACATATTTTAATTTATTCAATTTAACATAAGGGTAGGAGGATAAGAGGAAAGAACAGATACCTTAACAACACACACCCACCGCACCATTAACCAATAGAGGAAATGGACCCTGTAATAAGCTCACACAATATATCTAGAGAGAAATAAAAGTAAAAATCAAAAAAGGTCAATAGATCTGATAACACAACACAATGATGCTACCATAATCCAAGAAGTGATGAAAAATAAACACTTACCCACATGAAGAGATGAAACCTAACCAAAATGGATACCAATCACCGAACGAATCAATAATGATCAAATAGACACTCTAAAAATCATTAGATAATCCACCTAGGTCGAGAGACAAAGTATTTTTGGAATAATGAAATGACATATCACTCAAGAAACACCCAAAAAACAGTGCGACTTTTATATGGTGTGTAATCCATTTACATGTCATGTAATACTTAGTACATAGATACATTAAAAAAATCATTTCCTTTTTATTAAAAACTGACCTTTTAACATTACACAGTGTGTATTCTTTTCACGATGTGTAATATATTCATGCTATGTACCACGTTCAAAGTATCTTCCTTGTATAACTTAAACATTTTGTACTCCCATTACCGGGATTGTATTTCTCCTACGGTCTACAAAAAACTACAGATTCTTATGCAGAAACCCAAAACACCTCTTGTTTCCTCTAAAAATAGGGATAAACCCAAAATGATGTTAACACATTTATATATAGACGCTTTTATTTCAAAAAAATACATCCTAAAACATTAAGTTATCAACAACAACAAAAATTCTCCATCCTCAAGGGTCCCTAGATGCACCAAATTAAATAGGGAAAAAAGAAAATGGAATGGAAATATGTGAAAGTGGTTAAAGAGATGTTACAAACTCTCCACCAAAAGAATGTCCAACCCTGGGAAGTCATATAGAATATTGAAGTCTTATAAAGAGGTGAGTTAATTACTCTATCATGAATGAATCATACTGTCAAGGCTCATTAGAATCTGATTTGTGTTTCCATAACACTTTAAAAAATGGAATAGGCTTCCCACAAAATACTTTCACTTAAGATTCCATGAAATCTATATGATTATCCACAATTGAAACATCACTCTCTAACTCAATTACCACCCAACTCATAATGTGAGAGGTGTTAGGATGATATTTCCTGAGTTGTGATACATCAAAAAACAACATTAATGCATATCAATTGAACCATAAATTCCAACTGATGGGCAACCTGCCCAAGCCACTCAGTGAAATCAAACAGTACAACATATCTTAGATCCAACTTTCACTATTTTCCAAGACAATGTTGAGCCAAATACAGAGAAACATTAAGTAAAATCCTATCACATATGGAAAACTCCAAAAGAAAATGTCATTGATCCACATAATAATTCTTCCAACTCTATGATATGAAAATACACTGATGTATATAATCAATCATTATGGAGGCCTCCTGTACTAAACTCAATCACACCTAAGAAGCTCCACCCACATCTTCCCAATAATGTGGTGACCTACATGGGAGACCATAAAAATATTAGTAAGGTTTCATTCTAATTTATGAATGATAATTTTTATTATAAGAAAACTCAATAATTCCTCGAGGAATATCACATAATCCACCAAAATATGATATACAGGAATGAGTCATACCCTCCATGATCTAAATAACATGCTCTGTTTGACAATATATTTTTGGATGATAAGTTGTAATCAATCTAACCAGAGTCCTCATCACCTCTTGTGGAATTACATAGAACCTAAAATAAATCCCATGATCCTTTTCTAAAACAGTATATTAAGAAACCCCATGTAACCTCACAATATTTTTTACATAAATCTTACACATATATTAAAATTTTATGGTGTCTTTGATCAGAATGAAATGAGATGATTTTTTTCAACTATTGAATCACCATAGAGATAACATTTCACCTTCACGGAGTCCATAGTAATCCAATAAAAAAGTATATGGATACCTCATCCCATTTCAAAATAGGAACTAGAAGAGGATTGATAAAACTAGAAGGTTTCAAATGCTCTAAATTTGTCTATGTGATGTTGTAATAGTGGGACATAAACTCAACAATGTCAAGATTCATAGGAAGCCACATATTTGTTGTCTCATGACATAATGCATCTTCATAGTCCATAGACGAATGGGCAATAAAGAACTGTGACAATAATACAAAATTGAGTTCTTTCCTCATGATGGGGTAACAAAATGATCCCCAAAATAAAGAATAACATTTGAAGATAGACACCATCGTGAAACGATATCCCCACCACATAGGGTTTCTATAATTCCATTGAAAATAACATCTAACAAATTACTCTATATAATAGAATCAATTAGAGGTAAATATAATTTAAAAATGGTCAAAACCATTCCTAAAACATTCCCCTCTGCATCTAGATTCTACTAATAAAAATATCCCATAAGGTTCCACTCTTCCTTCAATTCCACAATGACTTTACATGGTACTTTTCTACTAAAAAAATCTACAAACCAATTCCCCTACCCTAGGATGTAGGTGATATCAAAGTAAATTTTTTGAATGTATTCTATCCATAATTTTTATCTGATATTCAATTATTTTGGACAAATTATATTACTTAGGATCATATGGTTAAAAAAGACTATGAAACTCTCCCAAAAAAGATAATGCCACAAAAAAAGTGCATTCATAACTTTAGAAATATACAAAATCATGAGTTGGGTAATTATTTTCATGTGATCAAAGCTGAAAAAGTCCATAAACCACCACATGATCATATTACATGAGCACATAACATAAAACAGCACTATAAGCATCACAGATGACCACATAAACCTCAACAAACTCAGTTAATATCAAAATTGGATCTAATGTGAGAATTTGTTTCAACACATTGAAATAATACTACGACTTTCTATTCTATCTTAATTTTACCATGTTCCTATTAATAAAAGATAATGGTGATGCCAACTTAGAGAAATCCATGATAAAACATTGATAGTAACCCGCAAGACCAATAAATCCTTGAATTCCAAAGACATTTCATGGATCTTTCCATGAAAAGACAACCTTTAACTTCATAGGATAAGTTGATAATATATTATAAAAAATAATTTCCCCTAATAACTTTATATATTCAATAAATAATGTCTGTTTCAAATATTTTCTTATAGATGGTGACTTATGAAGATTTATAAAACCATCCTCAATTGGTTTTTGTGCTCGCGCTCGAATCTTGAATAAACCAAAATGTCATCCACAAACACTACCACAAAATTATTGAGATACTAAGGGAATATTTAATTCATAAAATCAAAAACACTATAGGAGTGTTAGATATACCAAACTACATAACAAGATATTCTTAGTTGGCATACCTTCTCATGAAAGTCATATTTAGTATATCACACTCCCGAACTATGAGCTGATGATAACCTAACTAAATATCAATCATCAAAAATTGCTTTTACCTCTTTACCTAGTCAACAAACATCACCCACATGAGACAAAGGAAAAATTTTCATAACTATTATCCAGTTAAACTTCCCATAGTCCACACAAAAAATGAGTGGATCGTCTTCCTTCATAGAAAATAGAACTAGTTCTACCCAAGGATGAACACTGGAAGGAACAAAACACTTCACCATAATATTTTATAACTTAATATTGATATCTTTCAGCTCCAATGGTTATATATGATAAGTAGTTATTGATTTGATCTGCATCCATGACACTAGATCAATTAGAAATTCTTCCTCCCACTTTGGAGGAAACCAAAAAAATGGTCTGGGAAATTTTCAATAAAACCTGGGAATATATGGGGATGATAAACAATATAGGAAACATAATTGACCACAACATCAAAAAAATAAAAACAACGTCTAAGCTCTGGGTGGGATGGTTTTTCATGGCCCAACCTCATACCCCACTCTCTCTAAAAAACCTGGGATCTCCCATCATCTGTGAGTAATGAGACATGACGGTGAAAAGAATCAACCTCATCATGATGATCCATAAGAAAATAGATCATAATGATAACCTCAAACAAATATAAATTGAGAATAATAAGATCCTCGTCTATATCTACATAAAATATTGATTTCACACAAGAAGAGAATCAAGCCACTTGATCTTTCCTCTTCCCAAGTGGTGTTTCTAACTCCATAAGAAAGGAATTGAGTTCCATAGTATGGTTAACAATACCAAAAAATGGCCATATATAAAAGGGTGGTAAGTTCCAATATCAAATAATTAAAACACAACTGAAATGAAATCAAGACGGCGCCTCTAACTATCATTGGACATGCATCAACTGCAACCAAAAACTCATCTATTGTGTGAAGTTTCTTCACTTCTACGACTCGTGGCTTCGACCCTATAGTATTTGAAGCATCAGACTATGTTGCAGTAGACTTGGGATCCAAAAATCCTTGACCATATCAAGGATTCTACATGGACTGATAGAAGCACTGTAGATGACCATAAATCCCACAACTATTACACATCTTTTCAGGTGAAGGAGAAGAACAATGTGTGTGTATAAACTTTCCACAATGATAAATAGTGAGAGTCACGCCACTTGAAACAAGTGGAGTCATCGAAGAGGCCTACTACATTGAAGCACCCCCACCTCTCATGTGATGATCCTTACACTTCATCTTTTTCCTTGGAATCCACTGAAGCTTCCACTTGGTGGTGGATAAGGTGAAGACTACCCAAAATTTCATGGAGTATTATGTTCTTCCATCATATCCTTTTCTAGTATCTTTTTATAAAAAATAATATTTTGCATAAATACCAATGATATAAAATCCAGTCACAACCCCTATAGGTAATTATGATCATTTAGCAGGTCATTCATTAAAACTTCTGGTGAAAAACAATCCATCTCATCAAACTAACTGGTGTATGCTGACACCATATGCTCTCTAAAATGAAAATAGAGGAACTCCAGAGAATTTTCTATCATCAAAAACTCTTGAAAAACTAATGGAAGAAGACAGTCTTGAAACCCTTCTAGTCCAATCATGCATGCTTATCAGCCTATACCATGTAACCACACCACCCCTTTTTGGGAACCTCGATTTGAAATGCAATGCACTTCACCTTCATACTCTTAGGATTGTCTAGGAATTCAAGGATATGATTGAACTTTTCAATTTAGTCATATGCCTCTTGAGTTTCATTCATATAATTACGGTGTCTTCTCATGAAAGTAATCACATGATCTATACTTTTCTCCTCCTACTCATATATGTACCTATATGATTTCATTGTAAACATATGGAACATTATGATCAATATCACGAACTAATCACTTGATAAACATGATAAACTTATGATCTATTAGAGTATTTCTCAATGGAGAATCAGTTTCTCCCTCCTGAGGAATGCGCATAACAATTCTCGTAGCAATACTACTACACGATGGAACAAAATAAATGATCAAAAAGCATAAAACATATATTTAAAACTAGGAAAACCATAAGAAAAATTTGATATTTACATCATGAACTCAAAATAGTAGACACACATCCCATCTCCAATGGTAACATGTGTCTTGTCACTATATGAGTTATCCATGAAATAATCATAACATACATATAAAGTGCAAAAAATCCAATCATTAGTCAACCAAATTTCCCAATATAAAGGATCTTAAGGTCACACCGCATTTGATAAAAAAAAATTGTAATGAAATGACCCAAATACCCTCTCAAAATGGTACTCGACCAAACATGTCACAAACCCAAATGGAATTATCAATCCTCATGGGTTGGAGACTGGAACCCTAGAATCAACAATAACCATAGGTAATGATTTCACCTAACATGAGAAAAAACATGGCACATATATACAACAGGAACAAAAGAATAAAATATATATATATTCCATAACTAAAAGAAGACTATTGAAACCAAACAACTCAAAAGTATAAAATATCTTCAAGTTAATGTCCAACCAAAAAGGGATACCAAATATTAAAACAACAAATCCATGTGATTGTATTGTAAGAATCCCACCATCACCCCATAAACTACTCAAATCAATTGAAAAAAATCATGGCACCTCAATATAGTGCCTTTCTTTTCCCTATATTGAAATACACAAACATGTATATGTATAGACGAAGGAGTACGTATTGTGTGAGCTAATAGATATAGTAGGGTCCCACCCAAGTGTTCCATAACAAGTATCTATACCAAACCTCAAGTATGATAGTTTTAAATAAAACATGGCATGATAAGAAGTAAACAAATTTCATCCAAAGCATGGTAAATATTTTCTTTTTTCCAAATATTCCAAAAAAATTATGTTCTACTAATTTCAAGCATAATTTACATTATCATTTATCAAAACCAAAGAATAAATATCACATTCAATATAGTAAAAATCCTTGAATAGGAAATTCATGCCAATGAACTCAACAGTTCAGGCTAGATGACTAATCATACAACAATAATTAATAATAAAAAAATCCCAAGAACACATGACTAAGGTGAAATTGAAACCCCAATGAGTAAACTCCCAAAACATTTCAAGAACAAGTCCTTGGAAAAAATATTCTGGGGATTAGAGAAAATACCCATGAGACAACCACCCATTGGTAATATGGAATATGTCCCTAAGATAAACATTTCATCTACCTAACCAAGGCTTTCCATGTACTCCATTTCATAAGTAATATCATTTCTTTGAAAATAAATATTCTTATACTTATTGTAAACTATGGAAAATACACCTTTTATCAAAATTCCATTCACACACACAAAACTAAATCTAAATTTATCTATAAATAAATTTATAAGAATTTGATGAATATATTCCATTAAAAGTAGGCTTGATATAGAACCACCTACCTCTAAACATGGGGTCATACACACCCACAAATAATCCTCCAACAAGAAGATTACAATAATGAAAATAGAGGCCCTATAACCAATCTAAACGTATTATAATTGATTCAATTTAACAAAAGTTTTTGTGGAGAATAGTAAAAAACACATGCCTCAAGAACACAAACCCACCACAGCAAAACCAAAATGGAAACAGACCCTAGAACAAAATCGGAAAATAGATCTAGATATAGAGAAAAAAATAAAATCACAATAGACCAATGGATCTGATAACACAATGAAATAGAACAACCAATATCCAAGAAATGAAGATGAAAAAAACTTACTCACATATGGATATGTATTGCAACTGTGATGGTGAAAAAATCACAAAAACTAATCAATAAAGATAGAATGGAGACTCCAAAAATAACGGAAAAAGCCTTCTAGGATGACACCAAAAAGATATGTGATATAATGAAATAAGATATCACACGAACGACACCCAAAATTCCAACATCACAACATTTACAGGATGTGTAATCCATTTACACGATGTGTGATCCATCTACACGTCATATAATCCTATAGACTCAAATATTCTAAAAAACTCATCGCCATTTTATTAAAAAACAATCCTTTTAACATTACATGGCATCTAATATTTCCATGGTGTATAATACATTCACACTATGTACTGAGTTCATGGTATATACCCTATAGAACATAAACATCATCTACTCCCATTACATGGAATGTATTTATATTATATTAATAAAATACTATAGATTCATAGACAAAAAATCAAAACACCCCTGACATCTTATGAACAAGGGGATAACCCCACAATGATATTAACACATCCATAATCAGAATCCATTAATTCAATAATCATACATCCTAAAACATTAATTCATCTTCCCTGGAAAATCATCTCCATCCTTGGGAGTCCCAAGATGTACCCAATTACAGATGGAAATAAGTAATGGGAAGGGAGTTTCCAAAATCCAAGTAACTGGATTTTATATTCATCTAGATATTCAGGGATTCTTCATTCATTTTGGATTTCCATTCAATGGGTCCAACCATGAAATAAAAATGTCAAATTTTAGGCCCAATCCAGATCATCAGAAAACTTTTGTGTATATTTCTATATCTATAACCTTATTATTATGTAAAAATACCCCCCCCCACACACTCTTACTAATGATTCGTATCAACATATAATCCTTTTGAATAGAACCCTTTATATTTAATCATATTCTAAAAAACATTAGTATATACATAAAAGCCTGTTTTTTTATAAAGACTCTTTAGATATGGCCACATTTTCATCTATAGATTTCATGGATAATCAATGTTGTGACAAAACAAATACTAAAAGGACATTCTTCTATCAACTCTTGGGTAATTTATAGACATCTTTTAATTAGTAACTTCATGGTATTGGTACTCATCATATGACCTTCAACTACATAACAACTTCATCTTTATTTCATGACATTGAACTAAAAAATAAATGGTTCATCTTTCATGAATGTAAACTTATTAAAATGGTATATTTTATATGTCTCACGATTCCCTATATGATATCTTGATCCATTTAAGGTTGTACAACATATTTCACCCTATATTAGGTAAATATGACCATTTTCCTGAAATTCCCAGTATTGGTATCACCTATACTCATATCTAATGATACATTAGTGTGTTTTAGTAAATGAAACCATGAGGTTACTTATGTTTCCAATCCCTTGTCATAATATTACATTTCACATTCCATTCATTTGATCTAGGTTGATTTTCTGGATGTTCATCATATAAAAACTATGTGGGGATTGATTTATGTTATTTTAGGGTATTGAGTGAAGTCTGAACTATATATTTCAAACCCAACTATAAATCATCATTTTTTTAAACTCAGTTTTCATCCCTAAAATAACCCAATTAGAGTTAGTTCATGATTGGGATCATCCAAACATATGTTGGATGTTTCCTTCCATTGTACAGACTTAATAACATAAGTATTTGAGTCATTATACACCTCCTATGGATATTGATAATGGGTGTAATTGAATCCAAGGTACACATTTTTTTGGAAATGATTATCATTTCCACCACATTCTACCCTTATATCCTATTTCATGATCATCCCAAGGAGGAGGTCCTATAATATGTACATACCGTTGAAATTGTTGTCATGGAACCCATCATTTGAATGTGGTTTGAAGTCATCCTTGAAATAATTATCCCTTCCTAGATTGTATATTCGAATATATCAGATCATGATTTTCATAAATTTCAATCTTCATTCAAAGGAGTTGTAGTGCTCTTTTTCCTAGGGCCTTATCAAGTCTATCATATAACTCCCATTTTTTGGTCCATGCACAATGAAATTATTTATTTACACTTCTTTAAGATGGAAAATTGTAACACTAGGATCCCCATTCACATCAAGTTTTTTATTACCCATGTTACATACATTCTATCACTTCTAGACAAAGTTGTATGACCATAAACAGAAGGATAATTTGATCAAATCATTATTACCTTAAACCTCATCAGCATTTTGTCAAAAAAAATTAACATAAACTTCAATATCATCTTCTCAAAGATGTATGACCTTAAAATCCATCCTCTAATTGTCCAAATAAAATTACCCTTAAACTATAGTTGAAAATGGAAGAATCATAAAACTCATATGGTTGAATCCAAATAATGGGAGGCCTTAGAAAAATTCAAACCTTAACCCACTAAGTAGTTTTCCTTCATGACTTTGAAAAAAAATTAAACCCAAATGAAATTGGAACAAATCTCATAGAGCCCAAAATATATCCTTTTAAATGATGTTGTGTTCTCACATAACGCAATAGACCAAAAAACATGACTTTATCTGACTTATCTTTTCTCTAAATATTAGTTCTATACACAATAACACAACCTTTATTGTGTATAAAGCCTCCTTGAATATTACTTTAAATTATATACTACTTCATTTTTCAATTTCTTAAATCCCTATCAATCTCATACAATTTATATTTACTAGTAAATTTAGCACCATGGGAAACTTATTCTTTTATGTGTATACATGCCCCGATATGGATATGTAATTAGACCACTAGTTTATCCTACTAAATAAAAAAATATCATTATCCTAAAAAGAAGGTTCTATAATATCTTTATTCCTCAAGTCCATTAAATTATAACCCCTCATTTGAACGTGGTTAGTGATTACCCTCAGTATATGAGTCCCATTTATTCATCCATGATCTGAACCTCTAATGTTATGATTTACAAAACTCACATTCCAACTATTCAAGTGGATTTAATACCCCATATTTCACACATTCATTAATCACATTTTCAAGGAAAGAATTAGAGACCTTATCCTCAAACATTTAATTTTCCCATTTCACATGACCCTAAACCATATGAAAGGATGTTCTTAGCTTCATGTCAATAAACTGAATGCCCCCACCCCCATATAATATAGTACATCATAGAAATGAACTTTTCAATTCTCAAAGAGTTTTGTTTACCAATTATTTATATACTATATTACCCTTCAGTCAAAAATGTACGATCTAAAGAATAAATAATATTTTTTGAAAATATTGTACAACCATAAAAATAAACATTCTCAAACCAAGGACTAAGAAATTAAACTCTGTCGACCAATCCATATCTATGGTGGAACTAAAATCTTGTTTATATTAAGTATGTTTTTACCATGTTTATATACAGATCCCCTCACATTTTGTCAAAACTATCTTACCTTAGACCTTGAATTTTATTGGCCCAAATTTCATGAATGTAAACTTCCTAATGAAATAGAAATATAACTCTCCATGTTGAAATCCATAAAATGAGGCTTAGGAAAAAAACATGAATCTCAGCTAATATGGTATAAACTTTATATGATCTTAGAAAAATCAAGTATTTTGGAAGTGGAAAAGGTATAAAAATGGTAAGGATGAAAACCTATATAGGAAGACCATAGAATATTCCAAGATCCTTCCCACTGAGTCTCCGCTATATGGGGATTAAGAAAATTTTAAATCTATTAGATAAAAAGAAACAATGATAGTGAAGTCCACTATATGATCCCAAAAAGAGTTAATCAATGATTTCCAGGTCCCTTGGCCTGGGTAAAACAAAAAGGTTCAATATGTTACTTATCATATAATGGTCCAAATGATATATGTGGAATTAATTAACATGTAACTTTTGGGCGATTTAAAACTCATGACCCTTGGAATCCTCGTTCCATAATGTCCCCATCGTGATCCTCATCACAGTGAGTCACCTCATTCCATAACCAAATAGACTAAATCTACTGTTGTGATGATGGTGTTTTTGTATATACTCATCAATTATTACACCCATGAGGAAACCATTCCAAATATAAATAGATCAACTATAGTGTTACAATGACGTTATTTATGCTTATAACCATCCATGACCTATGCCCTGGGGGAAACTATCAAACATCTAAATGGACCAACTCTAGTGTTACGAAGATGGTTCATATGCCTATACCCATCTATTGGCCATGCTCCAAAGTAAACCTCTCTAACTCAAGTTCTTTAGAACCATTATTGACTTCATTCATTACAAATAATTGTTTATATAAACATACTTTCTATTGATATTTCTCTTTGAATATATCATAAGACATTATGAGGTGATATTCATTTGAAAAAAATGATTAAAATACAAACAGTAACTGAGAAAAAAGAATTAATTCCTAAATATGAGAATCTAAAATTTGGTTACTCTATTCATGAAAATTATATATATTTTAAAATTACTTCCATATAAGCTCCGTACATGATAGTTAGAAATTGGGTTTCTTCAATACTATTATGAAGCTCGGTAGTTGATTTATTTTACTTAATTTCTATATACTGTGGGGGATGCTCATGGTATCCCCGTAAATTTCTCATCAATTAGTGATCTGGACTAGCGTATCTCAAAATCATCATTGAAAATGGTAATATAGTAAAAAAAATTAAGATACGATCCATTCAGATAAATGATGCATGTCAGTCAATTATAGATGAGAACTATTAATTTATCATTGAAGGTATCCAAGTTGGGCAGTCACAACCTCATTCATCTAGAACCCATATTTTATATGAGGTTTTTATACTATAAATTTTGAATTGAACTCTTTAACTTATCATTATATATATTTCCTATGGGTTAGGTAAGTGTTTGGGAGCATCCAAATATAGTTCTGATATCAGAGCTCAGGAATTTGGAGGAAACAACTAAGTAACATAGTTAGTAGAAATCATGCATCATAATCTACATGGTTAGGAAAAACCATGTTGGGTGATCCTGTGCACTATAAGGGGCCTCAAAGTTTGATGAAACCATGAAACAAAGTTGTAAGACTATGTGGGGATGAGATATAGGGTTACATGGGATGTGCAATTTTTTTTAAATATTTACTGCAAGCCATGAGAGGAGTGTATTCGGACAAAAATGGGCACACGATTGGGGAATATTTTGGCCAATTGTCTGTCCAAACCATGTGTCTTTTAATCATTGAGTTATTTAACTATTTTTTCCTCCTTTTATTTAAATTTTCTAACAATCTTCCTCCATTGTGTTCCAATGGAAAACAATCCATCCCATCTTCATGTTGAGAGATCCTACAAGCCTAAATCTACGCTCTGATGATTCTTCTTCTTCTTGAATCCAAATTGCTTGATGTTGCTCACATTGGATAGACACTGATAATCTCTCTATTCCTATTGAACCTAAATTCATTCATCTTTCTATAGATGGATTTATTTTTTTTCAACCACATATGCCCTATTTTTAGGTTGTTTGTTTGTTTTAACAATTTCTTCAATTTTAGCCCAAATTAGCGGCTAAAAATGGATGAGGAGTCACCTTCCAAGTTGAAGTTGGTGGTCTCATGATTTTACCTCAAATTATTAGTGTTTATATATATGTGTGTGTTTTTTTTCTACATCATACACTATAATTTCCATGTTTAATTTATTAAATGCATTGATTCATAAATTAATTGGGTAAGATTTACATACATAAGCCATGAGAATAATTTAAAAATCATTATAGGATTAGTACCTTAAATATAACCACCCCTTTATGTGTATTTATAAAATTGATAAAACCACCATGGGTGTCTTATGATTCAATTAACCTTAAGTGTGTGTTCATAACCCCTCTATTTGGGTTGTTAAATGAACTCATTCAAATTTAAATTGAATTAAATAAAAGAGTTAAGGGAAGAACTTATCCCTATACACTTTTCTATTATATATCCCTCTTTTTTAGGTTTCAAATGTTCTTAAAATTAAAATGACTAATTTATATGAATGATGGAATTAATGGGATGATAGGCATTCTTAGACTATGCTATTATTTGATCAACCTTCTACGGTGCATTAAATTAGTCATAAATGTGATGGGTAGTTGAATTAAATGTTGACATAAATATCATGGTCAGTATTCATGCCCATGACCATTCATATTTCCATGTAGATAGTGAGAGGTGGTTTTTGAGATAGAATTCCATAAATGGAGTCTTCAGGATTGATTAATTTAATGATTTTAATTAAATTATTATTAGGTGATGTGGGTGACACATGAGTTCTCATATTATTCCATGGATGTACTCACTTGGAAGCATGATTATATATTCCATGAGTGATACATGGACTTCCTATGTGGACTTCCAAGGATGGACTCGGATGGTATATCATTATACATGCCTGATTAATATTTGGACTCCCTATGTGGACTGTAAGTGATGGACTTAAAGAGAATATTGGTATGTATACCATGACTGACACTAGGTCTCCCTATGTGGACCACCAGGGATGGACTCAGAGGGAGGGGACATTATACCACACCTAGATAAATAATAGGGTTCCTATAAAGAATTACTATGATAGTATTATAAGGTTATGGGTTCATGTTTTTCCTAGAGAGATACCTAGGTTCAAAATTAGGAATGCCAAGGAAGGGATCGTGTAAATTTTTAATCAAGTATAAACTTATTATATAATGTGTCTTCCAAGCCAAAGAATAAGTTCAGATTTAGTCATATCCTTATATTTTATCGATGGCCTAATTATAAATATCTTATTCATATATGGTTCGTGAGGGATGATTGGGAAATAAGATAGGTCCTGAGACCATACTGTAAACTAAATAATGGCTTATTGATTGCTCAATTATATTCATTCTGGGGATGAAGTAGGTAGAAACAAATGGGTGTGCATGGGAACCTAAACATATGTAGGATATTTATTATTCCATTTTATTTTCAAATGTATTATTACATACATACTATTTATTATATATATATATTCACTGATTGGATAGAATTAGATAATGTTGGTGGAGGCATACTAAATTTATCTCACACCATGATCAGTCCAGGATTTGGTACCTGAACAGACTTCATGGATGCAGGAAGGGACAAGGGAAATTAACATGATATGGATAATTGATTTCCATGATAGGTTGGTTTATGGGGTTGAGGACCAAGCCTATTCTTGAGATGCTACTAGAGATAGACTCGAGTATTTTTTTAATTTTTTATATAATATTATATTTTCATGTTCCACTAATTTCCCCCGATATTTCATTTTTTATAGAATTCCATGATCATCAGTTTGTATATGACAATGATGGATGGGACTACATGGTTATTTATATCATGCTTGTTATTCCATTGTTTAGTCATATGCTATGATATTTTTATTGATTGGTGAGGTTATACAACTATTCTACACTTTTATCATGAGGTTATAGTCTACCCACTATTCCACCATGGACCATCATTGTTGGTCGACAACCTCTCACTTTGTCGGGAGGTATGCTTGAGGTCATGTGGCCAGCCAGGTTCAGTTACTATTGATTGAACTAGGTCTATGACATCACAAATTTGTATCAGAGGGGTTTTTTATATTTTATTTTCCTTCCATACTAATTTGGATAGTAAAAAGAAGAAGTAAGAAATTTTAGGATTTGGTCATGATCTTGTTCTTGGTAGTAACTAACCCACACAAAGTCAAAATCCAAATTACCTAGGAAGGGACATGTTTCTTGGGATTATGTTTATTATAGTTTCCCTGATTTTACTATTGGTTGATGCAATGGAAGTTTGATTTTACAAAAAACTATGGATTATTACCCTTGGATGATATGGCATGGAACTATTACACCATGCATTGTCAACATAGGCAATTCATGATTTATTTGTCATGCACTTCCATGTCAGGTTTATATTAATTCATGCATTTCATGGGCATTTTTTGTTCCTGTTTTTATATTTCTATAAAATTTCACTATAAATAGATCAAGGCAATTGATAAATAATTGTTAGTGATTAAATATATTACACATATCATTTTATAAAGAGTATGCCCATTTATAAATTCGTAATGGTGATATATGTGATTCTACGATAGTAAAGACACTTTATGTACATGAGTGTATCTTAAATGAAATTGAATTCTAAAATGGAATAGTCACTGTTAAATGGGGGTTCTAATGGAAATTTATAGTAATTTTCCCTCTGTAACATGCAATTTAAAATATGTATACTAAGACTTTTGGATTATAGAATAGAAATTAACCTTGGCCTAAACTCAATAGTGGGTAGTAGGTAGTGTCTCTTACCTTTATAATTATCTATATTTCACCCATACCAAGATTTAGAGTACGAAGAGGGGTGTGACTATTATATAGGAAGGAATGTATCTATCCTAGACTTATATCTATGCATTTAACGGTTTATAAGTATTCTATTGAAGTGTGTGTTTGTAATCTATAGAGACATGCAACCATGATTTCCATGAGTCATGAACCAGGAGGGTGGTAATGACTATGATTTAGAGGTGGGAAGACTAGATCCACCATTAGAACCTCCTGTAGTGCTACTTGAGGGATAACCATTTATACACGGTATGGTAGTTGAATCCCATTATTGAGAGGGTTTCCATAATTTTTGTAGAACAGTCATGGATCCCCATGACCTACCATAACTATGCCCAAGTTGATGCATGGTTTTCCATAGCATCATCTACACATTTTTTTAAAGTATGACTGTCTATAAGATAAAAATTTATAGATAGAGGCCATGCTACCAATTTTGGAGCATCTTCATACACCAACCAATAGAATATTGAAGATCACTATGTATATTCTTTAGGATTCCATCAAGTGATGGTGTAGTGTTATTACATAGATGGATCATCATATAGATATTTATTGGAGGGATTTCTAGATGGCATTCTATAATTATTTCTCTCCCAAGTCATTGAGGGACAATAGAGACATAGGGTTGATGCACATTGAATAGTTTACCTTATCAAATATATTGTATTCTATCTATTTCAGGGTGTTTCATCATTTATAATCTACTCTATTAGTATAAGAGTTATTTAAATAATGGTGATTTGCAGATGGTATCGATTTTGACATATGATCATAGGTGAATGTGCTTCATATTACTACTATGTCAGGAATAGTGAATTAGGAACTTATCACTGATAATAACCTAAGAGAGTCTCAGGGGGTTGATCACGGGTGGTTCTGCACCTTGATTTGGAACTACATCAACCAGCAGTTGGATGTGTAATTTGGAGTTTCAACATGGTGATATTAGTATCCACAGCATGTACTCAGGTATCATTGTGAGATACCGTGAGTGTGGTAGATTGGGATATATGAAATCCTAGTGTACCAGGGACCTTGTAAAGTGATGGTATTATGAAAAAATCGGTCTTCAATACTGATTTTGTAGTGTTTTCCCTCCATTATCCTATGATTAAGGGTTTACACCAACTCCGCATTCAATAGTGGAATCATTAGATAGTCATTAGGCAAGGTGCTGGAGTATGGTCGGCCAATCAGGCCGATGTGGTGGTCATGTATGAGCAATCCAGAAACCAGAAATATAATGCTAGTAAATAGGATATGCTCATGGTATCTAGGAAATATATCAGGGTGATGAATTAGTCTATATATATTAAGTGAAACTGATACCTAAGGAGCAGAGTGTCATACCTTCTACAGTGAGAAGTATTATCCTAGTTGCCGCTACGTTATTATATTTTCTTTTAGATATAGTTTCTTCTCATTACTTAATATTTTTTCCATTTGTGGAGATTTTTGGGCTTCATTTTTAGTTTTAATATGTAATTTTAACACTCGATACTCCATTGGGGAGTTAATCAGGGAGTGTATGCTTGTGTAAGGGGTACCCCATTTAGATAAGTGGGTGTCTCTTTGTATGATACCATTTTTTCCTCTAGATGATAAGGTTTGATATCATTATCTAGATGCAATGGTTGGTTCCCTATCATTCTTTTATTTACTCTTATCGCTGAAGGGTGACCTTCATATCACTATATATTGGGTTTTTTATTCACAAGGGTGAATAGAATGTTTAGGTGAGTCAAGCTATCCCCGAACATCATGGTCTTAGTGGGATGACATCCTGGATTTTTAGGCTATATCTAGGTGATCTGGGAATGTGTCAGGTAGATTTCCCTCCAGTGGTAGATCATTTTAGGGCCATTTTAATAAATTGATTTTTTAGAATACCTTTTAAGAGAGGGGTATATATTTTCATCGATAAATTTCATAGAGTTGTAATGGTATCCAATCCTCCTAACATGATGTCTATAACTATGTTTCAAGATCTTAAGAGGGAACAAGGGGACTTGGAATCAAAAGGTTTATTTGACCCCGTTCTCCTCCATGGGGTTCACTGCCCCATTTCTATAAGAAGGAGGATGGTTCCCTAGGGATTTTCTTAGATTGCCATTTGTTAAACCTATTTATAGTTATGAACTAGTATTCATTTCCTCGTATAGGCAATCTCTTCGACTAGATCCTTGGAGTAGGGGTTTTATATAATATTAATCTGATAATAGGTTATCATCAATGGAATATTAGAACATAAGACATGACATTTAAAACATTTCATAGTATATATTACATGAATATGTATTTTTTTATGTCGTTCAGTCTCATGAAAAATCTAGTAGTTTTTATGGCCCTGATGAACTATTATTTCAATCAATATCTATATTTACATATTTTGGTATTAATGGATAATATCTTTGTTTATTACCACACTCAAAAAAACCATTCAAAACATTTTGTGATCATATTGGATACATTGATAAAGCATAAATAATATTCTAAGATCACAAACTACTACTTTTTGATATATAATGTTCACTTTAGGGAAATTTTATCTCAGATACAAGAGTATTAGTTGACACATAGAATGTGAGAGTTATAGTTTCATAGGAAAAACCCAATTAAATCCCTGAAATATGAATTTTCTTGGGGATAGTTGGTTCTTAAGGGAACTTCATTCAGGACTTCTCATGCCTAGAATCACCTATTATGGGATTGCATAATATGTTTTTGAAGTTTATATGGATATAATCATAGGTGATAGTCTTTTAGGAGCTAAATGAGATGATGAATTTAGTATCGATCCTAATCCAACTAGAAATAGGTAAAAGCTATATAGTTTACCATGATTCATTAGGAATTAGGCTAGGAGAAGTTATGATTCTAGAGAATAGAATTGTGGTTTATGGGTATCAGGAGTTGAGGCCACATAACTAGAACTACCTGACACATGATCTCAAATTATCTAATGTCATTAAAACCTTTTGTAGTTGGATACATTATTTTATAGGAGATAATTTTATAGTGTATAGGGACACCAATAGGATCTATTATATATTTACATAGTGTGACTTTAATATTTGTAAAGTATGGTATATTGAATACCTAGAGTTAGTTCACTTCGATCTTGCCTATATGATTAATAATTTTAATACATTTGTTGATGCTCTAAGCTGGAGGACTTAGAGATAGACAGTTCTGGAGGCTAATGGTGAGATAAATCTTATGGACTTTCTTTCAGAAATGTTAATTGAGGTTTAGGTCTGACATGGAGAGTCTATACTTGCATCTTTATCAGTGAAATCTTCACTTATAGAGAGAGTGAAGATGAGGTGGATATCATATTCTTATGTCTTGGTCATACTCAAGAGTGTTGTAGTTGATGACCCACCTCCTAGTTGGATCATTGATGAGGATGAGGTCTTGCACATTCATGGATATGCCTAGATTTCTATAGATGTATGAGTGGATTTTAGGTGAGAGTCTCAGGCATCTATATTTTAATTTCATCCCATTCTTACCAAGATGTATCATGAATTATTCCACTAATAATGGTTGTTGAGGATTAAAATGTAGATAGTTGGGTTTGTTACTTGGTGTTCCAATAATTAGAAGGTGAAGAAAAAACACCTTTGACTAGCGGGGTTTTAAAATTGTTACCTATTCCAAAGTGGATGTGGTATGATGTCACTATGGACTTTATGATTTTATTTCCATGATCACCTTGGTGAAGTGAAATAATATATTTAATCATATGAAGGTTAACAAATTTCACCCATTTCAATTGTATTCTATTATCTTTTTTCATGTATGAGCTCGATAGGCTCTAAATTCATGATATTATATGCCTCTATGGAGATACAAATCCCATCATATCAGATAGAGAAACTTTCATCATGTCACAATTCTTATAGGGTTTGCGTAGGGCATTGGGATCATAGGTACCTCTGAGTACAACCTATAACCTAGAGATTGACTGTTAGTTTAATCATATGATATATGTCTTGGATGACATTTTCAAATCATGTATTCTTGATTTTAGAGGTTCTTGGGATAAATATATACCTATTGTTGAGTTATATTACAAAAAAGATTCTAGGAGACCATACAGATGGCTCCTTATGAGGCCCTATATATAGGTCTTTTCATTCACCTATGTACCTTCTAGAGGTAGGATAGGCAGTTTTACTCTTTCATCATCTCGTTCAAGAGAGTTTGGAGTATTTTTATTTTATTTGGAAGCTTGTTTTGATAGCTAAGTCTAGGAAACAAAAATATGTCGATCTTCATTGTTGACCACTATATTTTGAGGTGGGGATTTGTGTTTTCTTATGTGTTTTCTCTTGAGTACGGCATGGAGAGATTTTTAAACAAATAAATTTATTTCTTTGTTATTTTGGTCCCTTTGTTATTCTAGAGAGAGTTGGTCTAGTAGAATTTTGGTTGCAGTTACCTCATAGGTATTGGATCATTCATGACTCCCTCCTCATATCTCGGCTTCAATGATATCATTATATTATATCTCATATTTTTTATCCTGAGGAGGTTGAGTTTTAGAGTGATGCATCTTTTGAGGAGCATCCTATCAATATTATTGATCGATTCATCGATGTTCTTCATAAATTTTTAATTCCTATGGTATGGGTTCTATTGTAATAGGGTCATGTATAGGATGATACTTAGAATTGGGAGGTAGATGTACGTGCCGAGTGGTTGGTGTTACTCTCAGACGATGCTTTACCAACTTTGGAAGGAAAGTTTAGAGATTAATTCCCTTAAGGGGTGATATTTTAAGAGCCATATTTTCATAGATATTTGTATCATATAAATATTATCTTAAACTCTTTATTTTATCATTATAAATTTTATTCACGATTTAGGGTAGGGTATGGGAGTGTTTTGAGGATTTTTAGATCTTGGAGATTTGGATTTTGGAGGAAAAAACTATGCCACATATTTAGTAGAAACCAATCCACCCTGTCTACATGGTTAGGAAAAACTATTTGGGGTTATCCTAGGCACTATCATGGGTAGCATGGTTTGATGAAACTATGAAATTGGTTGCATGGATGTGTGTAGCTAAGACAGAGGGTTCTAATGGTCTTTGCATATAACGACCCAAATTTTATATACATTGATATTACTTCAGAATTGATGTAAATTCATCACAACATATAACAAAACAATGTCTGGAGTGTATAGTTATAGTGTCTTTAGAAACTAGGAAGCATAAACAATTGGTTCACAAAACATCTAAATTGTATGTCGTTTATTACTTCATAACTAGAATCCTTCTTTACATATCATAATTAATACCCTTATTCCTGACCTAGGGAAAAGAAAAATACGAAAGGGTGAGATCAAATTCTCAGTGAAGGTAAAAAAGGAAATATCAATCATATCATATTCACATGAACATAAAATTTGAAAATATTTTCCAGCATATAAAAGATCATAATATCTTGTCATGAGATAAATAATAAAGGTTCAATATAATCCTAGTAGTCATAACATAAGACATTAAAAGTTGTGGCATACACACATAAGCATAGAAAATAATTTCATATTAGTCAAGGCTCATTTTCCAAGACCATCATAGCGGACAAAGTCTATTACTGAAGCGAGTTCACTCCTTGTTCTAGACCTATATTATTGAACCGAATTTAGTGGTCATTCCAGCCATGTCTATCTCATGAGATATAAATCATTACCAAATGCATTGGAGGATGATATAGGTTACACCCACCTCATAAGGAAACCATTCTTACGTGTTCCACAAAAACATAAAAAAACATTCACCATAGCATAACCCATGAAATAAAAGGGGTTTCTTAAACATAATTCCATCATAATTGATATAAAACAAATGGATTTACTAAATAAAATTTCATCATAAACAAAATAAAATCATGGTAATAATAAGTATTGGAATATTACCCTTTTTAATGAGATTCATCATAGATGGAAAATAATTTTTATAAAACACTTGAAATTAATTCTTGAGGAAAATATCATTTATTATTTCAAAATGATTTCCTTACTCAAAATTCCCCAAAATTTTAAAAGAAATAATTTTATATGACAATAACCTTATAATATTTTAGGGTTATCTTCAAGGAAATAAGGTTTCATGAAACATGAAAAATCCATTCATGACATATATGTTAAAAAACATTCTTCTCGTACTTTTTCCAAAAAAGTCAAAAATTTCCTCATACCAAAAATGACAAAAGAATCCATTCATACCATTTAGTAAAAATTAACCAATAGTTAAAATTTAAATTTAAAAATTATTGAAGGATATAAAGAATATTTTGAAATAAATATTTAAGAATCGTGGATGTGGATGATAAATAACCCCCAGTAAGTACTTACGAATAAACAATCTTGGATAAAAACAAGATTTTCAAATTTATCCCTTACCTTAGGTACAATATGATTAGTATATATCAGAACCTCCTGTATAATGATTTAAATAATTTTACTTATTTATTCCATAATCATAATCATTTTTATGAAAATGTTTATGATCATATTTTCATCTTTTTTAATAACATTTCATTGTTACTCGTTATTTGGGTGTTAACTGCTTTATGTTCTTCTGCATGTTTTGTCCGATAAGTTATTATCCCTTTTTAGGTTATATTTATATCATTTATAGCATGGTATTATTATAATATATATCATATTTATTCATACAACTCATTTATATAATCTTGGTTTAATGAAGATTATGTAGAATGGATCACATCGCGTTGTGGAGACGGTAAGTCGTACGTACGCATGAGCAATGATATTGTTCCCATAATTTTTGAATGGTATTGAAGTGGATGGTGTATAGTATCATAGAATTAGTATAATGTTATAATAGTCATATATAGTTATTATTACAATCATTATACCCATCCAAGTAAGGTGGTGGTGAAAAACAAATTACACCACAGCGTGGAGACGGTAAGTCGTACGTGCGCACACACAGTGATTTTGCTTTTTTAGGATGGATATAAGGTGAAATAGGGTTGTTTCAAATATATAGTAAAATATATGTATATCTATGATACTTATGTTATTAATTTATAATTAAATAACTAATGAAGAGGAAGTATAAGAAGAATGAAATCTGAAAGATTCGGTAGAAGAGATTACCTCTTCCTCGGTGCCTCCTTTAAATTTCCACTTAGGGCACTAGAGTTGGTCTTTGAAGAAGAAAAGAACCACTAGAATGAAAATAGGGAAGTTAAGAAGGATAATGGAGGGCTTTTCCTAGCATTAAAACACAAAAGGAAGTGAAGAGGTGATAGAGGAGGTGCCCTTTTATAATTGAGGTGAGTGGCACTTTTGGAAACCTCAAAAATATTAATTTATAATAAAATAAAACCCTAATTAAAAAACCTAAAAAATAGTCCCAAAATAGAATATGAGATGATATAGGGTTTTAATATCATTAATAAATAAATTGAATTCAAATATTTATCTCATTTTAATCATTATCATTTCAATTAACACTTAGTTATTTTATTTTATTTTAATTTTGGTATTAACATTCTAAATATTTAATGGTTATAAATATTTACATATATTGTGTTAATTGATCATAAATTTATATTTTATTAGATTCTATAAATTATAAATAACACTTTATAATATTAAAATATTTTTACGATTTTTATATAATTTAAAAAAAATGTCATTTTTATAAAATATCAATACTGTCAATTTTGAAACTCTTTATTTATTGACTTTAAAAAATATATTCACATGAGATAAATTAGAAAAAAAATATAAAATACACTCCTAACATATCATATTCACCTATAAAATTCTTATATCACTTTAATTAGTTCTTATGATATTTCTTTTAATATTTTTTAAATCGTTTATTTCTTATTTCTATTAGTAAAATATTTTCTACATCACTATTATGTCATCATTAATGGAAATTATTTAATCCCTAAAATTATAAATAAATTTATATGATGTAGGAAATTATTTTATCTTTCTAGATACTACATATAGTATATTTTATATCCTAGTTACCAATATATAAAAATTAATATACTCATAAAAAATGTGATTGTGACATTTAGTCACATTGATTAGTTTTTATTACATTCATGTAATATTCTTAGGTAATTGTCCATAAAGTGATTACATTTTGAAAAATTTATGATAAGAGTCCAATTTAGTCATACCATAATATTTTTATAGGTTTTGAGGTAATTTTAAAAATATTATATTTACCCTTAATTATGATATTTACTTTCAACCGTGGTAATAAAAATAATTACCAAAGTTACTATTCATAATGCCAAAAAATAAAAGTAAACTATTAACATAATTTGGTCCTAATGAATCCAAATATGCAATCTATTTTTTTAAAAATTATAAATACATAATTTGTGGTAAATAATTTAAAATTAATCTCATTGTTGTGAAAATGGGTTTTAAAAGTTAAAACATTGGAAAATATTAAAATGTTTTTACGTATGAATTCAACATAAAATTAATACTAATGATATAAATTATATTCAATTAAAATAATATATTATATTTATACATTAAAATATTTCAAAAATTTAATATGAAAATTAAATTATTGCGATGAAAAAAGTTTTCTTAATTAAAATGTTGAGTATTTTTACTATTCACCAAAATATGAAAGTTATCAGAAAAATATGAAATCTTTATCCAAAGTAAATTTTTATATCCCGATTAAAAATAACATTTTTATGCTCTCATATAAAAATTATTAATGTTTCAAAATATTAATTTAAAATGGGTCTGCTATTCAATGGAGTGAAATTAATCTTTTAAAAAAAAGTTTGTATACATCAAATACGGTTTTATTCATAACCTATGACTAAAATATCCATTGGATGAATATCAAAAATATTTTATTTTGTATATAACACACATATGTATATATTATTAATTTCTTTACCAAAGGTAATTTATCCTGAATGGCCTGAGGCCTTCTTTTTTATTTTATTATGGATAATCCCCTTTTTAAGTGTTGAAGGGGAACCCGTACATGACCCGTAGGCCCAAGGAACAAGGCCCAACAAAAACGAATACCTCACCCGAAGGCCTAGAGGCATACCATGCCCAATTCATGACCTGTAGGACCAGCCCACTTGAACTGCCCCTCCTCATCTTTCTACGTCATTGATCACCTAGCTCTCACCTTACATTTCTAATTGGCTAGTATTGCCCCATACAAAGCTGCATGGTGCCTGGTCCCGATGGCGGCTGCCATACCCTCTCATTCTTCCAATCCGGTTAGCTCTACATCTGGTGGCTTCTACTCCTATTTCTCTGATCCTCTTCTGGGGCATGTTCTATGTGAACTAGGATACTCTATGGTCTACATGACCCGAAGGCCCTGTGGCCCGAAGGCCTTTGATGACCCAAAGGCCCTGGAGACCTGTAGGCCCAAACAGGTGGCTCGAAGTCCTAAATTGGGTAAATAGTTCTGGTTTCCACAGTACCGAATAGTGACTACTACAGTACTGCTACAATACTGCTACAGTACTGCTATATTAACCCGAAAATTCGCCTCCACCTGGTTTTGAACCCGGGTCTCTTGGATGCCAAGTAAGAGCCCTTACCACTCTGGCACAGGCTCATTGGCCCAAAGGTAATTCACTCAAAAAAATATTCTATTGATTTATGTTTTTCATAAATAATTGATAGAAGATGAATTCATAATACATTTTCATAAGTTAGATATAATTATTTTCGCTAAGCTAACGGCTAGGCTATAATGGTAATTTTATAATAATGTCATCTCACGGTTCATTTAAACTCATGATTTCATGAAAAGAAACCTACTAAATAATAAAAACTATTTAAATAAAATATTTCATAAAACATCTAGTTGTTACATTCTACCCCCCTTAAACTGAATTTCACCCTCGAAATTTGTCACTTGGAAACAAAAGGAAGAGGATACCCCTCTCTCATCATATCCTTAAGTTCCAATGTAGCTTATTTAAATTGGTCTCTCCTCCATAAAACATTAACCAAGAAAGTGTTCTTGTTCTAAAGAACTTTTTTGCTACGATCCATAATCTATATTGGTTCTTCATTGTAAGAGAGATCTTTCTCAAACGGTAATACTTCTGAGCTTAGTACTTGTGAATGATTGGGTATGTACTTTCTCAAGAGAGACACAGGGTACACATCATGAAAATTAGAGAGATTATGTGGAAGCACCAACCAGTAAGCTACCTACCCAACACGATACAAAATTTTAAAAGGAGTGATATACCTAGGGATCATCTTTCTCTTTGTTCCAAAACTCATTAATTTCTTCCATAGAGATATTCATAAGAACACCTTATCACCCACTTCAAACTCTATGTCTTTTCTTTAGTTTTCCAGATAACTTTTTTGTCAACTCTATGTTGATCTTATGTGTTGTTGAATAGATCTGACCTTTTATGTCATTTAATCAATTAGATCATGTCCTAATAGATTTCTGTCCCTAACTTCATCTGAGAATGTTGGAGTTCTGAACTTCTTTCCATAGAGGGATTCAGAAGGATCCATATGACCATTGGAGTGAAAGATATTATTGGAAAAAAAAATTACACCAATGGTAGGTGTCGATCCCAACTACCTTTGAAATCCATAGAGAAAGCTTTCAACATGTCTTCCAGAGTTTGAGTTGTCCTATCAGGCAGACCATCTATCTTAGGATGATAAGCAGTGTTGTAACATTACTCTATATCCAGAGCATGTTGAAGACTTCACTAGAACATCTATGTAAAACTCATATCACTATTGGATATAATGGAAAGTGTTACTCCATGAAATCTTACAACTTCCTTTACATAAATCCTGGCAATCTGGTCCAGAGTGAAATCCTCTCTAATTGCAATGAAGTGCACCGAATTTGATAGATGATCAACTATAAACCATATTAAATATTTTCCTTTGGATTATATGGGAATTATGATGACAAAGTTCATAGTGATGTTTTCACATTTCTATTCTGGTATGGTTAATGGTTGTAACAAACCCTTAGTCTTCTATCTCTACTCCTTAACTTTCTGAAATACAATGCATCGAGAGACATATTTGTTGACATCTCTTTTCATACCATCCCACCATAAGTACTATTTCAAATCCATGTAGATATTTTTTATTACAGGGTGAATAGAGAATGACAAACTATGAGCCTTATCCAATATCCTCTTCATTAATTCTGGTATTTGAGTAATACAAACCAGGTTCCCGAACCTTCTTTTTTCATCACAATCATGGTTGAATTAAGGAAAATTTCTTACATTATTTTGTAGCTCTACATCATTCTTCTATTCCTCTTTAACATTAACATGTATTGATGGTTGAACATTCATTTGATAGATAAGATTCTCCCCTTCATTTAAAATTTCGAGATCCATCCTTTTCTAATCTATAAATATTTGATCTTTTGTGATCCTCATCATGTATAGGCTATCATGTTCTTGTTGACTTAATGCAACTTCCACCTTTTTTTATTTCCCAAGGTGGTAATGTATTGACTAGTAGTAATCATTAATCAACTCCAACATTTTTATTTGGAACATATTCATCTCATATTGTGTGAAAATATATATGAAAATATTTTGATCTGTATAGATATCACACCACTCACCTTAAAGATAATGGATCTGTATCTTTAATGCAATGATTACCGTAGCTAACTCAAAATCATGATTTAGGTAATTTTGATCATGGATTCCCAACTACCATGAGGCATAAGATATCCCCATATCATTATGCATGAGAACACACCCCATCCCCTTCTTGTATGCATCACTATATATCCCAAATATTTCTCTACTACAAGATAGTTTGAGCACATGTGCACTAGATAACCCTTTTTAGGTCATTGGATTTATCTTCACATTCTTCCGGCCAAACGAACATAACTTCTTTAGAGTAAACATGGTGAGTGTATTAAATAATCATTAAAAATATTTCACAAAGTGTTGATAATGTATAGACAAACAAAGAAAACATTTGATCTTAGTTTCTATTGTTGGTATCGACCATCTCTCAATAGCCTATGTTTTTGTGGGATCCACAAATATCCCCTCCTTTGAGATTATGTGACCCAAAAAATAAACATTCTGAAGCCGAAATTCACACTTGGTAAATTTAGAATAAAGATTCTCTATTCTGAGGGTATTGAGTACAATTATCAAGTGATCTTCATGTTCTTCCTTTCCCTTTAAATAGACACAAAAATCATCTATAAAGACTACCAAAAAATGATCAAGATAGTCACTAAAGACTCTATTCATTATATCCATGAAGATATAGGGGGAATTAGTAAGAACAAAATGCATCACTATAAATTCATAGTGCCTATACCTTGTATGGAATTTCGCCTTGGGTATATCTTCCTTGTTGACCCTTAATTGATGATATCCTGAATGAAGATATATCTTGGAAAAGTATTGAGATCCGTGTAGTTAGTCAAATAAGTCATCAATACGGGGAAGAGGATAATTTTTCTTGATAGTGATCCTTTTAAGTTATCGATAATAAATAAAGATCCTCATTGACCAATCTTTCTTCTTAAAATAAAGAACATGTGCTCCCCAAGCTGATGCACTAGGGAATATGAATCCTTTATCAAGATAATCTTGGAGATTATTCTTCAATTACTATAACTCAATTGGTTCCATTCTATAAAATGTATTTGAAATAAGAATATCACCTGGTATGAGTTCTATTGAAAACTAAATATTAGGCTTTGGTGGAAGACCAAGAAAATCATCCGGATAGACATCATCAGTGTGGTCTTTTGATTTTCCTATGAATTCCATTTTTCTCATTTTATAAAACCCGTATGACTATTGTGTTACTCCAATATCTATCTCAACCATGAGATCACATCAAAAAAATTTCTTATAGCAATTGAATTCCCTTATTGATAATGCCCTTCAGAGACGTGGTTTTAAGCCACTAAAGAATAGATCAATTTTACTCTGAGATTAGATAATAATTCCATAGGCATACCGTGAAAGTATTGTAAAAGTTTCTTCATAGGTACTAACATATTCATCATCCTTTTTCTTGAGTTCAAGGAACACCTTCTCCATCTTTGTTTGATGAATACATGGAAATTACTTATTGAAAAATAAGTTCTTTAACTCACACCATTCCATGGACTCAACTTCAACTCTTTGCCTCATATTATTGATAAGATTCCACCATTTACCAGCTTCCCCTTCCAAAATATATACTACTAAGATGAATTTATCATGTCCAAAACATTGTAGAATTGAAAATATCTTTTCAATGACACAGATCCATTGTTCGGATACTAATGGATCAGAAGACCCACTGAATGAAGGTGGACACTATCTCATTAAGGAATCAACGTAATGTTTCTCCCTACTTTTCTCATTTGGAAGTCCATTATGATTCATAGATTGAGAATGTTGTGTGAGCAGGGATACAATATTATTCATTCCATCTCCCATAACACTTGTTTTCTCAAGGGGACAATCATTGCATTTCCCATCGCATTCAGAATTAATACGGTTCCTTTAGGTTCCATCCATTGCCTAAAACCAAGAAGAATTGTGTGAGAAACACTGATCATAATAGGAAAACCACATAATCAAGAATAAAATTTTAATTTAGAACACATTAGTTTTTATCATAGGTTATTCATGGTCATTTCTAAAACACTAGGATTGTATCCTATACATATATATATCCTTAGGGTTCTTACTAAGGCTTTCTAATCCTAGTTTCCAAATTTTAATTTTACCTCTCCAATAAAAACAACTATAAAGAACCATACAATAAATAAATTGATATTAATTAAGAATTTAAGTAAATTCATTACAACATATTAGAAATCCATGAGAGTAACATATAGGTATAGTGTCTTTAGAAGATGGGAAACATAAACAACTGGTTCATAAAACATCTACATTGTCTCCCGTTTGTTTCTTCATAACTTGACTCTTTTTTGTAATATCATACATAATAACATTATTCATGACCTAGGGAAAAGAAACATAAAAAATAGTGACTTAAAATGGTTATTAAGGGTAAAAAAATTAAATAAAAATAATATCATATTCCTAAGAACATAACATTTGAAAATGTTATCCTCCATATAAAATATCATAATATCATGTCATAAGAATAATCATTAAAGTGAAATATAATCATAATAGTCAAAACATAAGAAATGAATTTTTTTTTCATATACAAATAATCATAGAAAATAATTTCATTTTAGTCAAGGCTCATTTTCCAACACCATCATAGAGAACAAAGTCCATTATCGAACCATGTTCACTCCTCATTCCAGCCCTGTATTATAGAAATGGATTTACCTATCATTCTGACCATATCTATCTCATGAGATATAAATATTTACCCAATAAATTGGAGAGTTATATAGGTCCCACCCATTTCATAATTAACCCATTATTATGTGTTCCAAAAAGACATAAAAAACATACACCATAGCATAACGCATGAAATAAAATGGGTTTCTTAAACATTATTTCATCATAATTGATATAAAACAAATGGATTTACTAAATAAAATTTCATCATAAACACAATAAAATAATGGTAATAAAATTTATAGGAATATAAACCTTTTTAATAGTTTCACATATATGGAAAATAATTTTGAGAAAACACTGTAAATTAACTCTTGAGGAAAATATCCTTTCTTCTTCAAACACATTTTCCTTTCTCAAAATTCCACACAATTTTATAAGAAATAATTTTATTTAAAAATAACCATGTAATATTTTAAGATATTATTAAAGGAAATAATATTTCAGGAAACTATAAAAATTCAATCATTCCATATAAGTTTAAAAAACCTTCTCCCCGTACTTTTTCCAAAAAAGTCACAAAGTACCTCATACCTAAAACGACAAAAGATTCCATTCATACCGTTTAGTAAACATTTACCGATGGGTAAATTTGAATTTGAAAAAATAATGAATGATATAAAGAAAATTTTGAAATACAACTTTCGGAAACATAGATGTGGATGATAAATAACCCCCAATAAATACTTACAAATAAACAATCTGGATAGAAACAAGATCTGAAAATTTATCTCTTACCTTAGGTCTGATATGCTTCATATGTATCTAAAACTCCTGTATAATGATTTAAATAGTGTTACAGATTTATTCCATAATCATATTAATTTTTATGATAACATTTATGATTATAGTTTCATCATTTTTTTAGTAACATTTCATTTTTACTCGTTATTCAAGTATTAAATGCTTTCTGTTCTTATTCATGTTTTTTCGGATAAGTTATTATTCCTATTAATAGGTAATAGTTATATAATTTAAAATCATGATATTCTTATAATATATATTATATTTATTCATTAAATGCATTTATATAATCATGGTTTAATTAATATTATGTAGAACAAAGCACATCGCACTGTGGATATGGTAATTCGTACGTACACAGGAGCACCGATATCATTCCCAGATTTGATGAATTGTATTTAAATGGATGGTATATAATATCTATGAATTAGTATCATTATATAATAATAGTATAAAGATATTATTTCAACCATTATAACCATCCATGTATGGTGGTGGTGAGAAACAAATTACACCATGGCGTGGAGACGGTAAGCCGTACATACGCATGCATGGTAATTTCATTTTTCGTATGATGGATAAAAGGTGAAATAGGGTTGTTTAATATTTAGAATAACATATCATTATATGAGTGATAATTATGTTATTAATTTATAATGAAATAAATAATTAAGAGGAATTATAAGAAGAATGAAATTTGAATGAATCGGTAGAAGAGATTACCTCTTCCTCGGTGCCTCCTTTAAATTTCCACTTAGGGAACTATAGTTGGTCTTTGAAGAAGAAAATATCCCATAGAATGAAAATAGGAAGTTTTATAAGGTAACATGGTAGGGTGTGGCTGATATTGAATTCTCAAAATGAAGTGAATATGTGAGGTAGGAGGTTCCCCTTTATAATAGAGGTGAGTGGAAATTTTTGAAACATCGAAAATATTAATTTATAATAAAAACAATCCCCACTTCAAAAACCTCCAAAATCTACCAAAATAAAATATGATAAGATATAGGGTTGTAATATCATCAAGAAATAAATTTCATACAATTTTTAATGTCAATTTAAGCTTTATCTTTTTAATTAACATTGAGTTATTTTATTTAATTTTAATTGTGGTAATAAAATTCTAAATATTCAATGGTTATAAATATTTACTTATAGGGTTTTAATTGACCATAAATGGATCTTTTTTGCCATTGGTGACCTTATAATTATTAATTTGTTATTTTTAAATATTTTAACGAATTTTAAATAATTTAATAAAATATTATTTGTATAAAATATATATACTGTCAATTTTGATATTATTAATTTATTTTACTTTAAAATAATCCCCAAAAGAGATAAATTTAAAACAAATATTAAATACAGTCATAAAATGTCATAATAACCTATAAAATTAGTGGATCACTTTAATTAGTTCATATTTTATTTCTTTTAATATTTTAAAACCATTTATTTGATATTTCTATTAATAAAAAAATTTCTTCATCACTGTTATGTCATCATTATTGGTAATTATTTAATCTCTAAAAATAATAAATAAATTTATATGATATCTATTATTATTTTATTATTTCATAGACTATATATAGTCTATTTTAGATCTTATTTATCCATATATTAATATTAATATTGTTATATAAAGTGATATTGTGACATTTAGTCACATTCATTAGTTTTTATTACATTGATTCCATATTCATAGGTAAGTGGAAATAAAGTCATTACATTTCGAAAGATACATGATAAGGGTCCAATTAAGTGGTTAAATAGGATTTTTACTAGTGTTAAGGTAATTTTTTATTATTATTTTTACCTTTAATTACCAGATTTACCATTAACCATGGTAGTAAAAATAATTACCAAAGTTACTTTTCATAATGCCCAAAAATAAAAGTATCCTATTAACATAATTTGGACCTACTAATTCCAAATATTAAATTCATTTTTAAAAATTAAAAACACATAATCTAAAGTAAATAATTTATAATAAATCCCATTGTCGAGAAAACAGGTTATAAAAGTTAAAACATTGGAAAAGATTGAAATATATTTACCTATGAATTCAATATGAAATTAATTCTCATGAAATGACTTATATTGAATGATAAAAATATATTATATTTATAATTTAAAAGAATTTAATATTTTAATTTTACCAAATACATTATCTCAATGAAAAAATTTCTTTTTAATTAAAATTTATAATATTTTTACTATTTATCAAAATATTAATGTTATCATAAAAGTATTAGAAATTTATCCAAATTAAATATTAATATACTTATTCAAAATAGCATGTTTATGTAGTCATATAAAAGTTATTAATGTGTCGGTATCTTAATTTAAAATGGGTTCTCCATTCAAAGGTTTAAAATTTACCTTTTTTAAAAAATAAGTTTTTATACATCAAATAGAGTTTTATTCAGAACCTATGAATAAAATATCCATTAGATAAATATAAAAAATATTTTATTAAGTATATAACGCATATATCTCTCATTAATTTTATTAAAAAAATGTAATTCACTCTAAAATACAAATATCAAGTTGATTTATATTTTTCATAAATAATTGATAGCCAATGAATTGATGATGCATTTTGATAATTTAGATAAAATTATCCTCACTAACCTATTGGATAAGCTATAATGGTAATTTTATAATAAGGGCATCTTGTGGTTCTTTTAAGTTCACTATTGCATGAAAATAAAGCAACTAAAGAATAAAAAATATTTAAATAAAATATTTCATAAAAACATCCATGCCTTACAGTGCATGGTTTTTCAAACCACGCATTGTAAGACATGTGAGGGTTTCTTTTATCAAAGATGGGGGCATGGTTAGAACACATTTTGGCTAACCATATAGTAAAAACATGTGGCTTTTAATGTTTGGTAAATTTTTTATGCCTTCCAAATCCTCATCAAAAAATTCAAAAAAGGACGGAATACTTCAATATGGGTATTATTTTCCCCGAAAATCAACAGAAGAATAAGGTTTCCAATGGATTATGGATCATGTAATCCTCTAAGAGACATGAAATTGGATGACCATCTAGAGATCATGTGTATGGCCACACATGGAATATAACCCATGGAATCTCCCACAGAGCCCCTTCGACAAGTCCTTATACTCTTAGGAAGGTACCTTGGACAACTTTGGACCATATAGCGGTAGCCAGATGTGATACGCTAGGTAATGTGGCTTATCAATTTTTTTTATTCTTTCCAAAAAATCCAATATCCTTGGAAAATGAGAGGAAAATATCAAAAATATAGATCCTCTTATTTCGTAAATTTCACACAACTCATCACTGATAGGTAGAATGATTGTCTTTAACTATAGTCAAGAACACATTCAAGATTCACATCCTTTGTATAATAAATAGAGGAAATAAAAACAGTATGAGGTGGCAGCCTCTTGTAGTAATAAAAGACCTGTTACATGCCCTTGGTGATTTTCAAGACACCACAATACTTCGGTGACATGTCTGCCTCGTCACATGAATGCTCATCGGCATGTTATCCTCATCATGTGAAGGGCCTCAGAAATATACTATAAACATCAAGATCCCCCATTAGATATATAATTGAAAATATATGGTATTTTCCATGAAAAGATCATTCGTCTCTAAAAATCCCTTTTTTGGTCTTCTAATGCATCATCAATAGGTAGAGTGATTAAATTTTATAAAACTCATATAACCTCACAAAATCAGTATCCTTTGTAAAATAAAACAAGGTAAATAAAAAGAGGAGGAGCCACTTTCTTAAAACTCACATGACACACCTATGTTATCTACAACATAGTCTAGAATGTTCGCATGAATAACTAGTCTGTTTTCATGAAGGCCCATGATCAAGTCATCCATGTATCATTGAAATTCCTACACAAGTCATCAAAGATCATCTGAAATCCTTTCAGTAGGCACCCTGATCTCATGAAGTTCAATGGATGTGTTGGTCAGACACTTGGAAGTTCCCTTGATATGTCTAGGTAATTAAAAACCACCCCATTAAATTGTCAACAGTCCTATAAAGTTGGTGATTATGGGATGGTCTTTTGGTCTCTGAAATACATGTGACACTCATGAAGTGATTTATGAAAGGACCTCACAAAGACGTGTGACTCTGAGACCCTCCACCAAAATATATCCTAGAGTTGCAGGATATACACCACATAAAATGATTAAAAACCAATTTGTAGAGGCCTATACCCCCCCACCCCATCCTCAAAAAAATATTCATCGAATGAAGGTTGAACATTTTCACATAGAAACACCAACGCACCAAGAACCAGAGCATATTTATTACTGTTACAGATCTTACATCTAGAAATTTTTTATATTAGGTAAGATCTAGAAAATAGAAAGTGAAATCATGAATCAAGCATAAGCACTTCACTTGATCACTATATATCACATGAAATTCTTCTATAAGGACACTTGAATAACATCCTTCACATCAGATAGATCATGTGAGACATAAATTATGATATTGTTGAATAAATCTACGAAATTTTAAATAAAAGGTTTCAAAAAAGACAAAATGATGGTATACTTTTGGGAAGTACAAACATACTAATCCTTATCAAATTTACATGAACTATCCAAGATATGTGAAAACACCAGGAAATGATTCCTTGATCTTGTGACACTCAATTTTTATACAATTTGGTTTAGGTTCCAGGCATAGCGGAAGTGCGTTGGTGGGTTTTCACAACTTTAATTTTAGAATTAAACAACGTTCAAAACGATATCTGTCATGACATAAAATGACGGATCATCATAATATAACCAAGAACAAAAAACAAAAGAGGGAGTCTTGAAACCATAGAGATTGGATCATCATATGTTGGTTATAATTAATTTAATTAATTCACAAGAATTACCTTGGTGGAATTATTTTTTTGTTGATGTCTCCAGTCACGATCTAATGTGATCCGTCGTTGCATCATAGAATCCAAGTGTAGGATTTATCTATTGGTGATCCACATGTGCTCTACGTATCTCTAGGCGTCACCGAAGGGATCTCTGGGTTCTATCATGGAAAAACCTTCTCTTGCGATGTCCGCCTTCGATAGCCTTGATTTTATGGGGGAGGATCTCTCTCGGTCTTGAGATCATTCTTGGAGGAAGTAGTTATTTCGGCCTTGAAATAATTCTTTTTAATTATTGTGCACAATGATTGGGAAAACTATTGGGGTTGTGAGGATATTTATAATCAGGTTTGAGGTTATAGAGTTATGGCAATAAATAAACATGTTACGTGTTTTATTTATTCATTAACTCTTATTGAAAACCCCCCATGTCGAGTGATTAATTCCTTGACATGCGCCCACGCTGATTATAATAAATATCATTTAATAAAACGATATTATTTTATCAAAATCCCGACAGGAAAAACTACACACTATGTAATCATTAATATATGACATATACATGTTTTCCATAAAACTAAATTGTGTTTTTATTTAATATACATGGTGTGTACTTTTATTTTCTATTTTCCTTTATTTCCTCCACCACATTTATTAGTCCTTGAGTAATGTCTATTCATTTTTAAATAAATGTAACTACATTACTCACAAATAAATATATATTATTTCTCCCATAATATATAATCTCAAATAACTAGTGTCAAAATAAATGTAATCAGACATCCTTAAATAATTAATAAACCACATTAGGGTATAATATTTATTTAACTTGTTAAATTAATATTTAACTGAGATACAGAGACACACTTAGTGTGTGGCCCTCTTGGCCCCTTTCTCAATGGCATTAGGAGAAGCCTTCCTAAAGTCCAAGGTTGGCGTCTAGAAACACGCCAAGGCATCCATAGAGAAATAATTTAACTCCAGAATGATGTGTCACCTCCTATGAACGTTTATCGTGTAATATAAACCCTTTGTCATGATATCTCGAATCAAGCAGGTCGCATGCTAGTGCCATCAACCCATGTGCTCGATTATTCTTTCTTTGACTTTCCGGAATTGAACTGGCGCATACCTTACCATAGCCATGGATTTATTTAGGATATATAAATTCCATCAAAGGGCCTGAGATATCTACTTCTGTAATGTAACAGAATGGAAAAATCATTTCTCACATTATCTATTAATTCTGTATTACTTGTGACGCACCCAAGGTATCCTACATAACTGCGAACAGTGTGTAATCACAGTTTTTGTCAATACATCTAAGTGCACGAGTTGTAATACCCATTAATAATAATATCAATGTCTAAGGACCAATACCCATGTCACTAGATAGAAACATTCAATGACACTATGAAATGTGGATTTCCTACTGGCAGGTCTCGTTCTCATAATATCCTCCTCGATATTACCAAGGGTGCAGACCATGAGAAGGTGCCTCAAAGTTTTATGAGTCCTCACCCTTAAGGCATGTATTATTTGTGTCCCTCAAATAACATCATCCATCCATAGAACATATATTCAATAACAGTGTTATGGAACTTCTGGGTTCTCATCATAGCAGGGATCCACTATGACCCTTTAATGCAACAACGGTTCTTAAGACATTATCACATGCATTGTCACGCAGACGAACAATCAAGATGTGATAAGGTATTTATTAATGAATAAAGTACAAAGTAGTTGGTTCTAGGCCACCAACTCCAACAGAATCCCACTTGGATTAGAACCAACTACTAACAACCTTTAACTCGCTATCTCTCACATGATATTCATGCTTTTGCTGAGATAGACCTTTGGTCATGGGGTCCACCACATTCTCTTTTGTGGAAACTATACTCACTGCAACTTCACCCCTCTAATATAAATCCCTCAAAAGGTGATTCTTCTGGAGTATGTGCTTTCTCCGTTGATGTGGCCTTGGTTCTTTTTCAAGAGCCACTGCTACAGTATTATCACAATACAATGTGATAGGGTCTTTAATGCTAGGCACCACATCAAACTCTTGGGAAAAGTTCTGAATCGAGAAGGCTTCCTTGGAAGCATCAGAAGCCACTATATATTCAGACTCCGCTGTAGAATCGGCGAAAACTGGCTGCTCTGAACTCCTCCAGCTCACAACTCCTCCATTGACACAGAAAACATATCCAGATTTCAATTTCAAATCGTTCTAATCTGTCTAAAAACCAGCATCAGAATACCCTCTAATGACAAGCTCCTCGTCTCCTCTATACATAGGGAACATATCCTTAGTTCTTCTTAGATACATAAAGATAGACTTAATAGAAGTCCAATGTTGTTCTCCTGGATCTTCTTGATATCTTCCTACCATGCTCAGTGTATAGGAAACATCAAGACTGGTACATAACATGGCATACATGATGGATCCTATAGCCGAAGTGTATGGGATCTTACTCATTCTATCTTTCTCTTGTTATGTCTGAGGACACATTTTCGTATAAATATGTAGGCCATGTGACACTGGAACCAATCCTCTCTTTGAGTGTTCCATACTAAATATCTTTAGTATCTGGTCAATTTATGTACCCTAACAAAGTCCAAGAAGCCTCTTGGATCTATCACAATTGAACTTGATCCCTATAATGTAGGATTCTTCACCCAAGTTCTTCATGGAGAAACACTTTTTCAACCAGTATTTAACTCACTGTAAGACTGGTACATCATTTCCAATAAGAAATATGTCCTCTACATATACTACTAAGATAATGATCGGATTCCCATTAAACCTCTTATAAACACATGGCTCACATTCGTTCTTAATGAACCCAAATTCCTTTATGTATTCATCAAATTGAATGTTCCAGGACCAAGATTCTTTCTTTAATCTATAAATATATTTCTACTACTTGAAATCCCATTTGGATTCACCCGGTTTCACAAACCCTTCTGGTTGTGTCACATAAACATCTTCATGAAGGATCCCAATAAGGAATGTTTTTTTTACATCCATTTTCCAAATAACGTAGTCATGGTAAACTGCTATGGAATGTATGATTCTTATGGATTTAAACATGGAAACTGGCGAGAAGGTTTCACCATAGTCAATTCCTTGATGCTGTCTGAATCCTTTAGCCACTAGCCTTGCTTTATAGGTGCTAACTTGACCTTCCATGTCTAGTTTTCTCTTGAATACCCATTTTCATCCAATAGGGATTACATCAACTAGCTCATCGGCCAGAACACAGACTTGGTTCTGATACATGGAATCCATCTCAGAATTCATAGCTTTTAGCCATCTTTCCACTTTTGAGCTTTCTACTGCTTCCTTTTAAGAGAGAGGTTCATCATTTTCCAACAATAATGATTCACCATCCCTGGTGACTATGAAACCAAATCTATCTGGTTCCCTTACCTCTCTTGAGCTCCTATGCAGTACTTGTTTTTCTGGAACCTCTTCCACAGGGACCTGTAGAACTTTTTCTTGTACCAAAATCTGTGTATCTTGAGCCTCAACTTCATCAAAGTAAATCTTTCTCCCATTATAATTTTTGAGGATGTGCTCCCTCTCAAGATAGACTCCTTGTCTGGAGACAGTCACTTTTATTTCTGAAGGGTTATATAGGTAATATTCTTTCGTTTCCTTGGGATATCCTATAAAGATACACTTTGTACCTTGGGGTGCTAGTTTGATGCCTGAGAAGACCTTAACAAATGCCTCACATCCCCATACACGTGTGTGTGAAAAAAGGGGTTTCTTTCTATTCCATAACTCGGATAGAATTCCATTTTCCACCTTAGTTGGTACTCAGTTTAATGTGTATGTTGTAGTTTGTAATGCATATCCCCAAAGGGATAATGGAAGATCTGCATGGTTCATCATGGACCTCACCATGTCCAACAATGTGTGGTTCCTCCTTTCACTAACACCATTCCACTGTGGTTTATAAGGAGGAGTGAGTTGAGATAGAATCCCAGACTCCCACAGACGATCTATGAACTCTTGGTTCAGATATTCCCCTCCTCGATTCGATCGATGTTTCTTTATCTTCTTACCAAACTGATTCTTCACTTCTCTCTTTAATTCCTCAAATTTCTCTAAGGAATCTGACTTATGCCACATTAAGTAGAAATATCCATATCTACTTAAATCATCAGTAAAAGTAATGAAGTAAGAATATCCACCTCTAGCTTCTACTGGAAATGTTCCACATACATCCATGTGCACCAATCCTAGAAGCTCTATGGCCCTTTCACCCTGTCCAAGAAAAGGTGTCTTGGGCATTTTACCTTGTAAACAAGTGTGACATCAATCAAGTGGTTTTACCTCAGTAGAGTCTAAATAGACATCTTAGAAAAGCCTCATCAAGCGCTTCTCATTTACATGACTGAGACGGTGATGCCACAACTGGGTGATGTATGAGTCATGTGAGTTTTTTTCATTATCGATTTCCAACACTTGGTTTTCATAATATAATACATAGAAACCATTTTTTAAATAATCCATACCAAATCATACGTTGTTCTTATAAAAGTGACAACCCTTATTTCCAAACATAAAAATGAAACCATCTATATCCAAAAAAGATACAGAAATTATGTTCTTGGTAACACAAGGCACATAATAACGGTTATGTAAAACCAAAATCGTCCCATTAGGCAATGAGAGGTTGTAATCGCCAACGGCCAACGCAGCCAGCCTTATGCCATTGGCAGCTCGAAGATCCACCTCTCCTCTAGAAATATTTCTAAATATACTTGGTTCCTGCATTTGAATATAGATGTGATCCCCACAAGCTGTATCTAATACCAAATGTGTAGAAATGGAAATATTACATTCGATAATGAACACAACTTCAGCATCCCCATGGTTATGGGTACAGTTACTCTTCCAGTGGCCTTTCATGACACATGAAAAATATACTGCCAACCTGTTACATGCCCCGCCTCTAGATCTTCTACTTCTTGGAAGGATGACACACATGGGATTTAGACCATTTATAAGTCTTTGGGCCCATTTTCTTGTCCTTTATTTTCTTATTCACCATGAGGATTGCGGGTTTGTCATGCCCCATGTCCTTATCTACCTAGAAAATCAAGGTCAGAAGTTCCGATAGACTCTTCTCATTATTTTTCATGTTTTAGTTGATAATAAATCTTGATAAGTTATTGGGACGTGATCATAGGATGAGATCTATACGTAACTCATCCATAAATTTAATCCCTAAGATGTCCAGACATTCGATGTAGACAATAATCTTGATTACATGAGGTCGAGCTGGCATAGACTCTCCAATATTAGTTGTAAACAAAGCATTGGAGATCTCATATATCTCTTGTCTCGCCTTCTCTTGGTAGAGATCCTTAAGGTGAGACATCATGTTATACGCATCCATGTTTTAATGTTGCTTCAAAATATCATTATTCATGGCTGATAGAATGAAACATTGGACATTTGTGGCATCATCCATATGTTTCATATAAAGAGATAGTTCCTCATCACTGACCTCATTTCCAGGCGCAACTGTAATAGGCTCTTCCAGCACATACAATTTTCTCTCGTGGCGAAGGATGACACATAAACGCCTCTTCCACTCTTGGAAATTGGTGTCGGTGAGAAGGTTTTCCTTCACAAGTATGGTTCATAATAATATGTTTGAAGTAATTTTTCTTTCCATTTATACAAATTAAGATGATCAAAGGTTTAGTAAAATATTATAAAAACTGAGACAAATAAATTAATTAATACTTATTAGTCTCCCACTATTTTATCGAAATTCAATAGCCCTCACCATTGACGTAGGAATATTCTATTTCCTAAATATTCTAGTGGAAAGGATCCATATTTCCCTTCTCATTACCACAACTAGGGTTAGTCAAGCAACTTGAAGGGTTTTAGGTAGGCATTCCAAATTCCAACTACATTAACTCGCAGCTCTTTGATCCACTGAGTGGAATCCCCAATCCTAAAATCCTTTTATTTTGGATTTCCTCAACCTTTGCCTCTTGGCCACACCAAGTCCTATTGTGGAAGTCATCCTTTGATGTGAACAAAGTCAAGTCAACCCAAAACCTTGAATTATAATTACCTAATAATTGAAATCACCCCAACAAGGGTTGTTCACTCACTTTTAACAATGGTTTGATTCTAACCAAGATTATTGAAGGCTATACCGACTTAATATTTCTTTGATGGATTTTATCCTTATACATAAATTTACATTTTATTATCTTTGATTACAAGCTTGTTAATATTAAGTGGGATATACTTAAGTGATTAACCATTTCTAAGATAATATTTATGCATAATCTGATCTTATTTTAGTTATATATTGCATTCTTGTTAAATTCATTAATTGTGTGATCGTGACAACACACCCACAATAAATATAAACCATGAAACTGACAGAAATAAAATAAATGGTATGATCATGATATTTTTCTGTTGGTTAGTTTAACTAGCTGTTAATAAACTAACCCAAGACCTAGGGGAGAAACTACCTTGGACCTTTCGGGTTTGTGTTTATAGCTTTCCACCTGTCCACCTTTGTATCTCCTTGGATTGGTTTTTCCATGGCTCCTGTCTTGAGCTGCCTCCACTAGCTTGGGAGATCCATCCATTACATATTCATTTATATCACACGTGGGTGATAGGTAAAAAGGGGTTTTACATAAAATAATCCTTGGGTGCACAGGCCCTATATATTAATGTGGAGAGGTCCCACAAGTCAACAAATTTAAATTAAATAAATAAATTAAAGAAACCATTCACATAAAAGAGGTCTTGGTCTAGATCATGATCATCCATACATGCAATGATATTTATGCATAAATAAAAATATCAATCAATTATTTAATCATTCTTGCTTAAGATAAATCACACTTGAATCAATTGATTATCATTAATTAATCAATCTTTTTATCTTAAACCCTTTTCTGAATTTCCTTGAGATTCTCATCCATCATAATTTTAAACAAATAAATTCATTTAAAATTATATTTTTACATACCTTGTACCTTGGAGGCAACCCTGTGAATTCTCGTTCGTTACGCAGATGTTAAATTAAACACATATATATAAGACAATTATCACATGTTGTGCCTCATCTTCACACTTGCACTATGGTATACGTCTTAAGGGCTTGAAAAATATAATAAATTTTAATAAATCTTTATAATTTGGGTGATTACCCGGCGTGTAGTTCCAACTACATGGCGTGTACTTTTCTTCGCCGTCCAACCGAAGTACACACCCAGGGACATGGCGTGTTGATGTACTTCGCAAATTTTTGGAGTACACGACGTGTTTAGTTGGAGACACGCCATGTTGTATCTGTGTTACACAGTTTCCAGCCAGGCAATCCATGTACGGGGTACACGGTCCAATCCCATCCAGAAGGGACTACACATCGTGTTCAGTTGGACCACACATCGTGTAATCCTGAGACTGTGTTCCACATATTCCTGCTCAACACACGGTGTCATAAATGACTTAGATAGGATCCAATACACGACCTGATTTGGCAGACCAGGCCAATGCTTTGAACCTAGACTACACATCGTGTACTTCCAAATACATGCCATATATTCTGGTGTTGTATGGCCAGGAACGTTTGGACCCTCTAGATGAGTTCCTCTATTTTATTTTAATCAAAATTGATAGAAAAAATCATTTCTGTAAGGTGAACAAGAAACAAGAGGGGAGGAATAGATCCCGAGATTTAGATTTTAAAGAACGATTAACATGAATTGAAACAACTAAACCATTAAATACGTAAATCACCAAAGAAAAACTAAATAATTATAATCTATGATATGGCCCATGTGATACCACTTGAAGGTTCGGGGTGCGTCAGAAGCGTGTTAGTGGGTTTTCTAGACAATAAATTTTGCGTTAAAAAACGTTCAAACTGAGGTCTGCCACGATAAAAAACATCAGATCTTAGGAATAGAAAAAAGAACAAAAAACAAAAGAGGGAGTCCCGGAACCATAGAGGTAGGATCATCATATGTTGTTTATAAATAATTTAATTAATTCAAAAGAATTACCTTGGTGGAATTATTTCTTCGTTGATGTCTCTGATCGCAATATAATGTGATCCATCATTGCGTCGTAGAATCAAAGTGTAGGATTCCTCTAAATGTGATCCACACATGACGTATCTCTGGACGTCGCCAAAAGGATCACTGGGCGCTAGCATGGAAGAACCTTCACTTGGTATGTCCACCTTCGATCACCTTGATCTGATGGAGGAGTACCTCTCTCGGTCTTGAGAGCATTCTTGGAGTAAGTAGTTCTTTCGGCCTTGAAAGAATTCTCCAGAATTGTGGTGCACAATTATTGGGAAAAGTGTTGGGGTTGTGAGGATATTATAATCGGGTTTGAGGTTATAGAGTTATGACAATAAATAAACATGTTACAAATTTTATTTTCTTCATTGACTCTTATTGGAAACCCCCATGTCGAATGATTAATTCCTTGACATGCGCCCACACTGATTATAATAAATACCATTTAATAAAATGATATTATTTCCTCAAAATCCTGACTATAAAAACTACATGCCCTGTAATCTTTAATAAACTCTGTGTACTCATTTTCCATAAAACTACATGGTGTTTATATTTAATATACACGGCGTGTACTTTTATTTTCCATTTTACCTTATTTCCTCCACCACATTTATTAGTCCTTGAGTAATGTCTATTCATTTTTTAAATAAATGTTACTGCATTAATTGATAATAAATATATATTATTTCACCCACAATATATTCTCTCGAAAAACTAGTGTCGAAATAAATCCAATCAGGCATCCTTAAATAATTATTAAACCATAGTCGGGAATAATATTTATTTAATTTGTTAAATTAATATTTAACTGAGATACATGGGCACCTAGTGTGTGACCCTCTAGGACCCTTTCTCGGTGGAATTAGGTGGAGCCTGCCTAAAGTCCAAGGTTAGCGTCTAGAAACATGCCAAGGAACCCATAGAGAAATAAGCTAACACTGCAATTATGTGCCACCTCCTACGAACGTTTACTGTGTAATATAATCCCATTGTCACGGTATCTCGAATCGGGAGGGTTGCATGCTAGGGCCATCAACCCATGTGCTTGATTATTCTTTATTTGACTTTCTGGAATTGAACTCGCCCATACCTTACCATGGACGTGGATTTATTTAGGCTATATCAATTCTATCTTAGGGCCTAAGATTTCTAATTCCTTTATGGAATAGAAGGGACAAATCCTTTTTTGCATTATCTATTAATGCAGTATTACTCATGATGCACCCAACGTATCCTACCTTGTTGTGAATAGTGTGTTGTCATAGTTTTTGTCAATACATCTAAGTTCGCAAGTTATAATAACCATTAATAATAAAATTCATGTCTAAGGACCAATAAACATGCCCGCAGATAGGAACATCCAATGACACTATAAAATTTGGATTTCCTACTGGCGGGTCTCATTATAATAATATCCTCCTGGATATTACCAAGGGCGCACACCATGAGACGGTGCCTCAAAGTTTTATGAGTCCACACCCCTAATGGCCAATATTATTTGTGTCCCTCAAATAACATCATCCGACCATAGAACATATATTCAAGAACAGTGTTATGGCACTTCCGGGTTCTCATCATAGCAAGGATCCACTATAACCCTTTAATGAAAAAGTTGTCCTTAGGACATTATCACATGCATTTTCATGGAGAAGAACAATAAAGATGTGATAAGGTATTTATTAATGAATAAAGTACAAAGTAGTTTGTTCTAGGCCAGCAACTCCAACATTTGGATCATGTGAAATCCCATGGATTTGTCAAAGTAAGGTGCATTGTCCCCCATATGCATGCCAACATTATCTCATGAAGACCTATTGGATCACCATTCAAACCATGAGGTGTCCTCTAGATAAGTCACCCGACTCAGATGGTGGCACCAATACTTGTCATCTTAGTCTCGTGGTATCACCCAATCATGTCAACTAACTCTCCCAAAAACCTTTCTTCATGCTAGTTAGATCACATGATATCCCCATAAATTTCATTCAAGCCATGTTTTACCCTCCAAGACATGTCACATTGACTCCAGAAACACCATAAAATGTGTTATAAAACTCTTTTTATGACACCATGGCATGTCAGTCAGGTCGTGTGACACCCTATGCTCTTGTCATCCAGGGTCATGTGATGGCTTCTAGGATCAACTAGACATTTCTTGCAATGTCCTCTGGAAATGTCCGCCTAGGTCATCCGAAAAAACATCATACATTCCATCAATGTTATGTGAAATACCTAAGAAAGGTCAAACAGATCATATAATATCCTTTTTACAAGTTATGTATAGACTCTATGGTGTTTCAAGTAGATACAAAAAGCATACCTAGCAGAAAATCAATGCATATCAGGTAGACAAGAAGCCCAGGTCCTAGGGAACCCTAGGACTTAAAAACATTATCCAAATGTTGTGTGTAAATCCCAATCAAAAAATAAACCATAGTGTGTAATCCCAAATTAGGGGAACTATGACGACATTGATTCCTTCCTAACCAGGATACGTAGGATTCTTCCCTGAGGCCCAAGCTCTATATTATGAATCCAAATGTTATTCTCAATACATAAATCCTTAATCTATAAGAAATGACACTAATTACTTGATATCCCTTATTTCCCACACTTAAAATATATCACATGGGATTAGGGAGTCGCAATGATCCTATCATTCATGTTAAATATATCTATCAGGATACAAGAAATGTCAATGTGTATGCCTCGACTAGTTAAATTATGAGGAATCTAATTTCTTCCATAACTAGGATACGTAGGAAACCTTCCTAAATCCTGAACAAAAACTCAAATGAGAATAAACCTCAATATAATTCATGTCATGTCTTCAACATATTCAACCATATGAACTCAATTATTCCCATGGACTAATCATTCTAGCTCATCCCTTAGTGTACTGAGTAGCCAATTGAACTATGAGAAATCTAATTCCTTCCATAAAAAAGATATGTAGAACACCTTCCTAAGGCCCAATCCAGAAATAAAATATGAATCCACCTCATTTTAATTTCCTCCATGTATTTAACATATTCAACCATAGGTACTCAATCATTCCCATGGATTTATCATTCTACTTAATCCCTCAGTGGACTGAGTACCCATTTTAACTATGAGGAAATTGATTCCTTCTATAACTAGTATAATTAGGACACCTTCATAAGGTCTAATCATAAAATAAAATGGGAATAAACTTCAGTATAAGTCCCTCTACATATATGAAATTAAAACCATCAAGACTCAATCATTCTCATGACCTGATCATTCTACCTTATCCCTCAGTGGACCAAGAAGCTAATTGAACTATGGGGACTCTCATTCCTTCCATAACCAAGATTCATAGGATGTCTCCTTAGGTCCTGAGAACCATATTAAACATACCATGGGTTTTCCCAATACATTATCCCCTCGTAAATATAAAATTGTGTTGATCACTTTCTATTCCTTATTTCTCACACTGGTTATAGTGCATGTCGGCTTAAGGAGGCACAAACAACACATCATTGGTATTAAGAATCGTCACCATACAAGGAAATCATTGTATGTAAGCTCTGATATGTTGCATTATATAAATCTACCTCATATAAGGGAATGTACCTTGGGCTTATCCCAAGGGCATGATCGAACTATGATAACTCGTATTCCTACTATAACCAGTATATATAGGAATTTTCCTCAATACTCAATCTCAAATATTGGGTACCTTGGTGCCTACACCTCTTCCCTCTCTGCATTACATTAAATTTCACTTGTTTAATGAAATAAATGGGTTTTGATTCCTGAAATAGCAAGGATACATAGGATGCTTCATAATGGCTCAATACCCTCCTAATAATATTAACCGCATATCTTTGTGGAAGAAAATTCTAGAGCACCTAGTTATGCTTTTTCAGTGTATAAGCATCTATTCATCACTAGGATGTGGATGAAGAACATTAGATACATACATATAGATACACCCACGATATTACCCTTTATTTCTATAATTAGGTACTTATCCTATCATCCTTTTTTCAAGGTAACTGGTCCCATATCAAAATTAGGAAGATATTCTCAAAAGTATCTTCAATATATAAGAGAGACTTTGAGTATGTGACAATTCCCCCCCCCAAAGAGTGTGATGAGCCTGACCTCCCATCCTCTTGACCAATGTAATTCCTAAAGATTCATTGGGTATGAAACTCCAATTGACCACAAACATTTTCAATGCAGGTCCATACCCAATTATGGATGAGGTAATTGTTGGGATTTTCCATTAATAATGATAATGTTGAAATAACATTAATTCTTTTACTAGAAACGAACCCCTAAAAATCAGATGTTAGGCCAAACCATATGCACCATGAGGTTATCTCTTCACCGTCAAAACAAAAACGGTGAACTTGATTTTAATCTCTCTAATAAACAACGTCTATGTTATTACCCATTAGTTCATTTTTTTCACACTATATGAAAATAAAAATGGTGAACCTGATGTGAATACTCTAATAAAAATGATTGGGTTATTATGTGTCATTCTATTTTTTTAAATATCATAAACAAATGAAGATGATATGCCTGGAATAAATCTTATAGCTTATATTTTTTAACTGGAGTTCCCATGAAATATGTTCATCCTCTCGTTGATGAGTATATGCTAGTAGAATTATCACATTGGGAATCAAAGATCAATTATGTTAAACATGCCTATCTTATTTTATACACTATGTGCCTACAATATTTCACTAATCGATGATCATGTTCCATGTTTTCTTAATGAATAACAATAATTATCTCTTCAAAATAATATTGAACTAATATAATTCCATCATCTAGAGAGTTTTTGGGTAAACCACATATGGATACAACCACCATGGGTTTCAAAATTATCTCACATACCCGATAGATTCAACATCGGGGGGAGAACACAATTGTCTAGAAATACCACCAACATTATACAATAATGACCCTAGAGACTACCTATGTGGGTCCCTAAGTATGGAAACTAGTAGTTTTGCATAATCCATGGAAATCTGTAGCTATGCCAATTTCCATCATCACCATATCCAATGGATTCAATATTGTATCTCCGAGGTGCAACAATCACCACCTTCAATATCTAATAATGGTGGACTAGGGAGTCAATTATATTTATCACCTAGTTCAGATGCCCCAAAGGAGGGCCCCTATCATCCACCATCATCATCACCATCCCACCGATTCCCACCAGTCTCTTGCTAAGGGTACCACTCGACACACTACCAATTTTGATGACCATGCATTAGAAGTATGAAAGACACATTGGGAGAAGAAGATGTTGGATATCTTGGAGTGATATCACATCTCCACTCCTGCTAACAATTTATATTTTAATATTATGGTAATAACTAATGATAAAACTCATATACCTACTCACTCAGAACAGGTCTGTGGGAATATTCCCACAATAGGAATGAGCACACATATACCAACCCTCGTTCATGAATTCCATCAACATATTCGTGTGGTGTAATGAGGAAAGATGAGGGCGCAATTTCTTACTTCAATCAAAGATATCATCCAGTACATAGTGCGGATGGAAAATGTCCAGGAATATATCCCTGCACACACTTTGCTAAAATGCTAATATATTTTAGGAACCACTAAATAACTATACTGGAATATTCTAACACTTTTATATATATAAGTACATGGTCTTATTCATATCTCTACCTCTTAGAAACCTAAACACTCTGAACATTATGAACAAGTGGTTTCTTCAGAGAAAGTGAACATTCATGCTCACATCCCGGGGTATTATCAGCATATTCCCTTAAAGGAAGAGGCTTTGGACTGGGCCCATATTCCTTTTCTAACCAAGGAACATCAAGTGATAGGGAAACATGCCTTGAGAGAGGGAAAATGTCTATCAAAAAAATATAGTGGCATATTCTAAAGTCACAGGATCAGACTCATATCCTCGTTCTAGACATGGCTCACAAAGTGAGAGGGGAGCATGCCTCGGGACATGCACATATTATTATCAAATAATTCCATAACCATACTCCAAAGGCCATGGATAATTATTATATCCCTATTTGGGATGAGGCAAACCCAGTGAGAATGGAACTTGCCTTGAGATAACTCATATTCCTATCAGTGAATCTTCTTGGAATATTCATGTAGAACACAAATCTATGCACATATTCCTACTTCTATTGATGAATGACTACATCAACATAATTATGAGGTGATATAGAAAGAGTCTCATATCACTTCTCCCATTATAAAGTTTCATCAGTACATTTTGGATGGGAATTAATATTCGAACTAGGTTTATATTTATACTCCAATTGGGACTCACCAAGTGAGAGAAGCACACGCCTACGGGATAGCTCTTACTCCTACCAATAAATACCAATGGAACATTCCAAAGGCTCTGGATAGATATCATATCCACATCCTTACTCAGTCTCACTCGGTGAGAAATGAACATGCCTCAGGAAAGTCTCATATTCCTCTCAATAATGAGATAACTCGTTGGAATATTCTGATAGCTTATCAGTAGTGGGATCATACTTCTAAAGTTCCATAAAGTTATAAATAAGATCCAAAAAAACATCATACAATATACTCATATCCCTTCACAATTCCAAAAGGTAGGTTGTAATACTCTATTCGTGATGTACATCTATATTAATATTCCTAATATGCTCAATGGAATGTTAATTTAGGACTTTCAAGACACATTCTCAACACCAAAAGGGTTTTACAAACTCTTCAACCAAAGTAGAAGATGATCATTACTATGGAAGTCCTCATTGTGGTAGTGTGGTGATGGATCACTGGACTGAACTCCTAACATCCATCATGGTCGACCCCCCATGGTGATATCTCCCATGAAGAGGGAAATCCTCCCCTTTACCAGCAACCTTCATATATAGGGGTGTTAAAAACTAAAAAACCTTCTTATAGGTAGTTTCTCGAAACATCGTGGTCAACCACATATAGTTCCCCATCAACATCCAATAGCACTCCACTCTAGTCCACAAAAGACCCTTGAAAAAACCTTATATGGTATTATCATATGGAGACATGTAAGTCTGATAAAGAGGAAGATTACATTGACATATTGAGAGGGTTATATTGAAAAAAACTCCCCATAAAATTTTAACCCCTATCCACTTCTGACTATGAGCTCCCGGATGTGATAGAAAAGGAGTGACCATATATATTCTAAAATATGTGGGATAATTATCATATACAGTAGGGTAGACATTCCCATTATGAAATATATGAGTATCGCCAAAAACTCATAAATAATTTCTTTTTTTAGCTACATATAGACACCTTTTCTGTATCTTAGATCCAATAAGTGGAAGATCATGACAAACACCTTCGTAGTGTTCATCACCACCTCATGAAAAATCCATTATGACTAATGTCCGGTGAATTTCTAGATGTGAATATCTATGGATGGGAGAAATGTGGAACATTGCACTTAACTATGTTCTGAAAATAGAAGAACCCTTTAGATATAGTGTAATTTAATGTCATATCATCTTTTGAAATTAGAGTATCGGGTAATGTGTGAGGACTTTTTTGGCTACAATGATTCCCCCACTTCAAAGATGCTCATACATCATGAATGGAGTGAGGGGATAGTAATCAGGACTTATATTGCACCTCTAAAAACAATGGGAATGCATTTCCGACATGAATGATGAAATTGAGATCGACTAAAAAACATCTCATAATAAATCTTTCCCATCATTGGTTGTCATTTCACAAAGCTCCTTTAAGATTATAAGTACACCACATCAAATGGATTGTTGTAGTAGCTATTATATCAGTCGTCAAGGAGAAATCCCATCTCTCCTAGTTGAGGGAATATCTACCACCTCCTCAACCACTCAAATCATCAATTCCTTGGAGGATATAGGACATATAGTCATCATATGAAAATAGAACTCATCCTACTAGGATAGGTGGGATTTATATCTTAGTCACCATCACCATGCCCATCACCCCTTGATTAGTTCCTAAGGAAATAAATACTAGTTCCCGATCAACCTCATCCCACTATGTTGGGGCAATTTATATCTCAATGTTCATCCTGAGATTCATCAAATAACCCATTGGAATCATTGTATCCTCAACAGCAAGATCCATCAATGCTAATTATGGACCTAAATATCCCTCAACCCGCAGGGATGGGTTTTTTGTTTATCCCCATCATCAATATGGAGTCAATCAGTCATCTCCAGGTAGGGAGTTGAAATTCAATGATCGACATACCATCTGTTCCCCCTGTACAAGAAAATGTTTTCTAATCATGTATTGACAAGAAAACATGATTGCAAACTCCCTTAATGTCATTGTTCATAGGTTGAGAATGTGGAAGGTATGGTGAAGGAAAACAGACCCCACTGGGGTCATAAGAAAAATGGCATGATATGTGCCAGGGTTTGAATAACGACACTAACAAAGGTAGTGAAGGATCATTTTGTTGCATCGAAAGTGATGGGGAACCCACCATTTCTTGATATGCCTCTATGAATGTTTTCACTACCAAAATGACATATATCATGGATCAAGACCCAAATATAGTGGGTCACAACCTGGAAAATCTACCCCGATATGAGTGTGATTTGGATACACCAACTAAGGCTTTATGCACCAAGAACCAAATAAGGGTCTAAAATATGGATCAACTGAATATCAAGTATCAACCTCTCCATTGGAACCCTTCTAGGGAAAAGGGAAAGTTGTGGCTTAATCCCAATCATCACCCTGAATAGGTTTGATTCTCTTTATAGAGGAATAGTTTTCACAATATGAGAGTGATATACAGAATCTCATAAGACTCAACGAGGAGGCAATTAGTAGAAATATTCATGTTGGGTATCACATTTAGGATTATGAGAATATTATCCCTCCCATATTTAATCTACAATCAAGAGTGGTATCTAATCATCATACGGGATATGGATCTAGGAATTCAATCTACGTAAATGAGGATGTCCAAATTGGTCATTAATTCCCACCATTGTGGCAACAGCCTATCCATCTTCAGGTAAATCATTCAATATTATGATGAATTGGTACTTGAAATGATAAGAAAATGAGTCCACCTAATCCACCCACACATACTACTTATATATGTGATGTGTCTCAAATAGTATTTCCCTTAGAGATGCTTAACATCATCGAGTACCTAGCTACTCGAATGAGATCCATGGAAGGGTGATGTGCACCTATACATCCTAAGGGAAATCCATATCCGGAATTGGTGGATGACACTTTACCCTCACCCAATTTCATAAATACTTTATTCTCTACCTTAGATGGTGAAAGAGACCCTAAATAATATCTCACACACTTTGTACCCTGATGTGGCCTGATGATGGGCCCTCAAGGTCAATAGGTGGTGACCATGATGAGGTGTTTTATATAGACCATAATAGGGCCAACCTTTTTTGGAATATAAGTCTATCAGAAGGATCTATTGCAGGGTGGTAAGACCTTATTCATAAATTACGTTATTAGTTCATCTCCACAATGAGGAAAATTAAGATCATAGACCAGAAGAACTTCAAGAAATGCAAAAATGATAAGGTGTCTGAAATCAAATCCATATGGAAAGGATTATCCTATTCATTCAATATCCCTCTCTGCTAGGAGAAAAAATTGAAACATTGTGTTGAAAACTATAGGATGAGTTGTGTACACATATGATCCCGATAAAGTATCCAGGTGGGTTCCATGATTTCTAAAAAATAGAACAATGTCTTAAGTAAGCCATTAAGAGAACCATATCCAAATATCAAATTAATCCCTCAGTATAGGGGAAAAGGCTAGGTAACAAAAAACCGATAACTATTAATCTCAAGTCAATCGAAGTTCCCATCCAACCACTTAGGCAGGTCCCAAATAGTCCATCACCTCCTGTCAAGTGGTAGTGCCCATAAAATCACCATCGACAATAAGCATAGAAAAATGAAGGTTTCCCACAATTTGAGGAAAGGATGAACAAATAATATCCCTACCAAAATGAAAATTTCTCAAGTTATTTCTTGGAAGCTATGGATATTAACTTTCTCAAGCTTCCACTTCCTAGAAATCCCGATGAGTTCAATCTCATCGATTGTCTCGACTACTTCCCTTTCCATAGGAGGCTGGTTCATAATATCCAAGACTAATTCATCTTAGATGACATCCTTAAAGGCATGTTTGATTCTAAACAAGTGGTGTTAGATTAATCCTGAGATCATGTGGCATGCATAACCATTTCCCTTTTAGAAGAAGATGATGGTGGAAAAAATATCTATCCATGAAAGAGAGGAAGTTCAACAACTAGATGACTTGAAAAATAGTTTATTTATCTCATGCCACACTAAGATAATTGTTTTTTTATACCTAAAATAGCTATAACTCCTAGGAATTTGACATCAGATATGTCTCTAAAATTGTTATTAAAACCTAAATGAGGATGAAACCGAAGTTAGGGATTCCTATTCTACTCCAACACATGCTCTAACTATTGCATATTTCTTCCCAACAATATCCTGAGTACAAAAACTGTGAAACCAAATGGAAGACTCCTAATAAAAAAAGCTTGTTTTTTTGTTCTATTAATTATATAAAATTGTAATACCCCTTCTTCAATGATGAATATGGCTCAGAATATGAGTTCCACAAGCATAATCTATGAACATGAGGATGCATGTTCAGAAATCGAGGGTATAGGGGATAGCATGTGCATGGTTGGACCCAATATTTTGGTCATGTACCTGAAGAGGACACATATGAAGTTAAAACTCATATAGAAATTGTCTGATCACCATTAATCTAATCGAGGTGATAGAATTTACCGCAGTGGTCCAATCCATTTCTTTCCCCAATGATATCAAAAAATAAATTTAGCTCTAAAATATCTCTGAAATTACTTAGGGAGTAGAGGATGATAATGTCTCTTCTCATGTCCTCTCTCACCCTAATAGTGACTAGTAATCCCCTATATTTATAACTCTATATGTAAATTTCTCTATAGACACATATGTAGAAAAAGAAGAGGATTCCATAAGGAATACCCCTCCCACATTCAAGGAAGGCATATCCATCACCATCGATGAGCTCAGATAGGTAAATCTGGGAATAGAAGAAGACATTAAACCTATACTTATGAGTTTCACCATGCCCCTCGAAGAGAAATAGATTTACATTTTATTTCTAAAGCATCACAAATATGACTTCTGTTATAATTATAAAAAAAATTATGGATTGAATCCATATGTGTTACACACCATCTCGGATTACCTGATCAGCATCGAGGATTCAAGAAGGCACCATGGAGGATCCAACCCAATCCTTCCACTAATGTAGAGGAGTGAGTTAATAAACTAATCAAATACAAATTTTTATGGGAAGTAAAATACCCAAGATGGCTCACCAACATCGTCCCAATCAAGAAAAAGAATAGGAAAATTAGGTTCTTGTTGATTTTTAAGACCTTAATCGACACTTCCCAAAGGATGAATTTCCATTTCTGATCAAATAACTCTTGGTTGGAGCACTTTCTACTTTCCAATACCATTATTTAAAGGATTGGTATTTAGGGTACAATCAGATAAAGATGTCCCCTAAAGATGAATATTGAACTGCCTTGAGAGAACCGTCAGGGATCTTCTTCTATTTGGTAATTATCTTTGGGTAAAATAAATCTATCACCACATATCAACATACCATGCATCATATCATCAAACCATTATTGCTAATAATATCAAAATTTTAAGTCGATAACTTTGTGGTAAAATACCGATAGTGATGTGATCAATTAACAAACATTCAAAAAATCTTGGACAAGATACGACATCACTGTCTAAAGATGAATTTGTTGAAATGTGTCCTTAACGTGGATTCTAGGAGGTTCCTTGGCTTTGTGGTACACCATTGTGGCATCATGGATAACCCAGATAATAAAAATGATATTTTTTTAATGTTACCCAAAAAATTCAAATAACTAAGGGAGTCTAAGGTAACATCTTTTACTTTAGGTATTTCATACCCATCTATGTTGGAAAATCTATCTCCTACACTAGTAAAATGAAGAAGGGAATTTTATTGGATTGGGACATTCAATTCCAAGAATCCTTCAAAATACTCCAGTGTTATTTACTACACCCATCATTTCTAATTCCTCTGAGGGGTGGTAGGCCACTCATATTGTATATGGATTCCATGGAACACTTATTGGGAACACTCCTCACAATGAAAACTTATACATGGAGCTAGAATAGTCTCCACTATCTCAACAAGAAAATGCTAGGTACTAATACCTGATACTCTAATGTCGAGAAGATCTGCATTTCTCTTATCTCCATAGTGAAAACATTGAGGCATTACTTGCAGCACCATATAGTCCACCCCATCTCTCATGTTGATTTACTTAATTATATCATTGGTCATCCTATATAAACTGGGTGCATGGTAATATGGGTTTTCATTCTACAGAAATATGATTTTCATTTTTTATCCTAGAAATCAGTTAAAGGGAAAGACCTAACTAATTTCCTCACAGCACATCCTATCCCAGAAAATACACTGATGGACACCAAGATACTAGATGGTGAGGTATTTTATTCTAATAAAACTCCCTAGAAATGGGAGATGTATTTTTATGGTGCATCCTTATGTCTTATTGGTAAAATTATGGAAACCCCAGAAGTCAATTTGGTTGGATTAGGGATTTTATATGTATCTATAGACAAATCAGTTCTCCCTAATCTTTCTCACTATCTGAAGGCTACATAAATAATGATTCGAAATACCAATCCCTCATTTCTAGCTCGGTACTATCCCTACATATGCAAACAGCCTACCTGAATATCAAATGGGATTTGGATTAAGTAACCAAGAAACTTAATGTTTAATATTTCATAAATAATTATGAACTGGACCCTCTCACTAGATATGTCATGGGATTGTTGGAGTATTTCTTTTTTGATCCCACATTTTATCATGATCCCTGATCAAATAATGTTGCTCCATCACATAGGCTAATGCAGCCATGGTACTGGATGAACTTGATCAGGAGGAAGTAAATTTCTGTATCACACATCGAAGAAAGGTCTCATCAGTTGAAATACATGATACGAATTAAATCAATCTGTTCAAAACCACCCCAAATCATAATGAACCAATGAACACCCCAGGATTGATGGATCCCATGATAGGTTATCCCTAAAATGGGACTCTCCAGATAAATCGAGCTAGAAGGGAATAGATTTGGAACTATATAGTAAACTTGAACCTCTAGAATGGTCCAAATGAGTAGAGGATCCTCTAGAAGTGTGAATTTGATATAATCCTACTTAGATTCATAGATGGAGGATATATTATCTTCTTCATGGAATAATTCCGTGTATTCAGTTGTGGATCCTATCAATCTTTCACTATTTTCTCCCTCAAAATCAGAAGGCTAGGTTACTTCTAAAAAACCCTGATACATAACTCTGCAGAGCTAACCAAGAAATTTCATGCATACTAGTTCCATGAAAACTTCATCCACCGACCCCTGAAAATTCTACATACATCTAAATATTCCAATACATTTTGTTTTGTGGAATGAATGTCGTGGGTCCATATCCCCCAAACATAGATAAGCAGTTCAAGTACATTCATATAGCTTTCGTCTTATTTTACAAAATGGATGAGGTCATAACCCTTGAATCACTAGGTATAAGGATCTTAATAAACTTCACAAAGTCCCATATCATCACCATGTTTGTATTCCCTCAAACAATATTAATGGACAACGACACTAACTTCTGTTCTATGGAGTTGAAGAAATTATACTAGGGGTAAAATATTGTGTCTAATCTCTTATATCACTATAATTTAGTGGTAAATGGATAGATAGAGGACTTCAATAAGGCTCTATGAAATATACTCTAGAAGATAGTGATCATGGATAAGAATTATTGGTCAGACAATCTTCTCCAAGATTTATGGGCCTACTAAACCACCATGCATAGTTCTACACAAGAAACGCCATACTCATTAGTGTATGAGACCAAGGTTGTGTTACCAATAGAATTTCCACTTACTTTTCTCCAAATATCCATTTTCGGATAGCTCTCTTATGACGATCAATCAAAAAAGTTGCAAGATTAATTGGAACAGCTCAATGAGAATAGGATTCATGCACTGGTCAACCTTGAAGTCCATTAGAAAAGGATCACACGAACCTTTAATAATAAGGTACACCTCCATTAATTCCACCAAGTTGAATTGGTGTTGGCCCTCAGGACCATAACAATACCTTTGGAAAAACCTCCAAATATGGAACCCAAATGGGAAGGGATTTACATTATACGTAATTTCTATCATAATGGTGCCTACTCAATAGACACAATGGACGTGGAGCATGTCACACCACCCACTAATGTGATATTTCTCAAGAAATAATCTTTATAGTTGTCATAAAGAAACCATCATCTTGTTTACATGTTGTTAATCTATATGATCTCATCTTAAACACATGATGTGAAACTATATGGATAACTCATATAAGTAAGAAGATAAATTGCATATCATCTGAGGTCTTGGTAGGAAGACATTAAACTGCACGGTTCCCCATATCCTTAATAAATGATGATAAATTATATGGAGACATCCTGGATGAAAGATAAAAAACTTCATAGAATCTATCTACCTCACCTCTAGATGTAAAATGTCACAGATCCCTAATATACACTTTTATTCACATCGGGTGATCCATATCGTTTCTACATGACATAAAACTGAAAGTGTTATCTTGATCTATTTATCTCTTTATTCATTCTATCACAAGATAAATAATTATGCCTGAATAGTAATCCTTAGGTCTATACAAAATATTTATTTTATTTCCTTGTTGGGTGACTAACTCTCTTACTGTGTGATATTAAACTGCATGGAAAATGTCCTCACTACAAGACATTAAACTGCATAGATGATGTCTTTCTGCACTACATTAAACAGCATGGGTTTCACAGAACTATGTATGGATTGATTCTCATTTCCAATGGTATATTTTTCGACACCTTGGTCCCATATTTTGGTCCATCCCATATGTGTTACAAAATCCACCTATCATATCCTTAAATTTTCTCTGTATAATTAGTGGAAACCTTGTCATTCCTTATTTCTCACACTAATCATAGATCATGTGATCTTAGGAATTTTCATTAGGGATTCCCCATGAAAACTAGGAATGAATGTACATGATAGGATCATCATGGTCCTGGATTAATGACCATAAAATATATACCATGATTTTTGGTCTCATGATGATAAACTGCATGGCTGATGTCCTCTACATGACATAAAACGACACATTCCCATGGACATCACTAGGGGGACTATTGTTTATGTTGGTCTCCTACCACACCATCACTAGAGAACTACGTGTCTCTTGATTATTTACATCACAATATACATAGTGACACCTAGATTACCAATCCTGGTCCAATTTACAAAAATCAACTGAAAAAATGCCCACATCTACGTATAGGTTATACCTTTGTAGATCATTTCTCATTCAAGAACCATGTGTGACTTGAATCTTGTACTCACATGATATGAAGTGATACCCAGATCTCCAAATATAGATCTAGTTAGAACAAATATGTATAAAATCCCCCCCCCCCTCTCTACATAAATTTTAGAATATCACAGTGTGAATTTCTTAAGAAATACATGTGGCTTGATTCGTATATATATGGGATACATAGTAACACCCAAGTATTCTATTCATGGGCCCAGCCATAGAATTACCATTTCACAACTAGGATACCAATTCTTTAGCACATGATTTTAAACTACATGACCCTTTAATAACATTGTTTTTCTTGATTCCTATCATCATAGAATACATAGTGATGCCCAGATCTCTAATCCTAAGTCCACCAACAATAGGTGATAAAGAATTCTCCAAAAATACCAATGGGATGAGTCATACAAAATATTTTTTCCTACATATGAGTCAACTATTTTTATGGAATTATTTCTCATGCAATATATAATGTACAAACTTACATGTCAGTTTTCACGTCCTTACCACATGATGTTAAATTTCAAGAAAATAGTCCTAGTTGTATGACACCAAAACTGCAAAACAAAAGAATCCTTACTGCATGACCTTAAAACACATGGAAAAACTAAATCCCTACTGGATGATGAAAACAATTTCAACAATCATCCTTACCACATTACATTAAACTAGATGGAGATAATGTTTCCTCACTACACGAAAATAAATTGTGCAAACAATTACACATTTTTCATCCCTTGTCAAAAGACCATGATAACCTTACCACATTCAACCAAAGTACTACATTATTTCATCATAATTTAAAGCACCGCAATCCGTAATACATGTTTCATGTATCAAGTTAATTTGGTTTCCAAACCCTTCCATGGACTTTGGAAAGAATATCCAACTTCAAGGGTTCCTTTGATTGACTATGCATGTATGCTTATGGCTACTGTATAGGAGCCTATTGTTGTCAACCAAATGCATCACTCTAAAGAAATACATTTCCAATCATTGTGATCCCTAACATCTCTATGGAAGAAAAAAATGCCTCAAAGTGATCTAAACTACTACTAGTTTGATTTTCCCATGTCATTACTCATGACTTAAGAACCTCGATCCATGGTTTATAATATTTTTATCTCCCTCTCAGAAATATTTTGGGGTACTTTTAACCAAGTGTATCCTAAATTTTTTCTTTTTTTATCATTAACCATATTATGTCCATGTGCGTCACAACCTTAATCTAGTAGATAAAGATACAAAAAAAAATTTAGGATGAAAACCTGCACAGGTTGGCTTGATCAAAATACAATTATTCGCCAGGTAAACTCTTCAACCCTAGAGTTTTGGGAAAAAATATGGCACAAATAAATAATGCATAAATCTCATAATCCCTACTCTATATCTAAAATAAAAGACAAGAAATATTTACTCACACCTGGTTCAGGAAAATGTTAGAGTAATTATTTTTCACATTTCATCGCTATGAAAATATATCGGTTAGGAAGAGGCACCACTTTTAGGGTACTCAACCCCTTCTTGGATATTAAATATTCCACAAATAACACTTCATGATTTGAGAATTTTGAATCATCGTAAACCTTCCTTGGACCTTGTAAAAGATACCCAAATTCATGGGATCATTTTTTTGACTATACATTCATGCCTATGGCTCCTTTGTATGCACCTATGGTTGTCAAACAAATTCATCACTCTACAAAAATGGATTTATCATCCCTGTGTACCCTGACTTCACTATGCCAGAAATCATCACCTATATGTGTTTTTAATCATACCTGGTATGTTTTTCCCAAATCACCCTTTTGAACTAAGCACTTTTAACCCTGGTTTACAATTTCTAGGACAAACTATCCAATAAGGTTTGACATCCTCGATGTTACATCATCGAGTTTTGTACCATTTCTCAAGGTAGGAATGTGGAACTCCATTCCCAAACATTTGAGGGCCCAAAACTCTGGATTCAAAACCATATTTCATAGGGATCTATCTATAATTTAAGATCTAAACATCCTAAGGGTGATAGAACCCTGCCTGGATAGTTATCTTCTCATTCCCAACTACATCATCACGACATTTGAATCTTCATAAATCCTTAATATTCATCAAAAAGGAGGGTTGATATTCTTTTATTGGCCATGTTATTGACCCATAAGTGCCTTAACCTACCAACTACGTGAATATCCTCTTTATAAGAAAAAATCTTCAATCCTTGTGATCCCTGTCGACACCATGTCGGAACCTAACACATCAGGGTATTACGGGCATCCCCTATGTTTCTACCCCATCCCATATTCACTAACTCAAAATTTTGGGTGATTAAATACTACATCCACAATACAACTATCTAGGTGGACCTATAATCCCTTGAATTTTTCCCTCAACCAATATTTTACACATATATATTCCATGGCCCGTAGAAAGGATTCTCATCTTCAAGAGACCCTTTGTTCAAATGTTCCTATATAAATATAGCTCATGCATATGTGCTTATGGTCGTCAACCGAATGGGTCACTCTGTAGATAGGGATACTTTATGCTTATGATCCCTAGAAACTCCACAATAAAACTCAGAACCTCAGTTTGTTTTGGTTCCTTCCTGGAATGTCAACACCATATTTTATTCTCATTAATCTGCTTTGAGAAAAAAGACCCTAAAGTAAAGTGATAATAGTTCTAAGATAAGAAATCTAAACTAAAGTGATAGAAATTATGACCTAAAAGACCATAAACTAAATCAATACAGGGTATGATGTCATGTACCAACACAGTTCAACCATGAATAGGTTACTCTAGCCAGCCCAAAACAAGGCCTGAGAGGCGTTCCCGATCCTCCGGGGCTAGAAACTATTATCAGACATCAAGAAATAAACCACTACATGTACCTCCATGTGGCCTCATTGTTTACCTCCAACCATTGGATCACACTCTCTCCATGAGAGAACTAGAGTGGGAACCATCACTAAAAGATAAAAACAAAAACAAACCTATAGAAATTACTATTAAAACCCAGTAGGACTTCATGAATAAACTATTCCCAATTCCTTACCTTTAAAAAAAATCATGTCATGCTAGTTTGAAAATAAAACCATATAAAAAAAATGTTTTCCATTCTATTCAAATTCAAGTAACAAGATTATGAATTCACGAAAACCCATTTTATTTCTACAACATTTAAAAAGTTACTAATCATGCATAAAAAATTTAAAATGAAAGAAAATCCATCTATATTAAAACATGGTTTACATAATAGAGGGAACAAGTGATAAACAACTGAAATGTAAATCTCATCACAAGCACCATACACATTTTCATGAGAATATTTGAAAATATTTTCAAAAAAGTTTCATGAAAAAGATTATCAAGAAAACACTTTTAGAGGAATACATTTCTCAAAATAAACTTTCATTTATTCCATAATGTTCACATCATCTTGAAAATACCTAAGGATTGCACCACATCACATAAGCATCACATCATAAGTATCATATTACAAGAGCGGACTATGGGAAATCACTATAGGTAACTAGAACAAGTGGGACCATAGAAATATCATACATAAGTGATAAAAATCCTCTAAATAAAATACCAACAATGTTATCGAGTACGATCCACTAGCGAGGATACCATCACAAGTTCTAGTGGTCCGCAAATCATTAGTCAATATTAATAGAATTCTTATGAATGATCCACTAGAGAGGATCTCATCCCTTGTTTAAGTGGTCTCTTATCACAGAACATATATAGTTAGTGTTATATTATCAATCCTGTCAGATGAATCATGGCCTTGTCTCCACCAAGTCAACTAACATACTAGTTTTTGTTCTCCCAACTAGATAACCAGGTTACCCAGGTTCTCTACATAAAATTCTGTTGAGATTATATGAATAAAACAAATATAAACATATCATTTTCTCTACCCAAAAACCCTCAAACCTCTCACCACTGATCTCGCTCCTTGAGTTAATCCCCCTTTTCAAGTCACAGAAAAATTCACAAGCCTCTTCACAAGGAGCATATCAAAAATCACAAATGAATACTCATATTATATTTATCAATCAAGGGGGCTTGCCTTTAGAGGGGTTTTCCACTTGTAGAAATCATTCTCCAAATTAAAATTGAGTCTCATTAATTTAAAAGGAATACTTTAATTTTAGAAAACATAGTCACCCAAAAATTCTACATTACAATATAATTTAATGACCTAATTAAATAACCAAGGAACCACACATTTTAAAACAATCTTGAAACTATGATTAAATTAAATTAATCTATTTAATATATTTAAATCACTATTTAATCATGAATTTATACAAAAACCCATGATCTTTTCCAAACATAATAAAAAAAATGAAATTTCCCCTTCTTAAAATCAAACTTTAACCCATATTCATTCAATTAATCTTTCACAACAATTATACACACACCAAACATCGTTGGAAAAACCCACCACACAAAAAAATGGAAACCACTTAAGATCATTTAAATTTTTGATCATTCTAAAAGAATCTTGGAAGAATATTTTAATATAGAATACACATATAAAAATGTGAAGGATATTCATGAAAAATAATGGAAATTCTAGCACCAAGAATCACCATAACATTTCATAGAATATAAATTCTATTTATTATGAAAATAACTTTTTAAACCATTCAATATATTAAGGAATTCAAATTAAAGGTCAAGGTATAGGAAACCTACCTAAAACTCAAGGCGTGTTTTGAAGAAGATGACCCAGGACCACTCTTTAATCCCATAATAACATGAATATATGTGTGTGTGTGTGTGTGTGTGTTTGTGTGTGTGTGTGTGTGTGTATGTATGTATATAATCCCCTAGTTTTATTGTAAATATTCCCCTATCCATGAGGGAATATGTTAAAAGATGGCATATATATATTTCTTAACCATGAATGCACATGTAAGTACCCAAAACTCTGATGGTTCAAAACCACTTCAATGAGGTCATATTCACTCTAGAAAAATATCAAAAACACAAAAACCAAAAAAATACTAATTTAAAATTGATCCAGTGCGAAGGAACTAAAAACTGTGACCTGAAATTGATGGTGGGTAGATTGAAACAGTCCAAAATGATTTACCTTCAGTGGTGGATGCTGAAACACATACGATGCCAGCCTGAGAGAGTAATTGAATTCCATAGAAATAAGAGAAACAACAAAAAATGGCCCAACAAAATTCTTTGGTGTCAGTTTAGTGAATAGAGTGATGGTGAAGAGAAGAAAATTCTAGAAATGGAATAAGGAAGAGAGAGGAGATCTTACCTTGAGTATTCTACCGAGATTCCTTAAAAAATTAGGGGAAAAGGGTGGCGGAGAGGGACCTATATGGAGGGAGGGGCATGCAGCTATGGTTGATTGGAGGAGGGGGTCACGTGATACATGCGGAGAAAGATAAATATAAAAAGAGGAAACAAATAAAGGGAAAAATAAAAATAAAAATCTAACAAAAACATATTTTAACATTATTTTTGATCTGCATGGTTTGAGGAAGGTTTACCAAATTGTAGGACAACCATGCACTGGACACTGCCTAGGACAAACATCTATTAATGGTTACTCCTATGCAGACACATTATTGAGTAAACAATACTCAAACTGTGCCACTCAGCACTCTCAAATTATATATCCAAACTATATGCTTTCCACATGGTTTAATAAACCCTATAAAATTCATGCGCTGTAACTCAGACCGACCATGGATCCCACATGAGAATCATACAGTTTCTTCTAACTCTGTGACCTAACTATTCAACATCAAAAAATATTCAAAAAATTTAAAATCTGACCCACCAACTATCAGAACTTAAAAGTGTGGCTAAAAATAAATTAAAAATTAAAAATTTTAATATTTCATGGTCATTGTGTGACAATTCTCCCAACCATTTACACTTTTTACTCCCATAATGTCATCTAGACTAACGTGGAACAAAACCACGACTCAAAACGAACCAAGTCGAATAGAAACTTGAATCATGGAGTAACCTTTATACTCCGAAAGTCTCACCAAACCAGCTCTATAGAAACCCACAATGAGGAGAACCATAGAGAAAATAGAATGGTCTCCCCACCATTAGGATCCAAATATCATAGGTTGACTCTATAAGAAACCATTACAAGATTCACGGTGGGTCTCTCATCCATTTAAGAATCCACCAGCTTAGACTAACCCACACATAACGACACAAGAAACCCAACATAGACCTACCCGAGAAGTCCTAATAATTGCTAAAGCCCACTAAAAGGGTGTCCCAATGGAAGAAACTCTAGACCAAGTAGAAAACTAAACCATTATTAATTATTTACCCAGACACATGCATCTCCAAGAGATCACAAACCAAAACCAAAACTGGTCCACAAAGTCTAACCACACAAGAAAAATCAATCAAATTTTCTCATTCGATAAGGCACAACCATTAGAGTTTCGCGATGATAAGACCACAATGAATTCTAAAGTAAGGAGAAACTAAAAAAACAAGGAAAACTACTCTAAGAACATTTAAACTACCCTCACACAAATGGTGTAGAAAGGAGTTAAATCATGGTTCTACAATTCTCAGGAATTCCTAACTACGTGATGAGCTCCACTTTTGTGTCTAAGGCTATATCCATAATGTCTTGAAGCATCTACTTCCCCGCAGTCAAGAGCGAATAATCAATGGATGATACTTTCTATTTTGATGATGAAACTTGCATAACTATTATATGTGACAAAAATGGCCACAACAAAGATAATACTTCAGAGGTTTGAGAAAAGATGGATTAGAGTTCCAAAACTGACCATACATGGAAAAAAACAAATAAATGATCTGAAAAATGAATGACATGAACTGATAAAGAGAATTTCCAGTAATATGTTCCTCTATTTCACACTCCCCACTGGAAGGGGAACCTACACTAGTAGTAAGAAAAACTGATCCTTGAACCCTAGAAAGAGATCCCACAAAAAGAAGGATCTTTCAATGGATACTCAACATTATCTTGTTAGAAAAGAAAACCAGCTCATTGGAATGGTCAACATAACCCTCAACATCTATTGACCTTATCGCCTATCCATGAGATCTCACTTCTGCAAAAATAAATCTCTAGATGAAAGTGGTCTTAGAGATTTCCTAAGACATCCAATTTGTAATGAGGATAGAATGATCACCTTCTAATGGTCTATTCCCAATCCTTAAAACCATAATAAAAATCACACCTTCCTGGAATATAGAGTTCTTAAAACCCAAATACACTCAAAAACCTCCAACAGACTCCAATGACTATAGTAAATATGCACTGATTGAGAATTACTTAGCTCAACCACTCCACTAGGAGTCTGGGCAGGGATGATGACTGGAAAAGAGAATCCCTATAAACATTTTGGGTATTTATGGATGGAATAATCTCAAAAATATATAAAAAATCAATATTAACATTGAACCTAAATTGACCAATTGAAATTTAAAACCAAATTCCAATATTATGAATCAAAACATCACAAAACAAAATCAATCGAAATAAAACCTCAACTAATAACAAAACAAAACAGCCTCACAAAACAAGTCAAAAACCTCTTTTAAAAATCACCATTTTCAATTTTCGCCCTTTTTAAATTCCATACCACTTTTCAAAATAAAAAAAACATTCTCCATTTTAAAAAAAAAAATTCATCACATACACTCTAATATTAAAAACTCCACCTCACATTTCCCTTTTAAAACCATGAGCCTCATTAGAAAAAAAAATCCAATTTTAACAAAAATTGTTTTCCCTTTCAAAACCATCATTAGTTAAACCAATTCAATCCTTTGATTTTAAATACTCACCCATGGTATCCTATGAACCATTACATATGTGTTCATCCCAAAATCCATTTATATCATCCAAACATGCATGCCAATATGAACATTCATTACAAAAAATACATATGTGAATGTCTATAGGCAATACTAAGGTCCACACATACCACTTTTTCCTAAAAACTGTGAATTTAATGAATTTAATGATCACTTTACCTCCACATATTCCCAAAAATAAAAAAAATTGTGAATAAAGTTTTCTTTTAAAATACATTTTTTCAATACAGAAACCATTTGAAAAAATCATTTCCCTTTAAAAATTCCACTCACACCAACCCAAATCATAATGAAGCATCACCAATACCAAAATTACCAAAAAAAAAAAAGAACTAATGGTCATGTGTACCCTAGACACGTGGTTTAGCAGACCAGGCACGGAGCATGCACCAACTACTGGAAGCATATTGAACCATGAACATGAGCTCCACATGGTTTTCTATGATATGTAAGTCCACCATATAACACTATATCACTTACACTATCATCCACTAACATTCAGAAGCTCATCGAACTGAAAAAACCTCAACATTATAACTCAAACCAAAAAATAAGGATTTGAAACCCAACTACCCCTAGTGACTCTGGTCTTTTCATGAGTAGTGGTGATCATGTATCGAACCATGAACTACCTCATAATCCATGAAAGTCCCATCTTCGATATACCATAAATCCCAAATAATAATACCCTATCTCTAATACCATTTACTCACATACTAACCAAGGTCAACCATGAATGAGTTACTCGGGCCATGTTGTGGGTCGGCTTAGGTAACCCATTCAGGGTTAATCCGCATTGGTTCGTGACATCTGATCTAAAATACCCTAAACTATATATATAGAAGGACCTACCTAAAATAACTGAAACTTAATCGATAGAAGGTTCGAGCTAAAAGACTATAAAATAAATCCATTGAAGGTATGAGCTAAAATATCCAAACTAAATAAATAGAAGGTCTGAGATACAAGACCCTAAACTAAAGCAATAAAAATTCCCAGATAAAATACCCTAAAATAAATAAATAGAAGGTCCGAGCTAAAAGACCCTAAAATAAATCAATAGAAGATCCAAGTAAAAAGACTGTAAACTAATGAAATAGAAGATATGACCTAAAAGAACATAAACTATAACACAACAGCAATATGGTCTGTATGAATGGAAAATCTCGTAAGGCCCACCCTATGGACTAGGATAAAGTCTATTCTACCCTCACCAATCCAATTTGATTCAGAAAAAGAAAGAGAGCTCTCCCTCTATGACATACATCCTTGCTAAAATATACTTTTTCAAATTCATTTATCTCATTATAATTGGAACAGATGGATCAATAAACAATCTCGTGTTGGTGAGCATTCATGTTCTCTTCTTGAGAAGAATCTATTATGAAAAAAATATTTAGATTCATACATTCATGTCTGCATGATATTATGAAATGGACAGTATCATTGGCGGTTCTAATAATGTTGGATCACTGAAAATTTATGCACATCATGTATGAAAACAACATATAGTGTTCAGAAAATATATTCACTTATAACGTACAAGAGGAAGAATCTCCACAATTCGGAGTACCTCTAAAAATTTCATCAAAAAATGTACATAGAATTATAATAAGATTAAATTAGCTAAGATATCCAACTCGGGAGAGTTTGGTGAGAAGTGTCAATCAAACATGAATATATTCTTGTCCTTCCTCTTCTAATATTTCCCCTATATGGATAATATCTACTAAACTAGTGTTCTTCCCAACTCACTTTTGAGAAATTTCTACTAAGGCTGATCCCTCTGAAATATCATACCTCGAGAGAGATATGATTTTCTCATGTATCCATATTTTCACTTTCTATACATTCATCTAGGCTCATAAATTATATATAAATGGGTGACTCTAATCCAGTTCCTCTGAATCATCCTTCATCTTTCCAGCAAGGGGAGTACCATCTTAAAGATCACACGAGCCCCTCTAATTGGTGGAAAATTCTCACTATGTTAGAAAAATTTGTTTCATGATTTAATATATTGGTTGGAGATTAAATACATCAGACCCAATTCATTGAACATCTGGTGAAGGCATTCACCTTGATCACAATTTTTTTCCAAAAAGGGGTCTCGGTAATCAAGGAATGAAATTTCTACCACATTTTCATGTATTTTGTCTGATTCTATATTATTGATTGGATGGGCACGCCAGAAGAATAAATGGTTTGCTGAGATGGTATGGATTTAAAAGTGGAGTCTCTACATATCACCCATTTAACAAAGGAATCATCAGTTTCTTGTTTAAGCTAGCTTATTTCCTCAATAGATTTTATCCCTCTATTGGGATAGTCATCTATAGGGAAAGTTCACTTCATCAAAGTATCTACTAAGTCTTGAATCAACTCCATCATTTCTATAGAATGTAGGGTTAATATTGAAAATGGATTTTCCACAATACAAACCATTCATCTTAGAACACCACCTAGATAAGTTACTACCAAATATTTGGCATAATCATGGGTAAGAAATGCAGAAGCATTAGTGGGTAGAGAAATGGTCTCAAAATTAGTGTCTTCATGCACCGTTATCATCTAGAACTATTGGATGATCCTAGGATGTCACTCTCCTCATACACCAGGTAAATGAATAGGATAGATGTATTTGGTGTATCCAAACTAATGAACAAACCAAGAAGGTGTATATAGATCATAGATAATCAACTTTCCCATACTGGTTGTAAGAACCACACCCTGAAGGGAGATCATATATGGCCTTTCATTGTAGGATCTGTAGCCATTATCAGTGATCATATAGGTCTATACAATATAAAGGAAAAAATCAAAGATGTTAGATCATATTAGCACATATGAAATCTTATCAGATATCAGTGACATAGCCCCGACCATAGACAAGTTTATCAAACAGGGATGAGATAAGGAATCAGATATCTTGGTGGTGTTGTACTAGTCGTAAAAATTTAAAGGATCCTTTATCTTGAAAAATAAAATTTGGGATGGTCCGTTGATCCTATAGGGGATACATCCTTGATGAATGTGGCCCAAGAGTTTGTAAAGGTGAGTAAGATTCAGCAATGCCAGATTAAGATGTTGTCCCTCTACTAACTGCTCTTCCATTACCAGTATACAAACCCAGATTCCTAAACATGTGTCCCCTACAAGGAAAATCCATCCATTCATGAATACAGACATAAATCCTGCTAGTGTAAGGCTACGATAGATCTATAACTTCACTTAGTATCAGTGGGAAGTATGATCCCCAGATTCTAAAATATCTCAATATGATCCAATAATATCACAACCTTACTGGGAATGGAACTAATGGGAATTTATAGTTGTTTTCCTAAGTCCACTTTGATAGATGAAAATGTGCATCAAGTCTTTGAAGCATATAAGAATGTTCATAGTCATCTCCTTTATCAGATTCTCCTTCAAAATGGTGAGCATGTCCCTCTCCAATACTAGATTCTTAGAGGTTTCATCCCAAACATCCATGGATGGAAGGAACTCATCACACATCTATCTGACAGGGGTTATTGTAACACCCCATGATTTCATAGTATGTAATTATCTTTAAAGTAATTCAATTTCATGTGCGACACACAAAACCGAGTTCAAGCACCCCATGACCTACCAAACAAGCCGTTCAAAAAGTTTTTATGAATAGTATTAACTGAATTTTGAATTTTATATACTCCATACAATTTTAACATCCATATTATGTGTTTCTTAGACATAATATAATAACAAATTAAATTTTTCAGATAAAGGAAGTATTTCTTAGAAATGCAATTTTATCGCCTTTTAATGGAGAACCCCTTTTAAATCCAATATTTGACACTTTTCTAAATTCAATTTGACAAAATAAAATTCTTTTTTATAAGAGGGACATAAAAATTCGGTTCTGATAAAAATTTGGTACTTTTATGATGACTTTTATATTTGGATGAATAGTGAAAAATACTACATTTTAATTAGAAACATTTTTTTAATCAAAATAATTTATAGTGTTAAATTATACATTTGAGTGGTTTTAAAGTATCATTATATAATATTTTTATCATTTAATTTAATTTTGTTCATTGGATGTAATTTCACATTTATATTGTACACAAACACCTCACAATCTTTTGATAGTTTTTACTTCTCAAAAAACCGCATTCTGGTTTTAACAACGGAAATTAATTTTAAATTAATTAATGAAACTTCTATGTTTTGAATTTTTGTAAAATAGGCATAATTTTTGAATTAGGAATATCAAAATTTTCTTAGGGTGAATTTTTGGTATTTTTCTGAAAACATTCAATTTTTGATGAAAAGTGAACAACACTTAGTTATTGTTTAAAACCAACATTTTATTTAAATAATTATTAATTTGATTTAAATTTATTTTTAGTCAAAATAGATAAATAATACCTATATTAGTTCAATGTAATTAATTAGAGTCATTTTATAATAATATTATATTTATAAAATTTTATTGAACTTTTTAACGTCTTTTACCCACCTACTAGGCACATTTGCAAATTTTCATAAAACGTAATTTTACCGCTTTTGTGAATTGAATTCCAAAAATCCATGAGACACGGTTGATATCAATAAAAAAATTGGTTCAATAATATGAATATAATTTTTTGTGAATAGTAACTTTTGACTTTTATTTACCACGGTTAAAAGTAAATAGGGTAATTAAAGGTAAAAATGATATTATTACTACCCTAACACATGTCCTAATTCTGTTGAATAAGTTTATTTTAAAAAAAAATAAACCTTATGAATAAAATATTATCCATTTGTTCCACTTGGATTAGATTACGACACTTATTATTATTTTATTTAAAGAAGAGTTAAAATTGTTAAATTCAAATTTTCATAACTAAAAAAATTTTAATATACGTTTGTACATAAGAAAAATTTGACTATAAATATTCATAATAAATCTAAAAATATTTCCAATATAATTTTTTTTATAATTTTTAGACATTAAATATTTAAATTTATTTATGACACAATGATGAAGCAGTAATTACCTTTTAATGAAAGGTTAAAATAATTGATGTTATAAATGTCCAAATAAATGTAAATTCAGACTTTTGATGCATTCCAATTATTTTATAGGTTAATATGAAATTTCAGGATTTATTTAGTTTATTTTTTTTTAATTAATAAATTTTTTTACTTTCAAAAAAACCAAATACTAAATAGTGTCAAAATTGACATAAATGGGTATTTAAAACAAATACTATATTGTTAAATGATATAATATTCCTAAATATCTACTGCTCGGCCAAATGACATATATAATGATAAATATGTTATTAATTAACCACTTTGGGTTCGATTGGATTTTTATAGTAAGTTAGTTTTTTAACCATTTATTATAATAATACAAGAATATATGGTAAAAGTTAAACTATTTATCTAAGAGTTAAATCTAAAAGATAAAGTTAATATCATGACCTAAACCAGTCTAAAACCTATTGGTTGAGTATTTTTCGACCCAACCCCACTTTATCCTCTAAATAAATTCTTTAGAAGAAATTATAAACCGAATATGATTGTGAAATAAATTAATATTTCAAGCTTTTCCTAAAGTGACCCTCACCTCTCTTATAAAAAGGTACTTCCCCTTCTCTCTAAATCACACCTCCAAAGCCATTTTTCTTGGACAAAATATAATAACATATCTTCCCAACTACCCTCACTTCAACCTAGAGGCCTTAATTTGATCATAATTCCAATTTAAGGGTCCCTTTTGATCAAATCAAAAGGAAGCACCCAAAGAAGAGGTAATAATTTCATCACCTCTTTCAAAGTTCTTTTCTTCTTCCAATTCCTCTTTATTTCTTGTTTCCATAACAAAATAATAACTCCAGTACCTTCTACATAATTTGATTTTATCATAAATATGGTACATCGATATTCATTATTCTATCCATCAAATTAATGACAAAGTCACCATACATGTGTATGTATGGCTTACCGTTTTCAAATTGTTGTGTAGTTAGTTATTCAAGACTTAATTATTTGGATGGGTATAATAATGATTATTATTGATTTAAATAACAAATATAACATGTTAAAGATTATTTATATATTATATAAAATCCAATTACAAAATATTCCACCATCAATTGAATGGTATTGTCGCTCGTGTGTACGTACAGAATTCCGTCTCCACGAACGTGATGAGATTCATTCCCCATCGTAACCATTCAAGAATAAGTTTCAATTTATGATTAAAAAATAATTTTTATGAACTTAATTTCATTATGGATATGAATAAAATCCATCCTATCCAAGAAAAAAATGAATTATGTAACAAAACATATTATAGAAAATGAATCATTTAACACCTGAAATTATGATACTACTGAAATATTAATAACAAATAAATATTAGAGGATCATATATGATATCATATTTATGTATATGGTTCTTTTATAATTTAATAACAATTTTTTAACCATTATGTAGTAGGTTAACATTCCCTTGACCAATGAAAAGTACAAGGCAAGGGGTTTTCTTCTCACTTCTTATTTCCGTGAGTTTCATGCTATATTGCCATTATTTCTTTTTGTGTGGTGTATTTACTGTCCAGGATTGTATTATTTGTGTAATATAAATTAATTTATAGGTATTTAAATCTTCATTGTATGATCCTTGTTTCATGGGGTGAATGTTCTGTAAGTTACCAAATCGGTTAGGTAATTTCTTATTTCGACTTCCACTCATTGGGTTTTATGCAAACCATGTTGATTATTTTACTCCAAGATTATGTGTGAAATAACTATTTATTTATTTATGTTGTAATTTACACTCCCTGTTTTTTGGATATACTTTTGATACACATAATCACTATATTGATAAATTCTCAATTCATCGACATGAACTTGATAAGAGTAATCTTAACTCAATTTCAATTCATTAAGTTAGACATCCAAGTCATTGGTGTTGTTTTTACAAGAATATGTGAGGATGTACTATGATTTATTTACAATGAATATATAATATTATTGAGTGTATTTATATTTTTCACACATAATTATGACATTTATTTATCCTTAACCTAACGATATAGTCTTTATAATGTATTTCATCTCAATTTTCATTCCATTGAGTCTTCTTTGTTTCTATGCACCAATTCACTTTTATATGGTGTAATACTATACTTTGACATAGTATATCAAGAATCCATTTATTCACATGATATTATAAGGTTTTTATTACCTGAATTATTTTTATTCAAGCATGCGTCATTTGGTTAGGAACTCTAACTAAAATTTCATTTCAAATGCTTTAAACATTTATTCTTCAAAATATTTCTCATTAATGTCCATGTTTAAATATGTTTTTTATGTATTTATTTATATGGTCATTATTGTTTTAAAATTAAAATTACTTTTAAAAGTTTCAATGTGTTATGGGACACTTTGATTCAAAAATCTATTTTTAACAGCTTTTTGATAAATAGTGTGCCTTTTAAATGTTTTCAAGAAAAATGGTATATTTCTCTCAAATAGTATTACTAATTATTTTAAAATATGTCAATATCCTTCACTATTCTTGATTGAGGTTTATTTATTATAATAAAATATTTCATATTGTTTTGAATGAGTTATTTTTTACTGTGGATGTGCTATTTTTATACAATTCATGGATTGTGGTTAAAATATTCACATTTCATATTTGAGTTTTAATAAGAATGTTTAGATTATGTTTCAACCATTTAATATGAGGAATGAGTTGGAATAATAAGTTATGGTTTGATCCCTCTCTAGCTCCTCAATGCATTAGTAGGTCTCAAGAGACAAACTAGTGTGTTGGAACAACGCCTTGACAAAATCTTATTTTTAGTCTTGGCAAGAGGCCTTGACTATGTGGTTATGATGTTCGGCATTATGCATTACATCATTATGAAATTAGATATTGATATTACATGTGATTATTAGACTATTAAACTATCCATGGGATTATGTAAATGGAATTATTTGAATTATATTTTTCATATTATGCTGATGTTTATGTTTAAAAGGCAAGTGTTTTAGTCTAATACATTGGCATAAATGTTTATGATTATTTATGAACGTTTCTGATATATTATTATCCTTACTGAGAATTTGAGCTCACCCATTTCTATGTTTTATTTTTTCCATGATGTGAAGAAGTATATTATTATTGACCTGCAAGGATAGGCTAAGTTATATGAGTGTTCTCAAAGGGGGAACATTGTTCTTGTTTTCCATTTCATATTGTAATGTAGAACTTATGTGTGTATCTAGTACTTTCAAGGCTATTAAACTAATTGATCTTTCGAGACATGATATCTTGTGATCATGGAAATGTTATGTAATAATGCAGCGACTCTGGGTAACTGGGTTTAGAGTGTTATAGTTGTTATCAGAGAAAGTTTAGTACAAGCCTTGGAAACTAGAATTTGATAAACTATGATTAGAGAACATTACCCTAAGATAGACTTTGATGATTAGTATATAATAACATCCAAAACTTTTGGTAGGTTAAAAATTATGTGGGTTTTTCAAAAAAATACATCCCTATCTGGATACAAATAGGTAGAGAAGGCTCTTTAACAAATGTACCTAGGAGTGAAAAGTCCGAAAAGGAGTTTTGGGCTTGACCTGGGGTATCCTAGTACACGACAATGAGCCTTACTGCACTGTTGGTAATGAAACTCCCAGGGGATATGATTAGTATAATTCACATTTTCTTCCAAAATAGATTTGAATGATTTTAATATAATATGTTAATAAATAACCTTGGTTAATCCTAAGGTGTTTTAGATTGAAAATAAGGTGTCATTATATTCTCTAAATGATTTTATGACTATTGTTACTCACACTCTGCTTTCTGGTTTTAGTCAATTACTAGATTCCAAGGAAGTCATAGTAACATTTAACATGTTCTAAAAGGTGGGAACGGTAGTGTAAATGAGAAATAAAATGGAATGTTGATAGGATTAATAGATATCGGGTTTATGCTGAATCAATTTTCCAAAAATATGATCAATAACATATACATTAACCAACTCTGAAACTCAGAAAATAAGATAAAGGCATAGAATGATAAGACCTCCAGCAGTGGAGACCGTGGAGAAAAGAAAACTCATTTTCCATCATGCACAAAATGTGGAAAGTGACACCCAGGAAAGTGTATCAATGGAAAAAAGATATGCTTTATGTGTGGGAAAGAAAGACATAGAATAAATAATTGTCGAGGAAAAATGAAGAGTATTATGGAAGAAAATAAAAATGATTCTAATAATTCATTTACAATCATTTACTGTAAATGTATGGGACCTGGGCATTACCTAATTCAATGTCATATTCTATAGGATAACCTCTATGTTATAGAAGAACCTATGAGGATATAAATGGATGTTGAAATTTTTAAAAGTATTGATGCTCTTTGCTGATGGGATTACTTTGGAAGAATTTTCTCTTGTATGTGTAACCCTACAGTTTGTAATTTGAAAATGATATTTGAGGTATAATTGTATTTTCTTTTGTGGATATATTTATAAAGAACCATTTGGGTTTATATGATCCTCGAATTTGAGTTAATTACTAATTATTACTTTTTGGAAAGAAAATTCATGGTATGGGATAACATTTGTGGTTAAAATATGTTATGGTTATTTTTGAGGAATTTATCTCATTATTAGGATTGTTATAAAATTATATAGTTTTTGAAAAAGGACAAAACACATACCGTGTGACAACCTGTTGCATCGGTCAAAGCTGCGGGAATCGAACCCACATCCAAAGTGCGATTGGGATTTATCACCTACCACTAGATTACGTAAAGTCCCTAGTTAATATGACTAGCTCTTTTTAGTTAAATTATTTTATGGATCAATAATATGTTGATTTTTGGGACTTATGATTTATCCTTATTATAGGAAAATGATTTGGTGATTAAGTGATAAATTTTATTTTGGAAGAGTTTTCTCTTTTGGGGTATTTATCAGAATGATTAACCTATCATATAGAAAATGTGATTTGGTTAATTACTTTTAAGTATGTGACTTTAGGATTAGTCGATGTTATTTGGAGATAAATGTTATGACTTATCATGGAAGACGATGTGATCAAATCCTTCTGATTTTTGGGTTTCAAAATTAGTTGGGATTATTTTGATGAATTTTAAGGACAATTTTATTAAATGGTGTTTGTTGAACTTTGGGTATTTTTTTTTAATTTTGGATATTAATAGTAGTATTTCATTTTTATAAGGGTTTTTCCTTTTGGGTATCAACTGATCTTGTACACACCATTTTGGTTTCTGTTAATGTATAAAGACAAAGAAAATATATAGTTCATATTTTTAGATTATTTTATTCTTTAGAAGATGATTCTAGAACTACAAGTGTGACATAGTCATCTTGAATTCTCATAATTTTGTAAAAAATCTGAGTTAGTGGTATAAATTTATTAAATGATGAAACTCTACTTGAAAAGTAAGTATATCTCTTTATTTTCTTATTCATTATCATAAATAAATTCCTCAACATTATAAAATGGATCTTAAAACAAAAAACATTGTCTGTTTACTTTTCCTACGGGGAAACTAATGACCATTTAACCAATCACAGGTTTTTGGTTTTCTTGTTGTTAACATTATATTTATCATGTTTTCTATCAATATCCATCAGAACATGACACTTATTTTATCTTCCATATCCATGTTTTCCTACATGGAATCCTAGTATGGGTAATCTCGGGTGACCTTTGTACTTCCCTTAATTTCTTTTAATGTGATAGTTTTATTTTACTCTTTTTCTGATGTGCGACTTTAAATGAAGTTCCTAATCCCAATTTTAAAATTGTGAGGACCCAATTTCTAAAAGGTGGAATAATGTAAAACGCGAATATTTCATATTAAGTAATTTTCTTTAAAGTAATTCAATAGCTTTCACTACACACAACCATAAGTTTGAGTGCACCACGACTTACTAAACTAGCCGTTCAAAAAACAGTTATGAATAGTATTAACTGAATTTTAAATTTTATGTACTCTATATAATTTTAACATCCATATTATGTGTTTATTATACATAATATAAGAAAAATTTTAATTTTTCAGACAAAGGAAGTATTTTCATAAAATGATATTTTGCCACCTTTTAATGGAGAACCTTTCTTTAATCCAATATTTAACACTTTTATATATTTAATTTGAAAAAATAAACTTCTTCTAGAGAATAGGGGAAAAAAAATTTAGTTTCAATAAATGTTTGTAACTTTTTTGATAACTTTCTTGTTCTGATGAATAATGAAAAATACTAAATTTTAAATAATAATAACTTTTTTAAACAAAACAATTTATTGTGTTAAATTACACATTTGAGGGGTTTTAATGTATAATTATAATATATTTTTATCATTTAATGTAATTTAAGTCATTGGATGTCATTTTACATTTAAATTGTACATAAACACATGTCAGTCTTTTGATAGTTTTTATTTCTGAAAAACCCTCTTTTTGGTTTTAAAAACATTAATTAAGTTAAATTTAATTAAGGAAACTTCTACGTTTTGAATTTGGTAATATAGACATCATTTGTTTATTCATAATATCAAAATTATCTTAGGTTGAATTTTTGGTATTTTTCTAAAAACAATCAATTTTTTAAGAATAGTGTAAAAAATGTGTTATTGTTGAAAACCAAATTTTTATTTAAATAGTTATTTATTTTATTTTAATTTATTTTAATTAAAAATAGATACATATTACCTATATTAGATAAATTTAATTCTTTGGATTAATTTTATAATAATATTATATGTATAAAAGTTTACTGAACTTTTTAACGTCTTTTACCCACCTACTAGGAACATTTGAAACTTTGCATAAAACATAATTTTACCACATCTATGAATTTAATATAAAAATTCCAAGAGACATGGTTGATATTAGTAAGTAAAATTTGGTTCAAAAAGATGACAATTATTTTTTGAGAATAGTAACTTTTGACTTTTATTTTCCACGGTTAAAAGTAAATAGGGTTATTAAAGGTAAAAATGATATTATTATTATTATTACCATAACACATGTTGTAATTCTATAGGATAAGTGTATTTCGACCAAAATTAACATTAAAAATAAAATATGATCCTTTTGGACTACTTATATTATATTAGGATATTCATTATTATTTTATTTAAAGAAGAGTTAAAAGTGATAAATTCAAATTTTCATAACTAAAATATTTTTAATATAAGTTTATACATAAGAAAAATTTGACAATAAATATTAATTATAAATATAGAGTATTTCCTACATAATGGTATATTATTTATAATTTTCAGACCTCAAATAATTAAATTTATTTATGACAAAATGATGTTGTAGTAATTGCCTTTTTAATGAATGGTTAAAAAAATTGATGTTATAAATATCCAAATAAATTTAAATTTATACATTTATTGCATTCCACAAATTTTCTAGGTTAGTATTACATGTTATTATTTATTTAATTTATTTTTTTCAAAGTAATCAAGTTTTTTTTTACTTTAACAAAAATTAAATACTAAATAGTATCATAATTGACATAAATGAGTTTTTAAAACAAATACAATATTATTAAATGATATAATATTCCTAAATATCTAAGGATCATACAAATGACTTATATAATGATACATAGGTAATTAATGAACCACTCGGGGTTCTCTTTTCTTTTTATAGTATGTTTATTATCCATTTATTATAATAATACAAGAATATGTGGTAAAAGTTAAACTATTTAACTAAAAGTTAAATCTAAAATATAAGGTTAATATAGTAAACTAAACCTATCTTAAACCTATAGGTTGAGTAGTTTTCGACCCATCCCCACCTTACCCTTGAAATAAATCTTTTTTGAGACATTATAAACCGAATATTAATGTATAATAAATTAATATTTCATGCTTTTCCTAAAGTGACCTTCGCCTATTTTATAAAAGGGTACTTTTCCTTATCTAAAAATCACACCTCCAAAGCTATTTGGATTGACCAAACCCAGCTTCAATATCATTAAATCTACCCTCACTTAAACCTAGAGGCCTTACATTTATTATAAAGACAACCTAAGGATCCCTTTTGATCAAATCAAAATGAAGTACTTAAATAAGAGGTAATAATTTCACCATCTCTTTCAAAGTTCTTTTCTTCTTCCACATCCTATATATTTGTTGTTTCTATAGAAAAATGATAAATCCAGTACCTTCTACATAATATTATGTTATTATAAATATTTTACAACCATATTCATTATTCTATCCATCCTATGAATGAAAAAGACACCAAACATGCGTACGTACAGCTTACCGTCTCCACGTTGTGGTGTAGTTAGTTATTCGACACTTAATTATTTGGATGGGTATAATAATGAGAATAATTGATTTAAATAATAAATATATCATGTTAATGATTCTATATATATTGTATATCATCCAATTACAGATTATTCCACCATCAATATAATGTTATTATCGCTCATGCGTACGTACGGATTACCGTCTCCATAAACACGAGGAGATTCATTCCCCATCTTAACCATTCAAGAATAAATTTTATTTTATCATTGAAAAATAATTTTTAAGAACATAATATCATTCTTGATATGAATCAAATAAATCTTATCCGTAACAAACATGAGTTATGTAACAAAAAATATTAAGGAAAATGAATTAGTTAACACCTGAAACAATGATACTACTGAAATATTATTAACAAAACAATATTAGAGGATCATATATGATATCATATTTATGTATATGGTTATTGTATAATTTAATAAAAAATTAACCATTATACATGAGTTTAACATACCCTCGACCAAGGAAAAGTACAGGGTAAGTGGTTTTCATACCACTTCTTATTTCCCTATGATTCATGCTATATTTCCACTATTTCCTTTTGTGTGGTGTATGTAATAACCATGATTGTATTATTTGTGTAATATAATTTAATTTATCGGTATTTACATCTTAATTTTATTATATTTCTTCCATGTGGTGTATGTTTCGTATGTTACCAAATCGGTAAGTAAATTTCTAATTTCGATTTCCACTAATTGTGTTTTATGCAAACTTCATTGATTATTTTACTCCAAAATTATCTGGTAAATCACTATTTATTTATTTATATAGTAATTTCTACTCCCCTTTGTTTTGATATAATTTTTATACACATAATCAATCAATTGATAAATTCTAAAGTCATCTATATGAACTTGATAAAAGTAATCTTAACTCAATTTTCATTATTTGAGTTAAACATCCAAATAATTAGTGTTGTTTTCACAAGAATATGTGTGAATTTCCTATGATTGATTTAAACTTAATATCAAATCATATTAAGAGTATTTATATTTTTCACACATATTTATGTCATATAAATGTCCTTAACCTATGTAATTAGTCTTTATAAGGGATTTCATCTCAATTTTCATTCCATTGAGACTTGTTTGTAGTTATGTGACAATACACATTTATATGAGGTACATCCTGTACTTTGACATAGTGTATCATGAATCCCTTTATTATTATGATATGATAAGGTTTTTATTACTTCAATTATTTGTATTCAAGAATCTCTCATTTGGTTATGAACTCTTACTAAAATATCATTTTAAATGTTTTAAATATTTATTCTTATAAATCTTTCTCATTAATGTCCATGTTTAAGAAATGTTTTTAAAGGATTTATTTATATTGATATGAGTGTTTTTAAATTAAAATTACTTTTAAAGGTTTCAAAGTGGTATGAGACACTTTTATTCAAAAATATATTTTTAATAGCTTTTCTGATAAATAGTATGAATTTTAAATGTTTTCAAGAAAAGGGGATATTTCTCTCAAACAGTTTTACAGATTATTTTCATCGATGTCAATATCTATTTTTATTCTTGATTGAGGTTGATTGGATATAATACAATCTTCCGTATAGTATTGAAAGAGTTATGTTTGACTGTGGGTGTGCTATTTTTATACCATTCATGGTTTGTGGTTAAAATATTGACATTTTTTCATGCTAGTTTTAATATGAATGTTTAGATTACATTTTAACCTTTTCATATGAGGAATTCATTGGACTTAGTAAGTGACGGGTGGCGCCTTCTATAGCTACTCAATGTATCGGGTTTTCTCTTGAGACAAACTAGTGTCTTGGCATAAGGCCTTGACAAAATATTATTTTTATCCCTATGACAAGGTGTTGACTATGTGGTTATCATGTCCGAAATTATGCATTCCATCATTATGAAATTACCTATTGATATTTCATGTGATTATTAGACTAGTAGAATATCCATGTGAATAAGTAAATGGAATTATTTTATTTATAATTTACATATTATGTTGAATTTTATGTTTAAAAGGCTTGTGTTTTAGTCTTATACATTTTCTTAAATGTTTATTCTTATTTATGAATGTTTCGTCTATATTGTTATCCTTACTGAGCATCTGAGCTCACCCCTTTCTATTTTTATTTTCCCAGGACGTGAAGAAGTATATTATGATTGACCTGTTGGGATAGGCTAAGGGATATGAGTGTGTTAAAATGTGGCACAATGTTGTTGTTTCTCATTTCATAATGTAATGTAAAAATTATGTTTGTATCTAGTAAATCTAAGGCTACTAAACTAATCAGTCTTTCGAGACATGATCTCTTGTGACCATGCCAATGTTATGTAATAATACACCAACTCAGGGTAACCGGGGTTAGTGTATTACATAGATCCCACCCTATTGGTAAATATCTTGTAGGATGATATCCTCTTCACCATTGGAAAATGGAATGTGTTGGTTCTAGGAAACCAACGACTGGTCAACTCTCGAAGAATTTCTAGATAAAAATAGATAATAAATAAAGAAATCCATAATGCTTCATAAAGATGGATCAAGTATAACAACCCAGAAAATGGTAGGCAAATTTACCTGGCCTAGAAGGGCCATGCCCAATCTTCAGGAAAATTACTTCCAAGAAAAATATCCCATTTCAATCTCCAACCACCAACCAAATTGTTCAAATAAGAGGAAAATATACTTGAGTAGCTATGATCAATGATTCGATGAGTGACATCAAATCCAGCGAAACCCAAGGGAGAGTTTTATAAAATATTATACACCCCATGGATTGAGTTAGGACCACCTAGATATATTTATTAATTACAATCTTTATATAGTTATATTAACTTGACACCTAGTAGAATGGAAGATTGAATCCTATAGGAGGAATGAAAAAATTGTCCATCAAGACAAACCTATATTGAAAAATCCACTGTGATAGAGGGGAATCCTAAAGTTCAAATGATAGGAACCTCTTCAGAACATTATTATCAGAATACACATGATGTCAGGGATAATTATTGTGTATTATAGAATTCATTTCCATTTTATTGTTCTAAAAAATACCAAAGAGAACCTAAATCCATATGAACAAAAGTAAGTGGAATATTTCAGATAGATAAAATATAATCTTGTCAATGAAAAGACATAAAATTATGAGGGTATTATGTGTATCGCATGAATCATTAAATGCATTCATGAATCATATAAAGTATTCAAGAACATATTAATTTATAAAGACGTTGATGCTCACAAAAAACTACAAGGAATCTTTCAATTACATATCCCCACATAGGACTTATGATTGTGTGACATGGACATGGTCACACGTGCCGTATGATTTCTAAAAGATCATGTGATCAAGATAGAACATCCCATAGAACCCTCAAGAAAATTGAATCCCCACATCCACGGTTCAATAAATTATTGAAGAATAGTTCTTGGTTGGATCGAGTAGGAACCTGATCAGAAATAGTTAAAGATAAGAGTTCTTGTGAAGTGGTATTATGGTAGGGTCTCACGATAAGTCTTACGGGATGGTCTTGTGAAATGGTTACACAATAGATGTATAGATATATATCACTAGAGAAGTGAGTAGATAGTTATTTATAATCACCTATTATCCACTATTTATAGAGAATAAAATGGAATACCAAATGTATCCTGATAGACTGATTGTCTCCCAAGACACTAATTGGTGCCATCTCCAATGACTCGGGTTGGCATTAAAATTCGTTAAAACTGATCCCTTTTCCTAGACGATGTCACTCCTGAGGGGCGGGGGATTTGTTCACAGCAACCAGATGAGAATCATAAAATTCAAAAAGGAAGGAATAACTAAATATATGTATTATTTTACCCACAAACCAATGGAATAATATAGTGAAAAAATAGTTATCGATCGTGTAAGCCTCTAAGAGACACATGATCGCATAAACAGCAGGAGGACATGTGGATGGATACATGTGGTACATAACCCAAGGAAGATCCTATAGATCCCCTTTAACAAGCCCATATTCTCTCATGAAGTCACCCCGGACAATCATAGATCACATGAAAGGAGCAACATGATCTCCCCTAGGTCATGTGGCTTGTCAATCGATGGGATCTCAACAACCCATCCAGAGTCCATGGAAAATAGGATGAAAATATCCAAAAGTAAGGAGTCTATTCTGATTATAAAATTCACATGACTAATCACTGATATGGATAATTATTTTCCTTGAAAAAATAAAATAATACTCGCAATATACATATCCTTTTTAGAATAAATAGTTTAAATAAAAAATATAGGAGGTGGGAGACTCTTTCCGCTATAATATTCACATGATGCACCCTTGGTGATTCACATGACACAACAAGAATTTTGTGACATGTCCTCCTAATCTCATGAAGTCTGGCTATCATATTATTCTCAGTACATGTAGGGCCCTAGGTATATTTAAGAAACTTCATACCCCATTTTTGTTATATAAATTAAAAGAGATGGGTTTGTCCATGAAATGATCATGCATCTCCACAAATCCCATTGTTGGTCACGTGATGCATCGCTAAGATGTGGAGTTATTACTTTTTCAAAAACTCATACAGCCTCACCAAATCCCTATACATTTTAAAATAAAATAAAGGAAGTAAAAATAGAAGGAGGAGGGACCCTATCATGATCATAAAACTCATGTGACATTTATAGTTTTCCCACATCATAGTCTAGAAACACCCCTTGAAAACCCAATTTGATTTCATGAATTCCGCTAATAAATTCCTCATTGTCTTATGGATAGTCCCCAAAAATCCATGAAATATAATATGAAAGAATTACAGTAGGCACCATGATCTCATGAAGACCCTTGGATTTATTTGCTAGACAATTTGAAAGTCCATCGCCTTGTCCACACGATTAAAAAATACCCCTTTCAAATTTTCATAATCAAATAAAGGAGGTGTTTACAGGATGGTCATCTGGTCACCGAATTATATTTGATACCCCTAGAGTGATTAACCTAAATACCTCATGAAGATGTGTAATGCCAAGACACTCCAAATGTCTCCACGATGGAGTTACATGGTATCATCTGTGAAAAGTGACAAATAATCGGGGTGGAAAGGCTTATAAATCCCCAACCCCGTCCTCAAAAAATGGTCTTCAGAAGATGGTTGGCCATTTTCATCATGAAAAACCAAGACACTGAGAACCAGAGTGGATTTCTCGGAGTGTTTGATCTTGCGACAGAGAAGTTTTTTGACTGGTAATATCTAGCAGACAATCAGATAAATCATGGAACATATATAATCACTTTTCATGATCACTATATATCACACAAAGGACATTGGTAAATACACTCTAAGAACATCCATGACATATTTTAGGTCATGAAAGTCTTAAAACAATCTAATTCTGAATAAATTTAAGGCATTTTCAACAACGGAATGTCACAAACAATACAAAATGGCAAACTTGTGTGAAGAAAATATACGTTGATCCCCATGAGATTCACATAAACCATCCAAGATATGCAATAGAACTAGGAAATTTCACCCAGATATCATGATGATCCTTCAGTATACCATTTGGATCATGAAAAGTTCTTTGTACATGTCAATGAAAGTCGCATGGTGCCCCATGGGCAGCCACCCTTTTCTTGTGATGCCCACTGGGCTCACCATTCAATCCTTGTAGTGTCCTTCTGACGTGTCACCCAAATCAAATGGTGGCACTATTACATGTCATATGAGTCTCCTAGTAACACTCGGACATTTCAAATGACTCTTACAATTCCCTATGGGTATTATAGTCAGATCTTGTAATTTCCCCAGACATGTCCACCTGTATATGTGGTGCCCCCAATGACATGACACATTAATACTCATAAAGCCTTTAAAATTCACATCCATGTCTTGTGATGACACCTATTCATGTCATCCGGATCGTTTGAAACCCTCTCGGTATGTCATAGAGGGTCATGTGATTCCTTCTAGGATCACCTGGTCATGTCTTGTGAGGTCCTCTAGACAAGTCATCCTAGATCATGTGATATCCTTTGGAAATTCCATCTAGGTTATGTGAAATCCCTCGTACAAGCCAACTGAATCATGTAATGACCTTTGGACCTATCAAGAATACACCCTCTGATGTGTCAAGAATTAAATCAAGGAATACCGAGAAGAAAATGAATTCATATCTAGCAGATGAGAAGGCTAGGTCCCATGGCATCCCAGTACTTGAAAAAGTTATCCACCATTAGTTTGTAACCCACAATCAAAAAGGGAACCTCAGTGTGTATTCCCATTTTATGGTAACTATGACGAATCTAATTCCTTTTATAAATAGGACTCATAGGATTCCTCCTTGAGGCACAAACTCTGTATTAAGATTCTAAAGGTTAGACCCACAACACAATTCCCTTGTCTATAATAAATGAAAGTAATTACATGATATAACTTTTTCACACCGATAATAGATCACATGTTCTTAGAAAGTCACAATGGTCATATAATTCAAATTACATATCTCTATTAGGATAATGGAAATGTCAGTGTGTAATCCCTAACCATTTAAACTACGAGGACTATGATTCCTACCATAACCAAGATACGTAGGACGCCTTCATAAGTCCCAATCACAAACTCAAGTGGGCATCCAACTCAGTATAATTCATTCCACATCTCCAACATACTCAACCATCAGGACCCAATCATTCCAATGGACTGATCATTTTACGTCATCCCTTAATGGGATGAATAGCCAATGGAACTATGAGGAATCTGATTCCTTCCATAACTAGGATACATAGGACTCCTTCCAAAGGCCTGAGCCCAAACACCCCGTGGAATCCACCTCAGTATAATTCAATCCATGTATCCAAAATATTCAACCATAAAGACCCAATAATTCCCATGGACTAATCCTTCTACCTCATCCCTCAGTGGGTTGAGTAGAAAATTGAACTATGAGGACTCTAATTCATTCCACAACTAGGAAATATAGGATGCCTTCATAATGACTGATATTAAAATATAATGGACATGATATTTAATAAAAGTCCCTCTATGCCTTTGAAATTTCCACTATCTGGACTCACTAATTCCCATGGGTTGATCATTCTAACTTATCTCTCAGTGGATCGAGTAGCTAGTTGAACTATAAGTACTATGATTCCTTCCATAAACTTGATATGTATGATTCCACCTTGGGGACCAAGCTCCAAATTAAACATACCAAGGTATTTCCTAGTACATGATCCCCCCCACCACATCCATGTATAATGAAATTGATCACATTATATACCTTGATTCTTGCACCTAGCATAGCTCACATGGGCTTAGGGAGCTGCAAAAAAGACATAATTGACATCATGATTTACCATCATCTAGTGAAATCTTAGTATATGATATCCAATTAGTGGCATGATTTAAATATCATTTATATAAGGTTATATTCCATGGTTCCAGTCCCAAGGGTGTGATTGAACTGTGATAACTCTAATTCTAGCTATAACTAGGTTATGTTGGATTTCTCCTCAAGACTTGAGCTCAGATATTTAGTTCATGAGTTCCCACAAATATATCCTTTCTACATGACCTTAAACTACACAGGTTTAATGAAATATGTGGGTATTTTTCCTTCAATTACTATGATATGTAGGACACCTCATAAAGGATCATTACCTTCCACAAAATATTAACTGCCTCCTACATGGTTCTAAATTCCGGAGCACCTGGCATTACAGTTTCAACATATCAGTAGTTATTCATCACTAGGAAATGGTTGAAGAACCTCAAATGCATACAGATAGATATAACCATGTGATTCCCCTTTATTTTCAGAAAATGAGAGTTATCCAATAATCATTTTGTCAGGGTAACCAATCTTATGTCAGGATTAGGAAGAGATTCCCAAACATATCATAAAATTATAAGTGAGTCCCGGAGTAGGTGATAATTCCCCCCAAAAGGGTTCCATTAGCATGACCTCCAATATTTTTGAACAATGCGTGTCCCTAAGCGTCATTGGGTCTGAAATCCCAAATAACCACATTCATTTATTAAAAAGGACTATACCGATTTATGGAAGTGGGAAATGTTGAGAGTTTCTCTTAAGAATAAAAATGGTGACATGATGCTAGTGATTGTGAGTGAAAAACCCACTCATAATCAATCATCAGGCCCAACCAAATGTACCATGTAGTCATCTATTCTCCATCAAAATGATTTTTATATAATATTCCCCTCATTTACTATAAATAGGCTAACCAACTACCTCCTTCTGTTCTAGTGGATTGAATCCCCTACCCTCTCCATTTTGAGAGCTCCTCCAAGCCAAATGTTAGAATTTGATAATTCTTCTTCCTCCAAAATCCAAAATCACTTGCTGTCGGTCTAGTTTGATGGCCACCAGTAATATCTTTATCTCTCTTACACCTCTCTTAATTTATCTTTCTATCAATTGAGTTATTTTGGTGCGAGATGATATGCCCTATTTCTAGAGAGTTTGTCTATTTTTCTTTATTTCATTCATTCTAGCCTGAATTACAGGCCAACAAAAACGTGGAGTTCAATATAAAGATGAGGTATGTGGTCTCATTATTTTCTCTCATTTTCTTATTATTAATATATATATTGTAACACCCCAGGTAAATAAATAGTATGAAATTTTCATATTTATCCATATTTGTGAATAAAATATTAATATTACTTTAAAGGGGACTCTATGCTCGATGGCGTACCCAACACACAACAATGAGTTTCTTGGGAATCTTACGTTGCACTCTAATAATAAAATAATATTATTTTAAATGGTAGTTAACATGTAGCCGTTGTATTGGCGGGAATGGATAGAAATAACTAAAATATGATTATATATGTTTTTAAATGTTTTTACATTTATCCAATAAAAGATAAAGCCATAAAATACTGAAAGAATTCAATTTTAGGCATATATGTCCTAGTTTGCACTAAAGGTTCACTTATCGCCTTTTGATGGAGAACCATCATTAAATATAGTTTTGTTTAATCATAAACATCCTTTTGGACCAAATAAAACTCTTCTTATGAATTGGGACATCAAAATTTACTTTTTGTAAATTTTTGGTATCTTTCTGATAAAGTTCATTTTTTAATGAATAGTGTAAATGTTGTATTTTAATTCAAAACCTCTTTTTAATCTAATTTATTTATATGATTATATTATCTTTTTAATTGGTTTTAAATTTAAATTAGAATATATTTTTATCATTAAATCCAATATTGGTCGTTGGAATTAATTTCACTTTGAAATCAGACTTAAACTAGTGTCAATCTTTTGATACTTATTGTTTCATAAAAACACACTATTTGCTCTGACAGCGGGAATTAATTATTAAATTAATTACTGTGACTTATATGTTTTTAATTATGTAAAATAGACTTCATTTTTGAATTTGGAATATCAAATATAGCTTAGGGTGAATTTTTGGGATTTTTCTGAAAAACTTCAATTTTTGATGAATAGTGAAACCACTAAGTGGTACTTATAAAAACTGATTTTTCCGTTTAGATGAAATTTTTCCATCTTTGTGTTTTGAATTTCAAAACTCCGACATACATGGTTGTCATTATGAAGTAAAATGTGGTTCAATGGGATAAAAATAAATTTTTGGTGAATAGTAACTTATTAAGTTTTTTATCACGATTAGAGGTAATTAGTGTAGTTTAAGGTAAAAATAATGTTTTAATAATATGAAATGAACATGACACATGTCCTAACCTCATTGGATGTGTCATGGCCGACCAAGACAACCCTTGGGTCAACTTGGGGACCCCATGAAGCCACTTTGGTTGGAAAATTACATTAATATCTTTTTATTTAAAGTTAAAGTAAAAATGAGACAAACATGAAATGTTTTACTAAAACAATTTTTTCATGGGGTTATACAAATTATATATTGGACTATAAATATTAATTGTAAATATAAAAATATTTCCTACATCATAGTATTTTTTTTAATTTTTAAACATTAAATAAATTAAATTATTTATGACATCATGATGATGCAGCGATGACCTCATTATTTAACAATTTAAATAAAATGGAAATATAATGTAATATCTAAGGCCTACACATGTCCAAAACCTATTGGATGAGTGGATTTAGAACCCTTATCACCTTATACTCGAAACACATCAATGTGGTACCTCTTAAATCCGAATACCATTTTAAAATAAAGTGACTTTTCTTTACCTTCCAAGAGTGCACATCTTCTCCTCTTATAAAAGGCCCACACATCTACCTCCTTACCCACACTCCCAAATCCCTTGTCTTGGCCAACCCCTGACCATTTTGTCTTTACACTTCCCTATATTACTCCTTGAATCCTCACTTTGGGCATAATTCTTCCCAAGGAAGCATTTGAGATCAAACCAAAGGGAGTTACCTGATTTTAAGGTAATGTCTTCACTTGAGTCATTTTGTTTTATTTTGCTTCTCCAACCCCCTAAACTCTTTTTATTCATTTTTTCTATAACAACTCCAGTATCATAAATATACTATGATGTTTTTATAAGAAGTATTCGTGCTACACTTTCACACACCTACATCTAATGGTTTAAAAACATACTGTTTCCGTGGATGGCGAATTTCGGCCTCCCGAAACGATGATTGTTCAACATTCTTTTAACACCTTCAAAGGTGGCCATTAAGATGACATTATATTTATATATGATATATAATATGTTTATTTTTTCCTTAATCTTATGTATTTTTCATTTTGGGCATACCTTTATGGTTTCCATTTTGGGTAAACGCGATATCTACATTTAAGGAAGTGCGGACTACTGCCCCCTCAAAGTGATGTGATTCATTAATGCCATATGTGGGACGTATAAAGGATGGATTTAAAGTTATTATATATGATGTTTTACTGGAATTATAATATACCTCTATATCATTATTATTTCATTCCATAAAAATATGAAATTGAAATGAAAGTAGTGTTCATGCGTACGTACGGCTTACCGTCTCCATGAACGGTGCATTTCATTTCTTATCCCCAAATGTAATGTACTATTATAAGTACATGTATATAATGGATATATATGATGAATGATACATATAAATGATGAATATAATTCTGGAATTAAAATATACATACCTCTCATTTAGTTTTAATTCCATTAATATGACATAGAAATGAAAGTAGCATTCATGCGTACGTACGGCTTACCGTCTCCATGAACGGTGCATTTCATTTATTACCTCTAAATGATTATGTAATATTATAAATACATGTATATTATGGATATATATGATATATATTATATCCAAATCATTAATATCATTCTGTATATAATGAACATTTGACCACACAAACAACATGTAATTGTAAGAAGTCCACTTTCGACTTAAGAACCAAATATCGACAAAACAATAATTATTAACTTAAATGATTACATAATGTTTATAACATGGCAATAAGTGATCTAAAAAGAATGATTATCTAGAAAAAGGTTCTTAATAAAGTGGAAATTAACTCAATTTTATTATTCAGGACGTTAAAGAACGATCGAGTAAAGTCAGACCCGAGGTAAGGGATCCTACTCCACTCTTTGTTTTTAAATACACTCTTTTATGTCATTCCTTTTAAAGCTCATATTTCTTGTTATTGGTATCTTATTTAATATTTATCATACTGTAATTTTTATGTTCATGTGATTAGAGACCATATTCTCTCTCATCAATCCATTTTGGAAGTTTTGAGTGGCGCTGTTAGGCTGCCGAATTTTCGTAAGAGATCTAACCTCTCCCTTTCTTTTTAAGTACTCTCATTTATGTCACTTCTTTTAAGATCCTCTTTGTAATGTTGGGGGATGTTATTTTCCTATTTTTATAAACTTTATGTTAATATTATGAGATACCCTATTTGATCTCATCAACCCATTTTTGTATGTTTTATGTGGCGCTGTTAGGCTGCCGAGTTTTCGTAAGGGATTTTTTATCTCACTTTTATTCCCGTGAGATTTATGCTACATTTTCCACAATTTACTTTGAGTGATGTATGTAATTCCCATTATTTTACTAATTGTGTAATATAATTTCTTTTATGAGTATTTACATCAATTTTGAATTGTCCTTCTTTCACAAGGTGTATGTTTCGAAAGATACCCATGTTGGTAAGGGAACCTTTCACCCTCCTCTTTTAAAAAGACTTCTTTTGTTGGGTCTTTTAATTTACATATTGTTATGTTGGGATATGTTCTCATATATCCTTATTGATGTAAATTTTATGTCCAAGTGATGAGATACCCTTTTTTTTATCTCTCATCAACTCATTTTGATGTGACGTCGTTAGGCTATCAAGGAAACTTCTTAACCCAATTTCTATTTCTTTGGGTTCAACATGTAGTTATTGAATATGTCATCCTTTGAATATGTGTGAATGACCTTTGATTATTTTACACTTAATATCCACTTATATTTTGTGTATTCGTTTGTCACACATAATTATGTAATTGATTTATCCTTAAACCAAGGATATCGTCTTTGTAAGGGACTTCGTCTCAATATCCTTTCATTGAGGCATATTTTGTTTTATACACAACCTTCTTTTATACGGTGTATAAACCCCTTTTACTTTTACATTTATTCAAAAGGAATATTTTTTCTACGAAGCGTTTACTAAACGACAAAAGGGAATGTTTTTGTCGTACGTATGCGGCAAGAACGAATTCTCTGCCGCCGTGACCATTATTTGAGTTTCGCCTTCCTCTACAAGCCATACTTTTTTAAAAGAAAAATAAATACCATGTTTTACTTTTCTTTTATTTTGGTATTGAAAATGGTTTTCATAATGTTTTTATGTCAATGTGTTGTATTGATATCTTGTGATTGAAAGGTGGAAATGTTATGTTTCCTTTATTCATGTTTTATGTGATACGATTGTGTTGAGGTTCTTGGGAATTATTTTGAAGACGGGTGGTTCTGTGATAGACTAAGGGAGGGTGAGCCCGATATAGCTCTCCAATACATTGGGTAACGCAAAGGAGTGAAACGTTAAGTTTTCTCCGAAGAGATTTAGGGAATATTCTGTGATGGGTATTCCAAAACGTAACCAAGAGGGTTACACCCTACGTAAGAATGTTATGAATGCCTCAAGTTACCTTTTATGTCTTATGTTTTCTATGATTTATTCATGATTTGTTGAGTTATGTTAAAGTTCCTATGTTTTATGGGTAAAGTATGATTTGATTCTTATGTATATATGAACTCATGTTTCCTTTCCATATTTTTATAACCCTTACTGAGCTTTTTATGCTCATCCCATGTTTTTGAAATGTTTTTCAAAGGTCAAGGGAAAGGTACATGATGTGATGACAGTGTCAAGGATGTGTTAAGAAAGAATCCATGTTTTATTTTAAATATGTTTCCGTTGATGGGAAGAATGAATACTATCTTTTATGTAACCACTTTGTTTAAATGTGGAATGTAATGCAAGTTTCATGATCTAATTCTCTAAAACTCTAAACCTGAAAAGATCCTCAATTTGTAATCTTGTAATAACTCAAGATTAAGTAAGGTTTAAGGCTGGGGCCTTATAGTTGGTATCAAAGGTCGGTTTAGATAACTTTAGAGGTTAGGGTATTCTTTAAGCATAAGTAACATTACCATAATGGTTAGAATTTCGGGAAGAGTACTAGTTTTAGATAAAGTGAATATGTAAGTATATCTTAGTGTTTATCTTCCTCATTAGTACATGATGGTTTTGTTGAAATATTCACACTGAAATTTCTGTTTTTAGTGAATGGATGGATCTAGCAGGCACCAAAGTGACAATAGGTTTGAAGGAAACTGTGGTGGTTCTCTAATTAAGAGACTGGATGAAATGGGGGATTCAATGAGTAAACTCGTGGTTGTTCTAAACCAAATATCAAGGAGTCATGATCAACCACTTGATCCTTGGTATGTTCTGTAATGCATCATGTACGATGTGACCAATCGATGTGGAAGTTCAGGTAATAATTATAAAGGTAACCATTGGAGTTTATATGATCCTTACTTTTGAGGTAATTATGTGTTATTATATGATATGCTGGAAAATGAAAGGAATGAGATAAACTTGAGGTTAAAATATGTTATGATCATTTTTGATGATTTTATCTCTTTTTGGGGAATGATTTAAGAATTATATAGTTTTATAAAAAGGGACAACACGCAGACCGTGTGACAACCCATCACGTCGGACAAAGCTACGAGAATCAAACCCACAACCAAAGTGCGACTAGTATTTATCGCCTACCACTGGACTACGTGAATTACCTGGTTAGTTTGACTAATTCTTTTTAGTTAGATGGTTTTATGATTTAATAGTAAGTTGATTTTGGGTTATCTATGGAAATTATTAACCTATCATGGAGGATATGTGATTAGGATAATTACTTTTCAATATGAGACTTTTAGAGCAACTGCTGTTATTTGAAGATAAGTGTTTATTTGTATCTTGGAAGATTGTGTGACTAAATCCTTAAAATATTTGGGTTTCAATATTAGTTTGGTTTACTTTGAATAATTTTATGGACAAATTGTTTATCGTATGGTCCTCGTTGAACTTTGGTTTTTGTTGGACAAATTTTGGAGATTAAGCATAGCTTTTTTTTAATGGGTTATCCTTTTCTGGATTATCTGACCTTCTACTAACCTTTTTGGTTTTGGTTTTGGTTAAAGCCTAAAGACATGGGATGTATATAGTTCTCTTTGGTGGATTAGGTTATTCTCTAGAAGTTGATTATAGTACTCTTAATGCGAACAAGTCTCCCTAAATACTTGTCTTTTGGAAAAAAATATGAGTCTGATTAAGGAATCTAGTAAAAGTTGAAAGTCAACATGATAAGTGATTATGTTTCCTTATGAATAAATTCCTCAATAAAAAGTAACTTAAAATAAAAATTTTGTCTATTAACTTTTCCTACTGGGGAATCGAATACCGTATAACCCATCACATGTTTGTGATTTTCTTGTGGTTAACTTTCTCCTAAACATGTTTTCTATCACTCTCCATCAGAACATGACCCTATGCTTTCTCCTCCATGTCTATGTTTTCCTATATGGAATCCTAGTATGGGTTAACTCGTGTGACCTCTATACTTATCTTTCTTTATATTAAAGTGATTGTTTTACCGACTCTTGTTCCGATGTGGGACTTTCAAGGATGTTTCCAAGCCCAATTTTAAAATTGCGAGGACGCAATTCCCAAAAGGGGGGAAGGATGTAACACCACAGGTAAATAAATAGTATGACATTTTCATATTTATCCATATTTGTGAATAAAATATTAATATTACTTTAAAGGGGATGCTATGCTCGATGGCGTACCCAACACGCAACAATGTGTTTCTTGGGAATCTTACATTGCACTCTAATAATATAATAATATTATTTTAAATGGTAGTTAACATGTAGCCGTTGTATTGGAGAGAATGGATAGAAATAACTAAAATATTATTATATATGTTTTTAAATGTTTTTACATTTATCCAATAAAATATAAAGGCATAAAATACAGAAAGAATTCAATTTTAGGCGTATATGCCCTAGTTTTCACTAAAGGTTCACTTATCACCTTTTGATGGAGAACCATCGTTAAATATAGTTTTGTTCACTCTTATACATCCTTTTGGACCAAATAAAACTCTTCTTAAGAATTGGGACATCAAAATTTACTTTTTGTAAATTTTTGGTATCTTTCTGATAAAGTTCATTTTTTAATGAATAGTGTAAAATGTTGAATTTTAATTCAAAACCTCTTTTTAATCTAAATTATTTATATGATTAGATTATCTTTTGAATTGGTTTTAAAGTGAAATTAGAATATATTTTTACCATTAAATCCAATATTGGTCGTTGGAATTAATTTCACTTTGAAATCAGACTTAAACTAGTGTCAATCTTTTGATACTTATTGTTTCATAAAAACACGTTATTTGCTCTGACAGCGGGAATTAATTATTAAATAAATTAATGTGAATTATATGTTTTGAATTTTGTAAAATAGACTTCATTTTTTAATTCAGAATATCAAATATAGCATAGGGTGAATTTTTGGGATTTTTCTGAAAAACATCAATTTTTGATGAATATTGAAACCACTAAGTGGTACTTATAAAAACTGATTTTTCCGTTTAAATGAAATTTTGCCAAATTTGTGTTTTGAATTTCAAAAATCCGACATAAAAGTTTGTCATTAAGAAGTAAAATGTGGTTCAATGGGATAAAAATAATTTTTTGGTGAATAGTAACTTATTAAGTTTTTAATCGCGATTAGAGGTAATTAGTGTAGTTTAAGGTAAAAATAATGTTTTAATAATATGAAATGAACTTGACACATGTCCTAACCTCATTGGATGTGTCATGGCCGACCAAGAAAACCCATGGGTCAACTCGGGGACCCTATGAGGCCACTTTGGTTGGAAAATGACATTAATATCTTTTTATTTAAAGTTAAAGTAAAAATGAGACAAACATGAAATGTTTTACTAAAACAATTTTTACATGGGGTTATAAAAATTATATATTTGACTATAAATATTCATTGGAAATCTAAAAATATTTCCTACATCATAGTATTTTTTTATAATTTTTAAACATTAAATTAATTAAATTATTTATGACATCATGATGATGCAGCGATGACCTCATTATTTAACGATTTAAATAAAATGGAAAGATAATGTAATATATAAGACCTACACATGTACAAAACCTATTGGATGAGTGTATTTAGAACCCTTATCACCTTATCCTTGAAACACATCAATGTGGGACCTCTTAAATCCGAATACCATTTTAAAATAAAGTGACGTTTCTTTACCTTCCAAGAGTGCCCCTCCTCTCCTCTTATAAAAGGCCCCCATCTCTACCTCCTTACCCACACTCCCAAAGCCTTTGGCTCGGACAAACCCTGCCCATTTTGCCTCTCCACTTCCCTCTCTTACTCCTTGAAGCCTCACTTTGGGCAGAAGTCTTCCCAAGGAAGCCTTTGAGCTCAAACCAAAGGGAGTTACCCGATTTTAAGGTAATGTCTTCACTTGATTCTTTTTGTTTTATTTTGCTTCTCCAACCCCCTAAACTCTTTTTATTCATTTCTTTTGTAACAAATCCAGTATCATAAATATACTAGGAAGTTTTTATAAGAAGTATTCGATCTACACTTTCACACACCTACATCTAATGGTTTAAGAACATACTGTTTCCGTGGATGGCGAATTTCGGCCTCCCGAAACGATGATTGTTCAACATTCTTTTAACACCTTCAAAGGTGGTCATTATGATGACACTATATTTATATATGATATATAATATGTTTATGTTTTCCTTAAGCTTCTGTATTATTCATTTTGGGCATACCTTTATGGTTTCCATTATGGGTAAACGCGATATCTTCATTTAAGGAAGTGCGGACTACCGCCCCCTCAAAGTGATGTGATTCGTTAATGCCATATGTGGGATGTATAAAGGATGTATTTAAAGTTATTATATATGATTTTATACTGGAATTATAATATACCTCTATATCATTATTATTCCATTCCATAAAAATATGAAATAGAAATGAAAGTAGCGTTCATGCGTGCGTACGGCTTATCGTCTCCATGAACGGTGCATTTCATTTCTTATCCCCAAATGTAATGTACTATTATAAGTACATGTATATAATGGATATATATGATGAATTATACATCTAAATGATGAATATAATTCTGGAATTAAAATATACATACCTCTCATTTAGTTTTAATTCCATTAATATGACATAGAAATGAAAGTAGCGTTCATGCGTACGTACGGATTACCGTCTCCATGAACGGTGCATTTCATTTCTTACCTCTAAATGATTATGTAATATTATAAATACATGTATATTCTGGATATATATGATATATATGATAACCAAATCATGAATATAATTTTGGATATAATGAACATTTGACCACACGAACAACATGTAATTGTAAGAAGTCCACTTTCGACTTAAGAACCAAATATCGACAAATACAACATTATTAACCTAAATGATTACATAATGTTTATAACATGGAAATAAGTGATCTAAAAAGAATAATTAACTAGAAAAAGGTTCTTAATAAAGTTGAAATTAACTCAAGTTTATTATTCAGGATGTTAAAGAACGATCGAGTAAAGTCGGACCCGAGGTAAGGGATCCTACTCCACTCTTTGTTTTTAAGTACACTCTTTTATGTCATTCATTTTAAAGATCATATTTATTTTTATTGGGATATTATTTTATATTAATCATAATGTAATTTTTATGTTCATGTGATGAGAGACCCTATTCTCTCTCATCAATCCATTTTGGATGTTTTGAGTGGCGCCGTTAGGCTACCGAATTTTCGTAAGAGATATAACCTCTCTCTTTCTTTTTAAGTACTCTCCTTTATGTCACTTATTTTAAGCTCTTATTTGTTATGTTGGGGGATGTTCTTTTACACTTTCTATAAACTTTATTTTAATATGATGAGATACCCTATTTGATCTCATCAACCCATTTTTGTAAGTTTTATGTGGCGCCGTTAGGCTGCCGAGTTTTCGTAAGGGATTTTTCATCTCACTTTTATTCCCGTGAGATTTATGCTACATTTTCCACAATTTCCTTTGAGTGGTGTATGTACTGCCCATTATTTTACTCATTGTGTAATATACTTTCTTTTATGAGTATTTACATCAATGTTGAGTTGTCCTTCTTTCACGAGGTGTATGTTTCGAAAGATACCCATGTCGGTAAGGGAACCTTTCACCCTCCTCTTTTTAAAAGACTTATTTTGTTGGGTATTTTAATTTACATATTGTTATGTTGGGATATGTTCTCATATATCCTTATTGATGTAAATTTTATGTCCAAGTGATGAGATACCCTTTTTTTATCTCTCATCAACTCATTTTGATGTGACGCCGTTAGGCTATCAAGGGAACTTCTTAACCCAATTTCGATTTCTTTGGGTTCAACATGTAGTTATTGAATATGTCATCCTTTGAATATGTGTGAATGACCTTTGATTATTTTACACTTAATATCCACTTATATTTGGTGTATTCATTTGTCACACATAATTATGTAATTGATTTATCCTGAAACCAAGGATATCATCTTTGTAAGGGACTTCGTCTCAATCTCCTTTCATTGAGACATATTTTGTTTTATACACAACCTTCTTTTATACGGTGTATAAACCCCTTTGACTTTTACACTTATTCAAAAGGAATCTTTTTTATATGAAGCGTTTACTAAACGACAAAAGGGAATGTTTTTTTCATACGTATGCGGCGACAACGACTTCTCCGCCGCCGTGACCATTATTTGAGTTTCGGCTTCCTCTACAAGCCATACTTTGTTTTAAAGAAAAATAAATACCATGTTTTAATTTTCTTTTATTTTGGTATTGAAGATGGTTTTCATAATGTTTTTATGTCAATGTGTTGTATTGAAATCTTGTGATTGAAAGGTGGAAATGTTATGTTTCCTTTATGCATGTTTTATGTGACACAATTATGTTGAGGTTCTTGGGAATTATTATGAAGACGGGTGGTTCCGTGATAGACTAAGGGTGGGTGAGCCCGATATATCTCTCCAATGCATTGGGTAACGTGAAGGAGTGAAATGTTAAGGTTTCTCTGAAGAGATTTAAGGAATATACTATGATGGGTATTCCAAAACGTAACCAAGAGGGTTACTCCCTACGTAAGAATGTTATGAATGCCTCAAGTTACCTTTTATGTCTTATGTTTTCTATGATTTATTCATGATTTGATGAGGTATGTTAAAGTGCCCATGTTTTATGGGTAAAGTATGATTTCAATGTTATGTATATATGAACTCATGTTTCCTTTCCATAGTTTTATAACCCTTACTGAGCTTTTTATACTCATCCCAAGTTTTTTAAATTTTTTTCACAGGTCAAGGGAAAGGTACATGATGTTATGATAGTGTCAAGGATGTGTCAAGAAAGAATCCATGTTTTATTTTAAATATGTTTCCGTTGATGGGAAGAATGAATGTTGTCTTTTATGTAACCACTTTGTTTAAATGTGGAATGTAATGCAATTTTCGTGATCTAATTCTCTAAAACTCTAAACCTAAAAAGATCCTCAATGTGTAATCTTGTAATAACTCAAGATTAAGTAAGGTTTAAGGCTAGGGCCTTATATATATATATATATATTAATATTCCAGGCACAAGATTTTTCAATCATCACTTATAATAGATTTATTCTTTAATTAAATGGGTAGCCTTGCACTAAATGACTCATGAAACCATTTATAAATCATAAAGAGGTTAAGGTCTTTAATGTCACATTTTTGTGTGATTCTAAAATTGATAAAACCACCATGGTTGTCCTATGATTTTATTCAACTAATAGGATTGTTATTTAGCCCATTCTTTTGGAAGTTAAATGAAATGGTTGAAATGTAAAATGAATTAAATAAAAGAGGGAATGAAAGAACATACCCTGATTACCATGTCCATTATTTGACCCTATCTCTTTGGATTAAGATGTTATTAATATTAACATGTCCAATTGAGATTAATGAGGTCATTCATTGGATATTGGTATTTATAATCCTACTCTATGTTTTGATCCACCTTTATAGGTGAGTTAAATTGTTAATAAATGTGATGGAAATTTGAATTAAATGTGAACATAAATGGTATGGTTAGTCATTGGGCCTATGACCATTCTTATTTCCATACCGAGAGTGGGAGATGGGTTCTGACTCAAAATTTCATAAATATACTATTTTTTCTTGAATAATTAAATGATTTTAATTATATTATTATTGTGATCCATGGGTGGCACGTGGGTTCTCAAATTATTCCATGGACAAACTCACTATGACACTAGTTTATATATTCCATGAGTGATACTAGGAATCCCAATGTGGACTACCTAGGGTGGACTCATAGGGAAGATCGTTATATTCACCTGAGTGAAACATGGAAACCCTATATGAACTACCAAGGATTGAGTCAGATTTAATATCAGTATGTATTTCATGAGTGAAACTTGGGCTCTCTACATGGTCCACAAGGGACAGACTCAAAGGGTGGTGACTCTATACCACACCTAGAGTGATTCTAGGGTTTCTATGAGGAATTACTAGAAATTTATTTCATGGTTATGGGTTCATTTTATACATGTAGTGATGCCTAGGTTCCAAATTAGGAACTCTAAATATGGGCTTGGGTTTCCCTTGGATTAAACTATAAACTAATTATATGAAACATATTCTGAGCAAAAGAACAATCTAGAATCCATTTAGAGCCTTAATTTTCATTTATGGAATTATTTTATATATAATTTTTAGATATGGTTTAAGGGGGATGCATTTTATATGAGCTAGGTTCCAAAACTTATTATAAACCGAATCATGACCGACTGATTTCTCAAGGATATTCTAACTTGTGCCAAATCATGTAGAAGAGTATGGGTGTCCATGGTAACCCAGCCTATGTGGGTTATTTGTTACAACATTATATTTTAAGATGTATTGTTTACTACACACTATTTACTAATACATTCATATAATTGATGGAATTAGACACCATTTATGGTGAGCCAATTATTTTATCTCACACCGCGTTTGGAGCACTGTTTACAGTAAGACATAAATGATATAGGTAGGGATAAGGGAACGTAACCCACTTTGGATGAATTATTTTCTTTATAGGATGGTGTATATGGTAAAAGGACCAAGACTATGATCGAGATTATACTAAAGAAATCTTGGTGTATTTTTTTCATTTTTTACTAAATGTTGTATGTTTTGGTTCCCCTAATTCCCCTTGTATTTCCATTATTATAGCATTCAATGATGATCATTTTTTATATTACATTAGTGGAAGGGGTTAATTGTTTATATATATGATGGATTTTTATTCTTATGTTTTTCATTTATCTAGTATTTTTTATTTTTTATTGGCATGATTATACCACTGTGCTAAACTCTGTTCATGAGGGTATATTCTTCACACTGTTCCACAATAGACCCTCTCTGGTAGTCTAAAACCTCTGGCATATTGGGAGATTTTATTAAGGTCTTGTGGCCAACAGGGTTTAGTAAATATTCAGTGAACCGGGGCTATGATGTCACACATCTAGTGGATATAATTCGTCATTCTATTTAGCTTTCTCTTGATTCTTCAAATTTGTGGGATCAAAGAAAATATTTTCTTCTGATAGGGGTCATCTCACCCTCAAAATGTGAGTTTTTTATTCCTTTAACTTTGTGGTTAGTGTAGATACATTGTCCTAGAGTTTTTACTATTCAACAATATACTAGGGAAAATCTTGGGAAACTCACCCCATAAGTTTTTTTAAATGTTTTTCACTCTCAATTTTGTGAAGGATTATCTATTTAATTTCAACTCACTATTGTGTAGATGTGATGTGGTAAGTAATAAGGTAAAGATATTAAAATTCAAAGTTATTTGTGTCGATAGAAAGGTATATAAGTTCTAAAAACCCCCTCCATGTGTCAGTATATTCATACTGGAATCCTCAAAATTTGGGGATGTTTCATTATTCATAATTAGAATTCTCTTTTAGATATAGTCACCTTTTTAGGGAGTCCACAATTTTGGTGAGGATAAGATCAATATGAGATTTTGGCTTTATAAACCCATATAATGCTTTCACAAGGAATATTTTCCATCAAACTTGTCATGGAAATTAGTTTTTATATGTACCTATATGAATTATACATGAATATTTTGTCCTAGAGAATCAAATTTCATGATATGATGTCCATAAGTGAGGGAATTTCCTTAATCATTCTAGTAATTTAACTCAATTACATCCTAATACCACTTTACTTCCTCTTGGGATTCCTCTTTAGTTCAAAATGTTGGTATGTAAATTCAATAATTGATCCCCCTTAAAGTCAATTCATGGTAGCATTCCACCCATGATTGAGTATACTATAGGGATTGGCCAATTACATCCTCTACTGGTGGAAGAGTGATTGGGCCATTTTTATCTATTCACACTAGCATTAGCTTGATCTATTATATGACCATTGGGTATTTCTCACCACACGCATCACATAAATAAAAAAATCCTTACCTCTTAAACATAGTGAAAATATCTCTTGAACCTAGATTTCATATAGATTTCACAAATTGAGACCACACCAACCCTTGTTATAAGAACTATATCCTATAGTGCAATCAAATATGGATGAATTATGGTGGAATCATTGATACCAATAAATATCATTACAATGGTATCCTTGTAGGTAATATAGGTAAACATATATTGGTCCCTTATAATTTAATCTAAAGACCAAGAATTAATGTTTAAGGGGTATACACATGCGATATATAGAAATTTGGGCCATTAAGAAAATTTAAGAAAAAAGATTGTTTTCTTTGCAACATAAGATCCATGGTGAACCACTATATATACATGTAGGAGTTGGATCAAGATACAAGTCCAATAAAGGGGTCCACCCACATTGAACTTGACCTTAAAAATGGTAAAGATTCCACTAAGATAGCATGGTATTATTATTTAGTATGCTAGAGGTCAGTTGAAAAAACCATTATGATAGTGGTTTCCCACACTCCAATACGTGTTTCTTGGGAAGATGAAAACCACCTAAGGAGGAACATGACTAGAATTATTGATAGGAAAAAAATAATATCTCAGATCTAACATAATTTGGAAACCCTATATTTCATAGAGAACATGGACCAATGTGTATTCTAAGACCCACTACCACAATGTGTCTACAAATTTCTCTATCTATTCACCCTAGGTCTTGATCTATGAGTAAGGAATAAAATTTTAATCCATATACTAATGGGGATGTTGAGGTAATTATTAACTTCTTTATATAATTCTACCTCACCTAGAACTAGTATAACCCTTTATGGAACGTAATTTTTTTTAATTTCAGGAAGAGGAAGAAACTCGTCATATATATCTACCATGATAGGGATTCCCCTAATATTAGAGATATCATAGTGTCTTACTTTGATCTCCTCATGAAAAAATGAATTTTTTTTTCTTAAAATACCATAAACTGATTAAATTAGGGATAAGATATATATTGTGTAACAATAAAAACTAAAATTTCCAAATAGATCCATAGAGTCTAATAGCATGTAGGTGGTCCTCTTATTAGGTACAACATTGGTTTACCCATTATGTAAACAACCATTCTTCATAAAATATACCTCTAAGCGGGAGGTCGCACTGAGGGATCCATATTCCTCTTTGACTCCACATAAATTATTTTTTGATGGTAGAATAGGACTCAATATTTTCACACATTGATGTTTTATGATGGATTAAGTACTATGATACCTCATTGAAGGATTATTGAATAATATGCATATTCTCTAATGACTCCACAAGTTGAAAGAATATGAATGGAAGTGAAAATATTGTTTTGTAATGCCATTATAGTTAGAAGGTTGAATAAATGTAAATAATTTTTATCTGATAGGGTTTTGTTGATGAATGTTAGTTTAATGTTGTCCACTAATTCCCAATGGAGTGGGTGGTTATGTTCTATAAATTGGTCTCGACATTCCTAACCATTTCGTTGATCTGAGAATCTATTTCTATATCTATAGAATTTATTATAGTGTGAATCAATATTTTCCTAAAATAATAATTAGAGATACATTAGTATTAGAAACCTAGAATGTGGAAGGGGGTCGTAAGTAAAATACAGTTTGAACTACCAAGTGAAAATATTTTAAAAAGTACAAATATGTTCAGCAAGGTTCATTGCCCAGGTCCTTCACCTAGGTCTTATTTCTAGCACATTTTCCCATGACTTTCACCTAATTTGGAAAAAGTGGTTGAAACCTACAAGTCTAGAATTATTATTCTTAGGACAAGGTGATGTTGAAGGGAAGTGTGTATACCATAAGCATCCCAAATCTCTAGGGCGGATAGAGTTACTGGTTTATCACTCAGGTTAATAAAAGGGTGTGGAAATTGGGAGGGTATTATTTAAAGATGTTGTTTGTGGTTTTCTAAGGATCTAGTGTCATGAACCCTCCTTCAAAAGATACCCCTACTAGGATGGAAATGAATAATGTAATCTAATGACCGTAGATTCCCACCTCCAGTAGGCCATGGGTTTGTGAGTAGCACCAAGGGTGTACAAATATCACAATGTGCAAGGAATTACCCTTTATAAGGAAAAAAGATCAGGAGATAGGATGTATAAACCTTAATCAACTCCATGAAATATTTATATAAGAAAAAAAAATCCACCCCATAATACATGTATAATTAAAACTAATAAAAATAAAATATCCCAAGTAAATACCCAAAAACAAAACTAGAGCAGCAATACAACAACTATCTAGGGGCATAACTATTAACACCCAACATGGTCTATTTAATCCCCCTGGAAACCTAAAAAGGTTTTTATATATTTAGGGGGATCATACTAGTATACTCAGTAGGAAAACAAAATTCTCTTCTGTATAAGTTGAAATAGCATACTAATTCACCCTTGAGAAAACAGCAGAACCAAACAAAACCTAATGGGTAGACTAACCAAAACCCCAACCTCACCAAGGATCACTCACCAAATAACGTATCCAAGTAATATAATATAATATAAATCACATCAATGATAGGGTACCTTGAACCAATTTACCACTTATTATCCACTATCACAACCCAACGTAAAATGTCCTCACGCTCCCACCTCTTCCGAATAACATCACATCACATCCCACCTGCACACACCTGGGTCACACCTCATAGCAGATCCTTCCTACACACACCTGGGCCATCACAACACTTAACATCCTAAATACACCAAGGATATCACAATACATCTTATCCCAAAGTCACCTGGGACCACACAACATATTTAATCCCGAAGATGCCTAGGACCACACATCACAACTCACTTGAGGACACCTTAGCCATTATTTCCTGAAAGTGGGAGCAGGGGAGAGTAGGTGGCAAGCCATCAATCATCCCATTGGGATGTTGATAAAGACACCCATATCTTACCATGTGGGTGTCGACATGTAGTTTTTGACATGTTTGTGGTGTGTATAGAAATCACATGGAAAATAAATTGTATACATACATATATATAAATCCAAAAAATCCCCACCTACAATTATAAAATTAGATCACCATACAAATAACAAGGTCCCCCATTTCCACTTCCAATACTAAATTTGTAACCCCACACAAGCTGAAAGAAATCCATAGTTCATTTTCAGTCTTTAATTAATATTATACCATTTTATAGATTATATATTACCAACCGGTTCCACTAAAACATGTATCTTAATTTTTACTTAAATCCCATCATCAATTAATCCATTAGACATGTTTTTTAATTCCTTATCATGTAATAATTACATATCGTGATTATTATTCATTTTTTTATCCATGTTAAGCTAGAAACTAACACATCACATAACCCAACAAGCCATATATTGAAACAAAATCCTAGTAGCAAAGTCAAAATCCATCTTCCACCACCGCCCCACTGCATAACCACATATTTACCATCATATCCTTACTGCGCAACCATATCTCTTTAATTTTCCCCCACACATGTCATATCACACACCATAAGACAACATACATTCATATTTAGAAAGAGATCTCTTATTCGATTTCACTTTATTAGTTACGATTTTTATAACAGAAATATTATATAAACCCATGGCATAAATTTAATTAATTAAATGTATGTTGTTATCCAATTAAAAATAAGTGATTCTAACAACCATGAAATGATAATTTATTCTGCAAACTATCAAATATTTCACAAACAAGGACCCCCAATGGATATGATTTTTAGTGGGTAATTTTCCCATACAATTCACAACATAAATAAAAATATCGATAAAACAGTAATACCAAACATCACTTTCCCTACCCCTTTTTTATTAATTTTGTACTAATACTATTATAATCCTTAATTCCAAATAAACTATCTTCAAAAGGATTTACATGCATGTACTCATCCTGCAAGATGAACATTTGAGTAAGATAAAGTAAATCCTACCCAGAAGAATCAAATACAGTAGGAAACTCTCCATGGAAATATGAACCAAATTTATAAAATATGTTTCATTACTATAATCGGAAGAAGGATTAGGGAAATTTAGTCTTAAGACAAATTTATTCTAAAAGGGATTAGGGAGGAAATTTTTTACATAATGTGTAGATTATGAACATTTGGGATTATATACCGTTTTTAATTTCCATTAAAGGAGGATCCCAAAAAAACCACGTAGTTTGACCATTTAAAAGCCTCAAGACATTGGAGAAATTTATGATATGATTTATAACCATTGAATTCGTCTCAAAGCCTCTTAAGTATGGAATTAAACCCATTTCCCATCAAAATAGACATAATAAGTACAAAACTAGAAAAAAAAGTTCTAGAAATTTTGAAAACTGTTGAAATGAGTCACTACCAAATGAGTCACTTCAAGTGATTCACCACCAGATGAGTCACTTCTAGGATTCTATACAGCCAGATGAGTCACCACTATGATGAGTAACCACTAGACAAGTTTCAAGAAGGATGAGCTATAGCTAGGATGAGTCACCGCTAGTGAGTCACTTCTTGAAAAGTCACTATGATGATGAGATTACATTGTACAATTAACTTCTAGGATGATTCACAATTGAGAAACTAGAAATTTAGAAAACTATTTAAATGACCCTTGGTTGGAATGACTCCCATGTCCAAAAAAGGCCACAGACTACCCACAGACACCACTAACATCATATATTGAGCAATGTAATGGGTCATAAGGTCCAAGACATTACATTAGATGCCTCTAAAACTATTATCTACCTTGAGAATTCAAAACCAAACTAGATGAAACTAGAGGAATGGTCCGAACAACCATTCCTAGAGATACCTCTCAAGGATCTTGTTATACATGAAAGACCACCACCAACCAAACCTACTAACCCAAACTCTCATAAAATCTAAACAACCATACCATATCAGACATAAGAATTATGAAATTATATCCTCCATTTAAATATATTATCTGCTCTAGGAGACATTGACTCGCCTTCATGGGTTTAATCATGTCATAGTAGAATGTGTCTTGATTAGGAATCAGATATTTCCTTTCTCTCGTATCGGAACATCATCACACATCACACAATAAACAACACACATAACATCAAGGGAGAAAAATATCTAATAGAACACCAATTCCAAATATCACATCACAAAAAAAAGGAAAGATAATAGAAAAATCAAAAAGAAACTATGGGTACTAGGCTCACGTCTCTGTATCATGCTCCAAAGTACTCTCTTATAAGCTACCATGCCTTCATAGCACCCAAAACATGGAAATGGTTTATCATTATAACACCTTCTATCGATGGTCTTAGAACTCCATTTGATGATCCATGAAGGTTGTGTCATCATCAATATCCACATATCCCCAGTCAGTGAAAAGGGAGTCATTGTGAAGATATCGATGGAGTTGAGAGGTGTGGAAAACATCATGGATCCTTCCCAACTGTAGTGGAAATGCCAACTGATATTCCACCTCACCGACTCACCCCAAAACTTCAAATGTTCCCAAATACTAGGGTGATAGAATACTCCCATTCTCAAATATCTTTAACCCACATTGATGGGAAAACTTCAAGGACACATGTTCCCCAAACATGAACTCTAGAGTCCACCTCCTCTGATCAACATATGACTTCATCCGGTCTTTTTCTGCTCTCATCCTCTCTCAAACCAACTAAACCTTCTCTATTGTGCTTTGAACCACCTCAGGACCAAGAACTGTTGCCTCCCCTACCACAATCAATCATAAGGGAGAACAACATGGTCGTTCGTACAAAGCCTAAAATAGGGTCATACCAATGGATGAGTGATAACTATTATTATATGAAAACTCAACCATGGTTAGTTGTTGTTCCCATGATACATCGAATTCCAACACACATTCTCGCAACAAATCCTCTAGGGTTTTGATATTCCATTATATATAACAATTTTTTTGTGGTTAGAGGGTAGTGAAGAGGCACAATTGGGTGCCAAAATCATACTACAATCCCCCTTATACTCGTGGGGTAAAATGGGCTTCCTGATCCAAGAAAATGGACCTCAAAATACCATGAAACCAAAACACATCATCCTTTTACCTCTTAGACAAATATTATAATATTCCCAAATCCTTGATCGCTAATAAATGGTACAATTTCATTAACTGATCCACAATAACCCATATATCATCACAACCTCCCCGAGATCTAGGAAACCCTATGATGAAATCCATCATGATGTAATACCATTCCCACTAAAGGAAAGACAAGGGTTGAAACAAACCACTAGTAACATGATGCTCTTCCTTGACCTAATGGAAAACCAAGAACCTAGCCACAAACTCTATCACTGCATACTTTATCATGGTCCACCAAAACTATAGCCTCAATCTAATTTACATCTTATAAATACCTGGGTGTACCTAAAATAGTTAGAAATATAACTCATGAATAACCCCTTTGTGCATTCATACTATAAAAAATAGTATTACTTGAAATAACATCTGTTTTAGACTATCCCCCGGCTATCCCTCTAGACCATCACCATTTCCAACATGATGAGGTATCACGTATACCTCTAAGTATCCCCATTGGTACTCCTCCACCTACTACATCTGGGAATAATGAACTTAAATTTGAAACAAATATCATGTACTACCACCCATGATTGCATATAAGTGTAGGGATACCAAATCCTCTATCTATCTCCAAGAATTTGTAGACTCCTGAGAAACATCATTCTGTAACTTTCTACTCAAAGAATCGGCCATGAAATTCCACATTCCTAATGTTTAAGAGATATAAAAATCATAGTCTTGAAGGAACTCTATCCACATTTTCTATCGTAGATTGACTTTTGGATGGAAAAAATATACCTCCAACTTTTTTGATCCATGAAGACCATAAAGAACTCCCTAATGTGATAATATCGCCACAAATTTAGCGCAAACACAACTTCTTATAGCTCTAGATCATGGGTAGAATTGTTACATGCATGAGATAATAACTACTTATACCCATAATAGATCACATCCTTCTACTACATTAGGATTCACCCTAATCCCATACGGTATGCATAAAAAAAACCTCCAAAAACACACCCTTCTCTGGTTGCTGAAGCAGTGGAGCACTGAACTACATTCTCGTTGGGTAACTGAATGCTTCCTAGCATTGAGAAGTCCCTATAGTATCATTTTTCTTCCTGGTCGATGCTGTAAATGGGGCTCCAATTCAATGAAAATTGGGAACAATCCCCTAATAATAGCCTACAAGACCCAGGAAGCAATGAACATCTATTTTGTTCTTAGGTATTTCCCAAGAATCAACTACTTAGAACATTGTTGGTTAAACTACTACACCATACTGAGACACCACATGTGTGAGTAAATATACCTATCATTTCCAAAACATACACTTGGATAACTTCTTATAGATCTAGTGGTTCTGAAGAACTTACATGACATCTCAAAGATTCTCGACATGCACCTCTTTTAAATTTGAGTAGATAAAGATATCATCAATGAATGGGATGATGAACCGGTCTAGGAACTCACAAAACATGGAGTTCATGAGCCCTATGAACATGGTTGGTATGTTTGTAACACCTAATGACAAGACTAAAAATTTGAAGTTCCCATACAAACATTTGAAGGTAGTCTTCAAGATATCACCTCCCTTCACCCTTAACTGGTGATATCTAAATAGAAGGTCGATATTAGAATTCAAACATTCTTATCTCAGTATGTTAAAAATATCATCAACATTCATAATAGGATATCTATTCTTGATTATTACTTTTCAACCTCCGATAGTCTATGAAAAAATATGGACTATGATCCCCCTTCTTGTCAAATAACACTAGATCTCCCCATGATGACACAATGGGCTAGATAAAACCTGTATGGATAAACTCATCCATCTAATTCCGAAATTCCTTTAACTCATAAGGTGGCACCTGATTAGGTGACATAAAATCATAGAATCACCAGGTTGGAAGTTTATAACAAACTAAATGTCATGTCGAGGAGGTAGTGTAACAACCAACTTGAGGAAAACATCTATGAATTCCATTGAAACCCTTGGAGCCTCCCCTACCTCTATGTATTCTACTTCTATAGAAAAAATTATCCATAAATTAATTTATGGTCTATATTTTTTGACCTCCCACCTAACAACTCCACACAATAATGAAAACCATGTGTTGTACATCCACATCTGAAAACACATTTCTCCTACAAAAATAGTCGATAATAGAACACAGAAAATAAAACCATTAAATTCTAATGATAAAATTTTATGACAACATATGATGGAATAAAATATCCCAAGAAGAATGTTGGTGACCACATCATCATCCTACACCCCCGACACACATCAAACAAGATCGTCTAACCTTCGACTAGCATAGCCAACAACATGGGTATGAAAATCCTCTCTACATTTAGTCCCAAAGAATATCATAGAGTGGGTTCCACAATGGAGTGAAAGGATGTCGAATAAAACAATTCATTGAAAATCGTATATGATAAAAAATCATTATTCAAGGGTCTGTAACGCATTTGGTGCTGCAACTTCCACTGCATACAACTAACCACACCCATCTCCCATGCCTATCTGCTGATGGTCATGTCTATAACCACACTCAAGTTGAGTTCCCTAAGCTCAAGGAACATCTTGAGGCTAGCCTCTACCTACCTCATCTTCCTATTTTGGACCATAAGCCTATTGCCCCTACTGTTGGAATGGTCTTTCTGGTAACTGCTATTGAGGATGACTTTCAACCTCCCCACCTCAGCCAAACTGAGATCTAATAGTAATTAGGCACTGGTCCTAAATATGGTCGTTAACCCCCTAGAAGAAACACATCAACCCCAAGCCCATATGAAAGGCAAAAAATCAGAAGGTCAAAAGGGTTGTTTTTTATGTCGACTCCAGGATGGTTGAAACCATGATGGTCCTAACACCTGAGGATTTCAACCGAAATCTCTACTCCTCATGGAACCTTATTGGTTACCCACTCATGGAAACCCTCTGAGTGAGTGAATTTACTCAATTCCCTTTTCCTTATTAAGAACCTCTAGTTCCACTGGTAATGTAAAATGTGAAACTGCATACTAGATCGAAGGAAAAAGTACCTCCAAAAGATGCAACTCTTGGGACTCCTCATTCAAAAAAGATCAAGGGAAAAGCACAAAATTTCCTCATTCATAATACCATGCTCCCACATCGACTTACTTCATTGATGAAGGGAGAGTTTCTCCAACCTCTTCTCAGCCTTCATGGTCAATGAGAGGAACTCTCCTAAAACTCATTCTAGAAGTTGACCCATGAATCATTTACAGCCATCTATTCACCATGTTATAACATCCAACACTGACACATATCTCCTCACATCTAAATAACTATTTAAGGGGACCTATACTCCATCTGGGATCAGAACAAATTGAAAGTGATCTTCAAATCCTCTATCTAACACTCAGCTTACATATCTGAAATTCTACTCTCATACTTTTCCAAATCCTATGAACAAAAATCACAAAATATCATATTCTACTGATCATAATCCTTAGCCGAACCAACCCTCCATCAATCAATCATGTTATCCTTCTAAACATCCACTGCATGAGCTACACATAGACGATGACCAGCAACCATAGCAATAAGGAAAATAAATATTTCATATGATCGGTAGTATGTATTTTCATTATTATGTTCATCAATTAAATTTAATTCATTTAATTCATTGTATCCGTTTTAACATTCCCCAAACAACACAATTAAAACAAGAACAGAAGTAATCATGATACACATGTCTCTCTTATTTCTCTACACTTCAAGCATCTCATTCTCACATGGTTGTTAAATAATCTTAGATTTTGTAAAATGGATCATTAGAAGGATAAAATCACATGTCCAAGCTGATCACCCTATCCTATGTCACAATACATGGTCAATTGACATTATTTCCATACTTACTCGTACATTATTCACCATTCCTAACTCTGAACTCCACCATATCTCTCAACCATCACCTATGATACCACTCTGTCATGTCCCCCTCTATCCAAATATACCCCTCATGGGCTGGTAATGAAGAATAGAAGATAATGACCCCCGAGCCCCACCTCTAGTAGGCCATGGGTTGGATACGAGAACCAAGGGTGTACAGATTTCACAATATAGAAGGCATTACCATTTATATGGAAACAATATCAAGATATAGTATGTATCAACCCTAATAAAATCCATGACACATATATATAATAAAACCCAAAAAATATCCCCCAATTCATGTGTAAATAAAACTAATAAAAATAAAAGTCTCCAATTTAAATACCCAAAAACAAAACTAGAGGAGAAACATAACAGTTGTCCAAGGTACAACTAGTAACACCCAACACAGCCCAAGTCATCGTCCTAGAAACATGAAAATAGTTTTTATTAACATAGGGAGAGCATACATGTATACTTAGTAGGAAATCCAATGTATCTCGTGCGCAAGTAGAAGGATCATGCTAATGAAACCATGAGAAAATAGCAGAACCAAACAACACCTAATATGTAGACTGACCAAAACCCCAACATAACCATGGATCACTCACCAAATAACAATCTAATTAATGTCATATGATATAAATAATATAAATGATAGGGTACTGGGCAACACTTTCCCACTGATTATCCACTCTCACACCCCAATGACAAATATATTGGCACTCCCACCTCTTTCTAATAAAATCATACCATATCCCTCTCACACACAATTGGCCACACATCATATCACATCCCATCCACACATGCTTAAGAAATCACAAAACTTCACATCCTACCTACAAACACATGGGACATTACAACACTTCACATCCCAAAGACACCTGATACATCACAACACATCTCATCCGGAAGACACATGGGACCATACAACACATTTCATATAGAAGACACATGAGATCACACAGCATAACTCAACTAAAGACACCTAGGAAATTATCACCTAGAAGAATGAGAAGGGAAGAGTAGGTGGTTGTTCATCCATCCTTCCATAGGGATGTTTGGAAAGACACCACCCGTGTGACCATGTGGGGGTCAACATGTATTACTCGACTTGGGTGGGGTGAATATAGAAATCAAATGGAAAATAAAATGTATACATACATATATATAAATCCAAAAAATACCCACATATGATTTTACAAGAAGATCACCAACCAACTTGCAACATCCCCTACAACTGATGCCAATACTAAATGAACAACCCCGCACAAGCATAAAGGAATCCATAGTTCTTTTTTAGTCTTTAATTAATATTCACCCATTTTCTATATTCTTCATTACTAACTTGTTCCACTAAATCATTTAGTTTGATTTGTACTTAAATCCCATCATCATTTCATCCATTACACATTTCATTTAAATCATTATCGTGTAATAATTCTAGTTCATGATTATTATTTATTTATCCATCCATACCAACCACGAAACTAACACATCACATAACACAACAAGAAGCATATTGAAACAAAATCCCAGTAGCCATGTACAAATCTATCTTCCACACATATATACTGAAAAACCACATAGTAACCATAACATCCCTACTAAACAACCATATCTCATCAACTTCACCCCACACATGTCATATCACACACCATACCAAAACATACATTTTGATTTAGAAAGGTATCTATTATTCAATTTCTCTTTGTTAATTAAATGTATTATCATAAAAACCGTACGAACCTGGGGAATCCATTTTATTAACTAATTGTATGTGGTTATCCAATTACATAATAAATGAAATCAACAACCACACAAAGAGCATGTATTCCACAAAACATCAATTATTTCACAAATAAGGACCCCAAGGTCATGATTTTTCGTGGTTAATTACCCCATTCTATTTCAAATATCAATAAAAATATCAATAAAATAGAAAGACCAAACATCACGTTCCCCAACCCCTTTTTTATTAATTTTAGACTAACTCTATTATATTTAATAATTAGGAATCGAATATATTCACAAAGATAAACATTCATATACCCACCCTTCATGATACACATTATACAAAGATAATAGAAATCCCTCGTGGAGGAAAAATAGTCAACATCATCCTACTGTACCAAAAATAGTGGTGTACATATAGCTGGAAACTCTCCAATGAAACATGAACTAACTGAAGAACCCCGGTTAAATGACTCCTATGGGAAGAAGGATTTGGTAAATCCGATCTCAGGAGAAATCCGGACCAAATAGTAGAAGGAAGGATATTTTCTATAAAACATTTAGATCATAATAGTTCAGTATTAGATGGAGTTTTGATTTTCCAATAAAGGTTAATCCCAAAAATAACTATGCGTTTTGACCATTTAAAATCATCGGGACATTAGAAAATTTATTATAGGATCGATAGCCTTTGAATCAGTCTTAAAGCCTCTTAAATATACCATTAAACTCATTTCTCCTCAAAATAAATGAAAGATGGGGAAACTGGAAAAACTAGAAGATTATAGATGTATAGAAAACTATTTATATAAGTCACTTCCAGTCGAGTCAATGCCAAATGATTCACCCCCAGACAAGTCACTACTAGACTAGTTATCTCTAGTGAGTCATCACCAGATGATTCACTACCAGGGAGTCACGGCCAGCTAGTCATCGCCAGGGAGTCCCCTCCAAAATATTAACTGACGGGATGACCTACCACCAGATGAGTCACTTCCATGATGAGTTATCACTAGAAGAGTAACTTCAATGATGAGATACCATAGGGATGAGTCACCACCATAAAGTCACTGCCAGTGAGTCACCGCCAGATTAGTCACCATCAGTGAGTCACCACCAGTGAGTCACCACTAGATGAGTCACGCCTAGTGAGTCACTTCCAGACAAGTCACAGCCAGGATGAGCTACCGATAGATGAGTCACTGCTAGGATGAGTCACTATTGGAAAACTATAAATTTGGAAAACTATTGAAATGAATCACCATTGGAATGACTCACATATCCCAAAAACACCCTGGTCTACCCCCAGACACTTCAAACATCAGATTTTTTTGAAAAGTTACAGGCCTAAATGTCTAGGCCGTTATATCTAGAACAATTGATTAAGTGTGCACTACAAGTGAAAATTGACATAGAATACTACTAACATGGTTAAATTCAACTTAAGAACTAGTTTCCTCCTTCTGAAACCTCATTCGTGTTAGTATCATAGTGACATCAGAATTAGATCCTCCCTGATCCAATCATATCCAATTTTGAGGGCAAGGGGGAATTTATTGGCACTCTATTTTGGAGAAGGATTAATAACTTTAAAGTATAAAGGATAACCCAGTGAATGTAAAATAATTTTACCTAAGAGATGTTATTTTTTTCCCAGGTTTCTTTACTCATACCTCTAGGAGCATACTCAAGGTTGTTCACCCTGGTCTCATATCCAACACATGAGTCTATATATGAACCCCTCCAATGAGCTTAGCATGTCACGTGAAATTCCAATAGCATATCTAGCCTGTGCTCTAAGACCACCTTTTCATAGTTCCTCATATTTTCCTATAAATAGAGCATTTGATCTCCTATTTTGCATCTTTTAGAAGATGAAGAGACACATCAAAGCTCTATGCACCTTATTTTCATGCCCTATCCTCTAAATCCCTTTAGGTATCCTAAATTCTTATTATATAAGATTAATAACCAAAATATTGGGTGATTTAATCACTTTATGGTAAAATACATCAACAACCTTCATGGTTTATCACTTTCTTAATGTTTCTTCAACACTATGGAGAATAACCAACACCAGACAACATAAAATAGTTACATTTTCATAAATCCATATATAGACCCCTAACTACTAGATAGAATCCTCTCCTAAGTTCCATCAATAGGACAACCACTTTTCCTTAGTACCACTAGGGAGACCACTTCACCCCATGTGCCACTAAGGAGACCATAGATCCTTAGTATCACTTGGGAGAACAATCATCATTCAACACACACTAAGGAGATCACTTTTATCATCCCTAACTAGCATGATACCCTTACTCGTCCCTTAACAATGATCTCCCTTTTTTATCCCTCACTATGGTGATCCCTTTTCTCATCCCTTACTAGGGTGATCCCTTCGCTTATCCCTCACTTGGGTTATCCCTTTAATTTTCCCTCAATAGGTAAAATCATTCTCTCAAAAATTACTAAGGAAAAACCATTGAGCATCACTCACTGGGGTGAACTCCCTTCCATTACTCCTAGCCTATGGTACCACAAACACCCCAATTTCAGTGGTAGAGTACCCTTTAACCCTGGTATCCTACATGGGAACCCAATTATGAAGACCTCTTCAAAAACAAAAAAAACCTACACAATCAGGTTATACCTGATCATATATTCCCTTAATATAATAAAGATAATTAATTTTCATCCCGTGTATGAAGAACTATCAGGGTGATCACAGTCATGTAATCGATTGATAATGAAGGTTTATATTATTAGAACATGTGATTGGTATCTCCTATATTTGGCTACCCATATTGGATACTTAATTGATGAGTTTTCCTCACTTTTCGAATCAATGATCCATGAACACCTTGTAATTCCTCACTAGATATAATCCCCATTAAAGTTATCATTTATTATTTTGTCGCCAAGATATATAATTAAGCTTGGGATAACCATATCTAGGAAGCACACATTCATGTGTAATCCCCAGTCATGTTCTCCTAGTTATTGGGAAACGTATAATTCAACCTTCTAGGTATAATACCTGGACATGTAATCATTAATGGTTTAAACCCATTTTCTATTCAATGAATCATAATCACCAATATATTCCACACATTCATATGCTCCACACACATATTCTTTCTTCACATATGCAAGATTCATGGCACTTTCTTGGGCATAATCCCCAATGAATAATTCCATAATTAATGATATTTTTCTTATAGTTTATTAGTGATTAGAATCTGAGAAACCCCAATTTGTAAGCCTCAATTATACTTCAGGATTCTATGTTCCCTCTAAAATGAAATTCAAAGTTCAATATTCCATATGATCCTTATTACATTAAAGGGAGATATTCATGAAGAACCATATGCCAATAAATCATAAATGCATAATTCCATCCTAGTATTATATTTTCACCCCCATTTCATGTGACAGATGTCCTTGTCTCATGACTTTAAATAGCATGGTACAGTCTTATGACACGACCCTAAACTATCCACCTTAAATTATGTGGGTTTTGATTCATGTTAATGAGGATACATACGATGCTTCCTTGAGGTTCAAACCTAATATCATAACTATCTATGTCATCCATTTTTGGTCCATATTTATCATGATCCAAAATGATGTAGCTAATAGTGATATATTCTATATAATAACCATTTTTCACCTTTATAATGGACATATTACCTATGAACCCATCTTCAGTACGATATATTCTTGACGAGGTTATATCATACTTACTGGGACATATACCAACTATCAAAACCCCAAACCAAGATTCTTATAAGGAAATACTCTCTGTGAATTAATCATATCATCATTAAAACATATTACCATTGAGATCATCTAGAAAGAGTTTATCAAGATTAAGTACCACAGTATCAATTTCTAGGAATATCTTTCCAAGAATTCCATTTGGTATGACTCCAAACTACTAAAAAACGTTCATGGTTACAAGTAGTTAAAAATTATCATGAAGGAACTTTCTACATGACCTTAAAAGGTATGATGGGGCTCATTAAGTGGCGCCTGACTATATGGGTTCTGATTCCCATCATAGGGGTATATAAGAATCCCTACTTAGGAGCTGGATCCCAAAAACATGAACACCAACTGCCTCCCAAGATAATGAAAATTTTAAAATTACCTAGCTAGGTGTCTTAAAAACAAAGAACCTCTAATCATAAGAGAAAAATGGATAACCTTCAATATATATATAAATATCTATGTGTGTGTGTGTCATACCATAGATGGAGAACCACATATATATACTTATGTTTTCATTGGTGGAGAACCTATCATTAATATGGGTGTTTACATTGACATGTGTTAATGACCAATTATTGGTACATGGGTAACCAGTTCCACATAGGGATTTGTAAAGGATTACCAAAAACATATTTAATTTATAAAAGAGTTCATTATTTTGAAATAATTATCCACAAAAAAGGTTTCGATGAGATTGACCTCAAGTACAATCAACCAACATGCATTTTTTAAGTTTCATTGGAAATGTCCACACAACCACATACACTTATAAAGTAGGTTTTCCATAACTCAAAATGTTCAAAATGTGGTCTCATGTTAGAGTTTCTATCATAAAATAGATGTAACCCATATGGATATGGGTCATGTTGATCATTGTGAATGGGATACATGGTCTGTCGATGAGATGTTGATGTTGTTGACCATTGTCATGGGTGGCGATGAGGGTTCACCAATTTGTGGATATATATTTATTATGTCTTCCACTCACCATGGGGTACATTTAATTAGGGTCATGTACACATAGGACCTGGACCATGAGTCGGTTTTGACCACTGGTTGTTAGTTGTATCTTTTATATATTGAGCGACTCAAAGGAGATGGTTTTGAAAGTTGTTTAGGAGAAGGCATATTCTATAGGTGGACGTGGGATCTTGGGGGTGATTAAAATAATGTATTTGGAAAAAAAATAATTTATGTGTAATACGTTGGTGATGAAAGGTTAACTCGATAAATTATGGGTGCCATCATGCCTTTGGTTTCATTAGGTTACTGATATAATAGTAGTTACACTGTTAAAATGATTATGGGAGTTGGGATATGATATATGGCCCTACCTTTGGAGTGTCTTGGTTGACTAAAAATGGTTATATTGGTTATGGGTTGGCATGGGATTTTTTTTGATACAAAACCTGTTGGATGTTCATTGGTGTTTATAGTATAAGAGATTGTGTTTATCACATCCCACTCTGATTCTATCTAATGTAGGTAAAGGATCTCACACATGGTCGTTTGAGCGTCATGTGGAGTGGGTTTTTATTATTATTTGTTGTTTCTTAATTAAATTTTCATACATGCATATACATATGGATATTATCTTGGGGAACCATTGGTGTTTTCATACCGAGTTATTACTCACACCCTACATAGAACCTATGAGTTGTGTATAGGCTTTATAGTTCATATAATATGTACGGGAAATTGATATTAATTAGGTTTATAGTTGATATAGAGGTGTAGATGTTTTGTGGTTTGGTTTTTGTGGTTTGGATTAGTAACAAGTGGATACTTGATGTTTTGATGGTATTTATTTTAGTTACATCTATGAATATATATATATGTGATCATCCTAAAGACTATCCTATTTACTTTTATATGGTATATATGCAATTTTATATAATTATTTTATTTACCATGTGACTTATGGTAAATTTTGCCTTTTATTTTTATCATGTTTGTATGATCATTTTTATTTTTCCACTAGTTTTATTAACTTTATATTAAAAGGGTATAGTACCCCTACTATCAAACCTTATTCCCTCTCTACTAGTCATCAACCATGATAGTATAGGTATGTGTGCTTGAAATTAGTGGATCTCTATCTTGGGTTTTGTATTAGTGATCTAGTATGGGGATTCTACAATTTGGAATCAGATATGGTCGACATAAAATGATACAGGGAATGTTTTTTTTACTATAGTAAATGGAGGTTTACAGATATGTCACAATTTATGATATATTTCACGTTCTTTTCCTTAACATCATATGTATTAAATTAAGTATAATTTAACAAGGAAAATGATATTTGTTTTAGTTTTCATGGTTATAGTTCAGTTATAATATTATGAAAAATTTGTATATGGTATTATTGATAACTATTTTAAACTCATATCCCAAGAGGTAAGAGGTGTTACTAATGCCTCTTGTTAGGAATATGTAGATCACATGAAATGTGTGTGACTTATTTGCAGTTGAATTCTTGTTATATAAATAAAAGGGGTTTATCTATTTAAAGTCACAAAAACAATATGTGTTGTTTTCCCTTATAGATTCTTGGTATCATTTTACTCATCCAGAAAGGGTTTTTGATACTTGGTGTGATAGGATGTGTGGGTCTTATATGTGTTTTTTGTGTTACCTAAACCTATAAAGGGGTAAGTAGGTCATAGAGGCCAGATGGAATAGGACTTTGGTGTTTTAGGGAAGTATAAGGAATAGTGTGTCAAGCTACAAATTATAGATTTCCCTATTTGTGATATCTAAATAGTTATATGTGTTTTAAGAATAGTATTTACATGTAAACAATATTACACCTTCAAGGCTTATATTAGAGAATTTGTAGGGTAAAGATATGGTTCCACTCAAGCATGAGGCAGATGTTAGAATGAGTTTTATTAGGAGGTTCTAAGGAAAACATGTCATCCATAGTGTTATATGAGATAGGTTAATGGTTTTAATAATATGTCAAGGTGAGTCTAATACAAGGTATTCCTGGTATTGGTCATGGATCTCGAGGAGTTGATCCAATCTTGAAATAAATTACATGAATGTTATAGTCATGTTATCTTACTTTGTTCTAAGGTGAGGGAGGATCCAAGGAGGCTATGTAATGGATTGAGTCAGTATAGATGATCTTTGATCAGATTGGGATCCCACTATGGTTGATGTTTAATCTAGATATATATTCTAAGGGGGGCTATTTAAATACTAGTAAGATATATACGTATAATAAGATATTCATAAGGGGATGACTTAGAAGGATTTTGAGGTGATGTGTTTCAAGCACATATTTCTTGTGACACTGGGGGTGGATTGAACCCATTAGTGCATTCACTTGTTGTGGAATATAATTCATTCATGTACTATGACATGAGGTTCAAACAACTATTTTTATTTCCATAGAAATTGATAGGATATGATATCATCATGGTATGGTTAATCAAGTATGAACTGGATTATTCTATTAGGGTATAAGTAAACATCTTCAGGTTGACCTAATCTTTGTCAGGTTGAACCATGAATAGGTAGTGAAGCAGAAGACGACAGGTTGTAGTACACCTTTCCAGACAGTGGTGTTAGGCAAGATGGGAGTTGGAGATATATTTATTTGGAAGTGAGGACATGGGGATACCCAAGAAGGTGTTTTGAGTAGAGAATTAGTTTTTCACTATAGATTGCGTCATAGATGAGGTGTTTATATTATATACATACAGGGCATGTCCAAGCCCAGTGTGATCAACCATTGAAGGAGTGTTGGTAATGTGGCCATATGGGACATTTCATGTTGTTTTTTTAATAAACTTATAGAAAAATGGGGGTCCAATGATTGACTTGGACTCATGAATATGAGGTAGGATTGGGAAATGTTTTTGGAGTTAGTATTCATGATTTTTCTACAAGTATATGTCATGTTAGCAGATAGGATACATTGTTGTTGGGGGAAATGGTTGATCATGAGCATGAATTTTTAGGTATGATAGGTATCATGTAGCTAGGCTTCGAGTACATCGCACATCATCAATATGATATAATCTTAGTCACATAGAGATCTAATTATAGAAAAAGGTACACCATGAGTGTGTTGGTTTTTATTTTTCAGGATGGTTATTGGTGTAGGATGTGCTTTTTTATAAGTACAATGTGTAGGCATGGGTTGAGGTTTATACATTTGGTAAGATGTGGGATGATATTAGGAATTGTTATACTATATGATGATGATGTATAGTGGTTGTAACATGTAAATTTTGGGATGACGGATGTGTATAATACAATTATCATTTTAGGTAGATTGCTTGTGATGTGATTAGGTGGGACATTCATATGGAGTGGAGTTCCTATGACAACCTATATTTTATAACACCTTATTTAATTATTCATTACAAAAAATCACACTTATTAATACCCATAAGATCATCAGGCCAAGTGTATTTGGTAAATTATGTATATATCATAGTGAAATTCAATAGATGTACAATGAAATTATCTAAAACTTTTTAAACATGCTCTTACAATTCTATTGTTCCTCTTAAACTACACAGGATAACCTGGAGTAAAATATAAGAAAGGGGTGAGCTATAAATCCCATTAAGGGTATAAAAAATCATATCCCAATTTAATGTTGTAAATGTGACCTAATATTAATATTAAAGTAATATAATAGGGGTGAGAATCATAATATTGAAAAATGAGGCATGATATAACATGATCGTATAAAGGCAACATGGGAATATGGAAACAACATGAGACATGGAATAATAATCATAAGACAAGGATAACTTCCAAGAAAACGTATCATAGTTATATTTGGAAAACCTCTGATGAACCAAACATGGAATCTCATGAGATGAAAACCATACTAAATGCATTGGAGGGCTATATAATTATGGGCCCACTCATCACATTCATATCAGATACATGCATATGTATTCCACAAAGATCATTCAACATAGGATCATATTTCAAAAAATTTAATACCACGATTAAAGAGTGTGTTTTATATGCATTGAATATAAGTCCCCAGCCTTAAACCTTACTTAATATTGAATTAAATGAGTAATTCACATTGAGGATCTTTTCAGGTTTAGAGTTTTAGAGAATTAGGACATAACTATTACATCTCAAAAGATTACAAAGTAGTCGCTTCTACTAAATTTCCATAAAATAAAAACTCTTTAAAAGAAACATGTATAGTTCCATGTTTTAGGTAGCATGACTTTCCGTTGATCCCATCCTTGACCCTATTCCACGCTATGTCCTGTGAAAAACATTTCAAAAACTTGGGATGAGCATAAGAAGCTCAGTAAGGGATACACAAAGAATGAAAACTGTTAGATTTTCAAAACAACAAGTAAACCATGAATACTTTATCAATGTAAAACTTTTCACCTTCATGAAGTAGTAAAAACTTTTCACTGAAAAAAAAGTATCATTACTTACCTTTTTGTAACCAAAGGATTACCATAAAACCCATATAAAGAACACCTAACATATATAAAGGTAACTTGGGACATAAACATACTTAAGTGGAATAACCATACGGTCGACTTCCACACATATCACTTAATGGAATAGCCATACGGCCAATTTCCATACATACTTAATGGAATAGCCATACGGCCGACTTCCATACCCAATTCATTGGAGGTTATAACGTAACCACCCGTCCTGGTATTCATGGCACCACCCGTCATATGGTTTATAACGTAACCACCCGTTAAAATGTCCAAGTACCAATATAAAATCATAAAACATAAAACCAATATAAAGAAAAGATAACATTCCCACATTTCAATCACAATATATCATAAATATATTGACATAATAGAATCCTTTATCAAAACCATTTTCAATACCAAAATACATAAAAGAGTATATGGTATTTATTTTATTTTAAAAACATTACGGCTTGTTGAGGAAGCCAAAGACCAAATAATACTCGCGGCGGTGTAAAAAGTCATTGTCACCGCGTACGTTAAAAAAACATTCCTTTTTGTCATTTTGTAAAACGCTTCGTATAAAAAGGATCCTTTTGTATAAAAGTAAAAGTCAAAGGGGGTTTATACACCGTATAAAAGAAAGTTGTGTATAAAATGAAATATGCCTCAATGAAAGGAGATTGAGACGAAGTCCCTCACAAAGACGGTATCCTTGGTTTAAGGATAAATCAATTACATAATTATGTGTGGCAAATGAATACACCAAATATAATTGGTTATTAAGTGTAAAATAATCAAAGGTCATTAACACATATTCAAAGGATGACATATTCAATAACTACATGTTGAACCCAAAGAAATCGAAATTGGGTTAAGAAGTTCCCTTGACAGCCTAACGGCGTCACCTCAAAATGAGTTGATGAGAGATAAAAAGTGTATCTCATCACTTGGACATATAAGTTAAATCACTAAGGATATATGAGAACATATCCCAACATAACAATATGTAAATTAAAAGACCCAATAAAATATGTCTTTTAAAAAAGAGGAGGCTGAAAGGTTCCCTTACCGACTTGGGTATCTTTCAAAACATACACCCCATGAAAGAAGGAAAATATATCATTGATGTAAATACTCATAAACGAAAGTATATTACACAAAGAGTAGAATAATGGGCAGTACATACACCACTCAATGTAATTTGTGGAAAATGTAGCATAAATCTCACGGGAATAAAAGTGAGATGAAAAATCCCTCACGAAAACTCGGCAGCCTAACGGCGCCACATAAAACTTCCGAATATGGATTGATGAGATCAAATAGGGTATCTCATCACATTACAATATAATGTACAGAAATATGAATATAAAATAACATCCCCCAACATTACAAATATAAGCTTAAAAGAAGTGACATAAAGGAGAGTACTTAAAAAGAAAGAGAGAAGTTAGATCTCTTACGAAAGTTCGGCAGCCTAACGGCGCCAATCAAAACTTCCAAAATGGATTGATGAGAGAGAATAGGGTCTCTCATCACATGAACATAAAAATTACAGTAGGATTAATATAAAATATCATCCCAATAACAAGAAAGATTAGCTTTCAAAGGAATGACATAAAACAGTGTACTTAAAAAGAAAGAGAGGAGTAAGATCCCTTACCTCGGGTCCGACTTGAATCGATCGTTCTTTAATCTCCTGAATAATAAACTTGAGTAAATTTATACTTCCTTAAGAAACATTTTAAAGTTCATTATTCCTTTTATATCACTTATTACCATGTTATAAACATTATTTAATCATTTAATTTAATCATGTTTGTTTTGTCGATATTTGGTTCTTAAGTCGAAAGTGGACTTCTTACAATTACATGTTGTTCGTGTGGTCAAAGGTTCTTCATATCCAAAAATGACATTACTGATTTGGATATCATATATATCATATATATACAGCATATACATGTATTTATAAAATCACATAATCATTTAGAGGAAATAAATGAAATGCACCGTTCATGGAGACGGTAAGCCGTACGTACGCATGAATGCTACTTTCATTTCTATGTCGTATTAATGGAATTAAAACTATATGAGAGGTATGTATATTTTAATTACAGAATTATATTAATCATTTATATGTATCATAAATTATATATATCCATTATATATATATACTTATAATAGTACATTACATTTGGGGATAAGAAATGAAATGCACCGTTCATGGAGACGGTAAGCCGTACGTACGCATGAACGCTACATTCATTTCTATCTCATACTTTAATGGAAAGAAATAATAATTATATATAGGTAAATAATAATTCCAGTATAACATAATATATAATAACATTAAATCCATCCTTTATACGTCCCACGTATGGCATTAACGAATCACATCACTTTGAGGGGGCGGTAGTCCGCACTTCCTAAAATGAAGATCTCGCGTATACCCATAATGGAAGCCATAAAGGTAAGACACAAATGAAAAATAAAGAAGCATAAGTAAAACATAAACATACTATATATCATATATAAAAATATTGACATCATAATGGCCACCTTTGACGGTGTTAAATGAGTATTGAACAATCATCGTTTCGGGAGGCACAATTTCGCCATCCATGGAAACTGTATGTTCTTTAACCATTTGACGTAGTTGTGTGAGAGTGTAGCTCGAATAAATCTTATAACAACATCCTAGTATATTTAATACACTGGTGTTGTTACAAAAGAAATAAATAAAAAGAGTTTATGGGGTGGAGAAGCAAAATAAAACAAATGAACATGAGAGAATGAATTACCTTTAAAAGTGTAACTCCTTTTGATTTGAGCCTAAAGGCTTCCTTTGAAAGGATTATGCCCAAAGGGAATCCTATAGGATGAGGAGAGAGATGTGGAGAGAGTAAAAGGGAAGGGTTTGGCCGAGTCAAAGGCTTGAGGAGTGTGTGAAATGAGGTAGAGTTGGGGGCCTTTTATAAGAGGAGAGGAGGGGCACTTTTGGAAAGTAAAGAAATATTACTTTATTTGAAAATGTGTTTCGGTTTTAAAAGGTCCCAAATTGATATAATTCGTGGATAAGGTGTTAAGGGTTCTAAATCCACCCATACAATATGTTTTGGACATGTGTAGTGCATAGATTTTACATTATCTTTCCATTTTATTTAAATCGTTAAATAATGATGTCATCGCTGCATCATTATTATGTCATAAATAATTTAATTTATTTAATGTCTAAAAATTATAAAACAAATACTATGATGTAGGAAATCTTTTTATCTTTCCAATGACTATTTATAATCAATAATATGACTTGTATAACCCCACTTAAAAATTGTTTTAGTAAAACATATCATGTTTGTGTCATTTTTACTTTTACATTAAATAAAAAGTTATTTATGTCATTTCCCAAACAAAGTGTCTCCATTGGGTCCCAAAGTTGTCCCATGGCTTTTCTTGGTCGTCCATGACTCACCCAATAGGTGTAGGACAAGTCTCATGGTGTTTTCACATTCTTATAATATCATTTTTACCTTAAATTACACTAATTACCTCTAATCGCGATTAAGAACTTAATAAGTTACTATTCACCAAAAAAATTATTATAATCTCATTGAACCACATTTTACTTCTTAATGACAACCATGTATGTCATATTTTTGGAATTAAAAACACAATGATGGCAAAATTTCATTTAAACGGAAAATCAGTCTTTATAAGTACCACTTAGTGGTTTCACTATTCATCAAAAATTGAAGTTTTTCAGAAAATTACCAAAACTTCACCCTAAGCTATATTTGATATTACGAATTCAAAAATTAAGTCTATTTTACAAAATTCAAAACATATAAGTCACATTAATTAATTTAATAATTAATTCCCGCTGTCAGAGCAAATAGCGTATTTTTATGAAAAAATAAGTATCAAAAGATTGACACTAGTTTAAGTCCGATTTCAAAGTGAAATTAATTCCAACGACCACTATTGGATTTAATGGTAAAAATATTTTCTAATTTCACTTTAAAAAAAATTCAAAAGATAATCTAATCATATAAATAAATAATATTAAAAAGAGGTTTTGAATTAAAATACAACATTTTACACTATTCATTAAAAAAAATGAACTTTATCGGAAAGATACCAAAAATTTACACAAAGTAAATTTTGATGTCCCGATTCTTAAGAAGAGCTTTTTTTGGTCCAATAGAATTTATAAGAGTGAAAAAAAACTATATTTAATGACGGTTCGCCATCAAAAGGTGATAAGTGAACCTTTAGTGAAAACTAGGGCATATATGCCTAAAATTGAATTCTTTCCGTATTTTAAGCCTCTATCCTTTATTGGATAACTGTAAAAACATTTAAAAACATATATAATCATATTTTAGTTATTTCTATCCATTCCCTCCATTACAACGACTACATGTTAACTACCATTTAAAATAATATTATTTTATTATTAGAGTGCAACGTAAGATTCCCAAGAAACTCGTTGTTGCGTGTTGGGTACGCCATCGAGCATAGCGTCCCCTTTAAAGTCATTTAAATATTTTATTCACAAATATCGATAAATATGAAATTTCATATTCTTTATTTACCTGGGGTGTTACATCCTTCCCCCCTTTTGGGAATTGCGTCCTCGCAATTTTAAAATTGCGCTTGGAAACATCCTTGGAAGTCCCACATCGGAACAAAAGTCGGTAAAACAAACACTTTAAAATAAAGAGAGATAAGTAAAAAGGTCACCCTAGTTAACCCATACTAGGATTCCAAGTATGAAAATATGGACATGGAGGAAAAAACAAAGGGTCATGTTCTGATGGAGAGTGATAGAAAACATGTTTAGGAGAAAGTTAACCACGAGAAAATCACAAACTTGTGATGGGTTAAACGGTATTCGATTCCCCAGTAGGAAAAGTTAATAGACAACATTTTTGTTTTAAGTTACTTTTTATTGAGGAATTTATTCATAAGGAAACATAATCACTTATCATGTTGACTTTCAACTTTTACTAGATTCCTTAATCAAACTAATATTTTTTCCAAAAGACGTGTATTTAGGGAGACTTGTTCGCATTAAGAGTACTATAATCAAATTCTAGAGAATCACATAATCCAAAAAATAGAACTATATACTTCCCATGTCTTTAGACTTTAACCAAAACCAAAACCAAAAAGGCTAGTACAAGATCAGATAATCCAGAAAAGGATAACCCTTTATAAAAAGAAAATCTATTCTTAATCTCCAAAATTTTTCCAACAAAACCCAAAGTTCAACGAGGACCATTCTATAATCAATTTGTCCATAAAAATCTTCAAAGTAAACCAAACTAAGATTGAAACCCAAATATTTGAAGGATTTAGTCACATAGTCTTCCAAGTTAAATCGTAACATTTATCTCCAAACAACATCAGTTTCTCCTAAAATCTCGTATTAAAAAGCAATTAACCTAATCACATATTCTCCATGATAGGTTATTCATTTTCATAAATAACCCAAAATCAACTTACTCTTAATTCATAAAATCATATAACTAGAATGAATCAGTCAAACTAACCAGGGACTTCACGTAGTCCAGTGGTAGGCGATAAATACCAGTCGCACATTGGTTGTGTGTTCGATTCCCGCAGCTTTGTCCGACGCGACGGGATGTCACACGGTCTACGTTTTGTCCTTTTTCCAAAACTATATAATTCTTAAAACATTCCCCAAAATGAGATAAAATCTTCAAGAATAATCATAACATATTTTAACCTCAAGTTTATCTCATTCCTTTCATTTTCCATCATATCATAGAGTAACCCATAATTACCTAAAAATTAAGTATCATATAAACCCTAATGGTTACCTTAATAATTATTACCTGAATTTCCACATCGGGTTGGCCATATCATACATGATGCATTAGAGAACTCACCAAGGTTGAAGTGGTTGATCATGACTCTTTGATATTTGGTTTAGAACAACCACGAGTTTCCTCATTGAATCCTCCATTTTATCTAGTATCTTAATCAGAGAACCACCACAGTTTCCTTCAAACCTGTTGTCTCTTTGGTGCCTGCTAGATCAATCCATTCACTAAAAATAGAAATGTCAGTGTGAGTATATCAACAAAACCATCATGTACAAATGATGAAGGTAAACACTAAGATACACTTACTCATTCACTTTATCTAAAACTAGGACTCTTTCTGAAATCCTAACCATTATTGTAATGTCACTTGTGCTTAGATAATACCCTAACCTCTAAAGTTAACTAAACCGACCTTCGATACCAACTATAAGGCCCCAGCCTTAAACCTTACTTAATATTGAATTAAATGAGTAATTAACATTGAGGATATTTTCAGGTTTAGAATTTTAGAGAATTAGGATATAACTATTACATCTCAAAAGATTACAAAGTATTCGCTTCTACTAAATTTCCATAAAATAAAAACTCTTTAAAAGAAACATGTATAGTTCCATGTTTTAGGTAGCATGACTTTCCCTTGATCCCATACTTGACCCTATTCCATGCTATGTCCTGTGAAAAACATTTCAAAAACTTGGGATGAGCATAAGAAGCTCAGTAAGGGATACACAAAGAATGAAAACTGTTAGATTTTCGAAACAACAAGTAAACCATGAATACTTTATCAATGTAATACTTTTCACCTTCATGATGTAGTAAATACTTTTCACTGAAAAAAAAGTATCATTACTTACCTTTTTGTAAACAAAGGATTACCATAAAACCCATATAAAGAACACCTAACATATACAAAGGTAACTTGGGACATAAACATACTTAAGTTGAATAACCATATGGTCGACTTCCACACATATCACTTAATGGAATAGCCATACGGCCAACTTCCATACATACTTAATGGAATAGCCATACGGCCGACTTCCATACCCAATGCATTGGAGGATATAACGTAACCACCCGTCCTGGTATTCACGGCACCACCCGTCATATGGTTTATAACGTAACCACCCGTTAAAATTTCCAAGTACCAATACAAAATCATAAAACATAAAACCAATATAAAGTAAAGATAACATTTCCACATTTCAATCACAATATATCATAAATATATTGAAATAATAGAAGCCTTTATCAAAACCATTTTCAATACCAAAATACATAAAAGAGTATATGGTATTTATTTTATTTTAAAAACATTACGGCTTGTTGAGGAATCCAAAGACCAAATAATACTCGCGGCGGTGGAAAAAGTCATTGTCACCGCGTACGTTAAAAAAACATTCCTTTTTGTCATTTTGTAAAACGCTTCATATAAAAAGGTTCCTTTTTTATAAATGTAAAAGTAAAAGGGGGTTTATACACCATATAAAAGAAAGTTGTGTATAAAATGAAATATGCCTCAATGAAAGGAGATTGAGACGAAGTCCCTCACAAAGACGGTATCCTTGGTTTAAGGATAAATCAATTACATAATTATGTGTTACAAATGAATACACCAAATATAATTGGATATTAAGTGTAAAATAATCAAACGTCATTCACACATATTCAAATGATGACATATTCAATAACTACATGTTGAACCCAAAGAAATCGAAATTGGGTTAAGAAGTTCCCTTGACAGCCTAACGGCGTCACCTCAAAATGAGTTAATGAGAGATAAAAAGTGTATCTCATCACTTGGACATAAAAGTTACATCACTAAGGATATATGAGAACATATCCCAACATAACAATATGTAAATTAAAAGACCCAACAAAAGAAGTCTTTTAAAAATGAGGAGGGTGAAAGGTTCCCTTACCGACTTGGGTATCTTTCAAAACATACACCCCATGAAAGAAGGACAATAGATCATTGATGTAAATACTCATAAATGAAAGTATATTACACAAAGAGTAGAATAATGGGCAGTACATACACCACTCAATGGAATTTGTGGCAAATGTAGCATAAATCTCACGGGAATAAAAGTGAGATGAAAAATCCCTCATGAAAACTCGGCAGCCTAACGGCGCCACATAAAAATTCCGAATATGGATTGATGAGATCAAGTAGGTTATCTCATCACATTAAAATATAATGTAAATCAAGAGGAATATAAAAGAAAATCCCCCAACATTACAAATAGGAGCTTAAAAGAAGTGACATAAAGGAGAGTACTTAAAAAGAAAGAGAGAAGTTAGATCTCTTACGAAAGTTCGGCAGCCTAACGGCGCCAATCAAAACTTCCAAAATGGATTGATGAGAGAGAATAGGGTCTCTCATCACATGAACATAAAAATTATAGTAGGATTAATATAAAAGATCATCCCAATAACAAGAAAGATGAGCTTTAAAAGGAATGACATAAAAGAGTGTACTTAAAAAGAAAGAGAGGAGTAAGATCCCTTACCTCGGGTCCGACTTGACTCGATCGTTCTTTAATCTCCTGAATAATAAACTTGAGTTATTTTATACTTCCTTATGAACCTTTTTAAAGTTCATTATTCCTTTTATATCACTTATTACCATCTTATAAACATTATTTAATCATTTAAGTTAATCATGTTTGTTTTGTCGATATTTGGTTCTTAAGTCGAAAGTGGACTTCTTACAATTACATGTTGTTCGTGTGGTCAAAGTTTCTTCATATCCAAAAATGACATTCCTGATTTGGATAACATATTTATCATATATATACACCATATACATGTATTTATAAAATCACATAATCATTTAGAGGAAATAAATGAAATGCACCGTTTATAGAGACGGTAAGCCGTACATACGCATGAACGCTACTTTCATTTCTATGTCGTATTAATGGAATTAAAACAATATGAGAGGTATGTATATTTTAATTCCAGAATTATATTAATCATTTAGATGTATCATACATCATATATATCGATTATATATATGTACTTATAATAGTACATTACATTTGGTGATAAGAAATGAAATGCACCGTTTATGGAGACAGTAAGCTGTACGTACGCATGAACGCTACTTTCATTTCTATATCATACTTTAATGGAAAGAAATAATAATGATATATAGGTAAATAATAATTCCAGTATAACATCATATATAATAACATTAAATCCATCCTTTATACGTCCCACGTATGGCATTAACGAATCACATCACTTTGAGGGGGCGGTAGTCCGCACTTCCTAAAATGAAGATATCGCGTATACCCATAATGGAAGCCATAAAGGTAAGACACAAATGAAAAATAAATAATCATAAGTAAAACATAAACATATTATATATCATATATATAAATAGTGACATCATAATGGCCACCTTTGAAGGTGTTAAATGAGTATTGAACAATCATCGTTTCGGGAGGCACAATTTCGCCATCCATGGAAACCGTATGTTCTTTAACCATTTGATGTAGTTGTGTGAGAGTGTAGCTAGAATAAATCTTATAACAACATCCTAGTATATTGAAGATACTGGTGTTGTTACAAAAGAAATAAATAAAAAGAGTTTAGGGGGTTGGAGAAGCAAAATAAAACAAATGAACATGAGAGAATGAATTACCTTTAAAAGTGTAACTCCTTTTGATTTTAGCCTAAAGGCTTCCTTTGAAAGGATTATTCCCAAAGGGAATCCTATAGGGTGAGGAGAGGGATGTTGAGAGATTAAATGGGCAGGGTTTGGCCGAGCCAAAGGCTTGAGGAGTGTGTGAAATGAGGTAGAGGTGGGGGCCTTTTATAAGAGGAGAGGAGGGGAACTTTTGGAAAGTAAAGAAATATTACATTATTTGAAAATGTGTTTCGGTTTTAAAAGGTCCCACATTGATATAATTCGTGGATAAGGTGTTAAGGGTTCTAAATCCCCCCATTCAATATGTTTTGGACATGTTTAGTTCATAGATTTTACATTATCTTTCCATTTTATTTAAATCATCAAATAATGATGTCATCGTTGCATCATTATTATGTCATAAATAATTTAATTTATTTAATGTCTAAAAATTATAGAACAAGTACTATGATGTAGGAAATATTTTTAGCTTTCCAATTACTATTTATAATCAAAACTATGACTTGTATAACCCCACTTAAAAATTGTTTTAGTAAAACATATCATGTTTGTGTCATTTTTACTTTTACATTAAATAAAAAGTTATTTATGTCATTTCCCAACCAATGTGTCTCCATGGGGTCCCCAAGTTGGCCCATGGCTTGTCGTGGTCGTCCATGACTCACCCAATAGGTGTAGGACAAGTTTCATGGTGTTTTCACATTCTTATAATATCATTTTAACCTTAAAATACACTAATTACCTCTAATCGCGATTAAGAACTTAATAAGTTACTATTCACCAAAAAAGTTATTATAATCTCATTGAACCACATTTTACTTCTTAATGAAAACCATGTATGTCGGATTTTTGAAATTCAAAACACAATGATGGAAAAATTTCATTTAAACGGAAAATCAGTCTTTATAAGTACCACTTAGTGGTTTCACTATTCATCAAAAATTGAAGTTTTTCAGAAAATTACCAAAAATTCACCCTAAGCTATATTTGATATTACGAATTCAAAAATGAAGTCTATTTTACAAAATTCAAAACATACAAGTCACATTAATTAATTTAATAATTAATTCCCGCTGTCAGAGCAAATAGCGTATTTTTATGAAACAATAAGTATCAAAAGATTGACACTAGTTTAAGTCTGATTTCAAAGTGAAATTAATTCCAACGACCACTGTTGGATTTAATGGTAAAAATATTTTCTAATTTCACTTTAAAACCAATAAAAAATATAATCTAATCATATAAATAAATTATATTAAAAAGAGGTTTTGAATTAAAATACAACATTTTACACTATTCATTAAAAAAATGAACTTTATCGGAAAAATACCAAAAATTTACACAAAGTAAATTTTGATGTCTTGATTCTTAAGAAGAGATTTATTTGGTCCAATAGAATGTATAAGAGTGAACAAAACAATATTTAATGACGGTTCGCCATCAAAAGGAGATAAGTGAACCTTTAGTGAAAACTAGGGCATATATGCCTAAAATTGAATTCTTTCCGTATTTTAAGCCTCTATCCTGTATTGGATAAATGTAAGAACATTTAAAAACATATATAATCATATTTTAGTTATTTCTATCCATTCCCGCCATTTCAACGGCTACATGTTAACTACCATTTAAAATAATATTATTTTATTATTAGAGTGCAACGTAAGATTCCCAAGAAACTCGTTGTTGCGTGTTGGGTACGCCATCGAGCATAGCGTCCCCTTTAAAGACATTTAAATATTTTATTCACAAATATGGATAAATATTAAATGTCATATTCTTTATTTACCTGGGGTGTTACATTGAATTCCCCAAATAAATTTAGTATTTCTAAATCTATGTGAATTACCTTGAATGGAAGTGGGGATAGGTGTTGACAATAAAAAAATTCATTATAGAAAAATCACGGGATAAATTCGGAAGCATAATGAGTGTCCATGATGATTCATGGGAGGGATTAATGGGAATTAAATAGGTATATAATCCCTTTTCAATCATATGGTAAATAATATTAATGTGGAAAAAGTATCCTAATATGAATAATGGGTAATAAAAAAGAATAATTTAAAGAATGTGTTCGAATAAAGAGGAGAAAGATAGGATCCCTTACATTTAGAGGGTTCTTCTAAAAGCATGGGAAGAGATCCTTAAGAGATTATGGGAACCTTGGGAAGTATATATAGAGGTAAAGGGGTATTAATTTCATGATCCAATAGTTTATATTGAATATCAATGTGAGTTTTTTGGGTTTATATATCCAAATAAAGGATAATTCATTATTAATTTTGAAACGTGGGTTTTGAAATCTATATGATAAAGTAATCAAAATCACAAACATTATCCTAATTTTTGACAATTTTTTCTACCAAAGTGTAGTTTTTTAATTTTTTTACATGTTTAATAATTTATATCATTAAAATGGTACCCTTGTTTATTTGGGAGTTGGTCCTGTTTACAAATAATATATTTTAATGCCCTAAAATATAATATAGGTTTTGGAGGAATCATTAAGTGTTTATAAAATTAATAGAATAAATTAAAAAACACATTAGTTTAAATATGAAATATATATTTGGGCTTTTATATATTTTATGTAATATATTACATCATTTTTGGGTTATTATGATGTCATAATGCATATTTTATATTTATAACATATTTAATTTTTACTCGAAATTTCGACAATCTCATAAAATCATGAAGAATCACCATTGGATAATTTCATTGTGTTCATTTAAATAAAAATATATTGTAAAAAAAACAAATTATCTAAATGTGATAGTTTTACTTTTAAATAAAAAAACCATTTAGTGAAAAATATTGATTTTTTTACAATAATTTTTTTTGACCCTTAAAAATGTACATTTCACTTCACAAAATAATATTATCATTTACATTTAATAAATATTATTAATAATAATAATTTCTAAGAATATTTTTTATTTTATAAATTCATAAATTTAGAGAAAATATTGTTTTTATTTAATCAATCTATTTCACAAAAAATACAAATTTTGTTTCAACATATTAGAATCTAATTTTTATCAAACTCATTATTTAATATTTTAAAAATTAATATTAAAAAGGGAAAAATATATTAATTTTTTATTGAAAATTAAATACAGAAAATCATATATCTCCATTCTAGATTCATAACCCTTTATTAACCCCATTGAATTCACTAAGGCTAAGGTGTGAAATGGTAAGATTTTCATAGGGTGGTTTGGAAGACATGGTTTGGTTCATGATCTCGATGAGAATGGACTTCTCCCATAATGTTTTTTTACAAGACACAGTTTTTTTAATATATACATGTTATTGGTCAAGGTAAAACCCAATGATGATATATCCATCACAACCTATGATAAATGGGATAAATTGGGTATGATCCTACTAATCGAAGTCATTGCTTCCTTTGTCTATTTCAAAAGGAATTTATCATAAACCTTAATAAACTAGTCTTAATGGTTAAATTACAATAGTTTTATTATCAATGGTAATGATTATTAAATTTCTTTTAAATTTTAAAGGCCATATAATGGTCTAAAATTACCAATGTAGTGCATGTGTTTTATATAAAATCATTACATGATAAGGTAATTAATCATTAAAAAAATGGAATTTCATTTATAATGGTTTAGGTCATTATATTCTTCCCCCCTTCATAAATTTAACCTTTTAAATTTCCATTTCTTACCCTAAATCATATTGGGGTACTTCTACTTTATTTCCTATTATGGTTCCTATGTCCCTTCCTCGTACTTTTTTTTAGAACAACACTTTGACTAGGTGTGTATTCTTGTGTCATATAACCTTTTCACTATAATATAAGATCTTCACTCACTGCTCCTCTCATGATAGATCATTCTCCAATGGAACAACCTCTAGATTCAGTACATATGAGGGGACTATTATGTACTTCTGAAACAGGGATACTATAAAAACCATAGATTTTATTGGTTATTGTTTCAAAAAAAAATTATTTTCTTTGATGTCTTTCATTACGCACAACACTGAGTTTTAATAAAATGTGACATACTATTAATATATTATTATCTAATATGATTGTTATCGTTTATCCATTGGAATGGTGTGTATGAATTGAATTTACACAATTATGAAAATTTATGGTTTAAATTTTTATATAAAATTATTTCTTCATTTTTCCATTTAATTAAAAATAAAAATAAAATAAACCATTTAATTATAAATGATAAATTTTTTTAAAAAACTATTTTTATGATCAAAAACATTTTTTATCTCAATAAATTATTTAAATCACATTTTATGAATTTTTTAATGATATTTATATATTATATATTTGATATAAATTTTATTATTCATATTTTGTGTTTGCTAAAAATGATATTAAAATAAATCCAATTTTACACATAAAAAATCTATGTTTTTCTATAAATATTTTTTCCTTATTCAAAATTATTTTAAAATTAATTTTTTCCACTTTTAGAGACATTATTTTAAAAAATTAACTTTGTTTTTGAAATATTCATGCTAAAATTATCTTGTTGTGAATGTTTTATAATTTTTTTATCAGATAAATTATTCATTGTATAGTGAAAAGTATTGGTTTTTATTAAAAACATTCACTTCATTTGAAGAATTTATGAGGTAATTTTTATTTTAGTATAGTTTTAAAAGTAGAATTACATCATATATATATATCCAATTTATTTCATTATAATAAATTTCATATTTAAATTTGATATAAAACCTTTTTATACTTTTAATTTGTTTTCTTTGGAAGACCACATTCTCATCGCGCTGACAAGTTTAATTTTAAAATAAATTTTTTCACTTATATGAATGTAACTCAGTAAAATGGATTGAATATTTCCAATAATAATAATTATTATTATATAATAAGGTAATATTTATTATTTATCAAAATAAATATTAAAAACTATAAAAATAATTAACATGGTTAAGGTTAAAACAGTTTTATCTAGGGTTAAACTAAACAAGTAAGGTGTAAAATGACATATAAACTTTTCAAAAAACAATTTTTTCCATATTTAGACCATAAAACCTATAAGGTTTTATAATCTCCTTTTCTCATTCCTTAAATTGGAAAACTTTATAATACTTTATTCTTCTCAAAAATTCCATGTTTATCCTCTCCCTACTTATAAAGGGTCACCCCCTATCCTCTCATATTCACACATATAGAACTATTTGGCTCTGAAGATGCCTACCAAAAAATAATCCTTGATTCCATACCCACATTCCACAGGCCTTATTTTTATTATTAATCCCTCTTACATATTATTTTGCTGTAAACCTAATAAGGTTCTCCGAAGAAGAGGTATAATCCTTAAATTTTAATTTTCATTTTATTTATTCCTCTTAATCCTTTAAATATTCTTAAAATATGATGTTATAATAATAAAATTATCTTCAATATACAGAAATTCTAATATTTTAATGGCATGGCCTATATCTATATCCTCTTACATCAAATGATAAATGAATCTTCTGATCATGTGTACAACATATTATCGCCTCCAGAACCGATGGTATTTGTTATCCATCACCATCCTCTCATGAATACATATAATGATTGATTTACTCAAGATATTTATGATATTATTATACTCATTTAATTATAATATAACACCTAACATCTTACCTCAAAACTCATTGAAAAATAATAATGTCGCTCGTGTGTATGATGGACTACCCCCTTTTGAATTGATATGTTGTTTTTTTAATTCCAATTATACTTGGATGGTAATATGGATATATTAAATGAATATATATTATATTTTTAATGTAACTATTATTTATTATTTATATTATCACATATACCTTCTTAAATGAATATAAGGTTTTCCCTTAATTCTAACATGTATAGAACAAATGGAATTTGTCACCATCATGAACACCCAATGTATAAATGATTATTTTGTAAGTTAATAAAGATATTTTCAATGAAAAATATTTTGAAAAAAAATTATGTTTTAAAATGTTTTTTCAAAGTGGAAAGGTTAATTTCCTCTAGAAATATTTTAAATTATTTTTAAAGATTTATTTTTATGTTTTCATGTTTTTGTTTTTAAAAAATGACTTCCATAATATTTTATTAATTATTAGTTTTAAAAAATTGTTGTTTTTAAAGAAAGGTTATTTTACTTAATAAATATTCCAATTTATTTTTCTTTAAAAATCATTTTCCATCTAAGATGGAATCCTTTCATGTTACTTAAGCTTTTATAGGGATATTATCCAATGATTACATTCTTATTATTTCTCTGAATAGTTTATATTTAGGTTGAAAATATGTTTATAAAATCTATTTCTCTTCTATGGGTTATACCATGATAAAATGATTATGAAACCCTCTTATTTATTCATGGGTTATGAAAAAATTAAATGATGAAATCATTATTAAACCGATTTTTTCTCAATAGGTTACTCTATGAAGAAATGTTTATGAAACTAAATTATTTTCATAGGTTCTAATATGCTAAATGTTTTATGATCTTGTGGAACACATATGTACGATTTTCATTATGTGATGGGTGGGACCTATATATCCCTCAAATGAATTAGGTAAATCTTGATATCTCATAATATAAATAGAGCTATAATGGGAAGTGAACCTAATTCAGTAATATAATTTTTCCACAATTATAATCTTGGGAGTAAACCGAGAATACTATGATAGATTGGGGATTGAACCCATTCCACTATGATATCCCAAGAAATGAGCCTTCACTACAATGGAAATGACTTTCTACACTTATTTTTATCCCATAATTCCTTGTATTTTTTCAATGTTATGATCGCATGAATCATGTTCTTTTATTTGAATGTGATTCGTGAATTATTAACTAACAATATTTGTGTCAGGAATCAATATTTTGATCTTTTCTCTATAGGGTATGGTTTTTATTTGTCATTATCATGTTAACATACCCTTATTCTCAGATTGGTTTTATGTATTTCACTTTTTTACCCTTACTGAGAATATAACCTCACCCATACTTATATTTATTATCCTTGGGATACGATGATAGTTATTAAGTGTGATATGTCTATGATTGGTGCTAGTTATGAGTTACTAAGTGGGATATTATGTAAAAGTCTTATGAACCAGTTTTTTATGTCTCTGAGTTTCTATGTTCATTCTACCTTTATAATTTTTAGGCCCATGTCTGTGTAAAATAATGAATATTCATCTAAAAACAAGTAATATATATGTACATATCTAGGGCCATTATAGTTGGTATTAGAGGATATGTTTATTTAATATTTGGAAACTAATATGATAAAACCTTAGTGATATCACTAAGGACATGTCTAAGGAAAATTATAAGGAAAATTCAACATATAAAAAAATATCAAAGAATATAGATGAAGGATAATGAGAGGGGTTTCCTAGAAATACATCTCTGTTTGGATACTAAAAGTGGACTTGATTCTAGAATAGATATACTTAGGGGTAATAACTCTGAAAAGGGTTTGTTGGACTTGACTCAAGGGTTAAATGAAACACAACAATAATCCATGTTGCATAACTGGTTTGGCACTCCCAAGAAATATGATTTGGAAATTAAAATACTCTTTACAAACCATTTTTAAGGATTTTAATAATTACCATGGAAAACCTAGGTTAAACCCAATGTATCATAGATTGAAAATATGTTTTCAATATTTAGACATATTATAATTTATTTTTTGGGATTATATGTTTTCCACTATGGATATTTTTTCTCACACTATGCTTTTTGGTTTTAGTCAATGGTAGGAGCTAGAAGGAACTAGGTTAACATTGAAAGTGATACATAATGTGTATATGATTAACCAAATTATATGATAACTTGATTGAATGATATTTTGATTATTACTTAGTAGTTATCATGATATTTAATTAATAACAAGAACGATAACCAACTCTTATACTCACAAAAAAGGGAAGGATGTAGTTTGTTTAGAGTTAGGGTAGTGGAGACCATAAAGGAAAGATGATTTTATTTACTATATGTTAGGAATTTTAGAATAATAAATCACAGTAATTTCTAAAATGAATGAGAATATTATTTATGATTTTAGAAGAACTGCATAGATTAAGTAATTTCAAATAAAAAATAAAAAGTTCAGTTAACACAATGGATGAGAAGAATGGTTTCCAAAATACTTCATCAATGGTTGAATGTTATAAATATAGAACTAATGGGCATTATACATATCAGTTTCCTCGAGGTAAAGCTCAAGAAACTAATCAACAAGGTAGTACAAGTAATGGATTTTTTTATGTTTAAGATACTATTAATTAAATATTAAAGAAAGGAGCTATTGAGGAATAACATGGTTGATCCTAGTAAATAGTATAAGAATGAATTAGAATGACTGAAGTTCTTATGTATTGGAATTCAATAATTATGAAATAATACATTTTATGTAGAATATTCAGAATAAGGATTTTCTGAAATATATTAAATTGTACTGATGACCTAGAAAAGTGATGTAATGAAAATGTGAAATTTTATGGAAAACATGTGATTAAGGTAAAGATAACCCTTAATATGTTCATTATTTTGAGATAATGATGTTGGAAAAGAATATTTTATAGTATTTTTTACCATGGAACTGATTAATGATGTTTTGACTAAGTGATATATGTTATCTTAGATGGGGTTTATATAGTTTTTTGATTTATGGAATATATTCAATAATCTGTTGTTTTATTTATGGAATTAGGAATAATGTGTGTTTTTATTGAGTTTTTATGGTAATTCAGTTTATTACCATACTTCATGAGAATATATGATCAAGTTATTCACATATTTGGTATGTGACCATTAAGTTTTATTTAATGATATTTAGGGTATTGATATTATATATATATGGGGAAATTTAGTGACCGTATATAAATTTTGAATTTTGGAAGGTTCATAAGGTTAACCATTTATGGAATGGTTTAATTTGACCTTTATATGATGTTTTATATATTAATGTATTATTTCACCATATGAAGATTTATGCATATTGGATTACTTGTGATACTATTTTGTTATGTTGATAATTACAAATAGAAGGAATAACTTATCATTTTGTTATGGATCTTATGATACATTAGTGATTTAGGCATAACAAATTTGTCTTTACTTATTAGAGTAAGAGGTGAAATTTAAATTACTCGAATCAAAACCAAAGGTAAAGTATTTTATGATATAAATGAAATTTAAGCCCCGTTTATATCACTTCCTTTGAAATTATTGATCATAGAAGGATGGTAGACTATCGATTAGTTCTTCCACTGATACTCTCTCATGTTTGTGATGTGTTCCATTTATCTCTCCTGAGAAAGTACATACCCAACCCTTCACTTGTAGCGAACTCATAGTTCATACTACAAGAGCATGATCTATATAGTGATGAAAAATAGTTAATATGATAGATCATGTAGAGAAAGTCCCATGAAACAAGACCACTCACCTGGTTAATGTTATATGGAAAAACCACTAGCTAGAGAAGATATGTGGGATCATAAGGGTGTAATGGGGTAGAATCGTATTTTTTATCATAGTGATAAATTTCAAGGAAAATTTTCATTTTAAGTGGGGTAGAATTTAACACCCCAAGATTTCAAAAAATATTTTTTTCAAATAAATTTAATTTCTTTTTTATCTTTCATTACACATAACACTATGATATAACAAAACGTGACATACTATTAAAATATTATTATTTAATTTGGCAGCTATTTCTATGAAATTAGAATGGTGGGCATGAATAGAATTAAATAAATTATAAAAATATATTTTTTAAACTTTTATATAAAATTAATTCTCTGGCGACCCAAAAAATTTCAATTGAAAATAAAAGAAACAATTTTAAGATAAAGGAAATCTTTTTCTGAAAAACTATTTTTATCACCACAAACATGATTTTATCTAAAAAAATTAAATAAATCACAATGTTGATATAATTATTCATATTTATGTGAATATATATATATATATATATTATTCAATAAAAATTTTAACATTCATATTTTGTGTTTTCTAGGTACTAGATAATTGTAAATCAAATTTTATACTAAAAACTTTATTTTTTTTCTAAAAAGTTTTTTTGTCACCTTATGCGCACTTATTAAAAAATAAATTTTTGATAATTTTAGAAAATTTATTTGAAAAAATAAATTATTTTTTTAAATAATCATGTTAAAATTATCTTGGATTGAAATTATAATAATTTTATGAAAAGATAAAATTTTCATTGAATAATGAAATATTCTAGTTTTTATTAAAAAATAGACTTTTAATTCAATGTATTTACGAGATAAATTTTATTTTAATATGGTTTTAAAAGTAAAATTATTTAATATATATATATATATATTTGAATATAAATTATTTCATTGGAATAATTTTCAAATTGATTTTGGATACAAAAACATTTCAAACTTTTGAACATTTTCTTATTATAAAACTACTTTCTTGTGGGGTCTGTAGTCTAATTTTGAAAAAAAATTCCAATTATATGAATGAATATTTAAAAATTTATAAAATATTTTTAATAATAATAATTAATATTATATAATAATTTTATATTAGTTTTTTGTCAAAATTAATTTAAAATAACTATAAAAATTAATTATCATAGATAAGGTTAGAACGAGATTATCTATGGTTAATCTAAAATGATAAAGATTAAAATTACAAAGAAACTTGTCTGAAAAATATTTTATGTAAATATTGAGACCTTTTAAACTATATTTGTTTTAATGAACTATTATGGATCCTTGGGTAATGTTAAAAATGTCAGTACACTTTATTATATTCAAAACCTCCTTGTGTGTCCTCTCCCCCACTTATAATAGGACACTCCCTCTCCTATCCCCTTCACACATCAAAAAACATTTAGTTTAGAAACTTATAAAAAATAACTTTTTAAATTCCATTAACAAATATTGGAGGCATTTTTTTATTATGAATCTCTATTATGAAGGATTTCTGTGTAAACCAAAAGTGGTTCTCCAAATAAAAGGCATAGTCCTTAAAACTGTGTTTACTTTTTACTTATTCCTCTAACTCCTTAAAATATTCTTAAAATGTGATTATATAATAACCCCAGTATATAAAATATAATTTTATGGTATAATTTTAATTTAATAACCTATATCCATATCCTATTGTAGAAAATGGGACACAAAACTATCAATCTTATTTACGTTGGATTACTACCTCACAAACGGATGTGATTTGTTTTCCATAACCACCTCTCACAGATGGATATAAGGATGGATTTAATATTTATATAAGATATTTTAGAAATTATTATACTTAATTAATTATAATATCACACCTTAGATCTTACCTTCCAACCATTTGGAAAACAATAACATTACTTGTGTGTACGATATACTACAGCCTTGTGAACCGATGTGATGAATTTTTCATTTCTGTTTCAATCAGATGGTAATAAGGATATATTAAATGAATATATATTATATATATAAACATAATTATACTTTAATAATTATAATACGACATATAACTTCATTCTTTCAATTGTTTGGGATACGAGAATGTCACTCATGTGTACGGTAGACTATAGCCTCGCAAAGCAATGTGATTCGTTTTTCACTAATGCTTTGAATTGAAGGTAATAAAGATAAATTTAATAAATATATGTGATAAATATGATGTCATAATTATTATTTAATGTTTAATTATTATATACCTTTCTTTTTCTCCATCCATTAAAAAATAGAAACATCGTACATGTGTACATAAGACCTATCATCTCCATGAATAATATATTACATTTTTTATATCTAAATTTTATGGATTAAATTAAATAAATATATACAGAATGTATATGAATTTTATATCATAGTTATTATTCAGGAAATTATTCAACAATGATCAAAGTAAAAGGATCGAGAATTCCACATCAAAACAAGCATGAAAAACAGAGGAGTTATTACTCAAAACATGATTTTAATAAAGAATTATCAACAAATGGGTAAAAAATGGACATAATTAAATCATATATGGTATTATATATATAATTATTTTTAATTAATATTTTTATAATAGACTTATATTTATTATATAGGAGTTTGTAATGTTTAATAAGGAATTTGAGAATTAAGGTTAGGGATTTATAGCCTCTCTTTTATTTCTGGTAGACAAATGTCATATCCACCACTAATTTATTTTTTTGTATGGTATATACTGACCCTTTGACATTTTATATCATAAATATACTTATTTTCATGATATTTTACATTTTATTTAAATTTTATTCTTTAATGTGGATTATGATTCAAAAGCTACCAAAGTGGTGAGGGATTTTTGTCTTCATTTGCATTCTCTGAGACATGTGTTATTTTATGAACCTATATTCTGTTATGAGGTGAATGTACAAGACCTTATACATGTAATATAATTATATTATTTATTATCATTATATTTAATTTTCTTTTAGTTCTATTATTTCATGGGTCTTACAATTCAATGTTACTAAAGTGGTCAGGGGTTTATGATACAATATCATCACTTATTAGGATTATTTGTGTTTATGCTTCTGATTGTGAAATATTATGATATATATATAAATAAACTCTTTAATTTTATCTGCATATGGTTATGTCTTAAAAATACTTGTTTTACAATCATTTTCATTTCTCTGTGTATTTAATATTCTAAAATAATGTTTAAACAAAAATAGAACTTATTTCTATGTTTAGTTGAAAGCCCTTTTTTACTCCATGTCCATGTCTTATAAAATTGTTTTAAAGAAAAAAATTAATATTCTAAAAAGAATTTTTAAAAATATATTTTTTCATGTTTTACATTTTACTAAATGGTTTTAAAAGTAACTTTCATGTCATTTTCTGGATAAGATGCTTTTGAACTTTTACTGAAAATGTGAAAAAAATATTTTCTTAACCATGTATAGCATAAAAAAAATTCCCCTCTTTCATTAAAATCCAGTAGTATAAATATTCCTTTATATATTTCCAAATTTATTTTAAAATAAAATGATTTTGAAAATGTTATATGTTTTAAAAATTTATTTTCAAAGTGGAAAGGATATTTTCCTCAATAAATGTTTGAAATGATTTTCAAAATATCCTTTATAAATTCTCATGGTTATTTTCCAAGAAATGGATTTCTAAAATACTTTATAAACATCCAATTTTAAAAAATGGATATTTTAAAAGAAATGTTATTTTCCCCAATAAACATTCCATGAGATTTTAAATTCAAAATAATTTTCCACCTAATATGGAATCCTTTGATGTTACATAATATTTACTAAGGATATGGTCCAATGATACCATTATTATTATTTATCTGAGTGGTTTAAGTTTATGATCAAAATATTTTTATGAAACCCATTTTTCATCCATGGGTTATACCATGATAAAATTATATTGAAACCTACTTCATTTTCTATGGGTTGTCCTATGATGAAATGATGAAACAGTTATGAAGTATATTTCTTTTCCACGGGTTGTGCTATGAAAAACGTTTTATAAAACCAATTTATTTTCATGGGTTCTAATATGATGAATGTTTTTTGATCTTGAGTCAAGTTTATATTTTATTTTCATTATGTAAAGGGTGGGGCATATATCTTCCTCAAATTCATTGCGTAAATATTTATATCCCATGATATATGAAGGACTATAATGTGGAGTAAAACTTGTTTAGTAAGGTAATTTTTCTACTATGATATTCTTGGAAGTGAACATTGTCTACTAAGAAGGTTTTTAGATTGAACTCATTCCACTCTAATAACCTTGAAAATGATCCTTGGCTACTATGAAAATTATTTTCTATGTGTATGTGTATTCCAAAATTCCATTTCTTATTTCAATGTTATTATCTTGTGGATCATGTTCTTTTATTTCCTTATGATTAATGTCTTATGACATTCCAATATTTGTTTCATGTCTCAAAATTTTTATCTTTGATTTGAAACTTGTGGTTTTCATATATTATTATCATGTTCTTGTATCCTTATTACCGCATTATTTTTATGCATTTCAGTTGTTTACTCTTACTAGGAATCTAAGATCACCCTTTCTTGGGATTCTTTTCCTTAGTTTATTATGATAGGTATTGTGTGTGATATTTCTAATAAGGTTTCTAGTTATAAGAAGCAAAGTGGGATATGATATAGAACTCTAATTAACAAGTTGTTTTTTTCAATGTTTATAAAGGAACTATACCTTTATGATCCTAAAAATTTTGTTTAGTTAATGTAAAAAAATATTCAACTAAAAATATGTACTCTCTATATATGAAAATATTGGGTTGTTGTAGTTAAATGGAAAACAGCATGTACATGATTTAGGTTTGGTGGGATTGATATCCAATGGGCCACTACTCTAATGTGATCAATGATCTAAAAGGGGATGATGTTTCCAGGACTAATCTTTCACTTCATCCCAAACTTTGTAATGTTTTTTCCTGGTGATAGATAAAAGAAACTTTTATCTCTAACCGAAAACTCTATGGCTCGTTGATGGTTTTATTTATATATTTTATATTAACTTTCTGTGGATATAATATAATGATGAATGGTTTGAACCTCCTCTATCATTTCTTAGAAAATACCACGTTCATTAATCTTCCACTCTACATCTTAATCATATCATGTCGAATCCTAACCACTGTTCTGATACAGAGCTTTTTAAGGTGCCATTTGAATTCTATAACTGAAAATGTAGTTATTTGAGAACTTCATTAGGGGTAAGGTGTTGGTCCTAACATAATTTGAGATCCATTAAACATGATCCCATCATATCTTATAGAGTATGAATGGTTCTTTTATACTATCTATCCATCTAAGGGAGATAAGAAACTCTATATATCAGTTCTGTATCCAATTCTTAATGATAGATTCTCAAAAACCATGAGTTAATCTTTATATCTAGATCAGATATAATAGATAGTGTAAATCAATGAAATATTACCACTTCCCTTATGTATATCATGGTGAGTGGGTCAATAGAGAAATATTTCTTGGTATCTATGAAATGCATTGAATTGTTAAGGAGATCGACTACCACTAAAATGATGTTATTGCCTTTAGGGGTATCGGGGAATCCTATGATGAAATCCTACGTTATTTTTTCCCATTTCCATACTGGTATGCGAAATGGATTGATCATACTCTTATATTTTTTCATTCCTTCTTTCCTTATTGGAATACTAAGAATCAAGATACAAACTGTCAAATATATATCTTTATCGTATCCCACCTAATTGATTTTCTTCATGTATCTATACATATTAATTCCTCCATGATGAGTGGAGAAGGTTGAGCTATACACATCATATAGAAGTCCCAAAAACAATTCTAGTTTTTATGGGACATATATATAGGTTTCAGACCTTATAACTTCATCTTTATAAAATTTGAACTCCAAATTATTATATATCTTTTTCTATAGCACCATATCATCCTTATTATCAACCATGATCCTATATAGAATATATAATAGAGAATTAATTTGAGAAAAGTAGGATGATTATCCTTTTATTGTTCCCATGTCCATAATATGTATTCCCCAGAAGATTGGATCCCCTGAAATACTCATCATTGATATTTTTTTAGGCTCCTTTCATCTTAGATCATCTTCAACTTTGTTCTCTTTCCCGATATGGTAATATATTGAACAATAATAAACCTTAATCATATCTAACCAAAATTCTTGGTGTATATTATGCTCATTTTGTGAAAATATTTACTTGATCCTTTTCTAATTTGTATATATGTCACACTTCTCCCCATAAGGAATACATCGCCAAATCTTAAAGGAAAAGATCATCGCATCCAATTCTATATTATGTTTTGGGTAACTCTTCGCATGGATCGTTAATTGGTGGGAGGAATAGGATATTTATTTTTTATCTTTTATGACTACATAACCCAATATATTTTAGGATACATCACTATAGATCACAAATCCTCCCCCACTTGTGGGTAATGTGAGCATGGCTGCAGTGGATATCCTCTTCTTTAACTCTTATAAGTTATGTTAAAATTCATTAATCTATACAAGAATGAAAACATTCTGAGTTATATTTGTTAGTTTTATTGATGATTATTAAAAATTTCTCAAAAATTGATCATACTGCCTAGCTAATCTAATGAAACTGTATATTTCCATCGTAGAAGTTGGTAATTTCAATCATTCAATTACATTAGATTTTTAAGGATCCAAAGATATCCTTTTTGGTGATAACACGCACTAGGAAGGTTAATTTATCCATCCAAAATCACATTTAATTGACATAGAAAATAAATTTTCCTTTTTCCAAGTCTCTAGTAGAGAATTCTAATGATCCTCTTATTCCTCCATGATTTTGGAGTAGATTAGAATATCATATGCAATGGCTGCCAAATATTTTTTAATTTGATACCTAAATACTTTATTCATCAATTCCATGAATATTTTTAAGCATTATTGAGGAAAAATGGAATCACTATGAACTCATAGTGCCCATATATTGTATGAAAAGTATTATTGGAAGTATCCTCTTTCTTCGCCTTTACTTGATAATATCCCAATTGAAGATCCACCATGGAAAAGTATTGGGATCCATGTAGCTGAATTAAAAATTCATCAATCTATTGTAGATGATCCTTTTCTTTATCATGGTCTTATTGAGTATATGATAATCAAGGCAGAGATTCATTGACCCATCCTTCTTTTTCAAAAAAAAAAGAAGAGTGCATCCCATGGTGAAACACTTGTGCATATAAATCCTTTATCCATATTCTCATGTAATTGATTCTTCATCTTATCATGTTCAATGAAATAAATTCAAAATGGGATTTAGGATTTTGGAAAAGAGTTGAGTATGTTATAGATTAAGAACTCAACCTCACAGTTATGATGAATACTGGGTAATTATTTGAGAAATGAATCAATCAATTCCCTTACAATGGGTAGGTCATCAGGCATGATCTTTTCAATAGTCTCAATCATTTGACCTAGTTACTCTTTCCCAAAAGGAAATAATATCCACACGTAAGATTTTTCACTAAATAAGACTCATCTTAATCCTTATACTTGTATAGAATATGAGGGTGATTTTTGATATGAATGGTCATTTCATTATATTGGAAATTTATTTTGGATTGATATAAAAAACCATTTCATACCCAGAATTGCATCAAATTCCACTAAAGAGAGTATCACAAGGTTCACTAGGAAATTATTCCAACAAATTTGGATAGGTTATGAGTTAGATTCTTGGAATGAAACAATTGACCAATTAGTCTTCTTCACTGATAACTCGACTTCCATGTTTTAAGGTGGTGTTTGAATAGTTCTGTTAAACATGTGTGCTATGAAAGAATGCATACAACCGTAGTAACCTAGGATATTTATAATTAACGAATGAATGATAATAATTCCTTTCAATATTTAATTCAAGTTATATTAATTTAATTCTTAAAAAATATATTTATGGGCGAGAAAATTAAAAATATTACACACAAAAATAAAGGCTAAGAAAATTATTGGCATAGCCGATAAAAGATATATATTCATTAACATATGAATTTTGGGGTTTTAATCTATGTTATCCATGATCAATTTCCTAATATTAAATATTATGGGAATTTTTCCCTTAAAAATTGTTCATAACGGGATTGTTAATTTTCAAAATAATATCCCATAGGAGTGAAAAACATGGTGTGAAACAAGGACCATTGTCTTTCACCAGGTAATGATTGAGAGCAACTCAATGCACCATTTTCAGGAATAATACCCTTATATACAACTATTATAGAGCCACATCCACTTATATTATCATGAATGGAATTAATTTTATTAGAATCCACTTACACTATTCATTACCAAAATTTGGGGATTTTTTTATATTTTTATTTTAATCCCTAACGAATTTCACTAGAGAATTCAAATTTAAATCCCCCAAAATAACTATACTCTTCCTATGATACCAACTAAGACAACCCATATTTTATTACACTGAATTTCATGATTTATGAAAAAAAATCACACATAGTAAATCCCATAAGATCATGAGTTTTTGTGTCATTGGGAAATTATGTACATATCATAGAAACTTGCTATAAAAGTATAATTAAATTATTAAAAACATCATTACCAAACTCTTATAATTAAATCATTCTTATAAAACCATATTGGACAACTTGGCAAAGATTATAAGAAAGGGGTGAGCTATAAATACTAGTAAGGGAATAAAAAAATAATATCATAAGGTAATTTAGAACATGGGACAAAATAGGAATATCATGGTAACAAAATAGGTGTGAGAACCATTATCTTGAATAATGAGGCATGATATAATATGATAACATAAAGGCAACATGGGAAATTGGAAATGATATAAATCCTTCCATAATAAATATAAGTCAAGGATAAACACTAAGACAACATAACACAATGTTATTTGGATAACCTCCCATGCACCATACATGGAATATAATGGGATAAAAACCTTACCCAATTCATTGGAGGGGTATATAATTATTTCCCCATCTATCACATTCATATCATGTACATGCATACATGTGCAAAAATTCTTGGATAATTTTGGAAAAATATATATATAATGATTCTTATTAGGGATTAATGCGACTAAAAGCGGTATATCATCACTTGGAAATCATAAGGGAAATAATAATAATGTAGAAAAACATACCCCACCATGAAAAAATTTAAATCAATGGGAATAAATTAAAGAATGTTCTTGAACAAATAATAGGAGAGGATCCCCTGCCTTGAGATGACACTTCTAAAAGCATGGGGGTGCTTCGTAAGAGCATGTGGGAAGCTTGAGAGGGCTATAGAGAGGAAAACATAGTGTAATTTCATGATATAATGGATTTTAATTAAGATAAATGGGTGTTTGGAATGGTTTATATAGAAAAAATAGAGGATAATTCTTTATTGATTTCCAAATTTAGGTTTTGGACTCGATATGATAGAGTTATAAAAACTAAAAAATTCATGATGGTTCTCTCCCATGGTTTCTCTAAAAGTGTATTTTTTCATTATTTTAAAATTTTAAGAACTAATATCAATAAAATAAAACCCATGGTGATGTGTAAGTGGGCCATGTTTATAAATAACTGATTTCAAATCCTTGAAATATAATATTGGTTTTGGAGGATACATTAATGGTTTATAAAATTACCGAAATAACTTTAAAAAAATATTATTTTAAAGGGGAAATGTATATTTTGTTATTTATACTTTTCATTTCATATAGTTCACTGATTTTGTGTCATTATGGTTACATAATCTTAACTATACATTTACACTATTTTTAATTTTTACCCAAAAATTCAGTTATCTTAGAAATTTATTAAAAGACCAATGTCGGATAATTTCGACATTCTAATTTACAAAATAATATTTCTTACATCAAAATAATTATTTTAATATTTGAATTTAATCTTTTCAATAAAAATTCACATTTATTATATAATAATAGTTTATTTACAATAAAAGGTTTTGAATTCTTATAATAATTACATTTTACTTCATAAAATTATATTATCATTTATATCTAATAAATAATATTTTATAATAGTATTATATTTATGTATCATTTATTTCAAAAATTCTTAAATTCATAAAAATTGGTTTCTCGATTAAAACTATATATTTCCCCAAAAATAAAATTTATGATTCATCATATCATAATCTAATTTTTTTAAAACTCTTTATTTAAAAATTTAAAAATTAATATTAAAAAGGTATAAATATATTCATTTTTATTAAAAAGAAGATATGAAAATTCACTTTACGATAATCCCAATACATATCCCTTTATTACAATAATGAATTTCCTAACTGTAAGTTGTGTAATGGTGATATTTTTATAGGTGGTTCGGTGAATATAGTTTTGTTCATGATCTCAATGAACATTAAATTCTCCCATAAACAGTTTTTATCGAGCTAGAGTTGTTGAATCTCAGCTTGGGATTGTTCAATGAAAGAAATTGTGATTCTATCTCCCATAGAATCTATAATAAATAGGGTTCATAGGGTTCAATCCTATTGGTCAATACTATCACCTCCTATATCTATGTCAATAGGACATTATCATAGACCTTAATATACTAATCTCAATAGACAAAATAAAATGGTTATACTATCAATGGTTATGATTTTTAATGATATTTTAAATTTGATAGACCATATAATGGTCCAAAATAACCAAATTAGTTCATGTTTTTATATAAATTCCTTACTTGATATGGTATTTAATTGTTGAAAAATATTACTTCATTTATAGTATTTTAGGTCAGTGAAGTTCCCATGGATGGAATTAATTGGTATGAGTTTGTTATCCATGGTAATCAATATAAAATAATTTTTTTTGTGAAATATATGTTTTTTTAGTGTGTTCGGATTAGAATGTTTAGGTTTTAAATGTTTGATTAGTGTTTTGGATTGAGATAGATTGGGGATGGGTTATTATATTTTTGGGAGGTGGTAATGGCCCAAGTATTCGGGTGAAGTAATATAATCTAGTTCTCAGGTCATCCATATGTATTTTTACCCAATATTATGGTCTAGGGTATCAGCATAGGATTAGAATTTGGTTTTATGAAGTTTATATGGGACCATATCTTCAATTATATAGAAGTCACAAAATCATGTCATAGTGTAGGAGATCATGTCATTGAAAGAGGATATGTCGTATTAAAATTTTCTATGTAGGTTTATAATCATATGAAATCCAAAATCCACCATATAACGATGAGTTATTTATAAGAATATATTTGGGGGATGGTCGAGGACTACATTGCATCCAAAGGAATTGAGGCATGGGAAGGGTCTACGTGAGATTAAAACTTGAAGAGTAAGATTAAAAATAATGGCTTATGGTGAATATGATTAAATATGGGTGTTTGTATCAGGAAGGGTGTCAAATAGGGTCACATTACTCCATATGGATGTAGATCATGATGTATTGTGACCTTAGCATGGGTTCATTGAGTTTTTGTTTCTCTGTGGAATATATATCAAAATGTGATCCTGTGGTCACACAGTGAGGGATTTCTAGAAATGGTGGTGCACCATGATCCCTATGGGTCCTGCTAAAATGGAACATCTTTAAAAAATTCATTTTTAATTAATTATTTTATTATAATCATAAAATATGGTCTTATCCTAATTTTTTGAGATTATAAGGTTTTTTATCCTAAGGAATATATTTGTGAATGGAGAACTATTCATGGGTGTGCATTTCAATTTTCTCTCATTGTTCTATTACGTTATTTTTATTGATCCCTAAAATAGGTATTTTTCAATATTTCATGTTTTTTTATTTGATTGGAATCAATTAGGATATTAAATATGTAGGCTCTATCTATTACCAAGTGTGTGGTTCTTATCTATTTCATGTGTTATATGTTTCTTAATTTTTCATGTGATTTATTGGTGTGGGTAGGGTCAGGTGACCATCTAGGAATGGAACCACATGTAGGATTTGTGGTTCATGAGAGATTCTTATAGGTAGTCTCATATGGTAAGTAATAGATTTGTCTTAGTATTTCCTGGTTTGATTTTTTGTGTGGTTTTATGGAATGATGGTGTGATGTAACAAATTGTCCGTGAAGTTATTTATGATGTTATCGTTGATGTGGTTCCATGGGAACATTATGGTTGTGACCCATATTATTATATTCGATATTGAACAATTATGATGGGAAACATAATTCTCTAATGAGATGAACATGGTGTTAACCATTATCATCGGGGGTGGTGAAGGTTCTCCATGATATGGTTTTAGGCTCTTGGTGACTACTGATCACTATTGGGATGAGGTTATTAGGGTCATGTTTTCACATCATAGGGCCCATGATGTGGTGTTGACCCATGGTTGTTAATGGTATCCTCTATCAATTAACCGACTTATGGGTGACAATTTTGACTATCGTTTAAGAGGATATATTCATAGTAGGTGGTCACTGGATCAAGGGGATGATTTAAATCATCATTTGGGAGTGGGATACTCACTATATATTTGGGATATTTCGGGTTTAATTAGACATCTTGGTAAATAATGGGTTTCCTCACACCTTGGGTTTCATTTGTCTATTAATTTACTGGTTGGAAGAGGGTTAAAATGACTATGGAACTTGTGATGAAATTGTTGGGTGTGCCTTTGAGTGAGCATTCTTGTCTAAAAATGGTTTCATTGGTTATGGGTGTGAATATTCTATAATGTGATATGAAACTAAATAGATAGTATTGAGAACTTATGTTATAAAAGATTTTGGGTATCTCATCTAACTCTATAACTAGCCAAAGTTGGTAAAGGATTTTACCCATTACTGGTTGAGCGTGGCGAGGAGTGACTTTTTCTTATTATTGGTTTTTTATTTCATTTTTTCTAAATTCATATATGTATAGATATTGTCAACGATCACTATTTGTGGGGCCCTATAATGTTTATATTCACACCCTACATTGGACCTCTAGGACACACGTCGACTTTATAAATCATGGAATAAGTAAGGGTAAGGTCTCTTCATTAGAAGTCTAGTAAATATAGAGATAAAAATAATTGATGGTAAAGATTTTTTTTGTTTTGATATGGACTTGGTGGATCCTTAGTGGTGGTTTTATGTTACTTTTTATTACATTTAAGCATGTATTTTTATGATCATCACATGTTTTCTCTTGTTTTCTTTTTTATGACTAGTATGATGTTTGAGATATGCATTTTATTTATAAAGTTACATATGGTTTTTTAATCCTGTGATTTTATCACATTCCTTTATATTTATTTTTATGCTTATATTGTTTCTTTTTGTTTTATATTTAGAGGTTATATTCTCACCACTATCACCCCTTAAAATCTCACTACTAATCGATAATATTAGGAAAACAATGAGGAGTTACTAAGGCTAATTGGTCTCAGGTTTGAGTGTATATTTCGAAGGGTATAATATAATAATAACCTATCCAATAAGAAAATCTGGTGATATTTTCTTTAAAGTCTGTAAATTATATAAAACTACTTATTTCTTATTTCTTTACATTTTTCACGACGATTAATTTCTTAGAATTTTTGGTAGATTATTTCTAGTTATAGGTGGGATTTTCAATGATGTGGTTGAGGGAAATATTGTGCACAAAACAAATTTTTTAATGTCTTCATAACCATTAAATAACACACACTAAATGTGTCCATTTAAAAAATTTATTTCATAGAGAAAGAATTATTTAATTGTATTAATGTTTTTTATAGGAAAAATGTTATGAAAAATGTTATCACTGTTAAAATTGATGAATTATTTTTCAATTAAAGTAGATAAGTAACTGGAAAAAATTCATTATCAAATAATTAACCATATTATCTAGTTCAATTAAAATTGGTTGGTGATATAGTGTTAAAATATTTTTATTTAAATTAAATTTTTAAGGGGTTTTTCTTATAAAAGTCGTGTATATTTCTATAATATTCAAAAACATTTCAGTGGGATCTGGTGATATTAAGGTAGTAAAACGATGTAAATTTTTTTATTCTCCCTTCCCAGACACTATGTTAATCTTAATGCAGTACTAATTGGAGAAAATATTCCTTGTTTCCTAAATTTTGAAATAGTAAATTTTCAACTTCAAAAAGATATTTTTATAGTTATATTTTTTGTGTGGGTGGAAGAGGATCATTAGAAAAAGAATCAAAAAATTCTTGAAATATTTTCTTACAAAGTAGTAATATAGTAACTAACTTGTGGGGCTTCCAAAATAAGAAAAAAATCTTCTCACTGACCATTGTTCAGATTTGAATATCCAATTTTAGATAAGGAAATAAAATTAATCACTACATGAGTGGAAACACATAATTTTAAAATTTTTAATTAAATTATTTTCTTTCAATTATTTGTTCCATTTTTTATTTTTATTTTGTTTATTTATAAATATTTTAAAATAAAAAATAGTCATATACTCCTTCTATACATGTAATTACATCCTGGCACACTCACATTCCTTGATTTCATATGAATGGTATCCACCAAAGAATAAATCTCCTTGAGAATTCTATGTTTCCATAGTTGTGTCACTACATTATGTTAATGTATTTTGGAATTAGTCTACGAATAAAACACTTTCAAATCATTATTATGTCCTAATACATTATTTAATCATCTCCATAGCTCTAAAATGGATTTATCATATTGAAATTATTTTTTATTTTTTATCTATTTATATTATAGGTTCTTAAATGGAAACAACTAGTCTAAATTTTTATCTCAAACATAGTGGATTATCATGATTTAATTTGAATGGGAAAATAAAGTTATAATTCCATACATTGGAATAAAAATATTATAGAATCTCAAACTTCCTAATAATTCCTGCAAATATGAATATAAAAATTCAAGCATTTATCTCATATAACTACTACACAACATTTGATAACAAAACAATTGAAACATTATTCTTATAGGAATTTTCTTCAATTATATGCAAAAAAACATTTTATTTCATCATATTTTGTTATTGTCACACTATATTCTTCACAACACATTTTAACATATAATTAATTCATAATAATAAGTACATTGTAATTTAAATATAAAACACCTAAATCTATATGTAAAATTTTAATTCTATGGGAAATTTATTATTTTTTAAATATTGGTACACTAATTCAAAAAAAAATTATAAATTTAAACATGGTTATTTAATTATTTAAATTTAGTGTTTTAATTTAATACATTAAATCATTATATTAAATTACAATAACTCTAATTTTGTGACCAGGATAAAAAAAGAGTAAAAATTTGGTTACCATTTGGATTTAATTAAGAGGATAACCCAATTCAATGAAAAATAGTATGACTTATCTTAATTTAGTTTATTTTAAACATTATTATGGGATGAAATACATATTTATTTTATGTTTATGGATAACAAAAAAATTTATTATATCTTTTTATACTAGTTTTTTTTAAAATAAAAAAACCATTAATTTAGAAAATACATACCCACCATTGGGTTAATCATTTATGAAAATTTTGAGTTTAAGTGTGCCCAGAAGGGTTTATCTTTTGTGTTACACTGAATTATTTTATTTCCTCCAAAATTACCCTATTTTTCACAAATAATTTTTTTTAAATCATTTATTTTCATGAATTAAAAGTATTTAATACTAGATAATTTTTTGTTGAGTTGTTTTCCAAGAATTACATCTAAACCTATTATTTTGATGAATCCCAAAACACTCTTTCTTTTACATGTAATTACTTGATGTTTTTTTAGTTATATATATTTATAGTTTTATTTTCATAATCACATGATCCAAAATATCTCTCTTAAGCCATAAACTTTTGGATCAATGTTAATTCATATGAACTAATTTAAAATGAAGATAATTTTAGAAATACTGAATTTTTTAGAGGTTCTGACTATACATAAAGATCTCAAAATATTCCATTTAAATTTAGTTACATTAAAACATTATAACTAGAAGATTTTGAATTTAAGTAAAATTGGATGAATACACACTAGTTGAACTTCACTAAATATATATGAACCATATAGATTCTTTAATTCCCCTATTTTCATGTATTTTTATGAGTCTTTTCTAGTCACAAATAAGGAATATACCCTAAGAGGAGGTGAATTAGGGTAATAAAAATCATAATAAATTCATCATAATTGTGATATTGTTCCAAATTTTATGAGTATAATCTTCTCTCTCCCTTAAAATCACTCCTAGTTAATTAAAGTGATAAATAATGAACACATAAGTTTTTACGTGGTTCACAAAAACAAGATAATACAAGAGGCATGGAAGGAAATTTTTTTATCTCCTAATAAACTAATCAAACTGATTTTTTTATATTAAAAAATTAGTTATACACACTAACCATATGGATCAACTATCCAAAAAATCTCTTGAAATACTCACTGCACTTATTCATGGTGAGGAATACACTAATCCTCACATGATGTTATGTTCTTCCATGAAAGATAAATTTTAAAATACACCTATAATTGTTTATCACTGCATCAAAATTATGAAAAAATGTCATTAAGTGAGAGAAATACAAGCGCCCCATATACTTCACCACTAATATTTCTAAATATAAACATAGAATCTACATCTTCATCTTTCCAATAATAAATTAGATTCATTTCTCTTTCAATTCTTGGAAAGAAAAAAAATCTTTCCTCTTCTTCTTTTTTCCTTCTCTTGAAAAATGAAAGAACTATCTCTTTCTTATATCATCTGTATCCCCTAAAAACATGATCTCATAATTTTTATATTTCTTTAATTTTATCTCTACTGAATTTTCTATATTTTACCAAAAAATAATTATATATCTGAAAAAAAGGAAACAACCATGTTCAATAGTGATATTTTCTCAATGTTGAAAACTCCAACCAAATTTGATAAAATAATTGAGATGGGACATGAATTTAAAATTCACCCATATCATGTTGTTGAAACCTATACATCATCACCTAATATTCACCATGATGTGGTTTGTGTGCTTAAAACCATATTACATAATCAGCTTTAATCAATCATAAAATAATCAAAACAATATGGTTTGAACCTACTTTGATTCGTAGATCGATTTTCCCCACTAAATGTTAGAACAAGAGTAAACAATGTTTTATATTTTATCAAAATAACAATGATTGGTTTTGTATAATCATATGAATTCTGTTGAACTGGTAGTTAATCTTATGATTCTTGTCCAAACCTTACGATAATCTTCCAAAAACCTTACAAAGGTCCAAGTAAACATTATAAAATCACATCCCAACCATAATAGAAGATTTCAATAACATTATGAGGTCATGTACTAACCTTATTAGGTAGCACCCATTCCTTATGAGAAACACTCTCCAACCATAAAGGATCATGTCCTAACCGTATGAGGTAGAACCCCATCCTTAGAACAATATTCACCAAACTTATCATGATATATTACACATTGAAACCCTAACTCTAGTAACCTAAAATAAGGGTTTAATTTATTAAATAGGTATAATATATAAGGGATCGCATCATGAAGGATTGATCAGTATCATAGTCTTGGAAAACAATATGAATACATGACATCCTTATTACATTAAAAGATAAACACATAGCATGAAAAACATTCATGATTACTTGAAAATAATTAAAAGATTAATTCTTCATATATTAGGGAAGGAAAGACAAAATAAAAGGTGATCTAAAATTCACAGTAAGAGTTTCATAAAATGGAATCTATCATGAGTTGATTAAGTACTAAAAATATAGCACAGTTGACAATCAATACATAGGACATGTAATCAATAAATTGAGATTCAAAATGCATCAATGTAAAATCTCAATGTAATAATTCAAATATTAATAATGTACATGTATAATATTGGACCTGATTATGTTACCATCCTGTCCTCAGGGAAATACATTGTGGACCTTACCATTAATTCCTTATCACAATACATTTTAAATAATGGGTTGGTATAAACAAAATACCTACCTATTTTGTATATCTATTGATCTAATGATACCTGTCGATGCATCAAGGGGGTATCTATAACCAAGAATCAATCATAACATTAATATATCAAATTCATTTATCACATATTTAATCAATAATATAATACATACTCAATATGCTTTCTTAATAAATAAATATATTTATTGAATCAAAAATATGGAATGAAAATATTTCCCAAATAATTTATATAACATTGTTAATAACTTCCTTAGACTAACACAATATATGGAAATGGGATATTGTTAATAAAAAATTAAAATGATAAATTTATCCATGATTTTGAAAACATGGACAAAAAGACCATGAAGGATGATAGAAAACCATAAATCCATAAAGGGTGATAGAAGGCCATAAATTCAACATAATGAATGTTTTTATGTAAAGGAACATTTTTTAGAATTATAGATAAAAATTAAAGTGAAATTTTAAAAATAACCTTTTTTAATATTTTTTAACATTTTAATAAAAAAAGGTTATAAATCATTTCAAAATTTCTTTTCAACATTTTACAAAAAAAAATTCTTATATAAAAATTTAAAAATTATGGAATAATAGGAAATGTATTTTCTTTGAAAATCCATATAAAACTGTAAAGGAAACTAAATAAATAGTAATGGTTATAGATGTGTGAAAAATTTTCCATTCTATATACATTAAAATAGTTCCTTTAAAACTCTTCTTGAAAGTGTAAATTATTTATTTATAAAAAAATTAAAAAGATTCATTTCAAACTATTTAAAATTAAAATAAAAGTAAATTAAAAAAGTTATTTAATGAACTTTTATGTATAGATAAAAAAATTCCAAATACTTTTAAATACATTTTCATGGAAGATAAATATTCTTGACCTAAACAAATAAATCTGGTCGATTGTTCTTAAAACAATTCTTTTGGCCTTTGAGTACCAAAGAGAAAAAAAGTTGGAATAAAACATGTAAAACCAAGAAATAACTTGATGTTAATAAAATATATGGGTTTTAATAAGATAAAGAGAAAATAATTCTTTAAAATTTAATTTAAACTTTAAAAAACCTGAATAAGAGTAAGATTATAAAATTAACCATTATAGCTTTAACTACTTTTGAATCAATACCCTTTAGAAGATAAAAAATGAATTAAAATTTTAAATACCATAAATAATGATAAATTCCTGATATATTATTTCAAAGGTGTATTAAATATAAAATAATTTGATATTTTATGATATATTTATTTTAAAATAAATTTAATTTCTTTGATATCATACACTGCACACAACACCGAGTTTAAACGAACCACAATATACTATTGAAATATTATTTAAATTTGACTATTGTATCATATTCATTAATATTGGTGCGTATAAATATGGCTAAAAAATTATGAAATTTTTAATGTTTTTAAGGATTTCATTAGTTATTAATTTATTAGAAATTTCAATCATATTAATTTAAAAGGAATTTTTTCTAAAAAAAATCATGCATGCAATATGTTTTTAAATTAATAAATTAGATTAATTACTATTAGTTAATGGTTTTAATTTAAGATATATATTTTATATTCAATACAATCTTTTATAATTCATTTGATATTTTTTCCTAGGAATGGGATAATAATAAATTTCATTTTATTCATTAAAACTACATTTTTCTAAAAAGCGGTTTTCGAAAACTTTTGTCCACACTTTATAAAATTAATTTATACCACTTAAAGAAATTTAATATTGAAAATTTGATTCCATTTTTGGAATCAAGAGTTTCAAATTTGGTAAATACACCACTTTCATTTTTAGTCATTATGCATAGAAACAATTGTAAAATTTATCACCTTAGTAAAGGGTAAATAAGGTAATTATTATTAAAAACAAATGTGGTAAGGCTTTAAAATTTATATTAAATTTTAAGGTAACTTATTGTATGAATTTAATTCGATAATTATCACTTTATTGTTGAAATAATGCTATTTAATTGACGTTTTTCTTTAAAATAACCTATATAATATATAAAGTAATGAAATTTTCATAATGTCACTCTCTTACATCAAAATATATCTTGTTTATTCACATAGAGATAAAAGAATTTTTTTGAATGAATATTAATGGTAATTTTGAGAATAATGAATTTTTTTTCATGATAGTAATTTATTTATAATTTTTATTGATTATATAATTAACATAAATTCTTATACAATGCTAACATGGAATTTTTTTAATTAATATAAAAATAAAATAAATGATTTAAAAATATTAAATCTAATATAATTTGATTAATTCATAGTTTTATATTTATTTTATACATTAATATAAAATATTATTTATTTTTTAAAAGATTATATTATAATTTCATCATTTTATTAATGTATTTAAAGTCAAATTTAATAAATATTATCCAAAATGATAATAATTATATTTTATAAAACAGTATATAATTAATTGAATTAAAAATAATGAAAATATTGAAATATGACACAGGAAAAAATATAATCTAAACTTTTATCCATTTTCTATTTATTAATCAACTATTAAATTATAATTAAATATTGTAATATTTTATGATTGAAGATTTTGTTATCTTGGTTATGGTTAAAATAGGTTAACTAATGGGATAAACCAAAATATAATGTTTAAAATACAACTTAAACCTTTCAAATTTTCATTGGTCGATTAAATCTCAGCCATATCCTTTCTTAGATTTAAATATATATCCATTTGGAAAATTATTTCATTATAATAACTTAGTTATATTTTAATATTTTTTTATAATTTAAAGTGTGTCATTTCCCCCCCTATTAAAAGGATATTTCTTCCTTATCTTTTTTACACCACATTAAGCAACATAGATCAACCAATACCTAAAAATTTCTCATATAAACATAATTATCCATTTCCTATATTTTTGGTTCCCCCAAAAAGAAAACCTTGGGGTCCTTATGTGTATATCTAAAGGAGCTATTTCAAAGAAGAGGTAATCACCTTAACTATTAACTTTCTTTTTTTACTTCTTTTACCACCACTGAATCTATGTTACTTATAATAAAATAATAAATTAATTATCCTAAGCATAGTTAAATTTTATTATTATTATTATAAAACCACCATTATTCAACCTAATTTCCATCAAATGAAAAATGATAACTTCCCCTATGAGTTTGTGAGGACTACCACCTCCATGAAGTGATGCGATTCATTTTTCATGACCACTTCCCATGCATAGTAAAAAGGGTAGATTTAAAAAATATATGTGATATATGTGATACAATAAAAAACCTATAATGCTTAATTTTTATTTAACTTCCTTTATTTTGATCCGTCAAAATGTAAAAACAACGTTCATGAGTACATAGAGCCCACCATCTCCTTGAATGGTGTAATTATTTTTTCTGTCAATGTATTTTATGAATTTCGATAAATATATATATATACTGAATATATATTATAGAACCAATATTAAATTAAAATTATCAGAAAAATTAAAACAATACATACATGAAAAATGAAGCAGTTATTACATAGAATAGTGATTTTAACAAAGAACTGTTAATAAATGAGTTATAAAGGATTATAATTTAATAATATATGGTATGATATATGATACTAATTTTATTGAATATATTTATAATAAATATGTATTTATTATATAGTCAGTTCAGAAACATATGAAGGAAGTTGAACCTAAGGTTAGGGTATATTTCACAATATCAACATTATTCGGGATTTTTTATGTTTAAGCTTCTATTAGTGAAATTATTTGATATTTCTATATTAAAAATATACCATTTTCATATCCATTATTTATTTATATAAATTAAAAAAATTTCTTTCATTATCCTCTATATATTTACTCAAGATACTTAAATAATGTTTTTAAGGAAAACTAACATTTTTCTACTCAATCTAGAATATGTCTCTTCTATTAGAATATTTTCCTAAAAATATTTAAAATTATATTTTTAAAATTATAAAATGGTTTATTAGAGAAATTTTAACCCATTTTTACTTTCTAAATATGGATCAAAAGGAATATAATTTTTGGTTTCTGAATAGGGTACTTTTTTACCTTTATACAAAATGTTGGAATGGAATGTTTTATAAAATATACAAAATTAATGAAATTTCCCATCATCATGACAACTAATTGATTTTAATATTAATTTAATATTTTACATGTTTGTTTTTGTAGAAAATTACTTCTTTAATATTTTTCAATTTTTTATATTTTAAATAAGTGGTTTCAAAGTGAAAAGGGTATTATACTTAAGAAATTTTCTAGTGATCTATTGAAAGTATTTTCATCTAATTAAAATCCATTATTTAATATTATGATTTACTAAGGTTGTACACTTATGATACCATCCAACATATTTATTTAGATGGTGTATGATTAGGTAGAATGTAAACCCACTAGTTTTTTTAAATAATTATTTTTTGAATAAATTTAATTTATTTGATATATTTCATTACACACAACAGTGAGTTAATATTGTGTAAAATTCAACACTGTGTTTAGATTTTATTACACAAAATAATTAGTTTTAACATAACAAAGATATATTATTTACATTTTTCAAATGTTCCTTTTATAACCTAGAGGTTAAAATTAAAAATATTAATAGTATTATATAATTTTTAAATAATCATTACAATTTTTATATATAAAGAAAACATATTGATAAAAGTGTTTATTTTTTCAATGATTTCTTTATATATTTCAAAAATTCTATTTTATCAAATGAAATGTTTTTTTGTTAAAAATAATAAAATTTATTTTATAAAATAATATTCATATCTGAATTCAGAATATAAATATTATCTTATAGTGAATATTTGAATGTTTTTTGAAAAGATTTGTTTAATTAATACTGAAAAATACTGAATTTTAATTGAAATCGTCCTTTTTGTTTAAATTATGTGTAAAGTTAAATTAAATTTTATTTTAGTATTCAAGTCACATTAGTTAAATTATATATCCATTAATCCAATTTAATTCCTTTCAATCATTCTCTTATTTAATTTTGAAATAAAAACCTTCTAAACTTTTGAACTCTTTCTTTTTGAAAACATTCTTTCTCATCGCTTCTATATTATTAATTTTAAATTAAATTTTAAAGCATTTGTGAATTGAATATATAAAATGGATTAAATATTTTTAATTAGAAAAATTTATAATTTATAATAAGTTCAACTATATTTTTAGCAAAATTAATAGTGAAAACAATAAAAATTAATCATCACGATTAAGGTAAAATGGGGTTTTCAAGGGTTAAAATAAATATATAAGGGTAAAAATGACATAAAAACTTGTCTAAATTTTATTTTATGGACATATTTCATCCCTATAATTTATAATTCTCTATAATAATCCATTTTGGACTCTTTTGCATGATAATAACATTGATACACCATTTTCATTTCAAAAAAATTCAAGTATGCCACTCTCCTCACTTATAAAAGGCCACCCCGTCTGCCGTATTCTTCACCTGCTCAAAAAGTTTTTTTTGGAAAATACCTACCCAAATACATTACAAAAATCCCTCCTCTAATCCTATGTGACTTATTTTGGGGGAAACCCAACCTAGTAAGGCCTTTGGTGAAAACTTAAGGAGGATACCCAAAGAAGAGGTAATGTTCTTCAATGAAAATTAATATTTAATTTCAAACTCCACCAAATTCAATTATTATTAAACCATGATTAAATAATAAAAAATAATATTAAATATACATAGACTTTTTATGTTAATAAAATTACCTAAAACCATCTTCACTTCTATTAAATGGGTTACAAAAGCAGCATTCGTGTGTATGGTGGACTACCGCTTCATGAACTGATGTTCTTAATATTTACATTACCACATCTTATAGATATTTATAATGATGAATTAAATTTTTTTATGATATTTATGATATTAATATACTTATAGAAACATTATATCACACACACCTTCATACTTTCCATTCTGTGGGAATATTATAACATCTTTTGCGTCCACAGCGAACTACCACCTTGCGTAGTGATGTGATTCGTGAACACTTAACATGACAGGTAATAAGGACGGGTTTACTGAAAATATGAGATATATTTGAAATAAAAATTATTTTGTAATGTTAATATATTATTTACCTTTATTTATCTCAATCTAATGAGAAAATGGAAACAACGTTCATGTGTGCGTACGACGTATCGTCTCCCTAAATGGTGTATTTTCTTTTCTTTATATAGCTTTTATGGATTACTATAAATAAATATATACTGGATATATATGATATTTATATCTGTTTTATCATTATATATATTTTTTAACCATGATCAAAGTAATATTACTAAAAATACAAATTCAAATCATACATGAAAAATAATGTATTTATTACCCAAAACATGAATTTAACAAATAATTGTCAATAAACCTGTAATAAATTGTCATTATCAAGTCATATATGGTATGATATATATTAATGTGGTTATATAATAGATATATAATTGTAAATGAGGTTCTAATGTGTGTGAAGGGAAGTGAGACTTATGGTAAGGTATTTTTTCCAAATCTTCTTTCCTTGAGACATATGTTATGTTCTAAACCGATCTTATTTTACGAGGTTTATATACAACCAATTAGACATGTAATGTCATTTATTTATTAATTTTAATGATATTTTGAGTTTAATTTAAGGTTATTACTTCATGTTGCTTATATTTCAAATTTACTTAAGTGGTAAATAATTTATGTTACAATCTCCTCATTTATCAGGATTATTTATAATTATGTTTCTGATGATTAGATATTATGAACCATTTCTCAAGAAATTCATGAATTTTATTATCCACTAGTTATTAAAAAATAATATATTTTTTAAATTAATTTTAAAATATTTATTTAATCAAGATTTTTAAATAATTTTTTAATGAAACAAATCATCCATATTTATCTATTTGGTCAAAAACATGTTTCCTTTCAAAACCTTGTTTTCTAAAGGTATTTTTAAAAATGTTTTTAACACTAATAAAATGAGTAATTAATTAAATTTTTACACATATTTTAATTTTTTTAAAACAAATTAAAGGAATCATTATCTTCTTTTCAAAACAATCTCTGTTTGGATTTTAATGAAAATGTAAAAGGAATCATTTTTTAAATAGGCATACATGAATGAAATTTTCCACCATCATGAAAAATATCTGTTTTGAATATTAGTTTATAAATTTTTTGATTATTTTCAAATAAATTTATTTCCAAAATATTTTATTAATTTCTAGTTTTAAAAATGATTTTCAATGAAAATTTATCTGCCTCAAAAAAATGTTCCATGTGATTTATCGTTCAAAATAATTCCTCATATAAGAGGAAATACCATGATTTAATTTATGATTTTATAGGGATATGAACCAAAGAAACCATTATTATTATTTTTTTTATTTTTTTATGAAAGTAAGATTTTTATTGAACCCATTTCTATTCCATGGGTTATACAGTGGTAAAATTATTATGAAACTCACTTCTTTCTCTATGGGTTATTCAATGATTAAATAATATAATGATTATGAAACCTATATATTTTATAAAGTTTGTGATACAATGAAATATTTATGAATCCAGTTTCATTTCATGGGTTAGGATATGATTAATTTTATATGATATTGTGTCACACATCTGTATGATTTTCATTATGTGATGGGTGGGTCATATATCTCCCTATAATGAAATATGTAAATATTTATATTTCATGAGATAGAAATGACTTTAATGGGTAGGGAACTCAATTTTGCAAGTGAATTTGTCTATTATGATGGTCTGTGGAGTGAACCATGAATACTATGATGGTTTTACGAGTAAAATAATTCCCCTATGATATCCTTGGTAGTGATCCTTGACTACTATAGAAATTATTTTCTATTCTTATGTGTATGATAAAAATCTATGTAGTATGAAAATGTTACACCCTCATAGATCATTTTTCTTTGATTCTCTTCTGATTCATGTCTTATGAACTTCTAATATTTATGAAATAACTCAATATTATGATCTTTCGAATGTAGGGAATGGTTTTAAAATGTTATGTTCATGCTTGCATACCCTTATTTTTCATGTTGTGCTTGTCGATCATACATGTTTACCCTTACTAAGCATATTAGCTCACCCTTTATTGGGTTTACCATCCCTAGGTTATGAATAAATGTATTAATTATGATAGGTATAATAAGGTCGATAGTCATGAATATGGTATTGGGAGATAATATAGTTTTCTTATGAACCATTATTTGTGTTTTGAAGTTTCCAAATGAACTATACCTTTACGACGCTTAGAAATTTTTTTGTGTAATATAATAAATGTTCATCCTAAAAGATGTAATATCTATCTATGATAATACTAAGTTGCTACAATTTATATTAGAGGATAGTTTTAGTTAACCTTTAGAAACAATGATAAGAAAACATTAGTGATATCTTTAATAAAATGTCCAAGGATAAGTCTAAGCATGAGTCAATGTGTCGGAAAATCCCCCTACAATTTTTCTAATGGATGGAGTGTGGGGTTTCTAGGAAATTGTTTCCCTTTTCAGATACTATAAGTATATGTGACTCTATCACAGAGGTACCTATGGGTAGTAACTCTGAAATATGTGCATTAAACTAGTCTTGATTGTCACCTGGTACATGAAAAAGTGCCTTATTACACACCTAGTTTGACACTCTAGGGGGATATGATTTTGAAATTCAAAAAAACTTTATTAATCATCATGAGGGATTTTAATAATGACAATGAATAACCTAGGTTAAGCCCAGGGTGTCTTAGAGGTGTCATTACATAGACATCCTATATGTAATTTTTCATGATTATGTGGTTCCCCACTATGATTATTGTTTCTTAAACTATGATTTTTGGTTTAAGTCAATGGATGGAACCTGGTTTAACTATGTTAATGCTGAGTGTGATAGATAATGAAATGATTCACTACTATAAAATATGAGATTAAAAGTGAAAATAATGGTCTTTATCAGTGCTAGAGATGTACTGACTAGTAGTGTGAGATTAAAATCCAAAAGATTTTATAAGTTCTAAAAGGGTGCTAATAAAGGGGTCCTTTATCAGTGCTAAAAATGTTGATAAAGGTGTCCTTTATGAGTTCTTTTAGAAGTCCTAATAAAGGAAATCATTTATCAGTGCTTTCATTTAATCCTGATAAATGGGGCCTTTATAGAAGTTTGTAGAAGGGATGATTAAGGGGACATTTATCGGTGCTTATAAAAGCGTTAATAAAGGTTCATACTATAGTGTGTTGTAATAGTACATTGCAGTACCAATGTACTGTGTTGTAAGAGCACACTACAACACCATAAATACAATCGGAAATCAGCAAAATAAACTACCAATAAAAATTTTAAATGAAATAAAATTAAAAATATTAAAACAGTTAAAAAAATATTATATATATTTCAAAAATTTGTTTATACAATTAAATAAGTAAAAATTATTACATAAATTTAAAAAAATAATGTTCTTTTTCTATTTATCATGCCCCTGAATCATGATATTTCCAAACAAACCATCGCCTTCTTGAGAAAAATAATGCACCTATATAAGAAAACAATTCTTATTTTAGTAATAATATAAATAAATAAATAAACTGAATGTGTTAATTTTAAACTAAAATTTGATTCATACTAGGGAAAATGTGTATCAGATTGAGTTGTGGTTGATTCATGCACATCACACCATTTCATGTCCATCTTCATGAATTGTCTCAGTGAAAATTGACTAAATAACTATAATAAAAAAATTATATAGAAATTAATTAAGTAATATCAGATAGAATGATTAGAGAAAAATACAAGCTCGTTTTCACAGATTTGGAAATATGAAACATGTTTTGAACTAAAATGACACTTATATATTGAAAAGATGAACATGGACTCATACTAGTCACACCATGTATTTAATTTATGTGAGGCTAATTCTTACACATCACAACAGACCTATGGATCATTTTTCTAATGTATAAAAAAATCAGAATCTGTTTGCATAGTTTTTAGTACGTCACTTGTATTTTCTACTAAAATTTCATTTTAAAGTGGAAACATGGACTTTGAGTCATACCTATCACATCATATGTCAGTTTGACATGATATTAATTTCTACAAGCAAAAAATTACATATGACCCATTTTTATAAATTATCAAGACAATCCAATCATGTTTGTTCGTTTCTCTGTGAGTGATACTTTTTGAACTAAAATGTAAATTTTAAACTGATAATAGACATTTTTAGTCATACAATTAATATCATGGATTTTATAGAGGTGTGGATAATTCCTATATATCTCAAATGAATTATGGATTGTATTTCTAAAGTATCAAAAAAATATAAATGTTTTTCTCATTTTTTAGTTGGTTAGTTATCTTTTTTACTAAAAATGATGCCCATCTTAAATAAAAGGACGCACTTAGTGTCATACCAGTCACACTATGTGTAATATTGAGGTGGGACTGATTCTTACATGTCCCAAATGAATTTTGAATCATTTTCCTTAATTACCAAAACAATATGAATCCTTTTTCTCATTTTCACATAAGGCACTTATCTTTTTTACTAAAATGTTATTTTAAAATGGAAACATGCAATTTGAGTCATACAGGTCACATAATTTGTTTGTTTGATGTGATAATAATTCCGGAACATAAAAACTGTCTTATAAATCATTTTCCTAAATTATAAAGACACTCTAAGCATGTTTCCTCATTTCTCAGTGAGTGATACTTTTTGAACTAAAATGTCAATTCTAAACTAATAATAAACACTTTGATTCATATCATGAACATAATGTATTTAATTCAGGTGAGGATAATTCCTAAAAATCATAAAGGAATTAGGGATTGTTTTTCTTAAATTATAAAATCAATATGAATTTGTTTTCTTGGTTTTGAGTATGTTAGTAGTCTTTTTTAAATAAAATTAATGTTAGTTTTAAATAAAATAATGCATAATTGGAGTTATACTGGTCAAACTATGTATTGGATTGAGTTAAATCTGATTTATACATGTTTCAAATGAATTATGGATAATATTCCTAAAGTATCAGAACAATATAATTTTTTTCTCATTTTTGAGTATGTCACTTTTCTTTTTTACTAGAATGACATTTTAAAATGGAAACATGTTCTTCAAGTCATACTGATTACATTGTGCATTTTTTTGATGTGAAAATTATTTCTTAAGATCAAAAATTACTTATGAATCATCTTCCTATATTATCAATATAATCATAGCGCATTTGATTGGATTTTAGTGAGTTAAATGTTTTGAACTAAAATGTCGATTTTAAATTGATTGTAGACACTTTGAGTCATATTAGGCATATCATGTATCATATTGAGATGAGGATGATTCAAACACATTAAAAATAACTTATGGATATTTTCGTAAAGTATCAAAATAATTTAAATGTTTTTTATGGGTTTCGAGTATGTCAGTTTTCCTTTTCACTAAAATTACTGTCAGTTTTATATAAAAAGACACACTTGGAGCCATATGAGTCACACTATGTGACGGATTGAGGTGAGGATAATTCCAAAACATCCTAAATGAAATATTGATAATTTTTTTAATGTATCAGAATAATCCTAATGTTCTTTATTGGTTTTGACAACATCACTTCTCTTTTTTACTAAAATGTCATTTTAAAACTCGAAACACAAACATTGAGTCATACTGGTCACATCATGTATCAGTTTGATGTGAGACCAAATACTACACGTCAAAAATTAATTATTAATAATTTTATTAAATTATCAACATAATATGATTTTTTTTCATGGTTTTTAGTGAGTGACACTTTTTGAACTAAAATGTTAATTTTAAAGTGATAATGAATGCTTTGAGTAATACTGGGCACATCATGTATCAGATTGAGGTGAGGCTAAATCCTACACATAAATAATAATTATGGATAGTTTTATTTAATTATCAAAACAATAAGTTTTCATTTTCTCAATTTTTAGTATGTGAGTTGTCTTTTTTAATAAAACAAGTGTCAATTTTAAATAAAAATATAGACTTGGAGTCATATCGATCACACTGGGCATCAGATTAAGGTGCTTATGTTTTTTATATTTACAGAATGACAAGTGCATCATTTTTAAAAATTATCAAAAAAATCATTCTTTTTCTCAGTTTTGAGTTTGTCACGTGTATTTTTTATGAAAATGTCATTTTACACTAAAAACACATACTTTTACTCATATCGGTCAAACCGTGTGTTTATTTTTATGTGATACTAGATCTTACACATCAAAAAATGGATTATGAATATTTTTACTAAATCATAAGGAAAATAAAATTGTGATTTGTCATTTTCCAATGAGTGATACTTTTTGAACTAAAATTTCTATTTTCAACCAATAATGGACACTTTGATTCATATCGGGCACATCGTGTATCAGATTGAAATGAGGATAATTTTAACTCTTCAAAAATTACTTATGGATGTATTTTCCTAATGTATAAAGGCAATAAAAATTCATTTTCTTCGTTTTGAGTATGTTAGTTGTCTTTTTTAGTAAAATTAATGTCAATTTTAAATAACAATACGCACTTGGGGTCGTACCAGTCACATTGTGCGTCATATTGAGCTGTGTATTATTACTACACATATAAATTGACTTATTTATATTTTTTCTAATGTATCAAAACAATAATAATGAGTTTTCTCAGTTTTGAGTCTATCACTTCTCATTTTTACTGAAAGTTCATTTTAAACTAAAAAACGCACTTTAAGACATACTGGTCACATCATGTATCGATTTGATATGTGACTGATTACTACACATAAAAAATTCATTTTCAATCATTTTCATAAATTATAAAGAAAATATGAGCTCATTTTATTGATTTTTTGTGAGTGACAATTTTTTAATAAAACGTCAATTTTAAAGTGTTAATGGACAATTTGAGTCATACCAAGAACATCATGTATCAGGTTATGGTGTGTTTGATTAATATATTTCAAAAATTAAATGTGGATCATTTTATAAAACTATCAAAACAATAAAAATATTTTTTCATAGTTTTGAGTATGCCAGTCATCTTCTTTTTGTAAAAATAATGTCAATTTAAAATAAAAAAAATCACTTTTAGTCCTACTAGTCACACCATGTGTTGAATTGAGGTTTAGATAATTCCTACACGTCCCAAAGTCTCAAAAAATCCCAATTACCAATTTTTCCATGTTTTATAATGTATTTCTTTATCTAACTACAAACACTACATATTGAGTCGGTGTTTTTAGCTTAAAATGATTTTTATCTAAGAACATCAACATAATATGTAGGGTTTTTGTTTCAAAAATAAATTTAATTTAAAGAATGGTTTCATTGGTAGAAAAGGACATTTTATATATTTTTTGGATTATTTTAGATACTTGAAAAAAAAATATGACTTCCCAAATGATCAATAAAAAATAATTATTAGATAAAAATGATAAGAAAATTAACTTAAAAATATTAGATCAATTGAATAAAAAATTAATTAAATATGTAGTATGGATTAACCTTTTTATGATATTTTTATTCATTGTTGACTCATTTCCTTATTTTCATTATCTTAGTTGCAGTCGTTATATCCAATTCCTCATGAGTATGAGCATATTTGAATAAACCACATCAACTCAAACAAAAGAATCCACCTGTATAAGAAAACAATTATTATATGGGTAATACTAAAATGAAATAATTTAAACTTAAATATGGAATAATATATTAATTATATGGATAATTATTTTTATTGGTAAATCAATAAGATCACCTTTATGATTGAGCATAGGCAGTGTTGTTTCTCTTCCTGCAAAAGCAGTAGAGGGAACTTGAATGAAAGTAGTAAATCACAATACTGAAGGGGTGAAATGGTTTTGAGGTATAATATATTTGTGGAAGTTTTGGTGTTAAAATTAATTAAATATAGAGATAAATATTCTAAAATAAACAAAATATACAAGGAATAATTAAAATTAAATCAATGTTACAATATTTAATTTTTCTATAAAATATAGAAATTATATCATAACATTACCAATACATATTTCCAAAGGGTTTCCTTCACAATAGTTTGTTCTTACATGATATTGGTAAGATCATCATGTGCAGAATACATTCTCTGCATGAGAAGTCAATCTTTTCATTTAGATTATGTTAATGTAGTAGAGAATATATAATATTATGAGAGAAAACATGGTGTATTAAAAAACACTTTTACCTTCTCATTGAACTCTATTTATTTTTTTTTAAGATTTTATGGATTTTGTTTCCACTATTGATAATCCAAATCCCCTCTCTACGGTCCCATATAATGTTCATGTCATTTTCTACATTGGGACTAGGATAAACTGATTTTCATCTACCAATGAAAGGGTCATCCTTGATTGAATTTTCATCTGAACCAGCATTTGTTTTAGTCACCAATAGGAAAATTTATCAATTTTTTGTTGGATTTGAGACATAAAATACATTCACTGCTTGTGATTCCATTGTGAACATCTCGTCTTTTCCCCATTCCACACTGAAATTCACCATTTCAAATCATATTTCATTAACTTTCACTGCACTCATATTTTCAACCCATTTGGATTGGAATATAATCACTTGAAATTTTATTTAATACAACTCATATATCCATTTGAAAATGGAAAAATATGACATATTTTTATATATTGAATTTCTATCATTGGAACCAGATATCTGCATCACTTCTTCCATAAGTGTAACACCACTATTTTAAATTCTACTTTAGTCATCATGTTATTTTTGTATAGAATATTTAACCATTGATTACAAAAAAAGTGTAAGATATAAAATTTTTATTTATTCCCCTTGTTATCCATTCAAGTCATTCAAAAATTGAATTTGGATTTTAGATAACTCATTATAAATATGATCTAAGAACCATCCAATAAATCCTTGATTATGGGAATTTTTTTCCATCCTTCATACCTTGATGAATTTCAATGTCCAATAACTTCTTTATGAGCTTCAAGACTGGGATCCACATCTCAGTGGGGATATGTATAATTAATTTAAATTCTTGCACAACGCCGATATTGTATTTCATCTATCACAGAAAAATAAGTTAAATGATATTAAAAATTATAAAATATTTCAATTTTAGTAAGTTTTAGTATTACATTAATTTTTATTATAAATATAATATATTATTAATTTTTTGAATTATTATATTCTAATTACATATTTTTATTTTTTTCATTGAATTTAATTAAATATATAGTGTCAAAACTGAAAATAATTATATTTCATGAAAACAATATTCCATTAAATTAATTAAAAATTAATGAAAAATTTAATGATTATTGAGGATAATATATGGTCTAAATTTTCATCTCATTTCCATTTATTAACTATTTTTTACCTTATAAGTAATATTATAACTCTTCATGGTTGAAACAATCATTATCAAGGTTAAGGTTAAAATAGGTTAACTAAGAGGTTAAATAAAATTTATGGTTTAAAATACCACTTAGACCTATAAAAATATTATTGGTTGATTATATATTAGAAATATAATATATTTTATTTGAATAAATTTTCCATTTTGAATATTTTTTCAGGATAAGGACTTCATCATATTTTAATCTTATTTGTAATTCCAAGTGTGTATTTTCCCTTCCTTATAAAAGGATACCCCTTCCTTCTCTAATTTACACCACATTGATCCATATATCTCAGAAAATACCTTCCTATTTATATTATAAACATACATATATAAATTTTATAGTTTATTTTTTCCCAAAATACAAACCCTGGGGTCTTTAAGAGGAGATATAAATGAGTTCTTTTAAAGAAGAGGTAATAGCCTTAACTGATCACTTCCTTTTTTAATTACACTTTTACCTACTATAAATATATGGTATTTATCATAAAATAATAAATTTAGTATCCTAGATATACTTAAATATTAATGTGATTGTTAAATCACCATAATCCACCATACTTTCTATGAAATAAAAGATGATAATGTCACTCTTGCGTATGTGTGGACTTCCACCTCCACAAAGCGATGTGATTCATTTTTCCTTTTCACTTTACATGGATTATAATAACGGTAGAATTAATATATATATATATATATATATTAGTAGTTATTTTTTAATTTTTAATTATTATTTATCTTTCATTCTTTCCATCCTTCATAAAGTGAAAACATTATTCATTCTTATGTACAACCTAATATCTCCATGAAAGCTATAATTCATTTCTATATCTTTATATGTAATAGATTAATATAAATAGATATATATAATGAATATATATTATATTTATATAATTCTTAAAATTTTGGAGATTATGGAACGATGATAAAGGTAAATTGTATGAAACTGCCAAAGTAAAACATACATGAACAAAATAAAGCAGAAATTACCTAGAACAATGAATTTAACAAATAATTATTAATAAACAAGTGTTAAAATATTATAAGTAAATAATATGGAGTTTTATATATATTAGTGTAGTTATATAATTTTTATAATAAATCTATATTTATTATGTATGAGGTTAAGACACATATAAAGGAAGTCAAACATGAGGTAAGGGTTTATTTCACAATCTCAACATTATTTGAGATTGTTTTGTTTAAGTATTTTTTGGGGGAATTATTTGATATTTATATATTAAAACCAATGGATTATCTTCACTTATGGTTATTTCAATAAATTATGAGTTTTCATTTCAATTTCCTCTCTTCAAGTACTCAGGATATGGAAATATGTTTTTAAAGATAACCAACCTTTTTTTCTACTTGATCAAGAATATTTCTCATCCTTATACATATTTTCCTTGAATTGTAAAAAATTATATATTTAAAATTATCCAATTTTTTATTAAATAAATTTTTATCCATGTTTTAATTTTTAAGACTTGTTTTAATTTTTAAAACATGTTTTAAAGGGAATATTCTTATCATTTCTTGAACAAGCTACTTTTTGGCCTTCATAAAAAAACATTAAATGAATATTTTTTAACATGTACAGTATGAATGGAATTTTCCTCTATCATGACTGGTAACTAATTTGAGTATTATTTTACAATATTACAAGGTTATTTTAAAGAAAAATGTTTTATAAATATTTTATAAATTTTTAGATTTTAATTAAGTGATTCCAAATTGGAAAAGTATAGCGACCCAGGATTAACACACAAGGATATTATTTAATTTTAGATAAATATTAAATACATTAAAAAAAATAAATTCTTGAAGGCCATAATAGATTAGTTTTTTTGAAAACTTGGAAACAAAATCTTTTATCCTAGTTAAATATATTCAACATCACCCATAACGATCTCCACCTTCAGTACTTCTACCTAAAACCTTCCTTTGTAACCTAGGGTAAGGATACCTAAGAATGGGGTGAACTCAGATGCTCAGTAAGGGAAAATAAGGGAAATTAATAAGAATAATATTAACTAATGGTATGGAACATTATCATAACATTTTAATATCATACCATGTATATTAGAGATTATAATAAATATTGGAAGTTTGTAAGACATGTATCATAAGAGAATTAAGAGCATAACTAATGATATCATAAAAAAAGAATGAGACATGGAATTTGTGCCATGAATATTGGTTTATAACATTGAGAACATTTATAAGTATAAATATGTACACTCATTAAGTAAAAGACATGAAATTGGGACCTGGTATCAAATTATGGACACGCAACTAGGTCCAAACATTACATTTTGAACGTGAAATCAGGTTCACGTTTAACCTTATGTACATGAAACAAGGTCCATGAATAAAATTTTCAAATGTAATAAGGTTCACAAATAACATTTTGAACATTTAATCAGGTTCATGCATTACCTTATGGACATGCAAATAGGTCCATGCATAACATTGTGAACACATAATAAGCTACACTCATAACATTATGAACATGTAATCAGGTTCACGCATAAACTTATGGACATGAAACCAAGTCTATGAATAACATTGTGAACATGTAATCAGGTTCACACATAACATCGTGTACAAGAAATAATTTATTTGTGCATAACATATATACTCATGAGTCATCCATCTTTACATAATGCATTGGAGGTAGATATAGATCCAAACCAAGACATAACACAATAATACATATAATTGACACCATATTATAAGAAATAATCTTATCAAAACCCATTAAATGATATATTCATAAATAACATTAAATCATATCATTGCCTTTGGAAAATATGTAGGTCTCAAAATCACCTCTCGTGAAAAGAAAAATTTTCAAAAGCATATAACCTATGAAATAGAAATGGGATTCATAAAAATCATTCGATAAAAACATTAACAATTCACAGAAATAATATTAATGGAATAATTTAATTACTTCCACAAAAATTCATGAGTAACACCAATGGATTTTATCTTACATGGGAAATAATTTTGAAATATATTTTAAAAATGTTTCTTGGGGAAAATATCCTTTCATCATAAAAAAAATTTAAAAACATAAAACCTTCTGAAAACCAATTTCCTTAAAATAAAATAAAAATATTGAATTTTCGTAGAAAACTATTTATTTGAAAATATTTTGAAAATATATAAATAAATATTCCAAAAATTTGAAAATCTTTTACTTGAAAACTTTTTAAGGAAGCTTGAAAACATTTTGATAACCATATTCTTTGAAAATACTTCAAAAACTTATAAATAAATATTGAAAATAATGATAATTTTTTAAAATCATTTTTTCTTGAAATTAATCTGTATGTATTATTTTAAAACATTTTTTAAAAGATTTTTAAAAATATTGTTTTTGAAATAAAATAGATTTTCAGGCGAAGAAAGAAATACGGTCATATTTTCATAAAAATATATTATTAATTATATGAAGTAAAAATGAGAGAAAGTAGTAATAATACAAGGATATATCTTGAATAAAAATATAATAAAGAAAATAATGAGTTTTCTTGAGAGGTGGATCATAATATTTCATCAAATAAGCCTAATCATTGACAATCTCGAAAAGTGATGTGATTGTTTCAATAAACTCTTATCACATGGTAATTTGGATAATACTCGCCTTGTAATAAAATGTAATTAAATTAATATTAAAAAATAATTAAAATAATTATATTAAATATATATCATGTAAAATAGAATTATATATAATGAATTTAGGTGCATTACCAAACATGAGTATCGAAGAAGGAAAATTGATACAAAACTATTTTACGAATTTGGTAACTTTTGAAACATAAACCCCATAAAATAAAAAATAAAATGGATAAGTAAATACCCGTAAAATTAATTATAATATACATATAATTCATTAAGGGGAAGTACATACACTACCCGAAATAATTGATCGGTTAATAAGTCATGTATCTCACGGAAATAAAAGTGAGATGAAATTCCCTTACCTTGTCCTTCTATTTTATGTGTGGTATTAATATTTTTTACAGTAGCTTATAAAATCTTACTAAATTTTAAAATAACCATAATATTTTTTATAGTATTTTATATCATCTTCTTATAATTTCATATTACCCATTTGTCAATAATCTGTCTTTATTTACACTATTTCTAGTGTTAATTTCCTAGTTTTATCAATTATGTTTTGAATTATTATTTTATTATCCTATTACTTAAGTAATAATTTCATAATATGTAGAATATAAAACATGAATTAATTATATTATATATTCATTAAATATTTATTTATAATAATCTAAAATTTTTGGAGATAATAAATGAAATGCATCGTTCATGGAGACGGTAGGTTGTACGTACATAAGAATGCTACTTTCATTTATTTGTTGTATTAAAATAAATAAAGAAAATTATATATGTATGTTATAATTAAATTATAATATATATTTTATATATTTTACATAGTTTTATTGAGATAATAATTTTTACATTCCATGTATGGCATGAATGAGTCACATCGCTTTGAGGGGGCGGTAGACCACACTTCCTCAAACGAAATTATCGTATTCACACAAGATGGAAAGCATAAATGTATGTTCTAAATAAAACATAAATAATAATAAAAACAATATTAATATCATATATATCATATATGAACATTTTTTTTCCATCACAATGGCCTCCATGAGAGGTTGTAATGGAAAAATGAGCAATCATTATTTTGTGAGGCAGTAGTTCGCTGTATACGGAAACAGTATGTTTGTTACCCCTTAGATGGAGGATTGTATAATTATAGGTATAAATAATAACATAAATACAACATAGTATATTTAGGATACTGTTATTTTTATGTTATCATGGAATAAGAATAATATAGGGAGTGTAGAATCAAATGAAAGAAAATAGATCGTTGGAAAACATTACCATAAAATCAAGTTACTCCTTTTAGTGTATACGAAAGTGCTTCCTTGGAAGGATTTATTCCCAACAAGAGGATTAAAGGATTATGGGAGGTATTTTTTGAAGCTATTATGGTAGATATTTTTAGAACCTAATTTTTTTTAGAGGTGTGAGAAAGTGGTAGAATTGGTGTCCATTTATAATGGAGGACGAGTGTCACTCTTGTAATATTTTGGCGAAGGAATTCCATAAAAAAATTCACAATGAAATTGGCTCCAATAATGAATCCAATAAGAGAAAAACGAGGATAGATTCTCAATATTTTCATAAAATAACTCTTGTAAAATTTTATTGGTTGTTTTGTCCATTAAGGTAAGGGTTTAGTCCCTTATTATGCTTAATTTAACCTTAATTGTTGTAATTAATTTTAATCGCATTCACAAATATTTTTGGTAAAAATAAAAGTTGATCTTATTAGAAATTATAAATTATTAAGAATCCAAATATGTAATCCATTTTTCCAAATTCAAATCACATATTTTATAGAAATTAATTTAAAATTCATCCCGTGTGCGGGACAACAATGCGGGTTTTTGAAGTAAAAAATATTTGAAATATTGCTATGTTTTTATAGTCAATTTAAAAATTAAATTACATAAAAGGACCTAAATTGAATTATGTTATTATAATATGATCTCATTAAACATTAAAATCATTCTAAAACATAATTTAACTTTATAAATAAATTATATGAAAAAGTAGTTTTGAACTAAAATTCAATATTTTTCATTATTCATTAAAAAAAATGAATCTTCATAGAAAAATACCAAAAAATCACCCTAACATAATTAATATGTTTATATTAAAAATATTAATTTTATTTTTACATAATAAATATATATAAGGTCAATATTTTGATTTAAAATTGGTTCTTTATTAAAAAGTGGTAAATTTTCCTTTATAAAAATATTGGTTTTATGTGTGAAATTAGGTTTATTATTATCTTATGACTATCATACATAATGTATGAATATGAAAAATATATTTTTTTAATATGTAACATATATATTTCCTTAAAATAACTTTCTAATTGTTATTAATTTAGTTTATCAATACAAAAATCTTTTGCAAGCTTGAAAATAATAATAATATTTCTTTTTTATATTCATTGAGTTCTTAGATTCATTTATATTTATATAGACTATAGATTTTCATAAAATAGTTAATAATATTCATAAATACTTATTTAATGGTTTGTTTTTATATTATTATATTAAATAATATTGTTTTAATAATATATCATTGTCTTGTAATATTTAGTCTTGCGTGTAGTGTAAGATATTGAAGAAAGTCAATCTTTCGTATAATGTAATCTAACTAGATTTCATTGAAATCGTGATAATATATTATATTCATTTAATATATTTAATATATTTTAAAGTAACGTGTTATTATATTCCTTTTATCACATTGTGTTGTATGTAACAGAAGCCAATTCGGTGTTGTGTGTAAAGCAAGCCAAGTTGGTGTCATGTAGCGCATGCCAGGTTGGTGTAGTTTAGTGCATTCCAAGTTGGTGTCATGTGAAATTAACTTTTTTACTTAGTTTAGTACCATACCTTAATGAAAATTAATTTATTTGGAAAATTTTAGTTCATAAAAACTTGGGTTGCTACATTCTACACCCCTTAAAATGAATTTCTCCCTTGAAATTCATGTGGGTTATCAAAGGTATCATATTTGAAATTTTCTTTTAACAGAATCCCACATCATAAAAATGAATACTAAAAATTCCCTTAAAAAGGTAAATTTTAATCAAAATGTCTACCCAATTTAACATATAACTGGGATTCCATATAGGAGAAGATAGGTTGGGAGTGAAGATTTGACATGGAGGAAAATCGTAAATATTTATAGGTAGTTATTGAGTTCATCAATCACAAACAAGATAATGATAAAAGAATCTTTTATAGCCTCAAAGTCATAAATCAATGATTATTTAAAAGGTCATTGATGCAATAAATATTAAGGTATTAGGATAACACTTTTTTCTTATCATTATCGTAATATTGATTAATTATTTTATTGACCATGAATATATGGAAATATACTTACATGATATATTTCTATAAAAATATTCATTAATTGGTTTTGAATTTATCTATTTATAATTCATACAATACATCAATAATTATAATTCCATAAATTAACTTTAATTCTTGAAAAACTAAAATACAATTTTAGTATATCTTAAGGCACATAAAAGAATAAAAAGTATAACTATTTTCTCTAACTATTATTCAAAATCAATATGGTTGATACATTAATATATAACCATAAAAACTAACAATGATATTACATAAAAAAATTATTCAACAAAAATAAATATATAGTAACTGAAAAATCATATAGGCTAGTGGTATGCGGGAAAACCTTATCATCATTCAGACATGCGTTCAAGATCTGCGAACTTGTTGGACTTGATTTGTTTTCACCTGAAATATATGATGTTATTATCTAAAACCACACTAATATAATTTCAAGAATAAATATGATGGACATCCTTGAAATACGTTTAATCACTAAAAAACATTTTAACAAAGGTTTTCAATACAATCTCAACACAAAAATACTTCCTCTAACGTTTAACATAAACTTTTTGATGAATGGTTAACCATATAACAATTAAAAAATATGGAAGTACAAATATTTTGAAATAATCTCATGAAATCATCTTAACATTGATCCCTCGTATATCAAAAATTACCACTTGAATATCACATTCAAAATATGTGAATACCTTCATAAAGTATTCTCTTGAAACATGGTAATGACCTGAATTACCGTAAATACTTATAAAAAACATGAATGATTTTTTATTTCATAGATTACTTTATATGTTTCATAAATCCAAGAAGTTATAAACATCATACATGATAGCATAAACTAATTTTCAACAAGTCCTTAATTAGTTCCAAGCTAATCAGTGTTGTCCAATTTACTTATATACAACATATCTTTATCCAAACAACATTATCAAAACATATGGGACATATTAAGGGTTATATTTCCCTCAATAATATATTTTTCTTATACATAACCTTGACATTAAATTACTTTTCCATTCCATTAAATCCAGTCAATGTACTCTTTTAAATCATTAGTGAAAAATACATAAACTGGACAATCCTTATATATTTCACCTTTCATAATTATTAAATCCAAATACATAAAATCCTTAATTACTTCATAATTATTCCATTAACAAGTATAACGTTTCCTATTAAATGATACATATTTCATATCACATTTCATTGGTAGTCTCTTCATCATCAGCAATGTAACCATTACTCCCATCGCTTTACTAATTATATTTAGGATATTTACTCTAGGGGAATTGAGATACATAATTTTCATTTATTCCACACTTAAAATACTTATGCTTCGATGATATCTTCAAGAGGAAAATATTCTCATCCATTTTAGTAACTGAAATCTTCATTTTTTCATGCAATCACTTTCATTGTGTCCATATTTTCTACTGTCAAAAAATATTCTTCTTCATATAATACATTAAATTAGGTTATTCTTTCCACATTCTTGAAATAAAGGAATAAAAATATTCTTTACTCCATGGTCTCTATTACCCAAATTCTTAGAGAACTCCTTCTTTCTCTTCCTTGGGGAGTCTGAGAGTTGGTTAAGGTACATGTTTCTATTCATGTTCTGTGAAAACTAATTAGGCATGATCACAAAATATTTCACTCCAGTGATCATCGCACTTGACTTATAATCAATACATCATCCATCATATTCAACATTAATCTAGTTCCCTAAATTAACCAAAACCAAAATCATAGTGTGAGAATTACTTATTATAGTTGAAAAACACATAGTTATGAATAGAATTACTTATATGATGTCTAAATCAGGACACCATCCTTAATCTATGACATCCTAGGTTCATCCTAAATTATTCATTTCCAACATATATTTAAATCATTCTTGATGGTTCATAAAGAGTTTTGTGAATTCCAGAATCATATCCCCAATGAGTTTCAAACCATGTGTGCAGCAAAGACCATTTTCATGTACCAAATTACCTCGAGTTAGGCTCGGAACATCTTGTCGGAGTTATTACCTCTAGTTACATCTATTCTAGAGACACATCCACTTGTATTATCTATTTAAGGATATATTTCTAAGAAATAACTCAATATATCCTTTTCCAAATTTCTAGGATATTTTATTATACTTTTCCTTATCCTTAAACTTATCCTAAGTTAAATCCTAAGGAATGTTCTTAGAAATACCCCTAGGGATCTCACTAAGGTTTTATAGTCTTAGATTCCAAAGGATGACTAAAACTTTTCATTAATTCCAACTGTAGAGGCCTTGGATTAACATAATTTGATATTTCGTTATTTTATATGAATATTCATTACATTACAAAAATACATTCCTATAGATCATAATATTTTAGGGTATTTGGAAACATGGAAATATAATATTCTATCCTGGTGAAAGAAATTCAATATATCCCATAAGGATCTCCACTTTTGTTACTTCTACCTAAAATATTTATTAATAACCTAGGGAAAGGAGACATAAGAAATGGGTGAGCTCAGATTCTTAGTGAGGATAAATAAAGGAAATTAGTAATCATAACATAAACAAGGGTATGAAACTTGAGCATAACATTTGATGATCATACCCTATATATTATAGATCATAATAAATATTTTTTGTTCATAAGACATAGATCATAATATAATTAAGAGAAAAAGGAATGAAATCATAACAAAGGAATAATACATTAAATTTGTGGCATGAACATTGGTTTATAACATTGTGAAGATGTATAATTAGAAATAGGTTTACTCATTAAGTAAAGGACATGAAATCAAGCCCTGTATCTACTTATTGGAAGGCAACCATGTCCATGCATAAAATTATGAACATGTAATTAGGTTCAAGAATAAACTTATGGAAATGAAACCATTTCCATGTATAAAATTATTAACACGTAATCATGTTCAAACAAAACATTTTGAATATATAATCATGTTCATGGATAAACTTATGTACATGAAACTAGGTCCATGCATAACATTGGGAACACATAATAAGGTTCACTCATAACATTGTGAACCTCTAATAATGTTCATTAAAAGACTTATGGACATGAATATAGGTCCATAAATAATATTGTAAACATGTAATAAGGTTCATGCATTAAATTTTGAACATTAAATCAGGTTCATGCATAACATATATACTCATGAGTAATCCAACGTTACTCAATGCATTGAAGGGAGGAATAGATCCATCCCAACACATAAAAAAATCATAAATATGAGTGCCAAAAGATTATAAACAATAATAATATCATAACCCATGAAATTAGATATTCATCATGAACATTTAATCATATCATTACCTAGGTAAAAGTTGTATGTCTCATAATCATCACCCATGAAACAAATCGTGATTCAAAAGCATATAACCCATAAAATAGAAATGGTTTTCATAGAAATCATGCAATAAAAACATTAACCATTAATATAAATAATATGAACGTAAGAAATGAATCATTTCCCCAAAAATTCATGAGTAACAAAAATGGACAATATTATAGATGGGAAATAATTTTGAAATATCTTTTAAAAACATTTCATGAGAAAAAATATAATTTCGTCATGAAATATGATTTTTGAAAAACATAAAACCTTTTTAATAATTTTTTCCTTAATAACTTATAAAACAATATTAAAAATGTTTTTGGAAGCTATTTCTTTTTTAATAATTTGAAAACATATAAATAGATCATTAAAATGTTTTCAAAATATTTTACTTGAAAACTTATAAAAGATGCTTGAAAACATTTTGAAAACCATTTTATTTGAAAATACTTTGAAAATTTATAAATAAATATTGAAAAAAGTGAATCCTTTTTAAAATCCTTTTTCCTTGAAAATTATCTTCATGGATAACTTGAAATAAAATTTAAAATCATTTTTTAAAACATGGTTTTTGAAAAAAAAAACAGATTTCCACATGAAGAGATAAATAAAAACATATTTTCTTAAAATATTTTCATAATTATATTAACTACAAATGATTTTAAAAATTGTACTAATAAATAGATATATATAGAATAAATATATAATAAGGAAACTCCTGAGTGTTCTTGAGATATTGATAATAATATTTCATCAAAGAAGCATAATCATTAACAGTCTCGAAAAATGATGTGATTGTTTCAGTAAACTCTTATCACTTGGTAACAAAGGATCATACTATCCTTGTAGGAAAATGAAATTAAATGAATCTTAAATAAAATTAAAATAATTATATTCATGATATAACATGTAAAATTTAAGTATATACACCTCGAAAAAAATTTATGTGCATAACCAAACATGAGTCTCAAAGAAGGAAAATTTAGACAAAACTATTTTACCAATTTAGTAACTTTAAAAACATAAAACCCATTAAATAATGAACATAAAATGGATATTTAAATACCTATAAACATAATTATATGATACATGTAATTAATTAATTTGAAGTACATACACCAAAAAAATAAGTGAGTGGTTAATAAGGCTTGTATCTCACGGGAATAAGAGTGATAAAATTACCAAACCTTAACCTTCCTATTGTTGTGTGGTGTTAATCCTCCTATATAGTAGTTTAAAATATGCTACTATCTTATACCATAAACCTAATAATTTTTATAATATCATATATTATCTTCTTATAAAGTCTTATTATCCGTTTATTTAACAATCTTTCATTATTTTCACTATTTCATGTGTTAATTCCCTTGTTTTCTCAAGTATGTTTTGAATTTTTTTATTATACTACTAATTATATAAATATTTAAAAATATAAATAATTTTAACCATGAATTAATTATCATATATATTCTTTACTTTTGTATCTATAATATTCCATAATATTTTGGAGATAAGAAGTGAAATGCACAGTTCATGGTGACGGTGAACGTTACTTTCATTTACTTGTTATATTAAATGATTTAAAAGTAAATTATATATGTATATTATAATCAAATTATCTGATACATGTTATATATGTTACATAGTTTTATTAATACAATCCTTTTTACATTTCATGTTTGACATGAATGAGTCACATTGCTTTGAGGGGTCGGTAGTCCACACTTCCTCAAAATAAATTGTCATATTTAAACAAGATAGAAAGATAAAGGTATGTTCTAAATAAAAATTATATAATAATAAATACATTATAAATAAGATATATAAACATATTTTTCATCATAATGGCCACCATTAGAGGTGGTAAAGTAAAAAATGAATAATCCTCATTTCTTGAGGCAGTAGTTCTCCATGCACAATAATAGTATGTTTGTTACCGATTAGATGGATGTGTGTTTAAGTGTAGAAAAAAATAATAACATAAATATAACCTAGTATATTTATTATTATTTTTATGTTATGTAATATTTTAATAATAAGATTATAATGAGTGTAGAAGCAAATAAAAAATATATATCATTGGAAAATGTTACCATAAAATTGGGTAACAACTTTTGGATTATACCAAAGGGATTCCTTGGGAGGATTTAGGAAAAAAAGAAGGGTTAAATGTCAAGGGTAGGGATTTTTGTAATCTATTTGGGTAGATATTGGCCTAACCTAACTGTTCTGAGGTGTTTGAGGAAGTGGGAGAAGTGGCGGCCTTTTATAGAGGAGGAGTGGAAGTCTTGTAATATTTTGACCAAGGAATTCCATACACATTCTTCACTATGAATGTGGATCAAATAATTGATAAAAACATAGAAATGGATTATAGGGTAAAAATATTTCTATAAAATATCTCTTTGAAATGTTTATATGTTTTTTGGGCCTTAAGGTTAAGGTTTCATCCCTTATTATGCTTAATTTAACCTTAAACGTTGTTGTTAATTTTAGTCACTTCAACTAATATTTTTGGTAAAAAAAATTATTATTATTATAAATTATAAATTATTATTATTGAAAATATGGAATCCATTTTCCCATATTCCAATAAATTAATTCTAATAAATTAATTTAAAATTCATCCTGCATGTTAGAAGACAATGTCGGTTTTTTAAGTTAAAATGTTCGAACATTTATTATATTCTTTTAGTCAATTTCAAATTGAAATTAATTATAATGAACTAAATTAGATTAATTTATAAAAATATTATCTAATTAAATGTTAAAACCAATCTAAAACATAATTTAACATTATAAATAAATTATATGAAAATGAATTTTTGAACTAAAATTCAATATTTTTCACTATTCATTATTAAATGAATCTTCAAAGAAAAATACAAAAAACACACCCTAAGATAATTTTTATATTTCTATTAAAAATATGAATTTTATTTTCACATATTAAATTTATTAAATGGTCAAAAAATTTATTTAAAATTGGATCTCCATTAAAAGGCGATAAATTTTCCTTGTAAAAATATTGGTTTTTACCTGTGAAATTGGGTTTGTTATTATCTTATGCCTATCAAACCTAAAGGATGAATGTAGAAAATATTATATTGAATATGTAACATATATATTTCATTAAAATTATTCACTAATTAATATTAATTATTTTATAAATATAAATTTTTTTTTGAAGCATGAAAATAATAATTAGATTTCCTTTTATATTCATTTGGTTTTGAGTTTCATTTATAATTTAATTGGTAACCAATGAATTCATTTTATATTTATATAAACCATAAATTTTCATAATTTATATAATACAATTTATAACTATTTATTTTATGTATATGTTATATCTTATTATATTAAATAGTAATGTTTCAATAATATATCATTGCCTTGTAATATTCAATCTTGCGTAGAGTGTAAGCTATCGAAAAAAAATCTCTCTTGTGTGTGTTGAAAGATAAATAGGTTTTTTTAAATAAAATACAAATAATATATTATATTCATAATATATAGTGAATATATTGTAAAGTATCGGTTTATTATATTCCCTTTTGCACTTGGTGTTGCGTGTAATGGGCGCCAAATTGTTGTTTCATGTAAACAAAAACCAAATTGGTGTCGTGTAGTGCATGAGAATTTTGTGTCATATAGAACATGAAAATTTGGTGTAATATTAAAGGAAATATTGAATGATTTCAATAAAATATTTCAATGAAAATTAATTTATTCTAAAAAAATAGTTTATAAAAACTCGGGGTGTTACAAAATGGGTATTTTTTTCAAGATATTTTTCAGTAATTTTTTCAAAGTATTTTCATCTATGTCAACATCATTTATTAAATATTATACCTTAATGAGGTTATAATATAATGATATAATCCAACATATATATTGTGATGGTTTATTATTATCTTGACTTGGGAAATTATTGATATTTTGTATGATGGTTCTTCCGATACGGATATATATTGATTTTTAAAGCATGTTTATTAAGTTTTATTGTTTATTAATTTCATGAATACATTTGACTTATTATGTGGAATTTGGACACAAAAAAGTACATAGACACTGGATTCATAAGTAAATTTCATAAGGCAACCAAGATTTGTTATTTGGTTGAGGCCTTACCCATTTAATAAGATGTCTTGGAATGAGGCCAGGATAGTATGTTTTGGATGTTCGACATTATGGATTCCATCATTATGAAAATAGTTATTGATTTAAATGTGATTATTTAAATATTTATGATATTTGTGGATAATTTTATATTTTATATCATTGTTTATATGTCATTATTTTATCAATATTTATTATTTCCATATTATTGATGCCTTATTTTCTTCTGTTGTATGAATACTTTACTGAGGATCTAGGATCACCCCATTCTTAGGTTTAATTTTTATAAAATTCCAAGAAGTGTATTACGATTGATATGTAGGGATATTATAAAGGAAATAATTTTTTTCTCATATAAAATACTATGATGTATTTTATGTTGTCAAATATAATGTGAAATTCAAGTATGTATCTTGAACACAAGAAAACAAAAATCCAACTAGATCTTCAGAAAACTCAATGCTATTTGAATATGCTGGGAATAGTGATCTCTCCCCTCTTGCAGTCAAATATAATTTTAAGGATCATGATACTAGGCCTCTTGATTCTCCCGGGAAGAACTTTGTAGAGCTTGTGAAATCTACCGCCTCTTTATCATTTTTGGACTTTGACATACCCCCTCTGGGAAGGTTCATCGGGAAGGCGTGAATTTCACATGTGGTGGCTAACCATGATGTTGTTGAGGAAAGGGTAAGCCTATAAAAATATTTTATAATTTCACGAGTTCTAGTCTCAAAGGGGGGTGGATTTTGGATGTTTCATGACCTCACTTGGTGAATAGTGGAGGTATGGGGTTTTGAGTATTGGAAAATGAAAGTAATGGGTCATGGATACTATCATTTGCTCATTCCATTATTTGAATGTAAGTGGTGAGCAGGGAGCCTAATATCATTATCTCTAAAGCTGATATTTCTAAGAATTCAATAATGTGATAGAAATTTAGATCTGGACTCTATAATAAATACCTACACTTAGGTGTGGAATTGAATTTTGAGGATCAATTGGATTTATTATCACCCAATGATCCTCTAGGATATAGAATAATATGTAGAATATCTCTTTAGTTTCGACAATAAAACTGAAAATCATAGGTTTAGGAACTATCCCAGAGTCTTTGTGTAAGTTTACATGTCTACTACACTAGTGGAGGAAGTTTTTCTCACAACAAGAGATAATATTATGCACCTTGAGAATCTGTATGAATGAATGTCAAAAAAATCACCAAGGTGAACTTCTTTGGACATTCAATAAATGAATGTAAAATTCATATAGAATTTATATTTTGTAACCCAAAAGGTCTTGATGTGGGTTCACATTGGAAAAGGAAAGGAAATATTATAATTCCCATTGGAGCTCAAGACTCTAGTATTTGATACATCAGGTGGAATGATAGTGTTGTTTTGAGAAACTATGAATCTATACAACCATCATCTTATGGGAGTGTTGAGTCTGGACTCAAGGTGGCCATTGTTTACTCCAATGAGAATAGGGTGCATGGGCCTATTCCTCAAGATGAATGTATGAATGAAGTAATTTCAAATAATATAATTAAGGTTGAAACTACAGTGGTGGAATTGGAAACCTTTAAAGAGCATTGGATTGATGGGGTTCTCAAGCATGACTTGAAGACAACAAATGATGCTCTACAGGAGACTTCAAATATATAGAATGCGACTAGGAAGATTCATACTCATGATGATGAAGCATTTCCCTTAGGTTTGATAACATCTAGTGATGTGATCACACATAAAGAACTTGTCACTCTTGACCCATAATCATCTCACGGTGCTAAGATGGTGGACAATAAAAATGGAACCCCTCAATCACCCAGTGTTATGGATCAGGAAAGGGTGATTAAATCCTCTGAATTTGGTCCAAGTTAAAGATCACATGGAGACTTTGGATGATGTTGTGTGTTGAAATACTACCCATGGTAGTAGGATCACATAGAAATATAGTGTCATGAATCGAGTAGTGTTAGTTAAATAACCTGAGTCTGCTCCAAAGGCATGATCATAGGACAAGATATTGGAAGAGACTACATGTGGGAATCCAACTGAGGGAGGCACATACAAGAAGCTAGCAAATTCTGAAAAAAAATTACTTTTTAGACTCAACAAACTGACCTAGTGATTAGGATAGGGGGGATTCATAGGTTCCTTCCTTTAGGGTTTCTAAAAATAAACCTCTTATCAATCAGCCTACAAAAATTGAGAAATATACAAATAGATTCTCTCCATTCAATGGAAGATTCTGGTATGATGATTTTGATGACAGAAATACATATACCTATCCATATATTTAGTCATCAGAAGATCACATCCAGGAATGAATCGTAAGTTCAAACAATGAAGAGTCTAAAATAAGTAGTAGTAAAAAGGGAACAAAAAGAAAAATAGGGGAACAAAAGGACAGGTTTTGGTGAGTGGGGAATACTTCAAAGTCCCTCAATCAAGGGGTAATCCCCTTAATAAATGATTAGATTCTATTTAAATTTTCAATGGTTAAGGAATACCCTAATGAACAAATCCCGTATAAATTTTATTATGGCCTATAAACCAATGATTATAGTAATTGTTGAACCAAAATTAATCTTTGGTAATTGAAATAAATTTAAGGGCACCACTCTTCAATACAAATTTGTCTCAAAAAACATGCATGAATCAAACATATATCATTTATGGGTTCTATAGCATGAAATTATTATATTCGATGATATTATTAATAAGCCTCAAAGCATTTTCCTATCTAACAACATCTCAAGTTTTCCTCTATCAATCTTGTTTTTTATGAATCTACACCCTGCATCAAGAAGATATAATTCTGGAATGTAATTTTGGAAATTTATGAAAAAATGATTCAAAAATGGGTGATTCTTCGAGATTTCAATACTATTCTAAAAACAAAAGAAAAAACTGGTTATAATTTTAATCTCATTGCTTCTCTTGAGTTATCCTCTATAACTAATCAATTTAATCATGTTGAGGTTCCAATTTTCAGGGATGACTTTACATAGATTATATTAAATTTTAATGGTAGGCAATAATGTAATCTTGATAGATGCTTTGTTCAAATGGATGACAGTACTATTGCAGATGGATTCTCTGGATTCACACCTCATAGGCATCATTTTTATCAAAATACTATCATGGTGTAAATATCAATGCATATTTCAAGTTCATCCTCTATCCCATTTCAGTTCAATATTAGATGGATTGTGATTCCTAGATGTAGGGAAACTTTGTTGAAGGGATGGATATTTGAATCTATAGGAATCCCTTTTCAAAATGTAACTAGTAGTCATAAATATGATAAGAATATGTTTAATGAATGGAGAAAAAATTTATTTTCTAAGATGTATTTGGACATTAAATCTACTAAGGAATGTTTTTTATCATAATAAGATTATGAATGAACAATAGAATACTTAATTTCAAGCTGAGATAAAATCTCATAATAGGTTGGATTAACTTTTTATGATCAAGGAAAGGCTAGAAAAAAATCATTCGAATGTCAAATTGCTTAAATATGGAGATATAAACTCAAAAAAATCATAGACTACATAAATTGAAGAGAGGAAGAATAGAGAACACGGTAATCAACATAATTGGTAATCTCTTCACCTCTAAAAGTGAGATATCTCGAGAGATTGTGGATCATTTTAATGGATTATACTATAATAATGGAATGGTCAACACTCAAAAAATTGTTTAAAACATTATTCCCTACATTGAGGAGAATCATAATCAAGAACTTATAATGGCTCCATCCAAAGAAGAAATCAAAGCTACCCTTTTCTACCTCAATATAGATAGTTCTACTAACACTAATAGATTCACTAAAAATTTCATTATGTTTTATTGGGATATCTTGAAGTATTATGTAACTTAGGAAATAGGGAAATTATTCATTCACTCCTCCATGAATTATGGGATAAATTCAAGATTCACTACCATGGTACCCAAACAGGATAATGTACTTGATATCAAGGTCTTCAGGCATGTTTCCCTTGGAATTAAAATTCCAATTCTCATTAGTAATATTATTATGAATAGTATGGGGGACTTGTTAAGGATCATTTCACCCTGAATCAATTTGGTTTTGTTCCTAGAAGGAGCATTAAACATTTTTCTTCACAGCCTCAAAAGGTGTTAATTTATTGAGGAGGAAAATGAAGGATGGTAACTTTTATCTCAAAAATAACTTATCCAAAGCCTTTCATAATTTGTAATAGTGTTTTATCCTTTATTTTCTCATAAGGTAAGGCTTCTAAAATATGTTTATCATACTCATTCACAACTTTCTCAGTTCATCCACGTTGTTATTTCTTATTAATGGAGATCATAGAGGTTATTTTCAGTGCACCATAGGTCTGAGATAAAATGATCCACTTTCAGGACTTCTTTTTTCATTTAAAATGACTACATGTGTTGATTAATCCATGATTTGGATCAAAATATCTTATTAAAACAAAACAAAGAATGTAGAAATTATTATGTTGCATCACATATTCTGTATGTGGATTTTATTCTTTTTCATGGTCAATACTCAAAAAAGATTATATCCTATATTAAGGCCTTATTTTCTCATTATGAGGATGTTTCTAGGAAATCCACAATTTGGGATAAATCCTTCATTGACTTTTGAAATAGTTCATTGATTGGTAGAAAAATAGGATAATAAGAATTCTTGGTGTTAAGATAAGTTCCCTAAAATTTTATTATCTTGGGGTCCCTTTATTTTGGGTCAAGGTGAAAAGGAATTACATTAAATACATGTTCTTAGGCATTATTAATCAAATGGACTAGTGGAAGGGAAATTCCATGTCTCAGGGTGCAAGAGTGTGTCATGTTAACTCTTTGAACACCTCTATGTTTTTTATTCTTTCTCACTTTATAGATTTCATAGGAGTCTCATAAATGAAATACATGGAATAGTTTGAAACATCATATGGACAGGTTTAGTTTATTAAAATAATTTGGTTACTATTTTATGGAAGTATTTCATTAAACCCAATGAATTGGGAGGCATTGTAATTAATGATATAAATATCTTCAATGATGGACTTATTGGGAAATTCACCTAGAGAATGATTACTTTTTATGCTTCATATGAATTTCTATCAAACATGTTCAAAGGGAAACTCTGAAATGTTTATAAATATAACTGTGCATCATTTTTTTAGACATCATTAAATCATTCCATCAACAAAATTATTCAAGAAACAAAATGGATTGTGATAAAATGATCCAATCTCAATTGTTGGACTATTATTTTCCTAGATAACCCACTACTAGATACCAGCATCATTCCACCAATGATTTATCAAATGTGTATTGAATATTTCTTATCACAATTAGATAATTTTTAAAAAATGATTCCTATTCAAACCAATCTACTAATTCTGAGTTGTGGTTTCATGGATCGTGAAACCGTCATATGGAAACACAATCTTCTTCAAAACCTTAATTTTAAAGAATTATATACAATTTAATGTGGTTGTTCCACCCGACCTCCATGATGACTGATAAAATTCAAAATATACTTCATTCAACCTTCCAAATTCCTCCTATTATGGAAAATATGGAAATATTTCCAACCCACTCAGGATCAAATCCAGAGATCAGGATACAAAATGTATTCTACCTACACTATATGTCTTCAAATAGGGGAGGATATGTGTCACCTTTTTGTGCCATGTGGTTTTGAACATGATTTATGGGAATACACAGGCTTGGTTTTTTCCCACAAAATTGTTAATAATAAGTAGTTTCACAAGATCCTGGAGAAAATCTGTAATGATTATTTTAGTGATTAAATAAATAATATTCTATATGCACTATTTGCGCCCATTTTTTCATCTATATGGAGTTCTCTAAATGATAAACTCTTTGATATAAAATATTCCTCTATTCAAATAGGAATGATCACACTTCACAGTAATTTTTATATAGATTCTATGGTATAAATATGAGGTATGAATAATACTATGCATGACCGGAATAATATCATATTATTGGGTGTTTCATGTAGAACAAAAAATAATATAATGATCAATTTAATTCACTATATCTACGCAATCATATAATGAATTAAGGTTTTCATTGATGGGGTTTCCTATGAAATTCTTGGGCCTTTAGGTTGTGGTAGTGTCTTCTACACACACCAGAGATTTTTCAATGTTTATATCTATCATTACACTGGAATTAGTATGGCATATGAAGCTTAATTATTTGATATGGTTTATGCAATTAGATATGTTGTACACTGTAATTGGAATTCATTATGTCTTGAATCTAACTCTGAAGTTGTTATGAAGGCCTTAAAAACAAAATCAAGGGAAGTTCCTAGTAGTATATTACCTTGATGGATTGGACGTCTCAATAATATTGCTAAACTAAATTTGGTAATCTAGAATACATACCAAGAGGAAAACTAAGTGGTGGATATGTTGTCAAAGAAAGTGGTCATGGAAATGGATATGATGTGTTCCTTTAGAATCCCATACTATTGTGATTCATTGGTGGATGTAGATATGTGTTGTGTGATGTATTCTCATTTTTTGTAATAATCCCTTGTATCCCTGACTTCTAAAATCTAGATTTTATATATTTTCATTTTAGGACCATAATAGTTTGTATCGTTATCTTTTGGATATAAAATATGTCTTTTGATGGTGTCATTGAGATTAAAAACTCTTACCTTGTATTCTTTCTTAGTCAGATGCATTATATCCTCATGAATAATAAATTTAAATTTATTAATGAATTTATTTAAAACCACTTTTATCTATATTCTATTTTTATATTCTGATTTATAATCATATGGAATCCATTTATTTTATAGTTCTTGCTTACATTTACCAATTAAGTTTGTTCTGTTAATTTATCCAAACTTACTTTGGTATGTTGATCATGGTAAAAAGTATTATGAAATGGTTCCTTCATAAAAAAATTTTCATAATGTTATTAATATCATTTTAATTTATTTTATACTATTTCAAAATTATCCATGAAATGTGGTAATAGAAAAGTGGAATAAATCATTCATTGAGGTGGTAGTTCTCACATACACATGATGGCGTTCTCATTTTCTTAATGGTTAAAAAAATTATATAGTGATAATTCATTTTATAAACAAGTTTATATCATAAATAAAATTTTTATTCATGAAATCAATATTTATTTAGATCCATGTAATATGGAGTTTATATATGGATTGAATCACTTGGGGGAGGAGGTAGTCCACACTTACGGATGAGCGATGTTGTTATTTTACAATAGTAGATGGGTAAGAAAGTAGATGATATATTATCTTAAAATAAATATAATTATTACTTAAATAAAATATATATACCTTAAATATACCATAATAACCATCCATTAAATGTGGTGATGTAAATTGGAATGCATCGCTTCAAGGAGACGGTAGTTTGTATGTATGCAGGAGCGATGTTACCATTTCCCATTAGATGGAAATGAGGTAGATGATAGTTTCTACAGAATTAAAATAATATTTAACTATATTTATGATAGAGAATATATTATTTTGGTATTGTTACAATATATTTTAAGTATTTAGAAGAATAAATAAACATAAAAACACTCGGTTAATAGTTATACCTCTTCAAGGAAAAACCTTAATTAGATTACACCCTATGCCTTTTAGGATTGGTTGTTTAGTGAGACCAGGACCTGTAGTGCATATTGAGATATTTTGGGAAGGTATTTGGGAAGGTATTTGTAGATATAATGGACTCAATAATTTTTGATATGTGAGGGAATTATATACCCATTTATAAGTGAAATGTGTGGAAAACTTGTAAATATTATGAATATTTAAATATAACAAAGTCACACTCAAGGTAAAGTAGCCCCAAATGGATTAAATATAAAATATGGGATGATATAGGGTATAAATAAATTCACTAATAGTATTTTGACGAGCTTTTATGTCATTTTAACCATTATCTCATTACTTCAACCCCTCATTAATCCTTTTTAACACTTTCCATATTGATATGTTTTTATTATGGTTACAACTCATTATAACCAAAAAATAAGACGTCTTAGTTTCCTAATTTTAATTATTATGATTCCAAATATATAATTCATTTTATAAAATTCAATTCATATAAGTGGTAAAAATTACTCTGATAATAAGTTCAAAAATGTGATGAAAGCCTATTTTTAGAAAAATATTTATTTTAAGGATAAAATTGATTTTAGATGAAAATAATGTATAATATTGATTACAATGCGATTAATTGGATTAGGTTATATAAAATTATTCTGATTTTAATTTAAAAACAAACAAAAAAATAATTTAACATTGTGAAAACTTTATTAAAATAGAAGAACCCCAAAAAATTAATTTGAATTAAACCATTACTTAGAAATTAAAAATATGAAACATATATTTCTAAGTTAAAAATTATATTTTTAAATTAATTATACTACTTAATAAAATTCAATTTAGTCTATAAAAATGTTTTATAAAATTTTAAGTCATTCTAATATCATTATAATGTCATAAAAGTTACATTATTGTAAAATTGGTATTTGAACTATTCACTCAAAAGTAAAATATTTTTAAAAACAAATAATACACCCTAAGATAATTTTGAAATTTTGAATTTAAAAATGCAATTCATCTCATCAAATAAAAAATTAAAATTTATTGATTTTTATTTTAATGAAATTATTTAATAAATAAATGTGCATTATTTTATGGTTTCTTTAGAATAAAATATTTACATCTTATAATTGAAGCTAAGGTGTTACATTATTCCCCCTTCACAAATATCATCCTATAAATTTATAGATTTTCACCTCATAAATAAATGTGTTTTTTTATCATAACTTCTTTAGGTTCACACATAGCATTTTTTATCTTATACTTCCTCCAAAATACCTTTTTTAGAAACTAACCAAAATAGGTTGGGACATTGGTACCCAATACGGAACTAAAATAACCCAAAGGGAACTATTTATCCCCATGGATTGAGTACTAGTACCAAGGAATCAAAAAGTGGTTAAAGGTAATGATTTTACCCCAAGAAAAAAAATCAATACATAATAGTGGAAGATAAATTAATTAATAGTCAAAATTCAAAACACTCCTCTAGGAGAAAAGTACCACAAGGGGATAGATAGATATCAAACGATACATTATAAAATATAATGACATAATATTCGTCAATAAAAACTCCCAAAATCCCCATTAAATGAGTGGATCAAATCTCTATTGGTCACCTTCATCACCCAAGGTCTTGTAAATCAATCACATATACTACCTCCAAGTGGCGACTTCCCTTTTTCGGAACCTCGAATAACATAATATATAAATTTTTAAAGATAGATGTATAGTCTGAGCAGTATCATCCTAGTATAATTTCACCAAATGTTCCATAATATGTTCTGAAACAAATAAACCATTTATGTTTAAATTTGAATTAAAATCAATTCAGGAAAAATCATTTTCAAATTTTAAAACAACAAGATTTATAATAAGTATATATTAAGTATTTCAAAAATAGGATTAACTGAAAATTAATAATAAATTAAAGGGAATGAATAAAATAGACTAATAAAAAAAGGTATCTAATAAAAAATTGAAACAATGGACCATGGTCATATTCTCTAATATTTGTTATTTCATGGGTCTAAGATCCTCATACTACTCAATTAATAAATCATGGATCAGTTTGCGCACATATCCCTAAGTCTCAAATCAATAGGATTGAATCAATCCATACCCTATCAAGGGAAACAGATGCTGAATTTAGATTTGTTAATGTTTTCATCATCAATCCATTTCTTTGGGGTATAATTCTAATGTACTTTTCATAATCACATACTAACTACTTAGGATTATGTGTTCTTCAAATCAAGAAATCAATAAATCATGAGAAAATAATTCTTTTTAATTTAATTCATAATTCAAAGTTCAAATTCCTAAATTCAAGTTTCAACATGCCATGTTAATTTCAAAACTATATCGTATTTTTTTATCAAATTCATTCTTTTCAAAATAATCTTTCATTGAATTCAATTTTTATGAAGATTCATCTTTAACACATTTCATCAAAACACTTCTCATTTCAAGAACTAATTTCTCAAAATCCACCAAATATTTTCAAAGCCTTTAAAAATGGATTTTATTTCATAGTTCTAGGACATTTGAAAATAATAATATAAATCTTCTCAAATCAATTTCAGAAAATATATTCAAAACACAGATTAAATAAATCATGAAATCAAGTTTTCATGTGTAGGTAAAATCCTTATATAACCACTACCTTTAGTATCATGATGATTCAATCACCTGAAATGGGAACCACGAACAGAAGTATCATAGTCAGAAAGATAAATTTGGAATCCATAACATTATAATTACTTAGATTAAAGTTCTAATCACTAAACAAAATTAGAATTCACTGATCTCAAAGAAGAGGATAGGTAAAGAGAAGGGGATTTATAATCAAATTTGTTATAGTTATAGGGGAGAGATCAAACATGTCCACTAATAGTTCAATCTAAGAATAGACGAGGTTGAAGTAGTAAAAAATAATATAAATGGAGACTCTAAAAGATTAAGGGTCAAAATAAGTTTTATTAGGTGGATTTTAGTGTTATAACAGTTCTTTCAGGTCCTTAATAAAAAATTAAAGGATTAAAAATCTCATCTCATGGTTTTATATGTTAGAAAGAACAGCTGTAGCTAATCGTGTTCCCTTACTGGGATTTAGGAGAGAGTCTCTATATTTGGAAGCATGGTTAGAAAATCTATGTGTCAACTGTATGATTCATCCTGGTCAACTAGAAAAGGGTTCAAGATTTGGATATAAGTTTTGGATACTGTTCACCAACCATGTGCTACCATATATTCAATGCAGCAAAGTTTGAGGGAGAGGCCATAAAATTTGAACTAACTATCCCCCCTACATAGATCCAACATATATTGTAATATTTCCTACGTATACCTATATGGTTTCCCCAACCATGCACCAAAGGTAAAATTTCCCAAAAGCTTCCAAAAAATCTAAATTCCTTAAAAAATGACCCAAAATAAGATCCATAAAAAGGATGATAAAAAATAGTTCTAGAAGTAACTAAAGATGGTAATATGATTTTACAATATCCCCCCCATAAACAATTTCTTCCCTTATAAATCCAATACTTAAGAATCAATATCTAAGATATGAGGTTACTACTCTCTCTTCAGTGCCGCATGCTCCTAAGTATCAATGAATCAGAGTCATTATGCTTCTAAATACCTCAATCCAAATGTATATACTTACTATAAGGAACATTAACCACATATTTAACAATATAAAATGGTTTCTCATCCATGTATAATTCCAGTACCGAATCAATTTTCTCCTATATCAATACATGATATGGGTCAAAGATGTACTTTTTTATCTAAGACATATAGGATGTGTTTTGAATCAAGATCAATTGAGGTGTAAAATCCAAGTGGTTTTTGGAGTTGGTTCCCTTGAACAGGATTCTTTGTACATTATGATAATATTTTTTCATTATTTTGAATATTAATAAACTCTTTATCACATCATTGTTTTTCTTTTATGTAACATAGTATGTGATAGTTTTCTAAGATTCATTGTTGCACTCAAAGGTCAGAGAAGTTCCATGTTATGATGAGAACACAGAAGTTTCAAGAAATTATTCTTAAATATATGTTCTATATCTAGATTAAATAATTAAATGGAGGAAAATGATACATTATATATGTGAGGAGACTCATATTACTTCGAGGAATCTTCTCATTTTTTACACCCTTGGTATTAACCAGTGTAGTATATTTTGATAATAATACCTTGCAATAGAAAAACAATATTTTTATGTGTCATTGGATGTTTCTACCTGGGGATGTGTGTATTATCCTTATACTTTAATATTATTATTAATGATTATTATATGTCACATACATTGATGTATTGAAAAAAACATTGACAGTGTATGTTTGCAGAAAGGTTGGATACATTAGGTGCATCATGAGTAATATTACATTAATGAATAATAAAATAAAGGATTTTCCATTCTATTTATTAACAAAAGTTTATATCTTAGTTCCATTGATGGAAATGATATATCATAAATAAATCCTTGTTCATGGTGTTCTATATACAACTTTAATTTTTTGTAAATTTAATGAAAGATACATCGATCTCATAGGTTGATGCCACTAGCATGGAACCTGATTGATTAGAGATATTGTTATAAAGTGATTGTATAACATCGTAAGTGTCAATATGAGGTATTATATCATTGTGGCATTAAATTATTTCTTAATGGTTGCATTGGCATGTTTTTAGATGCTAACATTGTACTTTAGGCTACTTCACCTAATGCCATTAAGAAAGATGCCAAGAGGATCACACACTAAGTGTATCCAAAATCTCAGTTAAATAATATATTATTATTTATTATTTAACAAGTTAGATAAATATTATTCCCACACATGGTTTAATAATTATTCATGTTTTCTTGATCTCAAATATTCCATCACCTGTTATTCGAGAGAATATTATGTGATAAAAATAATTAATAAATATCTTTTTGATATTTAGTGGTTACAATATTTATTTATTTATTAGAGAATAATGAAGAAATGTTTTTTTATTAACTAAATATTCATTATTCGAGGCCTAATAAACATTGTGGAGTAATAGCTAGATAAATTTATAGGTTTGGTGATAAATAATATATATTAAATATTATTTGAATAGATAATATTAAATTTTTAATTCATGATTTTAGTGCATGTTAAGAATTATTATTATTATTATTATTATTATTATTATTATTATTGAAATGGGGTTCCATGGGTCTTAAAAAATATGACATTGAACTTGTGAAAATATTTATTTCTAAACCTAATGGTATATAAACCAAATTATATGATTTTTTAGGAGAGGCAATTTTTTTATGCAAAATGAATCTAGTGAATCCTCTCAAATCCCTAGGGAGATCTCTTCTATAAGAACACTCCCAATAATAGGGATTGATCTTACTACACCTTCCACTATCCAGTATAGAGAGATCAAGTAGAATAATTTTTAAGTGATCCTCAATGTGATCAAAGGTTAATTATGAAAGTAAGAGGATTAATCACACTATAACTCAGAGATTCATATGGTGACATTTCAAGAATTTTGGAACACATGTGGATCACCGCTAGAGGGAATATTATCATGATTCCAATAAAAAAATGATGATACAATGTAGATATGTTATTGAATCCATAAATGAATAAATAATTGTCACAAGGTAATTATTTAATTGATTGAATTACTTGTAAATAATATGTGATGATCATGTGATCTTGTTCCGAAGTTTTATCCATTTTTTATTTTCTTGGATTCAATTATGTTGATCATGGTGTTTATCTTCATGTAAATCTATAATTGATCATCAATCAAGAAAAAAACTTTGGCATAACCCAAAGCATGCTTCTACTATCCCTAAAACCTTCAAGTCGTTTTAGATGGGTCAGCTATTTGTTTATAATTATTTAAATATCATTGATTGATATACATATTTTTCATTTCATTTTCAATTCAAGTATAATTTTTCTTTAATTCGAATTGCGGTATTATCATATTCCTATATTTTCTATTAAATATAATCAAATATATTAATTTTATGAATGAAATAAAATAAAAGATCTCATCCATAGGTGTTGTGGAATTTGGGTGGATAACACAAGAGTACACATCGTGAATCTCGTAGGAACACATCGTGTTCTAGTGTTCAATGCACCTAGAATTAATTCATAATTAATTAAAGGTGTGTGAATTTATTGCATGAGGTGAATTTAATTATACATCACATATCGGTGGGGGCATTCTGGTTCACATTCAGTTGGAATACACACTCTGTAACTTCCATACATGAGGTGTAGTCTTTTAGTCACAGACAGGTTGTGTATCTTCTTACATGGCTAACCTGACTAGTGACCTTGTAACTTTGAGACCACATGACATGTTATGAAATGACAAAAACATTTATTGATATAATTTCCCTTCTTATAATTATGTTATATGATATAAAACACATATATATTGTATATCCCAATAAAAAATTATTCTCATAAATTAATAATGAAATAAGTTGTATTCATATAAATTAAGGAACATATAACGATGGAATAGTAAATTGACCCTTGGAATAGTAACATAACCATTAGGTATAGTAATTCGTCCAATAGAATATTATCCTCACTTATGAAAGTATAAATAAAATATAGTCACCTTAAAAAGAAAATATGATATAATTATGTCATTATACAAGTAAATAAATGTTTTAAAAATGATATATTAATTGTTGGTATTTTTATAAAACAAAAATGTTTATTTACAATTTTATAATTATTATAATGATTTAAAACAAATTTAATTTTCTTAAAATGTAGTCATAAATTAACATTTTTGTGTCTTATGATTATAAAATAATTTCATGAGACCTTAATTAATTTTTCAAGCGTTGTTAAACTGATTATAATATTAAAATCCGAATTCTTTGAATAAATAGTGATTTTAATTAAAAATTAAATTTCTAATATGTATAAAAAAAATAAATAAAAGGTTTCACCTTTTAATTCTACACATCCAAAAATTATTGGGGTGAATTTTTGGGATATTTCTAAAATAGTTGAATTTTTATGAATATTGATATATAGTAATTTATAATATATAATAAATATATCAATTATAGATTCCTAAATGATGTATGTATGATGTAATCTTGTAATCTAGAAATATACGTATTTATTTAAAATATTTAGAGATATGTTTCAAACTATTAGTAGTCTTGAGACAAAAATAATAAAATAATGAAAAAACCACTCATCTCCTCCGCTATAAATACAACCCCTCACCACCTCTTATCTTCACACCATAAAAGCTTTGAATATTGCCCAAATTGTTCTTAATCCTCTTACCAAGCCCCTTACCCATGTCTAATAGACTTTTGTCTCAAAAATACCGAATCCAATATCCCTAAGGTGGTTCTTAAGAAGGAGTTCAAGAGGTAAAATCTTCTTCTGTTTTCTTTTAATTTCTTTTCAAGTTCTTTTCTTTTCTTAATCTCTCCTCACCTCACCTAATACTATTGTAATGATACCTAAATTATCATATATATAATGAAATTTTATTATGTTAATGTAATAATAAATCATCAAACCTATTCTCCTCTCCCTTGTTTTTTGTGAAAATTAAAACATCATTCGTTAGGTGTTGATTTATCATTTTTTGAGGGTGATAAGTTTTCATTTTCCATTACTTCCTTAGAGGCATATCATAAAACAATTGTAATGGTTGAGAATAAAGATACTTTATTTCATAAATTTTTTTATGTTTTACAACTAACATATCTAAATAATATTAAATAATAAAACAAAATGATCTCGTCGTGGTTGAAAACTGCCAAAATTAATCTAAACAATTATCATTAAAATGTTATCTAATGAATCATCCAAATATATTGGAAAAATAATATATAAGACCCATTAAACATCTATAATTTCACTGATTACATATAATTTAAATTCTTTATAATTATTATAATATTACATGAACTTATATACTTGTATACAAGCAAACCGATCATGAAATCCAAGAAATGAACAGTCTCATAACGACTGAATTTAACTCTATGACTCATCATAATACCCATAATTTAACTTAATAAAATTATAATAAATAAAATAAATGTATAATAGGTCATAAATTTATTAATTATTTAATGTAATTTTATTATCTAGGATATTAAAGGGAAGAAATCATTCATACATAATGTATGGGGATTCTCAACCACAGCTTTCTTTCTTTGAGTTCTCCCTCTTTCATACCAACTTTAGTTCAGATGTTACATTAACATTCCTTATTTATCATTTAATTATTCTTAAATAGTTTTTTATTGGATATAAATTTTTTCAATCTGATTTATGAATAACACAATGATTTTACAAAATAACTATTCTTTCTAAAAGCACACCTTTTAATTCTCTTGAGATTATTTCTTCTTCACTCAACATAGATTATTCATATGACAAGTATGTTAATCCACTTTTATTTTAGATCCCCAAAGTTTATTAATGAATTTATGATTTATCAAATGAAAATCACTCCTTTCATAGGGTTATTTTATGTCTATGACAGATATCCGTTCTAGGTGGCATGCATGATTATGTAAATGTTATGATGTGACGGGTGTTCCTGGAATTATATAGCACTCCAATGAATTGGGTAATGTGATATATCTCATGAGATAATGTGAAAAATTAATTTACATGATGATATATTTTTTTCATAATGAATATGTTATGGTTATTCACATATGTTATGTGTGAACATTATGTTATCTTAGTTCACAACTATGTTTGGTATTTCACCACTATGGCATGATGTTTCATTTTCATGCATTTCCACATTCCATTATTTTATCTAATGATTCCTCTAATTATTATTATGATGATCCCATAATTATGTTATAATGATGACGAGTATGATCACCCATGTTATATTGATCAATATTCATACCTATCCTCTTACTAGGCTTTTAGATCACCCCTTTCTTTGATGTATATCCTCAGGTGAATACTTATACTAAGGAGTACATGAGGGACACTAATAATCTAGAGAAGAAGGAATTAAAAAAGTTTTATGATTTATTATTTAAATGTTATGTTTGGTCCTAATTTTACCAAGACATTAAACCATTGTATCCTAGTTTTATATCATTGTTAAATTATTTATCTTTAAAATGATGAAATAGTACTGTAAGAAAATTAGGGACTCCATATGTTTCCTATGTAAAAATTTTGTATTCCAACATTTATCATTGTATTTTTACATGAAGAGTCTCTAGGTCTGTTTGAGTGATAGATGGTGAGAAATAATATACGTTGTGTAGCTCTAATGTGCACCTCGTGTACATTAACCAAATTAGGAAGAAATAAAATTAATTTATTATAATATGCATACCTTATCATCATGTACTTTCATGTGTTTAATAAGTTGATAGGAGATTACATGTTATGGGTTTCAATAAATATATATATATATATTACATAATGCTTGGATCTGAATATCATGTATGAGTTGTATTGTGGTAATTACTCTATCTGTATGGGAGCATAACAGGTGACAGAAAAATAGTGTAATCCATTTAATCATTAAGTTGATAGTACACATCATGTAATGTTTTAATAATAAGTGTATTCAATATATCTCAACAGTAAACAATATACGATAATATACATGTTGGGTAGATTCAAACATATATTCACTATGTTCCCTCCAAGGTAAATTTATGTACATAATTAATTTTAATTAAATTTATTTAAATTTTTTAAAATTTGATGTATGATAATCACAAGTAAATTAGAATGATAATTAAGATAAAAGAATTTATTTATTTAATAAGATAATCAGTTGATACAAGAATGATTTATCATAAATTAGAAGAATTAAAATTGAATGTTAATTTTATTAAATTCAAAATATGTAGAATGATAATGGAAGATCATGAGATTAGACCATGTCCATTTTATGTGATTGGTTTCATTTAATTTATTATTAAATTAAACTGTTGGTTTTCATGTCATCTCTTATCTCATTATGTATAGGCCTACATGTTCATGGTTTCTATTATTTAAATCCATTCCCCTCACCTATGTGTCAGTAAAATCATATTTAAATGATGGAGCTCTTAAGCAAGTGGAGGAGGTTAAATTTAAGAGCTAAGGATAAACCAATCCAAGAGAGATAAATAGGTCAATAGGTGAAAATTTTCCGCACAAACAATAAATGGTTCAAGGTTGTAACACCCTGATGTTTTTATGAAATATTATCTTTGAACACTTTTATTTTCTTAGTAGCTTTCTTTACCTGAAATTGTGAGTTTAAACAAACTTTGAGATACCCTTAGTATAAAATAACCATTTTAACCGAGAAGTTAGGTTATCTAGAATAAATATAACTTTCTTACGAAAATGTATGGTGATGTCTTTCGCTACCATTTATTTAGGAAAAATAAAAATCAATTATATATTTGAATATGTGAATTAATATTAGTAAATTAAATTAATTAAATATATATGATATATACATAATAAAATGTTTTTGATATTAATCCAATATATATTTTTCTTATAAGGTAGGAATAAACAATAGTTTATGTATAAAAACCTATATTTTTCATAATTATAATTTTCTACCTTTTAATGATAATCCCATTCTAAATTAAGATTAAGACATATTAATAATTTTTATATGATAACATAAACATGTTTTTTAGATGCGGGATATAAAAATTTACTTTAGATGAAATTTTAGCATTTTTCTAACAACATTCACATTTTGATGAATAGTAGAAAATATATAGTAAATTTTAATTGAAATTGTTTTTTCATAAATGTAATTTATATGGTTAAATTATAATAAATAATAGTTTTAAGGTATAAATATATTATATTTTTATAATTTAATTTAATTTATGACATAATCATTAATTTTACGTTGAATTCATATGTAGAAACATGTCAATCTTTTGTAATGTTTATCTTTTAAAACTCGTTCTCTATTTCCCACTTTGGGATAATTTTATATTAATTAATAAAACTTATGTATTATGAATTTTGAAATATGGATTCCATATTTATAATCAGTAAGTCCAAATTATGCAAATAGCATTATTTTATTTTTTGTGCATTATGAATAGTAACTTTAGTAATTTTTATTAATACGGTAAAATATTATATTGGGTAATTAAGGGTAAGAATACTATTATAAAATTACTATAGCACTTGTACTAATATCATTGGATGACTATTTTTTGACCTAAATCGTCTTTGGGTCGAAATGGTATCAATTTGAATCGACTTAGATGAGATTAGGACTTTTAATTTATTTTATTTAATGAAAAGTTAAATATGTCTCACTCATATTTTAGTAACTAAATAATTTTTAATATAATGTTATAAAATAGAAAAATTCAACAACAAATAATCATTTGAAATATAATATGTTTTTATTTATCACGGTAATTTATTTAATAAGTATAAAATTTTAAATATGGTATTTTCAAAGATATAAATTCAACTAAAAGTATTCAAATGAAATATAACTTATTTATCTTCATCATAGTATTTAATTTTGAATTTTTATTCCATAAATAAGTATACTAAATATTTACACAAAATTGATGAAGTGAATGTTTTTTTAATAGTATCTTCACCATATTATCTTCATCATAGTAATTTATTTCTAGATGACATTTATCTTTAATTAATATAATATAATATTTTGTTTGAATTTGAATTATTATCTTAATATTTTTAAAAATCAATGATTTAAATAGTGTCAAAATTGACACTATTGATTATTTATCAAAATAACGTCTTATTAAATTATTTAAAAATCATAAAACATTTTAAATATATATATAATATTAAATATATTGTATAAAATGTTAAAATTTATTTATTTATGGTCTGTTTTACATAAAATAAATAAATATTGCACCATTTTAATACTGACTTATTTGTAACCCAAGTTTAAAATTATATATAATAACTAAGTGTTAAATAAAAATATAAGTTCTAAATTGATAGAAAACTTGACAAAAAAATTATTGTCTGATGAGATTACAACCTTATATCATCGCATATTCTAAATTAGGACATTTTGGAGGTTTTTGGATGGGTTTTTACTTTATTATAAATTTATATCTGTGAGGTTTTTAAAAGTGCCCCTCACCTCAATTATAAAAAGGATCCTCCTCCCTCACCTCTTCACTTCACTTTGTGATTTCATGCTCAGACATACCCTACCCTTTTCCCTTATCAACTTCCCTATAAACATTATATATGATCTCTTCTTCCTCAAAACAATCTCTATTCCTCTAAGGGAAGATTTATAAAAATCACATCGAAGAAGGGGTAATCTCCTCTACTAATTATTTCAAACATATTTATTCTTCTACTTCAAATTCATGAGTTTTTTCATTATAAAGTTTTAACTCCAATATCAATTACTTTAGAATATTTTATTATGATTATTAAACAACTATATTCCATCTTCGATCCATTCTACAAAAAATGAAATCACTGTGCGTGCATACATATGACTTACCATCTCCACGCTGTGGTGTAATATATTTTTTCACCACCACCTTACACGGATGGGTATAATAATGGAAGTAATAACTATATATTATTATTATAAAATTTTATTTATTATGAAATATTATGTACTATCCACTTTAATTTCATTCAACAATTATGGGAATGATATTGTCGCCCATGTGTACGTACGGCTTACCATCTCTACAATGCAATGTGATTCATTCTACATGATCTTGATTAATGAAATATTATATAAATGAATTGAATGAATAAATATGATATATATTATACTAATATCATTCTATAAATGATATATCTATTACCTAATAATAGGAAGAAGAACTTATCTCACACAACATGCGTAAGAAAACAAAGAAGTTAATACCTGATGGAAAAGTAATAATGTTACAAACAAATGGATGAAAATATGATCAAATATGATATCATAAAAATGGATATGATTCTGGAATAATTCAATGAAATTATTTATATCATTATACAAGATGATTGGATACATATGAATGAAATTGTACCAAAGTTAATGGATAATTTTTCATTCTCATTATTATATTAGATTGTTTATACATAAGTATTTATTAGGGTATATTTATCATCCACGTCCATGTTTTCTATATATGTAATATTATTTATATTATTCTGAAATTTTTTAAATTAAATTTTACCCATTGGTGAATTTTTATTAAATGGTATGAAAGTAATCTTTTGTCATTTTTGGTATGAGTTACTTTTTGAAATTTCCAGAAAAAGTACAAGATGAATGTTTTTTAACTTATACGGCATCAACACATTATTACACCTTCATAACAAATTAATTCCATGAAGATTATTTTACAATATGTTAATTTTATTTTCAATGAAATTATTTTCTTATATAATTATATTGAATTTTGATAAAATAAAACATTTTTTAAGAAAAAGGGTTATTTTCTTCAAGGATTAATTTCAAGTTTTTTATAAAAATTATTTTCCATTTAAGATGACATTATTTATATAGAGCTATATTTATATCCCTATTATTAATATGATTTTATTGTGTTTATGATGCAATGATTTTTATGAAATTGATTTATTTTATATGGATTATGATGGAATGATGTTTAAGAAATCCATTTTTTGTTCTTTGGGTTATGATATGATGAATGATTTATGTTTTTGTAGCACACATAAGATAGATTTCATTATGAGATTGGTGGGACCTATATATCCTTCTAATTGATTGGATAAATATTTATATGTCATGAGATAGACATCACTAAAATGGCAAGTAAATCTAGTTCAGTTATACTGGGTTGGAATGAGGAGTGAACTTGGTACAGTAATAGACATTGTCCACTATATGGTTCTTGGAAATGAGCCTTTGCTAATATGAAATGATTTTCTATGCTTATGTGTATGCCAAAAAATTTCATGTATTATGTTATGACTTTTGGGATTACGTTGAACTTTTATGATTTATCCCATGACATGATATCATGATCTTTTATATGTCGGATAAGATTTTTAAATGTTATGTTTTTATGACCTATGATTATGATATGATTGATATCTACCCTATTTACCCTTACTAAGTATTTGAGCTCACCCTTTAATTTTTTTTCTTTTCCCTAGGTCATGAAGAAGGTTATTAAGTAAGATATGTGAAAAGGGAGTCTAGTTATGATGAAATAAATGGGAGACAATGTATATATTTTATGAACTAGTTGTTTTTGTTTCCCAATTTCTAAAGACACTATACATATACGGTCCTGTCATGGATTTCTTTTAATGAATATTATTCCATTTTGAGGTAATATCAACGTATGTAAAGTACGGTTCATTATAGTTGGTATGATAGGAAAGGAATATTTATCCTTTACAAATTAGGATGAGAAAATCTTAGTAATAACCCAAAGGATATGTTGAAGTATAGGTTAAAATCCTATTGTTTTATAAAAGATCATGAATAACTTTATATAAAACCTAACATGTCCTACATTTAAATTTTATTCTTTATTATGTGTTTTTTCCAATATGATTACTATTTCTCACAATAAGCTTCTTGGTTTTAGTAAATGGTAGGAACCTGAAGGAATCACGTTAATGCTAAATGTGACATGCGATGTAATGATTTTCCTCATAAGAGACCAAATGTTGTATGAGATGGAATGAAAAATCGTGTATAAGGCCCTAGCCTTAAACCTTATTTAATCTTGAGTTATTACAAGATTACACATTGAGGATCTTTTCAGGTTTAGAGTTTTAGAGAATTAGATCATGAAACTTGCAATACATTCCACATTTAAACAAAGTGGTTACATAAAAGACAGCATTCATTCTTCCCATCAACGGAAACATATTTAAAATAAAACATTGATTCTTTCTTGGCACATCCTTGACACTACCATCACATCATGTACCCTTCCCTTGACCTGTGAAAAACATTTCAAAAACATGGGATGAGCATAAAAATCTCAGTAAGGGATATAAAAATATGGAAAGGAAACATGAGTACATGTATACATAAGAATGAAATCATACTTTACCCATAAAACATAATCACTTTAACACACCTCATAAAATCATGAATAAATCATAGAAATAATAAGACATAAAATGTAACTTGAGGAATTCATAACATTCTTACGTAGGTAGTAACCCTCTTGGTTACGTTTGGAATACCCACCACAGTATATTCCCTAAATCTCTTCGGATAAACCTTAACGTTTCACTCCTCCGCGTTACCCAATGCATTGGAGAGCTATATCGGGCTCACCCGCCCTTAGTTTATCATGGAACCACCCGTCTTCATAATAATTCTCAAGAACCATAACATACTCATATCACATAAAACATGCATAAAGGAAACATAACATTTCCACTTTTCAATCACAAGATATCAATACAACACATTGATATAAAAACATTATGAAAACAATTTTCAATACCAAAATAAAAGAAAAGTAAAACATGGTATTTATTTTTATTTTAAAAAAAAGGTATGGCTTGTAGAGGAACCCAAAACTCAAATAATGGTTACGGCGGTGGAGAAGTCATTGTCGCCGCATACGTACGACAAAAACATTCCCTTTTGTCGTTTAGTAAAACGCTTTGTATAAAAAAATATTCATTTCAAATAAACGTAAAAGTCAAAGGGGTTTATACACCATTTAAAAGAAGGTTGTGTATAAAACAAAATATGCCTCAATGAAAGTATATTGAGACGAAGTCCCATACAAAGACGGTATCCTTGGATTAAGGATAAATCAATTACATAATTATGTGTGACAAACTAATACACCAAATATAAGTGGATATTAAGTGTAAAACAATCAGAGGATATTCAAACATATTCATAGAATGACATATTCAAGGAGTAAAAGCTTATCCCAAAGAATCAAAATTGGGTTAAGAAGTTCCCTTGCAAAAATTCGACAGCCTAACTGCATCACTACAAAATTCAGAAAATGAGTTGATGAGAGATAAAAAGGGTATCTCATCACTAGGACATAAAATTTAAATCACTAAGGATATAGAAGAACATATCCCAACATAATGTTATGTGAATTAAAATACATAACAAAAAAAGTCTTTTAAAAAGAGGAGGGTGAAAGGTTCCCTAACCGACATGGGTATCTTTCGAAACATACACCCCGTGAAAGAAGGTCAATAAAACATTGATGTAAATACTCATAAATGAAAGTATATTACACAATGAGTAAAATAATGGGAATTACATACACCACTCAAACGAAATTGTGGCAAATGTTGCATAAATCTCACGGGAATAAAAGTGAGACGAAAAATCCCTTACGAAAACTTGGCATCCTAACGGCGCCACTTAAAACTTAAAAAAAAGGATTGATGAGATGAAATAGGGTATATCATAATATTAACATAAGGTTTATAGCAGGAGGAATATAAAAGAACATCCCCCAACATAACAAAGAGAATCTTAAAAGAAGTGACATAAAGGAGAGTACTTAAAAAGAAAAGGAGAGGTTAGATCTCTTATGAAAATTCAACAGCCTAACGGCGCCACTCAAAACATCCAAAATGGATTGATGAGAGAGAATTGGGTCTCTCATCATATGAACATAAAAATTACATTAAGAGTAATATAAAATAACATCCCAATCACGAGAAATATGATCTTAAAAGGAATGACATAAAAGAGTGTGCTTAAAAAGAAAGAGAGGAGTAGGATCCCTTACCTCAAGTCCAATTTGTCTTGTTCGTTTCTTTATATTCCTTAAAATGAGGTAACTCCCTTTGGTTTGAGCTCAAAGGATTCCTTGGGAACACTTCTGCCCAAAGTGAGGCTTCAAAAAGTAATATAGGGAAGTGGAGAGACAAAATGGGAAGAGTTTGGCCGAGCCAAATGCTTTCGGAGTGTGGGTAAGGTGGTATAGGTGGGGGCCTTTTATAAGAGGAGAGGAGGGGCACTCTTGTAAAGTTACAAAATGTTACTTTATTTTCAAAAGAATTTCGAATTTTAAAGGTCCCACATTAGCGTATTTAGAGGATAAGGTGATAAGGGTTCTAAATACGCTCATCCAATTGGTTTTGTACATGTGTAGGTATTAGACATTACATTATCTTTCCATTTTATTTAAATCGTTAAATAATGAGGTCATCGCTGCATCATCATGATGTCATAAATAATTTAATTTATTTACTGTCTAAAAATTATAAAAAAATACTATGATGTAGGATATCGTTTTAGCTTTCCAATGACTATTTATATTGAAATATATGACTTGTATAAACCCATGTAAAATTGTTTTAGTAAAACATCTCATGTTTGTGTCATTTTTACTTTAACATTAAATAAAAAGATATTTATGTCATTTCCCAACCAAAGTGGCTCCATGGGGTCCCCAAGTTGACCCATAGATTTTCTTGGTCGTCCATGACACATCCAGTGAGGGTAGGACATGTGTCTAGGTCATTTCATTTTATTAAAACATTATTCTTACCATAAACTACAGTAATTACCTCTAATCGCGATTAAAAACCTAATAAGTTACTATTCACCAAAAATATTATTTTTATCCCATTGAACCACATTTTACTTCTTAATGACAACCATGTATTTCGTATTTTTTGAAATTCAAAACACAAATATGGAAAAATTTCATTTAAACGGAAAAATCAGTTTTTATAAGTACCACTTAGTGGTTTCACTATTCATCAAAAATTGAAGTTTTTCAGAAAAATCCCAAAAATTCACCCTAAGCTATATTTGATATTCCAAATTCAAAAATGAAGTATATTTTACAAAATTCAAAACATATAAGTCACATTAATTAATTTAATAATTAATTCCCGCTGTCAGAGCAAATAGCGTGTTTTTATGAAACAATAAGTATCAAAAGATTGACACTAGTTTAAGTCTGATTTCAAAGTGAAATTAATTCCAACGACCACTATTGGATTTAATGGTAAAAATATATTCTAATTTCACTTTAAATCTAATTCAAAATATAATCTAATAATATAAATAAATTATATTAAAAAGAGGTTTTGAATTAAAATACAACATTTTACACTATTCATTAAAAAATGAACATTACTGGAAAGATACCAAAAATTTACACAAAGTAAATTTTGATGTCCCAATTATTAAGAAGAGTTTTATTTGGTCCAATAGAATGTATAAGATTGAACAAATATATATTTAATGACAGTTCGCCATCAAAAGGCGATAAGTGAACCTTTAGTGAAAACTAGGGCATATACGCCTAAAATTGAATTCTTTCCGTATTTTAAGCCTTTATCTTTTATTGGATAAATGTAAAAACATTTAAAAACATATATAATCATATTTTAGTTATTTCTATAAATTCCCTCCAATACAATGACTACAAGTTAACAACCATTTAAAATAATATTATTTTATTATTAGAGTGCAACGTAAGATTCCCAAGAAACTCGTTGTTGCATGTTGGGTACGACATCGAGCATAGCGTCCCCTTTAAAGTCATATTAATATTTTATTCAAAAATATGGATAAATCTGAAAATTTCATATTCTTTATTTACCTGGGGTGTTACATCCTTCCCCCCTTTTGGGAATTGCATCCTCGCAATTTTTAAAATTGAGCTTGGAAACATCCTTGAAAGTCCCACATTGGAACAGGAGTCGGTAAAACAATCACTTTAAAATAAAGGAAGATAAGTACAGAGGTCACCCGAGTTAACCCATACTAGGATTCCATGTAGAAAAACATGGACATGGAAGAAAAATCAAAGGTTCATGTTCTTGAGGGAGAGTGATAGTAAACATGTCTAGGAGAAAGTTAACCATAAGAAAATCACAAACTTGTGATGGGTTAAACGGTATTCGATTCCCCGGTAGGAAAAGTTAATAGACAACATTTTTGTTTTAAGTTACTTTTTATTGAGGAATTTATTCATAAGGAAACATAATCACTTATCATGTTGACTTTCAACTTTTACTAGATTCCTTAATCAAACTCATATTTTTTTCCAAAAGACGAGTATTTAGGGAGACTTGTTCGCATTAAGAGTACTATAATCAACTTCTAGAGAGTCACCTAATCCACAAACGAGAACTATATACTTCCCATTTCTTTAGACTTTAACCAAAACCAAATCCAAAAAGTTTAGTATAAGATCAGATAATCCATAAAATGATAACCCTTTATAAAAAGAAAATTTATTCTTAATCTCCAAAATTTGTCCAAAAAAACCCAAAGTTCAACGAGGACCATTCTATAATCAATTTGTCCATAAAATTATTCTAATTAAACCAAACTAAGATTGAAACCCAAATATTTGAAGGATTTACTCACATAGTCTTCCAATTTAAATCGTAACATTTATCTCTAAATAACATCAGTTGCTCCTAAAGTCTCATATTGAAAAGTAATTAACCTAATCACATATCCTCCATGATAGGTTAATCATTTTCATAAATAACCCAAAATCAACTTACTCTTAATTCATAAAATCTTATAACTAAAAATAATCAGTCAAACTAACCAGGGACTTCACGTAGTCCAGTGGTAGGCGATAAATACCGGTCACACTTTGGTTGTGGGTTCGATTCCCGCAACTTTGTCCGACACGATGGGTAGTAACACGGTCTGTGTGTTGTCCTTTTTACAAAACTATATAATTCTCAAATCATTCCCCAAAAATGGATAAAATCATCAAAAATAACCATAACAGAATTTAACCTCAATTTTATCTCATTCCTTTCACTTCAATCATAACATATAGTAACCCATAATTACCTCAAAAGTAAGGATCATATAAACCCAAATGGTTCTTTATAACTATGTCCACAAAAGAAAAGATAATTATTCCTTGAATAAAATTTTCATATATTAAACATCAGGGTTACACATAATATAAAAAGTCTTCTAATGTAACCCCATCATCAAAAGAGACTTAAGACTCTTAAGAATTTCACCATAACTCTTGAATCCCTTATATGTTGACATTTTACTCATTAAACACTATTCATGATCCATTAACCATTCCTTTCCAACTTATTCTGAAATACCTCTTTCCTATAAACAAAATCATGAATCATATCCTAAGATTCCAAAATAGGAAAACAATAGTCATGAAATAATACATACCTTTGATTGGTCATTGTCAGTTTCTTCATCCTCAATCGAAATGGCATTAGGTATTGGTAAACGAACATTTGTACGCTCTTGGTGATCCCATTCATGAAACTTCTTCATACGACATGTTTTTTCATAATGACCATGCACACCACAATTAAAACATTAAATTGATCCATCGGAAAGAACTTCTTTCCATTTCCTCGAGTCAACTGGATGCTTCCTTTTTCCATGGAAGGTTCTTTCTTTATGACCTTCATTTCCACATCTATAGCATATTTATATCCCTTTGAAACATTTTCCTAGGTGTTTCTTTCCACATCTTTGACACATAGGTTTTTGAACACACTTACCTTTATGATTATTACCTGTACTTCCGTAGAGATTTGTTTCTCGCATATATGATGCCTTAGAGAAATCACCAAGGTTTAGGTGTTCAATCATGACTCCAGATAGTTGGTTGAGGATAATCACAAGAGTTCTCATTGTAGCTCCCATATCATTCAGTTGCTTGCTCAAAAAACTGTCACAGTTTCCTTCACATCCACTGTTACTTTGGTGCCTGTTAGATCCATCCATTTACTAAAACCAAAAAGGTCAGTGTGAGTATATCAACAAAACCATCATGTACTAATGAGAAAGATAAAAAGTAAGATATACTTACTCATTCACTTTATCTAAAACTAGGAATCTTTCTGAAATCTTAACCATTATGGTAATGTCACTTATGCTTAAAGAATACCCTAACCTCTAAAGTTATCAAAACCGGCCTTTGATACCAACTATAAGGCCCCAGCCTTAAACCTTATTTAATCTTGAGTTATTACAAGATTACACATTGAGGATCTTTTCATGTTTAGAGTTTTAGAGAATTAGATCATGAAACATGCATTACATTCCACATTTAAACAAAGTGGTTACATAAAAGACAGTATTCATTCTTCCCATCAACGGAAACATATTTAAAATAAAACATGGATTATTTCTTGACACATCCTTGACACTATCATCACATCATGTACCCTTCCATTGACCTGTGAAAAACATTTAAAAAACTTGGGATGAGCATAAAAATCTCAGTAAGGGATATAAAAATATGGAAAGGAAACATGAGTACATGTATACATAAGAATGAAATCATACTTTACCCCTAAAACATAAGAACTTTAACATACCTCATAAAATCATGAATAAATCATAGAAATCATAAGACATAAAAGGTAACTTGAGGCATTCATAACATTCTTACATAGGTAGTAACCCTCTTGGTTACATTTGGAATACCCACCACAGTATATTCCCTAAATCTCTTCGGAGAAACCTTAACGTTTCACTCCTCCGTGTTACCTAATGCATTGGAGAGCTATATCGGGCTCACCCGCCCTTAGTTTATCACGGAACCACCCGTCTTCATAATAATTCCCAAGAACCATAACATACTCATATCACATAAAACATGCATAAAGGAAACATAACATTTCCACTTTTCAATCACAAGATATCAATACAACACATTGATATAAAAACATTATGAAAACAATTTTCAATACCAAAATAAAAGGAAAGTAAAACATGGTATTTTTTTTAAAGGTATGTCTTGTAGAGGAATCCAAAACTCAAATAATGGTTAGGGCGGTGGAGAAGTCGTTGTCGCCGCATACGTACGACAAAAACATTCCCTTTTGTCGTTTAGTAAAACGCTTTGTATAAAAAAGATTCCTTTCGGATAAACGTAAAAGTCAAAGGGGTTTATACACCATTTAAAAGAAGGTTTTGTATAAAACAAAATATGCCTCAATGAAAGTAGATTGAGACGAAGTCCCATACAAAGACGGTATCCTTGGATTAAGGATAAATCAATTACATAATTATGTGTGACAAACTAATACACCAAATATAAGTGGATATTAAGTGTAAAACAATCAGAGGTTATTCAAACATATTCATAGAATGACATATTCAAGGAGTACAAGCTTATCCCAAAGAATCAAAATTTTGTTAAGAAGTTCCCTTGCAAAAATTCGACAGCCTAACGGTGTCACTAAAAAATTCAGAAAATGAGTTGATGAGAGATAAAAAGGGTATCTCATCACTTGGACATAAAATTTAAATAAATAAGGATATAGAAGAACATATCCCAACATAATGTTATGTTAATTAAAATACATAACAAAATAAGTCTTTTAAAAAGATGAGGGTGAAGGTTTCCCTAACTGACATGGGTATCGTTCGAAACATACACCCCTTGAAAGAAAGTCGATACAACAGTGATGTAAATACTCATAAATGAAAGTATATTACACAATGAGTAAAATAATGGGCAGTACATACACCACTAAAACGAAATTGTGGCAAATGTAGCATAAATATCACGGGAATAAAAGTGAGATGAAAAATCCCTTACGAAAACTCGGCAGCCTAACGGCGCCACTTAAAACTTAAAAAATTGGATTGATGAGATCAAATAGGGTATCTCATTATATTAACATAAAGTTTATAGCAGGAGGAATATAAAAGAACATCCCCCAACATAACAAAGATGAGCTTAAAAGAAGTGACATAAAGGAGAGTACTTAAAAAGAAAGAGAGAGGTTAGATCTCTTACGAAAATTCAATAGCCTAACGGCACCACTCAAAACTTCCAAAATGGATTGATGAGAGAGAATAGGGTCTCTCATCATATGAACAGAAAAATTACAGTAAGAGTAATATAAAATAACATCCGAGTAACAAGAAATATGAGCTTAAAAGGAATGACATAAAAGAGTGTACTTAAAAAGAAAGAGAGTAGTAGGATCTCTTACCTCAAGTCCAACTTGTCTTGTTCGTTTCTTTATATTCCTTAAAATCGGGTAACTCCCTTTGGTTTGAGCTCAAAGGCTTCCTTGGGAACACTTCTTCCCAAAGTGAGGCTTCAAGGAGTAAGATAGGGAAGTGGAGAGACAAAATGGGAAGAGGTTGGCCGAGCCAAATGCTTTGGGAGTGTGGGTAAGGTGGTAGAGGTGGGGGCCTTTTATAATAGGAGAGGAGGGGCACTCTTGTAAAGTTACAAAATGTTACATTATTTTCAAACGAGTTTCAGATTTTAAAGGTCCCACATTGATGTATTTAGAGGATAAGGTGATAAGGGTTCAAAATACACTCATTCAAATGGTTTTTTACAAGTGTAGGTCTTAGATATTACATTATCTTTCCATTTTATTTAAATCGTTAAATAACGAGGTCATTGCTGCATCATCATGATGTCCTAAATAATTTAATTTATTTAATGTCTAAAAATTATAAAAAAAATACTATGATGTAGGAAATATTTTTATCTTTCCAATTACTATTTATATTCAAAAATATTACTTGTATAACCCCATGTAAAAATTGTTTTAGTAAAACATCTCATGTTTGTGTCATTTTTAATTTAACATTAAATAAAAAGATATTTATGTCATTTCCCAACCAAAGTGGCTTCATGGGGTCCCCAAGTTGACCCATGGATTGTCTTTGTCTGCCATGACACATCCAATGAATGTAGGACATGTGTCTAGGTCATTTCATTTTATTAAAACATTATTCTTACCATAAACTACACTAATTACCTCTAATCGCGATTAAAAACTTAATAAGTTACTATTCACCAAAAAATTATTTTTATCCCATTGAACCACATTTTACTTCTTAATGAAAACCATGTATTTTGGATTTTTGAAATTCAAAACACAAAGATGGAAAAATTTTATTTAAACGAAAAATTCAGTTTTTATAAGTACCACTTAGTGGTTTCACTATTCATCAAAAATTGAAGTTTTTCAAAAAATCCCAAAAAATAACTCTAAGTTATATTTGATATTCCGAATTCAAAAATGAAGTCTATTTTTCAAATTTCAAAACATATAAGTCACATTAATTAATTTAATAATTAATTCCCATTGTTAGAGCAAATAGCGTGTTTTTATGAAACAATAAGTATCAAAAGATTGACACTAGTTTAAGTCTGATTTCAAAGTGAAATTAATTCCAATGACCACTATTGGATTTAATGGTAAAAATATATTCTAATTTCACTTTAAAACAAATTCAAAAGATAATATAATCATATAAATAAATTAGATTAAAAATAGGTTTTGAATTAAAATACAACATTTTACACTATTCATTAAAAAATGAACATTATCCGAAAGATACCAAAAATTTACACAAAGTAAATTTTGATGTCCCAATTCCTAAGAAAAGTTTTATTTGGTCCAATAGAATGTATAAGAGTGAACAAAAATATATTTAATGATGGTTCTCCATCAAAAGGCGATAAGTGAACCTTTAGTGAAAACTAGGGCATATACGCCTAAAATTGAATTCTTTCTGTATTTTAAGACTTTATCTTTTATTGGATAAATGTAAAAACATTTAAAAACATATATAATCATATTTTAGTTATTTCTATCCCTTACCTCCAATACAACGGCTACATGTTAACTACCATTTAAAATAATATTATTTTATTATTAGAGTGCAACGTAAGATTTCCAAGAAACTCGTTATTGCATGTTGGGTACGTCATCGAGCATAGCGTCCCCTTTAAATTCATATTAATATTTTATTCACAAATATGGATAAATATGAAAATGTCATATTATTTATTTACCTGGGGTGTTACATCTTGTATTTATTATCAACTAATGTTATCAAGCTATGAATTATACCAGACTTCAAAATGAGAAAAGGAGGGAACAAAATTCTGTTGAGTCCTTCATGAGGCAGTTCCCACCTTCTTTTATCGGGTCTTCTGATCCATTAGTGGTTTAAAAATGGATAAATACCACTAAAAAGATATTTTTAGTTCTCCAATGTTCAAAACATGATAAATTCATCTTTTCATTCTATCATTTTGAAGGTGAAGATGATTAGTGGTGGTATATTATGAAGAATATGAGGCAAAGAGATGAAATTGAGTCCATTGAATGGGATGAGTTTAAGAACTTCTTTTTTAATAAGTACATTCCTCATATTCTTCTAACAAATATGAATAATGAGTTCCTTGAACTTATGAAAAAGGATGATGAATATTTGGTACCTATGAAGAAAATTTTACAATACTTTCAATATATGATTTTAGAATTATTATCCAACCTCAAAGAAATAGTGATCGATTCATTAGTGGCTTAAAACCAAGTCTCCAAAGGACATTATCCATAAGGGGATTTAATAGCCACAATGGAAATAATTTGATGTTATCTCAAGGATGAGATGGATATTAGAGTAACCCCTCAGTCCTATGGGTTTGATAAGAAGAGAAAAAATGAATTCAAACAAAAATATAAATATCACACTGAAAAGAAGATGAGTTTTTTCTTATACTCAATGTGTGGAAAGAAACATGGAGGAAACTTTATTAAAGGTACTAGTAATTGTTTTAAGTGTGTAAATGAAGGTTATCGGGTAGTTGAATGCTGAAGTTATTGGTAAACAATGTCTAATGATGATAATACACTAGTGCAGAAATCGTTTTTTACGTCACAATTTTTTACGTCGGTTATATATAACCGACGTAACAATGCGGTGAGTAGATTTTTCACGTCGGTTATTTTAATAACCGAAGTTACAAATCGCGCCTGTTAGGTTTTTACGTCGGTTATCAAATAATCGACATAAAAAACCACTGCGCGGGGGGTTTTTTACGTCGGTTATTTTGTAACCGACGTAAAAAACCCGATATCGACGCGTTTTTTACATCGTTTATTTGATAACCGACGTAAAAAACGCGTAGATATCGGGTTTTTTACGTCGGTTATCTTATAACCGACGTAAAAAACCAAAGCCCCGGGGGGTTTTTTACGTCGGTTTCCAAATAACCGACGTAAAAAAACCCGATATCTACGCGTTTTTTACGTCGGTTATAAAATAACCGACGTAAAAAAACAAAGCGCGGGAGCCTTTTTACGTCGGTTTTAAGATAACTGACGTAAAAAAGCTAAAAAATTGTTTATAACGTCGGTTATATAATAACCGAAATTATAAAGCATTTAAAAAAATTAAAGCCCGTGTTCTATCATTTACGCTTTTTTTGATTGACAGTCGCCGGCTCGTCTCTCTCTCGCGCGGTAAACCCTAATCGGCTCGTCGATCGCCTGAATTACACTCATTTTGGCTTCATTGTTTATCTTCTTCACTGCTCTCGGATCTATCATCTCAATTCGCGACATTCATGTAAGCCTTCCACGAATTTATTTCGTTCGTTTTTGTTTCGATTCTTTATGTGCTTTTCGTTCGTTTTTGAATCTCGTGGAATTTTTTTTATTGCAAATGGTTATTATGTTCATTCAACTCGCAACATTCAACTCGAAAATGATTATTAAAACATTATGGATTAGCTTCAGAAAAATCTGAAAATTAATGGGTGGTACTGTAACGTTCCATTCTTCCAGCAACATTATTATTTCCTACATAGCTGGAATGTGTCTTTCTGGATGAAGATTGGTAGTACTTATTTTATTAAAATCATATTTTTGATATGATTGTCCAGAAAATTATTTTCATGAATGAAATTGGACCAGGTACAATCGGTAATACCTATCCTTAAAATTTCATTCAACATTCTTACATCATAATATTTTTTCAAAAAATTATGATTTTTAGAACTCCTAGATCAGAAAACCATCATCTGTTTTCATCTGAATTCATAAAAATATCAATTCATACCTATTACAATCAAATATTTCATTCTGGACTCATGGTGAGTCTGATAATACATTTCTTCTTTCATTCATCTCCTAAAAATGATGGACCTTTTCATGCAAAGTGTATCTGATTTCTTGAATACGATGGTATGTCCGATTTTCAACAAAACCAAGTGAGGTGATTTCTTTTATTATAAATAATTCATAAAAATTTATAATACCTAAATATTATTATCATCCTTTTCAGATTTTTCATTATAAAAAAGGTAAAGGGTACTTTCTTTTCATTCTCAAGTTAAATTATATTTTTTATAAAGGTCTTTTCTATCTAGGTAGAAATAATTTAATGATAATTAGATTGAATTAGGTATATTATCTTATCTTACCATCAAAACACATTTTTATGTATTAATAATTATTATGTTTTGTAAAAACAATTATGACCCCCATTTCATTTTTGTTAGTTAATTGATCTACGAAAGTGTTATAAATGATTTGATGATCACGATTCACCCATATATATGGTTAGTCATTATGTGAAATTTGGGTCCATAATATCCTTCTAATGCATTCGAAAATGCATTATATATCATAGATCAATATGGGATACAGATGGTTATACCATGTCCAATGTGTTATGTGATGTGTCTGTTAAGAAATATTATATTAAATTATAGGAAAGCTGATTAACATATCCCAATATGAGGTGAATGAAACTATGTTTTCCCTTGACATATGTTATGAATTATATGATTATGTTTGTGCCACACTCTTATGTTATTCCACATACCAATGTTGTGATCTTGTGAATAAGGTTTTTTAAATCATGTTCCCACTATCATATAAATCATGTCTTATGTTATGCTAAAATTGTTATACTTGGACTCAGGTTTTATGATCTATGATTATATAGAACTGTTTCACTTATCTTTTTGATCATGTTCTTTTTGTATGCTTTTATACCCCCATGGATATCTTTTTATGAGATTAGATATTATATTTATATATATCATGTTTACCCATAATGAGTATCATAAATCAAAACTTTTATTATTTTCATTCCCTAAGTTATGAAAATAAGTATTATGTAGGATGATTCAAAAATTTAATCTGTGAGATGAGTTTTTTTATGTGTGAAACCCAGGACAAACACATATGTATTTTTTTATTGGTATTACATATATATAGTTCGAAATATACTTTTTTTTACATTACCATGATATTAACATTACTTTTTCTAAAGAAATATTAATGTACTTAGATTATATATCGGATCAAAAGGATATAGTAATTCTAATATATAATCAGAATGATCACATAATATGACAATATTATTAAACATAAAACAAATGGTCTATATTCATATTTTTAACATGACACTTACGATGTATAGCTATTTGGTGTTGGGTACTTATGAAAACTACTACTACTTTCAAGATTTGTTTTATATTTTAAATTGTTTTACATTAAAAATATGATTTTTTTCATATAAACATGTTTTGTCTTATCTTAAAAATATATATTTTTTGTTGCTATTTGTTATAGGTAATAATGATTCGAAGTTGGATTACGGCACATTGAATGAGCAATGAATTTGAGGAAGGTGTTGATGCCTTTTTGGAATTTGCAAAACGAAATGTTCCAAGTAGTGACATTTTTTTCTGTCCATGCCTGAAATGTTTGAATATGAAGAAGTTGAAAAGTAGATAGATAAAAGATCATCTGATATGTCATGGTTTTAATCCGAGTTACAGCCCTTGGATTTGGCATGGTGAAACTGGATGGAATGTCACTGATGATGATGATTCGCAAGATGGTAACTCCGATGAAATTGAAGAAATGATTCGCGATATTGTAGCAGAACAAATTGAGATAGAACTGACAGTTGCACGTCTATATGGTGATGCTGAAAAACCATTATATCCCGGTTGTACAGATTTTACTGTTCTGTCGGCGGTGTTAAGATTGATTAACCTAAAGGCGAAGCATGGATGGAGTGACAGAAGTTTTACAGAGCTGCTACAATTGATGAAAGACATTCTTCCAAAAGATAACGATCTTCCAGATTCACATTACAAAGCCAAGAAAATATTATGCCCGATGGGATTGGGATACAAGAAAATACATGCCTGTCCGAATGACTGTATTATATATAGGAAGGAATATGAATTTCTGTCAGAGTGTCCAAAATGTGGGACATCATGGTATAAGGTGAAAGAAAAATCACAGGGTGATGTAGAGATTACAAATCTCCCTTCAAAGGTATTTTGGTTTCTTCCTATAATTAATCGTTTCAAACATTTATTTGCTAATTCACATGATGCAAAAAGGTTAAGATGGCATGCTGAAGAGCGGGTATGTGATGGAAAAATACGTCATCCAGCTGATTGTCCACAATGGAAGAAAATTGATGCGCAGTATTCTATATTTGGAAATGAAATAAGAAATATCAGACTAGGGTTGTGCACAGATGGAATGAATCCATACCGAACACTCAGTAGCACACATAGTTCATGGCCTGTTTTATTGGTAATTTACAACCTCTCTCCTGAAGTTTGAATGAAGCGCAAATATGTCATGTTGAGTACAATGATCTCTGGTCCAAAGAAACCCGGTAATGATATTGATGTTTACTTGTCACCGTTGATTGATGATTTGAAACTGTTATGGGATGATGGTATTAGGGTGTATGATTCTTATAAAATGGAATATTTTCAACTGCATGCAGTGCTTCTGTTCACTATAAATGACTTCCCAGCGTATGGAAATTTGTCTGGATACAGTGTTAAAGGGAATAAAGCATGTCCAATTTGCGAAAAAAAGACGTCCTATTGTCAATTGCATCATGGGAGGAAAACAGTGTACATGGGTCATCGAAAGTTTTTTCCTATGGAACACCCTTATAGAAGACTAAAAAAGGCATTTAATGGCTCACAAGAATTTGATACTGCTCCAAAACCTTTATCCCATGATCTGTATTTTGAGGGGGTGAAAAACCATGACGTGACATTGGGAAAGACACAGAAATCTGGTAATGATAGACATATTTGGAAGAAAAGGTCAATATTTTTTGAGCTACCATATTGGAGGTATCATGAAGTTAAACATAATATTGATGTCATACATGTGGAGAAGAATATCTGTCATTCTTTGATTGGAATATTGTTAGATATTAAAGGAAAGACTAAAGATGGGTTGAATGCAAGATTAGACTTACTATCAATGGGAATACGTTTGGAGTTAGCTCCCACTCCTAAAGGAAGACGAACATTTCTTCCCCCGGCTTGTCATACATTATCGAAGAGGGAGAAAATTAGCTTCTGTCAGTGTCTTCATGATACCAAAGTGCCTCAAGGTTATTCTTCTAATGTAAAAAATTTTGTCTCATTGAAGGACTTGAAGTTGATAGGTATGAAATCACATGATTGTCACGTCATGATGCAACAAATTCTACCAGTTGCATTGCGTGGAATATTTCCCATTCGTGTCAGAAAGACTATAATGAAGTTGTGTTATTTTTTCAATTCAATTTATAATAAGTCGATTGATGTGAATGCTTTGAACATTTTGGAAAAGGATGCAATTTTAATACTTTTTCAATTGGAAATGTATTTTCCTCCAACTTTTTTTGATATAATGGTGCATTTAATGATTCATCTGGTTCGAGAAATAAAGCTTTGTGGACCTGTATATCTTCGTTGGATGTATCCTTTTGAACGGTATATGAAAATATTAAAGGGGTATGTTAAAAATATATATCGACCTGAAGGTTCCATTATTGAAAAGTATATTTCTGAAGAGGTAGCAGAGTTTTGTACGAGCTACTTGGCTGCGGCGCAACACATAGGTTTGCCTCCATCTCGCCATGAACGAGTTAATAATGAGGGAAAGGGGATTCGCGGCATGAAAGTCAAATCATTGTCAGCTGAACAGATGAAGAAGTTAGAATCATACATCTTGAAGAACATAGCTGATGCTCAACCATATATCACATTTCATATTAATGAGTTGAAACAATGTCATCCAAAGAAGAAAGAAATGTGGATTTTGAATGAGCACAACAAAACTTTTTTGTCATGGATTAAAAAGACTTTGGTTGGTAGATCAGATGTATCAGAGACATTAAAATGGATAGTGGGTGGTCCATGTTTAAATGTGATAACATGGTCTGGTTATGACATTAATGGTTATACATTTCATACAAAAGCTCAGGACAACAGAAGTGCAGTTCAGAATATTGGTGTATTGGTGATTGCAGAAGCAATGCATTTTTCGAGTGCTAAGGACAAAAACCCAATTTCTGCATCAAATGCATATTATGGAGTGATTGAAGACATATGGGAGGTTGATTACTTTAAAATTAAAGTTACCGTTTTTAACTGTAAATGGTTTAACGGTAAAAAAAGTGTCAGACACGATGAATTTGGAATGACACTTGTTAATCTGAATAGATTGGAAGACACAACTGATTCTTTTATAATGGAAAAACATGCAAAAAAAATTTTATGTAGTAGATCAATCAGATATGCAGTGGGCTGTTGTTTTACAAGGGAAAAATCAATATGTTGGTGAGGATGAACTTGATGAATATGATTATTTATGTGAGATCCCTACTTCAATGGAAATATTAACAGAACATAATGACGATCATGTTGAAGACATAGTTTGTGCCATAAGGAACGATCACGACGAAGGAATTTGGGAAAAGAATCCATCTGTACATTCCTAAAATTACAGGTAACATATGTTTATTTCATGTTTACATTTATTTTTTCCACAAATGTTAGATATTGTAAGTTTTTTATTTATTAAAACATGTTTTAAAATAAAATAAGTATATGTTATTGTTTGGTTTAAGTTTGTTTAGTTTACGTTATCATGTTTATTGTTGTACCCCTCTCTCTTGTATTTTAATGATCACAATCACTCTCATAGTGTTCTAACTTGTTTTCAAGTGTTTTGATGCTAGGAAAAAGGTTGCCCAGGAGTTGGCCCAAGAAGGCTGATAGTGGACTCTCTGAGTCCACCGGCCAACCGGTGGATTCCCACCGGCCAGCCGGTATGGGCACCGGCCAACCGGTTCTTGCCCACCGGCCAGCCGGAGGACCCAGGCAGTGGGCTTGCCCACTGCCTGGTGACACCGGCCTGCCGGTATGGGCACCGGCCAACCGGTTCTTTCCCACCGGCCGGCCGGAGGACCCAGGCAGTAGGCTTGCCCACTGCCTGGTGACACCGGCCAACCGGTGGATGACCACCGGCTAACCGGTGGAACCCAGACAGAAAGCCTGCTCTGTCTGGACCACCGGCCAGCCGGGAGCTCAGCACCGGCCAGCCGGTGGACCACCAACCAGCTGGTGAGACACCACCGGCCCGCCGGTGTGCCCAGTCAAACTAGCCGTTGGGCTTTGATAATTGATTTAAATTGTTAATTATTTTTTGAAAAGGAAATTCACCCCCCTCTTGCCATCCTCTACAACCCAACAGTTTATAACCATTACATGAATTTTAAAATGCTTATTTTTGTTCACTGACAATTACTTTACCATGTTTACAATGTTTACCAGGTTTACCATTTTTACCATCTTGACCATCTTTGCCATCTTTACCATTGTTTAACATGCTTACCATATTACCAATGTTTACTATTATGTAACTTAGTACACTTTTCTATTTTCTGATTACAGTGGTATTAAAATATTTGAATTTGTATATTTTTTCACTGACAATTACTTTACCATGTTCACAATGTTTACCAAGTTTACCATTTTTTCCATTTTTTACTATCTTGACCATCTTGACCATCTTGACCATCTTTTCCATATTTACCATTGTTTAACATGCTTACCATATTACCAATGTTTACTATTATGTAACGTAGTAAACTTTTCTATTTTTTGATTACAGTAGTATTAAAATATTTGAATTTGTATATTTGTGAAGTGACGTTTGTTTTTTTGATTTGAAGGATAATGACAGATCATTCAGATGATCAACCACATGATTCTGGGGAGGAGCATATTGCTGGTCATACCTCTGGGGATGAACATTCACATTCTCCTATTACGACAAAGAGTTCAAAGGTTGGGAAACGTGGTTGCACACGTTTTCCAAAATTATCACTTGCTCGTACGCAAGATTAGAGGATAGTAGTTGAGTTTGATGATGATGATATTCCTAGAGGTCCGAATGCCAAAGATTTTAAGAGTTTTGTTGCAACTCAGGCTAAGACCAAAGTAAGCATTCTGTATGATGATTGGAGAGGTGTGGATAAAGCGATTATCTCTCAGTTGTGGGAGACAATTTTGGTAAGATCTTTTGTCATTGTTTGACCATTCATTTAATGTTTCTGGTATATATAATATGTTTAACCTCTTCTTTATCAGATGACATTTGATATTCCTGACACTGGAGGAGTCAGGAAGAAATGCTTATCGTTGGCTGCCAGGAGATGGATGGATTTCAAATCAACCCTCACATCTGATTTCATTTATGGTCATAGGAGTCATGACAATCCATGGCGTATATATCCTTTTATAGATGACGACACATGGAGACAGTTTTTTGGAAGTAGAAAAAAAGAGTCATTCCTGGTAAGGGAAATGTAAACTTTTATATACTTTCTTATATAAATGATTTTATTAATGTTTTGTTAATGATTTCTTATTCTTAAATTACAGCAAACAAGGAAAGCTCATCAGGAGATCCAATCTAAAAATGTATACCCTCATAGTTTATCTCGGGGAGGGTATACATTATTGGAAGAAAAAATGATAGCGGAAAAATTTCAACAACTAAGAGCTGAGTCTTCAAGTTCTGGAGAGGTGGACCCTCCATCCCCTCCTTCTAGACATGAAAAATGGAAGAGAGCTCGGAAGGGAAAAAAAGGGCAATATCTTTCGGAAGAATCGAGAATCGTAGCTGAGATGATTGTAAGATATCTATTTAATTTATTTAAGTTAACTTTTTTCTTCATATAAGTTTCAATCATTACAGAAATGTTCAATTAATTAATACAGGACTCTCTTGAGGAGAAAAGTTCAGATGGGACATTTACAGCTACTGGGAGGGTAGATATTTTATTTGCAGCATTGGGAAGGCCCGAACATCCTGGCCGTGTAAGAGGATATCCGACAGGTGTATCGGTAAGAAAAGTGTTTCCACGTTCTTCAACTTCTAACATTGAGGGGGTTTATAAAAAAAATAGAATCCTTGGAGGCTAAAGTTAAAAATATTAATGCGACGGTGGAAGACAAGATTAGAGATTCGGTGCAGTCTATGTTTGCAGAAATGCAAAGACAATTTCAGACTGCAGCTCCCAATCCTCCACCTCCCCCTGTAGACCCCATTATTTATCCTCCACCTCCGCCAGTAGCTCCCACTCCCCCACCTCAGCCTGCGGACCCCATTTTTTATCCTACGCCTCCGCCGCAGCTTCCTACATATTGCGAGTTGTATGTTGATGATTCTCAACATCATATAGTAGCATACGGGTTGGTATATTGTATATGAGATACAGTTCATCATCAACAATTAGAGGTAGAGAATCATAGGGTCACTGTACAGGATATTATATATAGATCAGCTAGGGTACCAATACCTACAGATGAGGTGGCGACAGTTGGACAGAGTATCGGCCATTTTTTAGTTTGGCCATCCAGACTTCTTCGACTCATTAACATAGAGGTATGAATGTTATATCTTTTATTTTATTTTTTTATTAAAGTTGTTTTATCAATTGAAAACTACTATAATTCTCAATTTTTTTTCACAGGAATACTTCAAAGGTAAAGAAATACTGTATAGACAACAACAAAGACAACAGGCTATGACATCAGATACAGATTCCAGTGGTCTTGACAGATTTTCAAGATATTCACATTTGTTGTTGGGTTTTTATGATTTTCCAATGGAATCTCATGTTTGTGGACGTGAAATAAGTGTGGGGATTACAAAATATGATATCATGGAGCTTGTTACTGGAGATAAGTTGGGCATCAATGTGGTGAAAATTTTTTCCATGTAAGTCTTAACACCTTTTCCATGCGTTATATTTATTAAAAATGTATACTTATATATGTTTTGTATTAGGTATATTTATAAAATTTGTGAGAGGAATGAGCTGACAGAAGTATATGGATTCATGGACCCGCAATTGATTTCCCCTGAAGCACGTGCATTGACTGAGGAACAAAGAATGGTTTATATTGCTGAAAGATTTGAAAAGAATATAATCCAACAATGTTGGATGATGCCTTTTTGTGAGAGGTATGAAACACATTTCTCTCAAATAGTTAATTATCTTTTAACATAAAAAACCACTAACATTAAATTTCCTTTTATCAGTGATCATTGGATGTTAGGGATTTTTTGCCCAAGGGAGAAAGCTCTTTATTGGATATGCTCTATTCATGGTGATGTGCGGGAAAGTTTTAAGAATATATTGGAAAAGTAAGTTTCAATTTCCAATAGTTTTATATATTATAATGAATTTTAAATTTACCCCATTCGTATTATTTTTAACAGTGCATGGGTCTACTTTTGAAAAAACACAATGAAAAGAAATGCAAAGATCAAATATGTAAATGAGAAGGTAAATTTCCATTTATAATTTGTACTTTTTGATTTATTACATAAAAAAAATATATTGAATTTACACTCATTCAAAACAGAATTGTCATGAACGACAAGGCCTCATAGAATGCGGATATTATATGTTAATATTTATGTATGAAATAATAACAACTGGGACAGTTGTGAATTTTGACCTGGTACGATTTCCTCTTAAACTTTGCCATCATATTTCAATTTGATTTATTCATTATACATGTTAACTATCTTCTTTTTCATTTGTAGATTTTTGATGACCCTCAACCCTATACTGTTGAAGACATCAAACGCGTACAAGTGGAGTGGTCAAATTATTTTACAGGTTTGATTGAATTTTAGTTGTTTGTAATGTAAAATGTAATTTTGAATATTGTCATTTTAATTGTGTATTTGGTAGTTGTTTAGGTTTGATTTAGTTTTTTTTGAAGTTGACAATGTAAGTTTTGAATGTTATATAATTGAATGTTTAATTTTGCTCGACTTCTTGTTTTGGTCTACTTTTGATGGTTCTTCTAGTATGGATTTGGGTCTATGGGGGAGGGGTTCCAAGGGTGTGGGGGTGTGTTCAGTGGGGTTGGGGGTGTCCAGCGGTCCGGGAGGGCTGTCTGATGGGGTGGGGGGACAGTCCTGGGGGGTGGCAGGGATGTCCAGGGGTGTGGGAAGCCGGTCCAGGGGTGTGGGAGTGTTGTCCAGGGGTGGGGGGTTGTCCAGGGGTGTTTGGGGCTGTCCAGGGGTGTGGTGGGGGCTGTCAAGTGGGGTGAGGGGGTGAGGAGGTGCTGTTAAGGCGGGTGGGGGGTTGTCGAGGGGTGTTTGTGGGTGTCCGGGGGTCGGGGCAGTTCAGGAGTGTGGTGGGGGCTCCAATGGGGTGGGGGAGGGTTGTCCAAGGGGTATACATGAGGGTGGGAGCTCCAACGGGGTGGGGGAGGGCTGTCCAGGGGGTATATATGACGGTGAGGGCTCCAACGGGGTGGGGGAGGGCTGTCCATGGGGTATAAATGAGGGTGGATGCTATCTAGTGGGTAAGTTTTATATGTTATCTATGTACATGCTTAATTTTGATGTACTTCTGTTTATGTGGTACGATTTCTTGATTTGTTTTCTGGTTGATTCTGGTGGAGAGAAGATCAGTGCATTCTGTTTAAAAAAAATTGGGTTTATCACGTCGGTTATTTAATAACCGATGTGATAAAAGGCCTGGAGAATGGTTTGTCACGTCGGTTATTTAATAACAGATGTGATAAAAGGCCTGGAGAATGGTTTATCACGTCGGTTATTGAATAACCGACGTGCTAAACGGCCTGGACAATGGTTTATCACGTTGGTTATTGAATAACTGACGTGATAAACAGCCTCCCTCCGGTTTATCACGGCGGTTATATAATAATCGACGTGATAAACCCCCCCCCCCCCGGTTTTTCACGTCGGTTTTATATGAACCGACGTGATAAACCAGGCTCAGCCCGTTTTATCACGTCGGTTCTTATAGAACGGACGTGATAAACCACCCTCACCCCAGTTTATCACGTCGGTTCTATATGAACCGACGTGATAAACCCCCCCACCCCCTGTTTATCACGTCGGTTGTTTAAGAACGGACGTGATAAACCATTGTCCAGGCCGTTTATCACGTCGGTTCTTAGATAACCGACGTGATAAACCATTCTCGAGGCCGTTTATCACGTCGGTTCTAAAATAACCGACGTGATAAACCATTCTCCAGGCCCTTTATCATGTCGGTTCTAAAATAACCGACGTGATAAACATCGCTATTTTATGCTTTTTGACGTCGGTTTTTAGATAAACGACGTCAAAAAACTTATTTATAACGTCGCACGTATTAACGTTGGCTAGAAACCGACGTAAAAAACGTTTTCTGCACTAGTGATAAAAAAAATTCTACACATAATTCACCTTATACACTTCAATTCTAAAAGTATGGAAATGGGGAATTATGACAAACAATTCCATAATCAAATGGTTATTGATGATGGTCGATGTTAGCAAACTCTTAAGGATAAAGACAAAGGAAAGTCACATGAAATCACTATCGATGATATGGAGTATAATAATGAAGTGGTGAAAGGTACACTTACCATCTACTCTAATGTGTCAAATGTTTTATTTGATTTTGGATCCACCCACTCTTTTATTTCTGAAGAATTTTCTACGTGTTTCAATATATTAACTCAAAAATTATATGTTGAGTTAGCTATGACAACTCCTACTGGAACTACATTTTATCAAATGTTTATAATTCTTATCCATTTAAATTTTTTGGGAAAGTGCTACCTACAAATCTTATAATCCTTCTTACTGTGGAATCTGATGTGATTCTTGGAATGGATTTGCTTTCACTATGTGGATATCATATCAGTTTCCATGTAAGGGTAGTCACATACCATATTTCGGATCAATCTATGATCATCTATTGATTCAAGGATGAATATAACCTTCTAGTATAAATTTCTTCCATTTTATGGGTACTGATCCCTATAAATGAAGGTTTTCTGTCTCAAATGGTTGGGTAGGAACTCGCTATGAAGAATACACATATTGTTTGTGACTTTGATGATGTCTTTGTGGACAAATTATCAGGTCTTCCACGAAATAGTGAATTTCTGTTTTAAATAAAACTCATACCGAGTGTTATTACTATTTTAAAGACACATTATGGAATGGCCCCAATTGAAGTTTATGAATTGAAGAAGAAACTCCAAGATAATATTTAAAATAGATTCATACTCCCTACTGTGTCACCATGGGGAGCACCTATTATATTTTTTAATAAGAAATATGGGTCAATGAGACTCTTCATTGATTATCGAGAACTTAACAAGATACATATCAAGAGAAAATATCACCTTCCCTGCATTGATGACTTATTCGACCAACTATGAAGAGCTCAATACTTTCCCACATTGATCTTAATTCAACATATCCTCAATTAAGGTTCAAGGAGGATATACCAAAGATGACATTTCGTACAAGTTTTGGACACTATGAATTTATAGTGATGCATTTTGGTCTTATTAATACCCCCTCTATCATTATGGATATAATTAATAGAGTGTTTAGTGACTATCTTGATCATTTTGTGGTAAAATTTATTGAAGATATTCTTACCTATTCAAAAATAAAGGAAAATCATGAATATCACATGAGAAATGTACTGAAGACCCTCATAATGGAGAAGATTTATGAAAAACATACCAAGTGAGAATTTTGGCTTCAAAAAGTTCATTTTTTGGTCACATAATCTCAAGAGAGGGGATATCTATGGATCCGGAAAAAACAAAAGTTATTCAAAGTTGGTCGAGACCAAAAAAGGGAACTGAGATCCGATGTATTCTCGGTTTGTCTGGATAGTATCGATATTTTCAGAAATGTTTTTCATCTTTATCCAATCCACTCACAATGTTGTCTTAGAAAGGAGTTATGTTCGTGTGGACAGAGGAATGTGTAGAGAATTTCAATGATCTCAAAAGAAGGTTAGCTAGTGCACCTGTGCTCACACTGCCTTGTAGTAGAGAAAGGTTTTTAATCTATAGTGACACATCCAATAAGGGGATGAGATGATTTCTCATGAAAAATGATATGGTGATAGCTTATGCCTCATGATAATTGAAAATCAATGATAAAATTTACCCAACTCATGATTTGGAGTTAGCTACGGTAATATTTTCATTAATGATATGGAGTCATTATCATCAAGGTGATAGGTGTGATATTTATATTGATCATAAGAGTTCTATGTATATTTGTTGGGAAAAAATCCCTCATGGCATCATTGAAGCATTTTTAGGTGATTGTGTTTGTTGACAAAGTGTACATCTGAGTGGTGATTGTTGAAAAAGAAAAACAATGACATACAAATTTGTTGACAAAGAGGGTATCATGATGGAATGTTGAGTTCAAGAGGTGAGTTCAATGATCCATGTTTGATTCAAGAACTTCAACAAAAGGAATGGATGATCTGGAGGTGGTACAAAAAGAACAAATACAAGTTGGCGCCGTTTTCCTGTGTTCGCCAAATTTTTGGGCCTGAAAATCGACAAATGAAGAAAAGTGTTTTTGGCAAAGGTACTTGCACCCGAGGACTTGGAGTATAGGAAACTTGCATGCCATATGTTTTTCGAGATCAGAAGATCAAAATATGGCTAAGTAAACAGGTTCTCACATGTTTGGGAGTTGGTTGCGCAAGTGTCTAAGAGGACAGAAGACTTGCGTGCCAATATTGGGTCGCACAGGTGACTTGCGCGCCGTCGCACTGGGTGGTCAATTTGCCTATAAATACTGGACCACCCCTCTTCATTCTCAACCAAAGTTCAACACTTTGAGAAATAATATCTCCCTTCGTGTAGGTGTGGTGGTTGCGCAAGTGGTGTGTGTGGTCGCGCAGGTGGGACTTGCACGCCAGGGTGATAGTTGCACTCCAGTTTTTGAAGTTGCGCGCCAGTGTGGAGTTGCGCGCCAATATTGGATTAGGCGTAAAAGGAAGTGAGTCACGTAGGTTTGGAGTTGAGGAATCTTGAGTCGTGCAAGTGTCTGAGGAGGACTTGCGCGCCCATTGGGACTTGTGCGCCGATACTTGCGCGTCGAGATTGACTTGCGCTCCAAGTAATGATTATTTCCAGTAGTGATTTTCTAGATGCGTGGAAGCTGGAAGTTTGCCCGATTACTTCGGTGCAAGGAGATATTCATCTACGGGTGAAAATTGGGCTTCAACAGAGCATCTACATAAAGAGGAAGATGCATTCTTTCATGAAAATGAAGAGACCTACAGGTCTATAAACTGTGAGTGGATTCCTTCCAAGAGTAGTGATCTTAGGAAGAGGAAGAAGGTGATCCTCTCCACCGGCAGTGAGCCAGAGAGAGATAAATAGGGAGTGACCCTTGGCAAAGCATTGAGTTGACCCTAAACTTTGTAAAGGCAGTGAGCCTGGGCATAGAAGTGATCTAGCCCGAACGTTGTACCCACATCAAGTGAAGAATAGTGGAATTTGGTACGACCGGAAACTTTTCGGCGTATGCTCCTTGGACATAGCCCAGTGAGGGTGAACCAAGTAAAAAATCTATGTGTCTTCCTGTTTTCTTCCCTGCATTGCATTCAAATCATCATCATTAGATAATTAAGTAAAGAAGTGATCATAGTTTACACACAAGATCGAACAAAGTGACCCTTGTAATAAAGAGGTCAAGATCCAGTGGGGTAGGAAGAACTTTGAAAAAGAATATCCATACCCTGATTCACCCCCCCTCTCAGGTTATATATCCCCCTATTGGTCCTAACAATTGGTATTAGAGGGAGGTTGCTTTTATTAGATTTGTTTTCTCTGACTTGGTGTAGTCAATCAGTGTGTTTAGAGAATTGATATACTCTTATCTCGGTGATCCATGTCAAAGGACAAAACATCAAATAAGAATAATAATTCAGGTGGTATTCCTCAGTGTGGAAGTGTGTATGGAAAAAGTGTGATTAAGTTAAAAGAATCAAATAGCTTACTGAAAGAAGGCATGGATGAATCTGACAGGGAAAAGATTTATTAACTCAATCATCATGTAGGAATGAGTGAAGTACTCAAACATCAAAGTGATACCGAAAAAACTGATGATGAAGTAGTTTCAAAAAGGAGGCCAGTAGTAAATGTTGTCAACATGACAATGATATTGGACCAGAAGTTGGATGAAGAAGTCAAATCTAAAGATATTCGGATCAAAGTATTAAATATTGAGGTCAACAAGCTAAGAGGATTAAATCAAAGTCTTATTTATGTGGTTACTAACCTAGAGAAGAAGAATGATTCTCATGGTCATAAACTAGAAGAAATGGCAAGAATGAAAGGAAAACAAAAGGCTGGTGGTTGTGAAGAAAATCAAAATTCTAATGAAGTTCAAAATATGAAAGCCAGAATTGATGATCTAGCTACACAGTTGTCTGAGCTAGTTCAGAAGAATAAAATGCTACAACAAGAGAATGTATGTTGTTCAGATTCTGTTGAAGATGAAAAGTGACATGGTGGAAAATCTCACACAGGAACTAGAAGATGAGATGAATAGAGGAAAGAATCTTAGAATAGAACTCAATGCCCAAATTGAATCAAGGGATATGAAGATTCAAAAGTTGGAAGAAGAGATTGAATCAGTGAAGAAGGAAGTGTAGAAATCCAATGCTAAAGGAAAGCCCAAAATCAAGGATTCCTTACACTCGCTATTTGATTTTCCTTCGACTGGTGATGACGAAATGAAAAGAAAATTTTCTATTTCTAAAAAGAGGCAAGAACAAATTTTCTCAGCTCAAAGACCATACAGTCTGGGAACAACTAGTATTGGATTTGATGAATCCCCTCCCGTGCAAGATAGAAAGAGAGATGTGAATAGTTCCAGATGTGAAAGAAATCCTATAGGTGCTGGAGATAGGCCGAAGAGGACAGTTACAAAAAGTAGTGATGACATGTGCTATTTCTACGGGATTCACAGCCACACATCAAGATTCTGTTTAGAGGCTCATGAATACATATCAGGCTATGAAAATAGAAACTTTTCTGAATATGAGAATAAGAAGAAGCATCCTGAGAAATCAGAGAGTAGAGTCTCTCAAAAGAAAGCATTCATAAAATTCTATTACTATGGAAGAATGGTACACACCATGAATATGTGTCAGGAAGCTCAGAAGATCAATTTCAGAGGGAGAACTCTAGCTACATAAACATCTTGACATAAAAATGATGAAATGAGGTATTTATTTGATGTAAGATGTTTCATATGTTCTGATCATGGGAATTCTTCCATACAATGCTGCAAGAAGAAAGCAGGGAAGGAAAAGGAACCCAGGAAGAGAATTTCAACTCCAGTGATGCATAATGAAAAATTATACACTGGAAGATAAAGAGGTAAGGTGAAGAATAGGCTTAGACTCTTAGGGGAATCACATGGAGCTGAATGAATGGTGTATCTGTCACCTCCTCTGTCACACTCACAACCGCACTCTAAGAAAGAACATGAACATATCTGGAAGAAAAAGGGAGGAAACACTACAGATGTGAATAAGAACAGTGCACATTCAATGGAGGAATCACCACCAGTGAAAAAGAGTGTGGTGATTCAGACATCTGATAAATGAGAGATGAAAAAAGAATGTATTGAATAATTCACATGTTGTGTCACACAGCGAAAGGTGGAGGAAGGTGAAAGTTCCTTGCAATGGGGGATGAAGCAAGGGAAGATGAAAAGTAGAGAGATTCTAGGGAAATGGAATTTTGGTGGTATATCAAAGGTGGAGATATGTACTAGTGGGCTTAAGCCCCAAATTGTGAAAAAGGCCAACCCTGCAGAATCTACATATCGAAGAAAGGCTCCGAATATGGATAATGAATGCTTAGTCATATGGCCAGAGCAGTTAAAATTGGCTAGGCAGCTAGAAGAATCCAGGAAGGAGTGTGATGCTCTGCAAGAAAGAATCAAAGGTTTTACCCATCAGGATCAACCACAATGCTCATCTTGATGAGTCTGGAGGATCCCCTATCCCTATGTATATAAATTCTATTAACTGATGATTCATGTGTTTTAGGTTCTAGGGAGATACAATCCAAGGGTAAGTGGCATCTAAGGATGTAAAGTGGAGATATGATATGCTCTAAAATTTCAATTGATTCAAATCAGGTACTATATTTGAAGAAGAAAGGGAGAAACAGAGAAAAATAGAATGTGATTGTGTTGTTAACTTTGTCTCTGGTTTCCTACACAGAGTTCCAACTAAGTAGGCTTAGAGATTTTGTTAATGGCTCAATTCCACGTGGAAGATGAGAATAGAAGATACTGGAGGAGAAGAATGGTTATGAGTCAAAACAGTGGGACTAAACCCAGGAAGTGTTTCACAATATAGGGTGAGCATTATATAACAAAATAAGATGCAAGATCCATCAATGAAATAATTGTATGACTCGGCTCAGGTGTTGCCTATTGGGTGAAAAAAGAAGCACAGGGAGAAGCGGCAATAACCTTTCATTTCATGATTATTTACATTTCTATAACAATGTGGTATCAGCTGACTGCTTTCAGGATGCCAAGAAGCTACGAGAGAAAATCAAAGGTGTTTTAACAAAATTCTAAGAGAAGATGTTCAAAGAAATGAAGTCATTGAACAGTGACATAGAGAAAAGTAGCTGAAAGAAATGAAGGCACTAAAAAATGAGTCAGTGAACAACTTCCTGATGAAAGTGTTGAGGAAGAAAGCAACATAGGGAGAGCAGAAGTGGATGATACTGATTTAGAAGAAGACACTGATAATGATCAAGAAAGTGTCAAGTCTGTGTCTACAAGGAATCCAAATAGATGAGATGAAATTGATAGACAAAATATCATTGGTGATCAGTCAGATTCAGTTTAGACAAGGAAAATGAAATCACTACAGTATGCATCTTTTCTATCTCAGGTTGAGCTGAAATGCTTTACTGATGCAACTAAAAAGGAAAACTGCCTTCAGGCCCTGAATGAAGAGCTAGATCGGAATTGACAAGAATCAGACGTGGGAGATTGTTTCGATGCCAGAATATAAAAATTTCATCATGACTAAATGGGTCTATTAAGACAAGATGAATGAATATGGCATGGTGATTCTGAACAAAGAACGACTGATGTTAAAAGGAGACTCCCAGATAGAGGGAATAGATGGTGATAAGACATTTGCATTGATTGCAAGGTAAGAGCCAATCAGATTATTCCTATCCATTGCAGTGCAAAGAAAGTTCAAAGTGTTCCAGATGTATGTCAAGACTGCATTTCTAAATGGGTTTCTAGAAGAAGAGGTGTACATTGAGAAGCCAGATTTTTTTCTCATTCATGAGTATGAGAACAATCTTTGCATACTGAATAAGGTGTTATATGGGCTGAATCATGCACCAAGGGCATGGTACTCAAGGCTTGATCATTATTTGAAGAAACTTGGTTTCCAACATGGAGGAGTTGATTATAATATTTATTTCAGCAATGACAGTAATCAAAGGATGATGGTGCTGGTGTATGTCAATGACATAATTTCTGGCTGATCAGATAAAGCTCAGTGTATACGGTTTTCCGAATTCATGAAAAATGTGTTTGAAATGTCAATGATTGTAGAGCTAACGTTTTTCCTTGGTCTACAGGTGACACAAGGAAGGAATGGAACTTTCATTTCTCAATCCAAATATTCCAAGGAGGTGTTAAGAAAGTTTTTCATGGAAAATTCCAAGGAGATGAAGACTCTGGTTGCTACCTGGATGAAATTATCAAAAGATGAAGATGGAAAGGCAGTTAATATCATAGAATACAAGAAAATTATTGGAAGTTTGTTGTACTTGACTGCAACAAGGCCTGATATTGTTTTCGTCACATGCCAAGTAGTGAGATATCATAGTAATCCCAAGGAATGTCACATGCTCGCAATGAAAAGAATACTTCGGTATATCAAGGGCACGGTGGACTTCAGCTTGACATATAACGATAAATCTCAGACAGAGTTATTGGGATATACTGATGCAGATTGGGCTGGTTCAGCGGATGACAGGAAATCAATATCTGGAGGTGCATTCTATCTTGGTGGACTATGTATTCCTTGGTTAAGAAAGAAGCCAGATTGCATTTCATTAATCACTACAGAAGCTGAGTATATTGTGGCTACTCAAGCATGCACACAGTTATTATGAATGAAGCGGCAGCTTGACGATATGGGAGTTGAAGTGAATTCTCTGATAGGAATCCAGTTTGATAACTCAAGTGCTATAAATCTCAGAAAAAATCTCATACATCACTCAAGGAAAAAGAACATTGAGATAAAATATCATTTTATCAAGGAGAAGGTTGATCGGGGAATCGTGAAGTTGGAGTATGTGCCTATAGAGCTCCAGGTTGCAGACATTCTGACAAAGGCCTTACCCAAGGAAGCTTTTGAGAGGCATTGACTGGCTCTGGGAGTTCAGTCGATTCCCCTCACTTGAACTAGTGTGGATATGGAATCCACCGCCCCCCCTCTCCCCAAGGTATGATGTATTTTTCCTTAATGTGATGATATGTGTTCTCTACTATTTTACAGACTACAAAGGAGTTTCCTTTGGGTTCGTTGACAAAGGGGGAGAAAATAGTGATTGTTCAAGGGGGAGACAATGTGGAGATTTGATAAATCATGAATGATATGGGGAGAATATTTCAAGTGGAGCATCCAGATAGGGAGAGTTGAAGCTAGTTGAACGTGATTAGCTAGAGCTTGGCTTTGAAAACACAGGAAATAGGGCTAAAGAGGTGTTGAAGTTGCGAACAGAAAGGGGGAGTATATTAAATATGATGATTCTAGGAGTGATCGATCAATGAATAGATATCACGACAGCTGAGGATCATGATAAAAGCAGAAGATTGGTGTTGGAGAGTGGTAAGAATATTTCCGAACCAAACATTGGTCTTCCAACAAGTCATTCAACAATTGGTATCAGTTTAGTATAAATTGCTATCAGTTTGGTGTCAACAGTGGATGTTAGAGATGAAGTGATTCATTGATAAACTTTTCATTTACTCTTGTTTCTCACGCAGATCATTGCTCATGTGGGCTTAGAGTATGTGTTGAGTAAATCATGTATTGCTATCAGAATCGCAAAAGGCGAATGGTGGAAAAAAAATCAATGATGCATCTTTTTATAGAAGAGTTGTCAACAAACTCAAAGGGGGAGATTGTTAGGAAAAAATATCTCATGGAATCATTGAATCATTTTTGAGGGGATTGTGCTTTTTCACAAAGTGGACATATGAGTGGTGATTGTTGACAAAGAAAAACAATGACATACAAATTTGATGACAAAGAGTTTATCATGATGGAATGTCGAGTTCGAGAGCTGAGGTCAATGATCCATGTTTGATTCAAGAACGTCGACAAAAGGAATGGATGATCTGGAGGTGGTACAAAAATAACAGATACAAGGTGGCACCATTTTCCAGTGTCTGCCAAATTTTTGGGCCTAAAAATCGACAAATGAAGAAAAGTGTTTTTGGCAAAGGGACTTGTGCGACAAGGACTTGGAGTATAGGAAACATGCGCAATATATGTTTTTCGAGATCCGAAGATCAAAATATGGCTAAGGAAACAGGTTCGCGCAAGTTTGGGAGTTGGTCGCGCAAGTGTCTAAGAGGACAAAAGACTTGCGCGCCGAGACTGGGTTACGCAGGTGACTTGCGCGCCGTCGCGCTGGGTGGTAAATTTGCCTATAAATACTAGACCACCCCTCTTCATTCTCAACCGGAGTTCAACACTTTGAGAAATCAGATCTCCTTTCACACAGGTGTGGTGGTCACGCAAGTGGTGTGTGTGGTCGCGCAGGTGGGACTTGCGCGCCAGGGTGATAATTTCGCTCCAGTGTTTGAAGCTGTGCGCCAGTGTAGAGTTGCACGCCAATATTGGATTGGGTGTAAAAGTAAGTGAGTCGCGTAGGTTTGGAGTTGAGGAAGCTTGAGTCACGCAAGTGTCTGAGGAGGACTTGCGCTCTCGTTGTGACTTGGGCGCCGATACTTGCGTGCCGAGATTGACTTGTGTGCCAAGTAAGGATTATTTCAAGCAGTGATTTTTGAGCTGCGTGGAAGCTGGAAGTTTGCCTGATTCCTTTGGTGCAAAGATATATTCATCTACGGGTGAAAATTGGGCTTCAACAGAGCATCTACATACAGAGGAAGATGCATTCTTTCATGCAAATGAAGAGACCTACAGGTCTATAAACTGTGAGTGGATTCCTTCCAAGAGCAGTGAGCTTAGGAAGAGGAAGAAGGTGATCCTCTCCACTAGCAGTGAGCCAGAGAGAGGTAAACAGTGAGTGACCCTTGGGAAAGCAGTGAGCTAACCCTAAACATTGTAAAGGCAGTGAGCTTGGGCATAGAAGTTATCTATCCTGAACGTTGTATCCACATCTTGTGAAGAATAGTGGAATTTGGTATGACTGGAAACTTGTCGGCGTATTATCCTTGTACGTAGCCCAGTGAGGGTGAACCAAGTAAAAATCTATGTGCCTGCATGTTTGCTTCCCTGCATTGCATTCAAAGCATCATCATTAGATAAAGAAGTAAAGAAGTGATCATAGTTTACACACAAGAGAAAAAAAAAGTGACCCTTGTAATAAAGAGGTCAAGATCCAGTGGGGCAGGAATAACTTTGAAAAAGAATATCCATACCCATATTCACCCCCCCCCCCCCCCTCTCAGGGTATATAGGCCCCTATTGGTCCTAACAATATTTTCATACAAAATGAGTTAAATATGCACCAAAGAAGGTAGTTGGAGTTGACTAAAGATTACGATTTCTCATTAAATTACTACCCTTGTAAATAAACCAAGGTGGAAGATGCTTTGAATCGAAAGGATCATGATAGCCTATCCATGATAAGGATCAAAAAAGATCCAATATTTATGTATTTATCTTAAAATTTTAAAGGAAGGGGAGAAATCATTTATGTATCAAATGAATTTTCAACCATCTATACAATTAAAGATTAAGGAGTCACGGAAGGAAGGTGTAGATCCACAAAAGAAGGTGATAAATGCTCTAGAATTAAACCTTGATTTTTATGGAATAATAAGGTTCAGAAATCATGTATGTATTCCCCCATACTAGAACTAAGGAGGGATATATTGGGTGAGGCTCATAGTTCCTCATTTTATATTCACCCTAGAAGCACGAAGATATACAGGGACCTGAAAGAGTATATTTGGTGGTATGGCATGAGAAAATATGTTTCTAAATATGTCTCTTGGTTCTTGGTTTGTCATCAAGTTAACGCTAAGAGATAGAATTGTAAGGGGATGTTATAACTATTACCCATACTTGAGTGGATATGGGAAAAAAACTATGGACATTGTCATTAGACTTTCCAAAACATATAAATTCCATAATGATGTATGGGTTATAGTTGATCGCTTTAAAAAGTTGACACACTTCATTATTATTATAGAGTATTTATCTCTTGATCAGATTTCCAGGATATATGTAAAGGAAGTGGAAAGATTCCATGGAGTACCAGTTCCAATTATATATGATCAGGATCTAAGGAATACCTCAAAGTTATAGTGAATTCTTCAGTGGGATCTAGATATAGAGTTATGTTTCAGCACTTCTTATCATCCTTAGATAGACGGTAAGTCTCAGAGGATAATTAAAACTCTAAAAGACTGGTTGAGATCTTTATCTATGGAATTCAAAGGTGGTTGGGTTAAAAAACTACCTTTGGGGGAATTTTCTTATAATAATAGCTTTCACTCTAGTATTCATATGGCTCCCTATTAAGCTGTATATGGAAATAAGTGCAGAACTCCAACTTGTTTGGACAAAGTTGGGGGAAGAAAGATATTAGAACCTGATCTTGTTGATGAAATGGCAGAGAAGTCTAGATCTATGTAACAACACATAAGATAATCTCAGAGTCAGAATAAAAAAGTTATGCTGACAACCAATGAAAAGACCCATAGTTTGAAGTGTGTGATATGGTGTTTCTGTGAATATCTCTCTATAAGAGAGTAATGAGATTTGGAAAAAAGGGCATGTTGAACCCTAGGTGTATTGTTTCTTTTCAAATTGTAGATCGTGTTGGGATGGTATCTTACTAATTGCTGCTTCCACTGAATATTTATCATGTTCATGATTTTTTTCATTTATCTCTCCGGAGAAAGTACATACCCTAACCTTCACATGTACTAAACTCAGAATTCATACCACTGGAGCACAATCTCTCTTTTGATGAACAACCGATAGAGATTCTAGATCTTATCAAGAAAGTTATATGAAACAAGACCATTATCATGGTAAAACTTCTATGGTGGAAAAACTAATTAAAGAAATATATGTGGGAACCTGAGGATATGATAAGGCTGATATATCCATATATGTTTGTATCCAACTGAAAAATTTCAAGGGATAGATTCATTTTAAAGGGGGTATAATGTAACACCTTGATGTTTTTATGAAATATTTTCTTTAAATAATTTCAATTCTTCAGTATCTTGCTTTTGCATAGTTTTGATTTTAAATGAACTAAGAGATCGCATTAGTATAAAATGGCCATTTAAACCTATCTGTTAGGTTATCAGGAATAAATATAACTAACTTATGAAAATGTAGGGTGAAGTCTTTCCCTATCATGTTTTTATAAAAAATATAAATCAATCATATATTTGTATATGTGAATTACTATTAGTAAATTAAATTAATGTGATATATATTTTCTATACTTAATAAAATATTTTTCATATTCATCAAATATATATTTTTTCATACGATATGAATAAATCCAATTTGATGCATAAAAACATAAATTTTTCAAAAGGGAAATTTTCTGCCTTTTAATGGAGAACCCCTTTTAAATTAAGAATATGACATATTAATAATTTTTATATAGAAAAATAATCATGTTCTTTGGAAGCGGGATATAAAAATTTTCTTTTGATGAAATTTTTGTATTTTTCTAATAACATTCAAATATTTATGAATTGTAAAAAAAATACAGTACATTTTAATTGAAAACATCTTTTTCCATCAAAATAATTTATATAGTTAAATTATAATATTTAATAGTTGTAAAGTATAAAAAGAATATATTTTTATCATTTAATATAGTTTATATCATTATCATTAATTTTAAATTTAATTCTTGATGAAAAAACTTATCAATCTTTTGCAATGTTTTTACATTTAAAACTCATTCTCTATTTCTGACAACAGGATTAATTATAAATTAATTATTGAAACATTTTTTTTATTTTTTTAAAATAGATTATATTTTTGGAATTAGTATATCCAAATTATGTAAATATTTATATTTTATTTTTGGTCATTATGAATATTAACTTTAATAATTTTTATTAATATGGTAAAAAGATAAATTGGGTAATTAAGGGTAAGAATACTATTAAAAAATTACCCTAACACTTGTATTAATATAATTGAATGATTATTATTTGCCCTAAATCATCCTTGGGTCAATATTTTGTCCATTTAAATCCACTTGGATGAGATTAGGACATTTAATTTATTATATTTAAGGAAAAGTTATTTATGTCTCACTCAAATTTTAATAACTAAATCATTTTTTAAAATAAAGTAATAAAATAGATAAACATGACTATAAATAATCATTTTAAATATAATTTTTTTTTTTTATCATGGTAATATATTTGTAACTCATAGGAAATCATTAATTATCTTAAAAGTTTATACATTAATTATACAAAAATTATTTAATTGATGAAAAATGAATAACATAGTTTTTATTAAAATACTAATTCCCATTAAAAGACCCAAAAACACAACTCAGTCTTATAATTTGATTATATATCGACCATAATCATCCATGTGTTGAGTTATTGACCATTTTAAGCCTTATAGAATGGATTATGACACTTATATTATTTTATTTGATGTGATGTTAAAGTTGTCACATTCCTAATTTAATAAGTATAACATTTTAAATATTTGATTTTAAAAAAGTTAAATTAAACTAAAAATATTCTTCTAAAATATAACAAATTTATATTCATCATTTTATTTTATTTTTATTTTTTATTCAATAAATGAATAAAATAAATAATTAAACAAATTTAAAGTAGTGATTATTTTATTAATAGATATAACAAATAAATATAATTAAAAATATTAATGTAAATATAATTTGGTCTAATTAACATGTATAATAAATCATATACATGACTTGTACCTCTATGGAATATAATAAAATATTTTATTCAAAGTTAACTTGTTATGTTAATATTTTTAAAATCAATGAATTGAATAGTGTCAAAATTAACACTATTGATGATTTATCAAAATAATGTTTTATTAAATTTTTTAAATATAATAAAAAAATTAAAAAATATATAATAATTGTTATATTTTATAAAATGTTTGAATTTATTTATTTATGACCTATTTTCCATCAAATAAGTAAATATTTTACCCATTTAATGTTGAATTATTTGTTAGCCTAGTTAAAAATTAAATAGCATAACTAAGTGTTAATTAAAAAGATAAGGTTTAAATTGACAGAAAACTCGCCGAAACATTATTGGTTGATGATATTACAACCCTATATCATCTCATATTTGAAATTGGGACATTTTTAGGTTTTTTATGGGTTTTTATCTTATTATAAATTAATATTTTTGAGGTTCCCAAAAGTGCCCCTCACCTTAATTATAAAAGAGAACCTCCTCCCTCGCCTATTCACTTCACATTGATCCTTCAAGCTCGGCTAACCCATAAAATTTCCCCTCTCAACTTTCTTAGTAACATTATAGAGGTTTTTTTCTTCTAAAAAGACTAAATCTGCTTCTCTAAGAGAAGATTTAGAGGAAGTGCGTCGAAAAAGATGTAATCTCATCTACTGATTCTTTCAGACTTATTTCTTCTTATACTTCATCTTCATGATTTTATTAATTATAAATTAATAACTCTATTATCACTTATATACTAATATATTATTATTATTATTATAAAATAACTATATTTTGTCTTCTATCCATCCTATGAAAATAAAAATCACCACGTGTGCGTACTTATGGCTTACAGTCTCCTTGTAGTGGTGTAATATGTTTTTTCACCACCTCCTTACTTGGATGGTTATAATGATTGAAGTAATATCTATATATGATTATTATAAAATTATATTTATTTTGAAATATTATACTTCATCCACTTTAATACAATTCAACAATTATGGTAATGATATCGTCACTCGTGCGTACCTACGACTCATCGTCTACACGATGCAATGTGATTTATTATACATGATATTCATTAAATAAATATTATATAAAAGAATTAAATGAATAAATATGATATATAGAATTATAATATCATTTTTTAAATTATATATCTTCAACCTAAGAAGAGTAATAGGAACTTATCTGACACAACATGAGAAAACAATTAAAGAAGTTAATGTCAGATGGATGAGTAACAATGTTACTCACAAATGAATGATAATATGATCATATATGATATCATAAAAAATAATATGAATTTTGAATAAGTTAATGACATTATTTAAATCATTATATAGGTGGTTTGGATACATACAAAAAATCAGACCTAAGGAAAGGGATAATTTCACAATCTCATTATTATCCAAGATTATTTATATGTAAGTATTTACTAGGGTATATTTATCATCCATGTCCATGTTTCATATATATTTAATATTTTTTATTTTATTCTATAATTTTTGAAATTCAATTTTACCCCTTTGTGAATTTTTATTAAATGGTATGAATGGAATCATTTTTCGTATTCATTATGGGGTTCTTTTTGACTTTTCTAGAAAAAGTAATTGAAGAATGTTTTCTTAACTTGTACTAAATAAATTGATTCTTACGCTTTCATAACACCTTAATTACATAAAAATTCATTTACAATATTTCAAGTTTATTTTCAATTGAATTGTTTTATTTTTAAATTTTATGTCATTTTGAGAAAAGAAAAATTTATTGAAGAATAAAGGATATTTTTCTCAAAAATTAATTTCCAGTGTTTTATCAAAAGTATTTTCCATCTAAGATGACATTATTTAAGTAGTTTTTTTTTTCTATCCCTATTATTACTATGATTTTATTGTGTTTATAATGGAATTATTTTTATTAAATCCATTTATTTTATATGGATTATTATGGAATGATGTTTATGAAACCCATTTTTGTTCCTTGGGTTATGATATGATGAATTATTTATGTATTTGTGGAACACAAATGAATGATTTCATTATAAGATCGGTGGGACCTATAACTCCCTTTAATTAATTAAGCTAATATTTATATCCCATGATATAGAAATGAGTGGAATAGAAAGTAAATTTGGTTCAGTAATACAGGGCTGGAACGAGGAGTGAACTCGTTTAAGTAATGGACTTTGTCTGCTATGATGGTCTTGGAAACGATCCTTGACTAATGTGAAATTCTTTTTTATTATTGTGTGTATGCCAAAAAAATCATATATTATATTATTAATTTTTAGATTATGTTGAACTTTTATGATTTATCCTATGACATGATATCGCGATATTTTATATGCAGGATAAGATACTCAAATGTTATGTTTTTATGTCGTATGATTATGATATGATTGATATGTCCCATGTTTACCCTTACTGAGCATCAGAGCTCACTCTTTCCTGTGTTTCTTTTCTCCATGTCATGAAGATGTGTATTAAGTAATATATGTCAAAACGGATTCTAGTTATAAAAAAATTAGTGGGGGATAATGTAGATGTTTTATGAAACTGTTTTCTATGTTTCCTAGTTTTTAATGACATTATACCTATATGGTCCTATCATGGATTGATTATATTTTTTAATGAATATTCTTCAATTTTTATGTAATATCAATTCATATAATGTATTGGTCGTTATAAAGGTCTCTTCCAATAGGTCTACAGTTATTTTATCATCCTCTAAATAAGCTAACCATTAGTAAAATATCATGATCATACAACTTTATTGTTTTATTTCTATCAAGATTCATGGTTATTTAATTATGGATGTTTTATCATGATCACATGAATTGATGAATTAATATTCATGAATTATATAACTAAAATAAATTGTATTAGGTGTAAATATTATCTAAAACATTTTTAATCACTTAAGAAAATCCAATTAATATAGACAATCATCTAATAAAGATAAAAATTTGAAATTTATGTGTAAAAGAATAAAATCCCTCAATAAAATATATTAAGTTGATATATCCTTCCACTATATTATTTAAAATCAAAATATAGTTCAAAGTGATTGACAAACCAAATTTGGGGTGATTTTAATTATCATGGAGTTCTAAAATCAATTTTTGTGTTAACTTAAATTTGTTTACATAAATGGTTTACTTCCAAAATAGGACATAGGGTAACTGAGTGGAAATAGTTGAGGAAATATGATTTAAGGATAATGGGATTGGGAGTATACTCAACAGAATAAGGAACTCTGAGTTAATGGAGTTGAAATTTGAAATTCTTACCTACAACCATTCATGTTTCTTGAAAAAACAATATTGGCATAATGAGATAGGGAAATGGATATTTTCCAGAATAAGGTCCAAGAAACAAGATATTATGAAGCCAGTGGTGAGGGATATTGGGTTCTTATATAATAGTGGTATATTAATAAATATAATATTTATTTAATTGTCTAAATTTTATCTGATAAAGAACTAAAATTATGCTCATATTATTTTTAAAATTAGTAATAAAATCACTTAAAACATATCACGGTGATCTGTATTTGGGAAGGATAACCATATCATCGGACCAAATTTTCAATAGTTGTAAAGGTGATTAAACATTATCCTTCACCGTGATAGGTTATATGTGATGGTAGAACCTATTCCTAATTCATCTAGTTATGAGGCTACTAATGAAGAGTTAACTCTCTATGAGAATCATTTGAATGGTTCCATAGATGTTCAGTGTTTTATGTAATCAATCATGACCAATGATATTTTGAAGCAACATGAGGACATGGATGCATATAGCATGATGTCTCACCTTCAAGATCTCTATCAATATAATATGAGAAAATATATATTTGATATCTTTAATGCTATTTTTATAACTAATCTTGTAGAGTTATCTCTAGTTAGCCCTCATGTAGTCAAGATTATTGGCTACATTGAACGCTTGGACATATTAGGGATTAAATTTATAAATGATATATGAATAAATCTCATACCTTCATCACTACCCAATACCTTTTCCAAATTTATTATTAATTATAATATGATAAATAATGAGTATATTCTTTCAAAAATTCTTACTTTGATTCGGCATGTTGATAAGTACAAGGGGCACAAAAATCCTATGGTCTTTATGTTGAATAAGAAAAGGAAGAACAAGGTGAAGGGTCAAAAGACTCATAAAAATTATAAATCCCCTCAGCACTCTCCTTCTATGAAGAGAAAGATCCATAGTCAGGTCAAGGAAAAGGATGAAGAATGTTTTTCAAATGGTGAGCAAGGAAACATGAAGCGGAACTCCACCTAGAAGAAAGTGGATGTTAAAGGTAACTTCTTTATCAACTGTAATATTTCAATATATACACATAGGTTATTATATACAGTTTAAGCTTCTCACATCTATATCCTAATATAGTAACAAAGTGTATTTTCAAATATTACTAGAGAAGAGGTGGATCTTTGAACTACTAATGGTGTGTGGCTACATTCTCTAGCTATAAGTTACTACCACCTTTCATTTCAAACATGAATGATATTGGTTGACGAGATTGTTATTATATAACAACAGTTACCAACAACATAATTTATCTATCATTACTAGATGAAAATTATTTTATTTTCATGTTTTGAAATCAAAGTATTTTATTTTCTAAAGGATTCATATGTTATGGTATAGTGTATTTAAATAAGTTCTTTATGTATGAAATTTGGAAAACCAATTATTGTAAATAGATAATGAATCACATTCACACGACTCATATAACACCCAGTTATGGAATCACCATCTTTGTCATGTAAACAAGAAGATTTTGAAAAATCTTTGTCAAGATGGTGATTTAGACTCTTCTAATTTAAAACCACTTAAAATATTCCACACATGTTTAGAAGGAAAAATGACCAAAATATCATTCGGTGGATAGGGTGAAAGGGCCACAGAGCTTCTAGGATGGTTCACACCATTGTGTGGGGACCATTTCCAATAGAATCTAGATGTGGTTATTATTACTTCATATCTTTTATTGATGACTTTAGTTGATATGGTTATGTATACATGATGAGGTAGAGGTTTGATTAATTTGATAAATTCAAAGAAGTCAATAATTAAGTAGAGAATAAACCTGGGAAGGATATAAATAAGCTTTGATTGCATCGAGGTTGTGATTATATTATCCAAGCATTTATTGACTTTCTATGTGAATTTTGGATTTTATCTCAAATCACTCCACCTTTCACACCATAGTGGAATGGTTTTAGTTAAAGGGTTAATCGTACCTTTTTAAACATGGTACGGTCGATGATGAGTCATACAAATCTTATATAATTCTTTTTGTGGTATGAATTTTAAATTATGGAATATTAATTAAACTGAGAACCAACTAAAGTGGAAAATGGAATTCCCTTTGAGTTATGGAGTGAAAATAAACACTTTTTTTTCACATACACATGTATTGAGTTGAGAGGCATTTGTTAAGGCCTTCTCCAGAAAAAAACTAGCACCTTAGGGAACAATGTGTATCTTTATATGGTATCCCAAGGTAATAAAGGGATACTACCTATACAAACCCTTATATAAGAAAGTGACTATCACCAGACAATCCATCTTTTTTAGAGGTATAACATCCTCAAAAATTATATTTATAGAAAGATGGACTTCAATAAAGTGGATTCTCAATATACATAAGATTAGGTACAAGAACAGATTCCATCCTTTCCCGTGGAAGAATTAGTTCCAAAAAAAGTACTGAATAGGAGAATAAGAGAGGTAAGTGAACCATATAGGTATTTTTTTCTAGTCACAAAATATGGTGACTTTTTATTAGTTAATAATGATGAACCTATCTCCAATAAATAGGTATTAGAGTGCTCAGAAGCTGCATGCTGGAAAGAATCCATGAATTTTGAAATGGATTTCATGTATCATAACCATGTTTAGGTTCTAGTTTATGCACTAGGTCATTTAAATCTAATATAATTAAAATGAGTATTCAAGAGAAAACATGGAATGGAAGGTAAAATGAATACTTATAAAGTAAGGATAGTTTTTAAAGGGTTTAAAATGCATCGATGAATTCACTATAATGAATCCTTTTCACTATTTTCTATCTTTAAATCTATCAGAATTATACTTACTATTATATATTACCATGCATATGAAATTTGGTAGATGGATTTTAAAATTTCTTTTCGTAATCATAACCTTCTAGAAGATTTCTATATCATACAACCCAATGGTTTTGTGAATCTAGGTGATTCCAAAAGAATTTTTATGATAGAAAGATCCATTTGTGGATTGAAGAAATAATTTAGGTCATGGAACATTCGATTTTATGAATCCGTAGAAAAATTTAGATTTATTAAGAATAAATGAAATCCATGCATTTATAATAGGTTTAGTGATAATGCATTCATAATCCTAGTTGTATATCTTGATGACATATTACTTAATATAAACAACATGCCAGTCTTACAGTCTGTTAAGGACTCGTTGAACAAGTGTTTCTCTATGAAGTACTTAGGTGAAGGAGCCTATATTCTTAGGATCAATATCATTCATGATAGATTCAAGTGGATTCTTGGACTAAGTCAATGTACATACATTGACCAAGTACTAAATAGATTTAGTAAGGAACTATCCAATAGTGTATTGGATCCAATTTCATATAGTATACATATTTCTAATAAAATATATCCTCATAAAGAACATGAATAAGATAGACTGAGTAAGATCACATATTCTTAAATGGTAGGATTAACCATATATGCCATGATATATACTAGACATTCTGATTCATATGCGTTAAGATATGTAGGAAGATATCAAAGAGATACTAAATAATAGAATTGGTATGATTTCAAGGATATCCTCATGTATTTAAGAAGAAATAAGGATGTGTTCCTGGGTTATGGAGGAGATGAGGAGTTCGTTATCAAGGGTTATATTGATGCTAGTTTTCAAACAAAACATGATGATCAGAAGTCTTCGTGAGGATATTGTTTTATCTCAATGAAGGATCTGTAATATGGAAGAGTTTAATGAAGCTAGTGTTCACTCAATTTATAGTGAAGTATGAGTATATAGAGGCTTCTAATGTTTTCAATGAATCTATTTGGATAAAAAATGTTTTCTAGGATCTTGATGTGGTAATATAATTAAAGGCACTGACACATGTTCTTTTAATAATACTACAGTGGCAGTGGTTCTAAATGTTCTAAGGTCACACCAACAAACAAAGAATATACATTGGAAGTATTAAATCTTGAGGGATTTTTATCAAAGGGGTAAAGTTTTTGTAAGAAGAGTTCCCATAGAATAAAAAATTTAAGATCACCTGACTAAATTCTTATCTCAATAGAAGCATGAATATCATGTGAGAGATATAAAAATGAAGATTTTAGCAGTTACCACTAGTGAAAGAATGATTTTTTTGGATTTAGTACCCCAAAACCAACTAATGTTTACTTTATGATAACATGTATTCATTGTTTTGAATATTAATAAATTTCTTAAAACATCATGATTGTTCTTAAATGTTCCAAAGTATGTGATAATGAATTAAGAATAGCTATCCTACTGAAAGGTCATAGTAGTTCCTATTTTTTGATGAGAACTCATAAATTCAATGAAAGTATTAAAAAATTTATGTTATATAGCTAGACGAAATAATTTAATGGAAACAAATGATATAGTATATCAGGGGTGGAGACTCATAGATCTTTGAGGCAGCTTCTCGTGGGGAATTCCCTTAGTAATATCCCATGTAGGATATTTTGAGAACAATACCTACAAGTTGGAAATACATATTAGTATGTGTCATTGGATGTTCTTATCTTAGGATGTGTTTATTTATTCATAGGCTTTATTATTATTATTAATGAGTATTATAAGTCATGTAAATTTATGTATTTATGGAAACCCTGATGACATATGTTCACAGCGAGGTAGGATATGTTGGGTGCATCATGAGTAATATTGTATTAATGAATAATTAACCAAATAATTTATACCTTAGGTTATTTAAAATAATTTTATAACTTACGCCCATTAATGGAAATTATATAGCCTAAATAAATCCATCTCCTTGGTGTTTTATAGGAAATTTATATTTTCAGAAATTAAAAGAAAGATACACCGAACCCATAGGTTTATTAAACCAATATGAAACCTATTTGATTAGAGATATCATGATAATGAGATTATATTAAACAATAAGAGTCCATATGAGATATTATGTCATTATGAAATCAGCTTCTTTCTCTATGGGCGACTTTTCATGTTGTTAGATAATAACCTTGGACTTTAGCATGTTTCACTTAATGCCACTAAGAAATAGGACTAGAGGGTCACACACTAAGTGAATCCAGAATATTAGTTTAATAATATATTATTATTTACTATTTAATAAGTTGAATAAATAGTATTAACATGTGTGGTTTAATAATTATTCATGTTTTATTAATTTAATATATCCTATCACCATTTATTTGAGAGAATATTCTATGAGCAGAATATTTAATAAATATTTAATTTTTATTTAGTGAAGAAAATATTTATAGATTCATTGGGGAAAAAAGTAGTGATATTTATTTATTAAATAATTATTCATTATTCGAGGTCTGAAAAAAAATTGATGAATGGCAGTCCAAGATTATAGGTCTGTTGAGAAATAATATACATTGAATATTATTTGAATAAATAATTTTTAATTTTTAATTTGTGAGTTTATCACATGTCGAGGAATAATATTATTATTCCTACTATCATGGGGTTCCACATGGATTACATAAATATTAAATAGAACATGTGAAAACATCTATTTCTAAACCCTTGTGGTATAAAAACCAAATTATATTATTTTTTAGGAGATCGAGTTTTTTGTGTATAATAAATCTATATAATTCTCTCAAAGACCTAAAGAGATTAATTCCACAAGAACTATCCCATGAATATTGAGTGGTCTACCTCTACCATCCACTCTCAGGTATAGATAGACCATATAGAATCTTTTGGAATAAATTCTTGTGGTGATCATAAGAGAATGGAACCATCAATAGGATCTTCTACGCTAACATCCAGAGATTCCTACGGTGATGTTCGATGATTTGTGGAACACAAGTGAATGACCTATAGAAGAAATATAATCTAGATTAATTGAACCTAATGATGATATAATATAGATATATTGTTAGATCCATCAATAAATAAAGAATTATCACAAGGTAATTCTTTAATTGATTGAATTATTTATAAATTGTATGTGATTATCATGTGATTTGGTTCCGATGTTTTATGTGATTTATTGTTTTCTTTGATTCAATTTTATTGATCATGGTGTATATCATCATGAAAATAAAGGATTGATAATGGATGATGACAAAAATAATTGTTGGTTATGACTCATCACACACTTCCACTATACTTGGAACCTTCAGTAGAAATCCACTTTTTTAACTTTCTTAATAACCTCAGATGGTCCTATGTATCTTAGAGAGAACATTCCCTATTTCTCAAACCATTAATGATACAATTGAGGTGACACTCTAAAAACACATGTTTTCTAACTAAAAACTAAAAAGGGTGTTGATGATTATCAATATATAATTTATACTATATTTTAGACACCAACATTATATGATGAATAAAATAAATATTTTTTTATCATCTCTTGGACCAAACAAGGTCTAGCCAGGGAATTTCCACCTTTCTCTAAAAAACATGATAAATTTTTACATAGATGGACACACAAGGCCAGAAATAGTTTTATCCTAAAAAATTATTGCTAATTAGTGTTATAGGAAAAACTAACTAGTTCCAAGTTTCTATCCCGATATCCACTAAAATGAAGAATTCATGCACAAAGCATGTATTAATGAATCTTTATACCTAATTCTTTATAATTATCCATCTACAAATGATACATTATGATAAAACTGACTTGAGATCCCATTATCTCTTAGAGTCCTCTCCAAAAATGACAAGTGAATTGTGGATCTCTATCAAAAACATAATAGTTGTAAATCCATTCAATCTGATGATCTACTATACATATAGACATCCAAAGTCCTTAAATTTTGTCATATCACAAATAGAAATAAAGTGAGATGATTTGTTTGGTCAATCATTCACTACCCAAATCGTATTATTCCCTTTATGGGTATGTGGTAGCCTGGCCAAGAAATCCATCGAAATATCATCCCACTTACATGTTTGAACAACAAGGGGCTGAAGAAAACTTAGTGGTTTTTGGTGCTCAACCGTAACATACTAATAGGTAAAACAACAACAAACTAGATCAATGATATATTATCCCATATCTGGCCACAAGAATCATCACCATGTATCATATAAAGTATTCATTGTGCCAGTTTGTACCACCCACTGGGAATTATGGAAATCACCAATAATATATTTTATTATGGAAAAACGGTATGAAATGTTAGTTATGGAAGCATAGGATACCCACAAAAGAAAAAAAACCACTCACTAACGGTCTCTCATCAATAAAAAGATTCCATAATTCCATGAAATTCATCATTGAGATTTTTTTCTTGAATAATCATCTCAAGAATAGAGTATATTGATTGAAATTATTCCAACATAATATCGAGATCATCCTCCCAAACTCCCAAATCAATAAGAGTAAATTAGTTTTCAGATTTCATTGTTTTACTGATTTTTTCATGGCTTGGTTTGGAAATTTCATGTACAAAGCATCAGCATAGAAATTCCCCTTACCAGGGGTGTAGGAAATGTAAAAATAAAATATTTTTAGTGATTCCATCTATCATATCGGATGGATATTCAAATATTTTTGTGAGAAGACAAAAATTAGGATTTTTTTATAAGAATAGATGGTAAATGTTTCTATTACAAGCTAATTATACTAACTATTAAGAGAATTCATCATGGATATGCATTCAATGTCATGAGTAAGATAGTTCTTCTCATGTGGATGAAGAATTTTGTAACCATAGGCCACCATGTGATCACTGTGATTAAGAATGCATACCAAACCCAAATTAGATGCATCAAAAAAGACAATATAGCCCTACCCAGCATCTGGAGTAGTTAACCTAAGGAAAAAATTAAAATGAGATTCAACTAATCAAATGAATTCTAACATTTTGAAACCCATAATAACTTTACCCCTTTATGAGTGAGAGTTGTCATTAGAGAAGACAACATTGAAAAATATTTAACAAAACAATGGTAATATCCTACTAATCCCAATAATAATTGATTATAAAATACATATCATGGATTATCACATGTTATAAAAACCTCCAAATTCTTAGGATCAACTGATATCCCATGTTTTGATACCACATGTCCCAATAATTTCATTTAATAAATAAAGAAATTGAATTTTTAAATATTGATGTAATTTTAGTGATTTATAAAAACTTCAAGAATTATTATCAAATGAATCATATGATTCTCCTCGATTTGAGAATAAAATAATATTTCATCTAAAAACACTACGATGAATTCGTTTAGATACTCATAAAATATCTAGTTCATCAGAAGAATAAAAACTAAAATATCATTTTTTGGGCCAAAAGGCCTAACAATGTACTCGTAATGGTAATACCTACTGCAGAAGGAAGTCCTTGGAATATCAGACTCTTTGATTCTATGATGATGATGAATAGACTGAAGAACAATATTTAAGAACCACTCCACCCTTTGCAACTGATAAAACAAATCATTAATATAAGTCCAAAAAATGTATTCTTTACCATGAGTCGATTGAGTTTCAATAATCCATGAAAAGGTAGAGGATGCTCATAGCTTTCTTTAAAAAAAGAATAAGTTCCACAAAAGCAAAAGCACTCAAGAGAATAAATCATTTGTCCATTAAATCATCTAACTAGTTATTCAAGTACTTAAATTCAGCTAGTTAAATATGGTAAGATGGAATAGATATAGGTTGGGTACTTGTTAGCAGGTCAAAGGGAAAACTCAACCCCCCCTTATTGGTGGTAATCCAAAAAAATCAAATTAAAATATTTCAGGAAACTAGATGAATACTTGAGGAATAACACTTCACAAATATTCCTTATCCAATTCAAAAGAAAACTTATATATTCTTCCCAATTCTAGAATATGTGGTATAAATCTACTCAACTTTGGGTCTAATTCCTCTAGGAAAACATGGAGCATACCATTGAGGGGAGTAAAGGAGACTGACCAAAGATAATAGTAAATTTAGGATTTATATTAAATATTCTAATCCATCATGAGAATGAGATACAAGGGTTTCATATCAAGAATTATAAAATCTTATATGAACTCATTATTTGACAAAGAAAAGGCATAATTAGGGAATTAAATACCCTTCTCTCTCTTCATTCTGAGGGGTGTAGAAATATCCATCACATACAACATAAGCTTCATATAAAGGTCTAACATATTCATAATGTGAGTCAATTTTAATGAATGATATGTATCAATATCAAACCGAGAATTCCATAAGGATGAAGAAATAGTGATGGTACCTATCACTATTATAGGACTCGCATCATCTTCCTCTTAAGGCTCATCAACTGTGTGATGTGGCTCTTTTCCTAAGGAATATGGCTGGAACCCCTTATTTCTTGAATAATCTAAGTGTACCATAGCACCTTTAGGTGTTGATGATCCTTTTCCACTATGTAGGGTTAAAAATACAAGATAGAACTTCAATAGGTGTCATGATAATCCACACAAACCCAAAAAAATCACCTCTATAAAAACCCAATTCGAATGAAAGGTATTTTCACATCGAAAGAAGGTTGGTGAGACATTAATAAACACCACAGATGGTCTACATGATGCCTATTATCATGGTCTTCCATGAGACTCATCCCACTACCTATTTCATTTAATGAATCTAACAAAACATCCATTGAGGGTAGGATAAACTCCATCCAACCCTAAAGTACTAGTCATGTCAAGATCATCAATCAAGTCACTATCCAAAACATTTGTATAAGAGGTGAGTTTCATCGTGAGAACCTCATGTCAGATATAAAATCAAATAGCATCTCAAATATTTAGGCCTTAAACTTCACATTTAGTACTGCCTAATGAGAAAATGAAAATGTTCTGAAACGTGTTTTTCATACAAAGTCATAGTTCAATTGCCTTGTTAGAGGATAATTAATTCCATTAACTTTACCAAAACCATCTACTATAGGTTGAAATTCTATTTGCAAAGATTTATGATGTCTTTTCACTACATGACTTCATGTTCCTTTGTTGTAATCATCAAAACCCACCACCTCCTACTAGGCCCTTCAATATTTAAGGTAAAAAATTTCACTTTTATTGATTTTTTCAATTCTAAGAACTCAAAAATAAGATCAATATTTTTTAATAAATACTATGCCTCCTAAGGATCATTAAAAACATTGAAATATGGTTGTTTCTTCCAAATAAACTCCTTATAATAATCTATAGTTTTTCCCTGTGAGGTTCCACTACTGAAGCATGAATGAGAATAGGTATGGGTACTTATCCCATACCTTGGATCAAACATGCTATTATCTCAACAAGATTAAAAAAACTTGAGGGTTTTTTTATTGGGTCTCATCAGAATCTCCCTCCTAAGGTTCATTCAATCATCTTATTGGTGGCATGGTACTACACAACATCAATAGGCAACATGAAAATATTATAAAGGGTACTCAAATCATCAACTAAATAAAGAGATACAAGAATATAAATTCCATAAAATAGAATTCAATTTTTTATGTGATTTAAAATTAATCAGATCAATTTTGAAAAAAATACTATAATCCAATCAATTTTTTCGGTAAAAACACTTTTTACAAACACCCATGGTGACTTAAGGCTTGATACAGGGAGAGATGGCTATGTACTCACTTTTAAACTTCCCCTATAGTACCAAAATTTAAACCTCTTGTCTATCAGGACATCCAAGTATGCATATCGACAATAAAGAAATATGATCAAGCTAATATCATTACATTTTTTCATGATCCATCCCAAATAACATGGTTTCCCAGTACCTGATCTGGTACAGAAATGTCACTAAGGTCGTTCCCAATCCCCATGGGATAGCAACTAGATCTAGGAAATCATTAAATGGATAGAGGGAATAACTACCCGCCAAGAACAAATAATTATTATATAAGAGGAAAAGAAAAATCAAGAACAATCAGTATACCAAACACATCTCAAGGATAAAACTACCACAAGTAGATCTATAGAGATAAAATAGTACATCATCCTATATAATGATGTAATATCCATCATGAAAAAGTCCCAAAATCCCCATGTAATGAGTGGATCACAGCTCCACTAGTCATATCCATTACCTAAGGTCACATAAATCAAGGACATGTATCGCCTCCAAGTGACACCTTAACTTTTCCTACACCTAAAATAATATAATCTAAAGGTTCATGATGGAAATGGTTGAGTGTGATAAATAATGGCATAGTAGTATTTCACCAAAAGTTCCACAAGCTATTCTCTAACAAATAAACCATATATGTTTCAATTTAAATTAAAACCCAGGCCTAGAAAATCATTTCCACATTTTCAGTAAACAAAATTTCAAATAATGTACATGTAAAGTATATGAAAATTAGGATTAAATGAATATTTCCAATAAATTGAAGGGCATGAATAAAACAGTTCAATAAACCTTATCATGTAATAATCAAATAAAAAAACTCCATGGTCATATTTCCTGATGGTAATTAGTTCTTAGCTCTCGGATCCTCACACTACTCTATCAATCAATCATGGCTAAATGTGTTAACACATCCCTAAAAATCATACCATTGGGATATAATCAATCAATACCCTATTAGGGAAAAATTAGGATAAATTTACTTAGTTCGATTTTTCATTATTAATCCCTTATTAGGGGTTCAGAATCCTATAATGTTTTTCCTAAAATATTAGTAACTACTCAAGTTCACATGTTATTTAAATAAAAAAATTTATCATTAATTTTAAATCATTATTTTTAATTCAATTTATCATTCATAGTTCAAATTCAAAATTTCATGTTCCAAAATAACATTTCAGTTTCCAAACTAAATCATATGTTTTATCAAATTTATGATTTTTAAAATCATATTTAATTTTAATCAATTTTTATAAATACTCAAAATCAAATAATTTAATTAAATTACTTATCATTTCAAGAAATAATTTCTCAAAAATCAACCCAATTCATTAAAATCCTTTAAAAATGTTTTATTTCACAATTATATGACTTTTTAAAAAATAATCTAAATATTCTCAAATAAAAATTCACAAAATGAATGGAAAACACATTCCAAATCATGAAATAAATAATGGTTTTATTTATATGTAAAATACTTACAAAACCACCTATGTTTTTTCACATGATAATCAATTACTTGAAATAGGAACCACCAATAGTGAGATAAAAGATAGAAAGATCAAGGAGTAATACATAGAATTAAAATCCATAAAATCAAGGTTCTAATCCCTCTAAAACATGAGTATTCACAAAAATAATATGTGGATAGAGAAGACTAGAGGTGGGTTCCTAATAAAATAAATTACACTTACTAGAGAGGGGTCAAAATTGTCCACTGGCACTTTGATCCCAAAATAGTAGAGGTTAAAGGATCCAAACATTATCTCCATAGAGCCTCTAAAATCCAATGGTTTGAATTAAGTTTTATTAGTAGTAGTTTAGTATTTATAATGGGGTTTTTGGGTCTTTTATAAAAAAAATAGAGGAATCAAAATCTCATCTCATGGTATCATGAGTTAGACTACATGGTTAGAACTAACAGTATGCCTAACCATGAGCCATTACCAAGATTCTAGAGAGAGTAGCATGGTTAGGAAAATAGTGCACCAAAAAATACAATTCCTCCAAGGCTACTGCAAAAAGGGTTCATTGTTTGGCTGCATGGTTTGGAGATCATGTGCTAACCATGTGCTCCCCTATATACCAAGACACATGGAATTAGGGGAAAGTTGCATGATTTTAACTAACTATTCCCCCACCCTCATGATCTCTAACATATAACACACAATTTCCTATGATAACTCTCATGGTTTTCCCTAAACATGAACCAAACATTCACTCTCACCAAAACATGAAAAATATTTTCAAATGTCTTTAACAATATCCTCAAATAAGATCCAAATAATGAATGTTCAAAAAAATGTTTAGAAGTACCCAAATGATGGTAATAGGATGTTACACCATTACCAGTCTATCCATTATATTTCACAAGGCTTGTTCTCCAGTGTAAAAAATCTGGATACGATCCTCAAAATAAGATAAATCATGATCTAATTATATTTTTTCAGAGTTGATTTCATTTGTTGGGTATTACATATACTTCCTTAGTAAAGATATATTGAACACATCATGCACTTTAGATAGGCTGGGTGGAATGTCAAAATGGTAATCTGTATCTCCAATTATTTCCTAAATCTAAAAATTACCAATCTACCTGTGACTTATTTCCCATTTCCTTCAAAACCTTATAGAACTCTTTCATAGAGATACCCACAATAATACATGATCTCATACTTGAAATCCTAGACCATTCCTTTGGTTATCATCATAGAACTGTTTATTTCTTTGAGCTTCCTTGATATGAATCTCAATATTTATCATGTTTATCATTGTGTAATCAATATATTTTGGGACTATAAACTTCATTTCACCAAATTCATCCCAAAATATTTCTATATGATATATTTTTTCATACAACGCTTCATATGGTTCCATTTTATTTCTTGAATGGAAGATATTATTATATGAAAACTCAACCAAATATACATACCGATCTAACATACCTTGAAATTCCTGTGAGAATGAATTGAATATCTTAATATGTTTGAATAGTTATTTCAGATAGTCCATATTTCTAAGGATGATTATTAGTACTCAAACATAGTTCAGTGTCAAGAGCCTTCCAGTGATTTTCAATAATTTCAATGTAAATAGTGGGTCACTATCAAATATAATTGTAAGAGGTTCCCCATGAAGTCTCACAAATTCCTTGATATATATCTATGTTAGGTTCTCAATTAGTTTATCCTCCATTATATAAATGAAATTTTCAAACATGGAAATGTGATAAATAGTAACCCATGTGGTATCATTTCTTTTAAAAGTATTTTGAAATATAGTAAAACATACTATAGTAATATCATCCCACTTCCACATGGTAATAGGGTTATTTTTCATGAAGCCTTTAGGATGTGGTCTCTTAGCCTTTACCTATTGAGAAAGAAATCATCTCCATACATAGTCAACAATTTATTTTTTCATATTATCCCACAAAAAAGGTTCTTTTAAATCACTATAAATATTGGTACTACCAAGGTGTATAGGTAAATTTAAGTTATGGGAATAATCTAATAATTCCCTTTTCAACTCATATATGAATATAACACATACTATAATTCCAAATTTCAGCACACTGTCTTCATAAATAAATTCTACCAATTCAAATATTTCATAGATTTAATTTTATTTTCTAAACTCTTATCATCATGATGGGACTTTTAAATATTCTATAGTAAAGATAGTTTGGAATCATTTGGAAGATGAATTATATTCCCCCTTCCCTATGGATTCTCGTATTCAAATTTATTAAAGATAATAATATAAGATATTATTCAATCCTCATTTTAGACATAACTCTATGATATATCTTACTCTATGTATTATAAACCTTATTTATCATACCATTATGGTAGTGTATTGAGAAATTACAATTCTTGAGTTTCTGTAGCTATCTTCTTAGTCTTAGTTGATTAGTGTTTGTGAAAATATGTATTTCAAACTTCTATTATTTATATCTTCACAGAAAATATTATAGATTCCAACTCAATATCCGGGGTTGGAAAATTATTTTCAAGACAATTTAACTATCTTGATGAATAAAAAACATTATCTTTATACATAAGGAAGCATATTATTCATTTCTTTTATGTATTAATATATATTATAAAATAATCCCTTCCTGATGGTAATGTTAAAATAGTTCAAATGACAAAATTCCTCTTTAATTATTTAAAATTTTCTTTATTTTTTTGGAGTATATTAATGTATCCCCTTTACATGTTTACTTGGTAAATGGGATAGATAATTGATAAAAATTTTGAACAAATCAGTTCTTATAACCTATTAATCTATTGACACAATGTATCTAATTATGTTCATAAAAGTATGAAATTATTTGACAACCTTTTTCATTGATGTATCAATGAATGTTCTGTCCCTATATACAACATTACCAAGAAATTAAACATTCTAAAGCCAAAATTCACACATGATAAATTTCTAAAATAATTACTTTCCTTTGAGAGTTTCATAAATAATTAAAATGTGATTCTAATACTCTTTGTCCCTTTTATCAAACCAACACATAAAAAATAAATACCATTGTGAAATTATCAAGTTAATCCCTGACACTTGGGGATTTGATTTGAATAGTGCCCCATATCCTTATATTTGAATCCCTGGATATTTGTGTCATCTTTAATGCCTTTATATTCCTGGTAATTATTTCCATTATCTAACAAACTCAAATTCCATTTAAACATTCTCTGGGATTTTTCTTTATAAAATTGTAATTTTTTAGAAGTTTCACTCTTCCATTTTTTCCTTCATAAAATTTCCTTTTTCCTATTTCTTAGTTATCCACTTATTCTGTAGATTTTATTTGAAAATATAAGACCTAGTGAAGTGACCTCAGTACAATAAACATAAATATTACATCGTTTTAGATTAATAATAAATACATTTCACAATAATACATAGTTTATGACTATAACGGTTTAGTGTATTTTGGATACTAGATACATAAACAGCTTATTTAATTACAATATTCATCATCATAAACAATTTTCTCTTCATAAGGCACTCCTATGGATTTATCATACTTAGAAATTTCCATCAAAACTAGGGGAAGGAAGACATAAGAAATGGTGATCTTATATTATTAGTAAGGTTAAATATGATATATATCAATAATTAGAGCATAATTTTATCATAATGATATGATAAAATATTCAATTTCATATTTTCAACGTATAATAATCATAAACAGAAAAGACTGGATCACAATCACTTAAATCAACTCATTTCTAGAAGTATAATCAATAAGGGTGACAAAGTAGTAGTCATCATTCTAGATTCATAAGATATTCATTTTGCATCAAAAAAATAAGAAATGAAAACCATGTAAACATAGTTTTATGTATAATATTATGAGTATATCTAGAAATTTACCACACTCATATATCAAAATGTGAGAAAATCTATTCACAATTATGTCCATGAATATTCTTATAACTATAACTATAATCAGTCACACATGAGGGATATACTATACCTAACCTTTATATAATCATAATTAATTCATATAAATTTCAAAAAATAATAAACTATTCATCATATATTTAGAGACACAAGTTTCTCATACATAAATATTACATCGTTTTTTATGAAAATTTATTACAATAAACAAACACATGCCTAAGGATCATAAGATTATAGTTTCGTTTGAAAGATGGAAACAAAAACAACTTGTATATAGGTAGACTACATAATCTCATAATATGTTCTTATTAAATATAACCTTTTTTATACATATCATACATAACACATTTCTTCATAACCTGGGGAAATGAAACATAAGAATGGTTGAGCTTAGATTCTCATAAAAGGTAAAAAAAAGGGGTATATATAATCATAACATGAACATAATGGTATGATAACATGGGCATAACATTTGAAAACCATACCATGCATATAAAAGATTATAATTTTGAGTTATGGAAAAAAATTGATGTTTATAAGGCATGAATCGTAATAGAATCAAAGAACATGATTCATGAGAGAATAAAATAGGCCTAATACATAGATTTTTGGTATATATATAATTTAATAAAATCATTTCTATAGTAGTTAAGTATCACTTATATGGTTATAATAGTGGAATTGGTATCATAGTAGTCATGATTCACTCCTAAGACCAACATAAAAATAAATTTATTTACTAAACCAGGTTCACTCCCCATTCCAATCCCATCTATTTCAGAAGATATAAATCATTTCCCAATGCATTGGAGGGAGATATTGGTCTCACCTAAAACATAATAAAAGTAACACATATGTGTTCCATAAGATCATAAAACATTCAAAATTCTATTAACCATGAAATGAAATGGTATTCATAAATAATTCATCATATTATAACAAGTGGAAAGTGACAGGTTTCATAATTATTTCATCATTTCATCATTGCATAACCTATAGAGAAAGAAGCGGGTTTCATAATAATTTTATCATGGTATGACCCGTGGGAGAGAAATATGTTTCATAAAAATCTTATCATCATATACCATTCCATGAAATAATAATAATAGTATCATTATTCTATATCCCCAATGGAACACAAATTACATCAATGGTTGTCCTATATTGAGAATGACTTTAAAAGATAAATCACTTGGAATTTTTTCTTAAGAAATATAACTTTTATTTTAAAATAAATTTTTAGAACTAAAAAATCCTAAAATATTTTTGAAATCCTTTCCTTTAAAAATAAACTCATATACTTATAAATTAATATTAAATGAAAATAATATTCATAATGGTGTAATATTTAAATCATGTCATATATATTAAAAATAATGATTTCTTTTCAATTTTTTGTAAAATAAAAATGGGATTTTTTCAAAAACTGACATAAATATTCATTTATAAAAATTAAAAATTATAACATGAGTAAAAATTACATTAGTAATTTTTTTGAATAATGCTAAAAAAATTGAAAACATATTTCGAAAATTTGGTTTTGGAAGAAAAATGGGGTTTGGACCGAAGAGATAAATAAAGATGATTTTTTTTCTTAAAAACATTATTAAGAACTATTGAGTACATAAAGAAAGTAAAAAATAATGAAAAAAAATTCTCATGACATAACCAAAGGGTAATAAAATTTTTAATTTTCTTGGTAAATTTATTATAATATATCATTAATTTAAAACATATTGATCAACAATCCTCATAAACAATGAGATTGTAACATAAATTTTTTACCACTTTGGTAACATTAAAATATAACCCCCATAAAGGGATAACATTAAATAAAACATAAAATATCATAATAATAAAAAAATTCATGAAATTTCATCATAATTGGTATTTATATTCACCTCATAAAAGGAGATAGGTGCTAACAAAATATATGTCTCAATGAATAAAAATTGAGACAAAAATCCTCTTTCCTTAAGTATTAGTTTCTTTTTCACATGTTAGAAACTCCTGAATAATAAATATAATTTATTAAAAAAATATTTATGAACCATAATCATATATATAATACCATATATTTCTTTCATAATACCTTTTATTACCCATTTATTTAAAATTACCTGTTAAGTCCACATTTTCGGTAATAACTGCAATGTTTTTCATGTATGGTTTGATTATTCATTTTTGATCCTCTTACATTGATCATGGTTCCATCATATCCAAAATTATAACCATGATATAAATATCAAATATTTTCAGTATATATTTATTTATAGTAATCCATAAAAGTTATATATAGAAAATGAAATATATCGTTTATGGTGGTGGTAGGTCATATGTATGCATGAAAGCTACTCCCATTTTCTTAAAAAAAATTGAAAGAAATAAAAGAAAATAATATATTACCAATGGGGAATAATTTTTATGTCATATATATTACATATTTTCATTATACTCATCCATATTACCTTCCATGTAAAGTGTTAATGAATCACATCGCTTCGCGAGGTGGTAGACCATCGTGCACACGAGTGACGTTATCATACTCCCACAGAATGAATAGTATGAAGGTATTTATGATATAATAATTAAATAAGTATAATAATAAAATAAATATCATTTATAAAAATTAATACATCATTATAACTAGCTGTGATAGGTGGCAATGGATAAACGAATGACATCGGTTCATGAAGCGGTAGTCCTCTATATACACGAATGATGATTTTGTAACCCATTTTATGGAATTGGAGATGGTTATAGGTCATGAACATAACATAAAAAAATATTTCTATATGGAAGATATTTTTTGTTTTTATATAATCATGGATTAATAATACTTTAATGATGTAGAGGAATAAATAAAATAAAAATGCTCAATGAAGAATGTTACCTCTTCCTCTAGTGACCTCTTTTGATTTTAACCAAAAGCCTTACTGGGTTGGATTTTCACCATCAATATAGATTTCAAGATGAGAGGATTGAATTTGGAACGTGATTTTGGTAGGTATTTTCCTAACCAAATGGGCTTTAGGGTGTTAAGAATATAAGAGAGGGGTAGCCTTTTATAAGTGAGGTGAGTGGAACACTTGTAATTGTTTGAAAATAAAGAGGTGTAACCACATTTTTATCATGCCACAAGGATCAAAAATGGATTATTATAGAGTATTGGAAATTATAGGGTATATATATTTCTATAAAATATATTTTAGTCATGTTTTAATTTTTATTTTCTTGAAAAATAAATTTAAAAATTATTAGATAATATAAATTATTTTCATTAAAAATATTTAATCCATTTTTACAAATTAATTTCATAAAATATTTAAAATATAATTAAAAATTAATCATGCATATGTGATGAGAAAGGGGGTTTTCAAAGAGAAAAGGTTCAAACTTTTACAAGGTTTTATATAAACATTCAATATAGTAATGATTAAAATAAACTAAATTAGATTAGTATATATATAATTGAAATAAATTTACATTAAAACCAAAATATAATTTAATTTTACGTTATAAATAATTTAAACAAAAAGCCAGTTTTCAATTTAAATTCATAATTTTCCACTATTCATCAAAAAATTAATCTTTTCATAAAATTACCCAAAAATTACCCTAACATAATTTTGATATGATGATTACAATAAATAATTCTATTTTATTAGAAACATTTTCTAAAATTTTCTAAAATTAATTTTATTATTGTTCACAAAAAATCATTTTTTGATAAAGTAGTATTTTCAAAACATATAAAGACTTTATTGAAGAATTGTGTACCCTTATCAATATATTTTATTTATATATTATAAATTATACTTAATATTTAAAAATTATTTATTAATATTCATATCTTTAAGTTTAACATATAGGATATAACATTCACGTATGATTAATATTAATAATAAATCATAGTTTTTGTAAAACTCAATGTCATGTGTAATGAAATTTAATCTCAGTATTGCGTGTAATTAATGTTTAACTATGTGTTTCATATAACGAAAGATATCAATGAAATTTAATTTATTTTAAAATGATAATTCATGAATAATCTGGTTGTTACATCCTAATCCCCTTAAAATTAATTTCCCCCTTGAAATTTTTCACTCTGACATAAATAAATTAGTATACTTATACCTCATAATTTATTTAGGTTCCCACATATCTTCCAAAAACTGGTTGTTTTGCCAAAAAACATTGACTAGGTGAGTGGACTTATTTCATGGAACATTATCTTTGTGATCTAGAATCTCCACTGGTTTTTCCTCATAAAAAAGATATTTTTTTCAGTGGTGTGACCTTTGAGTTTAGTACATGTGAAGGGTTAGGTATGTAATTCCTCATGAGAGTTACATGGAACACATCATGGACTTGATAGAGGTTTTGTTGAAGCACAAACTGATAGTCTACTATCATGATATAGTCAAGAATTTCAAAGGGACTGATATACCTATTGATTAATTTCTCTTTCTTATAAAATCTCATAAACATATTCCATAGAGAAAATATTAAAAACACATTTTCACCAACTTCAAATTATAGATCACGCTAGCTATTGTTAGCATAACTGTTATTATGACTCTGAGATTCCTTGATGTGTTACTCAATGGCTCTAAATTTCTCTACCATTTCTTTAGTTATCTAATGTCCCAATATCTTTTTTTCTACAACTTCATTCTAACATGTTGGAGATCTATATTTCATTATATAAGTAGATTAATAACAATCTATCTAAAGTATTGAGTGAAATATATTGTTGTAAGAAGACCCAATTAGAGTAATGTGTTGATGTCAACCACCAATTAAGTCCAAATAACAAGAAATCGACATATCTTATAGGTCATAAATTGTTATCTCATAATGAACATATGTCTAACGATGATACATAGTGATGAAACTCAACTCTGTATCAAGATCTTGCTGAAGACTTCACCAAAACATTGAGGTTAACCTTTGATATCGATCAGACACAATGGAATTTAGTTCTCAATGCAAAATTACCACTTTATTAATGTATATCATGGAAAGATAATCCAGATATAATTCTTCTCTAATAAAAAAACTGTGCTAATTTTTTAAGGTGGTCAACTACAAGCCATATAGTATTATTCCCTTTAGACAGTTTGGGGATTCCAATGAAAAAATCCATAGTGATGTTTTCCCATTTCCATTATGGTATGGGTTAGGGATGTAAAATCCCCTTAAACTTTTGTATCTCATCCTTAACTTATTGACATACCAAGCGTTGAGATAAATACTCTATAATAACTCTCTTCATGTCATCTAAAAAACTATCCATTCAAATTTACATACATCTTCATGCTTCCTGGAAGAATATTGAATGAAAAACTATGATCTTACTCTAACAACTAATTCTTCAATTATACTATGGATTTAATGAATATAAGTTTACTAAACCTTATCATACTCTAATGATCAAAATTTACTTATAAATATTTTTAAACTTATTTTTCATCTAAACATATTTCTTATGTGCCTCTTTAATATTTACTTGGATATAAGGTTGAATATTTAATTGAGGAAGATAATATTTCTCCCCCTTTTTTAATAATTTCATATTCATATTTTTCAAACTCCAAAATATTGGATATTTTTTTATCCTCATCTTTTATAAGCTAGCATGATCCTATCAACGCAAGTCATCATCCACCCTATTTGTTTTCCTAAGGTTTGTATGTATTAAGAAGTCATAATATTTAATCAGATCTTAACATATTCTATCTCACATATTCAAGTACTTAGGTGTGAATATATACTTTAAATTTTTTTGATCATTATATATATCACACTTTTCTCCATAAATATAACAGCTCCATATATTTAATGTGAAAATTACTACATCTAACTCTAAATCATGTGTTGGGTATTTTCTCAAATAAACCTTCAATAGTAATGAGGTATAAGCAATAACCATGTAATTTTACATGATTACACATCATAATATCTCCTTGTATGTATCACTATATACTACAAACACTTCCACACTCTAGGGTAATGTAAGAACAGGTGCACTGAGTAATCTTCTATTTATTTCCTTGAAAGTTTCCACAAATTCATCAATATAGAGGAACTTATCTTACTTCTGAGTTAAATTCATGGGTGGATTATATATTCATGATAAATTATCCACAAACTAATTATAATATCATGATAATCCAAGATAACTATGGATATCAATCACCATGGTTGGTCTGGTCCAACATTCAATAACCTATATTTTCGATAGATCTACCAATATACCATTTATTGACATTATATGACATAAAAATGATACTATTCACTACCAAATTAACATTTTCAAAAAAAATCTTATATTTTATACTTCCTTAGGTTATTTGGAAGAATTATAAAGTGACATTCATTCCCTTACTTTCTCTTTTAATAGATTATAATATCTTCTATAAAGACTACCACAATATAATCAAGGTAATCTCTAAAGACTCTATTCATTAAATCCATGAAGATAGAGGGGTAATTAGTATTACCAATTGTAATCACTATGTGTTAAAAGTTTACAAACCATATATGGAATGTTTTATTAGGTATATAATTCTTGTGTTCCCTTGATTTATGATATCTAGGATGATGTTAAATCATTAAAAAGTATTGAACTTCGTGCAGTTGATCAAATAGGTCATCAATATGTGGTAGAGGATACTTTTTCTTGATTTTGATCTTGTTCAGCTCATGGAAATAAATTTAGAGTCTCATAGATAAATATTTGTTTAATAATAAAAATAAAAGTTTCACCCCAAGGGGACACACTTGACCAAATTAGTCCCTTTTCAAGGTTATCCTGGAGTTTCAATTTCAACTCTTGCAACTCAATCGGGCCCATTATATAGGGAGTCTTCGAAATTGGTGTTGAAACAGTATGATTTATTTTGAGAAATCAACTTCACATTTTAATGGAAGGGTAAGAAACTCTTCTATGAATACATCAAAACAAACAATTTCACAATAACTATATCATTAATTTTGAGTTTCTACCCAACCATCTGAGATAAATGCCCCTATTGATTAAGAATCAAAACCCATACAATATAGGGTATTTCCATTATAAGTTCATATTTATCATCACATTGATATATGATCATACATAGGTTTGGAATATAAAATATGACTTCCATTCCTTGGAAATTTATGTGGTGTTTACGTTCAGAAATCCAATCCATGTCTAATATAAAATCAATCTCAACCATAGGAAGAATGAAAATATTTGTAGGAACTATATTAACATCAAATTCAATCAGAGAGGAATCAAAGACTTGAGAAATGATCGTCTTAACATTTGGGTTTTTTACTAATAATTCTACATCTAATCCTTTTGGTGGAATCTTGATTCCCTTAGAAAATTCTTCAGATATGGAATAATTAGTAGATCTAATGTCAAATAATACATTATGACTTCTAGAGTGGATGGTAAGTGTACATTTCACCACATCATTATAACACCACTCATGAGAAATAGTGGTAACATGATATTTTTCTTTTTCATTCATCTTAATAGGTTTTTGACGTCCATCATCCTCATTAACATTTAGATTTGGGTACTGGTTAGCATAGTTCCCATACTCCTTTCATTTCAATACTGGTGTGTAATAAGTGAATTCTATTTATCTTTCTCTATATTCACATCATTAGTTAAATTCCTCCCATAACATCGATAATAAATTTCTAAATTAAAATCCCTTTTATACTTAAAACATTTACAAGTCACTTAAGACAATTTTCTACATGTTTCATCCCACACATTGAGCACAAATAAAATCTGATCTTCTTCTCTCCATGGTTTTTAGATTTTCCTTTGAATTTAATTTTTATCATCTAATAAAATCCATGAGATTTATATGTAACTCCAACCTCCAATTACACCTTGATAGAACACAGAACAATATCTTTATAGATACTAAAGTCTCTTATGACTAACACCCTTTGAAGACTTAATTTTAAGACACTGAATAATCGATTAACCATAGTTTTAGGTTGTATGATAAGACTATAAGTATAAAAAATCCTTTTAAATTTTCCTCATAGATACCAATAGATTCATAATACATTGTATTTATATTAAGGAACTCTTTATAAATCATTGTTTGAAGAATACAAGGAAATCACTTATTTAAAAATAAGTTCTTGAACTCATCCAAATCCATTGATTTAGTTTCATCTAGTTGGCTCAAATTCTTGATAAGAGTCCACCATTTATCAGATTCACCTTCTAAATGGTATACAATCAAAATTATTTTTTTATATTCCAATAACCATAGAATGGAAAGAATATTTTTAGTGGAACGGATCAATTTTCAGTAGTTGGTGAACTAGAATATCCACTAAAAGAATGTGGGAATTACCTCATGAAGGATTCATTAGAATGTTGTTCCCTCTTTTGTTAATTTGGGAGTACAATATAATTCATAGCTTTAGAATGTTGTATGAGAATAGTAATGATATTTTTCATTCTAACTCCCATAACATTTTGATGCTCAAGAGGAGAATAATTGCATTGTCTATAACACTTAACATTAATATGCTTCCTTTAGGTTCCATCCATTTACTAAAACCAAAAATCATAGTGTATGAAATAATAATCATAGTGTGGAATGACATGATCATGAAATATTACTTATAATATGTACAAATCATGACACCTCAATGAAACCTTAGGATTGAACTAGGTTATTCATGGTTATTATTCAAATCCCTCATCATGTTTCGTAAAGAGTTTGTGAATTTCCAAAGCATATCCCCCTGGAGTGTTAAACTAGGTGTGCAGTAGGACCTATTTTCCTACACGAAGTGATGATCGAGTCATATTCGATGCACCCTTTTTGGATTTATTATCCTTAGGTACATATATACTAGAGACACATCCACTTATTATATCCATACATGGATGTAATTTCTTGGAAACCGCAAACTCTATCAATTACCAAAATTCTAGGACATTTACCTATAAATTGACTTGTCCTTATAATTATCCTTAGATATGTCCTTAGGGATCTTACTAAAGTTTTATCATCCTAGTTTCAAAATGTTAACAAAACCTATCCTTTAATAAAAACTTTAGGGACTCAGGCTTATCATAAATAGATATTACATAATTTTTTATGAAGATTTATTACTTTACACAAACACATGCTTGAGTATCATAAAGGTATAGTTCTATTGAAAACTGTGAAATATAAAAAACAGATTTATAGGTAAACTAAATCATCTCCCACTACATTATTCATAACTATCACCCCTGTTAGAAATATTATGCATAATACATTTCTTCATAACCTTGGGAATTGGAACATAATAAGGGTGGTCTCTGATTCTTATTAAGGGCAAACAATGGAGATACATAAGTATAAAAAGAATATAAGTGATTGAAAACAAGAGAATACCATTTAAAAACCATACCCTTTATATAAAAGATTATAATATTGTGTTATACAATACATATTGGAAGTTCATAAGACATGACTCAAAAAATAATCAAATAACATGATCCATGAGAGCATAAAATTGGTATAATACATATATTTGTGTCATACACAAGATAATATAAAATCAATTCCATAAGAGTTAAGTCTCACTACCAAGGACATCATAGTGGAACATGTTAAATACCCAAACCATCATAGTTATAAATGTTTACTCCAAAGACCATCAAAATAAAAAAACCATACTAAACCAGGTTCACTCATAGTTCGAGACCTTTATATCTCATTTTATATAAATATTTTCCCAATACATTATAAGTATATATAGGTACCACCCATCACATAATGGGAATTATACATATATGTTCCAAAGATCATAAAACATTCATCATATCATATCCCATGAAATTAAATAGTATTGATATAAATTTCATCATATCATAATATATGAATAATAGAAAGGTTTCATGATCATTGTATCATCACATAACCTTTGGAGAAAGAAGTGGGTTTTATAATAATTTTTCTTGGTATAACCTGTGGAAGATAAATGGGTTTCATAAACATCTTGTCATCAAAAAAACAAAAATAAATAATAAGAATGTTATCCTTGGAGGATATCCCCATCAAATCAAATTTTATATCAAGTTATGTTATTTAGATAGATATTGGTTTTGAAATACAAATCACTTGGATAATTTTATGAGGAAGATAACTTTTCAATGAAAATAATATTTTAAAAATAAAAAAATAAAATATTTGGAAATAATCTAATTTGAAAAATAAAGTTGAAAACTTATAAATGAATATTCAACAAAAATAATTTTCATAGGATAAGAATTTTTTTTCTTTCACTATAATTTAAAAATAATGATTCCTTTCACATTTTTGGAAAAATACAAATGGACATTGATAAGTAAAAAACATGAAGACTACTTTAAAAAAATTAAAAAAATAAAAAAATGTATAAAAATGTATTTAATAAATAATTTTAATAATTTTAAAAACATTTTTTAAAAAAAATTATAAAACATGGTTTTGGAAGAAAGTGGGTTTTTAAACGAATAGATAAATAAAGATGATTTTTTTCTTAAAAAAATCTTTGAAAGTATTAAGTAAATAAAGAGAGTAAAATGAAGGGAAAATGTATGTTCTAATTAAACAAAAATAGTATAATAAAATTCATGATTTTATTGATAAATTTATCAAAATATTTCATCATGAGAAACATGATCATAAACAATCCTGATAAATGATGTGATTATAACACAAAACATTTTCCACTATGGTAACCTTGAATTATAATCCCCGTCAAGTAAAAACGTTAACTTAAACATAAAATATCATTATAATCAGTAAATTAATGATATTACCTATCCAAGGGGCTATATATACACCTCCAAAAATAAAATATATGCATAATATAACATATCTTTCTTGGAAAGAAAACTGAGACAAAAATATATTACCATAAGTATCGACTTTCCTTGTACAAATTTGAACCTCTTGTATAATAAAAACTAATTTTATTATAAATATATTATATTACCATAATCATATATATAACACTATATATGACTTACTCATAACCTTTTATTACACATTTATTAACAATTCCATGTTAATGTCTCGTTTTGGACAATAACTTGTATTTTCATGTTTTTTTTAATTTTTGGTCATATTACTTTGATAATGGTTTTATAATATAAATAATTATAACCATGATATAAATATAGTATATTTTTTATATATTTCTTTATATTAATCCATAATAGTTAGAGATAAAAAATGAAATACATTGTTCATGGAGATGGTAGGTAATAGGTACGCATGAATATTGCTTTCATTTTCTCGACAGATTAAGAGAAAGAAAGGTAAATAATATATTACCATTATAGAATATTTTTTATTCCATATATATATAATATTATAATTAAACTCATCCATATTACCATTTAGGTAATGTGTGAATGAATGACATTGCCTCGCAAGGTAGTAGTCTATCATACACACAAGTGATGTTATCGTATTGCCATAGAATAAAAAGTATGAAAGTATATAAGATATAATAATTAAATAAGTATAATAATTTATAAATATGTTATATAAACATTTAATCCATCATTATATATCTTTGTGAGAGGTGGTAATGGAAAAAAGAATGACATTGACATGTGAGTCGGTAATTCCCTGTACACATGAATAATGATTTCATAACCCATTTGATGGAATTTGAGATGCTTGTAGATAATTACCTTAACATGAAAAAATATTAGTATATAAAATAAAATAAGGTTATTATATCATCATTTTTTAATAATAATTTTGTCATTTTTAGGAAGAAATAATATAAAAACACTTGATGAAGAACATTACCTCTTCCTCGGGTAACCTCCTTAGGGTTGAACCAAAATGTTTCCTAGGATTGATTAATGCCAAAACTAAGGCTTATTGAAAGAGAGGAGGGAATTTTTTAATATAATTTTTTAGGTATTGGTTGAACTAAAAGGGTTTTATGGTGTGATGAAGAGAGTATAATAGGAGACCTATTATAATGGAGGTGGGTGGCATACTTGTATTTTTTTGAAAAGAAAAAGATGTAACCACATTTTCCTCATTATAAAGGAACCGAAATGGATTATTATGGATAAATAAACATAATAGGGTCAAACTATGGTCAAAAATATATTTTAGACAATTTTTAAGGTCATTTTAACCCATATCTTTTTAGTTTAACCCCTGGTAAATCAATTTTTACCTTAATTGTGGTAATTAAGTTTTACTATTTTCACTAATCATTTTGGTAAAAAAAATTACGTTTAACTTTTTAGATAATATAAATTATTTTCATTCAAAATAGTTTATCCATTTTCCAAATTAAATTTACGTAAATGTAAATTTTTAATTTAAAATTAATCTGGGAGGTGCGATAAGAAACTAGGCTTTCAAAGAGAAAATGTTCAAAATTTTATAAGGATTTTATATCAAAGTTCAATATTAAAATGATTCCAATTACCTAAATTGGATTAATACATATATAGTTGAACTATTTTTACTTTAAAAATTAATAAAAATATAATTTATTTTTATAAAAAAAATTAATGAAAAGGATGTTTTCAATTCAAATTCTTTATTTTTCACTATTCATCAAAAAATAATCTTTTCAAAAAATTCTCAAATATTCCACATTAAAAATTTTTGATATAATAATTTCAAAAATTATGTTTATTTTATCAAATAAATATTATAAAAATATCAAAAAAATTATAATATTTCACAAGAAAAATATATTTTTTGAAAATTGTATTTTCAAAACATGTAATAACTTTATTGAAAAATTATGTACTTTTTTATTAATAAATTTTCTTTATATAATACCATTATACTTAATATTTAAAAAAAATTTATTATTATACATATCTTTCTGTTTAATGGCTAGATTACAATGTTTGTGTTTAAATAATATTAACAATATACCATAGTTTTGTTTAAACTTGGTGTCACATGTAACTCAGGATAAACTCAGTGTTTCATGTAAATCAAGATTAACTCAATGTTTCATTTAATTTTTTATATCAAAAAAATTAATTTATTCAAAAACAATAATATATAAAAACTCATCGTGTTATAATATCATCATATCATAACCTGTGGAAAATAAATGTGTTTTTTAAACATCTCAACATCAAAATCATAGACAAACCATCGAAATAATAAGGACTAAATAATTGTATCATTTCCTTAGTGAATCAAAATTCACATCAAATGGTGTTATCAAAGATATAAAATTTCTTCAAAAAGATAACTGGAATAATTTTTTAGGAAAATAACCTTTTATTTTGAAATCACTTTTTTAAAACAATAATATTCTCAAAATCTTCAAGAAACCATTTTATTTTAAAAGAGTGATAGAAACATGTAATGTAATCTTAAAAACATGGATTGGTCATGAAATTGGGAAATTTAGTTCATGTATTAATCATTAAAACAAATATTTTTTTTTCACACCTTTGGTAAAAAGTAAATTCTTTTGAAAAAGACAAAGAGATTCTTCATAAAACATTTTATAAAAATGCAAAAACTGTAAATATTAATTTAAAAAAAATATTGCATAATTTTCCAACAAAATACAAAAAAAAATTTACAAACATGGATATGGAAGAAAACGTTTTTCTCGATGAAAGAGGATAAATAAGGCTGACTTTTCTTAAACGCATTTTTAGAACATTTTTGTATACCGAATAGAGGAAAATGGTACTAAAACATCAAAATTATATAAATAAACATAGTATAATAATAATTAAATTGGGTTATCAAATAATTATCATATAATTTCCTCAATTTAAATTCAAGCATTTCTAATCCATGTTAAAATATGATTGAAAAATAAATCCCTTACTACTATGGTATTCTCTAAATCAAAATCTAATAAAATGTAGAACCTTAGATGTATTTGTAAATGCCTATAATTTCCATCAAAATAATCATAAAATAAATTTCATGTGTAGTATATGAAACACATAAAAGAAAAATGGGTGAATATGACATATTCCTCAAAGAAAGAAAAGTGAGATGAGAAATCCCTTGACCTCAAGTTTCATCTTGCTTCATAAACATTCAAATTTCTTACATAATAAGTATATATTTATTATAAATATATTAAAAAGTAATATACATACATATCATACCATATATTATTAACTTATAACATCTTATCACTTATTTTTAATTATTTTTTAAAATCACTCTTCTAGGTGATAAATACTTCGTTTTTCCTAGAAGATTCAGTTTGGTGGTTTTGTTACTTAAATATTGTTCATTCTTCCATAATATCAATAATTATATACATGATATAAATATCATATATATTCATTACTTACATATTTATAATCATTCATAAAAGTTATATATACAAAAATTATTTAAACCATTTATAGAGATTGTAGGTCGTATGTATGAATGAAAGTTGTTTTCATTTTCTAACAAAAAAGAGGAAAGAAATATAAATTTTGTTTTATCATTATGGAACAATAATTATATAATAAATAAAAAATATATACATTAAATTTATCTTTATTATATTTCAAGTAAATCAAAAATTAAAAACAAATCACATCACTTTATGGAGGTTGTAGTCCATACATACGCATGAGTGACATTATTGTTTTCCAATTAATTGAAATGTAATAAGGTAGATATGATATTATAATTACATAATAATCATTATTCAATTAATATAATACATAAACATTAAATTCATCATAATAACCATCCATTAAATATAGATATGGAAAATGGATTGTATCGCTATGTGGAGGTGGTAGTCCACACATAAGGACAAGTGATACTTTTACTTCTAATTTGACGGAAAAGAGGGTGAATAATGGTGGTTAAATAATAATAATAAAATTTTAGAATATTTTTTATACTCAATTTATTATTTTATTATGACTACCATATATTTAGTGGATGTTTAAGAAGAAATAAATTGAATGAGGTCATGTAAGATGATTATATCATCTTCGATATGCCTCCTTTAGGACCATTATTAAGAACCCTTGGAATGGTATTTTATGGAGAAACATAAATATAATTAGTATATATGGAACTTTGTAATATAATTGATCAGGTTTTTGTCATGTTATATGCCTCAAAGTGGTGTAAATAAGAGAATGGAGGGGTGTCCTTTTATAAGTGGGGGAGAGGACACACTTAGAATTTCTTAAAATATTAAATAATATATATCATAATCAAGTTATGTGGAACCAATAAAACCAAAAAAATATATTATATTATATTATAAGGTTAAAGAAACTCAAAAATCACCTTTGGACAAATTTTCGATATATTTTAAGCCTTGTATCCAAATTAAACCATTTTAAAATCATTTTAATGTTAACTGTGTTAATTCAACTTTTTATAATGAAAACATAATTATATAACAAAAAAAAAGGAGAATTCTAAAAAAATGGAAATATTTGTTAAAAATTTAGACTCCATTTTTATCATTTTAATTTCTATAGGTGGTAAGAAATATTTTTAATATAATAACACTAAATCCATGAAAAATAGTTTTAGGAAAACACCTGATTTAGGAGTAAAAATTATTTTACATTCAAATAAACTAATAAATTAGAATCCATTAATTTTTTTGGTATAATAACAAAATAATTAATATTATTAAACTTTTTTATCAAGGCATAGCCCAATGGAATCTTCTCAACAATCCATTTAATGAAAATGCCCAAAATTAGTTTTAAATTTGAATAAAATATAACTTATCTTTTAAAAAATTAAAATAGGGTTACCAAATTCAAAATAATGTTTTAAAATTAATTATTTAACTACTAAATAATACCTTTGGTAAATAAATACTCATAAAATAGGATAAATTCATATGTTAGATAAATTTTAATGTTATGCCCCCATAGGTTTAACCAAATTTTACCTCTTTTATCGAGGTGAAAAATTTGTAATGTGGTTACGATTCATAATGAAAAAAAATGAAGTTGATCATATTAAATTATTTTCATAATTATAATTAAAAATATTTAATACATTCATTAAAATTAAATTAATATAACTAGAATACTTTAACTTAAAATTAAAACCACAAAATGCGAGGAAATGTGGTTTTCTATAAAAAAAATGGTTTCTTAAGTATTAAAAACATTTATACTAAAATAAAATACAAAATTGATTGTATTCGCGTTAATAAGATTATTAAAAATATTAATGGACTAATTTTTCTTTTAAACCATTTTAAATCAAAATTAAACTTTGTAAATTCATGAAATGAATAGGTTGTTTTCAAAAAAAAATTTGTAGTTTTCACTATTCACTGTAAAATCGATCTTTTAAGAAAAAACAAAAATAATAAAACTAAGAAAAATTTTATATGATGATTTAAAAAATTATATAATTTTTATAAAATTAAATTTTTAAAATTAGTAAAAAATAATTATAATATTTTCTAAAAAATGATAGGAATCATTTTGGAAGAAAATTTATTTTTAAAGCATGAAATAATTTTATTGAAAAATGAGTACTTATTTTTAAATTAATTTAAATTATATAAAATCTTTATGGATATTTTTTTATTTTATTCATTCTTCTTCATATAACCAATTTTAGCAACTAGTATATAGTGATCACATTTAAAAAAATATTATATATATATATATATATTGTTTTATTTAAACTTAAGCTTTCATATATCGCAAGATATTAAAGAAATTAAATTTATTTGAAGATAAATATATAAAAAATCATAGGGTGTTATATAATACCACTTTAAAATTAATTTTGGCCTTGAAACTATATCACATTAATGAGGATGTATTTGTTTCATCACATCCTCAGGTTACCATGTGGCTTCTTCAAATTTCCAATTCCTCTATAGAACTCTAACCAAGTGAGTAGTCTTGTTTTGTAACTATTTCTCTCTAAAATACAATATTTACACCAATTATTATTAATAGGAAATATCATACTCCAATGTCAAAACCTTTGAGTATCATACATGTTAAGGATTTCTTATATATTTACTTAGGAGATATACATGGAACCCATTATGAACTTGAGAGTGGTTCAGTGGAAGCATCAGGAGATAAGATATTATTCCTACTTGATTAATAAACATAAAGGGTACAACATACCTAAGGCTCATATTCCCCCTATTTTTTAAACTCATAACTTTATTCCATGGATTAATTCATAGGAAAACCTTTTCACCGACTCTGAACTCTAAATATCATCAATGGTTGTGAGCATAACTTTTTCATCGACTCTAAGTTTTCTTTAGGTGTTGTTAAATGGATATAGCCTTCTTTGACATTTATTTAGATATCTTAGGTCCTAATAGATTTATTTCTCAAAATTAAACCCTAACAATATCATTTAAACATGTCTTTTAATATAGGTCTTCATAAGGATCCATCTAAATTTTTAAGTGAAATCTATTGTTGTAAGAAAACTAAATAAGAGTAGGTATTGATCCCAATCACATTTGAAATCCATAAAACAATATCTAAGAATAAACTCTAGGGTTTACATGGTTATATTTGACTAAAAAACTGAGGATGATAAGAAATCATGAAATACGATATCATACTAAATACTTCACCGGAACATTGAGGTAAACCTCAAATTCTGATCAGATGCAATATAATGTAGTACTCTATGAAACCATTCCACATTCTTAATGTATATCCTGGAAATATGATCAGGTGACAAATATTATCTAATTTAAATTAATTTTACTGACTTTCTATGGGTATTTACTACAACCAAAATATTATTATGGCTTATATATGTTTCGGGTGTTCAACAATACAATACAAGGTGATGTTTTCTGACTTCCATTTTCTTATGGGTAATGGTTTTAAAATCCCCTTATAATTTTTTCTCTCATCCTTAACCTAATCACCTACCAAGAACCAAGATACATACTCTATGATATCTCATTTCATGTTGTTACACAAAAAATACTCTTTCAGAAATATATACATCTTCATACTTCTAGGATGAATATAGAATTATGAACTATGAGCTTCATCCAATATATCCTTTTTAAAATATGGTATGGATATGACACATACACAAATCTTTAACCTTATCATTCAATCATAGTAAAGGTTAAACATAGAAACATTTTATACCTTCTTCTATAGTTCCACATATTCCTTCTATGCCTCCTTAATCCTCACATTGATAGATGGATATACATTAATCTATGAAATATATGATTTATATCTTTCCATTAATATTCCAAGATTTATCCTTTTTTAATCAATAAATATAGGAACTTTATTGATACTCTTCATAGATAAGATAACATAATCATTTCAACTCAAAGCATCGGACATCTTGTTTGCTTTCCCAAGGTGGTAATGTATTGAGTAGTCATAATCATTAATAAACTCTAACAATATTTTATGTTGTATATATAAATATTTCTGGGTGAATATATACTTTAAACTTTTATTATTGGTATATATGTCACACCTTTCTATGTAAAGATAATTCCTTCATATCTTCAATGAAAAATTTACCATAGCTAACTCCAAATCATTAGTTGGGTAATTTTTCTCAAAAACATTCAATATTCCTGAGGCATAAGCTAGAATCATATCATTACTCATGAGGAAACATTTTAGTCCCTTCTTTGTTAAATCACTAAAATTAAAAACCCTTCTCCATTGCAGGTTATTTTAAGCACTGGTGCACTAACTTCCCATTTATACAGTTTCATGATGTTTTCTTTGTATTCATTTATCAAAAAAATCTTCTCTCCCATATGATTTAACTTTGTTAGTGGATTATAAATTTATAATAAATTATCCACAAATGATAAATAATATCTATCCAAAACAATAAATAAAAAAATCTTGGTTATACTGGTTAGTATGCTCTAATGTTCAATTACTTCCTTCTTCGATGGATCCACTAATATACCCTCACATGAGATTATATGAACAAAAATTTATACTTTCTATATCCAAAATTAAAACTTTGTAAATTTTTAATATAGATTATCCTTCATTAATGTATTCAATACAATCCTTATGTGATATTCATGATTTTAATTTATTTTGAAATATATATAATATAATCTATAAAGACTACCACAGACTAATCAAGTTAATATATGAATACTCAATTAATTACATCTATGAAGATAGTGGAGGAATTAGTATAACCAAATGGAATCACAGCAAATTAATTGTGTCCAAACCTCTAATTGAAGGTCTCATGTGTATGTAGTCACTTTATCCATCAAATGTTACTATTTCAATCAAAGATCAATCTTGGAAAAATATTCATATCTTCTTAATTGATTGAAAAAATCATCAATATGAGGTATAGGATACTTATTCTTGATTTTAATCTTGATAATTTCTTAATAATAAATGAATATTTTCATTGATCAGCCATTTTTCTTTACAAAAAAAAATAGTTTCACCCCATAGTGATTCACTCAATAAAATGAATCATTTATCAATATTCTCCTAGAGTTTTTTATTTAATTTCTATAACCCAATAGTGTACATTCTATATAGGGTATTTGAAATAGTTATACCTCAATGTATAAGTTCTACTGAAAACAAAATTGCACAATTTGGGGGATTATTAGAAAAATATTTATGAAATACATTAACATAATCCTAAAAAATAGGCATATCATTTATTTTGAGTTCCTCCAAAACCATTTGAGGAAAAAATACCTCATGAATTGCAGTAAGACCCACACAATGTAAGTAACATCAATTGGAAGTCCATATTCATCCTTGTACTGAGATATGATCATGGGTTGGTTCGGAATATAAAATTTGACTTACCATCCATAATATTTGACACGGAATATATACAGAGAGATCTAATCAATTCCCAAAATCACATCAAATTAAACTAGATAGAAAATAATAATACCTTTAGGAAGCACATTCCCACATACTTCTATTGGAGGGGAACTATAAACATTAAATTTTAACATTGTACCATCAGTAGTTTTTACTACTAACTTAATATCTAATAATTTAGGATAATAATTAAAATTTCTAGATAATTTATATGATATAAAGGAATTCATTTGACTAACCTCAAATAATATACTTCAACATTTGAGTGTCCATGACACCACCCTAACTTCGCCGTTCAATCCTTACTCTTCTACTAAAAAATGGTTAGAGTTAGGATCAAACATCATATTGAGTAATCTTGAAAAATCATTCATAGGATATTTAAATTATGACACCTTATTTTCTGTATATAACACTTTATGTTTATCCTATGTATTTCATGGTCATTACCTATTCAAATCCATCATAATATTTTATAAAGAAATGTGAATTATCCCAATCATATCCACCGGGAGTGTCAAACTTGTTGCACGGTATGGGTACAATCACCACGCACTATAATAATGGTTGAGATATACTCAACCAACTCTTTTCAAATTTATTACCACTAGATGCATTTGTTCCAAAACCACATCTACTTGTAGTATCCATACATGGATTTATTTCTAGGAAAACTACATAATATATTATTTAAAAAACATTTTCATGTTATCCTATACCTAGACTTATCCAAAATATCTTCACTAAAATTTTCTAACCCTAATATAAAAATATTAAATAAACCCTCCTTCGATAACAACTAATGTGACCTCAGTACAATATATATAAATATAACATCATTTTAGATGAATATTCAATACATTTCATAATATTACACACTTGAGGACTGTAAATGTTTAGTATATTTAGATAAAATATGCATAAACATATTGTTTTAGTAATTCATCATCTCTAAGATCTTTATTTTCATAAGGTACCCTTCTAGACTCATCGTAATTATAACCTTTAATCAAAACCTATGGAAGGACTACATAATAATGGGTGATCTCAGATTATCAATAATGGTATACATGGGAGATATCAATCTTTACATTATAATATGATCATAAGGGTATGATAACATATTAAATCTCATTTTCTCAATGTAAAAATATTCATACCCATACAATCATAGATCATAATCTTAAAAATCATTTCATTTCTAGATGTATGATCAACAAGGGTTTCAAAGTAGTAATAATCATTAAAGATTCATAACATAGGAATATTGAGTCATAAGAATAAGAAATTATTATCTTTTGAACATATATAAATGCAATCATATTCATGTATAATCATGTGATTATAGCTAGAAATTTATCATACTTACACATCAAAATGTCTACAAATTTATTCACAATCATGTCTATGAATATTCTTATCATCATTAGTAGAAGCAATAATAGTTATACATCAATATGTGAATAAAGATATTATAAATCATGTCGATGATTACCATAATCATACCATGAAATATAAATATCACATTATCCAATTAATTGGAGGGCGATAATGGACCCAAACATCACATAATCATAATTCATTTATATAAATGTCACAAAGTCATAAAAAATTCATCATATCATCATAGTATAACCCGTAAAAATTAAATAGGTTTTTTAAACTTCACATCATCCAATTAAAATACTATATATATAAATAAATAGGATTATATCATTGGATTATATGCCAAGTAAATCATAATTAATATCAAAGGATATTATCATAGATAAAAATGTTCTTCAAAAGATCTTGAAAGTTATTTTTGAGGGAAATACACTTCCATTTTGAGATTACTTATATAAAACCCTAATATTATGGAAATATTCAAGAAAGAATTTTATTAAAAAATAACAATGAAAACATGTAATGTAAACTTCAAAACATATAGCGATAATGGTGGTAGGAAAAAATATTTATGTCTGAATCATTAAAACAAAGATTATGTTCACACTTTCGTCAAAAAGTACCTTTTCAGAAAAAAGATAAGGGTATTTTTCTATAAATTTTTTATAAAAATAAATAATGGTAAAAATTTCATTAAATGAACATTTAATAATATTCAAAACCATTCTTGAAAAACATTTTATAAAACATGGATATTTAATGAAAACAAATTCCTTCAAAATAGGATAAATAATCCCATATTTTCTAAAAAAACATCAGAACCATTAGCATACCTAAGAAGGAAAATTTATATAAAACATAAAAATAACATAAATAAAAATAGTATAAGAATAATTTCTTTTTTTATCATTATCTCAATGTAAATTCAATCATAAACAATATTGATTAAAATAGGACTGAAACATAAATTCCTTAACATTTTTGTAATATCTGAATAACAATATATCATAAAATAGAGAAACTTATATTTATTTTTAAATCCCAATAATTTACATAATAAAAAATTATAAATTATATTCATGGGCATTATATACACTACATAAAATAAACAAGTGGTTAACATGACATTTGTCTCATAGATGTAAAATTGAAATTAGAAATCCCCTTAACCCAAGTTTCGTCTTGCTTCATATGCATTAAAATATCCTACATAATAAATATATATTTATTATAAATATATTTCATAACTATATTCATAAAATCATTGTAAATATTAATTAATTATAACATCTTATCATACAATTATTAATAATTCTTTATTTAAATCATTCTTCTGGGGTGATAACTGCTTTGTTTTTTAGGAATGTTTTGGTTCAGTAGTTCGAGTCCTTTTACTTTGGTCATAATTCCATGAAATACAAAAACAAATCACGATATAAATATTATAAATATTCATTATATATATTATATATAAAATATATAGAGATAGAGAAAAATTATTTACATTTCTCCTAGATATGAAAGGTCATATGTATGAATGAAAATTTTTTCATTTAAAAAAAAGAATAAAAGAAAGGTAAATATAATTTTATCATTAAAAACTATAATTATATCATAAATAACATATATATATATATATATTAAATATATCCTTATTTTCATCCAAGTAAAGAGAAAATGAAAAAAAAATCATATTTCTTCGTGAAGGTGGTAGTCCACACATATGCACGAGTGACATTATTATTTTCCAAATGATTGTACGGTAATAAGGTATATATGGTATTATAGTTACAGAAGAATTATTATGTCATAAATATAATATATAAATATTAATCCCATCATAATATCCATCCATGAAATATTGTTTTGGAAAATGGATTGTATCACTGGATAGAGGTGATAGTCCACACGTACACTTGAGTGATACTTTCACTTCCCATTAGATAGGAAACAGGTTGAATAATGGTGGTTACATGATCATAATAACATTTTATTATATATATAATACTTAAGTTATTGTTTTATGATGACTACGATAGATTTAGATTAGTTATAAGAGTAAATAAAGAGAAAGAAATTAGTTAATATGATTATATCTTCTTCGATATGCCTCCTTTAGATCCATTCCAAAGAAAACATGGAATGGTATTTTGAGAAGAAAATAATACATAATTCATGTATATTAAATTTTAAAGGATAATTGGGTAGTTTTTTTTCTATTTACATGTCCCAAATTTGTGTAAATAATTTAAATGTGGTGGGTCCTTTTATAAGTGGGGAAGAAGAAACATTTGAATTTCTTAAAAAATTGAATAATATAAATATATGTCATAACAAATTCAATTGGTACCAAGGAACCAAAAATTAGAATATAGGGTGTTTTAAGGTTTAAATAATCTCAAATAGTCACATTTGGACATTTTTTGGATACATTATAATCCTTATCTCCTAGTTAACCCATTTTTAACTCATTTTAATCTTAATTGTGATAACTCAACTTTTAATCATGATTGCATAATTATATGACCAAAATAAAAGGGATATTTAAAAAATTAAATTATTATTTGAAATTATTAATCCATTTTATATTATTTAATTTCTATATGTTGTAGAAATTACTTTTAATATAAGAACATAAAATACATAAAAAAATTTGTAGGAAAATACTTGATTATGGATCCCCATTCACTAGGTACTTCTATGCTCTCGGCTTCTCTTCTCCCCCTAGGGTTTTGGAGCCACCTCTCAGTGGATCTCCTCTCTTGTCTAGCTTCTTCTTCATTCCCCCTTCTTTCTTATTCTCCCCTCTGATGCTTGCTATTGTGGTTCTCCTCTCACGGGTCTTTTTGGTCTTCCCATCAAAGGTAGTGTGCTGTAGAAGCCCTTGGTAGAACTAACCATGCTCTAGCCTTAGGTTCCTCTTCACTTCTCTGAGTTGGAACTAGTGTTGTGGTTTCCAAGTGGCATTGGGTATGAGTTTTGGTAGACGATGGGTTTCTAGTAACTACCGGAGATGGTTCTATTTTGAATTTTTTCTTTTTCGGTGATGGCGGTGTTTGGACCCCTATGATTAAATCCATGCTCTTACCTCGTGTTCCTCGGTGCCTCTCCTTGTCGGATATGGTGTGGTGAAGTCTATGAAGTTTTGTTATTTTTGGTGTGGTTTCCATTGAGGCTCTATTCATGAACTAAGTCAGTATATTCTAGTGATGTTAGTTACTAGTATGTTAGATCTGCTCAGTATTTCTTCTTATAATCCATCGGTGAAGGTATCTGTCATATTTTGTGGCTTCTTGTTTCATACTCAATCGGTAAATTTGTTATGATTATATTATTTTCATTTCTTTTTTGGTGTTGGATTCGACATCGATGGTGATGAAAAGGGTTAAGCGATGGTAGTTTCTTTGATTCGGTTTGTGCTGGATGAAGCTGATTTTGGTGACTGTGAAGATGTTGTTTTTTGGGGCACAGATGTAGCGGTTCCGACGACAAGGTGGGAAGTCATTGTTGGTTGGTTCTCGATGGCACAGTCGATGATGATGGGCTATTGGATGCGTCAAGGTCTACGACTCAAGGTAGCTAGTAGTTGGCATCCCATGATTATGGTGTGTTGATTCCGAAAACTCACTAGGCCTGAGGTGGTGGTGTGCCTTTTTTTATTTGAATTTTGAATTTGGTTTATCCCAATATTCTTATGAATTTTTTGAAATCTTTCTTGTATTTTTTTTATCTTTGAATCAGTTATTTGAAATTTTGTGGTTTCAACTTATCCATAAAGTGGTTTTGATAAAATACAAAAATAAACATTTGAAGGAAAATACTTGATTTATGATTAAAAATAATTTCACCCTGAAATAAAATAATAAATTGGGTTTGATGATTTTTTTGGTTACTATGTATTTTTATACTTTTTGAGTAATCCAAAATAAATATAACCTTCCAACCATTCCATTATATTCAAAGACCCTAAAATAGTATTTAATTTGAATAAAATATAACTTATCTTCACAAAAGACGAGATAGGGTTAAAAAATTCAAAATAATGATTTAAAAAAAATTATCTAACTCATTAAGAATAAATTTGGTTTAAAACCCCTCAAAAAATAGGGTAAAGTCATTTTTCATGATGATTTTATGTTTTACCCCATGGTTTTAACCTAGTTTTACCTCTTTTATCGATGTGACAAATATTTTCTATTTTTACTATTTATAATGAATAAAACATAGTTGAACCTATTACATTATATTAATTATCCTGATTCAAAATATTGAATCTATTTTATGAAATTAAATTCCCAATATTGGTAGAATTTAATTTAAAATTAAACCATCAATATGCGACGAAAAGTGGTTTTCCAGAAAAAATGTTTTCTTGAGTATAAAAATTTTTATATAAAAATAATACATAAAATTGATTATAATGGTATTAATTGGATTATTATTAATATAAATTAACTAATGTTTCTTTTAACCCATTTTGAAAAAAATTTAAACTTTTATAATTCTTTAAACCAAAAGGGAGTTTTCAATAGAAAAGATTTTTTTCCAATATTCATTGTAAAATCAATCTTTCCAGATAAAATCTAAATATTTCATCATAAGATAATTTTTATGTCATTATTTAATAAATTAGATGTTTTTTATCAATTAAAATTTAAAAAAGTGTTATAAATTCGTTATAATATCTTCTCATGAAAACAATAACAACCATTTTTGAAAAAAATGTATTTTTAAAGAATAAAATGATTTTTCTAAGAATTGACTACTTATTTATCAATGAGTTTAAATTATATAAAATATTTATAGATAATTTTTATAATTTGGTTGTTCTTATTCATAAGTGAAATTTTAATTTCTAGTTTATAATAGTTATGTTTAAATAATATTATTTATATCGTGTTCATTTAAACTTTGGTTTTTGTGTATCAAAAGTTAATAAATAAATTAAATTTATTTGAAGATAAATATATCATAAAATAATAAGGTGTTATGCGTAGAATTATTTTTATGCCTTAATTTAATTAATACCAAATAATCATATAATGAAAATATTTTTGAAAATAAGAAACATTGAAGACTGGCCTTCATCCCATCAAAGAAATGACCAATCTTACTTTCTGGATTACATATTCATTTAGAAACATGCCTTCCTAATCAGATAAATTTTTTCTCACGCTTAGTAATATTACCCTCTTCATTTTTCTTTAAATTTAAATTTTTACTTTCAATATCAACCCATTATTATTGAGGATAATATTCCTTAAGAAATATCTCTTTAAAAGTTCTACATTCCATACTTTCTATATAATCTTTCACATTAGTATTGTGAATCAATGGACACTATGGTTCTAAATATTCAATTATATAGTATACTTCTAGAATAACCTTTTACCATTTATTACTTCCCAAATCTTGAAATATATTTTCAAGGGACATGATCCACTTCTTAGCTACTAATTGGTTATTAGTATCATTAAAGGATAGAGGCTTCTACCACATAAATCTATCCAACATCATTTCACTGTGATGATAAGTAATTACTTTCTCCATACATGATATGTTATTTTTCATAACCTAAGGAAACTTCACTAATATAATCATAACATGCTCATTTACCACACTAGTCATATTGACTTTCTCTAGTAGAAAATATCTACATTGGCCATGGGTGTTGATAGGATTTCCCTTTCTTCAATAAAGAGTTATCTCTAATCAACGGAATACACATAGTCAACTAATAACTATCATTAATATTATTCCATGGAATGAAAATGGTTATTGAAAATTCTTTATGCTTATCTTAATTTTTATTCTAGCTATGGTCTACTAAAATCTAGTTCTAAAGTTTCATAACAAGCCTTCCTTCGATACCAACTATAGAAACCATTACTACAATAACATTAAACCAATGTTTAATTTATTAAATTGGTACGAGATACAATGGATCTCACCATGAAGGATTGATCAGTGTAGTTATATTAAAAAACTAAATACATACATGATTTCCATATTACATTTTAAGATAAAAACATGACATGAAAAAATTTCTTACATCATCGAAAATAAGTCAATGATTTCTTCTTCATATATCGGGGAAAGGAAAACATAATAAAGGGTGATCTAAAATACTAATTAAGAGTTTCATTAAATGTAAGATATAATAAGTAGATAAGGAATTAACAATATGGCAGAGTGAATAATTAATGCATACACCATTTAATCAGTAACTTGAGATTAAAAATGTTACTATGGAAAATATAAACATGAAAATCACATAGGTAATAATATATGAAATATTAATGAAGTAAATTCATAATTTTAGATGTCATGATCTTACTATAAAGTCATCATAATAAGGCATTGTGAACCTTATCCTCAAAACCATGTTCCAAGACATTTCAATGAATAGGTAGGTATACACTAAATACCCAACAAATTTTCCAATTGTTTATCTCATGAGATTTTTTGATGCATGGAGGGGATTTCTATAACATGTTCCCACCCATAACATAATTATTTCAAATGAATTCCTCATATATTTAATTAATAAAATATTACAAAATCAATATTTCTTATTTATAAATAAATACATACATTTAAACAAGAATATGAAATGTCAATATTTCCCCAAAAAATGAAATTACTTTCTTAATAAGATTCCTTCAACTAACTTCGTATATAGAAATGGTATATGTTTAAGAAAAAAATGAAATTATAAATATATCTCTAATACTCCAAACATATACATGAATATGAAAAATAGTTTCCAATGAATAATGGACAGTGATAGATAACATAATCATAAGAAAGTGAATGATCACAAAATATGGTATAATCGATAAAGGATGATAAAAGATCATCAATTCATCATGAATAAGAAATTAAAGTAAATAAAATTCATTTTATAATCAGATAGAAAAATATATGTGAGAATTTAAAAATAAATTTCCTTAAATATTTGTTAATTATAATATAAAAATAAAGTTATAAATCTTTTCTATAATTCTTTTCAAGATTTTAAAAAATAAATAAATTTATTTTAATATAAAAAATAAAAATTTTGAGAATAATGGAAAAAATATTTTATTCAAAAAACATAGGAAATTACAGAAAAATATATATGGATAATTATGGTTGTGGAGGTGGGAAATATTTTTCTCACTTTATACTCTAAAAATAATTTCTTCCATGCTTTTTTAAAAAGTCAAAATTGACTTGTTAAAAAAATTAAAAATATTTCTTTTAAAATCTTATAAATAAAGTAAACATTAGTATAAAAATGAATTTATTAAACATTTAAATATATATAAAAACTTATAATGTGATTTTAATAACATTTACCTGGAAAATAAATATTCTTGACCTAATAGAAGAAATAAGGTCAGTTTTTTCATAAAAAATGTATTTCTGTCATTCAGTATAAAAGAAAGGAACATTAGGGAAAAACATCGAAAACCTATAAAAAAACTAGAGGAGAATAAAATATAAGGGGTTTAAGAAGATAAATAAAATAAAATTCTTCTAACATAAATTTGAACATAAACAATCTCAAATAAGAATGGGATTATAAAATAAACCATTACTAATTTAATAACTTTTGAATCAAAAAACCTTTGAAGATAAAAATTTGATTGCAACTTTAAATACCATGAATAAAGATTAATTCTTAATATAATATAAAAAGGGTTAGAATATGTATCAGAAAAAATAAATTAGGTTCATAATATAAATTATGTCTCAACGGAGTAGAATTGAGATGAAAAACTCTTACATAGAATTCCTACTTGGTCAGACATGTTATATCCTCATGAGTAATCAATTTCAATTTATTAAATACTTTAATTAAAACCTTTTAATATATATTTATTTATTAAGGTACTTTTATAATAATATTTTCACCCCCACACTATTCCGGTACCCCTCCTGGGCAGGTAGTGAAGAGAAGAAGTTACCATCGAGTCCCACCATCAGTAGGTCCTTGGTTGGGGACTAGCATCAAGTGTGTAAAACACAAAAAGTGAATTAATTAGCCTCACTAAATGAAAATTATCAATGGAAAATATTGAAACGCCCAAAAAACTCTATAAAGTAACATAAAATGAAACCAGCAACCCATCTTCATGTTAATAAATACATAAAAACTCACCAAGATAAAACCAAAGGTAAACCAACAGAAACAACTCCACAAAAGCTCCATCCTCTAAGAAAGTTTTATACGTATTTGTCTTTAAAACCACCCTATAAACCCAAAAAAATTATATATAAATAAGGGATAGTAACCATGTATACTCATCAGGATCATACCCAATTACTCCTATGAAATTTGAAAAGTTCATACTAATGCATGTGTTAACAATCATTAGAACTAAAAAGTAGCTAGACATGTTATTTGTCCCTCAAACCCTCACCATGGATCACTCACCAAATAGTGTAACATGTAGTAAGATAATATCAATAAAGAATATAAAAAGGCACCCCCCATCCACTTCCCCCACTGATTTTTTGTTCATATGACCTAATGTCAAACTCCATTACTCCAAACCCTTCCATGTCATTCCATAAAAATATATCCAACTATCCCTAATAAGGTTTGGGTCAAAACCCTACATATCCTAGCCATCTACATGGCCTATCATCATGTGTTGGAATAAATTTCAGTATTCAAACCTCTAATACCATCACCAAAACATCACAAATCCATCCATAACCTCTTATCCAGAGTAATTGGGTATCATGAATGTGAAGTAAATAAACATAATTCCCTCCTCCTACCACATATGACACCCACTATATATAAAATCATCTTAGCATTAAGAATCACCACGAACTAAATTTTCATTGGTTAGTACTCACCAACAACTGGTTACCACCACCACATACTTATGTTGAAGGATTATCAGGGGAGAGGGGGTAACCATCCATATATTCCTCACCATTCAGATTTTGGGGAAAACACCACAAAAAACATTTGGGTGTTGGTACATAGTATACAATATGGGTGGGATGTATATAAAATTAACATGAAAATAAAATATTATATATATAAGAATCAAAAATACACATTTTAAAGGTTTAACATCAATACTTGATCATCTCCATATTGTTATCAATGTTATTCTAACATTACCACACACTACCACTACTAAATACAACTCCAACACACCAAGAAACCACAAATAACCCACTTTATTTTCATTTAATTATATATTCAACCCCTTCATAAATTATTAAATTTCCATCCATTATTAATTAAGTAATCTATTTCAATTCATATTTTATGAAAACCCACTAAATCTGACATTTAAATTTAATTATCATTTAAGTTTATCCTACTCAAAATTATTCAATTCATTAAACCGGTTACCACATGTAAATTACATCCCAATTTTCTTAATTTTAATCTCACAAAATTACCCTTTCATCATTACCAAAATCATATTCCATCACTACCGGACTATGAAAACAATGTTCCATGCAACAAACCATAAGGTCTCTTTCCAAATCCAACCCTACATCCCAACCATCTCACCAGAACAACATATCAACCACCATACTTCTAGTTCCCATAACACATACTTCACATAAACTGATCACCACCCAAATCACATAATCCCCACATAATCCAAACAATATCAAGGCCAAAAACAAACATACTATAAGTACATGATAGCATATTTCCAAACCACATAAATCCACATTTCATTTTAAAAGGGGGCGGGGTTATCATTAATTTATCATCTCATGCATATTTATTCTCACATAGTATCCATATTATCATGTGAGTATTTTATGTACCGTGTATAATTTCTAAACCATTTATAATTAGTGCGTTTAACATGGAAAATTTTCTCAATCCATAGAAAAGGTTTTCAATTCACAATTTCCACAACTTTCATATCCCAATAGGTTATATGTTTCAAGATAAAATAATCATTAATAATAAAGAAACATATAAACACATATTATTACACCTCTTACCCTAAAATTAAATTTAATCTATTTCATTACCTTTATTAGTTAATCTATACAACCCACCCAATGTAAAATAAAATCCTGATAATTGCACATATGCACAAAAGTAGAGAGGAATAAGGATCTTATACCTATAAAAGAAGTTATAAAAAATGATGAAATTAAAATATGGGAAAGGGAATAGGATTTAAATATTGAAATACCATGGAGGTAAGGGACAAATCAATCAAATAATACCTTTATCTAAGGGAGGAATAAGAAATATAAATAGACTTCTACCTCAAACGCAATACACTATGACAGAAAACAGAGAGGGAACTCGGATATGGAACTTTCATGACCTGTCCCAGTGGGGCCTGTATCATGACTCCCCAATACTAAATTCAATAGGCTAGTGTCTGGTGACTAGGACCAAGTATTAATCTCACTAACATGGGAGGCATTACCTAAGTACCTGTACACATGCACACATCTCCAAGAAAACAAAATGCTGAAATATAAAAATGAATGAACAACCAACGTAGACATACAACTATATTCTACATCCAGAGTATGAAAAGAAGTAAAGAAAGTAAATGGGGCCAAATATAACCTCACCAAAATGATTATAAAACACAAGTCCAACCTATAAATAAAGGTACAAGAACTACTTTTTGAAAGCTGCAGGAACATACCTCAGTCTGTCTGGTCTCACTAAGCATCGTTTAGTCCTGGGACACCTAAGAATCAATAAAAAGTTTGATCATATACACAATACATGACACATACATGAAAATTCTGTCTTGGGGTGAGTATAAAAATATTCAGTATGTCACCTCGAAACCACAAAGTATATAATAAATGAGAGTACAGTCAGCTCAACACAGGTATATGTCTACAGCACACATAACAAAAATACTCATATATACTCATCAAGACATGAAGTCTAGAGGTAAACCGAAACCATAGTTTATTAATCCAATGATTCATTATCAAAGATTCGATAAGTCACTCATCTAGGAGAACACACACCTGAGTCTGATAGAACTGATGACGTCAATCCAAGAGGTACTGGTCATCGGCTCTCTTCATGAGAAAGAACATGTTGATAGTTCTAAGAGATATGATACATAGATAAGGATCCCTACCAAGGCCATGGGGTGATACCTACAAACTCAATCGGTATTAACCCTGATAAGTAGAGGATCACTTCCCGAGTAGTGTTGGTCACATCGATATCAAGAACTCCACCTAGGGAAAAAATATGAATAAGGATCTCACTCTGGGCCTCTCAAAGGGATTCCAATGAATCTATCAAGGAAGTCATGTTGATGGTACTGTAGTCCTAGAAGTAGGAAATGATCCATAACAACCTTTAGGGGAAGTATAAGGGGTGTGAAACCTAAAAAACCTTTCCAAGATAAAGAGGAAAATATATCTAATCCATGTATAAAAGAGTACTTGGTGTCTACTAGGGGATACATGTCGTGCCCCTTGACCCTGAGTTCTACCCATGTAAATGGAATGTCTAATCAAACCATATCTATGTTGAAGGATAGTACACGGTGTGTAGAGGTTTTACACATCATGACCTGGTATTTTTGGTCCCGCTCATGTACTCTAGTCAAGTTTCAATACACAGTGTCATCTCGTGTATATGTGATCATGTACCTGTACATGGGGTAGCCCATGTACATGGTCTAGGATATGTCGGGTTAGGGATTACATGCTATGTAGGAAACCTGTGTACTCCACCACATGTATGTGTACTTCCCCAATTACATGTTGAGTCATACAAAGGGGTGATAAATGCTATGTATTTAAGGAAAATAGGTCATGTGTATTGGGTTTTTTTAGAAACCCTTCTTCTTCCTCCATGTCACGTCTACGCTGCCATCACTTTGAAATCTTACTCCAATGTCACTAAGATTCATATATATACTTCGACGGAGAATCTTTATTAATGAGAAATATGCTCTTTCTAGTGAATCTGGTCATAAAATGAAATTATTCATCTGAATCATCTACCACACATTTCACTCAAAAATCAGGGGTTTCCAAACCAGTCTGATCTGTTCTTCACTAACACCGGTGCACCAACATTTATTTATACCGATCACGAGTCTGCAATATCATATCGTTGCACCGAGAAACACATGTGTAATGATCGATTCAACAGTAAATCTTCAAACTACAAACCAAATGAAGAACACTTGTTGTGAACAATTTATAGGGGGAGAAATTCATAATCAATTGAGAGAAACAAACCTTGATCGATGTTTGTTCCAATCATGGTTCATTATTGTAAGAATGAAAATGGAATAATAAACAATTAATTATAAAGATAAATTCTCCCAACAAAACCCTGCAAGTAAACCCATCCCGCAAGGTGATCGGTCCTCAAATCAATATGTTCGTCCATTGATATGTGTTCATCATAGAAATTAAGAACAAGGAAGAAATACAAATCAAAACACACAACCTAACATTATTGGGTTTGACTATTAATTAAAAATGATGTTTCATCATCATCCTTTGGAAGATTCAATGAATATTAGGTGTGTTGATCATTGATCCATGATTTCATTATTCATCCACCCAAGAGGATTCTCCAAATCACTCTCCAATGGTCCTCCAATGTCTCCAAGGTTATGAGGCTAACCCTAGAAATTCTCCACAACAATCTATTTAAATATTTTTAGTTGTTTCATCAACACAAATGAAATAAAATAATTTTATTGAATAATTTTATTCATTTCATCTCCTGTGATGACTTTTCCAAAAATATCCCATACCCACAAATGTTAAGTCACTCTTATGGTAAACTATGCCTCAGAATCACATGTCACCTTAGTTCATGGTCTCGAAAATATTCCAACTGATATTCAAAAATAATACACGAAAAATATGAGACATTATATCCTACACACCTAGGGGATTTAAATCCCTAAAAAAGAAAAAAAATGATACTCAAAAAGATTTGGGTACTGAGCATAAATCCGAGCCTCATGCTCCCATGTGATCTCCTATAGATAGATATACTACCATCAGATAGACAACAAAGTAATCAATCTCCCATGAAGGATCTTCTCCTGTTGATCCTCGATCTCTACTAGTTGGTTATCAAAGGGCACTCCATATTATTTGTTTGGCTTGCCCAATTCGATGACATGTAATGGTTCATACACATAACTCCACAGCTATGACATATGGAAGACATCATGTACCCAGTCTAACTATGGGGGTATATCTAAGTATCATGCCACCTTAAATACTCTATAAAGTATCTGGAAAGGGTTGATGAACCTTATAGATTGCTTTCTAACCAATCCAAATATCTATAATATGTGTCGAGCTAAAACCCATAAGAACACATGGTCTCCTTCCTGAAACAACAAAGGCCTCCATTTCATTTTAGAATAATAATTATGATGCCTTTTTGTATTTTTCATTCACTCCTAGATTATTTTCACCTTATCTATTGTAGTTCGCACCAACCTTGAGCCCATGAGTGTTGACTCTCCTAGGTCAGTCCAACAATGTGGTGACCTACAGAGTCGCTTTTACAAATCCTTTAATGGTTCCATATAGATGGTGGAATGGTAGATGTTTTTGTATGTGAACTCCACCAGTGGTAGGTGATCCTCCCAACTATAGCCAAAGTCCAAAATGAAAGCTCGTAGCATGTCCTCCAGAACCTGAATTGTCAACTCAATCTGGTCATTGGTTTGTGGGTGAAATGATGTGATCAAGCATAACTGAGTCCCAAATACCTCCCAAAATCCCTTCCTAAACCAGGATGTAATGTGAGCATCACAATCAAAAAAAATTTGGAACTTCATGGATTTTGACTATCTCTTGAATGTAGAGGTGTCTCATGCTCTCTACTAAACTCCACTCTCATATAGCTAGGAAGTGGGCTGATTTGGTGTGACAATCTATGATCACCCATATAGTATCATGTTACCTGGATTTACGTGGTAAGAACATCATGAATTCTATAGATATCTCATCCTAATTTTATTCTAGTACCTAAAGGGGTTGATCTAAAACTGCTGGAACTTGGTGTTGAGCCTTCACTTACTGACAAGTAAGGCATCGAGAGACAAACTATGGAACTCTTTTCTACATCTATAGCCACCAAAACTGATTTCATGTGTCCTGGTATATCTTTTCCTCATCTGGGTGTACCTCTAAAGGATATTTATAAAACTATCTCAGTACCTCTTCTCAAACATCACTAGTACCATTGGGTGTCCTCTAAAAAGAACTATGTGCTCCCCACCTTTTGAAAATCCATCAATATAATTCCATATAGATATCTGATCATGTAGGGTATCATAGTTGGTATCCTAAAGTTGTACCTCCTTGAATCACTTTAGTATTGTAGGGGTAATAACCATCAACTAAAGATAAGCTTCTCTATATTCATCTAAAAAGGATAACTGCAACGAGGACAACTGCTCTGATTTCTCATTCAGAAACTATGGACCAGATCTATTACTAAGAGAATATGATAAAAAAATTCCCCTTCCAATGGTTATAGATAATTTCAAATTCATAATCCTATAGGAACTCTAGGAATTTCCTCTATCTCAAGTTGAGATTCTTCTGAGAGAAGTGTACTAGAGACTCTTGTGATCGGAGTAGACGATAAACTACTCACCCATTTTGAAGTGTTACCACATCATCAATGTGAAGACTATCACTACTAAATCAATATGATGGGTTATGTAGTTCTACTCATGTGGTCTCAACTAGCATGAAACATAAGAAATCACCGCTTTTATCTTTATCAGAACATAACCAAGCCTACTTCCTGATGGATCGTAGAACACAATGTTCTCGACACACTCCTCCTACAATCTGTAGATGGGATCACTCGTTAAACTCTACCTAAACAGATATAAAGCACACTAAAACTTTTCTATCCACACAAAAGGATATTCCTTTCGATTCAAATCTATCATGGGTGATGATACTATGGATAAATCAACTTTGAATCTTCGGTAATATCCTTATAACATAAGGAAGCTCCACACCTCTATCACTTTCTTAGGTGGATCCCATGCTAACACTACCTTGAACTTTGTCAGGTCCACTGCCACTCCATCTCGTGAGATAACATGTCCCAAAAAGTGGACTAACTAAATCCAAAATTAACACCTTGAGATATTTCCATAAAGTTGGTTCTCTTAGAGTATGTGTAGAACTATAATTAAGTGTCTCACGTGCTCCTCCTTGAACGTCAAGTACACAAGTATATCATTGATGACGACTACCACAAACCAATCTAATAAAGCCTAGAAGATGTGGTTAATGAGTCCCCTGAAAACTGTTGGTGATTTCATCATTCTTAAGGGAATCTCCTATTACTCATAGTGACTATAGTGACATTTGAATTTCATCTTTGGTATATCCTAATCACGTACTTGTAGTAGGTGATAACCTGATCTAAGGTCAACCTTCAAGAACCATCAGGAACCTATCAACTCATGAAATATGTCATTGATCCTCAGTGTTAGATATTTGTTCTTTATGGTCACCAGGTTCAATAACAGATAGTTCACAGACAACCTAAATTTCCTATCTACCTTTTTTGAAAACAAAGCAGGGGATTCCGAACTTGAAACACTAGGTCTCATGAAGCCCCTCCTATAAAATTCTTTTCAACGGCACCCTTAGCTTGCGAAGCACTATGGGAGACATTTGATTTTTCAGTGTAGATATTAGTGTCATCTCGGGGTGAATATCAATGCATAAGTCAATCTCTCAATGTTGAGGTAAACATGTAACATCTTCAGGATAAATAACCTCAAACTCTACCACCATTGTAAGAAACAGGAAACTCATGAAATCCACTACACCAAGGGCCATGTTGTCCAACTGGTGAGTAATGGGTTTTACCCTCCTATGCATGAGTACATTATACACTACATGGGTTTCATTTTCACTTGTAAAAGAAAACTTGGTTCCATCACTTCATACACACCACACATTTCACCTAAAATAGTTAATATGAGCATAAACTATAGATGACTAGTCCATACTAAGAATGAATTCATTAAGAATCGATGACACTTCCAAAATATCCCAACCAAAACTCTATATTTCAAGATTTAGGTCACACTATTGTCATAAGTGTGTGATCACCATGTATTATTTATTAAGAGTCTCTAAATGCAAGGGCCAAGTCAATAGTTCAACTGGAATCTCTATGTCTCGAACAAGATATGTGGAAAGAAATGAATGAATATAACTTGTGACTATCAATACTGAATCTAAAGTAGAAATGACATATATTGTACCTCAAATGATTCCTGGAGTCTTTGGGTCATAAACTTCGATCACCTACAGTTATCACCTTACCTATCCTCCAGCTCCCTAGGCCTATCACGGACCACCTGGGGTAGGTGATGGTAACATGTCAAAATGTTTACTGCCTCTTACTGCTCTCCCAGATCCTTTATCACATACACCAACCTACTAACCTACATACTCCTACCGTCTTCTCTACCTTGGTGACCCATCTATGGTTTCTATATCTGTTTTATGGAAGGTCAGGCAGTCTCGGGTGAGACATCCCTAGCCATCACATGAGTGGCACCGCCTATCTCTCGGTTGACCAGACCAACCCAATTATCCCTGAACTAAAAATACTATGTCCTTTTACCTTATCTTAAAATTTCTCCAACATCTAGTCCTTTGACACTGACATTGGATCCCTACTACCGAGGTCTCTACTCCTGCTTTCCAACCATTGACAACCACTGGTTGTATCTGATCATCCAAGAAACTGTCGACCACCAAATATCACTCAATAACCCTAGAAAAACAAGGAATACCTCAAGGTATAAAACTAACTCAGATGTCACTAAAAAGTCCTTGCTCAAAGGTCTGAGCCCGAAAAACTAATCTCAACCCATATCCATCGAGTACCTGCAGATGTTAGTAAACTTCAATGAATAGTCATCTACTATCATGTTTCCCTATTGGAGCTGCAGAAGCTCCTTGATATGTATATCCCTTAGAATATATCATGAGAAATACTCTCTGAATAGATACAATAACTATATCTATGAAAACATGCCTCATCGTATGATAGGTTAACTAAACCCTACCATCACCCCATTGATCAAAGAAGAATGATTTCTTCTAGGACTACCATCCAATCTACTGGAGTCCTAAACAGACGAAAAACTCAAGTCACTGCCTAATGATACTCCTCAGTAGCATGTGGGTCAGACTCACCTTAGATCCTGAGGAGTCTCTACCACTGAAACTCATGAAGCATGCTCAGCATGTACTACTCATCCACTAGTAATACAGGTACAACGTGATGCTCTATAAGTGTTATAGTGGATGCACCACCTAGAGGTTACATCTCAAGAACTGGTCCCTGTATCAATGCCTCATCACTAAGGGTATCATCATCATGGTCCTCATGGTGAATCCTAGTTGGTATATGTTGCGGAGGCATCATAAAATTAAATAAGATGTACCATGTTCAATGAGTATATCTAGAGAGCTGACCAAGAAGGACATGAAAATGCAACCCATTCCTATATGATATATGTACCATTTTTTCCTATAACCTATGTTCTCATGTACTGATTCAGAAAAAAAGTGATCAGATTCCTAGTATATGGATACATCAGCCACTGCACCAACACTAGAGTCCCTGGCCTGAAATCATAGAATGAAACACTTATCTCTATTGCACCAAACCAATCTCATAGACTCCTACTCCTATGGTAGAACTAGCCACCTTTGATACCACTCTATCTTGACTGATCCCATTGGGGCCCATGTTGTGACTCCCCAAGACCACCTCTAATAGGCCAGGGGCTGGTGACTAGCACTAGGTAAGCATATCACTAACATAGGAGGAATTAAATAAGTACATGCACACATGAACACGTCTCCAAGACTACAAAACATTGAAATGTAAAAATGGCTGAACAACCGATACATGCATACATATATATCCTATAACCAAATTATGATAGGAAGTAAATAATGTAAATAGGCCCAAATGAAATCCCACCACAAAGAGTCTATAACACAATTTGAACCTATATGTCAAGGTACTAGGACTGATGTTTGAAATCTTCTAGAACCCACCTCGGTTTGTCCGGTCTCACTAAGAACCTTCTGGTCCTGGTCTGCCTCGAACCCTATCAAAAGTTTGATCATCTTCACAAGATGTGACATGTGTGGGAAAATCCCATATAGTGGTGAGTATAACAATACTTAATAGAAAACCCTGAAACCACAAATAATACAACAAAGGGAATTATAGTCACCTCTAAATATTTATTTGTCTACTACATATAAAATAATAATATCTAGATATACTCATCAAGACACACAATCTAGCGGTAAACCACAACTATAGTATACTCAACCTATGATTTTAGCTTGAATATTCCACAAATCACTCATTCAGGATAACACACTCTTGATTCTTATAGTACTAAGGAGTTCTGTTCAATAGTTACTACTTTTTGGGTCTCGTCGTGAGAAATAACTTTCTGATAGTCTGAAAAGATATGATACACAGAGGAGTATCACTACCAAGGCCATGGGGTGATTCCAACAATCTCAATCTGAATTAACTCTGGTAGGTAGAGAATTAGTACCCAGGTAGTTTTGATCATGCAGATACCATGAAATCCACCTAGGGCTCGAATATGAATAGGGGATCTCACTCCATACCTCTCAGAGGGATTCCAATGACTTTATCCAGGAAGTATTTCTAAAGTGATCATAGTCCTAGGAGTAGGAAAAAAAATCCATACAGACCTTAGGGGTAAGGGTAAGGGGAACAAACCCTAAAAAAACATTCAAATATATAGAAGAAAACAAATCTAATCCTTGTATAAAATATTATACGGTGTGAACTGTGGAATACATGTTGTGTCCCTAGACCTCGGGTTCTCCCGATGTAAATAGATTGTGTCATCAAACAATGTCCATGTAGAAGGATATTACACAGCTTGTATTGGGTTCACATACCATGTCCCTATATTTGGGGGGCCACCCATATACTCCATATGTGTTCCAGTACATTCCATCATCCCATGTATTTGTTCCTGTGTACAAGTGCATAGGGTAGCCCGTGTACAAGGTCCACGATGTGTCATGTGGGGATGTACATTCCATGTAAGAAACTTGTGTACTCCACCCCATGTTTGGGCAATTACCTAAGTACACATTGATTCATCCAAATAGGGATACACATCGTGCAGTAAATGACTACACACTGTGTCTATCGGGTTTTATTTGAGACCCTTATACATCCTCCCACTCAAACTTGTGCAATCGTTTCCTTGAAATCCATCTCCAATATCACCAAGATTAATGGATCTACCTCATACAATCATTTCCATCGATGAGTAATGCTCTCCATGTGTTGAATCTGATTGGAAAATGAAAATATTTGTCTGAATCATCTTCCATGCATCTCACTCCAAAATCAGGGGTTTTCGAACCAATATGATTCATTTTCCACTACCATTGTCACACCTTTGTTGTATTATACCAATCTTGGATCTACAATATTGGATTTTTCAACCATGAAACATGTGTGCAATGATCGATTATTTTGTAAAGCATAGAACAGTGGGCCAAATGAAGAATGTTCACAAAGAATGATTTATAGGGGGAGAAAGCACAATCAATCAGGAGGAACGAACCCAGATCAATGTTTATGTCGATCTTGGTTCATTTCTATTAGAAAGATAATAGAATAATCAATAATTACTCACAGAGAGAAATTCTACCAACAAAACCCCACAAGTAAACCCATCCAGCAAGGCAATCGATTTGAAAATCAATTCATTCTTTAATTGATTTGGGTTCATCATACAAATTAATAACGAGTAAGAAATACAAATCAAAACACATACCCAAACCTTTATTTTGTTCAATAGCTGATTAAGAAAAATGAACATTTGTCTTAATTAGAAAGATCTGTCAGATCTGAGGGGTGTTGATTGTCGGTCCATGATCTCATCATTCATCTACCTGAGAGGATTAACCAATTCTCTCTCCAACTTTCCTCTAACATTTCCAAGTTTATGCGATAAACCCTATAAATCCTTCACAACAATATATTTAAATATTTTTAGTCATTGTATCAATAAAAACAAAATAAAATTATTTTAGTAAATTATTTTATTCATTTCAGCGTCTGTGATGACTTTTCCACAAACAAACCACACTGAAAAGTATTATGTTTTACCTAGGGTAAAACCCATATTATGAACTCAACACCCCCTTAGATTTATGATTCAGGAACCTTTTTAGATGTAATTACACTTCTTCAGGAAAACTGCAAGTGTGTGATATTTAATATATTTAATATATTTCAAACATTTGTTTCGGTCACACTTGGCCTCAAAATTGCATGTTCTCTCATCACCTGGTCTCTGAAATAATTTATATAATATCAAAACATAATATATGAAAAATTAAAGAAATTACATTCACCCAACCATGGGGGCTTAGATCCCTGGAAATCCAAAACAAAGCTACTCAAAAATATGTGGGTACTGAGCATGATTTGGAGAGTCTTGCTCCCATTTTCTCTCCTGAAGATTCTTTTTCTACCATCAGACATGCACCAAAGGAATCTATCACCCAAAAAGGATCCTCTCATGTCTATTTTCAATATCTACTAGATGTTAAGTAATGGTCACTCCATCCTTGATGTCCAGATCACCCCTATCAATAACATGTAATGCGTCTTGCACGTACCTCCTTAGCTGAGACATATAGATAACGTCATGTAATCAATATAAATATGGAGTAAGAGTAACTGGTACACCACCTCCCCAACTCTACGCAGTATCTGGAGAGAGCTGATAATCCTTGGAGATAGCTTGCTACCCCGACCAAAACTACATAATCCACATCATGGTGAAAAATATAGGAACACATGGCCTCCTTCCTTAAACTCCAAAAGCCTCTACCACCAGTCAGTATAAGACTTCTAATGGATCTATGTAGCCTTCATCTACTCCTAGATGATATGTACCTTCTATGTTGTAGATCGTGCCAACTTCGAGAATATGAGTGCCGACTCGCTTAGGTCAGTCCAAAAAACTAATGACCTACAGGGTTACCCGTAAAAATCCTTGAATGGTGTCATACTCATGGTGGAATGGTATTTTTTTATAAAAAATAAACTAGTGGTAGGTGATCCTCCCAACTATATCCAAAGCACTAAATTTAATCTCACTGCATGTCCTCTAGAAACTAAATGGTACTCTCAGTCTGGCCATCAATTTGGGGTTAAAACATTGTGATCAAGCATAATTGATTTCCAAACACCTCCTATAATCCCTTCCATATTTAGGATATAATTTGATAATCATGATTAGAAATAATAGTTTATGGAACTCCATGGATATGGACTATCTCTTGAACATAGAGGTGTCCCAATCTCTCTACTAAACTCTGCTCTCATATAGATATGAAGTAGGAAGACATGGTGATTCAGTCTACGATCACCCAGATATCATCATTTCCCACGGACGTATGTGGTAAGACTATCACAAAGTCTATAGATATCCAATCCCACTTCCATTATAGAACCTCGAGGGGTTGATCCAAACCCACTGGAACATGGTACTTATCCTTCACTTGCTAACAAGTAAGGAATCAAGAGAAGAACTTTTCAACTCCTTTCTTCATCTCTAGTCACCAAAAACGACATCGGAGGTCTTGGAACTTTGTTTCCACACCTAGATGTACCGGCAAAGGAGATGCATGAAACTCTCTCATATCCTCCTCCTACAATGTCACTGGTACCATTCTGTGTCCTATGAAAATAAAGACATGCTTCCCACCTTTTGAAAATCCATATGAAGAATGCCATGTGATTATCTAACCACATAGGGTCTTGCAGTCATTATCCCCAAGATATACCTCCCTGGATCACTATAAGAGTGTAGGGGTAACAACCATCAACTTGAGATAAGTTTCTCCATCTTCATCCAAAAAAGGATAACTCCAATGAGACCAAATGATCTGATGCCTCATTCAATAACTACAAAAAAGGTATCCTACTGATAGAAATTTCTATAATGTTCCCCTTCTAAAAATTATCGACAATTTTAGATACATAATCCTAGAGGAAGTCTATGCAACACCTCTATCTCAAGTTTAGGTCCTTTTAAGATAAGATATACATGAAACTCTTATGATCTAAGTAGATGATAAAACGCTCACCAATCTTGTATTGTTTCCACATATTCAAATATAATACTACCACTACTAACTCAAGATCATGGATTATGTAGTTCTGCTCATGTGGTCTCAACTGGTGTAAAATAGGCAATCATCAGTTTCTTCTACATCAGAACACAACCAAGACTGATTCCTAATGCATCACATAACACAACATACTTGAAACCCTCCTATCAAAATATCAAGATGGTTGTGATCGTTAAACTCTACCTCAACTACTAGAAATCCTACTAAAAAGTTTTTTACACACGAAAGGCTTCCCCTTTTGAGTCAAAGCTATCATGGGTGCTGATACTCTGAATAAATCAGGTGTGGATCTCCAATAATATCTTGAAAACCTAGGGATCATTTTCACCTCCATCATGTTCTTAGGTGAATACAATGATAACACTACCTTTACCTTGGTCGGATCCATTACCGCTCCATCCGTTGAGATAATGTGTCCCATAAAGTTGATTGCCTGAATCTAGAACTGAAAATTTGAGAGCTTTCTATACATATGGTTCTCTCAAAATACATATAGGAATATCCTTAAGTGTCTCATGTTCTCCTCCTCAGATTCCAAGTATATAAGGATAACATCAATGAATAATACCATCAACCGGTCTAAGAAAGGATGGAAGATCAAATTCATGAGTCCCATGAACACTACTAGGGTGTTCTTTATACCAAAGGAAATCACCATGTACTCATAGTGACCATAGAAACATCTAAATGTCCTCTTTGGTATATCCTCATACCGTCTATGTAAATGGGGATATTTTGGTCTAAGTTCAATCTTTGAGAACCAGCATGCCCCTCTCAATAGATTAAATAGGTCATCGGTCCTCAATAGTGGATACTTGTTCTTCATGGTCACTTGGTTCAAGCACTAGTAGTCCACACACAAACTCAATCTCCCATCTACATTCATGGAAAATAAAAATAGGGATTCCCATGGTTAAACCATGGGGCACATGAATCCCTTCCACTACAAGTCCTCCAAATTCACTCTTAGCTGACAGAGCTTTGTGGGAGCCATACGATATGTTGGCATAGATATCGGTGTCTTCTCTAAGGGTAGAAAAATGGATAAGTATATCACTTTTCGTGGAGGTAAATCATGATCATCTTCAAGAAATATGTCCTCATACTCAACCACTACTATAGGAAACAGGAAACTCATGACATCCCCTACATCAAAGGCTAGGCTACCGAACTGATAAGTAATAGCTTTCACCCTCCCATACATGAGTTTGTCCTATACATTATGGGTTTAATTTTCACAAGAAAAAGAAAACCTGGTTCCATCGCTACAGAAACACTGTACCCTTCACCAAAAATAGTCAATATGAGCATGAAATGTGGATAATTATTCAATACCAAGAATTTAGTTATAAGGCCTCGACGCTACTACCAAGAGATATCAATTGAATATCTCGCCTCCAAGAGTCAGGTCACATTGTTGGAATAACTGAGGGATCACTGATTCTTCTCCAAAAGAAGCCTCCAAATGTAAGGGTTGATTTAATTATTCAATTGAAATCTCAAAGTATTGAAAAAGATATGTGTTGAGAAAGGAATGACTATCACATGTGTCTATCAATACTGCAACTAAAGTATAAAAGATATAGATCATACCTCGAATCATTCTCAGAGACTATGGGTTATAATCTTTAATTAACTGTAGTTTTCCCCATCCATTTCCTCCATCTCCTCCAGTCTAGCATAGACCACCTGGGGGTGGTGGTGGTAACATGTCAAAACATCAAAAACCTCCTTCTGCTCTCCTAACTCCTCTCCCACATTTTCCAACCTGTAAACCTTCCTTATCCTGTCACTATATCAACCTCATTGGCCCATATAAGTTTCTCTATCATCCATATGGTGGGTCAAACAATCTCACGTGAGATGTTCTCAATCCTCACATGAGTATAATCGCCTATCTCTAGGGTGACTATACCCACCCTATAATCTCTAAACTACATATCTTCTTTCCTGATAAATCCTCCTAAAATTTCTCCCACATCCAGGTCTCTAAGATTGATATTGGATCCCTACTACTGAGTCCCTTAAACCTACCTTCCCACTGCTAACAACCAATGGTTGTATATTCTCATCCAAGAAACTCTCAACCACTGAAGATCACTCTAGAACCCCACAATAAGTTGGAATACACAGAGGGATAACACTGGCTCTGATTTATCTACACAGACCTTTCTCAAAGGTATGATCCCTGAAAATATGATCTCAAACCATATCCATAGTGTACCTAGAGAGGTTGGTAAACCTCAAGGAATAATCATCTACTATCATTATTCCCTATTAGAGCTGCAGAATCTCATGGATATGTTCATAACTCGGCGTAGCTGGTGATAAATCCTCGATAAAGAGATGCTCGAACTCTATCCATGAAAAACTCACCTCTTCATAAGATAGGGTAACTAAACCCCACCATCACACTACTAATCCAAGAATAAGTATCAGTTCCAGGACCACCATCTGATCCGTTGGTGTCCTAAATAAATGGAAAACTCAGTTCACCGCCTCAAGCTAGTCTTCAACCGCCTATGGGTCAAGCTCGCCTCAGATACTAAGGGGTATCTTCTTCTGAAACTCATGAATTTCACTCAGTCTACACTCCTCATACACTTGTAATGTATGTACCACATGCAACTCTTCAAGTGGTGTGGATGGTGCACCACATGGGGGTAACATCTCGGGAACTGGTCCTTATAGTGATGCATCATCATTGAGGGTACCATTCTCATGATCATCATGATGAATGCTAGGTGGTATACATTGCCGAGGCATTCTGAAATTAGAAAAGATGCACCATGTTCAATGAGTTTATTGGGAGAGATATCCGAAGAAGGAAATGGAAACACAACCCATTCTTATATGATGCATGTATTATTATTTTCCCTATAACTAGTGTTATCATGTACTGAGTCAAAAAGAAGGTGATTATAGCCATGGGGTATGGATATTTCATCCACTGCACTAACACTCGAGTCCCTATCCTGAAATCTGAGATAAAAAAATATAGCATTGTTTCCCCAAACCAATATCACAGACTCTCGATCCTAAGGTAGAACCAAACAGCTCTAGTACTACTCTATCATGACCCATACCAGCGGGGCCTATGTCATGACTCCCCAAGCCCACCGCCAATTGGCTTGGGGATGGTGACTTGCACCAAGTAGTAATATCAATAACATGGAATGCATTTCTTAAGTACATGTACACACACACACATCTCCAAACCCACAAAATGATTAAATATAAAAATTATTGAAAAACCAACTCATGCACACATATATATCCCAGAACCATAGTATGATAGGAATTAATGAAAGTAAACATGTCCAAATACAATCCCACCATAAAGAGTCTGTAACACAATTCCAACATGAAATTAAAGGTACTGGGACTGCTATCTTAAATCTATAGGAACACACCTCGGTCTATCTGGTCTCACTAATCACCATCTGGACCTAGTCTGCCTAGGACCCTTTAAAAAGGTCGATCATCTGCACAACACATAAAACAAGTCAAAAAAGATTGTGTAGGGGAGAGTATAATAACACTCATTAGGACGCCCCAATATCATAAATCACACAACAAAGAAAATTAAATTCATTTCTACATAGGTATATGTCTAACACGCATATAACAAGAATATACACATATACTCATAAAGACACAAAGTCTAGAGGTAATCCATAACCATATTATACTGAACCTATGATTCTAGATCTAAGATTCCACAAAGCACTCATCCATGAGAACACACCCATGATTCATATAGCACTGATGATGTCTATATGATAGGTACTTATCATCAGGTCTCATCATGAGAAATAACACAAGGATAGTCCAAAGAGATACCATAAACAGATGATGATCACTGCTAAGGACATTGGTGGATACCAACAAACTCAATCCATATTAACCCTTCTAAGTAGAGAATCAGAACATGGGTAGTATTGGTCACAACAGTACTAAGAACTCCACCTAGGGCATGGAGATGAATAGAGGATCTCACTCTGGGCCTCTCAGAGGGATTCCAACTACTCCATATAAGAAGTCCCGCTAAAGGGATTATAGTCCTAGGAAGGGGAAATGATCCATACCAACCTTTAGGGGAAGTAATAGGGGAATTAAACCTAAAAAAAATTTTCCATGATGTGAAGGACAAGGGATCTAATTCATGTATAAAACAGTACATGGTGTGTACTATGGGTTACACATTGTGTCCCTTGACCCTTGGTTTCTCCAATGTAAATGGAATGTGTCATCAAACTATGTATGTGTAGAAGGAGAGTACACGACATGTAGAGGGGTCCCACACCATGTCCCTATATCTTGGGTCTCTCCCATGTACTCCATCTGTGTGCTAGTACACAATGTAATACTTTGTATTCATGCCCGTGTACCATTATGGAGGGTGGCCCATTTACATGGTCTAGGATGTGTCGTTTGGTAGAGTACATGCTATGTAGGTAGCCTGTGTACTCTACCCCATGTTTGTTTACTTCCCCGAGTACATGTCGAGTCATCAAAAGGGGGGATACACACTGTGTAGTCAAGGACTACATGTTGTGTGTATCGATTTTTTCTATAAACCATTCTTCTTCCTCCTACTCTCATATGCGCCATATTCTCCATGAAATCCATCTCTATTCTCATTGGGATTCTTGGATCTACCTCGGTCGAGCATCACTATTGATGAGCAACATGCTTTGGACATAGAACCAGGTCTGAAAATGAAAGCATTCTTCTGAATTATCTTCAACACATATAGCCTAAAAATTATGGGTTTACAAACCTATCTAGTTTTTTCTCCACACCCATTGTCACACCTTCATTCCATCATACCAATCTCGGATCTACAATCGCATATTTTTGTGCCAATAAGTGTGTGTTTGTAATGATTGATTTGTCGATAAATTTTTAAACCATGGTCCAAATAAATAATTCTCATGAGGAATAATGAATGGGGGTGAAAAGAACAATCAATCAGGAGGAATGAACCTCAATTAAAGTTCTTTTAGATCTTGGTTCATTTCTATTAAAATGATAATCGAATATTCAATAATTAATCACAAAGATAAATTCTCCCTACAAAACCCCAAAAGTAAACCTATCCTGCAAGGCGATCAATCCTCAAATCAATTTATTCACCGATTGATTTTAATTAGTTGTAGAAATTAAGAATGGGGAAGAAATCCAAATCAAAACACATGCCCAACCTAAATTCATTTCAATCACTGATGAATAAATTTGCATCATCATAATTTTTTGCATGATCTATCGAATCTGAGGTGCATTGATCGTCGATCCATGATCTCATCATTTATTCCCCTGAGAGGATTTTCCAAATGTCTCTCTAATAGTACTCTTATGTCTCCATGGTTATACGGATAACCTTATAAATTCTCCATGATAATATATTCAAATATTTTTTATCTCTGCATCAACATAAATGAAATAAAATAATTTTATTCATTTTAGCCCCTGTGATGACTTTTCCACAAATGACATGCACCGACGATTGTTAAGTCGCGCCTTGGGTAAAACACACATTTGGAACTCAATGGTGCCCTTAAATTTGTGAATTGGGAAACTTTTTGGAAGTTTTCCAACCTTTTCATGAAAATTGTTCATCTTGGTTATTTAATATATTTAATATATTTCAAAGATTTGTGTCGGGCACACCGGGCCTTGAAATTGTACATCGTCTCATCACCTGGTCTCGAAAGTAATTCATATAATATCCAAAAATAATACATGAATAATTCAAAACATTATAGAATCATCACTAGAATCATGAGTATGAAGGCTTCATGTAACATACCAATATTAAATATTAAATATTTTATTTTCTTTATAACTTAATGTGTTGAATAACTTGTGATGCATAAAACATCAAACCAAAAATTAAATGAGAAAAATATATGAACGTTAAAGTGATGTTGTAGAATTGGTGAGTAAAAATAAGTGTAACCAAATAATGAAATATATGTATAATTAAAAATAAATAACTTTATCAATGTTACTTCATTGTTCAATTAACATAGTGTAGTTAGATAACTAATAAGACTTATTTATTCATTCAAATGTCACCTTTCTAAAAACTGGTTTTTATGTCTTTTATGAAACTAAATACCTTAGGGAAGAAATATATTATTTATATGAATAATAAATTTACATCAATTTGATTAATAATTGATATGAAATAAAAATAAGAATAGCTAATTTTAAAAATATGATATTTTCCAATAAAAATAGTTTTTATTATATTTTTATGTTATTTTTTAAAAGTTAGATTCTGTAAATTTTATAATATTAATTTGTAAAATAAAATTCATTATTATATTAATAATTTAAATATTATATTAAGATTAATTTTTGGGAATTTACAAAAATAGCTAATTTTTAGGTGAATAGTAAAATATAAAGTTTTTAACTAAACTGTAAATTTTGTGACTATATCAATATCTAATCATGAAAAATAGGTTCATAAACATTTTAATTGATCAAAAAAATTAAAATTAGTAATTATATTTATTTTTTAATATCATTCTTAATTTAAAAAACATATGTTTTACATTTTATAAACTTAATTAATATTTTTCTCCAAAAACTATTTTTGTTTGGATATATTAAAAATTAGTTTTCATCACTTATATAAAAAAAAATATTAAAATTGATTTAATATTTTAGATAAATATTATCATATTATTTAATAAATATTATTTAATTTTTGGTTATAGAATATTAAATTTAATGACCATAATAATGGAAAAATCATTTATTTTCAATGAATTGTTTTATTAATGTAGTGTAAATTTTTTACAATAAATTAAATTGATATATTTTAAATAATGAATCTAATATTATTTGAACACAAATATATAATTATATTAGAACATATTTAAATTTTAATTAATGTGAAATAATATTAAGAACATATAATGGTTAAATCATCATTTTTCTATAAAAAATATTTATACAGACAATGTTTTAATTTAAAATTTAATATTATATTAATTATAAATTTAAATAGATTAAATTGAGATTAAATTCAAGTATAAACACATAAATTTTATAATATAGGTTATTTAATATGTTTATTAAAACTTAAGTTACTTTTTTAAAAACTAGTTACTAAAGTAAAACAAAAAAAGGTAAAAGTAAAAATATATGAAAAAATTACTTCAAACATGTTTAAAAAAAATTAGAATTAAATTTTTGAGTATTTATAAACCCATTATCACCCTAAAATCAATTAATTATTAATTTTTTTAATATTGATCCATGAATAGTTTAATTCCATTATCGAAAAATAATGGGTGTTTAGAAAAGTGCTTTTTTCGTCACTTCTAAAATGGGAGAGTTACACACATTCATGCCACACAAATTCCTTTAAATTAATTCCAAAACTATGAAATTTCACTCCTCCATGAAATATCACTCAATTTATTAATCCTCTGGTAATAATAAATTTTTCAAAACCCTTCATTTCCTAGGATACTTCTAAGAGAATGTTCATGGACCCAAAGTGACTTTTACTTAATACTTATCTTTTTCCCCTTATTTTTTCCCTTGAATACATATCCTAACTATATATATATAATGACCTTAAGATCAATATTATACTAAATTGATATTATATTAAATTAACAGTAACACCCAAAGATTTTTTGAATTATTTTTTTCAAATTTATTTATCTTTTCGATATTTTTCATTTCACATGACACTGGAATTAGTTATTTACACAAACACACACACACACACACACACACATATATATATATATATATATTAAAAAACTAATTCATAAATTCTATTCACATGAAACCAACTTGTCTTGTACTGTACTCAATGTTGACTTGTCTTGCGCTACATGCAATATCAACTTGGCTTGTGTTACCCGCAACATTGACATGGCGTACGTTACACACAACACCGAGTTTCTACAAAGAATTAGTTTATTATATTTTTTTTAATGATAAAATTATAAACTAGTCATTAAAATTAGTGATATTAATATAAATATATACTTTTCAAATATTTATTATAATATTTTTACAGAAATAAAACATATTGTTAACAAAATATATAATTTTTGGTAAAGTCTTTATATGTTTAAAAATACTGTGAACTACAATTCATTTATTTCTATAAAAAACAAAATTAATTTTAGACACATATAGAAATTTATTTCAATAAAATATATTAAATTTTTTAATTTATGATTTTTTAATTATCTAAGGGTGAATTTTGGGATTTTTCTAAGAAACATTATTTTTTGATGAATAGTGAAAATTAATACTCTTTAGTAAAAAACTACATTTTTTTAAATAATTATTAATGTTAAATTATATTTTAAATTTTTTTAAGGTAACATAAGATCAATTATACATTTATTAATACAATTTAGGTCATCATAATCAATTTCACTTTGAAATTAAATATAAAAACTTAATAAACATTTGAACTTATTTCTACCTTAAAAATATGTAATCTCATCCCGTCTACGGGATAAGAATTAATCTTAATTTTTTTACTCCTATGAATTTAATATTTTAAAACAAACATACACCACTATAAGTAGAATAATATTTATATTCTAATAAGTTCAACTTAATTTTGGACCATAAATATTAGTAAAAGTGATTAAAATTAATCACAGCGATTAAGGTCGAATTAATCTTAATTTGGGACTAAACCTTAATCTTAGGGTGAAAATGACCTATCCACTTGTCCAAAAACCATTTTATGGAAATATTTCTTCCTTAAGCCTTCTATTAATGATTTATTTTTCTTTTGTGTGAATTTATTTATGTTAGAACATGTGTACACCTAACTTGTTTTTACAAATTCCAAGTGAGTCCTTTTCCTTCCCTATAAGAGGCCACCACCTCACTCTCTTCTTAACACCTCAAAAACCCCTCAATTTCTGCCAACATCTGCCAAATATAAATCCAAACAAACCTCCATTTATCCTTTAATACTTTTTTTGGAATAAATTATTCCATGGATTCCTTTTTGAACAAACCAAAATAAGTTTCCTGATTAAGAGGTAACACATTCTCTCGAGATCCTTTATTTTATTTTCCTTCTCCACCCAACCCACTATATTTATTCAATTATTGTATAAAAAACAGTATCATAAATATGATAGGATGTTTTTATACTAAGTATCTGACCTAAACTTTCAAACACCTTCATTTAATGGGAAACAAACATATTATTTATGTTTACGGCGAACTACCGCCTCACAAAATGATGATTGTTCAATTTTTCCATACGCCCTCTCATGGTTGACATTATGATAAAAATCTATTCATATATGTCATAAAATATATTTATCATGTTTTTAATATTATTTATTCCTTTTTAAAACACGTATCTTTTTACTTTCCATTTTGTGTTAATACGATAATTTCGTTTGAGGAAGTGTGGACTACAGTCCACTCAATTCGATATGATTCATTCACACACTACATGTATTGTATTAAGGATGGTTTTAGTGAATATATATGATATATATAATAGAACAAATACACTTTATTAATGATAAATATATATATATATTACTTTTTTTCTTGCAACATGATAATTAAACAGAAATAGCATTCATGCGTACGTACGGCCTACCGTCTCCGTGAACAGTGTAATCCTTTTCATACATATATTTTCTATAGATTATTATAATAAAAATATAATATATATAAATTATATTTATACCATGTTTTAAATTCTTTAAATCATGATATAAGTATAAGGACCAAATATATAACAAGTTAATACACAAGTAAAGAATAAATCAAATATATCCCTAAATGAAACCTTAAAATAGGATATTTATTAAGTGGGTTATATAAGGTCGTAATAAAACTATATATGGTATTATATATAATAATATGGTTCTGTAAAATATTTATAATAAATTTATTTTTATTATATATTTGGTTTGATCAAGTATGATGAGAGTCAAGACACAAGGTAAGGGGATTTCATCTCACTTTTTATTTCCATGAGATACATGTTATGTTTGACACTCTTTCCTTTTGTGTGGTGTATTTAATGTCAATGATTTTATTATATGTATATTATAATAAAATTTATGGGTATTCACATATCCAAGTTATTATCTTTCTTTCATGGGGTCTAAGTTTCAAAGGTTACCAAATCTGTAAAATAGTTTTGTCTTAATTTTCCTTCGTTGAGACTCATGCTTTGTTATGCACCTAGATTCTCTTTAGAGGTGTATATAACTCTATTTTACATGTTATATTGTAAATTTAATTTCTTTAATTATATTTTAATATTAATTTAATTTCTATTACTTCCATGGATAGTGTGATCCCAAGTTACCAAGTTATAAGAGTTTATTGAGACAATCTCGTTGTTTTTCGATAATGTTTATGTTTATGATACCTTGGATAAAATATTATGTTCCATCTATTAATAAAACTGATTATTTTTATTATAATATGGTTATTAATGATTTATTCATATATTTTTACCATTTATTCAACTATTTTTTACATACTATAATTAAGAAGTTGTTTTTAAGGAATCTTGACTTTACCTTCGTTCGTTCAGAAATCTGTGTTCCTTGAAAATCATGTTTTCCAAAAAGGGTTTACAATAATATTATAATACTGTCTTGTAATAATTAAAATAAATTTTTAACATTTTTTTATTTTTCCAATGCTTTCAAAGGAATTTTCTTTCTGCTTTCTGAATGATTCATTTTTATAACATTTTTATCCTACAAAACGAATGTTCTCTTTACCTTCTATGACATGTAAAGATTAATCTGATGTCAATAATTTGAAGTTTTATTTTCATTTTTAACGATTATTTTTTAAGAAAATATTTTTTAAATATATATTCAAATAATTTTTTTTCAAAAAAATTCAAGATTCTTTTATAGGTTTTCAAGAGAAATGTTTTTCAAAATGTTTTCAATATTCTTTTATAAGTTTTCAAAAAAAATTGTTTTCAAAATTTTTTCAAAATTATATTTTATGTTTTCAATGAAAATGGTTTTAAAAATTATTTCAAGCCTAATTTATAGGTTTTCAAAGTATATACAAAAAAATTGTTTTCAAAAAAAAATTCAATCTTTCTTTATAAGTTCTCAATGTTTTTTCAAAGAAAAGGGTTATAAAATTTTTTGAAGCTTATTTTATAAGTTTTGAAGGAAAAGGTTTTCAAAATTATTTCATGTTTTATTTATTAGTTTTCAAGGTATATGTTAAGAATATTATTTTTAAATGGTTTTACGGATTAAAACCCATTTTTTAAGAAGAAAGGATATTTTCCTCAAGAATGTTTTTTGAAAGATATTTCAAAAACTATTTCCTATCTAGGATGAAGTTATTTTGTGTTAGTGATACCCATTAATGAAATGATCTAATGGTTCCATTCATATTATTTCTATGAATGGGTTAAGCTTACTGTCATGTTCTTTATCAAAATTGTTTCTCTTTCATGGGTTATCTGTTTATGAAATCTATTTCTCTTCCATAGGTTATATGTTTATGAAATCTATTTCTGTTTCACAAGGTATATTTTTATGAAATATTTTTATTTATAGTAGGTTATATATTTATGAAATCCATTTCTCTTCCACAACTTATATGTTCATGAATTCTATTTATATTTCATGGGTTATTATTTAGATTAAATTGTTATGAAACCTATATCTTTATTCACAGTTTATGATATATTTACATGTTTATGATACCCATTTCATTGCATGGGTTATAATATGATTGTTTATTATTTTTTGGCACATGTACGTATGATTTCACAATGAGATGGGTGGGACCTATATCTCCCTTCAATTAAATGGGTAATGATTTATATCTATTAAGATATACATGGATGGAATGAGAAATAAAATCAGTTTAGTATTACAGGGATGGAACAAGAAATGAACTCGGTTTAGTAATACAGGGCTGGAACGAGGGGTGAACTTGATTTAGTAATATAAGGATAGGATGAGGGGTGGACGCATTTCATAAATATAGGTCTATAAAAGGGTGTGAACCCAATTCAGTAGAGGACTATTTCCACTAATATAGTCTCAATAGCAATGCATTGACTACTATTGACTGCAAATAATTTTTTTCTATTTTCAAATGGCTGGTTCAAGGGTTACCGCTACCCAATACATAACTTCACCACATCCAAGTCACCACAACACAACATCCTAATTTCACCATTCCAAAACCACAAAAACGCATGAACCCACCAAAAAACCACACAGTAAATTCAACTGCATCCTCATATTCATACCGGTTCAAATTCAAATTCAAATTTCCAAAATAAAATGTGATATATGCCCTCGAGCCTCGCACCTACCATCGAGCTGCACACCTATCCGCGCACCGAAAATCGAGCAACTCACCTGCCCTCGAGCCGTGAATCTTCCATCGAACCCTTCATCATCACATTCAATCATTATTCCTTCATGCCGGCGAGAACTCCTCAGGCATCGCCACAGCAGATTCAAAGAAATTTTGGATTACAAGCTAATCCCAATCGACCAAAACACAGTAGTCCAGCCTCCAAAACTTCACCAAATCCAACATCAACTCACAAATTCGAACGCATCAAAGCAGAAATGACTGTAAAGAACCGAAATAGAAAACATCACCTAGAGGTCGCCGCTGTTGCAGAGAGATTTTAGGTAGAAGTACTGAAGGTGGAGATCTTAACCAGAGATGTTAAAGATATTTCTCCAAAATAGAATATTTTTTTCCATGTTTCCAAATACACTAAACTATTATAGTCCTTAGGCATGTATTTTTGTAATTTACTGAATATTCATCTAAAATGATGTAATATCCTTATATGTTCAGCCTTGGTCGCTATAGTTGGTAGCAAAGGAAAGGTTTAGTCAACCTTTGGAAACTATAATGAGAGCACCTTAGTGATATATATATGTATATTTATAATGATATTTCTAGGGATATCACTAAAGATAAGTATAAAGAAGACTTAACATTTAGGAAAATTTCTTATAATTTCGGTAATGGATTGAGTAAGTGGTTTCCTAGAAATACATCCCTATCTAGATACCATAAGTGGATGTGGCTCTAGAGATAATGTACTTGGGGATAAAAAATCTGATAATATTTTCCAGTCCTGACTTGAGGTAACCTAGTACATGACAATAGGCCTTTCTGCACACCTCCTCCTCTAATGGACTGAAGGCCTTCATTTTTAATGATTTTTGATAATACACATTTCAAGCGGTGAGGTATAACCCTTACAAGGCCCATAGGAATAAGAATTACATGTCATGTAGTCTTTAGAGGAATCATTGCCCATAAGCTTCAAACATTACATAAAACCTAGACTAACTACTTGTAACTGGTCCTCTACAGCATCTTAATCATGAAATCTACTCTCCTCTTTCACATGGTTGTTCGGCTAGGCTTTCCTGTGCATGCACAGGCTTGTCCCAATGGTAGGTTCCATACCCTCTCATTCTTGAAATCTGTTTAGCTTTTGCTATGGTGAAAGCTCATTGCTCATCATTCTTATGAATCTTGTTTCTTATTGGTTGTCTGGTTTGAATCTGCACTTAAGGATGCCCGAAGGCCTTAAGGTGGCCTAAGGCCTTACAGACCCGAAGGCCTGGTGTCCTGAAGGCCTTAAAGGACTCGGGAACCAAATCGGTGTCCCGAAGACCCAAACAGGGGAATATTCCCGGATGCTACAATACCAAACAGTCCCTGTTATAGTCCTTCTACAGTACCTATTACAGTACTTCACACCTCCCACTATAGTACCTGTTATAGTACTTCTATAGTTCCTACTACATTAATACTAATGTACTACTAAAGTACCTAGAAATTATGCCTCTTCCTGGATTTTATCTCAGGTCACTTGGATGCACATAAGGAGTCCTCACCACCCCGGCTGAGGCTCATGTTCCATTGCTGCACACCTAGTTTGACACTAGTGGGGGATATGCAATGGGAATTCACAAACTCATCAAGCACCATCATGAAGGATTTAAATAAAATATCACTATTAATAACCTAGTATGAATTAAATTTGTCATAGATTAAGGAATGTGTCATGATATGGACATCCTATAAGTAAATATTTTCATGACAATGTGGTTTTATGCTATGAAAAGTAATGCCCATACTATGATTTTGGTTTTATTAAATATATGGAACTAGAAGGAACTAGATTAATGTTGAATGTGATGGATGATTTTCTAATGATAAGTAAAGTGGGATGATCACTAGAGTAAAAGATATTGTGATCATGACTAATTAGTCTTCATGGAACATCATTAAAAATGTGTACCTTAACCAACTCTCAGACTCACCAAGGAAGATAAAGAAGTATTTTTCTGAGATTTTAGGTAATATATACCATATAGGAAAGAATATTTGGTTTCCTTCATGTCATGAATGTTGAAATAATAACCTAAATGAATGTCTAATAGATATAATAGAATGTTGTGACTTTGAAAAAAAGGACACAATGCAATTTACTGAAAGGTAAAACTAGTGAGTTCATTTAATGAAATAGATGAGAATATTGTCATGTCTAATACAACATTAAAGGTTAAGTGTTTTAAGTATAGAATAAAAAGTTATTATGTAACTCAATTTCCTAAGAGGAAATATCCTAAAGAGGATAATCAATGTGGACCAAGTAATGGTTATATTGCTAATGATGAAGAGACTACAGATTAAATTTGAAAGGAAAGAGATATTATGATGTGGTCGCCATGTTAATGGCCTTATAATGAAGTAATTAATGTTTTTATGTATTAGGATTCAAAAATTATGAAAGTTAAAATATAAAGGATTGTTCATTTGATGTTTTTTACTAAATATTTACAAGAACATGTTGAATGGTTCTGATGGAATAGAAAAGTGATATAATAGAAAGGTGATGTCTATGGAAAACACATGATTAAGTAAAATATAACCCTTTAATATGTTACTTATGTTATCCCAAATGTCCTGAAGGCCTTCATTTTTATTGATTTTTTTATAACCCCCCTTTCATGTGATGAGGGGGAACCAATACAGGGCTCGTAGGCCTAGATATTACATGGCCCGTAGGCTTAGGAGATTACATGACCTGAATGTCTTATGGAATTTAACCAGACTTTCTACAAGGAACTGCCCCTCCCCAGAATCTGCATCATGATAGTAGATCTCCTCCTTTTCATGGTCATTTGGTTAGACTTACCATGTAAGCACAGGCTGGTCCCGATGGCATAGTCATACCCTCTCATTCTGAAAAATCCATTTGGTTTTTCTCTAGTGAGTGTACCTGCTCTGAATCCTCTTCTGAGGCTGCTCCTTTTACTTATGTTATGATAATGTTTTTTGGATAAATATATGCGGGATATGAATAAGTAAAGTGGATGATATTGATTACCTTGGAACTAATTAAGGACTTGTATAAAATGAGTTTACGATATCATGGATGAGGTTTACAATACTTTTATATTTACAAAACAAATCAAATATACTTTGAATAAGGAATCATGAAATGTTTCGATAAGGATTTATGGTAATTTGGTTTATTACTATATTTCAAGGGAATATATGATGAGTGTATTCACATGTTTGGAATGTTACAACCAAGACATAATTTTTGATGTATGGGGGAATCAATGTTAATCTGATTTTGTGACACTATTTTTAAATGTTTTTTATTTTTATAAGGTTAACCATTCACGAAAATTTTAAATTAAACTTTGGATGAAGTATTTATTTATTAATATTCTAATTAAACCCATGGTTAAAAGAATATTTAGTGATTAACCTTATTTCAATGATTTCAATCTTATTTATTTTAGAAATTATATTAGTATGTTTTTTGAAAATCACATCATGTATGTCGGGTAACAACCAATCAAGTATGGTAAGGCCATGGGTCATGAACCCAAGATTGATGGATGGTAAGGTTTTCATGCCTACCACTGGCCTATGCGATGTCATGGTTAATGTATAATTATTTTTTTTGAATAATTATTTATGATGAAACAATAGTGTTACATTTTGAGTTTAGAGATTGATATATTAATCATGTTCATTTTTTAGAATATTTATATATAAATATTTATTATTTTCATCATTTTAGGGGCCTTAATATCTACTAAAATTTTATTTTATAACTTCAAGCATCAAAGTTAATTTATTGACGTCCATTACATTAAGTAATTGATAAATTATAAATTGATAAAATCAGAACTAATGAATGAATTTTTATATATAAATATATCAAATAATTATATTTCATTATATTCTTGGTCAATAAAATAATTCTCAATGTTAGGATAATGATCAAAAGAAAATGTGTTTTCCTAATACCTTAGTTTTTTTTAACTGATGGACTTATAAATCAACAAAGATTTATGAATTCGATGCCCTCAAACTTTCTTTGATCATTAACTTATTGTTTATTTATGAACCCAATCTCTACTTATAAATATTTACACTTTCCCTATGTTTCCAATCTTTACTCCCAACCTATATTCTCCTATATGTAAACCTAGTTATATTTTACTTTTGGTAACCATTATGGTTCCAACTTTCCCTTTTTAAGGGAAGTTTTACTATTAATTTTTTCGATGTGGGTTTTTATTAATGATGAATACAAGTATTAAACCATTTATAATCCAAAAAAATTATAGAGGAAGTAATTTTTAAGGGGGTATGGTTTAACACCCCAGTATTTTGTTATTTTTTTTCAAATTAATTTATATTTTTGATATATTTATTTTCACGTGACACTAAAAATAGTAATATCTTTCTAATGATATACTTATAACCTATCCATTAAACTTAGTGATAATAATATTAATAACTACATTTAAAATTTTATTTATAATTTTTTTATAGAAATAAAACATTTTTATAATGAATGATATAATATTTTGTAAAGTCCTTATATGTTTAAATATACTATGAACTACACTTCATGTCTTTCTATGAAAAATAATAAAATGAAGTTTAAAAAAATATGGAAATTTAATTTCATAAAATAAAATTCATTTCCTAATTTAAAATTCTTAAATTATCTTACAGTGAGTTTTTGGGACTTTTCTGAGAAACATCATTTTTTGATTAATAGTGAAAAATACTACTTTTTGGTTAAAAACTACATTTTTGTTTAAATAATTATTAATGTAAAACTATATTTTAAATTTGTTTTAGGGTCAAATTGGATCAATTATATATATATTAATATAATTTAGTTCATTAAAATCAATTTCACTTGGAAATTGAATATAAAAATATAATAAACCTTTGAGTTTATTTCTTCCTTAAAACACTGTAATATCGTCCCATCTACAAGATTAGCATTAATATCTATTTTTCCTCTTATGTGAATTTAATTTTTAAAATACAAAATAAACCACTATAATCAGAATAATATTTATATTATAATAATATCAACTTAATTTTTTACCAATAATTGTAGTAAAAGTGATTAAAACTAATCATAGTGATTAAAGTCATATTAATATTAATTGGGGACTAAACACTAATATTTGGAGGCCAAATGACATAGAAGATTTTTCAAAACTCATTTTTTGAACATATTATTTCCATAAAACTTCCATTATTTATTTATGTTAGTTTGGTATGACTTTTTTTAGGTAATATCATGTGTACACCTAACTTGTTTTCAAACATTCTAGGTGAGTCTTTTTCCTTACCTATAAAAGGACACCAAATCCCCCAATTCTCCACACCTCTCAAACCTATTAGGTCCAAAAAATATCTACCGAATATACTTAAAATATTTCATAACTTACTCTTTGTGGCCTCCCTTTAGGTATAAATTCTTCCAGTAAATCATTTTGGCATAAACCAAAAGGAGTTACCCGATTTAGTGGTAACACCATCTCTCATGCTCTTTTATTTTATGTTCCTTATCCACCAACTCCATTATCTTTATTCAATTATTTTATAACAAAACCAGTATAATAATTATACTATTATGTTTTTAGGCCAAGTATTATACCTACACTTACACACAACTCCATCTAAAGGGTAATAAACATACAGTTTATGTGTATGGAAAACTACTGCCTCATAAAACAAGGATTGTTAAATTTTTCCTTATCCCCTATCATGGAAGAAATTATGATGGAAATTATGTTTATATAATCCATATATTATATTTATTTATTCTTTAATATTTTTTATTCCATTTCACAACACATATATTTTTGCATTCCATTATGTATTAATATGATAATTTCGTTTGAGGAAGTGTGTACTATCGCCCCCTCAAAGCGATATGATTCATTTATACACTACATGGGTTATATTAAGGATGGGTTTAGTGAATATATATGATATATATGATATCATAAATATAATTTAATAATGATATATATATATATGTATGTATGTATTTTAATATTTCTTCTTTCAATGTGATAATTAAATTGAAATAGCATTCTTGCGTATTTACGGACTACCATCTCCATGAATGGTGTATTCCGTTTCATAATTATATATTCTATATAATATTATAATACACATATAAATTACATAAATTATATTTATATCATGGTTTAAATTCTATAAATAATTATATAAGTATAAGGACCAAAGTTATAAAAAAAGACAAACGTGAATAATAAAGAGAATATTACCTGAAGTAAAACCTTAACATATGATGGTATTATATATAATAATATTGTTATATTAAATATTTTAAATAAATTTATATTTATTATATAGGTGGTTTTAATGAGTACGACGAGAGTCAAGACACAAGGTATGGGGATTTCATGTCACTTTTTATTTCTATGAGATACATGTTATGTTCACCACTCTTTCATTTTTTGTGGTGTATGTACTACCCATTAATGTATTATATGTATCTTATACTTAAATTTATGGGTATTAATATATCTATTTTATGATCTTTCCTTTAGGGGTCTATGTTTCAAAAGTTACCAAATCGATAAATTAGTTTTGTCTCAATTTGCCTTCATTGAGACTCATATTTTATTATGCACCTAAATTCTATTTTGAGGGGTATATACTTCCATTTTACATGTTATATGATTAATTTAATTTATTTTATGATATTATATGCTTCATTTAATTGTTGTTTCTTACATGGATATTATGATCCAAAGTTACCAAGTTATATGTTTTTTTAGGCAATCTCATCATTTTTCTAGATTATTTTAGTTTTTTCTTACTTTGATGAAATATTTTGATCCATATCTCAGGAAAATTCATGAATTTTATTATCCTATGGTTATTAATGATTCATTTCTATATTGGTACCATTTATTCCACTCTTTAGTACATAATATAGTTAATAAATTGTTTTTATGAAATCCAAACTTTACTTTCACTTCGGTTGAAAATATGTCTTCCATTAAAATCATGTTTTCAAAAAAGGGTTTACAAGAATATTACACTATTATCCTATGATCATTAAAAGAAATTTTTACCCTTTTTTCTTTTTCCAATTTTTTTAATGGAATCTTCTTGTCGCTTTCTCAATGAGTCATTTTTCTATCCTTTTTATCTTGTAAAAGGAATGTTATTTCTACCTCATATGACTTGTACGGATTTATACACCACTATTACTTTGAAGCTTTCATTTCATTTTTAAAGGTAAATTTTAAAAAAAATGTTTTTAAAATATATTTTTAAATATATAGTTCTAAAAAAATATTCTTTTGTAATCTTTCAAGAAAAACTACTTTCACAATTTTTTCAAGATTCTTTTATAAGTTTACAATGAAAATGGTTTTCAAAATGATTTCAAGCCTTATTTATAAGTTTTCAAAGAATTTTCAAAGAAATGGTTTTCAAGACATTTTCAAGCTTCCTTCATATTTTTTCAAGAAAAAATGTTTTCAAAACATTTTCAGTCTTTATTTATAATTTTTCAAAGTGTTTTTAAAAAAAAGGTTATTAAAATTTTTTGAAGCTTATTTTATATGTTTTCAAGGAAAAAGGTTTTCAAAATGATTTCAAGAATTCCTTATAATTTTTCAAGGTATTTTTTAAGAATATTATTTTCAAATGGTTTTTTGAATTAAAAATCCTTTTTCGAAGAAAAAATGATATTTTCCTAAAGAAATGTTTTTGAAAGATATTCCAAAATTATTTTCCATCTAATATAAAATCTGTTGATGTTACACATGCCCTTTTAGAAAAAGATCTAAAGTTTCCATTCATATTTTTTCTATGAATGGGTTATTCTTAATGTCGTGGTCTTTATCAAACCTACTTCTCTTCTACAAGTTATATGTTTATGAAATTTATTTCTTCTTCATGGGTTATATGTTTATGGAATCCATTTCGCTTTCTTGGGTTATATGGTTATGAAATCCATTTCTCTTTCATGGGTTATATGTTTATAAAATCAGTTTCTCTTTTATGAGATATTTTTTTATTAAATCCATTTCTATTTCACGGGTTATTATTTAGATGATGTGGTTATTAATCTTTTATCTTTTTTCATAAGTTATGATAAGTTTACAAGTTTATGATACCCATTTCATTTCAGGGGTTATGATATGATTGTTTATGATTTTTTTGAAAATTAATGTATGATTTAACTATGATATAGGTGGTACCTATATCTCTCTTTAGTTCATTGGGTAAAGATTTATATCTCATGAGATAGACATGGCTGGAATGAGAAATTAAACTAGTTCAGTATTACAGGGCTGTAATGAGAATGAACTCGGTTCATTAATATAGAGCTGGAATGAGGGGTGAACTAGGTACTATAATATAGGGCTAGAATGAAGGGTGAACTCAGTTCAGTAATATAGGGCTAGAATGGGGTATGAACCGAGTTCAATAAATGACATTTTCCACTAAGATGGTCTTAGAAACAATTCCTTGACTACTATGGAAATAATTATATATACTTATGTGTCTACCACAAATCCATGTTTTATTCCTATGATATGATTTCACAGATTATGTTCTTTAATTCCTTAAAAATCATGTCTGATGAACTGCTAATATTTATGTCATTATTAATTTATATTATCTTTGATATACAAAGTATGATATTCAATTTTCATGATCATGTTCTCATACCCTTATGCTCATGATTATGCTTACATGTCTCACTTGTTTACCCTTACTAATCATCTGATCTCACAACATTATTGTGTTTTCTTTCCCTAGGTTATGAATAAAGGTATTTATTTGAAGTAATAATGGTGTAGAACTTTATGGGATATTTTGAATATCTTTCACTAGGATATAGGATTTTTTCCATGTTTCCAAAGACACTAAACTATTATAGTCCCCAAGTGTGTATTTATTTTAATGTACTGAATCTTCATCTAAAATTATGTAATATCCATGTATGTCAATCCTAGATCACTATAGTTGGCATCAAATGAAAGTTTTAGTCAACCTTTGGAAACTATGATGGGAACACCTTAGTGAGATCCCTAGTTATATTTCTAAGTATATGTCTAGGGATGTGTCTAAGGATAAGTATAAGGAAGAGATAAAATTTAGGAAATTGTCCTATAATTTTGGTAAAGGATAGAGTAAGTGGTTTCAAAACAATGCATCCCCATCTGGATACTACAAGTGGATGTGGATGAGGAATTTATGTACTTAGGGTTAATAACTCTGACAAGATGTTCCAAGATTGACTTGAGGTAATTTGGTGCACCACAATGGACATTTCTGCACACCTGGTTTGACACTCCCAAGGGATATACATTGGGAATTCACAAACTCTTCATGAACCATCATGAAGGTTTTAAATATAAGTTGGTTATGAATAACCTAGTATGAACTTAGGGTGTCGTATATTATGGAATGTGTCATGATTTAAACATACTATACATAAATTTTTTGTTGACTATGTTGTTTTCTAAGATGATAAGTAATTATCACACTATTCTACTAGTTTTAGTCAATGGCAGGGATAGGAAGAAACTATATTAACATTGAATGTGATGGATGATTTTTTTATGAGCAGTCAAGTGGGATGATCACTATAGTGGAAGATGTTGTGATAATGCCTAATCATTTTTCATGGAACATGATTAACAAAATTTACCTTAACCAACTCTCGGACTCACCGTGGAAGAGAAGGAAGGTGTTTTTTGAGAGTTAGGGTAATGGATACCATATTCAAAAGAATATTTTGTTTCCATTGTGTCAATAATGTGGAAAGAATCACATAATTGAATGTATTAGTGTAAAACAAATATGTTTTTCATTTAGAAATAAACATAAATCAAGTGATTGTAAGGGGAAAATAATGATTTTGGTTAATCAAATGGGTCAATATATTGGACTCCCTAAGAAATCATCTAAGGTCAAGTCTTTATGTATTGAATAAATGGTCATTATGAAACTCAATATCCCAAGAGGAAAGCTCTATAAGAGGATTAGAAAAGTGGTATGAGTAAAGGTTACATTTCTGATTATGAAGACTCCACTTATGAAATGTGAAATGAATGAGGTATTATGATGAGGTATCTATGTAAATGGATTAAGGATGAATTAATTGGTGTTTTTATATAATTTGGATTCAAGAATAAGGAAAGGTGAAATATATAAGGATTGTTCTTTTTATGTTTTTCTCTATGGATTTAAAATAAAATGTTTAATGGTTTCTATGGAATATAAAAGTTATATAATAGAGAGGTGATTTCCAGGGAAAACAAATGATTAAGGTAAATATAACCCTTAATATGTTCCTTGTATCATGATAATGTTTTTTGGACAAATATGTGTGGGATATGAATAAGTGAAGTGTGTGATAATGATTACCTTGGAACTAATTAAGGGCTTGTTGACAGGTAGATTATTCTATCACAGATGAAGTTTACAACATTTTTATATTTATGGAATAAATCAAATATACATTGATTAAGTAATCATGCAAGTTTTCAATAAGGATTTATGGTAATTAAGGTTATTACCATGTTTTGGAAGAATATATGATGAGGGTATTCACATGTTTGGAATATGACAACCAAGAGATACTTTTTGATATACAGTGGAATCAATTTTAACTTGTGTTCATGACTATATTCTTAAAAAAATTGGACTTTCATAAGGTTAATCATTCATGAAATGTATAAGTTAAACTTCATAAGAAGTATTTATGCATTGATATTATTTTGAAAACCTTGGTTAAAAGGCTATTTAGTGATTATACTTATTTCAAGGATGTCTATTTATTTATTTTTAAAATTATATTAGTTTGGTTTTAGAAAAGGAAATCATGTATGTAGGGTGAAAACCAATCAAGTTTAGCAATGTCGCGGGTCTTGAACCCATGACTAATGGATGATAAAGGTTTCATGCCTACCAGTGGCCTACATGATGTCATGGTTAATTTAAAAAAACATTTATTGAATAATTATTTATGATGAAACAATAGTGTTACTTTTTATGTTTAGATATAAAAGTGTTAACCATGTTAATTTTTAAGAATAGTTATTAATAAATAGTTATGCTTTTAATTATTCGATGGGCCATAAGTTATGGTCATATTGTATTTTATCACATCAGATATCAAAGTTAATATCTGGACGTCTATAACATAAAGTAATGGATGAATTAGAAATTGATAAAAGAAAAATTAAAGAATGAAATATTTTATATAGAAATATATCAATTAAGTATATTTCCTTATTTTCTTGATCAATAAAATAATTACTCAACATTTGGATAATGATAAAAAAATGTGTTGTTCTAATACCTTAATTTTTATTAAAATAGTGGCCTTATAAATCATCATAGACTTATGACTTTGAGACCTTAAACTTTTCATTTATCATACACTTGTTTTTGATTGATGGCCTAAATCACTCCATATAAATATTTATGTTTTTATCCATGCCCAATATTCACTCCCAACATATGTTATGCTATGTGGAAACCTAGTTATCTGTTACTTTGGGTAACCATTATGGTTCCAATATTCCTTTCTTAAGGGAATTTTTAACATTTATTTTTACGATGTGGGTTTCTATGAATGAAACTTTCAAGTATCAAACCATTGTTAACACAGAAAAATTTTGAGAGTAAAATTCATTTGAAGGGAGGTAGAATGTGACACCCCTAGATTTTAAATTATTATATATATATATATATATTAAAACCCTAATTAAAACATTTCTTTCATGTAACATAGAATTATATTGCACTACATGAAATACTGACTTGGATTGTTCTACACAAAATAACAACTTCTCTTTCACTTCCCACAATACTGACTTGGCGTATGTTACACGCAACACCGAGTTTCTATGAAGTGTCATTTTATTGTATTTTTTAAATGATATAATTATAAACTAGTTTTTAATCTTAGTGATATGAATATTAATAACTAATTTTCAAATATTTTCTATAATTTTTTTAGAGAAATAAAAATTATTGATAATGAAAGATATAATTCTTGGTAAAGTCTTTATATCTTTAAAAATACTATGAACTGCACTTTATGGCCTTTTATGAAAAACAATAAAATTAATTTAAGACACATATAGAAATTTAAATTGATAAAATAAACTTTATTTTTGAATTTATAATGCCAAAATTATCTTTGCATAAATTTTTGGTATTTTTTAGAGAAATTTTATTTTTTGATGAATAGTGAAAAATAATACTTCTTAGTTAAAAATTCCATTTCGTTTAAATAATTATTAATGTAAAATTGAATTTTAAATTTGATAAAATGTCACATTAGATCAATTATATATCTATTAATAATATTTATGTCATTATAATCAATTTCACTTTGAAATTGGATATAAAAACTTAATAAACTTTTTAACTTCTTTCTACGCACCTTAAAAACCTATAATTTTGTCCCATCTAAAAGATTAACATTAATAATAATTTTCTATTTATGTGAATTGAATATATAAAAACTAGAATACACCATAGATTCTAATAATATCAACTTAATTTTTATACAAAAATATTAGTAAAAGTGGTTACAATTAATCACAGCGATTAATGTCACCTTATACTTAATTAGGGGATAAACCATAATAATTGGAGAACAAATGACCTATAAACATTTCCAAAACCCATTTTCTGGACTTATTATGTCCATAAACATTATATTATTGATTTATGTTGGTTTGTAATGACTTTTTATAGGTAATAACATGTGTACACCTAACTTGTTTTCAAAAAATCCAAGTGAGTCCTTTTCATTCCCTATAAAACGCCACCACCTATCCCTCTTCTACACACCTCTCAAACCTATTTTATTTGACAAATATCTTAAAAATATAATTCTAAAATAACTCCTTTGTTCTTTAAATCCTCATTTTGGGTATAAATTCTTCCAATGAAGCCTTTTGGCACAAACAAAAGGAGTAACCTGATTAAGAGGTAAAGTCTTCTTTCAAGCTCCTTTCCTTTATTTTCCTTTTACACCCCCTACACTCTCTTTATTCCATTATTGTATAACAAAACCAGTATCATAAATTTACTATGATTTTTTTATGCTAATTATTCTACCTACACTTACACACGCATCCATCTAATGGGTAATGAACATATTCTTTATGTGTACGGCGAACTACCGCCTCACAAAATGATGATTGTTCAATTTTTCCGTAACGCCTCTCATGGTGGACATTATGATGGAAAATATTTTTATATATCTAATATGTTATATTTATTATGTATCTAATACTATTTATTCCTTTTTAAAATACATATCATTTTACTTTCCATTTTGTGTTAATACGATAATTTCGTTTGAGGAAGTGTAGACTACTTCCCCCTCAAAGCGATATGATACGTGAAAACACTACATGAATTGTATTAAGGATGGTTTTAATGAATATATATGATTTATATGGTATAATAAATATATTATAATAATTATATATATATATACATATATTTATTTTAATTTATTTTCTTTTAACATGACAATTAAATGAAAATAGTATTCTTGCGTATGTACGGCTTACCATCTCCATGAACGATGTATACCATTTCATACTTATATATTTTATAGATTATAATAATACACACATACTATATATAATTTTTATTTATATCATGTTTACCTTCTATATTTCATGATATATGTATGAGGACCGAATATATAACAAATTAAGACACAAGTGAGGAATAAAATGAATATTACCAAAAGTGAAACCTTAACATATGATGGTTAACAAGCCGGTAATATAAGGTCATAATAAACACATGTTTGGTATTATATATAATAATATGGTTCTATAAAATATTTATAATAAATTTATTTTTATTATAAAGGTGGTTTTAACAAGTACGACAACAGTCAAGCCGCAAGGTAAGATGATCTCATCTCACTTTTTATTTCTGTGAGATACCGGCTATGTTTACCACTCTTTAATTTTTTTTAGTTTATGTAATGAAAATTATTTTATCATATGTATCATATACATAAATTTATTGGTATTAGAATATCCATTTTATGATTTTTCTTTCATGGGGTCTAAGTTTCAAAAATTACCAATTCGGTAAAATAGTTTTGTCTCAATTTGTCTTCATTGAGACTTATGTTTTGTAATACACCTAAGTTCTATTTTGAGGTGTATATACTTCCATTTTACATGTTAGAACATGAATTTACTTTATTTAATGATATTTTAAGCTTCATTTAATTTCCAATTCTTACTTGTAGAGTATGATCCCTAGTTACCAAGTTATAAGTGTTTATTGAGACAATCTCCTTGCTTTTGGAGATGGTTTATGTTTATTCTTTATTTGATGAAATATTATGATCCATATCTCAAGAAAATTTATTAATTTTATTCTCCTATTGTTACTAATTATTTATTCATATATTGGTACCATTAATTCCACTCTTTTTTATATAATATAGTTAATATATTTTTTTAAGGAAGCCCATATTTACATTTTTTCGGTTAGAAATCTATGTTCCATTAATAACATGTTTTCCTGAAATGGTTTCGAAGAATATTATATTATTATCCTATGATCATTAATATATATTTTTACTAATATTTTCTTTTTCCAATGTTTTCAATGGAATCTTATTATCACTTTCTAAACGAGTCATTTTTATAACATTTTTATCATGCAAAAGGAATGTTCTTTTTACCTCGTACGACATGTGTAGATTTATCCATGTTTAGTCCTTTGAATATTTCTTTTCATGTTTAAAGGTTAACTTTTAATAAAAAAAATTTAAAGATATTTTCAAGTAAATGGTTTTCAAACTGTTTCCAATCTTCTTTTATAAGTTTTCAAGGAAAATTATTTTCAAAATTATTTCAATAATCATTTATAAGTTATCAAATTGTTTTCAATGAAATGGTTTTTAAGAAAATTTCAAGATTCATTTACATGTTTCTAAGTAAAAAAGTTTTGAAAATTTTTTCAATATTTCATTATATGTTTTCAATGATTTTTCAAATAAAAAGGTTTTTCAAATGATTTGAATCATATTTTATATGTTTTCAAGGAAAAAGGTTTTCAAAATTATTTCATTTCTTATTTTTAAGTTTTCAAGATATTATATAAAAAAATTATTTTTAAATGGATTTATGCATTAAAAAGCATTTTTCAAATAAGAAAGGATATGTTCCAAAAGAAATGTTTTTGAAAGATAATTAAAAGTTATTTTCCATGTAATATGACATCTGCTAATGTTACACATGCTCTTCTAGGAAATGATTTAAAGGTTCCATTCATATTATTTATATGAATGGGTTATTCTTAATTTAATAATCTTTATCAAACTTGTCTCTCTTTCATAGGTTATGTATTTATGAAATCTGTTTCTCTTTTACAGGTTATATGTGTATAAAATCCATTGCACTTTCACATGTTATATGTTTATGAAATGTTATTCTCTTTCACGGTTTATATGTTTATGAAATCAGTTTCTCTTTCACGTATATATTTTTGTGAAATCTCTTTCTCTTTCATAGGTTATTCTTTAGATGAAATGGTTATGAAACCTATTTCCTTTGAAAAAGGTTATGATATGTTTAAATTTTTATGCTACCCATTTCATTTCATGTGTTATGATATGATTTTTTATGATTTTGAGGAAAATGTATGCATGATTTAATTGTGAGATGAGTGAGACCTATATCTATCACCAATTAATTGGGTAAAAATTTATATCTCATGAGTTAAAAATGTCTAAAATGATAAAAGACCATGGTTCATTATTGTGGGGAAAGAATGGTAAATGAACTTGGTTTGGATGTATAGGGATGAAACAAGATTTGAACTCATTTCAGTAATATAGGGATGGAATTATGGGTGAACTTGGTTCAGAAAAACAGGGCTGGAAGGGGGTGTGAACCTAGTTTATTAAAGGACTTTTTACACTAATATGGTCTGAGTTGTAATGCCTTGACTACTATAGAAATTATTAAATATTCCTAGGTGTCTGCCATAATTCAACCTTTTATTCATCTGATATTCTTGCATATTTTTTTATTATTTATTTTTTTAAGATTCATGGCTTATAGAATTCCAATATTTATGCCATTTTTCATGTATATGATCTTCGATATGAAGGATATGCTCTTCTATTTTTATGATCTCGTTCTCATGCCTTTATTCTCAAGATTATGATTACATAACTCCCTTTTTTACCCTTACAAAGAATTTAAACTCACTCCTTTCTTATTTTTCCTTTCCCTAGGTTGTGAAGAAAGGTTTTAGAGATAATTAATGAAGGTGTAGATTTTTATGAGAGATTTTGAATATCTCTCACTAGGTTAGAATATTTTCTTTCCATGTTTCCAAAGACACTAAACTATTATGAACCTCATACATGTATTTTTATAATGTATTGAATATTAATCTAAAATAATATAATATTCATGTATTTCAAGCCTATGTTGCTATAGTTACAAACCTTATTTATTCATTTCCATCCACTTAGAAAAAATACATAAATTTTATCGTGTGTTGTGTGGACTACCGCCTTAATGAAGAGACATATTTAATTTTTTACCACTACCTTTCTTAAATAGTTATAAGGGTGAAATAGAGGAATAAATTTGAAATATAAAATATTATTATAATTATGAATAAAATATAATAATCTAACTTCTTTCCCTCTCAATTATCAATAAATGAAAATGTTAATTTGTTGGTGTGCAGACTATCACCTCCAAAAAGTAATATATATTGGTTTTTATTTAGTTTCATTATTATTTATTAATTACTATTAAAATATGACTAAAAAACAAAAAATTATATTAAAACATTATTATTCTATAATAATTATATTATTCTCAAAAGTAACCACTTTCATTATCTTAATCATGTATTTATTATGGTATGTTCATGTTTACCTCAGTCTAGCCACCTACTTGAGAAATGATTTTAAATAATATCATGAATTACTATGAGAAATTAATTAATGACGGTAAATTTTATAAATAGGAAAATAAATTTTTTGTTTTGATTCCAGAATGGTAACATTAATTTTAAACTCATTAATTAATATACCAATATTCGTTCATGAAAAAAACACTAAAACATGCTCATATTAGGTTTCAACATTAGGATCGTAACAAAAACTCCAATAAAATGAAAGTATAACATTATAAATAACTATAAAACAATAATTAAATTGTATTTTATGATATTTTAATGATGAAATTTGGGAAAATAATGAAGAATAGTTTTACTTTTATGAATATAGTTTAAAATAATCAATATTACTCACACATGATATTGAAAGTAGATAATAATTTACTAATATACATGTAGAAAAAAATGATAAATAATATTAATAAAAGTTTACATATATTAATAATCTTTTAAAATATGTTATTAATATAGTTAATTAATTTATACATGATATTCAATCACTTTAGTGGAAGTTAATAATTAAGGTAAAGGGTTTTTTGTCTCAATTATTACTCTTTAAGTCCTGTTGTGTTTTGTGAACCATTTTTTCTTTTATATAATGTTCATTTGATTTAATTACCATGAAATTATATCACTATAATTTTTGTCTAATTCATGGGATATAATAATCCAAATCGAGATCCTTTCTATATTTGGATTTCAATTCAAGTGTTACCCAAGTCGTAAGGGTTTATTATCACAAATATTTACTTCATGAAACATATTTTATATTATACACCATTTTTATTGTGTAAGGTATATATACTTCCCCTTTAAAAAAATTTATCATGACCCTACAATTAATCAAAAAAATTACTTATTTTATTTGAAATCATATCCTTTAAGGGGTTTTTATTCAAAAATTTCTAAATTCATAAGCATCTTTCGACTCTATTTTAAATTCCATGATACATGATTGATATTAGTCCCCATATTATATTTTATATAGTTTACTAAATTCCCTATTTCATTCAAGTATAATTAATATTATTTTATTGTATCTCAATTTTGTTTTATTGAGATATGATTCGTATTCACCACTTATTACCTTTTTGTGGTGTATATATTACCCATGGATTAATTTATAAATAATATCATAATATTTTTCCCTATGGTACTAAACTTTCATAAATCAATCACTGGATTCATTTTTCTAAATCATCCTCTGTTATAGGCATGATTTTTATCTCAATTCCTTTCCTCTATGAATACCCTATTTTTCATTACATTGTTTGAAGGGAAATCGCTTAGATAACTATACATTTATTGATTAGTGAAATTATTTAATTAACCATATTTCACTAATAAATATGGTGTTAGTTTGGTGGATTATTGCATATAAATATATTCCATTAATTTACTAGGAAAATATTGAAAATTCATATACTTATTATTTAAATATAGATTTTTATTGAATACTAAGTAATATTGGTTATAAAATTTATAGTTTACTCATTACATAATATAACGAATAAATAATAATTAATTAGTATTGGGTGGTTGTAACATCTCATTAACTTTTTGATAGGTATGTTTTAAAAACTTGTCACGGTTTTCCTTTTTCATTGACAAGGTAGGTCCAAGAAGGAAATGGGACGACACCTATAATGGTGACGTCAAAGATTTGTGGGGTTCTTAGAAAAAAACCAGCATGTTCTGTAGTCTTTTGATGATTTACAAGACGTGTAATTGTTAGATGGTATGTGATTATTATATAATCTATAATACCAAATTTAGGATCGAATATATAAGTTTGAGACTCTAAAATACAAGAGGGGGATGAATTGTACTTTAAAAAATCCTTAAGGAAATTTTCCATAACCAAATTTCACAACACCTCAAAGTTCTAAAGACTTTCTTGATTCCAGAAAAGTGATTCCGGAAATGAAACTTAACAAAAGTTTACACCAACTATGATTCTACCTTAAAGCGTATAGAATCTAAATAAAATAGAGTACATGTAAGGAAGTATAAGAATTTTATACTTTCCTTAACAATACAAAATGCAGCGGAAAAACAAAGTACTAAAACTACAAATAACAAACAATAACTCTTTAACCCAAAGAGAAGGGTATCCAACAACCTAGGATAAGAGGTCCCTTGATTTATACTTTTAAGAAAGTTTGTCTTACCCACACTAGGGTAATCCCTCGATACGATGATTTGATTCTATCTTGCTATCCCCGAAAGCCCTCAACTATCAGGTAGTCGGCACCTATGTATTCCTCAGTATGGAAGTCCTCAACTTCAAGGTATTGGAACCTATTTCTTCTTATCCCCAGAATCCCTCGATTGTACATAGCAACAATCATAGTCTCACGAAGGAAGTATTCACAAGGCAATGTTTTAACAAGTTGTTCAAAATTTCTGCATGAAGCTTTGAGAGTTTATAAGAGCCTCTCTCTCTAGAAATCACTTCAACAGCATGTAAGAACCAACTTCAAAGATGTTTTCTAGTATTGTAGCTTCTTTTTAAATGAGCTCTTATTTATAGGCGAAGATCCAACGGTTGGCTCCCTCCTCCAACAGTCATATTTCTCCTTGAATTTTGGAGGGACCTGTACACGTGTCACTCAACCAACAGTTAGTTGATAACTAAAGGCATGACATCGTTTTATATTATAACATGTGTAAGCATGAGTAAAACTGAATTTCGGAATGAAAGTAAATAAAAGTTAGGAATGTATGAAAATTATTAAAGTTCATAGTCTAACTTAAAATAGAATTCGGAGTCTATAATAAAGAGATATTCTGATTCTATTTTGTAGGAATTAGGAACCTGACTTTTATAGAATTCTGGAGTCTGAGTTTCAAGGAAATTCGGAGTCTGGATTCACAAGAATTTGGAACCTGAACTTACAGAGTCCGGAGTCAAATTAGTAGAATATCAAATTCGAACTTATAGAAGTTCAGAGTCAAACTCATAGAAGTTCGGAGTTGAACTCATAGAAGTTCGGAGTCGAACTCATAGAATTTAGAGTCGAAATAGTAGAAGTTTGGAGTCGAACTCATAGAAGTTCAGAGTAGAACTCATAGAAGTTCGGAGTCCAGAATTTGGATTTTTAATTAAAATGCTTCATATCTAAGTATTATATGATTCTGAGGTTTTTATTTATAATCCTAATTTTGCACTTAAAAAATGTGATTGAACAATGAAAACAATGTAAGGATAAATTTCCTTGGGGAAGTAAATTTTCTTTATGAATTTGAAACAAGGGGTAAAATGAGATTTTCCTTAAGATAAGGTGTTTGTGATTTTCAAAACATGAAGGAATGGAAAAGTCATAAGGAAAACCTTATTGACTCAACAATATCTCCCTTTTTGGAAAGCACAAACATCCCTATGAAAAAATAATAAAAGGACTTAGAAAAAATTAAAACTTATATCCCTTTACATATGGACAACGATGAATACGAATAACTCCCCCTTAGGATTTGTAACTCTAAGTATTGTATTCTGGATTTTCCGAAATGGGAATTTTCTTGATTATGTAAATTTCTTGTACTGAAAAACTCCTCCTTAGATTAACTCCCCCTTACTTAGGGATACCTCTTTTACTTATGAACATTTTTCCTTCTATCCTTTAGATTTTTCCTTCTTCATTTTTAAGTTCTTTTTCCTTCTATCACTTTGTGATTTTCAAAAATATTTTGAGGGAATGGAAATGAAATATGGTACCTAGGATATTAGTAAATACAACCAAACAAAACAAGAAACCAAAATTCTATTATAATTGGAAGAATTTTTACAAGGAAAATCAAATGCAACAAAAGATAAGATTGAGTCTATTTTGTTTCCTTTTCCTTGGGAAAGAGCTTCTTTATTATTGTCTTTATCTTTTTGAGCTCTTTATGATACTCCTTTGATTTATTTTCTAAGGTTGTGATTCTATTTTCTTGAGCCTTCATGGATTCTGCATGAGCCTTCATTAACTCCTCTTGCTTCACTATCTTCTATTCCATCTCGGTTCGGAGATCTCTTTCTGATTTCAAACCTTGAGCAATATAATTCAGCTTTCCATTTAGATCTTTGACATCTTGAATCCGAGTATTTTTCTCTAGGTTCAGCTTATCCAGAAAATTGTCTGAATGACTTTTCATTTTGGCATCCTCAGTACCTAAAGCTTCCTTAACCTCTAGTTGGAATTGATCAATCTCTTCCATATCTTCAACAATATTCATTGACCATAGAGTTATTTTTCTACAAGACTGTTTGTGGACATCATAGTTTATAAAAAAATTCTTATGTTCTACATCAATCTTCACAAAATTATCCATTACATTAATAAAGATTATGACTTCTGATTCATGTTGTGTTGAAGCATCTGACATCTGGAGTCTATTTTAGGAAAGATCGGAATGTTATCTACCAATTTATTTAGGGACTCAACCACAAAATCATGTCCCAATGTAGATGACTCTGAATCAAACAAATTTCTAGGAGATTGTTCTTCTTATATTTTCCACCAGATTCCTTTTAGAATATACTCCAACTTGATTCTTCCTTATGATATCTTTCATTGGGGTGTCAATAAGCAATTTCTTACCCTTGTTGATTTTTGTTATGACTTCCTCATCAGGATATTCATGTTCACTTCTGGAAAGTTGAACAATATTTTCTTCATCAACCTTTTCTTTCTCAGCCTCAATATCTTCTGGATGGATAAAGTCATGATTAGGACTTTCTTCTTCATATGTCCAGTTCACTTACACATCACCCTTCTCTTCATCTGCGGGTGTAAACAATTTTGAGGATCCGGCTTGAGAAGTCTGGAGTGAAAACCTCTCGGAAGCACTTTCCTTTTCATTATACTCTTCAACTATCATTAACAAATCTTCTGTCTTTTCAAAGCTTTGAGCTTCCGGAAATTATTCCACATATTCCTTTTCAAAATACTGCTCTTTGAGTGTTTTCGGAGTGAAGAAATTTTTCCCCAGGGTTTCAGGTAAAGGTTCCACTAAAAAAGACTTCAGCACCGGAATATTTTCAGATGCAACCTCAGTATCCCTCAAAAGGGATTTCATGATTTCTTCCTCAGACATCTTCTTCTTCAACTTCTTTTCTTTGGATTTATTTTCTATCTCTTCAGTGGTTTTCTCTTTCAAGGCCTTAGACTCAGCAGGGTCTAAGCCAAACTATGGATCCCCTTCTTTCCTCTTTTCCTTGAGCTCTCTCCACTTTGCTAGAACCTCATCTGGGTAGGATTTTTTCTTTTCTGGTTTAGGAGGTGAGGATTCGACTTCCTTAGACATAAGAGTTTTACCTTCAGATTCTACTTGTTTCAACTTGCTTTTATTGCCAGGCTTCTTGGATGGTTCATCTTTTTCTACATTTTCTGGAACAGCTTATACCTCCTCCTCTAGAAGATCATAGAACTCACCTATCTGTTTTGAGAAACCAACTTTCATTCTCTTCATAGTGTCATCACTGATCAGCATCACCTTGCAATTTCTCGTCTTGGAGGTGCAAGAAACCTTGAAAGAATCAAGACACTGAATAATAATCTTGGAGAGAAGAGCAGGATACATAATAATTTGAGCTTTCAAATTCCCATTCTTTATGTTCTAAACCGTAATAAGAATTTCCTCATCAAATTGATCTTTCTTAGATTTACCAAGAAATATGAGATTTAAATATCACTTTTCTTTAAGTTATCCTTGTCACCTCTTCTCGGTATGAAAAATCCTTGAACCCACAACTGTAGAATCCTATAGTTGGTAGACAGATGGGAAATATTTGTAGTCTTGACTTTTTTAAGTCCATGTAATTTCATATCCTTCACTTTGATGAAACTTCCTTGCACATCTGATAGCTTATGGGAGAAAATTTTGGATTCTCCGTCATATTAGAGCCCCACCAAGCTCATAGCCTTGGTGTAAGAAAGCTTGTAAGTCTTGACATAGCTCTTAAAGGAGAACTTTTCTCTACCATCTTCATCATAGAAGGAATCATACACATAAAATTCTATAAGAAAATACATATAAACAATATCCTGATTCCTTGGTTTCGATATGCAGAAATATTCCCATACATTGAGATTGATATTCTTAGAAATAAGAGAATCATACTTTCTGAAAAAAGTTCGGATGGACCAACCTTTCCCTATAGACTAACCAACTTGAGATTGGATTCATAGTAGACATTTCTTGAGAAGTTTCTTCTACAGACATTCGGAATGGAGGAGCACTGAAAGATTTGAAATGGTCTTAAGAAGGAAGGGAAGAATTTCAACATGCGAGAGCTTGAAATCGATGTGCGCCAACCATCGGGGGTCCCCTTTATATAGGAAAATTAGGTGACCTTTCAGCTTCCAAAACCCATCTAATGGTTGAGAATAATTTTGATAAGATCTAATGGTTGGAAAACTAACCACAAGGAAATCTTGAATCCGATCTTTTGAGGTTTTAAGAAAAAAATTCAGATTTTATGGAAAAATGAATCCGAAAAAACACAAAATAAAATACCCGCATAAAAAATATGATTAGGAAAACTTAATTAAGAAGATCATATCTTTTAGACTGCTAGGAAGATTATTTGTAATAGGTGGTATTCTTCATGAAGAAAATTTGTCTCCGAAAATCATTCTATTAAAAAAAACATAAAGTTGAAAAGTCTATTGCAAAAACATTGAGTACCAAAACTCTATTACGAAAAGTATGAGTCTGAAAAATCCATTACGAAAACCTTCATAATGAAAATTTCCATTGCGAAAAATTCATTGCGAAAAGTTCCAATACGAAAACTTCATTATGAAAATTTCCAGTACAAAAACTTCATTACGAAAATTTCCAGTACGAAAACTTCATTACGAATGTTTACAGTATGAAAACTTCATTACGAAAGGTTCCAGTATGAAAAATTCTCATTACGAAAGTTACAGTTCTGAAAATTTCTGTTACAAAAATTTAAGGTCTGAATAATTCAATTATGAAAACATCAGTTCTGAAAATTTCATTAAGAAAATTTTCAGTTCCAAAAAATTTCATGTTGAAAAATTTAGAAAAACTAGCTACGAAAAAATCTTTTGAAAAAGTTTCAAGCAGATGTGCTCCCCCTATGAAAAAGAGCTTATTACTGTAAGGAGAGTGGTTCAACGGAAAGTTAATGGAGGAAGATTACCTTTCGGTTATCATCCCTAAATTCTGTTTAATGTATTCAAATCTTTCATAGGGTAAAGATTTTTTGAAAATGTCATCAAGTTTATCTTGTGTTACGATAGACTAAGGAATGATATCTCCTTTTAGTGTGTGATCCCTAAGAAAGTGATGCCTAATGTCTATGTGCATTGGAAAAGAGTGGTGTAAAGGGTTTTTACTAAGGGAAATGGAACTTGTATTATCACAAAAAAATTTGTCTTTTGGTAAAACTCATACCATAGTCTGTGAGTGTGTGTTGAATCCAGAACACTTGATCACAACAACTTCCAGCTGCTACATATGCAGCTTCAGTAGTGGATAGTGATACATAATGTTGCTTCTTGCATGACCAAGAAACTAATTAATCTCCTAAGAAATGACGTGTTTCAGATGTACTCTTTCTATCTATTCTACACCCACCAAAGTCAGCATCTGAAAAACTTTTTAAGATAAAATCATTTCCAGAAGTATAAAATAGTCCAAGATCCATGGTTCCCTTTAAGTAGCGAAAAATTCTCTTCACTTACTTTAAATGAGATTCCTTAGGATTGGATTGATATCTAGCACATAAGCATATTGAAAACATCAAGTCTAGATGACTAGCTCTCTAGTATAGTAAGCTTCCTATCATACCTCTAAAAGATGTTTGATCTACTGGTTTCCCAGCTTCATCAAGATCAAGTGTGTTTGAGGTACCGATTGAAGTACTAATACTTTTAATGTTTTCATATCCATACTTTTTGAGAATATATTTAATATACTTTTTTTGAGATATATAAGTTTCTTCTGGTTTTTGAGAAATTTGAAAACCAAGGAAAAATGTTAACTCACCCATCATACTCATTTCAAACTCAGATTTCATTAGATCTACAAAGGAATTAGTTAGAGATTGATGAGTTGAACCAAATATAATGTCATCAACATATATTTGAACAATCAAAACATTTTTCTTATCTTTCTTTATAAAAATGGTTGGATATGCATTTCCCTTAACATACTCATTTTGAAGCAAAAACCTGTAAGTCTTTCATACCAAGCTCGAGGGGCTTGTTTAAGGCCATAAAAATCATTGATAAGTCTAAAAACATGATTAGGATGTTTTGTGTCTTCAAATCTAGGAGGTTGTTCAACAAAAACTTCCTCTTGAACATAACCATTAAGAAAATCACATTTCACATCCATTTGAAAAAGGGTGAAATTGAATAATGCTGCAAAGGCAAGTAAAATACAAATAGATTCAAGTATAGCTACTGGAGCATAGGTTTCTTCATAGTCTATTCCTTCTTGTTGATTGTAGCCTTTAGCAACCAATCAGGCTTTATTCCTAATGATGACTCCATTTTCATCACACTTATTTCTGATGACCCATTTTACTCCAATTACAGAAGTTTCCTTAGGTCTTTCAACCAAGGTCTAGGCATTATTCCTATCGAATTAATTTAGTTCATCTTGCATGGATTTTATCCAATAATCATCACCTAAAGCTTCATCAATGCTTTTTGGTTCCAATTGGGAAAGGAATCCTAGATGTTCTACTTTATTTCTTAAGGAACATTTAGTCCTTACAGGTTGATTTGCATCACCAATGATACTAAAACTAGGATAATTATTAAGAAACGACTGATTTGGGTTTTGAAGAACTTGTTCATCAACATATGCTAGCAAATCTTCTGGGTTAAATGTTTCAAAAGTATCTTCTTGAACATTTTCCTTTTCAAAAAGATTTTCTATCATAGGTTGATAATCAGTTTTTTAAAACACATCTGAGGATGGAGATTGTGGTTTTTTGAAAACAAAGGGATCAGTTTCATCAAATTTTACATGTACTATTTCTTCAACAGTACATGTGTTTTTGTTAAAAACTCTATATGCCTTAGAAGTTGTGGAGTAGCCTATGAAAATTCCTTCATCAGATTTTGTTGCGAATTTTCGTAAGTTATCTTTAGTATTCAGAAGGAATACTTGGTAGCCAAAAACCTTAATGTAGGAAAGTCTCGGTTTTATACCATTCCATAACTCATAAGGAGTTTTATTAAGAAAATGTCTAATTAAAACTTGATTTATAGTATAACAAGTAGTACTTACAGCTTCAGCCCAAAAATGTTTTGCTACAGAATAATCACTCAATATGGTTCTAGTTATCTCTTGAAGAATTCTATTTCTTCTTTCAACAACACCATTCTATTGAGGTTTTCTGGGTGCTGAGAAGTTGTGAGTAATACCTTTTCTACTACAAAAAGTTTCAAAATCATAATTACGAAATTCTCCTCCATGATCACTATGAATATTTTTCAATAGAATGTTTTCTCATTTTTGACATGGGCTCCAAAACTTTTGAAATAAGAAAAATCATCAGACTTCTTTGAAAGAAAATAGACCCATGTAAATCAAGAGTAATCATCAAATAAGACAAATACACAATACTTTCCCCCAATACTTCTGGTTTGTGTTGGATAAGAAAAATCCATGTGCACCAACTGTAGTGCATCAGTTGTTGAGACGTCACCAATTGATTTAAAACCTGATTTATGTAACACCCTGAGTTGTAAATTAAAGACTTATTTAGTATTTTATTAATTCAATTGTATGTTTAATAAATATGTTAATCAATATTAAATTCATATAATGACAATTTACAAAATGAATTTTTATTAAATTCCACTTTTCTAAAATGTGAAATTATTATGAATAAATATATAGATATATGATTTAAAAATATCACTTATGAAATTATTTTTAAATGATATGATATACACATATATATATTTATATGGTGTAATATAAAATGAATTAAAAAATTAAAACGATAATTGAAATAAATAAAAATAGAATAAGAAATCGTGTTTGATGGTTTTGTTTGAATGTATAGTGTCGCGTTGAGGAAGGCTTTGAAGTCACGGGCTTCATTTCGGGAGGATAGCCTCAGAGGGAGGCTTAGATCGAGTGAAAATGAATTCGGCGAGGGTGGATATGAGCTCAAACAAGACCATTTGTATGCGCAGTGGTCGAACCCAAGGAAGGAGGTCCAGATCTAGATCTGGATCTGAGCTCGAGCCTTTTGGAGTCGATGTTGAAGTTCTCGGTTCGAGACAAAATCTTTTCTACAGCCGATTTCAAGTCATGGTTAGGGTTTCTTGCTTATGTGATGTTGATTTATCTCTTTTCGTTTGTCCAGATCTGTAAGTAGTTCTTCTTTAATTAAATTTTGTTATCCGAATCTTCCGTAAATCCAATTTTCTATTTTTCAGTTATTCCTGTCGACATCCATTTATGGATATCATGAATTTTTTATTTCATCAAACAGATCTATACATCTGATTTTTGTATCGATTTTTCTTTAATTCCATTAGATACAGATTATTATATTTTGTTTGTTATCCATTTTTTGTCTAATTCAGTTTCACGTCATTTTCTAGAAACTGCTTCATGTTTGCATTGAGATTTATTTATTCAATCCACCATTGATTTGCTTTGTTTTTTATCGAAATTGTCAAAAAAAACAGATATGATGGAGATATCATAATTTGATTTTTTTGGACTGTATGTATAATGATTTAATAATGCTTAACGACTTGTCAATTTTTCTATGTAATTTTTTCAACTAGTTATGTTTCTTCATATTCATCCTCATTCATTGAATTCTATTTGATGTCATTTTCATATTGTATTCAAATTTCATTTAATCTATGATAAATGAGAATTTAATTTAACACTTGAGAACTTCTATTTATAAAGCAGTTCTCTTCTATAATAAGGGATACTATGAGTGTGTGGTGTGTAAGGCCGGCAAGGCAAGTAGTAGCTAGTTTCCGTCTTTTCCCCTTAGTATATTTTCTAATGCTAAGTGTATAAGAGTTGAGTAGTGCCAATCGGAAGAATAATTCGTCTACGTATAAAACTAGTAAGGGATTTTGTAAAAAAAAAATTGACAACTCTTTTTTTTCTTTCCTAAAATTATAATTATGTAAGGGACTTTTTTTTCAAATACTCACTCTATTCGGGATTATTTTTATTGATTGATTTATTTGAAGTACAATTTTTTTGTTATGATTTTAAATGCATATTTTTTTGTAAGGGACCCCTATCTCTTTATCTCATGTTATAATTTTTTTTAAAATTTTAAAAAATTCCATTATTATTTTAGAAAGGAATTGTTTTATTAGATTTTCAAATTAATCTATTTCCATAATCTTAGAAGGGAAAATTAGTTTATTTATTTCAAAGTTATGATTTTCATTTTCATATTATGCGTACAGGGTATTTGTATTAAAACATATTTTAGGATTAATTTATATATATATTAAAGGTGGTTACATCATACTAAAAGAATTTATCAATTGTTATAGTTAAATTTTTAATTTTATGTTTTATTAAATCATAATTTTGTTTAAAAGTAGTCCATTTTTTTAGGAATGACCGTATTCGAAAATTACATATGTCATTTATGAAATTGATTAATTTCAAGTATATGTTTATGCTTGCTGGTTTGATATTGGCATAAAATCCATGTTCTTCTTTCATATATATAAATTTATATATATCAATGGAATTAGGTTCTTAAAATATATATATATATATATATATATATTCATGAAAGAGTCACTATGAAATGCTATTGATAATTTCATGTGTGACATTAAAATTGCATGTGATTATTAATAGTTTATATATTAATTAAATTATTTCATAAATAAAAGTAATTAAACAAGTATGTCGTTGGAAATTTTTACTCAATATTCCATTTTAAAAATGGTTGAAATTATAACAATATGAAAATCATGTATTTCATAAAATGTTTAGATACATGGATTTCTATGAAAGGTATGCGAGACAAAAGTTTGATTAGAACCAAACATGAAAGTGTAATGGAAGTTCATATGTATTTATATATATATACATACATACATAATCATATATATATAGATAAGTGTAATAGGTATTTTAATGCAGTTAGATGTTTCCAAAATTTAAAACTCCAGTGAAAATTATACATAGGTAAGGAAAGCTAAAAAAATATTTTATAAAGAAAATGGTGCTTGAACTTTGTAAATATGATATGGAATTGGATAATGATTCAATCCCTCAAGTGGGTAGGCCCAAGATAGACTTCAAATTTTAAGTGGCCTCAGTCATTTTTTTAAGAGCTTGCCTAATATTTTCAACTGAATCACTAAATTAGTTTAAAACTGTTTACGAAGTATAATTGTTTTTGAATGAATTATTTTACAAATGTATTTATAATAGAATATTTCAAATGTATTTATCGAAGTGATATTTTAAAAAAAATTATCAAAGGTTTTCAAAAACACCTTACTGAGCAATTGAATGCTCGCCCTTTATTTGAAAATGTATTTTCACAGGTATCATATGAGATCATCATAGATGTCATTGCTTTTGGAATTAGCGCACGTGGAAGCATCATGGACAGTTGTTTTATTTTTTTACAACTCTGATAAATTTAATGCTTTTTCTAATCCTCCAGAACCTAGACTGGTAAAATATCCTCATTTTTTTATAGTGTTGTGAAATTTTTCAGTTTCAATTATAAAAAAAATATTACACTGCATATTTAAGCATTGAGTCTAGAAGAGCAAGCTCGGGGTGTTATAATTGGTATCAGAGGAATGGTCTAGACATATTTGGAGATTATATGTTGTCTTTTGAAGATAATAAAATCTACAAAATAGAGTTTTTGTTAGACATTAAGGTCCCCTTAGAAATTCATTAATTCTGATGACGGAAATTCAGAATTTCAAAATATTCAAATTGCGGGGATGCAATTAATTTAAGGGGGGGAGAATGTAACACCCCAAGTTGTAAATTAAAGACTTATTTAGTATTTTATTAATTCAATTGTATGTTTAATAAATCTGTTAATAAATATTAAAATTCATATAATTACAATTTACAAAATGAATTTATATTAAATACCACTTTTCTAAAATGTGAAATTAATATGAATAAATATATAGATATAAGATTTAATATAATCACTTATGAAATTATTTTTAAATGATATTATATACACACACACAAATATATATATGGTTTAATAAAAACATTAATTAAAATTTTAAAACTATAATCAAAATAATTAGAAATAGAAGAATAAACATTGTTTGAGGGTTTCGTTCGAATGTATAGAGTCGCGCTGAGGAAGGCTTCGAAGTCGCGGGCTTCGTTTCAGGAGGACATCCTTGGAGGGAGGCTTAGATCAAGTGAAAATTAATTCGGTGAGGGTGGATAAGAGATCAAACGAGACCATTCATATGCGCAGTGGTCGATGCCAGGGAAGGAGGTCCAGATCTAGATCTGGATCTGAGCTCGAGTATTTTGGAGTCGATGTTGAAGTTCTCGGTTCGAGACGAAATCTTTTCTCCAGCCGATTTCAAGTCGTAGTTAGGGTTTCTTGCTTATATGATGTAGGTTTATCTTTTTTAGTTTTTCTGGATCTGTAAGTAGTTCTTCTTTAATTAAATTTTTCTATCTGAATCTTCTGTAAATCCAATTTTCTATTTTTCAGATGTTCCTGTCGACATCCGTTTATGGATATCCTGAATTTTTTATTTCGTTAAACAGCTATAAAAAACTGATTTGTGTATCAATTTTTCTTTAATTCCATTTGATATAGATTATTATATTTTGTTTGTTATCCATTTTTTGTCTAATTCAGTTTCACGTCATTTTCTAGAAACTATTTCATGTTTGCATTGAGATTTATTTATTCAATCCACCATTGATTTGATTTGTTTTTTATCAAATTTGTCAAAAAACAGATACGATGGAGATATCATAATTTGATTTTTTTTGGACTATATATATAATGATTTAATAATTCTTAACAACTTGTCAATTTTTCTGTATAATTTTTTCAACTAGTTATGTTTCTTTGTTTTCATCCTCATTCATTGAATTCTGTTTGATGTCATTTTTATATTGTATTCAAATTTCATTTAATATATGATAAATGAGAATTTAATTTAACACTTGAGAACTTCTATTTATAAAGAAGTTCTCTTATAAAATAAGGGATACTATGAGTGTGCGGTGTGTGAGGCTAGTAAGGCAAGTAGTAGCTGGTTTCCTTATTTTCCCCTTAGTATATTTTCTAATGTTAAGTGTATGGGAGTTTAGTTGTGCCAGTCGGAAGCATAATTCATCTACGCATAAAACTAGTAAGGGAATTCATAAATTTATTTTTAAAACTCTTTTTTTCTTTCCTAAAATTATAATTATGTAAGGAACTTTTTATTTTCAAATACTCGCTCTGTTAGGGATTATTTTTATTGATTGATTTATTTGAAGTACAGTTTTTTTTGTTATGATTTTAATTTCATGTTTTTTAAGGGACCCTTATCTCTTTATTTCATGTTATAATTTTTATTTTTTTTTAATTTTACAAAATTACATTATTATTTTAGCAAGGAATGGTTTTATTTTATTTTCAAATTTATCTATTTCAATATTCTTATAAGGGAAATTAGTTTATTTATTTCAAATTTATGATTTTAATTTTCAGATTATGCGTACGGGGTATTTGTATTAAAACATATTTTAGGATTAATTTATATATATGTTAAAGGTGGTTACATCATACTAAAATCATTTAACAATTTTTATTGTTAAATTTTGAATATGATGTTTTATTAAATAATAATTTTGATTAAAAGTCATCCATTTTTTTAGGAATGACCGTATTCAAAAACTATATATGTCATTTTTGAAATTGATTAATTTCAAGAATATGTTTATGCTTGCTAGTTTGATATTGGTATAAAATCCATGTTCATCTTTCATATATATAAATTGATATATATCTATGGAATTAGTTTCTTAATATATATATATATATATATATATTCATGAAAGAGTTACTATGAAATTCTATTGATAATTTCATGTGTGACATTAAAATTGCATGTTATTATTAATACTTTATATATTCATTACATTATTTCATGCATAAAATTAATTAAACAAGTATGTCCTTGGAAATTTTTACTCAATAATGCATTTTAAAAATGGTTCAAATTATAACAATATGAAAATCATGTATTTCATAAAAATTTTAGATACAAGGATGTCCATGAGAGGTATGCGAGACAAAAGATTGTTTAGAACCAAACATGAAAGTGTAATGGAAGTTCATATGTATTTATATATATATACATACATACATAATCACATATATAAATATAAGTGTAATAGCTATTTTAATGCAGCAACATGTTTCCAAAATTTAAAACTCTAGTGAAAATTATATGTAAGTAAGGAAAGATAAAAAATGTTTTATAAATAAAATGGTGCTTAAACTTTGTAAATATGATAGAGAATTGGATAATGATTCCATCCCTCTAGTGGGTAGGCCCAAAATAGCCTTCAAAGTTTAAGTGGCCTCAGTCATTCTGTTTTTAAGAGCTTGCCTAATATTTTCAACTGAATCATTAGATTAGTTTAAAACTGTTTATGAAGTATAATTATTTTTGAAATAATTATTTTAAAAACGTATTTCTAATAGAATATTTCAAATGTATTTATCGAAGTGATATTTTTTTTAAACAAATTTATCAAAGGTTTTCAAAAACACCTTACTGATAAATTGAACACTCACCCTTTATTTTAAAATGTATTTTCACAGGTATCATATGAGATCATCATAGATGTCATCGCTTTTAAAATTATCACACGCGGAAGCATCATGGACAGTTGTTTTATTTTTGTTATAACTATGATAAATGTAATTTTTTGTCTAATCCTCCAGAACCTAGACTGGTAAAATATCCTCATTCATTTATAGTGTTGTGAAATTGTTCAGTTTTAATTATAAAAAAAATTACACAGCATATTTAAGCACTGAGTCCGGAAGAGTGGGCTCGGGGCGTTATAATTTATGTTTCTTTTCATATTGACAAGGGTCACAGAATTTTGAAGAATCAAATATAAGCTCCGATATATCCTTAATTAAACCTTTCTTAGAGAGTTTCCATAGGTTCCTAAGGTTACAGTGTCCAAACCTTCTATGCCACAACCAAGAATGATCTTCCATTGCACTAAGGCAAGGTAATTCTTGGCTACTAAGGTCTTCTAAGTTCAAATTGTATACATTCTCTTACCTATGGGCAGAGAGAATAAATTCTTCCTTGGAATTGTGTACTAAGCACTTATCATTCCTGAAATTCACAAGGTATCCTTCATCACATAATTGACTTATGATGATGAAGTTGTTCTTAAGACCCTTAACAAATAAAACATTTGAAATAAAAGTTTTTTCAAGAAGAATAATGTTACCTATACTAATAATTTATCCCTGAGCATTATCTTCGAAAGTTACTTTTACTCCTTTCATCATGATAATCTTTTTGAAATAGTTTTTGTTACTAGTAATGTTCCGGGAAGATCCAATATCCATATACCAAGTATTGTTGTTGGTACTTTCCCTATTTTCCTGAAAATAAGGAAAGAATTAGATTTTCAGAATCCATACTTGCTTGGATCCGGAATTTTCAAAAGGCAAAATTTTGGGTACCCACATCTTTTTAGAAAAATAAGCCTTATGAAATCCTAAAGTTTGGGTTTTGTTTGAGGAACAATTCTTTTCCCAGTGACCACCACACTGACATTTAGTACAGAGTGGGGCACTTTGAAGAACAAAGTAGTTGTTACTAAAAATCAGTTTAGAACTAGTGTAACCAAAACCAGAAGTATTCCTTATAGGTCGGATTTGTGAATACATTTTATCAAAACTTTCCTTAACTAGGTTAAAGTTTTATAAACACTTCTTCAAGGAGTATATTTAGGATTTGAGTTTTATAAATAAGTTCTTGTCTTCAAAAACATTTGATTTTGAGCTAGAGTTTGGCTCGAAAACATTTTTCATATAAATTATGTTTTCTAGATCTTTAGAAAGTTTATTTTTCTCAGAACTTACTTCCTCAAGATTTTTTGAAATACTTTCAAAATCAGAATTTTTCTTATCAAGATCTTTAGAAATATCTGATATTTCCCTATTAAGAATAGTATTCCTAGAATTTTCCTTATCAAGATTTTTCGTGAGTTTTTAATTCTCATTCTAGAGAAGTTTGGAAAACCTAGAAACTTCTTCATAGGTGGGTAAAGTATTTTCTTCATCAGAAGAAGATTCTTCATTAGAAGAGTTATAGTATTTACTATCATTAGCATTAAAAGAAACATTGGTCATTGATTCTTCATTATGTACCTTATCCATAAAGTAATGATTTTTAATTAGTAGTCCTTTTAGATTCCCACTCATTTGGAACGATGTCAAAAATCTTGTCAACAAGAGCTTCATCATCTAAACCTTCCTCTCCCATTGATTGTAAGCTATTCACGATAGTCATGAATCTCTGTTGAACCTTACAGATTGGTTCTCCATAAGGAAAATTAAAACCATGATACTCAGCTCTGAGCAGGGCTCTTCTAGTCTCAATCACTTTAGATGAAACCAAATGTGTAACTTCAAGTTTCTTCCATATACAGTTAGCTGTTTCACAAGAAGAAATTTTGAAATATATGTTCATATTCATTGAACTAAGAAATGTTTTGTGTACCTTATAGTTGAGTTGGTATTCATGCTTTACTTGATTAGTGAAGGTACTAACTTCCTTATCAAGAATTTTATATCCTCTGGTAAGAATAACAATGTTATCGACCCCAGTATTGATAATGAAAGTATTCATTCGATATCTCCAATATTCGTAATCATTACCATCAAAAATTGGTGGTCTAGTAGGATTTAGGTTGTTGATAGAACCAACATTTAAGCCTTCCATCCTTAATAAAAACATTGGCACACAAACTTGTTAGAAGTATAAGTATGTAAACAAGAGAAAATATTCTAAGAAATAAAAATTGTATCTCTAAGAAAAAAGTGAATACGAACTATGATTTAGAAAAATAGATTCTGAAAAGTATGACTCTGGAAATATGAATCTGAATTTTTAATTCTGAGTAATATGAGGGGAAAAACATCTGAATCTAATCGTGAGATTAATTCAGATTGAAACAATTCCTTTGATACCAATTGTTAGATGGTATGTGAGTATGATATACTCTATAATACCAAATGTAGGATCGAATACATAAGTATGAGATGCTCAAATACAAGAGGAGGGGTGAATTTTACTTTAAAAAATCCTTAAGGAAATTTTTCATAACCAAAATTTACAACACCTCAAAGTTCTAAAGACTTTCTTGATTCCAGAAAAGGGATTCCGGAAATGAAACCTAACAAAAGTTTACACCAACTAAGATTTTACCTTAAAGCATATAGAATCTAACTAAAATAGAGTACAAGTAAGAAAGTATAATATAGTTATACTTTCCTTAACAATACAAAATGAAGAGGAAAAACAAAACAGTAAAACTAAAAGTAACAAACAATAACTATTTAACCCAAAGAGAAGGGTATCCAATAACCCTGGATAAGAGGTCCCATGATTTATACTTTCAATAAAGTCTGTCTTACCCACACCAGGGTAATCCCTCAATACGAAGATTGGATTTTGTCTTGCTATCCCTGCAAGCCCTCAACTATCAGGTTTTCAGCACCTCTGTCTTCCTCAGTAAGGAAGCCCTCAAATAAAAGGTGTTGGAACCTCTATCTTCCAATCCCCAGAAGCCCTCGATTGTACACAGCAAAAATCGGAGTCGCACGAAGCAAGTCTGCACAAGGAAAAGTTTGAACAAGCTGTTCAAACTTTCTGCATGAAGCATTGAGAGTAGATAAGAGCCTCTCTCTCAAAAAATCACTTCAACAGGATGTAAGCACCAACGTCAAAGATGTTGTCTAGTGTTGTGGTTTATTTTCAAATGATCTCCTATTTATAGGCGAAGGTCCAACGGTCAGCTCCATCCTCCAACGGTCATAATTCTCTCAAAATTTCGGAGGGACCTGTACATGTGTCACTCAACCAATGGATAGTTGATAACTGAAGGCATGACATCGTTTTATATTAGAACAAGTGTAAGCATGAGTAAAATTGAAGTTCGGAATGAAAGTAAATAAAAGTTCGGAATATAATAAAAGTATGAAAGTTACTAGTCTAACTAAAAATAGAATTCAGAGTCTATAATAAAGAGATATTCATATTCTATTTTTTAGGAATTTCGAACCTGACTTCTATAGAATTACGGATTCTGAATTTCAAGGAAATTCGGAGTCTGGATTCACAAGAATTTGAAACCTGAACTTACAGAGTTCGGAGTCGAACTAGTAGAAGTTCGGAGTCGAACTCATAGAATTTCGGAGTCAAACTCATAGAAATTCGGAGTCGAACTCATAGATTTTCGGAGTCAAACTCATAGAAGTTCTGAGTTAAACTAGTAGAAGTTTGGAGTCGAACTCATAGAATTTTGGAGTCGAACTCAAAGAAGTTCGGAGTCTAGAATTCGTAGTTTTAATCAGAATTATTCATATCTAAGTATTCTACGATTCCAAGGTTTCTAGTTATAATCTGAATTTTACACTTAAAATTTTTTTATAGAACAATGAAAACAATGTAAAGATAAATTTCATTAGGGAAGGGAATTTTCCTTAAGAAAACGAAACAAGGGGTAAAATGAGATTTGCCTTAAGATAAGGTGTTTGTAATTTTCAAAACATGAAGGAATGGAAAAGTCATAAGGAAAACCTTATTGACTCAACAGTAATATTTTTACACAGTGTGTAAATTATAAAATAATAATAAATCCTATTTTATCAATAGGAAACGAGTTTTTAAGTGATTTTAGGATTTTTTTAATTATACGAGGTGTAATAGGGTTAAATGTCATGTAAAGTCCCAATTGTTGTTTTTTAATAAGAAACCTGGATTATTTTTATTTCATCCTCTCTATTTTTCATTAATCTCAATCCAAGATCCATTCCCTTGTGATTTGGGTTCCCTTAAAACCTTCCGAGATGTTTCGATCGGTGATTCATCGTCGTTGAAGTTACGGTGGGACTCACTAAGTGCTCTCCCTATCTCTTCATCTCCTTCTCTTTCCTTCCTTGGGGTTTGATAGATCATCAATAAATTGAGGGATATAAACTCTATGTTGTTAAATATTGTTTCTAGGTTGAGTTATTAGATATTCTACACCTTCGTTATTGTTGGAGGGTTCCATTGTGGGCTTTGTGTTTCCATGAGAAAGGTAGGTGGTTTCGTTATGATGGCCAAATTTGATTATCCATGAATTGATTGATTTAAATTAATTTTTTTGATTTAAATTCAATTACTAGAACTAATTTCAATTGGTTTATTGAAAATTCAATTCCATTGAATTGGGGTATCTGGATGTCAAGTTAGATTTTGGAACAAAATTGGGGAAAACCCTCAATTCCATTGAATTATGATGTATTTCAGAAAATGATGGAAAATTATGGAATTTAAATTATTGAATTTAAATTATAAAATCGATTTGTTTAAATTTTCTTTAAATTTGTAAATTATAGAATGGATTGAAATAGATTTTGATAGAAACACAATGGTTTTATCTTGGAAAAATGCATATTTTGATTAAAAACATGTTTTTTGGTTTTTAAATGGAAAATTGGAACTTTTGAAATGGGGGAATGGAATTAATGGTATTTTAAATAGTATTAAAATAAATTTTCCATATTTATTCGTACTATATCACATGTAATCTAAGGTAGTTAGTGAATTATTGGGAAATAATTCTTATGACGCTTTACAACTAAAACAAACCTATTGCAGTAGGTCACATCCCTAATGGGATGGTGACAAGTAACCTTAGTCCTTTGTTAAAGGGATGTGTATATACACATATTTCCTTGATCACCTTCGAGTATGTGAGTATCCAATAGCCTGAAACTATTGTACCTTTTGGAAGATGACCATATCTCTCACTTGTTTATATATGAGTTATAAATGTGTGGTAATGTTTGTAAACTATTTTACATTAATTGTGAATATATATGAAACGATTTAAATAAATTTTTTGTGAATCCATTTATTTAAATTATTTCCATAATTTGAAATTTAAAACATTAATTTTTTTAATTGTTCGCTGAACTATCATACCTGTTTATTTTAGCTAAAATCTTTAATTTGTTAATTAAATATTGGAATCTCTTATGGAATACTTGGTGAGACGCAACTAGTATTTTAGCTCACATCCTACCTGTGCCTTTGGATATTTTTATATTATCTTCTTCCATGTTGAAGCAAGGGTAAGTCATCACTTGGTGGTCATAGATATTGATCCTTTCAGCTAGAGTTACATATGTTGGGACATGTGAAGTTATCCTATTTTTATAGTAATTTTCTGTAGTACTTTTGGGTTGTTTTCCTATTTGACTTATAGTACACTAATCCCTTTGGAGTGTTCCCTTTTTATTTATACCAGCTTGTTTATCTGCTTCCTTAATGTTTTGGTAAAAACCATTCTTGCTGTCATTTTGTATGATTCTAGGTGATAGTTTCCTACCAATGGGGATCAGAAATTTCCTTTGGGACATGTAAGGACTGTATTAGTTATTAGGTTACCAGGGCACTCGGGTTGGTTCATGACATAGTGATATCAGAGGTCTAGTTTGAGCTTCTTTTCTTGATGTTAGTTTTCATTTGTGTATTATTTTCAAGAAATAGATAGTAGTTGAGATTGAGTTTATGGTAATATCTCACCATAATGAACCTTAAGTCACCATGGGTGGTTTTGGAAAGACGTTTTAAGGATTAGTTCTATCATTTTTCCCTTATTTGGATTTGGATCGATCGAAATTCAAATCTTATGATCTTATCTGTTGGGATTAATTTCTATTGTTTATCTATTAGAGTGTTAATCGAATTTCTTCAACATTTTATGGTGATGTTGTGTAGCATCATGACTCTAAGAAGATGTGTAAGCCAGATTTATGAGGAAGCTACTGATGAACCTCAATGAGAAAATCCCCCCCATGGACTTGAGTTTGGTTGTGGTGATTGTGCGTACAGTACAAGCTCTAGGAATGTCACTTGCACTAGTTCTCATTCAGGCTCCATTTGTGGAACCTTAGAGGGATGTTATTTGGAATCATTATTATGAGTTCTTCCACCAGAAACCACCAGAATTCAAAAGATATAATGATCCTAAAGAGGCTGAGGAATATTTGAGCGGGATGGATCTTTTTTTTTTTGAATTCTTGGAGACACCTGAGGAGATTAAGGTGAAGTGTGACACATTCTAGTTGGAGGTACTGAGAAGGAGATAGTGGGAAATGATGGTGATGGTGAAGAAACATGAGGGATTAAAGTGGAAAGACTTCAAGGAACTTCTCAATTACCAGTTCTATCCATATTCAGTACTATTATTCAATGATTTAGAGTACCTCAAACCTGAGTAGGCTGAAAAATCCCATGGTAGAATATGTGAACTATTTTTCAGAGCTAGTGCAGTTTTCACATAAGGTAGTATAAAATGATAAGATGGAGGCTCAATGATTCGTGTTGGGACTTAGAGATAATATCTATACTTAGATTTTCTTACTAAATATTTCTTCTTTTGTTGAAGTGATGGATAGTGTGTTAATGGTCGAAATTGACCTGGATGGAAAGTGAAGGGTGATGGGAGTTTCTTATCCTCCCAATAGAAATGTGTTTTCCTCTTAGGGAAAGAGGAACTAAGATGATTCTCATGGTGTCTCTCAATATCAAGGTTTTTCCAAACCTCCTTCAATTCATGGAAGAGAACCATTGATTTTATACCAGTGTGGAAAGCATGGGCATTCTAAGATGGTTTTCACTAAGGTACACAAGATATGTGGCTCTTATAGATGCTCATGTCACTTATATATGTTCTGATATATCTTTTACACTCTTTTTAGTGGCATGGGATTATAAAAACCTACTAAAATTTTGGTGCAATCATATGCTTCATGAGTAAAGGAGTTCCAACCATAATCATCCATAACAAAGAATATTTACGTAGTGGAAGAGTATCTCAAGGGATCGGATACGATTCCAGTGACTCTAGAAGGTATCATCACTATATCTTCATCATTAGTGACTTCTTTATTTGATACTAGTTCATCTCATTTTCTTATTTCAACCTATATTGTTAATATTCTAAATCTTCCTATATAGATTTTGTCTTATGTGATGGATATTACTACACCCCTTGGAATAAAGAGTGAGAAGTTTCTCTATACTCCAACTTGTGCTTTCTTCTTATCAGACGTGCCACTTTCTTTGAGTTTTTTGGTTCTTTACAGAAAACATCTTTACACCGTATTCGTAATAGATTGGCTCATTAACAATAAATCCCAGATTGATTTTTGTCTCTAACGGGTCTCCTTTTCTACACCCAATGGTGTTTTTCGTATCCTTCATGAAGGATGGGACCTAAGTTTGAGTAGATCCATACCTTCTTATCTAGATTTGGGGAAAGTAATATCAGTTTTTACTTTTGATCAAGAGTAGTAATCTTTGAGAAATAATCTCCCTCTAGTTTCTATTGAGTTTACAGATGTGTGTCCTTATAAATTGTTTGGTTTTCCAAAGGTAAGGGAGGTTGATTTTTCTATTGATTTATTATCTGGTAATAAACCGGGGTCAATTTATTCTTACCGCATGGCACCAACTGAAACGAATGAGTTAAAGATTTAGTTTAAGGATCTTCTAGAGAAGGGATTTACACACCCAAGTTCGTCACCATGGGTGGAACCAATTCTCTTATCTATAAAATGTAATGTTTCACTTAACCTTTTTGTTGATTACCAAAAACAAAAAAAAAGTCAAAGTGAAATAAAAGTATCTATTTCCATAGATTGAAGATATTTTTCATCATTTGAAAGGGTAAAAATGGTTCTCATAGATTGATATTTCATTTAGTTACCATAAGTTGAGAATAAAATAAGCTGACATTCAGAAAAATGCCTATCAGAGCATGTACAAACACTATGAGTACCTTGTCATTTCATCTGGTCTAGCCAATACACCTACAGTTTTTATGGATTTAAGGAAAAGAATTCCCCATTACTACCTTGATTCTTTTGTGGTGGTCTTTCTATATGAAATCCTTGTCTACTCTAAGTCTGAGGAGGATCATGATCATCATCTGAGAACAGTTCTGAGTTTGATGAGAAGTTAAATACTTTATGATAAGCTTTCAAAAAATGATTTATGGATACAATAAGTGAAGTTATTGGGACACATGGTGTCAGAACATGGTATATTATTTGATCCTGAGAAGGTAAAGGTTGTTATGTCATGGGAGAAACCACATAATATTTTCAAGATATAGAGATTCTTGGGTCTAACTAGGTAATATCTCGGATTCATTAAGGACTTATCATATTTGGATTCTCTAATTACTACACTAACTAGGTAGGGAGTAAATTTTTTATAATATGAATGATGTTAGAATTATTTTATTGTACTGAAACTTCTTCTGACTACTACTCTGGTGATGACACTTCAAGAGGTCGGGTAAGGCTATTTGGTCTTTTGTAATGCTTTATATTCAGGTTTAGCGTGATTTCTTATGAAAGATGATCATGTTATTTCTTATAGATCCCATCAACTTAGGACACATGAGAATAATTTTCTGACCCATGAACCGGAACTTGTAGTTTTGATGCATGCACTTAAGAGTTGGTAGTATTACCTTTACAGCGAAATTTCTTACTTTGTTTTTATACCACAAAAGATTGAGTTATAACTTCCCTAAAAATGATATTAATCTCCACCAAAGGAATTGGGTGGAGTACCTGTATTCTTTCGACTTTGACATCGTCTTTACCCTGGGGAAAGGAAATTTATTCCTGATTCTTTGAGCAGTAAACTTCTTACTCAGGCTATGAATTTTTTTTTGAAATGGTAGAACATGATGGATCTCTTTGCACAACTGCATATTGCAGTCCAAGAATCAAGGGATGAGGTTTCTTATTCCATTGTTCAGTTGAAATACACTCTTCTCAAGATGATTCTTCAGGAATTGAAACTAGATGAGGATTTTTGTAGAATTAAAGAATATCTTTAGAGTAGTGAAACCGTTTCTAAGTGTTCATTCTCAAAAAAGGAAAATCTATGCTATCGAAACCACTTTTTTCTATTATCTGTAAGGAAATATGTTATGGTGGATTTCTATAACTCCCTATGGCCAGTTCACCCATGAACCGCAATGATTTTTATGACATGTAGTGTAATTTCTGGTGGCCAATTATGTGGTAAGGAATTGTTGAATTTGTCTCTCGTTGTTCTATGTTCCATCAGGTCAAGGAAAATAAACATAAACCTTTAGATATGCTTCAACCATATCCATTACCTACGTGGAAGTGGGATAATATCTCAAAGGATTTTACAGTTGGGTTCCCACATACCCTGTGGAAGAAGAATGTGATATGGGTTATGATTGATCATCTGACTAAAGATGATCATTTTATGACCATTTATGATATAACCAAAGTTAAGGAGTTGATAAATATCTATGTTAAAGATATTGTTCATTTTCAGGGAGTTCCATCTGTTATAGGCTCATACAAGGATCATTGGTTCACTTTTCAATTTTGGAGAGGCCTTTTGGAGACATTGGGATCTCGAGTCCATTTGAGTACAGTGTACCATCTGTAGTCAGATGGCTAGATAGAAAGAAATATATTGATTATTGAGGATATTCTCTACACTTGTGTTATTTACTTTGGTAGATCTTAGGATGACCATCTTGGACTCGTTGAGTTTTTTTATAATAATAGTTACTAGTTTGTGATGATAATGGCTCTTTTTGAGGTTTGGTATGGTTATCCTTGTATATCTAGGTGGTCTTAGTCAGATATTGGTGAAAGTTACTTAGTTTTACTAGTCATAGTGAAAGATATTATAGAAAATATTCCGTTCATTTTTTAGATAATGTTGACGGAAAAGAGTCGATAAAAATCTTATGTTGATCATCGTCGTAGGTCGTTGGAATTATTAGTTGGTGATTAGGTGTTTTTGAAAGTTTCACCTCGGCTGGGTCATAGATGACATGGGAGTAAAGGGAAACATTCTCCATGTTTTTTGGGACCTTTTGAGGTTGTTGAGAAGGTGGGGAAAGTTTCTTACTATTTATAACTTCTACCACAGATAATGTTGTTACATAACTTATTTCAAATATCTCATCTACAAAAGTATATATCAGATCCATTTTTTGTTATGTGCTAGAGTGATCATGATATTGAACCTGATTTATCCATGAGTGAATAGATAGTTTTGATAATTGATTATAAAACCAAGGTACTTTATGATAGGGAGATACCTTTGGTTTGAGTTTTGTGGTAGCATACTACCAATTTTCATGAGATATGGGAGTACGAGGCACTGCTGAGAGAACAGTGGCCTCACCTTTTTTATATAGAAGCTGCATGGCAGGATTTCTAGGAGAAGAAAGTTTTTATAGTGGAGAAATTTTAATATCCAAATACCTTGATAGGTAAATTTTTAAAAACTTTTCATGGTTTTCCTTCTTCATTGACTGGGTAGGGCTGAGAAGGAATTGAGTGGATACTTATAATAGTGAAGTCATAGATTTGTGGGATTATCAGAAAAAACCTACTTGTTCTACAATTTTTTGGGGATTTACATAACATGGTTTTTAAATTCTAAAATAAAAATAAATATGATTTTATCAAAAGGAGGTGGGATTTTTGGAAATTTTTGGGTTCTTCAATTACACGTTGTATAATTGGCTTACATGTCATGTAAATTTCTCATCGTTGTTTTTTAATAGGAAACGTGACTGATTTTTCTTTTTTATACTCTCCATTTTTTCATTTATCTTAACCCAAGATCCATTCCTAGAGGATTTTATATCCCTAAAACCCGTTCAGGTTGTTTTGATCGAATATTGATTGTCGTTGCAGTTTCTATGTGACTCATCTGGCAAGCATTCTCTTTGTCTCTTCATGTGCTTATCTTTACTTCCTTGGGTTTTGATAGATCCTCAAAAAATTGATGCATCTAAATTTTTTTTTTCAAATTTTATTTCTCGGATTATTTTTTAGAACTTCTATGCCTTTGTTCTTGTTGGCAGCTTTCCTTGAAAGATTTTTGTTTCCATGAGAAAGGAAGGTGGTTCTGTTATGATAGAAAAATTTTATTATCCATGAATTTATTGATTTAAATTCAATTTTTTGATTTAAACTGAATTAATTGAACTTATTTTAATTATTTTATTGAAAACCCAATTCCATTGAATTGAGGGATTTGAATGTGATGTTGGATTTTGGAATTAAATTGGGGAAAACCCAAAATTCCATTGAATTGGGGTGTGTTTGGGAAATTCATGGAAAATTGTGGAATTTAAATTATTGAATTTAAATTATGAAATTGATTTGTATAAATTTATTGGAAAGTTGTATTTGAGAAAATTTCATGAAATGGTTTTTTATAGAAACCCAATGGTTTTATCTTTAAAAATGGTATGTTTTGATTAAAACCCTATGTTTTGTTTCTTAAATGGAAAATTGGAAATTCTAAAATGGGTGAATTGGAAGAATAGTATTTTAAACATTTTTAAAATAAATTCCTCATATTTGGTTGTACTAGAGCACATGAAATCCTAGTTAGTTAGTTAGTTATTGGGATAACACTCTTTTGATGCTTTACAACTGAAACAAACTTAGTAGAGTAGGTCACATCCCCGATGGGATGGTGATGGGCCGCCTTTGGCTAGTGTCAGAGGGACGTTTGTATACACATATTTTCATGATCACCTTCGATTGTGTGAGGATCATGTAGCCTAGAACTATCGTAACTTTTGGTAGATGACCATATTTCATGTTTTTATAATATATATAAATGTGTTCAATGTTTTTAAATTTTTTTACATGCCTAATAAATTTATATAGTTTTTTATATAATTTTTTTTTGTGAATCTGTTTGTTTAATGTATCTCTATCATTTGAAATGTAAAACATGAATTGTTTTATTTATGCTATGAATTATTTTACCTTTTTATTTTACCTAAATTATTTAATTGGTTAACTAAATTTTGGAATCTCTTATGGGATCCATAGTGAGGCCCTACTGGGATTTAAGATCACACCCTACATGTGCCTTATAGTGTTTGTAGATTATCTTCTTTTATGTTCAAATCAAGAGTAAGGTGACACTTGGTGTTCGTATTTGGTGATCCTTGGGTCTTGGAAAGTTTCATTTATTGGTACTTTGGAAGTTATGATGTTTTTATGGTGACTTTTTGTAGTACTTTTAGGTTTTTTGTTGTTTGTATTTTGGTACACTACTCCCTATGGAGTTTTCCTTATGTATGCATACTTACTAATTTATCTACTTCTGTAATGTTGTATCAAAAATCATTCCCACTATCATTTTGTATGATTCCAGGAGCTAGTCACCAACCCATGGGGATCGAGAACATCATTCGGTCCATGTAAATATTGTCTCGGTTATCGTGTTACCATGGTATCTAGGCTGGTTCATGATAGTTGGTCCTAGTATTGAAATTCCCTTGATTCATTGATAGGTATCATGAGACAAACTAGCTTATGTATTTTGGTGTATGGATACTCAGAAAAAAACATATTACCTAGATACATGGCCTTGATGGTAAGATCATGATCACTTTGAACATGAGGTCTTGGCATAGTTCATGGAATTAGCTATCCATAATTATAAATTTCATTACTAAGGAATATTTTCTTATTATCCTTGGGAAATTTTTTAATTTTTAACAATCTATATTATTATTTTAGTTTCATTATATTATGGAAATAGTTTTGTCATAAATTTTTTCAATATTATTTATTCTCAAGTTATTATCACTTATGATTATTGAATAAAAGTATAAAATGTGATATTTCAAGAATAGTAACATGTGTGGATAATTTTTTGGGATATGTTGAATACTTATTAGGGATTAATTTGTTTCTTATTTATTATAGAAAATTTCCATTTTATGAGAAATTCATGGGCTTTGTTAGTTAAATTGTTTCGCTAAATCTCTAAAACACTAAACCAAAAATGTACTTTTTGACTTATGTGAACCAATATTTATTGGTGAAATTTTAAATATTGATGGTTAAAATTTTGTTTCACTTTTGTTAATTTCAAATTTGGTTTGTAATGAAGGTGTTTATTCACACTGGATTTTTGGAATGTGGGTCTGGATTTCTACAGTTGGTATCAAAGGAGGGTTTTGAAAACGTTAGGGTTCAGGATATTTGTTTAAAGATAATTTAAGGTTTTATAAGTTAAGTTTTATAATAACATCAATGTTATATATAACCCTTTAAGTTAGTTGAAGTAATATTGAATATTTTAGAGATTAAGATAATATATCTCTAGAGAAAAACCTAGGGAAAAGTATAAGGGATCATTATAAGTATACTATGACATCCTATAGTTTTTTAAAGTAGTGATTATGTGGTTCTCATAGAAATTACATCCCTATATGAATAATGGAAAGTGGATGCAGTTTTGGAATAGATGAACCAAGGGTTAATCATCCCAAAAAAAGGATGGTTGATCACAGACTCAATCTTTACTCAAGTGCATGATGGGTGGCCCAAAGACTTGACACCTATCTAGACATTATTAGGGGTCATTATTTAGCTAATTACATTATATTAACATATTATTAAAAATTATTTAATATGTTATAGTATTATGTTAAGGATTATGATAGAACCATATATTAGGAGTAAGTTATTTTTATATATATTAACTATCTTACAATAATTATATTATGGTTTTTCTCACTCAAATTAATCTAATTTTGGTTTTAGTAATAGCGAAATCCTGAAGTAACTAGGTTAATAATTGATTCCATGGAAAATGTTAATGTTTTCTCAATGGGTAACCTAACAAGATAACATATAGAGTGATAAATATTTTCATTGTGAAAATACATATATCATAAATTATGATTAACAATGTGAACCCAGATGAATCCCTTAATACACCAAATAAGTGAGAGGTGGAGTCTCATGGATATTCGAATGACAAAGATGATGAAATAAATAAGATTAAATTTATAACATGCAAAGAACATGGGAAGAAACAACTGATTCCTTTTTGAAGGGAATGGGAATTCATTATTAGCGTGAAAATTAATTTCATCAAGATCACTAGTGATAGGGAAGAGAGATGATACAAAAATTTAATAAATCAATTGAAAGGAAATTGGTAACTATGAAAATAAATGTGCAAATCTAGTATCCAATGGAGAAAATAGTCACCAACAACCTCATAGATAGTGGGAATGAGGAAAATCATGCACAATGAAACTATTAAAGAGGATAGTGATTCTTTACTCTAGATTTTACAATGAATTTTGACATGTAAGTTTTCTACAACTATTATATATTGAGTTATAAATAAAAACACCTTAGAGTATGGTTATTTTTAAATCTTATTCAAGGATTTTGGTAAGTTACTTCTTACAGATCTAGTTTTTCCCCTTAATTTTATGTTATTTTAGGAATGGATTAGCTCTCTTTGCAAATGGATCATATCCATTTTTTTATTGTGAAATATCAATACATGTCCTAAATGAACCCATAATCATCTATGGATGTTGACTATGAAATTACAACCGAAATTATTTTTATCGTATAGGTCTTGATATCCAATCATGAGTGCCTTAGTATCTAAAATAGTAACTTTGATATCTTGTTAGAAATTAAAACTTGGATCTTGACAATATTTTGGATACACTCAACAATTTTCCTTAGAGATAAATAATTGGAAATTATGAGGATATAATTTATTTAATTGGGGAGAATTTAACACCATAAAATTAAAGATTATATATTTTATTTTCTTTATAACCTAATGAATTTGATAGCTTGTGACACATACAACACCAAACAAAAAATGAATCATGGAAGAATATATGACTGTTAAAATGTAGGTATAGAATTAGTGGGAAAAAATAGATGCAGCTAAATTATGAAATAAATTTATAAATAAAAATAAATTTTGTTATTAATTAAAATTCATTGATAAATTAAATTAGTATAGATAAATAACTATAACGCCCTGAGATTTTGTGAACTATTTTTTTCAAATTTATATATCTTTTTTATATTTTTCATTTTACATGACACTGGAAATAGTTCTTTATATATATATATATATTAAAAGACTAAGTAAAATATTCATTTCACATGGAACTTTCTAGTCTTGTGCTACACACAATACTGAATTGGCTTGTACTATGAACAATACGGACTTGGCTTGTGCAACCTGCAACACCGACTTGGAATACGTTACATGCAACACCAAGTTTCTTTAAAGCATCATTTTATTATTATTTTTTAGGTTATATAATTATAACCTTGCCATTAAACTAAGTGATATGAATATTAATAACTAATTTTAAGATATTTTTTATAATTGTTTTATAGAAATAAAACATATTGATAATGAGAGATATAATTTTTTGTAAAGTCCTTATATGTTTAAAAATACTATGAACTACACTTCATGTCCTTATATGAAAAACAATAAAATTAATTTTAGACACATATATAAATTTAATTTGATAAAATAAACCTAATTTATTAATTTATAAAGCCGAAATTATCTTATGATTAATCTTCGGTATTTTTCTGAGAAACTTCATTTTTTTGTGAATAGTGAAAAATACCTCCTTTTGGATAAAAATTGTCTTTTCTTTTAAGTAATTATTAATGTTAAATTTTATTTTAAAATTTTTTTAAGGTCAAATTATATCAATTATACATATATTAAAACAATTTAGTTCATTATAATCTATTTCACTTTGAAATTGAACATAGAAAATTATTAAACATTTAAACTTCCTTCAACCTTAAAACCCTATAATTTCATCCTATCTGCGGGATTGGAATTAATATTAATTTTCTTCAAATGTGAATCGAATTTTTGAAAACCTAAAATATAAAATTTTAATTAGTATAATATTTAGATTCTAATAGGATCAAAATAATTTTTTTACCAAAAACATTAGTAAATGTGGTTAAAATTAATCAGAGTGATTAAGGTTAAATTAAGCATAACTAGGGACTAAACATTAATCTTAGGGGCCCAAATGACCAATAAACTTTCAAAAAAATCATTTGGTGGAAATAATTTATCCACACACATTCAATTATTTATTTATGTTTGTTTTTTATGACTTTTGTTATGTATGAACATGTGTACACCTAACTTGTTTTCAAAAATTCCAAGTGAGTCATTTTCCATTCCTATAAATGGCCACCATCTCTACCTATTCTTAACACATCTAAAACGTCTTAGGTTTAACCAATATCTTCCAAATTTATTTTAAAAAATCCCTAACTTCCTCATTGAATCCTTTGTTTTTTCATAAAGTCTTCCAAGGAATCCTTTTGGCACAGACCAAAAGGAGTTACCCGATTAAGAGGTAATGTCTTCTCTCAAACTCCATTCATTTGTTTTCCTTATACACCACATAAACTATCATTATTACATTATTTTATAACAAAAATAATATCCAAAATATTCTAGGAGTTTTTTATTCAAATTTTCAACCTACACTTACACACACCTCCATTTCATGGGTAACGAACAAATAGTTTATGTAGACTATCTCCCCATCAAAGAGATATTATTCATTTATACACTACATTAATTGAATTAATTATGGTTTTAATGAATATATATGATATCATAAATCTATTTTAATAATGATATATATATATATATATCTTTGACTTTTTTTCTTTCAACACCACAATTAAACGGAAATAGTGTTCATATGTATATACAACATATCGTCTCTATGAACGGTGTATTCTGTTTCATACTTATATATTCAATAGATTGTTATAAAAAATATAATGTATATACATGATATTTATATCATGTTTTTTATTCTATGATTAATTATATATGTTTAAGTACCAAAGATATAACAAATTAAGACACAAGTGAAGAATAAAGTGAATATTACCCAAAGTGAAATATTAACATAGGATGGTTAAAAATATGGTAATATAAGGTCATAATAAAATAATATAAGGTATTATATATAATAATATAGTTATTTAAAATATTTATAGTAAAGTTAAATTTATTATATAGGTGGTTTTAACAAGTATGACAAGAGTCAAGATACAAAGGGGATTTCATCTCACTTTTTATTTCCTTGAGATACATGCTATGTTCACTACTCATTCCTTTTATGTGGTGTATATACTGACCATGATTGTATTATATTTATATTATACATAAATTTATGGTTATTCAAATATTGATTTTATAATTTTTATTTCATGGGGTCTAATTTCAAAAGTTACCAAATCAGTAAAATAATTTTCTATCAATTTTCCTTTGTTGAGTCATGTGTTTTATTATGCACCTAAATTCTATTTTGATGTGTATAAAGTTACATTTTAACTTTTATATAATTAATCTCATTTATTTCATTATATTTTAAGGATAATTTAATTTCCATTTATTACATGGATATTATGATCCTAAGTTACCAAGTTATAAGAGTTCATTAAGATAGTATCATCACTTTTTAAGATTGTTTATGTTTATTATTCCTTTGATGAAATATTATGATCCAACTCTCAAATAAATTCATGAATTTTATTATAATATGGTTATTAATGATTTATTCATATATTGGTACCGTTTTTTCCACTCTTTGGTACATAATATAGTTAATAAATTATTTTTAAGAAATCCCAACTTTACCTTCTCTTCGGTCAGAAATATGTCTTCCTTTAAAATCGTGTTTTCCAAAACTCATTTCAAAGAATATTATAATATTATCCACTGATCATTCAGATAATTTTTTACACGTTTTTATTTTTTACATTGTTTTCAAAGGAATCTTCTTGTCTCTTTCTGAACGAGGCAATTTTCTAACCTTTTTATCATGGAAAAGGAATGTTCTTTTTATCTCATATAACATTGACAGATTTATCTTCCATCAATCCTTTTATTCTTTAATTTCATGTTTAAAGGTTATCTTTTAAGAAAACTTTTTTAATAGATATTATAAAACAAATTTTTTTAAAAATGTTTTCAAGCTTCTTGTATATGTTTTCATATAAAATTATTTTCAAAATTTTTTCAAGCTTCTTTTATATGTTTTCAAGAAACTTTGTTTTAAAAATGTTTTCAAGCATATTTTATAATATTTAAAGGAAAAAAGTATTCAATATTATTTCAAACCACATTTATAAGTTCTCAAATAATTTTCAAATAAATTTTTTTTAAAACATTTTCAATCTTCTTTCATATGTTTTCAAGTAAAAAAGTTTTCAAAACATTTTCAATATCTATTTATAATTTTTCAAATTGTTTTAAAATAAAAAGTTTTTTAAAATATTTTGAATTTTATTTTATAAGTTTTCAAGGAAAAGGGTTTTCAAAATGATTTCAAGACATGTTTATAAGTTTTCAAGGTATTTTCTAATAAAATTATTTTTAAATGTTTTTTGGCATAAAAATAATCTTTTGAAGTAGAAAGGATACTTTCCTTAATAAAAGTTCTTAAAAGATATTTCAAAATTATTTTCCATCTAAGATGACATCTTTTTATGTTACTTGTGCCCTTATAAGAAATAATCTAATGTTTCCAATCATATTATTTATACGAATGGTTTATGATAAATTTCAGGGTCTTTACCAAGCCTGTTTCTCTTTCACAGGTTATATGTTTATGTAATTCATTTCTATTTCATAGGTTATATGTTTATTAAATATGTTTCTCATTTATGGGTTATATGTTTATGAAATCTATTTCTAATTACTAGGTAATATTTTATGAAATCTGTTTCTCTTTCACAGGTTTTTTTAAATGAAATGGGTATGAAACCTATATCTTTTTTTATAGGTTATGATATTTTTATATGTTTATGATACCCATTTCATTTCATGAGTTATTATATGATTTTTTATGATATTGTTGCACATTTATGTATGCTTTCAGTATGAGATGGGTGGGACCTATATCTCCCTCCAATGGTTTGGTTAAAGATTTATATCTCATTAGATATACATGGTTGGAATGAGAAATGAAATTGGTTCAATATTACATATCTAGAATGGGAAATGAAGTTGGTTTAGTAATATAGTATAACACCCTGACCCCTCTAGACCAGAGCCAGTGCATTACTAAGTACATTGGAATGGTTAGAAGTAATGAAGTCCCTAAGTAACGATTAGTTTAGTAGTATAGAAGAAAATAGATACATAGATGCAACTCAAATTACATTAGAAAGGTATCAAAGTACAACACATAACAAAAACTAAAAAAACTACATCCACAGAAACTCAATAAGTGATATCCTCTTCATAATCTACTAAAGTTAAATAAATGAAAGAGGTGATATTGAATTATCAGTAATTGTTACATATTTTATAATCAATAATAAATAATAACTGAATCGTAAACAATTTTACATTATCAATATGGCATGGTGAATAAATGAAAAACTCACGCCATTAAAAAACTGTGAATGAAACTGCATCCATAGATTTTATCATAGTGAAAACCTCATGGATATTAATAACTAATAATGAATAATGAGAATTATTATTAATTGGATGTCATGTATCTGGCACATGATACCATAATACCGTTAAAATTGTTTAGTTATGTGGGTAGAAACCCATCTGATTTTTTGGAAACAAACTCGAAGGGTTTGTCACCAAACTGATTGTCTCATGAGACCTATCGATGCATCAAGGGGATATAGCAGGCCCCGGACATAATTGCATGTCTAGGTCATTCTTTATACATAGATTCAATAAAATTTCAATATTTATTTACATTATCTGTATAGAATAGAGGATATGGATTCATCAATACTTCCATAGTTAAAACAACATTCAAAATAAATATTGTATGTAAAATGGTATATGACTTAGACAATAATCATATACATGATATTAGAATATGGATATTTAATTGAATTATAATTTCAAATGAAATTTGATCTAAAATTGATAGTAGGTACACCTCTTAAGAATTATTAGGTGCACAATACAAGGTAAGTCACAACAAAATAGAAAATTGGGACAAAGTCCCTTACTGCAATGTAATCAGTCGAATCATATAACCAAAACATAATAACCATAAAATGAATCATTGAATACCATGAATATAAATATTATAATGATATTATGTGACAAATGTAACTACACATACACCACATTCAATAAATAAGTGGAAAGCATTAGAAAGATTATGGAAATGAAGGTGAGATGAGAAAACCCCTTACAAACATTTTGGCTTGGTAACGGGTGTTCTTGTGAGGGATTAATGACAGGTAAAGGTGTATCCAGTTGTTTATATATCATAATGGAAGTATGGGGGAGGTTTGAAAACATACCTCATCATTAGAAATTAAAAATAAAAGGGCACAACATAGGGGTAATTCTTGAACAAAAGTGAGAGATAGGATCTCTTACATTATGCTAGAAGGTGTTCTTGATTGTTCCTAACGACCTAAATAATCAAATTCAGATTCATTAATTAATAATTCCAGAACCTCATAAACATGTAATTTATATGTTATAACCTTATTAGGGTTATTAATGGACTTTTTTATGGGTTTAAGAGATTCAATTGTATTGTTTTGGTAGCATTTTCTTATTTGGTTTCCATGATCTATTTACTTGTATTCATGAATGGAAGTTTGTTTGAAATGTGGTTAAAAATTAAGAATTTTTTATATATATTATTAGTGAAATTAAATAGATATAAATGATCTTACAATGATTCTATTTATATACCATGAGGATGACTCATTTGATGAGTTAATAATAAATGCTTGGATTTGGCTTGGCGGTTTTGTGCACAATAAACTTGCTTTTTATTATTATTCCATATTATGAGTGTATAAGGATTATAGAACATTAAAAAAGATAATATACATATATTATGATCTGGTTCAACCATTGAAAAGTTTTTAAGACCAGTATTGAAGATAGTAATGAAAATTGAAAACTCGTCTTCCTTGAGTGTGATAAATTAACACATCCCAGACGGTGTTTGCATTTATTGTATAAAAGGAGGTGAAAAGAGAGGTTATGATGAAATATTACATTATCATAATGAAAATAAATTAAATTTAAGTTAATGTAACTATCATGGAATTTGGATGAGTTGAGGTGAGAAGAGAGCAACATAATAATAAAACATGTAAAATAATTTGAAAGAAAATAGAAGAGAGGTTCACCTCTTGAGTACTCCTCCTTGAGAAACTCCATAAGACCTTTTCTTTTGTCCTTTTGGTGATACCAGAAGGTATTGAATGTGGGGTAGGGGGTTGGAAAGATTATTTGGTAGAATTTAGTAAATTCTTGAAGCTTGAGTGGTGTGGGAGGAAGAGGGGGTGAGAGGTGGTTTATATAGTGGAGGGGGAAGGGATTTTACATTATTTTAATTATTTTTTTATTATTTTTCTCAAGAATATGAATAGTCTTGATTAATGTGATCCTAAATTGTAATAATGGCATGAGATTTCAACCCAACTGGGATTTAATCAGCATTGCTTCACCTATTGTGCAGTAAATCAAGTATTTATCATTTATCGTAGCTTATTGTATTTTACTATTCATCAAAAATTCATGTATTTTAGAAAAATCCCAAAAATTCACCCTAACCATTTTTACACTTGTAGAATACAAAAATGAAGTACATATTTCAAAAATAATTTCCTAAATATGATTAATTAAATATTTAATTAAAATCATTATTTAATCAAAAAATATAAACACTTAAATTATTCATCTTTATGTTCAAGGTGACTAAATTTATTTATACATTCATGGGTGTGGATACCATTCATAAGAGTCATATTACTATTCATAAGGGTATGTTACTATTCATATGGTTAGGTTACTATTCATAAGGGTATGTTTCTATTCACCAAAAATTAATTTAATTCCATCAGACTCTAAATATCATCCTGAACACAACTATGTATGTCAGACATTCAAAATTCAAAACACACAAGTGGAAAATTTATGTTCAATGTCTAGGATATGAATATCTCCAAAATAACCAAGTTTTGTTTCAAAGAAACTCAGTTCTTTATGAAATATAGTCTATGACTTGAATGTATTTAAGAGAAACATACCATAAAATGTTTGGGGTGCTACATTATTCCCCTCTGAAAAAATTTTGTCCTCACAATTTTTCATTTATAAAGCCCACCAAAAAGATGTGTGTGGTTCTACTTCATAACATCCTCAGGTTCCCATGTTTCTTCCTCAATATTCATGTATTTCCAAAGAACCTTTACTAGAGGAGTCGTCCGATTTCTCAATACCTGCTCCCTTGTGTCAATGATCCTGATAGGCTCTTCACAGTATGACAAGTCATGTTCCAATTATATTTCTTCATATATGAGTACATGAATTAGGTCTAGAATGTATTTCTTCAACAATAACACATGGAACACATCATGAACTTTGGAGATACTTGGAGGCATTTCTAAATGGTAAGCTACAGCTCCAATTCTTTCCATAATTTCAAATAGTTTGATGTATTTGGTGCTCAGTTTCCCTTTCTTACCAAATCTTAAGGCACCCTTCCATGGAGATACGTTTAGAAAAACATGATATCCCACTTGTAATTCCAAATCCTTTCTCTGGTTGTCAGTATAAATCTTCTTCCTATTTTGGGATGCTTTAATAAGGTATTGTATTGTCTTCACCTTTTTCATGGTTTGTTCAATAAATTCTAGACCTATAAGTTTCCTCTCAACAACTTCATCCCAACAAGTTGGAGTTCAACATCTATTTCCATATAATGATTCATATGGAGCCATTTGAATACTATAATGGAAACTATTGTTTTAGGAAAATTCCACCAATGGAAAGTGTTTGTCCCACATACCTTGGAAGTCAAGAGAGCATGATCTCAGCATGTCTTCTAGAGTTTGAATAGTCCTTTCAGATTGTCCATTGGTTTGAGGGTGATAAGCATTAGTCATACGAAGCTCGGTATTCAAAGCCTTTTAGAGACTTTTCTAGAATTTTGATGCAAACCAGGGATCTCGATTGGACACAATCAATATAGGTGGACTATGAAGTCTTACAAATTCATTAATATAAAGTCTTTTTTGGCGCTCAAGTGGTAAATCCTCTATTATAGGAAGGAAATGTGATGATTTTGTGAGATGATCAACAATTACCCATATTGCGTTATTACTTTTAGGTGTCCTTGGAGTTCAGTGAAAAAATCCATCATAATGTTTTCCCACTTCCACATAACAATAGGTAGAGGTTGCATCACTCCTCTAGGATGTTGTCCCTCTACCTTCACTTGTTTACAAACTAGAAACCTTTACATGTAGTCAGAAATTTCCCACTTCATATTATCCCACCAAAAATATTCCTTTAGATCACTATACATCTTTGTGCTACTCGGGTGTATATAGAAATTTGAGCTATGAGTATCATCTAATAGTTCCATTTTTAGCTCAGGTACTGATGGAATGCATAATCTCTTCCCAAATTTCAAAACTTCTTCATAAAAAAGTCTTCCAATCTCCCATCCTTGACAAAATTAATTTTCTTATGTAGATTCTCATCATCTAATTGCGAGCTTTTTATCTTCTCTAATAAATTTTGTTTAGCAATCATTTTAAAGCTGATAGATATTTCCCATTCTTTAACAATTACCATATCCATCTTTAGTAGATCCATTAATATTGGATCTCTTTAAATCCTCATTTGGGTTAGGAGTTCATGATCTTTCTTTCTTAATGCATCTTCCACCTTATTTTCCTTTCGTGGGTGGTAGTGTATTGAAAATCGTAATATTTTAGTAACTCTATCCATCTCCTTTGCCTCATTTTGAGTTTTTTTTTGTGTAAAAATGTATTTAAAACTCTTGTGGTCCGTATAAATCTCACATATTTTTTCATATAGATAATTTCTACATATTTTTAGAGAAAATATTATGGCTGCTAACTTAATATCATGAGTTGGATAATTTTTCTCATTAGTATTAAACTGTCCTAATGGATAAGAAATAACTTTATCGTTTTTCATAAGGACACAATCCATTCCATTCTCTGATGCATCGCTATATATCACAAATCCCCCATTTCCATATGGAAGAGTCAAAATTGGAGCATTGAACAGTGTTATTTTCAATTATTCAAATAATTATATACATTCTTTTGTCTATAAAAACATAACCCCTTTACGTGTGAGCTTGTTTAGCGAGTTATCTAGTCGGGAAAAATTCTGAACGAAACACTGATAGTAATCGGCTAAGCCAATAAAACTGTGTACCTCGGTTATGTTTTTTGGCATGGGACATTCTTGGATTGACTTTTTCATCATAGGATCAACTAATATTCTATCCTTAGAGATAATATGGCCAATAAAAGAAACTTATTGAATCCAAAATTCTCAATTTCTAAACTTCCCATATAATTTATTTCTTATGATAGTTTTCAGAATAATCTGCAAGTGATTCGCATGGTCTTCATAGATTTTTCAGTATACCAGGATATCATTGATTAATGGCACAACAATGTTATCAAGATATTCCTTGAAAAAATTATTCATTAAACCTATGAAAATAGATGGTGCATTAGTCAGTCCAAAAGGAATCATTGTAACATGTAATGCCCATTCCGAGTTTGAAATGTTGTCTTAGGAATATCTTCCTTCCTCACACGCATATGATGATATCTGTATTGAAGTTCAATCTTCAAAAAGTATTGATCTCCATGAAGTTGATCAAATAGATAATCAATCCGGGGTAGATGATACTTATTCTTTATTGTAATATCATTGATTTCCTTGTAATCAATGCATATCCTCATGGATCCATCTTTCTTATTGACAAAGAAGATAGGGGCTCCCCATGGAGAAACACTAGGTAGAATAAATCCTTTTTTACTCAATTCCTCTAGTTGTTTCTTTATCTCCACTAATTCCACAGTGTCCATTCTATAAGGAGTCTTTGATATAGGTCTTACACCATGAATTAATTCAATAGAGAACTCAACTTCCCACTCTGGAGGATGTCCAGGCAAATCCTTTGGAAATACATCAATGTATTCTAGCACTATATACACATCTTCAATTTGAATATTTCTTTCCTCACCCATAGATATTGGTTTATATTTCTCTCCAAGTATTTCATTCAGTATATCTACTAGGGGTGGATCTTGATAAGAATTGGGTGGCGAGGTTTCTACTCTAAAGATAAGGGATTCTACCCCATTTTCAAAAATTGTAACTTTATTATTCTTAAAATAGATCTAGGAATCATAATTTTATATCCAATTCATATTGATAATTTTATCAAAGTAAATCATTGGTATGATGATAATTTTAGAAACTAAATCATGTTTATGTGTCATGAGGGGGACTAGATGGCATGCCTTTGTTGCAATGATTAATACCTTGGGAGTTTTGACTAATAACTCTATTATTAAATCAAATTGGACTTGTAAAATTTTCATGGAAAACTGGGAAGATATAAATCAATGTGAAAATTCAAAATCAAATAAAGTGTTTTCTAAGTTTGAGTAAACAATTAAAGAACCTACCAGAACATCTTTAGGAACATCAGCCTCCACGGTTGTAATTGCATAAGATCTCCCTTGCTCTCTTAGCCTTTTCTAAGGAAAGTATCCTTGGTGCTTAGGTCATTCATTTTTATAGTGTCCCATATCTCTACAAATGTAGAATTTAACATCATTTAATTGTTTCTTCCCCTTTCATTCATTAGATCGATGACCCTTTTCTCCACACTTTTAGCAGACTCCCATGCCTTTCAAGCATTTCCGAAGACGATTCTTTCCACAGTTCTCACATAATGGGAATTTCTTTGTTCTTTTGTTCTTCTTTGGTGCTTCACCTTTTATATGGTTATTAGAGTACCACTTCTTATCATGGTTTCCCTTGAACAAATTTGATCTAGAAAATTCCTTGTCTTTTTCGATGGTACTTGATACAATTTCATCATATGATGAAAATGTTTGAGAATCCAGTTCCCTTTGAAGACTTGGCTTAAAACTTTAAAAGAAATGATAAATCTTATCTTCTGATTCTCATATGTAATCTATGGCATACCTGGCTAGTCTTTTGAAGGTATCCTCATACTCTGCAACATTGTCTTCTTCCCTTTGCATTGAGATAAGTAATTTCCTCTTCATTTGGGTTCGTTGATCATGAGGGAAATATTTTTCAAGGATTATTACCTTAAAATTCCTCCATTATATGTCTTCTATTTCTTCTTCCTCATTGGTATTCTGAATAAAGGACCACCATTGATCAGCATCACCCATGAGACAATATACTTCCAGCACTACCTTTTCATTTTCATTGCATCTTAATGCCATGAATGTCATTTCAAGGTACTTGATCCACTTCTCAACCACCATCATATTAGAAGTCCCACTAAAATATGGGGGCTTATGCCTCATGAAATGATCCAACACAGTTATAGCATGGTTATCCGTCACGACCTGAGTAAGTTATCCTCGTATGGTCAAAATTTAATCTTCTCTGACATTGATTATGTTGACTTACTCAGTGGGTCAATCCCTACATTGTCCATGATTATTTATTCCAATTCTTCCATTAGGAATCATTTCTAAATAATGACATAAACTATATTATTTTATGAATCGAAAATAGAAAATCACTTAACATAGATTGAAATTCTATGCATAGGAAATCTCATAAACATGGTTTGTCTGAGGAAAAATTTACATTAAACTCCTTCAAAATGGATTGTAAAGAAAATGAGATTTATCCTAAGCATATCCCCCAGGAGTGTCAATACCAAAAGTGTAGTAAGACCCATTTTGGTGTACCAAGATACCCCAGGTCAATCCCGAAACTCCTTTTTGGAGTTTTTACTCCTAGGTACATCTGTGCTAGTGCCACCTCTACCTATTTGTATCTAGACAGTGATGTATTTTCTAGAAAGATCAACATAATCTATTACATACCAAAATACTAGGACATTCTTTTATGTTTTTCCTCAAATTCTAATTTCGGGCTTTGTTCCCTAATCTATATTTTCTAATCTATTTTTCAAGGTTCCTACTAAACTTCCTCTTATACCAATTGTAACACCCCGACCCCTCTAGACCGGAGCTGATGTATTGCAAAGTACATTGGCATGGTTAGAAGGAATAAATTCCAAAGTAACGATCAGTTTAGTAGTCTTGAAGAAACTGGATACATGAATGTAACTCAAATTACATTGGAAAGGCAAAAAATACAACACATAACAAAAACTAAAAAAATGCATCCACAAACACACAATAAGTGATCTCCTCTTCATAACTTTTTGAAGGTAAACAAATGAAAGGGGTGAGATTGAATGCTCAGTAAGTGTTACAAATGGAGGAAGCATGAATCAATAATAATTGAATCATAAACAATTTGACATAATCAATATGGAATGGTGAATAAATAAAAAACTCACACCATTAATATAATGAGAATGAAACTGCATCCATAGATTTTTTCATAGTGAAAACCTCATTAATAGTAATAAATGATAATAAATAAAGATGATACTTATTAATTTTATTAATTTTATTTCATTTATCTACCACATGATACCATAATATCATTAAAATAGTTTAGTTCTGTGGGTAGAAACTCGTTTGATTTTTGGAAACAAACTCGAAGGGTTTGTCACCAAGACTTGTCAATGCATCAAGGTGATATAGTGGGACCCACCCTTCAGTTCATGTAAAAAACATTATTTATACATATATTAAATAAAATAACAATTTTTATTCAAATTATTCTTATAGAATAGAGGATACAGATTCATCAACACTTCTACAGTTAAAACAACATTCAAAATAAATACCGTATGTAAAATGGTATACGGCATAGAAAACAATCATATCATTGATATGAGAACATGGATATTTAATAGAATTATAATTTCAAATGAAATTTTGTCTCAAATGGACTGTAGGTACACCGTATAAGAATTATTAGGAGCACAATACAAGGTAGGTCACAACAAAATAGAAAATTGAGACAAATTCTCTTACCATAATGTAATTAGTCGAATCATATGACCAAAACATAATAACCATAAAATGAATCATTAAATACTATGAATATAATGAGAATAATGATATTATTTTACAAATGGAAGTACACATACACCACATTCAAGAAATATGTGGTGAACATTAGAAATCTCACGGAAATGAAGGTGACATGAGAAAACCCATTACAAACATTTTGGCATGGTAACGGGTGTTCTTGTGATTGATTAATGAGAAGTAATGGGGTATCACAATATTTATACATCATAAAGTCATTATGGGGGAGTTTAAATAACATACCCCATCATTAGGAATTAAAAATAAAATGGCACAACATAGGGGAAATTCTTGAAGAAAAATTAGAGAGAGGATCACTTACCTTATGCTTGAAGGTGTTCTGGATTGTTATTAATGAGCTGAATAATCAAATTTAGATTCATTAATTAATAATTCCATAAACTCATAAACATTTAATTGATATTTTATAACCATATTAGGTTCATTAATGGCCTTTTGATGTGTTTAAGAGATTCAATTTTATTGTTTTGGTATCATTTTCTGCTTTGGTTTACATGATCTGTTTACTTGTATTCATGAATGGAAGTTAGTTTGAAATTTCATTAAAAATACAGAGTTTTTTATATATATTATTAGTGACATTAAAGAGATATAAATGATCTTGTAATTATTCTGGTTATATACCATGAGGATGACTCATTCGATGAGTTATTAATAAATGCTTGGATTTGGCTTGGCGGTTTTGGGCACAATAAACTTGTTTTGTATTATTATTCCATATTATGAGTGTGTAAGGATTACAGATCCTTAAAAAAGATAAAATAAATAAATTATGATCTAGTTAAACCATGGAAAAGGTTTCATGACTATTATTGAAGATATTAATGCAAATTGAAAACCCTTATTCCTTGAGTGTTATAAATTAACACATCTGGGATGATGTTTGCATTTATTGTATAAAAGGAGGAGAAAAAGAGAGATTATGATGAAATATTCTATTAGAATAATGAAAATTCTGTACATGTAAGGTACTATAATTTTCATGGTATTTGGATGAGGTTAGGTGAAAATAGAGAAAAAATAATAATAAAATTTGAAAAAGAATTTGAAAGAAAAGAGAAGAGAGGTTCACCTCTTGAGTACTCCTCCTTGAGAAACTCTTTAAGACCTTTGTTTTTGGCCTTTTGGTGAGACCAGAAGGTCTTGGACGTGGGGAGATGTCTTGGGAAGATTATTTGGTAGAATTTAGGCAATTCTTGAAGCTTGAGTGGTGTCAAAGGAAGAGGGGTGAGGTGTGGTTTATATAGTGGAGGGGGAAGGGATTTTACATTATTTTAATTATTATTTTAATATTTTTCTCAAAACTATGAATAGTTTTTTCATGTGATCATAAATAGTAATAATGGAGTTTGATTTCTAACCAAGTGGGATTTCATCATCCTTGCATAACCTATGATGCAGTAAATCTAGTATTTAGCATTTATCGTAATATATTGTATTTTACTATTCATCAAAATTCAAGTATTTCAGAAAAATCCCAAAAATTCACCCTAACCATTTTTTGATGTGTAGAATCCAAAAATGAATCCATTATTAAAAAATAATTTCCAAAATATTATTAATTAAATATTTAATTAAAATCATTATTTAATCAAAAATATAAAAACTTAAATTATTCGTCTTCATTTTTAAGGTGCCTAAATTTATTTATACATTCATAGGTGTGGATACCATTCATAAGAGTCATATTACTATTCATAAGGGTAAGTTACTATTCATAAGGGAATGTAACTATTCATAAGGGTAGGTTGCTATTCCCCAAAAATTAAGTTAATTTTATCAGACTCTAAATATCATCATGAACACAACTGTGTATGTCAGATTTTCAAAATTCAAAACACACAAGTGGAAAATTTAAGTTCAATGGCTAAGCTATGATTATCTCATAAATAAACAAGTGTTGTTTCGAAGAAACACGGTGATTTATGAAATATAGGCTATGAATCAAATGTATTTAAGATAAACATACCATAAAATGTTTGTGGTGCTACATATAGGTCCAAAATGAGGGGTGAACTTGGTTCGGTAATATAGGTTTGGAATGAGGGGAGAAATCAGTTCATTAATACAGGGATGGAATGGGGTGTGAACCCAGTTCGGTAAAGGAATTTTTCCACTAATATAGTCTCAATAGCAATGCCTTGACTCCTATAGAAATCATTATATATGCTTATGTGTTATCCATAATTCTGTAGTTTATTCCAATGATGTGATTTCATGGATTATGTTATTTATTTCCTCATGATTCATGCCTTATGAACTTCCAATCTTCATACCATGATTCATGTATATTATCTTTGATATGAAGGGTATGATCTTCTATTTTCATGATCATGATCTCATACTCTTATGATCATTATTATGCTTACATATCCCCCTTGTATATCCTTACTAATCATTTGAGATCACCCCATTCTTATGTTTCTTTACCCTAAGTTATGAAGAAATGTTTTAGGTAGAAGTACTAAAATTAGATATCTTTATGGGAGATGTTAAATATATTTCACTAGGATAGAAGATTTTTTTCCAGGTTTCCAAAAATAGTAAACTATTATGGTCCTCGAGCATGTATTTTTATAATGTACTAAATATTCATATAAATTGATGTAATATCAATGCATGTCAAGACTGAGTCACTATAGTAGGTATCAAAGGAAACGTTTAGTCAACCTTTGTAAACTAGGATGAAAACACCTTAGTGAGATCCATGGGTATATTTCTAAGGATATGTCTAGGTGTGTCTCTAAGGATAAGTATAAGGAATAGTTAACATTTAGGAAAATGTCCTGGAATTTTGGTAAAGGATATAGTGAGTGGTTTCCTAGGAATATATCCCTATATGGATACTACAAGTGGATGTGGATCTAGAACAGATGTACCTAGGGGTAACAACTCTGATAATATATTTCGGGCCTAAATTGGGTTAATATGGTACACAACAATGGGCCTTACTACACACCTAGTTTGGTACTTCCATGGGATATGCTTTTAGAATTCACAAACTCTTCATGAACCATCATGAAGGATTTAAAATTAATATTCAATTAATAACCTAGGAAGGACCTTGGGTTTCATATATTAAGGAACGTTTCATGATTTAAACATCCTATAAGTAAATCTTTTCATGACTATGTGGTTTTCTACCGCGATCAGTGATGCTCATACTATGATTCTGGTTTTATTCAATGGACTGAACCGGAAGGAACTAGATTAATATTGAATGTGATGGATGATTTTTTGATGAGTAGTCAATAGGAACGATCACTAGAGTGAAATATGTTGTGATCATACCATATCATTTTTCATGGAACATGATTAACAACGTGTACTTGAACTAAATCTTGTACTCACTAAGGAAGAGAAAGAATGAGTTTTCTGAGATTCCTGGTAATGATGACCATGGAAGAAAGAATATTCAGTTTTATTTGTGTCAAAAATGGGGAAATAATCACCTAATTGAATGTCTTTTATGAACAAGAATATGTATTGACATTTGAAAATAAGGACACAAAGAAAGTGACTGCAAGGGGAAAATGATGAGTTTGGTTAATTAAATGGATGAGAATATTGAATTCCCTAACACATCCTTGAATTTTAAGAGTTTTAATTATATAATAAACTGTCATTATGAAACTCAATGTCCCAAGAGGAAAGCTCTTGAAGTGGATCAGCAAGGTGGTACGAGTAATGGTTACATTGTTGATGATGAAGAGACAACAGATAAAATGTGAAAGTAGAGAGGTATTATGATGAGTTAGCCTTTTCAATGGCTTAAGGGTGAAGTAATATATGTTTTTATGTATTTGTACTCAAGAATTATTAAAGGTGAAATATATAAGGATTGTTCAGTTTATGTTTTTCGCTACGAGTTAAAAAGAACACGTTGAATGGTTTAGATGGAATAGGAAATTGGTACAATGGAAATGAGGTGTCCATGTAAAACAAATGATTAAGGGAAAGATACCCCTTAATATGTTTCTTATGTTATGATAATTTTTTTTGGATAAAGATATGTGGGATATGAATAAGTGAAGTGGATGATATTGATTACCTAGGAACTAATTAAAGACTTGTCAGTAAATATTTTATGCTATCATGGATGAAGTTCAAAACATTTTTAGATTTATGGAAGAAATACAATATACTTTTAATAAGGAATCCTAAATTTTTTCAATAGGGATTTATGGTAATTCGGGTTTTTACCATGTGTCAAGAGAGTATATGATGTGGGTATTCTCATGTTTAGAATGTGAAAACCAAGAGATATTTTGGGATATACCGGGGAATCAATGTTTACCTGATTTCGTGACTCTTTTTCTAAATGTTTTCAATTTTAATAATGTTAAACATTCATGAAAAGTTTAAGTTAAACTTTAGAGGAAGTATTTATGTATTTATATTGTATTGAAAACCTTGGTTAAAAGGCAATTTAGATATTCAACTTATTTCAAGGATTTACATTTATTTATTTTGTAAATTATATTTGTATAGTTTTATAAAAGGACATCATGTATGTCAGGTGACAAACAATCAAGTCCATAAAGTTCATGGGTATTGAAACCATGATCGAATAACAATAAGGGTTTTATGCCTAATTCTAGCCTACATGATGTCATGGTAAATGAATAATTATTTTTAATGAATAATTATTTATGATGAAATAATAGTGTTAAATTTTATTTTTATAGATCAATTTATTAACCATATTGATTTTAAGAATATATATAGATAAATATTTTTGATTTTCATTCTTTTATGGGCCTTAAGATATGACAAAATTTTATTTTAGAACTTCAGGAATCAAATTTAATTTTTGGATGTCCATTACATGAAGTAATAGATGAATTAGAAATTGATAAAAGAACAGCTAAAGAATGAAATTTTTTTATAGAAATATATCATGTACGTATATTTTCATATATTATTAGTCAAAAAAATAATTTCTCGATGTTAGGATAATGATTAAAATAAAATGTGTTGTCTTAATAACTTAATTTTTGTTGAACTGGTGGCCTTATAAATCATCAAAGATTTATGAATTTGAGACCCTAAACTTTTCTTTTATCATTCACTTGTTTGTGATTGATGACCTAAATCACTCTCTTACACTTTTCCCGCATGTCTAATCTTCATTCCCAACCAATGTTCTCATATGTGAAAACCTAGTAATATGTTACATTGGGTAACTGTTATGGTTCCAACATTCCCTTTTTGAGGGATGTTTTAGTATTCATTTTTACGATGTCTATTTCTAAGAATGAAACATTCATGTATTAGACCTTTGATAACCTAGATGAATTTTCAGGGTGAAATTAATTTTTAGGGGGTAGAATTTAACACCCTATGCTTTTTTGAATTCTTATTTTCAAATTAATTTATCTTTTTGATATTTTTCATTTCACATGACACTGGAAAATAGTTCTTTATATATATATATTAAAACACTAATTCAAGAATTAATTTCACATGGAACCAAGTTGTCTTGCGCTACATGCAATACCAACTTGTCTTGCACTACATGAAATACCGACATGGATTGTGCTACCCGCAACACTAACTTGGCGTACATTACATGCAACACCGAGTTTCTATGAAGCATCATTTTATTGTATTTTTTAAAATTATATAACTATAACCTAGTCATTAAAATCAGTGAGTTAAATATTAAAAAATACATTTAAAGTATTATTTATAATGGATTTTTAGAAATAAAACATATTGATAATGAAAGATATAATTTTTGGTAAAGTCCTCATATGTTTAAAAATATTATGAACTACACTTCATGTATATCTATAAAAAAATAAAATTAATTTTATCCAGAACTATAAATTGAATTTTATAAAATAAAATAATATTTTTAATTTTTAATTTTTAAATTATCTTAGGGTTAATGTTTAGGGTTTTTCTGAGAAACTTCATTTTTTGATGAATAGTGAAAATACAACTTTTTAGTAAAAAACTGACTTTTCGTTTAAATAATTTTTAATATTAAATTAAATTTTAAAATCTGTTATAAGTTCATATAAGATAAATTATACATATATTAATAAAATTTAGTTCATTATAATAAATTTCACATTTAAATTGAATATAAAAACTTAAAAAACTTATGAACTTATTTCTACCTTAAAAACTTGTAATTTTGTCCCCTCTGTGAGCTTAGCATTAATATTAATTTTACAACTTATGTGAATTGAATTTTGAAAACCAAACATAAAAAATTTTAATTTGTATAATATTTAGAGTCTAATGATATCGAATTAATTTTTGATAAAAAAAATATTAGTAAAAGTGATTAGAATTAATCCCAAATATTAAGGTCAAATTAACCTAAATTTGGGACTAAATCTTAATCTTAGGGGCTCAAATGAGATATCCACTTTTACAAAACCCATTTTATGTAAATATTTCATCCATAAACCTTCAATTATTGATTTATGTTGGTTTTTTATGACTTTTCTAGGTAATAACATTTGTATATCTAACTTTTTTTCAAAAATTCCAAGTGAGTCCTTTTCCTTCCCTATAAAAGAACACCACCTCTCCCTCTTTGTAAAACCTCTCAAACCACTTATTTTCGACAAATCTCTACCCAATATACTTCCCCAAATAAATCCCTTACTTCTTTAAGTCTATTTTTTGGCAAAAAGTTATCCAAAGAATCCTTTTGGCACAAACCAAAAGGAGTTGCCTGATTAAGAGGTAATACCTTCTCCAAAGATCCTTTATTTTATTTTTCTTCTCCACCACCTCCACTATCTTTATTCCGTTATTTTATAATAACACCAGTATAATAAATATACCAGTTTTTTTATGATAACTATTTGATCTACACTTACACACACCTTCATCTAATGGGTAATGAACATATTGTTTATCGGTACAGGGAACTACCACCTAACAAAATGATGATTGTTTAATTTTTCCTTACCACCTCTCACGGTGTAAATTATGATGGAAACTCTATTTATATGAATAATATATTATATTTATTATGTATTCAAGTTTCTTTATTCTTTTTTGTATCATCCTTGTTCCGGGAGCCGCCCAGAGGTGCCTCGTAACCGGTTGGTCACATGGCCTCAAGTGCATTTCCACAAATGTTAGAGGCTGCTAACTAGCAGCAAGGGCCTTGGATGTGATTGTGGGTAAACTATTCCCTCATTGGCAGAGTAACACAATTGAAAATAAATAGATATAAATATTAGAATCAGTAATAATACCATATAATATTAAACAGTGGAAGACTAAAAGAATAAACTAGAGAACATATATATAATGATGATGCATGATACATATGTCTAGGAAATCATCCAAACAAGTCACAATGATGGAATAAAGAAATAACCAATGTACAAAAGAAAATAGATAAACTCCTATAGCATTTCAAGCCTCATCTTGGTCTCCTTCTCTCCAGCTCTTAAGCAATCAAGTACCTAATGTTGAAGGGTGTTTTCCCTTATCTATACCTGCAGCAATATAATCTTTTTGGGCCCAAAATCATGACCCAAACAGGGTGTGAGACTAATCTCAGTAGGCAACCACCCAATGATCTATGCCTAATATTCAGTGAATATATATGGTAGGAAATAAGCTAAAAGAAACGTTAAACAAGATATTACTCAAAATTAAACAATCCTACAGCTCAATTGCATTCAATTATATTTAACAAATTCACCCACCAAAAAAATTACAAGCAACCCTCTGGGAAAGTTCTCATAACCTATCCCCTCTGTTTCAGCTAACAATCTCAAGTAACCCTCTGGGTGGTTCACACAGCCTAACCCCTCTGGTTCAATTAAAAGATGCATAAAGTGGGGACTCTCTGAGGAAGAACTCATCGTCAATTCCCCATATAGTCTCATATGAATAAAGACTCTCTAAGGAAGCACTCACCAAAAATTACCATTAGATTATTTTAGCGGTAACTACTGACACTCTGAGGAAGCACTCAATTTCAATTCCTCTAGTGGTCTCATAACTTATCTATAGAAACTCTGAGGGAGCGCTCATCATCAATCCCCCCTATGGTCGCATAGTGTGATAATTATAACAAACACTCTGTTAAATCCCTTAACATTATTTTTCCCTATGGTCTCACTACACCAGGTTCTCATATCCCTATGTAAATAAATCATGCACAAATGATACTCTACAACCAAAGTAAACCTTAATAACTACGTGGCTAATAAAACTATAGCATCCCATAGCATGTCAGATAATAATCACTCCACCCTACCAATATAGTCATGGAAAGAAAATATAGAACAAATGGTAAAAATAAGAAAACATGGGGAAAACATCCATAGCTTAGCAAAGATAACCATATTCTTAACAATTAAACTCTCTACAATCAAACTAGGCATAGCAGGAAAATAAAAGGACTAAAACCATAAACACACAATACCCCGAATGAGGGCATTGGGAACTTTTTCACATATAACTCAAATACTATCTACAAAAAGATACAAACCACCTACCTCGGTGTTGTAGTATTGTTATATGTGAACCTCAAGCCTTGAATCACCCAAGAACATTGTAGATCTACAAAAACAATAAAAATTCTCACCCAAGGATAAATCTTTAAAGAGGAGGAGTCAGCAAACAAAGTTCTAGAAGAAGGAAGAGCTTACCGTGATGATCCCAACACAATCAACGATGGTTGACTCGGAGAACAGATACTCAATTGGGGGCTTGGCGAAGATCTGCGACATACGGATGCTCTATGACGAGTCAGACCTAGAAGGAGGGATTTCTGTTTATTAAATGTGACCCCAATCCATTTAATGAAAAAAAAAGACAGTACATATCATGTACTTTAGATGTACACATTGTGTAGTTTCCCTAACTGGCCCCCACTCTAGGCAGTTTCGAAGTCACCACACATGGTCATGTGCACGGACCTTATACGGACAGTACAAGGCTACCCGTATTAACCGAGTACATGGCGTGTAATTAAAAAGCACATGGTGTGTACTTAAGAAATTCCCAGAAACACCGCTTTTTCTCAAAAACACCAGAAAAAGGAAAACATACCTGAAAAGAAGATCTTGGGTTCTTACAGACTCCCCCCCCTTAAAATTCTTCCCCAAATTTTCCTAGCAAGACGGAATATAAGAATAATCCTCGAAAAGCTCTGGCCACTACAATCGTATATCGGCCTCCCTCTCCCAGGTCTCGTCCTGTACTCTCTCGTGCTTCCATAACACTCGTACCAGAGGAACATACCGGCCATGGATAACTTTCTCACTTCGATCAATAATCTATATAGGATGCTCCTAGAATAATGCATCAACCTCTAACTCAACCTCCTCGGGTTGAAAAACATGAGACGGGTCTTAGAAGTATCATCTAAGCTGAGAAACATGGAAGAAATCGTGCATATCCTGGTACCTCTAAGGTAACTGCAACCGATAATCAACTGGCCAAACTCTCTAAAACACCTCAAACGGCCCAACGTACCTCAGTGAAATCTTACCATGTCTCTTAACCTTCATGTGTCCCAACCTCTATGTGACACACATGAAAACCTGATCCCTGAACTCTAACATCAGTGGTCATCTTCATCGATTAGTATAAGACTTCTGTCAAGACTGTACAGTAGTCATCCTCTTTCGAATCAACTATATCTACTCTGTGGTCTCCTGGACAAGACGAGGTCCCAGCATAGCTGCCTCTCCTACCTCTAGCCAACATAAGGGTGATCTTCATGGCCTACCTTACAAAGCCTCATAAGATACCATCCGAATAGTTGCTTGAAAACTATTATTGTAGGAAAAATCCAAAAGAGGTATGTGCTTCTCCCAAGAATCTCCAAAATCCAGGATGCATGCTCGGAGCATGTCCTCAAGCACCTGAATCATATGCTCAGACTGGACATCTATCTGGGGATGTTAAGATATACTCAAAATTACCTATGTACCCAATGAATTTTGTAGCCCCGGTCAGACCTAAGAAGTAAAACGTGTGTCCCTGTCTAAAACAATGGAGTGTAAAACACCATGTAGACGTATAATCACTCGAATGTACAATCTTCCTAGCTCATCAACACTGAAGGTCACCTTGATCAGAAAGAATTGAGAAACCTTCGTAAGTATATCAATGAAAACCCATACTACATCATTCCCTTAAGGTGATATAGGTAAACTTGTCATGAAATCCATTGCAACATCATTCCACTTCCACTCAGGAATGGGTAACTACAGCAAAATCTCTCCTGGTCACGGATTCTCCGCCTTCGCCTACTGACATGTGGAACACCTCATCATGAAACTAGAAACATATCTCGTCATACTTGGACACCAATAATGACAGTGTAGATCATGATACATCTTGGTGACACCATGATGAACTGCCCAAACTGAGGAATGAAAGTCTCACATCGTCTCCTCACATATGTCTGCTAACACCCATACGCGCCCATGAAAACGCATGATCTCATCCTCACCTATGGTTAATCCAGGAAGAGGGTCCTCTCCTGACATGCTTTCCTATAGGACTAGGCCTTTGGTATCGGATAGATGCCTCATTCGTACTCCATCAAGAAGAGTAGAGGTGATAACTACAAAAGATAGAAACGGCTACCATTGTCTGTCGTGCACCTCCAAATGCATCTTAGAGAATAGAGCCATAAGCTATCACTCACTACTGGCATCATGAACTACCAGTATCTTATTCCTCCTGCTAAATGCATCAGCCATATCATTTCCCTTTCCACACATGTAGGCAAGCTCAAAATCAAAATACTAGAGGTACTCAACCCACCTTCGATTTATCAAATTCAGGTCACACTAAGTGAAGATATACTTGAGACTTTTTTGGTCAGTGAATACCACAAAATGATCTCCCGGAATATAATGTCTCCTGTGGAGTAAAGCATGAACAACAGCATCTAGCTCGAGATTGTGTGTCGGGTAATTCCTCTCATGTGGCCTCAACTACGGAGACCCGTATGCAATGACTCATTCCCCTTCATAAGCACAGATCCCATCCTGATACCTGATACATTATATTAAATGGTGTATATCTTTCCCAGCTCAAGAAATACTATTATTGGTTCTGAAGTAAACCTTCCTTTCATCTTCTGAAAGGATGACTCACAAGAATCTGACCACAAGAACTTTTCACCCTTCCTAGTCTGGCGCATTAGTGGCGTTGCAAAGCGTGAAAAGTCTTGTATGAAATGCCTATAGTATCCAGACAGCCCTAGAAAACTTTGTACCTCAAAGATGTTCTTTGGCTTCTCCCAGGAAACTACAGCTCTCTCTTTCTCTGGGTCTACTGATACTCCTGTCTCTGAGATAACGTGACACAAAAAGTGAATCTGGTCCATCCAAAAGTGGAATTTTGAGAGCATATCATATAACTAATGCTCCCTCAGTGTACTCAAAATGATCTTAATATGGGTATCATGGTCCTGTAGAATGTGAGAGTATACCAAGATATCGTCCATGAAGACTACCACGAAAGAGTCCAAGTATGGATGGAACACTCGTTTCATCAGTTCCATGAAGACTGAAGGAGCGTTCATGAGACCGAATGGAATAACCACATACTCGTATAGACTATACCTACTTCAAAAGGTTTTAAGAGGTATATCATATGTTCTAACACACAACTGATGATAACCGAACCTCAAGTCAATCTTTGAGAACACCCGACCTCCTCAAATATGATCAAAGAGTTCATCAATCCTCAACAAGGGGTATCGGTTCTTGACCATCAACTGGTTAAACTTTTGTTAATCCACACAAATTCTTAGGGTACCTTCCACCTTCTTCGCAAACAAGAAATGTGAACCCCAAGGAGAAGTACTGGTTCAGATGAAACCCTTTTCCTATAACTCCTCCAACTGCTTTTTAATCTCCTGAAATTCTAGTGTATCCATCCTATAAGGAGGAATGGACACCGGTGTCACTCCTAGAACAAGCTCAATAGAAAATTCCATCTATCGCTTCAAAGTAAAACCTAAAAATTCCTCTACAAAGACATCCCTGAAACAATCCACCACTAGAATAAAGTCCATCTGTGAAGTCTCCTGGTCATCCAGATATAGACTGGAAATCCAGGATGTAAACCCTCCCAACTCGTGAGTCTCGGGACCTGCTCTGCTCGCTTAGATATCTCATTCGCCCTTATGAAGAAACGATCCACCCTCTGGAGAAGTAAAACTCACCCAACGGCGATAGAAATCGACAACAGCCTAGAATGGAACTAACCAGTCCATTCCAAGAATGACATCATAGCCTATCATCCCTAAGACATAGAGGTCCCATAAGAAGTTACACCCACCAACCTCAAGAGGGAACTCCTTGCATTGGCATACACTAGTCGTTCTTGTCCCCAAAGGAGTGTCTAGCATCAAGATATCAGTAGAAGAAAAGATATAGAGCCCAAGGATCTCAACAACAGCAACAGATATTTAGCTATGGGAAGCCCCTGTTTCGAAAAGATCAGAAGATAAAACTGAGGAAACTAGGATCACACCACGAACTGTGGAGGGTACGGAATCGTGCTCTTGGTGGGTCTTCCCCACTGTAAAAGCATGGCTTGTACCGCGGCCCTATGACCCTACCTGACCACTCTGAGCTGATCCACCCTACTTTCGCTGAAATCCTGGAGAGTGACTACCATGGTCGTAACCTCCACCTCATCTTGGACAGTCAGAAGAACTCCAGTTCCTTAACTGATGAGAAACTAGTGGTGATTCTCTAGAACGAGGAGTCATAGAAGAACCCCTATAACCAGCAGATGTTGAGAAGAACTGAAATAAGCACTGAAGATTACCCATATTTCCACAAGATTGGCACTCTACTGGGTCTCTCAGGCAATGTGGCCTTGTATACCCAACCTTCCCACACTAGTAGCATACCACCTGGCTACCTGAAGGTGTATCCTGCCTACTTGGATCTCCACATGTAGTCTCCCTACAGTGCTTCATGCTGTCATCTGGAAAAGCACTAACTCTAGATGTTGAACTGCCATGTCCCACATCTCTAGAATCTCTTAGATGGAGTTTTGTGATCAACACCTACTTGACTATAGAAGTGATAGAATTCAATCTGAAGATGTTCACCTGATCCTGAATGTCCTGCCTGAGACCATCCTAAAACTTCCTTGTTAGGAACCACTCATCATCCCCCTATAAAGGGTGTAAATAATTGTAGCTCTATGAAGCGAGAAGAATACTTCATAACATAAAGAGTACCCTACTCTAGACTCATGAAATCTTGATCTCAATCGACCATCAAGGTATGCGAGCAGAAGTAATCATAGAAGGTGCATTGAAACTCTTCCCAGACCATATTTTTCTAGCGTCCAGCCTTTGAGATCACATCCCACCATCTCTTGGAAGAATCCCAAAGCATATATATAGATAGATTAACCCTCCTCTCTGAAGGCATATCTAGATGCTCGAAGATAGTCAACATGGATTCTATCCATGACTCTGCTGCCTGGGGTCCTCCATCCCCTGAAAATGTGGGAGGAAGCTGCTGTTGAAAGACCTGCATCAATTCTTCCATCGACGGGGCAGGAGGTGGTGCTCCATGGAAGGTCTTCATTATCGTCATAAATCCCTCTATGAACTGTACATCAATAACTACATCAGAGATAATTGTTGGTGTCAATAATGGCACAACTGGAGGATCTGCTGGTAATCCCTGATCGGCCATGTCTGGTGTCTAATCATTGCCTCGTGACTGGCGTACAACCGAAGGACGTCTCGGTGGCATGACTCTGCAAGGTCAAGTGCAGACCTTATATCAATATTATCAAGGACTGAAAACTAGAAGTGTAATAAGGGAACATGAGAAAGAAAGCATTCAAGTTTTTCAAAACATGGTTACATGGCATGTATAATTACTATACAACATGTTCTCTTAAGCCTTTACATGGGCGTGTACTCCTACCAACCCAAGTCGTGTAACACCCCAAACTCACAACATGTTTTCCTAACACACGGCGTGTACTTGAATTCTCTTCCCCTGCATGAGTCCTTCTACACGACTAACCCACACGGTTCTCCTAAACAATACTACATTGTGTTTTCGTTCCAGACAAGGTGTGTACTAGACGAACTTCACCAACCCGTGTTGTTAGTGACATGGACGGTTACACGGCTGACTCTACTTTGTGTGTTCATGCTAGACATGGCGTGTACTTAGAAGATTTTACTGACTCGTGTTGTTAGCGACACGGCTGGATACTCAGGTTATACTACACGACGTGTTCCCTATGGACAGGGTGTGTATTATAAAATACACAACCAACCCGTGTTGTTAACCACACAGATGGCCATATGGTCCTACAACATGGTGTGTGCCACTGGCACATGGAGTGTCCTACCAAAGATTTCCAAAACCCCGTGTATCTGCCCACACAGTCTGAGACACAGTTAAAGACTACACAGCGTGTACATATAGTACATGGCGTGTACTTAAGAAAAATATATTCTTCCTGAATAGAAGAAAAAATGGCGTGTATTCATCATTACACAACATGTATTCTAAATTTTTTCAGATAGTAAGCCTCAGAAACCTCTCTAGGACCTAGAAAAACACTAAAACAAACATTAAAATTTCAAATTATGATCTGTGAGGGCCCATAATCCCCACGAATCAAAGATTGGCATCTTATACATCTCATTAACAGGGATAACAGTGCAATGATCCACAAAATTCCGGTCCATGAGGGGCCATAACACCTCAAGAACCAAAGTTTGGTGTTCATTCAAACAAATCCTTACTCAAATAAATACCCTATCAAAAGCATGTATTCTATTAAGGAATCTATTACAACGGAATACATATCTAGCACAACATCTATCACAACAACATGAAATTGCTCATTTACCCTAAATGGCATGGAAAAAATGCATGACATGTGATTTCTAGAAAGTTCCTATATGTTGCATGAGATGGAATACCCTCATCTCATCAGGTTGCAACAGAAATAGAACCTCAATAGCATCAAAAATAACAACAAAAATCATGTAATCACTCAATGGTGAAATAAAATAAATTGTAAAATTTCGAAACCAGAAAAATTGAAATAAATGAGGTAGATTGGCTTTTACCTATACACGGGTTAGCTGCTCCCAGGCACAGCTTTTTACCAAATACCTATTTTCTTCATATCACGAGATATAATCTCCAAATAGTAAGTCAAGAAGAAAAGAAACCTACCTCTAATACCACTTTGTAATGCCCCGGATCCGGAAGCCGCCCAGAGGTTCCCCATACCTGGTTAGTCACATGGATTCAAGTGAATTTCCCCCAAATGCCAGAGACTGTCGACTAGTAGCGAGGGCCTTGGGTGTGATATTGGGAACACTATGCCCTCATTGTCAGAGTAACACAGTGTAAAATAAACAGATAGAAATAGCAGAATCAGTAATAATATCATACAACAGTAAATAGTAGAATATTGAAATAATAAACTAGAACACATATATATAATGATGATGCATGATACATATGTCTAGGAAAGAATCCAAACAAGTCACAATGATGGAATACAAAAATAACCACAGTACAAAAGAAAACATATAAACTCCTACAGCATCGCAAGCCTCAGCTTGGTCCCCTGCTCTCCAGCTCCTCAGTAATCAAGTACCTATTGTAGAAGGGTTATTTCCCTTATCTATACCTGAATCAATATAACCTTTTTGGTCCAAAAAGAATTACCCAAATAGGGTATGAGACTAATCCCAGTAGGAAACCACCCAAATATCTGTGCCTAACATTCAGTGAATATATATGGTAGTCAATAAGCTAAAATAAATAGTAAACAAGGAAGTACTCAAAAGTAAACATTCCTACAGCTCAATTTCATTCAATTATATTTAACAAATTAACCAACTAATGATAATTACAAGCAACCATCTTGGAAATTTATAACAACCTACCCCCTCTAGTTCAGCCAACAATCTCAATTAACCCTCTGGGTGGTTCTCACAGCCCAACCCCTCTAGTTCATTTACAAGATGCATAAACTGGAGACTCTTTAAGGAAGCACTCATTATCAATTCCCCCTATAGTATCGTATGAATAAATACTCTCTGAGGAAGAACTCACCGTCAATTCCCCCTATACTATTTTAGCAGTAACTACCGACACTCTAAGGATGCACTCAACGTCAATACCTCATGTGTTATCGTAACGTATCTATAGACACCGTGAGGGAGCACTCAACATCAATCCCCCCTATGGTCTCGCAGTGTGATAATTATAACAGACACTTTGGGAAAGCCCTCAACGTCAATTCCCCCTATGGTCTCACTACACCAAGTTCATGCAGCCTTGTGTAAAGAAATCTTGCACAATTGATAATCAACAGCCAAAGTAAGCCTTAAGAACTACTTGGCTAATCAAACTACATCATATCATAGTATGTCAGATAATAATCACTCCACCCTACCAATACTAGTCATGGAAAGAAAATCTAGACCAAATGGTCAAAACAATAAAACATGGGAAAAACATCCATATCTTAATAAAGATAACCCTATTATCGTCAATTAACCTCTATCCAATCAAACTAGGCATAGAAAGAAAATAAAAGGGCTAAAACCATAAACACAAAATACCGCGAATGAGGGTATTGGGAATTGTTTCACATATAACTCAAAGTATATTTACAGAAATACACAAACCACCTACCTCAGTGTTTTAGGAACATTATATGTGAACCTCAAGCCTTCAATCACCCAAGAACATCATAGATCTACAAAAATGCTAAAAATGATCAACCGAGGATAACTCTTGAAAGAGGGGGACTCAGGAAATGAATCTCTAGAAGAAGGAAGCAATTAATGTGGCAATCCCAGCACAATTGACGATGGTCATCTATGCTAAAAGATGCTTGATTGGGGGCTTGGCAAAGATATTCTCCGTACAGACACTCTCAGATGAGTCAGACCTAGAAGGATGGATTTCTGTTGATTAGACGCGACCCCTTTCCATTTAATAAAAAATAAAAAGTACACAGTGTGTACTTTAGAAGTTCACAACGTGTAATTTCCCTTACCAACCCATGCATTAGGCGGTCTCCAGGTCACCACACACAGCCGTGTGCACAGCCGTTACACGGCCAGTACACAGCTACCCATGATAACCGAGTACACAGCGTGTACTTATAAAGTACAGGGCGTGTACTTAAGAAATTTCTAGAAACTCTTCTTTTTATCAAAAACACCAGAAAAAGGAAAACATACCTGAAAATAAGATCTCTGGTTCTTACAAACTTCCCCCCTTAAAGAAATTCATCCAAGAATTTTCCTAGAAAGGCAGCGTATAAGAATAATCCTCAAAAAGCTTCGGCCACTGTGATCATAGATCAACTCCCTCTCCCAAGTCTCATCTTGTACTATCTTGTGCTTCCATAGCACCCGTACCATAGGAATAGACCATCCATGGAGAACTTTTGCACTTCGATCAACAATCTGGATAGGATGCTCCTTGAACAAGGATTCCACCTCTAACTCAACATCCTCGGGTTGAAAAACATGATAGGGGTCTGAGAAGTAACATCAAAGCTGAGAAATGTGGAAGACATCATGCATATCTTGGTACCTCTAAGGTAACTGAAACTGATAAGAAACCTTCCCAACTCTCTCCAACACCTCAAACGGTCCGACGTACCTTGGTGAAATCTTAACATGTCTCTTAATCCTCCTATTTCCCAACCTCGGTGTGACACGCAGGAAAACCTAATCCCAAACCTCGAACTCCAGAGGTCATCTTTGTCGATCATCAAAATACTTCTGTCGAGACTGTACAGTAGCCATCCTCTTCTGAATCAACTCTATCTGCTCTGTGGTTTCTTGAACAAGAAGAGGTCTGAGTAAAGCTGCTTATCCTACCTCCAACCAACATAAGGGTGATCGGCATGGCCTACCGTAAAAAGCCTCATAAGGTTCCATTTTAATAGTTGCTTGAAAACTATTATTGTAGGAAAACTCCACAAGAGGTATGTGTGTCTCCCAAGAACCTCCAAAATTCCGGATGCATGCTCGGAGAATGTCATCAAGAACCTGAATCCTACTCTTGAACTGGCCATCTGTCTGGGGGTGGAAATTTGTACTCAAAAGTACCTATGTACCCAAAGCCTTCTTTAGCCCATGCCAGACCCAATAAGTAAAACATGTGTCCCTGTATGAAACAGTGGAGTATCGAACCCCATGTAGATGAACAATCTCTCAGACGTACAATCTTCCCAGCTCATCAACACTGAAGGTCTCCTTGATCGTAAAAAAGTGAGCAACCTTCATAAGTCTGTCAATCAAAACCCATAATGCATCATTCCCTTGAGGTGATATAGGTAAACCTGTCATGAAATCCATCGTGACATCATTCCACTTCCACTGGGTAATGGGTAACTGCAGAAAAATCCCTGCTGGCCACTGATGATCCACCTTCACCTACTGATAGGTGGAACACCTCATCACGAAACCAGAAACATCTCTCTCCATACCTGGCCACCAATACTGACGGTGTAGATCCTGATACATCCAGGTGACACCAGGATGAACTACCCAAACTGAGGAATGAAAGTCTCGCATCATCTCCTCACGTATGTCTGCTGACACCCATACGCACCCATGAAAATATAAGATCTCATCCTCACCTATGGTTCATCTAGGAAGAGGGTCCTCTCCTGAAAAGATTTCCCGTAGAACAAGGCCTTTAGTATCGGATAACTTCATTATTCATACTCGATCAAGAAGATTAGAAGTGACAGCAACAAAAGATAGAAATGGTTTCCCCTGTCTCTCATGCACCTCCAAATGAATCTCAACGAATAGAGTCATAAGTTGCCACTCACTACTAGCCTCCTGAACTGCTAGTATCTGAGTCCTCCTTCTAAACACATCATCCACAACGTTTCCCTTTCCAGGCATGTAGGAAAGCTAAAAATAAAAATATTGGAGGTACTCAACCCACCTTCGATGTCTCAAATTCAGGTCACACTAAGAGAAGATATACTTGAGACTTTTTTGGTCGGTAAATACCATAAAATGATCTCATAGAAGATAATGTCTCCAATAACATAAAGAATGAACAATAGCAGCCAGCTCGAGATCATGTGTCGGGTAATTCCTCTCATTTTTCCTCAACTACTGAGACATGTACGCAATGACTCCTTCACCCTGCATAAGCACAGCTTCTAGCCTAATACCTGATGCATCATAGTAAATGGTATATCTCTTGCCCGATATTGGAAATACTAGTATTTGTGCCAAAGTCAACCTCCCTTTCATCTCCTAAAAGGCTGACTCACAAGAATATGACCACAAGAACTTTTCACCCTTCTAAGTCAGGCCCATTAGTGGTGATGCTAAGCATGAAAAGTCCTGTATGAAATGCATGTAATATCCAGCTAGCCCTAGAAAACTCCGTACCTCAAAGACTTTATTTGGATGGTCCTAATAAACTATAGCTCTCACTTTCTCTGGGTCTACTAATACTCATGTCTCTGAGATAACGTGACCCAAAAAGTGAATCTAATCCATCCAAAAGTGGAATTTTGAGAGCTTAACATTTAACTAATTCTCTCTCAGTGTACTCAAAACAATCTCAAGATGGGTAGAATGGTCGTGTTGAGTGTGAGAGTACACTAAGATATCGTACACGAAGACTACCACGAAAGAATCCAAGTATGGATGGAACACTCGATTCATCAGTGCCATGAACACTAAATGCATGTTTGTCAGACCGAATGGAATAACCACATACTCGTATAGACCATACCTACTCCGGAAGGCTGTAAGAGGTATATCAGATGGTCTAATGAAAACCTGATGATAACCGGACCTCAAGTCAATATTCGAGAACACCCGGGCTCTTCAAATATGATCGAAGAGGTCATCAATCCTCAACAAGGGGCATCAGTTCTTGAACGTCAACTGGTTCAACTTCTGATAATACTTGAAAATTATGAGGGTACCACCCACCTTCTTTACAAATAGGAAAGGCGAACCCTAAGGAGAAGTATTGGGTCGGATGAAACCCTTTTTCCTGCAACTCCTCCAACTGCTTCTTGAGCTCCTTCAACTCTGGTGTTTCCATCCTATAAGGAGGAGTGGACACTGATGTCGTTTCAAGTACAATCTCAACAGAAAGTTCAACAAATTACTTTGAAGGTAAACCTAAAAATTCCTCTTGAAAGACATCCCAGAAACGATCCACCACTGGAGGAAAGTCCATATATGAAGTCCCCTGGTAATCCAGATATAGACTTGAAATATGGGATGTAACTCCTCCCAACTCGTGATGCTCGGGTCCTGCTCTGCTCGCTTGGACATCCCATTCTCCCTTATAAAGAAACAATATTCCCTCGGGTGACATAAAACTCACCCTACGGTGATAGTAATCGACAACAACATGGAAGGTAACTAACCAATCCATTCTAAGAATGATGGCATAGCCTATCATCTATAAGACATTGAGGTCCCATAAGAAGTGACACCCACAAAACTCAAGAGGGAACTCCTTGAACTGACGTACACTAGTCATTCTTGTCCCCAACGGAGTTTCTAGCATCAAGATATCAGCAGAAGGAAAGATACAGATCCCAAGGATCTCCACAACAGCAACGTTTATATAGCTATGGGAATCCCCTAACACTACTACAAAAACGGGAAAGGGATGCGCTTCACTTTTATCAGTGCTAAAAAAAGTGCTGATAAAGGAACCCTTTATTAGCACTTTTTTTAGCACTGATAAAGCCCCCCCCCCCCCTATATCAGTGCTTTTTTATCACTGATAAAGGGGGGATTTATCAGCACTTTTCCTGAGTGCTGATAAATGTTGAGTTTCAAAATAAAATATTTTTTCATGGAAAATAATAATTTGTTATATAAGTATATTTATATTTATATAAATACAATATATATTTTTTAAATATGGTATAGATATGTATAAATAGACTATTACAATTAATATATAAGAAATTTAGTGAAAATGGTTTCAAAATATTTTAAAAAAATATTATTAATTAATAAGTTTCTAATTATTATCGATTAAAAATCATTTAATAACAATTTGAGGACACAAAAAATAAAAACAATTAATAAAAGAACTAAAATATGTTAAAAATGTAACTCAAACTTCAAATGGCCATAACTTTTTATTTGGGTGTCTGTTTGAGCTCTACAACATATCAAATCAAAGCCTGTGACGAGCTCTACGCATTGGTTACCAGGGAAAAGCCTCTGTCACGATTTTCGAGCATAAAAGGCCCATAAAGACTCCAAAACTAAGTTTTTAGTCAGGATACCCCGATTTTTTAACATTCAAACAAGTATAACGTACGATACAGATGTCCGTTAGGACTGTACCACATATCATATTGAATATTGTTTCATTTTATTCGATTTTACTGGTTGTGGTGTTGAAACGTAATTCTAGATTATAAGTTATGGTCGTTTTAACATTTTATGGCTTTTCAAATACACATATATATGTATTTATTCATAAATATATATGTTTCTGTGTGTGCGTGTCTATGTGTGTGTCTGTGTATTGTATATATTTATATATGTATGTATTTATTTATTTACTTACTTATAAACACACATCAAAAACATATTTTTTCATAAATGTATTTAAAACTAATCTTTATAAGTATATTCTATGGCTTTTCAAATACACATATATATGTATTTATTCGTAAATATATATGTGTTTGTGTGTGTGTGTCTCTGTGTGTGTGTGTGTGTTGTATATATCTATGTATGTATATATATATGTATGTATGTATTTATTTATTTATTTATAAACACATAAAAAACATATTTTTTCATAAATGTATTTAAAACTAATTTTATAAGTATATATTAATATAGAAATAAATATACGTATAAAAAATTATAACGAAATATATATATATAAATATATTAATATATGAATTAATATACATATATATACTAATATATGAATAAATATTTTTATATTAATATGAATCTATATCAATATATGAATAAATATAACTATATATATATAGATATATCATTAAATAGAGAATAAAACAAAATGGAATAGTGGTAAAGGTGAAGCTGCTAAAGGGGGGAGGTCCTGGGTTCGAGATCAGGTGGAAGTGAAGGGGGTGCATGCGTATGAGTATGAACGGGAAGGGCAGCACTTGGGAGACCTCCTAGCACTGATAAAGGGGGTTTCAAGCACTGATAAAAGCATTCCCCAGTATTATTTTTAATTTTTTTTAATTTTTTTAATTTTTTTTGACCTTTATCAATGCTTTTTAAAAGCGCTGATAAAGGCCCCTTTTATCAGTGCTAAAAAAGTGCTGATAAATGGGTCTTTTATCAGCAATTTTTTTAGTGCTGATAAAAGCGGCCTTTATCAGCGCTTTTCGGAGCGCTGATAAAAGATACCCCCCTATATTAGTGTTGAGCTTTACAGCGCTTTTTTAGCGCTATTAAATCCCTTTTTTAGCACTAATATAGGTCGTTTTTGCAGTAGTGTAAATCGAAAAGAGAAAAAGATAATACTGAGGCAACTAGGATCATACCTTGAACTGTGGAGGGTCTAGGATCCAACTCCTAGTGGGTCTACCCCACTAAAAAATCATGGCCTGTTCCACGGCCCTATGACCCTACCTAACCACTCTGAGCTGATCCACCATGTTGTCGCTAAAATCTTGGAGACTGACTACCACGGTCGTGACCTACACCTCGGCCTGGATAGCTAGAAGAAATCCAGTTCTCTGACTGATGATAAAATAATGGTGATGCTTCTGAACGAGGAGTCATAGAAGAACCCTTGTCACCAGTAGCTGGTAAGAAGACCTGATAGAAGCACCAAAGATGACTCATCATGCCGCAAGATCAGCACTCCACTAGGTCTCTCGGGCAATGTGGCCCTGTATTCCTGACCTTCCCACACTGGTAGCATACCACATGGCTACCTGAAGGTGTATCCAGCCTACTTGGATCTCCACATGTAGTCTCCCTAAGGTTCTTCCTGCTGTCAACCGGAGAAGCACTAACTCTGGATGCTGAACCACCCTGGCCCACAGCTCCAAAATCCCTCATATTACGTTTCGTGATCAACACCTTTTTAACTATAGAAGTGATAGAAGTCAACCTGAAGATGTTGACCTGAGCACGAATGTACTGCCTGAGACCATCCTAAAACTTCCTTGTTAGGAAAAACTCATCTCCCACTAGAGAGGATGTAAATTGTTGCAGCTCTATGAAGCGAGGAGAATACTCCATAACAGAAAGATTACCCTACTCAAGACTCGTGTACTCTTGGTCTCAATCGAACCTCAAGGTCTCTGAGTAGAATTAATCGTAGAAGGTTCGCTGAAACCCCTCCCAAGCCATGTTTTGCTGGCATCATGCCTATGAGATCACATCCCATCATCTCTTGGTAGAATCCCAAAGCATTTATGTAGAGAGTTTGATCCTCATATCTGGAGGCATCTCCAGATTCTTAAAGATCTTCATCATTGCTTCTTGGCATGAATCTGTAGCCTGGGGTCCTCCTAGCCATGACTTTACAGCCTGGGGTCCTCCTTCTCCTGAGAAAGCGGGAGGATGCTACTGCTGAAAGGACCATGCCAATTCTGCCATCGACAGGGTAGGAGGCGGCACTCCCAGGAAGTTCTGCATCATCCTCATAAATCCCTCTATGAATTGTGCATTGGCACCTACATCAGGGATAAGTGATGTTTCTATGACTGGAAAAACTGGAGGATCTGTTGGTAGTCCCTGATCTCTCATGTCTGGTGTTTGATCATTTCCCCATGGTTGGCATACAACTGAAGGATGTCTCAGTGGCGCGACTCTGCAAGGTAAAGTGCACACCATAGATCAAGATTATATAGTACTGAAAACTATAAGTGTAATAAGGGAACAGGAGAAAGAAATCATTCAAGTTTTTCAAAACATGGATACATGGCGTGTATATTTACTATATAACATGTTCTCTTAAGACTTTACATGGGCATGTACTCCTGCCAACCCAGGTCATGTAACACCCCAAACACACGGTGTGTTTTTTAACACACGACATGTACTTGAATTCTACTCCCCTTCCTGATTCCTTCTATATGACTAACCCACACAATTCTCCTAAACAAGACTACATGGCGTGTTCGTGCCAGACATGGTGTGTACTAGACGAACTTCACCAACTCGTGTTGTTAGTGAAATGACCGGTTAAATGGATGAATCTATATGGCCTTTTCATGCTAGACACGGCGTCTACTTTGAAGATTTTATCGACCCGTGTGGTTAGCGACATGGTTGGATACTCCGGTTACAATACACAGTGTGTTCCCTATGGACACGGTGTGTATTAGAAAAGACACAACTAACCCGTGTTGTTAGCCACATGGTTGTTCATACGGTCTTACAACATGGTGTGTGTCTCTGGTACACGGTTAAAGACTACACGGAGTGTACATACAGTACACGGTGTGTACTTAAGAAAAACAGATTCTTCCTGAACAGAAAAACACATGGCATGTATTCATCATTACACAGCATGTATTCTGGGTTTTTCCAGATATTAATCCTCAAAAAATTCTATGGGACCCATAAAAACACTGAAATGAACATTAAAGTGCCAAATTATGATCTTTGTGGGCCCAGACTCCCCGAAACTCAAAACTTGGCATCTTATACATGTCATTAACAGGGATACTAGTGCAATGATCCACCAAATTCTAGTCCATGAGGGCCCATAACACCTCAAGAAATAAAGTTTGGAATTCATTCAAACAAAGCCTTACTCAAAGAAATACCATATCAAAAGCAGGTATTCTATCAAGGCATCTATCACAACAGTATGCATATATAGCACAACATCTACCACAACAACATGCAATCGCTAATGCACCCTAAATGGCATGGCAAGAATGCATGACATGTGATTTCTAGAAAGTTCTTATATGATGCTTGAGATGGAATACCCTCATCTCATCAGGTTGAAACAGAAATATAACCTCAATAGCATCAATAATAACATCAAAAAGAATGTGAAACACCCAACGGTGAAATCAAATCACTTATAAAATTTCAAAACTAGAAAAATTGAAATAAATGACGAAGATTAGATTTTCCTTGTACACGGGTTAGCTACTCTTGGGCATAGCTTATTACCAAGTACCTATTTCTACCATATACCTGGATATAGGCTCCAAATAGTAAGTCAAGGAGAAAAGAAACCTGCCTCTAATACCACTTTGTAACGTCCCGGTTCTGGGAGCCACCCAGAGATGCCCCATACCCAGCTAGTCACATGGACTCAAGTGCATTTCCCCAATCACTAGAGGCTGCAGTGAGGGCCTTGGGTATGATAGTGGGGAAACTATGCCCTCATTGGAAGAGTACCATAGTGTAAAATAAACATATATCAATAGAGGAAGTAGTAATAATACCATACAATAGTAAATAATAGAAGACTGAAAGAATAAACTGGATAACATATATATAATGATGATGTATGATACATATATCTAGTAAAGAATCCAAACAAGTAACAATTCTGGAATATAGAAATAACCAAAGTACAAAAGAAAATAGATAAACTTCTACAGCATCGCAAGCCTCAGCTTGGTCCCCTTCTCTCCAGCTCCTTAGCAATCAAGTACCTGATGTAGAAGGGTGTTTTCCCTTATCTATACCTGTAGCAATATAATCTTTGTGGGAAAAAAATCATGACCCAAACAGGGTGTGAGACTAATCCCAGTAAGAAACCAACCAAATATTTGTTCCTAACATTCAGTGAATATATATGGCAGGAAATAAGCTAAAAGAAACAGTAAACAAGGAAGTACTGAAAAGTAAAAATTCCTACAACTCAATTGAATTTAATTATATTTAAAAAATTAACCAACCAAAAACAATAACAAGAAACCCTATGGGAACATTCTCAAAAATTATCCCCTATGGTTCAGCCAATAATCTCAAGTAACCCTCTGGGTAGTTCTCACAGCCTAACCCCACTGGTTCAATTACAATATACATAAAGTGGAGACTCTCTAAGGAAGTACCCTTTATTAATTCCCCCTATAGTATCATATGAATAAACACTCTTTGAGGAAGCACTCACCATAAATTCCCTCTATATACTTTTAGAGGTAACTATATATACTCTGAGGAAGAACTCAACGTCAATTTATCATGTGGTCTTGTAACGTATCTATAAACACTCTGAGGGAGCACTCAATGTCAATACCCCCCTATGGTATCTCAGCATGATAATTATAACAGACACTCTGGGAAAGCCCTCAACATCAATTTCCCCTATGGTCTCACTACACCAGGTTCTCGCAGCCCTGTGTAAAGAAATCGTGCACAAATGATAATCAACAGCCAAATTAAACCTTAAGAACTACTTGGATAATCAAACTACAATATATCATAGCATGTTAGATAATAATCACTCCACCCTACCAATTGTAGTCATGGAAAGAAAAGATAGACTAAACTGTAAAAATAAGAAAACATGGGAAAAACATCCATAGCTTAGCAAAGATAACCGTATTCTGAACAATTAACTTCTATCCAATCAAACTAGGCATAGCACGCAAATAAAATCGCTAAAACCATAAACACACAATACCTAAAATGAGGGTATTGGGAAATTTTTTTACATATAAATTAATGAATATATACGGAAAGACACAAACCATTAACCTCGTTGTTGTAGGATCATTATATGTAGTCCTCAAGCCTTGAATCGCCTAAGAACATCGTAGATCTATGAAAATGCTAAAATGTCTCAACCAAGGATAACTCATGAAATAGGAGGACTCAAGAAACAAAGCTCTAGAAGAAGGAAGAAATTACCGTGGCTATCCCAATGTAATTGACAACGGTTGATTCTGATAATAGACGATCGATTGGGGGCTCGGTGAAGATTCATGTCGGACGGACACTCTTGAACAAGTCGGACCTGGAAGGAGGGATTTATGTCGATTAGATGCGACCCCGGTCCATTTAATTAAAAAAAGTACATGGTGTGTACTTTATAAGTACACCGCGTGTACTTTCCCTTACCATCCCCCGCATCAAGCGGTCTCCAGGTCACCACACACGGCCGTGTGCACGGCTGTTACACGGCCCATACACAGCTACCCACAGTAACTGAATACACAATGTGTACTTAAGAAATTTCTAGAAAATCCTCTTTTTTTCAAAAACACCAGAAAAAGGAAAAAATACATGAAAATAATATCCTGGTTTCTTACAATTTTTATAAGACATATCTTTTTACTTTCCATTTTGTGTTAATATGATAATTTCATTTGAGTAAGTGTGGACTATCACCCCCTCAAAGCGATACGATTCATTCATACACTACATGGATTATATTAAGGATGGTTTTAGTGAATATATATGATATATATGATATAATTAATCTAATATAATAATTATATATATATATATATATACATATATTTATTTTACTTATTTTTTTTTGAACCTGACAATTAAACAAAAATAGTGTTCGTGCATACGTACAGCCTACCATCTCCATGACTGGTGTATTATGTTTCATAATTATATATTATATAGATTATTATAATAAAAATATAATGTATATACATGATATTTATATTATTTTTTACATTCTATAAATCATGATATAAGTATAAGGACCAGAGATATAAAAAATTAAGACACATGTGAAGAATAAAGCGAATATTACCCAAAGTGAATCTTTAACATAGGTTGGTTAACAAAAAGGAAATATAAGGTCATAATTAAACCATATATGGTATTATATAAAAAAATAGTGTTATTTAAAAGATTTATAATAAATTTATATTTATTATACATGTGGTTTGAATGAGTACAATAAGATTCAAGACACAAGGTATGGGGATTTTGTCTTACTTTTTCTTTCTGTGAGATGCATGTTATGTTCACCACTCTTTCCTTTTTTGTGGTGTATATAATTCCCATGATTGTACTATATATATTATAATTAAATTTATAGGAATTCACATATCCATTTTATTATCATTATTTCATGGGGTCTATGTTCCAAAAGTTACAAAATTGGTAAAATAGTTTTGTCTCAATTTGCCTTCATTGAGACTCATGTTTTGTTATTCATCTAAATTATCTTTCAAGATGTTTATACTTAAATTTTAAATTTTATATCATTAATTTCTATTCATTGATGATATTTTATGCTTCATTTAATTTATGTTTCTTACATGGAGATTATGATCCCAAGTTACTAAGTTATAAGAGTTTATTGAGACAATCTCATCGCTTTTCAAGATTGTTTATGTTTATGTTTCCTTTGATGAAATATTATGATCCATATATCAATAAAATTAATGAATCTTATTATACTATGGTTAGTAATTATTTATTCATATATTTCTACCATTTCATCGACTCTTTGGTACAGAATGTAGTTAATAAAGTGTTTTTAAAAAATCCCGACTTTACCTTCTCTTAGGTAAGAAATCAGTGTTCCTTTAAAATCATGTTTTCAAAAAAGGGTTTCCAAGAATATTATACTATTATATAATGATCAATAAAATAAATATTTACTATTTTTTTAGTTTTATAATTTTTTCAAAGTAATATTCTTGTCTCTTTCTGAACGAGGCATTTTTCTAACCTTTTTATTATTAAAAAGGAATGTTCTTTTTGTAAGAGTTGATGTACTAGAACCAACTGGTTGTAATTTGATTATGTGGATATTTAATGTATTTAAATATTGAACCTCTTATTACATATTGTTCATTGTTTTTCATGATTTTGATGTAATAATGTCCTAGAGTATTTTTTACACGGATAAGGTCATGGTAGTTCCCGTTCTGATGAGAACCTTGAAATACTATAAAAATATTATTAAATATAATTCTATAGTTGGATGAAATTCTATTATGAGACACATAGAACTCATACTATTAGTTGTGAGTACTCGTAAGCATATGATACTTCCTCCCATGAAGTTCCCACTTGGTAATCTCCAAGACAGTATATTATGAGAACAGACATGCTAGTAAGAATTCTGCATGTTTTGGTTTCATCGAATATTTATATCTGCAAGCATTTGTAATGATCTTTAGACTTTAAAATTTTCATTAATATATGTCATGACTCGCGCACTTGGATTTACTAATGAAAATTGTCACGCAAGAAGTTGGTGGTAAGTAGGGTACATTTGGTGCATCACAAGTGGTATATTATTAATGGATAAGTTGACGAAGGATTTTTCTTTTCCATTTATGGAAGTTGATATATCATCCTTTTGATTGATATAGGACTACCGTTTGAAATTCCATGGCCATGGTGTAATGATGATTTTATTTCAGGTAGTCAATGAATGACTTGTCAAGCATAAAAGTTGATGAAACTATCATGAAACCTGCTCGATGAGATATTATGACAAATGGATTATATTACACAGTGAGCATTCATATGTGTATGTCATTGTTGTGACTTTAAGTTCATTCTCTTGGGTTCTTTGACCCATTTCTAGATAGTACTCTTATACTTTAGGCAATACCTTCTAATGATAATGAGAAATAATCCTAGAGGGTCACAAACTAAGTTTTTCTGGTGGTATCTGTAAAATTCTATTTGAATTTAATTAATAAATATTATTCTCAAGATAGTGGAATAATTTTCTTCAAGTTAAAATTATTGCATAAAATAAATAAATATTTATTCACCAGTTTTAAATAAAATATATTTATGAATTTTATTGAACATTTAATAAATATTTATTTAATAGTTTGTAAATAAAATATTGATTTAAGAGAATAAATACATTATTTATTTATTCGGGTGTTCAATAATTAATAGTGGATTTTTAGTGGACCAAGACCAGTCCAGTAGTAAAATAATTGTTTTCGAGATGATAAATAATTATTTAACTAGTTGGCACAAATTAAAATAACTCTGTTATTATTCTATGACATGGAATTTTATTTATAATTCCATTTTGTGCAAGTTGGTGCACTATAAATAATGACTCAGTATTATTATTAAATAGCATGGGTTTTCTCTAAGGTTATGAATGTATTTAATTGCTATTATGTAATTAAATATTTTAACTAAAGCCTCACGTCAACAAATAGACACATACGTCTATTATCCCAAGTACCGAACTGCACACCCTTTGAATTGAGAATTGTTTAGCTAATGAATTTATCTCTCGAATCCTCTTCTCACACCTCTCAAGAATGAGATATGTTCTTCAAGGTTAAATAACTAGTGATCAAGAACGACTGACACAAGACACTTTCTTCACCGCGCTAGCACCCGGAGAATGAGTGGTGTCGATCGGAGGCCATCGGAGCACGTGTGGATCGCTGATATAGGTATTATATTTTGGATCCTTGAAATCACAACAAGATAATTCAGAAGGGTCCTTCCGAACGATCAACATCATCAACAATGAAAATACCTAAAATCCATGTTTTATTTTCTTTATAAAATTAATTAAATTAATTATAAACATGATGTGCAAGATCCAATCTAAAGGTTTCGGTCCTCTTTATTATTTAAATAAATCTTTGATTCTATTCTATGGAGACTATCATTGATCGTCGCATTGATCCCATAATAAACATTGATCATGGTAAAAATTAAATTTGGGTGCCCGCCCAACCACGCTTCTGGTGCTCCCGAAACGTACAAGTGGGATCAAAGGGGTTACATCATAGTTTAAATTTTTTTAAATAATTCATTGATTATTTGATGTTTAATAATTTAGTTCATCAATTCAAGGTTAATCATTCTTGTAATATGGATTTTGAGATCTGTTCTCCCACTTTTCATTTCTTGTTCACCTTACAGAAATGATCTTTTCTGTTAGTTTTGATTAAAATAAAATATAGGATCTCATCCGAAGGTGCCAAAGGTTCTTGGCCATACAAAACCAGAATACACGGCATGTAGTTGTATTTACACACCATGTATCAAGGTTCAATTCCTCTGGACTAGTCCGCCAAACCAAGTTGTGTCATTGGAGTTTTTCTAAGTCTTAAAGACTCCATATGTCTACCAGAAGTAGGTGGCACACAATTTCCAAATTACACGCTATGTGGCCCACTGGACACAGCATGTAGTATCTTCAGGTTAGGGTTGGACCTTGTACCATGTACATATCTTTCCCAGCTGGAGACCACGTAACTTAGATATTACACGGTGTGTGGCCCAATGGACACGCCATGTACTCCAAAGATTTCTGAATTACATTTACACACTATATCCTCAGGCCTGTACTACGGATGAATTTTTAATGATAGTACACACCTCTTAGTTGGAACTACAAGTCTTTTACTCATCCAAATTATGGAGATTTATTAAAATTAAATATTATATTATACAAACCCTTGAAAATTGTACCATGGTGCAAGTGTAAAGCCGAGGCACAACACGTGATAGGTGTTTTATGTATATGTGTTTAATTTAATATCTGTGTAATGATTATTTCTACTCATTGGGTACTTATGAATGGGAATTCACTAGGTTTCCTCAAAGGTAAAAGTTACGTAAATAGATAATTTTAAATGAATTTATTTGTTTAAAATAATGATGTATGATAATCTCAAGGAAATTCATAAAAAGGATTAAGATAAAGGGATCAATTAATTAATGATAATAATTAATCGATTTAAGTGAAATTTATCTCAATAAGAATGATTAATGAAATTAAAACTAGTTTTATTAAATGAGTAACTCGTTTCATGTATAATATGGGTGATCATGATCTAGACCAATACCTTTGTATGTGATTGGTTTCCTTTTAATTTGTTTATTAAATTAATTTTTGGCCTGCAATCCATCTCTCCTCATTAATATGTAGGGACTGCATGCATGTGGTTCCTTTTATGTAAACCCCCCTTTTTACCGCTCACCTACGTGTGAGTTTAAAAACATTTGTAATGGATGGAACTCCCAATCTATAGGAGGCGTTTCAATCTAGATCTGAGATGAAACCCATCCCAGGAGATACATAGGTGGATAGGTGGAAAGCTTTAAACATGAACCCAAATGGTTCAAGGTGTTTCTCCCCTATGTCAGGGTCAGTTTATCAATCTCTAGATAAACTAACCTTTAGAAAAACTCATGATCATACCCTTTGATTTATTTTATTTCTATCAGTTTCATGTTTTATCATTATGGATGTGTTTTCATGATTACATAATTAATCTATTAAACAAGCATAGAAAATAGATCTAAAATAAACCAGTCTTATGTGTAAATATTATCAATACATGGTTAATCACTTAAGTAAGTTCCACTTAATATTAACAAGCATTTGATAATTATAATAAGCAATTCACACACAGGAGATAAAAATACCTCAAATAAAATATTAAGTCAGACCAAGCCTTCTGTTACTTGATTAAGGAAAAAACTCAATAAAACAATATGTTTGACTAACCCTTATTAGGACACTTACTTTTATACAGGAATCCTTTATGAAATTTTTCAGGTTGACTTAACCATATTACATCAAGAGGAGTATCCCATTCTATAATTGGTGTAATATTGGAGGCAAGAGTTGAGGAAATCCAAAATCAGGATTTTCAGGATTAGGGAGTCCACTAAACAGATCAAGGAACTACAAGACTACAGTTGGCAAAGACCTACCTACCTAAATACCTTAAAATAGCTTGACCAACCCTTGTTGGGGTTATGTGAAGGGTAATATGGATCCATGACACTATTATGTCATGAAAATAAGACATTCCGAGTTTAATGGTGAGGGCCATTGGTACTTGATAAAATAGTGGGAGACTTAATAAAATTAATTTATTATTTCTCATAAAAATCAAGAAAGTACTAATGATCTGATCTTTTAATTGTAGAATAAAAATGATAAGCTCGTCAACCACATTATCCTTATGATCATTTATGGATAAAGACAACATCATCACTATAAGTAACTTCTAGGAATGTTTTAGATGCCTCTGGGTTATCCTACGCCATGAATGGAAGTCTTACGTGTTGGAGTCAGTAGTACATGATCTGCTTTCCAAAGAGGCGAGTGGTGAGGATTTCATGGTCTATGATAAAAAAATTAATGATGCAGTCAATGTTCAATGTTTGATGTTATCATAATTATCTAGTGAGATCATGAAGTCTAATGAAAACATGGATGCTTATAGAATAACCGAGCACCTCTGTGGTATTTACCATGAGAGGGAAAAACATGAAAGGTTTGAGATCTCCAAGGCACTCTTTCAGATTAAGCTTGGAGAGGGTTCCCCAGCAGGGCCTCATGTAGTCATTCTCATTGGCTAAATTGATGCCTAGAGGGTCTAGGGTTTAAACTGTCTGATGAACTGGGCACTGATCTCATTCTCGCATCACTCCCTCAGAGATTCTCTAACTTTGATGTCAATTTCAACAAGAAAAACATTGAGAAGTCTCTGTCTAATATTATTATACTCACTCAACAAGTGGAAAAATATATGAATCACGAAAATCCTTTTATCCTAATGGTGAATAAGAGGAAAGGGAAGACGAATATATTTAATCCCAAAGATTCATCACAGGATTCCAAGAAAAGGAATATCAAAGGGGAAGCAATGGAATAGAAGACTGTTTGTTTTTCATGTGGCAATAAAGGCCACTGAAAGAAGAACTGCACTCAGCCTAAGAAGCAAGGGGAATCATTAGGTTCATTTGTTATCAAATTAAGTCTATCTATTTCTACAAATTTGGTATTAGATACAACTTTTGGTGATCACATAAGTATCCAAATATAGGAACCATGTGGATTCAGGAAGATTGACCAAGGGAAGGTAGATCTGCGAGCAGCCAATAGAGTCATACTTACTGTTCTAGCTGTCAGGGACTACCACCTCATCCTGCCAACTGGGATGATCTTGGTGTTAAAGGGTTGTTATTATGTATCGTATGTTACTAAAAACATTATTTATGTATCCATATTAGATATAGATGGATTTTTTTTAAGTTTGGAAATGAATGTTTCTTCTTTTAAAAAGATAGAATTTGTTTTGGTAGGGCACATTTATGCAACGGTCTTTACGTGCTGTATTACACAAACCAAGTAATGGAAATTAATAACAAAGGCACATCACATGAATTATACCATACCCTACTTTGGCATCACTGACTAGGTCATGTAAATGAGAAACACTTAATAATGTTACATCTAGATGAATATTTAGATTCTTTCGAACTAAAACCACTTATTGTATGTCATGAATTTTTACAAGGAAAAATGACCAAATCCCCATTTAGTGGAAAAGGAGAAACAGATAAAGAACTTATTGTATTGGTTCTTACCGATGTGTGTGGACCATTTCCATTTGAATAAAGGGTAGGGTACTCATACTTCATAACTTTTACTATTGATTTTAGTAGATATGGATATATCTACTTAATGAGGTATAAGTCGGATTATTTTGATAAGTTCAAAGAATAAAAGAATAAAGTTGAGAACTAGCTTGGTAAGAAGATTAAGAAACTTCGCTTAGACCGAGGTGGAGAATATCTTAAACAAAATTTTATTGATTACTTACAAGAGTTTGGGATCCTATCCCAACTCACTCCTCCTTACATGCCCCAGTGGAATGGTGTGAGAGAAAGGAGGAATTGCACCCTGTTAGACATGGTGAGATCAGTGATGAGTCATGCGAGTCTTCCATAATCCTTTTGGGGATATGCGTTATAAACAGCATTACACATACTAAACCAAGTAACAACTAAATCGATAAATGGTATTCCATGTGAATTATGCAGTTTAAAGAAATCCATGTTATTAAATTTACATGTGTGGGTAAGCGATGTGTCTGTTAAGGCCTCTTCAGGTAAAAAAAATTGCACACCGAGGCACAAAGTGTACCTTTATATGATACCCCAAGGAAATAAGGGGATATTACATATACAACCTCTAAATAAAAAAAGTTTATAGTGTCAAGACATGCCATATTCCTTGAGAAGGATAACATATCTAAAAAAGATAGTGTCATAGATATAGACTTCGATGAATATGAGGCTCAAGGTACGCAAGAGTTGGTGTGGAGAAGATTCCACAAAGCCCTGTGGAAGAAAGAACTGTTCCAGATACACAATAACTGCATTGGAGTACAAGAGAGGTTAGGGAACTGAAACGGTATGGTTTTCTTATTACCAAGGATGGATACTCATTACTAGTTTATAATAATGATCCTCTAACCTACAAGGAATCAATAAGTGGCATAGATATTTCCAAGTGTCAAGAAGCCATGAATTTTGAAATGGATTCCATGTACCAAAACCAAGTATGTATTTTGGTAGATCCTCCAGTTAATGTAAAGCTAGTTGGTTACAAATGGGTATTCAAGAATAAATTGTACATGAAAGGAAAATTCAGTACCTATAAGGCATGACTAGTTGCAAAAGGGTTCAAACAGCCTCAAGGCATTGTCTACGACGAAACCTTTTCACCGGTTTCAATGTTCAAATCCATCATAATTATATTGTCCATTGCCTCTTACCATGAATATTATGTTTGGATAATGTATTTCAAAACAGCCTTCCTTAACAGGAACCTTCAGGAAGATTTATACATGACACAACCAAAATGGTTTATGAATCCAAAGGATTCCAATAAGGTATGCAGGTTGTAGAAATCCATTTTTGGATTCAATCAATCATTCAATTCATGGAACATTCGTTTTGATGAAGCCATACGAAAATTTGGTTTGATCAAGAATGAATGTGATCATTGAATCTAGAAATGGTTTGGTGGGAGTTTAGATATTTTACTAAGAGTATATATTGATGACATATTACTTATTGGAAATGAGATACCATTCTTACAGTCTGTTAAGGCATGGTTGAATCAATGCTTCTTTTTAAAGGACTTGGGAGAGGTAGCATATATTCTTGGGATAAAGATCCATCATGGTAGATCCAAGATATTACTGAGCCTAAGTCAATGTACATACATTGATAAGATACTAAAGATATTCAGTATGGAACAATCCAAGAGGGGATTCTTCTTAGTGTCACATGGAATTAATTTTTTCAAGAAAATATGTACTCATACACATGAGTAAATATAGATAATGGAAAGGAATATATACGCATCAATGATTGATTCATTCATGTATTTTATGATATGTACTAGGTTGGATGTCACCTACGCATTGAGTGCGGTGGGCAGATATCAAGTTGACCCAGGTGACAACCATTGTATGGCAGTCAAGACTATCCTGAAGTATCTGAGCCATACTAAGGATATGTTCCTAGTTTATGGAGGAGATGAAGAACTAGACATGAGAGGATATGAATATTCTAGTTTCCAGACTGATCAAGATGACATGAAGTCGCAAACAGGATACCTCTTCACTTTGAATGGAGGTGTAGTGAGCTGGAATAGCTCAAAGAAGAGTGTAGTCAAAGATTCTACAGCAGAGTCCGAGTATATCGCAGCTTCTGAGGTATCTAAAGAAGAATGTTTTTTGATAATATTCATCTAGGTTATTGATGTGATACCTAGGAGTAAAGATCTCATCATATTGTACTGTGATAATATTGTAGTGGTGGATCTCGCAAAAGAGCCAATGTCACATCAATGGACGAAGCACATACTTTGGAAGTATCATCTATTGAGGGAATTTTCTCAGAGAGGTGAAGTTACAATGAGTAGTGTTTCCACGAAATACAATGTGGTGGACCCCTTGACTAAATACAAGACTCATCAAAACATGATCACCATGTGAGGTCTAGCGAACTAAAAGTCCTGGGCAGTTTTCAAGAGTTAGTTTCGTAGAACCAAATGGTTGTAATTTGATTACATGGATATATAAGGTATTTAAATATTAAACATCTTATTACATGGATATATAAGGTAAAATTATAGGGTTCTTACACCTAATACCAATGAGAAAGAATACTAGTGGGTCACAAACTAAGTGTTTCTCATGGTCACGGTTAAATTCTATTTGAATTTAATTAATAAATATTATTCTCAAGATAGTGGAATAATTTTATTCAAGTTAAAATTATTGCATAAATTAAGTAAATATTTATTCATCGGTTTGTAAATAAAATATATTTATTTATTTTATTAAACATTTATTAAATATTTATTTACTAGTTTGTAAATAAAATATTTATTCAAGAGAATTATTTATTTATTTATTTATGTGTTCAATAAATGGAATTGGAGTTAGAGGGTACCAAGTTTAGTCTGGTAGTAAAATATTTATTTGCAATATAATAAATAATTATTTAACTAGTTGGCATAAATTAAAATAACATTTCTATTCTTTTGTAATGCGGAATTTTATTTATAATTCCATTTTGCACAAGTTGGCACACCATAAATAAATAAGCGATATTATTACTGATATCATGGGTTTTCCTTAATGTTATAAATGTATTTAATTGCTGTTATGAAATTAAATATTATAACTGAAGCCTTGTGTCAATAAATTGACACATACGTCTATTATGCCAAGTACCAAACTGTACACTCAGAGAATTGAGAATTGTTGAGCTAAAAAATTTCTCTCTTGAATCCTATTCCCACCGAATCAATAACGAGATACTTTATTCATGGCTCAAGAACAAGTAATCAAGAATGACTAACACAAGACACTTGCTTTTTTGTGCTAGCACCCGGAGAACGATTAGTGTCGGTCGGAGGCCATCATAACACATGTGGATCACCTCTAGAGGTATTTTAGTTTGGATCCTTGCAAGTGAAACAATATAATATATAAGGGTCATTCCGGATGATCAACATCATCAACGAAGAAGATATCGAAAATCTGGGTATTATTTTCTTTATAAAATTAATTAAATTAAACATAGACATGATGTAAAATATCCTAACTAAAGGTTGCAGGCCTCTTCCTTCATTATCTAAATCTTGGAATCTATTATGTAGAGACTTTAATTAATCATCATTTTGATCCTGGAATAATCCTTGATTATGGTAAAAAATAACGTTGGGTGTTGGCCCAACCGTGCTTCTATTGTGCCTGGAACCTACACTTTTTACCTCATATGACATGTACGGATTTATCTATCATCAGTCTTTTAAAGCCTTCTTTTAATTTTTAAATATTAATTTTTAAGAAATTTTTTCTAAATATACTTTCAAAAAACTGGTTTTCAAAATGTTTTCCAGCTTCTTATATAAGTTTTCCTGGAAAATAGTTTTCAAGATTTTTTCAAGCTTCTTTTATATGATTTCAAATAATGTTGTTTTCAAAATGTTTTCAAGATTATTTTATAATTTTTAAAGTAAAATGGTTTTAAAAATGATTTCAAGCCTCATTTATAAGGTTTCAAAGTGTTTTCAATGAAATTTTTTACAAAAAAAAAAATCAATCTTTCTTTATATTTTTTCAAAGTTTTTTCAAGGAAAAAGGTTTTTAAAATGTTTTGAAGATCATTTTTTATGTTTTTAAGGAAAGTTGTTTTCAAAATTATTTCAATTATTATATATAAATTTTCATGTTATTTTCTAGGAAATTTATTTTCAAATGGTTTTATGCATTAAAAATACTTTTCCAAAGAAGAAATGGTATTTTTATTAAGAAACATTTGTGAAAGATATTTTATAATTATTTTCTATCTAAGATGAAATATGTTGATGTTACTCATTACCTTATATGAAATGATCTAAAGGATCCATTCATATTCTTTCTATGAATGGTATATACTTAATTTCATGGTCTTTATCAGACCTGTTTCTCTTTCATGTGTTATATTTTTATGAAATCCATTTCTCTATCATGGGTTATGTGTTTATGAGATCCATTTCTCTTTCATGGGTTATATTTTTAGGAAATATTTTTCTCTTTCATAGGTTTTATGTTTATGAAATATCATTCTCTTTCATGGGTTATATGTTTATGAAATCCATTTATCTTTTATGAGTTATTCTTTAGATGAAATTTTTGTGAAATTTGTATCTTTTTCCATAGGTTATGTTATGTTTACATGTTTATGATACCCATTTCATTGCACGGGTTATGATATGATTGTTTATGATTTTTTGGAACATGTATGTATGATTTCACTATGATATGGGTGGAACCTATATCTCCCTCCAGTACATTGGTTAAATATTTACATCTTATGAGATATACATGGCTGGAATGAGAAATGAACTTTGTTCGGTATTATAGGGATAGAATGTGAAATGAACTCAGTTTAGTAATACATTTCTAAAATTAAGGGTGAAATCAATTTAGTAATACAGGGTTAGAACAAGGGGTGAACTCAGTTTAGTAATACTGGGATGGAATGGGGTATGATCCTTGTTTAGTAAAGGAGTTTTTCCACTAATATGTTCTTGGTAGCAATTACTTAACTATTATGGAAATCATTATATATGATTATGTCTCTGCCATAATTCCATGTTTTATTCCTCTGATATTCTTTCATAGGTCATGTTATTTATTTCATTAAGATTCATGCCATATGAAATTCCAATCTTTATGTAGTGATTTATGTATATAATATCTAATATGCAGGTTATGATCTTCTATTTTCATGATCATGTTCTCATACCATTATTCTCATGATTATGTTTACATATCTCCCTTGTTTACAATTACTGGGCATTTGATCTAAATCCATTCTTATATTTTCTTTCCCTCGCTTATGAAGAAATATTTTAGGTAGAAATTATAAAGGTAGATATCTTTATGGGATTTGTTGAAGATATTTCACCAGGATAAAAGATTTTGTTTCCATGTTTCCAAATACACTAAAATATTATGGTCCTCAGACATTTATTTTTGTAATGTACTGAATATTCGTCTAAAATGATGTAATATCCATGTATGTCCATCTTGGGTCTCTATAATAACTAACAAGACAAATTTAAGATTTAAAATATAACATTTATAAAAATTTATTTTTTATGTGAGCTTCTTAAAAAACAAAAAAAAATTATGGATAAAATATATTATTTATATGAATAATATTTTAACACCAATTTGATTAGTAATTTATAAGACATAAGAATAAAATCATTCAATTTTTTTAAAATGTTATTTTCCTATGAAAATATTTTTCATTATATTTTAATATTACTATTTAATAGTTAAATTCTAAAATTTTATAATTCAAAGTTGGTAAAACAAACTTAATTTTTATATTCAACATGGAAATATTATCTTGATATTAATTTTTTGTATTTTTCTGAGAAAGATGATTTTTAGGGGAATAGAAGAAAACATAATTTTTACTAAAACTATATCTTTTATGAATTTATAATTATATAATAAGATAAATAAGTTTATAAAAACATTTAATTGATCAAATATTTATTTAAGTAATAATCCAATACATTCTTAAATACCCTTATAAAATAATAAAACATGTGTTTAAATTTTAATGAACTTAAGTAATATTTTTCTCTAGAAATTATTTCACTTACAATAAAAACTGATTTTCATAATTTTTTTAAATTAAACATATAAGAAGGATTTAATATTTTAGATAAAAATGACCATATTATGTAATAAATTCAATTTCAATTTTTTCCATAAAATATTAAATTTGATAACCATGTTATTGGTAAAACTATCATATTCAAATAATTGTTTTATTATTGTTGTGTAATTTTTATGTAATAAATTAAATTTATATATATTAAATAATTTCCATAATATTATTTTTAATCACATATATAATTATATTAACACACATTTAGTTGATAATCAATGCTGAATAAGATTAAGAACACATGATGATTAAAACATCATTTTTCTAAAAAAATGGTTTTTTAGATATAAAATGTTTTAAATTAAAAGTAAATTTTAACTTAATTATATATTGAATTTGATTTAATTTATTTTCATAAAATCCAAATTTGGTAATATGGTTTAATTTATATTTTTATTAAAACATAAATTTCTTGGGTAAAACCTGAAAAAAAAGGTAAAAGTGTATATATATATAAGAACAAATGACATCGAACATGTTTAAAAAGTGTGTTAAAACACGTATTTGATGATTTATATACCCAAAAATACCCCAAACTCCATTATTTTTTAATTTTGGAAACATTTACATTTTAATAGTGTTATTCCATTATTGAAAAGGAATTGGTGTTCACAAAAGTTCCCTTTTCTTCACTTATAAAAGGGGAGGCTTCCACCCCTTCATTCCACACCCATTCCATAAATTTTATTCTTGAAAATATTATATTTTGTCCTCATATATAATTATCTCAAGTTAATAATCCTATAGTCTCAATTACTTATCATATTCCCTTCATTTCCAAGGATACCTCTAAGAGAAACTTCAAGGTCCCAAAGTAAGTATTACTTAATCATTATATTTTGATTATTATTATTTAACTTTTGAAATTATCATAAACAAAGTTATATAATTAACTAATTATAATTAATATATTTAATTTTCATTATATTAATTGAAAAATACTTATATATTACTTTTTATCCACTTATAAAAACAAAAGGATGTCGATCATGCATTGTGCAGAATGCCGCCTCCACAAAGCGACGTCTTTCATTTTTCACCACCACATATCTTATGTTGCTATAAAGGTGAAATTGAAGAATAAACATTGAAATATAAAATATAATTATTATTATGAAGAGGAAAATTATAATCCACCTTATTTTCTACTCATTATTTGATAAATGAAAATGTTAATTGCGCATTGTGCAGACTACCGCCTCTATGATGTAACTTATCTTATTTTAAATTTTGTTTTTTAACTATTTATTAATACCTATTAAAATATGATTAAATTCCCTAAAAATATCTATATAATATCATTATTATTGTTTAATAATGATATTATTCCCAAAATAAATCACTTTCAAAATCATAATCATATATTAACTATGGTATGTTCATATTTGGTTCAGTATAACCACCTATATGAAAAATTATATAAATTAATATCATGGATTAAAATGAGAAATTAATTAATAATAATATATTATATAAATAAAATATATATATTTTGGTTCTGGAATTGTTATATTAAATTTTAACATGTGAATTAGGATACTAATATTGGTTCCTGAAAAATCAATGAAACATATTCATATTTTCATTCATATTTAAGAATAATAACCAAAACTCATAAATAATGAAAATATAAAATTATAAAAAATTATAAAAAATCAATACATGCACCTTTTATGATATTTTAATGATTAACTCTGGTAGAAGAATGAATAAAAACACCATTATTAAAAAACTAGTTCAAACCGATCACAATTACTGCCACTCGATATTGAAAGTAGATAATAAATAATTAATATAAATGTTTAGAACAATTATTAATTCTGTTTATAAAAGTTTATATATATGAATAATTTTCTAAAATAGGTGATTAATATAGTTATTTTTTTATATAGGATATTCAAGTGTTTTAGTGGAAGCTGAGAATTGTAATGCCCCAACCCTAGTTACCCAGAGTCAGTGCATTATTACATAACATTGGAATGATCACAAGAGATCATGTCTCAAAAAGATCGATTATTTTAGTAGCCTTAGAAGTACTAGATACATATATAAGTTTTACATTACATCGTGAAATAAAAACAACAACAACATTTGGTCCCGTTTGAACACACTTATATCCCTTACCCTATCCCTACAGGTCAACCATAAAGTACTTCCTCACATATTAGGAAAAATAAAATATAGAAATGGGTGAGCTCATACACTCAGTCGGGATAAAAATATGGTGGAAACTTTCATAAATAATCATAAAAATTTAAGGAAACATATAAGACTAAAAGAAAAATCCTTTTTAAACTTAAACTTTCGCATAATATGAAAAATATAAATCAAAATAATTCCATTTACTTATTCACATGGATATTCTACTAGTCTAATAATCACATGTAATATCAATAGTTAATTTCATAAAGATGGAATGCATAATGCCGGACATCATAAACACATAGTTAAGGCCTTGTGCCAAGACTACAATTAAAATTTTTTCAAGGCCTTGTGCCAAGACACTAGTTTGTCTCATGAGACCTACCTATGCATCGAGGAGTTATAGCAGGCTTCACCCGTCACTTACTAAGTCCAATACATTCTCCATATGAAAATATTTGAAACATAACATAAACAATTGTAATAAAAATAGCATACGAAATGTTAATACTTTAACCATAAACCATGAATGGTATAAAAATAACACATCCACAGTAAAACATATCATAAAACCTTCAATACAATATAGAAGATTGTAACATAATAAATCAACTTCAAAAAATTGTAAAATCCATCAAAATATGTGGACATAGATGAAATCAAAATTATTTGATAGAAATTTTGAAATCATTTAAAAGTCACGTAATTATAAAAGAAAACATTTATTTTAAAAATATTATTATGATCTTTTAAGGGAAGCTTCAAAGTTGTTCTAACTATTGAGAATAGTTGCACCCACCGTATAAGTTAAAAAACATTCTTACCTTAATTTGTCAAAAAGGTTATAAATTACCTTGTTTGGAAAATGATGGAAAGATTCCTTTCAAACCATTTTATAAAAAGTATAAAAAAGGGTATAAATGACTTTAACCCATATTCTAGTAAATTGTAAAATATTTTTGAAATACATTTTTAAGAAACGTGTATGTGGATGATAAAGAGGTCCCAATAGATACTTACATATAAAAAAACCACGGATAATGAAGAGATTGTGAAATTAACCCTTACCTTGTACATTTTTGCTTGGTAGAGGGTACATTAACCTCCTATATAATATTTAAATAATTTTTATTAAATTATACAATAATGACATACATTAATAGGATATCCTATATGATCCCCTAATATTTCTTTGTTAATAATATTTTAGTAGTACCATCATTTCGGGTGTTAACTGATTTGTTTTCCTTTATATGTTTTGTTACGTAAGTTATGTTTGATATGGATAGGATGTATTTGATTCATATCCATAATTATATTAAGTTCTCAAACATTATTTTTTAACCATAAAATGAAATTTATTCTTGAATAATTACGATGGGGAATGGATCTCATCGCGTTCGTGGAGATGGTAATCCATACGTACGCATGAGCGACAATACCATTATATTGATAGTGGAATCATATTTAATTGGATGTTATATCATATCTAAATAATAATTAAAATGTTATATTTATTATTTACATAAATTATACTCATTATTATACCCATCCAAAATAATTAAGTGTTGAATAACAAACTACACCACGACGTGGAGATGGTAAGTCGTACGTACGCACGTATGGCGACTTTGTCATTCATAGGATGGATAGAATAATTAATATGGTTGTACCATATTTATAATAATATCAAAGTATGTATAAGGTAATGTAGTTTTAATTTTGGTATGGAAACAACAAAGAAATAGGAAGTGGAAGAAGAAAAGAACTTTGAAAGAGGTGATGAGATTATTACCTCTTCTTCGGGTGCTTCTTTTTTATTTGATCAAAAGGGCTCCTTAGGTTGGCTTTATGATCAAATTAAGGCCTATAAGTTTAATTGAGGGTATTTGGGAGGATATTTTAGTAGGTTTTGGCCAAGACAAATAGATTTGAAGGTGTGATTTTGAGAGAATGGGAAGTACCCTTTTATAAAAGATGTGACAGTCACTTTAGGAAAAGCTTGAAATATTAATTTATTATACAATCATATTCAGTTTATAATGGAAAAAAAGGATTTATTTAGAGTATAATGTGGGGATGGGTCGAAAACCACTCAACCTATAGATTTTAGGCAGTTTATGTCACCATATTAACCTTCTATTTTATATTTAACACTTAGTTAAATAGTTTAACTTTTACCATGTATTCTTGTATTATTATAATAAATGGTTAATAAACTTACTCTAAAAAGACAATAAAACCCAAAATGGTTCATTAATGACATATTTATCATTATATAAGTCCTTTGGATAAACCTTTTATTTTTAGGAATATTATATCTTTTAATAATATAGTATGTTTTTTAAAAACTCATTTCTGTCAATTTTGACACTATTTTGAATTTGGTTTTTGTGAAATTCATAACAGCATGATTACTTTGAAAAAAATTCATTGAATAAAATATAACATGTCATATTATTATAGAAAATTCGTGTATGGCATCAAAAGTCTTAATTTAAATTTATTTGGATATTTATAACATCAATTATTTTAACCTATCATTAAAAAGGTAATTACTGCATCATCATTGTGTCATAAATAAATTTAATTATTTAATGTCCAAAAATTATAAATAAAATAATATTATTTATTAAATATTTTTATATTTCTAATTAATATTTATAGTCTAATTTATCTTATGTATAACCCTATATTAAAAATGTTTTAGTTATGAAAATTTGAATTTAACACTTTTAACTCATCTTTAACTAAAATAATAATAAATGTCCTAATCTAATCCAAGTAGACCAAAAGGATTATATTTTATTCCTAAGGTTGATTTTGGTCGAAATAAAGCTATCCAATAAAATTAGGACATGTGTTAGGGTAATAATAATATCATTTTTACCGTTAATTACCCGATTTACTTTTAACTGTGGTAAATAAATGTCAAAATTTATTATTCACCAAAAATTATTTTCATTTTATTGAACCAAATTTTACTTACTGATATCAACTGTGTCTCTTATATTTTTGGAATTCAATTCACAGAAGTGGTAAAATTATGTTTAATGTAAATTTTCAAATGTTCCTAGTAGGTGGGTAAAAGATGTTAAAAAGTTCAATAAAGTTTTATACATCTAATCTTATTATAAAATGACTCGCATGAATTATATTGAACTAATATAGGTATTATGTATCAATTTTTACTTAAAATTAATTCAAATAAAATAAATAATTATTTAAATAAAAGGTCGGTTTTGAACAATAATGCAGTATTTTTCACAATTATCAAAAATTGATACTTTTCAAAAAAATACCAAAAAATCACCCTAAGATAATTTTGATATTCCAAATCTAAAAATGAAGTCCATTTTGAAAAATAAAATTTATAAAATTTCAAAAAGTGGGTAATACTATTCATAATGGCTAGTTTGATTGTTCATGGTGTGCTAGAACTCGAAGTTGTGTATAGTGCAAGCTATTATATTATTCAAAGGGAAACGGACTGCGGAAGCTTGGGGTGTTACATTATTCCATCCTTAAAATAATTTAGTCCGCCAAATTTCTAGAATACTACTACATAAAAAGATTCGGTTTTTCTTCCTCATAAGTTCCTCAGGTTCCCACGTTGCCTCTTCCATATTATGGTTTCTCCATATAACTTTTACAAGATGAGTTTTCTGGTTTATCAACACTTGTTCCCTTGTATCAAGAATCCTGATAGGCTCTTCACATTAAGGTAGATTGGGTTCCAGTTCTATTTCTGCATAGGTAAGTACATGCATTCGTTCATGCATGTATTTTCTTAACAGTGATATGTGGAACACATCATGAACTCTGGAGAGACTTAGAGGCATTTAAAAATGGTATGTTACAACTCCAATTCGTTGTCAAATTTCAAAAGGTCCGATGTACCTAGGACTTAATTTTCCCTTCAGACATAATCGTATAACACCCTTCCATGTAGATACCTTTAAGAAAACATGATCACCTACATGAAATTCAAAATCCTTCCTTCGATTATCAGCATAGCTTTTTTCCCTACTTTGAGAAACTTTGATGTGGTTTTTTGATAATCTTCACCTATTCCATTGTTTCCTAAACAAGTTTGGTCCTACGAGTTTTCTTTTACCAACATCATCCCAGAAAATTGGTGTGCGACATCTCTTTCCATATAACGCTTCATATGGTTCCATATGAATACTTGAATGGAAGCTATTGTTATAAGAAAATTCTACCAAAGGTATATATTGATCCCCCATACCTTAAAATTCAAGTGATCAAGAACTCAAAATTTCTTCTCAGGTTTGAATAGTCCATTCTGATTGTCCATTATTTTGAGGGTGGTAGTCATTGCTCAAACTAAGTTCAGTATCCAGGGCCTTCTGAAGACATTTCCAGAATCTTGATGTAAAACGGGGGTCACGATCAGAAACAATCGAATGGGGTACACCATGAAGTCTTACAAATTCATTAATATATATTCTTATTAAATGTTCAAGTGGTATATCTTCTCTTATTTCAAAAAAATGTGTTGACTTTGTAAGATGATTAACAACGACCCATATTTCATAATTCCTTCTAGGATTCTTTAGTATCCCTCTGACAAAGTCCATCTTAATATCATCCCATTTCCACTCAGGTGTGGGAAGAGGTTGCGTGACTCCTCTAGCATGTTTTATTTTATCCTTCACATGTTGAAAAACCATACATCTTGATACATAATTAGTAATCTCCATCTTCATGTTGTCCCACCAAAAATGTTCCTTCAAATCATTATATATCTTATTGCTTCCAGGGTGTATAAAGAAATTGGAGATATGAGAATCATCCAACAATTCCCTTTTTAGATCAGGTATGATGGGAACACAAAGTCTCTTCCCAAATTTATAAATAGAATCTTCATATATGAATTCAATCATTATCCCATCATTCACAACATTAATTTTCTTTTGAAATTCCTCCTCATCAGTCTGAGAACTTTTTATCTATTCTAGTAAAGATGGATTGGAATCCATTTGAAAAGGTATTGATTTTTTACCTTCCATGATTATTCCCATATCCATTTTTACTAGATCAATGTACATAGGATTCCTTTAAAATATCATATTGTTGAGAACTATATGATCCTTTCTACTCAAAGCATCTTCCACCTTATTTTCCTTCCCTAGGTGGTAGTGTATAGTGCAATCATAATCCTTGAGTAGCTCAAGCCATCACCTTTGCCTCATGTTGAGTTCTTTTTGTGAGAAAATATACTTCAAACTCTTGTGATCAATATAAATCTCACATTTTTTACCATATAGATAGTATCTCCATATCTTAAAATAAATGATTACATTTTCTAACTCAAGATCATGAGTGGGATATTTTTTTCCATTAATTTTTAGCTACTGTGATGCATAAGCAATAACTCTATCATTCTGCAAAAGGACACAACCAATTCCTTTCTTTGAAGCATCACTATAAATAACAAACCCATTAGTCCCCAATGGTAGAGTCAATATAGAATCATTGAATAGTATTCTCTTTATTTATTCAAAACATTCTTCACACTCTTTTTTTCAAACAAATTTAACCTCTTCACGTGTGAGCTTGGTTAATGGGTTATCTAATCAGAAAAAATTCCATAAAAAGTGTCGATAATAACCTACTAAACCAATAAAACTGTGTACCTAAGTTATACTCGTCGGTGTTGTCCATTATTGTATTTCCTTGGTCTTTAACGGATCAATAGAGATTTCATCCTTTGAGACAATATGTCTTAGAAAAGAAACCTCCTGAATCCAGAATTCACACTTGCTAAACATCCCATATAATTCATTTCATCTAAGAGTATTTAGAATAATGAGCAACTGATTTTCATGATCTTTGTATAAATTGTAGTATACCAAGATATCATCAATAAATACCACTAAAAAGTTGTCAAGATATTATTTGAAAACTCTATTCATCAGATCCATGAAAACAAAGGGTGCATTATTCAGTCCAAACGGCATTACTGCAAACTTGTAATGCTCGTACCTGGTTCGAAATGATGTCTTTGGAATGTATTCCTTCTTCACTCACAAGTGATTATATCCAGATCAAAGATCAATCTTTGAAAAATATTGTGCTCCATGAAGTTGATCAAATAAATCATCAATTTGAGGTAGGGGATACTTGTTCTTTATTGTTATAGGATTGATCTCCCTGTAGTCAATGCATTAACCTCATAGATACATATTTCTAATTAAAAATAATAATATGGGATCCCCATTAAGAAACAATATGGAGAATAGATCCTTTATTACTCAACAAATATAGTTTTTTTTATTTCCACTAATTCCAAAGTGGCCATTCTATAAGGGGTCTTCAATATGGGCCTTGAACTAGGAATTAAATCAATGGAAAACTAAATTTCTCATTCTAGAGGATGTACAAGTAAATCCTATGGAAACACATAAACATATTCTTTCAAAATAGGTATGTTCTATATTTTAACATTTCTTTCCTCACACATAGTTATTTCACTCTCTTCCTCCACAATAATTGAATTTAGTAGACCTATAGGGGTGGATCTAGATAAGAATTAGATGGTGAAATTTCTACTCTAAAGATAAGGTACTCCTTATCAATATCAAAAATTGTAACCTCATTATTCTTAGAATAAATTTTCACATCATGGTCTGAAATCCAATCCATACCAAGGATTATATCAAATTAAATCATGGTTATGACGATGAGATCAGTAGATAAATAACATTTTTATTCCCTAATGGAAACTGCATCAGAAAAATTTGTTACAATGATACTTCCCTTATAATGTTTTACTGAAAACTCCCTTGTTAAATAAAATTGGAAATATTTAATTTTCCTAGAAAAATGATAAGATATAATAAAATTTCATGATCCATAATCAAATAAAGCATTGGCTAAATTTGAGGAAACCATTAAATTACCGACCACCACATCATTTGGAGATTCAACCTCGGCAGTAGTGATGGCATAAGCTTGGCCTTGCTCCCTTGGCCTTTTCTAAGGTATGTTTACTTGGTAATTACAAAATTAATTTGAATAATACCCCATTTCTTTACAATTATAGCATTCAACATTGACAGCCTCTTTCATTCCCTTACAATCACGATCTTGGTGGTGTTTTTCACCACACTTGTAACAGACTCTCATTCCCTTCAGGAAAGTACCAGGGTGTTTCTTTCCATATTTAATGTAAGATGGAAATTCAACTTTTCCCTTATTCCCCTTATTTCTATTTCCATAGTTTTTAGCAGATCTCTTCTTCTCTTTCTTTTCCTTAAAGTCATAAGACTTAGAGAATTCCTTTTCTTTCTTGATAGCACATGAGAAAATATCTTCATACGATGAGAAGGATTGTGAGAATAATGCTTGATGGAGAAATTGTTTTCACCCATCAAATAATAGATCAATATTACTCCTTGGTTTATGTATATAATCTACAGTATACATTTATAACCTTGTAAAGTTAGCCTCATACTTTGCGACATTCTCATCCTCCTTTTGCCTCAGATTCAGAAATTATATTTCATTATCCGCTTGATGGTCATGAGAAAATTATTTTTCTAAGAAACGATCTTTAAACTCCCTTAATTCCATATTTAATACCTCTTCATCCTCCTTTGTGTTTTGAATTAATTACCACCATTTCTCTGCATCTCCTATGAGGCGATAAAATTCCATGAAAACTTTTTCCCTTTCGCTACTCCCCAAAGCATGAAATATTTTCTCTAAAGAACTTATCCATTGCTCATATACATATGGATTTGTAGTCCCAATTAATGTTGGTGGTTTTTTCCTCATGAAGCAGTCTAACATTAATCCTCCATGTTTTAGATCAGGGTGCTCTATATGGGTAAGGTTATTATTTATAACCTGAGTGAGTTGTCCAAGTGTGGTGATAAGATGATCAGTATGAGTTTCATCACTATATCCACTATAATTATCTTGATTAGGAGGGAAGTATCTACATGTATTACATGCATTGATATGGTTTCCATTCCTTCCACTAGGATCCATTTCTAAACAGTGGAATACACTAAATTAGTTCATGAATCAAAATTCATAATTCCAAACTAGTAAAAAACCTAACATAAATTGAACAGTTTATGCATATAATCCCTAATCATAAAAAATGTTTTCTTTGAGGAATTATATACTCCTAAATACTTCATAATGGTGTATAAAGAAAATTTGAATTATCCTAAGCATATCCCTCAGGAGTGTTGTAACTAAGAGTGCAGTATGGCCCATTTTTATGTACCAGGATGCCCTGGGTCAAGCCTGAAACTCCTTGTTGGAGTTTTCACTCTTAGGTACATTTGTGTCAGATCCACCTCTACCTTCTCATATCCAGATAGGGATGTATTTCTTGGACAACTCACAAAATCTATACATTACCAAAATTCTAGGAAGTTCCTCTATACTAATCCCCAAAGTCTATCTTAGGTTAATGTTCTCTAATCAATGTTTTCTAAATATAATTTCCAAGGATTGTACAAAACTTCCTTTGATACCAACTATAATTTCCCAACCCTAGTTACCCAGAGTCATTGCATTATTACATAACATTGGCATGATCACAAGATATCATGTCTCAAAATACCAATTACTTTAGTAGCCTTGGAAATACTAGATACATACATAAGTTTTACATTACATCATGAAATAAAAACAACAACAACATTTTGTCCCCTTTGAACACACTTATATCCCTTAGACTATCCCTGTAGGTCAACCAAAAAATACTTCTTTAAATCCTTGTAAAAATAAAACATAGAAAGGGGAGGGATCAGATTCTCAGTAAGGATACAATATAGTGGAAAATTTCATAAATAATCATAAACATTTAAGGAAATATATAGGACTAAAACAAAATCCTTTTTAAAATTAAACTTTATAACAATATGGAAAATATAAATCAAAATAATTCTATTTACTTATTCACATGTATATTATACTAGTATAATAATAACATGTAATATCAATAGCTGATTTCATAATAATGGAATTCATAATGTTGGACATCTTAACCACATAATCAAGGCCTCATGAAAAGACTACAAATAAAATTTTATCAAGGCATTGTTCCAAGACACTAGTTTATCTCATGAGACCTACTAATGAATCAAGGATCTTTAGAGGGATCCACCCATCACTTACTTATTCTAATGCATTTCATATATAAAAACATTTTAAACATAACATAAACTTTCATATTAAAACTAGCATACAAAATGTTAGTACTTTAACCATAAACCATGAATGGTATAAAAATAAAACATCCATAGTCAAACATATCAAAAAACCTTCAAGACAATATGTAATATTGTATCATAATAAATCAAATTCAAACAAGTGTAAAATCCATCAATGGATGTTGACATAGATGAAATCAAAATTATTTGAGAGAAATTTTAAAATAATTTAAAAGTCACGTAATTATAGAAGAAAAAATTTATTTTTAAAATATTATTATGATATTTTAATGGGAGATTAGGTGTTATAATGGTGGATAATATATGCACCCATCGTATAAGTCAAAAAAATCATTCTTACATTAATTTGTCGAAAAGGTCATAATGTACCTTGTTTGGAAAACGACATAAATATTCCTTTAAAACCATTTTATAAATATTAAAACAAGGGTATAAATGACCTTAAACTATAATCTAGTAAATAGAAAAAATGTTTTGAAATACTTTTTAAAGAAACATATATGTGGATGATAAAGATGTCCCAGTAGATACTTACGTATAAACAACCATGGATAACGAAAAGATTGTAAAATTAACCCTTACCTTGTACTTTTTCTTGGTTGAGGGTAAGTTAACCTCCTATATAAAAGTTAAATAATTATTATTAAATTATATAGGAACTACATACATAAATATGATATCATATATGATCTATTAATATTTTATTGTTAATAATATTTCAGTAGTATCATTGTTTCGGGTGTTAACTGATTCATTTTCCTTTATATGTTTTGTTACGTAAGTCATGTTTGCTATGGATAGGATGTATTTGATTCAAATACAGAATGATATTATGTTTTTAGGTATTATTTTTTTAATCATAAAATGAAATTTATTCTTGAATGGTTATGATGGGGAATTAATCTCATCATGTTTCTGGAGATGGTAATCCGTACGTACGCACAAGCGATAATACCATTCTATTGATGGTGGAATCATATGTAATTGGATGGTATATAATATATAAATAATAATTAACATTTTTTATTTATTATTTACATCAATTATACTCATTATTATACCCATCCAAAATAATTAAGTGTTGAATAACAAACTACACCACGATGTGGAGACGGTAAGCCATATGTACGCACGTATGGTGGATTTTTCATTCATAGGATGGATAGAATAATGAATATGGTTGTATAATATTTATAATAACATCACAGTATGTAGAAGGTACTTGAGTTATTATTTTGTTTTGAAAGAAACAAATAAAGAGGAAGTGGAAGAAGAAAATAACTTTGAAAGAGGTGATGAAATTATTACCTCTTCTTCGGGTGCTTCCTTTTGATTTGATCAAAAGGGCTCCATAGGTTGGATTTATGATCAAATTAATGCCTCTAGGTTAAATTTAGGGTATTTGGGAGGATATTTGAGTAGGTTTTGGCCGACCCAAATGGATTTGGAGGTGTGATTTTGAGAGAAGGGTAAGTACCCTTTTATAAGAGAGGTGAGGGTGACTTTAGAAAAATCTTGAAATATTAATTTATTATACAATCATATTCACTTTATAATGGATAAAAAGGATTTATTTCTAGGATAAGGTGGGGATGGGTCTAAAAACACTAAAAAAATAGGTTTTAGATAGGTTTAGGTCACCATATTAACCTTATTTTTTATATTTAACTCTTAGTTAAATAGTTTAACGTTTATCATGTGTTCTTGTATTATTATAATAAATGGTTAATAAATTTACTATAAAAAGACAAGATAACCCCAAGTGGTTCATTAATGACATATTTATCATTATATAAGTCCTTTTTACTAAACTTATATTTTTAGAAATATTATATCATTTAATAATACATTATTTTTTTTAAAACTCATTTATGTCAATTTTGACACTATTTAGTATTTGGTTTTTGTGAATATCATAACAGCATGATTAATTCTAAAAAATCATTTAATCAACCCTAAAATGTCATAGTAATATATTAAATTATTCTATGTCATCAAATGTCTCAATTTACATTTATTTGGATATTTATAACATCAATTATTTTAAACTTTCATTAAAAATGTAATTAATGCATCATCATTGTTTCATAAATAAATTTAATTAGGTAATGTTTAAAAATTATAAATAAAATACCATTATGTAGGAAATCTTTTTATCTTTATAATGAATATTTATAGTCTAATTTATCTTATGTATAACCCTATATTAAAAATGTTTTAGTTATGAAAATTTGAATTTAACACTTTTAACTCTTCTTTAAATAAAATAATAATAAATGTCCAAATCTAATCCAAGTGGAACAAAAGGATAATATTTTATTCCTAAGGTTTATTTTGGTTGAAATAAACTTATACAATAGAATTATGTCATGTGTTAGGGTAATAATAATATCATTTTTTACCTTTAATTACCCTATTTACTTTTAATTGTGGTAAATAAAAATCAAAAGTTACTATTCACTAAAAAATATTTTCATTTTATTAAACCACATTTTACTTACTTATATCAATAATTTCTCTTGTATTTTTGAAATTCAATTAAAAGAATTGGTTAAATTATGTTTTATGCATTTTTTCAAATGTGCCTAGTAGGTGAGTAAAAGACGTTAAAAAGTTCATTAAAATTTTATACATCTAATATTATTATAAAATGACTCTAATGAATTGCATTGAACTAATATAGGTATTATGTATCTATTTAAACTTAAAATAAATTTAAATAAAATAAATAATTATTTAAATAAAAATCGGTTTTAAACAATAACGCATTGTTTTTCACTATTCATCAAAAATTGAAAGTTTTCAAAAAAATACCAAAAATTCACCCTAAGCTAATTTTGATATTCCGAATCCAAAAATGAAGTCCATTTTGAAAAATAAAATTTATAAAATTTAAAATAGTGGGTATTACTATTCATAACAGCTTGTTTGATTGGTTGTGGTTTGCTAGAACTTGATGTTGCGTACAACGCAAGCTATTATATTATTCAAAGGGAAATGTATCATAGAAGCTTGGGATGTTACAAGAATTAAGATAATGGGTTATTGGTCTCAGTTTTTACTCTTTGAGCCATATTTTATTTTGTTCATCATTCTTCCTTTTATATAGTTTTCCTTTAATTTAATTCACATGAAATAATTTCACAATATTTATTTTCTAATTCATGGGATATACAAATCCAAATTGATTTTCTTTCTTCATTCAATTTTTGATTCAAGTGTTACCAAATTTGTAAGGATTTATTATCCTAAATTTCCTCTCCTTACAAAATATTTCTTATTATAAAGCATTTTTTATTTTGTATAGTGTATCTAATACCCCTTTAATATTTTTTATTATGATAATCTCTTTGTCTAGGTTATTTAATGTTTTATTAAAAATAATGTCTTTTAAGGTGTTTTGATTCAAAAAAAATAAATTTGTAAGTGTTATTCATCTCTATTTTCAATTCCTTGAGACATATTTGATATTCTTCACCATATATTCTTTTATATGATGTATTAACTTACTTAATACCTTAAATTATAATGAATATATTTAATTTTATTATATTTTAATTTCATGGTAATCACTTCTAGGTTCTTTTTACTCTTACATTACAATTACTATAAGGGTGTTTGAATATTAATTTTTTTCATTGAGATATGATTCATATTCCCCACATGTTTCCTTTTTATAGTGTATATATTGTACATTGATTAATTTAAAAATACTCTCATAATATTTTCATCTTGGTTATTAAACTTATGTAAATCCATCACTACCTTTGTCTTTCCAAATCATCCTCTGTTATAGTCATGGTTTTCCTTCCAATACCTTTCCTCTATGAATAATAAATTTTTAATTACATTATTTAAAATAAATTCACCTACTTATTCATACATTGATTTATCAGGTAAATTATTGACTTAACCATATTCCATTACTCCATACGGTGTTATTTTGAGGGATTAAAACATATAAATCTATTCCATTTATTTATTAGGGAAATATTGACAATATGTATACTTGTTATTTCAATACAGATGTTTATTGATTTCTAAGGAATTTTTGTTAAGTTATATATAGTTTATTAATTACTTAATATGATGGATTAATTGTAATTAATTTTTGATGAGTTGGGCCAAGTATAGATAGTCTCTCAATGTATTGATGGGTCTCATGAGAAATATTAGCTTGGGTATTTTGGTGTGTGCCTTCCCAAAAAAAATATTTTCTTGACATAGGGCCTTGATGGTAAGATCATGATGTCTAAGATCACAATGTATTTTCATAGAAAATGGAATTATTTGTCCATCATTATTCATTTCATTGATAAGGAACTAGTTATTATTATCCATGTGAACTTTTAATTTCCATTTTTATCCATATATATTATGATTTCAATTTTATTCTTTTACGGATTTATTTTTGGTTATCTAGTCATGTCATATTATTTATATTCATATTATAATCACTTTTGATCTTTCATTTTTATCACTTATGTTTACCCTTACTGATCATTTGAGTTCACTCTTCTAATGTTTCCAATTCCACATGTTATGAAGAAAATTATTATATATGTTATGTCTATAATAGTACTAAGTGTAGGGAATTTTATGGGAGATTTTTATGAATTATTAAAGATTAATTTGTTTCTTATATATTTTAAAATATCCATTTGATGAGAAATTAATGGGATTTTTTAGTAAAATGTTTTTCTTAACTCTATAATACTCTAAAACTAGAAGTTCCTTCAAATTTATGTGACTTGATATTTTTATGGTGAGCTTCTAAATATTGATGGTTTAAATTGGGTTGATTTAGTTCATTTCAAAGTCGGTATGTAAAGAATGTTTTTATTAAAATTGTATCATGGGAGTTTAGGAAAAGGTTTATACACTTTGGGTCAAAGGAAGATGGCTCCAAGGATTAAGAGAAATGTTTTTGATTATCCAGACTCACAAAAAACAAGAAAATACTTGAATAGATAAAATATTTAACTTTAAAATTCTAGATACAAATCATGAAATAAACATGAATATTAGAATGGTCAAAATTTCTTTTCAATTGTCATTTAATTTACTTTCATTTAATATAAAATGATTAGATCATTTAAAAGTGTAGGATTTATGGAATTTAAATACTATTTTTTGTCTGTCAAAAACATATTTTAAAAATATTTATTTAGGACTTAAATTTCATATTTTACATGAAAGATCATTTTTATGTATTCTAGAAGAATTGGGGTATTTTTAAAATTTTGATATTTCATCAAACTATTGAAGCTACTGCGTGAAGGTATTGAATAAAAAAAATTCATGTGACCATACAAACCACTTACATAAAGCAATGGATCAACTTAATAACCCATCTAAGTGATCACATGAAAGAACAAGTGGCTAAATAATGGAATTGAAATTGGCCTACCACATGGATAAACCAATTGAAAAAATGTCCAACCTAAGTGACTAAATGAAAAAACCAACCTACCACAGGAATAAACTAAGCGACAACATTCTAACCTAAGTAACCACATGAATAAACCAACTTACAATATGATGGAACTAACCAATAGAATGACCAACCTAAGAAACTGTATGAAAAAACAACCCAACATACGAAGGAACTAACTGACCACATGAAGTAATCAACTGACCACATAGGGGAACCAACTGGCCCCGTAAAGGAATAATTGATTGTACAATTAGTCAAGTGACTTCATGTTCAATCAAGTGACCATGAGATAAAACTTATAAATTTCAAAATTTAAATTTCCATGAACTCCCTCATGATGATTACACTCCTTTATTTATCAAAAGGGGATGTTTTGGGGAACCTGGTAAATTAAATCGAATGCCTCTTAAATAATTATCATCCTCTAGAATAAAAAAAAGTAAATAAAATGGAAAGAGGGTTTAGAAAATAACTCCTAAAATACATCTTAAGGATTTTACTATAACAATAACACAACCACACATTAAAGGAACAATACACATTTCCATGAGACACCATAAACCAAGGAAGACATTCTAACTCATATAAAGCATATGGTTAAACACAACATCCCAATTGAAAGGTAAGAATAAGAATTAAAACAACTCAGGGTCTTGAGCATGCATTTTCTAATCTCACCCTTATGTTATCTCCTCCATGCAGCCATTCCTCTATTGGAGTTAGTTTCGTAGAATAAAATTTTTTTGTACTTGATTACATTTTTTTGAGAAAAAATAGATATCATTAATTATGAATATCAGCAGACGTACATATGAAAATCTATGAAGGAAAATTGTCCAGCCAGAGCTGGTTGGCCTCAAAGGGGCCTGATGTTGTCAACTGGTGGGCCGCATTTTTGCCTTCCCTTTTGGTAAAGGAGAAGGTTCATAATGAAAAGGATTGGTAGAGTGAGATAATTCTCCTGATGATGAGTCCAAATGACTGGAGTCCACCGTTGTTGTGGTTAATTTCATCGATCACAGTGAGGCAGTCATATTCAATGCTAATATCAACCCACCCATGTTCCAAATCCAGCATCAAAGATGCCAGGATGGCATTAGCCTCTGCAACAGCATGTTCCCAAAAGGCATGATGTGATTCATACTTTGCTGCGATGATTTTCCCCAGATGATTTTGGGCTAGGGCACCGAGGGAGACAATTCCATCCTTGGGGAGAGACGCATCCACGTTTATCTTAATAGTACCTTCCATTGGGGGATTCCAATGAGGGGGGCAGGAGGGGGAGCATCAGGAATTTGATGTCAATTGTGATGATTCCATCCCTCGATCCATGAGGTGGCTCGTTCTGTCCAGAATTTAGGAGGTTTATGCATGTGTTTGAAAATAGCATCGTTATGCCGGACCCACATGATCCAGGCCAGGGGAAGAATGAACCATCAGTAGCCGATGAGAGAGAGGAGCACCATCGCACCAGGAGAGCGGGGATGTCAAAAGCCGTATTCAGGGATGCATCTGGGGTCGGGTCCCATTTATTCTAGATTTTCTTATCTCCTGGGCAGTGAATGATGGCATGCAAGGGGCTCTCTGGGATTTTCGGGAAAAACAGGAAGAAAGTGGCATTGGACATATGTCGGTAAACAAGAAGTCTCATCGTAGGGAGGGTGCCCGGTTGGATGGGTGGTTTCCAAGAGCAAGTCTGTATCCAGATCTCACCATGTATTCGCACGAAATTTCATTAATCAATAAGAGATGGTCAGGGCCTGTGTCAGGGAACCATGGGATTCTTAGGATATTTCTTTGGTCTCTTTCATTAAACCATTCATAAATCTTTTCCACACACCACCCCATCCCTTGGTAGGAAAGGAGGCTTCTTATAGTGGCGTCTTCAAAGCCTGGTTGAGCGTAGGATGTATCCCGCATACCTTCTGTATCGATCAGCCATGGGTCAGACCATATGTTGACAGATGATCCATCCCCAATCCTCCATCCCAGACCTTTTTCCAAGAGCTTTCGGGGCCCCCCAAATGCTTCTCCAAAGGAAGCTAGGGTGTGGTCCAAGTGAGGAAACATGGAAGTCCGTGTGGGGAAAGTACTTAGCTCATAATAACCACGCACAGAGGGATGATAGATGGTTAATAAGGCGCCATCCTTGCTTGTCCAATAGTGCGTCGTTGAAGAGAAGAAGATTCTAGAATCCCATCCCTCCCTCCATCTTGGGGATGCAAAGTTTCTCCCAAGCCATCCAGTGGGGTCTATTCCTTCCATCGTTTTTCCCCGGCCAGAAGTTGGCATTACCTGTATGGATCTAGTTGACGATGGTCGTCAGGAGCTTAAATAGGGAAATAAAATATCGTGGGATAGATTGGATGATAGATTTAATGAGGGTCTCCTTGCCGGCTTTTGAGATTCTTTTTGGGGTCCATCCAGGAATTTTCTTTTCGATCCTGTCCACAAGAGATGCGAAAATTTCTTTTTTGGACAGGCCTATCATCATGGGTAGCCCGAGATACTTTTAGTGTTTCTCAAACATATGTATGCAAACTGTTGCGCAGAGTTCATCTCTCTTAGAGAGAGGCACCCCTACACTGAATGACATTTCTGATTTTCCATGATTGATTGATTTTCCAGACGCCCTCTCGTACTGGTGGATCGTGTGGATGATCACCTAACATTCATTAATACTTTCTCTGGAGAAGATGAGGCAGTCTTCGGTGAAAAAAAGGTGTGACACTGGTGGAATGACGTGGCAGACCTTTTCCCCATGAATAGTTTTAGCATATGCAGCCCTGGAAATAAGGTTAGAAAAGACATCATCCACCAACTCCAGTTCTAACAACCTAAAAATTACATTTCTAGATTTGATACTTCTGAAATTGATCCAATTATTTCAACCAAAACTTACAACATCAAATGGAAGAATTATATTCACTTATATTTTCAAGGTCCTTTTAGATGTAGAGTTCTATAGAATTAGAAAAAAAATCATATATAAACAATATTCATGTATTTAAATGAGCATTTATATCACTTAAACCATATTTTCTTATTTCACGCTAATTTCACAGAAATATATATATGAAACCCTTCAATACATAATACATTCAACATCATTCTTGATAACCTGGGGAAAATGAAACATTAGGAGGGTGCGATAATGCTAAATATGGATAAACATAAGCATTAACAATTGAATTTAATCAATGATCATAATAAGTCTATAAGGGTATGAATACATAATTAGAGTGAATTATTGATTCATAAAAGACCCCATTCCCATAAATACCTGAATACTAAATATTGAAACATATAATAAGGTTTTAAAAATAAATTGTTATAAGAATTAATAATCATGATCCAAGTGATATCAATCTCAATCAAATGAAACATTATAAACCCATGATAAGAATAGAAAAAACTTATTGGTATCTTGGAACATCATCATCATGAACCCATATAGAGCCCTTAAAATTAGAATAACCATATGTATGACTTATAATATAATTATATAGAGAACATAATCATTTCTAATTTATTGATACACTATCTAGGATCACCCATCGTATAAGCTATATCTGGATCAACTAATGCTATATAGGCACACCCATCATATAAAAATGTGTAAGAACCATAATTAAAGAACATATAGATTTAATTTCATCATTAAACTCATAGAAACAATCATTATCCCTTTTATAACTTGATTAACCCATCAAAAAGAAACAATATCCATGTCAATCTATTTGGAACATGATTAACTCATGGAAAAGAAATAGACTCCATAAAAATCTATTTTAAATATGATTAACATGTGGAAATGAAATGGTTTTCATAATAATCGCTTTGAAACATGATTAATCCATGGAAAATAAATAGGTTACATACAAATTTCAATGAAACAAGATTAACCCATGGAATAGAAATGGGTTCCAAAACAATCTCTTTGAAACATTATTAACACATAGAAAATAAATATGATCCATAAAAATATATATGAACATGATTAACCCATGTAAAAGAAATGGGTTACATAAAATTATATTTGTAACATGATTAACCTATTTAATAAAAATGGGTTCTATAACAATCTATTTGAAACATGATTACCCCATTTAAAAGAAACGGGTTCTATAACAATATATTTGAAACAGTATTTTTCCATATAGAGAAGGAATGATAATGGTATCAATAAAAAATACTCCCATTTATGGATAATTAACAATAAGGGTTGTTTAATTTAATGAATATAAAATACCAAAAAAATATCATTAAAAACATTCTTGAGGAAAATAACATTTTCAATTTGAAAATTATTTTTAAAAACTAAAAATTCAAAAAATATTTTGAGTAAAAAATTATTTTAAAATAAACTTGGAAAATTTTAAATGAGTCTTAAAATAAAATAATAGTCATGATTAATGTAAAATATGTTCATTTTATACAAGTTAAAACAAATATTCCTTTTAATTTTTTGGTAAAATCCAAATGGGCATTATTTGGGAAATAATGAGAATATTCCTTTTAAAACATTTCTGTAAAAACAATATTATGGATAAAAATGAATTTAGGAAATCATAATAAAATATTTTAGAAAATATTTTTTTAAAACATGGATTTTTAATGAAAATTTATTTTCAAATTAAAAGATAAATGGATTCAGGTCTTCTTAAAAAAATTATTTTTAAAAACATTTTTAGAAAATTAAAACCTACACACCTAAAAAAGAAACCATTTTCTTTGAACATAACCTTGGAAACATATAAATGAAATATAAAATCATTGGTGAATAATTATGGTGTAAAATTCTATTCATTACATGTTTTTTAGAAAATATTCATTCCTTTTGAAAATAGTTGAAATGGGAACTTTAAAAGAGGTTTTTTAAAAGAAATTCATTTACCACTTTGGAAACATTTTAATCATAAGACTCATGAGATATTAATAATAAATAAAACATTTAATATAATTTGAATAGATAAATTCTTGATATAACATCTCAAAGGATATATATATACACCTTATAAAAAATAAATGTGAATAACATCAAAATATGCCTCAACTAAATGAAATTTAGATGAAGCCCCTTACAATGATCATAATATTGAAGTGAGAATTAATAAATTACTCAATTATGTGTATCAAATGTAAATACGCATATTAAAAATTGAAATACAATATAATGAATTCAAAATTAATTGGAAACATAATCTTATAATATCAAAGGTAAAGAATTAGTAATATAACCCAATGGAAAGAAATTGAGTTATGAAATTATTTACCACGAGGTAACTTTAAAGTCAGGTCCCCTTGTATGAAACAATTCAAATTGGAAATTAAAATATAATTATTTATTATAGATTCATTATATTACATGTAAAATGTGAAATATATACACCACATAATAAAAAAAGTGTTGAATTTGGTAGATGTCACACAGAAATGAAAATTCAGACAAGAAAAATCCTTACCTTGAGCCCAGATCTGCAATGCATGTAATTTAACTCATCTACAATAATCCTATGTAACTTATTTTATTTATTAATAAATTTTTCATGGTTAATCACCTTATAATTAAAAAAATATTTTTTTTATTTATAAATACATATTTTAATACTTAATGAGTTAAATCCACATCGGTTGTTTTGAGGATGTTCGGTTCATTATTTCAAAACAACTTCAATGTGTTGAATATGGTCAAAGAGGTAATTATTTCAAAATATATGGAATAATAATAATTATAATATTTATCATATTTATTCATAAATTTTACTTTCAAACCCAATCATTAAAAATAGTTATGAAAAATGAACTATTTTATGATTATTAAGACGGTAGGTCGTACGTACACCTGAGTAACGTTACCATTTTTCAATGATCATTATGGAAAGAAAGGATTTATTATTTTATCTTTACATAATTATAATAATATCATAAATACAATTTTATTTATTTAAATATACTTATAGGTATAATTATTTGGATGTGGTGATGAAAAAATAATCACATCGCTTTGTCGAGGCGGTTGTCCACACTTATACAAACGACGCTATCATTTTTCAATGAGTGAAAAGGTAAGAAAAAAATGACATGTTGAATTAGAATAATGATAAGTATGTCATGAATATAATTATTATTTCATGTATGTCACATATATTTGTTAAAATTATTTGTATTACCTTTCATGTAAAGCGTTAGTGGAAAATGAATCACATCACTTTGTGAGCCCGTAGTCTGATGTACACATGAGTGACGTTATCATATCCTCCACAGAATAGAATATAAAAATTTATATGTGATATCATAAATTTATAAGTATAGATATGTTAAAAATATCATATATATAATATAAATTCATAATTTCAACAATCTTTGGGATATGATTAGGGAAAAAAATTACATTGATTCATGAGGTGGTAGTTTGCCTTATATACAAATGATGATTTTAAATCCCATTTAAAATAAGAGGAGATAGATTTAGGTAATTGAATTAATATAATAACATATTAGTATATTGGAGATAATTTTGTATCATATTATCCTAGTTTAAGAAGATTTTAAATATGTGGAAGAAGAAATAAAACAAAAATTCATACTTGGAAATTTTGCATCCTCTCGGACCACCTCTTTTGGATTATAACTAAAGTATTCCTAGAATGGGTTTCTAACCCAAAAAAATTATTTTAGGATGAATTTATATAAGTTTATAATTTATTTTTTAAGGTCATGGATGAACCAAAATAGTTTTAATGTGTGAATAAGTGAGAACATGTTATGTCCCTTTAAAAGTGAGTTGAGTGGCACACTTGTAATTTTGAAAAAGAAAATGCTGTACTCATGTTTTTTACATGACACAAGTTTCAAAAATGGGGTATTATAGAGAATTAAAAATTAAAAGGTCTAAATATAGATAAAAAATTTTTTTTATAATATTTTTTAAGTCATTTTAACCCTTGAAATTTTAGTTTAACCCCTGGTAAACCCATTTTTACCTTAACAGTGGTAATTAATTGTTACTCTGTTCATTATTAATTATGGTGAAAAATTAATTTGACCATATTTAAAAAAATAAATTATTATTATTATAAATATTTAATCCATTTTACCAAATTTAATTCACATAAGTGTAAAAATTAAATTTAAAACAAAACCTGCAAACGTAGTGAAAAAATAGATTTTAATGGACTGTATTTTTCAAGCAAAAGATGACTTTATATTAACATTATGATTATAAATAATAATTGTATGAATCTAAGAAAATATTTAATGATATAGAATATATAATTTTTATTTAAATAATTCATAATTGTTTGTGTTTTTAATTAATTATAAAGGAGAAACATTATTCACTTTAAAATAGTTTTCAAAAAAACCTCCTTTTTAAACCTAAATACAACCATATTCTAAAATCTAATATGTAGTTGACTAAAAAAATTACTAGATTAAATATAAGTTAATAATAATTATGTTATTATAATTCATATTTAAAATGTATTGTTACTTATAAAGTTTTTAATTTATTGAAAAGAAAATATATTTTTACAAAAAAACGGTATTTTCACTATTCAGTTAAAAATCTATATTTTCTAAAAAATCCAAAAATTTAACCCAAAGTAAATTTTTATAATATAATTTAAAAAATGAATTTAATTTTATTAAAAACATTTTTTAAAATTTCCCAAAAAATTATTATTCTATTTTTTATGAAAATCTATAAAAAAACATTTTTGAAGAAAGTATATTTTTGAAGAATAAAATTACTTTACTAAAAAATGACTAACTATTTACTAAACATTTATCAATAATTTAAATTGATTAGAAAAATTATAAATATATATATATATTAGAAATTATTTAATATTATTCATACCTGCTAATTTAGAATCACATTTATAATAGTTGAATATTTCAAAGGTCGTTTAAACTCGGTGTTGTGTGTCAAATACACTATTGAACTTAGTTTTATTTTATAAAATATCAGGGTGTTACAAACTCCCACTAAAAAATTTCATCCTTAAAATTTAAAATTTATCTCTGTGGTCAAATTTTGGACATTTAAAAATAAATTGTTTTTGAAACCCACATCATAAAAAGGGTTAATAAACCATCCTCTTGATAAGAGAGAAAATGGCATATGAAGGTCATCTAGAGTAACACTTACTATGTTTAAAAATAAGATAACATGGGTGGAATTGGAGATTTAGGAATGGTAGAAAATCATAATGACCAGATAATGATATAAAGTGACATAGATCATTGATTAGAAGAATGTGATTGATCAAGAGAAAATTAACAACCATAAACTAAAGAGGTGTGAAAATGTTAATTGATTTCATATAAAATGATGGTAATACGAAAAAAAAAATTAAGATCATTTTCATAGATTTTAAGAATTTATTTACCATATATACTATGAGAATATGGAAATATACTTACTTGATGGGTAGAATTTCATCTTTTTTTCAATTTCCACCATAATTTCATATTTTTCTCCAAACGATGAGTATTCACGATGATTTTTTTTATACTTGAAGAACTAAAATTAAATTTTAAATATCACATAACCATAAAATGTATAATCAATCTATTCTGTATATAATTGGACATTAATAAAAACAAAAAAAAATTATTACATGATAATATGTTTACCAAAATGAGTAAACCATCATTTGATGAATTAATACATTAATCTCCAAAATTCAATAATAATACCCGTTGGATCGAAATAGTGAATGAAGATATTAATTATAGTATTTTATGATGCGCAATGTACAAGAGGGGCTGTGAATTGTACACTTTTAAAAATTCCTTTGGAACTTTTAAATATGGTAATGTTTAACAAAGTTAAACAAGGAAAATTCAAAAAAACCTTTAGTTCTATAAACTTGCTTGAATCCGGAAAAGTGATTCTGAGAAATCAACTCTGAAAAGATGGTTTCGGAAATGAAACTTATAAAAAGTTTACAAAGATAAATATTCAACCTTAAAGCGTATAGAATCTTACAAAATCAAAGTACAAGCATAAGAAAGTATAAAATAGTTATACTTTCCTCTAAAATCAAAAAATGCAATGGAAAACTTGAAACAAAATAAGTAACAAGTAGTAAATATTTTAACCCAAAGAGAAGGGTATCCAACAACCTTGGATAAAGGTCCCTTGATTTATAATTTCAAGAAAGTTTGTCTTATCCACACTGGGGTAAGCCCTTTATACAAAGATCAAATTCTATCTTATTATCCCTGCAAGATCTCAACTTTAAGGTAGTTGGCACCTCTTTCTTCCTCAGCAAGGAAGCCCTCAACTTCAAGGTAGTCGGCACCTCTTTCTTCATATCCCCAGAATCCCTCAAATGTAATCAGTAACATTTGGAGTTTTACAAAGAAAATATGAACAAGATGTTTAGTACGCACTAAGCATGAGAGTATCTCTATAGAAATCACTTCAGCATGTAATCTCTAGATTCATAGAACAATTTCAAATTTTGTTATGTGCTCTTTCAAATGAGCTCCTATTTATAGTCACATTCTCAATGGTCGGCTCCCTCCTCCAACGACCATATTTTTCCTTGAATTTCAGAGGGACCTATACACGTGTCACTCAAACAACGGTTTGTTAGTAACTGAATTCATGACATCATTTTATACTAGAAAGAAGTATAAGAAAAAAATATGGTTACATAAAAAAAATCTGAATATAAGAAAATAAATGTTCGGAGTCTAACCAAAAACATATTCAGTGTCTATAATATAAGGATATTCGGATTCTATTTTCTAAGGAATTCAGAGCCTAATCTATATAGAATTTCGGAGTCTGAATTTCAAGGAAATTTGGAATCTGGATTCATAAGAATTCGAAACCTAAACTTACAATGTTGGGATTCAAAGTTCATGAGAATTCAGAGTCATAACTTACAAAGTTTGGAGTAAAAATTCATGATAATTCAGAGTCTTAACTTACAAATTTTGGAGTCTGAATTCATTATAATTTAGAGTTTGAACTTACAAAGTTTGGATTCTAAATTCAATAGAATTCGGAGTCAGAACACATAAGAGTTCGGAGTCTAAATTCAGAGAACTTGAAGTCGGAACTCAGAAGAGTTCGGAGTCTGAATTCAAAGAACTCGGAGTCAGAACTCAGAAGAGTTCAGAGTCTAAAAACATAATTCTCTTTATCTAAGTATTTTATTACGACGTTTTAGATATGAAACCAAATTTTACACTTAGAAAAGATAATGAACAATGAAAAACATGGTAAGGATAAATTTCCTTGGGGAAGGAAAATTTTCCTTATGAAAGTAAAACACAGGGTAAAATGAAATTTTCCTTGAGATAAGGTGTTTGTGATTTTCAAAACATGAGGATTGGTAAAGTCATAAAGAAACCTTATTGAATCAAAAATATATACAAACATGAAGGAATGGAAAATTAATAAGGAAACATTATTGACTCAACAATCCTCCCATTTTTGGAAAGCACAAGCAACGTTATAAAAAAGAAAATAAGGACTTAGAAAATATTTTTCTATATTTTCAAAATAAAACATATCTCCCATATCATATGGGAAAAGATGAATACGACTAACTCCCCCTTAGGCTTTTGAACACTAAGGATCGTATTCTAGATTTTTGGAATGAGACTTTTCATTATCTTGGGTATGGGAATCTCTGTAATGAAAACTCCCCCTTAGATAAACTCCGCCTTACTTAGGGATATTTCTTCTTTACTTAGTATTATTTTTCCTTTCTACCCCTTTGTGACATTCAAAAAAAATTTGAGGGAATGGAAAAGAAATTATGGTACCTAAAAGATTAGTACAACACATCCAAAATAAAAGAAACCAAAAAAATCATTATGATTAGAAATAATTTGTACTAGAAAGAAAATTAAAACAAAAGATTGGATTGCAAAAAAAGTTATACTTCATTTTCCTTCGGAATAAACTTATTTACTATAGTCTTAAGCTTTTTGAGCTCCTTATGATCTTCATCTGCTCTCTTAAGAAGTTGATCTTGATCCTCAGCTTTCTTCTCTAAAGCCTTGATTCTTTCTTCTTGATAATTAAGATACTCTTCCTAATCCTTCAGGACTTCTTCCTGCTTGACAAGCTTTTATTCTATCTCAATTTTAAGATCTCTTTATCTCTTCTATCTTTAAGCAACATAATACCATTTCCCATTCAGATCCTTCACTTCTTGAATCTGAGAATTTTTTTCCAAAGTTAACTTTTATTCAAAACGGATTATAAGATCTTTGATCGCACCATCATCAATGTCAAAAGACTCCTTGACACCATCTTGGAACTCGTCAAGTTCTCTCAAATCTTCTACTGTCTTCTTTGACCGGCCAACTATTTTCTTACAAAAACTTTTGTGGGCATCATAGTTAATGAAGAAATTCTTCAAATCGGCCTCAATCTTGACACACTTGTCCATCACCATGGAAACTGAATATTATTTCTGATTTAGTGTGTGTTGAAGCATATGGCATCTAGAGTCTATGCTTGGGAAAATCAGAATGGTGCCAACTAGCTTCTTCAATGACTGGATATTGAAATCATGTCCTAGAGATGATTATTCTGAATCTGAGACTTTTCTAGGTGATGGATCTTTCTCTAGCTCCCCAACTTTCCTCTTTGAAGATCCACCAACTTCCTTATTCTTCATAATATCTTTAGTAGGTGTATCAACAAACACCTGTTTCCCCTTATCAGTTCTCGGAATGGCTACCTCATCTGGAGATTCATGTTCACTGTCAGGAACCTGAAAAATTATATCTTCATCTATCTTCTCCTTTTCATCTCCTGTCCTAGCATCTTTAGGATGAATAAAATGAGGATTAAAACTTTCTTCCTCAGATAGCTTGTTCACTTCATCTGCAGCTTTATCATCCTTGTCTTTCTGATCATTCCCAAGTGTAGAAATCTTTGAAGAATCTACTTCTTAAGATCAGATTGATAATTTCTCAGATGGACTTTCTTTCTCTTGGAATTCTTCAACTTGATTAATCAAATATTCTGTATCACCACTGCTTTCATCTTGTTCTTCAACTCCTTATACTTCTTATACTTCATTGAATTTTTCTAGAGTGACAAACTTCTTCCCCGAAGTTTCAGGTAAAGCTTCTACCAGGAAGTATTCTGTTACCAGAATTTGTTTGGAAGCTTTTTTAGAATCCCTCAGAAGGGATTGCACAATATCTGTTTCAGAAATCTTTTTTTTCTTCTTTTCTTTTGCTTTCTTCTCAAGCTCATAAGCAGTCTTCTCTTTCAAATCCTTTACTTATGCAGGATCCATGCAAAACTATGGCTCTCCATCCTTCTGGTTTTTCTTATCTTCCCTCCACTTTTCTACAACCTCATCCAGATATGACTTTTTCTTATTAGGTTTAGGAGGTGTGGATTGAGCTTCCTTAGCTTTTGGGGTTTTCTCTTCTTCTTCTACTTCCTTCAACTCCCTCTTCTTCGAAACCTTTCTCAAAGGTTCTTCCACTTCTTGTTTCTTCATAACAGCTTCATCTTCCACCTCTGGTAGGTCATAAAATTCTCTGGAGTCTTTAGAAAATCCAATTTTCATCCTCTTTAAAGTATCATCACTGACTAGCATGACTTTTCAATTTATAGTTTTTGAACTGCAAGGTATTTTAAAATATTCAAAGCAACGAACAATCAACTTAGGAAGAGTGGTTGGGTACATGATAATCTAAGCCTTCAGATTTCCATTCTTGATATTATCAATCGTAATCAGATTATGCTTAACCAAATTAACCTTCCTTAGGTTCACTAGAAAATCTAGGATGTACATATCACTCTTCTTCAATGTGTCCTTGTCACCTTTTCTCGGAATGATAAATCCTTGAACCCATAATTCAAGGATCCAATTATTTGTAGAGATGCGAGCAATCTTTTGAGTCTTGACATCAGTAAGACTGAGGCACTCCATATATTTCACCTTTACAAAGATTCCATTAACATCCAGCAACTTGTGAGAACAGAATTCAGCTTCCCCTTCATATGGAATACCAATTAAGCTGGCTAACTTAGTATATTAAAGAGCATATGTCTTTCCATAGAATTTGAAGGAAAACATCTCTCTTCCTTCTTCCTTAAAGAAACCGACTGATTCATAAAACTCAATAAGAAAATCCGGATATACCAAATCTTGATCCCCTGGCATTGATAGGCAAACACGCTCCCATCCATTCAATTTGATGTTATTCTAAATGATTGAATCATACTTAACGAAGAATTTTGGATGCACCAACATTTCTCTATACACATGACACTCTAGAATTGGCTTGATAGTAGAAATATCATTCTGAGATGATTCTTCTATAGACATTCAAAATTGAGAAAACTCTGAGAAGTTCAGAACGGGCTTAAGTAGAGAGGAAGAGCTTCAGCACGCGAGAGATTGAGATCAATGTGGGACAACCCTTCTATCTTCCTTTATATAGATGTTGGAAGAGACGATTCGTCTTCCAAACTCAATCCAATGGCTGAAAATCCTTCTGATCATATATAATGATTGACATGATAGCTGCAAGGAAAACAGGATAGAATCTAATCTTTTTAGGTTTTTAGTAAAAACATTCGGATTTAAGGAAAAGAGAATCTGAAAAATTTTAAAAACAAATGAAAATACCATCAAGTAAATTATTATTATGAAAACATAAGAAAGGAAACATGCCTTTTGGATTTCTAGGAAGATTAGTCATATTGAAAAAAAAAATCTTCTTGAAGAAATTTAGATTCCGAAAATTTGATTATGAAAAAATAAATTTGAAAATGAAAAACTCCATTATGAAAATTTTGAGTACAAAAATATTCATTACGAAAATTTTAAGTACTAAAATATTCATTATGAAAATTTATTAAATCTTCATTAAAAAACATTTAAGACTATGAAAGGTTTTAGACTATGAAAAGTTTTATTATGAAAGTTTTTAAAACAACTGACTACAAAATTTTTTAGAAAATATTCATTATGAAAAATTTTTAAAAAAACATCATTACGAAAAGTTTGAAAAAAAACTTCATAACGAATATTTTTTAAAAAAACTAACAAGAAAATGTACTCCCCCTATGAAAAGGAGTTTATTACTCTAAGGATGTTGGTTTCAATAGAAAGTTGACAAGGAATATTACCTTATGGTTATCATTTCTAACTACTGTTTAATGTATTCAAATCTATTGGAGGGTAATGATTTTGTGAAAAAATATCAGCAAGTTGGTCTTGTGTTCCGATAAATTGAATAATGATATCTTCTTTTTGTGTGTGATCCCTAAGAAAGGGATGCCTAATATCTATGTTTTTTTCACGAGATTGATGTGCATGGTTTTTACTTAGGGCACTGGCACTAGTATTATCACACAAAATTTGTGTTTTGGTAAAACTCATACCATAGTCTATGAGTGTGTGTTGCATCCACAACACCTGAGAACAACAACTTCTAGCTGGTACATATTCAGCTTCAGCAGTGGAAAGTGACATGGAGTGTTTCTTCTTGCATGAACAAGAAACTAATGAATCTCCTAAGAAATGACAAGTTCCGAATGTACTTTTTCTATCCATTCTACATCCACCAAAGTCAGCATCTGAAAAACTTTTTAAAACAAAATCATTTCCAGAATTATAAAAGAGTCCTAAATCCATGGTTCCCTTTAAGTAGAGAAAAATTATTTTCACTACCTTTAAATGAGATTCCTTAGGATTGGATTTATATCTTGCACATAAGCATACTGAAAAAATTAATTCTGGACAACTAGCTATCAAGTAAAGTAAGCTTCCTGTCATACCTCTAAAAGATGTTTGATCTACCGATTTCCCAGCTTCATCAAGTTGAAGTGTATTTGAGGTACCAATGGGAGTAAGTATACTCTTAGTGTTGTAAAGTCCATGATTTTTAAGAATATCTTTAATATAATTATGATGGGATATATAGATTCCTTCTGGTTTTTGAGAAATTTGAAAACCAAGGAAAAATGTTAACTCACCCATCATACTCATTTCGAACTGAGATTTCATTATATTCATAAAGGAATCAGTTAAATATTGCATAGTTGAACCAAATATAATGTCATCAACATAGATTTGAACAATCAAAACATTTTTCTTATCTTTCTTTATAATAAGGGTTGGATCTGAATTTCCCTTAACATAATTATTTTGAAGAAAAAAACTCGTAAGTCTATCATACCAAGCTCAAGGGTCTTGCTTAAGTCCATAAAAATATTTGGTAAGTTTAAAAACATGTTTATGATGTTTTTTATCTTCAAACCCAGGAGTTTGTTCAACAAAAACTTCTTCTTGAACATAACCATTAAGGAAATCACATTTCACATCTATTTGAAAAAATTTGAAATTGAAGAATGCTGCAAAGGCAAGTAAAATACGAATAGATTCAAGTCTTGCTACTAGAGCATAGGTTTCTTCATAATCTATTCCTTCTTGTTGATTATAGCCTTTAGAAACCAATCTAGCTTTATTTATTACTATGGTTCCATTTTCATAAAACTTTTTTCTAAAGACCCATTTTACACCAATAACATATTTTTCCTTAGGTCTTTCAACTAATGTCCATACTTTATTCTTTTAGAATTCATGTAACTCATCTTGCATAGATTTTATCCAATCATCATCACCTAAAGCTTCATCAGTGCTTTTTGGTTCTAATTGGGAAATAAATTCTAGTTGTTCTACTTCATTTCTCAAGGAACTTATAGTCCTTTCAGGTTGATTCACATCACCAATGATACTATCACTAAGATGATTATTTATAAACAAATGATTTGGGTTTTGTAAAACCTGTTCATCAACATAAGGTAGGAAATATTCTGGGGTAAATGCTTCAGAATCATTTTCTAGGGAATCTTCCTTATCAAAAGGATCTTCTAACAAAGGATGATAATCAGTTTTTGAAAACACATCAGAAGATATAGGTTGAGGTTATTTAAAAATTAAGGGATCAGTTTCATCAAACTTAACATGTACTGTTTCTTCAACAGTAAAAGTTTTTTTATTGAAAACTCTATAAGCCTTAGAAGTTGTGGAGTAACCTAAGAAAATTACTTCATCATATTTTGGTGAAAATTTGTGTTGATTATCTATAGTATTCAAAACGAATACCTTGAAACCAAAAACATTCATGTATGAAAGTTTAGGTTTTCTACCATTCTATTACTCGTAAGGAGTTTTATTAAGAAAAGGTCTAATCAAATCATGATTTATAGTATAACAAGCAGTATTTATAGCTTCAGCCCCAAAATGTTTAGCTACAGAATACTCACTCAACATGGTTCTAGTTATCTTTTGAATAATTCTATTTATTCTTTCAACAACATCATTTTTTTGAGGTGTTCTGGGTGCGGAGAAGTTATTAGTAATGACTTTTCTACTACAAAAAGTTTCAAAATCAGAATTTTGAAATTCTCCTCCATGATCACTATGAATAGTTATCAAGGGAAGGTTTTTCTCATTTTTAACTTGGGCTCTAAAACTTTTGAAATAAGAAAAAGTATCAGAGTTCTTTGCTAGAAAATTGACCCGTGTAAATCTAGTGTAATCATCAACTAAAACAAATACATAATACTTGCCTCCAATGCTTCCAGTTTGTGTTGGTCTAAAAATATCTATATGCACTAACTGTAATGCATCAGTGCTTGAGACTTCACCAACTAATTTAAAACATGATTTATGTTGCTTTCCATATTGACAAGGATCATAAACTTTTGAAGAATCAAATGTAATCTCCGATAGATCCTTAACTAGTCTTTTCTTCGAGAGTTTTCATAGGTTCCTAAGGTTATAGTGACCTAACCTTCTATTCCAAAACCAAGAATGATCTTCCATTTCACTAAGGCATAGTAAGTCTTAGTTCCTAAGGTCTTATTAGTTTATTGTGTATACATTCTCTTGCCTTTGGGTAGAAAGAATAAATTCTTCCTTGGAAATGTGTACTAAGCACTAGTCCTTTCTAAAATTCACAAGGTTACCTTCATCACATAATTGACTTATGCTAGTGAGGTTGTGCTTAAGATCCTTAACAAAAAAAACATTCGAAATCAAAGTTTTTTCAATAAGAACGATGTTACCTATACCAATAATTTCTCCCTGACCATTATCTATGAAGTTTACTTTTTCTCATTTCATCTTGATAATCTTTTAAAAGTAATTTTTGTTACTAGTCATATGCTGAGAACATCCACTATCCATGTACCATGTATTGTTATTGGTACTTTCTCTATTTTCTTAAAAATAAAATAGTTATAATTTTAGAACCCAAACTTTTTTGGATCTGAAAATTTTAGACAGAAAAATCTTAGGCACCCACATTTTCTCAGAAAAATAGGCTTTATGAAATCCTAAAGACTGATTTTTATTTTGGGAACAATCTTTTGCCCAATTCCCACCACACTGACACTTACTGCAGAAAGGATCACTTTGAGGAACAAAATGATTATTACTAAAAATCGTTTTAAAACTAGTACAACCAAATCTAGAATTATTCCTTAGAGTTCGGATTTGAGAATACATCTTATCAAAATTTTCTTTACCTAAGGTAAAGTTTGACAAACACTTCCTCAAGGATAAATTTTTGGATTTGAGTCTAATAACTAAGTTCTTGTCTTCAAAAACATTAGTTTTAGAACTACAGTTAGGCTCAAAAACATTTTTCTTAGAAATTACATTTTCTAGATCCTTAGAAAGTTTATCCTTCATAGATTTTACTTCCTAAAGGTTTTTTGAAATACATTAGAAATCAAAAATTTTCATATCAAGATCTTTAGAATGATCTGATATTTCCTTAGTAAGAATAGTATTCCAAGAATTTTCCTTATCAATATTTTTCTTGAGTTTTGAATTCTCATTATCAAGAAGTTTAGAAAATCTAGAAACTTCTTCAAAGGAAGGTAAAGTATCATCTTCATTAGAAGAAGATTCTTCATCTGAAGAGTTATAATATTTACTATCACTATAATTATAATTCAAAGATACATTGGTCATATATTCATCGTTTTTACCTTATCTGTTAAGCAATGACTGTCGATATGTAGTCTTCCTATTAAACCAAGATTCTTCTATCCATAAGATTCGTAATCTGATGATTCGTCTGAAGATTCACCACCACTATCACTCCAGCTATCATTAGCTTTCAAGACTTTATTAGCTTTATCTTTGAATTACTTCATTCTATTTCTCTCAGAATGCTTTTCCTTTGTTTCTTTTATCTTAATCAAAGGACAATCAGGTCTTATATGTCTAGTTCTCTTGCATTCCTAACATGTAACTTCGAAATCTTTCTTATCTTTCCATTCTTTCCTCTTATATCTGTATTGAAAGTCCTTTTGTCCAACTATCTTGTTCATCCTTCGAGCAAGATTGGCTAGTTCATTTTCTGAAGATTTACTTCCACTAGATTCGGATTGTATAACAACCTTCCTAGATTTGTATCTTGTAACTCTATCAGGAGTCTTGGATTTCATATGATTTGATGTTTTAGTAAAAGCAACACTGTCATTCCCATTCTTCTTCTTTAAATTATCATCATCTCTCTTCATTCTAGTCTCGTGTTGAAGAAGAGTTCCAAAAAATTTCATCAAGAGTAATCTGAGTAACTTTTCTATTCTCATTAATAGCAGTCCTCTTGGATTCCCACTCATTGGGCATGATGTCTATGATCTTATCAACAATAGCTTCATCATATAATCCTTTCTCACCCATAGATTGTATACTATTAACAATATTCATGAATCTTTGTTTCACCTTACATATGGGTTATCCATAAGGAAAGAAAAAACCATGATATTCAGATCTGATCATGGATCTTCTAGTTTCAATGACATTCGAAGTTCCGAAGTGTGTAACTTCAAGTTTCTTCCAAATAGAGTTTGCTGCTTTACAAGATGAAATTTGGCTATATATATTTCTAGTCATGGAATAAAGAAATGTATTGTGTACCTTATAATTTAGTTGATATTCTTGGTTTTCTTGATTTTTGAAAGTACTAACTTACTTGTCAGGGATTTTATATCCTCTAGTAAGAATACCAAAATTTTCTACTCCATTATTGATAATAAATGTCTTCATGAGATCTCTCCAATATTTGTAATCATTCCCATCAAAAATTGGTGGTCTTGTTGGATTTAGGTTATCCATGGAACTGACATTGATCCCTGCCATCTTAAAGAAAACTGTCTCCACACAAACTTGTTAGTAGTAAGGTTAAGTAAATAGGGAAAATATTCCTCAGAAAGGAAAAAGAAGAACAATGAAAAATTGAGCATGGAAAACTTATATGTGAATATAATTATTTCATAGACCTCCTCTGATACCAATTGTTGGATCGAAATAATGAATAAAGATACTAATTATAGTATCGTATGATGCTCAATATAAAAGAGTGGGTGAATTGTAAACTTTTAAAAATTTCTTTGGAACTTTTAAAGATGGTAATGTTTAACAAATTCAAACAAGGAAAAATTCACAAAACCTCTAGTTCCATAAACTTTTTTGAATCTGGAAAAGTGATTCTAAGAAATCAACTCCAGAAAGATGGTTCCAGAAAGGAAACTTAACAAAAGTTTACAAAGATAAAGATTCTACATTAAAGCGTATAGAATCTTACTAAATCAGAGTAAAAGTATAAGGAAGTATAAGATAGTTATAATTTCCTCTACAATCAAAAAATGCAGCGGAAAACTTGAAACAAAACAAGTAACAAGTAGTAAATCTTTTAACCGAAAGAGAAGGGTATCCAACAACCTTGGATAAAGGTCCCTTGATTTATACTTTCAAGAAAGTTTGTCTTACCCACACCAGGGTAAGCCCTTGATACAAATATAGGATTCTGTCTTGTTATCCCCTCAAGCCCTCAACTTTAATGTAGTCGGAACCTCTATCTTCCTCAGAAAGGAATCCCTCAACTTCAAAGTTGTCGGCACCTCTATCTTCCTATCCCCGGAATCCCTCGAATGTAATCAGAAACATTCGGAGTCGCATGAAGAAAATCTGAACAAGACATTCAGTACGCACTAAGCAAGAAAGTCTCTCTCTAGAAATCACTTTAGCATGTAATCTCTAGATTCATATAATAGTTTCAAAGTTTGTTAAGTGCTCTTTCAAATGATCCCCTATTTATAGGCACATTCTCAACAGTCGGATCCCTCCTCCAATGGTCATATTTTTCCTTGAATTTCGAAGGGACCTGTACACATGTCACTCAAACAATAGTTAGTTAGTAACTGAATTCACGACATTGTTTTATAACAAAAACAAGTGTAAGAAAAAATATGGTTACATAACAAAAATCAAATCTTCAAAATGTAAGAAAATAAATGTTCGGAGTCTAACCAAAAACACATTTGGTGTCTATAATACAAGGATATTCGGATTCTGTTTTCTAAGGAATTTAGAACCTGAACTCTATAGAATTCCGGAGTCTGAATTTCAAGGAAATTTAGAATCTGTATTCAAAAGTATTCAGAACCTAAACTTACAATGTTCAGAGTCAGAGTTCATGAGAATTCGGAGGCAGAACTTAAAAAGTTCGTAGTTAGAATTCATGATAATTTGGAGTCTGAACATACAAAGTTTAGAGTCTGAATTCATTAAAATTTGGAGTCAGAACTCATAAGATTTCGGAGTCTGAATTTAGAGAACTCGGAGTCAGAACTCAGAAGAGTTCAGAGTCTGAATTCAAAGAACTCAGAATCAGAACTCAGAAGAGTTCGGAGTCGTAATTCAAAGAACTCGGAGTCAGAACTCAGAAGAGTTCAGAGTCTGGAAACAAAATTCTCTTTATCTAAGTGTTATATGATTATGAGGTTTTAGATATGAAACCTAATTTTACAATTAGACAAGATAATGAACAATGAAAAACATGGTAAGGATAAATTTCCTTAGGGAAGGAAAATTTTCCTTATGAAAGTAAAACACAGGGTAAAATGAAATTTTCCTTGAGATAAGGTGTTTGTGTTTTTCAGAACATGAGGATTGGTAAATTCATAAGGAAACCTTATTTACTCAACAATCTCTCAAAACATTAAGGAATGGAAAAGTCATAAGGAAACCTTATTGACTCAAAATACCCAACTTTTAAAAAAAATCTTCATTAAATAATATCAACATTAAAGAGTTTTTTAACTTCAAATTGAATATCATACCTTTCATCTTTCAATAAAAAAAATATGGGGATCCCTTTTTTTAAATAACATTAATCACTTATTCACCAAATCACTTTTCAATATTATGGTTATTTATATAATAAAACTTATGTTCCCATAATTACCTCAATATCCTAGATTATATAAACCCTAAAGTTTATCAACACTTTAAATATTATTTCCACAAAATGTAAATTCATACTTCATGTTAAACCAAAACATTACACATACTTCAACCTAATAAAATTTCTCCTAAAAGTTTCTTAAACACATTAAGATCTCATCACTTAAAACCTAAAATGGTATCTAATACTTTGAACTTATTATCATCCTTAATCTTATATACCTATAATGGTATCCATAAGTCTTAATATATCATCAAATTAAAACATCCTAGTATCTAAATTTATCTAAATATTTACTCTGATACCAACTATAACAGTCATGAACCCACACTCCCAGATTCTATGCTAAAAACATAGAAATTACATTTCTAGATTTGATATCGATGAAGGTGACTCAATTTTTTCCATCCAAAACATTCAACATCTAAATGAAAAATTAGATTCAATTATATTATAAAAAAATCTTTTAATTTTATATTTGTATAAAATTAGAAAAAAAATATTACATAAACAATAACTATGTATTTAAATGGGAATTTCTCCCACTTGACCCAGCTTTTCTTATTTTATATTAATTAAACCTCATTATCAATATGAAACCCTTGTATACATAATTAATTCAACATAATTATTGATAACCTATTGAAAAGGAAACATAAGAAGTGTGATATAAAATTCTCATTAAGGTTAATCATAAGCATTAACAATTGAATATAATCAATGATCATAAGGAGTGAAAAAGGGTATGATCACATAATCAGAGTACATGAGTGAATCATTAAAGAAATCATACCCATAAATATCTGAAACATCAATAATAAAGCATGTAATAAGGATTTAAAAAGTAAATAGTCGTAAAAATCAATAATCAGTATCCCTGTGATATAAATTTTGATCAAAAGAAACATTATAAACTCTTGGGAAGTATAGATAAAACATGTTCGTATTTTGGAACATCATCATTATAGAAACCTTATATAACCCTTACAATTGGAATAAATGTATGACCCACATCCAATGTAATTACCTAGAGAACAAAATAGTTACTCAATGTATTGGATTGATATCTAGGTGAAACCAATATATAAGATATATCAGGCTCACTCAGTACTATCTGGGAGCACCCATCTTATAAAAATTTCTAAGAACAATAAATAAAGTACATAGAGCTTTCATTTCATCATAAAACTCATATAAATAATCATTATTCATTTTATAACTTTATTAACTCATGGAAAAGAAATGTTATACTTGTAAATATCTTTGTAACATGATTAACCCATGGAAAAGAAATGGTCAAAATTTAATTTACTTTCATTTAAAATAAAATGATTAGATCATTTAAAAGTGTAGGATTTAAGGAATTTAAATACTATTTTCTATCCGTCAAAAACATATTTTAAAAATATTTATTTAGGACTTAAATTTCATATTTTACATGAAAGATCATTTTTATGTATTCTAGAAGAATTGGGGTATTTTTAAAATTTTGATATTTCATCAAACTATTGAAGTTACCGCGTGAAGGTATTGAACAAAAAAAATTCATGTGACCATACAAACCGTTTACATAAAGAAATGGATCAACTTAATAACCCATCTAAGTGATCACATGAAAGAACAAGTGGCTAAATAATGGAATTGAAATTGGCCTACCACATGGATAAACCAATTGAAAAAATGTCCAACCTAAGTGACTACATGAAAAAACCAACTTACCACAGGAATAAACCAAGCGACAACATTCTAACCTAAGTAACCACATGAATAAACCAACTTACAATATGATGGAACTAACCAATAGCATGACCAACCTAAGAAACTGTATGAAAAAACAACCCAACATACGAAGGAACTAACTAACCACATGAAGTAATCAACTGACCACATAGGGGAACCAACTGACCCCATAAAGGAATAATTGATTGTACAATTAGTCAAGTGACTTCATGTTCAATCAAGTGACCATGAGATAAAACTTATAAATTTCAAAATTTAAATTTCCATGAACTCCCTCATGATGCTTACACTCCTTTATTTATCAAAAGGGGATGTTTTGGGAACCTGGTAAATTAAATTGAATGCCTTTTAAATAATTATCATCCTCTAGAATAAAAAAATGTAAATAAATGGAAAGAGGGTTTAGAAATAACACCTAAAATACATCTTAAGGATTTTAATATAATAATAACACAACCACACATTGAAGGAACAATACACATTTCCATGAGACGCCATCAACCAAGGAAGACATTCTAACTCATATAAAGCATATGGTTAAACACAACATCCCAATTGAAAGGTAAGAATAATAATTAAAACAACTCAGGGTCTTGAGCATGCATTTTCTAATCTCACCCTTATGTTATCTCCTCCATGCAGCCATTCCTCTATTGGAGTTAGTTTCGTAGAATAATTTTTTTTTGTACTTGATTACATTTTTTTTTTGAGAAAAAATAGATATCATTAATCACGAATATCAGCAGACGTACATATGCAAAGCCATGAAAGAAAATTGTCCAGCCAGAGCTGGTTGGCCTCAAAGGGGCCTGATGTTGTCAACTGGTGGGCCGCATTTTTGCCTTCCCTTTTGGTAAAGGAGAAGGTTCATAATGAAAAGGATTGGCATAGTGAGATAATTCTCCTGATGATGAGTCCAAATGACTGGAGTCCTCCGTTGTTGTGGTTAATTTCATCGATCACAGTGAGGCAGTCAGATTCAATGCTAATATCAACCCACCCACGTTCCAAATCCAGCATCAAAGCTGCCAGGATGTCACTAGCCTCTACAATAGCAGGTTCCCAAAAGGCATGATGTGATTCATACTTTGCTGCGATGATTTTCCCCAAATGATTTCGGGCTAGGAGACCGAGGGAGACAAGTCCATCCTTGGGGAGAGACGCATCCACATTGATCTTAAGAGTACCTTCCATTGGGGGATTCCAATGAGGGGGGCAGGATGGGGAGCATCAGGAATTTGATGTCCATTGTGATGATTCCATCCCTCGATCCATGAGGTGGCTCATTCTGTCCAGAATTCAGGAGGTTTATGCATGTGTTTGAAAATAGCATCGTTATGCTGGACCCAGATGATCCAGGCCAGGGGGCAGAATGAACCATCAGTAGCCGATGAGAGAGAGGAGCACCATCGCACCAGGAGAGCGGGGAGGTCAGAAACCGTATTCAGTGATGCATCTGGGGTCGGGTCCCATTTATTCCAGATTTCCTTATCTCCTGGGCAGTGAATGATGGCATGCAAGGGGGTCTCTAGGATTTTCGGGCAAAACAGGCAGAAAGTGGCATTGGACATATGTCGGTAAATAAGAATTCTCATCGTAGGGAGGGTGCCCGGTTGGCTGGGTGGTTTCTAAGAGCAAGTCTGTATCTAGATCTCACCATGTATTCGCATGAAATGTCATTAATCTATAAGAGATGGTCAGGGCCTGCGTCAGGGAACCATGGGATTCTTAGGATATTTCTTTGGTCTCTTTCGTTAAACCATTCATAAATATTATCCACACACCACCCCGTCCCTTGGTCGGAAAGGAGGCTTCTTATAGTGGCGTCTTCAAAGCCTAGTTGAGCGTAGGATGTATCCCTCATACCTTCCGTATCGATCAGCCATGGGTCAGACCATATGTTGACAGATGAGCCATCCCCAATCCTCTATCCCAGACCTTTTTCCAAGAGCTTCTGGGGCCCCCCAAATTCTTCTCCAAAGGAAGCTAGGGCGTGGGCCAAGTGAGGAAACATGGAAGTCCGTGTGGGGAAAGTACTTAGCTCATAATAACCACGCACAGAGGGATGATGGACGGTTAATAAGGCGCCATCCTTGCTTGTCCAACATTGCGTTGTTGAAGAGAAGAAGATTCTGGAATCCCATCCCTCCCTCCATCTTGGGGATGCAAAGTTTCTCCCAAGCCATCCAGTGGGGTCTATTCCTTCCATCGTTTTTCCCCGGCCAGAAGTTGGCAGTACGTGTATGGATCTGGTTGACGATGGCCTTCAGGAGCTTAAATAGGGAAATAAAATATCTTGGGATAGATTGGATGATAGATTTAATGAGGTTCTCCTTGCCAGCTTTTGAGATTCTTTTTGGGGTCCAGCCAGGAATTTTCTTTTCGATCCTGTCCACAAGAGATGCGAAAATTTCTTTTTTGGACAGGCCTATCATCATTGGTAGTCCGAGATACTTTTAGTGTTTCTCAAACATATGTATGCAAACTGCTGCGCAGAGTTCATCTCTCTTAGAGAGAGGCACCCCTACACTGAATGAGATTTCTGATTTTCCATGATTGATTGATTGTCCAGACACCCTCTCGTACTGGTGGATCGTGTGGATGATCACCTAACATTCATTAATAGTTGCTCTGGAGAAGAGGAGGCAGTCGTCGGTGAAAAAAAGGTGTGACACTGGTGAACTGACATGGCAGACCTTTTCCCCATGAATAGTTTTTGCAAGTGCAGCCCTGGAAATAAGGTAAGAAAAGACATCAGCCACCAACTCCAGTTCTAACAACCTAAAAATTACATTTCCAGATTTGATACTTCTGAAAGTGATCCAATTATTTCAACCAAAACTTACAACATCAAATGGAAGAATTATATTCACTTATATTTTCATGGTACTTTTAGGTGTAGAGTTCTATAGAATTAGCAAAACATCATATATAAACAATATTCATGTATTTAAATGAGCATTTATATCACTTAAACCATATTTTCTTATTTCATGCTAATTTCTCAGAAATATATATATGAAACCCTTCAATACATAATACATTCAACATCATTCTTGATAACCTGGGGAAAATGAAACATTAGAAGGGTGCGATAATGCTAAATATGGATAAACATAAGCATTAACAATTGAATTTCATCAATGATCATAATAAGTCTATAAGGGTATGAATACATAATTAGAGTGAATTATTGATTCATAAAAGACCCCATTCCCATAAATACCTGAATACTAAATATTGAAACATATAATAAGGTTTTAAAAATAAATTGTTATAAGAATTAATAATCATGATCCATGTGATATCAATCTCAATCAAATGAAACATTATAAACCCATGATAAGAATAGAAAAAACTTATTGGAATCTTGGAACATCATCATCATGAACCCATATAGAGCCCTTAAAATTAGAATAACCATATGTATGACTTATAATATAATTATATGGAGAACATAATCATTTCTAATTTATTGATACACTATCTAGGATCACCCATCGTATAAGCTATATCTGGATCAACTAATGCAATATAGGCACACCCATCATATAAAAATGTGTAAGAACCATAATTAAAGAACATATAGATTTAATTTCATCATTAAACTCATAGAAACAATCATTATCCCTTTTATAACTTTATTAACCCATTGAAAAGAAACAATATCCATGTCAATCTATTTGGAACATAATTAACTCATTGGAAAAGAAATAGACTCCATAAAAATCTATTTGAAATATGATTAACACGTGGAAATGAAATGGTTTTCATAATAATCGCTTTGAAACATGATTAATCCATGGAAAATAAATAGGTTAAATACAAATTTCTATGAAACAAGATTAACCCATGGAATAGAAATGGGTTCCAAAACAATCTCTTTGAAACATTATTAACACATAGAAAAGAAATATGATCCATAAAAATATATATGAACATGATTAAGCCATGTAAAAGAAATGGGTTCCATAAAATTATATTTGTAACATGATGAACCTATTTAATAAAAATGGGTTCTATAACAATCTATTTGAAACATGATTACCCCATTTAAAAGAAACGGGTTCTATAACAATATATTTGAAACATTATTTTTTCATATAGAGAAGGAATGATAATGGTATCAATAAAAAATACTCCCATTTAAGGATAATTAACAATAAGGGTTGTTTAATTTAATGAATATAAAATACCAAAAAAATATCATTAAAAACATTCTTGAGGAAAATAACATTTTCAATTTGAAAATTACTTTTAAAAACTAAAACTTCATAAAATATTTTGAATAAAATATTATTTTAAAATAAACTTGGAAAATTTTAAATGAAGCTTAAAATAAAATAATAGTCATGATGAATGGAAAATATGTTCATTTTATACAAGTTAAAACAAATATTCCTTTTAATTTTTTGGTAAAATCCAAATGGGCATTATTTGGGAAATAATGAGAAGATTCCTTTTAAAACATTTCTGTAAAAACAATATTATGGGTAAAAATAACTTTAGGAAATCATAATAAAATATTTTAGAAAATATTTTTATAAAACATAGATTTTTAATGAAAATTTATTTTCAAATCAAGAGATAAATGGATTTAGGTCTTCTTAAAAAAAATTATTTTTAAAAACATTTTTAGAAAACTAAAAACTACACACCTAAAAAAGAAACCATTTTCTTTGAACATAACCTTGGAAACATATAAATGAAATATAAAATCATTGGGGAATAATTATGGTGTAAAATTATATTCATTACATGTTTTTTAGAAAATATTCATTCCTTTTGAAAAGAGTTGAAATGGGAACTTTAAAAGAGGTTTTTTAAAAGAAATTCATTTACCACTTTGGAAACATTTTAATCATAAGACTCATGAGATATTAATAATAAATAAAACATTTAATATAATTTGAATAGATAAATTCTTGATATAAAATCTCAAAGGTTATATATATACACCTTATAAAAATAAATGTGAATAACATCAAAATATGCCTCAACTAAATGAAATTTAGATGAAGCCCCTTACAATGATCATAATATTGTAGTGAGAATTAATAAATTACTCAATTATGTGTATAAAATGTAAATACACATATTAAAAATTTAAATACAATATAATGAATTCAAAATTAATTGGAAACATAATCTTATAATATCAAAGGTAAACAATTAGTAATATAACCCAATGGAAAGAAATTGAGTTATGAAATTATTTACCACGAGGTAACTTTAAAGTCAGATCCCCTTGGATGAAACAATTCAAATTGAAAATTAAAATACAATTATTTATTATAGATTCATTATATTACATGTAAAATGTGAAATATATACACCACATAATAAAAAAAGTGTTGAATGTGTTAGATGTCACACAGAAATGAAAATTCAGACAAGAACAATCCTAACCTTGAGCCCAGATCTTCAATGCATGTATTTTAACTAATCTACAATAATCCTATGTAAGTTATTTTATTTATTAATAAACTTTTCCTGGTTAATCACCTTATAATTAAAAAAAATATTTTTTTTATTTATAAATAAATATTTTAATACTTAATGAGTTAAATCCACATCGGTTGTTTTGAGGATGTTCGGTTCATTATTTCAAAACAACTTCAATGTGTTGAATTTGGTCAAAGAGGTAATTATTTCAAAATATATGGAATAATAATAATTATCATATTTATAATATTTATTCATAAATTTTACTTTCAAACCCAATCATTAAAAATAGTTATGAAAAATGAACTATTTTATGATTATTAAGACGGTAGGTCGTACGTACACTTGAGTAACGTTACCATTTTTCAATGATCATTATGGAAAGAAGGGATTTATTATTTTATCTTTAAATAATTATAATAATATCATAAATAAAATTTTATTTATTTAAATATACTTATAGGTATAATTATTTGGATGTGGTGATGAAAAAATAATCACATCGCTTCGTCGAGGCGGTTGTCCACACTAATACAAACGACGCTATCATTTTTCAATGAGTGAAAAGGTTAGAAAAAAATGACATGTTGAATTAGAATAATGATAAGTATGTCATGATTATAATTATTATTTCATGTATGTCAAATATATTCGTTAAAATTATCTGTATTACCTTTCATGTAAATCGTTAGTGGAAAATGAATCACATCACTTTGTGAGCCCGTAGTCTGATGTACACATGAGTGACGTTATCATATCCTCCACAGAATAGAATATAAAAATTTATATGTGATATCATAAATTTATAAGTATATATATGTTAAAAATATCATATATATAATATAAATCCATAATTTCAACAATCATTGGGAAATGATTGGGGAAAAAAATTACATTGATTCATGAGGTGGTAGTTTGCCTTATATACAAATGATGATTTTAAATCCCATTTAAAATAAGAGGAGATAGATTTAGGTAATTGAATTAATATAATAACATCTTAGTATATTGGAGATAATTTTGTATCATATTATCATAGTTTAAGAAGATTTTAAAGATGTGGAAGAAGAAATAAAACAAAAATTCATACTTAGAAATTTTGCATCCTCTCGGACCACCTCTTTTGGATTATAACTAAAGTATTCCTAGAATGGATTTCTAACCAAAACAATTATTTTATGATGAATTTATATAAGTTTATAATTTATTTTTTAAGGTCATGGATGAACCAAAATAGTTTTAATGTGTGAATAAGTGATAACATGTTATGTCCCTTTAAAAGTGAGTTGAGTGGCACACTTGTAATTTTGAAAAAGAAAACGTTGTACTCATGTTTTTTACATGACACAAGTTTCAAAAATGGGGTATTATAGAGAATTAAAAATTAAAAGGTCTAAATATAGATAAAAAATTTATTTTATAATATTTTTTAAGTCATTTTAACCCTTGAAATTTTAGTTTAACCCCTGGTAAACCCATTTTTACCTTAACAGTGGTAATTAATTGTTACTCTGTTCATTATTAATTATGGTGAAAAATTAAGTTGACCATATTTGAAAATATAAATTATTATTATTATAAATATTTAATCCATTTTCCCAAATTTAATTCACATAAGTGTAAAAATTAAATTTAAAACAAAACCTGCAAATGCTGTGAAAAAATAGATTTTAATGAACTGTATTTTTCAAGAAAAAGATGACTTTATATTAACATTATGATTATAAATAATAATTGTATGAATCTAAGAAAATATTTAATGATATATAATATATAATTTTTATTTAAATAATTCCTAATTTTATGTGTTTTTAATTTATTATAAAGGAGAAACATTATTCACTTTAAAATAGTTTTCAAAAAAACCTAATTTTTAAACCTAAAGACAACCATATTCTAAAATCTAATATGTAGTTGACTAAAAAAATTACTAGATTAAATATAAGTTAATAACAATTATGTTACTATAAATCATATTCAAAATGTATTGTTACTTATAAATTTTTTAATTTATTGAAAAGAAAATATATTTTTACAAAAAACGGTATTTTCACTATTCACTTAAAAATATATATTTTCTAAAAAATCAAATAATTTAACCCAAAGTAAATTTTTATAATATAATTTAAAAAATGAATTTAATTTTATTAAAAAAAAATTTAAAATTTCCCAAAAAATTATTATTCTATTTTTTAAGAAAATCAATAAAAAAACATTTTTGAAGAAAGTATATTTTTGAAGAATAAAATTACTTTACTAAAAAATGACTAACTATTTACTAAACATTTATCAATAATTTAAATTGATTAGAAAATTTATAAATATATATATATATTAAAAATTATTTAATATTATTCATACCTGCTAATTTAGAATCACAGTTATAATAGTTGAATATTTCAAAGGTCGTTTAAACTCGGTGTTGTGTGTCAAATACACTATTGAACTTAGTTTTATTTTATAAAATATTAGGGTGTTACAAACTCCCCCTAAAAAATTTCATCCTTAAAATTTAAAATTTATCTCTGTGGTCAAATTTTGGACATTTAAAAATAAATTTTTTTTGAAACCCACATCATAAAAAGGGTTAATAAACTATCCTCTTGATAAGAGAGAAAATGGCATATGAAGGTCATCTAGAGTAACACTTACTGCGTTTAAAAATAAGATAACATGGGTGGAATTGGAGATTTAGGAATGGTAGAAAAATCATAATTAGCAGATAATGATATGAAGTGACATAGATCATTGATTAGAAGAATGTGATTGATCAAGGAAAAATTAACAACCATAAAAACATAAACTAAATAGGTGTGAAAATGTTAATTGATTTCATATAAAATGATGGTAATACGACAAAAAAATTAAGATCATTTTCATATATTTTAAGAATTTATTTACCATATATACTATGAGAATAAGGAAATATACTTACTTGATGGGTAGAATTTCATCTTTTTTTCAATTTCCACTATAATTTCATCTTTTTCTCCAAACGATGAGTATTCACGATGATTTTTTTTATACTTGAAGAACTAAAATTAAATTTTAAATATCACATAACCATAAAATGTATAATCAATCTATTGTTTATATAATTGGACATTAATAAAAACAAAAAAAATTATTACATGATAATATGTTTACCAAAATGAGTAAACCATCATTTGATGAATTAATACATTAATCTCCAAAATTCAATAATAATACCTGTTGGATCGAAATAATGAATGAAGATATTAATTATAGTATTTTATGATGCGCAATGTACAAGAGGGGGTGTGAATTGTACACTTTTAAAAATTCCTTTGGAACTTTTAAAGATGGTAATGTTTAACAAATTTAAACAAGGAAAAATTCACAAAACCTTTAGTTCCATAAACTTTCTTGAATCCGGAAAAGTGATTCTGAGAAATCAACTATGAAAAGATGGTTTCGGAAAGGAAACTTAAAAAATGTTTACAAAGATAAATATTCTACCTTAAAGCGTATAGAATCTTACAAAATCAAAGTACAAGCATAAGAAAGTATAAAATAGTTATAATTTCCTCTAAAAACAAAAAATGCAATGGAAAACTTGAAACAAAATAAGTAACAAGTAGTAAATATTTTAACCCAAAGAGAAGGGTATCCAACAACATTGGATAAAGGTCCCTTGGTTTATAATTTCAAGAAAGTTTGTCTTACCCACACTGGGGTAAGCCCTTGATACAAAGATCAAATTCTATCTTATTATACCTGCAAGCTCTCAACTTTAAGGTAGTTGGCACCTCTTTCTTCCTCAGCAAGGAAGTCCTCAACTTCAAGGTAGTCGGCACCTCTTTCTTCATATCCCCAGAATCCCTCAAATGTAATCAGCAACATTCAGATTCGTACAAAGCAAATCTGAACAATATGTTTAGTACGCACTAAGCATGAGAGTATCTCTATAGAAATTACTTCAGCATGTAATCTCTAGATTCATAGAACAATTTCAAATTTTGTTATGTGCTCTTTCAAATGAGCTCCTATTTATAGTCACATTCTCAATGGTCGGCTCCCTCCTCCAACGACCATATTTTTCTTTGAATTTCGAAGGGACCTATACACGTGTCACTCAAACAACAGTTTGTTAGTAACTGAATGCATGAAATCATTTTATACTAGAAAAAAGTATAAGAAAAAAATATGGTTACATAAAAAAAATTCTGAATATAAGAAAATAAATGTTTGGAGTCTAACCAAAAACACATTTGGTGTCTATAATATAAGGATATTCGGATTCTATTTTCTAAGGAATTCAGAGCCTAACCTATATAGAATTCTGGAGTCTGAATTTCAAGGAAATTTGGAATCTGAATTCTTAAGAATTCGGAACCTAAACTTACAATGTTGGGAGTCAGAGTTCAGGAGAATTCAGAGTCATAACTTACAAAGTTTGGAGTCAAAATTCATGATAATTCAGAGTCTTAAATTTCAAATTTTGGAGTCTGAATTCATTATAATTTAGAGTTTGAACTTACAAAGTTTGGAGTCTGAATTCAATAGAATTCGGAGTCAGAACACATAAGAGTTCGGAGACTAAATTCAGAGAACTTGAAGTCGGAACTCAGAAGAGTTCGGAGTCTGAATTCAGAGAACTCGGAGTCAGAACTCAGAAGAGTTCAGAGTCTAAAAACATAATTCTCTTTATCTAAGTATTTTATTATGAGGTTTTAGATATGAAACCAAATTTTACACTTAGAAAAGATAATGAACAATGAAAAACATGGTAAGGATAAATTTCCTTAGGGAAGGAAAATTTTCCTTATGAAAGTAAAACACAGGGTAAAATGAAATTTTCCTTGAGATAAGGTGTTTGTGATTTTCAAAACATGAGGATTGGTAAAGTCATAAAGAAACCTTATTGAATCAAAAATATCTACAAACATGAAGGAATGGAAAATTAATAAGGAACCCTTATTGACACAACAATCCTCCCATTTTTGGAAAGCACAAGCAACGTTATAAAAAAGAAAATAAGGACTTAGAAAATATTTTTCTAGAATTTCAAAATAAAAATTATCTCCCATATCATATGGGAAAAGATGAATATGACTAACTCCCCCTTAGGCTTTTGAACACTAAGGATCGTATTCTAGATTTTTGGAATAATACTTTTCATTATATTGGGTATGGGAATATCTGTAATGAAAACTCCCCATTAGATAAACTCCGCCTTACTTAGGGATATTTCTTCTTTACTTAGTATTATTTTTCCTTTCTACCCCTTTATGACTTTCAAAAAAAATTGAGGGAATGTAAAAGAAATTAAGGTACCTAAAAGATTAGTACAACACATCCAAAATAAAAGAAACCCAAAATTTCATTATGATTAGAAATAATTTGTACTAGAAAGAAAATTAAAACAAAAGATTGGATTGAAAAAAAGTTATACTTCCTTTTCCTTCGGAATAAACTTATTTACTATAGTCTTAAGCTTTTTCAGCTCCTTATGATCTTCCTCTGCTCTCTTAAGAAGTTGATCTTGATCCTCAGCTTTCTTCTCTAAAGCCTTGATTCTTTCTTCTTGAGAATTAAGAGACTCTTCCTAATCCTTCAGGACTTCTTCCTTCTTGACAAGCTTTTCTTCTATCTCAGTTTTAAGATCTCTTTATCTATTCTATCTTTAAGAAACATAATACCATTTCCCATTCAGATCCTTCACTTCTTGAATCTGAGAATTTTTTTCCAAAGTTAACTTTTATTCAAAATGGATTATAAGATCTTTGATCGTGCCATCATCAATGTCAAAAGACTCCTTGACACCATCTTGGAACTCATCAAGTTCTCTCAAATCTTCTACTGTCTTCTTCGACCAGACAACTATTTTCTTACAAGACCTTTTGTGGGCATCATAGTTAATGAAGAAATTCTTGAAATCAGCCTCAATCTTGACACACTTGTCCATCACCATGGAAACTGAATATTATTTCTGATTTAGTGTGTATTGAAGCATATGGCATCTAGAGTCTATGCTTGGGAAAATCGGAATGGTGTCAACTAGCTTCTTCAATGACTGGATATTGAAATCATGTCCTAGAGATGATTATTCTAAATCTGAGACTTTTCTAGGTAATGGATCTTTCTCTATCTCACCAACTTTCCTCTTTGAAGATCCACCAACTTCCTTCTTCTTCATAATAGCTTTAGTAGGTGTATCAACAACCACCTGTTTCCCCTTATCAGTTCTCGGAATGGATACCTCATTTGGAGATTCATGTTCACTGTCAGGAAACTGAACAATTCTATCTTTATTTATCTTCTCCTTTTCAGCTCCTGTCCTAGAATCTTTAGGATGAATAAAATGAGGATTAAAACTTTCTTCCTCAGATAGCTTGTTCACTTCATCTGCAGCTTTATCATCCTTGTCTTTCTGATCTTTCCCAAGTGTAGCAAGCTTTGAAGAATCTACTTCTTAAGATCAGATTGATAATTTCTCAGATGGACTTTCTTTCTCATGGAATTCTTCAACTTGATTAATCAAATCTTCTATATCACCACTGCTTTCATCTTGTTCTTCAACTCCTTATACTTCTTATACTTCTTTTAATTTTTCCAGAGTGACAAACTTCTTCCCCGAAGTTTCAGGTAAAGATTCTACCAGGAAGTATTCTGTTACCGGAATTTGTTTGGAAGCTTTTTTAGAATCCCTCAGAAGGGATTTCACAATCGCTGTTTTAGAAATCTTCTTTTTCTTCTTTTCTTTTGCTTTCTTCTCAAGCTCATAAGCAGTCTTCTCTTTCAAATCCTTTACTTCTGCAGGATCCATGAAAAACTGTGGCTCTCCATCCTTCTGGTTTTTCTTATCTTCCCTCCACTTTTCTACAACCTCATCCAGATATTACTTTTTCTTATTAGGTTTAGGAGGTGTGGATTGAGATTCCTTAGATTTTGGGGTTTTCTCTTCTTCTTCTACTTCCTTCAACTCCCTCTTCTTCGAAACCTTTCTCGAAGGTTCTTCCACTTCTTTTTTCTTCAGAATAGCTTCATCTTCCACCTCTGGTAGGTCATAAAATTCTCTGGAGTCTTTAGAAAATCCAATTTTCATCCTCTTTAAAGTATCATCACTGACTACCATGACTTTTAAATTTATAGGTTTTGAACTGCAAGGTATTTTAAAAGATTCAAAGCATCGAACAATCAACTTAGATAGAGTAGTTGGGTACATGATAATCTAAGCCTTCAGATTTCCATTCTTGATATTCTCAATCATAATCAGATTATGCTTAACCAAATTAACCTTCCTTAGGTTCACTAGAAAATCTAGGATGTACATATCACTCTTCTTCAATGTGTCCTTGTCACCTTTTCTCGGAATGATAAATCCTTGAACCCATAATTCAAGGATCCAATTATTTGTAGAGAGGCGAGAAATATTTGGAGTCTTGACATCAGTAAGATTGAGGCACTCCATAGATTTCACCTTTACAAAGATTCCATTGACATCCAGCAACTTGTGAGAACATAATTCAGCTTCCCCTTCATATGGAATACCAATTAAGCTGGCTAACTTAGTATATGAAAGAGCATAGGTATTTACATAGAATTTGAAGGAAAACTTTTTCTCTTCCTTCTTCCTTAAAGAAACTGACTGATTCATAAAACTCAATAAGCAAATCCGGATATACCAAATCTTGATCCCCTGGCTTTGATAGGCAAACACTCTCCCATCCATTCAATTTGATGTTATTCTAAATGATTGAATCATACTTAACGAAGAATTTTGGATGCACCAACATTTCTCTATACACATGCCACTCTAGAATTGGCTTGATAGTAGACATATCATTCTGAGATGATTCTTCTACAGACATTCAAAATTGAGAAAACTCTGAGAAGTTAAGAACGGGGTTAAGTAGAGAGGCAGAGCTTCAGCACGCGAGAGATTGAGATCGATGTAGGACAACCCTTCTATCTTCCTTTATATAAATGTTGAAAGAGACGATTCATCTTCCAAACTCAATCCAATGGCTGAAAATCCTTCTGATCATATCTAATGAATGACATGATAGCTGCAAGGAAAACATGATAGAATCTAATCTTTTGAGGTTTTTAGTAAAAACATTCGGATTTAAGGAAAATAAAATCTGAAAAATTTTAAAAACAAATGAAAATACCATCAAGTAAATTATTATTATGAAAACATAAGAAAGAAAACATGCCTTTTGGATTGCTAGGAAGATTAGTCGTATTGAAAAAAAATATTCTTGAAGAACTTTAGATTCCAAAAATTTGATTATGAAAAAATAAAATTGAAAATGAAAAACTCCATTATGAAAATTTTGAGTACAAAAATATTCATTACGAAAATTTTAAGTACGAAAATATTCATTATGAAAATTTATTAAATCTTCATTAAAAAAAATTTAAGACTATGAAAAGTTTTAGACTATGAAAAGTTTTATTATGAAAGGTTTTAAAACAACTGACTACAAAAAATTTTAGAAAATATTCATTATGAAAAATTTGAAAAAAAACATCATTACGAAAAGTTTGAAAAAAAACTTCATAACGAATTTTTTTTAAAAAAACTAACAAGAAAATGTACTCCCCCTATGAAAAGGAGTTTATTACTCTAAGGATGTTGGTTTCAATAGAAATTTGACAAGGAATATTACCTTATGGTTATCATTTCTAACTACTGTTTAATGTATTCAAATCTATTGGAGGGTAATGATTTTGTGAAAAAATATCAGCAAGTTGATCTTGTGTTCTGATAAATTGAATAATGATATCTCCTTTTTGTGTGTGATCCCTAAGAAAGGGATGCCTAATATCTATGTGTTTTTCACGAGAGTGATGTGCAGGGTTTTTACTTAGGGCACTAGAACTAGTATTATCACACAAAATTTGTGTTTTGGTAAAACTTATACCATAGTCTATGAGTGTGTGTTGCATCCACAACACCTGAGAACAACAACTTCCAGCAGGTACATATTCAGCTTCAGTAGTGGAAAGTGATATGGGGTGTTTCTTCTTGCATGAACAAGAAACTAATGAATCTTCTAATAAATGACAAGTTCCGAATGTACTTTTTCTATCCATTCTACATCCACCAAAGTCAGTATCTGAAAAACTTTTTAAAACAAAATCATTTCCAGAATTATAAAAGATTCCTAAATCCATGGTTCCCTTTAAGTAGAGAAAAATTATTTTCACTACCTTTAAATGAGATTCCTTCGGATTGGATTTATATCTTTCACATAAGCATACTGAAAAAATTAATTTTGGACAACTAGCTATCAAGTAAAGTAAGCTTCATGTCATACCTCTAAAAGATGTTTGATCTACCGGTTTCCCAGCTTCATCAAGTTGAAGTGTATTTGAGGTACCAATGGGAGTAAGTATACTCTTAGTGTTGTAAAGTCCATGATTTTGAAGAATATCTTTAATATAATTATGATGGGATATATAGATTCCTTCTGGTTTTTGAGAAATTTGAAAACCAAGGAAAAATGTTAACTCACCCATCATACTCATTTCGAACTGAGATTTCATTATATTCACAAAGGAATCAGTTAAATATTGCAGAGTTGAACCAAATATAATTTCATCAACATATATTTGAACAATCAAAACATTTTTCTTAACTTTCTTTATAATAAGGGTTGGATCTGAATTTCCCTTAACATAATTATTTTGATGAAAAAAACCTGTAAGTCTATCATACCAAGCTCAAGGGTCTTGCTTAAGTCCATACAAATATTTGGTAAGTTTAAAAACATGTTTATGATGTTTTTTATCTTCAAACCCAGGAGGTTGTTCAAAAAAAACATCTTCTTGAACATAACCATTAAAGAAAGCACATTTCACATCTATTTGAAAAATTTTGAAATTGAAGAATGCTGCAAAGGCAAGTAAAATACGAATAGATTCAATTCTTGCTACTAGAGCATAGATTTCTTCATAATCTATTCCTTCTTGTTGATTATAGCCTTTATAAACCAATCTATCTTTATTTCTTACTATGGTTCCATTTTCATCAAACTTTTTTCTAAAGACCCATTTTACACCAATAACATATTTTTCCTTAGGTCTTTTAACTAATGTCCATACTTTATTCTTTTAGAATTCATGTAACTCATCATGCATAGATTTTATCCAATCATCATCACCTAAAGCTTCATCAGTGCTTTTTGGTTCTAATTGGGAAATAAATTCTAGATGTTATACTTCATTTCTCAAGGAACTTATAGTCCTTACAAGTTGATTCGCATCACCAATGATACTATCACTAAGATGATTCTTTAGAAACAACTGATTTGGGTTTTGTAAAACCTGTTCATCAACATAAGGTAGGAAATATTCTGGGGTAAATGCTTCAGAATCATTTTCTAGGGAATCTTCCTTATCAAAAGGATCTTCTAACAAAGGTTGATAATCAGTTTTTGAAAACACATCAGAAGATGTAGGTTGAGGTTATTTAAAAATTAAGGGATCAGTTTCATCAAACATAACATGTACTTTTTATTCAACAGTACAAGTTCTTTTATTGAAAACTCTATAAGCCTTAGAAGTTGTGGAGTAACCTAAGAAAATTCCTTCGTCAGATTTTGGTGTGAATTTGTGTTGATTATATATAGTATTCAAAACGAATACCTTGCAACCAAAAACCTTCAAGTACGGAAGTTTAGGTTTTCTACCATTCCATTACTCATAAGGAGTTTTATTAAGAAAAGGTCTAATCAAAACATGATTTATAGTATAACAAGCAATATTTATAGCTTCAGCCCCAAAATGTTTAGCTACAGAATACTCACTCAACATGGTTCTAGTTATCTCTTGAATAATTCTATTTATTCTTTCAACAACATCATTTTTTTTAGGTGTTCTGGGTGCAGAGAAGTTATGAGTAACACCTTTTCTACTACAAAAAGTTTCAAAATCAGAATTTTGAAATTCTCCTCCATGATCACTATGAATAGTTATCAAGGGAAGGTTTTTCTCATTTTTAACTTGGGCTATAAAACTTTTAAAATAAGAAAAAGTATCAGAGTTCTTTCCTATAAAATTGACACGTATAAATCTAGTGTAATCATCAACTAAAACAAATACATAATACTTTCCTCCAATGCTTCCAATTTGTGTTGGTCTAAAAAGATCCATATGCACTAACTGTAATGCATCAGTGCTTGAGACTTCACCAACTAATTTAAAACATGATTTATGTTGCTTGCCATATTGACAAGGATCATAAACTTTTGAAGAATCAAATGTAATCTCCGATAGATCCTTAACTAGTCTTTTCTTCGAGAGTTTTCATAGGTTCCTAAGGTTATAGTGACCTAACCTTCTATTCCAAAACCAAGAATGATATTACATTTCACTAAGGCATGGTAAGTATTGGTTCCTAAGGTCTTCTTAGTTTAGTGTGTATACATTCTATTGCCTTTGGGCAGAAAGAATAAATTCTTCCTTGGAAATGTGTTCTAAGCACTAGTCCTTTCTAAAATTCACAAGGTAACCTTCATCACATAATTGACTTATGCTATTGAGGTTGTGCTTAAGACCCTTAACAAACAAAACATTCGAAATCAAAGTTTTTTCAATAAGAACGATGTTACTTATACCAATAATTTCTCCCTGAGAATTATCTATGAAGGTTACTTTTTCTCATTACATCTTGATAATCTTTTGAAAGTACTTTTTGTTACTAGTCATATGCTGAGAACATCCACTATCCATGTACCATGTATTGTTATTGGTACTTTCTCTATTTTCCTAAAAATAAAATAGTTAGACTTTCATAACCCAAACTTTTTTGGATCTGAAAATTTTAGAAAGAAAAATCTTAGGCACCCACATTTTCTCAGAAAAATAGGCTTTATGAAATCCTAAAGACTGATTTTTATTTTGGGAACAATTTTTTGCCCAATTCCCACCACACTGACACTTAGTGCAGAAAGGAGCACTTTGAGGAACAAAATAATTGTTACTAAAAATCGGTTTAAAACTAGTACAACCAAATCCAGAATTATTCCTTAGAGGTCGGATTTGAGAATACATCTTATCAAAATTTTCTTTACCTAAGGTAAAGTTTGAAAAACACTTCCTCAAGGAAAACTTTTTGGATTTGAGTCTGATAACTAAGTTCTTGTCTTCAAAAACATTAGTTTTAGAACTACAGTTAGGCTCAAAAACATTTTTCTTAGAAATTACATTTTCTAGATCCTTAGAAAGTTTATCCTTCATAGATTTTACTTCCTCAAGGTTTTTTAAAATACATTAGAAATCAAAAAATTTCATATCAAGATCTTTAGAATGATCTGATATTTCCTTAGTAAGAATAGTATTCCTAGAATTTTCCTTATCAATCTTTTTCTTGAGTTTTGAATTCTCATTATCAAGAAGTTTAGAAAATCTAGAAACTTCTTCAAAGGAAGGTACAGTATCATCTTCATTAGAAGAAGATTCTTCATCTAAAGAGTTATAATATTTACTATCACTATAATTAGAATTCAAAGATACATTGGTCATATATTCATCATTTTTTACCTTATCCGTTAAGCAATGATTATCGATATGTAGTCTTCCTATTAAACCAAGATTCTTTTATCCATAAGATTCGTAATCTGATGATTCGTCTGAAGAGTCTCCACCACTATCACTCCAGCTATCATTAGCTTTCTAGACATTATTAGCTTTATCTTTGAAGTACTTCATTCTATTTCTCTCAGAATGCTTTTCCTTTGTTTCTTTTCTCTTAAGCAAAGGACAATCAGGTCTTATATGTCCAGTTCTCTTGCATTCATAACATGTAACTTCGAAATCTTTCTTATCTTTCCATTATTTCTTCTTATATCTGGATTGAAAGTCCTTTTGTCCAACTATCTTGTTCATCCTTCGATCAAGATTGGCTAGTTCATTTTCTGAAGATTCACTTCCACTAGATTCGGATTGTATAACAACATTCTTAGATTTGTATCTTGTAACTCTATCAGGAGTCTTGGATTTCATATGATTTGAAGTTGTAGTAAAAGCAACACTGCCATTCCCATTCTTCTTCTTTAAATTATCATCATCTCTCTTCATTCTAGTCTCGTGTTGAAGAAGATTTCCAAAAAATTTCATCAAGAGTAATCTGAGTAACTTTTCTATTCTCGTTAATAGCAGTCCTCTTGGATTCCCACTCATTGTGCATGATGTCTATGATCTTATCAAAAATAGATTCATCATCTAATCCTTTCTCACCCATAGATTGTATACTATTAACAATATTCATGAATCTTTGTTTCACCTTACATATGGGTTATCCATAAGGAAAGAAAAAACCATGATATTCAGATCTGATCATGGATCTTCTAGTTTCAATGACATTCGAAGTTCCGAAGTGTGTAACTTCAAGTTTCTTCCAAATACAGTTTGCTGCTTCATAAGATGAAATTTGGCTATATATATTTCTAGTCATGGAATAAAGAAATGTATTGTTTACCTTATAATTTAGTTGATATTATTGGTTTTCTTGATTTGTGAAAGTACTAACTTACTTGTCAGGGATTTTATATCCTCCAGTAAGAATACCAAAATTTTCTACTACATTATTGATAATAAATGTCTTCATGAGATCTCTCTAATATTTTTAATCATTCCCATCAAAAATTGGTGGTCTTGTTTTATTTAGGATGTCCATGGAACTGACATTGATTCCTGCCATCTTAAAGAAAACTGTCTCCACACAAACTTGTTAGTAGTAAGGTTAATTAAATAGGGAAAATATTCCTTGGAAAGGAAAAAGCAGAACAATGAAAAATTGAGCAAGGAAAACTTATATGTGAATATAATTATTTCATAGACCTCCTCTGATACCAATTTTTGGATCGAAATAATGAATAAATATACTAATTGTAGTATCGTATGAGGCTCAATATAAAAGAGTGGGTGAATTGTAAACTTTTAAAAATTTATTTGGAACTTTTAAAGATGGTAATGTTTAACAAATTCAAACAAGGAAAAATTCACAAATCCTCTAGTTCCATAAAATTTTTTGAATCTGGAAAAGTGATTCTGAGAAATCAACTCCAGAAAGATTGTTCCAGAAAGGAAACTTAACAAAAGTTTACAAAGATAAAGATTCTACATTAAAGCGTATAGAATCTTACTAAATCAGAGTAAAAGTATAAGGAAGTATAAGATAGTTATACTTTACTCTACAATCAAAAAATGCAGTGGAAAACTTGAAACAAAACAAGTAACAAGTAGTAAATCTTTTAACCAAAAGAGAATGGTATCCAACAACCTTGGATAAAGGTCCCTTGATTTATACTTTCAAGAAAGTTTGTCTTACCCACACCAGGGTAAGCCCTCTATACAAAGATCAGATTCTGTCTTGTTATCCCCTCAAGCCCTCAACTTTAATGTAGTCGGAACCTCTATCTTCCTCAGCAAGGAAGCCCTCAACTTCAAATTAGTCGGCACCTCTATCTTCCTATCCCCAGAATCCCTCGAATGTAATCAGAAACATTCGGAGTCGCATGAAGAAAATCTGAACAAGACATTCAGTACGCACTAAGCATGAAAGTCTCTCTCTAGAAATCACTTTATCATGTAATCTCTAGATTCATATAATAGTTTCAAAGTTTGTTAAGTGATCTTTCAAATGATCCCCTATTTATAGGCACATTCTCAACAGTCGGATCCCTCCTCCAGTGGTCATATTTTTCCTTGAATTTCGAAGGGACCTGTACACATGTCACTCAAACAATAGTTAGTTAGTAACTGAATTCACGACATTGTTTTATAACAAAAACAAGTGTAAGAAAAAATATGGTTACATAACAAAAATCAAATCTTCAAAATGTATGAAAATAAATGTTCGGAGTCTAACCAAAAACACATTTGGTGTCTATAATACAATGATATTCGGATTCTGTTTTCTAAGGAATTTAGAACCTGAACTCTATAGAATTCCGGAGTCTGAATTTCAAGGAAATTTAGAATCTGTATTCAAAAGTATTCAGAACCTAAACTTACAATGTTCAGAGTCAGAGTTCATGAGAATTCGGAGGCAGAACTTAAAATGTTTGTAGTTAGAATTCATGATAATTTGGAGTCTGAACATACAAAGTTCAGAGTCTGAATTCATTAAAATTTTGAGTCAGAACTCATAAGATTTCGGAGTCTGAATTCAGAGAACTCGGAGTCAGAACTCAGAAGAGTTCAGAGTCTGAATTCAAAGAACTCGGAATCAGAACTCAGAAGAGTTCGGAGTCGTAATTCAAAGAACTCGGAGTCAGAACTCAGAAGAGTTTAGAGTCTGGAAATAGAATTCTCTTTATCTAAGTGTTATATGATTATGAGGTTTTAGATATGAAACCTAATTTTACAATTAGACAAGATAATGAACAATGAAAAACATCGTAAGGATAAATTACCATAGGGAAGCAAAATTTTCCTTATGAAAGTAAAACACAGGGTAAAATGAAATTTTCCTTGAGATAAAGTGTTTGTGATTTTCAAAACATGAGGATTGGTAAATTCATAAGGAAACCTTATTTACTCAACAATCTCTCCGAACATTAAGGAATGGAAAAGTCATAAGGAAACCTTATTGATTCAAAATACCCAACGTTTAAAAAAAATCATTATTAAATAACATCAACATTAAAGAGTTTTTTAACTTCAAATTGAATATCATACCTTTCATCTTTCAATACAAAAAAAATATGGGGATCCCTTTTTTTAAATAACATTAATCACTTATTCACCAAATCACTTTTCAATATTATGGTTATCTATATAATAAAACTTATGTTCCCATAATTACCTCAATATCCAAGATTATATAAACCCTAAAATTTATCAACACTTTAAATATTATTTCCACAAAATGTAAATTCATACTTCATGTTAAACCAAATAATTACACATACTTCAACCTAATAAAATTTCTCCTAAAAGTTTCTTAAACACATTAAGATCTCATCACTTAAAACCTAAAATGGTATCTAATACTTTGAATTTATTATCATCCTTAATCTTATATACCTATAATGGTATCCATAAATCTTAATATATCATCAAATTAAAACATACTAATATCCAAATTTATCTAAATCTTTACTCTGATACCAACTATAATAGTCATGAACCTGCACTCCCAGATTCTATTCTAAAAACATAGAAATTACATTTCTAGCTTTGATATCGATGAAGGTGACTCAATTTTTTCCATCCAAACATTCAACATCTAAATGAAAAATTAGATTCAATTATATTATTAAAAAATCTTTTAAGTTTATATTTGTATAAAATTAGAAAAAAAATATTACATAAACAATAACTATGTATTTAAATGGGAATTTCTCCCACTTGACCCAGCTTTTCTTATTTTATATTAATTAAACCTCATTATCAATATGAAACCCTTGTAGACATAATTAATTCAACATAATTATTGATAACCTATTGAAAAGGAAACATAAGAAGTTTGATATAAAATTCTCATTAAGGTTAATCATAAGCATTAACAATTGAATATAATCAATGATCATAAGGAGTGAAAAGGGTATGATCACATAATCAGAGTACATGAGTGAATCATAAAAGAAATCATACCCATAAATATCTGAAACATCAATAATGAAGTATGTAATAAGGATTTAAAAAGTAAATAGTCATAAAAATCAATAATCATTATCCCTGTGATATAAATTTTGATCAAAAGAAACATTATAAACTCTTGGGAAGTATAGATAAAACATGTTCGTATTTTGGAACATAATCATTATAGAAACCTTATATAACCCTTACAATTGGAATAAATGTATGACCCACATCCAATGTAATTACCTAGAGAACAAAATAGTTACACAATGTATTGGATTGATATCTAGGTGAAACCAATATATAAGATATATCAGGCTCACTCAGTACTATCTGGGAGCACCCATCTTATAAAAATTTCTAAGAACAATAAATAAAGTACATAGAGCTTTGATTTCATCATAAAACTCATATAAATAATCATTATTCATTTTATAACTTTATTAACTCATGGAAAAGAAATGTTATACTTGTAAATATCTTTGTAACATGATTAACCCATGGAAAAGAAACGATCAAAATTTAATTTACTTTCATTTAAAATAAAATGATTAGATCATTTAAAAGTGTAGGATTTAAGGAATTTAAATACTATTTTTTGTCCGTCAAAAACATATTTTAAAAATATTTATTTAGGACTTAAATTTCATATTTTACATGAAATATCATTTTTATGTATTCTAGAAGAATTGGGTTATTTTTAAAATTTTGATATTTCATCAAACTATTGAAGTTACCGCGTGAAGGTATTGAACAAAAAAAATTCATGTGACCATAAAAACCATTTACATAAAGAAATGGATCAACTTAATAACCCATCTAAGTGATCACATGAAAGAACAAGTGGCTAAATAAGGGAATTGAAATTGGACTACCACATGGATAAACCAATTGAAAAAATGTCCAACCTAAGTGACTACATGAAAAAACCAACCTACCACAGGAATAAACCAAGCGACAACATTCTAACCTAAGTAACCACATGAATAAACCAACTTACAATATGATGGAACTAACCAATAGCATGACCAACCTAAGAAACTGTATGAAAAAACAACCCAACATACGAAGGAACTAACTGACCACATGAAGTAATCAACTGACCACATAGGGGAACCAACTAACCCCGTAAAGGAATAATTGATTGTACAATTAGTCAAGTGACTTCATGTTCAATCAAGTGACCATGAGATAAAACTTATAAATTTCAAAATTTAAATTTCCATGAACTCCCTCATGATGCTTACACTCCTTTATTTATCAAAAGGGGAAGTTTTTTGGAACCTGGTAAATTAAATCGAATGCCTCTTAAATAATTATCATCCTCTAGAATAAAAAAATGTAAATAAAATGGAAAGAGGGTTTAGAAAATAACTCCTAAAATACCTCTTAAGTATTTTACTATAACAATAACACAACCACACATTTAAGGAACAATATAAATTTCCAGGAGACACCATCAACCAAGGAAGACATTCTAACTCATATAAAGCATATGGTTAAACACAACATCCCAGTTGAAAGGTAAGAATAAGAATTAAAAAAACTCAGGGTATTGAGCATGCATTTTCGACTCTCACTCTTAAGTTATCTCCTCCATGCATCCATTCCTATATTGGAGTTGGTTTCATAAAATAAAATTTTTTGGTACTTGATTACATTTTTTTGAGAAAAAACAGATATCATTAATTACGAATATCAGCAAACGTACATATGAAAAGCCATGAAGGCAAATTGTCCAGCCAGAGCTGGTTTGCCTCGAAGGGGCCTGATGTTGCCAACTGGTGGGATGTATTTTTTTCCTTCCCTTTTGGTAAAGGAGAAGGTGCATAATGAAAAGGATTGGCAGAGTGAGATAATTCTCCTAATGATGAGTCCAAATGACTAGAGTCCACCATTGTTGTGGTTAATGGCATCGATCACAGTGAGGCAGTCAGATTCAATGCTAATATCAACCCACCCACGTTCCAAATCCAGCATCAAAGCTGCCAGGATGGCATTAGCCTCTGCAATAGCAGGTTCCCAAAAGGCATGATGTGATTCATACTTTGCTACGATGATTTTCCCCAGATGATTTCGGGCCAGGAGACCAAGGGAGACGAGTCCATCCTTGGGGAGAGACGCATCCACATTGATCTTAAGAGTACCTTCCATTGGGGGGTTCCAATGAGGGCGGAAGGAGGGGGAGCATCAGGGATTTGATGTCCATTGTGATGATTCCATCCCTCTATCCATGAGGTGGCCCGTTCTGTCCAGAATTCAGGAGGTTTATGCATGTGTTTGAAAACAGCATCGTTATGCTGGACCCAGATGATCCAGGCCAGGGTGCAGAATGAACCTTCAGTAGCCGATGAAAGAGAGGAGCACCATCGCACCAGGAGAGCGGGGTGGTCAGAAGCCGTATTCAGTGATGCATCTGGGGTCGGGTCCCATTTATTCCAGATTTCCTTATCTCCTGGGCAGTGAATGATGGCATGCAAGGGGGTCTCTGGGATGTTCGGGAAAAACGGGCAGAAAGAGACATTGAACATATGTCGCTAAACGAGAAGGGTCATCGTAGGGAGGGTACCCGATCGACTGGGTGGTTCCCAAGAGAAAGTCTATATCCAGATCTCACCGTGTATTCGCACGACATGTCATTGCTCCAAAATATATGGTCAGGGCCTTCTTCAGGGACCCAGGGGATGCTTAGGATAATTCTTTGGTCTCTTTAATTAAACCATTCATAAATATTCTCCACACACCACCCCGTCCCTTGGTTGGAAAGGAGGCTTCTTACAGTGGCGTCTTCAAATCCTGGTTTAGCGTGGGATATAGCCCGCATACCTTCTGTATCGATCAGCCATGGGTCAGACCATATGTTGACAAATGAGCCATCCCCAATCCTCCATCCCAGACCTTTTTCCAAGAGCTTTTGCCCCCCCCCCCAAATGCTTCTCCAAAGGAAGCTAGGGCGCGGGCCAAGTGAGGAAACATAGAAGTCCATGTGGGGAAAGTACATAGCTCATAATACCCACGCACAGAGGGATGATGGACGGTTAATAAGGCACTATCCTTGCTTGTCCAATAGTGCGTCGTTGAAGAGAAGAAGATTCTAGAATCCCATCCCTCCCTCCATCTTGGGGGTGCAAAGTTTCGCCCAGGCCATCCAGTGGGGTCTATTCCTTCCATCGTTTTTCCCCCACCAGAAGTTGGCAGTAAGTGTACGGATCTAGTTAACGATGGCCATCGGGAGCTTAAATAGGGAGATAAAATATCATGGGATAGACTGGATGATAGATTTAATGAGGGTCTCCTTGCCTGATTTTGAGATTCTTTTTGGGGTCTAGCTAGTAATTTTCTTCTCGATCCTGTCCACAAGAGATGCAAAAATTTCTTTTTTGGACAGGCCTATCACCGTGGGTAGCCTGAGATACTTTTGGTGTTTCTCAACCATATGTATGCCAACTGCTGCGCAGAGTTCATCTCTCATGGAGCGAGGCACCCCTACACTGAATGAGATTTCTGATTTTCCATGATTGATTGATTGTCCAGACGCCCTCTCTTACTGGTGGATCATGTGGATGATCACCTGACATTCATTAATAGTTTCTCTGGAGAAGAGGAGGCAGTCATCGGTGAAAAAAAGGTGCGACACTAGTGGACTGACACGGCAGACCTTTTCCCCATGAATAGTTTTAGCGGATGACGCCCTGGAAATAAGGTTAGAAAAGACATCAGCCACCAACTCTAGTTCTAACAGCCTAAAAATTACATATCTATATTTGATACTTCTGAAAGTGATCCAATTATTTAAACCAAAACTTACAACATCAAATGGAAGAATTATATTCACTTATATTTTCAAGGTCCTTTTAGGTGTAGATTTCTATATAATTAGCAAAAAATCATATATAAACAATAGTCATGTATTTAAATGATCATTTATATCACTTAAACCATATTTTCTTATTTCACGCTAATTTCTCATAAATATATATATGAAACCCTTCTTTACATAATACATTCAACATCATTCTTGATAACTTGGGGAAAATGAAACATTATAAGGGTGCGATAAAATGCTAAATATGGATAAACATAAGAATTAACAATTGAATTTCATCAATGATCATAATAAGTCAATAAGGGTATGAATACATAATTAGAGTGAATTATTGATTCATAAAAGACTACATACCCATAAATACTTGAATACTAAATCTTGAAACATATAATAAGGTTTTAAAAATAAATTGTTATAAGAATTAATAATCATGATCCATGTGATATCAATCTCAATCAAATGAAACATTATAAACCCATGATAACAATAGAAAAAACTTATTGTTATCTTGGAACATCATCATCATGAACCCATATAGAGCCCTTAAATTTTGAATAACCATATGTATAACTTATAATATAATTATATGGAGAACATAATCATTTCTAATTTATTGATACACTATATAGTATCACCCATCGTATAAGCTATATCTGGATCAACTAATGCTATATTGGCACACCCATCATATAAAAATGTGTAATAACCATATGTAAAGAACATATAGATTTACTTTCATAATTAAACTCATAGAAACAATCATTATCCCTTTTATAACTTGATTAACCCATCGAAAAGAAACAATATCCATGTCAATCTATTTGGAACATGATTAACTCGTGGAAAAGAAATAGACTCCATAAAAATCTATTTGAAATATGATTAACACGTGGAAATGAAAGGGGTTTCATAATAATCGCTTTGAAACATGATTAATCCATGGAAAATAAATAGGTTACATACAAATTTATATGAATCAATATTAACCCATAGAATAGAAATGGGTTCCAAAACAATCTCTTTGAAACATTATTAACACATAGAAAAGAAATATGATCCATAAAAATATATTTTAACATGATTAACCCATGGAAAAGAAATAGGTTCCATAAAATTATATTTGTAACATGATTAACCCATTTAATAAAAATGGGTTCTATAAAAATCTATTTGAAACATGATTACCCCATTTAAAAAACAGGTTCTATAACAATATATTTGAAATAGTATTTTTCCATATAGAGAAGGAATGATAATGGTATCAATAAAAAATATTCCCATTTAAGGATAATTAACAATAAGGGTTGTTTAATTTAATGAATATAAAATACCAAAAAAATATCATTAAAAACATTCTTGAGGAAAATAACGTTTTCAATTTGAAAATTACTTTTAAAAACTAAAAATTCATAAAAAATTTTGAATAAAATATTATTCTAAAATAAACTTGGAAAATTTTAAATGAATCTTAAAATAAAATAATAGTCATGATGAATGGAAAATATGTTCATTTTATACAAGTTAAAACAAATATTCCTTTTAATTTTTTGGTAAAATCCAAATGGGCATTATTTGGGAAATAATGAGAAGATTCCTTTTAAAACATTTCTGTAAAAACAATATTATGGGTAAAAATGACTTTAAGAAATCATAATAAAATATTTTAGAAAATATTTTTATAAAAAATGGATTTTTAATGAAAAATTATTTTCAAATTAAGAGATAAATTGATTCAGGTCTTCTTAAAAAAAATTATTTTTAAAAACATTTTTAAAAAAACTAAAAACTACACACCTAAAACAGAAACCATTTTCTTTGAACATAACCTTGGAAACATATAAATGAAATATAAAATCATTGGACAATAATGATGGTGTAAAATTCTATTCATTCCATGTTTTTTAGAAAATATTCATTCCTTTTGAAAAGAGTTGAAATGGGAACTTTAAAAGAGGTTTTTTTAAAAGAAATTCATTTTCGACTTTGGAAACATTTTAATCATAAGACTCATGAGATATTAATAATAAATAAAACATTTAATATAATTTGAATAGATAAATTCATGATATAACATCTAAAAGGTTCTATATATACACCTTATAAAAAATAAAGGTGAATAACATCAAAATATGCCCCAACTAAATGAAATTTAGATGAAGCCCCTTAAAATGATCATAATATTGAAGTGAGAATTAATAAATTACTCAATTATGTGTATAAAATGTAAATACACATATTAAAAATTGAAATACAATATAATTAATTAAAAATTAATTGGAAACATAATCTTATAATATCAAAGGTAAAGAAGAAGTAATATAACCCAATGGAAAGAAATTGAGTTATGAAATTATTTACCACGAGGTAACTTTAAAGTCAGGTCCCCTTTGATCAAACAATTCAAATTGAAAATTAAAATACAATGATTTATTATAGATTCATTATATTACATGTAATATTTGAAATATATACACCACATAATAAAAAAAGTGTTGAGTGTGGTAGATGTCTCATAGAAATGAAAATTCAGACAAGAAAAATCCTTACCTTGAGCACAGATCATCCATGCATGTACTTTAACTCATCTAAAATAATCCTATATAAGTTATTTTATTTACTAATAAACTTTTCCTGGTTAATCACTTTATAATTAAAAAAATATTTTTTTTATTTATAAATACATATTTTAATACTTAATGAGTTAAATCCACATCAGTTGTTTTGAGGGTGTTCGGTTCATTATTTCAAAACAACTTCAATGTGTTGAACATGGTCAAAGAGGTAATTATTTAAAAATATATGGAATAATAATAATTATCATATTTATCATATTTATTCATAAATTTTACTTTCAAACCCAATCATTAAAAATGGTTATGAAAAATGAACTATTTTATGATTATTAAGATGGTAGGGCGTACGTACACTTGAGTAACGTTACCATTTTTCAATGATCATTATGGAAAGAAGGGATTTATTATTTTATTTTTACATAATTATAATAATATCATAAATACATTTTTATTTCTTTAAATATACTTATAGGTATAATTATTTGGATGTGGTGATGAAAAAATAATCACATCGCTTTGTCGAGGCGGTTGTCCACACTTATACAAACGACGCTATCATTTTTCAGTGAGTGAAAGGTAAGAAAAAAATGAAATGTTGAATTAGAATAATGATAACTATGTCATGAATATAATTATTATTTCATGTATATCACATATATTCATTAAAATTATCTGTATTACCTTTCATGTAAAGCGTTAGTTGAAAATGAATCACATCACTTTGTGAGCCCGTAGTCTAATGTACACATGAGTGACATTATCATATCCTCCACAGAATAGAATATAAAAATTTTTAAGTATAGATATGTTAAAAATATCATATATATAATATAAATCCATAATTTCAACAATCTCTGTGATATGATTAGGGAAAACAAATTACATTGATTCATGAGGTGGTAGTTCACCTTATATACAAATGATGATATTGAATCCCATTTAAAAGAAGAGGAGATAGATTTAGGTTATGGAATTAATATAATAACATATTAGTATATTGGAGATAATTTTGTATCATATTATCATATTTTAATAAGATTTTAAAGATGTGGAAGAAGAAATAAAAAAAACCATACTTAAAAATTTTGCATCCTCTCGGACCACCTCTTTTGGATTATAACCAAAGTATTCCTAGAATGGATTTCTAACCAAAAACAATTATTTCAGGATGAGTTTATATAAGTTTATAATTTATTTTTTAAGGTCATGTATGAACCAAAGTGGTTTTAATGTGTGAATAAATGAGAACATGTTATGTCCCTTTAAAAGTGAGTTGAGTGGCACACTTGTAATTTTGAAAAAGAAAACGTTGTACCCATGTTTTTTACATGACACAAGTTTCAAAATCGTGGTATTATAGAGAATTATAAATTAAAAGGTCTAAATATAGATATAAAGTTTATTTTATAATATTTTTTAAGTCATTTTAACCCTTGAAATTTTAGTTTAACCCCTGGAAAACCCATTTTTACCATAACCGTGGTAATTAATTGTTACTCTGTTTATTATTAATTATGGTAAAAAATTAAGTTGACCATATTTGAAAATATAAATTATTATGATTATAAATATTTAATCCATTTTACCAAATTTAATTCACATAAGTGGAAAAATTAAATTTAAAACAAAACCTGCAAACGCAATGAAAAAATAGATTTTCATGAACTGTATTTTTCAAGCAAAAGACGACTTTATATTAACATTATGATTATAAATAATAATTGTATGAATCTAAGAAAATATTTAATGATATAGAATATAAAATTTTTATTTAAATCATTCCTAATTATCTGTGTTTTTAATTAATTATAAAGTAGAAACATTATTCACTTTAAAATAGTTTTCAAAAAAACCTCATTTTTAAACCTAAAGACAACGATATTCTAAAATCTAATATGAAGTTGACTAAAAAAATTACTAGATTAAATATAAATTATTATTAATAATTATGTTACTATAAATCATATTAAAAATGTAATATTACTTATAAATTTGTTAATTTATTGAAAAGAAAATACATTTTTACAAAAAACGGTATTTTCACTATTCACTTAAAAATCCATATTTTCTAAAAAATCCAAAAATTTAACCCAAAGTAAATTTTTATATTCTAATTTAAAAAATTAATTTAATTTTATTAAAAACATTTTTTAAAATTTCCAAAAAAAATATTATTCTATTTTTTTATGAAAATTAATAAAAAACATTTTTGAAGAAAGTATATTTTTGAAGAATAAAATTACTTTACTAAAAAATGATTGACTATTTACTAAACATTTATCAATAATTTAAATTGATTAGAAAAATTATAAATATATATATATTATAAATTATTTAATATTATTCATATCTGCTAATTTAGAATCACAGTTATAATAGTTAAATATTTCAAAGGTCGTTTAAACTCGGTGTTGTGTGGAAAATAGACTATCGAACTTAGTTTTATTTTATAAAATATCAGGGTGTTACGAACTCCCCCTAATAAATTTAATCCTTAAAATTTAAAATTTATCTATGTGGTCATATTTTGGAAATTTAAAAATAAATTGTTTTTGAAACCCACATCATAAAAACGGTTAATAAACCATCCTCTTGATAAGAGAGAAAATGGAATATGAAGGTCATCTAGAGTAACACTTACTATGTTTCAAAATAAGAGAACATGGGTGGAATTGGAGATTTAGGAATGGTAGAAAATCATAATGACCAGATAATGATATGAAGTGACATAGATCATTGATTAGAATAATGTGATTGATCAAGATAAAATTAACAACCATAAAACCATAAACTAAAGAGGTGTGATAATTTAAATTGATTTCATATAAAGTGATGGTAATACGACAAAACAATTAAGATCATTTTCATAGATTCTAAGAATTTATTTACCACATATACTATGAGAATAAGGAAATTTACTTACTTGATGGGTAGAATTTCATCTTTTTTTCAATTTCCACTATAATTTCATCTTTTTCTCCAAACGATGAGTATTCACGATGATTTTTTTATACTTGAAGAACTAAAATTAAATTTTAAATATAGCATAACCATAAAAGGTATAATCAATCTATTTTGTATATAATTGGACATTAATAAAAACCAAAAAAATTATTACATGATAATATGTTTACCAAAATGAGTAAACCATCATTTGATGAATTAATACATTAATCTCTAAAATTCAATAATAATACATGTTGGATCAAAATAATGAATGAAGATATTAATTATAGTATTGTATGATGCTAAATATAAAAGAGGGGGGTGAATTGTACACTTTTAAAATTTCCTTTGGAACTTTTAAAGATAGTAATGTTTAACAAATTTAAACAAGGAAAAATTCACAAAACCTTTAGTTCCATAAACTTGCTTGAATCCGAAAAGGTGATTCTGAGAAATCAACTCTGGAAAGATAGTTTCAGAAAGGAAACTTAAAAAAAATTACAAAGATAAATATTCTACTTTAAAGCATATAGAATCATACAAAATCAATGTACAAGCATAAGAAAGTATAAAATAGTTATACTTTCCTCTACAATCAAAAAAATGCAGTGGAAAACTTGAAACAAAATTAGGAACAAGTAGTAAATCTTTTAACCCAAAGAGAAGGGTATCCAACAACCTTGGATAAAGGTCCCTTGATTTATAATTTCAAGAAAGTATCTCTTACCCACATCGGGGTAAGCCCTCAATACAAAGATCAAAGTCTATCTTACTATCCCCAGAAGCCCTAAACTTTAAGGTAGTTGGCACCTCTTTCTTCCTCAGCAAGGAAGCCCTCAACTTCAAGGTAGTCGACACCTCTTTCTTCATATCCCTAGAATCCCTCAAATGTAATCAGCAACATTTGGAGTCGTACAAATCAAATCTGAACAAGATGTTTAGTACTCACTAAGTATGAGAGTCTCTCTATAGAAATTACTTCAGCATGTAATCTCTATATTCATAGAACAATTTAAAATTTTGTTATGTGCTCTTTTAAATGAGCTCTTATTTAAAGGCACATTCTCAACGGTCGGCTCCCTCCTCCAATGACCGTATTTTTCCTTGAATTTTGGAGGGACATGTACACGTATCACTCAAACAATGGTTTGTTAGTAACTGAATGCACGATATCGTTTTATAACAGAAACAAGTGTAAGAAAAAATATTGTTACATAAAAAAATAAAATTTTCTGAATGTAAGAAAATAAATGTTCAGAGTCTAACAAAAAACACATTCAGTGTCTATAATATAAGGATATTCGGATTCTATTTTCTAAGGAATTCAGAGCCTAACCTCTATAGAATTCTGGAGTCTGAATTTCAAGGAAATTTGGAATCTGGATACATAAGAATTCGGAACCTAAACTTACAAAGTTGGGAGTCAGATTTCATGAGAATTCAGAGTCAGAACTTACAAAGTTCGAAGTCATAATTCATGATAATTCAGAGTCTAAACTTACAAAATTTGGAGTCTAATTTCATTAGAATTCAGAGTTTGAACTTACAAAGTTTGGAGTCTGAATTCAATAGAATTCTGAGTTAGAACACATAAGAGTTTGGAGTCTAAATTCAGAGAACTCAAAGTCGGAACTCAAAAGAGTTCGGAGTCTGAATTCAGAGAACTTGGAGTCAGAACTCAGAAGAGTTCGGAGTCTAAAAACATAATTCCCTTTATCTAAGTATTTTATTACGAGGTTTTGGATATGAAACCAAATTTTACACTTAGACAAGATAATGAAAAATGAAAAACATGGTAAGGATAAATTTCCTTAGGGAAGGAAAATTTTCCTTATGAAAGTAAAACACAGGGTAAAATGAAATTTTCTTTGAGATAAGGTGTTTGTGATTTTCAAATCATGAGGATTGGTAAACTCATAAAGAAACCTTATTGAATCAACAATCTCTCCAAACAAGAAGGAATAGAAAATTAATATGGAAACCTTATTGACTCAACAATATCCCCCTTTTTGGAAAGCACAAACAACCTTACAAAAAAGAAAATAAGGACTTAGAAAATATTTTTCTAGAATTTGAAAATAAAACTTATCTCCCATATCATATGGGAAAAGATGAATACGACTAACTCCCCCTTAGGCTTTTGAACACTAAGGATCGTAATCTAGATTTCTGGAATTAGACTTTTCATTATCTTGGGTATGGGAATCTCTGTAATGAAAACTCCCCCTTAGATAAAATCTGCCTTACTTAGGGATATTTCTTCTTTACTTAGTATTATTTTTCCTTTCTCCCCCTTTGTGAATTTCAAAAAGAATTTGAGGAAATGGAAAAGAAATTATGGTACCTAAAAGATTAGTACAACACATCCAAAATACAAGAAACCAAAAATTTCATTATGATTAGAAGTAATTTGTACTGGAAAGAAAATTAAAACAAAATATTGGATTTCAAAAAAGTTATACTTACTTTTCCTTCGGTATAAACTTATTGACTATAGGCTTAAGCTTTTTGAGCTCCTTATGATCTTCATATGCTCTCTTAAGAAGTTGATATTGATCCTCAGCTTTCTTCTCTAAAGCCTTGATTCTTTCTTCATGATAATTAAGAGCCTCTGCCTAATCCTTCAGGACTTCTTCCTGCTTGACAAGCTTTTCTTCTATCTCAATTTGAAGATCAATTTCTCTCTTCTAGCTTTGGGCAACATAATACCATTTTCCATTCAGATCCTTCACTTCTTGAATCTGAGAATTTTTTTCCAAAGTTAACTTTTCTTTAAAACGGATTATAAGATCTTTGATCCCACCATATTCAATGTAAAAAGCCTCCTTGAAACCATCTTGGAACTCATCAAGTTCTCTCAAATATTCTACTGTCTTCTTCGACCAGCCAACTATTTTCTTATAGGACCTTTTTTGGGCATCATAGTTAATGAAGAAATTCTTTAAATCAACCTCAATCTTGACACACTTGTCCATCACTATGGACACTAAATCTTATTTCTGATTTAGTGTGTGTTGAAGCATCTAAAATCTAGAGTCTATGTTTGGGAAAATCAGAATGGTGCCAACTATATTATTCAATGACTGGATAATGAAATCATGTCCTAGAGATGATTATTCTAAATCTGAGACTTTTCTAGGTGATGGATCTTTCTCTAGCTCACCAACTTTCTTCTTTGAAGATCCACCAACTTCCTTCTTCTTCATAATATCTTTAGTAGGTGTATCAACAACCACCTGTTTCCCCTTATCAGTTCTCGGAATGGCTACCTCATCTGTAGATTCATGTTCACTATCAGACAACTGAACACTTATATCTTTATCTATCTTCTTCTTTTTAGCTCCTGCCTCAGCATCTTTAGGATGAATAAAATGAGGATTAAAACTTTCTTCCTCAGATAGCTTGTTCACTTCATCTGCATCTTTATCATCCTCGTCTTTCTGATCTTTCCCAAGTGTAGCAAGCTTTGAAGATTCTACTTCTTAAGATCAGATTGATAATTTCTCGAATGGACTTTCTTTCTCTTGGAAGTCTTAAACTTGATTAATAAAATCTTATGTATCACCACTACTTTCATCTTGTTCTTCAACTCCTTATACTTCTTTTACTTCTTTGAATTTTTCCAGAGTGACAAACTTCTTCCCCGAAGTTTTAGGTAAATTTTCTACCAGGAAGTATTCTGTTACCAGAATTTGTTCAGAAGATTTTTCAGAATCCCTCAGAATGGATTGCACAATCTCTGTTTCAGAAATCTTTGTTTTCTTCTTTTCTTTTGCTTGCTTATCAAGCTCATCAACAGTCTTCTCTTTCAAATCATTTGCTTCTGCAGGATCCAAGAAAAACTGTGGCTCTCCATCCTTCGGGATTTTCTTATCTTCCCTCCACTTTTCTACAACCTCATCTAGATATGAATTTTTCTTATTAGGTTTAGGAGGTGTGTATTGAGCTTCCTTAGATTTTGGGGTTTTCTCTTCTTTTTCTACTTCCTTCAACTCCCTCTTCTTAGAAACCTTTCTCAAAGGTTCTACCACTTCTTGTTTCTTCGGAACAGCTTCATCTTCCACCTCTAGTAGGTCATAAAATTCTCTAGATTCTTTATAAAATCCAATGTTCATCCTCTTTAAAGTATCATCACTGACTAGAATGACTTTTCAATTTCTAGGTTTTGAACTGCAAGGTATTTTAAAAGATTCTAAGCACCGAACAATCAACTTAGAAAGAGTGGTTGGGTACATGATAATCTAAGCCTTCATATTTTCATTCTTGATATTCTCAATCGTAATCAGAATATTCTTAACCAAATTAACCTTCCTCAGGTTCACTAGAAAATCTAGTATGTACATATCAGTCTTATTCAATGTTTCCTTGTCACCTTTTCTCAGAATGATAAACCCTTGAACCCATAATTCAAGGATCCAATAATTTGTAGAGAGGCAAGCAATCTTCGGAGTCTTGACATCAGTAAGACCGAGGCACTCCATAGATTTCACCTTTACAAATATTCCATTGACATCCAGCAACTTGTGCTAACAGAATTCAGCTTCCCCTTCGTATGGAATACCAATTAAGCTGGCTACCTTAGTATATGAAAGAGCATAGGTCTTTACATAGAATTTGAAGGAAAACTTATCTCTTCCTTCTTCCTTAAATAAACTGACTGATTCATAAAACTCAATAAGAAAATCCGGATATACCAAATCTTGATCCCCTGGCTTCGATACGCAAACACTCTCCCATCCATTCAATTTGATGTTATTCTAAATAATTGAATCATACTTAGCGAAGAAGTTTGGATGCACCAACATTTCTCTATACACATGCCACTCTAGAATTGACTTGACAGTAGACATATCATTCTGAGATGATTCTTTTACAGACATTCAGAATTGATAAAACTCTGAGAAGTTCAGAATGGGGTTAAGTAGAGAGGCAGAGCTTCAGCACGCGAGAGCTTGAGATCGATGTGGGACAACCCTTCGAGGTTTCTTTATATAGGAGTTGGAAGAGACAATTCATCTTCCAAACTCAATCCAATGGCTAAAATTCCTTCTGATCATATCTAATGATTCACATGATAGCTGCAAGGAAAACATGATAGAATCTGATCTTTTGAGGTTTTTAAGAAAAACATTCTGATTTAATGAAAAGAGAATCTGAAAAATTTTAAAAACAAATGAAAATACCATCAAGTAAATTATTATTACGAAAACATAAGAAAGGAAACATACCTTTTGGATTTCTAGGAAGATTAGTCGTATTGAAAAAAATATTCTTGAAGAACTTTAGATTCCGAAAATTTGATTATGAAAAAATAAATTTGAAAATGAAAAACTCCATTATGAAAATTTTGAGTACAAAAATATTCATTACAGAAATTTTAAGTACGAAAATATTCATTATGAAAATTTATGAAATCTTCATTAAAAAAATTTTAAGACTATGAAAAATTTTAGACTATGAAAAGTTTTATTATAAAAGGTTTTAAAAAAACTGACTACAAAATTTTTTAGAAAATATTCATTATGAAAAATTTGAAAAAAAACATCATTACGAAAAGTTTAAAAAAAACTTCATTACGATTTTTTTTTAAAAAAACTAACAAGAAAATGTACTCCCCCTATGAAAAAGAGTTTATTACTCTAAGGATGTTGGTTTCAATAGAAATTTGACAAGGAATATTACCTTATGGTTATCATTCATAACTAGTATTTAATGTATTCAAATCTATCGGAGGGTAAAGATTTTCTAAAAATATCAGAAAGTTGATATTGTGTTCCGATAAATTGAATAATGATATCTCCTTTTTGTGTGTGATCCCAAAGAAAGGGATGCCTAATATCTATGTGTTTTTCACGAGAGTGATGTGCAGGGTTTTTACATAGGGAAATGGCACTAGTATTATCACACAAAATTTTTGTTTTGGTAAAAATCATACCATAGTCTGTGAGTGTGTGTTGCATCTGCAACACCTGAGAACAACAACTTCCAGCTTATACATATTCAGCTTCAGCAGTGGAAAATGCTACGGAGTGTTGCTTCTTGAATGAACAAGAAACTAATGAATCTCCTAAGAAATGACAAGTTCCAAATGTACTTTTTCTATCCATTCTACATCCACCAAAGTTAGCATCCGAAAAACTTTTTAAAACAAAATCATTTCCAGAATTATAAAAGAGTCCTAAATCCATGGTTCCCTTTAAGTAGCAAAAAATTATTTTCACTACCTTTAAATGAGATTCCTTTAGATTGGATTTATATCTTTCACATAAGCATACTGAAAAAATTAAGTCTGGATGAATAGCTATCAAGTAATGTAAGCTTCCTATCATACCTCTAAAAGATGTTTGATCTACCAGTTTCCCAGCTTCATCAAGTTCAAGTGTATTTGAGGTACCAATGGGAGTAATTATACTCTTAGTGTTGTAAATTCCATGATTTTTTAGAATATCTTTAATATAATTATTATGGGATATATAGATTTATTCGGGTTTTTGAGAAATTTGAAAACCAAGGAAAAATGTTAACTCACCCATCATACTCATTTCGAACTGAGATTTCATTATATTCACAAAGGAATCAGTTAAATATTGCAGAGTTGAACCAAATATAATGTCATCAACATAGATTTGAACAATCAAAACATTTTTCTTATTTTTCTTTATAATAAGGGTTGGATCTGAATTTCCCTTAACGTAATTATTTTGAAGAAAAAAACCTGTAAGTCTATCATACCAAGCTCGAGGCTCTTGATTAAGTCCATACAAATATCTGGTAAGTTTAAAAACATGTTCATTATGTTTTTTATCTTCAAACCCAGGAAGGTGTTCAACAAAAACTCTCTCTTGAACATAACCATTAAGGAAAGCACATTTCACATCTATTTGAAAAATTTTGAAATTGAAGAATGCTGCAAAGGTAAGTAAAATACGAATAGATTCAAGTCTTGCTACTAGAGCATAGGTTTCTTCATACTCTATTCCTTCTTGTTGATTATAGCCTTTATAAACCAATCTAGATTTATTTCTTAGTATGATTCCATTTTCATCACACTTATTTCTGAAGACCCATTTTACACCAATAACATAATTTATCTTAGGTCTTTCAACTAATGTCCATACTTTATTCCTTTAGAATTAATGTAACTCATCTTGCATAGATTTTAACTAATCAACATCACCTAAAACTTCATCAGTGCTTTTTGGTTCTAATTGGGAAAGAAATTCTAGATGTTCTACTTCATTTCTCAAGGAACTTGTAGTCCTTATAGGTTGATTCACATCACCAATGATACTATCACTAAGATGATTCTTTAGAAACAACTGATTTAGGTTTTGTAAAACCTGTTCATCAACATAAGGTAGGAAATCTTCTGGGGTAAATGCTTCAGAAACATTTTCTAGGGAATCTTCCTTATCAAAAGGATCTTCTAACAAAGGTTGATAATCAGTTTTTGAAAACACATCTGAAGATGTAGGTTGGGGTTATTTAAAAATTAAGGGATCAGTTTCATCAAACTTAACATGTACTGTTTCTTCAACAGTACAAGTTTTTTTATTGAAAACTCTATTAGCCTTAGAAGTTGTGGAGTAACCTAAGAAAATTCCTTCATTGTATTTTGGTGTGAATTTGTGTAGATTATCTTTAGTATTCAAAACGAATACCTTGCAACCAAAAACCTTGAAGTAGGAATGTTTAGGTTTTCTACCATTCTATAACTCATAAAGAGTTTTATTAAGAAAATGTATAATCAAAACATGATTTATAGTATAACAAGCAATACTTATAGCTTCATCCCAAAAATGTTTAGCTTCAGAATACTCACTCAACATGGTTCTAGTTATATCTTGAATAATTCTAGTTATTCTTTCAACAACATCATTTTTTGAGGTGTTCTGGGTGTTGAGAAGTTATGAGTAAGGCCTTTTCTACTACAAAAAGTTTCAAAATCAGAATTTTGAAATTCTCCTCCATGATCACTATGAATAGTTATCAAGGGAAGGTTTTTCTCATTTTTAACTTGGGCTCTAACACTTTTGAAATAAAAAAAAAGTATCAGAGTTATTTGCTAGAAAATAGACCCGTGTAAATCTAGTGTAATCCTCAACTAAAAAAAATACATAATACTTTCCTCGAATGCTTCCAGTTTGTGTTGGTCTAAAAAGATCCATATGCACTAACTGTAATGCATCAGTGGTTGAGACTTCACTAACTAATTTAAAACTTGATTTATGTTTCTTTCCATATTGACAAGGATCACAAACTTTTGAAGAATCAAATCTAATCTCCAATAGATTCTTAACTAGTCTTTTCTTCGAGAGTTTTCATAGGTTCATAAGGTTAAAGTGACCTAACCTTCTATTCCACAACCAAGAATGATCTTCCATTTCACTAAGGCAAGGTAAGTCTTGGTTCCTATGGTCTTCTTAGTTTAGTGTGTATACATTCTCTTGCCTTTGGGCAGAAAGAATAAATTCTTCCTTGGAAATGTGTACTAAGCACTAGTCCTTCCTAAAATTCACAAGGTAACCTTCATCACATAATTGACTTATTCTAGTGAGGTTGTGCTTAAGACCATTAACAAACAAAACATTCGAAATCAAATTTTTTTCAATAAGAACGATGTTACCTATACCAATAATTTCTCCCTGACCATTAACTCTGAAGGTTACTTTTCCTTATTTCATCTTGATAATCTTTTCAAAGTAGTTTTTGTTACTAGTCATATGCTGAGAACATCCAATATCTACGTACCATGTATTTTTATTGGTACTTTCTCTATTTTCCTAAAAATAAAAGAGTTAGACTTTCAGAACCCAAACTTTTTTGGATCCGAAAATTTTAGACAGAAAAATCTTAGGCACCCACATTTTCTTAGAAAAATAGGCTTTATGAAATCCTAAAGACTGGTTTTTATTTTGGGAACAATTTTTTGCCTATTTCCCACCACACTGACACTTAGTGCAGAAAGGAGCACTTTGAGGAACAAAATAATTGTTACTAAAAATCGGTATAGAACTAGTACAACCAAATCCATAATTATTCCTTAGAGGTCGGATTTGAGAATACAACTTTTCAATATTTTATTTACCTAAGGTAAAGTTTGACAAACACTTCCTCAAGGAAAAATTTTTGGATTTGAGTCTGATAACTAAGATCGTGTCTTCAAAAACATTAGTTTTAGAACTAGAGTTAGTCTCGAAAACATTTTTCTTAGAAATTACATTTTCTAGATCCTTAGAAAGTTTACCCTTCATAGATTTTACTTCATCAAGGTTTTTTGAAATACTTTAGAAATCAAAAATTTTCATATCAAGATCTTTAGAAAGATCTGATATTTCCTTAGTAAGAATAGTATTCCTAGAATTTTCCTTATCAAGCTTTTTCTTGAGTTTTGAATTCTCATTATCAAGAAGTTTAGCAAATATAGAAACTTATTCATAGGAAGGTAAAGTATCATCTTCATCAGAAGAAGATTCTTCATCTGAAGAGTTATAATATTTACTATCACTATAATTAGAATTCAAAGATACATTGGTCATATATTCATCATTGTGTACCTTATCTATTAAGAAATGATTATCGATAGGTATTCTTCCTATTAAACCAAGATTCTTCTATCCAGAAGATTCGTAATCTGATGATTCGTCTGAAGAGTCTCTTCCACTATCACTCTAGCTATCATTAGCTTTCAAGACTTTATTAGCTTGATATTTGTAGTACTTCTTTCTGTTTCTCTCAGAATGCTTTTCCTTTGTTTCCTTTCTCTTAAGAAAAGGACAATCAGGTCTTATATGTCCAGTTCTCTTGAATTCACAACATGTAACTTCAATATCTTTCTTATCTTTCATTTATTTCTTCTTATATCTGGATTGAAAGTTCTTTTTCCAACTATCTTGTTCATCCTTCGAGAAATATTGGCTAGTTCATTTTCTGAAGATTCACTTCCACTAGATTCGGATTGTATAACAACCTTCTTAGATTTGTATCTTGTAACTCTCTCAAGACTCTTGGATTTAATATGATTTGAAGTTGTAGTAAAAGAAACAATGTCATTCCCATTATTATTCTTTACATTATCATCATCTCTCTTTAATCTAGTCTCGTGTTGAAGAAGAGTTCCAAAAAAGTTCATCAAGAGTAATCTGAGTAACTTTTCTGTTCTTATTAATAGCATTCCTCTTGGATTCCCACTCATTGGGCATGATGTCTATGATCTTATAAACAAGAGATTTATCATCTAATCCTTTTTCACCCATATATTGTAAACTATTAACAATAGTCATGAATCATTGTTTCACCTTACATATGGGTTATCCATAATGAAAGAAAAAACCATGATATTCAGATCTGAGCATGGATCTTCTAGTTTCAATGATATTCGAATTTCCGAAGTGTGTAACTTCAAGTTTCTTCCAAATATAGTTTTCTGCTTCACAAGATGAAATTTGGATATATATATTTCTAGTCATGTAATAAAGCAATGTATTGTGTACCTTATGATTTAGTTGATATTCATTCTTTTCTTGATTTGTGAAAGTACTAACTTACTTGTCAGGGATTTTATGTCCTCCAGTAAGCATACCAAGATTTTCTACTCCAGTATTGATAATAAATGTCTTCATGTGATCTCTCTAATATTTGTAATCATTCCCATAAAAATTTGGTGGTCTTGTTGGATTTAGGTTGTCAATGGAACAGACATTGATTCCTTCCATATTAAAGAAAATTGTCTCCATACAAACTTGTTAGTAGTAAGGTTAAGTAAACAGGGAAAATATTCCTCAGCAAGGAAAAAAGAAGAACAATGAAAAATTGAGCATGGAAAACTTATATGTGAATACAATTATTTCAGAGACCTCCTCTGATACCAATTGTTGGATCTAAATAATGAATAAAGATACTAGTTGTAGTATCGTATGATGCTCAATATAAAAGAGGGGGTGAATTGTAAACTTTTAAAAATTCCTTTGGAACTTTTAAAGATGGTAGTGTTTAACAAAGTCAAACAAGGAAAAATTCACAAAACCTCTAGTTCCATAAACTTTCTTGAATATGGAAATGTGATTCTGAGAAATCAACTCCAGAAAGATGGTTCCATAAAGGAAACTTAACAAAAGTTTACAAAAATAAAGATTCTACATTAAAGTGTATAGAATCTTACTAAATCAGAGTACAAGTATAAGGAAGTATAAGATAGTTATACTTTCCTCTACAATCAAAAAATGCAGTGGAAAACTTGAAACAAAACAAGTAACAAGTAGTAAATCTTGTAACCCAAAGAGAAGGGTATCCAAAAACCTTGGATAAAGGTCCCTTGATTTATACTTTCAAGAAATTCTGTCTTACCCACACCTAGGTAAGCCCTCGATAAAAAGATCAGATTCTGTCTTGTTATCCCCTAAAGCCCTCAACTTTAAGGTAGTCGGCACCTCTATCTTCCTCAGCAAGGAATCCCTCAACTTCAAAGTAGTCGGCTCCTCTATCTTCCTATCCCCGGAATCCCTCGAATGTAATCAGAAACATTCAGAGTCACATGAAGAAAATCTGAACAAGACATTCAGTACACACTAAGCATGAGATTCTTTATCTATAAATCACTTTAGCATGTAATCTCTAGGTTCATAGAATAGTTTCAAAGTTTGTTAAGTGATCTTTTAAATGATCCTCTATTTATAGGCACATTCTCAATAGTCGGATCCCTCCTCCAATGGTTATATTTTTCCTTCAATTTCGGAGGGACCTGTACACATGTCACTCAAACAACAGTTAGTTAGTAACTGAATTCATGACATTGTTTTATATCAAAAACAAGTGTAAGAAAAAATGTAGTTACATAACAAAAATCAAATCTTCAAAATGTAAGCAAATAAATGTTCAGAGTCTAACCAAAAACAAATTTGGTGTCTATAATACAAGGATATTCAGATTCTGTTTTCTAAGGAATTTAGAGCCTGAACTCTATAGAATTCCGGAGTCTGAATTTCAAGGAAATTTAGAATCTATATTCAAAAGTATTTAGAACCTAAACTTACAATGTTCAGAGTCAGAGTTAATGAGAATTTGGAGTCAGAACTTAAAAAGTTCAGAGTTAGAATTCATGATAATTTGGAGTCTGAAAATACAAAGTTCAGAGTCTGAATTCATTAAAATTTGGAGTCAGAACTCATAAGAGTTCGGAGTCTGAATTTAGAGAACTCAGAGTCAGAACTCAGAAGAGTTCGAAGTCTGAATTCAGAGAACTCGGAATCAGAACTCAGAAGAGTTTGGAGTCAGAATTCAAAGAACTCGGAGTCAGAACTCAGAAGAGTTCAAAGTCTAGAAACAGAATTCTATTTATCTAAGTGTTATATGATTCTGAGGTTTTATATATGAAACCGAATTTTACACTTAGACAAGATAATGAACAATGAAAAACATGGTAAGGATAAATTTCCTTAGGGAAGGAAAATTTTCCTTATGAAAGTAAAACACATGGTAAAATGAAATTTGCCTTGAGATAAGGTGTTTGTGATTTTCAAAACATGAGGATTGGTAAATTCATAAGGAAACCTTATTTACTCAACAATCTCTCCAAACATTAAGGAATGGAAAAGTCATAAGGAAACCTTATTGACTCAACAATACCCAACGTTTAAAAAAAATCATTATTAAATAACATCAACATTAAAGAGTTTTTTAACTTCAAATTGAATATCATACCTTTAATCTTTCAATACAAAAAAAGTATGGGGATCCATTTTTTTAAATAACATTAATCACTTATTCACCAAATAACATTTCAATATTATGGTTATCTATATAATAAAACTTATGTTCCCATAATTACCTCAATATCCAAGATTATATAAACCCTAAAGTTTATCAATACTTTAAATATTATTTCCACAAAATGTAAATTCATACTTCATGTTAAACCAAATCATTACACACACTTAAACCTAATAAAATTTCTCCTAAAAGTTTCTTAATCACATTAAGATCTCATCACTTAAAACCTAAAATGGTATCTAATACTTTGAACTTATTATCATCCTTAATCTTATATACCTATAATGGTGTCCATAAGTCTTAATATATCATCAAATTAAAACATCCTAATATCTAAATTTATCTAAATCATTACTCTGATACCAAATATAACAATCATGAACCCGCACTCCCAGATTCTATGCTAAAAACATAGAAATTACATTTCTAGCTTTGATATCGATGAAGGTGACCCAATTTTTTCCATCCAAAACATTCAACATCTAAATGAAAAATTAGATTCAATTATATTATAAAAAAACCTTTTAATTTTATATTTTTATAAAATTCGAAAAAAAATATTACATAAATAATAACTATTTATTTAAATGGGAATTTCTCCCACATGACCCAACTTTTCTTATTTTATATTAATTAAACCTCATTATCCATATGAAACCCTTGTAGACATAATTAATTCAACATCATTATTGATAACCTATTGAAAATGAAACATAAGAAGGGTGATATAAAATTCCCATTAAGGTTAAGCATATGCATTAACAATTGAATATCATCAATGATCATAAGAAGTGAAAAAGGGTATGATCACATAATCAGAGTACATGAGTGAATCATAAAAGAACTCATACCCATAAATATCTGAAACATCAATAATGAAGCATGTAATAGGGATTTAAAAAGTAAATAGTCGTAAAAATCAATAATCATTATCCCTGTGATATAAATTTTGATCAAAAGAAACATTATAAACTCTTGGGAAGTATAGATAAAACATGTTCGTATTTTGGAACATCATCATTATAGAACCCTTATATAACCCTTACAATTGGAATAAATGTATGACCCACATCCAATGTAATTACCTAGAGAACAAAATAGTTACTCAATGTATTGGATTGATATCTAGGTGAAACCAATATATAAGATATATCAGGGTCACTCAGTGCTATCTGGGTACACCCATCTTATAAAAAATTCTAAGAACAATAAATAAAGTACATTGAGCTTTCATTTCATCATAAAACTCATATAAATAATCATTATTCATTTTATAACTTGATTAACTCATGGAAAAGAAATTTTATACTTGTAAATATATTTATAACATGATTAACCCATGGAAAAGAAATGGGTTATAAAAAAATATCTTTCAAACATGATTAACTTGTAGAAAAGAAACAGCTTTTCTAATATTCTCTTTGAAACATGATTAACTCATGGAAAATTAACAGGTTCAATAACAATATATTTGAAATAAGAGTAACCCATGGAAAGTAAATGGTTTCCATAAAAATATCTTTGAAATATGATTAAACCATGGAAAATAAACTCCATAACAATATCTTTGAAAAATTATTAACCCATGGAAAATAAACGAATTTTATAAAAATCTCTTTGAAACATGATTAACCTCTGGAAATAAAATTAATTCTATAACAATATCTTTGTAAAAATATTATTCTATCTAGATAATCAATGAGAATGGTTTCAATAAAAAATATCCCCAATAATAAATAAATTACAACAAGGTTTTTTGAAATTTATGAATGGAAAATACCATTAAAAAATATTTAAAAATATTCTTGGAGAAAAATGACCTTTTCACTTTGAAAATCACTTTTATAAACTAAAAATTCATAAAATATTTTGAAAAAAAAATATTTTAAAATAAAAATTCTAAATTCTAAATTAATATTAGAAGAAAATTATGGTTATGATACGAGGAAAATATGTTCATGGTATAAATTTTAAAAAAAAATTCTTTTCATAATTTTGATAAAAGACAAATTAGTATTGTTTGGAAAACTATAGGAAGATTACTCATAAAACATTTTTAAAAATAATATTATGAGTAAAATGGATTTAAACAATAATTATAAAATATTTTTGAAAAAAAATTTAGAAAACATGTATTTTTAATGATTTTTTTTCAAATGAATAGAGAAATGAAATCAGATATTCCTGAAAAAAAAAATTAAATAACTTTTAAAAATCTAAAAACTACACATATAAAGAAGAAATAATTTTATTTAAAACAAAAATTGGAAAAATATAAAGAAAACATAAAATAGTTAATGCATCATGATGGAGGGAAATTTTTTTCATTTAATATTTATTAAAAAAATGCATTCCTCTTGGAAATAATTGAAAATGGAACTTTAAAAGAGGATTTTTAATAGAAATTCCTTTACCACTTAGTAAACATTTGAATCATAAGACTGGTGAAAGATTCACAATAAAAAAACATAAATTTCTTGACAATATATATATTCATGTTATAAAATGTCAAAGGGTTTATACATACACATCATAACATAATATAAGTGAATAACATCAAAATATGCCTCAATGAAATGAAATTGAGAAAAAGTCCCTTACTGTGATCATAATGTTGAAGTGAAAATTAATTAATGAGTTGGTTATTTGTATCAAATTTAAATACACATATAATAAGTAAAAAATAAAACATAATATATTAAAAATTCCTTTAAAACTTAATCTTAGAATATCAAATGTAAAGAATAAGTAATTTAACCCAATGAAAAGAAATTGAGTTATGAAGTTTTTTACCACTTGGTAACTTTAATGTCAAATCCCCTTGGCTGAAATAAATCAATGTGAAAATTAAAATACCATAATTTATGATTTATTCATTATATTTCATGTAAAACTGTTATTATATACACCATATAATAAAAAATGTAGTGAATATGGAATATGTATCATATAAATAAAAAAGTGAGATGAGAAAACCCTTACCTCGAGTCCAGACTGTCCTTGCATGTCATTTAACTCCTGTATAATAAGATTATATCAGTTTTTTATTTATTAAGAAAATTTTACATATTTTAAACCTTATAATTAAATAATTTATTTTATTTCATTATAATTTCATATTTCAATACTTAATCAGTTAATTCCACAACGGGTATTTTGAGGACATTCAGTACATTGTTTCAAAACGGCTTCGGTGTGTTGACTGTGGTCAAAGAGGATATTATTACAACTTCTACAAAATAATAATTATGAAAAAATTATTACATTTTTTCGTAAATTATACTTTTAAAACCAATCAATAAAAATGTTCATGAAAAATTCACTATGTTACGATCATGTAGATTGTAGGTCGTACGTACATATCAACAATGTTTCCATTTTTCAATAATCATTATGAAAAGATGGTATGTATTATTTTATATTTATAGAATGATAATGATATCTTAAATAATATATCACTTATTTAAATATAATTATATATTTAATTCTTGTGGTTTGGTGATGAAAAAATAATCATATCACTTTGTAGAGGCGATAGTACACACAAACACGAACGACGTTGTAATTTTTTAGTGAGTGAAAAAGGTAAGAAATAAAATTATTTATTATCTATTAAGAATTATAAATATGTCATTAATATCATTATTATTTCATTTATATAACATATATTAATTAACATTGTCCTTATTATCTTCTATGTAAAGTGTTAGTGGAAAACTAATTGTGTCGCTTCTTAAGGTGGTAGTTCGTCGTACACACGAGTGACGTTATCATATCCCTCGTAGAATGGTAAATAAAAAAGTTACATGTGATATCATAACTAAATAATTATAATTTTTTTACAAATATCTTATATATACTTTAGATCCATCATTACAAGAATTTATGAGAGGCAATGATGGAAAGTGAAGGACATCGGTTTGCGAGGCAATAGTCCTCCGTGCACACGAATGTTGATTTTATATCACATTTTATAGAAGAGAAGATAGATTTCGGTTATTATATTAATAAAATAACATATAAATATATTGGAGATAAATTTTTTTATCATATGATTATAATTTTATAATATTTTAAGGTGGTTTAATAAGAAATAAAATAAAAAGGCATAGTTAGGAATTTTACCTCTTCTCAGACCACCTCTTTAGGCATTTACCCTAATTATTCATAGAATTGATTTATGACAAATCTAATGATTCTAGTAATATGGGATTTAATTTTTTTAGTTATTTTGAAAGTTCTTGGATGATATAAAAGGGTTTTAATGATTTAATAAGAGAGGAGATGGTGTGGTCTTTTATAAGTGGGGTGAGTGGTGCACTTGTAATTTTTGAAAAGAAAAAGGTGAACCCACATTTTAATAATATAAAAGAGTCAAAATAGAGTATTATAAATAATTATACGTAATTATTTTGAAATATATCCTGAAAATATATTTTATATATGTTTTTAGGTCATTTTAACTCTTTTCGTTTTAGTTTCTTCCCCTAGTAAACCCATTTTTACATTAACCTTGGTAATTAATTTTTACCATTTTCATCATTAATTAAGGTAAGAAGTAAAGTTAAACTTATTAAAAAATATAAATTATTATGATTCCAAATATTTAACCCATTTTACCAAATTCAATCCACATAATTAAAAAAATTAAATTTAAAACAAAACCTACAAACAAGACAAAAAATCTGGTTTTCAAGAAGTGTATTTTTCAGGAAAAGATGATTTTATACTAACTGTATGATTAATAATAATAATAATTTTAGGAATATAAATTAATATTTATTGATTTATAATAAATATACATTTTATTTAAATCATTATTAATTAGGGTATTTTTAAAATAATTAAAATGGATAAGAATTATGCACATTAAAATAGTTTTCAGAAAAATCTTATTTTTAAACCCAATGACAATCATATAATAAAATACAATACTTAGTTGATTTAAAATAAATTAAGTGGATTAAATATAAAAAAATAATACTTATGTTAATTTATATAATATTCAAAAAACAATTGGACTTTTAAATTTCCTAATTTATTGAAAAGAAATGACATTTAAAAATTAAAATTGGTATTTTTTACTATTCATTAAAAATCAATACTATCCAAAAAACCCAAAAATTACACTCAAATTAAATTTTTATATTTCAATTTAAATAATTGATTCAATTTTATCAAATAAATTATAAAAAATTTCAAAGAAATTATTATAATATTTTTTCATGAATATAAATTAAAAACAATTGATGAAAGCATATTTTTGAAGAATAAAATTAATTTACTACAAATTGATTGATTATTTACTAAATATATATAAATAATTTATATTTAGTAGTAAATTTATATATATATATATATCCTAAGGTATTTAATACTATTTTTACCCATCAATTTAACAGGTAGGTTATAACAGTTATTTATTTTACAGGCCGTTTAAGATTGGTGTTGTGTGACAAATATGCTGTTGAATATAGTTTAATTTTCTAAAATATCATGGTGTTAAATTTATTATCTAATTATTATTTTTCCTCTACATTTCATTTTTAGGTAATAATATCCTAAGAATATATGTTCCACTGAAAAGGTTATAGTAGTTCTCTGCTATAATAAGGACATAGAGCTACCATGATAGTGTTCATGAATAACATTTTGTGGCCAAATGATATTGTATAAAGGGACAAAGATGGTACATGATGGTATAGTTTGGAGGCTCATAAGATATAGAGAAACCTTCTTATTTCATTCTTCATTGGTAATATCTAAGAGTGGTGGTTATAAGAATAGACTCTTCAATAAGAAATCCATATTTTCCGGTGCTATTAGATGTTCCTATCTATAGATATATGTATTGATCCTTTGACTTTAATATTATAATTAATGGATAGCATGACTCACATATTTTAATGTATTTATGAAAACTATGAATTCATATGTCCATGGCCAGGTATGTTATATCGTGTACGTCATGAGTGATATTGAATTAATAGATATTGCGAGAAAGGATTTATCCCTTGTAAACCTTGATTAAAGTTGATATCTAAGTCCCTTTAATGGAATGGAACAATGTGTATAAATTCATGTTCATTTTGTTCAGTTGGGGAGTTTAATTTTAGAAATTCAAAGAAAGATACATATATAATATAGGTTAATGGCACCAATATTAAACCTACTTGAATAAAGATATCATGATTAAAGGATTTTATTACATGGTAAGCGTTCGTGAGACATTGGATGTCATTATGAAGTTAATTTCATTCTCTTTGAGAGCCTTGAAGTTTTTCTAGACAATATCCTTATACTTTATGTTGTTATGACTAATTTCACTACAAAATAGGCATATAGTGTCACACACTAAGTATACCCCCAATCGTAGTTAAAATCTATTATTGAATTTAACATGTTATAATAAATATTATATTTATTTGGGTTTGGTTGATCAATATAATTTAATAAAAAGTAATTCAAATGAATAATTGAGTTAAATAATAATAATAATAATAATAAATATTTATTTACAAGTTTCATGAATAAAATATTTTTTATATTTATCATATTTTAATTCAATGATATTTATTTATTAAATAGTCATTATTCATGGTTCGATAAATATCAATGAGATAATATGGACCGACCTTAATGGCTAGATTATAAATGGTATAAATGATATTTATTTATATTCTTAATTACTTTTACATGTAAATTTATTAATAATATTATTATTATTAATTTAAATGGGTTCAACTATGAATATTAAAGATGGTTAGGGGCTAGTGTGCGATTTTCCAACCCAAGACCTGCCATAATAAATATTTAATTATATAAATATTCTAAAAAAACTTTGGGTTGTTAACAATGGATAGAGTGTGTCTCTATCAATCCCTAGATTGAGATAAAGAGATCTAAATTAATAACCTCCCTAATCTCTCATGACATCAAGAGATATCGTCAAGAGTTTCATCACTATTGACAAGAACTATAATGCAATCAACCACAAAAAATGAAAGTGATAAGGATTATCCATTCTAGGACCCAATTATTCTATAATTATGTTCAGAGATTGTGGTACATTTGTGGATAACTTCTATATGGATTCAACACTTGTATCCTTTATTGAAATTATGGTTCAACAATATCTAGTGTACTATATCATTAAAAAATTTGAATTAAAAGTTGAGGTAATTCTATATCTATTCATAAATTAATTATAAATTACATATGAAGATCCATATCATCTAATTATAGTGTTTTAATTTAGTCAATTAATATATAGTTTTCATTACACATGAAACTTTTATCATGTTCAACTAAAATTACATGTAAATTAAGAATAAAATCCAAGTAAGTAATACCTTGAAAGGATTCTTCCACAGTGCCCAAAACATACAAGTGAAATCAGTGTGTTCACATGTTTAATTTATAATTATTTATTATTCTTTGATTGAATTCATGTGTTTAAATTATATTTTACTTATATAAATTAATTTTTATATTAAAAAATTGTTATATATTCTCTTTCTTTATTCTTGGTGACATAACCAGAAATCAGTTAATGATTAAAATGAAGAGGTATTCTATGAACACCATTTGGAGGTAAAAAGTCTCCTCCTGGATAAAACTAGAATACACGACCTGTACTTTCCCATACACGCTATGTAATTTTGTTTTTGGAATTTTTATCTCATGATAAAGTAAGATAGAACCAATGAAATTGGATCTAAGATCTAATAACAGTGTCTTGGCATGTACATCTAGACATACTGTCACACATCTTGAATAACTACATGTCATGAAACCACTATACATGATGTGTATTCCTTGTTTTATCATGGCCGAGAAAAAAGGGTTTCCTAGTGTGTTGTGTATTGGATATATGACATGGGAAGTGATTATTAGGGAAACTCTAAGGACACAAATCATGTATTCATAGTACATGAAATGTACCTCGAGCTTGTCCATAGGTATGTAACATGGCTAGTCCAAGACATGTGTTGTGGACACAGGAAGAAGACAATTACATACCGTGTAAAATACTAAATGTCATGTAGTCTACTATTGATAGTGTTCTCAATTTTTTTTGAAGACAAGAATCAAAATTTTAATTAAGCCTATATATTATATGTTCCATGTGTTTTCTATTTAATAGTATATTCCAAGTCATAGGATTAATAATTATATATTAAATTAATTTTTTTGTTAAAATTTTTCATGACCACATGAGGTTTCCTCTAAGTACACATGTGTACTACTTTAATTTTAAAATAATATTAATCTTTTTTAAAATTATAAAAAAGGTGGTTTAAGGATACTTGGATAAAATTAAGATAAATTGAATAAATTGGATTAATTCGTGGTATATTATCTTAATTAAATAATGTATCAAAGTAATTGAAACAAGATTGTAAATGTATGATCTTTGTTTATTATGTCTATGATCATGAGATTAGACCTTCCCTTCATATGAGATTGGTTTATTTTAATTTATCATGATTAAATTAAAAATGTGGTCTATGATTCATCCCATCCTTCCTATTATCTAAGGTTTTTCATTCTCGTGGTTACTTTTATTTAAACCCCTTTTGTCCAATCCATTGGATCCCATCACATCTGAGTGGGTTAAAAGATTATTTAAGTATGGATCTCCCAATTGAGAGGAGGTGTTATGATTTAAGTGTGTGAGGAAAAACTAATAAAGTTGATGCATATGAGAAAAGGTAGAATGTTGTAAAGTGAACCAAGTTACTATTCAAGGTGTGTTTTCCCTTAGGGTCGAGGGTTAGTTGATCATCCACTAGATAAACTAACCATTATAGAATCTCCTGATCATTCCACTTATGATTTATTTATTTCATTTTCATGGTTAATTATTTATGATTGTGAATATTTCATGATCACCTAATAAAATAATTAACAAAAATGAAAGATAGAATGAAATATAATATGATTATGTGTAAATTTTTTATCAGTCGTGGTTAATAACTTAAGTAAAATCCACTTAATATTAACAAGGAATGTGAAAACATAAAATGGTATTTTTACACATAAAGGATAAAAATCCCTCAAAATAAAATATTAAGTCGGTAATTTCTTCCACTAGTTAAGTTATAATCAAACTCATGGTTCAAAGTGCTTCACTAACCTACTTTGGGGTGTATTAAACTATCATGGAACTTTTTGCTTGATTATTTGGGTTGACTTATATTAGATTACATTAAGGGTTGACCTACCAAGTAGGATATATTGTGACTAAGAGGCAAAGGTTGAGAAAATTGTTCTTTAGGATTTCGGGATTGGGGATTTCACTCAATGGATTAAGGAACTATGAGTTAATGTAGTTGGAAATTTACACCAACCCAAAACCCTTAAAAGAGATTTTTGGGCCCACATTTGGGTTTTGAGAAGGAAAATATGGATCATTTCCACTAGAATATCCAACCATTAAGATATTCCAAATCTAATAGTGAGGGATATTGTGTTTTGAAAAACAGTGGGAGATTAATGGAATTAATTAATTTTAAATTTATTTTTTTTTCTAATCCAAATAAGTAGTAATTGTCTTATCTTAATTTTTAGAAATAGAAAATAAAATAACTTCAACAATATCACTATGATACATAATTGATAAGTATAACCTTCTCACGGATGCAAATTTCCAAAAGTGGTATAGGATCTTTCATGTTATACTACACTACAAACTAAAATCATATGTGTTGGAAAACCCACTTCTTGAGTTTATTTTCAAAGAGGTTGATGCGGAAGAAGTGTCTATTTGTTTGAATCATATAAATGATGATATGTATGTATATTTTTTCATGATATCCTCCATGTACAATGATATTTAAGTTAATATGAGAATATGTATGTGCATAGACTTGTTTTTCACCTTAAGTATCTCTATCAAGAGAAGGTGAGATTAGAGAGGAGTTAGATCTCCAATACACTATTCACGTGAAATCTTGAAGATTCGGTGCCAAATAGGGAACATGTAGTCAATATGATTTGATACATTTATTTCTCAAACATATTGGGTTTTAAGATCCCTAATGATTTGTGCACAAATATCATTTTTTCCTTACTAAATAAAAGATTCCATAGATTTATTATGAATTATAATATGACTAATAGTGGGAAGAAATTTTCAGAACATCCTAAACTTATTCTCCAAGTTGATAAAGATAGGGGTAATGAAAAAATAAGTGTACTTATATTAAATAAAAAGATGAAGAACAAGGAAAAGTTATGGAAGACACCTTCTAAGTCTAAATCTCTAGAGAACCATCCCTCCAAGAAGAATAAGGCACAATATTAATAAAAGGAATATGATGTACTATGTTTTTTATGGGGAAATAAGGGCCACTAAAAGATGAATTATACCCTGAAAAATAAGTAAGGGAAATATTTAGGTACATTCATTATTAAATGTAATCATTCTACATCTACAATATGGGTATTAGTGTATGTGGTGCTCACATTTGTATCCAAATATAGGAACCAAATATATTTTGAAAGATTAATATAGATGATTTGGATTTATAAGAAACCAATATAGAAAGGATGGTTACCCTATCCATTGGAGACTACCATATCACATTTTAAATAAGATTAATTTTTGTTTTAAAGAATTTTTATTATGTTCCAAGTGTTACCAAGAATATAATTTCCTTTTCTTATTTAAATATGGATGGATTTATATTAATCATTAGAAATAAGGGTTGAAACATTTATAAATATAACATATGTAATGGTATGGAACATTTTAATAATGGTATTTTTGGTATTAAATTACAAAAACCAAATATTGTGAATTGATAACCAAATAAACATATGCGACTCATATAAAACCTAGTTATAGAATCATCATCTTGGTTAGGAAAATGAGAATCATTTGACAAAGATCTATCAGGATGGTTAGAATCTTGTTATCATAAACTATATGAAATATATCCTGCTTTATTATAAGTTAAGGTGACCAAACCACCATTCGGAGTTCAAGGTGAAAGGGCCATAAATCTTTTAGATTTAGTGCACAGAGATGTATGTAGACCTTTTAAAGTATATTCTAGATGTGGATTCTCATACATTATTAATTTTAATGATGAATTGATAAGGTTTAGTTATATATATGTGTGTGTGTGTGTAATTAGGTATAAGTTTGAATCATTTCAGAAGTTCAAATAGTTCAATAATTATGTTTAGAATCAACTTGGTAAGAAGATAAAGAAGCTTCGATTAGATCGAGGTGGTGAATATCTTAACTAAGACTTTATCGACCTTATATGGGGGTATGGGATTTTATCTCAACTCACTCAAACTTATACACCATAGATAAATGGTGTTAGTGATAGAAGTAATCATACCTTGTTGGATATTCTAAGGTCCAGGATGAGTCTCACAAGCCTTCCATTATCCTTTTGGGGATATAAATTATAGACAACATTATATTTACTAAATTGAGTAGCGAATAAATAGGTAAATGGTATTCCCATGGAGTTATAGAGAAAAAAAGGAACTCTTTTTATCACATATTTATGAATGGGGTTGATAAGTGTTTTTAATTCTATATCGAGCAACATACTAGCACCCTAAGGCACAAAGTCTATATTTATAGGGTTTCCCAAGGAAACAAGGGTATATTATCTATACAACCCTTTGGAAAATAAAGTTAATATCACAAGATATGACATTTTTCTTGATAAAGATCACACACTCAAGGAGGATAATGGGATGAATATTGAATTTTATGAATTTGATGCTCAAGATATACAAGATTTGGTACAAGAAATTATTCCACAGGTCCTCATGGAAGAAGTTGTTTCTAAAACACAAGTGCTACAGAGGAGTTATAGAGATGTAACAGAACCATAGATATTTAGTTTTCTAGTCACTAATTATGGTGACTCATTATTGGTTGGAGATAATGATCATCTCTCTTACAAAGAGGTGGTAGAGATATAAAAATCTACAAGATAGAAATAATTAATGAATTATAAGATATATTATATGAATTAAAACCTAATTTTGGTTTTGATCAATCTTATAGTTGATGTAAATCTTACAGGGTATAAATGGGTATTCAATAGGAACCCTGATATGTAAGTAAAAGTGAATACCTATAAATCTAGGCTAGTGACAAAAGATTTTTTAAAATGGTAAGGCATTTAATATGATGAAAACTTTTCCCATATTCTATGTTTAAATCCGTCAAACAAAACCATTACAGATTACCATGACTATGAGATTTGGAAAATGAATGTGAAAATTTCTTTCCATAATGAAAAAGGCTTGATGTTTCTTATGCTTTGATCATGATAGGAGGATATAATTTTGATCCAAGTGAATAGAATTTGACTATTATTAAAAATATCCTTATGTATCTGAGGGGAACTATGGTTATTTTTCTAGTGTGTGAAAGAGATGAAGAGACCATCATCAGGGGTTATATAGATGATAGATTTTAGATAGGTAAAAATGATAAGAATTCATAGATTTGATATATATTTTGTCTCAATGGATGAGCTATGATTTGAAATAATTCTAAATATCTAGTTTTCACTGACTCTATAATAGAGTCTGAGTATATTGCAGCTTTTGATATAACTAAGGAAGTTGTTTGGATTCACAAACTTTTTCAAGAACACAATGTGGTGCCTAGAATTAAACACACTATCATGGTTTTCTATAAAACTATAATAATGGATCTCTCCAAAGAGTTGAGATCGCATCAAATGAAAAAGCACATACTATGGAAGTTTTATCTCTTGAGGGATTTTTTTCAATGAGGTAAATTTGTGGTGATAAGAGTATCCATGAAGGAAAATGTGGAAGACCCCTTAACCAAGGATTTATCTTGGTATTGGCTTGATTGTCATGTGATATCTATTGGACTTAATGTTATTGTTAGTTGGATCTAGTTAAAGTGGAATTTTTTTTACACTTGGTTCCCTAGAACCAACTTTTTTAGTACTTGATTATATATTTTCATTATTAATGAAGTTTTTTGATCACATTGTTATTGTTACTATGCATTAAATTTGTATATGATAATTTCCTAAGAATATATTTCACATTAAAAAGGTTATATTAGTTCCCCACTATAATGAGAACCTAGAGGTGACATGACCATATTATTGAATATTGATCTATGGATAGATGATATTGTATGATTGTATATAGATGATACAGGTTATCAGAGGTAGGAGTCTCATAAGAAATTGAGACACCTTATCATGGTGTTCACCATTGCTAATCTCTAAGATGGTAGGTTATGAGAGAATACCCACCAATATAAAATTCAATTTTCCAAGTATCATTGTATTTACCTATCTACATATATATGTATTGATACATATACTTTAAAATTACCATTAATGGATATGAGTACTTGCATACTTTTATGTATTGATGAAAACCATGATAAAACATGTTTATGTATAGTTAGGGTTTGTTGGGTGCATCATGGATGATATTTCAATAATGGATAATATATGAAATAATTTTTCCCTTTTTTCCCTTAATATAAGTTTATGTCTTAGGCTATTTGATGTAATGGAATTATCTACACAAATCCATGGACATGGTTTTCAGTGGGAGATTTTAAGTCTGAGAATTTAAAGAAAGATATATCAATCATATGGGTTGATGGTACTAGAATGAAACCTACTTGATTATAGATATCATGATAAAATTATTATATTGCATGGTAAGAATTTTTGAGATGTTGGATGTCTTTGCAGAAATAAATTTTTTCTCTGTGGGAGACTTGGCCTTTTTCTAGATTCCAAACTTGGACTTTAGGTTGTTACGCAAAATTACATAGAGAAAGAGACCTTATGGTTCACACATTAAGCGTAACTAAAATATCCATTAAATTCTAGTATTTAATTTAATAGGTTGGAATAAATATTATATTAATTTGGGTTGGGTTGATCTCCATAATTTAATAATAAGTTATTAAAAAGAATAAGTGGTTTAAATAATAGTAATAAATATTTATTTTAAATTTTACCGAATATAATATTTATTATATTTATCATAGAATAATGCAATGAAATTCATTTATTAAATAGTAATTATTCGAGGTTCGGTAAATATTAATGAGGTAATGTGGTCTGAGATTAATTATTTGATTAGAAATGAAATAAATGATATTTATTTATATTCTTAATGCATTAAACATGTCAAGATATTAATAATATTTTTATTATTAATGGAAATGGGCTCAATTAAGAATATTACATATGGTTAAGGGATTGTGTTCCATTTACCAACCCTAAACCTTCCATAATAAATATTTAATTATGTCACATTCCTAAAAAAAATGGTTTTTCACAATGGATAGAGTGAGACTCTCTCAAGCCCTAACGAGGGATTAATAGATCTAGAGTGTTCTACTCTATCCTATCTCAATCCATCAAGATAGATCATAAATAGTTCCTTCTCTATCAAGAATAATTTTTTTATGACCGACCATGAACAATGCAAGTGATAAGGATTGTTCATTCTATTACCTGATGATTATATGATAGCATTTAGAGATTATGGTGTATGTGTAGATCATCGCTAGAGGAATTATCCACCAGGATCCTACAGTACAACAATGGTTTGATGAGATCTATTTAACTAGATCATAAAATAAAACATAATTTATAACAACATGATAATTTTATGAAATAATTTTTTCAAATAGATTTAATTTCTTCAATAGCTTGCGTTAATTGCAACATTGAGTTTTAACAAACCATAATGTACTATTAACATTTTTATTTAAACATTGCCATTATAACATAGTTATTGAAATTGAAAATATGAATAGTAATAACCACATTTTGAAAATTAAATATAATGGTTTTAGATAAATAATATATATATATATATATAATTATTAGTTTTTGGTAATGTCTTTATATACCTAAAAATGTATTCTTCTCAAAAAAATGATTGTCGTTGCTTTTGTGAAAAAATAATAAAATTTATTTTTGAATCTTTTTGGAAAATTTATTTGAAAAAATGTATTTAATTTTTTGAATCAAAATTTAAAAGTTATGTTAGGGTGAATTTATAATAATTTTCTAAAATGATTAATTTTCTGATGAATAGTGAAAATACTTATTTTTATTTAAAATAGCGTTTTAGTTTAAATAATATAAAACATTAAATATTGTTTAAAAAATTTAAAAGTAAAATTAGTTTAATTATATTATTATTTATCCAATTTAGTTCATTTTAATCAAATTCATATTTATTTTTTGTGTTAAATATTTCTATACTTATGAAAATTTTCTCTTTCGAAAACCACTTTTCATCACAACTATGGGTTTAATTAAAAATTAAAATTTTCCAATTTTGTTAGTTTAATATAGAAAATTTTATTAAATATTTTGAATCATAATATTTAATATTATATAATAAGTCTAACTTAATTTTTGTCATAATGAATAGTAACAATAGTAAAAAATAATTACTGTTGTTAAGGTGAAAATGGGTTTACCAAGGGTAAAACTAAATTGATAAGGATAAAAATGAACTAAAAACTTATTAAAATATTATTTTATGGTAATATTTTGGCTTTATATTATCTATTTTTATATAATGATCCATTTTGGAGCCTTTTGGCATGTTTAAAATGTGGTTATACCTTTCTCTTTTCAAAAATTCCAATTATGTCCACTCCCCCACATATAAAAGGAAAACCCCTCTCCTCTCCTCTTCACTCTTACAAATACTTGTGTTTCAGCCAATAACAAAATAAGTACCATCATTACATACATACCCACATCCTATATACCTTATTTTGATTAGTAAACCCTTCTAAGAATTCTTTTAGTGCTAACCTGGGGAGGTTGTCCAAAGAAGGGGGATCATTCTTAACCGGTAATTTTTATTTTATTTCTTATTCCACCTGTATAACATATTATTAAAATATTTTGATATAAAAACATAATTAAATCACATATTATTATATTTTATTATATTAATGTAATGACCTACATCCATCTCCTCTTTTATCAAATGTGAAATGAAATTATTGATCGTGTGTACAGCTGACTACCGCCTCACGAACCAATGTAATTTTTTTTCCATCACCACTTATCGAGATTTGATATAATGATGAATTTAATATTTATATATTATATTTATTAAATATTTATACTTTTATAATTATAATATCATATCTAAATTCTTACCTTCCAACCTATTAGAAAACAATATTTTCGCTCCTGTGTATGGAAGACTACCACCTCACGAATTGATGTGATATGTTTTTCATTTATGTTTTAATTGGATTGTAATATGGTTATATTTATAGAATATATATGATATTAACGAAATAATAATAATTATATAAGGTTAAATTATTATTTACCTATCTTTCATTCCATCTTTTAAAAAAATGGAAACAACATTCATTCATATGTACGGCTTACCGTCTCTTTGAATAATGTAATCCATTTTTTCATATCTAACCTTTATGGGTGACTCTAAATATGTATATGATGGATATATATGATATTTATATTATGATAATATTATTTATATTATTTAAACATGATCAAAGTAAAATTATAGAAAATACCAAACCAAAACTATATGAAAAACGAAGTAGTTATTACCTGAAACATGATTTTAATGAGGAATTGTTAATAAATGGGTAATAAAATAGTCATAATAAAATAATATATGGTATAATATATATGATTATATTTTTTAATATATTTATAATAATCCTATATTTATTATAAAGTTGGTTCGAATTTTTATGAATAAATTCAAGACTTTGTGCATGGGATTTCTGGTCTCTCTTCTGTTTCTAGGAGACATATGCCATATTCACCACTAATTTATTTTATGTGATGTACATACTAACCATGAATGTATTTTATTATTATTATCATCAAAATTATGTGATATAAATATCCATTTATGGTTCCTTGTTTTATTGGTCTTATGATTCAAAAGTTACCAAAGTGGTAAAGGTTTTTTCTTACAATATAATTATTTATTGTGATTGTTTATGATTACACTTACGATGATGAAATATTATGATCTAACTCTAAATAAACTCACAAATTTTCTTATACTTTGGTTACTTCTATATAATACTTGTTTTCCTTTTACTTTACACTCTTTATGTACTCAAGAGTTTAAATAATGTTTTTAAGGAAAAACCGACATTATTTCTCTCTTCGGTTGAAAATTATTTTTATTCCATGTCCATATTTTCTATATAAAAAATAAAGAAAAGTTTTAATATTATAAAAACATGGTTTAAAGTAATTTTTACTTTTAAAAAAATTACAAGGAACCTATTTTTTATTTTCCAAACAAGGTAGATTTGACTTTTTAGAAAAAATGTGAAAGGAATCTTTGTTTTATTATATACAACATGAATGTTATTTTCTAAAATCATGAACAATTAATGATTTAAATAATTATTTAAAAGTTAAAAAGGTTATTTTCAAAAAAAATATCTAATATTTGGGAAATTTATTGTTTTTAAAAAATTGATTTCAAAGTGGAAAGAATATTTTCCTCAAGAAATGTTCCTAGTGATCTTTCAGAAATCATTTTCCATCTTAGATGAAATCCATTTATGTTACTTAAGATTTATTAAGGATATTATACAATGATAACATACTTATTATTTATTTATATGGTTTTTCATTATGGTGTCAATTGTTTATGAAACCCATTTCTTTCTATGGGTTATACTATGATGAAATGATTATGAAACTTATTTATTTCCATAGGTTATACTATGATGAAATTTTTATGAAACTCATTTCATTTTGACAAGTTACTATTTTTTGATATGGTGAATGTTTTATGATATTTTGGAACATAAATTTATGGATTTTTTGATGGTTGGGACCTATATCTCCCTCCAATGAATTTACTGTGATTACTATTCATTATGACCAGAATTTAAGTTGAACTCATTGAATAATATTGAATATTATGATTACAATTATGTGTTCCATTTTAAAAATATTAAATTCCTATAATTTTTAAAAATTACTTTTAATGTAATTTCACAAAACAAAATGAAATTTTGTTTTTAGAAAAATGTTCGTTTTAGCATAAAAATGGTTTTATACCAAAATCATGTATAATATTGATTCTCATGGAATGAATTGTATTATTTTAAATACAATTATTCTTAATTTACTTTTAAACTAAACCAAAACTGAATGTAACACTATGAAAACTTTATTAAAATGGAATAACCAAAAATAGTTTTTATTTGAATAAAAACATTACTTATAATTTAAAAATGGAAAACATAGATTTATAAGTTCAGGATTATATTTTTCTATAAATTATAATAATTAATAAATATATTTATTTATTCTTTAAAAATGTTTCATAAACATTAAAGTTGGTATTATATCATTATAATTTCATAAAAGTTACATTATTGTAAAATCAATATTTTTCACTATTCACCCAAAAATCAACTATTTCTAAATAATCTCAAAAATTCAACATAACATAATTTTAAAATATTAAATTCAAAAATGAAATTAATATCATAAAATTAAATTTATAAAAAAAATTAATTTAGGTTTTAATCATATTCTTGAATAAATCTATGTGCATTATGTTATGGTTTCTTTAAAATAAAATATTTACTTACTATAATTTAAGCTTGAGTGTTAGATGAAAACCTTATAAGGACATGAAAAAAGCCTTATGAGTATATGATCCAACCTTATGAGGAAATTCACTAACCTTATGAGGACATTCTCTGACATTATGAGGACATTCCCCGACCTTATGAGGATTTTCAGAAACCTTATGAGGAAGATCCCACAGTCAGTATCAACCTTATGCATGGTTGTATCAGCCACACACATATCTATAATTCCTTTATCCATTAAAAAATTTCTAAAAAAATTATTCACCCTTTAAAATATAAAATTATCACATTGAAATAGGCTTCATTGAATATTACATTCACTTAATTTCTAATAAACGCAACTCAAAAACAACTTCATGGGGTTTTTTCCAACAATATCTCTCTTTGGGTTTGTTGAAAACATCAAGCAATATTTAACACTATAACCTTTATGAGATTTCATAACCAAATATATCTGATAATAAACACAACCATAGCCTCTAACCTTTAAGGAGGGTATCAATGATTCACTTAACATTAACTCTAATTTCACTTGATCCAAGATCAGTGTGATAAACAATAATTAAATAAAAACAACCCCATTAAAACAACTAATTGAAATTCTATACTATTAACCACTTTTCTAAGAAACTTCTTGTAAGTCCTTGAGTTTTTATGAATTATTTTTTTGAAATTAATTTAAACTTTTTGATATTTTCCATTTAATGCAACACTGAATATAGCTTGTGTTATAGAAAACACTAAGTTATCATAGATTTTTACTGTCACGGCCCATCCCTCAGGGCCCGTGGTGTGACTACCCCAATCAGGCCTTCTATAGGCCAGGGGCGGGAGACTAGCACCAGAAAGGCATATCTCTAAACTGGGAAGGCGTTACCTTTATAACCTTTAAACTCAAACAACCAATCACACAACAAGATATGAACACAGAGTAAACTATATAGTAAAAATAGTGTGTACAGTAAGTAAAGGGTCCAGTATAAAAGCCCAACTGGAAAGTATAAGTAAAACTAAAAAATATCTCTTGTGAACACCCACCAAGGATCCTACCTGAAGGGTAGGTAGAGCTCTTGAACGGTCGTCTCTGTGGATCGTCTCGTCTAATGTCTACCTCCGAACAGTGTCCAGTCCTGGTAACCTCAACCTCAATCAGCGATGTCCGTCATTTGCTCAAGACACAGCAAGGTACGGGCATAGCCTGTGTAGGGGTGAGTATAAAAATACTCAGTAGGGACCCCGACACCCCCCAAAGGTCTCTCAGAATCCACAAAGGTTAAACCACAAGAAATACCACAACTACAAAGCATGAATCTATATCCAACCCTACTTAGGTATATTCCCATACATATACCTATGTTTTCAAGTAAACCCATCTCGTTCATGAGGAAACACAAGGCCCAACTCTTTAGCCAAAAGCACAACTCTTCCATGAAGAAATTAATACCACAAAGGTAACACCATAAAGGTAAGTACCACAAAAGTCACTCCACACAGATAAATACCACAAAGGTTTCACCACACAGTAGTGTAACACAGAGGTAATGCCACACAGTAGAATACCACGAAGGTAAAGACTCAACTCACATCGATTATAACATAAGTATGGACGTATAGATGATTAGTTGTATTTCTATATCATCTTACTTCATCGAGAAACTTTGTTGTCGACCCACATAGGATCTAAATATGACCCACACCGGATCTGTAGATGATCCACATAGGATTTAGAGATGACCCACATAGGATTGGTATGCACTGACCCACATAGGATCACGGAGCGCTGACCCACACAGGATTGGTATGCACTGACCCACGCAGGATCGTTGAACGCTGACCAACACAGGATCTGAAGATTCTTCAAGTACATCCAATCTTAGGGTTCCCGCACTAAGCATGATTGATTTTGAGAGGTTCCACTCCTCAATATGTCAGTCGATACTTCAACTACCACGAAGTCCCATGAAGAAGTATCTCAATGGTATTCCATGTCATAAGGGACCCAACGCGATAGACGGTGCCTCAATTGGACGCTCGGTCTGTAATTTATTAGTGTTTCTGTTCCGAGGGACCTATTGGATTCGGGTTTGATCCAACCCATTCGTACTCCAACTTTATCCAAAACTCAAGCGGAGTATACCAAAATGACTGTATTTATCCAATGATTCTGGTGTCATAGACGATTCATCAAACGAACGCCCGGTTCTTAAGATATGGCCACAAAGGCGTATCTATGTCCTAATGGGCCCGGATCTGGTCCGACCCGGTCGAACTGACCCAGCCTGACCCGACCTAGGCTGACCCGGCCTGGTTCAGAGTGTCCCGTTGGGCGTGGACTGCTGGGCGCGGCCCGCTAGGCATGGCCCGCTGTAGTGTGGCCCGCTCGGATGGGTGGTCTATCATGGTGGGGTCCACCCAAGCTAACACCCAGGGGGAGTCACCCCCCCAATTTTCCCAAACGGTCCGTAGACAGTTTAGCTGGTGCGTGGACACGCCGGAGCGGTCCTTCTCGGCACGACGCAGCAATATGGAAGTTCGAACGGTCCTCCTTTGAGCGGCATGACGGTGCCGCTGACCTCTCGCGGTCGGTCGGGTGTCAGTCTCCCTCCGGGTGCACTGCCTGATCGAATGGAGGTCGGCCAAGTGTTGGTTGCCCTTCAATGCACCGCCTTCTTGAACCGCAGTTGGCCGAGTGTCGACTGCCCTTCGCTACACCACCTTCTCGAACTGCGGTCAACCGGGTGTCAGCCGCCCTCTGGTTCCCCTCCGTAGCCAAGAGGCTGCGGTCTCCAGCTCTGGAGGTGTGGACGCATGTCGCTACTCGCCACGTGGCTAGATGGTGTTCCATCCACCACCCGCTCTTCTGCGGCCGACAGGCCACAGCCTCCACTTCCAGTGGCACGGACGTGCTGCCTCCCTCCTCGTGATCGGTCGGTGCGTCGGCCGCCACTTGTTCCTTACCGACACTGGTCACCGTCCTCCTCTTCCACCAAGAACGCGTCAACAATGATGATGTGGAGGGATCGGTCCCTATTTGTTTGGAATGTACCCTCCGCGTTAGATCGGTAACACATAGCTCGAGGAGAAAGATTCAACATAAAAGAAATTAACAATGAATAATCCTAAACACACCCCTACCTCGATCGTTTGTTGGAGGTAGCGTGAGGAGGAAGAAGAAATCGATGAAGGGGACATCGGTGTTCATCTCTCCCATAAGACACTTCTGATCTGTGCTTGGGGATCGGTTCCTCGTTCTTCGTTGGTTGGTTCTTCATCGTAGGATGATCTTCCAAATGCTCTCTCCAAGTCTCTCCCCTTTTCCAATGATCCCAACCAAAAGGGTGAGGAGCCAACTTTAATTAAGTTAAGATTATTAATTCAATTAAAGTTGGCACATTAATTAAATTAAAGTGGGCACATTAATTGGGGGAATTCCAAGGGTTAACTCACATTAAAATTGGATTTTATGTGGTCCCCACCTATGAATTCAAAAATGGAGGTTTCAAAAAATAAAATAAAAGTTTTTGTTTTATTTTATTTTTATTCTTTTAACTCTCCCACAAAAATCTGAAAAACTAACTTCCACCCTCAACCAACTGTGGTCGAGGTGAAGGTCTCCTTAAGAGAATATCAGCACTGCGAGTTCAACGGTGTCCTCAGATTTTAATTTTGAGCACCAGTTCAGAAGTTACAAAATGGAGCTAATGTGTTTACTGAACGTACACGAAAAAAGTTCAGAAATTTATTCTGGCCACACCGGGCCTCAGAAACACGCACTGGGAATTTTTGCAGACTTGTAATATTTCCATATAATTAAAAAATTACATGGAAAATACGGGTATTTACATTCTCCCCACCTCATGGATTTGCGCCCCTGAAAGACACAACACAAACTACAGAAACAAGTGGGGGTACTGAGCACGAATTTGAGCCTCCTGCTCCTACGTGCTCTCCTGGAGGTTCCCATGCTGCCAAGGAATGTGCACCAGAGGTATCGACCACCCACAAAGTACCTACTCCTATTGATCCTCAATCTCCACTGGAACCTCTGAAAACGTTTCCTCATCATCGATGTCCAGCTCACCCAAGTCAATGATTTTTGAAGGATCATGAACGAATCTCCTCTACTAGGATACGTGGAAAACTTCATGCACTTGGTGCAACTGAGGTGGAAGAGCTAAGTGGTAAGCCACCTCACCAACTCTGTCGAGGACCTGGAAGGGTCTGATGAACCTCGGAGATAACTTTTCACCCCAGCCAAATCTCCACAACCCTCGTCAAGGTGAGACCCGTAGAAGACATAGTCACCATCCTTAAACTCCATAGGTCTTCATCTCTTGTCATTATACGACTTCTGTCTTCTCTATGCAATCTTCATCCACTCCTGGATGATTTTCACCTCCTCGGTGGTAGCTCATACCATATCTGGTCCCATGAGTGCTGACTCCCCTAGGTCAGTCCAGCACAAAGGTGATCTGTAATGTCGATCGTAAAATGCCTCAAATGGTGTCATACCGATAGTGGAGTGAAATCTGTTGTTGTATGTGAACTCCACTAAGGTCTAGTGATCCTCCCAACTATGGCCAAAATCAAGGATGCAAGAACGTAGCATTTCCTTAAGGGTCTGAATGGCCCACTCTGTCTGACCATCCTTCTGAGGATGGAAGGCGGTGCTCAAACAAAGTTGTGTCCTGAACACCTCCTACAACCCCTTCCATAGGCAGGAAGTGAAACGTGCATCACAATTGGAGACAATCGTAGATGGAACTCCATGAAGCCATATAATCTCCTGTACGTAGAGGCATCCAAATCCCTCTACTGATCCCTGCTCTCTGATAGGTAGGAAGTGGGATGACTTGGTGATTCGGTCAACGATCACCCATATGGAATCACGTTCATTGGACATGTATGGAATTACTTTCACTAAATCCATATAAATTCCATCCCACTTCCACTTTGGCACCCCTAGTGGAAGAACTAAGTCTAATGGAACATGATTCTCTACCTTCACTTGCTAAGTGAGGCACTGTGAGAGAAACTCTGCTAATGCTTTCTTCATTCCTGACCACCAGTACTATCGCCGAAGGTCCTAGTACATCTTTTACACTCCTGTATGTATCGCTAGAGGGGATGTATGGAACTCCCTCAAAACTTCCTCCCGTAGTGACATTGGTACCATAGTACACCCTCTGAAGAGGAAGACGTGCTCCCCACCTTCATAAAATATATCAGGTGCATGTCCTGTGGATATCTGAGCACGTCGAGCCTCGTAGTTAGTGTCCCAAAGCTGCGCCTCCCTAACTCGCTGAAGGAGTGGGGGAGTTACTATCAGAGACTAAAGATAAGATGCTCCATATCAATCCATGAAGGATATCCTCAAAGCGGCTAGCTGCTCTGCCGCCTCACTCAGCAATTGTATACCAGATCTCCTACTGAGTGCATTTGCTACTACGTTCTCCTTCCCAGGACTATAGACTATTTCTAAGTCATAGTCCTGGAGTAACTCAAGCCAACATCGTTGTCTTAGGTTCAGGTCCTTCTGAGAGAAGATATACCTTAGACTCTTGTAATCAGAGTAGACTGTAAAAAGTTCGCCCATCAAGTAATGTTGCCACATCTTCAAGGCGAGGACCACTGCTTCTAAATCTAGTTCAAGGGTAGTGTAGTTTGGATCATGTTATCTAATCTGTCGAGAACCATATGTGATCACTGCTCACTCCTGCATTAGGACACATCCATGCCTGGTTCTTGATGTGTCATAGTGGACTATGTGCCCAACTCCCTCCTCCGGTAACCTAAAGATGGGGGCACTCATCAGTCTGTACCTTAGCTTCTGAAAACTCCGCTGGCATCCCTCCGACCACATGAAGGATTTCCCCTTCTTCATCAATGCTAATAAGGGTTGAGAAACTATAGGAAAGTTAGGAACAACCCTCTAGTAGTAACCGGTCAAACCAAGGAAAATCAGCACTTTTGTCACACTCCTTGGTGGCTCCCAAGCAATAATGACCTCAATCTTCACTGGATCCACTGCAACTCTAGCCTCCAAGATGACGTGCCCTAGAAAGTGGATCTCGCGTATCCAGAACTGGAACTTCTAGAGCTTACCATAAAGTTGGTGCTCTCGAAGTGTGTCCAGAACTATCTGCAGATGATAGGAATGCTCCTCTACTGTAGCTAAGTATATCGGGATGTCATCGATGAATACTACCACAAAGTGATCGAGGTATGGCTGGAAGATCCTGTTCATGAGTCCCATGAATACTACTGGGATTTTGGTCACACCGAATGGCATAACCAAGAACTCATAATGGACATACCGACATCTGAAGTCCATCTTCTTCACATCCTCATCTCATACCCTGAGCTGGTGATAGCCTGATCTGAGGTCTATCTTCAAAAACCATCGTGCTCCCTTCAGCTAATCAAAGAGATCGTCAATCCTCAGTAGTGGGTACTTTTTTTTCATGGTCACCTAGTTCAGGAACCAGTAGTCCACACAGAGTCTCAAACTCTGATCCACCTTCTTGGTGAACAAAATTGGGGCGGCCCAAGGTGAAACACTTGGCCTAATGAACCCCTTATTCTGTAAGTCCTCCAGCTGTACTCGCAGCTCTCGAAGCTCCGCAGGGGACATCCGATATTCTAGTGTAGATATCAGTGTCATCCTAGGGGTAAAATTTGATATAAACTTCCACCTCTATCTGATGGGGTAGACCAAGAACATCATTTGAAAAAACATCAGCATACTAGTCCACCACTATAGGATAGCTCAGACTCTCAACACTTGGCCTAGTAATTATTTTATTAATGGATATAAAAAATAAAAATTATTAAAAATATTAAAATAAATATAATTTCATATAATTAATATATCAAAAAAAAATATATATTACCTTTACCTCTTAGTAATATAATAAAATATTTTGTTTTAAGTTAGCTTATTATCTTCGTATTTGTAAAAATCAATGAATTGAATAGTGTCAAAATTGACACTATTGGTTGTTTATCAAAATAATGTATTATTAAATTATTTAAAAATAATAAAACATTTTTAGAAAATGTAGAATAATTATTTTATGGTCTAGAAATGTTCTAAATTATTCATTTATGTTCTAATTTACATCAAATAAGTAAATATTTCACCCTTTTAATTTTGAAATATTTCTTACCTTAATTAAAATTAAATACAATAACTAAGTGTTAAAATAAAATTAAAAGGTTTAAATGGACATAACCAATTTTCTAAAAATTATTGGTTGATTATATTACAAACTTAACTCATCTCATCTTTGAAACTGTGACATTTGGAAGGTTTTTGGAGGGGGTTTTATTTTATTATAAATTAATATTTTTGGAGATTCTATAAGTTCCCCTCACCTCTATTATAAAAAGGCACCTCCTACCTCACTTATTCACTTAATTATGAACCTTAAAGTTCAGAAATCCCCTTTCCATTTCCCTTCTCAACTTTCCTAGTCACATTATATAGGTAATTTTTTCTCTAAAGACCAACCCTAGTGCTTTAAGAGGTGATCTAGAGGGAGCTTGTCGAAGAAGTGGTAATCTCCTCTACTGATTCTTTCAAACTTATTTCTTCTTATACTTATTATTCATGAGTATATTCAATTATAAAGTAATAAATATATTGTAAATTATATACTGATATGTTATTATGATTATGTAACAACCATATTCCACCGTCTATCCATCCTACGAAAAGTGAAATTACCACGTCTGAATATGTATGACTTACCATCTCCACGTCGTGGTGTAATATATTTTTCACAAACACCTTAATTGGTTGGGTATAATGTTAAAAATAATAACTATATGTGATTATTATAGATTTATATGGATTCTATAAAAAAAATATACCATCTACATCCATACAATTTCACAATTATGGAATGATATCGTCACTCATTCATACGTATGACCTATCATCTCCATGATGGGATGCGATTTATTCTACATGATATCCATTAAATAATGATTATATAAATGTATATAATGAATAAATATGGTATATATTATGTTGGGATAATAAAACTATGACCTAATAAGTAGAACCAGAACTTATTAAAAAACATGAATAAGAAAATGAAGCCATTAATACCCGAATAATGAGTCATAGTGAAATGTTATTAATAAACAAATAATAATATGATTATATATGATATTGTAAAAATGAATATGATTCTAGAATAAGTTAATGAAATTATTTAAATCATTATACAGGAGGTTCAGATACATACAAAGGATATCGTACCTAAGCTAAGGGATAATTTTACAATCTCATTATTATCCAAGATTGTTTATACGTATATTGGGGTATACTTATCATCCATGTCCATGTTTCCTAAATATGTTTTCAAAAATATTATTAACATAATTATATAATTTTTTGATATCAATTTTACCCAATTTTTAAATTTTTATAAAATTTTATGGAAGGAATCTTTTTTCATTTTTGATAATAGGTACTTTTTGACGTTCCAAAAAAAGTATGAGAATAATGTTTTCTTTTAACTTATATAGCATGAATGGATTTTTACATTTTCATAATGTCTAACTTATATGAATCTTCCTTTAAAATATTTCAAGTTTATTTTAAAATAAAATCTTTTCTTTTAAATTTTTTTGTCATTTTGAGAAAAGAAAATGTCTTTGAAGAAGAAATGATATTTTCCTCAAGAATTCATTTCAAGTGTTCTATCAAAGTTATTTTACATCTAAGATGGAATTTCATAATAGTGTTATATTTTAAGTATAATATATCCATTTTTTCTAGGGTGTGATTGGGTTTATTATAGAATACTATTTATAATTTTTTTTTGTTTTATATGAATTATGTTATGGTGTAATTATGTTTAAAGAAACCCACTTTATTTTATTGGTTATGATGAATGATTTATGTTTTTGTGCCACACATAAGAATGACTTCATTATGAGATGGGTGGGACCTATATCTACCTCAAATTACTTGGTTAAATATTTATATCTAATGATATAGATAGCTATGGAATGGGAAATGATATTGGTTCAGTAATACAAGACTGGAACGAGGATCAAACTCAGTTCAGTAATGGACTATATCCGCTATGATGGTATTGAAAATGAACATTGAATAATATGAAATGATTTTATATTCTTAAGTGTAAGCCACAAAATTTTATGTCTTATGTTATGACTTTTTGGATTACTTTTAATGATTCTTATGATATTTTATGATTTATCCCATGACATGATATCATGATCTTTTATATGCAATATTTTATTTTTAAATGTCATATTCTTATATATTATGATTATGATATGATTGATATCTACCTTATTTTCCCCTACTAATTATCTAAGATCATCATTTTATATGTTTCTTTTCCCCAGGTCAAGAAGAAGGGTATTAAGTAATATGTGTCAAAAAGGGGTCTAGTTATAAATAAATAAGCAGGATATAATATAGATGTCTTATGAACCAGTTTTTTATTTTTCCCATTTTCTAAAGACACTAAACCTATATAGTCCTAGAGTGGTTTTGTTATGTTTTTTAATGAATATTTTTCAATTTTTAAGTAATATATATTTATTTAATGTATGGTCTATTATATTTGGTATCAGAGCAAATGTATATTTAACCATTAGAAAATAGGATGAGAAAACCTTAGTATAACTCCAAAGGATATGTCAAAGTATAGGTCACAATCCTAGTGTTTTAGGAATGATTATAAATAACCTATTATAAAACCTAATGTGTCCTAAATTGAAATTAAATTCTTGATTATGTGGTTTTCCTATTATTATTATTGTTTCTCACAATATGTTTCTTGGTTTTAGTCAATGGCTGGAACCCAAAGGAACTGTGTTAATGATAAATGTGAGGATAAATGTAATGATTGTCATCCTTAGAAACCAAATATTATGGGATCTGGAATGAAAAATCTTATAGCTATGATCACACAACTTTCTCAAGATATGAATCGTGAAATACTTCCAAACGATCAAAAAAAGGAATAATATTCTATTGAGTCCTTCATGAGGCTGCATCCACCTTCTTTCAGTGGGTATTCTGATCCACTAGTGGCTAAACAATGGATTAATACCACTAAAAATATATTTTAAATTCTTTAATTTTCATATAATGATAAATTCATCTTGTAATTTTATCATTTGTAAGGTGAGGATGATCAATGGTGGAATCTTATCAAGAATACGAGGAAAAGTGATGAAATTTAATCCATGGAATGAGATTAATTCAAGAACTTATTTTTCAATAAGTACTTTACTTTTATTCTTTGAACAAATATAGATAAGGAGTTCCTTGGTCTTAATAAAAAGTACGATGAATCTGTTAGTACCTATGAAAAAAAATTACAAGACTTGTAGGGTGTGATTCTTGAATTATTATCCAACCTAAGAGTAAAATTGATCGATTATTTAGTGTCTTAAAAGGAAGTATCTAATGGGAAATATACATAAGTTACTTCAATAGCTATGATGAAATAATTCGATGTGATCTCAAGGTTGAGATGGAGATTAGATTAACCCATCAATCCTATGGATTTGATAAGAAGATAAAAATGGAATTCAAGGTAAAATATAAAGACCACCCTGAAAACAAGATGATTTTTCACTTATTCTCAAAGTGTGGAAAGAAACATGGAGGAAATTGTCTTAAAGGGACTAGAAAATATTTTTTTTAAGTATGATAGAGGAGTTCATTAGGTATTTTAATTACAAAGTGATGGGAAAAGTTGTCTAACAATGTGACTAGAGAAAAGGATACACAGAATTCACATCTTACACTTCAATGCTACAAGTTCAAGTAAATGGGACATTATTCCAACCAATTACCTAATCCAAGGGTTCTCGATGATGATTGTTGGCAAAAAAAATATTAAGTCCAAATATAAATGCAATTCACATGCGATCACTATCAGTGATGTGGAGTATGATAATGAAGTTGTGAAAGGTACAATTAACATCCACCCTAAATTAGAAAGTGTTTTCTTTGATTTTGGATCCACCCACTCTTTTATTTCTGAATAATATTTTAAGGTTATCACCATATTACCTCAACAATTAGATGTTGAGTTAGATATGAAAACTCCTAATGGCATAATAGTCACATCAAAAGTTTATAATTCTTCTCCAATTGATGTTTGTGGGAAAGTGCTTCCTACAAATCTTGTGATCCTTACTTTAGTAGAATTTGATGTGATTCTTGGAATGGATTAGATTTTTCTATATTTATCTCATATCAATTTCCAAAGAAGGTAAGTCGCATTTTATATTCTGGATCAATCGATGATCATCTATCAATGCAAGGATGAATATTAACATCCAGTGGAAATTTCTTCCATGTTATGGGTCTTGATTTCAATAAATGAAGGTTATCTGTCTCAAATGGCTAGGGAGAAACGTTTCATTAAGAATACACCTATTATATGAGAATTTTTTGAAGTATTTAAGAATGAATTGGTAGGTCTTCCACTAAATCGTGAAGTTTAGTTTTCAATAGAACTCATATAGGGTGTTATGCCTATTTCAAAGACACCTTATATAATGGCCCCAATTGAGTTGTAGGAATTAAAGAATCAACTCCAATAGAATCTTGTCAATGTATTCATAATCCCTATTGTGTCACCTTTGGTTGTACCTATTCTATTTTTTGATAATAAATATAGATCAATGAGACTCTACAATGATTGTCGATAACTTAACAAGATCACTATCAAGAAAAAATATCCTCTTCCATGCATTGATGACTTATTTAACCAATTATGTAGAGACCAATACATTTACAGGATTGATCTTCATTTAGGTTATTATCAATTAAGGTTCAAGAAGTATGATATACCAAATATGGAATTTCATACAAGGTATGGACACTATGAATTTATAGTGATGCCTTTTGGTCTTACTGATTCCCCTGATATCTTCATGTATCTAATGAATATATTCTTTAGAAAATATATTTATCAGTTTTTGGTATTATTTATAGATGATATTTGTTTATATTCAAATAGAAATTAAGTGTATGAATATCACTTGATAACTGTATTGAAGACCCTGAGAAAGGAGATGCTTTATGAAAAATTTACCAAGTGTGAATTTTGACTTCAGAAAGTTTCATTTTAGGGTTATATAATCTCAATAGAGGGAATATTTGTGGATCTAGAAAAGAATAAATTATTAAATGTTGGACTAGCCAAATAATGGTAACTGGGATCCGAAGTTATCTTGGTTAGGATGGATATTATTGAGGTTTTGTGAAATATTTTTCACGACTATCTAATCCACTCACCAAGTTGACTCATAAAGGAGTTAAGTTCATGTGGGTAGAGAAATGTGAAGATAATTTCGAAGAGATAAAAAGAATTTTAGCTAGTGAACCTATGCGAACATTTCCTTGTAGTGGAGAAAGGTTTGTGATCTAAAGTGATTCGTACAAGAATGTTTCGGGATGTGTTATCATGAAAAATGATATGGTGATAGATTATGCCTCATCAGAATTTAAAATCCATGAGAAAAATTACCCAACACATGATTTGTATTTAGATGCGGTAATATTTTCTTTAAAGATATGTCAGAATTATATTTATGGTGAAAGGTGTGGTATTTATACAGATCATAAAAGTTTAATGTATATTTTCACACAAAATGAGTTGAATATGCACCAAAGAAGATTGTTTTAGTTGACTAAATATTATGAATACTCAATATATTAGCACCCTGGGAAAGAAAACAAGGTGGAAGATAATTTAATTCAAAAATAAAATGTTGTCATATCCATGATGAGGATAACAAAATATTCAATATTTATGGATTTGTGAAGGATGGATCTTGAAATTTTAAAGGAAGGGGAGAAATATTATCTTTCTCAAATGAATGTCCAACCATATATACAAGTAAAGATTAAGGAGCCACGGAATGAAGATGTAGATGTATAAAAAAAGGTGATAAATGTTTCTGAATTCAACCTTGATTGTGATGGAATAATAAGGTTCAAAAACCTCATTTTTATTCCTCCCATACCGGAATTAAAGAAGGATCTATTGGATGAGGCTCATAGTTCTTCATTCTCTATTCATCTTATAAGAAAAAATATGTACAGGGACCTAAAAGGGTATTTCCGGTGGGACGGAAAGAAAAGCGATGTTGCTGAATATGTCTCTCGATGTTTGGTTTTTCAGTAAGTTAAGGTTGAGAGAAAAAAGTATAAAGGTATGTTACTGCCGTTATACATACGAGAATGAAAATGTTAAAACATCACTATGGACTTTATCATTGGACTTCCCAAAACATATAAAGTCCATAATGCTATATGGGTTATAGTTGATCACCTTATGAAGTTGGCACACTTCATTACTATTAGATAGGATGTCTCTCTTGATCATCTTGTTGGGATATATATAAAGTAAGTGGTAAGATTTCATGGAGTACCACTTTACATTATATCTTATCAGGATCCGATTTTTACCTCAATGTTTAGGAGAAGTATTTAACATGCTCTAGATATATCAGTAAGTGTTAGAACTATTTATCATCCTCAGACAGATGTTCATTCTAATTTAAAAATTCAAACTCTAGAAGACATGTTGAGATCTTGATCTATGGATTTTAAAGGTGTTAGGGATCAACACCTACCTTTCGTAGAATTTTCTTACAAAAATATCATTCACTTAATTATTTATATGGATACTTATGAATTAATCTATGTAAAAAAGTACATAAATCCAACTTTCTGGATGAATTTGGGGAAAGAAATCTATTAGGACCTTGTCTTATAGAGAATATGGTAGAAAAAGTCCGATCTATTCAATAGCGCATGAGAGTAGCTTAGATTCAGTCAAAAAGTTATGCTGATAAGCAATGAAAAAATGTAGAGTTTGAAGTGGGTGGCACGGTGTTCTATGAATATCTCCCTATAATAGAGTAATGAGATTTGGGAATAAGTGAATGCTAAGCCATAGTTATATCAGTCCTTTTGAAATTCTGGATCGTTTTTTGAAAGGTATCTTATCGATTGTTCTTTCACCGAATCTCTCTAAAGTTCATGATGTGTTCCATGTATCTATTTTGAGAAAGTAAATACATGATACTTCACATGTACTAAACTAAGAAGTCATATTACAAGGGAGAGATCTTTCTTATGAAGAACAACCGATAGAGATTATGGATCATAGAAAAAAAATATTTTTGAAACAAGACCACTCACTTGGTTAAAGATTTATGGAAGAAAAACCAATTTGAGGAAGTTATATGGTAACTTGAATATATTATGAGGTAGAGTTATCCTCATATGTTTGTATCCAAGTGAAATATTTCGAGGGTGAAATTTAGTTTAAGGGGGGTAGAATGTAACACCCGGATGTTTTTATGAAATATTTTCTTTAAATAATTTTAATTCTTCAATATCTTACATTGCACACAATCATGAGTTTAAACAAACCATGAGATACCCTTGGTATAAAATAACCATTAAAACCTAGCCATTAGGTTACATGGAATAAATATAACTAACTTATGAAAATTTATGGTGAATTCATGGGCTATAAATTATTTATGAAAAAATATAAATCAATTATGTAATTGTATTTTTATAAATTAAGTGAATTAAAATTAGTAAATGAAATTAATTAAATATATATGTTATGTATTTAATAAAAGAACTTTTATATTTATCCAATATATATTTTATTCATAGGGTATGAATAAACCTCATATAATGTATAAAAATATATATTTATTAAAGGGTAATTTTACCACCTTTTAATGTCGAACACATTTTAAATTAAAACTTTAAAACATTAATAATTTTTATACGACAACATAAATTGTTTCTTTGAAGTTACGATATAAAAATTTTATTTTCATGAATTTTTTATATTTTTATGATAACTTTCAAGTTTTTATGAATAGTAAAAATATACTAAATTTTAATTGAAAACATATTTTTTCATCAAACTAATTTTTATGGTTAAATTATATTATTGAATGATTTTAAAGTACAAATATAATATATTTTTATCATTTAATATAATTTAGTTTATTTTAATTACTTTTACATTGAATTTAGATGTAAAAACATTTTAATCTTTTGTAATGTTTTGACTTTTAAAACTTGTTTTCTCATTCCGACCACGAGATTAATTTTAAATTAATTAATACAACTTCTATGTGTTGATTTTTCAAAAATGGATTCCATATTTAGAATAATTAGGTCCAAATTATATAAATATCTTTCTTCTATTTTTTTGTCATTATGAATAGTAACTTCGGTAATTTTTATTAATACGGTAAAAGGGTAAATCGGGTAATTAAGGGTAAAAACAATATTATAAATTTACCCTAAAACATGTTCTAAAATAATTGGATGAGTTTTTTTAACATAAATCATCCTTAGTTATAAATGGTATCCTTTTAAAGACACTTTTATGAGATTAGGACATTAAATTTATTTTATTTAAAGAAAAGTTAAATATGTTTTACTCAAATTTTAATAACTATGTCATTTTTAATATAATTTTATATAGAAGATAAATTATATTATAAATACTATTTTGAAATATTAAATTTTTTTATCTATCATGGTAATTTATTTATAATTTTTAGAAAATAAATAATTACCTTAAAGGATTATACATTTATAATGAAGAAATTATTTAATTAATGAGAAATCAAGAAAATAATTTTTATTAAAATTATAATATCATTAAAAAACTCAAACGCTTGACTAAATCTTATTGTTTGAGTATATCTCTTCCATAATCATCCAAGGTTCCAATTATTTACCATTTAGATCCATATGAAAAATATTATGACACCTATAATATTTTATTTAAAGTGATGTTAAAGTTATCTCGTTCATGTTTAAATAAATATAACATTCTTAATATAGGATTTTCTAGAAGATATATTCTAATATAAATATTCCTCTAAAAATAGAATAATTATATTCATTATCGTATTTTATTTTTAATTTTTAACCGACAAATAGGTATATTAAATAATTACACAAGACTGATGTAGTAATTATTTTATTAATAGAGATAATAAAAATGTTATAAAAATATTAAAATAAATATAATTTTGGATAATTAATTTATAAAATTAATTTTATAGATTACCTTGATGTCTTATAAATATAATAAAATATTTTTTTCTAAGTTAACTTATTATCTTCATATTTTTAAAAATCAATGAATTGAATAGCGTAAAATTGACACTATTGATTGTTTATCAAAATAATGTATTATTAAGTTATTTAAAAATAATGAAAAATATAGAAATATATATATTAATTATCATATGGTATAAAATATTAAAAATTATTTATTTATGGTCTAATTGAAATCAAATAATTAAATATTTCACCCTTTTAATATTGAAATACTTATTACCTTAATTAAAATTAAATAGAATAACTAAGTGTTAAATTAAAATGATAAGGTTGAAATGGATATAAAAACTCGTTTAAAAATTATTGGATGATGATATTACAACCTTATATCATCTCATATTCTAAAATATGACATTTTTATGGTTTTTGGATGTGGTTTTATTTTATTTTAAATTAATATTTTTATAGATTACAGAAGTACCCCTCACCTCAATTATAAAAGGGCACCACATCCCTCACTTCTTCACTTCATTATGCACATTAAATTTCATCCATACCCTACCCATTTCCATTATAAACTTCCCTATTCACATTATATAGGTCTTTTTATTCTCCAAAGATCAACCCTAGTGATTTAAGAGGTAATCTAGAGGGAGCTCGTCGAAGAAGAGGTAATCGCCTCTACCGATTCTTTCAAACTTCTTTATTATTCTACTTCATATTAGTGATTTTATTCTATTATAAAGTAATAACTGTAGTATAAATTATATAATTCTATTTTATTACAATTATTTAAAAGCCATATTAAACCTTCCATCCATCCTATGAAAAATGAAATCACTACACGTGTGTACGTACAGTTTACCATCTCCACATCGTGGTGTAATATATTTTTCAAAACCACCTTACTTGGATGGGTATAATGATGTAAATAATAACATTATGTAATTATTATAACATTATATGGATTATGGAACAAATATATACCATCCACATCCATACCATTTTACAATTATGGAATGATATCATCGCACGTGCATATGTACGCCCTACTGTCTCCACGATGCGATGAGATTCATTCTACATGATATACATTAAATAATGATTATATAAATGTATATAATGAAAAAATATGGTATATGTTATGTTTTAATAATATAAATATAACCTAATAAGTATAACTGGAACTTATTCGACAAAACATGCTTAAGAAAATGAATCCATTAATACCAGAATAATGAGTAATAATGAAATGTTATTAAAAAACGGATGATAATATGATCATATATATTATCATAAAAGTGAATATGATTTTGTAAAAAGTAAATGAAATCATTTAAATCATTATACAAGAGGTTTGGATACATAAAAATTATATCATACCAAGGTAATGGATAATTTTTCAATCTCATTATTATTCGAGATTGCTTATATGTATACTAGTGTATATTTATCATCCATGTCCATGTTTCAAAAATATGTATTCCAAAATATTCCTTCTATAATTCTTAAATTTTTCAAAGTAAATTTTCCCAATTATTTAAATTTTATTAAATATTATGGAAGGAATCTTTTTTTGTTTTTGATATGAGGCACTTTTTGACTTTCTGAAAAAAGTACGAGAATAAAGTTTTCTTTTAAATTATACAACATAAATATATTTTTTTTGTTTTTATAATGACTAGATTCCATGAATATTTCTTCAAAATATTTGAATTTTATTTTAAAATAAATTTTTTTATTTAAAATTTCATGGAATTTTGAATAAAGAAAATTTTTTAGAATAATAAAGGATATTTTACTCAAGAATTCATTTCAGGTGTTCTATCAAAATTATTTTCCATCTAAGATGGAATTATTTAATAGGGTTATGTTTCAATTTTATTATACCTATTTTTCCTATGGTTTTATTGTTTTTATAATGGAATTATATTTATGAAGTACATTTGTCTTATATAGATTATGTTATGTAGGAATGATGTTTAAAGAAAACCATTTTATTACTCGGGTTATGATGAATGATTTATGCTTTTGTGGCACACGTAATAATGATTTAATTATGAGATGGTTGGGAAACATATATACCTCTAATGAATTGGGTAAATATTTATATCTCATGATATAGACAGAGCGAGAATAGGAAATGATCTCGGTTCAGTAATATTGGGTTGGAACGATTTGTGAACTTGGTTCAGTAATGGACTTCATCCGCTATGATGGTCTAGGAAATGAGACTTAAATAATATGAAATTATTTTATATCCATAAGTGTTTGACACAAAATTTTATATCTTATATTATGTGTAATTCCTCGACTCCAGAAGCTTGGATCCGGTGCATTATTTTAATACATTGGCATGATTACAAGGAATCAAGTCCCAAAGGATCGATCAGTTTATCAGTCTTGGAAAATAGATTACATACATGAACGTTACATTACACATTAAAACATAAAACAAAACATAAATAATACTTTGAAAACGCCATTATTACCTTATCTTAAACCTACATATAAATCATAATACACCTCTTGGCATCCTGGGAAAATAAAACATAAGAAAGGGGTGAGCTCAGATGCTCAATAAGGATAAATAATTTAGAAGGTTCTATAAACTTTTAAGGAAATATGTTTAATAAAAACAACAGACTTTTTAAACATAATCTTTAACATAATATGGAAAAAATAAATCAAACATTACCACGTAAACATTCACATGGATATTCTACTAGTCGAATAATCACATGTAATAACTAATTTCATAATGAGAGAATGCATAATGTCGGACATCATAACCACATAGTCAAGGCCTCGTGTCAAGACTATAAATACAAATTTTTGTAAGGACTTGTTCCAAGACACTAGTTTATCTCATGAGACCTACCTATGCATCGACGAGCTATAGCGGGCTCCACCTGTCACTTACTAAGTCCAATGCATTCCTCGTATAAAAATGTTGAAACATAACATAAACATTCGTATTAAAACTATCATACAAAATGTAAATACTTTAACCATAAATCATGAATGGTATAAAAATATATTATTCATAGTCAAACATATCATAACTCATTAAATATAATATAGAACATTGTATTATAATAAATAAACCTCAATCGTGAATAGTATCTAGTAAAGGATGTTGACATAGTTGAAAGTGATTAATAAAACTCTTTGAGAGAAATATCCTTTTTTCATGAAATCATTTAAAAGTCACACAATTTAGAAAGGAATACATTTAAAAGAAATTTTTGAATCAAAGTGTCACATACCACTTTGAAACTTTTTAAATTAATTAACATTTTAAAATAATCATGTTCATATAGATAAATCCTTAAAACCATTTTGAAAATATGGAAATTAATGAGAATGATTTAGAGGAATAAATGTTTAAATAATTTAAATTGATGTTTTCATTAAAGATTCCCCTAAAAATAATCCTTTTTAAAACTCTTTTATGAAACATGGATATCTATAATATATATGTCCCAAAAAAACTTACACATAAACAATCTCGGATAATAATGAGATTGAGGAATTAACCCTTACCTTGTACATTCCTTTAGTCGAGGGTACGTTTAAACTCGGGTATAATGACCATAGTATGTTATTAAATTATAAAATAACTATATTAATATTTATTATATCATATATAATTCATTTAAGACTTCATATTTCCCGTTAATAATAATTTCCACGTTAAAGTAACATTTCAGGTAATAATCGCTTTCTTTATCGAATGTGTTTTAACTTATTATTCTTGATCGCCTCACATAGATCATGATTTAAATACTTCCAAAATATAAAACATTATTTATATATCATAAATATTTATAATATAAATATGTATAATAGATTGATATATGAAATGGAAAACACTGTTTATGGTGACGGTAGGTCGTACGTAGGCATAAACGTTGTTTCTGTTTTTATATCGTATTGAACGGAAGTAAGTGAATGAGATATATGTAAATACATATATATATATATATATATATATATACAGTATAATTATTATGTCATATATTTCATACTTATTAATAATATATATTTTTATAATAATCATTGAATGGTGAACGTGGAAATGAATCTCATCGAGTTGTGGAGACGGTAAGTCGTACGTACGTACGGGCGGTGATATCATTTTATTGATGATGAAATAGTAAGTAATTGGATGGTATATTATATATAAATAATAATTAAAATGTTATATTTATTATTTACATCAATTATACTCATTATTATACCCATCCAAATAATGAATTGTTGAAATACAAACTTCACCACGACGTGGAGACGGTAAGTCGTACATACGCACGTATGGTGAATTTTTCATTCATAGAATGGATAGAATAATGAATATGGTTGTACCATATTTATAATAATATCAAATTATGTATAAGGTATTGTAGTTATTATTTTGTTATAGAAACAACAAAGAAATAATAAGTGGAATAAGAAAAGAACTTTGAAAGAGGTGATGAAATAATTACCTCTTCTTTGGGGGATTCCTTTTGATTTGATCAAAAGGGGTCCTTAGGTTGGATTTATGATCAAATTAATGCCTCTAGGTTTAAGTGAGGGTATTTGGGAGGAAATTTAAGTATGTTTTGGTCGATAAAAATGGCTTTGGAGGTGTGAAATTAAGATAAGGGGATGTACCCTTTTATAAGAGATGTGAGGGGAACTTTAGGAAAAGCTTGAAATATTAATTTATTCTAAAATCATTTTTGGTTTCTAATAGCTACAAATGGATTTATTTAGATCCTAAGGTGGGTATAGGTCTAAATATTCTCAACCAATAGGTTTTAGACAAGTTTAGGTCACCATATTAACCTTATCTTTTATATTTAACTCTTAGTTAAATAGTTTAACTTTTACCATGCCTTCTTGTATTTTTATATAACATGGTAAATAAACTTACTATAAAATGCCAAGAAAACCTCAAGTGGTTAATTAATGAAATATATATAATTATATAAGTCATTTAATTGAACCTTATATTTTTAAGACTATTATATAATTTAATAAAATAGTATTTGTTTTAAATACTCATTTATGTCAATTTTGAAACTATTTAGTATTTTGTTTTTGTAAAAGTCATGAAAACTTGATTACTTCTAAAAAATACATTTAATCAACTTTAACATGTCATATTCACCTATAAAATTCGTGGATCTCATCAAAACTTTGAAATTATATTTATTTTAATATTTATAATACAATTTTTTTGATTCCTTCATTAATAAGGTAATTACTGCATCCTCATTATGTCAGAAATAAATTTAATTATTTAATGTCTAAAAATTATAAATAAGATACCAAGATGTATGAAATATTTTTATATTTATAATTAATATTTATAGTCGAATTTATCTTATGTATAACCATATATTAAAAAAATTAGTTATTAAAATTTAAATTTTAAACTCTTAACTTTTCTTTAAATAAAATAATAATAAATGTCCTAATCTAATCCAAGTGGATAAAAAAGGATAATATTTTATTCCTAAGGTTAATTTTGTTCTAAATTAACTTATTCAATATAATTAAGACATGTGTTATGATAATTATAATATCATTTTTACCTTTAATTACCCTATTTACTTTTAAACATGTGGATAAAATTCAAAAGTTACTATTCACCAAAAATTATTTTTATTCTATTAAACCACATTTTACTTAATGATGTTAACTGTGTCTCTCATATTTTTGAAATTCAATTCACATAAGTGGTAAAATCACATTTTATGCAAATTTTTAAAATGTGCCTAGAAGGTGGGTAAAAGACGGTAAAACGTTCAATAAACATTTATACATATAATCTTATTATAAAATGGCTCCAATGAATTAAATTTAACTTATATAGGTATTATGTATCTATTTTTACTAAAAATAAATTTAAATAAATAAATAATTATTTAAATAAAAAGTCGGTTTAAAATAATAACGCAGTTTTTTCACTATTCATCAAAATTGAAAGTTTTCAAAGCAATACTAAAAATCACCCTAAGATAATTTTGATATTCCCAATTCAAAAATTAATTATATTTTACCAAATTCAAAACATATAAGTTTCATTTATTAATTTAAAATCAATTCCCATTGTCAAAACCAAAACGCAGGTTTTTTAAAAAGTAAATACTATCAAAAGATTGACATTTGTTTATATCCAATTTAAATGTGAAATTAATTATAATGACATAAATTGTATTAAATGATAAAAATATAATCTAATTATACTTCAAAACCATTAAAATTTATAATTAAACACTATAAATTATTTTGATTAAAAAAAATTCAATTAAAATTTTAGCATCTTTAACTATTCATCAAAATATGAAAGTTATCAGAAAAACACCAAAAATTTATCTAAACTAAATTTTTATGTCCCAATTAAAAATAAGAAGTTTATTTTTTCAAATTAAATATAAAATTTTAAAATATTTCATTTAAAAAGGGTGCCCATTTAATAGGCGGTAAAATTTCATTTTTTTGAAAAATACTTCTTTTATCAGAAAAATTGAATCTGTCCTTATATTATGTCTAATAAACAAAAAATATGAATGCTAAAATTATATTGGATATATATATAATTCAAAATTTGGTTAATACTCTTCATAACCACTTTTAAAACGGCTAGTTTGATAGGTCGTGATGCGCTTGAACTTGGTGTGCATGTAGCGCAAACTATTTAATTACTTTAAAGAGATGACGTACTATGAAATAATGGGGTGTTACATTATCCCCTCCTTAAATAAATTGAGTCCTCACAATTTGAAATTGTTCTTCAAAAATAAATGGTTAAAAATAGAAAAAACCTTTGTGGAAAACCCACATCAGAAATAGGGTTTATAAAATTTAGACTTAATAAGAGGGAAAGAGAAATGAAAAAGTCACCACCAAATTATGATCTCTAATAGAAGAACATTATTGGAAATTAGAGACACATAATTGGTGTTAAAAAATAAATATTTATAGGGAGTGATTGAGGTCATCAATCAAAAACAAGTGAATAATAAATGGAATATTGAGGGCCTCAAAGCCATAAATCTATGATGATTTAAATACCATCGGTTCAACAAAACATAAGGTATTAAGATAACACATTTTTGGTTTTAAGATACATTCCCTAAAGTTTAAGAATTAATTTCTTCATAGAATAAGAGAAAATAATACTTGATAAGTACAATTCCATCATTCAACTAAATTCTACCACAAACTCATCTTTCACTCTAAAAGATACTAGAATTCAAAAATATTCTATTTATCCTAATTTTATAAGGTTTCAAAAATAATGAATTTACAATTAATCTGTTAGAACATTTAAAAAAACTACATTATACAAACTAGGTAATCACATAGGCCAGTGGTAGTTGATGCACCCTTATCACCCTTCGGTTGTGGGTTCAAGTCTCACAGCCTTGCTGGACACGATGGGTTGTCGCCCGACCTCTGGGTTGTCCTTTTTATAACAGTATAAAAATAATCTTAAGAAGTGTTTTAACCTTAAAAAATAGTATCCAATGTTTAAATTAATCCATTCCAACCTTTAGACTTATCCAAAATACTTATGTCCAAACTCACCATCCAAAATTAATAATGAAGGTCGCATAACATACATGTGAATACCTTTATCGTGAATTCTCATAATACATGGTAATAAACTGAATTACCAAGAAACCATATTTTAATAGGTATGTACTTCCTTATTTCTTCTGTAAAACATAGAATTATTTATATACTCATTAAATACAAAAATGTTTTAATCTCCAACAATGATGGAATAAACAAACCATTAATTAGTTTCTAGGATGTCAATAATATCCAATATACTTTATCCAACTCAATTATCTCTTTTTCCAAAATCATTACCTCAGTCACATGACCATTTTAAGGTTTATCTTTCTCTCAACCATATGTTTTCCAAAAAAAGTTAACTGCTATTGAGTCACTTTTCTTGGTTCCACACAATCTCAAATCCTTAATGAAATAGTACTGCAGTACAATCTTTATATACTCTATAATTCTTATAACATGTACATCATTAATAAAATACTCAAATGACACAATTATTTAATAAAAACATAAGAACACTAATCATTCCACTTCATCTTCGGTAGTATCATAACTTGATTATTATCTAATAGCAGCATTTGGGGTATACTCTGATGATTGGGAAATTGATTCGGGTAGTGTCACAACTCCTTTCAGATGAAGCATTATACATTTGAAACCTTTTTCTTACCCTTGCAATCATGTACATGGTGTCCTTTCTCTCCACACTTATAAAAAACTCTCATTCCCTTCAAGAATTTACCAAGGTGATTCTTTCCACAATTATCACATATGGGAAAATCCTTCTTTCCCTTATTCCCTTTATCCATCTTTCTATCTACCATCCATTTCTTATCTTTCTCCCCTTCAAAGAAATAGGACTCATAGAATTCAATACTTATCTTATTAATACATGATACTATATCTTCATATGATGAGAATATATGGGAGACTATTCCCCTTCTAAATGTAGACTTAATACCATGAAAGATATGATCCTTCTTAATCTTTGGATCATGTGTATTGTTGGAGTTCTCATTCCTTCTACTGGGCACTATTTCTAAACAATGTCATACACTAGGTTAGTTTATGAATTTCAATGCATAATTCCAAACTTTTAAAATACCTAATGTAAATTGAAATGTTTATTCATATAATTCATAATCAAAAAAAAATTCTTTGAGGATGTATTTACTCATAAATCCTTCATAATGGTTTGTAATGAAAATGTGAATTATCCTAAGCATATCCCCTGGGAGTGTCGTAACCAAGAGTTCAGCAAGGCCCATTTTCGTGTACTATGATACCCTGGGTCAAGCCCGAAACTCCTTGTCAGAGTTTTCACTCTTAGGTACATCTATGTCAGAGCTGCCTCTACCTGCTTGTATCCAGACAGGGATGTATTTCTTAGAAAACTCAAAAAATATCTATATTACCAAAGTTCAAGGAAGTTCTTCTATACCAATCCTCAAATTTTATCTTAGGGTAATGTTCTCTAATCATTGTTTATATAAATATAGTTTCTAAGGTTATTGCTAAACTTCCCCTAATACCAACTGTAATGTCCCAACCCCAGATGCCCGGAGTTGGTGAATTATTTTAATACATTGACTTGATTACAATGAATCAAGTCTGGAAGGACCAATCAGTTTAGAAGTCTTGGAAAATATATTACATACTTGAATGTTACATTACACATTCAAACATAAAAACAACATAAAAAATCCTTTGATAATTTCATTATTTCCCTAGCTTAACCATGCATATAAATCATAATACACTTCTTGGAATCCTGGGAAAATAAAACATAAGAAAGGGGTGAGCTCAGATGCTCAGTAAGGGTAAATAATTTATCAGAAGCTATAAACTTTTAAGGAAAGATGTGTAATAAAAACAACATCCTTTTCAAACATAATCTTGAACATAATATGGAAAAAATAAATCAAACATTACCATATAGACATGAACATGTATATTCTACTAGTCGAATAATCACATGTAATAACTAATTTCATAATGAGGGAATGCATAATGTTGGACATCATAACCACATAGTTAAGGCCTCATACCAAGACTATAAATAAAAAAAATTCAAGTCCTTGTTCCAAGACACTAGTTTTTCTCATGAGACTTACCGATGCATCTAGAAGCTATAGCGTGCTCCACCTTTCACTTTCTAAGTCCAATGCATTCCTCATATGAAAATGTTGAAACATAACATAAACATTCCTATTAAAACTAGCATACAAAATGTAAATACTTTAACCATAAATCATGAATGGTATAAAAATAGAACATTCATAGTCAAAAATATAATAACTTATTCAATATAATATAGAACATTGTATTATAATAAATAAACCTCAATTATGAATACTATCTAGTAAAGAATGTTGACATAGTTGAAAGTGATCGGTAAAACTCTTTGAGAGAAATATCCTTTTTAATGAAATCATTTAAAAGTCACACAATTTATAAAGGGAGACGTTTAAAACACATTTTTGAATCAAATTGTCCCATATCACTTTGAAACTTTTGAAAGTAATTAACATTTTAAAACATTCATGTCCATATAGATAAATCTTTAAAACCATTTTGAAAACATGGACATTAATGAGAATTATTTAGAGGAATAAATATTTAAATCATTTAAATTGATGTTTTAGTTAAATATTCCCCTAAAATCCTTTTGAAAACTCTTTTATGAAACATGGACATGGATAATATATATGTCTCAGTAAAAACTTACACATAAAAAATCTCGGATACTAATGAGATTGAGGAAATAACCATTACATTACACTTTCCTTTAGTCGAGGGTACGTTTAACCTCCTGTATAATGACAATAGTATGTTATTTATTTATACCAGAACCATATTCATATTTATTATATCATGCATGATTCATTTATAACTTTATACTGCCCATTAATAATAATTTCAATGTTAAAGTAACATTTCGGGTAATAATCATTTTCTTTATCGTATGTGTTTTAACTTGTTATTATTGATCGTATCACATAGATCATGATTTACATAATTCCATAATATAAAACATTATTTATATATCATATATATTTAGAATATAAATATGTATAATAGATATATATATGAAATGTAAAACACTATTTACGGAGACGGTAGGTCGTACGTACGCATAAATGTTGTTTCCATTTTCATATCGTATTGAACGGAAGTAAGTTAATGAGATATTTGTTAATACATATATATATATATAAATATATTTACAGTATCATTATTATTTCATATATTACATACTTATTAATAATATATATTTTTATAATCATCGTTTAATGGTGAACGTAGAAATGAATCTCATCGCGTCATAGAGACGGTAAGCTGTACGTACGCATGAGCGACGATATCATTTTATTGATGGGGAAATTGTATGTAATTGGATTTTATATTATATATAAATAATAATTAACTTGTTATATTTACTATTTACATCAATTATACTCATTATTATACCCATCCAAGTAATGAAGTGTTGAATAACAAACTTCACCACGATGTGGAGATGGTAAGTCGTACGTATGCATGTATGGTGACTTTGTCATTCATAGAATGGATAGAATAATGAATATGGTTCTAAAATATTTATAATAACATCACAGTATGTAGAATTTACTAGATTTATTATTTCGTTATGGAAATAACAAATAAAGAGGAAGTGGAAGAAGAAAAGAACTTTGAAAGAGCTGATGAAATAATTACCTCTTCTTCGGGTGATTCCTTTTGATTTGATCAAAAAGGCTCATTATGTTGGATTTTTTATCAAAGTAAGGACTATAGGTAGAATTTAGGGTGGTTGGGGGGATATTTTAGCAGGGTTTGTCTTAGCCAAATGGCTTTGGATGTGTGAAATTAAGATAAGGAGAAGTACCCTTTTATAAGAGAGGTGAGGGGAACTTTAGGAAACGCTTGAAATATTAATTTATTATAAAATGATTTTCTGTTTTTAATATCTTAAAATGGATTTATTTTGATCCTAATATGGGGATGGGTCTAAATATTCTCTACCAATAGGTTTTAGACAAGTTTAGGTCACCATATTAACCTTATCTTTTAGATTTAACTCTTAGTTAAATAGTTTAACTTTAACCATGTATTCTTGTATTTTTATGTTGTATAGTTAATAAAATTACTATAAAATGAAACGATAACCTAAATTGGTTCATTAATGAAATATCTATCATTATATAAGTCATTTTTCCGAACCATAGATTTTTAGGACTATTATATAATTAAATAAAATAGTATTTGTTTTAAAAACTCATTTATGTCAATTTTGACACTATTTAGTATTTGGTTTTTCTGAAAGTCATAAAAACTTTATTTCTTAGAAAAAAAATACATTGAATCAACCCTAACATGTCATATTATTCTATAAAATTCTTTTATGTCATAAAAACTTTGAAATTATATTTATTTTAATATTTATAATACCATTTATTTGATTCTTTCATTAATAAGGTAATTAATGCATCATCATTTTGTCATAAATAAATTTAATTATTTAATTACTAAACATTATAAATAAATTACCATGATGTATAAAATCGTTTTATCTTTCTAATTAATTTTTATAGTCGAATTTATCTTATGTATAACCCTATATTAAAAATGTTTTAGTTATTAAAATTTGAATTTTACACTCTTAACTCTTCTTTAAATAAAATAATAATACATGTCCTAATCTAATCCAAGTGGATAAAAAAGGTTCATATTTTATTTATAAGGTTGATTTTGGTCTAAATATACTTATAAAATAGAACTAGGACGTGTGTTAGGGTAATTATAATATCATTTTTACCTTTAATTTCCATATTTACTTTTAACCGTGGTAAATAAAATTCAAAAGTTACTATTCACCAAAAATTATTTTCATCCTATTGAACCACATTTTACTTACTAATTTCAACCATGTCTCTCATATTCTTGAAATTCAATTCACAAAAGTGGTAAAATTACATTTTATGAAAATTTGCAAATGTGCCTAGAAGGTGGGTAAAAGACGGTAAAAAGTTCAATAAAATTTTATACATCTAATATTATTACAAAATGGATCCAATGAATTGCATTGAACTTATATTGTTATTATTTATATATTTTTACTTAAAATAAATTTAAATAAAATAAATAATTATTTAAATAAAAAGTCGGTTTTAAATAATAACGCAGTGTTTTTCACTATTCATCAAAAATTGAAAGTTTTCAGAAAAATACCAAAAATTCACCATAAGATAATTTTGATATTAAGAATTAAAAAATTAAGTCTATTTTACCAAAATAAAAACACATAAGTGGACTTTATTAATTTAAAATCAATTCTCGTTGTCAAAACCAAAAAAAAAGGTTTTTTAAAAAGTAAAAACTATCAAAAGATTCACATTTGTTTGTGTCCAATTTAAATGTGTAATTGCTTATAATGACCTACATTGTAATAAACCATAAAAATATAATCTAAATATACTTAAAAACATTTAAATGTATAATTTAACACTATAAATTATTTTTATTAAAAAAATTCAATTAAAATTTTAGTATCTTTCGCTATTCATCAAAATATGAAAGTTATTAGAAAACCCCCAAAAATTATCTAAACTAAATTTTTATGTCCCGCTTCTAAATAAGATGTTGATTTGGTAAAATTTAATATAAAATTGTCAAATATTTCATTTAAAAAGGGTTCACCATTAATAAGTGTTAAAATCACATTTTTTTTAAAAATACTTCTTTTGTCTGAAAAATTGAATTTTTCCTTATATCATGTCTAAGAAACACAAAATATGAATGTTAAAATTATATAGGATATATATATAATTCAAAATTCAGTTAATACTCTTCATAACCACTTTTAAAACAGCTAGTTTGATAGGTCGTGATAAACTTGAACTTGGTGTTGTTTGTAGCGCAAGCTTTTGAATTACTTTAAAGAGATAACGTACTATGAAATCTTGAGGTTTTATATTATGACTTTTGAGATTAAGTTCAGTGATTATTATGATCTGTTATTCTTTATCCCATGAAATTATATCATGATCTTCCATATGCTAGATAATATTTTCAAATGTTATGTTCTTATGTCGTATGAGTATGATATGATTTATATCTCCCTTGTTTTTCCTTACTAAGCATCTAATCTCTCTCTTTTATATGTTTTTCCCCAAGTCATGAAGAAGTGTACAAAGTAAGATATGTCAAAAGGGGGTCATGTTATGAAGATATAAGTGGGAGAAAATGTATATGTATTACGAACCGATTGTTTATGTTTTCAAGTTTCTAAAGACACTAAACCTATACGGTCTTGGTGTGGTTTTGTGATATTTTTTAATATATATTCCTCAATTTTTAAGTAATATTAATGTATTTAAAGTATGGTCTATCATAAGAAATGGTTTATTAAAGAATAAGATGATAAATCCTGAGTAATGGTTCAAGAATAAATTTGGATGATTGAAGTGTATATGTTTTTTAATTCAAAGATTATGTTATACGAATCATGAAATATATAATTATTTTTAGTATAAGTTTTCATTAATGATTTAAAAGGATATTTTGAATGGTTCTTGTGAATTAGAAAATTTATTTAATGGAAAATTGATATTTTCATTAAGGTAATTTAACTCTTAATTTGTTCTAGAAGTTGAGAAATTTGGGTTTAGCTTAGACAAAGAGATGATTGGTATGGATATAGTAAATTGTATAGTACTTATTACCATGTAATTAATTACCTATTTTTTCACAAAGTGGTCTATGTTATCATGAATGAAGTTTTAATTTTTTTTTTGGATTTAAGGATTATATCCATTAATATTTTGAATAATAAAGCATGTATATTTTCAATAAGGATTTATGGTAATTCAGGTTATTACCATGTTATAAGAGAATACATGATGAATGTATTCACATGTTTGGTATGTGAAAAATAATATATACTTTATGATATATGGGGGATCAATTTTAATGTTATTTTAATAAATTTAGTGACTTTATTTCTAAATTTTTAGACTTTTATCTTTTAGAAGTTTTATAAGGTTATCCATATATGGAATTGTGTATGTTAAACTTCAGATGAGATTTAAGAGATTAAATTATTATCTCACCATACGAATATTTAGGCATATTTGATAACATGTTCTGACCAATTTGTTATGATAAAGATAGATCTAATAACCTATTATTATATTTAGGGATCTCATGATATGTTAATGCTTCAGGAATAAAAAATCCAACTTTATTTCTTAGAATAAGATATGAAGTAGAAATTGATTGAGGCACAAAAAAAGTGTTAGATTGTGCTGAAATCAAGTAATTATGTGTTTTCATGAAAATTATAAAATTTTAGGAAAAGGTTCTTGAAATAAAATGTTTTCTGGTTATCGTCATTTTTTGATGATATCAGTGACCTTTTTCAATCCTCTTTGGGTTATGAATTTATGATCAATAGCCTTCTCCTAACCATTCTCTATATTACTCTCCATCAAAACTTGATAGCTATATTTCTCTTCCATGTCTAGGTTTTCACTTTTCACCTATGTTCTTCTATTTGGAAACCTAGTTATGAGTTAATTTTGGTAACTGTTATGTTTCTAAATTTCTATTTTTAAAGGAAGTTTTAGTATTTATTTTTAAAATGTGGGTTTATATGAAAGGAACCTTAAAGTATTAAACCTTTGATAACATAAATGAATTTAGAAGGTTAAATTTATTTCAAGGGGTTATAATGTAACACCTTGAGGTTTTATGAATTATTTTTTTCAAATTAATTTAATATTTTTTATATTTTTTCATTTCACACAACACTGAATATAGAATGTGTTATATGAAAGCACCAAGTTATTATTGCTTTTTACACAACAAAAGGTTGATTTATTCTATATGAAACACTTATATTAGCTTTCGTTATATGCAACACTATGTTTGTCTTGTGTTATACACAATTTCGAGTTCCTTCGATAACACGCATGACATACAAGACCTAGTTTTACCAAACTAAAATGTATTATTAATATTATTATAATTGTAACCTATCCATTCGAATAGTTAATATGAATAAGATTGATTAAATTATGAAAATATGGTTTATTCATGTATATAATAAAAATTATTTGGTAACCAATTAACTATAAATGAAAATAAAACCCTTTTGAAAATATACGAAATCTTTTCCTGGAAAACTTATTTATGCAATAAAACACATTTTACCTCAATAAATTAATTCAAAAAAATTTATAAATGATTTTAATGAAATATATAAATATTATATTCAATAAAATATTTAACTTTCATCTTATTTTTTTTCTATACAATGATAATAATAAATCCAATTTTCCACATAAAGATATATATTTTTCTAAAAGGTAATTTATAGGCTTTTAATGGTATACCTATTTTAAACATAATTTTTAAACATTTCTAAATTTTATTTGAAAAAATAAAAAACATTTTTTAATTGTAATATCGATATTTACTTTGGTGTAATTTTTTGTATTTTTCTTAGAAGTTTTATTTTTTGGATGAATAGTGAAAAATACTGAATTTTATTTGAAAACGGCATTTTCTTCTAATTTATTTATATCATAAAATTATATTTTAAATTTGTTTTAATATATATTTAGGTAAATTATAAATATATTAATATAATTTATTTCATTGGAATAAATTTAACATTAAAATTGTATATAAAAACATTTCAAACTTTTGAACTTTCTACTTTAAAACCTCATTGTCTCATCCCGTCTACGAGATAAATTCTAAATTAATTTATACCACTTATGTGATTATAATTTGGAAAAATTTATTAAATATTTTTAATAATATTAATTTATAATTTCTAGTAATTTCAACTTATTTTTTTACCTAAAAGAGTAATGAAAGTAATTAAAATTAATTACATCGATTAAGTTAGAAAAAATTTTACTTAGTAGTTAAACTTTAACTTAAGGGTCCAAAAAACCTAGAAAAATGTCCAAAACCCATTTTATGGACATATTTATAACATATCCTACCTTTTATAAAAAAAATAGACCATTATTAAAGGCAAATTATGCATGGTATACCTCTCAATAGTGTTTACCTTTTTATATTTACAAGAATATCACTCCTCCACTATAAAAGGGCACTCCCTCCCCCAACTTATTTACACCTATAAATCCATTTTTCATAGAAAAACACTTCCAAAATCTCCTCCAAAATTCCCTCCATTAATCCTATAGGCATAAATTTGGGAATAAATATAATCAAGGAATCACTTTGGTGCAAACCAAAAGGAGTTACCCAAAGAAGAGGTAGCATCCTTCAATAAGAACATTTGTTTTATTTCATTTACCAACACATCAATTATTCTTATTCCATTATTATATAACAATATAAGTATACTAGATATAATTATATGTTGTTATGTTAATGTTTTGACATATTCCTACACACACACCCATCAAATGAGATACATAATCATCATTCGTGTGTATGGCAGACTACCCCTTGTGAACTGATGTCATTCGTTATTTCATTACCACATCTCAAGGTTGGAAATAATGATGGAATTACTATTTTTATATTATATATGTGATATTTATTATGTAATTATGCTTTTGGAATTATTATATAACATATACCTTAATAATTTCCATTTTTGGGAATGCGATAACTTCGTTTGTGGACATGTGGACTACCGCCTCCTCAAAACGATGTGATTCATTTACACTTTACATGGAATATATTAAGTATGGGTTTAGTAAATTTATATTATATATATTAATTAATAATTATAAATTAATTATAATATATATATATATGTCATTTACTTTATTTCTTTCAATATGATAAGAAAACGGAAACAACGTTCATGCATACGTACGGCCTACCGTCTCCATAAACAGTGTATTCCATTAATATTTAAAGATATTATAGATTATTATAAATAATTATATATTAAATATATATGATATTTAAATAATGTTTTAAATTATATAAATAAGTTAATCATGATATAATTAATAGTATCAAGAATAACAATTCAAAACATGTGCAAAAAAACAAAGCGGATATTACTCAAAATGTAAATTTAACATGAAATTGTTAATAAATGGGTACTAAAAAGTCACAATAAAATAATATTTGTTATGATATATAATATTATTTTTCTTTGGTATATTTATAATAAACTTATATTTGTTATACATGAGTTTTTAATGTGTATGAATAAATTCAAGACTTAATGTAAGGGTTTTCTCAACTCGCTTTTATTTATGTGAGATATATGGTATTTTCACCATTTATTCTTGTTGTGTGGTGTATATACTTACCTATGAAATTTTATACAATTAATTTCATTTATTTAATGATATTAAAAAATTTAATTGATTTTATTCTTTCATGGGGATCACAATTCAATAGTTACTCAAGTAGTAAGGGGATTTCTGGTCTCACTTTTATTTCTATGATACCTATTCTTTATTTTCCACTTGTTTATTTTATGTGTTTTATGTACTTCCCATGAATTTATTATATGATCCATATCCTTAATTTTATGGGTATTTACATATCCATTTTATGATCTCTATTTCATGGGGTTTATGGTTTGAAGTTATCAAATCTGTAAAGTCATTTTGTCTTAATTTTCCTTCTTTAAGATACATGCCATGTTATGCACCTATATTATTATATGATATGTATATAATACCCTATGAAATGTTATATAATGAATATAATTATTTTAATGGTATTTTAATACTCATTTAATGTTATTATTTAATGGGTATTATGATTCAAAGTTACCATAGTGATAATAGTTTATTGTTGCAATCTCATCATTTATCAGGATTGTTTATTATTATACTTCCATTGACTAAATACTATGATCCATTTCTCAATAACTCTCATTAATTTTCTTATAATATATTTATTAATTATATATTAAATTAATGGTACAATTTTTTCACAATTGTATACTTAAGATAATAAAGAATATATTTTTAAGAAAATACGACTTTATTTCTCTTCATTAGAAGATCTGTTTTATTCAAAACCCATGTTTTCTAAGAATGTTTTCAAAAATGATTTTAAATGATATTTTAAGATTATTTAAAATTATATTTTAAGATTATTTTAAAATAAAATTATTTAAATTATTTTAAAATCATCATTTATAAGTTTTCAAAACCATTTTTGAAGAAAAAGTTTTTCAAAATGTTTAATGTTTTAAAAATCATTTTTCAAAATAGAAAGGATATTTTCTTCAAGAAATGTTTTAAATGATCCTTTGAAAATTATTTTCCATATAATATGAAATTATTTTTCATATTTTCTGATTTATTTGGGATATTATATAAGGAAACCATTCTTATTATTTCTCTAAATGGTTTATGATTATAATGACAAGTTGCTTAAAATCCCCATTTCTCTTCCATAGGTAATACCATGATAAAATGATTGTGAAACCCAATTCATTTCACAGGTTATTATATTATGAAATTATTATTAAACCTATATATTTTCCATAGGTTATGATAATATGTAATTTTTTTATACCCATTTCATTTCATGTGTTATAATATGATTTTTATGAAGCCCGTCTCTTTTTATGGGTCATGATTAGATGAATGTTTTATTATCTTGTGGCACATGTATATTTGATTTAATTATGTGATGGATTTGACCTATATCTCTCAATAATGAATTGGGTATATATTTATATCATATTAGATAAACATGTTTGGAATATGGAGTAAACTTGGTTCAATAAAGGACTTCATCCACAAATATAGTCTTGGTATAGAACCTTGACTACTAAGATAGTATTGGGAGTGAACCTTGAATACTAATATGGTATTGGGAGTGAATCTTGACCACTAATATGGTTTGGTTAGTTAACCCATTCTGCTGTAAGGAAATTCTTGTGATTATTTATGGTGGTTTTTCCCACCCATTAGTTGAATCCTCTATGAAGTTCCTTGATGAGTTTTGGTAATGATATTTGACTTATGGGGAATGATTTTATATGATTATGTGTTTTCAAAAATTTCATGTCTTATTCCTATGTTATTTTTTCATGGATTATTCTCTTGATACCCTTATGATTCATGCCTTATGAACTTCCAATATTTATTCCATGACTATTTAATATGATATTTTATATGTAGGGTATGATATTTTAATGTTATGATCATGTTCTCATTCCCTTATGATCATGAATATGATTATATGTATCCCTTTTTAACCCTTAATGAGCATCTGAGCTCACTATTTCATATGTTTACTTTCCCATGATATAAATAATGGTTTTAAGTAGGAGTACTAAATGGGAAGATCTTTGTGGAAAACATTGAAGATCTTTCACCAGACTAGAGGATTGTGTTCCAAGTTTCCAAAGGAACTAAACTACTATGGTCCTCAAGCATATACTTTTTTAATATTATAAATATTCATATAAAATTATTTAGTATCAATGTATGTTAATTTTGGGTCACTATATTTTTTATCAAAGGAATTTTTTAGTCAACTTTTGGAAATCATGATGAGAAAACTTTAGTGATATACCTAGGATATTTCTAAGGGTATATCTAAGTATGTATCTAAGGATAAGCATAAGGTGTCATGTATTTAAAAGTAGGTTTCATGATTTAGGAATCCTATAAGTAAATTTTCATGATTATGAAGTTTTCTACTATAATAAGTGTTTCTCGCACTATGCTTTCTGGTCTTGGTCAATAACATGAACTATAAGGAAATGGGTTAACATTGAATGTTTAATATGTGTAAAGTATGGTCATTATAAAAATTTATTTCCAAAGTGTAAATATAATTAATATAATGAAGTATGTGGTACGAGTATTAGTTATACTGTTGAAGATAAAGAGACCGCAAATAACATGTGAAAGGTATGGGATGTTCTGACAGTATTTTTTACATTAAACGTAAGATGTATGATTATATTGAGGTTGAGGAACCTTAAGACATGATTTTAATTTCATATTCTTGGAAAGGGGTATTAAAGAATAATATTATAAATCTTGAGTAATGGTTTAAGAATAAATTTGTATGATTGAAGTGTATATGTTTTGTAATTTTAATATTATGTTATATGAATCATGAAATATATAATTATTTTTATTATACGTTTTTAATTAAATATTTAAAATGAGTTTTTCAATGATTCTAATGAATTAAATCTGTGATTTAATGGAAAAGTGATACATTTATTAAGGTAAGGTAACCCTTAATGTGTTCTAGATGTTGGGGAAAAAATTATCTTGGATAAAGAGATAATTGATACAGATAAAGTAAATTGGATAGTATTGATTACCATGGAAATTATTATTGATTTGTTGACAAACTGGTCTATGTCATCATGGATGAATTTAATTTTTTTATTTAATAAATATATCCAGTAATCTTTGGAATAATAAAGAATGCATATTTTCAATAAGGATTTATTATAATTCAGGTTATTACCATGTTTTGAGAAAATACATGATGAATGTATTCTCATGTTTGGTGTGTGAAAAATAAGAGATAATTTATGATATCTGGGGAATCATTGTTAAGTTGATTTTGAGAAATTTAGTGACCTTCCTTATAAAGTTTTAAACTTTCATATTTATGAAGGGTTATATGTTTAACCATATATGGGATGGTGTATGTTAAAATTCAGATGCGATTTTAGAGATTAAATATTATCTCCCCATATGATGATTTATGCATATTGGATAACATGTGAAAACCATTTTTTGTGATAAATAAAAATAGAATGACCTATAATTATATTTATGTATCTCATGATCTTTTAATGATTCAGGAATAAAACATTCACCTTTATTTATTCGAAAAAAGACATGAAGTGGAAATTTATCAATGAACGACAAAGGGTGATATAATGATGAAATCAATTATGTATGTCTTCTCATGAAAATTATTCAACTTTAGGGAAAGGATATTTAAATAAAATTTTGTCTTCTTATCATTATTTTTTATGATATCAATTAATTTTTTCAATCCTCTTTGGGTTATGGTTTTGTGATCGTTAACTTTATACTAACTATATTCTCTATCACTCTCCATCAAAACTTGATAGTTAGATTTCTCTTCCATGTCAATGTTTTCACTTTACACCTATGTTCTCCTATGTGTAAACCTATTTATTAGTTACTTTGTATAACCGTTATGTTTCAAATTTTCCCTTTTTAATGGAAGTTTTATATTTATTTTTACAATGTGGGTTTCTATAAAATGAATTTTCAAGTATTAAACCATTGATAACCTATAATAATTTGGAGGGAGAAATTCATTTTAATGGGGGTAGAACGTAACACCTAGAATTTTTATGAATTGTTTATTTTCGAATTAATTTAATCTTTTTGATATTTTTCATTTCATATAACACTGAATATTGTTTATGTTATATGAAAGCACCAAGTTATTCTTGATTTGTATGCAACACCAAGTTGATCTTACACTACACGCAACACTTATATTATCTTATGATATATGAAACACTATGTTTGTCTTGTGTTATACACAATGTCGAGTGCCTTCGATAACTTGCATGACATTCAAGACCTAGTTTTACCAAACTACAATGTACTATTAATATTATTATAGTTGTAACCTTATCATTATAATAGTTGTTATGAATAATATTAATTAAATTATTAAAATATGGATTAAATATTTATATAATAATAATTATTTGGTGTAAAATTAACTATAAATGAAAATAAAACCCTTCTGAAAATATAGGAAATCTTTTGCTGGAAAACTATATTTATACGATCAAAAATGTTTTACCTCAACAAATTAATTAAAATTTTGGATAAATGATATTAATGAAATATATATATATATATATATATATATATTCTATCAAATATTTTATGTTCATCTTATGTTTTTTCTAGACGATAGATAATAATTGAACCAATTTTACACATAAAGATATATATTTCTCTAAAAGGTAATTTTACTTACTTTTAATGGAGCACCTATTTTAAATATAATTTTTGAAAATTTTATAAATTTTATTTCAAATAATAAAATTATTTTTTAAAATAAAAAATATCAAAATTTATATTTCATTAATTTTTTTTATTTTTCTGAGAAGTTTTAATTTTTAGACAAATAGTGAAAATATTGAATTTTAATTGAAAATTTCATTTTCTTCTAATTTATTTCTATAGTTTATTTATATTTGAATTTTTTTAAAATATATTTAGATCAATTATACATCTATTAATAAAATTTAGGTCATTTAAATCAATTTCACCATAAAATTGGATATAAAAACTTTTCATACATTTGAACTGTTTACTTTAAAAACTCGTTGTCTCATCCCGTTGATGGGATTAATTCTAAATTAATTTCTTAAATATATATGATTAGAATTTAGAAAAATGGATTCCATATTTTTAATTAGAAAAATTTATAATTTCTATTTAGTTCAACTTAGTTTTTGACCAAAAATATTAGTGAAATAATTAAAATTAATTACAATGATTAAGGTAAAATGAGTTTACTTAGTAGTTAAACTTTAACTTAAGGGGCCAAATAACCTATAAATAGGTCTAAAAGAGATTTTATGGAAATATTTAAACCATGTACTACCTTTTATATAATATGGACTATTTTTAGGCACATGATGTAAGGGATACCTCTCAATACAGTTTACCATTTTATATTTACAAGAATGTCACTCATCCTCCACTATAAAAGAGAACTCACCCCACTCACTTATCACACCTCTCAATACCTTTGGATCGGAAAACCCCCACCAAAATATAATCACAAATTCCATAACTTCAAAATAGATGCCTCATGTATTGTATAAATCCAACCAAGAAATCCCTTTGGTGAAAACTAAAAGGAGTTACCCAAAGAAGAGGTAACATCCTTCAATAAGAAATTTTGTTTTATTTCTTTCTACACCACTTAAATTATTATTATTAAATGTTTATATAATAACCTTAGTATCCTAAATATAATGAGATTTTTTATTCTATGTTTTTTATTAACACCTACACACACTTCCATCAAATGGGATATGCAATCATCGTATGTGTGTATGGAGAACTACTGCCTCGTAAACCGATGGCGTTCGTTCTTCCATTACCACCTATCAAGGTTAATAATAATGATGTAATTAATTTTTTTTATGATATATATTATATTTAAGATTCATTTATTCTTATTTAATTATTATATAAAATTCACCATCATGATTTCTATTTTTTTAGAATATGATAACTTTGTTTGTGGACGTGTGGACTATTGTCTCCTCAAAACAATGTTATTCATTGACACATTACATATAATGTATTAAGTATGGATTTTGAAAATTTATATGATATATATGATATAATAATTATAATGGTATGATAATATATATATATATATACACATATATTTCATTTACTTTCTTCCTTTCAATACGATAAGAAAATGGAAATAGTGTTCATAAGTATGTACGGCCTACCATCTCCATGAACGGTGTATTCCATTTAATATTTATATCTTTCATATATTATTATAAATACTTATATACTTAATATATAATATATTTAAGTCATTATTTACATTCATTAAATATTTTAATCATGATCTAAGTAAGATGATCAAGAATAACAAGTCAAAACATATACAAAAAAACAAAGTGACTATTACATGAAAATGTAACTTTAACATGAAATTGTTAATAAATGAGTAATACAAAGTCATAATAAAATTATATATGGTATAATATATAATAATATGTTTCTTTGGAATATTTTTAATAAACTTATATTTATTATAGTGTATTTTTTAATGTGTATGAATAAAGTCCATACTTAAGGAAAGGGTTTTCTCATCTCACTTTTATTTTGGTGAGATATATGCTATATTCACTACTTATTATTATTGTGTAGTTTATATATATCCTTATGAAATTTTATATCATGAATTTCCTTTATTTTATTATATTAAAATTTTCAATTTATGTTATTCTTTCATGGGGATCATGATTCAAAAGTTACTCAAGTATTAAGGGGGCTTCTAGTATCACTTCTATTTCTACGAGACTTATGTCTTATTCACCACTAATTTATTTTTTGTGGTGTATATACTTCCCATTAATGTATTATATGATCATTAACCTTAAATTTATGGGTATTTAAATATCCATTTTATGATCTCTATTTTATGGGGTTTATGGTTCAAAAGTTACAAAATTGGTAAAGTAATTTTGTCATAATTTTCCTTCTTTGAGATACATGTCATGTTATAAACCTATATTATTATATGAGGTGTATATAATACCATTTAAAATTATATATCATGAATATTATTCTTTTAATGATATTTTAGGTTTCATATAATGTTATTATTTCGTGGGAATTATAATTTAGAGTTACCAAAGTAGTAACAGTTTATTACTTCAATATCATCATTTATTGGGATTTTTTATGATTATGATTCCATTGAGGAAATATTATTATCCATGTCTCAATAAATATCATTAATTTTATTCACTTATATTTATTAATGATATATTAAATTAATGGATCCATTTTTTCACTCTTTTTTACTTAAGATAATTAAGACTTTTTTTAATAAAATCAAACATTATTTCTCTTCGGTCAGAAATCTGTTTTATTCAAAAAACATGTTTTCTAAAAATGTTTTCAATTTTTTAAAATTATATTTTAAGATTATTTTCAAATAAAAGGATTTAAATGATTATAAAATATCCCTTTATAAGTTTTTAAATCTATTTTTAAAGATAAAGGACTTCAAAATGTTTTAAATTGGAAAGGATATTTTCCTTAAGAAATGTTTTAACTGATCCTTTCAAAATTATTTCCCATATAATATGAAATACTTTGATATATTTTATGATTTATTTTGGATATGATCCAACTATACCATTATTATTCTTTATCTAAATGGTTTATGAAACCCGTTTCTATTCCATAGGTTATACCATGATAAAACGCTTGTGAAAACTGCTTCCTTTCATAGGTTATTATATGATGAAATGATTATGAAACCTATATATTTTCCATAGGATATTATAGGATGAAATATTTTTTATACCCATTTCATTTCATGGGTTATGATATGATTTTTTATGAAACTCGTCTCTTTTTATGGGTCATGATGATATGAAAGTTTTATTATCTTGTTGTACATATATGTGTGATTTAATTATGTGGTGTTTGGGGCCTATATATCCCTCAAATTAATTGGGTAAATTCTTATATATTATGAGATATACATGGATGTAATAGTTATTGAACTCAGTTCATAAAAAGACTTTTTTCACTAAAAAGGTCTTGGGAGTGAACCTTGACTACAAATATGGTCTTGGGAGTGAACCTTGACTATTAAGATGGTCTTGGGAGTGAACCTTGATTACTAATATGGTTTGGGGAATAAACTAATTACACTATAAGTAAATGGTTGTGATTTGGTATGGTGGTGTGTCCCACCGAGGAGGTGAATCCCCCATCAAGTTCACTGATAAGTTTTGGAAATGAGCCTTGACCTATGGGGAATGATTTTATATGCATATGTGTCTGCTATTATTCCATGTCTTATTCTTATGTTATGATTTCATGGATTATTCTCTTTATTCCCTTGTGATTCATATCTTATGAACTACCAATATTTATTCCAAGACTCTATTATGATCTTTGATATTCAGTGTATAATCTTTTAATGTTATGATCTTGTTCTCATACCCTTATGCTCATGATTATTCTTACATGTCTTCAGTGTTTACCCTTATTGATCATCTAATCTCACCCTTTATTATGATTCCTTTCTATAGGATATGAAGAAAATTTTAAGTATGAGTACTAAATGGGAAGATCTTTTTGGAAAACATTGATAATATTTCACTAAACTAGATGATTGTATTTCAATATTCAGAAGACACTAAACTATTGTGATCATTGGGCATGTACTTTTGTAATATGCTAAATATTAATCTAACATGATATAATATCCATGTATCTTAAGTATGGGTCACTATAATTCTCCCTATGATTAATCATTTAATCACTCTCCCCCTTTTTAAAAAAAATCTCCCCCTTTTAGAAAATTAGGAACATTCCATGGAAAACAACGATATCTTATCCCATTTCAAAATAAGGATGTAGTATCAAATTTTGTACACAAAACTAAAGAACACTTCTTTGGAAGTTCACAAAATAGTGGTTGTATGGAAAAACATTTAAATTATTGAGAAAAATAATACCTCCCCATAAATATAAATTTAAATAGTGGAGTGTGGGTCCCTTATCCAACTCATCTATTTAGAGTATTCTATGAGAATGAAAGAGAAATTAAATTCCTTCCAAAATTTTCCTTGGGTAGTACCTTGGTCATAATACCAGTTACTTTATATTGAGTAAACACAAACTCTAACTTCACAAAATTTTTATTCAGCTTCTCCCTGAATAAATAATATTTAATTTTAATTATATTTTTCTCTAGTGATGAATTATATTTTTTATAATATTTATAGCACTCGAGTTTCCACACTTGATAGGAATAGAATATGTCACTTCTAACCCAATATATTCATGTTTATTCTCATCCATATCAATTGGGTATAATCTTGAGTGGCTATTATATATTTAACCTCCACCATTATTAAATATATTTAATATTTCTTCTTTAGTATCCAAGTGAAAAATAACTTTAAAGATACAATACTCAAATAACGTTTGAATTTCATTCATCCACTGAACCTAATCAATATGAATTTTTATAGCCTAAGATTTGTTGTTGTGGAGTACTATAATAAAATAGTAAAAAAGCCCATAGTGTGGTTAATATAATAGATTATTCATCTCACAACTTGTATATAGATATCTTGAAAAAATATTTAATATTAGGAAACTTGAAATGTGGAAAATATGATCCATGTTCAAGTGTCTATCAAGTATATAAAAATCAAAATGACTTACCTATAAAAAATTATATCGACCTCCTTGAATTCCATATCCTTTAACAATGTCATACACATAACAATTGTAGTTTTCATTTACCTTAAATAATCTATTTAAAACATTTTTAACAACTCCTAGGAATATTTTGTTTCAGAAAAAAATTTACATTCTTTATTTGGATCTCCTACATGCCTAGGAAAAATTAAAACACACCAATAAAATACATTTTGAATTCACAGATCATGAATTCTAAAACCTGATTTCATTATAAAACACATGAGCCTACAAAAATGGTTTTTTATAAATAAATAATTACAAACATAAACTTATATTTCTACTTATTTATGTATAGGTTATAATCAACCCTTCCTCTTTGAAAAAAAATCCTCTTTATGTTTTGATATAGTCATGAGTATCGGGCCCTGGGTGCTTGTATTAGGCCATAGAAGGCCTTATTTAACTAGTACAATTTTTTCATACTTATAAATTATAAATACATTTGGTTTATCAATATATAACTCCTATATAATGACTCAATTCAATAATGTTTATTTGATATCCATTTGATACACTTTGAAGTCTCTTTTCACTACCATATCCAAAAAAAATCATATGTTTTCAAGAAAATCCATGGGTAAAAAATTCTCATCCACATCAATTCCATCTATTTTAGAATATCCCTTTCATAATATATATTTTTTATTCCTTGTCACTTTTCCCTCTTTATTTCATTTATTTAAAAAAATAATTTTGGTTCTAACAATATTTTTTGTATTTCAACCTTGGAATAACTACCCAAGTCTTGTTGTATTCAATTTGGTCAAGCACATCATGAATCTACTTGACCTAATGATCATACATAGTATCCTCTTAAAATGTTTTATGTTCTACATAGGATAAATAATATTATTTTTACTAAGTTTTCATCCTATTAGTTTGAACCAAGGTTGTTAAGCCTCTAACAATATTATTTTAATTGATTTATTCTCTATTATATTTCCTATTAAGAGCTATTTTTTACACTAAATTTTCTTCATATTCAAAGTATTCATCCAGGTATTGTACATACCATTGATCTCCCCCTATGCTTATGAATTTATCATCACCTTCCTCTTCAAAAAAATGGACTATTTTTCAATGAATTCAGCTCACCACTTTATAAATGTTCTCACCTATTTTAAAAAACTTCTCATTTTTAATCACTATTACATATTGAATTTAAACTATATTCCTAATAATTTTATTATATCACATATAAAATTTTATTTTGGATGAACATATAATAAAATTGAATTTATCACCATGAGAGTAGAACTTACTATTCTTCTCTTTATTGAGAATAAAACATTTACTCCCAAACACTTGAAGTTACTTGAGTGTTGTATTGTTGTTGTCCTAGATTTTTTAAGAATTATTTTATTCATTAGGACACAACAAGGCCCTATTTAAAATATAAAGAATGGTGAGAACCACTTTCTTACAATATTTCTCTTATAGGTTCTTTGAAATAAGCATGGTTCGATCCATATTATTATTATTTGATTAATCCTCTGAATGACTCTATTTTTTTAGGGTCCCTCACCACTGACACTTGATGCTAAATTATTTGTTTTTTAAAATATTTTTTAAACTAAATTTTAGTAAAAAAAATTCCATTTTTAGTATAGATCTTCTAAATTTATAACCCCAACATCTTTTTTTCTAGCCTCTAATATAAAGTAATTCGTTTAAACACCTTAGTTTGGAGGGTGATCACTATATCCAAACAAGCCTAATATATTCATTAATGAAAAAAACCAAGTACCTTTTCCCATGTAAATATTTTGGTTACATAGGACTACGTGCAGCCACATGAACAAACTTGATTAGCCTCGATGATTTTATTTTCTTTCTCTGATAGGAATTCTGCATAATTTTTACTTTTTAATAAGAATAACATTTATTATTGTGATCATATGTGAGGTTGGGAATATCTAAAGCTACTTTATTATTCACCAGATTCTAAAATTATTTTTTTCTAAAATGGTTAAGTTTTTTTTCAAAAGTTTTTTCTCCTATTTGGATATAATGCACCTATCTTATTCCCCATCAATAAGATAAAGGTTCACATTCATACTCTGTCCTTGAAAAACTAAAAAACCATCTCTTCCTTTGATAGTGTATGATTTATTATCAAAATTCGATTTAATCCCTAAGTTACATAGATATTTTACATTAATTAATTTATAACTAAAAACATCAACCAGTAAGACTATCATACACTTAATGTCTTTTCCACCAATATTTTCCTTTCCAGGGACAATAATTTTGAGTCCTTCATCATTTCCAAATGGTAAAAATGAATCCTTGTCATATTTGATACCAGTGACAATTACTTTAATTACCCTCATGTACGAAGTACACCCACTATCTTGAATCCAATTTCCATACCTATCGCTATCCTTCAATGAAATTTGGGCTACATTAGCCTTATCATATTTTCTCTTCTTGACCCAAAACTTCTTGAAAATTTTAAATGATGATGTACAAGATTGTTTCACCTATAGCTATAAGAATTCATCTTCATTTTTAAAAACTAAAAATCTATTTTGAGTTTTCATCTTTTTTTATGACACCTTCAGTTATTGTTTTTTACGTCTCTTTTCTCTTTTGCAACCTTTATGTGCACCTTTGATGAATAATAACTCTCCTTATACCTAATTTTTTCATATAAAAAATAATATCAATTAAAAAAATAAGATAAAGAGGAAATTTCCTTGCCTATTTTTAGTGACCATACTCCCTGAAATATATTTTTTTAACAGAGAACATGTATTGAGCATACCCTAACTTCCCATAAAAATAACACACATTATTTTTTGTGTCATGTTTTTACCCTTTTCTCCATGAAAAATAAACTCTTTTTCTTTGTGGAAATAAACATTCCTTCTATTTGTTAGTTCTTGAGGCTTTGTATCAAACTTTAATGATACCTTCTTATGATCATGCTCTATAACTAATTTAATTTTTTCTTTAAAATACTACACTTGTGTGATAACAAAAACTTCTTCAGTAGACACCTTGTGAGCTTTCTTAGTGGCTAGTGCACTTTAACTCCCTGATGTCATTCCAAGAGTAATAATTTTTTCTTGGTCAACACACTTTTTTCACCACATCATTACTCATCCTTTAAGATATTAAATTTTTTGACATTTTTTATTTTAAAAATAGTTATACCATTAAGGATTTGGGTCTATTCTTTAATTTTGAGTCTAATCTCAACATATTTCTCTATGATACTAGAATTTACAGATCTAATTTTTTTTAATTTATTCTTTCAATTATAACATTATTTCTTCATTTTATTTCATTTATATCTTGGATTCATGTAAAAATCCATTTCCCTTATTATATCTTGCTCTCCAAATATCTATTTCTTCAAGGTATACTTCATGTTCTACTTCAAGATTAATTCTATTCTTGATTCCATTTTTTTCTCCATTATTATACTCAACTTGTAGCCTTTATATAATAGTCATTATGAATTCTTCATCAATGTCTCTACACTCATATACCTCCCCTAATTTATTCTCTTCTAAGATTTCTCCTTTATGAGATAATATATATTTACTTTTGAATAATTTCCAATGTTGTTTTATTCTAATATTTTCATATTAAAAAGGTTTATCCTCTTATTCTTCCTCCTCATCAACTTGAAACTTTTTAGGAAACGTGGTATAAATATTCCATTATTTTACACATCTAAGTAAAGTGAGTAGAATTTTTCCTTTGAATTCTCCTTTACCACTTTTTATATTAGAGTAAAGAAAATACATATTCCCATATACTTATTCATATTCAAGCTCTAACTTCATTAATAGTTTCTTCATAACCTTGAATGCTACTTCTTGAGACTTATCCTTTGACACATCCTCATTATCATTATATTTCAACACATATTCCATTATATTACTATGTAATTTTTCCAACATAACCTTATTTGGATATTTATCTTCAAGTACTGATACCTTACGATTCAAACATGGTGGTATTATCCTTATGATTCTTTTCAAAATTTGTGTATCATCAATAATTTCTCTAACACTATGAGTGTATTATATAAGAATATTAACCTGATCAAAGAAAGTAGCAATGGTTTCATTCAAGATCATTCTTATATCTTAATACTTGTTCAAAAATATTTTTATCTTTACTTCTCAAATTTTTAATCCCCCTTCATATATATTTAAGTTATTATCCTACATATCATGATAAGTTTTTCATGACATCACCTTAGTATAAATAGGGTTTTCCAAGGATCCTCTTTGTGCATTGATCACCTTAGATATAGTATCCAATTCATTATATTCTCTCTTACATAAATCCCCAATTTCCATGCTATTAGAAATACCATTAATAGATTCCATATACAAGTTTATCCCCAATGATGGAAAATCATAACACATCCAATTTTTCCATAGTTATAATTTTATATCATAAAATATAGGTATACTTTTTTGATTGAAAACTGAATCCATGATTCAAATAGAGAGAGAAATTTACACCAAAACCTTATCTATAATACCACTTGTTATACCTATACATGAAATATACCCTAAGAGGTGGTGAATCGAGGTATTTCATGTCTTAATAATTTCTCCTTGATTATGATCTTGTTCTATATTTTATGAGGAATACTCTACTATATTCTTTGAAATCACTCATGAGAAATGAAATCAGAAAATAATAAACACATGAATTTTTACTTTGTTCACCCAAATAGGCTATTCCAAGGAGAATGCATGAAAATGTTTCTATGAGTATAAGACACTAAGAACACTACTTTATTTTATAATACAAAATGGATCATCCTCACTGACCTTGTATATCCATTATCCACAAAATATCTTCAAAAAATTATTATTATTATTCATGATGAGGAATGAACTAACCCTCCTATGATCTTTTTCACTTATATGAAATGTGAATATGAAAATATACATAGAATGGTTTATTACTTCCGTACAAGGCTAATGAATTTAGAATGAGTGAGAAAACTCATGGAGAACCTTTTCCTTTATAATAAATATTCCAAAACCCAAACCTAGACTCCTATTCTTCATTATAGTAATAAACTAAAATCACCTCTCTTTTAATACTATAAAGAACTAAATATATCCTCTTTTACTTTATTTTTTCTTTTTATATTTTTATATTTTTCCATTTTCTAAATTTTCTAGATTTCACATAATAAAATAATTCCATTTCTAAAACATGGAAACATCCATGGTCAATAATAATATTTTTTATACTTTTAAAACTCCATCCAAATTACCTAAAATAATAAAGGTGATTGGGTCTTCAAATTTTGACCAAACCATGAATTTAATATTCATCCTAACTCATATTGATACAACCTCTACATCACCACCTACTCTTCTCCATGAAGTGGTGAATGTGGTCAAAAATGGACCACATAATATGCCTTAATCACTCTTAAAATAATTAAAACATTATGGAATGAACCAATGTTGATTCTTGACTTAATTGTATTCACTCAAAGATATCCAAATAATAAATCATATTTTATAATTTAACAAAATGCATGTAACTACTACTGGACAACCTGTGAAGTTTGGTGAACTCATGGTTAACCTTATGAGGCTTGTCCTAGCCTTACATTCAGATTATAAAACCCTTAGTAAGGTCCTCATTAACCTTATGAAATCATATACCAACCTTATGAATAGATCAAAATGACCTTATGAGGTCTTTTCCCATCCTTATGAGTTAGTTATCTAAACTCATATCATACAAACCTTATAAGATCATGTCCCAAACTTATGAGGTAGTGACCCAACTCTATAAGGTTTCACACCAACCTTATGAGGACACATGCCATCTTACAAGGATATGCATATACCTTACGAGGAAATGCAGAACACTTAAGAAGATATCAACCAACCTTATGAGGATATGTTCCAACCTTAAGAATACATGCACCAACCTTATGAGGATGTGAACTAACCTTATAAAGATTCTATTATGATATATCTCAAACTTATGTGTAGTTTCCTCAATATTGTGTGTATCTAAACTTCCTTTATCTTTTAGAATATTTCTCCAAACTTCTTTTAGACATTGAAATATGAACTTATCACGCTAAAATATAATTCATTAAATATTACTTCCACTTTATTATCAACAAACATAACTCAAAAATCACTCTAGTGGGATTTTTTTCCAATAGTGGTGATAGAGCTTCCGATTGAGAGGACTTTCATTTTAAAAGATCTAGTTTTCCAATTGTAATAGTTTTCTTCTAATATTGTGTGTTCTAAGAGATTATTGGGATATAAATCTATACTTTTGAACTTCTATTTCATGGAAGTCTTGGTGTTAGGTACTTACATTTGATCATCTGATCTATGAGGAACTTAATGATAGAGATTTTTATTATTGACATATATCAAAGAATAACATAGATAGGACTTGTGCTTATAATATTTTATATTTAGTAAGTTATGGGGTTTTATAACTTGGTTCCTTTGGATCTAGGTACTAATACACCTACCACATTGTTATAAAAGTGAATATTTCTTTTTAAGGGAACTATAATATAATTTAATAATAAATTTTAAAGGAGTTTTTGAATTTTAATTTAGAACTTTTCTTATTTTTTTAATTCAATGATTTCTCTCATTTAATTTGGTTCATTTATCTTGGTATAGTGTTAAATTAAAAGTTATTTATTACCACTATATTTTTTTATTATACTTTGAAAAATTTGAATTTATAACTTCCAAACAAATCATTAACTTAACAGGTATAAATTGTTAATTTTTTTTAATATTTTATCCATAACCTCTTGAAGCTAACATAGGGGGACAACATTTTATATAAATTTTTATGTTCTTTGATAATACTTTGTTTCATTATCTAATTGGGTACACTACATAATTTTTTATTTCATATAAAACTCTTAAAAATTCATTTTAATGAAAATTTAGGAGTATATTTCAAATTTATAAATTGAATATGAGATGTTTTAATAAGAATCATATTTTCAACTTCTATTTTTTTAGAATTATTGAAGAAAAATCTTTGACCCGTGATTTTATTCATTTGTGGTTTTAAAAAATTGATGATGAAATATACTTTATTACCCAATAATCTGCCTATTATTTTTGGTGAAAAAGTTGATAATGAAAAGTTGAGTATCCTAAATTCAATAGAAAAGTGTATGGGACTTCGGAGATAAAATTCAGTGTGTTGATTCACTTAAATTATATGGTAATTTTTTTTACATCTTGTTTAGATATGGATTAATTATTTTTTATTTATATCTATTTTCATTTTTATACTCAGTGAACTTGATAAAAATGATCTAATCATAAGGAGTAATTAATCTCACTTCTTGGTAAAATCACAAGGGGTGCCTTGATTTAATTAGCTATAGAAATTTGAGGTAAAATTAGTTATAATCTATGATTATAAAATAAATTAATTCATTAAATGAAAAGTGTGGGATTAAATTATTAGCATAATTATTGTGTTGTGTGATTAGTGAATCATGGTGAAAAGGAAAATTTTAAAGTAAATCATGGTTATGGGAAATAAAGTTTTCTATTATTATTATTGATCTCAATATTGATTATAATTTTTAAAGATTTGAAATTATAATTAGTTATTGTATTTTAGTTAATAGAATGATAATATTTTTCTACTTTTTGTATTTCATGGAGATGTGTGTCTTTTAAAAATTATCAATTTGAATAAGATTTGGATTAATTTTGTTCTTAAATGTTATCTTGTTAAACATTATTTTTTTATTACTTCAGGATAAGTAATTTATTAAGTGTAGGGGATTTGATGTGACTTAATTTTATAAATATATTGAATAGTATTTTTCCCAATTTTTAATAATTTTTATTATAAAATTAGATTTAAAATAATTAATTCCATGAATTTGGTTAATTGTGTTTAGAATTGAAATTTTTTATATTTTTGTGACTAAAACTGAATTTTGTGTACTTAAAATGAAAAAAAAAATTAGTGATTGAATTTTATAATATTTTGTGAAAATTATTTAAATTTTTTTTTAGTTTAAAAAAATTGTGTTTAAAAAATTGAATGTCTTATGGTTTTCATGTTTTAATTTTTAAAATAAAAAAATATGCATAGAAAATGAAATTAAAATGATTACAATTTAAAAAAGAAGTTTCTGTTTTAATTGATTTTTAATAATTTTGGAATTTTTAAATAAAATTTTGCAATGAAATTTATTTATTTCATATTTGTAGAGATATTTTTTTCTAACCTATATAAGAATAAGTTATCTTTTGACTTAGTTATGTAATGTTAAATTCTTTTTCATTTGATATATATCTATATAAATAATCATTTTTCTGGAAGAATTAGAGTTAGAAAAGTTTTCATAAGATCCATTTGGATGACCCCACATAAGATTTAGAATCTACATCAGCTCAAATACAAATAGTTTTCACCATCCCTTATGCATGATTAATCTTATTCCCAAATAACCTATGTAAGTAATTTTATCTAGACTACCTTTTTAAGAAAATATTAATGCATAAGAATGTGATTTAATCAACTAAGTCACATAATAAAAAATTAGGAAGCTCTAATGTATGAATTATAAATAAAACCTTTCATAAGAATCATTAAATTCATTATTTAAGAATCAATAGAAATCCAACATAGCTTTAAACTAAAAGAGAGTGAAAAAAATCTAAAATTAGTATTATATATTCATAAATACCAATTTCAAATCATTTTAATATAAAAGGTCTATTTAGTTGATCTTATACAAATAATCGAATACAAAACTATATATCAAAAATCAGGAAACAAAACTTATTTAGATCTAAGGTTTATTGATTTTATTATACTTAGATAAGTTAAACCATACATGAAAGTTATAGAATTTCAAATTTAAAAGGAAGATATTCAATACATATATGCTTTAAGGACTCTCTAATGATACCTCATTGAAGGATGTGGCAGATATGAACCAATTTCATTAGGATGAAGTTTTTTGAGGTTGTAGATTTGATGTTGTTTATGGTGAAAGTTGGAAAGAACGCATAATTTGGAATGGATGGGGACATCATATTTGATATAGGAAGATTATGTGAAATTTTGGAATTTAATCACATGACTAAAGAAGAAACATTGATACACTAACTAAGATAAAATAAATATCATGAAATTTAAAGCCAAGTGATGAGTAATAAAAACTTACATGAACCATCTGATCTGAGCTTAGATTTCCATAACTATAATATATGAAACTGATAAGATTATGATTTCATTGAATATTTTATGTGGTGGATAATAAATAATATATAAATAAACACTAATTTGTCCTTTTGAAATGTAATTGAGTCTAATGATTTTGACCCAGATACCCAAACAATACCAGATTAGGTTATCATAACACCTCATACATACCTCTCAGTCACCAGTGGCTAGTGTAAATATAGAGGGTTAAATATTACATATGTGTGGAATAATTTTATTGGATTTGGTTCCTTAGAACCAAATTTTTTGTACTTTATAATAACTTGTATTCATTTTTTTTAATATTAATAAACTCTTCATCGCATCATAATTTTTCTTCTACATAACATAATATATGATAATGTCTTAAGCGTGGTTGTCTCACTAAAAGGTCATAGTAGTTCCCCACTATGAAGAGAACCTAGAAGTGTCGTGATATTATTCTTAAATATATATTCTATAGTAATATGAAATCATTTTAGGAACACAAATGATATAGGATATCAGGGGTGGAGACTCATAGGAATTTAAGTCACATTCTCATAGTGTACTCCCTTGGTAATTTTTAGTGTAGGAAATTATGAGAATGATACTAGCCGGTAGAAAATCTGCATTTATATGTGTTATTGTATTAACCTACCTATGGATATATGTATTGTCCCTTATACTTTTAAATTATTATTAATGGATTTTATGAGTCTTATACTTTGATGTATTGAAAAACTCATGGTGTGATATGTACAAGGTAAAGTAGGATATGTTGGGTGCATCAGGAGTAATATTTTATTAATGAATAAAGTGAGAAAGGATTTTTCCTTTCATTAATGAAATTTTATATCTCAGGTCCTTTGATGGAAATGATATTTCCTAAATAAAACCATATACATGGTGTTCTGTAGGCAATTTCAAATTCATGAAAGTAAAGTAAAGAGGCATCAAACATAGGTAGATGACACCAGCATGCACCCTACTTGATTATATATATTGTGATAAAGGGATTATATAACAAAGTAGGTGTCTATATGTGGTTTTATTTCATTGGGGAACTAACTTATTTTACTATGTGTTCCTTGGCATGTTTCTAGATGTTAACATTAGACTTTAGGCTTCTTCACCTGTAACACCCCAAGCTTCCATAGTAAGTTTCCCTTTGAATAATGCAATGGCATGCATTGTACGCAACTTCGAGATTCTAACACACCATAACCAATCAAACTAGCCGTTATGAATAGTAATAACTACTTTTTAAAATTTTAGAAATCTTATCCCTCAAAATGGACTTCATTTTTGGATTTGGAGTATCGAATTTAGCCTAAGGTTAAATTTTGGTGCTTTCGGATAACTTTAATATTTTGATGAATAGTGAAAATTACTAAATTTTAATTAAAAACAAATTTTTAAATAAATATAATTAATAGTGATAAATTATGAATTTGAGTGGTTTTAAATTATAATTAAAATAGATTTTTACCTTTTTATCCAATGGTGTTCATTAGAATTAATTTCACTTTGAAATTGGAAAAAAACAATTGTAAATCTTTTGATATATATTGTTTCTTAAAAACACGCTATTTGTTGTGACAGCAGGAATTAATTATAAAATTAATTAATGCAACTTATATGTTTGTAATTTTTTAAAATAGACATCATTTTTGAATTTGGAATATCAATTATAGCTTAGGGTGAAATTTTGGCATTATTCTGAAAAACTTCAATTTTTGATGAATAGTGAAACCACTAAGTGGTAGTTAAAAAACTAAATTTTTCATAAAAATTAATTTTACCGCTTCTGTGAGTGGAATTTCGAAAATCTGAGAGACGCGGTTAATATCAAGGAGTAAAATGTGGTTCAATGAGATGAAAATAATTTTTGGTGAATAGTAACTTTTTACTTTTATTTACCACGGTTAAAAGTAAATAGGGTAATTAAGGGTACAAATGATATTAATATTACCATAACACATTTCCTAATTCTATTGGACAAGTGTATCTTGACCAAAAAAACCTTAGGAATAAAATATTATCATTTAGGTCCACTTGGATTAGATTAGGACATTTATTATTATTTAATTCAAAGAAGAGTTAAAAGAGTTAAAATCAAATTTTATTTACTAAAACATTTATAATATAGGGTTATACATAAGATAAATTCTATTGTAAATATTCATTAAGATTAAAATTATTTCCAACATAAATCTATTTTATTTGTAATTTTTAGACATTAAATAATTTAATTTATTTATGACACAATGGTGATGCAGTAATTACCATTATAGTGAAACATTAAAATGATTGATATTGTAGATACCCAAATAAATATAATTTGAGACTTTTTATGAATTACACTAATTTTATAGGTTAATATGACATGTTAGTAATTATTTAATTAACTTTTTTCTAAGTAATCATTCTGTTATGTGTTTTAAAAAAATCAATTATTGAATAGTGTCAAAATTGGCATAAAAGAGTTTTTAAAACAAATATTATATTATTAATTGATATTAAATTCCTAAAAATCTAAGGTTCTGACAAGAGACTTATATCATGATCGGTGTATCATTAATGGTCCACTTGGGGGTATCTTGGATGTATATAGTAAGTTTATTAACCATATAATATAAAAATACAAAGAGACATTGTAAAAGTGAAATTAATTAACTAAGAGTTAATACTTAAAGATAAGGTTAATATAATGACCCAAACCTGTTTAAATTCTATTGGTTGAGTGGTTTCCGACCTATCCCTACCTTAACCTTTAAATAATCCACTTTGGATCCATTAGAAACCTAATATGAATTTATTATAAAATAATATTTCTAGCTTTTCCAAAGGTTCCCCTCACCCCTCTTATAAAAGGGCACTCCCCCTTCTCATTAATTCACACCTTCAAAGCCTTTTGGATCAACCAAACTCTGACCAAATACTCTCTCAACTTCCCTAAATACAACCTAGAGGCCTTATTTGGATCACAAAGCCATTCTAAGGATCCCTTTTGATCAAATCAAAAGTAAGAACCCGAAGAAGAGGTAATGTTTTCACCACCCTCTTTCAAGTTCCTTTCTTCTTCAACTTCTTATTTCTTTGTTATTTCTATTCTAAAATAATGAATAGAGTATCTCCTATATACTATAATATTATTATAAATATTTTACAGCCATATTCATTATTCTATCCATCCTTTGAATGACATGTCACCATACATGCATACGTACGGCTTACCGTCTCCACGTCGTGGTGTAATTGTCATTCAATAAATTATTATTTGGATGGGTATAATAATGATGTGTAATTCATGTAAATAATAAATATAACATGATAATTATTCTTTATATATGATATAACATCCAATTATATATTATTTTAACATCAAAATAATGATATTGTCACTCGTGCGTACGTACGGACTACCGTCTCCACGAAAGTGATGAGATTCATTCTCCATCGTATCCATTAAAGTATAATTATCATTTGATGATTTAAAAATAATGTTTAAGGACTTGATATAATTCTGTATATGAATAAGATACAAACTATCCATAACAAATACGGCTTACGTAACAAAGAATATAAAGGAAAACGAGTAAGTTAACACCCAAAATGACGATAATACTAAGATATTATTAACAAATCAATGTTAAAAGATCATATATGATATCATATTAATGTAAATGATTATTTAAAATTAAATAACAATTATTTCACCTTTATATAGGAGGTTAACCTACCATCGACCAAGGAAAATGTACAAAGTAAGGGGTTTCTTATCTCACTCTTAATTTCATGAGAATTCCATTGTTCACCACTTATTTATTGCATGTGGTGTATGTGTACTGCCCATGATTGTATTCATTGTGTAATATAATTTAATTTATGGGTATTTACATCATCATTGTATGATCCTTCTTTCATGGGTGCTTGTTTAATAAGTTACCAAATCGATAAGAAAATTTGAAATTTCAATTTCCACTCATTCGGCTTTACGCAAACTTCATTGATTATTTTACTCCAAGATTATGTGTGGAATCACTATTCATTTGCTTATGTCATAATTTCCACTCCCCTTTTCTTTGGATATAATTTTAATACACATAATCACTCCATTGATAATTTCTCAAGTCATCGATATGAATTTGATAAGATTAATTTTAACCCATTCTCCATTTGTTGAGTTAAACATCCAATTCATTGGTGTTTTTTTTACAAGATTATGTGTGAATGTCCTTTGATTGTTTTACATTGAATATCCAATCATATTTAGTGTATTTATATTTGTCACACATAACTATTTCGTTTATTTATCCTTAACCTAAGGATACGGCCTTTATGAGAGATTTCATCTCAATTTACATTCCATTGAGACTTCTTTGTTGTTATACACCAAATCACTTTTATATGGTGTATATAATGTACTTTGACATAGTATATCATGAATCATTTTATTCTCATGATATTAAAAAGTTTTTATTACCTCAATTATTTGTATTCAAGTGTCTATCTTTTGGTTAGAAACTCTAACTAAAATACCATTTTTAAATGTTTTAAAGACTTATTCTTCTAAATCTTTATCATTAATGTCAATGTTTTAAAAATGGTTTTAAGGATTTATTTATATGGACATTAAAGTTATAAAATTAAAACTCCTTTTAAAAGTTTCAAAGTGGTATGCGACACTTTGATTCTAAAATCTATTTTAAATGTATTATTGACAAATAGTGTGACTTTTAAATGATTTCAAGAAAAAGGGGGATATTTCACTCTAATTGTTCTGATTATTATTTTCATCTATGTCAATATCCTTCATCATTCTCGATTGAGGTTAATATGATACAATACAATCTTCCATATTGTATCAAATGAGTTATGTTTGACTGTGGATGTGCTATTTTTATACCATTCATGGTTTGTGAATAAAGTATTGACATTTCGTATGGTAGTTTTAAAACGAATGTTTATGTTATGTTTAAAACATTTCATATGAGTAATGCATTGGACTTAGTAAGTGACGGGTGGATCCCGCTATATATCCTCGATGCATCGGTAGGTCTCATGAGACTAACTAGTGTCTTGGCACAAGGCCTTGGCAAAATCTTATTTGTAGTCTTGGCACGCGGCCTTGGATATGTGGTTATGATAGTCTGGCATTATGCATTCCATCATTATGAAAGTTGTTATTGATATTGCATGTGATTATTCAATTAGTAGAATATCTATGTGAATAAGTAAATGGAATTATTTAATTTTTTTCATACTATGTTGAAGTTCAAGTTTAAAAGGCTTTTGTTTTAGTTATACTTTGCCTTAAATGTTTATTCTTATTTATGAAAGTTTCCGCTATATTGTTATCCTTACTGGGCATTTGAGCTCACCCCTTTCAATGTTTTATTTTTCCCAGGATGTGAAGAAGTAATTTATGAATGACCTACAGGGATAGTATGTGGGGATATGAGTGTGGACTATGAAGAAAATATGTTCTTGTAGTTTTCATTTTATGATGTAATGTAAACCTTATTAATGTATCTAGTTATTCCAAGACTACTAAACTAATCGGTCTTTCGAGACTTGATCTTTCTTGTGATCATGCCAATGTTATGTAATAATGCACCGACTCTGGGTAACTGAGGTCGGGGTGTTACATCACCCATTTCCACTGATAGAGAGGCCTAGAGGGTCACACACTAAGTGTATATAGAACCTCTATTAAATAACATTATTATTTATTATTTAATAGGTTAAATAAATATTATTCTCGTATGTGGTTTAATAATTATTCATATTTTTTGATTTCATATATTATGTCACCAGTTATTCTAGATAATATTTTGTGAGTAGAATATTTAATAAATATTTATTTTCTATATAGTGAATATAATATTTATTTATTTATTAGTGTATAATGGAGTGATATTTATCTATTAAATAAATAGTCATTATTCAATGTTAGATAAATATTGTGGAGGAATGATAGGTTGAGTTTAATAATCCAGTGAGAAATGGTATATATTAGATATTATTTGAATAAATAATATTTAATTTAATTCACTGGATTTGTGCATGTCAAGAAATAATAATAATATTATTATTATTATTATTATTATTATAGACATGGGGTACTATAGGAATTAAGAAAAATTATAAGGGTACATTTTAAATTACTATTTTCTAACCCTAGATATATATAAACTCAATTATATTATTTACTAAGGGTTTCCATTTTCATTTTTTGTATATAACAACATCTGGAGAGAATCCTCATGAAGCTCTAGAGGGATCCCTCTCCAAGAATGTTGTGTAGAATGGAGATCGATCCTCTTCCACCACCACTCTCAAGTCTAGAAAGATCAAAGGGAACCCTTCCTTGAAGTGATTCTTGGTGAGATCAAAGGAGAATGATGAAAACATCAGGATCTACCATGCTAGAACCTAGGGATTCCTATAGTGAAGTTCATAGGTTTATGGAACACGTGTAGATCATAAATAGAGGGAATCAACTATTGGTTCCTAGAGCACAATGATTGTATGACATAGAGACATTTTTAGATCCCTTAATGAAGAAAGAATTCATCACAAGGTAATTCTTTAATTATTTTAATATGTAATGATCTTATATATTGATTATCATGTTCAATCATCAATTATTCTTTGATTCATTTTCATTCATCACAGAATTTCTTATCATTTAAATCTCAAATCAATCATTGATTATGACAACAATCCAAATTTGGAATACCCCATATGGTTCTTTTTCTATGTCTGAAACCTTACAGTAGTTTTATAATAGTCACATAATTATTTATAATTATTTATAATTATTTAAATATCATTTATTTTTTTATGAATTTATTATTAGTGTTCAATTATAGTTCAATTGTTCTTTAATCCTAGTCATGAGATATTCTTTTCTTCCTCTTAATTCTCAAAAATATAATCAAATCAATTAATTTTATTAATGAAATACATTCGAGGAACTTTTCTGGAGGAGTTGATGATTATGTAGCATAATGTTACATGGTGTGTACTTGTATTCAATGCACTAATAATTCATTTGGAATTAATTTTATCCATGTTAATTTATAAAAACCTTGTGTTTATTTAATACACCTTGTGTTGATTTGGCTATTACGGAACATAGTCTGCCAGATTATACACCATGTAACATCCGTACATGACATGTAGTGCATTAGTCCAAATGGGCTATGTATTTTTATACATGGACTACATGACTGGTGACCATATAAATCAGAGACCACATGCCATGTATCCCATTTATATGTTGTGTACTCCATTATTTTCCATGTAATAATTATATTTTGAGTCATTAGGCGTGTTCCATGTATAAAAAATGAGAAAAAGTGCATTTCGTGTAGCTGGATAATACACATTGTGTATATTACCAAATTATGAAAAAAATTAAAATTAATTTATTATACTACTTAAACCTTATCAACATGTGTTTTTTTGTATTTACGTTGATAGCACACACCAAGTAATGGGCTATATATATACACATATATATATTAAATGACTAGTCAATTTTTACAAAATATTCAAAATTGAATAATGTGTATAAGTCGTAATACATTCATTACTATATGCGCATTGAAACATAACATGTTACATAAATATCAACTGTTCCATTTTCTCATTAATTTGATAGTGCACACCACAAAATTATGTGTTAATATGTGTATTCCATATTTTTCATGAGTAAAAAGTATATGAATATAATACATGTTGGTTAGTTCGGATGGGTACTCATCGTGTTACATCCAAGGTATGTTTTTTTACATAGTTAATTTTAAATAAATTTACTTAATTTTTTCAAAATTATAATAGAGAGAATATCAAGAAAAATTTCAATGATAATTAAGATAAAAAATTGATTAATTAAGGAATAAAATTAATTGATTTTAGTGTTATTTATCTTAAATATGAATGATTAGAATTGAATTTTATTTTTATTAAATTTTAATTCATTGAATTTATGTGTATGATCATGAAAATAGACCAAAACTTTGAATGTGATTAGTTTTATTGCAATTTATTATTAATTTAAATTGATGGCATGTGCATCATCCCTCCTCTCATTATTTAAGGGCATGTGTGGCCATGGTTTCTTTTATGTAAACCCCTTAAACAATATTTTTCTTCCACTAACCTATGTGTGAGTAGAAAAATATATAATGGATGGATATCTCAATCTAGTGGAGTTAGTTCAAGTTTGGAGTCGATTTGAAAAAAATCCAAGAGAGATACATTGGAGGGAAAGTGGAAAGCTACAACATGAACCATTTCATTATTCAAGGTATTTTTACCCCTAGGTCAAGGGTTAGTTTATCATTTTCTAGATAAAATAAACATTAGTAAAATATCATGATAATACCAGTTTATTATTTTATTTCTATCAAGTTACATGGTTATTTAATTATGTATGTTTTTCATGATCATATGAATTAAACAATTAACAATCATGAAATATATAACTAAAATAAATTGTACTATGTTTAAATTTTATCTAATACATGGTTTATAACTTAATAAAATCCACTTAATATTAACAATCATGTAAAAAAGATAAAATTGAAAACTTACACATAAATATAAAGTCCCTCAATTATATATATATTAGGTCGGTATATCCTGCACTAATTAAGTTAAAATAAAACCATAGTTCAAAGTGCTTCACTATCCAAAGTTGCGGTGATTTTAATTATCAAGAAATTCTAACTTGAAGTTTTGGGTTGAATTATATTATTTCACATCAGGGTTTAACTTTGAAAGTAATAATTGGTGTAACTAAGAGGAAAAGATTGAGGAAATACAATTTAAGGATTTTAGGATTGGGGAGTCTACTCAACAGATAAAGGAACTAGGAGTTAATATAGTTGGAATTTGGAATTACTACCTAAAACCCTCTAAATTACTTGACTGGACAAATTAAAGGTGATGAGAAGGGGAATATAGATCCTTGCCACTAGAATATCCAAGAAATATGATATTTCAAAGCCAATGGTGAGGGATATTAGGTTTTAATAAAATATCATTAGACTAATAAATATAATATAATATTTATTTATCTGATTTTATATATAAAGTACTAAAATTATGTTTTTATTATTTGTAGAAATATAAATAAATATGAATTAAAACATATCATTGGGATCCATATTTGAGAAGGATAACCTTCTCACAAGCATAAATTTCTAAGAATGGAAAAGGTGTTAACACGTTATCCTCCACCATGAAAGGAATTTGTATATGCTGGAAGAACCTCTTCCTGAAGTACTTAGTAAAGAGGATAGTGAGGAAGATTTTTCTCTCCATGAGAACCATTTGAATGATCCCACATATGTTCAGTGTTTTATATTATCATCCATGACCAATGATCTTATAAAGAAACATGAGGACATGGATGCGTATAGCATGATGTCTCACCTTCAAGATCTTTATCCAGAGAAGGAAAGATAAGAGAGATACAAGATCTCTGATAATTTTTTTACAAAAAATCTTAGAGATTCAATGCCATCTGGGCCTCATGTATTCAATATTATTGGATACATTTAATTATTTTACATATTAGGGGTTGAATTCCCAAATTTTTTGTGAATAAATATTAGACTTTACCCACTACCCAAGACCTTGTGTAGTTTCATTATCAAATATAACATGATAAATAATAAGAAGAGTCTTTTTGAACTTCTAAATTTTATTCTCTAATTTGGAAAATATATGGGGAATGACTAACCTACTGTCCTTATAGTGAATAAAAAATTAAGAACAAGGCTGACGGGCCTAATATTCATAATAAGTCTAAATATCCCAAGCATTTTCCTTCCAAGAAGAGGAAGATACAAAGGTAGGGAAATTAAAAGGAAGTGGTATGTTTTCATGTGGAAAACAAGGCCACTAGAAGAGAAATTGTTCCCAAAATAAAGGGTAAGCTAAAGTTGTGTTCGTTAATAAGTGTAATCTTTCAAAATCTATACATTGGGTATTAAATACAACTTATGGTGTTCACATATGTATACAAATATAGTAACTAAGTAGATTTTGTAATAATTCTAGAGTAGAGGTGGATTTTTGGGTTACCAATAGTGTGAGGTTAGATTCTCTAGACACTAGAGACTACCACCTTTAATTTCCAATAGGAATGATATTAGTTTTAAAATATTTTTATTGTATACCAACTATTACCAAGAACATAATTTATGTTTCCTACTTAGATACAGATGGTTTTATTTCAAAATTTGTAAATAAAATTTTTTTCTCTTATAAAGATGACATATTTTATGGTATTTCACATTTAAATAATGGTTGTTATGTATAAAATGTTGAAAATTATGTGTTCAAAATTCTTAATGAATCACATTAACACAACTCATATAACACCCAATCATGGAATCATCATCTTGGTTATATAAAAGAGAATAATTTGAAAAATATCTATAAAGATGGTTATTTAGACTCTTTTGATCTAAACACACTTGAATAATTCCATTATTGTTTACAATGAAAAATGATTAAACCATAATTCATTAGATAGGGGAAAGGGCCAAAGTGATTCTAGGAATGGTACACACAGATGTGTGTGGACCATTTCTAGTAGAAGGTAGACTTGGTTATTCTTACTTCATAACTTTTACTAATGACTTGAGTAGATATTATTGTGTCTACTTGGAAAGAAAATAAATAATCTTTGTTTGAATCAGGGTGGTGAACAAAGATTTTATTAACTTTCTATAGGAATTTGGGATTCTATCTCAACTTAATCCACTATAAACGCCCTATTTGAATGGTTCTAGTGAAAGGTGGAACCATACCTCTATATATATGGTAAGTTTAATGATGAGTCATGTGAATCTTCCATTATCCTTTTGGGTATATGCATTATAAACTGAGGTATATTCTTTAAACTGAGTACCAACTAAAGTAGAAAATAGAATTCCCTTTAAGTTTTAGAGTGGAAAGAACCCTATTTTATCACATACACATGTATAGGGTTGTGAGGAATTTTTTAATAAATTATCAGGAAAAAAAATAGCACCCTGAGACACAAAGTATATCTTTATATAGAATCCTAAGGAAACAAAGGTATACTACATATACAACCCCTCATACAAGAAAGTGATTATCGCCATAGAAGTTTTAATTCTTAAGTGGGAGAACATACTTATAAAGGATATTGAGAGAAATATCTAATTTCATGAAGTTGATGTTTAAGTTACACAATATTTGGTATATGAACATATTCCACAGGTCCCCATGTAAAAAGTTGTTCATTAAACACAAGTAGTGCATATGATCACCAGATAGGTAACAAAACTAGAGAGATTTGATTTTATAATCACCAAATATAGTTACTCATTATTGGTTGAAAATAATGAACTTATCTCCTATAAAGCGGTAGTAAAGAGATCAGAAGCTATAAGATGGAAAGATTCCATGAATTGTGAAATAGACTCTATATATCAAAACCAAGCTTGGGTTCTCATTGATCTTCCAGTTGATGCAAATCCTATTGGGTATAAATGAGTATTTAAGAAAAAACTAGACATAGAAGGTAAATTAAGTACCTTTAAAGTAAGGATAGTGGATAAAGGGTTTAAATAATGTTAAGGAATTTACTATAATAAAACTTTTTCACCAGTTTCCTTGTTTAAATCCATCAGAATTCTTCTTACTACAGCAGCTTACCATGACTATAAAATTTGGCATATGGATGTCAAAACAGCTTTCCTTAATGGTAACCTTCAAGAAGATATCTATATGAAACAACCAAAAGGGTATGTGACTCCAGTTATTTCTAAAAAATATATATGAAAGTTTTGGATATCTATTTATTGATTGAATAAAGTATCAAGGTCATGTAACATTTGATTCAATGAAGCTACAAATTTTTTTGGTTTCATTAACATGATCCATGTGTTTACAAGTGTTTTTGTGGGAATATGGTCATTATCATAGTAGTATAAGTTGATGAAATACTACTTATTGGAAGAAACATACCAATATTATAGTATGTTAAGGACTGGTTAAATAAGTTTTTCTCCGTGAAGGACTTATGTGAAGTATCATACATTATAGAGATCAAGATCATTCATCATTGATCCAAGAGGCTACTTGAACTAAGTCAAGGTACATACATTTACCAGATACTGAAATGATTTAGTATGGAACAATCCAATAGGGTATTTATTCCAGAGTCACATGGTATACAAATTTCTAAGAAAATGTGTCATCATAAACAATAGTAAAAAATAGATAATGAGTAAGATCCCATACGCTTCAGTGTTAGGATCAATCATCTATTTAATGTTATATACTAGACTTTATGTTTCCTACACATTGATCATGGTAGGAATATATCAAGATGATACAAGAGAATAGAATTGGTATACTATTAAGTATATCCTTAAGTATTTGAGAATAACAAAGGACATGTTCCTGGTGTATGGAGGACAAGAGGATTTAGTCACCAGGGGTTATAATGATGCTATTTTTCAACCAAATCAAAATGATCTAAATTTGTAGTTAGGATATCTTTTCTGTCTCAATAGAGGATTTATGAGAAGGAAGAGTTTAAAGATACCAATTATCACTAATTATATAGAGAATTAAAAATATATAGGGCCTTTTGATATATCCAAAGAATTCATTTGGATATGAAACTTTTTCTTGGATCTTGATATGATACCTAGAATTAAATACCCTATTATATTATATTATGATAATACTATGGAGGTGGCTCTTTTAAAAGAGACAAGGTTGCACTAATGTACAAAGATACTTAGGAAGTATCACCGCTTGAGGGATTTTTCTCATAGGGGTGAAATTTCAGTAAGTAGAGTTTCCATAGAATAAAACATGATGGTCCCCTTGAATAAAGGATTATCTCAGCAAAATCATGAGTATCATGTGAAATCTATCAGATTTTAGGTTATTATCATTTGGCTATAGTGAATGTAGGATTCAATTGGAGTTAGTTCCATATAATAAAATTATATGTAATTTATGATAACCTATATTCATTTTTTTTAATATTAATAGACACATTAACACATTATGATTGTTCTTTTATGTGACATGGTATGTGATAATGTCCTAAGTACATTTTTCACACTAAAAGGTCATAGCATCTCTCTACTATGATGATAACCTAGAATTTTCATGATAGTATTCTTAAATATATGTTCTATATCCATATAAAACCATTTTAGGGACACAAATGATATATTATCTCATGGTTGGATACTCATTGGACTTTGAGGCATCTTCTCAAGGTGTATTCCCTTAGTAATTTCTAGTGTAAAAAATTATAAGAACAATAACCGCCAGTATGAAATCCATATTTATATCTTTTAATGGATGTTCCTATATTTGGATGTGTGTATTGGTCCTTATACTTTAATATTATTGTTAATGGATGTGATAAGCCACATACTTTAATGTATTGATGAAAAATGTGGTGGCATATGTTCACGGTGAAGTAGGATATGTCATATGCATCATGAGTAATATTTAATTAATGAATGATGTGAGAAAGGATTTATCCCATATTTAATGGAATTTGATATCTCAGGACCATTGATGGAAATGATATAGCCTAAATAAATCTATGTACATAGGATTATATAAGCAAGTTCAAATTATATAAATTATAAGAAAGAGACATAAAGTACATAGGTTGATGACACCATCATAAAACATGATTGATTAGAGGTATCATGATAAAGGGATTATATTACATATTAAGAGTATATATGTGGTTTTATATCATTTGAGCATTAAATTATTTATATATGGGTTCCTTGGCATGTTTTTATATGCAAACCGTACACTTTGGGTTATTTTGCCTAATGCCTCACAATAAGTAGCCTAGAGGGTCACATGCTAAATGTATCCAAAACCTCAGTTAAATAATATTATTATCTATTATTTAACAAGTTGAATTAATATTATTCCCACACATTGTTTAACAATTATTCATGTTTTCTAGATCTCATATATTCTATCACCATTTATTCGAGAGAATACTTTATGATCAAAATATTTAATATATATTTATTTTCTATTTATTTAATATAATATTTATTTATTTATTGGAAAATAATGAAGTGATATTTATTTATCAAATAAATATCCATTATTAAAGTTCTAATAAATATTGTGTAGGAATAACAGAATGAGTTTAATGGTCTAGTGAGAAATAATATATATTGAATATTATTTGAAAAATTAATATTTAATTTTATTTTTTGTCTTTGTACATTTCAAGAAATATTACTATTATTATTATTATAGATATAGAGTTCCATAATAGTTATGAAAAATAATAAGGTGTCATGTGAAATTATTATTTTCCAACCCTAGTGTTATATAAACCCAATTATATTATTTCTTTAGGGTTTTCATTTTCATTTTTTTGCATAAAGAAATCTAGATAGAATCCTCTTGAAGCCTTAGAGAGCTCCCTATCCAAGAATGATCTCAATCATAGAGAGAAATAATCCTCCATCACTACTCTCAAGGCTAGAGATATTGAATATATCCCTTCCTTGAAGAGATTCTTAGGGTGATAAAAGGTGAATGACGCAAGTCTTAAGATCTACCATGATAGCACCCAAATATTCATACAATGACATTCGAAGTTTTGAGGAACACATGTGGATAATTGTTATAGGGAATCTACTATTTATTCCTAAAAAACAATAATAGTATAATGTAGATATGTTTCTGAATCCATCAATAAATAATAAATTCCTTGTAAGGTATTTCTTTAATTATTTAATTTAATTATAAATAATATGTGATGATCCTATGGCTTGGTTTTAGCATTGAGTCATTAATTATTATTTGATTCATCTCAATTGATCATATTATTTATCATCATGTAAATCTCAAATTAATAATCGATTATGGAAAAAAAATATGATTTGGGAATGCCCCATCTAGCACTTTTACTACACCCAAAACCTTCATATTTTCCCTCTTTTAGTAATATATAAGTTTCATTCCATGATAGCCATAATATATCCAAGATTAGGTTGGAAGAAATACATAATCTATCAATAACAGAATCATCAATATAATGAAACGATTTTAGATATTAAATAAAGTATATGAACATGAAAAAACCAATTTACATCATCCAAAAACATTATACAAACATCTTAAAATATACAAAATTCCAAAAAAACATATTTCCAGTGTCAAGTGTACCAAATCGACACCATATAAACAAAGTATAAAGCCCTAAAAATGGTTTATCCTTTTGAGGAGGATTGAGTATAACCAATAATGAACACCTAGATGGACCATCAAAAGCACCAAAAATATCCCAACTAAGTCCTTGCACTAAAAACTATGTCCTTCCAAGATCCCCTATGTTTAATTTTCTTACATCACATATGAAAGGGTATGTATTCACTCTAGTGTGAGAAAAGTGTAGGGTATAAGTATAACATACCTAGTATGGGGTCCAACACCCCACCTCTACCATACTGTCATAAACTAAACTGTATATAGCAGAAATAAAATGATATAAGGAAAAAAATCAACATGATTTAACATAATTTCAAAAATAGACATCAATAAAATAAGTAATTAACAATAAATGGAGGATATAAACCTAGTTTTCATGCTACTAAATTGGCCTAAAATCCTAGAAATCAAAATTAACTAATTTAGGATATTAAATCATCACATGGAAAAAGTGAATCATGGATAATAAATTAGAACCACATTTTAGTTTATCCCTTAGATTATTGGGAAAATAGTAAAACAAGTCAAGGAATTGAGATCCTTTATCATTTCATTAACATATTTTTCAACATCAAGTATACCTACTCCCAAATTATATAATAAAAATATAACCTCTTTTAACATGACTTAAAATCATTGAATGTCATATATAAAAAATATATCATCAAACATAGAGTTATATCGACGGGAAAATTTTAACATACTAAATTGAAACTTTTAAACTTCATGGATAGCCATTAAACATAAATAGAAAGACGGGTAAACTTTTTACATAACAAGATTAAAAATTGAGACATGTCCATTAAAAATACTAAACATAATCAGAATAATCTACAACAACCAAGTCATGGAAATATATAAAACATGGATTAAGATCACTTAAATACTATTTAACTTTGATAAAAATGTTTAAAATTTATTATCAGAAAAACACCTTTTTTAAATTATTTTCATTGATCCTCATACCATTGTTAGTCCATACATTTATGTTTATGAGATAAAGGAGTGGAAACCTGCTTAAAATAGTGAAAAACATTCCATTGAGGTTCATAGGGATAAGATATGTCTCTAGTAGTATGATCGAACACACCAAGAATAAGGGATTTTTTGAATTTAGTCACTTACAACAAGGGAGAGTGAATTTGGAAAGAAAACCCACATAATTAGATTTTATTCACTTTATATCAATTACAAAATGATCTAGAGAGAAATAATTCCAAAGGAATTTATGGGTTTTACAAAAACTATATTAGAGGATGAGGAGATTGAATTCACTACCTTATAGAAACAACAATGGAATAGAGGATTAGATCATCATTTTATACCTTTCCAAATTTGATCTCCCATAGAAACTTAGAGATGATATAGATAAGGATTAATGTCATATTATCTTAGGATGATAAATACGGGAAAGAGAGCTACAAATGTAGTGTTACATGAATAAAATTGGATGAAATGTTGAGTGGAAGAAGATTTAGGGGTTAAAAATATATGTTGAAATGGATAAATTTTCAGTATATTTAAAAAACATACATCATTATCAATTACCTAATATTGGCCTACTGGGTACCTAATGAAAGTGATATGAGAAATATATCCCACTAGGTACCATATTGTACCCGAAACAAGTCCATCGGGTACTCATTGTTGTTCCAACACCTGTAACCCTTTCCTCCTCTTTTTAATTCCTTCCAAAAACCTATAACTCTATTCAAATTAAAAATATATACCCAAAAGGAATTAAATGACGAAATTTAAATGGAAAAACTAGCCCATAAAGGTGAGGTTCATTACACAAAGAGATGTTATTGATCATAGGAAATAATCGAGGTGTGGTGAGGATGGGGTTATTTGATCAAATAAAGGAGAAGAGAAACTTACCTGCCATATAAGTGACACAGATAGGAGATTTGTTTTTTCCTTAGGGGAAAGGAAGAAAAATATATTTTAAGTATGTTAGGTTGGTTGGTTAATAGTAGTATGATGATCTAAGGAAAAAAGTGGGTGAAATAATATAAAAAATATAAAGATCAAAATCTTGGTAAAAAATCAAAAAGTAATATGGGAGTGGTAAAAGAATATGAATGGGGACTAAGACTAGGGGAAAATACACCATCCTAGTTTGGGTAAAAATTTAACTCAGATGCACATAAGAGAAAATTAATTACATAATAGAGGAGAATAACTTCCCTTTATTTAATTCTTTTCTTATTTCCAAGCCATAATCATGGATTATGCTTAGGGTTTTCTCTATATATTAATATGAACCTTGGATAATTCATTTTAGGGGATTATATTTAAAATTTTGATGATCATTAATATTATTCTTGTATATGTTTAAAACTATTGGTGTTTAATTCATTTGTTGTAATTTTACGATTTAAATTTATTGGATATTTATTAATGTCCAAAAGGTTAAGATAAATACTAACTTGATATCATAAAAAAAAATTAATTAATAATATCTAATATTTTGGTAAAATTAAAAGATCAAAAAATTGAATAAAATTATTTTTTAATGAACGTTAATTTTTTTTAGTAATTGTTAAATTATTTTATGATTTTTTAATATATAAATTATTTTAAGTATAAAAAGATAAATTGGAATTTATTACTTCTTGTGATTTAGGAGTATGTAGAATTACCAATGAGAGAGTACAACTCTTGGTATTATTTTCCAAAAAAGAATTACTTTTCATATCAAATAATAATCAATGAATTATTTTTCAATATAAAAAACAGAACAAGAGTTAATTGAACTAAGTAACCAGGAATTTATTTAACTACCATCTTAATACTTTCAACAGAGATTATTAAACATTTCATTTAAAAAATTAAAAATCATATATAAATTTTCTCAAGAATAATACATATTTCATTAAAATATGTTAATCAAACTTTCCATTTTCAATAATTAATCACTTTTACTCTTATCTAATCACTTTATTATTTCACTAATTTATGTTTTATTCATATTATTCCATAATTTTAAATATTTCACAGATTTACATATTTCCATTGATTCATTATCTCATTTTCATTCACTATTTTCATTGTGCATAAACATTAATTTAAAATATAGTTTTATAAACATTTTAATTGAATACTTCCACTTAGAATACTTTAAAAACATTGAAATAAACCCATATTATCATAGGTTCAACCCTTCACTAAAATATTAACTTGTATTTAGTATTGGTTTATAAATGACATTTTGATAGTTGATAATGAATAGGATGATCATGTCACTTGGTTTAACCTCTGGTAATCCATACACCAGTGTAAACTATAATCACCCTTTTAGATAAAATATATAGGATCACCAGAAGGGGAATTTCTTAGGTGAATAAATCCCTTCATATTGAGATCCTATAACTAAGCCTTCACCTTTCTTAGCTCAAAATGATTCATACTATATAGTGGAATAGATATGGTCATCATACCTAGAACTAGATCAATTGTAAACTCAAACTCTATCTGAGGGGGTAAACCTAATAAGTACTTAAGAAATAATTCGTAAAAATATTACACTATAGGATGAAATAAGAGTTGTTTAATCTCCTCCTCATCCTTAAAAACAATGTTCATAACTTATGTTATGATCATCCCCAAATACCAATGGTCAGGTGATGAAAAGTTTGATTGAAAATATCAATAATAAAGGAATGTATTGAAATCATCCTTATAAGACATAAAAGATACATGTCACCAATAATATTTTATGTGTTCTTGATAATGATTAAATAAATTCATCACTAACATTGCATAAAATCTATGCATCTTTAATGAAAATAAATCTCTAATATTCCTAAAACTACTAATCATAATGTTGCACCCTGGAAACCTTATAATACCCTATAATCATGCCCCTAAGGGTGTATCAATGGTAATAACCTTTATCAGATTATATATAACTAAACAGAACCCACTAACCAATTGAGCATAAATAAATGAGTGTGAAGCAACCATATCAAATGATATAAAATCTATGGTAGATTCTACAATGATTATACCTCTAACTATTGATGGTACCTCTCTATAAACAAATAGGTTCTTCTCAATCATAGGAAGCTATCTTGATCCTATAACTTGACCCTATCCCCCTAATATATAGAAACATAATGGGGTACCACTCTACTTACACTGTTACCCCTTCCCCCAGGCACTACTTCCTACTCTATTCTCTGACTGACTAAAATAACCCCAACTTTCAGACTGAGAAAATGTCCTTGACTAAGATACTAATTTTTAAGCTTGTATATCACCTCAAACTCTTCTTATCTAGGAATTAATCTGAATAAAAAATTGAATATGTATCATATTCCTGAAATATCAACACTCCATGGGTGGTGGGTGGAACTAAGAATAGATATTCCCCACCCTGGAAAATAGGTAACAGATCGAATCTATTTTTTTCATTTCCAAAAAGGCTCTTTAAGGAGAAGTGGTAAACCAAACATTCCAAACACAATTCTGAATTCAATTCAAATTACAACTTTCAAGAACCATCATCACCATCTCGATCTTGTGAATCTCCATTAAATCCCCAACTGCGAGTCACACACCAATCACATTGAACATCCTTTCCTTTTGCCTCCCAAGAATTGCAATCGTCCTCCTTCCATCCGAAATCTGAAAGATTAACAATGCAACATGAACCAGGAATCGCAAATCACAGATTATGCCAACGAAAAAACCAAAAACAATACATGGACTTCACAGAGGAACCAGAAAATCCTGAATAGGTCAAATCCTCACCATATCCAAATATCATCGGAGGAGTCTTGCTGATGCCATCACGAACGCACGAACCACCAAAATCATCCAAATCCAGAAACTAATGAGAAAACTAAAGTGAAAACACAACATCACCAGCAAGCTGGAAAAAAGGTATATCACAACCGAGACCTATCGCCGCCTACCGGAGCGCTCGAAGAGTCCATGATGAACCACCCTACGCACCACTGGAGTCAAGATTTCTTCCCAGGTCTCTAAAGCAGGAACCCGACTGTGAATCGTCCCCGTACCGCCGAGGAGTCCTATCCAGATAAGAGGGAATCGAGTAAAAAAGGCCAGAAATGGTGCTTCGAGACAGCCAAGATGATGAACAACGCCACCGTGACAGGGGAACGACCATCACAAACTCACTGGGGGCGAAGAGGAGCGCTGATCCAGATCGAGGTGTAAGGAGGCGGCGATGACGGGATGGAAACCCTAGAGCGGGGTGCCCCTTACGGGCTCATATGGAAAATAGGTAACACTCTGAAGGAGTCATCCCTTATAAGAGAAGGGATTAACCATAACCCTAGGTAGAATGCATATTTCTACCCTAGAACGAATAATCAAAACATTTATTCCTACATCTCGTATCATTTCTTAAATTATTTATGCCATCTATATGTAGGGTCCATGTTAATCTTCTCTATATCATTCCAATTTTTTGAGATGTCTCCAAAGAGACTTCATACCCCCATAAGATCTACTCCAAGTTCCATCCATATAACTATACTACTCTGGAATATCACTCCCCATAAGTTTCTTTAAAATGATAATGGAATATTACACCACCTCAATAAAATAATTTAGGTGAAATATTCTATTCAACTAGTATTTTATGTCATCACCTATCCTCAAATCATGTGAACCTAGTAGTCTCATCACCCAAAAACTTGGGTGAAAATCAATGTAGATATATGATATGTATAGTATAATCCATCATATACATGTTCCCCAAGATAATATATAAGGAATATAAGGTTATATATACCTTTATAGTCTCTATAAAGAACTACATAAAGAAACAAGCCTAAAAATTCTTTTAGGATTGCCCCTAATTTTGGACATCCTGGACCAATATATCCCACCAATGTTTAGTTTTCCATCATAGAATATGAGAAGTCAACTTCACTTTCCTCTTACAGGGTGTCTCAATCTAATTAAAAATATTTTTTAGTGACTTAAACTAGAAATCTATAGCCTATGGACCACCCCCACCCATGATGAGAGGTAGATATTGTACCTAAAACTCACTCATCTTATTGGATATAGATATATTGTCACATATATCCACACAATACATATACTATATAACTCAAATAATATTTTCATGGGGGTATTGATCCATTGAAGGTACTTGTGATATAGAAGGTTATGGTTCTATATCCAGTGGGGCAAGCTCGTCCCCACACCCTATCATAGTTTTTGATATCATAGTTTATAGAAAACAATAAAATTTATATTGCATTTCTAAAATACACACACCCTATCCACAAAAGGGTCTCTTAAAACTTGGTTACTCCTAATCCTCACCTTTCCTCTCTTAGGGTTAGATCTATAAAGCATATAAGATAAAAAAATAATTAATCATAAAGTAATAACATTAAAAAGAATCAATAATCATGGTATTATTCAAGTAATGGTCCACTAATAACTTATATAGAAAATAATTGGATAGCTTATTATTGAAACATTAAAAAAGTGAACCCTTTTTATAACCTAGTTGTGAACCAAATACAAGCATAAAAATGTTAGGTGAATCCTACATACCAAATATGATGCATAAACACATGTCATCTTTCCACCCTTGTCCAAGAGTAAAATAGTAAAGTGTAAATCACACATCTTATTCCTTTAAAATCAATAAAATTTAAATATTCATGAACTAAGAACAATAATTTATACCCTGGTAACATGTATTTATCCCTTACATGTGTCATTTAGGCATAGGCATAGGGTTTATCCCAAGTTCCAACCACTCCCATCTCTATATTCCTTATCCAAAATAGAAAAACAAAACAAGGATTTGAAACCAATTTGTAACATATCCTTTTACTTGTTCCTAAATAGTGTCAAGTTGGGGTGACATATGACCTTTATCACGCTACACATACATCAGAGTTTGATTACTAATAGAGAGGGTTAATTAATACTATGGTGAGACTATACCCTTTATCAAATAATAATAAATAGAAATAAAAAAAGTAAACAATCATCATTTGTAATAAATAGTATAATATAGACATTACAAATATAAACCATAAATAAAACTCATTTCATGATATAACCAAATGTAGACCAATTTTAATGTCATATAAAACATACATATAGAATAATATCATCCAAAGGTTAAATCATATACAATGATGTATGAAAATAAAAAAAAGAATTGAGATGTAAAAAAAAACGGGGAATGAGTATCCACCAAGTCCCATCTCCCTTCTCCATTTGTACAAATTTATCAACAATTAATCACCAGAACATTTCCCTTACCTATATTCTAGATAATAAATCAGCATTCCCATAAAGTTCCACATGAAGAGTGTGAATAATATTATCAGTAGGTTACTTCCAACGGTGCCCCTAAATTAATCTATAACATATAAGTGCATGTATAATATGATATACCAATAAATAAAAGAGTGAAAAAATATATATCACGTCACTGGGTTCTAAACAAGACACATAATGAGTGGCCATAATTTATTTTTCTAGTGTCAGTATCAAGTCTTAGTATAATATCAAAAGTTTAGTGGGTAGGAAAAATGTTAACTTATAATCCTATCATCAATAATATAAAGAATATGTTACCATAGAATTCAACCATTTCGATAACCAACAAGATCAATATTACGTTAGAATTAAATCCAACCTCACATAACCAAAGGTTTTTATATGCTTGGTTTTCATAATATCCAACCCATTACCAATGGTTAGGAATAGATAGACATATCATCACTTCTGATAGTTATGATAAGGAATAGATTGGAATAGTGTCACACCCCACTTCATAGGCTATAGAGGATTGGTATAGTGACCAAAAGCATTTCCCTAGTAAGGAATAGATAGGCATAGTGTCCCATCCAGTTTCTAAGTCTATGGTGGAGAGGAATAGTGTCCATAATCATTTCCAATATCTAAGCATGAATTGTTATAACATATAATTCCATTTAAATATAAAATATTTGGTTAGTTCTCACAACCAAAAACCCTTCCACATTTCCAAATCAAGGTCTCATTTATCCAAAAAAAATCCATTTAAATGTGAGAAGACCCTAACCCATTATACAAATAAAATAAGCCAAATTATTTTCAACAATATCAAAATATCCTCATAAGGTTAACCCTATTCTAACATATAAAATTCCATGGAACCTAAAATGGCCCACTAATTCATATTATATCAAAGGATACCCATATTAGGTTCTAATTTAAGGTTTCATACACTTCATACTTATAAAAATTTACATTAGAAACCATGAGAACAATGAATACACCTAAAGTACCTCTCACAACTTTAACAGTTATTATTATACTCACATCATCTTGGGAAACACATTTTAATTACATTCCAAGGAATTTATACACACCCACCACAACCTGTATATAAAATGGAATATAAAAAACATATAAACTAATAGGAAAATCTGGGGATCACCTAACTTATGGATGTAGACTCCTTCACATTGAATATAACTCGATGAATCAACATCAATTAGAATAAAACCATAATTAAAGAAAAAACAATAATTTATGTATTTAGAAGGAATATTAGTGAAGATTCATGAGATAACCACAATAAAAATGAGGGGTATAGTCTTTCCTCTAGTGATTCATTTGGATTGATGTAACTTAGATTGGAGTTTGGACAAGAGATATCTTCTTCTTAGAAGAGAGAAAAAGAGAAGTGAGGAGTGTTGGTTTATTTAGACTTTCTAGAATAGGGGTTCATTAAAATATATCATTTAACTTAATAAGTAATTAATTAAAATTTAAAAAAAAACTATATAGGAGGACATCGAGTAACTGGTCATCACCAACTAGGTACCTAATAACTAACTGGGTATCCACCCAGAGGATATTGGGTGATCTGTGTCCCACCTAGGTTTCCTCCTCTCTTTATTTAATCCATAATGTAACTAATACCATGCCATAAGGAATGTAATTCTATCTATCATTATTTGATAATTTTTTCCATGGATCCCATTTCTTCAAATACTTACCCCAACCTCTTCCAATTACTCCAATAATCTAAAACCACCAAAATAAACAAGGTTTAAGTGAAACTATATTGAATTTATACATCGATATGTGTGAGTTTTTACAAATAAATATTATATTATCTCACCTTGGATAACACCATCATAATTAAGGGTGTATAAGATAAACGAACAGGATTTAAGATAACTAACTCGAATTAGTAAAATTAAAAATAAATCAATTTAATTAGTTTAAATCAATTTATGAATATTCTATAATTCTAATTTTTTATTCTATTTGGTTTTAGAAACCTTAACCATTCTTTAACATTTTTAAATGAAACTAATAAATTAAATTATGTATATAAATCCTTTTTAATAATAGAATTTCTGATTGTTTTTCCCTGATCACAGTTGAATATAACATAATCATTATTGATTTTTCATTATAATAGAACATGATAAACATATGGGAATTTTATGTGAATATGAGACATCATACCATAAAGAAATTTTACCACACCATATTTAATCCATTTAAATCATTTCCATGATATCGGATTGGTTTTCTATCACAATATTTTCCTTTATCTTAATACTTAATTAATCATTTTTAAATCTAATCTTCCTCTATTTTTTATTTAACCATGATCTTCACATTGTCTTAAAACCCTTGGCCATTATATTTCAGGATTTTAACCTTTTTTCATGGAAAATTATTGCATATTTTAATTTTTTATCCTTGTTTTATTAAAAAATATAAACCATTTATAACCAATACAAACCAATCATTTTTGTTTATATCAGTTTTGGAGTAATCATCAGTTGGGTATAATTTGTTATTAAGGTGATTTTTTTAATTGGTCAGTTTAAATTGATGTATTTGACTAAAATAAATCAACCATGTGCATCCTAAAGTTTAAATATATGTATATCATTATAATTGATACAAATATTTGAAATATATATGTTTTTAAATTTTATAGTAAAAATATTGTTATATTATTTTTGTAGTTTAAATTAAAATATGAAACATATACTTCCCATTTTTCATTATAAATTTCCATAATCATAACTCATATGTTATTCATCATTAGAGTAATAGAATTACATCTACATATGTGATATGAAGTATTTTAATTTTATGTTTATGTTATTATTTATTATTTTTTAAATCATTTTCCCCTAATTGTTATAATTTTTGATAAATTTAATAATTTATTATAATAATTATTAATTTTTTGAATGTTTTGAATTTTATACTCATATAATTATATTTCTATGATTTATTAATTTGTTAAATGATTTATTATAACCATTATTTAATATTAGTATTAGAGTGGTGACTTTTAAAAAAAATTATTTTTTTATGGGACAACAATGCCCTACAGTGCCCCACGGATTGTAAAGAAAAGATAAAAATTTCCTCTGAGTCATGGGGTAGGGAAATTTTGGGGTAGATTGACCTGAATGTGGGGTGGGACAATATTGTTGTGATTTATCATTATCCTGACCTCATGTTATCTATAATCATAATAAATATCATTTTGATCCATAAGAGCATAATAAAGAATTTATTGGTCATGCAGTATCAAATTTAAGTGTTATATAAGCACAAATGTGCATTTTAAATAATATAATGATCGATAAATTTTTTATATTAATTTATTGTATATATATTATTTTTATCCTACTTGAATACATTGAAATAGTATTAAACAAATATTTTGATACCTTAAATTATTTTCTGATCATATATTTCTTATTTAAAACACTAAACTAAAACTGGTTAATCGTATTAGTGATGGATGTTTTTTTGATCCACATGAAACTATATCTTAAACAGTATATTTATTTATATATAAAAAACCTTTATTTCAATCTGTTTTACTAAAAAACCATTTATATAACTTCTTATAATCATATTTTTTTTAATTTTTATCCATGATACAATTCAAGAATGTTTTTGGTTTAGTTAGATTACTCATCATATTAATAGTGGTTATGGATTGAATATTAATAGTTATATTAAAAATAATTTAAATGAAAATTATATAGATTGTATTATATAATTAAAAGGAGGACTATATAAAAGGTGATATAATGAACTATATCTCACCAAAAATATTTTTTACTCATGAGTTTCAAAGAAATGGTGAGATTGATATCCAAAAAATTGGATCATGAAATAATCATGTAGATTTATTCATAATGTTATTATTAGCAAAAAAAATTAAGAAATTAAATTATAAAAATGGGATATGAAAATTTTAATTTATGAGATAGAGTTGAAAATAAGGTACTTGTTATCCTTTAATTGGATTTTTTATTTATTTTTCATGAGAAGGTTTATAATGATTCAGTTTCAATTGAAACATATAATTTATTTATTTTTTCTTTACTCATGTTTCTACACATAATGTCTTAAATGAAAGTTGAATAACATTTTATGAAATGAATGACATCTAAGGATAAGCCTTATAAATAATTAATTAATATATGTCACAATTCTCATAGATAATGATTATCATGCACTTTATTTCCCAAATAGTATCCCCATTATTACTTTTAGCAATATTATTCCATCATAATCATTATATATTTGCTAGAGACTAATAATAAATCCAGATCCTTGATATTTTATTTTTTAAGTTTATAAATAAGATATTATATGATAATAAAATTATATATTTGGTCTCTATGTTTTTCATTTCTCTTGTGGATTTATTTTAATTACATTATATGTGAGATTTGTAATTGTTTTCCATACAATGTATATGATTCACCTATGCATGTCATAAATATAAAGATTATACATGAATTGTTATGTCATGTTGGATTTACTGTTAATATTTTTTGACACCATTCAAGTATACTAGATTTAGAATCCATTGTTGAGATGATGCTCTCAAGGAAGATTATAGACTATACTGGATTTGTTTCCTAAGTTCAAGCATTCACTAGCATGGTGTATTTTATACTCATGTGGGATAAGGAGTGTTCAATAGAGTTTTATATGTTTATTGTATGATGTGTTGGGTCTAACATAGAAAATGGAACTTGGAGAAAGATCAAAATGATATGGACTAGGCTTCCATAGAATAAGATCTTTGAGATTCTAGAATCACCCATGAGATGACTATAAAAATGGATTCAAAGTTGTCTATGAAGAGAAAGGAATATATTGGAGTCCATCCAACACCTTATCTGGATCATGATAAAGATTTAGAAAGAAAAATATTTAGTTATTTTGGATAAAATACATTAAATGACACATGCCTTGAATAACTCATAAATAACTCTTTGAAGATGGTGGATCACATGGAGTATAAATAATAATATTGATCTTGTAACTCCTTATGATGATCAATAGAGTTTTTTTTCTACATGATTGTATGTTCATCAAGGGATGGATATCTCTCACAAACATTATCTAATCTAATGTTGTGGTGGTAAGGACCTCCAAATAGAGTTGGATATGGATAATTCCTAGGATAAGGAGATCATGGAACACTAATATATTTTATTTATATATGTTTTTTAGTTGTTTCTTATAGGTACTCTTGAGAATATGTCCTCATGATTGGAATGGATATTGGAATATTTCATGATTATCCTTGGATGGTGAGTAGATAAAATTAATATTGTTGTTTTAAGTAAATTAAGGAGACATATATTATCCTATAACATTATTATGGAAATTGGAGGTTATTTTTGGATGTTGGAGGAGAAGGAGGGAAGAGTATATGCTCACACTTGAGTTAAACGATGTTTTTTTAAAGGAGACCTTCATTGTGTCATGGATATATACTGAACACGATATAATATTTCTATATATGGAAAACATCCATGGAAACACGCCTACAAAAATTTAGTGGTGTTAAATATGGTCTAAAATAGTCATAACACATTATAAAACACTCAAATAAGGGAAAACTAGTCCTAGGAAGCTCAAAGTATGAGTTAAGTTCCACTATAACATAGGTGATGAAAAATGGGCCTTTCAAAATTCATTTATGTCACGGATGGTAGTCAAAAATTCTCATGATGGAATAATATTTGAATTTGAGTAAATCTAAGGTAAGATCCAATGAACCATGAAGATAATAGAAAATTGGGCATTTTTGAGTCTCCCCTATGTCATAGTAAAAGGATAAAATTGGTAGAGTTCCATAACAATGTGAATGATTATTGTGAGGCTTGATAAAGGAGAGAATATGGGGACTTGGCTTAGAAGCATGCATCTTGATACCTATTTTGTGATGAATAATTTTCAATGTTCCACACATTTTGAAAAATAGATCCAGTAGAAGGAGTTTTAAAGGAAGACTATTTCATGTCCTTGAAAATGGGACATAAGAAGCTAGAAATGTCAAGGAGATTTTTTATAGATTATTTATAAGATTCAAAGTCTAAAACAGGCATTTTAGATACCCTGGTGAAGTGAAAATTTTTCATTCCACCATGATCAAGAGAAAGATAAGCACAAAACTCTTCATTTTAGTTTTAGAGTTGAAATAATATATAATGTAACCAATTCCACTATCCCATGGAAACTATTGACTAATAGATTGAAAATTAAATTATTCTTCAGGGGGAAATGATGAAAATAAAAAATTTAAGGGGGATTAAATGATGAAGGCTAAGAGAATCCTCAATAATAATAGACCTATAGTATTAGGGGAGGGAACTAAGAAAATAAAATATTTTAAGGACTTATGAGATATCTCCTTCACTTTCCATGTATTCTTCTTCTCTATTCCCCTCATTACAAATGTTATAAATTAGATTCTTTAGATTATCCATTTGTTTTAATTAATGGATTATATAGGTGGAGGACCAGTGCACCTATGTACCTCTATAAAAGAAACTGATAACTAAAACTGAATCAAATTCAATCATCAACAAAAGAATTTTTTTTAAATAATCAGTCTAATAATAAGGTTAAAAGATTATATCCTTAAGGAGAATCTGACACTATATAAGGTGTTATAAGTAATTATAACCTCTTATTATGAACTAAGGATAATACCCTCACTATGAATTATGCCATTTGTGCAATCTCTATAGGAATTAAATTTCAAACCCAGTGTAGGAGGAATCCATTGAACCGAATGTTAATGACCCCTGTATATAGTATTCCTACATTCATCCAAGGGATCATTCTTCTATACCTGAATTATAAAAATAATATAATTCCCATGATCCTAGTTATATATATCAAAAATCATCGAAAGTAACTTTATTTTCAAGATTTGGGTACTTGTATGAATATTCATGTGATGTGAGTTATTATGGATCAACCAAATAGACCAGAAACCCACTATAAAAGTAATATTCCAATCCATACCAGCATTGTTTGAATATTCCTCACTAAAAACCAAGATGAGATGAATTGGTCGAATTATCCAAGATTGAGGGTGATTCATAGCTGGTTAGTTTAGTAATTCCAAATGAAGTGAGCCCAATCACCTTTTAAGAAAAGGTGATACTCAATATTAGTATAAGGATTGATGGAATAAAGTCAATTAGAGTTAAATTGCACACCCTTATGTTGAATGGAATTATTAGTGGGTAAGGCTTTGTGTATCACATGTTATAGCATGAATCTTACCTCTAGTGGGTGTAGTTATTCTAAATCCTTTCACCACATTCATCCTTATCCAGTTTTTCATATGAATGTGAATGGATATGTTTACTATAATGTTTCATATTGAAGGCACTATATTGTAATGGGTTTAAAATATAATGATCTTGTTCATTATCTATATGTATGCCTTTAAAGTAAACCTTATAATCATAATTTAGAATCAAGTTAATGAAAACGGGGAATCTTCTATCACATCTAAAGTTTATATTTGGTGGGAGGGGAAATATAGAGGGTAACCCAACTAGTTTTTTTTTAATGAGACTTCACATTTTCCATCTATCAAGGAATCTCAAGGAGGGTCCTGGTATTCTCAAGAATGTTATACCAAAGAGGATAATACATAGGAATCCAATGTTGAATGTAATTTATCTCTTTATCATACGAATTTCTAGTATACCTCACTCAAATAGAGTCACCCTAGATAAATTCCCATTCCATCTTATCCTGAATGGACTATATAGAAATTTATAAGTTCTTTAGGCTAATTACACCTTCATTGAGAGGTTTAGAAATACATTTGTAGCTCAATCAGTGACATATACCATTCTAGTAAGAATCCCAAGAAAATCCATTTATTGTATTTTTTATATTTTGTATAGTTCTCTTGGGATATATGATAACTAATATTATGTGCATGGGAATTTAAGTGACAATGCTATAACTAGTATTAGTCTTATTCCAAATGAAATGATAAGACTCTTCTAGTTAGAAAATTTTGATGTGATTTTTTTGTTCAAGTTGTCAAAATTTTGAATCCAAATTTTTTTAGGGGATAGTAGAGCCCCAAGATATTCCATGGGGAAACTACCTATGTTTAACTCAAATCCTTCATCAATCTATTGAGTACGCCTATTCAGGTAGTTGTAAGATAAGTAGATTATGCTTTTAGAATGGTTAACTATTTGAAAACTCCTCTTTCAATATTTTTTAAGGATATATTTGAATATAGTGATGGAACTTTGCATTCCATTTAATAAAAACACATGTCATTTTCATAAAATAAATGTTATATGATTATTGATATGTATCTCCCTTAAATAGAAGATATGAACCATATACAGATTTCATGTTTCATAGATCTTCTAATAGGGTCTTGGGAAATTAAAAAATGGTTAGAGAAAGAGGATCTCCGAGTTGAATACCTCTCGTGCCTTTGAATAAACCAAACCATCTACCCATAGGAGAAATATAGGATCAAGGAGTGAAAAAAGAATCAGAAACATAGGTCAAAAAAACACTCAGAGAACCCAAATTAGTTCATTACCTTGATTATTAAGTTCCACTCCAATTTTTCATAGCATTTTTTCATGTAAACTTTGACCATAACAATGGAACCCTATATTTTTCTATTTACATCATGTAGTGTCTCTTTCATAGGGAGATGTTCCAATTTGGAACTAAGATCAAATAATAAAATGACTAGTGCAAAATGAGGATAGATAAGGGGGTATGGCCATATATCTCGAACCTAGGTTTGACTAGAACCAATATATTTTGGTGAATACTCCACCATGTTGTAGACTAAGTAAAATCTAAAATATGAAAAATCACACACCCTATCATTTAGGGATGAAATAAGGACTCAGAAAAATGCACCTTAGTATATTTCCAGACAACATTGACTTTGGATTTAATGAAAATGAAATAGGAAAAAAATTAGGTGATTCGAGACTCATGGATAAATCATGATTATCGATGAAGATTGAGTGAAATAAAACCTCTATATAAATCAATAATCTAAGTTATTATTTGAGTGCGACAAAATTATCACTATAGTTTTTCAAAAAAATCCATGTGATGGACTCCCATATGGGTAAATTGTGAGGGAAGAACATGGGTGCATATATAGTCCAAATTCTAGAGGCACTTGAGAAATATGGATAGAGGATTGAATTTGTGAAGCACTTCTTATTGTTGATCTATTTCCCATATAATTTTCTTTGACTTTATTATAGGATTTTAGTACTATATTTTTTCTCTATCCATCCCTTCATTTATCATTGGTATCATTATGGTAAATTTGGATGTGGGGTGATAACCATTGTACACAAAGTTCATAACCACATTATGAAAGGGGTGTTGTAAACGTTGTAACCTATGTGTCATATGTTTTCTATATCTCAACTATCATTATCAGTATTATGAGGAATATCATGTGATCCATGTACTAACTATAAATGTGGGAAAGTTATTATTGATGTTAGAAAATGGGGCGAATCTCAAATTAAAATTTGACCATAGATTCACCCCCCCCCCCCCTTATTGTTCAGGAATATCTCCTCTAGGATTGATAATTAGTATCAAATATAGTGTATACACATGAATCATAAACACTTGTTTTTTTACTTTAAATAATTTGGTATCAAAATAGGTTTTTCCTCATGGATAACAAACTATGTTTCCTTTACTTTCTCCAACATCAAACAATCGAGATGAAATTTGAGCTTCAATGTAAAATTTTCCAAATAATCTCACATAGGATCATCAATTTTTAAAGGAATAGTGTCATAAACCATCTCAGGTTGATATAAACCATCACTCTACCTAGCTCACCACAAGGCTTGAAGTGTGTTTTCAATCGACATGGGTCAATGTCAAGCACCAAGGTATCAACATACAACATTTTGGAATGGTTTCACCCTTGGAGTCTAATAATAAAAACACATGAGTTCCACTAAGAATCTATAATGACCCCTCCATACATTGGATATCCATGCCATAAATAAAAAAGACACAATACATAAACATAGAGAAAAAAAGTATCAATAGAAAAAAATGAACTATAAATTATAAACACCATATCATCAATATAAACCAAAGATAATCAATATCCATAAAATATAACAATACAAAAATTAGTTCAAGGTCGGAGAGGTCGATACAACATAACCTAAAACCACTAAAGATTCCACAGGGTTACACATGATCCCAACTCCTCATGAACCATGATCACCACTATAAAGACATCAATGAAGGACATTGAGAATCAGAGAGAGCCACCAAACTACATAGCACCCTTTACTTTACATGTGTCTCTAAAAACCAAGTCTACATATTCCCAATGGAATATGCAGAGTGTGATGAAAATACCAGTAGGATACCACCATGAATTTATATAATACTTTTCACAATGAAAGCATTTTATTATATTTTGAAAACCATTTTTAAATAAACTTCCAATTTAAAAACACTAACATAACCCCTTTAGTTTTATAAATGAAAAACTTTCAATATTTATATGTATAAGACAAGCCTATAGTATGAATTATGGAAATACCCATAATCACATCATTATAAATGGAATAATAGTATACAATAATAGCATGCCTCATCTCATGCATAATATAAGAAACATGGGAAAAGCTCAAGACTATGGGTTAGAAAGGTTACTTGGACTCATTCATGGAGCACTAGTTGGCCTATGTGATCATAAACAAGTAAGTTATCCCAAAACCTCATGATGCCTCACTATAAATGAATCCTAGATAGTTTAGACCTAAATCTAGGGTATCAACCATCCAGTCACCCTCTTTTATAAGGTCTCTCATATGCCAACATTGTTAATACTCACTCAAAAAAATCCAAGATAAATAGTAATAGACCATAATCAAGAATACAACTTGGAATCACATTTTAATTCAAAAATATCTTTGAAAAGTCACTTTTAAATAAATGATTCCTTTTTTCATTTTGAAAAACACCCATAAAACTGATTTTCTTTAGAAAACCCAAGAGAGCCCACCATTTATGCTAAAAAAATATCAACATGGCTAGGAAATCACATATAAAAACCCTAAATAATATATTTTAAACTTATTTAATCAAAAAAACTAAAAGAAATATCAATAACATTAGGTATGCCAAAGGAATATTCATGAAGATATGCCTACCTCAAACACAATGGAGTCTCATCACCTTCACTTGAGACTATTAGGGATAGAATAAAGGGATCCACATTGACCTAAAGCCTAATAAAATCCATCAAAACCCCACCATGATCCCTAGGTTAGGTCATCTATAGTCTTTAGGGTTAGGTTTCCATGAATTAATGGGAAGAAGATGGAATTAAATGAAGAATGGAGGAATAAGTCAAAGGGAATAAAGGTTTACCTCAAGAAAATCCACCAAAATCAAAGGTAAATACACAAAAGGATCATGGGGAATATATCTACATGGATGGGAGAGGCTGATTCAAATGAGTGTAAGAATAAAGAAAGACGGTTATAATTCTTATGTGAAAAATGTTATTTTCAGTTTTTTTAACTAACTGGGTAGATCACATGGTTTAGCAGCACAGTTTTCTAAACCATACACTAATTGTGTGAGTGACCTCCCATTTACAAAATGTGTTTCATAGTTTTACTAGAGACCCCTTTTAGTTATAAAAACTATGTGGTAACCATGAAAAGTGGATCTAGACTCCTCAAACCCCCTCTCACATGTTTAAGTACATGTTTTCTATTAACTATGTGCTAACTATGTGCACTAGCTTGCTTCCCCAAAAATATATATTTCTATCCCTTAAATCCTAAAAACTAAAAAGTAAATGAAATTAAAATAAAAAATCAAAATAAAACATATTATTGACCTAGTGGGTATCACAATTCTCCCTATTATTCCATTTCTTCCCTTAGAAAGTATTCAAGGCTCTAAATTCACAAAAATATGAGACTGCTACTCCCTCACCAATGCCTAACACTCCAAAATATTGTGTCTATACCATCCATACATCCATATAATGTAGACTAGAGGAATCAATTCACCATTCATCACTTTTTTGGATAATATAATATATGAATAGGTTACTCAACAACAGAGGTATCAGGATCAACTTTTAGATCCTACCATTCTATCATGTGGGATGGGTCTATATGGTATTTCTTTAGCTGGGAGACATGTAAAACATAATAAATAAATGTCAACTAAGGTGGTAAATCCAACTATTATTCTACCTTCCCAAAATTCTACATGATCTTGAATGGGCCGATATAATATGGTGCCAACTTTCCAAATATACCTAGACGATATTGCACTAACCTAAGAGAAGACCTAAAAATAGTTGATCATAGACCATGAACTACAAAGTATAATGAAAAATATTGGAATAATATTATGGATGACTATGATATGTCTCCAACCTCTTTTGTATCAACTACACCTTCTTTATCATCTCTTGGATGATACCCATCCCCGATAAGGAATGCTCACCTAGTTCTTCCTAACACAGAGGAGATAGATGTAGATTCTCATACATAGATTTAAAGGGATCCATCTTGATCAAATCTTTACAACTATTATTATAATCAAATTTAACCAATGGTATATGTTTCTCTCAAGAGTCTCTAAAATCAAACAAGCATGATCAGAGCATGTCCTTGAGAATCCATATGCCCCACTCAGACTTACCATACATTTATAGATGATATGTTGTGTTTAACCTCAACTGAGAACCCATTTATCCTTAAATACCATTCCATAACTGAGATGTTAATCATGGTTCTCAATCACATACAATGACTAAAGGTGTTACATGGAGTCTCATGATATCTTAAACATAGAGGTACCCATGATCCTCTATCTTTATCGATTCCCTGATGGGTAGTAAATAGACTGATTTTTTAAACCAATCAATGACCACCCAAATAGCATCCTTACCAATTAAGATCTTAGTTAAACCGATCACAAAATCAATTGAGATATAATCTCACTTACATGCCAGTATAGTAAGGAGTTTCAATAACTCATCTAGTCTTTGATGCTCATCTTTGATCATCTTACAAGTGAGGCATCAATATATAAAATCATTAACTAATTACCTCATCCTGGGCCACCAACACTGATCTCTCAAATCATAGAATATCTTGGTATCCCTGGGGTGAACAAACCAACTATAATTATACCCTATTTTCATCAAATCCTACCTCAATGTCTTTGGAACAACGAGCCTCTTTCAAAACAAAAGGGAACCATTAGGAGATCGAGACTAATCTCCTAAGGTCACCCCATGATTTAAATCTCTAAAAATATGCTATCATTTTGAATCTATTGAGTTATCAAGATAGATCTAATCATATAAGGAATATGATACTTACACAAAAGTTAGAATCACATGCTCATTTTCCTACATCATATCCAAAAATATATTAAAAAACAAGCTCATTGGACACTATTCATCTTCTAATTGCCACACTATATGGGGATGTAGTTTCCTACTCAAGGATTCATCTACCACATTACCCTTTCTATGGGTGTATACTATATTAAAGTCAAAAGTCTATATATATTTTACCCAATGCCTGTATCAAAGATTCAGATATCTCTAAGTGGAAATATACTTTAAGCTCTTATTTTTTTAATACACTATAAACCACTCCTCAAAATGATAGTGGTGTCATTCATTTAAGTATGAATATCCATTATTAACTCAAGTTAATGAGTGGTGTAATGTTTCTTAGGAGGTTATAACTAGAAAGATCCATATACCACCACATGGCCAAGTTGTATCTCCATGCACCCTTATATTGAACCTAAAACATCACAATACACAAAATAACCCAGACCCATCTCAGGGAGAATAAAACATAGAGCTAAATTCAAACTAGATTTTATCTCCTCAAAAGACCTCTTATAATTCTCATACCATTATAACTTTACCCTCTTTTGGGTCAAGGTTTTCAAGGATGAATCTAACCTAGAAAACTCCTGGATGAAATGCTTCTAATATCATGCTAGACCCATAAAGCTCCTAATCTCAAACACATTATTGGGTTTCAATCAATACGTCACTTCTTGGATCTTCTTAGGATCCACAAAGAAAACATTTTTAGATATAAAATAACCCAATAATTTCACTTCCTAAATCTAAAACTAAAATTTCTATAGCTTACTGTACAAATTATTCTCTCTCAAGGTTTCCATTACAATAACTAGATGGTCCCCACATTCCTCTCACAACTTAGAGTAAACTAGGATGTCATATAAAAATATTATAATGAACTAATATTGATAGAGATAGAAAATATAGTTCATTAAACCCATGAAAACCAAAATCACATTAGTACGGTTTAATAACACAAACAATTACTCATAGTGCACATACCTTCTCTTGAAAAAAGGTATTAGGAACATTCGATTCCTAAAAACTCAACTAATGGTATCTCAATATCATATAAATATTTGAAAATGATCAGGATCCCATAATCTGGTTGAAGAGATCATAAATCCTAGTAAATGGGTATTTATTCTTGACATTCACCTAGTTTAGCTTCTAGTAATAGATGAAAAATAAGAGACTTTCATTTGTATTATTTGAAATGAGGTATATTAATACCCATGGAGATTCACTCGATTGAATAAATCCCTTACCTTCAATATCCTATATTTTATTTTTCAACTCCACTAAATTTAAAGGATTTATCAAGTAAGATGGAAAGGATATGGGGCTCATCCCAGAAATTAATTTGACAGAGAATTCTACCTCCCCCTAGGGAGAAAACCATAAATATTTATCTTAAAAGACCTCAGGATACCTATCTAACACCAATGAAAAATGACCAATTAAACCATACTAAACTATATCTAATAAAAAACTCAACAACTATCTTGAGATCAATCTATCATCTGGTACAACCGGTCCTTCCCTCCCCTTCTTAGGATCCCACTCACCCTAAAATATCTGAGTGTTCCCATCATGTGATAAGAACTAAACCCTACCAAAATGGAAATGAATTTTCACCTTGAAAGTGATCATATAGTTCATTTAAATAATGAGATCGAAAATGTACAATTAAAAGACTTGTAATTACCACAAAATCTCAAAATCAGCAACACAACCTATCATTGTGGACACTTGAATCCTTGCTCCTTCCTCTTTCCCAACGGAGTGGAAAGATCCTTACATATAGCATCAAATCTGGTAATATTCCAAAAGTATAAATTTATTTAGATAAAACTAATGAATGAGATTCTCCTATTTCAAATAAATACAAATCTATACAAGAATCAAAAGGAATCATACCACAAATAGTCATTGGCCTAAACTCGGAATCCTTTATAACCTTCTCTTCCATGAACAAGCACCTTGATTCGGGCCTTCCATAGGTCTTTTTAGCTAAATGAGAGTTTCATTTAAACTAAGAGTCATCCCATGATCCCTTTAATGCATCTAAATTCACTTAGGAACTCTAGGTATGAGAATAACCCACATTATTTCCCTGAGGATGGAATCAACAGTAGTGATGGAGATTCCCCAACCACCCGCACTGATTTTAAGTCCTTATAGCCTCCTAGAATACTTTATTGAAATGTTTTTACCTCCAAAAATGATAATATACCACTGAATTAAATATTTAAGACACCCTAGATGAAGATTCTGGATAATCAACATTTCCCCTACTATCCCATCAAGTCTCTTAGTGATTCCTATTTTGATCAGAGAAAGAGCTCTAAATTCCCCTGTAGTGATAGGGGTATAACTCATACCAGTCAAAAACCTTATATCTACCATATCCATCACCAACATGAATACTACTTCATCATAGTTTAGTGAAAAAATATGGATGATATTGATATTAACTCTGGTTTAAAATCCATTTCAAAATAAATATCCTTTAGATAATTGTTCATGATAATATTAGGTGAAAGATAAATCAACTTGAAAAAACAAGCATCATATTCCATAATAGAATGATATTTCCACTAAAGTGTCACAAAATCCCTTGATTTATCCACTATTAAAGCCTTGTGATAAAAATTATATTTTAACATCTACTTGAACTTTATCCAAGAAATATCTTCATGGATCTTATTTAATATAATCAAATCTCATCACCTCCAACTAGGATTTTTTGGAACATAAGTAGAAAAACAAACCATTGATGTATCAGAAGTATATAGAAACTAGAAGACACATTAAATCATTTTAAATCATTATTATGGTTCTTGATACCCTTTTTCACCTTGAAACTATGGTGTATTTGGCATCATGAACTCCTGAGCATGATCCACCCCCCATTCTTTCCCAAGATCACCACCTTACTTCAGGTACTGAATGGTTATGATAACTAGTTCTATGAGATATGAGTCCATATGAGGATTTTCATGAAATATATTCTCCATGAATTCCTCCATCATATTTCTATGATTCCTTTTATGATGCATGGTCTATAAAACACAAAACATAAAACAAAATCAATACCAAATTTCAATTCTAAATAATCATATAATCGAAAAAACCCATTCAATTACTCTTAAACAAGTAATCAAAATAATCAAAACATATCCAAATATTAAATGGGTAAAGGAATTGAAAATATAACCATTTTCCTATTATGCATAGTTTATCTTCACAGTTTGAAAAACCATGCATGAAAAATGAGAAATAATACTATAAGTGTTACATACCTAGTCACATGGATTCACATGGTTTCTACAAACTATGTACCTCTTTTTCTTCCCTCGTTTCATATTGAAACTAAAAATTTCTAAAAAAGAAAAATTATTTATTACTAAAACCAATGACCAACAATAAGCCATATCAAATATTAGTAAAACATCCTAAAATTGGGTTCATATTCAAGAAAAAACTTTTTCCCTCCCTTAGTAACTCAAAATTTGACACAAAGAAGAGTTGACTAGGCACTCCCCCACACCTACCTCTCAAGATATAACAATAATATCTCCATAATACCTTTAATCCCCCAATAATAATAGGGATACGATAACATTTTTTAATGAAGTATACTAGGTCGACCTAACCCATAACCCAACCTAGATTTTCATAAGGTCTGAAGAACGTTTCGTATTTTCATGTGTTTTTGAAAAAAAACATACAATATTTGGGAATGTTTTCACCGTCAGAATTCAATAATAACAACACACAAATTTCACCAAGTATCTACCATGACTCGTCTATAAGTTGGATGTCCAAACCATCAAATAAATATTTAAAAAACATAAATATATAGAAACAAGGTTTCAATAATAATAATAATGAACTATAAATTACAAACATCATATCATAAATATAAACAAAAGATAACAAACATCCATAAAATAAGGAAATACCAAAATTATTTCAAAGTTAGTGATACAAATATAACATAACCCAAAACCACTAAGGATCCCAAAATAATAAACATGATCCCAACTCATTGTGACCCACTATCGCCACTATGAAGACATTGATAGAGGATGACGAAAATCAAGGACAACCACCAAACTACATAGAACCCTTTCCTTTACCTATGTCATGAAAAACCAAGTTTTCATATATCCAATATCATATTTAGGGTGTAGGGAAAATCTCGATATGATACCACTATCAATCTGCATAACACATTTTATAATTGAAACTTTTGAGTATTATTTTAAAATCATTTTTAAATACATTTCCAATTTGAAAACACTTCCATGGCCCTTTGGTTTTATAAAAAACAACATTTAGACTTTATAAGTATAATAAGAACAAATATTATGAATGAGTGAAATAACTATAATCAAATCATCATAAATGGAATAATAGTGATAAATTATAGAATGTATCATCTCATGCATAACATAAGAAACATGGGAACATATATTACCTATAGGTTCCAAAGGTAACTAGGACTCATTCATGAAGCTTTTTCCATTCTATGTGATCCTAAATAATTAAGTTAGATCTATACCTTGTGAGGACTCACTAGAAATAAACCCTAGCTGGTTTATACCTAAAGTTATGCCAGCACCGATCTGGTCACCTGCCAACCTATGGTCTCCCATGTTCCAACATAATCAATACTCACTCCAAATCAATATCCAAGATAAATAATAATATTTCACAATATAGAATATAATTTTAATCACATTTTATTTCAAAAACGTATTTGAAAATTCACTTTAAAATTAAGGAGTCCTTTTGATCATTTTAACAAAAATCATGAAGGAATAAAATTTATTTACAGTAGAAAAACCAAAAAGTCACTATTTATGACAACACATTCCAACATAGCAAGGAATTTACTTAAAACAACCCTAAATAATTTATTTGAAACTCATTTCATCAAAAAAATAAAGGAAACCTCAAGAACATTAGTTATTCCAAAGGAAAATTCAAGGTATGTAGATATATCTACCACAAATGCAATGGAATTTCATCACCCCTACTTTAGAAGACTAATAATATAAGAAAGGGATCCTCACCAATCTGGGGCCCAATAAAATCCATCAAAACCCCACAATGAACCACAGGTTTTTCTATTAATGAACTTTAGGGTAGTATTTCATGAAATATGGAAATAACATGGAATTATATGAATAATAGAGGAATAAATCAAACAGAATCGAGGTTTACTTTAACTAAATCCACCAAAATAGGAGGTAAATCCACCAAATGAGAAAGTTAAGATATATTTGTGGATGAGATAGGTTTATTCACATGAGTGGGAGTAAAAAGGGATAAATAGGGTTATTATTCATATGGAAAAAAGTTCATTTTCTATTTTTTAATAAAATAGGGAAAACTTTACAGTTTTTCTATATGATTTTATAAACCATGCTCTAACTGTTTAGGTCGCCTAACCTTTAAAAAATGGGATACATGGTTTTACTATAGAACCCAAATTATTATAAAAACTATGAAGTAACAATACAAAATGGATTTGGTCTCCCCAAACCACCTCTCACATGATTAGGTGCATAGTTATTACTAATCATGCACTTACCGTTCACATTGACCATATTCCCTAAAAATAAATATTTTCAACCCCTCACTCCCAAAAAATCCAAAGTAAATTAAATTAAAATAAAAAATGAAAATAAAAAATAATAGTGACCTGGAGGGTGTCAAAAAAAGTGATTATATCCTTTGTGTTTTGATTTATCTTTAGATCATTGCATAATTTCATTATTATATTATTTCACCTAAGGTACCTAAAATTCTTTGTTGAGTACATAGATGGATTATATCTAAACAATTTAATTATATATATTTATTACTAGAAATATTTTATTCTTTAATGTTTATCTCTTTGACTCTAAGGATTTTATATTTTCTCCCTTATATCATTAAGTGTGTAGGGCCCACATTTTTATTTGGGTGGAAATTAACTCATTTTTTAGTTTTTTAGACATGGGTCCCAAAAAATTTAAAAGGTAATTTTATATATTAAAAAATCCTAAAAAAATTATAATTGTTCCATTTATATCATAACATAATTCATACCCTTAAGATGGATTTTGATGATTTTCTAAGTAGTTTGGATTTTAAGGGATTTTTAATATTTATTAAATAAAAAATAACTATAATGTGAGGCATAATGTTTTTAATTATTTTTATAGGCTCAATTAAAATGTTAACATCATGGATATGTTAGGAATTATGTATTTTTCCTTAGAGTGGTATAGTTTATGTGTCTGGGTATTGGTCCCTATAATAAGAAATTTCAGGTTTTTAATTAAAAGGATGGTTGATGTAGCGACCCAAAATTTTTAATTAAACCTTTATAATATTTCAAATAATATTTTATAAGGTGGTATATGGGTCTATTTTATTTAATTAATTTCTATACTCTTTAATATATTATATTAAAAAATATTTTTTTTAATCTATACACATGATCATGAAGAATATTCTGTAACTCCTAAATGGATCCATGGATGGGAAATTGTCACCATAATTGGATTCAAGATATGATATTTACCTTTGTGTGGTAATTTCTTAATGTAATGGGATGGTTTTTTTTCTCATAGATGTCGAGTGGTGATGGAATTTAATTAATATTATTTTTTAATTAATTTATTTTAAATATAGATTATTTTTTATATATGATTTATATGGAGTGGAAGATGTTTTTAAGGGTATCAATTATTTGGAAATATTTATAGATATCATGGATTGAAATTGAAAATTTGTTGACTATATAAGATAGAGGAAATAAATGGGGTTTGAAAAAGGTGTATTTAAAGAGTAATTTATAGAGGAGAGAAGGGAGACTTAATGGGAGAATTGATGAGGGGAATTTATGGCATATAATTATGAGGATTAGATTAGATGGTGGGTTCATTGGAATGTTAATAATCACCCATATCATTTTTTTAGATTTTATCCATTACTATATTCTTTGTTTTTTTCTCTTAAGGTAGAAAACCCTTGGTGGAATTGGATCAAGGAGTCAAATTGAAGAGCTTAAAGAATCAGATATTGGTGTGTGGGTTATTCAAAGAGGAGTGAGTGAATCATGCAAAAAATAAAATCCAACCTTATAGTAATGATTTTTATTTATTTATGAATCATTCTTCATGACTTCATTGTAAATTTTTATTATTGAATTTTAGTTCATGAATTCTCAAACACCATGCCCCAATTTTCAATAAAACTTTATTAACTAAATTTTTTCTTAGTGGTTTAGGGATTAGTGGTCATTTTTATGATGAATTGATGTTGAATTAAAGGTGGTGTTTGACAAAACCCTGACCATCAGACCGCTCTTCCCTGGATTTTTCATGTGTCCCCTTAGTATTGCATGAATCCACTAGCCATATATAGCAGTGAAACAAAGGGAAACATGACTCTCATCTTCTAATTATTCTTATCTCTCCTATCCCATATTATATATTATTTATAGATAAAGTTTTTTCAAACCGAATGGTGGATGGGAGAGGTGATGGTGAGTGATGATGGCGCAAGGTGGTGTGGGATCTGAGCATGATAGTGATGGGAGGCGTGGTTCAGAATAGTGGCTATACAGGGGAGGTATTAGAGTGAGGTGGGGTGATGACCTAGTTTATAGGTGGTGATGGCTGGTCGGTTCATTGTAGAAGTAGTGTGAAGATAAATCATGGGTGGATAAAGTTCTTCCCCTATAAATCTAATCCATTAGAATTGGAAATTGAATTTTTCACCATGTAGCAAGTGGGGTGTTGGGTATCAATGGGATAAACCCATTAGTAGTTGATCCAAGCCCAAAACTGTAATATCTCAAGTTTTTATATGAGGTATGGATCATTTTATTTTCAGTTTAAATTATTTTTTTGCCAAATGTTAATGCCTAATGAGGTTACATGAGTTTTGGGGGAATCTATAGCTTGTTCAAAGCCCATATCTTGATTTTATGGAAAAGGAAACCAGGACGCATAGTTATTAGAAATCATGAAACCCTGGATGTAGGGTTAGGAGTAACTTTACAGAGATATACAGAGGGAAAATATGAGGTCTCATGGTTTAAGGAAACTATGCCACCAAGGGCGCATGCTCATGTGAGCCACTTAAAATTTTTATCATAGGCATTTTTCACAATTTCCCAAACCATGAACATGAACCATACAAGGTACCCCTTGAGGCAGAGAAGGGTTCACATTTGGAACATGGTTTTTCCAACCATACAGCCAAACCCTTCAACCTAATTAAAAATTGGGAAATGGCCTTTTTCCCTTATGGGATTTAATAATTAAAACTCCTTCTTCCCTTTCTATTTTCTAATGTATAGGGGGTGTTTCTCCTCCTATTGAGAATCCTCTTAATCCTAATCTAGGGATTGAGGGATCTTTTTTGGATGTAATTGGATTCAAATACTATTTGTATCATTGGATCTTTGCTGGTAAGTTCTTTTATCATCTTGTGTTGGTCTTTTTTTCCCTTGATATTAGTTGTGTTAATTGGGTGCAAGCTAATATGCCCTAAATCCAAGATTTTCATCCATTATTCATTTTTCTCCTAATCTGAATCAAATCAGAGGTTGATACTAGATGAGTGTTCTAAAACGTGTTTATGGTAGGTGGTTTATACCTTTCCCCTTATGGTTTGGTTGTTTTATATCATGTCATAGTTGTGCCACATGCCAAACTTTCTGATGTTTCCCCTAAAATTAATTGAATGCCTTTAATAAATTTTTGGAACCTGATTAAGTTTACTTCCCAGTACCTTTGTTATCATTGGAGGTTGTTATCCCCAACCTAGGCAACCCATGCAGTGTGCCCTTATATCTTTCCTATGTTTTACCACATCATTGGGTTCATGTGAGCTCGAAAATTTTAGTGGGAGCCTTAATGAGAATTTAATAAATCTTTTAAGGTTGTTATCACCTTGTTTTACATGTTCATTTTTAAATGAAATGAATAAATATAATTGAAACGATAGGAGAATTTTTTTTCCTTATTTTCATGTTATTTCATACGATTAAAATGGTAAAATGTTTTATATGGTAAATGGTGAATGGGTTGGAAGAACTCATTGGTTGTGAATGATTAATTGAAATGGTAGTGGATGACTTGGATGAGATCCTTGGATCCATATTCCATTAGATTCTATGTAAATTTATACTCCATGGATCTTGATTATGGTAATGGATACCTTTAACCTGTTTACTCCTTAGATCCTGATTATGTAGGATTCCATGGGCCTTGCTACCCCTTAGATTTGTATTTCTTGGACTTGCATTGGACATGATATATTGACATGATCCTTGGAATCCAACCAAGTATTTATTGAATTTTCATTGATATTCTCCTAGAACTCGATGAGTATTCCTTGGTCTTGTATACCTTGGATCCATCCCTTTATAGTATAACTTTAGAATACATAGTGTGTCCATTGTGGATGTTTAAAATTGATTACATGGCATGTTCATTTTGGATTTTTCTCTTCTTTACAGATGTCCTCATATGGGTATTAGGTTTAATTGTTAGAATATATAGTATTACACTTGTTTATTGATGATTTACAACTACCCTTATTTATGGGTTCTTGACTTCTGTTTATAGGGATTCATGTGAGGCTAGATAGGATCACACTTTACTTTAATTACTATTATACCTATGATATATTGCACACTATTTTTTTTTATATTACACAGACTATATTTGTTATAGAAACCTTTGGTGGTGTCATACTAAGTGTTATCTCACACCCTATTTGGACTATCATTGGGTACCTAGACAGACTTCATGGATACAGGTAGGGAGCGGGGCAGGCACCCACTATATTAATCTTGACTTGTTCATTGTTAGGAATAGGGGAGCATTGGACTAAGCTAGACTCATGATGTTATCTCAAGATAATATTTTTCTATCTTTTTTTATTTTGATACATGTATTGTATTGGTTTAATATTTCCATGTATTGTCTTCCATTTTGTATAGTGGCATGACATGATCCTTATATTGTATTTGATTACTTTTGGAAAATTCATCATTTTAGTCTTATAGATGTTTATCTACTATCTTTGATTTATATTATGATTCTTCTATTCTCTCATATATTATACCATTGCATTAATGTTGAATAAGGTTATAGACTCCCCACTATACCACCTTAGACCCTCACTGCAAGTCAGCAGCATATGGTGTACAAAGAGGAATTCTTGAGGCCATGTGACCCACAATCTCAGGGCACTGTCTAGTGGATTTTGGGTAGGTATGTTACAAGTTCTATTAGAGGTTTTTTTATAGATTTACTATTTTGACATAGTATATATAAGATTAGAAATTAGTTTGAATTTGTTAATGATTTTTTTCTAGGATTAGCTAACTTATGTATGGGAAAAAGACAAATTTCCTAGAACATGGCATGTTTTCAAGTTTTTTCCAATTGCAGTTGATTTAATTTCACTATTGGGTAAATAACTTGAGGTTTTATGTTTATTATGATTACATATTTTCATATTTTTTTCAATAAGATGAGGTTATTCCATCTCGTGCATCATTTTAAGAACATGTTATAATTCACATGAGATTCATTATTCCATGACATATAGGGTTCATTTCTTGAATACATGACATTATAATGTGTTCCTGGCATGATATACCAGTTGTTTGATAAATGGTTTGTGCATGTAATTGAGAAATATAGTTGATGCTTAGAGTTCCTATCATAACCTAAATAGTGTTTTCCTACTTATGCTACAACAAACACCCTAAGCAATCAACTATGGAACATTAAATCATGGACCATTGGTCTCATGAACTGGAACGTGTTATGGTTTGGATTAATTGGATGCCACACTTTGATTTATAATATGTATGGTCCCTTATGGATTGGAAGTGTTGAACCATTTAGTTCAACCATTTAAAAATAATGGTTAAATAATTATGAACTTTAATTAAATGGAAATTATGAAATAGATAACTTGACCTTGCCCCGACATTATAGTGGTCAGTAGGAAATATCTCTGGTTCTTTTTATGGTTGTTATTTTACCCAGTCCTAGATTTAGGAGCAGTTATAGTGGTGTGGCTTGTTTTTAGGAAGGATTTTACTTTTCCTATTCTTTTAACTATGATATTATTATTATCAATATTTTCTAAGGCATGTTTTTATCATTATAGAGACATGTAACTGAGATGATCTCTATTCATACGTCAGGAGGGTGGTGACGACCATGATCCGGAGGTAGTGGTCCCTAGACTGCTAATAGAACCTCTTGTAGTTCCAACATAGACACCAATTGGACTACCAGATATGGGTTCTAAGGAGTAGTTTCTTGAGAGTTTTATGCACTTTATGTAGGCCCTTTAGGGATCATTATATCCGGAATCGTCTGTAGAAGAGGTGACACATGTTTTCTAGTAGAATCATCTGCCCATGTTTTCAGTGGATAAAGGTCTATAGGATGTTGAGCTATGGATATATACTATCTTTTATATCTTCAAGCATCTCGAGACACATCTTGAGAGCAGATTGAAGATCATGAAATATATGCTTCGTGGAGTAGTTAAGAATTGGTGAGATGTCTTGAACTAGTTTGATGCACTTCAATACATGGTTGAATGAATTTTCAATCCAGGTTCTATGTTTAATTTTTTCCAAATACCCTGATAGTTGAAAGGACCAATGAGTTTATGCATCTAGAGCAGGGAAATATGACTATTATGAATTATTCAGCATACTTGATAGAGCTTCAGTGCTTTGTGTTGATTTGTCTTACTGATGATCCATCGAGGTTGATGCACTTAGAGGAAGTTCTCAAGAATTTATTTCAATTATAGTTCAATGTGTTTCATCTAACTAATATTACTGAGATAGTGAATTATACTCTTATAAATAAATGGAACTTGAGGGAAGTTGGGGGCACAAAGCAAGGCAGTTCAGCATCTTGACCCATTGGTTTAGTAACTTCTGGAAGGAAACAACATTTTGAGGATTCTTATTAGGGGAGTAACATCAAGGATGTTAGTGCTATTAGTGTTTTATTCTGTTTCTAGTGAGGGGTTCAAGGACATGTGAGGATTCAGTGTGATTGAGACCCAGTCGAGTGACGAGATTGTGGTAGAATGGGCTGCGTACAGTATTTTTGTAGGACCTCCCCTTCAGCAGTAAGTGGAAGGGGATCGACTCTGAATCTAGGTTTAGGAGAGATATTCACATCTATGTGTTAGGATAGGATATCGAGTAGTGTTGGTCAATGAGGCTGAGGAGGTGTTCATAGCTAAGGCATTTAGGCACCAGTTGTACCGTGATAGAAGAGTGGGCCTGCTTCGGGTAGTGAGGTTATTTCATAGGGTCACAATTCAGGACAGATATATTCTATATAGCCTACATCCTAGTATAAGATCATCAAGACATCTATGGTGATAGGTATAATCTTATTATACTCTATTATAGTATCTAATCTTTCAATACAGGTCCATCTCATAGCTTCATATCAGTATCTATTATAGAGAGCCTCAGGATTATTGTTTAGTTTTTTAATTGTGTTATGAACTTTGATACTTCATTGGGGATCATAACGGAGGGTGTATACTAGTTTAGGGAGTTCCCCCTTGAGAAAGGTAGGTTTCACTTTATATGGGATATTTTTTCCTCGATATGATATGGTTTGATGTCATACTTGGGATGGACTGTCTAGTCTCTTATCATGACTTTTTCAACTGTTATCACTAAAGGGTGACCTTCACATCACTAGAGGGAAGATATTTTATTCACATAGGTGAATGGTATGTTCAGGCAGGCTGATTTATGCCTAAGCATCATGGGTTGGGAGTGATGAAAGCATAGATTTCTATTTTATATTTTGATGATTAGGGAATGAGTCAGGTGGACTTTCCTCTAGTGGTTGATTGTTTCAAGGATGTTTTCCCAAAAAAAATTCTAATTTACCTCCACAGAGAGAGGTAGAGTTCTCTAATGATTTGGTTCTAGGAGATGCATCGGTATCAGTTCCTCCTTAGAGGATGGATACTATATAGTTATAGGAGCTCAAGAGAAAACTAGAGGAATTGGAGGAAAAGGGGTTTCTATGACCCAGTACTTATTCTGGGGTTTTTTTTATCTTTTTGTGAAAAATTAGGATAGAACCCTTAGTCTATGCATGGATTATTGGAAATTGAACGAATTGATGGTTAAGAATGGGTATCTCTTTCCATGGATATATGAACTCTTCAACTATCTCTGAGGAACTTGGTTTTTCTCAAATATTTATTTGTGGTCTGGATATCATCAGGTTCCTATTCGACCAGTATACATACCTCATACATATTCTTGTAGCCGGTATGGTCTATATGAGTATTTGGTTATGATTTTTCGTCTCATGAACATGCTTTCAGTTTTCATGGAGCTGATGAACCGAGTTTTCTATCCATATCTAGATTCACTTATGGTGGTATTTGTGGATGATATATTATTGTATTCTTACAATCGACATGATCATGAAAAACATCTATATATCATTTTAGATCTACTAAGAGAGCATAATTTATATGATAAGATCACAAAGTGTCAATTTTGGAAGGATAATATTCACTTACTGGGTCATATTATCTCAGAAATGAGAGTATTAGTTGACCTAGAGAAGGTGAGTATTGTAGTTTTTTAGGATCATCCCAAAAATTTCTTTGACATATGGAGTTTATTAAGGATATCTAGTTATTATAGAAGTTTCATACAGGAATTCTCATTCTTATAAGCACCTCTTATGGGGTTGAATAAGAAGGGTGTTAAGTTTGTAAGGAAATATATTTGTGAGAATTCCTTTCAAGAGCTGAAAGGGAGAATAAATTCAATGTTATATCTGATTCTTCTAGATCCAAGAAGAAGCTACAATGTGTATTGTGATGCATTAGGTATTATGATAAGAGAATTTTTTATATAGGAAGAGTGGTTTATGGCTTATGGGTCTCATTAGTTGAGGCAGCATGAGAGGAACTACCTGATGCATTATCTTGAGTTAGTCATTGTGGTACATGACTTGTGTTGTTGGAGACACTATTTACTAGGAGAGAATTTCTTGTTGTACATAGACCACAAATTCCTCAAGTATATATTTATAGAATGTGACTTGAATTTGAGGTGGCGAAGGTGGGTTGAGTACCTACAGTATTTTGAATGTGATCTAGCCTACATGCCCAGAAAGGGAAATGTAGTTATTGATGTACTAAGTAGGAGGAACCAGATACATGAAGTTTATAAGGCCCATGGAGAGTGGAAGATCATAGATTTTTTCTCAAATATTCACTTGGAGGTGAAGTATAACAAAGGACAGACATTTATCTCATCATTAGTGGTGACATATACTCTTCTAGATAGAGTGAGGATGAGGTAATTATCTAATGCAGAGGGACTAGTACTATGGGAGAGTGTGGTGGGTGAGGACCCACCTCCTGGTTGGACCATGGGTGAGGATGAAATTCTATGTATTCATGGTCATGTTTGGGTTCTAGTAGACATATGTGAGGAGCTTCTATGGGAGTCCCATGCCACATCTCGGGCGGTACATCTCAGTGTTACCAATATGTATTATGACTTACGTTATTAATACTGGTGGTTGGGGATGAAATGGGAGGTGTCTGGTTTTTTACGAGGTATTCCACTTGTCGGTAGGTGAAGGCAGAACTCCAGCAACCAACTAGGATTTTACAGCAATTTTCCATTACCAAGTGGAAATGGAAAGATTTTTTTATGGATTTCATTACCTTTTGAGGTTACCTCAAGGTAGTAATGCTATTTGGGTTGTTGTGGAAAAGATTAAGTTCACTCACTTCCTGTCGATCATGGATACCTTCTTATTCAATGAGATTGGGAGGCTATATATCTGTGAGATTATGCACCTTCATGGGGTTCCTTATACCTTTTAATTGGATAGTGATGCTTGGTTTACATCTTGATTCTAGAAAGTAATGAAGATGGAATTGGGTACAGGGGTGCTTCTAAGCATAGCATACCACCCTCAAACCGATGTCTAGTTAGATAACATGATTCAGGTTATTAAAGGCATTCTTAGAGTATACAACCTTAATTTTGAAGGATTTTGGGATAGGAATATACCCATGGTTGAGTTTTCCTACAACAATAGATATCATGTGACTATACCGATGAAACCATTTTAGTCCTTGTATAGTAGTCCATGTTGATCATGCCTACTTTGGTTAGAGGCAGAAGAGGTAGCATTTCTCAAACTGTGTCTTATACAGGAGACTTTAGAGCGAGTCTAGTTGATTCAAAAACATATGGTTATTTCAAGTCTATACATAAATCTTACACCAATCATCGTCGATAACCTATGGAGTTCGAGATTGAGGATCAGGTCTTTTTATGTATCTCACTAAGGATGGAACATAGATGGATTTGGAGATAGGGTGAGCTTTCATCATGATATGTTGGGTAATTCAAGATTTTAGAGAGAGTTGGGCTGGTATCTTATTTATTTCATTTACTTTAGAGGTATCAATACATGAAAAATGTATTACATGTATCTAAATTGTGCTGTTATCACTTAGACTCATCTCACACTCTTTAGTCATATGATGTTGAGTTACAGGTGGATGCGTCCTTCAAGGAACATTATATTTGTATTGTTGAAAGGATTGATATGGTTCTTTGAGGCTAGTAAGTTCCTCTAGTATGGGTGATATGGAAGCATGACCATTTACAAGATAATACTTAGGAGTGCGATGTTGACCTATGTGCTCAGTGGTTGGAGTTATTCTTAGATGATTCTTGGTCACCCTTAAAAGGTAAATTCAATGACGAATTGATTTAAGGGGGAATATTATGTGATCTAGTGTTTTCCTATGAGGTATGAATCTTTTTATTTTTATTCTAAATGATTTATTTTAGCATAATTTGAATTCTTAATAGGTCACGAGAGTTTTGTGGGGGTCTGGGGCATTTTCCGAGTTTGGATCCTAGGTTTTTGGAAAAGTAGACTAGGTCACATAGCTAGTAGAGACTATGTGACCCAGGCCATATGGTTAGAAGTAACCATGTGGGGTTGTACAGAGAGAAGCATGACGCCGCAAAATTTGAGGAAATGGTGACACTAAGGGTGTATGCCCATGTGAGACACCTGAAATGTTTAAAAAAGGCATTTGGCATGGTTTGCACACAGTTTTCCAAACTATGTGCATGAACCATGAGAGGTCCCCCTAGAGGCAGAGAAGGGTTCATGGTTTGGCTAACTATGAATCCAAATCATGCAACCCGATTGAAAATTGGGAAATAACCATTTTTTCCTTAATGGATTTAAGAATTAATAATCCTCCTTCCATTTATATTTTCTAGCATACAGGGTGTGTTTCCCCTCCCATTGAGAATCCTCCACATCCTAAGCTATGGATTGAGGGATATATGCCATCTGGACTCAGATTTGAACATTTTTTGTCTCATTGGATTCATACTAGTAATTTATTCAATAATATTGTGCCTTTATTAGTTTACCTTGATATCAGCTATTCTATTTGGGTGCAAGATAATGTTCCATATTTCTAATATTTTCATCCATTCTTCATTTTTCTCTTGATCTGGAACGAATCATAGGTTGATACTAGATGAGTGTTCTACCATATGTATACGTTAGGTGTTCTATACCTTTTCCCTTATGGTTTGGTTGTTTTATAGAATTTTTTAGTTGTGCCACATGCTATAATTTTCATCATTATAATTAAAATTAATTGAACGCTTTGAATAAATTGTTGGAACCTGATTATTTTTCCCACCTAGTACCTTTGTTATCACTGGAGGTTGTTAGCCCCAACCTAGTCCACCCATGGGGTGTGCCCTTATATTTTCCTTATGTTGTACTACCCCATTGGGTTCATGTGAACTCGTCAATTTTAGTGGGATCCCTAATGAGAATTTAATTAATTGTTTAAGGTTGTTATCACCTTGTTTTACCTGTTCATTTGTAAATGAAAGGAATGAATTGAAATGAAATGATAATATAAGGTTCTTTCCTCCTTTTCATGTTATTTCATATGATTAAAATGGTTAAATGTTTTATATGTTAAATGGTGAATGTGTTGGAAAACATCATTGGTATTGAATAATGAACTGAAATGGTAGTTTATTTCTTGGATGAGCTCCTTAGATCTTGAATCCATTAGATTTCATGGAAATTGTATCCCATAGAACTGGATTATAGTATTGGATGCCTTGGAGCTATTTACTCCTTGGAACATGATTCCATGGGATTCCATAGGCATTGCTACCCCTTGAATCCTCCTTGTATGGACTCACATTGGAAATTATTTATTGACATGATCCTTGGACTCCACCCAAGTATTTACCAAGTTTCCATCAAGGTGATTCTAAGACTCGATGAGGATGACTTAGTCATATATACATTAGATCTGAACCTTCAAGGTCTGACGCTAGAATACATGACAAATACAATGTGGATTTTGACACTTGATTACATGGAAAGTCAATTTTGGATTTTTTTTGTGTTATACAGATATCCATGGTATGGGTATCAAGTTTCAGTTATTAGACTAGATAGAATCGCATTTATTTATTTATTCTTTCCACCTGCCCTTGTTTATGGGAGCTTGACTATTGTTTATAGTAAGCCATGTGTGGCTAGATAGGATCACACTTTACTTTCATTACTCTTATACCTATGATATACTGCACACTTCTTTTGTTTATATTACACAGACCATATTTTTAATAGACATTGTTGGTGGTGGCCTACTAAGTGTTATCTCAAACACTATTTGGGCTATCATTCTGTCACGAACCAACCCGGGTCGACCCTGAACTAGTCATGTGATCCGGTCCGCGACATGGCTCGAAGGGCATTCTCAATCCCCACGGGCTGGCAACTAGTGTCAGGCATCAAAATAAACCATTTGGGAATGATTTGGCCCATAACAAAGATAAATAAACATAAACTGAACAAGCAGATAAATAAAGAAAAATATACCAAACAACTTGGAAGCATAAGAAATATTAAATGAGGCAACGTGACATACCTTAGGTGACCATGTGGGTCACCATGGAATGTAAACTAAACTCTCTCCCAAAAGAGATCCAAGATTGAAACCTAAAACTGAAAATTAAAGCAGGCATGAGCATCGGGATGATCAATAGGAATGCCAAAATATAACCACGTCCTATGCCCTTACCTTTAGTAAGAAATTTAAACATTCCAATTTGAAAATAAGATATAATAAAATAAGGTTTTTCCTTCTTTTCAAATTCAAGTAACCAGTTTTCATTTTCAAGTAAATAATTTCACTCCCACAACATTTTCAAAATAGGTTCCAAGCATGCATTAACGTGTCAAAATGAAAAGAAACCAGTTTGGATAAAAATATGGGTATCACAAATAAGACATCATGTTTGAAACAACTAAAATAAAAAATTACACCATGAGAATTATGTCACAAACGAGCACCATGGATAATCCCTATAGGTAGCTAGAAAAAGTGGGAACCTAGAGACCCCGTACCTCGGTGAAACGTGGCATAGAAACCATCACCCTCGGAAAAAGTGGCTTAGAAGACCATGACCCTTAGAAAATATGGCTTAGATAACCACGACCCCCAGTAAATCATATGTTTAGTTAGTGTTGTTTCATCAATCCTGATAGATGAACCGGGACAAACCACTGCCTTGTCATCTAGAGTACTAGTCCTGGTCACCCACCTAGATACCCAGGTTTCCCATTGTTCTCTATTTCAAAGTGTGGTGAGGTTTTATCAAAGCACATTAGTGAACATAACATTTTCTTTATCCAAAATCCATTCAACCTCTCACCACTGTTCTCCCTCCTTAAGCGCATTCCCCTTTTTATGTCACATAACATCGCATAAGCCTTTTCATTAGGTATATATCACAAATCACACATTTAATGTACACATCATGTTTCTAAAATAATGGGGCATGCCTTAAGAGGGGTTTTTCACTTTCACTATTCATTTCCAAGGTGCCAAACGGACCTCATTACTCCACAAGAATGATTTTTCTTTAGAAAAAATGTTCACCCAAAACCCATTTTGGAGATCATTTTGGAAATTTTTTAGAAAACAACGTGTCATTTGACTTTTACAACAAAATCAGCTGAAAGACCACGCGTCTTTGAAAATACCCGATTTATGTTTGAAACATTAAAGAAATCACTTTTCAAAAACCAAAACCATTTAACATATATATATATATTGCATATGTATCTCATGTAGAAGAAGAAGATGCACTTTTAATAAAACACTAAACAATTATAGAAATTCTAATTAAAGATCAAGGCATAGGGTACATACCTCGAACATATCTCTATTTGTCGATGACCACTCGAATCGACACTTGGAACAGACACACACATGCATTTATACATATATATATATACACCCCTAGCTGCATTTCACATATTCCTCACTCCATGAGGGAATATGTACAAAGAGGACATATATATATATATGCCTTACCCTATGCATGTACATGTAGGATACCTCAACACCCATGGCCCAAACCCATCGAAGCGAGTCCCAACGCACTACACATATAATTTAATAAAATAATTAAAAAATTTATTAAACACTTTAAAATTAGAACCATAAGAAAATAATTACACCAAAACACTCTTTAAACCCCAAATTCACACTAAACCATTTGCAAATACATTTCACACCACTTGCATAACTCATAAAACCCATTAAAAATATTAAAATAAAATCACATAATCAATTTAACCATTTCCAAAGGCCTTTTCAAATCATCACATAAACCTGAACCAATTCCAAAACATGAATTTCATTGTTTAAACCATTTATAATTTACATTTATAAATACATGAAAACCCAAACATGTCAAATTATGCATTTCACTTTAAAAACCAACACCCAAACCCATTTTCACTATAAGTGTCATTGAAATTGTGATTCGCACCACTTGAAAAACTAAAAAACCATTTGTACAATTTATAAAACACCTAAAAGAGGCAAAACAAGGTTTTACATGAGAAGTACACCCAAATTCACCTTAAGAAACCAATTCCAACTCACGCATATCAAATTCTTTCACAAACTAGTTTTGCATCACTTGCACAATGAAATAAGTCATTTGATTAATTTATAAAACATCACCAAGGTTCACACCAAAACAATATCCAAACGTGTTTCACACACTTTATAAGTTTTACTAAATCACTTAATAATTTTATAAAACAACTCCAAGTTGTATCACAAGACTTTGAACACAAACACCCACTCAAAAACATCTTCTAAGGGAAAACGCACACCAATAACATGATAAAACAGAATTCGCAGCCCTTGAGCGACATAGTAAACCAACAACAAAGTTTATAAAACACAACGAAAGGCTTAACTTGGGTTTTCAAAAAATCAAAACATTCATATCAAATAAACATGCTACTAAACACATTGAAATCATATCAAACCTCAAGTAAAACTATATTCGCACAAATTAAACAAATAAATGTGTATTCCAAATTAACTAAATAAGATAATTAATTCATCAAACAACAATTATATGCAGAAATAATTACCTTCAGTGTTGAAACTTCCGAATTTCAGTGTGAAACTTCAATTGCACTATATTCACACTATAAGGGACCAAAGATGAATCCTAAATAAAAATAATCAACCAAAAAGAGAACCCCTAAACACGTTAGGGTTCGTCCAAGATATGTTCACCCCATGAAATCAAATGAAACACCAAAATAGGGGAAGGAGAAGGGATAATAAGCTCACCTAAGGGGTTCTCACACCAAAATGGGAGCATATTGGATCGTTGGAGGGGGAGAACGGCGCGTCAAAGCTTATCCTGGTAAACTAGGTCGCACGAACAAGATATGGGAGGGAAGGTTGGGTTGCACGAGCAGGGGGGAAGGCCGCCGCATGAGGGAGGGAGGGAGGTTGAATGGTCGCCATGCTGGAGAAGACTGCATGCCAGAGAGGGGTTAGACGGCCAGGTCAAGTGTGAGCAGCAAGGGAGGGGGTGCGCACCGAAGGGCTTCTGCTGGAGGGAGAGCTGAAAGGGAAGGGGTGTGCACCAAGGGGATTCGGTTGGAGGGTGTTTGCGTGCACAAAGAGTGGGAGGCGCGCTGGGGGTTCAACGTAGGGCGGCCGATGGTGCGAGGCGGTGCGAGGAGGGGAGTGGGGCGTCAGTCCGGTGTGTCTCTGAAATGAAGGAGGGAGGTTGGACCATGAGCGCCAGTAAAAGGAGTGAGGTTGGTCCGGGTGTTGTCCACTAGAAGTGAGGAAGGGGGATAAGAGGGTGCTAGCTGCTAGGGGGAGGCGTGATTTAGGGTTAGGGGGAGACCATGTGCACGACGCCACCAAGGGGAAGGGGGAAAACAAAAGAAAAATAAAAAACTAAAAGGAAAATTAAAATAAAACCCCCAAAAATGAATTATAAACCAACCCATTAGTAATTATAACTATAATAAAAATAGTAACAATAATAATACTAATGATATTAAAAAAATCTTTCCTAAAATATTAATAATAATGATACAATTCCTAATTCAATTATATATTTACTTATTTTTTTTAACTTTATTTTATGCCCACATCATTATTACACTCATTAATTAATTAATTAACCTCACAACGGGCGGTCCGCCTGGTATTTTGATGAATCCAGATGGCTTCGCCCATGCCCTGAATGCTAATTTATTAATAAAATCATAAAAACAATTCAACTGAGCCCAAGAAGAAATCAAAATGAGGATTGAAATAGTGAAAAAAAATAAAATAATTAAATTCTTTAGGTCATAATGTGACAACTATCCCCACCACAAAAACTTTATTCCCCTAAAAAGTCACCCAGCTATAAGAGGAATCAAACTTGAGTTCGGAACTGAATGAGGCCAACAAAATCATGAGGTAGGTGTGACTTATCACTCCATAAATCACACCCGACCAACGTTAAGGGAAATTTCAAAGAGAAGAGCCCTCAAGAGATGAGGAGGGTTCTCCCCCACCACAAGAACCTAACTAGCACAACCAACATTGAGACTCTCAACACGGGCTAACTCTAGGACTGCTAACTTGAACCAAAGAGGAAACCGCCAACAAGACCAAAACTCCCACACAAAGAAACTCTCAAAGAAGTCACATCAAGATTTATGGTGGGTATCCTCACCATCTAAGGACCAGCCAGCTTAAGAAAATTTTCAACGACCGATATGGGCCCAACACAAACCGACAACAAACTCTTCACACAAACCAAAATCCCACCACATGGGGTCCACGACAAAAGACCCCAAACTGAATGGTGGACCAAACCCCTATTCATTATTTCTCAAGACACATGTGTCTCCAAAACGATCACATCCTAAAACAAGAACGGGTCACCAAAGGATTTATCCACACAAGAGAGACAATCATCTTGGGACTCACAACTATAAAGAGACAACCTTCAAACCTCACATTTGAGGATGCACAACTACTAGAATTAGAAAAAAAATGATATCACCACACCTTTTTACAACCAAAGTGGGGTATTCAAAGAACAAAGACCACAATGAGAAAAAGATACCTATGCACCTCTTACATCAAAACAGAACATTCAAAGACGAGAGAGCTGCAACAAAGAAATTTAGATCGTCCCCATTTCAGAACTAGAGACAAAAATTAGACCAAGGTTCCCCACACCCAACAATTCCTAACTATGTGAAAGGCTTCACTCTGAGACCTATGGTTAGAGATCTAATGTTTTGAAGAATCTGCTGCCCCACATTTAGGAGCTGACATCCTCCGGTCGAGACTCCTTTTGGTGATGCCGCTAGCAGAACCTCTCTGTGTTTCCCAAATAGCCACACTGATGGAAAGTCTTCGAAGGATGACGACAAGAAGAATTAAAGTACCCAAACCGGCCACACCAGAGAAAAACGAGAGAAGGTCCTGACTAATAGAAGATGGAATTGAAAAGAAAACCTTTATGAGACAGGTTCCTTCAGTTCACTCTCCTCATCGAATAGGAAACCATCCCAAACACCAAAACGAATTGGTCCTTGAACCCTAGGAGAAGACCCCACACAATAGAAAATTTAACTAATTCCATGATGCTACCTTTGGAGAAAAGGTAACCAACCCCTTCAAATTCCTGACGTAAGCCTTTACTGTTCATTGTCCCTGCTGGACACTCACGAGCTCTTCCAATTTCCTCACCTTCACTTACTCAGTTATAAGCCATCGGATGAGAGTGGTATTAAACACCTTCCAAGACATCCCATCATGTAACGACGATGATCATCTTATTCTATCAATCCAAAGTTTAACCTTTAAACGAACTCTAACCAGCGCGAGTTCTCATAACTTTGGGAGTTCCCAATAACCTGAAAACATAAATGGCTTCACCAAACTAGTCCACTACCTTCAATAGATCACGATCAACATAGAATACAGACAAAAATCGAGAAGAATTCAATACCACCACTCTTATAAGATTATGGGTAGGACCAACAACTAGAAGTTACTCACTATAACCCTTAGGGACTTTTCTGGGCAGCATACTCAAAAACAAGAGGCATAAATCCAAAACAAACTCATCATAAATCAAGATTCCACACTTCAATCAAAAACCAAAAATCAAACTCAAATCAATATTCCAACCACAATTCATTATGTCAAGACTAAGAACCCACAAAAAAAAGATACCCAACATGAAAGGGGGAACGCTAAACAATTGCTCACTCTCTTTTCAAAACATTTAAATTACCTTTTTTAAAACCATTTTTCAGCAAAGAAAACAACTTAAATATCCACCATTAGTATTCTACGAAGTCTCACACATAAATATCCATGTGCTATCTCAAGAACCCATCCACTCACGTCACCAACTTCTCCATTTGTCACATGTGCACCTCAATGTATGTGATCACTCATAGGAATACCAAGGGTCAATTAAAGACACTTCTCATTTCCAAAACAGATCATTTAGCATAAAGAAAAAATTCTCAACCCATTTGAAAATGTCACTTATCATTAAAACAAATACATTTACAAATCCTAAAACATTTTCCAATTCACATTCCAAAAAAGTGTTACCAATATCCCAAAACAATTTCCAAAACAATTTCCAAAACACCTCCAATTTCTCCCTTTGAATCCACATTCCATTAAAAGAAAAAAAATTCCATTTCAAGACCACTTTTCCACTCCAAAACCACATTCCATTTTGAAAAACCCTTTTTCTATGAACCATTTTCATTTTTGAAATCCACCCTAGTCAGTCAAAACTATCCCCAAACATAACCCACATCAAAACTTCAAAAAATAAGGGACTAGTGTATATGTCAACCCGGTAACATGGCTTAGCAGACCATGCTCCGAGCGAGCCTTAACCACAGGAAGCATCTTGAACCGTGCACTTGGGTTGTACATGGGAAGCTACTCTATGAAACCCCACTGTGTGACACTGTCTCACTTCCTTTGCCATCCCTCATCCACACAGGCCAAGACAAAGAAGAAAATTCAAATCTTGGACTAACCCTGGAAACTCGAGTCTTGAGATGGGCAAGGGTTCATGACATCATTCATGCACCTACCTCTTGAGTGCCGACACACCTAATCACCAAGCTACTTGACACCCCAAATAACAAGGGCCTCCTCTAATACTATTTTGTCACGAACCAACCCGGGTTGACCCTGAACCGGTCACATGAGCCAGTCTGCGACATGGCCCGAAGGGAGTTTCTGATCCCCACGGGCTAGAAACTAGTGTCAGACATCAAAATAAACCAATTGAGAATGATTTGGCCCATAACAAAGATAAATAAACCTAAACTGAATAAGTAGATAAATAAAGGACAATAAACCGAACAACTTGGCTGCAAAAAAAAAGATTAAATGAGGCAGCATGACATTCCTCAGGTGACCCCATGGGTCGCCACGGAACGTAAACTACACTCGCTCCAAAAAGTGATCTAAGACTGAAACCTGAAACTAAAAATTAAAGTAGGCATGAGCACCGAGATGCTCAGTAGGAATTCCAAAATATAAACATGTCATATGTCGCTGCCTTTAGTAATAAATTCAATCATGCCAGTATGAAAATAATATATAATAAAATAAGGTTTTTCTTTCTTTTCAAATTCAAGTAACGAGTCTGTATTTTCAAGTAAAGAATTTCACTCCCACTACATTTTCAAAATATGTTCCAATAATGCATTAACGTGTCAAAATGAAAAGAAACCAGTTTGGATAAAAATATGGTTTTCACAAATAAAACATCAAGTTTGAAACAACTGAAATGAAAAATTACATCACGAGCATTATGTCGCAAACGAGCACCATGGGTAATCCATATAGGTATCCAAAACAAGTGGGAACATAGAGACCTCATACCTTGGTTAAACTTGGCTTAGAAACCATGACCCTCAGAAAACGTGGCTTAGAAGACCACGACCCTCAGAAAATGTGACTTAGACGATCACAACCCTTAGTAAATCATATGTTTATTTAGTTTTGTTGCGTTAATCCTGCTAGAAAAACCGGGACAAACCCTTGCCATTTTATCCAGCATACTAGTCCTGGTCACCCACCTAGATACCCAGGTTTTCTATTGTGCTCTATTTCAAAGGGTGGTGAGATTTTATCAAATCACGTTAGTGAACATAACATTTTCTTTATCCAAAATCCATTCAACCTCTCACCACCATTCTCCTTCCCTAATATCATTCCCCTTTTTATGTCATATAACATCACATAAGCCTTTTCATTAGGTAAATATCACAAATCACACATTTAACGTACACGTCATGTTTTTAAAATAATGGGACATGCCTTAAGAGGGGTTTTTCACTTTCACTCTTCATTTTCAAGGTGCCAAAAGGGCCTCATTACTCCACAAGAATGATTTTGCTTTAGAAAACATGTTAACCCAAAACCCATTTTGGAGATCATTTTGGAACTTCTTTGTAAAAAATGTGTCATTTCACTTTTACAACAAAATCGGCCGAAAGACCACGCGTCTTTCGAAATACCCACTTTATGTTTGAAACATTAAAGAAATAACTTTTCAAGAACCAAAACCATTTAACACACATATATATATATATATAGTTCCTATGTATCTCATATATAAGAAGATTCACTTTTAATAAAACACTAAGAAATTAAGGAAATTCTAATTAAAGATCAGGTCATAGGGGACCTTCCTTGAACATGTCGTTATTTTTTTTATTACCACTCGAACCGACACTTGGCACAGACACGCACATGCATTATTATATATATATATATATATATATATATACACCCCTAGCTGCATTGCACATATTCCCTGGGTCATGAGGAAATATTTACAAAGAGATCATATATATATATGCCTTACCCTATGCATGTACATGTAGGATACGTTGACACCCGCGACCCAAAACCATCGAAGCGAGGCCCAATGCACTACACATATAATTTAATAAAACAATTAAACAATTTATTAAACACTTCAAAATTAGCACCATAAAAAAATAATTACACCAAAAACACTCTTTAAACCCCAAATGCACACTAAACCATTTGGAAATACATTTCACACCACTTGCATAACTCATAAAACCCATTAAAAATATTAAAATAAAAGCACATAATCAATTTAACCACTTCCAAAGGCCTTTTCAAATCGTCACATAAACCAGAACCAATTCCAAAACATGCATTTCATTGTTTAAATCATTTACAATTTACATTTATAAATACAAGACAACCCAAACATGTCAAATTATGCATTTCCCTTTAAAAACCTACACCCAAACCCATTTTCACGATAAGTGTCATTGAAAACATGATTCGCATCACTTGAAAAATTAAATAAACCATTTGTACAATTTATAAAACACCTAAAATAGGCACAAAAAGGTTTTACACAAGAAGTACACCCAAATTCACATTAAAAACCCAATTCCAACTCACGCATATCAAATTCTTTCACAAACTAGTTTCGTATCACTTTCACAATGAAATAAGTCATTTGCTTAATTTATAAAACATCACCAAGGTTCACACCAAAACAATATCCAAACGTGTTTCAAATACTTTATAAGTTTTAATAAATCACTTAATAATTTTATAAAACAACTCCAACCAGTATCATAAGACTTTGAACACAAATTCCCACTCAAATACATCTTCTAAGGGAAAATGCACACCAATAACCTGATAAAACAGAATTCGCAACCCTTGCGTGACATAATAAACCAACAAAAAAGTTTATAAAACACAATGAAAGGCTCAACATGGGTTTTCACAAAATCAAAACATTCATATCAAATAAATATTCTACTAAACACATTGAAATCATATCAAACCTCAAGTAAAACTATATTTTCACCAAGTAAACAGATAAATGAGTATGAAAAATTAACTAAATAAGATAATTAATTCATCAAACAACACTTATATGTGGAAACACTTACCTTCGGTGTCGAAACTTCTGAATTTCAATGTGAAACTTCAATTTCACTACATTCACACCATAAGGGACCAAAGATGAACCCAAAATAACAACAGTCAACCAAAAAGAGAACCCCTAAACAGGTTAGGGTTCGGCCAAGATGTTTTCACCCCATGAAATCAAATAAAACACCAAAATAGGGGAACTAGAAGGGATAATAAGCTCACATAAGGGTTTCACACACCAAAACGGGAGGAGATTCTATCGTCAGAGGGGGAGAACGGTGCGTCAAAGCTTCTCCCGGTAAAATAGGTCGTGCAAACAAGAGAGGGGAGGGAATTCTGGGTTGTGCGAGCAGGGGGGAAGGCCACTGCACAAGGGAGGGAGGGAGGATGAATGGTCACTATGACAAAGGAGATAGCACGCCGAAGAGGGGTCAGATGGCTAGGTCGAGTGTGAGTAGCAAGGGATGGGGTGCGTGCAGAAGGGCTTCGGCTGAAGGGAGAGCTGAAATGGAAGGGGTGCGCACTGAGGGGCTTTGGTTAGAGGGAGTTTGTGTGCACAGGGAGTGGGAGGCATGCTGGGGGTTCAACGTAGGGTGACCGAAGGTGCGAGGCGGCATGAGGAGGGGAGCGGGGCGCCGATCCGGTGTGTCACCAGAATGAATGAGGTATGTTGGCCCATGTGCTCCGGTAAAAGGAGTGAGGTTGGTCCAGGTGTTGTCCGCTGGAAGCGAGGTTGGGGGATAAGAGGGTGCCAGCTGCTAGGGGGAGGCACAATTTAGGGTTGGGGGGAGACCTTGTGCATTATGCCACCAAGGGGAAGAGGGAAAACAAGAGAAAAATAAAAAGAAAGAAAATTAAAATAAAACCCAAAAAATGAATTAGAAACCAACCCATTGGTAATGATAACAATAATGAAAATAGTAACAATAATAATACTAATGATATTAACAAAAATCTTTCTTAAAATATTAATAATAATGAGACAATTCCTAATTTAATTATATATTTACTTATTTTTTTTAACTTTATTTTATTCTCACATCATTATTCAAATAATTAATTAATTAATAACCACGCAATGAGTGGGCTGCCTGATAATTTGATGAAGCTATATGGCTTCGCCCATGCCCTGAAGGATCGTTTATTAACAAAAGCGCAAAAACAATTCAATTGGGGCCAAGCCAAAATCAAAACTAGGATTGAAATAGTGAAAACAAATAAAATAATTAAATTCTTGTGGTCAGGTTATGACAGTTGGGTACCTGGAAAGACTTCATGGATGCGGGTAGGGACTAGGACAAGTTCCCACTATAGTATGCTTGACTTGTTCATTGTTAGGACTAGGGGATCATAGGACTAATCTAGGCTCGTGATGTTATCCGAAGATATTCCTTTTCGGTTTTTTGTACTTTGATATATGTATTGTATTGGTTTAATTTTTCCATGTATTGCCTACCATTTTGTATAGATACATGACATGATCATCATAATGTTTATGACTACTTTTGGATTATTTATCATTTCAATATTCTAGGTTTTTTCTGTTATCTTTAATTTATATTATGATTCTTTGGTTCAGTCATTTATTGTACCACTGTGTTAATTTTACATGAGAGTATAGTCTCCCCACTATACCACCTTAGATCCTTACTGCTAGTCGGTAGCCTCTAATGTATGGGGAGGTGTGCTTGAGACCATGTGACCCACCGGCTTGGGGCACTGTCTAGTGGCTTTCAGGTCAGGAAATTATAAGCCCTGTCATTTCTCAACCCAACACATAACCTACCCAGTAGAAACCTATATAAAACTTACAAGTTAATACATCATCCCAACTCGGACCTGAGTCATGAGCTAGAACCCTATCCAGGTGTCCAGACATTAAGGTTGGGAAAGGCAACAAACAAAGTCAAGTTCTACCTTAGCAAACTTGTATAGGTAAGGAGCTCCTGTAACGATTATTTTCACACTTCTCACTTGTATAGTGTGTCCTATACCCCACTAGGGAACTTCCCCTCTACCTACACACCATGTGGTGTTCCCCAAGTCTTCCACTTGGCCTAGTACTTATCCCATATGGTGTTTCTCACACTTTTCTCACTGTATATTGTTTTTTGGAAAAAATAAAATTTATTAATATTTATTCCGTGTATAAAGTGATTGTATAATCTATTTTTTCATTAGGGAACCTAATCAAGGTTATTTAGGATGATTTAGTTTTTTAGATGTGACAGGTTGGTGACTGGGTTTAGGTAAGGTGATTGAAGTGAACATAAGGTCGGTTACTCCATTGGTGATGCGTTGATGATAGGTCATTGGTCTCCGACATTATTCCTTGATTTTGGTACTCCCTTGTGCATGTTCTGATAGTATAGTGTGAGCCCTTTGAATTCTCTATAGAGTTTTGTACTCCCCCACATACTTGGAGAATGGGTCCTCTAAATTTAGGTATGGGTTTGATAATCCCTTGAGCCCGAAAAGGCATAGGTCCCCTATATTACATTGGCATATTGAACTCCCTCAATAATGGGGTATGGGTCCTCCACTAGGACAAGGAACTCTCTCATTCGGCATGTACTAATCAATGAGGTTTCGGTCTTTCATCGATGTGAAATGCTCCTTCAACTAACCCATATACTTCAGTGCGGTATGGGTCCCCCACTATAGGTTTTGTGAAGTGACATGGGACTTCATAAGGTTAAGTAGTTTGAATTTAATAGGTTACTCAAGGGATATGATCTTGTTTAATTGGGATGTGAAGAATGATATTCTCTCTTATATATTTGGTTCACTATATATTAATAATATTTGGGTTCATTTTTACTCGCCCTCCTCTTTTTCATGGGCTATGTTCTATCATGTGTTTATTTCCCTCCTTTTTTGTCTTTAGGGCATCATCTTAGGTATTATATACACACCCATGCATCATTGTTCCTCCCACACATGTCAAGTCTTATACAAATGATGGATAGTTTATCAATGATCATGGTGGACACAGTGTCGGTGGAGAAGGATCTTGGTGGTGCTCAGAGATAATTCTAGTAGATAGTGTTCATGTTGGGAGCTAGTTCATCAAGGAGTTCTTATTTTTTCAGTTGTTCTAAGTTATTTTTTACTTAGGATGTTGGGTTTTTATTTTTCTCTAACTTGTTTTATTTAATTTTTCATAATTTTTTATTTTTATCATGTGTTTCATACATTTATATATTACAGTTGGTTTGGTTTTTTATCTTAAATTTTTATTATATCCTATAAAGAAAAAAAATTCACATGTGGATACTTTAGGATAAGACTTTCTATACTGTGTGATATTCCTACTTGGTTCTTACAACTGACCATTGGACTATTAGATGTGCGACTAAGTGTCACACTTAGCCTATCTATTGGAATACATGAGGTCTCAATGGACATAATCGTGTTAGAGTGGTATCAGAGTGGTTGAGTCCTAGGGTTGGAGATTAGGAATAGTAGAATTATGGGGATTGATATAGGAAATTAGGGAAATGGTGTTGAGATTTTTTTGGTTAGTTATCATACTAGAAAACATAGTTTTGGTGTAGTGACTAGCATATCCATTCACCAAGACTCTTGATCGACTTGAAACTCTGAGGCAGTGGTTATGGGATTTAGTCAAGATGGTAAATGCATCTTATAGTGGTCATTTGTAGTTTTCATGTCCTCCATGTTCTAGTTCACCCAAATATACCCAAGTAGTTATGGGACCATTCTATTTAATAGAGGATGTCTCCTATAGATAGCTAGGTCATATTCATAGGTGGGGTCATGATGAACTTGTGCTAGTGTTTGAGTCCCGTGCCACTGATCAATTGAGAGATGAGGTGTCAATTCAAATACCTAATTAAGAGGTATCATTTCTCATGAGCATATGGAAAATCCTTCACCATTTATGAATAGTGGTGCATAAAATGGTTTTTAACATTGGTTTTTTTATTTTTAAAATTAGCTATAAAGGGACGTCGATATTAGAAAAATTGTAAAGAGAGTTTTTTACTCGGTTATTTTAATTGATGTAAAAACCATATTTTACATCAGTTATTAATATAACTGATGTTAAAAATTCCCCTAAAATGGAAAATCTAGGAACATTTACATGTTATTTATATAATAGACAGTGTGGTAAAGGGTTTTTTATGTAATATATTTTACAAATAACATACTTTTTATGTCGGTTATGAAAATAAACAACATAAAAAAATAAAAAATAAATAAATTAAAACTACTATAACAAAACTTGTATTATAAGAAAACTATATTAACAAGTCCAGTAGTGAAACATGGAGTATAATTATTTAATAACTATTTATATCACAGCCTATTTATAACTACATTAATTTTAAAATTTCATAGTTAAATTAAAAAATATACATTACAAATATAATGAGACAAACTAAAACTAAATCAAAATTTTAAAATTATTTCCCCATACTCCCCCATGATGATTTATCTCAATCTCATTATATGGGAGAGGATCCTAAAAAATATACAAAATAAAATAAAACTATTCATCATTCATTATCAATATAATGATACAATAAATAAAATGAAAAGTTATAATAAAACCTAACCCTATCAAAAGTTATAATTATACTAACTGTGATTATTTCATACATAAATCTCAACACATAATACCCACATTTTACTCATCCTTTTTAATTATAAAAAAAATATTTCAAAAGAAGTTATAAATTGAAAATAACATTTTATGTATCTATTAAGCTATAATACTTATAAATTAAGTCAAATTTTCATACACATAATAGATATTTTCTACCATTAATCTTACTGACCATTGATAATAATTTAATTCCCTATTTGAAAATGATAAAAATTGTGAAATAATACAAAAAATATTATAATATATAAGCATTAAAATAATTAAACTCGGTTTTTAAATACTACTTTAAAGTTCTATCTCACATCATAATATATGGATCATAACCAATGAGCAGTGTTTTCTTATGGACAAAAAAAAACATATGATCACTACTAATATAAGAAAATATAATGTCACTTACTAATTTAATTAATGGAAATTGTACATAATAATAAAATATGTGTGTTTCATGTCTAAAAAGATAAGGAAACATCCAACACTTAATTTCTTCATTTTAATATCTTTGAGAAAAATATTCTATTCTTTTTCTATCGTGAATTTTCCTCATTACTAGAGAAATAAATCATGGTTCTATAAACCCATACATTAATTTAGTTTCTATTGAATACAAAGTGTATGAAGATACCTAATAAAAACATAGGTAGTAATTACATCAAAATTATATAATTGAAATAAATGTGACAATCAGTATACATGGAAAATACTTTCATCATTGTGAGGACTAGCATATCTACAATAATAAGATATAAGATATATTTACTATAAATCAACGGAAAATAGTCACACCCATATACATTAGTAGTCATTGGAAGCTCATTGAAATCCAACAGCATAAATGAAAATGGAAATAATTTATAAAGACATTCTGGATAAGTAGTACTCAAAGTCAAAGGGGCCTAAAATTTTTGTTTCTTTCTATAAAACATGTATTTACCTTTAAGGAATTCCTATAAAATATATATGTAAATTAAAATATTAAAAAAAATATTATATAAAGGATATAATCTATACATACCTCAGTGGTTATTTGTCGTACAAGTCTAAATAGCGAAAGTAAGAAATTTCTAACACTCTATCCAATTATAGAAACCTCATAAATAAGGAATATTACTATATATGATGCATGTATAATATCCTATACCATTACTCTAATTTGATACATCTCTATATATTGATTTTAAAGACCCAAACCCCAGTATTCTAGAGTCGATGGTTACTTTATTACATTGGCACTAGATACAAGGTATTTCATCCCGAAGGACCAAAAAATTTTAGTAGTCATAATAAACTAGATTAATAATTAAAATCCACATTACATTTTAAAATCATAAAATATAAAAAGTGAATTATTTGAGAACACCATTGTTCCCCTTAGAATATCCCTGCATATCAATCATAAAACAGTTCTTAGAATCTTGGTGAAAATAAAACATTAGAAAGTGGTGATCTAAAATACTCAGTAAGGGTGTGAGTATAAAGGAAACGATGAATAAATAAATTGTAATCAATATTTAAAGGTAAACAACTAAAACACATTCCATTTAATCAATAACATGAGAATAATATAGAAGTAATAAATAATGATCAAATAATACCATATACATAAACACATGAGCTTGAATCTTTTCTATGGTTATTCCAACTAATTAAATAATCATATGGAAATAAATGAATAATCTCATAATGAGAGAATAAATAATTCTATACATCATAAACATAATTTCAAGACCTCTAACAAGACAGATTAAAACTATGGGTAAAACCCCATTTAATTTGACCAATTTATTTTTCTAATGAGACCTACCGATGTGTTGAGTGGAAATATAATTTCAGGCTTCACCCATCACCTAATAATTCCAATTAATTCCTCATATGAAAGGGATGAAACATAATAAACATAAAAATTCATATTTAAAAACTATCACGACCTATCCCAATGGCGCCCATACTGTGACTCCCCAATCCCACCTCCAATAGGCCAGGGGATGGTAACTAGAACCAAGTAGTAGTATCACTAACATGGGAGGCATTTCCTATGTACTTGTACACATGCACACATCTCCAAGCCCAAAATGATGAAATGAAAAAAAATCACTAAGAAATTAAATTCATGTATACCACTATCCCAACCAATAGAGTCTGACAGAAGTAAAGAAAGTAAAGTAAACCGGGTCAAAATACAAGCCCACCAAAAGAGTCTATAAACTACAAAGTCCAACCTATAAAAAAATAGGTACTAGTATTGCAACTCAAAGATATAGGAACACCTCGTCCTATCTGAACTCACAAAAATATTTATATTCCTGGTCTTCCCTGGTCTCTGACAAAAGGTCGCTCGTCTACACAAGACACGGCACGTACGGGCAAAGCCTGTGTAGGGGTGAGTATAATAATACTCTGTAGGACACCTCGAAACCGAAAATAGAAACACAAAGGATAGATACAATCATATCTACACAAGTATATGTCTATAATATATAACAAGGATATCTAGATATACTCAAACAAGATAGGCAGTGTATAGGTAAGTCACAATTACTGCATACCACCACTAGGGATTCAATCAAAAGATTCCATGAAGCACTCATCTGGGATAACGCACTCCTGAGTCTAATAGAATTAATTAAATCAATCTAAGAATTAGTGTTCATCATAAATAATCATGAGAGAGATAAAATTATAGATCTGAAGAGAGATACGATACATCAGATGAGGATCACAACCAGCTCCATGGGGTGATACCAACAACTCCATCTAGAATAACCTGATAAGCATAGGATCAATGCCCAGTAAAGTTGGTATGTTTATACTCAGAACTCTACCTATGGTATGAATAATTAATAGAGGATCCCTCACAGAGACTCTCAAGGTATTCCAATAAATCTATCTAGGAATTCTTACTGAAGGGATCAAACTCTAATGTGTAGTAAATGATACACACCAACCTTTAGAAAAACTGTTCGCGCATGCTATTTAATATATTTAATATATTTTAAACATTTACTCCAAACACACTGAGCCTTGGAATCAAAAATTGTCTCAGAACCTGGTCTCAAATTAATTCTATATAATATTTAAAAATAATACATGGAAAATCTGGGACATTACATTCTCCCCACCTTAGGGTTCCACATCCCCAAAAAGCTAAAAAAGATACTCAAAAAGATATGGGTACTATGCATGAATATGAGCCTCCCACTTTCATGTTATCTCCTAAATATTCTCATGCTACCAACAGACATGAACCAAGGTAATATCTCACCCATGAAGGATCATTTCCTATCAATCCTTGATCTCCACTAGGTACTCTTCAAAAGTCACTACATCCTCGATGTTCATATCACCCCAGACGATGATGTGTGATGGTTCATGCATGTACCTCCTTAGCTGAAACACATGGAAAATGTCATGTACCCAGTGCAATTGTGGGGGTAGATCTAGGTGGTATGCCACCTTTCAAACTCTACGCAGTATCTGAAAAGGGATAATGAACCTTATAGATAACTTACCGCCCAGGTCAAATATTTTCAACCCACGTCGAGGTGGGACCTAAAGAAACACATGGTCTCCTTCCTTGAACTCCAAAGGCCTTAGTATCCTATTAGTGTATGACTTCCACTGACTCTATGAAATCTTCATCCACTCTTGGATGATATGCACCTTCTCGGTGGTAGCTTACACCAACTCTAGACCCATAAGTGCTGACTCTCATAGGTCATTCCAACAAAGTGGTAACCTATAGGGTTTCCCGTACATATCCTTGAATGGTTCCATACCAATGGTGAAGTGGTAGTTGTGGTTGTATACAAACTCCACTAGTGGTAGGAGATCCTCCTAGCTATGAACAAAGTCTAACATGAAATATCACATCATTTCCTCTAGAACATGAATGGTCCTCTCTGTTTGGATGTCTTTCTGGGGATGAAATGTTATGCTCAAGTACAACTAGGTCTCAAAAGCCTCCTATAATCCCTTCCACAACCAGGATGTGAAATGATCATCACGATAAAAAACAATTTTCTATAAAACTTCGTGAAGCCAAACTATCTCCTACATGTAGATTTATCCCAAGATCTCTAATTAACTCTTCTCTTGAATAGCTAGTAAGTGGGCTGACTTTTTAAGTCAGTCAATGATCACCCATATGGAATTTTGTCCCCTATATATTTGTGTTAAACCCATCATGAAGTCTATCAATATCCCATCCCACTTCCATTCTGGAACACCAATGGGTTGATCTAACCCCGCTGGAACCTGGTGCTCAGCCTTCACTTGCTGACAAGTAAGGCATTGAGAGACAAACTCTGCAACTCTCTTCTTCATTCTTGGACACCAGAACTAATGTTGAAGGTCCTCATACATCTTCACCACACCTGGATATACTGCTAAAGGGGACATATGAAACTCCCTTATAATATCCTCCCGTAATACAAGAAAAGAACAATATGCTCCCCACCTTTTTAATATCCATTAGTAGCATGTCCTATGGATATCTAAGCATGTAGAGTCTCACAGTCATTATCCTGAAGTTGTTACTTCCTAACTCTGTATAATAGTTTAGGGATGAAAACCATTGATTGTAGGTAATATAATTCATATCCATCCATGAACAATAATTTTAATGAGTCCTACTTCCCTGATGCCTCATTCAGTAACTATAAACTAGATCTTCTACTAAGAGAATCTACCACCATGTTCCCCTTCCTAAGAGTATAGACAATATCAAAGTCATAATCCTCTAGTAATTCTAGCCATCTCCTCTGTCTCAAGTTCAGATCCTTTTGAGAGAAGATATAATTGAGACTCTTCTAATCAGAGTAGATGATAAACATCTCACCCATCAGGTAATGTCCCCACATCTTCAACATAAAGACTATTTCTTCCAACTCAAGATCATGGGTCGTGTAGTTCTTTTCATGTGGTCTCAATTGGAATGAACCATAGGAAATCACAACTTTCCTCTACATAATAACACAACTAAGCTTGGTCCATGATGTATTTCAGAACATTAAGTACTCAACGCCATCCTCTGGTAATATCAAGATCAGGGCGCTCATCAAACTCTACCTCAACTGCTGAAAAGCCTACTGTCACTTCTCTATCCACATGAAATCCTACCCCTATTAGGTCAAAGTTATCATTGGTGTTTTTATCTTGGATAAACTAGGGATTAATCTTCAGTAATATCCTTCCAATCCAAAAAATCTATGTAACTCCATAATTCTCCTAGGTGGATCCCATGCTAATAGTGCCTCCACCTTAGTTGGGTCCACGATCACTCCATATGCTGAGATAACATGTCCCAGAAAGTGGACAGCCTAAATCTAGAACTGGCACTTTGACAGCTTCCCATAAATCTGGTGCTCTCAGAGTACATCCAAAACTATCTATAAGTGTCTCACGTGCTCCTCCTCAGACGTTGAGTACACAAGGATATCATCGATGAAGACCACCATGAACTGGTCTAAGTAAGTCTAGAAGATCAAGTTCATGAGTCCCATGAACACTGTTGGGGATTTTTTCATGCCAAAGGTTGTCAGGATCAAAAGGGGCATAGATACCCTGAGAGGGGGGTTAATCAGTGTTTGTATATTCTTTTCCATCTTATTCTTCCTACCCCACTAAATCTGGACCTCTTTGTTATAAGGGTCACTTTGTTTTCACATAAGTTTTTATGCATACCATATTCTTTTATTGTTTATCTGGTGATGATACTTTTAATGCAATGTGGATAAGCAAGTAGGAAGACACTGATATTTTTACTTGGTTCACCCTCACTCGGCTACATCCAAGGATCATACAACGACGATGTGACGATGTACCAAATCCACTAAAGCTCACATAAAATTTACAATGTTTGGAATATATCACTTAAATGTTCAATCTTACTTCCTTTACAAATTTTAGGGTCATCTCATTGCTTTCCCAAGGTTCACTCCATGTTTGTGTGTGTCTGACTCATTACCGATGGAGAGGATCACCTTCATCCTCTTCCTTTGCTCACTACTTTAGAAAGGATCCACTCACAGTTTATGGAATTGTAGTTCCCTTTATTATATCTAATGAATGCATCCACCAATGTATGTAGATGCTCTATTGAAGTCCAATTTTCATCCACTAATGAATACCCCTTTTACTGCAGTTATACTGGGCAATCTTCTAACTTTCACACAACCCTAGAATGACTAACACACTTCTCCAAGCCTGGCCGCAAGTGTCACCAAACCACTTGTGATACACTCCCATATTTAACTCAAAACTTGGGCAAATCACACCCTTTTATGCCCAAACCAATATTGGCGTGAAACTATCGACTGGCGCACAACTTCTGATTATTTTTATACTTGTGAGCCCAAACCACCATTTGCACGCCCAATCCTACTTGCACAACTGGGGCTCTAATTCTCTGTAATTTTTGAGATTCATCCAAAATGAGGAGAGGTGTCCCTCTATTTATTGGCATTTTGGGCACCCAGAGCATTGCGCACAAGTTTCCTCCCAGTGTGAAAGTCCAGCTGTCTGAGCCTCTATTGCCCTAGTCACCTTACATGCCTAAACCATAACATGGGTTCCCATCTTTCCTTTGACATATTTTGATATTATGATCTTGAAAAACATGTGGCGCACAACTTTACAAGACTCTAAGATACTAGTGCGAAAGTACCTTTTCCAAAAACATTTTTCTCCATTTGTCGATTTTGAGGCCCAAAAATTTGGCAAACACTGGAAAATGGTGCCACCTTGTATCTGTTCTTTTTGTACCACCTCTAGATCTTCAATTCCTTTGTCGTTGTTCTTTTTAAACATAAATTGTCAAAAATATCTTAGAACTCGACAAATTACCATAGAAATCTTATTTTTCAACAAAAAAACTCTCTTTTTCAACAAACATAATCACCTCAAAAATGCATCAATGTTACCTTGAGGTATTTTTGCCCAAAAATCTCCCCATTTGGGTTTGTTGGAAATTATTCTCATAAAAATTCATCAAACTTTGATACTTCATTAAATATTATTTGAACCACTACCATCATTCATCTCTTGAAATTCAGATAGCAATAAATGATTTACTCAACACATACTCTAAACCCACATGAGCAATGCTTGGCATGAGAAACAAGAGTATAATGAAAAGATAATCAATGAATCACTTCATTACCCACACCAATTTTTGATACCATTCCAACACCACTCATCTATAGTTATCACAAATCTCAACTGTCGTGATATCTAATCTTTGATCGATCACTTCTAGAATCATTAGATTTAAAACTCTCCCCATATCTCATTGATGTCCACCTATATCACTACTCCACCTATCAGCTTCTCCCCGTGTCTTTTACTAAGACATTTTCTCCCTTATATATACATTGTTTCTCCCCCTTTAGGCGTCACTCTTTCTTTACCTATTTAAACCAACCCAAAGGTCACTCCTTTTTCGTCTACAATAGATTAGAGAATACAGATCAACATATTAGGGAAAAACACATCATACCTCATGGAGAGGGGGGTTCCACATTCTCACTCTTTCAAGTGTGGGGAGTCGACTGAACTCCTAGATCCAGTCAATGCCTCTCGAAGGCTTCCTTGGGTAAGTCCTTTTTCAAAATATCAAGAGTGTGTAGATCTATAGGAACATATTCCAACTTCAAAATATCTTTCTCCACCTTCTCCTTAATAAAATTATATTTTGTTTCAATGTGCTTGGTCCTTGAATATTGGATGGGGTTTTTATAAGATTTATAGCACTTGAGTTATCACACTGAATTCTGATTGGAGACTACACTATCACACCCATGTCATCAAGGTACTGCTTTATCCAGAATAAATGTGTGCACACTTGCATGGATGCAATATACTCAGATTCTATGGTGATCAATGAAATTAAATCTTTCTTCTTGATTAGCCAAGAAATACATAAACCACCAATATTGAAAGCACCTCCTGATGTTTATTTTCTATCATCTGTTGATCTGAACCAATATGCATTCGTATATCCCAATAACTCTGGATGAGATTTATTATTATACATCAAAACGAAACCCACAGTTCCTTTGATATACTGAAGTATTATTTTCACTACAAGCATGTGGCTTTCCTTGGGATTGCTTTGATGTCGCGCTGCTTGGCATATGTAAAAAACAATATCAAGTCTTGTTACTATCCGGTACAGTAAACTTCCAAAAATCTATATGTATTCTATGATATTAATTTCTTTTCCATCATCATATTTTGATAATTTAATCTAGGTAGAAATAAAAGTCTTCATCTCCTTAGAATTTTCCATTCTGAATCTTCTCAGATCCGCAGATTTTAAATCCATCTAGAACACTTTGAACTTATGTTGCACTAAAATTTCCAAGTATAATTTGATTTTATCTAGCCTTGAAACTAGTGAAAATGTCGCATCAACATCTATACCCTCTATTTGGGAGTATCATTTGCACACTAGCAGTTCTTTGTTTCGAATCATTGTGCCATCTTCATTCATCTTGTTGAAAAAGACCCATTTAGTCCCGATGACATTCTTATCTGCTGGCCTTGAAACAATCTTCCATGTCTGATTCTTCTCAATTTGATCTAGCTCTTCATTCGTAGCCTGAACCCTGTTTTCCTATTCAGTTACATCAGAAAAACATTTAGGATCTACCTAAGAGAAGAAGGATGTCTGCTATAGTGACTTCATTCTTCTTATCTAGACAGGAACTGTTTGATCAAAAATGATATATTTCTATCAATTTTAGATAGACTCTTTTAATTTTGTATAGATATGGATTTTACTTTCTCATTATCATCATCACTATATTCTTCTGAATTATCATCTGCCACTTCTACTCCCACTGAGTCTCTTACCTCCCCATAAATTTCATCAGGAAGTTCTTCAGTGTGTTGTTGATGATTCTGTTTATTTTCTACAACAGTGACATCATTTATCTCAACTAATTTTATCATATCCTTGTTGAAACACCATTTATATTCTATCATAGATTATTTGTATCCTAAAAATAGTTATTTGATACCATAATGTTAGAACAAAATAGATGAGCAAGAAATACACAAATTTTTCTTCTTCTCCCACAATATGTCTTCTCTCGATGGAAAACTAAAACCTGAACTAGGTCATCCAATTATCTATTTGATGGATCATTCATCTGATTAGGATGTTGAATGATCCCCCTATGTTATGCAACAATTTTTTTTGTTAGGCCCGCTATTTAGACCCACAAACATTCTTCTTCTCCTGCATCATTTCATCACATGTGACTACAGTTTTGAGAAACTTCTCCATCTCAATTACATCAATTAGATCTTCATTTGATGAATTCACCTATTATCAATGATCCATCAAGAAAACCTCTAAGACTACTGAGTGGAAACTCGTCCTAGGAAATAAGATAAAGAGTTAATAACACCATCACTATCCATTGTACACAATTACTTCCTTTCATCTTCAATTATGATAACTGATTTGAATCAGTTGAAATTCTGGAGAACATCACTTCACCACTTTGCATCTCTTGATAAAACTTCCCCTTGGATCGTATCTCCCCTTGAACCTAAAACACTAGAACATAAATTAATAGAATTTAAACACAAAGGGAGTGGGGACTTTCTGGAATCCTCAATAAGAGGATTTTGGTTGATCCTTATGGTTCAACCCTTTAATTATTTCTTACAAATCATCTCACTCTTTCCTTGTCTGATCCAACTACCTAGCCAATTTCAACTCTTCTGGCCATACAACTAGGAATTCTTTACCCACATTCTGATTCTTCTTCTGATATTTAGATTCTTGATGCTTGTACTTTTTCATGATTTGGTAATTAATCCCATTATAAAATATTTCTTTATTTGACTCTCCACCAATATTACATTTTTCATGACTCTTTCTTTGAGTAGGAATGCTTCCACTAGTCATCAACTCTTGCTTCTTCCTCCATTAGACTATTCTTTATCTTTCCTTTACTTCTCGGTATGTGTCATGACATGTGAATTTTCCAGGACATTCTTTAGTCATATTTCTTTTATCAATTTTTCGAGTCACGCCACCTTTTCTAGTTGGGGTCAAGTCTTCCACTGACTTTTCATTCTTCTTAATTACACTGGGGGAATATCCTCCCTTTCTCTTCTAGGGTTGTCCACATCCATTCCAGGGAAGTTTTTGTGAGTGTGACAGAGGAGTTGATTGATACACCTTTCTTTGAGCTCCTAGTGATTCCACTAAGACTATAAACCTATTTTTCATCTTACCATGTTGTCTTCCAGTATAGGCTTATTCGTTGTACACTACTTGTGTTGGGGATCTCCTTCTATATTCCTTTTCATTTTCTGAATTATTCTTTCTCGTCTCATCATTTCTTAGCTGAGATGTTGATGCAACTTGAGTTCTTATTCTGACATTGATCTCCTAATATTTTTGATGCATACTCATGGTGTTCCCCCTTCTTCGACAATAGAATCACTTCATGGATACTTTCTTATGAGAGAATCTTATTTCATATTTCTCATGACGCTTTTTCTTATTATCAGATTTAGAAAAATTTATATCTTCACAGAATGAAATATATTCCAAATACTCTGAAAAAAATCTTGATGTGTGGCCATAAATCCTGAATAAATAGCACATGTTTTCACCACTTATTATAAATGTCTTCTTAGGTATATCTCCAATGCCTATAAAGTTTTCTCCATTTCTGGAACAGTTCACAGCTCTATTTCAATCATGCATGGGAGGGGATTTATTAAATCCAATACCATTTTTTCCAAAACTATATGGTCTTTGATCTGAGAAAATATTTTTTTGTTTCTCTTCAGAAATAGAATATATTTTTTTCATTTTATCATTACTTTCCAAAGGATAATCAAATAGTAAGTTCAAGGAATCCTTCATTTTAGGATTTCCTTTGGTATTAGATTTATCTACTTATTTCTTCACTAACTATAGCTCTTCTTCCAACTTTTGAATCTTCATATCCCTTTATTCAAGTTGAGCATTGAGTTCTCTCTAGAGATTATTCCTTCTACTCATCACATCCTCTAACTCATGTGTGAGATTATCCACCATGTCACATTTCTCCTTTAATTTCAATTTTTCTTGAGCAATAGAATCAGCATAGATGCACTCTCCCATTGTAGTCTTTGATTCTCCTGAACTAGTTCAGTTACCTATTTTGTAAGATCATAATTTCTAGATTTAAAATTTTGAATTTTATGTGAGTTTAGATTCTTTCCCTTATAATCATCTTATCATTTCTCTCTCTTTGAAGACATATCTTACAGTTATTCATCTTGGGAATCATTCTTCTCCCTCAGGTCAGTAGCCACATCAATAAGCCTTTGGTTTAATCCTTTTATCTTTTTAACCTCAATTTTCAGTACTTTGATCTAAATATCTTTAGATTTAACTTCTTCATCCAATTTCCAATTCAATTATTTTATCATGTTAACATCATCTACGGGTGGCCTTGTTGAAACTTCTTCGTCATCAGTAGTTTCAAAATCACTTTTAATTTCAAGTACTTCACTTGTTCATACATCATTATTGAGTGAATAAATATTTTCCATATCTGATTCATCCAAGCCTTCCTTCAACAAGCTATTTGATTCCTTTAGTTGAATCACACTTTTTCCATAAACACTTCTACACTGTGGAATACCATCTGACTTTTGATTCTTATTTGATGTTTTTTCCATTTCCATGGCACACCAAGATAAGAGAAGACTAAATATTCAATAACAAAATCGACTAAAAAAATTAGAGAAAAAAAATCTGATAAAACAAAACACCCTCTAATACCAATTGTTGGGACTAAAAGGGGCATAGATACCCTGATAGGGGGTGAATTGGGGTATGGATATTCTTTTCCAACTTATTGTTCCCACCCCACTAGATCCTAACCTATCTGTTATAAGGGTCACTTTGTTTTCACATAAGTATTTATGCAGACCATATTCTTTTCTTCTTTATCCAGTGATGATTTTTTTAAATGCAATGTAGAGAAGAAAACAGGCAGACATAGATATTTTTACTTGGTTCACCCTCACTAGGCTACGTCCAAGGAGCATACAACGGTGATGTGGAGATGTACCAAATTCACTAAATCTCAATTACAATTTACAATGTTTGGGCTAGATAACTTCTATGCCCAGGATCACTGCCTTTAAAAAGTTTAGGGTCAGCTCACTGCTTTCCCAAGGGTCACTCCCTATGTGTCTCTCTCTAGATCACTGTCGGTGGAGAGGATCACCTTCATCCTCTTCCTTTTCTCACTACTCTGGAAAGGATACACTCATAGTTTATGGACTTCTAGGTCCCTTCATTATCTATAATGAATGTATCTGCCACTATATATAGATGCTCTGTTGAAGTTTAATTTTCATCCACTGATGAAAACCCCTTTTACCACAGGTATACTGGGAAATCTTCCAACTTTAGTGAAACCCTATAATGATCATACCGCTTATCTAATACTGGCGTGCAATTATCACCAAACCACTTACACGAAACTCCATTATTTAACTCAAAACTTGGGTAACTCACACCCTTTTATGCCCAAACCAAAATTGGCATGCAACTATCAACTAGCACGCCACTTCTGAATATTTGTATACTTGTGTGCCTAAACCACCACTTGAACGTCCAAACCTACTTGCGTGACTAGAGCTTGAATTATATCTAAATATTGATCTTCATCTAAAATGGGGAGGGTTATCCCTCTATTTATAGGCATTTTGGGAACCCTAAGCAATGCATGCAAGTTTTCTCCCAATGCGCAAGTCCAGCCACCTGAGCCTCTGTCAACCTAGTCACCTTGTACGCCTAAACCAAAACTTGGGTGCCCATCTTTCCGTTTCTATATTTTTATGTTCTAATATTGAAAAAAATATGGTTTGAAAATTTACAAGACTCCAAGACACTCACGCAAGTCCCTTTGCCAAAAACACTTTTCACCATTTTTCGATTTTGAGGCCCAAAAATTTGGAAAACACTAGAAAATGGATCCACATTGTATCTATTTTTTTTGTACCACCTCTAAATATTCCATTCCTTTTTCGTGGTTTATTTTCAACATAGTTTGTCAAAAATATCTCTAGAACTCAACGACTTACCATCGAAACCCTCTTTTTAAAAAAAACCAAACCCACTTTGTCAACAAACACAATCACCTGAAAAATGCATCAATGTTACCTTGAGGGATTTTTTCCCAAAAAAGGGAATAACTAATTAATCATAATGATTTTAGTGGAAACTGAAAGTCGTCTTTGGTATATCCTCATCACATACTTGTAGTTCGTGATAGCTTGATCTGAGGTAAACCTTCAATAACCATTGTGCCCCTCTCAACTGGTCAAAGAGGCCATCGATCCTCTATAGTGGATACCTGGTTTAAGCATCATTAATCCACACACAACCTCAAGCTCCCATATACCTTTTTGAAAAATAAAACTAGGCCCACCTAGGGTGAAACACTGGGTCTCACAAAGCCTTTCCTCTACAAATCCTCCAATTGAATCCTCAGCTCGTGAAGCTCTGTAGGAGCCATCTGATATGTTGGTGTAGATATCAATGTCATACAGGGGTGTAATTAAATACAAAAGTCTATCTCCCAATGGGGAGCTAACCCTGGAACATCTTTTATAATGATATCCTTGTACTCCTCCACTACTCCGAGGAACTAAAAGTTCATAACATCTGCTACTCTGAGGGTAAGTCTATCTGACTCATGAGTGATCGGTTGCACCCTCCTATGCATGATCCCATTCTATGCTTCCTAGGTTTCTATTTTTTCATCAAAGTAAAACCTTGTTCCATTATTGTGGACACACCGCACCTTTCACCTAAAATAGTCAATCTATGCATGGACTGAAGATAAACAGTCTATACTAAGAATGACGTCATAAGGCCTCGACGTTGGCACCAAGAGGTTCCAACTGAAACTCTCACCTCTAAGGGTAAGGTCACATTGTCGGCATAGATGTTTGATCATCAAGTCTCCTCCCATAGGTGTTTCCAAGCATAAGGGTCAAGTCAAGGGTTCTACTAGAATCTTAAGGTCTCGAACAAGATACATGATGAGAAAGAAATGACTAGTACCAGTGTCTATCAATAAGGAAGCTAGAGTAGAGAAGACATAGATCATACCTCGAATCATCCCTAGAGATCCTGGTCCATAAGCCTCGACCACATGAAATTTCCCCTACCCCTATCCTCCAACTCCCTGAGCCTAGCATGAACCTCCTGAGGGTGGTGGTGGTAGTAAGTCAAAACATCAACCACCTCTCAATTCTCTCCCAACTCCTATTCCACATCCACCACCTTATGGATCTACCTACTCCTACCTCTTCCTTTTCCTAGGTGGTCTATCTATTGTCTCTCTATCAGCATCACAGTAGTTTGGAAAATCTCAAGTGAGATTTCCCTTGCTATCACATGAGTAGCGCCACGTCTCCCTAGGCTAATTAGATCCACCATGTGAACCCTAAACTTCAGATCCTCTATCATGGGAACTCCTCCTAAAATCTCTCCCATGTTCGGATCCCAGATATTGGCATCAAATCCCTACTTATGAGATCTATGCACCTACCTATCCACTACTGACTATCGCCGGCTATCTCTACTCATCCAAGGATCTCTCGACCACCAAAGCTCTCTTGATCACCCAAACATAAGTAGGAATGCTCATAAGGATAATAATGGATTAGATGTCTCTGCATAGACCTTGCTCTAAGTTCTAATCCCTAAATTATTGATCACTGGACATAACTATCGAGTACATAGAGAGTTTGGTGAACCTCTATGAATAATCAACCACTATCATACTGCCATGTTGGATCTGAAGAAGCTCCTTTATATGCACATCTCTCGACGTAACTGGTGAAATCTCATCTCTGAAGAGGTTCTAGAACTTTATCCATGATATTGATGCCTTTTAGTGAGTTTGGATAGAAAAACTCCACCATCGCCCTAATGATACCTATAGAAGGATCGCCGATAGGATCACTATTTGATCAGATGGTTTCCTGACTAGACAAAAAACTCAGGTCACCACCTCAAGTGAGTCCTCATCTGCCTGAGAGTCAGGATCACCTCAGAACCTAAGGGGTCTCTATCTTTGAAACTCATAGATCATTCTCATCCTACACTCCCCATATTTCAATACTGCAGGTACCAAAGGTAGCTCCATAGGTGGTGGTATAGTGGGTGCACCACCTAGAGGTAACATCTGGGAAACTGGTCCCTATACTGAAGCCTTGTCACTGAGGGGGTCATCCTCATGATCAAGCTACTAGATCCTAGATGGTATGCATCATGGAGGCATCCTATAGGAAAAGAATATGTACCATGGTCAATGATTATATCTAGATATCTGACTCAAGGAGGAAATGGAAACCACAAACCATTCCTATATGATGAATTTACTATTGTTTTCTCTACAATAAGTGCTCTCATGTACCGATTCAAAAAGAAGGTTATCAGAGTCTAGTGTTTGTATATGTTATCCACCACACCAACACTGGAGTCTCTAGCCTAAAATAAGAACTTGAAACACTTTACATTTTTTCCCCAAACCAAACTCACAGACTCCTGGTCCTAAGGTAGAACCTACCACCTCTGATACTACTCTGTCACGACCCATCCCAATGGGTCCCATGTTGCAACTCCCCAAGCCCGCCTCCAATAAGCCAGGGGATGGTGGCTAGAACCAAGTAGGCATATCACTAACATGGGATGCATTTCCTATGTACTTGTACACATGAACACATATCCAAGACAAAAATGTTGAAATGTAAAAAACCACTAATAAATTAAATGCAAGAATACCACTATCCCAACTAAACATAGTACGATAGAAGTAAAGAAATTAAAGTAAACCAGACTAGAATGCAAGCCCACCAAATGAGTCTGTAAACTACAAAGTCCAACCTGTAAAAAAATTGGTATTGGGACTGCTGCTCAAATCCATAGGAACGCCTCATCCTGTCTGAACTCACAAAGCTTCATCTAGTCCTAGTCCACCCTGGACTCTATCAAAAGGCCACTCGTCTGCACAAGCCATGACGTATGCAAGAAAAGCCTCTACAGGGGTGAGTATAACAATACTCATTAGGACACCCTGAAAACCACAAAGAAATACATAAAGGATATATACAGTCATCTCTATACAAGTATATGTCAATATCATATAATAAAGATATCCAGATATACTCAAATAAGACATGTAGTCTAGAGGTAAGTCACAACTAATGCATACCACCACTAGGGATCCAGTCTAAAGATTCCACGAAGCACTCATCTGGGAGAATGCACTCATGTGTCTGATAACACTAATGAAGTCCATCTAAGAAGTAATATTCATAAGAAACCATCATGAGAGAGATACATTGATATATCTAAAGAGAGATATGATACACCATATGAGGATCATATCCAGGGACATGGGGTGATACCAAAAAATCCATATGGAATAACCCGCTAAGTAGCGGATCGATGCCCGGTAAATTTTTTCACGTCTATACCCAGGACTCTACCTAGGGAATGAATAATGAATAAAGGATCCATCACCCAGTCTCTCAGAGGATTCCAACAACTCTATCTAGGAATTCCTTCTGAAGGGATCATACTCTGGTTTGTAGGAAGTGATACACACCAACCTTAAGGTAAATGATCAAGGGCACGAACCCTAATGAAACATGTCCAAGATACGGTGGACAAGGGATCTAAGCCATATAGAAAGGGATAAAATGTGTTTAGTAGGATCACACGACAAATCCCTTGACCCTAGGTACTTATCGTGTACAACGGCATGTGTCAAGAAAATATGTTGTGCAGAAAAGGTATACACGACATTTAGAAAGGCTTACATGTTGTGTCCATCCATCTGGAGTCTTCCTGTGTTCCCCGATCATGTTTTGATACATAGAATCAACTTGTATCCACCTTCCCATGTACTAGTACATGGGGTAGCCTATGTATCTAGTCTGAGTATGGTTATGTGATGGAGTACATGTCGGGTACTCCACCTCGTGTCCATATATCCCCTGAGATACACACCGAGTCCCAGGGAAGGTCCCACAAGCCAAGTGATAGATGTCACATGTCGTGTGACATTACTTCTCCCCAAAACCCTATCCACTACTCAGCGGGGCCATCATGGTGTGTATCACGGAATAGACATTGTATTCATCATGATTTTATAGAATTGTAGTTCTTACTCCACATGCCCCGTCCAATCCTCAGGTGCTCAATATGTTGGTTCGTTCATTCCGAAACTAAAGATCCAAGGTTGCCTCATCATCATAGCACTGAATCGGTGAGTTTTAGGCCTTCATTCAACTCCAAAATCTAATTTCAATCACTCACATGAAGAACTCTCGAAGAACTATATCTCCCAAAATACTTTGATCTGCCCATTTCCATCATTGTCTCACCTCTTCTAGGTCATCTCAATGCCAAATCTACAATCCTGAATCATTGCACTGCAAATCGAAGGCACAACAATCATCTGTTCATATCCCATGAAGAACAAAGAATGTGCGGGAAAAAGGGGGAAAGAAATTCACATAGAACAAACCTGAGGAAGGAAATCCCATCTGTTGTTCATTGTTTCCTTGATCTGTTCCCATAAGAACAATCAATAATCTAATAAAAACAATAATCATAATCATCCCCAAATAAATACCGCAATCAACCCATCCCGCAAGAACGATCAAACTGTGGGTCAACCTGTTCATGGGTTGATCTGTGTTAATTATTGATTATAAGAATGAGAAAGAAGGAATTGAAATCACAATTCCCTACCTCGAGGTTGGATCATTCATTATCGAGGATTTTTTTCCCATGGTGATCTATTAAGAACAATCTTGATCCACCGTTCATCATTGTTCCTAGAGAGATTTCCTCAAGGTTCCTCTCTAGAGCTCCTAGGGGTTTCTCCAGGGTTATGAATTCTCACCCTAGGTCCCTTTCTAAGATACTAATTTAAAATAGAAAACATGTAGTTTCATCTCAGCATAATGTTAAAAAAATTATTTTATTTTATTATTTAAAACATCCAAAAACTAAATTTCATAGTCGACCCGTGTCGGATGATTTTAGGCCTCACCTAAGGTAAACTCACTGCTCTAATTGAAACGGTTCCCTCTGATTTATGATCTGAGAACCCATTTAGAATTTATTAAAAAAATTATGGAAATCACTCACGTGCACTATTTAATATATTTCAAACATTTATTCCGGGCACACCAGGACTCGAAATCACACATCGTCTCAACGCTTGGCCTTGAATTAATTCCATATAATATTTAAAAATAATACAAAAAAATCTAAGATATTACAAAAACTATCATATGAAATGTTAATACCTACCCCAATCTATAAACATAATCATAAACTATCTAGAGTAATATGGTGAATGGTAATAAAATTACACATCCCCAGTCAAAGTGATCATAAAACATCCAAAAAACTAATAAGGATGGTATCAATACAATGTATCCCCATAGGATCATAAGTATAATAAAGGGTTATTTCTTTTTATGAATATAAATATCATAAAATTCCATTAAAAATATTCTTGAGGAAAATATCCTCTTCATTTTGAAAATCACCTTTTAAAACTAAAAGTTCACAAAAAATTAAAATAATTTTCTTTGAAAATAACCTTGAAAACTTTTTAAAATAATCTTTAAAACATTAATTGTTCATGAATTCATAAAATTCATTTCATGTCTTACACATTAAAACAAAATTCCTTTCATATTTTTGGTAAAACCCAAACGGGAATTGTTTAGAAAATGACAATAAGATTATTTTTAAAAAAATGTAAAAAGTAAAACAAAGTTAAAATTTTATTTAATAATTTATTTTTATAATTTTTAAAACATTTTTGTAAAAAAATAGAAAACATGCTTTTGGAAGAAAAATAATTTTTGACCAAAGAGAAAACTAAAGATGTATTTTCTTAAAAATGTTTTCACAACAATTATAAGTAAAAAAGAGGAAAATTTTAATATTTCTTGAAATGTTCATGAATAACCAAAGTATAAGGAAATTATTTAGTTTATTGAGTGATATATCATAATATTTCATCATCTAAAACTTAATCATAAACATTCCCAATAAATGATGAGATTGTAAAATAAACCATTTCCACTTTGGTAACTTTTGAATAATAATCCCCATGAAAGAAATAACTTCAAATGAAAAATTAAATACCATGAATATAAAGTGATTCATGATAAAAAAATATCAAAGTTTTAGTATATACACAACACAAAATAACTAAGGGCCGAATATGGCATACATCTCACAGAAGTAAAAGTAAGACTAGAAACCCTTACCTCGGATCTGATTTCCTTTATACGTGTTTGAACCTCCTATGTGATAAATATAGGTTTATTATAAATATATTACAGAACCATAATCATATATTTTATACCATATATTATTTACTTAGAGAATTCTATCACCCGTTTATTAACATTTCTTTGTTAAAATCAATGTTTATGGTGATAAATGCATTATTTTTCATGTATGTTTTGGTTCGATAATTTTGGTCTTTTGACTTTGATAATGGTTACATAATATCTAGAATATTAATCATGATTTAAATATCATATATATTCATAATATATGTAATTATATTGATCTATAAAATTTATATATTGGAAATGTGTTACACCATTCATGGAGACAGTAAGTCGTACGTATGCACGAACGTTGTTTCCATTTTTTCACAATGGATGGAATGAAAGAAAATAAATGTTAATTCACCTTTAAAAAATAATTATTATTTCATATATATCATTAATATTAATAAAATGCATCCTTATGATCATCCATATAAAAATAAAATGAAAATCATTTCGCATCACTATGAGGAGGCGGTGGTCCACACATATGCACGAGCGATGATATTGTTTTCCAATGGATTGGAAGGTAAGAACTTATATATGATATTATATTTATATAAGTATTCATAGATTATAAATATCACATATATTAATAAACTTTATACTTACTACCTTCCATGTAAAGCATAAGCAAAAAATAAATCACATCACTTCACGAGGTGGTAGTCTGTTGTACACACGAGTGACGCTATCATATCACCCATGGAACATAAAGTAATAAGGTATATATGATATAATAATTTCATAAGAATAATAATTTCATAAATATAATGTAAATAATTTAAACCCATAATTATATCTATCATTGAAAGGTGGTGATGGAAAACGAATTACATCAGTTTCTGAGGTGGTAGTCCACTGTACACATGATCGATGGTTTAGTTTTCTATTTGATGGAAGTGTAGATGGATATAGGTTATTAAATTAACATAATAACATGTTAGTATATATTATATACTTATTTTATTATATTATCATGATTTGGTAATATTTTAAGGAGTTGGAAGAATAAATATAATATAAATGCACATTAAGAATTTTACCTCTTCTTCGGAGAGTCTCTTTAGGTTTATACATAAAGAATTATTAGAAGGGATTTATAATCAAAACAAGAGATCTAGGATTTGGAGATGTAATTAAGAAATATATTTTCATAGGTATAGTTTTAACCAAATGGTTTTGGAAGTGTAAATAGTAGAGGAGAGGGGGTGTCCTTTTATAAGTGGTGGTGAGGATATATATGGAATATTTGAAACAATAAAGTGATACCCATATTTTTCTCATTAAAAAAGCCTAAAATGGTTCATTATCAAAACGTATAGCTGATAAGGTCTAAATATGTCCATAAAGTAGATTTTGGAAAAGTTTTAGTTTATTTTTAACCCTTCTCTTTTTAGTTTAACCCCTCTGGTAAACCCATTTTTACCTTAACTGATATAATTAATTTTCATTGTTTTCACAATTCATTACAGTCAAAAATTAAGTTGAAATTATTATATAATATAAATTATTTTGATTCAAAATATGGAATCCAATTTTATAAATTAAATTTACACAATTTTTAGAATTCAATTCAAAATCAAACCCACAGACACATCAAAAAAACGATTTTCAAGAAATGTATTTTTCAGGGAAAAGGTGGTCTTATATTAATTGTATGTATAGAAATAACTAGTATATTAATTTAAATTTAAAAAGGTGAATGTATAATATATACATTTAATTTAAATTCATTCATACCACTATCCCAACCAATAGATTCTGACAAAAGTAAATAAAGTAAAGTAAACCAGGTCAAAATACAAGCCCACCAAAAGAGTCTATAAACTACAAAGTCTAACCTATAAACAAATAGGTACTGGTATTGAAACTCAAAGCTGTAGGAACACCTCTTCCAATCTGAACTCACAAAAATATTTCTAGTCCTGCTCTTCCTTGGTCTCTGTCAAAATCTTTCTCGTCTTCATAAGACACGACACGTACGGGAAAATCTTGTGTAGTGGTGAGTATAATAATACTTGGTAGGATACCTCAAAACCGAAAATAAAAACACAAAGGATAAATACAGTCAGATATACACAAGTATATGTCTATAATATATAACAAGGATATCTAGATATACTCAAACAATATAGGTATTGTATAGGTAAGTCACAACTACTGCATACCACCATTAGGGATTCAATCTGAAGATTCCATGAAGCACTCATCTGGGATAACGCACTCCTGAGTCTAATAGAATTAATGAAATCCATCTAAGAAGTAGTGTTCATCTTAAATAATCATGAGAGAGATGCAATGATAGATCTGAAGAGAGATATGATACATCAGATGAGGATCACAACCAGCTCCATGGGGTGATACCAACAACTCCATCTAGAATAACCTACTAAGCAGAGGATCAATACCCGGTAAAGTTGGTCAGGTTTATACTCAGAACTATACCTAGGGTATGAATAATGAATAGAGGATCCCTCAAACAGAATCTCAAGGTATTCCAATAAATCAATCTAAGAATTCCCGCTGAAGGTATCAAACTCTAATGTGTAGTAAATGATACACACCAACCTTCAGAAAAACCGTTCGCGCATGCTATTTAATATATTTAATATATTTTAAACATTTATTCCAAACACACTGAGCTTTAGAATCAAAAATCGTCTCAGCACCTAGTCTCAAATTAATTCTATATAATATTTAAAAATAATACATGAAAAATCTGGGACATTACATTCTCCCCACCTTAGGGTTCCACATCCCCAAAAATCTAAAAAAAGCTACTCAAAAAGATATGGGTATTGTGCATGAATATGAGCCTCCCACTTTCATGTTCTATCCTAAAGATTCCCATACTACCAAGAGACATGCACCAATGTAATATCTCACCCATGAAGGATCATTTCCTATCAATCCTTGATCTCCACTAGGTAATCTTCAAAAGTCACTACATCCTCGATGTTCAGATCACCCCAGACGATGATGTGTGATGGGTCATGCATATACTGCCTTAGCTGAAACGCATGGAAAATGTGATGTACCCAGTGCAATTGTGGGGGTAGATCTAGGTGGTACGCCACCTTTCAAACTCTATGCAGTATCTGAAAAGGGCTAATGAACCTTATAGATAACTTACCGCTATGGTTAAATCTTTTCAACCCACGTCGAGGTGGGACCTAAAGAAACACATGGTCTCCTTCCTTGTACTCCAAAGGCCTTAGTCTCCTATTAGTGTATGAATTCCACTGACTTTGTGTAGTCTTCATCCACTCTTGTATGATATGCACCTTCTCGATGGTAGCTTACACCAACTCTGGACCCATAAGTGCTGACTCTCCTAGGTCATTCCAACAAAGTGGTAACCTATAGGGTTACCTGTATAGATCCTTGAATGGTTCCATACCAATGGTGAAGTGGTAGTTATTGTTGTATACAAACTCCACTAGTCGTAGGTGATCCTCCTACCTATGAACAAAGTCTAACATGCAATCTCACATCATGTCCTCTAGAACATGAATGGTACTCTCCATTTGGATGTCTTTCTGGGGATGAAATGCTATGCTCAAGTGAAACTATGTCTCAAACGCCTCCTACAATACCTTCCACAACCGGGATGTGAAATGATCATCACGATCAGAAACAATTGTCGATGGAACTTCGTGAATCCGAATTATCTTTTACATGTAGAGGCATCCCGAGATCCCTAATGAACTCTTCTCTTGAATAGCTACGAAGTGGGCTGACTTGTTAAGTCAGTCAATGATCACCCATATGGAATTTTGTATCCTAGATATATGTGTTAAACCCATCATGAAGTATATCAATATCCCATCCCACTTCCATTCTAGAACACCAATGGGTTGATCCAAACCTGTTGGAACCTGGTGCTCAGTCTTCACTTTCTGAAAAGTAAGGCATTGAGAGACAAACTCTGCAACTCTCTTCTTCATTCTTGGAAACCAGAACTAATGTTGAAGGTCCTCATACATATTCACCACACCTGTATATACTTCTAAAGGGGACATATGAAACTCCATTATAATATCCTTCCGTAATACAAGAAAAGAACAATATGATCCCCACCTTTCTAATATCCATCAGTAGCATGTCCTATGGATATCTAAGCAAGTAGAGTCTCACAGTCGTTATCCTGAAGTTGTACCTTCCTGACTCTCTGTAATATTTTAGGGATAAAAACCATTGATTGTAGGTAATATAATTCATATCCATCCATGAACAATAATTTTAATGAGGCCTACTTCTCTGATGCCTCAATCAGTAACTATAAACTAGATCTTCTACTGAGAGAATCTACCACCATGTTCCCCTTCCTAAGAGTATAGACAACATAAAATTCATAATCCTGGAGGAATTCTAGCCATCTCCTATGTCTCAAGTTCAGATCCTTCTGAGGGAAGATATACTTGAGACTCTTCTGATCAGAGTAGATGATAAACATCTCACCCATCTGGTAATGTCCCCACATCTTCAACATAAAGACTATTTATTCCAACTCAATATCATGGGTCGTGTAGTTCTTTTCATGTGGTATCAATTGGAATGAACCATAGGAAATCACCACTTTCCTCTGCATCATAACACAACTAAGCCTAGTCCCTGATGTATTTCAGAACACTAAGTACTCAACACCCTCCTCTGGTAATATCAAGGTCAGGGCGCTCATCAAACTCTACCTCAAATGCTGAAAATCCTACTGTCACTTCTCCATCCACATGAAATCCTACCCTTATTGGGTCAAAGTTATCATTGGTGTTTTTATCTTGGAGAAACTAGGGATGAATCTTCAGTAATATCCTTCCAACCCAAAAAATCTCTATAACTCCATAACGCTCCTAGGTGGCTCCCATGCTAATAGTGCCTCCACCTTATTTGGGTCCACTGTCACTCCATATGCTAAGATAACATGTCCCAGAAAGTGGACAGCCTAAATCTAGAACTGGAACTTTGAGATATTCCCATAAATCTGGTGCTCTCAGAGTACATCCAAAACTATCTGTGCGTGTTTTGTGTGATCCTCCTCATACGTTGAGTGTAACGCCCCAACCCCAGTTACCCAGAGTCGGTGCATTATTACATAACATTGGCATGATCACAAGATATATCAAATCTCTAAAGACCGATTGGTTTAGTAGCCTTGGAAACACTAGATATATTCATAAAGTTTTACATTACATCATTAAGTGAAAAACTACTACAACAACATATTGTCTCCATAGTCCACACTATTATCCCCTCATAATAACCCTACAGTTCATTCATAATTTACTTCTTCACATCCTGGGAAAAATAAAACATAGAAAATGGGTGAGCTCAAATGCCCAGTAAGGATAACAATATAGCAGAAACATTCATAAATAAGAATAAACATTTAAGGAAGTGTATAACTAAAACAAAAGCCTTTTAAACTTGAACTTCAACATAGTATGGTAAAAATAAAATGAAATAATTCCATTTACTTATTCACATGGATATTCTACTAATCGAATAATCACATGAAATATCAATAACCACTTTCATAATGATGGAATGCATAATGCCATAATATCATAACCACATAGCCAAGGCCTCGTGCCAAGACTAAAAATAAGATTTTGTAAAGGCTTTGTGCCAAGACACTAGTTTGCCTCATGAGACCTACCGATGCATCGAGGAGCTATAGCGGGCTCCACCCGTCACTTATTAAGTCCAATGCATTCCCATATGAAAAGGTTTAAACATAACATAAACATTCGTATTAAAACTAGCATACGAAATATCAATACTTTCTCCATAAACCATAAATGGTATAGAAATAACACATTCACAGTCAAACATATCACAAAACCTTAAATACAATATATAAGTTTTGTATCATAGTAAATCAACTTCAAATAAGCGTAAAATCCATCAAAGGATGTTGACATAGATGAAATCAAAACTCTTTTTAGAGAAATATATATTTCTATTTTCAAATCATTTAAGAGTCATATATTTATAAAATAAAACATTTTCTTTGAAAATATTCTTATAAGCTTGTTAGGGAAGCTTCGACAATTTTATAACGGCGGAAAATATCCGCACCCGCCGTATAAGTTAAAAAAACATTCTTACCTTAATTCTGTCAAAAAGGTTAAAAAAGCACCTTGTTTGGAAAATGACGAAAAGATTCCTTTATAAACCACTTATAAAAAGTCAAACAAGGGTATAAATGAATTTAACCCATATTCTTGTAAATATTAAAAATGTTTTGAAATACATTTTTAAGAAACATGGATGTGGATGATAAAGAGATCCTAGTAGATTATTACATATAAACAACCTCGGATAATGAAGAGATTGCGAAATAAACCCTTACCTTGTACTTTTCCTTGGTTGAGGGTAGGTTAAATTCCTGTATAATGGTGAAATAATTGTTATTAAGTTATACAAGAATCATATTAATATGATATCATATATGATCTTTTAACATTGATTTGTTAATAATATTTTAGAATTATTGTCGTTTCGGGTGTTAACTTACTCATTTTATTTTATATGTTTTGTTATGTAAGCCATGTTTGTCATGGATAGGTTGTATCTTAATCATATACATAATGATATCAAGTCCTTAGATACTATTATTAATCATCAAATGAGAATTATACTTTAATGGATTCGATGGATAATGAATCTCATCGCGTTCGTGGAGACGGTAGTCTGTACGTACGCACGAGCGACAATATCATTCTTTTGATATTAAAATAATATATAATTGGATGGTATATCATATATAAAGAATCATTATCATGTTATATTTATTATTTACATGAGTTTCACATCATTATTATACCCATCCAAATAATAATTTATTGAATAACAATTACACCACGACGTGGAGACGGTAAGTTGTACGTACGCACGTATGGTGACATGTTATTCAAAGGATGGATAGAATACTGAATATGGTTGTACCATATTTATAATAACATCACAGTATATATAAGATACTGGATTTATTATTTTAGAATGGTAATAACAAAGAAGGAAGAAGTGGAAGAAGAAAGGAACTTGGAAAAGGGTGGTGAAATCATTACCTCTTCTTCGGGTTCTTCCTTTTGATTTGATCCAAAGGGCTCTTAGGTTGGCTTTCTGACTAAAGGAAGGCATCTAGGATGAAGTGAGGGAATTTGAGAGAGTATTTGGGCAGATTTTGGCCGAACAAAAAGGCTTTGAAGGTGTGAGTTAATGAGAAGGGGGAGTGCCCTTTTATAAGAGGGGTGAGGGGAACCTTTGGAAAAGCTAGAAATATTATTTTATTATAAATTCATATTCGGTTTCTAATGGATCCAAAGTGGATTATTTAAAGGTTAAGGTGGGGATAGGTCAAAAACCACTCAACCAATAGAATTTATACAGGTTTGGGTTATTATATTAACCCTATCATTAAGTATTAACTCTTAGTTAATTAGTTTCACTTTTACAATGTCTCTTTGTATTTTTATATTATATGGTTAATAAACTTACTATATACATCCAAGAGACCCCCAAGTGGTCCATTAATGATACACCTATCATTATATAAGTCTCTTGGCCGAACCTTAGATTTTTAAGAATTTAATATCAATTAATAATATAATATTTGTTTTAAAAACTCTTTTATATCAATTTTGACACTATTCAATAATTAATTTTTGTGAAAATAATAAAAGAATTATTACTTCAAAAAAAGTCCATTAAATCAATCCTAATATGTCATATTATCCTAGAAAATTAGTTTAATTCATTAAAAGTCTCAAATTATATTTATTTGGGTATTTATAATATCAATTATTTTAATTTTTCACTATTATGGTAATTACTGCATCATCATTGTGTCATAAATAAATTAAATTTTTTAATATCTAAAAATTATAAGTAAAATATCATTATGTAGGAAATATTTTTATATTTCTAATTAATATTTACAATAGAATTTATCTTATGTAGAACCCTATATTAAAAATGTTTTAGTAAATAAACTTTGATTTTATCTCTTTTAACTCTTCTTTGAATTAAATAATAATAAATGTCCTAATCTAATCAAGTGGACCTAAATGATAATATTTTATTCCTAAGGTTGTTTTTGGTCGAGATACACTTGTCCAATAGAATTAGGACATGTTTTAGGGTAATATTAATATCTTTTTTACCCTTAATTACCCTATTTACTTTTAACCGTGGTAAATAAAAGTAAAAAGTTACTATTCACCAAAAATTGTTTTCATCTCATTGAACCACATTTTACTCCTTGATATTAACCGTGTCTCTCGGATTTTCTAAATTCCAATCACAGAAGCTGGAAAATTAAGTTTTATGAAAAATTCAGTTTTTTAACTACCACTTAGTAGTTTCACTATTCATCAAAGATTGAAGTTTTTTAGAACAATGCCAAAATTTCACCCTAAGATATAACTGATATTCCGAATTCAAAAATGATGTCTATTTTAAAAAATTCCAAACATAAAAGTTGCATTAATTAATTTTATAATTAATTCCTTCTGTCACAACAAATAGCGTGTTTTTAAGAAACAATATATATCAAAAGATTGACAATTGTTTATGTCCAATTTCAAAGTGAAATTAATTATAATGAACACCATTGGATAAAATGGTAAAAATATATTCTAATTATACTTTGAAACCACTAAATAATATAATTTATCACTATAAATTATTTTTATCAAAAAATTTGTTTTTAAGTATTTTTCACTATTCATAAAAATTGGAAGTTCTCAGAAAAATACCAAAAATTCAACTTAGGATAATTTCGATATTCTGAATCCAAAAATGAAGTCCATTTTGAAATATATAATATATATAATTTCAAAAAGTTGGTATTACTATTCATAACAGCTAGTTTGATTGGTTGTGGTGTGTTAGAACTCGATGTTGCGTACAACACATGCTATCGCATTATTCCAAGAGAAGTGTACCGTAGAAGCTTGGGGTGTTACATTCTCCCCTCCTTCAAATAATTTCATCCTAAAAATTTCTAAAATACTACCGCATGAAAAGACTCGTGTGGTTATTCATCATAAGTTCCTCGGGTTCCCACGTTTCCTCTTCCATCTTATGGTTTCTCCACAAGACTTTTACCAGACGAGTCGTCCGGTTTCTCAGTACTTGTTCTCTCGTATCAAGAATCCTGACGGGATCTTCACAATAAGACAGATCAGGTTCCAGTTCTAATTCCTTATATGTGAGTACATGCGTTGGGTCAGGCATGTATTTCCTCAATAGATATACGTGGAACACATCGTGAACTTTGGAGAGACTTGGCGGCATTGCCAATCGGTAAGCTACAGCCCCAATTCGTTCTGGAATTTCGAAAGGTCCGATATACCTGGGACTCAATTTACCTTTCTTACCAAAACGTATGACTCCCTTCCATGGAGATACCTTCAAGAAAACATGATCACCAACTTGAAATTACAAATCCTTCCTTCGATTATCAGCATAGCTCTTCTGCCTACTTTGAGCTGCTTTGATGTGATTTTGGATTACCTTCACCTTTTCCATCATTTCCTCCACCAGTTCTGGACCTACAAGTTTTCTTTCACCAACGTCATCCGAACAGGTTGGTGTGCGACATCTCTTCCCATATAACGCTTCATATAGTGCCATCTGAATACTCAAATGGAAGGTATTGTTATAGGAAAATTCTTCCAGAGGTAAATATTGATCCCACATACCCTGAAAGTCAAGTGAGAAGGATCTCAACATGTCTTCTAAGGTTTGAATAGTTCATTATGATTGTCCATCTGTCTGAGGGTGGTAGGCAGTGCTCAAATGAAGTTCAATATCCAGGGATTTCTGAATACTCTTCCAGAATATTGAAGTAAAACAGGGATCACGATCAGAAACAATCAATAGGGGTACTCCATGAAGTCTCACAACTTCATTAATATATAGTCTTGCAAGACGTTCCAGTGGTAGATCTTCTCTTATAGCAAGAAAATGTGCTGAATTGGTAAGACGATCAACAATGACCCATATTGCATCATTCCTTCTAGGAGTCTTTGGTAGCCCCATGACAAAGTCCATCATAATATTGTCCCATTTCCACTCTGGTATGGGAAGAGGTTGCATGACTCCTCCAGGCTGTTGCCTTCCAGCTTTCACTTGTTGACAAACCATACATCTTGACACAGAATCAGCAATCTCCCTCTTCATGTTGTCCCACCAAAAATGTTCCTTCAAATCTCTATACATTTTGGTGCTCCCAAGGTGTATAGAGAAATTGTAACTATGAGCATCATCCAGTAATTCCCTTTTTAGATTAGGTATATCGGGAACACAAAGTCTCTTCCCAAATTTCAAAATTCCATCTTCATACACAAAGTCTCTCAATCTCCCATCATTCACAGCTTTAATATTCTTTTTAAATTCTTCATCATCAGTCTGATAACTCTTAATCATTTCTAGTAAAGATGGTTTGGCAAACATTTGAAAAAGAATTGATGTTTATCCTTCCCTGGTTATTCCCATGTCCATATTCACTAGATTCATGAAAATTGGATCCCTTTCAATTCTCATATTGTTCAAAACTTCATGATATTTTCTGCTCAAAGCATCTGACACCTTGTTTTCTTTCCTCGGGTGGTAGTGTATCGTACAATAATAATCCTTGAGTAATTAAATCCATCTCCTTTGCCTCATGTTGAGTTCTTTTTGTGAGAAAATATACGTCAAACTCTTTTGATCAGTATAAATCTCACATTTTTCACCATAGAGGTAGTGCCTCCATATCTTCAAAGCAAAGATCACAGCTGCTAACTCAAGATCATGAGTAGGATAGTTTTGCTCATTAATTTTCAACTTTCTTGATGCATAGGCAATAACCCTATCATTCTGCATAAGGACACAACCAAGTCCTTTCTTCGATGCATCACTATAAATAACGAACCCATCATTCCCCGATGGTAGAGTCAATATAGAAGCATTGACTAATCTTATCTTAATTTCTTTGAAACATTCTTCACACTCTTTTGTCCAAACAAATTTAACCCCTTTATGTGTGAGCTTCGTTAATGGGTTTTCCAATCGGGCAAAATTCTAGACGAAACGTTGATAATAACCTGACAAACCAATAAAACTGCATACCTCAGTTATACTCATAGGTGCTGGCCATTCTTGGATTGCCTTGGTCTTAGAAGGATCAATATAGATTCCATCTTTAGAGACAATATGGCCAAGAAAAGAAATCTCATGAAGCTAGAATTCACACTTTCTAAACTTCCCATATAATTCATGTCTTATCAGAGTCTTCAGGATAATGCGCAAGTGACTTTCATGATCTTCGTAGCTTTTAGACTATACCAAGATATCATCAATAAATAGCACCACAAATTCATCGAGATATTCCTTGAAAACTCTATTCATCAGATCCATGAATACAGAGGGTGCATTAGTCAATCCAAAAGGCATTACATTAAACTCGTAATGCCCATACCTGGTTCGAAATGCTGTCTTCGGAATGTCTTACTTCTTTACACACAACTGATGGTATCCAGATCGAAGGTCAATCTTTGAAAAGTATTGAGCTCCATGCAGTTGGTCAAATAAATCATCAATGCACGGTAAGGGATACTTGTTCTTTATTGTTATGGCATTGATCTTCCTATAGTCGATACATAACCTCATAGATCCATCTTTCTTTTTAACAAAAAGAACAGGGCTCCCCATAGAGAAACACTAGGGCGAATAAATCCCTTATTACTCAATTCCTCTAGTTGTTTCTTTAGTTCAACTAATTCTACAATGGACATTCTATAAGGGGTCTTCGATATAGGCCTTGATCCAGGAATTAAATCAATGGAAAACTCAACTTCTCATTCTGGAGGATGTCCAGGTAAATCTTCCGGAAATACATCTACATATTCTTTCACAACAGGTACATACTCTATTTGAACATTTCTTTCCTCACCCACAGTAATTTCATTCTCTTCCTCCCCAATAATTAAATTTAGTTGAGCTACTGGGGGTGGATCTAGATAATAATTAGGTGGTGACAATTCTTCTCTAAAGATAAGGTGTTTCTTATCGTCGTCATCAAAAATCGTAACCTCCTTCTTTTTACAATAAATAGTCGCATCATAATCCGAAATCCAATCCATACTGAGGATTATATCAAACTCAATCATAGGTATGAAGATGAGATTAGCGGATAAAGAACATTTATGTGCTCTAATGGGGACTGATTCACAAAACTTTGTTGCAATGATACTTCCCTTAGGAGTTTTAACTAACAACTCCCTTGTTAAATCAAATTGGAAATATCTAATTTTCTTAGAAAACTGGGAAGATATGAAACAATGTGATGATCTAGAATCAAATAATACATTTTCTAAACTTGAGGAAGCCATTAAATTACCTGCCACCACGTCTTTCGGAGCTTCTACCTCAGCAGTAGTCATAGCATAAGCTTGGTCTTGATCCCTTGGCCTTTTCTGAGGTAAGTTCCCCTGACGCTTAGGAAATTCATTTTCATAATGTCCCATCTCCTTTCAATTATATCATTGAACATTGGTATCTTCCTTCTTCCCTTTTCATTCACGAGCTTGGTGGCCTTTTTCACCACACTTGTAACAGACACCCATTCCCATCAAGCAAGTACCGGGGTGTTTCTTCCCACATTTACAACAGGATGGATATTCAACCTTTCCCTTATTCCCCTTATTTCCATTCCCAGATTGATCAGTAGATCTCTTCTTCTCTTGCTTTGCTTTAAAGTCATAAGACTTAGAGAATTCCTTTTCTGTATTGATAGCACATGAGACAATGTCTTCGTACGACGAGAAGGATTGTGAGACTAATGCTCGATGGAGAAATGGTTTTAACCCATCAAAGAAATGATCAATATTACTTCTTGGGTTACGTATATAATTTCCAGTATACCTTTCTAACCTTGTAAATTTATCCTCATACTTTGTGACATTCTCATCCTCCTTTTGTCTCAGACTCAGAAATTTCCTTTCCATATCTGCTTGATGGTCACAAGGAAAGTATTTTTCTAAAAATAGATTTTTGAACTCCCTCCATTCCATATTTGATATTTCATCATCTTCCTTTTTGTTTTGAATCAATGACCACCATTTATCATCATCAATAATGAGGCGGTAAATGGCCATGATAACTTTTTCCCTTTCAATACTCCCTAAAGCCTGAAATATTTTCTCTAGGGAACTTATCCATTTCTCAGCTACTAATGGATTTTTACTCCCATTAAACATTGGTGGTTTCTGCCTCATGAAGTGATCTAACATTGATCCTCCACGTTGCGGATCAGGGTGCTCCATACGGGTAAGGTTATTATTCATAACCTGAGTGAGTTGTCCCAGTATGCTGATTAGCTGATTGGCACCAGTTGCATCACCAGCTCCACTATAATTATCTTGAACAGGAGGGAAATCCCTATATGGAGTGCGTGCATTGATGCGGTTTCCATTTCTTCCACTAGGCGCAATTTCTAAACAATGGCATAAACTAGATCAGTTTATGAATCAAAATACATAATTCCATACTTATAAAACACTTAACATAAATTGAACTATTTATGGATATAATCCATAATCATAAAAATGTTTTCTTTGAGGAAGTATATACTCATAAACCCTTCATAATGATTTGTAAAGAAAATGAGAGTTATCCTAAGCATATCCCCTGGGAGTGTCGTAACCAAGAGTGCAGCAAGGCCCGTTGTCATGCACCAGTTCCCGTTCGAGTCTAGCTCAAAGCGGTGTTTTCGGGTTTTACCTCTAGGTACATATGTGCCAGAGCCGCCTCTACCTGCTCGTATCCAGACAGGTATGTATTGCTCGGAAAACTCGCAAAATCTCTAAAATACCAAAATTCTAGGAAGTTCTTCTATACTAATCCTCAAAGTTCATCTTAGGTCTACGTGATCTAATCAGAGTTTATCTAAATCTAGCTTCCAAGTTTTGTACTAAACTTCCTATGATACCAACTGTAACGCCCCGACCCCAGTTACCCAGAGTCGGTGCATTATTATATAACATTGGCATGATCACAAGAAAGATCAAATCTCAAAAGACCGATTGGTTTAGTAGCCTTGGAAACACTAGATATATTCATAAAGTTTTACATTACATCATTAAGTGAAAAACTACTACAACAACATATTGTCTCCATAGTCCACAATATTATCCCCTCATAATAACCCTACAGGTCATTCATAATTTACTTCTTCACATCCTGGGAAAAATAAAACATAGAAAAGGGGTGAGCTCAAATGCCCAGTAAGGATAAAAATATAGCAGAAACTTTCATAAATAAGAATAAACATTTAAGGTAGTGTATAACTAAAACAAAAGCCTTTTAAACTTGAAATTCAACATATTATGGAAAAAATAAAATGAAATAATTTCATTTACTTATTCACATGGATATTCTACTAATCAAATAATCACATGCAATATCAATAACCACTTTCATAATGATGGAATTCATAATGCTAGACTATCATAACCACATAGCCAAGGCCTCGTGCCAAGACTAAAAATAAGATTTTGTCAAGGCCTTGTTCCAAGACACTAGTTTGTCTCATGAGACCTACCAATGCATCGAGGAGCTATAGCGGGCTCCACCCGTCACTTATTAAGTCCAATGCATTCCCATATGAAAAGGTTTAAACATAACATAAACATTCGTATTAAAAATAGCATACAAAATTTCAATACTTTCTCCATAAACCATGAATGGTATAGAAATAACACATCCACAGTCAAACATATCACAAAACCTTCAATACAATATAGAAGTTTTGTATCATAATAAATCAACTTCAAATAAGCATAAAATCCATCAAAGGATGTTGACATAGATAAAATCAAAACCCTTTTTAGAGAAATATATATTTCTATTTTGAAATCATTTAAGAGTCATATATTTATAAAATAAAACATTTTCTTTGAAAATATTCTTATAATCTTGTTAGGGAAGTTTCGACGATTTTATAACGGCGGAAAATAGCCGCACCCGCCGTATAAGTTAAAAAAAACATTCTTACCTTAATTCTGTTGAAAGGTTAAAAAAAGCACCTTGTTTGGAAAATGACGGAAAGATTCCTTTATAAACCACTTATAAAAAGTAAAACAAGGGTATAAATGACTTTAACCCATATTATTGTAAATAGTAAAAATATTTTGAAATACATTTTTAAGAAACATGGATGTGGATGATAAAGAGATCCCAGTAGATTATTACGTATAAACAACCTCAGATAATGAAGAGATTGCGAAATAAACCCTTACCTTGTACTTTTCCTTGGTTGAGGGTAGGTTAACCTCCTATATAATGGTAAAATAATTGTTATTAAATGATACAAGAATCATATTAATATGATATCATATATAATCTTTTAACATTTCTTTGTTAATAATATTTTAGAATTATCGTCTTTTCGGGTGTTAACTTACTCATTTTATTTTATATGTTTTGTTATGTAAGCCATGTTTTTCATGGATAGGTTGTATCTTAATCATATCCATAATTATATCAAGTCTTTATATACTATTATTAATCGTAAAATGAGAATTATACTTGAATGGATACGATGGATAATGAATCTCATCGCGTTCGTGGAGACGGTAGTCCGTACGTACACACGAGCAACAATATCATTCTTTTGATATTAAAATAATATATAATTGGATGTTATATCATATATACAGAATCATTATCATGTTATATTTATTATTTACATGAGTTACACATCATTTTTATACCCATCCAAATAATGATTTATTGAATAACAATTACACCACGACGTGGAGACGGTAAGTCGTACGTACGCACGTATGGTGACATGTTATTCAAAGGATAGATAGAATAATGAATATGGTTGTACCATATTTATAATAAAATCACAGTATATATAATATACTGGAGTTATTATTTTAGAATGGTAATAACAAATAAGGAAGAAGTGGAAGAAGAAAGGAAGTTGGAAAAGGGTGGTGAAATCATTACCTCTTCTTCGGGTTCTTCTTTTTGATTTGATCAAAAGGGATCTTAGGTTGGATTTCTGACTAAAGGAATGCCTCTAGGATGAAGTGAGGGAAGTTGAGAGAGTATTTTGTCAGAGTTTGGCCGAACCAAAAGGCTTTGAAGGTGTTAGGTAATGAGAAGGGGGAGTGCCCTTTTATAAGAGGGGTGAGGGGCACCTTTGGAAAATCTAGAAATATTATTTTATAATAAATTAATATTCGGTTTATAATGGCTCAAAAGTGGATTATTTAAATTTTAAGGTGGGGATAGGTCAAAAACCACTCAAAAAATAGAATTTATACAGGTTTGGGTTATTATATTAACCTTATCATTAAGTATTAACCCTTAGTTAATTAGTTTCACTTTTACAATGTCTCTTTGTATTTTTATATTATATGGTTAATAAACTTACTATATACATCCAAGAGACCCCCAAGTGTTCCATTAATGATACACCTATCATGATATAAGTATCTTGGCTGAACCTTATATTTTTAGGAATTTAATATCAATTAATAATATAATATTTTTTTTAAAAACTCTTTTATGTCAATTTTGACACTATTCAATAATTGATTTTTGTGAAAATCATAAAAGAATTATTACTTCTAAAAAAGTCAATTAAATCAATCCTAATATGTCATATTATCCTAGAAAATTAGTGTAATTCATTAAAAGTCTCAAATTATATTTATTTTGGTATTTATAATATCAATTATTTTAATTTTTCACTATTATGGTAATTACTGCATCATCATTGTGTCAAATATAAATTAAATTTTTTAATATCTAAAAATTATAAATAAAATATAATTATTTAGTAAATCGTTTTATCTTTCTAATGAATATTTACAATCTAATTTATCTTATGTATAACCCTATATTAAAAATGTTTTAATAAATAAACTTTGATTTTAACTCTTTTAACTCTTCTTTGAATTAAATAATAATAAATGTCATAATCTAATCCAAGTGGACCTAAATGATAATCTTTTATTCCTAAGGTTGTTTTTTGTCGAGATACACTTGTCCAATAGAATTAGGACAAGTTTTAGGGTAATATGAATATCATTTTTACCCTTAATTACCCTATTTACTTTTAATCGTGGTAAATAAAAGTAAAAAGTTACTATTCACCAAAAATTATTTTCATCTCATTGAACCACATTTTACTCCTTGATATTAACCATGTCTCTCAGATTTTTGAAATTCCAATCACAGAAGCAGTAAAACTAATTTTTATGAAAAATTTAGTTTTTTAACTACCACTTAGTAGTTTCACTATTCATCAAAAATTGAAGTTTTTCAGAACAATGTCAAAATTTCACCCTAAGCTATAATTGATATTCCAAATTCAAAAATAATGTATATTTTACAAAATTCCAAATATAAAAGTTTAATTAATTAATTTTATAATTAATTCCCGCTGTCACAACAAATAGCGTGTTTTTAAGAAACAATATATATCAAAAGATTGACAATTGTTTATGTCCAATTTCAAAGTGAAATTAATTATAATGAACACCATTGGATAAAATGGTAAAAATATATTCTAATTATACTTTGAAACCACTAAATAATATAATTTATCACTATAAATTATTTTTATTAAAAAATTTGTTTTTAAGTATTTTTCACTATTCATAAAAATTGGAAGTTCTCAGAAAAATACCAAAAATTCAACTTAGGATAATTTCGATATTATGAATCCAAAAATAAAGTCCATTTTGAAATATAAAATATATATAATTTCAAAAGGTAGGTATTACTATTCATAACGGCTAGTTTGATTGGTTGTGGTGTGTTAGAACTCGATGTTGCGTACAACACACGCTATCGCATTATTCTAAGAGAAGCATACCGTAGAAACTTGGGGTGTTACATTGAGTACACAAGAATATCATCGATGAAGACCACCACGAACTGGACTAAGTAAGGCTAGAAGATCAAGTTCATGAGTCCCATGAACACTGTTGGGGATTTTTTCATGCCAAAGGGTGTTAGGATCAAAAGGGTCATAGATACCCTGAGATGGGGGTTAATCAGTGTATGTATATTCTTTTCCAACTTATTCTTCCTACCCCACTAAATCTGGACCTCTTTGTTATAAGGGTCACTTTTTTTTCACATAAGTGTTTTTGCATACCATATTCTTTTATTCTTTATCTAGTGATGATACTTTTAATGCAATGTGGATAAGAAAGTAGGAAGACACTGATATTTTTACTTGGTTCACCCTTACTCGGCTACGTCCAAGGATCATACATCGACGATGTGACGATGTACCAAATCCACTAAATCTCACTTCAAATTTACAATGTTTGGTCTATATCACTTAAATGTTCAATCACACTTCCTTTACGAAGTTTAGGGTCATCTCACTGCTTTCCCAAGGTTCACTCCATGTGTGTGTCTCTCTGGCTCATTACCGGTGGAGAGGATCACCTTCATCCTCTTACTTTCCTCACTGCTCTGGAAAGGATCCACTCACAGTTTATGTAATTGTAGTTCCCTTTATTATATCTAATTAATTCATCCACCAACGTATGTAGATGCTCTATTGAAGTCCAATTTTCATCCACTAATGAATACCACTTTTACCGCAGGTATACTAGGCAATCTTTCAACTTTCACACAACCCTAGAATGACTAGCACGCTTCTCCAAGACTGGCCGCAATTTTCACCAAACCACTTGTAATACACTCCCATATTTAACTCAAAACTTGGTCAAATCACACCCTTTTATGCCCAAACCAATATTGGCGTGAAACTATTAACCGGCACATAACTTCTAATTAGTTTTATACTTGCAAGCCCAAACCACCATTTGCGCGCCCAAACCTACTTGCACAACTGAGGCTCTAATTCTCTACAATTTTTGAGATTCATCCAAAATTAGAAGAGGTATCCCTCTATTTATAGGCATTTTGGGAACCTTGAGCATCGCGCACAAGTTTCCTCCCAGTGTGAAAGTCCAGCTGTCTGAGCCTCTATTGCCCTAGTCATCTTGCGTGCCTAAACCAAAACATGGGTACCCATCTTTCCTTTGAAATATTTTGATATTATGATCTTGAAAAACATGTGGCACACAACTTTACAAGACTCTAAGATACTATTGCGCAAGTCCCTTTTCCAAAAACACTTTTCTCCATTTGTCTATTTTGAGGCCCAAAAATTTGGCAAACACTGGAAAATGGCACCACCTTGTATCTGTTCTTTTTGTACCACCTCTAGATCTTCAATTCCTTTGTCGTTTTTCTTTTTCAACATAGGTTGTCAAAAATATCTTTGGAACTCAAAAAATTACCATAGAAACCTTATTTTTCAACAAACAAACTCTCTTTGTCAACAAACACAATCACCTCAAAAATTCATCAATGTTACCTTGAGGTATTTTTGCCCAACAATCTCCCCCTTTGGGTTTGTTGGAAATTCTTATCATAAAAATTCATCAAACTCTGAAACTTCATTGAATATTATTCAAACCACTACCATCATTCATCTCTTGAGATTCAGATAGAAATAAATGATTTACTCAACACATACTCTAAGCCCACATGAGCAATGCTTGGCATGAGAAACAAGAGTATAATGAAAAGATCATCAATGAATCACTTCATTCCTCACACCAATTTTTGATACCATTCCAACACCACTCTTCAATTGTTATCACAAACCTCAACTGCCATGATATCTAATCTTTGATTGATCACTTCGAGAATCGTTAGATTTAAAACTCTCCCCATATCTCATTGATGTACCCCTATCTCACTACTCCACCTATCATCTTCTCCTCGTGTCTTTGACTAAGACATTTTCTCCCTTATTTATCCATAGTTTCTCCCCCTTTAGGAGTCACTCTTTCTCCCCCTTTGTCAACCAACCCAAAGGTCACTCCTTTGTCATCTATAATATATTAGAGAATACAGATCAACATATTATGGAAAAACACATCATACCTTTGGGATAGGGGGTTCCACATCCTCAATCTTTCAAGTGTGGGGAGTTGACTGAACTCCTATATCCAGTCGATGCCTCTCGAAGGCTTCCTTGGGTAAGGCCTTTGTCAGAATATCAACAGTGTGTAGCTCTATAGGAACATATTCCAACTTCACAATCTCTTGCTCCACCTTCTCCTTCATAAAATGATATTTTATTTTAATTTTCTTGGTCCTTGAATAGTGGATGGGGTTTTTCTAAGATTTATAGAACTTGAGTTATCACACTGAATTCCGATCAGAGACTACACTATCACACCCATTTCATCAAGATACTGCTTTATCCATAATAAATGTGTGCACACTTTCATGAATGCAATATACTCAGCTTCTATGGTGCTCAATGAAATGAAATATTTCTTCTTGATTATACAAGAAATACATAAACCACCAAGATAGAAAGCACCTCCTAACGTTGATTTTCTATCATCTGTTGATCTGGACCAATCTGCATTCATATATCCCAATAACTCTTGATGAGATTTATTAGTATACATCAAAACGAAACCCATAGTTCCTTTGATATAATGAAGTATTATTTTCACTTAAAGCATGTGGCTTTCCTTGGGATTTCTTTGATGTCGCGCTGCTTGGAATATATAAAAAACAATATCAAGTCTTGTCACTATTAAGTACAGTAAACTTCCAAAAATCTACATGTATTCTATGATATTAATTTCCTTTACATCATCATATTTTGATAATTTAATCTGTGTAGAAATCAAAGTCTTCATCTCCTTAGAATTTTCCATTCTGAATCTTCTCAGATCCGCAGATTTGAAATCCATCTAGAACACTTTGAACTTATGTTGCACTAAAATTTCCAAGAATAATTTGATTGTCTCTAGCCTTGTAACTGGTGAAAATGTCGCATCAACATCTATACCCTCTATTTGGGAGTATCCTTTGCACACTAGAAGTTCTTTGTTTCAAATCATTGTGTCGTCTTCATTCATCTTGTAGAAAAAGACCCATTTATTCCCGATGACATTCTTATCCACTGGCATCGAAACAATCTTCCATGTCTGATCCTTCTCAATTTGATCTAGTTCTTCATTCATAGCCTGAACCCAGTTTTCATCTTCAGTTACATCAGAAAAACATTTAGGCTCTACATAAGAGAAGAAGGATGTCTATTGTAGTGACTTCATTCTTCTTATCTAAACAGGAACTGTCTGATCACCAATGATATATTTCTATCAATTTCAGCTAGACTCTTTGAATTCTGTATAGATATAGATTTTACTTTCTCATTCTCATAATCACTATATTCTTCTGAATTAGCATATGCCACTTCTACTCCCACTGAGTCTCTTACCTCCTCATAAATTTCATCAGGAAGTTGTTCAGTGTGTTGTTGATGATTCTGTTTATATTCTACAACAGTGACATCATTTCTCTCAACTAATTTTATCATACCCTTGTTGAAACACCATTTATATTCTATCATAACTTCTTTGTATCCTAAAAATAGTCATCTGATACCATAATTTTAGAACAAAATAGATGAGAAAGAAATACACAAATTTTTCTGCTTCTCCCACAATATGTCTTCTCTCGATGGAAAACTAAAACCTGAACTAGGTCATCCAATTATCTATTTGATGGATCTTTCATCTGATTAGGATATTGAATGATCCCCCTATGTTATACAACACTTTTTTTTGTTAGTCCCACTATTTAGACCCACAAACATTCTTCTTCCCCTGCATCATTTCACCACATGTGACTATAGGTTTGAGAAACTTCTCCAGCTCAATTATATCAATTAGATCTTCATTTGGTGAATTCACCTATTATCAATGATCCATCAAGAAAACCTCTAAGACTACTGATTTGGAACTCAGCCTAGGAAATAAGATATAGAGTTAATAACACCATCACTATCCATTGTACACAATTACTTACTTTCATCTTCAATTATGATAACTGATTTGAATCAGTTGAAATTCTGGAGAACATCACTTCACCACTTTTCATCTCTTGATAACACTTCCCCTTGGACCGTATCTCCCCTTGAACCTAAAACACTAGAACATAAATTAATAGAATTTAAACACATAGGGAGTGGGGAATTTCTGGAATCCTCAATAAGAGGATTTTGGTTGATCCTGATGGTTCAACCCTTTAATTATTTCTTGCAAAGAATCTCACTCTTTCCTTGCCTGCTCCAACTACCTAGCCAATTTAAACTATTTTGGCCATACAACTAGGCATTCTTTACCCACATTCTGAGTCTTCTTCTGATATTTAGATTCTTGATGCTTTTACTTTTTTATGATTTGGTAATTAATCCCATTATAAGAGATTTCTTTACTTGATGCTCCACCAATATTACATTTTTCATGACTCTTTCTTTGAGTAGGAATGTTTCCACTAGTCATCAACTCTTGCTTCTTCCTCCATTGGATTGTTCTTTCTCTTGACTTTACTTCTCGGTATGTGGCATGACATGTGAATTTTTTAGGACATTCTTTAGTTATATTTCTTTTATCAATTTTTCGATTCATGCCACCTTTTCTAGTTGGGTTCAAGTCTTCCACTGACTTTTCATTCTTATTAATTACACTTGGGGAATATCCTCCCTTTCTCTTCTAGGGTTGTCCACATCCATTCCAGGGAAGTTTTTGTGAGTGTAACAGAGGAGTTGATTGATACACCTTTCTTTGAGATCCTAGTGATTCCACTGAGACTATAAACCTATTTTTAAGCTTACCATGTTATCTTCTGGTATAGTCTTATTCATTGTACACTACTTGTGATGGGGATATCCTTCCAGATTTCTTTTTATTTTCTATATTCTTCTTTATCATCTCATCATTTCTTAGCTGAGATGTTGATGTAACTTGAGTTCTTATTCTAACATTGATCTCCTAATATTTTTGATGAATACTCATGGTGTGTCCCCTTCTTCGACAATAGAATCACTTCATGGATACTTTCTTCTGAGAGACTCTTCTTTCATATTTCACATGACGCTTTTTCTTATTCTCAGATTTAGAAAAATTTATATCTTCACAGCATGAAATATATTCCAAATCCTCTGAAAAAAATCTTGATGTTTGGCCATAAATCCCATATAAATAGCACATGTTGTCACCACTTCTTATAAATGTCTTCTTAGGTATATATCCAGTACCTATAGGGTTTTCTCCATTTCTGGAACATTTCACAGCTCTATTTCTATCATTCATGGGAGGGGATTCATTAAATCCAATACCAGTTTTTCCCAAACTGTATGGTCTTTGATCTGAGAAAATATTTTTTTTTTCTCTTCAGAAATAGAATATTTGCTTTTCATTTTATCATTAATTTCCAAAGGATAATCAAATAGTAAGTGCAAGGCATCCTTCATTTTAGGATTTCCTTTGGTATTAGATTTCTCCACTTATTTATTCACTAACTATAGATCTTCTTCCAACTTTTGAATCTTCATATCCCTTTCTTCAAGTTGAGAATTGAGTTCTCTCTAGAGATTATTCCTTCTACTCATTACATCCTCTAACTCATGTGTGAGATTATCCACCATGTCACATTTCTCCTTTACTTTCAATTTTTCTTGAGAAATAGAATTGGCATAGATGCACTCTCCCATTGTAGTATTTGATTCTCCTGAACTAGTTCAGTTAGCAATGTTGTAAGATCATCATTTATAGCTTTAAAATTTTGAATGTTATGTGAGTTTAGATTATTTCCCTTATCATCATCTTTTCATTTCTCTCTCTTTGAAGACATATCTTACAGTTATTCATCTTGGGAATCATTCTTCTCTGTGAGGTTAGTAGCCACATCAATAAGCCTTTGGTTTAATCCTTTTAGCTTTTTAACCTCAATTTCTAGTACTTGGATCTGAATATCTTTATATTTAACTTCTTCATCCAATTTCCAATTCAATTACTTTATCATGTTAAAATCATCTACGGGTGGACTTGTTGAAACTTCTTCGTCATCAGTAGTTTCAAAATCACTTTTAATTTCAAGTACTTCACTTGTTCCTACATCATTATTGAGTGAATCAATATTTTCCATATATGATTCATCCAAGCCTTCCTTCAACAAGCTATTTTATTCCTTTATTTGAATCACACTTTTCCATAAACACTTCCACACTGTGGAATACCATCTGACTTTTGATTCTTCTTTGATGTTTTTCCCATTTCCATGGCACACAAAGATAAGAGCAGACTAAATATTCAATAACAAAATCGACTAAAACAAATTAGAGTAAAAAAATTTGATAAAATAAACCACCCTCTAATACCAATTGTTAGGACTAAAAGGGGCATAGATGCCCTGATAGGGGGTGAATTGGGGTATGGATATTCTTTTCCAACTTATTGTTCCTACCCCACTAGATATTAACCTCTTTGTTATAAGGTTCACTTTGTTTTACCATAAGTATTTTTGAAGACCATATTCTTTTCTTCTTTATCCAGTGATGATTCTTTGAATGCAATGTAGAGAAGCAAACAGTCATACATATGGATTTTTACTTGGTTCACCCTCACTAGGCTACGTTCAAGGAGCATACAACGGTGATGTGGCGATGTACCAAATCCACTAAATCTCAATGCCAATTTACAATGTTTGGTCTAGATAACTTCTATGCCCAGGATCACTGCTTTTACAAAGTTTAGGGTTAGATCACTACTTTCCCAAGGGTCACTCCCTATGTGTCTCTCTCTGGATCACTATCGGTGGAGAGGATCACCTTCATCCTCTTCCTTTTCTCACTACTCTGGAAAGGATACACTCATAGTTTATGGACTTGTAGTTCCCTTCATTATCTCTAATGAATGCATCCTACACTGTATATAGATGCTCTTTTGAAGTTCAATTTTCATCCACTGATGAATACCCCTTTTACCACAGGTATACTGGGAAATCTCCCAACTTTTGTGCAACCCTAGAATGATCGGACCGCTTCTATAAGACTGGCCTACAATTATCACCAAACTACTTGCACGAAACTCCATTATTTAACTCAAAACTTGGGCAACTCACACCCTTTTATGCCCAAACCAAAATTGGCATGCAACTATCAACTGGCACGCAACTTCTGAATGTTTGTATACTTGTGTTCCTAAACCACCACTTGAACGTCCAAGCCTACTTGCGTGACTAGAGCTCGAATTATATCTAAATTTTGAGCTTCATCCAAAATAGGGAGGGTTATCCCTCTATTTATAGGCATTTTGGGCACCCTGAGCATTGCGCGCAAGTTTTCTCCCAATGCGAAAGTCCATCCGCATGAGCCTCTGTCGACCTAGTCACCTTGTACGCCTAAACCAAAACTTGGGTGCCCATCTTTACTTTTCCATATTTTAATGTTATAAAATTGAAAAACAAATGGTGTAAAAATTTCCAAGACTCCAAGACACTGGCACGCAAGTCCCTTTTCCAAAAACACTTTTCTCCATTTGTCGATTTTGAGGCCCAAAAATTTGTCAAACACTAGAAAATGGCTTCACATTGTATCTATTATTTTTGTACCACCTCTAAATCATACATTCCTTTTTGTGGTTTATTTTCAACATAGTTTGTCAGCAATATCTCTAGAACTTGACAACTTACCATCGAAACCCTCTTTTTCAAAAAAAACAAACCCACTTTGTCAACAAACACAATCACGTCAAAAATGCATCAATGTTACCTTGAGGGATTTTTTCCCAACAAGGGAATAACTATGTAATCATAATGATTTTAGTGGAAACTGAAAGTCATCTTTGGTATATCCTCATCACATACTTGTAGTTGGTGATAGCTTGATCTGAGGTCAACCTTCAAGAACCATTGTGCCCCTCTCAACTGGTCGAAGAGGCCATCGATCCTCGGTAGTGGATACCTGGTTTAAGCATCATTAATCCACACACAACCTCAAGCTCCCATATACCTTTTTTAAAAATAAAACTAGGGCCACCTAGGGTGAAACACTAGGTCTCACAAAGCCTTTCCACTAAAAATCCTCCAATTGCATCATCAGCTCGTGAAGCTATGAAGGAGCCATCTGATATGTTGGTTTAGATATCAATGTCATACAGGGGTGTAATTAAATACAAAATTCTATCTCCCAATGGGGAGATAACCCTGGAACATCTTTTATAAAGATATTCTTGTACTCCTCCACTACTCTTGGGAACTAAAAGTTCATAACATCTGCTACTCTGAGGGTAAGGCTAGCTGACTCATGAGTGATCGGTTGCACCCTCCTATGCATGATCCCATCCTATGCTTCCTAGGTTTCTATTTTTTCAAAAAAAGTAAAACCTTGTCCCATTGTTGTGGACACACTGCACCTTTCACCTAAAATAGTCAATCTAGGCATGGACCAAAAATAAACAGTCTATACCAAGAATGACATCATAAGGCATCGACACTGGCACCAAGAGGTTCCAACTAAAACTCTCACCTCTAAGGGTAAGGTCACATTGTCGGCATAGATTTTTGATCATCAAGTCTCCTCCCATAGGTGTTTCCAAGCATAAGGGTTGAGTCAAGGGTTCTACAAGAATCTCAAGGTCTCGAACAAGATACATGATGAGAAAGGAATGACTAGTACTTGTGTCTATCAATACGGAAGCTAGAGTAGAGAAGACATAGATCATACCTCGAATCATCCCTAGAGATCCTGGTCCATAAGCCTCGACCACATGCAATTTCCCATTCCCCTATCCTCCAACTCCCTGAGCCAAGCATGAACCTCCTGAGGGTGGTGGTGGTAGTAAGTCAAAACATCAACCACCTCTCACTGCTCTCCCAACTCCTCTTCCACATCCACCACCTTATGGATCTACCTACTCCTACCTCTTCCTTTGCCTAGCTGTTCTATCTATTGTCTCTATATCAGCAGCAAAGTAGGTTGGAAAATCTCAAGTGAGATTTCCCTTACTATCACATGAGTAGCGCCACATCTCCCTAGGCTAATTAGATCCACCCTGTGAACCCTGAACTGTAGATCCTCTATATTGGGACCTCCTCCTAAAATCTCTCCCATGTTCGGATCCCTGATATTGACATCGAATCCCTACTTGTGAGATCTATGCACCAACCTATCCACTACTGACTATCACCGTCTATCTCTACTCATCCAAGAAGCTCTCAACCACCAAAGCTCGCTTGAGCACCCAAACATAAGTAGGAATGTACATAGGGATAAAAATGGATCATATGTCTCTGCGTAGACCTTTCTCGAAGTTCCAATCCCTAAATTATTGATCACTGGACATATCCATCGAGTACCTAGATATTTTGGTGAACCTCTATGAATAATCAACCACTATCATACTGCCATGTTGGATCTGAAGAATCTCCTTTATATGTACATATCTCGACGTAACTGGAAAAATCTCCTCTATGAAGAGGTGATAGAACTCTATCCATGATATTGATGCCTTTTAGTGAGTCTAGATAGACAAACTCCACTATCTCCATAATGATCCCTATAGAAGGATCGCCACCAGGATCACTATCTGATCAGATGGTGTCCTGACTTGACAAAAAACTCAAGTCACCACCTCAAGCGAGTCCTCATCTGCCTGAGAGTCAGGATCACCTCAGAACCTAAGGGGTTTCTGTCTTTGAAACTCATAGAGAATTCTCATCCTGCACTCCCCATATTTCGATACTGCAGGTACCATGGGTAGCTCCATAGGTGGTGGTATAGCGGGTGCACCACCTAGAGGTAACATCTGGGAAACTGGTCCATGTACTAAAGCCTTTTCACTGAGGGGTTCATCCTCATGATCAAGCTACTAGATCCTAGATGGTATGCATCATGGACGCATACTATAGGAAAAAAATATGTACCACGGTCAATGATTATATCTAGATATCTGACTCAAGAAGGAAATGGAAACCAAAAACCATTCCTATATGATGCATTTACTATTTCTTTCTCTAAAATAAGTGCTCTCATGTACTGAGTCAAAAATAAGGTTATCAAAGTCTAGTGTTTGGATACGTTAGCCACCACACCAACACTGGAGTCTCTAGACTAAAAGAAGAACTTGAAACACTTTACATTGTTTCCCCAAACCAAACTCACAAACTCCTGGTCTTAAGATAGAACCTACCACCTCTGATACTACTCTGTCACGACCCATCCCAATGGGACCCATGTTGCAACTCCCCAAGCCCGCCTCCAATAGGCCATGGGATGGTGGCAAGAACCAAGTAGGAATATCACTAACATGGGATGCATTTCCTATGTACTTGTACACATGAACACATATCCAAACCAAAAAATTTGAAATGTAAAAAACCACTAATAAATTAAATGCATGAATACCACTATCCTGGCTAACATAGTACGATATAAGTAAACAAATTAAAGTAAACCAGACTATAATTCAATCCCACCAAAAGAGTCTGTAAACTACAAAGTCCAACCTGTAAAAAAATAGGTACTGGGACTGCTGCTCAAATCCACAGGAACGCCTCATCTTGTCTGAACTCACAAAGCCTCATCTAGTCCTAGTCCACCCTAGACTCTATCAAAAGGTCACTCGTCTGCACAATCCATGACGCATGTAGGAAAATCCTGTGCAGGGGTGAGTATAACAATACTCATTAGGACACCCTGAAAACCAAAAAGAAATACATAAATGATAGATACAGTCATCTTTACACAATTATATGTCTATAGCATATAATAAGGATGTCCAGATATACTCAAATAAGACATGCAGTCTAGAGGTAAGTCACAACTAATGCATACCACCACTAGGGATCCAGTCTAAAGATTCCACGAAGCACTCATCTGGGAGAATGCACTCATGTGTCTGATAACACTAATGACGTCCATCTAAGAAGTATTATTCATAAGAAACCATCATGAGAGAGATACATTGATATATCTTAAGAGAGATGTGATACGCCAGATGAGGATTATAGCCAGGGCCATGGGGTGATACCAAAAACTCTATATGGAATACCCCGCTAAGTAGTGGATTGATTCCCGGTAAATTTTTTCATGTCTATACCCAGGACTCTACCTAGGGAATGAATAATGAATAAAGGATCCATCACCCAGCCTCTCAGAGGATTACAACAACTCTATCCAGGAAGTCCTTCTGAAGGGATCATACTCTGGTGTGTAGGAAGTGATACACACCAACCTTTAGGGAAACGATCAAGGGAACGAACCCTAATGAAACGTGTCCAAGATACGGTGGACAAGGGATCTAAGCCATATATAAAGGGATAAAATGTGTTTAGTAGGATCACATGACAAATCCCTTGACCCTGGGTACTTCTCGTGTACAATGGCCTGTGTCAAGAAAATATGTTGTGCAGAAAAGTTATACACAACATTTAGAAAGGCTTATATGTTGTGTCCATCCATCCGGAGTGTTCCCGTGTTCCCCGATCGGGTTTTGATACATAGAATCAACTTGTGTCCACCTTCCCATGTAATGGTACATGGGGTAGCCTATGTAGCTAGTCTAGGTATGGTCATGTGATGGAGTATATGTCGGGTACTCCACCTTGTGTCCATATATCCCCTAAGATACACACTGAGTCCCGGGGAAGGTCCCACAATCCATGTGATAAATGTCACATGTCGTGTGACATTACTTCTCCCCAAAACCCTATCCACTACTCAGTGGGGCCCTCACGGTGTGTATCACGGAATACACACCGTATTCATCATGATTTTATATAATTGTAGTTCTTACTCTGCATGCCCCAGTCAATCCTTAGGTGCTCAATATGTTGGTTCGTTCATTCCAAAACTAAAGATCCAAGGTCTCATCACCATCATAGCACTGAATCGGTGAGTTTAGGGCCTTCATTCAACTCCAAAATCTAATTTAAATCATTCACATGAAGAACGCTCGAAGAACTATATCTCCCAAAATACTTTGATCCACCCATTTCCATCATTGTCTCACCTCTTCTAGGTCATCTCAATGCAAAATCTATAATCCCGAATCATTGCACTGCAAATAGAAGGCGTAACAATCATCTGTTCATATCCCATGAAGAACAAAGAATGTGCTGGAAAAGGGGGAAAGAAATTCACATAGAACAAACCTGAGGAAGGAAACCCCATCTGTTGTTCATTGTGTCCTTGATCTATTCCCATAAGAACGATCAATAATCTAATCAAAACAATAATCATAATCAACCTCAAATAAATACCATAATCAACCCATCCCGCAAGAACGATCGAACTGTGGGTCAACCTATTCATGGGTTGATCTGTGTTCATTATTGATTATAAGAATGAGAAAGAAGGAATTGAAATCACAATTCCCTACCTTGAGGTTAGATCATTCATTATTGAGTATTTTTTTCCCATGGTGATCTATTAAGAACGATCTCGATCGACCGTTCATCATTGTTTGTGGAGATATTTCTTCAAGGTTCCTCTCTAGAGCTCCTAGGGGTTTCTCCAGGGTTATGAATTCTCACTCTAGGTCCATTTCTAAGATACTAATTTAAAACAGAAAACATGTATTTTCATCTCAGCATAATGTTAAAAAAAATATTTTATTTTATTATTTAAAACATCCAAAAACTAAATTTCATAGTCGACCCATGCCGGATGATGTTAGGACTCACCTAAGGTAAACTCACTACTCTAATTGAAACGGTGTCCTATGATTTATGATCCGATAACCCATTTAGAATTTATTAAAAAAATTATATAAATCACTCACGTGCACTTTTTAATATATTTCAAACATTTATTCTGGGCACACCAGGACTCGAAATCGCACATTGTCTCAGTGCTTGGCCTCGAATTAATTCCATATAATATTTAAAAATAATACACAAAAAAACTGAGATACTACAAAAACTATCATATGAAATGTTAATACCTACCCCCAATCTATAAACATAATCATAAACTATCTAGAGTAATATGGTGAATGGTAATAAAATTGCACATCCCCAGTTAAAGTGATCATAAACCATCCAAAAAACTAATAAGGATGGTATCAATACAACGTATCCCCATAGGATCATAATTATAATAAAGGGTTATTGTTTTTGATGAATATAAATACCATAAAATTCCATTAAAAATATTCTTGAGGAAAATATCCTCTTTATTTTGAAAATCACCTTTTAAAACTAAAAGTTCATAAAAAATTTAAAATACTTTTCTTTGAAAATAACCTTGTAAACTTTTTAAAATAATCTTTAAAACATTAATTGGTCATGAATTCAAAAAATTAATTTCATGTCTTACACATTAAAACAAAATTCCTTTCATATTTTTGTTAAAATCCAAACGGGCATTGTTTAGAAAATGACAATAAGATTATTTTAAAAAAATGTAAAAAATAAAACAAAGTTAAAATTTTCTTTAATAATTTATTTTTATAATTTTTAAAACATTTTTTTAAAAAAATAGAAAACAAGCTTTTGGAAGAAAAATAATTTTTGACCAAAGAGAAAATTAGAGACGTATTTTCTTAAAAATGTTTTCACAACAATTCTAAGTAAAAAAGAGTAAAATGTTAATATTTCTTGAAATTTTCATGAATAACCAAATTATAAGTAAATTATTTAGTTTATTGAGTGATATATCATAATATTTCATCATCTGAGATTTAATCATAAACAGTCCCAATAAATGATGAGATTCTAAAATAAAACATTTCCACTTTGGTAACTTTTGAATCATAATCCTCATGAAAGAAATAACTTCAAATGAAACATTAAATACCATGAATATAAAGTGATTCATGATAAAAAAAAATATCAAAGTTTTAGTATATACACAATAGAAAATAACTAAGGGGTGAATATGGCATACATCTCACAGAAGTAAAAGTAAGACTAGAAACCCTTACCTCGGATCTGATTTCCGTTATACGTGTTTGAACCTCCTATGTGATAAATATAGGTTTATTATAAATATATTACAGAACCATAATCATATATTTTTTACCATATATTATTTACTTATATAATTCTATCACCCGTTTATTAACATTTCTTTGTTAAAATCAATGTTTATGGTGATAATTGCATTATTTTTCATGTATGTTTTGGTTCGATAATTTTGGTCCTTTTACTTAATAATGGTTACATAATCTCTAGAATATTAAACATGATTTAAATATCATATATATTCATAATATATTTAATTATATTGATCTATAAAATTTATATATTGAAAATGTGTAACACCATTCATGGAGACAGTAAGTCGTACGTATGCACGAACGTTGTTTCTATTTTTTCTCAATGGATGGAATGAAAGAAAATAAATTTTAATTCACCTTTGAAAAATAATTATTATTTCATATATATCATTAATGTTAATAAAATTCATCCTTATGATCATCCATGTAAAAATAAAATGAAAATCATTTCGCATCACTATGAGGAGGCGGTGGTCCACACATATGCGCGAGCGATGTTATTATTTTCCAATGGATTGGAAGGTAAGAACTTATATATGATATTATATTTCTATAATTATTCTTAGATTATAAATATCACATATATTCATTAACTTTATACTTACTACCTTCTATGTAAATCATAAGCAAAAAACAAATCACATCGCTTCACGAGGTGGTAGTCTGTTGTACACACGAGTGGCGTTATCATATCACCCATGGAACAGAAAGTAATAAGGTATATATGATATAATAATTTCATAAGAATAATAATTTCATAAATATAATATAAATAATTTAAATCCATAATTATATCTATCATTGAAAGGTGGTGATGGAAAACGAATTACATCAGTTTCTGAGGTGGTAGTCCACTGTACACATGATCGATGGTTTAGTTTTCTATTTGATGGAAGTGTAGATGGATATAGGTTATTACATTATAATAATAACATATTAGTATATATTATATAATTATTTTATTATATTATCATTATTTGGCAATATTTTAAGGAGTTGGAAGAATAAATATAATAAAAATGCACATTAAGAATTTTACCTCTTCTTCGGAGAGTCTCTTTAGGTTTATACATAAAGAATTATTAGAGGGGATTTATAATAAAAACAAGGGATCTATGATGTGGAGAGGTAATTGAGAAATATATTTTCATATGTATATTTTTAACCAAATTGTTTTGGAAGTGTAAATAGTAGAGGAGATGGGGTGTCCTTTTATAAGTGGTGGCGAGGATATATATGGAATATTTGAAACAATAAAGTGATACCCATATTTTTCTCATTAAAAAATCCTAAAAATGGTTCATTATCAAAAATTATAGCTGATAAGGTCTAAATATTTCCATAAAGTGGATTTTGGAAAAGTTTTAGTTTATTTTTAACCCTTGTCTTCTTATTTTAACCCCTCTCGTAAACCCATTTTTACCTTAACCGATATAATTAATTTTCACTGTTTTCACAATTCATTACAGTCAAAAATTAAGTTGAAATTATTATATTGTATATATTATTTTGATTCAAAATATGGAATCCAATTTTATAAATTAAATTTACACAATTGGTAGAATTAAATTCAAAATCAAACCCACAGACACATCAAAAAAACGATTTTCAAGAAATGTATTTTTCAGGGAAAAGGTGGTCTTATATTAACTATATGTATAGAAATAACCAATATATTAATTTAAATTTAAAGAGGTGAATGTATAATATATACATTTAATATAAATAATTACTCATTTTGGGTTATTTTTACTAATTAAAATGGGGAAACATTATGCACTTTAAAATCGTTTTCAGAAAAATGTGTTTTTAAACCCGAAAATAGACTTATAATAAAATCTACTATAAAGGCAGTTAAAATGTAATTAATTAGATTAAATATAACTAAATAATACTTATATTACTCAAAATTAAATTATAACCATAATTTTCTTTTAAAGTTACTTAATTTATTTTAAATAAATTATAGTTTTACAAAAATCGATTTTTCACCATTCACCGAAAAATAAATATTTTCTGAAAAATAAAAAAATTTCAACCTAATTAAATTTTGATATTTCAATTTAAAAAAATTAGTTAGATTTTTAAAATAAATTTTCTAAAATTGATAAAAATTAATTATAAAGTATGTGCGTAAAGAGAAATTAAGTAAACTTTTAGAAAAATATAGTTTTTCAGAAAACATATCTTTTTTATTCAAATGGTTATTATTTTATTACTAATAAATTTATAACCATTAAAATTAGTTTATACATGTGTAAACCATATAATTTTTATAGTTTATTTATTCATATTTATACCCTTCAACTTAATGTCAAGGTTATAATGGTCATGTTTTGAATAATAATATTTTAATAGAGTATCATGTTTTGTTTAAACCTGACATTGCGTGCATCATAAGCTATCAAAGAAATTTAATTTAAAAATAAATATATCTTAAAGTATCAATGTGTTAAATTATTTTTTAATATTGGTTTTTTTATATATTCTAGAAATATGATGTTCCTCTTTTAAAATCACAGGGCATCACATTCTCCTCACCATCAATAAATTGTGTCCTCACAATTTAAACTTGATATCAATAATCAAGATTTTGAGATTTGGAAATACCATTATAAAAAAAATCATAATAGGATTAATAAAACCTATTTATAAGAGATAAATAGGAATATTAAGGTCATATGGAATGACACATAACTAGGTTTCCAAATATGAGAACATGGGTGGGAAGTGAAGATATTGATAGAGAAGAAAAGCGTAAATAATTATAGAGAGTGATAGATGTAACATCCCATTACCTTGATCGGGTATGTTTTCCTTTTTCTAAGTTCCCTTCTAGTTTTAAAAATCCTTTTATGTGATTTTTTTGGGTTTACTATAGACTGTAGAACAGGTACTTTTCGTGTACCTGAAGTACATGTCGTGTACTTGGTGCTGGTTTCATGTCATGGACTGGCAGATCATGTCGTGAATGGGAAGATCATGTCATGAGCTGGTACACATCGTGTACATGAGGTAAATATCATTTCAAGGTTAAATAGAGGATTTTTAACCTAAGGTGACGGGTTTTTCAACGTAACTTATCCAGCATGGACTACACGTCATGACCAAGGGGTACATGTCATGACCCGGCCCGTGACCAGGTTAAATTCATTCGTTTAGCAGTTTCTCTCATCTATTATTTCCATATCTCTTGGCTCTCATACCAGAGCTCTCCCTAAGTGAGATTTATAGGTGCCTCTCCTTCCATATCTAACTGATCGGCTCCAGTTCATCGTTTCTTCTACGGTGCATCTCTTTTGATAAGTGTTCTCTTTGATTATTCCTTATGATTGATCATGATATCGCTCTAGCCTTGAATTATTGGATCCACTAATCCAAGTTTGATGTTTCTTATTTTCCTCATCTAGATCCACTGTGAGATATTGTCTCGATGTCCATTCCTTGGCTAGTTGTGGTGTAGTAGACGTTTGTTCTTGAGGTGTGTGGTCTTTCTTCTATCATCCAACCCCTTGTATTCTATTTTGAATCAATCCTTTGAGATGCAGGTTTGATTCTAGGGCCTTCGTTGACAATTTTTTTGGGTTTCATTGCTTTTGGATTCCATTGTGGGCATGTGCGACCAGAACTTTGAGGTAGGTGGTTCCGTCTCTAGCCTATGATAATGAACCTTCTTATTTTGATTTGCAAATTTCTTTATAAATTGATTATGAAATTGGAATAATTGTTGTGTGTGTTGAAAAAGGTTTTTTAAATAAAAATGGTTTTCCATAGCTTTTGATAAATGGATTTTTGAAATGGTTTTTAATGGTTTTTCAAGGTATTGAAATGGGTTTTTGAAAAAGATCGCATGGGTTACCTTGGGTACTTACTTGGGTGGAAGGTTTAGCTTGATTCCATCATCCATTGTTGTTGTTATCAAAGAGGTTTATCTTAGGTATTTCCTCTGTTTCCTAGTCCTATTGTTCTAGGGGACTGATATTGAAATTTTTGGGGGTTTACTCATGGGGTATTCCTCTGCTTCCTAGGCCCATTGTTTTAGGATTAGATTTGTGAACTTGATTCTTATGGTACGAGTAGTCTGCTACCTAGACCTGTAATATTCCTTGTTGCATGATACTTATGATTCTATTTTGTATTGCTTGGATTTTTGAGTTAGCCTTGATATACATGTTTATTACTGTGGAAAATGTTACGTAAAAATGTTCATTGAAACTATTATACCTAATTTTGTTTAGAACTATGGAAAAGAGAAATGTTTACCATGTTTTCTATAAAATTGATTTACTGCTTATCATTCCATGATTTATTTGAAAAATTAGCATATCATATATTTTTTATAAAGACTTGTTATGGAAACCTGGTTGGGATCCTATTGAGCATGTTTTCTCACACCTCGTGCACTACTTCAGTGGTGCGTAGACCTTTTTTTTCTTCCAGTGCAGGGAAAAGAAAGGTGTCGCAGTGAGGTGGTGAGGTTCATGTCAGCTGGGATGGGTATCTGGTGGTGATATGGTTGGTGTTCATCCATTTCATCATTGGAGTAGATATTTGGTTCTGAGTCCTTTGTAGTGGGACTTGTCTTTTGGATTTTTTATCCACTATTTCAGTTGTTATGTTCTGCTGTTTTCCTTACAGTTATGGCATATATATTTGTTAGTATTCTGTTTTTCCTTTCTTTCTCTATATATATGTTGTGTGCTTATTTGGGTTGTAAAAAATTGTTCCCTGGTTTTTTTGTTCGATGCCCGAGTGCTTGTCGCCAGCCCGTGGGGATCGAAAACACCCTTCGAGCATGTGATGGATCGGGTCAGGTGTCGGGTTTCAGGGAAACCCAGGTCAGTTCGTTACAGTTTGGTATCAAATGGGGTATGTCCTCAAGAATTTTTTCTTGGGATGTCTGTTAGACAAGAGATTTCCCGAATGTACTGAAGGCCTTATTTTTATTTTATTATGGATAATTCACCTGTTAGGGGTTTAAGGGGAACCCTTACATCACCCATAGGCCCAAGGCATAAGGCCCAACACTACCCAAATGCCAATACATGACCTGAAGGCCTAGAGGAATATTATTCCCATTACATGACCCATAGGAACAACCCACTAGAACTTCCTCTCCCCATATTATGAATCATTGATTTCCTAACTCCCCACCTTGCATTGCTAACCGGCTAGCATTTCCCCATACAAAGTTGCACGGTGCCTGGTCTCGATGGCGGTTGTCATACCCTCTCATTCTTCCAATCTGGTTAGCTATGCTTCTGGTGACTGCTAATCTTTTTTCTCTGATCCTCTTCAAGGGAATACACTGTGTGAATTGGGATACTTCATGGTCTATGTGGCCCGAAGACCCTGAGGCCTAAAGTCCTTTGATGACCTAAAGTCCCTGAGACCCGTAGGCCCAAACTAGTGGCTCGAGGGCCCAAATCGGGTGAATAGTTCTGGCTGCTATAGTACCAAATTGTATCTACTAAATTGGTACTATAGTACCTACTATAGTAGATTCTATAGTAATTCAGAAATTTTCCTCTACCCAGTTTCAAACCTGGGTCTCTTGGATACCAATCAGGAGCCCTTACCACTCGGGTATGGGCTCATTAGAACTAGAGATATTATTATTGAGACTTGAGAGGTATGTTGTGATTAGTACCTAGCCAGATCTTATCGTAATGAGACTCAAGTTACCATGGGATTTCAGGATATGTGTCTCTAGTGTTGGATTTTATTTTAAAATCTCAATTTTTTCTTATGGTTTTTTTAGTTTTAACTGAGATTTTTTTAGTGTCTAATCCTTCTTATGTTTTGGTGTGCAGCAGTATGAATCCAAGACATCTTCCATAGGTTCCTCAAGAATTTGCAGTTGATTCTCATTAAGGGAATCCACCTATGGATTAGAATATCATTGAGATGATCATACGAGCAGTCTGTGCTCTTGATCAAGATGTTCCACGAGTTCAGAATTTGGTGGTTCAGTTATATCCAGGAGCTAGAGGGGAAAGAGATTGATTGCGAGATTTCTTGCACGAGAATCCACCATCCTTTAAAGGGACGACCAAACCTCAAGAGGTGTAGGATTGGCTGGATAGGATCTATCAAATCTTCTAATTCCTGCAGACACCTGAGAATATCAGGGTAAAGTGCACAGCGTTCAGAATCGAGGGTACCAACAAGTGTTGGTGGGACTCTATGGTCCTGGAAGATTGACATGTGGGATTGGATTGGAAGGGTTTCAAAACCCTAATCTTTCAGAATTTTTGTCCAGAGTCTTTGATGTTGGAAAAATCTCTGGAGTTCCTATCGTTGCATCAGGGAGAGCGTTTGGTGTCCAACTATACCAACTGGTTTGTTGAGCTTGTCCTTTTTTGCTCCTGGATGTGGTAAGGAATGACCAAATAAATTTGAATAAGTACCTTCAAGGTTAGTGATTAGACATTAGATTTTATGTGTTCATGTTGAAACTCTCTACCTATGCGGAGATAGTGGATAGAGCAATGATGGCAGAGATGGACATGGCAGGCAAGGTTGTATTTACTGCCTCTTCTCTTCCAATTGGTGATAGCTTCAGTGTTGTGCATGGGAAGACGAGGAAGTGGAAGAACCATAGTACGAGTGGTGGAGGTGGGTCTCAGCAGTGATCTTTCTCTGCGCCATCCGTTGCAGCTGGAATTGCGCCTCTGACTTGCTACCAATGTGGAAATGGGGGTCACACCAGACATTCTGGTCCTCTGCTCGTGAAGACGTGCAATAGTTGTGGATGTGTTAGTCATATACAATATTTCTATCAAACTATGAATACGCATCATTATGGTTAGGGTTCGTCAGCTCCAAAGGTTACTACGGTGTAGTCAAAAGCTTCAAAGACTATAGGGCTCCAACCACATGCCTCAGGAGTGAAGCATTTACACGCATTATATGAGTTTCAAATGGAAGTTGATGCAGGTCCGGCAAGAGTGAGATATATGCTCCTTATTAAAGCTTCAATATCTACTGATTTTTTTATAGTGGTTTCTCCCATTCGTTTATATCTTCACGTTTTTCTAATATGCTTAAACTTCCAACATAACTTATTCCCTTTAAAATGGAGTTAGCGACACCTCTTGGCAAGAGGAAAGAGCAGGTGTTCTAGTGTCCTTATTGTCCATTCATGATAGCTAACATGGAGTTGGTCTAGGATTTTCTCATTCTTGATATGGATCTATTTGACATCATCATCGTTATGTATTGGCTTGTCACTCATCGAGATGAGGTTAATTGTTATCACTGGTGTGTTTTGTTTCTTGCTGCCGATGGGAGATCTTGTGTGTTTCTGAGAGAGTGGAACCCAAGGTTAGGTCGTGTAGGACCATCCCACCCAGAGATTAGAAGTTTTTTTGTTGTTTTTTCATTTGAGACTGATGATGTTTCTTCTATTAAAAATCTTCCTGTTGTTGTCCAAGACTTTCCTAAAATTTTCCCAGACGACTTCTCCAATCTTCCTCCAGAGAGAGAGGTAGAGTTCACAATTGACCTGGTGCTAGGTACTCAGCCAATATCGATGTATTATTACCATATGGAACCAGTAGAGTTGAAATAACTCAAGATTTAGTTAGATGACATGTTAGAGAAAGTTTTCATTATCCCTAGTGTTTCTCATTGGGCATCCCCTGTGCTCATTTCCAATAAAGAAGATGGTTCACTTTGGTTATGTTTAGACTATCAGAAGTTAAACTAGGTAATGATTAAGAACAGATACCCTTTGCCTCATGTGGATGATTTTTTTAATCAGTTTAAGGGATAAAAGTTGTTTTCAAAGATCAATATTCTATTGGGTTATAATCATCTTAGATTCTAGGAGTCTGATATACCAAATACGGTCTTCAGGAGAAGGTATGTCCATTATGAATATCTTGTGACAGATTTAGATATGACTAATTCCCCTATAGTTTTTATGGCCTTGATAAATCGGATATTCTACCAATATCTTGAAACTTTTGTGGTAGTGTTCAGGGATAATATTCTGGTTTATTAAAATTATGAGCGTGAGCACGAGCACCATCTAAGTTTGGTTCTATATATTCTGAGAAATTTCCATCTGTATGGAAATCTTTCAATATTTTGTTTCTGGATTCAAGAAGTGAAGTTCTTGGGGAATATAATTTATGATCATGGATTATCAGTTGATCCATAGAAGTTAAAATTTGTTTTATCGTGGAAGTAACCATATAATGTCTTTGAAATTCGAAGCTTCCTTGGTCTTTCTAGATACTACTAACAGTTCATCAAGGATTTCTTTAAGCTAGTGTCACTATTGACTATTATTACCAAGAAAGCAGTGAAATTATAATGGGATGCAAAGTGTCAGTCTTCTTTCAATGAACTGAAACGACTTCTGACATCTGCACCTATTCTAATCTTACCTGAGCCCGATAAGGGAAATGTGGTGTTCTTTGATGCATCAGGTGCTTGTTTGGGATGTGTGCTTATGCAGGATGATCATGTGGTATCTTGTGGATCTCGTTAGCTCCGACTGCATGAGAATAACTACCCCACTCATGATTTATACCTTACTGCGGTGATTCATGCTCTTAAATGTTGGTGGAATTATCTATTTGGGAAGAAGTTCATAGTTTTCTATGATCATAAGAGTATGAGCTATATCTTTTCCCATAAATACTTGAATCTTAGACAGAGATGATGGGTAAAATACCTTTAGATGTTTTAATTTGATGTCTCTTACACCCTGGGGAAAGGGAATGTTGTTTCAGATTCTCTAAAAAGGAAGGTACTGTCACAGGATATTCTATAATCAAAGGAAGAGTGGAATCTTATGGGGATTTTTTCTTAGTTTCACTTGGACGCTCAGGAGGATATCTCAGGTATGTTTTTAACCTGTTTTCAGTTTCCATCATCTCTCCTGGAGTCTATATTTAAAATTCAACAACAAGATGATGAGTTTCAACAGATTCAGGAAAACATTTATGGTGGGGAGATAGTTCCTGGTTGGTCTCTTTCTTTGGATTGCATACTTCACTTTAGGAAGCAAGTTGTCATCCCAGTATCTGTGAGAAGTTCAGTCTTGTTTTATTGTCATAGATCTTCATGGGATGTTCATCCAGGCACTAAATATATGTATTATGACATGAGGAGATGGTTCTGGTGGTCGGTTATGAAGAATGACATTACAAATTATGTGTCTCGTTGTTACACATGCCAATGAATAAAGGTAGATCACTTGAAGTCCTTTTGTTTACTTCTTCCTCTCCCACTGCCAGTTTGGAAGTGGGATGAGGTGTCCATAGATTTTGTTATTCGGTTTCCACAGACACCCTGGGTGGAAAATTCTATCTGGGTGGTTGTTGATTAGTTAACAAAGTCTGCTCATTTCATTCCGATTAAAGACACCACTAAAGTTGAAGATCTAGGTAATCTATATGTGTAGGAGATCATGAGGCTCCATAGGAGTCCTTCTGCTTTTGTTTCAGATGGAGACCATATGTTTACCTCAAGGTTCTGGAAGAGTCTTCAAGAGGCAATGGGGACTCAGTTCAAGTTGAGCATAGCTTACCATCCACAGATAGATGGCCAAACATAGCATGAAATTTAGATCCTAGATGATATACTTCATTCTTGTGTCTTGGATTTTGGTGGATCATGGGATAGCCATCTAGTACTAGTTGATTTTTTTTACAAAAATAGTTTCCAGTTGTCGATCAGAATTTCTCCTTTGGAATCATTGTATGGTCACCCATGCAGATCACCTCTTTGTTGGGAAGAGGTGGGAGAAGTATCTTTGGTTGGACCAAGTCTAGTTCAAGAGACGTCGGCAAAAATTCAGTAAGTGATACGATGTCTGGTTATAGCCTAGAGTCAACATAAATCGTATATAGATCAGCAGCATTGGCCTTTGGTGTTTTCCATTGGTGATTGGGTTTTCTTGAAAGTTTCTCCTCATTTAGGTCACCATCGGCTCAGAAAACAAGGAAATATGGCTTCGAGATATTTTAGACCATTTGAGATCAATGAACATCTTGGGCATGTTGCTTATCGATTATCATTTCTGACTCAGTTGATAGGAATACATGATGTTTTCCACATATCACAGCTCAGGAAGTATCACCCTGATCCCACTCACATTCTGAGTTGGTAAGAAATTGAGTTAGAGCCAAATTCTTCTATTGTAGAGAAACCAGTTGAGATCGTTGACTCTCAGATGAAATTCTTGTGTGGGAAGTTGATTCTGTTGGTCAGAGTTCTATGGCAACAGGGATCCGATTCTCATGAGACTTGGGAACACGAGTCATTGATGAGGGAGAAGTGGCCTCATATCTTTCCATAGGTTACATCTTCCACGTGACTTCCTAGGGATGGAAAGTATTTTTGGTGGGGAGTTTGTAACATCTTGTTACCTTGATCGGGTATTTTTTTCATTTTTCTAAGTTCCCTTATGGTTTTAAAAATCCTTTTATGTGATTTTTCTGGGTTTACTACAGACTGAAGAATAGGTACACATTGCATACCTGAAGTACATGTCATGTACTTGGTGTTGGTTTCATGTCATAGACTGGGAGATCATGTCATCAACGGGTAGATCATGTCGTCAGATGGTACATGTTGTGTACCTAAGTTACACATCATGTAGGGGTTAAATAGAGGATTTTTAAACTATGGCGATGGATTTTTTGGAATAACTTATCCAACATGGACTACATGTCATGACCAAGGGGTACACGTCATGACTCAACTCATGACTTGGTTAAATTCATGCATTTAGTAGTTTATCTCATCAATTATTTCCATATCTCTTGGATCTAGGACCATAGATCTCCCTAAGAAACTTTTAGAGGCGCCTCTCCTTCTGGATTGATCTGATCAGCTATGGTTCATCGTTGCTTCTATGGTGAATCTCTTTGGGTAATTTTTATCTCTAATTCTTCCTTACGATTGATCGCGATAGTGCTCTAGCCTTGCGCTATCTAATATGTTGATCCAAGTTGGATGTTTCTTGTTGTCCTCATCTAGATCTGTTGTAAGATCTTATCTCAAAGGTCATTCCTTGGCTATTTTTGGTGCATCATACGTTCATTCTTGATGTATGTGGTCTTTCTTCTATCCTTAAACCCCTTTTCATCTATTTTAAATCAATCCTTTGAAGTGCGAGTTTTATTATAGGGCCTTCATTGATAGATTTTTGGGTTTCATTGTTTTTTGATTCCATTGTGGGTGTGTGTGACTTGAACATTAAGGTAGTTGGTTCCGTCTCTAGCCTATGATAATGAACCTTCTTTTTTTCTTTGAAAATTGATTTATAAATTGATTATGAAATTGGAATGATTGTTGTGTGTGTTGAAAAAGGGTTTGGAAAGAAAAATGGTTTTCCCTGAATTTTGATAAATGGATTTTTGAAATGTTTTTGAATGGTTTTTCAAGCCATTGAAATGGGTTTCTGAAAAATATAATATGGGTTACCATGGGTACATAGGTGGAAGGTTTAGCTTGAGGTCATCATCCATTGTTGTTATTATCAAGGAGGTTTGTCTTGGGTATTTCCTCTGTTTCCTAGACCTATTGTTCTAGGGGACCAGTATTGACATTTTGGGGGGTTTACTCATGGGGTATTCCTCAGCTTCCTAGGACCATTGTTCTAGGATCGGATTTGTACACTTGATTCTTATGGTATGTGTAGTTTTCTTCTTAGACCTGTAGTATTCCTTGGTGCATGATACTTTTGATTATATTTTTTATTGCTTGGATTTATGAGTTAGACTTTATATTCATGTTTATGACTATGGAAAATGTTATGGAAAAATTTGCTTTGAAACTATTATACTTTATTTTTTTAGAACTATGGAAAATGTAAATGTTTACCATGTTTTCTATAAAACTACTTTACTTCTTATCATTCCATGTTTTATTTTAAAAATGAAAATAAAAGATTTTTTATACAGAGACTTGTTATGGAACAGCTGGGTGGGATCCTACTGATCATGTTAGCTCACACCATGTGCACTGCTTCGGTGGTGCGTAGACCTTTGTTTGTCTTCTAGTGCAGGGAAAAGAAAGGTGTTGTAGTGAGGTGGTTAGGTTCATGTCAGCTGGTATGGGTAGTTGGTGGTGATATTGTTGGATTTCGTCCATACCATCATTGGAGTAGCTATTTTTTTATTCCTTTACATTTAGACTTTTATTTTGGAGTTTTTAGCTACTATTTTAGTTGTTCTGATTCCACTGTTTTCCTTACAGTTATGGAATATATATTTATTAGTATTCTGTTTTTCCTTTATTTCTCTATATATATGATGTGTGGTAATTCAGGTTGGGAAATATCATTCCCTAAATTTTTTCGATCAATGCCCAGGTGCTTATCACCAACCCATGGGGATCGGGAACACCCTTCGGGCATGTGACGGATTAGGTCGGGTGTCGGGTTTTAGGGAAACTCGGGTCAATTCGTTACAATAGAGATTTGATCAAAATAAATTGAATTATCAATGGAATATTAAGGACTTAAAAACCATATATTTTTAATTATTTAAAATAATATTTGATTTATTAGATATAAAGGTAATATTATAATATTTTTGTTTTGAGATATGTTTCCTAAAGTTTAGGAATTATTTTATTATCTAAACTAATAATATAAGGAAATATACTTATTTTACAAGTATAATTGCATCATTTAATAAATTTTCACCATAATAACATACTTTTCTCTAAAAAAATGAGTATTGAAGTTCAATTTTTCATTCCTAAAGCACTAAAATTAAATTTTATCAGATCATAAGATTCATAAAAGAGTAAAAGGTTATTCCTCCTATCTTTACTAAAACAAAAATGTTTAGAAAAAATTATCCGATATAATACACTAATCTCTAATACCTAAATATTAAATCTCAAAATTCAATATAATCCATTTCACAAATGGTTAATCTTAATACTCATCCAAAATAAGTATAACCAAATTCAAAGTCTAAAAATTTAGAAGGAAGGTCCCTAAATAATCATTATATTACCAAAACAATATAAATTGGATCTTAATGTCACATTATAAATATTTTAATACCTAGATCACCATAAAACCTTAATGAAAAAATGAATTATTCAAAAAACAAAATCTCATATTGTCAAATATGTTCCATAAATCCAAACTTCGAGTAAACTCAATCTAAGATAACATAAACCATAAAATAAATAAACAATTACAATTTCACCAACATTATAAAATAAAAATATATTTATCATTATTATCTCAACATCAAGCGCATATTAAGGGTTATATTCCCCCAATAATTTGTTTTTCAAAAAGATCAATTTTCTACTGAATCACTTTTTCTGGTCATTGGTACCATTTAGCATATACTCTCAAATCCTTAAAGAAAATTATGATAATGCAATCCTTATAAATTTCATAATTCTTATAACTATAATATCATTAGTAAAATATTACTATAAAATAATTATTGAATCCAAACACAATAACATTAATCATTCCATTTCATCTTTAGTAATAACATAAGATTGACCTTGATCCCTTAGCTTATTTTGAGGTATATTCCCTTGATACTTTGGGTATTCATTTGTGTAGTGCCCCGTATCCTTATAGTTGAAGTATTAAATATTGTTGGATTATTTATTTCCGTTGAAATCAATATCATGGTGGCCTTTCTCTCTACACTTGTATCAAAATCTCAATCCATTCAAGTAAGTATCAAGGTGATTTTTTCCTATAATTATTGCATGTGGGAAAAAATTTCTTTCCCTTCTTCCCCTTATCCATTTTTTTATCTATAGTAATCTTCTTCTCTTGATTCAATTAGAATCCATAATAATTATAAAATTATTTATCTATCTTGATAAAACATGATATTATGTCCTTATATGGTAAGAATGTTTGGGAAACTAGTTCCCTTATAAATATTGTCTTAATCCCATTAAATAAATGATCATTCTTACTCTTTGGATTATGTTCATTGATATGATTCGCATTCCTTACACTAGGATAAATTTTTAAACAATGTCATGCACTATATTAGATCATAACATTATGAAACATAATGTATAATCCCAAAACTAGTGAAACACTAAACATAAATTGAAAAAAAATTGCATGGATTATCTCATAACATGGTTTCATTGGGAAAGTTTTCAAATCATAAAAATATTTTAGAATCCTTCATAATGGTTTATAAAGAAAATTTGAATTATCCTAATAATATCCCCAAGAAGTTTTGAACCAGCAATGTAGTAAGGATCATTTTTGTGTACCAGGTAACACTCGAGTCAGTATGATGAAAATTTTTCAGAGTTATTACCCTTAGGTACATCTTTTCTAGAACCACGTCCATTTTTGTATCCAGGAAGGATTGTATTTCTAGGAAAAACCATATAATCTCTACCTTACCAAAAAATTAGGATGTTTTTCTATACTTATCCTTAATGTCTATCATATGGTTATGTTTCCTAATCTATGTTTTCCTAAATCTAGTTCTCATGGTTTCTACTAAATTTACTCTAATACCAACTATAAATACCCCAAATCCAATAGTCTAGATTCGATGGTTACTTTATTATATTGACACTATGTATAATGTATCATATCTTAAAGGACCAAATAGTTTAGTAGTCTTGGTAAACTATATACATACTTTAAATCAATATTACATTTTAAAAACATAAAATACAAAAAGTTTTTTCTTTTAGAACACCATTATTTCCTTAGCATATCCCAATACATCAATCATAAAACACTTCCAAGTATCCTGGAAAAAATAAAACATAAGAAATAAGTTATCTCAGATGCTCAATAAGGGTATGAGTATAGTAGAATCTATGAATAAATAAATAATAATAAATATAAAAAAGTTAAATAATTGAAACACATGCTATTTAATCAATAACTTGAGAATAATATGGTATGAATAAATAATGATCAAATAATTCCATATATATAAACACGTGAGCTTGGAACTTTTCCATGTATATTATAACTAATAAAATAATCACATAAACATAAATGATTAATCTCATAATGATGAAATGCATAATGATGGACATCATAATCATATTTTCAAGACCATTTACAAGGAATTTTAAAACTATAGTTAAAAACCCCATTTAATTTGGCCAAATGATTTGTCTTATGAGACCTACAGATGCATTGAGGGGCTCTGTAATTTCAGGCCCCACACGTTACGTAATAAGTATATTTCATTCCTCATATGAAAGAGTTGAAACATAATTGACATAAACATTCATATTGAAAAAATAAAATATGAAATGTTAATACTATACCCGATCAATAAATATAATCATAATCCATCCAAAGTAACATAGTGAATAGTAATAAAATTGTAAATCCCTAGTCAAACTGATCATAAACCATCCAAATAAAAAAATATGGTATCAATATAACATATCCCCATTGTATCATAATTAAAATAAATGGTTGATGTTGTTTATGAATATAAATTCTATAAAAATAACATTAAAAATATTCTTCAGGAAGATATCCTCTTCATTTTGAAAATCACCTTTTAAAACTAAAATTTCACAAACAAAATTAAAATATTTTTTTTTTGAAAATAACCTTTTAAACTTGTTAAATAATCTTTAAAATATTGAGTGGTCATGAAGGCATCAAACTTTTTCCATGTCATCCATGTTAAAACAAAGATTAATTTTATATTTTGGGTAAAAGCCAAACATGAATTGTTTTGAAAATGACATGAAGATTCTTTTCAAAAAAAAATTAAAAATTAAAAAATGGGTAAAAATTTCCTAAATAAATAATTTGGATAATTTTTAAAACATTTTTAAAAACAATTTTATAAAATAAGGTTTTGGAAGAAAAATGATTTTCGATCTAAGAGATAAATTAATCCAGCTTTTCTTAAAAGAAAATTCACAATCATTTTAAGTAAAAAAGATACGAAAATGATAATATTACTTGAAAAAATCATGAATAAATATAGGATAATAAAACTCATGAGTTTATTGGGTTATAGATCATAATATTTCATCATCTGATATATAATCATAAACAATCCCGATAAACGATAAGATTATAAAATAAACCATTACCACTTTGGTAACTTTTTAATTGTAATCCCCATGAAAGAAATAAATTAAAATGAAACATTAAATAACATTAAGACAAAGGTATTTATGATTTAATATATCAAAGGTTCAATATATACACTACACAAAAGAACTAGGTGGTGAATATGGCATATGTATCACGGAAGTAAAAAATGAGACGAGAAACCCTTAACTCAGATCTGATTTCCTTCATGCATGTTCAAACCTCATTTATAATATATATAGGTTTATCATAAATCTATTAAATAACAATACTAATATATTTCATACTATAAATGAATTACTTATATTATTTTATCACATGTTTAACATTTCTTTGTTAAAATTACTATTTCAAGTGATAATTTCTTCATTTTCTATGTATGTTTTGTTTTCATAATTTTGGTAATTTTGCTTTGATCATGGTTCCATCATCAAAAAAATGTTTAGCATGGTGAAAATATCATATATATTCATTATATATTTAATTATAGTAATATATAAAAGTTATATAAGGAAAATGGATTACACTGTTTATGAAGATGGTAAATCATACGTACGCATGAACATTGTTACTATTTTTTCTCAATAGATGGAATAAAAGAAAATAAATACTAATTAAACATTAAATAATAATTATTATATTATATATATTATTTATATTAATAATATGCATCCTTATTACCATCCATTTAAAAATAAAATGAAACATATTTCACATCGCAACGTGGAGGCGATAGTCAACACACACACATGAGCAACGTTATTGTTTTCCAAAGGATTACTATGTGAGAATTTAGATGTGATATTATATTTCTAGAAGTATTTTTACTTTATAAATAACACATATATTCATTAAATTTATCCTTACTACCTTTCATGTAAAGTGTAAGTGAAAAAAAAATCACATCACTTCACGAGGTGGTAGTACGCCGTACACACAAGCGTTGTTATCGTATCCTCTATGGAATGGAAAATAATAAGGTATATATAATATCATAATTAAATAAGAATAATAATTTCATAAATATCATATATATATATATATATGTAATTTAAGTACATCATTATATCTATCCTTGAATTGTGGTGATGTAAAATAAATTACTTCGGTTCATGAGGTGGTAGTCCATCGTACACAGGATCAACAGTTTCATTTTCCATTTGATGGAAGTGGAGATAGATATCGGTTATTACATTAACATAATAACATAATATTATATAGGAGATACTTGTGCTATTTTTTTGTCTATGGAGGTCGTTACTTTTTTATTATAAGGAAGCAAAACATCCAAAACAAGAAACCACAAAATCAAAGAAGTCTAGGGGGCCTAAAATGGTGAAGGATGAGAGAATCACCTATAATCAAATTAACCCCATCAGGTTTCAAAGAGAAAATATCATGGAGACAAATAGGGTCATGGACAAGGACTTCCAAAGATGCCAGGTAATCCGCCACTTTGTTACCTTCACTCCAAGAATTAAGCACTTTGATGTGGTTGTTGATCATGACTTTACACTTTCTAATTATATAGATGATAGACCATGGAGGATGGAAAAATTAATTCAGGTCATCATGGAGAATCTTTGAATCCATTTCCACTTCAGATAAGATAAGACTGTGCTGGTGAAAAAGATTGATACCCATGAGCATAGATTTGGCTTCATCCTGTAGAGAGGAACCATACCCCAAGTAGGAGGATAATTCCAAGAGGACCAAACCCCTGGAGTCTCAGATATCCCCACCCCCTCTAAAGACTCTCGTCCTACAGGAACCATCAGTGTTGAGTTTAAGTCCCCTAGAGGGAAGATTCCATCACACCCAGAGGTTGTGGGAGCTGTTGTCAGGAACCTGTGCAAATTCTGAAGCAGGGATCATCCACCTCAAGGAGGGGGAATCCCTCCAGTTTCCAGAAAGACAAGAAAAATCAAGGAGGATTTTCTTGGTCCTAAAGATGATCTTGCTGGTGGGATAAACCCCCTCCTGTCTGAATTTATTTCTGGCTTTCCAGATAGACCATCACCCCACTAAAAGAATCATCGCGTGCGCCATCTTCTTCGGTCCTTTATCACCCGAACTATGGAACCACCTATCCAAGAATGGAAGCTCCACCAGGTTAGAGTCCTGCAAGCCTGTGAACTCCCCAAAGGCATACCACACATTCCACTCCCAACCTCCCCGGAAGAAAAGGTGATCATCACTTTCTTCCCTGAAAACTGTACAGCAGGAACACCAAGAAGCTAGAGGGATTCCATATCATTTTATATTTTTTTCCGTGGGTATCGCCCAATACCTGATCCTCCATAACAGAAAATAATATTTGGACAGGATAACCTTGGGAAAAAGAGTGTCATTCCATCTATCATACTTCTCTACAGAGACCCGAGACCGCCGATAATCCCGATTGGAGAAAGCCCCTGAAGAAGAAAGGGTGAAGACACAGTGGTCAGGTTCCTGTGACAATGAAATGAGATTGAAAACCTCCTGTTGTGCCTTATCTAAAATAGCTTTAATGAATTCCAGGTGCAAACTTTCCTCCCTGAAATAAATGGTGGGGGAGGGGCACCCTGGGAAGCTGAGCACAGTACCATCCCAGTTAAGGTGCCAGAAAGAAAGGTTCCCCCTCCCGATGATCCACTTAGAGTGAAAAAGGATCTCTAAAAACATCTTAGCAATAGTGGGAAGTAAGGAGGAAGCTCGGTCTTCGATCGGGGGATGGATACTCAATAGGGGAGGCATAATTTTCCCCCACAGCGTACTCTATTCCAGTGCCTACCAAGCAATCCGTGCATGCATACAACTAAGAGTACTACTCAAGCTGTGGACATTAGTTCCTCCCTCCCTAGAAGGCTTCACAACCTTACCCCAAGAAGCCCAATGCTTCTTCCTTTCCGCTTGAGGATCCCAGAGAAATATGGCCAGAGGATCCCAGAGATATGGGCAGGTATTGTCTAAACCAAAGGTATTTTTAAGTGTGAATAAGAGATGATAGGGGTTTTCTTTTATAAGTGGGGGAGAGAACATACATGGAATTTATGAAAATATAAAGTGATTGTAACGATCTCGAATTTTATCAATGGAATTTTATTCTTATAATTATATTATAAAACACATACATCAAATAAATAACCTAATAAAAAATTATTCTCATAAATGAATAATGATATATTAGTCAACAAATAAACCAATAATAATTCCAAATATTACACTGGAATAATAAATAGAATATAAGATAACAAAAATGGGAAAATTTGGATCTAGTCGATCCACTAGAAAGACTGCACTCATGAAAAAAGATGTAAAAATAAAACATAATTTTAATTATATATTATTAATTTTTATTATGAAATTATAAATAACCTTAAGATGAAATATAAGTGAATGAATAATGAATGAAATAAGAGGAATTTATAGAAATTAAGGAACCTATACCATTGGAATAGCAACCTGGCCATTGGAATAGTAATCTGACCATTAGGAATAGTAATTTAGCCATTAGAATAGTAACATACCTATGAAAGTATAAATAAAATTTAGGTATCTTATAAATGAAAATATGATATATTTATATCATGGTATAAGTAAATAATTTTTTTAAAATTGTTAACTAAGTGTTGGTACTTTTGTAAAACGTACATGTTTATTTATAATTTTATAATTAATTTAATGATTTAAAAGAAAATTTATTTTTATAAAATATATTCATAAATTATTATTATGTTGTAGTTTAATTAAAAGATAATTTTATGTGACCTCAATTATTTTTTAATGGGTCAAAAATCGATTATAATATTAAAATCGGTATTTTTCAAATAGATGATGATTTTATTTGAAAATTAAATTTATCATATTTAAAATATATTTTTTTCATAAAATGGAGTCCATTTTTTAAATCTACACATCAAAAAATGTTTAGGGTGAATTTTTGGGTTTTTTATAATATAGTTGAATTTGTTTGAATAGTGAACTATATTAATTTTTTATAATTAACATTATAAGAATTTTTGAGCCATGGATGATGTGATAATGATGTAAGAACCCATTGATTCAAAAAATTCCGAACCATTTAATTTATTTAATCATAGTAATCAACAATATTGATGGTCTTGAGAAAAAATAAAAAACTAATAAATATAATAATAAAAAATACTCCTCTCCCCCCCCTTAAATATCACCCATCACCACCCCTTCTCCTCACACCTTCTAAGCATTTTTGCTTGTCAATATTCTAACCAATTCCCTTCCCAAGCCTCTTCCCCACATTTAGGAGATACTAGTCTTGTTAAAAGACCAAACCCAAGTTCCTTAAGGAGGTTCTCAAGGAGACAACATTCAAGAGGTAAAATCCTCCTTCTTTCCCTTTTAAATTATTTCATTATTCTACCTTATCTTCAACCTCATAACCAAAGTAATGTGATAAATCCATAATAATATATATACTGTAATTTTATTATGTTATTTTAATATCCATTACCAAATCTCTTCTCTTCTCCATTTAGTGTAAAAATAAAAACATCATCTGTGATATGTCGGTTCACCACCTTCGTGGATGATGAGTTTTTTTTCCATTACTACCTTCAAGGAAGGTCATTAAACCATTATTATGGTTAAACCAAATTTTAATATTTATAATATAACTTTTTTCATGTTCTGTAATTAATATATAGGCATAATATTAAATAAAACTAAACTAATTTGTGATGATCGAAAAACCACCAAAATAAACTAAACATTTATCATTAACGTTTTATCAAATGAATAATCCTCATATTGGAAAAAATGATACATAGGACCATTTAAAATTATATAATTTCATTAATGTCATATAATTTCACTTTTTTATAATTATTCCCATTTTACAAGAACTTCCATAATTTTACACAAGCGAACCAACTATGAAACCATGAAATGAACACTCACAAAACGATGAAATTGAACTCTATAACTCATTGAAGTGGTATTAAATAAACTTAATAAAATTTTAATAAATAAAATAAATATAGAATATGTTATTAATTAATTAATTAATTAATCTAATTTGATTTTATTATCTATTACATGAATTGTAAATTCATAATGCATTCAGAGATAAGGTAAGGGATCTCTCCGAACCTCCAAATTAACTTTAGGTTACACTTTATCTCTTTTTTTTAATGTAATTATTCATTATTCTTATATAATTACTATAAATTATATTTATTTTTTCCAAAAATATATATCTATTTCAATTCATCCTTATTTTATGGGAAATACATTTTATAAAAGGTTTCCTTCCCAATTCCTCCTGATAAGTCAGCCTAGTTAAAGGAAACGTCCCCATTTCTTACACATTCTCAAGTACACTCCATAATATTTTTTAAGCCACAATTATTTTTCTAAAATAATTAATTTTATCATTAAAAACTTTCTTAGATCATTTATGGTTTTATAAAAACAATTATTCCTTTGACCTCTTTAATGACTCTAATATTTTCCCATAAACCGCACTAAAGTGGCTCATTTATAAAGTTTCTTAAATACATTTTTTACATTTTTTCACTTTATTTGGGAATAATTCATCATGATATATGCCTATTTTTTCTTATAAATTTCAAATTATGATTTAAATCGACTCTTTCATGGAAACCATTATGATACTCTCATTGGTTATTCCTAGTGACATGATTGTGATACCTGTTTCTTTATATGGTTAACCCTTATGTTTATTCATTATGTTTGATTCTTTATGTGGAAATCATATTCATGAACATGTTATGATGTATGTGCCCAGATAGTTCTCTAATTCATTGGGTAATTTTTATTCTCATGATACATCATGTATAGGATTAGGGAGTAAACCTAATCCATTATGGGACTTTTTCCACCATGTGATATAGTCTTGGAAATTAGCATTAACTCATGTTTATGTTATTTTATATGTTATTGAAAAATTGATATATCTCTATGATCATATTATTCCATGTTCTATATTATATTCCTCTATATCTTTATTCATGTTATGTGCCTTTTTGTTATCATGTTGTGCCTTTAACTCATGTGATATGCTTATTTTTCATGTTTATTCCCTTACTAGGATTTTTAGCTCATACCTTTTGTCTATATATTCCCTAGGTTATCCTATGTAGATATAAGATCTCAAAGGAATTTAGGAGTTCATTATTTAAGATTAATAAAGATATGTTTTATTCTACTTCCACGTTTTTAATTTTATGTACCTAGTCTTCCAAAGACACTAGACTTTACGGTCCTTGATTCATATTTCAGGGATAAATATTCTTAAAATCATGTAATAACATGTGTAAAAGTATAAGGTTGTTATAGTTGGTATCATAGAATGATCTAATTATTTTTTGATATTAGGACTAGAAAAATTTAGTAGGAACCCTAGGGATAATTATATCACCATGGATAACCAAGATTGAAACTTAAGTAATCACAAGCTAAGATCTACTTTTAATTTATAATTTTATACTTATATGTTTATAGTTTCCTTTTTATATTCTCATTATCTAATTATTCAAGCCCCAAAATTGTATTTTATTTATTTTTCTCAGTTAATGGTGGGAAATTTGAGAACTTTATCTAATAATCAATGTGATAGAAAATGTGATGATTTCCCTAATGAGATTCCAAACCTGATGAAAACAAGATCCCAAAACTACATGATAATACTATATCAACTCTCTAAAGTTATGAATAATAACTTGAATCATATGGAATGACCTCCTTATCCTAATAAAGAGAAATTTATGGTTGAATCCTTTATGTGACAAATGATTCTTATCCTTAGTGCATATTTCGATCCCCTCATCATTGAACAATTTATTAACTCTATTGAGAATATATTATTTGTTTTACAATGATCATAAGAAGATAAAGTCATACCGGTGATCTATCGTTTTGATTGGGAAGCTGATTAGTGGTGGAAATTGATCAAAAACACTAAGTATAAAGTGTAAATTGACTCCATGGATTGGAAAGGATTTAATAAAATAATTTTTAATCAATATTTTCCCCAAAATCTTCATATTAAGATAGAGAGAGTTCTTTAGACTGAATTAAAAGGAAGATGAATCTATCGGGGTGTATATGGAAAACTTCACAATGCTTTCATGATATGCCTCTGCCTTTTTCATTAACACTAAAAACAAGGTGCATTGCTTCTTTAGTGGATTAAATCTGAGTCTAGAAAAATCATTGGTGATTCGAGACATTGAAAGATATGAGGAGATTTTATGTTGTGCCCTTAAGGTTGAGACGATGATTGGAGACTCTCTGTGGTCTCATGGGTTTAGAGATAAAAATTGGAAAATAGAGTTTAATATGGTAGGATCAACAGATAAATCCTAGGAAGTAAAGAAAATCCAACATCTCACATGTCAAAAGTGTAGGAAGAAGTATCCAAATAATTGTCAAAAGGGAACCAAGATATGCTTCAAATGTAGAAGATAAGGGCATTAGGATAATTTTTTTCAAAGGGATTTGAATAATCCCACTAATGTGAAAGAATAAAGAAGGTTTTAGATAAAAACTCAACCTATAATGTAGTCTTTAAACTATAGGGGACATGATAATTATGTCATCCAATTCCCTAAGCCGAGGGTTATCAGAGGAAATCAACAACAACAAACTCCAAGGTAGAAAGGAATGGAATATTCTATCACTACTACTGAGTTGGATACCGATAATGATGTAGTGATAGATATACTAGTTATTCATTCAAGAATATTTAATGTACTATTTGATTACGGTTCTACTCATTCTTTCATATATTGAAATTTTATTATAACTATTCAAAAACCACCTCAAAATATAAAGGTTAAGTTATCTATAATAATAGTAAATGGGGAAATTATTTAATATAAAGTATATAACTCCTCTTCGGTTAATGTTTATGGACCAAACCTTCTAGAAAATATTATTTTACTTCCTTTGGAGGAGTTTGTTGCTATATTTGTCATGAATTGGATATAAATACAAAATCAACTATTGAGAAAGGTATATCACTCTTCACATCTTGAGGCATCCTCCAATTCAGTACAAGTGTAAGGAGGAGGATGAATCTTCTTCAGAATCACCATATCAATTGTGTATATTACTTCCCTTTAAGCAAGCATATCTAGCTCAAATGATTGATATAAAGTAGAGGATCATACTCAAAGACATTCCCACTATGAGGGACTACATTGATGTGTTCTCAGAAGAATTTTTAGGTATTTATCCTAAATGATAGGTTGAGTTCTCAATTGAACTTATACCGGGATATCTACCCATATAAAAGACTCCTTATAGAATGGCCACCATTAAGTTGGAATAACTGAAGAAGCAGTTAAAATCGAGTCTGGATAAGGGTTTTATACACCTGAGTGCTTTACCATGGGGTATGGCAGTCTTCTTTATCAAGAGTAAGTATGCATAAATGCGCCTCTTCATTAATTATCATGAGCTCAACAAAATAAATATAAAGAACAAGTATCCCTTTCCATGGATAGATGACTTGTTCGATCAACTACATGGGGCCAAGTATTTCTGTAATGTGGATCTTCGGTCAAGATATCGCTAATTAAAGGTGATGAAGGAAGATAATCCCAAGACTACCTTTCAAATGAGGTATGTACACTATGAGTTCATAGTGATTCCCTTTTGACTCACTAATGCTCCAAAAATTATCACAAACTTGATTAATAGAGTTATTAGAGATTACCTTAAAAAAATTGGTAGTCTTTATCAATGATATTTTAATATACTCTATGAGAAATGAGGAACATGAAGAGCATTTGAATACTTTTCTAAATAAATTGTAGAGATAAACTATATGAAAAGTACAGTAAATGTGAGTTTTAGATAGAGTAAGTATCATTATTGGGGCTTGTTATCACCAAGAAAGGGATATTTGTGGACCCTTCTAAAACAAAGGAAATTGAGGGGTGTCCTAGGAAAACATCTATAATGGAGATCTATATTTTTATTAGTCTATATGGGTATTACTAATGATTTTTAAATAACTTCTCAAAATTGTTAAACCCACTAAAAAATATGACTTGGAAGGGGGTAAAGTTTTTCTAGACTAGTGAATGCAAAGACTTCTTCGAAGATTTGAAAAAGAGGCTTATCACTACACTAGTACTTACACTATCGACATGTGGGGAACTATTTTTGGTATATATTTTTGCTTCAAATAAGGTATTAGGATGTGTAATGATATAAAATGATAAAGTGATATCCTATGCCTTAAGGAAGTTGAAATTTCATGAGTAAAAATATCCCATGTATGATTTAGATTTGGCGGCTGTGATCTTCATGTTTAAAATTTTATGGAATTATCTCTATGGGGAGAAGTGTGAGATATATATTGATCATAAGAGCCTAAAATATATATTCACATAGAATAAGATTAATATGTACCAGTGAATATGGCTAGATCTCATCAAGGATTATGACTACTCAATCCACTACCATCCTGGTAAAGTGAATAAAGTGGAATATTCTCTATATAGAAAGGATCTTGAAACTTTATCAATGATGAGAATAGAGAAGGATCTAATATTATTAGACTTGAAAAGGGTGGAAATTAGAATCATAAAAAAGGTACATCATCATTCATTTCACAAATGATTTCTCAGCCATCCCTTTTAGAGAAGATAAAGGATGCTCCAAGAGATGGTGTAGAAATTCAAAAGAATGTGGAAGCTATCTCAAATGGAAAATCCTCAGAGTTCAAAATTGATGCGGAAGGAGTTATAAGATTTGGGTTATGACTATTTTTACCATAAAATACTAATATAAAGTAAGATATTTTGAGTTATTAACATATCTCGTCCTTCTTCATCCACCTAGGGACCACAAATATGTATCAATATCTCTAAAAGAACTACTGGTGGGACAATATGAAGAAATAGATCACTGAATGTACATAAAAGTGTCTGGTATGTTATAAAGTGAAGGATAAAAGGAAAAAGTATAAGGGAATGATGAAACCATTACCCATACCTATAAAGAAATGGGAAAACATCACTATGGACTTCGTCACTAGACATCCAAAGATATCCGTAGTAAATAATGCTACATTGGTTGTTTTGGATCATCTAAAAAATATAGCTCATTTTGTTGCAATTTGAGGGGAATTTTCACTCAATAAACTTGTATAGATATACATTAGATAAGTGGTTATGATTCATGGATTACCAATATCGATTATATACAATCATGATCCAAGATTCACCTCTAAGTTTTGGGAAAGTCTCCAACGTGCTCTAAATAAAGATTTGAACTTTATTACATATTATCACCCCCAAAGTGATGACCAATCTGAGTGGACTATTCAGACACTAGAAGACATGTTAAGAGAATTATCAATGGGAATCAAAGAAGGATGGGACTAACAACTACCTCTATTCGAGTTATATTACAACAATAATTTCCACTCAAGCATCCAAATGGGTCCATATGAATTCCTTTATGGGAAAAGATTTAGAACACATACATGTTGGGATGATATTGGTGAACATAGGCTACTGGGACCTAAAATGGTCGAGGAAATAGTAGAAAAGGTGAAGACCATCCAGCAACATATTCAGGCCTCCTAAAGTCGATAGAAGAGCTATGAAAATAATCATCGATGGGACTTAGAGTTTGAGATTAGAGATATGGAATTCGTCTATATATCTACATGGAAGAGGGTCGTGAGATTTTGGAATAAAGGAAATCTAATTCATAGGTACATCATCCCCTTTGAGATTCTTGATCCTGTCAGATCTATAGCCTATCAACTAGCACTTCCACCAACCATGTCTCAAGTACATAATTTATTCCATGTATACATATTGAGGAAGTATATACCATATCCCTAATATGTACTAAATTTAGAGGTGGTACAATTGGAAAATGATCTCTCGTATGAGGAGCAGTCGGTGAAGATGTTGGACCGTAGAGATAAAGTTCTACGGAACATGACTAATCACCTGGTCAAAGTACTATAGAGGAATCATAAATATTAATATGTGACATGAGAACTAGAGGATACAATAAAGGATAATCACACTAACCGGTTTTCACCTTAGTATTTAAAATTAAATTTCAAGGGTGAAATTTCATAAGGGGGTAAGAATGTAAAGACCCATAATTTTATCAATGTAATTTCCTTCTTATAATTATGTAAAAAAACACATACTTCATATAGAGAACCCAATAAAAACATTATTATCATTAATGAAGAATGATTCATTAGATAGTAAACAAACCAATAAGAAATCCAAATATTATAGCAGTATAGTAAATATAAAATAAGATAACAAGAATAGGAGAATTTGGGTCTACTTGGTCCATAAGAATGATTGCACCCATGAACAAAGTTGTATAAATAAAACAAAATTTTAATAATATAAAATTCATTTTTAAGTTGGAATTATAAATAATCATAATAGAAAATAGAATTGAATTAATAATGAATTAAATAAGTGGTATTTATATAAATTAAGAAACATATACCATTAGAATAGTAACCTAACCATTGGAATAGTAATCTGACCATTAAGAATAGTAATCTGACCATTAAAATAGAAACCTCACTGATGAAATTATAAATAAAATTTAGGTATATTATAAATTAAAATATTATATATTTATATCATGGTATAAGTAAATAAATTTTTTGAAAATGATAAACTAAGTGTTGGTATTTTTATAAAATTTAAATGTTTATTTACAATTTTATAATTAATATAATTATTTAAAAGAAAAATTATTTTCATAAAACATATTAATAAATTAATATTATGTTGTATTATAATGATAAGATGATTTTATGTGGCCTTGATTAATTTTTCAAAGGGTCAAAAAATTGTTTATAATATTAAAATCTATATTTTTTGAATAAATGATTATTTTATTAAAAAATTAAATTTATAGTATTCAGAAAATATTTTTTATAAAATGTAGTCTATTTTTTAAATCTATATATTGAAAAATGGTTAGGGTAAAGTTTTGGGTTTTTTTCTAAAATAGTTGAATATTTGGTGAATAGTGAAATATCGTAATTTTTTATAATTGACATTATAAGAATTTTTGAGTCATATATGATGTAAGAATTATATAAGAATCCATTGTTTCGAAATATACTAAATCTATTACTATATTTATTCATAATAATCAATACTATTGATAATCTTGATCCAAAATAATAAACTAATGAATATAATAATCAAAAACACTCCTCTCCTCTCCCTATAAATATTACCCCTCATCACCTATTCTCTTAAAACCTTATAAGACTTTTATATTATTAATATTCTACCTAATTCCCTTCTCAAGCGTCTTCCCCATTTCCAGGATCTACTGATCTTAATAAAATACCAAACCCAAGTGCCTTAAGGAGGTTCTCAAGAACACAACATTCAAGAGGTAAAATCCTCCTTCTCTCTCTTTTAAATTCTTTCTTTCTTCTACATTATCCTCACCCTCTTGTCCAAAGTGACATTATAAATTCGGTATAATATATATAATTTCATTTTATTTTATTTTTTAATATACATCATTAAATATCTTCTCTTATCTTTTTATTCTAAAAATGAAAACATTGTTCATGATATGTCGGTTCACAGCCTTCGTGGACAATGAGTTTTCATTTTACATTATCACCTTCAAGTCTGGTCATAAATCCATTATTATGTTTAAATAATAATTTAATATGTATAATATAAATTTTTTCATGTTCTTAAATTAATATATAGACATAATATTAAATAAAATAAAACTAATTTTTTATGATCGAAAGACTTCCAAAATAAACTAAACATTTATCATTAATGTTTTATCAAATGAATCATCCTCATACTAGAAAAAAATGATTTATGAGACTATTTAAACTTCTATAATTTCATTAATACCATATAATTTCACTTTTGAATAATTATTCTCATTTTAAAATAACTTTCATAATTTTACATAAGTGAACCGACCATGAAACCATGAAAAGAACACTCCTGGAATGATGAAATTGAACTCTATAACTCATTAACGTGGTCATAAATAAATTTAATAAGATTATAATAAATAAAATAAATATATAATAGGTTTTTTAATTAATTAATTAATTAATCTAATTTTATTATCCAAGACATTAATTGTAAGTTCATAACACATTTGGACATAAGGTAAGGGATATCTCTTAACCTCCAAATTACCTTTGGGTTGCAATTTCTCTATATTTTTTTAATTTAATTATTCATTATTCTTATAAAATTCCTCTAAATTATTTGTATTTGTTCCACAAATATGTATCTAGTTCAATTAATCATTATTCTATGGTAAATATTTGTTTTAAAAGGTTCCTTTCTCAATTCCTCCCGATAAGCAAACCTGATTAAAGAGAAATTCCCCGTTTCTTACCCATTATCAAGTATAGTCCATAAGTTTTTTTTAGTCCACAATTATTTTTATAAAATCACTCATTTTATCATGAAAAACTATCTTAGTTCATTTTTATTTTTATATAAACAATTATTCCTTTGTCCCCTTTAATGACTCTTTGATATTATCCCTTAAATCGCACTAAAGTGGCTCATTTCTAAAGTTTCTTAAACACTCTTTTTACATGTTTTCACTTAATTTTGACAACATTTATCATGATATATCCCTATTTTCTATTATTAATGTCAAATTATGATTTAAATCCATTATTTTATGGACACCATTATGATACGGCCATTGGTTATTCCTTATGACATGATTACGGTGCCCTTTTCTTTCCATGGTAACCCTTATGTTTATTCCTTATGTTTAATTCTTCATGTGAAACACATATGAATGAAGATGTTATTATGGGTTCACATAGATAGATATCCAATTAATTGGGTGATGTTTGGTCTCATGAGATGTAATGTATGGGATTAGGGAGTAAACCTAATTCATTATGGGAATTTTTCCACCATGTGATATAGTCTTGGAATTTATCCTTGACTCATGTTTATGTCAAGTTATATGTTGATTCCACATTCATATATCACTATGATCATATTATTCCATGTTCTGTATTATATGACTCTAAATTTTTATTCGTTTTCCATTCCATTTATTTTATCATGTTTTTCCTTGGAAACATGTGTTATGCTTCTTTTCCATGTTTATTCCATTATTGGGTTTCTTAGTTCATCCTTTTTGTCTATGTATTCCTCAGGTTATCCTATACAGATATAGGAGATCAAAGGAAGTTAAGAGCTCAATATGGAAGATTAATAAAGATATATCTTATTATAGTTCCATGTTTTTAATTTTATGTACCCAGTCTTCCAAAAACACTAGACTTTATTATCCTTGGTTTGTATTTCATTGATAAATATGCTTAAAATCATGTAATAATATGTGTAAAAGGCTACAGTCATTGTAACCACATTTTTCTCATTAAAAAAGCCTATAAAATGGGTAATTATAGAATCTTATAGGTTATAAGGTCTAAATATGGCCATACGATGGGTTTTTAACATTTTTTTGTCATTTTTAACCCTTATCTTCTTAGTTTAACACCCTCGTAAACCCGTTTTTACCTTAACCATGGTAATTAATTTTTATTGTTTTCACTATTCAAAATGGTCAAAAATTAAGTATAACTTATTAAATAATATAAATTATTCTGATTCCAAATGTGGAATTCATTTTTTAAAATTCAATTAATATAAGTGGAATAATTCAATTTAAAATTAAACTCATAGATGTGTCAAAAAATTAGTTTCCAAAAAATGTATTTTTCAAGGAAAATATGAACTTATATTAATTGTATGAATAGAAATAATAATTATATGAATTTAAACTTAAAAATTTATATTTTATAATATATATATTTCATTAAAATAATTTTTCATTAATGGTTATTTTTATTAATTAAAATGGGGAAACATTATGCACTTTAAAAAAATATTCAGAAAAATGTGTTTTTTAGCCCAAAAATAAACTTATAAAAAAATATAATATAAAGGTTATTAAAATTAAATTAATTAGATTAAATATAACTAAATAATAATTATGTTACATTAAATTAAATTAAAACTATTATTTTACTTTCAAATTACTTAATTTATTTTAAGGAAATGAAAGTTTTACAAAAATCGGTATTTTTCACTATTCTCTAAGAAATCAATATTTTTTAAAAAAACTAAAAATTTAACCCTAAATAAATTTTTATATTTTGATTTCAAAAGTTTATCGAATTTTATAAAATTGTTGAAAATTAATTTTAAATTATGTTCTCAAAGATGACTGAACAGTATTTTATAAAAATATAGTTTCTCAGAAATCATTTATTTTTCTTTCAAATGGTTATTATTTTATTTCTAATAAATGGATAAAAATTGAATATATTTTATACATGTATGAGCCATATAATTTTTATAATTTAGTTATTTTGATTCATACTTATCAACTTAATGGCTAGGTTAGAATGGTTATGTTTTAAATAATGATATTTTAATAGAGTATCATATTTCACTTAAACCTAGTGTTGCATGTACCATAAGATAAAAAAAGTGATTTAATTTAAAAATAAATATATCATAAAGTCTTGGTGTGTTACATTATATTCTAATCTTGGTGTTGCATGTCATATACACTATTAAATATTATGTTCCTCTTTTAAAATCTCAAGGCATTACATTGATGATGTCTATTATCCCCAGTATAATGTATGATCCTATATACTATAATATGATATTGGATATACTCAATATATAACTCGCAGTATATGGTCAACTATGGAGGAGGATGTGAAGGAGTGGAATATATAAGCTGCAATTGTCTCTACATTTTGGAAAACATTGACTGTACTAAACATTCAATCCAATCCTTCATCATCTCTCATATATCATAATGTCTTACTTATATGGAGTATATTTCCCCCTTATATACTTCCTCCCTCAAAGAAGTACTAGGATGGTTGAATAGTTTTTTGATAGATACATCAACCTCATATACTCAAACGTGACCTGAGTATTCTTCCTTTACTTATATATTAGCCAACATAATTGTCTTATACTCATGTATAAAGGTCCCATGTGTGCTCTACTCCTCAAGGGATTCTTGAAAAGAATATTTGGGAAAAAATAGTGTTATAGAATATAAGAAGATTAGAAATAACTTAAATTGATTCTTATAATATTATCAGTTATAGTCTTCAACTCTTCTATAAGATATTTTCTAATTTTCATAATCCAATCCCTTTTTTATTTTTCATGTTAATATGGGGAGTAAGGAGGATCAATCTTCACAAATAATGAAGACCTGGCTCTCAATTTTTCAAACTTCCCAAACATCATTTTTCCTTCGAGTAATAGATACCCTCCATGAGATAAAGTATCAGCATATAAATTCTTCACCTATATATCTTGATTAGATCAACTCAATTATTATTAATTAAGTACAAACAAATCATTAATACAATTATTTTTATTGATTATATAAAAAATCACTTAAAATCATTGACATTTCACTTACAAAAAATGATTCATGTTGTCTACTTTTAATAAATTTTCACCATGTTTCTTCATCTAAAAAATTTTATGGTTGACATGGATATTTATTTTTTATTTAATCAAAAATGAAATATGAAGTTATTGTTGACTTAAAATCCCTTTATCTTCTTAAAGTAAAAGATAATCATCTCCTTCTGACATCTTTTTTGTCAGGTAAATCATATGTCATCTAAAAGTGATAAGAATAAAAATATATCTATATTACTAAAAACACTTCATGATAAATAAAATAATAATAAATGATTTTTCAAAAATTATCTTCCATAGATGAGTTAGTTTTTTCTAGTCGATACTTATCCAATAAGAAATCAAAATTATTATTTTTTATCAATATTATATACCCATAAAACTACTATTTTTTTTTTGAATTTGGCCTATAGGATTACCATTACCATAAAACTCTATAGTTTTCCTCTCCTCCTTGATATGATCAAGTGATAATTTTGTTAAACATTTTTTATCATGTTTACTAACCCTAAAATCCTTTTATTTATGTATAGAAGTAGGAGAATATTTTTCTGATAAATTAAGAGGCCCCTTGGTATAAGTATGTGGAGGGTCCTCTCTAATAGATTGAGATAAATTGATTGTTTAATATAACATGTTTCTACTAAAAAAATTAATGAAAAATTAGTAAAATATTATAAAAATCCAATTGTTTAAATATAAAATTGTATAATAATTCTAAAATGGTACAAACTAAACTAAACTAAACATATTTTTAATAATTTTCATTATTGTTAGACACTAATGGGAATTGGTATTTCTATGTGTTTAATTCCATGTTGACATTTACATGGAGTGATGGAGAATGTTGGAATTATTTTTCACTATATTAATAGTTGTATTAGATGGTGGAGTTCCCCATAAAGGAAAATTTGTAAGACTAAATAGGGAGTTTTCATTAAGACTGGTGTGAAATCATAATTTCTATTATGTCTATACTAAGATATAGGTTAAAGCTATCTAAGAAAGAGGATCACCGATGGAAATTTTCCTCCTGTAATGTTCATAGAGAAGTTCCAAGACTGTTAATTCCTTACTATATTCATGAAGGAATGGGTATATAAGTGTTTACATGTGTGCATAAACTTTATATATGAAAATTGATCAAAGGAATAAGACTCACACAAATTAGAAGTTGTGTGAACATGGTGATTCCAAGCCATCTCAAGAAAATGTGGAAAAGTAAAGGTTTTTGATCAAGTGAAAAAGTTGAGTGGAAGGTATCAGTATTTTCATGAAGTTGTTTGGAAGTCAAGACTCGGGGGTTTTAAATCAAAATAAGACAAAGGAAAGTGTTTCATGAATGTTATGAGGCTTCACAAAAGTCAGGGTGGCATGACGTGGACAGAATTGCATGAACCCATGAAATATATATAGAAGTTTCCTGAAAACAGTGAGTTACATGTTAAAGGATATTTCAAATCATTTAAGTTCAGTGAACCAGAAAATTTGATCACAAGGTTGGTGGTGAAAAAGGAAGTTGATTGATGGGCTGAAAATGTCTATAAATAGTGGGTTACCCCCCTTATATGGATTATCTAGACTCTAATGAAGATTGAGTGGATTTTAATTTTCAAATGAGTTATATAAATGTATTTATTGTGTGATTTAGTAATGTGAACATATGTTACATGAAGAAAGGACATGTTTCAGTTTGACCAAGTGAGTTTCATGAAAGTTGTGGGTTGTGAAAATGCATTCACACTGACATCAGTTATATAATTTCATTTAGGTTTATATTAGTTTCATGAATAAAGAAATTATGTTTGTATAACCAAGTGATTTTTATGAAAAGATTAAAAGTATCGTGAAAAATGAGATGTTTCATGGCATAGTGAAAGTTGTGAGAAAGTGTGGATTTTTTCATGAATTGTGAAAGTTTTGTGGAAATGTAAAGTTGAATGAAAAAATTAAATTTAAGAAAACAATAATAAATTGACTAACAAATTTATAGTAAACTATAATTTATCAGTTTGATGAAATAAGAGCTTCATGGAATACTCACATATGTGTTAACCAATATTAAGTTGATTTAGAACATCATAGGATTCTTCCCAAAGAAGTGGACAAAGGAGAAATAAGGAGGAGTAGTGATCTTGTGAAGTCTTATCACTGCGCGGTGAGGAAATGAGGAGAAATAAGGAAGTGAGCCTTGGGTGGTAGTGATCCAAACCCTAAAACTTATAAAGGTAATGAGCCTGATATAGAGTGACCATAGCCAAAACATTGTATCGAAAGAACTAGTGATGATTAGTGTATTTTGTCACATCGACACAATATTGGTGTGTGCTCCTTAGACGTAACCCGGTACGGATGAAATAAGTAAAATTATTTTGTATTTCATTCTTCCTTTACCTATATTCTTCAAGATGAAAATCAGTTTGTGTGGGTAAATGATTTTTGATATTATTTGATTAAGGATAATATAATTACATCATATATCAGATCATTATTAACAGGTGACCATAAGAGTGAACCTACTAAAAAGTGAGGTCAAGATCAGTTGTAATAGTGAGATTTTTAGATTATGTGGGGAAACACAAATAAGTTTCATACCCTGATTTAGCACCCCCCCCCCCTCCTTCTCAGGTCATCTCTCACTAAAGTCCCTTATGGGTCTAATAGATAAAGTAGTTAACTAAAATACTGATAATATTTAGGAGACATGGAATTATATAGATCAAATAAATCAATACTTAAGTAATATTCAAAATAATAAAAATATCATTAAAATTTAATGTTTATATTTAATTAATTTTCAAGTAATAAAAAAACAATTTATCATATTCGTTAAGAATATATGTATTAAATAAATAATACAATTAGAAGTATAATATCTCATATTTTTTTCAATTTTGAAAATTTAAACAAGAAACAAATATATAGTACCTATAATATGAGGACATTACTAAAGGATTGTTTTCCTATATTCATTCTTCGTGATCATTCTTCATGGAATGAACATGTATATATTTTGGTTATCAATAACCTCTGATAATATTTCCATGAGAGTACACATAATTCATCATTATTGTCAACTTTTTCATCACTAAAATATAGTTTTTTTCCTTGAAAAATGATGGATCATTAAATAGTCAATGGATCAAGAACATAGAAAATTTATTTTTCATGTGTTTCTAGAATAAAAAATATATCTATGTGTCTCAATCTATTCAGATCTACTAGTGTCATTCTAAATTTAACGTGTTTAACATTACACTTATCAAAAACTCCTTTATAGTTGAACAAAGTAACTCAAAATTTAATATAATCAATCTCTCATATATCTTCAATAACTTAATAATATGAAATGGATAAATAGATTGGGTTTTTTTCTTTTTCACTTGAAAAATGAATTCTTCAATGAACACCAATATAGTGTTATTCTAAACTACCCTTTTTCTGGTCTTTGGTATAAAATTTATATCAATTAATTTCATTCATAAACCATGTTATCACATTTAAACTTGGGTTTCCTATTAACCAAATCAATGTTTCTGACATACTATATCCACCATACATAGTATATTTAAACCATGGGAAAAGAGTTTTATTATGTGCATTCAGTACCCATATATTTTTATTCTTTAGATAATATTATTTTAATATATTAATATGTGATTTAATATATGAATAAAAATTATTTATGTTATTTAAGATGTATAAATATGTCTATATTATTTTCTCACATGTTGGTGACTTTATTTTCAATCCATGGATCCCCTTTCCCCATAAAAAAACTCATTCATAGATAGATATAGACAATGTTATGTGGTTCACTGTAGATAAGTAGTTCATACAAAACTCTACCACCTTCTCAAAAATATACCTCTCAATAATTGAGGTTTATGGTAGATATATATTCTTAAGATACCCCTTTAATATTTTCATATATCGTTCAAACGAATACATCCAATATAAGTATACGGGTCTATATATATTTATTTCTCACACTAAATGAACCATAAAATGCACCATAATATCAAAAAAAAATTGTGAAAAGTACATTTCCAATTGAAAAAGTATACCAACTACTCAATTCTCAATATTTTTTAATGAATTAAAATCCATTACATTTTTTAAAATAGAATTAAAAAAAATAAAATAGCATAATGATATTTAATATAACGCAGATGGTTAGTATTCTATGTAATTCAACTGGTAGGATTTTTTATATCATTACATGATAGTCATGTGATTTTATTCTTAAAAACTTCAAACATTTTAATGACACAAATTGACTACATTTAAAGAATAACCCTAAGGTACCTTGATACCATAGAGGAACTAAAAAAATCAATTTTATCTCACTTGGATAATGTATGAAAATCTAGAGGCAAATATGTTCATTTTTCTTTAGGATTGGGATATAAATCCAAACATATTCCCATTGACAGTAAGTCCAATATTACATTCAAACCATAATTAGTATTATCTTTAATATCTAACAATGTTTCAATCAAACTATCAAAAATTTTATTTTCAATATGAATTACATAAATATTATGTATAACCTTTTGGTATCTATAGTATGTAAGGTCAAAAAATATTGATCATTTCTTATAAATAATTATTTTATTATTATATTTTCGTGTCTTTCCCAATGTGACATCAATTTTTTTCAACCTCTCAAAATATTGATCAGTTAAAAAAGGATTTAAAGCAATATAAAATTCAATTAATCCATTTAATTCCTTTTTTAATCTTAAATAAGGGTGATCCATAGACAAAAATACCTCCAATTACTCATATACACTATTTTTTGTAATTTATAACATAAATTCCATTCTTTGAAAATAGGAAAAGTTATATACCCCTTAACACTATATCCGAATAAATTCACAAATGTAGGGATGTTGTTTATAGTTAATATAAGTTTTACTTGCAATTAAAAATATTCCTTTTACTAATAATTATACACTCTAATACATTCCTCCCATAATAGTTTCAAATCATCAATTAATGGTGACAAGTAGACATAAATATCATTTCTAGGATATTTTGGTCAAGAAATCATTAAACTCAACATGATATATTTTCACTTCATACAAAATTTAGGAAATTATTTATAAATTACTAACAAAACATATCATGAACTATGTTTTCTTCTAAATCTATTATATAGATTCATTTGATATATATATAGTCCATATCTGATATTTGTAACTTCATTTCTAAATGTAAGAAATTATTCATCAATTTTATTCCATTGTGTACAATCAAATATATGACATAAATTTCCATTATATATTTTCTCATTTATATACCATATCAACCATTTTTTATCATTTGAATTTGAAAATAAATGTTTCAAACAAGGAGTTAAAAAAATATTGAATTTCCTTAATAGGTGTCTTAGTGATTTTAATAATAGATAAATCAACCAATGATTCTTATTTAAACTTATATTGTGATTTCCCATATTTAGGACACTCTAATAGACCTTTGTATTCATTCCTATATAACACAAAGTCATTAGGGTTTGCATGTATCTTCTTATACCCCAATACCATCAACATAATATTTTTTCACATTATAATTTGAATCTAAATATCATTATCTTCAAGAATTATTTCTTTCAACAACTATATCAATTATATAAAACTCTTATCACTCTATCCATTCCTGACTTTCAATTTAACCAATCTTAAAACTATTGATAAAATTATAATTTTATACATCCTAGATACAATAGTTTTTCAGAATCACCATATAGGAACTCAATCTTTAATTTTTTCTCAATTTCTTCTACTTTAATAACATGAATAATTTTTTCAATTTAGTCAGAATTATCATCTTGAAAATCCCCATCTTCATTAGATCTTGAATTTTTTACAATTTCACCAATCCAAATAAAATTTTTTTAACTCATATTAAAACTATTAAAAATTAAATGATCTTTAATTTATTTTATTTACAACTTTATAATATTTAAATGCTTCATTTATGAAAAAAATATGCCATTTTTTAGAACATTTCATTTGGAAAATTCCAAAAAAGAATCAACTTATTCCTCATATTAATCACTTGTTCAATTCATAGTAATCCAACTATGATTCATTGTCATCTATAATAAATTTTAAGTATTGAATATATGTTACTATATTTTGAAATTATAAATTTAAGTCAACTTTTATAAATAATAATGAAAATAATATTTTTTTAAAAGACAATCAATAATGAAAAAAACAATTACAAAAACTAATATAAATAATAAATATATTATATTTTAAAGAAATAGAACAAAATTTATACATTATTTTTTCCACTATCTATATCATATTTTATGCATATGTAAATGTTCCAACATTGAAATATATGTTCTATTTAGAGCCCTAGAAAATATTCTACCAATAAATATGCTTTCTGATACTCTCTTGAATATATTATTCATAACATGAATGTTTTTTATTATTATTTTTGGTTAATTAAAAAACATAAAAACATCTTCAAATCAAAAAATAGGTATGATCAATCTATAATAGAAAATAGTAAAAAGGTTATCAATAATTTAAAAAAAGTAAAAAAAATATTTTCAAAATGAAAAAATAAGTTATATGAAAATAATATTATTTTATACAACCAAAAACAAGAATATAAACTCATAAAATATTATAGAACATGCTCTTTGTGTTAAAAAAAGATAAATTCCATTTTTTAAATAAAAAACATGTTAAATCAATTTATTTTTTATTTAATGAAACTATAAATAAGAAACAAATTTAACACTTATTAATAAAAAGAACTTAATTTAAAATCCATAGAAAACATATGTTCTTCATTAAACATTACTCATTTCATAGAATAAAAAATATTTAAAAATTAAATGATTATTCTTTAAATTTTAACTTAGCGATGTAAAAGAAAAAAAATAAATCATTATATAAATAATTTTCATATAAAATATATATTAATTATAAAAAATAACACATAAATTTATCAAAACATCATTAAAAATATTCTCTTCAATAATAAGCACATAACATTAATTGATATTACACAAATAATAAATAATATTTTATTTTTAATAAAATTACCTAGAACAAATATATCCTAATAATAACTATATAAATAAAAATTAAAAAATAAAATGATTCTTATAATGATACTTAAAAATAATATTTTGAAAAATAAATCACTTTTTATTTATTAAACAACTTATATGATTAACATTTATACAATAATTAATCAAAACATTCAAGATACATAGGAAAAAATAAATATACTCAATAATCCAACCCCTAAAACATGATAATAAATAAATATAATAATTTCTTAATAAATTATGAAATAATCGATATATTAATTTAATTCATACATTATGATTCAAAAATGGAAGAAAAAAACACAGTAAATTAGAAAAAATGAGAGAAAATCGAGTACATAGGATGATGGTTGAGGGTGGTGGAGGATGACCAAAAGCAATGGAGATCATCCAAGGATAGTGTATGATGGAAGATGAAAGAGGGAGATGGTGGGGATGGTCAATTAATAATAGGGTTAGGCTTTGGTTTGAGTAAAATGGAGAGAGCATTGGTAAGGGTTGAGTAACTGAAAAGAAATAAAATATGGGCACAAAAATTCAATTTTTTAAGGGTTTTTTACATTGATTATTTAATAATTGATAGAAAAGAATTTATTACATTATTTATTTATAAAGGTGTATCTTTAAATAGATTTTATACAAGTGAGTTCTTTTTTTAGCGCATAGTAGTTCTAATTAAGCTGGATAGGACAACCCATAGGCTGAATGAAATGTGTTCCAACCATAAAGGCCTCCTAGGAATTTTAGGTGATCCTGATCCTTAGGTGATAAAGGACTATTTAGAATATAAGACTTGTATTTACAATATGGTTCAGACACCCATCAACCAGATGGTGGTTATTTTATCTATTTCTCTTTGTGGCATAGTGAGATATTGGTTGTCATTTATTTAGACTCGTGAAGAGACTACTCAATTGTGGTTGGAGTTTGATCTTTTTTTATGAATACATATCATATGATTTTCATGATGTCTTGAGTTCAAAAGTTTATAGACACTCTTAAAGACAACATGACCAAGATCGAGTACATGTTGAGGTTTACAAGTGGGTTACTTCATATACATGGCTTGGGTTAGATTTATTTAATCTATGGAGTTTGAGTGAGGCCTCTAAAGTGAGATATGAGTTAGGGTTATACCTTTCTAAATTCCTCACCTATTATAGAGACCTTATGAATGCATTGGTGTTTGAATGTTTCTTATTATATATGTACCCTAGTTTAGACTAGGAAAACATTTTATTATGTTTAAATGTAGTCAAAAAAATTACATGTTAATGATGGTATTGGGATTAGGTACCTTCGTTATATAGGATTTGTGGACTTCTAGGAGGAAATATTGGTAGAGGAGATGGTGGAGCAAGAATAATTAGAGGTATGTTCCAATTTTTTATCTCCACCTCCACTTATACATGATCTTTGGAAGATGAAAAGTGTTGATGGTTAGACCATGAATATATGTATGTGAAGTATGGAACTGGGAAAGAGGCACCCAATAAGGGTTGAGGTATGATTTGTATCTTCTTAACTTGCATTCATATTTATTGATAGTGACATGATATAGTCCTTTTAGTGTCATTGTTTAGGAGTTGGATATCCCAGTGAAGTTCCTATCCAGACCCCTTTAGATAGAGACCCATACTGGTAGAAAACATCCCTTTACTCACATTTTCAGGTGGTGTGAGCATTTTCTCAAGTGATAAAGATATTTTACAAGATTATATCATTCTAGAATGAGAAATTTTAAAATAATCCTTAGAATATATTATATAATTTATGGTCACTTCAAGGAAGCATGCAGTCAAGCAGATGGGTTTAGGTTCACCTTCAATGGTGAGTGGGACCCTCTAACAAGAAGAGTAGGGACAACCCTTAGATGATTATATATGATTACCCACTATTTAGAAAGTTTATATGGGTGCAGTATGGAGGTTGTAGAGAAGTGGTTTTTACATGGTGGTGGAAGAATTCATGGTTTCATTTTTGGAGGATGTTCGAAGGTTTCTATTATTATTAGATCATATTATGAATTTTCTAATTTTCTAAAATTTTACTAATATATTCTAGAGTTTTTTAGTTAGTCTAACCAAGATTGGGAAGTTGATGGTTTATTTAGGATACCTATTGGTAAATATTACTTTTGGATTATTGTGACCCCTTTGATCATTAAAATAGAGAAAGGTTGTCCTTAGAGGTCTAACTCAGGTCTGATTAGCACCATATTTAGTTTTTTGAGGAGGATATTTCACTAGTACTGTTTAGAAATTACTATGAACATATTAAAATACTAGTGATATTTTTTAGATTAAGGAATTCCTCTGCTTGGTTTACAGGACCATTAGATCATTTATAGTGGTTTCTTTTGATCCCAACCTCATTTTAGTTGAATCAAAGTGAAATAATTCTCATTATTTCATGTTTTTTATTTTCTCACTTCGAGAGAACCAAATCCTGGGTGAACTTATAGGGTATGATTTATGGATTTGTGAGACCCATCCTTATAGGCATGTTATTAAGGATGATGGTGTAGTGGTTGGTATAAGCAAGCATTAATTTTTATCATGTATTGACTCTAACTACACTCTGAATTATGTTTCTCCATAGGTTGATTTTTTCAGTCACTCATGTTCTGAAAAGTATATCCTAGGGTTTGGAGCCAATGGATTAGGTTATCTATATGAGTTAGGATCATTCTCTTTAGATGGTGGTGAAATCAGTCTCCATAAAGATAAGGTTTAGTTTTATGGTGTTTTGTGGAGGTTGGTGTCATTTCTTGATGTTCTCATTAGTCAATTTCATAAATAGTGACCACAACCCAACTGAGTTATCTGCAGTTATTGATGTTATAATATTTAGGATCAAAATTGTAGTTGTGCAATTTATATAGATGGTAGAGGGAATAAAAAACTTAAGACTGGTGGTGTCTTAAAGCTTGGTGGAGAAAACATTGGTCCATTCACCTTTTTGGGTGATAATTAAGAGTTGAAGAAAACCTCAAGGATTCTCTACCTATGATATCTGATGGGGTTGGTGTGGGATCTATAGTTAATTCTCTCTATGGCAGGGTTTGATGTGAATTAACAATTATTTTGTGGTAGTTTTATGGTTTCTCTTTAAAGGTGGTGATCATAATCCTCACATGGATGTTATAATTGGAAATAATACTTTCTAAGGCTGATATCAATTGTTTTTAGTTTCTCTCTTGTATCTTGATAACAAGCAACCTTTGGATGGGAAGGTCTTTAAAAAATGAATCTGGGTGGGAGTCACATAATACAGTCTCATGTTTTTATCGATGTGATTTTGGATTAGGATTGAGTTTATAATTACCTATATTGAGATGGAATCCTCATTATGTAAGTTGGTAATGATAGTGATGTAAGAGTATATTTTTCTATAAGGTTCAAGGTTCAGGTTTACAAAGAAATTGGAACCTTTAAAGGTATATGAAACATGTGAAAGGTTAACTTTTATTTTACTTGAGTTTTTTTTGTTAGTTCCCTTAATTAACATCCCTATTTGGTTCCTTTTCAAGGATGAAAAGTTAAAATGTGGGGATAATATAGTGACCTAGGTTTTTACCTGGGTGAGACTAATCTCATTTTTTAGTTTTAGAGGCTTGAGTCATAAAATATGTAAAATGGTAATTTTCCATATTAATTTATCTCAGAATTTTTTTTTGAATATTCCATTGATCTTGGGAAATAGTTCTTTCTCTTTTATATATTTTGGTGAATTTATTAGCTAGATTAATTTAAAGGGATATTTAATATTTATTAATTAATTAATTAATTAGCCTATAAGGGTGAACATTGATATCTTCTTAACAGAGGCTTATATAAAAAAATTTCCATCATGTTTATGTTTGATAAGATGGTTTTTCTAGGAGTGGTATAGTTTATGTGTTCAGGTATCGAGCCTTGGATCAAGATGATACTAGTTTTTAATTGAAAGATCGGTTGATGTATCATTCTATTATTATTCATTTAACATTTGGAATATTTTAGATAATATTTCATGAATTGGTCATTTAGTCATTTTTATTTAATTAGAATTTTGTATGCCTAAATATATTAAAAATAATATATTATTTTTATTTCATGTGTGTGATCATGAAGAATCATCTATAACTCCAAAACAAAGCCCGATACGGGAAAACTTTTCATTATTATTGGAATCAAGAAGTGATTTTTAACTTTGTATAGTAATTTGGTAGTTTTTTAGGATGGTTAGTTTTTCCCATAGATGTTAGGTGGTGGAAGAATTTAATTAATATTATTTATTTAAGTAATTAATTTTAATTATGGATTATTTTTATAAATGATTTATGTGGTATGGGATATATTTTTAAGGGTTTCAATGATGTGGAAATTTTTATAGATATTATGAATATAACTTTTAATGTGTGTGACTAGAAAACTTAGAGGGATTAAAGGAGTTTGAAAAATGTGGTTTTGATGAGTAACTTATGGAGGAGATAGAGGAGACTTGATGGGAGACTTAATGGGAGAATTGATGGCATGGAATATTGAGGAGTAAATTAGATGTTGGGTTAATCAGAATGGTCTTTTCCACCCATTTAATTTTTTTAGGTTCTCTCCAACACTCAATTCACTATTTTTTCTCTAGTGGGAGAAATACCTTGGTGGAATTGGTATGAGCAGTCATATTAAAGAACTTGAAGAATTGGATATCGATGCGCACATTCTTCGAGGGGTATAAGGAGGATAACACAATAAAGATAAACCAAAACTAATTTAGGAATCATTATTTATTTATGATCCATTTTTCATGAATTCGTTATTAATTTTTATTCTTAAATTTTACATTCTTGAATTCTCAAACCCCATGCCCTGATTTTCAGTAGAAATTTATTACATAACTTTTTTCTTGGTGATGCAGTAATTGGTGGAGATTTTTTATTATTAATCAATATTTAATCAATGGTAGTGGTCGGTTTAGGCCTTCCCACTATACCCCTCTTTATTGATCATGTCATGAGTTCCGTATTCATGTCATGAAGATGTTGACCACAACCAATAGTGAGATGTTGGGAGATTGAACACTCAGTAATAGGACACTCTTCTCTCTCCCACACTATCTCGTACACATCTATCTATTTATATATATTAAACCCATCCCCTCATGTGTGGATTAAGGTCTGTTAACCCTATTTGTGGTCAGCGAAGATGATTAAGTAAGGTGGTGTGGGCTCTATGTGTGGCAGTTATGGGAGGTGTGGCTCTAGACAATGGATCGATGAGGGAAAAAGAAACATTAGGTTGTTATATGGACCAAAATATGGATGGATTCATCTAATTGGTTCATTTTGGAACCAGTATAAAGGTGAATTTGGTGTGGATAAGGTTTTGCACCTGACCATCTGATCCATTGGAATCGGATAGAGCACCACCCACCATGTGTTAGGCTGTATGGAGGGTGCCAATGGGATCAACCCATCAATGGTTGATCTTGTCCTAAACCCATCGAGGACCACCCAAATATGGTGGACCCATGAATAACCCTACCAAAAATATCTTTTACAATGCCTACATATTAATTTGTCTGCCTGAATCGACCCATAAGTCACACTTTAGTTCTATCATTAAGGAGATTAGCCTCCAGGTCAGGCAGTATATTAGGTCAGTTTGGGTTTCCCTATCTATAATTGTAAAGTTAAAATTCATAGATTTCCACATATCATGAATTTTTCCTAAATGGGGTACATCCCATGCCCTGCTAGAGGGTTTACCCTCTACCAACACACTACATGGTGCACCTTAGGGGCCGCCACATGGCCCGGTACTCTACCCACATGGTATTTTTTTCACTTTTATCACCATGTATTGATTTTATGAAGATAAATAACCTATCCTAAGTGTTTTTACATATATAATGAAATTGTGTGATCTTTTTTGAAAATTAAAGTCCATTTTCAATGTGATTTAGACATATTTAGTTTTTATCTTTGTAGGGTTGAAAACTATGTTCGGGTAAGATAATCAGAGTGTACATGGGGTTGGGTACTCTCCTAAAAATGTGTTAGTTATAGGGAACCAGTCCCTCACATTCTTACTAGAGTTTTGTACTCCCTTTTAAATGTGTTTATGATAACACATTAATCCCTTGTATTGTCTATGGAGTTTGATACTCTCCCATATACTCAAGGTGTGGGTCCTTCAAATTCAGATGTGGGTTCATTATTCCCTTAGTCTCGACAAGGAATTGGTCCCCTATATGAAATTGAACTATATAACTCCCACACCAATGGTTTTTTGATTCCTCCACTAGAGTTAGGATATCCCTTATTAAAGGTGAACTACTTAACACATAGCACTCCCTCTATCAGGGCTCAATGTTCCCTCAACCGACGTGCATACTTTAGTGAGTCACAGATCCCCCATTATATGTTTTTTGAGGGGAAGTGGATGTTTATAATTTTGTATGGTTTTAATTATTTAGGTTACTCATGGTATATAATATTTTTTATCCAAGCTATGAAGATTGAGACTCTATCTTAAGCATCTAATTCTCTATTTTTTAAACATATATGGGTTCCTTTTTACTGAACCTCCTCTTTGGTATGGGTTATAAGGTATAATATGTTTATATAACTCATTTATTATTTTTTGGGGAACCCTACTGACAATATATATAATCAACCTTGCATACGTTTTCCACCTACACATGTCATGTCTTATGAAAATGATAGATAGTTTGGCAGTGATCACATTGGATGCAGTTTTGGTGGAGTATGAGCTTGGTGGTGATTAGAGGTTATAGTTGTAGAAATTTTTCATGTCATAAGATAGTTCGTTGAGTATTTCTTCTTTTACTATTTTTTTTAGTTTGGTTTTTACTTGGGATATTGGGCTTGTTTTTTTCTCATACCTTGTGGTATTTCATTTGCATACGATGTAGATATTTAGTGTATATCACATGCATATATATATTTATATATATATATTACAACTAATTTAGTTATTTAACTTTCATTATTATTATATTCAATGTGGATTAATGTTTTGTGTATGATTAATTTAGGATAGGTCCTCCCATATTATGAAATATTTCTATTTAGTGATTTTCACCAACCCATGGCCTATTTAATGTGGTATTGGGGTGTCATACTTAGCCTTTTTCCCATTGAGGGTGGGATCTTGGTGGGTTAGATCATGTCAAAGTAAAATTTCAATGAGCTTTCCACTATATTTTCAAAGAATTTTACAAATATATAAGTTTAGGATATTTTCAACAAGGCATTGAAAAATAAAATGAAAAGGGAGTAAAATAAGTTGAGGAAATTGATGAGTGTTGTCAAATATTATCATATGGTTACTTCTAAAAATTTTATGGATTTTGAGCGAGAAAAAAATAATATTTTTACTAGAATTTCAATTCTCAATTTGTGGCTTGATTTGGATCAAGTAGATGTAAATTTCATGATTATATATGCCTCATAAATCAAAGATAAATTAAATTCCTAAAAATTAGAATTAATGACTCACCTATTATATTTAGTGTTCTAGAATTAACTATTTTTCATTTGGATTACATGTATATTTGAAGATTTAAATATTAATAAAATATTTTATTAAATATTTTTAATTAATCTTCATGAATTTCATATAATAATTTCCTAGGGTATCTAACATATTGATAAGGTCATAGTAGTTCCCCACTATGATGTGAAACTTTAAATGCTTTGACAAGATTCTTAAATACAGTTTTATGGTCAAATTAAATTCTATGATTGGCCTCATAGTATGATGAATATCAAGTGTGAGTACTTGTAAGAGGATGAGACTTCATCTCATGAATTTTTCACTTACTAATCTCCAAGATGTGAGATTATGAGAACATACCTACCAGTAGGAATTCTTTGGGTTTATGTGTCATTGTATATTCCTATCTGCAAGTGTTTGTAATGGTCCTTATACTTTAATATTATCATTAATGCACTTCATGGCTCACACACTTAGACTTACTAACCAAAACTATGATGCCATATATTTGTGGGAATTAGGTTACATTGGGTGTATCGCGAATGACATGTTATTAATGGATAAATTAATGAATTATTTTTCCCTTTTATATTTATGGAAATTGATATATCTACCCTTTGATTAGGATGTAACCATAACCCTAAATTTCATGTCCATGGTGTAATGGTGTGTTTATTTTAGATAGTAAAAGAAAGATGTATCAATTGTATAGGTTAATGAGATATATGTGTAATCTACTAGATGAGATATTCCGGAAAAGTGACTGTATTACATAGCATTCATTCATATGTACTTGTCGACATTTTGACATTAAGTTCTTTCTCTTGGGTACCTTGACCCGTTTCTAGATAGTAATCTTGGACTTTATGCAAGACTATCTAATACTAATAAGAAAGGGTCATAGATGAGAATACACTAAGTGTTTCGGTTGATCTTGATTAAATTATATTTAAATTTAATTATTGGGATAAATATTATTCTCAAGACTGAGGAATAATTTTATTCAAGTTTTATTGATTGAAAATATTTATTTAATAATTAATAAATATTTATTTTATGATTTGTGGATAAAATATTTATTTATGAATAAAATATTTATTTAGATATTCAATAAATTCCAAGGAGTTTGAGTGGGACAAGATCATGTGTGGTCATAAATATTAATTTATAAGATAGTAAAATAATATTTATCATTTCGATAGTAAGCACAATCCATAAAACAATAATATTTTTAATATTATTATGGTATGGGGTCAGGAATGGTTTATTATAATATTTAAGGGTTAGTATATAATTAAATAATATTTTTAACCTAAACTCTAGCTCTATAAATAGATGGCCAAGTCTAGTATATAGGGTTAATGTAAAATTGAGATTTGAAAATTGTTGCACACAATGGACTTTTCTCTCCATTCCTCATCCTATCTTCCTCTTAATAATGAGAAGCACTAGAGAGATTCCTTCAAGCCTGAAGAAACTAGAAGTGATCAAGATTAACCAAACAAGATGATAGATTCTTTATACTATCACCCAGAAATCCATTGATGTTTCTCATAGATAAAAGGAGAACATATGGATCACCAATTTATGGATTCTACACTTGGATCCTACCTATGGAAAAATAGTAATCCAAAGAGGATTTTTAGATTATCAACAACACATTCAAAGAAATACGCTCAGACTAGGTATTCTTTATTCATATTTAAAATAAATTAATTATAAATTTAACATGAAAAAGATCCTTTATGGGTTCCCTATTTATCTATGTAAATATTTGGTGAAAAATTTTTATTGGTCATGGTGTTTAAATCTTATAAAATTTGAGAATTATCCATCAAATTTGGAAAAAAAATCTTTATGGTTATTCTCCCACAAGGTGTTTTAATTGCACCCAGAACCTTGAATTGGTATTAGAGAAGTCATGTTTTAAATTTGTAATTATTTATTTGATTTTTTATCAATTATGCACAATAGTAGTTAGACATTTCATTTCGAAAATATTTGTTCTGTAATCTAATTTTTAATTAGCATGATTTCAACATATTAATTTTCATCATTCAGGGTTTCATTTTATTAGAGGACTAAAAATAGATGAATAATGACTGGAGATGAAATTGAGAAGTACCAAGGATTCTAGTCAGTGTGACTGGGTTACACACTGTGTAGCTAGAGTAAATGTTGTGTACTTAAGTGCACTATACCTATATGTGTCACAGGATACATGGAATTACAAGTAGAAACTATTAAAATTTCATTTATTTCACAACTTATATAGAATTTTCCAACCTTTCATGTGTCTTTTCAAATTACATGGAATGTATCTATCATAAACATTGTATAGTCTACACTATTTAGTGGTGAAATTCATGCAAAACATGTGCTCAAATATAAATTTTACCCTGTTTGATACTGACATCCTAGAAAATTAATGAAATAAATGATGTTTATCCAATTCACATGGTCTATAACTCATTAATCCCCATGTCTAAAATACACACCTAGTCTTTTAGTGTGTTATGCAGACACACGTCTAGAGGAACGAGTGGCATGTAGCTAGCATACACGATGTGTAGTCCCACATCTGAAGAACACATGAGTCCTTCAACGGGTTACATGGACACATGAAAATCGTGATACACAGTGTGCAGCTAGATAAGAAATTCTATGTAGTCCAACTGAGGTATATGCTGAAGCCTCAAGAATTTATCCCAGAGACATAGAAATCAAGGTACACAGCGTGTAGCTCATAAGTACACATTGTGTAGTCTCCCAATAAAATACAGAATTAAATTACATTAAATAATTAATTACAGAATTAGAACCTAATTACACTGATTTGAACTAGATGTGTTTGACAGTGTAATAAAGGTTTTAAAGAATTAATAAATACTTGTAAAAAAAGGAATATCCCAAGGAACTTGGAGGCGGTTCAAGACAGAACTAAGATGATACCAACACAGGTGATACATGGGTGGATAGGTGGTATGTTGTAACTCATTATAATACTGGAATAATGATTTTTCCCTTAGTATTAGTTTGATTTATTATCCTCTCAATAAATAAACCATTATATAATCTCATGATCAGATCATTTATTTATTTATTTATTATTTCTTATGAATTATTTATATTATGGATACAAGACCGCGATCACATAAATAAATGAACTAATATGAAAAAAAAAATTAAATAAATGGATTGCATGTAAATTAATTATCAAAACTTGGTTAATCACTTAAGTAAAATCCACTTAATATTAACAAGATATTTAAAAGGATAAAAAAAATATTTACGCATAATAAAAAACAAAATACCTCAACTTAATATTAAGTCAGACTAATCCTTCGATTACTTGATTAGGAATAAAATCCATAGAACTAAGTGTTTGACCAACCCATATTGGGATGCTTACTTTTATCATGGATTTCTTATAAAAGTTTTGTCTTGACATATCCAACTTGAATCAAGAGGATTATCCCATGCTAGACTTGATGTAACTTGGGTGGAAAGTGTTGAGTAAATATAATTAAAGATTTCAGGATTGGGGAGTCTACTCAATAGATCAAGGAGCTATAATCCCATAGTTGGAAAATACCTACCTACCTAAATACCTTCAAGTATTTTTTCCAACCCACATTGGGGTTATGCGAAGGGTCATATGGATCCTTGTCACTATAATTTCTTAGAAACTAGACACTATGAGTCTAATGGTGAGGGCTATTGAGACTTGATAAAATAGTGGGATAATTAATAAAATTGTAATTATTATTATGTATCACATAATTTATAAGAAATAAAATTACTAATAATCTTCTCTTTTAATTGCATAATACTGGAAAGTTCATCATCCACATTATCCCTACGATCAAAATTAAAGAAAGACCATATATTTACTGGTAGTAATTTACAGGAGTGTTTTATATGTCTATGGGTTTTGTTGCACCATGAATGGAAATATTACATACAAAAATCATCACTAATTAATTTTCCTTTAAAGAAGGTGAGTGATGAAGAGTTAAATGTCTATAATAAACACATAAGTGACACATTTGAGATTTTGTGTTTAACGATTTCATCTATGTCTATTGAAATCATAAAGTCTCATGAAGACAAGGATGTTTATAGCATGATCCATCATCTTCATGGTCTATATCAGTATATAGATAAATAGGAATGGTTTAATATATCCAAGTAATTCTTTTAGAATAATCTTAAATAAGGGGCTCTAGTTGGGCCTCACGTAGTCAAACTCAATGGATACGTTGAGAACCTAGAGATTCTAAGATTTAAAATTCCCAATGAACTACACACCATTCTCATTCTTTCATCACTCCCTCAGACCTTATCTATGTTTTTTTGTTAATTTTAATATGAAAAAAATTGAGAAGTATATCCCAGAATATTCTCACATTACTTTGATGAGTTGATAAGGGAATAAAGCACAAAAAACATTTCAGCCTTATGGTGAATAAAAGTAAATGATATGTGAAAATCTCTAATCCCAAATATTCTTTGCATCACCCTTCCAAGAAGTGAAGGATCATGGAAAAAGAAATCGAGTAGGATGTTGTGTGTTTCACATGTAACAAAAAGGTCCACTAGAAGAAAAAATGAACCCAGGAAAAGAAATAAGGGGAAGATTCATGGGAATTTTTTATTGAGTGAAATTTATCTATTTATATAAATTGGGTATTAGATACAGCTTTTGATTCTCACATATGCATTCAAATATATGAATCAAGTAGATTCAAAAAGATTGATCAAGGGGAGATATATCTATGAGAATCCAATGGGGATAGACATACTATCATGGCTATTGGGGACTACCACCTTACATTTTCTATAGGAATTATCTTGTCTCTTACATATTGTTATTATATTTCATTAATTACCAAAAATATTATCTATGTATCTAGAATGGATATGGATGTATTTATTTTCATTTTGGGGAAAATATTTATTCATTTATAAAGAAAGTATATGTTATGGTAAGGCACATTTAAATAATGATCTTTATGAGTTGGATTACATGAACCAAGTAATGGTAATTGATAATGAAATAACTTCACATGACTAATACCACACCCAAATATGGAATCATTGGATATGTCAGGTAAATGAAAAGCGTTTGAAAAAATTACACCAAGATGGATATTTAGTTTCTTTTAAACTAAAACCACTTGGTGTATGTCACGTATGTTTACAAGGAAAAATAACCAAATACTCATTTATTGGAAAATGTGAAAGGACCAAATATATTCTTGAATTAGTTCATACCGATGTGTGTGGACCATTTCCAGTTGAATCAGGGGGTGGGTATTTATACTTCATAACTTTTACTGATGATTTTAGTAGATATGGATATGTCTACTTAATGGGGTATAAGTTGGATTACTTTGATATATTAAAGGAATAAAAGAATGAATTTGATAACCAAATTGGTAAGAATATTAAGAAACTCCACTTATACTATAGTGGAGAATGTCTTAATCAAGACTTAATTTATTATTTACATTAGTTTGGGATTATATCTCAACTCACTCCTACTTATACACCTTAGTGGAATGGTGTAAGGGAAAGGAGTAATTGTTCCCTGTTAGACATGGTGAGATCAATGATAATTCATGAAATTCATCTATTATACATTTGGGGATACATGTTACAAAAAATCATACATACTAAACTAATAACCAACTAAATCATTAGATGATATTACATACCATTTGTGGAGTGGAAGGAAACCCTTTTTGTTTCACTTACATGTGTGGGATTGAAAATCATTTTTTAAGGCCTATTTTGGTAACAAACTTTCACCTTGAGTCACAAAATGTACCTTTATAGGATACCCTAAGGAAATAATGGGTTATTACCTATATGAACCCCGATACAAAAAGTTCATAGTGGTAATACATGTTGTAATCCTTGATAAGGACCGCATCTATAAAATATATAGTAGGAGAGAGATAGACTTCGATGAATTCCAAGCTCAAGGTATACAAGAGTTATCACAGGAACAGATTACACAAAGACACATGGAAGAAGATGTTCTAAAGTCATAAGTACAACTTAGAAGTATAAGATAGGTTATATAACTAGAACAATATGGTTTTCTAGTCACTGAGGATGGTGACTCATTATTAGTTTATGATAATGATCCTTTATCCTAAAAGGAGGTAGTAAGTAGGTGAGATGTTTCCAAGTGGTGAGAATATATGAATTATTAAATGGATTCCATGTACCAAAACCAAGTCTGTATTTTGGTAGATCCACCATTGGATGTAAATATAATTGTTTGTAAATGAGTATTCAAGAATAAACTGGACATGGATGGAAAATTAAGTACTTATAAGGAATGACCAGTTGTAAAAGGGTTTAAACATAATTAATTCATAAACTTTGATGAAACTTTTTCATCAGTTTCAATACTAAAATACATAAAAATTCTACTTTCAATTATAACTTTCCATAACTATGAGATTTGGAAAATGGATTTTAAAATAGATTTCCTTAAAGGGAACCTTTATAAAGATGTCTATATGAAACAAAGATATGGTTTTGTGACTTCAAAGGATTCCAACAAGGTATGAAAGTTGCAAAGATCCATTATGGATTAAATAAAGAATCCAGGTCATGAAAATTTTTATTTTATAAATACATAAAGGGATTTGGTTTTATAAATAATGAATGAAATCCTTGTGTTTATAAGTGTTCTATTGGGAATGTGTTCAATTTATTAATATTATATGTTGATGACCTATTACTTATTAGAAACAAAATACCAGTTTTAAAGTCTTTTAAATCCTGTTTTAATAAATACTTCTCCATGGAGTACTTAGGTGAAGCCATGTATATTATTAGGATAAAGATCCATTATTATAGATCAAAGTGGCTACTCATCCTATTTTAAGGTACATATATTGACAAAATATTGAATAGATTCAGTATGGATTAATACAAGAGGGTATTTTTGTAAGAACTTAGATTTTACAGATAGGTATGGATATTTTTTAAGTTTAAATGTTTGTTTATGGACTGATGTGAGTACCCAATGAGATCATGGGTGTATCAGGGGTGTATGGGGATTGTTAGGATTTAGGAGCCTAGTTTTTTGGGAAAAAGAGATAGGCCGCATGATTAAGAGAAATTTTGCAGTACAGGAAGCACAGTTACCCCTAACAGTGTGGGACTTGACAGAGGAGTGTAGGAGGTTGCATGGTTTAAGGAAACCATGCCACCTTAAGTCCATTATCATTCAAGGGGATCTGTATTTTTTAGAATATAGTGTTTCATGGTTTTCACATGGTTATTCAAATCTTGTACATGAAACCATGTGAGGTTCCCCTTTATATAGTGAAGGACACACAGTTGGTGCACGGTTTGGCCAACCATGCGGCCAAACCATACGACCCAGGAATTGTAGGAGAAATTAAATTTTTCCCCTTAATGAGTTTAAATGGTTAAACCCCTATTTTTTTCTTTCTTTTAATAGACAGGGGAGATCTCTTTCCCCCCATTTGATCCATTTTGAATCCTAAATCTAGGCTAGACCCCCAATCATCTATCCAAACTCAGATTCAAATATTATCGATCTCATTAGATTCATGCAGGTAAGTTCTTAGATAATCTTATGTTGTTCTTCATTTGACTTCATATCGATGGAGTTATATAAGTTCAAGATAATATTCCCTATTTTTAGGCTTTTCATGAATTCTTCTATTTTCTTATGATCTGGACAGAATCATATCTCGATACTAGAAAAATGATATATTATGGACCTATGGTGGGTGTTCTATACCTTTCCCTTATGGTTTGGTGTTTTATAAGCATAGTTTTCATTGTACCACACACCAAACTATTAATTGGTGCCTCTAAAATTAACTAAATGCTTTAATTGAATGAATTGGAACCTTTTAGGGATTCCTAGTAGTTCATTTCCTGTTGTTGGAGGTTTTTTCCCCAACCTATTCCACCCATGGGGTGTTCCCTTGTATCTTCCCTTTTGTTATACCGCATGTGGGGTACGTGTGAGCTTTCCTAGTTATAGGAATCCATTTATAATTTATTAAATTGAATTGAAATGTTAAGAGAAGGTTTGAATCCTTTTCCATGTGGAATCATGATGTGAATTATTTAAACTATTTAAATGGAAATTTTTAATGTGAGTTGAATGAACTCATGGGATATAATTGAATGTGAAATGATGTTTGAAATGAGATAATGATTTGAAATGGTATTGGATTCCTTTGTTGTTATAACTTGGATATGGATTCTATTAGATTTCATGGACGTTCCTCCCATGGATCTTGTTTGTGGCAGTGGACTCCTTGGACTTGTTTCCTCCTTGATTCTTGATTCGGTAGGACGACTTGGACTTTGATACCCCTTTGAATCGGCTTGCTTGGTCTTATAGTGGACATGATCTGTTGACATGATCCTTGGACCCCACATAAGAATTTAATGATTTTCCATCGAGATTCTCTTGGGAATCGACATGGATGTCTTGCTCTTCTAAACCTTGGATCCATCCCTTCATGTTTTTATTCTTTTTATTACATTACAGGGACATTGTGAATGACTTGTTTATAGGGTATGGCTATGGTGAGTATTATATACTGGTTTATATGGAATGGACATCGTAAATAATGTGCACTTGGTTATATGATGCAGTTGTGATGGATGTTTTTCAATACTTATAGATAGACCTAGTTTGGGTATTGTATTACAGTTGTTAGACTGGACAGTGTGACTTACTTATTTCTGTTTTACCGTTGCCCGTGTTATAGGAGCCTGACTTTTATTTGCATGGATCCTTGTTTGGTTGGATAGTATTATATATTCCTTGGGAACTTTACTTTAAATACTTTTATACCTATTATATATATTTTAAACTATTTTTGGTCATATCACATAGACTAGATTTATTATAAACATCGTTGGTGGTGGTCTACTGACTGTTATCTCACACCATGTTCAGGCCACCGTTGTATACCTAGATAGACTATATGGATGTAGGTATAGACCAGGGAAAGAACCCATAGTATGATGCTTGATTTGCGTTATACTTAGGAGTAGGGGAGCACAGGACCGAACTAAGGATCATGATTCTAGTTGAGATAGATCTTTTTATCCTCTTTTTATTTTTATATATGTATTGTATGGTATGCTTGTATGCTTATTTTCCAGATTTTTAGATACTTGACATGATATATCATTGTATATGAGATTTTATTTTGGCATTGTTTATATATTAATTTTTTGGATGTTTATCTTCTATTTGGTTGATTTACTGCTTCTATTATTGAATAATATGATTACTACCTTTTCATTTCACTCTAACATGAGGACATAGTCTCCCTCACACACACTAGGCCCTCACTTCTAGTCATTAGAATATAGAGTTAGGGGAGATGTGCTTGAGGTCATGTGACCCACTGGCTCAGGGCACCATTTAGTGGTATCCAGGATGAGATGTTACAAAGTGGTATCAGAACATTTTTATTTTATATCATACTATTTTATGAAAATAAATAGAGGAATAGAAAGGTATTGGAATTTGGTAATGATCTATGCATAGGCATAGTTAACCCATGTATAGAGAAAATCCAAATTACTATGGATGGTGATTTTTTTTCTATATTTTTCCTATTACAGTTGATTTGATTCCACAGTTGGGTGATGCACTTGAGTTTTGATGTTATAATTTATATGATTGAGGATTTAGTTTACTATTTATCAATGATATGCATCTCATGAATCATTTTAGGCACTTTACAGGATTCAAATTCCATGCCATATAGGATGCATTGTTTGACTGTATGACCTTGTGATATGTGACTTTGATATATATTTGAAATCCTATTAATGTTATTAAAGGAAATTAAGAAACATGTTTAGTAATTAGAGTTCACATTGTAACCAAAATAGTGTTTTCCTGATTAGTCTATAGTAGACACCCTAAGCATCCAACTATGAAACATTGAGTCATAAACCATTGGTTGCATGAACTGGAATGTCTTATGGTATAGATTAAGTGGATGTTTTATTTTGGTTCATGAGGTGTATGGTCCCTTATGGATTGAAATAGGTGAACCATTTGGTTCAACCATTAAAATATAATTTTGATATAAATGTGAATTTAAATAGAAATTGAATTGGTGAAAACAAAGAACTAAACCTTGACCTGTCTTTATAGTGGGTAGTAGGCAGTGTATCTTGTGATGTTTACAACTGTTTCTTTTTACCCAGTCCTAGATTTAGGATAAAGTAGGGGGTGCGACCTATTTATAAAAATGCATCGACCTATTCAATGTTTTTGAACTATAATATTCTAGTTATTGATATTTTTTTAGGCATGTGTTAGGAATTATAGAGACATTCCACCACAACGACCTCCAGTCATATGTAAGGAGGGTGGTGAAGACCATGCTCCAGAGGTGGTTGTCCATGGGATTCTAGTAGATCCTCCTATAGTTCCAATTTTGGAACTAGCATTTTTATTAGACTCAAGTATTGAGGCACAGTTCTGTGAGGGTTTTTTATACTATATGAAAACTTTTTAGGGACCACTACAGCTTGCTTCATTTATAGAAGATCTGATGCATGTGTTCTAGTAGTAGCATCCACCCATGTTTTTGGGGGATGGTGGACTACAGTCTATTGAGTTGTGGATTGAGACTACATTGTCAATATTTGAGCATTTGGATACACCTTATGATAGGAGAGTGAATCTCATAACATATTTGATTCATAGAGCAACAAAGTGCTAGAGGGATGTTTTGAACCAGTATAATACACTATGAGATATGTTTTGGAGGCATTTACAATCCAAGTTTTACATCTAATTTTTTCATGTGACACTAAGAGAAGAGCGGGCCAATTAATTTATGTGCCTAAAGTAGGGTGTGATGATTTTTATGTAATATTCATCATGTTTTATAAAGATGAAATGTTTTGTGCTGATAGATCTTGCTGATAAAGCATCAAGAGTGAGATGATTTGAGGAAGGTCTTAGGAATGTCATTTGATCGCAATTCAACATGTTCCAGTTGATGTCTATTATTTAGATAGTGAATCAAGTGATAATTATAGAGTAGAACCTAATAGAATTTGCGGGTTCATAGTAGGGTAGTTTAGCCTCTCGGCCTAGTGGTTCGGCTTCTAGTGGCAGGGAGTTCCATTTTGAGGCTTCACGAGAGGGGAGTACCAGCCAAGTTGTTGGTGCTAATAGTTAAGTCTTCTATCACCAGTGTGGGATATGAATACATATGAGTAATTGATGTGATCAAGACCCATTTGAGTACCGATATTATTATAGGATGGTCCACATATAGTGTTTTTACTAGACCTTCCCTCCAGCATCTAATGGAAGGGGGTCAGCTCTGATGCCAGGTTTAGGAGCAGGCTTCAAAGATCTACGTAAGTCTAGGAGTTGGGATGGTTCTGGTCATTTAGGTCAAGGTAGTGGTCATGAATGAGGGATCCAAGCATCGGTTGTACCTAGATAGAAGATTGGACCTAATGTGGGTAGTGAGGTTGTTTCATAGGGTTGTGGTTCAGTCCAGATATATTTTTTATAGCCTACCCCTGAGGAGTAGAGTGTCGGTCCATATATGGTGAGAGGTATGATCTTAGTAGACTTTATGCTAGTATCTATTCTTTTTGATATAGGTTCTTCTTATTGTTTCATATCATCACCTATGGTGGAGAGACTTGGTCTCATTTATACATATTTCTGGCAAAATTATGACCTTAGATACTCCTTTAGGCATTAAAATAGAGGGTGTATGATAATACAGGGAGTTCCCCCTTGAAATAGGTGGGTTTCACTTTTTATGGGATAATTTTTTTCCTCAATATGAAAGGTTTTGACATCATACTCGAGATGTAATGGCTAGTTTCTTATCGATCCTATGTTTATTTCTATCATTAGAGGGTTTATTTCACATCACTAGAGGGCATAGTTTTTATTTACAAGGGTGAATGGGATTTCTAGGTGATATAAGTTGGACCAAAGCATTGTGGGATGGGCAAGATGATAGGGAAAATTTCTAGTTTATATCTAGATGATCAAGGATCACATTAGGGGGACATTCCTCTAGTGTTTGATGGTTTCAGGGACATTTTCTTGGATGAATTTTTTGGTTTACATCCTGAGATAGAGGTGGATTTATCCATCGAGATACTTCCAGAAGATTCACTGGTATCCATTCCTCCTTATAGGATAGATACTATAGAGTTGCAGGAGCTCAAGAGGTTGCTAGATGATTTAGAGGAAAATGGGTTTATATAACTCAGTGCTTCTCTATGGGTTCACTTGTCCTTTTTTTTAAATATGGATAGTAACCTCTAGCTATATTTGGATTATCATAAATTGAACCTGTTGATGGTTAAGAAATGGTATCCTTTTTCATGGATAGATAACCTTTTTTATCATCTTAGAGGAGCTAAGGTGTTCTTGAAAAATGGTTTGAGATATAGATACCATTAGGTGCATGTTCAACCTGTAGACATACCTTGTATATATTTTCATAGAAAGTATAATCTATATGAGTATTTGGTTATGTCATTCGGTCTCATGAATGCACTATAAGTTTTCATGGCATTGATGAACCGAGTTTTCCATCCTTATTTGGATTCATTTGTTGTGGTTTTCATGGAAAATATCTTGGTGTATTCTCATAATCAACACGACCATGCCAAAAATATTAATATTATTTTGGATATACTGAGAGAGCATCATTAATATGCTAAGCTCGCAAATTATCACTTTTGGATGAATAAAATTCACTTATTAGGTCATATCATCTTAGAGATAGGATTATCAGTTGACCTATAGAAGGCAAGATTTGTAGTTTTCTGGGAGCATCCTAATAAAGTATTTGATGTATGAAGTTTCTTAGAGATAGCTGGATATTATATACATTTCATAAATTAATTTTCACACTTATCATCACTATTTCTAGGCTTGTCTAAGAAGGGTGTAAAGTTTGTATGGTCAGATACCTGTGAGACAGCCTTTCAGGGGCCAAAAGGGAGACTGACTTTAGTTCTAGTCCTAATTCTTCTAGATCTGTGTAGGAGGTATACTATGTATTGTGACACATTATTTATTGGTCTAGTATTAGTTATGATGTAGGAGGATAGAGTTATGGGGTATGGGTCTCATCAGTTGAGGCCACATGAGAGGAATTACCTAACACAGAATATTGAGTTTGTTGTAGTTGTTCATGATTTATGTTGTTGGAGACATTATGTACTGGGAGAGTGTTTTCTAGTGTACATGGACCAAAAAATCCTCAATTATATATTTACACAATGTGATCTGAATTTGATATAGTGAAGGTGGGTTGATTACCCATAGTCTTTTGAATTTAAGTTTTCCTTTGATCCCGGAAAGGGAAATGTAGTTTTCGATGCACAAAGAAAGATGACACATGTACAGGAAGTTTAGGAGGATAATAGTGAGTGGTAGATTATGGTATTTTTTTAGACATGTAATTGGATGTATAGGATGTTCAGGGGTATACTTTTCTTTTATCCTTAGTTGTGACCCCCACCCTTCTAAATAGAGTGAGTGTGAGGAAACAATCAGATCATGATGGCCTAGTCCTATGGGACAGTGTGGAAGGTGAGGACCCACCTCCTGGTTGGACTGTGGGAGAGTATGAAATTATGCATATTCATGGTCATGTTTAGTTTCCAGTGGATATATGTGAGGATTTGATGTGAGAGTTTCATGCCTTAGTTTGGACAGTACACTCTGGTGTCACCAAGATGTATCATGACTTACACTATTAGTACTCGTGGTCGGGTATGAAATGTGAGGTAGCTGGTTTTGTTATGAGGTGTTCCACCTATTAGTAGGTGAAGGAGGAACATCAATGGACAACCATACTTTTATAGTATCTACCCATTTCTAATTGTAAATGGGAAGATGTTGCGATGGATTTCATGATCGGTTTTTCGAGGTCACCTTGAGGTGGTGATGTCATTTGGGTTTTTGTGGACATGCTTATGAAGGTTTCTCATTTATTGCTAATTAGGGATACCTTCCCAGTGGATGATCTTGGGAAGTTTTATATCCATGATATAGTACTAATTCATAGGGTCCCTCAATCCATTATATCGAATAAGTAAATCCAGTCTATGACTCATTTATGTAATAGATTTCAGAGGTAGTTGGGTACATAGGTTCTTCTGAGCATAGCATACCACCCTTAGACTGATGGCCAGTTATAGAATGTGATTTAGGTGCTTGAGGACATGATCATAGAATGTGTTCTTGATTTTGAGGGTTCTTGGGAGAGGCATGTTCCCCTAGTTGAGTTCTTATACAATAATAGATATTATGAGACTATATATATGGAACCTTATTATTCTTTTTACGGTAGGTCATGAAGATCGCCCATGAACTGGTTAGAGGTAGGTAAGGCAGCTTTACTGGGACCATATCTCATGTAGGAGACTTATAAGTAGGTCCAGTTGATCAGGAAGCGGATGGATACTACACAGTCAAGATATAAATATTACATCGATCTCCATCAATGACCTCTAGAGTTTGATGTCGAGTATCGGGTCTTTTTTACATATCTCACTGAGGCTAGGAAACAGACAGATTAGAAAGTAGGGTAATATTTCACCATGATATGTTAGGTCGTTTAAGATTCTGTAGATATTTGGGTCAGTATCCAATCAGTTTCAGTTTCCTCAGAGGTACTAGGCCATGAATTATGTCTTCCATATATCTCAGTTGTGCCATTATCACTCATACCCATCTCACACTCTTCAGTCGGATGAGGTGGAGTTATAGGAAGATGCATCTTTTGAGGATCATCTTATACATTTTGTAGATAAGAGTATAAAGGTTCTTCGAGGCCGGTCAGTTCCTCTAGTATGGGTGGTATGCAAGCAAGGTCATTTATAGGATGATACCTGGGAGTGGTAGGCCGATGTATGTACTCTGTGGCTGGAGTTATTCTCAAGTGATTCTTGAGCACCCTTGAGAGGGAAATTTGGGGATGAAATGTCTTAAGGGGGGAGGATTGTAAGATATCAAGTTTTCCTACAAGGTACAGATCTTTTTTTTCAGTTTAAATGTATTTTTATGGCCAAACATGAGTGCCCAATGAGATCATGGGTGTATCAAGGGTGTCTTGTGCCTGTTCAGAGCCCGAACCCCTACTTTTTGGGAAAAAAATACAGGTCACGTGGTTAGGAGAAACCATGTGGGATAGTCTGCATGGTTACCCTTAATCGTGCGGGGACTGACAGAGGGGTGAAGGAGGTCACACAGTTTAAGAAAATTATGCTACCTTAGGTTCACACCAGTATGAGAAGATCTTTAGTTTTTAACATAGTATTTTGCATGTTTTTCACATGGTTAGTCAAATCATGTGCATGAAATTGTTTGAGATTCCCCTTGAGATAGTGAGGGGTGAATTTCCGCATGGTTTGGAAAACTATGTGACCTATTAATTTTGAGTAAAATGAAATTTTTTACCTTAAGGATGGTTTTAATGAAAAAATGTGATATATGTGACAAAAAAATGATTAATTAATGATAATATATCTTTTACCTTTATTTATTTCAATCTTATAATAAAATTTAAACAACATTCATGTGTACGTATTGCCTACCGTCTCTATGAATGGTGTATTTCATTTTATATCCCTAAATTTTATGGATTAATCTAAATACATATATACTGAATATATATTATATTTATATAATTTTTAACATTATGTATATTATTAAACCATTATCAAAGTAGTATAACCAAAAATAACAAATCAAAACTTACACAGAAAACAAAGCAGTTATTGCCCGAAACGTAACTTTAACATGGAATTATTAATAAACAGATAATAAAAGGTCATAAAAAATAATATATGGTATTATGTATATAAATATTTTTCTATAATAGATTTATAATAAAATTATATTTATTATACATGATTTTTGAAGATGTGTGAAGGAATTAAAGACTTAAGGTAAGGGATTTTTAGTCTCTTTTTAATTTATGGGGGAGATATGCAAATTCACCATTCCTTTATTTTGTGTTGTGTATATACTACCTCATTGACATTTTATATCATGAATCAAATTATTTTAATTATATTTAAAGTTACATTTTATGTTATTATTTATTGGGTATTACGATTCAAAATATTACCAAAGTGGTAAGGGATTTTTGTCTCAATTTTCCTTCTTTGAGATGTAGTTATGTTATGCACCTATATTCTTTCACAAGGTTTATATACAACCCATTAAATATGTATTATCATGAATTTATTTATCCTCATGAAATTCTAAGTTCTATTTTATGTTATTACTTCATTGGGATTACCATTCAATGTTACCAAAGTGGTAATTATTTTCTGTTACAATCTCATCATTTATCGGAATTATTTATTATCACATTTACGATGATAAAATATTGTGATAAATATCTCAATAAACTCATTAATTTTCTTATTATATATTTATTCATGATATTTTCAATAAATAATACTATTTTTTCCACTCTTTGGTAATTAAAATAATTGATAAAGTATTTTTTAAGAATATCTGAATTTATTTCTATCTTTAGTCAAAAATCCATTTTCTTCTAAAGACATGTTTTCTAAAACAATTAATTTTTTTTATTATTATCCTATGATTTTTAAAATAAATTTTTACCAATGTTTGACTTTTTACAAAAAAAAATTGAAATGAATCTTCATGTCCTTATCCAAACAATGCTCGTTTTTCTTTTATAGAAAATGTGAAAGGAATCATTGTTTTAATGTTTACAATATAAACAAATATTCCCATCACCATGATCATTATTTACTTTGAAGATTAATTTATAAGTTTTCAAGGTTATTTTTAGAGATAAATAAATAAAAAATGATTTATGTTTTTTTTTTAAATCAAATATTAAGGGATATTTTCCTCAAGAAATATTTTAAACGATAGATCAAAATCATTTTCCATATAAGATGACATCATGGGGATATGATCCAAGGATACCATTATTATTATTTCTCTGAATGTTTTATGTTTATGATGGCATAATTTTTATGAAACTCATTTACCTTCCACAGGTTATACCATGATAAAATTCTTATGAAGCTCGCTTATTCTTCCATGGGTTATGCTATGATAAAATGATGAAATGATTATGAAACCTCTCTTTTACATAGGTTATGATATGATTATGTTTTTATGAAACCCATTTCATTTCATGGGTTATGTTATGGTTAATTTTTTATAATCTTATAGTACACATATGTATTATTTTAATTATGTTATGGGTGGGACCTATATCTCTATCTAATTCATTGGGTGATGATAAATGTTCTATGAGCTCAGAGGGTACACAGGTGGTTAGCCCAAGCCCAAAAAAATAGGGTACATAGGTGGTTAGCCCAATCCTAAATAAGGTACATGGGTGGTTATCCCAAGCCTAACATTTTATTAATGTCTTGGCGGGTGGTATTAAAATAAGATTTTTTATGCTTATGTGTATGCCAAAAATCTAGGTCGCATGCCAAGGTTATACTCTCATGGATCATATTATTTTATTCTCTTATGATTAATTTCATATAAACTATTGATCTTTATTACTTGACTCAATATTATGATCTTTGATATGCATGGTATGTTTTTAAAATGTTATGCTCATGTTATCATACCCTTATGTTCATGTTATGCTTACTTATCTCCCTTTTCACCCTTTTTGAGAATATGAACTCACCCTTTTTGATGTTTCCTTATCCTAGGTTATAAAGAAATGTATTATGTATGATATGTCTAAGAAGGGTGTTAGTTATGAAGATCATAGTGGGAGATGATGTAGTTTACCTATAGACTAGTTGTTTGTGTTTCCATGTTTCCAAAGACAATAAACTATTATGGCCATCAGGCATGTCTTTGTGTAATGTAATGAATATTCATAAAAATGATGTAATGTTTATGTATGATAATCCAGGGTTTCTATATCTCATGAACCTCATCACTTGAGATTTTTTCTTCATTGTTTATCCAAGTGTAATCATAATATTTATAAACTTGTTGAACCTAAGATACATATAAAAGATAAACTGGTTAGGTTTCATTTTGAAATATCATACTTAATATTATATATATTTGATCTCATTTCCTTCACATTAGAAGTTCCTTTATGAGACACAAAAAGGGTATCCCAAATTTGATAAGTAGTATCATAAGATGATATCCTATTAAATTCATCCTATTATAAAGCACAAAATAAAGCATTCATAGCTTTATAGTTTGAATAATAAGAAACCATATTTTTATCATCCCATTATTTTTTAACAGTTTGAGTTTTTCATATTTATATTCAATAGATATCCAAATATAAAAACTCATGCTTTCAAGGTTTATTTTTATTTTTATTTTACACTGAGCATAATTTTGACCATTGAATTCGGGAGGTCTATTGGTAGAATAACCGTCATACTTAGCATCAATAATAGAAAATTTAAAAATAAATAGAAATAAAAGAGATCTTTCAAAAAAAAAATATCTTGGTTAAAGGTAAGTAAAGAGAAAGAAAAACTTTCTCTGATACCAAATATTGGTCCCAGTGGACAACTCGAAATGGGTGAATTGAGTTTCTAATTAAAATTTCTATTTAAAATCAATTTAATACTGAATTCCTATGTTTATAAAATATCTTAATTAACTAAATAGTATAAATATATAATTTAGATCTTTTAAAATATTTATCAAAGACTCGATCACAACCCAATTAAAATAATTTTAAAATCACTTTAACTGTTTAAATGAATCTAATAACTTCAAACACAGTATATAAAACACTTATTAAAGTTAACTATCAAAGAAATGTTTTAATAAAGAGTTTTGAAAACTAAAAAAGTTTGTTTTTAAAATAATCTAATGAAAAACAAAGAAACACACATTAGAATAAAAATATGAGGTTCGGTCTCAAGCTGAGACCTAGTCCTCTCTGCTTTGCAATCACCCACTACCAAACAGTTTATTAAATAATAAAATTGATCTAAAACCTGGATCAGGTTTTTACATACAACTCCACACAAGGAAATTCATACTACACACAACCTCTTCCATAGTTATCTGTGGGATAAAAAGTATAAAAATAATAAGAAGATAGTATTTGAGTACTCTCTAATACAGTTTAAGAGATTGTTCTATTAAATTTACAATGTAAATTAAGCACTCCTCAAATGTAAATAAAATAGAGAAGATAAAACAATGATTGTATAAGTGTTAGTGTAGTTATTCTTTCTATAATCAAGCAGAATATGATCGAGAATTTTCTTCTTCTTATTTTATATTTTCTTTAAAACTATCCTTGATGTTGCTTTGAATTTGTGTTTTAAGGTTTTTATTTTGTGTGAAAAAATAGATTGTCATATGAATAATTGGAAAATCCTATATGTTTTTAGTAAACACATATATACTGTTAGTAGTAGATTGTGTTTGTTTATCCGGATAACAAGTCAGCACTTGTTCACGAGGGGTTCCTCTAATTTTATAGATTTTCAAAGTCTCCAATTATTCATTATAGTATAATAATAAAATAAGTTAATTCCTCATACTAAGAGGAAAATTTGGAAAGTATAACTTTGTCTTTAATGAATTTTTGTAGTTGTTTAGGAATAATCACTCTTAAATCCATGTGTCTTTGTCTTACATTAAATACCTTAAACTAGTCATTGGAATAATTAATATGAATTTTATTCCTAACAACTATGATAGTAGATATTCAAATGGTGGTATAAAGTTCAAATGACGGTAGAAATATTTTAACTAATGATATAAATTTTCAATTGGTGTTTGCCCATATTCTCTAATGGTAGAAGAATGCACTAGCGGTGGTAGAAGTGAACTAACTCTAGAAAGTTCCTTCTAGTGGTAGAAAATACTTTCAATGGTAGTAGTATTTTAATTAATGATAGAATAAATAATTTGAAAGTAGAAATAACTTATCTGGTGGTAGAAACAACTCTTATAGAGGTAGCAAGTTTGAAATAGTGGTATCATGCTATAATTGATGGTAGAAACTTTTTTTAGTGGTATCATACTTGTACTAGCAGTAAAATCATTGACTTAGATAAATTTTTCAATAAAGATTTCATAATAGTAAAAACACTTTTTTATATACTCAGTAAGGGTTGGATAATAGTTCTATAAGGGTAAAACAAATTTTATATAAATTATGTAAAGGTGAGAAAATTCATATTCAAGGTAAAATATAAACATGATTATAATAAAAGAAACATGAAGTAAGCATGATTTTTAAACATCAAAACAATGAATTTATTGAAATAAGCTAACAAAATTAATTTTAATAGAGAAGCTCATTAGAAACTTTTGAGGATTCAAAATGGTTGGAAACACATCCTACAAAAGGATAATGGTAAAGAGTCTTGGAGGAGACTCACCCATGATAAGGAGAGGCCATTAAATGCCTCAATAAAGGGGAAGGACATAGTTACTAAGTAAAATAAAAAAAATATTAAGAATCACACAGAATCATATGGAATCACTTGTTTCATATAATAAATGAATACAAAAGGGTGTTTCCCATCATTTTGTCTCTTAGGACACAAATTTAGGAACTAATAGTATAAAATTACAATATTAAAATATAATAAGAATAAGTGATTGGAATGGTCCAAGGAGAAGAAGATAGTTTCTATAAATCTTGGGTCTCTTGATGATACTTTTGGAAGGTGAAGAAAATTGAGAAACATTTCCAAAACTTGTCTCACAAGGTTTCTAGAGAAATTGGTATTAAAGGTTGATTTTAAGGAGTGGAGTCATAATGACTTTCTTGAAAAGGTGGTTGATGTAGATAAAGAGGGTATCTCTAAAAACATAGTGGTTCATAATGAGAAAAATAATTTAGTCACTAAAGATCCACTAAAAGTATTATGGTTCAATATGCTTAACCCACTTTTAAGGAATAATAGAGAGTCATTTCATGTGGATTCTAATCTCTTTAATCTAAACAGTGTTTTTATAGCTTTACACATATAGAGATCTATTTGAACCACTTAAAACTACAAAGTTATCAAAGAGACAAAGGTAGTGGCTAGAATGATCAAAGGAGGAAAACAACATGTTATTAATATGCCCATATAATCAAGGAAGGGTCTTGATCAAAAATAATTGATGACAAGTGGTGGAAAGGATTAGAGGTAAATTTGGAAAACTTTTGAAGCCTAAGTTATTCCAAATGGGATAACCCCCTCCTTTAAAAAACTAAGGTATGAGTTAACAAGCTCACTTAGATTATTTATTCTTGAATTAACAGATAAAAATTTAGTATGAAAGGGGATACTTATTTTTAAAATAAAAAGATATAATTTCTATTGGAGGATTACATATGGACTATATAGTTTTATTGATTCATTTCTATTATTTCCTATAATGATATTTCTCTCATTTTATTAGAGTGATTAATTGATATTTTTAATATGAAACCCCAATATTTTCATACATACTTATGACAACATAATACTTGATTATATATTACAACTCATAACAAATCACACCCTGAAACCCCAATGGTTTAGTATTTTTATAGATTAGATATATAAATAACTTATTTTACAACCTAGTGTACATTTCTTCCATAATTTAATTACACTTGACTCTATTCAAGTCATATCACATGATATATTGTTCTTCATAAACTAGTAAATGGAAACATAAGAAAATAGTGAGCTTAGTTTCTCAATGATAGTAAAACATAATAACTATCAAATAAAATAAGATAAGATACCATAATAAAGAAGATGAGTAAGCATAAGATAAACATGTTGGTATGAGAAAATGATCAAGATATATAACCATTACAAAGTAAATAATACTAAATTTAATATAAATAATAAAACATAAGCATGAATCATATCATAATTATGTTTTCATAACATAAGAAATTGGCCATAGTAATGTGGCACAAACATGAATATATAAAATCGTATCTTATGTTAAGCCTCACTACTAAGACCAGTATCACATAATGGATGAAAATTTCCTATATAACATATTGTACTAAGATAATCTCCCATATCCCATAACAAAAAATTTCATGAGATATAAGATTTACCTAATGCATTGAAGAGATATATAATTTTAGGCCCACTTGTCACATAATGATAACCCATGAGTATGTGTCCCACATGAACATGAAAGTAATCTATCAAAACATAAAATAATTAGCTAGTAAAAAAATGGGTTACATAATAATTTTATCATGATATTAAAATAAAACATATAGTGAAATAAATTGAATGATTTTATTAAAATATATCTCTAGTGAAACATAATAAATGTTAAATATTATTGACATGAATGAAAACCCATTTATAAGAAAATAAGTAAATTGTTTATAAAATAAGAAGAAACATTCTTTTAATTTTAATAACTTTTTTAAAAAAAAAATTATAAATCAACGGTTTTTAAAAAATATAGATTAAATAAATGTTAATTAGAAGAATCATAAAATCATGGAAAGGAATAATTATAAAGTGAGTTAAAGAAAACTTTGGGAGGAAACATGAGAGAGAGAAACATAATTGAAGAGTGAAAAAATATTCCCTTCACATATTTATAAGTAACTAAAATCCAATAGAAATATACCATATGATCATTAAATTATAGGGAATATACAAAATAAATCCATGAAATGATATAAATAACATGGACATGGAGGAGAGATATCCCCAACCATAAATCAATAACAAAGACAATTCCACTTATAAACATATTTTTGGGTGAATTATGAATCAATGAGAAGGAGCGTGGTAAGAATACATGTAAATACCAAAAATAAAGAACATAAGAAAATAAATGGGTATTTAGAGATAAATTTCATATAAATTTTACCAAATGGAAATTTAGACATAAATAATCTCAATTTCAAAGAGAGACTAAAATAAAAAACCCTTACCTTTACTCAAAACTCCTATGAATACTCTTTAACCCCCTGTATAATAAACATGTCCTTTTTAATCACTTATTTTATAACATTATTCATATTTATTAACTTTTATACTATTCAATTATAATCATTTATTATATATATATATTTGTTAGTTATAGTTTATTTTTTATCATCAGATGCTAATAGTTTGGATTGTTTCATACTAGTTTTAGTATGGTGATTTTATTCTCATTATTTGATAACAAGATCATCATTATTAGATTAGTCGAGGTATTTTAATAATAATATTATAATTAATTATAAATTCCCTTGTTAATTTTATTGAAGATACAAGTATGGTTCACATGAATAGAATTTGCAACACTCATGTTTTGGGTAAAATAACAAATATTAACAAGTTACTTTCTAATGATCATCTATTTGGGTGAAACCATTTTAGAACCATAATAATAAAATATATTAATCATTAATATCATATATTAATAGTATTAATGTCTTGATTCTCATCCATAATTAAAATTATAAACATGGCATAGCATCCTTCGTGTGGCTGGTTGAAGTGACCCAAGAAAGAACATGTTATACTAAGGATTGAGTAAGAGTATAGAGTTATATTATAGTAATTAAAGGTTCTGGTGGTCACAATGGAAGAAGGCCAGACCCATGCCTATTTCTAATAGTATTTTAATCAAATTATACAATAATAACCCAAATAACTAGATGAATTTGTGCTAAAAATTCTATAGAGGGGATATTTTCACCTATTGTTTATAATTATTTTATATAAGAAAAGAATTACATAAATTGTAATTCATTATTAGTTACCAAATTGAAAGAACCCTTCTGGGATAGTGTCATTATATCAAATAAATTGATTTTATATTCCCTCTAATGGTGATCCACATGTGTTCTGTGAACCTTCAATCATCATCATAGAATCCTCTGAGTGTTGTCATTGATGGTTTTAACACTTGTAGAAATTCACTATTGATCGCAGCAAAATCCTTCAAGGTGAGAAGGAATCACACTGGTATAGGAGGATAAGTTTTTTGTGTTCTTCAGACTGTTATAGATAGGATCACTCTAGGAATTAAGATAATCCTCTCTAAAAATCATTATGTACAATGATTATAATTTGGCTCCAATTTTGAAAAATGTCATAACCTGGTTTAAATAGAGTTAGGGTTAGAAAATAATAATTGCATAAGAGTCATTATTATTTTCTTAATCCCCAAAAAACCCCATGTCTAAATATTAATAGAATTATTATTAATTACTTAGCATTTTCCAAAATCACAGATAAAATAAATATTATTTCCTTGAATAAATAAATTAATAACTATTTGAATAATATTTAATGTGACATTTATCACCGGGACATTGAAATTAGTCTATCAATCCTCCTTAATATTTATCATACCTTGAATATTGACTATTTTGATAATTAAATAAATATCACTACATTATTTTCTGATAAATAAATATTATATTCTCAAAACTAGTGAATAAATATTTACTAAATATCTACATAACCAAATAAATAAATATTCATTAGCTTGTGAATAAACCAAAATAAATAGATATTATATATTCAAAAAATTAAATAAATAATTACCTAGTGAATAAATATATATTAAATATTCAACTCACATATATATTCTCTTGAATAACTTATGACTGAATATTTTTTATCAAACTAACATGAATAATTATTAGACCACATATGAGAATAATATTTATCCAACATGAGAAAATTATATAGAATTTAACTGAGGTTTCAAATACACTTAATATGTGACCCTCTAGGTCCCTTTCTTAGTTACATTAGGATACACCACCTAGAGTCCAAATTTAGTGTCTAACAACACACCAAGGCTTCCATATAGAAATAAGTTAATGTTGTAATGACATATAACCTCCTATGAATGTACATTGTGTAATATTATCTATTTATCTTGATATCTATAATCAATCAGGTTGCATGGTGGTGTCATCAACCTATGTGCTCAATGTCTCTTTCTTTTACATTCTAAAAATAGACTTGCCAATATAAATTTATGTCCGTATACTTAATAAGTTAGTTCAATTTCCATCAAAGGGCCCGAGATATCAAATTCCATTAAATAATAGAAGGGAAAAATATTTTCTCATATTATTCATTAATATATATAAATTATGATGTACCCAACATACCTTACTTCTTGTGAACATATATCATCATGGTTGATTGGTCAGTACATCAAAGTACATGACTCTTAATATTTGTTAATAATTATCTTAAATTCTAAGAACCATTACAAACACTCGCATATAGAAACATCTAATGACACATTTAAATGTAAATTTTATACTAGTGGGTCATGTTCTCATAATCTCCTACTCTGAAGATTACTAAGTGTGTACACCATGAGAAAGTGTCACAAAGTCCTATGAGTCTCCGCCCATAATATCCTATTTCATTTGTGTCCTGTAAAATGATATCATCTGAATATAGAACATATATTTAAGAATAATATAATGGAACTTATAGGTTCCCATCTTAGTATGGAACTGATATAACCTTTAAATAATATAGCTTCCCCTTATAACATTATCACATACTATTTAATAAAAAAGAAAAATCATGGTGTGATGAGATATTAATTAATATTAAACACCAATAATTCTACTAATCTAATGTGCATAGTAGTTAGTTATAGGGAACCAAATAAAAAAGTCTCTCACTTACACTAGATCCAACTCATAACAACTTAATTGGTTATCCTCACATGATAAACATGCTCCAATTGAGATATGGCTATAGATATTGATCCCACTGTGCTACATGTGGTTGATCAAATTAATGTGATCTCATCTCTATGAGAAATTATTTTAAGAGATGATATGACCAAGTATATACTTTTATTCTCTGTCATCCGTGAAATCTTAGATAATATCATAGATAAAAATTTGTCATGATATTACTAAACCATACTATCTAGGTATAAATCCAAAATCTAATCAAAATATTGCTAAAATTTCTTAATAAGTTTCATCAGAAGCCACAATATACTCGATCTAATGTGGTTGTGGCAAATAATGTCTATAATATGTTTAACACTTGTATATTAACTAGGACTTACTATAATATTAGATCAATTGATCTAAAAGGAAACTAGTTTTATATCCTATAAAAACTAGTATTACCATTTCTCCAATTACCAGGAACTTGTCCAGTTTCGCTTTCTCAAGCACTGTTAGATAGGTATAACTGCCATCCTGTGAAGTTCTCCTAGTATTATTTGGTATTTTCATTATATTATTTACGTATAATCAAGATAAAACTTTTGTATATATCATGGCATGTGAGATATATTTCCAAATTACTCTTAGGAATATATAGTCTATACATCACAAAAATATCATGTGACACTGGAACAATTTAGGTGTATTGTTCCATCTTGTATTTTTCAATACCATGTAAACTATGTACTATGAATTGGATTAAGCAACCCCTTGATCTATACCAGTAGATCTTGTTCCCTAAAACTTTGGCTGGTACTTAATTCATATTTGGATAAATCCATTTTTCTTATATAACCATAAGACTAATCACATTTTTTCTATATGAAATTAAAAATATTTGTATTGGAACACTGTAGTGCTTGTTGAGTCAATAAGGTTTCCTTATGAATTTTCCATTCCTTAATGTTTTGAAAACTACAAACACTCTATCTTAAGGAAAATTTCTTTTCCCTATGTTTTGCATTCATAAGAAAATTTTCCTTCCCCAAGGAAATTTATCCTTACCATGTTTACATTTTTAATATTATAATCTAACTCATTTTCCTTCTAAGTATAAAATTCGGTTTCGTAACTAAAACCTCAGAATCTTATAAATACTTAGATATAGAGAATTTTGTTTACATGATCTGAATTCAGGTTCTGAATTCTCTGAATTCAGACTCCAAACTTTCTGAGTTCAGACTCCGAATTCTCTAAATTCAGACTCTGAACTTTCTGAGTTCAGAATCTGAATTCTCTGAATTCAGACTCTGAACTTTCTGAGTTCAGATTCTGAATTCTCTGAATTTAGACTTTGAAATTTGTGAGATCAGATTCCAAATTCTTTGAATTCAGACTCTGAACTTTCTAAATTCAGACTCTGAATTCTTATGAATTCAGACTCCAAATTTCCTTGAAATTCAGACTTCGTAATTCTATAGAATTCAGGTTCTGAATTATTTTGAAAACATGATCTGAATATTCGTGTATTATAGACACCTAATGGTTTTTTGGTTAGAATCTGAACTTTTATTTTTCCTTACATTCTGAAAAATGGATTTGGTTAAGCAACCATATTTTTTCTTACTCTTGTTTGAGTTATAAAATGATGTCGTGCTTTCTGTTTCTAACCAACCGTTGTTTGGGTGACACGTGTATAGGTCCCTCCAAAATTCAAGGAAAAATATGATTGTTGGAGGAGGGATTCAACCATTAAAGATGTGCCTATAAATAGAAGCTCGTTTGAAAGAGCTCACAAAGTTAACTTTGATGAATATTTATACGACTCTAGAGATTACATGTTGTGAAGTGATTTATAGAGAGTGGCTTTCATGCTTTGTGTGTAATGGATATCTTTTTTAGAATTTCTTCGTGCGACTCTGAATGTTGATGAGTACATTCGAGGGATTCTAGGGATAGGAAGACAGAGGTTCCAACTACCTTGAAGTTCGAGGGCTTTCGGGGATAGCAATACAGACTCTGATATTCATATCGAGGGCTTACCCTGGTGTGGGTAAGATAGACTTTCTTGAAAGTATAAATCAAGGACCTTTATCCAAGGTTGTTGGATACCCTTCTATTTGGGTTAAAAGATTTACTACTTGTTACTTGTTTTGTTTCAAGTTTTCCGCTGCATTTTGGTTGTTGAGGAAAGTATAATTGTCTTATACTTTCTTATACTTGTAATCTGATTTGTAAGATTCTATACACTTTAAGGTAGAATCTTTACCTTTGTAAACTTTTCTTAAGTTTCATTTCTGGAACCATATTTTCGGAATCAATCAAGTTTGTAGAACTAAGAGGTCTTGTGAATTTACCTTCTTTAACTTTGTTAAACATTACCATCTTTAAAAGTTTCAAAGGAATTTTTAAAGTATACAATTCACCCCCCCCCCCTCTTGTATATTGAGCATCTACATCATTATTTCGATACTACAATCAGTATCATTTTGATCCTACAATTGGTATTAGAGGAGGTCTCTGAAATAATTATATTCACATATAAGTTTTCTTGCTCAAGTTTTTCATTGTTCTATATTTTCCTTGCTAAGGATATTTTCATCCTTGTTTACAAACTTTTATTATTGACAAGTTTGTGTGGAAAGATTTTCTTTAAGATGGTAGGAATGAATGTTGGTTCAATTGAAAATATTAATCCTACTAGACCACCTATTTTTTATGGGAATGATTACGAATATTGGAGAGATTGCATGAATACTTTTGTTATTAACACTGGAGTATACAACTTTGTTATTCTTACTAGAGATTACAAGATGCCTGATAAGGAAGTCAGAAATTTTACTAATCAAGAGAAATCATAATACCAACTTAACTACAAGGTATGCAATACTTTGTTGTGTTCCATGAACAGGAATATATATAGACAGATTTCTTCTTGTGAAGCCGTAAATTGTATTTGGAAGAATCTTGAAGTTACACATTTTGGTACTTCCAAAGTTATTAAAACTAGAAGATCTATGCTTAGAGCTGAGTACTATGGTTTTTTCTTTCCTTATAGAGAACCTATATGTAAGGTACAATAGATATTTATTAATATTGTCAATAGCTTACAATCCATGGGTGAAAAAGGTTTGGATGATGAGGCACTTGTAGACAATATTATAGACATCATGCCTAATGAGTGGGAATCCAAGAGAACTGTTATAGAAGAGAATAGGAAAGTATCACAGATTACTCTTGATGAGATTTTTGGAACTCTTCTTCAATGTAAGACTAGAATTAAGAGATATGTTGACAATGTTAAGAAGAAGAATGGGAATGGAAGTGTTGCTTTTACAACTACTTCAAATCATACGAAAGCCAAGACTCCTGAGAGAGTTACAAGATCCAAATCTAAGAAGGTTGTTATTAAATATGAATCTAGTGGAAGTGAATCTTCAGAAAATTAATTATAAAATATTTCTCAAAGGATGAACAAGATAGTTGGGAAGAAAGATTTTTAGTATAGATACAAGAATAAAGAAATAAATGATGAGAAAGACTATGAAGTCACTTGTTATGAATGAAAATGAGCTGGACATATAAGACCAGATTGTCCTATCCTTAAGAGAAAAGATAGAAAGGAAAAGTATTCTGAGAGAAATATAAATATGTACTACAAAGATAAATCTAAGAAAGTTTTGAAAGATAATGACACCTGGAGTACCAGTGGTGGAGACACTTCTGATGAATCCTCAAATTATGAATCTTCTGGATAGAAGAATCTTGGTTTAATAGCCAAACTACCTATTGAAAGTCATTGTTTAATGGCTAAGGTACACAATGTTTAATCCATCACCAATGTATCCTTGAATGATAATTATAGTGATATTAAATATTATGAATCCTTAGATGAAGAATCCTATTCTGATGAAGATAATACTTTACCTACCTATGAAGAAGTTTTTAGGTTTGCTAAGCTCCTTGAGAATGAAAACTCTAAAGTCAAGAAAAATATTGATAAGGAAAATTCTAGGATTTATATTCTTAATAAGGAAATATCAGATCTTTATAAAGATCTTGATAATAAAACCCTTGATTTTGAAAGTATTTCAAAAAACCTTTAGTAAGTTAATTATGATAAGGATAAACTTTCTAAGGATCTGGAAAAATTAATTTCTAAGAAAAATATTTTCGATCCTAACTCTAGTACTAAAACTAATGTTTTTTAGGAAAAGAACTTAGTTATTAGACTAAAGTCAGAAATATTTTCCTTGAGTAAGTGTTTTTCAAACTTTACCTTAGGGAAGGAAAACTTTGATAAGATGTATTCTCAAATTCGACCTCTAAGAAATAATTATGGTTTTGGTTATACAAGTTCAAAACTGATTTTTAGTAAAAATTATTTTGTTCCTCAAAGTTCTCCATTCCGCACTAAGTGTTAGTGTGGTGGGAATTAGGCAAAAAATTGTTCCTTAAACAAAACTCAGTCTTTAGGTTTTCATAAAGCTTGTTTTTCAAAGAAAATGTGGATTCCTAAAATTTTGATTTCTAAAGTTTCTAGATCCAAGAAAGTTTGGGTTCCAAAAGTCTAACATTCTTATTTTCAGGAAAATAAAGAAAGTACCAATAGAAATACTTGGTACATGGATAGTGGATGTTCCCAACATATGACTATTAATAAAAACTTCTTTAAAAAGATTATCAAGATAAAAGGAGGAAAAGTAATTTTCGGAGATAATGCTAAGGGAGAAATTATTGGTATAGGTAACATCATTCTTCTTGGAAAAAAATTTGATTTCAAATGTTTTATTTGTTAAGGGTCTTAAGAACAACCTCATTAGCATTAGCCAATTATGTGATGAAGGTTACCTTGTGAATTTTAGGAATGACGAGTTCTTAGTACACAATTCCAAGGAAGAGTTTATTATTTCTGCCCATAGGCAAGAGAATGTGTACACACTAAACTTAGAAGACCTTAGGATCCAAGATCTACCTTGACTTAGTGCAATGGAAGATCATTCTTGGTTGTGGCATAGAAGGTTAGGACACTATAACCTTAGGAAACTTTTCAAACTCTCTAAGAAAAGACTAGTTAAGGATCTACCAGAGCTTAGATTTGATTCTTCAAAAGTTTTTGATCCTTGTCAATATGGAAAGCAACATAAATCAAGTTTTAAATCAGTTGGTGAAGTCTCAACCACTGATGCATTATAGTTAGTGCATATGGATCGTTTTGGTTCAACACAAACTGGAAGAATTGGGGGAAAATATTATGTATTTGTCTTAGTTGATGATTACATTAGATTTATGTGGGTCTATTTTCTAACAAAGAAATCTGAAGATTTTTATTATTTTAAAAGTTTTAGAGCCCAAGTTAAAAATGAGAAAAACCTTCCTTTGATAATTATTCATAGTGATCATGGAGGAGAATTTCAAAATTCTTATTTTGAAACTTTTTTTAGTAGAAAAGGCATTACTCATAACTTCTCAGCACCCAGAACACCTCAACAAAATGGTGTTGTTGAAAGAAGAAATAGAATTCTTCAAGAGATAACAAGAACCATGTTGAGTGAATATTCGGTAGCCAAACATTTTTGGGCTAAAGTTGTAAGTACTTCTTGTTATAATATAAATCGTGTTTTGATTAGACCTTTTCTTAATAAAACTCCTTATGAGTTATGGAATGGTAGAAAACCTATACTTTCCTACTTTAAGGTTTTTGGTTGCAAGGTATTCATTCTGAATACTAAAGATAATCTACACAAATTCACACCAAAATATGATGAAGGAATTTTCTTAGGCTACTCCACAACTTCTAAGTCTTATAGAGTTTTCAATAAAAATACTTTTACTATTGAAGAAACAGTACATGTCAAATTTGATGAAACTGGTCCTTTTGTTTTTAAACAACCTCAACCAACATTTTCGGATGTGTTTTCAAAAACTGATTATCAACCTTTGTTAGAAGATCCTTCTAATAAGGAAAATGTTCAAGAAAATATTTCTAAATCATTTACCCCAGAAGACTTCCTACCCTATGTTTATGAACAGGTTTTACAAAACCCAAATCAGTTGTTTCTAAAGAATCATTCCAGTGATAGTATCATTGTTGATGTAAATCAACCTGTAAGGACTAGAAGTTACTTAAGAAATGAAGTTGAACATCTAGAATTCCTTTCCCAATTAGAACCAAAAAAGCATTGATGAAGCTTTAGGTGATGATGATTGGATAAAAGCTATGCAAGATGAGATAAATGAATTTGAAAGGAATAAAGTCTGGACCTTAGTTGAAATACCTAAGGAAACTTCTATTATTGGAGTAAAATGGGTCTTCATAAATAAATGTGATGAAAATGGAATCATAGTAAGAAATAAATATAGATTGATTGCTAAAGGCTATAATCAACAATAAGGAATAGACTATGAAGAAACCTATGCTCAAAAAGATAGACATGAATCTATTCATATTCTACTTTCCTTTATAGCATTCTTCAATTTCAAACTTTTTCAAATGGATGTTAAATGTGCTTTTCTTAATGGTTTTGTAAAAGAGGACGTTTTTGTTGAACAACCTCCTAGTTTTGAAGATACAAAACATCCTAAACATGTTTACAAACTTACCAAAGCTTTGTATGGACTTAATAAAGCCCCTCGAGCTTGGTATGATAGACTTACATGATTTTTGCTTCAAAATAATTATGTTAAGGGAAATGCTGGTCCAACCCTTTTTATAAAGAAAGATAAAAAAAATGTTTTGATTGTTCAAATTTATGTTTATGACATTATATTTGGTCCAACTCAGCAATCTTTAACTGATTCCTTTGTGGATCTAATGAAATCTAAGTTTGAAATGAGTATGATGGGTGAGTTAACGTTTTTCCTTGGTTTTCAAATTTCTCAAAAACCAGAAGGAATCTATATATCCCAATATAAGTATATTAAATATCTTCTTAAAAAGTATGGATATGAAAACACTAAGAGTATTAGTACTCCCATTGGTACCTCATACCCACTTGATCTTGATGAAGCTGGGAAACCAGTAGATCAAACATCTTTTAGAGGCATGATAGGAAGTCTACTTTACTTGACAGCTAGTCGTCCAGACTTAATGTTTTCAGTATGATTATGTGAAACATATCAATCCAATCCTAAGGAATCTCATTTAAAGGCAGTGAAAAGGATTTTTCACTACTTAAAGTGAACCATGGATCTAGGACGCTTTTACACTTCTGGAAATGATTTTGTTTTAAAAAGTTTTTCGAATGCTGATTTTGGTGGATGTAGAATGGATAGGAAAAGTACATCCGGAACTTGTCATTTCTTGGGAGATTCAATAGTTTCTTATTCATGAAAAAATCAACACTCAATAGCACTTTCCACTACTAAAGCTGAATACGTAGCAGTTGAAAGTTGTTGAGCTCAAGTGTTGTGGATGCAACACACACTCACAGACTATGGTATGAGTTTTACCAAAACACAAATTTTGTGTGATAATACTAGTGTCATTGCCTTAAGTAAAATCCTTTCACATCACTCTCATGAAAAACACGTAGATATTAGGCATCACTTTATTAGGGATCACACACAAAAAGGAGATATCATTCTTCAATTTATCGGAACACAAGATCAACTTGCTGATATTTTCACAAAATCTTTACCCTTCGATAGATTTGAATACATTAAACAGAAGTTAGGAATGATAACCGTAAGGTAATATTCCATGTTAACTTCTTGTTGAAACTAATCTCCTTACAGTAAGGACCTCCTTTTCATAGGAGTACATTTGTTTGTTATATTTCTAATTTTTTTTCATAGTCTAATTTTTTCGTAGTCTAAATTTTTTCATAGTCTAAAATTTTTCGTAGTCTAAATTTTTTTTCGTAGTCTAAAATTTTTCATAGTCTAAAATTTTTTCGTAGTCTAATTTTTTTTCGTAGTCTAAAAAAAATTTAGTCTTAAAATTTTCTTAATGAATATTTTTGTACTTAAAATTTTCGTAATATAGATTTTCGTACTTAAAATTTTCGTAATGAAGATTTTTGTACTTAAAAATTTCATAATAGATATTTTCGTACTTAAAATTTTCATAATGAAGATTTTTGTAGTTCAAAATTTTTCATAATGAAGATTTTTGTAGTTCAATATTTTCCGTAATGAAGATTTTTGTAGCTTAAAATTTTCGTAATGGAAATTCTTCGTAGTTTTTTTTGTAATGAAATTTTTTATAGTTAGATTTTTCGTAATAAAATTTTTTTAGTTTTAAAATTTTTTGTAGTCAAAGTTTTCGTAATAATTTTTTACTTGTTGGTATTTTCATCTGTTTTTAAATTTTTGTATTCTCTTTGCCTTGAATCCAAATTTTTTTTTAAAAAAAACCTCAAAAGATCATATTATATCAAAATTTCCTTCCAGCTATCATCTCAACCATCAGATATGATCATAAGGTTTCTCAACCGTTGGATTGAGTATGGAAGTTGAATTGTCACCTCAATTGCCTATATAAATGACCCCCCGATGGTTGTCCCGCATCGAAACTCAAGTCTTCACGTGCTGAAGCTCTTCCCTCCTACATAAGCCCGTTCTGAACTTCTCAGATCTTTCTTACTTCCGAATGTTTTCCAAAGTCTCCTCTCAGAAAGATATTTCAAATGTCAAACCAATCTCTGATTGGAAGATATACAGAGAAATGTTAGTTGATCTAAAGATTTTCACAAAGTATGATTCTATTATCTCTAAGAATATAAAGCCGAATGGGTGGGAAAGTGTTTTCCTTTCAAAACCAAAAGCTCAGGATTTGGAATATCCAGATTTGTTAATAGAATTCTATGAGTTAGTAATTTTCTTCAAGGAATAAGGGAGGAGTAAGTTTTCTTTCAAGTGTTATGGAAAGACATATTCACTTTCTTACACCAAGGCTGCAAGATTGGTTGGTATCCTTATAAAAGGGAAGCTGAGTTTTGTTCTCATAAGATTACTGATGTTCAAGGAAGTTTTATTAAAGAAAAGGCCATGGATTGCCTTAGTCTCTCATAAGTAAAGACTCCGAAGATTCTTCACCTGACTAAAAATTATCAGATTCTTGAATTGTGGGTTCAGGTATTCATCATACTGAGAAAAGGAGACAAGGATACTTTTAAGAAAAGTGATATGTACATTTTGGATTTCTTGGTAAACCTAAGGAAGATAAACTTGGTTAAGCATATTTTGGTTATGATTGAGAACATAAAGAATGGAAATATGAAGGCTCATATTATTATATATCCAGTCATTATTTCAAAGATTATTGTTCAGTGTCTAGAATCCTTCAAAATTCCTTGAAAATCTAAGTCAAGAAATTGAAAATTCATGTTTTTATGTGATGACACCCTGTGAAGGATGAAAATTGTTTTTTCTAAAGAATATGAAGAATTTTATGACTTTCCTGAAGAGGAATATGAAGATATTTCAAAGAAATAGGAGGTGGATGAGACCTCTAAAAAGGGTGGAAGGAAGGGGAAGTTGAAGGATGTGGAAGAGAAGGAAAAAACCCCAGTAGCTAAGGAAACCCAATCTGCACCACCGAAGCAGAAGAAGAAAAAAGCATGTCCTGATGAGGTTGTGGATAAATGGATAGAAGACAAGAAAAATCATAAATAAGGGGAGCCTAAGTTTGGAATGGACCCTACTGGAGAAAAATCATTGAGGGAGAAGGCATCTAAATAACTTGAGAAGAAAGAGAAAGAAAATAAGAAAAAGAAGAAGTTGTCTAAGGATGAAATAGTGCAATACCTTCTGAAGGCTACTGAGAAAGCTTCCAAGAATATTCTGGTGCCAGAATCATTCTTGATAGAACCTTTACCAGAGACTCCGGGAAATAAGTTTGTAATTCTGGAAAAACATCAAGAATAAGTAGAATAAGAAAAAGAAGTAGAAGAATAATAAGAAAAAGGTAGTGGTGATACTGAAGATTTGATAAAGAAAGTATAGGATTTTCATGAGAAGGAAAGTCCTTCTAAGAAATTATTATTCTGAACCTATCAAGATGAATCATTGAAACTTGATACTCCTATGAAGGATGAAGAGAAGGATGAAGATGAAGTAGACAAACCATCTTAAGAAGAAAGCATCAATAAATATTTCATTCACCCAGAGGATGCTGAGACAGGAGTTGAGAAGGAATAATTTGATGAAGACAAAATTATTCAGCTATCTGATAGTAAACATGACTCTCCTGATCAAGAGGAAGTCATTCCAAACGTTGATAAGGGAAAACAGGTAGTAGTTGATACACCTACTAAGGTTGTGGTAAAGAAGAAAGATGTCGGTGGTTCTTCAAAAAAGAAAGTTACTGAGTTAGAAAAAGAAACCTCACTAAGCAAAATTTCTGATTCGGAATTGTCCTCCCTTGGACATGATTTTATAGTCCAGTCTTTGAAGAAGCTTGTTGGTACTATACAAATATTTCCCAGTATAGACTCGAGGTTCCAGATGCTTCAACACAACTTAAATTAGAAATCAGATTCAATATCCATGGTTATGGATAAGTGCATCAAGCTTGAGGCCAATTTCAAAACCTTTTTCATTAACTACGAAGCCCACAAAAGATCTTGAAAGAAGAAGACCAGATGGTCAAAGAAAACTATAGAAGACATGAGAATTATTGATGAGTTCCAAGAAAGTTTCAAGGATGAATTTGACACCGAAGATGTGAAGACCAAGGATCTCACAAATAGCTTTGAGGAAAATCTAACTCTGGAACAGAATTCTCATATGCAAGAAGTGAAAGATCTGAATGGGGAGTTATATTTAGTTTCTCAGAGTTGGAAGAGGGAAAAAGATCTTAGAATCAAATTTGAAGAAAAATTTTCTAAGAAAGAATAAGTTCTAAAGGGACAGGAAAAATCTCTTAAGGATCAGGAAGAAAAAATCAAAGCCTTATAGAATAAAATTGAAGATCAGGATTAGCTTCTCAAACGTGCAGAGGAAGATCACAAGGAGCTCAAAACCATAGTGCAAAAGTTGATGCTGAAGAAGAAGGAAAGATAATCTTGTTCAATTCCAATATTTTGTTGTATTTCTTCCATGTATAAATTCTTCCAATCCCAATTAAATTTTTTGTTGCTCATATTTTTTTTAGTACTAATATTTTAGGTACCATATTTCTTTTTTCATTCCCTTTAATCCTTTTTAAAAATCAAAAAGGGGGGGAAGGAATGTTAAAATGAATACAAAGTAAAAGAAAAAATTTCCCTAAGTAAGGGGGGGTTCTTATCCAAGAATATTTTCATATACATTAAAATTCTAAGTATCAATTTGGAAATAAGGAATAGGATCCTTAGTGTTTCAAAATCCTAAAGGGGAGTTAGTTGTATTTATCATTTCCCATGTGTTAAGGGAGATAAGTTTTATTTTCAAAGTCCAGAAAAATATTTTCTAAGTCCTTATATTCTTTTTCGTAAGGATGTTTGTGCTTTCCAAAAAGGGGGAGATTGTTGAGTCAATAAGGTTTCCTTATGAATTTTACATTCCTTCCTCTTTTGAAAATCACAAACACTATATCTTAAGGCAAATTTTTTTCCCTATGTTTTGCATTCATAAGGAAATTTTCCTTCCCCAAGGGAATTTATCCTTACCATGTTTTAATTGTTCATATTATAATCTAACTCATTTTTCTTCTAAGTATAAAATTAGGTTTCATAAATAAAACCTCGGAATCTTATAAATTCTTAGATATAGAGAATTATGTTTTCAGGATCCAAATTCTGGTTCTGAATTCTCTGAATTTAGACTCTGTACTTTCTGAGTTCAGACTCTGAATTCTTTGAATTCGGACTCTGAACTTTCTGAGTTCAGATTCTGAATTCTCTGAATTCAGACTCTGAACTTTTTGAGATCAGATTCTAAATTCTCTGAATTCAAACTCCAAACTTTCTAAGTTCAGACTCCAAATTCTTATGAATTCATACTCTGAATTCTTATGAATTCAGACTCCAAATTTCCTTGAAATTCAGACTTTGTAATTCAATAGAATTCAGGTTCTAAATTATTTTGAAAACAGAATCCGAATATTAATGTATTATAGACACCGAATGGTTTTTTGGTTAGACTCTGAACTTTTATTTTTCCTTACATTCCGAAAAATGGATTTGGTTAAGCAACCATATTTTTTCTTACTCTTGTTTGAGTTATAAAACGATGTCGTACTTTCTGTTTCTAACCAAACGTTGTTTGAGTGACACATGTACAGGTCCCTCCAAAATTCAAGGAAAAAATGATTGCTGGAGGAGGGAGCTGACCGTTGAAGATGTGCCTATAAATAGGAGCTCATTTGAAAGAGCTCACAACGTTAACATTGATGAACAGTTCTATGAATCTAGATATTACATGTTGTGAATTGATTTCTAGATAGAGGCTTTCATGCTTTGTGCATACTGAACATCTTGTTCAGAATTGCTTCGTGCGACTCTGAATGTTTCTGAGTACATTCGAGGGTTTCTGGGGATAGGAAGACATAGGTGCCAACTACCTTGAAGTTCAAGGTCTTGTGGGGATAGAAAGACAGATTCTGATATTCATATCGAGGGCTTACCCTAGTGTGGGTAAGATAGACTTTCTTGAAATTATAAATCAAGGTACCTTTATCCAAGGTTGTTAGATACCCTTCTCTTTGGGTTAAAATATTTAATACTTGTTAATTATTTTGTTTCAAGTTTTTCACTACATTTTGGTTGTTGAGGAAAGTATAATTGTCTTATACTTTATTATACTTGTACTCTGATTTGTAAGATTCTATACGCTTTAAGGTAGAATCTTTATCTTTGTAAAATTTTCTTAAGTTTCATTTCTGGAACCATATTTCCGGAATCAAGCAAGTTTTTAGAACTAAGAGTTCTTGTGAATTTACCTTGTTTAACTTTGTTAAACATTACCATCTTTAAAAGTTCCAAATGAATTTTTTTAAAGTATACAATTCACCCCCCCCCCCCTCTTGTATATTGAGCATCTACATCATTATTTCGATACTACGATCAGTATCATTTTGATACTACAGTTCTCCCACTAACTTCTTATAAACACGTGAAAATATTTTGTTTTAAACTAATATTCTATGAACATTATACTTTTTTCAACCCATAAATGGATCCTTGAAACTTGAATTCCATATTGGATTTCATTGATGCCATCAACCTTTCTGGATGCATCATATAGACATATACCATAAAGTAACCTCCAAGGGAGATGTAATTGGTATCTGATGCTTAATATAATGATCATAGTAGCTATAAAGAGTAGACTTAAAATGGATTTAAGAATGATGGCTTGGTATAACCACTCAAGCCTAATTGGTACCTCATGTGTACCATCCATATATTTTTTATATTGAATACCCACCAATGAATTTACATCAACCGCCAAAATACAGAATGAATTTTAGTACAAATTATTCCTATTTTAATTCATAATAACTTTTCAATCATAGTTATCTTCAACTTATTACTTCTTGTAGGATTTATTATTCTTATGTAATAATATATCACCCATCACATTGAATATAAAATCAACACCATGGTTTTAACTTTCCTACATAATATATGTCTCTAGAATAATTTCTTACACTCACACTTGTGGAGTTTTTTATTATTATACCAATTTGTGCATCTGAAGCTAAGATTCAAATAAAATCTTTATTTCTCCCACTATCTCAAAATAGATGTTCCACCCTCATAGAAATATAGTTGGTATGATTTAATAACTTTTCTATTTTGGGGTTTTTAATGTCCTTGGTAGCAATAGTATCAATAACTAAAATGCCCTTTGTGTTTTTAATGATGTAAATTTGAAGATTTAACCATATTTACAAATGGGTCCCATCAAAACACCTGAGTCTATGACATAATGGACTTTCTTTGCATCATAACCTATATTATATTCATTAGTCTATATAGGTGAAATTTGGTTAGTTTTTATGATTCTATTATAAAAAATGTCTGGAAAGGAATCATGAAATTATACAATACAAATATAAGACTCTTTATCAATATACATTGTATCATCACCATCTCTGTGATGTGAATAAGGTAATGTGAATTTAGAAATAAAAACTTCACTATAGATTTAATAATCGATGAATACTTTGTTAATATATTCTTCAACAAATCCATTCATAGGATCATATGTATTTCACCAAGTTCATTTATTAATTTCATTTATTAATTTCATTTATCATTCCTAAAATTTTATGAAATTATTTTAATGAAAATTATATGAATTTACCTTTAGATTTACCTTGGAATAGTTCATGCCAGCAAGATTTAACTAATTTAGAAAACTTTATGGATTACCTTTATATCTAAATATTTATTAGTTTAAAACATAATTATGTCATATACCTAAGAATTTGAGCTCTAAAGAGTCTAAACATCATACTGGGTATATACATGAAAACTTATAGTTTCACTTAACTAAGAACTATCTTTCCATAACTTGGTATTATTCTTATAATAATATTCATTATTTATTGTCAATGTTGTATATTTATGATTCAATTATTACTGAAATCTTAATTAAGTGTATAAAACTATAACAACATTAATTTAAAAAGAAATATTATCTCATTATTTCTAACAGAATACTCAGATGAATGTATAGGTAACACTTAATAAAAAAATAATATTTTAACTTGAATCAATACTCTTATCAATCAAAAGTTTTTAAATTCCCACTACTAACATAAGAATCACCCTTTCATCCTCTAGTAGAATTAAAATTTACTTCTTGAAGTTATATTCTTATCCTGACTGAAATAGGAATCACCCTTCCTTAGCACCTGGGAGAACACACCTTACTTATTATAATTTTTTTATATACTTTTCACTGCTGACATAGGAATCACCCTTTATCAGCCATAGAGAGAACAAAATTTTCTTATTCTTGAACCAAATATAAATGTATTAAATACCCAATATATAAAATAGAAACATTATAATCCATGATGAATATATTTAAAGTAGATGAAATCACTTTATTCTTTTTAATTTCAATTCTTAAAATTGACCTTTCAATTCATATGAGAAGAAAATAGGATCTTGTTCACTACACTACCTCTAAACCTTTTTCTCATTGAAATATGTTGTAAAGGTACTATTTACTATAAAATAGTAATGGGATTTTTCAACCTTGGATTTCATTTTTTCACCATAAGGGTTATGAAACAAAGTTCACTATAACTCTTATTTACCTGGTGAAGATTTTTCAAATGATTCCTAAGTTGTTTAACCATACTATTCATCTCATAATATGAATAAAGAGAACCTGGAAGGTGAGGATGGTAATATGAGATAAATGGATAATTAAAAATCCATGTTGAAACCCAAAACTTACTAACCGGTCAATGTACTTCTTTATATTAAAGACAATATCATTAGCTAAGTATCCTATTCTAATTTAACCTAGTATAGTGTAGTGGAAATATCATTTATCTAAAGCCTCTCTTTATCCTTCTCAAGATATAGGATATGAGATATCATGGTATAGAAATTTGTAACCTTATGTTGTATTATCAATTATCCATACATGACTAATATTCTAATGTAATGGAAAATTGAAGCATCACCATAGGCATCCTTCTTTCCTTATATTTCACTGTGAGGTAGCTGAACAAGTAAGGGATTCTAACACATAGTAAAAATTTTCTGGTTGTAGTTCGGTGTATAAACACAAATACTTCCATTGGAAATATGTGCTAGTGAGGATAGGTTCCTTTTCTAAATGATTTCAATGTTACAATGATTTCTCTTTCCATAGTCAACATTAATTAAAAGAAAATTTGATTTTTATCTTGATTACTAAATGATTTTATATAATAAATTTTATTTATAATTTTATTGGTTTCCCACTATTTTACTAAAACCTAATTACCCTCACCATTGGTTTCAAAATACCATTTTGAGTGTATATTCTATTAACAAGGATCCATATTCCCCTTATCACAACCCAAGTGAGGTCCTGGTTAATTACTTGAAGGTATTTAGGAAGAAGGGTCTTTTACAACTGTATTAACTCAAGGCTCCTTGGTCCGTTGAGTAGACTCCGCAATCCAGAAATCATGTGTTCATATTTCCTCAACACTCACCTCTAAATTTACACCAAGTCTATAAAAGGATACTTATCTTGATGTGAATTTGGTTAATTCAACCCAAACCCTTCTTTATAACTCCCCGCTAAATGGTAGTGTCCCAATGAGGGTTAGATCAATCACTATAATCTAATGGTTTCATTCTAAATTTGGTAATGGAAGGCTATACTAACTTAATATTTATATTTGATGGATTTTATATTTTATGCATAAATTTCCCATTTTATCTTATTAAATACATGTTAATATTAAGTGAATTTTACTTAAGTGATTAACCATGTATCGATAAAATTATGCATAATACAATTTTATTTTAATTTTGTCTTGCATACTTATTATTTAATTCTTTTTATGTGATTACATAAAAAACATCCATATAAATAAATAACCATGAAAGTGACAGAAATAAAATAAATAAAGTGGAATGATCATGACCTTTATCTAATGTCTTGTTTATTTAGAAAAAAATGAATGAACCCTTTTAACCTGGGAGGAAAACTCCTTGAACCTTCACTGGTTTGAGTTTTAGCATCCCTCCTTGGCTTCTATGCACCTCCATAGTTGGTTTCACCTCAGCTCCAGACTTAGACCTCCTCCAATCACCTAAGAACTCCTTCTTATTACATAGGCATTTATTCACACATAGGTGAGGGGAAAACAAAGGATGGGTTAAGGGGGTACATTAAATAAACCATAGATATGTAGGTCCATACATAATAAAGGGGAGGTAATGATATGTAGGCCATCATTTTAATCTAATAATAATAATTGGAAAATTCATGCAATAAATTAAATTAAAAGAAATAAAACACACATAGTTTTGTTTAAGCTCATGATCATCCATAACATGCAACACATACACATTTTAATAATAACTAGTAATCATTTTAATTATTTCACAAACCAACATGGGTTACCTAAACCATCTGTGACTCAAATCAGTCATGAAATGGTCCAAAGGGCATTACTGATCCCTAAGGGATGGAGGGAAACCTTCCACCTCCCTATGACACCTTTCCCTTACCTACATCAAATGTAACATGATCTACATACGCCCAAAGGTGTATGAAAGGTGTGATAAAAAGATCCTAGTGGGATCCCACCAAGTGTTTCATAAGAAGACTTTATAAAATAAACTAATTATGCTCAGAGAATTTAAAATAGGTCATGAGGTACAATTTAACATAATAAAATATCCCTTTCATAATTTAATAAATCATCCCACTAAACAGGTTTCTAAATTATTTCAATACACACACCAATAAATAATTTCAAAGATAACTAGTATAGAAAACAATCCCAAGAGAAAAAACAATTCTATTTCAATAAGGATCTTTATTCCATTATCGTGATCAGTAGGCCAAATGATGTGCACATTACCCTATTAGAATAGGTTTGTGGGGTGAGATTATTCTCCCAAGAGTATATCCTTTTCACAACTTAGGAAACCCGGTACACACATTACCCTAACAGAATAGGTCTAGGGGGAAATAGTTTATCCCTAAGGATGGCTCTCTACCTCATTATTAGTCACATTTGGGCTTACTGTAACAATATCATATAAGGTAAATTTATCTTTGAAACCATTCATAACATACTTTTAAAACCATTTCCATCAAAAAAAAATAGGATATTCCTTTTCTAAAACCATATTTAAAACCACCGTATTTTATTAAAAGCATTTTCAGGCCTTTAACCAACTTTAGAAATCAATTTAAAATAGAAATCAAGAAAGGTTCATGTCACAAAGTTGAACCATGAAACCACCAACATTGAAACACTTGGCATTAACAACACCCACAGTACACAATAATATAATATAAGATAAGAGTCATAGTAATAAATAAGGGATCCTAGAAAAAGAACTCCCAATCATTATTCTCTAAATTGACATGATCTAAAACAAATAATACCAAACAGAAACTTACCATCCCAAATCTTGATCAACGCACCATGAGGATTCAAAATTCGATCAAAATCCATTAATTATCAAAATAATCTAATATTAATTAGACTAGAAACCTAGATCAATGATTCACATTGTTTATGAATCCAAACTATATAGAAAATCATGTGAAATTAGAATAAGAAGGATATCCAAGACCAAAATGGAGATCAACTTACCAAGAGAGGAACACAGGTTTGATTAGTGCTTTGATTCACAAAGGAATTTAGTGGAGAGATCCAATAATACCTTAAGAGATTATCTAAGTCAAATTAATTGAATTTGAGTTGAAGGGGTTTTATTTATAATTAAAATGAGAATTTTGGGTGATATAAATACAATACTACCCCTAAATTTTTTGACATAAAATAGCATCACCGGCTGGCTGGTGACTTCTGTGGAAATGAAGAAGATACCATCTGGTTGTGCAGGTAGAATTCATGCACCTATGGACACCCCAAAATCTATACAGTGGGATTCCTATAAAAAATCCCTACTACCAGCCTTCCATCGGATGGACGGTGGCCCTCTCCAGAAATCCAATGGACTACATGTATCTCTTCCAGTTATAGGTTCAAGTACACACCAACACCAACCACCTAGTACACCTCTTGAAACCTTAAACAAGAAACAAATCCTCACCCCTAACCCTTTAAACCAACCAAAACCAGTTGAAACAAAAGGAAAAATATAGAAAAGTCCAAGGAGGGAAAGAAAAGGAATAACATGAAAAGTGTGATATCTATAAATGAAATGAGGATGTTATAAGCTAGTAATAATTTCAATTAATTATTATTTATTAAGATAAAACTACCTGAATTAATTCAATTAATATCAAATTAATTAATTTATTATATTATATTATCTTAATAGTCCATTTGAATTGTCATGTAAGTCCATCTACTTTTATTAAGTGTGTGATATTTACTTGGAGGAAACACATAATATAGTTCTTAATTTAATATAGAATTAATTACACATTTTATATTCTTTAAACCATTTCCATACAACATTTATATTGGTTTAATACTATAATTAATTTTACTTCTATGTAAATTAATTAATTACACCATGTGTGCATTAATAATATACCATGTGTTAATTAATTGTGCCATGTGTGAATTAATTACACCATGTGAGAATTAATTAATTGCAATTCATGTGAATTAAATACATCATGTGTGAATTAATTACACACATTTTGTGAATTAAGTATACATCACATGTAAATTAATTACATATTACATGTTAATTAATTACACATTATGTATATTACATCGTATGTTAATTAATTAAATGACCACCGCATCATTTATATTAAATATACTACATTTTTATTAATTACTCAACCATAGAGTCATGAATATAAAATACACCACATATTTATTAATTAAATAGCCACTTCATCATTTTTATTAAATAAACTATGTGTGTATTAATTACATGACCACTGCATCATGTGTATTAAATACACCATGTATGTATTAATTGCATGACCACCACATCATGTGTATTAAATACACCAAATAAGTATTAAGTATACAACCACCACTCTATGTGCATTAATTACTATGTTTCTCCTCTATCAGTCTCATGTGTCATGTAATAAACACATGACACATCTTTGACCATATAGATTTTTTCATTTATGTTGTGAAAACATGTCTACTACACAATGTTTACACTATATATATACCATGTAACCCAACAAGTTGTGTGCCAGTCTGGACATTAAAAATGATACATGTAATAAATACATCACATGTTGACTCGATGTGGAAAGTTGTGTACCCTTTTTTTCATCCAGATTGGGTGAAATTGACTACACAATGTGCAATCCATGTCAACCATCCAAAACTATGACACCTCTCAATGGATTCTGTTGAATTTTTATTCATCTATCTTTAACATTTTCTTGGTTACATTAATTTGAAACCTGGTATATACAATCCAAATTAAGAAAAAATAAACTAGAAATGAAAACTAACATCAAATGTGTATAGATTATGAAAACATAAACAGTTATAAAGAATTATTTGACCACTTTGATACCACTTGAAAGTTATGGCGGGCATAGTGGAAGTAAGTAGGAGTCAAGACCGAAGAGATTCTCATCAACTTATTTAATAATAACCTGAATAAATAGATGAATGTGTGTTAAAACTTCTAGACAGGGGATCTTTTCTCATATTATTTATAATTAATTTATAGGATAAAACAGTTACCTGACATGAAATTATTTCTTCATTGTTGAATAAGTACTTACCTTATTGGAATATCATTATTGTTCTAGAGGAATCAAGGGTATATTCTCTCTATTAGTGATCAACATGTGTTTCATTAACCTTTAATCATCATCATAGAATCCTCTAGGTGTAAGCATAAATGGTTCTAATGCTTGTGTAAATTCATTTTTGATCATAGATTAATCCTTTGAGGTGAGAATGAATTACTCTGGTAAAGGAGGAAATTTATCTATGTTCTTCAGAGAATTTTAGGGAGGATATCTATAGGGATTGAGATAATCCTCTATACAACTCATTATGCACAAAAATTAAAATGTGGCTCTAGTTTTAGAAAATTTTATAATCAGGTTTAAATATAGCTAGGGTTAGAAAATAATAATTACACAAGTGCCCTTATTATTTTCTTAATCTCGGTGAACCCCATATATAAATAATATTATTATTATTATTTACTTGATATGTTCTAAACTCATGGATAAAATAAATATTATTTCCTTGAATAAATAATTTAATATTTATTCAAATAATTTTTAATGTGACATTTCTCATCAGGACACTAAGCTCGATTCACCAATCCTCCTCAATATTTATTAGACCTTGAATGATGACTATTTATTTAATTAAATAAATATCATTACATTATTTTTTAATAAATAAATAAATATTATATTCACAAAAATAGCCGATAAATATTTATTAAATATTTATGTAATCAAATAAATAAATATTTGTTACCTCACGAATAACCAAAATAAATAAATATTATATATTCACATGATTAAATAAATAATTACCTAGTGAATATATATTTATTAAATATTTAACTCACGTATATATTCTCTTGAATAACTGATGACTAGAAATTTTCAATCAAACTAACATAAATAATTAGTATACCACATATAGGAATAATATCTATCTAACATGTTAAATTTATATAGAATTTAACTATGGTTTTGAATATACTTAGTGTGTGACCATCTAAGCCCCTTTCTTAATGACATTGAGCTACACCACCTAAAGTAAAAGATTAGTATGACACCCCTGATTTCAATTAATTTACCCTTGTTTTATGTATTTTGAGATTATATAATGTTTTGGTTTTGTTTTAAGGATTTTTGGTAAGTTTTAAATGGGTTTTGGTGAGAGTTCTAGTTGTTTTGGTAAGGTTGCACCATAGAGATTGGGATGAGGAATATACCTTTGGTCATTGTGGAATAAGAGTGTGTACTATGGTATAGGGTGATAAGAGAGGGATTTACAAAGTACTTCCCATTTGGACATGGGTTCATGATGGGGAATGGCTATGATTTATCTTGGTCAGTCATTATTTTGTGGAGTGGTGGCTACAGTGTGGGTCTTTGGTGGTTGTGGAATGGAGACCACAGGTTATGGTATGGGGGGAACGAGGTGAATTTTTTTCACCTCTGTCAATTTTTTCACCCTTATGGAATAAGGGTGGTCTGTATTGTAAGCTATTTTTGGTTGTACCATGGTGTATGGGGTTTCATTGTATCCCCTCCCCTGAATTATAGGATCTACAACATAGCATACCCCATGTTTTTCGGACACGGTATTGACCAATCTAGTTTTGGCATGGTACCTTGAACTATTTCATGGCCTATATTATCTCAGTATGTCTATATTTTAGTCCCTTTTCCATGTCTTGGTGTGGTGGTTCTCATACCGGACTCCTTTTTATTTTAATTGGGACTAAAGACCTAAAACCCTCATTAGTCTTCTAATCTTCTAAGGTCTCAAACTCTTCTTCCTCCCTAGGCTCCTTTGGTGATTCCCTTTGATGTAAAAGTGAATTTTGGAAAAATCAAAGTGCGTTGGATATCTAGAATCATTATTAAGTCCTTTTTCCCACTCATTATTCCATCTTCATCTTAGATATACTCTCCCCCTCTCACTTAGAGCCATAAATCTATTTCGTTATAGATAGATCTATATGCTAGGATGTAAATCTTAGTGCATTTTATTGAATCTTTTAAAGAGAAGTTATTGTGAACCTGGATCTAGAAGATCTAAGTGTCTTTCTTCATTTTCTCCAATCGTTGAGAGGTGGGTGGCTTATCTCTCATATCCACTAATTAATAACTTTAATGCTTAGTTTTGATTGAATTTTTTTCTTGAAATTTTTGTCCAACCCTTGTGTGATTCTAGAAGGAAACCTATTTTGGTTATGGCTTTGGTAATTGTGTAAATTGGATTTATTTTTAAGAAAACCCATTTTATAATTTTAAAATGACGGTTTTAAAATTATGGTTTTGGTTTTGATGCATGAAAGTCATTTAATGAAATTTTTCAAGAAAGTTTTGGTTTTATTTGAAATGGTTTGTCATGGAATTTGGAATACATGGTTATCATGGGTTCATTTATAGATGTGACCCTAAGAAATGGGTGTGTTCCATTGGGTCACCTAGATATTAGTTACCTTATGATGACTTGGTGGATCGATGAGAGACCGTTCATGAGCATGTAACTTTAAACTTGGCATGCATGTTTGGGTGTGTGGGTGTGAACACAAGAATGGGTGTGCCAAATTATGAGAAATGATTCAAAGGTTTTGTTTATTGTTTTTCATGGAACTTGATTTTGGTTTTGTTATAAATTGTTTAGATTATTTTAATCTATTTTATATAAAATTTGATAATTGTTTCTTATCCTAGTGTCATGATTTGGTAAGTATTTGAGGAAATCATAATAAGGTTATACTCACCCCCTTCTTTGGAACTATGGTGAATTTAAAGATATCATCTACTAGGATATAGGTAAAGGGATGTTATCATATTTTTCTAGTTATGTGTCTTGATACCATGGGTATGGAAAGTGGAGTTGAATCTTGGATCTAGTTTAGGTGTTACTTGGGAGGATTCCACTTTGGTGTCTTTAGGTTTTATGGTCTTTTAGTTATTCTTGGTTATGTATTTTGTTTTTGTTGGTACTCTGGTATTGTTGTTTACTTTTGGATATGTCTTTAATTGTTTTGTTTACCCATTTATCATATATTTGAGTTGGATGTTATCTTTGGTAATGCCAGTTGTTTTATTTCAAAAGGGAAAATCATCCCCCATTGTTATTTGAATCCCTTGGAATTTATTTTCATCATTTAGTGTCTTAGGGATGTCACCTAATTCTAATAAAACCACTATCACTTATCAAGACAATTTGGATGGATAGGATGTTACAAATGGTATTCGTCTTGGTCAGTTTGTCTATCTCTTGGGATGGTAGCAAGAATATAGGAATTTTGAAACTTGAAATTTATAGCTTAAAATATGTAGCTAAACTTTTTATGTTTAACTTCAAGTTACCGAGGTGTTTGAGTACAAAAGTGTTCTAAAACATGTCAAGGTGTGTTATCATCTCATTATCATGGGTTTAGTCGATGGGTGTTACATGGCATGCATTTTTAGTGAGAATTATCACTAGGAAATTATTTATCATTTTGAGTTTAATGATTTGTGAAAAATGGTAAAAAATTTTGATTTATTAAAATTATTATTGCTTATGGTAATTTGGAAAACTTTTTTAAGACTTTATTTGTTAGTGAGTGATGACTAAAATGTGAGTTGTTCTAATTATATAGAATAATACCAGTTAGACACCGTAAGAATCGACATGAAGAGGCTATAGAAAATGTGGTCGCACCTAATACATAGGTGAACCAAGAGTTGGCCTAAAGAATTGTTTATGATTTTCAAGTTGTATAAAAAGGAAATAGGAATGATGAACCTTGACAAGTGAACCACTCCATTCAGTTTAAAACACATAACCCACCCATCTTTGAGGGTGATTCCGAGCCTGAAAAAGTAGAGGTGTAGTTGAACCGGAAGAACCAAATATTTGAATTCTTGAGAATACCAACTGAGATGAAAGTGAAATTCGTGAATTATATGATGGAATATCTTTCAAACCAATGTTGGGACTTGTTTTTCCAAGATAAATTCAACCAAGGCATTACATGGGAGGAATTTTGAATAATTGTTCAATAAAAAATTCTATCCTCACACATTCAAAATTGCATGAACAACTGATTTATTTAGTTTGAAATAAGATAATATATTAATCATGAAGTACATGGCTATGTTTATGAATTTATTCCTCTTTTCCCTATAAGTTATTGCTAGTGTGTCCTTTAAGGCATGCATCTTTCAGTCTAGATTGTGACTAGAAATTCACTCTAAGATAGTCGTTCTATGTATTATAAACTATAAAGAAATAGTAAACATATTAACAGTGGTAGAAAGAGACACTTTAGAAAATTATGCTAGAGGGAGTATGTTTATCACCATGGGGAATGGTGGGAACTCAAATGTTGGGAATAAATAGAAGAGGGATACATAATTACAAGGTGGTGGATGGAATTAGAATCAAACATGAGATCAGTTAATTTCCCTACACGGATGAATATAAATACTATTTTTTTCCAATGTGGATCTACTTCCCATAAGAAATGACATTTTATGGAATCACCTAGAGTATTTCATAACTATAATAAAATGAGACATCTTCAACATTATTATTGAAGTGCTCAAAATTCTGGTGTTGGAGATGTGACTCAGGTTTCTCAGACATCCTATGCTTTGATAGGGTGATCTTGTCAAAATAATTCTCATCCTCAAAACCAATAAAGTTAAGGTGATTCCAAGATCACCATGACTCCTCGGGTCAGGAAATCTTAGCAAGGAAGGAAGGAATAGAGAGGATCTACTAAGAAACTATATGGCATTGAGAATATGATTATAGATAATCAATATAGTCCTTCTATAGTGATAGGTATGATTATTTTTAATTCTACCCTTATGGAATCCTTGTTTGATATGGGTGAACCCCACAATTTTATTGTTTCTTCTGTGGTTGATCGTATGGGTTTACAAGTTGATATGATTCCTTCATTTTTGAAACTATATACACCTCTAGGACAACAGGAGTGTTGATCCTTTAAATGTGTATCATGTTAAATAATAATCGATGGGGCCAAAGTGGTTTGGGATTTATCAGTTCTAGAGATGGATATCTATGACCAGATTTTAGAAATGGATTAGTTGACATCATTCAAATCCCACATTGACTGTTATGTCTAGAAAGTCAATTTTACATCTATTGATGGTGTACAACATCTATTTAAAGGGTATTGGGATGTAAATGCAAGTATAGTAGGAAATTTGGTATTGGTGGTTGGTAATATATCTTATCAGTTGGTATTGGTTACCTTAGAATTTGTGGATGAGATCAGATATATATATTTTATAATTATTATTAACTAATTTCTTAATGTTTTTTCTAATAATTACTCTAGGTTTCCACCAAAAAGAAAATTAGAATTTGTGATTGATCTTCTTCCAGGGACCATTCATATTTCACTTTCATCTTATAATATAGAATCGACAAAATTGATGGTATTTAAGGTTCAACTAAAATAATTATAAATTAATGGGTTCATTTAACTGAGAACATCCTTATGGGAAGTACTTGTTCTTTTTATAAATAAGTTAGATGTAACTCTTATTATTTTTGTAGATTATCATAAGTTTAACCAAGTTATGATAAAGAACCGATATCCTCTTCCATGCATTGATTATTTTTTTGATCAATTGATGGGAGCCTAGTGGTTCTATGAAATTGAATTATGATCAAGATATCACTAAATACAAGTTCAGAAGGAGGATATTCTAAAAATAGCTTTTTGGAGCCGTTATGGCCATTATGAATACATGGTTATTCCCTTTAGTCTTATAAATACACCATTGGTATTTATGGAATTAATTAATTGAATATTTCATAGGTATATTGATTCCTTTATGGTGGTTTTCATTGATAATATTCTTGTGTATTATGGGGAAAAAGAGAATCGTGAGAAACACTTGGTTGTAGTATCGGTCATCTTACAGGAACATCTTCTTTATGATAATCTTTAAAAGTTTAATTTCTAAATACAAGAGTTTTGTTTCCTTGTTCATGTAATTTCTAAAAAAAATAGTTTCATTAGATCCTAAAAAGATATAAGTTGTTATCACTTGGAAACCACCAAAGAATATTTTTGAGATATGCAGTTTCATTGGCTTAGTAGGATAATATAGATGCTTCATTCATGATTTTTCATGTCTTTCCTTACCAATGAGATCTTTGAAAAGGAAAGGTGTTCCTTTCCAATGGAATGAGTAGTTCCATAAATATTTCCAAGAATATAAGTTTCAGCTGACATCAATACCTATCCTTATATTTCTAGAGTCAGGATAGGGGTATGTGGTCTACCATGATGCATTGGAAACTAGATTGGGTTGTGTTCTCATGCAAAGAGATCATGTCATTGCTTATATATCATGACAGTTATTGGTTCATGATAAGAACTACCCAACACATGATTTGAAATTTGATGTTTTATTTCATGCCTTAAATACATTTCATCATTATCTTTTTGGTGAGAAATTCATGGTGTTTATGAATCATAAAATCTTGAAATGCATTTTCTCACAAAGGGAATTGAATCTAAGGAAACATAGATGGATGGAATATCTATAAATGTTTGACTCTAACTTTATGCATACACAAGGAAAAGGAAATTTTGTATCATATGTGTTGATCAATAATTCATATAACCAGTTGGGTAAAGAGGATTTAGATTAATGGTGGTTGATGATAGTCATAGCTAATATGAATCTAGATTGCACTGAGCAAGGTGATGTTGCAGTTTTATTTTAGTTTCTCTTATTCCTGATTTGGTTGAGTAGGTTAGATATTCTCAAACATTTGATCTAGAATTTTTGACAATGAGTTCAAAACTCAATGGTGGGGAGACCATTGAGGGATGGATTCTAGATGGGATATCTATGTTGTAGTTTAGAGAATGGATTATGGTCCCTCTAACCTATCAAGAAGAGTTTCTTTCTACATGCAACCATTCAATATAAGATGTTCATCTTGTAATCCAAAAGATGTATAAATCACTGAGATCATGGTTTTGCTGGGATGGAATAAAGAAGAAAGTGGTGGAGTTTGTTTCGAGATGTATCACCTATTAGTAAGTTAAGGCAGAGCACCAATGAACAGCTGGTATGTTACACTCTTTACCAATTCATGTGTGTAAATGAGAGTAAATAGCTATGGATTTTTTGACAGGTATGCTAAGAATGGTTCAAAAACATGATTTCATCTGGGTGATTGTGGATTGGCTCACAAAGTAAGCTCAATTCATCTATATTCATGAATCCAATATGGTGGAAGATTTGTCTAAAATATACATTGGGGAATTTTTGAATAAGTGTGGAATTATTTTTTGAATTGTGTCTGATAGGGACCCTAGGTTCACATATTGGTTTTGGAAGTCCCTACAATAAGACCTTGGAACCCAGCTGACCATGATAAAATATTATCATTCTCAAATGAATAGACAATCCAAAAGGATGATCCAAACATTAGAATACATGATTATAGCATGTGTGATGGATTTTGGATGAGTATGGGAGGATCACATACCATTAGTGTAGTTATCATATAATAAAATTTATTAAGACTTAATACATATGGCTCCTTTTGAAGCATTGTATGGATTTTCTTATCGATATCAACTTTTTTTAGTGGAAACATGTGATACTTCACTTATCAGACATAGCCTATTACATGAGACAATGGATAATATTTATATAATCATGAAGAGAATGGTGATAGGTCAGAGTCATCAAATATCTTATGAAAATATTCATCAACAACCATTGTCATTTGAGGTGGTCAGTCATGTTTTCTTGAGAATATATCCAATGACATGGAATTGTCATTATGGTAAACAAGGAAATTTGTAACATCAGTACATTGGCCCTTTTGAGATACTCGAATGGGTTGGTGATTTGGAATATCGATTGTTATTATCTCCAAATTTCAATTCTGTGCATAAGTCCTTTCATGTATCTCAATTAAAGAAAAACCAACTTGACCTTAACCATGTGATTTTATGGGACCATATTGATATTTAACTGTATGATATATTGTTTCATGTGCCGGTATGGATTGTGGATAGTAAAGATAATATCTTTCATGGGAAAACTATTGGTTTAGTATGGGTTTTATAGAAGCATGGTCAGATTCAGAAATAGACATGGGAGCATGAAAAGGGAATGCATGAGAAATTTATTGATCTCTTCCAAAATAACAATGGTTTTATACTTTTAGAGGATAGAAATACCAATGGTGGGGAGAATTTAACACCCCATTTTCAGGTACTTTACCCATATTTTATTTATTGTGAAATTATATAATGTTTGTGTTTAGTTTTGAGAGTTATGGTAAGTTTTTAAGGGGTTTTAGAGAGAGTTATGGTTATTTTGGTAAGGATGCATCGTGGAGCATAGGTTCGTGGCATAGCCCTTTGGTTGTAGTGGTGTAAGAGTGTGTATCAAATCAAAGGGTCCTGATATAGGGATTTACAAGGTAATAACCATTTGGACATGGTTGCGCCATGGGGAAGGGCTATGACATAGCCTGTTCAGGTGTTGTTCCATGGAGTGGTGTTTTCGGTGTGGGCCTTTGATAGAAGCAGCATGGAGACCACAAGTTATAGTGTAAGGGACTTTAGGTGAATTTATTATGGCTCTGCAAATTTTTTAACCCTTAAGTTGTAAGGGTGGGCTATGTAATAATCCATTTTTTGGTTATTCCATGGTTTAGGGGGGTGCGTTGTTGCCCCTCCACTAAATTTTAGGATATGCAGCACAATAAGCATCGTGTTTTCAAGATGTGGTTTTGACCAAGTCGGTTGTGGAATGGTACCTTACCATGTGTCATGGCTTGTATTATCCTATTGTATCTTCATTATGGCTCCTTGGATGCATCGTGGTGTAGTATTTCTTAGATCAGACTAATTTTTATTTTAATTGGGATTGAATAACTAAAACCCTCATTGGTATTCTAATATTCCAGGGTCTCAAACTCCTCTTCCTCCCTAGATTCCTTTTCAATTTCCTTCAATATAGAAGTAACTTTTGGGAGAATCAAAGTGCGTTAGATATCTAGAATCATTGGTAAGTCCTTGTTCCCTCCTGTTTTTCCTTTTTATTCTTAGATATACTCTTCTCCTCTCTCTTATAGCCATATATTTATTCCATTATGGATAGATCTATGTGCTAGGATGAGAATCTTGATGATTTTTTTTGGATCTATTGAAGGGAGGTTGTTATGAACCTAGATCTAGAAGATCTAAGTGTATTTCTTCATTTTCATCGATTGTTGAGAGGTGGTTGGATTCTCTCTCATTTTATATATTCTATAACTTGGAGGATTAATTTTGATTAAATGTTTTGTTTTAAATTATTGTGAAAACATTGTGTGATTCTAGAAGGAACCCCGTTTTGGTTATAGATTTTGTAAGTATGGAAATTGGATTGATTTCAACAAAAAACCTTTGTTTATAATTTTAAAATGGTGGTTTTAAAATTATGGTTTGGTTTTGTGCACATAATTTTTTTGGTGAAGTTTTTTCAACAAATTTTTTGTTTTATGTGAAATGGTTTGGTATGGAATTTGGCATGCATGGTTGGTGTGAGTTCATTTGTGGATGTAACCCTGAGGAAGGGGTGTGTTCCATTAGGGAACCTAGATGTTGGTCACCTTGTGATGACTTGGTGGATCGATGAGAGACCAATCGTGAGTATGGAACTGTCACTTGGCATGCATGTGTGGGTTTTTGGGTGTGAACATAAGAAAGTGTATACTAAATTATGAGAAATTATTTGAAGGTTTTGTTTATTATTTTCCATGTAACTTGTTTTGGATTTGATATAAACTATTTAAATGCTTTAAAACTATTTTATATAAAATGTGCTTACTGATTATTATCCTAATGTTGTTAGTTGGGAAGTCTTTAGTAAAATCCTACTGAGTTTATACTCACCCACTTCTTGAGAATTATGGTGTATTTTCATATTTCATATACTGAGATACAGGTAAAAGGAAGATATCATATTTTTCTAGTGGTGTGTCTTGATACTGTGGGCATGGAAAGTGGGGTTGGATCTTGGAGTTAGTTTATGTGTTTCTTGGGATGATACCACTTTGGTGTCTTTGGGTTTTATTGTCTTTAATTCTTCTTGGTTATGTCTTTTGTTTCTATTGGTACTCTGATATTTTTGTTTACTTTTGGATATATATTTGGTTGTGTTGTTAACTCATGCATCATATAATTGAGTTGGATGTTATCTTTGGTAATGCTAGTTGATTAATTTCAAAAGGTAAAATCATCCCCCATTTTTATTTTAAGCCCTTGGAATTTATTGTCATACTTAGGTGTCTTGGGGATGTCACCTAAGGACAATAACACCACTGTCACTTCTCAAGCCAATGAGGAGTATAGAGATGTTATAGCTATCATCTAAAAACATTTCAAGGTTCTCATAGAGAAATAAATGAATATTGTAATGACATACAGCCTCTTAAAAATATACATTGCATAATATAATCTATTTATTTTGAAATCTCTAATCAAGCAGGTTGCATGTTGGTATCATCAACCTATGTACTCGATGTATTTTTCTTTGAATTTCCTGAAATGGACTTTTCAATAGAACACCAAGGCCTTGGACTTAATAAGGAAGTTCCATTTCCATCAATGTTCCTGAGATATCAACTTCCATTAAAGAAAATAAGGGACAAATCCTTTCTCACATTATTCATTAATACATATAGCTCATGGTGCACCCAATGTATCCTACTTCTCATGAACATATGTCATCATGGTTTTAGTTAGTACATCCAAGTACATGACTCATAATACACATTAATAATATTATTAAAGTCTAAGGACCATTACACATGCTAGCAGATAGGAACATCCAATTACACATATAAATGTGGATTTTCTATTAGCGGTTCATGTTCTCATAATCTCATGCACTAAATATTACCAAGGGAATACACCATGAGAAAGTGTCTCAAATTCCTATGAGTCTTTTCCCCTAATAGCTTGTATCATTTATGTCCAATAAAATGATATCATCTAGTTATAGAACATATATTTAAGAATATTATCCTTGAACTTCTAGGTTATCATCATAGCATGGAACTGTTATGACCCTTAAATATGACAGTTACCCTTAGAACATTAATTAATATTCAACACCAAGAATATTATAGTTGTATAATGTGAATAGTAGTTGTTTTTATGGAACCAGCTTCAACAGTAATATCATTTTTAAAAAAGTATAAAGATGTTAATAATACATAATCAGAGTGGAGAATGAGATTTATAAATATTGCAGATAATAAGGTAATTGAAGAATAATAGAGAATTCATATATACTTATATTGATATATTTACCCCTTCTTGAAATAGGTTACTTTGTAAATAAGGATTTAGGTTTCCTTATTGGGACTAGAAGATACCAAACATGAGAGATTGGTTTAGAAGAAGACATTTTGGTTGGTATTTAAGAGTATACCAAATGAGGGAAGTGGTTTCGTATGGGTATAGGAAGGGTCCTTTTATAGAAAAATTTGAATTGCATATGTGTAATTTTTCATTCCATAATGGTTAAGAAAGGTCATTTTAACAATACAAGTGGTCTGTGAGTGGAAAAAAACTAAGGAGGATCAATATTCCATCCATTATAAACTCATATTTTTATGTTATATGTTTTATACATTACTTTAATCATATGTTGTATTTTACTTGTTTTACATTTTACTGATGTCATTCGTTATTCACTCTAGTAACATCATTCACTCTAGTAAATTTTTTCACTAAAAATGAAGTTGTCCCTCTTACCTAATTTCAATACCTTTATTCAAAAAATGAAATCCATTTTATCAAATTTAATATTTAAATGTGTCAAATTAAACTTTTAAATAAAAATACATACTACTTTAGAAAAAAAAATCTTGAATAAAAACAATTTCTTATATAGGGAATTATTATATTTTACATATTATTGTTCTTTATTTATTTAATATATGTTAAATATTTATTATTAATGTTGAATGTATGATTTATAATACATTATTCATTTCAAAAAAAAGGATTATATCCCCATTATTTTCAATATACCTATTAGTTATATGTATTCTCAATGGTCATATATATATCCAATGGTCATATTATGTTATATTTACCTTTTTCACCCCTATATATAACCTCACATAGCTTTATAAAATTTATTCATACTATTTTTTTTATTTCTCACTCAAAATTTCTATTATATTTTGAATGTTGTGCCTTTTTTACATAGTTATAATTGGCAGTATGATCTTCAAGGAAAACCACAAGGATGAATATTTCATGTTCATGGCATTTATATTTACTTATGATTTTATTCCTCTTATAATTTTCATAATGATGTTTCATATTACTTTCTCATTATGTAATAATGTTTATCTTGTATTATAATATTTTATCTTAATAAAATATTTCATTTGTTCATTTTAGTTTGGTGTTGTGTGTGAAACAAGTTGTTTGATATATTCATGGAATAAAAATGTGGAGTGCTACATATATTGTCAAGTATTCAATGATTTGGATTATCATACTTGTGTTTAAGGACTGCCAAGAGTTAACATTGTTGAAGGTTGATCATTTCTCTCTTTCACTTATTTATTTTTGAAATTCTTTCTCTAGTATAAAAATGGGGAGACATATTATGATGATTCATTATAAAATAATGGGTAAATATGTTTAGGGAATAATTTTTTTATCATCGTGAAGTTAAAGAATTTACCCTCATTCTAAGGGGGGTTCTCAAACCCATAAATAGGGAGAGAACAAGGTATAATCCTAATCACTTACTCTTTTTTTCCTTTGGATTATGTTGTAAAATGGGGAAAATGAACACATAAATCTAAAGAAACATTACTTAAATTAAAAATGGGGTTTTGATGATTGAAAGAGATTGATTACTTTAGGTTACTAACATTGGTTTAAGTTCTTTTATGATGTTTCATAAAGTAATGCATAATTTGGTTATGAAGATTTATGTTAGTCATGTTTCCAAAAAATACAAAGGGATAGATTGATGTGCCCATGCATATCATAAAGATAATGTTTGTGTATGACTTGTTATGTCATGTTGTATTTGTTGTCAATAATTGTTGGAACTATTCAAGCATTCCATATTTGGAATTTATTTTTGAGATAACATACTCAAGGAATATTGTAGACGATATTAGATTTTTCTTCTTATGTTTAAGAATTGAAAATCATATTGGATTTGATAATCATGTGGTAGATGGAGTGTTCTAGAGATATTGATATATTCCATATATTATGTGTTGGATCTAACATGGATAATGGAACATGGAGAAATATCATCATGAGATATAGTGAGTTTACTTTGAATAAGATCTTTGGAGATTATAGAATAACCTATTATATTATTATGGAAAGGGATTTAAAATTGTCTATGAAGATCAGTAAAAATGGTTTAGTCCATCCTATGCCTTTGATGGATTGTGATGGATATTCATGAAGAAACATATGGAGATGTTTTGGATAAAAATACATTGAAGGACACATGCCTTGATTATATCATGAATAACTCTTATAATATGGTGAATAATGATCTTATATCTCCTTGTGATTACCATGGTAGTTTCCATTGGCCACATGATTTCATGTTCATCGAGGGATGGAGATCTCTCACAAATAATATCCAATCTGATGGTGTGGTGGAATAAATCTCTAAATGGGGTTGGTTGTAGATACTAGATATAATAAGTAGCTCATGGAATGGAATCATACTTTATCTATATATGTTTTGTAGATGCATCTTAAATTTACTCTTGAGAATATTTCCTTGTTATTGGAATAGAGTTTGGCACATCACATGCTTTTCACTTGGATGATGAATAAAGAAGGTAAATATTATGCCTTGATGTGAATGGAGGATATTGGGTTGATCCAATAATATCATGATGAATATTGGATAAAATTTTGGATATTGGATGAGAAGGGATGAATATTGAAGGATATCACTTGAATGAAAGGTCTAGCTTTTCAAAAGAAATACCTTCACTGTGTCATAGCCCTTTATTGTCCATGGTATAGTATTTCCATGGATAAAAAATGGTCATGGAAACGACCTCGATGAAGCTCGTGATGTTAACTGTGGACCAAAATGGGTGTAACACATTCTAAAAAGACCATAAAGGAGCAATCTAGTTCTCGGAATATCAAAGGATGAGTTATGTTTCACCATGATATAGGAAAGGTAAAACATGCATTTCAAATTGCCCTTATAGCATGTCTGGTGGTGGAAAATTATCATAATAGAATAAGCATTGAATATAAGGAAATTTAAGGGAAAATTCAATGCACTATGAGGATACCAATCCCAAAATAATCATTTTTGAGTCACCCTTATGTCACATCCAAAGGATGAAATGGTTGGGGTTATTAGAGTTGGTGCCCTATAACCAACTTATATGTACTTTATGATAACCCGTATTCATATTTTTTAATATTAATAAACTTATTATCACATCATGATTGTTATTCTATGTAACATAGTATCTGATAATGTCCTAAGAGTAGTTGTCGCACTAAAAATTCATAGAAGTTCCCCGCTATGATGAAACCCATTAGTGTCATGACGGTATTCTTAAATATATGTTCTATAGCCAGATGAAATCATTTGAGGGATATAAATTATTTGGTCTATCTAGGGTGGAGACTCATAGGACTTTGAGGTGGCTTCTTAGGGTGTACACCCTTAGTAATATCCACTGTATGATATTATGAGAACGAGATCCGTTAGTAGGAAATCCACATTTATATGTGTCACTGGATGTTCATATCTTCAGACATGTGTATTGATCCTAAGAATTTAAGATCATTATTAATGAGTGTTATAAGTTATGTACTTTTATGTATTGATGAAAACTAGGATGATATATGTTCACAGTGCGGTAGGATATGTTGGGTGTGTCACGGGTAATATTTCATTAATGAATAATGTGAGAGAGGATTGTTCCCTTCTATTCTTTAACAGAAGTTGATATCTTAGGACATTTTATATAAATGATATAGCCTAAATAAATCCATAGTAATGGTGTTCTATAGGTAATTTCTATTTCTAGAAAGTCAAATAAAGAGACATCAAACACATAGGTTGATGGCACTGTATGCAACCTGCTCAATTAGAGATATCACGATAAAGGGATTATATTACACAGTAAGCATCTGTGTGAGGTATTATGTCATTGAGGCATTAAATTATTTATCTATGGGTTCCTTGGCATGTTTCTAGATGCTAACCTTGTACTTTAGGTTGTTTCTCCTAATACCACTGAGAAAGAGGCCTAGAGGGTCACACGCTAAGTGTATCCAAAATCTCAATTAAATAATATATTATTATTTATTATTTAATAAGTTGAATAAATATTATTCATGCACGTGGTTTAATAATTACTCATGTTTTCTTGATCATGTATATCTCGTCACCAGTTATTCAAGAGAATATAATGTGAGAAGAATATTTAATAAATATTTATTCTCTATTTACTGAATATAATATTTATTTATTTATTGAAGATTAATGAAGTTATATTTATTTATTAAATAAAAAGTCATTATTCAAGGCCCGATAAATATTATGAAGGAATCGATGACTGAGTTTAGTATTCCGATGAAAAATAATATATATATTAAATGTTATTTTAATAAATAATATTTAATTTTAATTCGCAGGTTTAATGCATGTCAAGAATTATTATTATTATTATTATAGACATGGTGTTCCTTGTGGATGAAATAAATAATAAAGGGCACTTGTGTAATTATTTATTTCTAACCCTAGTGGAATATAAACCCAATTATATTACTTTTCAATAGATCCAATTCATTTCATTTATTATGCACAAAAAAATCTCGAGAATCCTCTCAAATCCCTAGAGTGCTCTGTTCTCCAAGAATTCTTCCAAGAACAGAGAGAGATCTTCCTCCACCTTCCAATCTCAATTATAGAGAGATCAAGAAGAATCCTTTGGAATTAATTCTTGGGGTGATCAAAGGAAAATAACATAAGTGATAGTATCTATCGTACTAACACCTAGAGATTCCTATGGTGACATTTGAAATTTTTTGGAACACATGTTGGTCATCGCTATAGGGAATCTAATATTGATTCCTATAATGAAATGATGGCACGACGTAGATCTGTTGTCATATCCATTAGTGAAAAACTAATTTCATGAAAGGTAATTATATAACTACTTAAATTGATTATAAATAATATGTGACGATCCTATACTTTTGTTTCGGTGTTTATCCATTGTCTATATTCTTTGATTCAATTTTGTTGATCACGACATCCATCATCATGTAAATCTTGTATTAATCATCGATCATAAAAAAAAAATTGGGCATGATCTGTCACAGGATTTAGCTATGATTGAAACCTATAGGGGTATCATGATGGTGTGCCTAAGTATTGTAGGGCTTGATGGATGAGAGATCATGATGACTGATCTCGAAAAAAAGGTGTCTCACTGCTCATTTTATGATGAAGAATTTCTTATTCTCCACACATTGTGCAAAATGGCCACAGCAAAAGGTGTTTCAAAATAAGACTATGTTATGACCCTAAAAATAGAATAAAAGAATTTGGTATGTTGGGAGAGATTCTGGACATGCACCACACGATACCATGTCCAAAACAGGTGTTTCAGATCTTGTGTTAAAGTGAAAATTTCCCTAAGCATCATGCTTAGGATAAAAATGACCACAACACTTTCCATTTCAGTTCTAGAGTTAAAATGTTCTAAAACATGGAAAATTCCATTATACTATAGTGGTCATTGGAGCTAATATCAAAGAGCAGAATTGCTAGTGTATAATGGGGAGAGATAACGGGTCTAAGTTATAATTCTCATATATAGGTTTGACCAGACCCACAATTTCATGGCACATCCTCCACTGCATCATCACCTATGTAAATTTCATAATATTCAAAATCACATGCATTGTCATTTAGAGATTAAACAAGGACTCGAAATGAGATGCCTCAGCAATCCATTTAATGACTTTGACTCATGATTTAACAAAGATAAAATATGGAGTAATATGGGAAGATCAGAGACTCATGGATAGACCATGATTATTTATGGAGATATAGAGATAATTAATCTCTCTATAAATGGGTTATATAAGCTATTGTTTGAGTGTGATAGAATTTTCACATTAGTTGTTTAGATGAATTCATGAGAGTATTGCCCATCTAGGTCAGGATTGAGAGAAGAACATGAGTACACACCTATTATAGACTAGAGAGGTACTTGATAAAGATGGAGGAAGGATCACACATGTCGAAGTGCTTATTGTTTCTAATCTATTTCACTTGTAATTGTCTTTGAAATCCTTTTAGGATTTTATGAAAATATTCCTGCTCTTTCATTTGCTTCATTCATTATTGATAGCAAGATAGTAAATTGGACAACGCAATGATAATTATTATACACCAAGGACATAACCACTTGATGGGAAGAGTATTGTGAACCTTATAACCCTTATTTCATGTGTGTTTAATCTCTCATCACTCATTGTCATCTTTATCATGAGAATCATTATGTGATCTATGCAATAACCAGTAACGTGAGTAAGTTATTGTAGAATGGAAAAAGGTGGAAAGTTCATATTGGACTTCAGCCACTGATTCACCCCTTAGTGGTTGGGCATCTCCTATCTAGGACTAACAATATATTGTGTTTCATTCATATTCATCACAAAATCAATATTTCATTATTGATTTTGATATATTTAATGATATTAATCGATGTTATCATCTTGGTTTTTCAACCCTTCTTAATTTTTTCTTAAATTATTGTGAAAATTTATAATCCTAAGCAACCAAATTTAAAATTTAATATGATATAATCCATAATCATTAATAATTTTCTCCAAGGTCGTAACCTAGTAGTTGCATTTTTGAGGGGTCTCGGGGAGGTATCAAGTTTGAGTCTCCCTAATTATTTTATAGGAAAGGTTGGATTTTCTTTATAATTTGTATTTATCATCATTTGTAATTAGTAATTATTAATTATTATCCCTAAGATATCATAAAAATAAAAGGGAAAATGACATTTGAAGACCAAAAGTGAGCTTCAATACTAGCGGAGGACCAAAAAATGAGAAAAGGATCAAAAAAGGGGTATTTTTGTTCAAATGGACAGTTACGCCCCAAGGAAAACAAGAGGCACTGTTCTGCGTCAATATTTTTCTTTTTATATTTTATTACTTATTTTATTAATATAAACTATTTTTCATTTTTAAACATTATATTTCTTATCATTTTTTAAATCATCAGATTGTGTGTGTGTGTATATTTATTATATGTTCACAGCTAAATATATATATCGCTACTACAGATTTGGGTTTACTCAACTCTAGCTTTTATTAGCGCTAGTAAAAAGCACTGATAAAATAACAACTTTATCAGTGCTTTTTTAGCGTTGATAAAGTGCCTTTTCTAGCACTAATAAAGGTCATCTTTATATGTGCTAGTTAAAGTGCTGATAAAACTAAAACGATCACGCACATGAGTCTCACATCAAACTTGTAGACGTTTGGCCACTTCTTTTTATGTGATTCTACGGTATCAGCACAACAAAAGTTTGATGCGGGGATAGGCTCCCACATACACTCTCCACACACCTAAATGGGCTTGTGCCAACATGCACGGGCCCTGTGGGTCTTGGACCACCCTATACTCATCACGGTCCACTCTCTCAACAGGCCTTACTTATTCGGCTTCCTAAATGGGTGACCCTTTAGGTCGAGGACTAGCTAAGTTAGTAAGATTTTTTATAATTAAATTCTTATTTCATATATAAAAAAATATATTGATATATATGAATAGATTAAATATTAATATATATATATATATATATTAAATTTTTTATTTTTTATTTTTATTTGTTTAATATTTTTAAAAATTTATTCATTTTTAATATTTATTTGTATTTATTTATTTTTTTATAATTAAATTTTTATTTTGTATATAAAAATATATATTGATATATATATATATAATATATTGATATATATTAATTATTGATATATATTAATATATATATATATATATTAATAAATAGCATATTAATTATTTAATTAAAAATTAATAAATTTCAAAAATATTATATATATAATTAAATAATTAATACATTGTTTATAATTAATAAAATAGAATAAATTTATTAAATACTTAATATACTAATTAAATAATTAATATACTAATTAAATAATTAATATACTAATTAAATAATTAATATATAATTTATTACTATATATATATATTAAATTTATTCATTTTTATTAATAAACATTTTATTAATAATTTTTTTAATAATTTTTTTAACATTTAATGTTTTTAATACAGTAGTAATTTACATAATTAATATATATTTATTTTTATTTAAACATATATTCATGCAAGTTCATAGGCTAGACCGAAGCAACCCCCAAATTTTTTATAATTAAATTTATTAAATTTAATATATATATATATAGTAATAAATAGTATATTAATTATATATATATATATAATTAAATATTTAATATATTATTTATAATTAATAAAAATGAATAAAATTGTTAAAAAAAGAATAAATTTAATATATATATATATATATTGATAAATAGTATATTAATTATTTAATTAGTATATTAAGTACTTAATAAATTTATCCATTTTTATTAATTATAAATATTATATTGATTATTTAATTATATATATATAACTAAATTTCACTCATTTTTAACATGTAATTATTTAATATAATTTATTCATTGATAATGTTAAGTGTGTGCTTACATTTTTTATATTTTACAGATTTTAAATATTTATTCATTTAATATTTTTGTAATTTATTCATTTTTAATATTTTTTATGCATAATTATTCATTAATATATTTAATATTTTTGTAATTTATTCATTTTTAATTTTTCATTATTCAGTATTTTTTTTAATTTAATCCATTTTCTAATATTTATATAATTAATAACAATTAATCATTTTTAAAATTTATTCATTCTTATTATTATTGATTTCATTAATTGTCATTATATATTATATAATTTCATTGTTCAATTTAATATATATCAAAATTATACACACACACACACACACATTAATTTCACACACATAAATATTTACATAATTAATGAAATCTTATATAGAAACACACACACCTAATATTTATGTAATTTGTTCAAATTTTAATATTTATTTTAGAATTTCATTTAGTAACATAATATATTTAATTTGTTTTGTTTTTAATCAGTAAATATTATTTATTTATTTTTAATATTATTTCAGTTACACTACGAGAAAAATGGGCATTCGCGACGGGTTATTTGCGACGGGGATAAATCCCGTCGCAAATAAGTAGTTATTTGCGATGGGTTAGCTTTCCCCGTCGCAAAAGGACGGGAGTGCTTTGCGCGCCAAATCGCAGGAAAGTTATTTGCGACGGGCGGTTACCGCCCGTCGCAAATAACCGGCGGCGGTAAAAGATATTTGCGACGGGAATATACCTCCGTCGCAAATAGTATGTCGGCAGGTTATTATTTGCGACGGGACCCGTCGCAAATAACTATTTAACCGTTGACCGTAATCAATGCGGGCTAAGGTATTTGCGACGGGTACCGTCGCAAATAGACCCGTCGCAAATAATCTAACCTATAAATACCCCTCCATCCGTTTTTTTTTCATTCATTCTCAAAATCGATCTTCTACTTCTCTCAAAACTCTATTTTTAGAGTTCAGCGTTTCTTGAGTTTAATTTTTTTTTTTCCGGAGTTGATATTGAAGTTTTCAACAACGATCAGAGATCAAGCTCAGATCAATTTTAAACGTATTTATGTTCATTTTAATTTAATATTTATTTTAAATTTTTTATTAGTTTCAATTATTCTTAATTAGTTGTAATTTAATTATGTTTACATTGTTTTGTTACTTAATAAATTTAAATTATTAGTATTCATTGTTCATAGTTAATGGTAATTAGGAATAATTAGTAATAATTACCAATAATTAAGAATAAATACTAATAATTATTAATAAATACCAATAATTAGTAATAATTAGTAATAATTAGTAATAATTACCAATAATTACCAATAATTAGTAATAATTAGTAATAATTAGTAATAATTACCAATAATTAGTAATAATTACCAATAATTAGTAATAATTACCAATAATTTGTAATAATTACCAATAATTAGTAATAATTAGTAATAATTACCAATAATTACAAATAATTAGTAATAATTACCAATAATTAGTAATAATTACCAATAATTAGTAATAATTATCAATAATTAGTAATAATTAGTAATAATTAATAATAATTACCAATAATTAGTAATAATTAACAATAATTCGTAATAATTACCAATAATTGGTAATAATTACCCATAATTAGTAATAATTACCAATAATTGGTAATAATTACCAGTAATTAGTAATAATTACCAATAATTCGTAATAATTACCAATAATTAGTAATAATTACCAATAATTAGCAATAATTAGCAATAATTAGTAATAATTACCAATAATTAGTAATAATTAGTAATAATTACCAATAATTAGTAATAATTAGGAATAATTAGTAATAATTACCAATAATTAGTAATAATTAGTAATAATTAGTATTATTACCAATAATTAGTAATAATAACCAATAATTAGTAATAATTACCAATAATTAGTAATAATTACCAATAATTAGTAATAATTACCAATAATTAGTAATAATTATCAATAATTATCCATAATTAGTAATAATTACCAATAATTACCCATAATTCGTAATAATTACCAATAATTACCCATAATTCGTAATAATTACCAATAATTGCCAATAATTACCAATAATTAGTAATAATTGGTAATAATTAGTAATAATTACCAGTAATTAGTAATAATTAGAAATAATTACCAATAATTATCACTAATTAGTAATAATTAATAATAATTACCAATAATTAGTAATAATTAGTAATTATTACCAATAATTAGTAATAATTAGTAATAATTCGTAATAATTAGTAATAATTAGTAATAATTACCAATAATTAGTAATAATTACCAATAATTAGTAATAATTACCAATAATTAGTAATAATTACCAATAATTAGTAATAATTACCAATAATTAGTAATAATTACCAATAATTGGTAATAATTACCGATAATTAGTAATAATTACCGATAATTAGTAATAATTACCGATAATTAGAAATAATTACCCATAATTAGTAATAATTACCAATAATTAGTAATAATTACCAATAATTAGTAATAATTACCGATAATTAGTAATAATTACCAATAATTAGTAATAATTAGTAATAATTACCAATAATTACCAATAATTAGTAATAATTACCAATAATTAGTAATAATTACCAATAATTAGTAATAATTACCAATAATTAGTAATAATTACCAATAATTAGTAATAATTGGTAATAATTACCAATAATTATCCATAATTAGTAATAATTACCAATAATTACCCATAATTAGTAATAATTACCAATAATTACCAATAATTACCAATAATTAGTAATAATTGGTAATAATTCCTAATAATTACCAATAATTAGTAATAATTAGAAATAATTACCAATAATTACCACTAATTAGTAATAATTAGTAATAATTACCAATAATTATTAATAATTAGTAATAATTACCAATAATTAGTAATAATTAGTAATAATTAGTAATAATTAGTAATAATTAGCAATAATTACCAATAATTAGTAATAATTACCAACAATTAGTAATAATTACCAATAATTAGTAATAATTACAAATAATTAGTAATAATTACCAATAATTAGTAATAATTAGTAATAATTAGTAATAATTACCAATAATTAGTAATAATTAGTAATAATTAGTAATAATTAGTAATAATTAGTAATAATTACCAATAATTAGTAATAATTACCAATAATTAGTAATAATTACCAATAATTAGTAATAATTACCAATAATTAGTAATAATTACCAATAATTAGTAATAATTAGTAATAATTAGTAATAATTACCAATAATTACCAATAATTTGTAATAATTACCAATAATTAGTAATAATTACCAATAATTAGTAATAATTAGTAATAATTAGTAATAATTAGTAATAATTAGTAATAATTAGTAGTAATTAGTAATAATTACCAATAATTAGTAATAATTACCAATAATTAGTAACAATTAACAATAATTCATAATAATTACCAATAATTAGTAATAATTACCACTAATTAGTAATAAGTAATAATAATTACCAATAATTAGTAATAATTAGTAATAATTAGTAATAATTCGTAATAATTACCAATAATTAGTAATAATTAGTAATAATTAGAAATATTTACCAATAATTACCACTAATTAGTAATAATTAATAATAATTACCAATAATTAGTAATAATTAGTAATAATTACCAATAATTAGTAATAATTAGTAATAATTAGTAATAATTAGTAATAATTAGTAATAATTAGTAATAATTAGTAATAATTAGTAATAATTACCAATAATTAGTAATAATTACCAATAATTAGTAATAATTACCAATAATTAGTAATAATTAGTAATAATTAGTAATAATTAGTAATAATTAGTAATAATTAGTAATAATTAGTAATAATTAGTAATAATTAGTAATAATTAGTAATAATTAGTAATAATTAGTAATTATTACCAATAATTAGTAATAATTACCAATAATTAGTAAAAATTATCAATAATTACTAATAATTACCAATAATTAGTAATAATTACCAATAATTAGTAATAATTACCAATAATTAGTAATAATTGATAATAATTAGTAATAATTACCAATAATTACCAATAATTAGTAATAATTACCAATAATTAGTAATAATTACCAATAATTAGTAATAATTACCAATAATTAGTTATAATTACCAATAATTAGTAATAATTAGTAATAATTACCAATAATTATCCATAATTAGTAATAATTACCAATAATTACCCATAATTATTAATAATTACCAATAATTACCAATAATTACCATTAATTAGTAATAATTCGTAATAATTCGTAATAATTACCAATAATTAGTAATAATTAGAAATAATTACCAATAATTACCACTAATTAGTAATAATTAATAATAATTACCAATAATTAGTAATAATTAGTAACAATTACCAATAATTAGTAATAATTAGTAATAATTAGTAATAATTAGTAATAATTAGTAATAATTACCAATAATTAGTAATAATTACCAATAATTAGTAATAATTACCAATAATTAGTAATAATTATCAATAATTAGTAATAATTACCAATAATTAGTAATAATTAGTAATAATTAGTAATAATTAACAATAATTAGTAATAATTAGTAATAATTAGTAATAATTAGTAATAATTTGTAATAATTAGTAATAATTACCAATAATTAGTAATAATTACCAATAATTAGTAATAATTACCAATAATTAGTAATAATTACCAATAATTACCAATAATTAGTAATAATTACCAATAATTAGTAATAATTAGTAATAATTAGTAATAATTAGTAATAAATTAGTAATAATTAGTAATAATTAGTAATAATTAGTAATAATTACCAATAATTAGTAATAATTACCAATAATTAGGAATAATTACCAATAATTTGTAATAATTGCCAATAATTTGGAATAATTACCAATAATTAGGAATAATTACCAATAATTAGGAATAATAACATTATTACATTATTTGTATATTTTATTATTAATATTAAAATAATATAATTTTCTATATTATATACAATTCTCTTTTCATCTGTGTGTTTTCTGTCTCCACATGTAATATTTGCATTCTTTTTCAAAATTATCAACCTACTCGCCAATGGAGAGGTGAAAGTGAATGCAAATATTACATGTGGAGATAGAATGTTAAACATACGGATGAAAGGAGAATTGTATATAATATAGAAAATTATATTAATTTAATATTAATAATAAAATATACTAATAATGTAATAATGTTATTATTATATAATTAATATTTATGAAAAAATTATATTAGTATTATTAAAAAAATAAAAAATCAATATAATATTAAAATTATCAATATTTGTAATAGGTTTTGCTTTATTCTCAACATATTCAATCCTTGCTTGAGTGTTTTTTCTAAAAAATTATTCAAAACCAGTAATTCTTTTATATTTTATAGAAAAATATGGAACAACGAGGTCGTCAACAGTCATTATTAGATGACCGCATATGGATAAATCAACATAGAAATCCAAACGGTTCTGGTTTAAATCCAGTATATATAGAGGGTGTGGAGACTTTTTTATCATTTTCGGCATCAAATACAGAATTTGTTTCAGAAGGCAAAATAAAATGCCCTTGTAGAAAATGTGTATTGAGAACGTTTGATACGTTTGACAAAGTGGGGGACATCTCTTGCATTTTGGTTTTCAACCAGATTATGTTTTTTGGTATCAACACGGTGAATGCAGTTCCAGAGTAGGTGATACCAACTTGATTCCGGATTCATCCCGGTTTCAAGATTTAGTACATGATGTTGCAGGTTCATCTGTTCAACATACAGAAACTCCGGCTGATATAGATTCAAATCCTGAGTTAGCACCGTCTTAATTTTATGAGTTGTTGAGGTCTGCTGAGGATGCATTATATCCTGGCTACAAGATGAGAAAATTAGAAGCAGTTACAAAATTTATGGCTATCAAATCAGATAACGGAATGCCAAACACCTATTTTGAACAGATATTTTCTTTGCTTAAAACACTGTTACCCGAAGGAAATGTTTTGCCTGCAAATTACTATGAGAGTAAGAGGCTGGTTTGAAATTTGGGACTTACTTGTCAGAAGATTCATGCATGTTCAAATGACTGCATTTTATATTCTGGGGAAAATGAGTCGTTGGATAGTTGTCCCACATGTGGGCAATTGAGATATAAAGAAGGGAAACATGGGAATTCTGGTTTGATTCCTGTAAAACAGTTGAGATATTTTCCTCTTACATCCATACTTCAGCGTTTATTCATGTCTAAGAATACAGTGACAATGATGTCATGGCATAAAGCGAATATTTCAACCGATAAAAGCTTGAATCATCCAGCCGATGGTGATTCATGGAAAAATTTTGATAGAGTACATCCATCCTTTTCTTTAGAAGCTAGAAATGTTCGAATGGGCCTTTCCACTGATGGTTTCTGTCCGTTCGGATCTTATGGTAGTCAATATTCATGTTGGCCTGTTTTTTTAACTCCGTACAATTTACCTCCATGGAAGTTTGATGAAGGAGCCATATATATTTTTGAATTTACTAATTCCAGGACATCCGAAGAAAAATATTGATATTTATTTGAAACCATTGATTGATGAATTAAGTTTATTGTGGAGTACTGGTGTCAGTACATATGATGTTGCTACGAAACAGGATTTCATACTGAGAGCAGCATTGATGTGGACAATTAGTGACTTCCTGGCTTATGGGATGTTATCTGGATGGAGTACACATGTTCAAAAATCATGTCCTTACTGTATGGGAGAGAACAAAGAATTTATGCTCATTCATGGAAAGAAACCTTGTTATTTTGACTGTCATCATAGATTTCTTCCAGCTGATCATCCTTTTCGCAGAAACAGATCTCATTTCAGAAAAGGAACAATTGAAAGGGATGGACCTCCAAAAATTCTATCAGGTTTGGAGTTAAAATAAGTTGTATTTTCATTACCTCCCATCACTTTTGGTCCCACAATAAACCAACAGAAAATTTCTGGTTTTGGGAAAGAACACAATTGGATTAAACGTAGCATATTTTGGTATTTTTCATATTGGTCTGATTTGTTGGTCCGCCACATGTTGGATGTCATGCATATTGAGAAGAACTGTTTTGATAATTTGTTTCATACAGTTTTGGATACGCCAGGAAAGAGCAAAGACAATGTAAATGCACGTTTAGATCTTGCCCAAATTTGTAGGCATCCAGAATTGGAACTGTTTGAGAATGTCAGAACAGAAAGGTTACTAAAACCAAAAGCAGCTTATACACTGTCTAAAGAAAACCGTTTATTATTTTGTTAGTGGATTGCATTTTTGAGACTTCCAGATGGTTGTGCTTCCAATTTGGGTAGATGTGTAAAGAATGGTCATATTATTGGATTAAAAATTCATGATTGTCATGTTATAATGGAAAGACTTCTACCCATTGGATTAAGAGGTCTGTTGAATTCTGTGATTTGGGATTCCATAACAGACATGTCTCATTTTTTTTCGTGAAATTTGTGCAGCTACAGCAGATTATGATGCTCTATGAAAACTTGAAGAAGATGTTGTTGTAATTATATGTAAACTGGAAAAAATATTTCCGCCCTCTTTCTTCGACTCAATGGAATATTTGATGTTACATTTTCCATATGAAGCCAAATGTGGAGGTCCAGTACAATTTTGATGGATGTACCCATTTGAAAGATGCATGCAAAAATTGAAAAGAAAAGTACGTAACAAAGCATCTGTTGAAGGATCTATTGCAGAAGCTTATTTTCAGGAGGAAATATCTTTTTTATGCTCCCATTATTTTGAATCTGAGTATCCTTCAAAACACAACCGAATGGGACGGAACGAGAGGAATATTGATGAAATCGACAATCAATTATCTATTTTCAACCATCCAGAGCTTGGTTTTGGTGGAGTTTATGAACACTGGCTTTCGGATGATTAACATCACATAGCTCATACGTATGTTCTGCTCAACTGTGAAGAGATGAAATCAGTTGTACTGTAAGTGTTTATATCACTTATTCTATAATTTATGTTATAATAAATAACTTTGTTTTTTTATAGGTTGTATGATAATCATATCAAGAAACAAATTTCACAAATTACAGCAGCTGCTCTCGAAGAACGCCGACAGAAAAATTTCTCTCAGTGGTTTCAAAAACTGGTAACATAAATTCTTTATCTTTTAGCAACTCATTCAATGTATAGTTTACTATATTGATAATTATTTCAAAAAAATTTAGGTGTCTCGACATGCTGATAAAATTGACAAACGGCTGTGTATATTGAGTAACCCACCTTCCAAACTTGTTAAAACTTATAATGCATATGTGGTGAATGGATTTCGATTTCACACACATGCATATGGGGAATCAAAAAAACAATGAACAGTGGAGTTAGCTTGAGAGGATCTCATCATTGAGAAAATGAAGTTGAATTTTATGGCATACTTGATGAAATCATTGAACTCTGTTATCTTGGACAACATTACATAACCATGTTCAAATGTAGGTGGTTGGATACAGAGAGAGTCATGTGTGTTCATCTGACTCATGGAATCATCGATATTAAATGTAAAAGTGTTCTCGCAGTAAATGAACCATTCTTATTGGCTCAACAGGCACATCAAGTTTATTACGCAAAGTACTGTGCTACATCAAGAGACTTGACTGATTAGTGGAGTGTAATAAAAATCAAAATTCGAGACAATCAGTTTAGTCAAAGTGAATGTGCTTTCACTGATGTGCAAAGAATTGAAGCTTTTCAAGAGAGTACTCAAAATCAATCTTTTTTACAAAGAGACATGAGTATCGATGACGACACCCCACATTTAAGAGTCAGTGATGACGATGATGTTAATGATGTCACATATGAATTTGAAATGGTAAGAGATGAAGCAACTGGAACTCGAATGGATATCGATGATGTTGAGGAGGAATATGAAGATGACATTGACATATATGAAGATGATGATGAAGATGAACACTGATAGAATTCCATGGTAGTTATATACAATCATAATATATATATATATATGTATATATAATAGTAATTATCAATTATTTGCTAACAACATTAACATTTTCTGTTTCATATGGACGGCGACACATTTCGTGAGTTGGCGGATGCTGACCTACCTTTCGATGCGGATGAGTTGTTGGCAGATGACCCTCAGCCTGCAGGCGCTCCAGGGAGTACGCGGAGGGGGCGCGGTCTTGCACGATTGATGATTCCTGACCCCATCCCCGAGCGACTTCCATGTCTTGGGTTTGATCCACGCACACGGAGGTGTGATAACCTGTGTGATAACCTGTGGATTTGACTAAGATTTCATTAATCTATTCACATAATAAATGTTTATTATTTTTACAGTTTTCCGCATATAGCAGTCCGACAGGGCAGCGCTATTTTGCGCAACTATTTCTCTCAGCCGTGGACCACATGGGAGCAGATTCCCATTGATGTGCAGCAGTCCATGTTCGGCCATTGGTTGGTACGTACGTAAATAAATAATTTTTATTTTGAAAATTATTTCATTTCTAACTTGATATTTTGATTTATTTGTAGGGTTTATGGTATCCGATCGAGGATACCATGTGTGACGCCATCCACGAGGCATGGGAGGTGGCCATGCGTGATCGCTTTCGTCATTTTTTGCACAATTTAAGAAAAGCTGCCACGAAGAAAGCAGGAGTGTCAGATTTTGACGAGTCATGTAGAGCACACCGACCAGAGTACATTTCATCCCATGTATGGGATGGATTATGTGCGCACTGGTTGAGTGGTGCCTTTCAGAGGAGATCATCAGTGGGGAGGCAGAATCGGGGGAGACAGGAGGTGACTCATCGAGCTGGGAGTCGTTCTTTCAGTACTCATAGACAGCATCTGGTACATATATTATTTATAAATATTTTATATAACTATAAATATTAATAGTTTATTTTTTATTCTTATAGGCTGTCGAGCACCCCGATATTACGGAGTACGACCTATATCAGAGGATGTATAGTGATCCTGCTACTGGGGAGCTCAGAGGTGATCATCAGCATCACATCGTGGTCAGTATTTTTTTTTCAAGTTTAAAAATTAACTGCATATAATATATTCACAATTTTAATTTTAAATTGCAACTACAGAAGTCATATGAGGCCGCAGCGTCACAGACCCGGCCTGAGAGTCAGGTCGAGTCATCAAATCAGACCACTGGCCGTTAGTTTGATGAGGCGGCATGGATGCAGGCCACCCAGTATGCCTTCGAGAAGGGCCGGGTAGTTGGTATCAGCTCTCGACTGACTCCCGGAGATTATTATGGCAGGGCTGCGATGTCGGCGTCCAGCTCGAGAGGAGCTCGTGCATCTTCTTCTGCTACACAGTATGAGGATCAGTTGCGATCTCAGACTGCACTGATAGAGAGTCTCCGACAAGAGCAGGAGCAGATGCGTCAACAGCAGCAACAACATGAGGAGGAGCGTCGACGCCAGCAGCAGCTGTACGAGGAGCAGATGAGTCGGTGGCAGCAGCACCAGCAGGAGCAGATAGAGTACATGCGCCGACTCACTCACGCTTTAGGGATGGAGTTTCCTCCACCAGCATCTGCAGATCCCCCCCATCCCCCCCCTCCCCCCCTCCTTCTGATTAGAGTTTTTTTTTATGTTATAAAGTTTGTTAAATCAAAATATGAATTTTTTTTCTATTCGTAGTTTCTGTCTCATTATAAAATATTAATAATATTATATTTTGAAATAACAATATTAATATGAATAATAATATTATTTATATTTTATAATATTAAATTGTATATATATATTAAAATTTTATAATATTATAATTTAATTATATTTTTTTGTAATATTTTAATTATTTTAATATTTGAATGTAAAATAATTCTATTATTTTTATATTAATTAAAATAACTTATTAATATTTTTTTATTTATGAATTATAATTCTAATATTATTATATTAATTAAATCATTTATTAATATTCTATTATTTTTTATTTTTGAATTATAATTCTATTATTATTATATTAATTAAAATAATTTATTAATAATTTGTTATTTTTATTTGAGAATTATAATTATATTATTATATTAATTAAAATCATTTATTAATATTTTATTATTTTTTATTTTTGAATTATAATTGGATTATTATTATATTAATTAAAATAATTTATTAATAATTTATTTTTTTTATTTTTTTTATAGTATTTGCGACAGGATACTATGCCCGTCGCAAATAGTATTATTAGTTTTTTTTAAAAAAAAAATAGTAATTGTGACGGGGCCCGTCGCAAATACTATTTGCGGCGGGCCCGTCGCAACAAGTATTTGCGACGGGGCCCGGCACAATTACTATTTTAAAAGTTTTTTACAAATATACGGAGTAATATTTGCGACGGGAAGGATCCCCATGACAACTAATGTCTTTAGCGACGGGCCCGTCACAAATAATTATTGTTGCGACACCGTTTTCCGCGACGGGCCATTTGCGATGGGCCCCCGTCGCAAAAGGCCATTTGCAATGGGATCCCATCGCAAATACCTGTTTTTCTAGTAGTGGTACTATTTATTCATTTTTAATATTTTTTATTTTTTATTTTTTTTGGAATTTAATCATTTTCTAATATTTATAGAGACAAATTTTTTCCTGGAAAGAGGAATGAGAGAAGTCTCCCACGATGATCCATGGTAATAAATTTCTCTAGAGCACCCCAGGAGTCTAAATCTCTATTTGTATACTTCATTTCATCAGGTTTCTCAATAGAAATCATCCTCATCAAATAGGATCAAGGCGCTCAATGAGGAAGCTCTAAAGGGATTTTCCAATTTCTCTAGTTTTTGAGAGGGTCGTTCACCTCACTCACGAATCACCCTGTGAAACGGGTTGTCAAGAAAGGTTCGACCACTCATGTTTCGGCTTCAGATGATGCAATATCAAAAAGGCTCGATTTGTGTAAGTTTTTATTCATTGCTTTTATTTTTCTGATGAAAGGATCAAAACCCTAGAAAGTTACATACCCGGTCACCCAATTATAATATATTTGGGGATTTGAAGACTTAAAATTCATTTCACTTGGCTGCCTATTTTTCCACATATTATTTCCTTCGGCTGAACTTAAATGCCGCACCTAGAGTTTAGGTTCGCTTAACCTATGGCTTGGTACTTTTTGGATTTACGATTGGAAGTTAAATTGCAATTTGAACAATTTTAAGAATACTTGCACATAGGTTTGGGTTAGAATTCATGGGCTTAATTGGGTATTATAGAACCCTAAAATTATATATGATATTACATTCATGATTGGTATTCCAATTAGAATGAACAATTCCACTGAAATGGTGAGTTTTGGTCATTATGCATGAGTCCTGGTGGAAGTGGACCTTAAAGGCTATATTGATTGATAGGGTGGTCCTTTCCACTCTACAAGATGAAATTGCTCTTAAGATCTAATTTGAGAAAAGACCTTTATTTTTTGATTCTTACAGAATTATTGGTCATTCAAAATCTATATGTAGAGGTGATTTAGTCTGATCTAATTGTCATATTAGAGGATATGAATTGAAGCATTGTAGGAAGAAATAAAATTAGGCGACTGATTAGATCATTGTGGATCAGACTCAAAATCAGGAGATAGATAAGTTTGGGCATGTTCTTACTATCAATCCCCCAGGTGAACAAGCTTCTATTGATGAAGGGTCTTTTATGTTATCAAGAAAGACTCTTCCTATCATTTCTTTGAAAGATGGTTGTTCTGACTATCCTATACTTGGATATATTTCCTCTTCTTGAGATGATGGTGGTGTTGTTTTTCCTGCTCATATGAATGATAAGAGCCCCTTAACTTGGGATAACATTACAGAGGAGTCCCACCTTGCCATTGAAAGATTATCTTTTAAAGATGCCTTATAAAGAGTCATTATCGAAGACCATGCTGGAGAAGAATATGATGATAGTCAAGATGCCATGGAACTTTATGATTAGGCTGATGTAGATTTTGATTTCAAGCGAGATAAAAAAATGATTTCTTTAAAAAATTGAAAAGGAAAATCAATTATAGTTACTTCCACTTCAATGAAATCCACAAGTAAAATGACATGAACTTTAAATCCCCAAGTGTAAGGTTTTTCTTCCCTTATTTCGGGGAAATATTCCTCTGGTATAACACTGGTATACAATAAATCTTTTTTGAAGCAACTTAATATAGCATATGATGATACTCATCCTCCTCTGTATGTTGTTCTCAATAAATCAATGGTTCAAAAAAACTATACTGCCATTTACATGAGGTAGTTCTTCCAATTTTTCTACTTCTCTCCCTTTTTCAAGCACTCTTGAAGGTCCAATTAATCTGGACAGTGAGTATTCCCTTATGAAGTCTTTATGTTGTGACTTAGTTGATATTTTTGCCAAGAAAACATCAATCTCAGGGGTTGTAATATCACCTGCTTCGAAGATTGATGTAGGTCTTGATACATCCAAGCCCACTGTGAGTAGAATGGATCATATACAGGCAACTTCTTCTACTCTAAATCTTTTGTAGGATTCTTTCTCATCTCTTGTTAAGGGAAGACTTCATAAGGAGGATACACCTTCATCCTTAGTTATGAACAATGAAAAAGAAGCTGAGAATGAGGTAGATTTGACCTGCAAGCATCATGTCGGTGATTCTGCTTCTAAAATAGATGGACATGGGGTTTCAAATATTGAGACTCCCACAATGGATAAGACAAAGACTACTTCTTATACTCTAGGCTCTGACATGGTTTAGTGTGTAAAAAATAAGCCAAACTTTAAGGTCAGTACTTATAATTCATTTGAGCTGCTTGCATCAGGTAGTAGTAAGGAGGATGGGAAATCACTTATTTGGCCAATAGGAGCCAAAGAAAAGTCGGACGTTGTTGATATTAGACTTATAGATGATGGAGGTGGGCCTTGGTTACAGGTCAAAACTTGGATAAAAGGTCGACATCCACATGGTCAGGGTGGGAGTTCCTCTTACCATAGCATGTGAATTCATTCACGAGCTGCTTGATTGCTCTTCAATTTGTAATGTACTACTTATTCCTCTATTTTACTCTTCTTTTTAATTTTAATAAAGGGGTCGGTTGCCTCATCTTTTCAAAAAAAATATTTATTTACTATATTTAATATTTTCAATATGTATTCATCTTTATTTTAATATATATCTATATTTTATTTTTTAATAATTTTTATAATTAATAAAACTTATCCATTTTTTTAATATTTTTAAAGTCCATTCATTCTTAATTATTCAATTTCACTCATTTTTAATATTCATACATTTAAGATTATATATTTATTAATAATGTTAAAAAATATTTGTAAATAAATATTTATAAATAAATATATTTATAAATGTATATTTACTATATTTATAAAATTATATATTTATAATTATAAATAAATAAATAAATAAAATTTTAAAAAAATATTTATATAACTATAAATAAATAATTATATATTTAAATAGTTATAAAATTATAATAAATATATTTAAATAATGAATATATTTACTATATTTATATTTATATTTATAATATGTATATATAATTATATAAATATATAAATATATATAATTATATAAATATATTTATAATTATAAATATAAATATACATCTATAGTTATATTAATAAATACTTATTTACAATTCTTTTAACATATTTATAATTATATACATTTATATTTATTTATAATTATATACATTTAGATTGTTTAATTATATTAATTATATTATTAAAATTAATTATATTGGTCTTTATCAGCACTAAAAATTTAGCGCTAATAAAGATATCTTTTATCAGCACTTGTTTAGTGTTGATAAATACATATCTTTATCAATGATAAAAAGGCATTGATAAATAGGTATTTTATCAGCTCTTGTTATTTTAGCACTTATAAAACCCCTCTTTATAAGTGCTTTCTTGAAAGTGTTGATCAAACCCTTCCCAGACTTTTAAATAGAATCCTAACCAAACCAATTTCCCTTGCGTCGTTCAAGATCTCATGAAATTTCAACACTATCGACATTCCCCCTCGACCTTCTCTCGGATGAATCAACTCTCTCAAATCTAAGGTATGTTATTAATTCTTCTCCTCTCTCGTTTATCAATGTTTTCAATATCCTCTCTCATGCATACATGTCCAAAACACGTCATATTTTTGTGTCTTTTATTTCTTACTTTATATCGACCATCTCTCTGTCATCATTGTCTTCAGCCCGAGCTGACCACCCATCATCTCAAAGTAGCCCTCCGACGACCACCCTTTTCCCATCTTTCACTCCCTCAGCTGACTGACGCAGCAAGCATTCCCCCTCTCTCTTCCCGACTACCTCACCTATAAGGACCTAGCCTTAAAACATTACATAATCTTGAATTAAATGAATAATTCACATTGAGGATCTTTTCATGTTTAGAGTTTTAGAGAATTTGGACATAACTATTACATCTCAAAAGATTACAAAGTAGACACTTCTACTAAGTTTCCATTTTTCCATAAAATAAAAACTCTTGAAAAAAAGATTCATGTCTAGTTCCATGTTTTATACAGATTGAATTTTCCTTGATCCCATCCTTGACCCTATTGATCTTTAAGTCCTGTGAAAAACAATTCAAAAACTTGGGATGAGCATGAAAAGCTCAGTAAGGGATACAAAAACAAGGAAAATTGTTAGTTTTTCAAAACAACAAGTACACTATGAATAATTTATCATAAGTAATACTTTTCACCTTTATGAAGTAGTAAATACTATTCACTGAATAAAAGATCATTTCTTACCCTTTTTGTAACCAAAAGATTACCATAAAACCCATATAAAGAACACATAACATATAAAGGTAACTTGGGACATAAACATACTTAAATGGAATAACCATACGATCAACTTCCACACATATCACTAAATGGAATAGCCATACAGCCAACTTCCATACCCAATACATTGTAGGTTATAACGTAACCACCTGTCCTGGTTTATCACGGCACCACCCATCATTTGGTTTATCACGTAACCACCCGTCAAATTTCCAAGTACCATAAAAAAAATCATAACACATAAAATATTGAAAATATAAACATTTCACTAATAACATTTCATTTGAAATCACAAGAAATCATTTAAATATATTGAAATAATAAATACATTTCAAAAACCATTTTCAATACCAAAACACCCAAAAACATAATAAGGGATTTCTTTTCATTTTAAAAAAACATTAAGGCTTATAGAGAAAGCCAAAGATCAAATAATACTCATGGCGGCGGAAAGGACATTGTCACTGCATACATTAAAAAGAAACATTATTTTTTTTTGTTTAGTAAAATGCATCGTAGAGAAAATATTCCCTTTGAATGAAATTAAAAGTTAAAGAGGTTTATACACCGTATAAAAGAAAGTCGTGTATAAAACGAAATATGCCTCAATGAAAGGAGATTGAGACGAAGTCCCTTACAAAGATCATTTTTTTTAAATAAAATAGATCGATTATGTGTATTCACTATAAGTAAACATAAATAAAGTATAAATACAAGATATAATATCAAAATATATATCTCACATAATCATATCATGGAATAATCAAGAAGTAGAAGTTTAACCCAAATAATGGGAATTGGGTTAAGAAGTTCTCTTACCTCGTGTCTGACTTGACCCGTTCATTCTTTAATCTCCTAAATAATAAACTAAATTTAATTTATACTTTATTAAGAACCTTTTTAAAGTTTATCATTCCTTTTAAATCACTTATTACCATGTTATAAACATTATGTAATCATTTAATTTAATAATGGTCGTTTTGTCGATATTTGGTACTTGAGTCAAAAATGAACTTATTATAATTACAAGTTGTTAATGTGGTCAAAGTTCATTATATCCAGAATTTTATTCATGATTTATATATTATATATATCACATATATCCAGTATATACATGTATTTATAATAGTACATAACATTTGGAGGTAAGAAATAAAATGCACCGTTCATGGAGACGGTAAGTCGTACGTATGCATGAATGATACTTTCATTTCTATTTTGTATTGTAATGGAATGAAAAAATAATGATACATAGTTATATTATAATTAAAATATGATACAATATATATAATATCATTAACTCTATCCTTTATACATCCCACATAAGGCATTAACGAGTCATATCACTTTGAGGGGCGGTAGTCCACACTTCCTCAAATGAGATTATCGTATTTACCCACTATAAAAACCATAAAGGTATTCTATAAATGAGAAATACATAAGCATAAATAAAACATAAACATAATATATATCATATATAAATACAGTTCCATCATAATTTCCACCATGAGAGGCGGTAGGAGATAATTGAACAATCATCATTTCGTTAGGAGTTAGTTTTCCATCCACAGAAATAGTATGTTCTTTACTCATTAGATGGAGGTGTGTGTAAGTGTATTTAGAAAACTTATCATAAAAACATCCCAGTATATTGAGGATAATTTTTTGTTATAAAAGGAAGGAATAAAAATAGTTTAGGTGTTGGAGATGTAAAATAAAACAAAAGAACTTAAGAGAAACCATTACCTTTAATTCGGATAACTCCCTTTGGTATGAACCAAAAGGACCTCTTGAAGTGCCTTCTGCATAAGGTAAGGCTTATAGGAGGAGGATATTTATGTAGAGAGATTAATTGGGAAGAATTTGGATGATCCAATGGGCTTGAGAGGTGTGAAGAATTGGTTAGAAGTGAGGGATTTTTATAAGGGAGAGGGGCTCTTTTGGAAAGTTTGAAAATATTATTTATTATAAACTTATCTTCAGTTTCAAAAGGTAAAAAACACATTAAAGTAGAAGATAAGGTGACTCATGGTCTAAATAAAATAATCAAATAATAATTGGACAGGTTTTTTATATTATTTTAATCTTTATAATCATATTTATTTAAATCATTTTTTAATGAGGTAAACACTGCATCATTATTGTGTCATAAATAATTTAATTTATTTGATGTCTAAAAATTATAAAAAAATACCATGATTTAGGAAATATTTTTAGATTTCTAATGAATATTTATAGTCAAAGAGATAACTTATATAACCCCATGTAAAAATTGATTTACTAAAAGATATATATTTATGTCATTTTTGTCTTTACTTTAAATTAATTAATCTAAAGTATCATTATTACTCCCAAGTTGATCCATGGGGTCCCAAAATCGACCCAAGGATGCCCTTGGTCAGATATTTATCAACCAATAGGATTAGGATACATGTTAGGGTAATTTAATATTATTATAATATTATTATTTTTACCCTTATTTACCAGATTTACCCTTTAACAATGGTAAATAAAATATTTACTGAAGTAAATATTTAAAATGTCTAAAAAAAGTTAAATATTTACACAATTTGGACTTCCTGATTCTAAATATGGAATCCATTTTTTCAAATTGAAAACACAGAAGTGGCAGAAATTAATTTAAAATTAATTCTCATTGTCAAAACAAAAAGCGTGTTTTTTAGAAATATTAACTATCAAAAGATTGATACTTGTTTTTGTCTAATTTCAAAGTAAAATTAATTCAAATGAACAACATTGGTTTAAATTTTAAAAATAAAATATAATTACACTTTTAAACCAATTAAAAAGATAATATAACCATATAAATGAATTAGATTAAAAGGCGGTTTTGAATTAAAATTCAGTATTATTCACTATTCATCAAAAAATGAATTTTATCAGAAAAATGCCAAAATTTTACCCAAAGTAAAATTTTGATGTCCCGATTCTAAAGAAGAATTTTATTTTTTCATATATAACATATAGAAGTGAAAAAAACTAGATTTAAAAAGGGTTCACCATTAAAAGGTGGTAAATCGACCTTTTAAAGTAAATTATGATTAAAATTAGATTCATTCACATTTTAAGCCTCTAACATTTATTGGATAAATGTAAAAACATATATAATCATTTTTTAGTTAGTTCAGTTCATTCCCACCATTACAAAAGCTAGGCATTAACTACCATTTAAAATAATATTATTATATTATTAGTGTGCAACGTAAGATTTCAAAGAAACCTGTTGTTGCGTATTGGGTATGCCATCTAACATAGCATCCCCTTTAATGTAAAATTAATATTTAATTCACAAATATTAATAAATATGAAAATGTTATATTTCTCTATTTATCTGGGATGTTACATCCTTCCCCCCTTTTGGGAATTGCGTCCTCACAATTTTATTCACTTATCAAATAAGTTGGGGTATTTATCCCTCATAGCATTTTCATATTCCCATGTTGCCTCTTCAACCATATGGTTTTTCCACAAAACCTTTACCTGATGAATTACCTTATTTCGCAACAATTTCTCTCTTCGGTCAAAAATCTAGACTGGTTGTTTCTCATAAGAGATATTCTCTTCCAACTGAACTATCTCTAGGCTCAAAACATGAGATAGATCTGGAATATACTTTCTCAACATTGAAACATGAAAAAAATTGTGTACTTGGGATAAAAATGGAGGTAAATCCACTATGTACGTAACTGATCCAACTTTATCCAGGATTTCATAAGGTCCAATAAACCTCAGACTCAACTTTCCCTTCTTACCAAAATGCACCACACTTTTCCATGGAGAAACTTTGAGAAGGACATGATCACCTACCTTGAAAGAAAGATCCTTCCTCCGGTTATCCGCATAAATTTTCAACCTACTCTGAGCTGTTCTCATATGATTCAGAATCAACTGAAATTTTTCTTCCATCTCTTCTACCAATTCTGGTCCCATAAACTTCCTTTCACCTACTTCATCCCAAAAAGCTGGAGTTCAACACCTCTTTCTATATAATTCCTCAAACAGAACCATCTGTATACTAAAATGAAAACCTTTATTATAAGAAAATTCAACCAAAGAAAGATTTTGGTCCCAACTTCCCTGATAATCCATCGAGCAAGCACGTAACATATCTTCCAAGGTCTTAATTGTTCGTTCTAACTTCCCATATGATTGAGGATGAAAAGTTGTACTAAAATTTAATTCAGTACCCAATGACTTCTGAAGGCCTTTCCAAAAGTTAGAAGTAAACCTGGGATCACGATCAGATACAATGGAGAGGGGAACACCATGAAACCTGACTATCTACTTAACATACAACTGATAAAGTTGATCTAGAGACAAAGTATCTCAAATAGGAAAGAAATTAGCAAATTTAGTCAAATGATCAACAATAATCGAGATTGCATTATTACCTCGAGATGTCTTCAGTAATACCATAACAAATTCTATGGATATATTTTCCCATTTCCACTCTAGAACCGATAAAGACTGAAGCATCCATTTTGGTAACTATCACTCTACTTTAACCTAATGACAAGTTAAACATCTCACAGTAAAGTCAGCAATATCTCTTTTCATTCCATCTCGCCAGTAATACTCCTGAAGATCTTTGTACATCTTAGTACTACTAGGATGAACTGAAAACTGGGAATTGTGAGCTTCACATAACAACTCATTCTTCAACTGTGAATCACAAGTCATGCATAATATTTTCCCAAACCTCAAAACACAATCATTATCAATGTTAAATTCATGAAACTTACCCTTCTGAACAAACTCTACCTTTTTCTGCAACTCACTGTCTTCCTTCTGTGCTTACTTAATTTTGTCTGATAGAGATGATTTCACTGACACCTAAAACAAAACAGAAGAATTTCATGCACCAACAACTTTTATGCCAAAGTTCATCAAATAAAAAACCAAAGGATCTCATTCCAAACGTATCATGGTTAATGAAGCATTACTTTTTCGACTCAAAGCATCAAACACCTTATTTTCCTTTACTGGATGGTAATGGATCATTCAATCATAATCCTTGATTAATTACAACCATATCCTCTATCTCATGTTCAATTCATTCTAAGTGAATATATACTTTAAAATTTTGTGATCGGTATATATTTCACACTTTACTCCATAAAAATGATGCCTCCAAATTTTTAAATCAAAAACAACAACAACAAATTACAAATCATGTGTAGGTTAATTTAACTCATGAGGTTTCAACTGACGTAAAGCATAAGCAATTACCTGATCATTATGCATAAGGACACAACCAAGTCCTTTCAATGAAGCATCACTGTAGATAACAAATTCACCATCTCTGGAAGGCAGTGCAAAAACTGGATCATTCACCAACATTCTTTTCAATTTCTGAAAACAATCATCACATTCTTTTGTCCAGATGAACTTAACACCTTTTCGAGTTAACTTAGTCATTGGACTAGATAACCATGAAAAATTATCAACAAACCTCCGGTAATAACCTGCCAAACCAAGAAAACTATGGATCTTGGTTATATTTGTGGGTCTTGGCCATTATTTAACAACTTTTTTTTTTGCAGGATCAACAGTTATTCCATTTTTTGAAACAATGCGACCAAGGAATGAAATTTATTGTAACCAAAACTCACACTTTCTGAATTTCCCAAATAGTTTCTTTTATTTTAAGGTTTGAAAGATAACCCTTAAATGACTTTCATGCTCCTCTTTACTTTTATAATAAACCAAAATATCATCTATAAACACAACCATCATTTATCACCTGATTCAACTGAGACATCACTACAACAAACTGTTCAATTCTGATTCCGACCATCTCTGGATGCTGATTTGGAAGGTTATTTCACTCTGTATGCCTTCCCAACATAACTGCCCTTTTTCCTCTATGAAAAAACATTATGAACACAGAAATATCTTAGGCAAAGCAACATGGTAATCTGTAAATGCTATATCATTTCAATTATACCATAATTTAATATGTGAACATGAATTTAACAATATTCTAACTCCTGAAGTTATCTAAACCGACCTCTGATACCAAATATAAGGACCCGACCTTAAAACATTATATAATCTTGAATTAAATGAATAATTCACATTGAGTATGTTTTCAGGTTTAGAGTTTTAGAGAATTATGAGATAACTATTACATCTCAAAAGATTACAAAGTAGACACTTCTACTCAGTTTCCATTTTTTTCATAAAATAAAAACTCTAGAAAAAAAGAGTCATGTCTAGTTCCATGTTTTAGACAACATGACTTTTCCTTGATCTCATCCTTGACCCTATTCATCTTTAATTCCTATGAAAAACATTTCAAAAACTTTTAATGAGCATAAAAAAGCTCATTAAGGGATACACAAAGAAGAAAAACTGTTTGTTTTTCAAAACAACAAGTACACCATGAATACTTTATCATAAGTAATACTTTTCACCTTTATGAAGTAGTAAATAATCTTCACTGAATAAAATATCATTTCTTACCCTTTTTGTAACCAATATATTACCATAAAACCCATATAAATACCACATAACATATAAAGGTAACTTGGGACATAAACATACTTAAATGGAATAACCATACAGTCAACTTCCACACATATCACTAAATGGAATAGCCATACGGACGACTTCCATACCCAATGAATTGGAGGTTATAACATAACCACATGTCTTATTTTATCACGACACCACCCGTTATTTGGTTTATCATGTAACCACCCGTCAAATGTCCAAGTACCATAATACAATCATAACACATAAAAAAATTGAAAATATAAACATTTCACTAATAACATTTCATTTGAAATCACAAGAAATAATTTAAATATATTGAAATAATCAATCCATTTCAAAAACCATTTTCAATACCAAAACATCCAAAAATATAATAAGGGGTTTCTTTTCCTTTTAAAAAACATTAAGGCTTATAAAGGAAGCCAAAGATCAAATAATACTCGCGGCAACGGAAAGGTCGTTGTCACCGCGTACGTTAAAAAGAAACATTCCTTTTTTTGTCGTTTAGTAAAAAAATTCATATAGAAAATATTCCCTTTTAATGAAATTAAAATTCAAATGGGTTTATACATCATATAAAATAAAGTCGTGTATAAAACGAAATATGCCTCAATGAAAGGAGATTGAGACGAAGTCCCTTACAAAGATCATTTTTTTAAATAAAATAGATTGATTATGTGTATTCACTATAAGTAAACATAAATAAAGTATAAATACATGATAGGATATAAAAAGATATATATTACATAATCATAGCATGGAATAATCAAGAAGTATAAGTTTAACCCAGAGAATGGGAATTGGGTTAAGAAGTTCCCTTACCTCATGTCTGACTTGACCCGTTTGTTATTTAATCTCCTGAATAATAAAATAAAGATAATTTCTACTTTCTTAAGAACCTTTTTCAAGTTTATCATTCCTTTTAAATCACTTATTACCATGTTATAAACATTATGTAATCATTTAATTTAATAATGGTCATTTCGTCGATATTTGGTACTTGAGTCAAAAATGAACTTCTTATAATTACAAGTTGTTCATGTGGTCAAAGTTCATTATATCCAGAATTATATTCATGATTTATATATCATATATATCATATATATAATATATATCTAGTATATACATGTATTTATGATAGTACATAACATTTGGAGGTAAGAAATGAAATGCACCGTTCATGGAGACGGTAAGTCGTATGTACGCATGAACACTACTTTCATTTATATTTCATATTATAATGGAATTAAAACATAATGATACATAAGTATATTATAATTAAAGTATGATATAATATATATAATATCATTAAATCCATCCTTTATACGTCCTACATAAGGCATTAACGATTCATATCACTTTGAGGGGGCGGTGTCCGCACTTCCTCAAATGAGATTATCGTATTTACCCACTGTGGAGACCATAAAGGTATTCTATAAATGAAAAATATAGAAGCATAAATAAATCATAAACATAATATATATCATATATAAATACAGTTCCATCATAATGGCCTCCATGAGAGGCGGTAGGAGATAATTGAACAATTATCGTTTCGTGAGGCGTTAGTTTTCCATCCACAGAAACAGTATGTTCTTTACCCATTAGATAGAGGTGTGTGTAAGTGTATTTAGAAACATTATCATAAAAACATCCTAGTATATTGAGGATAATGGTGTTGTTATAAAAGAAAGTAATAAAAAGATTTTAGGGGTTGGAGAAGTAAAATAAAACAAAAGAACTTAAGAGAAACTACTACCTTTAATTCTGGTAACTCCCTTTGGTATGAACCAAAAGGACCTCTTGAAGTGCCTTCTACCTAAGGTAAGGCTTCTAGGAAGAATATAGGTATGTAGGTAGATTAATTGGGCAGATTCTGGACTAGAAAAGGGGCTTTAGAGGTGTGAATAATTGGTTATAATTGAGGGCTTTTTATAAGGGAGAGGAGGGTCTCTTTTGGAAAGTTTGAAAATATTATTTTATTATAAACTTATCTTCAGTTTAAAAAGGTCCAAAACACATTAAAGTTGAATATAAGATGACTCATGGTCTAAATAAAATAATCCAATAATAATTGGATAGGTTTTGGATATTATTTTAGTCTTTATAATCATATTTATTTAAATCATTTATTAATGAGGTAAACACTGCATCATTATTGTGTCATAAATAATTTAATTTATTTGATGTCTAAAAATTATAATAAAAAAAATGATGTAGGAAATATTTTTAGATTTATAATGAATATTTATAGTCAAAAATATAACTTATATAACCCCATGTAAAAATTGATTTACTAAAATATATATATTTATGTCATTTTTGTCTTTACTTTAAATTAATTAATCTAAAGTATCATTATCACTCCCAAGTGGATCCATGGGGTCCAAAAATAGACCCAAGTATGCCCTTGGTCAGATATTTATCAACCAATAGGATTAGGATACATTTTAAGGTAATTTAATATTATTATAATATTATTTGTTTTACCCTTATTTACCAGATTTACCCTTTAACAATGGTAAATAAAATATTTATTGAAGTAAATATTTAAAATGTCTAAAAAAAGTTACCTATTTACACAATTTGGACTTCCTGATTCCAAATATGGAATTTATTTTTCCAAATTTAAAATATAGGAGTGGCAGAAATTAATTTAAAATTAATTCTCATTGTCAAAACAAAAAAGCGTGTTTTTAAGAAATATTAACTATCAAAAGATTGATACTTGTTTTTGTCCAATTTCAAATTAAAATTAATTACAATGAACAAAATTGGTTTAAATTATAAAAATAAAATCTAATTACACTTTTGAACCAATTAAAAAGATAATATAACCATATAAATAAATTAGATTAAAAGGCGATTTTGAATTAAAATACCGTATTTTTCAATATTCATCAAAAAATGAATTTTATCAGAAAAATACCAAAATTTTACCCAAAGTAAAATTTTGATGTCCCGATTCTAAAGAAGAATTTTATTTTTTCATATATAACATATATAAGTGACAAAAACTAGATTTAAAAAGGGTTCACCATTAAAAGGCGGTAAATCGACCTTTTAAAGTAAATTATGCTTAAAATTAGATTCATTCACATTTTAAGCCTCTAACATTTATTGGATAAATGTAAAAAACATTTAACAAACATATATAATCATTTTTTAGTTAGTTCATTTCATTCCCGCCATTACAACAGCTAGGCGTTAACTACTATTTAGAATAATATTATTATATTATTAGTGTGCAACGTAAGATTTCAAAGAAACCTGTTATTGCGTATCGGGTACGCCATCGAACATAGCGTCCCCTTTAAAGTAAAATTAATATTTAATTCACAAATATTAATAAATATGAAAATGTAATATTTCTCTATTTATCTGGGATGTTACATCACCACCATCATTGTCTCAAAAAAAATTGAATGCATTGTTTTGTAAGCTAGGTCAGTGGGAGATTGGATTCAAGATTTTATCCTTTAACATTAGGCGTTGGATTCAATATTTTACCATTTAATATATAATTTTATAAAAATTATTATTATATGGTTTGAGGTTTTTTATAAGGGTGATGTCATGTGATTATTATGGTAGAAAGTAAATAGATTTATATATATGATATGAAGTGTGTATACATTAATCTTCTTAATGATTTGGGATAAATGTGTGATAAATAGAAATCCTATTGATTTGATTATTATTTTATTTAAACTTGTTTTAATTATTTATACATTAAAGACTCATGAATTAAATTGAAATTTTATAATTATGATCCATTTATCATCACATAATGAAAGTTATAATTTTCATTTCAGTGATGTGTTTATTAGTTGGTTGTCCCAAAACAATAATGAGAATTAGTGTGATTTTAATTAAAGGAGTGAATATGTTTTTTTATTTTTGGGGAAAGTTTTGTATTTATATATATTATTTGAAGGTATATTTTATACTTTTATAAATTTATGGATTTTGGTTATTTATATTTAAAACTCAATATAGATTTTTACTATTGATTTTGAAAATCTTTTAAAAGGAATAATGGATTTTTGGGGTTTTGGGGTTTTGTAATTGAAAAATAAGATGGTAATTAAATTTTATTATTTTATGGTGATTTCTATGAAATGGTTTTGTAGTTTATTTAGTTAATTTTTTTTGAAAATGAATATGAATAGTCAAGGGTTTAAAATTGATTTCTAAATGGATTACTTGATTAAATGGATAAATGGACATTTTTTGTGAAAATAAACATTGAATTGTATTTTTTTAGAGTTAAAAATAATAATATGTTGTTTTAAATGTAAACACATGGTTTTTATTAATCTTACATATGATTTAAGAGACCTATTAAATGGGTTTATTATAGGGGTTTAGCGTGTGTTTTATTTTAGGTATTTAGGATATGATCGTGTTAATATATAAGGTTTGAGGTATAGGAATTGTGATATTATACTATAAGGTTTAAATCATGTTCATATAGAGTTAAAATGGTATGGGGTTTTCCCATTATGTGAGGACACAAAATGTTTTTTTATTTAACCCATTTTTACCTTGCACTCTGGTAAATAGTTATAAAATAGACCTGTCAATTCCTAAGGAGGTTTCAAGCTGTTTTAGTGTGTTCTATTTATTTTTGTATTAGAATAGGAATCCTAAGATTGAAGGTGTTGTGAGTTTTCCTTTCTTAATATAGATGTTTAGAAAATGATTTTTCAGATTCATTTTCTTATCTAGTTACCTAAAATATGAGGGATGGACAAGGAAAAATTTAACCATGGTTTGAGGTATGTGGGTATATTTAAGTTTCATTTTCTTATTTATAACATTATTTATTTTGATTAAGAGGTATATATATAATATTATTATTTTGATCTATTGTGTATCATTGGGAATGGTTTGAGTGTCACCCATAAAAATTTATAATTTAAAACACGTTTATCTCGAACACATACATGATTAGAAGATAATGGAATAATTTTATAGATTTTATTATAATCTCCCCTAACCATACATGAGGTATCAATTTTATTAAGAATTATTATACTCTTTTGGATATACTTATAAATGTTTTGACTACTAGATGTGGGAGATAGCTTATAGTGATGTATGTCATTATGGGGCTGGATTCAGTAGTAAGCTGTCTATTGGGATTAAGGCTGTGATTTTATTTAATTTTTGTTATGTATTCTTTATGTGACCATGTAATCAATTATGTGTTTATATATAAATTGTTAATTTCATATGGTATCAATGAAGGTTGTCATGAATTTAATATAAACTTTGGTTTCTTTATTTTATATATTGAGATAATATGACACCCATTCATTGAACTTTTTTTCTTTCATGTTTAAATATTTCTAATATAAAAATATGTTATCCCAAAATTCTAGTAAAATTAGATATTGGTTAGTTTTTGTTGGATGGAAGTCATAAAAACCCCAAGGATTCAATAATTTAATTAATATATTTTTGAATCCTTTGATATAAATTTAGGTGACCATAAATGTATTAATATACCTATATTAGGATTATGTATATCCAGGGATATGGAATTAATAAACTATATAAGATAGAGTTTTAGGAATAATAAATTTATATAATGCCTTGCATTATCTCTTAGAGGTGGAAGCATAATTTTTTGGATCTCAATGATGTGAAATACATTCTAAATATTTTTTTTTGGAATTTTTATTAATGGAAAGTATTTATGGTGTTTTTAAGGAAATTGAATAGAGATTTTGGATATTGTAGGATATGTTAAATATACCTAATATTGATAACTCTACTATTTTTTAAATAAAGGTTCATCGATGGGTTATAGTATAAATATATTTGTTAGTATTCCTATAATACATGGTCTAGAATAATATACAGAAAAAGAGAGTAACATGGAATATAACTTCACTTTTTTCATCAATAACAGTTTCATACATTCATTTCATGAAATTATAAGCTCTTTGACCCTGTGTCTAAAGCTGGTGATTACATGACCTTGTATCATCTTAGTAAAGATATTTTTACAAAAATTTAGAAAGTCGTGTCATAATTAAATGGAAAGTAAGAACAAGAATTTCTAAGGTAATTATGTCTTCCAATAATAATAAAAATTATTTTCCAACATATTTATTAGTGATGATTATATTAATATATGTCTATATATGATTCATTTGAGTAATAAGTCTATTTTATTAACATTATTAATAAGATATTTTATCATTATACATGAAATAATGATTTGAAAGCCCTTTATTTATGATGTAATGTGTATAAAACATGGTAAATAAGAATAAATGAGAGAGAAAACATTTATTCTTGAAGTGTATACCTATCATTGGTAAAATATAATAATTAAAGGAATGAAGGATCAAGGGTTGACTAATACTTATTAGTGGTCAAATTTCTCGTATGATTTCAATTTCTAATTTATTTTTTTGGATCCTTGAATTAATCATACGTGAAATTTGTCCACTAACAGGTGATGGTCACCTAAACTTTCCCACTCCTTTAATGCTCCACTCATACTGTCAATGAAACACCACCTAGACAACCACATAACGGGTGAAGAAATGAATAAAAATCAAGACCACCCTCTTATTGGACTCCCACCTAGCAGGTTTACAAAAATTGTCCTACAATTGCCACCTTTTTTCCCACACAACATCAAATTGAGGACCTGGACCAACAAACACATGTCTACCTTAGGTTGTTTCCTTTCATGACACCCTTGTGTAAAATGATAACTTTTTAGGAATCATCACTGATAATATTCAAATGTTGGGCTACCCTTATTATAATTATCTATAAATTTCTCCTTTGATTATGAATATCTTATGTGTTTCTATTTATTTTTATAAAAAATGAATATTTTATGAACTTAATAGGATGGATATGAATCAAAAATGGATCCATGCTAATCATATGACAAAGAGTATAAATATGGAGTTAAATATTTTATCAATTTTTTAATATATCATGTATTCGACCCTTCTCAAATCCTTTTTCTGTGTTTATACTATTTTTATTCAAAAAATATATTTTGTAAGAGTTATAAGAACATTTTAGTTATCATGGAATAGATTAAATATATAAATGTTGTACTAAACACACGGAAAAATTGAATTTCACTACTACAAAACTAGCCTTTAATAGCGCTAAAAATGGCCTTTATCAGTACTAGAAAAGAACTTACTATATGAGTGAGGTTAAAAGCTCTGGTCTTTTATCAATATTGATAAAGGGGTCCTTTATCTATGCTAAATGAACCATTTATCATCTATTTTTTAACACTAATAAAACAGATCTTTATCAGCACTTTCAAAAGCATTGATAAAGGGCCACACTGTAGTGTGCTGTAATAGCACATTGAAGCACCACTGCAATGTGCTATTACAACACAAAAAAACACCAGAAATAGACCAAATATCAACAAAAACAAGTCCCAATATAAGATTTAAATGAGATGAAATTTACAAAATAAACACAAGAACAAAACATTATATTATAGACATTTCAAACATTGGTTCATACAATTACGTAAATAAAAATTATTATATACATTCAAAAACATCAATATTCCTTTATCTTTTAATCCTCACCCAACTCATGCTATTTTCAAAAAAACCCATACTCGAGCACAAGAACTCACCTGTATAATAAAACAATTCTTATGTTAGTATTAATATAAAGAAATAAATTAACATAAAGTGTTAATTTTACTAAAATTGATGTCAATTTTAAATAAAAAGATGCACTTGGAGTCATACTGGTCACACCGTAAATCAGATTGAGGTGCGACTGATTATAACACATATAAAATGACTTTTGGATCATTTTCTTAAAGTATCAAAACAATATGAATGTGTTTACTCAGTTTTGAGTATGTCAGTTGTCTTTTTTACTAAAATGTCATTTTAAACTAGAAACATGAACTTTTAACTCATTATGATCACATCGTGTATCGGTTTGACATGAAAGGTATTCCTACATGTCAAAAATGACTTATAAATCATTCTCATAAATTATCAAGAAAATACAAGCATATTTGATTGGTTTTCAATGAGTGACACTTTTTGAACTAAAATGTCGATTTTAAACTGATAACGGACACTTTGAGTCATACTGGGCACATCGTGTATCGGATTGAGGTGTGGCTGATTCCTACACATCACAAATGACTTATGGATTGTTTTCATAAAGTATCAAAACAATCATAATGTGTTTTCTTGGTTTTGAGTAGGATAGTTGTCCCTTTTACAAAAATTGATTAAAATTTTAAATAAAAAGACGCACTTTGAGTCATACCGGTCAAATCATGCATTAGATTAAGGTGTTTCTGATTTATACATGTCCCAAATGACTTATGTATTGTTTTATTAAAGTATAAAAATAATCTGAATATGTTTTCTTAGTTTTGAGTATGTCACTTTCCTTCTTTATTAAAATGTCAATTTAAAATTGAAACATGCACTTTGACTCATACCGATCACATTGTGTATCATATTAAGGTGTTACTAATTTATAAAAATTAAAAATGACTTATGGATCATTTTAATAAATTATTTAAAAAAATTGAATGGGTTTTCTTGGTTTTGAGTAGGTCAGTTGGCCTTTTTACTAAAATTGATGTCAATTTTAAATAAAAACACGCACTTGGAGTCATATCGGTCACACCATACATTAGATTGAGGTGCAGTTAATTCATGCACATATCAAATCACTTATGGATTGTTTTCTTAAAATATCAAGACAATATAAATGTGTTTTTTTATTAGGTCAATTTGTTTTTTTACTAAAATTGATGTCAATTTTAAATAACGACGCACTTAGAGTCATACCGGTCACACTGTTCATCAGATTGAGGTGAGGCTGATTCCTACACATTCCGAATCACTTATGGATTTCTTTACTAAATTATCAAAACAGTATGAATGTGTTTTATTGGTCTTGAGTATGTCACTTTTATTTTTTACTAAAATTTCATTTTTAACTTGATACACGCACTTTGACTCATACGGAACATATAGTGTATCGGTTTGAAATTAGATCGATTCCTACATATCACAAATGATTTATGAATCGATGCCCTAAATTATCAAGAAAATATGGGCAATTTTGCTCAGTTTTTATTGATTAAGACTTTTTAAAGTCAAATATTGATTTTAAACTGATAACAGACACACTGAGTCAGTTGTCCTTTTTAATAAAATTAATGTCAATTTAAAATAGAAAGAAGTAATTGGAGTCATACTAGTCACATCATGGGTCGGATTAAGGTGAAGATGATTCCTACATATCCCAAAGTCTCAAAGAAATCCTAACTATCAATGTTACCACGATTTTCATTGAATTTATTTGTAAAACTTCCAACATTGCATGAGCATCTTTGAACAAACCACATAAACTCGAAAAAAAATAATTCACATATATAAGAAAAAATTTATTATGAGTAATACTAAAAAGAAATAAATTAAACATAAATATGAAATAGTACATTAATTATATGGACAATGATTTTACTCTACCAATATCAAGATTACCTCTATGATTGAGCAGTGAAGGGAACTTGAAGGAAAGTGATAAATGTCAACACTGTAGGGGTGAAAGGTTTTGAGGGAGAAGAAGTATGTGGAATTTTTGGTGTAAAAAGGGATGAAAGATGGATAGAGCACCCCAATTTGAAAAAAAGAATCCACATGTATAATAAAACAATTATTATGTGAGAAATACTAAAAAGAAATAAATTAAACATAAATATGAAATAATAAATTAATTCTATGGACAATGATTTTACTGTGAAAATGTCAATATTGACTCTATAATTGAGCAGAGGTGGCATTGTTGCTCTAAAAATAAAGTTAGTGGTGGTAATTTTAAAGAAAATGACAAATGAACTACTGTAGGGGTTAAAATTTTTTAAGGGAGAAGAAGCATGAAAGTTGGAAAGAGAACCCCAACTCAAACAAAAGAATACACCTGTATAAGAAAATGATTATTATGTGAGTAATAATAAAAATAAATTAATTAAACATAAATATGAAACAATACATCAATTCTATGGACAATGATTTTACTATGTAAACATCAAGATTACCTCTATAATTGAGCAAAGGCATCATCATTACTCTTCCCAAAGGTAATGGAGGTAATTTGAAAGAAAGTGATAAATGAACCAATACACGGGTGAAAAGGTTCTAAGGGAGAATAATCATGAAAGTTGTACAAATAACCCCAACTCGAACAAAATAATCCACCTATATAAGAAAACAATTATTATGTGAGTGATACAAAAAAGAAATAAATTAAATATAAATATGGAACAATACATTAATTCTATGGACAATGATTTTAATATGAAAAAATAAGGATTACCTATGTGATTGAGTAAAGGAGGCACCATTTCTATTCCTTCAAATGTAGTGGAGGAAATTTTAAAGAAATTGATAAAGGCACCACTACAGGGGTGAAAAGGTTTTAAGGGAGAAGAAGCATGAAAATTGGACAGATCACTCCAACTCAAACAAAAGAATCCACCTATATAAGAAAAAAATTATTATATGATTAATAATAAAAAGAAATAAATTAAACATAAATATGAAACAATACATTAATTCAATGAATAATGATTTTACTATTCAAACATAAAGATTACCTATGTGATTGAGCAAAGATAGCATCATTGCTCTTCCTATAAAGGCATGATACATGGATATAAATCATCTAAAATAAATTAACTCTACAAGGAATAATAAAAATTAAATCAACGTTTCATTATATAATTTTTCGGTAAAATAGAGAAAGTATATTGTAACATTACCTTTACATATTTCCAAAGGTTTTCTTTGGTCCAAATATAAGCTAATAAGAAAAATAATGATTCTTTTTGCACTTCATTACAATTTAGAAGAATATATGGATATCAGGAAACCACGATACAAGTAATGATATTGATATCTATTTGGCTCCATTGATCAATGGATCCAAAACAATGATTGGTTGTGCATCACTCGCAAAGTTAATAACAAAACTAGGGATTCTTTGTATACTTCACTATTGTTGGTTAACTACCGCTTAGCATAGCATCTAACCTAAACTTCCTGTCCAATGTCCTCATGATGCTCTCATCCCACACAAGCTCTCCAGCATCTCTATAATATCACCATTAAGAATTCACTTTTCATTCTCTTCCTCGCAATTTTATTCGTTATTTAAACAAGTGGGGATATTTTTCCTTTTATAGAATTTTCTGATTCTCATGTTGCTTATTCAATCATATGTGTTTTCAAAAAAACCTTTACCCAATGAATTATATTATTATATAAAATTTTCTCTCTATGTTTAATAATATAATTATTTTTTTATCTCTATGTGTGGTATGAGAGCACAATGGGGATGTCGGGTAGGAAGTTCAGGTCAGATACTATTTTAAGTGGTAGTTAACCAATAATAGTGAAGTTCACAAAGAATACTTAGTTTTGTTATTAGATTTGTGAGTGATGCACAAATAATCCTTTTTTTGGATCCATTGATCAATGGATCCAAATAGACATCAATATTCTTCCAACTCTTCTGAACTAATTTGTGTTGAATAACAATATTGTAAACATGGATATAGGATTTTAGAAGGGTCATCTACATGCTCTCTTGAGAACTTGATGAAATCTTTAACTCCATCTTCATATTCATTTGTCAAACAGCTAGCATGCATCCATTTTCAGTTCACATCCATCCTATTGGGTTTATAAAAGATTAATTTTATACAACATATAATTAAATACACATAAGATATTCATGATCAAAAGTGAAAGTTATAAATTATTGTAATAAGAGAAACTCAACACTTGATTGTTTCAAAGAATTTTGGTGTGTTGAATAAAATGGGTAATTGAATTTAAAAAAAGAATTACTCCACATAAAATCTTTCTTAAATCCCAAAAATAAATGAAAATATAATATAGGTAATTAATAAATAATATAAAACTCAATTATGATAAACAAGAATAATAAACTCTCATTCAATCAACTAGAAGATATAAAAATGTATTGTAACAAGTGATGTAGCAACCTAAGAAATTATTACATTTAAAATATATGTTAAATCAATATTTTAAAGAATCTCAAGACTCTTGGAATGTAATATCACCACACTGACCCATCCCAAGGAAATTTAAGTTACGTCAACTAGATGTAAAATTAGCATTTACTAATGGATTCAACAAATAGGAATTATATCAAACAAATAGATATTTTTCTCACTATTTAATATGAGAATAATGTTTATAAATTGAAAAAGATGATGTATGAATTGAAACAAGAACTAAGAGCTTGGTATTAAAGGTTAGATGAATTATTAAAGAAACATTAATTTAAAAAATGAGGAATTGGTCATAATCATTGAATAAAAAATATTTTTATGGATATATTGAAAGTGTTTATCAATGTGGATGACATAATATTTAGAGGTTTAAGAGATGAACAATGATAATAATTTTCTACATTGACAATGAACAACATTTAAATGTTGATGATTAGTTATTTGGAATTTTCTAAATTAATGTCCCTTAGACACTATCATGAATTCATGGAATTCATGTATGTGAGGGAAGTGCTTTATAGATTTCAAAAAGAAGATTGAAAACCCATGTCGATACCCATTCAAAATTGAATAAAATTTTAAAATGTTGTGGGTGGAATGTCAATCTATATCATGATAATGTCCAGGGGACATTCTTGATCCCCCTTGGGCTAGCAACAAGCACCAGGGCATGAAAAACAACATAGTACGAATAATTTGGCCCAAAAAATAAATAAAACTAGTATAAATAAAATTTAAATAAAAACTTCCATGATGCATCCATACATTGGATTATCACACCAACCCAAATAAGTAGAAAAAAGAAAATATGAAGTAGTATAATATAAAATAAATCCCTTAACCTACCTTCAACTCCCTCACACACAAAATCCCTAGTTTAAATTTCTAAAATTTCACATGTATCGAATACATTGATAAAATAAAGAATGAAAAATAAGTATGATAACTTTGGGTGATCAATTTTGGAAACGTAAACAAAATAAAACAACCAACTAAAGTCAATGTGACTCTATGTGTCACCATCGAGTCCAGAAACAATAAAATCTCCATGAGCGATCAAGATTTGAATCAAAATGGGAAACAGAGAAAATCAGAAGGCTTACCCCACTATTATACAATCACTGGACCACAAATAATGATATCGTTGAAGAAGAAATAAAAAATGAAACAAAAAATACACAAATAAAATTAGAAGAACTACCTCACTGGTTTGAAGAAAATTTGAGACCCTCTTCGGAAACCCTAATTTCAATCAAACATAAAATATTAGATGAGATGTTCGAGCAACTGGAGGCAGTCGAGTGGTGTTATTTGAGGTTTGATTCACTGAGGAGGAGCACCGTCAGCGGTTGGCATTCAAGTAAAACTTCTAATATCATGATGGGTTCGTAAATGGTTAGGGTTTTTGATTAGATAAGGACACTTATCAGTGCTTAAAAAAAGCACTAATAAATGTAAGTATTTATCAGTGCTAATAAAATCAATATTTATTACCACTCAACTTATAGCGCTGATAAAGCCTCATTTTTATCAGTGTGAAAAAAGCGCTAATAAAGACGCTTTTATCCACGCTTATTATTTAAGAATTTCTAAAGGATTTATAATTATAATTATAAATTAAAAAATTAAAAATATTTATATATACTTAATAAATATATATATATATATAAATACAGTAAATATATTCCTTTTTAAATATATTTATTATAATTTTATAATTATTTACTTATAATTATAGAAATATTTTAAAAAATGATATTTATATCATTATATATATTTATATAATTATACATATATATATTTAATAAATATATATGAATATAAATATAGTAAATATATTCATTTTTTAAGTAAATATATTATAAATTTAATAATTATTTAAATATATATAATTATTTATTTATAATTATATAAATACTTGTAAAAAAAATTATTTATTTATAATTATAATATATAATTGTATAAATATAGTAAATGTACATTTAGAAATATATTTATTTATAAATATTTTTTACAAATATTTTTTTAACATTATTAATGAATATCTTATTTTAAGTGCATGCATATATGTTAAAAATGAGTGAAATTGGATAAATTAAAAATAATTACACTTTAATAATATTGAAAAAATGTATAGGTTTTATGTGTGTGCATTTTATATAAAAATGCATTAATTATGTATATGTGAAATCAATGTAACACAGATTTGATCTATGTTAAATTGAAAAATCAAATGACATTCAATTATATGTCGAATACTATGCAATTAGTCAATATTTTTAATTCATATTAAATTTTAATTATAAACCATTATTCAATAAATATATGACTATTTAACGTAAAGCACATAAATATTTTGTAATTCATTTTTTATTTTTTATTTATTTAATTATTTCATTTTATTTATTCGGACTTTTATTAGCGCTAAAAAAGAGCTGATGAAATGAGTATTTATCAACGCTAAAAATAAAGCATTGATAAAGGATACCCTTTATCAGTGATAAAAATAAATCATTGATAAATGTTACCCTTTATCAGTGCTAAAAATAAAGTGTTGATAAAGGATGCCCTTTATCAGCGCTAAAAATAAAGTGTTGATAAAGGTACCCTTTATCAGCGCAAAAAAGCATTGATAAAAGGTTAAGTTTATCAGTGTTTTCCTTAGTGCTGATAAATATTCCATTTATCAATGTTTTTGTAGTGATGATAAATACCAGCACTGTTAAAGGCCAGTTTTGTAGTAATTTGTTCACACCGATTGGGATGATACTAGAGTTTATGGATCATTTGATATGAATACCAGTGTAAATAATGGTGGAGATCATAAGGAAAAAATGAAAATGAAAATTGAAGATAACCTTCGTTATTATACAAAATTGTTTGAGAAGTTAAATAGTTGTGCTAAGAAACCATTGTATAATGGTTTTACTAAATACACAACATTTTCAGTTGTATTGAAGTTATCTAATTTGAAAGTTGGTAATGGATGGAGTGACACCAGCTTTACAAAACTACTTCATCACCTGAATGATATTCTACCCGAAGAAAATGAACTTCATTGTTAAACATATGATGTTAAATGAATGCTATGTTCAATGGGCATGATCTCTAAAAAAATACATGCCTCTCTAAATGATTGAATATTATTTCTCAAGGACCATGAATCACTCATAAAATGATCTAAGTGTGGTGCGAATCGATACAAGAAAGATGAATCAAGTCCTTTAAAAGATGTATGTAATTTCCTATAATTCCATGCTTTAGATAAATATATAGATGTTAGGAAACTGTGAGATAATTAACATAAAACGTGGATACAAGAATTAAAGATGGGAAACTACGTCATCCAACAGACTCTCCTAAACGGAAGAAAATTGATTATGAGTATCTTGAATTTTTAAATGAGCTGAGAAAATTCCTTCTTGCATTGTCTATAGATAGAATAAATCATTTTGATGTATAAAGTATTACTCACAATACATGGCCAGTTATGTTGGTAAATTATAACTTTCCTCTATGGTTATGCATGAAGTTCAACTGCATTATGTTGTATCTAATTATATATGGACCAAAAAAACCTGGTAATGATATTGATATCTATTTGTATCCATTAATCAATGATCTAAAATTGATATGTGATACAGGTGTTATAATGTATGATGATCATAGAAGTAAAGAATTCTCATCGAGGGTCATGTTGTATGGGATGATAAATGAATTTCTTGCTTATGTAAATTTTTTAGGATATAGAATTAAAGGAATGTTGGGGTGTCCCATTTGTGAAGAATTCACACACTTAGTTCGATTGAAACATTCCTTGAATATTTTGTTTTTAGGATATAAGAAATTTTTACCCCGATGACATAAATATTGATCATGTGTGACAAAATTCGATGGGAATACTGAACAAGGTACAACATTTTCTCCACTAACAGGGGATCAACTATTTGATAAAGTAAAATATATTGACATTATTTTCTGTAAACCACTTTCAAAAAACCTTATGAAATCAGGTTGGAAAAAGTGATCAATTTTCTTTGAATTATTGTACTATAATTGTTTGTACATCGTAAATCTTCTTATTGTCATGCATATAGAAAAAATTTATTTGATAGTGTTATTGGCATGTTACTAAATTTTCTTGGAAAAATAAAATATGGGATCAAGGCTAGGTTAGACATAATGGACATGATTGACATGGGGATAAGGTAATTGTTGGCACCGATGAAGGGTAATTTGAAGTTATAGGGATTAAATCACATGAATGTCATGTTTTGATGTAAGATTTGATTCCCATCGATCTATGTTACATTCTGACTAAAAATGTATGACATACATTAAACAGAATTTGATTCTTTTTCAAAGGAATATACAGTAAAGTTATAGACCCGACGAAGTTTACAATCATGAATAAGGAGGTTGTACTCATATTATGTGAATTAGAGAGGTTCTTCTCATCATAATTCTTTAATATAATGGTGCACCTTATGGTTCACTTGGTTATAAAGGTTCATCTATGTGGTCATATCCATTACAGATGGATTTACCCCATTGAATGATATATTAAAATTTTTAAAGGGTGTGTCAAGAATCAAAGTCATCCAGAAGGTTGTATTATAGAATGATATATTGTTGAAGAACTTGTTGAATTCTATATCGATTACCTATAAGATGTTGATATAATTGGTCTCCTAATGTCTCATCATAGTAGAAGCCTTATAGAAAATGGTATTTCTAAAAGATATGTTGTTACAATTACCATCACAGAGCGGGAGAAATAACACCTTTACATTTTACATAATAGTAAATATATTGATCAATACATTGAATCTCATAAAAAAATTCTTAGATATTTGAATCCATCAAGGTCTGAAAGATGAATATCAAATACACACAATAAAAATTTAATATTATGGTTCTGAGATCTTATTTTTAAGGAGTAATCTAAAAATATAAATTCAATTTCCAAATGAATTTGATGGCTATCTAGGGGGACAAATGTAGATGTTATATCTTATACTGGTTTTGTAATTAATGGTTATATGTTCTATATAAAATAACATGATGAATGAATTACAATGAAAAATAATGGAGCTAATCTTGTGAAAAAAGTGATGCAAATATCTAGTTTTAAGGATAAAAATCCAATTTATGTGAATATGTCATATTTTAGTATCATCGAATAGATATATGAGTTGGTTTATACAACATTTCAAGTATTGATTTTCTATTGCAAATGGGTTGACAATAGGAGTTCAGTGAAAGTTGGTGAAATGGACTTCATGAATGTGAATTTAAATATGGAAGGGTATAAGGATGAGTCATTCATAATGATATCACAAGTAGTGTAGGTATTTTATGTCTCGGATCTAGTAAACAAAAATTGTTCAATTGTCCTGTTGAAAACTAAAACAATTGTAGGGTTAGATGAAAATTAAATTGAGGATGACCCTTTCATCGAGAGATCACAATCATTTCATGGAGTTTCTAATGTATATAATGTCTTGTATGTTATAGGGGAACATAAATAAGGAATTCAGATTCTTGATAGAGGATCCAAATCCCTTCATCCTTTAAAGAAAAGAAAGAGAGTTAAATCAGCATATTAAATTGTTTTTTAATATACTATGATTTTCCTCATTATATTATGTGTTATATACTATAATAACATAATATAAATTAAATGTTTGAGTAATCATGCAGATAATGACTTTTACACATGATGATGTTACCAATCTCAGGGAAAAACAGATTGTTGTTGCTAAAACTGCAGAATTATTAGGGAATCATCAATATGTTGATGAAAAAACAAGAACAAAGTATCATCACTGTGTTAGCTAAAATTATTAATGCAAGAATAAAGGGTATAAAATTTGAGGTTGGATGGAATTAACACAACCAATCCATTGACCCCAACAAGTCAATGTTAGAGGTGGAATCAGAATTTTTTGGATCGCAATGATGTGAAATCCATGTTAACTAATTTTTTTTTGTAATTTTTATTAATGGAAAGTATTAATGGTGTTTTTAAGGAAATTGAATAGAGGTTTTGGATATTGTAGGATATGTTAAATATACCTAAGATTGATAAATCTACTATTTTTTAAATAGAGGTTCATCGATGGGTTATAGTATAAATATATTTGTTAGTATTCCTATAATACATGGTCTAGAACAATATACAGAAAAAGAGAGTAACATGGAATATAACTTCACTTTTTTCATCAATAATAGTTTCATACATTCATTTCATGAAATTATAAGCTCTTTGACCATGTGTCTAAAGCTGGTGATTACATGACCTTGTATCATCTTAGTAAAGATATTTTTACACAAATTTAGAAAGTCGTGTCATAATTAAATGGAAAGTAAGAACAATAATTTCTAAGGTAATTATGTCTTCCAATAATAATAAAAATTATTTTCCAACATATTTATTAGTGATGATTAGATTAATATATGTCTATATGTGATTAATTTGAGTAATAAGTCTATTTTATTAACATTATTAATAAGATATTTTATCATTATACATGAAATAATGATTTGAAAGCCCTTTATTTATGATGTAATGTGTATCAAAACATGGTAAATAAGAATAAATGAGAGAGGAAACATTTATTCTTGAAGTGTATACCTATCATTGGTAAAATATCATAATTAAAGGAATGAAGGATCAAGGGTTGACCAATACTTATTAGTGGTCAAATGTCTCGTATGATTTCAATTTCTAATTTATTTTTTTGGATCCTTGAATTAATCATACGTGAAATTTGTCCACTGATAGGTGATGGTCACCTAAACTTTCCCACTCCTTTAATGCTCCACTCATACTGTCAATGAAACACCACCTAGACCACCACATAACAGGTGAAGAAATGAATAAAAATCAACACCACCCTCTTATTGGACTCCCACCTAGAAAGTTTATAGAAATTGTCCTATAATTGCCACCTTTTTTCCCACACAACATCAAATTGAGGACCTGTTCCAACGAACACATGTATACCTTAGGTTGTTTCCTTTCATGTCACCCTTGTGTAAAATGATAACTTTTCAGGAATCATCACTGATAATATTCAAATGTTGGGATACCCTTATTAGAATTATCTATAAATTTCTCCTTTGATTATGAATATATTATGTGTTTCTATTTATTTTTATAAAAAATAATTGTTTTATGAACTTAATAGGATGGATATGAATCAAAAATGGATCCACGCTAATCATATGACAAAGAGTATAAATATGGAGTTAAATATTTTATCAAGTTTTTAATATATCATGTATACGACCCTTCTCAAATCCTTTTTCTGTGTTTATACTATTGTTATTCAAAAAATATATTTTGTAAGAGTTAGAAGAACATTTGAGTTATCATGGAATAGATTAGATATATAAATGTTGGAATAAACACAAGGAAAAATTGAATTTCACTACTACAAAACTGGCCTTTAATAGTGCTAGAAATGGCCTTTATCAGTACTTGAAAAGAACTTACTATATGAGTGAGGTTAAAAGCTCTGGTCTTTTATCAATATTGATAAAGGGGTCCTTTATCGATGCTAAATGAACCATTTATCATCTTTTTTTGAACACTGATAAAATGGATCTTTATCAGTGCTTTCAAAAGCATTGATAAAGGGCCACACTATAGTGTGCTGCAATAGCACACTGAAGCACCACTGCAATGTGCTATTACAGCACACCAAAACACCAGAAACAGACCGAATATCAACAAAAAAAAGTCCCAATATAAGATTTAAATGAGTTGAAATTTACAAAATAAACACAAGAACAAAACACTATATTATAGACATTTCAAACATTGGTTCATACAATTACGTAAATAAAAATTATTATATACATTCAAAAACGTCAATATTTCTTTATCTTTTAATCCTCACCCAACTCATGCTATTTTCCAAAAAAACACCCATACTCGAGCACAAGAACTCACCTTTATAAGAAAACAATTCTTGTGTTAGTATTAATATAAAGAAATAAATTAACATAAAGTGTTAATTTTACTAAAATTGATGTCAATTTTAAATAAAAAGATTCACTTGGAGTCATAATGGTCACACCGTAAATTGAATTGAGGTGTGACTGATTATAACACATCTAAAATGAATTTTGGATCATTTTCCTAAAGTATCAAAACAATATGAATGTGTTTACTCAGTTTTGAGTATGTCAATTGTATTTTTTACTAAAATGTCATTTTAAACTATAAACATGAACTTTTAACTCATTATGATCACATCGTGTATCGGTTTGACATGAAACGTATTCCTACATGTTAAAAATGACATATAAATCATTATCATAAATTATCAAGAAAATACAAGCGTATTTGATTGGTTTTCAATGAGTGGCACTTTTTGAACTAAAATGTCGATTTTAAACTGATAGCAGACACTTTGAGTCATACTGGGCACATTGTTTATCGGATTGAGGTGTGGATGATTCCTACACGTAAAAAATGACTTATGGATTGTTTTCATAAAGTATCAAAACAATAATAATGTGTTTTCTTGGTTTTGAGTAGGATAGTTGTCCCTTTTACAAAAATTGATTACAATTTTAAATAGAAAGACGCACTTTGAGTCATACCGGTCAGATCGTGCATTAGATTAAGGTGTGGCTAATTTATAAATGTCCCAAATGACTTATGTATTGTTTCATTAAAGTATAAAAATAATCTGAATATGTTTTCTTAGTTTTGAGTATGTCACTTGTCTTCTTTATTAAAATGTCATTTTAAAATTGAAACATGCACTTTGACTCATACCGATCACATTGTGTATCGGATTAATGTGTTACTGATTTATACAAATTAAAAATGACTTATGGATCATTGTACTAAATTATTTAAAAAAATTGAATGTGTTTTCTTGGTTTTTGAGTAGGTCAGTTGGCCTTTTTACTAAAATTGATGTAAATTTTAAATAAAAACACGCACTTGGAGTCATATCGGTCACACCATACATTAGATTGAGGTGCAGTTGATTCATGCTCATCTCAAATAACTTATGGATTGTTTTCTTAAAATATCAAGACAATATAAATGTGTTTTTTTTTGAGTAGGTCAATTTGTTTTTTTACTAAAATTGATGTCAATTTTAAATAAAGATGCACTTAGAGTCATACCGGTCACACTGTTCATCGGATTGAGGTGCAGCTGATTCCTACACATTCCAAATAACTTATGGATTGTTTTCCTAAACTATAAAAATAGTATGAATGTGTTTGATTGTTCTTGAGTATTTCACTTTTCTTTTTTACTAAAATTTCATTTTTAACTTGATACACACACTTTGACTCATACGGAACATATAGTGTATCAGTTTGGAATTAGATCGATTCCTTCATGTCACAAATGATTTATGAATCGATGCCCTAAATTATCAAGAAAATATGATCAATTTTGCTCAATTTTTATTGATTAAAAATTTTTAAAGTCAAATATTGATTTTAAACTGATAACAGACACACTGAGTCAGTTTTCCTTTTTACTAAAATTAATTTCAATTTAAAATAGAAAGAAGTAATTGGAGTCATACTAGTCACATCATGTGTCGGATTAAGGTGCAGATGATTCCTACATATCCCAAAGTCTCAAAACAATCCTAACTATCAATGTTACCACAATTTTCATTGAATTTCTTTATCAAACTGCCAACATTGCATGAGAATCTTTGAACAAACCACATCAAATCGAAAAAAATAATTCACATATATAAGAAAAAATTTATTATAAGTAATACTAAAAAGAAATAAATTAAACATAAATATGAAATAGTACATTAATTATATGTACAATGATTTTACTATGCCAATATCAAGATTACCTCTATGATTGAGCAGTGAAGGGAACTTGAAGGAAAGTGATAAATGTCAACACTGTAGGGGTGAAAGGTCTTGAGGGAGAAGAAGTATCTAGAATTTTTGGTGTAAAAAGGGATGAAAGATGGATAGAGCACCCCAACTCGAACAAAAGAATCCACATGTATAATAAAACAATTATTATGTAAGTAATACTAAAAAGAAATAAATTAAACATAAATATGAAATAATAAATTAATTATATGGACAATGATTTTATTGTGAAAACATCAATATTGACTCTATAATTGAGTAGAGGTGGCATTTTTTCTCTTCCTACAAAGGTAGTGGAGGTAATTTGAAAGAAAATGATAAATGAACTAATGTAGGGGTTAAAAAAATTTAAGGGAGAAGAAGCATGAAAGTTGGAAAGAGAACCCCAACTCAAACAAAAGAATACACCTATATATGAAAATGATTATTATGTGAGTAATACTAAAAAGAAATAAATTAAACATAAATATGAAACAATACATTAATTCTATAGACAATGATTTTACTATGAAAACATCAATATTACCTCTATAATTGAGAAAAGGCATCATCATTACTCTTCCCAAAGTTAATGGAGGTAATTTGAAAGAAAGTGACAAATGAATCAATACAGGGGTGAAAAGGTTATAAGGGAGAAGAAGCATGAAAGTTGGACAAAGAACCCCAACTCGAACAAAATAATCCACCTGTATAAGAAAACAATTATTATGTGAGTGATACAAAAAAGAAATAAATTAAATATAAATATGGAACAATACATTAATTCTATGGACAATGATTTTAATATGAAAAAATAAGGATTACCTATGTGATTGAGTAAATGAGGCACAGTTTCTCTTCCTTCAAATGTAGTGGAGGTAATTTTAAAGAAATTGATAAAGGCACCACTACAAGGGTGAAAAGGTTTTAAGGGATAAGAAACATGAAAGTTGGACAGATCACTCCAACTCAAACAAAAGAATCCACCTATATAAGAAAACAATTATTATATGAGTAATACTAAAAAGAAATAAATTAAACATAAATATGAAACAATACATTAATTTAATGAATAGTGATTTTATTATTCAAACATCAAGATTACCTATGTGATTGAGAAAAGATAGCATCATTTCTCTTCCTGTAAAGGCATGAAACATGGATATAAATCTTCTAAAATAAATTAACTCTATAAGGAATAATAAAAATTAAATCAACGTTTCATTATATAATTTTTCATTAAAATAGAGAAAGTATATTGTAACATTACCTTTACATATTTCCAAAGGTTTTCTTTGGTCCAAATATAAGCTAATAAGAAAAATAAGGATTCTTTGTGCACTTCATTACAATTTAGAAGAATATATGGATGTCAAGAAACCACGATACAAGTATTGATATTGATATATATTTGGATCCATTGATCAATGGATCCAAAACAATGATTGGTTGTGCATCACTCGCAAATTTAATAACAAAACTAGGGATTCTTTGTGTACTTCACTACTGTTGGTTAACTACCGCTTAGCATAGCATCTGACCTAAACTTCATTTCCAATGTCCTCGTGATGCTCTCATCCCACACAAGTTCTCTAGCATCTCTATAATATCACCATTAAGCATTCACTTTTCATTCTCTTCCTCACAATTTTATTTGTTATTTAAACAAGTGGGAATATTTTTCCTTTTATAGAATTTTCTGATTCTCATGTTGCTTCTTCAATCATATGTGTTTTCAAAAAAACATTTTCCGAATTAATTAGATTATTCTATAAAAGTTTCTCTCTATGTTTAATAATATAATTAGTTTTTTATCTCTATGTGTGGTATGAGAGCATCATGGGGATGTCGGGTAGGAAGTTCAGGTCAGATACTATTTTAAGTGGTTGTTAACCAATAATAGTGAAGTTCACAAAGAATACTTAGTTTTGTTATTAGCTTTGTGAGTGATTCACAACTAATCCTTGTTTTGGATCCATTGATCAATGGATCCAAGTAGACATCAATATTCTTCCAACTCTTCTGAACTAATTTGTCTTGAATAACAATAATGTAAACATGGATATAGGATTTTAGAAGGGTCGTCTTCATGCTCTCTTGAGAACTTGATGAACTCTTTAACTCCATATTCATATTCATTTGTCAAACGGCTAGAATGCGTCTATTTTTAGTTCACATCCATCCTATTGGGTTTATAAAAGATTAATTTTATACAACATATAATTAAATACACATAAGATATTCATGATCAAAAGAGAAAGTTATAAACAATTGTAATAAGAGAAACTCAACACTTGATTGTTTCAAAGAATTTTGGTATGTTGAAGAAAATGGGTAATTGAATTTAAAAAAAAAAGAATTACTCCACAAAAAATCTTTCTTAAATCCCCTAAATAAATGAAAATATAATATAGGTAATTAATAAATAATATAAAACTCAAATATGATAAACAAGAATAATAAACTCTCATTCAATCAACTAGAAGATATAAAAATGTATTGTAACAAGTGATGTAGGAACCTAAGAAATTATTACATTTAAAATTTATGGTATATCAATATTTTAAAGCATCTCAAGACTCTTGGTATGTAATATCACCACACTGACCCATCCCAATGAAATTTAAGGTACTCCAACTGGATGTAAAATTAGCATTTACTAATGGATTCAACAAATGGGAATTATATCAAACAAATAGATAGTTTTCTCACTATTTAATATAAGAATAATGTTTGTAAACTAAAAAAGTTGATGTATGAATTGAAACAAGAACTAAGAGATTGGTATTAAAGGTTAGATGAATTATTAAAAAAACTTTAATTTAAAAAATGAGGAATTGGTCATAATAATTACATAAAAAATAATTTTATGGATAGATTGAAAGTGTTTATCAATATGGATGACATAATATTTAGAGGTTCAAGAGATAAACAATGATAATAATTTTCTACATTAACAATGACCAATGTTTAAATGTTGATGATTTGTTATTTAGAATTTTCTAAATTAATGTCTCTTAGACACTATCATGAATTCATGGAATCCATGTATGCGAGAGAAGTTTTTTATAGATTTCAAAAGGAAAATTGAAAACCCATGTTGATACCCATTAAAAATTGAATAAAATTTTAAAATGTTGTGGGTGGAATGTCAATCTATATCATGATAATGTCCAAGGGACATTCTTGATCCCCCTTGGGCTGGCAACAAGCACCAGGGCATGAAAAACAGCATAGTGGGAATAATTTGCCCCAAAAAATAAATAAAAATAGTATAAATAAAATTTAAATAAAAACTTTCATGATACATCCATACATTGGATTATCACACCAACCCAAATAAGTAGAAAAAAGAAAATATGAAGTAGTATAATATAAAATAAATCCCTTAACCTACCTTCAACTCCCTCACACACAAAATCTCTAGTTTCAATTTCTAAAATTTCACATGTATGGAATAAATTGATAAAATAAAGAATGAAAAATATGTATAATAACTTTGGGTGATCAATTTTGGAAACTTAAACAAAATAAAACAACCCACAAAAGTAAATGTGACTCTATGTGTCACCATCGAGTCCAGAAACAATAAAATCTCCATGAGCGATCAAGATTTGAATCAAAATAGGAAAATGAGAAAATCTGAAGGCCTACCCCACTAGTATACAATCACTGGACCACAAATAATGATATCGTTGAAGAATAAATAAAAAATGAAGCAAAAAATACACAAAGAAAATTTGAAGAACTACCTCACTAAGTTGAAGAAAATTTGAGACCCTCTTTAGAAACCCTAATTTCAATCAAACATAAAATATTAGATGAGATGTTTGAGCAACTGGAGGCAGTCGAGTGGTGTTATTTGAGATTTGATTCACTGAGGAGGAGCGCCGTCAGCAGGTGGCATTCAAGTAAAAATTCTAATATCATGATGGGTTCATAAATGGTTAGGGTTTTTTGATTAGATCAGGACACTTATCAGTACTTAAAAAAGCACTAATAAAGGTAAGTATTTATCAGTGCTAATAAAATCAATATTTATTAGCACTCAACTTATAGCGCTGATAAAGCCTCATTTTTATCAGTGTGAAAAAAGCGCTAATAAAGACACTTTTATCAACGCTTATTATTTAAGAATTGTTAAAGGATTTATAATTATAATTATAAATTAAAAAATTAAAAAAATTATATATACTTAATATATATATATATACAGTAAATATATTCCTTTTTAAATATATTTATTATAATTTTATAATTATTTATTTATAATTATAGAAATATTTTTAAAAAATGATTTTTATATCATTATATATATTTATATAATTATACATATATATATTTAATAAATATATATGAATATAAATATAGTAAATATATTCATTTTTTAAGTAAATATATTATAAATTTAATAATTATTTAAATATATATAATTAATTATTTATAATTATATAAATACTTTTAAAAAAATTATTTATTTATAATTATAAATATATAATTGTATAAATATAGTAAATGTATATTTAGAAATATATTTATTTATAAATATTTTTTTACAAATATTTTTTTAACATTATTAATGAATATCTTATTTTAAGTGCATGCATATATGTTAAAAATGAGTGAAATTGAATAAATTAAGAATAAGTACACTTTAATAATATTGAAAAATGGATAGGTTTTATGTGTGTGCATTTTATTTAAAAATGCATTAATTATGTATATGTGAAATCAATGTAACACAGATTTGATCTATGTTAAATTGAAAAATCAAACGACATTCAATTATATGTCGAATACTATGCAATTAGTCAATATTTTTAATTCATATTAAATTTTAATTATAAACCATTATTCAATAAATATATGACTATTTAATGTAAAGCACATAAATATTTTGTAATATATAAATCATATTTATATACATTAATATATATATCTATATATCTAATATATACAATTTAATAAAATTAATTATCATAATTATCTAATTAATAAAATGTTTAATATTTAATAATGTATAATCAATTTATTAATTTTTATCGATAATTATTTAATTAAAAAATAATATTTTTTAATAAATTCATTTTTTATTTTTTATTTATTTAATTATTTCATTTTATTTATTCGGACTTTTATAAGAACTAAAAAAGCGCTGATGAAATGAGTATTTATCAATGCTAAAAATAAAGCGTTGATAAAGGATACCCTTTATCAATGCTAAAAATAAAGCATTGATAAATGTTACCCTTTATCAGTGCTAAAAATAAAGTATTGATAAAGGATTCCCTTTATCAGCGCTAAAAATAAAGTGTTGATAAAGGTACCCTTTATCAGCGCAAAAAAAACATTGATAAAAGGTTAAGTTTATCAGTGTTTTCCTTAGTGCTGATAAATATGCCATTTATCAATGTTTTTGTAGTGATGATAAATACCAGCACTGTTAAAGGCCAGTTTTGTAGTAATGTGTTCACACCGATTGGGATGATACTAGAGTTTATGGATCATTTGATATGAATACCAGTGTAAATGATGGTGGATATCATAAGGAAAAAATGAAAATGACAATTGAAGATAACCTTCGTTATTATAAAAAAAAATTGAGAAGTTAAATAGTTGTGCTAAGAAACCATTGTATAATGGTTTTACTAAATACACAACATTTTCAGTTGTATTGAAGTTATCTAATTTGAAAGTTGGTAACGGATGGAGCGACACCAGCTTTATAAAACTACTTCATCACCTGAATGATATTCTACCCGAAGAAAATGAACTTCATTGTTAAACTTATAATGTTAAATGAATTCTATGTTTAATGGGCATGATCTCTAAAAAATACATGCTTGTCTAAATGATTGAATATTATTTCTCAAGGACCATGAATCACTAATAAAATGATCTAAGTGTGGTGAGAATCGATACAATAAAGATGAATCAAGTCCTTTAAAAGATATATGTTAATTTCCTATCATTTCATGCTTTAGATAAATATATAGATGTTAGGAAACTGTGAGATAATTAACATCAAACGTGGATACAAGAATTAAAGATGGGAAACTACGTCATCCAACAGACTCTCTTAAAGGGAAGAAAATTGATTATTAGTATCTTGAATTTGGAAATGAGCCGAGAAAATTCCTTCTTTCATTTTCTATAGATGGAATAAATCATTTTGATATATAAAGTATTACTCGCAATACATGGCCAGTTATGTTGGTAAATTATAACTTTACTCCATGGTTATGCATGAAGTTCAAATGAATTATGTTGTATCTAATTATATATGGACCAAAACAACCTGGTAATGATATTGATATCTATTTGTATCCATTAATCAATGATCTAAAATTGATATGTGATACAGGTGTTATAATGTATGATGATCATAGAAGTAAATAATTCACATCGAGGGTCATGTTGTATGGGATGATAAATGAATTTCTTGCTTATGGAAATTTGTTAGGATATAACATTAAAGGAATGTTGGGGTGTCCCATTTGTGAAGAATTCACACACTTAGTTCGATTGAAACATTCCTTGAATATATATTTTTTAGGACATAAGAAATTTTTACCTCGATGACATAAATATTGATCATGTGTGACAACATTCGATGGGAATACTGAACAAGGTAAAACATTATCTCCACTAATGAGGGATCAACTATTAGATAAAGTAAAAGATATTGGCATTGTTTTCAGTAAACCACTTTCAAAAAACCTTATGAAATCAGGTTGGAAAAAGTGATCAATTTTCTTTGAATTATTGTACTAGAATTGTTTGTACATCATAAATTTTCTTATTGTCATGCATATAGAAAAAATTTATTTGATAGTGTTATTGGCATGTTAGTAAATTTTCTTGGAAAAATAAAATATGGGATCAAGGCTAGGATGGACATAATGGACATGATTGACATGGGGATAAGGTAATTGTTGGCACCGATGAAGGGTAATTTGAAGTTATAGGGATTAAATCACATCAATTTCATTTTTTGATGTAAGATTTGATTCCCATAGATCTATGTTACATTCTGACTAAAAATTTATGACATACATTAAACATAATTTTCTTCTTTTTCAAAGGAATATACAGTAAAGTTATAGACCCGACGAAGTTTCCAATCATGAATAAGGATGTTGTAGTCATATTATGTGAATTAGAGATGTTCTTCCCACTATAATTATTTGATATAATGGTGCACCTTATGGTTCACTTGATTATAAAGGTTCAACTATGTGGTCATATCCATTATAGATGGATTTACCCCATTGAATGATATATTAAAATTTTGAAAGGGTGTGTCAAGAATCAAAGTCATCCAGAAGGTTGTATTATTGAATGATATATTGTTGAAGAAGTTGTTGAATTCTATATCGATTACCTATAAGATTTTGATAGAATTGGTCTCCTAAAGTCTCATCATAGTAGACGCCTTATAGAAAATGGTATTTATAAAAGAGATGTTGTTACAATTACCATCACAGAGTAGGAGAAATAACACCTTTAAATTTTACATAATAGTGAATATATTGATCCATACATTGAATCTCATAAAAAAATTCTTAGATATTTGAATCCATCAAGGGATTAAAGATGAATATCAAATACACACAATAAAAAGTTAATAGTATGGTTCCGAGATCTTATTTGTAAGGAGTAATCTAAAAATCTAAATTCAATTGCTAAATGAATTTGATGGCTATCTAGGGGGACAAATTCAGATGTTATATCTTATACTGGTTTTGTAATTAATGGTTATATGTTCTATATAAAAGAACATGATTAATGCATTACAATTCAAAATAGTGGATCTAATCTTATGGAAAAAGTGATGCAAATATCTAGTTATAAGGATAAAAATCCAATTTATGTGAATATGTCATATTTCAGTATCATCAAATAGATATATGAGTTGGTTTATACAAAATTTCAAGTATTGATTTTCCATTGCAAATGGGTTGACAATAGGAGTTCAGTGAAAGTTGATGAAATGGACTTCGTGAATGTGAATTTAAATATGGAAGGGTATAAGTATGAGTCATTAATAATGATATCACAAGTAGTATAGGTATTTTATGTCTCGGATCTAGTAAAAAAAAATTGTTCAATTGTCCTGCTAAAAACTAAAACAATTTTAGGGTCAGATGAAAATTCAATTGAGGACGACCTTTTCATCGATAGATCACAATCATTTCATAGAGGTCCTAATGTATATAATGTCTTGTACGTTATAGGGGAACATAAAGAGGGAATTCGGATGCTTGATAGAGGATCCAAATCCCTTCAACCTTTAAAGAAAAGAAAGAGAGTTAAATTAGCATATTAAAGTGTTTTTTAATATACTATGATTTTCCTCATTATATTATGTGTTATATAATATAATAACATAATATAAATTAAATGTTTGAGTAATCATGAAGATAATGACTTCTACACATGATGATGTTACAAATCTCAGGGAAAACAGATGGTTGATGCTAAAACTGCAGAATTATTAGGGAGTCATCAATATGTTGATGAAAAAACAAAAACAAAGTAGCATCACTGTGTTAGCTAAAATTCTCAATGCATGAATAAAGGGTATAAAATTTGAGGTTGGATGGAATTAATGAAACCAATCCATTGACCCCAACAAGTCAATGTTTATTAGTTATGTTGGGGTCATAGTGAGAATGAATATGTGAATTGATATAGATTTGTGGAGCCATGTCTATCTTATAATGAAAGAAACCCTTTGGGAAGATATTAAGGTAATGTTATGATATATTTGCTTTATTTTACTAAAAAATTATATAATAAAATGTTGATTTACTTTTCATTATCCCTTATAGAGTTCATTTATTTTAAATGATTTATGTAAGAAATATGTATTAATAGCTACTGGAAATGCTCATAAAGACTTTTGATCACTTATTACCAAGTTTTAGCTTAGGGATGTTGAGGGGAAAGTAAAGCCCCAGCCACCAGTTACATATGCACATATTATAAAGTAGGAAGCATAGAATGATTTCATCAATAGTCGTGATGAGGAATCATTTTAGATGTATTTTAGTCGATAATATATTATTTTACATTATTCATTTTATCCGATGTGATTCGAAAAAATTAATTTATGAAACAACAAAGGAGTGATGAAAATAAACAACATGCATCAAAACCAATATACCCTTATCACAAAAAAAAGATGGGTACGCTTCCCTATAGAAGAAAATGGTATTTATTTTAAATCTATAATAAAAGTTTTATAGATTGATGAATCAAAATCTAAAGTCGCTTCCATCCCACGTAATGTGCTATAGAAGGAGGCCCATGTAAATAAAGAGGGTAAACTAGTTGATTAAAACACACAAGCAGTATGGGAAACATGTGTAAGTGTGAAATAATAGTAATTTGTTATGCTTTATAATAGTATTACATAAAAATATCTATTTATGTTCATATGTTTTTTATACATTTTAGACACAAGAATCAATAGTGGCTATACCTAAAGAAAAACTACTTTCAGTAGTTTTAAAGTTGTCAGAACAATATGGTAACATTATAGGTGTAGGTTTTAGAGTGTCACCTTGAACATATTTCGAGAATATAAAGCCTCAAGAAGATATATATAAGATGGTGAAAGGATTTCAGGCTCAAATAGATGTTTTGCAAGATATTTTTGTCTAGTCTGGTTTGGCAGACCAATATATGTGAAATGATCAAAGCTTACCGGTAGTGTAACAAAGATCAGCACATAAAGAGCCAAATGACCCCACTAGATTTAATGCAAGTCATTACCCTCAACTCCATACATTACCTGAGGTAGTCAATTTTTTCATTACTCTTTCTCCTAAATGTGAATAAAAAACTTCTAATAACTTTATATTATTAAAATTCTACAGGGTGAAGTTGTATGTGATTTATATCTATCAACACCCTCACACCACCTTTTTTTAAGGGGTATGGTGTGTAATATCTCGAGAGACATGCTACACAACAAAGAACTCCCAAATGATCACATGAGAGTGGGTATTAAAGTATATCAAGAGTCGAGTGTTGAGTTTCCTCTTCTACTTGATGATATGGATATTACAACGATCAATGATGTTATTGGAACTTTCATAACATGGTTGTTTAATCTTATAAATATACATGAGGTATGTCCTTAACAAATTTTTTCAAATGAAAATCTATAACAGTTGATAAAAAAAAGTTTTGAAGTGAGTTATGGTGTTACAGATGGATAAAATGATGGGGAAATGAAGGTTATATAAAAACAATCTAATGAGTCAACCAACAAAACAAAAGGACCTTCCGAGAGCACCTTATCCTCAATAGTTCTATTATAGCATATAATAACATTGCAAGTTCATGTAGACACCACATTCAAAAATGGATATATGTCCTAGATTCAATATGAAGAATAAATATTTGGAAATTTCATTACAAACACGATTGGTCTCGAGAGTATAAATGAGATTTTCAAGTTTGAATGGTTGGGCATCTTAGTTTTGAATACATACATGAGGTACATTTTCATAATCCTTCTATTAAAAAAATGATATACTATGTTCATTAAAGTTAATAAATATTCATATTTTTTTATAAATTTATATTAATAAAATATAATGGGAAAACCTAGCGAAGTAAGATTTTGATACATTAATCCCTGTATCTTTTTTATGAAATAAATTTCTTTAAAGTGAGATAAATTAATAAGAAAAAAGATGAACTAAGTGAGGTGTTTGAGAAGAAAATAAAAAACAAAGGACCCTTCTTGATTCCTATAATTCAAGGGTAAAACTCTACAATTGAAATCATATGAAATATATTTTTCTTTTTTTTATTACTTATTTGATTTTTCTTTTTTTAGGAATCATTGGATGTTGATCACAATCATTTTTGATACCCCAAATATTTATTTTGTGGATCTAATGCATGGTTTTTCATCAAAAAAACCACACATGATGTTTATTTTGAATTTTTAATACATTACAATCAATATTTTACAGATAAACTTCAAATTATATGTTTCAGTTTGTGTTTTAATGAGAATTTTGTTATAAAAGTGAAATCTATAAATATAGGCTAAATCATGGTATGAGCTCGATCACTGAACATAAGAATCCTATTAATTTCTTCAAATGTAAATATATTAAGGCATATATAGAAATATTTAACTATTAAAACATATTTCAAAACAATTTACTTATTTTGGTCAATGTTTCTGTAGTGTCTGAAGTAAGATAATGAAAATCATTGTGGATATTACATTTGTAAATTTATGAAAGATGTCATATACCATCAAAATACTAGAATCCAATAATAGGTAATTTTTTAAGGTAATTAAAATTTCATTAAAAATATTTCTTAATTGTTTTTGACTATATTTTCTCAATAGTGCTAAGATTTCCAAAAATCTACATACTCAAAATAATAAGTAAATTTGTTTAGAGATGAGTGGGTAGAGTATATGGTGTTGGAATATTTACTGACATCAAATTTAAGTGATTACCTATTATTTTTGTGATCTAGTGTAGTATATGACCTTAAATATATATTTGGGATGTAAATAGTTATTATCAAAATACTTATATATTATTTTTTATTTGTTTCTCAAGGAGAATTATAATGGAGGATATCGATTTGTTTAGAAATGAATGGTTAGAATACATGGTGTCAGAATGTATATATTCATTATGAAGTGGTTACTACCTAATACTTATTTAGTTAATTGTTTGATCATTTTATCTACTTTTTTTAGTTAATTTCCTTATCATTTTTATCTGATACTTATTTTGTTAAATTTACATATTAGTTCAAAACACATGTCGCATGCTCAAAACCAAGAAAAAAGTTCAAATAGTTTTGATACTTTAGGACAAAAATCCATAAGTCATTTTTTATGTTTAGGAATTGATCGCACATCAATATGATACACAATGTGTTTGGTATGACTCTAAGTGTGTCTTTTCAATACAAAAGTGTCATTTTAGTTTAAAACACACATCACATAGCCAAAACTGTGAAAACATTCTCGGATTGTTTTAAAACTTTAGAAAAATTATCCATAATTAATTTTTGATGTGTGGGAATCAACTACACATCAATATGACACCTTATGTGGTCAATATGACTCTAAGTATGCATTTTCAATATAAAAGTGTCATTTTAGTTTAAAATGTGTGTCACATAGACAAAACCAAGAAAACAAGATTAGATTATTTTCAAACTTTATGAAAATGATCCATAATTCATTTTTCATGTTTATTTTTTTACCTCACACCAATCTGACACACGATGTGGTTGGTATGACTCAAAATATGTGTTTTCAATATAAAAGTGACATTTTAGTTTAAAACGTGTGTCACGTCACCAAAATCAGGAAAGAGAGATCAAATTGTTTTCAAAATTTAGTAAAACGATTGATAATTCATTTTTAATGTATTGTAATTGACTGCACATCATTCTGACACCTGATATGGTCGGTAGGACTCAAAGTGTTCATTTTCAATATAAAAGTGTCATTTTAATTTAAAACATGTGTCACATCACCAAAACCAATAAAATGAGCTCATCTTATTTTTAAAATTTAGTAAAATGATATATAATTCATTTTTCATGTATAAGAATTGACTACATTTCAATTTGACACATGATGTGATCGATATGACTCAAAGTAAGTGTATTCAATATAAAAGTTTCATTTTAGTTTAAAACACATCACATGTCCAAAAATAAGAAAATGTGCTTAGATTGTTTTCAAAATTTTGTACAATGATATATAATTCATTTTTGATGTGTAGGAATTGACCACACATCAATCTAGTACCTGATGTGGTTGTTATGACTCGAAGTGTGTGCTTTAAATTCAAAAGTGTCATTTTAGTTTAAAACACACATCAAATAGCCAAAACCAAGAAAATAAGCTCATATTGTTTTCAAATTTTAATAAAATGATCTATAATTCATTTTTGATGTGTAGTAATCAACCACACATCAATATGACACCTAATGTGGTCGATATGACTCAAATTGCATGTTTTGAATACAAAAGTGTCATTTCATTTTAAAACACATGTCACATCACCAAAATCAATCAAATGAGTTTGGATTATTTTCAAACTTTAAGAAAAAAATCAATAATTCATTTCTGATGTATAGGAATTGACTACTCATCAATCTGATACATGATGTGGTCGATATGACTTTAAGTACATATTTTCAATACAAAAAGTGTCATTTTAGTTTAAAACACACATCAAGTAGCTAAAATTGAGAAAAATAGCTTGGATTATGTTCAAACTTTAGGAAAATGGTCTATAATTCTTGTTTTACAAGTAAGAATCGACCACACGTCAATCTGACACATGATGTGATTGATATGACTCAAAGTATGTGTTTTCAATATAAAGGTGTCATTTTGGTTTAAAATCAGCATCACTAGCCAAAAACGAGAAAAAAACTCATATTGTTTTCAAACTTTAGGAAAACTATCTATAATTCATTTTTTATGTATAGAAATTGACCACATGTCAATCCAACACAAGATGTGGTCGGTATGACTCGAAGTGTGTGTTTTCAATGTATAAGTGCCATTTTAGTTTAAAACACACGTCACATAGGAAAAATTGAGCATAATAAGATCATATTTTTTTCTCATCATTTTATCTGCTATTACTTAATTAATTTCTTTATCATTTTTATTTGATACTTATTTATTTAATTTTCAAAGTGATAATGCTTAAAGACGAAAAAGAAATGGTTTGAAAATTGAAGACTTGTTATCAAAAATCAATTAATCTTGAATTGTATCATATCTGTAGTGAGTTTTTTATCACCAAAGATGTGAGCTAATTCAAGAGAACTTGTTTTTTAGAATAAAAAGAGATTGTGTGATGTGTAAGAATAAACCTCAACTCAATCTGATACATGGTGTTTCTGATATGACTCAAAGTATATATTTTTAGTTAAAAAAATGACACTTTGTATTTAATTTAATTATTTATAGTATTACTAATATAATAATTGTTTTCTTATATATGTTCATTCTTTTTCTTAGGCTGGGGTGGTTTTTTTGGAAACTAATAGCATGAATGGGGGTCATGGGACAAAGACAAAGGAAAATTTATGTTTTTGAAAGTCTATGATAAATTGTACTTACTCATGTAATTGTACAAAACAATGTTTTAAATGTCTATAAAATAGTGTTTTTTTCTTGTATTTGTGTTGTAAATTTTAAATAAATTAAAGTTAGTATTTTCTCCCTATTTTTACTGTTGTAGTGTTCTATATTTTAATAGCACACTACAGCAGTATGCCCCTTTATCTGTGCTAGTAATAGCATTGATAAAGGGACCCTTTATTAGCACTCAAAAAAACACTGATAAAGGGATCCTTTATCAATGTTAAACTAGAACTGATAAAGTAACCCTTTATCGGTACTATTTTTAGTGTTAATAAAGGCCCGGAGCTTTTAAGGGTTCTCCAATTATCAGTGATTTTTTATGCTGAAAAGGGCATATTATAGTGTTGTTAAAGACCTTATGTGTAGTAGTGAGTATTATATATAATTATTATATATATACACACAGGTATTTATATATTATATGTGTTCACCTATATACATGTATTTATTTATTTATTTATATTTATAATATTTTTATTCAGTAATAATAATAGTAGTACTAGTAATAACAACAACAAAAACAATAGTAATAACAATAATTTTGTTATTAGAAAATTGATAACCTAATTATTAAATGGGTTGGGTTAGAGTAGTACTTTTAGAGTATAATAAACTTGAATAATGTTATGCTAATCAATATTCTATTACTAAATTACATTATAATTATAAAACTTGTTTATTTATTTTGAGTTCGATTTATATTATATTTGTAAATAAATATTAAATTTAAATTCATTTAAATTAATTATTATTATTATTTTGAATAGAATTATTAGTAGTTCATTAACTATATTTTATCAAATAAAAAATAAAATTAGGAAATCTAATAAATTAATTTTTCAATCTGTTTATCTTAGATTTATAAATAAAATTTAAATATTTGAATTTCTATTTGAGAAATTAAAAGGGTTAGGGTAGTTAAATGGGTAGTCAAAAATATAATAGTATAGGGTTAGGGTAGTGAATTTTAAAAACAAATGGGTTGGAGTTTGGGAACCCCAAATTTCATGGGAACTTAACCTAGTTTCTTTGTGATATGTTTTATCTGCTATTTGGAGTCTGTGGGTTGCTAAAGCTATTGTGTTCTATGTTTATCTTAGGTTTTTTACGAATCAAGGTTAGTTTAAAGTTATTTTGGAGTTGGATTGTCTCTATATTATCTCTTTGGTTAATGTGTGCCCTGCCATCTCTATATCTTTAGGGATCCTCATCAATGAGATCTAGTGTGGGACTTCTGAATTTTCTCATTATTCCTTTTATTTCATGAAAAGGGAGGGTAATATGGTGGTTTATCATATTTCTAAGTCTCATCATTCTTCTTCTATGTCGGATTAGTTCAGTTTTGTGCCTTATGAGGATTTATCTCCTGTATCTATGAATTTGGAACACGTTTGAGTGGATTTGTGTTTTTTTTAAATGTTATGCACAATCACAAATATACACACATATATTGAACAAAGTATATTATCCAAATAAAGTGATGTATGGTTTGAAATAAACACGAAAGACTTGGTACTCAAAATAGGACTTTTTAAAAATAACTAATGTTTTTTAAAGGTGATATTGATCACAATAAGTGAGTGGGAAAAATAATTCAAAATAACAGTGATTTATTGAATGCACAATAATAGTAATTTATTGGAATCAATCCAGATTCCATTTTCAAACAAGAATTACCAAATGTGTTTGGGAGGTCTCGTACCAGATATGCTAATCATCGGTTTAACTACAGGGAAGTTGATTCTAACTTTCACTCTGATTTTTACACTTATGCTTTTGATTCTTTTTTGATGATGTGTAATTGCTGCTCTATTTTAAGTTTGTCTTTGTCATCAACATGATGTTTTTGTTTGGGTTCCCACTCCACTTGGAAAAGTAGTTTTTATTTTAAAAACAAAAAAATGGATTTAGCATAATAAATTGGAGACATTTACTCTACGTATTGGATAATTGGATAGTAGGAAAGTCTATTGCGACATATTGTTTAACCATCACAATTAAATTCCTTTGTTGAAATGGTTTGATAAATCACCACTAATGAATAATAAAATATCACCAAAATCATTGAGAAATCAAACTTATGTCATTAATTTGAAACATAATATTAGGTTGTCATAATGAAATTCATTTTTTGCAATGTATTTTTTATCTTTCACTCATAATCATCATTAAATGGAGTTGAAAATGTCAGAAATATTATTATTAATAACAACTTAGGCACTCAATATTAATACATTGTAATGTTATTTTCAAAGGAAAATATAATATAATATATCCGTTATTTTAAAATGGTGATTATCATATATGTTATCATTTAGTTTAAAATAAAAAATTACTATAGTATTATAAAAATATTAATGTATGGAAGTTAAGTGTTAAAATATGGAACACTAGTATTAAAATCTAGAATTGAAGTGTTAAACCATTTTTTCAACTGACTTTCGGTTTTTAACATTGAGTTCCATTAATTAAGTAATATAATGTTGTATACCAATTGTTTTCAAAATAATTAAACAAAATTTAAGTCTCAAAATAAATTCAACACTTGTATATGTTATTTTAACATTTTAGTTCCAAATTTTGACACTTGACATCCATATTTTAACAATAGAGTTACATATTTTAATAGTGAAAATCCATATTTTAACTATTGTACAAAAAAATTCAACAACAAAAATATAATTTTATTATAAAAAAACACTAAATTATTCAATAAAGGGAAGTCAAGTGTTAAAATGTGGATCTTTTTCATAATCATGATTTATGAATATTAATACAAAAACATTCCACATTTACTTTAAAATATTAAAAAACTATTCATTACAAAAAAATATCTTTTAAGAAGTAATTTTACATCAAAATCAATGCATCCCCATAATCATTACACATCAATCCACAATATTTAAAATAACGTTTCATATTTCAAAATAAAGTCTTCAAATACTAATAAGACACCAAGTTAAAAATAATTTCATTTTATTCAAAAATAATAATATTCAATTCCTTTGTTTTCCAAAACCACCCAAAAATATGCATTTGTATTCGAATGGATGGTTATACCCCTAATGAAAACATTGAGCATTGTTCTCCATGTTAGTTTTTCTACTTGATTTATTGATTTATAACATTTTTTCATTTTTAAAAATTAGATTCCTTATCATTTTTTAATCATTATATCACATATATATGTAGTTATAATATATATTAATTATATGTTAGCATCTAAATATATATGTATTACAAATAATTATTATAAGCACACACATATTTATATATTATATGTGTACACCTATATACATGTATGTATTTATTCATCTATTCATTTCTAGTTATAATATTTTATATTATAGTGGTATTCAGAGGAGTAGTAATAATGGTGATGTTGATGATGTTGTTGTTGTTAGCAAATTGGAAACTCGATTAGTGCATTAACTATATGTTATTAAAAGAAGATAGAATTGAAAAATATATTTAATTCATTTTTTGATTTGTTTATTTTAGATTTATAAATAAATATAAATATTTTAATTTCTAATTGAGTAATTAAATATGATAGTGTTAGGGTATTGAATTTTAAAAATAATCAAGTAAAGGTTCATGTGCCCCAGATTTCATGGGTACCATAACTATTTTCATCTCTATGTACACACACTTGTAAATACACACATACATATTGAACAAAGTGTGTTGATCGAAGAAAACAATGTGTGATTTCAAGCAAACACCCAAGACATTGTATTCAAGATATGATTTTTTTTAATAAAGGGGCTTGCTCCCAACCTTTTTCGTAAAAAACCTAAACAAATTTGATATGTCAGATGATGCTTAGATTATCCTATTGACATGAGGGCATGATGATGATGACTATGATGTCCCTGACCTGGATGCCACTTAATAGGTGCCCCAAGCCCGATGGGACACATGGCCTCAAGCGCATCTCCTCGAACGCAAGAGGCTACTGACTAGAAGCGAGATCCTAGGATGTTTCCATAGGTATACTATTCCCTCATTACCATAGTGTAGCACAATGGATAAATAATAACCGAGGTAAATAGAGGAAGCAATATAAGTCAACAGTAGAAGCAGAATAAAGTAATAAATAGACAAGGATAACAATAACTGAATTAACTGTAATAACTGATGATGATATGTCATGTCACTAGAAAATTAGAAAACATGGATACAAGACAACAGACATAACAAGTTCCAAAAAATTATAAAGGAAATCAAAAGACTATCCCAAGTATCCAGAGCTCTATCTCAGTTATTTGTTATCAAGATCCATCCTAAACAGCAAGCAATTAAGTGTTCGAAGTCGTATGCTTCCCTTTATCAACACCTTTATTCAAGTAATATACCCTAGGTACCAAATGGTTCTTGGAGAGGGTGTGAGATAAATCTCAGTGGTCCACCACCAACATCGTCTATAACATCTGGTCTGTGTAAGGAAATGTAATAGTGTGCAAGCATGCATATATAAAGTAAAGTAGTACAATGTAACTAAATACCCAAGTACCTTCTTTATCCCTTGGCGGGTGTCTAAACATGTAACCAATTAATTATTCGATTATTACTAGTTTATAAATAAGTCACATGTTAGCAATAATGAAGGTTTCAATATGTAACAAGGAAGCCTATAATGATATTAAATGATGAAGTTCCAAGATAACAACCAAAGAAACATAGAACTAAAGGGTCGCAAACTCAGTAATGACTATAGTCTATATAAGGGTAAGAGTGTAATCCAAGGATCATAGTCTAATACATTCCAAAATAAGACGCCTACCAAGTCCAAGGAGTTCATCCAAGGTAAACTGAGGCTAAGCAATGACTGGGTCTGATGGGCTTTAACCATGGAACCTACTTATCAATATTGGATTCAATGAGTGTATCCAAGGAATCCTATAATATTATTGAATGGATCATACAATGTCATATCAATCATCTAAGAGCAGACAATAATCGAGTTCCAGGTGGGTCTCAACCAAAGAAAGCCGCATCCTTGAATCAGAATGAGGTTCTTGAGTGCTCAAGGCATTCCCTATAAAATCCAAGGCGATATTGAGTTAGGCCACTTCTATTTTATAATGATGTCATGAAATATTTAATAAGGTTCAATCCATTAACTTTCATTAGTGTGACATGTATAATTGGGCATACAACCATTTAATCAAGTCTTAACTAATCAATAAGTCCATTTCGTTCAAGTCTTGCCTTTCATTAGTGTGATAGGGCTGAGTAGCATGCAACCATTCATTTAATCCATTTAAGACCTTTTCAAGAGTCATGGTCCACTCCAATACCTTCCATTAACACGGTTAGGTGTGCTACAAACATGCAACCTATTATTCAATTACATTTAAAAAGGCCAAGTCATATACTTAGTATACTTGCCAATGTCCATTTCACATTTAATTATAAAATTGAAGCACTTAACTTAGTCGGGTCAAGTGGTGATCATATATGGTACTTACCATTATGAAATTCACAATTTAAATCAAGTCATTTAATATAGAAAAGCTCACCCTTAGAAGGTTCAAGCTAAGACACACCCGAACGACGTCTCAAACGTGTCAAAACACTAAAACGACAATTATGGAAAAACATCCTACATGGGATGGATGGAGTTTTGGGCTTAACCACTAACAACTAATCACATATTTGAAAATTTCACAACCATATGTTTCTAATGATTATAAGCATGGCATATAAATTCAATAAATGACACCCGATGAAATCGATAGGGCCCACACGATAATTCTAAAATCAATGAACTTGAGGGATGAGTTATAGACCACCCACTTTAGGCTTGTACTACTCTCCTTGTCCATTATTGTCCTCTAATTCAGTTTATAATGGAGTAGATTTGAGAAAAGGGTAAAAACACTTACACCATGATAACTAGGTCGAGAGCAAGAGAGACGAATAATGGCTAAAAAAGACTCAAGTATTTACCATTGTGCATCCAACGGGATGAACGGGTCTTAAATGAAGGAGAAATATTGATCCCTAGATTAGGGCTTCAAAAATCTATAAAATGAGAGAAAATGGAGTTCGTCCTGCTGGAAAATCGTATAAGAGGAAGGAGGAGGATAAATTGGATCATTAATAGTAAAAATGTAAAATTACCCAAAATTTAGCATGTGCACGATTTGTCAGCACGGTTTGACAAACCATGTGAAACCATGCATGGGTATCTGGAGAAGAGGGGTCGCTCGCACAGTTAGGCCGCAAGGTTAGGGAAATCGTGCACTAACCGTGCGAGATGGTTCTTCCCGAAAATGCAGACCATCCACACAGTTAGATCTAACTGTGCAGCCTACCCGCACGGTTTCCTCTAATCGTGTGACAGGACCAATTTTCCCCAAAAGATGGTTTGTGGGTTTCTAACAAGCCCCAAACACCCTTGGGACCTTCTTTGGACCATTAGGCATCCATAATAGGCCCAAAAAATTAAAGGATTCATACATGAGTGAAAAACTGTGTTCTTACAATGACAAAGGGGACAACGACGATGACAAAGGGGGTGATGGAGACAGTGGAGTGGAGAATGGCCTTGGTTTTTAGGTGGGTGGACATATGCATAGTGCATTGGGATCAAGAGGGTTAACAAATTTTGATGAGTGAGGAAGCACTAATACAAAACTGACATTTAACAGTGCTGGTATTTATTAGTGCTAGAAAAAAGCACTGATAAATGAAATATTTATTAATGCTAAAGAAAGCGTTGATAAATGAAATCTTTATTAGTTATAAAGAAAGAACTGCTAAATTTAACACTTTATCAGTGATTTTTTAGCGCTAATAAAGTTACCCTATAATAGCGCTTAAATAATAAGCGCGGATAAAAGTGTCTTGATCTAATTAAAAAAAACTAACCTATTACGAACCTGTCGCGATATAAGAAGTTTTTTTGTGGAAGTCACCCATTATTAGAGTTCCTCCCCAATGAATCGAAGCTTGAATCACACAAACCCACTCGAATCACACAAACCCACTACCTCTAGTTTCTCGAACATCATCTGGCATCCATTGTTCATTTGTAGTTAGAATTTCTGAAGAAAACATCAAGATCTAGATCCGAGGGTCTCGGATTTTCTTCAACCTCATGAGGTAGGCCTATGTTTTCCTTTGTAGGTTTTGATTTTATTTCTATATTTTTTATTTCGAGATCTAGATCTGAGGGTTTATGATTTTCCTTTATAGGTTCTGATTTTCTTTCTGTATTTGTGCTCCAGTTTTTGTATACTATTTTGATTTTGTTTATGATTCATTGTTTGCTTGACTACTATTTTGGATATCCTATTTTGGTCTTTTTAAATTTTTGTTTTGAATAAATTTTATCCATTGTCTACATCTATACCCCAACTTTCTTTGCAAGCTTAATTTTATCTCTATTTTGAATTCTTAGTGAATCACCTCTGGAATGTAGATAAACCAATTAAATAAATATTTATGCCACTGTATAAACAATGGAGATTTTGAATATGAAAACCTAAAATAAATGATCAAATTTATTTAAGAAACCAATTCTTGGTCTGATGATGGTGCGAACTAGAAACATAAGTTGGTTTTATACAATTCATGTAAGGGAATTTATTTATTTAAATTCTGTTTTAATATTTTGGTGTAAGGGTTTTTCCTTAAAAATTTATTTTCTCATAATTTTTTTGTTTTATTTTAAGATAAATCTTAGTAAGGGTGATACCATATTTATTTATTTTTAATGGATCTCTATTTTCAAAATTAGTATGTGGTTGTATTTATTTTACTATGTTGTGATATTTTGTTATAAGGGTTACATATAATGCTCAGAATTGTGTTGTTTTATTGTTTTGTGCCAACTTCTTTATGGACCTCCCTAAAATCTAAAGGATGGGTTAATGCATATTAGATGGACTCCCTAGAATCCTTAGGTTGCTACATCATTTGTTCCAAAAAATAGAATGGAAGTTATCAAATTCTATATATTAGAAATTATTTTTAGGTATTCATCATTTTAGGTCTATATATACATTTTAGGTATATATATACATTTAATTAATAGTAATATAATTTATACTTAAATAACCAATAAAATTTTGTAAACTCATTCTACTTTCAAAATAATAAAATTAGGTAACTATATATACATTTTTTGAAATAATTAAACTTTCCAAAATTTAAATAATTATACTTTATACACAATTACACATACTAATAATTATTTATAATTAATATAATTTAAAAATTATTATTATTAGTATTATATATATATATCAAATAATATATTATATATTTAAATAAATTTAAATATGATAAATAATGTACATATATATATATATATAATTATATTCAAATAAATTTATTAATATAATACATATATATACATATAACATATATATATATAATATTTAGGTAGATTCACTTTGTGTAATGTCCCGAAATTTCTGTATATTTTTTTTAAAATTATATGGAATTATTTCGAGACCATCCACTGAGACAACATGCGATTCCGAGGCCCGAAGTGCCCAGAATGATCTGTCAAAAAATGTTAATCTTTAAATAGCGTGCGTGAGAGGTTTTCTTGAAAAAGTGGAATAACTCTTAAACGGGTGTCCAGATCAGAAATCTGAGGGCGCCGTTACGTTCGGGATGGCAGGTTCACCCTTGGCGCGACTTAAGTTTAGTCTGCAAAGCCCTCCAGTGAGAAAACCTGAAAATGGCATAACCATAAATAAAATTATTAAATAAAATTATTTTATTTTTCAAATGCTTATAACTCACGAATGGTGACTCAGATAAAAAATATGAGACCACTGATAAACTCATGAGAGTATTCTTTCCTTGGGAAGATCCTAACATTGGCCGGCGCAGGCCAACAGTGGAAGTTAGTTTTTGGTCATAAATAAAATAATTAACAATTCTTTTATTGTCAAATCCTTATAACTCTTAAACGGTAACTTGGATTGAAAATTTGAGAGTACCGTTGAGTCTGTGAGGGCGTGTTTCTCTTAGTAGGAGCCTAACCTTGATCGGTACGGGTCAAGGGTGAATGTTATTTTTTTGAACTTTTTTATGGTGTGTTCAGTAAACGTGTGAGCAAGTTTTTCTAACTTTTGAACCGGTGCTCAGATAGAAAATTTGAGAGAACCGTTGAACTCAGAACTCCTAGAAATGACTTAACTTTGGCCAACAAGGGTTGAGAAAAAAGTTATTTCTCATACTTTTCGAGAAAAATAATAAAATAATTTAATGGAATTATTTTATTTCTTTTCTCACCCTTGAGTGGTGGACGACGACACTGCGGTGCAGCGATGAGGCGGCGACGAGGCACATTAATGGAGGGTCGATAATGGCTCATTTAAAATAGTGGCATTGTTACCTTAATGGATAATTAAATGTGGCTCATTTAATGAACATCATTAATGGGTGCATCGTCGCTACGCTTTTTATTTCTTTTAATAATCAAATGTGTTGATGTTTGGGAATTAACAAACATGGGGAAATCTCTGATGAACCGCTGACGAAATCCCTCTCCAACTAAGAACGAAGAACGAAGCAACCAATGTCGGAGGATTAGATCCAGATGTTGGAAAGCGGTGAATAATTCCAACGATCGCAGATCGACGACGATGCGAATCACATCCTTCATCATCAGCAGATCCAACGAATCCAGGTAGGGGTTTATGAGTTCTAAGTATTTGATGTTTTATTCCTTGTTCTTGAATATTAAAGACGAACGCGGATCAACCGACTAATGGGTTGATCCATGAATCACTCGTTCTTGTGGGTGGATGTTGTGTGGGGTTTTGATTTGGGGTTTTCCAAGATGTTTGGTTATCATCATGTTTATCCCAATGATTAAACTCTAATATGAAGGGTGCAAGCCAACCTGAACAAGGCTCGGTCCCTCCGCCATAGCTATTCTTGGTGAATTCTTCGAAGTCAACTGGTAAACTTTTCAGAAAGGTGAATTAGAAGGCTTCGCGGTGATGGTGGTTCCCTACGGAGACTATAGGCATAGATGACTCCAAAAATGGATCACCAGAGCAACTCTGGTGGCCCGTCGAAGGCACCAACGGCGGCCGTAGGCGAAGGGCAGCAGCGCGCCCATCGGAGCGCCTATCAGCGTGATGTCGTGGCAAGGAGATGTGGTGTCGGGCACTGTGTGGAGGGACGGACTACGTCCGGGCTATCCGGTGGCTGGCAAGCCATGGTCCATCGACCGTGGTTGGAGGAGGCCCCATGTCTGCAGGGCCAGCGGAGCTGGACGCGATGCGGCTGCCGCGTCCCGGCTGGACGACACACCACCGACCGCCCTTGCAGTCAGTCCTCGATATGGTGAGCTAAGCCCCAGCCATTGGGCCGGACCCACAACCCAGTGGGTCAGTCCCGCGCCTAGTGGGCCAAACGAGACTGGGTTGTCGGGCGACCCGGTGGGCTGGACCCTCAGCCAAATCAGGTCGGGTCCAGCGAGACCCATTGGGCCTGGCCCACTATCCAAGCTGAACCAGACCGACCCCAACCTGAATAGAGTCGGGTCGAGTCTTTCTAATTGAACTGGGGTATTCTAGGACCCTAGGGACGGGTTGGTCGGGTCGGTCCGACCGGGTCGGACCGGGCCCAGACACAACCAACCCCATGTTTACTAAAATGCTCGTATCTTACAAACTGTGTGTCCGATTGACGCGTTTTCAGTGGCATTGGGACTCTTGCAATGGGGCGGTCCTTTTGATATATTCCACTTGAGTTTTGGAAGATGTTTGAGTATGGTCAGATTGGATCGGACTCGAATCCAACCAGACCCCTTTTACTAAAAGCCTATAACTTACAGACCGGGCGTCTGAATGATGTGTCGTCTGTTGTGTTGGGACACTTACGACGAGACGGTCCTTTGAGGTTAATCTATATAGTACTTTATGGTTATTGAGGTATAACTTATGGCTTGAGGAGAGGACCCTCCGAGAATCAAGCGTGCTAAGCGTGGGAATCCAGTGGCTGGTTGTGATGTGAAGAATGGGTAGCAATCCTATGTGGGTCAGCACCTAGCGATCCTTTGTGGGTCATAACCTAGAGATCCTATGTGGGTGTCATCACCTAGATATATTGTGTGGGTAACCACCTAGTGATCCTGTGTGGGCCAGTACCTGACGATCTTGTGTGGGTCAACACTTAGCGACCCAATGTGGATCAGAAGTAGAGCCTCTCGACAGAATAAGATGATCTAGCTTTATGACTAATCATCCTTACTTCTATACTTAAGTTATACCTAGTGTGAGATGTGTCATTTACTTTATGCTATGTGTTTGAGATATTTCTTGGGGGTATTACCTCTATGGTATTTTTTCTTTGTGATGTTTTACTTTTTGGATTACTGAGAGGCCTTCAGGGGTTTCAGGGTCCCTACTGAGTATTGTTATACTCACCCCTACATGGGCTTCTCCTGTACCTATTGTGTATTTTGCAGATGACAGAAATCTTTGAATGGGACATTGGGGAGCTAGGACTAGATGGTGCTCGGAGGTGGATCGATAGACGTCATGTGAAACTGTGACATCTGACAAAGAGTAGTACCTACCCTTTAGGTAGGATCCTTGGCATATGACATACAAAGCTTGTATTTATTTTATTTTACTTTCCTTTCAGTTGGGATTGTATTATGGTCACTCTACATTTAGTTTACACAATTTACTCTCAGTATTGATACTTTATGGTGGTTGTACTGCTTTCCTTCCTTTATGGTTTGTTTTGTGCGGTATGCCCTATCTGTGTGTGTACAGGTGATCGTACCACGATTCACTGTTTTATTTCACCCTTACACCGCAGTTTTAAACTAGTTTTGTAATGAATATTCCAAATATAATAATAAATTTAACTTCATGTTTTAATAAATAAATTAATTTTAATAAATATTACAATGGTCAATGTTACTTGTTTTTATTGTTTCAATGTAGGTGGAGGTGATTTGGAGGGCCTTTGATGAAGTGGAAGAAAAATGGGCCAAAATTGCATGGATCCATGGATATATGTCCACTGTTTTGCATAGTACACGAAATTAGTGTGTCCAAATGGGCTGATATGTTGTGGTCCTGTCCAAAACTTAATAGGCTACATTTCATATTGAGGAACCCAATGATTATTCGGCTTATATGGGGCCCATCCGAACTGATCTGTCCAAGACACCGAATTTGGACCAAGTCAAATGTGGTGTTATGTATTTTATCAATATCTTGAGTTGTAGTTGTCCAAAGGGTTCCAAACTTTCTGTTAAGATATTCAAGAGGTAGTGCTACAACTTTTCTATTTTTTCCAAAGCGAGATAAGACTTTCTAAAGGCTGAAACGCGTGGTACAAGTGGATTGAATAAATCTGTGTGCCTAAAACCACCTTCCAATTTTCCTATAAAATGGCACCTTGGGCTCCCCATTTGAAAGTTCAGCCAAGAAGAAAGGTGCTGCCATTTTGGAGTCTCCAAGGAGTCTTCTAAACATCTCTAGAGGTTTTGGAGGCTATGGGAGGTGCTACTTCAACATCTTCTTCTTCTTCCCCTCTCATGGGTTTCTAAACCCCTTGTGATCACCCGGGGAGGAATGTGATGTAATCCCGAGCTTCAAAGTTGTATTAATTTGAATGATATTTTTAATTCCAGGTTGTATGTTGTTTTTACTCATCCTCTATTCTTATTTTATTGAGTTATGTACTGGTATTTCATGCTCAACTCATATGATCATGTTTGGGGGTACCCATTCATGTGATGTTTCACACACCGTTCACCACTTTCTTTTCCCCCTTTCAATTGCGGTGCTTGTGTGATTCATATTGGTCAATATAACTAACACAAGATCTGTCAAGGACATGTACATTTATTTCATGGTATCACAATTAAATAACATTCAAACCTAGAGAGCACATCGAATTCTTCATGTGTTTCCTTGGTGAGTTTCGGTTATGATGTTGAACACAAACCACCCAATCATCGGCAGTGTTCGGTGAATCGTTATGTGTTTTCGACTGAACCCTAGGAGGTATACTAGTATAAACTCAGTAACATTATGGTTCTAGGTGTTACAAACTAGGGATTAAAAGATCATAACCTCATCCCTTAAAGCGATGAAGGATGAGCATCACGAGACTTCCCCGGGTTGATCACGCTTAATCAATCTTGTTCATTTCTACTTTGTTTTATCGCTTTCATTTTCTATTTTCATCATTAATCATAAAACCCCCAAGTTTCACAAAACCTAATTCACCTTCTACTTTCATAATCAGAACCCTATTTTTAAATTAATGATTTAAGGCTCCGTCGAGAGATGACCTAGGGTTGCTGCTATACTGCAGAAATTCTAGTCAAAATTAAACAACTAATTTGACGCGCTCGACAACGCAGTCAAATTTTGGCACCGTTTCCGGGGATCCAAGATCATTTTTTTTCTTTATTTCCTTTTATTTATTTATTTTACTTCTTAATTAGTACTCCTTTAAATACCCCCACCCCCATTTGATTGTTTTTGTTTTGGGTTTTGTCTTTATTTTTTTGTTGTTTTTGGTGTGTTCTTTCTCTCTCTCTCTCTCTATCTATCTATCTATCTCTTCTCCATATCCCTCTCTAATTATATAGTATAACATTCTATTCTTCTTTCACCCTTCTTAAGTTTTTTTTCTTTCCATCTCAAATAAATAAATAAAACTTAAAAAAACAATCAATCAATCAAACCGGACATCATTGTTGCATGACAAGATCTGGTAAAGGAACACTACTTGAATTTGATCCTGAAATTGAAAAGTCAATTCACACACAAATCAAGGCATATAGAGAAGGTCAATCAAGTAACATTGTGGAACCCAATTTAGAACCTCAAGTGGTTCTAAACCAACCCAAAATTGAACCCAATCAAACCCAAGAAAATATGGCTGCAAATAATCGAACTTTAAAAGAACTTACCACCCCTGATGTGGAGTACCAACTTGCCTACATCCAATATCTCGAGGAAGCAGCCAACTTTGAGCTTAGATCAGGTCTCATCCACCTTCTTCCAAAATTCCATGGTCTTCCTGGTGAGGACCCTCACAAACATCTAAAGGAGTTTCACATAGTGTACTCCACCATGAGACCCCAAAATGTGTCTGAGGACCTCATTAAGTTTAGGGTCTTCCCTTTCTCCCTTGATGGTGTAGACAAAGATTGGATATACTATTTGCCTTCCACAATTGGGGGCTAGAATGACCTAAAAATACTTTTTTTAGAGAAGTTATTCCCTGCCTCTCGAACTGCATCAATTAGGAAAGAAATCTATGGAATTAGGCAATCACAAGGAGAGACCCTTCATGAATACTGGGAGAGATTCAAGAGACTTCGCCCAAGATACCCCCACCACCAGATTAGTGAACAATTATTAATCTAATACTTCTATGAGAAAATTATCCCCATGGATCGTGGAATGATTGATGTTGCGGCTGGTGGTGCCCTAGTTGACAAAACTCCTTCTGTCGCTCGTGACTTAATAGCCAACATGGCTCAAAATGCACAACAATTTGGTACACGAGCTATTGCACCAACCCGAGGAGTTCATGAGGTAAGTCATTCAGCCCTATAACAAAAGGTAGATACTAAACTTGGTGAGATGCATACCCTTCTAAGGCAATTAGCTCAAGCACAAGGTAACTCACACTCTACTTCTATTCCATTGCATTGTGGTATTTGTTCTGATAACACTCATTTTTCTGACCAGTGCCCACAACTTCAAGATTCATCTGAGTCCTGTGCAGCTGTGTTCCCAGGGCGTCCATTCCAACAAGCGCCTCCCTTCAAGCAAGAACAATTCAGGCCAAATCCAAATCTAGGGTGGAAAGCACAACCCCAATACCGACAAGGAGGAAACTCAAGCTACCCAAAGCAGAATTGGTATCAACAAGGACAAGGTATGAATCTTTATTATCCTTCAACTTCTCAAAACAATCATCCTCCTCCTCATCCCAAATTTGAACGAAGCCTCGAGGACATGGTGAAACAAATGGAAACCCAGAACCTTCAGTTCCAACAGACCACACAATCAGCTATTCAAGACCTACGAACCCAAGTGGGGCAATTGGAAAACACCATCGGTGAGCTTAAGATGCAAGGTTCTGGAAAACTACCATCCCAACCCATTGCCAATCCAAGAGACAAAGGTAATGTATGTGCAGTTACACTTCATAGTGGTAAAGAAGTTTCTCCTTCTACTGATTCTGCATAGCAGGTATGTCCCCCTCATGAAAAATCTCTTTCCCAACCCTCAAAAACATCATGTAAAGAAAAACAAGACAAAATGGTAATCGAATAGTCATTGATGATTCAAATGAACAATCCATTCCTCTTCCTTTCCCTCAAAGACTCTCTAAATCTAAGAAAAACTTTGATAATGAGATTGACAATGAAATAATGGATACATTTAAAAAAGTTCAAGTTAATATTCCATTGTTGGATGCAGTCATACAAATTCCCCGTTATGCCAAATTTATTAAAGAGCTTTGCACCCATCGATGAAGGCTGAAGGGGAATGAGAGAGTAAACCTGGGAAGGAATGTCTTGGCCTTGATTCAACCAGCAATGCCAACCAAATGCAAGGATCCCGGCACATTCACCATACCTTGTACCATAGGGGAGACCTTCTTTTCTGATGCTATGCTAGATTTAGGTGCTTCCATTAATGTAATGCCTCACTCTGTGTATACTCCTCTACAGGTTGGAGAGCTTAAACCAACAGGAATTGTTGTGCAACTTGACAACCGGAGTACAACACATTCAAAAGGAGTGATTGAGGATGTCCTTGTTAGAGTGAAGAATCTCATCTTCCCTGCTGATTTCTACATTCTTGAGATGTAAGATAACCGAACCCAAGGACATGCCCCTCTCGTACTTGGGAGGCCATTCCTAAAAATAGCAAAAACGATCATCAACGTTCACAATGGTACATTGTCCATGGAATTCAGAGGAGAAAAGGTAAGTTTTAACATCCTTGAGGCTATGAAACACCCCATTGAAGAGCACTCCACTCTTCCTGTCTATTCGATGGAAGTGATCTCAAATGATGCACACACACACAATTCTCTCCTCAACCCAAACTCTGATTCTTTTTTGTTTTCTTCACCCTTGGATGATTTGAGTTTTGGTTCTTCTTTTGAATGTTGTGTGGGTTCAGAAAAATGTAAATTTTGTGCTTTAATTGATGAGTGTGTTTATTCTGAGGTACCCATGACTATCGATGATTCTGCAAATCTCATTTCAATAGATTCTCTTTCCTTTGAGAATAAACATGAGCAGATAGATAGTTTCATGGAACTCACTCCCCCTAAATCCCCTCCCTCAATCCAGAAACAACCGGTGTTTGAACTTAAACAACTTCCTTCTAATTTAAAATATGCATATCTTGAGGGTATTGACCAATTGCCCGTCATTATTGCCAATAACCTCTCTCCACAATAGGAATCGAAACTGCTCAAAATTTTGAGAGAGTTTAAAAAGGAAATAGGATGGACATTGGCTGATATTCCCGGGATTAGCCCATCTATTTGTATGCACCATATACTTTTGGATGATGAGGCTAAGCCCGTAAGACAATATCAACGCCGGTTGAATCCCACTCTCCTTGAAGTGGTAAAATTGGAAGTCAGTAAATTACTTGCTGCAGGGATCATTTATCCTATATCTGATAGTAAATGGGTTAGCCCAGTGCAAATTGTGCCTAAAAAAATAGGAATAATAGTTGTGTCAAATGAAAGGAATGAATTGGTTCCAACACGTGTGCAAAATAGTTGGCGAGTCTGTATTGACTACCGTCGACTGAATCAAGCCACGCGAAAGGACCACTTTCCTTTACCTTTCATTGACCAAATGTTAGAACGATTGGCTGGTAAGTCCCGTTATTGTTTCCTTGATGGCTATTCGGGTTATTTCAAAATCCATATAGCCCCTGAGGATCAAGAAAAGACAACATTTACCTATCCATTTGGTACATTTTCATACAGAAGGATGGCATTCGGTCTATGTAATGCTCCTGGTACTTTTCAGCGATGTGTGTTGAGTATTTTTTCTGAGTACCTTGAGAGTTGTATGGAAGTCTTTATGGATGATTTCACAGTATATGGTTCTTCTTTTGATGATTGTTTGGAAAACCTAGGTTTTTTCCTCCGCCGCTGCATTGAAAAAGATCTTGTTTTAAATTATGAAAAATGCCATTTTATGGTTGAGCGGGGGATAGTTCTTGGGCATATCATTTCAAATAAGGTAATTCAGGTTGATAAATCTAAAATTAAATTAATTTCATCCCTTCCATTTCCAAAATGTGTTCGTGAGGTGCGGTCTTTCTTGGGTCATGCTGGTTTTTACCGCTGATTCATTAAAGACTTTAGTAAGATCGCACTTCCCTTATCTCAGTTATTACAAAAGGATTCTGAGTTTGTGTTTGATAAAAATTGTGAGGATGCATTCAATTCACTAAAAAAGAGTCTCACATCACCTCCCATAATCCAACCACCTAGGTGGGATCTCCCCTTCGAGCTTATGTGTGATGCCTCTAACTTTGCAGTTGGGGCAGTTTTATCACAAAGGGTTGAAAAGGCTCCTCATTTCATTGCGTATGCCTCGCGTACCCTTGACCCTGCCCAGGTAAACTACACAACCACAGAAAAATAACTCCTTTCTATTGTGTTTGCCTTGGAAAAATTCTGTTCATATCTTCTTGGGTCAAAAGTGATTGTGTTTTCTGACCATGCTGCCCTTCGTTTCCTCCTAAAGAAACCTGAAGCCAAGCCCCGCCTCATTTGGTGGATGCTCCTCCTCCAAGAGTTTGACCTTGAGATTAGATATAACATAGGAGTGGAGAATGTTTTAGCTGACCACATTAGTAGGATTTCACCACCATTGGACCATCATGTAGACTCACCCCTACCCATTGGAGAATTCTTCCCTCATGAGAACCTTTGTAATGCTGTAGACCTTACCCCCTGGTATGCGGACATTGTGAATTTTCTAGCAACATCTAGGGTCCCACCTGATTTTATCACTACACAATCCTAGAGACTTAAGCATGATTCTCGTTGGTACATTTGGGATGACCCATACTTGTGGAGAATTTGTAGTGACCGGGTTGTTCGTAGGTGTGTCCCTGACCATGAGTTCACCTCTGTTTTGACCTTCTGCCACACCTTGGCATGTGGGGGCCACTTTGGCTCTCAACGTACAGCTCGAAAGGTCCTTGACTCAAGATTATATTGGCCAACATTTTATAGAGATGCTCATAGGTTTTGTAAATCATGTACTCGATGTCAATTCATAGGGAATATCTCCAAGAGGAATGAAATGCCCCAACAGCCCATGTTATTCTGTGAAATCTTCGATGCATGGGGCATTGACTTCATGGGTCCTTTTCCAAATTCATTTGGATTTGTGTACATCTTATTGGTTGTTGACTATGTATCTAAATGGGTGGAAGCAAAGGCCACCAGGACCGATGACTCTCGAGTGGTTGTTGATTTTGTGAGGTCCCAGATTTTCAGTAGGTTTGGTCTACCAAGATTCATCATTAGTGATCAGGGTTCACATTTTTGCAATCGTAACATGAAAAACTTGCTTCGTAAGTATGGGGTTGTTCATAATGTCTCCACTTCATATCATCCCCAAACTAACGGACAAGCAGATATTTCAAATCAGGAAGTTAAGCGAATCTTGGAGAAAACGGTACAACCCAATAGGAAAGATTGGAGTTTGCGCTTGGATGATGCACTTTGGGCGTACCGTACTTCTTTTAAAACACCGATCGGAATGTCACCATATAGGATTGTGTTTGGAAAATCTTGTCACCTCCCGGTGGAGGTAGAACACCATGCATATTGGGCTGTTAAACAATGTAATATGAACCTTTCATATGCAGGTGAGGAAAGAAAGCTACAGATTCAAGAATTGGAAGAAATTCGACGTGATGCATATGAAAACTCCTGAATCTATAAAGAGAAGAAAAATTCTATTCATGATAGCATGATTCACCAGCGGAAGTTCCATATTGGTGAGAAGGTCCTCATGTACAATTCCAGGCTTAATCTCCACCCAGGTAAGCTTCGTTCCCGATGGCTCGGTCCTTATACTGTTACTAATGTTTACCCTTTTGGTGCAATACAGGTTTTGCATGAGCAGAGTGGACGAAGTCTTACTGTCAATGGGCAGCGACTTAAACACTTCTATGAGGATTTTCCAAAGAATCCAGTGGAGGAAATCCACCTTCTCGACGCATCATACCAATAAAACACACCAGGTTTTATCCTTCATTCTCACATTTTCAATTATTTCAGTGAGGACACTGCACATTCTAGGTGTGGGGGGGTGGATACATTCCTAGGTTAGTTAGGATTTTTCATCGTTTTCTCCTTTTGTTTTCTCATTTTGGCCTTCTTTATGGTATTTTTATTTTTCCCCATCAACAATTTTGAAATTCCATGATGTGGCGACCATAAAGTGGGAAAAGTAAAAATACCATAACGAAGGCTAAAAATAATTTGTGTATGAGTTTACCATCAAGGAGTGATTTTTAGTGAATTGGTTTTCTTTCAATGATATAAATGGTTGTATCTATGTGAAACCTTTGAGATAATTGATGCCCTTTGTGTGAGTAGTTTTTTGGAAAACTGTGTCACTAATATCTCCACAAATTTTTGCACCAAACCACAAAGTGTGATTATTTCTTACTTAATATAAGGTAAATATATGTTGGGTTAATATTTTTCAGCTTTAAATGATATTTCCATACGTTCGTTCCTTATCCAATCTATTTCATTACTGTACCAGATTGACCTATGCGTATGTACCTAATGTCCGACTGTTGTACGCCCTCAAAAAAAAAAATTGTGTCTTGGGCAGGTCAAAACCCACTCCTCCTCAACCTTTGATCTTTTTATAACTATTTCAATTAGTTCTGTGAGGAGATCAAACAAGGGTTGAGAGATGAGTGTGAGATTTGTTCCAATTGCAACTTCAAAAAAAATATAATAAATGAGGGGAGTGATGAAATGTGAAACATATGGGGATATCTAGGTTGGGATCTTATGGTTTGACTTCTTGGAATGCTTAAATGAGTGGGTCTTGAAATATGATTGCAAAGGATGTAGGACAGGTTCGGTGACAAAATCATTTAAGCTGAAAAATGTTAAAATAACATATATTTATTGGATAGTAAGTGGAAAGAATAGCATGGAATGGTTTTCACACACACACATGGAGATTTAGTGTCATGGTTTACTTCTGAATTCCTTTCTCAATTGGTTATCATGAATCTTTTTGAATTTATCTATGATATGATTTATGAGACATCTTTTTCTATTTTCACTAGGAAGAACTCCTTGGTGTGGTTCGTGCATTGATCGCTTTACTTTAAATAAAATTTCCTCAAATGATAAATCTTCATGATGTTGGAAATATATATATGAATCATTGTATTTGGATATGTGAATTTTCCCAGGAGTGCAAATGTTTAGGTGTGGGGGTGTGATCGTACCACGATTCACTGTTTTATTCCACCCTTACACCGCAGTTTTAAACTAGTTTTGTAATGAATATTCCAAATATAATAATAAATTGCACTTCATGTTTGAATAAATCAATTAATTTTAATAAATATTACAATGGTCAATGTTACTTGTTTTTATTGTTTCAATGTAGGTGGAGGTGATTTGGAGGGCCTTTGATGAAGTAGAAGAAAAATGGGCCAAAATTGCATGGATCCATGGATATCTGTCCATTGTTTTGCATAGTAAACGAAATATGTGCGTCCAAATGGGCTGATATTTTGTTTACATGTCCAAAACTTAATATTCTAAATTTCATATTAAGGCACCCAATGTTGATTCGGATTCTATGGGGCCATCCGAACTGATCTTTCCAAGCCACTGAATTTGGACCAAGTCAAATGCGGTGTTCTGTATTTTATCAATATATTGAGATGTAGTTGTCCAAAGGGTGCAAAACTTTCGGTGGAGATATTAAATAGGTAGGGATACAACTTTTCTATTTTCTCCAAAGCTAGATAAGACTTTCTTAAGGCCAAAACATGTGGTACAAGTGGATTCAAGAAATATGTGTGCCTAAAACCACCTTCCAATTTTCCTATAAAATGGCACCTTGGGCTCCCCATTTTCAAGTTAGGCCAAGAGGCAAGGTGATTCCATTTTGGAGTCCCCAAGGAGTCTTCTCAACATCCCTAGAGGTTCTGGAGGCTATGGGAGGTGCTACTTCAACATCTTCTTCTTCTTCCCCTCCCATGGGTTTCTAAACCCTTTGTGATCACCCGGGGAGGAATGTGATGTAATCCCAAGCTTCAAAGTTGTATTAATTTGAATGATCTTTTTAATTCCAGGTTTTATGTTTTTTTTCCTCATCCTATATTCTTATTTTATTGAGTTATGTACTGGTATGTCATGCTCAACTCATATGATCATGTTTGGGGGTACCCATTCATGTGATGTTCCACACACCGTTCACCACTTTCTTTTCCCCCTTTCAATTGCGGTGCTTGTGTGATTAATATTGGTCAATAGAACTCACACAAGCTCTATCAAGGCCATGTACATTTATGTCATGGTGTCACAATGAAATAACATTCAAACCTGGAGAGCACATCGAATTCTTCATGTGTTGCCTTGGTGAGTTTCAGTTATGATGTCGAACACAAATCACCCAATCATCGGCGGTGTCCGGTGAATCGTTATGTGTTTTCGACTGAACCCTAGGAGGTGTCCTAGTATAAACTCAGTAACATTCTGGTTCTAGGTGTTACAAACAAGGGATTAAAATATCATAACCCCATCCCTTGAAGCGATGAAGGATGAGCATCACGAGACTTCCCCGGGTTGATCACGCTTAATCAATCTTGTTCATTTATACTTTGTTTTATCGCTTTCATTTTATATTTTCATCATTAATCATAAAACCCCCAAGTTTCACAAAACCTAATTCACCTTCTACTTTTATAATCATAACCCTATTTTTAAATTAATGATCTAAGGCTTCGTTGAGAGACGACCTAGGGTTGTTGCTATACTGCAGAAATTCTAGTCAAAATTAAACAACTAATTTGACGCGCTTGACAACTCGGTCAACAGGTTTAAAGGAAATGTCTTAACTGGTTGGGATATGCCTTTCTGGTGCTAGTCACCAGCCCCTGGCCTATGGAAGGTGGGCTTGGAGTAGTCACGACACAGGCCCCGGGGGACGGGTCATGACAAAGTGGTATCAGAGGGCGGTCGGTTCTACTAGAAGAACTAAGAGTCTATATTTTCGATTGGGGCAATAGTGTTAAGTGTCATGAGTTCAGCTTTAAGTCTGGGGAGTCCAGTGTTGGTGTGGCGGTTTATGTATTCGTACACCAGGACCCTGTATTCTGTTTTCTAACATGGTACACGAAAACACTGATTGCATGTGTTTTGTAAATGTTTTTCTCTTGATCACTTTTGAGTCATCTCACCAGGTAATTAACCGTGGTTCATATTGATTCTCTTTCAAGATGCCTCCATACATACAGTCAGTCAGGATTCCAGTGTGTGACCATGAGGATGGTCCACAGAGTGATGAGGCTTCAGTATAGGGATCATTGCTCGAGATGGTACCTTCAAGTGGTGTCCTAGAAATACCACTGCTTGTTGGTCAGCAGTTACTACCGGCGCTACCAGTAAAGGACACATATGGGATTAGTGCCTTACACGAGTTTCAGCGACAGATACCCCTCAGGTTCTGAGGTGAGACCAACTCACAGGCATATAAGGACTGGCTTGAGGTGGTGATTGAGTTGCCATCTATCCAGGGCACCAATAGATCAGATGGTGGTCCTGGTAGTGAGCCTTCTATGTGGATCAGTAGGGAGATGACAGAGTTTAGATTACCCAGATCTTACGATGAGGTGAATTTTCCATGGACAGAGCTTGAGAACCTTTCTCGGATAAGGGGTCTATTTCCATAAAAATATAAGGGGTATGTGTTCCCAAGAGATTCTACAGCTTCAGCAGGACGACATGTCGGTAGCTGAGTATTCATCGAGGCATACTGACCATTCCAGGTACTCGATAAATACGATACGACCAATTCTTTAGGGATCAAACCTCTGAGAGAGATGTTTTTAGGTACATCTGAGCTAGTACTATTCCTCTATGTATTCTTACTTGTGTTAGGGTGTTAGAGAGAACCTTTATGTTGAAAGTTCTTTGGATGAGAAGATACAACTAATGAAATGTCAGTAGTGGGAAAGCAGGAAACTGAAATCAGTCTCAGAGACTTGGATGTGTAAAATGTTTCAGGAAGAGGAAGTGATAGGAATAGATGAATCTGTAGTCCAGCATACATGGAATAGGAGTTAGGAGAGAAGCATGAGGTGGTATACATTTCGACATGTTACAACCACCACCCCAATATAGTCCCCACCAGGCTCAGGGAGCTGGAGGACAAGGGAAGAGAGTAGCTTCATGCAGTCAAGAAGTATGAACCAAGGGCTCCAGGAATGATTCAAGGTATGGTCTATGTCTACTACTAGCTGCCGTATAAATAGGCATAGGTGTTAATCATTCCCTCTTGTCACAAATCGTATTCAAGACCTAGAGTTTCCAGTTAAACCGTTGACTTGATTCTTACATCTGGAGATACCTATGGGAGGAGACTCTATAATCACACTTATGTTGGCGGTATGATCTGGCCCTTGAGGAAAGAGTTTCGGTTGGAACTACTACTACAAATATGGCCTTTATCAGTGCTAAAAAAGGGAATTAACAGTGCTAGAAAATTGTTGTTAATCCAGGTAAAGATAAAGGGGGTCTATTTTATCAACACTCGGAAAAGCGCTGATAAAAACGTCCTTTATCAACACTTTTTTTCACATTGATAAAAGACACCTTTTATCAGTGCTTTTTTAAGTGCTAATAAAAGTAAAAAAATTAAAAAAAAAATTAAAAAGAATATATAATGCGGGGATATTTTAACAGTGCTTGACCCCCCCCCCCCCATCAGCATTAGGCGGAGCCCCCTCCCTCTCACCGCACTTTGTACTTGCCTGCGCAACCCCCTCCCACTTGCTCGTGCGCCCCTACTTCCACCAGAACTTGAACCCAAGACCTCCCCCCTCACGCGCCTACACCTTTACCACTAATCCATTTAGTTTTTTTCTCCATTTAATGATATATCTATTTATTTATATATATATAGTTATATTTATTCATTTATTAATATAGATTAATATTAATATAAATATAATTAGTTATATTAATACAAATATATTTATTTATATATTAATATATATTTATATATTTATTTATTCATATATTAATATATATTTATAACTATTTGTATATATATTTAGTTATAATTTTTTATCCTTATATTTATTTGTATATTGATATATATTTATAAGATTAGTTTTAAATACATTTATAAAATATGTTTTTTATGTGTGTTTATAAATAAATGAATTAATAAATAAATAAATACATATATACAACACAGACACACACACACACACATATATTTATGAATAAATACATGTATATGTGTATTTGAAAAGACATAGAATGTTAAAACGACCATAACTTCTAATCCAGAAGTATGTTTCAACTCCACAACTAGTCAAATCAAATAAAATGAAACAATATTTGATATAATATGTGGTACATGCCTAGTGTATATCCGTATCAGAAGTTATAGTTGTTTGAATGTTAAAAAATCAGGGTATCGCCACTAAAAACTCAGTTTTGGAGTTCTTATGGGAGTTTTTTGTCTTAAAAATTTGACAAAAGGTTCCCTTTGGTCACTAGAACATATATCACATCGCAGGCTTTGATTTGATATGTTATAGATCTCAAACGAACACTCGAATCAAAAGTTATGGTTGTTTGAAGTTTGAGTTACATTTTCAACTTATTTTAGATCTTTTATTGTTTTTATTATTTTTTTTGTCTTCAAATTGTTATTAAATGATTATTAGTCGATGATAATTAGAAAATTATTAATTAATAATATTTTTTAAAATATTTTAATTCCATTTTCACTAAATTTATCATATATTAAATGTAATAGTCTATTTATACGTATCTAAAACATATTTAAAAATATATATATTATATTTATAGCAATATAAATATACTTATATATCAATATATTATTTTTCATGATTTTTTTTAAAATATACACTTTATCAGCGCTAGGAAAAAATGTTGATAAAGCTCCCCCTTTATCAGCACTACTAAAAAAAGCACTGATAAAGGGGTCCCCGTTAACAGCGCTGATAAAGAGTGGCGCTACAGAAACCCAGTTTTGTGGTAGTAAACCTCTTGGTGGCAGTGTTGAGGCCTTACGGTGTTAGTTTGGGTATGGAATGGTCATCCAAAGTACATGCTCATATTGACTATTTTAGGAAAAAGGATGTGGTATATCTATAGCGTTGGAATGGGGTTTTCCTTGGTCAGTGAAAAAGTAAACCAAGACGGCATAGGATAAACTCATGCATAGGAGGGTGCAGCTGATCACTCTTGAGTCGTTCAGCCTTACCCTTGTGGTAGCAGGTGTTTTGATTTTTCAGTTCCCAATAGTAGTGGTGGATTACGAGAACATCCTTTCAAAAGATGTTTCCAGGATTTACCTCCCCATAGGGAGAGGGACTTCTGCATCATTCTACACCCCGAGATGGAACTGATATCAGCATTAGGATATCGGAGGGATTTCATAGAGCTTCATGAGTAGGGGGCGTAGGTGGGGGACTTGCAGAGGAAGGTCTTAGTAAGACCCAGTGTTTGAGGCTATATGTGGATTATCGACACTTTAACCACGTGGTTGTGGAGAACGAGTACCCACTCCCAAAGGGTCAATGGGCACATCAATTAATTACAGGGGGTAGCCTTTCACGTGGATAGAAAGGTGTCCGTAGGATTTTCAGCAGTTGAGATAGTGGTGATGGATGGAGTTCCTTCAGGACTATGACTTTGAGATAGTCTATACTCCTGGGAAGGAGAACATGGTGGTTGACACGCTCAATAAGAGGTATGGTTTGCAGCTACTGAGTGAGGTGACAAAGCATCTAGCCGCGATGCAGATATCCTTTGTGGATAATGATGGAGCAGCTTACCTCCAGTCTATGATTGTCACTCCCCAACTCCTTCAACAAGTTAGGGAGGCACATCTTTTGGATGTTGACTGCGAGGCCCAACGTGCTCAGATACCCTTAAGATAGGCTCCTAATGGATTTTCGATAGGTGGGGAGCACGTCATCCTTTTCAGAATATGCACCATGGTACCAGTGACATTACAAGAGGAGGTATTGAGGGAATTCCATACATCCCATTTGGTGGTACATCCTGGTGTGGTGAAGATGTACCAGGACCTCCGACGTCAGTACTGGTTTCTAGAGATGAAGAAAGTGGTGGCAGAGTTTGTTTTATGATGCATCACTTGTCAGCAAGTGAAAGTTGAGCATCAGGTTTGAGCATGCTTGGCGCAACCACTTGAGCCACTAGAGTGGAAGTGGGATGATATCTCTACATAATTCATGACGGTATTACCATGCATGTCCATGGGCCACGATTCTATCTGGGTGTTCATGGACCTACTCACCAAGTCAGCTCACTTCCTACCCATCTGGGAGCAATGATCAGTAGAGGGCTTGGGACGCCTCTACGTCTAGGAGATAATGCGGCTTCACAGGGTTCCCTCGACAATCAACTCAGACCATGATGCACACTTTACATCCCGATTGTGGAAGTGGTTATAAGAGGTGTTCGGGACTTAGTTGCGCTTTAGCATAACTTTTTACCCCCAGAAAGATGGTCAGACAGAGCGGACCATACAGACCTTAGAGGACATGCTTCGTGCTTGTGTCCTGGATTTTGGATATAGTTGGGAGGACCACCTACCACTGGTAGAGTTTTCTTACAAAAATAGATATCACTCCACCATTGGAATGAAACCATTTGAGGCCTTGCACGGGTGGCCATCTAGATCACCTTTATGTTGGATAGACCCAGGGGAGTCATCACTAATGAGTCCAGAGTTGGTACGGACTACCATTGAGAAGGTGCAGATCATCCAGGATCAGATGAGGACTACATGGAGCAGACATAAGTCTTATGCTGATAGGAGATGGATACCCTTGGAGTTCGAGGATGGAGACCATGTTTTCCTTCAGGTCTCACCCCGATAGGGATTGCAGATATTTGGACGGGGTGTAAATATATCTCTGAGGTTCATCAAACCTTTTCAGATCCTCAGTAGAGTTGAAGATGTGGTGTACCACTTAGCTCTTCCCCCACAGATGCACCGGGTGCATGATGGTTTTCACGTGTCGCAGTTGAGGAGGTACATGCATGATCCATCGCACGTCATCGACTGGGGTGAGCTGGACATTGACGATGGGGTGACGTTTGCAGAGTTCCCGGTGGAGATAGAGGATCGATAGAGTGGGTCTTTAGTGGATGATCGATTCCTCTATTGTGTGCTCGATGGCAGCATGAGAATCTCCAGGAGAGCACATGGGAGCGGGAGACTCAGATTCATTCTCAATACCCCCACTTGTTTGATTTAGCTTTGTTTTTCCTTTCAGGGACGTAAATCCCTAAGGTGGGGAGAATATAATGTCCCAAAATTTCTGTATAATTTTTTTTAATTATATGGAATTATTTTGAGACCATACACTGAGAAAACATGTGATTCCAAGGCCTGGAGTTCCCATAATGATCCGTTGAAAAATGTTAAGCTTTAAATAGTGCATGTGAGCAGTTTTCTTGAAAAAAGTGGAATAACTCTTAAAAGGGTATACATATCAGAAATCTGAGAGCACCATTATATTAGGGATGGCAGGTTTACCCTAGGCGCGACTTAAGTTTAGTCGGCACAACCCTCCAGTGAGAAAAACCGAAAATGGCATAACCGTTAATAAAATAATTAGATAAAATTATTTTATTTTTCAAATGATTATAACTCACAAATGGTGAATCAGATAAAAAAATATGATACCACCACTGAGATTGTGAGGGTATGATTTCCTTAGGTAGATCCTAACATTGGTCGGCGCAGGCCAATGGTGGAAGTTAGTTTTTGGTCGTAAATAAAATAATTAACAATTATTTTATTATTAAATCCTTATATCTCCTAAATGGTAACTTAGATTGAAAATAAAAGAGTATCGTTGAGCTCGTGAGGGTGTGTTCCCCTTAGGAGGAGCCTAACCTTGACCGGTGCGGGTCAAGGGTGAATGATTTTTAAAAAAAAAATTTAAGGTACATTTAGTAAATGTGTGATCGGGTTTTTCTAACTTTTGAACTAATGCTCGGATAGAAAATATGAGGGCACCGTTGAACTCATAATGCCAAGATTTGTTTAGAAATGACTTAACATTGGGTGGTAAGGGTCGAGCGAAAAAGTTATTTTTCAGAATTTTTGAAAAAAAATAATAAAAGAATTTAAAAGAATTATTTTTTTCTCATCGTTGAGTGGTGGATAGCGACGCTGCGGTGCGGCGACGAGGCGGCAACAAGGCGCATTAATGGAGCGTCAATAATGGATCGCTTGAAACTGCGACACTGCTACCTTAATGGCTCATTAAATGTGGCTCAATAAATGTGGATCATTTAATAATCATTATTAATGGGCGCAACATCACTGCATTTTTTATTTCTTTTAATAATTCAACGTGTTGGAGTTTGGGAATTAACAAACGTGGGGAAATCTTTGACGAACCGCTGGCGGAATCCCTCACCAACTAAGAACGAAGAACGAAGAGACGAATGTTGGAGGATCAGATCCGGAGGTTGGAAAGCGGCGACGAACGTCAACGATCGTGGATCGACAACGACGTGAATCTCATCCTTCGTCATCAGCGGATCCAATGAATACAGGTAAGGGTTTATGCGTTCTAAGTATTTGATGTTTTCTTTATCGTTATTAAAGATTAATGACGAATGCGGATCAACCGACTAACAGGTTGATCCACGAATCGCTCGTTCTTGGGGGTGGATATTGTGTGGGGTTTTGATTTGGGGTTTTTTCAAGTTGTGTGGTTATCATCATGTGTTATCCCCATGATTAAACTCTAACACGGAGGGTGTGGGCCGACCTGAACAATACCCAATCCATACTCCATAACTGTTCTTGGTGAATTCTTCGAATCTAACTGGTCAAGTTGTCAGGAAGGAGAATTCGAAGGCTTCATGGTGATGGTGGCGCCCTACGGAGACCGTAGGCACAGACGGCTCCAAAAACGGACCACCGGAGTGACTCTGGTGGCCCGTCGAAGGCACTACCAGTGTGCCGGCGGCTGTGGACTGAGGGTGGAGGTGCGTTGCAGCGGCAAGGAGACACGATGTTGGGTAACACGTGGAGGGACGGCTGGCGTCCAGGTCATCTGGTGGCTGGTGAGCTGCGGTCCGTCGACCTCGGTTGGAGGAGGTCCCACGTCTATGGAGCTAGTGGGGGCATAACGTGGTGCGACTACTGTGTCTCGGTTGGACGACGCACCACCGGCTCTCCCTTGCTGCCTGGCCTCGGGCTGGTGGGTCGTGCCCAGCCAGCGGGCTAGACTTGCGGCCCAGTGGGCCGGAGGAGATCAGGTCGCCGGGCGACCCGGCGGACTGGACCCTCAACCAAACCGGGTCGAGTCCAGCGAGGCCCATTAGGCCTGACCCACTGGTCAGGTCGAACCAGATCGAACCCGACCCGAACCGAGTCAGGTTGAGTCCTTCTAATTGAACCGGGGAATTCAGGGACCCCCGGGCCGGGTTAGTCGGGTCGGTCCGACCGGGTCAGACCGAGCCCAGACACAACCGACTCCCTATTTACTAAAACGCTTGTATCTTGCAAACCGTGTGTCCAATTGACACATCGTCAATGGCGTTGGGACCCTTGAGACAGGGCAGTCCTTTTGATATAATTCACTTGAGTTTTGGAGGAAGTTGTATTACAGCCGGATTGGATTGGACTCAAATCCAACTGATCTCTTTTTAATAAAAAGCCTATAACTTACAGATTGGGCGTCTGAACGATGCGTCGCCTATTACGTTGGGACCCTTACGAAGAGACGGCCCTTTGGGGTTACTCTATGTAGGACTTCGTGGCGATTGACGTACTACAAATGGATTGAGGAGAGGACCCTCCCAAAATCAAGCGTGCTAAGTGCGATAAAGAGATCCGTCCATGGAATTAATAAAATTTTAGAGGAATATTGTCATTGGAGTGGCCATATCATCAGTAGAGAGAAGAGAAACTTCTATGTTTCTGATTCATGCAATGAAAGCAGGGTGCATGATTTGGGTATCAGTTTGAACATGTGGCATGGAGTCTTTCCCATGGAGTAATTTGGTTCCTCTGTTTCTCCAGGAAGACTCTGTAACAGGGACTTCGACAAAGCGGTGAACAAGATTATGGGTCGAATTCTTAATTGGAAAAATCACTTCCTGTCCTTCAGCGGATACATATCTCTTGTTAATTGCATTCTTTCAACAATCCCAGTGCATGCTCTTGCTTCCTCTAGAGTGCTGAAGGGTGTCATAAGATCCATTGATAGGCTCCTCGCTCATTTTATATGGGACACGCACTCAAAGGGGAATATACATTGGGTCTCTTGGGGGAAGTTGGCGAGGCCCATTCGCGAGGGTGGGATCAATGTTAAAAGTTTGGCAGTCACAATTCAATTTATGCATTCGAGGCTCGCATGGGAAATTATCGAGGAGCGTACACTGTGAGGAAAGCTTATGTCCCAAAATTACTAAACCAGTTCTGCTTCTCCTTCAGCAAATGGGCCGACCTTATGGTCCTCTGTGTGTAGCATCATCTCGAACATCCTTCCACACTCACAATGGATCATTGGTGAAGGAAACATCCTCTTCTAGTCTCATAACTGGTTGGGCATCATGATCGCCTATCCAAGGTGTCCATATCCCTTGATCTCCTTCAAGGAATCAATCCAACATCCATCATTTTTTAGATCAGTTTTGAATGTGTCTCAGCAGGAAGTGTTTGACTCCATTCTCATTACCTCAGAGTAGGATAAGTGTGTTTTCACTCCGTCAATCTTAGGGAAATTTAACTCGAAAGACTATATAAGGATGATAGACTCTCAGGGTCAATACAATAGATAGAATGAAATTATATGGTGTAACAAAATTCTTACTAAACTCAACTTTATTACCTGGAGATTTCGGAACAATGATTTGCCTTCTGATATCAATGTCAAACGCCTCAGCATTTGTGTGGCCTCCTATTTCCACTATTGTATGGACAAAAGTGAAGAGAACTTGAGTCATATATTCTTTGAAAAGGATTGGGATTGCATGGTTTGGAGTACCTTTAGGGAGTTCACAGCTTACTCACCCCAAGCGGCCAGGATTGACATGTTCCTGGAGCACTGGTTTCAGGGGTTGGAGGGTTCAGAGGCAGAAAAAGTGGTTTGTTCCTTAATATTCAATGTGGGTTGTTGGTGCTTATGGCAAGCCAGGAACCGAGCCAGGTTTGAGGGGTTTGCTTCCACTGGTAGGTCTATAGTGGAAAGAGTTCGGTGCATGCTGGTTGATCTAATTTTCCATTATGGTAACTCGAAGGAGGCTCCTTCTATTCGCTTGTTGTGTGTTCCTATGGTTGCGGTTCCTCACATCTCCTCTAGGGGGCGCTGGATTTGGTGGTCTCCTCCTAAGGACAGCTTGAAGCTCAACACATATGGGTCTTGTGTCCTGGGTGACATGCACAGAGGCGGGGTGGTTCATGATGCTAGGGGGAGTGTTTTCCTAGCATTCATAGCTCACTTCGAGAGTGGCAGTTCTGTCCGGGCAGAGGCCAGAGCTGTTCTCTCAGGTCTTTCCATTTGTAGGCAAAGGGACATTCACATTTCCTAGGTGAATACAGATTATATGATTATCCATGATGCATTGATAGGTAAAGGCTCTATCCCTTGGTCAATCTCTTACATCATTAGGCAATGCAAGGCCCTTCTCGACAACAACATCATGGTCACCCACACCTGGCAGGAGGGGAACAAAGTGGCGGAATACTTGGCCTCCCTTGCGGCCCCTGGTACCCTATTTAGTTGCCTTTCTGATGCTTCTCTACTTAAACTTGAGGGGGTGAACTTGATTCGGGATGATACCCTTGGTCTGCATTACTTTCAGCCTCCATAGGTCTTGGTTGTTTTCCTTCCCTGTAGCTCTTCTTGCCTATAATAATAAAAATTATAATGTTGATAATGAAGAATGAGTAGATATCCTGTGTGGGTCAGCACCTAGTGATCCTGTGTGGGTCAACACCTAGCGATCTTGTGTGGGTCAGCACCTAATGATCATGTGTGGATCAACACTTAGCGACCCTATGTGAATCAGCAGTAGAGCCTTGGGCTTCGCCTGCACCTGTTGTATCTTGTGCAGATGACAGACAACTTTGACAGGGACATTGAGGAGTTAGGACTAGACGGTGCTCGGAGGTGGATCGATAAATGTGGTGTGTGGTTGTGACATCCGATAGAGAGTTGTACCTACCCTTCAGGCAGGATCCTTGACAGATGACCTTCAGAGCTTGTATTTCTTTTGTTGTACTTTTCTTTTAGTTGGGTTTGTATTCTACTCCCTTTACATTCAGTTTGCATATTTTACTCTCAGTAGTGATACTTTGTGGTGGTTGTACTGCTTTTCTTCCTTTATGGTTTGTTTTGTGCGGTATGCCCTGTTTGTGTGTGTACAGGTTTAAAGGCAATGTATTCTCTGGTTGGGATATGTCTTTCAAGTGCTAGTCACCAGCCCCTGGCCTATGGAAGGCGAGCTTGGGGTAGTCACAACACAGGCCCCGAGGGATGGGTCGTGACACTTTATTTATCTATGTATTGAATGAGGAGTGACCGCTATTTTATAGTTTTTGACAGTGGAAGGCGTGAACCCCGTTCAGGTTTTTTACCTATCGAGGTAAGTGTGAACGAAGTACACACCTCCATCGACCTATTTTTTCAATCATATAAAACCCTATCATTTTTAATAAAATAAACCCTATTAAAAAACAAGTTTTATAAAAAAAATATTATAAAAAAATCCTCAACCAATTATTTTATTAAAGTTTTATTCAAATCCTTGTGGATAAATTCGAGGATAAAAATGAAATTAATTCATCATTAACTCTAAATCCACATAAAATCAAATAAATTAATTTTAGTAACATACACTCGTCAACTGAAATTACACTATAGCATCCCAAGACCCCCAAGTTGCACAACACTACAGTTGCGTATTCTAATTCTTCCGTCTCCACCCTCTCTATTTCTTTCTTGACCTTCACTCTATTGATTCTCTAGTTCTATGGAGATTTTCTCTGGAAGGAGTTGGTGGCAATGAAGGTGTCAAGTTAATAACTAGTGCCAATGATGTAATTCTCACAAATGTGAGACATTTCCCCTTTTAGAGAACACAATGAAGTACAATTTTCATACTCATCAACTTCATCTCCTAAATAGTTATTATTATATTTTGTTGCCTTGAGACTCATCTCCCATATCTTTTATGTTTCTTTTACTACTCTAAGCATTAGTCACCCCATGGATGACTACTGGTTAGAGTATTTCAAGCAACATAGGTGCATGTCCACAAGAGATGGCTGATGTGTGTTAAACAACAAAATGAAATGATAAATGTTCAGGAGATGAGGTGATGAGGATGACAGTTGTCTATAGATTTAACCTTTTAATGAATTTAGAGGATAACACCGACCATAGTGGAGAAATTATCCTCATCCTCCTCACTCATTGATTAATTGTTTGGAGAGAACTATTTATGTTTTTTATCATCATTCTTGTTTTACCACCAATATATCCCTATGGTCAACAATGTTTGCATAGTAAAATCATTATCCATAGAATTAATGTATTATTTCATATTTATTTTTAATTTATTACTTTTTAGTGTTACTCATGTAATAATGTTTTTCTTGTACAAGTGAATTCTTTTGTTCGAGTCTCCAACTGAGATAATGATAATAAGGAAATGCATTAATAATGTATACAACCATCAAGAAAAGGTGAATTCCTACTACTTGTTTAATTAATTTCGACATCATTTTATCTATTATTTTTAAGCTAATTTCCTTATCATTTTTATCTAATACTTATTTTTCTTTTTTCAGAGTTCTTTTGGGAAGTCATATTTTTCTTTCAACTATCTGCAACAAGCCACAAAAGTGATAAAATGATTCTTTCTGCCAATGTTGTCATGCTTTCTATTTTCATTGAGTTTTTTTGTCGAACTGCCAACACTGTATATTGAGTTGCTGTTTTTAGCTAAAAAACCTTTCTCGTTGTTGAAAGCCTCGGCTCTTCTGACTTTCAACAACAAGAAAAGTTTTTCCGCTAAGAACACCAAGTCAATATGCAGTGTTGGTAGTTCGACATAGAAAGACAATGGAAGCACGGTAACATTGAAAGTTAGGATTATTTTGAGACTTTGAGACATGTATGAATCAACCAGACCTCAATCTGACATACGGTGTGACCGGTATGACTCTAAGTGCTTCTTTTTATTTAAAATTGACATTAATTATAGTAAAAAGTACAAATGACGTACTCAAAACCGAGCAAACATATTCTGATTGTTTTGATACTTTAGGAAAATGATTCATAAGTCATTTTAGATATGTAGGAATCAAATGTACCTCATGTTGTACCTCTCGTACCCCTCGTGGTTTAATTTTCATGATCACAATCACTCTCTTATTTATCTAACCTTGTTTTAAGTGTTTTTGTTGATAGGCAAAAGGTTGCCAAGGAATTGGGGGAGAAGGACTGAAAGTGGACTGATTTTCAGTCCACCGGCCAACCGGTGGATGACCACCGGCCAGCCGATGGAGCCTGGACAGAAGGCATCCTTTCTGTCCAGACCACCGGCCAACCGGTGTCCCATCACCGGCCAGCCGGTGGAACCCAGACAAATAGTGACACCTACTGTCTCAGCACCGGCCAACCGGTGGCCTCCTCACCGGCCAGCCGGTGGTGCCTGGGCCGAAGGCCCCTCCCTTTTTCAAAGCACCGGCCAACCGGTGGCCAAGCACCGGTCAGCCGGTGGAGCCAGTCAAACTAGCCGTTGGGCTTTGACCAGACTTGCCCACTTGACCCCCAACGGCTCCGAAGGCCTCTCCAACGGCTCCGAAGACCCCCAAAGGCCATTTGAGGGTTCCCCCTCTATAAATAAAGGACTAGGAAGCCCCGGAAACACAAGGAAGCCCACGGGTACACTTTTCAATCACTTGGCAAACCACCGGCGCATTCCTCCAAGGAACCTCAATTGCTCCAACCCATTTCCACATCCAATGAGCACCACCATAGAAGCTTGGGAGCGCTCTTCATCAACTCCAATCAATCCATTGGCGCCCAAGACTTCTCCTCTTACGGTTTTTCATTATTTATCATTTTGAGCATCATTTTGGGTTTGTTCCTACAAACCCCCATTTCTTTTATCTTCTCTTTGTTTGGGTTCTCACACCACCTTCAAGGTGTGAAGAGGTTAGTCAAGCCTTCCCTTTAAAAGGCTTGAGTCATAGGTGAGCTAGCCTTCACCTGTAAGAAGGCTAGTGGGTTCTTGATCAACCAATAAAAGCAAGCTGTAATAGGTTCTAGACTACCTTAAAGTCTAGTGGGTTTCTTGCTAAAACCATTAAAAAGCAAGCGGTAGTAAATCTCTCAACGGTTGAGTAGGGAGCGGAGACGTAGGCTTTGGTTTAAGCTGAACTCCGTTATCAAGCTTTGTGTCTTGCCTCTTTTATTTCCGCTGCACTTTTAACTTTGATTTTAAATTGTTAATTATTTTTTAAAAGGCAATTCACCCCCCCTCTTGCCATCACTCTTCCGCCCAACAATTGGTATCAGAGGGAAAATTTGAGTAATACCCTAACCGGTTTCAAATTCAAGATCCTTTGTGATGGCTTCAACTTCTTTCGCCCCCGAAGGCTATTCATTGGGTCGTGCTCCATTTTTTGATGGAACCGACTATACCTATTGGAAAACCCGCATGACCACTTTTCTTAGAAGTATAGGTTATCCCATTTATAGAATTTTCATGCATGGTTATTCTCTTTATTCTCCCGATGAATCCAAATGGACCCAAGACGATATTAAAAATTTCGAGCTTGATGGCAAAGCCATGAACGCTCTATATTGCGGCCTTGATCGTAATGAATTCAATCGATTTTCCACATGCACCTCATCACATGAAATCTGGAAACTTTTGGAGGTTACCCATGAGGGGACCAACAAAGTCAAGGATACTCGATTGGACATGTATCGCCAAGATTTTGAAAGTTTTACCATGCATCCATCTGAAAATATTACTGAAATGTTTACACGTTTTACTGATGTTTGCAATGGGAGAAAGTCCCTTGGTGATGATGTGTCTGCAGAAACGATGGTCAAGAATATCCTTTGGATCCTACCAAGTTCATGGGCACCGAAGGTGACGGAAATTCAAGAAGCAAAAGATGTTAAGAAAATGCCGGTCGAAGAGCTCATCGGATCCCTCATGACCTACGAGATCACCATGAGGAGGCAAGCTGAAAAGGAAGGCAAACCGATCAAAACTCCAAAGAACATCGCCTTCAAAGTTCAACAAGAAGAAAGCTCCTCCTCCTCATCATCTTCCTCTTCAAGCGGCGATTCAGAAATGAAGAATCTTGCCCGTAAAATGCACAAATTCATGAAGAAGCACAAGAAGAAGAAATCCCGCAAGGCTCAACCCAATGAAAAATCTGAGCCCGAGGTAACATGTTACGGGTGTGGCAAGAAAGACCATTACAAGCCCGATTGTCCACTCAACAAGAAAAAGGCCAAGCAAAAGGAAAAGAAGAAGGCATTCAAGGCCACATGGAGTGATAGCTCCACATCCTCCTTCTCCTCCACCTCAAGTGACAATGGTAAAAAATGCCTAATGGCATTTCATGAGGTAACTTCTTCTGACTCCTCTTCCTCTAGTTCTTCAAATTCTTTTAATCATTTATCTTATGAGGATCTCCAACATGCTAGAGATCAATTGGAGGAAGGTTTTCACGAGCTTTCTTCCAAATTTATTGCTTTAAAAAAGAATTTCAAAAAACTTTCTTCCGAAAAGGAACAACTTCTCAAAGAAAAGGAGGAATTGTCCCTCAAGATCCAAAATCTTCCCGATGTTGATTCTATGGAATCAACAATCAAAGATCTAAGGGAGCCTCTTTCCAAGTTCACCCAAGGTGAACAAAATTTGACCAAATTACTAGGTTCCCAATGCGTATCTAGAACCACCCAAGGGCTTGGCTATTCCAAGAAAGCTTCCTCTTCCCATGCTCCTACTATTTTTGTAAGGGGGAGCTCCCAATATAATTTTTTCAACTATTGTAAAAAACCCGGGCACTTAATTTATGAGTGCAATTGCAAAAATGCCCAGTATGGAAGGCCCAAAACCATTTTCTTTAACGATGAATTTCATAGGAGAAGACCCGCCACTAGACAAGTGTGGATTGAAAAATCCCTTTTAGCGAGTCTCTCCGGGCCAAAATTTGTCTCGGTTTTAAAATCCTCTCCCCGGTGATTTGTTGTTTTTATTTAGGGGGAGTTAGGATTGTTTAAGCTTTTTAAACTTTCATTTCAAAACTTTCAATTCAAAACTTTCAATTCAAATTTCAAAAATTTCAATTGGTTTAAAAACTCTATCTTGTTTTTCAATCCTTTCCCTCAATCAAGTTTTATGCCCCGTGCTATTTTGATAATCACAAAGGGGGAGAAATTCTTGGTTGATTGGGGGAGAAATCTTTCTCTCATAAATTGCTTTACTTTTTCATTTTATCCTTTCAAAACTTCCTTTCATTTCAATCTTTTACATTGCTTATTTTTGGTGATTGTGATCATCAAAATAGGGGGAGATTGTTGTACCTCTCGTACCCCTCGTGGTTTAATTTTCATGATCATAATCACTCTCTTATTTATCTAACCTTGTTTTAAGTGTTTTTGTTGATAGGCAAAAGGTTGCCAAGGAATTGGGGGAGAAGGACTGAAAGTGGACTGATTTTCAGTCCACCGGCCAACCGGTGGATGACCACCGGCCAGCCGATGGAGCCTGGACAGAAGGCATCCTTTCTGTCCAGACCACCGGCCAACCGGTGTCCCATCACCGGCCAACCGGTGGCCTCCTCACCGGCCAGCCGGTGGTGCCTGGGCCAAAGGCCCCTCCATTTAAATTCTTGGTTGATTGGGGGAGAAATCTTTATCTCATGAATTGCTTTACTTTTTCATTTTATCCTTTCAAAGCTGTCTTTCATTTCAATCTTTTACATTGCTTGTTTTTGATGATTGTGATCATCAAAATAGGGGGAGATTGTTGTACCTCTCGTATCCCTCGTGGTTTAATTTTCATGATCACAATCACTCTCTTATTTATCTAACCTTGTTTTAAGTGTTTTTGTTGATAGGTAAAAGGTTGCCAAGGAATTGGGGGAGAAGGACTGAAAGGGGACTGATTTTCAGTCCACCGGCCAACCGGTGGATGACCACCGGCCAGCCGATGGAGCCTGGACAGAAGGCATCCTTTCTGTCCAGACCACCGGCCAACCGGTGTCCCATCACCGGCCAACCGGTGGAACCCAGACAAATAGTGACACCTACTGTCTCAGCACCGGCCAACCGGTGGCCTCCTCACCGGCCAGCCGGTGGTGCCTGGACCGAAGGCCCCTCCCTTTTTCAAAGCACCGGCCAACCGGTGGCCAAGCACCGGTCAGCCGGTGGAGCCAGTCAAACTAGCCGTTGGGCTTTGACCAGACTTGCCCACTTGACCCCCAACGGCTCCGAAGGCCTCTCCAACAGCTCCGAAGACCCCCAAAGGCCATTTGAGGGTTCCCCCTCTATAAATAAAGGACTAGAAAGCCCCGGAAACACAAGGAAGCCCACAGGTACACTTTTCAATCACTTGGCAAACCACCGGCGCATTCCTCCAAGGAACCTCAATTGCTCCAACCCATTTCCACATCCAAGGAGCACCACCATAGAAGCTTGGGAGCGCTCTTCATCAACTCCAATCAATCCATTGGAGCCCAAGACTTCTCCTCTTACGGTTTTTCATTATTTATCATTTTGAGCATCATTTTGGGTTTGTGCCTACAAACCCCCATTTCTTTTATCTTCTCTTTGTTTGGGTTCTCACACCACCTTCAAGGTGTGAAGAGGTTAGTAAAGCCTTCCCTTTAAAAGGCTTGAGTCATAGGTGAGCTAGCCTTCACCTGTAAGAAGGCTAGTGGGTTCTTACTCAACCAATAAAAGCAAGCTGTAATAGGTTCTAGACTACCTTAAAGTCTAGTGGGTTTCTTGCTAAAACCATTAAAAAGCAAGTGGTAGTAAATCTCTCAACGGTTGAGTTGGGAGCGGAGACGTAGGCTTTGGTTTAAGCCGAACTCCGTTATCAAGCTTTGTGTCTTGCCTCTTTTATTTCCGCTGCACTTTTAACTTTGATTTTAAATTGTTAATTATTTTTTAAAAGGCAATTCACCCCCCCTCTTGCCATCACTCTTCCGCCCAACACCTCAATTCGACGCACGGTGTGACCGTTGTGACTCAATGTGTCTGTTATCAGTTTAAAATCGACAGTTTAGTTCAAAAAATGTCACTCATTGAAAGCAAAGAAAACACGTTCAGATTTTCTTGATTATTTAGGACATCGATTCATAAGTCTTTTTTGACATGTAGGAATTGGTCTCACGTCAAACTGATACATGATGTGATCAGTATAGGTCAAAGTGTGTGTTTCCAGTTTAAAATGACATTTTAGTAAAAAAAACAAGTGACGTACTCAAAACTGAGAAAATGCATTTGGATTGTTTTGATACATAAGAAAAATGATTCTTAAGTCATTTGAGACGTGTAGGAATCAACCGTATCTCAATCTGACGCACGATGTGACCGGTATGACTTCAAGTGCGTCTTTATTTAAAAATGACATCAATTTTAATAAAAGATACAACCGACCTACTCAAAACCTAGAAAATACATTTAGATTGTTTTGATACTTTAGGAAAACAATCCAAAAGTCATTTGTGACGTGTAGGAATCAGTCGCACCTCGATCTGATACACGATGTGCCTGATATGACTCAATGTGTCCGTTATTAGTTTAAAATCGACAATTTAGTTAAAAAAAATGTCACTCACTGAAAAATAAGCAAACACGCTTGGATTTTATTGATAATTTAGGACATTGATTCATAATTAATTTGTGACATGTATGAATTGGTTTCACGCTAAACTGATACACGATGTGATCGGTATGAGTCAGAGTGCGTGTTTCTAGTTTAAAATGACATTTTATTAAAAAAAGTGGCGTACTCAAAATCGAGTAAACATTTTCAGATTGTTTTGATACTTCATGAAAATGATCCACAAGCTATTTTGGACGTGTAATAATTAGCCACACCTCAATCTGACGTACAGTGTGACCGATATGACTCAAAGTGCGTCTTTTTGTTTAAAATTGACATCAATTTTAATAAAAAGGACAACTCACCTACTCAAAAACCGAGCAAACGTATTCGGATTGTTTTGATATTTTAGGACAACGATCCAGAAGTTATTTATGATGTGTAGGAATCAGTCATATTGCAATCTGATACACGATGTGTCCGATATGACTAAATGTGTTCGTTATCAGTTTAAAATCAGCATTTTAGTTCAAAAAGTGTCACTCACTGAAAACCGAGCAAACACGCTTGAATTGTCTTTATAATTTAGGACAATGATTCACAAGTCATTTGTGATGTGTAGAAATCGATATCACGTCAAACCGACACACGATATGACCGATATGAGCCAAAGTGCGTGTTTTCGGTTTAAAATGGCATTTTAGTAAAAAAGACAAGCGACGCACTCAATACCGAGTAAACACATTCAAACTGTTTTGATACTTTAGAAAACGATCTATAAGTCAATTGAGACGTGTAAGAATTAGTTGCACCTCAATTCGACGCATGGTGTGACCGGTATGACTCCAAATGCGTTTTTTCAATATATAAGTATCATTTTAGTTTAAAACGCGCATCACATCCCCAAAACCGAGCAAATGAACTTAGATTGTTTTCTTTTCATTTAAATTATATATTCATACTTTATTTTGCTAATTTCATAGTGTTTTTGGTGTTGCGGTGTGTTGTTACAGCACATTGCACTGGTGGGGAAGTGTGTTGTAGCTGCACACTGCAGTATGCCCCTTTATCAGCGCTTTTTTAGCGCTGATAAAATACCCAAGCTTTTAATCTCGCTCAAGTAGTCGGCGCTTCTCTAACGTTGATAAAGACCATTTTTAGTGTTGTTAAAGGCCTATTTTGTAGTAGTGAAAGAAAATAATAGAGTTGCATTTTCTATAAAAATGATTTTAATAAAAACACCGCTTATAATAATTATCACTGATGGTTCCATTAAAATAACCACTAATTATACTATTTAATGCCATTTTTAATTATTAGGTGTAATTAATAAAAATTAAATTATAAATTATTTTATGTTCCATCGTTTTAATTGTACTTTTAGAACCATTTTAGGTTTGAAATGGCCTAAAAAAATGATCTAGTTTTTTTTGTTCTTATATTAAAAACAAAAGAATAAAATTAATATTACACACAATGACATAAATACACACACACATATTAAATAATTAAAATGAAATAACCTGGATGAATGTTTGTAGAGTGACATGGTTCTAAAAAGTGACATAAATAAGCAAACTTATTTTAAAAATACACACTATACACTTTTTTTAATAAATTCATCGATGTTTTTACATAAATCAATGATTTTGCATTAATTTAAAGTTTCTACATATCTTAAGTTGTTTAATGAATTTATAGAATTAAATAATATTTTTAGTATTAATGAAATATTCAAAACTTTTTTGCTATTATTTTATCTTCCGACATTTTAACTATCAAATTTTAGAATTTATGGGAGTGCAAGTGATACTAAAAGTCATTGCCTTTTTTTCACATATTAAAAAAATAAACAAAATAATAAATAACATGACTAGAGAAATACATAAATTGATGATTATGTATACGTTGACATATAAATTAATGATTTTATGTGTGATCGCTTGATAACCCATAATAATAATAACATCATTATTATTAATAACATATTTTTATTATATTAAATAATATCTAAGGATAAATTGATGATTTTATATTAATTTTGAAACATTCCAAAAATCTTATAGAGATTTGGCGATTTTATAAAATTAAATAATATTTTCAGTATTATTAAAATATTTAAGATATTTTTTGAGATAATTTTTAGTTTCATCATTTTAATTGTTAATTTTTAAAATTTTCACAGGATGAGTTACATTATAAATTATTATTGGTAAAAAATTCTGGAGGGGGCGCTCCCCGTGCTTGGTCAGGAGCAGATTCGTTCCCCTTTACACCGTGTTTGGTGAGATTTTAGTAAAAGAAAAGAAATGATTTGATAATTTATTAAAGGAAAGAAATGAAATGAAATGATTCTGATTTCTCTCCTTACATTTGAATCAATAACTTAGTAAAAGAAAAGAAATGATTTAGATTTATCTCCATCTTGTTTGGTGAATATTTTTAAAAGAAAATAAAAGAAATTATATTGTGATACATGTAGAAAATAGAGATAAAATTGGAATTTTAAAATATTAACAACCCTCCACCATCATTTCTCTCAAAATCATCCCAATTTTGGGGTGATTTAAAAACAATAGCAGGAGATGAATCTATTTCTCTCCATTTCTTCCCTTATCATTTCTCTCCTCTTAAAATTATCCCGTCAAACATAAATCAATTTATACTCTCAATTTCATTTATTTTCTCTCTCTATCATACGGGCTAAACTAACCCTTAGGTTCCGCGTTGTCTTTGCCCCCCCAAAATAAAATCACAGGCACGGTTGAGGCGGCGCCCATCCAAAACATTTGCGGCGCCAGATTTTGTGCAGGAATCTCCGGCAACCTCAAATGGCACTCCCACATATCTGCCGCACCCCTCTCTCCCTCATAAACGCTAACAAAATCTTCTCATCCTACCCCACAATCACGTCACTGTCCCCATCGCTTTTGACTCCGGCGAACCCGAGACTGTCCTCGGTCCGCGTTTACTCTAAATCCGCCGGCGACCGAGATCCCCTCTCCGGCAAGCCCCCGTCTTCCGGCGGCGGGAGTCCCACTCCGGGCTCCCCCAGTGAATCCGTACCCGACGAGTGGGGCGAGAAATCAGAACGGGACGCTTCTTATACGAAACTCTCGGAGACAGATCCTGCAAAGGACGATGATGAATGGGGCAGTGGTGGGGCTGGGAATTCCGTGCCGGGGAATGGAAGTGCAGTGGGGGCTGCGGTGGACGATAAGGTTGGGGGATTGAAGAGGTCTTTGGTGGATTCTGCGGATGGGACTAATTTTGGGTTCCAGGCAGCGTCGGAGGTGCGAGCAGAGATTTCGGAACTGGTTAGCCAGTTAGAGGCTGCGAATCCTACCCCGGCGCCGCTTGAAGCTCCCGAACTTCTTGATGGGAAGTGGTTTTTGCTGTAAGCTCATTTTCTTAGATTATGATTTTCCATGTTCATACTTCAATTTACATAAGAAAAAGCTTCAGCCTTCATATACGGGATGAGTAGGCCTTTCTTTCGTCTTTAATCTGCTAAATTGGATGAGGGGGCGGGTAAGTAGTTGTTTGGTTTAATGTTGAATGCGATGAAAACCCACACGAGGTAACATGGCAAATGTTATTGATTGAGCTGCTCGGAATTCAACATCTAAGCTTCATATAGGAACACCTCTTATGAACTCATTCCGGTATTTAATTTTCAGAATGCATGAATTGGGTGTTGATAAATCACCAGATGATTAGAAGACAGATAACCAATGCATTCAAATCAAGGGGCTTCTTTGTATCAATTAATTCAGTTCTAGAGTTATAGTAGTAACTACAAGGGGGAGAATGAGAAAACTGAAAGGAAACAAGTACACGACCTACGCTCTCGCCCAAGGGCATGGCCTGTTAGCAGTGCGGGGGGAGCTTTCCCACCGTGCCCACGCCCTCCCCTGCTGCACACTTACCAGCGGAGGGGTAAAACTGGAAATATCGATTCTGTGAGTGGGGTGGGGACCAGCAGCTAGTCCAGACGGTTTATAAGTGGAAGAGCTGACCCACTAAGAAGTTAGAATATTATTTTGAGGATTCTGTTGGAACAAAAAGAGGAGGGAGTTAGTGGCTTGACTCCCGTAGAAACTCCCAGTAGCAGCAGGCGGACGCTGGAGGAGGGCTCTTCACCTTTAACCTGCTGTATTTTCTTTTTCTTCCATTGCTGTAACAACTAAAAACCGGTAATATCAATCTATATTCTCTTTTATGCTCCTGTTATTTCCTATCTTCGTACACACACACACTGGCGCCGTAACATGGCCGATCCAAACAGAAAGATTCCCTGCATGTGCCTCTCCCCACTTCCCTCTCTTAACAAACCACCTGGCGCACCTCCCTGCAGACCTCTCCTCCCCTATGTGTATACACCCGCCACGCGCAAGGAGTATCCCAAGCTTTATTAGATATAAAGACCTCGACTCCAGTAATCGTGGGCCGGTGGTATCTACTTTATTACATTGACACCGGATACAAACGATCGCATCCCAAAAGACCGGATAGTTTAGTAGCCTTGGTCAAACTAGATACAAACTTGAATCCCACATTACATTTGAAAACATAAAATATAACATAGTATTTTCTTTGAGAACATCATTATTCTCTCTAGCATATTCTTTCATATCAATCTAATACGCTTCATGGCATCACGGGGAAAAGAAACAAAATAAAGGGTGCACTCAAATGTTCAGTAAAAGTTACGTATAGCGGAAACAATATGTTGTACCCCTCTCTCTTGGATTTTAATGATCACAATCACTCTCATCGTGTTCTAACTTGTTTTCAAGTGTTTTTGATGATAGGAAAAAGGTTGCCAAAGAGTTGGCCCAAGAAGACTGGAAAAGGACTCTCTGAGTCCACCGGCCGACCGGTGGATTACCACCGGCCAGCCGGTGGTCTCTGGCAGAAGCAATGCTCTCTGCCAGGTTCCACCGGTCAGCCGGTGCCTGACCACCGGCCAGCCGGTGTAACCAGACAGTAGGCCTTGCCTACTGCCAGGTGCCACCGGCCAACCGGTGTCTGGACCACCGGCCAGCCGGTGGAACCAGACAGAGAGCTTGCTCTCTGTCTAGACCACCGGCCAGCCGGTGGCCCAGCACCGGCCAGCCGGTGGCCCAGCACCGGCCAGCCGGTGGAATCCAGACAGAATGCTCTGCCTTCTGTCTGGAGCACCGGCCAGCCGGTGGCCAAGCACCGGTCAGCCGGTAAGCCCAGTCAAACTAGCCGTTGGGCTTTGATCAGGCTTGTACTTTTGACCCCCAACGGCTCCGGAAGCCCTCCAACGGCTATATTGAAGTATTTGGGGATATTTCTCCTATAAATAGACGAGGATGGATGCCGGGAACAACACCGATAGATTGGAATGATATTTTGATCCCTTGAAGCTCTAACGACAAATCTCTAAGGCTACTTGTGATCCATCTCCATCCTTGAAGCTTGGGCTGCCTCTACATCAACTACTGTCACACTCTTGGCGCTCAAGGCTTCCTTAAGTTTGTTGTAATTTATTTATTTCAATTGTTTAGTTATTCATTGGGTTTGTATTAAAACAAACCATCCTTTTCTTCCTCACTTTCATTTTGGGTTTCTTGCTACAACCATCATAAAAAAACAAGCTGTACGAAGGTGATCTAGCCTACCTTAAAACGGCTAGTGGGTTTCTTGCTACAACCATTAAAAAGCAAGCTGAAGTAAATCTCTCAACGGTTGAGTTGGGAGCGGAGACGTAGGCTTTGGTTTAAGCCGAACTCCGTTATCAAATTGTGTCTTGCCCCTTTTTATTTCCGCTGCATTTATAAATTGTTTTTAAATTGTTAATTAATTTTTAAAAGGCAATTCACCCCCCCTCTTGCCATCACTCTCCGACCAACAATTGGTATCAGAGGGACGTTTGTGTAATACCTTAACCGGTTACAAACCTAAAATCCATAGTGATGGCTTCTTCCTCACAAGCACCCGAAGGGTATTCCATGACTCGGGCTCCATTCTTTGATGGAACCGACTACACTTATTGGAAAACTCGCATGATTACATTTCTTAGAAGTATTGGCTATCCTATATATAGAATTGTTATGCAAGGCTACACTCTCTCTAGCAAAGATGAGTCTAAATGGACCCCCGAAGACATTGCTAATTTTGAGCTTGATGGCAAAGCCATGAATGCTCTTCATTGTGGGTTAGACCGTAATGAATTTAATCGTATTTCTACTTGCACCACTTCTCATGAAATTTGGAAGCTTTTGGAAGTGACCCATGAGGGCACTAACAAAGTCAAAGACACTAGATTAGATATGTATCGTCAAGACTTTGAAAGTTTCACCATGCACCCACACGAATCTATTACGGAAATGTTTACTCGCTTTACTGATGTGTGTAATGGGAGAAAGTCTCTTGGAGATGATGTTTCTGCAGAGACGATGGTCAAGAAGATTCTTTGGGTCCTACCAAGCTCATGGGCTCCAAAGGTGACGACAATCCAAGAAGCGAAAGATGTCAAGAAAATGCCGGTTGAAGAACTCATTGGATCACTTATGACCTATGAGATTACCATGAAGAGGCAAGCCGATAAAGAAGGTAAAATCTTCAAGGAGAAAAAGAACATAGCATTCAAAGCAAAGCAAGAAAGCTCCTCCGATGATAGCGAATCCGAGATTGCTCAACTTGCAAGAAAAATGAGCAAGTTCATGAAGAAAAAGAAGAATTTTCAAAGGGCACGAAAGGAAGAGCCAAAAGCAGAAAAAGAAGTTACATGCTTTGAATGTGGAAAGAAAGGCCACATCAAACCGGAGTGCTCTCTTTTCAAGAAAAGGTTAAAGGAAAAGAAAAACAAGAAGGCTTTCAAAGCGTCAACATGGAGTGCAAGCGATGACTCCATGTCTTCAAGCGACTCAAGCGATGAAGGTGGAAAATGCCTAATGGCATTTGATGAGGTATCTTCTTCCGACTCCTCTTCCTCATCTTCTTCTTTTAATAATGATATGTCTTATGAAGATCTCCAAAATGCGAGAGATCAATTAGATGAAGGTTTTCACGAACTTACCTCTAAATTTTTGGCCTTAAAAAAGAAACACAAAATTCTAATTTCTGAAAAAGATCAACTTCTCAAAAAGAATGAGGAACTTGCCCTTAAAGTCCAAGATATTCCAAATGTTGATTCTTTGAATTCAACTATTAAAGATTTAAGGGAATCTCTTGCCAAGTTCACCCAAGGTGAACAAAATTTGACCAAATTGCTAGGTTCTCAACGTTCGGCTAGAACCACACACGGACTTGGCTTTAACAAGCAAGCCACTTCTTCTAGAGCACCCACTACTTTTGTAAGGGGGAGCTCTCAAAATAAATTTTGTAATTATTGTAGAAAAACCGGACATATGATTTATGAATGCGATTGTAAAAATGCTAGATATGACCTTCCTAAACTTAAGTTTAAGAAAGATTTGATTTGTGAGCCATGCCAACTAGGCAAGCAACACAAATCTTCTTTCAAATCTAAGAAGGAAGTGTCCACTTCAAAATCTCTTGAGCTTCTTCATCTTGATCTTTTTGGTCCTACCCCTGTAGCAAGTCTAGGTGGAAAATCCTATACCTTTGTTCTAGTAGATGACTTTTCTCGTTTCACTTGGGTTTTCTTTTTAGCTCATAAAAATGATGCTTGTAGAACCTTTTTGAAATTCTCTAGGAAAGTAGAAAACGAAAAAGGATATAAAATTATATCGCTCCGTAGTGACCATGGTGGTGAATTCGAGAACAAAGAATTCGATGAATTGTGTTCCTCTCAAGGATACAATCACACCTTCTCTGCCCCTAGGACTCCACAACAAAATGGAGTGGTTGAAAGGAGAAACCGAACTCTCCAAGAAATTGCTCGAACCCTCCTTAGTGAATTCAACCTCCCTCAATATTTCTGGGCCGAGGCGGTAAACACTGCTTGTTATACTATCAATAGAGTCCTTGTAAGACCCCTTCTTAAGAAAACCCCCTATGAACTTTGGAAAGACAAATTGCCCAAAGTTGGTTATTTTAAAGTGTTTGGTTGTAAATGCTTTATCCTTAACACAAAAGATAACCTAGGGAAATTTGATGCCAAATCCGATGAAGGTATTTTTCTTGGGTACTCCAACTCAAACAAAGCCTATCGTGTCTTCAATAAACGTTCAAAAACCATCGAAGAATCATCTCATGTCAAATTTGATGAAACTCTTCCTAAACCTCACCCGGTCATTGAAGATGTTGAAGATAAGCTTGATAAGCTTCATTTGAATGATTCCTCTTCTCCTCCCAAGGAGGATGACCATCAAGAACCCTCTTCACCTTCTTCGCCTTCCACCTTGCCTAAGGTTTGGAAACCTTCTAGAGACCATCCTTTAGAAAATGTTATAGGTGATCTTCAAGCCGGTACTCGAACTAGAAGATCAATCCTCAACGAGGTTGAACATCAAGCCTTTCTTTCTCAACCAGAGCCTCAAACCATTAATGATGCCATTAATGATGAGAATTGGGTTCTTGCAATGCAAGAGGAACTAAATCAATTCTCTAGAAATGATGTTTGGACTCTTGTTGAAAGACCCAATGATCATCCAATTATTGGCACTAAATGGGTTTTTAGGAACAAACTTGATGATCAAGGAAATATAACCCGGAACAAGGCTCGTCTAGTAGCTAAGGGCTATAATCAAGAAGAAGGAATTGATTATGGTGAAACCTTTGCGCCCGTCGCTAGATTGGAATCCATTAGGATCTTGTTGGCATTCGCCGCTCACTTAAATTTCAAACTTTTTCAAATGGATGTTAAAAGTGCTTTTTTAAATGATTTTATTTCAGAAAAAATCTTTGTTGAACAACCCCCCGGTTTTGAAGATCCAAAATTTCCAAATCATGTTTTTAAATTAACCAAGGCTCTATATGGCTTAAAACAAGCCCCTCGGGCTTGGTATGAGCGGTTAACAAAATTTCTTTTAGAAAATGATTTTAAAATGGGTCAAGCTGATTGTACCCTATTTTTAAAACACACTTCCAAAGATCTTTTAATTGTCCAAATTTACGTTGATGACGTTATATTTGGTTCAACCAAAGAATCACTTTGTACTGATTTTTCAGATTTAATGAGAAAAGAATTTGAAATGAGCTTTATGGGGGAATTAAAATTTTTTCTTGGTTTTCAAATCCTTCAAAATTCAAATGGTATTTTTCTAAGCCAAGGCAAATACACAAACGAACTTTTAAGTCGTTTTGGTATGGATCAAGTAAAGGAAATTAGTACCCCCATGAGTACTTGTAAACTTACGTTAGATGAAGCCGAGAAACCAGTGGATAACAAGATTTATAGGAGTATGATCGGGAGTCTACTTTACCTAACTGCGACCCGTCCTGACATCATGTTCAGTGTTTGCCTTTGTGCTCGTTTTCAAGCCAATCCCAAAGAATCTCATTTTAAATCGGTCAAAAGAATTTTTAAGTATTTAAAAGGATCCAAAAACATTGGTTTGTTTTATCCCTCTAATACTTCTTTCGAACTTTCTTCATATTCGGATGCTGATTTTGGCGGATGTCAATTAGATCGTAAGAGTACTAGTGGAACTTGTCATCTGCTAGGCAAGTCCCTTGTTTCATGGAGTAGCAAAAAGCAAAACTGTGTTGCTCTTTCTACTGCCGAGGCCGAGTACGTAGCAGCTGGTAATTGTTGTGCCCAAATTATTTGGATGCAGCACACTCTCTTGGATTATGGCCTTTCCTACGATCATGTCCCTATCCGGTGTGACAACACTAGTGCCATTAATATTTCTAAGAATCCAATACAACATTCTAGGACAAAGCATATAGATTTAAGGCATCATTTCCTTCGTGACCATTTTCAAAAAGGGGATATCACTTTGGACTTCATTTCTACTGATTTCCAATTAGCTGATATTTTTACCAAACCGCTCCCGGTTGAACGTTTTGATTTTATTAAGGGGGAGTTATGAATGATTCGTCAATGAGCACTACTAAATATTTGACTCTTTTTGGCTTGCTTATATTTTTTTTAAGTTATTTAAACTCTTTTTTATTTTTATTTTATTTTAATTTTTTTTTATGAATTTCAATACCACCGGTCAACCGGTGGTACATCACCGGTTAACCGGTGGTGTCGGGTTTTCCTTTTTTGGGTCGGCCGGAGGAAGGGTTAAAATTAAAACCCTTCCCATTTCTCTCTCTCTCTCTCGTGCGCCTCCTCCAGACCCGCGCCTCCTCCTTGCCCTAGCCTCCTTTCTTCCTCCTTGCCTTCTCAAACTCCATTTTCTCTCAATCTCTCTCAATTTTTTTTTTCCTTTTGCCATCATGGGTCCTCGCTCTTCACGCAAGGGAAAGGGCATCGCTCAAGAGGCACCTCCTCCTCCTTCAATCCCTCAACTTCCGAACATTTGGCATGACAAAGTCATTCTGCCTGGTAGAGTAATTGATTATTCTTGGCTTTCTTCTGCTCGTCTCGAGCTTTTCTCCATCATTGAATATCAACACTGGCATTCCTTTTTTGAACCTCCTGAGAAGGATGTTATTTATCCCCTTCTTGTCAAAGAATTTTATGCTCACCTGACGTGGTCGGTTTCTGACGACGTCGATACCATTTCCACCACCGCTCTTGGGCAACCCATCACTTTCACTTCTTTGGAGATTGCCAGGATGCTAGGGGTTCCTCATGTTGGACCTCATGCATTTGCTCAGGGGGAGTTTCCTCGGGACCCTGATTTTAATCTTGCTGTCGCTCTTGAGCATCTCACAGGGCAGCCCAACGATCCCATTGTCAAGCTCTCCCAGCTCTCCCCTAACCATCGCATCATTGAGCGCCTCATTCAAACCACCCTTGCACCCCGTATCGGTGATCACGATACGGTGAAATTTATTGATATTTATCTTCTTTCTTATATCACCAGAGGCGTTCATTTCAATTTGGTCCGGTTCTTGTTCCGGGCCATGTCTTATGTGGCTGAGCACCCGCGCCGGTCCAAAACTCTACCTCACGGGCGCTTGTTGACCAAAATCTTTACCTTTCTTGATGTCCCTCTCCGTGCTACCTCCTTCGAGCAGCCAAAGAAGGATAGCATCATCAATTTTATGATGGTGCAACGGATGAATATTCGTTGGCATCCTTGGCGTCAGGAGTGGATTACTGACAATGATGACCTTCTCAAGGCTTACTCCCCTCAGACTCATCCACACCCTCCTTCCCATGCCATGCCTCCTGCTATTGCCGTTGCCTATCCTCTTTCAGATAGTGAGGACAGTGGTGATGATGAAGAGGAAGGGAGTGGTGACAACGAAGGTGAGGCTGCTGCTGCTGCTGATGAGGGAGATGGAGCGGGTGATGATGCACCGGAGCCTGCTGAGGCTGTGCCCCCTCCCGCTGATACTGGTAGCTTGTCGGTGACGGCTGATCAATTCCTTCGCTTCCAGGATCAGATTGAGACCCGGCTCGACTTACAGTTTTCTTACTTCAGCTCTCAGTTTGATCAGCTCCACTCTCGTATCGATTCGCTTGATCGTCGCTTTGAGGCGGTCCAGGCTCCTCCGGCTCCTCCGACCTTCAGGCGTCGTCGTCACTCTCGGCCCTCTAGGAGTGAATAGAGCCGTTCCTGTTTTTGACTTGTCTTTGTATTTGTATTTTGAACTTTCTATGTAACGTTTCATCTTTTATAAAATTCAAGTTGTCTTATCTATCAATCCTTTTTGTCATTGCTTACTTCCTTATTATTGTTTTTCTAATTTTCTTTCATACTTTTCCTCCTATTTTGATAATCCCAAAGGGGGAGAAAAACTCTCTATTACATACTTAGTTACTTATTTCATTTAATTAAGTGCTCTTTTTAAAAGTTCAATTTTAATTTATTACTTTCATCAAAATCTGTTTTTAAATGGTTAAGTTTTTGATTTCAGTTGTTTCTTTTAAATGACCTATGGTTACAATTTAAAAATAAACCATTCTCTTTATTTCAATCCTTTCAAGATTAATATCATTTTCAATACATGATACATCTATGAAATTCTTGTATTAAAATGATCTCTAAAATTTTCCATGTCCAAGTTTCTTATTTCTTTTTACTTGGCATATCCTTTTTAAAAGCTTCCTCATTTGTGATTGTGATCATCAAAATAGGGGGAGATTGTTGTACCCCTCTCTCTTGGATTTTAATGATCACAATCACTCTCATCGTGTTCTAACTTGTTTTCAAGTGTTTTTGATGATAGGAAAAAGGTTGCCAAAGAGTTGACCCAAGAAGACTGGAAAAGGACTCTCTGAGTCCACCGGCCAACCGGTGGATTACCACCGGCCAGCCGGTGGTCTCTGGCAGAAGCAATGCTCTCTGCCAGGTTCCACCGGTCAGCCGGTGCCTGACCACCGGCCAGCCGGTGTAACCAGACAGTAGGCCTTGCCTACTGCCAGGTGCCACCGGCCAACCGGTGTCTGGACCACCGGCCAGCCGGTGGCCCAGCACCGGCCAGCCGGTGGAATCCAGACAGAATGCTCTGCCTTCTGTCTGGAGCACCGGCCAGCCGGTGGCCAAGCACCGGTCAGCCGGTAAGCCCAGTCAAACTAGCCGTTGGGCTTTGACCAGGCTTGTACTTTTGACCCCCAACGGCTCCGGAAGCCCTCCAACGGCTATATTGAAGTATTTGGGGATATTTCTCCTATAAATAGACGAGGATGGATGCCGGGAACAACACCGATACATTGGAATGATATTTTGATCCCTTGAAGCTCTAACGACAAATCTCTAAGGCTACTTGTGATCCATCTCCATCCTTGAAGCTTGGGCTGCCTCTACATCAACTACTGTCACACTCTTGGCGCTCAAGGCTTCCTCAAGTTTGTTGTAATTTATTTATTTCAATTGTTTAGTTATTCATTGGGTTTGTATTAAAACAAACCATCCTTTTCTTCCTCACTTTCATTTTGGGTTTCTTGCTACAACCATCATAAAAAAGCAAGCTGTACGAAGGTGATCTAGCCTACCTTAAAACGGCTAGTGGGTTTCTTGCTACAACCATTAAAAAGCAAGCTGAAGTAAATCTCTCAACGGTTGAGTTGGGAGCGGAGACGTAGGCTTTGGTTTAAGTCGAACTCCGTTATCAAATTGTGTCTTGCCCCTTTTTATTTCCGCTGCATTTATAAATTGTTTTTAAATTGTTAATTAATTTTTAAAAGGCAATTCACCCCCCCTCTTGCCATCACTCTCCGACCAACACAATCTTGAGTAAATAAGGCATAATCAATATTATAAGGTAAATAACTGAAAAAACATACTATTTAATCAATAATTTGAACACGAAGAGTAATATGACAAAAATAAATGATGATCAAATAATGCCATATAAATAATCACATGCGCTTGAAACTTATCTATGAATATCATAACTATTCAAATAATCACATGAACATCAATAACTGATTTCATAATGATGAAATACATAATGTTAGACATCATAAACTAACCGTCAAGGCCTTGTGTTAAGCCATCACACATAAACCGGTATGACGTACTTCAAATACCTAAACTAGTTTGTTTCATGAGACCTATCGATGCATCGAGGGGCTATAACGGGTCCCGCCTATCACTTTCTAAGTCTAATGCATTCATCATATGAATAAATTGTACAACATAATCAACATGCCTTAATAATAAAAAACTGTCTGTATAGGTAGAACTAACATACAGAATGTCAATATGTTATCCTGTCAAATTAATCATAAACCATCCAGAGAAAAAATAAGGAACATATCCCTATTGGAGCATAAGTAAAATAAAGGGTTGTTGATAAAAAGGTAATTTAAAACATTTTTGAAGAAAATACCCTTTCACTTTGAAAGTCATTTTTAAAAATTAAATTATTTTCAGAATATTAGGATTTTTTTTTCTTTGAAAAGAACTATGAAAACTTGTAAAGGAAGTTTCAAAGCATTGGGTGATCATGACGGTGATAAATTCCGTTCATGCCGGGTATGTTAAAACAAAGATTTCTTTCACATTTTTGGTTAAAAGTCAAAAAGTCTCTTGTTCAGAAAATGATGAGAATATTCTTTTGAAACATTTTTATAGAAAGCCAAACATGGGTAAAAATGACTTTAAACAATCATAGTAGAATAATAAAAATATTCTTGAAAATATTTTAATGAAAATATGGACATGAAAGAAAAAGATTCTCGACCAAATAGAAAGCAAAGTCGGTTTTCCTTAAAAACATACTTCGGTTTCTTGAGTACTTAAAAGAGGAAAACTTGTAATTTTCAGAAATAACTAGAGGAGAAGAAAATAAATTGGGTTTAAGATAGATCAAATAATTCCCTCAACGTAGACTTAAACATAAACAACCCCGAATAATGATGAGATTGTGAAATAAATCTTTACAAAAATTATATCATTGAAGTGAGAATAATGTGTGGCAAATGTAAATCCACTCAAAACAAGTGGAAATACAAAACAATACAATCAGAGGTTATTTCAGACATAATCATGACATAAAACAGTCATTGCAATAGACGTATAACCCAATGAATGGAAATTGATTTAAGAAGACTCTTACAAAGATCGTATCATTGAATTGAAAATTAATTAATGGAGCCATTACGTGTAACAAATGTAAATCCACACAAAACAAATGGAAATACAACATAAATCAATCAAATGTCATTTTACACGTAATCTTGGCATAATGTAATTAATGAAGAAGTGATATAACTCAATGAAAGAAAACTGAGTTAAGAATACCCTTATCCCAGGTCTGACTTGCTTGGTAAGTGCTTTTAACCTTAAGTATAATAAATTTAAATTTATTATAATTCTATACCAGAATAATGTTCATACTTATAATATCATATCTGATAAACTTATAATATTTTAATACAAATTTATTAATAATTCTTTATTAAAATCGTCATTTTATGGTTGAACTATTTCATTTTTCATGAAAAATTTAGTTCTGTAGTTCCAATCCTTGTACTTTGATCATGGTTTCATCATTTTCAGAATGTTAACCATGATATAAATATCATATATATTCATTATATATATTTAGAGTCATTTATAAAAGACGAACATGAAAATCGAATCATATCGCTTCGTGGAGGTGGTAGTCTACACGTACGCACGAGTGACGTTATCGTTTTTTAACGAGCGGAAGTGTAAAAAGACAAATGATATTCTAAAATCATAATTATATCATAAATATTATTTGTATTCATTAGTTCCATCTTTATAGCCGTAAGTAAAGTGGTGATAAAAAACGAATTACACCGCTACGTGGAGACCGTAAGCCACACATAAGCATGAACGATGTTTTTCGCTTTTCGTAGGATAAAAAAGAGATGAAAAATGGCTGTCCTATAATTATAATAACATCTCAGTATATTGATGATACTGAAGTTATTATTTTAGTATGAGTACAACAGATTTAGAGGCAGTAGAAGGAATAAATTTGAAAGAGTTGTAAAAACGATCACTTTCTTTTAGAGAAACCTGTTTTGAATCTCTTTTTAAGGACTCTAGGGTTGGTTTTTTGGTATGACCAAGACCTCTAGAATGTGACTAAGGATTTTGGGGAGATATTTTTGACAGAGGTTGGTCGAGCTGGATGGCTCAAGAGATGTGAAGAAGTGAGAGAAGAATGTGTTCTTTTATAACTGAGTTGAGTGACACATTTGTAATTTTTCAAAATTTTAAAATATTATTAAGTCAATTTATTGGACAAATGGCTCCAAAATGACTCATATTCGAAGTTGATAAGGGTAAGGTTGAAATCCAACCTACTAATGAGGTTTAAGCAAGTGTTTAGGTAATTTTAATCTTATCCTTTTAGATTAATTCTCGGTAAACCTGTTTTAACCTTAATGATGGATGATGCTGCTGAAAAAGAAGAAAAATGATGGATGATGCTGCTGAAAAAGATGTGCCAACCAAGGACCAGCGCCCGTCATGCGGAACCAACAGGAATAATTGGAAATGGATTGCAACAACATGAATAGCTGGATCGAGCCTCAACAGGAATGATCGGGTTAGGAGCACACACATGACGTGACACTGTTTGAATGTCCGGCAGGGACAGAGGGATTGTATTGATGGGTGGAGAGGGTTGGACAACCAGATCTGACGATTAGACAAGGATGAAATTCGAATCTTAACCTTTCCCACATCTCAAATATGTTATATTTATCTATAAAATTTGTGGGACAATGACTTTCCCAAATTGTATTACTTTTAATATTTTTAAAATCATTTATTTTATTTTTTTATTAATTGAATAAATACTGTGTCGGTGTTGCGTAATCATTTAAGGTAATTATATAATATCTAAAAATTAAAAATAAATTATCATCGTGAAAATAATTCCATTATGCTCAAAATAACCTTTAAGTTGTGTTCACAATTTATTTTTATCCCTATGTGAACATATAAAAGAAATTTAAAAACAAGAGTGACATTTTGTATTTTTATTTACTTAAAATATTACATAGGTCATTTTTATGGACAATTGTTCCATAAACAATTAAATATCGAGTCTAAGGTGATAAGGGTTGAAATCCCTTCATTCAATATGAATTAAGATGAAAAATGGTGACCTCATCACTTAGTTTTAACCTAGATTAACCCGATTTACTTTTTTACCGTGGTGACAAATTTTTACAGTTTTCACTATTTATTATGATAAAAAATTAAGTTGACCTTATTAAATAATATCAATTACGCTGATTTCAAATATGAAATCTATTTTTCCTAGTCCGATCTCTATAAGTGGCAGAAATTCATTTTATAATAATCACGTAAACCGCGACAAAAAACGGTTTTTTGAAAAAAAATGTCTTTTTAAGTCTAAAGGTATTTTTACACCAAGATCAAGTATAACGTTGATTTCTATGTAATTAATTAGATTATTTACAACTAAATGAGATTTATATCAATTTAGGGTCAAATTCAAAATATAATGTGGATTTTTCGAGGAAAAGAAATGATAGTTTTATAAAAAAATCGGTATTTTTCACTATTCAATGAAAAAATTATCATTTTGGAAAATTCTCAAAATTTCACCCAAGTGAATTTTGATATGTTGATTTAAAAATGATATTCTTTTGATCAAATACAATTTCTAAAAGTTTCAGAAATTAATTATAATATTTACTCATAAAAAAACAATAAAAACCATTTTTGAAGAAAAGATATTTTTGAAGCATAAAATGACTAATGAAAAATTGAGTGTTTATTTCCCAAACATTAATCAATACATTGGTATTGAGTGAGACCTTTATATATATTTCATAATGCGGTTAATCCTATTCATACCCGCCAATTTAAGGGTTAGGTTATAATTGTAACATTTAAATAATAATATTTTAATAGTATATCACGGTTCGTTTAAATTTATTTAAATAGAAATATTTTCTAAAATCTCAGTGTGTTACCTTGGAGTCGCCTAGGCTTCATTTGACAACATTTATTTAAAACTCTTTATAGCATTTATCCCTTCTGATAGGTGTTTTTGTTTAAGTGTTTCCAGATTTCTTTTTGAATAAATGTTTTTCTTCCAATCAGTTTTCTTTTGGAATGTAAGTTAAGTATATAAGTTTAGTGTTTTTTCAAAAACAGCCACTTATTTTTTCAAACTAGTTTTCATAGATGATAGTTATAAACAGTTTTTTTAAGTGTTGTCAAACGAAGCCTTAATTACAAGGAGAGAGAGAGGGAGATTGCAGTGGGTTCATTGGCCGGCTTGATTATTCCCTCGTAGGTAGGGAGAGATGCAAGACAGGATTACCTAAAATCTTCGGTCTTGTGTAGGAGGATCACTCGAACAGTGTCTCACAGCATCATGGAAGGCTATTCTATCATAAACATCCACTCTCATTTTTATTTTTTTGCATTTCAAACCTCTCTTAAAATGATCTCCACCTCGGTGGGACTTCCTAGTCACAAAATTTGTGTCTTACTGTTCCTTAATGACATGCTTGAATGTGGGGGTGGGAGAGGCCCTTAGCGTTCCCTCAGGAGGCCGGGCCTGACCTCCTGTATACTATACTTGCCAAAGGAGTGTTCGGAAGGGAGGTATAGCGAGTGACTCTTAACTGCCAGGGACTGTGGTAATTTGCATATTAAATAGTTGTTGTTAGACGAGGTGGGGTATAGATACCAGGGTCGGGCCTAGGGGAGGGTATTCGGTTATTCGGTTTGAAGAAGGCAGATTGCCTTGGCCTGCGGAAGAGAGTACTCCCAGGAGTGTAGTCTGAGCCCCTTTGTGTGTCCTAAGAGTCTGCTGAATACTGTAATCTTAATCCAATAGGCATGGAATCTACTTGGCATTTCGCTCAAAACTCTCTCTTCTAGATCAAACTCTATTAGGACTCCTCTGGTTTCACTTCATTAATGCAATGGAATGAAATTGGATGAAATGGAATCATGTACATCATTATTGTGTTCGATACGTAAGGAATGAAAGATGAAATTTTGATAACCTGTTTGGTTGACTATATTGAAAGAATTTAAAAGAGCATTGAATTTTTTTTTGCCATACCGGCATGGACAATTTAGTTCTCAAAAATTAAACTCAATCTCCTCGTTACCTGTTTTTTATGGAATTCTGATTTCTTAAAATGTGGTCATTAGGACTCCCTAGGACATCCACGTTCTGGGAATTTAACATACCGAACGCTAAACACTTAAAATATCACCTGAATCATCATCTCCTCATACCAGATTCCCTGGACCAAACAGGGCCTAAATATTCTTAGATGAAATTTTCTCATTTGTTGTGTTATTTGTGTTTCTAAAAATAAGCGGTTCCTCATCTCGAGAGCAAGTTAGGGAGGCGCGGAGCATTGGCCGTCTCTTTAGACTGCATAGGAGGTTGTTGATACGATTTTTTGGGAGTTCTTGTGGCATAACCAAATCACATGGTTGTCAATTATATGTTCATTTTATTCCGAATGCATGCGGCTTTTTCTTGTATAGGAAGCATGGTTGAAGGCAACCATACCAAAGTCATAATGTTTAAATAATAATGATGATGATAATCATTATTACTGTTCTTTATTCCCAGTATTCTTTTCAATAAGTTTCTCTTATCATTGAATTATATACTATTGCATTCTGCTTTTTCAGGTACACTGCATTTTCTGAGTTGTTGCCTCTGATAGCAGTTGGGACTACCCCTCTGCTGAAGCTTGAAAATATATCTCAATTGATAGATACCAGCAACCTCTCCATTGAAAACAGTGTGACATTTTCTAGTCCTCTAGCGACTGTTTCCTTCAGTGCATCTGCTAGCTTTGAAGTTCAAAGTCCTTCAAGAGTACAAGTAAGTTCATAATCAGTACATGGCGAAATATAATTCTTGTAAAAGCATGGGTTATCTTTTAGAAAACAAGACAAATAGAGAATATAAGGATAGAAATATGAATTTTGCATGGTCTTTAAATTTACTACCTAGAATATGTAAATTGTAGGGATATCTTGCAAGCTATAGTTGACATGCATATCTGTTGGGGACAATGAATTTTGCGTGGTCTTTAAATTTACTACCTAGAATATGTAAATTGTAGGTATATCTGCTATAGTTGGCATGCATATCTGTTGGGGACAAAACATCTTTGTCATTGAGAAAAACAATTGTAAAAACACCAGAGATAACATGGATCGGTCACAAACCTATTCCAACAAAGAAATTTGTAATTTATTATTGCATCAAATTAAAAAAAGTTTCACAAAGAGATCATCTCTCTAAGAACTTGAGTTTTTCAATCACACAACTAAAGATTCTTTCCCTCACTTGAAGATTTTTTTTCGCACTTCAAGAAATTTCTTTGGCATCCAAGGAATTTTTCCCCAGCTCAAAGAAGTTTCACAGAGAGATCAGATTTTTTCAATCACGCAAAATTCTCTCTCTAAATTTTTTTCCCATCCTGGTAGAATTTATCTCGCACCCGAAGAAATTTCTCACATCCTAAAGAATTTTTCCCACACAAAGAAATTTCACAGTTGAAGGTTTTTACCATCACAGGATGCGACATCCTCTTCTCTTCATATGGTTTGTCACTAATGCGGCGACCCCTTTCCTCCTCTCTCTTGACATACTATATTTTCACAGATCTTCTTCTTCTCTCATAGTAGACTCCTCAATATATAATTTCATGACGTAGTTCTTCAATAAACATCTCTTTATTTAAAATAAGATATCTCTCATCTTTTTCTTTTTCAAATTTCAAATATTCACATCTCCATAAAAATAGATGTATGCATATTTAGCGCGCACTCTTTTAAAAATGCATCATCAAATCTTCACATCAGTTCAAAAGCTTTCAAAATCCAACAATCTCCACCTTGCCTTAAAATACGAACGGTCCACGGAAGTCGACTTATCATCATCGATTCTACCATCATCAAATCCTCTAGGCCATTGATTCTACCATCATCACATCCTCTAGGTCATTCCCAACACTGACATGACTCATCGTAATCATCACGCTATCTTCCACGAACAACTTGATGTCACTTCATCACTCCATCTCAATCATCTTGGATCAAAATCTTGGCTTTTTGATGCTAGTTTGTTGGGGAAGAAAACATTGTCATTGTGAAAACAATCACAAGAACATTAGAGAGATAACATGAGTTTTTCGTAAGTGTGTTCCAAGAAAGAAATCTGTAATTTATGATTGAATCAAATTGCAAAAGTCTCACAAAAGGATCATCTCTCTGAACATTCAAAGTTTTCAATCACACAAAACTCTCTCTAAAGATTCTTTCCACATTTGAAGAATTTATTTCACACTTCAAGTAATTTATTTCACACCCAAAATGATTTCACACCCTAAGGAATTTTCCATTACAGGGCGCGGAGGAAAATTCTTCACATGCACAGTCATCTTCTTTTCATACGGGTTGTTACTCATGCGACAACCCCCTTCCTCTTCTCTTTCGGCAACTGCATCTTTACTGACTCTCTTCTTCTCTCGTAGTTGACTTCTATCTATATAGTTTCATGGCATATTTTTCAGTAGACTTCTCTTTATTTAAAATAAACATACCCTTTTAGGACTAAAGTGTGTGTGAGAGAGAAAGAAGAACAAACAGAGCGACATTTGTTATTCTCCTGGAGGAGGAATGGAGTTACAGTAGGAGATGAGGGAAGTGATTCTCTTCGGATCACCGCATCCAGGAGCCCAGCCAGACCTCCCAAGGTCCAGCCCCAACGACCTCGCTGAAATTGCCAAATGATAATTCGTACCCCCCCCCATAAGCTATTCCCCCCTATTTAACACCCCACTAGCCTAGTCAACTGCCCCCACCAACCACACCTGGCAAAAACTATAAAAAACAGTATAAAAAATCTGCCCAACAGAACCCACACTCTCCTGTGGTCAGCCCCAGCCCTTATTGATAGTCCACTCCCAATATAATACGACAGCCTTGACACCTACGCACCTAACATACCCCGTCCTTTTCTTTTTCAACCTTTAAACCTACACCTTATCTCCATTAACTATATATACATCTTACTTTCTTTTATAAATATATCATCAAAGTTCTACATCGGTTCAGAAACCTCAAGCAAAAGCCCAACAATCTGCATCTTACATATTCTATGCAATAATTTTCAACCCACTTTTCAGAATTTGTTAGAACTCCAGCTAACCAAGGATCACACAAACGAAGCTTAATAGAGGAATGAGAACTTTCTATCTGTATCATTCCTGTGGTGCACAACAATGTTCGGGATTTATAGTAGGAGATGGAATAGGAGAAAAAGAAGAAGATGAAGATAGCTCTCCGCAGGAAGACCACTCCCTGGAGCCTTGGTCGTGACCTCCCAAGGTCGGACCACCTAGCCAGCCAAGCTGAAAATGCCGATTTGATTCGTAACCCTCCCCTGCAAGCCACCCCCCTAATTAATAGGCCCAACCACTACCAGCAAAGACAGCACTGCGCCTAAGCTTATTCACTTCTACCTGTCCCATACACACACAACCCTTATACGGACTGTCCTCACCCCCAGAATCCTAACATTACCTCCCTCTTGAAAAATCACCTTGTCCCCAAGGTGAACTCCCAAAAGAATGCCCCGGCTTCTTTAACATTGGAACGGTAGCCCCCCTTTGAAATTGATGGCTCACATGTTCCAGCACCAACATCATACCTGGCCAACACCGGCTGTGGATCAGTGTACCAGAGGAAACTGTTGCTTTTTGATGCAAGGTGAGGAGTCGGATAACTGTGCAGATAAGATTTTAAGGGAACACTTTCACCCTTTTCTGGCATGTATCCGGTTTCATGATTCCTGGCCGCTTATATCCATTGCTGAAAAGCAGCACTGGTCTCAATAAAACGACCCTTGAATCCCATTTGATGCCAAAAACATCATATGTATATCTATCTGCTTAAGAAAAGTCACCAACAGACTGAGTTGGAGGATCATATCTGGACGTCAAACCATCATCACTGTAACCTTCAAATGGAAGACAGTGAGTTGAATCTTCACTGGAAGATATGGTTGCAGTCTCCGTTACAAGCTGTTTTCTCCCTTGAGTTGGAGGAGCATATCTGGACGTCAAACCATCATCACTGTAACCTTCAAATGGAAGGCAGTGAGTTGAATCTTCACTGGCAGGCAGATATGGTTGCAGTCTCCTTTACAAGCTGTTTTCTCCCTTGATCGGATCCCACAGAAAGTTGTTTTACAGCGATTATTCTCCCACCATCCAGAATGTCCTTGTAGACAGATCCAAAGCCACCTTCTCCAAGTTTGTTTGAAGGAGCAAAGTCTTTTGCAGCAGCCCTTAATTCTGCAAAGCTAAAAGTGTGTATTCACCAATTTGTTGGAACTCTTCTTCTTCATCTTTAGGCTGTCTCATCTTGTGGAAGTAATACACAACAAAAATGGAAACCAGGCTCACAACCGCAGCAGCAAGAAAAATACCAACAATCAAACAAGTCTTAATCTTCTTGTCAGTGGCTGTTCTGTTAGCGGGAGTTGGAATTAATGTGTATATTAGTTTCCAGGGAGAGGGCTGTTCTGTTAGTGGGAGTGGGAATTAGTTTTCAGGGGCAGCTTGGTATTTTCTTATAGATAGTGGTTGGGGGTTGTTGGTTGTTTGGCAGGAGTATTAAATAAGGTAGTAGGCTGTGGTGGAGGGTTACAAATCATTTTGGGCATTTCAGCGTGGTCGCTGGGGAGCTGGACCTTGGGAGGTCTGGTCAGGGCTTCGGGAGAGTGGTCTTCTCCGGGAGTTTCTCCTTCCTCTATCTCCTTCTCCTACTTCTCCTCCTGCTTTCTATTGTAACTCCGAAGGATGTACAATACATCGATATAGTTGGCGTTTCTCTTTTTCCTGCATTTATAGTCCTAACATTTTGGTGACTCCGTTGGGGAAGACGATCGACACTGGTAAAGACTATCGTTGCTGGGGATGATGTTGAGAGAGAGGCTGCTGTGGAACGCGATTGCAGCTGGAAAATGCGATTGTCGCTGAGGTAGACACGAACGGTGCTGGAAAAAAAAAGACAGCTGTGCAGTCTGTTCCTCTCTCTACCTGATTTCTACTGTGTGAACTACTGTGCAATCACTGCTGAGAGCACTACGATCGTTGTGTGGACGATCGGAGCTAGCTGCACGTTGAGATTAAGGATGGAGAACAAAGTTTCTATTGTGGAATCGGCCATGGAAAGGTTACAGCGGAATGTGGGCAGATTGAGGAACGTGGACAGATTGAGTACCAGCACTCGGTGAATGTACAGTTGGAAAACAAAAGAAAAATCGCCACTTTGGATGCGTGTCATGGAGGAGCGTACAATGGGAAAAATTAAGGACCTCAATCTGGAAGTAGGACACAGATCAGAATCTGGTAAGAAGAATGAGGCAGCCGCTGAGATTCAGAGTGGGAGTGGTGGTGTAAATGCAAAGGAAGACAGCCGATGCTGTGGAAGCCTATTTTTGGAAGAAGCTGCTCCGGCCAAAGAAAAACGGAATGTGTCGAAGAGAGCGAGGCTGCCTTATTTTTTAGGAGAGGATCCATTAGGCTGGATCACCAAAGCCAAAGCCTGTTTTCTGGAAAATCGATCGCCAGAGGATATGAAATTACATTATTCGCAGTTAAGCATAAGCACACGGTACTTCTTTGGATTTTGTCTTGGCTGAGCAAAAATTCTGGCTCGGAATGGGAGCAACTGAAGTGGGTGCTGATGGAGAAATCTGGGACCGGCAAGGAGCAGATGGAGTTTTCCCGACAGCAGTTTGAGAAGCAGCCGTTCACGCAACCACTGGAAGATGCCAAAGAGGAGGAGTTTGTACCAGGTTTGTGTACGAAACCATTGACTGAGGAAGTGGCAAGTTCCAGCGTACCGCCAGCTACACAGGATCAGTTAGTCCTGGATGCTCGTTTTCTGGGGGAACATGGCGTGGCGAGTTTGGGGGGCCGAGCATGCAGTGCCGCTGTACACACAAGACTTATCTGGTGGTCTATGCAGACATTGGTTGGGTGGCTGCTGGTTGCTGAGACCGTGGAGGTGGATAACGATAGTGATAGGTATGTGGGTGATAATAATGTGGGGTGGGGCAAATATGTAAATGCCTTGTTAGTTTGTTAGTTAGAAAGTTGTTGGAAGGGGGTTGTCTAGAAGGTTCTAGTGGAGTCCATAAATAAGTGAGTTGTGGGCTGTATGGGGGAGAGATTGTATTTGGGGAGTTATCAGCTGCTGCTGATTGGTGGGTTAGGCCACAGGCCTTGGGAGTTGCGTCTTCCAGGGAGTTTCTTCCCCTTCATTCATCTTTCTCTATTTCTACTTCTTCTTGGTTTCTTCTTCTTCCTTCTTCTATCTCCTTTCTACCGTAATTTCTGCTGCTTTTAATTGAAGTGCCAACTGTTTTTCTCTATCTCCCTATTGATTCCTATCAATTGGTGCTTTCGCTGACAGAATTCTAGAGAGAGAAACAAGATAGAGATTCTAGTCTGTTATTGCTGGAAATTCTTGGACGTAGCGGCTTAAGCGGTGGAGCAGCAGACACAACAATTTCTGGAACGTGCAGCGTTCCAGAACAGTTCTGCAGCCATACTCTTGACGCAACAATGACAACCGACACACTGCGCTGCAACATCCGATTCAAGCTGTGTTAGTGGGGAAAGGAGAATCGATGCTGAATTGAGAGTCGCAGCTGGTTCTTGACGTAGCAGTTAGCCACGCAACAATGGAGAAACGATTCACCAGCTTCTGACGTAGGTATTCAAGGCGGACGCAACAGACATAGCAACTTCTTGGAAGCTGTACGCAGCAGAGTTCATCAGGCCGGTTCTTGAATGCCTGGACCATACAGTGTTGGACGACACTACAGTTGGATTGATTTAGCAAAAAAAAAAAAAAAAAAGAGATGGCGGAACGCGACATCGCAGAAATTTTAGAGGTTCCGTGTTAGGTGAACAATTTTGGAGCTGAAAACAGAGAAAAAAATGGATATTTGGATGTCACTTGCCAGACTGAGAAGAAGTCGGGAGAGCTTGGGGCAAGAGATGATGCCGGATTTCTCCGGAAATGATCCTGAGACTTGGATCAGAGAAGCTGGGGATTATTTTTCTCTCCGCCAAATTTCGGAAGAGATGGAGGTACCGATGACGAAGTTCTGTATGCAAGAAACGACTTGAGTTTGGAATTTTTTGTTGGAACCATATAAGACTGGGCTTACCTGGATACAATTCAAAGAAGTGCTGTTTAAGAGATTTGGAGGTGCGACCAAGGAAGAACCAGAGGTTGTGACTGCTCACATTGTGGAAGTATCTCAAACTGTCAAGGAACCTCAAACTGTAGTGGAACCTCGTCTGGAAATTCCAGAAGCAGTGTAGATCGTGTGTGTTGAGGAAGAGCAGGTAGCTACCAAGTTTGAGTTAGAACCGGCACAAGAGCATGTTTATGTTGAGGAAAGGGAAGGTAGACTTGAGCTCGAACTTGAAGGAGGAAATCAGCAGGGTGAAGCAGTAGCAGATGACCAGCGATTGCAGTTTGTTGAGCGAGAGGGGTTGCGTGAGTTGTCTAAGCAAGTAGGTAGGGTGAAGCAGTGTAGATCGTGTGTGTTGAGGAAGAGCAGGTAGCTACCAAGTTTGAGTTAGAACCGGCACAAGAGCATGTTTATGTTGAGGAAAGGGAAGGTAGACTTGAGCTCGAACTTGAAGGAGGAAATCGGCAGGGCGAAGCAGTAGCAGATGACCAGCGATTGCAGTTTGTTGAGCGAGAGGGGTTGCGTGAGTTGTCTAAGCAAGTGACGATGTCGCCCTCTTCTGGACATTTGCTTGTTGCTTTGATTACCAAAGACTGGGGCTCATTTTCTTAAACAGATTAAGGAAGAGGGGCTTAGGAGAAATAAGAAGGTGCAACTACAACAACCTGGTTACTGTAGTACACAGCTTTATCTGAAGTTTCAGGTTGATTTTCCTTAGCAGATGGACAACCAGTGGAATAATAAGCACCTGGTTGTACAACAACTGAAGTCAGAAGCAAAAGGATTGATGAGTGCTTTAGGGAGCTTGGAAGAATACCTGTTTGGACGAAAACAAAATTTCAAGGAGTGGAAGCGGGGACAGCTTGGAACCAATCTGTTATGGATTGAAACACCAACAGTTGAGGATTCAAGAAAGTTGTGAGAGCAGCTCGATACAAAACCTGCAGTTGTTGGGGTGCGAAGGAAAGACATGGGGGATTGAGAACCTCCACACGGAAAAGGAGCAACATTGTGTCCCTGACACTTTCCTAAATTTTCATCGGACGACGTATGTTCCTCGATTGGAAATGCGTGCAGCGAATCCTTTTGACCTAGTTCATTCCGATATATGGGATCCTTGCAGGGTTCCTAGTCAGTCAGGGTACTGTTATTATGTATCATTTATTGATAACTTCTCTCAGATGACATGACTATATCTCCTTCGTGATCGTTCAGAGGTGTGTGATATTTTAAAAACTTTTTACCATGAAATTCACACTCAATTCTCCAAGCCTATTAAATCTCTCCGCTCGGACAATGGTCGAGAATATTTATCTACTTCCCCCTTCAACATTTTCTCAAGGATCACGACATCTTTCATCAAACATCCTGCCCCGATACACCTCAGCAGGATGGAGTGGCCGAGCGTAAACATCGTCATATTCTGGTGACTGCTCGTGCCCTCTTATTTCACATGCAAGTTCTTCTTCATTTTTTGGGGATGCTATTCTTACTGCTACCTACCTTATAAATCGCCTTCCCTCTTTTATCCTTCAGGGAGAGACTCCTTTTCGAGCTTTGTTCTTCTCTCTCCCTCCTCACCCTCGTCCACTTTGTGTGTTTGGGTGTCTTTGTTATGTACGTGACACTAGTCCCAACCTATTTAAATTTTCTCGAAAATCCTTCCGCTGCATCTTCCTGGGCTATTTCCGCACTCAGTGCGAATACCGTTTATCTCCAGACTTGCGGCGTTATATCATCTCTACTGATGTCTCTTATTGAGAACTCTCCATTCTCTCCACCCTCTACCCACCCAGATATCACTATCCTGTATTCCTCTCACCATCCACCCACTCTTGCCTCAGTTGTTCCACTCTGCAGATCCCCGCGTTGGCTCCGTCTTCTCTCGTCGACCATCTAACGTGTTCCCTGTCCAGACCAAGGACACCATCTCCCCAGCTTCTTTCGACCCTCTTGCTCCAGAAACAGACGACTTGCCGATTGCTTTGCGGAAAGATACTCGCTCTTGTCAGAATAATCATCTTTACACAACTTCATACAAATACCTCTCTGCTTTGGAGACGATATCTGTTCCTTGTACGGTTGCTGAAACCAAATCTCACCCTGGCTGGCTTCAAGCAACGCGAGATGAATTACAAGCCTTGGACGACAATCACATCTGAGATTTGGTCCCTCTTTCGACATGTAAACAGGTGGTCGACATCAAATGGATTTATATGGCCCGTCTCAATGCAAATGACACTCTTCATCGCCTTAAAGCCCGACTGGTGCCAAAAGGCTTCGCCCACACATATGATGATGATTATTTCGATACATTCTTTCTGGTTGCAAAGATGACATCTGTTCGATTATCCATCTTTCTTGCCGCTACTCATCATTGGTGTAGATGGTGAATTCCCCTTACCTCAAGGTGAGGTGGAGACATTTTTTATAGATGGATAAAAAGCATTACAAGTTGGAATAATTTGATGTGGGACTCAAAAATACCCTTTATCCGGAAATACAATTAACTGGGTTCAACACTCCCCCTCAAGCTAGTTCATGACAGCTTGGATCAAAAGTCCCACAAAAAGAAAGAAGACACCCTACAAGACCATACACACTCTCCCTCAAGCTGGGTCGCTGATGCTGTGGATGCCCAGCTTGGTACCGAGAGTTCAGTCGAGCTCCCGGGAGGCCTTTGGTGAAGATGTCGACTTGCTGATCTGCCGTCGGTATGTGGGTGAAACTGACATATGGTGCTGCTTGAGGTGATGACGAAGAAAGTGGTAGTTCACCTCGATATGCTTCGTGCGTTACTGGAAGACGAGATTGGAATCAATCTTTGTGGCGGCTTGATTATCACACCAAATATGAGCAAATGTCTGCTGCGGGAAGCCAATCTCATGGAGAAGATGACGAAGACAAATGATCTCAGTAGTGACTGTGACTATCACACGGTATTCAGACTCAACATTGGATTTGGAGACGACAGTCTGTTTCTTGTTTCGCCATGAGATGAGATTACCTGCCAGAAAAACGACAAACCTAAAAGTAGACTTTTGGGTAGCAAGAGAACCAACCTAGTCAGCATCACAAATGACCTCAATATTCAGATGATCGTGATGTGAATACCGAAGACCACAGACAAGGTCTCTCTTAATGTATTTGGCAATGCGAAGGACAACATCCCACTGAGATTTTGTCGGATGTTCCATGAATTGGCTAACTTTGCCTACAACGCAGACAATGTCTGGACTAATCATGGTGAGATAATTGAGTTTTTCCACAAGACGACGGTACCTCTTTGGGTGAGAATATGGTTCCGTGTTGTCATAGAGAGACCGTTCCTCAGGCTCAATAGGATTGTCAACGGCAGTTGCTGGAGTCAAACCAGCATCCTGCAAGATATCCAAGGTATATTTCCGTTGACAAAGAAAGATGGTGTCCGGAGAACGAGAGACCTCAATGCCAAGGAAAAATGTCAGAGGATCGAGATCTTTGGTTTGAAAGTGGTGTTGAAGATGCCCCTTTAGTTGGACGATTCCATTTGAGTCGCTTCCAGTGATGATGATATCATCAACGTACACAACCAGTAGGATACAGCCGGAGGACGTCGTGCAGTAGAAGTGTGGTCCTTCACACTTCGAGATAGGCCAAATGTAGTGACGACGATGTTGAATCTTCAAAACCAAGCACGAGGAGACTGCTTGAGTCCATATAGATAGCGACGAAGTCGACAGACATGAGAGTCGATTCTTGAGGCACGAAAGCCAGGAGGAGGTTGTTGCAGATATACCTCTTCTTCAAGAAATCCATGAAGAAAGACATTTTTAACATCAAGTTGACGAAGAGGTCAATGATGATGAGCGACAAAAGAGATGGATAATCGAACAGATGTCATCTTTGCAACCAGAGAGAAGGTATCAAAATATTCGACACCATATGTCTGAGCAAATCCCTTTGTCACAAGTCCGGCTTTAAGGCGATGAAGAGTGCCATCTGCATTGAGACCGACCGTTTAAATCCATTTGCTGCCGACCACTTTTTTACCTGTCGGAAGGGGGACCAGATTCCAAGTATGATTGTCGTTCAGAGCCTGCAATTCATCCCGCATTGCTTGAAGCTAGGGTGAGATTTGACGTCACCAACCGTGCGGGGAATAAATATCGTCTCCAGAGCGGAAATACCTCTGTATGAAGATGTGTAAAAAGGAGTATTCTGACAAGAACGAGTACCTTTTCACTGTGCAATGGACTAGTCGTCTGTTGCCGGAGCAGGAGCATCGGACGAAGCTGGTACGATGGTGTCCTCGGTCTGGATGGGGGACACTGTCGATGAGCGACGTGAGTAGGCAATGCCAAACCGGTGATCAGCAGAGTGGGACACTAGAGGTGGGTGAATGATGAGAGGAAGACAATCATCGATGGTGGTGTCGGAATGAGGAGAAGAAAGAGAGAAATGAGAGCTCTCAACAAAAGATACATCAGCAGAGATGATATACCGCCGTAAGTTTGGAGAGAAACATCGGTATCCGCGCTGAATGCGGGAATATCCGCGCTAAGTGCGGGAATATCCGAGGAATATGCAACAGAGAGATTTGGGAGAAAGTTTGGAGAGGTTGAGACGAGTGTCACAGACGTAACACAGACACCTATACACACAGAGTGAAAGTGAGTGAGGGAGAGAAGAGAACAGAGCCCGGAAAGGAGTCTCCCCCTAAAGGATAGAAGAAGGAAGACAATTTAGTAGGTATGTAGCCGTAAGGATGACATCCTCCAAAAAAGAAGAGACACCTTTATGTGGAATAGGAGGGCACGATCAGTCTCCAGAATATGACAATGTTTACGCTCGACCACTCCATTCTGCTGAGGTTATCGGAGCATGATGTCTGATAAATGATGCCTTTATCCTTGAGAAACTGCTGAAAGGAAGTGGATAAATATACTCGTCCATTGTCCGAACGGAGACATTTAATGGAGGTGGAGAACTGAGTATGAATTTAATGATGAAAGGTCTGAAAAGCAGAAAACACTTTAGACCGATCACGAAGAAGGTAAAACCAAGCCATATGTGAGAAATCATTAACGAAAGATACATAATATCGATACCCTAATTGACTCGGGACTGCACAGGGACCCTATACATCTGAATGAACCAAATAAAATGATTTGGAGGCCCGTGTTACCAACCGAGGAATATATGATGTGCGATGATGTTTCGCAAATTTGCATGACTCGCAATGAAAAGACATGCAGACTAAGATCAGGAAAAAGGTGATGAAGGGTGGAGGCAGATGGATGTTCCAACTGAGATTGAAGATCTAGCGCACGACCAGAGAGTGTCGTGTAGGCTATGGATGTCAAACCATCGAACATGTACACCCCGTCCCGAATCTGGCCTCTACCAAGTTTCCGATTCGTTGTCCGCTCCTGAAATACAACCTTTAGAAGATGTAAAAATAACAATACAGTTGAAGTCTTTTGTAAGCTTACTGATAGAGAGAAGATTAAAAGGACTTCGGGGAACATGTGCTACAGACGACAAACGAATATGCGAATTCAAAGAGCAGACGCCAAATCCCGCAATAGGGATAGTGGATCCATCAACAACAGTGATGGCTGTGGGGCCAGTATACGGATGATAAGTAGATAACATACCTGCATCACCTGTGAGATGATCGGATGCACCTGAGTCAAGAATCGAGGTGGGCGATGTGTGACACAAGCGGTAGGGCCATTACTCTGAGCAATGGAGGTTGGAGAATGATCGCGTTGTCGAGCGCGTCAACTTAAATGTTTATTTTTAACTAAAATTTCTGCAGTATAGCAGCAACTCTAGGTCGTCTCTCGAAGGAGCCTTAGATCATTAACTACAAAATGAGGTTCTGATTAAGAAAATAAAAGGGGAATGAGGTTTTATAAAACTTGGATTTTGTTGCTTAATGAACAGAAATTGAAAGTATATTACTACTGAAAGAAACCGGTTGGAGAAATAGTGATCAACCCGGGTAATTGTCCCTTGATGTTCAATCTGTCATCGCTCTCAAGGGAAAGGGAAGGATCATTGATTCCTTGATTTTATACATACTAAAATCGGTAATGGTATGTAAGTTTTTACTAGGTTACCACCTAGGATTTGATCGATCAACGATATTGATTATCGGCAACCGCTCAAAATCAACAAACATGAATCGATGTAAAAACGGAACTCAATCAAGGCATCACATCAACAACTGATGAGATGCCAGATTTGTGTCAATGATAAACACATTCCACAAGACAAGAACATGCATATTCATAGGTTCAAGCTCCTGGATTTTATCAACCGATGCAATCCATTTGCACTTATGAAAGAGAAGAGTGCGAAAAGAGGCAACCACACTCAAATCATCACAAGATTCGGGTTATGCATGGAATCATGTGGATTCTTGTTCCTTTGATTTGTATTTGATCATACCAGAATAAACACAAATTTAGAAGGTAGAAATGAAGAACAATTAACAACAAACCTGGAAATCAATTACCTTATGAAGATTACAAGTGTGGAGCTCGAGATTACAACAAGGAACACCCCCCAAATTGATCACTAAGAGGTTTAGAAGTACATGAGGGAGAAGAGAAATAAAATGGGTGAAGAGAGCTCTATAATTCGACTTACCTTCACCCCTGGTCGTGCAACCTGAGAGAATGAAGGGGAGGAGTGGTTTTATAGACAAAACCATCACACTTTCCACAAAAGAGGTTAAGTGCCTAAGGGACTAGGTTACTATTCAGGACAGAATTTTTAATCCTTTATCCGGCTGGTTGACAAACCTTCGAGTTAGCTGTCCATGGGAGGTGGAATTAGCCCAATTGAATCTCTGAGGCTCGAGTTATGGCCCAAATACAGAAGGGCGGTCCAATCTGGCCCACCCAGAATTTCTTCACATTGTGGGCCTATTTTGGGCCTCCAAATGGACGAATTGGGTTTCATGTTCTTCTAGAGAAATGTAGCCCACATTGTTTTGAACTCATATACCCATTCTTAGCCCAATTGGATGCACATAGTATCCACATTACAAATAATTGTCCAAATGCATGCTTGGGCTCTCACGCAGTTTGACCCATTTTGCTTGAATTCCATCACGGGCTCTCCAAATTACCTCCTCCTACAATGTAAACACCAAAACAAGTAAAATTGCCCTATTAAACAGTGATAAACATTAATTCATTGATTCAAATATAAAGTGCAATTTATTATTATATTTGTAATATTCATTACAAAACCAGTTTAAAACAACAATGTAAGGGTGGATTTGAATAGTGAATTGCTATGCGATCAGAGAAGAGGAAGGTGGCAAAACAGCCTGGTAAGATTGTATAAATGCAATCTCCTCCTGTGAGAGTGCTAGCTTGTAACACTTGGATGTTTTTATGAAATATTTTCTTTAAATTTTTATTCTTCAGTAGCTTGCTTTGCACGCAATCGTGAGTATAAACGGACTGCGAGATGCCCTTATTATAAAATTACCGTTATTGCCTAGCTGTTAGGTTAGTGGGAATAATTATAACTAACTTATGAAAATTCATTATGAAAAATATAAATCAATTAGATATTTGCATTTTAGAGTGAATTACTTTTGGTAATGAAATTAATAAGATATATATGTGTTATATTTAATAAAATATTTTTGATATTCATCCAATGGATATTTTAGTCATATGTTATGAATAAAACCCTATTTGATGTATTTTTTAAAAAGGTTAATTTTACACATTTGAATGGCGAACCCATTTTAAATTAAGATTTTGACACATTAATAATTTCTATATGACAACATAGACATGTTATTTTGAAGCGGGATATAAAAATTTATTTTTAATAAATTTCTGATAACTTTCACGTTTTGATGAATAGTAAAAATACGTTAAATTTTAATTAAAAACCAACTTTTTTCATCAAGATAATTTTTATGGTTAAATTATAATATTGAATGGTTTTAAAGTATAAATAGAATATATTTTTATCATTTAATATAATGTATGTCATTAGCATTACTTTTACATTGAATTCACAGATAAAAACATTTCAATCTTTTGCAATGTTTTAACTTTTAAAACCCGTTTTATCAACGGGATTAATTTTAAATTAATTATTGCAACTTCTGTGTTGAATTTTGAAAAATGGATTCCATATTTGGAATCAGTAGATCCAAATTATGTTAATAGACTATTTTTATTTTTGGGCATTATGAATATTAATTTTGATAATTATTTTTATTACCATGGTCAAAGGTAAATCGGGTAATTAAGGGTAAAAATAATATTATAAAATTACCTTAACACCTGTAAAAATTCTATTGGATGACTAAATTCGACCCTTATCATCTATTGTTCGAAATGTAATCACTTTATGGCCACTTACCTATGAAAATGATGTGAATGTAATAAAAACTAATGAAATGGACAAAATGTCACAATCTCATTTTATATAAGTATATTAATTTTAATATATGGATAACTAGGATATAAAATCGACTATAGTCTCTGGAAAACTAAAAGAACTACCTACGTCATAGAAATTTATTTATAATTTTTAGAGATTAAATAATTACCATCAATGATGACACAATAGCGATGTAGAAATTATTTTGTTAATAGAAATATTAAATAAACGGTTTTAAAAATATTAAAAGAAATATCATATGAACTAATTAATGTGCTCCACAATTTTTCTAGGTTAATACGATATGTTAGGAGTGTATTAAATATTTTAGTTCGAATTTATCTTCTGTGTGAATTTTATTTAAAGTCTAATAAATAATTAGTCAAAATTGACACTATTGACATTTCATAAACATAACATTTTATTAAATTATTTAAAAATTATAAAAATATTTAAAAACTACAAAGTGATAATTATAAGGTTTAAAATGGCAGAAAGTATCCATTTATGGTCAATTAACACCACATAAGTAAATATTCATTACCATTAAATATCTAGAATGTTATTACCAAAATTAAAATTTAATAGAATAACTAAGTGTCAATTAAAAAGATAAGGTTTAAATTGACAAAATAAGTTGTCTAAAATTTATTGGTTGACGAGATTAAAACCATATCTCATCCCATCTTCGAATTTGGGACACTTTGGAGGTTTTTGGGTAGGGTTTGATTTTATTATAAATTAATATTTTTGAGAGTTTTCTAAAGTGCCTCTCTCTTATAAAAGGGCACCTCCTCCATCTCCTATTCACTCCATTTTGAGCCTTCAAGCTCGGCCAACCCCTACCCATTTCTCTTCTCAACTTTCCTAGTTACATTCTAGAGGTGCTGGTCTTCTCAAAAGACCAACTTTAGTGCCCTAAGAAGAAATTTAAAGGAGGCACATTGAGGAAAAGGTAATCTCTTCTACCGATACATTCGAATCTCTTTCTTCTTCTACTTCCTCTTTAGTTGTTTCATTATAAAATAATATCATCAGTATGACTTATATATTGATATGTTATTATAAATATGAAACAACCCTATTTCACCTTCTATCCATCCTACGAAGAACGAAATCACCGCGCGTGCGTACGTACGACTTACCGTCTCCACGCCACGGTGTAATCTGTTTTTCACCATCATCTTACTTGGATGAGTATAATGATGGAAATAATAACTATATATGATTAATATAACATAATACTAATTCTAAGATACTCTAAACTATCCAATTCAATACCATTCAACAATTATGGGAACGATATCATCGCTCGTGCGTACGTACGGCTTACCGTCTTCACAGTGCGATTGATTCGTTCTACATAACCTTCATTAAACCATGATTATATAAATGAATTGAATGAATAAATATGATATATATTATAATAATGCCATGTTGTAAATGATATAACTATAACCTAAAAGAGGAATAAGAATTTATCCGACAAAACATACATAAGAACATAAACCGATTAATACTCTAATAACGAGTAATAATGAAATGTTACTAACAAACGGATGAAAATATAATCATAAATGTTATCATAAAAATGATTATGATTCTGGAATAAACCAGTAACATTATTTAAATCATTATACTGGAGGTTCGGATACATACGAAACATATCGGACCTAAGGTAAGGGATAAATTTGCAAATCTCGTTTTTATTTGAGATTGTTTATGCGTAAGTTTTTTTGGGTATATTTATCATCCACATCCATGTTTTCTAATTATGTAATATTATTTCTATTCTTCTACAATTGTTTAAAGTTAATTTTACCATTTGGTAAAAAAAAAATTCAACGGTATGAAAAGAATCTTTTGTCGTTATTTGATTTGAGGTACTTTTTGACTTTTCCGGCAAAAGTACGAGTAGAATGTTTTTTTTAACTTATATGGCATGAATGAATTTTTACGGTTTCATGACGCCTTATTTCCATGAAACTTCCTCTATATGATTTCAAGATTTTTTTTTTCAACTAAATTCTTATCTTTTAAAACTGCATGACATTTTGAGGCAAGAAAATGTTTTTGAAGAAGAAATGATATTTTTCTCAAGAATTAATTTCAAGTGTTTTATCAAAATTATTTTTCATTTAAGATGATGCTCTTTAAATAGGGTTATGTTTATATCCCTATTATTAATATGATTTGATTGTGTTAATTATGGAATGATATTTTATATGGATTATGTTACGATGAAATGATGTTTAAGAAACCCATTTTATTTCATGGGTTATGCTATGATGAATGTTTTTATGTTTTGTGGCACACGTAAGAATGATTTCATTATGAGATGGGTGTGACCTATATTTCCCTCCAATGCATTGGGTAAAGATTTATATCTCATGAGATAGACTGGAACGACAAGTAAATCCAGTTCAATAATACAGGGTTGGAACGAGGAGTGAACTCGGTTCAGTAATGAACTTTGTCCGCTATGATGGTCTTGGCAATGAGCCTTTACTAATATGAAATGATTTTTTATGTTTATGCGTGTATGCCACAAAATTTCATGTCTTATGTTATGATTATTGGGATTACATTGCACTTCTATGATTTATCCCATGACATTATATTATGATCTTTTACATGCAGGATAAGATTTTCAAATGTTATGTTCTTATGAATATGATATGATTGATATTTCCTTTGTTTATCATTACCGAGCATTTGAGCTAATCCTTTCGTATGTTTCTTTTCCCCAGGTCAGGAAGAAGGGTATTGAGTAAGATATGCCAAAAAGGAGTCTAGTTACGAAGAAATAAACGAGAGACAATGTAGTAGTTTTATGAACCAGTTGTTTATGTTTCCCAGTTTCTAAAGACACTATACCTATACGGTCCTGTCATGGTTTTGTTATATGTTGTAACGAATTTACTTCAATTCTGAAGTAATATCAATGTATGTAAAGTATGGGTTGTTATATAGCTTGTGACAGATTGTGGATGGTGGCGAGGATGAAGACATGTTTGGGTATGCAGAGCGCGCTAGGGTGGGGGGCTGCCTCGCGGGAGGGCCGGTGACGGGGCACAGGACAACCGTGTCGGACCAACGTAGGACTGCTGGGTGGAGGGCCGACAACGGGGCGAAGGGTTCAGCCTCCTTGCAGGAGAATCGACGACTGGAGGTGCCGGGGGAGCCGCGCGGGCGTGCCGGTAGTTGGGGCACGAGAGAGCCATGCGACAGGGTCGGTCGTCGGGGTGTCGGGATAACCACACAGGCGGGCCGGTTGTCGGGACGCCGGGATAACCGCACAAGTGGGCCGGTGATGGGGCTGCTGTGGAGGATCTGTATAGGGAGCAACCGACGAGGTTGGGGGCGGCTGGAGATAGGGTGGCGCCTGAGTCATCGCCGACAAGGAGGAGGCATCCCACGGTTCGACCGGCGACCAGTCTTAGCTGACTGGAGGCAGAAGGGGCCGTTGCGCATGAGGAGGCGCAGGGAAGGGTGATCCCACCTGGAGTCGTCGCACACAGGGTGGGGGATCCGGCCTGGAGACGTCTGGTGTCGGGAGGGAGATCCGGCCTGGAGATAGGGCTTCCGGAGGGGGCGCGCGGTCTGGCTCGGGCGCAAGGGGGAAGCGGTGCGGGAGGGTGAGGTCGACGCGGTGGAAGGACCCCTGGTCGTTGGTTGCAGGGTCGGGAGACGACCGACAGGTGGCTGTGAGGGAGGCGGGGTCGGGAGACGGCCGACAGGAGACCGCGAGGGAGGCGGGGCCGGGAGACCGTGAGGGATGCGACTGGGAGTCACCGAGGAGGAGGCGGGGTCGGGAGGCCGCGGGGGAGGCGGGGCTGGGAAACCGCGAGGGAGGCAGGGTCAGGAAGCTTGGGGATGTAGTGCGAGGCACGGCGCGAGGCGCGCGCCTCTTGAAACTAAGGCGCCTCTAAGTCTTGGTGCCTCTTAGTGTCGTGCTAGTTTTGGGGGCTGTGTTTATTTTTGTAGAGTCTCGTCCAATTTTTTTTATTAATTCATTAAATATTACATTAATGTTGCTAACATCCCACCCCCTATAGTCGTACCGTAGCCCCTGATTTCCACCCCTGTCACCTCGATTTCTTGCCACCACTCCCAATTTCCCCCCCTCCCATCGCCCTGATTTCTTGCCGCCCTCCCAATTTCCTCCCCTCCAATTGTTGCTATTCTCGATATCCCCCGATTTCCACCCCCGTCGCCCCGTTTTCCTCCTCCCGATTTCTTGCCGCCACTCCCGCCGCTCCCTCATATCGTCGTCGCTCCCGCCGCTCCCTCATATCGTCGCCGCTCCCGCCACTCCTGATTTCTTATCGTTGCCCCTGATTTCCTCCCCTCTTATCGTCGCCCTCGATTTCCTCCCCCTATCACCGCCACTAAGGAGCCCCGATTTTTTTTAGGGTGTGCACCTTTACATCGCCTGGTGACCTAGAGCCTCAGGTGATGGCGTGCGAGGCGCACGCCTTTTGTGCGCCCAGTGAGTTCGCAACGCCTCACTGGTGATGAGGCGCTCCAGGTGCGCCTCGCAGTGCCTCTCGCCAAGGTGCGCGCCTCAGCGTGCCTTTGACAACACTGCACGATCCTGCAATCCTAGCTTCCCTTTTCCTGCTGAAATGGATGTACGAATGTAGGATCGCCTTCCTGCTAGGATCGTCGAGTCTAGCATGTTGACTCGGTTGAAACGCAGGATCGCCCGAGTTAGTGAGGTAAGGTCCGAGTTAACCGTCGAAGCTGGGCAAGAATAGGGCAAATCCCTCGTAGCTTCCGCCGCTCGCCATTGAAACTCAAAATCAAAGCTCCCTGTAGCGCCTCGACCCCGTTTTCCACTCAAACATTACTCCGGGCCGGTTGGCCACTGGGCCTTAGGCGCGCCTCCTCGTACTCCAAAGGCTGTCGACTAGCAGTAAGGATGTAAATGGGTGATAGTGGGGAGACTATACCCTCAGATGATGTTAATAATTATGGTCTATATAAATATAAAGCAGCGGAAAAGAAAGACCATAAGATGACGGGACCAGTAACCCCCCGTAGCGGAATCAATATCATGCAGCAACGAAAACAAATAATAAACCAATCATACCATTTGTAGAATAAGACATCACAATATACCATTTATACCTAAACATGCATCCAACTCAGGTCATACAAGACAATAATAGAAAGGGTCGCCCACGACCGACCTCAGTACATACATATTAGCATGCTGATACAAAAGAAAGACTCAAAAGAAACTCGAGCTGATGCAGGAACCCAAAGGTCCTTGCCATCCATCCCACGCAAAAGGTCCGACATGGTCCCTAAGGTCCAATTCCTGAGCTCGGTTCCTTACCTGATCGCAAGAGCATAAAATCTACTCGTGTCCCGAAGGGGCTTTGTAGGGTGTGAGAATAATCTCAGTAGGCCACCACCAACGTGTGTCCATCTTACCGTGATAAAGCAGGTGTCTCTAAAAAGATTAAGCAGTACAAACACGTCTTATAAATAAACATGCTTCCCTTGTGCTCAACACCCACAAGGGAGCTATCACCCGCTTCAGCCATCGCCGGTATGACGGTAACAGAGAGGATCCTTAGCATATAGCTTAAGGCATCCCTCGATGAATATAAACCCAGGCGAGCCCTCAGGTTCTACCTCTAATAGAATCACCTGACACCTCGTGCCAACCGACACCTCGCGTCCAAAAAAATAACGGACGTCCTGAAGGCACACTTAGACAGGTACCTGGTCCCTCAAACCTCAAGTTATAGAATCCTTGTCAGCTCGAAGCCTGACGTCTAAGGCACAACAATGTCTGTCCTCCAATGATAGCACCGTCGGGTCAATAGCCTACATCCCGTGGAACAACGATATCCGTCCTCCCAAATAATCCTGGCCCAATGGCCTCAAGCATGGCGAGCCTCAACCCCCAACCTACGGTGTCATCATTGTCAACCGATGACTCCTCACCATCCCTGTGGCTTTTTACGTCAAACACCTCCAACCGAACTGGTAGGCCTCCCCTCCTTTATACTTATCAAAGGAGGGGTAAAGCCCATTAGAAGTGCTGATGCGGTAGAAGTTTAATTAGGTGGTGACGTGGCTGGAGAACTCCTTACTTATAAAAGGTTTCGGGCAGTTCTGGAGAGGCATTCAGGAATGTAACCGATCGGGCGGGAGCAGGACTGGAGCGGAGAAGTGGTCTTTCTCTAGGCGACTCCAGGCGGATCATTATCATCTTCTTCTACTTCTTCTCGGCTGGGGACCGAGTTCGAGGAACTATACAGATACGATTTAAATTAATTTTGTGTTGTTTCCTTTTTTATTCCAAAGAATGTAATAGTTGTAGCATTTAATAAATACAACTGTGAAGGTTCTGTTTCTCGTAATCTGCTATTATCTGCTTCTTCCCCACCTTCTGTGTTAACTACTTGAGTTAGGCAAGTAATTCCGTAACATTTGGTGCTTTCATTGAGAGGAGGCTAGTCTGTAAAATCGAGATAAGTTTGAATGCAAACAAGAATGAAAAGTAAGATTGCAGCGATTGAATCAACATTAGAAGTACAACAGCGTAAGGGTCAGGACCTTGACAAATTGATCGCGACAGTGCATACAAGCATGGAGAAGGTCTTGATTGGACAATCTGAAACTCAGAGACTGATGCAGGAACAGATGCGTTCGAACGCGGAGAAAGCAGCGTGAAGAATAAGAGATTTGGAAGAACAAACAGTGGAAAAATTAAAGTGCAGCAGCAAACCAATCGGAGTTCGGCGTCTCGAAATCTGGAAGAAAGGACGATGAAATCTTCAACAAGTAGTAGCGGAAGAGATGACAGTGTACCAAAACTGGGGGTAAGTTCTCTTGCAGAGGAGGCGACACGCGGCGAGAATTTGAAATCGGTAACTAAACGAGTTGAGATGCCTACCTTTGCTGGTAATGATCCGTTTGGATGGATTACCAAAGCAGAGACTTATTTTAGGATACAATGCACTCCGGAGGACCTGAAGTTGCCCTTGATGCAACTATGTATGGAAGATGCAACACTATATTGGTTTCTATCCTTGCAGTTTTCTGGACCAAATTTGAGCTGGGAACAGTTGAAACGGGCTTTAATGGAACGTTATGGGAAGACTACTGAAGGTGATCCTGTACGATATCTTAAGTCATTACGGCAAAAAGGAACAATGGAAGAGTACATTGAGGAATTTGAACAAGTGGCTTTGAGAATATGTCACGACCCGCCCTCGGGGTCCGTGTCGTGACTACCCCAAGCCCGCCTTCCATAGGCCAGGGGCTGGCGACTAGCACCAATGCGTAAATCCCGGTAAAAAGGGAAGACATTGCCTTTGAAAAGTAAACAAACACCACAGAGTAGCAAGCGGAAAGTAATCACTAAACAAAAGTAGAGTACAACTGAAAGTGCGGAAAAGTAAATGGGCCAGTATACAAACCCAAACTGAAAGTAAAGTACAACTCGAAAGGGAAAACAACAACTAAAAAGTAAAAGCCGCTACACCGAGCTGTCCACTGGAAATCCCACCTGAAGGGTGGGTACAGATAGCTCCACTGCTCCACGGGTCCCGCCGTCCGCTCCGTGCACGTCCCGCCCAGTGGTCCACCTCCGGGTACCGTCCCGCTCTGCAAGCCTCAGCTAAGGTCAACGCTGTCCGTCGTCTGCAACCAACACAACGTAGTGCGGGCAAAGCCCGTGTAGGGTTGAGTAAAAGCTACTCAGTAGGGACCCCGAGACCCCTGAAGGTCTCTCAAATCCACAAAGGATAAACCACGAAGAAAGGTACAATCACGAAGTAACAACCGACACTGCTTAGGTATATGCCCATACATATACCTAAGTCATCAATTTCAAATACGCTCCAACCTCCGAGCCCAAGTACAACTCAGTCCACACAGGAAAGTAAACGTATTCCACACAGGAAAGCAAAACGTAATCTACACAGGGTTGCACAACACAATCCACACAGGAAAGCAAAACGTAATCCACACAGGATTGCACAACACAATCCACACAGGAAAGCAAAACGTAATCCACACAGGATCGCACAACACAATCCACACAGGAAAGCAAAAGGTTTCAGCTCACACAGGAATACTTCTTCAAAGGACGATAAAGATGATCTCTGATCCATCTAAGTCGTCGGACCCACGAAGGATCGATAGGTAACTAACCCCCGCAAAGACCCACACAGGATCGGGCCCACACAGGACCTGTAGGCGCTGGTTCACACAGGACCGCTGAGCGCAAAGACCCACACAGGATCGGGCCCACACAGGACCTGTAGCACTGATCCACGTAGGATCGCTGAGTGCTGTAGTCGTCGTCGTCGAATCCACACAGGATCGGGCCCATACAGGACCTGTAGCACTGATCCACGTAGGATCGCTGAGTGCTGTAGTCGTCGTCGTCGAATCCACACAGGATCTCTGTACTGTCGTCGTCGCAGTCACAGTAGCAGTAGTCACAGTCGCAGTCGCAGCCAGCACTAGGGTTCCCGCACACAGCAAGCTCGTTCGGAGGGTCCGCTCCACGAGCCGAGAGGCTGATACATCAATTGTCACAAAGACCAGAGTTGATGTATTCAAAAGTTCCGTATCGTCAACAGGAACTCAACGCAACAGACGGCGCGTCGATCGGACGCCCGGTCTGAGAGTTATTGGCATTTTCGTCCCCGGGGCCCGGTTGGTTTTTAAGGCAAAACCAACCCGACCGTACTCCACCTGCGTCCAAACCTCGGGCGGAGTATGCCAAAAGATCCGTCTCACTAAGAGGAACACAACACAGCTGACGACACGTCAATCGGACGTCCGTAGCTCAAGACATGAGCGTTTCCGCTCCGAAGGCCCGGTTGGTTTCGTGAACGAACCAACCCGGCCGAACTCAAAGCAATTCGAAACCTTGAGTGCGATATACCGAAACGACCGTCTCGATTCAAGGATCGCGTTGCCGCAGACGGTTTGTCGATCGGAGGTCCGTGGCTCAAGTTGTGGCCAAAAGACCGAAACGATCCGAAAACGGGGGGTCCGGGTCCGGACCGACCCGGCCCGACCCCCCCTGGGTCGGCCCGAACCGGGTCGACCCGGCCCGGCGCGACCCAGCCCGGCAGGCGCGACCCGGCCCGGCGGCCTGCCTGGCCGCGTGGCCGGAGGAAGCTCGGCCGTCCGGCCGAGCGTGTGAAAAGGGAGGGGCGGCGCGGCAATATGCTGCGCCTTTATTTTTTTTAAACGGCCCCCACCGCACGTGGGGGCTGACTCAAAGGGGGGGTACCGGGGGTTTCAAACCCCCGGATTAAATGGATCACGGCCGGCTTTAAGCCGGCCGTTTCATTACACGCGGGACCTGCGGGTCCCGCTTCCTTTGAAGCCGGCGGCCGGCACGGCCGGCCGCCTTCCATTCCTATGCCGCGGCCTGAAGGCCGCGGCTCTCCTGGTCGCCGGCGGCCGGCCGCCCCTGTTTTCTCCGCCGCGGCCGAAGTGCCGCGACTCCTCCGTTCTCCGGCGGCCGGCGAGGCCGGCCGCCTTCTGGCTGCTCCGCCGCGGCCGTAGGGCCGCGGCCTACGCCGGCCGCTCCTAGCTCCTCCGCCGCGGCCATAGGGCCGCGGCTGTTCTGATCTTCGGCGGCCGGCGAGGCCGGCCGCCTCTTGGTGCTCCGCCGTGGCCGTCCGGCCGCGGTTCTTCTTTTACCGCCGGTGGCCGGTTTTCCGGCCGCCCCTTCTTGCTCGGCCCTTGTAAGATTTGCGCAGCGTAACGACGTCGCGCCCCACCGCCGCGGCCCGACTCCGGCCGCGGTCTCATCCGATCTCAAAGGCGCGGCATTATAGCGTCGCGGTTCTTCGTCGTGACCCAAACCGGCCTAAAATAATTCTTTTCGCGCGGTGCAATGGTACCGCGTTACCCCGCTTCAAACCACAATAAAACTAAACCACGATGGGAGGAGGATCGGCCGTGTTTGTGCGGTCCGGCCTCCTCCCGTTAGTTTGTTATCAATTGGCTTAGATATACTTGAGGAATGTCAAATAAAATGTAAACAACGAACTCAAGAACCCCTACCTCGATAGTCGCACGTTGACGTAGTCGTGGAATATCGGTGTCGATTCCTTTGACGTCGGAGGATGAGTCGTTGTCGATGGCGTTCGTCGCGGAAAACCGTCGCGGAAGAGATGATGCGGAAGAAGAACGTCACGTCACGGATATGGCGTCGCGGAAGAACCGTGTTCTTCGGCGAAGAAGTTCTTCGTTGAAGAACGGCGTTCTTCGTGTTCTTCGTCGAGATTGAAGAAGATGAAGAAACAAGAAGAACCTTCCCAACCCTCTCAAGGAGACAAAAACTATTCACCAAAATAAAATAAGACTCTATCTTATTTTATTAACACAACAACACACTAGAATTTCAAGAGTTTGAAATTCAAAACATACACACAACTCACCTTATTTAAGTCTAAAGTTATAACTTAAGATATCATAACTTATGTGGGAGTTGAGGGGTTTTAGAGGATATGAAGAGGTGGGGTTCGTGTGGGCCCCACCACCCTCATAACCTCCCAAGGGAGGTTGGGTGGTTACCCAACTTCCAACAAGAGATAACACTTAGAGTAAAATAATAAAAATTGTAGTGTAATTACAAAGTAAACATCCACAATTTTTATTATCAACACTCGTATGAACGCAACTCCAGAACATGAGTTCCTAAGCATTTACCGGCGCTACGGTTCCATCGGTGCCCTCGGAATTCGATTCCGGGCACCGGTTCAAAAGTTAGAAATTCCCGCTCGTTCGTTCACTGAACGTACCCGAGCCAAACTTCGGAAATTGATTCCGGGCACACCAGGCCTCGGAATCAGGTGCCGTCAGAAACCGCGCTCTTGTAATATTCCAAAGAAAAATAAGAAAAAATTTCCCTTGAATTTTACGGGTCTTTACAGAATACCAGATTTTCCAGAAATGTGGTACATGATCCTATTTATGGGAGGATTGCGACCGAAGATTGAGAATAGAGTTTCGACTCATGAACCGGCTAATAAAAATAGGATGGTTTCCTTAGCCAGGAAAATTGAATGCAAATTGATTGGAGTGGGATTGCTTCGTGGAAAATCTTTAACAACACCTTTACCACGAAGGGCATTGCCACCGGTGCCTGTTACTTCTGCTCCTAAGTACACAGTGGAAAGGAACAGAAATGAGGATGAAATAAGGAGAAATGGGGTTGGGAACAAGTGGAATGGTGTTAAACCCATTAATCGACAAGAAAGAGAGGAACGAAAACTTAAGGGACTCTGTTTTAGGTGCGGATAGACATATACACCTTTACATCGATGTCCAAATAAGAATCTACAATTATTGGTTTGGGAAATGGAGGAGCAGGAAGGTGGGGAAGAAACGGGAGAAGAACAGAATATGGAAGAAGAGAAAAGAGTGTTAGAAATAGTCGCAGAAGATGAAGCAGTAGAGTTCAGAAGTATGGGTGAAAGAAGAGCAAAATCTTTACTTTTTGCTGGAAGGATTTCAGAAATACCGATGGAAGTACTTGTGGACAGTGGGGCAAGTCATAACTTTGTTTCCAAAGTCCTTATTATGGCGGTATATCTTAAAATAATTCCTACACAGCCATATGGGATCAAATTGGGAGATGGAAGGCGTACAATATCACAAGGGGTGTGTAGAGATATTGTTATAAATATGGGAAACAATTCCTTCAAGATTGAAGCCTTTATTTTTGACATCGGGGGTCCGGATGTGGTTTTAGGGATGAAGTGGTTAAAAACTCTGGGGTATGTATTAACCAACTGGAGTCAGAAGAATATGGAATTCGTGTAGGAGGGAACTAAAATTAAGCTGCAGGGATTAACTGAAAAAGAAGTCAGACCTGAAAGTTTACAGTTGGTTCGACAAGAAAGGGAAGTTGATGTTGAGGGCTGGATATGTAGAAGTGAAAGAAAAGAGTAAGAAGGAACAACAACAGTTGGGAAAATTACTGGGACAATTCCAGAAACTTTTTGATGAACCCAATGGGCTGCCGCCTAACAAAACTACAGATCATGCTATTCCTTTAATTGAAGGAGCAACACCGGTTAACATGCGACCATACAAGATAACACATTATTTGAAGGATGAGGTAGAAAAACAAGTAGCTGAAATGCTAGTTAAGGGAATCATCAGGCATAGTAATAGCCCATTCGCTAGTCCCATTATTTTAGTAAAGAAAAAAAATGGGCAGTGGAGGTTATGTGTCGACTATAGGGCTTTGAACAAGTTAACAATTCCCGATAAATTTCCAATCCCTGTTATTGAGGAATTGCTAGACGAGCTTCATGGAGCAAGATATTTTACTTAAGTTGGATCTCACTTCCGAATTCCATCGGGTTAGGGTACGGAAGGAGGACATTTAGAAAAAAGCTTTTAAGACCCATGAGGGATATTATGAATATCTCGTCATGCCATTTGGGTTATTGAATGCCTCGACTACTTTTCATTCAACTATGAACCAAGTATTCAGACCGCTCCTAAGGAAGTTTGTACTAGTTTTTTTGACGACATATTGATATATAGTTGTTCATGAATGGAACATCTTTGACACTTAGAAGTTGTGTTTCAATTTTTACCATCAAATCATTTGAAGGAAAATCAGAAAAAATGTTCTTTTGCTCAACCTACAGTGGAATATCTTGGTCATATTGTTTCTTTTGAAGGGGTAAAGATGGATCCCAAAAAGGCGGCCTGTATTGAGGAGTGGTCCCGACCACAAAATGCGAAGGCAGTGTGTGCTTTTTTGGGGTTGACCGGTTAATACAGAAAATTTATTGCCAGATATGGAAAAATTGTTGCGGAAACGCCGGGAGTTGTAGCGACAGAAATGGTGAAACATAGAAGAGTAAAAGGGAAAAAAAAGAACGAACAAGAACACAACGATTTACGTGGTTTGGGAATAATTCCTACGTCCACAGAGGCATAATATTCACTAAAATCGGGAGCACAATTACAGAGTTTTTCAGGTAAGAAACCCTAGTCCGAAATGAGTTACAAATGGAGAAGACGATCCACTGTTCCACCAACTGCACATGAAGTCCGCGTCGTTACAGTGAAAGGTGGTCACCCAAGTCAAAAGTGCTACAATGACTGCTGGTTGGAAGTCCAAAAGGCTACAGTAAAGTTGACTCCAAAGTCCGCACTGCTGCAATGCTCTGTCGGTGTCGGTCGGTTAGCTCTGCTACAATGTCAGAGATGCTACAGTCTGAAAATTTGGGCTGGGGCCCTTCGACCCCTGGACCCCCGGAGCAGGATCGCGTTGCCCCTTGCAACCCCCAACGAGCTCACCGCAGAGCTCGACCCCGCAAAAGTTGCGGGCCGGTGCGCAGTACGAGCCGCAAGTATTCGGCCCAACCAGATCGGGCTGCACCAATCCAACAAAAATAGCCAAGTTGTTGACAATGTTAACTCGGAAAGATGGATTTGAATGGAATGACAGTGCAGAACGTGCCTTTGAAGAGTTAAAACACTGCATGATTTCAGCTCTATTGTTAGTAGGGCTCTTGGAGATGTAAATTTGTCCAAGTCAGTTTATGAGAAAGAAATTATGGCATTAATATTGACTGTTAATCATTGGAGGCAATACTTGTTGGGACATCATTTTGTTGTATATTCAAATCATAAGGCGTTAAACATTTAATTTCCCAGCAAATACATACTCTTAATCAACAGTGTTTATCTAAACTACTTGGCCTGGATTTTGAGGTTGTTTACAAACCAGAAAGGGTAAATCAGGCTGCAAACTCTTTATCTCGAGAGGACAGAAGAACAAAATAATTGTGAAACGCCAACTCTACGTCTATTTTCAGCCATTTCTGCACCTCTTTGGTTAGAACTGGATCAAGTAAAATCCGAGCAGCAGGATCCAGAATTAAAAGAGAGATTATATCTACTATTGAACTTCAGTCAGATGTCAAATCCAAATACCAAGTGCGAGCAGGAATATTATATTACAATGATCGACTGGTTCTTTCCAAGACCTCACCTCTTATCCCAATTTTTTTACAATATTTTCACTCTTCTACAGTGGGGGGCATGCGGGGTATTATAGGACTTATAAAAGACCGACATGAGGATTATATTGGAAGGGAATGACTCAAAGCTTTTTAAAATATGTATGAGAATGTGATACCTGTCAGCGCCAAAAATATTTGGCACAGTTACCGGCCCTTACCTATACCCGAACAAATTTGGGAAGAGATTTCGATGAATTTTATTTCCGGTCTTCCTCACTTTCAAGGATTTGATGTTATAATGGTGGTAGTGGATAGACTATTCAAATATGCTCATTTTGTTTTACTCCAACACCCATATACATCTAAAATTGTGGCTACACATTTTGTTAATGAGACCGTTCGATTACATGGATTTCCCAGCTCTATCATTAGTGACCGTGATCCTTTGTTTGTTAGTAATTTCTGGAAAGAGTTATTTCATTTGGAGGGTACAACTTTGAAAATGAGCTCATCCTACCATCCACAAACGGATGGACAAACAGAGGTTGCCAATAGATGTCTTGAGACTTATTTGAGGTGCTTTGGTTCTGAGCGACCATTGTCCTGGGCACAATGGTTACCTTGGGCAGAATATTGCTACAACACCACATCTCATTTAGCCACCCGAATGACTCCTTTTGAGGCCGTTTATGGTCGACAACCACCAGCAGTTCACCGATTTATTCCAGGAGAAACACTTGTAGAATCAGTGCTGCAGGCTTTGGGTGACCGGGATTCCATACCAGTACAACTTCGACAAAATCTTTTCCGAGCTCAACAATTAATGGTTCATTATGCTAATAAGCGTAGACGGGAAGAACAATTTGATGAGGGTGATATTGTTTATGTTAAATTGCGTCCTAATGTTCAGACCCCAACATCTAAGAAAGTTTGTCCCAAACTTTCTGCTCGATATTATAGTCCTTACCCAGTTTTGTCTTCGCTGGGAGCTACTGCTTACCGCCTCTCCTTGCCGGAAGGAACTCGCATACACCCGGTGTTTCACGTTTCTCCCTTGCCGGAAGGAACTCGCATACACCCGGTGTTTCACGTTTCTCAACTTAAAAGGGCAATTGGAAATCATCCGGTTTAGGAAACTTTACCAGAAGTTGTCGAAGGACTGGTCTGTCAAGCTATTCCTGGTGAAGTATTGGCTTATAAAACCCAGCTTGGTTCATCGAAGGGTGTATGTTTGATTCAGTGGCAAGGATTACCTACAGAGGAGTCTACTTGGGTGGATACTTCCTTTTTTCCTTGAGCAGTTTCCAGAGTTTCACCTTGAGGACAAGGTGAATTTTAAGGAGGGGCGAATTTTTAGCCATGATGAGCCTGGGCCTGTCAATCGTGATAGTAGGCCTCCCCTTCTTTATACTTATCAGAGGGGTAAAGCCCATTAGAAGTGCTGATGTGGCAGAAGTTTAATTAGGTGCTGACGTGGCTGGAGAACTCCTTATAAAAGGTTTCAGGCAGTTCTGGAGAGGCATTCGGGAATGTAACCGATCGGGCGGGAGCAGGACTGGAGTGGAGAAGTGGTTTTTTTCTAGGCGACTCCAGGCGGATCATCATCATCTTCTTCCACTTCTTCTCGGTTGGGGACCGAGTTCGAACAACTATAAAGATATGATTTAAATTCATTCTGTGTTGTTTCCTTTTCCATTCCAAAGAATGTAATAGCGCAATAGCATTCAATAAATACAATTGCGGAGGTTCTGTTTCTTGTAATCTGTTACTATTTGCTTCTTCCTCACCTGCTGTGTTAACTGTTGAGTTAGGCAAGTAATTCCCCAACATACTGTGTGCACACGACTCCAAACGGCTTGTCGGCTAATCACGGTGAGCGACAATCACCAACATAGTACCTAAGCCACATCTTCTGGCACTTCGTGCCCCTGCGGCCGTGTCGCTCAAACTGATGGTCAATACCATCCAATATCACTCTGGCCATGCCCGTAACTTGACGAACTCGCCGCCTCAATCCGATGACCATGTTGCCAACCGGTGGTCAACATCACCTAAGTGCTCGGGCCAAGCCCAACCCGACGACCCAAGTGGCCTCAAACCTAATGGTCAACACCATCTCAATCCTTGGGCAAAGCCCGTCCAGTTATCATGGAACTCACAAGCAATATAAATAATTTAAACAGTCGATTTATTAATTAACACACTCGGCCCAACCACCCAAGTGGTCTCAAGCCCCATACCCGGCTTGGTCATGGAAGCAAAGGCTAGGGCATGCTTAGAGTCATCCCACATGGTCTCACATTTAATTTAATGGTAAGACGTTAATTAATTAGGGTCTCGCTCAAACTACCCAAAGGTGCGCTCATGGTCGCACCCCCAAAACATCCGATAAATCACGGAGAATGATAATCACCACCTACCTCGTGTTGGTAGACGTTTGCTTGTCCGATATCGACCTTTAACTCAAGTCGATTTGGAAGAAATTGGTGTTTTAGACAAACGCCCTGAAAATAGGGTAAAACGGCTCGCACAGATTTAGCGCTCCGTAAGGCGAGAGCAAAGTGAAGGAGAAACAAGAGGATTAAAGCCCTTACTGATGTGGTTCCAATGCACCCGATGACAGTTGATTCGGAGCTCAGATGAAGAATTGAGCTCAACATCTAAGATGAGGAGAGGAGCTCCATGACTCCTAGAGGATGAGGTCGCGTGAAGGAGAAATAAAGGAGGAAGAAATAAGAGGGGCAAATGGGTAATTTCCCACTTTTAGTGGGCCGCACGGTTAGCGTGCACGATTTGGCTAATCGTGCGGTAGCCTCTGCCCAGAGCTCCACCTCGCACGACCATGACACACGGTTTACCAAACTGTGCGCCGGTCGTGCAAATCCCCTATGCTAAAAATTGCAGAGGTGCCACACGGCTGTGCGCCCCCTCCTGCACGGTTTGACAAACTGTGCACTGAGTGCCCAGAGGGCTGCACGGTTTCTCCTAGGAGGCCGCACGGTTTGTTCAAATCGTGCGCCTCAGTTTGTGTACTCCGGAAAGTTGGGTGTTTGGCCTCCGACGCACCCGAAACTTAACTGAAACCCCGAGGCACTACCCAAGCCTCAAAACCCAACCAAAAACAAGGTCTAAAGTCTAAGGAACTCTCAGAATTTAGTTCCGATAATCAAGAAAAGAGTTGGTCTACCCACCAAACCCCAAAAATTTCAAAACGAGCAAGGAATTCGGCCCGTTTCAAAAACCTTGAGACGTTACAATCTCCCCACCTTAACATAGCTCGTCCCCGAGCTATAAAGCAAAACCCGAAGATGGTACCAAATATATACATCCCGTTCAAAACTAACCCGGTCTACCCCGGTCATCAAGTCAATTGTAAACTCTCTCAAGGCGCTCCCCACCTTTGGAGTTACTTACTCCGGTCGCTTCTTGACCCAAAACTCAAATAAAACCGATGATCCACCGACCATCCCCGGACTGAAAGTCCTCCCGTGACGCATTGTCACTCCCGCACCTCATCAGGTGTTTACATCATGCTCATGTCATATCTAACACTCATTAAATACCACATCTCATCAGATGCCCGCCTCATGCCCATATCGCACCGGGCACCTATGAGGTCCAGTATACCATCGGATGCCCCTAAGAAGTCCTGGTGCCTCGCACTTCACATAGAGCCCACATTGCAACGATGCCCAGATGGCCACACACCTCAAGTAATCCCGCATCGCATCGATGCCCAGAGAAGATCTCGGTGCCATGCACCTCATATATACATATTACATCCGAGCAGATGCCAACCTACTAACCAGCGTCTGGTTAGTCCAAAAGTACATCCCCTGCACCTCGTGCACCCAAAACAGGCATGCCTTTAAAAAGGGCCATGTCAAAATAAAACAAAACCCGGTCACGCCCACAACGTACCTCTAATCATCGTTGGCTCACCAACCTGCTCTGACCTTGACACCTTAACAGCATGCACCTGGCCTGAAGCCCGACTGCCTAAAGCTTGACCTCCTTGCGGTACTGCACCAGCTGACGGCCACTGACCCCACTGCTGGGTCCTGCTATCTTTGCCACGACCTCCGCGTGCAGTTGAATCTCGACTACCAGCTCCTAGTACCGTTCTCGGTCCAACCTTAGAACCTTGAGTTTGCCCCGGTCCTTGACTGCCGGCTTTCTGAGAAGGCCTCTTGCAGAACCTCTCGAGATGCCCGACCTGGCCACAAGCTCGACACTCCTTTGGTGCCCGATTGCACTGCATCCACACATGTCCCAACTGTCCGCATTGGAAGCACACCGTCAAAGACCCACTCCTCGGTGGTCTACTCGATTCTTTGGCCTGAACGCCCTATTGAGACCCATCTCGACCTCGCTTCCGGCTGTCTGAAACATCGCCACTGAAATCACCTTAAGCCGTCACCCGAATCGAATATGACAGGTCTGTCAAATTGCCCTCGGCTATCAGCGTCTGGTTCACCACCTCTGAGAATGAGGTCAACCTGAAGATTTTTACCTGCTCCCGAATGGCGTGCCATAAACCATCCTTGAAACGCCTCACCCTTAAGGGGTCATCGCCCACAATACCGGGTGTGAAACCAGACAACTCAATGACGGTAGGTGCATAGTCCATAACGGACATGTCTCCCTGCTGTAGGCTCAAGAACTCCCGAGCTCTCTCTGCCCTCAGCGTCTTAGGGAAGAAGTGCTCGAAGAACCTGGTCTCAAAGTCCTTCCAATCCAGTCCCTCGTGTCTCCCCACCTGAATCTGTACGTCCCACCAGCGCTTTGCCTGTCCTCTGAGCATATAGGTCGCCAGCTTCACCCTCCGGCCTAGGGGTGTCTCAAGTTGCTCGAAGGTGGTCTGTACCGACTTGATCCGGTTCTCAGCTGCCTGTGGTACCCTCACCCTGAAATAGCAGTGGGTGTTGCGACTGGAACTCTCGGGTCAAGTACGACATGGAAGGCTTCGCTCCCTAAGCTTCTTTGTTGATACCCTGGATGACACGTACCAGACCCACTCTGAGCTGCTCGTCAAGCCACGACCCAAAAGCTATCAAATCCGACGGCTGTCCCTTCTGTACCTGAGCCTGTACTTGCGGCTCATGATCCGCCTGACCCTCTGGGGCCTCATCCCGACCCTCAGGGGCTTCAACCTATGCACACTCCTGCATCACCAAATCACCGCCCTCCTGATGCTCCATCGAAGCCCGTCTAGGTGGCATCCCGTTGAATACCAATAACATGGTCAGACAACCATAATAATATATATAACGCAGATAGAGAAGACAATAACAGACAACACAATCTCACTACCCTTACCCCCCATCGCAACCACGTTTCATGACATTCGGCCTCATGGCCCCTTACCCGCCCGTATCAGAGCCAAATATCACTTATAAATCCGGCCTCATGGCCCCTCGCTTACCCATAACAGAGTCAGGCGCGACATAACATCCGAGGTAGCTGAGTAAGATGCTACCAAAGAAGGCTATGCAGGAAAACACTGTCTAGCTTCATTTGTTGGCATTTTAAACAGTTCACCCTCAGTCATCCCCTATAAGAGCCAGACCCATTCATATATATCTCATATCACAAGCATTACACACAAATTTCATTGGAACCACATGCCTGAGTTGTTTGAGTAGAATGCCACCAATGAGAGGTTAGCCATGAAAACACTGCTTAACTTCCTTTGTTAACACTTTAAACTACTCAACTCCTCTTAGCGCAATCCAGGTTCCGACAATCACAAACATTTTATCACGACGCATTTATATATATATATATATCATCCTATGTGCCTATCAAGAAAACATAACAAAACTTTCCTTGCCATACCGGGCCAAGGGTTCAAAATCCTCCCTTGCCACACTAGGCTAAGGGTCCATGTCACACCAGATAACAATCACACCTAAGTGCGCCACTCGAGATGGAAATCAAAGCAACTGTAACAAGGGAAAAACAAAACAATTCCAGCCGAAAGAAAAGAAGAGCATTTGGTACCATTAGTAGCCAGCCGAACGCTGCTACTAATTCCCAGTCATGAACTGCTCTGATGCCATTTGTAGCGCCTTGATCCGGTTTTCCACTCAAACAGTGCTTCGGTCCGGTTGGCCACTGGGCCTTAGGCGGGCCTCTCCGTACGCCAAAGGCTGCTGACTAACAACGAAGATGTAAATGAGTGATAGTGGGGAGACTGTACCCTCAGATGGTATTAATAATAATGGTCAATATAAATATAAAGCAGAGGAAAAGAAAGACCATTAGATGATGGGCACCAGTAACCCGCCGTAGCGGAAGCAATATTATATAGTAGCGAAAGCAAATAATAAACCAATCACATCATTTGTAGAATAAAACATCTCAAGATACCATTTATAGCTAAACATGCATCAAAGTTAGGTCATACAAGACAATAATAAAAAGGGTCGCCCATGTCCGACCTCAGTACAAACATATAAGCATGCTGATACAAAAGAAAGACTCAAAAAAAACTCCAGTTGATGCAGGAACCCAAAGGCCCTTGCCATCCATCCCACACAAAAGGTCCGACATGATCCCTAAGATCCAGCTCCTGAGCTCCGTCTCTTACCTGATTGCAATTGCATAAAGTCTACACGCATCCTGAAGGGCCTGTTTAGGGTGTGAGAATAATCTCAGTAGTCCACCACCAACGTGCGCCTATCTTACATCTGTGATAAAGCACGTGTCTCTAAAAAGATTAAGCAGCACAAACACGTCATATAAATAAACACGATTCCCTTGTGCTCAACAGCCATAAGGGTGCAATCACCTGCTTTGGCTATCGTTGGTATAACGGTAACGAAGAGGATCCTTAGCATATAGCCCAGGGCATCTCCTGATGAAAATCAACCCAGGTGAACCCTTGGGTTCCACCTCTATTAGAATCACCCGACACCTTGTGTCCAAAACAATAGTCGACGTCCCGAAGGCACGTCCAAATAAGCACCTAGTCCCTCGTACCTCAGCTCATAGAATCCCCATCGGCTCAAAGCTCGATGTCTGAGGCACAACGATGTCTGCCCTCCGATGATAGCACCGTAGGCTCAATGGCCAACATCCCGAGGAATGGCGATATGTGTCCTCTCAAATAATCCTAGCCCAACGGCCTCAAGCACGACGAGTCTCAGCCTCTAACCGACAGTCTCATCACCGTCAACTGATGGCTCTTCACCATCCCCATGACTTTCTACGACAAACACCTCCAACCAAACTGGTGGTCAACACCATCCTAAGCCGCATCTAACGGAGGTCTCTACCCACACGAGTGGTCGACATCACCTCATCATCCGAGTCTTACTGTGTGCACACGACTTCAAATGGCGCGTTGGCCAATCACGGTGAGCGGCAATCACCAACATAGTACCTAAGCCACATCACCTGGCACCTCGTGCCTCTGCGACAGTGTCGCTCAAACTGAACACCATCCAATATCACTCGGGCCATGCCCGCAACCTGACGAACTCGTTGCCTCAATCTGACGACCATGTCGCCCAATCGGTGATTAACATCACCCAAGTGCCCGGGCCAAACCCAACATGATGACCCAAGTCGCCTCAAACCAGATGGTCAGCACCATCTCAATACTCAGGCCAAGTCCGTCTAGTTCTCATGGAACTCACAAACAATATAAATAATTTAAAAAATCAATTTAATAATTAACACACCCGGCCCAACCGCCCAAGTGCTCTCAAGCCCCATACTCGGCTCGGTCATGGAAGCAAAGGCTAGGGCATGCTTAGAGCCATCCCACATGCTCCCACATTTAATTTAAAGGTAAGGCGTTAATTAATTAGGGTCTCGCTCAAACTACCCAATGACACGCTCAAGGCCACACCTCCAAAACATCTGATATATCACAGAGAAAGATAAGCACCACCTACCTCGTGTTGGTAGACGTCAGTTTGTCCGATTCCAACCTTTAACTCAAGCCAATTTGGAAAAAATTGGCGTTTTAGACGAACGTCCTGAAAATAGGGTAAAATGGATCGCACAGATTTAGCGCTCCATATGATGAGACCAAAGGGAAGGACAAGCAAGAGGATTAAAGCCCTTACCGATGCTGTTTCAACGCACACGACTGTTTATTCGGAGCTTGGATGAAGAAATGAGCTCAACAACTAAGAGGAGAGGAGCTCCACGACGCCTAGAGGAGAAGGTCACGCGAGTGAGAAAGAAAGGAGGAAGAAATAAGAGGGGCAAATTGGTAATTTCCCACTTCTAAGTGGGCTGCACGGTTAGCTCGTACGGTTTGGCTAACCGTGCACAGCCCGTGCGGTAGCCCCTGCCTAAGGTTCCACCTCGCACGACCATGACGCACAATTTACCAAACCGTGTGCCGGCCGTACGAATCCTCTCTGTTAAAAATTGCAGAGGTGTCGCACGGCTGTGCGCTCTCTCCTGTACGGTTTGACAAACCGTGCACATAGTATCCGGAGGGCTGCATGACTTCCCTTGGGAGGCCGCACGGTTTGTTCAAACCGCGCGCCTCTGTCTGCGCACCCCAGAAAGTTGGGCGTTCAGCCTCCGACGCACCTGAAACTTAACCGAAACCCCGAGGCATTACTCGAGCCTCAAAACCCAACCAAAAACAAGGTCTAGAGTCCAAGAAACTCCCAGAATTTAGTTCCGATAATCAAGAAAAGAGCTGGTCTACCCACCAAAACTCCAAAAATTTCAAAATGGATGAAGAATTCGACCGCTCCAAAAACCCGGGACGTTACACTCCCTCACTGCTCTCGAGTTTCGATTTGTCCCTGCTTGTCTCGCTGATGGCAACTCCTGGTCGCAGCTCAGCCTTCAAATTATTTCCAGCGACGTGCGCGTGATTGCTGGAGGAAGAAGACGGGACCTTCCACGAAATCCATTTTCGTTTTTTCGTTTTCTTTTTGTTGTTTTTTCCTTCCATTTTTCAAGTACTTTTTTCCATGTCTACTGCTTTCAAATTATTTCCTTTTTATGCGTATACTGGGACTTTTTTTTTTCATTATGTTCTTCCTTTTTTTTTTTGTGTTTGGAACTTTATTTTTTTTGTGTTTTTATAATCTGTTTTTAAAATATTTCTATTTCTATTTTATTTTTTTTATAATTTTTATGAGTATAACGAATTATGATTGAACAGTTCAAGTATATTTTTTCTCGCATCCTTTTTAATTAAAGACAATCATGTAATAATATTAATATGTTATTATTTTTGTATGTGACATGATGTATAAAATATATGTAGGGGATTTAAAGTACTCTTTACGATCCCGATCTGATCCTACGAGTTATGATCTCACCCTCTGTTACGATTCTAGGGTAGGATCTAGATTCTGATAACCTTGGATTTAATGTGTATATTAGTTGTCAGGGAGAGGGCTGTTCTGTTAGTGGGAGTGGGAATTAGTTGTCAAGGGCAGCTTTGTATTTTCCTATAGATAGTGGTTGGGGGTTGTCGGTTGTTGGTTGTTTGGCCGGAGTATTAAACAAGGTAGTAGGCTGTGGTGGAGGGTTACGAATCATTTTGGGCATTTCAGCGTGGTCGCTGGGGAGCCGGACCTTGAGAAAGTATACAACAATTACCTTTCCGGCTCAAAAGAGATGGACATCTAGGAAGTTTTTCCACACCCGAGCCTTTTGAACAGCCCGGAGAGAACCCCTTGCTACCTTTTTAATATCAAAATCTTTAGCACCAGATTTCCCTGGACAAAAATATAAAAAATGCGCTTTCCAGGACTCTTTCAATTGGTGTTCACTTCATTTTCCGATTTAGCAAACTGGAGAGTCACGGTGTAATCTAAAATATCTGAGTGAATTAGCAGAGAGATGTGAAGTCTGGAACAACTTTGGGTCTAAAGTATTTGTAAATTGAGACAGTGAAGAACTTGTGTACTGAGGGTTGTTACTTCCTATAAACAAACTAACATTCCTAACTGCCCATGGGCTAGATTCGGTCACAAAATATGAAATCTGGGGGCCACCTCACTGAATTGCAGAATCTTATTCTGTCCCAGGAAGGCCCACCAGCAAAACACCTTGAGGAGGACGGGCATCCAATCGCACATATTTGGCAGGCTTCTTAAGAAATTTCACAATTTCCTCCAGCTCCTTCTTTGCCTTTTCTACCTTCTCAACCTCAACCGAGGTGACTGTTTCTCCATGTTTTGAAGACTTTGATGCACCAGGCCTGCAGACTTGCGATTTCTGATCCGAGCAGTCGTGTGCTTAGGAAAACTCACAGGAAACCTCTGGAGATAACCTGCAAGCTTGGAAAACATTAAACAGACCTAACTTAAATGGAGCCTGCAGCTCCCTGGACGGTGATGGTTTCCTAGTCTTCACATTGGTTCCTGGGAGTCTCTGCCCACGACAATTGCTGAGTGTGTTGAACACAGATCCTGTAGGTAATCCGCTCCTCCTGGGCAACCCAGCTGCTTCGGCGCCCTCACTGTAGCCTTTCTCTACTGTCACAGCAGCCAATGGCTGCTCAACCTGAGTTCGCATGGACCGTGGAAGAGGCCCTGGCGTTGCTCGGACAGGTTTCCTCAAAGAATTAGAGAAATGGCAGGCTCCAATGTGTGAGCAGCAGTACAGCAGGACTTGTCTGCTAAACTCTCTCCACTTGTGTTGCGGGCATTGCTCCCTGCACTCGACTCGCTACATACTCCTAATAGTCGAATTTCCTGAGCTAAAACGTCTTCCGCCACACTATGCTCTTCACGGCTCGAGCTTGGGAAGGTAAGGAGATTTTCCTCTTCCGCGAACTCCAACAAAGACCACAAGCTCCTTGAACACTTCTCCTTGCTGCGAGTTGGATGGTTCTAGAGAGCGTTCCCCTCTCCTCGGCACTGCTTACAGCAGTGCTGTGTTTCCAGAAAATGCTCGACCATTCTTGCCTCTTGTCAACCTTTCAATGGTCGTCTAGCTGTGATCGTGTCTCTCAGCTGCAATCGTGTTTTCCAACAGCGAATGTGGACTCTCAATGAAAGCACTAAAATGTCAGAACTCCAGCTAACCAAGGACCGTGCAAAATAAACTTATTAGAGAAATGAGAACTTTCAATCTGTATCATTCCTGTGCTGAACAACAGTGTTTGAAATTTGTAGTAGAAGGAGATGGAATAGAAGAAGAAGATGAAGAGAGCTCTCTGCAGGAAGATCACTCCCTGGAGCCTTGGTCGAGACCTCCCAAGGTCGGACCACCTAGCTAGCCAAGCTGAAAATGCTGATTTGATTTGTAACCCTCCCCTACAAGCCACCCCTCCTATTTAATAGGCCCAACCACTACCAACAACTAATAAAGGAAACGCCAACACTGCCCCTAGGCTTATTCACTTCTACCTGCCCCATACACACACAGCCCTTATACGGATTGCCCTCACCCCCACAATCCTAACAGAAAGTGTAATGAATGAATGAATGTGATGAACTCATGCTGCACTCTCACAGGTTCAGTTCAAAGAAGGGATCCTGCAGCCTCCGGAGATCAAGTCCAATGTGTTGCCGAATGATGTGGACTTGTTTGGGCAGAGACTGGACTTGTCTCCCATCCAGCAGGCCCTTGGCCCTCTGTCGGAGTTTGTAGCTGGTCTCTCTCGTGGCATTTCGGGTCAACCGCCTCTCAGGATTTCCATTCCGGGTGAGCGTTCCAGATCCTGGCTCCTCACTACTTATCTCGATGAGGATCTTCGAATATCGAGAGGGGATGGTGGGCTTTTTGTTCTGGTTAAAGAAGGAAGTCCTCTGTTGATTCAGTAGTGCAGGTGGCTCGATGATTCATCAGGCCCAGCTCTTATTTCTCAGGGCACTTTGTCATAAAAAAATGGTGCTGAGAGAGTTTCCAATGCGTTGGCAAGGTACACATTTTTAATGGCTCTCTGCATGATAATCCCCTCTGTATTATTGTATTATTGTGCAATGCTGCTGTCCCTGTCTTCAAAATCCCTTGTGTTGGCTGACCTATAAAATCTAGTGGCTTTCCTGGTGCCAATTGCTTGACGTTTTAGTGCTTGTTTGATGTTATTGTTTGGAAGGAATGCAAAACCAAAGAAGATAATGCCTATTGCGACTAGAATCTCTCTTTATCACTTTTTCAAGACAACACATTATATAAAAATCCAAGAAATCTCAGCCATACATTTGTGTAGAGGGGATTGCAATTAACAAATACTCGAATGGTCTTAGAATATTCAATATTGTGACAAATACTCTACTGGACTGGCTTTTTTAAAATCCATTATGATCTCTCTTAACTTCGATACCTAGAAAATAATGTAACGGACTGGTATCATTTATCGATCATTTGGAATTCAACTTCTAAATGAACAACTTTAATTTCTTTGCTTCACTTATTACTATAATATCATAACGTAAGTTTCACCCTCCTAAAAGAGTAGCCACACATGAAAACTTCTAAATGAACACTTGAAAATTTTAAAACCCTAACCCATCAATGTTTGTTTCAAATTGTCAAACCATGCTTAAGGGGCTTGACAAAGGTCAAATTGGGCCTTTTGCATTGCACTAACATAATTTGATCGATTGAGCAATCTTTACCAGTTGTAACCATTAACCCTAACCTAACTATTGAAGGCATGGTTATAAAACCATGATACACTGTAAAACCATGATGCACTGTATTTCTAAGATTTACTAACCCATGAATAGATTTCAGAAGCATTCTTTGGCAAAGCCATATAAATTAGAGTTAGAATTCCCATATATTTGATACCTAAGGGCTTTACATCATGTTTCTGTTGCAAAAATGGTTTTTTCTTCTTCTAACGGATCCATCACACTATCATTTGTAACTACATTATAAGTATTTTCATAACCCCACTCAATAATATCTCTAATGATGCAATATCTACAAAGAACGTGGTTGGACTTTTGGTACGATCGATATTCTATATATTTGAGTGACAACTCAATTGTTGTCACAATAGAGCCCTATATGACTCACTATTAAGAACTCTAGTTCAAGTATGATATTCTTAATCCAAATAATTTCCTTCACCGTATATGATGTTGTAATGTATTTAGCTTCTGTTGTATAATTGATCATAAATGACTATTTGAAAGCCTTCCATCTTTCAAGAACACAAACCCTTATTGAGACCTCAAACTGCCATTATTAGTTTAGAAACCATCATCTGTGTAACCCTTTATGATTACCTCTTCCTCACCTCTAAAGACTAAGAATACATTATTAGTCTTTCTCGAATGGTTAAGGATATTTTTTACTTCAACCCACTAACTTTCACCTGGGTTTAATTGATACCTAGTGGTTATACTTAAAGCATACGAGATGTTTGGACATGTACACAACATGATGTATATGATATACTTTGTTATTGAAACATAAATAACCATTCTTATGTACTCTTTCTCTATCCATAGATGGACATTAATTCTTCATAAGACTCTTTCCATGTAATACTAATATAGACCCCTTTTTGGAATCTCCATGACAATCCTCTTAATTGTTATGAAACATTATTAATGGATGTCATAATTATGACAATAACGACGACTCCTCAATTCCAAATTAATTTCCTTCTTAATGACCAACCTTATATATTCTCAAACCATTGGTATTCTAGCCATTGGATTAAATATTGTAGGGATTAATCTCAACCGTTCGATCAGATCTCATGTACTCTAAATATGGTGATATGTTAATGAAATGAGATGGACTTCTGGCTCTACATTGTGTTCTATACTTCTTGTATTTCTTTTGTATTTGTATTTTCATTTGTTATTATCATCGTTATACGCAAATTTGACATTCGCTTTCTCAACGACGCGCTTCGCCTACGATCGATCTTACATTTTTGGTTTCGAAATGCTTCACGGTTTCAATCGGCGTTCGATAAATTTCACAACACGTTATCAGCACGATCGTATTCTTCGCATTGCGCATCGTGATGTCACTGTTTTCATCCCCATCATCGTCATAAGAAAAATCTCATAGGAAAAAGGTATGTCACATATTTTTATAAACATTCTTATTTTGACATACTCTTTAGCATGTGTATCGACTCCACTTATTCGAGGAGTTACGTCAAAAGGTGAATCTTATTTTATATTTAAGATATTGTTACATTTATTTTTTCCCTCTTGATAAATCTGAAAATAATATATGATTTTCTTAATCTTTTGTTGTGAGGAAAATAATGACCTCCTGAAGAGGTGTAACGACTCACAGTTAACAAATTTCACTTCATTCCTAGAAGAGAATGCGTTTGATTAATAACTGATGTGGTCAATGTCGAGACATATATCATTCATCAAATGAATAAAAAAACTACACCATTAGAAGTGGTTGAATGATGAACATCGCGTACCCGTTGTACGTCGAGCCGAAATTTGATGAACATCGCGTACCCGTCGTACGTCGAGCCGAAGTTTGATGAACATCGCGTACCTGTCGTAGGTCGAGCCGAAGTTTGATGAATATCGTGTACCCATCGCACGTCTAGCCGAAGTTTATTGATCATTGCGTATCCGTCGTACGCCGAGCTGAAGTTTGATGAACATCGCGTACCTGTCGTACGTCGAGCTGAAGTTTGTTGATCATCGCGTACCTGTCGTACGCTGATCCAAAGACCGCTAATCATTCCACAAACAATGAAATTTCATCTCACTTGTTCGTTTGTTCACTCTGAAGGTGACAAGTTTGATTATAATATATAAAGGCTCATAATGAAGATGATATTTACTTTGAATATTTGTAAATATTTGTTTTATTTCTTTTATCTTTCTTTTATTTCTTATAAAATGTTTTAGAGAAATTAAATATTCTTGATGAACAAGCGTAAATATATTATATATATATCAATCCCCCAAAGTGGATGAAATTAATGAAATTGGTGAATTGAATATTCATGCAATTGTCTTGAAGACACTATAAAACTCGAACAAATAATTTTATTCTATTCTCTGAAGTGAATGAGAATATTTATTGAAAACGATTTATTTCATTCCCCAAAGTGAATGCAAATATACCTGATTTTATTATAAATCAAGTTCGAGGTGAATATGATTTTGTGTGAATGATTATTGTGTTGTATTTGTTTATAACAAATAATAAAAATATAACCACCAAAAGTGGTTTGATGACAATAAATATTTACAGAGCACAATAAATTTTATGAATATTTATAAAATAATGCATTCCTGAAGGATGATATGAAAATAATGTCCTTTGACATTATATTGAAGAATATCTTCATTTATCATTTATTGTTCATGCAGCAACAATATCAAGGGAAACGTTATTATTTATCATATTCTTATGGATTATCAATACCATCTCATGTAATTCATTTATCCCATGCAGTGGATGTAGCTATTCCTGTAGTTCATAAATGAAATGATTGAATTACATTGTTTTGATAATCCGATATATATTATGAAAATGGTTTTACCACTTGAAGTGGTTAAATCAATGATCATCATAATTGATAAAATTTATATTTTATGCAAGATGATCATTATTGATAAATAATAAATTATCATTCATGAATCATGAAATCCGGTGAATGAATTCATTCCCCGATGTGAATGTAGTATTAATTACTATATCTCATTCCTTGAAGCGAATGAAATTATTCATGAAAAATTTGATATGATCGTGAATATTTGAGAGTTGATGAGGTTTGATCAAATGATTTATCCTTCATTTGATAAAGTGAATGTTGTTTATGAATTATTATTTTGGATGATGATAAGGTATGTGTTGTGAATCCAGAAGATTCTTCCACATTAGTTATCACTACTACATTCACTAGCTTCAAAAGATGTGGGGGATCCTATCCCAGGTAGATGTATTGTAAAATAATATTTGGGCCTGAAGTTCCAAAATATTTTGGCCAGAAGTTCTAAATTATGCAATAATCAGCTTGGTGATGGGCCTAACCTGTTATGATTATATTATGAATTCATCAACCACCATAAGTGGAAATTATAACGAAAAATATGAGTTTGCACAATGAAAGATCTTGGAGATCTTATATGCATCGATCTTGAAGCAAAATATTGACAAATATTATTTTAATTAAATGCTTCAAAAGAACTCATATATGTGTTATTATATGCTCATATAAGTACATTTACCGGTAGAGAAAATTAATTAACGACTCCAGAACGATGAATATATCCCTATCTGGTAGTACAAATTTTTAATGCTTTGTTATATCTGAAGTCTCAATGAGATATATGAATGATATTCTTGAAAATGAATATCATATGGAGACATTTGATAAAAGAGGTACCTCGATATGTAACAAGCATTCATAAAAGTGATTATAAAGAATTTGTTATGTACAATCGAATCAATAATGGTAAACCAGAAGTTTACTGGTCCCAACACTTTAAATATATGACATGATGGTTTAGTCTATCCAGGATCAATTATAATGAAAGATATTGATTCAAGTATACACGAGCATTGATTTATTGATAACATGGTAGACATCCATAAGGGGGAGAATGAATTTATTTAATGGATGCATGTCTACAAAATTATCAATGAATTTATTATCATTAATTCATTATGAATTCCCCCTGTATGATAATTTACCCTGAGGTACCCATTTTTGAGGTAAATTATTTATATCATTTGCAACTATTATGGAAATAAATTTCCCATATACTTATGAAGAAGTATATATGGGCGCGCCCACCTATCATGTGATCCATCTATATGAAAGATGCATCCACTAAATGATCACATGTGTTATTTGCTGCTGGTGAGTATACATTGCATGCTATGCATGTTGATTAAAATAAATACTGAGTATCATATATTATATGGTCCTGCAAAACCATTGACATGATGCTCCCAACACATACATGAATGTAAAGTGTTGAAAATCAATAGTCTAATTATACACACCCGAAGTGTGGTTGAACTGATTGTATAAAATCATTGTTCATCATGAGTAGAAAACAATAAATATATTGTCCCTTAAAGAGGAAAATAAATACGTCGACAACATTATATCTTTTTAGATATTGTCCCTGAAGTGACCCTGGTACGAAAAAAATTATGAGATCTCAATCAAATGTTTTGATGATATATTTTCTATGAATGCTTTTAAAACTCATTGATGACAATGGATTTTGACAGATGTCATAATAATTGACCAAAATTATTAAAGGAACTTATGAAATGTTCAACATATAAAGTTCTAGATTGATTATCCAAACTATCAAGACTATTGAATATCGATGATCTTATTAAAATAAATATTCTTCCTTGTATATTTGGATATTTATGAATCCCAGAAGGGTTCAAAATGCCTGAAGTATTTTCAAAATTATGAAAGTGTCACCCAATCTGATAAATTATTGGGTGAACTAAATAACATGTATCCATATTAAGTTAAGGAAGAATGTAAATTGAATTTATCATCACATGGTTTGTATGAATCATTGTATTCATCATATTATTAAGGTGTTTTGAAAAACATCTAAACTCTTGAAGAGTTTTCTAAAATCAATGAATTATTTGATCATGAAATTACATGAAATGTCCTTGTATTTTGAATTAATCATCTCGAAGATGAAATATTAAATTTTGGAATGGTTTTACCCTTAATGAATAATTAAATATCTTGCTTCCAAGAGTGATAGATTTCATACATAAGGGGGTGATGAAAAACATACTTATCCCAGAAGGATTAAATATAAATGCACATTTTATTTACCCTTGAAGGATATACTTGTACATGTGTAACAATAAATCATATTATGATGCAAGCTAATGTTCTTCCCTATTCATTGAAATCTAAAGGGTATAAGTTATTATTATTCCAAAATTCAAAACTGAATGTTTTGGTTATGAATTGATCATGGACATTCTATGAGTTAAATGATAATCATTATGAATGTGAGATGTAACTGTTGTTTTCTTTTTCCCTTAGATAAGTTTTTTCCGCTGAGTTTTCTTGATAAGGTTTTTAACGAGGCAACACTCTGGGGACTTGATGTTATTGTACTATTTTTCCCTAATCAAGTGTTTTCTCCTGAAGGGTTTTTCCTTGATGAGGTTTTTAATGAGGCAATCATACATCATAACATATATCCAAGAGAATGTTATAAATTATTATGGATATCTATAATTAATGAAAATTGTTGGTCTTCCCCATGAGTTGTAATTTTCAATGAGACCATTCATTATTAATTTTGGTCTTCCTCCCATGTCCTGAAGACATAATTAAATAATAGTATTAATTGATGTCCTAAAGACACCATTAAATTATATAATCAGGGGGAGTTGGGAAAGTTGTAGTCTTTTTCCCTTCATCAGGTTTTTCCCACTGGGTTTTCCTGGTAAGGTTTTTAATGAGGCAACATGACATGAAATTCTTTTATTTTGGCTTCACTTATTTTTCCCACAGGGTTTTTTTAAGTGAAGATTAAATAAGGTTCCATGAAATTATGACATCCAAGGGGGAGTGTTATGAAACATTATTAATGGATGTCATAATTATGACAATAATGATGACTCCTCAATTCCCAATTAATTTCCCTCTTAATGAAAACCTTACATATTCTCAAACCATTGGTATTCTAGCCATTTGATTAAATATTTTAGGGATTAATCTCAACCGTTGGATCATATCTCATGTACTCTATAAATATGGTGATATGTTAATGAAATGAGATGGACTTTTGGCTCTACATTGTGTTCTATACTTCTTTTATTTCTTTTGTATTTGTATTTCTATTTTTTATTATCATCGTCATACACAAATTCGATATTCGCTTTCTCAACAATGCGCTTTTCCTACGATCGATCTTACATTTCTGGTTTCGAAATGCTTTGTAGTTTCAATCAGCGTTTGATAAATTTCACAACACTAACAACAATATATGTGTTTTAACTCAATCTTTGAAACTCTTTGATCCTTCTTTATAGATCTCCATGCTCAATATATGTGGAACTTGAATTATTTTACACCCTTTCATTATCATATGAAATTTATAGGCATACACTACCATTTATGTTGATTTTCTTCTTGAAAACACATTTTCACTCTGAGTATATCCCTTTTAGATGGACCACTGAAGCTCAAAATTTGATTAGTTCACTTGAAATCTATCATAGATTATATGAAATTTATCATATATTTCATGGCCTTTAGCCAATTCTCAAAATTTCAACTCTTGATAGATTTTTGGTAGGAAGAAAATCCATCTTCTATGAGCATTAATTTATACAAATTCATATATCTCACCCCATTGATGAAAATTACCAGAACATTGAGGTTCTTATATAACATGATTCAATTTAGTTTCTATAACCTTTTATGAAACCGTATCATCTTCCTTTCAAGATCATTTTCTATTTGTTGGCCTTGATCTTCAAGATCATTAACAGAGGATAACTCATAATTTTACCTTTAAGTGGTTAATTATAATATTAAATTCACGAAAAACATGTATAAATAATATTTCTGAATTTTCAATTAATAGTAAAACCATGATACAATGTGTATTTATAAGATTTACAACCCATGAATAGATTTCAGAAGCATTATTTGAAAAAACATTATAAATTAGAGTTAGAATTCCCATTTATTTGATACCTAAGGGCTTTACATGACTTATGTTTCTACTGCACAAATGGTTTTTTCAGTGGATCAATCACATTATCATTTGCAACTACATTAAAAATATTTGTATAACCCATCTCAATAATATCTCTAATGACACAATATCTACAAAGAATGTATTTCGACTTTTGGTATGATTGATGTTCTTTATATTTGAGCGACGACTTAATTTTGTCACAATAGAGCTCTATACGACTCACTATATTAAGAACTAACCCTAGTTTAAGTATGAACTTCTTAATCCAAATAATTTACTTCATCATATATGATGTTGTAATGTATTTAGCTTCTGTTGTATAATCAATCATAAATGATTGTTTGGAACTCTTCCATCTTTCAAGTACACAAACCCTGATTGATACCTCAAATTTTCATTATTAGTTTAGAAACTAGCATCTCTGTAACCCTTTATGATTACCTCTTCTTCACCTCCAAAGACTAAGAATACATTCTTAGTATTTCTTGAATGGTTAAGGATATTTTTTTTACTTCAACTCACTGACTTTCACCAGGGTTTAATTAACACCTAATGGTTATACTCAAAACATATGAGATGTTTGGACATGCACACAACATGATGTATATGATATAATTTGTTATTGAAACATAAAGAATCATTCTTATGTACTCTCTCTCTATATTTATATATAGAAATTAACTCTTCATAAGACTCTTTCCACGTAATACTAATATAGAACCCATGGAGTTCCCCATGGAAATCCTTTACCAACAATATATGTATTTTGAATCAATCTTAGAAACTATTTGATCCATCTTTATATATCTCCATGCTTAATATATGTGGAACTTGAATTATTTTACACCTTTCATTACCGGATGAAATTTATAGGTATACACTACCATTTATGTTGATTTTCTTCTTGAAAATGCATTTTCACTCTATGAGTCTATCCCTTTCAGATGGACCACTCAAGTTCAAAATTTTATTAGTTCACATGAAATATATCATAGATTATATGAAATTTATCATATATTTCACAGTCTTTATCCATTTCTCATAATTGAAAATCTTGATATATTTTTGGTAGGAAGAAGATCCATCTTCTATGAGCGTTAATTTATATAAATTCATATATCTCAGCCCATTGATGAAAATTTCCAAAACATTGAGGTTCTTATGTAACATGATTCGATTTAGTTTCTATAACCTTTTATGAAACCGTATCATCTTTCTTTCAAGATCATTTATTATTTATTGGTCTTGATCTTCACTATGTTGAAGTTTCCTCCCACCGGTTCTGTGACACCCGCCTGTCACTGTAGATTTTTAATTTTATATTATTTTATTTTACCTTGGGATAATTTAAATTTCCATGAAGTTTTGGTTTGAAACTTGAAATTATGGGAATTTTCTTTCTCTACACTATTTGCACACATGATTTAGGTGAAACTATATAGTTACCCTTATGCAAGGAGGATTTTAGTTCATTTGTCCAGTGCATGGTTGGTCTGCACGGCTAACACATGATTTGGTCCAAACCATGCAACTTTTAGGGAAACTGTTCGAATCCCCTTTATGCTTGGAGTATTGGTGCATGAATTGCACATGGTTAGAGGAAACCGTGTGACAAGCATGATATGAGTTTGTAGTTTTTAGAAGAGGATTTTGACACAGTTGATGCACAATTATGAAACCATGCGACTAAATCATGCGATGCCATTTTTTTTAGGTAGTACCATCCACATGACCAACGCACAGTTTGAAAAACAGTGCGACCAAACAGTGCGGTTTACCCAGTTTTCACTTAAAAGTGAAATTCCACCTTTTCCCTTACATTTTTGAAAGATTGGGGGCCTCATCTTTCTCCACTCTTACTTCACCAAAGAATGTTTTGAAATGAAATTTCAAAGGTGTGAAATATCTTGACATTCTGAGTTTATTTTTTGAAAGCTCGGTTGACACTTTTAAAGAGTTGATTTCTAAAATTTGTGAAACCTCCAATTGAGCCCCGTTTGATTGCTATGACTTGCGACCCCTTAGGGGATGTTTAATATTTATATTCCTTTATATTATGCTTATGAATATATGTTACAGGTTATTTTTCGTGCGGGAGTGCATGAGGTGAGATGGGGTTTATTTCAAATTCTTATTATTTGTTCAATTTGATTGTTGTTTGCTCACCTCCATTTGACATGTCATGGGAGTCCTATGAGACTAGTAGGGTTTGGATAAGTGAAATCCCTAGTGTAATTGTGCTCTTTCTAGGGGGTTATTGCCCACATATGCCAAGTACTTTGGGGATGTATTACATGCCCATGGTAGCTTGAGCGCTCCTAGGATGGTTATAGGGCCCAACTAGTTCGACGAAACTACCAGGATGGAAAAGTTCATGAGTGTCAGATTGGGGTTTGTGTCACTAGTTTAGATCATGTTACTTGAGTCTTAGGATGTTTCCTATGATGTTTAGGTCCTTATCAGGATGTTTTAGGGGATTCAATCTCTTGGATCGTTTGTATTCCCCTAGTTTTCTTTGATCACATGACAACACTTCTTGGTTGAGTCTATTTTGTCACGTGTTCTTGATACCGTGGTGCCTAATTGTGATTGAATTTCCTGTATTGATTCTACCCACTTCCACCATGTATTTATTTCAGTTGTTTATTATGTATGTATGTTATTTTATCATTCCATGTTTTCTTGGTTTATTTATTTGTTTTTATTGCTTATTTATATTGATATCTGAGGGTAAAATCATTTCCAAGCGTGCATCCTTGAGACCCAGGCACTTGTTGTCAGCCTGTGGGGATCGGGAATTCCCTTCGGGACCAGTGATAGGCTAGGTGCTAGTTCAGGTGGTAGGCCAATTTGGTTCATTAAAAAATAATATCATAGCTAGGCTCTAGGAACACCCTCTTGTTATTTGGGTGTGTCATGGTAGAATCGAGTTAGGATTATCACTGAAACCTGAGAGGTAGGTGTCGGGAGAGCTTAACTAGCTCTTTCCCACCCCGAGCCTCGAGTTATCATGGATAATTGGGATTTGAATTTTGAATTCTAGATTTCATTTTGATTATTAATGATGGCGATCTTGATCCTCATTATCATTATAGGAGTTTCCTTGGGGATTTTGTTGGATTTTGGGATGAAAATGAAAGAGGATCAATGGCATGAGGTTGGTTTTCATGACCTAGTAAACTAAGCAGTGACCAAATGCTCGATCTTGAAAACATCTTAGGAACTGTTTCATGGTTGGCCCATGGCCCATCAAACCATGTGGCTGAGTCAAACACGTTTCCACATCCTGTTTGGCTTATTTTTTATATGGCTCTTGAGGAAACCCTGGTAATAGGGGATGAGTGAAGAGAGTCATAGTGATATGTTTATGATATGGAATGGATTTTGTTTGGATTTGTGGCATGTATCCTTTTTATACGGTTGTTTTGGAAAATTGATTTTGTGTAAAAAATGAGTATTTTATGGAAAAATGAATTTGGTTTGAAATGAACCTTAAGGATTTCTTATGAAATAGAATTTGTTTTCCAGAGAAGCATTGAGAACATTTTCTTTTTTAAATTGGTTTATCTCATTATGAAGATGGAAAATGGTTTGTATTTAAAAACTAATTGGTGGTTTAAACATAAAGAATTTTGATCCCCATAGGGTTTGATTTTAAAAATTAATTATTTTCATTTAATGAAAAAGAAGTGGTGAATGGTTTTGAAACATTTTAAAAAGGGGTGAAGTGTTTTGGAATGGAAAGGGAATTTTTGTAAATGTTTTTGAATTAAGAAATTAGGAATTTTAACTGATTTTAAATGTGAGTTTTATTTTAAAATAAGTTTTGGGGACTCTTTGAAAAAGGGGCCATGGTTAAAAAGAAAAGTTTTGGGTTTTTTCTCTGACTGACCTTGGTACTATTTGATTTGTTTTAGTAAACATGACCAGTTCAAGTTCTTGTTTTGTGTGATTTAAAGTATACCTCCTAGAATAGTCTTGATTAAAAGTAGAGAGTTCAACTCTAGGGGTAGCCTCTTTTTGTTCTTGGTTTTTCCTAGACTCCAAGTAGAGCGACTAGCATTGTTTTTCCCTTTCAATGGTGTAATGATGGGTTATTAATCGACTGTTTTTTGGAATTTTGGCCTAGTGAGATTTTTTTGGTTGGGTGAATTGATGAGGACCAACCTTATTGGGTTTTGAGGTGATAGTCTGTTTTTGGATTTGTGCTCGACGAGTTTAGGAAATTTGTGGCCTTGAGGTGGCTTTTGTGAGTGTGTTCTTTGGGTGCCTTTTTGGTCACTCTTAGGTGAGCGATGGTTACCATGAGATGTTCTATCTTGTTTCTTATACCGTGTGTATCCACTTATGGTGGCTTTGTTGTGAGGGCCATTCATGATTTTTGAATTGTTGAATTGGGAATGGGATAACCTTGGTATGTATTTCTGATGACTAGCACATGCATGGAACCAGTTTCGATTATGTACTGGCTGGTTTCAGTTTAAATTTGGTTGAATTTTCTATGAGATGGTGACCCGATTATAAGGTCCTTGATCTCCCTTTCCACTCAGTTTTGTAACCTGAGGTTAGATCCTACACCGATTTCTTGTTGAGGCATGTTTTTAGCTTCTACATGCTTTGGATGTTTCTGAAGATGTTGATTGTGGATCATTTTGGTGACATGTTTTTATGGTCTTTCAGTTGGTTTTGGATGGTGCCAATTTGATGGATGTCCATGGTTAGTGGAATCATGGTTGTTTTGGTAGCACTCTCCTTTTTAGGTGGTTATCTATCACTCCAACATTTTAGTTCATTACTAAATGGCGGGGAGACTCATGTTGGGTCTTCGTCTTCTTTGAATTCTTTCCAAGTGTTTGTGGTCGAGGTTCATTGATGTTTGGTTGAGGATTTTTATGGATTTATGGAGAATGGATCTTATTTTATGTTTTCTTGGTCATAGGGTCTTCTTTAGTTATTCATGACCTCCCTAACTCCTGTATGTGAGTGTCAAAGTTTTCCTTCTGACAATGTTTCTATTTTGACTAAATACTTTATATGGGAAGAAATTGGCATGGTGGGAAGAATTTTGACACCCGCTTGTCACTATTTTTTTATAATTTTATATTATTTTATCCTATCTTGGGGTAATTTAAGTTGATAGGATGTTTAGGATTGAAACATGAAAATATAAATTTTTTTCTTCTATGCACGATTTAGGGGAAACCGTACAACTATCCTTACATAAGGAGGATTTCAGTTCATTTTGTTCAGTGCACGTGTGATACCCCAGGCCCACACTCTCGGAATTTGGTGTGAAAAAACACATACATTATATATCAACTTTGAAATCAATAGAAGTGATCCAAATTTAAATACCCATAATTACAATATCAACAACAAATATAGAGTCACTTACACACCAAAAACCTTTTAGGTTTAGAGTTTTAGAGATTTAGGAAAAACATTTCATCTTACAAAATCCATATCTTTCTCATCCAATGGAAATTTTACCATTGTACCAAGAATTCATTAATCTACAAAAAGTATTCAACCTCTCCCACAAAATTCTATGTACATGATACCCTTATAGACATATCATATGCATTGATCTTCTTCTTAACTTGGGGAAATGGAAACATAAACAGGGTGAGCTCAAATGCTCAGTAATAGAAAACATACATAAGGAGATATCATAGAACAAGCAAGGCATTGATAATATGATAAGAATAAATGATGGTAAAAAAATTTCATATAAGTAATCATATGAGCTTGAACTATATCCATAGATAAAAATATAGACAATCACATGGATAAAAATAACTGATTTCATATTAAAGGAGTGCATAATGCCAAACATCATAAATCTTATCATTAAGGCTTTATGCCAAGACTTCATAAACATACTGTAAAAGCATCATACCAAGACATCATAAATAATTGGGAAGACATACACCAAATACCCATACTATTTTGTCTCATAAGACCTACTGATGCATCGAAGGGTTATATAGTTCCAAGTCCCACCCGTCGCTAATTAAGTACAATGCATTCATCATATGGAGGAAATGAATAACAATACAATACATAACTAACTTTCCTTAATAATCAATAAATATACATATTGGAATAATAAACATATAAGATTTCAATACTTTATTTAATCAATAAACAGAATTACATGATCATAAGCCATCCAGAGAAGGTGTGATATTATTAAGGTATATCCCAAGTGTAACATAAGAACTTTGAAAGATGTTGACATTAATTAACATCACCTTTCTATGAAGAACACTTAGAACGGTGTAACGTAAGAAAGGATCAAGAAATAGATTATTTGATACCGTCAGTTTAATCACTTGAAAGAAAATAGGATGAGAGGATTTAGTAGGTAATACATGAAACATAACTCCCAAGGTGGTAAATTTTTTTTAACATAGAGGAAAATGGAAGTGAAATCGTAATTGTTTTTATAAAACATTTTTTATAATGTTGTAAAAAATAGTAGTTACAAGTCACTTTTAAAAGTCATTTTTGAGGAGGTAACTTGAAAAATCATTTTTAAAATTTACTTTAAAATCAATACCAATAATAGAGTATTGAAAATGACTTAAAGGTTTTCCAAAGTGTGGGGTGAAAGATAAAAATTTGAATGTGAAAGGGAAATCCTTTTTAATATTTTGTCAATAAATTATTGAAACCCACATAGTAAAAAGGATAATAAAACGTATTTTTGAAAATATGTAAAGATAAGTATGAATATTTCAAGCGATAAAACATATTAGGGTTTTCAATTAAGAAAGGATAAAATTGGTGAGAAGGAAAAATATGGACATGGAAAAATGGCTATTAAAAAAATCAGGAATTATTCTTAACAATGTCATATTTTAAGGTGAATGAAATCCACCAAAGAAGAATATTTTTATGAAAAGAGTTAATTTTCCCATAGGAAAATGGGAAATAAATTGTAAAATAGAGAAATGGTGGAATAAAATAAACTTAAATTATTATTTCCATAGAAGATGGTTTTTGGCCCAATGAAAAGAAATTGGGTCGACCGAAAACTCTTACAGATTTGGTAACTTTTGTGTCAAAAGAATATGAGGGAGGGGTCATGATATAGACTTTTAAATACAACAAATGAAACTTTAAAAATGACAAGAGAATCCCATAGGGTAGTAATTACACCATATAATTTTTTTTTGGTATGAAATATAAAATACGTCTCAAGAATCATAAATTGAGATAATGATCCCCTACGGATATCACAGTCTTTGAAGTAACAATCCTTCAGAAAGGAGTTCATGAGAAATAATTGTAAATCCATAGAAATTAAAGTGAAAATACAATTTTATACAATCATATGATAAAATAATTCAAATTAGAAGAATAGGGTTTAAGAATAACCATTATAACTCAAAGAGAGTAAATTGAGTTATGAAAAACCCTTACCTTAAATTTTGAATTCCACAAAAAAACTTTAACCTCATGCATAATAAAAAAAACATCTTAATAAATCATTTTACAACATTATTAATATATATAAACCTTGTTACTATTTGTTTTTAATCACTTACTATACATTATTTAGTTAGTTCTCGCTTATTCCCATTATCAGATGTTGTAATTCTGATTGTTTCGTACATGTCCTATAATGGAGACGTCAAAACCCATTCTTTGATACCAAGTTTATCATTACTAGTTTATAAAATATATTGAAATCATTTTTTTCAATGATTTTTACATCTCTAAGTTCATTTAATGGGAGCTATGTCATGGTTCGAGAGAATGAGATCCCTGAAGAGCTTGTTTAAGGTAATATATATATAATAATAGATTATTTCCTAATGATCATCAATTTTTGTTTCATTCCTTAAAAAATATATTCATGATATATATAAACCTTTGATATTATATATATTCACCAAATATGTTTTAGGATCATCCATGTAAGGTGGTGATGAAAAATAGAATACGTCGATCATGGAGGCGATAGTCTATACGTACACATGGATGATGTTTTTATTTCCCATAGAATGAAAGGAATATAAAAATTGATTTATCTTTTAATAATATTAATAATTGTAAAAATACCATATTAGTTTATTAAATACCCTTTTTGAACCATCCATGTAAAGTGGTGAAGGAAAATGAGACCGTCACTTTGTGGAGGCAGTAGTCCGCACGTATGCATGAACAATGTTTTCAATTTTCTAAGGTAGGGGAAATGGTAGATAATGTTTATTCCATAATCATAATAACATTTTAGTATATAAATAATACCAATTTAATCATGTTATAATGGGAAATATATGTTTGTAGGAGAAATATAGAGAAGGAAAAATATTATAGAGTGATTAGTACTTACATTGAGAATTGAAATTTCTCTTGAAATAATTATTGTAAATAGAGGAATTAAGACAAATTATTGTGAGAAGAAAATTATAGAAGTGGAATAGAATTCTAAGGGAAGTAAAAATGGTAGGTATTCAAGAGGAATTCAAATTTTTAGAGTGACCTTGAAGGGGTGGTGGAATGCCCCTTTTATAAGTAGAAGGAATGATTTTTTAAATTAATTTATTTTTTTACTTGAAACAATTTTATTGAAATTATTAAAGAAAAGAACACAAGCAGGAGGGAAGGAGGAAAAGACGTATGTATTATCTTAAGGGACCCTAAATAAATGAAGATTTTGGGAGGTCGCCTTCACGAAGTGTTTAAAAGTCAGAGGAAGGAGACTAAAGTTATGAAAAAGTTTGAGTGATGCCTGCGACCAGTTGAAAGTAGTGAGAGAGTCTATAACTGATTTCCCTCTCTAAGGGTGCGCTAGAAGTGAGAATAGTCCCCATAGTTTCTGAGACACTAATAAATAGATTAAGTGATAGAGGAACACATGTTTTACATGACAAGTGGAATCCAAAGTGGACAATAATGAAGAGGAGATAAAGCTTGGTCAAGCCACACCTCAACCACTCATTTGGAGATATGTTTTTAACATGTTTTAGATTTTTTATACTTAGTTAAACTCTTTTTACCTCAATTTACCTTTACCATGGTAACTATATTTTTAACCTCAATAACTAATTTTTATGACTCCAACGACTCAAAAGCCTTCAAATATTTATTTTAAACATAACCCCCTTTTAAGGGATGAAGGGGGGAACCCGAACAGACTTCAAGGACATAGGACAATCACGATCCGAAGGTCAGGAGATACAACCCAACCTAACAACATGAAGTTACCCCTCCCTAGCATTTGACCATGAAAAGCCCTCCACCATCACATCGCTGTACAACAAGCCATTGTCCTGTGTCAAAGCACAAACCCGATCCGATGGCTAACGCCATACCCTCTCAATATCCAAATCCATAAAGCGCTGCAAAGATGAAAGACAAGATCTGAAACATCCTCAAGGATTTCACCATGAGGTCGGTCACGGGTGCATCTCCATTCCGACAGACCTCAAAAGAACCATTGCAGACAAACCATTTTCAAAAGTGAAATGAGAAACACAATGCAGAATCAAAGCCATAGACTAGCCGACCCACATGGCACCTCCAACACCACACGCAGCAACCGGAAGAGGATGACAAACCAGAAATGCAAAGCCGAATTGAAGACCCAACAACACAAAAATGGAGTGTCTCCGTTGAGGGGTTCTGAGCCGATAGAGCCAACAGCGCCACTTTGGGCATGAAGCCGGTCATCTCCAGACTCTAGAAGAACCCTCATCAGATTCCAAACCGGTCGAACCACGGGAAGTGAAGGCACCAATAAGTAAGAGATTCACCTATAGCATAGACACTGAAAGAACCCATCCATACCAACAAATTCAAACCCTGCAGAAGAAACACCACAACCTCAATCTGCAAAACCCCATAGTCAAAAAAGGACCGAAACCTCCCCCATCCGAGCCGTGCTGAAGACGAAGCCAAAAACCCTTCTGAAACAGCAGACGATCCGAGGCGCACCAGCTTCGTCACAGACCTCACTGATGCCAAACCTCTAATAGGGTCGACGCCTGAGCTCAGAGTCACACTAGAACCAACGCCAAGCCGGACGACTCCGACGCCAAGAAAATCATGCCAGGCCTTCACCGAACACAAATCGCGCCAGATCTGAAGAAAAAACTAAGCACATGACATCCAACTCTGGACCGAGGAGGGCGCCGGAACAGAGAAGCCAAGTCCGGAGCGAAGGCGGGCCGTCGACACCGAAACACACCAGAGATAGCCCGATCCACACCTGGGCACGCTGAAGCCGACGCCGAGCACTGCTGAGACCGAGACGAGATCGCCACCCAGCACGCCGCAAATCAAGAAGACGCCGGCACTGAATGCCAATCCACGCCGGAGGGGGGAGGAGGAAACACCCGAGACGAAACCCTAGAAGCGCCGACGAGGAAGAAGACCCACCGCTCCGAGGCCAAGTTTTTATAACTAATTTTTATGACTAAAAATAAAAGACCCTTATTATCTAATTTGAAAATTAAGATTTAAAATATGGAAACCATTTTATAAAATAAAGCTTCCAAGGGAGATATAAGTTAATTTTAATATTAGCACACATTACATGTAAAAAACATTTTTAGAAAAATTGTATTTTTAAGCATAAAAATTATGTTTAGGATAAAATTATTAATGTCGTTGGTTTCCATGAAATTAATTAGTTTATTATCAAGCAAGGAAGATTTATATGGCCTTAAAAGAAATCCAAAACTAAATTACACTTTGTGGATAATTAATTAAAAGAAAAAAATTAAAAATAGTTTTTATTAAAATAAATATTACTTAAGTTTCAAAATGTTAAACATGAGTTTTCTAAATTCAACACAGTATCTTTAAATGAATCATTTGGTCCTTTAAATACATTTTTGTTCATAAAAAATGTTTTATAAGTTTTATAGTCATACTTAATTTATGATAATGTCATAAAAGCTATGGTATAGGTATAAACTACATTTTCACTATTCACCTAAAAATGTACTATTTCATAAAAAAATATTATTTCTTAAAAATATAAAAAATTCACCCAAAGATAATTTTGACATGTTTAATCCAAAAATATAGTTCATTTTTTTAAATTCAAATTCTAAAATTTAGGAATTTATATTTTAAATAAAATCATAAAATATGCTGAAAAACTATTTTTATAGGATAATGAATTTTTAAATATTAACTGTTATTATTATTATTTACTATCAATTACTAATTAATTTAGTGTAAATATACTATTCATATCAATGATATATTTTATCATCATATAACCATAATATATTTATTTTCTTGAAATAAAAAATTCTCAGTGCGCTAAAACCCATTTTTTTTGAAAATTATAGATTTTTAAAAATAAAATGATCTTATTAGATATATAGATAAAATAATTGAATTCCATAAATTCATTAGTATTAAATATAAACTTTATTCTATTTCTACATATTTTTTATAATGTGGTTACCTCTATTTCTACCCTCCAATTCAATAACTATATTTTAACGGTTATATAATGTTATGTGGTTCATTTTGGTCCGATGTTGCAAATAAAGAAAGCTATTTAATACATTTAGTTTTAAAGAAAAACATAATTTAATATATTTTGGGCTTACACCCACATTAAATAAATTTTATCCTCAAAATTTTTAATCACCACTTACTAACAAAATTAGTTAAGGGTGTTTGAAAGATATACATAACTCAAGATATAATTTCAAATAAGGATTATACCTTAATATCTTATCTAGGGCTAGAAAATACATCTTTTCCTTCCATTGTGTTTACCAATTGCTTCATTTTTCCTTAGAAACTTTTTGCTATATTCCCTCCTTTTCCACACCCAAAACATTTTTCGTTTCCTTTGAGGCATTTTATTGGGTGATTCTTCCCACATTTTTGACATAGAGGAAATTAAATCTTCTTCCCACCTTGGTCTTTATCACATAAACATTTAAGAAACTCCATACCTCTCTTATTTAGTTATTTTGAGATTTGATTAAGGTTTAGGTTGTTAATCATAATTTAATATAGTTAGTTAGGAATAATAAAAATATTTTTCACTCCAAATCCTATCCCATTTGGTTTCTTGTTTGGAGAATCATTGCATTTTCCATTACACCCATTGTTAACCTAGCTCCTCTAAGATTCATAAATTACTTTAATCAAGGAAAGTTCTGGGTTAAGAATACTTAAATTAATAAATGAATAAAAAGGAAAACTATAGACTTAGAAAAATCAACACATAAATAACATGCATAACCTAACTTATGAATCTCTAAGTTTAAATCTAGTTTATCCATGATCATTTCCTATTAGGATACCTAAGACAACTAGTTATATATTACATCATAAAATTCCATTTAAATCCCTCTAAATGGTTCTTAAAGAATATTCCAAATAACCAAAGCATATCCTCCAGGAGTGTCAAACTAGGTGTACAGTTAAACCTCTTTTTTGTGCACCAGGTGAAGATTGAGTTAATTCCCAACCAACCTTTTTAGGGTTATTACCCTAGGTGCATTTGTGCCAGAGAATTCATCCACTTATTTATATTTAGATGATGATTTTATTTCTAGAAAATAACATGCTCTTTACTTTATCAAAATTTTATGATGCTTCCTTATATTTAGATTTATCTTTATGGTATTCACTCAAATATTCTTGTCCTAATATCAAATACTAATCAAGACCATTCTTACTATATCCTAAATCCAAAATTCATGGAAACCTATTATTTAAGAATTAAACTTAACCCTTATCTGTAAACAACCTAAAACTACAAACTAATCAATATATATCTTAATAATGCATACTCCTATGATATATTAGTATTTTCTTGAAATAACCTGAATTTACTTGACATAAACTTTATACCATGATCACGTACTATTTATAACCTCTAAAGTTATCTAAACCTTTTACTTGATACCAACTATGACACCTTAGGGTCGTACTCCTAAAATCTAGTGTAAAAACACACACATACATTACATTTTGAATTTTAAACCAACAGAAGTGTCCCAAATTTAAATATACATAATCATAATATCAACAATAAATATTAAGTTACTTACACACTAAAGAACTTTTAAGTTTATAGTTTTAGATATTTAGTAAAACATTTCATCTAATAAAACCCATATCTTTCTCATTCAGTGGAAATTTTTCCCATTATACCAAGAATTCCTTATTCTATAAAAAGTTTGCAACATCTCTCACAAAATTATCCATACATGATACCCTTATAGACATATCATATGTATTGATATTCTTTTTAAACTGTGGAAATGGAAACATAACAAGGGTGAAATCAAATGATCAGTAAGGGAAAGTGTACATCAAGAGATATCATAGAATAAATAAGGTATGAAAAATATGACAAGAATAAATGACAATCAAATAATTCTATATAACTAATCACATGAGCTTGAACTATATCCATGAATAAAAATATAAACAATTTAATGGATAAAAATAAATTATTTCATAGTGAAGGAATTAATAATACCAGACATCATAAATCTTACTTTTAAGGCCACATGCTAAGATATCATAAACATATCATCAAAGCCTCAGGCCAAGACATCATAAATAACTAGAAATAAATACACCAAATACCCATGCTAGTTTGTCTCATGAGACCCACTGATGCATTGAGGGAATATATAATTTCAAGCCCCACCTATCATTAATTAAGTTCAATGCATTCCTCATATGAATGAAATGAATAAAAATACAACACATAACCAATCCATATTGGAATAGTAAACATATGATATGTGAATACATTCCACAACCAACAAAAAAAATACATGATCATAAGTCATCTAGATAAAGAAGGTTGATGATATTATGAAGGCATATCCAAAGTGTAACATAATAAATTTGAAGGATATTGACATATATGAACAACACCTTCCTATGAAGAGCACTTCAAACAATTTCTTGAGTATCTCATAAGAAGGTATTATGAATTAGATTGTTTGATACTGTGAGTTTAATCCCTCAAAATAAAATAGTATGTAAGGATTTAGGAGGTAATACATGAAACATAATAACCAAGGAGGTAAAAATATTTTAACACAAAGAGGAAAATGGAATCATAATCATAAAAGTGTTTTTATAAAACATTTTTAACAATGTAGTAAAAAGAGGAAGTTAAAAGTCACTTTCAAAATTCATTTTCAAATAGGTAACATGAAAAATATTTTTTTTAAAACCTAATTTAAAAGGAATTCCCAATAATATATCATTGAAAATGAAATTAATTTTTTACATAATAAGTGTGGAGTGGAAGATAAAAATACCAACATTAAGGGGAAATCATTTTTCATACTTTGGAAATACATTTTTAAAACTCACATCATAAAAAGGATAATAAAAATTTCTTTTGAAAATATGTAAAGAGAATTATGAAGATCACAAGAGGTAAAATATATTAGGGTTTCCAATTAAGTAAATATAACATTGGTAAGAAGGAAAAATATGAACAAAGAATACAAATGACCATTAGAAAGATCGAGAATTATTCTTAACAATGTCATATTTTAAGGAGAATGAAATCCACCAAAGAAGAATATTTTTATGAAAAAAAGTAGTTTAACCATAGGAAAATGGGAAATACAATTTAAAATAGAGAAATTATGTTATAAAAGAAACTTAAATGAGTATCACTAAAGTATATTGTTTACGACCCAATTAAAAGAAATCAGGTAGACCAAAAACACTTATGAATTTGGTAAGTTTGTATCAAAAGAATACAAGGGATGGATCATGATATATAATTTTAAATCCCACAAAAGAAACTTTAAAAATGATAAGATAATACCATAGGGAAGTAAGTAAACTCACTACTGGAAAAAAGGCCTATACCCACGGTTCAAAACCGTGGGTATAGCCCCCAAAACCGTGGGTATAGGCTATACCCACGGTTTTGGGAACCGTGGGCTGGAACGCCGTCGGTATAGGTCCCCAGCCTATACCCACGGTTTTCCAAAACCGTGGGTATAGGTGTTCTGCCACCGTGTCAACAAAACATTCCCAATTGCCACAGTGTCAATGGCTTTTACCCACGGTTTCAAAACCGTGGGTATAGATCCTAAAATAAAGCTGCAGGCGGGTTTCGATCCCACGACCTCTTCGCTGCAAAGTACCGCGTCTACCACTACCATACTATCAATTATGTGTATATATATATATATATTTAGTTAAATATAGTTATATAAACCGTGGGTATAGAGGGAAGAACCGTAGGTATAGGACTCCCGCCAAAAAAAAATCTTTCCCGCGGAAATTTTTTTTTTCCCGCGCACACATGGGAAACCTATACCCACGGTTTTTCAAAATCGTGGGTCTAGGTTTTTTATCCTATACCTATCCCCACGGTTCTCCTAAAAACCATGGGGATAGGTACCCCTATACCCATGGTTCTTGAAAACCGTGGGTATAGGTCAATTTTCAAGACCTATCCCCACGGTTTTGGAAAACCGTGGGGATAGACCCCCCTATGCCCACGGTTTTTGAAAACCGTGGGTACAGGTCTTGAAAATTGACCTATACCCACGGTTGTCCAAAACCGTGGGTATAGGGGGTACCTATCCCCACGGTTTTGAGGAAAACCGTGGGGATAGGTCCATTTTCCAGTAGTGACTATGTAAAATAAAATTTGGTGTGCAATATGAAATACGTCTCAGGAAGTGGAAATTGAGACAAAGAACCCTTACAAATATCACAATCTTTAAAGTAATAATCCTTCAGAAATGAGTTAATGATAAATAATTGTAAATCCATATAAAATAAAGTGGAAATACAATTTTATATAATCATAGGATAAAATAATTCAACTTAGTAGAACACGATTTAAGAATAATCATTATAAATCAAAGAAAAAAATCGAGTTATGAAAAACCCTTACCTCAATTATCAGCTTCCATGAAAGCACTTTAACCTCCTGTATAATAAACATAACCATCTTAATAAATCATTTCAAAAAATTATTCATATATATAACCCTTTTTTACTCTATGTTTATAATTATTTATTATACATTCTTTAGTTAGTTCTTTCTTATTTCCATTATCAGATGTTGTAAATCCTATTACTTCACACATGTTCTGTAGTGGTGACATAAAACCCCATTCTTTGATACTATGTTCATCATTACCATATTATAAAATATATTTAAATATTTTTTTTAAATGAATTATACATATCCAAGTATATTTTATGGGATTTGTGGGCATGGTTCTATAGAATGAGATCCATGATGAGTTTGTTTAGGTTAATCTATCAATAATAACATATTATTTCATAATGGTCATTAATTTTTGTTTCATTCATTAAGAACCATATTCATGATATATATGAATCCTAAATATCACATATATATTCATCACATATATTTTAGAACCATACATGTAAGGTGGTGATGAAAAACATAACATGTTACTCATGGAGGTGGTGGTTCGCACGTACTTATGGATGGTGTTTTCGTTTTCCATAGAATAAAAGGAAGGTAGAAATTAATTTATCTTTTAATAATATTAATAATGTTAAAAATTAAATATTATTTCATTAAATACACCTTTTGAACCATTAATGTAAGGCGATGAAGGAAAATGGGGCACGTTGCTTCGTGGAGGCGGTAGGCTGCATGTACGTACAAATAATGTTTTTGTTTTTCTAAGGTAGGGGGAAAGGGTATATAATATTTATTTCATAAAAATAAAAACATTTGAGTATATATCAATACTGATTTCATAATTTTATAATGGGAAATATAATTTTGGTGGAGAAATATAGAGAAGGAAAAAATTGAGAGTGATTTGTAATTATGTTTAGAATTTAAACTTTCTCTTAAAGTACTTCTTAGAAATCGAGGTCTTAGGCCAACTTATTGTAACTAGAAGATTAGGGAAGTGGAAGAGGATTATAGGGTAAGTTAAAATGATAGGTATTAAAGTGTAATTAGAATTTTTATAGTGGTCTTGAAGTGATGGTGGAATATCCCTTTTATAAGTGGAGGGAATGGTAATCTTGTAAATATAACTTCTTAATAGAAAAGGAACACATGTTTCACATGGAAAGTGGACTAAAAAGTGGAAAATAATGGATATGATATAAGGTTTTATTGATCCAAACCTCAAACAATCATTTGGATACATGTTTTTAACATGTTTTATCTCTTTTTCACTTAGCTAAACTCATTTTACCTTAATTTACTTTTATTGCGACAACATCATTTTTAACCTCAATAAATAATTTTTATGACTAAAAAAGAAAAGATTCTTACTACTTAATTTTTAAATTAAAATTTAAAATATGGAAACCATTTTATCAAATAAAATTTCTATGGGTGAGATAAATTAATTTTAATATTAGAGAACATCACGTGTAAAAATCATTTTTAGAAAAAGTGTATTTTTAAGCATAAAAATTATGTTAAAGATAAAATTATAAATGCTATTTATTTCCATGAAATTAATTTGTTTATTATTAACCAAGAGTTATATAGCCTTTAAAGAAACCCAAAACTGAATTCCACCTTGTGGATTCTTAATTAAAAGAAATAAACTAAAAATAAATTTTATTAAAATAAATATTATTTAAATTTCAAAATGTTAGACATGAGTTTTATAAATTTAATGTAATATTTTTAAATGAATCATTTTACTCCTAAAATAATTTTTTGGTCATGAAAAATGTTCTATAAGTTTTATATTCATACATAGCTTTTGATAATGTCATAAAATATAAGGTATAAGTATAAAATGTATTTTTCATTATTCACCTAAAAATCAAATATTTTAGAAAAATCACAAAAATTCACCCAAAACTAATTTTGAAACGTTGAATAAAAAAATGGAGTTCATTTTTTGAAGTTAAAATTAAAAAATTTAGGATTTTAAAATTTAAATTTAAATCACAAAATATAATGACTGACAATTTGGATATTTTTATTATAAAAGGAAATCTAAAATAAGAGAAAACAACATCATGGGGGGAAGAAATGAAGAATCTTGAGGGTATCACAGAAAATGAAAGTCTGGTAGTCCTTAGTAAGGGAGACAACTATTGAGTAAATAATTAGCGACTCCTCCTGAACACCTTTATAAGATAAGAAATCATACAAAAAACTCCCCTTGATCCAAGTGTGAATAATCTCCACACCTTTGTGTATCATATCCATACATGCTCTAATATTGGAGGAAATGCTCCTATGGAAATGGAGAAGCTTCGAAAAATAGTGAACCAAAAACTATGAATCCACTTCAATCCATGTTAACACAATATTCTTTGAGGGGTAAAGAGACAATCCAATAAACAAGGTGCAAACTTCAATAATAATAGAATTACCATTTCCCTAGTAATTTGAGAATTCTAGAAGCACTGATCCCCTAAAATCAAAAATGAGGCCACCTCCATGCATGACACCATGGAAACTAGAACCATATATACTGAGCTTAAGGCCTTGTTAAGGAGATTTCCCATAGACCCAATACCCTCAACCGACCCTGGATGAGGAAAGAGTCAAATATAAAGAAAGAGGGAGCCAAATCTTGAAGTAAGAGGGGATGTCACAATTCTTAGCTAGAAAGAAGAGACCCACTAAAGAGTAGAAAAATAATTCCTTGATATTGTATTTTTATGGTTTGATACTATTATGATGGACCTCATTTCATAGTTCCCAAATCACCCAATTGTTAGTAATAATCACGTTTAGCTTAGCTTGAAAATATGAGATCTCACTTGCATGAGTTTGAAAAAATATAAAATTAGATGATTTATAGAAATAATATATTCAATGGCCTCCATGAATCCTCCGAGGTTAAACTAGATATAGATATCCCACTCCCATTTGTAGAATAAGTGAAAAATGGATTCCATGCTAATTTTCTCACAATACAAGAATTTCAAGACAAGGATGATACCTTTCTTACGCACTTCAACATCCATTGGTAAAGTAAGATTTTGAATACCCTAAACCAAGAAGTTCATCTTGCCTGGGATGAATTTACACCACAACCAACTAGCCCATACATCCTTATTACTATGAACATGGATGCTACTATGAAAAGTAGATATATTGAAACATAAAATATAATGAAAAATATTTTTTATAAAAAGTTTAATTTAAATATGAACAATTATTATTCTCATTTTCTATAAATTTATAATTAAATTAGTTTTAATCAACTATTCATATCAAAAATATATTTTATCATCATCCAACCATAATATATTTAGTTTCTTGAAATAAAAAATGCATAGTGCATAAAAACCCAATTTTAGAAAAAATAAATTTTAAGCATAAAATTATTTTGTCAGTTATTTAGATAAAATAATTAAATTTCATTAATTAATTTTATTAAATATTACCTTTATTCCATTTATATATATATTTCAAATTGCAGTTACCCCATTTATACCTGCCAAATCAACGACTATATTTTAATGGTTATATAATGTTTCATGGTTTGTTTTGGTTTGGTATTGCATGTGAAACAAGATATTGAATACATTAGGTTTTAAAGGAAAATATAATTAAAAATAGTGGGATGTTACAACATGGTTACTTTATATGGGTAGCACATGTTTTGGCCCAAATAGTGCAGATTCCAATGGAAATTTCATGGGTTCCTTTTTTTACTTGGAGTACTAGTGAATGAATTTCTTACAACTAGATAAAACTGTGTGATAAGAAATTAATATGTCTATAGTTTTTAACAAATATGTTTTTCATGGTTGATGCACAATATGGAAACCATGTGGATAAACCCCACATTTTTTCAAGTTTTCACCTAAAAGTGAATTTTTCATTTTTCCCTTAAAATTTTCAAACCTTGGGGGCCTCCTATTTCTCCTCTCTTACTCATTCGAACCATGGGGTTTGCATGGGGAGCTCTCTATCTCCCACTCCTTCGAATTTGTGGCCTCCTCCATCGATTTCAAGTGGGTTCATATGTATTTTTTCCTCCTTTCCTCTTCCCCCTCTCCTCCTTTCCACATCCTTCAGTTTTTCTTTATTATGCGAACCCCAACCATTTTTTATGTTGGGATTAGGGTTTATGATGGTTCTAATGAAAGGGATTTGGGTGTTTAGGGGTACGTGAGGGATTCTTCTTACTTGGTTGTGCATTAACCATTGAAGGCGATATATTTTGATTGTGTTACCACTTAGATGAGGTTAGTGTTTCTTTAAAATTACCTTATAATCCATATTATAGGTTTATTGGATGTTTTAAATTGATTTATTATGTAATTATACATTTATGAATTACCCTTGATGTGTTAACAATAGTTTTTAAAAGGTTTCAACACTTGGCATGTACTTATTTCATGCTATGTGTTCATCTAAATTCATGAGTAGATCTTTTAAAAAGATTTAAATGTTTTTAAAGGGTGTTTGACACTCGTTTCATTTTTAAAATATATGTATTATTTTTTAAAGGTTTGTTTTATAAAAAGGAATGGAATTTGACCCTCATTTTAAATTGTTTTGAGACCATTGGGTCTCGATGGTATTTAAAATGTGTAAAAATGGAATTAATTTTTTTTTTGGGTTTCTAAATGAATTTCCAAAGGTCTATTGATAAATGGATTCCAAATAATGTTTTGAAATGAATATTTTAAGGTGTAAAATAGCTTGGAATTTTTAGTTTCATTTTTGAAAGCCTAGTTGGCACTTTTAAATAGTTGATTTAGAAAATGTGTGAGACCCTCAACTGAGCCCCGTGTGATTTCTATAGATTGTGACCCATTGGGAGATGTTTAATATGTCTATTAATTTATATGATTCTTATGAATGGATGTTAAAGGGGCTATTCCGTGCAAGGGTGTAAGCGGTGAGATGAAGTTTATTTCAAATGCTTATTATTTTTTCTATGTGATTGTTTCTTGCTCACCTCCATTTGATATATCACAGGAGTCCCAAGAGATTAGTAGGGTCTATATAAGTGAAAAACCTAGTGTAGATTTTTATATTTCTAGGGGTCATTGATCACAAATTCCAATTGATAAGAGGATGTATTACATGCCCATGGTAGCTTGAGTTCTACAGGGATGGTTATGGGTCCCGACTAGTTTGAAAAAACTACAAGGATGGAAAGGTTTATTAGTTCCAAATTAGGGTTTGTGTCGCTAGTTCAGATCTTGTTACTTGAGTCTTAGGATGTTTCCTACAACACAAAGGTAATTCTCAGGATTTTTTATGGGATTCCATCTCTTGGCTCATTTGTATTCCCTTAATTTTATTTAAATGGATAACACTACTTCTTGGTTGAGTCTATTTTATTATGTTTTCTTGATATTTTGGTACCTAATTGTGATTATATTTCACCTTGAGTGTGATTTGTTTTACTTTCAAACTAATTTCTAAAATTATATTGGAAAGTGTGGGTTTATAGGAAAGGAATGGTTATTTATGAAAATTTTATTTTTATAATTTTTTTTGGAAAGAGGGATGGGGTGAACTTGGATTTTTTTCATTGGTTTTAAAGGCCCCTTTCCATGGTTGATTTTTTTTAATTAAATAGTTTTTAATCCTTATTTATTTATAAAGTTATTGTTTTTTTATTAATGGGAAGGATGTGTTATTTGCTTTCTCTTATTCTAACATGTGAAAAACCTATTTTATAATTATGTTCAAACCTGAACTTTATGGATTTACTTATGAAAGGAATTGCATGGGATCCTTGGTGAGATCTCACTGGGAATGTTTAGCTTACAACCTGTATATGAATCAATTCCCTGGTACTTATTCATATCTTATGTTTCTTTTTCAGGTGTCTATTTCTGTTTCCATACTTTGATGTTTGAGTTGGTTCGTTAATGGATTCATGGATGTGGTGAGTGATCTGAGGTCACTTGTGGTGATGTTAGAACTATTTGGGTTCTATATTCATATATTTTGTGATTTTTTATCATCCATATTGTTTTATTTTATTTTAGTTTTTTGTATTTATTTTACCTTCTTTTTCCATGTATTTATTTTAGTTGTTTATTTTGCATGGATGTTCATTTATTATGCCATGTTTTAGTGGATTACTTATTTTTTTTATTCTTATTTATATTAAAATATGAGGGTTAAATCATTCCACAGTACACATACTTGAGACCCAAATACTGGTTTCTAGTTCATAAGGATCAAGAACACCCTTTAGGCCCAGTGACAAACTGATCCAGGTGTAGGTTTAAGTATAAGATTAGGCCATTTTGTTATAGGTTCCTCTATAAAAATCTTTATTAATAAATATATTAATAAAATTTACAAATACAAGTTAAAAATACTTTATGATCAAAGGGATGGAATAAATAATACCCATTTATTCCCTTGAGATATCCAAAAAATTGGCACATATTCATCCAAACTTATCCGAAACAATACTTTTCACATATGTTTCACATACTCAAATTTTAAAAAAATTAAAATTAATATTTTTTTCCACCCTATATATCACATGGTGTATTTTAATTATCATAAATAGAATACTATTAAGTATAAAATAAAAAATTTCTAGGGAATTACCCCATAATTAAATAGGAAGGTCTGATTCAATCATCTATATCAAATCATATCTAACAAAGTTTGATTCCTCTATTTAGACACACCATTTAATTATGTTTTTTTTGGATGAGTGAGTTGTGATATAATACCACACTCACTTATATGACCAATAAAATATTGGATTAAGCATTCCCCACCTAGATTTAATTGAAGCATTATATTACCTCTACCAATTTGATTATGTACTTTGTTTTTAAGCACCTTCAAAATTTCAAAGTTTTTAAACTTATGACTCATAAAAAACCATATTGAGTACAATCATCAATAAATGAAGTTTTCAAAGTAAAAATAAATTTCTAGGGTTCGAAGGATATATTAATGATTAATCTAAGAAGTAAAATCCTTAATAAACCACAAACTAGGAATAACCATGCATGAATACTTGAAATCACATATACTATAAAATGAATAAGTTGTGTACCTTATACAATGGAAATTTATTGAAACCATATTAATCATATGGGTTTGATAAATATCACTAGAGGCACCCAAAGGAAATCCCTCCTCCATGGTGTATTCATAGGTTGGATAAATCATTCAATGCTCGATCATGAATCTCTTGTCACCCATGGTATGCTAATGCCTCATAAAGGATAATCATGGATGAGGAAGAGAGATACAATAATGGGATGACCTGTATAAGGAAATTAGAGCCCGGACAACCACCATAACATGGTGATCACCCCCTTATATACCCCATAAGGATACACTCGATTTATCCACACATTTACTCATGCGTTATAATTCATGAACAAATGACATTCACCATTTAAGAATTCATCACATGAATGCGTCCCCCATGCATTTCATATTATGAAATGAAATATTTAATGATATTTAGTGGAAGTAATATTTGAACATTAACACATTAACATTCGAATGCCACTAAATCATAGGATGCAAGAAAGATGTAAAATGAAATATGCTACATTACGATCATCACAATATCATACAATTTGATATGGATAAGGGAATGATATGTTATTTCTTATCATTCCATACAATATTCTTATAGATAAGTACATAACATACATAAAGAAACCTGTGGCGATCCCTGACTTTCGACTTATCAGCCTCTGTAATGTCTCTTACAAGATCTTCTCAAAGATCCTTGTCAATCGGCTGCGACCTTGGCTACCAGATATTGTCTCCAAAAATCAGAGTGCCTTCGTGGCTAAGAGACTGATCACTAATAATGCGATTGTGGCCCATGAAGTGTTCCACTCTATGAAATCATGCTCCACGGAGAAAAGAGGAACCATGGCCTGTAAATTGGATATGTCTAAGGCCTACGATAGAGTTGAATAACACTTCCTAAGAGCCGTTATGCAGAAAATGAGTTTTTGCGCTAAATAGACAGATATGGTCATGAAATTCATTTCAACTGTCTCTTTTAAAATCAAGGTCAATGTGAGCTTACTAGAGAATTCACCCCATCTTGAGGCCTTCTTTAGGGAGACCCTCTCTCCCCTTTTATCTTTATCCTGGTGGATGACGTGTTTTCTAATCTTATTTCCAGGACTGTTTCCTCTAAGTCTATTCATGGGACAAAAGTCTGCCGAGTTAGCCCTCCAGTGTCGCATCTCTTCTCTGCTAACGACTACCTCCTTTTTTCCAGAGCAACAATTAATGAATGCCGGGTGATCTACCAGGAGATTCTCCGGTATGAGAGGGCGTCTGTCCAAACAATCAATCATGGTAAATCTGAAATTTCCTTCAGTGCAGGGGTTCCTCTTTCTAAGAGGGATGAACTTTACGCATCAGCTAGCATCCATATGGTTGTTAAACATTAGAAGTATCTTGGGCTTCCCACGGTGATTGGCCGGTTTAAAAAAGAAATCTTCGCATCCATCGTGGACAGGATTGAGGCTAAAATTCAAGACTGGACCCCAAAAATAATTTCAAAAGCTGGCAAAGGGACCCTCATCAAAGCTGTCATCCAATCTGTCCCCAGCTACTTTATGTCCCTTTTTAAGCTCCCGGTGGCCATCATTGACCAGATCCATGCACGTACTGCCAATTTATGGTGGGGGAAGCATGGTGGAAGGAATCGACCCCATTGTATGGCCTCTGAGAAACTTTGCAAACCCAAATCAGAGGGTGGGATGGGGTTCCAGAATCTTCCTCTCTTCAATGATGCGCTGTTGTCCAAGCAAGGATGACGCCTTATTAACCGTCCATCATCTCTATGTGCGCGAGTTCTACGAGCTAAGTAATTCCCCCACACAGAATTTCATGCTTCCTCTCTTGGTCCCCATCCTAGCTTCCTCTGGAGAAGAATCTAGGGGGATAAAAAGCTCCTGGATAAAGGATTGGGACTGGCTCATCTGTCAAAATTTGGACTGATCCCTGGCTTGTTGATAAGGATGGTTTATAGGCTACATCCCCCGCCCAACCAGGTCTGGAAGACGCCACTGTCAGCTGCCTCCTTTCTGAATAGGGACAAGGGTGGTGTTTGGAAAATATCCTTGAATGGTTTAACGAAAGAGATTAAATAATTATCCTTAACATCCCCTGGGTACTAGACGCAGGACCTGACTATCTCTTCTGGATCAATGATATTTCAGGCGATTACACGGTGAGATCCGGCTATAGACTTTCTCTTGGAATCCATCCAGTAGGCAGGGATGAGGGTCCTTGGAAATCGATTTGGTCGCTCAACATCCCCAAAAAAATTCGTCAATTTTGGTGGCAGGTTTGTATGGGAACTCTCCCAACAACGAGCCTTCTCATTTATCGACATATGGCCAGTACCGCCTTTTTACCTTTCTTTCCGAACACTCCTGAAACTCCTCTACACTCTATCATTTTCTACCCGGGAGCTAAGGAAATCTGGAATCAATGGGGCCTGACTTCTACTGCTTCGCTGGCATTGGTCTCTGACCTTACCGATCTTCTGACGTGTTGGTTATCCTCTCTCTCCCCAGATGATGTTGGTTCACTCTGCACTTTGGCCTGGATTATTTGGGTCCGGCGCAATGACGCTGTTTTTCATCATGCCCACAGACCCCCCAAATTCTGGATTGATTGATCTACTTCTTGGATTGAAGGTTGGGAAGGCCACAACAGACGTTCTATTCCAAGTGTCTCCCCCTCCCCTCCTGCTCACTGGAATCCCCCAATGGAAGTTATTCTCAAGATTAATGTGGACGCGTCGCTTCCAAAAGCTGGACTTGTTTCCTTTGGCCTCCTTCCCCGAAATCATATGGGGAAAATCCTTGTTGCTAAGTATAAACCACATCAGGCATTCTGGGAACCAGCAGTTTCTGAAGCCAAGGACATCCTTGCTGGTATGATGATCGCTATTGAATGTGGATAGGGTGACATCATCATTGAGTCTGACTATCTTTCCGTAATCGATGCTATCAATCACAACGACGGAGGACTCCAGTCGTTTGGCACCATTATCAGGAGAATTATCTCACTTCGCCAATGCTTCTCATTATGCACCTTCTCATTCACCAAAAGGGAAGGAAACAACACGACCCATCAGCTGGCGTCCTCAGGACCATTCGATACTAACTAGTTCTGGCTGGATAATTTCCCTTCATGGCTTCACACATGTACTTATGCTGATCTTTGTCATTAATGTTATATGCTTTTATCAAAAAAAAAATGAAACCATATACAAAAACATATTCATATATCTTCTATTTTTTTAAATCTATCATTTAATTCACTGAGCATCACATCATATATAATAATTTGTGAATACCTTTTCAAAAATCCTTTTGGATTAACTCTAAAATACTTTTAGAGAAGTTCTCCGAATCAAATTCAATCATCATTTAGACAACCAAAAAGTGTGGTCTCATGATCCTTTGTAGAATTGTAAGCAAACATAAATTCCAAAATTCATAAATGTAAGCGAATAATGAACTTTAACAAAGTATCAGTACTAATTAAGTTATAAATAGATATGGAGTGATCTCTATCAAACACATATATCTCTATACCCGTGTCTATCAGATGCATTATTTACAAGCATGCATTTTCATATGATCCCTTTGTCCAAAACATCGAGTGACCACGAGACATGAAGTATATCAATCCCATTTAACTAACTCAAATGTTTTTGATTATCTGAGTATAGATTGACTAGATCAATGAATACATTACATGTTATTCAATTTTATGGATGAGCGCATCACATGAACCTCACCTAAATAGATAAGAACATCATATGCACTATCTAGGTATAGTTGTACACTTCTTCAACCAATCTCAATCAAGGTTACAAATGTCACACTCATTATACGAGAGGAAAAATAATATCTTGGTTAAGATAAAATCGATTATATGATCAATAATATACCCAACCACCCTTTGATTAGATAAGAATCATGGTTTATACAAGAAAGGTATCAAAGTATAAAGGTTCTAATGTTAGGTATCTCACCTACCTTAGTTAGTGGGGACTCTAAATATGAACTATGAACCCTTAGTATAATATAGACATTGCCTATGAAACTCCATGTGGTATATTTATTTGGTCATCTAGTGCACAAAACTTGTTTTATGCCCCACTAGAATATTATATATCCTAGTACAATAATCCTACTTATGAAAAGATTAATATTTTTTTATAACCTATGATACTCCATGATGAATATTAGTTAGGGATAAATTAATGTTTTACTTTGATAGGTCAATTATCATTTCACTTATATTAGTTTGTAATGATGACGAAGACACAATGGGGGGGGGGGGTGAATTGCGTACTTTCAAAAACAATTGAAAATTTTAGAACAAATACACCTTTTAAATTTGTAGAGAAATGTTGTTCCCTTTTCTTTAATATAATATACAATGTAAATTAAAAGAAGAAGACACAAAAAATTTATAGTGGTTTGAGACACAAAAATATCATATTCCACTCCACCAACTCTCTCTCTATGAGTTTGGTTATTTTCACTAGTAGATCCTTTTTAAGGGATCTCGATAGTTGAGTTCAAGAAATTTTAACTTGTTACAAAAAATTTTATAAGACTTTAAAACTGGACTAATAATAGCTCTCAAAACACTCAACACTTGATTATTCAGAACCAAAAGAAACTTTCTTTGGTTGGATAAATTATCTTTGAAATAATTCAGATGAAAATGATGACATCTTCATAGGAATAGATGAATAACTTCAAATCACCATCATTATGAAGAATCTATAAAATTTATATAGAGAATTTATTTAGATAACATAACAAAAAAAAGAATAATTTTTACAACAGAAGGAAGAAAACATAAAAGTAACTATAATATGAATGTCTCTAAAGTGTAGTCCTATAAAGATTTAATGAAATGAAATGGTTGTATAACATATTTGGATATCACTATTTACAACATAAAGGATAATCTCTTATGTAAAAAAATACGATGTAGTTTTTGATAAATAAATTCATATTTTTATTTAGATTTGGAGAAAATAGACCATTTTTTAAAAAGGTCGACTTCACTATAGATATATCTATTTGAGAATTAAATAAGAAACATGATTTAATCATGAAAAAACATATCTAAAAAAAGTTACTAGATAAATCATGATCTTCAATACACTTAGTGTATTTGAAATTTGAATTTAATCATCCAATAAAAATCATAACGTCCTTATAAAATGAAATGAATTAATTTGTTGTTGAATATCCTTTGAAATGAACTTTGAATAACTTTATTGAGATATTTAATCTAGTGAAATCATAAATGAAATCTAATAAATAATTCAAAATTTAAATCTTTCAAATGACTGGTTCAACTTGGGATTTTTCTATGTGAGGATAAATCCAAAAGTGTATGGTTGATAATGTGTACTAAATGTAGAGTAAAAAACATATAGTATGATACCGATGTGAGGTTACTTATGTTAGGTACATACCAAATGTGACATACTCAATCATGAGGTTCCTTAAAAAAAGTTCAGTTCCCAATCATAACGCTTAACAAAAACATGAGGTTCCAAACATGGTGTTAGATACTCAATGATGATGTCCCTTATCAAAAGTTAGGTTCCTAAACATAATTTTCATCTCAAAAATGGGGTTAGATACCAATGTTATCTTGCAAGATCCATTTTTGAACAGTGATTCCAAACTTCTACAAAGCATTCAGAATACTTTGCAAAATAAAATTTCACCCAAAATAAAAGAGTCTTATAGAACTAAGTCTTCCATAATTATAGGAAAATTAAATTAATTATTTAATATAAACCTAAAATCCACTCAAACTAGATTTATTAGTAAAATAAATGAGGGTGTTTGTTAGCATCAAATTCAATGAGAAATTAATGATAAATTGTTGGATCAACACCCATATGGCTAATAATTGCCCCTTTTTGATGATCATAAAACCCATAAAAAATATCGATATTAGAATATTATTAAATTATATTTTGAAATTACATGTTTATCCATATTTCTCTCCCTTTTTGTTAGATAAAAAACAATGTATAAAAATGGAATATAACACTTTCAGTTTTTGCAACAAACTCCATGTGAATGTTAATTAAGACAAAAGAAGAAAATTATAAAAATGGATAAAAGGATTAGAAACAAAATGAAAAACACACATCAAAGATAAATACGAAATAATATAACTAAAGGATTTCAATTTTTATAAATTATTTCAGATTACATAGAATTTTAGCTTAAGGGAAAAAAGGATTAAGGTTCAGGGTGATATCTAGGATTGGTAGCAGGCTGAGATTCATTAAAAGAAGAAATAGTGATTAAAGAATATATAAGAGTTTGGTGAACAACCATCAAATCCTCCATCATTTCTTTGAAATTCTTGTTCAGTGGTGTTACCCACTCTCAAAAGTTGTCTTAAATCATAACTCACCTTCGATACTTCAGAAAAATTAACCTTCAGAAAATTTTGAATATTCTCAAAAGACTAAAAATACTTCCCCATCATTATTCCTAATATGTTGAGAAAAACTTAGACTCATGGTTTAGTAGAAGTCATTCATTCAATTAGTTCTTTCTATCTATCCAACAGAGTATATATTGGTACACTGTCACACTGAAAACTTTGAATATTTTCATCCATTATAAAAAGATCATCAGGAGAATCTACAACCTTCTCAATACATCACTAGATCATACTTTACCATATTTAGATGCTCTTACCTTTTTAGAACTAGAGACTCCTACAAACTCAAACCGATTTGAAAAAAACTCTTTGAGATCAATAAAACTTGAATTTGAAATAATATCACCTTTGATATTTATGACCTAGTTAGTGATATCCCTATTAAAAGCATCAAAATATTTTTAGAAATTGATATTTCCTTTAAACTTTAATATTTATTTTGGAGAGACTCGTATTCTATTTTGGAAATATATACATTTATCAAGTCTTCAAAGCCTTCCTAGAACTCTAAATTTATATTTGAAACGTTATGACCTCATCTATCAATGGATAAAATCCTAATAAAAGGATTTTAGAAAAATTTTGAGCATGAGATTAAAAACTAAAATCATTCTTAGATTTTTAGGGTACTACCTCAACCCTTGTAGTGGGTTCTATAACTTTAACCAATTGAAGTGATTGAAATTAAAAACCTTTACCAAATGGAGATGAAAAATCTCTAATAACTTTTATAACTTCTATACCTTCTCAAACAGTCCTTTCCATAGAAATTTAAATTAATGAAACTGATTGATCCTTGATCAATTTAGTTGTAGAATAAGACTCCTCTATTCTTTCCAACTCAGTATATTGGGAAAATTTCTCTACTAGTTATTCCTCAACATGAGCTACCAGATAAACTCTTTCTTCAACAATAAGTGAAGGATCCTATATTCTCCAAGGTCTTTGAACAAGCATATCACCACTATATTCTTTAGTAGAAGAGTCTTGATAAGCTATGGGAAACTAAATAACTCCCCCAATTTTTACTAGAATGTTCTCATCTAGAACTTTCTTCTTTCTGGTTCTTGGTGGACCATTTACACCACTAAAATAAGAATATTCTAAACCCGCAACCACTTGCATCCTATCAAAAACTCATTCTACTTGAGATTATCTAATTTCTTTTACACTAAACCTTGTAGATCTAGCTGAATTCAAACTTTTACACTCCCTCTAATCAAGAGAACCTGATGGATCATTTTCTTCTACACCAACATGCATAAGCTCTCTCTTGGTTACACTCCAAAATAATAAGAATTTTATTAGGATTTAAGTAGATAGAACGTTGCTATGATAACATCTTAAACCAATACTGATATCAAAAATCACCCCTCTTTTAAAGAATAATAGATACCATCCTACCATAGGGATAAAAGGACATCTTGGAATCATTTTGGTAGTAGTGGTTAATGTATCTTAACATATACTGAATTATATTGAACTTTATGTTTCATAGAAAGAGGAACATGATATACATGTCTAGAAAAAGAATCTCATAAGACTCAACAATCCTTGGAACAACTTCTGTCTGAATAAACTTGACCAACACATTCTAGTCATCTTATAAATCATGTAACAATATCTTCTTAACTTGGGTCATTCCAAAAAGAAAGGAAATTATTTCCTCTAAATTATATACCCATCTCCAATAGATCTTAGGATAAAATTAAATTTTCCTTCATGAGGTCACTTAATATTCTAATCCATATCCATTATCAAAACTGAAAATTTCTTATCATTCACCTTTGAAGAAATGAAGTCCTCACTCTAACCAAAGGAGAGTTGGGAATTATTAAAAAAATTCATTTTCTTATTTTTTGAAAACATATTTGAAATTTACTCCATCAAACATGAAATCCAGCCCTTGAAATATTAACGCCAACTTAAACAACAGATTGGTCTAAAAAAACCATTCGAAGTAAAAAAAATTCCTTTGCAGTACCTATAGATCTATACCAAAAACTATTTTCTTATTCACACCATTGGGACCATCCACCTAAATCCTCTTAGTTTTCACTATCATAAGAAGTTGCAGAAGGTTTAGGGTTTGGAAAAGATAGGGTTTGAAAGATAAAAGTCTAGGAGATTGAAAGGATAATGGATTGAAGGTAGGATAAAGAGAAAGATTAAATTTGATTATTTTAGTTGATGGTTTAGTTTCTCAAGATGACAATTCGGTATAATCATTTAGGTTTAAAAAAATGAAAAGATAGTTTTTGAAAATAAAATATGAAAATGAAATAAAACAATTTAAAATCAACAGAATAAATAAATCTTTAAAAATAGATATTTTAAGATATAAATATAACAAATTATTAATATAAATAGAGATTAAAAAGATATTAAAGGTTTTAATTAAAATTAAATAAACCTAAATCCCCCATAATAAAATCAAAACTAGGCATGAGAAGTGTTTTAGTAAAAATTTAAGCAATTTGATTCCTAGTATTAATAAATTCTAAAGAAATATCCCCTTGATGCCAAATATCAATATTTTTAGTTCTAGAATGACTTACATTTTTTTGAAATATTTATAGCATTATTATTATCACATAAAATTGGAACATGATCAAAATTAAGTTCAAAGTACAAAAGTGTGTGTTTCATCTATAAAACTTGTGCACAAAAGCTACCAGCAGATATGTATACTATTTCATCAGTTGATATTACAAATAAATGTTTCTTCTTACTAGAACATGAAGATTAGTATTTCCATAAAAAGTGATAGGTTCTTGTGGTAATTTTTCTATATAACCTATATTATATCTGAATATGAAATTAAATCAAAACAAAAGGTTTTTGGATAAAGCAAAGATAGAGAAATGGTTCTTTTTAAATATCTCAAAATCCTTTTAATAGAAATTAGATGTGACACTTTTGGATTTGATTAAAATCTTACACTTAAAAAAACAATAAAAATTATATTTGGTCCACTAGAATTAAGATATAATAAATTACCAATCATACCTCTATAAAATTTATTATCAATTGATTTACCAACTTTATCCAAATGAGATTTTATATTATTGCACATAGGAGTTGTATATGGATTACTGTTTTTAAGAAAAAAACTTATTGAAAAAATAAATAATGTATTTAATTTTATTTAAAACATTTAAAAAATCCTTTTTATATATTTGAAATCCAAGAAAGAAATTTAATTCTCCCATCAGACTTTACCAAACTTTGTTTCTCTTAAATTAATTTAGATCTTCATGCATACCCAACATCCAAATCACATCATCTAAGGATTATTCTATAAATTTATGTTTAAACTTTGATAGAAATGAATATAACTCAACTCGATTTCCAACAAACCTCCTAGTCCTAAATCCTTTTAGATATCTTATAAAAGTCTCTAAATTATTTTATTTCAAAGTCCTGAGTTGTTTAGGTAAAACACTTTTAGGTTCCTCAGTTTCATTTTCTTCAGAATTCAATTGATCAGAATCATGTTCTAATTTACTTTCAAATTTAACATTACAATAATAAAGTTTTAATTTTTTTAAATAATCAATGAATTCATTTATTTGTATTTTATTATGATCAAATGGATCACTTTCATCTAAATTCACATGAATAGATTCCTCAAATATCCTTGAATTTTTATTAAACACTCAAAAAGTATTAGAAGTACAAGAATACACAAGAAATATTCCTTCATCATCATTTGGATCAGACTTACCAATAATTTCCTTAGTATTCAAGATATATACCTTTCATAAAAAAAATTTAAAGTATCCAAATTTATATTTTTTTTATTCTATAGTTCATAAGGTATATTTTTAAGAAGTGTTATTATTAAAACTATATTTATAATATGAAATGTTTTACTAATATATTATTCCTAAAAATAAGCAGGTAAACTATACTCATTTAACATAGTTCTAGCCATTTACTAAATGGTTCTATTTATTATTTAAACAATCCCATTTTGTTAAGGTGTTCTTAGAGAAAAAAGTATGTTTAATACCTAAATTTGAGAAAAAAGAATTAAATTCTTGATTCTCAAATTCTCATTCATGATAAATTCTCAATGATATTATTTTAAGATCTTTTTTGTTTTAAACCAAATTATAAAAACTCACAAAGACTGAAAAAAATTCACTTTTAAATATGAAAAAGTAAACCTAAGTAAATATGAAAAAATAATCAACAAAAACACAAACAAAGAATATTACACCCAAGATTTCCACTCTAGAAGGTCCAAAAAAATCCATATTTTCAAGTTTAAGGGTTTAGATATAATATATTTTTTAATTTATTTGAAAGATAACCTATGATACTTACCTATTTGGCATGCATTAAAAAGTATTTTCTCATCAAAATTAAGACAAGGCAGAACAAAAACTAATTTTTTCATAGGTAATATAGATAGAGAAAATATATTACAATGACCAATACCTCTATGGGATATCTAGGATTCACTTACTTCAACATTTAAACATTTCAAATTTTTTTATCGTAAGAAACTAAGGTCCAAAGTATAAACATTTTCTATTCTAGGTTCTCTAAACTTAAGCAGTTTATTCTCAAAAATAGAATAAGAATAATTAGAGAAATTAATAGTAAAATCATAATCATAGAATTGAGAGATACTTATTATATTATTATACAACCCTTGAACATATATAACCTTTTTAATAAGGATAAATTTTGGATCTCTAACTGAACTAACTCCAATGATCTTTCCTTTAACATTGTCACTAAAGGTAACCAAATCTCCATAAAATTTAGATAATGAATGAAAGTTTGAAAAGTCTTGACTTATATTCCTTGAATATCCATTGTCCATATAGCATATAACCCATGTATTTTCACATAAAAAAATATCAAGCAAGAATTTTTTTGGTACCCAAATTATTTTATGTTCTACAGTGTTATCCAGCAATGATCAGTGTAACTAGATTTGTTTTATTTTACCAAAAAATATATAATTAAATCTTAAAAAGTATCTATAAATATAATATTTATTTAAAATAATAATTTTAGGATTTCTCAAGAAATAATTATTAGTATAGTGACCATTAATTCCATAATAAAAACAAGTAACATCGGACATGCTATAATTTTTTAAACTAGGTAAAAATACAATTTATCTACAGTTTAAGATTTTCACCATTACTGAAAATTATATATTTTTCTTTTCTATGTACATTATTTCCAAGAATTTTATTTAATGTATCTTCTCCTCTATTAAATACACTAGCATCAATTTTTAAATATTTTATTTCAAAAATCAATTCTTTAATTTTACTTTCATGTTTAATATAACTTGAAGAAGATTTTTTTAATTTTTATTTCAATTTTAAGTGAAATTTTAGAATAATACATTTCTCACTTTTGAAAAAATTATGAATATTCTTAATAGATTTATTACTTTTCTTCAAAGATTAATATTTTTATTTTCTTATAGAATAATATTCAACTAATTTATCATTATAGAAGTTTTAAGAATTAAAATCAGAAATAAGAGAATAATAAGAATACACCTAATCTTCTTTATCCATAAAAAATATATTTTATTTTTGATTTTATTTTTATTTATCATAATAAAACTTGAAGAAATATTGGAATCTTAAGATACACCCCAGGTAGCCTTCATGACCTTCTTACCTTTTATCTCACACTCAGCTTCCATTTGAATATTTTTTCCTTCTTCTTTATTTTTTTCCTTACCCACAACTATGGATAATTAGGTTTGATAAGTCCTAGATTATTACATTCATAACATCTGATTTCTTTCCGACTGTGACCACTTTTATTATAATCAATGAAAGGTTTATTAATACCTTTATTATTTTTATAAAACTTGTCGAATCATTAAGTTAGATGAGTAAGTTCCTCTACTTAATTTGAAAAAATTAAATCATTAGAGAATATAACATCCTCATTTTTATTATTTTTCTCATTTAGGAATATAAACTTTGAGATATTTATTTTCATTTTTGTTCATTATATGATCCTCAACCTTGGATTTAATGTCATCTTCATACATCATAAGAGTAATAATAACTTAATTCATCTTTAACTCTTTAACAGGATTTGAATATCTAATTATAGTTGAAATACCATTCTATTTATTAGGTACAACTCTAAGAACTTTCAAATATTGATATGGTTCAGGAATAGGTGTTCTGAGATAAGTAACACCATTTACTATTTCTATCAATCTTCCACTCATATGGGTGATAAATTCACCTTTATAAATTCTAAAAGTATAAAAATTAAATTTAATATTATTATATCTCAGTTTTTGAACATTGTCAGTACCTTCATAAGAAACAAATATTTTCTACCAAATTTTATAAAAAGTAGAACATTAAGAGACATGATTGAATTCATCTTGTTCAAATATGAAAATAATAGCATTCATAGCTCTTGAATTCTGGTTATATTCACCTTTTTTGGAAGCATCCCATTTTTTGGTTTATCCTTGGGAATTTAATATAGCTTGAAAAACTTAAATAAACTTTCAAAACAAAAATCTTCAAATATAAAATCATTTGAGCTTTCCATCTTCTATATTTTTCATAATTGAAATATAAATCCCTGATCATAGACATACCTTATTTGAGATCACCCAATGACATGTTTCTTAATCTATAAATTTAACTCAAGCTTTCTATATCTTAAATGAAATATTTAATAGATAATTCCTTTAATTCCAATTGTTGGTATCTCATAGAAACAAAAATACATCTTTAAAGATTTATAAGAAGATAGATTTCCCCCTGATTTGAATTATTAGTATCAGAAAAAAAGTACAAACTATCTTCAATCTTGAATCTTTAAAGATCAAAATTAATATATCCAATAGGTCATAGACTTTGATAACATTTTTTACATTGGAATGATGATGAAGACATGGGGGGGGGGGGTTAGTTGTGTCTTTTTAAAAACACTTGAAAGTTTTATAACAGATCCCACTTTGCAACTTGGAAAGAGACACTGATCCATTTTATTTAATAAAATATATAGAAAAAATTAAAAGAAGAATACACAACATATTTATAGTTTTTTAGGGCATAAAAATACCCTAGTCCAGTCCATCAACACTCTCTCCACAATCTTGGTGATTTTCACTAGTAGATCGTTTTCTAATGGATCTTGATAGTTGAGTGAAATCAACTGTAACTTGTTAGAATATATTTTACAAGGATTTAAATTAGGACTAACATAAACTCTAGAAACACTCAAAACCCAAGTGTTCAAAACCAAAAGAAATTGTTTTTGGTTAGAGAAATTATCTTTGAAAGTGTTCAGATAAAAATAATGCAACTGACATATGAATAGATCTTTAGAGGAATAAATTAATAACATTAAAGCACCATCCTTATGAATAATCTCTAAAATTTTTGTATATAATATATTCAAATAACATAGTAGCAACAAGAAATTTTTTTTATAGCAATAAGACGAACACACAAAAGTAGCTATAACACTTATGTCTCTAAATTGTAGCCCTATAAATATTTAACGAACTGAAAAATATGTATTATAGATTTTAATAGAAGCTGTTACAACATAAAGGATAATCTATTCTATAAAAATAATGATCTGACATAGTTTTTGGGAAATAGATTCATATTTTTCTTTAGATTTATAGAAAATAGATCATTTTTGGAAAAGATCAACTCCACTATAGATATATGCATTTGATAATTAAATAAGAAACCTGATTTAATTCTGGTCAAAGAGATCTGAAAAGTATGCCAGATAAATTATGGTTTTCAAAATGATCAATGTATTTTAAATTTGAATTTAAACATCCACTGAAAATCATAACTTCTCTTACAAAATAGAACAAATTAATCTACTGTTGAAGATCCTATGAAACAGAATTTGAATCTCTTTATTGAGATATTTAATCCAACAAATCATAGTAGAAATATCATAAATAATTCAAAATTTAAATCCTGTAGATGACTGGTTCAATTTGGAGGTTCTCTATGTAAGGATAACTCCAAAATTCTGGTTGATAGTGTACAATTAATACTAAAAATAGAGTAAAAAATTTGGATTATTATACCAACATTTTCTTACTTACATTAGGTACATACCAAACGTGAAATACTCAAATGTGAGGTTTTTTAATAAATGTTAGGTTCCTAATCACAACATTCAATATAAACACAGGGTTTCAAACATGACTTTAGGTACTAAAATGTGATGTCCTTTATAAAAAGTTAGGTTCCTGAACATACTGTTCAACTCAATCATGGGGTTAAAAATAATGTTAGGTTACAACAATAATTTTTGAATAGTGATTGCAAAATTCTTAAAATCATATAAAATACTTTGTAGAATAAACTTTCAACCAAAATAAAAGAGTATTACAGAACTAAGGATTCCATAATTCTAAAGAAATTAAAATAATTATTTAATATAAACCTAAAATCCACTCAACATAAATTTATTAGTAAAACATATGAGGGTGTTTGTGGGCATCAAAATAAATGAAAATTTAATGTGAAATTATTGGATCAACATCTGTATTCCCAAAAACTTCATAAAATGTATATCAATATATACATATACACAACCAACATGAAGAAATGATAAAGTGAATATTTCATTTTTTAGAAAATTATAAACTTTATATTCTTAAGACCCTTTAAAAATAATTAAAAAAACTATACATAATAACCTATATATCATATAATATATGATAGACTACCAGATCAACTTTATATTTTCTTCACTTTTTTTGGTTTTTTTGAACTCCTTACATCTTTATATAATTCATGCCATATATCTATGTGAATATATAATAAAAAACTCCCACTAAACTCATTAGTGAGTAACATATATGAAGTAATATAATTTGAATAGTGGTTAGACTTGGGATTCATATTCATAATATTTAACTCCTTAAACATATTTAAACTCCTTAACTCTACAAAATCTAATTTTATAATGTTAAAAAACTTATTTTTTATACTTAGAACTCTTTATAAGTATATATTCATCATTTTTAGAACCATTTCCATAAACAAATTCCTTGAAATCTTTGGTAAATAATGTAACTCTTTACATTATAACTTTACCAATACATCCTAAACTCCTTTAGGATATTAAGTGACATTCAATTTAAATCATAACTGACATACTAATTTATTTGTTAACTTTGAACTTCTCTAAGTCCTAACATACTCCCACTATATTCTTAGAAACCATATTCTATTTAACATATTATAATAATATTCAAATCCTTTGTTCTTAGGAAATAAATCTTATTTCATTTTATTAGGAATATTTTTAAAATAAACTATTGCATCTATATTGTTATTACCAAGTTGGATCAAGAACATTGGGGGGGGGGGGGGTGAATCAGTGGTTCCTTTTTCTTTTATAATAAAGTTTCTTAACTCCTTAATAAAAACTTTCTGAATATCTGAAACTTTTTAGAGTTATGATTCACTCAAATATAACTCACAACCTCACATTTCTTATGAAAAAAATATAAATAGAAGGAAACATGCGATATTTACAAGGTTCAGTACAAAGACCTACTCCTTTCCATGTTGGATAGTCCCACCAACATAGATTATTTTATAATACGCATTCCAGAATAAAAAGTCATAAGTAAAGAAAAATTCTACAATCATAGTAGAATCTTTCTTGATATAGTTGGTTATACCCCCTAACTATCCTTTCCAGTATCCACTTCCCTCAAACAAGACTTTTCAGCAACTGGTAAGTATCCATAGTTAAAAGCTTCAATTTTATTCTTGTTTTTTGAACCACTTTAGAAATTCTTCACTTCCTCCACAAGTATACTGAATCAAACTTTACCTGCGTACAAACTTCAAGAACTCTGAAAATTATCTAAGGAACTTGTTATTCTTGAAACTTATTTCAAAATCTCAATAAAAAAATCTTCCTCAGCAGTCAGTCTGATCTTTCCAGTCCAGAAACCTAAAAACGATGGTATCTATCTGATAATCAGTCTGGTCTGATTCTCTTTCTGCTATTCCATCTTCAATTGAGTAGGAACTTAATCGAAAACTCAAAATTTTGTGTCTGATGGAACTTGGTCCAATGAACCTAGATACGATGGATTTCATTCTGATGGCCTCACTCTGATGGACTTGTTCTGATGGAACTTTTTCTTATGGATCTTTCTTAGATGATCATATTGAACATCAATCCGATGATCTTCGTCAGCTTCAACCTAAAACACAAAGTTTGGTTGGGTACTCAATACCTATTCTAAAAATTCTGGAGCTTAATCACTTGAATAGTTTAGGGTATTTTACAAATGAAATCAGATATCCTTTTATAGATACCTCAAAATTGGTTTAGGAAGGGTTATTAAAACATTTCCTTCTTGACCAAATTTACTTAATCTTTTAATTCTCCTTAAATCTCTGATCACTTTTTGACTCATTCAATTCATTTTTGAATATTCAAATATACTTGATTTTTATATCTCTCTTTGACTTATTCAATTCCTTTTCGAATCTTCAAATCTTCTTAATTTTTAGATCTCCCTTTGACTTTTTCAATGGTTCAGACTACTTAACAAACTTCAGTCTAATTCTGATTACGACCTGCCTCATTAAAATGAAGACTATTGTGAAATAATAGATTCCTCATTATGTTTCTACACATCAATTGAAAGAAAAATATACTCATTATGATTTTTTCATTATGATTCTCCAGTGAGATTTTAATCAATATGGTTTCTAAGTCTAATTTTCTCAATATGATAATATAACTCTATCAGAATATGATTGAGACAATTTTGAACCACTTTTATTATGAGTCTCGAAATACCAATATGATTCCCAACTGAATATGATTCCTAGGAGAATATGATTCCTAGAAGAATATTATTCCCAATAGAATATGATTGTAAGATCCATTTCTCTAAATCTGATGCTCAATATGATTATCAGCACTTGTTCTCCCCATTTCTTTCATTAATATTACATCATAAGTTTCTCAGAAAACTTATGACTTTTGTGAATTACAAAACAACAAAGCATTTTCACATTTAACATCAAGGTTTGGAAGAATCCAATCAGGTTTTCATTATGATTAATACATTCATTCCAAACTCAACATGATTTCCAGTAGCTTTTAGTAGAAATCCCAATACGATAAATCATATTCAATGACTCACACCAATGGGATGAGCCTGATTCCTCAATTTGATTTCCTGGATCCGGAAACCAGAAAAATATCCTTTTCTCAACTTTAAATATATATCAACTATTGACAACAAATACAACCAAAAAACACCTTGGAACCAACAATCCCCCCTTGTGTTTGTTTTCAATACCCACTTCAATACCTATATTTAACCACTTCAAAACAATAAGTGATATTGTTTTATTTTCTCAGTTCTTCTTCTACATGTCTTCTTTTCTTTATCCCCCTATTCTTTGTCTCTCCCTAGTTTCTTTTCTCCCCCCTTAATATATTCACCCCCATTATTGATGATCAAATTTAAAGGGGTTATCATGATGAGATTTCTACCTTATTGAAAAATTTTCTCATTTCAAAAAGGTTGGAACTTTTTATATAAAAAACTTGAAACTCTTATTCGAAAGAAAATAAGTATTACATGAGTTTCTTAATAAATATCCTTTAACTAAACAACACTAAGTCTACATGGGAAAATCTGGTGTATAAAACAAGAGTTTATAATCAAGGTTATCAATGTTGTCCATTACAAAACTTACATATAATACATTTTCATGTTTCTTTCAACATTATCATGACTGGGGAAATTAATGAAAGAATTTTATTTAAGATAAAATTAACCTTCACCCATCTCAAAAAACATATCATAAAGTTCTGGTGTAAAAGAACAACTTTCAAAAACTCATATTTTGTAACCTCATTAATTTATTTTTAAATAATAGCAAGAGGCTCACCATCAGATTCCTTACTTCAAATCCTTCAATTCCCTACAAGTTAGTACAAATACACAAATATTTTAGGAATAAGGAGAAACCACATAGCTTTTCAAAATCAAATTTCGAACTGAGAGTCTTCTCAGAGTCTTGAATTTTTCTTCTTTTTCTTGGATTTTCCATTGGATTTATTTTATTACTTTTATTCATCCTTATCATATTTTGTAACAAGTCTCTCTTTATCTATAAACCCTTCTGATAATAATGTAATCTTCTTCCCCCATTTTGGAACCTTTTTGTTATAGTGAGTTTGTAACAACTCTTTCACTCTTTCCTCTTGTTATAACAGGATAGTAAAAAAAGTTTTAATAACATTCCATTATTTCTCACATCTCTTGCATATTTTATGAATTTTCAAACAAAAATCTATTGATATATTTTTATCAACTTTTTTTACATCTTTAGAAACCTTTTTCTTTCCCTTTTCTTCAGTTTGTTTTTGTACTTCTTCTAACTTCCTATCCATGTAAATTTTTTCTGTCTAAATAACTATGAACTACTTCTTTTTGGGCTCAATATTATTAAATTTTCTCAACTTTCTCAATATAATCATATTTATTAACATACACAACTTTCTTCATCATTTGAATTTGCTTTTTCAGTTCCAAATATTTTTTAGTAACATTTGATTTTCTTTTCTCATAATAGATTCCCCTTGATTAATACCTATTTATTGGTAGAGACATGTTATACTAGCATGAATAAGCTCTATGTCCGAAAACTCCACAATAACAATTATGGCCTCTAAATATTGATTTTTCAGACCAATAGTAAAATTGTTCATATTTTTATTTTTTTGTTATTTAATCACAAATCTTGGACCACTTTTCTTAGGAGGATAATTTCCAAAGGAAATACTTTATTTCTTAATGAAATATGTTTTCTCACAAACCTGATTTTGTAAACCTTTATTTTTTACCTTCTTTAGAAGTTTCACCTTCAACATCAACTACCTTGGGGAATTTTTCCCTCATCTTTATTATCTCACTTTGTGTTGTAAGAAGTATTGATTGTATTTATAACAAATCTTATTCTTTCTCAGCCAACTTAATTTTTAAAACATCTATTATTTTTTCAGATTCAGATACCTTTAACTTATTCTTTTTTACTTTCTTTAACAAGTGTAGATTCTATCTTATTGATATTCTCATTTCTGGATGAATTTTATTTATAAATTTTTATTTTTCATTCAAGCTATCCATTATCAAAATTTATTCCTTCAATATATTTCTTCAACTTACTTCTTTATTTCGTGAGTCGAGTATTTTGCTCTTGTGAATTCTTTAAATTATTTTTAAGTATCTATTCCATTTCAATTATCTCTTTATCATTATCATCACTACATGAAGAATAGATTCCATTTATAACTTGATAAATAAAGTTGAGTTGATGATAAGATTCATCATCTAATGAGGAATCATTTTTCTTTCTTCTACTTAGGTAAATTTTCTTCTTTTTGTTATAAGGAAATATTTATTTATGTTTTTTCCACTTTTTTTGAGGTTTATCATCATCATCTTCAGACTCATATTCTTTAATTTTATTCCTTGGAATTAAAAAAAAAATACATTTCCCTTTAAAATTCCAACATTTGAGAGTTTTACTTTTCCATTTTCCCTTATTATATCTCTTTGAAAGGAGGGACATAATTGTATTAAAATCTTCATCTTATTCCTCTACTTATGAATCACTTGATTCTTCTTTAATTTACTTATCTTTCTTTTTTCATTTTATCAAATATTTTAAGTATATTTCCTGATAAAACTTTTCTTTATTTTCCATAACATTCTATCTTATCATTTCATAAGTAACAAGAATACTAGGTATATTATCCAAGGATAAGGTTTTAGGATCTCTATCTTCTAAATATGAAACTTTGGCATCAAACTTATCATGAATAATTCTAAAGATATTTTCAATAATAGTTGAGTCTTCTAATTTCTCACCCAGACATCTTATAGTGCTAACAATATCATTTACCCTTGTAAAGAAGTCACCAATAGATTCATGCTCATTAATTTTCATATCTTCATACTTTAGCCTCTAAAGTTGTAAATTTTCCTTGTTCACATATTTATTTACTTCATAAATGTTTTTAAACTTATACCAAATAACTTTGGAAGTTCCAACTACCTTTACTCTAAGAAACTCACTTTTAGTAAGTGATAAGAGTAAAACATTTTTTTCTATTCCCACATTCTCAAGATTTCTCTTATCAGTAGTAGTAAGAGGAGTATTCTCAATACGAGGAGGAAATACTTATGTAGTAACTTCCAAAACATCTCACCCAAGGGACATAATATATGGAATCATTCTATCTTTCTAGATATGATAATTCTTTCCATTGAAAATAGAAATACCATTATAGTTCACAAAATTGAAATTATCCATTCTCGAGATGGATCATTCAGAGGAAACCTTCCCTATGATACCAATTGTTATTCCCAAGTAGGATCAAGAACACTGGGAGGGGGGGGGGGTGAATCATTGGTTATTTTTTCTTTTATAAGAAGGTTTATTAACTCCTTAACAAAAACTTTCTCAACTTATGAAACTTGTTAGAGTTACGATACACTAAAATATAACTCACAACCTCACCTTTTGTATGAATAAAATATAAAGAGAAGGAAAAACACAATATTTACAAGGTTTGGTACAAATACCTACTCTTTTTAATGTTGGATAATCCCACCAACATGGATTATTTTACTATATTTTTTTATAGAATACAAAGGCACAACCAAAGAAAAATTCTACAATCCTTGTAAAAAATTTCTTACTATAGTTGGTTATAACCCCCAACTATCCTTTCTAGTATCCAATTCCCTCAAACAAGCTTTTTCAACAACTATTAAGTATCAGTAGTTACAAACTTAAATTTTCTTCTTCTTTTCTGATCCACTTTAGAAAGTCTTCACTTATTCCAAAAGTAAGCTGAATCAAAATTTACCTGCGTACAACCTTAAAGAACTTTAAAAATTCTCTAAGTAACTTGTTGGTATTGAAACTTCTTCGAAAACCTCTTTCCAGAAATCTTTCTAAGTAGTGTCAGTCTGATCTTCCTCGTCTAAAAATATCAATATTATGGTCTCTATCAGATGGTTAGTCTGATCTAATTCTCCTTCTGCTCTTCTTTCTTCAATTGAGTAGGAAATCAATCGGTAGCTCACAATTCTATGTTTGATGAAATTTGGTCCTATGAACCTAGGTATGATGGATGTCATTCTGATGACCTCAATATGATGGAATTTTTCTAATGGAACTTCATCAAATGGATATTTCTTATATGATTGTATTGAACATTAATACGATGATCTTACCAGCTTCATCCAGAAACAAAAAGTTTGGTTGGGTACTCAATACCTTTTCCACAAATTCTAGAGTTCATGCACTTGAATATTTCATATTATTTTACAAATGAACTCAACTCTCCTTGTATAGTGACCTCAAATTAGGATGGGTTCTTAAAACCTTTACCACTTGACCAAATTTCCTGAATCTTTGAATTATCCTTAAATCTTGGATTACTTTTTGTCTCATTTAATTCCTTTTTGAATATTCAAATCTCTTTAATTTCATATCTCTCTTTGAATTATTTAATTCCTTTTCAAATATTTAAATATCCTTGATTTTTGGATCTCCCTTTGACTTTTTCAATGCTTTAGACTAATTAAAAAACTTTTGTCTGATTCTGATTACGATTTGCCTCATTACAATGAAGACTATTGAGAAAAATAGATTCCTCATTATATTGATCCACATAAATTGAAAGAAAAATATTCTCATTCTGATTTCTTCATTACGATTCTCTAGTGTGATTTTCTTCAGTATGATTCATAATTATGATTTCTCAATATGACAATATAACTCTATCATAATATTATTGAGATAATTATGAACCAATTCTATTCTAAGTTTGTAAATCCCAATTTGATTCCCAATTGAATATTATTCCTAGAAGAATATGATTCCCAAAAGAATACAATTCCCAATAGAATACGATTCCCAAAAGAATACAATTCCCAACAGAATACGATTCCCAACAGAATACAATTAGTAGCTCAGTTTCTCCCAATTTGATGCTCAATATGATTTTCAACACTTGTTCCCCCCATTTCTTTCATCAGTCTTGCATCACAGTTTCTTAGACTTTTCTGAATTAAAAAACAACAGAGCATCACCAAATTTAAAATCAGGATCAGGAAGACTCCGACCAGGTTGTCATTTTTATTAACACATTCATTCCAAAATAAAAATGATATACAATAGATTTTAGTATAAATTTCAATACAATAAATCATATTAAACAACTCATACCGATGGTATGAGCCTGATTCCTCAATACGATTTCTTAGATCCGGAAGCTAGAAACTTCTCATTTTCTCAACTTCAAACATATATCAACTATCAAAAACAAATACAAAAAAACACACCTTGGGTCTAACACATATCATATTTGATATCCAACCGTTTGAATACTTTTCTTGAAAAGAATATTATTCTTTAAAATATTCCTTTAATTGATGTTGAAATATAATTCCTCACATTTAAAAAAATATTTGGATAAACACCTCTATCCTCGATAATTTTTTATCCTTATCTTATTCTCAAGAATTTTATAGAATACAATGAATCACAAACCATGTGTAACTTCTCATATTGTTCACAACATCTTTTTTTAAGCAAAAATACTCCCTTATCATATAAGATAAATTATATAATTACACATCCTTTATTCAGACCCATATATGCTCGATATATTCCTTTTCATTCAATTCCACGATTTAGAAACCCATTGCCTCATTAATTGAATACATAATACAAGATATATAAATTATTTCCTTTATTTTTAATTCTTTAATACTAATAATATTTGTAAAGTATATATTTGGTATCCTATAAAATTCAAAATAGAAGAATTTATTTGTATAATATTGATAATTGATATAGAAATTCCATGGAGTTTATTAAACCCCTTATGGTATCCCAAATGATACCATCACATGGAATCAATGTATTTTCTTTATAACACCACCTTTAGGTTTCAATTACCTTGTATGGCTACTTAAATAAACACTGTTGGACCTTCTAACTAGATTTTCTTCATTTAGTTTGAATATTTACCCATTTTTTTGTCGATACCATACCTGAGCCTAAACATCTCATGCCCAGTTCATCTATCATCAATATTTTGATAAAATAGGATAAAAATTTCTTGAATTCATTCAACTTTTCAAAAAAATTTCCAACTAAATTAATTTCACAAATAGAACTAGCCTCATAGGATATCTTCAGTCTCAAATTCATTAGCATACTCAATTACATTGAGTATATTAGAGGAGACTAAATTTACTTATATAATTTTCTATTTAATTACTTTTAAACCTTAATTGAATAATTATATTATTCTCATAAGCATCGATATTCAAGTGTTGAACAAATTCAACAATTGGTTACTCAGGAATTTGTTTCTCTAACATATAAAATTTTCTCTTAATTAAGAATTTTTTAACTTTTTATTCTTAGGATTTTCTTACAATAATATTTTCCTTTTTGAGGTTTAATCTCATTTTTTGATGATATGATTCCATAAATACACAAAAAAATATTTTATCAGATGAGTATCATGTTTTATATTTATTTAATAAGTTCTTTCATTAAATGTGCTCCCACTAAATTATGACCCCTTTTAAATTCATCATATCCATTAGTTGACCAAGATCTATATTTAACTAAGAAATGATTCCAATTTAGTGTTTATATCACCACTTGTATATTTATATAGGAAATTATTATAATCATATCATATATGATTCTTGGATAGTCAAGTGGAAAACCCTTTACCCACATCTATATGTTGGATATAATCTCAATTCTATTACTTTGGTATCTTATCTCATAGAGTTTCCCAATGAATTATAACTCAAATATCATAGGGATATTTGGTCAAATAACTCTTTGGGTTATCCATCTCTACCATGCACTACATAAGATAATCCATGGATGTAACGACCCAAAATTTTGAATAAATCTTGTTTCCTAATTTTATGTGTTATTTTATTTTATTTTTGTACTCAACAAAAATGTTTCATTTGATAACATGAGTATAATTAAAATGATACTATTGGGTTTTGACCATTATTTGACTATTGGTCAATATGACCACTGTAAACTAAACGTTTCTATTGTTGTATCTAAATACAAGTAATCTTGGTTAATTAATATAGAAAGAAGATTCAATGGCCTCACCCAGTAGTCTTGGACCGATCGAATCCCATCTAACAGAACTTGGGAAGGAGGTAGCACCACTGGGATTTTCTCTGGACCAAATCCAAGATGAACTTCAACGTATAAATCTAGAACTGGATCACCTTCGCGAGAAGTTCAAACTGATAGAAATTACTACTCGTGCGATGTTGGCCGAGCCTCACTCGGATTCTCTCACCTTAGCACACCTTACACTTAGGTCCTATGCTGGTGTGATAAGGGGCTATGTAAGGATACCATAACTGTCTTGTGTAATCCTTTGTTTTAAATAAAAATTTCGATTTCTTTTATGAATTTTCAAATGACCGGATAAATATAGTATGCATATTTTTGATGAATTTTAGAAAAAGGATATTTTAAAAATGTTTATGTAAACCTTAAATAATTAAAAATGTGTAATGATTTTCAAAAAATGGTCTTCTACAATTATGTTCAGTACGAAATTTAGAGTCTAATAAGATCAACTTGATTTTTGATGAATAGTAAATTATGAATAGTGATTTTATGATTAGGATTAATAATGTGTCCAAATGGATTAGTAATCTCACTTAAACAAAGTATTAAAATAAGCTAGGCACTTTGATTAAGTAATGTGATTCAATAAAATGGTTAAATAACGGTTTCATAAATTATTATTCAAGTATTAGTTTTTTCGGATGAATAGTGTTTTTTAATTAAAATTTTAATTAAAAATATTTAGAAAATTATTTTTATAAAACGGACTTCATTTTTGAACTCAGAGCATCGATATTATGTTAAGGTAATTTTTGGGGTTTTTTCTGAAAAAAATGAATTTTCGGTGAATAGTGTAATTATTTAAAAATTAGATTAAAAATATTTAGAAAAATATTTTTATAAAATGGAGTTAATTTTTGAAATTAGAGCATTGATATTTGATTAAGGTGAAATTTTGGGATCTTTCTGAGAAAGTTGAATTTTCAGTGAATAGTAAAAATACAGTTTTAGGGTTTCGGTATGTTTAATGACATCATAACTGTGTCATGATGATGTCATGAGATATTTTAAGGGTTGGCCGGCCAAGGGTGATGAATTATTGTTTTGGGGGCCCCATGTGGCCTAACTCCATGGTAAATGCCAAGGGAGAGCACATGGTTTTGAGAAAATCACTTTTGAGGTGTCCCTTGGCCATTAATGCCTTGTCCCCTCACTTTCCCTATAAATACCAAGCCATCCTCTCATCCATTTCAACTCCCCACTCTCCCCCAACGAATTTATGGTCTCATTACCTCCCAAGGAGTCCTCCCAAGGTGCCCCCAAGCCCTCAAGGACCAAACTTTTGAGTTTTAAGAGTTATGTTTTAAGGTAAGGGATCCGATCTCTCTCTTTCTTTTCAAGAAATCTCTTTTATGTAATTTCTTTTATGCTCTATGTTATTATGTTAAAGGGTGTTATTTTATACTCCTCATACTGAACTTTTCATGTTCCCATAATGAGAGATCCCCTCTTACTCTCATTATTTCATTTTATGAAGTTTTAAGTGGCGCCGTTAGGCTGCCGGAATTTTTGTAACGGATTCTTTCTCCCTTCTCATTTTTCAAGATCTATTATCATGTAAAGTATTTAAAGTTCCTTTTTATTATGTTGGGGTATGATCTCTAAATTTATCATACTGATCTTTTATGATCATATGATGAGAGACCCCATTTTATCTCTTCAATTCAGTATTTTGAAGTTTAAGTGGCGCCGTTAGGCTGTCGAATTTTTAAGTGGTTCTTCACCCTTCTTGTTTTGAAGTTCTACTTTCATGTCAATTCTTTAAAGTTAATTTTTGTATATTGGGGTATGATCTCTATATCTATCATACTGATCTTTTATGTTCATATGATGATAGAACCTATTTTATCTCATCAATTCATTTTTTGTTGAAGTTTAAGTGACGCCGTTAGGCTGCCGAATTTTTAATTGGTTCTTCACCCTTGTTGTTTTGAAGTTCTACTTTCATGTCAATTCTTTCAAGTTAATTTTTTTATGTTGGGGTATGATATCTATATCTATCATACTGATCTTTTATGTTTATATGATGAGAGACCCTATTTTATCTCATCAATTCATTTTTTGTTGAAGTTTAAGTGACGCCGTTAGGCTGCCGAATTTTTAAGGGATTCTTTCACCCTTCTCCTTTTCAAAGTTCTAATTCCATGTCAAGTCTTGCAAGTTCCTTTTTTATTTTGTTGGGGTATGATCTCTATATCTATCATACTGATCTTTTATGTTCATATGATGAGAGACCCTATTTGACATCATCAATTCATTTTTGGTTGAAGTTTATGTAACGCTATTAGGCTGCCGAATTTTCATAAGAGAAATCTTATTTTTGTCTTCCTTTCATGTCCTTCATTTCATATGGTATATTTTAAAATTTCATTACCATGTTCTTAAATCCCTTATATTATATCCCCTACTGTTTTATGGACCATTTATGAGTGGGTGACCCATGTTCCCTCTCTTTTCAATGTTTTCTAAAACCTTGCAACATAGCCGTTATGCTGCAGAATTTTCGTCTCAAAATGCCTCTCTCTTTCTCAAAATTATTTTATGTTATAAAGTGAATACTCAAAGCTCTTATTTCTATAGTGTTATTCACATATATACAAAAATTTTCTATTTTAAATTCTGGTATTTACATACATGAAACCCGCTCTCCCCTTCCGTGGGTTTAAAGTGACGTAAAGATCATGTCTTTAAAGCAGTTTTTAAAACGTTATGATTATGAAATGAAACCCATTTATTTTATTCTATATGTTTTATTTATGAAATGTTTGATGATGATATATGTGGCTCACATGATAATAAAGGAAAATTTAAGGGTGCGCCCTGATAGCGCTCCAATGCATTGGGTAAAGACTTAATCTCTAGAGATGACCATTTTTAACGACGCCTTGGTGAATAACCTTGGTAATTTTTAATGAAGCCTTGGTGAATAACCTTGGTAATTTTTAAAGACACTTTGGGGATGAACCTTGGTGAAACGAAACGATTTCCAATATTAAATGTTGCAGCCACATCTTCAAGTTATGAAAAAGTTTTATTTTTATTATGATATGCCTCATGATTTCATTTTCATGCCTTAAAGTTCTTTTCATGACTTTATTGATGTATCTCAAGTTCATATGTAAAATGTTTCACTTGTTTCCCTTACTGGGCCTTCTGCTCACCCTTTCTTTTGATGTATGTCCCCAGGTTATGAGATGCAGTAATGAGCCTAGGGTGAACATGAGGAGAATCCTTTCATGTGTTTAAGAAGAATGTTTTTTTTGTTTCATGTTTTATGTTACTTGTTTCCAAGACACTAAACCTTAAAGATCCTTAGTTCCATGTAATGGAATGAAAGTTATGTTATAAAAAGATGGGATGCTATAATGGATACCCTACTTTAGCATGAAGCAACCCGATTTGATGATTGAGGTCTTGGTCTAATTTGATAATTGAGGTCTTGGAATGTGTTTTCTTTAGAAGGAATCTAAAAATTTGTATTTTGAAGGGGATTTAATTATCACTATATCATCTCATGTTATTCCATTTACATTATTCATACTTCTAATGATTTAGTTTTAACTCATATTCTTTCCACCAAATAAATATATTCAAACCATATTGATGTATCATTTACACAAATCAAAACTTGTGTTACTAACCCAAATCAAAATACAACTATATTTATATATATCAAAATAAATCCCATGCATAATATATATGAAACCATTTCATGAAATTTTTTATAATTATATGGAATCAACAATCCCCACGTGAGTAATCCTGGAGCCATAGATAATCAACCATCACTTTTCTAGACAAGGCATAAGCCTACAAGCCAGTGAAAAGTCCAACCCAAAGTCCCTCTACCTAGGGATAATTTACTTAATAGTGATCTCAATTCAATGATAAACCTAATACTTAATATGTATAAATCATAATTAACAACTTAAGTTAAGCTCATAACTCAATAATTAACTACTAAATTCAAGTTCATAACTCAATACAAGCCAAATTCAAGGAAGAAGAAAACTAAATCCATTATCATACCTACCATGTAACTCCTTAGATTCATGTATGATAATATCTAGAAGTAGTTTTACTCTTTAAACTAAAGCATCTCTTCATATATAATAGAAATAATTTATATCTACAAATAAACAAAAGAATAAATAAATAAATGAACAATTCATCAATTTTAACATGTTATATGCATTTATGAACATTTCATAAATAAATCTAATTATAAAAATTTAATAATTTATATATTCATTAATAACATTCCATGATTTTGAATATAAATACTTTATACTATTTTTTCAATATAAACTATTATATTATTCATTATATGAAATTTACATTAAATATATGATATTAAATGAATTATAAACATTTCATAATCCAATTTATACTATGTAAACTATTTTCATAATCCAAATATAATATATTTTTTATAATTTAATATTTTAATAAAATTAACCATCACAAATCCATGATCACATAGTCAAACTCATCAAATTATATTGTTATTTTTTAATATAAAAACTATAGTTAATCTATTACCCTAGGACATCTTTTAATGAATCATTAGATCATGAAATATAACATGAAATCAAATTCAAGAGAATAAATGATATTGGAGAAAATTTGGGGGGGAGGGGTTGTGATTTGAAGACAAAAATTGAAACTAATTTAACAAAATGGAATATATCATGCAGAGAAATCATGATCAACCTATGAAAGTGTCGCTTGATGATAAACAATCACCGCTCTTAAAGGATGTGGTATAGATAACAAATTTCTTGACTTATAAAATGTTAAACCCAATAAGATATGCAAGTTCCTAATATGATACTTCATATGATTCGAAATGAAACACTTTTTTATTCACTAATATTTTCTAGAAATAGATCATTTTGTGTCCAATATCATTATATAAAATCATCAAGAAAACATGTAAATAAATCAACATGTTGTCCAGTTTTGTGTCTAAAAATAAAATTCTATCATACTAAAACATGCATTATCATAAGTTATAGCCTATTAATTTGACCAACTGATGTAACTCATAAGAATAATCAAAATAAATAAAGGTGAGGAAGAGACCAACCAATTCAAATCATCACATAATCTATTTTATGCATGAAATCTTTATAGTTTTTTGTTACTTTGATTCTTATTTGAGTATATCAACAAAAAAATGAATAAAATAAAGAAAAAATAAAAAAAATTGATTTTTATTAATATCTGAAAGAGTACAAACACGAAGCTCGAGATTACATCAAGAGACACTCCATATAATCAATCAAAAAGAGGGTTTAAAAGTGTACGGTGATATGAAAAAATAAAATGGACAAAGAAAACATCTGATATTTTCTTTATATTCCCTTGGATATTACTAGCCTCCTCCTTTAATTCTGAAAGTTTATAACCCATTTAATGGGAGTAGAGACAAAAATTTATAACTAGGAGGTGTGGAAGATTTTCCCTCCAATTATGTCATTTGTATTTTATTGAATTTCTAAATAACTAGATGGTCTAATATCAAAATTTGATCAACTATTCTATTTTTTATATCTTAGATATTCATACATAAAATTTTAGATGCATTGGATATGTAGAGAAAAAGTTAGATTTGAATTACTGAAGTAAACATTTTTTGTATGATAGACTGTTCAACTATCTCCACATGAACATATCAAACTAAATCATTAATGATCTAATATTACCCTGATATTTATGGAGATATAAGACATTGAGTTATATTTCATTTTAAACTATAATCAGTACATTCAAAGTCATGTAGCTCAAGTTACAACCCATTTACCAAAGGTTGGTCAATTGTGTCCATCTAAATATTTTCCAATTAACATGATTCATTCCATATGGTTTGATTTAGTACTTGGTCCATTTGAATAAAATGAATCCAAATAAAAATAGAATCCTATAAAAAAAAATAATTTTTCAATTTGGATCAGTTTATAGAATGTTATGTAAAAAATACAAAACTACTATTTTTCTATGGAAATATAAAAAATAGTAAAATTTCCTTTTTTATATATTTTTATATAATGAATTAAAAATGAGGGTTATATGAAAAATGATTAAATGATGAGATACTATAAACAAAAAACATTGTAAAATATATTTTTAAGGGTAAAAATATAGGATAATTCACTATTTGATCACACCCTCACACCTAAGAATTTACACTTCTTGGAAAAAATTAAATATCCATATCAAATCCACACAAAAAATAAAAAATGGAAGAATTTTCCAAGATCATTCATAAAATAAAATACACCATGTCTATACATGAAAAACATTACCTTTATTTTCTCTTCTCACATTTAAATTCGTTCAACCTTGAGAATCCATCCATGTCACAATCACAACCCACATCACATGGAAATTAATTCCACTCTTCACTCAAGAGAAGTTTAATCTAGAGTCATTTTAATAATTAAAAAAATGTAAGTATCACCATAATACTGTAAAAACGATAATTTCTTTACACAATGAGACATAAAATTATTTTCAACCATGAGGTCATTTTCAAGGTTATTTGGTGTCTAAGGGCTTGTGAGTAAAATTATTTAAAAAATTAAAGATGAAAATAGGAGGTTAAAAATCTTTACATAAAATTCATAGATATTCAAGTAAAACCATAGAAAATATATTATATTAATTCCCAAAACCACACTCCTTTTTTATTGATATGGAACATGAGTCAAAAAATAAATTAATGAACCTTATTCTTTTTTTAATTTTTTTTCAAGGAAGATGAGATGAAAAAATCATGTGGTGAATGACTGAAATTTTATGCCATTATATTTTTGAGAGAAACATGAGTCATAAAAGAAACATAATATAAAGTTAAATCTCATCCCCTTTATTTTCACTCTCTATTTATTTTTTAGAAGAATAAGATAATATAAATAAAGTATAAATGATGAATAATGAATCATTCCAATTCTCTCTCTAATTACTAGAATAGTGGAAAACACCCCACACACCCAATAATGAGTTTCTTTCCAAATAAAAAACACAAAAGGACATCCCCTATAATCAATCATGAAATAATCATGAAAATATATTAATAGTGAAGGTAGGTAAGGATGAATCGAATTATAATATGGATTAAAACTATAAGTCAATTCATGGATTCTAAGGGCTAACCAATGATTGATATAAAGGGAAGGTATTCAAATAAAAAGTGGATTTCCAAATAAGTTCCTCAGTCATATTAAAAACATTTCATGAAATCTAAATATTTAGAAGAGAAACAATCATAAGTTATAGTTTGCATACAAAATCCAATTTCCTCTCAAAAGAGTGTATTAGGAGGAATATTTCAAAAAGGTCTTATAATACCTCTCAAGGTTGAAAAAATATTTTGGGTTTGTGTTTTATAGATATAAATTTTAAAAATTGGTCAAACTCATAAAAATGTTTTGAAAATCAAATTCAAAAAAAATATTTCATATCAACAATCATTTTAAGTCCATTTTTTTCAAAAATCAAGTTAAATATATATATAAAAATTAAATATTGAAAAATGATATTGAATATTCATTAAGACTCAAAAAACAAAAAAAAAGAAAAGAAAAGAAAAAAATGGAAACTCATCAATTTATTTATTTATTTATTATAATTGTAATTATAAATATTATATATACATGAAAAAATAAAATCCCAACTATATTATGTTTCCCTCCCCCACACCTAAAAATTAAATTGTCCTAAATTTAAACAATTTAAATAAATAGAAAAGTAAATAAAGGCAGGGAGAATGGAAAACTTACTAAGTGTTGTCATAGGTGGAATCCTTTAGCTAGAGTCCCTCCACCATATGGTTTGTAAAATCCCCATAAAAGCATTTAATACTCTTCCCATTGATGGTAAACCTTCACCCACTTTGATCATGAAAAACTTATATTACACCAATAAAATAAATATTAGTAATATTATATGGATTGAGCCATCAGGAATAAAGCTTACCTGGAAGAAGATTTAGACTGAAATTTTATATGAGGACCTTTTCACCAATATGGATCTTCCACTGATAAATCATATCATCATGGATAGCCTTTGTTATTGTTTTTAGATCCGTGAGTTCTCATACAAATCATGCCGAATTTCTTCCATCTGTTGAATATGTAATTTCTTATGCTCACCTGCATATGATAGATTCATATTATTCTATTTAATAGCCAAATTTGCAAACTGATATACCTCTACAGGGAGGTGAAGATACTTTTTTAAATACTATCCTATAAGGTTACATTTCAATGGGGGTTTTAAAAGCTATGAAATTCCAAAAGTGCATTATCTAAGTGTAAACTCCAATCCTTCCCATTGGTTTGAACCATTTTTTTCAATACTTTATTAACTTCCAGATTTTAAATTTATACCTTTTCATTAGTTTAAGGGAGATATATAGTTGATAATTTATAAAAAATATCATACTTATGGATCAATATTTTCATGTTACAATTAAAAAAATGAGAACCATTATTGCTAATGATAAACCTTAACAAACTAAACCCATTGAAGATATGAAATCTAACAAATTTGATAACTATTTGAGAGTCATCATTCCCATTTTTCTTTTCTTCCACTCATTTAAAGACATAATCAACAACCAATACGATATAAATGAAACCAAATTATTTTGGGAAGGACCCCATGAAGTTAAGGCCCCATGCATCCAATATATCACAAAATAACATGGGTTGTTAGGTGTATTTCATTCCTTCTCAAAATACTCCTTATGGATTCACATTATGTACATGAATTCAAAAATCTATGGACATATATATATACAATTTTGTCTAATAAAATCCATAATCATGGAATTTTTGATTTGTAAGTTGAGCGACAAAGTGGCCCCCATAATCTATAGTGTGGAATAAATTCAAAACATATGTGAACTCATATTCAGGGACACACCAATGAACAACCTAGTCACTATAAATACTCCAAAAATATGGGTTATCCTAAGTGTGCCATCATGACTCATGCTTAAGCCTTTGGAATTGTGTAGTGCAAAAATCAGTGGGAAATATAGAACAAATTCAAAATATTTTCATACCAAAGGTTAAGGTACACTATATAAAAAAGGTGTTCATTATGGAATAACTCTCCAATGGAGAGGGATAATTCAACATGGTGGTCCAATACTGGTTAAATCCTACCAATCTAGGAAACTATAAATATTTTCACTCCTCTATTTACTTAAATATTTATATCAAACTCTTGGAGGATTATCATCCATCATATGAGGTGGGGATTAACCTATTCCTTCTTAAAGTGTAATTTAAGGGAAATGTGATTAGAAAAATTAATGAATTTTGAACCTAGTAGATAATAGAATTTTCCAAAGTAAATAAAATTGAAAGAAGCTCATTTTTAATGGTGGAATAGTTTTCCTAGGTAGGTTATAAGGTACATGATTCATATTCAATGACATGAGTATCCCTCTCAATTGTTTATGATAAGACTACCCCAACTGAAAGTTAAAGGAATCACACATGAGCTCGAAGTGGAGATCCCACCTTGGCGGTCAGATGATGATAGATGATGAGAGACTCCTTTTTATTGATTTACATACATCATACAATTTTCTATCAAAAATAAACTCGAAATATTTTGGTAATAAATAAGATAAGTGAAGTACTATCTTACTAAATTATTTAATAAATCATTAATAAAAACCTATGTGGCCTAAGAAATACCACACCGCACAAACACATTTTGGATATGGAAGGGATGAGATTATTTCTATTTTTTATTTATCAACTTGAATTCTGTTGCTTGAAATGACCTTCCAAAAAACTATCCCCCACTTTAATATAAAATTTAATTTTACATAATTTAATATGATAAATTGTACATTTAAATAATGAAACAAAAAACCTCAATGTTCTAAACAATCATAAAAGTAATATGTATAAATTGTAAAATTATCCATGAAAATTTCCTTGAAATTCTTGAGGGACTAAAAAACTACTCAATATATAATAATTAAAAACACTAATAGCATTAAACATGAATCATACTATATGAAAATGTGTTGAATGGATAGGTAAAATTTATATTTTCTTGATCCTTTGGGATTATATGGATTTGAAAATAACCATAATAACCATTATTGAGGGAAGTGGTTTTAATTCCAACACCGATGTTTTTTAGATTGGGGGAAGGGATTTTAAGAGAGTGAGGTTAATGTCACTATCTATATAATTATATTTTTTCTCTTTAGAAATATACTAAATAGAAATTATATTTTTAGAATCATCGAAGATCATGGATACCTTGTAATGAACATAATAAGTAATTAAAATAAAAATACAACTTTTCAAAACCCACACAATACTCAAAACATAAATTAAAACCCAAAGAATAAAATAATAATGAAGAGGAAGAATAAAAATATTGGATGAGGAAAGACTGTTATGTGCTTGTTTCATTGAGGAGCATTTCCATCGAATAAATAAAAATATTATAGTGATCCTTAAATGGTTATTTTATTATATCAAGAATGTTAAAACTTGTATTTTATCCCCTAAAATCTATAGATAGTGTTCATTTAAAATGTTGATGTTTATATTTTCCATTTTAATAAAAGGACTTATAAATATGAGAGGATAATTACCTTGGATTCAAGTATATTCTATCACAATGAAATAGAATTATATAGGGAAGAGGAGATTTTTCACTCATATGAGGACATCCTAGATCACCCCATTGGGTATGTTGTACTCTGATCGGTAAGTTTACCCTTGATTCCCATTGGTTAAATCTCTCAAACCTGCAATTAAGTATACATAGAGTGATGTATCATGATAATTAAAGCACCTAAATCAAGTATTTCATAAAAAAATGTCTCCTATATGATTCAAGGTATCATAAAAGTTATTGAATCATTTTATTTGGTTAGCATTAAATATTGTATCAAGGCTATGAAATTCCTCCAAAGGTTTACTCTATAATTCTTTTTTAGTCACTATCTATGGATATAAATATATTTAAGGAATTTGGTGAAGGAAACCATGCCTTTTCAGAAGTGTAAAGAATGGAATTTTAAATTTTTTTAATCTAGATCCATGTTCAGGCATGAGTCCTCAAAAACAACCACCTAGAATCTCTCAAGGATCGTATGCAATTGAATTTAAGTATGAAGAATTAAATGGATGATGCCTTATTTTTTCATTTGATGTAAATGTTTTTCGATCATCATTGAGATTTAATATCATCGAAGAATATGAATTGTGATCCCTATAGATTTTCCAAATGTGCACCTGAATCTCTTGGAACACCTTTCTATGATCTTCATATTCTTGTATGAATGGATCAAGTGCATCACATTATGACTTTGATTATAGGAAGAATACATGATAGGTTCATTCAAGGAAATAAATTTAATATTTCTTATAATTTTAGTATCTATCATTAAACCTTGATATATTTATTGGGAGGAGAGAAATCCTAGAAAAAATGATTCCCCTTTATTTTGGGTCTTAAAATGATTTAATACCTAGGTTAAAATATTAAAAAATTTTATTTTATACACTTAAAAATATTTAACCTAGAAACTATATTGTAACACCACTAATGAATAAGTTAACACATCATAAGTATCACAAATATTTCATAAATAACTAGTGAAATTATCACGTTTTACATGATAAAACCCGAACCATTAATTTGGCCCTTTTCTCCCACAATTATTTAATGAAAATTGAATGTGTAATGTTTATTCGAAAACTAATATTTTTCTTATATTAACTTTTATAATTAAATAACTTGTGAATAATTTGAGTAATAAATTTAATCATAATTATTATAAGCTTGAATAAAATATAATAGAAATTATTAATTAATTACTTCCAATCGTCCACATTTGGATGTTCACTAGCCTCCACACTTGGGTTCCACTTCATCCTAAACTACAATTTATCTGAATTTTTGAAACTTGTGGATACACTTTGTGTGTGAACCTTTGGGACATTATCTTGATACTAGTGAATCATATTAATCGATTAATATTGTTATCTAGAAACGCATCATTTCCCCTAAAGAGATAAGGATAAGTTATAGCTATGAAAACCTTTCACGAACACGCAACGTGTAATATAATCTATTTTTTAAGTGATATCTTATAAAACATGATTCATAATTTATGTAATCATCCTTTAATGATTTTTTATTTAATTTATTGGGCATAATTATATTAATTTACCATGTACATGTATTTATTCTAGACTCTACCATCTAAGTTAAGTGTCCAAAGATATATTCTTCCTTTCAGAAGTGATAAATACGATCTTAATCATTCGATCAATGCAATACCACTAATGACGTACCTTGTACAAGCTAAATCACAAAAAACATAGATGTAATTGTTATCATATTACATCAAATTATGTAATAAAATGATACACATTGATAATGATATAATTTGAGAGACTAATACATGCAACCATAGATAGAAATGTCCAATGACGCCTAAAACACATGGTGTTTCTATTGGAGGGCCAGTCCTCATGATCTCCTCTACCCAAGATCACAAAGTGAAAAATTCATGAGAATAAATCTCAATTATTATGAAACCTAGAACTTGATACTTAGAAATTATCATTGACCTATCAGTATGATTTATCTAGACCATATGACATATGCTTAATATTACTATCATAGTATCACGAGGTTCTCATTATAGGTGGGAACTACTATAAAATTTTGATATGAAAAATAATCTAAGGATATTACTATATAAATATTGTGTACAAAGTTAATAATAAGTAAGAATAAATCATGCATAACTCCCTGTATACATAATTTTGTAATTGAGAAGTACTACTCAAGTTGGGTTTTGGGAACCCAATTTTACAAACTCCCACTTACACTAATATAACTTGATAACCTTCAACCTATTATCTCCCACATGATAAGATCATGATTCTGATGAGTTATGAATTTATTTATTGGGTCTTCCATGTTTTCCTATATGGTTACTCTACTTTATGTGATGTCACCTCCCACAGTGAACATATCTCAAGAGATGATATCCTCAAGTTTATACCTTTTTACCTATTTCATAACCTTGAAATATTGGTTAGTACCATTATCATAGGATTATTATGATATCACATACTTCCTTGGTATAATTAAAAGTACTATAAAAAATCTTTACATATTTTATATTGATTTTTTAGATGCATCAAAATCACCAAAATACTGGGTTTTTGTATATATAACAACCATTGGATTTAATGAGTTACTATTTCTCATCCCCTTAGCCTAATTACAATATTATATCAATTTATCCATTGGAAGAATAGTTTTATATCCTATTGATAACTAGTACTCCTTCCTCTCTAAGTACTACATATCCCTTTCACTTTTTTAAGTATTATTGGATAAGATTGACTATTACCTGCATAGTTCTCTAGGATTTATTTTATATTTTACTACCATTATGTATGTGTTGTAAATATCATATCTACTATATAACATGAAATAAGTGATAGACCAATTGGTAAAGAATATGTAGTTCTTCTCACCATTTTAATATCCTCCCATGTCTTATAAATATCTTCTTAGAGAGATTTATTCCATTTGACATTGGAAACAATTCTCTCTCAAATTATTCCAACTTATATTTTTCAATATTATGTTAGTATATGCACTTTGAATTGGTCTAAGAAACCCACACATATATCTCAATAGATATTACTCCCTATAACTTGGTTAACTACTTTAAATCAATATTTGGTGAGTTTTTTAATCTAGTCTTAAGTAACTACAAGACTAATAATATTTTCCATATGTTACCAACATATATTCATAGAAAAATATTGATATCCCACTAATTTTTAATAGAAATATGGAAAAATAATAATTACATGATTCAATTCCCAAATTTATCCATAAAGGGATCCTTACATCATTGATATAATAATAATGGTAACTGCTATGACAATTTGAATTCAAATGGATTTCAACATCTCTATTGGTGAAAAGGCTACAAGACAATCAAAACTTAGAATGACCATAAGCCTTTAATAACCAATATTTCTTTATATATAATTTATTTATCATCTACATCAGTATCTATATTAAATTTCCATTCCAAACCAATAGTCTTAACATAAAATAGAGAAATTACCAAAATATAGACTTGATTTTGGTACATGGAATCCATTATTGAATTCATATCCACATTCCATTTTATATTATTTCAATTTATGTCTTCCTTATAGGATAATGATTCATCATTATCAATGAATAATATATAACCCAACTCAGTGATAATAAAACCAGTTCTATTGGTTTTATATTTCCTATATAGTTTGTGCCTTTGGAATTTTCCTTTTCCATGAACTCTTGTAGAACCTTTTTATCTTCCAACCACTTGTGCATCTTGATCCTTGAATTTATCAAAGTCTATCTTGATCCCACTTTCTCAAATAGATATTTTAAAAATTTTATATAAATATAATCTTTCACTTTAATATAACTTCTCTATCTTAGGGATTTATGTAATATCCTTAAAAAACTTTAGGATAATTAATTGAGAAACAATTTATGTTTTTATTGATGAAATTTTATTTAATAACTTAGACATAACAAAAACTTTGTATATAAACAAATTAATTAAAACATAATGTATTTATTTCATATTATAACTTATATTATATATATTTTTCATTATAGTGAGCATATAATTAATAGTTAACACCACTATTTTGTGAAGTATGTATCAAAAGAGATAATGGAATACTTGTAATACTTATAAGAATATCCATCAATCCCCCTTTTTCTAACATCATGGATTTGATGTGTATAAGTAAATATGATTTTATAAATTGATCACTATAAATTTTAATGATCTATGAATGATTTGTTAAGGTATTATTTAACCTACCTTCCTGAAGCATCTATTATATTCTTACCAACCTAATTTTGTACTTTGCGTTATATTAATTAAAACTATTAAAGGAATCTCATAGAGTACATGAATTTACCTATAGATTCTACTTTAAATATATTACACATATCCTTTTGAACTAGTTCTAAAATATTTATGGATTTATCACCTTTAATACCAAAATGTTTCTTTATCGTTATACTTTATAATTAATCATGTCATATTCATAAGAGTTTTATCTCAAAGGATTACAAACGTGCTATTTAATATATACTTGGAACTTAATTCTGGTATTACTTAACCTAGAATTATCTTATCTAATTGGGTATTAATTGAGTCTTACATATTATAATCATCATTAATTGGTTATATACGGTATCTATAATTCAAGTATAATTAAAATATGAATTAAGTATAGTGTACCATAAAAAATTTATTCCAAAATTTAAATAAAATATAATTGTATCTAAACTCAACATGAGATAATGTTTTTGGTAACACACATTATGTAATAATAGTTTTATATTATAGGAATATATCTACTAGGTATGTGAGGATGTGATATTCTCTAGCTAACTTAGGAGTCAAGATCCATCAGTAACTCTAATATTAACTTCACTCTTGTAATATTTCTAAACTTCCTTGGTTCCTATATTTTAATAAAAAAATATATTTCACATATTATATTTAATACCGAATAAGTAAAATAAAAAAATTATTTTAATTGATGAATATAGCTGAATTAGAACCCTCTTATTGATTCTTATCCAATTAATTACAATTTCTATTCCAATGAAATTTATTTTCATCTATGAAGAAAATAACCTATTTTTGTTTCTTTACATCATTATATTTGGTTTCATAGAAGGAAATTGTGAAGGTTCCTTTGGAATTATAATTTTTATTATAATTTTTCCACATTCATCCTCCTATTAACCATGCGAACTATAGATTCATCTTCCTTTAAATTATTACCAACTTTGAAAACCTTATTCAAAATATATTTAAGTAGTTTATCCACATTGTCCAATTTATAATTCTCAATGAAACTAGAGTAACTTAGTGATAAGGATGATAGAATGGGATATATTGAAATTCTATGATTCAACTTGAATATCAATTAATGTAATCTAATAATATACTTTGTCATCTTGAGTATGTGAGGAGCAACTTGAATTATATATTTCAATATACACATGTTTAGTGAAATTATAATATCATTAATTTCTTAATATAATTTCTCCTCAAAACTTCTTGGAGATGATACAACATGGTGTAACCACCATTTCCTAACATTTATTTCACAACTCATTGGATATTGATGATAACCATATGATTTAAACATCAAACGTGTCATCCATGAGTCTCTTGTAAACTTCATTTTAACCCTTTCTTTCTTCTTAAGGTGGTTCATTTGGTAGTGGGGAATCTATCACATACAATTTACTTCCAGGTCAAGGTAATATAAGAAAAAATATATACCAATCTTGGAAATTTGTGATGATTAATACATATTCATTGTCTAATATTGATCACAAAGTTTCTGTGGTATTACTAGTCATTTTATATAAAATGAAACATAATATATTAGTAATTTTATCTTTATTACCAATTTATACATTATAGATTTATTAATCATAAATGTGTCCCACTATTTTATATAAATCCTTTTATCCCTATACCACTAGATTTAGAATACTTATTTTATTGAGTATTCTAGTGGGAAAGTATCCTCAAACCTCTCTTAATATCCTAAGGCATGACATCACCACTAATTTGAGAGTCTAAGATTATATTTTGACTGGATAACCACATTAAATTATGGATCCATGATCTATATAGTCGAAACCCATCTCTCATGAATCCTTGAATTTGACTTAATCAACTCTTGCCTATGAAATTTCATCAATCCAGCTATGATTATTTCTTTGATGTCAATTTTAGTTGAGTCGACCCACTACTCTTGTTATAACTTCTTGATAGAATAAAAAACCCTAAACTATGGATGAAGAGAACCCCGAACTATGGTTTTATTATAATTTGAGAGATGGAATGTATTTATAACTTAATATTTTGTTTTATGGGGTTTTAATGTTTTATCTTTATTTGAAATCAAACTCACAACTTAGCCACGAATAAATATAAAAAATTTATTGCACATTAATTTATTTTTATCTATGAATGCTTATTTATTATTCTATGTGATCACAAATAAAATACATATACAAAAAAATCATACATACAATAAATAGATGACATGTTTATGATCTATTTCTAATAGTTGATCCATTGAGAAGAATATGGATCAACCAAGAACATAGGGGTAACTCACCGAGTCATATCTGACTTGATTTGTATTGCTCAACCTGTCTAATTCATCTAACTCCTATCTAGTATTTTATAAAACTTTATGTGTACTGTGACTTCTTTATCCTTATCACCATATAATAATACTCACTCATAGGTGATGGGGGATTGGGGATACAAAATAAAAATACATAATATCTCTCATGGATATGCAAGGCCTTATAAATAAAATAATGTGAGAGAAAATGAATAAATCACTATTTTATTTATTAATTATTAAAAACATTACACATTTTAGTAATCAAATAAATAAATAATAAACACCAAACATACATTTATTTATCAAGATCAATATTTATTTATATGCATTAAAATAACACACTAAAATTAAATTTTCAAAGAATAAAACTCGATAGAATTTATTATGAATTGAAATAAATTAAACTAATTTTAATTTATAATTTACAACTTAAGGGATCTTGGAAACTATTTTATTATATTCCTAATATTTATAAAATATTACTGTATTTTTTTTATATTTTTTGGGCTTCTATATATTTAAAAAACCCTCAGAGGGATTTTGGGATCTAACTTTATGTAGGTTAGGCCTAATTGTAAATAGGGTGGTTACTTTGTCCAAAGTGTGGATGGTTTTTATAACTAATGAATTAAATATATTTTGTTTTTTTTTGTTTTTTTCATGCATAGAAACTCATCCAAACCCCCTTCCCCTCATGAACTCTTTATGATAGAGATTATTTTGAACCTACCCAGTGCTCCATTAAGATCTTCCCATGCTGGTTAAGATACTAATATGTGTGTTCATGTGCATGTAAGTGTTAGTTTTAGTTAATTTTTAAGCTCAAAAATGATTTTCGATCATCATATGACTATATCTCGACCATTTGACCTCATATTGATATGTCTTTAGTGGTGTTGGTACTATAATGACTCTTTCTATCTGAATTCTAGGAAATATAATTCTAATTTTGACTTAAATAATTTTATAAATGATCTAATACCAATTAAAGGAACTTGAACTTTTGTGAAAGTATAAATAATTTTAAACACCCTTGGTTTGAGGTATTTATATGTTTTTGATTCCTTTTTAAGCTATAAAAGGTTAATATTTGTTCCAAGATGTTATAGTGGGTTTTTATAGGTTTTTAGGGTTATTAAAGGGTGCAAAATTGGTTCATGGTTGGGTGAAACCATGTGAGATCCCTAGGTAACTATATAGAGGAAGGAGAATATCTTGGAAGACACATGATTGGAACATGTTTTGGGTATACTGTTCAATAACCATGCAATTTTGGAAATTTTAAAGTAGTGAAAATTCACATGGTTGGTTCACAATTTGACAAACTGTGTATCCATGGTCATTGTATAGTAGAAAAAGCATGATTGGTACACAATTTAACAAACCATGTAGCCAAATTGTGTGAAACTTTTAAAAGGCAAGAAAATTTGGTTTTAACCTAACCCTTCCCCCCAAAACAATCATTTCTATCCTCCTATATAGGGATCCTTAACTAGAGGGTTACTTTGGGGAATTTTGTTGATCCTATTAACTCTAGAGTTCCTTCTCTTAGATTCTTAGAGTGTTTAGACTAGGGATCAAAGGTAAGACCCTCATCTCACCATCTCCTCACTTTTCTTTTTTATTTACCTTGGAAAATACCCTATTATAGGTATTTAATTCTTGGATATCTATTTTAGGATATATTTTAATGGATATTTTATTGTGAACCATCATAGGGAGGTTGTGAGAGCCAAAATCTAAGAGGGCATGGTGTGATTCTACTTTATAAAGCTTGTTTGAGGTAGGTGGATTCTATCTCACTCCTTTTTACAAGAACTAGAAATCTTATTGTTTTAAAAGTTAAATGATTGTTTTCATTGATGTTAAATTAATTAGTTAAATCTTGTATACACATTCTCATGGTGTAAAATGGTTTTAAACAAAGGTTGTGGGAGACAACCACAACACATTTGATAAAATTCTTATTTTATGGATTGGTTTTAAAGAAAATGATTTTGGAATGTGATAGAATTATCTTGGCTGTGGGTTGGTGTGAGTTGGCATGTTATCATGATTCATATGTACGGGTTCTTTTTGATTCATACTTTTTCACTAATGCCAAAATTTGGGCATGTAAATTTACATGGGTTGGTGCATATTCATGATGCATATAGAAAAGGTTTTGTTGGTTCAGACTTGGACATAATGCCAAAATTGGGGCACATTAGGCTGCAATTCCAAGTGATGAATTAGGTTTGTAGGGATAAGTTATTTCTTTCATGTTTGGGCCTTTTTGAGGAACCCTTGGATGGGTAATTCATTTGGGCGGTTTACATGGATTTTAGAGGGAAGTGGCTAGTGAATTTCTTGGGTGAGTGCATGCATGGATTGGGTGTGTGAGTTACAGTGTGGGTTACTTTGTAGAAATAATGGTTTAAAATAAATGTGAATTTTGGCATGAGTTACTTATATGGTTTATTTTTTCATTATTTAATTGTATTATGCTTCTCTCTTGTCTTATATAAAATTTTATCCAACTTGTTCTTGTTTAAGTGGAATGCGTGGATGTATTTGGCGGATTTCTTACTGGGTTTACATAATCATCCCTACATGTAATTAACCATGACTTAACATCCTGTTACATTGCTAGTTTGGGTGTTGTAGGTGTTTCAAAGTAGTATTGAGGAGGTTTCTTGGGGGTTGGAGGTGAAACAGATCCCCATTGGTAAATTCATGTCGTGAAAGGGGTACACGATGTGAATTTGTGGTTCATGGCTTATGTAGCCATATAGTTTCATAGATTTTGTGTGGATGAGAGGGAACCCATGAAACAAATTCATGTCATGAAATTAATTCATGTTGTGTAATTAAATAAATTCTAAGGAGACATGAATTTTGATGTAAGTTGTAATTTTTGGGAAACCCTTAGATTTGATGTTGTGAATGGGTTATATGATGTGAAATGTGTAGGATATAGTTTTTAAATCCTTTTGATCAACCAATTTTATTCATTTGGATATACCTTTATCTCTCTCGTTTATGACAGAACCCTAGATGATTTTGTGGGATCTTTCAACCCCTTCCTCCTACTTCAATCCATTGGTTCCGGTGGATCCCTGTTGGTGATTCGTGGTGAGTGATCCTCTCTTTTCCAAGGTTTTATATTGTTCTTCACTTAGAGATCTACTGTGGTGGTTCAATTTTGGTTTGGTTTTAGAGTTGGGATACCTTTTTGAAAATCCTTTGATGTGGTGTATGTTGATCCATGATCTCGTGGTGCGATTGTGGTTTTAAGGTAGTTCTTCTTCACCTTGTGGTGTGTAGAGAGATCGGAAATATTCTTTGAGGTAGGGAATCCCTAATTCCTAACTTTTGTGTATCATTTAGGAGGGTTTTACTCTTTTTTATCTATAGGGTATGGTTTGTGATGGCCTAATAAAGATAAATTAATCAGTTAATTGAAATTGAAGGGGAAGGGGGAATGGTTTTCTTGCTTTTATATCTTTGATATTATTGTGAAGTTTTGTTTGTATGGGTTGAATTCCCTAATAAAAATCATGGCTGTTGGGAGTCTTTTATTTCACTATAGTTGTTTTGATATGTAAACCTTATTTCATGTTGTTTTGATATCACCCAAAAATGGAAATTTGATAACCAATTATATTTGGATAATTAAATGGTTTCCCATAGATTTATGGCTTGTTTGATAACACCCTAAAATAAAGTGAAATGTGATAATAACCCATTTGTTTAATATGTAAAATAGTATTTGATGTTTTTTCGTGTGTTTACATGCTTGTGGGGAGGTTATGTGTTTGCAATGTGGTGTGGGGTGATGTATGTTTGTTTTTCCATGCTTTTGGGGTGGTGAGGTAATGGTTTGTTTGGACGTGTTTTTAGGACAATGAGGTGATATTTTATTTGGACATTCTTTGGGTGGGGTGTGAGGTGATGATTCATTTGGACATGCTTTTGGGGTGGTGTGGTGATGGTTTTTAGCCATGGTTTTAGGGTGGATAGGTGATGGTTTGTTTGTCCATGCTTTTGGGTGGTGAGGCAATGGTATAATGGGGGATAAAGAGCTACCTGTCATGTGTGGTTGCATTGTGCCAGAAGCTCAAGTAGTGATGGAATAATTATTTAAGAATGATTGAAATGGACAGGGTTTGACTTGGTTAATAATATGGAAATGAATAATGAAAAAAAATGATGGGTTGTGTGGTTAAATGTGGTTATTGCTAAATAATGAAATGATGGGATGGATAATGGGATTTGTTGTAAATGAAAATGTGACTTGTGGATTATATGGTGTTATGCATTTAGAGGTGGTAGAAAAAGTGGGGATGTTGTGAGTTGGTTAGTGTTTTTTTTGAACCCATAGGTTGGTCTTGTGTGTGGTATATGTATATACTTGCATATTCCTTTTTATTTCTATATGCATCCCACCCATGTCGAGCACTATGTGCTGAAACCTATATTTTCACATGAGGGGTGTTTTTGCCAATATCTTAGTGATGAGGATGGATGGATGGCTACTTGATCTTTCCACCTATATTTTATAGTCTAGTAGATATGCACAGGCTATGATGGTGGGAGGTCTGTTAGTGCACTAGGTTATCACACATGTTTTTTCAAGAGAGATGTGATATGACCGTGCTGTGGGGAGGTGGTCCAAGTGTTTTAGGGTGATATGTGATATGTACGTGATGTGGTGTGACTTATAATGGGGTTCATGAATGGTACGAGGAGGGAATGAGGTTGATTTTCTTCATGTTCATGATACCCTACTACTCTGGTTAGGGGAGTGGTTGTGATGTGATACCCCAGGTCTCTTTGGGTGAGATGAGATGTACCCGTGCTGTGGGATAGTGAACTAGGTGTCTGTGGGAATAATGTAATGTGACCATGCTTTTGGGGTGGTGGTGTATGTTATTTAGAAGAGATGGGAGTGATAGGACGTACACAGTTTGTGTGTGACAAAAGAAAATTAGTGGGAATACGGCGTGGGGTACCCTTTATTGATATGATTCTTATTATGTTGGTATACTTGGCTTGTGTTAATTTGTGAGCATGCCTTGGTGTGGTTGGGATGGATAGTTGACTTGTTTAGGCACTATTGGTTCTTTTGTTTTCTCCTGGGTACATTAATACGTTTCTTTCACATGTGAACAAGAGAATTTGGTTTTCTTACTGAGTATACTTATATGCTCATCCTATATATATATAGATTTATTTTTAGGTTTCTAGGAGTATTATGTGGATCGTGATAGATAGTACTAGCTTCGACCTTTTTAGAAATTTACTATGTCATTGATTTAGCTATTCTTTTGGGTTTTTACTTTTGAAGAATTTTATCTATACCTATTTTATTTATACATGCATTGTGGGATGGTTTTGGTTTATTTTTATATTATTTCATGGAGTTTATTTTGGATGATCTATATTATCTTCTGATCCTATATTATTATAGAGGGTAATACCTCACATTTCATGATATTTTTATACCCTCAGTGCTAGTTGCAAACCCAGGGCCTACTGCAGGTGGGACTCGATGGTCACTATGTCCCCCCATCATTATAGTATCTTTGGTGGGAGGGGGTTATGATATAGTGGTATCAATGGTGATGGTTTAGAGATAGTATGGGTTTTGGAGTTAGGAACAATAAGTATTGCATGGTTTGGTATGGAAATCATTCCAGTTGACCTTGGTGCGTGACATAGTCTAGAGAGAATGGCTAGTACATGGGATTTTAGGGCCCCCTATGATCTAGTGCATGGAATATGAGATTATTGAATGAATAATTGAGGTGTAACTATTTCAGGGTTGAGACATAGGATAGGTACATGCATCCTGATGAATTGTGTTCCTATTTGATTTGGGTTGTTTTGGGAATGTTAAAATGAATAAAGTGAATTAAAATGAATCAAAATAAAATTCCATACACTTGATATTAGTAAATCTTTGTTTCCTATTTCAGATATGGCTCCTAAACATCGTCCATGTGTGGTTTAGGTAGTATAGGTTCATCAAGATGATCTATTTTATCAACATAGGGTTGATTCATAAGAGGAGGATGATTCTTAGAATAGGGTATTGTGCACTTTTCAGTAGAAGGATTTGGGGAAGTATGAGGGTAGTGTTTTAGATGTGGATATATAGAGATGGATGGAGGATTTCAAGATCAATTTCAGTTTGATCTAGGCCCCAGTGGAGTACTGGGTCCCTTTGGCTGTTAGTCCGATTTAGGGAGCTTCACATCAATGGTTGACATTGTATATGGGTGAGTGGAAGGAGGTAGATGTTTTATGGATCGAATTTCAAAAAGTGTTTTGTGAAGAGTTCCTTTCATCGACCATGAAGGTAGTGAAGAGGTATAAGTTAATTTATCTTTATTTAGGGATTATGTTAGTGTGGGAGTTGGGAATCAAGTTCAAGGACCATTTTTTATTTTCCATAGATCTTTTTACAAATGAGGAGTCTCGTGTGATACTTCTTGAGGAGGCATTCCATCCTTTTATCTAGTATGCAGTTACTACTTCTACATTTATAATGTTTATTATGGTTAAGAGGAAGGAAAATTTGATTGGGTGGGTGAAAACATGATAAGGTTTAATATGAGAGGAGAATTAGTAAGGAACCTTGAAAATTAGGGTTGTTAGTGGAAGGTATCAAGCACTAGGACCTTTGAGGTTTTGACCAGCAGGGAGTCGACCTTAGCAACTTCTCTTCCAGCCTTCTGGGGTTAGTGGTTTCTGTGATTTTTATAGGGATGTTAGGAAAGTTTTTTTTTCTTCTTTTGGGTTTATTTCCATCATGAGAATAAGTTCCCAATGGTTCTTCAAGCTTAGTTTTGTGGTGGTAGACTAGTTCAGTGCTATCCTCGACAATAGTTTTTAGTGAGACTATTTAAGCAGTCGGGGCAGCAGGATTATGCTCCATCGAGGAGAGATTGTGTAGGTAGAGACTAAACTTGGGATGTTCCTCATGTTCATGGACCTCAAACTGAGCATGTTCACGAAGGTGGTCCTCAAAATATAGTTAGAGGGGTTGGGAATGGTCAATTTTACACAGTGGAGGAAACAACTATAGAGGAGATAGAGATCATTCAAGGTACACTCAATTTTTAATCTACCCTTGTTTTTTCCTTGTCTGATTGAAGATATTCACACTCCTTTTTTTCACCCACTCTATTCCATGCTCTGGAACTAGATGCAGATAGGCTTCTTGTGACCCTAGTGTTGGCTATGCTAGTCGGAGTGTAGGCCAACTTGTTTGATGTGTGCTGGGGTTGTAGACTGATGATTAGTCCACATCGATCCCGTGGGGATATTTTATTACTACAAATGTATCCATATGATGTCATCCCATGAATATATTGGTTTTATTATATATGAACTATTATAGACTATTTATGGAGGAGAGTCTTTTTTTTGGATGTGGATGGACAACATGTGGTTTTCATTAGAGAGTGGGGTTGTCAGGTGTGAAGATGGCATGTGGAGTCCCTTCTTTCTTTGATGGAAGATATGTTAGTAGAATCTCAGGTTGGAGTTTTCATAGGGTTGTGGATAAGTTCATTGATGTTTTCCCATAGGAGGTAATGACACTACCTCCTTGACGTGATATTGATTTTGGGATAAATTTGTAGTTGGCACGTCTCAGATTTCAATGGATCTCTATTGGATGACACTCACATATTTTCACAAGTTTAGGATGTAGGTGGATGATTTGATGTATTGGGTTTTCATTTAACCCAGTTTGTTTCCATGGGGTGCTACAATGTTTTTCTCTAAGAAGGAAGATGGTATTTTTAGGTTGTATATAGACTAACAAAGGTTGAATCGAGGATGATCAAGAAATGTTACCCTCTTTTGAGTATAGATGACATTTTCATCTATATGAGAGGGTAAAGTTGGGTTTATAAGATAATTTTTTAGTCTAGATATCACCAATTGAGTTTGAATGAGGGAGATATCCTAACAACTACCTTTATATGTAGGTATGAGCACTTTGAGTTTGTAGTCATGATGTTCAGTGTTACGAATGCACCGGCTGTGTTCATGGGACTCATGAACTCTGAGTTCTATGTGTTCCTGGATGAGTTCATTTTTGTATTCATTGATGATATATTGATCTACTAAAAGTTATAGGTGGAGCATGAATAACATCTCAAATATATCCTGTAGGTTCGTAAACTACACCAGATCTATGGAAAGTTTTACAAGTATAAGTTTTTGACATGAGAGGTGAATTTCTATGGGCATGTGGTTTCATATAAGGGTGTGGCAGTGGACCTATCAAAATTCAAGGCAGTTGTTTCTTGGGAATTACCTAATAATGTGGAATAGGTTCACATTTTTTTATTCTTTTAGGATATTATTGTGGTTTTGTACCCGATTTATATCGATTTGTAGCCCAGATAACAATGTTCACTAGGATGGACAAGAATTTTGTGTTGAAAAATTATTGTCAGGAATAGATCAGTTACATGAAGGAGAAATTGGTTAGTGCTCCATTTCATTAGTTTCCTAAGGAGGATGTGTTGTTTGATGTTTTATATGATGCATCCCGTCTAAGATTGAGATGAATGTTAATGAAATAGAGGTAAGTGATCTCTTATGAGTATAGGTAGTTACGTCCCCATGATCATAACTATACCACCCATTATTTGGAGTTAGAAACATTTTTGTGTGTGACAAAGTTGTGGTAATATTACCTTTGGTCTTCAAATATCACAAGATCTTGAAGTATATATTTTCTCAGCATAATCTAAATCCATTATAGTGGGGGTGGATGTAGTTTATTTAGGATTATGATTTTGTGATATCTTACACCTCATGATTGGGGAATATTGTGTCAGATGATTTGAGAATGAATTTTTGGAAGTATGTTATTCAAGATTATATAGATGTTTGGAAAGGAATGAAGGATATTTCAATGATGCATCTTGATGTTGGAAAGATAATTTTCCAAGTTTGTATTCATCAAATCATAGAAAAGTCATCTTTAATGTGGTAGGTAGAGGAGTCCTAGTGGGGAGGCTTAGAGGAAGAGGTGATGTGTGATCATTTTGGCCTTGGTGATGCTCCAGAATGATGGTCAGAGGATGTTTAGAACTAGATGATGTTTCATGGGAGGTTGGTTTTTCCGGTAGCGATGTAAAAGGGATTACTTCATGAATTTCATAGATCACCTTTAGAGGTTACATGAGAGTTACCAAGATGTACCACGGCTTGAGGATTCAGTTTGGATGGCCCGAGATGAAATGAGCGGTGGTGGAGTTTGTGGTGTGGTGTATGGTTTTCTAGAAGGTAAAGGCTAAGCATTGTGTTCCTAGTGATTTTTTGTATCCTTTAGATTTTAACGAGTGGAAATGGGATAGAATATCAATGGATCTCATCATATGGTTACCCAAATCTCAAGGATTTTTTGATACTATTTGGGTGATTATGGATCAGTTGATGAAATCAGACCACTTCTTATCGATCAAGGAGTCGTACATAGTGGATTATTTGGCCAAGAGTTATGTGGATGAGGTGGTATGGTTATATGGAGTTCCAAGGTCAATTGTCTCAAATTATGATGAAAAATTTACCTCATCATACTAGAGGGGATTGAATCATTCTTTTGGATCTCAGTTACACCTCAACACTTCTTTCTACCATCAGAAAGATGTATAGAAAGAGCAGACTATCCATACATTGGAGGATATGTTATGGGTGTGCATCTTAGACTTTAGCATATAGTGGGAAAAACAATTTCCCTTGGTTGAGTTTTTTTTATAATAATAGTTATCACTTATCCATCGTCATGGACCCATTTGAGGATTTTTATAGGAAACCATTTCATTCTCCATTGTGTTGGATAGAGGTTAAGAAGGTAGTAGTTCTTTGTCCCAATGTGGTGCAGAGCACTATAGAGAAGGTTCATCTTGTTCATGAGAGGATGAAAGTAGCACAAGACTGATATAATTCTTATTCTCATTACAGGATGAGACCCTTGGAGTTTGAGGTTGGGGACCACATGTTCTTTAAGGTTTCCCCATGATGTGTTCAATGGTGGTTTGATAGGGGGACTAAGATTTCTTCCCGGTCTTTTAGGCCCTTTGAGGTGATAGGGTGAGTTGGTGATGTGGTGTATCAGTTGAATATCCACCATGGTTAGATAGGATCCACGATGTATTCCATGTCTCTCATTTTCATCGGTATATTCATGATGAATCCCATGTCATTGACCGGGGAGAGTTAGATATCATAGATGACGCGACATTCATGGAGCGGTTAGTAGAGATCTGGGATTTCCAAGAGAAGACTCTATGTGGATAAAACATTCCCTTCTTTCATGTTTTGTGGAGACAAGGTAGCTTAGAGTAGAGTACTTAGGAGTGAGAGATGTAGATGTGTGCCCAATATCCAGATATTTTTTGAGTTACCCCTTACTCTTTTTTTCTTATGATGTGATGTTTGGATCTTATTGTGTTATGAGATTTTAGTTTTTTATTTATGTATGATATGTGATAAAGTTCTGAAATATGAAAAGGGGAGGACTAAATTCCTAATTGAGATGTATTATAATATAATGCGATTAAACTTGTGTGGGCGAGTTAGTTCCACCTAGAGAAGATAATATCTTGACATGGAGGATAGAATTCCCTGATTTGTGCATTCAGAGTGGTGTAGTTTTTTGGTTTGAGCGGTTTTTGGTTTGGGCTATGTGGAGGTTGAGATGTTTGTATGGTGGTGTGGTTATGATAAAGGAGGTAGTTTATGGATATGTAGTGTGTTATGTGGGTGTTTTGGTTGGCATTTTTGAATATTGGTATTGTTGAGAAGTAATGAGATCCTTGATAGGTGTCTCATGGGGTGGTTATTCAGACCCCTTTTCCTTTTGGGATTGGTTTTTTTATTATTAAGGTAGAGAATCATTTGAGAGGTATCTAATGCAAGGAAAAATGGATTCCCAACCTGTTACTTTTCCAGTTTTGGGTGTTGAGGGTGTTTTAGAGGAGGCTTGAGGAGGTTCCATGGTGGTTGGATGTAAAACAGAGCTACAGTGGGAAATTAATATTCTGATAGGGGTACATGATATGAATTGTTGGTTCATAGCTTATATAGCTATCTAGTTTCATAGATTGGGTGTGTCTGAGTGGGAACCAATAAAACGGATTCACATCATGAAAGTATTTCATGAGGTGTAATTAAAAGGAAACCTGTGGATTTCATGTCATGAATGGGTTACATGATGTGAATGGTGTGGGATCCAAATTTTAAATACTTTTTATCATATGATTTTACATATTAAGACACACCCATATCTCAATCATTTTTAGGTGAACCCAAGGAGATTTTGGAGGATCTTTTGACCCCCTTCCTTCCGCTTTGATCCATTGGTTTTGGTGGATCCCTGTTGGTGATGCATTGTGAGTTATCCTCTTTTTTCCATGGTTTTCTCTTTCCTTCTATCATAGATCTATTATGGTGGTGTGGTTTTAGTTTGGGTTGTGATTTGGGATACATTTTTGATAGTCCTTTGATGTGGTATAGGTTGATCCATGATATCATGCTGTGGTTTTGGTTTCTGAGGAGTTCTTATTAGCCTTACGGTGTGCAGTGATATTGGAAAGCTTCTTTGAGGTATGGAATCCCTCATTTATCACTTTTTTGTATCATTTGGGAGGGTTTTACTCTTTTTTATTTATGAGTTATGGTTTTCACTATCCAAATAAAGATAAAATAATCAGTTAATTTAAATTTAAGGGGATGTGTAAATGAATTGCGTTCTTTTATAGCTTTGATATTACTGTGATGTTGTGTTTGTATGGTCTGAATGCCTTACTAAAAATCCTGGCTGTTGGAATTATTTTCTTATAATATATTTGTTTTGATATGTAAACCTTATTTCATGTTGTTGTGGTATCATCCCAAAATGGAAATTGGATAACCACTTATATCTGGCTAATGAAATGGTTTCCCCTAGATTTATGGCTTTTGTGATAACTCCCCTAAAATAAAGGGAAACAAGATAAAATCTCACTTTTTAAATCTATAAAATGATATTTTATGTGTTGTTATGTGTTTCCATGATTGTGGGGTGGTGATGTGTGGTTGTGATGTGGTGTGGGGTGATGTATGGTTTGTTTGTCCATGATTTTAGGGCGGCGAGGTGATGGTTTGTCTATCCGTACTTTTAGGGCGGTGAGGTGATGGTTTGTTTGGCTGTGATTTTAGGGCGGTGAGGTGATGGTTTGTTTGGATGTGCTTTTGGGTTAGTGAGTTTATGTTATTATGGGGATTATGAGATTATTGTGATGCATGTTTTCATTGTTCTAGAGTCTTGGGCAATGATGGAATAATTATTTAATAATGTTTGAAATGGCTGGGGTTTGGTTTGTTTAATGGTATGGAAATGACTAATGTAAAAATAAATAATGGGTTTCATGGTTAAATGCGGTTGATTCTAAATAATGAAATTATGGATTGGATAATGGGATTGGTTGGAAATTTGAAACGTGGCTTGAGGCTTGTGTGGTGTTATGTATTTAAAGGTAGAAGAAAAAGTGGGATTATTGTGAATTAGTTAGTGTTTTTTTGTGTACCCATTGGTTGGTATTGTGTGTGGATATATTTATATATGTGTATATTCATTGTTATTTCTATATTCACTCCACCCATATTGATAATTATGTGTCGACACCTATATTTTCACATGGGGGGATTTTTTCGCAATATCTCGATGGTGATGATGATGTATGGATGGATTCTTGATATTTCCCACCATCTCTTCCAGGATAGTAGATATGCATAGAATGTAATGGTTGGAGGTATGTTAGTGTACTAAGTGATGGACCATGTGTTTTTGGGAAAGATGTGATATGAGCGTACTATGGGGTGGTGGCCTAGGTGTTTTCAGGCATGATGTGATCTGTTTGTTCTATGGGGTGTCTTGTGGTGGGGGTTGTGCATGGTAGGAGGAGGGAATATGGTTTATGTACTTCATGTTCATTATTCCCTACTACTCTTGTTATAGAAATGGTTGTGATGTGATGTCCCATGTTTCTTAGGGAGAGATGAGATGTGACCATGTCGTGGGGCAGTGGAACATGTGTCTATGGGCATGATGTGACATGACCGTGCTTGTGGGGAGGTGGTGTATGTTATTTCGAAGATATGGGAGTTCCAAGATGTAAAAATTTAAGGTGTGAGAGTAAGAAATCAGTGGGAAAGTTGTGCGGGGAACCCTTTATCAATATTCTTCTTATTATGTTGTTATACTTGGCTTGCATTATTTGGTGAGTATTCCTTAGTGAGGTTGGGATAGATAGTTGACCTATTTAGGTGATGTTAGTTCTGCTATTTTCTCATGGGTACATTAGTATGCTTCTTCCACATGTCCATGAGAGACTTTGGTTTTCTTATTGAGTATACTTGAATTCTCACCCTATGTATATAAAATTATTTTCAGGTTTCCCGGAGGATTACATGGTTCTTGAAGGACAATACTAGCTTGTTCCTTTTTTTAAAGTTTCTTTGTCACTGCATTAGCTTTTATTTTGGGTATTTACTTTTGGAGACTTTTATCAATACCTTTTTATTTATAAATTCATTGTGGGAAGTTTTGGGTTTATTTTTATATTATGTCACATAGTTTCTTATGGATGATCAATCTTATCTCCAGATCCTATATTATTATATAGGGTAATGCCTCCCATTTCATGATATTTTTATACCCTCAGTGACAATATCCAACCTAGGGCCTACCGGGGGCATGACTCCTGGGTAATTATCTCTCTATATTCATTGTAGTATTTTGGTGGGAGGTGGTTGTGACACTATGCATGCATCTTAGTGCATATGTAGTCATTTTTCGACATGATGTTGGTTAGGGAAAGATCTTTTACTTATCTAGTGGATTATTTTGATTGTATTTTCATGGGAAATAGAGGATAAATCTTGGTGGTTTTCATGGGGTGGATCTTATTGTATTTTCATATTTTGAATCTAATTTTTTCTTTTAAGTTTTTGGATGCTATAGTCTTATTTAGTATTATTATCAGATGCCACAACTTTGATTTTTTTATGTTATGTAATTGGAGTTTGGTTTAGTTTTATGATGAATTATATTTATATTAATAAATTATAATTCTATTATTTTATGTTAAGTCATATTAAAGGGTAAAACATCCCCAAATGATATTTTAAACCCTATGAATTTATTTCCAACCTTTAGTGTATGGGGGATTCACATAAGTTTAGTGAAATTACTGCAATACCTAAGGAATTATAGTAATAAATAAGGATATTTTTATTACAAATGACACAATATAAATAAAAAGTACAATATTTTTAGTACATTTATAATTAATAATGGAAAATAGTCAAAAATAAATAATGCAAGTGCAATATAGATGTCTCCTTGCTCATATTCTCTGATAAATATCACAACTATAACAAAAATTGTATAAAAAAAGAATAATACAAGCCAAAAAATCAACATAATAAAAGAATTAACAAATAAAAGTCTTATTTATAATATTGGTTTGAATTCTTTTATAGGAAGTAAATATATCCATTACATGACTCTTAGGAATTATGACCAATGAGAATTATAATCATTGATAATATAGTTTTTATAAAGTGACTTTTAGAATTAGAATATATCAAGGGTAATGGTGATAGATAATTTATTTATAAGGGATAAATCATAAAATCAACCAGTAGTAACATTCCTTATAAAGATCATTTATTAGTCCTTGTGAAGGAGGTTGCATCACTGTGGCTCTCCCGTGACCAAGCCCAAGAAAAACTTCAATGATGAGTTTTAAGAAAAATCATCCTCGAGAGAAGTTCATGTTAGTGGAAATCACTATCAAATGAATGTTGGATAAACCACCCCATGAAAGTAACACCATTTCATAACTTACCCTTAGGGATTATGCTATTATGATAAGGGGTAATGTATCTAGGGTTTGAGTATTATTTAAGTATAAATTCTTTTATAAATAAAACTGTGTTTACTCTCATAATTTTTTTTATCTAATATAAAATCATTATATAAAAGTTAAAATTAATATAATTATATACTTTAAATGATATAATATATTTCATATTTTGAATCAAGATTTCAAAGTTAGCTAATGGGTGAAATTTATTAAGTTTTAGTAAAAATAGTAAAATATGGTAAAAAATGGTGAAATACGGTAAATATATATATATATATATATAAATATATGTAAGTGTGAAAAAAATATTCCAATTTAGTTACATTTACTTTATTTTGGAGCTAACATTATATTGAAGGATTAAGAGAGGTAATGTGGAACTATTGGGATTAGTGGATCACTTATGATAATGGAAAAATAAAATATTCAATACTTTATTCTATGAAATGCAACTCACTACAACTATAAATACCCACCACCTCTTCTCATTTATCACCCAACAAATTTGAATTTATCGCTTTATAGTTCTCTAAATGTATATATCTCATATCTCTCTCTTCAATCTTGAAGATTTTGGTTGGTTCTAAGGTTCGAATCTAGGGTAAGAAACTCAAGAGAGGTAAAGGTCCTTTCCCCCTATATTTTCAATTGATATTTACATTTTTATTGTTGTTTCTATTTAAATTTCTAATTTATTATTCTAATAATTTTGTAATATCATTGTAATTTTTATCCTTATGATATCCATATATGTGATACCCCATTTCACCCACATTATACTCCTTTTCATAAGTCATTGTAATGCTGAAATTCTCCCAAGAGGCATACAACTCTATATTGACCTATGATAAAAGATACCTATGTATTCTATATATTTTTGGTATCATGGATATGTAATTTCTAATGGGTGGTATTTTTATAAATAATTATGATTATTATATATCTGGTGGACTCACTATCTAAACCGATGTGGATTAAACAACATTTTGAAACAGTTTCACCTTTTCCATCTATACATGATGAACTAGAAGTGTTTCCTCAAGGAAATTGTATATTCCTAATGCATATAAAATATGTATGATTACATACTTCTTCTTTATATGGGATTTATCCATAATTTCTTTGTTCTATCACCATTGAAAATACATTTATTTGATTGAAAAAATACATTAATCATCTTAATATTTGTAAGTACCCAATAACTATAATTCCATATTATTCACTTAATAAAGTTGCTTATTTGAACATTATAAATACATAAATATCATTAATAAGTATCAAGGTAATTCACCTATACATACTTATTAGTTCATTGACAGGGGAAAGCTATTGACATGATCATATAATCCTTTGTTATCTATGAGAAAATATTGAAAGACAAGAATTATTAAGAATTTATGAAAGGTATTTCTATATTGTTCATTATTGAACATTATTCCATGTGTTGACTATACAATTTTAGAATATGATGGAATGAGATGGAATTTTATGTGATCACTAGGACTTGAAATTATATAGATTCTCAGTGCATTGGTAGGTCTCACGAGAAAACTAAGATAGTTTAATAGGAGTGTCTTTACCCATTATGTATGTTTTCATGGAATAAGGTCTTGATTGTATGTTTATAATATTAGACATTATGCATTCTCATAATTTTCATCCTTATGAGGCCATTTAATTCTTTTTTTCATATGATTATGTTATTCTTATGTATCTATTTATATGGAATCATTTTTTATATACTCTTGGTATATTGATTATTCCATTATTATTCCTTGTTATATTCTTCTATAAATTATCCCTTACTGAGAATTTGATCTGACCCTTTACTTTTTTCACATTTCACTAGGTAATAAATTGGAATAATATTTATGATCATATCTATGGATAACATTATGGAATAATAATTCTTACTCAAATTATGCAATATTTCATATTGTAATGTAATATTTATTTGTCTAGTCTCTTAAGGACTGCTGAACCTTGATCTTGGAAATGTAATCTCATGTAATCTAATTACCATGTAATAAATAACCCACTATATCTGGGTGACCATGTTTGAGGGTGTTAAATTTGGTATCAAAGTAAGGTTTTATAGAAACCTTAGTAACTATATTTAAAATAACTTAGGTAAAGATCATATATTTTACTAGTAGAAAATTCTAGAGATTATTCTAGAATTCTTTTTATAGGTATCCTATGAATATGAGCATATTTTATGAAGACATGATACATAATTCATGTTTTGTACAATATTATCCTATAATATTATTAATTATTTTATTATATTTATGAGATAATGGTTCATACTAGAAGGAATGGAAACCAATCCAACAATCAAGGACAATGTGGGGATTGTCTAGATAAATAGTATAATGAAGTTAATGTTGGTACTGGAAAAATATTACTATTCTGGGGAAATTTACCATTTTTATGAAAAATAACCTTTCTCACATGGAGAAAAAAATTTCCATTCAATAATTATAAAAATATTTTGATCATTTAATGATTCAAAAACCTCCATTATTTAGCGAGTCCAATAATCTAATGGTGGTAGAGACATGGATGAAATCTCTAGAGAATATCTTTATGGAATTAGGGTTTAATGAGAAGGAAAAAGTTATCATGGCTATGAATCATTCAAGGAGAGATACTAACTAGTGATGTTCCCTAATTCAAATTATTAATAAGGTATAGGTGATAAAAAACATAGAGTAAAATACATTTAAGGTTATTTTTCTTAAAAAATATTTTCCCCAGGAAAAACATGCTGAGATAAAAATACAATTCTTAAATTTATGAAAAAAGGAAGATGAGGCTATGGATGAGTATGGGTATAATTTAAAAAGTTTATCAAGGTATGTTGTGGATTATATAATAAACCTGAAAAGTAATATTGATCACTTATTTGATGGTTTAAATTAAAGTCTTTAGATATCATCAGTCTCTAAAACTTTTCCAACATATGAAGAGATAGTGATGAGTGCTATCAAGATGAGAAAGAGTTTTCTAAATGATTATTTACAAAGGTAAATTCATGGGGTCTTCAAGATCAAATGGTGTTGGGTATCCTTGATTGGTGTCAATTGATGATCCACTTCTCCTTGGAGGACGACCTGATCACTGCTTGGTTTAGTGCTCCTCATGTCTTCAACAGATATAATTTTCATCTCCTTCGATGGTCTTCAGAGTTCATCATGAATCATGACCCGCCTTCATCAGCGGTGTGGGAAAACTTTCCCAATATGCCACTCCCTTTCTAGACCCCTTTTATTATATGTATGACAGGGAATATGGTTGGAAGATTTTTGTGTTCTGATGATCACACGACAGTGGTTTTCCACCTTATATTACCTCGCGTATGTGTTGAGGTTGATGTTTCAATAAATCTAGTAGAGTGGCTGTGGATTTTGGTAGGAGGAGAGTTTAGATGAAAACATAGGGTAGAGTTTGAATCGTGGCCAGTGTTCTGATTGGGATGCCACAGGGTAGGCCATTTGGCTTCTGGGTTCCGTTGTGGAATCTGGGTTAGGAAAACTATGATCAACACTTATGAGGGATTAGAGGTGCAGGTTGATTCCGTAGTCCAGGTGTGGGATAGTGATGGTTTGGGTGAGTATGAGGAGGTGTATAGGGCTACTCCAAAGGTGATCGATTATGCGAAATTTCCAGTCGCTGAGTACAGCTTCTGAGAGTCTCAAATCCAGCAGTAGTGTCCTATGGTTTCTACAGTGGAAACAAAGAGTGAGATGATAAAAGAGGTAGATCCGTAGGTTGTGGACATTTTTTCCCGTTTAAAAAATGATTTGGGTCTAAATGGAGTTGAAGAGGAGGGTCCCTCAACAGTGGATATGGTGGATCCTCTAGTTACATCCAGCTCAATCGAGGAAGGTGTGGTGAGCTTGATATGGAGTGATTCTAACCCAGCCATGGGAACTTGAATGGGCATTGAGGAGGGTACAACTCCCCCTAAGGAAACTTCTTATAGGGAGGCTGTTCTTGTAGGACTTGAGAAAAAGGGATATCCAGTGATCAGGTCTTTCCTGAGGAGTTTGTTTCCAGCTATTAAGACGTGTAACCTCTTTGGGAACTTGGAGGAGGAAGGGAAGAACCAGGAGGATAATTGGACAATAACTCACAATGAGAAGCAGAGTATCCCATGGGAGGAGTCTGGTGATGAATCTTCTAGACAACTATCAGGAGTCAATGCTCATGCATTCTATGGTAGCCACACTTGCAGTCCGAGGAGGAGGAAGGGCCGATGTGGAGACAAGAAAGGACGCAAGGATTATTCATATCTACCTTCACCAATGGAGACCTGCTTTGCCAGGAAGGTGAATTCCCAAGTGAGGGAAGGTGTTATCAACTTAAATGGAAATGTAGTTTGAGCAGGGGATATGGAAGCTGCATTCGAGGGGGCTATTCCCACCAAGTATGTACTGCAGAATACATGCATGGATGCTAAGAAACCCATGGAGCTTCTACTGCATTCTAGAGAAGAAATGGAGGAGGATTATCTTATGACTAATGCCTTAACATATGATGGTAGTAAAATGATTTAAAAGACCATTCTAGTGGAGACCAATAGAGAACATAGGGACTGTATTGACAAGAAGAATCATATCCTAGTAAGAGGTCTCAATGCAGGGAAAATCAACCAAGAGTAATACACGTAAGGGTGGGACAGACTGGTTGTAAGGACCTGACCCTAGTTTTCCGGAGTCGGTGCTTTATTTGATTACGTTGGCATACATACAAGGAATAAGAATCCCGAAGGACTGAGTATTTTAGTATTATTGGAAAAAATATACATACACAAGTTCAACATTACATATGGAAAGGAAAAACAACACTAATTTATTACACTAGAGTCATCTCGTTTCCTAGATTATGCTTGAAATTCATTCATAAATTACTTCTTCATGTCCTAAGAAAAAAAACATAAAAAAAAGGGGTGAGATCAAATGCTCAGTAAGAGTAAGAAATACAGTGGAAGATAATATAAACATTATACATGGTGAATAATTGAAAACACATGCCTTTAATAATAAACTTGAAACACATTATGGCAGGAATATGAGATGAGTAAATAATGCCATAATAAAACATAATAATGGGTATTCTAATAGTCGAATTACCACATGAACTATCAATTACTATCTTCATAATGAGGTAAGTTCATATGCTAGAAATTATGATACATTTTGTCATGGCCTCCAAGACGTCTAGTGATTAAGGCCTGTGCCAAAATCCATATCACATTGGGAAAGGCCTCGGCCAATTCCATGTCTATTTGTCTCATGAGACCTACCGATGCATAGAGGGGATATAGAGGGCCCCAACCATCACATAAAAAGTCCAATGAATTCCTCATATTATCAGGGATCAACATAAACAATATATACATTCATATTGAATCTATTATATGAAATGTAACTAACTTTCCCCAATCAGTAAACATAAAGCACTAACCATTCAGAATAATATGGTGAATGGTTTTAGGATAGATCATCCACAATAGAGTTAGTCATAACCAATTAAATAAAATATTTTAGATTACTTCATAAATTATTAAACCCAATAATACCATGGAATCAACAAGAGTGTTGAATTAGACGAAAACACCCTTATAAAATCATTAAGCAATTCTAGAGATGAATACTATTTTTTTTGAAAAGAAGAGTTCTTTTGGAAAAATAGTTTTATAAAATAAGAAGTTAAGTAAGATATTATTTTCATAATAAAACTAGTGTTTTTATAAGAATAATGTTTTCTAAAAACAGATTATAGATTGCCGTTGAAAATAGATATGAATTTGAGAAATTCCCTTGTATCGAGCTTGTATTTTTGGAAACAGTTTTGAGAGATTCTATTAAATCATGTAACTATCTAGAAAATAAGGAAGGATTCTGGTTTTTAAACACATATATGATACTAACACAGAACATATTATGAGTACATAACAATACATAATAATTACATCGAGGTAATTAGACAATGAAAGTATCCCAAATGAAAATGGAAGTTCGGGTGGAAAAACCCTTACCTTAACTCCAAATGCGTTCCTCTATTGTACTTAAGCTCCTGGAATATGAAATTATACTTTTTAATAACTTATTTAAGAACCTATTAGACATGTATTTATTTTACCATAATTCTTATTAGTTCATTTATGTCTTTATTGATAAGTTATTGTATTGAATTTCATCATTCTGGAGTGTTCGTTTCCTTTATTTTCATATTCGGTTCACTTGTTTTTAAGTAATTAAGTTCATGTGTAATGGTTATAAATCTCCAGGATTGTAATTATATATTATTAATTAACATAAATAATTTATAATGTTCATTTCTATCATTTGGTTACATGGAATGAGGATGAATCATTAGATGATAACCACTTCGATTATTCAGCGGTATTTGAAAAATTATGAACTAGTTTGGTCATATAACTTAATTATATGTACATATTCTGGTTCCTGAATATTAATTAGGTTATATCACATATATTATAGTCTGGTTAAACCATGAATATGGTTTCATGACCAGTAATGAAGAAGAGATTGAAGAACGAGACTTCTTCATCCATGAAGGTTATAAATCAGAACCTCATGGACGTCGATTTCGTTTATAAAAATAAATGGGAGGGAATAAGAATATTTATGATGGTTATTCCATTCACATGATATAAATCCAGTATATAGATGTTAATGGAGTTATCATGATCATTTGGATAGAGTATGTGAGGAGAGAAAAATAAAAGAGATGAACTTGAAAATAAAGAAAAGTTGAGAGATCCCTTATGAAAATTCGGCAGCCTAATGGCGTCACTTAAAATTTCATAAAATAAAATGATGAGAACAAAAAGGTATATCATAATATTTAAATCAAAAGGAAAGTAAGAATAATAAATAAAATCAAACCCCAACATATGAGAAAATAATTTCAAATAGATAACATAAAAGAAGTGTCGACTTAAAGAAGAGAATGAAGGATTCCCTTACCTTGTAGAATAACTCCTATATCTGGAAGGATGGGACCTTGGGGGATTAGGGAAACCTTGGGAGGACTAATATAGAGGTAAAAACACCAGATATTAGAGGATGAGGGATTTTGAATGAAAGAAAACGAATGGATGAGTGGGTATTTATAGAAAAAGAGAGGTAATTTTTTAATAATTTCAAAGAGACACCTCATTAGTCTTTTTTGCCAAACCATGGGCTTTCCCATGGTATTTTCCCATGGTTTAAGCCATTTGGGACACCTAATTTCATAAGTTACTATAAACAAGTCTACCATACTTTTATATTTAATTATTACATCATTATGATGTCATTAATCTACTGAAAACTCAGAACTGTATTTTTACTATTCATGAAAAATTCATGTATTTTAGAAAAATCCCAAAAATTCACCCCTATTATTTTTCAATGTGTAGAATTCAAAAGTGAAATCTATTTTTCAAAAATAATTTTCTAAATATTATTAATTTAATTTTTAAATAAGGTCATAGTTAATTCAAAAAATAAAAATCTTGAAGTGCAATTACTTTTATGTGACATTGAAAAATTAATTAATATCCCATTATCATATTGCCTTAAAAAAACAAAAAAATAATATTATTTACTATTAAAGGGGCATATTACTATTCATACCACTATTCATATTACTATTCATAAGGGTATGTTACTATTCACCAAAAATAAAGTTTGTTCTATTAGACTCCAAATGACTTACCGAACACAACTCTAGATGACCATTTTTCGAAATTCAAAAAATAAACGAGACAAAGTTGTGTTTAATGGTTAGATTATAAAATTTCATTCTATATTTATTTTCAAAACCTAGGGGTGTTACATTATCCCCTCCTTACAAAAATTTAGTCCTCGAAATTCACAGAATATTACCTAAAAGGATTCAGGTATGTCTTTAACATAAGCTCCTCAGGATCCCATGTTTCTTCCTCCATCTTATGGTTCCTCCATAGAACCTTCACCAGATGAGTCGTCCGATTTCTCAACACTTTTTCTCTAGTATAAAGAATCTTGATAGGCTCCTCACAGTAAGATAAATCAGGTTCAAGTTCCACTTCTTTATAAGTGAGTACATGTGTTGGGTCTGACATGTACTTTCTTAACATTGACACATGTAATACATTTTGAACCTTGGTGAGACTTGGCGGCATTTACAAACGGTAATCTACAGCTCCAATTCGGTCCAAAATTTCAAAATTTCCTATGTACCTGGGACTTAACTTTCCCCTCTTACCGAATCGTATAATGCCCTTCCATGGAGATAACTTTAAGAAAATGTGATCACCTTCTTGAAACTCCAAATACTTCCTTTGGTTATCTGCATATCTCTTTTGCCAACTTTGAGCTATTTTGATATGGTTCTGGATAATCTTCACCTTTTCCATTGTTTCTTCAACAAGTTCTGGGCCCATGATCTTTCTTTCACCAATATCATCCCAACAAGTTGGTGTATAGAATCACCTCCCATATAATGCTTCATAGGGTGCCATATGTATACTTTAATGGAAGCTATTGTTGTAGGAAAATTCCACGAGAGGTAAATACTGATCCCACATGCCTTGAAAATCAAGTGAAAAAGACCTCAACATGTCTTCCAATGTTTAAATTGTCCGTTCTGATTATCCATCAGTTTGTGGGTGGTAGGCAGTGCTCAAATGAAGATTAGTATCTAGGGCCTTCTGAAGACTTTTCCAGAATCTTGATGTAAAATGTGGATCACGATCAGAAACAATCGATAGGGGTACTCCATGAAGTCTCACAACTTCATTAATATATAGTCTTTCTAGACGTTCAAGTGGTCGATCTTCTCTTATAGCAAGAAAATGTGCTGACTTGGTAATTCGATCAATAATTACCCATATTTCATCGTTCCTTCTAGGAGTCTTTGGTAATCCCATGACAAAGTCCATCGTGATATTATCCCATTTCCACTCAGGTATGGTAAGAGGTTGCAATACTCCTCCAGGCTATTTCCTTCTAGCTTTCACTTGTTGAAAAACCATACATCTTGACAAAAAATCAGCAATCTCCCTCTTCATGTTGTCCCACCAGAAATGTTCCTTCAAATCTCTATACATCTTAGTGCTACCAGGGTGTATAGAGAAATTGGAACTATGAGCATCATCCAACAATTCCCTTTTTAGATCAGGTATATCGGGAACACAAATTCTCTTCCCAAATTTCAAAATTCCATCTTCATATACGAAGTCACTCAATCTACCATCATTCACAGCTTTAATCTTCTTTTGAAACTCCTCATCATCAGCCTGAGAACTTTTTATCCTTTCTAGTAAAGATGGTTTGGAAACCATTTGAAAAAGCATTTATGTTTCACCTTCCATGGTTATTCCCATATTTATCTTTACTAGATCCATGAAAATAGGATCCCTTTCAACTCCCATCTTGTTCAAAACTCCATGATCCTTTCTGATCAAAGCATCTGCCACCTTATTTGCTTTCCCAGGGTGGTAGTGTATCATGCAATCACAATCCTTGAGTATTTCAAGCCATCTACTTTTCCTCATGTTGAGTTCTTTCTGTGAGAAAATACACTTCAAACTGTTGTGATCAGTATAAATCTCACATTTTCACCATAGAGATAATGTCTCCACATCTTCAAAGCAAATATTACAACAGATAACTCAAGATCATGAGTAGGATAGTTTTTCTCATGAATTTTTATCTTTCGTGATGCATAAGAAATAACCCTATCATTTTTCATGAGGGCACAACCAGGTCTTTTCTTTGAAGCATCACTATAAATAAAAAACCCTTCATTCCCCGATGGTATAGTCAATATAGGAGCATTGACTAATATTATATTCATTTCTTCGAAACATTCTTCACAATCTTTTTTCCAAACAAATTTAACCCCTTTACGTGTGAGCTTCGTTAGTAGGTTAGCCAGTCGGGAAAAATTCTGTACGAAACACCGTTAATAACCTGCTAAGCCAATGAAACTGCGTACCTCAGTTATGTTTGTTAGCATGGGCCAATCTTGGATTGCCTTTGTCATTGTAGGATCAACCAGGATTCCATCCTTAGAAACAATATGGACAAGAAAAGAAATATCCTGAAGCCAGAATTCACACTTGTTAAACTTCCCATATAATTCATGTCTTCTAAGAGTCTTCAGGATAATGCGCAAGTGATTTTCATGATCTTAGAAGCTTTTAGAGTATAACAAGATATCATCAATAAATACCACTAAAAAATCATCGAGATATTCCTTGAAAACTCTGTTCATTAGATCCATGAAGACAGAGGGTGCATTAGTCAATCCAAAAGGCATCACTGTAAACTCGTAATGCCCGTACCTAGTTCGAAATGCTGTTTTTGGAATATCTTCCTTCCTCACAAGTAACTGATGATATCCAGATCGAATATAAATCTTCAAAAAGTATTGATCCCTATTAATTTGGTCAAATAAATCATCAATGTGAGGTAGGGGATACTTTTTCTTTATTGTTATAGCATTGATCTCCCTACAGTCGACACATAACCTCATAGATCTATCTTTCTTCTTAACAAAAAGGACATGGGCTCCCCATGGAGAAACACTAGGGAGAATAAATCCCTTATTACTCAATTCCTCTAGTTGTTTATTTAGTTCAACTAATTCCACAGTGGCCATTCTATAAGGGGTCATCGATATGGGCCTTGAACCAGGAATTAAATCAATGGAAAACTCAATTTTTCATTCTGGAGGATGTCTAGGTAAATCTTCTGGAAACACATCAACATATTCTCTCACAATAGGTACATCCTCTATTTGAACATTCCTTTACTCACCCACAGTTATTTCATTCTCTTCCTCTCTAATAATTGAATTTAGTTGAGCTAATGGGGGTGGATCTAGATAAGAATCAGGTGGTGACGATTCTTCTCTAAATATAAGGTGTTCTTTATCATCGTCATCAAAAATCGTAACCTCCTTTTTCTTACAATAAATTTTTGCATCATGGTCTGAAAGCCAATCCATACCGAGGATTATATCAAATTCAATCATGGGTATGATGATGAGATCAGTAGATAAAGAACATTTATATGCCTTAATGGGAACTGATTTACAGAACTTTGTAGCAATGATACTTCCCTTAGGAGTTTTGACTGACAACTCCCTTGTTAAATCAAATTGGAAATATCTAATTTTCTTAGAAAACTGGGAAGATATGAAATAATGCGATGATCCAGAATCAAATAAAGCATTGACTAAGCTTGAGGAAACAATTAAAGTACCTGCCACCACGTCATTAGGAACTTCAACCTCTGGAGTTGTGATTACATAAGCATGTCCCTGATCCCTTGGCCTTTTTAGTTGCATATTTCCTTGACGTTTTGGACAATCATTAGCATAGTGTCCCATATCCCAACAACTATAGCATTGAACATCATTGGCTTCCTTATTACCTTTGAAATCACCACCAAGATGGCCTTTCTGGACACATTTCTAGTATACTCCTTTTCCTTTTAAGCATGCACCAGGGTGTTTCTTTCCACAATTGTCACATGGTGGAAATTCAACTCTTACCTTCTTCCCCGTTTCCTTATTTCCTTTCCCAGGGTTTTTAGCAGCCCTCTTCTTTTCTTGCCTCCCTTAAAGTCATAAGACTTAGAGAATTCTTTTTCGGTCTTGATAGCACACGAAACAATGTCTTCATATGATGAAAATTTTTGAAAGACCAGTGTCCGTCGAAGGAATGGATTTTGGCCATCAAAGAATCAATCGATTTTTCTACTTGGATTTCGTATGTAGTCCACAACATGTCTTTACATCCTTGTAAAGTTGGCTTCATACTTGGAAACATTTTCATCCTCCTTCTTCCTCAGATTCCAGAATTGTCTCTCTATATCTGCTCACTGCTCATGAGGGAAATATTTTTCTAAGAATATTTCCTTAAAATCCCTCAATTCCATCTCTTCTATCTCTTCCTCCACCTTTGTGTTTTGTATTAATGACCACCACTGATCCATGTCTCCTGATAGACGATATACTGCCATGAAAACCTTCTCTCTTTCATTACATCCCAAGGGGAGAAATATCTTCTCAAGGGAACATATCCACTGCTCTGCTACAAACGGGTTTGTAGTCCCGTTGAATGATGGAGGCTGTTGTTGCATAAAGAGATCTACCATGGCTCCTCCACGTGGTGGATCCGGATGCTCTATATGGGTAAGGTTATTATTCATAACTTGAGTAAGTTGTCCCAGTATAGTTATGAGTTGCTCAACACCAGTCACAACACCAGAGCCAACATCATTATCTTGCATCGGAGGAAAATCCCTACAGGGGACACATGCATTTGTGCGATTTACATTCCATCCACTAGGATCTATATCTAGATAATGACATACACTATATTAGGTTATGAATCATAATGTATAATCTTAACTTAAAAATATTAAGAAAAATTGAGATCCTACGCATGGCTAATCCCATATTCAAAAAAATGGTTTCTTTGAGGAATATTTACTTTAAACTCCTTCATAATGGCTTGTAAAGAAAATGTAAATTATCCTAAGCATATCCCCTAGGAGTGTCGTAACCAAGAGTGCAGCAAGTCTTGTTTTCGTGCACCAGTTCCCATTCGAGTCTAGCTCAAAGCAGTGTTTTTGGGTTTTACCCCTAGATACATCTGTGCTAGAGCCGCCTCTACCTACTCATATCCAGACAGAGATGTATTACTTGAATGATCCACATAATCTATTCCTTACCAAAATACCAGTACGTTCTTGTATGTTTATCCTCAAAGACTATCTTAGGGACTCTTCCCTAATTCTACTTTTTTAAAATCTAGTTTCCAAGTATTCTACTAAACTTCCTCTGATACCAACTGTAAGGACCCGACCCTAGTTTCCCAGAGTCAGTGCTTTATTTGATTACGTTGGCATACATACAAGGAATACAAATCCCAAAGGACCAAGTAGTTTAGTATTATTGGAAACAAGATATGTACATAAGTTCAAAATTACATATGGAAAGGAAAAACAACACTAATTTATTCCACTAGAGTCATCACGTCTCCTAGATTATGCTTGCAAGTCATTAATAAATTACTTCTTCATGTGCTGAGAAAATGAAACATAAAAAAAGGGGTGAGCTCAAATGCTCATTAAGAGTAAGAAATACAAAAGAAGATAATATAAACATTAGACATGGTGAATAATTGAAAACACATGCCTTTAATAATAAACTTGAAACACATTATGGCAGGAATATGAGATGAGTAAATAATTCCATAATAAAACATAATCATGGGTATTCTACTAGTCGAATTACCACATGAACTATCAATTACTAGCTTCATAATGAGGGAAGTTCATATGCCGGACATTCTGATACATTTTTTCATGGCCTCGGCCAAGACGTCTAGTGATTAAGGTCTCGGCCAAAATCCATATCACATTGGGAAAAGCCTCGGCCAATTCCACGTCTAGTTGTCTCATGAGATCTACCGATGTATCGAGGGGCTATAGCGGGCCCCGACCATCACATAAAAAGTCCAATGCATTTCTCATATGAGCAGGGATCAATATAAACAATATATACATTCATATTGAATCTATCATATGAAATGTAACTAACTTTACCAAATCATTAAACATAAAACACTAACCATTCAGAATAATATGGTGAATGGTTTTAGGATAGATCATCCACAATAGAGTTAGTCATAAGCCATTAAATAAAATATGGTAGATGACTTCATAAATTATTAAACCCAATAATACCATGGAATCAACAAGTGTGTTGAATTAGAAGAAAACACCCTTATAAAATCATTAAGAAATTCTAGAGATGAATAATCTTTTTTTTTGAAAAGAAGAGTTCTTTTGGAAAAATCTTTGTATAAAACCAGAAGTGAAGTAATATAGTATTTTCATAATAAAACTAGTGTTTTTAGAAGAATAATGGTTTATAAAAACAGATTATAGATTGCCCTTTAAAATAGATATGAATTTGAGAAATTCCCTTGTATCGAGCTCGTATTTTTGGGAACAGTTTTGAGAGATTCTTTTAAAACATGTAACTATCCAGAGCCAATGAGCCCGTACCTGAGTGGTAAGGGCTCTTGCTTGGCATCCAAGAGACCCGGGTTCAAAACTGGGTGGAGGTGAATTTCCAAGTTACTGTAGCAGTACTGTAGCAGTTACTATTTGGTACTGTAGCACCTGGAACTATTCACCTGATTTTGGCCTTTGGGCCACCGGTTTGGGCCTACGGGTCTCCAGGGCCTTCGGGTCATCAAAGGCCTTGGGGCCACAGGGCCTTCGGGTCACGTAGACTATGGAGTAGCCCAGTTCATACAGAATAGACATCAGAAGAGGATCAGAGAAACATGAGTAGTAGCCACGGAATGCAGAGCTATCAGATTGGAAGAATGAGAGGGTATGGCAGCCGCCATCGGGACTAGGCACCGTTTAGATTTGTACGGGGAAATACTAGTCGATCAACAATGAAAGGTGGGGAGCTAAGGAGATCAATGATGCAAGACGCTGGGGAGGGGAAGTTCTAGTGGGTTGGGCCTACGGGTCATGTAATGGTCATGGTATGCCTATGGGAATTCGGGTCATGTCGGGCCTTGTGCCTTGGGCCTATGGGTCATGTCGAGTTCCCCTTCAACCTTTAAAAGGGGGATTATCTATAATAAAATAAAAAGAAGGCCTTCGGGCCATTCCGGTAACTATCCAAAAAATAAGAAAGGATTATGGTTTTTAAACATATATATGATACTCAAAAAGAACATATGATGAGTAAATAACAATACATAAGAATTACATCGAGGTAATTAGACAATGAAAGTATCCCAAATGAAAATGGAAGTTCGGGTGGAAAAACCCTTATCTTAACTCCAAATGCGTTCCTATCTTGTAATTAAGCTCCTGGGATATGAAATTATCCATGTTAATAACTTATTTCAGAACCTATTAGACATGTATCTAGTTAACCATAATTATTATCAGTTCATTTATGTCTTTATTGATACGTTATTGTATTGAATTTTGTCGTTCTGGAGTGTTCGTTTCCTTTATTTTCATATTCAGTTAACTTGTTTTTAAGTAATGAACTTCATGTCGAATGGTTATAAATCTCCAGGATTGGAATTATATATTATTAATGAACATAAATAATTTATAATGGCCATTTATATCATTTGGTTACATTGAATGAGGATGAATCATTAGATGACAACCACTTCGATTATTCGGCGGTATTTGAAAAATTATAAACTAGTTTGGTCATATAACTTAATTATATGTACATATTCTGGTTCCTGAATATTAATTAGGTTATATCACATATATTATAGTCTGGTTCAACCATGAATATGGTTTTATGACCATTAATGAAGAAGATATTGAATAATGAAACTTCATCGTCCACGAAGGTTATAAATCGGAACCTCATGGACGTCGATTTGGTTTATAAAAATAAAAGGGAGGGAATAAGAATATTTATGATGGTTATTACATTAAAATGATATAAATAAAATATATATATGTTAATAGAGTTATAATTATCATTTAGACAGATGAGGTTAGGAGAGAAAAATAAAATAGATGAACTTGAAAATAAAGAAAAGTTAAGAGATCCCTTATGAAAATTCAGCAGCGTAACGACGTCACTTAAAATTTCATAAAATCAAATGATGAGAACAAAAAGGTATCTCATAATATTGAAATAAAAATTAAAATAAGAATAATAAATAAAATCAAACCCCAATATATGATAAAGGAATTTCAAATAGCTAACATAAAAGAAGTGTCGACTTAAAGAAGAGAATGCAGGATTCCCTTACCTTGTAGAATAACTCCTATATCTTTAAGGATGGGACCTTGGGGGCTTAAGGAAACCTTGGGAGGACTACTAGAGAGGTAAAAACACCAGATCTTCGAGGATGAGAGATTTGGAATGAAAGAAAAAGAATGGATGAGTGGGTATTTATAGAAAAAGAGAGGTAATTTTTTAATAATTTCAAAGGGACACCTCATTAGTGGTTTTTTCCAAACCATGGGCTTGCCCATGATATTTGACCATGGTTTAATCCACTTGGGACACCTCATTCCACAAGTTACTATACAAAAGTTGACAATACTTTTATATTTAATTATTACATCATTATGATGTCATTAATCTACCGAAAACTCAAAACTGTATTTTTACTATTAATGAAAAATTCATGTATTTTAGAAAAATCTCAAAAATTTACCCATACAATTTTTCAATGTGTAGAATTCAAAAGTTAAATCCATTTTTCAAAAATAATTTTCTAAATATTATTAATTTAATTTTTAAATAAGGTGATAGTTAATTAAAAAAATAACTATCTTGAAGTGCAATTACTTTTATGTGATATTGAAAAATTAATTAAGATCCTATTATCATATTGCCTTAAAAAAATAAAATAATAATATTATTTACTATTCAAGGGGAATATTACTATTCATATTACTATTCATAAGGGTATGTTACTATTCATGAAAAATCAAGTTTGTTCTATCAGACTCCAAATGACTTACCGAACACAACTCTAGATGACCATTTTTCGAAATTCAAAACATAAAAGAGACAAAGTTGTGTTTAATAGTTAGATTATAAAATTTCATTCTATATTTATTTTCAAAACCTAGTGGTGTTACACTAGTGCGTTGATTTGAAGACCTTTTAAAGGATTATCCAGAAACATCGATAAATTCTTTTTCCTATGAACTTATTAAGGATAAAAATGTCAATAGTCTTAAGTTTTCCTTTAACAACTTTGTTTTTTTTCTTGGGGTTTCTCACTTTTTTCTTAAAAGTGTTTTTGGTTTATAATAAAAAAATGAAGATGGAAAAGATCCGCCAGAGAGGTAAATAAGGTAATAATGGAGTTCCCTATATGCAATAAATGTGTAAAGAAACAACGAAGGGATTACTTAAGGGTATTGGATCTATGCTTTAAATGTGGAGAGAAAGGTCATCAAGCTCATGAGTGAAAAGGTAAGAAATAAGAAATCAATGTGCTATGATTAAACTATAAGGAGATTGTAAATTACTTTAATCAATGCCCTAATCACCAAGAGAATCCACCCCATATGAAGCCAATGGATCAAGACTAAGATTTTAGAATAACAACGAAGATAATTTAAACACCAAATGATGTGATAATAGGTACTTTGAATATACACTCAAAGTTATATAATACATTATTTGATTTATATTTACACACTATTTTATATCTTTCATATTTTCATAGAATATTCAATATCCCCTTGACACATTAAGGAATTATTTTTTAGTTAAGACATCCAATGGTACTTTGATTGCAATAAAGATATACCAAACAATTAAAATTGGAATTTATGGGTGTTTTTAGTCCTAAATCAAATCATCAGACCTATGGTGGATTTTGATATTATCTTGGGGTTAGATTACCTCTCAAATTACAAAGTAAGAATTTATTAGAGAGGTAAATAAGTTAGAATTGGTGATATAAGAGTGGAATTACTTGTTTTCACGGGGATATTTCATTACCTGAATTTTATCAGGAACCACCCCCAATAGCCATGTTTAATGAAATACTTGGAGAATAAATAGATGAAATTCAATATATGAATGGTAATGAGGTTTTTGGAATAAAATTCATATGCATTGTATAAGAATATATTGATTTATTTTCAGATGAATTACCTAGATTTCCCCCTAATCAAGAAGTTAAATTATATATTGATCATATCCTTGATGGAAAACCCATATCTATGTGACCATATAGAATGAATCTAATGTAGATAGTTGAGTTAAATAAGTAATTAGAAGAATAAATTGACAAAGGTTACATTAATCCAAGTGTTTCATGATGTGGAGAACTTATTTTATTTGTGAATAATAAGGATGGCTCAATGATGTTATAAATTGATTATAGGGAAATAAAAGGAATAAATATAAAGAAAAAGTATCTATTACCATGTATTTATAACCTCTTTGATCAGATTCAAGGAGATCAATACTTCTGGAAGATAGATCTTCATTTTGGTCATCATCAGTTAAAAGTTAAGGAGGATATCCTAAATATGACCTTTCGTATGAGGTATGATCATTATGAGTTCATAAAAATGCCTTTTGAGTTAAAAAATTCACCCTCTATGTTTATGGATTTGATGAATAGAGTATTAAATTATTACCATGATAAGTTTGTGGAGGTATTTATAGATGATATTATTATATACTATAATATTTATGAGGAGTAAAAAACTCATTTGAATATGATGATTGAGGTTCTAAGGAAAAAAATTTCTATGATAAATTTAGTAAATGTGAGATTTGGACTCAATAAGTCAATTTACATTTCTATATTATTTCCAAGGATAGAATATCTATCAACCCTTCTAAAATAGATGCTATAAAGCAAGGATAAGACCCTCCAATATAACTAAAATATGTAGTTTCCTTAGATTAAAAGGATAATATCATTAGTTTGTTGAACACTTTTCTTGATTAGTTAATCCTTTAACCAAGATAACATGAAAGGGGGTCAAATTAAAATGTAAAAAGGGATGAGAATATATATTTGAGGAATTAAGTAGGATATTATTAGATTCACATGTATTAAATCTTCCATTTGATAGAGAAGGGTTTATTAATTATAGTGATGCATCAAAGAAAGGTATTTGATTTTATCTAATGAAAAATGATAGTTTGGTAGCTTATGAATCTTGATAGTTAAAACCCCATGTGATTAATCATCTAACTCATGACTTAGAGTTGGTAGAAGTGATCTTTTCACTAAAGATGTGGAGATATTATCTATATAGAGAGAGATATGATATATGAACTAACCATAAGAGTTTGAAATATATCATTAACCAGAAAGAACTTAATATGATGAAAATGAGATGGTTGTAACTGCTTAAGTATTATGATTGTGCTATAAATTATCATCATGCTAAAGAAAATAATTTATCAGATGCATTGAGTAGAAAATACCGTGGTATCTTATTCACAATGAGGGTGGAAAATGATCTAATTCTAAAGGATTTAGTAAGTATAGACATGGGTATTATAATGGAAGGTAAAAAATAATTCTTACTCCATGTAATCACATAAAGTTATTTATTATAGAAGATTAATAAAACTCAAGATGATGATAAAGACCTATAAATGAAGATGGAAGATGTGAGGATTGGGAAATTAATGGAGTTTAACATTGAAAATGATGGAGTTATAAGGTTCAATAAGCAGTTATATATTCCATAAATATGAAAGATTAAGAGAGATATATAATATGAGTCTCATACCTCAAACTTATCTATACATCATGGAAACACAGAGATGTATAAAGATATATAAGAGCATTTTCAATGGGAAAATATGAAATAAGATATTGAGGATTATATTCCAAGATGATTAGTATGCCAAAAATTCAAGGTTGAAATAAAAATTCTCAAAGGAGTTATACAATATTTACTTATACTAGATTATAAATGGTAGAATATGACTATGTATTTCATCACTGGGTGATCTAATACTTCTAAAGGGAATAATGAAATATGGGTCATTGTATATCATCTTACAAAGTCATCCTATTTCCGTGTAATTTGATATTATTTTCCTCTATATCATTTTGCTAGGTTGTATATAAATAAAGTTGTGATAATTAATGGCATGACCATATCAATAGTTTTTCATCAGGACCAATGGTTCACATTATTGTTTTTGAAGAGTCTTCAAAAGACATCAAATACGTAGCTTAATATTAGCACAACATATCACCCTCAAATGTATAGATAACCTAAAAAGGACTATATGAATATTGGAAGAAATGCTAAGGTCATGATTCCTTGAATTTAATGAAAGTTAGTATCAATATTTTCCTATAGTATAGGTTTTATACAATAACTATTACCACTCCAATATAAAATAACCCCATATAAAGCCTAAGATTCCCAAGTGGATTGTGCAGTCACCCTAAGAATGGGGGGGGGGGGGTGAATTAGGGGTGACCAAATTTTACCAATTATGTTCAACTTAAATCATTTATTACATTAAGTAGATCAAACATATTCTATTATTTAAGATGTAAATATCTTTAGAAATTGGACCTCACCACTTTATCCTTATGCTATGTAGATGATATAAAGTCATAAACACACATGTATTTTTTACAATGTTAGAACTTAGTGTGAGAACATAATCCTTTCCATGTCAAATCCCATTGATTCATGAATTATTCCACTAATAATATTTTAAAAAATTATAAAGTGGCGTGGGAAAGAATCACCCTTAACTTAATAACTTCATTGTATTACACAAGTGAAGGATCATTATACTACATACCATAGTTGAAATATCTCTAAAAAAGATCCTCCTATCCCTTGATAAGAAATTATATTGACTCTCATTGGTTATAAAGTTTTCTTATATTTTGAGAAAAAATAGGATAAACAAATTTTCTAAATGAACCATGATAACTTCTTCCAAAAATTATTTATCTAATATACTCCGTCTGGTATGACATTATCTAGTATACCTAAACCTTCATCTAGTATAAATCCTTATGGTGTGACTCTTCCTTCATCTTGTATAACTCCATCTAATGAACCCCTACCTTCATCTAACTCTATTCAATGTTTCTCAAAATCTATCTAATATACCTCTATCTAGTATGAATCAACCTCTGTTTGGTATACTTCCTTCAATACCACTATCCAGTATATTTATCTCTAGTACCCTCACTATTTAGTACCTATGTCTGGTATCTCTTCATCGTTAACCAAGAGGATCCTTGGATAGAACCTCACACTTCCCTTCCTACATAACTTCATCAATTTCAATCTCTCACTATTATAAACAATGGTAATTTATACGGTACCTTAATTTCTTTATATAGTCACACCTCTATGAGAAAATGTTAGAACTCAAAAAAAAAATCCCCACACAACTCAAACTCAAATTCACAAGTTCTCGCTCAACATAAATTCACTGGGATTATTTTCAAACATTCTAGAACATTATTTATGTTTATTTAAATCTAACCCTTTATTTAAACTTCCTTATTCTCACTAGATAAACAAACATTGAAGGATCAACTTAGCATATTAATTATTAAGGACTTTATGAAGTTTATTTAAATCTCCATAGTAATCAATCTAAAAAATATATATTTGATAACTTTATTAAGAACTTATTCATATAGATATGTTATGTATGATTACCTTTTGTCTGATCAACATAGTTTGGTTGACTCAGTCCAGTACACTCATGATTCTTTGTATGGTGTTCTTCACATTCCTTTAATGTTTGATGGAATTTACAGAAGTCCATCCAACATGATTTGTCTAATGAGTCAGAATAACTATGTCCGGTGGACCTTTTAATGGTTCATCCAATGGAATTTGTATACTTCTCTTAATCCAATAGAACTTGTCTCCATCTTGGACTATGTGAACCCTTTTTCTATTTGGAATGAATTCTATAAGCTTCATTTGATGGAATTTTAAAACTTATTCCACCTTCATAGAATCATCCATTTGATGAATTAATATTTCTTTTTATGATGCTCATTTTTTGATAAATATTTTAATAATCAACTTAAGTTTATAAACTCATCCTATTAGATTGATTGATCATATAATATCTCTAATAAATGTATTTCATACTCCCCTTATCAGTACAACATTTTAAATTTTCCGTCTAATAGAACTAAAATTCATCTCAGAATTTATACAGCCTTTCTCAAATCATAGATTAATATTTATCCAACCGATATAACTTTATATAATGTTTGACCTTTAGAAATTTTTAGAATACTATCTGATGGAACTTCATACAATCATCTCGATCAGTTGGAATCAATATGGAATCTTTATAAAAAATCACTTTGATCAGTAGACTATATTCATCTCCATTGGGTGTAACTTTGTACCTATCCATCTAGTAAACTTTATACACCACTATTTGATCAGTACCACACCTATATGTCTAATGTTCTTTCTAAAGACTATCCAGTTATCTAGAAAACTTACCTTCCACTTGAGTAACAATGAATTTTTAATACAAAATGTAGTACAATGAATATTTTTCTGATGGAATTGATTTGGTGTAATTCTTACAATAATATCCACCATGGATTTATATCTTTGAACTTCGTATTGTGTGTAGCTTAAACTTTGAAACTTCAACTTTATACCAATTTCACTTATAACTCTATATACCCAATCTGTTTAGAAACTTCAACTTAAACTTTTTACAATAATAAAAAAACTTCTCCTTATTTATATAAACTTTTACAAAATCATCTAGGATCATGAGTAACTTCATGATGTTAGGAACTTAAAGATTGTCATATTGTTGTCTGAATTGCTATGAAATTTTCTTATCCTCCTTTAGTGACTCATAAGAAAAATTTATTAACCTTTATAAGGAAAATTTATTTATCTCCTTCATAAACTCATAAGTAAACCTTTTTAAACTTCATAAGTAAAATTTCTTAACCTTTATAATGAAAATTCATTATCTAATTTAGTAATTTTATTAACACCTTCAACAACTCTTAAGTAAATTTTCCTAAGATTCTATGGAAACTCATAATATAATGTTATGGTAACCTTCAATTACTCATGAATGAATCATAGGGAATGTAATATATCTTCAGTGAAATTCATATTTCCTTATTATACAAGTAACTTCATTGTTATTATTATGAGGGTTTTAGCTTTAAGCTTACTTTCTTCAGTAGATCTCTAATCCCCTTATCCGTTGGAACTTAATTATTTAACTTAAAATGACATAGACAATGATTTTTTTTCTCCAAGTTATCCTATATTTTTTAGTAGTACTATCTTAAAACCATTCCTAAAAAACATTTTATTAATTAATATTTTCCTTTATCATACTCATTAACTTTACAAAAAACTATTGGAATCATATATAGTATAATAACATTATCATCCAATAGGAACTTCAATCCCCCTTTGGATTTTTTTTAAAACCAAATTATTTTTAAATTCATTGAGATTTATCTACACCATATTGAAAATGAATTCAAAGTCTCATTCTTCCAAGAAATTTAGTGAGGGAAAACATTTCACTCCACCTTTATGATCTAAATTCCAAATCTCACCTTTTAACATCTTAGGGTGAGGGGGGAAATTATTCATACCTTTTCTTCTTCTATTATTTTATTCCACTGAAAAAATATAAAATATAAAATTCTTGAGATAAGGAAAACATCTATTTTCTTAAATAAATAAGACTTAAATAAACCATCTCTAAGTCTATGTGATCCATGCTCCGTGTGTAAACAAGATTTATTAAATCATACATTAAATCTATCCCTAAAGTTTACCAATTGATGACAAATTTAAAAAAAATTATTTTAGGTAAAAGTTTATCATATTTTCATTTAACTTATTTTCCAGCATCCATCCTAACAAACATATCAAAAACTTTCAAGCATAAAAATGGGAAAATTTTCTCCCCCTTTTCAAGATTACTCAATCTTTTTCATAAACACTATATTTTCCCTTTTACATTTGCACTTAATTTTTTATATGAAAATGGAAGTATAGAAAATGTAACTTAAAGATGAAAAAACCTTTAATTAGATGGATTTTCTATATATAAAACATTTTCATCATCATCTAGTGATTTAATGTTTACTTCTTCAGGTACCTAAGAATTTGGTTTTATAAAATTTTGTTGTCTAGAGTTTTTATCTTCATTTCAAATTTATAAATATTCTAGAATCACTAGAATCCAATTCACTTTAGGTCTTCCCTAAATATCATCAAATTCAGTACCTTTTTCAATCTAGGTTCCCAAAATCATTTAATAGAATAATTTAGATCTTTTTTCCTTATATGATATATAAACAAGGATGAGAAAGTTTTCTCCACTTAGAAACTCTCTTTTCTCTAAATTATTTTTTATTTATTCTTTCACCCTTATCTTTCAAAGCTATAATCTTCTTGGGTGGAATGGGTTTATTCTACTCACTATTTATTTCAACATTGCGTGGTAGAGTCTTCTTAATTTATGCTAGAAAGGAATATGAATTTTTTTTTATTGATTTATTCTTCTATCCTCCTCTCATTCTCTAACTATTCTATCCATACAACCATGAAAAACTTTGGAATATGTTCAAGGAACTTTTTTTATTTTCCATAGATCTTTTTACAAATGAGGAGTCTCATGTGAGACTTCTTGAGGAGGCATTCCATCCTTTTATCTAGTATTCAGTTACTAATTCTACATTTATAATGTTTCTTGTGTTTAAGAGGAAGGAAAATTTGATTGGGTGGGTGAAAACATGAGAAGGTTTAATATGAGAGGAGAATTAGTAAGGAACCTTGAGGAGAAGGGTTGTTAGTAGAAGGTATCAATCACTAGTACCTTTGAGGTTTTGACCAGCAGGGAGTCAACCTTAGAAACTTCTCTTCCAGCCTTCTGGGGTCAGTAATTTCTGTGATTTTTCTAGGGATTTTAGGAAAGTTTTTTTTTCTTATATTGGGTTTATTTCCATCAACAGAATAAGTTCCCAATGGTTCTTCAAGATTAGTTTGGTGGAGATAGACTGGTTCAATGCTATCCTCAACAATAGTTTTTAGTGAGACTATTTTAGCAGCCGGGGCAGTAGGCTTATGCTCCATCGAGGGGAGATAGTGTAGGTAGAGACTAAACTTGGGATGTTTCTCATGTTCAGGGACCTCAAACTGAGCATTTTCATGAAGGTGGTCCTCAAAATATAGTTATAGGGGTTGGTCATGGTCAATTTCACACAGTGGAGGAAACAACTATAGAGGGGAAGAGATCATTCGAGGTACACTCAATTTTTAATCTAAACTTGTTTTTTACTTGTCTGATTCAATATCTTCACAATAATTTTTTTCACCCACTCTATTCCATGATCTGGAACTAGATGCAGAGAGGTTTCCCGTGACCCTAGTGTTGGCTATGCTAGTCGGAGTGTAGACCAACTTGTTTGATGTGTGCTGGGGTTGTACACTGATGATTGGTCCACATCAATCCCGTGGGGATCTTTTCTTACTAAAAATGTATCCATATGATGTCATCCTATGAATACATTGGTTTTATTATATATGAACTATTATAGACTATTTATGGAGGAGAGTCTTGTTTTTGGATATGGATGACCAACATGTGGTTTTCATTAGAGAGTGGGGTAGTCAGGTGGGAAGATGGCATATGGAGCCCCTTCTTTCTTTGATGGAAGTGATGTTAATAGAATCTCATGTTGTAGTTTTCATAGGGTTATGGGTAAGTTCATTTTTGTTTTCCCATAGGAGGTAATGACACTACCTCCTTGACGTGATATTGAGTTTGGGATAAAGTTGTAGTCAGCGCATCTCAGATTTCAATGGATCCTTATTGGATGGAACCCAAATATTTTCAAAAGTTGAGGCTGTAGGTTGATGATTTGATGTATTGGGTTTCCATTAAACCCATTTTGTTTCCATGGGGTGCTAAAATTTTTTTCTCCAAGAAGGAAGATGGTATTTTTAGGTTGTATATAGACTACCAAAGGTTGAATCAGTGATGATCAAGAAATGTTACCCTATTTTGAGGATAGATGACATTTTCATCTATATGAGTGGGGAAAGTTGGTTTTATAAGATAAATTTGAAGTCTAGATATCACCAATTGAGTTTGAAGTAGGGAGATATCCTAAAGACTACCTTCATATGTAGGTATGAGCACTTTGAGTTTGTAGTTATGATGTTCAGTGTTACGAATGCACCAACTGTGTTCATGAGACTCATGAACTCTGAGTTCTATGTGTTCCTGGATGAGTTCATTTTTGTATTAATTGATTATATATTGATCTACTAAAGTTATAGGTGGATCATGAAGAGCATCTCAAATATATCCTAGAGGTTCTTAAACTACACCAGATCTATGAAAAGTTTTACAAGTATAAGTTTTTGACATGAGAGGTGAATTTCTATGGGCATGTGGTTTCATATAAGGGTGTGGTAGTGGACCTATCAAAATTCAAGGTAGTTGTTTCTTGGGAATTACCTAATAATGTGGAATAGGTTCACAATTTTTTTATTCTTTTAAGATATTATTGGGGTTTTGTACATGATTTATATTGATTTGTATCCCAAATAACAATGTTCACTAGGAAGGACCAGAATTTTGTGTTGAAAAATTATTGTCAGGAATAGATCAGTTACATAAAGAAGAAATTGGTTAGTGCTCCATTTCATTAGTTTCCTAAGGAGGATGTGTTGTTTGATGTTTTCTATGATGCATCTCATCTAGTACTGAGATGAATGTTAATGCAGTAGAGGGAAGTGATCTCTTATGGGTATAGGTAGTTACGTCCCCATGATCATAACTATACTACCCATTATTTGGAGTTAGAAACATTTTTTTGTGTGAATAAGTTGTGGTAATATTACCTTTGGTCTTCAAATATCACAAGATCTTGAAGTATATATTTTCTCAGCATAATCTAAATCCACGGTAGTGGGGGTGGATGTAGTTTATTTAGGATTATGATTTTGTGATATCTTACACCTCATGATTGGGGAATATTGTGTCCGATGCTTTGAGAATTAATTTTTAAAAGCATGTTCTTCAAGATTATATAGATGTTTGGAAAGGAATGGAGGAGATTTCAATGATTCATCTTGATGTTGGAAAGATAAGTGTCCAAGGTTGTATTCATCAAATCATAGAAAACTATATTTAATGTGGTAGGTAGAGGAGTCCTAGTGGGGAGGCTTAGAGGAAGAGGTGATGTGTGATCATTTTGGCCATGGTGATTCTCTAGAAGGATAGTCAGAGGATGTTCCGAACTAGATGATGTTTCATGGGAGGTTGTTTTTTCTGGTAGCCATGCAAAAGAGATTCCTTCATGCATTTCATATATCACATTTATAGGTTACATGAGAGTTACCAAGATATACCTGGGCTTGAGGATTTAGTTTTGGTGGCCCGAGATGAAATGGGCGGTGGTGGAGTTTGTGGCGAGGTGTATGGTTTTCTAGAAGGTAAATTCTAAGAATTGTGTTCCTATTGATTTTTTGTAGCCTTTGGAAGTTACCGAGTGTAAATGGGATATAATATCAATGGATTTCATCATATGGTTACCCCAAGCTCAAGGATATTTTGATACTATTTGGGCGATTATGGATTAGTTGATGAAACCATACCACTTCTTATCGATCAAGGAGTTGTACGTAGTGGATTATTTGGCTAAGAGGTATGCGGATGAGGTGGTATGGTTATATGGAGTTCCAAGGTCAATTGTCTCAAATTAGGATGAAAATTTTACCTCATTATACTAGAGGGGATTGAATCATTCTTTTGGATCTCAGTTACACCTCAACACTTCTTTCCACCATCAGACAGATGTACAGAAAGAGCAGACTATCCATACATTAGAGGATATGTTGTGGGTGTGCATCTTAGACATAGAAGATAGTGGGAACAACAATTTCCCTTGGTTGAGTTTTTTTATAATAATAGTTATCACTTATCCATAATCATGGTCCCATTTTAGGTTTTTTATGGGAAACCATTTTATTCTCCATTGTGTTGGATAGAGGTTAGGAAGGTAGTAGTTCTTTGTCCCGATGTGGTACAGAACACTATAGAGAAGGTTCATCTTGTTTATGAGAGGATGAAAGTAGCACAGGATTGATATAATTCTTATTCTTATTGCAGTATGAGACCCTTGGAGTTTGAGGTTGGGGACCACATATTCTTTAAGGTTTCCCCATGATGTGTGCAATGGTGGTTTGACAGGGGGAGTAAGCTTTCTTCCATGTATTTTGGGCCCTTTGAGGTGATAGGGTGAGTTGGTGATGTGGTGTATCAGTTTTAATCTCCACCATGGTTAGAGAGGATCCACGATTTATTCCATGTCTCTCATATTCATCGGTATATTCATGATGACTCCCATGTCAATGACCGGGGAGAGTTAGATATAATAGATGACGCGATGTTCATGGAGCGGTTAATAGAGATCTGGGATTTCCAAGAGAAGACTCTATGTGGATAAAACATTCCCTTAGTTCATGTTTTGTGGAGACATGGTATCTTAGAGGAGAGTACTTAGGATTGAGATATGTAGATGTGTGTCCAATATCCAGATATTTTTTGAGTTACCCCTTACTCTTTTTTTTCTTATGATGTGATGTTTGGATCTTGTTATGTTATGAGATTTTATTTTCTTCTTTATGTATGATATGTGATAAAGTTCCAACATATGAAAATGGGAGGAATAAATTCTTAATTGATATGTATTATACTATAATGTGATTAAACTCGTGTGGGGGAGTCAGTGCCACCTAGAGAAGATAGTATCTTGACATGGAGGGTATAATTCCCTGATTTGTGCATTCAGAGTGGTGCGATTTTTTGGTTTGAGCGGTTTTTGGTTTGGGATGTGTGGAGGTTGAGATGGTTGTATGGTGGTGTGGTTATGTTAAAGGAGGTAGTTTGTGGATGTTTAGTGTGTTATGTGGGTGTTTTTGTTGGCATTTTTGGATATTGGTATTGTTGAGAAGTAATGAGATCCTTGATAGGTGTCTCATGGGGTGGTTATTCAGACCCCTTTTCCTTTTGGGATTGGTTTTTGATTCTTGAGGGAGAGAACAATTTGAGAGGTATCTGATGTAAGGACCAATGCCTTCCCAACCTGTTACTTTTTTAGTTTTGGGTGTTGGAGGTGTTTTAAAGGAGGCTTGAGGAGGTTCCATGGTGGTTGGAGGTGAAACAAAGCTGCAGTGGGAAATTCATGTTTGGATTGGGGTACATGATGTGAATTGGTGGTTCACAGCTTATATAGCTAGCTAGTTTCATAGATTGGGTGTGTGTGAGTGGGAACCCATAAAACAGATTCACATCATGAAAGTATTTCATGATGTTTAATTAAAAGGAAACCTATGGATTTCATGTCATGAATGGGTTACATGACGTAAATGGTGTGGGATCCAAATTTTAAATACTATTTATCATATTATTTTACACATTCAGACACACCCCTCTCTATCTCATTTTTAGGTGAACCCAAGGAGATTTTGGAGGATCTTCTGACCCCCTTCCTTCCTCTTTTATCCACTGGTTTTGGTGGATCCCTATTGGTGATTCATAGTGAGTTATCCTATTTTTTCCATGGTTTTATCTTTCCTTCTATCATAGATCCATTATGGTGATGTGGTTTTCGTTTGGGTTGTGATTTAGGATACATTTTTGATAGTCCTTTGATGTGGTATAGGTTGATCCATGATATCATGGTGTGGTTTTGGTTTCTGAGTAGTTCTTCTTAGCCTTACGGTGTGCAGTGATATTGGAAAGCTTCTTTGAGGAAGGGAATCCCTCATTTATCGCTTTTTATGTCATTTGGGAGGGTTTTACTCTTTTTTATCTATTAGGTATGGTTTTCACTATCCTAATAAAGATAAAATAATCAGTTAATTTAAATTTAAGGGGATGTGTAAATGAATTACATTCTTTTATAACTTTGATATTATTGTGATGTTGTGTTTGTATGGTCTGAATGCTTTACTGAAAATCCTGGGTGTTGGAATTATTTTATTATAATATATTTTTTTTGATATGTAAACCTTATTTCATGTAGTTGTGATATCATCCCAAAATGGAAATTGGATAACCACTTATATCTGGCTAATGAAATGGTTTCCCTTATATTTATGGATTTTGTGATAACTCCCCTAAAATAAAGTGAAATGAGATAAAATCCCACTTTTTAAATCTATAAAATGGTATTTTATGTGTTGTTATGTGTGTCCATGATTGTGGGGTGGTGATGTGTAGTTGTGATGTGGTGTGGGGTGATGTATGGTTTGTTTGTACATGATTTTAGGGCGGCGAGGTGATGGTTTGTCTATCCATAATTTTAGGGCAGTAAGGTGATGGTTTGTTTGGCTCTGATTTTAGGGCGGTGAGGTGATGGTTTGTTTGGATGTGCTTTTGGGATAGTGAGTTGATGGTATGATGGGGATTATGAGATTCTTGTGATGCATGTTTTCGTTGTTCTAGAGTCTTGGGAAATGATGGAATAATTATTTAATAATGTTTGAAATGGCCGGGGTTTGGTTTGATTAATGGTATGGAAATGACTAATGTACAAATAAATAACGTGTTTCATGGTTAAATGCGGTTGATTCTAAATAATTAAATTATTGATTGGATAATGGGTTTGGTTGGAAATTTTAAATGTGGCTTGAGTCTTGTGTGGTGTTACGTATTTAAAGGTAGAAGCAAAAGTGGGATTGTTGTGAATTAGTTAGTGTTTTTTTGTGTACCCATTGGTTGGGATCGTGTGTGGCTATATTTATATATGTGTATATTCATTGTGATTTCTATATTCACTCCACACTTATTGAGAATTATGTGTCGACACCTATATTTTCACATGGGGGTATTTTTTCGCAATATCTTGATGATGATGATGTATGGATGGCTACTTGATATTTCCCACCATCTCTTCCAGGATATTAAATATGCATAGGATGTGATGGTTGGAGGTGTGTTAGTGTAATAATTGATAGACCATGTGTTTTTGGGAAAGATGTGATATGAGCATACTATAGGGTGATGTCCTAGGTGTTTTTAGGCATGATGCGATCTGTTTGTTCAATGGGGTGTCTTGTGGTGGGGGTTGTGCATGGTAGGAGGAGGGAACATGGTTTATGTCCTTCATGTTCATTATTCCATACTACTCTTGCTATAGAAGTGGTTGTGATGTTATGTCCCAGGTTTCTTAGGGAGATATGAGATGTGACCATGTCGTGGGGCAGTGGAACATGTGTCTATGGGCATGATGTGACATGATCATGCTTGTGGGGAGGTAGTGTATGTTATTGGGAAGATATGGGAGTTCCAAGATGTACAATTTTGGGGTGTGAGAGTAATAAATCAGTGGGAAAGTTTTGAGGGGAACCCTTTATCAATATTCTTCTTATTATGTTGTTATACTTGGCTTGAATTATTTGGTGAGTGTTCCTTAGTGAGGTTGGGATATATAGTTGACCTATTTAGGTGATGTTGGTTCTGCTATTTTCTCATGGGTACATTAGTATGCTTCTTCCACATGTCCATGAGAGACTTTGGTTTTCTTATTAAGTATACTTGCATTCTTACCCTATGTATATAAAATTATTTTCAGGTTTCCAGGAGGATTATATGGTTCTTGATGGACAATAATAGCTTGTTCCTTTTTGTAAAGTTTCTAAGTCATTGCATTAGCTTTTATTTTGGGTATTTAATTTTGGAGACTTTTATCAATACCTTTTTATTTATACATTCATTGTGGGAAGGTTTTGGTTTCTTTTTATACTATGTCACATAGTTTTTTATGGATGATCAATCTTATCTCCAAATCCTAAATTATTATATTGGGTAATGCCTCCCATTTCATGATATTTTTATACCCTCAGTGATAGAATCCAACCCAGGGCCTACTGGGGGAAGGAATCCTGGGTAATTATCTCTCTCTCTTCATTGTAGTATTTTGGTGGGAGGGGTTGTGACACTACACATGCATCTTAGTGAATATGTAGTCATTTTTCGACATGATGTTGGTTAGGGAAAGATATTTTACTTATCTAGTGGAGTATTTTGATTCTGTTTTCATGGGAAATAGAGGATAAATATTGGTTGTTTTCATGGGGTGGATCTTAGTGTATTTCAATATTTGAAATCTAAATTTTTCTTTTATGTTTTTGGATGCTATAGTCTTATTTATTATTATTTTCAGACACCACAACTTTTATTTTTTTTATGTTATGTAATTGGAGTTTGGTTTAGTTTTATGATGAATCATATTTATATTAATATATTATAATTATATTATTTTATGTTAAGTCATATTAAAGGTTAAAACATCCCCAAATGATATTTTAAACCCTAGGAATTTATTTTCAACCTTTAGTGTATGGGGGATTCACATAAGTTTAATGAAATTCCTGTAATACCTGATAAATTATAGAAATAAATAAGGATATTTTTATTAAAAATGACACACTATAAATAAAAAGTACAATATTTTTAGTACATTTATAATTAATAATGGAAAATAGTCAAAAATAAATAATGCAAGTGCAATATAGATGTCTCCTTGCTCATATTATCCAATAAACATCACAACTATAACAAAAATAGTATAAAAGAAGAATAATACAAGACAAAAAAATCAAAATAATAAAATAATTAAAAAATAAAAGTCTTATTTAGAATATTGGTTTGAATTATTTAATAGGAAGTAATATATCCATTACATGACTATTGGAAATTATGACCAATGAAAATTATAATCATTGATAATATAGTTTTTATAAAGTGACTTTTAGAATTAGAATATATCAAGGGTAATGGTGAGAGATAATTTATGTATAAGGGAGAAATCATGACATCAACTAGTAGGAACATCCCTTATAAAGATCATTTATTAGTCCTTGTGAAGGAGGTTGCATCATTGTGGCTCTCCCGGGACCAAGACCAAGAAAAACTTCAATGATGAGTTTCAAGAAAAATCATCCTCGAGAGAAGTTCATGTTAGTGGAAATCAATATCAAATGAATGTTGGATAAACCACCCCATGAAAGTAACACCATTTCATAACTTACCCTTATGAATTATTCTATTATGATAAGGGGTAATGTATCTAGGGTTTGAGTATTATTTAAGTATAAATTATTTTATAAATAAAACTGTGTTTACTCTGATAACAAATTTTTATCTAATATATCATCCTCATATAAAAGCTAAAATGAAAATAATTATATGCTTTAAATGATATGATATATTTCAGATTTGGAATCAAGATTTAAAAGTTAGCTAATAGGTGAAATTTATTTATTTGTAGTAAAAATAGTAAAATATAGTAAAAAATGGTGAAATACGGTAAATATGAATATATACATATATATATATATATGTAAGTGTGAACCAAATATTACAAGGTAGTTAAATTTACTTTATTTTGGATCTAACATTATAGTGGATGATTAAGAGAGGTAATGTGGAACTATTGGGATTTTTGGATCACTTATGATAATGGAAAAATAAAATATTCAATACTTTATTCCATGAAATTCAACTCACTACACCTATAAATACCCACCAACTCTTCTCATTTATCTCCCACAAAATTTGAATTTACTTCTTTATAGTTATCTAAATGGATATATCTCATATCTCTCTCTTTAATCTTTAAGAGTTTGGTTGGTTATAAGGTTCAAATCTAGGGTAAGAAACTCAACAGAGGTAAAGGTCATTCCCCCCTCTATTTTCAATTTCTATTTACATTTTTATTGTTGTTTCTATTTAAATTTCTAATTTATTATTCTAATAATTTTGTAATATCAAGGTAATTTTTATCTTTATGATATCCATATACGTGATACCCCATTTCACCCACATTATACTTCTTTTCATAAGTCGTTGTAATGTTGAAATTCTCCCAAGAGGCATACAAATCTATATTGACCTATGATAAAAGATACCTATGTATTCTATATATTTTTGGTATTATGGATATGAAATTTCTAATGGGTGGGATTTTTATAAATAATTATGATTATTATATATCTGGTGGAGCCACTATCTAAACTGATGTGAATTAAAAAACATTTTGGAACAATTTCACATTTTCCATCAATACATCATGAACTAGAAGTGTTTCCTCAAGGAAATTGTATAATCCTAATTCCTATAAAATATGTATGATTACATAATTCTTCTTTATAGGGGATTTATCCATAATTTCTTTGTTTTATTACCATTTAAAATACAAGTATTTGATTGAAACGAATACATTAATCATCTTAATATTTTTAAGTACCCAATAACTATAATTCCATATTCTTCACTTAATAAGGTTTCTTATTTGAACATTATAAATCCATAAATATCGTTAATAAGTTTCAAGGTAATTCACTATACATACTTATTAGTTTATTGACTGGGGAAAGCTATTGATATTGTCGTATAATCCTTTGTTCTCTATGATAAAATATTAAAAGACAAAAATTATTAAGAAATTATGAAAGGTATTTATATGTTGTTCATTATTGAACATTATTCCACGCGTTGACTATAAAATTTTAGAATATGTTGAAATGAGATGGAATTTTATATGATCATTAGGACTTGAAATTATATAGCTACTCAGTGCATTGGTAGGTCTCACGAGAAAACTAAGATAGTTTAACAGGAGCATCTTTGCCCATTATGTATGTTGTCATGGAATAAGGTCTTGATTGTATGTTTATAATATTAGACATTATGCATTCCCATAATTTTCATCCTTATGAGGCCATTTAATTTTTTTTCATATGATTATGTTATTCTTATTTATCTATTTATATGGAGTCATTTTTTATATACTCTTGTTGTATTGATTATGCCATTATTATTCCTTGTTGTATTCTTCTATAAATTATCCCTTACTGAGAATTTGAGCCGACCCTTTATTTTTTTCACATTTAACTAGGTAATAAAGTGGAATAATATTTATGATTAGCTCTATGGATAACATTATGGTATAATAATTCTTACTAAAATGATGCAATATTTCATGTTGTAATGTAATATTTATGTGTCTAGTGTCTTAAGGACTACCAAACCTTGATCCTGGAAATGTAATCTCATGTAATCTAATTACCTTGTAATAAACAACCCACAATATCTGGGTGACCATGTTTGAGGGTGTTACAGTTGGTATCAAAGTAAGGTTTTATAGAAACCTTAGTAACTATATTTAAAATAACTTAGTTAAAGAGCATATATTTTACCAGTATAAAATTCTAAAGATTATTCCAGAATTCTTTTTATAGGTATCCTATGAATATGAGCATATTTTAGGAAGACATGATATATAATTCATTTTTTATACATTATTTTCCAAAAATATTATTAATTATGTTATTATATTTATTATATAATGTTTCATACTAGAAGGAATAGAAACCAATCCAACAATTGAAGAAAATGTGGGGATTGTCTAGATAAATAGTATAATGGAGTTAATGTTGGTACTGGAAAAATATTACTATTCTAGGGAAATTTACCATTTTTAGGAAAAATAACCTTTCTCACATGGAGAAACCAATTTACATTCAATAAGTATAAAAATATTTTGATCATTTCATGATTCAAAAACCTCCATCATTTAGCGAGTCCAATAATCTAATGGTGGTAGAGACATAGATGCAATATATAGAGAATATCTTTATGGAATTCGGGTTTAATGAGAAGGAAAAATTTATCATGGATATGAATAATTCAAGGAGAGATAATGACCAGTGGTTTTCCCTAATTGAAATTATTAATAAGGTATAGGTGATAAAAAACATGGAGTTAAATACATTTAAGGTGATTTTTCTTGAAAAATATTTTCACCAGGAAAAACATGCTGAGATGGAAATACAATTCTTAAATGGAAATGAATTTCGAGCAGTTTGGAAAGAAAGGATGCAAGGATTATTCATACCAACCTTCACTAATTTAGACTTGCTTTTCTAGGAAGGTGAATGTCCAAGTGAGGGAAGGTGTTCTCAACTTAAATGGAAATGCAGTTTGAGCAGGGGTTATGGCTGCTGCATTCGAGGGGGCTGTTCCCACCAGGGATGTACTGCAGAATACATGCATGGATGTTGAGAAACCTGTGGAGATACTACTTCATTCCATAGAAGAATCAGAGGAGGATTATCTTGTGACCAATGCCTCAATATATGATGGTAGTAAAATTATGGAAAAGACCATTCGGGTGGACACCAATAGAGAACATAGGGGTTGGATTGAAAAGCAGAATCGTATCCTAGTAGGAGGTCTCAATACGGGGAAAATAAACTAAGACTAATACACAAAATCATGGGACATAATGGTGCGTCAATTTGAATACCTTTTAAATGATTATCCAGAAACATTGATAAATTCTTTTTCCTAGGAACTTCTTAAGGATAAAAATGTAAATAGTCTTAAGTTGTCCTTTAACAACTTTGTTTTTTCTTGGGGTTTATTACTTTTTTCTTAAATGTGCTTTTGGTTTATAATAAAAAAATGAGGATGGAAAATATCCCCCAGAGAGGTAAATAAGGGAATAGTGGAGTTCCCTATATGCAATAAATGTGTAAAGAAACAACCAAGGGATTACTTAAGGGTATTGGATGTATGCTTTAAATGTGGAGAGAAAGGTCATCAAGCTCATGAGTGAAAAGGTAAGAAAGAAGAAATCAATGTGAAATTATTTAACTATAAAGAGATCATAAATTACTTTAATCAATGACCCAATCACTAAGATAATCCACCCCAGATGAAGCCAATGGATCAAGACCAAGATTTTAGAATAACAATGAAGATAATTTAAACACCAAATGATGTGATAATAGGTAATTTGAATATACACTCAAAGTTATATAATACATTATTTGATTTAGATTTACACACTCTTTTATATCTTGCTTGTTTTCAAAGAATATTCAATCTCCCCTTGATACATTAAGTAATGATTTATTAGTTAATACATCAAATGGTACTTTGATTGGAATAAAGATATACCAAACAATTCAAATTGGAATGTATGGGTGTTTTTAGTCCTAAATCAAATCATCATACCTATGGTGGATTTTGATATTACCTTGGGGTTGGATTACCTCTCAAATTACAAATTAAGAATTTATTATAGAGGTAAATAAGTTATAATTGGTGATATAAGAGTGGAATTACTTGTTTTCAAGGGGATATTTCATTACCTGAATTTTATCAAGAACCACCCCCAATATCCATGTTTAATGAAATACTTGGAGAATAAATAGATAAAATTAAATATATGAAGGGTAATGAGGTTTTGGGAATAAAATTCATACCCATTGTATAAGAATATATTGATGTATTTTCAGATGAATTACATAGATTTCCCCCTAATCAAGAAGTTAAATTATATATTGATCATATCCTTGATGAAAAACCCATATATAGGTGACCATATAGAATGAATCCAATTTAGATAGTTGAGATAAATAAGTAATTAGAAGAGTAACTTGAAAAAGGTTACATTCATCCAAGTGTTTCATTATGGGAAGAACTTATTTTATTTGTGAAGAATAAGGATGGATTAATGATGTTATAAATTGATTATAGGGAAATAAAAGGAATTAATATAAAGAAAAAGTATCTATTACCATGTATTTATAACCTCTTTGATCAGATTCAAGGGGATCAATACTTCTTGAAGATTGATCTTCATTTTGGTAATCATCAGTTAAAAGTTAAGGAGGATATCCTAAATATGACCTTTCATATGAGGTATGATCATTATGAGTTCATAACAATGCCTTTTGAGTTAAAAAATTCACCCTCTATGTTTATGAATTTGATTAATAGAGTATCAAATTATTACCATGATTAGTTTGTGGAGGTATTTATAGATGATATTATTATATACTATAAGATTTATTAGGAGTAAAAAACTCATTTGAATATCATGATTGAGGTTCTAAGGAAAAAAATATATGATAAATTTATTAAATGTGAATTTTGGATTCAATAAGTCAATTTCCATTTCTATATTATTTCCAAGGATGGAATATCTATCAAACCTTCTAAAATAGATGCTATAAAGTAAGGATAAGACCCCCCAACATAACTAAAATATGTAGTTTCCTTAGATTAAAAGGATAATATCATTAGTTCATTGAACAATTTTCTTGATTAGTTAATCCTTTAACCAATTTAACATGAAAGGGGGTCAAATTAAAATAGAAAAAGGGATGGGAATATATATTTGAGGAACTAAGTAAGATATTAGTAAATTCACATGTATTAAATCTTCCATTTGATAGAGAATGGTTTATTAATTATTGTGATGCATCAAAGAAAGGTATTTGATTTTATCTAATGAAAAATGATAGTTTGGTATCTTATGAATCTTGATTGTTAAAACCCCATGTGATTAATAATATAAATCATGACTTAGAGTTGGTAGAATTTATCTTTTCACTAAAGATATGGAGACATTATCTATATAGAGAGAGATGTGATATATGAACTGACCACAAGAGTTTAAAATATATCATCAAGCAGAAAGATCTTAATATGATGAAAATGAGATGGTTGTAACTGCTTAAGTATTATGATTGTGCTATAAATTATCATCATGGTAAGGAAAATAATGTATCAGATGCATTGATTAGAAAAGACCATGGTATCTTATCCACAATGAGGGTGTAAAATGATCTAATTCTAAAGGATATAGTAAGTATAGACTTGGGTATTATAATGGATGGTAAAAAATCATTCTTACTCCATGTAATCACATAAAATTCTTTATTAGAGAAGATTAATAAAACTCAACATGATGATAAGGACATATAAATGAAGATGGAATATGTGAGGATTGGGAAATTAATAGAGTTTAACATTGAAAATGATGGAATTATAAGGTTCAATAAGAGGTTATATGTTCCATAAATATGAAAGATTAATAGAGATATATCATATGAGTCTCATACCTCAAACTTATCTATACATCATGGAAACACAAAGATTTATAAAGATATAAAAGAGCATTTTCAATGGGAAAATATGAAATAAGAGATTGAGGATTATATTCCAAGATGATTAGTATGCCAAAAATTCAAGGTTGAAATAAAAATTCTCAAAGGAGTTATACAATATTTACTTATACCGGATTATAAATGGTAGAATATGACTATGTATTTCATCACTGGGTGATCTAATACTTCTAAATGGAATAATGAAACATGGGTCATTTTATATCATCTTACAAAGTCATCCTATTTCCTTGTAATTTGATATTATTTCCCTCTATATCATCTTGCTAGGTTGTATATAAATAAAGTTGTGATAATTAATGGCATGACCATATCAATAGTTTTTCATCAGGACCAATGGTTCACATAATTTTTTTGAGGAGTCTTCAAAAGTTATTAAATACATATATTAATATTAGCACAACCTATCACCTTCAAATGTATATATAACCTAAAAAGAATATCTGAATATTGGAAGAAATGATAAGGTCATGATACCTTGAATTTAAATAAAGTTATTATTAATATTTTCCTATAGTATAGGTTTTATACAATAATTATTACCACCCCAATATAAAAAAACCCCATATAAATCCTAAGATTCCCAATTGGATTGTGCAGCCACCCAAATAATGGGGGGGAGGTGAATTAGGGGTGACCAAATTTTACCAATTATTTTCAACTTAAATCATTTATTACATTAAGTAGATCAAACATATTATATTATTTAAGATGTAAATATCTTTAGAAATTGGCCCTCACCACTTTATCCTTATGCTATGTAGATGATATAAAGTCATAAACACACATGTGTTTTTTACAATGTTAGAACTTAGTGTGAGAACATACTCCTTTCCATGTCAAATCCCATTGATTCATGAATTATTCCACTAATAATATTTTAAAAAATTATAAAGTGGCGTGGGAAAGAATCACCCTTAACTTAATAAATTCATTGTATTACACAAGTGAAGGATCTTTATACTATATAATATAGTTGAAATATCTCTAAAAAAGATCCTCCTATCCCTTGATAAGAAATTATATTGACTCTCATTGGTTATAAAGTTTTCTTATATTTTAAGAAAAAATAGGATAAAACAATTTTCTAAAAAACTCATGATAACTTCTTCCAAAAATTATTTATCTAATATACTCTGTCTGGTATGACTTTATCTAGTGTACCTAAAACTTCATCTAGTATAAATCCTTCTAGTGTTCCTCTTCCTTCATCTTGTATAACTCCATCTGATGAACCCCTACTTTCATCTTTTTAACTCTATTCAATTTTCTCACAATCTGTCTAATATAACTCTATCTGGTATGCATCAACCTCTGTTTGGTATACTTCCTTCAATACCACTATCCAATATATTTTTGTCTAGTACACTCACTGTCTAGTACCTATGTCTGGTATCTCTTCATCGTTAACCAAGAGGATCCTTGGATAGAACCTCACACTTCTCTTCCTACATAACTTCATTAATTTCACTCCCTCAATTTTATAAACAATGGTAATTTATACTGTACCTTCACTTGTTTATATAGTCACACCTCTATGAGAAAATGTTAAAACTCAAAAAAATCCCCACACAACTCAAACTCAAATTCACAAGTTCTCACTCAACATAACTTCACTGGGATGCTTTTCAAACATTCTAGAACATTATTTAGGTTTCTTTAAATCTAACCCTTTCTTTAAACTTCCTTAAACTCAATAGATAAACAAAAATTGAAGGATCAACTTAGCATATTAATTATTAATGACTTTATGAAGTTTATTTAAAGATCCTTAGTACTTAATCTAAAAAATATATATTTGATAACTTTATTAAGAACTTATTCATCTAGATATGTTATGTATGATTCCCTTTTGTCTGATCAACATAGTTTGTTTGACTCAGTCCGATACACTCATAATTCATTGTATGGTGTTATTCACATTTATTTAATGTTTTATGGACTTTACAAAAGTTTATCCAACATGATTTGTCTAATGAGTTAGAATTTCTATGTCCGGTGGAACTTTTAATGGTTCATCCAATGGAATTTTTATACTTCTCTTAATCCACTAGAACTTGTCTCCATCTTGGACTATGTGCACCCTTTGTCTATTTGGAATGAATTCTATAAGCTTCATTTGATGGAATTGTAAATATTATTCCACCATCATAGAATCACCCATTTCATGAATTAATATTTCTTTTTTATGATGCTCATTTTTTTGATAAACCTTTTACTAATCAACTTGACTTTATAAACTCATCCTGGTTGATTCATTGATCATATAATATCTCCAATAAATGTATTTCTTACTCCCTTTATTAGTACAACATTGTTAATTTCCATCTAATAGAACTTAGCTTAATCTCAGGCTTTATACAACCTTTCTCAAATCATAGCTTAATATTTATCCTACCGATATAACTTTATAAAATTTTTGAACATTAGAAATTTTTAGAATACTATCTGATGGAACTTCATAAAATCATCTCGATCAGTTGGAATCAATATGGAATCCTTATAAAAACAGAACTCTGATCAGTAGACTACATTCATCTCCATTGGGTGTAACTTTGTACCTATCCATATAGTAAACTTTATACACCACTATTTGATTAGTACTGCACCTATATGTCTAATGTTATTTCTAAAGACTATCCAGTGATCTGGAAAACTTACCTTCCACTTGAGTAACAATGAATTTGTAATACAAAATGCAATACAATGGATCTTTTTCTGATGGAATTGATTTCTTATAATTCTTACAACAATATCCACTATGGATTTATATCTTTGAACTTCTTATTGCGTGTAGCTTCAACTTTGAAACTTTAACTTTATACCAATTTCACTTCCAAATTTATAAACCCTATCTGTTTAGAAACTTCAACTTAAACTTTTTACAATCATAAAAAAACTTATCCTTATTTATTTAAACATTTAAAAATTCATCTAGGATCATGAGTAACTTCATGATGTTAGGAACTTAAAGATTGTCATATTATTTTCTGACTTGCTATGAAATTTTCTTATCCTCATTTAGTGACTCATAAGGAAAATTTATTAACCTTTATAAGGAAAATTTATTTATCTCCTTCCTAAACTCGTAATTAAACCTTTTTAAACTTCATAAGTAACATTTCTTAACCTTTATAATGAAAACTCATTATCTTAGTTAGTAATTGTTTAACACCTTCAACAACTCTTAAGTAAATTTTCCTAATCTTCTATGGAAACTCATAATGTAATGTGAAGGTCACCTTCAATTACTCACGAATGAATCATAGTGAATCTAATATATCTTCAGTTAACTTCATATTTCCTTATTATACAAGTAAATTTATTGTTATTATTATGATGGTTTTATCTTTAAGATTACTTTCTGTAGTAGATCTCTAATCCCCTTATCTGTTGGAACTTAATTATTTAACTTAAAATGACATAGATAATGATTTTGTATTTCTAAAAGTTATCCTATATTTGTGAGTAGTATTGTCTTAAAACCATTCCTAAAAAACATTTTATTAATTAATATTTACATTTAACATACTCATTAACTTTACAACAAACTATTGGAATCATATATAGTATAATAATATTATCATCCAATAGGAACTTCAATCCCCCTTTGGATTTATTTTTAAAACCAATTTTTTTTTAAATTCATTGAGATTTATCTACACCATATTGAATATGTATTCAAAGTATCATTCTTCCAAGAAATTTAGTTAGGGAAAACATTTCACTCCACCTTTATGATCTAAATTCCAAATCTCCCCTTTTAACATCTTAGGGTGAGGGGGGAAATTCTTCATACCTTATTTTCTTCTATTATTTTATTCCACTGAAAAATATAAAATATAAAATTCTTGAGATAAGGAAAAAATCTATTTTCTTAAATAAATAAGACTTAAATAAACCAGATCTAAGTCTATGTGATCCATGCTTAGTGTATAAAACAAGAGTGATTAATTCAGACATTAAATCTATCCATGAAGTTTACCAAGTGATCCCAAATTTTAAAAAAACTTCTTTTAGGTAAAAGTTTATCATATTTTCATTTAAATTATTTTCCTACATCCATCCTAAAAAACATATCAAAAACATTCAAGCATAAAAATGAGAAAAGTTTCTCCCCTTTTTCAAGATTACACAATATTTTTCATAAACACTATATTTTCTTTTTTACATTTGCACTTAATTTTTTATATAAAAATGGGTGTATTGAAAATGTACCTTAAAGAAATAAAATCCTTTAATTAGATGTATTTTCTATATATAAAACATTTTCATCATCATCTAGTGATTCAATGATTACTTCTTTAGGTACCTAAGAATCTAGTTTCATAAAATTTTGTTGTGTAGAGTTTTTATCTTCATTTAAAATTTATAAATATTCTAGAATCATTAGCATCCACTTCACTTTAGGGATCCCCTAAATATCATCAAATTCATTTCCTTATTCAATGTAGGTTCCCAAAATCATTTAATAGAATAATTTAGATCTTTTTTTCCTTATCGAATATATAAATAGGGATGAGAAAGTTTTCTCCACTTAGAAACTGTCTTTTCTCTAAATTAATTTTTATTTATTCTTTCACCATTATGTTTCCAAGCTATAATCTTCTTGGGTAGAATGGGTTTATTCTACTCACTATTTATTTCAACATTGTGTGGTGGAGTATTCTTAATTTATGCTATAAAGGAATATGAAATTTTCTTATTGATTTCTTCTTCTATCCTCCTCTCATTGTCTAACTATTCTGGCTATACAACCATGAAAAAGTTTAGAATATGTTCAAATTTATTCTTGTGTTGAAATTGCTTTAAAATACCATTAAATTTTCCAAATCCTATATGATTTTATCTATAAACTTATCCTATCCTAGTATCATTATCATGAAATTTTTAGGAGTGTGGTCGACCAACTTACAACCTCCACAAAAATTTTTATCTATCGGTAAAACTCTTTTGAGGTAGCTTCCAATGAGCTTATACTTATTAATTAGAGATTTCTTCCCCCATTCCAATCTACTTATATCCTTATTGGATTGATTGAATTTAAATTTTGAGATTACTTCCTTTTCCTTAAACATTAATAGAGAGATTAAAATTATCAATGAAGTGACATTTTCTTCCATAGAATTACCAATTTTTTTTGGGTATGACACCTTCCAAAAATTCTTCCTAGGTGTAAGATTCTTCTTTCCTTATTTTTTTTTCACCCTAAGGTAGACCTAAATTATATCTTCTATAAAATTTAATTCATATTTTTGGTATATTTCTATTATTTATACCTATTTTGTGCTTGGTATAAGTAAACCAACACTTTTCTTCCCTATGACTACTTTTTCCACAAAATTCACAAAATTTTTCAAAAAAATATTTTTCTTTTGAGAAGGTTAGATACACATAGTTAAGTTTCCTTTTTTCCTTTCACTTTGACCCCCCTTAATATTGAATTTTTTTGTTCTTCGTACCTTATAATATTGTAACAAAAATCGATAGCCATGTTTCTAAAATTTACATAACAGTAATAGTAACCGATAATCCTAGGATTCTTTCATTGTATTTTATTTTGGTTGGTGGAAAATTAGTCTGAAAATTTTTTCTTTCGGCTATTAACTTTATAATTTAATACATCTATGGAGGAACTTCTTCCCTTTTTTTTATTAATACCACCTTCTTAGAAGAGTTATATTTCTTAAATTTTCTTAACCATTTTTTTCTATAATTATAAATTACACTAATAATATAGGATTTAGTGCTGAAAGATTCATTAGAACAAGGGTTTACCTTTTTCTTCAATTTCTTAGAAGATGGTTCCTCTGATTCTTTCATATATTACTACTATTGTATTGAGTATTTACCGAAGTAATACTTTTTTTATAAAATTTAGAAAATATTTTTATCTAGGTTTCATGAGAATATTTAGATTTATTAGCTTCCACATTTTTTAACCTCATGGCTTGCTCAAAACACTTTAAATTTAAAGTAATCTTCTGATTTTCACGACTCCTCAACTTTTCTTCACATACAGCTTCTAAATTTTGTATCTTTTCCCTATAAAACATAATCACCTCTTTCAAGGAAATATGAATTTACTTTAATTGATTTTCCTTTATCACCAATTGATAATGCTTAACCTCAACAATTAATTTATGAGTATCTTCTAGTGTATGGATATTTTCCTTGAATTTTTTTAACACATATTATTTACAAAAACTCCTCAGAAAAAGTTATTCTATAAGGGTGAAATTTTCTTTAAAGGATGCTACTTATTTATCCTTAAGCTTACTAAATTTGGTGTGGGTATAACACATGTGTTCCTTCTGAAGTGTTTCTTCCTGAATCTATCTATCCTTCTATAGGGATTATTAAATCTATTTTATTCTTCTAGATTCAACTTCCAACCAAGAGCTCTAGGATTCAACAGTAGTTTCTAATGTATAGAATCATTCCTTAAGAACTTTCTTAATAATATCATTCTCACAAAAAATTCTATATTTTTTTTATAAAAGTTATAATTTTTCTTGAGAACATAATACATTTTCTTCCTTTCCTTTAGCGACTTTAGTAAGAGATTGGCATTCTTGGAGATTTTTTCCTAATGAATTATTTATTTCATCAAGTTCTAATTTCAGCTATGATATTTCCTTATATTTTCCATCAATATAAGTAAATATATATTTAATAAATTCAATAGGGAAATTTACCATGTAAGATTTGATTTCAGAATAAAAATCTTCAACAGTGTTCACTGAATCATACTCTTCATAGATTGAGTAAGATTATTTTAGAGGCTTAATATTTTTAGATTCACATGATTTATTACCACACTCTTTAAATTTAAGTAGTGTTGGATCCTCCTTTCATTTCTTATGAGAGGTTGAGTTTTTCTACTTATGAGTTTATTTATTCTTTTATTTTTTCATGGTTTAGGTCAAAACCTCTATAGTTATACAACTAGAAATAAATTCTATATTCTTCATATCTGGATAAACTTTATTTTCTTATAGAGAAAAAGTTTCATCAAATACTAAAAAGATACACTCCATATTAAATATTTAAACACATATAAGAACAAAAAAATGTAGATAAAAACAGAGGAAACATTGTATTTGATACCAATTAAGATTCTTAGGTAGATCATTTAGTCACCCTAAGAGGGAATGGGGGGTGGGGGTTGAATCATAGGTGACCAAATTTTACCAATTATGTTCAACTTAAAATATTTAATACATTAAGTTGATACAAAATTTTCTATTAGTTAATATGTATGGATATTTATAAAATTTTCCTCACCACTTTACCCTTATGTTATGAAAATTATATAAAGTAAAAAACAAATATGTATTTTTACAACTTTCAGCCTTAGTGTGAGAAACTAATCCTTGTCGTGTCAACTCCCAATTATTCATGTATTATTCCACAAATAATATTTTCAACAATAACACAAATAGTGTGGGAAGGAATTAACCATAACCTAGTAATGTCACTATATTAAACAAGTGAAGGATCTTTATACTTTATCCCATAATCGAGAAGTCTTATAAAAAGATCCACCTATCTCCCGATAGGAAATTATACTAACTCTGGTTAGTTACAAAGTTTGCTTATAATTTGAGACAAAATAAGATAATAAACATTTTCTAAATCAATCAAAGTATCTTCGTCTGGAAAATTTACATCCAATATACTCTATCCAAAAGACTTACTCTGATTCACCTATGCCTTCATCTAGTATAACACCAACCGGTGCAGCTCTACCTTCATTTGGTATAAATCTATCTGATGTGCCTATAACTTTAATCCAGTATAACTCCACCCGACACACCTCATAACCTGTTTGGTATAACTATGTATAATATGCATCAAACTCTATCTATAATACATACTTTGATATTGCTGTTTGGTATTTTTCTATCTGATACCTCTATCTGGTACACTCAATGTCCAATACCTCTGTTTGATACCTCTCTTATTTATTCAAGAGGATCCTTAGATTGAACCTAAAACTAATCTTTCTACATAACATTATCACTTATTCTATAGCTCTTTCATAAACTATGTTGGTTTTTACATTTCCTTAACATCTTTATATAAGAAAACTTCTATGAGAAAACCTAAGAACTCAGAAGTTTTTCCCACTCAACACAAACTCATATTCTAAACTTCCCACTCAATATAACAGTAGGAGAATAAAGGAATCTCTCATTTCCTTTTAAGGGGACTTAATGCTCATAAGGCTCACTAAATGAATATTCTTATACCACTTATTCAGAAGATTCTGATCTCATGTTTTTTATTACTAACTAGTGAAACTTTCCAAATTTATATTCTAGCACTTCAAAATTATTGGGCAACGATTCAACCATTTTTTGTAAACCAGTGATTATGAAACAGGTATCCTTTTATACTTAAACTAAAACATCCTAGATAAATGGTACTCTATCCTTCAATGAAGAACTAATTTCATTCTGAGATTGATTAATATTCAAAATTAAGTTTTTAGAATTATAGATATTCTCCTAATTTCAACAACCACATCTCTCTAAAGATCTTGTAACATCTTTTTAGAGAGAATCTCACATTGCATAGAAGCTATAGTGAAATTCATCATATCTGTAGTTATAGAAACTCATTCTAAATTTGATTCCATATAAATCTGATCCATATACTTCTATCCCAATGCTTATATAGTATAATCTTTCAAATTGTTTTTAAAAAGTGATTGAAACAAAAAATTAAAATCAATAATATCATCCTTTGAGATAACTTGTTTTCAAAGAGTCCTTATTTTAGATTTGGATTCAATCAACTAATTCCTAAATGATTCCACTTCAATTATTAACTTGAAATAGTCCTCATGATATATTTGATCTATAATATCTAATTTATATGTATGGATTTTAGAACTAGTATGGTGCAAGCGAATAGGAGAAAGTAATTCTTGGTGCACTTTGGCACTACGATATTCATCAACTTATTGGTTTTCATCAAAATAATGTACTTATTCAACATGAGAGGGTTCTCCTAATTTTGATCATACTCTTCTCTTTGAAACAAGACCAATCACATTATTTACTTTTTCTTCCTCTTCACCAATAACAACATTTCAACTGATTAAACTTATTGATTCTTTTATGACTTTTCTACTGGTCTCCCTAGATAGAGATATTTTGAATATTGAGATTTCTTATGATACAGTGGAAATGGTTTTCTCTTAACCAATGATAACTAGACTTGTAATGGTTGAAGTCAAATTTTCTTTTATAGAGGAAATATGTAAAATAAGCAGTTGAGCTACAACAAGAGCACTAACATAAAATACTTAACACCATTCAGAGTGAACTTTTGGAAGAACCTCATACCTAGCTTAAATTTATTTGGAAATGATAACTCAAAATATTATTCACGTATCTTCAAGAGTTTTATTGTCCAAAATGTCTCTTACATCCATACTTTTAACCTGTTTTTCTATAAGATAAGGAAAAATTACAGGATCTTGAGAAAAAACCTCATTAGAACAACCATATGAGATGAATCCCCCTAAATAGTAGGTGGTTATATATCAATTTCTTCTTTTGAAATAATCTAAGAAAACTTATTCAAATAAAAATTGTAGAAAAATTTACTTCACTTCAATACACTAGAACTCAATTTTGTTAATCCATGAAAATGTGTGGTAATGGTTTCATCCAAACATGATATTTACTAAAAAACAAGGTTAACAACCTTATGAAAGGGTAAAAATTTACTGATTTTTTTTGAATATAACACATATAATACATAATACATCATTATAAATTAATGATTTTTTTCTATCATTAATAGATATAACAACATAACATCTTGAAAAACGATTTTCTCAAACTCACCATTTCATTGAGAAATGGCCGACTGAATGAACTTCACAAGAACCTTTATCTCCAGTTTTAGGTATTTTATAGGTTTATTCTTTATATTAGGCTTTCCAAAAAGGGACTTCATTATTTTTGTGGGTATTACGTCATCAATTTTCATTAAGTAGGTATAGAAACCGAAATGTCCTTCATAAGGGAATAAAAAGACTTAATCAATTATTAAAGGAGATATTGAAAAGTTCTTCTACTTCAATTTTTCTGTAACTAGATCCTCCTTACCTCCAAAATTAAATACATCCATTTAATATAACTCTTATACTTATTTCTAATATAAAAAATCTATTCACTTCACGTCAAATAAAAATTACCATCCTTTATGATTTATAACCTTATTAAGAAACATATCCATACCATCTATCTAGTTGAAATCAATATCTCTTTCACTCAATACTTTTCTAATGGTCCTTCATAAGGGAATAAAAAGACCTCATCAATTATTAGAGTGATGTGTATGCTAATCATGATAGTCTAACCTACATGGACTATTGAGATTTGAATAATACTCAAAATGGCAGTGATAAATCTTAAAATAAATATAAATCCTCATTTTAAAATAAGTAAAATAGAAATACAATTTAACTAAAATTAAACAATTCAAATTCAGATTTGGTAAAATTGAATCTATCAGTAGAAAATGGTTTAGTAAATATGTCATCTAATTTATTTTATATGCCTATAAATTCTAAATAAATATGACCTTTTTGTGTATAATATCTTAAGAAATTATTTCTTAAATCAATTTGATTCATTCTAGAATAGTTTATTGGTTTTTATGAAATATTGATAGCACTTGTGTTATCACATTTGATTGGAACATGATTAAAATTGAATCCAAAATCTATTAGGGTGTTTTTTATCCATAGTAATTGTGAACAATAACTTCCAACTATAATATATTCAGCTTTAGTAGTTGATAGTGCCACAAGGTTTTGTTTATTAGTAGACCATGATAATAAGGATTTACTAAGAAAGTGATAGGTTCCTAAGATTCTCTTACCATATTATCTACACCCATAAAAATAAATATCCAAATAAAAAGTTAAATTAAAATTAGTGGTTTATAGAAAAATTAGAGAAAGGGAAACAATTACTTTTAAATATATAAAAATACTTTTAGTATCATTTAATCAATATTATTTTGGATTAGATTGGAACCTTACTCAAATACATACTAAAAACATAATGTCTAGACTACTTGTAATAAAATAAAGTAAACTTACAATGATTACTCTATATAACTTGTTGTCAACTGGTTTTCTAGCTTCATCCAAGTCATGTTTAATATTATAGATCATAGGAGTTGAATAAGTCTTATTGTTTTCAAGTAAAAATCTTTTTAGTAAATCAATAATATATTTTATTCTATTTAACAAATTTTCAAAAACTTTTTAATAAATTTTAAATATAAGAAAATAGTTTAAATCACCCATCATACTTATTTAAAATTATTTTTGAATAATTTTTTAAAAATCATTACATATTTTTTGGTTTTTTGATCCAAAAATAATAGAATCAACATATATTTTCATAATAAAAGTAACTTTTGATAATTTTTTCTTGAAAAGAGTTGGGTATACAAAACCCACATTAAAACCATTTGATAAAATAAAAGAACTTAATATTTTATACCATGCTCTAGGTTCTTCTTTATGTCTATAGAGATATTTTTGTAAGTTTAAAAATAGAATTGTGAAAATGAGGGTCTTCAAAACCAGGAGGATTTTTAATATAAAATTCCTAGATTAAAAATACATATAGAAATGTATATTTAACATCCATAAAAAACATTTTAAATTCATATAAGATATATATACTAGTAGAATTATAATTTATTTTAACTTAGCTATAGGAGGAAATGTATATTCATAATCTATTCCTTATTCTTGATTATAACCTTTTGCAACCAATATAACTTTATTTCTAGTGATCACACCATGATAATTGTGTCTATTCCTAAATACCCATTTAGTTAGAATAATAGGATAGTCATAGGATCTATCAACTAATTCTTATACATTATTCCTATTTAACTAGTTTAATTCTTCTTTAATTGCTAAAACCCAAATCTGTCCAGCTAATACTTCTTCTATAGTTCTAGGTTCTATAAGGGATAAAAAAGTAAAGAATTATACAGGGTTTCCTATATTTATTCTTGTCCTAACTCCTTCATCTGAACTTCCTATAACTATATATAGAGGATGTTTCTTAAGGATTATATTTTTTCTAAGTGAGAAACTTTTTGGTTCAATAATATCAACCCTTATAGGATTTGGTTCACTAAAAATAAATTCCAAATCATTATCCTTTTTCTTTAAGATACACCTTATAAGAACTCTATTAATGACATAAAATGCTGTGTTAAGAGTTTCACCCCAAAAATAAGTAGGCATGTTATATTCACATAACATCGTTCTGGAATTTTTTTACAAGGTACCATTCCTTCTTTCAACAACATCATTCCTTTGATGCGTCCTATAGGAAGAAAAGGTGTGTTTAATACCATATTTTGAATAGAATGAATTAAATTCATTATTCTGAAATTCTCCTCTTTGATCACTTTTTAAAGACATAATTTTTAATTCCTTTTCATTTTTCACAAGTTTATAAAAACTAAAAAATAAATAACATGATTTACTCTCAAATTTCAGTAAATAAACTTTGGTAAATCTTTAAAAATCATAAAACAACACATAAATAAATGATTTTCTAGAAAATATTTATATTCTAGTAGGTATGAATAGATTTACATGGATAAGATATAGAGTTATTTAAGTAGAAGCCTCTTTAATTAGTTTAAAATAATATTTTTTTTCTTTCTCATTTAACATGCATCACATAGTTCCTTTTTATCCGATTTAAGATTAGGAAAATTAGGAATAAAATTTCTTTGGGATAACTTTTTCAAAGAATAAAAATTATAATTTCCAATACTTCTTTGAAAAATACACAATTCATTTAATTAAACATTCAGAAAATTTAAATTTTGTCTATCAAAATTATTAAGATTTAAATTATAGACATTATCTATTCTTGGTTCTCTAAAATTGAGAGTTTTTTATTTAAAAATTTAGCATGCATTATTAGAAAAATCAACTAAATAACCATCATCAAAAAGTTGAGAAATAATTATTATATTTTTCTTTAATCATTCAATATAAAGTACTTTGTTGATGAATATATATTTTTTTATTTCTTATAGATCCAATGCTGACTATCTTTCCTTTTGATTTTTCAGAATATGTGACATATCCTCCATCAATCTTAGATAATGAGTGGAAGTTAGAGAAATATACACTCATGTGTCTTGAAAATCTACTATCCATGAACCATTTTGTATAGTTTTTTATGTTTCTAGTTAAATACAATGAAAAATCAAACAATAAGATTTATTGGTACCGAAATAATCTTGGGTTTGAAAATGGTAGCTAAAAATGACTTGGGAACCCAAATCTTTTTGTTTTGACCTAAAAATACAGTAGTGAATTTTGAAAAACTTTTTTTAATAAATTCATTTTCAATTCCAAAAAACTGAGGATTTTTCAGATTACAGATATTTTAATAATATCACACTTCTTCATAGTTAAAAAATAAACTTTAGAGATATTTTTTTCTTAGAACTAGGAAGAAAATATTTTTTATAAAGTTTGGTCCTTTCACCTTGACTTACTATTACAAAATTTTCTGTATTAAGTTGGTTTTGATCAAGAATTTTTTAGGTAATCCTACCCTTTAATAAAAACACTTGAAACACCTTTAAATTTTTGAAATTCCTTATGTAGGTTATCAATTATGCTGATATTTTTAGTACATTATATAGTATAAATTTTCAAACTAGTTTTTAAAATATAATTTTTTCTTATTTAAGTCCTTCTATTCATTAAAATTTTTTATAGGAGTTTTTGAGAGATTTTTTTTATTTTTTCAAGCTTTCATACTTAGTTTTTAACATGGTACAATACTCATTTAACTCTTTATATTTTAATTTTTTCATTTTCAGACTAAAAATCATACTTAGAACAATAATAAGAGTGTAAATCATCCAAGTGTTCCATGAAATACATGTTGGTTTTTGGGTTAGATATTTTAGCTTTTGGTTCTAAAGATAAATAATCACTAGAGTCTTCATAAGAACTCCATGTGGATCTCATAGCCTTCTTGGATTTCTTCTTATATCCAACTTTCTTGAAAATTTTTATCACAATTTTTATTATCTTTCAATTGAGGATTGTCTAGCTTGATGTTTCCAATATTTATTTTCTAAAAGTATCTCACTTATTTACAATTTCCACCATACTTATTGTACTTGTTGAAAGGTATTTTAAAACCTCATCTCGTATTATAGAACTTTTTTGAACTTTTGAGAAAACTATGCGTGTTCATCATCTAATCAAGAATTTCTTGAGAAATCTTCTTCTTCACACAATTTGGATATTTTTTTACCCTTATTCTTTTTTAAATCTTTATAAGTAGAAACCTTCAAATAAAATTTTTATTTCTTAACCATTTTATGTTGGCCAACTTCAGCTTCTATTTCCTTCTCATACATCATAATAGTTCCAATGATATATTTTATTTTGAAATTATTGGCCTATGTAGATTGTCTGATGGAAGTTGTGATTCCACTCCACTTAGGTGGAATAAATCTTAAAATTTTCAATACTTTCTATGGATAAACAAATTGGTGTTCCTATAGTACCAACATTATTCAAAATCTCATTGATACTTCCATTCAATTGAGTAATTATTTTTCCTTCATCCATTTTTAAGGTGTAAAATTTAAGTTTGGAAGTATAATATATAAGGGTCTTCACATTTTTTATACCTTCATTGGAAAATTATATAGTATACCACACTTCATGGGTTTTTTAAAATTGATAAATTTAGTTAAACTTATCTAGATATAGTCCAAATATTTTAGCATTCATCTATTTGGAATCTAGGTCATAGTTTGTTTTAGTATCATCATCCCAAGTTTCTAATTTTGTTTTTAGAATTTCATAAGGATTCACAGCTTTAAGATAAACCTTTAGGCCAAGGTTCTTCAAATAGATGATCATTCAAACTTTTTAGTGACCCTAATTTTCAGAATTAAAATTAGGAGTTCTAAGCATTGACATACCTTCCAAATTATCATACATAGATTCCATTTGATAGAAGATATTTGGAGTTCAACGTTTGAAATACATGATCTCAAGATCCATGAGCTCTGAAACCAATTCTTTTCCAAGATAATGGCTAACTAAAAACACAAGAGGGGAGTGAATTGATTTATTTAAAATTTATTTACTTTTAAACCACCCAATTTAAGGTATGAAGGATTTAATCTTTTCTTTATCAAAAGTAAGTAGTGGAAATATACAATCTTAGAGGAAAAATATCAAATATAGGATATTTATATTGGTTCGGGGAACAAAAATCCCCTAGTCCACTCTATGAACACTCTACACTATGATTTTGGTGATTTCTACTATGAAATCCCTTTTTATGGGGGATACTAGTTGAGTGGAAGAAGATTTTACTTGTTATAAAGGTCCAAGAGATTTTATCCTAGATATATCTTTACAATACATACCCACACACTCAATTATAATGAGTACATATACAATAAAGATAAAAGAAATTTGAAGGAATGTTGCAGCACACGATTATAAGTAGCAAATGACAAAAAATAAATATATGTTTAGAGAAGATAATGATATTCAAAGGAAAACTCTGGAGGTTATTTAATTGTAATAGATAAACTTGTAATCACATCATGAAAGCATTATATGTTATTTATTCTATGTACATGTGTTCTTTCTTTGTGTTATCAGAGTTTTCATATGTACATTCATATCTTCTTCTTCCGTTCATGCAATCGATAACTTTCTTATTTATATCTCCTATTTTATTTTGAACTTAAGCATACCAGATAATAAAAATGGTTTAATGAATAATCCTTTGAAAATTTGATATGATAGGTTCCTAATGGAATGTATCCTTTTCCAAATATAGAATAATATTCTATAATGGTGATGTCAAAAATATTCTTATTCAGATCTTTCCATTCTTATAAAAATGACACTTTATCCAAATCAATCTTTCCTTATTAATACAACTTCTTTTATGATATGATATTATGAAGAAATTAACATTATAAAATTAATCATGAATATAATCACAATAGTTTATAATTTTTAATATAAGCATCCAATAACACTTGTTCTTATAAGATAAAATTCTGAGCATCTTTGTAAGATAAAACACTTTATATATCGCACTTCATAAAATAAAATGATTTACTTATTTGCATAAGATAAATTATTTTAAAGAGAAATTATTAAATGATCATTAGATAATTTTTATTCATAATAAAATTTATTACTGGAATAAGATAATCGATTTCAATGGATTCCTTTGATGCTCGTAAGATAATTATTTTATTAATTACCTTTTCATAAGATAAAATACATCTCACAATTTCCTTATGACTGAGCTTCTTAACTTTGAACAAATTAATGACCACTTTCTTCATCCATAAAATAAAATAATTTATCAAAGACTAAAATCTTCAAAGTATATAATTATTTTTTTCTATAATGTAGTCGTGTTATGCTTAAGATAATCACTCAGTGTAAGATAAATTAAACAACTAAAATATAGTAGAATAAATGACTTTATATTTGAAAACAATAAATTAATTTAAAATAAATAAATCACTTATTATAAGAAGATAAAATCCAAAACACTTAAAAACTCATTATAATAAAAATAAATTTTTTGTAAATCATAAAAAAACAAAATCAATAGAGATATGTTTGAAGAAAATAAGTCTATCCAATAATAGGGGTTTAGAGAAGCATCAAAGGAAGGATGTGAGGCAGATATTCTAAATTTTAGTAGATGTGGGCCATTCATGATGTAAATAAGAGATTTATGGTGTGAAGTATTTGAATATAGGGATGTGAGGTCCCCTATCTAGGTGTTTAAAGGAATGAACCATCATTTCACACCATGAAAGGAACCTAACCAGTTTTTAATTTAAAAGGGAGATCACCACCTATTTCTTTTTAGCTAATAGAGTGCATGTGAGAGGTATAAACAACCAAAACTTCTCTCCCACTTGTCCCCATTGATAGGCGATTTAGTTTCATTACCCTTATCTTATTCCCCCATTATTGGTTTTTAATTCTATCCCTAATCCCACTCATATTTATTTTGGGTTTCAGTTTCTATTCCACTAGAGAATGGTGGAATCAACCGACATGGATGGGGATTTTTCTCGATTTTCATATAGGAGGACCTGAGATGGTATCTTCTTAACTTTGTAAGTGGATTCAGAAATGGTATGTTTATGTATAGATTTACCTTGTATTTTTATTAAATTCTGTTAAATTTTTTTTGTTGGAATGGCCATATTAATTAGGGATTTCTTGTGGTTTAGGTTCAGGTGTGTGTCGGGAGTGGACCACACCCTGTTGCTTGAGGTTTCAAAGAGAAGAATACTCATGGTGATTTTTACACATTTATGCATATTAAAATTAAATAAAATAATTAATTATAAATTTTTATAATTAATTATGTGTGATTCTTGTCATGGGACATGTTTCTAGGAGCATGAAAGAAGTTAGTTGGATTGGACAAGGCTCTGTGGATTTGTTAAGGGATTAAATCCAATATCAAGGTTGGTAGCCTCTATGATGAAATTTCACATTCATGTCTATTTATAAGAGTGAATTCCTACATAGTTATATAGGTTCAATAATAAGTTATAATAACCACTAGAGTCCTTAGGTGATATTATAGGGTGGATTTGAGCCTCTAATGACGAGACTAGTATCTCTATAGCACTTGGGAGAAATGGGTTTGCCAAACGATAGTGTCACCAAGGGGATTGGACTTTGGATGAGCTAGTGAGAGGCCTATTGGATGTCTTGGGTTGTGATATGAGATAAATAATGACCTAGGTTGGGTTATTAGGGTCCATGAGTAGGCATGAGAGGTTTAGAGATGAGTGATGATGGGAAATATGGATATATGCCTCATGAGTAACGATTAACTTCCTCCAATGGCCGGAGGTATGTATAGATGTGATATCGAAGTAAGGGGGGTCTTTTGGGACTTTTATTATGTAAAAGAGAGTGGTTTAATCTCAGTGACTAGTTGAGTGATCTCCCTTAGTAGATGTTTGATGAGACCTAATGTTGGTCAATGAGTTGTTTGTGATTTGGAACTGATATTTCAATGGGATATCAGAATAGATTTGTAACCTTCCTATTGAGGATAGGGTTGGGTATAATGTGATAGCTTGGTATGGTACCCAGGTAGTGGGACTAAGAGTGATGATGTATTGGAGAGGTTATATTTGACCTTGGGATTTGGATTAGGTGAGCCTATGGCCCGTGGTGTCGTCAACAAGTGACAAGCTTGAGATTTATTTACAATATGAGACTAGGAAGGGTCTTTAGGACCCAGTGGAAACCATAATTAGGATGTGTTGAAATAAGGATCTAGGTCTCAAGTGAATAGAACATTGGGATTATATAGAAAGTTTTGTGATGGTCTACAGGACCTAATTGTGTTGCATGTGCATGTTGGACCTTTCTTTAAGAGGCTTGGGTTTGTGTAATTAGTGTGACCTCCCTAATGTCTATAGGGATCGGTTAGTGTGATTGTGACCTACCTATAGTCTTCATGGATGGATCAGTGTGATTGTTATCTACTTAGAGTCCGTGGAGATAAGTTAGTGTGATTTTAACCTCCCTATATTTTTCAAAGATGGATCTATGTGCTTGGGATCTACCCAGAGTCTGGAAGGGATGAATCAGTTGGATGTGACCTCCCTAAATACTATGGAGATGGGTTAGTGTGAATTAATTTGACCTTTCATCATGAATAATTTTGTCTAGGACCACCCTAGGATATGGGTCATGGTGTGATGAGGCTTGAATAATGGACCCTTCCTTGATTGATAAGGTAGTGGGCTGAGTTATGGATGTGTGACCATGCATAGTGTCTATAAGTACTGGGTCAAGGTTTGGATGCCACCCTAATATGAGTATTCAAGTATGGGTTGGGAATTGGATACAGTTTCATGAGGCCATGGGTGGATTATTACATGGAACCAAAGCATATATGATCAGAAACTATGGTGGCATGTTTAACACACAATGGCCTAATGAGTGTGTGAACCTCATCAGTTCCATGGTTGCTTAATTAGTTCATGAATACATAGTGATCATGTTTATTATGTTATTATTTTCCTCATTCATACACACCTATATGAAGTCATATACTATTGGTGATTAGTTATACCCTACTGAGTTTTATGATCATACACTACATGGGAATCTTGGTGCACATGCATACCTTATGTTTTCATTTCAGGTTAGGCATGGTTGTATAGTGGATCAGGCTAGGGTAACTTGATGGGTATATAAATACAAGGTGTGTAAGTCCTACAAATGGTTATAGAGACAATGTGTGTGTTGTATTTTTTCCATTTATTTTGTATTTGGGATTGGCTCAATGGGTGATCAGTACCTATTATGTATGAAATCATCATTTATTATTACATGTGATTGAGTGATTTTTTTATTTTGTGTACTCTGATATTTATGTATGTGTATAATACTTGATTATTTTTATGGAATATTGTATGACTCTAATTAAATGGTATAACCTCTATACTATTTTATTAGTCCCTCACCACTAGTTAGTAGACTTTGGACTATAGGGAGGTATGCTTGAGGCCATGTGGTGACCCTGGTCTGAGCACTGTCGAGTGGCCCAAGATGGGATGTTGCATTTACCTTGAGCTATATGAAACACTAATCCACACATTGATTTTTATTTCTATATAAGAAAGATAATATCTTATGATTTTGAGAAATATATTTAGTATATGTGTCATAATATAATGAATGTTTACTTGATGAGACTTGAGAGTGAGAGACATTTATGCAAGAGAAATGGATTGATGTGTTTAAGACACTAGTAACCTAAGATTTATGGGTATGGAAATCCCAATGGTGTGGATAATAGAAAAATACCATTTTGAGGTATTTATATATTTTTAAAAACATTTTAAGGTATAACAATGTTGTAGTTTCTTCTAGGATGTTATAATGTGTTTTTGGAGGTTTTGGATGGTTTTTGAAGGGAACATGGTTGATGAACAACTAGGGGAAGCCATGTTAAATCCCTAGGTAATTGTGTAGTGGAATGGTGGATCTTTAGGAAGACATAAAATTTGGGTAAATTATTTGGAAAATATGTGAATATGTAAATTTTTGGGCATTGGTGATTCAAATGGATGGCATATGGTTTTCTAAACCATGCATCTAAACCATATATGCCTAGGTATCGAGAAGTGGCACTTTGATGGTTGGAACACTATTTAATAAACCATCTATTCAAATAGTGAATGAATCTTAAAAGGTTTATAAATTACGTTTTAACAAAAACCTCATCACCAAATCCCTCATTTATATTCTCCTTTCTATGGATCTCAAACTAGATGATTCCTATGGGTGATTTTGATGATCCTCTTCACTATGGATCTTCTTATCTTTGATTCTTAGAGTGTTTTTCCTAGAGACTGAAGGTAAGATCCACATATCCCCTTGTCCTATATTATCTTATTGTTTTATATTTGGAGAAACAGTAGCCTGGGGATTTCATGATTAGATCATTAGTTTAAAGTATGTTTTGATATGAATTTTATTTTAAACCATCATTGGGAGGTTGTGAGAGCCTAGATCTATGAGGGCCCGGTGTGATTCCTTCTTGGAAGTATCATTTGAGGTAGGTGGATTATTATTACTCTCATTTTGAAAATAACTATAAATATTATAGTTTTAAAAGCTAAATTATTATTTTTATTGATGTTAAATGAATTTATTAAATCTTTGATGAACATTATATTGATGTAAAATAGTTTTATAAAAAGGGTATAGGTGAATACCACAATATGTTTGATAAAATAACTATTTGTTGAACTGGTATTAAAGATGATGAGTTTGGCATGTAATAGGTCTATATTTTTATGGGTTGGTGTGAGTTGGAATGTGTTCATGATGCATATATACAAGGCCTTGTTGATTCAAACTTTTCCATCAATGCTGAAATTAGGGTAGGTGTATTTGAATGGGTTGGTACATATTCATGATACATATGGAAAGGACCTTGTAAGTTTATACTTGTTTCTGGTTCTAAAATTGGGGTATACTATATTTTACCACCAAGTGATGACTTGGGTTTAGAGGGATGAGTTTATTATCATGATTTTGGGATATTCAAAGGACTCGCTAGATGGGTGATGCATTCGAGTGGGTTACATGACTTCTATAGGGGAGGGATTAGTGCATTTCATGGGTGAGTGTGTGCATGGAATGGTTGAGTCATTTGTAGTGTGGGGTTCTTTATGAAAATAATGGGTTAAAAGAAAGGTGTATTTTTGTGTGAGTTACTTATATAGTTTACTTTGGCTTTGTTTATTTTTATTATGATTCTCTCTTTTTTTATATAAAATGTGAGACAACTTGTTCTTTTTTTAAGTTCCATGTGTGGGAATCATTTTGGGGTATTTCCAACTTGGTTTATATACTCATACTCTATATATGCATCTTTGTGTGTATATACTCATTGTTCAACATGATGTAGGTAAGGGGAATAACTATAACTTTTATAGTAGATAATTGTGATGTTGTGATCATTGTAAATAGATGATAGATCATAGAGTTTGTTTTGGGATGGATATTTTTTTATTTCCATGTTTGTAACCTTAGATTCCCTTTTAAGTTTTTTAGTTCCTTTTGACTTATTTGGTATTATTGTTAGATATTATGACCCTGATTATTGTTGTGTTATGTTATTAGAGTTTGATATGTTTTTATAATATATTTTATTTATATTAATACATTTTAATTTTTTTATTTAGTTTATGTTATATATAAGGATAAATCATCCGCTAATTATGTTGAAAACCCTATGCATTTATTGTCAATTTTTTTTTTCCGAGGGATGCACCTAAGGCCAATGGAATTCCAATCCTACCCAAGGTGATGGGTTAGGGTTGGGATATCACATAATGGTATTTTAATTTTTTAGTTCTATACCCATGATGAAATATTTTATCTACAATAATAATACCTATATTACATCATGGATCACATGAAATTGAATTTAAGTATGAATAAATAAACAAATGATACATCTTTAATTCTATTAATGTTGACATGTATTGATCATCATCAGGAAATTATAGAATTAGAGAATCTAAGATGGTATCCCTCTAGAATTTACACACCTGCACTTAAAACTCTTGTAATACCATTCTATAATCTATGTTTTCAAGAAAAAAGGATCGAGTGCTTCAAGATACACCTTTGATCATTGGAAGAACACGTGATCAATTTGTTTGACGAAATCGATTGAATCTTGTTATTCCTTTAATTTTCGCTATTTAAACATTGTGAGATGAGTTGGGAGGACAAAAATTATATCAATAATCTTTTTTCTTCATTATAGGTCGTAATTTTTTTTAATACCTAGTTTAAACTCTTTAAAAATTTCATTTTATCCCCTAAAAAAGTGTTAACCCAAAAACCAACCCATAACCCCACTAACAACTGAGTTAATGTATCATAAGTGTCACAAATATTTAATCACTCACTTGTAAAATTCTCAGGTGTCACGCGATGAATCAAAATCCATAAAATTGTATTATTACTCTATTAATTATTCAATTAAGCTTGAACATGTAATATTCATCCAAAAAAATATCATTTCTATCATATTTACTTTTATATTTAAATAACTTGTGAATAACTTGAGAAATAAATTCAACCATAATTATTATAAACTTGAATAATATATAATTTAATTTGTTAATTAATTATTTATGATTTTTCAAACTCGTATGTTCACTGGACCCCATAACTAGGGCCCAGTTCATCCTATACTCCAATTCATCTAAATTAACAGACCTTGTGGATACACTTTGTGTGTGAATCTATAGAACCTTATATCGATAGTATTGAATCATATTCATAGAGTAAGAGTAGTCTCTAGTAACACATCATGGCCACTAAATCGGTAAGGATAAGTCATGTAACACCATGAGATTTTAAATTATATATTTTCCTTTAAAAATTTAATGCCCTGACCCAAACCACCGAGTATGAACCAGATTTCCACATGACCTTATGTGTATCTTCCCCATATACAAGAGGATATTGAATAGTAGTGAGGGTCTAAGTCCTTTAGTGGGGATACTATACCATCAAAATCATGTCATAGAACAAATAATAAATAATAAACAATATAATAAATACTTAGATTAATCATTCATAAACTAATAGATGGCGTACATGTCATACAATAATAAGTAAATCTCAAAGTGAAAATCCAAACTAGAGTATAAAAATTTTGTAAGTAAATAAATAAATAAAACTATAGTAACTCCTGTAATCTCTCCCGATCCTACCTCTAGCTCCATGACCCACAACTCAACCATCTACTACGAGACCCTTTCCCTTGATCAGATCCCTATACATGAAATCTATATGTGAATCAAGATTCCCATGCAGGGTGTGAGTAATAAAACCCAGTAATACCCCACCAATGAATCCTTAACATGAGTTAACATGCATAAGATTGTATAATATTATAATAAAAAATGTAAATACAAGAAAAAAATGATACCGAGAATCCATTATCTAACCAAGACACCACAAACACAAGTTGTACCAATTTTAGATCCTTGTAGGAAGATATAGGCATAGTTGTGGATACATCAAAAATGAAGGAGTTGAACTTAAAGATGATCAATATCCATTCAAGCTCAATGAATCCAGGTTAGACCATATTAGGCCATCATTAATTATCTCTATCTCTTATGTTAGGTCACTTAGACCATCATTCTCCCATGCTACCACACAGTTCTTGTTACAAAGACTATTATGCCCCACTATAATCTCATGGGCCTGATTATATAGGACCATAATTCCCCTAAGTCATACCAAACAAGGACATCATGCCTCGCCATCTATCTTAGTCTTATCATCAAGTCACATGAAGATTCTGAACATATCTCCCCTATATGGATACCAATCCATGATAGTTCTACCTATCACTTTGGTACTATGCATAAAAAAAGAATAACATAACATATACCAAAATATAATACAATTAAATAGTGGTATCATATCAATGATATACAAGTATATCCTAAGTGTGAACAAAATCCAAAATATGTACACATGTGAACAAACTCAATGTGGTGTAAACCACAACAACACACTTCATCATATCATGATAAAATACATATACATGGAATCTACATGGTAATGAACTTCCTACCTCAAGGTTTATAATGTCAATGTTCATCAAGGAATCATCACTCGAACCATGCCCACACGTTCGTTGGCTCAAACCACTCACTAGGTTTCCTAGAACCGATTATATTATTTTATTTCCAAAAAAATAAAACACCATATGTGATAATAGATTCTCTCTCCTGGATAATTTACAAAGTATCATTTTAATCCAAAAAATGTGTTAACCATTTATTCCTTAGAGAAAATTTTAATTCCACATATGATAGTACTTTTTTATCTCTATAATAATCCAAGATAAATAAACATGATTATTATTATTCTTTTACATAATTATAGGTTATTATAATTTTAAGAAAACTTTACCATTTTTTCCGGAAGGAATCATAAAGATAATTTTAGAAACTGAATATGAAATTATTTTATGAAATTGTTACTTGGGTTTTATCTTTTTAAAACCCAACACCAAAGAATATAGGAGAGAGGGTGAGGTTCTTACAAACCTGGAAACCAGATAGATAAATCATATTTTTCAAATAAGTTTTTAAAAAATTTTAACAAGGAAAATTATAGGATACTAAGACTCAAAAGGATCAACCAAAAATGAAGGGAAACAAAGTTTAGATTTTATAAGAAAGCATTATGTATAGAGATTTTCAGCATTAAAAACCACAAATTAAATTCATCATTTAATTTGTATTTTAATTGATTTTTAATTGTGGTGTGTTTAAATTATTTTATAATATGAGTCATAAAATTTAAAAGAGTTAAAGCATTTATTTCCAAGATTTTAATCTTTTAAAAACATCAAAACATGTTATAGGATCGTACTGGGGAATAAGAAGTAAAAATAGGGTTTTAAAAATGTATTTTTCCCAAAAAGAGCACTGCGTATGGGAAATATGGTTTTAAACTTACTCATATACTAGACATCACATAAGGGTAATGCATTTTACCCTTATATAGGTCATAAACAAAGACTTACCTTTATGCATCCATGTATTACCCTTACATAACCTTTGAAAAGAAGGATATACCCTTACAAAATGAGGGAACTACCCTTACATAGCCTTTATAATTTATTATTTACCCTTACATAACTCGGCCTTACATTTACATAGTTCCTAGGTACCCTTATGTATCTTTTGAAATTAAAGGGTTACCTTTACACAGGTCGATCTTACCCTTATGAAACATATAGAAAACGGGCAATACCCTCATGTAAGTCAAACTTACCCTTATATAGAATATAAAAAAGATATACTACCCTTATGTAGGGCCTCAAAAACTCACTTCACCCTTACCAAACCCTTATAAATCCATGGTTACCTTTATGAAACCTCATAAAAACAAGAGTCACCCTTCTTCCAATAACAGGTCTTATGCAGAAAAAATAATTTAATTAAAAAAAATTAATTTTCACACAAGAGGCTTATAAAATATAAAAAAGGGTTTTAAGAACATTTAATGATTGAAAATTTTATAATTATCCACATTTAATGACTTCTCATCCTCACAAATTATGTCTATTGGTCTTACTCGAACAACCCAGTACATTTAGCTTGAACATCAAACTCCCACTCTTATGTTTCTTCCTAGATCCATCCATGATTCAATAGGATCCAGAAAAGTGGCACCATATTCCTCCATAATAACTTATTTATTCAGTATATACTATATATCGTAAACTCCTTGTAAGATTAATCTAGATCCATCTCAACATGCTCATAGTCTATAACATGTAAAATATTAAGTGTGTACCTCTAAAGATGAAAATTTGAAACATATAATGAATACCTTGATAACATAAAGGAAGGTCTAAATGGGACACCATTTCACCAACTTTTTCAGTGATATCTAAGGGAATAATAAACATCAGGGCCATTTTACCTTACTTATGTAAATGTCAATTCTCCAACTGAGGTGATACACCTAAGAAAACCGGGTTTCCAACAATGAACTCTAAAGATCATCTCCTCCAGTCTTCATATGATCACTGCATGCTCTAACTAGTCACCAATTAGTTCATGATCAACTGAACCCTCTCTATGATCTCCTGTACCATACTAGTCCTAACAACTATTACCACACCAACCTCATGTTAACACATCCGAATCTACATGACCACCCATAGAGAGCCTCAAATGATTCCATCTATATAGAATTATTGAAAATGTTGTTTTATGAGAAATACACTAAGAATAGGCTATCATAATAAGTTCCACTAAATTATAGAACACAATCTCAAATAATATCCTCTAGTATGTGAATCGTTCAATCCAACCTTCCATCTATTTAAGGATTGTACATTGTACTCAATATTAGATGAGTCCCTAGGGATTTCTACAGTACCTACCAAAAGTGAAATGTAAAACGTACATCCATATTAGAAAAAATTCCCAAGGTAACTCTATGTAATCATACCATATCATAGAAATATAATTTTCCCATATCATCCACTATGTGAGTCTCTCAAATCAGTAATAAGTGAGAAACCTTATTCAGCTGATGAAAAATCATCAAAATAGTGTCTCAAATCCTTAGGGTACTAGGTAACCCCATCAAAAAGTCCATCATAACGTCCTCACACTTATACATGGTAACTATAAGTATCTAGAGAGAACCACTAGGATGTTGGTGTTTGTTCTTTACCCTATGGCAGGTTAGGCATCAGAAAATAGAACAAGCAATGTCCCTCTTCATCCCAGGCCACCAGAACTATGGTATAATGTCATGGTATATCTTTGTCACAAAAGGATGTACTACCCATCTATAGGTATTTAAGTCCCTCATTCACTCTTTTCTAATGTAATCATGGACGAATACTCTCTCATTCATAAGGATTACATTTTTTCTCCCAATGACCACCTGGGTATTAGGTTACGTGTAGTTAACTATTCCCAAATCACAACACAGTCTGGTTCAATGTCTTGTCCCGGCTCTAACTGACCTATTAGAGAAGTTGTGGATACTAATGGAGCACAAGTCATTGATCCTTGAACCATAGAAGAATCCAACCTACAATCACCCAACAAGTTCCTCAGGAACCACTGATCCATAAAAGGTGGCTCTCTAAGATCATTCTTAGCCTATATATTATAGCTAAGAGAATCCTCAACGATGTTACCTTTACTCGGTATATAAGACATATCGAAGTCAAACGTATGAAGACACTCTACCCATAACCTCTACCTTAGGTTCAAGTCTCACCGTGTGAAGATATAGCAAAGTATCTTATGGTCAGTGTAGACTACAAGCCTCTCACCGAAGAGATAGTGTCACCAATACTTCAGATCATATACCATGACTAACAAATATAGGTCATGAGTGGGGTAGTTCCTTTGATGGGGTCCCAACTACCATGACCCATAAGTTACGACCTTCTCTCTATACATTATTACCACCCCCAAACCAATTCTTTCACCATCACATTATACTTCATATTCAACTCTAGCCTCAGTAAGTATTAGTACTGGATCTATATTCAACCTCATCTTCAGCTTAAGAAACACCTCTTCACTCTGGTCTGACCACTAAAACTTTACTCCCTTTTTTAGTACATTCATACGTATTGATGATTATGATAAGTCTTGGATAAAACATTAGTAATATCCTACTTATCCCCCAAATCTCCTGATCTCAAATAAATTCTGAGGATGTGTCCAGGACATCACTACCTCCACTTTATCTACGTTAATGGATATAACTATCTCAAACACCACATTACCTAAGAACTTTAACTCCTAAATTTAGAAGTTACACTTTTATAACTTGGAATAAAACAAATTTTCTCTAAGTGTACCCAATAACATCTCAAGATGTTTGAAATAATACTCCAGTGTTAGTGATTAGATGATGATGTCATCAATAAAAACCATGAAAAATAATCTAGCTAAGGGTGGATGATCTTGTTCATGAGATCCATTAAAACTTTCAGAACATTCACCAATAAAAAAAACATCACTAGGTACTCATATAACCCATAACTTCTCTAAAACACCATATTTGGGATTTAATATTCTCTAAACCATAAATGGTGATAGCCCAATCGATGATCGATCTTGTGAACCATCGATCTCCCCATAACTGATCAAAAAGTTCATTGATCACGGGAAAAGGATATATGTTCTTCACCATCACCTAGTTCGGATTTTGTAATTTAATATTGAGTTTAAGAATATAATCTAGCTTCTTAAAGAACAATATTGGTGAATCTCATGGTAAAGTAGTCGTCCCAACAAATCCCTTCTAATCTAATTCATAAAGATGCACATTGAGCTTCTTCAGCTTTGTTGGAACCATATGATAAGGGGATATCAAAATGGGATGCACAACCGACATGATCTATATCTCAAAGTTAACTCCTCTATTAGGAGAAATTACTATAATGTCATCCATAAATATTTCTTAATAGAGATCCATTACCGGAGAAAAAGTTGAGGGGTCTATCACTGATTCTAATGAAAAATCCAACTTTTCCATCTATGTTATGATCTTCCCAAGCTAAATCAATTCTAGACCAACTCTGTATACTCCCATTTCCCACTCCAGTCACCATGTAATTCTATACCTTTATAAAATTGAACGACATACATACCTTATAGAAATCAATGTGAGCTTGGAAGCTGGTCATCTAGTCCATGCTAATAATTACATTGAATCTCATCATCCCCAAAATCATGAAGTCTCATAGATGTCCAAAACCGACGTTGAATATAGGACACCCTTTGAGTCATTAAAGTTGGTCCACTTTCATGCCCAACTGGGTATCAAGGTAAAGTAACTCAGAGGATAACTTTACAATTATGTCAAGTAAAAAAACTACTTTTGTAGATATGAAGGAATAGGAAATGCCAATATCAAACAAGGAAGTAGATTAGGTAGAAATGATCAAGACCATACCTCATACAATAGATAGTCTCTCACCACCATCCGTTGAAGTTTGATTCACTGAGTAGACATAAACTTCCCCATCTATACATACTTTTACCTAATAAACATGACTTTCTTGAGTCTTATTAATATCAGGCTTTGTACTGGGGATCCCAACTTTCCCCATGGATCGATGCCTGCATCTGTCTTGAACCCCCATAAGAACTCATTCACGATACCTTTCACAAGAAACACTATATATTCCCTTTATTTCCGCACCTATGGAACTTGAATTCATGTCTAGGTAATGAAGTATAATAATTACCCCAATATCCACAATTGTATCACTGAGGACCCCTTTCCCCAAAAGAAGGTGCTGGAGAGCCTATACATAATTCCATATGTCCATTTCCTTATAGAACCTAGTCTAGATTCATATTCCTACTTCCATAAAAAAATTTCATAAAAATTAGAGAAAGATTAGTCACCAGCCTAATATGGTCCAAAATAAAACATATTGTCCTATCCTCCTCCATCCCCTTATCAAAGGTTAGGGCCTTATGAAGAACTTTTGTACACATCATCAAATCAAAGACCCTAACCTAACACACGAGATCTAGTTAGAGGTCTATCTTAAACTTATGAGCCTTATATGCCTCATTCTAATTCAATAAAGGAGTAAAGTTAAGTAACTATGTAAAAAAAGTAGGATATAAAGATATAATACTAGAACCCTATCGTAACTCCATGAAATCATTAGAATAGTCTAGATTCATAGTGTTATGAAATTACTACTCGAGAAATAGATACTTTAAGGTTTCCCAAGTAAGACCCTCTCATCTCCCATCCTGAATCATGGTATTACACCATCTTCTGGAAGGTCCTTAGAACATGAATGTCACCAAAATAACTCACCCCTCCTCATGAGTTAGACTAGATTGAAAATGCTCTAAATAAAGTCTAGCTAGTCTTTAACATCATACGGGACATCAGTAGCATGGAACGCTAGAGGATTCTAGAGTTGGAAATATTGAGCATGATTGGTCTTGGTATTTTTAATGGTTCCACCTTAAATAAGAACAATATGAAAGATTTTTGATTGATCAGGATCTACAAAATGAATCACATGTTTCGACATAGGACTGTGTTGGGGTATGTTCTCCTACACCATGGGTGGTGGCACAAGATCATACCAGGATACCTCAGTGGTTGGTCCCATCAAACGTATATGAGGAAACATCTATGAAGTGAAGAAAACAAATAAAATGTTTAAGAGTGATCTTAAACAATCTATGGGATTACAAAAAGGTTCTCTTAGGAGTCTACCATCAACCCAAGGTATATCCCTCCTATAACTAACTAGGGTTTCAATCCTATAACATTAGTAATAGTCATATATATACAAGTGAAACAACATGATTAGGTTATAATTATTAATTCCAATATAGATATATCATTAAATCATGGAAAGTAGACATATCACACAATAGAGAATACAAGTCTGTCCTAAGAAGATAACACAATTCAAGACATTAAATTAAAAAAATAATATACATCACAAAAAATAGCTATATATATGGCATGTGAACGTATATTCTTAATCATGATGCATCAAAACACATGAAATCTCATAAAAATAGTAATATTAATCCCATCCATTATAACTCATAGGTTTGTTGCAAATGTGTTGGATAGAACATGGAAACTCCCCTACTCAAGTCCCTCACAACTCTCTCATTTCTAACATGTCCCAGGTTAGTCCAAAAAGGAATGTAGAAAAATATCTTCAGATACCATTTTAAAATGATCCAACCTGAACCATCAGGTCTGAACTGGAGTTCCACATGACCTCGTGCATGACTTACCATATACAGGAGGCTTTCGAATAGAAATGAGGGTTTGAATTCATCATTATGAAGACTATACCCCCAGTATCATGTCATAGAAAAATTAATAAATAATAAACAATATAATAAAAAATATAAGTAATCATGTAGAAACTAATAGATGAAATACATGTCAGATAATAATAAGTAGCTCCCAATGTGGTAAGCCATACTAGAGTATAAAAGTGAAATGTGTAAATAAACAAATAAAACTATGGAAACTCCAAAAATAATTTTCAATCCTACCTAAAAATCCATTCTCAATGGATTAACCATCTTACATGGGCCCCTTTCCCTTGATTATATACCTATACATGAAATTTTCATGCACATCGAGATATATGTATAGGGTGTGAGTAATAAAACCCAACAGGACACCACCAATGAATCCTTAGTAAAAGTTCACAATAATAATAGTGTATGACATGATAATAAAAAATTCATACACAAGTAAAAAATCACACTAAGATTCCATACACTAACCAACCCACCAAAAACCTTGATTGTACTTGTTTTGGATCCTTGCTATAAGATATTGGAATGGTTGTGGATATGGCATAAATGAAGGAGCTATCCTTGAAGTTTCTCAATATCCATATGGGACTTAGGACAACAAGATAGAATACATTAAGCCATCATACATTATAAATACCTCTGAGGTCAGGCCACATAGACCATCAAGCCCTACTACTACCATATAGATCAAGTCACATCAAATATCATGACCCACTATCATCTCATGGGTCCGATCACATATAAACATCACGCCCCTAGGTCAATCCACACAAGGCCATCTTACTCCATCATCTATCTTTGTTTTATTGAAAAGTCACATGAAACATATAAACATGATCCCCATATATGGATACAGATCCATGATGGTCCACATATCACTTTTTACCATGTATAGAACAATAACAACATAACATATACCAAAATATAACATAAGTAAACAATGGTATAATATCATGGCACACAAATAATATCATGAGTGTGAAAAATTCTAAATCAAATGAACACATGTAAAAAAACTCAACATAGTCTAAAGAACATCAAAACACTTCATTATATCAAGATAAAAATCATATACATAGCATATACATGGTAAAAAACTTTCTACCTCAAGGTTTTTGATGTAAACATCAAGGCCCATCAATTAATCATCACTCAAACCATGCCCACATGTTCCTAATCTCAAACCACTTTACAAGGATTCCTAAAACAAATTCCATTATTTTATTTACAAAGAAAATAAAATATTATATGAGATAATGGATTTACTCTCCTAGATAATTTCAAAATTATCAATTTAATCCAAATCATTTGTTAACTATTTATTCTTTAGAGAAAATTATAATTCCACATAAGATAATAATTGTATATCTCTAAAATAATCCAAGATAGATAGGAATAATTCTTATTATTATTTTATATAATTATAGGTTACTATCATTTTAATAAAAATTTATCATTTTTCTAAAAATTATTTAGAAATAATATTCCACAAACTGATTATGAAATGATTTTACTGAAATCTTACTCTAGTTTTATCTTTTGAAAATGAAACACTCAAGAATAGATAAGCGAGGGCGAGGTTCTACCATATATGGAAACCAGATGAAGAACTCATATTTTCAAATAATATTTCACCAAATTTGAAAAAGGGAAATTTCAAGAAACTCTGACTCAAAATAATCACCTAAAATTAAATTCCAACAAAGTTCATATATTTTTAATAAAGTAATCAACATATATATTCACAACATTAAAAACACAAAAATTAAATTCATAATTTAATTTGTCTTTAAAAAAATTATTAATTATAGTGTGTTTAAGTTATTCCATAATATGATCCATGAACTTTAAATGACTCAAATAATTTATTTCCATTATTGTAGGCTTTTTAAATCGTTAAAAATGTGTTACAAGATCATGTTGTGTAAGAAGTAGTGAAAACAAGGTTTTAAGAATATATTGTTCCAAAAATAATGATGCATAAGGGTAAAAATAGAGGTAAAAAAATTATGAAGAATATTTATAAATAAAATAAAGGTCATTAATAATATTAATGCATTGATAAAATTAAATTAGTGTAGATAAATAACTAATAAAAACATTTTATACTTAAAAATATATTCTTCTAATTTTTTTATATGCCTTATTTTAGGAAAAAGTATATTTTGGATAAAATATATTATTGATATGAAGAATATATTAACAAAAATTTAATTAATTAATGGATATGAAATGGGAAAGTGTACACTTAATAATTTAAAATTTATTTTCCTTTGAAAACAATTTTCATTATATTTTTATTTAAAAATTAAAATTTAATTTTTTTGAATTTTAATTTGAAAAAATTAACTTCGTTTTTGGATTCATATCAAAAATATTTTCATAAGATTACTTTTTTGCGATTTTTTGAAATACTTGATTTTTAGATGAATAGTGGAAAATATAGTTTTTACTAAATCCATAGAGTTTATGGATATATTAAGAAGTATAAATTAAATAATTACATAAAATGTTTTCCAAGATAAAAAATATATTTAAGGAGTAAAATATATATTCCAAAATAATATTATGTATTCATAAGACCCATATTTAACATTTTATATACCGAAGTAAAATTTCACAATAAAAGAAACTGTTTTTGGTCTTTTCTTTTAATTAAATTTTATTTTGTTAAAATTCAGTTTCGGATTGATTTTAAATGAAAATAAGTTTTATTTTATTTTATAATAAATCAATTTATATTATAAAAATATAAAACATTGATAATTTTATCACACACATAAGTTTTATGCTTAAAAATAAACCTTTTCTAAAAACAGGTTTTTATGTTCGAAATGCACTGATGTTAAAATTAATTTTATTATAGATAGAAGTATTATTTGATAAAATGGATCTAAAATTTATAATAATTGGTTACAAATTATGTAATAAGGGTAATTTAATTTTAGGCATAAATTTATGATTACTAAGATTAAAGTTAATGATGATAATAATGGTGGAAGAGTTATTTTCAAAGAATTGCTTTATTAATGTTGTATAAATTTTATTTAATAAATTAAATTGTTATATTTTATATAATCACTATGATATTATTTTTTCACATATATAAAAATATATCATCTCTCATTTATTTTTTAATTAATTTTATATAATATTAATAACACTTAATGGTTAAAACACCGTTTTCTATGAAACATTTTTTATATATACTAAATGTTTTAATTTAAAAGTTAATATTCACTTATTTATAAATTAAGTTAGATTATATGGATATTAAATTTATTTTCACCAAAGAAACATTTGGTAATATGGGTTATCTTATATTTTTAGTAAAACATAGATTACTTGGGTAAAAACTAGTTACCAAGGTAAAAACTAAAATGGGGAATTATAAAAATTAAGTGGTAAAAGGATTGAAAAATATTTAAAACATGTGTTAAAATGGGTTTTATAAGATTTATTGACCTTATATAAACCCAAAATCAATTATTTTACATTTTTGGATCCTTTTACCCTTGAATAATTTCATACCACTACTGAAATGTAATGCGTACTTCCAAAATTACCATTCTATTCACTTATAAAAAAGGGGACCACTTACATAACTTCGTGTTACACATATAAAATGAAATTTACTCTTAAAATATGAAAATTTTATACTCCTATAATCCACTCTAAATCTCATTATCCACTAGTCTCAATTAAATAGCCCAAGACCTCCATTTCCAAGGATATTTCCAAGAGAAATCATAAGTTCTCAACATGTGTTTTTCTTACTCCTTAGCCTTTTATTCTTAATATTTATCTTAAAAAATAAAAATAGAAACCATAATATATAGAAAAAATATTATTAATATACTATAATGTTATTATAATAATGGATCAACCATTATTTAACCATTTCTATCCACTAATAAAAACAAAACAACATCAATCATGCGTATATGTAGACCACTACCTCCGCGAAATGATGTATATATTTTTTTCATAACCACCTATCATGGACAGTGAAAATGATGGATCTGATAAATTATTATATTTTTAATTTTATGATTATTATTCTGAAATGATTATTTTTCATATACCTTCATTCCAACCGATTCACCGAGAAATAGAAATGTTAATCATGCATACGAGTAGACTACCACCTCTATGAACATAGAATTTCATTTTAAATCACCACCATAAATGGATGGTTCTAATAATGAATTTAATGAAGTTAAATTATATTTATGAAATTTTTAATCTTCTATAAGGGTTATATTAAAATTATATAATAACATTTCCTTACTCATAAAATCATTACAAGACGCTCTCGTTTGGGTTAGTTTTACCGCCTAAGTAAACGATGATATACTATTTATATCATGAATGATATATAATAATAACAAAATGTAATAATAATGTATTTAATATATTTTTTATGAATATGTAAATTTGTTATTTATATTTAATATATTTATTAATATATCACTTTTTGATAGTTAAACACATCAAAACTAGTTCTTCACAATTTCTATTTTTATAAACCATACCTTTATCATTCACAAATTGAAAATGGTATATGATGAATAATTGAAAAAATTAGTATAGTATCTTTAATAACATGGGAATTATTAATTTTTTTTAATAAACAATAAATGAAAACTCTATTACTAAAAAAGTAAAAAATAAGTAATCAAATTTTTTAACATTTGATAATGAAAATAAACCATAATTAACTAATATATTTGTAATAAATGGTTATAAATGAAGTTTATTAATGGATATATATATTTGAATAAGGTTATAAAATAATTTACTAGGATAGTTATGTTTATTATACATGATTTTAGATCACGTTTGAGTAAGTGAGAATACAAGGTAAGAGTTTATTTGTATCAAATTTAATTTCTGGAGACATATTTCATATTGGGCACCATGATATCTTTGAAATGGTATGATTAATTCCTAATGGATTTATTTTACTATATTCAAGTAATTATTGGTCTTTTAAGATCCATATCATGTTATTTATTCAAATAGAATGTAAATACCATGTTTTTCCTTGTATGACTTTGAAATATTTCTACTTATATTTTTAGATCTAGGAGTTGAGACGACATGTGATTTTGAGACCCGGTGTGCCCAGAATTAATTTTATAAAAATATTAAATATATTTTATTTTATGCGCACATATTTTATTAAAGAAAATGGGATAAACCTTAAGTAAAATATTGGATCAGAAATTTTATACCACGGTTGAGTCCGAAACACGATGTTTACCCTAGGTGCGACCTAAAATAGGTTTGTGCGAGGTGTTTGTATAAAAGCGACCGCGGGTGGATGTGTTTAGTTAAATAAAAAAAAATTATTTATTAAATTAAATTAACCTAATTTATAATTCCTTTAAATAATTTTTTTTTTCAATTTTCCCATGGTTAACCACATAACCCTGAAACCATAGAGAAATTTATTCTTCCTCTGTTGGCGAATCAAGATCCAACAATGATGAGACTCGGGATCCGAGTAGATCAATATGCAGTGAACAAAATGACTCTTATTATTTTTTTGGTGAGTTCATTATTCAATGAAAAATGATCCAAAATAGGTAGGACTCATCCGTTTTTGGATTATTTTAAAATATATTAAATTATTGAGCATGATATTTCATGATTCATTGATCTGAATCAATTTGGACCCATTTGTATGCGCCTGTGTACCGGTTTTATTAATTAATTCATTTTTATCACCCCAATAATCCCTGATTGTTTTTTTATCCAAGAACACTTGAAAAAAAAATCATTTCATCTCTGTTTATTTTGAATTTCTCCCTTTATTCTTCACATTAATCATTTCTAGACCATGGGGTTGTGATTCGACATTTCAGGGTGGGGATGATCCCGATCAGACCCCCATATTCATGAATGATTCACAAGAGACAAATGGGAAATTTAATTAGGGATGTATTTGGGATGATTTTGGATTGTGGGTGATTGATTTAATGAAATTTAATCTGAATAAGAGATGGATGGAAAAGATATACATTCACAGTGCATAAGGAAAATGACAAACCAACAATAATCAATTTCTAGCCAACAGATGAATGGAAATGAAGAATAGAGGTTGTTTCTTTCAATTTTCAGTGAATAAGAGGCCTAATTCAATGTGGAAGATCCAGATATGGATGGGCCAAAATAGATTTGAGTTTCTAGAAAAATCAAAACTACATCCCTTGCAGTACAAAGAATGAACAACGTGTAGGGCCTTGGCTGTGGCAGTTAGGGTTTCGCGAGGTTATAAGTATCACACACTATGTGGGACCCCCAAAAACCATGTGAACCTTGTGCTGGTGACTCGAAATCTATTTCAGATTTACACAGGCATAGTAATTTCTAGAAATACGCTGTGTTCTAAAGTACATAGACACATATAAGATATACAGACATAGAAAGGGAGCATGGGCGAGACCATAGTTGGATGAGGCACGCCATGTATTTTACCTAAATGTTGTGTATGGATACATGGGAAGTGATAAATATATATTTAGGGACACTACCAAGATAATGATAGGGACTACATGCCATGTGGGTCCCCTTACACGCCGTGTAGCCCTCCTTTCCTTTTGAGGAAACTTCAATATCTCATATATCCTTCGTTTAGACTTGAATTTTTTCTTTTGAGTAGCCTATATTGTGTGTTTTTGTACATAGAAAGTGATGGTGTCTTTTATAGTGGATTTTGAGATATTATGTGAGATGTTACAAGTGGTATGGTTCTTTAGGTGATGCTCAACGATGAAAATTATTAGGTAGGATCACTAGGGGATTTAGAGTGGTGTACTCCAATTGGGTTGTTCATGGGTCTTATAGATATCTATAGAGTAGATCCATCATGTGGGGTAGGTCATGGTTCATCTATCTATTCTTAGATTAAAACTCTTCTATTGTGATAAAGAATGGGTCCACTATCTATCCATCGAGTGGCACCTTCTCGTGGATTCAGGGCATGAGTCCTCGACTACTAGAGTGGCACCCTCTAACTGGGCTAGGCATGGGTCCTCAACCATTAGAGTTGCACCCTATAATTGGGTGGGGGCATGTGTACTCTTCTATATATTATAGTGGAACCCTACAATTGGGCTAGGCACGTGTTCTTTATCAACTACTTAAGTGTAATCCTTTTGTTGGGACAGGGCATGGGTTATCTAGCTATCTACTGAGTGACACCCTCCTGTTGTACCGGGAAATGGTTCATCTACCTAGATATTGTGTCCCCAGACTGTGAGACATAGTGTCTAGGTGTTTCTTGATTTGGATGTTTACTGCTGGGCTTACGTGTGAGATACTGGGAATCATTGATTGACTTTTAGAACTATTGGCAATGTTTCCTAGGCTGGGCTATGATATGGAGATCCCATTCTATCTCATTTTGGGTTTCTTTGGTTTGATCATATATATATATATATATTTATATGTATGTATGTATCCATATCATTGGATTTTATACTCTCTTGATTTAGGTTGAGATGTCTATTATATATTCCTATAGTATCTCTTACTTTCCCCCTTTAACTTTTAGGGAATCCTATTCGGTATGTATGTACTCACACCTACATGGGAGTTTCTCGCATGTGTCATGACTTATGAAGAAGAAGGATAGGTTGGTAGTGACTACAAAGGATCTTAGGGATACCAAGTGCATTGGACCATGTATGATGGTTAGATCTTGAAGAACATAAGTTACTCTCTCTCAACACTTCTACATTCCAGTTTTTTTAGGTTGGGACATCTTTTGAATTGGTTGTATATTTTTTCCCTTTACTTTCAGTTTGCACTGTCATACTATTGTACACCCTAGAGGTTTTTCATATTTGGTTTATATTCTAGATGTTTCATATTTTTATTATTATTTCTCTTCAATTCTATATGGAGATGGTCGAGTGTGTGTGTATAGGTACATTAGGAAAAGGCCTCCTATGTTAGATATTCCTTTTAGTGATTTTCGCCATCCCCTAGCCTATAGAGTTGGGCTTAGGGAAGTTGCAGCTCAAGTATCATTGGGTCAGGTCATGATAGATTGGTATCAAAGGTGGTTTGATCCTTGGGAAAGTGTTTGTATTATTCCCCTTATGAGTATTTGTTTGGGATATAGGGAAATATTTTCAAATTATTTCGATGCATATTTTAGGCAATGGGATCCAGTGTTGGTGCTGCGACCGACATATCAATTTACTAGGACCTTGACTACCTGATTGTTGACTTAGAATAATGGGAAATTGGTTATAGGGATAAATGGTACATACCTCATATAGGATTGAGTATTTGACTATCCTTCTTGATTAAGATCCCCATTGTATATATATATTCTCATCTAACCATGGTACATCTTGATTAAATTTCTAGGATGCTTCTATAATGAAAACCATCCATGCTACCAGTTCCAGATCATGAAGATGATCTAATGAGTGATGAGGTTCCAGTTTAGGTTCCATCCCATGAGATACTTACTCCACGTGGATTGGTAGCATCACCCACACCTGTTGAACTATAGATCATACCAGAAGAGAAGGATGGGGATTCATGCAGGATTATCACTCCCCATGAGTTCCAGTGCTAGAGACCGCTGAGGTTCCACAGTGCACCAAATCCCCAGGAAGTTGAGGATTTTCTAGGGCCAGTGGTATATGTTTTCAGGATTAATAATACATTGATGTATCAAGTGTTTGTGATGGTAGCTAGCATTTTCCATGGATTAGTTGGGAACTAATAGAGTCTTGTTACCCTGATATGTGATGAATTGCAACTCTCATGTCCTGACTTTGAATAGTTATTTTGTGAGGAGTACTACCCATCCTTCTTGAGATTAGTTCATATTAATGAGTTTCTAGAGCTATAGTTGTAAGGTATAACCATGGATGAGTATGATGTGAGTTTCATAGACCTTACATGACACTCCCTTGACATGATCCAGGATAGATACTTTCAAGTAAGAATGTTTGTGTAGGGGCTTCACAAAGATATCTGTATAGTGTGGTACCCTTATGCATTACCACCTATTCTGAGGTGTTTGAAAAGGCACTAGTGATGGTGAGTTTTCTATCAGAGATATTCCAGAATGTTAGAGTTGGAACTAGGCATCATAGGGATGATTTATCTACAATATCTAGAAGATTCTAGTCAATAGAATATCGGTGTAGGTGATCCTCCCAAGATTAGTCTTGTGGATGTGGTCAGGGAAAACATAGAGGACCAGGGAATCCCAAATAGGGATTGTTCTATGCTTGTGATGGGTGTGGTCACCTAGCGCATGATTTCCCAACCATATGCATTGATGAGATTATGTTTATAGCTGACAAATCGCCACAACAGAGGCAACACTATGATTAGGGATTTCATAAGAGAGGGTAGGGAGGACCTCAAGGAGTCATAGATGGAAGACGAGAATATGGAGCTCTAGGAGGAGGAGATATGGGTGATGAATGATACTATGATACCCTTACACCACCCCCACCAGACAGACCACGTTAGGCTCAGGGAGCTAGTGTTCAGGTACATGGAAAACTATAGGCTATAAAGGCTTACGACCTCATGAAACATGAGATTCTTAGAGGTATGATATGTGTTTATTATAATCTTTATTCAGTACTAATAAACATAAGTCAGAGTCATTACATCATCTCTATACTCCTGGTGTAAGAGATGGAGCTCCCAATTGAGGCTTTAGCCTAATAGCTTCATCTTGAGGTTCCCATGGGGAATTATTCTTCTATATTGTTTATCTTCCAGTAGTGAGAACTATTGGTTGGTGAAGAGTGGTTCTTATGGTAACTTTTTTTCCTCAAAATATAAACCTATAACATTATCTTAGGTATGGATTATTTGACCACAATTCTATCCTAGATTGACTATCACTGTAGATGAGTCGTATGCCTTTGCAAGGATGAGATGAGATTCTCCTTTATTGGAGAGAGAGATCTCAAGGTGGGATGAGTGGGCTATGTGAGTAGGAGGCTACATCCCATCACCCATAAATTGGTGAGTGTATCCCTTAGTGTATCTAGATCTTCAAGCATCTAGATTCCTTTAGTCATGGAGTATTTTATGGATGTCCTTCCCAAGGATGTTTCAGGACTACCTCCAAGGTGGGAGATAGAGTTTTGTATCAACTTGCATCCCGAGACTGATTCGATATATTCTATGTCATATTGGATACCCCCTACCGAGATCTAGGAGTTGCGTTTATAGTTGGAGGACCTTTGAGATAAAGGTTTCATTAGGCCCAGTGTGTCCCCCTAGGAAGCTCTAGTGTTGTTCATGAAAAAAGAAAAATGAGATATTGTGGATTTGAATTGATTATCCTCACTTAAACCAGGACATGATAAAGAATATGTACCTTTACCAAGGATTAACAATCTCTTTGATTAGTTGTGAGATGTGAGATGGTTCTTAAATATTGATATCTGGTTTGGCTACCACCAGTTGAGGGTTTGCAATGATAATATTTTGAAGCTGGAATTCCAATGTCGCTTAAAAAACTACGAGTTCTTGATGATTCCCTTTGGTGTGATGAATTCCCCCAATGTGTTTATGGATTTGATGAATCAGATCTTCTAGCCATACATGGAATAGTTTGTGGTTGTCTTATCTAGGACATACTCATATACTCTACATCAGAGGAGGAGCATACAAAACACTTGATGATGGTCATAGATTTTCTTTGGGAGCACAAAATTTATGGTAAACTCTCTAAGTTATAGTTTTGGATTCATAATGTTAACTTCCTAGGGCATGTCATTTATGAGCATGGTTTAGTTATGGACCTGGAAAATATTGATGTATTACTTGCTTGGGATCCACCCAAGAGCATGTTAGAGGTGCGAAGATTTCTTGGCTTGGTGGGGTAATACAAGAGGGTTTTTCAGACTTATCTAGGATTACAACCCCTTCTAACACCTTGATGTGGAAAGGGAAGCCTTTTACATAGACTGATTAGTTCCAAAGATCCTTTGAGGATTTGAGCCTAAGGCTGACAAGTGCTCCTTTGTTGAGACTACCAAAGGAGAGTGTGAAGTATATAGTGTATTTTTATGCCTCAAGATCTAGGATTGGATGCATATTGATACAACCATAGGAAGATATCACATATGGATTGAGTCAGTTGATACCCCATGGGAAGAACTATGTGAATCATGACCTAGAGTTGTTAGTAATAGTCTTCTCCCTAAGTATGTGGAGGCACTATCTTCTGGGGGAGTGCATCATGGTTTAATAAGACCATTAGAGTCTCAGATATGTCTTCACTCAAAGAGACTTGAACATGAGATAGTGGAACTCATTAGAGTTTTTACAGGACTATGAATTCGATATAGTCTATACTATGGGGAAGGGAAACATGGTAGTATATTCCATTAGTAGGAAGTCCCATGCTCATTTGGTGTAGGAGAGATCCTGGGAGTGGGAGATCTAGATGCGGGATCAATATACTGAGATTTTTGTCCAGTTTTTTCTTTCCAGGGATGAAAATATTAAAGGAGAGAATAATTTAGAGAGCTTGTTTTTATCTTATAAGACTTTGGAGTATTTTTAATTATATTTTTTGAGCCAGGAACTGAGACGACGTGAAATTTTGAGGCCAAGTACTCCTAAAATTAATTTTATAAAAATATTAAATATATTTTATGTTACACACAGAAAATTTCTTAAAGAAAGTTGAATGAAACTTAAATGGAATCTTGGATTAGAAATATGAGACCACAGTTGAGTTCGGAATGTGATTTTTAACCTAGGTACAACCTAAAATAGGTTAGTGTGAGGAATTCAGATAAAAGAGGTCATGAGAGAGTGCATTTAATTTGATAAATTATTAATTTTATTTATTAAATTAAATTAAAATAATTCAGAATTCCTTTAAATACATCATTATGGTAATTTTACGAGGGTTATCCACATAATACTAGGATCATCGAGATGTTTCTTCTTCCTCTTCCATTGGTGAATCAAGATCTGACGACGGTGAGACACGAGATCTGAGAATATTGAGATATAGTCAATGAAATGACTCCTATTCTTCATTGGAAATCATGTTCTTCAATGATGAATGATACAAACCAGTTAATACTCATAAATGTTTGGATTATTCCTTTATTTGTTAAAAAATTGAACATTATATTTCTTAATTCATTGATCTGTGTTAATTTGTAACCCTTTGCATGCGCCCATGTATCATTTTTTTGATTATTTCATTTGTTTCTCACCCCGGTAATCCCCAATTGTGTTAATTGGTAAATAATTCGTGGAATATGATATTTTTACCTCAATTTCTTGTGAATTTATCCATTTTTTCTTCACATTAATAATCACTGGACCAATGAGTCTCAATTCAACATTATCGGGCCGAAGCGAGCCTAATCAGACCCCTGAATTTGAGAAATATTCACGTGCAATAAAAAAGAAAATAAATCAAGGATGATTGTAGGGTTCAGGTGATTGATTTAAAGGAATTAAATATGAATAATATATGGCGGGTGACTGTTTCAACCCAAGGTGAGCGTTTAGGGAGAAGACCAAATGGTCCGACGAGAATCATCACACATCTATTACTGTAGAGAGAGTTTCACGTCGGGTTCACCATTTTTTTTCAACCTGATTCACATCATCATACTTTAAATTAGGATTGGATGGAACCTGTGGGGATGAGGTTGTTTATCCCTTCTGTGTTGTGAAGGAGGTGCCATAGTCAAATGGTCCCAGTGGGCAATTTCATGGGGTCATGTACTTGTGTAATCAGTCCTCTCAGGATATAACTTTCTCAGATGGTCTACAACAGGTTTATTCATGGATCCAAAAACACCCAAAAACCATGATATCCATGATTCATGGACCTTATTTCCAAATTTAGGCACTCGTTGGATGATTATTTGGCCAACGACACTTAAGGACTCCATTGGTCGAGAGGATGGGAAGTCAGGCTCACCACACCCTTTGGGGGGATTATTGCCTATTATGGGACTCTATTATAGATTTATGTCATGTTAATATGTTCATGAATCCTTGCTTCATTCCTAAAGAGTGTGTCCACAGGCTACCCTTGGTTCACAGGATCGTCATATGCATACATGGATTTGATGTTATGGAGGTAAGTCTGACTTAATTCATACAATAAGGCACTCTAAAGTTTATCATCATCCAGGGGGTATGGAAGGTGACTGGATGTTGGGATCAGACCCATAATACGAGCTTCCTACATATCGTCGGGAGAGGAATTAGATCCCACGTTGTTTGGGAAACTTGAGGCTTACACATGGAATCTTCCCATTTGAGGGGGCATGATTAGGTGGGCCCTTTTGGAAGGGAACCCTTTTTGATATTGGGCCTTCAAGTAGGAATCCTACACATCCTAGTTTGACCAAGAATCAGAGTTCTCATAGTTCAGAATTGTGTGGATGTTGTAATCGTCCCAAATCTCTAAGACCATGTGAGTCATGCTCGGTGTGAGAAACAAGAGGATACGAGAGATCCAACCAACCACACACTTCTTCTCATACTGATGGGAGAGGGTGGGCCTATGAAGAAAGAGGTCGGGGTGACTATGGGTGAGGGCATGAAATGATGAAACTTTTAATGTGGGATGACATTAGAGGTTATAAAGCTGGAACCTTTGAATATTGGGGACTTACCTAAGTGGGGGTGCCCTGGAAGACATTCTGGGAAAGTGGAAGAATGTCGACTCTCATCACAAGGAGAAGATAAAATAAATCCTTCGACTGATCACCATTCCTCATTGAATGGAAAAGAAAGTGATCACCCTTAATCCTTAGAACGGGGAGGTTCACATCAGCGTCCCAAGGTTGGAATCTGAGTTACCATGGGAATGTAGACTTACAAACATCCCTGGAGTCTGAACTGTTTGGTGGAGAGCCTTTGTGACTTCGCTTAACATGGGTATGTAGACTCAAAGGGGCGCGCTGATGTGCTCGATGATTTGATCATACAAGCCTGGTTGCTTTGGAGGAGGCTTTGTCCTGATGCTGGGGGACTAGTTCATAGAGGGGGATACAGAGGATTGGACAGTAACAGAGGGACTAGATTGGAGCCAGAGGAAAGAATAACGAAAGATGACCCATTATGTGTACTATTTTCTTATGCGAGATGGGGGGAGCTCTGCATACCATAGTGGTATGAGGGTGGAGGGGTCGTCCGCGTACTGAAGCAGTACGTGGGCTTGGGCATGGACCACCGTGCAACATAGTGGTACATGGTTAGAAAGTCATTCCATTTTGGGTTCCATCCGCATACGGATGGAGTACGCGGTGCCTGGTTAAATCCTCATAGTGATACACTACATGAAGCACCATGTCGAAGGAGGGTCCTGGGGACTTTCGTTCACGGGGAGTTCATCCGCGAGGAATATGTGGTTTGTGATTTTACCAATTAGGTTCGTAGTTCTCCCATTATTATTAAGTTCCATCATTTTATAGTTCGCAGCTAGTTATACCTATGAAAATGTGGTTTTCAATTCAGGCTTCACCGATGACTTGAGACTGAATCTAGAATCTTCTATGAATTCTTTCTTCCAACCTTTAGGTTCTCCTCTGTGCTTTCTTCATCCATCCTTCTCAATTCCTTTTATTCTCATTTTATAGAGAATTGGGGAAATCGTATCTATAGACATGCATGAACATTTTATGAAGCCCATGAAGATATATATTGACCCATGGAAGACTCGGTCAACTGGGGTTTACAGAGGCTATGGTTCACAAGTCATGGTTCGCAAAACCTTTCCAATTTGCTTCGTCTGAAAACTATTGAGTTTACGAGATGGTATGCAGATGGCCTTTGCATGTTTGATTCTATTAGAGATGTTATTTGCAGGCACCTGGGTTCACTGGACATCACTCTGTGGGCTAGCGCCTCGCAGGTCGTTTCGCATACTGGTGGTTTATGGTTCATTCAGTTCAAAAAACCTTCCCAATGATGGTACTTGGGTCACTTAAAAAATCCTTGAGAAATTTAATTCCTTCAAGTTTCACATGAAGGTTGAAACTCAATTTGAGTCAATTCTCTTTGTTTGACTTGTAGGAATTATTTCTTCTTTATTAAAAGTTATTGTGGGAGTATTTTCTTCCTTTGGAGAAGTTTTTAGGACCCTAAAAATGCCCCCCATTAGAATGGGGTTTGTTTGGAATGAAGATGAGACTATTTCGATGTACAAGCGGTCCTGAACTAAAATTGTTCGCGATCAAACAAATAGGTCTGGTAGGAGAGGACCACACCTATATAGAGGGGCCCATGTCATTTTGTATTTTACCATTTCTCATGGAAAAAAGTGTTCTCGTCTCTTCCTCGGCTTTCTATGCCTTCACACACCGTCTCTTCTGCGAAATCCGTTCTCACAAACCACTTAGTACATTCTGTGAACTGAACTTTTCACCATTTCTTCTACCCGTGAACTGAATTTTGGGTTTCGTGAATGACGTTGTGGAATTTAAAACTAAAATCCAGACCTTTGTGTAGGAGAATGCTATACAGATTTCGTGTCCCGCACACCAATCTTGAAATTGAATTTATCATAACCATTGATATTATAATCTAAAAGGTAAATTTAAATTACACAACTAACTAACCTAAAGATGGCATGACCATTTTTAACATTAAGAGAAATCTGGTTTAAAATTGGTATCAAGGAAAACTTGATTCGAAAACACCCTAAACTACCAGACCAAGGGAAATAGGGGATCATCGCGTTGAGGAGGGGATATCATGACCATTGGATCTACCTTGTCTCAACTTCGATACCAATCATGAATCAACAAATTTACTTTCTAAAATCCAATTGCACCTAAACCTGGAAACTACATTACCCCAACACACTTCTTAAAATTTCTTTTCAAAAAAATCAACCAATATGCTTTGCATTCATCATTTCTTTTCTCAAAATCAATCAAATCAATCTTTTATTACATTTTTATCAACTTAATAAAATAATTCTTTTGAAATTATAACTAAAATAATTTCACCTTCCCAGTGGATCAACCTTGACTTCCAATTTACTATATTAATTGAGTATCATAGTTGAGTTTTATAAATTTGTTTTTTCATAGGACTGTAGGGAACTAACGATGCCCTGCGGGGCTAACAAACAGACACCATTTTCGTGGATGGTAGCCTTTTATTTTTTTAGGATTTCAATTTTTTATTTTATTGTTTTTTATCAAATATTTAATTAGATGATGGATATGTGGGGTATTTCATATTTTTAATGCATAATTACAACACTTGATCGAAGAAAGGAGACATCACCAATTCAACCCAAAATTTTGAACCAAGCACTGAGAGTAAAGTCACTGTGACCATAGAGGGTGCAGAACAAAGTAAAATTCTTCAAGGAGATCAGGGGATTTAGACACTTGCTGACTACGAGTGCCCATCAAAAATAGGATTGAAACCAAGCATCCTAGAACCCCCAATTGCTATGAACCATTTTGAGATTAATCCATCCATAATCTCAATGATCACAAACACTGTGCAATTCACCGTAATTATGCATGAAGATGCTAATAAGAATTTGGGAGATTTTATTGAGATTTGTAAAACTTTTCAATTCCAAAATGTCTCAAGTGATGAGGTAAGACTCTATCTTTTCATATTTTCCTTACGAGATCAAGCTCACGAATGGATTTAAAGCCTACCTACTCATTCCATCACTACATGGGATGAGTTGTCTAGAAATTTCCTCACCCGTTTCTTCCCACCTTCAAAGTGAATGGATATATGGGTAAACATTTTTTTTAATTTGATGATGAATAATTGTATTCTTCATGGTAAAGGTACAAATAACTAACACACAAGTGCCCACATCATGGAATAGTGCTGTGGCTACTAATTCAAACTTTCTATAAGGGGTTTTCATAGGAAAATAAGTCAATTCTAGACACTTCAACTGGAGGATCATTGATGAAGAAATCACCAGAAGCGAGATATAAACTTTTGGATGAGATTGAAAGTAATAGTTTCCAATGTAAAATAGAAGGGATGCAACAAAAATGTGTCCATGAAATCAACAATAATAACTGGATGGCAGCACAATTGGAGTTGCTAACCAAAAAGATGGAAATCATGATGGGCCAATAACCAAACCACAAAGGTACGCATATACACGATTCCAACTATGTTGATTAAAATTGGGGAAATCAATTTCAAGGATAGAGACCACAAAAATAACAAGGACAATGATCACAATAGAGACCACAAGGGTACTAATAGCAAGAACCACAAGGTCCCACACTAACAAGCTAGGTCCATTCCATGGAGGAGACACTGGCAAAAATTCATGACTACTTCTGGGGTTGCACTCAAGGAGATAAGAGAAGAAGCATCATATCAAAAGGACACATTTCAGAATTTGGAGTGCCAAGTTGGCCAAATCGTCAAGACACTTAGAGAGAGAAAAATAGGAGAGCTTCCAAGATTCATTGAAGAATACCCACATCAAGACTTGAAGGATATAGAGCTCAAAAGTGAGAAGAAAAAAACGGAAGTGGAATATAGTTTTCAGAATGACCACTAGTAGAAGTAAGAAAAGAGGAATCAGAAGAGGACAAGGAACAACTCGTTGAAGAATAATAAGAAGAGACACCTTAGTATAATCCCAGGATTACTTTTCTAGAGCAGGCGACTCAAGTAAAGAACAATGCACAGAGAGTTAAGTTTTTGGAACACTTTAAAAAATTACATATTAATATAACATTTTTAGTGTCTCTTGAAAACATTCCCACTTATGTAAAACTAATGAAAGAGATGGTAAGAAATAATAAGAAGCTGGATGATATTGGAACAATTCCACTCACCCGAGAGTGTTCGACACTGGTGTCAAATGACCTACCTAAGAAGAAAAGAGATCCAGGTAGATTTTCAATTCCCATATTTATCAAAAATAATAAATGTGGAAAAGATTTTTGTTAATTAGGTGCAAGTGTCAATATTATGTCGTATACAATATTCAAGAGTTTGTGACTGGAATTCCTACCCACAATAGTTTCAATTCAATTAGAAGATTCAATAGTAAAGCATCCTCAAGGAGTTATTGAAGATGTACTGATCAAATTTTATAAGTTATAATTCCTTGTTGATTTTATATTTCTGGATATAGAAGAGGAGAGAAATCCACTCATTCTAGGAAGACCATTTTTATCCACAGGGTATGTACTAATTGATGTTCATAATAGAGAACTTTGTTTGAGAGTTGGAAGGGATCAAGTGAGATTCAAAATCCACCAAGATATGAATAACTATGATGCTCAAGAGGATGATGAGTTTGTAGAAAGAGAGAAAACTAATGTTGAGTATGTTTCTGAGATTGAAGAGATACATGAGATAGAGGACACTATGAAAGAGGATGCCCAACCAAAGAATGAAGAGAAGCTGAAGACCAAGACAATTGAAAATAAAAGAGAGACCAACTCCACAACATTTGAGAAAGGAAAACATGTATGGATGATTTATGAACTTCCATTTAGTTGATCAATATTAAGAAAGAAATGGTAGATCGGTCCACTAGAGATCAAACAAGTAATACCATCTGGGAGAATCAATATTTTAAGAGAAGAAGGACAGGGGCCAACATATATGGATATGACACAACTGAGACCATTCATGGACCGAGGATAGGTAAAAAATTTCAATCATATATCAAATGATCTTAAAGAGGTAAGTTTGAGCCAACAACATTAATCAAAATCACTTCCAGGAGGCAACCCGAGTTGTTTTTTTTTTCATTTTTTTTTCTGTTTTTTAGGCACACATTCCCTCACTCCAAACATTTTCAAATTTTATTTTTTATATATTGTGATTTCACTTGTGTATTTTATTTTTGTAGGACCATTTAGGTTGGAGGTAGGAAGAAGAAAGAAAACAAAAGAAGAAGCTGCATAGAGATTACAAGTTGTGAAGGGAATTTACACATCATGAAAGGGTTCAATTTGAACCTGTACAACCCATGTTTGAATCATCATTTGAAAGGGGAGTAAGCGTTTCAATTTAGAGTTTATCTACCGCATTACCCACATTTTAATATTTTTAGAGCTTTACTTTTCAATTTCATTGCCCACACTAGATTCATTATTTACTCAAATAAACTAGGATACATAAACTTCTTAGTAAATTACCATGCCATAAAGTTAAATTTATTTTCCAATAAATTTGAATGAGAAAAAAAGAGAAAATAATTAGTAGAGATAATCATGTGGATTAAGATTTGAAAAATCATGATTGAGGATCATGTTGATCATTGTGAATGAAAACTTTATGATAATTAGCCATGTTTTGAATTTCTGATGCTTTCATTAATTGATTTAATTATTCATATGCATTACCATAAGTGATTGACCCAACCATTCATCTCATTCCCAAGACATACACTAAGACAATATTTTCTATTCTATCTATAATATATTTCATGAGAAACTCAGACTTGTTTTCTTCTAGAACTTTATTTGAATATTATCGAATCTATGACTACAAAAAATCACTTTTAAAAATATTGAGGCATTATCTTTTGTTAGACATTATCCTGAGACCCACCATGCATTAATCTGTTTTAATCCTGAAGAAGCCATGAAATTACTTGTTAAGAATTGATCCATGTTACAAGCCTATTTTATCGATTCTTAACTTTCTTTAAATGTTTTGCATGATATTTAAAATAATAAGTGTGTGGGAGGAAATTTATTTGTTTTATCGAGATATACATTATTGTGGATATTTTACTATGGGATTTCCTACTATGATATAGGGAGAGGAATTGTATCTTTTGTTGCATTTTATTATTCACCTCTTGTTAAAAGACAATAGAAAAAAGGGTTGCTTCTTAGAAGGATAAAAAATCACCATTTTCCAGACTGATGAATCTATTCATCATATGTGGTTAGGTGATGGATGTGAGAGTTTTCCCGTGTATAGATTTTGAAAAAAAATAAAAAAAAGAGCAAGATAGGATGATTTATTCATTGTAATTATATGTATCATGATACCACTTACATGTATCATGAGCCCACTTACAAATGACATCTACCTTACCATGTTTTGAATTTAATTTCAATAAAAATTATTAATCAAATGGAAAATTAAATTTTCAAGAATCACATATAGAAAATTCATAAATGAATCATTTTCAAAGAAACACACCATTCATGTATTTTAACTTTCCCCTTTTGAAATAGCCATGTTTCTTCATTCATTCATTTTCATTTTTTAATTAATTATTAATATGTATTCCACTTAAAATATACCTCACTTGAATTTTTCTACTCATTATAAGGGTACAATTGTAAATAACAGTCATCATATACCTCAAAACATGTAACTTTCCACAAGCCTTCAATGAATCTAACTTCTCCACCACATAAAGACAAAGATAACAATTAATAATGAGGGCTTCTCCATTAAGGTTAAAATGACTCCAAGTCTTCAGGGAAGGTAGGTAAATGATGTAAAAAGTAAATCTAAAAAAGGAGGTTTGACTCTAAATAATTTTCCATGATAATCAAAAGATAAGCTCAATGATTGTCTCCCTCTACATACGCCATCTCTCTCTTCCCCCCAAAATCTAAAAGTGGGATCATGGTACATGTAAGTTCAATGAATGAATCATTGTCTCTTGCTCTTTTTTTTCATTTTTTTATTCTCAGGAAAAATATCACATCCATCACCTAACCACATACGATAAAAAACCGTCAGTCTGGAAAATGGTAATTTTTGATCTTCCCAAAACACAACCCAATTTTTTTTCATTTTTATTTTCATTTGTTTTTTCAGAAAGATAGGTGAACAATAAAATATAATGAAAAATGTTATTCCCTCTACCAATATCAATAATCCCCTAGAAAAATATCCATAATAAAGTATGTCTTGGTACACCTAATAAATTTCTTCCCCCACTCTTATTCTTTTAAATATCATGCAGAACATTCAACGAAAGGTAGGAATGGATAAAATAGGCTTGTAACATAGATCAATTCCTAACAAGGAAGTCCCTGGATTCTACGAGCTTAAAAAGGATTAATACATGGTGGGTCTTAGGATAAGGGATATAAAAAATAATGCCTCAATCATATTAAAAGTTGTTCTGTTCAGTCATAGCTTTGATAATATGCAGTGCAATTTCTAGAAGAAAACATGCCTAAGTTTCTCAAGAAATATACTATATAAAGAATGGAAATATTTGGCTCAGTGAATGTCTTGGTAACGAGATGAATAGTTGGGTCAATTACTCATGAGAATGCATACGAATAATTAAATTAATTATTGTAAACATCAAAAATTCAAAACATGGACAATTCTCAGAAAAAAATAATTTACAATGATCAACATGCTCTTTAAATCATAATTTTTCAAATATTAATCCACATGATTATCTATACTAATTCTTTCCCCCATTTTCTCATTTAAATTTATTGACAAATAAATTTAACTTTATGGCATGGTAATTATCCTAAACAGTTTATGTATCCTACTTCCTTTGATTAAAGAATGAATTTAGTGCGGGGGCATGCAATTGAAAATTTAAACTCTAAAACTATTAAAATTTGGGGAATACAGTAGAAAAATTCTGAATTGAAATGCTTAATCCCCTTGCAAATGATTCTTCAAACATGGGTTGTACAGATTATTGTTGAACCCTTTCATGATGTGTAAATTCCCTTCACAATGTGTAATATCTCTTCATCTTCTTCTTGTGTTTTCTTGCTTCTTCCTACCTTTGGACTTAATAGCCATAGAAAAATAAAAAAAACTAGTGAAATCACATTCCATAACAATGAAATTTGAAAATGTTTGGAGCAAGATCATGCATACCACCAAATAAATAAATAAATAAAAACAAACAACTCTAATTGCCTCCCAAAAGTGATTTTGTTTAATGTTGTTGGCTCAAACTTACCTCTTTCAACTCGTGTGAAAAATGATTGAAAATTTTATACTTATTATTGGTCCATTAATGGTCTTAGTTGTGTCTTATCAACATATGTTGGCCCCTGTAGGGGTTTGGTTGCTGGCCCATCATGGTGTCCATATTTTTGGTTAGCAACTCCAGTTGTGCTACTATATAGTCATTATTATTGATTTCATGGACACCTTTTCACTGTGTCCCTTCTACTTTCTACTGGAAATTGTTTCTTTCTATCTTATACAAAAGGTTGTAGCTCGATTTTGGTGATTTATTCATCAGTGATCCTCCAGCTACAACTTTTATAATTAACCTACTTTTATATGAAAAACCCTTATAGAAAGTTTTAATTAGTATGCATAGCTCTATTCTATGTTGTGGGCACTTTCATGTCATGTATTTGTACCATTACCATGAAGAATACAATGATTCGTCATAAAATTGACAAAAGTTTAAAATGTTTACTCGTATATCCATTTACTTTGAAGGTGGGAAGAAACTGGTGAGGAAATTTATAGACAACTCATCCCATGTACTGATATAATGAGCAGGTAGGATATGAATCCAGTCTCGAGCTCGATCTCGTAAGGAAAATATGAAAAGACAAAGTCTTACTGCATTTCTTAAGACATTTTGGAATTGAAAAGTGTCACAGGGCTCGAGAAAATTTCCCAAATTCTTGTTAGGATCTTCATGCGAAATTCCAGTGAATTTCAAAGTTTTTATGATCATTGAGATTAAGGATAGATTGATCTCGAAATTGTTTGTAGTAATGGGGGGCACCAGGATACTCAGTTTCAATCCCGTGTTTGATGGGTTCCTGTAGTCAGTGAGCATCCTAAGACCTTGATCTACTTGAATAATTTGATTTTGTTCTGTGCCCACCATGGTCGCAATGACTTCACTCTCAGTGCTTGGTTCAGAATGCTAGTTTGATTCTGCGCTGTCTTCTTTCTTCGATCGAGTGTTGTAATCATGCATTAAACATTTTAAATTCACATCACGAGCACACCCAGTGTAAAAAGATAAATTGAAATCAAACAGTAAAATAAAAAATTAAAATCCTAAAAAAACTAAAATATTACCATCCTAGCAACGACTCCAGTTTGATAGCCCCACAGGGTGTCATTAGTTCCCTACGTTACTATGAAAAAATAAATTTATAAAACCCAAACTATGCTAATCAATTAATTAAAATTTATTAAAGAGAAGTTTGAGGTCGAACCCACCGAGATAGTGATTTTAGTTTGATTAGGACTTAAAAATATTAATTTGTAGTAGGTGGTGAGAAAAAATTAGTTTGATATATTTTTAGAAAATAAATTACGAATGCAAATAATATTGATTGACTGGTTTGAAAATATATTCTGAAATCATGTTGGGGTTTTGTAATTTCCAGGTTCAGGTGAAATTGGATTTGATAGGTTGATTAATTCATGATTGGTGTTGGATCCAGGATGAGGTAGATCCAATGTTCATGGTATCCCCTCCTCAATGTGGCAATCCCCTATTTAACTTGGTCCAGTATTTTAGGGTGTTGTCAAATCAAGTTTGTCCTGATACCAATTTTAAACATGATTTCCCATAAAGTAGAAAATGGTCATGATTTCTTTAGGTTAGTCAGTTGCATAATTTAAATTTCCCTTTTAGATTCTAATATTGATGGTCATGATAAATTAAAAAAAATGGATTGGAAGTTTGAAGAATGGAATTATGAAAATCAAATATATGAATAATAAAAAGAGTTAAATCCAACATGCCTCCCCCCTTCGATTATATCACCCTAGAACAAGGAAGAATTACCCACTCATCCTAGCGATGAGAGGTTTAGAGGGAAGGAGAAAATAGAGCGTAATGGGAAAACTCAAAAATGGTGTATTAGCTTCACTCCAGGCATTGGTCTCCAGTCAAATCCAAATTTTTTCCAAAGGTGTAGCCAGAGGCTCTATTTATAGGTGCTGAATGGGGTCTACCCGTCATTGGTCATGACATGTACTTAAGGTACACGACGTGTAATGTTGGTCCACTTTTTGTGAATCTGCATGACACGTGCGCAGATCTTGGCTGAGATTTTGGAAATTTTACCACTTACATGATGTGTACTTGGACTACACGTCAAGTATACCTTGTTCGCGTCACCTCCTCATCCACGTGAATCTTACTCATATCACGTACATTAATTTTGAATTTTTACTCTCATCACGATGTGTCCTTATGGTACACGACATGAACTAGTTATTCAAAACATGTTCACTCGTCATGGATTATTATAGCAGAGAACTGCTTCTCCGATGAAGTCACCATGTGTATTAGTGGTACACGATGTGTAACAATGTTTTTTATAGAATTTCCAGGAGGATTGGATAGACCCTTCGGGGACTGGTTAGTTTATCCCTTCTGTATTGCGAAGGAGGTTCCGCAATCAAATGGTACCCGTGAGCAATTTCATGGGGTCAAGTACTTGTGAAATTGGTCCCCTTATGATATAACTTCTTCATATGGTCTCCAACAGGTTTATTCATGGAGATAGAAACACCCAACGACCCTAGTATCCATGATTCATGGACCTTCTTTCCAAATTAAGGTGCTCGTTAGACGATTACTTGGAGAACGACACTTAAGGACTCCATTGGTCAAGAGGATGGGAAGTTGGGCTCACCGCACCCTTAGGGGGGGGGATTATTGCATATTCCAAGACTCTCATATAGATTTAATTCATGTTCATATTTTAGTCCATCCTTGGTTTATTCCCGAAGAGTGTGTCCACAGGCTTCCCCTAGTTCATAGGATCATCATAGGAATACATGGATTTGATGCTACGGATGTAATTCTGACTTAATCCATAAAATAAGTCACTCTAGAGTTTATCATCATCTAGGGGGGATAGAAGGTGATTGGATGTTGGGATCAGATCCATAATATGGGCTTCCTACGTATCCTCAGGATAGGAATCAGAACCCATGTAGTTCAGAAAACTTGGGGATTACACATGGAAGCTACCCATTTTAGGGGACATTATTGGGTGGGCCCTTTTAGAAGGGAATTGTTTTTGATCTCGGGCCTTCAAGTATACATCCAACATATTCTGGTTTGAACAAGAATCATAGTTATCGTAGTTTATAATTGTATGGATGTTTTAATATTCACAAATCTATAAGACCACATGAGTCATGCTCGGTGTGAGAAATAAGAGGATGTGTGTTTCCTCTGGAATTGGGGATGAACTCGTTGATTTAAGGTTCAAACATTACAATCGGTTTCTAATGGTTTTGTTCGTAGAACCGAAAACATCTAATGATTCCATATCCATTTAGACCTACTTTCCAAAGGTAGGAACTCAATAGATGTGGACTAATGAGGCTTAGGAATTTGCATTGGTCGAGAGGATGGGAGGTCGGATTCATCACACCTTTTTTGAGGGGAATTATTGTATACTCCGGGACTCTCTTTATAGATTTAAGTTACGTTCATGAATCCTTATTACATTACCAAGTATAAAATGAGCTCTCATTTAGATCTGACAATCAATGATTAAATATGTAGGAAATCTAGAGAATCTTTTATATGTATTCGAGGTTCTTCATCGATAGAGAATCATCTATATTTGTTAGAGATTCTTAGTTAATGGTATCCTTCAATACATAAAAGTCTCTTGGTCATTATGATGACCATACTGGTTTTAGAGCCACTCAGTGGGGCACTTGAAGTTTATTGTCGTTCAGAAGGACATGGATTATTTCAGAGTTGGGATCGTACCCGCAGATGGGATACCTACCTATCCTTTGTTTAGAAAAGGAATCAGAACCCACGTAGTTCGAGTAAGGAAGTATGATGTTTATGATTGATGGATCAAAGAAATATGTCATAATTACTTTTACACTCTAATCTCACATGAGTCATGCTCGGTGTGAGAAACAAGAGGTATTGGTAAAACCAAACAATTGTGTCATGAAATATGCAATCATAAGAAATGAGGTGAGGCTTATGTATGTATGACTGCCCAAACAGATGAAGATTACGATTTACTTCAGGGAAGAAATCGAGGAACAGGGTCCATAAAGGTATATATACTTTATGGAGATTTGATACTCTAATCTTGGGGCTTACTCCTAAGGAAGATTCCCAATTTTGGAGGGGAATTATGATTGAGTTTTACTCTTGAGAAGGAATCCCAGATCAAAAGTAAATTAGGACTGGTTAAGAGAAATTAAGACTTTGAGACTGGGGCTTACTCCTTAAAAGAAAGCCCAGGTTAAGAGAACCATGGTTGGGGCTTACTTCTAAGGAGGATGCCCAAATTAATGAGGACTTTTGAGACTGGGGATTACTCCTAAAAAATAATCCCAGTTTGAGGATTCTCTCATCATAAAGGATGAGGTTGAATGAATGAACTCTCTAACTTTAGTGACATAAAGATGTGTAAGTCACTAGGTTTTGAGAGATGTTCTGCGGAATTCCTTTCAGATAAGGAAGTCAATCAAGAAAACGTGTCATAAATGGATTTGAAGAGTGTCTTGAAGACTGAATCTTTAATAGGAGAGGTGGAATGTCATAAGAGAGGTCAAATGGGTAGGGAGGGCACCCAAAAATAGAAGGGCGCACAAGTCCTGGTGGGCGCGCAGGTATTGTGTGGGCGTGCAAGTCTTGGTCGTGCAAATATACTTGCACGACACCTATATACTTGGGTGACGGTTAACTAGTAGGGTAATACTTGGGTGATCCTTTACCAAAGCCTTTAGAATTATCCCAAGGTACTTCTAGAAGAGTGGCGCGCAAGTTTCAATGAGTAGGTAAGGAGGCGCGCAAGTGTGTCCATTTCCCTTAAGGGTAAAACACTTCGGCACACAAGTGTTAGTGAATTCTAACACTTAGACCTTATTCCTCTTGTTTAGACCTTCCATTCTAGGTAAAGAATTACCTTAGAAGTTTTCGGAAGACCTGAAGAAGAGACTTGGGCGTTCAGAGCTCTGTATGTGAATTCTGGAAAAAATACTCTCGAAATGGGGGGCCCACCAGGGGTATTTTTAGGCTGGAGAAGACCCTGGGCAGTTCTCAAAGGGGGTGCAGAAGTCACTTGCGCGACCATTAGGCGGCGCGCAAGTATACTTGCGTGAAAGTGAGGGAACTTGCGCGAACCAAGTGTATTTGACTCCTTGTTCATACCTTTGTCGATTTTTGATGTTTTCTTCAAAGGATGAATCAATTTGTGCTAAGGCATTTGCCTTTCCATTATTTTAGATAATGTGACGAAAAGGAGCGTAAAAAAAAGTCCCCCCTTAGAGTTGGATCCAAAAGAATAAGGATGTGACTCTGAGGAAAAGAAGAAAACCAAAGGGAAAGAGGTGCACAAGTGTTCAGCGCTCAACACTCATCATGCAGGTGCGAGTCACGTAGGGCTAGAGCGTGCTGGATTTTAGGCACGCAGGTGGGCAGCCTGGCCTATAAATATGCGACCATTTGTCGCGCATAGAATTGACTTCCAGATTTTCGAGCTCTCTCTGCGCAGGTCACCTTCACCGTGCAAGTTTCTCTTTTTTACGCTTTTCTTCGCTGTCACGCTGCTTTCAAGGTATCTGGACTTGCGCGGTGATACCTGCCTACCAAAAACTTGCGCGGCATATTAATACTTGTGCAACACATCCACACTTGCGTGCCAAGATTAGACTTGCGTGCCTTAATTCCTTTGCCATTTTTTTCGAATTCATTCACAAATTTTATGAAAAATAAACCCATTTAAGAGTTAATTTATTCAACTTTTGTGCAGATTCAATGGCTCTCAAGAGAATCGAAATGGTTGATAAACTGGAAAGAAAGAAACTTAATGATATGATGAGCATCATTGTCCATGATTACTATACTGTCTGCGACATCACTCTCCCATATTTGGATAAGTATTGGAAGAACTATCATTGTGACTTCCCCCAAAGAATTTATTTTCATTTGTATGGATATGGTCATATGCGAGAAGTTACTATTCCAGAAGCAAAGAACTATCTCCCATTTTTGTGGTTTCAGAATTACACCAACTTTGCTTCAGCAAATATCTCATATGGAGGAGGATTTATAAATGCTGGAATAGTGGAGAAGGCCCACATGATGCATCATAGCCCCTGTACGCCAGATATGAAACCTCATAAGCCTGAACTACACCACATTGTCATCCTTAAATCTTCCAAAATGCTCAGATGGATCAATCCAAAGGTTGGAAGAAAAGTTGGGACTTCCATCCTGGGGGAGGTGTGAAGCCAACTTGGATGTGGGAATACTGGGTGCGACAAACCTGTGCAGATTTTGTCGAGGATTTGAAAGGAGTGGAGATATACAAAGCTGTCTGGGTTGGGCAAACATATGTTTATAGAAATGATAACTTCGTGCCGGAGATACTCAGTCACTAGAGCCCAGAAACCAATTCTTTCCATAGGAATCATGGAGAAGTAGGCATCAGTCTGTGGGATGTCCACAGGATCTCAGGGGATCCAATTTTGGGCGACATGTATGATGAATTCATTCCTCCCAAGGTGACTTGGAATGATTCGGAGAAGACTCCTACTTTGGCTCGGGAATTATTTAAAATCTTCCACAGGATCAAGTGTTCAGATACCTACTTAACTCATTCTAGAAAGGATATTCATCCAGATTAGTGGATGAATATATTTCTTATTGAGAAGAAAGAGAAGGATCCAAAGGAGAAGGAACCGAAGGAGAAAGGATCTAAGAAAAAGAAATCCAAGGATAAGAGGCCCACCCGTCCTACCACCTGCCCAAAAACTGAGAAGAGGGGTGCTCCTGGCACATTCTGGACAACTCTAGAAGCAGGAGAGTTTGAGAAATGGGGATATGAGGTGAATCAAAGGATCCCAAAGAAGAATTGTCTGGCATGCTTCTTGGCTTTGTGGCTCAACGTTTATCTCCTACCAGTCAGGGACTCGAAGGGAGGCATCAGGCTAGGGACCTTCGTTATTGCGACAAAGTTGGATGAGGAAAAAATGGTTGGGTTGGCTAGCCCCATTTTAGAAAAGATTCACAGGATTTTACTTCATGTCTTCATGGGTAAATCTACTTTGAGAATATTGGGACCATTCCAAGTTTTATGGGGATGGATCGCCACTCACTTCAAGACTTATAATGTATATAATGGAGTACAAATTCCTGGAAGTTCTTTCAGGCCATCAATGCAAGCATTCTATGGAATTTCTCCATTATATCTTAATGCTTGTGACATGAAAGTGAGGCTGAGCATGTTTAAGGAATTCAACTTCTTTCCCTATGGAAATCCTCCAACCAGGTGGTTTGTTGATGATAGAACATACCACTTGGATTTGAGGGCATACATGCTGGCCTATAGAGATGGTGTGCTGGTCGCCAGGATTGACGAAGAGATTATATGTGAGGCCTATGCTCCATATAGATTTTCACACCAATTAAAGTGTTTGCAATAGATTGCTGTATCTCCCCCTGTACATGTCAAGTTAGAGCAACATCCGATGGTTTCTTGGCAATTGTGGTTGCTGACATCTAGGGATAAGACTGGGGCGGTGTTTGATCTACCAGTTGAAAGAGCGACACATAACTTGACTACATGGTATGCCGAGCACTGGTTAAAATCATACCCTAAAGGGGTGCTGAATCACCCAGTTTATCAGGTGTGGAAAAGGAAGAGGACTGTAGAGAAAGAAACCCTTCCTCATGAAGGTGATGCTTCCCCACCTGAAGCTGATTCGCTAGATTCCTCCTCTAGGAATGATTCACCGGATTCCCATGATGGAGATGATAAGGCACAACAAGTGGAAAAGCGTCCTTGTGCCTGATATAATCCTCCTGTCAGAATCAAAAGACTCAATCCATCAACTCCTGGTGAGTTACTTCATTGGGGTACTTTAATCATTACTACTTTATAAAGTAATAAGTCTTATTTTCTTATTCTCTATCTATAGTTGCAGGATATGGGAAGAAATTGAAGTCGAAGATTGTAGGACCTTCCTCGCAGACTTCTGGTACACGCACTGAATATCTACGACCAGAGGCTATCTAGACATGGAAGAGTTTATACTGTGGTATTGAAACTGCCTGGCTGGATTTATTCGAGGGGCTGAAACTCCCTGGAATAAGGACTTTTCTCACTTCTACCGATATTAATTTCGAAGATATCCCTGATGAAGTGCGAGATTATATCAGAGAGTTGGAAATGCTCATATATTCCACTGATGATTCCATTCCTATCACCAAGCGGGTGAAGGAAATGATAGATTGTGGCGCCCATGAGGGGACTGATGAGGAGTGGCATGATTACGTGGCCCCTAAAGATGTAAGTTTTCTTTCCTTATTTTCTTTAAAACTTGATTTCATTCAAATATTTTTTACTCAAGGAAGTTATTTTCATCATCTTGCATCTTGAAAAGAAAGGAACTAATGATGTTCCTTCACCACAGTATAGCCCTGGTGGTACTTCCATCGGGGCTGCTGCTAAATCTCCTCGCGAGTTGGGTGAGATATCTCCGGGCCAGCAGGACATGAATGAGGAGTTGGAAATGTCTTTCTATTCTCCCATTCAGGTACCTATAATGGAGACTGCCGACACTCCCAAAAATCCAAAGAAGCAAAGGCATAGGAGGAAGAAGTCCACAACTAAACGGTTCATCAATAGTGGTAAGTCCTTCGGATAATCATGAATTTTAAATCATGAAAAAGATTTCTCATTTTCCTTGGGATTGCAGGGGATTCTTCAATTTACCCTCTGAGGGAGAGGACTGATCCTCCTCTGAGAACCACAGAGGGTGATGTGGAACAATCGCAAATTCAGCCTGACTTGGCTGCTCCTGAAAAAGAGCCAGCATCTGTTCCCAGTATCCCTCCTGCTACTGTTGCAAGAAGAGAAGAACCCGCTTCTAGTAAGTTAACAATGCTTCATAAAATGTTGAATGAAACATCTACTGAATTCCATTCTATGATACTTCAGGTTCAACCCCTGCATTAGAGCTTTTGGCGGCTATTGCAACTAATGCCGCGATTTTATCTGAAGATGATGTCCGGGGTCAGGGACTACAAGATGAAGGTCACCAAAAAGGCACATCAAATGTTCCCACTGGTGAGACTAACCGGGATTCTAAGATGACATTAGATGAAATGATGGAACTCGGCGCATCTTTCGAAGATTTTATAAATCATGTTAAATTACCATGTAATTTAGAAGATTATGGATGTGAGTGTTATCCTTCATCCTATTAAGAATAAATTCTTATTAAATGTCTAATAATGATTGGTTCAAATGTGAAGTATTGTCTGAGAAAGCTGCTGAACTACCAATGCCTGAAGGGGGTACAAAAAACCCTACCATTGCAGATACATTAGCACAAGTGGATCTGAACCCAATAGAGCTTCCTCAAACTCATCTTGAAAATCCTATCGAAGCTAGAAAAGATAAGGAGGAACCTTATCATGTTGTTGATCTACCGTTGGGTAAGGAATAACAATATTTGTGATTGTGCGTAATTTGCAAGACAATCGATTCTTTTGTTATCCTTTGAAACTAACCAGAGCTTTCAATTAATTATGTAGGGCCATCAATTGCAGTGGCTAGATCTGGAGGTGAGGCTTCAGCCTTCACCCCAATGGGAATTGAAAGTTAAGAAGCTCAGGTCAGGGGGGGAGGAGCAGAAAAGGGCACTTCCCTAAGTGCATTAATCCCAGATTATACTCCCCCCTATAACAGTGACGTTGAATTGGACCCGGAAGTTCAAAAGGCGTTCCAATTTTCACAACGCAAGGCATGGCAGAATATATGGAAAATCATATCTGAAGTTCCTCTAGAGGAGCTTCCATCAAATATTCCCCGACTGTCATCCCTATTTGTCATATTGGGACTTGGCAGTTTTGGATATGAAAAGATCCATGCTGCGGTGAAACAGGTCATTTTCAGGAGGGAGCAGGAGAAAAAGTGTCGCGAAGATCTGACCAGGGTAAAACTGTTAGCCAATATTAGTGAATTTAAGGCTGAGGTATCCTGAGTTGAGGCTGACTATGCTGACAAGATGATAGAGCTGAAGCATAAGATCAAAGATAAAGTCATCCATCAAATGCACCTTCAACAACAGTTAGACGCTGTTACTGGGGAACTTGACCAACTCAATAATTCATTGGAGGGAGCTCAAACGAATGGTATGAAGGCCATCAAGGATGCCAAGAAAGCACTCCATCAGGCTGAAAAGAGTGAAGTTGGTCGAGTGCATGAGCTTCAAGTAGCTGCTGATGAAGCTCAGGATGCTGTTCATCAAGTGAAGACTTATGTTGACAGCCTCTTGTAATTTCTTAGAAAAGAGAAGAGACTCCAATCTGTGGATGTCCTTCTAATTCTTGTGCATCAAATGGAAAGAATGCTTTCATCTTCAATCACTTGTGCACGTATTTTCCTACTACCTGCTTTAGATTTTACCTAAACCAATGGGCCTAGTAAGCATAGTTTGATTTTTACTAGGATTATTATAAATAAACCTACAAACTTTGAATCTTTTAATTGCTCAATATTACCTAAATCATACAAAATGTATGTTTAGTGAGCTGGAACTTGACTTTTATTCAGAGTTCCCTTGTCTTTTGTGGGCAACGTCGGACATAAAAAGGCTAATGTTTAAGGTCAAAATAGATTTGACCGAATGGATTAAAAATTAACTCAATTCCTTGATAATTTGTTTGAAAACATATTACCACACTCAAGTATTAGGGAAAATATGTAAACTATGACTTAAGAAATTTTGAATCTGAGGAATGATATAAAAAAGGACTAAGAGGCATTAGAAGAAGTATTTTCCAAGAATGAAGTTACCATTATTTAACAAACCCGTTAGGGAGTTGAATTATGTAGGGCCACCTAAGGGCATTGACTGTATAGTCAAATAATAATATCTTTTGGATGACAGGTCCGTTATGTAGACTACTTATGCAAGGCCGCCTAAGGGCACGTGCTGCATAGTCTGGCAAAATAACTCTCAGAAATTTACTTTTATACTGCTAAAAAGACAGTGAAAGTTTATGGGGATTCAACTTTTCCAAAGTATAGAGTTTTCTGTATGGAAAGAGGTACTTGAATATGGAGAAGATATTTCCAAACAAGATTGTTTAAGAACTGGATGAATGTAACTCCTACGAAGGTCTGACCCAAACGTAGGTAAGGGAAAATATAAACCATAGACTTGAATATTTCCAGATAATGAAAAAGAGTATGAGACAAATATGTAAAGAATGGATATTTTTTCGGATCCCTAAATATCTTCGTTAAGACAACTAAGAACAAAATAAGGTTTTCGTCCTAAGAATGAAGTTACAATTATTTAACAAACCCGTTAGGGGGTTGAATTATGCAGGGCCGCCTAAGGGAATTGGCTGCATAGTCAAATAATAGCATCTTTTGGCTGAAAGGTCTGTTATGTAGACTTTTTATGCAAGGCTGCCTAAGGGAACGTGTTGCATAGTCAAGCAAAAGAATTCTCAGAATTTGGACATTTTTTGATTAGAAGTCAGAAAAAGGGTTATGAAGATCTGAAAATATTTAAGGTTAGGATTATGACACATAAAAATGGTTATTATTCAATGTATGTAAAGATACATAGATCAACGCTAACCATAATTACGTTATGACTGGGTCCTGAATTGAAATGTTGGACTTCACTACATATCCCATAAGGATGGGAATCAAGCCATACGTAGTTCTTGAAATATAGTTTAATGTCATGTGGGACTAAAGTATGAGAGATCTTAGTTTAGGGTCATAGAGCTCAGACCATTATAATAAATACACAGTGTGTGTTTTTATGAGGACTTTTTAGCCAAAGGACTGAAAGTGGAATTTGGGGTTAGGCCCAAAAGACTTGGGGATGGATTCAAGGGACACTCGAACGTTCCTACGTATCCCATAAGGATGGGAATCAAGACCACATAGTTCTAGAAATACCCTATGTACATATTTGGTTTGTACATGTGAAGGGTGAAAGGGGACTTTAGTGCAATTATGGTTTGACCCAAAATAAAAGGTTCGGGCATTGCCATGTATGCACGTAGTCTTTGAAATAAAAAATGATTGGAGATCAATGTAAATAATGATTTCCTCTCAGGTGAGGGTATCAAAGAATGTTGTAGTTTATTATCATACCGGACAAAAAAATGTTATACAGTTTAACATCATATATCAAGGAAGAAGTTGAATCAATGTAAAGATATTGATTCTGGGGGTGGTTTCACAAATCAACATCGTATGAGATGGAGGTGAACCGATGTGAAGAGATTGGTTTTGGGCTTGAACCTTGGGAGGTTGCCTACGTACCCAGCCTGGAATGCAAGGATCAAAGTCCGCGTAGTTCAATTAAATAATGAATTAGTGATCAAGTTGTTCTTTGGGGACAACGACCTAAAAAATGATGTTGGTACTTACGCGTGGTTAGTGGACCAAAGAGGGTTTTATGGTTGAAATTTTCTCTAAGATCACATGAGTCATACTCGGTGTGAGAACCAAGAGGTAACAACAACCTTAACGATGCATGACTTAATTTCATGTAGGACATATAAAGGGACTATGCAGTTTAAAGTCTTGTAGTTAGGACTATTGGTGCTGCACAGTTTAGTGTCATGTAACAGGGACAAAAATATAGTTTAACGTCATGTAGGACGTATTAAGGGATTTATATACAGTTTAGTGTCATGTAGTTAGGATGATGGGGACAATACAGTTTAATGTCACATTGGACAAAAAGAGGACTATGCAGTTTAATGTCATGCAGTAAGGACAAACGAGAACACATTTTAACGTCATGTTGGACATATTAGGGACTTTTTCACAGTTTAACGTCATGTTGGATGAAAAAAACGGACGATACAGTTTAATGTCTTGTTGGACATAAGTGCCAATAGTTTAAAGTCATATGCATGGACCCTTGATGGTGCAGTTTAACGTCGTGCTGGACGTAAGGGACATGAAAATAGTTTAAGGTCATATTCTTGGATGTAGATGGTGCAGTTTAACGCCTTGCTGGACATAAGAGACTTCTGTACAATTTAATGTCATGTAGTTAGGACATCATAGTTTAACGTCGTGTGGGATGAAAGTAATAAAAATAGTTTAAGGTCATATGTATGGACCGTAGCAATGTATTTTGTGTTTATACAAAATACTTCTTCAGAAATCTGGCATTGGTTAGAGTAGTGATGAGTTCTCCATCCATTGAGATTAATGAATATGCTCCATTAGAGAAGACCTTATGTATTGAATAAGGTCCTTCCCATTTTGTCTCAAGCTTGGGAGGTTTCTTTCCTGGTATCATTGGAGTTCTGAGAACCAATACCAGTTATCCCTGAATGAATGAACGAAGATGAATGTTTTTGTTGAATGATCATGCTATTCGATTCAAATAAACTTCCAAGTGGTGCAGTGTGAACAATCTTGTCTCATCTAACCGTTCCAATTCATCCAATCTCTTTTGAGACTGTTCATCTGTAGATGACTGATCACAAATAGCTACTCTGAGCAAGGGTAGTTGAAATTCAATGGGGAAGACTGCTTTCTTTCCATATACCAATGAATATGGAGTTGACCGTGTTGCAGTGCGGGTGGTGGTCCGATAAGCCCATAAAGCATGAAAGAGTTTATCAGGCCACAACTTCTTATCTTTATCCACTATCTTTTGCAGTATGTTTGAAAGAGTCTTGTTGAAGGCTTCTATCTGGCCATTGGCTGCTGCATGATACCGAGATTAATGGTTGGATTTGATGTTGTATTCTTGATACAACTTCTTCATCTCGGATGAACATAAGTTGGTTCCATTGTTTGTAAATTTGGTTTGAGGGACACCAAATCTGGTAATGATGTTAGACTTGATGAAGATAAAAATGATTTTAGAACTAACTTCTTTGAGAGGAATTGCCTCTGCCCATTTGGAAAAGAATTCAGTAGCAGTATGAATATACTTAAACTGCTTGGACGTAGATGAAGGGTAAGGTCCCACCACATCCATTCCCCATGTGGAAAATGGCCATGAGTACTTAGCTATATAAAGAAACTATGGAGGTTGATGAATGAAATTGGCATGTATTTGGCATGAATGACACTTCTGTGTGAAATCAACACAATCTTGTATCATTGAAGGCCAAAAGTAACCAAGCCTTCGTATCTGATCAGACAGTCTATGTCCAGACTGGTGGGCACCACAGACTCCTGCATACACTTCTTTCATGATAGCCATTGTTTCTTCACCATCAATGCATCTGAAGAGAACTCCATCAAAACCACGCTTGTAGAGAATTTTCTCTAGGTGATATGGGCTATCATAAAGAGTAAAATTTACCACAGGTCGCCAGATTTATTATTTCCCGGCTCTTTCAGGTGGAAGTGTTCCATTTTGAAGGTATTTCCTGATAGGTGTCATCCATCCTATAATATGACCATACGGTTCAGGAATGGGACTAATTTCATCGATCTCCTCTGTTTTGGTTCGAACATAAGGTGAAATTTTATGATGGTGGGCAATACTGATGGTTGTTTTGTCCCGATTTGGATCTGCCAAAGCTGTGGCTATATTAGCCAGTGCATCAGCTTGAGCATTTTGTGATCGCGGGACATAAGAAAATGTCGGTTCCATGGGAAATTATGCCATTAACTCTCTGATGTAATCATAAAAAGGGATCAATTCTTATTTTCTGATTGCATAATCCCCATTGACTTGTTTGATTACCAGGTCTGAATCACCTTTCACCCTTAAGTGATTCACTTGTGCTTGAAGCACTAACTCTAATCATGCGATGAGGGCATGGTATTCTGCTTCATTATTGGTACCAAATTCCCACAATAAGAAGGAATAATGTAACACTGCCTTTTCCAAGGAAATAAGAATAACTCATAATCCAACCTTGTTGAATTTAGGATCTTCCATTTTCTTCCCTGTTGGACTTCTGGAAGCACCATCAAAATAAATTTCCCATACATGAGGACTATCCTGAATAGAGAAGACTTCCTCATCAAGGAGTTCAATATCTGAATATGTATCTTCCACTGAAGGATGTTCAGCAAGGAACTTAGCTAGAGCTTGGCCCTTTATTGCCTTTTGAGACACATACTGAATGTCGAATTGCTACAAAATAACTTCCCATCTTTACAGACGTCCTGTAAGCATTGGACGACTAAAGATGAATTTTAGCGGGTTATTGCGGGATACCAATTGGACCTTGTGATGTTGCAGGTAGTGTCTCAACTTATGAACTGCAAATATTAATTCCAGGTAGCACTTCTCAATATTTGAATACCGGGTTTCTGCTTCAAGCATAGTCCGACTGAGATAGTAGAGGCTGTTTTTATTCCCAGCATCATTCTTCTGATCAAGAAAGGCACCCAATGATCACTCTAAGGCTGTCACATAGAGGATAAGCGGTCTTCCTTCAATAGGTGGCATATGTACCGGTGGACTCAAGAGTTATTTCTTGAGAATATCGAATGCCTCTTGACATTCTTCAGTCCACTGGTAAGTGACTCCCTTCTTCATCAATCTGGTTAAGGGTAAACTTTTCCCTGCCAAATTGGCAATGAAACGCCAAATATAGGCTAAGTGTCCTTGAATTCCTCTCAATTATTTCAAATTTCGATGAGGTTACATACCAAGGATTGACTTGGTCTTCTCAAGATTGACTTTGATACCACGATGGCGTACAACAAAGCTGAGAAATTTCCCCGAGGTTACCCCAAAAGTACATTTTAAGGGGTTCATCTTAAAATTATGTTTCCGAAGTTTGTGGAATATGATTTCCAAATCATCCAAGTGATTGTAAAATTGTTTGGATTTGACCAAAAAATCGTCCACATAACATTCCACAAACTTCCCTAAAAAGGGTTTGAAGATACGATGCATGGCACGCTGATATGTTGCACCTGCATTCTTTAGGCCAAAGGGCATTACCCAATAGCAAAACACACCCTAAGGGGATCTAAAAGCTATAGATTCCTCATCTTCTAGATCCATTCAGATTTGATTATATCTGAAATATCCATCCATGAAGGAAATTACTTCATAGCCAGCTGTTGCATCGATTAAAACTTCTGTAATCGGAACTGGAAAATCATCCTTAGGACAATGCCGATTAAGATCTCTGAAATCAATGCAAACTCTAATTTTCCCATTCTTCTTTTTCATTGGGAAAATATTAGCCAAACACTTGGGATATTGAACTTCTGTGACGAAGTTAGATTTGATAAGCTTATCCACTCCAACCTCAATTTTGGAAGCATAGGTTGGGTGTGTTCTTCTAGCAGCTTGTTTGAATCCTCGATGTTCTTCTGGCAAACCCAAATGATGAGTGGAAACATCAGGATCAAGCCATAGAATTTTTGTATAGTTCCAAGAAAATATATCTTGATTTTGATTTAGAAAGGAAATATACATATATTTCTCTACAAGATTCATGGACACACTGATTAAAGTGGGGCGTGGATCTTATTTTGTACCCAGATTTATTTTTCTGAGTTCATCCACGGTGGTAGAGATACCTTCTTCAAATGCTGGAGGACCATCCCCGAGATCTTCCTCTTCTTCTTCAACATGTGTTATTTCCTCTGTTTCTACTTGCATAGTATATGATAAAGTATAATTTCCATGATCATAAGAGATGTTAAAATTTAAACATCTTTAAGAATAAGCTTCCATTTTTGACCCGATTGATGATGAAGGGTCTTACTTGGGAAATAAAGAGGTGATAATGGATTGAGAATCAACATCATCATTCACCTATGGAATTGATATAACTTCTTATGACCTGGTTGGCGAATTATAGACTTGTTGGATTTCAGCAGATGAAATGAAGACATCTCCATTTGAGCTTTCATCATTGCCTGGTGGATCACCAATTTCTCCCATGTTGTCTGGATCGATTGTCATAATTGACATTATGGATCTTTCCATAAGAGTATTTTGATTTGGGTCTATCCTGTCAATTTGACTAATAGGCAACACATAATCTATACTCGCATGTGCTAATGGGTTTACTGGAATCTTTTCCAAACCATAAGGAGCATTAACTTTGGTAATCTCCTTTGTTGTGGATTCCTCCTTTCCCTTCACGTGGTAGAATTCCACCTCAATGTATTGAGATTCACATGTCTTGAACGGGGCCTTATCACCATAAAATGTCCCAAAATGACCATCGAAACAATACTTGATACATTGATGGTATGATGAAGGGATAACCGCATGTTGATGTAGCCAGGGTCTTCCAAGAAAGATGTTGAAGGCTGAGTCTTGATCAACAACCATGAAATCTGAATTGGATACAAGATCTCCAAACTGAGTTCTGAGTGTAATCTCGTCCAGTGGTTCTTGTTCATTTTTATCATATCCTTGTAACATCATGGTATAAGGAGATAAATCAGATTCTGTGAGGCCCAATCGATGAAGTGTACGAATGGGAATGAGGTTGACTCCTAAACCATTATCAATGAATGATCTTTGGATTTATCCACCATTGAACTTTCCAGATAAGTACAAAGGTATAATATTCCCATTCACAACATCATCTTCATCTTCATCTATGAAAGATATCACTGCATGGAATTCCGCAGGATTATTCTCTATGTGGTAAAATTCAGCTGCAACAATTTCAGTTTCAAACTCCTAAGGACTTGACAAAGCCTTGATGAGTGCCTCTCGAAGATATTTTGATAGATTCAAAGCACCCAGAATTGATAACTTGGCTAGTAATTGGGCCAGGTGTTTCAATACATCATACTTTTGATCCATAGGTCTGCGTTTCCCAAAAGGAACATGTGGTTTAGCAGGTGCCTTGGAAGTTGATGCTTTGGAATTTGATGCATCTTGTATTAGGATAGGAGTTGGCAAAATTCCTGGTTTTGGAATATTAGACTGATTAGATCCATTTACTTGTTGAGAGGATGAAGGTGGAACCCCCAACCGATCCTCCAGAATAACTGTGCCAGGACTGAATTTGCTATTGGTGGAAGAACTTGCTTGTCATTGCTGAGATTGATGAAGGGCTCTACCACAAGTTTCTGCTGCACACACAGTTCTAGTAGGGGTGTAATTAGAATAGTGGTTTTTGGGATATCCACGTCTTCCTTTGTATCCCAGACCCCTGGAACTTCCTCTAATTCCTCTGTTTGATACAGGGAATTCAGGCTCATCGAAATCAAAACTACGACTAGCATAAGGATATGTTAAATGAATCATATTAATAGAACCAAAGATTAACTCTTCATCCAATGAAGACTCTGCATGACTAGACAATTTAGGCTATACCGTTTGGTGGGGCGGTGCCTGTTGCTTTGAAGTAGATGGCATGAAATCTGCCAGAGTCAAAGACAGCTTAAACTTTGACACATACTCATATCCTTCTGATTGTTCCTCTTTCATGGAATTGTTCCGTTTCTTTGAGGATTTTCCCTTTGATGAAGAGGGTTTTGCTGCGGCATTTATGGCAGAAGGCACAATTGGTTTCTTCAATTGTGTTCGCAAAATAGCATGAGTTCATTTGAACATCTTTCTGACCATCCAATCATCATATTTTTGTTCATTTTTGTTCTTAACTTCTTGTCACTCGCCATCCTCCTCTAGAACTGTAGTAGTAACACAAGCTACCTGAGATGAAGAACCTTTCAGTTTAACTTGTCCCAAATCGACCTTTTTTTGCAGTAGGTCCTTGAAAACAAAACACTCCTGAATGGGATGCCCCAACATTTGATGAAACGGGAAATAGTTGGGACCATCTTCATCCCCTTACTTTTTTGGCCTCTTGGGCCTTGGAAATTGAACCAATTTATTTTCTAGAGCCGAAATGAAATAACCAAGAACTTGTTCATTTCGTATAGAGTAAACTTTGCTTTTCAAATCCTCAAATTGTTTTTGTCTTTGATATCTTTGATCATATTGAAAAAACGACCTCTGTTGTTGGCACTCAGGAGGTGGATCCCTTTGAGAAGATGAAGGTTTTGAAGTAGAAGCAGGTACAGGTGCTTGTTTAAGCATAACTATAGCAGTTTCTACTTTACCCATTCTCCTTCCTGGAGCTGATGGAATTATACGAGCTTTATCCTTAGTCTTTATAAGAGAATCTTCTCTATTGAGCGATTGAAGTAATGTCTCAAAAACCTCCTATGTATTTCATAGGGATCAGTGGTGTGCGCAACTCATCACAAAAATTTTCCACACAGATTGGCAACAATTCCTCTTGAGGGAGTGCTAAGATTAGGGAATATGTTAATCCCTTCCAGCGAGTAATGAAACCTAAGACCCTTTCGTTCTCCCTTTTCTTACAGTTTTTAAGATCAAAAACTGTTGTCTTTGGCAAAGTTGAGCTGAACTAACGAAGGAATTGTTGAAGGATATCTTCCCATCCGGTAATTGATCGGGATTTCTAGCTTGTATACCAAACAAAATTTGGTCCTTTCAAGGTTCGCACGAAGCATCTGAGTTTCACTGCTTCTTGCTGTTCCGGAGTTCCCATCATAGGATTGCAACAAGACACGTAATGCATCAAATGCTGTTCAGGATCACCTGATCCATTGAAAATAGGGAATACAGGGTTCTCAAAACTTGATGGGGGAGGGATTGAATCTACCCATTCATGGTAATATTTATTTTCTGGTTGAACTTGTGCACACTTCCATTCTATAGTCTCTAACCAAGATGTTAATGACTCAATAGTAGTTATTAACTTTTGAGAAACATCCGGTTGAACTTGGACTTGGGAAGGTGCAATAATTAGAGTCTGGACAGGTATGTTGGCTGGTACTGCAACTAATGGTAGCACCACCGATTGTTGTTACACTTGACCCATAGGATTAGACCTATGAGGGTGTACTGATAGAGGAGGATATTCTTGATCCATCTCAGTAGCTGCAACAAACTATTTTGGATGACTGACTCTAGCATGCTTAGGAGGAAGACTACCCTGAAGTAGTTCTGCATTCATCTTTCTTAATTCCTTCATTTATTCCTCCTGTTACACAAAACTTTGCTCTAGTGAGAGCTATTGGCCTTCTCCATAGGAAGGGTATGTAACCTAATTCTTTACTTTCCCCTTGTTGGATCCTTTTCGGAGAGAGGGAAGTGAATTACTTGAAGGATTACCTAGATTCTGGGTAATCCTTTGATTTCGTGTATGCACACCTTCTTCATCTGTGCGTACAACTTCTTGAGTAGGAACCTCTTCATCTGATCCCTCTGAGTGAGCCTCATCTAGTGGATCAACAACAATGACATTGATGACATTAATTGATGCATAATGCATTGCATCCCTTCTATCAGCATTCCTGCAATATTGTCTTCATCCATGTCTTTGATGAGACATTTCCTTTTGTTGATTTGATCCCTCAGGAACTTCTTGGCGAACCGTAATTTAGAGAGAATATCCTGATAATTTGGATCTTCGTTCTTCCTATGGATTCTTCCCTAATGGAGAGAAGAATGACTTTGTTTGAGGGAGGAATTGAGGATTTGAAAAAGTCCCCAGTCCAGTGGACTGGGGCTGTTCCTGCTGTTCCTGCTCAACTCCTCGAATCCTATTTGTTGATTCCGAGGGTTGGGTTAAAAGATTCTTATCTGGAAAGATGGGGTGGCTCTTGAAATGATATGTCTGATACTTTCTTAAAATCTCTCATGATCTTTCGGACCTTAGTCCGGAAATTAGCTGGATGCATCAATCGACATCCACTTTTATCACCCGGTTCAAAAGACCGTTGGATTATTTATGACACTTATGTCACTTGATGATGTGCTTGCTCCATACGAGAGGCCTGTTCAATATTCTCGTTTGCTTGATGCAGGAGTAATTCAACAACTTTTTCTCTGTATTCTTGACTTTGAGAAGATCTAGTTGAGGCCTGTTCTTGGGAAAGCCTTTGATTTCGCACAAAACCAGCCAGATATGGCCAATTCTGGGAGATAACATTGCATGAAACCACCTTTGGTGGGCTTTTTTGATTGGAGAGTACAGTGAAATGTAGTGCTCCATGACCACCCCATCCTCTGACATGAATACCAGATAGGGAATTGGCAATTAACTGGCGCAATCTTCTTAGTGCGCCAAGGCATGAACGTTGAAGGGCTCTCTGCTGCTTTTCAGCCTTTGGATATCGAGAGACTGATAGAGATGCCAAGTCAATTTGATGTTGTAACCCTTCTATTATCTTGATATTATTTTCATATTCATCATAAGATAATACTTTATTTTTCAACTAACAAAGAGTTTTCCACATGTTGAGACGAATTTCATCAATCCCATCTTCCGTCAACATCTCTGGAATGTCATACTGAGAGTCATCCAAAGGCCAAAACATGACTGGAACTTCACCTTTCGCCAGTTGTTTTCTCATATTCAGCACTTCCTCTTTATCATTCAATGAAGATTATTCTACCTGATTTGACCAGAGCTGGTGCTTCTTTGTTGCTTCATCAGATTCAACATGATTGGTAGAGAATTCACTGATCAAACTAGAAGATGAATGACCCGAGGGTGGTTTGGAGAATGACCTACACCCCGGGCTATCTTCTGATCGAGAAAGTATTTCACCTGCTTGTGATGAAGTATCAGAAATGACTGGTTTCGCATTTGCAAGTGCCTCAAGATAAGAGGGCTTTCTCAGAACTACATTGTCCACTGGAGTATTTTTCGGGCAATGTGAATCACTTCTATGGAGAGGACTTTCGTAGTGAAATTCATCATCATGGGGAGGACCAACATGGTGGGTTACAACAAAAGATTAGATCCCTTTCTCCTTGGTCTTCTGGCCACACAGAGGGTTATTGTAGCTCTCATCTGAATATGAAACTTCAAGATTGACCGAACTATCATGAAGCAAGCCTTCGTGAGGAAGTGTCTGTTGAAGACCTTAGGAATTAATGTTCCCACTATTGGGAAATGAGGGAGTAGAATCTTGGATTCCAATAGATAACTGTCTGAGGGATTCAAGAACTCCAGCATCGAGCAAGGACTTGTTACAGATTGGATCTTGATTTCTTGACTGTGTTGGGCAGGTCTTCTTCTTAGATTCCTTCTTACTCGCCTTGGAAATCACTTTTTGACGAAAGTGGCTACTCTGAGCAGGTGTATGTGCCTGATCAGGAGAGATGGCCAGGTTAGCCTGACAATATCCACTCAAATCAGGTGTATGTACCTGACTTGGTTGTCCGTATGATATGGGGGAGTATGTCCCACAACCCTCTTGGACTAGAACCGAGGTGTATATCTACTCTGGAGTGATCTATTGATGATTCACTCCACTGGTAGGGATATATTTTCATTTCTTTCCCTATGATGCTGCTGAGGCTATTATAATATCTTGGCAGGCATCCAGAATATGAGCAGGTATTTTCTTCTGCTCTTTCACCATTGATAGAATATTCTTGGTGACTTCAGCTGCCAGAACGGGGATATATGTCCATTCCGTGCTTGGAGTAGGTGTGTGTTCTTGCTCTTGTCCTCCTTTTCTTGTCAGTGAATCCTGTCAGTACTCAAGTGTGGGGGCAGATAATTGAGTCTGCCTCCTGTTTGTCGCCAGAGCTTTCCGACTGACTTCTCCGAGTGCTACCAAGCGAGACTATTGGTAGGCTTGATCAATACTAGCAGGTGTATGTGCCTACTGATTGCACTCCGCCAAATGTGGTTGACAAACTTCCTTCAACACTGATAGATGAGGCTGCTAGCAGGATTGATGAGTGTAAGAAGGTGTATGTGCCTGTTTACCAGTGGTCAACACATTGGGTAGGCGGGCTCCATTATATTTAGTCAAAAGAGCCTATTGACTAGCTGATGATTCATAAATAGGTGTGTGTTCCTGTCTATAGTACTCCACCAGAATTTCCTGGCGGTATTGGCGTGCTGCTGCCAGATGAGTCTACTGGAAAACGTAATTAAAACGGATGGGTGTATGTGCCCGCTCGTTGCTTGCCACCAAGTTAGGTTGGTGGACTTCTCTAGAGATGTCAGAGATGAGAACCTGCTCACTGTTAACCGGATTTTGTCTCTGGCGATTTATCTTTCCTGCTCGGGTTCGAGGAACCTGAGCTGAATGCCTGGATACGATACCCTCATCATGTTGAGGGTGCACTGCCGCACGAGTCTGGCAGCAATTGTTGATGGGACCCCTCGGGAAGGACTCCTGTCTCCTTGAATTAAGGCCCTGAGGGGCCTTCTCATTCACCTCCCTAGAATATGAGAGGGACTGGGGATTGCATTCCGGGGATAAAGAACTGAAACGATTGGAGACGTTGGTTGGAACCACCTGCTTCTTAATCATTGGTCGTCGTTGTCCGGACGACCGATGTGAGTTGTTCACTTGGAGGGCTTGTCGGGAAGCCTCCAGAGTTGGAATGGTACCATGTTGATGGTACTCCTTAACCAACACATTTGATACCTAGCGTTGAAGACGCTGAGTAGGTGATGTCGTCCTCAGAGCAGACGACAATCCAGTAGGAGTAGCAACAGTGGCATTTGCAGTAGTGGTATTCACAGGTGTGAATTTGAGAGAAGCCATTTTGGTAATGCAGATGATCTTGGAAAAGAGTTCCTGTTTGATATAACAGGCGTAATCAAGATAATTCTGGCCACTACATCTTTTGGATAAACACATATGTTATTGATTGTCTTGTTGTCCCTCTCATTGAGTTTTAAATAGGGGCCTAACAAGTAGGTAAACTATCATTTTAACTTGGTTAAGGATTCACATCAGGTTCACCATTTTTTTTGTTTCCTCTGGAATTGGGGATGACCTCGTTGATTTAAAGTTCAAACATTATAATCGGTTTCTAACGGGGTTGTTCGTAGAACCGGAAACATCCAATGATTCCATATCCATTTGGACCTACTTTCCAAAGTTAGGCGCTCATTAGTTGTGGAATGATGAGGCTTAGGAATTCTCATTGGTCGAGAGGATGGGAGGCCAGACTCATCACACCTTTTTTGAGGGGAATTATTGTATACTCCGGGACTCTCTTTATAGATTTAACTTATGTTCATGAATCCTTATTACAATACCAAGTATAAAATGAGCATTCCTTTAGATCTGACAATCAATGATTAAATATGTAGGAAATTTAGAGAATCTTTTATATGTATTCGATGTTCTTCATCGATAGAGAATCATATGTATTTGTTAGAGATTCTTAGTCAATGATATCCTTCAATACATAAAAGTATCTTGGTCATTATGATGACCATACTGGTTTTAAAGCCACTCAGTGGGGCACTTGAAGTTTATTGTCCTTCAGAAGGACATGTATTATTTCAGAGTTGGGACAGAACCTTCATATGGGCTACCTACATATCCTTTGTTTAGAAAAGGAATCAGAACCCACATAGTCTGAGTAAGGGAGTATGATGTTTATGATTGATGGATCAAAGAAAGATGTCATAATTACTTTTACACTCTAAGATCACGTGAGTCATGCTCGGTGTGAGAAACAAGAGGTATTGGTAAAACCAGACAATTGTGTCATGAAATATGAAATCATAAGAAATGATGTGGGGCATATGTATGTATGACTGCCCAAATAGATGAAGATTAAGATTTACTTCAGGGAAGAAATCCAAGAACAGAGACCATAAAGGCATATGTACTTTATGGATATTTGAATACTCTAATCTTGGGGCATACTCCTAAGGAAGATTCCCAAGTTAGGAGGGGACTTATGATTGAGTTTTACTCCTGAGAATGAAGCCCAGATCAAAAGTAAATTAGGACTGGTTAAGAGAAATTAAGACTTTGAGACTGGGGCTTACTCCTGAAAAGGAATCCCAGGTTAAGAGAACCATGGTTGGGGATTACTACTAAGGAAGATGCCCAAATTAATGAGGACTTTTGAGACTGGGGCTTACTCCTAAAAAAGAAGCCCAGGTTGAGGATTCTATCATCTTAAAGGATGAGGTTGAATGAATGAACTATCTAACTTTAGTGACATAAAGATGTGTAAATGACTAGATTTTGAGAGATGTTTCACGGAATTCCTTTCAGATAAGGAAGTAAATCAAGAAAAAATTTCATAAATGGATTTGAAGAGTGTCTTGAAGACTGAATCTTGAATAGGAGAGGTGGAATGGCATAAGAGAGGTGAAATGGGCAGGAAGGGAACCCAAAAATAGAAGGGCGCGCAAGTCCTGGTGGGCGCACAGGTATTGTGTGGGCGCACAAGTCTTGGTCGCTCAAGTATACTTGCATGACAACTATATACTTGGGTGACAGTTAACCAGTAGGGTAATACTTGGGTGATCCTTGACCAAAGCCTTTATAATTATCCCGAGGTACTTCCAGAAGAGTGGCACGCAAGTTTCAATGAGTAGGTAAGGAGGTGCGCAAGTGTGTCCATTTCCCTTAAGGGTAGAACACTTTGGCACGCAAGTGTTAGTGAATTCAAACACTTAGACCATATTCCTCTTGTTTAGACCTTCCATTTTAGGTAAATAATTACCTTAGAAGTGTTCAGAAGACCTGAAGAAGAGACTTGGGCGTTCACAGCTCTGTATGTGAATTCTGGAAAAAATCCTCTCGAAATGGGGGGCCCACCAGGGGTATTTATAGGCTGGAGAAGACCCTGGGTGGTTTTCAAAGAGGGTGCACAAGTCACTTGCGCGACCATTAGGTGGCGTGCAAGTGTACTTGCGTGACATTGAGGGAACTTGCACGACCCAAGGGTATTTGACTCCTTGTTCATGCCTTTTTTGATTTTTGATGTTTTCTTCAAAGGGTGAATCAATTTATGCTAATGCTTTTACCTTTCCATTCTTTTAGACAATGTGGAAAAAAGGAGCATCAACAATGCGAGAGATAAAACCAACCACACACTTCCTATCCTACTAATGTGAGTGGGCCGACCTATGGTGGAAGAGGCCAGGGTGACCGTGGATGAGGGCGCGGAGCGATGAACCTTTTAATGTGGGAAGAAATTAGGGGTCATGTGGCTCAACCCTTTAAATATTATGGAATTACCTCAGTGGGAGTTCCTTGGAATGCATTCTGGGAAAGGGGAGGTTTGTAAAATCTCATCAGAAGGAGAAGAGAACGTTACTCCTTCGACTGATCACCATTCCTCATTACATGGAGAAGCAAGTGATCAACCTTAATCCCTAGAATGAGGAGGTTCACGTCAGCATCCCAAGGTTAGACTTCGGGTTACCATGGGAATGTAGACTTACAGACATCCCTGGAGTCCGAACCATTGTGGGGAGAGACTTCATGACTCCACTTACCATGGGTATGTTGACTCAAAGGGGTGCGCTGATACACCTGATGATCTAATCATACGGGTCCAGTGGCTTTGGAGGAGGCTTTGGCCTGATGCCAGGGGACTGGTTCATGGAGAGGCTATAGAGGATTGGACGGTAATAGAGGGGCGAGATTGGAGCTGGAGGAATGAATACCCAAAGACACCCCATTCAGTGCACTATTTTCTTATGAGGGATGGGGGGAGCTCCGCATACCATAGTGGTATTCAGGTAGAGGGGTCTTCCATTTTTCGAAGCACTACACGGGTTTGGGCATGGACCACCACACACCATAGTGGTACATGGTCCATAATGTGGTCTATCACACCGCTTTGGGTTCCATCTGTGTACTGATGTAGTATGTGGTGCCGGGTTAAATCCACATAGTGATACACTACATGGAGCGCCATGTTGAAGGAGGGTCCTGGGGACTGTCGTTCGCGGGGAGTTCATCTGTGAGGAATATCTGGTTCTCAGTTTCACCAATAAAGTTCTCAATTCTCCCATTATTATTAATTTACTTTATTTTATGGTTTATGGATGGTTATACTTGTGGAAATGTGGTTTGCAATTCGGGCTTCACTGATGATTCGAGACTAAAGTTGGAATCTTCTCTGAATTATTTCTTCTAACCTCTTGGGTCTCCTCCATGATTTCTTCATTCGTACTTCCCAATTCCTTCTATGCTCATTTTATAGAGCATTGGGGAAATAATATATATAGAAATGAAGCACCATTTTTAGAATCCCATGAATAGATATCTTAAACCATGGAAGACACAATCAACTGGGGTTTGCAGAGACTGAGGTTCGTGAGTCATGGTTCATGAAACCTTGCCAATTTTCTTTGTCTGCGAACTACAGAGTTTGTGAGATGGTATGTGGATGGAATTCGCATGCTTCATTCCCTCATTGATGTAGTTCATGGGTGACTGGGTTTGCTGGCCATCACTCTGTGAGCTAGCGCCTCACGGGTCGTTACGTATACTGGTGGTTTGTGGTTCATTCGGTCTGCGAACCCTTCTCAGTGATGGTACGTGGTTCACTTAAAAACTCCTTGAGAAATTTAATTACTTCAAGTTTCACACAAAGTTTGCAACTCAATTTGAGTCCATTGTCTTTGTTAGAATTGTAGTAATGCTTTCTTCCTTCTCCAAAGTGATTGTGGGAGTATTTTCTTCCCTTGGTGAAGTTTTCAGGACCCTACAAATTCTACGCATCAGAATGGGGTCTGTTCAGAACGAAGATAATACTATTCTAATGTAAAAGCGGTCCTGAACTAAAATGGCTTATGATCGAATAGATAGGTCTGGTAGAAGGGGACCACGCCTATATATAGGGTCCCATGTCATTTTTCTTTTACTGTTTCTCATGGTAAAAAGTGCACTCGTCTCTCCCTCGGCTTTCTATGCCTTCGTGTACCGTCTCTTTTGTGAAATATGTACTTGCGAACCGCTTTGTACATCCTGAAAACCAAAATTTTCTCCATTTCTTATACTCGCAAATAAAATTTTTGGGTTTTGTGAATGGCGTTATGGAATTTAAAACTAAAATCTAGACCTCTGCATAGGAGAACACTATGTGTCTTGTGTGTCCCAAACAACGAGCTTGAACCGAAGAACTGAACTTTAAAACTTAATGATCCTAAGTTAAACTTTTGAACAAAAAAATTGAATATGGACATGGAGAGGCCTTGGTTAACAGTATTCATGTTCCATGAACCCTTCTATTTACTAGCCAACACTCTGTGGGTCAGCACATTGTAGTTGTTTCATATACCATGATTGTACGGGATGATCATCTCCACATATCTTGTAGTATGCGGGGATTTCTTCCATATATCATGTAGCACGTGGGATATAGCTACCATTTACTATTTCCATGAACAATATATAGATCCCCATTTAGATATATTTTAATTCCTTTAGCCATTTTGTGGCTTTTATACAACAATTTTTATTGGACTAACTTTTTGTGGGCTTTTTGGATATTTCTGTGTAGGCTACAATGGTTTTATCACAAGATTTGACAAAATAGACTAAGACAAGGGAAACCATGGTGGGGGACAATGAGAGACATATTTGATCCTACATTTTTCATCATGATAACTTCTTAAAATATATTCTCACTCCAGAGTTCCTAGCTTTCCCTTTTTCCGTACAATTTCCACTTTACGGCTTTGGTCTCCTTGATAACGTTCCTCTTCTATTGGCTAACCCCAACACCCCTCTCATTCTATTAGAAGAACCGCAAGGTCATGATCGAGCCAATATTCCCCCAGTAGGAGAAGTCATAGATACTACAATTTAGGAAAATGTGTTCATATTAGAAGACTCGGTGTGGACTCAGGGCGATCGCAGGTGTCGAAACACTGCCTGGAAACTAGTCGCATGAGAGTACCCATCTATTATTCACATTTCCTGAGAAAACCCCAATGGTGGGTGGGGCACCAAGTTGGACCTATGATCCATGGGATGATTCTCCAATGAATGGACCTAGGCGTTCTGGGTACATCAAACCTATTTAGAGTCCCCTGACCAGTTGGATGTGGTGAACTTATATTAGGCATCCTGGGTTTCTCAGTTTTCAGCTTTCTCCCCAGGTGAAATCCTTCCTGATCTGCTAATATGATGGTGTTAAATCACCAAAAACTTCCATTTTTCACATGGGGAGGTGGGAATTAGCTTATGATACATCCACCAACTTGGAGGAATCTTCATCCTTGGAGAGATGTATGACGAGTTTCTCCCAGCATCCGCTACTTGGGATAATACTGACCATGTGTCCCCATTGACAAGGAGCCTACTAGTTATGGTAGAGGGATCACTTGATCATCCCCTTTAGGCTCGCTTTCTTATCCCATTCAAGGCGTGGATAGGGTTATTCTTGTAGGAGAACAAACCTAATCCGAGAGATCGCCGTAGTCAAACTCATCAATCCTGTTAGTCTCGACATACTCTAGGGTAATATTACAATACCCTTGAAGCGGGATGATATACCACTTGGGGATATGAGATTTAACTGAATGTGTCACATACGCTTAGATTAGCAAGTTTCTTTTCCATGTTTTTGAGTGTATGGATTTTCCCATCCCACGATATATATATTGGGGTCTGGAATTATACTTTAACGATGGAGGCTATGCTGGAAGAGGGTCGACCAATTAATTTGGCCACTCCTACTCCCTCCTGACATTATGAACTATTGGGACAGATATAAGAAGGTAGGTCTCCACATCGTCTCAGCATACTATTTCAATTTTTTTATGGGTGGATGGTAGAACACTTCCCTTTTTATGAATATCAACACACTGAAAAGGTTCCTCATCCCGAATTTCAACCTACCCTTATTAATATTTCCATTGTTCGTCCTAGGAATTTAAGCATTAGTGATGTAGTCGGGCTAATGAACAACTCTTATTGCTTATTATTTTCACCGCATCCTACTCCTTATGGGTCATTAAGAGGTGACATAGTTAGTTCTTTGGAGGAACACTCATACATTATCGTGCTTTGGGACGAGATGCTCACTGCTCGCATAGATATAGTGTCCATTTTAGAGCCATAACTCCCTTACTAGTTTCCCAAGAAATTTGGATGCCTTCAAAAAACTGTGATTCTTCCTGCTATTCAATTGATGGGAGAATCCCATCCCTCCATTATTCACCAGTTATGGTTTATGATGTTGCGAGAATGTTCCGCTATAGAAGTTATCATCCCCAATATGATGGGATCCACTTTTCTATCACTAGAATATGCACAACTGTGGGTGGGATGTTACCCTGACGGGGTGCTGAGAAAACCAGTTTGGCGGTTCCATAAGCCTTTAACCATTATTCACCCCGATCTGACCCCAATGACCATGCCACACATTCCTTCTTTTGTGATGAGTGTGACGACTATGTCTTCTATTCCTATCCCTGTATCATCTATGATGGATATTCCACATATTCCTACCCTTGTGGTAATAAGACACTCAATTCTCCACCAGAATTATCTGAAAGTGGCTTCATCGGTGCAACCTATCTCAGTGGATAGTGATTCAGACTGCTCTTCTCTTGTGGATACTGCCCATGAACCTAATGAGGATGGCCCTAGTAGAGTATTACCAGACACCCCAGAAGTCACAACTAGTCCTTCACATCTAGCTCTATTAGTCAAACCATATAAGGGTAAGGAGAGCCCCCTATATTTGGTAACATATCTTAGGTCCCTTCCCACTCCTGTGATGACACTTCCTACCTATAGACTCTTTTTGATGGGGTAGAATCAAGGTACTGGTGCCACGGGGAGGCACCAAGAAGTGTGAAAATAGGCATAGTGTTAATTATGTTCCCTTTCAACAAAAAAACCTTTTTCTAGATTTATTGATGAGACTAAAAAATTTCAGTGGTTATTCAGTGTGCTAGGTTTTGGTGGCTTCGATTATTGGAACTTACATATTCTTATCCATCGTCAGAGCCCGGGAAGAACTCACTTCTTGTGAGGATAATCTTGCCAAGTCCAACTCTTCCCATCATCAGGTGACAGACTTACGAGATGTTTCAGAGGAAATAGATCACCTAACGGTTGAAGAGGTAAAGGCTCGTGATTTGGTGATCGCTCAAAAAGAAGAGATGTGGGAGTGTGAGGCCTGCGTAGCAAGGTTGAAGGCTCAACTGGCCTCTTCATGTGCCAATTACGAAGCTATCTAGAGGAAAGGGAGGGACTTTAAATCCATTATGGAACACATGCTCCCAATAGCCAAGGATGAAGAAGACGAGAGTGATTATTTTGAACAAACTCTTAATGGCCCGCGGTAGTCACTTGACATTTTTCTGGAAAGGGAGAGCCGGGCCTTATTATAATTTTCCCTAAATCATGATGTGTACTGTTTTTTTCCTTTAGATACATTGGAGAGACTCCGAACTGGGGATGTTCCTCCATTTTTTTTTGAAATCAATGAAACTAATTTTCCTTTAAATACTTATTCTTTTCCTTTTCCTATCATGTCAATTGATCACAATCAATAATATAAATATCATTTCGATCAGGTATTAATTTTAAACCATGATTTGAAACTAGTAAATTGAAATAATCAAATCAGGATCTAATTTTTTCTTGAGACATGGGGATCAGCGTGCGTAGTTCGACTATTGCTAAGGTTTTATGGAAAACCTAAAAAACTCTTGTGTCTTTTTCATCATTACCCTAATTTTTACCTAAGCCTACTTGACACAGGCTTAGTAGGTAAAACATGAATTTTTCTTAGGCTGCCCTTTACAGGTTTTGAACCAACAATATTTACGTCTCTTATGATAGCTTGACACATTTTTTTCTTTCTAAACCATATATAGTATAGGTTTAATGATCTGATACTCGACTTTTATACAGAGTTTCCCTTTGTGGATTTTCACTCTGGTGAGTATGGTGTCTTTTTCACTGACAATTCATAGTCCTTCCAATCAAAATTTTTAATGATGATTTTGGTCGAACACCTTTGACTGAACTTGATGGGATAGGGGCCCCAATTCAGGATTCATCATTCGGGAATGTACTAATATCTTTCAGACATGAATGATGGATTTTCCTTAAGTCTAAATTTTTGAGTTTTGGATATGCATGAGTCTCAAGATCCATTTTAGGCATATAAAGGTAGGAGAGGAATCTCATAAGGAATAATTTTCCTTTGATTGATGAACGTTTTGTAGGCGCCATATATAGATCCACTAGGGCATGCTATGAATAGTCAAACAAGGGTGTCTGTAGGACACTGGCCTTCTATCTTCGATGGCCTGGGAGGATTTACAACACTTCGAATCTGTTTTGATTTTGGGAGCCACAGTGGGTGGCCCGTCTGAGTGATGATGTTCGAAAGTATTAGGGACATTCATATCAGCTTTGAGAATGAAACTTCTCCCACACTATTCTTACTTGCGTAAGGGAGAGCTGGTGAATGGTCAGTTCAATTACAATTATTTTTCATGTCAGGGCATTAAAAAAAGGGTACGTGAGCCGTTATCCAGAGGGTTTTCCAAATTCAGGGGGTTGAGATGGGACATGAATGTCATATGAGTATACAGAAACTGGAATGGAATCTCCTTAGGATTAATTTTCCTTTGATTGATGACCATTTTGTATGCGACATATGCAGATCCTCCAGGGAATGATGTGTATAGTCAAACAAAGGTGTCTACAGGACACTGACCTTCCATCTCTAATGGCTATGAAGGATTATGAATATTGGAACCTTTTTGAACACATCATATGATCTTTGGAAAGCGATGTGAATGAGCATGTAAAGGGAAATTTCTTTTAGCCTAACTCTTCTGAGGAACCCAAAAATAAGTGGGGGAATTTTTCCCTCTTATATTCGGATCGAATTCACGTATATGGATGAGGTATCTTTATTTTACAGAAACCTCAAGAGAGACCAAAGGTGAATTAGGACAACATGTTCTAGTATATCCAGGTTGTGGGTAGGAAGGACAATGTAAAACATGACTTTTAGGGCCCATGAATTAGGAGGGAGGTCACGGGGATTAAAATCCATTGGGTGTACTAATATAGGAGAATACTCTCTTGGGAATTTTTTTTCCTTTGATTGAAAGATGTATTTTAGGAATCATATGTAGAGACATCAGGGCATGATGTGAATAGTCAAACAAAGGTGTCCACTAGACACTGGCCTTCCATATCTGATGGCCTTGAAAGATTATGGGGATTCAAGATCACTCAGAGAATGAAGTTTTAGGTATGACAGGAGTGTATCCAGACATGTTAGAGTCATTTGGGCTATGATTCACTCATGGAATCAGGTATCCTTTAAGTAGATCTAACTCATACGCTGGGTTAGTCATTCATCACATCTTTGGGGTAACCTATAGTTTAACATCGTATGACCAGGACGTATGGTTCCTTATGGGTAAGGGAACCATGACATGCCTTTTAGGGTCGTGCTGCGAGGACTAAATCCTTGGACTGATTTTCCATGATGTTATGGTGAATCTCTCACTAAAATTAGTAAGCTCACATGATCCATGATTAGTTTGAGAAATAAGAGATTATGAGGATTCCAGATCACCACTTAAGAGTATCAAAATAAAAAACAGGGAGAAATTTAGGATTAAACCAATGCTATGTAGTTTAACGTCATACAACAAGGACAATTCTGACCCTGCAGTTTAAAGTCGTGTAGTGAGGATATCAAGCTGTGAAGTTTAGTGTCATGTAGTGAGGACATTATACTATCACAATGATCATTAATAGCTTTTATTTAATTGTTATTGAGATGTTATGGCTCTCCTTATACATGAGTGATGATATAAGGTGTAAACCATAGCCCCTAGGGGGGGAACTTGGATCAGGAGGAATGACATGGGGCTTGGAATCCATTGGGTGTATCGAGGTAGGAGAGGACTATCCTGAGGAATAATTTTCCTTTGATCTATGACCGTTTTATGAGCGCTATATGCAATGCCACCAGGGCATGATGCTAATAGTCAAACAAAGGTGTCCACAGGACACTAGCCTTCCATCTCCAATGGCTATGAAGGATTATGGAGATTTGAACCTTTCTGAACATGTCATATGACCTTTGGAAAGTGGTGAAACTGAGCATGTAAAGGGAAATTTATTTTAGAGGAACTCCTCTGGGGAACCTGAAAATAAGTGGGGGAATTTTTCCCTCTTATATGCGGATTGAATTAACACATATCGACAGGGAATATTTGTTTTACAGAAACCTCAAGATAGACCAGAGGTGAATCGGGCCAGCATGTTCTGATATATCTAGGACGTGGGTAGGAAGGAGAATGTAAACCATGACTTCGAGGGCCCTTGAATCAAAAGGAAGGTCATGAGGCTTGGAAGCCATTGGGAATACTGTGATATGAGAGGACTCTCCTAGGAATTTTTTTTCCTTTGATTGATGGTCATCTTGTAGGCATCATATGCAGAGCCACCAGGGCATGATGTGCATAGTCAAAAAAGGTATCCACAGGACACTGACCTCCATCTATAATGGACAAGGAATATTATGGGGATTAAAGGTCGCTTAGAGAATAGAGTTTGAGGTATGGAAGGAGTGTATCTAGACACGTTAGAGACATTCGAGCTGTGATTCACTCATGGAATCTAGTATCCCTTAAGTAGATCTGACTCATACGCAAGGTGAGGCATTCGTCCCATATTTAGAGTACCCTGTAGTTTAACGTCGTACAACCAGGATGAGGGGTTCCTTATGGGGAAGGGAACCATGACATGCCTTTTAGGGTTCTACTGCTAGGACCAAATCCTTGTACTGATTTTCCATGATGTCATGGTGGATCTCTCGCTAAAATCCCTAAGATCACGTTATCCATTCTCGGTGTGAGAAACAAGGGATTACGAGGATTCCTGATCACCACTTAAGAGTATAAAAATCATCAATAGGGGGAACTTTATGATTAAACCAATTCTATGCAGTTTAATGTCATACATAAAGGATGATTCTGACCCTACAGTTTAACATTGTGCGGCGAGGATATCATGCTGTGCAGTTTAGTGTCATGTAACGAGGACATTATACTATCACAAAGACCATTAATAGATTTGAGTTAATCATGATTGGGATGTTCTGGCATTCCTTAGACATGAGTGATGATAGAAGGTGTAAACCATATACCTGAGGGGAAACTTGGATTAGGAGGAATGACATGGGGCTTGGAAGCCATTGGGCGTACTAAGGTAGGAGAGTACTCTCTTGAGGATGAATTTGCCTTTGATCAATGCCTGTTTTGTAGGCACCATATTCAGAGCTACCAGAGCGTGATGTGCATATTCAAACAAAGGTGTCCACATGACACTGGGCTTCCATATCAAATGGCCATGAATGTTCATGGGGATCCATGTTTTCCCAGAGTATGGACTTTGACAATGGGGAAGTTGTGTCTAGGGATGTAAGAAATTCCCAGAATGTGATTAGACATGAACTACTGAAGCTTCCACATAGATCTGAATCATATGTATGGGGGGAAACACGATCTTTTGACTTTTTTATGAGTGGGGGGAATGTGAGGGATCTCGTAACATTGAGAATTGTGATGCACATGACTCTTGAAGAATCTAATAGTTTATTGTCATGTGGTTAGGACCTTTCATGGACTCCCCATACGAGTCTGACCCACACACGAAGGAAGGGGAATTTGTTTTAAAATGCTGGCTGGGTTGGGATTCCAGGTCTGGGTGTCACTACGTATTTTTCAAGGGTAGGAATCAAGTGGTACATAGTTCTGAATGTTCCCTACAAAGGTTTGGTCCAGGCGTAGAGTCATTTTGGTTTCATCTGATATGAATTCCGGGTCTACCATATTTCTCTATAGTTTTCTTATGTAAGGTAATCCTTACCACTGGTCCTAATCTCACGTGAGTTATACTCAATGTGAGAACAAGGAGTGAAAAGGGTTTCCCTCATGAATGTGGGGAGATAGAGGATATGATAGAGGCATTTTTTTATATGGTGGGACTGGGATAATATTGAAGATCGATTCATCACTATGTATCCCACTAATGAATGGGAATCAATCCATACATAGTTCTCTAAGAGATCGTACAGTTTATCATTATCTGATTAGGAAAATTAATGCTATACAGTTTAATGTCTTGCAGTTTGGATACTATGCTATGCATTTTAGAGTCATGTAATGAGGAAATTATGCTTCTTAGTTTAAGTTCATGTTTTAGGGACTAATACCATACATTTTAACGGCATGTGGTAAGGATGATAACTCAAATTTTAGGGTCATAGAGTTTGGACCATTAGAATCAGGCTTTGTTTTCACGCAAAGCACTTCTTTAGAAACCTTTCATTTATGGGAGCCATGATGAGCTATCCGTCCATTAATATTAAGGTGTATGCTCCATTAGAATAGACCCTATTTATGAATTAGGGTCCCTACTACTTTGGTTCAAGATTTAGGGGCTTCTTCCCGAGTATCATTGGGGTTATAAGGACCAACACCATCTATCATTTGAGTAAAGATCGAAGGCGAACCTTTTTGTTGAAGGCTCATGCGATCTGATTTTGGTAGACTTCCAAATGGTGCAAAGTTTGCAGCCTTTTATCATCTAGATGATCCAAATCATCAAACCGTCTTTGGGATTGCTCATCCATGGATATTTGATCGCAAATGGATACATGAAGTGATGAAAATTGAATCTCAATAGGAAAAACCACCTCTTCCCCATATACTAGTGAGTACAGGGTTTCCTGGGTGGCAGTGAAGGTCGTGGTTCAGTAAGCCCATAAATCATGAAGGATCTTTTCTGAAAATGATTTCTTATCCTTATCTACCATATTTTTTTAGTATATTGGAAAGAGTCTTTTTGAAAGCCTCTATCTTCCCATTGGCCACCGCATGGTTGTGGGATGAACTGTTGGATTTGATTCCATAATCCTAGTATAAATTTTTCAACTCAATAGAGTATAATTTGGTGCCATTTTCCATCAGTATTGTATGAGAGACACCAAATCTAGTAATGATGTTGTTCTTCACAAAGCTAATGATGATTTTCACCCTGACTTCTTTAAGGGTTAAGGATTTGGTCCATTTAGAAAAGAAGTCAGTTGATGTGAGTATGAATTTGAATTATCTGTCTGTAGTAGGGGGATACAGTCCCACAACATACATCCCCTAGGCGAAAAATGGGTAGGAGTACTTAGTTGTATTAAGAAAATCTGGGGGTTGGTGAATAAAATTGGCATGAACTTGGAAAGAATGTATCTTCTTGGAGAATATGGAACAATCATATATCACAGTGGGCCAGTAATATCTGAGCCTTTGTATTTTATGATGGATCTTGGTTGCTGATTGGTGCGCTCCATAATCTCCGACATGAAATTCTTTCATGATGCCAGTAGTCTCTTCTCTGTCAATGCACCTGAGAAGGACTCCATCGAGGCCTCATTTGAAGAGAACATTTTATTGGTTTACCCCAATATACAAGACAAAGTTGAATGCCTGTATCTGGACCTATTCCCTTCTAAACCTATCTACTGGGAGTTCCACCTTCCAGAGGTAATTTTCAATGGGAGTCATCTAGCCAGTGGTGTGACCATAAGGCTCAAAAATGGGCCTACTTTTGTTGATCTATTCTGTATTGTTCTCAATAAATGGAAAGACCATATAGCGGTGGTAAATTCTAATGACCATTTCATCCTGGTCTGGATCATCTAGGGTTATGGCTGCATTTCCAAAGCATCGAATTGATCATTTAGTGATCGAGGGACATAGGCCAGCATTGGTTTTGATGGGAATTCAACCATCAGTTATTGAAAATGGTTCATCAAGGGGGACAATAATTATTTCTTAATGGCATAGTCACCATTGACCTACTTGACAAATATCTCTAAATCACCCTTTATCTTTAGGTGGTTGGATCATTTATGAAGTGATAGCTCCAGGCTTGTAATGAGGGCATGGTATTCTGCTTCATTATTTTACATCCTTTAGAAATCAGGAAAGAGTAAGGAAAGAAAATATTTTCAGGGGATACAGTTATAACTCCCATCCCCACTTTGTTGAGCTTAGGGCCCTCCATGATTTTCACTTACGGGATTCTGGAAGATCGATCGAAGTACATTTCACATGTTTGGGGGTCCTCTTGGAAAGAGAACACTTATTCATTTGGAATTTCAGTATCCAATGATGTTTTTTATTCCTTGGGGTTCTCTTCCAAGAATTATACTAATTCCTGACCTTTGATGGAATTTTTGGGTATGTAATATATGTCAAACTGTTGTAGGATGAATGCCCATCATGACAGGCTTCCAGTTAGCATGAGACAACTGAGGATATATTTGAGTAGGTTATAGCAGGAGATCGGGTGGACATCATGGTGCTAAAAGTAATTCTTGAGTTTTTGAGCCATGAAGATTAGGGATAGGTAGTTCTTTTCAATCCTTGAATATCGAGTTTCAGCTTCAATCACTGTTCAGTTGAGGTAATAGAGGTTGTTCTCGCTACCTAAATCATTCTTATGAATGAGGAAGGATCCTAATGACCGTTCCAAGGCAGTTACATACAAAATGAGTGGTCTCGCCTCAAATAGTAGCATTAGCATCAGTGGGATCATGATATATCTTTTGAGATTGTCGAACACTTCTTGACAATCATTATCCCACTCATACGTATCCCCTTTATTAATTAACTTGGTAAAAGGTAAAAATTTATCCACCAGGTTGGTTAAGAAGCACTGGATGTTGGCCAGGTTCCCCCGGAGACCTCTTAACTTGGTGAGGTTGTGAGGTGGGGACATGATAAGGATGGGTTTTTCCTTCTCAGGGCCAACTTCAATGCCGTAATGGGGTACAAAAAATCTGAGTAATTTCCCAGAGGTAACGTCGAAGACACACTTTAGGGGATTCATCTTTAAACTATGCTATCACATTTTGTTAAAGAAAATTTCAAGATTAGCCAGGTGGTTTGAGTGCTATTGTGATTTAACCACTAGATCTTCGACATAACACTCAATTAATTTTCCCTGGAAGGGATTGAAAATGCAATGCATGGTGCATTGATATGTAGAACCAAAAATTTTTCGGCCAAAGGGAATCACATTATAATATAACACTCCCCAAGAGGCCTTAAAAGAATTCTATTATTCATATACTTGGGAAATTCGGATCTGGTTGTATCCAGAATAGCCATCCATGAAAGAGAGGGAATCATATCAAGTGGTTTCATTAATCAACAATTCTATGATTGGTATCGGGAAATCATCTTTCAGGAAGTTCCAATTAAGGTCCCTGAAGTCGATGCAGATTCTAATATGTTTTTTTTCTTTTTTATAGGTACTATGTTTTCCATCCATATCGGATATTAGACTTATTTTATGAAGTTGTATTTGATCATATTATCAACTTAAGCCTCTATTTTGGAAGCATGCATCGGGTGGGTCTTTCTGGCTATCTTCTATAGCCCCGGTGATGTTTTAGAAAACCCAAATGATGAGTGACAACCTTAGGATTGAGGATTGAAATTTCTGTATAGTTCTTGGCAAAAAAATCTAGACACTTCTTTAGGAAGGAGGTATATATCTTCTGCTCCTCAACAGGAATATCCACACTGATCAGAGTGGGCTGAGGGTTATCTTCAGTGCCGATGTTTATCTCCCTAAGTTCATCAATTATGATGGATACACCTTCTTCGAATGTGGGAGGAGAATCTTTGAGGTCTTATTCTTCTTCTTCTTCTTCTTCTTCTTATTATTATTATTATTATTATTATTATTATTATTATTATTATTATTCTTCTTCTTCTTCTTCTTTATCATCCTCTTCATCATCTTCTTCCTCTTTTGATGGAGAGAGTATTCTCGAGATGAAATCTCCAATGTTTGGAGAGAAATGGTCTTTTTCCATAGCGAGTAAGGCAGAGATAGTTTGGGGTCCCAAGGATGGGTTGAGAGCATCTTTGTTAGGGATTTTCTTGACATCATAGGAGTCAGCCCATTCTTCCATGTCTTTGGACTTGATGACCATAATAGAAATCATGTATACAATTGAGTCTATATTTCGGGATTGAACTTATGCATTCAACTTGGTTGATCGGTAATACATACTCCTCCCCAAGCTGTTGGAGGGAGTCAGTGGGAGCCATTTCCAACCCATTTGGGGCAATGATTCAATTAACATCGTCGGCCAAAGACTTCTTCTCTTCTAGTTCATATAACCCTTTGTTGATGTAATGTGACTCACATGACTCAAATGGGGATGTATCGGTGTGCAATGTCCTTTTTTTTCCCATTAGCGCAATATTTGATGCACTGATGTTTTGATGACATAATTGTAGTGTGATGATGAAGCTAGGGCCTCCCTAACAGGAGGTTGAAGGCCATAATTTTCCTTACTACCAGGAACTCAGAATCTAACATTAGGTCGCTAAGCCAAGTTTTAATCTTGATTCATCCAAACTGCTTCTTCTTGCTTTTTTAATATCCCAGCAGAGTTTTGGTGTAGCGTGTCAAACTTTCTTCACCATAGCCCAACCGATGAAGTGTTTGTAGTAGGAGGAGGTTGACTCTAGAGCCGTTGTCGATGAAAATCCTCCGGACATCAATGCCATTTATCTTTCCAGACACATATAAGGGTTTGATGTGCCCTTGTATGATGGCGAATTTATCCCTATCTGTAAAGGATATGACAATGTGACATTATTCAGGATTCGTCTCCATCCGATATATTTCGGTCATTGCTACTTTGGCCTCAAATTCCTGGGGACTTATTAAGGATTTGATGAGTGCCTACCTAAGGTCTGCGTATAAACTCAAAGAATCCAGGATTGACAACTTTGCTGGTACTGAATAAAACTGCTTTAGAATATCATATTTCTGCTTTAAAGGTCGGCTTTTCCCAGATCGGGGTTTCTCTTTCATAGACACTTTAGGGGATTGAGCTTTGGACATAGATGACCTGACCTCTGTAACACGAGCTGGTGGTGCTACGATCCTTTATGGGTTCGGTCGGACTAGTTCTCCTGTACGTCTTGAGCGATTTGATATTTTTTCTTCCTCTAATGGATACTCCAAGATAACTAGGATTTGGTTTCCTTCATCTTGGGAATAAGAACATTCCGGTTCTCATCGTTTCTACTGGAGGGTCCTTATGTGGGTTTCTGCAATGTTAATGGTTTGAGTCATGGAATGTCTAGAAATTTGGCTCCTGCCATAACCATGCCTTCCAGGAAATCCTTGGCCTTTGCGACCTCTTCCTCTAGCCCTTCGGTTGGGTGCGGGTAATTCGAGTCTGTGGCCATAGTATCCATTAGATAAGGGTCTATCAAGTGAATGGAATTCATGGATCTGAAGATTAGTTCCTAATCCGACAATGTTTTTTCTGACTGTCTCCTTCTGATGGGGACGTTTGGTGGGGTGGTGCTCGTTGTACTATTTGGTGGGGCGGCACCCATTGTACCATTTGGCGGGGTGGTACCCTTTGTACCATTTGGTGGGGAGGTTCCCATTGTACCAAGTCTACTGGAATGAAGTCCAAAAGTGTCAAGAGTGGCTTTGGCTTTGGTGGTATCCCATCTTTTTTCTCCTGATTTTTGGCCTTCTGGCCCTTAGAGGACTGCGGGGTCGAGGATGATGGCTGTTTTTCATCAGGGGTTTTTAGGGGCACAGTTTCTTGTTTTAACTATACCTGGAGGAGGATATGAATTTGTTTGACTATTTTTTGGGTCATTCAACGGTCAAATTTTTTCTCCTTTTTACTAGTGATTATCTTATATTCCTCTTCCTCTCTTGGGTCTGAGGTGGAAACAAACACCACTTGTACTAGCGGCGAACCCAACTTTCTTTTCTTGAAATCCACCTTCTTTTGAAGGAGATCCTTGAAGATGAAGCATTCCTGAATGGTGTGACCCAATATATGGTGATATGGAAAATAATTTGGATGGTCGTCAAGAACCACTTCATCGGCTCACTTTGGATCTAGTAACCATAGAAAGTTGCAATTCATGGTGGCTATCAAATAGCCGCGGACCTGGTCATCTCCGAATGAGTAAAATTTATTTATTTTCTCCTCGAACTAATTTTCTTAGCACCCCTTTACTCATCATGCTGAGGCGGGGGTGTCTATTGGCATCTAAGGGGTCCTGCACGATTTGGCGGAGGCCTCGCAATTGGAGCTAGTGCCGAGGGTGGCCTAAGTGTGACATAATCCACTTCAACTTTTCCTACTCTTTTTCCTAGGGATGATGGGGAAACTCAGGACTTGATATTGGTATGATATAATTATTATTTTATTCTATGGGAAATGGTAGAGAAATCTCAGAACCCCCTTGTGTACTTTATCGGGATGAGCGGTGTTTGTAATTATTTACAAATATTATCGATACACATAGCAAGTATTTCATCTTGGGGGGGGGGCGTTCGGTTCTGAGAATAAGTTAGGCCTTTCCATCTGGAAATTAAGTCTAAAACTATTTCATTCTCTCACTACTTGTAGTTCATGAGATCACTAACCATTGTCTTAGGCAATGTCAAACTGAACTGGAATAGAAACTATCACCGAAGGTCCTCCCATCCGGCGATTGAGTTAGTTGGAAAGCTAGTATACAATACGAAGGCCGAGACCTATAGGGTTTGCATGAAGCATATGATCTTTACTACTTATTGCTATTCCGAAGTGCCCATAATGGGGTCACAGTAAGAGGTGTAGTGCATTAGATGCTGTTCTGGGTCTCTTGAGACATTGAACACTGGGAATACAAGGTTTCCAAAGTTTGGCGGTGGAAAAACATTGCTCACTCAATAAGGGTATGGTTTGCTCTCTAGTTTTTTGGAGTGCACCACACCTCCATGGATTCTAGTAGAGCTGTTAGTTGCTCAACAGTATTCAAGATCCCTTGATGTATATCCTTCCAGACTTGAGGATGGGATGGTGCGACAACGTCCAAAGTTGGGCATGTCAGTGTTGATGAAATTTGGGGTGGGTACCTTGCTAGGGGTATCCTTTGTGGGTTTCCATAAATATACTCAGGCTACCTTCCTAGTAGGGGGAAGTATTGATGTCCTTTTGGGGTCAGATTTAAGTAGGTTGACGATACTTGTGCTGGGTTGGACGAGCCTTTGAGATTGACTTCATACGCTGGGATGAGTTCCTATAGCAAGGGAACCTCTTATAAGAATACCTGTAGACATTCTATAGGGGGAACACATCTGGAAAGATAGATCCCTCGAGGCATCTCGATATTAATTCACTTAAGCTCTTTCATTTCTTCCTCCTGTTAAGCAAATCTTTCCTCAAGTGTGAGGGATACATTCTCAAGGGGAGGAAGAGGTGGGTCATAGATGACCTGGGATTTATTCTTCTCTTTTTTGGGGTTTTGTGAGGGAGGTAATGATAGATTAATTGAGGGGGTGACCAAATTTAGGACCATTCTCTAGTTTTTGGGTGCACACACCATCAGGCTCGGCGTGGGATGCCTTTGGGAGGGAACCATCTTCCCTTGCATTCTCTCCCTTTGTATAATTTCTTTAGAGATCTGTGGGGTTGAGGTTTACCATGTTCACTGATGCATACTGCATTGGGGGCGGTGTACCGAGTGCCGAATGGTATGAAGGTTTTCTACATCCTCTTTTGTACTTTCTCCTTCCATTATGTGGTATTCTTTAGGTTTATTGGTGAATATTGACCCAAAGGGAGCCCTGATCTGAACTCATAATGTGCCTTCATATCAAAGGGTGTGAACCACGAGATGTGATGGAACAAGTTACTTCTCTGCTCATTGTTCTTTCCAGATGAGAGAAGACAGACATTTTCTATGCAGTAACTTGAGGTAAAAATTCCCCCAGCACTGTGGATTGGGGTTGTTCCCATTCTTCCGTTGATGCACTATGACCTAGATTTGTTGGTCTTATGGGGGAATTTTGAGTTAAAAATTCCCTAGACCTATGATATAGGGTTTTTCCTGCATTGTGGTGGTAGACACTACTATTTACACCTTTTTTATTTCACAGACTCCCACGTGGGTGTGAGCCGAGTATGGCATCAAACCTGTACATGATTTATGGGATTTTGAAGAAATGAGCACTGCTTACTGGTTGGATTCCCTTAGGCGAGAAGCTTACTGAATGTTATTGGTTTCCTAGATCAGAAGCTTTTAAATGGATTGATCTCTTCGGTCCTGATGCTATTGAGACTTACTCTGAGATGGTTTTTTTGAGAATCCCATCTTTCCTAAGAAAAGATTTCATTTGATTGCCATCTTTGGGTAATGAAATTACAAGATTCCATTTTCAATGAGGTTTGCTGTATAGGACACGAGGTAAAGTCTAGAGCTCCATGTTCTCTCAATCCTTGAATATGAACTACAATCGGGGTGTCACTAATGAGGCAACCCAACTTATGCAGTGCATGGAGGAAATCTAGTTCAAGGTTTTTCTTTCACCTTTTTGACCACGACTACTGTGCGGATGAGAGGTCTTCCAGGTCAATTAGACGGAAAATATCCCCTAACATGTTGAAATGGTCTGTATACTCTTCGTAGGGAAATAAATTTTCTTTTAGTTAGTGAAGAGTCTTCTCTATATTGAGGTGGATGTTATGCATACATTCCCCAAAAAACTCCCTTGGTAAGTTGAAGTGAGAAGTGGACGTAGGCCAATATATCACTGGTATATTATCCTCAGCTAGTGGTATTATTATGAGAAACATATCCTACTGTTATTCTTATGGGGACTCCTCTACTTTATATGACTAGCTTGATTGCTTCTTAATAATTTTTTTCCAGGAAACCGGGCTGGTTGGAGCCTCATTGATATGTGAACGGTGTGGGGGTGGCTCAGAAGATGATCCTAGCCCCGAACCATCCTCTGGTTGAGAAAGGATATCACTTTTCAAAGATAGAGTGCCTAATATGTCTGACTCCATATTTATAAGTACCTCATCATAAGAGGGATTTCTCACATATATTCTGAAAAGGGGAGGTCCTTCTTCCCAGTATGAATTTTGATTTCAGGGAGGACCTCCGTAATTGGCACCACAATGGTGAGGGATACCATTTTAACTTGATGTCCAACCACAGGGAGTGTCCCTACCGTGTATACCCTAGAGAGGACCTTCAGGGAAGGCTACAATGAGGGGAGGACCATCTTGCTGCCTGATGTTACTAAGGGGAGGACTTTCTCGATGACTGCTAGGATACGAGGACTATTATCACAACATGAAACCTGGAAACATGGAGAATTTATGTAGTGTACATCCTGGTGAGGGCCTTTAGGATGTACTAGAATGAAGGGAGGACCTTTTTGTTTCCTGATGTTACTATTAGGAGGGCCTTCATAGCAACCACCATTGTGGGGAGTGACTTCGCAATGACTGTCATCATGGTTAGGAATACCATTATGACTCGATGTCTGACTACAGGGAGAAGTATATCTGTAGAGTATACCCTGGGGAGGACCATCAGGGTGGATGGAAGCAAGGGGAGGACCTTCTTGCTATCTGATCTTCAAGTCAAGGGGAGGGCTACCCTAACACTCATCAAGAGATAGACTCTCATGATCTATCATTCTTGGCCTACAGAGTAATCCCCCGTGGGTACTCTGGGGAGGAACTTCAGAGCTGTTGGTAGAAAAATTGTGTGGAGGGCCTTCGCTCCTGCTACTTCCACTTACATAATTTAGTAATGGAATTATAGGGTCTTGATCCTTTATTGATATATGTTCAAGGGAGTCAATAACTCCAGATTTCAGTAGAATTGGATCATGTATGTGATCTTCATTTTTTGGTTGCCTTTGGCACATTTAATTTTTGAGCGCTCTCTTACAAGTAACCAGGGCCTCCTGTTGTTGGTAGAAGACTTCATATACGGGTCCCTATCTTGTTGGGTCCCGTGATGCCACTGAGATACGACGATAGGTATCTTGAGTTTTGGCAGGGATATATGCCTGTACTAGAGCGACCACCATGTTGGACTGACATCCCCCAGTCGGAACATGTATTTATTTCTGATCCGATTGTTTGTATATCGTGGGGTACTGCTTTCGACCCTCATGTACTAGATCAGGGATGCATAACTACTCTGGAGTGACTAATCCATTTTTCTAGTAAGTCATTTCGTTCGAGGAAACCAGGTCATGGGCTTGGTTTCTTGCCTTTTCCGCCGATGAAATAATATTTTGGCATGTTTGGATCATATGGTTGAGGATAGACATATGATATTCCATCATTTTCAGGATGTGTTGAGATACATATTTGTCTTGAATGGGTATGAAGTTCCATTTAAATGTTGGAGTGGGAGTTTGTGCCTGCTCTAGTCCCCCATGGGTTACCAGTAGATACTGGCAGTTCTCCAATGTCGGGATAGAGGAATGAGTCTACCATCAGTTGTATTCTCTGGTTTCCACTATATTTAGCTGGTGCGATTCATATTCATGAGCGAGGATTTTCATTTTCTCTCTTTCCGTTGTATTTGTCTCATGGGATTTTTATGCATCTGCTATAATTTGACTCTTCTCATATATTCTTTCCACCCTATTTAGATGACGAGCTTGATACATGTCAGCTTGTATTTGTGCCTACGTATAGCTAGTTTCTGTCTTATTTGGATGATGAGATTGATACACATCATCAATTATTTATGCATATGTGTAGCTAGTTGCCTTCATATTTGGATGACAGGTTTCTTTCGCATCAACAGATATCTTCATCTTCCTGTAGTTTACCGCTCCATCTGCATGGTGGGACCGGTGAGAACTAGTAGGAACGTGCATGTGCTCATATTGTGCCACCCTATTTCTATGGTGGACTTGAGTGGATGGGGAAAAGTTGTATGTCTGCCCCTTGAATTTTGTCGCGTTGGTATGACAAAGTTGCTTCTTAGGAACCATAGTGATAACATGTTTCTGATTATATATTCACCACCCTTGGAGGATAGCCCGAGGGTCTTGAGTCTTCTGGACTTCATTAGGTGCCCTCGACATAAGGTCCTCTTCAGTGTGAGGAGACTTGGTTTCCTGGTGTTGGTAGCAACACTCTCTATTAGCGGCCCGGGAGTAGGAACCCTATACAATTGAGATGAAGTTGTCCGTATTTACTTCATCTGCCTCCCTAAGACAAGGGAGGTACTCATTGTCACATTCTGGGGATAGGATCTTGAAACGGTTTGAGTTGAACACCCGGGACGCCTTGTGTTGGGGTGCCAGCCACAGATGAGGAGGCGACTGGTGAGCCTTCGCAGACTGGAGGGATTGTCTCACGACCTCCACCATGGGGAGAGTAACATTTCAATGGTACTCTTTGATTAACATGTTGGATACCCAGTGTTGAAGATGTTGAGTAGGCAAGGGAGTCCTACTCTTTATCAAGTCCTCGACTGACTACGGGATCACTGATGCACGTGTCTGCATTGGTCATCAGGATGTCATTTGGATTAAAGGTTGCACTGCGGGAACCTTCAATATACATATATGACATACAAACCACTAAACCCCATCAAAGTAGAATTCTATTGAACATTTGAATATTTTATGATTCATCTTGGCCTCCCTCACCCTTCTTTTTTTTTGTTGCGAGGTGAAGGGGCTTGAGTGGGGTAAGACTGCCATGTTGGTTAAGGATTCACATCGGGTTCACCATTTTTGTTTCGACCTGAGGTAAGTGTTTAAGGAGAAGACCAAATGGTTTGATGAGGATCATCACACATCTATTAACATAGAGAGAGTTTCATGTTAGGGTCACCATTTTTTTTCAACTCGAGGTGAGAATTTAGGTAGAAGACCAAATGGTTGGACAAGAATCATCACACATTTATTACCATAGAGAGAGTTTCACGTCGGGCTCACTATTTTTGTTTCAACCCAATTCAAATCGTCATCTTTTAAAGGAGGATTGGATGGACCTTATGAGGACTGGGTAGTTTATCCATTATGTATTACGAAGGAGGTTTCCATAGTCAAATAGTTATAGCGGTTGATTTCATGGGATCAAGTACTTGTGAAATCATTCCTCTCAGGATATAACCTCCTTATATGGTCTCCAATGAGTCTATTTTTGGAGCTAGAAACACCCAATAACCCTGGTATCCATGATTCATGGACCGACTTGGAAAAGGAAGGTGCTTGTTGGATGATTATTTGGCCAACGACACTTAAGGACTCCATTGGTCGAGAGTATGAGAAGTTGGGTTCACCACACCCTGGGGGAGGATTATTGCCTATTCTAGGATTATATTATAGATTTAAGTCATGTTCATATGTTCATGAATCCTTGGTTCATTCCCAAAGAGTGTGTCCACAGGCTACCCCTGATTCACAGGATCGTTATATGCATACATGGATTTGATGATATAGAGATAATGTTGACTAAATCCATACAATAAGGCACTCTGGAGTTTATCATCATCCAGGGGGTACAAAAGGTAACTGGATGTTGGGATAAAACCCATAAAATGGGCAGCGTATGTATCCTTGGGGAGAGGAATTAGAGCCCACATAGTTCCGAAAACTTGGGGCTTATATATGGAAGCTACCCATTTAAGGGGACATGATTGGGTGGACCCTTTTGGAAGGGAACTCTTTTTGAGATCGATCCTTCAAGTAAGCATCCTACATATCCTAGTTTGAATAGGAATCAGAGTACTTGTAGTTCAGAATTGTGTGGATTTTATAATCATCACAAATCTCTAAGCCCACATGAGTCATGATCGGTGTGAGAAATAAGAAGATGCGAGAGATCCAACCAACCACACACTTCCTCTCCTACTGATGGGAGAGGGCAAGCCTATGACAGAAGAGGTCGAGGTGACTACGAGTGAGGGTACATAGCGATGAACCTTTTAATGTGGGATGAAATTTGAGGTTATGCAGCTCAACCCTTTGAATATTGGGGACTTACCTTAGTGGGAGTTCCCTGTAACACATTTTGGGAAAGGGGAGGAATGTAGACTCCCATAACAAGGATAATCGAACATAAATCTTTCGACTGATCACCATTCCTCATTGAATGGAAAAGAAAGTGACCAACCTTAATCCCTAGAATGGGGAGGTTCACATCCGCATCCAAAGGTTGGAATCTAGGTTACCATGAGAATGCATACTTACATACATCCCTGGAGTCCGAACCGTTGTTTGGAGAGCCTTCGTGACTCTACTTACCATGGGTATGCAGACTCAAAGGGGTGCGCTGATGAAACCAATGATCTGATCATATGAATCCAGTGGCTTGGAGGAGGCTTTGGCCTGATGCCAGGGGTCTGGTTCACGAAGGGGCTATAGAGGACTGGATGGTAATAGAGGGGCGAGATTGGAGCTGGAGGAAAGAGTATCTGAATATTCCCCATTACATATACTATTTTCTTATCTGGTATGGGGGGGGGCTCCTCATACCATAATGGTATGTGGGAAGAGGGGTCACTCGCGTACCGAAGTAGTATACGGGCTTGGGCATGTACCAACGCGCACCATAGTGGTACATGATCTGGAATACGGTCCGTCATACCACTTCAGGTTCCATACACATACTGATTCAGTACACATCACCGGGTTAAATCTGCGCAGTGATACACTATACAGAGTACCATGTTGAAGGAGGGTCCCAGGGACTGTCGTTCATGGGGAGTTCATCTGTGAGGAATATGTGATTATTGATTTCACCAATTAGTTTCTCAGTTCTCCCATTGTTATTAAGTTCCTTTGTTTTATGGTTTTCATCCATTTATACCGACAGAAATGTAGTTTTCAATTTGGGCTTCATCGATGATTTGAGATTGAAGCCAGAATCTTCCCCAAATTCTTTCTTCTAACCTATGGGGTAACCTACGTGATTTCTTTATCCATCTTTCTCAATTACTTCTGTGATCCTTTTATATAGTATTGGGGAAATTGTATCTATAGGAATGAGACACCATTTTTATAATCCCATGAAGACATATCTTGACCTGTAGAAGACTCGGTCAACCGGGGTTTGCGGAGGTTGTGATTCTCAAGTCATGGTTCATGAGTCATGGTTCGCGGAACCTTGCCAATTTTCTTTGTCTGTGAACTGCTGAGTTTGCGAGATGGAATGTACATGGACTTCATGTGATTGATTCCCTCAGAAATGTAGTTCTCAGGAACTTGGGTTCATTGACCATTTCTCCGCAGGCCAGCACCTTGCAGGTCGTTCTACATACTGGTGGTTTGCGGTTCATTCGGTCTGTGAACCCTTCCCAGTGATGGAACGTGGGTCACTTAAAAACTCCTTGAGAAATTTAATTCCTTCAAGTTTCACATGAATTTTGCAACTCAATTTGATTTCATTTTCTTTTTTATACTTTTAGGAATAATTTCTTCCTTATGTAAAGTGATTGTGGGATTATTTTCTTCCCTTGGTGATGTTTTCAGGACCCTACAGTGACAGAATATGCACATAGTGCGTGCAAGAAATGACGAACCAAATATAATGGATTAATGAGAATGATGAATCAAGGAATTTTCCTTCAATTTTAGGTGAAGATGAGGCCTAATTCAAAGTGGTGAATCCATATCTAGATGTGAGGGAACTTATCTAGGTTTTTGAAAAAATTACTACTATATGTTGTGTTGTCCTAAGAACAAATGATGTGTAGGGTCTTGGGTCTGGTGACTAGGGTTTCATGAGATTATAAGTATCACACACCATGAGAGACCCCCCCACACTGTGTTACCCTTGTGATAGCAAACCATAATGTACTTTGAAAGTACATAGGCAAGGTCATGGTTAGACACACACCCCAAGTTGAAGTACATGGACACATGCATGATACACAGACATGGCCAGGGAGCATAGGTGGGGCCCCGGGTGGCTGAGTCACGCCATGGAGTCCACCTAAAAACCATTTATGGATACATAAATAAAAATATGTGTACATATAGGGACATGTAAAAGAAAAATAGTAGGACCACATGCCATGTGGATCCCCTAATATGCCATGTACCCCTCCTTTCCTTTTGAGGAAACATCAATCTCTCATACTTCCTTTGTTTGGGCTCAGATTTTAACCCAAAATTATTCTACCCTGAGTGTTTTTTCATGTAGAACATAATGGTGGAATCTATAGTGGATTTTTAGATATGATGTGTGATGTTATGAGTGGGATGATTCTTTAGGTGACACTCTATAATGACAATTATTAGGTAGGATCACCATGAATTAGAGTGGCACCCTCTAGCTAGGCTGGGCATGGGTTCTCTAGCTATCTATTGAGTGGAAAACTCCCATGGGGTAGGTTATGGGACCCCTGTCTATTATTATAGTGGAAACCTTCTACCATGATAGGTCATGGGTCCTCTATTTATTCATTGAGTGGAACCCTCTTGCGGAGTCAGGGCATGGGTCCTTGATTAATAGAGTGACACCCTCCAATTGTATTTGGAATGGATCCTTGAATATTAGAGTGGAAACCTCTAGCTGGGCTAGGCATGGGTCCTCTACCGGCTATTAGAGTGTTACCCTCTAGCTGGGCAGGGCATGGGTCCTCTATCAACTACTTGAGTGGCACCCTTATACCAGGATAGGGTATGGTTCCTCTAGCTATCCACTGATTAACACCCTCATTTTTTACTAGGGCATGGGTCCTATACCTAAATATTGTTGTAACAACCCGATATTTTATGATAAGTATTCTTTTTAATTTATTTGATGTCATGTGTTTAATGCTACAAGAAGATTATCTTGTGCTATACGCCACACTGTATTAGCTTGAAGTATACACAACACTATTCTTAGATTGTGTTACACACAATTTCAAGATCATTTTATAATAGTCATTCTACGCAACATTGAGTGTATATATATATATATATTCAATGTATAAATGAAATATGGTTGGATTCTATTATATAAAATAATAAAGGATTCTTGCACAGCACGCAACCCTGACTTGGCTTGCATTACACGCAATCGCGACCTTCCTCGATAGTGTGTGTTGTACGCAATACCGGGTTTTACTAAACAATGATATATTATTATAATATTATTATGAACTAGCCGTTATGAATAGTATTAACTAAATGTTTAATTTTATAACATTATTATTCATCTTACACATTTTCTAGAACATGGTATAAGAACAAAATAAATTTTTCAGGTAAAATAAGTATTTTTCAAAAAAATGCAGTTTTACCGCCTTTTGATGGAGCACCCACATTAAATCTAGTTTTTACAATTTTATAAGTTCAATTTGAAAAAAATAAAATTCTTCTTTAGAATCAGGATATAAAAATTTACTTTGGATAAAATTTTCATATTATTCTGATAACTTTCATATTTTAATGAAAAGTAAAAACACGCTATATTTTAATTAAAAACAACTTTTTTCATCACAATACTTTATATGGTTAAATTATAATATTGAATGTTTTTAAAGTATAAATAGAATATATTTTTACAATTTAATATAATGTATTTCATTATCATTAATTTTACATTGAATTCATAGGTAAAAACATTTCAATCTTTGGCAATGTTTTAACTTTTATAACCCGTTTGCTTAACAACGAGATTAATTTTAAATTAATTACTGCAACTTATGTGTTTTGAATTTTGAAAAATGGATTCCATATTTGGAATCAGTGGGTCCAAATTATGTTAATAGGTTACTTTTATTTATTTTTTAATATTATGAATAGTAACTATGGTAATTTTTATTTACTACGGTTAAAGGTAAATAAGGTAATTCAAGGTTAAAAGAATATTATAATAATTCAAAATTACCTTGAAACTTGTCCTAACATTATTGGATGAGTATTTTCCGACCATGGGAATCCTTGGGTCTATTTTGGGACCCCATTGAGCCACTTGGTAGTGACAATGACAATTTGGATTAATTAATTTAATTTAAAGACAAAATTGACATTAACAAAAATCCTTTAGTAATTAATTTTTATAAGGGGTTATATAAATTATATTTTAGACTATAAATATTAATTGGAAAGATAAAAAGATTTCCTACATAATTATATTTTTTTTATAATTTTTAGACACCAAATAAAGTAAATTATTCATGACATAATAATGAAGAAGTATTTCCCTCATTAATAAACGATTTAAATAAATAAGATTATAATGATTAAAATATTTTTCAAAACATGTCCAATTCGGATTGGATGATTTTATTTCGACCATGAGTCATATTATCTTCATCTTTAATGATTTTTGGACCTTTTGAAACCGAATATAAGTTTATAATAAAATAATATTTCCACACCTTCCAAAGGTTCCACTCTCCTCCCTTATAAAAGGGCACCTCCTCCCTCTCTTCCTCACACCAAATTGAGCCTTCAAGCTAGGCCAAACCATGCCAAATTATCTTCTAGACTTCCCTAGAAACACCCTATAGGTCATGGTATTCTTAAAAGACCAATTTTAGTGCCCTAAGAGGAGGTCTCAAAGAGGCGCTACAAAGAAGAGGTAATGTCTGTTACCGATTCATTCAACTTTATTTCTTCTTCTACTTCTTCTTCTTTAGTTGTTTAATTATGAAGTTATAACATCAGTATCACTGATATATTGATATGTTATTATAAGTATGAATAAAACCTATTTCACCATCTATCCATCCTACGGAAAACGAAATCACCGAGCGTGCGTACGTACGGAATACCGTCTCCACGCCGTGGTGTAATCTATTTTCCACCACCCCCTTACATGGATGGGTATAATGGTGAAGGTAATGAATATATATGATTATTGTAAAGTGATATTGATTCTTTAATATTATACATACATTTCTATGATCATGGTAATGATATCATCGCTCGTGCGTACGTACGGAATACCGTCTCCACGACGCGATGAGACTCACTCACCATGATAACCATTCAAGAATGATTATAAAGTATATATAATAAGTAATCATGAAATATATGAAGTAATAATTCTAATGGATTTATGTATATATATATTTATGTCATCTAATTAATTTCATTCAATTCAATAAGGAAACGAAAACAACGTTCATGCGTACGTACGACCTACCGTCTCCTTGAACGGTGTATTTATTTCCATTTATCGTTCCATTATATATATGTATATTCTAAATATATATTATATATAAATCATGTTTTACATTCTGTATGTAAGTAATCATGATCCAAGTAATCATATGAATAATTACAAGTTAAAACACAAAAGACAAATGAAACGATTTTACCCAAAACGCTACTTTAACATGAATTTACAAAAGAACGGGTAATGTAAAGTCATAAGTGAACCATATATGATATAATAACAATGAATATGATTCTGTAATAATTCAATGACATTATTTAAATAATTATATAGGAGGATTGGATACGTACGAAGCATATCAGACCTAAGGTAAGGGATAATTTTGCAAATCTCATTTTTATCCGAGATTGCTTATTCGTAAGTATTTACTGGGGTTATTGCTATCATCCATGTCCATGTTTTATAAAATTGTATTCATGTATGTTTAAAGTCCTTTTTAACCATTTTTACTTTTACCCCATGGTATGGAAGGAATATTTCTTTTATTTACCCTACAAGGTACTTTTTGACTTTTTTGACAAAAGAATGAGAAGAATGTTTTTTTTAATGTATATGACATGAAAGGATTTTTGAGGTTTTATAAAGCCTTATTTTCATGAAGCTTCCTCCAATATATTTCATGACTATTTTCAAAAAAATCGTTTTCTTTTAAAATTGCATGACATTTTGTGAAAAGAAAATGATTTTGAAGAAAAAAGGATATTTTCCTTAAGAATTCATTTCAACTGTTTTATCAAAACCATTTTTCATCTTAGATGACATTATTTCATATGTGTATGTTTCAAGTATCATGTCTCTATGATTTAAATGGTTTCAATTTTCTTATTATGAAATGATATCCATTTCTTTTATATGGATTATGTGATGATGGGATGATGTTTATGAAACCCATTTTATTCTTTGGGTTATGATGAATGATTAATGTTTATGTTGTGGCACAAGTAAGAATGATTTCATTATGAGATGGGTGGGACCTATATCTCCCTCCAATTCATTGGGTAAAGATTTATATCTGATGAGATAGACATGGCTGGAATGGTAAGTTAATCCGGTTCAGTATTACAGGATTGGAATGAGGAGTGAACTCGATTCAGAAAGGGACTTTGTCCACTAAGATGGTCTTGGGAGCAATGCCTTGGATACTATGGAAATCATTACATGTGATTAATGGATTACAAAATTTCATGTTTTATTCCCATGCTATTTTATCATGATTTATGTTCCATTATGATCTACGCCTTTTGTACTTCCATGTTTTAAGTCGTTGCTCAAGATTTTGATGTTTAAACATTATGTTCATGTTTTTAAGTTCAAATATATATGGTATGTTTTATTTTATCCATGCTTACTCTTACTGAGCATTTAGCTCACCCTTTTTATGTTTTATTTTCCCCCAGGATTAAAATAAAGGTTTTAGGTAAGGAAACAAAAAATGGAAGATCTTTATGGGAGATGTTGAAGATCTTTCACCACGATTAGAAGATTATGTTCCATGTTTCCAAAGACACTAAACTATTACGATCCTTGTGTGTCTGTTTTTGTTATGTATTAAGTATTCCGAAAAAGTAATGTAATGACTATGTACGTCAATCTTTGGGTCTCTACAGTTGGTATCAGAGGAACGATTTAGTTAACCTTTGGAAACTAGGATGCGAAAACTTTAGTGAGATCCCTGGAGATATTTCTATGGTATGTCTAGGGATGTCCCTGAGGGTAAGAATACGTATAGGTTATAGTCCTAGAATTGCGCTATTGATCTTATAATTTAACCTAATATGTTAGATATTGAGGGTGCTCCCCCTTTACTATGTTGTTTTCCCTAGCATGATTTTTGCCTCTCACTCTAGTCTTTTTGGGTTTTAGAAAATGGCTAGAAACAGGAAGATTCATGATAATGGAGGATATGACAGACAATGGAATGATATTATTCATGAGAAACCAAATGAAATGGGATTTGGAAGTCCAAACATAATTATTATGCTGAATCTAAAATCTCATAATATGATCAATAAACTCAAATTTGGTAAGTTTCCTGATTCGACTAATAAGAGAAAGATGGAGTTTCATGATGATCATAGAGGAAAGAAAGTTCAATTTCCCCTATGTAAATCATGTGGGAAGAGGAATCAAGGAGAATGTTTCAAAGGAACTAGAAGATGCTTTGGGTGTGGAAAAGAAGGACATAAAGCCAGTAAGTGCAAAGGAAAAGGTTCAGTTAACACCATGGATGAGGATAATGGTATTGCTACGACATCAACAATGGTTAAATGTTTTAAATGTGGAATGTACGGGCATTATGCAAACCAATGCCCTAAGGGAAAGTCTCATAAAGAGAATCATTATGGTTGTATGGGTATTATTTATGTTGATGATGATGAAGAGACTACAAATGATATGTGAGATGAAAGAATTGTTGAAGCTCGGTCAATGGTTTAAGAAGGTAGTGGAATGATTACATGTTTATCAAGTGTAATGTTGTATAAGTAATATCATGGTACTATGGAATAAAGAGACATCTAAGGATTGTTACATTGTTTTATTTCCTTAAGTTTTGAAAGTGTGTGATGAATGGTACCAGTATTTTTGGAAAGTAGATGATATGCGCATAATTAAGGGATAAGAAGAAAATTAAATGTTTGATAGTATTCATGAGCTCATGACTGATATAAGGATAAGGTTATATCATGGTTTAAGTATATAGATTTTTTGGATTTTGGTATGTGGAAAGAGTTAACGTTTGGAAGCATTCATGTTTTCACTAAGGTTTAATGGGTATTCATTTTTCAAGAGAATACATGATTAAGGTATTCACATGATTGGAATGTGACCAACATGGATATATGGGGGATAAATGATGGTATTCACATGCTTGGTTGATGAAATTTAAAGTAATCGTTTTCTTTATACTATGAGATTGGACCAAAGTATTTTAGATAAGCCTAAAGATTGGAATTGATTATGTTGGACATAAGTTAGTATTGTTTAAGGATAGAACTTTTTAGATATTATTGATGGGATGTTATAGTAATGTAGTTTTAGAAAAAGGACAACCTGCAGGATGGGTGACAGCCCATCGCGTCGGACAAGGATGTGGGAATCGAACCTACAACCGAAGTGCGACTGGCCTTTATCACCTACCAATAGCCTACAGGAAGTCCCTGGTTAGTAGAAACTAGTTTTATTTTATTAAGCGATATGATATATGAAGTATAAGTTCATTTTTGGAATCATATATTATTAACCTCACCATAGATGGACTTATTTATACTTGATAAATTTTGCTTGAAATAGTTGGAATGAACCATCATTCTATCACATGATATGCTATCTCTTCACGAATAACAAATTAAACTTCATTTCTTTAAGAGATGAAGTGGAAATTGTTCAAAGAACGAACAACAGTGAGATTGTACCAAAATCAAGCAAGTATTTCTTCTAATTCAAAATTTTCAACTTTAGGGAAATGATATTGAAAACCAAAAATGTTGTCCTAGTGATCTTATATCCGAGGAATCAGATGGTACCTTAGATCATCACAAATATATGGATTTGTGATTGATGGCTTTTTCATAGCCATGTTCTCTACCACTCTCAATCAAGAACTTGATGGTCAGATTTCTCTTCCATATCCATATTTTCACCTATGTTCTCCTACGTGGAAACCCAGTGATGAGTTAATTTGGGTAAACGTTACGTTTCATACTTTATTTTTTAAATCCAAGTTTTGGTATTCCTTTTTATGATGTGGGTTTCTATTAAAGAAACTTTCGAGTAGTAAACCATTTATAACCCTGACGAATTTCGAGGGAGAAATTCATTTTAAGGGGGGTAGAATGTAACAACCCGATATTTTATGATAAGTATTCTTTTTAATTTATTTGATGTCATGTGTTTTATGATACAACAAGATTATCTTGTGCTATACGCCACACTGTATTAGCTTGAAGTATACACAACACTATTCTTAGATTGTGTTACACACTATTTCAAGTTCATTTTATAATAGTCATTCTACGCAAAATTGAGTGTATATATATATATATATATATTCAATGTATAAATGAAATATGGTTGGATTCTGTTATATGAAATAATAATGGATTCTTGCATAGCACGCAACCCTGACTTGGCTTGCATTACACGAAATCGCGACCTTCCTCGATAGCGTGTGTTGTACGCAATACCGAGTTTTACTAAACAATGATATATTATTATAATATTATTATGAACTAGCCGTTATGAATAGTATTAACTAAATTTTTAATTTTATAACATTATTATTCATCTTACACATTTTCTAGTACATGGTATAAGAACAAAATAAAATTTTCGGGTAAAATAAATATTCCTCAAAAAAATGCAATTTTACCGCCTTTTGATGGAGCACCCACATTAAATCTAGTTTTTACAAGTTTATAAGTTCAATTTGACAAAATAAAATTCTTCTTTAGAATCAGGATATAAAAATTTACTTTGGATAAAATTTTCATATTATTCTGATAACTTTCATATTTTAATGAATAGTAAAAACACGCTATATTTTAATTAAAAACAACTTTTTTCATCGCAATAATTTATATGGTTAAATTATAATATTTAATGTTTTTAAAGTATAAATAGAATATATTTTTACCATTTAATATAATGTATGTCATTATCATTAATTTTACATTGAATTCACAGGTAAAAACATTTCAATCTTTGACAATGTTTTAACTTTTAAAACCCGTTTGCTTAACAATGGGATTAATTTTAAATTAATTACTGCAACTTCTGTGTTTTGAATTTTGAAAAATGGATTCCATATTTGGAATCATAGGGTCCAAATTATGTTAATAGGTTACTTTTTTTTGATATTATGAATAGTAACTACGGTAATTTTTATTTACTACGGTTAAAGGTAAATAAGGTAATTCAAGGTTAAAAGAATATTATAATAATTCTAAATTACCTTGAAACTTGTCCTAACCTTATTTGATGAGTATTGGCCGACCATGGAAATCCTTGGGTCTATTTTGGGACCCCATTGAGCCACTTGGTAGTGACAATGACAATTTGGATTAATTAATTTAATGTAAAGACAAAATTGATATTAACAAAAATCCTTTAGTAATTAATTTTTATAAGGGGTTATATAAATTATATTTTAGACTATAAATATTCATTGGAAATTTAAAAATATTTCCTACATAATTATATTTTTTTTATAATTTTTAGACACCAAATAAATTAAATTATTTATGACATAATAATGATGAAGTATTTACCTCATTAATAAATGATTTCAATAAATAAGATTATAATGATTAAAATATTTTCCAAAACATGTCCAATTCTGATTGTATGATTTTATTTCAACCATGAGTCATATCATCTTCATCTTTAATGATTTTTTACCTTTTTAAACCGAAGATAACTTTATAATAAAATAATATTTCCACACTTTCCAAAGGTGCCCCTCTCCTCCCTTATAAAAGGGCACCTCCTCCCTCTCTTCCTCACACCACATTGAGCCTTCATGCTTGGCCAAAACCTATCAAATTATCTTCTTCACTTCTATAGAAACATCCTAGAGGTCCTGGTCTTCTTCAAAGACCAATTTTAGTTCCCTAAGAGGAGGTCTCAAAGAGGCGCTTCAAAGAAGTGGTAATGTCCGTTACCGATTCATTAAACTTTATTTCTTCTTCTACTTCTTATTATTTAGTTGTTTCATTATGAAGTAATAACATCAGTATCAATAATATACTGATATGTTATTATAAGTATGAAACAACCCTATTTCACCATCTATCCATCCTACGGAAAACGAAATCACCGAGCGTGCGTACGTACGGAATACCATCTCCACGTCGTGGTGTAATCTATTTTCCACCACCCCCTTAAACGGATGGGTATAATGGTGAAAGTAATGAATATATATGATTATTGTAAAGTGATATTGATTCTGTAACATTATACATACACTTCCATGATCATGGGAATGATATCATCACTCGTGCGTACGTACGGAATACCGTCTCCACGACGCGATGAGATTCACTCACCATGATAACCATTAAAGAATGATTATAAAGTATATATAATAAGTAATCATGAAATATATTACATAATAATGATAATGGATTTATGTATATAAATATTTATGTCATATACTTAATTCCATTCAATTCAATAAGGAAACAAAAATGGCGTTCATGCGTATGTACGACCTACCGTCTCCTTGAACGGTGTATTTCTTTCCATTTATCAATCCATTATATATATGTATATTATAAATATATATTATATATAAATCACGTTTTACATTTTGGATGTAAGTAATCATTATCTAAGTAATCATATGAATAATTACAAGTTAAAACACAAACGACAAATGAAACGATTTTACCCAAAAAGCTACTTTAACATGAATTTACAAAAGAACGGGTAATGTAAAGTCATAAGTGAACCATATATGATATAATAACAATTAATATGATTTGTAATAAGTCAATGACATTATTTAAATCATTATACAGGAGGATTGGATACGTACGAAGCATATCAGACCTAAGGTAAGGGATAATTTTGCAAATCTCATTTTTATCCGAGATTGCTTGTTCGTAAGTATTTACTGGGGTTATTGCTATCATCCATGTCCATGTTTTATAAAAGTTTATTCATGTATGTTTAAAGTCCTTTTTACCCATTTTGAATTTTACCCCATGGTATGGAAGGAATCTTTCTTTTATTTACCCTACAAGGTACTTTTTGACTTTTCCGAAAAAAGAACAAGAAGAATGTTTTTTTAACGTATACAACATGAAAGGATTTTTTAAGTTTTATAAAGCCTTATTTTCATGAAGCTTCCTCCAAAATATTTCATAAATATTTTCAACAAAATCCTTTTCTTTTAAAATTGCACGACATTTTGTGAAAAGAAAATTATTTTGAAGAAAAAAGGATATTTTCCTCAAGAATTCATTTCAACTGTTTTATCAAAACCATTTTTCATCTAAGATGACATTATTTCATATGTGTATGTTTCAAGTATCATGTATCTACGATTTAAATGGTTTCACTTTTCTTATTATGAAATGATATCCATTTCTTTTATATGGATTATTTGATGATGGAATGATGTTTATGAAACCCATTTTATTCTTTGGGTTATGATGAATGATGAATGTTTATGTTGTGGCACAAGTAATAATGATTTCATTATGAGATGGGTGGGACCTATATCTACCTCCAATGAATTGGGTAAATATTTATATCTCATGAGATAGACATGGAGGGAACGGTAAGTTAATCAGGTTTAGTATTACAGGACTGGAATGAGGAGTGAACTCGATTCAGAAAGGGACTTTGTCCACTAAGATGGTCTTGGCAGCAATGCCTTGGCTACTATGGAAATCATTACATGTGCTTAATGGATGCCACAATTTCATGTTTTATTCCCATGATATTTTATCATGATTTATGTTCCATTATGATCTATGCCTTTTGTACTTCTATGTTTTATGACGTTGCTCAAGATTTTGATGTTTAAACATTATGTTCATGTTTTTAAGCTCAAATGTATATGGTATGTTTTATTTTATCCATGATTACCCTTACTGAGCATTTGAGCTCACCCTTTTTATGTTTTATTTTCCCCCAGGATTAAAAGAAAGGTTAAGTAAGGAAACAAAAAATGGAAGATCTTTATGGGAGATGTTGAAGATCTTTCACCACGATTAGAAGATTACGTTCCAAGTTTCCAAAGACACTAAACTATTATGATCCTTTTGTGTCTGTTTTTGTTATGTATTAAGCATTACGAAAAAGTAATGTAATTTCTATGTACATCAATCTTCAGGTCTCTACAATTTTTCTCCTCAACTATGTGACACAATGGTGAGGTTTTTCTTGTCTTGGGTGTTTATTACTGGGCAGATGCATGATATGTTGGGCATCATTGATGGACTTCTGGAACTATTGGAACTCTTTCCTGGGATGGGCTGTGAGAAAAAGATCCCCTTCTATATCATTTTTGTTTCTTTGGTTTGAGAATATATATACATATATATGTATGTATGTATCCAGATTGTTGGATTTTATAATCTTTTGATTTGGGTTGAGTTGTATACTATCTATTCCTATAATTTCTATTACTGCTACCCCTTCATATTTTAGGGAATCTTATTAGGTATTTATATAATCACCCTTGAATGATATTTTCCTACACATGTCATGTATTATAAAGACATGGTATAGGTTAGAGGTGACTAAAAATGAGCTTAGGGATACTTTGTTCATTTGACCGCATACGGTGGTCAGAGCTTGGAGATCCAGAGTTGAGCTCTCTCAACACTTTTAGTTTCCAGTTTTTTCAGGTGGAGACATATTTCTGGTTGGGGATATATTTTTCCCATTTAATTTCATTTTTCACTATCATACACTTTTTCACCCTAGAGGTTTTGCATACTTGGTTTATATTCTAGCTATTACATCTTTTTATTATTTTTTCTCTTCACTTATGCATTGAAATGGTCAGGTGTGTGAATACAAGTACATTAGGCAAAGGTCTCCCATGTTAGATATGCCTTTAAGAGTGTTTCACCAGCCCATGGCCTATATAGGTGGGCTTGGGGTAGTTGCAGATTGAGCCTTATTGTATAGGGTTATGACATGGAATATGATTCAAATGATACTAAGATTTTAAGGGTTATTTATCTCTATTTTTAATTCCACTAGATATTTTTTATATTTTTCACCATAATTTCTTTTATATGGTGAATTAACTTCCATAATTTCCTTCAAATATAATTAATATATTTCATTTCATTATATTTTAAAGTTCATTTCATGGTAACCCTCTTAATTTCTCTTTATTCTTACATTACTATTATTGTAAGATTTTTCAAGACAACTTCCTTTCTTGGAGACATATTTTGTCCTATAAACCAAATTTTATTTAAATGTTGTGTATAATGAATATTTATTACATTATATCATGAATTATATTGAATTCATAATATTTGAAGTTCAATTTCAATATATCTATCTTAGAGGGTTTTTGATTAATATATTACTATATCCATAATGGTTTCTTTCCCAATCTCAATTTCAAAATCGGAATTTCCTTTAAAAGATAATCAATATAGAGAATTTGATTACTATTTCTTTCTAAAACCATATAATTTTCTTCTCATATGTTTATTTTGGAGTTTTACATGCCTCATCACTATTTCATTTTCTACCTTGACTCATTATTTATTTGTTGTAAGGAAACTGACGATACCTATTGTTTTCAGTTAGGAATCCTCCTATTGATTTATTATATTCATTGGTTGATTTTACGATTATACTTATCTATTCCTCAATAATTTATTAAGGTCATTTCCTACTACTTTGTCCTTCTTTAAAAATATTTAAATCAAATATCTATTAGATAAATTATCCACCACTACCTTTTTCTTGCCAAATCATCCTCTATTATAGGCATGATTTTTCTTCTAATTCCTTTCCTCTTTGAATACCATTTTTTGTTACTTTGTTTGAAGGGAATTCAGATAAATACCCATGAAATGATTTATTTGGAAAAATTATTTACTAAACCATATACCATTACATTATACAGTGTTAGTTTTATGATGCTTACATAGAAATCTATTCCAATATTTGATTGGAAAACTATTGATAATAGATATACTTGCTATTCCAATACAGATGTTTATTGATTACTCAAGAAAGTTGATTATGTATTGTTTATCCATACACATTCATTCTCTAGATAGATTACGTTCATTTATTTACCTAAAAATTATTTATATTCGGTATGTTTATATCTCAATATAGATGATTATAAATTACTAAGGAATGATTATTACACATTGTGTTATTATTTATATCTTTCATATGGTGAATGAATTGGACTTAAAGAAGTGGTGAGTGGGGCCTGTTATTAAATAGCCTCTCAATACATTAGTTTGTTTCACAAGACAAAAGGTTTGGGTATTTTGGTGTATTCCTACCCAATGCAAGCATGATTTCTTCATTGATACCTTGATAAAAAAAATTATTTCTTGGTTATGGCCTTGATGAGAAGAATAATGTGTTGGATGGGGACTTGAAGGTAAATATCAAGATGCCCAAAATTATTAATTCCATACCCATGAATTCATTTATTGTTATCCTTGTGATTATTTATATTATTATTACATCCATGTATTTATTTCAAGATCATATTCTTAATTATATGACATTATATGGTTTTTATTTATTATTTCCATATTATTTATACCATGGTTGTTTTTGATGTATTTTTTATGTTATCGAGAGTTTGATATCACCCTACTCTTGTTTCTATTTTCCTAGGTTATGAATAAAATAACTACACATGATATATCTATACGAGTAACATACAAGGATAATTTATGGGAAATATTTGAGACTCCTTATGAATTAATTAGTTTCTTATATAGTGAAAATGCCCTTTTGATGAGAAATACATGGGTCTTATTAGTTCAATATTTGTTCTAATTATCTAAAAGTCTAAAAATAAAAGTTCTTTGGAATATAAGTAAATAAATATTTGTTAGTGATATTTTAATTTTTTAGGATTAAAATTGCTCCACCTTAGTTGATTTCAAATCCTATTTATTAAGAATGTGTTTATGAGCTCAGAATCCTAGGAGTGTGGGTCCAGTGAATCATAGTTAATATCAGAGGAGGTTTTAGATATCTTTATAGATTTTGATGTTATTAGTTAAAGAAAATTTAAGAGGTATAAATTTCATCAAGGGTTGATAAATTAAGGTTGATTGTAATTTAAAATGTACAGACAACCCTTTGGGTTTGGTTGAGGTAGTATTGCATACTTTATGTTATTTGAGGATTAAGATGTGATAAATTTAGAGAAAACCTATGAAATGTGTCTATATATAGGAAAACATCCTAAATCATAGAAAATTATACAGTCTATGGTCTCTTAGAAAATACATACTTATCTGGATACTAGAAAGTGGATGCAGTTGTGGCATAGATACAGCTATGGGTAATCACCCTTAAAAAGGATTCTTGAGTTTCAAATCAATCTTCACATAGTTAATTATGTCTGGGCCTAAACTTTCACACCTAGATAGAAATTCCTAGGTGATATACGTTGGTTGATTCACATACACCTTATGAACCATTATGAAGGAGTTAAATATATTGGATGGAGAACATAATAAGATAATAATCATTCATAAATTAGATTAAAACTAATAGATTCATAAGTTAAGGTATATATTAATTGTCATGTGATTTTATGGATAATGGGAAACTTGATTTTTTTTGGAGCATACATTCCGATGATTTTTAGGTTTAGAATATTGTAAGAATGTTCATGGTAATTTAAGACTGTTATTTTTAAGGATTAGATGAATTAAACCTAAATTTACATATTCTTAACCTGGAGTGATATAACTTGAATTAAAATAACTATAAGATAACATGATAGTATCATAGAGTAGGAAATATTGAGGGTTAATTTTTTATAATCCTCTTTTGATGCTAATTTTTCATCACTCATGTTAACTATTTTAGTTTTAGTAATGGAAGAATTCTGAAGGAATAATGATGATGATGGGTTCCATGGATAACACATAGATTTTCCCATTTAGAAACCTAATGGGATAATATTTGAAGTGATAAATCTTGTGATGATTCTAAAAAAAACTACAAAAAATTCTTATTAACAATGTAAACATAGTTTAATTATCAAACACACTAAATAATATATGGATGAAGTATCATGGAAGCTCAAGTGACAAATACGTTTAAGTAAAGAAGATTTAATTTCTTATATAGCAACAATGTAGAAAAAAGTAACATGTTTTAAAGGGAAAATGAAGAAATTGGTTAACACTATGGACAAAAAAGATATGTTTCCTAGTAAAACATAAGATACTAATTTATACACCTTATTTTAAAATATATCTAGAGTTATGATAATAATTTAGATACTCTAAATTAATTATCAGTGAGTGATAATTAAAATTATGAAGATTCAATTTATTTAAGGGGAGAATGTAACACCTCAAGATTTTGAATCATATATTTTTATTTGAAACCTAATGTGTTTGATATCCTGTGATGGACATGACACCAAACAAAAATGAACCATAGAATCTTATAAAACCATTAAAATGTAATTGTATAATTTCTAAGTAAAAATAGTGGTAATTGAATTATGAAAAATACTTAGAAATAAAATAAAAGTCATTATTAATACCAAGGTATTGTTAAAATTAAATTATTATAGATAAATTACCTATAATATCATTTTATGTCATGACCCCCTCCCCATACACTACAACAAAAGCATCCCTTAGCGGTGGTTTTTTTCCCATTTAGCGGCGGTTTAAACCGCCGCTAAATGGGTTGGTGGCGGTTTACAAAAACCGCCGCTAAACTTGGCGTCAACAATATTTTAGCGGCGGTTTTTTCTATTTCGCGGCGGTTTAAAAAATGTGTCGTAGATGCCTCATTTCGGGGCTGTTTCTCTCCATTTAGCGGCTGTTTTATGGGTATGCCACACTTTTTTATTCGCGGCGGTTTTAACCGCCGCAAAATTATGCCGTTTGATGCGCCTATTTTGCGGCGGTAAAAACCGCCGCTAAATATAAACGTAATATATTTAGCGGCGGTTTTAACCACCGCTAAATGATGCCCAGCAAGGCATTTAGCGGCTATTTTAACTGCCGCTAAATGCTACCAAGTATGGCATTAGCGGTGGTTAAAACCGCCGCTAAATGCTGAACTGGAAAAAAAAAATAATTTTGGTTCTACTACACCACTGCCCTGAAAAATAAATTAAACCAGAATATAGAGATCACCTAGGTTTCATGGGGATCTCGACCCCCTTCTTGGTAGTGTAGGATAGAGGTATAATAAATATAGAAACAACATACAATAATTAAATCAATAATAAATGAAAGACAAAGCATTGGATGAATAATATAAACTAAATATAAAAGGCCAATGATAATTTACAACCATGAATTCATGTCCAGATAAAGATAAAAAACTAAAAAATAGTATACATATAGAAGGTAGCATGATACACATTAGTACATGAATAAATAAAATAACTAAAATCCCTAAGGGAAGAAATCTAAGAAATATACATCCACCCTAAAAATAGGGGAAAAGATATTGTACCTTGATAAATTAGGGATCGATGGTGATAAAATCTGATGATGGATGAAGGAGAACCATCAAATCCTAATGGAGGGAGGTGGATAAACCCATAGAGGAGGGAGCTGTGAATGCTGGAGAAGGAGGAAAGAAAGGGAGTTAAAACATTTAACCTATTAATGGAAAAATGGTAATTTCACCCTTAAGAATAGTTCACATGGTTTGGCTATATGAATTTCCAAACCGTACACCAACCGTGAGACTCCCACTACTTAGGAATCCTACCTCACATGGTTTCCCCACATAGTTTACCCTAACCATGTGACAAATGTGTAATTAATTGTGTGATAATAATGCCTAAGTGGCACTAACCATGTGAGCTAGGAACACAGTTTGGAAAACTATGTGCAGCCCGTGTGGGGCACTTCTTCTCACCTACTCCAGCCACATGGTTTTCTACTACAGGTTCGCACAGTTTTAGACAAATAGTGTGCACCTATCATACCACCAAAACTTGATATTTTTGGTGCTTACCTAGGCCCGTTCAACTAGATAAATGATCACATCGTCACCCCTTTAAGCATCCAACTGATGGTGCTCCCCACCATAGGTTTTAACATTTACAAAAAATTATGAACCATAGTATTCTCCACCATTGTAATTTCCTATAAAGAATATGCAAAGATTTCCAATGATAATATTGGAATTTTTCCTCTAATTGGGAAATCCTAAATACTTATGAGGCCATAATAGGGACCTTATTATAAAGAAACAGTCAAATGCCAATCAGCCTAACTGAAACTAGTCATGCAATCTTTCTCAGAAGACATTTTCGACCCTTTCATGACACCCACATTAGCCTAGTGACATGATTTAAATGGATACTTTCACCTATATACATCTAAGAAGAAGTGTAATAATTCAATCCACTTTTAGCTAACCATTCCCAAGATACTCAGCTTAGATGACTCACATATCACAACCTGAACCACAATTCCTTCCTCTATGAAATCCCGTGTTTACCACAAGCATATTCACATAATCCCATACCTGACTTTCAATGAAGTTTCTTAGTCATTCCATCACCTAACCATTTAATACATTGTTCCCCAGCATGAACAAGGGTGGAACCTAGATCTATCCCACTATAATCATTACCCTTTAAACATCACCTTTGTGTCCGACGATAAGTTTGGGATAAAATAAGATCATCAAGTTAGAGTCCAAGTAACTATCCCTAGGTAGTCCATACTCTAAGTTTACAAGTGAGATATTGGTAAAAGACCAAAACATCCACATAAGATCATTGACTGAGCCTAGAATGACATTCATCTAGTGATCAAGTCAAAGGAAACAGTTGGTGTCCAAAAGTCTGTCCAAGGCATTCCTACACAGGAACTCAGGTATCACACAAGAACTAACCATGCCTCAATAAAAACCATGCATCCCGCATGAAACATTGATAAAACCTATTTATTAAAAAAGAATAACACTTGATAGCTTTAGCTCGGTATATAACCGATGCTCTCTTAGTGCATCAAGGATGATGTAAAGATAGGGGACATGCTCATTGCTAAGCAAGAGTACACTAAGAGAGTATAAATATTATCAGAAGATTGGAGACACTTACATCACCTCTAAGACACTTCCATCACTTCTACTACATAGAAGGACATTTTTACTATATCTGACACGATGTTCCCCAAATTAGGAGTGTCCTAGTCACGAAAAGAAGATATAGACCAACTGCTCATAAGAGAACTAGGTTAGATTCATCTTAATCGCACATGTGACACTTATCTGATTCACACTCACAAACTCCATAACATTTTTCATAAAAGATGAAACCAACCCGACCAGCGTGTCAGAACACCCAATCCATTTATGAATCGAGCTTACACAATGGGGATACCCGAATGCTGCTATATAGTAGAAATGGTATTAATATGGGTTACATATATGGAAATGTTTGGTGGAAACTATGTGCCATAAATGTTACATATACAAACCAACCGTTATCATACTTGTTCAACACATCAAAAATACTACTACTCATCATCTGATGTTGCATCGTCACCCTCTCCACCTTCATCTCCACCACCTGCTGCCACCTGTAAGAACATTATATTGAAAATTAAATATTGTTGCATATTTATAATAAAACTTAAAACCAATAAAAGTTTGAAAAATAAATGATTTTGATTTTTTTGTGATTTACCTGCTCACCACTACCCGATGCACTACCACCAGGGGCATATCTGCTCATATACTGACGTATTTCAAGCAACTCTTTCTGCAAACCAGATATCTGATCCCCCTGCTGGTGAACTGTGTTTCGTAGAGAAGACATCTCCCTCTAAGAATCTTCAAGTATGAAATGACTATAAGCAGGAGTAGATGTAGCCTAAATCCCTGATGGCATGCGAAAGACCTCAGATGGTACAGGTCCCAAACCCATCCCGTGCACTCTACCAGGATTCTCCTTCCCAAGGACTTTACCAACTGGGTCATCCTGGGAGACTGAGTAGGATTGCCTAGGATCGGCATCCCATATTTCTTTAATTTTTACCTATAAATCAAATATCAATATATATTAACACAGTAAAAACTGATAATAAGTTATTATAATAAATAATTGACTTCATACCCCAACTTCTCTGGCAGGTTCATTAACCAAACTTCCATCTGTTTTTTTATGAACATCCAGCCACAGTTCTGTTCGGGATGCGTCATGCCCTAAACTCTGTGACTGCATTAAACAAAGATAAATCAACAATTAAATATGTTAAATAGATAATATTATCTTATAAATATTTAAACTAATTAAAAGATTACCAATGACATTCGACTTATTGAAAATCTTTTTGAACCCGCAGTGTGCGGGATGACCTGCTTTGCCCGGTTTGAAGCATTCTGTCTTGAGAGATCCCGAAATAAATAAAATTCAATTTAACAGTATTGTATTCAATGTCTATCTCCTCTTCATGTACATGTATAAATGTAAAATGAGGATAATATAATAATATATATTTCAATACCATCCGCTTCTCATCACGATGTCTATCGACAAAAACCTTCCACTGTTCTTTCGGTACCCCACTGGGTAGCTTCTCATACATCTGCTGCAAGGTCAAAGAAGTATCGTTGACATCACACCACAACCTCCATTTGAAATCTTTCCATTTTTTCCCAAGATTTTTCAATGTCCACTTCCGTGCTATCACATCAGCAACGGTAAAGTGGAAGAACATCTGTATACAGAAATTCATTTTGAATATATTAGTAACATGACATTCAATTAAAACATAAAGTAATAAAATTACCTTTATCTGAGAATCATAAACTTCATTTTTTCAGTTTGGAGGCATATGCCTCCGGTCATCATATGAAATAGGCAGGGAAATGGGCTCCGCTGCCAGTTGACCTATAATCTGACCAAGTAAACCTGCGGCGTCATCCGTCGGGACCCCATAAGAATCAAATGGCACCACTATCTTCTCTCCATGCATGTTCCAAACATTAGAACTTTTTATGTGTTTTTCCACGGTTGCATTGTTTTCATCTGCAATGAGAAAACAATTACTATAAACAAAATGCAATAAATTTATTTAATTAAAATTTGTACCTATGACTGTGACCCTCCAGAATGTCCGTGATGAACTGGAAGGGGCGTGTCGCTGCCCCACTGTTGAGGCTCCTGTAGGGGAGGCAATGACTCATCCTCTAATGAGGCATCCACTGATGGTGTCAGAGATGGTGCAGGGGGAGATGTTGCAGGGATGTAGGCAGCTGCTACCTCAGATGTCGTGGGGACAGACGGATCGTCATCTGTCGCAGAAATAGAAGGAATGGTGTACCGATTCTTCCTTGGCATTCCTGTCATGTAATCAAATAAAATTAAGTTCAGAATATATATTTCAAAAAATTTATGCAGAAAAAAAATAAAAAATGATAATAGATGCCCAGTACTAACAAACAAAATATATATAACAATGATAATGAATGACTACAGAAATGAAACAAGTGGTTGATGAATGAATAAATAATTTTACATACAATCATTTTCCCCTTCAATCATGTCGGTTCCCTGCTCCATTGCTTCATCCACTTCATTCATCCTTGCTAGACTAATATTTTCAATATCATGATGGACAAATAATTATGCTTCCTGTTGTTGATGAAATTCAATTGTAGAGGTCAAATCTTCCACTTCATCACCCATATAATACAAATCTCTTTGTATTACGTGAGTAACTACACTCCACCCTTCATCCACAACATCATTCACATAATATACCATTTTTCCTTCAATGCTAAGATATATGGATCATGCAGTTCACGATCACCAACATCCATCAAGCGAGAGAAGTTTACATAAGTAAATTGAAAGGAATCTCTTTTAACACCTCTGATAATATCGAACCATTTTCATTTGAATAAAACAACAGAAAAATGCTCGTGGTAGTTTAATTCAATAATATCATGCAGCTTTCCATAGTATTCCACTTCAGCAAATGTAAATATACCACTATTCTGTGTTTTCAAACCCACTTCTCGATCGACTATACGAAATCTAAAACCATTCACATTATAAGCGCCGAACTTTCTAACTTTTTTTATAGGAACTCTAGCAAGAAACTTCAAATCTTCTGACAAGTCTTCTCAAGTATCAGTATTCATGATCTGAAAAAAAAATTAATAGATTTGCAAATTGTATGTGTGAAACTAATATTCGTATTTATTGCAATATTTATAAACTTACACGTCGTGCAAACCATTCTACCAGCTCTTTATTCACAGCTTTCGTTATATCTTTTTCATTTCGTGTTCGGCCTCTCATTCGTCTCTTTGTTTGTATCCTCAAATCTTCAATAAATGGATCTACAATTTCACTATTCAGCAGCACATATCTATGAGCCTGTAATAATTCCAATTCTGTTAGTGTCGCATATGAGGTCCTCCCAACTGATCGGCCAATAGCAGGAAATATTTTTGATTTCTGATGCATTTGAGAATGAGTTGATGTGTCGTCAACACGTCCAACTCGATTAAATCTTGTCTCAATATCATCCAAATATCTGGAACAAAAGGTGATACAATCCTCGTCCAAATAGCCTTCAGCAATAGAGCCTTCTGGTTGAGCTTTATTTCTCACGTATGCTTTCAAATGCCCAAGATATATGTGAAAAAAAATAATATTATGCATTTATTTAAATGCCAAAAATTGTTTACTTAACTGGAAACATATAAATAAAATACCTCTCAATTGGATACATCCATCGATAATGAACGGGGCCTCCTAATTTAGCTTAGTCAACCAAATGCACAGTTAAATGCATCATGACAGTAAAAAACGATGGAGGAAAGATCATCTCCATTGCACAAAGGGTCAATACAAACCTCTCCTATAGGTTGTCAAGATGAAATGGATGTAGAGATTTCTCACATAATTGCCTGAAAAATGTGCAGAATTGGAGTACAACAGCAGTAACTTTTTCAGGTAATAATGTATGCAATTCCAATGGTAGTAACTGTTGTAACAAAATATGTGAATCGTGAATTTTCAATCCATATAACGTACGATTCTTCAAGTCAACACACCTCGAGATGTTACTCGAATACCCATCAGATACCTTCACATTCTTTAAAATTTGAAGGAACGTATCTTTATCCCTATTTTTCATTGAAAAAATGGCCGGAGCATACTTTTCATTCTCATCTGGCCAGAGATCACGTTTTATGTTCATTACTTGTAAGTCTTTGCGAGCATTGATATGATCCTTCGACTTTCCATGCTCATTAAGTAATGTGAAAATCAAATTATCACATACATTCTTCTCAATATGCATCACATCAAGATTGTGGTGCAAAGAATTAAATTCCCAATACGGAAGTTTGAAGAATATACTTTTTTTCTTCCATTGTTGCGTTCTGATTTCACTTGACGATGCACTTCGCACTCGTTTTCCGCTATCATTCAAATGATGAACCTTCCCAAATTCTGTTTTAACATTTTCAAGCTGTGTCAATATTTCAGAACCGGTTAACAACTTTGGAGGTGGTCTACGATCAATGGAACCATTAAATTTTGATTTGTTCAGCCGGAATCTATGAGATTCATCAAGAAATATTAGATGACACAAGAAGCACCATTTTCTACTGTGAGGTAGCCGTTTGGGATCGAAATCAAAGTTACAAACGGGACAAGCCAAACCTATATAAGTGTTCCAACCAGATAAATTCCCAAGCCCAGGGAAGTCACTAATGGTCCACATTAAAGCAGCATGCATTTTGAACATTGTTTTAGAAGAAACATCAAATGTCTCAACACCGTTGCTCCATAACTCCTGCAATTATTCAATCAAAGGCTACAGGTATACATCAATATCATTTCTAGGCATTTGTTTTCCAGGAATAATCATTGAAATGATAAAAGATGTTTGTTGCATACACATCCACGGAGTCAGATTATAAGGGATCAAAACAACTGTCCAAATGCTATAACTCGTACTCAAAGTCCCAAATGGGTTGAATCCATCGGCAGCCAATCCCAATCGGACATTCCTAGGATCAGCTGAGAAATCTGGATGTAATGAATCAAATGTCTTCCACGATTGGGAATCTCGTGGATGTCTCATTAACCCATCATTGTTATTATCTACAGCATGCCACTTCATGTGTTCGGCGTTTTTTGATGACATGAATAATCTTTGCAATCGAGGCTTCAAAGGAAAGTAACGCAAAACTTTTGCAGGTGTGTTCCTTTTCTTCTTCTCTATGAAATTATGTTCATTCATACTTCCAACATTACCCTTTGACTGCCATCTAGAAGAAGAACATTTCTTACAATTCTGTCTACTTGAATCCTCTCCCCAGTAAAGCATACAATCATTGGGACACACATGCATTTTTGTATAATTCAGACCAAGCTTGTTTACAACTTTTTTCATCTCATAAAACGATTCTAGGATTTTTTCTTCAGGAAATGCATCACGAATAAATTCCAATAACATAGACATTTCTTTATTTGTAATTCCACAAAGACATTTGATATGGTACAACTACAGCAGAAATGAAAACTTTGAATATTTCAAACACCCACTATACAACTCGTGATTTCCATCATCAACTAAATCATGAAACACATTTTCCTCACTGAAGTTTTCACTTACATTTGGCTCCATAGAATCAATAGGAGGATCCAATGATATGTTACAATCTTGATCTGCTTGTGTTACAGTCTCAAAAACATCACTTGTCATGTTGCAATTTGTAGCATCATCTTCTGGTTGTTCTGATATTTTTTGATGCTCATAGTGGTGTCTTGCAGTGCCGAATGCATCATTTATGAGGTTTTGCATTTCATTTTCCATTGGCGACAAACTTGGGACCTCATTCTGTGGATTAACATCAGTCCTCAATCTTTCTGTATTGTTTGATTCTCCATGCCAAATCCAACACAAATATTGATCAGGGAATTGCTTCAGTATTAAATGTTCATAAACTTCATCCCTCTTCAACCATGTTCTAAATTTACATTTAGGACATGGACATATTATTCTCCCTTCAACGGATCGATTAGAAATTGGAAAATCTAAAAACTCATTCAAACCCTTAACATATTGAGGTGTGTTCCTCGGTAATGTGATCCAGCTTTTATCCATGTATATCACAATGTGCCTACACAAAAATATACGATAGTGTAATATTACAGAAACATAATATAATAAAGATGAACCATTTATCATAAAGTATGCATAATATAATAAAGATGATTCATTGATCACATTTACCACTTCATACCAACAGAACAAGTCTGGTCCATAGGAGACAGCATCAACACCTCATTGAGGAGCAATAAGAATATCGAGCTACACACTTATCATAACACTATCGATCACAAATTTATGTTGCCTCAAACAACACCCCATTGATGTGTGATCGAAACTGATCATAATGCATTTTAAACCTGAGACATTATGTGATTGTTTAGGCTTGACCTTAGATGTCCTCCAAGAGGAATGATGTTTCTCAATGGTTTCATACAAAACCAACTATAAAGAGGGACACTATGTTCACTTTATTCATCGAAGTGTCACCTCTCTAGGTTTGAGTATTACAAGTCAGACATTTATAATCATGTCTTCAACCATCGACATATAAAGAACCAATTTTTTATTCAAGGGTTGTCTTAGACATTGAAACATTATTAATCTCATTTATAAAAATTTTATTTTAATAAAAAAATTTAATTTTTTAAAAGGGTTTGATCACTATAGTGGTGAGAATGTAAAACACATACATACATCAAATTCATAAACACATGGGAAATGCAGAAGGACTACTCACATCAATTCTATTTTTTTCACTTTTTAAGAACAACCCAATAACTCTTGTCTATGATTTTTTAAATCTGAAATCATATCTTTAGTACCTATCTCAAGGCACAACACCAAATACATAATTATATACAATTTATAGTTAATTATATAATTTTATTATAAAAATTATAATTTATTTCAATTAAAACCAACAAGGAATAATTGCCTAAAAATCACCAGCCCACCTCATGACACCTATATAATAACCAACAACTTATGTATTGTTTGTGGTGAACTACAACCTTTATCCCAAAAAAATTACCTATGAAGTTGAACCAAGTGAATCAACAAATTAACTTAACTTAATCTAATTTTAATTAAAACTATTTAAAAATTATAAATGGTGATGTACCTCTAACCCAATGACATGTTACAGCATGAGATAATAATGTTGGGACATCTCATATCAGTTTTGAGAAAAATAATTATCAAATCAGATGATTTATACAATGATCCAGTGTAAATAATCTCCAAAATCTAACCAAAAAATCCAAAAATAAATGAACAACAATGTAAAGGTAACATCAAATGTAGTCATACATAATGGAAATAATACTACATGTTTGACCCCAACCATGGCCATGAATGATGTTGTAGATGAATTTATCCAAGGTTGATGCAAGTAGTTTATAATGAAATGATGTCCTATTTGACATTAGAATCACCTTTTTGATGTGTTGGTTACATATACTTCTTCCTAACCATATAATTTATTCCCCTTCCCCTTCTCTATCTATCTGCCTCTCCCAAAAACAATGTCTACATCATAGGAATATATGTTGGTATTTTGAAATATTTAAGTCATGTAGTTGTTGATAAGGTGGCATGTATATTTGTCATAATTGAAATAATTTTTTAGATATTTCATTATTTTGATGACCCATGTGTTTTTATTTCCCATTATGGTTTTTTGAGACTCGATGCAGTAATGAACTCCTCACGGTGGAAGACTAGGCCACCAAAACCCAATTATTTCCACCATAGGCCATTTTTTAAAGATAAGTGACGAGAATGAATAATTATAATGGTAGGCCTATTCATAATGTACATGTAGGCATGAACCCAACCATATATATGAATATGTTCATAATAATAAAAATAAGAGAAAATAAACTAAATATTTACATTCTATCATGTTATTTACTTTAGAGAATAAAAAATAGTACAATAGGTAATATGAAAACAAATGGAAAAAATATACACCTAATAGGGAAATATTACATATCCTGACAATAATATGAAACGAATGAATTATAGAGAGATCGACTATTGATCTATAATCACCGACCACCATGTAAGGTCAAATTAACCCAATTATCCCTTTTACCAACATAATACACAACTAATTTGTACATTATCTATATATACATGACATGTGTGGGAATAACTCAATTATGTTTGAGCACATATATACCCAACCTTCCGCATCCAAACCCGATATAGGAGGAATAAAATACATGTTAATATTAGACATCTGAGCCTAAAGATTGACGAAAAACTAACCCAACAATAAAGAGATATGTTCTTCAATGAAAACCGAAAAGGAGAGAAAGGTTATATCTATCTCAAATACCAGTCCAAAATAATGGTTTCACAACTTCTCTAATGAAATATCATCAATGCCCAGTATCATGCTATTTTTTTTAGGGAATTATTGAGGAGGACCAACACCTCATCAATTTTCTATAATCTTATGGATCATAACAACCGTGGATTGAGGAATCTCTACATTGTGTAATAGTGTATTACCTCCTTTGTTTCGGCATAATGTGTATGGTAGATCCACAAAACATGTTCCTGGGGAGAACCATCCTGTTTGATGGAGGGCCCTCTTCCTAGGGTTATAGAGATTACATAATATATTTCTACATAATGTTTATTGTGAACCTACACCCTAGTGTGAAAGGGGATACAATATTTATGGATATAGGACCAACACCCTGGTGCAATATAGAATGGTACTTCAAGTCATATTATATAAATAGAGAAGCAGTACACTCAAATCAAACAGAACAACACAAACACAGACAAGAAAACTTTGCACGACTGTCCATGAAACACCATGGGGATTACATTAGAACCAATAAACCAAAGGCAATAAATGAAAAGAAACAAAATAACAAAAAGAAAACCAAAAAACAAAGAATTCACAGCACTACGACAACAAATCAATAACGTGGAACCTGCAACCAGTCTGAAGCTTGACATTCATTCCTCAAATACAAATAAGAACTGTCATTCCAGTAGAATATAACAGTTAAAATTCAAAAAAAACCACTCCAGATGGGCCTAAATAGTAGTAAATGAAAATATCAGTGAACCTACAAACAAATCTACAATTCATCCACAACTCAAACTGTTGGAACCAAAAAGATTGCCCAAATGAAATAGATGACATCATTGGCCTAAAACACAACTGAAATAACATTAATAGATAACAGATAATGCAAGTAATTGATCTTGGATGAAAAATAAGAGATGTGCATGAACTGCCATCCAAGAAACTGCAACTTAGGACATAGTCCCAAAAGAATGTCATGCTGGAAAAAGTTCAATGACAACAATAATTTCAGATCAAAACCCAACAGAGCATTATGATAAGAAATTAAGATGTTTGATCCATACTGATATCAGTTAATAAAGGAATAAATTATTTAAGAGAGTATATTAAAGTCGTAACATACCTCTATACAGTAACTAATTATTAATAATGTTTTCTTGTTATCAAAATAATGTAGTATGAATATGTTGAGATTGTTATTAAAGAAAAATAGTGTTCCATCAACTGAATCCATTATTGACCAAGTGTTCATGATCTCTAGACACATTTTTGTTCATTTTCAAATAAAGGATGTTGAAATTCAACCTTTTAAAGAGAAATTTTCTAACCCAAACTGGTTTTCTATGTACAGGTCCTGGAGGGATGCATGCAACAATACATCGTATGGAAAACAATGATAAGAATGCCATTTATTACAGCATTAATTCACAACTAAAAACATGTACTCAATTAACATGAAAAAGAAAATTTAATAACCTATGATTTATCATCAATTAATATAATGTAGTGACTATATATTTACAAAGAAACTAAATTTCAAATAACATATAGAATAATTAATTTTAAAGACTAAAACAAACTATGATTCATTAACAAGAAACACTATTAGTTTATGACCACATAAATATATCATTGTGATGTTCAAAAATATATGTGTAATTAAATATATATATCAACAATTATTCACAACCCAACTAATTAATCTTTGCGCACAAGGCACGAATTGTAAAAAACTATTTGATGTATATAATCTCAATATTAGATTCAACAGTACACTAAATAATTCATGAAAAAATGAATATAATGCATTTTCAAATCACATGGAATGGGAATCATGCATTAATAAAGAAAAGGTACGATATTGTACCACTCCCTATACCAAATCAACAATGAATTGTAACAAGATTCAAAATAGAAAAACATAGTTCAAAAAATTAAGAACATGTCCCCTTCTAATTAGATAATTTAGGATGAACTAGTATGTTAAACATTCAATCTCTACTAATTAATGGTGTAAAATTACAATGTGGGTTTTATGTTTTAATACAAATCAGGTCATTAGATTACCTCACAAATCAGGTGCGGGGGGTCGCCGAAGGCCGCGGGGGGCGTGGGGGGTGCCGGGGTCGCCGGACGGTGCAGGGGGCGCGGGGGGCGCGGGGGTCGCCGGTGGTCGAGGGGGTCGCCAGTGGTTGAGGGGGGCGCCAGGGGGGTGCAGGTTTCACCGGAGAGCGCGGGGGTGAGGAGTCGTCGGCAGCGCGGGGGGTGGGGAGTCGCCGGCAGCGTGGGGGGTGCGGAGTCGCGAGGGTTAGGGATCGCGAAGGGGAAGGGGGAAAGGGTCGGTGGCTGTGTAAAATAAATCGGGTTTCGCAGCGGTTTATTAAAAACCGCCGCGAAACCTTCACCAAAAAAGGTTTAACGGTGGTTTTGTGAACCGCCGCCATAAAAGCGCCGCTAAACCATGTTTTTTTTGTAGTGATAAAGGTACCCCTCTAGGTTCAGAAATGAGATAAGGGAGATAATGATTCTCGAATCCCACCTCCAATAGGCTATGGGTTGGGGAAAAGAACTGAAAATATATCATACAAATAGATGGGAGGTAGAAACCTCTATGATATGAGATAAAATAGATATGATAGAAACACCCAACAACTCTACTAAAGAAAAAAAATTAAAAGATCCCAAATAAATGAATGTAATGTTTTAAAAAATAGATACAACCGAAAAGGGACTACAGGTACCAAATAGAAAATCATTTATAAAGACCTTGAAGCCCAAAATCTCTTAGAAAACTCCCCAATCTAGAAGCATCCAACCTGATATCCAACCATCTCATATAGTCCTAAAAAATATTTTATATAAACATAGGGTGAGCATAACCTGTATACTCAGTGGAATTCCCTTCTAAATCTTTTCATTCAAAAGATAAAGAAAGAATAGTAAATCCTAGTGAACAATAAGTGAAGCTTACTTGTAACCTAAACAAGTATGCTAAGTTACCAACCTCACCACGAATATATATCACCAAGTATCACATATAATCAATCATATAATATAAAAAATAGGGTACTCACTACCACTCCCCCACAAGTTTTCTACTTTACCCCAACATTACATGTCCATAACCATTTATCTCCAAAAGTAATCTAACCCAAAATCACATGGGATAAATTAGTAATCTATCCTTAAGAAACCTAGGATAACGTGTCATATCATACACCATGTTCATCACAACATATTATCATACAATATACATCTCCAAATAGTAACCGAGTAGTTTTTAGGATCCACCACAACCTTTACATCATTTATTATACCAAAATCCTTCATAGTCCATACAAAACATTACTATAATAACTATTAGGATACTATATTTGGAGATACTTGTGTGTGAAATAACCAAAATTAATTATATCCATCGACATACATATATAGGTAAAGACATACACTATGTATACGAGCACATAATATAACCAGGTAAAGAGATTGGGGTCAGAGGGGGGCAATGGATCATCCATTCCTTGAAAACCTAGATGTTGGAAAAAAAGCACCAGAATAGAGTCCACTAGGTGTCATTATCCCTACCGACATGGGTGGGGTAGCATATGAAATCACATAAAATACAATATATAATATATCTCACAATTACACTATAATCATTAACCTAGTCTAAGGCTCAACGGTAGATGTCATCTCTCAGACACCCAACTACCACTGTTAAGAAGTAGATATTCTATAAGCACACATACATTTAAGGAAATTCATTTAATTATTTATTTCATTTTCACATTTAACATTACATTAATTAATTAATTAACCATTAATTAACATTATTCCATTCACATTTCATTAATCACAAAGTGAAGTCGATTCCCTCCAGGCATAATCTAACCGATTCCACATTTACTCAATATTAGAAACATTTTAATTCCATTAAAACACCAACCCAATGGGTTAAAAAATTTATTAACCATTACCATTCCATAATTATAGGTATTCTAGGAAAAATCCTAATATACCTTAAAGGATAAGAATAAACAAGCACAACCAGCTACCTCAAGAAGTGGGGAAAGAAATATAGTTACATAAGTAACCTAGCCATCTAAACTTAAAAGCAAAAAATTATCGAGAAAATATATATCATTCAGAATAACAATGTGAAATCCTAGCTTCAACCCATTCTATAAATATTTGTTTCACACCCAACATTATCATGCATATCACCATGCATATTGTAATCACATGCATTATATTCTACTACAAACCTAAGCCTCCCCACCCATATCTCACCAACCAATAGCCATCTCAGTATCACATCATATTGTGTATTAAGGATCATAGCCAGAGAAATCAAAGAAGGAAAAAAAGTCAATATTGAATTTGGGCCCTAGAAACAAGGCATCCATATTTCACATGCAAACATAATTTCTCATCTTAAAACATTTATCTTTATCAAACAACCAGTTCTTTACCATATTGGATTAACTAATTTATTTATCAAAGGTTGAAACCAAAAGTAACCTATGGAATTAGTTATGAAAATCTATGAATTATTTTATCACGATTTCTAGAATAATTCCCAATTTCATTAAAATTTAAGGAATAAAATTTCATTTAACATGCCTTTAATCATTTAAAATAGTAATAACTTCTTGATTACTTCTCTTTATCCAATTCCATTAACATATATGAGAACAGATTAATTAAACATACATTAAGAATCAATTTGATTTCCATAAAATTATAATAAGAACTATCAATAAAAAAAGAATCTTTAATTATTTACCCATCCAGAATTACTAAATTTATGTTATTTCACCATTTAATTAAATTAAACATGATAAAATAATAATAAATATATATTTCACACTATCTAGTGAAAAAAAAAGCAAGCTGTTATCACGGTGAAGAAATAGGTGATTGTTAAAATCCATAACCATTTCTTCTATTATTTCAATTTAATTTTTATTATGGTCAATTACATAACCATTAAAAGGATTAAAATATCTTAAATTTACAATCATACATAAAAATAATAGGATAAGATGAAAATACCCTACTTGATGTTTTCCCGTTGAAAAAATGATGTAGTCATAGAATAGAGAACAGTGAAGGTTCTTCCTTACATGGAAATTAAAAAGGAAGAGTTTTAAAAAAATATTGATCATAATAGACTCAATGATAAGGTCTTGGGGTTATCTAGATGAAAGGAAAATAAAGGAAAAATAAATGGATATGGATTAAAGTATTTTATAATAAAAACAACTTTTATTCGAAAAAAGAAACATGGAAACCCCCATTTAATTTTCCCAATTATTTGTTTAAAGATTAATACTTAAATTATAATCAATTGGAATCTTACAAAAAAAATTTATAAATCATTAAAGGAGTCAAAATAAGTTAATTATTTGATTTTATTAATTTAAAACTGTTCAAATAGTGTCTAGGGGGTTACAGGTCAAAGAGAGAGAAGAAAATCGAAAAAAGGTAAAAATGATACCCATACACAGGTTAGGGGGTTTTCGTAAGGGTAACATTTTTTTTACCTATATGCAGTTTTATAGAAGAACTCACATAGGGGTAGCTTGAGCTTACCCTTATGCATGCTTTAAGAATTCCACCTCACCCTTATGCACAATACATGGTTTATATAAGGGTGACTTGTTTTACCCTTACACAACGCTATTCCAATGCTCACGTAAGGGTAGATTGATCTTACCCTTACAAAGCTTTGTAAAAATATCCTTACCCTTATATATGTAGTAGGTCTTATTTAGGGGTAAATTTTTCCATAAAACTTTAAAATTTCAATGAAACAAACTTATTAATTAATGTAAAAGGGTTTTTTAGTAATATAAAAATTATAAGACTCTTTCCAAATTATTTTATAATTATTTTAAAACATTTAAAATACACTATATAAATACCCAAAAAATAAAACACTTATTTTTTTTACAAAAAAATATTTTTAAATAAAATTTCCAAAAAAACACATGATCCTCAAAACCACAAGGAAGAATCCTTAAATGACAATGCGAAAGACAAAAGAAAATATGAACCTTTACATTTTATACTTAGAAATGTATTGTTCTAAAAAATGGATTTTAATATACCTTATTTCAAGAAACCAAATATATTATGGATAAAATATATTTTAGATATTAAAAATATACTAACACCAATTTAATTAAGTAATGTATCGGAAATTAGAATGTGAACACCTAATATTTTTAAAGTTATTTTTCCATGAAAATAGTTTTCATATTATTTTTATGTTTTTATTTAAAATTTAAAATTTAAAATTTTAGAATTTTAAGTTTTAAAAAATGAATTCATTTTTGTATTTATAATAAAAATATTATCTTGAAATTAATTTTTTGGGTTTGTTTTTGAAATAATTGATTTTTAGGAGAATAGTGAAAAATACATTTTTTATTAAAGCCGTAGCTTTTATGTATATATCAAGAAATAAGTATAACTTAAATAATTATAAAACATTTTCCATGATAAAAGACATATTTTTGGAGTAAAAAAATAAATTTAAAAGTAATATTATGGATTTGGAATACCTATTTAACATTTTATAAATATAATTAAAATTTCCCAATAAAAGAAATAATTTTTGGTCTTTTATTTAAATTAAATATTATTTGTTGGAAGAATTTTATTTTAACATTATTTGAAATCAAAATAAATTTTATTTTTTTTATAATAAACCAATTTATATTATGAAAATATAAAATATTTATAATTTTAACCTATATATATATATTAATCTTAAAAATGTAATTTTTTTTGAAAAATGGGTTTTTACACGTGAAATACACTATGTTTAAAATTTATTTTCTCACATATATAATTATTATTTGATAAAATGGATTAAATATTTAGAATTAGTAGTTATAAATTATTTAATAATATTAATTTCATTTTTATGCATAAAAGTATCGTTACTCATTTTAAAGTTATAACGACCATCATAATTGTGAAGGGGTTGTTTTTAAAGAATTGTGTTATTAATGCTGTATTATTTTTATATAATAAATTACATTCATATATGTTATATAATTAATATGATATTATTTTTAATTACATATCTAAATATATTATCACTCATTTGTTTGGAAATCATTATTATATAATATTAAGAACACTTAATGGTTAAAAAATTGTTTTTTATAAAAAAGTTTTTTAATATATTAAATATTATAAATCAAAAGATAATTAAAAATTATTTATAAATTTAATTAAATTATATGGAGCTTAAATTTAGTTTCATTACACCTAAATTTGGTAATAGGAAAAATCATATATTTTTATTAAAAAATAGATTACTTGGGTAAAAAATAGTTACTAGGTAAAAACCAAAGTGGTAAAATGTAAAAATCATATGGTAAAAAGATTTATATTTTTTAAAACAAGTGTAAAAATGGATAGAGATGATTTATAGACCTTATATAACCCAAAAATATATTATTTTACACTCTTGGATCCTTTGAACTTTGAATAGTGTCATACCCTTATTGAAATTTAATGACTACTTGCAAAACTACCCCAATATTATCTTATGAAAATGGATCACTTCCATTAATTCACAATACACCTATCCCATAAAACTTCATCCTAAATGATTCCATTTTTCTCATACTATAATCATCTATCATGTTTATAAGCCTCTAATTTTAATTAGATAGTCTAAATCCTCCATTTCCAAGAAGATTTTTGAGAGAAATCATAAGTTCTCAATGTGAGTATTTATTACTCAGGATTTGCTTATTATTAATTATTTTACAAAGTATTTCACCAAAATAATATAATTACACTATCATTATTAATATAATGTAATTTTTTTATCATTATCTCCTTCTTTCTCACCATCTGCGGTGGTCTAGTTATTTTGTTTCCCATTCGATGGGATGTATGTTGTCGCTTCGTGGCCCCTGACCATTGCTAACGCTACTCTTATAACCCAAATATTTAGGATTTACCATATATTGGTATATTGAAAATTAACTCTTTTGGATTTGTATTTTTATGGTAGTTGTACTCGACACTCTTCCTCTGTGTTGAGGGTTCATCTTGGCCCGTGTTGTCCATCGCTTTGGTTTACAGTTGAATTAGATAGTCCGATAGTGGCGTGGTGTTACTTACTCATCGATGATGTTAGTTTATAATTCATTGTATTTCTCAGTGGTTATTTTTAGAGGAATCGGTTTTTTATATAGTTCTATTGAATTCCCTCACTCATTGGAAGGCCTGTCCATTTCAAATATGCACTTGCTTGTTGTTATATCACTCCCATTCTAGGTCAGTCTGGTGTGGTGGATCTCATAGAGGGTTTGAGATGTGTTTGTGTGGGTGTTAGTGTTATAGGAGGCGAATCCTTAAGATAGTAGTCATTCTAGTCCATAATTGTTGGTTATTATGTTTTACCTATGACATTGTATTTGGTTTTGTGGTTGATTTACTATGGGTAGTGATCCTTGATGTCAATTAAGCTTCTATGTTGGTTGGCATGTCCAGGATGAAAATTTTAATTTATGATAGACATTAATTCTATATATTTTTGAGTTCTTTGGTTATTGGGGGTTTTTATATTGATATTTATAGAGTTCCAATGTATTTTCATCGATATAGTGGGTGTGGAGGCAAATGATTGAGACTTACATGTTAGGGTTTACAACTTTATCTGGATCACAATTGGATGCGATGATGTGTTGGTTTTTATGAATTTTAAATTTTATTAGCTGGGATCAGTTACATGGTTATTTATTCTAATTTTAATTTTGATTTTATATTAATTTTTATGGTATTTTATATTTTGGTATTAGGTAATCTAGGGGTTCCCACTCGTCCATAAAAGTGGTTTATTCAGAAACTAAAATTATAGATTTGGATGGATAATGGTTTATTTTTCATCACCACCTCCCTTGGATGGTGAAAAGGGTTGACTTGATGAATTAATATGTTTCTTATGTCACATTTATGATTCTAAAATGATAATTTATCATATAATCTCATTCCACCACATTTTTTTTGGGAAATGGAAATGTTAATCATGCATATATGTGGACTACCATCTCTACACATGATGAATTTCATTTATCATCACTACCCTACATGGATGGTTATAAGAATGAATTTAATGAAGGTATATGAAATTTATGACATGTTAAAGCTTCTATAAAGGTAATATTAACATTATATAAATTTTTTTATTACTTTTAAAATCATTATAACATGATCACATTTGGGGTCAGTTTTACTACCTAAGTTAACAATTTTATAATTTTTATATCATGAATGATTAAGGAATGTTATATAATGGTAATATCATGTAATAATAATGTATTTATTATGTTTTAATGATTATGGAAAGGTGTTATTGATATTTATTATATTTATAAATATATTTTTCAAGAGGCGGACATACCAATTGTATAGAATCATTGGAAGGAAAAAGTTATTTACCACTATGAGATGTAATTATACATAAATTACCTTTTTCTTTTGTATTGAAATTTTTAGGATAATATTTTTATATAAATTTTAATATCTATCTCACTGATGGTTTTTGTTATTTATCCCACTTAATTTTATTGGTCACAAATTTTTGATTGAGTGGTTTTTTATTATTGGGGGTTTTGGGATTCCATTTTCGTCATTATTTCATCAAGGATCAGTTTAGATTTTGGTGGGAGTGGAGGGATAATTTGAGAAGATAAAAGATAAGAAGGAGTCATACGTTGGACTTTTTAATACCATTTCTATTTAGTATATCTTTAATTACTTTTTTTTAGCTATAGTAATTTTGGTTTCCACCCAATGATTGAATTTGGATTCAAGGATTTTTTCTTGATGGGTGCTACTTATAGAAATGGACATGGAACACATTGTCATCACAAGTCCCAATTTATTATTTATTTATAACTATAATAACTATAGTAAAGCAGAAACCCTGGGTCATCTCTTAATGAGTGATTAATGGGGGGTGAGGGGGGGGGGACAAAAAGTGAATATTTTATAAGTTGAAAAGGGAAAAAATTGGGGGGGGGGGGTTGAAAATGATTTTAATTTAAACTAGCTAAAATGGTTAAAAATAAATGAAAATGAGGTTTTTATGGACCAAGGTGAAGATTCAGAAAATGATTTTTTTCCTTGATATCATCAAGAATAAATATTTATCATATTTTATCAACATCTATTATACTATATAGGTTGGTTTAGAATTTTACCTGGCATTGGCTATAATCCTTAATCGTTATTTACATCCACAACCATACACACTAAATAACAGGTTCAATAATCCATGAATGATAACGTATCTAGCTTATTAAATAATATATGGATCCCTTAAATTTGGTCCATTTTTCTAATAATACAATAAACATGACATACACCTATCATGGGGTGTGAAAAAATCTACCATTTATAATTTCCAAGTGAAACATAATGGCTGACCAGGGTTATCTCACTTGACGAGATTCACTGTTTATTCACTTACTAATTCTAATACACCTAGATATTTCTTTTCTTTTTTTGTTTTTATTGTTTTCCAAATCAATGAAAATTAAATAAAAAAAGAATAAAAATATTAACTAACATGAAATGTGATACATAATGAGAGTTAGGAGAGAATGAGATTTTCTCAAGGGTTTGATTTTGGGTTCCCTCATTATTCATACAAGTTGTTTATAATTCAGTTTGATAACCCAATTATAAAATCTCATTCTTGAATCACTATCCTTTTATTTATTGATTGTGAAACCTTGAATTTCTTGTAAAAATAGATTCCATCCATCCAATGACCCGAAGGCCTTCATTTTTATTGATTTTTGATAATCCACCTTTCAAGGGATGAGGTGGAACCCTACAATGCCCGTAGGAGAATGATTACTTGCCCGTCGACCATAGAGGAATTTATTGCCCGTAGGCACAAACATTACATGCAACCCAAACTGACAACTTGGAACTGCTCCTCCCCAGCAACTTTATCGTGAAATTATCTCTCCACCTTCGCATGGCTATTCAGCTAGGCATTCCCGTGCATTCACAGGCTTTTCCCGATGGCAGGTGCCATACCCTCTCATTCTTGAAATCTGTTTTAGCTTCTGCTGTGGTGAAAGCTCCTTTGCTCATCCTTCTTATAGAGCTTGTTCCCTACAGTTTTTTGTCTGGTTTGCATCTGTAGGTGGACCGAAGGCCTTGAGATGGCCCGAAGGCCCAACTGACCCGAAGGCCTGGGTGCCCGAAGGCCTATGAAGGACTCGGGGACCAAATATGAGGCCCGAAGGCCCAAACGGGGGCATATTCCCGGCTACTATAGTGCTAAACAGTGCCTGCTACAGTACCTGCTACAGTACTGCTACAGTACTGCTACAGTACTGCTACAGTACCGGAAATTCTGCCTCCGCCTGGATTTGATCCCTGGTCACTTGGATGCACCAATAGAGACCTTTCCAACCAGTCTAAGGCTCATGTGCTATAAAAATAGATTCCATATCCTCGTATAATCATGGTTGATGACACACCTTAATTGCAAGTGTAAAGCCTTCTAGGGCCCAAATCCATTGAATGTGATTTAATCCATTGAATGGATCAAATTTTGTGTATGAAGTGATTATATTCAATATAAAGGAGGCAAAAGTTTTAAATAAAATAATAGAAGTGAATGAGAGTTCTATGTTGTCATATAAAATCACCACACTCATACACTTCAACCTCATCCACCGTAAATAGAAATAAAATATTTAATAAATTTTAGGCTAGAATTCAGAAAACACCTATCCTCCCTTGAGGCCAAGCCTTGGGTTAGTTACTCACTGTCAAGTGAAAGAGGTCGTAGTGTAAGAATGTGAGAAGAAGAGAATAAGAGAGATAAATATTGGATTAAAGTGAATAAAATAGAAGAATCACTTTGAATTAAGATATAATGAGTTACAATATTAAAAGAAACTAAATAAAAGTTATTGGATAAAATAAATTGAGTAGTGTCAGTAGTTCTCTCTTGATATTACTATTATTTTAGTGAAAAATAGACCTTTTATTTATATAGGTAGTAATCCCCTCTTTCTTTCTTAATTAAAATATCATTTAACTTCATTTATATGTTAATTTATCTTTATTTCAGATCTCTGTAGATATATTGGGGATTTCCAAATTTTAGCATGGGCACATACTATGGCATGAAGAGATATCATTATCATGTAACACATTCTTTAAATATTGTGTGATGATATACTTATATAAAAGTGATAAATAATATGGTATTTATGTGCCCAAATTCTAATATCTCCACTTTTATATTATTCATGGACGCCATCAATCCATATATATTTTTAATTTATTTATGTAGATTCAAACCCGCTTCTGGTGAGTGACGTGGACAAATATCATGCTACTGGTTCCATGTAGTTGATTTCTCCTGCAGTTATCACATAGTTTAATAGATGAATAGTTCACAGTTCTAAATCCCCTTCTCCTTATATAGTTATTTTTAAAGGCAAGAAACATAGTCGAACTTATCTATGGATCATTTAACTATTTCCTCCACTGGACATGTTGTCGATTTGATCTATTATCCATGTAGCCAATAAGACGTAGCCATTTTATCAATGTAGTGATGTTGTAATGGAAGAGGGTGATCCAAAATCCTCATCCAAAATTCACAGTGGTCAGACAAGATCCCTTTATATAATTTAGGTTTTTTTAATCTTCAAAATGATTTTCATGGTGTCCACCTGAGGTTCCCATGGTCATCCGTAGTGAACTCGGGCTTCGAAAGTGGGGATTAACTGAATTTTGAGTTTCCCAAGTGGTTACCATGGCATATGTGGTGAATTTAAAATGGTTTAAATTGATGTTGAGTTATGATTGGTATGGGAGAGTGGCAGAAGGATCTACCAAGGCATGAGGGAGCGAAGTAGAAACTTGATGACTTTGTTTCAATAAGTGAGGAAAAATAACCCAAAAAATTCCATCCCATATCGAAGTTTATCACCTCTTAGATATAGTATAGTAAACAATCCATGAAATCCATTTATCATACACCAGATTCAAGGATGGGCCCCCAATACACTATGAAAACACACATGGCTCATGCCTGTACACACAACCGGCACAGGCCTTGGCCCAACCTATGCACTCTATTATGTGCGGATCACACCCAATTACTACTTGAGAGGGCTCTAATTGTGGGATGGCCTGTATAGATGTATATTTTGGACTGGCTAGGTGGTTTTATATCCTACATGGTTGAGGTATAGCTCAATCTGACCCTATTTTTTACCCGAAATGCATTTATATACATAGTAAAACACTAAAAGAATATCATTAAGAAAATCAAAGTTCTAGAATGTATAATTTATATTAATTTATATACATTTTAATTCTTAAATTATAAATTTCAACATTTTAATAAAACATTGAAATATATGGGAATATTAATTATAATCTTCCAATTTTTTTAATAAATATTCAAATTTTTGTATGATAAAATGAGTCCATCAAATACCCACACACTTGAACTGTGCTTTTACTCAAGAATTAAATCTCAACATTGATTTAAAGAAAATACCATGTTAACAATATTTAAAATCAAATCAATAAAATTAAAAAAAAGTCAATGGTAATCCAAATTTTCATGTTTCATATAAAACATAAATTTAACATTAAAATATCATGAAAAATACTAAAAGGAGGGTAGGAATAGATATAAATGGATTGAAATGTGGATCATTACTAACAAGGTTATTCATAGTCTTTATTGGATAATAAAGGATCAATGTATAATTTAGGATCAAGGATAAGGGCTTAAAAAATTCCTCAATCATTTTAAATGTGTTTTTCACAGTCATAACCTTGAAAAGTTCTAATAAAAGTTATAGTAGGAAACATGCCCCAAGATCACTCAAGAAATATTCTCAAGATAAAATTGACAGTATTTTTTCTAGAAATACTCTTGGGAATAGATCATATTATTTTATAAAATCACTCAGGGAATGAATAATAATAATAAATCAATTAATTTTTTTTAAAAAAATTCAATGTATGAAAAATGGTATGAAATTTCATCTATGTGAATCAACCACTTCCCTAAAATCACAAATCATCCTTTTAATATCCATGATTCACTCTAATAATTCTATTCTCCATATTAATCATTCAATCACATTATCATTGAAATATAAAACATGAAAACACAGGGTTCCTAAGAAACTCATGTATCCTAGATGATCCAAGTAAAGTAATAAAGTTCAATCATGGGCATGAAATTTTCATTTTAGCAAAAATGATGAAATTTCTAGCTTAAAACAATATTTTTATAAAAATATAGAGAGTTTAAATGATAAATAATATAAGAATGAACTCCCTTTTATCATAAAGATTTAGTAATCTATTATTGTTTATTTGGGAGCTGCCTTATGACATCATAGTCCTATAAAAATAAATCAATCAATTAAGTACAGAAACCATGTCAATAAATCTAAAAAAATATAGGGATTTATATTCTTCAAAAACTAATTCCTAAGGATGACATTGAAAGATATTAGAAATAAAATAAAAGTACAAGTCTTGGTATGATCCCCAAGTGGTCCCTATATTTTTACTACCTCTAGAAGGGACGTTTTAGTTGTCATCCACAACCCATCAGTGGTAAGAGATTCTTGGATTTAAACCACCACATTTGTCATATCTGAGATTCTGCTTCTTCTTTTTTGGTGAGGAGTCCATGTAGAGAGTATACAAAGTATTCCCCTTTCAAAATAAGTTAAATATTTCATATTGGGGGTAGGATGAAGTATAGATCATCCTCCTTCTTGGTTTCTACTTATGAAACCTCATATTTTTCTAGTGCTTTCTCAATATGTGCTGTATAGATTGTATGATAAAAGGGAGAGTTAGAGGGTAATTATAGTTGGAAAAGATTTAAACATGAATTGTCAAAATGAAAATTCTCACTTTCAATGTGTTGAGCCACTATCCTAGGTTCCTCAATATTAGATACTTGGATTTCCTCATATAATTCCACTAATTCATGTTCAATATGTGTTATAAGTTCCCCACGTTCCTCAACAGGTGCATGTTCATGTTCTTACTCCTCCTCCAAGACAAAAAAAGATTTATCCAATTATTAAAATTAAAAGTAGTGGGAGTTAATACTCAATTTATATTGAATAAAATAAAATGATATAGAGTTTAAGATAAGATCATCTCCCTATCTAGGTTTGGTTTTGAACTTTTTCTCGATGTTAAGGGCCTCTTGAATTTTAATTTCACTAGATAGCGGTAGGTAGTTGGGATCCTCCATCTTATCTTAAAATTACACCACATGGATGGTGTCTTCCTCTTCTTATTCTAGATACAAATATAATAGTGCTAGTGATTATTATTTGAAGTTTGTAATATCATGTTTCATTTCATATTTTCCCAATCAATCTAATATTGTACTAGGCCTTTTTGATCTCTCATATTTACATTAGCTTGTGATTCTTCATATTTACACTCTATCACTTCATGGTATGTTTCTATTTGATGTTTGAGATGGTTGGGTTATGGATGTTCCTCAAGTGAAACCTCAAACTTTTAGATATCTTCAGTAAAACTAAGAATTTACAATGTTTATTCCTCTTTAGTAATTAGTATTTTAATATTTGCCTTAACTTCATCAATTATATCATCCAAATCATGAAACGAGATACCTACGAGATGACCATCAATAAATTCTTGGCCAGGCTAGTGAGTTCATCAAGCATTATATTTAAGATGGACTCCATAGCATTTTCAACCATTTTTTGTTGGTTATAAACCTTTGAGTAATTGTTCTAAGAATAATAATATTGTATGTTTTTATACATTATAGAAAAATAATAATTTTTTGAGTTTGTTAGAGAACATTTGAAAAAAATATCTGTAATGTGGAAAATAAATCATAAGAAAACAACTGCATATATCCCTAAAAATTATGCTATGTTTTGAATCAAACCTATTATGGGGTGTGGTAAAAGTAACTATTTATAATTTCATAGTGTAACATAATGGATGACCTGGGTTATATCACTTGAGGATATTTACAGTTTATTCACATACTAATTCTAATTCACTTAACTATTTTTTTTGTATTTATTATTTTTTTAAATCATTTAAAATTAAATGAAAGAAAAGAATGATAATGTAAAATAAACCGAAATGCATTGTAGAATGATGGTTAGAAGAAAAAGAATTTAGATCAAGGGTTTTTTTTCTGTCTCCTTCATTATTCATGTTGGTGGTTTATAATTCAATTTGATAATCCAATTGTGAAATGTCACTCTTGAATTACTATCCTATTATTTATTGATTGTGAAAACTTTAATACCTAGGAAAACTAGATTCCACCTCCTTCTATAATAAAGTTTTATTACATACCTCAATTGAGAGGGTAGAACATTCTAGGATTTGACTCCATCATATTCCATTTCTTCCATTGAATGACTTAACTCCATCATGTGAATAGATTATGTTAAATGGAAGGAAGGCAAAAGTTTTAAATAAAAGAATAGAAGTGAATGTGATTTCATTTTCATAGAGGAAACTCACCACAACCATATAATTCACTCTTATCCACCAAAAAAATAAATATAATATTTAAATAATTTAAGGAATTTTTTTTGAAAACACCTATCCTCTCTAGAGGCCAATCCTTAGGTTAGTCACTCATTGTCGAGTACAAGAGGTGAAAGTGGAAGAAAGTGAAAAGATGAGAATGATATGGTGGTAGAGAGAAAGATAATGAAGAAAATAGAGGAATCAATTTTAATTAAATTATAATGAGTTATTATATTAAGAAAACTAAAAGAAGTTATTGAAAAAATAAACAGAGCAGTATCAACAGTTTTCTCCCGATCCATCCATCCATTTATTTGAAGAAAGACCTTTTATTTATAGAGGGGGGAATATAATCTTTCTTACTTAATTAAAATATCATGTATATTTATTTATATATGAATTTATCTTTATTTTAGATCTCTGTAGATATATCAGGGCTTTCTAAATTTGAGCATAGACTCATACTACGGTGCAGAGTGATATCATTGCGGTGCAACACCTTCTTAAAGTAATGCATGAATATATCATTCTACAAAAGTGATAAATAATAGGTTACTTATCTACCCAGATTTAAATGTATTTTCTTCTATATTATTCATGACTTCCTTAAATTTCCACATGGATTTTCAGTTTTCTTACATAGTTGTGAATCTACTTTTGGTAAGTGACGTAGCTAAATATCATGGTACTGGTTCCACATAGCCGATTACTCCTATGGGAATCACATATTCAAACACATTCCTGATTCAAATATCTGATTATAATTCTCCACATGTAGACATATTTCATGGTAAGAAATGTATCTGAACTTCTCGAAGGCTCATGTAACCATTTTCCTCCACTGGCCACATAGATGATTTGATTTGTTGGCCACATAATTGATGCGATGGAGCTATTTCCTCAACATAGTGATGTTGAAATGAATGAGGGTGATCCATGGACCTCATCCAAAATTCACAGTGGTTTGATTAGGTCCATTAATATAATACAGGGTGTTGTACTCTTCAAAATGAACTTCATAGTGATTGCCCAAGGTTCGCAAGGTCATTCGTGGTGAACTTAGGCTTCAGATGTGGGGATTCACTCGAGTTTGTGTTACCCAAGTGGATTCCATGGAATATTTAGTGAATTTAATATAGTGGAAATTGAATTCAAGTGGCGAAAGGTAGTGGATAGTGGAAAAAGGATCTATCCAATGTTTAGGGAAGTGAAGTGGAAATGTGATCGTGTCATTTTAGTAAGTGAGGAAAAACAACCCACAAAATTTCATCCCACATCAAAGTTCATCACCTCTCAACATTAGTTTAGGTAACAATCCACGATATCCATCAATTAGATACCTATTTCAGGGATGGTGTCCCACTACACCATGCATACACATATGGGTTGTTCTTGTATACATTGCTCTTGTGAACCTTGTCCCAACCAATGGATGATCCTGTGCATGTCTCACAACCAATTGCTGCCTGAGAAGGCTCTCCCTATGGGATGTCTTGGCTGGCCAGCCCTTCTGGGCTCGCTAGGTGGCTGGATGGCCTATATGGTTGAGGGATAGCATAGTATGACCCTATATTTATATAAAATGTTTTTGAATAATTAGTGAAATATGAATAAAATTTCATAAAAATAATCAAACTTCCAAAATGTAGTACTTATATCTATTTTTATCCATTTTAATTATTCAATTATAAATTACCACATTTTAATAAAATATTTAAATAAATGGGAATATTCATTAAAATACTTAAAAATTATTAATAAGTATTCAAAAAAAAAATCATGAAAAATGAGTGCATCAAATACCCCCACACTTGATCTATACTCATCCTCAAGCATTAAATTTCAACATTAAATTAAATAGAAACACCATGTTACCAAAATTTAAAAATAAAATTAATAAAATTAACCAATTTTCAATGGTAAACCAAAATTTCAAGTTCCATATAAAACATTAATTTAACTTGTAATTTTTCAAAGAAAAAATAAATCCTAGTATTTCACATTTTTTCATTTTAAAATGGGGGATATTCTCTTATAATCTATTCGAGCTATCGATTAATTATTATTAAATAGTAAAAGTCATGATCTACCTCACTTTTGAAGTCATTTATCTCACCACTCTTGATACAAATTAAATTATATTTTTACTCATATTATTAGTATATGACACTTTTCTATTGGCTTGCAAAGGAACTACTTTATCCACTTTATAAATACAAAATTCACATAAAATCAACATGGATTTTCATTTAAGGTTCCAATGATTCTGAGGCTTATGTTTGGTTAGTATTAATGTTAAAAAGAATAAAGCTCCAAATATGAGGTTTATCTCTAAAGAACAATTCATGATATCTAAAGTAAAATATCAATTGAATTATCCACTTAAAAATGGAAACACCCACTTCCCAAGCTCAAAGTAAGGTTATGATTAATGTTATCCTAATGAATGAATCAATCCTTCTTGAATTTTCTTTATTTTTTTAAATATTTTTTTCCAAACTAATTTTTCATATTTTTTTTACTTTTTTAAAAGTTGGGATTATAAAAAAAACCTCACATCATCCACCTTACCACATATGATAAAAATCATCAGTCTTGTAATAATGAGTTTTTATTCTTCCAAGTCACAACCCTTTATTTTTTTTCTTTCATTTTTTTATAAAGGAAAAAAATAAAGTATAATAAATTAATCATAAACCTTTATCAATTACCAAAATAGAATCCCCACACTTTTTCCTTAAAATATAGTTTATCCTCCAACCATGACTTCCCTCACCCCACACTTCAACTTTAAAATATCATGAAAATACTAAGAGGAGGGTAGAAATGGATTAAAATGTGGCGTATTACTAACAAGGTCAATCATGGTCTCTATGAGATAATAAAGGATCAATATATAAGTTTTTCTCAAGTATAAGGTCTTAAAAAATGTCTAAGTCATTTTAAATGTGTTTTTTTCATAGTCATATCCTTAATAGGTTCCAATGAAAGTTATATTAGGTGACATACCCAAATATCACTCAAGGAATATGATCAAGATACAATAGCATTTATTTAGTATATAAATCATCTTGGGAATGTAACATATGATTTTATACAATCAATGATGCCATGATTAATAATAATAAATTAATTCACATGAATTTTAAAAAATCAATGTACAAAAAATGGTAGGGAAATTTCATCTACAAGAATCAACAACTTCCCTAAAATCACCACACATCATTTTAATATCCATGATTCACTCTAATAATTCAATTCTCTATATTACTCATTAAATATCATTATAATTTAAATATAAAACATGAAATCATAGGGTTCCTATGAAAATCCTGTATCCTAGATAATTTAGGTAAAGAAATATAGTTGAATTATGGGCATGCAATTCCCAGTTTTTCATAATTACTGAAATTTCTACATTAAAACACTATTTTAGAAAATTTAATGGAGTTTAAATGATAAATAATGTAAGAATGAAATAAATTTTAATATGAAGATTATGTCCTCTATTCTTTGATTTTTGGGGGATTCCTTGTTCCATCATACTCTTATTAAAGTAAATCAATCAATTATGCACAAGAACTTTGTCAATAAAGATTAAAAAGAATATTGGGATTGAGATGCTTCCTAAAATAATTACTATATATGAAATTTAAAGATCCTAGAAAACAAATAAAAGTAAAATTATTGGTATGATCTCCTAATAGGTCCTTATATTTTTACTACATCTAGAATGGAAATTCCAGTTGTCATCTATAATCCATCAGTGGGCAGATCTTCTTGGATTTGAACTACCACATGCTGTTTTCCCAGCTTCAACTTCTTATTTGTTGGTGAGGAGTCCATGGATAAAGTACACCAAATACCCCCTTTAAAAACATGGTATAGATTTTATGGAAGGGCTAAGATGAAATATGGACCAATCCTCCTTATTGGTTGTTAATTATGCAACCTCCTCTTTTCCAATGATTTCTCAATATGGGCTTCATTGATAGTATGATAAAAGGGAGATATAAAAGGTAATTATACTTGGATAATATATAAACATTAATTATTAATTTTAATATTATACCTTTTAATGTGATAAGTCACTATCCTAGGTTCCTTAGGATTAACTACTTGGATCACCTCATGGACTTATAATAATGCATGTTCGATATGTGTTGTAAGTTCCATGTGTTCCTCAATAGTTTCTAGTTCATGTTTTTCTTCCTCCTCCAAGACAAACAAAAGTTAGTCGAATATAAAAATTCAAAATAGTGGGAGTTAATACTCAATTGATATTGAATGAAATAAAATTAGATTGAACTTAAGATAATATAATCTCTCTATCTAGGTCCAGTTTCAATATTTTTCTCAGTGATAAGGGCCTCTTGAAGTTGAATTTTACGATATTGAGGTGAGTAACTAGGATCCTCCATCCTCTCTTAAAATTCCACCACATGGATGATGATTATACTTTATAATTAGGAAGATCATTTTTTATTTCAAATTTTCACAATTACTCTAATATTGAACTAGAAATTTTTGATTTCTTATATTTACATTAACATATGAGTCTTCATCTTCAATATCCTGCTCTTCATGGTAGTTTTATGTTTTATCTTTGAGATAGTTGGGTTGTGAATGTTCCTCAAGTAAAGTATCAACCTTTTTAACATCTTCAATAAAATCAAGAAGTTCTAATGGGTATTCCTATTTAGTATTTAGTCTTTGAATATCATACTTAACTTATTCCACCATATCTTCAATCTCTTTAAATGAGATACCTATGACATTCCCATTTAATAAATTATTGTACAGGTTAATGGGTTTATCATGTATTCTATATAAGAGGGATTTAAAAAAAATTTTAACCCCTTTTTTAGTCCCGTACCTATGATTAATTGTTCCATTGATAATAATATGGTATATTTTGGTACATCATGGAATAATAATATTTTTAATAGAATACTTGAAAAAAATTTCTATAGTGAAAAAAATAAAAAACAAGAAAATAAATGCTAAGATCCCCGAAAACAGTTCCATTTTTTCATGAACACCTATCATGGGGTGTGAAAAAAGATAATATTTATAATTTACTAGTGAATAAAAAGGGTTTACCATGTTTATATCACTTGAGGAGTTTCACAATTTATTCACTTACTAATTATAATTCACCTAACTATTTATTTTTGTGTTTTTAATATTTTCTAAATAAATGAAAATTAAATGAAATAAAATAATTAAAATATAAAATAACATGAAATTAAAGATATAATGAGGGTTAGAAGAGAAATTACTTGAATCAAGGGTATGGTTTTAGGTTCCATTAGTATTAATGTTGGTTGTTTTTATTTTGGTTTGATAATAGAATTGTGAAATCTCACTCTTAAATTAATATCCTCTTTTTTTATTTAATGTGAAACCTTGAATTCTATGAAAAAAAAGTTTCTACCTCCTCCAATAATCAATGTTTATGACATCCTCAATCGAGAGTGTGGAACCTTCTAGGAACTATCTTTATTTTATGTCATTTTATCCATTGAATGAATCAACTCTATCGTGTGAAGTGTTTATGTTCAATGAAAGAGAGGTAAAAGTTTTAAATTAAAGGATAGAAGTGAATGAGAGTTGCATGTAATGGTGTAAACTTTCTACACCCATAAACTTAAACCTTATCCTCTACAAAAATAAATAAAACATTTAATGAATTTGAGGACAAAATTCAGAAAACACCTACCCTCCCTTGAGGCCTATCCTTAGGTTAGTCACTCATTATCGAGTGAAAGAGGTAACAATAGAAGAAAGTGAGATGAGTAGAATGATAGAGAGATAAAGACATTGAATAAAATATAATAATAACTTTTAATTAAAATAATATGAGTTACATTATTAAAAGAAACTAAATAAAAGATATAGCATAAAATAAACAGAGATGCATTAGTAGTCTACTCTTGATCCTTCAATCCTTTTAGTGGCATAAATCCATTTTATTTATAGAGGGTGGAACCCCATATTTATTCTTTTATTAAAATCTCACGTTTATTAATTTATATATAAATATAACTTTATTTTAGATCTCTAGTTATATTGAGGCTTTCCAAATTTGAGTGTGGAATCGTACTACGGTGTAGAGATATATCTTTGTGGTGAAACACCTTATTAAAATATTGTGTGAAGTTCTCCTTATACAAAAGTGATAAATAATAGGGTATTTTTCTACCCAAATTATATATTATTCATGTATGTCATCAATTTACACATAGTTTTTTAGTTTTTTATGTAGCTGTGAATCCGATTTTGGTGAGTGACATAGACAAACCCCAGGCAACTGGTTCCATGTATCTGATTGCTCATGTAGGGATCACATATCCAAATGAAATCCTGGTCCACACAGCTGAATATCCTTCTTCGCATATATCCATTTTTATGGTAATAAACATAGATAATCTTCTCCAAGGATCACATAGAAATTTTCCTCCACTAGCCACACAACCAATTTGATGCAATGTCCATGTAGCTGATGTGATATAGCTATTTCCTCAGCATAATGATGTTGCAATGGAAGAGGGATATCCAAAAATCTCATCTGGCATTCAAAATTGTTGGGTGAGATCCATTTATATAATTCAAGGTGTTTTAATTTTTGATATAAACTTCATGGTGATCGACTGAGGTTCTCAAGGCTATCCATGGTGAACTCGGGCTTCAACAGTGGGAATTCACTCAAGTTTGATTTTCCTAGGTGGATTCCATGACATTTTTAGTGAATTAAATATTATGAAAGTTTACATTGAGTATCATAAGATAGAAGATAGTGTAAAAAGTATCTATCTCATGTGTAAGGAAGCGAAGGATAAGTGTGATAATGTCACTTTAGTAAGTGATGAAAAATAACCCAAAAAATTCCACCCCACATTAAAGTTTAGTGTTTCTTAGCACTAGTGTTAGTAAAAATCTATGATGTCCATTAATAAGATTCCTACTATAGGGATTATCTCCCACTACAATTTTCACACACATATGGGATGTGCCTACCCACATGGACCTTGCGGTTCTTGTCCCAACATATGCATGCCCATGTGCACAACTTACACCCAATTTATACTTGAGTGGGCTCTCCCTATATACTAGATTAACCCGATGACCCATCTAGTATGGATAGGTGGCTAATTGGTCTATATGGTTAAGGGATAGCTTGGGATAACCCAATTATTTTTACCTAAAATGTGTTTAAATACTTAGTGAAATACAAAAAAATATCATAAAAAGAACTGAACTTTTAGAATGTAGTATTTCTATCCATTTTATCTATTTCAATTTTTCAATTATAAATTCCCAAATTTTAATAAAACATTAAAATAAATCTAATTATTAATTAAAATCATTCAATATTTTTAATAAATATTCAACATTTTTCATGATAAAATGAGTGCATCAACATACATGAAAAATGAAACATAATATTGATTCAAAAATCATTAAGATATAAAAATTTCTATCATTTTCCATCCCTAGTTAAAATAACACCACGAAAGGTGTAATTGCTCAGTGATCATCATGCTAAGTAAATTCACCTTTCATGGTGGTGTCGAGATTATGGATAGAGAAAATATGGATAATATTATATCTTGATGATTATTGAATCAAATTTATGTGTCATCCCTTATGTATGTAATGGATCATTAACATTATTGATGGAATTTATGGGATCCATGGATTATTAGACAACCTAGATATATAAAGGTTTATAAATTATTGAACCTTCCATTTACTAAATACAGTTTTGTATGGAAACATGGGTTGAGGATTGGATTATATCCATTACCGTGTGGAAGTATTATCCAACCTATATAGTATAATGTATTTTGATTAAGCATGACAATTTTTTATACCTTATGATATCAATGCATTCATTTCCTTTTAATAATCTTTACCTCAATACATAAAAAAATTGTATTCATTTCTTTCCACCCCTTTCAACTAGCTTAAATTAAAATCATTTTTAACTTTCTCAATTTTTATTTTGTTGTTCAACTTATAAAATTTCCCCAATTTAGTGATACTTTAGTGGAAAATTAGGGTTTTACTTTACTGTGGTTATTTTAATTTTAAATAAATAATAAATTATGGAATGTGGTGATAGTACACATCTATTTTTGCATCGTTTATAGAGAGTTATGAATGATAAATTGTTTATTTTTTATAAATTGATTATGTATTTTATAAATATTTAATTTAATTTTTTAAATAAATATTTCATTTTAACATCTCTACTAGTAAGATCCCATACTATACTGAGAAGGAGACCCACTTGATCTAAAATAAGGAGAACCTATATCACTCTAAATATATTATACCCCATCTCCTTTGTTTTATTTTACCATTTCTATTTTTAATTAATTAATAATAATACTATTAAATGGAAATCTTGATAAATTTTTTAATGAATGGAAAATTTTTCACAAATTTTTATAATTGATAATTTTTTAAATTATGAGGATCAATTTACCATCGATGATTCTCCCAAGCTTTTAAAATCTTATTCCTCATATGAGGATGCTTTTTTTAGTAGATAGATGAGCTCATAGACCCACCTCTTTATTTTATTCTCCATTTAATCCAAAACACCTCTCTTGAGGATGTGAATAAATTTTCTCTCATTTTTGATACTTCAATCCCATTAAAACATGATTATGTTTTTCTTGACCTTATATTGGAATGTGAACAAGAATTAAGATGATAGATAATTTTCATTCTAAGTATTATCCCTCCCAAATGTATACCATTTTTAATTATCAAGGATAAACTAGATAAGTAGACACCCTACTTAAGAAAATACCACTATAAATTTTATTATATAGTTAATTAAATAATTAAATAACTACACTAAATGTACAAAGATTTTATAATGTTGTATAATAATATATACAAATATATATATAATATATATATTTTATATAATAATAAAGTGATTGTATCTCATATAATTATATAAATATTTATTTTCTTTAAAATAAAAAGTAAAAAATGTTATGTCAATATATACAATAAATGAATAAAAAACAAGAATAAAACCTGTCCTGATGGTTTTGGGAACTTGTGGGTAGTGACCAGTCATCGGTTTGAATCCTAGGTTGATTAATAGTTCATAAATCATTTTTTTCGATTTTATTTGTTGTTACATGTTATCTATATATATCCACAAACTTCATTTATAGTATCCTCAAAAAAGAAAACAATGTAAAAGAAATAATAATATGGAAATGAAAAAATGGGGATTTTTTTAGTTGTGGGAGATCTATGGAATCAAACCGATCCCAAGTTTTAATCCCACACCAACTATGAGAGTTACATCTATTCCACTTGTTTTAATTTAAATATACACATGATGTGATTAGTCTTTCATGTCATGTAGTGTGTATGTATATTTTTTATTAAAAAAAATATAAAACACCAAAAAATTATCAAATGTTATAGGTATAAACATTGTTCTAATGGTTGTGGGTGATCAGTGAGGTGGAACCAGTTATAGGTATAAACCCTACCTAAAACTTTATAGAAAAGTTTTCCTGTCATATTTCTATTTAAATAAGTAAAGATCATGTATATTTACATAAATCGCATGTATACTATTTTTCTAAATATTAACTTCATCGTTTTATTTTCTTATAGGTTAAAGAAAAAAAAGAAATTAGAAACATCATGAATAAAAGCTAGTACATTTTCTTATTTTTAAGGTGTTTTTCTTGTTTTTTAAATAATAATAATAATAAATAAATAAATAAATCACATGTCATACCATCATCACCTTTAAATTTATTGAAAATTCATGTTGAATTTATTTATTTCATTTTTTTGACCTTTGAAGAAAATTTAGTTCACTGATTAAATGTGAGTATAAGTAGGTATTTTACTTTGATAGGTAATTTTAGTAAAATTGGTTGTTTTTAAATGATATCAATAGCTGTATCTTTAAAAAAACTTATAGATGTTGATATTATCTATGTGATTTTTTACAAAAAATTATGTCATTTAATATCTCCACACATCATTTTACACAACTTGGAAATGTGAATCTTCTATAATTAATTGATGGTATATATAATATAGGTAATATTAGTTGGATTTAAAAAATAGTTTTTTCATACATTCATTGCTTATCTGATTAGTTTCATTATTATTCCATATTGACATATGGTTGATACTTAATGTTGTTGAAAAAAAGACAAAAAAATCAATACAATAACAATAAAAAAATACAAAACAACATATATGATTAAATAAAAAATATTTTACATTTGGTAATTATTAAGTGAGGAGGTTTTGAAATTTAATTGTAAAGGGTATAGGGGATAATTGGTAGAAAGAACTAGGTAAGATGATTTTTTCTAAATACCCTATATTTTATGAATAAAAAGTGGGAAGATAGTTATTAAATTGTTATCACACTCACATGTGAGATTTAGTGGCACAGTTCACTCATCAATTTTCTTTCAAGGATTAATATTATACATCTCCTTGAATTTCATTTTGATACAATGATACAATTATTTCAATTCATACACAAACCAAATCCTTAGGGGTGATTATTTATTTGTTTAAATCATTATAATTATTTTAATTATATTCTAATGAAATTGGTAAAATATTTATGTTTATATCATATTTTAGTATAATTATAGGTATACCTACCTGTCATATGGGCTACCCGATTTTGATCTATATAAAAAACATCAAAATTAGTGTTCACTTTCATCATGTGCCATAATTGTTTATTTATTTAGAATAATGATAATTATAGTAAATAAGAAACCATAGATCATATCCCAAGAAATACTGATTGGGGTGGGGGATAGAAAGTGAATATTGCATAAATTTGAATTAAAGGAAAAATAAAAATTGGGTGGGGGTTGAAAATAAGTTTAATTTAAACTATCTGAGAGAGTTAGAAATAAATGAAAACAAAGTTTTTATTGATTGAGGTAAAGTATAAGAAAAATAAATGGAAATATTGATACCATATAGTATAAATATTTATCATATTTAATCAACATCCATTATACTATATAAGTTTCTTTAGACTTCCACGAGGCATTGGTTATATCCAAGCTTTAATAAAACTTTCCATCTAAAAAATATATAGTAAATGAATTTTTCAATAATCCATGAACTTATATTTATTTAGGTTCTATAATAATCCATGTATCCTTTAAATTCTATCAATTATGATAATAATCCTTGAAATACATGATGAATGACACATAACTTTGATTAAATGATCTTTAATGTATGATTCTCTCTATTATTTCTACATACCTAATCTTAACACCACTATAAGATGTGTATTTTCCTAATCGTTATCACTATGAGTAAAAGGGATACATCGAAGAAAGAAGTAAAATATAAGAAAACATTAAGAAAGTAAAAGAAATATGAAAGATTGAACTTAAATAAGAATAAATGTGAAATTAAAAACCTAAGAATTCATTTCATTGAAATGAAATTAAACTAAAATGTACAACATAGAATTAGAATAAACAAGAAAGGGGGAATAAAATATATGTGAATATAAATAGAAATTTAAATGGGAATTACCATACCTTCTACATTAATCTCTCTATACACTTCCCAAACCATATTTTTATTGATTTTTTAAAATAAAAAGCATGTACCTAAGTACTTGGTGTGGACTCGGTCAATGAGAACCTTTTGAAATTTTCCACGTTTTTGGTGAAAAATCCCTCCACCCAATTAATTTCTGGTGGTAAATTATTAGTTTGTGGGATAAAAAATATGTAATCTATTTGAAACATAGTGTTTAGTGTATTTTTCATCTACATACCACTCAAAGTAATTATTTTCATGGTGTCTTTCCTAATAACACAACATGTACATCCCAGCTAGAAGATTGTCACGTAACTATTGAGATTATCTATATGTATTATTCAAAACTATATTAAATTCACATCTATTTCACATGGTTTGAAATTCCCAAACTTTCTCTAAATTTGCACTAAGATTCTCCCATCACCTCTATCTATTTTTAAATTTTAAAAACTAGTAAAAATATCCAATTTAACAAATATTTTACTTTAAACATATTTAAAACATGAGAAGTTAAAATAATGTTAATATTTGGAAATTAAACACCATAATAATTTAGAATAATAAATTTAAGGGTTGAAAAAGATATTAAATGTTCTAATTATCAGATTTTTTAGAAAATAATACTATAAAATAATCAAATGAATCATGGAATTGGATGCATTGATATAAGAAATGGGAATTATTAGCATAAATACCACAATTTAAAGAGGCATGTAGAGATTGTTGATTACCTTAAGCTTGATTAGATTATCTTAAAAGTGCATCCATTTTATCCAATATATTATCCACCTTTTTTTCTAGGGAGGAATTATTTATCTCATGGACTCCTCAAGTGGGTGTTATCACTCATGTCTCGAATTTTTGTGAATTTTTAGCCATGTTTCCTATCAAGTCATGAGTAGAAGGGGAAGTTTTTTCATCTAGAGAAACATTGGCTACAAAATCTATCATGAAATTATCTATGAGAAAAATTATCTCATAGAAGTAATGAATTAACAACTATTGACTAATTTGGTGGTGCTGACTACTAGAGAAAATCCTTTTAAATCACTCCCAGTATTCAAGAAGGTTCTCCCCTTATTCTTTAATAATTATAAAAATATATTTTCTAATAGATATATTTTATAAGGCAGGGAAAAAATTATCTAGAAATATATTTTTATGGTTATTCCAATGACTAATTATGGTAGAAAAAAATTCATAACTAGATTTTCACTACACCATCAAAGGAGAATGGGAAAACCCTAATTTTTTTAGGTCCTTAGACATAGTTTGGGGTTTAATGGTGGATAAAAATATGTGAAATTTATTAATATATTTGTGAATATCTTCACTAGGTAGACCATATAATTTTGGAAGGAGGTTGATGTGACCCAATCTCCGCACAAAGTTAGTTACTCCCTCAAGGTATTGGATATATATAGGTTGGTACTGCACATCATGGGTGGTTGATTTTTTAATAAAATATTAAGAACCACACTGTTTTAAAGTATTTTATTAGTTTCATTATTATCTTGGTTTGATACCCCTTGAAGTTTCAAAATGGGTTACTCAATATTACTTGATTTCCATACCCTTTAAGATCAAATATTTGAGTGTATTTTTTTTTGATTTCTAGAAAGAATTCAATTATTTTTTATTTTCTTGATATTTTTATATATAAAAATAGGGAATATTAATTATGTGTGTGTGTGTGTGGGGGGGGGGTGATCTTTATTTCCCTGGAAGAAACACTAAAATTTGATTATGATTTAAAACATATTAAATTAGATTTTTATTTTTTTGAATAGAAAAACTATAGTAAAGTAGTAATTCTAGGTCATCTCACAAATGAAGACTTAGATCATAAAATATAAAAAGGAACCTAATTAAAGTGAAGGAATGAGATTAGATAAAATGTTGGCGTTGGGTTTTTGATTTGGAGATAATAATTGAAACCAAATTAACAAAATAAATTATATTATCTAGAGAAATATGAATTAACATAGAGAAGTATATATTGAAGCTCAACCATTATCGATATCAAAGTATAAAGGATAGATAATATATTCCTTTACTTATACCAAGTTAATAACAACAATATATGTGGTTTTATAATGAGATAACTGTAATGATTCAATTGAAAAATGATTTTATTCCCAAAAAACCATTAGTAATTGATTAATTTATGTCTAATATCAATATCCAAACTCATTTAGAAAAAAAAAGAATAAATAAATTTGTTATCCATGTTTTATTTTAAAAATAATATTTACTCACGATAAAACATGTACTTTCAAGAGTGGTAGCCTATAAATTTATAAAACCCACAAAAATCCTCATAAGAAAGAAAGGTGAGCGAAATGAACAACATACTCAAATCATCACACAATTAATTTTATGCATAAAAAGAATAAAGATTTTTGTTCCTTTAATTATTATTTTATCATACCCAAAAAAATGAAACAAAATAACAAAAGGAAGAACAAAATAATTAAAACCTAGAACATCAATTTATCTCTCAAAGAGTACTAACATAGAGCTCAAGATTACATCCGGAGACACTCCCTAGATTGATCACAATGATGTTTTATAGGTACATGGAGAGAAGGAAGAATAAAATTGACAAAGAAAACTTAATTTTTTGGATATTTATTCCCTTGTATGTGCATATCTTCCTTAATTTATTTAAAAGTTCCCAACCCATTTAATGTAAGTTGAGGTACCCATTTATAAGAAAGAGGTGTATCATATTTTCCCTCTACTTAATTCCTTTGGATTTTAATTCATGTTTGGACCCCTAATAAATTGAATATCATAAGGTGATAAACTTTGAAATTGTTTGAATATATATTATCTGTTATCTCAAAAAAAAATTAAATCCATTGACCATGTATAGAAATAGTTATATTTGAATTTCTAATGTAAACATTTCTATTATGATGGAATATTTAGTTATATCCACTTTCATGCATCAACTAACATGATTAAAAAGTGAATATTGAAATTATATTTTATATAGATATGGTAAATTGAGTTATATTTAATTTTAAACTAGAAGAAACCCATTTTTAGTCATTTATGCTAAGTTATGACCAATTTACTGAAGGTTTCTCAATTATGCTTATCCAAATATTTTTTAATTTTCATGATTAATTTGGACCTCATATAGTTATATTCAAAACTTAGTTTAGTTGAATAAAATGAAACTCAATAACCATGAAATCCAAAAAAATTAATTGTTTAATTTGGATTAGTGTAGATTATTTTATTTTAGGAATATAAAACTATCATTTTCCATGGAAATATCAAAAATATTGAAAGTACATATATTTATATATATTTTATATTGTGAATGAAAAAGGGGAGTTAAATGAAAAATTATCAAATGATGAGATAATAGATTTAAAAATACATTCTAAAATATATTTACAAGGGTGTAAATATATGATAATTCACTACATGATCAGTCATTTTAATGTGGTTTAAATTATTTCACAAATACAACCTTTTAATTTTAATAATTCAAATTAAATATTATAAAAATTTATAATAAGATATAAACTCTTATATATTTTTTTTATTTTTTTATTATTTTAGAAACTATTTATAAATTACCCATATAATTTCAAAATAAAAACATTATTTATATGTTCTATAGAACACCTTATACTTTAGAAATAAATTATTTATTAATAAATTATAAGGGTAATTTATACATTACAATTTGTCTCAAAATATATTATTTTTAACTATATACACTAGGATTCATAGAAACAAATATTTTTCATGAGGTCTTGAGTAAGATTAAATAAATGTGGACCCCATATAAGAATGATCTCCAATACCTTTCATGTAACACCCATCCTGATAAGCCATTAAACCAGTGCCCCAAGACAACACAGAACAAGGCCTCAAGCATACCTTCTCACATGTCATAGGCTATTGATTAGTGGAATGAGTCTGTGAGGTTACCATGGGGAGACTATGCCATCATGTTAAAGCACAATAATAGTGGAAGTAATGAAAAAACATATAAATAAACATCCTAAATAAAGAATGATAGGTGTGAAAAACAACTACCATACCAAATTCCATAATTATTGGTATGATACACATACCAATGATCCGCCATGGAAAGATTATATATAAAAATAATAAAAGGATAAAATAAAATTCAACTAGGGATCATCTCCAACTGGTCTCGAGTCCTAACTAGTCTCATATTCTTTACTAATATTAGAATTAAAAGCCAACTATAATCAACATCAAGCATTTACCTATACATATAACCTATAAACAACTAGTGATATCTACTTGGGTGCCCAGGTTTCATGGTGGTCTGAGCTAGTCATGAGTATAACTTAGGAGGCTACCACCAACGGTGTCCCTAAAATAACCAATAACATATAATGGTTCATGAAGAAGTTCTCAAAGTAAATGATTTAAAAATTATAAAATAATTTTTATAAAATAATTAAATTAAGTAGGAGATACAAAATAAATAAATCCATAAAAATTACAATGCATTTAACTTCGTAGTGATGCTCGAGGTTGGTCCTACTTACTTCATCCAATGCTGGGGTTTCTCTGAGAACATCATGATGACCAAAACTTCATAAATAGCCACATGTAATCTAGGTTCTCATCATAGAATTAATCAACATCATAAAGCATCACATTGAATCTAAGCACTCATATCAATATTCTCCTAGAATTAGATGTCTATTAAGGAATTCCCTAAATGAACGACATCATGAGAAGTCCACATACCCATGTCATCAGTTCTGAAAATTTGTTATCTTGTGAAATATGTGAAGCTTATAATGGAATTCCTAACCATATACTGAATGAAATAAAATCAACTCATCCTAACATTCCCACTCATCAAGCATGTCACATAATATAGGAAATCATCTTGATATTCTCAAATGTCACCCATCATATGGAATCCAGGTTCTCATACTGGAACTTCTGATCATTATCCATCACAATTATACTTTATCATTTTCATTTCACAATTTGAATCATTTATTCACTTTATAAGGAATGAATTTATCTTTTTCATCACACTTCATTATTTTATATTTACCCAAGACATCATGATCTTAAGTTATCATTCCACTTTTTAATAACAAAATCAACTAAAAACTCAATATACTATAGTCTTATCCATTTTAAAAACCCATTTCAAATTACATTAAAGGATAAAATCATTTAACAAATATTTATCCATATTATGTTCCAAATTCCATTTAAACCATATTCATTTATGAAATTCAATTTCACAACCATCAAATAAATCCATAAATTCATTTTTATAATCCAATTATATTTTTATAAAAACAATCTTTCCATTTAGAAGCAAAGAACAAAGTCAATTAATTTCTAAGGGTATCCACTTGGGGTTCTCCTAATATGATTCAAGGTAGGAAAGAGGGGCATTCAATTAAGGAAACTCAACATTAAAATAAATTAATTTAATTAAGCTTAAATCTCATCTTGACTAAATTAATTTAATTACTCACACACTCAAAATATGGTGATAATTTGGGTCAATTTTAGGTACCACCTACCTCAAGCTTAGTGAACCCCACTCATTTAGTATCAACCACTAGTTTGGCATAAAATGCGAGAAAATAGGAAACTCAAAAAACATCGTGAAAATACGGTATATTATCCAAAAAAGTAGAAAACAAATCAATAATGAAATAAAACCAAAATAGAAGGAATAGGATATGTATAATCACTAAGGGATATTAATCACATAAAAAAACATGAATCAAACATCAAATGGAGGAGATATCTCTTGAATAAGGGGATGAAGAATGAAGAGGTTCATGAAGAGGGATATTGGTATATTAGGTGAGAAAAGGGGAGTTAAAAATTTAAAGGGAGGAGGTACATTTTGGTAATTTGGATATTTGTAATGAAGATTATGGTCTGGAAACATGATTTTCCAAACCATGCACCCACCATGTTGGCCTCACTACCCAAGACATATCACCTCATAAGGTTAGTACACTTAGTTTAAAAAACCATGAAAAAACTACATGACATGACTCTACAATTTATTACAGTTATTTCATAGTTTGTTGTATACCCACATATGGTTTAATCTAATTGTAAACTTATATAAAATATGCCACATGGTTGTGGTGCATGATTAACACTAATAATGTTCTAACAATGTGCCCCATTCATTTCTACCAAAATTTAAGATTCAAAACCCTAAAGCTATCAGAAAATATTAGAGGACCTGAGGCATCCCCCTTATTCTCAAACTAAATTAAAAAAACAAATAAAACTATTCAAACTCTCAAGATTCTACTCTGATTCTAAAATTTAAAAATATCCCATCCACGACATGGAAATTAAAAATTCTCACCAAGACTCTGAGCCTGTCTATACACCCAGGCCTTACAAATTCCCCACCATAGAACTTCTCATCCTTGAGAAGACTTGATGGTCATCCCAAAACATCATATGACATATTTTAGTTTTCAAATTGATGCTAAATATCCACTTTCCTTTCCTAAATTCCCATGCATTTCTAAAACTTATCTCCCAAACAGAAGACATGTGGCTTCGTGATCCCTATCCAAAATTCATATTATCACCGAACACCAAAAAAATCTTCATGACTTCCATATAATCAGACACATATGTGTCATTGTATAGATAATTACCTATATTATGGTGATCCCCACCATATAACTCAACTCACAAGACCAATTCTAAACCTCAGAACCTGTCTTCGTTGGATTTTTATTTCTAAAGTCTATTTATAGTGGTCTATTGACCTGCTTAACAAGGTTCTCAACACATCATAACTCAACACACACAAGAGCATAGATCAATGTGGTACTAACCCTCACATCATTTTTCCAAAGATAAAAGGTACATACCTTTATCATTTAAGAACTAATAGAATGGGATTATGTTTCCTTGAAAATCCTCAGAAAAATTATAAATAAGGTCCATTACATATCCATGAATGTACCCAATGTGATATTGACCCACCACATTGAATCTCACATAGAACAGATAGTTTGACCACCTCTATCCAACTCACCATAAGGACACTTGGATTATAATAATTACACAACCTTAAAACTCATGGAAATTATACCGTTATATCCAAAGGTATACTATGGTCATCCCAAACATACATCAAGGTCTAACCCCTAAGTCCTGGTGTAATGACATGGTCAAAAGGTTGACCAATCATACTACTCATCATGCTCCCACATGATTACTAGAATTTCACCACACCGAACTATTCTTGGATCACACTATTCCATCCTGATTTCAAAAATATTTCTTAGAATCCCTCATGATTCACTTAATAATTTATCTCTATAATTCCCCAAAGAATCTAGATTATATGTAAAACACATGCACACCCACATATTACATCTTCATAATCATATAAATATTGATACCTCAATCCAACAAACTTTTCTAACATAAGGGTCTCATTCCCATGAACAAAAAGATACTCCCTGCAATAGGAGTGTCATGGTCATTCTTTCACTAGCCCAACAACCTAATCTTAACATCCCACACCCCACCTTTCACAAAATAAAATGGTCAGATGTGGCCTAAATCACTAACTTTTGAATGCTACTCTAAACATTAAAACCATTTATTCTTGACTCATAGAAAACCATCTTCGATCCTCATAAAAACTCATCTAATGTGAGGGTCACAACCTCTACAATATATGGTGATATCCCCCCATATTGATTTCCTTAAAATTCTCTATGAGCACTTCCCCCAGTGTTTCCTTCCTCTAGAACATGCATATCACTCCTCTCAATACACTCAACTATCCTATCAAAACATGATTAGTATTGAACTCTTAGATCAACTATGCCACAAAAACTTGATCCAAACCAAAAACAACCCTCTCAAATGAGGGTATTTTTCTTTTTCAAACCAAACCTTCAAGAATCCAAGACACAATGTCTCCTCAATATCATCAACCCTCAGATCACACAAAACCTCCTACCAACCAAAAAATTGATAGGCATAGTTCTCTACAATGTGAATTTCCTCCATCAATTTATCCAAAATGGTGAAAAATACCACACATATAGATCATGTAGATTCTATCTTGAGTCTAATTACATTAAAAATTATCTTGTACACCTGAATGATTGACTACGATCATGTATAGGTCATCCTTACAAAACCATGATTACCCTTAATAATTATCTTCAAAAATGGAACTTTGATTTTTACAAGGCCTATCACAAAACCATACAATAGTTGGAGTCATTCCAAAACTACACACACACCTCATGCTCAACAAGGGTTGGCTATTGAGTGAACCTTCCCTAATCCAAAACATTGATACCAAGCATCACCACCCCAAGTGATTTCATGATTAACTATCCAAGGAATCACCATTCATATGGAATATGCCCAATTACATCTCACATGCACTGATCTAAGATCTAGACATGTTGATTTTACTAAACAGAGGAATCCTTTATTCCCTTATAATTTTTTTTACATCTCATGCATGTTAAGACTATACACATAACCACCCCTCAACCAAGCATGATTTTCAGAACCCAAACTGATAACCTATATGGGATCTTGTACCCAAAACAAGACCACAACTGTCATAGTTAAAAAATCTGAATGATCATACCAATAAAAATAATCCTAAACATAAATCAATAAAACTTTAGGTGATCAACCACAACTACCTCGACACTTGGTAACACCAAACATGATCCAAACACATAGATAAAAGCATATACCCCCACCTTACACCACTAAGGCATCCCATAATATTGGATCAACATATCTCATAGGTTACCCTAGAAGGTCACAAGGCCTCGAATCAATAAAATAAGTCACTCTCAAGTGTCACTAGGCCCTGTCACCAAGCCCCTATACTAGGTCCCATAGAGGTCACTACTCATTGGATAAAACCCCACTACACCTGTATCAAGGACAAATGACATGTAGTGTTCCTAAACTCAACTAAGGATTCACACAAAATATGATCTTTGGTATATATCTACTTACCCTCACTAGGGTAAAACCAAACAAAAAAGTCTTCTAGGTCACTATATTAAAAAATAATTCAGTTACTCTCAATATATTTTGATTATTCTTTAAGACATATAGTTCACATTTTAATAGGATTCACAATATTTTAATTTATTAAAATCATATTTTTAAACCTTATAATTTAATTTTTTTAAATAATCACTTTATAAAACTATTATTTCAAACTTTAACATTTAGTAATGCACATATTTCAAATTTAAAAATACCATAGGGCTTGCAATTAAACTTTTACCATAACCATAGATTTATATTTCAAAATATTTTTATAAGTTACGGATTGACAACTTTTTATAAGTCTTGGTTAAATAGAATACTATTAATAATATATAAAGGAAACAAATTTATAGGTTTCTTATTATAAATTTTATCCAAATTTATCATCAATATATTTATATATACTTTTATGTCAAGATATTATCACAGGAATTAGTAAAGTAAGATGCCACCATAACCGTATATAGAAAAACCACATAAAAAACTGTAGAAATTTTAAAACCAACTTATTATGAGTAAAATATAGACAATAGGAAAATATAATTTGGACTTCTATAATTAGGAAAAAATAAACATATATTAATATGTATCACAATCCAATAAAAATATCAGGAAGTATACAATCAACATCCAAAACCAATGTCCCTAGAATGATACATGCCATGTGAATCCCTATGTTTCTGAAATGATGCATGAATCCACCCAAACCATATTTACATACTGATAAAAGATTATAAATCCCATAAATCATAACATCATAGATCATCTGTGTCACTTGAGGTGAAAATAAAATAAAAATGTAATAAGAAAAATACAATGAACAACATGTCCTATACCTATAAACCGAGGTCTCCTCCCATGCATGGGTTGATCAATCCTAAGAAATAGTTCATTACAAAGCCCTGAAACATTCCTAATATCTTTTATACCATTCCCAAAAGAAAGGGGCTATGATACCAATTTGTAATGCTCCACCCTAGAAGCTACTGAACTGGTCCCTTGTACCGACACACTATAAGGCCTCAAGTATTACTCCTTATATTCCATAGGATACTGACTAGTATCAAGGGCCTATTAGGTTACTATGAGGAAACTATTCCTTCATTTAAAAGTAGTTATAATAGTGTTAGTAATGAAAAACACATATAAATTAATAAACATCATTGATAAAGTAGGAAAGGGTCAAAAATAACTACAATACTAAATTCCATAATGATGGATATGATATATATTACAAGGATCCCACATGGGTGGATTATAAATGGAAATAATAAAAATATAAAGTAAAAATAAATGAGTGATCTTCCCCAACTAGTCATGATTCCTACATGATCCCATCATCTATACCCATACTAGCATGCCAAGACAATTATCATCAATATCAACAATTTCCCTATACCTCTGAACTATGACCAAATAGTGATATCTTATTAGGTAACCAAGTTCCATGGAAACCCAAGTAGGGTGTAATTATAACTTAGTAGGCCACCACAAATGATATCCCAAGAACAAAAAATCTCATATAAAGGTCTATGTTGAAATTCTCAATGTTAAAAATTTAACATTTATAAAAATTTTTATATAAAATAATTAAACAAATCAGGGTATAGAAAATATATAAATACAATAAAAATTATGATGTCCTGAACTCTGTGATGGAACCCAAGGTTAGTCCTACCTACTTTAGCCAATTCTAGGGTGTCTCCATGCATGTCACAATGACTGTGGCTCTATAAGTAGCCACACCAAATCTTGGTTCTCATACTGGTATTCCCTAGTATCATAGATTATCACATAGAATACAAGAAATCATCCCAAAATTCCCATAAAATCCAATGTCAATTATGGAATTCCCCAAAAATCCAACATTATTCGAAGTCCATATACCCATATCATTAGTACCAAACATCTGGTATCATGTGGAATCCATTTATCTCATCCTATAATTCACAATCATGTACCAAATGAAATCTAATGTGATCCTCCTTGAATTCCCACTCATTGAGAATTTCATAGAATTTATGCACTCATATAAACATTATCAAATATCACCTACCATATGGAATCTATATACTCATTCTGAAATTCCTGATCATAACCCATCACAATTCTAGTTTATCATTTTTATTACACAATTAGAATCATTTATTCACTTTACACGATATCACTTTATCTTGTGCATCACACTCAATTAATTTATATTTACCTAAGCCATCATGATCCTTATTCTCCATTCCACTTTTTAATAACCAAACCAATTAAAAACTCAATTTACTATAGTACACTCTATTTTTAAAAACCAGTTTCAAATTTATTAAAGGTTCAAACCATTTAACACATATTTATCCATATTAAGTTCAAAATTTTATTTACTCCATAGATAGTTGTAAAATTATATTTCAAAACCATAAAATATATCCATAAAAACATATTTATAATATACTTAAATTTTCATAAAAATAACTTCTATTTTGAATTGAAGACAAGGTCAACTCATTTCAAAGAGTCTTCACTACGGGTTCTCCTACTAGGATTCAAGGTAGGTAAATAGGGGAATTAAACCAAGGGAACTCAATTTTAAAACAAATTAATTGAATTTCGATCAAATCATGGAATGGACCATTTGAAAACATTATCCACATACCCAAAAGGTGAAAATAATTTGGGTTAAGTTTAGAGACCACCTACCTCAATCTTAGTGAAACACTCTCACTGAGTATTAGCTACTAGTTCATCCTAAAATAGATGAAAATAGGAAACCAGAAAAACATCATGAAAATTGTAAATATTATCCAAAATAAGAATAACTAAACTCAAAAGTGAAATAAAACCAAAAGTGAAGGAATTAGAGAGGTATAATAAATAAGGTCTCTTAATCATAAGCATCGATGATTAAATTAGACACCAAATAGAGGTGATATCCCAAGAAAAATGGTATGAAGAAGGGAGAGGCACACATGGAGCACTACTAACTGAGCGGGGGAGAAAAATATGAGTTAAAAACAAAAAAGTGTGGAGGAGAATTTTGATCATTTTTATATTTTTAATGAGGCTCATAGTTTGGATGCATGGGTTTTCAAACTGTGCACTAACAGTGTAGACCTCACTACCTAGGGAATACTACCATGCATAATTAGTGCACATGATTTAAAAAACCATGTACAGACTATGTTACATTACCCTACAATTTATTTAATAGGTTGAATGGTTTTTTGTATCCCCTCACATAGTTTAATCAAACTATGGACCTATAAAAAATCGGCCATATGGTTGGGGTTATGGTTAACACTAATTATATGCAAACCACACGCCCCTATTGTTTCCCCTGAAACTTAAATTATGAAACTCAGAGCTCCCAAAAATTTTATGAGAAACTAATTCACCCCTAGGACCCAAACCAAATAAAAAAATCCTATTAAAATATAAAAAATCTTGAAATTATAGTAGAACACTCAAATTTAAAAACAACGCATCCACCATATGGAAATTAAAAATTCTTACAAAGACTTCGAGCCCATCTATACACTTGGGACTTACATTGCATAAGAATAATTCCTAGTCCCACATAAGAAAAAATAAGTGAAAACTTTCTATAAAAACATACAATATGCTATAGGTTGATATTAAACTCTTCATAGAATGAATCACATATCATTAATTCTATTCTCCTCAACCTATATAGTAATAAATCACACTAGCATACATATGATTATTCCCACATGACAAAGATATATTCTAGTTGTTATATCTTATGCGTTAACCACTGAAATATGATATATGGACCCGTATATGATTAAATTCATACAAAATAATTCACATACCCTTAAAAATCACTACATGACATTAACTCTGTTATTATTACACGTGCTATGGCTAATATAAGAATATTCCATCATTCAAGTATAATTAATCCAGTGTTGACATGGCCTATGTGTGATTAAACCTAAGATGAATAAGATTAATCCATGAATTCTTATGAATTAACCCACAGTATATTAAACTCAATAGACTTTACGATATCACCGATATTATAATTCTATTACAATACTCTATTTTTCAGTAGTATTCAAAAAATCATTTTTTACAATATGATTTTGAGGTTCAAATAAAAAGTCATGGCTCTATTACCATTGATGGAGAGATCAAATCTCTCATATAAACACATACAATATGACATACATACAAACCTATAAAATAAATATATTTCCCTAACTCTTCAGTCTATGAAATGATTTGTATCTATAATATAGATCAGGAGTGAAGACATGTACTTAGTCATTATTCCTATCTAAGAGTTCCTAGGAATCAATTAACTTCTTACCATATATTTTTTTCCCATTATTGGGTTTATAAGGATATATTAATTACTAATCTAATTATAATAAATATTAAGAAACCATAAAATAAGAATAACCATTCATGGAAACATAGAATCACATATTCTATAAAATAAAGAAGCTCTATACTTTATATTGTTGAAAGATATCAAAACAATCTTCATCATATGGGTCTGATGAATATCAGTAGAGGCATTGAAAGGAAATACCTCCTCCATGGTGTATCCAAAGGTTATATAAATCACTTTATACTCAAGGAGGACCCTTTCATTACACACGACATGCTAGTGTCTCATGAAGACTAAGGATAAACGAAGAATATATCTATGGGAATAGTAATATCTATAAAAGGAAAGACGAGCATGAAAAACATCCACAATATGATGATTATATCCTTATATAACCCTCAGGGATACACCTAATTTTTCCATTAATTTACTCATGTGTTATGACACATGATTAAATGACATTTTACCATTCAATAACATGTATACATCTCCCATGTGTTTCATATTATAAAATGACTTGTTTAATAATAGCTAGTGGAAGTAATATTATAATATTAACACATTAATTTTAAGAATCCATTTAATCATAGAATGTAACCAAGTTATAAAATACAAATTTATTTGTTACAATTATCACCATATTTTATAGTACGATATAGCCTAGGTAGTGGCATGCTACCTTTTAACATGACATAGGATATACCTATGGATAAATAAATCATAAGAAAAGAGGATTTAGGGCATATCATATTAATAATCACCATTATTATATATTCCCATTAAAAAACATACTACAATATATATTATTCTTAATAGTTTTGTAACTCTTTCTTTCCCTAAAAGAAGGTTTGGTTATATTTTCATGTAAATAAGACTCACATATATCAAATGATTATTTTCAAAGTATTCCTCTATTTAATTGTTTTTTTAAATATTTGTATTTATTTATAATTTATAATTATAAGTAAATAATAAAAAGGATATGAAATGTTTAAATAATTAACCTTTACATGTTTATTTTGTATGTTATAGGTTAAATATTCAAAATATAGAGTGTATAAACCATTAATAAAGCATCAAAAACCATATTACATCATGTTTGGTTAAAATTAATAACTTATGTTCATAATTAAAAATATAAATAATATATTTTATAGAATTAGAAATTTTGATTATTTATATTGTGAGTTTTATGGTTGTTAGAGAAGAAATGATAATGTGAAAATTTTAAATTGATGAGAAATTCAATCCGACATTAAAAATATATTATGTTAAGTATGTGACATGTTGTGATTTTTCCTAGGGGAGGCTGATTGGAGAAAAGTGTTTTTGGTTTATAGGATATTGATATAGATGTAGTGGTTACCAAAAATGACTCTGTAAACACATCATTTTTTGTTTAAACATTTCATGGTATAATTGGAAACATCGTGTTTCTTAATAATGGTTTAAAGAGAAATTTGGTGTAGATAATATAATTTAGGGTAAAAATAAACACAATGTGTTTTCTTTAAAACATATCATGATTATTTATTTTTAAATGTATGTGTGTTGTATGGGAAACATTGGGAAGGTAACATTTCAAGGTTGTTTGTAATGGTATTGGGAAAAGTAAATAAAAAATCATGGTTTATTTCATCACATCATGATAGAGATCAAATAGATTAGAATATAATTTGGTAAAACATTATGTATTTAATGTATTATATATGATACACATTTTAATTTTTGGATTGGGAATTAAATGGTGAAAACACACTACGTTTGTTGGACAAACCATGGGTTCTGAAAAAATAAGTTAAAAATAGTGGAAACTATTTAAAACCTCCATATTTTATATTGTGAATTATACATGACATTAGGACATAATTTCGGGTTAATTGGGAGATATTTATGAGGTTTTTAATATATATTAATATATTTCATTGTGGGTTTCATTAGATAAAATCTTTTATTGATGATATGTGAAATTATTTATCTTTTCTTATGGAAGCTTGATGAGTCCTCTTTATCACTATTTTTATCAAGGATGGAATGTGTGAATGGAATAATCATGGGGATTATTTATCAAGAATTATATTTTATGGTTTTTATCATAAGGTTGACAAATTTCCATTGATGGAATTAGATATTTGGGAAAGGTTATTTTTGAAAACATTCCATTTATTTATGTGTATATATGGATTTATTAGGATTTAGTGTACATGGGTGGATAGATAAATATAATTATTTATTTTAGATGAATATATATGTGATTAAATAAGAAATGGGGTTTAATTTTTGATTTTATGTTATTTAAATCATAAAAATCATTATATGATCATTATTAATTATAAGTACAATAATTTAATGGGAGATTATAGATTGTACATTGTAATTAAAATTTATTTAAGAAGATTTTGTATTCTAAATAGGTAAATTGATGTAATATTTTATATTAATTAGGTGTAAATGAGAGTTAAGAAGATATTTTGATAATTTATTATGAGATATGTGAGTGAATGTGGTGTTCCAAAATAATTATCATATGTGGTAATCTAATGAGGTTAATTCGATGAGAGATTAAGAGGAGGTGAACAAATATTTTATTTATAGAAAATGGTTGGAAGAAGTATTATTATAGGTTTTGATATGAAATAATGATGTGTTCATGGTATTTAGAGGAGATAAAAACAATTTGGAGGGAGGAAACTATTGAAATTATGCTTCTATTTGATTATAATAATTCACTAGATATAAAGATAGTATAATAAACTTTATAAATCCCCTTTACAATATAAGATAAATGTTGTGTGATGATTGGATAAAAATGAATTCATAATATATATGAATACAATAATGTGAAAGTTTTGGAAGAAAATTTATATAACTAATGTTGTGTTGTTTTTGAGTATATCATTGTATCTTTTATTTTATTTTATCGATGGTTGATACTATATTCTATATTCATTTTGGTGATGGTTGATACTATATTATATATTTTAGCAATGGTTAATACTATATTCTAATTCACTGGATATAAAGATAGTATAATAAACTATTTTAACAGTCATGTTACTAGTCTCAATGGTCAGGTTACTATTCCTACATTCACATTACTAATCTAATGGTCATATTAATGCCTATAAATACCTATTAATTCCTTTCTAAATTATTAAATAAAATTAATCCAAAGTTTCTATATATTCATTTTCAAATATGTTTATCGGTTTAATAATATTCTAATTTTTTCTATAGTGTTGTTCATGGGGGTAATGATTCTATCATATTGGAAAGATCCAAAATTTCCCATTTTTATTTTCTTATTGTATTTAGTTTCTCCAATTTTGATGTTTAGAATTTTAATGGGTTTATTTTATAATTAATTTAATGATATACATTAATTAAGTAAAGTATTGTTGTTTTCTCAATGTGTTGTTTGTGTTTAATACTATATAATATAGTATAATACACATTTATTTTGGAAAAAATATCACTTATAAACTCTGGGATATTTCATTATTCCCCCTTTTAGAAATTTCATCCCTGAAATTTCAACTCATATTCTTGGTTGTGAATAGAGTAGGGTACTTATGTTTCATTTTTTCTTTAGGTTCCCATATTTCCTCTTCATATTTATGGTTTCACCACAACACTTTATCAAGGTGAGTTGTCTTGTTGTAAGGAAATTTGTCTCTACAATCTAAGATATTAACTAGTTTCTATTTATAAGAGAGGTTATTCTATAGTTGTACCACATTTTTATTTAGTACAAGTGAGGATTTAGGTATTTACTTACCCAGGAGAGATATTAAGAACATATTAGGAACATTATACAGGTTGGTGGAAGTTGTGGCTGATAGGCCACTACTCCTATGCGATCAAGGATCTCAAAGGGGCCAATGTACCTAGGGATAAGATTTCTTTGTAAAATTAATGACTCTATTTTAGGTTTATATTTTAAGGAAAAATTTATTTCCAACTTCAAACTCCATTCCCTTTGAAGATTTTCAGTTTAGATCTTTTTCTGACACTGAGAAACATTTATATGTTGTTGGATGGATTGAACCTTGATTATTATATCTTGCACAGGATTGGGTCAAAATATATTTCATTCATGGACTTTATCCCAAAAAGTATGATATCACTATAAATTTCTATATAACACTTCATATATATCCATTTGAATACTCAAGAAGAAGCTATTGTTGTATAAGAACTCAATTAATGGGAGATGATGATCCCATCTACCATTGAAATCCATTGAAAAGGATATTAGAATTTCCTTAAATGTCTGAATGGTTACTTAAAATTGTCCATTAGTTTTGGAGTGATAATCAGTAGTAAGATTCAATTTAATATTCAAATCATATTTAAGGATTCTCTAGAATTTATAAGTGATCGTTGGATCATCATCAGAGACAACTGAAAGCGGTTCACTATGAAACCTCATCACTTCCTTTTTGTATATCTTAGTAAGTTTTTCTAAATATAAATATTTCTAAATAATGATTAAGAGGATAGTTTTGGTGATTCAATCCACTATGAACTATATTTCATTTTATTCTTTAGATTTCATTGGGGGACCAGGGAAAAAGTTCATGTTAATTTCCTCCCATTTATATATTGGTCTGTGAAATGGTTGCATAATCCCCTTGGACTTCTATCACTCATCATTAACATGATAACATACCAAGCACATTGAGATTTAATCAGGAATTTACTTATTCAGGTTGTCCCACCAAAATTTCTCTCTATGATCATAATATATCCTAGTACTTCTAGGATAGATGTAGAAATATGCGCTATGTGCATTATCCAATAGCTCTTTATTGATCTAAAGTGATGTAGGAACACAAATTATAGTTCCAAATTGGATGAAACTTTCTTTATTGATGTGGAATTCATGAATATCCCCATTATTTACTACATAAAACTTATTTTGAAGGTCCAAATCATCCCTTTCTGCATACTTAATGTTCTTGTGAATAGATGGTTGGGAAATCATTTGGGCAAGGTAAGATGTATTACCTTTCATTATGATTTCAAAATTCATCCTTTATATATCCATGAAGAAAGGTTCTTTATAAATCCACATCATATATGGAGTAATAGGTTATTTTATACTTAGAGAATCAACTACCCTATTCACCTTTCTAGGATGTTTTTGAATAGAGTAGTCATAGTCTATAATTTACTCTAACAATATTTATTGACTCATTTTAATTATTTCTATCTGAATAGATACTTTAGAATCTTTCAATCTGTATATATTTCACACTTTTACCAAAGAGATGGTTTTTAAAAATACTCAAGAAGCACATCACAACTTCTAACTCCATATAAAATGTTAGGTAGTTCTTCTCATGTATTTTTAATAGTAATAATGAATTGTATATCCCATTATCATTATAAAAGAGTACAAAACCCAAACCATTCTTTTAAGCATCACTGTATATCACAAAACCTTCTCTACTTGATGGTAGTGTGAGTACATGAATAATGATTATCATATTATTGAAATCCTTAAATCTTTCCTCACATTCACCTATCTAGTTATAATTTACCCCATTACATGTTAAATTAATTAGTGGGATAGAAAATCATGGGAAATTTCTTACAAAACTTCAATATTACCTAGCTAATCTAAGAAAAATAAAAATTCCTATGACACTAGTGGGTTTGGGCCATTCCTTAATTTCCTTTTTCATTAAAGAGTCCATAGAAATATGATCACCTGTGATTAAGTGACCCAAGATGTGACTTTTTGGATCTAAAATTCACACTTTTTAAAATTAGCATACATTTTCTCCTTTCTTAGTATCACCAACACAATCCTTAGATTCTATTCATGTTCCTCCTTTATCTTAGATAAAATGAGAATATCATCAATGAATACTACCAATTTTTTTCAAGGTATTCTCTAATGAATATTCATCAAATAAATGAATATTATAGGGACATTATTAATTCTTAAGGCAAAAACTATTAAATCATAGTGTTCATACCATGTACGGAAGGTTTTCTTATGAATATTTTCCTTCTTTACCTTCAGTTGATTAAACCTAGAATGACTATCCACCTTTGAGAAGTATTAATATCCTCATATTTTATTGAACAGGTCATTAATCCTTGGAAAGAGATACTTGTTCTTGGTGGTGAACTTTTTGAACCCCTGATAATCAATACACAACCTCATTGATCCATTATTTTCTTAACAAAGATAATTGTCAAGGATTAATTAGGGCATATAAACCATTTGAAATAATTATCTTACAACTTCTTCTTTAACTCCTCTGGTTTGATTAGGTCCATCATATAGGGGAATTTGGAGATAAGATTGGATCCTTTTATAAGATCTATGGAGAACACTACATCAAAATCTAGGGGAAGATTATGTAAATATTCAGAAAATACATTATTATTTCCATTATAATGATAATTTACTGATGTTTGGTACTTTACATTGACTTAACTATTTGGTAAAGGTATGATTCTTTGCTGGGTATCATCATCCACACCATTGCAAGATTTTATAAAGGAGATTCATGATCTTCCTTGCATTTGTACAAGATCATGAGATGGTTTGGAATATCGAACTAGATCTCCCTTTCCATAAAGTTTATATGCGATATATATAATGAGATACAATCCATGCCTATTATAGTGTCACATTCCACCAAGGGAAGGATTAATATATTCTCTAAAAGAATATTCCCACAGACACTAACATGAGAATAATCCAACACTTGGGTTGCATTGATCGCACCACAAGGTGTTTTTATGGATATTTATACTTCAAGGTATTTGGGATTTTATTCAATAGTTCTAGAAAACTTGAAAGATATAAAGGAATGTGTGGAACTAGAATCAAATAAAACATTTAACATTATTGGGATAATGAGAAGTGTACCTTATATGACTTCATTTTCATTTACCACCTCAGCAGTAGTGATGGAATAAGCTTTCCCTTGATCCTTTAGCTTTAGTGTTTTCTGATGCTAATTACCCTCAATGGAAATTGGTTTGGTGCACTGACTTACATAGTTACCTTACTTCCTATAGTTGAAACATTGTACAATGGGTGGTACATCAGGAGGTTTCTTTATTTCCTTCATTACATCAGCTGAATTCTTCACATTTCATTGACATTCATGAGTTTAGTGGACTTCTATCCTATAATTGATGAATTTTTCTATCCCCTTGAGGAAATTTCCATGATGCTTCTTCCCACTTTTTTGACTTGTGGGTGGTTGGATATTCTTTTCTCCTTTTTCATTAAATCTAACATCTTGAAACTCTATCTTTCATTTCTTATATCTATAACCATGAGACCATTATCTGAACTCCACCTCTACTTTGAGAGTTTATAGAACTAATTCTTGGTAACTTCATATGTCTTGGATGTATAGGGACTTTTAGAGGTGTGGTTTTAAACCACTAATGAATCTATATATTTTTATATTTTTGTTGATAAAAAACATAAGGATCTCTTGAAATTATTTTTAAATTTTCCTTGAAATCCATAATAGATTCTTCATACTTTTTCTTTATGTTCATGGAATTATATCTACATGTTTGTTTGAATAGTAAAAGTGAAATACTTGTTATGAAAATAATTCTTAAGGTCTCCTCAATCCATTTATTCTTTTTCCCCCATTGGATTAGTATTCTCTATCGATTCCTACCATTAATAATCCTCTCAATCTAAATGATAGACCACTAAGGAAAATTTATCCTTCACAGAGTAGTAGGGAATATAAAATATCTTATCCATTGAGTTAACCTATTATACCATGAAAATTGGATCAAAATATCTACTAAATGTTGGTGGTCACTCCCATATAAAATAATATATATAATTGTTTTCCTTCTTGGGTGAAGCTAGACATTTTATATGGTTTGGGTTATTGTTCATAGCCTAAGACAACTTGGTAAGAATCTCCATGATAATTTGAACTCCACATCCCAATTCATTGGGAATGTATTTTGTACAATCATTTCATTTTCTCCACATAGGTTGTTGGTTTGGTATATCTTGGATATCACTATTTTCTAAAATAATTTTTTTTGAACAAAACACAAGTAAACAAAGAATGAATAAATAATTTATTCTTATGTGAAATGTAATTCTAATTTCATATATTATGGTAACCCTCTGTTTATCTTTTTTCTAAAATTAATCATATACGATCATATAATTTAATATTTTTCTATTTTCAAAATAAATAGACACTTTTTATATATATCATTCATGATGGTTTGTATAGTGGTTGTGATTAACTGAAGCATATCCCATAGGAGTGTCAAACTAGGTGTGAATAAAGGCCTCTTTGTTGTACACCAGGTGATGATCGAGTTAACATGAAATCTATCATTTTTGGGGTTATTAACCCTAGATAAAACTATTCCAAATCCACATCCACTTATAGTATCCAAAAAGATATTTCATTTCAATTAAACCACACACTTTTATACTTTACCAAAAATTAGGATTTTTATCTATACTAAGACTTATATTTTGGGTTTTCACTAAAGTTTTGTAATCTTAGTTTCCAAATTTATTTAATCTTGATCATATACCAACTATATTGACTCAACTTTTTCTTACATGACTATTATATCATTTATAGGACAACAAACATAATAGTAATAAAATCTAGTATTCAAAGGTTTAGTTTATTTGTAAATTTTGGCTCATACATAACTTACACCTAATAAAACATAAATATTTTTTTTAAATACTTATTATCTATCCTCTTAAAATACCTCACATTATCCTTGGTAAATATATTCACCTGAGGATATACATCAAAAAAATAGGAGAGCTAAAATCCTAGTAAGCGGTGGAATGTCTAGGAGGAATAAGGGACATGAATCGATAGTACATGAGTGAGAATAATCAACACCATCATATCATAATCAAAGTATCATCATCATAATCACAAGGGAAACATTTGATAAATGTATGGAATGTGGAATATGGATAATAACAAAGCATCATAACATAGTGTTCAAATACCACACATAATTGTGAAAAACTATAGCACCAGGTTCACGCATAACATATGCGCATAAATAATAATATCATAATTGAGAACAAATATAGAATCATTTTTACACATAATACACATAATATTATGATATATATCACATTACCCAACTAATTGGACATATATATAATTCCAATCCCACCCATCACATCATAAAATTCCCATAACCATGCATGATACATAGAAAGAGAACAATCATAGTTAGGAAATAAATCCATGGAAAATAATGGGTTTTATAAATCATACTTTAAGGAATAATTAATGGACTACACAACATCATTGATTCCATGAAGGCATGATCATATTATAAATTTATATAACCCAACTAGATATATTGTGAAGGTACATAGAATAGTGTAAGTTTGAGGTCAAACCCACAAGGAGAAAAAGGCAATGGACTATGACCTGGAAATTGGATCCTAGAGGTAGATTCATCATGCAAATATGTCATTTAGTTTTTAAGCTAAAATAATTTAATTAATATTTATTTTATAGAATAAGGGTTTAGGATCAATTTTTTTGAGCCTATAAAAAAGATATATATAAATATAACAAATTAAAGTATATTGGATTAGAAAATATAGATATTTTATAATAACCAATTTATATTTGGTATGGAAAATTGGATCTACCCAGATTGGTAACCAATATTTGGTCCAGATGTGGTTTCCATTATAGATGCATAAGTTATAACTACAAAAGAAAAAAACAAATAAAAATATTAGACCTAGTTTAGTTCATTATAATTAGGTTGGGTTCCATCCCTTACAACCTTCTGGTATGGATCATATAAGGGAAAGAAATAGGATTTTACAATCAGACTAACTCTTTATTCAATAAATTACCCTAGTTTTGATTTAGAAATCTATCAAATCACTAATACCCCTACTCTAAATACCTAACCCAAAGTATTTTATCCATGCATGGAGATAAAATAACTTATCATATAGATATATAACACAATTTCAGTAGACATCATGGAAGTGTAATAATCAAAGAACACAATCAAGAAAAAACACTTACTTGAATGGAAATAAGAAAACAAAATATTATGGTAACAAGGATAAAGTATAAATAATTTAAATAGTAAATGGGATTAAAACTTCTTAAAATTAAACATATTAGAAAGACACTATAATGAAAGGTGAAGAAAAAATGGAAATAAAATGGGAGAATAGGTTAAAATAATGAAAAGGTGAAGCCTTTATAAATATATACCCACTTAGAATTTAAATAGTCAAAATAAACTTACAACATAAATAGATTTTATGCCATAAGTCTTCATAGGTTACTCTATTCCTAGTAATTTTACATTATAGGTCATGGTTTTACACCACAAGTGAAAAATTGAGAGTCTTATATGCTCTTATATCTCAATGATTTATGGGTTGAATGAAATTTTTGGGGGTCTTCAAGCCGTGAGGATTTTATGGTGTAAGTTTGGATTTTACACTGTAAATTTATTCTTAACTAGGAAGTTTTATATATTGAATTAAACTTATTTCATATCTCTTTAGTTGAATTATCTTGATGTATTTATCCTATAAAATTGATTTTATAGTGTAATATGTCTGAAATTTTATACTTTTATAGCAACAACCCCTTTTAAACATTAGCTCAGTTTCTTCGAAAATAATAATAAAAATCATAGTATCGAAGTATAAAACATGTACAAAGCATAAATAAATGATTCCAATATATATATATATTTGAATTAATCTTATCAAATTTCCCCACACTTGAACAATTTATAGTACTTAAGAAAATAGAGTCTCAAAAAGGATTTCAAAGGAAACAATTTTTAATAGGAAAAGTGAATTAAAACCTTGAACAACATTTGTTAGTAGAAACTTATAGTCCTATAAAATAATCCATATAGATAAAATTACTCATGACTTATATTTATGTTCTCTATCCAAATCATTTATTCATTTAACTATAAATTTTCAACAACTCTTTAGAATCTATACTACTATTTCAATTTACCTCACCATGAATATTCTTTCATCACTCAGGGTAAAATAAAACCATATTTATTATGATACCATGAATACATGTTCCTAACCATAGGCTTTCATCATTTCTAACATCTCCATTCCGTAAATAAAAATAACACAATTAATCATGTGGGATTTATCATTACGGTTCAAATGACTCTAAGGATGAGGGTAGGTGTGTAAATGATAAAAATCAAGCCAATAAAGATAGGTAAATTCTAAATTATAAAGCATGGTAATCAGTAATAGTGTAATGAAGAACCACCTCTAGAAAATATCATATCTTCCCTCCCAAAATCTTGAGTAATGTCCATGAATATTCTATTAAAGTGTTACTATAATATCTTATTTCTTAATTTCTCTCTCTCTCTCTCTCTTTTTAGAATTTATGTTCATGATAGATCTCACATCCACCACCTAACCACACATGATCTACCAAGAGATTCCTCAGTCTTGTAATGGTGATTTTTGACCTTCCTAATACACAACCCATGTTTTTTTCTTTTTCTTTTTTATAAATTGGATAGTCATTAAATTACTTTCGAATTAACCATGGACCACATCTTATAACTCATGTGAAAATTACACTACACATATCCTTAGTAACAAGAATTATAGTGACCCAAACTTTTCTTACATTACTATTACATCATTTTAAGGGAAAATAACATAATAGTATTACACATAGAAGATCTATAGGATTAGTGTCTTGGAAAAACTAGGACTATACTTAACAATTACAACATTAAGCATAAACATTTATTCAATTTCTTCTTCTCAAGCTTCTTACTGGCACTTGACCTCTCCTTTGTACATGTAGCCACCTCAGGATATACATCAAAAGGGTTGATCTAGAAGACCAGTAAGGGGATAGAAATAAACAATATAGCATTGGGTAAGCATAATCATAACATAGGCAAAGAATCATGAACATGAAGGAATCATTAATAAAAGACTTGAAATGTGGCAATGCATAAAAAAAATGAAATATCAGGTCTTAGTGGTTAACTACCACACATACTTATGAAAAAATATAGAATATTTTTAAAATATAATTTCACATTTAAACATTAGATTAATCACTTTACCCAATGCATTGGATCTCTCTATAATTATGTGCGCAACCATCACATTGAAACATTCATATTGCACTATATAATTCCAGGCGCACCCGTCACATCATAACAGTATCATTTATCATGCATGACACAATGAACATATAACAAAAATAAAAATAACTAACAAATGAAAATTAATTATTTTCATCTCATAATAACACATTCATAAATATTGGGTTCCCAAAAGAAAGAGGGAATAACATACATGTTACAAGAACCATCAATATGGAATGAGAAGTAAAAGGTGTGTTATTAAAAGAAAAGTTATTTTAGAAAACATTTGGTTTGAAATAAATACCAATAAAAAACATGTATATCCCAGAAAAGGAAATACAATGATGAAAAAATATTTTTAAGGAGTAACCATATCAAAAAGGAGTAAAAGAGGGAGAACCCGAAGGATGAAAGCTGGGTTCTAGAATTTCCCCTTACCTTGTATCCAAACGCTTCCTTCTATTTAATGTCCTATATAATGACATTATATTAATTAATTAGAAATTAAATACCTTTTATAAATGTAAAGGGTTAATTTTGGTTTCATTATGTTATTTTATGGGCCTTTATATGAGTTATAGGGTTTAAAAACCTTGTTCGGGAATGTTTGTATTTATGGTTTTCTTGAGCGGTTCACTTATATTCATAAATTGAAGTTTGGGTAGAACATGGGTAAAAATATAGAACTGATATTACTTGTTATTAATGATATTACAGAATTTAAAATGATCTTATAATTAATTACATTGTATACCATGTGGATGAATCATTATATAAGAGTTAAATGATGATTATTTGAGTTAATTTGGGCGGTTTTTCGACCATAATGAACTTGTTTTGATTAATAGTTTAGTAATATGTACATAAGTTAGTTTCGGAAAATTAAATAGGACTTAAAACATATAAAATATTTTGGATCAACCATAAAAATGGTTTCATGACCAGATCTGAAGGTATAAATGAAAAAAGAAAACATGTCGTTCTTGAAGGTGATAGATTAACACCTCACAAACAATGTTTTCTTTTATAAAATAAAAGGAAGTGGAGAAGGGGGTTGGATGGTATAATATCCCATTATTATCATAAAATTATAGTATATGTATTATAATGGAGTTAACATACCATTTGGACAAAGATAGGTGGGGAGAGAATAATAAAAGAACTTGAAATTAAAAGGGAATTAAAGGAGAAGAGGGAGAGAAATTACCTCTTGAATCCTCCTCTTGAGATCCTCCTTAAGGGGACTAGGATTAGTATTTTGATGATACCATAAGATCTTGGACGTGGGGTAGGGGCTAGGGAATATTCTTGGGCAGAGTTTAGGAAAGTCTTGAAGCTTGAGAGGTTTGAGGAAATGAGGGTGTGAAGGGTGGTATTTATAGTGGAGGGGAGAGGGGTTTTCTCAATATAAAATTCATTAGTTTATTATTTCCCCACAAGACAAGGAATAGTTAGTCTTCCATGACCAGGAATAGAAAATAGGGAATGTGATTTTGATACTTTAGTGCTTACATAACTTGTGATGTCATGAATAGTGGGTTAAATTATAATGTATTTATATGGTAAATTATTGTATTTTACTATTCACAAAAAATTCAAGCATTTCAGAAAAATCCCAAAAATTCACTCCAACAATTTTTCGACGTGTAAAATCCAAAAATGAATTCCATTTTTTAAAAATAATTTTCTAAATATGATTAATTTAATATATAATTAAAATCACAATTTACTTGAAAAATACAATGTTTAAAATTAAAACTGATTTTATAATGCTTTCGAAAGTTACATAGGGTCTTATAAAATTATCTAAAAACTAGAATACATGGATTTTTTAATTTATGAACACATTTTAAGAAAATAAAATTTCTTTTAAATTAATTAATTAATTATAATTATTTATTTATGACTTAAAAATACCAAAACGCTTACTATGGTCAAATTGTTACATTCTAAGATACCTAAATTTTATATAATTATTAATGGGTAAGGTTACTATTATTTTGGAAGATTTAATATTAATAAGGATCATATTACTATTCATAAGGGTAGGTTACTATTCATAAGGGTAGGTTACTATTCATCAAAAATCAAGTTTTTCGTATTGGACCCAAAAAATCATCTGGAGCACAACCGCGTATGTCAGATTTTCAAATTTCAAAACATAGAAGTGAAAAAACTTACGTTTAAAGGTCACTTAGGAATTATTAGTTCATTATGTTTTGTTTTAATGTGATTTTATGACATAATTATAAGAAGGGAATTTCCATTTAAAAACTTTGGGTTATTGCATTCTCCCCCCTTTATGAAATTTCTCCCTCAAAATTTCACTTTACACAAACAGGTGAGGGTACTTCTCCTTAATTGGCTCTTCTAGTTCCCAAGTAGCTTCTTCAAACTTATGGTTCCTCCACAACACTTTGACAAGGTGGTTTGTCTTGTTGCATTGAACCTTATCTCTGCAGTCCAAAATCTTTACTGGCTGCTCCTCATAAGAGAGATCATCTTTCAACTATACCACCTCTGAGTTTAGTACATGTGAGGGATCATGTATGTACTTCCTCAGGAGTGATATGTGAAAAACATCATGAACTTGAGTCATATTCAGTGGAAGTTCAAGACAATAGGCCACAACTCCTATACGGTCAAGGATTTCAAAGGGGCCAATGTACCTTGGGATTAGATTCCCTTTCTTCCCAAATCACATGACTCTCTTCCATGTTGATATTCGAAGGAAGAATTTATCCCCAACATCAAACTCCAAGTCCCTTAGACAGTTGTCAGCAAAGCTCTTTTGCCGACTCTGAGCAGCTTTGATGTGTTTCTGGATGACTTGAAACTTCTCTGTAATCTCTTGCACAAGATCGGTTCTAAGTAGCTTTATTTCTCCAAATTCATCCCAACAGGTTGGAGTTCTACATCACTTTCCATAGAGATATTCATATGGAGCCATCTGAATACTTGAGTGGAATCTATTGTTGCATGAGAACTCAACCAATGGGAGATGCTAATCCCAACCACCTTTGAATTCTAGAGAGCAGGCTCTTAGCTAATCTTCAAGCGTCTGAATAGTCCTTTCAGATTGGCCATCAGTTTGGGGGTGATAGGCTGTGCTGAAATTTAATTCGGCACTCAAAGCATGTTGAATGATTCTCTAGAATTTAGATGTGAACCTTGGATCATGGTCGGAGACAATTGAGAGTGGAACACTATGCAGTCTCACCACTTCCTTGACATATATCTTTGAAATTTGTTCAAGAAAGAGTTCTTCCCGAATAGTTATAAAATGGTTATTCTTGGTGAGTCGATCAACCACAAACAATATCACATTATTTCCCTTCGACGTCTTTGGGAGTCTCGTGACAAATTCTATAGTAACATTTTCCCATTTCCACATGGGTATAGAAAATGGATGCATCATCCCTTTGGACTTTGGTCACTCTGCTTTAACTTTTTGACATACCAATCACCTTGATATATATTCTGCAATCTTCTTCTTCATGTTATCCCACTAGAAGTGTTCTTGGAGATCATGGTATATCTTGGTACTACCAGGATGGATAGAGAATGTTGAGCTATATGCATTGTCCAATAGCTCCTTCTTTATCCTAAGTGATGAAGGCACACAAATCTATGTTCCAAACCAAATCACACCATCATCATCGATATGGAACTCATGAAACTTCCCTTCCTTTACTGCATTCACCCTCTTTTGTATCTCCACATCATCCCTTTGTGCTTCCTTAATCTTCTCTTGTATGGATGGTTGCACAATCATTTGGGAAAGGTAGGATGTATCCCATTCCCTTATGATTTCTAAATCCATGATTTTCATATCTAAAAAGATAGGGTCTTTCTCAATCCATAACATGGATAGAGTAGTAGGTTCTTTTCTGCTTCAAGAATCTGCTACCTTGTTCACCTTTCTAGGATGGTAGGGAATAGATAAATCATAATCCTTGATTAGATCTAACCATATCCTTTAACGCATGTTGAGATCCTTTTGTGTGAATATATACTTTAGGATCTTGTGGTCGGTGTATATGTCACACTTCTCATCATAAAGGTAGCGCCACCATATTTTCATGGAAAAAATCATGGCTGCCAGCTCTAGATCTTGCATTGGGTAGTTCTGCTCATGGATCTTCAACACTGTGAGGCGTAGACTATCACATTATCATTTTGAATGAGTATGAAACCCAAGCCATTCTTTTAATCATCACTGTTTATCACAAATATTTCTCCACTTTTTGGTAGTGTGAGTATGGTGGAGTGATCAACCTTCTCTTTAGCTCCTTGATGCTTCCCTTAAATTCTTCCATCTAGACATACTTTACCCCTTTCCTTGTTAACTTAGTTAGCGGGCTTGACAATCATGAGAATTTTCTCACAAAACATCGGTAGTACCCTACTAATCCAAGAAAACTATGGATTTTAGTGACACTAGAGGGCCTAGTCTATTCCTCAATCACCTTTATTTTTGAAGGATCCACAAAAATTCCCTCACTTGTGATCACGTGTCCCAAGAACGTGACTTTCTTTATCCAAAAGTCACACTTTCTGAACTTGGCGTACAACTTCTCCTTTCTCAATGTTGAAAACACAAGTCTTATATGTTCTTCATGTTCCTCCTTGCTCTTAGATTAGATGAGAATATCATCAATAAACACCACAATTTTTTTTTCAAGGTAATGTCTAAAGACTCTATTCATCAAATCCATAAAGATTATAGGGGAATTAGTAATTCCGAAGGGAATCACCAGAAACTCATAGTGCCCATACCTTGTACGGAAGACAGTCTTCTCAATATCTTCCTTCTTCACATTTAGCTGATGATATCCAGAATGAGGATCCACCTTTGAAAAGTATTGAACTCCACTTAACTGATTGAACAAGTTGTCAATCCTTATAAGAGGATACTTGTTCTTTATGTTTATCTTGTTGAGTTCCTGATAATCGATACACAACCGCATTGTTCCATCCTTCTTCTTCACAAAGAGCATTGACGCACCCCAAGGTGATGCACTAGGGTGTATGAACCCTTTGTCTAGATGCTCTTGCAGCTGCTTCTTTAACTCCTCCAGTTTGATAGAATCCATCCTATAGGGACACTCTGCACTACTGGAAAAAGGGCCTATACCCACGGTTTTTCAACAAACCGTGGGTATAGGGCTACCCTATACCCACGGTTTTCGAAAACCGTGGGTATAGCGATAATATGGGGACCTATACCCACGGTTTTGTCAAAACCGTGGGTATAGTTTAATTTCAAAGACCAATACCCACAGTTTTGTCCAAACTGTGGGCATAGAGTTTTTTCGGATGACCTATACCCACGGTTCTTCAAAACCGTGGGTATAGGGGTATTTTTTTTGAAGACCTATACCCATGGTTTTAAAGAACCGTGGGTATAGCATTCCCGCCAAAAGGCGGGAAAAAAAATTATGCGGGACAATGAAAAAATTTGGTGGGAATACATTTTTTCACGGATAATATTAATATATATATGCAGCTGAATGTATATATATAAGTTAAAAAATTTAGCTCGGTTGGTTCCTCAGTCAGTAGAGGCGCTGATTTGCACTGTGAAACCCCAGTTCGATTCCCCTTACCCGCGAATTTTTAATTTAAAGACCACTTATATTAATATCTATAATAAGATATATGTTTTTATAACAATTTAAAATCACAGATCGGTTGGTCCATCGTGGGGTGCGGGCACGTAGCGTAGCCAGCAGTGTGAGTTCGAAACTCGGTGGGTGCGATTTTTGGAATATACGACTTTGATTATATTAATATATAGGAGTAGATATATCAATATATAATACATAAAAACTGCAGCTCGGTTGGTGCGGTGGGGTGGCATAGACGCGAGGCGCTGTGGGAGGTGCGGTTTCAAAACCTGTGGGCTGCATATTTTTTGAATTTCAATACTCCACGGTTTTCAAACCGTGGGGTATGTTATGTGCCACGCTGGAACGTGTGGTTTTCCACATTTGACTCACCTATACCCACGGTTCTCCAAAACCGTGGGTATAGGCTGAGACCCCTATACCGATGCCTCTCCAGCCCACGGTTCCCAAAACCGTGGGTATAGGCTATACCCACGGTTTTGGGGGCTATACCCACGGTTTTGAACCGTGAGTATAGGACTTTTTTCCAGTAGTTATGAGATAGGAGTAGCTCTAGGTATGAGTTATATTGAGAACTCTACCTCACGATCCATGGAAATTCCATGTAACTCTTCAGGAAATACATCACCGTATTCCCTCAGAATGGGCATTTCTTCAATGTTGGAACCTTCCTTTAACTAAACTATTTGGGCGAGGTATGCTTCTTCATAGGGAATCAACAACCACACATATGAAGGATTTTTCAAAGGAGATTCATGATCTTCCTTACATTTTTAGAGGATCATGGGATGGTTTGAAATATGAAAAGATATTTCCCTTTCCCAAAAGTTGATTTGTTCTCTATATAACGGGAGCCAATCCATTCCCATTATAGCATCAATTTACACCAAGGGAAGTATAAAGAGATTCACTAGAAGAATATTCCCACATATGCCAACAGGAGAAGAGTCAAACACTTGGGTGGTAATGATTGCACCACTTAGTGTTTTTACAGATATCTCTACTTCAAGGTTCATGGATTTGATTCTATAGTTCTAGAAAACTTTCAAGATATAAAGGAATGTGTAGAACCAAGATCAAATAAGACTTTTTTCCATTATTGAGTGAATAGGAAGTGTACCTTGTATGAATTTATTATCTTTCTCCACTTCCGTAGTAGTTATGGAATAAGCCTTCCATTGTTTTTTGGATTTGGTGGCTGCTGATGTGGATTACCCTCGAGAACTCGAGGTTTAGTGCATTGGCTTGCATAGTGCCCTAGCTCCCTACAGTTGTAGCATTGAACCATGAGTGGTTCTGTCTTTTCTTCTACCACATTATCCTTCTTTTTTTTATGTATTTTCAACACTCTTGAGCATGGTTTCCTTCTTTCCCACTCTTGAATCATTTCCCCATCCCTTTAAGGCAGTTCCCATGGTGCAACTTCCCACATTTTTGGCATGTGGGTCGTTGAGTTTTCCTTCCACCTTTGTCATTAGATCCACCAGATTGAAACTCCATATTTCGTTTCTTATCACCACAACCATGGGACCATTCTACAAACTCCATATCCACTTTGAGAGCACACCAAACAACTTCTTCATAACTCCCAATGTCTCGAATTGCAATAGCCTTTCGAAGGTGTGGTTTTAATCCACTAAAGAATCTATCAATTTTGCTATCATTATTGATAAAAAACCCAAAGAGTACCTTGAAAGTCTTGTGAAATTCTCTTCATAGGTTGTGATATATTCTCCTTATTTTTTCTTGAGCTCTATGAATTCTATCTCCATATTTTTTTGAAGAGTTCTTGGGAAATACTTGTTAAGAAAAATTATCTTAAAGTCTTCCCATTCCATCTCTCCAATTTCCTCCCTTGGCTTGGTGTTCTTAATAAAATCCCACCATTGATCGAAATCTCCATCTAGAAAATAAAATACTAGTGTTACCTTCTCCATATCAGAATAGTGAAGAACAAAAAATATCTTCTCCACTGAGTTGACCCACTGTTCCGAAAATAGTGGATCAGAAGATCCACTAAACGTTGATGGTCGTTGCCGCATAAAACATTCAATAGCAAGTTTCTCTCGCTTTGGTGAATGTGGACGTTCCCAATTATTATGGTTATTGATAATAACCTAATATAATTGGGTAAGATTCTCTATGATGTTTTAAACTCCACCTCCCAAATCATTGGGGATGTCGTTCGGGTAATCGTTGCATTGGCCTTCACATGAGTTGTTGGCCTGGTTTCTCCTGGTTCCCACCATTTTCTAAGATAGAAAAGGTTAGAACAAAACATAAGTCAAAAAGTCATGAATAACTTATTAATTTAAACAATTTGTACTAAAATCATAATATATGGGATCCCTATGTGAATATTATTTTGTGCATATTTGTACTTAGTCTCATGTTAGAGGTTTTCTCTAGGGTTCACTAATCCTAATTCCCAAATTAACTAAACCTTTCCTCTGATACCAAATATAGTGACCGAAAATTTTATTATGTTACTATTATATCATTTTAAAGATAAATAACCTAATAGTATTACACATATAGGATCTAAAGGTTTAGTGTCTTGGAAAAACTAGGACTATACATAACAATTACAACATCAGGCATAAAAATTTATTCAATTTCTTTTTCTCTATATTCTAACCGGCACTTGACCTCTCCTTAGTACATGTAGCCACTTGAGGATATACATCAAAAGGGGTGAGATTTAATCCTAGTAATGGGAAAAATATGAACAATATATCATGAGGTAAGCATAATCATAACATAGGAAAATAATCATGAACATGAGGGAATCATTAATAAAATACTTGAAATGTGGAAATGCATAAAAAACGAAACATTAGGTCTTAGTGGTTAACTACCACACATACTTGAGAAAAAAGATAGAATCTTGTTCACCCATAATTTCAAATTTACTCATGAGATTCATCACTTTACCCAATGCATTGTAGTGCTGTATAATTCCGGGTGCACCCGCCACATTGAAACATTCATATTGCGCTATATATTTCCTGGCGCACCTGCCACATCATAACATTATCATTTATCATGAACGACACAATGAAAATATAAAAAAATGAACATAACTAACCCATGAAAAGTAAAAATTTTCATCTTATAAGAACCCATTCATAAACATTGGGTTACCAAATGAAAGAGGTAATAACATACATGTTACAAGAACCGTCAATCTTGAATGAGAAGTAAAAGGTGTGTTCTTAAAAGAAGAGTTCTTTTGGAAAACATTTTGTTTTACATAAATACCAATGAAAAACTTGTATATCCCATAAAAGTAAATAAAACGATTAAAAAAATATTTTTAAGGAGTAACCATATCAAAAAGGAGTGGAAGAGGGAGAACCCGAAGGATGAAAGTTGGGTTCGAGAATTTACCCTTACCTTGTATCTAAACAATTCCTTCTCTTTAATGTCCTGTATAATGAAATTATATTCATTGATTAGAAATTAAAGAACATTTTATAAATTAAAAGGTTTCATTTTTGTTTCATTATGTTATTTTATGGGCCTTTTGATGAGTTATAGAGTTTAAAAACATTGTTCGAGAATGTTCGTTTTTATTGTTTTCTTGAGCAGTTCACTTGTATTCATAAATTGAAGTTTGGGAAGAACATGGGTAAACATACAAAACTGATATTACATGTTATTAATGATATTACATAAGTTAAAATGATCTTATAATGAATTAAATTTTATACCATGTGTATGAATCATTAGATAAGAATTAAATGATGATTGTTTGAGTTAATTTGGGCGGTTTTTCAACCACAATGAATTGATTTGATTAATCATTTAGTAATATGTACATAATTTAGTCCCAAAACTTTATATATGGATTAATACATATAACATATTCTGGTTCAACCATAAAAATGGTTTCATTACCATATCTGAAGGTAGAAATCAAAAAAGAAAACATGTCGTTCTTGAAGGTGATAGATTAATACCTCACAAAAAACGTTTTCTTTTATAAAATAAAAGGAAGAGGAGAAGGGGGTTGTATGGTATAATATACCATTAGTATCATAAAATTAAATTATATGTATGATAATTGAGTTACCATACCATTATAAGAAAGATAGGTGGGGAGAGAATAAGAAAAGAACTTTAAATTGAAAGGGAACTAAAGGAGAAGAGGGAGAGAAATTACCTCTTGAATCCTCCTCTTGAGATCCTCCTTAAGGGGACTAGAATTGGTCTTTTGATGAGACTAGAAGCTCTGTAAAGTGGGGGGGGGGGGGATAGGAAAGATTATTGGTAATATTTTAGACAAATATTGAATCTTGAGAGGTGTGAGGAAATGAGGGCGTGAAGGGTGGTATTTATAGTGGAGGGGAGAGGGGTTTTCTCAATATAAAATTCATTAGTTTATTATTTCCCCACAAGACAATAAATAGCGAGTCTTCCATGAATAGGAATAGTAAATAGGGAATTTGAGTTCTAGATTTGAGTTCTTACTTAACTTGTGATGTCATGAATAGTGGGTTTAAATTATAATGTATCTATATGGTAAATTAATGTATTTTACTATTCACCAAAAATTCAAATATTTCAGAAAAATCCCAAAAATTTACCCCAAAATTTTTTCGACATGTAGTATCCAAAAATGAATTCCATTTTTCAAAAATTAATTTTTAAATATTATTAATTTAATATTTAATTAAAATCATAATTTACTTGAAAAATACAGTTTTTAAAATTTAAACTGATTTTATAATGCTTTCAAAAATTACGTAGGGTCTTATAAAAATATCTTAAAAATAGATGACATAGATTTGTTAATTTATGAACACATTTTAAGAAAATAAATTTTCTTTTAAATTAATTAATTAATTATAATTAATTATTTATGACTTAAAAATACCCAAATGTTTACTATGGTCAAATTGTCACTTTTTAAGAAGCCCAAATTTTATATAATTATTCATGGGTAAAGTTACTCTTATTTAAGAAGATTTACTATTAATAAGGGTATTAATACTATGCATAAGGGTATGTTACTATTCATAAGGGTATGTTACTATTCATCAAAAATTAAGTTTTCTTATTAGACCCCAAAAATCATCTTGAGCACAACTGTGTATGTCAGATTTTCAAAATTCCAAACATAGAAGTGACAAAATTATATTTAAAGGTAACTTAACACTTAGTAGTTCATTATATTGTGTTTTCATGTGATTTTATGACATAATTATAAGAAGGGAATTTCTATTTTAAAACTTTGGGTCGTTACAAGAATCCTATGTCCAAAAGAAATGATCATTCCCCTAAACTTATTCAAAATAAAATCATGCAATTATTCCAAAGAGTTGGGTAGGAATGGATAAAATGTGCTTAAAACTCAGTTCAACCATAAAAAGGTTATCCATGGATTCTATGTGATTAAGAAGAAATAATTTAAGGTTGGATATTAAGGAAAAATGGTCTCAATCAATCAAAATACTTCAATCTTTTTTACACTATATTTGTTTATTTATAACTTCAATAATATTCTAATTCAAGTTTTGATAGGTTTGAATACCCTAAGTATATATCAATAAATATACTAAGAAAATAATAGAATAAATTAGGTCCATAATCCTATCAGGAATGGGAATGCATTAAAAAAACAGGCAATCACTTAGGGAATAGTAACCAGTAATAAGTCAAAAAAATGAAAGGAATATTGAATCATAATTGAAGTACTCAACTCAAAAATCATGATAAAATTATAAGTATGAGTAAAAATATATTTTAACAGTTCCCATATAAATTTTTTATTTTATTTAGATAGGTGTAATGATATTTCATTTTAAATCATGCTTCAATGATTGTTGAGTTGATTACTGCAATGATATTTCATTTTAAAGCATTCTCCAATGAAAAATGACTCCTAGAATAATAACAAAATAAAATAATCTAGGTGTACATGAAATAAATCTCAAGAATGTCCCCCACACTCAAAATGAAACTATTTATAAACTATGGGAATGATGGAAATGAAAGAATATAAATATGAAATGCAAAGCATGAAAGAGTAATAGAATCAAGAGATCCCTATAATTAATGCCATGCCATGAGGGAAAATTTTGGATATTGATGTAGAACTGTACCACCTACAAAAATGTTAGAAAGAAAACATACATATAGTATAGAAATGATTAGTTCACAAGATATAGAAAATATAAAATATAAAAAATAGGCAGGTCTACAAAGTGGTAAACAATATATATCAGATGATATAAAAATGTGTAGAGAAGAATACAAACCAAGCCTAAAAAAATCCTTAAAAACCCTATAAAAAGAGGAGAAAAGTCCTCAATAGACTCAACTAAATCTCAAAAAATAGAAATATGGTTTTCCTCCCATAAATGATTAAAATGATGTCATCATCCAGATGTATTGAAAAATTGGAATCAGATCATTCCATTAGATTTGTGGTCCTTATCCTCTTGTAGGAACTAGAGGCAGTGTCCTTTAGCTCTAGGGGTCTCTTGGGAGGATTCACCATCTCAGAAGTTGCTTGAAAAAACCTCTCATGTGGCATCTGGAAAATCTGTATAGGTTGTGGATAATGCTCATGGGGAGGTCCCTCGAACTCAACTACATGTGGAAATATCTCTTGGGGAAGGCTAATAAGTATCCTAATAGGTCCATCATATAGGATATAAGAAGAATATTATCTAGACATAAAAAACTAGATACACAAGTAAAAAGAATATAGTAATAGAGAATCATTAGAAAAAAGTTCATCCCTTCTATTATGTATAAGAAATGATATAATATGCGATAAGGAATATAATGAAACAAAAAATACACCCATAAAGGAAAAAATAGGAGAGGGGTATAATAGGGAATAACTGATTAGAGTTAAAGAAATATCCAAAAGAAACATTGGTGGTACCATCCCTAATGATGTGTGGTTGGATCTAGAACTCCATGCCAATATCAATGATATATGTAGGAGAAGGTGGACCAACCAACATAACTGGTGCCGTGGTGCTGGCAGTAGGCTCGGTCACCACTGGTGGTACTGAGGCAGAAGTGGGAGGAGGTGAGGTTCCAGTTCATATGAAGCCTATATTTATGGTAGATGGATTAATAAATGGAAACTCTGGTGGTGTTAGTAAATTAGGGATCTTACCCCATTAAGCGTGTTCCACCAAGAAGTCATACTAGGTAGTAGGGTCAGTGATATTGGGAGAAAGTTTGACTAGGGAAGCTGATGGTGCTAAGGTATATGGGGTGGGAATAGAGCTAGAGGTGGGATTAAGAGAAAAAGGATGAGGTTGGGTGGATGGAGTAGTAGTAGTCGGTGGAGTAGTAGAAGAAAATTATTGGGTATTAGTAAAAGGGATGCTAAATTGATGTTATATCCAATTTTGTTTCTCTAGAATGCACTGGAGAAAATGTTCATTGATACAAAAAACCTCCCATAATTTTTAGGGATCATGGATATGCAAAGATAATATAGAGGCATTGGGTGTGGAATTAGTGATAGGCTAAATGAAAATAGAAGGAGTGTCTTATATATCTAGAGTAGGCGCCTGTTCAGAGGAATTAGCTTAATTTGGTGTCCAATCACAGTGATCTCTCACATTTCAAGATAGAGACATCTTATGGAGAAATATGAGATCTATGGATTGCATTAGTATAAATAAGTAGAGGGTATGGGAAGAGTAAAAACGCATAGGTTTTAGGCTAGATTGGTGATGAAGGAACCACCCATATGGGTTACACAATTCCTCCTAGCATGATTATAGTAATACAAGGAAAAATGGTGATCCATGTTCATGGATGGGGATCCCATAATAGTAGATATAATAGACACCATCGTTTTCATGATGCACCTATGGGAGTCACCTTGTGCTAGCTATACATAAGATAACACACAATGGATGTTCATAAGAGAGGTACCCTTCAATTGGGTGCTCTTCTTGGTAAGCGAATCATGGATATTTTTGGGGTTATAGGTGATCATTCAACATCTCTTTGGTGTATCCATATTTTTCTAATCAATTCATAGGGTATTATAAGTTGGATATGCAGTGAAATTTTATGAATAAAAACTAATTCCTATTCCAAACTCATCGAGTGTTAGGTCCCAATCTAGAGATACCATCTTGAAGATAACATGGATGATTTCTAGCTAGAACATTGTTAGGAACTCTAGGAAGAGCTCCCAAAATGTCTCATTTTTACATAAAAAATATGCGAGAGGTGAATCTATCAAAGGGCATCCATATATTATTTTATATTAGGATATTTTGTAGTATAACCAAATCTCATGTTTTGTTGGTCCAAATCATCTTGTCCTACAGATGTTGCAAGCATATTTGCTACTGTGGGTCCATGAAGTGTAGGCGGGTATGAATCTAGGTAGGGGGAGAAGTGGCCAGCGAATGGTGGGATTTATACTATGAACCAAATTAATAATGGGAGGAATGTGGGGGTTGGGTTTTTTGGTAGAGGTGGCAGTGGAGAAGAAGGCAGTGAAGTTAGAGCCTCAGAGAAACATTTAGCTATGGGAGGATTCATTACCTGACTTTCATGCTTGGTGTGACACCCTAAGACTTTATAATATTTTAATTTTAGAATGAATATAATTTTTTTCATGCTTTATACATAAATTTAAACTTATGCTACACACAACACTGGATTATCTTGTGTTACAAGAAAGATCGAGTTTTACCACCTTTTATTAGGGAAATATTTTAAAACAAAATTTTGACAATTTTATGAATTTTATTTTTAAAAATAAAAATCATTTTTGAATTCAGAATGTAGAAATTATCTTATGGTGAATTTTTGGGATTTCTCTGAGAAACTTCACCTTTTGATGAATCGTGAAAATTACTACAATTTAGTTAAAAAAACTTTTTTTAAATAATTGTTAATTATTAATTATATATTCTATTTTTTAGAGTCGTATTTGATCAATTATAAATATATTTATATAATTAAGTTCATTATAATCAATTTCAATTTGAAATTGATATAAAAACTTAACAAACTTTTGAACATTTTTCTACTTTAAAAACTCGTTATTTCACCCCGTCTGTGGGATTAGTGTTGATCTTAATTTTCCCACTTATTTGATTTTAATTTTGTCGATTCAATATACACAGTTTTAATTAATATGATATTTTTGGTCTAATAATATCATATTAATTTTTGACCAAACAGATAAGTGAAATTGATTAAAATTAATTACAATGATAAAGGTAAAATTAAATTTAATAAGGGACTAAACCATAATATTAAGGACCAAAATGACTTGGAAAATTTTCCAGAAGCCATTGGATGATAATAATTATACCATATACTCACTTGGTTCTAAATTTATGGGTTATTGGGATATTATTAAATGGAATTTCCTTATATAAAAAGTTAAGTAAGGAAAAAGACAAAAAGGGACCATTCCTATAACACCCAATACTTTTATGAGAAATATTTTGTTTTTATATAAATTATCAAAGGAATATTTTACTACACACAACACTAGCTTGGCTTGCTTTACACGCAATTGCGACCTTCCTCGATAGCTTGCAATACCGAGTTTCACTAAACAACGATATGCTATTAAAATATTACTAAAACTAGCCATTATGAATAGTAATACCCACTTTTTGAAATTTTGTAAATTTTATTTTTCAAAATGAACTTCATTTTTGGATTCGGAATATCGAAATTAGCCTAGTGTGAAATTTTGGTATTTTTCTGAAAAATTTCAATTTTTGATAAATAGTGAAAACACTGTGTTACTATTTAAAAACCGAATTTTTATTTAAATAATTATTTATTTTATTTAAATTTATTTTAGGTCAAACTTGATAAATAATACCTATATCAGTTTAATGCAATTCATTGGAGTCATTTTATAATAATTTTAGATATATAAAAATTTTATTGAACTTTTCACAGTCATTTACCCATCTCCTAGGAGAATTTGCAAATTTACATAAAAATTAATTTTACTGATTCTGTGAGTGTAATTTCCAAAATCCGAGTGACACGGTTAATATCAAGGACTAAAATTTGGTTCAATTAGATGAAAATAATTTTTGGTGAATAGTAACTTTTTACTTTTTTTTACCACGGTTAAAAGTAAATAGGGAAATTAAGGGTAAAAATGTTATTATTATTACCCTAACACATATCCTAATTATACTGGATAAGTGTAATTCGACCAAAAACAACATTAGGAATAATATATTACCATTTAGTCCCACTTGGATTAGATTAGGACATTTATTATTAATTTATTTAAAGAAGGGTTAAAATAGTTAAAATCAAAGTTTAATAACTAAATCATTTTTAATATAGAGTTATAAAAAAGATAAATTTGACTATAAATATTAATTAGAAATTTAAAAATATTTCTTACATAATGGTATTTTATTTGTAATTTTTAGACAATAAATAATTTAATTTATTTATGACACAATGATGATGTAGTAATTATCTTATTAATAAAATATTGACATAATTGATGGTATAAATACCCAAATAAATGTAATTTGAGACTTTTTATGAATTAAAATAATTTTCTAGGTTAATATGACATGTTAGTATTGATTTAATTAACTTTTTTTGAACTAATATTTCTGTTATTATTTTTACAAAAATCAATTACCAAATAGTGTCAAAATTGACATAAAATAGTTTTTAAAACAAATATTATATTATTAATTGTTATTTTATTCCTAAAAATCTAAGGTTCGGCCAAATGACTTATATAATGTTATATATATTAATAATAAACAACTTGGGGTTATTTTGGCTTGTTATAGTAAGTTTATTAACCTTATAGTGTAAGAAAATAAAAAGACATGGTAAAAGTTAAATTATCTAACTTAAAGTTAAATCAAAATGATAAGGTTAAAATAGAAACCTAAACTTTTCTAAATTCTATTTTATGAGAGGATTTAGACCCATACACATCTTATATTCAAAATAAATCAATTTTGAGCTATTAAAAACCGAATATGACTTTATAATAAAATAATATTTTAGTTTTTTCTAAGGTGCCCCTCTCCTCCCTTATAAAAGGGCACCTCCTCCCTCTCTTTCTCACACCACTTTGAGCCTTCAAGCTCGGCCAAAACATGCCAAATTATCTTCTCAACTTCCCTAGAAACATCCTAGAGGTCCTTATCTTCTTCAAAAAACAATTTTAGTTCCCTAAGAGGAGGTCTCAAAGAGGCGCTTCAAAGAAGAGGTAATGTCCGTTACCGATTCTTTCAACTTTATTTCTTCTTCCACTTCATCTTCTTTCGTTGTTTAATTATGAAGTAATAAGATAAGTATCACCAATATACTGGTATGTTATTATAAGTATGAAACAACCCTATTTCACCATCTATCCATCCTACAGAAAACGAAATCACCGCGCGTGCGTACGTACGAAATACCGTCTCCATGCCGTGGTGTAATCTATTTTCCACCACCGCCTTACTTGGATGGGTATAATGGTGTAAATAATAACTATATATTATTATTTTAAAGTGATAGTGATTCGGAAATAGTATACATACACTCCAATACAATTCCACAATCATGGGAACGATATCATCGCTCGTGCGTACATACGGAATACCGTCTCCACAATGTGATGCGACTCGTTCTACATGATCTTCACTGAATAATGATTATATAAATTAATTGAATGAATTAATATGATATATATTACACTAATAACAATCTGGAAATGAGGTATCTATAACCTAAAGAGAAGAATAATAATTTATTCGACAAAACACGCATAAGAACAAAAAGTAATAAACACCCGAATAACAAGTAGCAATGAAATATTACTAATAAGAATCCAAGAATATGACCATATATGATATAATAAAAATTATTATGATTCTGGAATAAGTCAATAAAATTATTTAAATCATTATACAGGAGGTTCGGACACTTACGAAGCAAATCGGACCTAAGGTAAGGGAAAATCTCGCAATCTCATTTTTATCCAAGATTGTTTATACTTCAGAATTTACTGGGGAATATTTATCATCCACATCCATGTTTCCTAAATATTTAATATTTATATCCTTCTACAATAGTTTATATCCAATTCTACCGTTCAGTGAGTTTTTAGTAAAATATATGAAAGGAATCTTTTGTCGGTTTTCATACGAGGTACTTTTTTGAATTTTCCGACAAAAGGACGAGAAGAATGTTTTTTTAACGTATACAACATGACTGAATTTTTAGAACATTATTTCCATGAATCTTACTTTACAAGTTTTCAAGTTTATTTTTAATCAACTTCTTTTAGTTCAAAATTATATGACATGTTAAGAAAGGAAAATGTTTTTGAAGTAGAAAGGATATTTTCCTCAAGAATGGAATTCAAGTGTTTTATCAAAATTATTTTCCATCTAAGATAATATAGGGTTATGTTTCTATCCCTATTATTACATTGATTTGATTATGTTGTGATGGAATTATTTTTATGAATTTATTTATCTTATATGAATTGTTTTATGTTGTCACGATGTTTAAGAATCCCATTTTTATTACATGGGTTATGTTATGATGTATGATTTATGATTTTGTGGCACATATAAGAATGGTTTCATTATGAGATGGGTGGGACCTATATCTCCCTCCAATACATTGGGTAAAGATTTATATCTCATGAGATAGACATGGATGGAATGGCAGGTTAAACCGGTTCGGTGAAACAGGACTGAAATGAGGAGTGAACTCAGTTCAGAAATGGACTTTGTCTGCTAAGATAGTCTTGGATATGAGTCTTGATTACTAAGAAATTATTCTCTATGATTATGTGTGTATTACAAAAAGTTTCATGTTTTAAGTTATGATTATTGGTATTACATTTCACTACTATGATTTATCCCATGTTATGAAATTATGATCTCTTTTGCAGTTTAAGATTTCCAAAATGTTATGTTCTTATGAATATGATGTGATTGATATTTCTTTTGTATACCCTTACTGAGAATTTGAGCTCACCATTTTGTATGTTTTCTTTCCCCAGGTCAGGAAGAAGGTTATTAATTAGGACATGCCAAAAGGGACTCTAGATATGATTAAATAAATGGGAGACAATGTAGATGCTTTATGAACCAGTTGTTTATGTTTCCCAGTTTCTAAAGACTTTATACCTATATGGTCCTTTACGGGTTTTGTTATATGTTGTAATAAGTGTGCTTCAATTTTGAAGTATTAACAATGTATATAAATTATGGTTCGTTATAGTTGGTATCAGAGGAAAGGTATAGTCAACCTTTGGAAACTAGGATGTGAAAGCCTTAGTAAGAACCCTAAGGATAAGTCTAAGCATAGAACACAATATTAGTGTTTTAGAAATGGCCATGAACAACCTATGATAAGACCTTAAGTGTGAAATTTTATTTTTGATCATGTGTTTTTACTATTATAATTAGTGTTGCTCACACTATTATTCTTGGTTTTATTTAATGGATGGAACCCGAAGGTACCATGTTAATGCGGAATGCGATGGGCAATGCAATGATTGTACCCCTGAGCAAACAAACGTTATGGGATCTGGAATGAAAAATATTGTAGCCATGATCACACAACTTTCTCAAGCTATGAATCATGCAGGACTTCCAAACGAGCAAAGGAAGGAGCAACATTCTGTTGAATCCTTCATGAGGCAGCGCCCACCTTCATTCAACGGGTCTTCTGATCCATTAGTGGATGAACAATGGATCAGTACCACTGAAAAGATATTTTCAGTTCCTCAATGTTATGAACATGATAAAGTCATCTTAGCAGTTTATCATTTTGAAGGTGATGCTGATCAATGGTGGAATCTTATTTAGAATACGAGGCAAAGGAATTAAATTGAGTCCATGGAATGGGATGAGTTCAAGAAATTATTTTTCAGTAAGTAATTCCCTCGTATTCTTCGAACAAATATGGAGGAGTTTATTGAACTGAAGCAAAAGGATGATGAATCTGTTGGTACCTATGAAGAAAATTTTACAAGACTTGCAAGGTACGCTTCTGGTATTATTATCCAACCTGAGAGTAAGATCGATCGATTTTTTAGTGGCTTAAAACCAAGTCTTTGAAGGGAGTTATCCATAAGGGACTTCAATAGCTACGAGGAAATCATTCGATGTGCTCTCAAGGTTGAGATGGAGATTGGAGTAACCCATCAGTCATATGGGTGTGATAAGAAGAGGAAAATGGAATTCAAAGGAAAATATAAAGAGCACACTTAAAATAAGATGAGTTTTACCTTATGCTCAAAGTGTGGAAAGAAACATGGAAGAAATTGTCTTAAGGGGACAAACAAATGTTATAAGTGTGGAAAAGAAGGTCATCAGGCAATTGAATGTTGAAATAATGGGAAGAAGGTGTCTAATGATGCAAAAAAAGGAAGGGATACGCAGAATGAACCTACTACCCTTCAATGTTTCAAGTGCAAGGAAATGGGGCATTATTCCAATAAATGCCCTAATTCAAGGGTTGATGATGATGATCGATGACCACAAACTCTTAAGGCCAAAGCCAAAGGAAAGTCACATGCAATTTCTATTAGCGATGTGGAGTACGATAACGAAGTGGTGAAAGGTACACTTCTCATCCACTCTAAAGTAGCAAATGTTTTATTTGATTCTAGATCCACCCACTCTTTTATTTATGAAGAATCTTCTAAGGGAATCACCGTATTACCTCAACAATTAGATGTTGAGTTAGATGTGACAACCCCTAATGGCACAACAGTCGCATCAAAAGTTTATAATTCTTCTCCGATTGAAGTTTGTGGGAAAGTGCTTCCTGCAAATCTTGTGATCCTTCCTATAGTGGAATTTGATGTGATTCTTGGCATGGATTTTCTTTCTCTATATGGAGCTCATATCAATTTCCAAAGAAGGGAAGTCACATTTCATATTCCAGATCAATCTATGATCATCTATCGATGCAAGGATGAACATAACCTTCCATTGGAAATTTCTTCCATCTTATGGGTCTTGATTCCACTAAATGAAGGTTATTTATCTCAAATGGTTGGTGAGAAACTCATGATTAAGAATATTCCCATTGTACGAGAGTTTGATGATGTCTTTACAGAGGAATTGTCGGGTCTTCCACCAAATCGTGAAGTTGAGTTTTCAATAGAACTCGTACCGGGTGCTTTTCCTATTTCAAAGACACCTTATAGAATAGCCCCAATTGAGTTGCATGAATTGAAGAAGAAACTCCAAGAGAATCTTGATAAGGGATTCATACGCCCTAGTGCGTCACCTTGGGGAGCACCTGTTCTGTTTGTTAAGAAGAAAGATGGATCAATGAGACTCTGTATTGATTATTGAGAACTTAACAAGATCACTATCAATAACAAATATCCTCTCCCGTGCATTGATGACTTATTTGACCAACTTCGCGGAGATCAATACTTTTCCAAGATTGATCTTTGTTCAGGGTATCATCAATTAAGGGTCAAAAGGGAGGATATACCAAAGACAACTTTCCGTATAAGGTATGGACACTATGAATTTATAATGATTCCATTTGGTCTTACTAATACCCCTGCTATCTTCATAGGTCTGATGAATAGAGTCTTTAGAGACTATCTTGATCAGTTTGTGGTAGTCTTTATAGATGATATTCTTGTCTATTCAAAGATAAAGGAAGAACATGAAGATCATTTGAGAATTATATTGAAGACCCTGAGAAAGGAGAAGTTTTATGCCAAATTTACCAAGTGTGAATTTTGGATTAAAAAAGATGCATTTTTGGGTCACATAATCTCAAAAGAGGGGATATCTGTGGATCCAAAAAAAACAGAGGTTATCGAAAGATGGTTGAGACCAACAACAGTAACTGAGATCCGAAGTTTTCTTGGTTTGGCTGGATATTATCGACGTTTTGTGAAATATTTTTCACGATTATCTAATCCACTCACCAAGTTGACTCGAAAAGGAGTTAAGTTTGTTTGGATAGAGGAATTTGAATAGAATTTCAAGGAGTTGAAAAGAAGGTTATCCAATGCACCTGTACTCACACTTCCTTTTAGTGGAGAAAGGTTTGTGATTCTACAGTGATGCATCCAAGAAGGGGTTGGGGTGTGTTGTTATGAAAAATGATATGGTGATAGCTTATGCCTCACGACAGTTGAAAATCCATGAGAAAAATTACCCAACTCATGATTTGGAGTTAGATGCGGTAATCTTTGCATTAAATATTTGGAGGCATTATCTTTATGGAGAAAGGTGTGATATTTATACTGATCATAAAAGTTTAAAGTATATTTTCACACAAAAGGAGATGAATATGCGCCAAATGAGATGGTTAAAGATGATTACGGATTACGACTGCCCAATTCATTACCACCCTGGGAAAGCAAACAAGGTGGCAGATGCATTATGTCGACAAGACCATGCTAGCTTATCCATGATGAGGATCACAAAAGATCCAATATTTATGTATTTACAAAGGATAGATCTTGGAATTATAATGAAAGGGGAAAAATTGTATCTTTATCAATTGAATGTTCAACCATCTATACATGTGAAGATTAAAGAGGTACAGAAAGAAGATGCAGAGTTACAAAAGAAGGTGAGAAATGTTCCTGAATTCAAACTTGATTGTGATGGTATAATAAAGTTCAAGAATCAGGTTTGTGTTCCTCCCATCCCAGAATTAAAGAAGGAGCTGCTGGATGAGGCTCATAGTTCTTCATTATCTATTCATCCTAGAAGCACGAAGATGTATAGGGACCTGAAAGAGTAATTCTGGTGGGATGGAAAGAAAAGAGATGTTGCTGAATATGTCTCTCGATGCTTGGTTTGTCAGCAAGTTAAAGCTGAGAGACAGAAGTCTAAGGGGATGTTACAACCATTACCCATACCATAATTGAAATGGGAAAACATCACTATGGACTTTGTCACTGGAATTCCTAAAACATCCAAAGGCAATAATGTTATTGGGGTCATAGTTGATCATCTTACAAAGTCTGCACACTTCATTGCTATTAGAGAGGATTTATCTCTGGATTAGCTTGCCAGGATATATGTGAAGGAAGTGGTAATATTTCATGGAGTACCACTTTCCATTATATCTGATCGGGATCCGAGGTTTAACTCAACATTTTAGCGAAGTCTTCAGCATACTCTGGATACAGAGTTGAGTTTCAGCACTGCTTATTATCCTCAGACAGATGGTCAGTCTGAGAGGACAATTAAAACTATAGAAGATATGTTGAGAGCTTACTCTATGGATTTCAAAGGTGGTTGGGATCAACACCTACCTTTAGTAGAATTTTCTTATAATAATAGATTTCACTCTAGTATTCAGATGGCTCCTTATGAAGCTCTCTATGGAAAGAAATGCAGGACTCCAACTTGCTGGGATGATGTTGGGGAAAGAAAGCTATTAGGACCTGATCTTGTTGATGAGATGGCAGAAAGGGTCATATCTATTCAACAACACATAAGAGCAGCTCAGAGTCGACAAAAAAGTTATGCCGACAAACGAAGAAAAGACCTAGAGTTTGAAGTGGGTGATAAAGTGTTCTTACGAATTTCTCCCTGGAAGAGGGTCATGAGATTTGGAAAGAAGGGAAAGTTGAGCCCTACGTATATCGGTCCTTTCAAAATACTGGATCGTGTTGGAAAGGTTGCTTACCAATTGGCGCTTCCACCGAATCTCTCCCAAGTTGACGGTGTGTTCCATGTATCTATCCTGAGAAAGTACATACCTGATCCTTCACATGTACTCAGCTCAGAAGTTATAACGCTGGAGCAGGATATTTCTTATGAAGAACAACCGATAGAGATTCTCGATCGTAGTGAAAAAGTTCTACGGAAAAAGACCACTTGCTTGGTGAAAGTTTTATGGAGGAACCAACAATTAGAAGAATCTATATGGGAGCTTGAGGATATGATGAGGGAGAGGTATCCTCATCTGTTTGTTACAAAGTGACGAATTTCGAGGGCGAAATTCAGTTTAAGGGGGGTAGAATGTAACACCCGAGACTTTTATGAGAAATATTTTGTTTTTATATAAATCATCAAAGTAATCTTTCACTACACACAACAGTATCTTGGCTTTCTTTACATGCAATCGCGACCTTCCTCGATAGCTTGCAATACCGGGTTTCACTAAACAACGATATGCTATTAAAATATTACTAAAACTAGCCGTTATGAATAGTAATACCCACTTTTTGAAATTTTGTAAATTTTATTTTTCAAAATGGACTTCATTTTTGGATTCAGAATATCGAAATTAGCCTAGGGTGAAATTTTGGTATTTTTCTGAATACATTCAATTTTTGATGAATAGTGAAAACACTGGGTTACTATTAAAAACCGACTTTTTATTTAAATAATTATTTATTTTATTTAAATTTATTTTAGGTAAAAATTAATACATAATACCTATATAAGTTTAATGCAATTCATTGGAGTCATTTTATAATAATTTTAGATATATAAAAATTTTATTGAACTTTTCACCGTCTTTTACCCATTTCCTAGGAGAATTTGCAAATTTACATAAAACTTAATTTTACCGCTTCTGTGAGTGGAATTTCGAAAGTACGAGAGACACATTTAATATCAAGGACTAAAATGTGGTTCAATGAGATGAAAATAATTTTTGGTGAATAGTAACTTTTTACTTTTTTTTACCACAATTATAAGTAAATAGATAAATTAAGGGTAAAAATGTTATTGTTATTACCCTAACACATGTCCTAATTCTATTGGATAATTGTAATTCGACGAAAAACAACATTAGGAATAAAATATGACCATTTAGGCCAACTTGGATTAGATTAGGACATTTATTATTAATTTATTGAAAGAAGGGTTAAAATAGTTAAAATCAAAGTTTAATAACTAAATCATTTTTAATATAGGGTTATAAATACGATAAATTCGACTATAAATATTCATTATAAAGATAAAAAGATTTCCAACATAATGGTATTTTATTTTTAATTTTTAGACAATAAATAATTTAATTTATTTATGACACAATGATGATGCAGTAATTATCTTATTAATAAAATATTGACATAATTGATGTTATAAATACCCAAATAAATGTAATTTGAGACTTTTTATGAATTACAATAATTTTTTAGGTAAATATGACATGTTAGTATTGATTTAATTAACGTTTTTCGAACTAATCTTTTATGATTTTTACAAAAATCAATTACAAAATAGTGTCAAAATTGACATAAAATAGTTTTTTTAAACAATATTATATCATTCATTTTCATTTTATTCCTAAAAATCTAAGGTTCGGCCAAATGACTTAGATAAGGTTATATATATTAATAATAAACAACTTGGGGTTCGTTTGGCTTGTTATAGTAAGTTTATTAACCTTATAGTGTAAGAAAAAAAAGACACGGTAAAAGTTAAATTATCTAACTTTAAGTTAAATCTAAATGATAAGGTTAAAATAGAATCCTAAACTTGTATAAATTATATTGGATGAGAGTATTTTGACCCATACCCACCTTATCTTCGAAATAAATCAATTTGGAGCTATTAAAAACCAAATATGACTTTATAATAAAATAATATTTTTAGTTTTTCCTAAGGTGCCCCTCTCCTTCCTTATAAAAGGGCACCTCCTCCCTCTCTTCCTCACACCACATTGAGCCTTCAAGCTCGTCCAACCCATGAAAAATTATCTTCTCCACTTCCCTAGAAACATCATAGAGGTCCTGGTCTTCTTCAAAGACCAATTTTAGTGCCCTAAGAGGAGGTCTCAAAGAGGCGCTTCAAAGAAGAGGTAATGTCCGTTACCGATTCTTTCAACTTTATTTCTTCTTCCACTTATTCTTCTTTAGTTGTTTCATTATTAAGTAATAACATCAGTATCAATAATATACTATTATGTTATTATAAGTATGAAACAACCCTATTTTCCCATCTATCCATCCTACGGAAAACAAAATCACCGCGCGTGCGTACGTACGGAATACCGTCTCCATGCCGTGGTGTAATCTATTTTCCACCACAACCTTACTTGGATGGGTATAATGGTGTAAATAATAACTATATATGATTATTTTAAAGTTATATTTATTCTGAAATAGTATACATACACTCTAATACAATTCCACGATCATGGGAACGATATCATCGCTCGTGTGTACGTACGGAATACCGTCTCCACGATGTGATGCGACTCGTTCTACATGATATTCATTGCATAATGATTATATAAATGAATTGAATGAATGAATATGATATATATTACACTAATACCATTCAAGAAATGAGGTATCTATAACCTAAATATAATAAAAAAAATTTATTCGACAAAACATGCATAAGAACAAAAAGTAATAAACACCCAAATAACAAGTAGCAATGAAATATTACTAATAAGAAGCTAAGAATATGGCCATATATAATATCATAACAATGCGTATGATTCTGGAATAATTCAATGACATTATTTAAATCATTATATAGGAGGTTTAGACACTTATGAATCAAATTGGACCTAAGGTAAGGGAAAATCTCGCAATCTCATTTTATCCGAGATTGTTTATACTTCAGAATTTACTGGGGAATATTTATCATCCACATCCATGTGTCCTCAATATGTAATTATTATATCCTTCTACAATAGTTTATTTCCAATTTTACCCTTCAGTGAGTTTTTAGTAAAAGAAATGAAAGGAATCTTTTGTCATTTTTCGTACGAGGTACTTTTTGACTTTTCCGACAAAAGTATGAGAAGAATGTTTTTTTAACTTATATGACATGACTGGATTTTTAGAACATTATTTCCATGAATCTTACATTACAAGTTTTCAAGTTTATTTTTAATAAACTTCTTTTAGTTCAAAATTATATGACATGTTAATAAAGGAAAATGTTTTTGAATTAGAAAGGATATTTTCCTCAAGAATGGAATTCAAGTGTTTTATCAAAATTATTTTCCATATAAGATAATATAAGGTTATGTTTATATCCCTATTATTACATTGATTTGATTATATTGTGATGGAATTATTTTTATAAATTCCTTTATATTATATGAATTGTTTTTTGATGTCACGATGTTTAAGAATCACATTTTTATTACATGGGTTATGTTATGATGTATGATTTATGATTTTGTGGTAAACATAAGAATGGTTTCATTATGAGATGGGTGGGACCTATATATCCCTCCAATTCATTGGGTAATGATTTATATCTCATGAGATAGACATGGCTGGAATGGCAGGTTAAACCGGTTCAGTGAAACAGGACTGAAACGAGGAGTGCACTCGGTTCAGAAATGGACTTTGTCCGCTAAGATAGTCTTGGCTATGAGTCTTGAATACTAAGAAATAATTATCTATGATTATGTGTGTATTCCACAAAGTTTGATGTTTTACGTTATGATTATTGGGATTACATTTCACTACTATGATTTATCCCATGTTATGAATTTATGATCTCTTTTGCAGGTTAATATTTCCAAAATGTTATGTTCTTATGAATATGATGTGATTGATATTTCTTTTGTATACCCTTACTGAGCATTTGAGCTCACCCTTTTGTATGTTTTCTTTCCCCAGGTCAGGAAGAAGGTTATTAATTAGGATATGCCAAAAGGGACTCTAGATATGAGGAAATAAATGGGAGACAATGTAGATGATTTATGAACCAGTTGTTTATGTTTCCCAGTTTCTAAAGACACTATACCTATATGGTCCTTTTCGGGTTTTGTTATATGTTGTAATAAGTGTGCTTCAATTTTGAAGTATTAACAATGTATGTAAAGTATGGGTCGTTATAATTCTTTACCTTTAACATTTATAAAACTTTGGGATATTTAAAAAAAATCATATATGTTATACATATCCTTTTGTAATATAGATGGGTTATTATTATCATAATAATTTATAAATAATTTTTAGAGATGTTTTAGTTACTTAAATTTCTTAAGAAACACCAATGTAGTGATTATTTAGTTAATAATTAACTACAATAAATGATACTGTGTATATTAAAACTAGAGTTAATTGATTGAATTATTGTCTTTATTTTTTAGATGAATATGTCATGTTATAAATCTATAAACATAATATATTTTAATTTTAATATTTAATTAATATTCTAAAATTAACATTAAATAAATAATGTCAAAATTGATATTATTTTTATTTTAGAATAAAAAAAATTTTATTGAATGATTAAAAATTAATAAAAATCCAATATTATTACAAGTTATTTGTAAGTGTTAATAAATATTAAATATGGTATATTAATGGACCAATACATCTTTTATAATTAATATATTGACCAATATATTGTAAAAACATTGTTCATACAGTCCGGGTTTAAACAGTGTTTTAGTGTGTCACATGCGCTTGTTTTAAAATAAATTTCCAAAACACCTGGGAATTTTATTTTTATAAATTAGATATAATATTAATAATTCATTGGATCTATATTTACTAATAATTATCACTTTATTTTATTCTTAAGGGTTAAATTAATTAGATTAGAAAACTAAATGCTTTAATTAAAACCAAAATGATAAAATTGGGGAATCTTTGAAGTAAAGGAACCAAATTATTAAAATGAACATATTTTTTTAGAGATTTTATTCAATTATTTTACCTTTTAGGAGGCACTTTAGGTAAGGTATAACACCCATTAATGAATTCCTTTTGGTATTTAAAAGAGTTCCACTCCCCCTCCCCTTTAAAAAGTTAACTAATATATACCTTCCTTACACCTATAAAGCCACATTGAATTGTAAAAAAATATGAACAAATATTCTCCCAACATACCTACCCTCAATATATAATCCTCCCTTTAGGCCAAAATAAATCTAAGTAATATTTTGGTACAAACCAAAATAAGTTACCCAATTAAGAGGTAACTCATTCTCTGATGTTTTTTAGTTTCATTCCCATTTTCCAATACCTATAATACTCCTATTATATGATTAAAAAAACCAGTATCCTCAATATAATAGTATTTTTTTATGTTAGGATTTCAACCTAAACTTACACACACCTCCATCTAATGAGTAACGAACATACAATATCCGTGTATGATGAACTAATGCCTCAAGAAACGAAGATTGTTCAATTTTCCCCTACCACATATCATAGTGGACATTATGATGAAAAATATATTTATATATGACATAAATGTTATTTATAATTTATTTATTTTTATTTTATTTTTGTTTAGAACATAAATTTATGATTTCAAAGTTGTGTAAATACGATAATTTCATTTTTGGAAGTGTGGACTACCGCCCCCTCAAAGCGATATGACTTGTTCATTCCCTAAATGGAACATATAAATGACAGTGTTAATATAACTATGTAACATATATAACATAGATATGATTATGGAATTATAATATACATATTTATCAATTAATTTTAATTATTTTAATACAATAATGAAATGAAAGTAGAGTTCATGCGTACGTACAACCTACCATCTCCATGAACAATGCATTTCATTTCTAATATTAAAATATTATTGACTATTATAAATATATATGTGATGAATATAAAAGATAATTTAGTCATGGTTCACATTCTGGAGATGATGAAATCATGATCTAATTAATAGGAACAAAAAATCACAAGTCAAAACATACTTTAGAAAACTAGGAAATTAACACATGAAATAATTAAAATAACAAAAGACTTCTAACAAACGAGTAATGAAATTTTGTAAGAAGTTAATATATAATATTAGTAACATGATTATAGTTCTGGTATAAGTTAATAACATATTTTAAACCACTATACTTGAGGATAAATATCACACAACAAAATAATGGTTAAGGTAAGGGATTTTCATCTCGCTTTTTACACCTGTGAGATAAATGTCATATTCATCGCTGACTTTTTGTGTGTGGTATACCTACTACCCATTTTCATATATTATATCATTATTTACCTTAATTTCATGATATTAGAAGTTTAAATTGATTACTAATATTTGAAGGATCCCATGATTCTAAATATACTCAAGTAGTAAGGGATTTCGTCTCAATTTACATTCCATTGAGACTTATTTTTATTATGCACCAATTCAATTTTATTTGATTTATATGATACCCATTTATATGATTTATCATGAATATAATTTCTTCATCATATTATAAGTTTCATTTAATTCATGGGTAATTATGATTTAAATGTTTCAATGTGGTATGAGACACATTGGAATGTTTAAATATTATTTCCCCCTAAGTATATTTTAATTTCAACAGAACTTGTTGATAATTATCCTCATCTGAGGTATTATTGATGAATCCATATTCTTTATTCAATATGGATATTTGATAAGGAAAATTATTTATTTTATATATGGGGAATTATTTGAAAATTCAATACATGGGTTAGGGACTATTTAAGGAAAGCTCTATGAGTTGGGGACCGATTAATGAAAGCCCCTCGATGCATTGGCAGTCTCATGAGATGAATTAGTTGTCCAATTAGTTTAAACTATATCTTGAAGATAAATTTATCATGTTCTTGGGAAAAATTACTTTCGATAGTTAATCATTTCCTTTATTTATAATTCAACTATTATTTATCCATGAGATTTTGTGTCGACATATTTGTGGATGCATTTCATTTTTAGTTCATTGATTTGATGGAATGTATTTTCAATCTTCAACCTTTACATATTGATATTTCCTTATCTAGTTATTTTAATGGCATGGGTTATCAGTTATTTACCTTTCCATGTTAATTTATTCTTATTGATTCATTATTTATTTATCTTTACTTACCCTCAATGAGCATTTGAGCTCACCCTTATTATGTTTCTTTCCCTAGGTTATGAAGAGGAAAACTTTGAATAAGATTTCAATGATGTTTTTTATTTCATTTTTATTATGTATAATGTTTTTATTTTCTATTTCCCAATTTATTATGGGTATCATTTATGTAATTTTGATTTCCATGACTACTAAACTGAAAGGTCCTTCAAGATTCGATTCCTTGTATTCATGATACTGTAATAAAATAATACATCAGCTCTAGGATTATAGGGTCGGGGTGTTACAGTTGGTATCAAAAAAAGTTTAGTGACAAATTTGGAAACTATATTTAGAAAACCTAGATTAGGGAGGACAATCCTATGATATACATTGAGGAAAATTATTGAAGAACATCCTAGAATTTTGGTAAAGTAGAGATTATGTGGGTATTCTTAGAAATATATCCCTATCTGGATACTAAAAGTGGATGTGGTTATAGAATAAATGTACCTAGGAGTAACAACTTTGATAAGGTGTTTCATGCATGACTCGGGGTAACCTGGTACATGATAATGGGCATTAGTGCACACCTGGTTTGACACTCACAGGGGATATACTTAATATACTTCATATTTTCTTTACCTACAATTATGAAGGATTTAAGAGTAATGATTTCCTCAAAGTAGCCAATGTTTATGATTCTAGGATTCATGATGCATAAATTTTGTGCAATACAATATTTTTAATTACACATGATGTTATTATTTAATTTATTATATTCCATTTTTTAGAAATGGTGACTATTAGAAAGAATGTGAACCTCACCGATGCATGTGATCTAAAGAGTAAGAAGGATAAAAACATTTATGGTCTTAATCCAATATTCAAATGGAAATAGTCTCCAAAAAATTCTCATCGTATAAAGACATAGTATAATGAGACAATGAGATGGATAAATAATTTTCCAAGTCCTATGCCTTTAAAGGAAACCAAGATAAGAAGAGACCATATGAGCACCATGAAAATGGAAACGAGTCAAAGAAGATGAAGGGAAAGATGGATTTTCTAACATGTGATAATTTAGTTAATAAAAACTCTGGTACTTCCTTAAAGGGAATGATATTTTTTCATAAGTGTGGAGAAAAAGGACCCCAAGTTCATGATTTCATGGGCAAGAAAAAGGTTTCCAATGTACAATGCTTCAACTATAAGAAGATGGGACACTATATGAATCAATGTCCTAATAGTCAAAATAATATACCCTAATATTTTCTATTGTATAGTGATGAAGTTATGATATTGAAACATATGAAGAGGAATGATTAATATTCTTGTACAAGAATTATTTCATTTTAATATTTTATTAGTGATGTAATAGTTATAGGAATTATGAAATATGTAAGGGTTGTACTACAATATATTTTCAATAAATATTTGAGATCATATGATGAACGAGACCAAGAATAGTTATTCATTATAAAATTATTTTTTTTGGAAAACACATGATAAAGGGAAATAAAACCCTTAATATGTTCCTGATGTTAAGATAATAATGAAGAAATTATTTATTTGGACAAGTTCTGACTACCTTGGAATTGAATAATGACTTTCCAATAAGTGGTCTATTATATGACTGATGGAGTTTACAATACTTTTGTATTTAAGGGATATATCAAATAACATGTGCCTTACTTAATGAATAAGGAAGAATTAATGTTTTCAATAAGGTTTTATGGTGATATGATTTATAACCATATTTTAATAAGTTACATGATGAAGTTATTCACATTTTTGGAATGTGAAAAATTAGGTTTGGTTAATGTTGATTAAAGGATAATGATAAATTAATTTTGGAAATTCAGTGAATATCTTTAAAAAGTGACTGGATCATGATCTATTGGAAAGGTTATCTATTTAAAAAATGGTTTATTATGATAATTGGATAATATTTTAGAGGTTAATGTATTACTTCACTATATGATTCATCATGTTCTAAGATACAAGTAGAAATAGTTCATGGTGTAATAAAATAAAAATATTATGTTTATAGAAACATATATTTACTTATATTCTTATAGAGTAAAATAATCACTTAACTATAAAAAATGGTTTTGATTTTTTTCCTATTATCATCATTTTTGATGATATCAAAGACCTTTACTCACACCAATTGTTTATGGGTTTTTGGTCAACAACTTTCATCTGAACATGTTCTCTATCACTCTCCATCATAACTTGATTGTTGGATTTTTTATTCCATATCCATGTTTCCATTTCCAACCTATTTTATCCTATTAGGAAATGTCGTTATGTGAAAATTTTACTTTCATTTCTCTCTTAATAAGAATATGTGATATTAACCCTTTTTATGAAGTGGGTCTTTCAATAATAGTTTATTTTCAATCCCTATATAATTGAGATCAAGTTTAAATCGTGAGGATAAAATTTAATTAATGTGGGGAGAATGTGAAATCCAAATAATTTAAAATATTTTCCTTTTAGAATAAATATAGTTTTTTGGCATTATTTATAAAAAAAGTTAAGTTTACTCTAAATACAACACTAAATTAGCTTACGTTACATGAAAGACTGAGTTTTACCACCTTTTATTGGTGAACATATTTTAAAACCAAATTTTGATACTTTTATTAATTTTATTTTTAAAAATAAACATCATTTTTGATGTTATAATGTCTAAATTATCCTAGGAGGATTTTTTGGGATTTTTCAGAGAAACATCATTTTTTGATGAATAGTGAAATTAATGTAATTTAGTTAAAAACCCTTTTCATTTTAATAATTATTAATGATAAATTATATTTTAGATTTGTTTTATAGTATAATTAGATAAATTATATATATATATTGATACAATTAAGTTCATTATAGTCAATTTCACTTTGAAATTGAATAAAACTGAACAAACTTTTGAACATTTTTCTACTTTAAAACCCATTATTTCTCATATGCGGGATTAGCATTAATCTTAATTTGTCTACTTATGTGATTTTAATTTTTAAAATTTGACATACATGGTTTTAATCAGTATGATACTTTTTTTCTAATAAGATTAACTTAATTTTATACCAAAAAGACCAGTGAAAGTGTTTAAAACTAATTATAGTGATTAAGGTAAAATTAAGCTTAATAAGGGACTAAATCTTAATATTAAGAACCCAAATGACCTAGAAAATTGTAAAAAAGACATTGGATGACAATAATTAGACCATATCCTCAATTGGTTCTAAATTTATTGGTTATTGGGATATTATTAAATGTAATTTCTTAATATAAAAGTTTAAGTAAGGAAAAAGACAAAAAGGGAACTTTCCTTACCTTAAACATTTATAAAACATTGAGATATGTAAAAAAACATAATATTTTCAGTTATACATATCCTTTTTTAATATATATGGGTTATCTTTATCATAATAATTTATCAATAATTTTTAAATATGGGTTAGTTACTTAAAATGTTTACAAAACGCCAATGTAGTGATGATTTAGTTAATAATTATCTAAAAATAAATGATACTATAAATATTAAAATCATAGTTAATTGATTGAATTATTGTATTTATTTAATTTTATAGATGAATATATCATGTTACCCATCTGTAAACCTAATATATTTTAATTCCAATATTAAATTAATATTCTAAAATTAACATAAAATAAATAATGTCAAAATTGATATTATTGTATTTTTTAATAAAAGAAATTTTATTGAATGATTTAAAATTAAGAAAAATTATATATTATGAAAAGTTATTTTTAAGTTTTAATAAATATAAAATATGGTATATTAAGGGATCAATTAATCTTTTATAATTAATATATTGACCCATATATTGTAAAAGTGTTGTTCGCACAGTCTGAGTTTAAGCGGTATTTTAGCCCATCACATGCGCTTATTTTAAAATTAATTTCCAAAAATCATAGGAATTTTTTTATAAATTATATATAATATTAATAATTAAGTTTCTATATATTTTATAATAAATATTAATTCAGTTAAGCTTTAATTGATAAATTAATTAGATTAGAAAACTAGATGTTTTAATAAAAACCAAAATGATAAAATTGGGGAATCTTAGAAGTCATGGAACCAAATTATTAAAATGAAAATATTTTTTTGTTGTGTATATTTTAATATAACATTATTCCCATTTACTACATTATTTTACCATTTTTTAGGCACTTTATGTAAGCTAGACCACCCATTAATGAATACCTTTTGGTATTTACAAGAGTACAACTCCCCCTCCACTATAAAAAAGAAAGAAATCTACCCCTTCCGCAAACCTCTCAAGACATAATGGATCATCAAAATTTTACCCAAATATCCTTCCAACATCCCTCCCCTATACCTATAATCATCCCTATAGGTATGAAGAAATCTAATGAAGATTTTGGTACAAACCATAAGAAGTAACCCAATTAAGAGGTAACACCTTCTCTCAATCTTTTTAGTTTCATTCCCATTCTCAACTCCCTATAATCCTCATATTATATGATTATATAAAAACAAAACTATCCTAAATATACTAGGATTTTTTAATGTTAATATTTTAACCTACAATTACACTCACCTCTATCTAATGGGTAACAAACATATTATTTCTATGTACGACGAGCTACTACCGCACGAAACAATGATTGTTCAATTTTCACATACCACCTCTCATGGTGGCCACTATGATGGAAACTATATCTATATATGATATAAATTTTATTTATCATTTATTTATTCTTCTATAATTTTTATTTAGAACATACCTCTATTCCTTCCAAGTTGTGTAAATATGATAATTTCATTTGAGAAAGTGTGGACCACCTCACCCTCAAAGCGATATGACTCGTTCATTCCATACATGGAACATATAAATGATGGTGTTAAAAAAATATGTAACATATATAACATAGATATGATTCTATAATTATAATATACATATGAATAATTTAGCTTCCATTATTTTAATAAAACAGTGACATGAAAGTAGCGTTCATGAATACGTACGACCTACCCTCTCCATGAACAGATCACTTAATTTTTGATCTCAAAATATTATGGAATATTATAAATACATATTTAATGAATATATAAGATACTTTATTCATGCTTTAAATTATGGATATTATTAAATCACGATCTAATTAATAGTAACAACAAATCAAAAGTAAAAACATACTTGAGAAGACTAGGAAATTAACACAAAAAATAGTTAAAATTATAAAAGAGTGTTAACAAATAGGAAATAAAATATTGTAAGAAGTTAATATGTGATATTATTAACATTATTACAGTTCTGGTATATTTTAGTAAAATATTTTAACCAATAAAAAGGAGGATAATGACTACATAATAAAAGGAAGGTTAAGGTAATTTATTTTTCATCTCACTTTTTTTACATCTGTGAGATAAATGTCCTATTCACCACACACTTCTTTTGTGTGGTCTAACTACTTCCCATTTTCATATATTATATCATTATTTCACCAAATTTCATTATATTAAAAGTTACAATTGATTACTAATCTATTATGAACCCCATGATTCAAAATCTACTCATGAAGTAAGGGATTTCGTCTCAATTTACATTCCATTGAGACTTATTTTTTTATGCACCAATTCAATTTTATTTGGTGTATATGCTACCCTTTGATATTATTTATCCTGAATATAATTTTATCATGATATTATAAGATTCATTTAATTCATGTGTAATTATGATTTAAAATTTTCAATGTGGTATGTAACACATTATGATGTATAAATATTATTTTTTGTCAAAAATATTTTAATTTAAAAAACCCTTGTTGTTAATTATCATCCTATGAGGTAATATTGATAAATAAATATTCTTTATTCAATATAGAAATTTTTAAGGTAGATTATTTATTTCATATAACAACCCTACTCTTTATTTAATATTTGAACATGCTTTATTACATAAACTTGCACTTAGCACAACCCATAAGATCATGAGGTATAGTGTATTTGGGACTTAGGAACATTACCTAACAAATTAAGACATAAATTACAACATTTTTATTGAAAAATTATTTTACATGACCATAATATTTCTTCATACTTAGCATTGCAGGGGATAACCCGAGGACATGAATAAAAAAAGGTGATCTATAAATACCATGAAGGGATTAAAAAAGGTATAACATGAAGAAAAAAATACATGTTAGGCAATGGAAATATCAATTGAGCACAAGAGAAACATGAACATAAAGGCATGATATAACAATATTATCATAACAAGGAAATGTGGCAACAACTTAAAACAATGAATCATTAACATAAAGAAATCAGGTAAACCCATATCCCAACATGGTGGACAAATGTCATAAAAGGAATCAAGTAAACACCTATCCCAACATGACATATGATGATACTAAACATTACCCAATGCATTGGAGTGATATCAGGGCACACCCTTCATATTCATTTCTATATCATGCTTAAGTGTGCCACATAGATCATATAGCATGGATTCATTCAACGTAATAATTTTTTTCACGATCAAATAATGTGGAATACATACATATAAGTACCATTCAGTATGTATATGTTTAAAAATGTGAATACCCTTAATAGGTAAATGGGTATGGTATTCACTAAATGATGATTTTGGCTTGGAAAACTGTGGTGCAATTTCAGCAGCATAACATCATTATATAGAGATTCATAGATTGTGTTCATGATAGATAAATAGTTCTATCATAATTTATACATGAAATAGATAATAAGGTAATCATGGAACATAATATACCAACATATGAAATGGGATTTAGATGTATAATATAGAATAAATGTTTGAATGGAAATAAAAAGAGAGAAATCCCTTATGGAATTTCTACATGGTAACTGGTGTACATAGAAGGAATTAATGAGAGATAAATGGGTCTATCATCATTTAAACATAATTAGGGAAGTATGGTGGAGGTGTGAAATCATACCCCAAACATTTATAATTGAAAATAAAAGGGTATAACAACATAAGGAAACTTGGACAAAAATGAGAAAGGAATGAATCCCTTACTTGGATGTGTGATCCCAAAAGCTTGGGAGAGGCTTGAGAGAGGCTTATTAAGAGATTGGGGTGACTTGGGGGGATTATAGAGAGTATTGGGAAGAGGTTGGTCAATCTCTAAATGGTTTGAGTGAAGAGGAATGGGATATTCAGTGCTTTTATATAGGAAATGAGAGGTAATTTTTTATTATTTTGGTTTTGGACGCTGCACATTAAAATATTCAATACCAAAAACCATCCCATGGGTTTTTACCATGGTACATACCAAAGGGGAATGGTATAAAACATTTTATAAGTCCAAGGTCAGAAAATATTAAAATATTATTCTTGATTATGTGGAGGTGAGTCACACTCTTAAGAAAATCATTTTAAAATGTTAAAATATTTTATAAGTCTTGGAGGGTCCACTAAGGTATTATAGAATTAATCAAAAAAATATAAAATAAAATTATTTTAAAGGTAAAACATATATTGGAATAATATAACTTTTATATTATTTTATTACATTATGATTGGGTCATTATGATGTCATAGAACCCATTATATATTTATACGGTATTTAATTTTTACCCAAAAATTCGATTGTCTCAAAAAATTATGAAAAATTTACTGTTGGATAATTTTGACATCCTAATTCCAAAAATAATATTCATTTTATCTAAATAGTTTTCTAAATATGTGAATTTTCACTTTTAAAATGAAAACTACTCTTTATTGAAAATTCATGGTTTTTGACCAAAATAATTTTCAAGCCTTAATAAAAATTACATTAGACTTTATAAAAATTATATACTCATTTATTGTTCATAAAAGTAATTTTATAGTAATATTTTATTAAAATAATAATTATTTCAAAAATTCATTAATTCCTTAAAATAAATTCTATAATACACTTTCTGTTTTATAGTATAAAAATTATAACTCTTATCAAACTGATTACCTAATAATTTACAGATATAGAAATGATATAACCATAATTTATAATATTTTTTAATAATATTATTAATAAAAAATTTATTTTAATAAAATAATTTATATATTTCCCAAAATTACCATTTTTACCTGAAGAATCAATTTATCAAATTCATCATTTTATTTAAAGAAAGAATATTCACATAAAGGAATCGATGGAATATGACTTTTATTTATGAAAAGGTATTACACAAAAAGTAAGTAATACCTTATTACATAACCCCTTATAATTCCCACTTAAGACCCAAGGGTAAGGTGTGTGATGGCGACCGACTCTTGGGGAGTCTCCAATAACATTTCTTGGGTGGTAATCTTTATTTACTTGAAATTATCCTATAGAATATTCCGTTCAATATTAAAATGTTAAATCTAGGCATGGGATTGGTCATGAGAAAATCCTAGTAATGCTACCTCCTTCCCAGGCTCTGAAAAATGATCTTCGTACAGCCCAATTCTACTGGATAAAATAAAAGGAATTTTATTCATAAATATTCGGGTCGTTACAACATTCCCCCCTTACGAAATTTCACCCTCAGAATTTCTGTTTCCCACACTAAAATGGATGAGGGTAACTATGCCTCATCACTTCCTCTGGTTACCATGTTGCTTCTTCAAACTTGTATTTTCTCCACAACACTTTGATGGGGGGATTGTCTTATTTCGTAGAACTTTTCCCCTATGATCTAAGATATTCACTAGATTCTCTTCATAGTAAAGTTCATTCTCCAATGGTACCACCTCTCTGTTGAGTACATGTGATGGTTCGGGTATGTACTTACTCAAAAGTGATACATAGAGTACATCATGTACTTGAGATAGGTTTGGTGGGAGTGCTAGTCGATAGGCCATTACTCCGATGTGATCAATGATTTCAAAAGGGATGATGTACCTTGGACTAAGATTTACCTTCTTCCCAAATCTCATCAATCTCTTCAATGGAGATATGGGGATGAAAACCATATCTGCATCATCATGCTCAATGTCTCATCGATGGTTGTCAGCATAGATCTTTTATCAGCTCTAAACATATTTGATGTTCTCTGGAATGGTTTTAAATTTATCCACCATTTATTTGACCATTTCTAGACCTATATTTTTTCACTTTCCAACATTATCCCAACATGCTGGTGTTCTACACATCTTCCCATAATGGGCTTCATAAGGAGCCGTTTGGATGTTTGAGTGGAAACTGTTTTTTAAGAGAACTCGACCAGTGGAAGATGTTGATACTATCCTCCTTTGAAGTCCATTGAGCATGCTATAAACATGCCATTAAGTGTTTGGATAGTCCGCTCATATTGGACATAATTTTGAGGATGATAAGACACATTGAAGTTCAGATCAGTATTTAGAACATGTTGGAGACTCTTCCAGAACTTAGAGGTGAATCTTGGATCTCGATAAGATACAATTGATAGTGGTACACTGTGCAACTTTACCAATTCTCTAATGTATATCAATGCAAGTTGATCCAATTACAAATCCTCTCAAATTTCAATTAAGTGTGTAGTATTTGTAATACGATCCACAAAAACCCAGATAGAATTGTTTCCTTTGGATGTATTTAGAAGTCTAGTGACAAAATCCATGGTGATGTTCTCCCATTTCCATGTTGATATGGGTAATGGATGCATCATCCCCTTATACTTATACCTATCAACCTTCACTTTCCTACATACCAAGAAATTTAATGTATATTCTTAGATCTCTTTCTTCATGTTATACCACCAATAATGCTCTCAAAGATCCGATACATCATTGTGTTTCTTGGGTGGAAGGATAAATTCGAACAATGTGTATCATCTAAATGATCTTTCTTTAACTTTTTATTTGATGGAACACATAGTCTTGACCCGAATCTCACAATTCATTTTTCATCAAACTTGAAGTATGAGGATTTAACTTTTTTGATAGTTTCCAATTTATTATGAATTCCCACATAATTTTTTTGAGCATCCTTTAACCTTTTCAAAAGATACGGTTGAGAAATAATTTGTGAAAGGATTGATGATGCTCCCTTTTTTATGATTCCCATATCCATCTTCATCAAATCTAAGAAGATTGGATCCTTTTCAATTCTCATCAATGATAGAATTAATGGGTCCCTTTTACATAGATCATCTGCCACATGGTTCACTTTCCTAGGGTGGTAATGAATTGAGAAGTCCTAATCCTTGATGATCTATAACCAACTTTGTTGGCGAATATTCAGCTCTTTCCATGTGAATATATATTTGAAAGTTTTGTGATCCGTATATATTTCAAACTTTTCCCCAAAGAGATAATGTCGCCATATTTTAAATGAAAAGATCACAACTTCCAACACCAGATCATGTGTGGGATAGTTTTGATCATCAAATTTCAACTCCCTTGAGGCATAGGTGATGACTTTGTCATCCTGCATCAACACACAACCCATGACCTTCATTGAATCATCACTGATGATTATGAAAAGCACCCCACTTGTGGGTAGTGTGAGCACAGGGTAAATGATAATAATATTATTCAAATCCATGAATATTTCTTCACATTCATCAATCCAAGAAAACTTGACTCCCTCCTTAGTTAGCTTGGTAAGTGGGTTTGAAAATCGTGAGAAATTTCTCACTAATCGGTGATAATATCCATATAACCCCATGAAACTACATATATCAGTCACATATGTTGTCCTAATCCATCCCTCAATTGTTTTTGTTTTGGAAGGATCCACAGATATCCCATTTATTGTGATTATATTCCCCAAGAATGAGACTTCCTTCAAGCAGAACTCACACTTTCTGTACTCTACATAAATCTTCTTCTTTAGAATGGTCTCTAGTATAGTGCTTAGATGATCCTCATGTTCCTACATGGTTTTGGAGTATATTAGAATATTATCAATAAATACGACCAAAAATTTGTCTAGGTAATATCTAAAGACTCTATTCATCATGTCCCTGAAGATTTATTGAGTATTAGTGAGTCCTAAAGGAATTATTATAAATTCATAGTGGACGTACCTTGTACGAAAAGCAGTTTAAGGATATCATCCTTCTTCACCCTTACTTGGTAATATCCCGAAAATAGATCCACCTTGGAGAAGTATTTTTCTCCATATAGCTGATCAAAGAAGTCATCAATTAGTGGTAAAGGATACTTGTTATTTATCATGATTTTTTATCTCATGATAGTAAATGCAAAGGGGCATTGAACCATCCTTCTTCTTGACTAAGAGGACTAGTTCACACCATGGTGAAGCACTTGGGCATATAAACCCTTAATCCAGATTCTCCTATTGTTTTTTATTTAGCTTCTAAAGAACCACAACCGCCATTATATATGGAGTCTTGGATATTGGAAATTCCCGAGGTATAAGATAAATCATGAATTCAACATCTATTTTATGAGGAAGACTAGACAATTCCTCAAGAAACAAATTAGAGAATCCCTTACAATGGGATGCCTTCAAGGATGTTTACTTCCTTAGACTCAATCATTTTATAAGGATGCACATTCTCATAGGTAAGTAATATCCATGATTGAGATGATGATTTTAAATAAGATTCATACTCCTCCTTTCACTTGTATAGAATTAGGGGCCAATTCACCATATGGAGAGTAATTTTCCTATTGCAACAGTTTATGTTGGCTCTATATAGGGAAAGCCAATCCATGCCAAGAATTACATCAAATTACACCATAGGGAGTATGATGAGGTTATATGGAATGTTCAATCCATAAATTGTGATAGGAGAAAGTTTATATTCATTGAATGTAATAATTTCCCCATTTTCCGTTCTTGCTAACATCTCTACTTACATGATTTTTGGTGGTGTTTGGATTGTTCTACTAAAATTTCGGGATATAAAAGATTTTATAGAACTAGAATAAAAAAGTATGTTTTCTATTCTTGAATGAATAAATAGTGTACCTATCACCACTTTGTTTTTAGGATTTTCTTTGGTGGTAGTAATGGAAAAAACTCTCCCTTGCTTCCTTGAAGGTTGTTGGTTGCCTCCAATTACCCTCGTCTTAGGGAACTGGTTTACAAAGTGCCCTAGTTCCTTAGAGTTGTAGTAATGAACAATGTGTTGAGGGTTGAATGGATTATTCATTTCCTATGTCACACTATTGGGTTTCTCCCATCGGCAATCATTATCCAGGTTCCCTTCTCTTATACACCTAAAGCATTTCCTCATCCCCTTCAAGAAATTTTTAAGGTGCTTCTTCCCCCACCTTTTACAAAAGGGATGCTAGAATTTTTTAGCACCATTTATTTTTCCCATCAGACCATCATAATTAAAGTCCACTTTCCACATATTATCCCCATGATACCCCTGAGATTCTCCAATCTCCATCTCGACTTTGAGGGCACATCGGAAAATATCCTCATAGATTTCAAAGCCACAGATCTCCAGGGATTTCTGTAGGCTAGGTTTGAGCCCACCAAAGAAGCAGTCAACCTTGAATTTGGGGGTAATGACAAAACCTGAGGCATATCATGAAATTCTAGTAAATTTTTCCTCAAAAACCCCAATAGATTCCTCACCCTTTTTCTTGAGTGCAAGAAAATATCTTTCCATCATAAGACAAAGGGTGAAGGGAAAATATTTATCGATTTTTTTTCTTGAAATCCTTTTATTCTAACACCTCGATCTCTTCCTCAGGATTTTTATTTTTTGATCAATGTCCACCATTGATCAGCTTCACCCTCCATACGATAAACATAAAAAATAACCTTCTCTTGTTCATAACATTGAAGAATGAATAAGATCTTCTCAATGGAGTTGATCTATTATTCAACGATTGAGGGATCATATGATCTATTAAAAGTAGGAGGCCCTTGTCTCATGAAGATCTCAATTGAAACTTTTTCTTTATTAGGGGGGTTGGATGTTCACCTTGACCCATGTTTTTATTAAAAACTTGAGTTAAATGAGAGTGTATCATAATAAATTTTGTGATTACCACTCCCATTGGATTGGACATCTCACTAGAACAGTCATCACATTGATCTTCACTTCAGTTGTTAGCCCGAGTCCTCCTATTACCAACCATTTCCTAGAATAAAAAGAAAATTGGGGGTAACTATTTTAAATTATTAAACACATAAAAGGGAATCCAATGACAAAAAGGGATAACCTATAAATTACATTTGTCTCCTTAACATATGAATTTATAATATTCAATCTAAGTTACCTATGATCTATTTCCCAACATATATTCTTATGGGATTTTTTCTCCCTTTATAATGGTTCATAATAACCTTATTAATTTAAAAAATGATATCCCCTGGGATTGTCGAACTAAGAGTGTATCAAGGCCTATTGTCATGAACCAGTTCCTATTCGAGTCTAGCTCAAAGTAGTGTTTTCGGGTTTTACCCCTAGATACATCTGTGCTAGAGCCACATCTAATTGTTAATATCCAAATAGGTTTGTATTTGCTCGATAAACCACTTAATCTATATTCACCAAAATTTAGGGGTTATTTTCTTATACTCAGTCTTATCCCTAAGGCTTTCACTAGAGTTTTATAACCCTAATACCAAAAATAACTAAACCTATCCTTTGAAACCAACTATAACAAACCTATTCTTTATTTCATATTTAAACATGATTTATTACCTAAAATTTTCCTATAAAACAACCTAAAATATCTATAGTTATAGTGTATTTGGGGACTGGGAACATTACATGAAAACTTAAGACATGAAATACAACATCTTTATTGAAAACTCCTTTTACATGACAACAACATTACTTTGTACTTGGTATTTCATTGGATAAACTGAGGACATACATAAGAAAATGGAGAGCTATAAATCCCTGCAATGAAGTAAAAAATGTATAACATGAATAATACAATATATTCTATGAAATGGGAATATCAATGGAGCATAAGAGAAACATGAACATAAAGGCATGATATAGCATGATTACCATAACATAGAAATGTGGAAACAACTTAAAACACTGCATCGTTAACATAAAGGAATCATGTAAACCCCTATACCAACATGGTAGAAAAATCTCCCAAAATGAATCAGGTAAAACCTTGTCCCAACATGACGTATCATGATAGTAAAAATTACCCAATGCATTGGAGTGCTATCAGGGAACACCATTCATATTCATTTCAATTTCATGCTTAAGTGTTCCCCATAGATCATATAAAATGGATTCATTCAACATCAAAATTTTTTACACAATAAAATAATGTTTAATACATACATATAAGTACTATTCAATAATTATATGTTCATAAAGGTGAATACCCTTGATATAGAAACAGGTATGGTATTCACTACACAGTTATTTTTGGCTTGGAAAATCACAGTGCTATTTCGACAGCATAACATCGTTTTATAGAGATTCATAGATTGGTTTGATGAGAGAGAAATGTGTATCTAATAATTTATACATGAAATATATAGTAATTGAATCATGTATCATAATATACCAATATATTAAAAGGAATTTAGATTCATAATATATAAGAAATTTTTGAATGGAAATAAGAAGAGAGAAATCCCATACAGAATTTCAGCATGGCAACTGGTGTACACAAAAGGCATTAATAAGAGATAAAGGGGTATATAATCATTAAAAAATAAGGATGGAAGTATTAGGGATGTGTAAAATCATACCCAAACATTTTTAATTGAAAAATAAAATGGTATAAAAACATAAGGAAACTTAGAGAAAAATGAGAAAGGAAGGAGTCCCTTACTTGGATGTGTGATCCCAAAAGCATGGGAGAGGCTTTGGAGAGGCTTCTTGGGAGCTTAGGGAACCTTGGGGGGATTTTAGAGAGTATTAGTAAAAGTTTGGTAGAGCTCCCAATGTTTTTAGTGAAGTGTAATGGGAGATTGTGTGGGATTATATAGGAAATGACAGGGAATTCTTTATTATTTTGGTTTTGGACACTACACATTAAAATATTCAAAACCACAAACCATACCATGGTTTTTTCCAATGGTTTCTACCAATGGGGAGTGGTATAAAAAATATTATTAGTACAAAGGCCGAAAATATTATAATACTAGTCTTTCTTATGTGGAGGTGAGTCACACTCTTAAGTAAAATCATTTTAAAATATTAAAATATTTTATAAGACTTGGAGGGTCCACTAAGTCATTATAAAATTAATAAAACAAATCTAAAATCAAATAATTTTAAATTTAAAACATATATTGGCTGAATAACCCTTTTATAGTATTTTTACATCACTTTTTGGTCATTATGAAGTCATAAGACACATTATATATTTATACGATATTTAATTTTTACCCAAAAATTTGATTATCTCAGAAAATTAGGAAAAATCAAATGTTGGGATAATTTTAAAATCAAGATTCCAAAAAAATATTCATTTTATCAAAACAATTTTCTAAATATGTGAATTTTCACATTTAAAATGAAAGCCAATATTTATTGAAAATTCACGTGTTTTGAAAAAAACAGTTTTCAAGCCTTAATAAAAATTTCATTCAACTTCATAAAAATTATATAATGATTTATTATTCATAAAAGTAATTTTATAAAAATATATTATTAAAATATTAATTATTTTAACACTTCATTAATTCCTTAAAATAAATTCTTTAATACACTTTCTATTTTATCGTATAAAAATTATAACTCTTATAAAACTGATTACCTAATCATTTACCCATAAAGAACTGATATAATAATAATTTATAAGATTTTTTTTATAATATTATTAATGATGAAAATTAGTTTAATATAATAATTTATGTATTTCTCAAAATTATCATTTTTACTTGAAGAATGAATTTATAAAATTCATCATTTTATTTTAAGAAAGACTATTCTCATAAATAAATTGATGTAATAAGACTTTTATTTATAAAAAAGGATTACAAAGTAAGTAACTAATACCTTATTACATAACCCCTTATAACACCCACATAATACCTAAGGTTAAGGTGTGTGATGGTGATAGAATCTTGGGGTAGATCAGATAACATGTCCCGGGTGGTAATCTCTTTTAACTTGAACTTCTCCCATAGGCGATTCTAGTAAAGATTAACATATTAAAGCTAAACTTGGGATTAATCAAGAGTGAATCCCAGTAAAGCTAACTCCCTCCCAAGCTATGACAAAAGAGCTTCATACAGCCTAAGCCTACTGGATGAGGCCATCCTATCCTTTCTCTACATTGAAAGTATTTTTTTTAAAACCTTAGATTTATATCAATTGTGTGATCACTTTTCAATGACCATATTATCAATGGTAATGATACATAACATTTATTTAAACTAAATAATAAAAAAAAGTTCATGTGTTTCCTATATCCAGAAGACTTTAAAATAATGGGAATTTTATTCATAAATGTTTGAGTTGTTACATTTGATATATAAGTAATGCTTTGGACATGCAATACATGGGTTGGGGATCATTTAAGGAAAGAACTACGGGTTGAGGACAAGTTAATGAAATCCCCTCGATGCATCAGTAGTCTTATGAGACGAATTAGTGGACCAAGTAGTTTAAACTATCTCTTAACAATAAAGGTATAATGTTCCTGGGAAACTTGATGTCTGATAGTTAAGCATTTTCTTCATTGAGAATTCAGTTATTATTTATCAATGATATTTTTTGTCGACATATCTATGGATGAACTTCATTTTCATTTCATTGATTTAATAGCATGTTTTTTTCAGTTTCTTACCTTTCCATATTGATATTTCCTTATCTAGTTATTTGAATGAAAAAAATTATCAGTTATTTACCTTTCTATGTTAATTTATTCCTATTGATTTATTATTTGTTCCGATTTACTTACTCTTACTGGGCATTTGAGCGCACCCTTATTATGTTTCTTTCCTTAGTTTATGAAGAGGAATCCATTGAATAAGATTTCAAGGATTCTATTTATTTTATTTTACTTCATATAAATTTTATATTTTCTATTTCCCAATGTATTATGGGTATCATGTATGTAATAAGAATTTCCCAGACTACTAAACTAAATGGTCCTTCGAGATTCGATTCCTTGTATTCATGTCAATATAATAAAATAATGCACCGAATCTGTGCTTCTAGGGTCAGTGGTGTTACAATTTAAATGGGGAAGGCCACCACCTTTGGTGTCACTATTATGGAAAGATAAAGTAGTGGAGGAGGAGGAGGTGAGTATAGATGAGGGGGGAAATCGGTCACAGATGGTGAAAAGGTGAGGGTAAAGGAGAAGGGTAGGAGAGAGGGGCAGTTGAGGGAAGAGAGGATGCACAAGGGAGGAGAGGTTGGGGTGTAGTGTTTTAAACCCTAGGATTCTATGTTAAAAGACTGACTATTCATTTTATGGAATAAATGAATTATTTTTGGGAGAAAATGTGTGATGAGGGATTTGTGAAATCCTAAAATTTATGGCATAAAATATGATTTTATACTGTAAATACATTTTTTAAGGGAAAGGAAAACTCATCATTAGTCCACTAGTAGTGAACCAACTAAAATTCAAAAATCCTATGTTGTTTAATGAAATAAATTTATATTTCCTCCATGTTAGTGCTTAATTTTAATTCTATATCTTTAAATCCCCCGGATTCAAGTGAATTTGAAATATAGGACACACTTTTCTTGAAATGGATCATGGTAAATTTTTACACACTATCTATTGGATTTAAATGGTTGTCCATTTCCTCATTGATGTTCTAGGGTTCCATATGAGAAGACTCTAAAAACCTTAAATGGAACCAAACATCGTGATTTTAGTTTTATGGGGAATAATTTCAAGAGACAATTAAACAAAATATCCTTATCCCCTGATGTGAATATTCATTGTGTGATACATCGCTCATGCTATTGGTTTTTATTCTCCTTGTAAATTTTTTAATTATTATAAGTGTCTATTTTTATTTCCTTTATCTCATCCAATTACAAAAATATTTGTTTCCCAACATTTTTTCATCCATTTTTTACTTTTTAAATGCAAAAAATCAGCAATTTTTTAATTCCACTAGTATATGATAGGTTTTTTTATATACAAGTTTGAAAGGAGTTGTTTCTATGGGTATTTTTTATCCATTTGATATTCCCACATTGTTTCCTCAAATTTTATACTCCAATATTTCTTACTTATATTGAATATATTTTCTAGAATTTGTTTAATCTTCTGATTAGATAGTTCCACCAGCCTGCTAGTTTTTATATGGTAGGAAGTGATTGTATTGTATCTAATCCCATATTTTTAAATTAGGTCTTCAATGAAAATATTACTAAAGTGCATTCCTCAATCACTAATTAGTAACCAAGGAAATAATTAATAAAAAAATGATCTTCATTATATATTAAAGGAATACCTTGGTTATGTTAAGGGTGGTGGATTTTTCTTCTAACCACTTTGAAATGTATTCCACATCGACCAAGATATAAACATTTCCATGGGAATTATAAAATGGTCCCATGAAATCAATTCTACAAGTGTTTAATATTTTCACTTATATTATCATATTATCAAGTATTTCATTTCATTTTCCAATTATGCTTGTTCATTGGCACAAATCATAACATTGCACAAAGCTTCTAGAATCCTAATGAAGTGCGGGAAAAAAGAATCCACTCTAAATAATTTTAGCCATGTTTTTCTCAATCCCATTATATACACTAGTCAATGACTTATGACAAAATTTTAATAATCTTTGAATTTCATCCTCTAGAATCCAGGGTCATATTAATCCATCGACACAATGTTTGAAAAGTGTAGTTTCATCCTAGTAGTAGTGTGAATATTTTGATAGAAACACCATTTTCTTCTGATTTTAGAAATGTGGGTAGATGGTTTTAGTGTAAATATAGATTTCTATTTCATCATACCATGGTTTACCTACACATCCTTGTAGAAGAGTGTCTCATCGAGGAAGTCTTATACAATTGTTGTCTCTCCTTTAACATAAATATTTGGCGCAAGAAGTTTAGACATATGGTATGTAATAACATTTTTAGTCCATTTCATGTCTTTGATGATAATTTAAATATATTTTATTGGTAGGATATACCATAACCCTCTTGGTTTGGCAACCTTTTTATTTAGAAGGTATTTCAATGTTTCATGATTAGTGTAAAATAAATCTCTATAGAGAATGTGGTATGACCTAAAATTTTCAAATGAAAAAACACTACCATGAGTTTTTTATATGGTTGTATAATTATTTTAATAATCATTAAGAGTATTCCTTCCATAATAAATGGGAAGAAATATATGTCCAACCCACTATCCAAAAATATTTCCACAACAAAGTCACTCGAATCACACATCATCTCAAATTCCTTTTCCCAATCTAGAGTGATCATGGAAGGAGTGACCACCAGGATTTTAGATCATCAAAGGCCTATCAACATTATTCAATAAATTCAAAATGGACATCCTTATATAGTATGTTTTTTAGTAGTCAATCTATTTGTGAAATGTATTTAACAAACCAACGATAGAACCCTACTCGACACAAAAAAGTCCTTACATCCTTTATAGTGGTAGGTTTTAGGTAACTCTTTGATCACTTTTATTTTTGGATTAGTTGACTTAGATTCAATATATTAAAATTTTATGAATAAGGAATATGCCTACTTGGACTATAAAATTAAATATACCACAATTTAGCTCTATAAATTTCTCTTCTGAGTATTCCCACAAAAATTTAAAATTTCTCAGATAGTCTATGAAGGATCATCCATATATGAAAAAATAATTCATAAATATTTCTAAAAAATCATCCTCTATATAATGAAAGAATTATTTTATACACCATTGGAATTTTTATTGTGCATTTCATATCCCAAGTGTCATTCTTCCGTAATCAAAATATCTAAATAGACATCTGAACATTGTCTTTGAATAATAAATTGTGTCAACAGTGATTTGACTATATCTAGAATATATATCCATAAAATAATAGAATACATGCCTAAAAAATATCTAAATCATTTTATACATAAATGGGAGATAAAATTGTTCTTTTGAGTTCTATGTATTTATATTTATATAGTCTATAAAAACTCTCCATCTAACAATAGTCCAAGGAGGTATTAATTCATTTTAATTATTTTTAATGACAATTAAGCCTCAATTTTTTTGTACCACATAAAGAGGGTTCACACATTCATAGCGAGATATGTAAAAAAAGTACCAGGACCAAGAAGATTCATAAATAACTTATTAACTACTTATTTCATTGGTGGGGTGAGTTGCCTCAAGTGTTGACATTTTGGATTATATCCTTATTCCAATATAATTTTTTGGGAATAGATCACGGGGATGATCACCTTGATATAAACCACACACCATGAAATTTAATTTTTGTGCATCTTATCAGTTTCACTTCAAGTTCTTGATTCAGTTTCAAGCTTATGATGTCTAGTAATTTATCTTTAGTCTCTAATAATGAGTATTTAAGTGTGCTCATTAGAGGCTTTAATTATAATTTTGGTGGATTAATAACCAAATATTTTAATTCTAGGAAGGAATATATCACCATAGGTTCAATGTAATTAAACTAATTGTATTCATTAGTATAATTTTCTTATTTATGGAATAAGACCATACTCTCATCTTCAGAAGAAATAATCTCACTTTCTTCATCAGTGAGAAAAATCTCTGTACAGTCTAGTGAATTTCCACTCTACTTTTAGGATTTCACCATATAATACACAACTTGTTCCTCCTTGAATCAAAAAATAATTCTTACTGTTTCACATTGATTAGAACCTATTAGTGGTGATAAATAGTCACCCTAAAATTATGGGGACAACTCATTATTCTTCAATTTCTTGGATTTTAAAATCATCAAGGAAAATAAATTTTACAACCATAACAAATATGTCTAGGAGAAGTACCCAAGGACACTAAAAATATCTATCAACAATAGGAAGTGCTACTCCCATCAATTTATGATCCTCGAGACCTAATTTTTAGAAGACAGTCATTAGCATGGGATTTATTTTTGATCTCAAATTATATAAATCTTTTCCAAAATTAAACATTCTTATAGTGAAAGGGATTGATAAATTAATAGAGTATCTAATCTTGGGTGGATGATTTTGATGAATAAATACAAAGCATTCTTCATTTATGGAAATTATTCTAGATTCTTCCATCTTTATTTTATTAGATAGTATATCTTTCAAGAACTTAGCATAATATGGAATCTGAGCAATAGATTTTGAAAAGGAGATGTTGATGTGGAGTTGCTTGAACTTATCTAAAAGAATTTTGTACTGCCCCTATATCTTACATTATATCATTCTTTTAGGGAATGGAAGATGGGGTCTGTATGGTGATGGTTCCACATAGTCATCTTATTTGATAGGATAATATTATTCATGATATTTTTCTCTTATATTCACTTACAAGTTTGATTTTTGTTCATTTTTATCTTTGTATTTTTTAGCGACTACCTCAGTTGGTTTTGAATACTATATATCCCACTCATCATTGTTGCTGGGCTATTGAAAATTTAGCTCTTTTCAACTTATAAGGACTTTAGTCTTAGCCTCCTCTCTTTTATGGGTCTTGGTATTAATGGGTAGTGTACCTGATAGTCATTCCAGAAGAATCTTTCAAAATTTACCTACTTGTTTTTCATGGTTATGGTGGGAAGAACTTTAATTTTTAATTTATTTTTATTTTGTAGTCATTCACCGGTCCAATTTTTGAATAAATATATTAAGAATATTTTCATGGTTTGACTATTGAGGTGGGGATACTTATAGTTTTCTAGGTGGAGATTGACGAAACTATGGCTGTTTAGAAGTAATAAATTACTAATCCCTAGTGGGTATGGTTGTTAGGGGAAGTATTTTTGCAGTTGAGAAGATTGGTTTTGTGGTAGGTACCCATGTAGTCCCTGATTATGTGGTGGAGCTTCACTACTATGTTGATAGTACCCTATATTGGGTTGTTGTTACTATTTTATGGGTCTCGTTTGGTAATAGTATGTTTGAAACTATTTTTATTGTTGATTTTAATTATATTGATTACAATCTTGATTATAATGTCCCTCTATTCATTCCTCACATTCCTGATATGGGTGTGGGCCTCTATATTTCTTACAGGTCTATATTTCCTTAATAGGAGTAGGAGGTTCTATTTGGGGTTGAAGAAGTTGAATATTTTCTAGATTTTTGGTGATGTATCCAACCTAGGATTCCAGGTGGGTGTTTTCTTAAAATTGGTGACACCCATTCCTTGATGGACCTCTTTTACTATTTCAAAATCTGTCATTGTATGAAATCTCATTTAAAAGGTTTCTCCCTATGGCTGGTATCTTAATAATGAGTATTCCATTAGCAGTGGTATCCACTATAGTATGAGTAGATGGTTGTAATCCTTGGTAGAAGGTTAAAGTCATAGCTAAACATTGATCTTGTGGTTCATGCACTTTTTAATAAGTTCCTTAAAGCGATCACAAGCCACTAAGGCTGATTCACTATCTTCCTAAGAATTTTTTTGAATGTAATTTCATAACTTCTAGGTGTGTATACGTGGGAAATATTTATCCAAAAATTTATTATCTAGGTCATCCATCTTCATAATTGACTGAGGAGCCTAACTCTTAATCCAGTCCTTGGATCTATTGCATAATAATAATGGAAATACCCTAAGTTGAATGGAATTAGATGAGACTCCTTGATTCTTTTAGGTGTCATAAACCTTGATAAAGTTATATTAATTATCATGTGGGCCTTAAATTTGAATCCTAATAAATTTACCTATGTCTTAGATCATGTGAATAAGGACAAGTTTAATTTTAAGGTTTTTCACCTAGATAGGGGGACACAAAATGTTGGGTGCATCATTTCTGATGGATAAAAAGACACAGTCCATATTGGTGCACTATGGAAGCATAGTTCTCACTCCCTATTATTCAAGTGTGGAAAACTCGGAATTTTAATATTAGGTGTTGAGATATTTTGATTTCCATCCATGGTTGTGTGATATTGTGTAAAAAGGTATCTCTCTATTTCAAGATAAAAAATCAAGAGGTTCTTGATGTTCTAGGATCTTTGACCGATTTTAAAGGGACCTGTATCATGTAATAATGATCAATATAGATGAATAAACTAATCCATGTATAAAATTTGTAAAAATAAAACTAAAGGGGAAGAGGAATGATAAAATAATAGGTTCTTGATAAAGGTCACTATGTAAAATAAAAATGCTTAATCACTGAAAATGTTGCCAAAATTTGACCAGACTGCACAGTGTCATTGATTCCAGGATAACATGAACAGATTATAAATTTATATAATCTAACTAGATCTAATATAAAGTTAAATATAATAGTGGAATCCCAAGATCGAACCTATTGGTAGTAAAATACATCAAACTATTACCTCGAAATTAAAACATAAAGGCAGATTCCTCACATAAATCTATGAGTTGGGTTTTAATCTAAATAGATTGGATTAAACTTTTGTTGGTGGGTGAAGGGTTCAAGATAAATTTCTAATATCCTACACAAAGTATATATCTAAATCTAACAAGGGAAGTCCTATTGTCTTAGACCACCTATATATTTAAGAATGAAAAATTTAGCTCTGGTCAAAAAAATTGGATACACCCAGATAGGTAACCACTCTTTGGTACAGATGTAGTTGCTAGTATAGATGAATAAAATTGAACTATAAAAGAAGAAAACAAATAAAATTATTGGTCCTGGTTTGGTTCATTATAATTATATTGGATTCCTTCCCTTACATTACCTGGTTTGGATCATGCATGGAAATGAAATTTAATTTTATAATGAGCCTAATTCCTTAGATAATAAATTACCCTAGTTTTTATTTAAAATTCACTAAAGAATTGACACCCCTCTTCTTTATCCCCAACCCTAAGTGGTTTATCCATGTATGTTGATGATATAATTTAGAATGAATACACATAACACAATTATTGTAGACATTATGGAAATGTAATAATTGAATAAAAAAAATTCAAGAAATGACAGTTACTTGAATGAAAATAAGAAAACTAACCATGAAAATAATAAGCATAAAGTAGAAATAATTGAATAAAAAAGGGAATTGATAATTATTCAAAGTAATCAATGAAGTAAGATTACATAATGAAATATGAAGAAAAATGATAAATAAAACAAGAGACTAGGTTAAAAGAATGAATAAAAGAATGAAAATATAAAGGCCTAATAAAATTTCACCTTCATGGAATTTAAATAGACCAAATAATCTTATGGTGTAAACAGATTTTACACCATAAACCTTATTGGGTTACTCTATTCTTGACACTTTTTTGCTATAGGTCATGGTTTTATGCTATAATTGAAAATTTTAACATCTTCAGTTCTTATATATCTCTATGATTTATGGATTCAATGAAATTTTCATGGTTTTCATGCCCTGAGGATTTTATATCATAAGTTTGGATTTTATTAATTAAGTTATTCTTTAACTAGAAAGTTTTATGGTTAGAATAGATCACATAGAATGGGTATCTTATTGGATTATCTTGATGGATTTAAATCGTAAATTATTTTTTAAATAATAATATTTCTAAAATTATAAATTTTTTTTAGAAACAAAATTTTTCAATATCAACTCACATTCTATGAAAAACCCACCGAAAATCATAGTATGAGAGTATAAAAAATGCACAAATCCCAAATAAATGATATTAATATATATTTATAAATTAATCATATAAAATAACCTATGGGGATCCAAAAATAATAAAGGATATCATATTTTGGTATAAAATATCATATTTATTTGGAGAAGAAACAACTCAATAGGAACCAAAGAGAAGTTTACAAAAAAAATCTTTCTTAAAAAATATTTGTAATTTGCTTAAAAGTATTTTAGACAAGGAAAAAACATGTATAAAACTAGAAATAAAATGGAAATAATTATAGAAGTAAACATTAAGAATAATAAAGGAACATCCATATAAAGAATAATGTTAAAGAGAATACATATAAAAAAATAATTGGATTTTAGAATCCCCTAACCTTAAATATAGTTTTATTTCATCGATTTTACGCCTCCTGAATAATAAACATAGGTTTATTAAAACATGTGATTATAGTTGAATTATGTTAATTTTTTCACTATTGATCAATTATAATCATCAGATTGTATTTTTTAATTCAATTTTTAAGAGATGAAATGTTTTGATATCATATTTTCTTTAAAATATCCAATTTTCTTTGATTTAGTTATCTTGATTAATTATTATTTATTCATTAATAATATTAACTCCATATTCATATAAATAATTATATTTATAAATTTATGCATTATAAATAATTAATTATGATCATATATAATACTGGTGATATGAAAAGATTTGGAAATATCTTTGTTGGTAGCTAACCAACTGTTTATGTGATATTGTCTAAATATAAGGTGTGAGATATACAATATGTGATGATATTAAAAATAAATTTTTATAGTATAATAAAATTATCTAGATCATGTTAACATAATGTGTACTTATTTTAGTAGGGTTTTTATTAGAAACTAATAGGAGGACATGAAATTAGAAAAGTAAAATGAAATAAAAGAACAAAAGTATATTACATCTTTCTTGAAGGTTTTCTTTTTCTATAGCCATTAAATTCATGAAATATTTGAGTTTTATTACTCAAGAATATCTCTAAGTATGTTAAGGTGATCGATAGAGGGAATTTGGGTAGATGTTTGGATTTGGTAAGTGAAGGAGGAGTGTTTTGGAATGGGGGGGGGGTGATGGGTTTTTTATACATGAGGAGAGGTGTATTTTTGAGTTATAATATTAAATAAAATATTATATCCAAGGTAAAACTTTTAGTGGTGATTTTTTTTGAAATTATAGAATATATTTTAATTAAATATTATTATTTTAATAATTTTAAAAATGTTATAATATGAATTTTTTAGTTTAATAAAAAGTAAAGGTGGAAAAGTGAAAAAATTATTTTTCTATAATTCTTTAGACTTTAGACTTTGGAAAGTAATTTTTAGGTTTGGAAAAAAAATTATTCACTTGAAATGAATTACTTATCAAATTAAATTTGTTTTTGGTTGATACAAAATTTATATGATTAATTATGTCATTATTATATCATGAATGATATAATTTAAAATACACCTATTATAAAAAACTATATTTTTACTATTCACCTAAAAATTGAAATATTTCAGAAAATTACCAAAAAATTCACCCTTAAAAATTTTTGATGTAATGATTTTAAAAATGAAATTAATTTTATAAAAATAATTTTCTAGCATAGGTTATTTTAATTTTTAATATACAAAATTATATGTTTATGAAATAAAATAAAATATAGTTTATTAAAAATGTGATTAACTTTTCTTTGAGTTTTTAATATTAATAGTTATTTTATATAATTATAATATTTATATTTTCTTAAATTACTCTTGATAAATATTATTTAATTTAAATTTTATTACTTTCACATGGAATTACTATTTCAACTATCATGTTCCTATTCCCAATGGTCATGTCACTATTCCCTATGGCTAGGTTACTATTCCAGTGGTCACATTATAATTTGAATATTGAAATTACTCATATAAATACCTATTCATTGTTTTATGCATTATTCACTACAATTCCTCCTAAGGTTCTATATTTTCTCTTTCTAAGATGACGATTAGTTTACAAATATTCTATTTCATTTCCATAGTGTTTTTCATGGGGGTTATGATTTTAGTAGATTGGAAAGATCCAATTTTCCTATTCAAGTTTTTAAATTTTTATTTTTTTGTCCCACTGTAATGTTTGAAATTTTCATGGGTTTCTTTGAAGACTAATATAAGAATATCCATTAATGGAATAATTTTTTTGTTTCTATTTGTTTTGTATGTGTATAATAATATATAATATAATATAACACACATTTATTTAGAAAACAATATCACTTATAAACCCTGTGTCATTACATGAATAACTAGTGTACACATGTATGACCAGAGTACATGGGAACAAGATTTAGTATACAGACACAGACTTGGGAAGGTACGAGCTTAGAAGGACAAACCATGTATTCCTTATACATTCCTTGATCCATTTTAGGTTATGTTGGAGCTCCATTACTCTCTATTCTAGTAGAGTTTCAGTAGGGTATGTTACCTTGGTCCATCTATATGATGGTACAATGAGGCATCCCATCCTAAGAATAGGATGAGTGATCCCCTAGATGGGTTAGTTCTGGATAGATTCAGTTATCCCTCTATGTGGACATAGGTGTGATCCTCTATCATCCTTACCCAGTTTGGGTTAGGTATCCTATTATGAAATTTTAAGGTATGTGATCCCCATCCTAGTGGGTTATTCCATAGAGGTTTAGGTATCCCCCATAGGCCTTGGGTGTGATCCTCTACCTGTGAATCAATATCTTTTGAGTTTTATCATGTACCTCTTCATGGATAGGGTGGTAACCATAAACTCTCAAATGAGTGCCTTTAGTTTTACAAAGAACTAAGGAGTGATTTATCTTGGAAAATAACTACCTTGGATCCTCGAGAATAATCCTAGGATAACAGTAATTAGATGACCCTAATTTGATAATTAGTGTTAATATTTGATCATATCATGGTCGTTACCATCCTTTATTTTGAGTTTAATCTCTTTGATGACTTATTTTTATAGATTTTATTATGTCATACTATGTATTTTTATACTCACCCATGCACGAGATCTATATTAATGTGTCATGTCTTATGTATATGAAATGAATTTTGACAGAATCCTATAAGGACTAGGAGTAGGTGGAGCTTAGTTGTTCTAGATGGACCATAGACGGTTCTAGGAGATTCATCTTGATAATAGACTGTTTTTACTAGCATGTTGGACTCTTTTACAGTTTTTTGGGATTCTATTTGGACCTTTTTCTCTCTCATTCTCATATCATAAATAAATGTGGGATTAGTTGTATGTATGAATTTTTTAGTAAAAATTGTTTCAATTATTTCCTAATTAAATTGGTGTTTGGAGATGTGTGGATGTATACAAGAACCATAGTCTAAGAACTCTATTGTGTTTTATATAGCTACTCATCACTAGTATCCCGCCAGTAGGTTATTAGAGGTGTTCTTAGGGTGTCACACTCAGCTTTCCACTATCCAGGATGGCACTAGTTGTTTGGATCATGGCAGTATGAGAATCGGTGGACCTATAAGGATGACTCAAAATGGATCCTAGAGTAGATTCCTTACTTTATGATCCTAAGAATAGAATATTTATATTTTATAATTCCCCTAAAACCTATGTATTTAAAACATGTACATTGATGGCCATTTTAACATGGGAAGTGACTTAATAACTAGGGAATGGAATAGTGAGGGGTATCCTTATCCCTAACCTAAAAGGAAAGCCTTGTATAGAATTCATAAGTATTCCATAATGGTAAAAACTAATTTATTAGTTGTATTATGTTCTTAACTATCCATTGTGATGGGACTCATTATGATGAGTTCATACTATTTCATGACCCTTATGAGATGGGTGAGTTCTTGGAATCTTATTTTTCACCAAGGGATGCTAGGCTAGACATGTTAAAGTTAAGTGTATAACACCACGGGGGAAGGTAACCTTGCATTACTAATATACAACTTGGTTATCTGATTGACGTATTATGGAAAGTGTTTAAATATAATATATCTATTCATGCTTGGGATATTATAGGTTGTTTTTTTATTGAGATTGGTTTCAATGAAAATTCGTGTCATTATTGGGATATGGTTGGGTGTGATTCCAATTGAGGTTATTGATTCACATGTAGTTGGGTGAAATGATAAACTTGGGGTATTGTTTGGTATATAGTTGGTATTAATTCCAACTAGGGGAATTTATTAAAATGAGGTTGTGTGTAATTCGAATATTGGGGTACTGTTTGGTATGTGGTTGGGTGTAATTTCAACTAGTCTTATCGATTGATATACATTTTGGTGTAATGATAACCTTGAGTATTTTTGGTATGAAATTAGGTGTAATTCTAGTTAGGGATATTGATTGACATGTGTCTAGGTGTAATTCCAATGTCAGGGTATTGTTTGGTATGTGGTTGTGTGTAATGTAAACCTAATAATTTTTTGAGATAAGGTTGTGTTCAATTAAAACCTTGGATATTCCTCCTGAGATAATGGTTATATGGGTTGAATGTGATATATCCTGATATGATTGATCGTGTTAGGTGTGATGTACTTACCATAGAGTAGGGATATGTTTTTTTGTGTATGATGTACCGAATCCCTATTGTTAATATGAGTTACTCAATGAGAGATAGTATCGATGGTTATAGAACTATAGATAGACCATTCATGGATTTTTAAGGATCAATTAACACTTAATAAAGGTAGTATAACAAATTAGAAACCACATTCCCATGATCACATTTTATTAAAAATGAAACCTTTCATAGATAAATAGAGAACATTGTAATGACCCAAAATTTTTATCAATGGAAATTTAATTCTTATAATTATGTCATAATAACATGAAGAATATAATACAAAATTAAAAATGAAAAATTAATGAAATAATAGATATTTATAAAAGTTAAGGAACCTATACGGATGAAATAGTAACTTAACCTTTGGAATAGTAATGTGACCCTTTTTAATAGTAAAACATACAATAGAATAGTAGCCTCACCTATGAAGGTATAAATAAAATTTATCCATATTATAAATGAAAATATGATATAATTATAACATAGTATAACAAAATAAATATTTTAGAAATTATTAAATAAGTGTTGATATTTTTATAAAACATAAGTGTTTATTTTCAATTTTATAATTAATATAATGTTTTAAAATAAATTTTATTTATATAAAATGTATTCATAAATTAATATTTTGTTATATTATGATTATAAAATAATTTTATGAGATTTTGATTAATTTTTTGAAGTGTTATAAAATAAGTTATAATTTTAAAATTGGTATTTTCCAAGTAAATGATGATTTTAATTAAAAATTTCATCTCCCATATTTAGAAAATTATTTTAATAAAATAGTGTTATGTTTTTAATTCTACACATTGAAAAATTGATAGGGTAATTTTTTTTATGTTTTTAAAATACTTGAAATTTTAGTGAATAGTAAAATATGATAATTTATGATAAAAGAAAAATACATGAATTATGGAGTCATAGATGATGTATGAATTATGTAAGCCCAAAATATAGAACTACAATTCATTATTTTATTATATTTATTGATAATTATCAAACTATTCATAGTATAGAGAAAATATAATAAATTAATGAATAAAATAATGAGAAAACATCCCTCTCCTGCCCTGTAAATACCACCCCTCACCACCTCTTCTCCTCACACCTCTCTAGTTTTGATCCTTGTACAAATCATTATGAAATATCTTCCCCATCGCCTCTAATATGTCCATGATAATTTATTATCATTACAATACCAAAACTAATCCCCCTAAGGAGGTTCTCAAAAAGAAAGATCCAAGAGGTAAAATCCTCATTCTTTTCTTTTAATTTATTTTCATGTTATTTCTTTTATTATTATATCCTAACTTACCATCTTCTAAATGGTATGATAATTATAGTATATTAAATATGATATAATTTTATTATTATAATGGAATAATAAATCATAATTTATTTCCCCTCACCTTTTGTACTAAAAATGAAAACATTGTCCTTGATTTGTTAATTTATCACATTTAGGGACGACAACGTTTTAAATTTCCAGTACCTTCATCAAGAATGATCAAAAAAAAGTTTTATGGTAAAAACAGATTATAATATATGTATTAAATCCTATCTAATGTGTTGTAACCATTATATATATATGATATTAATTAATAAAACAAAACTAGTTTGTGATGATCGAAAAAACGCCAAAATAATCTAATCAGTTATCATTAACGTCTTATCTAATGATTCATCATCACCCAAAATTACCAAATGTCTTAAATAAACATTTAATATTCTATATTTTAATTAATAACATATGACTTCATTTCTCGAAAACCATTCTCATTTTACATGATGGATATAGGTAACCGATCATGAAAACCAAGGAAACGAACGATCCCAAATGATGAAATTGTATCTTATAACTAATCAAAAGATTCATAAATGAACTTAATAAAATTATAATAAATAAAATAAATTTATAAAAGGTTATAAATTAAATAATTATTTGATTTAATTTTATTATACAATAAATTAAGATCAAGTGAAGAACACTTTCAGACATATGGTTTGGGATTTTACCCGAACCTCCATTTTTCCCTTCGAGTTACTCTTTCCATTTCTTTACACCAATGTAGTTATTATTTATTTTTATTTAATTATTATAAATAATGTTTATATGTTCCTAAATCATGTATCTAGATTATATAATCCTTATATTATTGGGAAATACATTTTTTAAAATGGATCGCTTCTTAATTCGTCCCAATAAGCAAACACGATTAAAGGGAACTTCCTAATTTTTTTACCGATTTTCAAGTGCATGACATAATTAGTTTTAAGACACCATTATTTTAATAAAATAAATAATTATATCATGAAAAACTATCTTGATTCAATTATGGGTTTATATAAAAAATTATTCCTTTTCCTCGTTAAATGCACTCTAATATTTTCCTTAAACCACACTAAATGTTTTATTTCTAAAGTTTCTAAAAAACCATTTTTACATGTTTTCACACCATTTTGACATCACATATCATGATATATGAATATTTTACCTTATTAATTTCCATTTATTATTTAAATCCATTATTTCATGGACACAATTATAATATTCCATTTTAAGACTTTTGACATGGTAACGATACCCAATTCTTTCCATTGGTAACCCTTATTTTTATGTTTAATTCCGTATTATGATTCTTCATGTGGAAAACATATTAATGGAAATGTTATAATAGGTGAACCTAGATAGTTATCCAATTCATTTGATAATGTTTAGTCTCATGATATGTCATGTTGGGACACAGAGTGAACCCGATTCCTTTATGGGACTTTATCCACCATGTCTTTGAAGCTAGCCTTGACTCAATTTTTTGTCATGTTATATGTTGTTGAAACATTATTATAATGTCATGGTTATATGTTCCCATGATATACATCTTATTCTTAATTATGTTTATTCCCGTTCCATTCCTTTATATCATCATGTTATTCCTTCAAATGCATGTGCTATGTTTTATTCCTATGCTTATTCCCCTACTGGGCATTTCGGCTCATCCGTTTTGTTCTTGTATTCCCCAAGTTATCCTATACAGATATAAGGAATCAAATGGAGTTAGGATCTAATTATGAATATTAACTAAAATATTTTTTTTATTTTGGTTTCATGATGTTTAATTATGTATCTAATCTTCCAAGATAGTAGACTTTGAGATCCTTGAACAGTAATTTAATGTTTAATTATACTTAAAATGATGTAATAATATGGGTAAAAGGATATGGAAATTATAGTTAGTATCAGATCAAGGTTTAATTATTTTTTGTGATTAAGAATATATCACTTTTGTAATAACCCTAGGGATAATTATATCACCATGAATAACCTAGATTGAAACTTAGGGTATTAAAAGTTAGGATATACTTTTTATTTACACGTTTATCCTTCAATGTTCAATGTTTTATTTTTATATGCTTATTAGCTAAGTATTCAAGCCCCCTAATTGTAATTTTTCATTTAATGGATAAAAATTGAAGAACTCATTCAAACAATCAATGTGATAGGTAATGTGGCAATTAACATACTAATATTCCAAATATGATGGGAACAGGTTCCCAAAACTTTATGAAAATACTTTTTTCAGCTAGATCAAGTTATGAATAATAACTTGAATCATGTGGAAGACACTCATTCTCTTACTAAAGATAAAGTTTCCATATAATCATTCAGGAGACAAAGGAATCCCATGATTAGTAGATCCTCTAATCCCCTCGTAGAATAATGGATTAACTTTATTGAGAAGATATTCTCTATCCTCCAGTGCTTAGAAGAAGAGAAAGTTGTGATGGTAGTATAACATTTTTATGGGGAAGATGATTAGTGGTGGACACTAATAAATATCACAAATTCCAAAGACAAAATTTATTCCATGGATTGGAAGGAATTCAATAAAATATTTTTTATAAAAAACTTTCAATGAACCCTATGTCTCAAGATGGAAAAGGAATTACTCGATCTGAAGTAGAAGGAATATGAGTTTATCGAGGCATATAAGGAAAACATCACAAGGATTTAAAGATACTCCTATATCTTTTTCATAAACACCGGAATCAAGGTGGATCACTTAGTTAGTGGACTAAAGCCAAGTCTATGAAAAGAGTCAGCGACTCAAGATTTTGATAGCTATGAGGAGATTTTCTGTTGGGCCATTAAGGTTGAAATAGAGATCAAATACTCTCAATGGTATTGTGGGCTTGGGTAAAAAAGGAGGAAAATGAAGTTTATATGGGTGGATTGATAGATAAATCCCATGATATAAAGAATAACGAATATCCCACTTGTCAAAAGTTAGGGAAGAAGCATCCTAGAAACTTCTCAAAGGGAACCAAGAGATGATTCAAATGTGGAAGAGAAGGGCATATTACTAATAAAAACCGAAGGGAAATAAATAATCCCACTAATGTGGTAGAATAAAGGAAGGCTCAGATCAACACTAAGCCTGTAGTGTAGTGTTTCAACTGTAAGGATCATGGGAATTAGAGATCCATTACCCTAAGATAAGGGTTTCTAGAGGAAATCAACAACAAAAAACTCTAAGGTATAAAGTAAGTGAATATTTAGTCAGTCCTACTGAGGTGTATCCCGGCAATGATGTGGTAATAGGTAAGCTGGTTATTCATTCAAGAATTGAGAATATTCTATTTGATTCTGGTTCTATGAATTCTTTCATATCTAAAAAGTTTAGTATAACTATTAAATCACCACATCAAAATTTGGAGGTTGAATTATCCGTGAGAATATAAAATAGGGAAATTATTTCATCCAAAGTTTATAACTCCTCCCCGATTAATGTTTGTGGACCGAAAATCTTAAAAAATATTTTCATACTCCCTTTGGTAGAGTTTGATGCTATATTTGGAATAGATTAGCTATCTTTATATAAATCCAACATCAACTGTCGGGAAAGGGAGATTACTATTCACATCCCAAAGCATCCTCCAATTCTATAAAAGTGTAAAGAGAAAGATGAATCTTCTTCAAAATCATTATCTCAATGGTGGATATTGTTTTTTTATGAGCAAGAATATCTAGCTCAAATGCTTGAGACAAAGGAGAGAATCCTTCTTGAATAAATTCCCATCGTGATGTATTACATTAATGTATTCCTTAAATAATTTATCAGTATTCCTCTTCATTGAGTGGTTGAGTTTTCAATTGATCTTATTCCAAGATCTGTTCCTATATCAAATACACCTTATATAATGGACACCGTTGAGATAAAAGAACTAAAAAGTAGTTATAGAATAATCTAGAAAAGGGTTTTATACATCTGAGTACTTCACCATGGGTTTCATCATTCATCTTCATTAAGAATAAGGATGGATAAATGCCCCTATTAATTTATTATCATGAGCTCAAAAAATCATGACAAAGAACAAGCATCCCCTGGCATGGATAGATGACTTGTTTTATTAGATACGTGGGACCAGTTATTTTTTCTAAAGTGGAACTTCATTTGGGATATCACCAATTATAGGCGAGGAAGGAAGATATTCCCATGAATACATTTTAAATGAGGTTTGGACACTATGAGTTCATAGTTATTTCCTTCAGACTTACTAATACTCCAGAAATTTTCATAGAATTAATGAATATATTCTTTAGAGATTACCTTGATAAATTCATGGTAGTCTTTATTGATGATATTATGATATACTCCAAGAACAAGGAGAAACATGAGGAGAATTTTAATACTATGAAAAAAAATTTTAAAGGGAGAAACTATATGAAAATAACATCAAATGTGATTTCTAGATAGAGGAAGTATCATTCTTAGTGAACTTAATCCCCAAAAAAGAGATATCTATGGACCCTTCCAAGAAAAAGGAAATCACAGAGTGGCCCATCCCAAAATCTGTAATGGAGATCCCTAGTTTTCTTGGTCTAGCTAGGAATTACCGACAATTTGTGAAGAACTTATCATGATTTTCTAACCCACTAAACATTATGATTCGAAAGGGAGAGAAGTTTTTCTATACCAGTGAATATGAAGACTAATTTAAAGATTTGAAAAATTGGCTTATCACTACACCAATTATCACACTACCAACAAGTGGGGAACTATTTGTGGTGTTCAATGCTACTTCAAAGAATTTCTTAGGATGCGTAATAATGAAAATGATAAAGTGATAGCCTATACTTTAAGGTAGTTGAAAATTCATGAGAAAAACTATCCCATACATGATCTGGAGTTGGTAGCAATGATATTTTCATTGAAAATATAGTGGGATTATCTCATAAGAGTCTCAAATATATTCATAGAGAATAAGATTAATATGTTTCAATAAAGATGGTTAGAGATCATCAAGGATTATGACTACTCAATCCATTACTACCATAGTAAATAAAATAAGTTTGAAGATTCTCTAAGTAGAAAGGATCCTACAAAATTATCAACGATGACATATGAGAAGGATCTAATATTATTATATTTAAAAAGTATGGAAATGGGAATCATTAAGTAAAGAAAATAATCAATCCTTTCTCAATTTATTTCTCTACTATCCTTTATGGAGAAAATAAAGGATGTTTAAAGAAATGATGTGGAAATTAAGAATAATGTGGAAGCCATGAGAAAAAGGGAAATACTCAGAGTTCAAAATAGATGAGGAAGGATTCATGATATTTGGGTCACAACTATGTGTACCATCCAATATAGAGATAAAGAAATAGATTTTGAATGATGCCCATAATATAAAATTCTCTATTCACTTAGGGGAAAAAAGATGTATCAAGATCTCCAAGATAACTATTGGTGGGACAATATGAAGAAGGAGATCATTGAATATACATCAAAGTTCTTGGTGTGTCAATAAGTGAAGGCTGAAAGGAAAAATTCAAAGTTGATTATGAAACAACTTCCCATACCAACATGGAAATAGGAAAATATCACTATGGACATTGTCACTAGACTTTTGAAGACATATATAGGAAACAATCCTATATGGGGTTTTGCGGATCATCTTACAAAGACAACTCACTTTATCTCAATTCAAGAGGACTTCCCACTATATCAACTGACATAGATATAAATCAAAGTAGTGGTAATGATACATGAAGTATTAATATAAACTATATCTGATCAAGATCTAAGATTAACCTCCAAGTTCTAGAGAAGTCTCCAACATGATCTGGACAATGATTTGAACTTCAGTACGACCTATAATTCTGAAACTAATGGAAAATCTGAGTAGAATATTTAGACACTGGAAAAAATGTTGATAGCGTGATATATGGACTTCAAAGGAGTATGGGGATAACATATTTCATTGGTTGAATTCTCCTATAAAAATAGTTTCCACTTGAGAATACAAATGGCTCTATACGAAGCCCTTTATAGGAAAATACGCATAACACTAGCATGTTGGGATGAGGTTGGTGAACATAAGATTCTAGGATATAAAATGGTCAAATAAATGGTATAAAAGATTAAAACCATCCCGCATTATATCAAGGAAGCCAAAAGTAGATAGATGATCTATGTAGACAATCATTGACATGACCTGGAGTTTAAGGTTGGATACATGGTACTCCTTTTCATATCTCTAGGAAAAAAGATCATCAGATTTGGGAAGAAAAGAAATATAATTCATAGGTAGAAGAACCCCTTAAATATTCTTGATCATGTCAGTGATGTGGACAATATACTAGCACTTACACCTACCATGTCTAAATTACATGATGTATTCCACACATCACTCTTAAGGAATTACATACTAGATCCTTCACATGTACTGAATTAAGAGGTTGTACAATTGGAAAATGATCTCTCATATGATGAGAATCTAGTGAAGATCTTGGATCATAGAGATAAAGTTCTTCCCAACAAGACTAATCATCTGATTAAAGTACTATGGAGGAACCATAAGTATGAAGAGGAAACTTGAGAACCTGAGGAAGGGATGAAGGAAAAGAACCCACCACTATTTTTAACTTAGAATGTAAAATGAAATTTCAAGGGAGAAATTTTGTAAGGGGGGAAGAATGAAACAACCCAAATTTTTTATCAATGTAAATCCACTAATTATAATTATTTCATAATCACATTAAGAACACAATACAGACTTTATAAGTGAATAATAAATAAAATGAGAGGTATTTTTAGAAGTTAAGGAATCTATATGGATGAAATAGTAACTTGTCATTTGGAATAGTAATGTGACCATTATTAATAGTAAAAAAAATAGAATTGTAACCTCACATATGAAGGTAGAAATTTTTTTTATCCATCTTATAATTGAAAATATGATATAATCATATCATATTATAAGTAAATAAATGTTTTAGAAATTATTACTTAAGTGTTAATATTTTTATAAAATATAAGTTTTTATTTTAAATTCTATAATTAATACAATGTTTTAAAAGAAAAATTATTTCCTTAAATTGTGTTCATAAATTAATATTTTTTATATTATGATTATAAGATAATTTTATGAGACCTTAATTAATTTTTAAAAGTGTTATAAAATCTGTTATAATTTTAAATTTGGCATTTCCTAAGTAACCGATGTTTTTAATTATAAATTAAATTTCTCATATTTAGAAAATTATTTTCATAAAATAGAGTTCATATTTTAATTATAAACATATAAAAATTATTTGGGTGATTTTTCTAGAATTTTTCTAAAATACTTGAATTGTTTATGAATAGTAAAATTTGATAATTTATGATAAAAGCTAAATACAAAAATTATGGAGTCACAGATGCTGTATGGATTATTTAAACCCAAAACTTAAAACTATTATTAATTATTTATATATATTTAGTGATAATTCTCCAAATATTCATAATCTTGTGGAAAAATAATAAATTTATGAATACAATAATGAGAAACCACCCCTCTCATCCCCTATAGATACGACCCCCACCACTTATTCTTCTAACACCTCTGAAGCATTGATCCTTATCTAAAATCTGATAAAATATATTCCCAAACTCCTCTACTATTTACATGATCTTTTTGTCATAATAAAATACAAAAAAATCTCCCTAAGTTGGTTCTCTAGAAGAATGATTTAAGAGGTAAAATCCATTTTCTTTTCTTTTTAATTTCTTTTGAAATTCTTTCTTTTATTATTATCTTCTTAAATAACCTCATCCAAATGGTATGATAACTACAATATATTTCATATAATGGACTTTTATTTTTTGAATTAAATAATCCATCATCATTTCCCCCCTCTCCTTTTGTACTAAAAATTAAAACATCGTCCATGGTGTGTTAATTTATCACATTCAAGGATGAAAAAGTTTTCTATTTCCATTACCTCCTTAAAAACTATTCATAAAACATTTTTATGGTTAAAAAAGAATAAAATATATGTATTAAAGCCTATATAATTTTCTATAACCATTATATATACATGATATTAATTAATAAACAAAACTAGTTCGTGATGATCGAAAAAACACCAACATAATCTAAATGGTTATTATTAACGTCTCATCTAATGATTCATCCTCACCCAAAATTACCAAATGAATTATATAAGAATTTAATATTATGTATTTTCATTAATAACATATAAATTTAATTTAGGGAAATCATTCTCATTTTAAATGATTTTCCATACATGTAAAAAAGTAACCGATCATGAAAACCAAGGAAATGAACGCTTCCCAACTATGAAATTGTATCTTATAACTCATGAAAATGGCCATAAATGAAATTAATAAAATTATAATAAATAAAATAAATTTATAAAATTTTATAAATTAATTAATTAATGGATTTAATTTGATTACCCTGTACATTAAGATCAAGTGAAGAACACTTTCAGACATAAGGTAAGCTATTCTACCCGAACCTCCATTTTTTCCTTCATGTTACTCTTTCTCTCTATCTACCCCAATGTAATATTATTTATTTTTATGTAATTATTATAAATTATTTTTATAGTTTCCAAACTCATGTATCAAGATCATACCATCCTTATTTTATGGGGGAAAACATGTTTGTAATAACGTTCCCTTATCAATTATTCTTGATAAGGAAGCTCGATTAAAGAAAATTTCTTGATTTATTACCCATTTTCAAGTACATGACATAATCTGTTTTAAGCCACCATTATTTTTCTAAAATTTATCATTTAATAATTAATTACTATCTTTGTTCAATTCTGGTTTTATATAAAATATTATACCTTGTCCTCATTAAATCCTCTTTAATATTTTCCTTAAACCGTACTAAAATGTTTTATTTCTAATGTTTCTTAAAAACCATTTTCCCATGTTTTCACTCTAGTTTGAAATAAATTGTCATGATATATTCCTATTTTACCTTAATAATTTCCATGTATGATTTAAATCCATTTTAATGTAATTCATTATGATATTATCTTTTGTTATACCTTTTTACATGATTGGGATACCCAATTCTTTCCATGGGCAACCCTTATGTTTATGTTTCATTACTTATGTATGATTCCCCATGTGGAACACATATTCACAAAAATTTTATGATGGGTTCCCCTAGATAGCTCTCCAATTCATTGGGTAATGTTTAGTATCAAGAGATGTCATGTTGGGTAGGGAGTCAACCTAATTATTTTATGGGACTTTGTCCACCATGTCTTGGAAGCTAGCTTTGACTCATATGTATGTAGTGTTATATGTTGTTTCAAAATTCCTATTTTGGCATGCTTATATTTTCCCATGTTATACATTCTATTATTACTCATGTTTATTAACATTCCATGCCTTTATGTCAACATGTTATGCCTTTTAACCCATGTGCTATGTTATATTGATATGTTTATTCCCTTACCGGGATTTTTAGCTCATCGATTTTGTTCATGTATTCCCCAAGTTATCCTATGCAGATATGAGGTCTCAAATTGATTTAGGATCTCATTATGAGGATTAAATAAAATATGTTTTTATTTTGGTTTTATGATGTTTAATTATGTACCTAATCTTACAAGAAACTATTCTTTAAGATCCCTGGCTTGTAATTTGATGTTCAATTATTCTTAAAATCATGTAATAATATGGGTAAAAGGATAGGTACATTATAAAAATCATGAATCTTTCATTTATGATCCACTACCACTATCTTTTTCATGCTTTCTAAAGATCACCAAGAGGTAGCTGGAGGACTCCTTTCACTATGGTGTATAAATGGGTTGATACCGAATCACTAAAATTATATAGGAATGAATATAATTACTTAATGATATTATAGTATTTCAGGTTTTAAATAATTATGTTGGAAGAGAGATTCAAGATGGTAGAGAATCATCTATGAATGTACACACCCACCATCTCATGGAAGTGGATCCCCTATTTAATCTTCGAGTAAACTCCTTGAGCACCATGAATTTACTCATGTATTACAAAATAAAACCATAATGCATCGAATGATAATAAATAAATAAAATTAATTCATATATCTGATAATATCATGATATTTTATGTGCATTCCATTGAAATAAATTTTAAGTCTTCGATATCTCACTTTACGTGCAACCTCGAGGCTATATGAACTATTATATATTATGACCTTCATAACCTAGCTATTGGATTAGTAGGTATTAATCAGATTAAACAAATTATGATATATATATATATATATTCCCTTAATAAAAATGTATTTATTAATATCTAACAAATAATCATTAAATTATAATAAAATTATTTCATTATTTGAAACCTATATTTCAAAAGAAATATATTTTTATAAGTGTTACGAATTTTTATATAAAAAATATATTGATCACTATTAAAAATAGATATTTTTTAATGTATTAATAATCATTCAAACATTTTTTATTTAATGTTTATTAATGAAGATAAATTCATTTCAAGTTAAAAAAGTGTTTTTTTCAAAAAACTATTTTTATGTGCACAATATGTTTTTAACTTAATAAAATAAATAAATCATTATTAATTAATAATTAAAATGAAATTTAAATTATATATATTTAATAATTTTTTTAACATTCATTTAATAGTTTTTACTCAGCAAGGAATGATAAAAAAATTCAGTTTTATGTTTTAAAATGAATTTTTTAGAAGGGGTTTCATTACATTTTTCACGATTATTTTAAAATTAATTTCTTCAAATTATAGGAATTTAATTTGAGAAAATGGATTAAATATTTTTTTATCATAAATTCTAATTTTTTAAACTATGAAACTATCATTTTTCATCATAATTAAGAGTAAAAAAATAGTTTTTTTCCATGGTTAAGGTTAAAAGGGTTTACTGGGGGGGGGGGTAAACTAAGAGATATAGATAGAAAATCCACTGAAACATGTATAAAACTTATTTAAAAAATATATTTAAATATTATATGATATTAAATTTCAATTTTTTTTTCTTTTTTCACCACTTTCAAAAGAAAGTCAATTTATATTATTTAAATCTTTTAAGTAATTCCATGTGTTTCCCTCCGCTCACTTATAAAAGGAAATATATTCTCTTCATTTATTCATAAAATTTGATCCATATAGATCAATAAATACCTACCCAAAAACCTAAATAGTAAATTTACCTTCATTCTTGATCTCCTGGTCTTACCCTAAGACCGTCCTAAAAAGGATTAAGGTTTAATCCAAAGGAGGGATCTCAAAAAAGTGGTAATCGTCTTACCCGACTCTTTCAAAGATTATTTCTTATTCTAATTCTTATAAATCTATTTTATCTATAATTAAACAGTCAGTAAATTATAAAAAATGTAATGTGATTTTATTATTATTGTGGGATAAATTTTTTTCACTCCTTTCCATCAAATGAGAAATGAAAGTATCGCTCGTGTGTACGTGTGATCAGTGCCTCCATGTAGTGATATGATTCATTTTCCATCACTGCCTCACATTGATGAATAAAATTATGGATTTAATATATATATTTTATTATTTTTATTATATAATTATTATTATTTAATTATAAAATATTATTCATCTTTATTTACTTCTTTTTCTTAGAAAATGAAAATAGTGTTCATGCGTATGTACAGACTACTGTATCCATAAATGGTGTAATTCAATTTTCTATTTTCACATTTTATATAAATTAATAAATATTTATACAATTAATATATATGATAAATATATCATCATTAAGAATTTTTATATTATGGAACCATGATCAAGATGCAAGGAACATAACCGCAAAACCAAAACTTACATGAAAAACTAAATAGTTAACACCGAGAAACGATGATTTTAATAAAAAATTATTAATAAACTAATGTTGAAATTATATATGTGGATCACATATAATATTATAATTATGTATATGGTTAATTTATGTAATTATAATAGATATAAATTTATTTTATATGAGGTTAAAGTACTTACGAATCAAGTCAGACTTGAGTTAAGGGTTTCTCATCACACTTTACTTTCTTTGAGACATATGCCATATTCACCGCTTGTTTCTTTCATGTGTGTATATACTGTAGATTTTATATGATATATCATGAATATTTTTTATACATGGTATTTAAATTTTATTTTTAAGTCATTTATTTAATGAGGGTTATGATTTAATAGTTACCAAAGCGTTAATGGTTTTATGTTACAATCCAACTTTTTTACACAGATTGTATATGAGTAAATTTTTGATGATGAAACTATATGATTTATCTATCATAAATTTTATAAATTTTCTTATCCAATGTTTATTTTTATTAATTAAATGTTTTAATTTCATTTTCATCTCTCTAAGAACTCAAAAGTAATGTTTTTAATGAAAACCAAATTTGTTTCTCTCTTTAGTCGAGAATATTTTTCTTCAGCGTCTATATTTTCTTTAAATTGTTTTCAGATTTTTTACTATTCTACAATGATTTATTAAATTCCTTTTTAACCATGGTTTAATTTATATAAAAATTTATAAAATTTATATTTTTATCATTTTATAAATGATGTACATTTTTCAAATGTGTTAATAGAATATTTGTTTTAACATTTACCAAAAGAACAAGTTTTCCCACCATCATGACTGTTCTTTACATTGAGTCTTCCTTTTCAAGTTTCCTTTGTTCTTTTAAAAGAATTTTTTTTCAAACATATTATAGAAATTATTATATTTTAAATGTGTGATTTCAAAATGAAATGATCATTTTTCCTATGAAATATTCCAATGGTATTTTAATGGTATTTTCATATATGGAAACACCTAATGAAGTTACTTATACTTCACTAGGGATATGATCTAATGATACCATCCTTCTTATTTATTTATATGGTTATTAATTATGATTTTTTAAATCTTTATGAAACCAATTTTCTTTTAAATGGTATATGATAATACCAAATGATAAATTTTTTCATGATCTTGGGGCATACATACAAATGGATTTTGATTATGTGATTGGTGGGTCTATTAATTCCCTTAAAGGAATTAATTTTTTTTAATGTTTGTGAGTTGAAAGGGTACATGGGAGGTTTTACCATGCCAAAAAGAGGTTACAAATGAGGTTATCCTAAACATATGAGGTTATACTAAGTCCAACATGTGATGAGTGTCTTGGTAAAAATCCTTGACAAATAATTTCTATGATTATAATTACGCCACACTTTTTGTGCCACACTCTACGACTTATTCTTATGATTATAATATGATATCTTAATCTTTTGTTCTTCTAGGATTCATTACTTATAGTATACCAAATTCTTATTCCATGATAATGATATATGAATCACTAGGTATAATGTTCAAATGGTAAGATCATATTCTCACACCCATATGCTCATATTATTATTACAAGTGATCATTGACTGATGTATCCCATGTTTACCATTATTGATTATTTTATCTCACCCTTTTTATTTTTAATCTCCCTAGGTTTTGAATAATGGTTTTATGTAGTGTATGATTAATAAGAGTAATATATAATAAGATCTTTGTGTGAGATGTTGAAGAAATGTCACGAAATAAGTTGATTTTGCATCTTATATTAAAAAACACTAAAAATTTAAAGGTATGAGGAATATATTGTTATGAATGTATTGAATATTCATCGAAAATTATGTAATATTTATATATGTAATTTTTGGGTCACCTCAGTTGGCATTAGAATAGGGTTTAGTTTTTTTTTGGAGTTTGGGATTAAAAACTTTAGTGAGAAACCTTAGGTCAATCCAATGTATAGGATAAAATAATAAATTATAGTAAATAAATAAGTGCTGTTTTGTAGGAAAATAAATCCCTATAACGATACTATAAATTGGATATAATTGTGGCAGAAATACACCTAGGGTAAAACTATTAAAGGGTTAGGATATGAATTTACTTGATCATCACCAGTGCATGATAAGTGGGCATATGACTACAAACTTATCTAGAAAATCCCAAGGGATAGACATAAGTTAATTAAAATTATATATATAAAAAATTATGAATGATTTGAATATATAATGACCATGGATTATCTAGATTAAACCTAAGGTTTCATAGATTGAAAATATAGTGTTATTATTTAGACATCCAATGAATTATTTTCCATAAGAATATGATTAATAAATTTTATTATTATGGTTTACACTATGATTTTGGGTTTTTGTCTTTAGCTAGAACTATGATGAATTATATTAACATTGTCTGTGAATGGAAATTCAATGAATTTCCTCCTAAGTAACTGAATGTTATGAGATCTAGAATACAAAATCTTATTACAATGATTACAAAACTTTCTCTACATGTGATCATGCAGAGATTAAAAACAAACAAATAAGGGAAACATATACAATTGAGTTATTCATGAGGTGACATCAGAAAAATTTTAGGGGGTACACTGATCAACTAATTTCTTATTAATGGATCATTACCATTTAAAGAATATTTTCCATTCTCCAGTGTTTAGAGAATTGAAAAGTTATTTTGAATATTTATTATTTGTAAGGAGAAGAATACCCATGGTGAACTCTTATAAAAAATATGATGAAACATGAAGAAATTTAATCTATGGAGTGGGATGAGTTTAGGAATTTATTTCCAATAATCACATTCCTAGTATTATTTATATAATAATAGATAAATAATTCCACAAGATAAAGAGTAGGTATTATGAATCCATTAATACCCATGAGGAAAATTTTACAAGACTCACGAGGTATAATTTTGGTATTATCATCCAACTAGAAATAAATATTGATCAATTCTTCAATGTATTAAAACCAAGTAGAGAAATTGAATTATCTATAAGACAACATAGTAGATATGAATAAATAATTCAATGTTCTCTCAATTTTGAAATGTATATTAGAGTCACCCAACAATATCATAGTCTTGATAAGAAATAAAATATGGAATTCTGAGGAAGTTATAATAATAAAAACCATGGTGGGAATAAGATGAATTTTCATTTATTCAATAAGTGTGGAAAGAAAAATGAATTAAATTTTATTACGGAGACTTGTAAATAATTTAATAATTTAATGGTATTTAATAATCCATTGAAATGTAAAATTGATGGTAAGAAGTAAGCTAACAATGCGAACGAAGAGAAATATCCACATAATACTCTACCCACACTCTAGTGTCTAAAATGCAAGGAGTTTTGGAATTATAGAAACCAATGATTAAATTAAAGGGATAATGATAGTGATTTACATTAGTAACCTATTAATCCTAGAAACAAATGGAAATCTCATGTGATCACTATTTCTAATGTGGGATGCAAGAATGAAGTGGTAAAGGTACTTATACAATCAAATTTAGTATTTCTAATATCATATTTTATTTTGGTTCAACCAAATATTTTATATGTAAATAATTTTTTAAGTGTATCACATTACCACCTCAATGATTATATGTTAAATTAGAATAGAAAAATCCAAATAGAATACTGATTTTATATCAAGACAATTATTCTTATTTAATTGATGTTTGTGGGAATGTTATTCCTTAAAATATAGTTATTCTCCCTTATATTTAATTTGATGTGATTTTAGGAATGGATTGTATCTCTTTATATATATATATCGCATATCAATTGATAAGGAAGGGATACCAAATTTCATATTTCAAATGAACATGTGTTTATTTATCAGTTCAAGGTTGAACAAAACATTCCAATGCAAATTAATTCCATTTTATGGGTCTTCATTCCTATTTATAAGGGGTATATATCTTTTATGGCTATAGGAAAAAATTGAAATCGAAGATATGCCTATTATAATAGAGTTGATTAATATATTTATGGACAAGTTTCCTAGTTTTAATCTGAATCATGAAGTTGATTTTTCAATATAACTCATACCTGGTACTATACCTATTTCAAAGACTCCATATACAATAACCATGATTAAGTTACAATAATTGAAGAAGAACTCTAGGAGAATCTTTATAATGGATTTATACTCCATATTACACTACAATAGGGTGAAGAAATTCTTTTTATTTAGGGGAAAGATATATCAATGTAAATTTTCAATAATTATTTAGAATATAAAAACATCATGATCAATAATATGTATCCTCTGACATATAATAGTGATTGTTTGATCAATTTTGAGGAGATCAATACTTTACAAAGAATTAACTTCATTATGGATACTATCAATTGATGGTTAAAAGTGAATTCATATATAATATAGACTTCTATATGAAGTTTGGACACTATGAATTTATAATGATTCCATTTTTAATTACTAATTCCCCCACTATTTCCATTGATTTAATGAATAGAGTCTTTAAATATTAACTCAATCAATTTGTGGTAGTATTTATAGATTATATTCTTATATTACCTTAGAGAAAGTAAGAGCATGAATTTCACTTGAGAATTGTGTTAAAGACCCTGAGGAAGGATAAAATATATGAAAAATACAAAATATATAGATTCTAGTTATATAAAGTATCATTCTTAGGGAAAGCAATCACAATAGAGGGTATATCAGTAGGTTCTTCTATAATGGATGCGATTTAATATTGACCCATACCAACCATTATAACTGATATCTATAGTTTTGTTATAGTGGATGGATATTATTAAGGATTTGGGAATAATTTCTCATGGATATCTAATCCACACAAAAAGTTAATATATGATAGAGTCAAGATCCTTTGGATTGATAAATGGGAAGAAAATTTGAAGGAGTTGAAGAGAAGGTTAGTAAGTGCACCGATACTCAAATTACCCTATAGTATTGGAGGGTTTGTGATTTTTGGTGATGCATCAATGAAGGGATTGAGATGTGTTATTATGAAGAATGACATGACGGTATATTTTCCTATTTTCAATTAATGGTTCATAAAAAAACTTACTCGATGCATGACTTGGAGTTAGTAGTGGTTTTTTTACATTGAAAATATGTAATAATTATCTGTTTGAAAAAAGTGTGATATATATTATAGTAAATACATTGTAATGTGTATATTCACCTTGGAATAATTGAATATGTTCCACAGAATATGATTGGATTTAATTAAAGATTACGACTTCTTAACCATGACAAGGATAAAAAAATATCCAATATTTATGGATTTGGAAAGGATGAGCCTTGAAATATTAATGTAATGGGAGAAATATTTATTACTCAAATGAGTGTTTAACCATATATCCATGTAATGATTAAAGAGGAACAAAAGGAAGATATAGATCCACGATAGAAGGTGATAAATGTTCTTGAGTTCAAACATGATTTTGATGAAATGACAAGGTTTATGAATAGGGTTTGTGTCCCTATTGTACCTAAATTAAGGAAGTTCCAATTCGATGAATCTCATATCTCCACATTATCTATTCATCCTATAAGTATGAAGATGTATATATACAATAAGGATTATTTTCGGTGGGATGATAAGAGAAGATATACTGCAGAGTATGTTTCTCAGTGCTTGGTATGCTAACAAATTAAGGATGAGTAGAAGAAGTCTAAGGGGAAGTTACAACCATAACCCATACCTATATGGGAATGGATAAACATAACTGTGGATTTTTTATAAGTCTCCCCAAGACATATTAAGGACATAATTCTATTTGGGATATAGTCTATCTCCTTATGAATTTGTCACATTTCATTTATACCAACAAAGATTTATCTCTTGATTAGATTGATCTAATATAAATTAAGGAAGTGGTAAGATTGTATGGATTACCACATTATGTTGTATCTAATCAGGATTTGAGGTTTACCAAAATGTTATGGAGAAGTATTTTGTAAGATTTGGAAATAGAGGTGTGTTACAATACTACCTATCATATTAATATAAATGGTCAGTATGAGAGAAAAATTCAAACCCTAGAGGATATTATAATACTTTTTTATCAAGATTTCAAAGGTGGTTGGGATAAACACATTTCTCTTTTTGAATTTTATTATAAAAATTTCTTTCACTCAAGTATTCAGATGGATCCTTATGAACCCCTCTATGGAAGTAATTGAATAAATTTGACATAATAAGATAAATTTAGAGAATATAATATATTGGTACTTGATCAATATAAGGAAATTGAAGAGAAGATTATATTCATTCAACAAAACATCTAGGTAACATAGTGTTAATAGAATAGTTATAATGAAAATCATCGATGATATTTGGAATTCAATGTTGGTGATAAAGTATTCCTATGAATGTCTCCATGTAAGAAGGTTATGAGATTCATAAATAAGGTAACTATTAGCCCATGGTATATTTCCACCTTCTATATTATTTATTGAGTAAGGGATTGTAACTTATTTCATGGAACCTCCACTGAACCTATCTCAAGTTAATGATGTGTTTCTTATATGTATTTTAAGGAAGTACAAACCTGATCTTTCACATGTAATGAAATGAGAGGTTAATCCATTGGATAATTATCTTTATTATGAATAAAAACTTTTATAAATATTGGATTATATAGATAAAGTGTTATAGAACATGACTACTCACCTGGTTAAAGTTATTTGGAGGAATCAAATATCCAGGGAAGCTCTATGGGAACCCAAGGATGTGATAAAGAAGGAGTGTCCTCATTTTTTTACACTAATGTGATAGAATTTTTAGGTAAAATTCATTTTAATAGGGGTATAAAGTGTCACCCTAATATTTTATATGTATTCTTTTGAAATAAATTTTAAGTATTTGATAGATTTCTTAACACACATCCCAAATTCTAAATGAATGATGATGTATTATAATATTTATAACTCAATAATTGGATTTGAGGTTATGAATATGATTAACTACATTATTATTATTATATATAGATGATTTATTTAATTCAAATGTATTTATTAATTCATAATAAATAATCATTAAATTTTAATAAAATCATTTCACTATTAAAAGAACTATTTTTAGAAGAAATGTATTTTTATAGGTGTTATGAACTTTTATAAAAACAAATATATTTACCAATATTAATAATTGATTTTAATTAAATTTATTGGTAATTTATGAATAATAATTTAAACATTTCTTCTCTAGTGGTTTGGAGTGAAGATAAAATCAATTGAAGGTAAAAGAGTTAATTTTTTGAAAATTATTTTTATATGCGCAATGAATTTTTATATTAATAATTTAAATAAATAACTATTGATTAATTATTTTAATTAAATTAATATAATATATATTCAATAAAATATTTTAACATTCATATATTTTTTTATCACACAAGTAAAGAGAATAAATTCGGTTTTACGCTTAAAAATGCATTTATCATAAAACGGTTTTTCATTATATTTTTCTTGATTATTTCAAAATTAATTTATATCACTTATATAAATTGAATTTTATAAAATGGATTCCATATTTGGAATCACCATGTTAATTTCTTAATGATTCTACATTCATTATTGGTCTTAATGAATAATGAAAACAGTAAAAATTTGTTACTACAGTTAAGGTTAAAAGGGTTTACTGGGGGGGGGGGGGTTAAACTAAGAGATAAGGGTAAAAGTACCACTTAAAATTTTATAAATATTTTTTTGTATATATTTATACCTTATGTTATCTTAAATTTTATTTATTTTTCTTTTTGTGTAACCTTAATAAGAAATATAATTTATATAATTTAAATATGTTATGTAATTACATGTGTGTCCCTACCTTTATTTATACAAAGGGAACCACTTCTACTCCTTTATTCACAAGAACTGGGAACAATATATTATAAAATCATAGACTATAAACCATAAGAGATTATTTAATTTCATTATTTATCTCCCAGTTTTACACTAAGACTATTCTAATAAGGCGTAAGTTGTATGACAAAGGCGGCCTCTCAAAGAAGAGGTAATCATCTTTCCCAACTCTTTCAAAATTTATTTATTATTTACTTCTTATAAATATATTTTATCTCTAATAACATAATTAATATATTATAATTAATATAATGATACATTATTATGATTATAGAATAACCATTTCCACCTCCTTTTTATAAAATGGGAAATGAAAGTATCACTCCATCATATGTGTGGACTATCACCTCCACATTGCGATATAATTAATTTTCCATCACCACCTAACATTTATTAAAATAATGATGAATTTAATATATAAATATATAAGATATTTATAATAAAATTATTATTCTATAATTATGAAATATTATTTAATTTTATTCCTTTTTTTATTAAAAAATGAAAATAATGTTTATGGGTATATATAAACTACCATATATTTGAATGATGTAATTCATTTTTTATATCTTCATTTTATGGATGTTTTTAAATATGTATATAATGAATATATATGATAATTATATCATTATTAAAATTCTAAATATTATATAACCATGATCAAGATGCAAGACCCATAACTCCCCAAATGAGACTTACGTGAGAAACAAAATAGTTAACACCGATAAATGATTATTTTAATAAATAATTATTAATAAAAGGGTGTTGAAATTTTATAAGTGGATATGATGTTATAATTATGTATATGTTGATTTTATATAATTATAATAAATCTAAATTTATTATATAGGAGTTTAGAGTGCTTATGAATCAAGTCAGTCTTAAGGTAAGGGTTTCCTGTCTCACTTTTTTTTCTATGAGGCATATACCATACTCACCACTAATTTCTTTCATGTAGTGTATATAATAACCCTTGGATATTTTATATCATGAAAATATTTTTAATAATTCTATTTAATGTTTAATTTTATGTTATTTGTTTCATGGTAGTTGGGATTCAAATGTAACCAAAGAAGTAAAGGTTTTATATTACTATCTCACTTTTTACTCAGATTGTTTATGCTTAAATTTTTGAAAATGAAATTATATTACCTATATCTTAAAAATATTATTTATTTTATTATAATATGGTTATTTATAGAAATTTAAAGTTTTAATTTCATTTTATTCTCTCTGAGTACTCAAAATTCTGAAATAATATATTTGAGGAAAAACAATTTTGTTTCTCTCTTCGATCAAGAATATTTTTCTTCCATATCAATATTTTCTTTAAAATTTTCTCAAGAATGTTTTAAATGTACTATAGTTACTTATTATAGTCATTTTTACCCATGTTTAAATTTTTATAATTTTTTTAAAATAAATCTCATTGTCATTTTCTGAATGTGGTACTTTTTACTGATGGTGTGAAAAAGATATTTTTTTTAACATTTACCACATGAATAAAATTTCCCACCATCAAGAATAATATTTTCCTTGAAGATTAATTTTAAATATTAAAAGTTTATTTTAAATGAAAATGGTTTTCTTGTTACTTTAGAAATTTTAAATATTTTAAATAAGCGATTTCAAAATAAAAGGGTATTTTCATCAACAACTATTTCAGTGATCCTTTAAAGGTATTTCCATATATGATAAAATCAATTAATGTTACTTATGATTCATAGAGAATATGATCTAATGATTCTATACTTATTATTTATCTATATGGTTATTTATTATGATTATGAAATCTTGAAAAAACTAGTTTTATTTTCCACCTGTTAAGTTATAACAAAATGATAATTTTTTTATGATCTTATGGAATACATATGAATAAATTATTATTATATTATGGGTGGGTTCATTAAATCCATCCAATATATTAGGTAATATTTAATGTTTATGAGATAAAAGGGTACATGAGAGTTAATCTCAAGCTTAAAATAGGGTACATGGAAGGTTATCCTATACCCAAAGAGCATAGACAAGTGGTTAGACCAATCCTAACAAGTGATTAATGTATATAAATATACTTATAGAATTATTTATATGGTTATGATTACACTAAAACATTTATACCAATCCCTGTGAATTTTAATTATGATTGTGATATAATCTCATGATCTTTGATTATTATATGAATCATTCCTTATGATCTACTGAAGATTTATGCCATAATTATGATATATTAATTTTTAGGTATGATTATAAAATTATAAGCTCATATTCTCATACCCTTTTTCTCATGCTATTATTAAATATGATCAATGAAAAATGTCTCCCCTATTTACCCTTACCGAGAATATGAGCTCACCCTTTCAAATGTTTCCTCTATTTAGGTTATGAAGAAAGGTGTTAAACATGGTATATATATGAAGTGTAATATGTGAGAAGACATTTGTTGGATATTTGTAATATTCATCATGAAATAAGATGATTATGTATCTAGTATTCAAAGTCACTAAACCATTATTATTCTAGGGAATGTATTGTTATGATATATATCGAATATTCATCTAAAAAAATTTAGTATTCAAGTTTTAATTTCTAGGTAAACTAAGATCCTCTCATGTGTCTCATATTATGAAATTTCTATAATAATGATAGCTATTGGTTGGATAAATTCAAATGATAACAATTTAATATTTGGTTTTCATGTTAATCATGGGTTGTGAAATGGTTTCATATTCCATGCCTTATGAGATAAGAAAATGGTATATGAAATTATTTTAGAACCATGAATCTTATACCCTATGATATGATAATATTGTATGACATGATATGGGATTTTTGACATATCTTATTCAAGATTATACTTTCGCTAAAGACTCACAAACTTTATACCATTTCATGTCATATTATATTATATAGAATAAATTGTAAAATCATATCCAAAACTCATTTTGGATATCTGATTTTTTAAGAAATATATATTCAAATTCACCATGTATAAAATGACATGAAATATTTTGTGAATATCAATCCATAACCCCTTTTTTATTCACTCTAAAACTTTTCTAAAGTATCTCTTTGAGTCAAACTGTATCCTCAATCAGTCAGCAACAAAGTTTGAACGTATGGTCCTTAATAAGATTGAAAAAATATTAATTACTGAATCCATAAATTTTATAAAATATCAAATTATAGAAAAAATAAATTATCTTAACACGACATGATTTTTATATATATTTTCATTTGAAGTAAAAATGAAGTATTTGTTAACTTGTTTTACTTACAACCCTGAGTCCAAATGAAATATGATATACTATACTGGTATAACCTCAACATTACATTAAAGATAAGAATTATAATAAAAAAATTATGAAACAAAATGTTTAATTTTTTTATATAATGTAAATTTACTGATTAATTCATAATAAAAAATACTCAATTTTCAGTAAAGTCATTTATGCTTCAAAAATTTGTCATCTTAAGAAACGATTTTAATTATATTTTGTGTGAGACTGTTAAAATTAATTACTAAATATTTTAGAATTATCTTTCATAAAAAGGTTACAATTTTTGAAATGATAAGTTCAAAATTATCTTAAGGTGAAATTTTTAGATTTTTCTAAAAAGATTAAATTTTCAATGAATAGTAAAAAATGTTGATTTTATAGAAAAATGCCTCTTCCATTCACATATTTACAAAGTCCCATTTTTTTGAAGTTATATTAAAATTTAAATAGTTTTATTTTATTAAAAATAATACCATTAATTTCACTAGTATCAACATTATGCTTAATTTTGGTTTAAAAAAATTATTATACTTAAAAATGCATTTTTCTAGAAGGCCATTTTTCGTCACATTTTGTGGGTTTTTTATTAAATTAATTTCATCCACTTATAAAAATTGAATATGATAAAGTGGAATATATATTTTTAATCATCATTTATATATTTGTTAATTATTATACTTTCATTTTTTTCCATTATGAATAGTAACTTTATAAAAAAGGCACTTACAATAATAAGTGTTAAAGCGTCTTTAAAGGTTTAAAACTAATGTTATAAGAGTAAAAATGACCTAAAATTGTCTAAATAATCATCTATATTAATAGTTTTACACTATAAGACATCTTATTTTAATATTATTCATTTTGGAGCCATTTGTTTGGAATAATATATTAATATATTTTATTTTTAAAAAAATTCAAAGTGTATCCTCCCCATCACTTATAAAAGAACACCCCATATCCTATATTCTCTACACATAAAGAGCCTCGTGTCTTGTCCAATACCTATCCAAATACTTTCCTAAATCCATCCATACATCTTAGATGTCATTTTTTGATCATAATAGCATCCTTTCATGGCTTAAGGTGTAAGCCAAAGTAGGTTTCCCAACAAAGAACTATAAATCTTAACTGATCATTTCAATTTTATTTCAACATCCACCTTCTCAAAACCTATCATGTCATACATAAAATGATTAATTATAATATATTTAAGTTTATCATAATTAAAAATATTTTATATGGTTTATTTTATAAGTAATGTTATGTAAAATTTCATTATTTTTAATAAAAATTACCATTACTAAATTTTTATGGTGTTGTGTAAAGGTAAAAGAAGGTTTTAGAACATCACTTAAGATTAAAAGAATATTTAAATAATATGAATATGGATAAAACCCTTTAGCTATGGGTTTTGTAAGGGTAACCTGTTCTGTATAAGGGTATCAATCCCCTACATATGGGGAACTTCCATTTTTATAAACCGTATTAGGGTTATCATGTTGCATAAGAGTATTGTGTAACGGTACAAAGTCTACGTAAGGGTATCGTGTAAGGGTAAGAATAGTATGTACGGGTCCCAAATAATGGTACAAACTCCTTTAAGGTTCTCACATAAGGGTATCATCTTTCTTAAGGTTCATGTGCAAGGGAAAGATTTATGTTGTGTAAGAGGAACATCATGTTTTTAAAGGATAAGTAAGTGTATATCAAAGTTGCATGAGGGTGATTCCTATGATAAACCATATTTTTAAAAACATTATTTCATTATTTTTTACATAAATATGCACATAATAAAATAAAAAAATATCGATAGTCCTAGTGTATTTGGGTAATTAGGTACATATAAAAATAACTTCAAATAGTGAAACCAAGACACTATTTAAAACTCCCTAACATGTCTTTCAATTTCATCAATATTCTAAAATTGCATGGAATGACCTAGGGATTTACATTATAAAGGGGAAATATATATATATTTGTTAGGGAATAATAAAATCACAACATTATTAAGGCAATACATGTTAGTCAAGAGTGATATCAAGGTGACATAAAAGGGGATGGAAATCATAAACATGAAAAAAGGAATTATATAAGATGAAAAACTCAAGGCAACATAATAATAAATAAAACAACACAAAACATGAAATAATAAGTACAATTCAAGGATAACGACCTAGAAATCACAAAATATTGATATTATGAAAACCTTCCATGCACAATACATGGTATATCATGAGATAAAAACATCACCTAATTTATTAGTGGGCTATATAATTCTAGTCCAACCCATCACATTAAAATCATGTATATGTAATAATGTTCCACATAGATCATACAATATAAGAGCAAATTTAATCACTTTTAATCCTAATATTAAGGAGTGTAGGTTACATACATCGAAGTAAACAATTAATCAATGATAGGTAAATCTATCTGAATAACATTGGGTTTAAATGGGTATGGGTATTCACTGCATAAATGTTTCGAATGGTAAATCACATGATAATTTCATAAATATAAGGAGTGTATATAAAGTTTCATAGAAGGGATTAATGAGTGTTAAATTTGGTATTTAATTAATTTTAAATAGTAAGGATAGTAAATTAGATGTTTAAAAACATATTACAACATGAAAAATTGGAAATCTAAAGGAATAATAGATCAAAAGTACTTGAATAAAGAGGAGGAGAGAATCTATTTACTTTGGTATAGTGAAAACATAGTTAATGGTTATGATTAGTGGGGAAATTGATATATTATTATTATAACATCAATTTTATAGTAAATGGATATTTTTAAATTCATGAAAACATAATCAATTGAAACCTAAAGGCTAGATACAAAGAAATAGCTTGAATTGAAAAGTAGAGAAAGACATCCCTTACCTTGAGAGGGCACTTTTAAAAGCTTGGGAGGAGCTTCTTAAGATATTGGGAAAACCATGGAGGGGATTTATATGGGGATATGGAGATGAAATTTATAATAAATGAGTTTTGAGTGAATAAGAGTTGGAGGTTGGGGTGGGTATTTAGTGAAAAAGAGAGGTAAATTCTTTATTAATTTTTAAACTTAGGTTTTGGACTATATATGATAAAATAATAAAAAAACACAAACCTTACCATGGGTTTTCCCCTAGTTTATTCTAAATAAGAGTGGGTTTTATTATTTTATATTTTTAATAACCTTATTCCTTAAAATAATACCATTGGTTATGTGGAAGCGATTCATATTAATAAATAATTGATTTAAAAAAAATTAAAATATAATATAGGTTTTGAAGGATTTATTAAAATTTTATAAAATTAATAAAATAAATTAAAAAATAAAATATTTAATGGGGAAATCAATTTTGGTTCATGTATTTCCTGTATAGTATTTATTACATCACTTTTGGGTTATTATTATGTCACAATACATATAATATATTTATACATTATTTAATTTTATCTAAAACATCAACTATCGTAAAAATTTATGGAAGATTAACTGTTGGATAATTTTGATATTTTGATTTATGAAATAATATTTATTTTATCAAAATAATTATATTTATTTTATAATTTACACATTTAAATAAAAAATCAACATTTATTGAAAAAATATTGATTTTTACAACCATAACAGTTTTCTGAACCTTATAATCATTATTATATTTGAATTCATTAAATTATATTAGGGGTTTTATATAAATAATTATTATTTAATAATAATATTATATGAAAATAAAATTTATTTAAAAATTATTTATCTTATAAAAATAGCATTTTAATTAAAACCATATATTTTACAAAAATTCAATTTTTTTTCTTAGAATCAAAAACAAATTCTCATCAACTCATATATAATTATATATATAAAGTGATAATGAAAAATAAAAAATAAAATAAATATTTTATTATAAAAGAAAAAATAAATTAATACTACTTGGGTCTAAATACATAACCCCTTATTAAACCATAGTACACCAAAAGGGTAAGGTGTGTGATGGTAGATATTTCTTAGGGGTGGTTCGACATACATGATTTGGGCCATGATCTTGATAAGAATAACGTTCTCTTGTAAAAGGTTTTTTTGTGCTTCCATTTTTGAATTTTTGTTTGGTCTTAGTTAATGTTAATGCCCAATGTTTCCATCTACATAATAATATTTTATAAATGATCTTCTTAGGGAATGATCTTATAGGCCAAGGCCATCGGTTCTTCCATCTATTTCAATTGGAATTTATCATATCCCTTAATATACTAATATTAATAGTCACTATAAAATGACTATATTATCAATTTTTATGATTATTAAGGGCATTTTAAACCTGACATTATATATTTTTAATATTAAAAAATAAAAAAGTAGTTCATGTGTCTTTTATAACTACATTACTTAATAAGGAATTTATTTATTAAAAAATGGAATTTCATTTATAAAAGTTTAGGTTGTTACATTTTTCCCACTTACAGAATTTCACCCTTGAAATTTAATTTCATACAATGAAATATATGTGGGTACTTTTGTTTCATCACCTCTTATGGTTCTTATGCATCCTCCTCAAAGTTGTGGTTCTGCTACATCACTTTGACCAGGTGAGTTGTATTGTTTCATAGAACTTTGTATCTATGATCTAATATCTTCCCAAAATTCTCCTCGTACGAAATATTGTTCCCTAATGGTACCACCTCTATATTTAGTACATGTTGGGGGGTCTAGTATGTACTTCCTCAAGAGGGATACATAGAACACATCATGTAATCGATATAGGTTAGTTGGGAGTGCTAGTTTATAGGACACAAATCAAATGTAATAAAGGATCTCAAATGGGATGTTGTATATTATAATAGCGTTTCATTTCTTCCCAAACCTAAAAACATTCTTCCATGGTGATATAAAAAGAAAAACCTTATCTCTAACTTCAAAAACTCTAGGTCTCATTGATGATTGTATTCATATTTTTTTGACATTGTATGGATTTCATATGATATTGAATAGTTTGAACATCCTCTATTAAATATTGGATAAGATTAGGTACAAAAATATTTTTCTCTCAAATTTCAACCCATTATGTTGGAGTCTGACACATCTAGCCATACGTATCCTTATAAGGTACCCTTTGATTTCCAGAATGGAAACTATTGTTCTATAACTAGGGTAAGGTGCTAATCATAAACTCCTTTTAAATTCATTGAAAATGATCTTAGCATATCCTATACATTTTGAAGGATCAGACTGACTATCCTTATAAGAGTGATAAGTATAATTGAAACTCAGATCTATATAGAGATCTTTCAGAATACTTCTATAGAACTTCATGGTAAACCTTAGATCTCTATAAGATTCATTAAAGAGTTATAGTCTATGAATTATTTCCACTTCCCTTATGTATATCTTAGAGAGTTAGTCAATTGAGAAATATTACATGATAGTAATGAAATAAGATTACTTTTTAAGGTGATTTACTACAACCCAGATGGATTTATCTCCTTTTGATTTCATGGGGATTCATACAATAAAATTCATGGTTATATTTTCCCATTTACATACTGGTATGGAAAATGGTTTCATCATAACCTTAGACTTCTATCATTCAACCTTGACATGTGGGCTTACAATGCATTGAGATAAAAAAAATTTAATATCTATATTCATGTTATCCCACCAAATTATTTGATTTATAACTTTATACTTCATATTTATTCATAGATGAATTGAGTAGGATGATCTATTCAAATCCTACATAATTTACCTCTTCAGTTCTGGTTTTAATGAGATACATATTCGGGTTCTAAACCTTATAAATCTATCATTATAAAAGCTAAACATCAGAATATTCACTATATTTTTCAATAACTCATCATTATCTTTTTGGGTCTCCTTGATCCTCTTAATAATGGATAGTTGAGTAGTTATTTAAGTGAGGTATTATAATGAAACTTTTATTATTCCCATGTAAATATTTTTCATGTCCAAGAAGATTGGATACCTTTGAATCCTCATCATCGATAGGGTCATATGATCCTTTATACTAAGAGAATATCCCACTTCATTTTCCTTCCTAGGATGGTAATATATTGAACAATAATAATCCTTGATAAACTCTAACTACCTTTATTGGCATATATTGATACACTTTTTTGTTAATATATACTTTAGGTTTTTATGATTTTTATATATGGCACACTTTTTCTCATTGATATAATGTCTCCAAATATTTAATGTGAAGACCACTACAAACAATTTTAGATAATGGGTTAGATAGTTATACTCATGAATCTTTAATTAAAAATTGGAATAAGCTATCACTTTTTCATCTTGCATGATTATAAAACCCAAGTCTTTTTTGGACACATCATAATAGATAAAATATCCTTCCACACTAGTGGGTAATATGATTATAGGTGTAGTTATTAGAATCTTATTAAAATCTTTAAATCTCTCATCAAATTCACCAGTATAGAAAAAATTCACACCCTTCCAAGTTATCTTGGTTAGAGGTATTGAAAATCATGATAAGTTTCTCACAAATCAATGATAATACCCAGCTAATCCAAGGAAACTATCAATCTCCATCATAGATATTGGTCTAGGGCATCCTTTAATTGACTCTATTTCAAAGTAACTAGATATATCCATTTTATTATGACAACTTACCCCAAAAATTTTACTTTATCTATTCAAAAACAACATTTACTGTACATCACATATAAATTTTCCTTTATAAGGTCTTTATTACATCCTTCAAATGATACTCATGCTTCACCATTAGATAATAAAATAATCAGTAAAGGCTACCCAATTTTTTTGAGGTAATCCCTAAAGTCTATATTAATTATTTCGATGAAAATAACTTTGGCATTAGTGAGTCCAAATGAAATTACAATGAACACATAGTGCCCATAACTTGTACAAAAAACATTATTATGGATACCCTCCCTCTTCACATTAACTTCAAAATATCCAAACCAAATATCTTACTTAGAAAAATATTGGGATACACATAGATAACTAAAAAAATAATCAATCTATGGTATAGGATAGTTTTTCCTTATTATGATATTATTGAGCTCATGAAAATCAACACAGGGGAACACTAACCTATCCTTATTCTTGAGAAAGATGATTGGATCACCCCATGGTAAATCACTGGAGTGTATAAACCCTTTTTATATATCCTCTTACAATTTATTATTCAACAATTAAATTTAAAGAGTGACCATTCTATATGTAGTGTTGGATATTGGATAATATCTTATTATAATCTTGATTTAGAAATCAATCTCACCGCTTGGAGGAAGATAAGACAATTCTTCAAGAAACACATCAACATATTACCCTACAATGATAATGTCATCTAGGATGATCTTTTCCTTACTCTCAATAATTTTGGATAGATACGATTTCTCATAAGGTAATAATATCCATTATTGAGATGATGATACCTAACGAGATTCATCCTCGTTTTTGTACTTATATAGAATCATAGGGCGTTTTGAGATATAATGGTTAATTTATTTCTCCTATAAATTCATGTTTTCTATATATAATGAAAAAAATACATACCCCTAATAACAAAAAATTTCTCTAAAGTGACCATCACAAGGTTTTCTAGGAAACTTATTATGTAAATATAGATAGGGGATAAGTTATATACTTAAGATGCAATAATTTCCCCATTTTCCATTTTCACGGATATCTCCACTCCCATGTTTTATAGTGATCTAATAAACTTGTGTGATATTAAATAATGTGTATAATTAGAATAAAATAGAACATTCACTATTATTGAATGAATAACTAGTGTACCAATCAACATGACATTATCAGGATCTACCATAACATTTTTGATGGCATAATCTCACCCATGCTCTCTAGGCCTTGGGGGTTGTTTTCATCTGTTATAATTGAAAACACTCATATGAGTGTATTTATTTTCATAGTTTTTTTATTCTTTATAGTTGAAACATTGAGAAGTAGACCGCAGATTGAATAGAGCATTAATTTCTTCCATCACATTGGTGGGTTTCTCTCATCATTATTTTATAGCAATGTGTCCTTCCTTCCCACACTTTATGAATTTATTTTTCCCAATGAAAATTTTTTTTAGATGCTTATTCTCACATTTGTTTACATATGGGATATTATACTTTATTACCTCCATGATATTTCTCTATCGCTTAATCAGAATTAAAATCCATTTTCCACTTCTTAACTCCTGACCCTTGATATTCACTAACTTCAATTTTAACTTTGAGGGCACATTAAAAAATTTACTTATAGATGTCAAGGTATTGAATTTCAAAATCTCTGCATAGACTTATATTTATCCTAGTAAAGAAGTAGTAAAATTTATTTTCATGGATAATGAATATTCTAAAGGAATATCAAACAAATCTTGTAATGTTTTCCTCATACCACCAAATGGATTTTTCATCCCTTTACATGAGTCTATGGAAATCCCTCTCCATTTTTGATTGGATATTATGAGGAAAATATTTATCAAAACACGTTTTGTAGAATTATTTACATTCCATCATTTTGATCACCTAATAAACCTTCATATTTTTGATCAACGTCTACCAATGACAAGATTCTACCTCCACACAATAAACATCCAACATGAGTTTCTTTTTCTCATAACCTTGATTGATAGAGAATATATTTTCAATGGACTTGATCTAATTTTCTATGATTAAGCTATAAAATGATCCACTAAAAGTCTAAGGCCATTGTCACATAAAGGTTTCAATTACAAATTTCTATTTCTTAAGGGGATTTGGGTTTTCTTCTTGATTCATGTTTATGTTTATAACTTGAGTTAATTGATTAATTATTATCATGAATTTTTAGACTCAATATCCCATTAGGTTTGTAATATCATTTGGGAATTTCCAATCACATTAGTTGTAGTCTCAGTTCCTTTAATTTCCATCAATTGACTAAAAAATGGAAAATTATTGATGAGAATTATTAAAATATTAAACAAATCAAAGGGAAACTGTGTACATTTAAGGGATAACTCATAAAAGAAATATATTCCTTAACTTATGAATTTCTATATTTCAATATAAGTTATATATGGTCTATTTTTTTAACATAAACTTTTATGATAATTATTTCCCTTCATAATGATTTGTAAAGATCTTTTGAATTTACCAAATCATATCCCCAAGGAGTGTTAAACTAGTCGTGTATCAAGGCATATTTTTAGTGCACTAGGTGATGATAAAGTCAATGACCAATGTACAATTTTTGGAATTATTTTCCTTATGTATAACTATTATAGATACATATCCACTTGTAGTATTTAGAAATAGATTTTATTTATTTTAATCCACATAATATATAATTTACCATAATTTAGGAATTTTTTAAAATGTTTTATTCTTATCCCTAAGGATTTAACTAAGGTTATCAAATAGTAATACCTAAAAATAAATAGTCCTTGTTATGATAAAACTATAATAGCTGATATATTTTACAGACATTAATACATGATTCACTAAATAAATATAAACATAATACAATCCAAAAAGATAGATATTACTAGTTTATTTTAATAATTAGGTACATAGAACAATAAATTAAAACAATTATGAATTGAAATTATTTAAATCTTCTCAACATGATCTTAAAATTATTTTATTCTTCTAAAGTTTCATAGGATAACTTGGGGATGTATATAAGAAAAGGGTTAGCTATAGATCCCATTTAGGTAATAATGAAAGTATAACATGATGAAGGAAATAAATGTTATTCAAGATTCAGATAAAGGTGACATAAAAGTGGGTGATAATCATAAATATAAACATCAAATTATGATATAACATTCTAACATCATGGAAACATAGAAATGTTGAAGAAACATAAAACATGACATCATAATCCTAAGTTAATTCTAACTACCATGAGATCATAACATTGTGTTCTTAGGATAACCTCCCATGCACCATACATGGTATCTCATGAGATAAAAACATCATGCAACGCATTGGAGTGACATATAATTCCCATATTACAGGTCACATTCAAATCACTTGCATTTAATTATTTCTATATAGATCACACAATATAAGAACACCATTAACGACTTTTAATACAATGATAAATGAGTTGATGTTAAATAAATATAATTTCACAATAAATTTCTGATAGGTACATCTAGGTGAATACCTTTGAGTGGAAATGGGGACGAGTATTCACTGGACAAATTTTTAGTGTGGGAAATCATAGTATAATTTCAGTAGCATAATGAGTGTATAAAAATTTTTCTAGAAGGGTTTAATGAGAGTGAGAGGTAGTTTCTTATGTTGAGTCAATAATCATCCTAATGAATTTTCCATTCCTTTTTGTTTTGAAAATCACAAACACATTTCTTAAGGAAAATTATCTTTCTCTGATAATTAATTTCTTAAGGAAACCTTTCTTTCTCTAAGAAAATTTTTATCCTTATCCTTGGTTTTCAATGTCTTATTTGATGTATTCTTAAACCAATTCTAAACATTATTTTATTATGAAAAAAATTGGATCCGTACCTATATTAGATCCTTAAAGTTTATTACACTCCAATTTCCTCGAAAATTCAGCCTCCGAAATCTCTGAAATTTAGACTTTGAATTTTCTGAAATCCAGACACCGAATTCTCTAAAATTCAGATTTTGAATTCTCTAAAATTCAGACTTTGAATTCTCTAAAATTTAGACTCCAAATTCTATGAAATTTAGACTCCAATTTCTATGAAATCCAGACTCCAAATTCAATGAAATTTAGAATCCAAATTCTCTGAAATTTAGACTCTAAATTCTTTGAAATTTAGACTCTGAATTATTTGTAAATCAGGCTCTGAAATATCATTTCTTCCATACTCTTAAATATCCATAAATTAGATTCTATATTCCTCAAAATTCAGACTTCAAATATCCATTATTCCAAAATATAATTGTTAATATTTTTAGACTCTGATTCCCAATTCCTTAAGAATAAGATTAATTTAATTTACAATAGATATATTATTTCCTTAAATTAACATTTCATTTTATCAGATCCTAAACATTTTAATGTTTCTTAAGTTTAAAAATTTTTTTCTTACATTTTATTATGTTTTTATACATCATAATGTTTCCCATGTTTTATTACCTGAAATGATGTCATACAATCTATTTTTAACTAACTATTGACTGAGTGACACATGCCTATTCCCCTCTTTTATTCAAGGAAAAATATGACCATTGGAAGAGGAAATGGCCATTGGGATTTTCTTAAACAAATACCCCATCCATTTAAAGAATTTAATAATGCGTTGACATGTTGAGAAATGTTATGAAGCGATTTATAGAGAGAGATACTCTCATGCTCTATGCGATCTGTGAACATCTTGTTCAGTCATTAACAACTTGTTCATACTAGTGCTACTTTGATTGTTGCTATGTAAAATTGAGGGCTTTCAGGGATAGGAATATAGAGGTTCCAGCTACCTTAAAAGTTCTAGGACTTTTGGGGATAGTAAGATAGAGGTGCCGACTACCTTAAAGTTCGAGGGCTTGTGGGGATAACAAGGCATATTCTGATATTATTACCAAGGGCTTACCTTAGTGTGGGTAAGACAATATTTATTGAAATTATAAACCAAATAACCTTTATCCATGGTTATTGTATACCATTCTCTTTGGGTAAAAATATTTCCTACTTTTTTACTTGTTCTTATTAGAAGTTTAATTTTTTCTATACTTTGTTAAAGAAAGAATGTATAAATTTATTATAATTTATTTTACATTTATACTATGATAAATATAATTATATATTATTTCAGTTAGAATCTTTCCCTAAGACAAAATTTCTTAATATTTTTTAAGATAATTTTTTTAAGTATAGGTTTTTTATAATTGGACCTAGGCCCTTCGAATTATCCCCTTTCTTAAGAACCAAATAGGCTTTTTGAATTAGCCTTATTTAACTATGTTAAACATAGGTTTCCATAAGGTTTAAATATAACATTAATAAATTTTTTAAACTTATAATTCACCCCCTCTTGTAATTGGGAAACTACATCTATTTTGATCCTACAATTAATATCAGAGCCGGTATCTGAAATACTTATACTTACACATAAGTTTTATTAATCAAGCATTTCTTGCTTAATTTTTCTTTTTTAACATTTTCTTAAATATTTTATTTGTAAAATATGTTTATAGAAATTAGTTTTGGGGAAATGTATTTTCCTTAAAGAATGGAAGGAATGAATGTTGGTTCATTAGACAATTTAAATCTTACTAGAACACCAATTTTATATGGTAATATTATGAGTATTGGAGAGATAGGATGAAGAATTTTGTTTTAAGAACCTGCTTGGATAATTTTTTAATTCTCATTAGTGAATACAAGATACTAGACAAAGAAATCAGATCATTCCCAAATTAGAAAAAACAAGAATATCAACTAAACTATAAGGTATGAAATATACTTTTTTGGTCCATGACCTGGAATATCTACAGTCAAATATATTCTTGTGAAGCTTCCAATATTATATAAAAGAAACTTTAATTTACACAATTTGGAACTTCAAAAGTGATAGAAACTAGAAGAGATATGTCAAGAGATGAATATAATGTTTTTATGTTACCTTATGGAGAACTTGTTTGCAATATGAAAAAAAGATTTATGTCTATCATCAACAATGTTCAATATATGGGTGAGAAAGGACATGATGGTGAGGATATTATGGGAAAGTTAATAGATATAATACAAAATGAGTGTGAATCTAAAAGTAAAACTATTTATGCGAATAGGAAAGTATCTAACATTAATCTTGATGATTTATTTGGAACTATTCTTCCGCATGAAACAAGAATGAAGAGAGATGCTGAGATCAATAAGAAGAAGAATAGTAATGATAGCGCTGATTTCACTACTACATACAAATCCAAGACTCTAGAAAGGGTAACTAGATATAAAGATAAGAAAGTTGTTGTGATATCTGAATCAAGTGACAATGATAAATCTATGAATGAACTAGCCAATCTTTCCTGAATAATGAAAAATATTGTGGGAAATAAATATTTTCAGTACAGATATAAGAAGAAAGATATAAAGTAAAACAAAAAATTATGAAGTAACTTGTTATGAATGAAAAACCATGAGACATATTAGACCTGATTATCCTATGCTAAAGAGAAATGTTATAAAGGATAAGCATTCCAAAAGGAAAAGAAAAAAGTACTACAAATATAAGGATATTAAAGTATTAAAAGATATTGACACCTAGAGTTCCAGTAGTGGTGACTCTTCATATGAATACTCAAAATATGAATCTTCTGGTTAGAAGAATATTGGTCATATAACTGGATTACTTATTAAAAATCATTATCTTGTGAATAAGGTACACAATGTTGAATCTTTAACTAATATTTATTTAATTGGAAATTTTACTAATAAAAAAATATTATGAATCATCAGATGAAGAATCTTCCCCATCAGAAGATAATACCTTACTTTATTTGAAGAAGTTTATGGATTTTATAAATTAATTGAGAATGAGAACTGTAAGGTAAAAAAGAAATTAGAGAAAAAAATTATTGAATTTCTATTTTAAAAGAATAAGTATAAGATCTTTCTAAATATCTTGATAAAAAAAACACTTGTTTTTGAAATTGTCTCTAAAAACCTTAAGGAATATAATTCTAAGAAGGATAAACATTATAAGGATATTGAAAATGTTATTTCTAAGAAATTTTTTTAGAGGTCAACTCAAAACTTATGACTAATGACTATGAGGATAATAATTTAGTTATTAGACTAAAATCTAAAATATTTTCCTCAAAGAAACTTTTATCAAATTTTACTTTGGGAAGGAAATAATTTAATAAAATATATTCACAACTTCATCCTCTTAGGAATAATTCTGTATTTGGTTATACTCATTCAAAACTAGTTTTAGTCATAACTATTTTTCCCCAAAGTGATCATTTTTTAACTAAGTTTCAATGTGGTAGACATTGGGAGAAAAATTATTCTCTAAATAAATCTCAATACTTCGGTTTTCATGAAGCTTATTTTTCTAAGAAAATGCGGATTCATAAGATTTTACTTTCTATAATTTATGGATCTAAAGAAGTTTGTATTCTGAAAGTCTAACTCTTTTATTTTCAAGAAAATAAAGGAAGTACCAACAAAAATATATGGTACATGGATAGTGAATGTTCCTGACACATGACTGGTAACAAAAACTTCTTTGAAAAGATTATCAAGACTAAAGGAAAAAACGCATCTTTCAATGATAATGCTCAGGGAGAAATTATTGGTATAGTTAACATTTTTATTCATGAAAAAGATTTAATTTCTAATGTTTTATTTTTTAGAGGTCTTAAGAACAACCTTATAAGCATAATCCAATTATGTGATGAAGGTTACCTTGTGAATTTTAGGAATGATAAATGCTTAGTACACAATTCCAAGGAAGATTTTATTCTCTCTGCCCATAGGCATGAGAATGTTTATACAGTAAACATAGAAGACCTAAGTAGACAAGATATACCTTGTCCTAGTGCAATGGAAGATCAATATTGGTTATGAAGTAGAAGACTAGGACACTGTAACCTTAGGAACCTATGTAAAATCTCAAAGAAAAGACCTGTTAAGGATATACCAGATCTTAGATTTGATTATTCAAAAGTGTGTGATCCTTGTCAATATGGAAATTAATATAAGTCATGCTTTAAATAAATCAGTGAAGTCACCACATCTGATGCATTACAGCTAGTGAATATGTATCTTTTCAGTCCAATAAAAATAAGAGGTATTAGAGGCAAATACTATGTATTTGTTTAATTTTATGACTACACAATATTTACTTGGGTTTATTTTCTAGCAAAGAAATATGAAGCCTTTTCTTATTTTAAATCTTTTTTAGCCAAAGTTAAAAATGAGAAAAACCTTCTATTGATAACTATTCACAGTGATCATAGAGGATAATTTAAAAATAAATATTTTAAAAATTTTTGTAGTAAAGAAGGCATTACTCATAACTGCTCAGCTTTAAGAAATCCTCAACAAAATGGTGTTGTTGAAAGAAGAAATAAAATTATTCAAGAGATAACTAGAACCACGGTGAGTGAATATTCTATTTCTAAAATTTTTTAGGATGATGTAGTAAATACTACTTATTATACTATAAATTGAGTTTTAATCAAACCCTTTCTTAATAAAACACCTTATGAAATGTGGTCTGGTCGAAAAAATAAATTTTTTTACTTAAATGTTTTTGGAAGGAAAGTATTAATCTCGAATACTAAAGATAACTTATATAAATGCACTCCAAAATAATATGAAAGTATTTTCATAGGCTATTCCACAAATTCTAAGGCTTATAGAGTATTCAAAAAAAATTATTGTACTGTTGAAGAAATAGTGCATGTTAAATTTGATGAAACTGATATTTTGTTTTTAAACAACCCCAACCTATATCTTCAGATGTGTTTTCAAAAACTGATTATCAACCTTTTGTTGAAGTTTCTTTTAATAAGGAAAATACTGAAGAAATTTTTTTTGATGTATTCACCCAGAAGAGTTTTTTACCTTATATTGATGAATAGGTTTTAAAAAACCCAAATTACTTGTTTCTTAAGAATCATCCCAGTGATGGTATCATTGGTGATGTAAATCAACTTGTAAGGACTAAAAGTTATTTATTAAATGAAGTAGAACATCTAGAAATTATTTCCTAATTAGAACCTAAAAACACTGATGAAGCTTTAGGTGATGATGATTGTATTAAAGCTATGTAAGATGAACTAAATGAATTTGAAAGGAACAAAGTCTGAAACTTGGTTGAAAGACCTAAGGAAATTTCTATAATTGGTGTAAAATTGGTCTTTAGGAATAAATGTGATGAAAATGGAATCATTTTAAGAAATAAAAAAATATTAGTTGCTAAAGTCTATAATCAAAAAGAAGGAATAGACAATGAAGAAACCAATGCTCTAGTATCTAGACTTGAATATATTCGTATTTTACTAGACTTTGAAACATTATTCAATTTCAAAAATTTTCAAATGGATATGAATTATGATTTCCTTAACATATATGTTCCAGAGGAATTTTATGTCGAACAACCCCTAGTTTGGAAGACACAAAACATCTTGAACATGTTTTTAAACTTACCAAAGCTTTATATGGACTTAAATAAGCCCCTAGAGTCCGGTATGATAGACTTAAAAGATTTTTGTTACAAAAAAATTATGTGAATGGAACTTCAAATCCAACTCTTTTTATCAATAAATATAATCAAAATGTTTTTATTGTTCAAATTTATGTTTATGCCATTAAATATGGATCCAGTCAGCAATCTTTAACTGATTTGTTTTGCGAATCTCATGAAATATAAGTTTGAATTGAGTATGATGGGTGAGTTAACATTTTTCATTGGTTTTAAAATTTCACAAAAACCAGATGGAACTTTAATATCTCAACATAATTATATTAAATATATTCTTAAGAAGTATGTATATGAAAACACTAAAAGTATAAGTACTCTAATCAGTACATAAAATTCTCTTGATCTTGATGGAGCTGGGAAACCAGTAGATCAAACATCTTTTAGAGGTATGATATGATGTTTATAATACATAACATCTATCCATCCAGAATTAATGTTTTTAGTATTATTATGTGAAATATATCAATATAATCCAAAGGAATCTCATTTAAAATCAGTGAAAAGGATTTTTAATTATATAAAGGGAACCCTGGATTTAAGAATTTTCTATTCTTTTGGAAATGATTTAAAAAAAAGTTTTTTGGATGATTATTTTGGTGGATGTAGAATGGATAGAAAAAGTAAATCTATAAATTTTAATTTCTTTGGAGATTCATTAGTTTCTTGGTCATGAAAAAAGAAACACTTAGTAGCACTTTCCACTGTTAAATCTGAATATATATCAGCTGGAAGTTATTGTTCTTAGGTGTTTTGGATGTAACACACACTTATAGACTGTGACATGAGATTGATAAAACATAGATAATGTGTGACAATACTAGTGCCATTTCCTTAATAAAAAACCTTAAACATCACTCTTGTGAAAAGCTCATATAGATTAGGAATCACTTTCTTAGGGATCACAGACTTAAAAGAGATATCGTTCTTCAGTTTATCAGAACACAAGATCAAATTATTGACATATTTAAAAAATATTTAACCTCCGATAGATTTTAATACATTAAATAAAATTTAAAAATGATAACCATAAGGTAATCATCCATATTAACTTTTTTTGAAACCTATATCCAACATTAATAAAATCCTTTTCATAGGGTGAGTGAATTTTCTTACTCTTTTATATTTCCTGAAATTTTATGATTTCAGAACTTGAATTTGTTCGTCTTAATTTTTTTTTCGGAACCTAAAATTTTATTTCCTTAATAATTATTTGTTCAAAACCCAAAATATACTTTCCTTAATAAAAATTTATGGAACCAATGTTCTTCAAGAAGAACATTATCAATATTAACAATTCCTAATGAGAAATACAAAAGGTATGTTTCCTTACGTAAATCATCATAATTGAATTTTTACTTTTTAGTATTTCTATCTTATTTTAAGGAAAAATTTATCAAATTCACTTTCCTTAAATCCTACCTTTCTTTAAAACCTCAAAAGATCGAGACCTCCAAAATCCTTCTTCAACTTAGATAGAAACCATCATATCAGATCAAGCTAATCTCAACCATTGTATATATTTTGGAATATGAACTATCATTGTGAAGCCTATATAAATGACCCCCTATTCACACCCAACATTGGTTATTCCATTGTTTTTGTGCCGCAGCTCTACCTCCCTTCAAATCAGTAGTTCAATTTTTCTAGGTTTCCTTCCATTCCAAATGTCTCTTGATGTTTTCTCACAAAATTCGATGTACACCAACAAGGAACTAAAGGATTGGTTAATTTTTAGAGAAATACTGGAAGACACAAATTTATTTCTTAAGTTTTATTCTCTGATATCAAAAAGCAGTAAGAATAATGGATGGGAAAGTCTTTTCATTTCCATGCCAAAGAATCAGGATCCGGCTTATCCCGACCTTCTTATAGAGTTTTATGATATAATTAGTTTTTATAAACAAAGAGGAAGAGATATATTTTCTCTCAAGAGATATGGTAAGACTTATTTTTTATGTTATAAAAAAGCTTCTAGTATATTGGATATACCTTATAAAGGAGAGGCTATCTTTTTTTCTCACAATTTTTCATATAAGGAAGGTATTTTTGAGAAGGTAAATGAAATTGAGTTCATTGGACTTAAAGGAGTTAAGTCACCAAAGATCAATCATCATTTAACCAATTTTAGGTTGTTAGCCCTGTGGATGCAAGGATTTATCATTACGAGAAAGGGATACAAGGATTCCATTATTAATTGTGATATCTTCATGATAGATTTATTGGTCAACCTATGAAAGATAAATCTGGTGAAGTGCATCCTTCTAACGATCATCAATATCAATAATGGAACCATTAAGTCTCAGATCATTATGTATCTGACAATATTTTCCAAGATTGTTGTTCTTTGTTTAGAATCTTTAAAAATTACTTATAGCTCAAAACCTAAAGTGTTCAAGATTATGTTGTTGATATTTGATATTCTAAGAAGAATGAAGATTAGTTTTAGTATAAAGTCAGGATAATTCTATGATATTTCTTTTAGTGGGGTCCAAGTGTTGGTCGGAGTGGATACTCAAGAGGGGGGTGAATTGAGTTCCAATTAAAATTTTCTGTTAAAAACAATGTTGATTAAAAAACCCCTATTTCAAAAACAGATTAAACTGTAGTGAATTTATACAGATTATAAAGGTTCAATTAGTTTCTCAAAGATTGATTAGTTCTCAGTTAACTTAATCTTATGATTAAATTAACCTTTGAAACTAACTTACTGGTCTATAATAAATATAAACACTTGCGAGTTTAACTATCAAAGTAGCTTTGAAAATAAATTATATTTCAAAGTAATAGCAGCGGAATATGAAATAAATATGTAGTATGGATAAAGTATGTAGCTACAAACACAGAGAATTAACCAAGAGGTTCAGTCTCAAGCCGAGACTTAGTCCTCTCAAAAGTTTATATAAAAATTATCCACACCCTGGATCGGGGTTAACAACAGTGAACACACTGTCCAGGTCACAAGACCTCTACCACAGTTCTGTGTGGGAAAACAAACAACAACTTAGAGCTGTCCAGGTCTCATATGACCTCTACCACTATCCACAGTGGGAAATGAAGTGTAAAAAGGTTTGATGAGGATTTAAAGATCCTCCAGTGAAAGTACAGGAGTCAGTGTGTGTGTTTAATGCAGCAGATAACACACACTGCCCAAAATGTAAAACAAATGTATCACAGAGCAGAGATGTAGAGTTTAGAAATGGCTCTGGTGATTTCAGTGTAGCTCTGGACTCTTTTGTATTTGATCAGAATTTATTCTGAGTCTTTTTATCGTTTTTGTTTGAGAGGAAGAGTTTCGTATGCTTCAGGCTCAAAAGCAGTGAGATGTAGTCGATGAAGTTATTCAATGTTCTTTTGTATGCACATAACTCTTCTTGATTAGGCTTGATTGAGTATGAGGATCTGTTCTGATTGGTTCTTTCTTCTCTTTATTTTCCTCTGTATATCTTGTGTTCTTCTATCAACTCTATATTTTCTCTTCAGTAGAGTCTTCTTGTATTTATGTCACGTGCTTCGGAAGACAGAAAAATTTTCCTTTCCGCAGGTACGAGGTACGGTTTCCTGACATCCGACAACCTTTATTAATAATTTGACAGAGCATTAAAATATACCTAATATGACCGTTGGTTAGATTAAATAAAGATAAAGATAAAGAAATTCAAACAGTTGTTTATGACTATTGAATAATCAAGTGATCGGTAGGTCATCAGCATTAGTGAGTAATGATCAGTGACTCAGATAGATCAGCATCGGTGAATCAGACTGATCAGCATCAGTCTCTCATCTGATCAGTGAGTCAGTCTGATCGGTGAGTCATTTGATCGGTGGCTCATTTGATCGGTGGCTTATTTGCATCGGTGAGTCATTTGATCAGCATCGGTGAGTCAGTTTGATCAGCATCGGTGAGTCATTTGATCGGTGGCTCATTTGCATCGGTGACTCATTTGCATCGGTGAGTCATTTGCATCGGTGACTCATTTGCATCGGTGACTCATTTGCATCGGTGATTCATTTGATCAGCATCAGTGAGTCAGTTTGATCAGCATCGGTGAGTCATTTGCATCGGTGACTCATTTGCATCAGCATCGGTGAGTCAGTTTGATCAGTGTGACCGTTGTCCTTTGATATTGGATCAGTGCTTCCGATGTCTGTTGAATGGACCGGTGCTTCCGATGTCTGTTGAATGGATCGGTGCTTCTGATGTCTGTTGAATGGATCGGTGCTTCCGATGTCTGTTGAATGGATCAGTGCTTCCGATGTCTGTTGAAATCAGAAGACTTCCAACATACTTTGTAAGTCAATAAGCATAGACAAAAACATGATAACAGATTCATTTACATATTTTAATTAAGTTTATGAGAAATCAAACCAGATTAAGCATTAATGGTATGTGATGATTTGTGATTATTAAAACATCAAACATAGACATGAAATCAACAATCTTCCAGAGGGCTCAACAATCTCCCCCTTTTGATAATCACAAATCTTTATCATTAAATATAAATAATATGATATATCATTAATAAAAACATAATGAGAATTAAACCATAAGAAGAATAAATATAAAGAGATATATAAATCTCCCCCTTAATTTAGATTACCCATATATATTATACAGATTTCTCCCCCTGAGATATATACATCTTTTCTCCCATAAAGTATTCTTGTTCTTCTCCCATAAAGTATGCTTGTTCTTCTCCCCCTTTGGGATAATCAAAAAGGAGGGAAAACAGATAAGAGAAGGTGAAAGTAAAAGCAGTCAGCAGAGAGTAGAGATAAAAAAAATTTGATAAATTACAGATTATTACAAGTAGCACATTGTTCACCCTATCAAAAACAATACACAACTATTTGGTGGGATACAAAGGGGCTTTGCCTTTGTCTTTGGGATCAATAGTGGGTAAGTTTGAAGGATTGGAGACATGCTGGGCTTGGCGAATCTGAAGTGGTGGTAGGACAACTCGGGCAGGTGTAGGAGTAGGTACCACAGAGGGTTGTTGTTGAGAAACAGGAGCTGATGGAGAAGCTTGCTGAGGAACTGGGCTTAACTGAGAGAGAGCTTGAGCAACAGATAGCTGATTTGGAGCTATATCAAGATCACTGAGAGGTTCAGAAGTAGGAAGTACTATGGCAGTGGCCTGCGCATGCAAATAGGGCTTCAAAAGATGAATAAAGTCCTGAATGACTTCTGCTCCATACTTCATAGTTTTTTTCAAAATTATCTTTATTCTCCATGAACTGTGCCAAGGAAGGGACAAAATCTTGCAACTGATGAACTTGAGTTTTGAAGGCCTGAGTGACTGGAGGTAATTTCAGATTCTCTGCCAACACCTTGAAGCTTGCAGTCATCTCATATTTTGTATAAATCTTAGAAAAGTAATTATCAACTTTCTCTTTGATCTCTTGCAGGGATTTCTTAGCATCTGCTGAATATACCAATGCCATCTTATGACTGTTAGCACAGATCTCTTTCATCTTCCTCAAAGATTCTAAGTCAAGAATTTGTCTAACAGCAGCTAACTCATCATTAACAACTTCTCTTAGAGCTTCTATCTCACGGGTAGTGATCTTGGTTACCTTGCCTGTACTGGCTTGGCTAACAATGTGAGTTAACTCAGCTTTCAACTTCCTCAGGTCAGACTTGTTGAGATGTTCAATCAAATTTCTCAAAACTTCCATCATACCAGAGATGGTTGATCGTAATTCTCTTGATAGAGATACCAGGTCGGTGTAAAGATCCTTCATAGTCTGATTCAAAAAGGCTATTTTCCTGCCAATAAGTTCACCAGTATTGGCGAGGTCTGGCTTCACAGCATTAGATACTCTCTATGAGAAGGCTTCCAATGAATTTTCAGAAACTTGTAGAGACACTTGAGTAAGAGCATTAGAAACTTCTTCTCTAACTATGGTTCTCACAGCAGTTAGCAATTCAAACTTAAACTTATCAAGATCATCTTGAGATATTCCTGAACCAGGTAAATTATTATTGGTAGGATCAACAGTAGGAAAAGACCTTGCTTCTCGTGGGAAGTTCCTCTTCACAGCTGCAGCAGATTCTGGCATTGCTTCTTCATCTTCAGAATATTCTAAGCCCAACACAGCATAACCAGGGTAGTCATCCCAAACAGCAGCACACATGGTGTATTTTGGTTTCTCATAGCTTGCTATTCCACTGATTTTTGGTGAATCATCCTTGCCACTGATATGTATTTCTTGTACTGATTGAGGTGATTCCATTTGATCTTCAGAAAGACCATCCACTGGTCTGTTATCACCATCAGCAACAGCCTCAGCTTCATCAGTACGTCCATCATCACTCTTCTCAGAAGCTTCACTGTGATATTCTTCAGTGTCAGAATCTTCTTCATCACCAAGAATTGGTTCTGATTCTGGTAGGGCTAAGGGTGGACTAGAAGGTCCAAATTCTATTCTTCTTTTGGGACTGGCAGTGTCAGGATCACTCCTATCATCAGGAGATGACATACTTCCTTCCTCAGTCGCAGCTTCTTCTTTCTCTTGGGTTTCGGTGCCCTCATCCTTTCCTTCTTCTTTCTCATCATCATCAGAATAAATTGGTTCCTCATTTGGTTTCAAGCCAGGGTCTCTCAAATCCTTTGGCCTCTTGCCATGATCTATGGGATTGTAGGCTTCATACAATTTATCTTCATCTTTAACCCAACACTTCTTCCATGGATTCCAATTTATTTTCATCCTCTTGCAGATCTCTTTGTTGAGACGGAAGGTATGATCTGTTTCATTAACTTCATCATCTTCATCAATACAATCTAGATTCTTGAGCATGGTAGATATCATCTTTGAATAAAACAAGGCAGTGGCTTTCTTGGACGGTTTTATCATTCCAGCTATGTGTACCATCACATATCTACACAAATTGATCTTCTCATGTGTTTTCAGAAGAAACAACAGGAAAACATACTGGTACTTTACAGCAGCAAAATCTCCTCTCCTAGGGCAAAGTTGGTGCTGAATAAACTTGAAAAGAAGTCTGCACTCACCATCTAATTCTGAAGCTGTGATTCTTCGTGACTCTCTGTTTCCTGTCAGAAGCTCCAGAGCTAATTAATAAGAGAAGTAATCAGATGTTGGAGGAATATTCCCAGCATAATCCTCATACCGACCTTCATGAGGTACGTTCAAGCACTCAGCCCACTGCTTAGATGAGAAGGATATTTTCTTTCCTTTTACCACAGACGACATCCGGGCAGCCTACACAACATCTAAAGTGATTTTCAGATTCATATAGAACTCATGTACCAGCTTCGGGTAGTCTATTCGAGTGTTGTCAGAAAACCAATCTATCCATCCTTGCGATTCAAGAACTTGAAGCAACAGTGACTTACTTGACAAAATCCAGGCAGAGTTTACTTCTTTTTCTACAGCAATAATCCGAGTTTCCAGGTTCGGATTTACTGATAGTTGAGAGGTACTACTCGACTCGCCTCGAGCACGCTTTGAAGGTACAGGGCTATCTGGTCCTTTGCTCGGTCTCTTTTTCTTAGCCATTTGAGGATTTTGAGAAGGCAGGAGTTCGAAGGTTCGAAGTAGAGGGGAAGAGAGGTTGAAAGGTTCGGCGGGAAATGAAAGTTCAAAGGTTTAGGGAGGATAAATAGCCGCGTATCATTTATTTTATCATTTAGGGTTCCCATAAAAAGTATAAAAGAAATTGACTAATTAATTACAATATATAAAAAAAATCGGTGTGAAAGATCGGTTTCACAGATCAGTTTCACAGATCAGTTTCACAGATCAGTTTCACAGATCTGTTTCACAGATCAGTTTCACAGATCAGTTTCACAGATCAGTTTCATAGATTAGTTTCACAGATCAGTTTCACAGATCAATCATACACAACTATTGTTTAATAAATTTCATTCTTTCAGAGCATAAAGGCTTTGTGAAGATATCAGCTAATTGATGTTCAGAGCTAATAAATTTCAAAGAAACATCACCTTTTTGATAATGATCTCTTAGAAAGTGATGTCTGACATCAATGTGCTTAGTTCTAGAGTGAGACACAAGGTTCTTAGATATATTTATTGCACTAGTATTATCACATTTGATTGAAACATGTTTAAGATCAAATCCATAATCCAATAGAGTGTGTTTCATCCACAGAATTTGTGCACAGCAACTACCAGCAGCTATGTATTCTGCTTCGGCAGTAGACAATGCAATTGAATTCTGTTTCTTACTACACTATGATACTAGGGATTTTCCAAGAAAATGACATGTTCCTGATGTGCTTTTTCTATCTAACTTACAACCAGAAAAGTCAGCATCTGAATAACTCATTAACTCAAAGGATTGTCCTTTTGGGTAAAACAAACCTAAGTTAACCGTGTGTTTGAGATATTTAAAAATTCTTTTAACAGCAAGCAAATGAGATTCTTTTGGATTAGCTTGAAATATAGCACACATAAATACACTGAACATAATGTCTGGTTGACTAGAGGTAAGATAAAGTAAGCTCCCAATCATACCTCTGTAATTGGTCTGATCCACTGGTTTCCCAGCTTCATCTGTATCCAATTTACAGGTAGTACTCATAGGTGTATCACTTTCCTTAATACTATCCAATCCAAAACGTTTTAAAAGATCTTTTGTATATTTACTTTGATTTAAAATAATCCCATCTTTAGTTTGAAGAATTTGAAAACCAAGAAAATACTTAAGATCTCCCATTAAGATCATTTCAAATTCATTTTGCATAACCTTTGAAAAATCAGTACATAAGGAATTTTTAGAAGATCCAAAAATAATATCATCAACATAGATTTGTACTATTAGTACATCTTTTGAAATACTTTTTATAAAAAGAGTGGGATCAGCTACTCCTTTTGTAAATCCTTTTGAGATAAGAAAGTTTGAAAGCCTTTCATACCAAGCTCTTGGAGCTTGTTTTAAACCATATAAAGCTTTAGAAAGTTTAAAAACATGATTTGGAAAATGAGGATTTAAAAAACCAGGTGGTTGTTCTACAAAAACATCTTCAACAATAAAACCATTTAGAAAAGCACTTTTGACATCCGTTTGATATAGCTTGAAATTCAGATGTGATGCATAGGCAAGTAAGATCCTAATAGCCTCTAATCTAGCTACAGGTGCAAAGGTTTCCTCATAGTCAATTCCTTCTTCTTGATTGTAACCTTGTGCAACTAGCCTAGCTTTATTTCTAATGATGTTTCCTGATTCATCAACTTTGTTTCTAAATACCCATTTTGTGCCTATGGTCAAAGTGTCTTTAGATCTTTCTACTAATTTCCAGACTCCGTTTCTTTCAAATTGATTTAGTTCTTCTTGCATAGACATTACCCAAAACTCATCATTGATAGCATCATTGATATTTTTAGGTTCTGACTGTGAAAGAAAGGCTTGATGTTCAAACTGATTTCTTAGAGAAGCTCTAGTCTGTGTTCCTCTATCTAGATTTCCTACAACAGCATCTAAAGGATGGTTCTTTAGAGTCCTAGATGGTCTTGAAATGATAGGGCTAGAGATTTCAGATTCATCTACAGATTGAGGTTCAACAGAAGCAGGTTCTGGAGAATTTCCAGAGCTGGATGTTTTAACTATAGGTCCATTGTATTTATCATTGAGATTCAAACCAGAGAGATCATCTTCAAGAGAGATTTTAGGTTCATGTGGATCAGTTTCATCAAATTTGATGTGAACAGATTCTTCCACACATTTGGTTCTTTTATTGAAAACTCTATAGGCTTTACTAGAGATAGAGTAACCTAGGAAAATTCCTTCATCACTCTTGGATGCAAATTTGTCAAGATTGTCTCTAGTATTGAGAATGAAGACTTTGCAGCCAAAAACTTTTAAGTAGTTAACCTTAGGTTTCCTATGGTTCCACAACTCATAAGGGGTCCTCTTAAGAACTGGTCTGATCAAAACTCTATTAATGACATAGCAAGCTGTATTAACAACTTCAGCCCAAAAGTAAATAGGCCGTTCATATTCATTGAGCATGGTTCTAGCTATTTCTTGCAAGGTTCTATTCCTTCTCTCTACTACACCATTTTGTTGGGGTGTCCTAGGGGCAGAAAAGTTATGAGTATAGCCATTGTGTGAGCAATAAGATTCAAAATCTTGATTCTCAAACTCACGACCATGATCACTTCTCAAAGTTTTAATCTTAAGTCCACTAAGATTTTCTACATACTTGGAGTATTTAACAAAAGAAGAACAAGATTCACTTTTGTGAGCTAGAAAATATACCCAAGTATATCTAGAAAAATCATCTACAAGAACATAAACATAGTGCTTCCCATTTAAACTAGAAACTCTTGATGGTCCAAACAAATCCATGTGAACCAACTCGAGAGGTTGAGAAGTTGACACTTCTTTCTTTGATTTAAAAGAAACTTTATGTTTCTTTCCTTTTTGACAGGGATTACAAACTTTGTCTGCTGGAAATTAATGTTTGGGTAAGTCTCTAACTAAGTTCTTCCTAGAAAGTTTTCTAAGTGAGTGTACATTGCAGTGTCCTAATCTTCTGTGCCAAAGCCAAGACTCTTTATGAAAATCATTTAAGTAAGGAATATTCTGCTTAGCTAAGGAATCTAAATCAACAGCATAAACATTTTCATTTATTAAAGCAGAAAATACTAAAACATTTTTAGAGTTAAAAACATTGCAAGAATCATTTTTAAATTTCACATAAAAACCATCATAACACAATTGAGAAATTCTTAACAAGTTATATTTAAGTCCATCGACAAATAAAACTTCAGAAACCAAGATTGAATCAGTGTTACCAATCTGGCCTAAGCCGATTATTTTTCCTTTTGAATTATCACCAAAAGTGACAAAGCCTCCATCAACTTTTACTAAGCTCTTGAAACATGAAAAGTATCCTGACATATGTCTTGAACATCCACTGTCTATGTACCATATCTTCTTGTGACATCTCTTCAAGCAGGTCTCCTACAAAACAGATTTAGATGGAAGATGATTTTGGTACCCAGATCTTCTTGGGTCCAGACATGTTAGCCAATAATACTTTAGGTACCCATATTTGTCTAATGAGTCTCATATAATTTGTATAATTAACATTATTTGAAAGATAAACCTTATTAGATCCATAACTATGAATATAACTGGTTGGGGCATATGAAGTTCTAGAATTAACTATCTTCTGTCCAGATTTAGGAATGAATCTAGTTTTGGCAACTTTTCTTTGTCCAGGTTGGTATCCTATACCAGTAGTATATCTAGGTGCAACTTGCTTTCCTAGCATCTGTGTTAGAGTATTCTTTCCATTTGTGAACTTCTCTAAGTCTTTTCTGAGTTGTTCATTAGACAATTTTAGTTCAGTATTCTCTTTAAGAAACTGAGCATTCTTTTCTACTTCTATATCCAGATCAGATTTATACTTAACACTTAAAGCATACTGTTTCTTTAAACCTTTATATTTATCCTTAAGCTCATTACAAGTTTCTTCAAGCATATCACAATATTCAAACAGTTCAGATTTAGACATGTTATCACCTTTAGAATCATCTCCAGAATAATATGAATTTGAAGCAGGAGTTTCTGATGTTACCTCAGAAGTGTTTGTTATAAAACACATGTTGGCTCGATTCCTTTCAGAGTCTGAAGATTCAGCTTCACTTGTGCTGTCTTCTGAAGAACTCCAAGTAGCCTTCATGGATTTCTTGTACTTGTTATCCTTGTATTCATACTTCTTTCTGTATTTCAGCTTTGGACAGTCTGTTTTTATGTGTCCTTTTCTTTTGCATTCATAACAGAAAACTTCATCAGTTCTGTCAGCCTTCTTCCAATCCTTTTTCTATTTTCCTTGTTGGTCATACTTTCCCTTTTAATTTGGTTTCCTAAAGAATTTCTTTTTCCTATAAAACTTTTTGAATCTCCTGGCTATTTGAGCCATCTCAACATCACTATCAGAATCATTCTCACTTTCCTCACTGCTTGAACTTTCATTGATAGCTTGAGGCTTTTCCTTATCCTTATTCTTTGAGGTTGTAGTCTTGAAGGCAATAGATTTCCTTTTAGGTTCATCATCTTCTTCTTTATTTACTTTAAGCTCTTCTTCATACATCATCAGCTTACCAATTAATTCCTTGACAGGCAGTGTTCCAATGTCACAGGATTCTCTAATGGAGATAGAGGTTCCTCTCCATCTTTCAGGTAGACATCTCAAAATTCTCATGATTTGCTCCTTTGCTGGAACATCCTTTCCCAGAGAAGTCATTGTGTTGACAATTTCATTAAACCTGAGATACATATCAGAAATGGGTTCATCAGGCTTCATCTTAAAATTATCATACTTAATAGTATAGGTATTCAATCTCATCTCCTTAACATTAGTTGTTCCTTCATGAGAAACAGCTAAGGTATCCCAAATTTCATATGCAGTTTTACATGCAGAAATTCTATTAAATTCTTCATCTCCTAGAGCACAGTACAGAGCATTCATAGATTTATAATTGTTATTGTAAGCAGTCTTTGTAGGTTCATCCCAAGTAGATCTATCAGTACTGGGAATTTTATATTTAGCTTCAATGACAGTCCAAATATCAAAGCTCATACTTTCTAAGTAAATTTTCATTTTAAGTTTCCACTGAGAATAGTTATTTCCATTAAAGAAAGGTGGCCGGTTAGTAGCAGCACCCTCAAGTCTATTATCCATGATATTAAAAAAAGAATTTTAAAGAGATAAAAATTTAGAAATAACAGAAATTTAATAAATTTAAAATACAACTAAAATCACAGTTGAAAACAGAGTACGGTTAGAAAATATTAACAACCTCTGATACCAAGTGTTGGTCGGAGTGGATACTCAAGAGGGGGGTGAATTGAGTTCCAATTAAAATTTTTTGTTAAAAACAATGTTGATTAAAAAACCCCTATTTCAAAAACAGATTAAACTTTAGTGAATTTATACAGATTATAAAGGTTCAATTAGTTTCTCAAAGATCGATTAGTTCTCAGTTAACTTAATCTTATGATTAAATTAACCTTTGAAACTAACTTACTGGTCTATAATAAATATAAACACTTGCGAGTTTAACTATCAAAGTAGCTTTGAAAATAAATTATATTTCAAAGTAATAGCAGCGGAATATGAAATAAATATGTAGTATGGATAAAGTATGTAGCTACAAACACAGAGAATTAACCAAGAGGTTCAGTCTCAAGCCGAGACTTAGTCCTCTCAAAAGTTTATATAAAAATGATCCACACCCTGGATCGGGGTTAACAACAGTGAACACACTGTCCATGTCACAAAACCTCTACCACAGTTCTGTGTGGGAAAACAAACAACAGGTTAGAGCTGTCCAGGTCTCATACGACATCTACCACTATCCACAGTGGGAAATGAAGTGTAAAAAGGTTTTCTAAGGATTTACAGATCCTCCAGTGAAAGTACAGGAGTCAGTGTGTGTGTTTAATGCAGCAGATAACACACACTGCTCAAAATGTAAAACAAATGTATCACAGAGAAGAGATGTAGAGTTTAGAAATGGCTCTGGTGATTTCAGTGTAGCTCTGGACTCTTTTGTATTTGATCAGAATTTATTCTGAGTCCTTTTCTCGTTTTTGTTTGAGAGGAAGAGTGTCGTATGCTTCAGGCTCAAAACCAGTGAGATGTAGTCGATGAAGTTCTTCAATGTTCTTTTGTATGAACAGAACTCTTCTTGAGTAGGCTTGATTTAGTATGAGGTTCTGTTCTGATTGGTTCTTTATTCTCTTTCTTTTCCTCTGTATATCTTGTGTTATTCTATCAACTCTATCTTTTCTCTTCAGCAGAGTCTTCTTGTATTTATGTCACGTGCTTCGGAAGACAGAAAAAGTTTCCTTTCCGCAGGTACGAGGTACGATTTCCTGACATCCGACAACCTTTATTAATAATTTGACAGAGCATTAAAATATACCTAATATGATCGTTGGTTAGATTAAATAAAGATAAAGATAAAGAAATTCAAACAGTTGTTTATGACTATTGAAGAATCAAGTGATCGGTAGGTCATCAGCATTAGTGAGTAATGATCGGTGACTCAGATAGATCCGCATCGGTGAATCAGACTGATCAGCATCGGTCTGTCATCTGATCAGTGAGTCAGTCTGATCGGTGAGTCATTTGATCGGTGGCTCATTTGATCGGTGGCTTATTTGCATCGGTGAGTCATTTGATCAGCATTAGTGAGTCAGTTTGATCAGCATCGGTGAGTTATTTGATCGGTGGTCATTTGCATCGGTGACTCATTTGCATCGGTGAGTCATTTGCATCGGTGACTCATTTGCATCGGTGAGTCATTTGCATCAGTGAGTCATTTGATCAGCATCAGTGAGTCAGTTTGATCAGCATCGGTGAGTCATTTTCATCAGTGACTCATTTGCATCAGCATCGGTGAGTCAGTTTGTTCAGTGTGACCGTTTTCCTTTGATATTGGATCAGTGCTTCCGATGTCTGTTGAATGGATCGGTGCTTCCGATGTCTGTTGAATGGATCGGTGCTTCCGATGTCTATTGAATGGATCGGTGCTTCCGATGTCTGTTGAATGGATCGATGCTTCCGATGTCTGTTGAAATCAGAAGACTTCCAACATACTTTGTAAGTCAATAAGCATAGACAAAAACATGATAACAGATTCATTTACAGATTGTAATTAAGTTTATGAGAAATCAAACCAGATTAAGCATTAATGGTATGTGATGATTTGTGATTATTAAAACATCAAACATAGACATGAAATCAACAATCTTCCAGAGGGCTCAACACTATCAGTAAGAAAGAAGAAGTAAGAGAAACGTCTAAGAAAAACCCAAAGGAAAGGAATGAACTAGAACCAAAATAGAAAACATCAGTACTAGAATTAGTATCTACTCTACCTAAGATAAAAAAGAAAAAGGAATTTTCTAATGAAGTTGTAGCTAAGTGGAGAGAGTAGAAGATGAAAAAGAAGGAAGGGGATACAATGTTTTGTTTAGACCATTATGAGGAAAATATATTAAAAATTCAAGCAGTTTAAGATCTTGAGAAGAAAGAAAAATAAAATAAGTTAAAAATAAAATGTCAGAAGATGAGATTATCCAATCCTTACTTAATAGTACAGAGAAGGAATCTTAAAAAATCAAAGTACCAAAATCCTTATTCCTAATGCCAGTTAAAATAGAAACTCTGGGAAAGAAAGTTTTAATTCTAGAACCTATAGTTAAAGAAGAATAAATACAGCAAGAATAAGAATAAGAAAAGGATCAATAGGAAGAGGAAAGTGAAGATGTAATAAAAATGGTGGAAGAATATCATGACAAGTAAAGTCCTACTAATAAATTTTCAATCAAAACATACCAAGTTGAATCAACCAAGATAATCTTAAAAGGGAAATATTATGATGCTCAGGATGAGGTTAATAAAACTTTAGATGATGATTGTAGAAATCATGATTTTGTTCATCCTGGAGATGATAAGAAAGTTGATCATAAATTTCGTGAAAATGTTACTGCTGATGATAATAGAATTATTCAAGTTTCTCATAGTGAGAATTATAATCCTAGAGCTAAGAAGGTTATATTTAAAGTTGATTAAGGAAATAAAGTGGTAGTTGATTATCTAAGAAAATATGTGGTTGAAAAATCTAAGAAATATGTTTTTGGAACATCTGAGAGAAAATTAGAAGAGAAAGATATCATTCCCTCACCAACAAGAGAATCAGCTTAAGAATAATCATCTTACATGGGATAAGATTTTATTGTTTAGTCTTTGAAGAATCTAGTGAATAGAATTCCCTTATTCCCAAGTATTTAATCTAGGTTCCAATTGCTTCAACAATCCATCAATCATAAGTCATACAAAAAAATCATTCTCATGAAAAATCTTTCCTAACTTGAAGCATAATTCAAGAATTTTCACATTAATTATGATTCTCATAAAAGATCCTTCAAGGAAATAACCAAATAAAATAAGTTAGTGATTGATGATCTGAGAATAATGGATGATTTTCATGATTTAGTAAATGATACTTTTGATAAGTTAGATGACTTGATCAAGAACCTTACAATAAGTTTTTTAGAGAAGTTGAATCTTGAACAAGTTACCTAGATTCAAGAGGATAGAGACCTGAATGGAAAGATGAATTCAATAGCTATCAATTTGAAAAGGGAAAGAAAACTCAAGGAAGAGTTGGAAGAAAAATTAAAAGAGAAATAATATATGGTAAAGTCTCAAGATGAAATTCTTAAGTCTCAAGAAGAAAGAATCAAAGTTCTTGAAAAGAAAAATCCGGATCAGGATCTAATTCTCAAGAAGTTTGAGAATGGTAAAAAAGTGATAAAGAATTTAAAGGAATCCTTAAGATAGATAATGCTAAATGAAAATAAAGATGATTGATTTTTTAGACTCTGGTCATTTTTTGTATATATATTTGCAACAAATTTTTATTATCATAATATTTTTTTTATCTTTCCATTGTTTTGTATTGTATATTTTTAACCTTTCAATTTCATTTTTTTCTTTCCCTCCATTCCTTTTTAAAAATAAAAAGGAGTATAAAACAGTGTTCAAAATAATATTAATTTAAAAGAATAGAATTCAATAAGAAAGGGGGAGATTAAGTAAGGGGGAGATTAATAAAAAAATATATTCTTAAGAAAGATGAAGTAACTGCTCTAATAAATACAAGAATACAATCCTTAAGGATTTCGAAACCTAAGGGGGAGTTAGATGTATTCATTATGAATCATAAGTAAAGGGAGATAAGTTTTTTATTTTAAAGTTAAAAAGCTAAAACCTTATTTCTTATATTCTTTTTCAAAAAGTTGTTTGTCCTTTCCAAAAAGGGGTAGATTTTTGAGTCAATAAGTATCCTTATGACATTTCCATTCCCTTATGTTTTTAAAATCATAAACCCGTTTCTTAAGGAAAATTATCTTTCACTAAAAATTATTTTCTCAAGGAAAATTTTCATTATCTAAGAAAAGTTTTATCCTTATACTTTGTTTTCAATGTCTTATTTGATGCCTTCTCAAACCAAGTATAAACATTTTTTTTATTAAGACAAAAAATCGGACCCTTACATATCTTAGAGTCCTATAGTTTCTTAGACTCTGATTTCCTCTGAAATTTAGACTCTGAATTCTATAAAATTTAGACTCCTAATTCTCTAAAACTCTAACTCTAGATTCTTTGAAAATAAGACTCTGAATTCTTTGAAATACATACTATGAATTTTATGAAATTCAATCTATGAATTCTATGAAATTAAGACTCTGAATTCTGTTAAATTCAGACTCTAAATTTTATGAAATTCAGACTATGAATTCTCTAAAATTCAGAAACTGAATTCTCTAAAATACAGACTCCAAATTATATAAAATTCAAACTCCAAATTATCTATAAATCATACTACGCACTCACATTTTTCAAGACTCTAAAGTATTTTTAAATTAGATTCTAGATTCTACAGAATTTAGACTCTGAATATCGATTATTTTATAATCCTATTGTTTATATTTTTAGATACTGATTCTCAATTCCTTACAAATCTAATTAAATTCTTTTCTTACAGATATCTCATTTCATTAAATTAACATTTCATTTTATCTGATCCTAAACATGTTAATGTTTACTAATCTTAAAAAAAATTATTAAGTTTTTTTATGTTTCTTATACATGATAATGCTTTCCATGTTTTCTTACATGAAACGATGTCATACAATATATTTTTAACTTACCTTTGGCTAAGTGACATATATTCAGGTCCCTCTAAAATTCAAGTAAAAATATTACCATTAGAGGAGGGGATAACTGTTGGGATTTTCTCCTATAAATAACCCATCCATTTTAATAATTTAATAATGAGTTGATACATTGAGAAATTCTATGAAGTGATTTCTAGAGAGAGACTCTTATGCTTTATGTGATCTATGAATATCTTGTTCAGTCTTGAACAATGTTTTCAGCCTAGAGCTACTCTGATTGTTGCTGTGTATACTTAAGGGCTTATGGGTATAGGAAGACAGAGGTGCCGACTACCATAAAATTTCAATGACTTCCTAGGATAGGAAGAAAGAGGTGTCGAATACTTTAATGTTTGCGGGATTTTAGGGATAACCAGATAAATTCTGATATTCTTATCTAGAGTTTACCCTGGTGTGGGTAAGACCGAATTTCTTGAAAGTAAAAGTTACGGGACCTTTATCCAAGGTTGATGGATACCATTCTCTTTGGGTTAAAAGGTTTCTTACTTGTTTACTTGTTCTTGTTACAAGTTTAATTTTTGTTATATTTTTTTGAAGAAATAAATTATAACTTTCTTATACTTTCTTATACTTGTATACTCTTATAAATAAGATTCTATATGCTTTAAGGTAGAATATTTCCCTAAGATAAACTTTCTTAAGTTTCATTAAGATAAACTTATTTAAGTATAGGTTTTTATAATTGGACCTAGGACTATCCAATTATTCATTTTTTAAGAACCAAAGAGGGTTTGTGAATTAACCTTGTTTAAATTTGTTAAACTTAGGTTTCCTTAATGTTAAAAGCTAACCATAATTTTTTTAAACTCACAATTCACCCACATCTTGTAAATAAACACATAAATCAATTTTAATACTAAATATTATTACATTGAAATCATAAGTAAAATAAATTGTATTTTTTAAAATATATGACAACCTGAAAATTTTGAAATCAAAAGCCATGATATAAAGAAAGTACACAAATAAATAGGAGAAGGAGAGAATCCCCTTACTTCACCATAATAATGGATTAGGTAAAGGGTTTAATGAGAGGATATAAATGGTATATAATTCTTAGAAAATAAATTTTAGATTTAAGTGATATTTATGAAGTCACGAAAACATAATGAATTGATATTTAAATGGATAAATACAAAGAAATTTCTTGAATGGAAAATAAGAGAGTGAAATTCCTTACCTTGAGAGGGAGCTTACAAAATATTTAGAGGATCTTATTAATAGATTGGGAATACCATGGGAGGTACTTTATAGGTATAGGGAGAGTAAATTAATGATAAATGAGTTTTGAGTGAATTGGAGTTGGAGTTTGGGTGGTTATTTATATTAAAATAGAGAGGAATTATTTATTAATTTCTAAACTTATGTTTTGGCCTCTATATGATAACATAATCAAAACCACAAACATTACCATGGTTATTCCCATTTTTTCTACAAAAAAGACTGGTTTTCAATATTATATCATTCTAAGAAACTAAATAATTAAAATAATGCTATTAATGATGTGTGAGTGAGTCATGTTTATAAAGAATTGATTTTGAAACCTTAAAATATAATATTAGTTTTGTAAGATTCATTAAAGGTTTATAAAATTAGTCAAATAACCTAAAATGTAAACTAATTTATATTTTTGATATATTTTTGTATCATGTATTCTATTTATAGTGTTTATTTTACTACTTTTTGGCTATTCTGATGTAATAATACATAACTTATTTTTATATCATATTTAATTTTTAACTAAAAATTAATTATCTCAGAAAATTATGAAAATTTTACCATGGGATAATATTGATATTTTGATTTCAAAAATGATATTAATTTTATCTAAATAATTATCTAAATATGTGAATTTAGATTTCTAAATCAAAATGATCATTTATTGAAAAACAATTATGGTTTTTACATCAATAATACTTTCCCACCCCTTATAAATATTATATCTGACTTCATTAAATTATTTTATCATTTGTTTATAAATAAATACTATTTGTTAATAATATTATATGAAAATAATATTTATTTCAAAATTTATGAATTTATAAAAAATAATGTTTTAATTAAAACCATATATATATTCCAAAAATGTAATTTTGGTTTCTTCGTATCAAAATCTAATTTTTATTGACCCATATAAAATTGTATATATAAAATACTAATTAAAAGGGATAAATATAACTATTATTTTATTATAAAATAAAATATAAAAATTAGTACCACTATAGTATAAATACATAACCTCTTATTACACCAGTGTATTCCCTAAGGGTAATGTGTGTAATAGTGGTGCTTTCTTGGAGTGATTCAGGAAACATAGTTTGGGGAATGATCTTGATAAGTTTGAAATACTCCCATAAATGGTTACATTCACGATTCCACTATTGAATTTTATCTTGTGATTAGTCAAGGGAAATCCCAGTTATTCCATCTCCATCGTAAGCTCTAATAAATGGGCTTCATAGTGTATAATCATACTGGTCGAGACCATCACTTCCTATGTCTGTATCAATTTGAATTTATAAAAAACCTTAATATAATAATATCAATGATCACTATATAAAAACAACATTTTAAGGTATTATGATGCTTAATGTTATTTCAAATCCAACATGCTATATTTTATAACAGCCCCAAAACCAAATTAGTGCATATGTTTTTTATAACTACATTACTTAATAAGGCATTTATTCATTCAAAAATGTAATTTCATTTATAAAATTCAAGGTCATTACACCTCCTAGTTTTTAAAGGATGTTTAAGGGTAGTATGGATCTACATAACAGTAATTATAAACTTAGATACTATGTAAGGGTAAATATTCTTATCGTTACATAGTAGCTATGAGTTTTATAAGAGTAAGCCATGTTACCCTTACACAATTCTGTTTTTTTGGGAAAAAAATAAATAAAACACCATTTTTCTTATCTTCTTCTCAGAAAATGAATTATAGAATTATTTGAGGTTTTTTAAATCTAAGAATCATAAAAATATATTCTGTATAATATTTCAAAGGCTCGGTTTTAAATGTTATTAAACCCTTCACATTTAATATTTAATTAAAATGGATAATTAAGTGGTTTTTTATTTTGGGTTTTTTATGCTACTAAATTCGGAATTTTATTTAAAATATCAAAAACTTTCCACCTTTTTTTCAAGTATCCTCATGGGAGGTTTTATGGCATTCAAAAACCGATGGAAGGAGATCTGATTTCTTTGGTTCATTTTATTTTCTCTGAGTTTTTACAATCTATCCAACTGGTATTTCCTTATGAGATTTTGGGTTTCCCTAATTTCCATGCATGTGTTTCCATACAGTTCCTCCTTCTTGAATTCTTTATTTTTTAAAAAATACATGGATATATATTTCATATTTTTTAATGCATGTCTTATGAATATTGACCTTGATATACGTCATGAATGTTTCTTTAATTCTCATCTCTATGAATTGAACATGGATTGGATAGAGTTTTCATGATCATAATTCCTCTCACTGGTTTATAAATTTAAAAATTCCATGTTAGTTTTAATTTAATTTTCATTATATTTTAAAGAAAGATAGGTGAAAGTGTGGTCTTAACCCCAGATTTGGATTTCTAAATATTAAATTCCCATATTTAATAAAAGTGGTGGACTTATGAAATGTTTTTCATATGATTTGAAATGATTTAATTTTTTATATTACCTATACCCATTTATAAATGATTATTCTCATTTTTTTATAAGATTAGTGTTCTTGGGTGATTTGGAATAAATTATTTTTCATGTGGGAGAAAGGGTTTTGACCCATGTTATAAAATAATTTCACTACTTTTAAATTGTAAAAACTCCTTTGAATGACTTAGGAATTTTTTAGAATAAATTATTTGAATAAATGCATATTTGGTGTTTTTAAAATGACTTCCAAAAGGAAATGATTGTGATAACCCTTTTAAATATTTATTTTTAAATAAATACTGGACTCAAAATTCATGATTCTTGATGGAATAAATAGCACTTTATGATTATCCTCTTGTGATAATCCCTTAATATGATTTATTTTATTCTTGTAATACCCATTGATGGTAGTTGATAAAGGGGTTATTAAATTTGTGGGAGTTTGAGTGTGTGACTGATATGTGAACTGATAATGATTGAAATGTTAATGGCATGATCCCATGTTGATACTAATGGGGTTTTCCTTTTTAATCCTCAAAACTTGATTATCGCACTCACATTATTTTAATATTCATTAGAATCAATATTATTTGATGAGATGACCAATATTTATTATTCTACAGCAGAATCACACCCCATCTAGTGTATCCGTAGAGAATATGAATAAATTCATCAACAGATATACGTCTAGGAAAGTGGGTGTATATGGACTTGGTTTTCCTGAGAACCAAAAAAACATGAAATAAGTCCAACAATAATACACGACTGACTAATTTATTAGATACACTATCATGGAATAAATATCCTATATCAGTTATACCCATGGAATTGTTTTACTTGATACTCGATACAAGACAATGTTGATCGTCACAGCTATGAATTAGAGTTTCCTTTCCTGATTGATTATTATTCATGATTGATACTCTTATTAAGAGGATGAACCAAGACTCTATAGTATTCAATATTGTATATATTGTTGATATCTAGATTTTTTTACTATTTCTCAATTTATTTTACTTTATCTTGTAAAATGGTTTTCAAATATTTTCAGAAAAGGCTATGTTTTTAAATGATGAAATGACATGTTTTCTAGCTTTAGTTTGATAAATGAATTTCAAATGTTTAAATTTATGTTTCAAACCCATCTCTGATGTAAACTAATTCTGATAGATTTATTTTCTTATCCTAAATTGTAAATACTTTTACTCTATTTATTTTACTCATCTTTTATCATATTTAGACTACCTTATGAAGTAACCACAGAGAATATTTGGTGAAATCCCACCATGCTATGTTGTTCTCAACTAGATTGTATAGTTTGGAACTTTTAGCCTTTATATTATTATAAAAGTTTCTCATGTTCTCATCATATTATTTTTCGAGATTGTTCTTGGTTATCCCAGTGTGTGTGATTTGGGTCATAGCGGGTAGTCTTGTACCACTAGGAGGAAAAGTTTGGTTTTTTTTTTCATTTTCGGGTTTCTATCATCAACTAATGACCTAATATGGTTGTATTAATTTATTTATATGATGATGTTTCTATAGTTTAATTTGAATTTGTTTCATATGTTATTGGTTAATTCATTCCAGAAAGATGTTTCTTGAAATACAGGTTCTTATTTCCAGCACATAAGGACTAGGAACGCTCTTTATGTTATTGAATTAGTCTAGATAGTATTTTGGGTCAATTCATTAAAAATAGAATTAAATGATATCTTTCCTTAAAATAAAAAACATTTTCATTCGAATTGATTATGTTATTTGGTGTGAGTCATGGTATAATGGAGGAAATTAATGTGTCATAACTCAATAGATATTTTATAAGTGGGTACTTTATCACCACCTCTTCATGACGATACTTGAGTAACCAGGGAAAGTGGGAACTTGAGTCTTTCTTTTGAGTTATTGGTTACCTGATGATAAATTTGATTTTTATTACTGATGATATTATCTATGATTTTGGGAATCTATTAAACATTTTTGAATTAAAATATAAATATGACTAGATCCAAACTTTTCCTTCGTAGAATAGTAAAATATGATAAACTAGTTTGAATGATCTAAAAGTCAATTATAGAACTGTTGTGAGGATGTTGTATGGTTTACTAGCCCATGTGACCAAACCATGTATATTTATATTATGATTTTGAACTTAGTAACCTAACCATTTTTCTCCAAAATGAATTCACTTGTGTGACTTTAGTTTGAAGGGTTCTTTATTTTAATGGAAATTTTGGGTGTGGTTTGTTTAATGCTCTTATTTTATGATTTCATATTTAAACACATTGGTTATGTTTTTTTAATTCATCAAAACACCAATTTATTTGACTTAAATTATTTTATATGAGTGAATTGAAAAGTTTTTTCAGTTTTAAAAAAGTGTGTTTTTATGAAATATTTGGTTTAGAAAATTAATTTTCAAGGACGTTTTTTTGATATGATAAATTAACGTTTTAAGAAGAAACTTTGGTTTGTAATGGGTTTAAAATGGAAATTATTTTTGAATTTGAAAATGTGATTAATGATTTTGAAAACACGGAAGAATTTATAGGTGATGGTAAAGTAATTTTTGAAACTAAAATGGATTTATATCAAAATTTTACATTTTTAAGAAAATAATAATGTGTTATAAAAAATAAAATTTTGTTCACTTTTAAATTGATGATGTAGTGATAAAGTGGTTTGTTTTTTGTTTGAAATATTTTGGTTGGAATTTATTTTATTCTAGGTTTTGTTTTATGACTAAATTATGAGATTGAGTTTTTTTATTTCTAGAAATGTATCCCATAAATTGCTTCAAGAAAGATATAAAATTATTTTATGGACCTAATCATTGAAATATATTATTACATTTTGAAGAAGTGGCATCCCCAAATGGAAACTCTACCTTGACTCCAAATGGAGTAGTGGATCCAGAGCCACTCCATCCCTTAGACCCCATCCAAATATTCTTGAATTATTTTCCTCCTTCATTTATATGTGAGTGGGTTTCTCCTAAGGTAGTTAGATATATTGAATAAATTTAAGGGATTTAGGTTTTTCTCATGACTCTTGATGCTCTGAATGTCATTTCTATCAACATCTTATTTAATGGACTTGGATATGAAATATGGGAAGTCATGATTCCTTACCATTTAAATGAAATAATTTTGTGGGAATTATTCATGCCAATATTCATTTATTGGAAATATCCCAAGGTAGTGAAGAACGATAAATTTTCTAATTTCTTAGGTTTCAGTTCGGGTATGTTATCAGTTACAAAGTATGCCAAAAAATTATCATGTTTGGTATATTTCTTAACTAATATTGTTCTTGATGATTACTTTAAAGCTATAGATTTTATAAATATTATTTTAATGGACATTTGAACATCTATACTAATATTAAATTCGAACTCTTATCCTGCAGTGCCGGAAAGGGCCTTGTCAGTTGAATCAAAGCTTGAAAAGTGATAAGAAGTGGCTAGATCTTCATATGTTGTTGTCTTAAGTTAATATGTCCATTATTATGGATTATAGAAATTGGTTGAACAAGGATTGTATTCTTAGTGAAATAAGTGGTGTACCATATGTTTCTAGTGTGGAACACCTAGTCATTATAAGAAATAATTTTTTAATGATCATAGATTTTGTAAAAGGTGTGGGAATTTGGGCCACCTTAAGAGGTTTTTTATGTTAGGATACTAAAATGGAAGGTTTTGGTCCAGTATCATCATCTCCTAACCATAGAGAGACATATACTTCTTGATAACAGGGATCAAGCCATAGGCCTTAAAGTGAAGATTTTTATGTAGTAGGGAAACTACCGATTTTGGTTGTTATTGATCTAGTTTATTATTTCTGATATTAGAGTTGAGACTATTCGAGTTTTCAATTTTGTAGTTAATTGGTATTTGGTGACCTTTTTTTGGGTTATATTGTCAACTTCTTTAGTTCCTTCTTAGATATTCTCTTATGGGCCTTAGTTGTGATCAGGATGATGATTTCATTTTCTTAATACTTATATAGTTTTTCCATTTGGATGACCACTTTTGAAGGTTTAGACTTCATCTTGAATGGTTTTAGTCCCTTAAGGTTTATTGTGATTTCCCTATGGTAGGTGTTGGATACCATCCATGTTGGTTATTGTTCCTGTCGTCCTTTTGTTTCTTCCTTGATGGTTAGAGATCAATCTTGAAGTGACAGTTGATCTAATTTTTGAGAGTGTAGTGACCTATTTGTGAACAAGCATTCTTGTTTCATGCTCTTTGTAGATAAACATAGATAGAACAAGGGGTATACTTAGCTAACTATGACTATGCAAATTCTTGAAGGACCAGACACCCAGAGGTTCTAGTGGATTATTTGATTATTCCATAAAGGGGAGAGGTTCAATGTTTAAAATCATATATCACCAATGAGTATATTCCAAAGATATAAATCCTTGTTAGTTCTATGGATTTCTTACAATTAGTTAAAACATAGATGAATTTTTAGAGTGTTGTCTTTTTTAGGGATCATTAAGGTCTTTTGGGTATATTTTTCTATGGGTTTTCAGTTTTGGATCTGGGATGTTTTATGTGAAGTCTCTTATTTTATTTGGAGAAGTATGTCATAGAGAACTTTTTTCCATGCATTACTCCATTTTAGTGAATCATTAAATGGTGGGGAGACCTATTCTAGGTCCCTGGTTCTTCTTGTTCCTCTTAGTTTTATTGAATTTTGTTTAGATACATGTTTTGATATTATATTAATACTTGAGGAAAAATTTTTAGAGAGTATTTTTATGTTTTATAGATCATCCACTTCATTGGTTGACTGTGGGAGTTATTTTAGACTTATTTTTTTTATTTTTAAGACTAGAATATTTTTGTGGGTAAAAATAATTATGGTTAAGATAATTGTTACATCCTCATGTTTATAATAATTAAAATCATTTAATTGGTTTATTGTATAATTCATTTAATGTGAAATTATTTTATTTTCAATTAAAATTACCCTTACTCATGTTTTATGGTGTTTTGTAAAAGTAAAATACGTTTTTAGAACCTTGTGTGAAGGTAAAAACCTTTTTCCATAGGATTTGTAACAGTAAAAACCTTTTTCTATGGGTTGTGTAAGGGTATCCTGTGCTATGTAAGGGCATTGAGCCTCGATGTAAGGGTAAATTACTTTTTTATGTGTTGGTTAAGGGTAAGTGTGCTATGTTAGGGTCTTCTATAAGGGTAATCATGTTTCATAAGGGTCTCACATAATATTATTCAAATTTTTTTGAGTCTCATATATGTTTATTGGCATGTGTAATGTTATCGTGTAGGCATACTTTCATATGTAATGGTCTTTTTTACATGCAATGTTCGGGTTGTATAACGGTAGCCCAAAGCTTTTAAAGCCTGCATATGGGTTGATATGAGTTGTGCAAGGTTACTTCCTAGTTTTAAAGGACTCATAAGGGTAGTATGGATATATTTAATGGTAAGTTTGAAATCATACACTATGTAAGGGTAAAGTTCCTTACTCTTATAAGACAACCATGAGATGCGTAAGGGTAAATCATGTTAACCTTTAATAGTGCTATTTTTGGGAAAAAAATTAATGAGAACCCTATTTTTATTCTCTTATTCTCCAAAATTACATGTAAAGTCATTTCAATGTTTTTCAATGTTTGAAATCATGGAAATCAATTATTTATCCTGTTTCAAAGGATTTAACCCCAATTTTAAATGTTTTCGAAACCCTGTGTATTTAATATTTTATAAAAATAGAGAATTAAATGGTTGTTTTAATATGAGGGTTTTATAATTCTATTCTTGGGGTTTTATTTAAAATATATCAACCTTTTTTGAGCCTCATTTTTTGTATCCTCGTGTTAGGTGTTCTGGTGTTCAACAACTAATAGAAGAAGATCTAGTTTCTTTATTTTGTTTCTTTTTCTTAGAGTTGTTCTTCTATATTTGGATGGTGTTTCCTTATAATTTTTTAGTTTCCATAATTTATAGCTATGTGTATCTATATAGTTACTTTATTTTTTAATTATTATTTTTCTAGAAAAAATCCATATATTTATATTTCATATTTTCTAATACATGTTATATGAATGTTGACCTTGATATACCTCATGAAATTTTATATCATTTTTTTCTATATGAATTGAATATGGAATAGAAAAAATTATCATGATCTTGATTCCTATTACTAATTGATAAATTAATGAATTACATGTTAGTATTAATTTCTTTATATGATATTTTAAATACATATTGGTGAATGTGAGGTGTGAAGACCGGTTTTTGATTTCTAAAAAAGAAATTCCCTTATTTAATAAAATTGGGTTGATTTATAAAATGTTTCTCCCATCATTTTGAATGATTAGATTTTTGATATAGAAAGGACCACTTTTTAACTAATAATTCCCCTTGTTTATAGAATGGTTTTCATTGGTTATTTTGAATAAATGATTTTTTTTTTCATGTGAGAAAAAGGATGTTGTCCCATGATTTAAAATGTTTTTAGGCCTTTTAAATTGTGAAAAATCCTTTGAATGACTTAGGGATGTTTTGAAATAAATTATTGGCTTAAAGTATCTTTTGGAATTTTGAAAATTACTTGTGAAAGGAGGTATTTTTGATTACCCATTTAAATTTTGATATGTAAGTAAAGGCTTGATTTTAAATTGATGATGCTTGATGGCTTAGTTGGAAATTTTTAATGATAATATCTTTTGATAATCGCTTAATATTATTTATTGGATTCTTGTGATTCTTATTAAGGGTATTGATAAAGAGATTATTCACTTAGAGGTACATCAAGGGTGATCTTAAGTTGTGAACTAAGAATGATTTAAATGTAGAGGGGATTATCCCACGTTTATACTGATGGGGGTTACCATTGTAATCCTTGTAACTTGGTAATCTAACTCAAATTCTATAAATAGTCATGGGAACCTAGACAACTAGATGTGAAAACCTTTATTTATGATTCTATAGAAGAATCACACACCGTATAGTGGATCTATCGATAATATGATGAAATTTAGCTATGAATGTGTGGCTAAAAAATTATGTGTGCATCGACCTAGTTTAAAAACCATTCTGATGTTTTGTTTTCAACAAAGTTTTATAATTTTTTAATAAAAATCTTTTTTAAAGGAATATTTTCGAAAAACATATGAAAGTTAATGAATATTAAAATCTAAACACAAAGGGGGAGAAAAGTTTTATCCTTTAGAAAGTTGTTTTCCTAAAACAATTTTTGGGACACATGTTTTTATACTGAGTAGTACCAGATTAAAAAGGTGTAAGGAATATGGAAGATGGAAGTTATAAAATGTTTTTAACCAAACACACCATCAGACACAGATTCATCATGATGAAGTTAAAGATCTATCATACATGATGTTTTTTAGAAGGAAGTTCCTTTGAATGAAATTCATAATTTTTTTGGAGAGGTTGAATTAAGATAGTGATGTTAGGAGTTAGAAAGTTATAAAAATTTACAACCAAAAGTCAAAATATTATTTTCTAGTTTTTAATTCTCATATATAATAAGTTTTTTTGTAACAATTGTTATATAAGACTTATGAAAAAAGGGGGAGAATAGGTGAAACCAATCATACTGATTTTTGGATGTAAAGAAATAAAGTGATAAAAGTAAGGGATGTCGTAATACATTCCCATGAAACAAAGAAGACAATTTTCTAATTTTAAAGTTCTCTTAAATCATAAAAACTCTCCTAAAAAAATATTTTGAATAAATGGATGAATTAGAAAGATTATCTCAATTATATAGATCAAGAAGTTTTCATCAAATCTAGAAGTACTAGATACAGAAGTCGTTTGAAGTCTAAATGAGTAATAGCTGATAAGTTTTAAATAATTTCAAAGTTTTTAGATGGAGTCACCATTGGATACTTTCCATAGTAATTTGAAATCCATCATAATGGAAAATCCATTATAATGGGAAATCCATCGTGTTGGGAAATTCCATCTTAATGAAGTTCTATCAGACTGATTCCCAGGAGGAAAGTCAAATGAAATAACTCTGTGGTGGAAATTCATTCAAACTAAATACGAGGTGGAAAGTTAATCGAACTAACTTTGAGGGGGAAAGTAAAATCCGACTGAGTTTATATTTGAAATTCAGATCATAATGACTAGTGGAAGAAAGTAAAATCATAATGAGAAGAGGAAGAATGTCCTATCATAATGGGAAGAGGAATAAAGCCGCATCGTAATGAACTAAGGAAGTTCTATTATACTGAAGAAAATTTGGGAAGTTAGAGAAGGATGATTTATAAGAATACTTAAGATGATTCAAATCTTTATAAGGGTTAAAGTAGTCAAAGTTGAAGTTTAAATTTGAGATTTTTTAGATATTTGAAATTTGAGTAAGCAGGAAACGTTTTTATATTTTCCATATTTTTTAGGGTATTCCTATAAATAGAAGCACAATACATTCATAATTTTCAAATTTTTCATGTTAGAAGAAGAGGAAGATCACAAAAAAATTCATGTTAAAGTTATCTTGTTGATTCTATCATATTGAATTCATTTGGATGACTCCATCGAACCCAAACCGACCGGACATAGATAATTAGACCCATCCACATAAAACTAAGGATTATAGAAAAAGAATTTGTGGAGTAGTTTGAAGAAAGTATTTTTTTTTGTATCAATGGTTTATTAAAAAACTTTGTAAACTGATGGGAGTTAGTATAACCATTCATATCATGAGATAGAAGGTGTTTAACGGCATTTGGCACAAGTTGTATTCACTTCTTTATTATAGTGAATTTACATAGACCCAAGAGAGTGGAAATGGAAAGGATGTAGGTTCTCAAACAAAAAATCATTTTAATTCTCTCATTCTTTACTTACTTTCCTACTTTCTTCAAGCATGAGTATTTACTAAAAGGGCATAAAGATATAAACTTTTAAACATTATAGGGTTAAGTTTTTTAAAAGTATCCAAACTTAAAAAAGGAAACAACTGATTCACCCCTTCTCAATTGTTATTTGATCCTTTTGAACTTCAATTGGTATCAGAGAGAAGGTTTCCTTTTTGAATCCTTATCATGGATAATATCAATTTTTTCAATAGTAGATTAATTCCTATATTTTATGGAAACAATTACTATGGACGAGAAAATAGGATGATTCATTTTCTCTTATATCTTGGCCTAGATGTTTTTGATGCTTCTACAATTGGTTTTCCACTTATTGAGAAATATTCTCCTATGAAATTTTATGATATGATAAATATAGAATTTCATAGAAAGGATAAAAATTATATCCTTATGTCATTATCATAAAATGTTTTTAGGAAGTTTATGGGTCTAAAAACATCAAATAGTATGTGGGACAAGCTATAAAGTATTTTTAAAGGGGATAATATAGTGAAGGAAGAAAATATACAAATATGGTGTAGTAATTTTGAAGATGTAATAATTAGATATGATGAAACTATTGATGAATAATTAACCAGAGCTGTAACGCCCCGACCCCAGTTACCCAGAGTCAGTGCATTATTACATAAAATTGGCATAATCACAAGAAAGATCAAGTCTTGAAAGAATGATTAGTTTAGTAGCCTTGGAATAACTAGATACATTAATAAGGTTTACATTACATCATAAAATGAAAACTACAACAACATCTTTTCTTCATAGTGCACACTCATATCCCCACATACTATCCCTGCAGGTCATTCATAAATTACTTCTTCACATCCTGGAAAAAATAAAACATTGAATGGGGTGAGCTTAAATTCTCAGTAAGGATAACAATATAGCAGAAACTTTCATAAATAAGAATAAACATTTAAGGCAATGTATAACTAAAACAAAAGCCTTTTAATCTTGAACTTCAACATAGTATGGAAAAAATGAAATAATTCCATTTTCATATTCACATGGATATTCTACTAATCAAATAATCACATGAAATATCAATAACCACTTTCATAATGATGGAATGCATAATGCCAGACTATTATAACCACATAGCCAAGGCCTCGTGCCAAGACTACAAATAAGATTTTGCCAAGGCCTTATGCCAAGACACTAGTTTGTCTCATGAGACCTACCGATGCATCGAGGAGTTATAGCAGGCTCCACCCATCACTTACTAAGTCCAATGAATTCCTCATATGAAAAGTTTTAAACATAACATAAACATTCATATTAAAACTAGCATACGAAATGCCAATACTTTATTCACAAACCATGAATGGTATAAAAATAGCACATCCACAGTCAAAAATAACTCATTTGATACAATATAGAAGACTGTATTGTATCATATTAACCTCAATCGATAATGATGAAGGATATTTACATAGATGAAAATAATCATCAGAATAATTAGAGTGAAATATCCCCCTTTTTCTTGAAATCATTTAAAAGTCACACTATTTGTCAAGAATACATTTAAAATAGATTTTAGAATCAAAGTGTCCCATACCACTTTGAAACTTTTAAAAGGAGTTTTAGTTTTAAAACTTTAATGTCCATATAAATAAATCCTTTAAACCATTTTTAAAACATGGACATTAATGATAAATATTTTGAAGAATAAGTCTTTAAAACATTTAAAAATGGTATTTTAGTTAGAGTTTCTAACCAAAAGAGAGAAACTTGAATACAAATAATTGAGGTAATCAAAACTTTGTAATATCATGAGAATAAAGGGATTCATGATATACTATGTCAAAGTACATTATATACACCATATAAAAGTGATTTGGTGTATAACAACAAAGAAGTCTCAATGGAATGTAAATTGAGATGAAATCTCTCAAAAAGGCTGTATCCTTAGGTTAAGGATAAATCAAGGACATAGTTATGTGTGAAAAATATAAATACACTAAATATTATTGGATATTCAGTGTAAAACAATCAAAGGACATTCACACATAATCTTGTAAAAACAACACCAATGAATTGGATGTTTAACTCAACAAATGGAGAATGAGTTAAAATTACTCTTATCAAATTCATATCGATGACTTGAGAAATTTTCAATGGAGTGATTATGTGTATCAAAAGTATATCCAAAGAAAAGGGTAGTGGAAATTATGACATAAGCAAATGAATAGTTATTCCACACATAATCTCAGAGTAAAATAATCAATGAAGTTTGCGTAAAGCCGAATGAGTGGAAATTGAAATTTCAAATTCCCTTATCGATTTGGTAACTTATGAAACATGCACCCATGAAAGAAGGATCATAAAACAATGATGTAAATACCCATAAATTAAAGTATATTACACAATTAATACAATCATGGGTAGTACACATACACCACATGCAATAAATAAGTGGTGAACAATGGAATTCTCACGAAATTAAGAGTGAGATAAGAAACCCCTTACTTTGTATGTTTTCCTTGGTCTAAGGTAGTTTAACCTCCTGTATAAAGGTTAAATAATTGTTATTTAATTATAAAATAATCATTTACATTAATATGATATCATATATGATCTTTTAACATTGATTTGTTAATAATATCTTAGTATTATCGTCATTTCGGGTGTTAACTTACTCGTTTCCATTTATATTCTTTGTTACGCAAGTCGTGTTTGTTATGGATAGGTTTTATCTTTTTCATATCCAGAATTATATCAAGTCCTTAAACATTATTTTTAAATAATAAAATGATAATTATACTTGAATGGATTCGATGGAGAATGAATATCATCGCTTTCGTGGAGACGGTAGTCCGTACGTACGCACGAGCGACAATATCATTATTTTGATGTTAAAATAATATATAATTGGATGTTATATAATATGGAAAGAATAATTATCATGTTATATTTATTATTTACATGAATTACACATCATTATTATACCCATCCAAATAATAATTTATTGAATGACAATTACACCACGATGTGGAGACGGTAAGCCGTACGTACGCACGTATGGTGACATGTCATTCAAAGGATGGATAAAATACTGAATATGGTTGTACCATATTTATAATAATATTATAGTATATATGAGATACTGGATTAATTATTTTAGAATATAAATAACAAAGAAATAAGAAGTTGAAGAAGAAAGGAACTTGAAAGAGGGTGGTGAAAACATTACCTCCTCTTCGGGTTCTTCCTTTTGATTTGATCAAAAGGGCTCCTTAGGATGGATTTATGATCCAACTAAGGCCTCTAGGTTGTAGTGAGGGAAGTTGAGAGAGTATTTGGGCAGATTTTGGATGAGCCAAAAGTCTTTTAAGGTGTGAATTAATGAGAAGGGGGAGTTCCCTTTTATAAGAAGGGTAAGGGGAACCTTTGGAAAAGCTAGAAATATTATTTTATAATAAATTCATATTCGGTTTCTAATGGCTATAAAGTGGATTATTTAAAGGTTAATGTAGGTATAGGTCTCAAACCACTCAACCAATAGAATTTAGACTGGTTTGGGTCATTATATTAACCTTATCTTTAAGTATTAACTCTTAGTTAATTAGTTTCACTTTTACAATGTCTCTTTGTATTTTTATATTATATGGTTAATAAACTTACTATATACATCCAAGAGACCCCAAAGTGGTCCATTAATGATACACCTATCATGATATAAGTATCTTGGCCGAATATTAGATTTTTAGGAATTTAATATCAATTAATAATATAATATTTGTTTTAAAAACTCTTTTATGTAAATTTTGACACTATTCAATAATTGATTTTTGTAAAAATCATAACAGAATGATTACTTCGAAAAATGTTACTTAAATCATTCCTAACATGTCCTATTAACCTATAAAATTAGTGTAATTCATAAAAAGTCTCAAATTATATTTATTTGGGTATCTACAATATCAATCATTTTAATTTTTCACTATAATGGTAATTACTGTATCACAATTGTGTCATAAATAAATTAAATTATTTAATGTATACAAATTATAAATAAAATATCATTATGTAGGAAATCATTTTAGATTTCTAATGAATATTTACGATTGAATTTATCTTATGTATATCCCTATATTAAAAATGTTTTAGTAAATAAAATTTGATTTTAACTCTTTTAACTCTTCTTTGAATTAAATAATAATAAATGTCCTAATCTAATCCAAGTGGACCTAAATGATAATATTTTATTTCTAAGGTTGTTTTTGGTCGAGATAGACTTGTCCAATAGAATTAGGACATTTTTTAGGGTAATATTAGTATCATTTTTAACCTTAATTACCCTATTAACTTTTAATTGTGGTAAATAAAAGTAAAAAGTTACTATTCACAAAAAATTATTTCCATCTCATTGAACTACATTTTACTCCATGATATTAAGCGTGTATCTCGGATTTTTGAAATTCCACTCATAGAAGCGGTAAAATTAAGTAATATGAAAAATTTAGTTTTTTAACTACCACTTAGTGGTTTCACTATTCATCAAAAATTGAAGTTTTTCAGAACAATGCCAAAATTTCACCCTAAGCTATAATTGATATTCCAAATTCAAAAATTATGTCTATTTTAAAAAATTCCAAACATATAAGTTGCATTAATTAATTTTATAATTAATTCCCACTGTCACAACAAATAGCGTGTTTTTAAAAAACAATATATATCCAAAGATTGAGAATTGTTTTTATCCAATTTCAAAGTGAAATTAATTTTAATGAACACCATTGGATAAAAAGGTAAAAATATATTCTAATTATAATTTAAAACCACTAAAATTCATAATTTATCACTATTAATTATTTTGATTAAAAAAGTTGTTTTTAATTAAAATTTAGTAATTTTCACTATTCATCAAAATATTAATATATCCGAAAAGCACCAAAATTTCACCTTAGGATAAATTTGATACTCCAAATCCAAAAATGAAGTCCATTTTGAGAGATAAAATTTCTAAAATTTTAAAAGTAGGTATTACTATTCATAACGGCTAGTTTGATTGGTTGTGGTGTGTTAGAATCTCGAAGTTGCGTACAATGCACGCCATTGCATTATTCAAAGGGAAACATACAGTGGAAGCTTGGGGTGTTACAAGAGCTAATGAAATTGTGTGCAACATCATAGGATTTAGAGAAGTTTTAGAAGATTCTACAATAGCGAAGAAACATATGGGAAACTTTCCAGTTAGGTTTGATTCTAAAATTTCTTCTTTATAAGATAAATTTTATTTATCCCTTAATAAATTGGATAAATTTATTATTTCTTAGGAAATTTGGAAATCAAAAATTTTCAAAAATAAGATAAACGCTGAAATGGATTTTAAAACTTTGAGAAAGAAAAAAAATAATGTTGTTGGAGATGTAAGTCCTTTTGATTCTGAAGATAAGGAGGATGGTGAGTTTATTGATAAAATCATGTCATTTATCTCTATGAACTATAGAATATAAATATGAATGTATGGAGGGAAAATTATGCTCAAATGTTTTGAGTGTGTTGGAATCAAAAACATTGTGATAAATTTTAGAATGAAGAAATTTCGTGAGTATTGAGAAAATTTTGATGAAATAACTTGATAAAATAAGTGGAAAAAAAGTTCTAAAGAAGAAAATTCATCTAAAAAACATAATAAGTATTCTACTAGAAACAAAATATGTATATTTTGTTTGAAATTTATCTTAGACTTAACTAAAAACAATTATTTTTAAGGTGAATGTTTATAAGAATTAAAAACCTTCATTGAAAAGTTTGATAAAATAATAGATTCCTCTGATAGTGAATAATGTTGTGAAGAATCATATAGAGAATATTAAATCATAACAAAACTTTCTTCATGTATTGGAAAAAATAGAACTCTCAAGAAATAAATCAAAGTTATGAATAAATACTTTGAGGAAGTTTCTGAAGGATGAAAAGATGTCATCAAGTAGGAGGAAGAATATATTCTAAAGACTTTAGTTACAAACATAGAATTAATGATCAGGGAAATATGGTTGAAGATATTAGTAAGAATCCTACAGTTAAGGAATAATAATTTAATAAGTTTTAGTTAAAAAAATTTGAGTTTTAAAGTACCATGAGTAAGATTAATGGAAATTAAAAAAAACATCAGAACTAAAAGATGAGACTTCTAAAGTTGTTGAGAAAGCTCAGATCAAGAATCGGGTGAATTCCTCACCCTCCCTCAAAAAATAATGTTTCATCAAATTTCTATAATATTTCCGGTGATAAGTAAAGTACAGGAAAATCATTGTTTGATAATGGGTGTGAGAAACCTATCAAATCCCAAAAAGTTGAAAACCTATTCTATAGAAATGATGGTTCACACCCAGAATATTTTATAACATAAAGAATTGATCAACCTCAATAAAGTTTCTAAAGATTAAGATCTTACTTCAATAAAAAATATAAATTTTATGGTTATTATTGGTTTTATGTAATCTATGGGCGTAAGGATTATAATTTCTTGAATAACATATCGCTTCTTAGAGTAATGTTTGAACAAAGTGGAAGTAGTGAAAGTAGAATGAGTAACTTTCCAAACACTCATGGAGCTAGAAAAGAAAAATCTCAAGATGTTATAAATTTTTGAACAAAAAATAAAATTTGAATGTTTGAAATAATTTTGTTGAATATTTGATCATCCAGATCATTATGCTGAAAAATTTATAAAAATAATTCTGGAACAAGTTTCTCATAGGAGAAAAGAAAAGGAGGCTGGAAAGAAGAAATTTTAGGAAATAGATTTTTTTGAGACTTCCTTGAAATCAAGTAAAAGGGGAAAACCATGTATACTTATTAGTGGTTATTATTTATACATGATAGGTGTTTTAAAAATATTGAAACATATTAAAAATTATTATGGAGGTTTTTTTAATTTTGGGAATGATAGTTCCTTAAATATCAGAAGAATCAGAATGACTGAGATTGAAGCATAAAAGTTGAAATTCAATGAATTTTTATTCTTTGATTGCTAAAAAATAATTTAATTAGTGTAAGTCAACTATGTAATGATATAAAAGAATTGAGTTTCATAAAATATTCTTGCATCATCTGTAGTTTGAATGATGAAAAAGTTATCATAAAATGATAATGAACTAGTTGAAATCTTTTTTAAGTTAGAGAACTTCCCAAATCATGTCATATTAGTGATAAAGATGAGAATATATTGTGGTACCAAAGACTTTTCCAACTTGGGATAAAAAACACGAACAAAATTTATAATGTTGATGTTATATGAAATTTTCTAGAATTGAAAATAAGAGAGGAAAGTTTTTGTTATTTGTCTGAAAGGGAATATGACTAATAAAAGTTATAAGAATGTTGAGATTAAGTCTACCAGGACTCTTGAACTTATTCCGATTTATGTGGTAAAATGTGGAATAAATCAATAAAAATAGATTTATACTTTATCAGTTTTATTGATTATTTCAATCCGATGTAAAACATCATGTTTATTAAAAACAAGTCAAAGGTTGTGGAAATGTTAAATTTGTTCAGAAAATAAGTTTAGAATGAAATTGGAGTTTATATAAAGAAGTAATGAATAGATAACTGAATTTTTTTTAACTTGTAGTATTTTTGAAACATATATGAGAAATCATGGAATCAAACCTCAATATAGTGATCCATAAAACCCATGAAAAAATATAGTAATATAAAGGAAAAATAGAAGTTTGGTGGGAATGGGAAGGATCATGTTAGCAGAATACAAAACATCAAAGTTCCATTGGTGATAAGTTGTTTGTAAAACTGTACATGTTCAGAGTAGATTTTATTAATTATAGAACCCAAAATGGCTTCTTATAAAATGTGTTATAACAAAAAAACTTAATTGAATTAACTTAGAGTTTTTGTAAGTCCATGTTTACTTAAAATAAAAAATCAGGATCTGGTAAAGTTTGCTGAAAATGTTAAGAAAAGAACTTTTATGGGTTATTCAATTAATGTAAGAAGTTTAAAGTTCTAGAAAAAATATTTAAAAAAGTAGGTTTAATCATATAATCTGGAAGTTATTGAAAATAAAAATTCTTTAAAAAACATTACTAGGTATGTTGAGGAAGAGAAACTGAAACATTCCCATAAAAATAAATGTGAGAAGAGTAATATGCATAAATATTTAAATGAATTGTGTGACGAGGAAAGAGAAGATGGAAGAGGAACTTTGAAATTCCATACATAAAAAAAATATTTTGATACCAAAAATATTATCGGGAATCAGAAGCCTCCAGTATAGACCCGGAGAAATCAAAAATTATAAAATCAAACATCACTTATCTCAATAGTTGATCTGGAATCAGTTTCAGAAGCTATTCAACATAAATAATCGGTGGATGCTAAGAATGAATAGTTGGATCAAATTGAGAAACATTAAACATGGGATCTTGTTTCATGTCCAAAAGGTAAATATTTTACCAGAACAAAATGGGTTTTAAAAAACAAGTTGAATGAATATGTGGAAGTTTCAAAGAAAAAAGCCATACATGTTTGTAAAGGATATGTATAGGTGGAAGGTTTAGATTTTGATGAAATACTTTTCCCTATTTCAAGGTTTGAAACTATTTTTTTTTAAAAGTGGATTCTCATCTAAATTAAAATGTTTATCATATGGATGTAAAGTCATCATTTCTCAATGGAGAAATGAAAGAAGAAGTTTACATTTAATAAATTTGTGGGTTTCTTCTTGAAGAGGATGAAAACAAAGTTTATAGATTGAATAAATATTTTTTTGGGATAAAACAATATCCAAGTGTATTTAATTATATTCTTACAAATTTCTTGATAATGTTGAATTTTTCTAATGGAAAAGTTGATAGCAGCTTATATGGGAAATATTTTGAATCCAAAACTCTAATTATAATTATGTATGAGGATGATATAATTATTTCTAGGGATAGAGAATATTTTTGTAAAACACATGTTTATGAAATGAAAAGGAACTTTTAGATTTTAGTTTTAGGAGAATTAACATTCCTTCTTATTTTACAAGTTCAACAAGAAGAAAAATAAATTTTCCTATCACAAGAAAAGCATGTCGATGAATTGTTACAAAATTTTGGCATGGAAGAATGAAAATAAATTTTCACTCTTATCCCAGTGGGGATGAATTTGAGTAAAGATGAGTCTAATAAAAGTGTAAATCATAAATACTTATAAAAGATGATATGAAGTCTAATTTACCTTACAGCCTCAAGGTTAGATATTTCTTGTTCTGTGACTTTGGTTTCCATGTATCATATTAATCCGAAAGAATCACATATGTTGAGAGAGAAGAGAATTTTGAGCTTCATCAAAGGAAAAAATTATGATGGGTTGTTATACCAAATAAATTTTGTGTTGATGTTTCATGGTTATACTAATGCCGATTGAGATATAGATTGAAATAATATAAAATCAACATATAGATGTATATTTTTCTTGGGTGAATGTTGTGTGAGTTGGAATAGTAAGAAACAAAGTTCATTAACTTTGAGCATAGTGGAATAAGAATATATTGCAGCTACCTAGGCTTGTACTTAGATGTTGTGGATGAATGTTCAACCAGAATATTTGAAAGTAAAAGTTTATAAACCATTGAAGATTATTTGTGATAATCAGAGTGTAAATTGTAACATCCCAGTTCTGAAAGCCTCCCAAAGGTGCCTCGCACCCAGTTGGTCAAATGGCCTCAAGCGCATTTACCCAAATTCTAGAGGCTGCCGACTAGAAGCGAGGGACTAAGGTGTGATTATGGGGAAACAATGCCGTAATTGGCAGAGTAACATAGCAGAAATAAATAGATAACAATAGAGGAAGTAGTAACAATACCATACAACAATAAACCATGGAAGACTGAAAGATAAAAAACTGGAGCACATATATAAATGATTCATGATACGTATATATAGGAAAAGATCCAAAAAATTCACAATGCTAGAATACATTACTAAATCAATGTAAAAAAAGGTAAATAATCTCCAGAAGCCTCGCAAGACTCATGTTGGTCCCATTCTCTCCATCTCCACAACAATCATGTACCTGATGTACAAGGGATCTTTACCTTATATATACCTATAGCAATATAATATGTTTGGGCCCAAAAGAATGAACCAAACAAGGTGTGAGACAAATCCCAGTAGGCAAGCACCCAAATATCTGTTCCTAATAGTCAATGAATATATATATGGCAGGAAATAAGAAAAATGATACAGTAAACAAGTAAGTACTCAAAAGTAAACAATACTACAGTTTCTATTACATCATTTACATTTAACAGTTTAATAAACCAAACACAAAAATAAGCAACCCTCTAGAAAAGTTCTCACAACCTATCCTGTCTGGTTTAACCAACAATCCCAAGTAACCCTCTGGGTAGTTCTCACAACCTAACCCATATGGTTCAATTTACAAGAAGGATTTAATGAATACTCTCTAAGGAATCACTCACTATCATTTCTGCCTATATCCTTTTAATGGTAAACTACATACATTATGAGGAATCACTCAATGTCAATTCCTCATGTGTTCTCGTAATGTATAAATTGACACTCTGATGGAACACTCAATGTCAATCCCCCTTATGGTCTCACAACGTGGTAATTATAACATACACTTTGGGAAATCCCTCAACGTGAATTTCCCCTATGGTCTCACTACACCAAGTTACCATAGCCCCATGTAAAGAAACCGTACACAAACGATAAACATCATCCAAAGTAAACCTCAAAGTACTACTTGGATAATTAACTACAAGGCATGACACAACATATTAGATAAATAATCACTCCATCCTAACAACACTAGGAATGAAAAAATAGCCTAATTGGAAAAGCTAGAACAAACGGTCAAAATCAAACAAGCATGGGAAAAAACATCAATAGCATGTAAATTAACCCTATTCAAAATCAAACAACTTTTATTCAAACATAAAAGGCCTAGAAGAAATTAATAGGGTTAAAATCCCTAAACACGCAATACCCCGAATGAGGGTATTGACACTTTTGCACATATAACTCAAAGACTAACTGCGGAAATGCCCAAAACACCTACCTAAGAAATGTACAAATGATATACGTGAACTATAGGCCTTGAATCACCATAGAACGATGCATATCTACAAAAACATCAAATTTGTTCAGCTGATGATAACTCACGAAAGAAGAGGAAACGAGGAACAAGGCTCTAGAATAAAGAATAGCTTATCGTGCCGATTCCAACAAAATAGATGGCAGTCGATTTGAAGAAAAAATGGTGAGTCAAGGGCTTAGAGAAGAATCCTCAGCCACATACGCTCCTGGATGAGTCCGACCTAGAAGAATGGGGTTCTGTTGATTAGACGGGACCCCGATCCTTTTAATGAAAAAAATAAAGTACAAAACATGTCTTTTAAAAGTACATTTCGTGTACTTTCCTTTACCAAGATCCACTTTAGGTGGTCTCTAGGTCACCCCACACGACTATGTGCTCGACCATTACACACCTACCACATGGCTACCCATTGTAACTGTGTACACAATGTGTACTTATAAGTACATAGCGTGTACTCCTAAAAATTCTAGAAACTCCCCTTTTTCTCGAAAATACAAGAAAAAAAGATTCAAACCTGAAAAAAAGATCCAGGTTCTTACAAACCTCTCCCCTTAAAGAAATTCGTCCCCGAATTTCCCTTACAAGGCAACGTAGAAGAAGAATCCCTGAATATCTCTAGCCACTGTGATCGTACGTCGGCCTCCCTCTCCCAAGTCTCATCCTCTACTCTCCCATGCTTCCATAGCACTCGTAATAGAGGAATAGACTAGACATGGAGAACCTTCGTACTGTGATCAAAAGTCTGGATAGGATACTCCTTGAATGATGTGTCCACCTCTAGCTCAACCTCCTCGGGTTGAAATACATGAGACAGGTCTGAGAAGTAATGTTGTAGCTGAGAAATGTGGAAGACTTCATGAATATCCTGATACCTATGAGGTAACTACAACTGATAGGAAACGAACCCAACCCTTTTCAAAACCTCAAACGGCCCGACATATCTTCGCGAAATCTTACCCTGTCTCCTAATCCTTATGTGTCCCAACCTCGGTGTGAAAAGTAGGAAAACCTGATCTCTGAACTCAAACTCTAGAGGTCATCTCCATCGATCAACATAAGAATTATTTTGTGACTGTGCAGTATCTATCCTTTTCCAAATCAACTCTATCTACTCCGTGGTATCCTGAACAAGATGAGTTCCCAGTATAGCTGCCTCTCCTGCCTCCAGCCAATATAGGGATGATCAGCGTGGCCTACCATAAAAAGCCTCATAAGGTTCCATCTAAATAGTTTCTTGAAAACTATTATTGTAGGAAAACTCCAAAAGAGGAATATGTTTCTCCCAAGAACCTCCAATGTCTAGGACATATGCTTAAAGCATGTCCTCTAGCACCTGAATTGTACGCTCAGACTGGCCATCTGTCTGAGGATGGTATACTGTACTCAGAAGTACCTATGTACCCAAAGCCTTCTGTAGTCCCTGCCATACCAGAGAAGTAAAACGTGCATCCCTTTATGAAACAATGGAGTGTAGAACCCCATGTATACGTAAAATCTTCCCGGTGTAAAACCTTCCCAACTCATCGATACAGATGGTCTCCTTGATCGGTAATAAGTGAGAAACCTTTGAGTGAGTCTATCAATGACAACCCAAACTGCATCATTCCCTCGAGGTGACCTCAGTAACCCTTTCATTAAGACCATCGTGACATCATTCCACTTCCACTCGAGAATGGGTAACTGCTGCAAAATCCCTACTGGTCGCTAATACTCCGCCTTCACCTGCTGACAAATGGAACACCTCATGAAAAAAAACATCTCTCTTCATACCTGTCCACCAATAAAGACGGTACAAATATCAACACATATTGGTGACATGAGGATGAGTTTCCCTAAGTTAGGAATGAAATTTCCACATCAACTCCTCGTGCATGTCTTCTGAAACCTATATGCATCCATGAAAATTCAAGATCTCATCCTCGCCTACTGTTCATCCAGGGAAAAATTCCTCTCATGACACACTCTCCCATAGAAGTAGGCCTTCAGAGTCTGATAGTTGTCTTATTCACACTCGATCAAGTAGAGTAGTGGTAACAACTATAGAAGAAAGGAATGTCAACCCCTATCTATCATGTACCTCCAAATGCATCTCAGAGAACATGGACATAATCTACCATTCACTACTAGCCTCTTGAACTGCTTGTATCTGAGTCCTCATTCTCAATGCATCAGCCCCTGCGTTTCCTTTCCCGGGTGTGTAGGAAAGATCAAAGTCAATGGAATAAAGTTAATCAACCCACCTTCATTGTCTCATATTTATATCGTGTTGTGTGAATATGTACTTGAGACTTTTGTGGTTAGTGAAAACAACAAAATTATCTCCCAAAAGATAATGTCTCCAACAATGTAAGGCATGAACAACTATAGCCAACTCGAGATCATGCATCGGGTAATTCCTCTGATGTGGTCTCAACTACTGAGACTCATATGTAATGAATCCTTCCCCTTGCATAAGCACTGCTCCTAGCCCGATACCTGATGCATCACAGTAAATAGTATAGATCTTTCCCAGATTTCAAAAAACTAGTATCGATACTGAATTCAACCTTCCTTTCAGCTCCTGAAAGGCTAACTCATAAGAATCATACCAGAAGTAATTCACACCCATCTTAGTTAGGAATATTTGTGGTTCTTCTAGGCGTGAAAGATCATATATAAAATGCATGTAGTACCCAACCATCACTAGAAAACAGCGTACCTAAAAGATGTTTTTCGGATGTTCCCAGAAAACTACTACTTTCACTTTCTCTCGGTCTACTGATACTATTATATCTGAGATAACATGACCCAAGAAGTGAATCTGGTCCATCCAAAAGTGGAATTTTGAGATATTAGCATATAATTGATGCTCTCTCAGTGTACTAAGAATGATCTCAAGATGTGTTCCATGGTCGTGTTGAGTGTGGGAGTACACCTAGATATCTTCCACGAAAGATACCACAAAATAATCCAAGAATGGATGGAACAATCGGTTCATCAGTGCCATGAAAGCTGTAGGAGTGTTCGTGGGACCGAATGGCATAACCACATACTCATATAGAACTTACCTGATCCAAAAGTATGTAAGAGGTATATATGATGGTCTAATGCACAACTGATGATAACCGGATCTCAAGTCAATCTTTGAGAACTCCTGGGATCCTTGAATATGATCAAAGAGATCATCAATCCTTAGAAAATGATATCGGTTCTTGACCATCAATAGGTTAAACTTCCGATAAATGATAAAAGTCATAGGGTACTGTCCGCCTTTTTCGAAAAAAGGATAGGCAAACCCCAAGGAGAAGTACTGGGTCAGATGAAAAACTTTGCCTGAAACTCCTCTAACTACTTCTTGAGCTCCTATAACTCTTGTGTATCCATCCTATAAGGAGGAATGGACACCTGTGCTACTCCGGGAATGAGCTTAATAAAAAAGTAAATATGTGAAGTCCCCCGGTTATCTAGATATAGACTAGTAATATAGGTTGTAACTCCTCCCAACCCATGATGATTTGGTCATTCTCTACTCACATAGACATCCCATTTGTCCTTATGAAGAATGATCCACCCTCTGGTGACATGAAACTCACCCTTTGGAGACAATAGTCAATGACTTACTGGAAGGGAACTAACCAGTCTATTCCGAGAATGGCATCATAGCCTATCATCTCTAAGACATAGAGGTCCCACAAGAAGTGACACCTACCATCCATCAGAGGGAACTCCCTATACTATCGTACACTAGCCGTTATTTTCCCCAATGGAGTGTCTATAATCAATACATCAACAAAAGAAAAGATACAGAGCCTAATACTTTCCACAATATTAACATATATGAAACTATGAGAAGCCCCTGTAACAAAGAGTGTAGAAGATAAAACTGAGGAAACTAGAATAGTACCTCGAACTGTTGAAGGGACAAGATCTGGATCCTACTAGGTCTGTTCCACTACAAAAGTATGGCCTGCACTGGAGCCCTATAACCCTACCTGACCACCTTGAGCTGATCCACCTTGTTGTCATTGAAAGCATGCCAACTGGATACCACGGTTGGGACCTCCACCTTGGCCTGAATGCCGAATAAAATATAGTTCCCAAACTAATGAGAAATTGGTCGTGGGGATCCTGAATGCCAAGTCATAGAGGAACTCCGATAACCAGATGATGGTGAGAAGAACTGACAAAAGTGATGAAGATGTCCCAACTTTCTGCAAGATCGGCACTTGACTGGGTCTCTCGGCCAACGTGGCCTTGTATGTTCGACCTTCCCACCCGGGTAGCATACAACCTATCTACCTGAAGGTGTATATCACCTACTCTGATCTCCATGTGTAGTCTCTCGACGATGATTACTACTATCAGCTGGGGAAGCACTAACTTTGGTTTCCAAACCTCCCTAGCCCACAGCTCCAGAATCCCTCAATTTGTGCTCCGTGATCAGCACCTACTTGACTATAGATGATATAGTAGTCAACCTAAAGATGATCACTTAATCCCGAATGTCTTTCCTGATACCATCCTCAAAATTCCTCACTAGGAATAACTCATCTTCCCCTAGAAAGGGTGCAAAGCACTGTAGATTTGTGAAGTGAGAAGAATACTCCGTAATTGAAAGAGTACCCTACTCCAGGCTCATGAATTCTCGGGCTCGATCGGCCCTCAAAGTCTTTGGGTAGAAGTAATCATTAAAGGTACGCTGAAACTACTCCCAAGACATAACCTTCTAGGGTACTTCCTATTAGATCACATCCCACCATCTATTGGAAGAGTCTTGAAACATATACGTAGCGATCTTGTCCCTCCTCTCCGGTGGCATCTCCAGATGCTCGAAGTTCTTAAGCATGGATTCTAGCCATGAATCTGCAGCCTGGGGTCTTCCATCCCCTGTGAAAGTGGGAGGATGATGCTGCTGAAAGACCCACATCAATTATTCCATCGACGGGGCATGAGGCGATGCTCCCTAAATGATCTGCATTATCCTCATAAATCCCTCTCAGAACTGTCCATCGACACCAGCATCCAGGATAACAGCTGGTGCCAAGATGGGTATGACTGTAGGATCTACTGGTGGTCCCTAATCTGCCATATCTAGTGTCTTATCACTTCCCTGTAACTGGCATACAACAGGAGGACATCTCAGTTTCATGACTCTACAAGGTCAAGCGCACACCTTAGTTCATGATTATCAAGTACTAAAATTTAGAATTGAAATAATGGAACATGATAAAAAAAAATCATTCATGTTTTTCAAAATATGGGTACACAATGTGTATAAACCTTACATGATGTGTTACTTTGAGCCTTCACATGGGTGTGTACTTCTGCCAATACTGGTCGTGTAACACCCCATACACATGATGTGTTTGCCCAAGACACAATGTGTACATGATTCATTTCCCCTGCCCAAGTTCCTCTACATGACTATCCCACACGGTTCTCTTAGGAAAGGAATATACGACATGTTTGTGCCAAAAATGGTATGTACCACTTAGGGTTCAACTACCCATGTTGTTAGTTACATGGTAGAATACTAGGGTTATATTACATGGTGTGTTCAAGCTTTACACGACGTATATAACCTAAGTTTTATCCATATGTGTTGTTAGCCACACGACTGTAAAGATGGTCTACCCAACATGGTGTGTACATCTGATACACGGTGTGGCCCACCAAATATTTCCCAAACTCATTTCTTTGACCACACAGTCAGTGACACAGTTAGAGACTAGACGACATGTATATACAATACACAGTGTGTACTTAAGAAAAACCACTCCTTTCTGAAAAGAAGTATATATGTCATGTATTTATAATTACACAACATGTATTCTAGGTTTCTCCAGACAATAAGGCCTAGAAACTACTCCAGAACCTAGAAAACACTAAAAAACAATAAAGTACCATATTCCGATCTATGAGGGCCTGTACTCCCTGCGAATCAAATCTTGGAATCTTATACATGTTATATAAAAAGAGTAAAAATGTAATGATCCACCACATTCTGATCCATGAGGGACCATAACACCTCAAGAACCAATGTTTGGCATTCATTTAAATGAAACCTTACAAAAATCAACAACCTATCAAAATAGGTATTCTATCAAGGCATCTATCAAAACATCATGCATATCTAACACAACATCTATCAAAACAACATGAAATCGGTAATTCACCTTAAATGGCATGGCAAGAATGAATGACATGTGATTTCTAGAAAGTGCCTATATGATTCATGAGATGGAATACCCTCGTCTTATTAGGTTGAAATAGAAATAGAACCTAAATAATATCATTGATAATAGCACAAAGCATGTGAATCACTCAAGGTAAAATCTATCAAATATAAATTTGCAAAATCAGAAAAATAAATAACAAGGTAAATTAGCTTTTCCCATTACACGGGTTCGCTACTCCTGGGAACATCTTATTAACAACTACCTATTCCTTACTATCCCTGGAAATAGGCTCTAAAAAGTAAGCTAAGAAGAAAAAAACCTTCCCTATAATACCATTTTGGAACGTTTCAGTTCTGAGAGCCACCCAGAGGTTCCCCATACCCAGTTTGTCACATGGCCTCTAGCGCATTTCCCCAAATGCCAGAGGCTACTGAATAGTAGTGAGGGCCTGAGGTGTGATTGTGGGGAAACTATTCCCTCATTGGCAGAGTAACGCAACAGAAATGAACAGATAACAATAGTGGAATCAGTAATAATACCATACAATAATAAACAGCGGAAGACTGAAGAAATAAACAATTGGAGCATATATATAAATGATGCATGATTCATATGCCTAGGAAAATAGCCGAAAAAGTAAAAATGATGGAATAAAGTACTAAAACAAAGTACATGAAAGCAAATAAACTCCAGTAGCATTACAAGCCTCAACTTGGTCCCATGCTCTCCAGCTCCAGAACAATAAATTACCTGAAGTAGAAGGGTGATTTCCCTTATCAATACCTGCAACAATATAATCTGTTTGGGCACAAATGAATGACCCAAACAGGGTGTGGGACAAATCTCAAAAGGCAACCACCCAAATATCTATGCCTAATAGTCATTGAATATATATATGATAGGAAATAAGGAAAACGAAGCAATAAAAAAGGAAGTACTAAAAAGTAAACAATCCAATATTTTCCATTACATCATTTACATTTAAAAATTTAATCAACTAACCAAAAAAACAAGCAACCCTCTAGAAAAGTTCTCACAACCCATCCCGTCTGGTTCAACCAAAAATCTCAAGTAACCCTTTGGGTAGTTCTCACAGCCTAAAACCTCTAGTTCAATTTACAAGAAAGATATAACTTAGACTCTACGAGGAAGAACTCACCGTTAATTTCCCCTATAGTCTTGTGTAATCAAAGACTCTATGAGGAAGAACTCACCCTCAATTCACTCTATAGCCTTTCAATGGTAAACTACAGACACTATGAGGAAGAACTCAACATCATTTCCTCCTGTGGTCTTGTAACGTATAAATAGACACTCTGAGGGAGAACTCAATGTCAATACCCCCTATGGTCTCATAGTGTGATAATTATAACTGACACTCTAAGAAAGCTCTCAACGTCAATTTCCCCTATGGACTCACTACACCAGGTTCCTGGAACCCCGTGTAATGAAATCGTACAAAAACAATAAACAACAACCAAAGTAAACTTCAAACTACTACTTGGAAAATTAGCTACAAGTCATGGAAAAACATATAAAATATATAATCACTCTATCTTAACAACATTAGGAATGAAAAACCAATATCCTAACTTGAAAACCTTGAAAAAACGGTAAAAATCAAACAAGCATAGGAAAACACATCCATATCATGGAAATTAACCCTATTCACAATAAAAAAACTTCTATTCAAACATAAAAGGCATAGTAGGAAATAACAGGGTTAAAATCCCTAAACGCACAATACCCTGAATGAGGGTATTGGAACTTTTTCAAAAATAACTCAAATACTAACTACAGAAAGGCACAAAACACCTACCTTGAAGTTTTATGAATGATATATGTTATCCTTAGGTCTTGAATAGCCCTATAACAATGTTGATCTACAAAAATGTCAAAAACATTCAACCGATGACAACTCACGAAAGAAGAGGAAACAAGGAACAAAGATCTCGAAGAAGGAAAAGCTTATCGTGGTGATTCCAAAACAATTGAAGGTAGTTGATTTAGAGTAAGGATGGAGAGTCAGGGGATCATAGAATAATCATTGGACATGGACGCTCCTAGATGAGTCTGACCTAGAAGAAAGGGTTCTGTCGATTAGACGTGGCCTCAGTCTGTTTAATGAAAAAAAGAAAGTACACAACGTGTCATTTAAAAGTACATATCATGTACTTGACTCTACCAAGATCCACTTTAGGTGGTCTCCAGGTCACCCCTCTTGGCCATGTTCTCTTTCATTACACGCCCAGCACACGACTACCCATGAAAATCGAGTACATGGCATGTACTTATAAGTACACGGATGGTACTCTTGAAATTTCCAAAACACATATTTTTCTCAAAAACATAAGAAAACAAGATTCAAACCTGAAAAGAAGATCTAGAATCTTACATAACTGATCTTTATAAAAATCCTACCCAATATTCCCAATCAAAACATATTGATATAAAGTTTAACTTTATAAAATTGAAAGTTTCTGCTAGAGAAGTTTTATTAGAGTATATCTCAATGAAGTATCAAATTGACGATATCTTAAAAAAATCAATAAAAAAAGAAAGGTTTTTTTGAATTGATGTTGAAACTTCATGTTCAGACTCCTCCAGTGACATCTTAATCCTCATAAAGAATCCTCTCATTGTGCTTTGGATTATGTTGACAAAAGGGGAGGGAAAGTAACAATTTTTTACTTTTTAATAATTTTTAAATTATCATTATTTAATGAATCTAGAGAAGTATTTATCATAGAATGAGGGAGAGAAAAATAAAATGTGGGAGAAAAAGAAATGTTAGAAAAGATAAAAGTAAGGGGAGTTTATCTTTACATGGGCACAAAATTTTCCTATCACCGAGGGATGGAACTTCTTGAAAAAAATTAATTTATCTAGTATTTTGGTGTTAGGAAACTCTCTTTTGAGAAACAATATGTTTGGGTAAAAGTAAAAAAACATGAGTTATTTACAATAGTTGAGTTGTAAGTTGTTAATGACTATTTTCAGCAAATATAAAGGTGATATTAATAATTTTTTTTGATATTTTGTTTTTAAAAATGTTTTGTATTATATGAAAAATAATATTTGGTAAAAGAATGATTTTAAAAAATAGGCGTAATTTACAAAATATTTTAATCCAAACACAAAGGGGGTTAAAAGTATTATCTTTGAGAAAGTTGTTTTCTGGACACAAATTTTTGAACACAGGTTTTTAGACGTAGCAGTACTGGACAAATAAGGTGTAAGGAAGATGGAATCTATAAGTTCTAAAAAGTTGATCAGATTGACCTATGAGACATGTTTTTTATAAAGAAGTTCCTAATATTGAAATTAATAATGTTATTAAAGAGGTTGAATGAATATAGTGATGTTAGGAGTTACAAAGTTCTTAAAATTTCTAACATGTATTTAGATAATGATTTTCTAGTTTTTAATTCTCAAATATCATAATTTGTCTATAACAATTATGATGTAATCCTTATAAATAAAAGGGAGAAAACATGTTCAACCAATCGTATTGAGTTTTGGATTAAAATAAAGAAGGTTTTGAATGTAAGGGAAGTCATAATAATTTCTTATGAAAGTCAAAAGATGATTTTCTAATCACCAATTTATCATAAATCATGAATAATCTCATGATAAAATATTTTGATGAAATAGAGGAATCGTAAAGATTGTGTTGGTTCTATAGATCAAGACAAAGATTGCATCATATCAATAAGTACTAGAATAGAATTTATTAGAAGTCTGAATGAGTTATATCTAATAATGTTTGATTAATTTCAATGTTTCTATGTGACTTCACCATTATATATTTTCCATCATAATGGGAAACCCATCATAATGGTAAATCCATATTAATTGGAAATTCCATCATAATGAAGTCCTATCTGACTGATTCTGAGGAGGAAAGTCAAATGGACTGAATATGAGGAGGAAATTCAATCAGACCGACTATGTGGAGTAAATTCAATCAGAATGAGTCTAATGAGGAAAGTAAAGTCAGACCGAGTTTTTGTTAGAAATTAATATTTTAATGAGCATAGGAATAAATTCATATTATAATGATAAGAAGAAGTAATTTAGATCAAAATGAGAAGAGGAAGAGATTCACATCGTAATGAGCTAAGTTCTATCATACTTAAGAAAAGTATGAAAGTTAGAGATGACTGATTTCTAAGTAGACTAAAGAACATTTGGATATTAATAATGGTTCAAGTAGTAAAATTTTATGTTCAAATGTGAGTGTTTTTTGGAGATTTGAAATTTGAGTAATCCAGGAAAGTTTTCAATTTCCATTCTTTGTGATTATAGGATGCATATAAATAGAATCACAATACATTCATACTTTTCAACTTTATCATTTGAGTGGAAAAGAAGGAGAGCTATATAATTCAGGCCAAAGTTATCTTTTGGGACTAAAAACTCAATATAAGGTCAGACATTTGATGGTTTTGTTTAATAGATTGAGGGATATTAGACTGAGTATTTGAGAAGAGTTTGAGTAATGCCGATTGATAATGGGTTCATCATATTGTTTCAATCAGACAAAATTCATCAAACTGATTCCATTAGACCCAGCCTCATCAGAATGAGAGAATTGTACACATCGACAATGTATTTAAGATTCCGAGTAGAGTATTTGTGTAGCATTTTGAAAAAAGTATTTATTCTTTTTTTTGGATCAATTATTTGTAATAAAAACTTTTAAATTTACCAAAGTTAGTATAGTCATTTTTATTGGGGGATAAAATGTTTCTAATGATATTTTTCACAAGTTGTATTCACTTCTTCATTATAGTTAATTTCTGTACACCCATGGGAGTGGCTATTTTAATGATGTAGGTTCTCACACCGAGGCCAAATCTTGTAAATCTAATTTTCTTTACTAGATTTCCTACTTTTTCATGCATGAGTTTTTAATAAAATATTATAATGATATAAAATTTAATAGGTTTTTGGGGATAAGATTTTGAATATTATTGAATGTTATAAAAGTGAACAACTTATTCACCCCCCTCTCAGTTGTTATTTAATCCTTTGTATCTTCACCGATGGTCTTGAGAACTCACAAAACATGATATTAGACTGACAATCAAACATTATATAATACAAAAACTCAAACATGATTGATTGATTATATAGTTTTTGGTGGAATTGATATCTTATAAATTTTATACCCATGGAATCCTAATACTTAATACTCGATGCATGTAAGCATTCATTATCACTAATTATGATAACCCATATATTCAATATACCTTAGTTCATGATTTACTAAATATGTAAACACAAAATAGAATCCCAAAAGATCACAAATCCTAGTGTCTTTGGGAAATTAGATACATAATATAATAAATTGAAATAGGGATACAATGAAATTATTTAAAAAATCCACCACATTCCCTTTATTCATTTATCTTCTAAAATGGTATGGGATAACCCAGGGATGTATATAAGAAAGGGATGAGCTATAAATCCTAGTAAGGGAATAATCAAAGCACAACATGATGAAAGTAATGCATGTTATTCAATAGGAATGTCAAGGTGACATAAAAGGGTTGAGAATCATAAATATGAACATTGAATCATGATATAAGATGAAAACATAAAGATAACATAATAATTTGGAAAAAACATAAAACATGAAAACACGAACATAAGTCAAGGAAAACCACCGTGACATCATCACATAGTATTATTAGGATATCATCCCATCCACTATACATGAAATCTCATGAGATAAAAATATTACCAATGCATTGGAGGGCTATATAATTCATGGATAACTAGTCACATTCATATAATGTATATCTATTTTTTGGACCACATTGACCATACAACATAAGAATGTTTTTTCATCACATTGAATCACAAGATTAAGGTGTTTGGTTTATATAAATGTAATTCCAAAAAAAATGAAGGATATTTTAATCTAGGTGAATACACTTGAGTGGAAATAGGGATAGGTATTCACAATACAAATGTTTGACATGGAAAATCAATGAACAATTTCGGCAGCATAACCGGTGTACATAAAGGATCATATGAGAGGTTAATGAGAGTGAAATATTTTCTCTAATTATATGTAAATAATAAGTGCAGTAAATGTTATGTATAAAAATAAATTATAACATAAAAATATGGAAATAAAAAATATTAGTACCAAGAGTGCACTCGAGATAATAAGGGAGATAATAGGATATCTTACCTTGAGAGGGAGATTCTAATAACTTGATAGGAGCTTATTAAGAGAATGTTAAAAAGTTGAGAGGGATTTAGAGAGGTATGGGGAGAGTAAATTCATGATTAATGGGTACTGAATAAGGGATGGTAGGACAAGAAAGAGTTTATAGAAAAAGTGGGGGAATTGTTTATTAATTTCTAATCCATGGTTTTGGACACTATGATAAAATTATCAAAACTAGTAACATACCCATGGTTTTTTATCATGGTTTATACTAATGAGGAGTGGTTTAAATATTTTATAAGGACAATAATAAATTAATTTAAAATAATACCCTTGGTGACATGAAAGAGAGTCATGTTTTTAAATAATTAATTTTAAAACTTAAAAATATAAAATAAGGATTGAATAATTCATGAAGGGTTTATAAAATTAATAAAATAACTTAAAAAACAAATTATTTTAATGAAAAAAAATATATTTTACATTTTATTCCTTTTATGGAATCTGTTATTTATTTTTGGGCCATTATGATGTCATAATAAAGACTATATATTTGTACAGTATTTATTTTTACCCAAAAATGTGGTTGTCTTATAAATTTATTAAAAAATAACCATTGAATAATTTTTATGTGATGATTTTTTAAATAGATTTTATCAATTTTTTTTCTAAATATGATAATTTCTAGTTTTAAATAGAAATCATAATTTATTAAAAATATTAGTTATTATTATATTAACCACTTTATGGCCTTTATAAAAATCAAAGTGGACTTAATTAAATTATTTTGTCATTTATATTTAAATAATTATTATCTAATAATTTTTTTATTAAAATATCATTTATTTAAAGAATAATTAATTTTATCAAATGATTTTATTATTGAAAACTAAATATTTCCCAAAAATACAATTTTTTATTTCTTCATGTCAAAATCTAAATTTTATCAACTCGTTATATAATTATTTATAATATAATAATAAAAAGAGATAAATAAAATAATTATTTTAATAAAAATGAAAATATTAATATTCATATCATCAGGGTTTAGATACATAACCTCTTATTACACCAACATTCACCCTAAGGGTAAGGTGTGGAATGGTGACCCCTTCTTGCGGTGGTTCATTGAAAATGGTTTGGGGTGTGGCCTTGAAAAGCATGAAATTCCATCATAAACAATTTCACTCATGTTTAAATTATTAGATATCATCTTGGGTTTGGTTAACAGTAAAGACCATTGATTCCCTCTCTTTCAGAATCTTTAATAAATGATCTTTATAGGGTACGATCCTACTAGTCGAGGCCATTAGTTCTCCCATATGTGCCAATTAGATTTTATCATAAAAATTAATATATAATAATCGTAATGGTCACTATACAAGGCCTATATTATCAATATCTATGATGCTTAATAGTATATTAAATCCAAAAGGATGTAACTTATAATCTTCCAAAATAACCAAAGTAGTGTACATGTTTTCTCTAACTTCATTAATTCATAAGAAATTAATTTATTTAAAAGATAATTTAATTTATAAATGATTAGTTCATTACATTCTACCCCATTCAGAAATTTCTTCGTCAAAATTTTAATTCTTATAATAAAATAGATGAGGGTACTTCTGTTTCATTGACTCTTCTAGTTCCCATGTTACCACCTCAAACTTAGGGTTACACCGCAATACTTTGAACATGCGAGTTGTCTTATTTCATATAACTTTTTATCTATACTATAAGATCATAAATGACATCTCCTTGTATGAACTATAATTCTCTAAGGTTAAAACATCTAGATTCAATACATGTGAAGGGTTTGGTATGTACTTCTTTAGGAAGGGATACTTGGAACACATCATGTACTTGGGATAGGTTATCTAGGATTGATAGTTGAAAGGAAACAACATTGATGAGATCAAGGATATCAAAGAGACCAATGTATCATGGAATAATATTTCCATTCTTCCCAAACCTCATGAATTTATTCCATGGTGACATTAAAAGGATCACCTTATCTCTAACCTCAAACTCCAGCTCTCACCAAAAATTTCTTGTATAGTTTTTTTTTCAAAATTTATGTAGATTTCATATGTAGTTGAATGGTTTGAACCTTCTCAATAATCTATTGGATATGATCAGGTACCATAAGCTTCCACACTCCAAATTCATCCCAACATGTTTGATCCTAACACATATTCCCATTTAAAGATTTATAAGGTTACATTTGAATGATTTAATGGAAACTATTATTATATAAGAGATCAACTTGGGTAAGATGTTAATCCCAAAATCCTTGGAAATCCATTGAATATGATCTATGTATATCCTCTAGAGTGTGAATTGTACTCTTAGGCTGACCATATATCTGAGGGTGCTATTTAGTAATGAAACTCATCTCTATATCTAATTCTTACTACATGATTCTCTAGAACCTCGAGGTAAACTTCATATCTTGATTAGATATAATAGAGAGTGCCACTCCATGAAGTCATACCACTTCCCTTATGCATATCTGGGAGAGTTTTTTAGAGAGAAATATATCTTGTTAGAAATTAAATGCACTGACATTGTATGGTGATCAAATACTACCCATATGGTGTTATTTCCTTTAGATGTCATGGAGAGTCCTATGACCAATTCCATAGCTATGTTATCTAATTTTTATACTGGTATAATAAATGGATTCATCATACCCTTAGACTTTTGTCTTTAATCCTTGACTTGTTTTCATAATAAGCATTGAGAAATAAATTTATAGTCTCCCTCTTCATTTTATCCCATCAAGAAATTTTGCTTCAGATATCTATACATCTTAGTGATTTCTAGATGAAAATAAAAGGATGAGATACGTAAATCATCGATAATTTACCACTTCAGTTATGGTTTTTATGGGACACATATATTGGTTCTAAAACTTATATCTTCATATTTAGAAAATTCAAAATCAAGAATATTCACTACCTATTTTTTTAGCTTCACATAATCTTTTATCCCTCCTTTATCCTATCAAGAATGGATGATTGACCGGTCATTTGAGAAAGGAATGATAAATATCCTTTAATTATTCCCATGTATATACTTTTCTTGTGCAATAATATTGGATCCCTTTCAATCTTCATCATGTACCGAGTTATAAGATCCTTTCTACTCACAACATATTTTACTTTGTTTGACTGCTGAGGATTGTAATGGATTGAACAATCATAATACTTGATCATCTACAAACACCTTCAATGACACATATTGAACTCCTTTTGTGTGAATATTTACATAAGGATTTTATGATTTGTATATATATCACACTATTCTCCAGAGAGAAAATGTCACCAAATCTCTAATGAGAAGATCACTATATTCAATTCCAGAACATGTGTTGGGTAGTTATTCTTATGAATATTTATTTATAAGTAGTCATATGAAATCACTTTTTCATCCTTCATGAGTACAAAAACCAATACATTTTTGGAAGTGCCATTTTAGATAAAAAACACTTCCCCATTAGTGTGTAATGTGAGAACAAGTTTTGTGGTTATACACTTCTTTAGCTATTTAAATCATTCCTTGCATTCATTATTCGAGACAAGCTTCACCCCCTTTTGAGTTATCTTGTTTAGTGGGTTTGAAAACTTTGACAATTTTCTAACAAATTGACATTAGTACCCAGGTAATCCATGGAATCTATAGATATTTATCAGATAAATTAGTTTGGGACATCTTTTAATTTCCTTGTCTTTTTAAGGATCCTCATATATCCCTTTTTTGGTGATAAAAATCCCTAGTAATGTTATTTAATCTATCCAAAAATCTCATTTGTTTCACTTTACTTAAAAATTTTCCCTTTTCAAGGTCATCAATACAATGTTAAAATTATCTTCATTTTTCTCCTTACTTTTATTGAAGCTAGGAATATTTTCTATAAATATTACCACAAATTTTTAAAGTTAATATCAAATGAATATATTCATAAATTTCATGAAGATGGAAAGAGTATTTTGTGAGTCTAAATGTAATCACTATGAAATTGTAGTGCTCGTACCATGTTGAAAAACTTATCTTTGGGAAATCATCCTTATCCACCATTTCTTGATAATATCCCAATCTAAGATCCACCTTAGAGAAGTATTTTTATCCATGTAGCTGATAAAAAAAGTGATCAATCTATGTTATAAGATACTTTGTATTTATAGTGATCTCATTGAGATTATGAGAATTAATATAGAGTTTCATTAACAAATAATTTTTATATATGAAGAGGACTGATGCACCCCATGGTGAAGTAGTTGGGTGTATAAAATTTTTATACAAATTATCTTATAGTTTCTTCATAAACGGTTCAATTTCAATAAGTTCCATTCTCTATGGATTCTTGAATTTTGGAAATGATTCAAGTAAAATATCGATTGATAACTCAACCTCATGTGTTGGGGGAAGATAAGTAAATTATTTGGGAAACACATCATAATATTCCCTTACAATTGGAATGTCATCAATGCTGATATTTTCTTTAGTCTTAATCACTTGATCTTGATAAACCATATCATAAGGTAATAATATAAATTCTTGAGAAGATGATACCAAATTGGATTCATCCTACTCCTTATAAATTTTGAGGGAAATTCATGAAATAGAGGTTTATTTTTCTCTCTTAACAATTTACATTGGATCTTATTATGTAAAGACAATCCATACCTTTAATAAAATTGAATTCCACTAAATTTAGTATCCTAAGGTTCATTGGGAAGATAATCCCACAAATATTGATAAGGGAGATGTTATATAATTGGGATGTGATAATTGAACCATTTAATATTTTCATAGATATCTGCACTTCCATGTTTTGAGGTGGTGTTTGAATGGTTCTACTAAACTTATTTGATATGAAAGAATTCCTAAAATGAAAATCAAATAGTATATTCAATATTCTTAATCTAATAACAAGAATAATTTTCTCCATATCATTATCAATATCATTATCACCGGTTTTGGTGGTATAATATCTCCCTTACTCTCTAGGATTTGGAGGTTGTTGGCCTCAGTTATTTTTTACAACCCTTGGACTAGTACATTAATTCACATAATTCCCTTCTTCCTTATAGTTGAAACATTGGATAATTGGCTGATGGATGATTGGATAATTACTTTCTTCCATTACATTGGTGGGTTTATCCCATCAGCATTCACATTATAGGTGTATTTCCTTCCCCTAAATAAAACATTTTCTTGTCCCCTACAAGAAATTTCTGGGATGTTTCTTACCACACTTTCGATAAGTGGGATGTTGGGATTTATTTCCCCAATGATATTTATCCATCACACTTCCATAATTTAAAATCATTCTATACATCCTATATCTAGAACCATGAGACATTTTAGATAATATAATATACATTTCAACATTGAGGGAATACAAGAAAATTTCCTCATAGCTATTAAATTCTAAAATCAACAAATATTTTCATAAACTTGACTTAATCCCCACCAATGAAATGGTCAAAATTATTTTAAGGGGGGATGAAAAAGATTGAGGTGTATTTTGAAAGTATTTTAAATTTCAACTCATATTATTTGATGTATTTAACATAATTTATATTTAGGTAAATTAAATCCCTCTTCATTTTATGTTGGAGATTATAAGGAAAATATTTATCAAAAAACATTTTTCATAATTCTTCCCAATCTTTCACTTTAATCACTACCCCAAGATTCATATTTTTGATCAAAATCCACCATTGATCATATTATCCTTAAATATAAAAAATAGAGAGCTTGCGATTCTATTTCCTAGAGAAGTTAGGGATGGAGAAGTTCATTTCAATGATGTTGACCATTATTCAAAAATTAAGGGAATATACAATCATTTAAATTTTGAGTCCATTGTCACTTAAAGTTACTAATTTCAACTTTATCTTTATTTGGGGGGTGTGGGGGTTTCCTCTGACTCTAGTTGATAATAATAACTAGAGTTAATTGAAATTGTATTTTAATGAATTTCTCAACTCCTACTCCCATCAAGTTGGACATCACATTTGGGAAGTCAATACATTGCTCATCACATTGGTTTTTGACTCAGTTAATATAATTCCCATCCATTGAATAAAACAAATGGAAAATTTGGGATGATAATTTTAAAACTACAAATCACATAAACTATAAACTATGACAAATTATGGGATAACTCATAAATGACATATATTCCTTAGCATAAGAATTTATAGGTTTTAATATAATTTATCCAAGATCTATATCCTAATATGAAATATTATATGAATTTTGTTCCATTTATAATGATTCATAATGATTTTTTGAATTTAACAAATCATATCCCTTAGGAGTGTCAAACCAGGTGTGTAGAAAGTCATTTTTTTCATTTAAAAGGTGTTGATCGAGTGAAATCCCAACACTACCTTTTTTGGGTTATTACCCCTAGGTATAACTATACAAGAGTAACTTCCACTTACAGTATCTAGATATGTGATTTTTTAATTTGAAACCACTTTTTATATTATTTAACAAAATTTAGGGATGGTTTACTATGTTTAGTATTATTTATAAGTATTTCTTTATTATTTTATAATCCTAATTCTCAAAAATAACTATACTTTCTATTGATGTTAACTACGACAACCCATATTTTTAATAAACCTAAATTCATGATTCATTACATTAGGATACACACACTACAATCAAAAAATGTTGATAAGCCTAGTGTCTTTAGGAAATTAGATACGTAACATAATAACTTGAAATAGGGATATAATTACATTATTTAAAAACTCCACAACATTCCCTTAATATCAATTGATCTTCAAAAAATGAACGGGATAACTTGGGGACATACATAAGAAAGAGGTGAAAAATAAATACCAAAAAGGGAATAATCAAAGAATAACTTGATGAAAGTAATACATGTTAGTCAGAAGGAATATCAAGGTGACATAAAAGGGGTGATAATCATAAACGTGAACATCAAAGAATGATATAATATGATAACATAATAGAAATATAAGAATATGGTAACAACATAAAACATGAAATCATAAATATAAGTCAAGGATAAACACCATGACATCATATCATAGTGATCTTATGATAAAATCCCGTGCACCATACATGAAATATCATGAGATAAAAATATTACCCAATGCACTAGAGTACTACATAATTCTAGGACCACCCGTCACATTCATATCATGTACATGAATTTGTGTGCCACATTCATCATAGAACATAATTTTTTTCATCACATTTAATCCCATGATAAAATATTTAGGTTTAAATACATGTAAATACCCAAATAAATTAATGATATATCCATCTAGGTGAATACCCTAGAGTAGAAATGAGGATGGGAATTCACAATAAAAATTTTTGGCATGGAAAATGACGAAATAATTTCAGCAATATAATGAGTGTACATAAAGGTCCATAGGAGGGGAAAATAATAGTGAATGATGTTATATTATTACATGTTAATCATAATGACAGTAAAATGGATGTATAAAAACAAATTATAATAATAAAAATTATAAATCCAAGAGATTAGTACAAATTGTGTGCTTGAAATAAAAATATAGAGGAGATGATCCCTTACCTTTAGAGGGTTCTTTTAAAAGTTTGGTAGGAGCTTATTAAGAATATAAGAATACCTTTATAGGGTTTTAGAGAGGTATTGGGAGAGTAACATCATGATAAATGTGTTTTGAGTGAATTATTATGGGAGGATTGGTGGGTATTTATAGCAAAAGAGGGGCAATCCTTTATTAATTTATAATCCTAGATTTTGGACTCTATAGGTTAAAATAATCTAAACTAGAAACTGTACCATGTTTTTTGACCATGGCTTCATAAAAAAAGAAGTCTCTTTTATATATTTTATAAGGAAAATAATTTAACTTGATAAATTAATACCCTTACTAACATGAAAATGGGGAATGTTTATAAAGAGTTGATTTTAAAACCTCAAAGTATAATATAGGTTTTGGAGTGATCATTAAGGGTTTATAAAATCAATCAAATGACTTAAAAAAATTATTTTAAAATAGAAATATATATTTTTCCATTCATACCTTTTATATAATTTATTATACCACTTTTTCTCCATTATTATGTCATAATACATATAGGATATTTATACCATATTTAAATTTTATAGAAAAACCTGTATATATGAGAAAATTATAAATAATTCACTATTTGTTAATTTCAACATTATTATTTATTAATAATATTTATTTAATAAAAATAATTTTCTAAATATAATAATTTTCAGTTCTACCTAAAAATCATTATTTATTGAAAAATACTAGTTTTTATGATATTAACCACATTTTGATGTTTATAAAAATCACATTGGACTTCATTAAATTATTTTATCATGTATTTATAAAAAATATTATCTAATAAGAATATATTTATTAAAATCTATGTCAATTGGATTTATCACAAATCTTAAAATATACTAATCATAATGGTCACTAGACAAAGTCTATATTATCAACGTTGATGGTTCTTAATGGAATTTTAAATCTGAAAGGATATAACTTATAATTGTATAAAATAAATAAAGTATTTCATGTGTTTTCTATAACTTCATTACCTAATAAGGAAATTATTCATTTAAAATGGGATTTCATTTATAAAATTTTAGTTCATTTTAGTAATTATCACATGAGTTTCCATGATTAATTGATTACCGTTCATGATTGGTCCACTTAATGAGATATTGTACATTGAATATATATTATTCACAATTATATAGCTTGTTTATATCTATTTCATGTTATAACATTTTCATGATTAATAAGACATTATCTTGTGAAATGGGTTTAAAAAATTTCCAAGAAAAGGTTCAATTTTCAAATAATGGAGTGGAATGTTTTATAGATTTGGTATGGTAGATGAATTTAAAATGTTTAAAATTATATTTTAAACATCTCTTTATTGTACCTAATACCAATGGATTTATTTTACTATCTTTAAATGTAAATCCATGTACTCTATTTTATCCTCTTTTATCATATTTGGATTACCTTATAAAGAAATTGAATAGAATATTTTGTGAAATCCTACTGGGATCTGTATCTCACACCTTGGTTATACCATTTTGTGTTTCTAACCTTTATGCTCTTATTGAAGGTAAATGTGTTCTTGTCATCTTCCTTTGTGGGATTGTTCCTGGTTGGATTAGGGTAGTTGACTTGGGTTATGGGGGGTGGTAAAGGACCACCAGGTGATAAATTTTTGTAGTTTTGTTAGTTTCATTTTTTGTATCATCTCTTTATACCCTAATATGGTTGTATTGATATATTAATATTTTTATTTTTACATAGAGTATATTGACATTTTTTATTATCTTGTGGGTGAAATAACTCCCAAAGGATGTTTATAGATGCTTAATAGATTGTTTCCACCCTAGGGGTATTGAGAACCCTCTTTGAGTTAGCAGTGAATCAAATCATATACCATTTTAGATGGTATTTTAGGCAATTTTTTAGATTAATATGTTATCAGAAATATAAGTATATATTTTTATGATGATGGAACAACTATTTTCCACCTCTTTTCCATATAATAGAAAATGAAAGTATCACTCATGTGTACATGTGGGCTAACACCTCCACGTAGCGATGTGATTCATTTTCAATCACTATATTTAAAAGGTTTTTATTATGATGGATTTAATTTTTATGAATGAAATTTATGAAATAATTATTCCTTTTAATTATAAGATATTATTTACCTTATAACCTTCCCATCCTCTGGAAAATGATAACATCGCTTGCGCGTATTTGTGGAATGACACCTTTTTGAAGCGATTTGATTTTTTTTTCATTTACACTTTACATTGATGGTAATAAGGATATATTTAAGGAATATATAATATTTTAATGATATAATTATGATTCTAAACAGTTTAATTATAATTTACCTTTCTTTACTTCTATCCAAAAAAGTGTAAACATCACCTATGTGTACGTATGAACTACTATCTCCACAAAGTGATATAATTAACTTTTTTATCACCAATTTATATAAATGACAATAAAAGTGTATATAATTAATAAATATAATACTTATTTCAGGATTATTGTTCTTTATATGATGAAAGCTTCAACAATTTTCAAGTATCTGAATTATCAAATCGAAACATTCATGGAAAATAGGTAAGTTTTCATCAAAATGGCCATTTTAAGGAAAAAATGTTAATAAAAGTATAAATGGAAATTATAATGGAATGTTACATAGTATTTTATGAATGAAAATCGCTATATAATATACGTATAAAAAATATATATTTATTATATAAAAGTTTAGAACATGTGTGGAGTACGACGAGACTTGAGGTAAGATATTTATGTAACAATATCATTTATTTTCAGGATTGTCTGTGATAATTTTTTATTAAAGGAGGTTATATAGATCATATCCTTTAAACCCCATATATTTTATTATCCTATAGTTATTCATATAATTTTCAAATAATTATACCATTTTCTACTATTTGGTACATAAAATGATGGTGATTTATTTAAGAAAAACATAATTTATCTCCTCTTCGAGTCGGGGTATTTTTCATCAATGTCTATATTCTTTTAAAAATGTTTTCAAGAGTGTTTATACTATAATTTAATTATTTATTAAATTCATTTTTACAGATATTTAACTTATTATTATTTTTTTAAAAGGAATCTTATTATTTTTTGTCTAAATGATGTATTTTTTTCAAAGGTGTGGACAAAATCTTTGTTTTAACATATAACACACAGATGGATTTTACAACCATTATAACAAATTTTTTATTTGAATATTCCTTTAATAATTTTTATAGTTATTTTCAAATGAATATTTTCCCAAAAAGTTTGTAAATTTTTAGAATTTGAATAAGTGATTTTAAAATAAACTTGGCATTTTACTTAAGAAATGCTAGAGTAGTCTTTTAAAGCTATTTTATTCTATAAATAAATCATTTCATGTTAAATATTATTCATTGGGGACATGATATGATGATACAATCCTTATTATTTCTCAATATAGTTATTTATTATGATAATAAAATCTTGGTGAAACATGTTTTCTTTTCCATGTGTTCAGATATCACAAAATGATGATTATTTTCATGATATTGTGGTATACATATGAATATATTATGATTATTTGATTTTCAGATATGATATAGAACTCCAATTTATTGGGTTATGTTATATTTATATCTCATAATATGATTATGATAAGTATGACCACAATTGGGAATAACATTGTTCACATTTTGATTTGTGAATATAGTTGCTTGTAAATTTGTTCACAAGATTATATGTGGACATTATTGTGAATAACTATGTTTACCAGATTATGAATTATTGTGATTATGATTCCACATTCCTATATTAAAAATATTTATTGATTATTACTTCTTTAACACCCTTATTTATCATTCCTCTATATATGAATTGATTTTGGAGTTTATGATCTAAGATTTTTTGGGTATGAATCTTTTATATTGAGAACATGAACTTTCTTACATTATCAACCCCTTATGATCATATTATGCTCTCATATGATAGATATCTCCCATGTTTACCCTTATTGAGTATCTAAGATCACATTTTCTTATATTTTCACCCCTTAGGTTTTAATGAAAATTTCCAAGTGTGATGAGTCAAGAAGGGAACCTTATATAAAGAAAAATGATTGAGATGATGAATATTTTACTTAAATAAGATGTTTATGTCTCTAGTATCTAATTAAACAAAAACTTTAAGGTTATCAGGTATGTTTATTTTGGAAATATATTGAATATTTATAAAAAATATGTTATATATTTGTATATTATTCTAAGATTGTTACAATTCTATTGAAGATAACAATAGATCTGAATTGATCTCTATCAAATATATTTATCTCTATACATGTTTCCACCAACTGTATCGTATGAAATCATGATTTTTATATGACCACATTACCCAATACATTGAGAAACCATAGGAAACATAGTATAATAGTCCCATATATCCTACTAATATGTTCTCAATTCTATATGCATAGACCAACTAGGCTGATGAATAAATCAAACGTCATTTATCTTTATAGATAAGCATATCATATACACTATATTCTATAGATAAATACATCATATGTGATATTTATTTTTGGTCATACACTTCCTCAATATATATTTATCTATTTATTATATTTCATTATCCTAATATGAGTAAAAAAATTCTTTCATGGTTAATATACAACTAATAACTTGATCGAAAACATATTTAAACACCCCCGGATTAACTAATCCTAAAAGATTGCATTATAAAGGTATAAATGTACGAAATTTATCATTCTAGGTATATATAAAAAATTGGTAATAGAGACTCCAAAAAAGAACTATTATGTGCTAGTATACTAAATAAATATTATATGGCACTCCATGTGGTATACTTCATACTCCATCCAGTTCAACAAATCCATAATGTTCCTCATATGAATATTACATATACTGATACAATAATTTTACTCAAGCTAACCTAACATTTCATTATAACTGATATTAATACATGAAAACATTTGGAGAAGGATAACTCAAAGTCATACTTTGAGTGGTTAATTATCATTTCACTCCATGATATATATATACATATATGAAAACAAAATTAAATAATAATAATAAGGTGGATATTTTCTTATATATCACATGATACATTTTATATTATTAAACATATTTAAGAATAAATAAAAAAACCATACATAATATCCGCTCTCATGTTTCCTATATGATAGATTACCTGATCAACATTACATTTAATTGACTTTTAGGATATTTCTAAACTGATTACATCTCTATGTAGTTCGTTACAAATCTCTATGAAACCACTTGGTAAAAACCTCCCACTAAACTATTTAGTGAATATAATCTATAAATAAAATAAGTTTCAATAATGGTGATATTTTTGGAATAATATTCTTAATGGTAAAATCTTTAAACATATTCAAATTCCATAATTTTACAATATTTAGTGTTATAATTTTAATAAATTTTATAGTATAATTTAAACTATTTCTCTGTGCATCATCATAAATCTTAGAACCACTTCCATAAAATGTTTTCCTCGAGTGTGATATTTCCATTTAATTTTTGAGTGGGATAATATTTTATTTATTAAATTTAAACTTATCTAAATCTAAAAATACCCCTACTAACCTATTAGACAATATATTCTCTTTAGAATATCATTATAATATTCAAAAACTACTCCATGTGTAGTAAACAACTCTTCTTTACATTTAGTAAAAATATTTAACCAATAATTTGTTATATTAATATCATATGTGGTATTTTATGTGTTTTAATCATTTTATTGAAAATAAGATTATTCTTTAAAATATTCTATTGATGGTGATGAAATCTGAATTCCTTATATTTTAACAAGCATGTGGAAAAACACCCTTATCATGGATAAAATATTTGTATCCTTATTTTATTCTCAAATATGTTATATAATTCTATCACTTATAAACCATATGTATTAGATACATTATCTTATATTGTTTGTAAAACAATTTGTTAATAAATAATTTACCTTATCATATAATAGAAATAAGATAAAACACACTCCCTTTATTTATATCCATATGATCATGAAAAAATCATTTACATTCAAATAATTAATTCAACAACCATTTTATTTATAATTTGAAATAAATAAAAATTACACCAACTCTTTCCTTGACTTTTTGGTGTTTTATTCATTCAAAGTTTGTAAAGTATACATTTTTAATAATTAACTCTTTAAAATAAAATAATTTATTTCTATTACACTAATACTTGACATGGAAATTCTGTGGAGTTTCAAAAACCCCTTCGGGTATCTTAGATGATTCCATCACAGGGACAAATTACTCCTTCTTTACATCTATAAGTTTCAATGAACATGAATGGATACTAGAATAAACCTTATTAGAAATTTAAACTAAATTGTTTTATTATGGTTTAAAATTTTACAAACTTATACTATCAATTCAATAATAGAATCAAAATATATCATTCATAGTTCATTTATTCTTAATAATTCTAGAAAATAGGGTAAATATTTGTTTAATACTATCATATTAATAGAATATTACATTCAATGAAAACATAATGAATTCCATATATGGAATATGCCTTAACAAAACCATAAGTGAATCAAACTACACTTCACATATGCATATAGATTAACTTATTTGACAAATAAAATAATTATTTTATTATTTTTTTTCTAAAACATACATTTTTCCTTAAGAAGTTTTCTAAAGTTACCAGTCTTGTTGGTTTCTTAGACTAATGTTCTCCTTTTTTATTTATGTCAAGGTTACATTTAATGATAATTATGGTATTTATCTATGATAAAAGATTTTATCATATGATTATAATATTTTAAAAAAAATTCATAAGTATTAATAAACATTGTCCCACTAAAATTATAATCGCCTTTTAAACACTATATTAATTAGTGGGGAAATATTAATCTTTCACTTAGCTTTGGGTTGCCTTAGTATTCCTCCCATCAATTAGTTATTTCTGTTGACCATAATAGGAATCATATTATATATGGATCTTAGATCATTAAGCATATTCCTATTTATCATAATCCATCATATTAATGAACTCAATTCTATTCCTATAGTAGCCTAATCCTATTAGGGTCTCTCTTTTTTAGAGTAATCAAAATTAAACATGAAGAATAAAAACTTAATCCTCTTAGGGTTACTAATTGTTTTACCTTACACAATATAGTATCCAGGCAACCACATTTAGCATGAAAAATCTAATTGTATGATTGAGGTATTAACATGAATTACATTGAAAAGAATATAATAATAATAATTTTAATAGGGATTTAATCACACAATCTTATCTCATATATTCCCTTTACATATATGAATTATTCTAAAGATTTATTTTGGAATCATGTCCCATTTACTAAATTAATATGTTTAAACCAAATTTATCACACTCTAAAGTCATGTTTATGTGTAAAAACTTATTTCTATAATATATTCCCTTGAGATTAAGATGTTTGGGACCAAATATTTTAAATTTTGGGATCTTTTTCTAGGATTCATGGTTTCTGTAAGGTTTTATAAAATTAACAGGTAAAGTGTGCCATTATAGGGCTATAAAAATCTAGTACATGATTCATGGTATCCACATGGTTTGGTAATGTTTATGGGTAATCCATGAAACCTATATAAAATTAATTATTTTTCTCTTTTGGGTGATTTTTATTAGGGGTTCTCCCAATCTATTCCCCATTTAAATGGTACATCCAAGAGGCTTCTAGGTGGTCTCTCTTTCCATCCTCCATGTTTGATGGTGGATTTTATCTTGCTTCTTCATGGTAAATAAAGATTTTTCTTCTCTTTATCCCCCTTTATTTATTCTTTCATTTCTTATTTATTTCTCCTTTTCCTCTAACTCTAATGGATATAGTGTTTTAATTATTTTATTAGGGTTATGCTAATAATATAGGATTTATTTTTTAGTCATTTTAGAGGAAATTGTCTTCCATGATCTTACATATAACATCAAAGACATGTTTATTCCATCAATATATGGTAGGTTTTTTTGTACAGTCCACTTTTTTGGGAATTTAATTTGTTGTTTGGTATTTTTATACTCATGTTTCTTAAATTTTATCCCTATAATTGATATTTTTAATGAAAATATTAATGAAATATTTTGTATTGATATTTTCCATGGATGAAATAATTACATCCCAATTATTTACATATTTTATTCTTGAAGTACTAGTTTTTATTCACTCCATGAATTTGTAAAAATTCTTAGTGACCCTATTTTCTAATAAAATTGATATTTGAGGGAGTTCTATGTTTCTAATGGACCTTTAGGTAGGTTATTTTATTATTTCATGAATTTTATTTCAAATTAATGGTATTTTTAGTGTACGTTATGTTTTTATTTTGTTTTCTATTCAATTTTTATGCTTTGAGTAATATTTTACTTTTGGTTTGATTTATCATTACATCATATAATGTATTAATTTGTGTTTGGGTTCTTAAAGGATATATAAATAATTACTATAAATTGGATTTATATTTATGATTTCAATTAATATTCTAAAAAAACTATAGAATTTTTTTTGAGATGTACATGGAACCAAATTATGGATTCTGCATTATGTGACATTTTATGAAATTATAATAGTGTTATAATCGACAATATTTATCATTTTAATTAACTATTATTAGGGATTTTTTCTTGAAATGGTTTTGGGATGTGCCCTTAGATTTATTTTATTCTAATTCATTTTATTTATGATGAATATTTTTTTTGAGTTTTCTTCCTCACCTCTATTAGTATTTTTCTTTCATTGAAACCCTAGGTATCTATGTGGGATATTGAGATATGGTTCCTTTAATAGTTATTATTCTACTTTGACTAGCTATGATCCCTTTATGCATGATGTGACTCTACCTATATAGAGTTCAACCTGATGAGACTAGATAGCGTAAATAATTTATTATTTATTTGGAATGCATTGATAAGATAACAAATGATTCCACATGGGTACATATAATATTGTATCATTAGAATATAGCGAGTTTTCCATGATGTTCTCCATATTAGATAAGTCCTAATTTTGATAAATTCTAATTTATGCTGGAGTTTTATCTTCATATAATTCCATTGATTTATTTTTGTGGGTTATTTCTTTTCAGACAGTATATATTCTTACATTATATTTATTGATATAATTATGCTATTTTTTTGTACCATACATATAATGAATTATTATGTGTTTTTATAACTTTGGATTGTTCATTTTTCCTTATGTTTTGGTTTCTATATTAACTAAACTTCTAAAACTATTTTCATTGGAGGAAAAGGAGGTATTTCTACCAAACCATGCAACAAAACATTACACAGTTCTGCATCCATATCAAATTTTTTATTTTACTTATTTTTAATTTAAAATTTTGTAGAATAAGGTTCATACCCATTTTTGAATGAATAAAATATAATTACAAGATATATTGATATTATTTTATTAAATCATGATTTATATTATGTGTTATAGTGTTTTGTTTCATATTATAATGGCTTGGAATTATGTGTAAAGAGAGGTTTTATTGGGTTTATAACAAGGATATATTGTTTATTCATGAAAATATCTTGAGTTTTATAAAAAAATTTAAAAATGAGATGATTTTATAAAAGGATTTAGAAAACATTTTAGAATAAAAGTCATTTTACAGAAAATGTTATTGGGGGAATTGTAGAGTTTATTAAAAATTATAATTTAAGAAACCTTATATCATAATAATTTCAAAATGTCATATGATGTTTTTGAATTATTATTTTGGATTTATTTAATTTCAAGTGGATTTTTAAATTATTATAGATTTCATCATTGATAGATTTGTGGTGTATAACTAATGTAAATATTTTCGAAAATATAATTAGAATATTTTCAATGCTTACTTTTTCAAGTAAAATGATTTTTATGATTTTAAATGATTTTAGGCACAAGTAATATATCTTTATTGAAAGGTATATGTATGATTTATTTTGGTGTTTTTTATTTTGAATTTATTTTTCTAATTTTTATTTAGATCTTGTATTTAGAATTTTGAATTATGGTTTATTGGGTTCTATATTTATTATTAAATAAAATGTACCACCCAAAATGGTGTTAGGGATTTATTGAAAGCTTAGGTCAAGGGATATTTCTGAGAGTAATTTACCATATAGTTCAATAATGATCTTAATGATTTTTAGCTCTTCCAAAACTATAGAAAAAGTGGTTGAGATATATTTTTCCTACCCTTGGGGCGTATTACATGCATCTTAAATTGACACCTTACTACTATTAATAGGGGTCATGGCGATTAGAATCAATATTCTCATTATATTATCTCTACACCAATGAAGAAAATATCCCACATGACGTTTTATAGAAGTAAATTATAGAACTATAAGACCATTGTATACATTCTTTATAGACTTTCTATCAATATAACCAACTATCATAATTCTTAGGAATTATTCAATATAAATTATTATTTTTCATGTATTGTTTTGTCCTTCCTTTGATTGTGGTTAACTTTATTAGCCTGATATAATTGTCTTTTAAGGATAATTCTACATTTTCTATACTTTTTTTATCCTTATCTCTCTCTCTAGTGACTCTAGGGTGATATTGGTATAATTTGTTCCTCCTTTAATTGGTTTCCCATGGCAGTGAAATATTATCAATTTTAATATGTTAAGGTGAATCCTTTCATAGTGGGAAGGACAATGTCAGGTCTCAACATTTTTGTGAGTAACTACCTTACGCAGATAACCCCTATATGAGATTGTTTATTAGATAACATTGATATGTAAGGTGAAATTGAACATTACCTCAAGTGTATTGGATTAGTTTTTTCTACATAAAATTAGATTAATCTTTATCATGTTAGTCATAAAATATAGTATATATTTTATATTTCAAGTTCCTTTTACTATGGACTAGGAATTAATTGAAAGTATTTCCATAATATAAAAATATATATTTTTCTAATTGTTTGGATATATAATAGGTAATTATATTATCATTTATCATCAATATTCTTAAATCTAAAATGTTTTTGGAAATGTATATTTTTTGTATTCCGAACTCGGTAGTGATTTTAAAATTATATCATCAGTTATTACTTCTTGATTTGGTCACATTAAGTTTTTTTTTCACTTATCCAATAGAGGGATGGTCGTCTTGTTCCCTTATCTTTGCTGATCACTAAGCTTAGAGTGTAATGTGATGTGTCTTTAATGTGGTGAATCATTCATGTTCTAATTATCTGATTTTATTTTCATAAGATAATTCACAACCATATTTTACTTCTTACCTAAAACCACCAATTATTTTCTTGGGATATAAAGGGGTAAGGTGGGGTGAATTTTTATACCCAAAAGTAATTTTTATGTATATTTACTTATTTTATAATATTTTACTTTGATTTCGAGGTACTTGGACTTATATTTTTTGAATTCTGTTCACTTTTTCTAAAATTTTAAATTTATATACGGTTATGTTAGCCATATGGGTAAATTGTATAGGCCTAGGGTGGTTTAAAAATTGCGGAGGATGTAAACTTTCCATATGGTTTTTAAAACAAGCTAGTAAATCTTAAAACCTACTCAAAATTTTATATTTTTTTCTTTTTGGGAGACTTTTGTTAGGGATTTCCCCCATCCACATCCCCATTTTAATGGGATATCAGTAAGGATTTTAGATGGCCACTACATCCTTCCTCTATGATATACAATGTATATATTATTTATTCGTAATGTAAAAACCTCATTTTCTTCTCCTTCTTTCTCTTCTATTATTTCTCCATAAATTTCTTATTTCTTTATCCTTTTTATCTAACCCTAATGGCCATAGTGGTCAATCTTAGGATTTTTCGGAACCCCAGACCTACACTGTTGGATCCTATGCTAAAACAATGCTTTACATAATATATTTAATACACATCCTTAGTTATAATATGTTTTACACATAATGTATCATTTACACTCTAATGATATTTTTTTTGGTTTAGAGTTTTATAGAATTAGAAAAAATATTTAACTAGTAGAATCCACATTCTTTATATTAAACAAAACTTTTTCATACTATATAAGAAATAACTTAGTCTATAACAAGTCATTAACATCTCCCACAAATTCTATACATAAGATACTCTTCTAGACATTTTATAAATTTATTATCTTCATTACTGGGGAAATGGAAACAAAAGAAAGGGGAGATCTTAGAATCTTAGTATGGGTAAACATTATTGAAAAAAATAAAATATCAAAAGTGAAAATAATATGATAATATGTATATAATCATAATACATAAAAAATTTATATCCATAAAATAATAGATCGTAAATCATGAGTTATATAGTATGGCATGGGAGAACATATGAAATGAATAACAAGAGTATGAAAACACGAGTCAATAAATGTGTTCCATGATAGCATAACATGGTCATAAGAATAATCATTAGACCATGGAAAAACATAAGCATTTGATATCATCATATTGTGAGCATATCCAAGAAGAATCGTGCTTTAGTTTGTGACCATATACAAGAAGGATCACCATTTAATTTTTAATTATAAGCAATAATAATGACCCTATAAATTGTGTGAATATCCATGAAATCCCATGATACATTATCTCATGAGACATAAAACATTAACCAATAAATTAAAAAATATATAGAACCCTAGCACTGATCATCCATGTATAATAGTTCTAATTAAAATAAATTAATTCATCATATATCAACTAACCCATGGAAGGAAAATGGGTTTCATATCATTTTGAAAATTGATTCACATAAGGGATCATTAAAAACCCATCAATAATTATAGCATGATAAAACTATATAATAAAAATGGGTATCCAATGAAATCAAGTGACTTTGTAGGTAAATATCATTAAATCATGATAAACCATATGCTATTTATTCTATATATATAAAAGGTATAAAATTAAGTCCAAAATTTTCCCCATCAATCAATGTATTGATTTAATGTGGTCACTAATCAATTATAGGAATAAAAAATTGGATATTCATAGTGGAAAGTAATTGGAAGAAAAATTAAGATTATAAACTCTCAATGACTAGGAAAGAAAAATGTAGCGATGGATCATATGTATGATATAAAATAGAATTTCATAGTCCATATAGTGAAATAAGGTTTATAGTATCATTTTAATAATATCATTGATCAATTATAAAATTAATCAATGGACAATAACTTATATGAGAACCACTTTTGGTAAAATATAAGTCAAGAAGAAATTGAATTTTGAGAGGACACGTATAATCAAATAAATATTCAAATAAAATTATGATTCTTTCTAAAAATAATATGAATTCCATATATTTATTATTTTTCTTAAAAAATTCTGATTTGAAGATAATATTTTGAAAAAACTCTTAATTTTTGAGTAATATTTTAATCAAAACCCCTTTCAACTTTGGTATATTTTGAATTTAATTCAATTTAAAAATATTAAATGATATATATCATTAAACCCAATTAATTAAATTAACATCATTAAATACATTAAATATATTTAAATCACTCCATATAAAATATATCATCATCACAATATTAAATATTTCTCTTGAAATGAAATTTAAGTCAATGAACCCCTTGCAACCCTAGAAAAATTCAAGTAAAAAACCCCTCAAAGTATATGATTTAAAATGAAACATTAAATATAATGAATAATGAGAATATAATTATAAAAAATATTAAAGGGGAAGTGAATACACCATTCCCAAGCATACATATTGTATAATAGGAAATGTGTCTCAAGGGTGAAAATTTGAGAAAAGCAATCCATACCACAATTCCTAACTTCCTATAAAGTGACTTATTCTCATATATAAAAATAATATCTATATTAATAACCAATGTAATAATTTTATTAATATATATAAATTTTTTTAAATTTATTTTTAATTATTATCTACCTGTATATTTGTTAGATAATACCTATTTTTAATATCAAGTGTAAGTAATATTTATCGTTTTAATATAGTATTTAATAATAGTGTTGTTATTTATTCTTCCCTAAATGTTCATGATTAATAGATTATACAAGGTACTAGAATTTATGATTTTATAATTATATAAAATGTAACAATTTCATTTTATGGTATATTTGGTTACAATCCTTAAAGACGAAATCAATAATGATCTTGTTTCAATGATTTTTGACGAATGAACATTTGTATCTTATTTGATGAGATTAATATTAATTTTACCATTAAAGAAAAAAAAATTAAACCATTAATTACTTAATTATAACATATATTACTATAAATTAAATTACCATAGACATATATGATATTAATTCATAGCTTTCTTCAAGTAGGTGGTTAAACCATCAAAAATAAGAACATAACATAATTAATAGATGATTATGAAGTGATTTAGTTGTAATATTAGTATAAAAGAAAAATAATGATATAATTGAGTGTTTATTGGTGTGATATATCAAATTTTTTAATAATTATAAGAATAATATAACTTATATTATGTTATTAGATAGAATAAATAAATCGTTTTTTCCTCTTAGTATGATCTTTTGGACGATATAATTTATAATGGTTATTTGTTGCTCATATTTTTTAAAGAATTACCATTTTTACTTAAAAATACCTTAATAATTTTAGAAGAGTAATATTTATCCCTCAAACCCAATATTAAAACTATCCATGAAAGGAATTAATGAAAGATAAAATACATCATTCCATGGAGGCGGTTGTCCACACGTACAAATGGATAATGAATTCCTTTTCGTAAAATGGGGAAAATGAGTAATATGGTCTATCATTTAAAATTATGAAATATGTAATAAATATAATAATTATTTATTAAAATAAAAATTAGGACCATCCATGTAAGGTGGTTAAGTAAAAAAACCATGTTGCGTTGTGGATGTGGTAGTTTGCGCATTCACGCGATTGAGGTTTTCACCTTTATTAAGGGAAGATGGAAAGGGAAGATAATGCATATCCAATAAAAATAATTACATTTAAATATATTGGTGGTAATAATTTTACTATGTAATAATGGGTAATAAAATTTTAATGTAAAAAGATAGAAAATGAAAAATATTTTAGAGTGAGAAGTACATACCTTGAGATTTTGAGATTTCTCTTGATGTACTTCTTAGAAACAGAGGAATGTTTCCAATATCTTAGGAATATAAGATTAATAGAGGTAAATATTATGATAGGGAAATAAATATAAAATATTTAGAAGAAGAAATTTAATTCATATAGTGTCTTTTAAGGGGTGTTGAGAGTCTCCTTTTACAATTAGTGGGAATGAAATTTTTATTAATATAACCACTTTTTATAAAGAGAGAAGATGTTAAATCAATAAAGTGTATCAACAAATGGAAAATAATTTAGTGGGGCATGAGATAAGGTTTAAAATATCTAAAAAATAAATTAAAAACCTTATTTTACCATGTTTCAATCCTTTTACCCCAAGATCAATTACTTTTACTATTTAAGATTTTACCATGTTAACTAGATTTTAACATATTAATTTAATTTAATTCTTAAAAAAAGTCCCATATTACATAATTTGTAACTAAGGATTCCAAATATGAAATAAATTTTATCAGATAAAATTTCAATGCTTAAGATAATCAATTTTTGACATTAGTGCGTGTAATGCATAAAAATCTATTTTTATAAAAGTTTATATTTAAGAATAAAATTTTTGTTGAGGATAAATGTAATATACCAAGATTTTATATGTATTAAATTTGAAATAAAATATAAGTATTTGATCAATTTCTTTTGATGCAACCTAGTTTCTGAATGAACTCATGATATAGTATTGCTTTATAACCTTACTGTTCGATTGGAGGGCATCAATGGGATTAACCAAATTTTGAAACAAATATAGATTTTTTTCCTAAATTCAAATATATTGATTTATTTTGAATAAATAATCATTAAATTTTTAATAAAATAATTTAATGACTAAAAGAACTATTTTTAATGAAATGTACTTTTCTAAAAATTATGTATTATTTTCTAAACAATGTATATTGATCACTATTAGAAATTTATTATAATAAAATCTATTATTGATGTATGAATATACATACATATATTATTTATATAATGGTTATGACTGAATGTCCCGAAATCCGTTTTATTATATTTGATAATCCACCTTTCAAGGGTTGAGGTAAAACCCTTACAAGGCCTAAAGGCTTATAGACAATTACATGACCTGCTGGTCTTAGAGGAAATCACCCAGACAAGAAAACTCAGAATACCTCCTCCCTAACACGTGTCTTGATATCAAAACTCCCCCTTCGTAGGGCCAGTTGGATGGCTATACAATGTAGAGCTTCACAGGCCTGGTACCGATTGAAAATGCCATATCCTTTCATTCTTCCAATTCTGGTTAGCTCTTCTTTAGTGAATGTGCCTGCTCTGATCCTCATCTGGACCCTTGTCCCTTGTAGTTAGACTAGTACATCTGCATATTCATGTGGCCTGAAGACCTTGGGGTGGCCTGAAGGCCTTAAGGTGACCCAAAGGCCCTGAGAGACAACTGGCTCAAAGGCCTTGGGTGGCTCGAACGCCATGCAGGCCCTGAAGACTAAACCGGTGGCACAAAGGCCCAGATGGTTTCATAGTTTTGGATGCTATAGTACAAAACAGTTCCTGCTACATTACTGCTACAGTACCCAGAAAATATGTCTCTACCCAGATTTGATCCCAGGTCTCTTGGATGCACTTTTTGAGTCCTCACCAACTGGGATGAGGCTCTTGTTCATATAATGGTTATGAATTAATATACAATCATTTAAATAGAAAATGTGTTATTTTCCCTTAAACTATTTTTATATGCGAAATGTATTTTTATCATAATAAATTAAAAAAATCATAATTGATTAATTCTTTTAATTAAATAAACATATTATATATAAAATAAAAAAATTTAATTATCATTTTATAGTTTTTACTAGGATATTAATGAATTTAAATATAGTTTTTCTCTTAAAAATTCATTTTTTTAAATGAATTTCATTGCATTTCATGCACTTATATTAAAATTAATTTCTTCCACATATAGAAATTAAATATTTTAAAATGGATCAAATAATTTAAATAATTTAATAGGTTAAAATTATTTTTTTTATCACAATTAATAGTAATAATGGTAAATTTGTTTTACCGTGGATAAGGTTAAAATGGGTTTATCCGGGGGGGGTTAAAATATGATATTAGGGTAAGTTTGAAATCTAAAATTTTCTATTTCTTATTCTTTTGAATATATTTTGACCCTATATTATCTTAACTTCAATTACATGGCCATTTGGGAGCATTGTACTTGAGAAATAAATTAATTGTATTTAAATATTTTAACCAATTCGAAGTGTGTCCTCACCCTCACTTATAAAAGAGAACGTACTCTCCTATCGTATTGAATTTTTTTGATCTATATAGATCATCCAATCCCTAAAATAATACTTTTCTAGATTCCAACCCTCCACCCTAGATACCCTATTCTTTTCCTACGACTAATATTTTAAGGCTTATGGTGTGAGCGAAAGGAGGTTACTCAAATAAGAGGTAAAAAATCTTAACCAAACTATTTCAATTTCATTTAATCTTAAAACACCTATAAAACTATTTTATACATTTTAACATGATTATTAAAATATAATAAATATACATAGATTTTATTTGGATGATGAGAGAACTATTTTCTAGCTCCTTTCCATCAAATGGGAAATGAAACTCTCGCTTGTGCGTATGTGTGGACTACGACCTCCACTTAGAGATATGATTCATTTTCCATCATAACCTCACATGGATATTTATACTAGTAGATATAATAAAATTTTAAGATATTTATTAGTTAATAATGATTATATAATGATAAAATATTATATATTTTTCTTTTCTTCATTTTGTTAGAAAATAAAAACAACTTTTACTCATAAGTACAAACTACAATCTCCATAAATGGTGCTTTTCATTTTTTTATCTGCAAATTTTTTGAATGGTTTTAAATAAATATATAATGAAGATATGTGATATTTATATCATTATTATGAGTTTTTATACAATTTATCCATGATCAAATTATAAATACTGGAACTTCTGAATGAAAACTTCCATGAAAAACAAAATAGTGAACACTCAAAAATGATGATTTTAATAAAGTGTTATTAATAAATGGGTGTTTAAATATTAATAGTTCATAATATATGATATTATAATAATTTATATGTTTTTTTATATTATAATAATAAATTTAAATTTATTATAAAATATTTTATAGAAAATATAAAGCAATATGAACATGAGGTAAGAGTTTTTACATTACAATATTCTTTTTATTGAGATTATTTATGATTAAAATTACGGTTATGAAATTATATGTTATATATCTCAAAAATCATATGATTTTTTTCTTATCTATATATATATACTAAATGGTTTCCTTTCATTTTACTCTCTTTGAGCACTGAAGATATTGAAATAATGTTTAAAAAACGACTTTATTGCCCTCTTGGATCAAGAATATATTTATTTCATGTCCTTATATTCATTAAAATATTTTTAATGATTCTTTTAATATTTTAAAATGAAATATTATTGTAATTTATGTGACGACTCATCCCCCGGGGCCCGTGTCGTGACTACCCCAAGCCCGCCTTCAATAGGCCAGGGGCTGGCGACTAGCACCGAAAGGTGTATTCCATAAAACTGGGAAGACATTGCCTTTATAACCTAAAAAAACACACAAACAAGCACACAAAAGGATACGAACAACAAGTAAACTATATAACAAAAGAGCATTGAAATTAAAATAGGGCCGAAATACAAGCCCAACAGTAAAGTACAAGAAACTGAAAGTAAAAGTAAACTGGAAAGTACAAGATGACTGATAGGTGAAAAGAAGCTCCTAGATTCTCCACCATGAATCCTACCTGAAGGGTAGGTACAACTCATGAATGGGAGTATCTGTGGTTCGCCTCATCTAACGTCCACCTATGAGCTACCTCCAATCCTACTACCCTCGTCCTTAGTCAGCGTTGTTCGTCGTCTGCACCAAACACAACAAGGTGTGAGCATAGCCCATACAGGGGTGAGTATAACGATACTCAGTAGGGACCCCGAGAACCTCAAGGTCTCACAAAATCTATAATGGATATACCACAAATCTTGAAGTCAAATGACAACCCTACTTAGGTATCTGCCCTTACATACACCTAAGTTATGAATTATACCCATCTCAACCATGAGGAAACACAGGATCCAACCCAAAATCCCAAAGCTCAACTGTTTCACAAAGGAAGGAACACCACGAAGGTAAGTACCACACAGGTACGCCACACAGAAAAATACCACCAAGGTATTACCACGAAGGAAAGTACCACACAGGTATGAACTCAACTCACACCAGGTATAACTTAAGTACAGTAATAGAGATGATTAGATGTAACTAATGAATAATATTACTCTGTTAAGAGGTAGACCCACAAATTATCTCTTGGTGCTGACCCACACAAGATATCTTAGTACTGACCCACATAGGATCGCTTGGTACTGACCCACATAGGATCGCTCGGTGCTGACCCATATAGGATCGCTCGGTGTTGAGCCACACAGGATCTCTTGGTGCTGACCCACACAGGATTGTTAGGTGCTGAACAACACATGATATTTTGGTGCTGACCCACACTAGATCACTCGATGCTGACCCACATAAGATCGCTCAGTGCTGACCCACACATGATCGCTCTTCAATCTACATGTCACAACCAACTATAGGGTTCTCGCGCTAAGCTCACTCGTCTCCAGGAGGGTCCGCTCCAAAATACATTGGTCGATACTTCATCTTCCATGAAGTCTCAAGAAGAAGTATCCCAAAAGACCACCACATCATAGAGGTCTCAACGCAATAGACGGTGCGTCAATCACACGCCCAGTCGGTGAGTTATTAGCCTTTTAGTCTCGAGGGCCTGGTCAGATTCGTGCTCGATCTAACCTAATCGTTCCCCAACTTTATCCAAATATCAAGTGGAGTTTACAAAAGGGTCCGTCTCGCTCCAAGGTTTCCGGAACCATAGACAGTTCATCAAATGGACACCCGGAACCAAAGATATGGTTGAAAATGTGTAAATGGGTCGAAGTGGGTCAGGGTCTGGTCCGACCTGGTTCGGGTTGACCCGGCGTGACCCGCTGGGTCCGACCTGGCCCGTGCTGGGTGGCCTGGCCTACTGGGTCCATCCCAGACCGTGCTGGGCTGCCCGGCCTGGCAGTGGCGCGATGGCCGCGAGGGGCTGCGTGGGGGTGTGGGTGGGGGGCACAGAGGTTGCAAAGGGCATAGAGGCCACACGGAGGGCCCCAGGGTAGTGAGGCCACTGGTTGGCGCGGATGGCCGCGTGGTGGCGCGGTCAGCCTCTGGGAAGCGTGGAACAGCCGACCTCAGGGCAACGTGACAAGGCCGCGGGGCAGCGCGGCAAGGTCGCTCGGGGGGGGGGGGGGGCTACGGTTGGCGGAGGCCGTGGGGCGGCGGTGGCCACGAGGTGGCAGTGGTCGTGGGGCGGTGCCGTTGCGCCGTCACCTTCATCGCGGCCAGCGGTGTTTCTGTTCGCTGTTCTCGAATTCCACCAGCGCCAAACGCTGAAACCGGTCATCATCACCATCGTGAAGAACACACAAAAAGAAGAATGGAAGAGGGGTTGGGCCATGTTTGTTTGGACCGCACCCTCCGCGTTAGAGAAGTAGAAAGCGTCTCAACAAAAACATTGAATCAAGAATTTTAAATTCCAAAATTTCATATGAATTGTGGATCAACTAATTATGGTTGATCCACATCCTCTATGCTTTCCAAGAATGAGGAATTTAATCTAGAAATTACAAGAATTGAATAACAAGCCCTACCTCGTTCGTTTGATTTGTTGAAGATTGTCTAAGGGGAAGGAGATGATGTCTGTCACGACCCGACCCTACCCGGGCTCGAGCCACGACTACCCCAAGCCCACCTCCATAGGCCCGAGGCTGGCGACCAGCGCCGAAGGCACAACAACTCGGGGAGGCCTTTGCCTAAGTACCTATACAAACCCACACGCAACACACTCAATGAAAAAGTAGAGAGTAAAAAGGAAGAATAAGCAGAGTTAAAAGAACAACTGCTATGTATAAACCACAGAGTGAATCGACCACTACAAGTACAAAGTACAAGCTGAAAAGAAAAGGAGCAAAACACGTGCCCAACCAAAAATTGCCAAAATCCAGCAATAGGTAAACAAAAATAAATATCTTACGGGTCTCCCACCAGGAACCCGGCCACGACCACCGCATGCGGTCCAAGATCCCAAGCTCCTACACTCCATTGAAGTCACGCTCCACCTGTCTGTCGTCTGCAAGGGCACGCCAAGTGCGGGCAAAGCCCAAGCAGGGGTGAGTATAAAAATACTCAGTAGGATACCCCGAAGGCTCGAGGGAGAAACAAAAGAGGTACCGAAGGGTGAGCAGTAGAGCGAACATGAAAAGTAGAGGAGTACAACTGAAAGTGAAGTAGAATACCAGTAGAGAGTCCAGCTCAACCCAACAAAAGAAAGGAAGTATACTCGTCCAGACACAAGAAGCTAGAAACGGTGAGAAGATGAACTTCTCGTCGAGTCTTCACTACCTATTTCCGGAGAGTAGACTCGTCCAACCACGAGAAGCTAGAAACGGAAAGCACGTGGCATACCCCGGGTGTCTTCGCCTCTCTTGGAAGGAGAAAAACCAAACCCAAGAAGTGGGTGCAGGAACATGGTATATACAAATCCATATGCTCTGTTGAGTAGCCCGAACCACGTCGTAAGGGGATCTCCGTCCCATAGCTCAGCCCAACAAAATGAGTCACCAACAGTCCCAAAAGAAACACCATCATCGATGCCCAGAATCCCGCACGCCTGCCCTGAACCGCAATCCAAGGGGCTCAATCACTGCACCTTGACACTATCCGCTTTGGGCGGCACTGACTCGCCCGCACAGTTTTAGATCGTGTCGCAAGAACGCGTCTTGGTGGGGAAAGTTCCCCTCATACTTGAGAGTTCTAGGGAAAGTCAAACCACACCTTGTCACTGCCCTGCAGTCGAGAGGTCTCCTCAATGTCAAGGTCATCACAATAGTGACCCATAACCAGGGGTCCCGCTCCGGTAATCCTGGAGGAAAACCACAGGCTAGCCTACTAGAAACGACTGAGCCTGGAATGCCAACATGTGTCCCACTGCCCAGCCCTGCTGGAGGGTAATTCATAATATGATACCGGGTGACCCACTGCCCAACCCTACTGGAGGGTAAACCATAATACATCGTCAGGTGACCCACTGCCCAACCCCGCTGGAGGGTAAACCATAACCAGATATCGGGTGACCCACTACCCAGCCCCGCTGGAGGGTAAACCCTAATACATCAACAGGCGACCCACTGCCCAGCACCGCTGGAGGGTAGACCTTAATACATCATCAGGCAACCCACTGCCCAGCCCCGCTGGATTGTAGACCTAGAACTAGAAGACGGGTGACCCACTGCCCAGCCCTGCTGGAGGGTAGGCCCTAAGAGGTCGTCGGGTGACCCACTGCCCAGTCTCTACTGGAGGGTAGACCCTAAGTGCATCGGGTGACCCACTGCCTAGTCTCTACTGGAGGGTAGACCCTAAGAGCATCGGGTGACCCACTGCCCAGTCTCTGCTGGAGGTTAGAACCTAAAAGTCAGCGAGAAACCCACTACCCAGCTCTGCTGAAGGGTAAACCCGAAGAAGTCGATGAGCAACCCACTGCCCAGCCCCACTGGAGGGTAAAACCCAGAACTGATCTGGCCATCTCTACCGAAGGGTACACCACTGTCCAACCGAACACGGAGTGGGTATCACGCAACCACCCAACTCCAGAACAACTCACCCCAAATGAGGTGCAGCGTCTACTCCATCACTGGATGTCACTAGTAACGCTACCGGCCAAACCATCAAGAACAAAACCAGGGGGGACCACTCAACCCTGCTGGTCAAACAAACGAGCACAAAGCTGGGGGAAATAAACTCCACCCTACTAGTCAATCAAACGAGCACAGAGGGACCCTCTATGCCACGAGAGGTCCAAGTACGTGAAGCAGAACACATCACACACATGGGGACTACACGACGTGTGGCCCCATGTCAACCCCAACTGAGCGCACAGACAGTCTCAGGTACAAACCACACGTACCTCCAAGCGCTCCCGTATACTCCCGGAGTATACCTCATTCCATCCCAAAGGTTATGCTGTACACAACACCCAGCTTCAACACAAAGGAATGAAGTAACAACTCCACCTCAAAGGCCCAAGCATGGCCAACCACATCTCGTGAACCATTTACATCACTCTCCCAAGATTGCGCGATCACACGTCAAGGGTCCGCTACAAAAAAGGTAGGGCGAACCACCACTAGAGCACCTTCCATGCTTCCGCTATTAATAAGATCGCGCAAGAGGCTCCGCACAACCAAACGGATCACACTGTTGTAATCCTCATGGAAAAACATGCGAGATCGACTACTTACTCGCCTCCAACGGATATCCGACGGAAAAGTCACCAACACCGCCTCACGCCCGAACGACGTCCCGTGATCCCGAGCCTCGGCCCTGAAAACAGTCGGGCGCATCGCACCATTGCGATCCCCTCGGGGAAACACATCATAAGCATTACTCACTTGAGTACAACGAACATCCAGAGAAAAAGATACGTTCCGGCGCACCGCACACGAGCGGTGCCACGTGGGACCCGCAACCTGGTCCTGAAACTCAATGAACGGATCGCACCGTTGCGATCATCTCGAAAAATTACATGAAATGGACTATTCACTTGTCCAAAACGGTCGCCCGGTGATAAAGCTGTAAATCATCGTCAACTCCCGAAATGGCCCTCGCGGGGCCCGCACCATCATGCAAAATTACAGAGAGAAGACTGCGCCAACGCGCTTCCCTCGGAAAAAAACCCAACATCGACTGCTCGCACGCCCCGTATGGACGTCCGAGGAAAAAGCCGCTAAAAGCTGAACGCAGCTCAAAAGACGGGCCGTGGGGCCCACACCTCATCTTCAGACGCAATGTACGGAACCGCCCTGGAAAGCTCCGCCTCGGTGCCAGGGCCCCAACGCCACTGACAGCGTTTAAATCGGACGTCGGACGCGTTCGCACCGTCCAAAACAAGATCCCCCGAAGAAACGACTAACCCCTCATCGTACGTGTCCCGCTATCGCCGCTCCCTCGCGACCGCCGCCTCGCCGAGGTGCTCCGCCAGGGGCCCCCTCCGATGCCCGAGCTCCCTGCTACCACGCCCAACGCCTCCACCAGACACCCGCACCGATGCCCGCGGACACCGCCTGAGGCCGGCCGCCGCACGTCGTGACACTGCCTGATATTTTTTACTTGGAATGGAATGAAATTAAATTCATCTTTATGGTAAAAAATGCATTGTTTCTAAAAACAAGTTTTCATTGTGTTTCACACACTTATTTTAAAATTAATTTCTAACAATTATATAAATTGAATCATGAAAAATTTATTAAATATATTGAATCATTATTATTAATATAATATAATTGTATTTAATTAATTTTTGATCATAATGAATAGTTAAAATTAAAAAATTTTTGTCTGCGGTGAGGTAAATTCTGTTAAATCGGGGGTATTAAATTAAGAGATAAAAGTAACATTTTCCTATAAAATTTTATAATTATTAATTTTTAAAGATATCTAAACACTATATTATCTTAAATTAAATTAATTTTATATTTGTACGCATTATACTTGACAAATAAATTAATTATATTTAAATCATTTAGATAATTTCAAGTGTGTCCTCTCTCTCACTTATAAAATGAAACCTCTTATAATACATTATTTATAAATTATGAGACTTATTTCTCACAAAATACATACCATAATAAATTAATATATTTTTAAAATTCATCCAAGATCTCATGGACGTCTCCTAAGATGTTTCTTTTAAGGCTTCTGGTGTAAACGAAAGGAGGCTTTTCAAAGAATATGTAAAAATCTTAACTGAGGTGTTTCAATTTTATTTACTATTACAAATTAAATAAAAAAAATTATATCCATCATAACATTATGAATATAGTGTAATATACATACTAATATTTTATTATGATGATGTAACATCTATTTTAGAACTCTATTCCATCGAATGTGAAATGAAAGTATCGCTCGTTTGTACTTGTGGACCACCACCTCCACATAGCGATATGATTCATTTTGTATCACAACATCACATGTAAATGTTTAAAGATATATTTAATGAATATATTTTATATTTATTATGTAATAATTATTCTATAATGATAATATTATTTATCTATATTTCATTCTTTTTGTTATAATATGAAAATTGTATTCATGTGTATATATGAACTACTGTATCCATGAACAGTGTTATTCATTTTTCTATATCTACCTTTTATAAAAGATTATAAATAAGTATATAATGAATATATGTGATATTTATATCATGATTAAAATTATATATATAATTTAATCAGGATAAAAATACAATTATTGAATCTTACAAAAAAAACCATTAGGAAAAATGAAATAGTTAACATCAATAAATGAAGATTTCAATATAGAATTATTAATAAATGGGTGTTGAAATGTTATAAGTGGATAATAAATGATATTATATGTATTTATATAGTTATTTTATACAATTATAATAAATTTATATTTATTATATATGAGTTTATAGTGCTTACAAAGAAATTCAAACTTGAGGTGAGGGGTTTTAGGTTAAAATCTCATTTTTACTGGGATTATTTATACTTCAATTTATTATGATAAAATTACATGATATATATCTCCAAAATATTATGTGTCTTATTATAATATATTTATTTATAGAGATTACATTTTATACTTTCATTTCTCTCTCTAAGTACCCAATATATTAGAAGATTGTTTTTATGAAAAACTGACTTAATTTATCTCTTTGACTAATATTATTTTCATTCCATGTCCATATATTATTTAAAATGTTCTCAATAATGTATTTTAATATCTTCCAATGAATTATTAGATTAATTTAAACTGATTTCTTAAGTTCAATTTTAATATTTAAATATAACATTCTTGTAGTTTTTGGAATGTGATAATTTTTATTGAAGGTGTAAATAGAATCTTTGTTCTAACGATTATGACATGAACACCCTTTTTTACATTAATGTTTTGAAGATTTATTTAAAAGTTTATATGGTTATTTTCAATGAAAATATTTTCCACAATATTTTTGATATTTTTAATAATTTATTTCAAAATGAAAATGGGATTTTTCTCAAGAAATATTCCTGTGATCTTTTAATGGAATTTCTCATCAATGATAAAACCCTTTGATTTTAATTATGTTTCAATTTTAATTTGATCCTTTGATACCAAAATTATTCATTATCTAAATGGTTTATGATTTTCATAATGAAATACTGATGAAACATAATTTTACAAGAGTTAAGATATACTGAAATTATTAATGTTTTAATGATCTTGTGGAATAAATATGAATGAATTATGGTTATATGATGGGTGAGACCATTATTTACCTCAAATTAATTGGTTAATGATTAATGTTTTATGAGATCCATGTGTAAATTTGAGGCTATACTGATACCTAAGGTGGTAAAAAGGGTTTTATCCAATGTCTAACATGTGATGAATGTCGTACTAGATAAAATTGAAATAAAATTTATCTAATTATGATTATACTACACTTTATGCCATTATATTATGGATAAGTATTATGAAAATTTTATGCTCTCCTGGATCATATTATTTTATTACTTTATTATTCATGTCTTATGAACTACCAATATTTATTTCCTGGAATGTTATTGTGATCTATTAATTGGTGGGTATGATTTTCAAATTATAATTTCATATTCTAATACCCATATGTTCATGTAATATTTAAAAAGTATCATTGATTGATATCTACCTTTTTATCCATACTAATATTATAATATCACCGTATATTATGTTTCGTTTTCTGTAGTAACCCCGGCCCAATATCCTGGATCCAATACTTAATTTATTACATTTTCATAAGATACAAGTAATCACATCCCAGAAGGACTGAATCGTTTAATAGTATTTGTAAACTAGGTACATACATGATTCACATATTACATTTGAATACAAAAATTACAAGATGATTTTTTGAGAATAAAATTATCCCTCTATCATATTCTTGTATATAATTCATATTACACTTCATGTATTCCTAGGAAATGAAACAAAATAAGGCTGTGATCAAATGCTCAGTAAGGGTTAAGTACAGTGGAAGCTATCATGAATATATGATCATAATCAACATGCAGAGTGAAACAACTAAACAAAAATTCCATTTAGATAATTTTACTAGTATAGTCAATATTTAAAGGAAAATAAATAAAAAGACACTCTATTTAATCAATAAGATAACTATCATAACTGGATAAGGAAGAATCAATATAGTAGTGTAAAAAACTAAAAACAAATGTTATATAATCAATAAAATGAGAATAAAAATCATCCATTGATAATATAATTATGTAAATATCATGGATAACAATAAATAAATTTTGAATGAATGAAGTTCTTAATTATTGGACATCATGTTTTCTAGGCACACGATACCTCTACTATGAAGATTTATCCTCAAGATAGTTTAAAACTGATGGGTAAAAACCTATTTAACTAAGGGTAGCTAATTGATTTTTCCAATAAGACTACCAATGCATTGAGGGGAAATTTATAACTAAGCTCCACCCATGTCTTTCATGTCCAAATCATTCCTCATATATCGAATAATCGATTTAATTTATAAACAATGTTCCTTATAAAAAAATATCCATATTGAGAAAGGAATACAGATTTATTAATATTTTACTAGATAAAAAAATGAATTTAAATATAGAACATCATATATAGAAGTGATATATGCTATAATAAATAAACATATACAGAATAAATAATAAATATATTTGTAGGAAATTAAATGTCTAATGATCCCGAGAATGTGAACATTTCAAGGTAAAGTTATTGACTACAAAAATTAATCAAGGAAGTGAATATCAATACCATACTTGGTAAAAATATTCATAAACCATTAACAAAAAGAATAAGGATGGTAAAAATGAAATATAAAACCATCAGATAAATAATAAATTTTTGTTGTCATTGATGAATTAAAATTCCATAAAATGGTATTTAAAAACATTTTTGGGGAAAATATACTTCTCATTTTGAAAATCAATTTTAAAACTAAATTTTCACAAAATAATTTGAAAATATTTTTCTTTAAATTTTATTTGAAAAATATAAATGAGGATTTAAAATATATTATTGGTCATGATTTCCAAAAATTATGTTCATGTCAAACATTTTAAAACAAAGATTCCTTTAACTTTTTCGATAAAACCTGAACAAGCATTATTTTGAAAAAATGATATAAATATTAATTAAAAAAATTAAAAAGTACAAAATGGGGAAAAATATATTCAATAAATAATTTGGTAAATGTGAAAAATAATTATAAAAACTTTTTTTAGAAAACATGGTTTTGGAAGAAAATGGATTTCTGACCAAATGATAAAATGAAATTAGATTTTCTTAAAAAATATTTCTCAATTATTTTAAGAAAAAAAGAGTGGAAATGGTAATATTAATTTAAAATATCATGAATAAACAAAGGAGAATAAAAAGAAATTTATTTATTTGATAATTATCAAACAATTTGTTTCACATAAAATTCATGAATAAACAATCTTGATTAGAATGAGATTGTGAAATAAACCCTTATAATGATCATAAGAATAATGTGAGAATTAATAAATGAATAAAATATGTCTATCAACTATAAATAATAATAAAACAATTTTAAATTCAATATAAAGTAATCAGAAATCAGTATACACATAATCTTTTAATGACATAATTAATGAAGTAGAAGTTTAACCCAATGAATGAAAATTGGGTTATGAAATCCCTTAACTTACGCTTCCTTTTAGTTGAACATGATTTAACCTCTTATATAGTTGTTTTAAACATGTTATTATCATATTGAAAAACTATATTAATATTTATAATTTGAAATATAACTCTTTTTTAACATATTATCATCCATTCGTTACTAATATTTCATTATTTTCATTGTTTTGGGTGTTAATTACCTTGTTTTCTCATGCGTGTTTTGTTATGAAAGATTCAGTTCTTGGGCATATTATATATTTCAATAATTTATTGAATAATAATAATAAAATAATTATAATATTTACACCTCAATTATAATTTTAAGACCAATCATGAATGATGGTTTTGATAAATGATGTAGGTTTTGATCATGGAGACGGTAGGTTGTACGTATGCGTGAGTAACTTTTCCAATTTTCAGTGATCATAATGGAAATGAGGTAAGTAATATTTTATCTTTATATAATTATAATAATATATTATATATCATATTATTTCCATAAATAAACTTATATATTTCATACATGTGGCGTATTGATGAAAAGAGAGTCACATCACTTTGTGAAGGTGGTAGTCCACTCATACAGGAATGATGTTATCCTCTTTTAGCGAGTGAAAAGAAAGAAAGAAAATTATATATATATATATATATATAATATCTTCAAAATGATAAATATTTCATTAATATAATAATTATTTAATGTATATAACATATATTTATTTACTTTATCCATATTACATTTCATGTGAAGCACTAGTGAAAGACGAATCACATCACTTCGTGAGGTGGCAGTCTATCATACACATGAGTGAAATTATAGTATCCCATAATGAATAGAATTTTTTATATATATATATATATCTGATATAATGAATAAATAGGTATAATTATGTTATAAATATCATATATACATTTTATACCATCATCATACCCAACCATGAAAGGTGGTAATTGAAAAATGAATGTCATCATTTCCCAAGGTCGCAGTCCGCCGTACGCACGAATGATGATATTATAACCCATTTTATGGAACCAGGGACGGTTATAGGTAATTATATTGAAATAGAAAAATATAATTATATTTAATATATTGAGTTTTTTATATATTTATATTTTAATAATAATTAAAGGAGGGGGAGGAATAAATAATATGAAAATTCTCATTAAAGAACATTACCTCTTCTTCAGGTATCCTAATTATATTTTAACAAAATTTTTCCTAGGTTGCATTTTTTACAAAAATAAGGATTATAGTATTAGATGAGGTAATTTGGGAAGTTATTTTTGTAGGTATTGGGAAAAAATGGTATTAAGGTGTGAATAATAGAGGATAGGGGTTTCCTTTTTATAAGTAAGGTGAGTGGAACACCTGTAATGTTTTGAAAAGATTCAACAATACCCACATTTCTTATCATGGAAAAGCATAAAAAATGGTCCATTATATAACCTATAAGATATGAGGTCTGAATAAGTCTATCAAATATATTTTATAAAAATTTTTATGTCATTTTAACCCTTATCTTTTTATTTTAACCCCTCAGTAAATCCATTTTTACATTAACCATGATATTTAATTTATACTCTTTTCGCTCTTAATTTTGGTAAAAAATAAAATTAAACTTGTTATAATCAATAAATTATTATTATTTAAAATATTTCATCAATATTTCTAAAATAAATTCATATAAGTAGAAAAACATAATTGGAAATTAATATCATAGACGATACGAGAAAGCAATTTTTAAAGAGAAAGTATCCAAAAGTTTACGAAGGTTTTATATCAAAATTAAAAATGAAAATTAATACAATGAAATAAATTTGACTAATTGATATAAAATTGAACTAATTTTACATTAAAACCAATTCAAAATATAATTTATCATTACAAATTATTTTAAAAAATAACAATATTCAATTAAAATTCAGTATTTTTCAATATTCATAAAAATAGAACCCTTCAGAAAAATCCAAAAAATTCACCCTAATATAATTTTGATATTAAAATTTAAAAAATTAGGTTTATTTTTTCTACTTTATTTTCTAAAAGTAGTAAAAAAAATTTATATTTTCTGTGCAATGAGCGACTAAACCGTCTTTTAGAAAAAATACAGTTTTTCAAAAAACCATTCTTTTCCATTAAAATTATTCTTATTTTATTCATAATAAATAGACAAAAATGATTTTTTTTAAAACTTTAAACCATATAATTTTCATAATTTAGTTAGTACTATTCACACACCCTTATTTGACAACTAGGTTATAATGGTCATGTCACACCCCGATATTTAATCAATTTTTATTTTATTAATTCTTGGCTCCGGGTTCTCGTAGTAAGGTCTGGTCTGGGTCCCATTTTAAAATTTTTGTAGTTTAATATTTTTAGTGGATTTCAGACCCATTTGCAGTCACCGCATAGTGGGAGGTAGCCGCGTTGTTAGCCCGAGCGCCCTTGAAAATATATAATGATTAAAATAAATAAATTTTTATTTAAAAAAAGCATGTTAAATGTTTAAATTGTATTAATAATACTAGTATTATTTAATTAATAATATTAAAATTACTATGGTGTTTTATTGTTATTATTTTTATTATTATTAATAGTAATAATAATTATTATTTATTATTCTTTATACTGTTTTATTATTACTATTATTTTTATTATTATTATTGTTGCTATTATTATATTATTATTTTTTATATTTTTATATTTATTTTTATAATTATCATTTCTATTGTTATTAATTTTGGTTTTATTAATCATATTAATATAATTATAAGAATACTATTATTATTAATAGAAAAAAAAACCCTACCCCCTTACCCGACTCATCCCGTCCCCCCCCCCCCCCGCTTTCCCTCTGCGCGATGACACTACACATAAACCCCAGCCTATCAGCGCTTGACCTTGCCTCTGATGCCTTCGCCCGCCGCCCCCGCTTCCCCGTTCTAGCCTCCCGTGAATCTCCCCAGCCACCCCATCCCTCTTCCCTTCACCTCGCCTTCACACGACGTGCAACTTGCCTCAATCTCCACCTACCGACCCTCGCCCTTCCACACTCCGGCCACCCGACCTAGCCAGCCCGACTCTGGCCCTCCCGTCGCCCCTCCTCCTCTCGTCCAAAGGACCCCGCCTCCTCACTGCACCTTCCTCTAGCAACGATCCCGACCGTTACACCTCTTCCCTATGGCACCACGTCTCCACCAACTTTTCTCCAGCCAGCGAGACCAACCCCCATTGACCTCCCCTGCTCTAGCCTGCATCCTGACACCACCCCCTCATCTTTGACGGTTCTTGCTCCGGCCATGCCTCCATCACCGATATCATCTTCTTCCAATGTTTTTAAACATTTTATTGTTTTATTCATTTTATTTTGACCCTAAATCAATTGTTGATGAACAAATCATTTTTTTGAGTTTTTAAGGATTGTAGATAGTTTGCGGGGTGTTGTCCTCCCTCCCAGTGAGGCTTTGTTGAATTTTCACTCGATCAGTAGGTGCTCCATGGATTATTTTATTTATATGTGATTATTTTTATTGGGTGGATTTATAAATGTGTTCCATGGTTTTATTTTGTGTTACGAATGTGTTTTGGAATTCTTAATTTCATAAGGGATAACGACTATGTTTTGATTATGTTTTATTATTGTTATTTTTGAAACTATTTTATAAATTTCATTAAGAAAAGTGAAGTGTGTTTTGAAATGGTTTCGGTGCGTGTGGAAAAGAATATTTTTCTTGTAAATACTTAGTGAAATGGATATTTCATGTTGTTCAAAAAAAATGGTTTTTAAATTTCCTTTGGTAAATGCATTCGGGGTGTGAAATACCTAAAGACCCATTTGGCACTGCTTACTTTAAAAATATTGTTTTCCTTTAACATTTTATTCCTTAAAAGTTTCGATGGTTTTTGAATCGTATATGGGTTTCTTTTTTTGAAATAATTTTATTTCTTTTGGGCTATTATGATGTTTATGGATTCTTATAATATGATAAAAATAGTTTTTTAAAGTTTTTTTATGTTTATACATGTTAATTCCCAATTTTGTTTTAATAACTTAGTAAATTTATTTTAGTGTTTTCTTGAGTATAAATTGTTTAAAATATTTCTTAATGTGAATCCTCAATTATGTCTATGTGTGCATGTGTCAAATGTTTTTGGGTCAAATGTCATTTGAGTCTTAAATAGTGAAATCAGATGTTTTAGGTGGTGAAATCGAAAGTGTTCTGACAAGAGTTTATGGTGAAAGAGGATTTTATAAATGATATGGTTATGTATTCATGTGTTCTTCTTTAGGGTACTTCTTGGAAGTGTTTTTAGGATTATAGAAAATGTGTGAAATGTGTTTTCAAAGTCACTTGATATGCGAATTCATTAATAGTGTGTTTCTACAAAGGGATTTGATGAATTGATTAGTTAATGGTAAATGCATTTAAAAAATTATTTTTTATATCTATTGGAATATTTGGTGTGCCACTATATGTTGACACACCCATGGAAGCACTAGGTGCACACAAGGGGGTGTCATCAATGGAAGGTGATTCTTTAAATTGGTGTTTCCTTCAAAACTTATTTTCCTAAATGGTTCTTGTTTTCTAAATGATGTTGGGTCCTCTAAGTTAATTAATTAGATATTGGGTTCCACCTTGGTGGCGTGCACACTCATACATAGGTACGTATGTGTATATTTATATATAAATAACTTCATTGCACATATTCTCTCATGGAACGTGGAATATGTTCAATGGATTAAGGGTATATATATATATGTATGACAATGTATGTGTGTGCTAGTGTGGGCATTTTTTTTCAGAAGCTTCAAGATTTGAAGTGTCTCGTCTTGGTCCGCTTCTTTCTTTCAGGTAGGGTTCCCTATGCATTATCCATTAAATTAAAGAATTATTGATTTCTTGTTTTTCACACTTTTATTAAATGCTTGTTAGTAATATAGGGATGTAAGAGTAGTTTCTTGTTGTGAAATAAATTAAGACACTTTAGATTTGAAAAGATATTTTATTAAATGTGCTTACTAAGTGTTTGATGAAATTCCCCTTTGGCCCTTGCAAATGCGCTTCATATTTAAATTGGTGAATTGAGTTTCTTAAATGGGTTTCCAAGTGCGTTTGGTTTTCAAAGTAATGGCGTCTATTGCTTATTTTGGAACTGATTTAGTGTTAAATTCTTACTTAAGACCCATTTGGCTTGGTTTATATAAAATGATGTTTGGATTTTCTTTAGAAATGGTTTTCTAAATGATTTGATAAATGTTAGAGTGTTTCATATGTAAAGTCCTGGTTGGCACTTTCGAATGGTTATTTGGGGAAAACCCCTCTTGGGTTGGGTCTCTTTCCTCATCGTTTGATCATGAGATGAGAGATTCCTCGGTATGGTACCTTCCTTGCATATATATTATATTAAGGCAAAGACTACCCTTGAGGTGTCTGGGGTGGTGCTAAGTTTTTTGGTGTGTTCAATTATATATATATATATATATATGGCTTGTTATTTTAATTGTATGGCACAACCTCTTAAGAACTATACATGGGAACCTGGCATAGCGAAGAGGTTTAATGAGAATGATTTTTACACTAGTTTATACTATTCAATGGCTAGTGGCCCAAAGCAGAGAGGTGTTTTGTTATTATTGATATGATATTGGGCCCCTCGATCAGGCCAAGTAGGGCGACCATCGGGTGTTACTGCATTATGACATCATCAAGAGTAGGCATACCTTCAGGATAAGTCACATGTGTTAGTACCTTCTTGTTTTCCTCTGAGTTCCTATGATTTCCCATGTTCCTTTGACACTAGTATAGTTAATACTGTTTCCCTCCCTATATGTATTTATACCCATTTTTCTTAGTTTTGGTGTTTTCAAGTAAAATTGTAAATGTGTGGATGCTAAAGATGTTTTCAAGAATTTTTTTTAAACAAACAATCACTATTTCCTTTGACACTTTTATATAAAATGAATGATTCTTTTTCCCTTTATTTCTCCACTTGTAATTTATTTTAATCATGAGGGAAGTGGATTATGATTGTGAATTTTTTACCTTAAAAATGAAATGTGTAAAATATTCTATATTTATAGATTTTATTTCAAACCTGAAATCAATGTTTTCTTTATTTAAAGAATGTGCATTGGGATTATATTAGTATGACCTACCTACCGAGTTTCAATACTCACGCCTATAGTGTTTTATTATTTTAGTTTCACCTTTAGGCTCTAGTTCTGTTCTGGATCGCTTTGAGTGACATTTGGTTCAGTGTCGGAGAGTAACCCATTGGGTTACGTATAGTTTTAGATGTTGAAGGGTTAGTCATGTTATTGATCGTCCTTTACTTTTCTTATCATTTTTTTATTTTTCCATTTTAATTTTGTTTCTACTATTTAGTTTCTTTGTCTTTATGGGACAAATTGTTCCCAATGATTAAATTTTGATGTCTGACACTAGTTTCTAGCCCATGGGGATCGGGAATTCCCCTCGAGTTATGTTGCGGACCGTCTCAGGTGACATGTTCAGGGTCGACCCGAGTTGGTTCATGAAAAAATGGTATCAGAGGAGCTTCTTGTTATTTAAGGGTGTCTAGTAGATGTAGATTAGGAAAGTCAGGACTTGATAGGTAGGTACGAGAATGACGTTATAAACCATTGCCCTTTCTGAACCTCAAGTCACCGGGGGTAGTTTGGAAAATGAGTCCTTGTCTCGTTCTGATTTGTTTTGGATTGAGGGTTGACAACAGAGGTAAGATAATGTTACATCGTGACCTCACATGGATTAGTGACCCACGTGGATACTAATTTCACAGTTGAGCTTCTCCTAGTCGTTTACGCTTTCTTGGGGCATGGATCACTAAAATTTTTACAAGTTAAGAGTTACTTCTTATTCCTCATCCCAATGTTTTGTTGTAAGTTGGGTTTTTCTATGGTTTTGATTAATGTAAGAATGTTTTGAAAATGAAAAGGGGAAATGATTTTTGGGCAATTGAATTTGGTTTGAAAAGGGGGTTGGTATTTGGAAAGTTCCCTTGAAAGAAGGAGGTATCAAAATCTAAAATGTAAAAGGGAATTTTGTGTTGTGTTTTCATTTGATTGGTTTTTGAGCTAGCTATTTTTGGATGAAAGTGATTTCATTGATGTTGCTTTGGTTTGATATTGGTTTTGGCTTTGTGTTTTATATGATGTTCAGAAAATGTTGCTGAGAAAATTCCCCAATGATTCTGATAAGTCATATGCAGTTTTTGGTCCTTCTTAGACATTGTCTATACTTAATGGTTATTGGGGTCCGTTAAAGGTAGTTATGTTGTTTGAAGTGGTCGAGTGTTCTATTAGGATGCTGGGAACTCCAATTTGTTAGAGTTAGAGCTATCATGTGATTATTTGAGCGTCTGACTTTGGATGAATGGGAGTTGATCACCCCACCATCAATGCAAGTTGGGATGACATAGGATGTCTTTAAATCCATCTTCATCCGATGGTTTATACCTTAAAAAGTGAAGATGAATAAAAGGGAAGATCTCATGATTATTCAACAAGGCCAATGGGCGATGATGGCATATGTTGACCACTTCAAAGATCTTGTGTAATTTTCTCCGGAAGTAGCATCGCAAGAATTGATAAACACTTCCCTCTTCATCGGTTTCTTTATCCAAAGATCAAGGAGCGAGTCCTCCCTTCTAGGGACCATCATTTTGAGAAGTTGGTGGATGAGGTGTTTTTAGCTGAGTTGGTCTCTGGAGATCCGACGGTTGGAAATCCAGTGTACCCAGTTGCTCATGATGGTTCTCTATCTAGAAAGCAATGTGTTCCAGAGGGACCTATTTCTAAATATTCCCCTGTAGTGGTTCTAGATTCCAGTTCATTGAACCGTTCAGTGGTGTGCCAACAGTGTGGCCAGTTTTGGCATGTGAAGCCGTCATGTCGCATCCCTTCGAAGATGTGTCATCATTGCGGGAGTCTGGGTCATCTAGAGAAGTTCTGAAGGAAGCATCACCTGAAGAATACGCTATGACCAGAGGAATTCTAGCATCTGACTGTGAGACAGGAGATACTTCATCCATCATATCCCTAGAAACAGGTCTTGGGGTGAAGCTCGCCTATAGGAAGATGTTTCCAGGGGTGTGAAGCCTTGTTCTAGGTTTTGTGTTCTGTGTTGGTAGTAGAACATTTAAAGTCTTTTCATTCTTTTTTTTCTGCTGAAGTTTTGACATTGTTTTAAGTTCATTGTTTTGTCGTGAAGTTATGATGGACTCATTCTATTATAATCTAAATAAATTTTGTTGTTCTGATCATGGTTTTCTGAATCGTGCATTTTTCATAGAAGTGGGTTTGGACCTTGTATGGGTTAGTCTCGGTTTAGCTGTGTTTGTCTGAAGATATAAGTTCCTGCGAAGGAGTCAAAGCTTATGGTTATGATCAGGTTTACTGCTTGGGTTAAGTTCCGCTCGGAGGTTCTTCTCTAGTATTGGTGGTTTTTTTATGGTTTGAAGGTTATAAGTATCAGCGGAGGTGTGGTTTTGCTTACATATTAGAAGTTAGTTTGGATCGGTTGAGAGTTCACACGCCAGCCCCCCTTCCTAGGGTGTTATGGTTGGGTGTTAAATTTGAACGCTAGCTGAGTTCTTGTGGTTGGGAGATCCCTATCATTTTCTCCCATTATCCTGTTTTGTGGTTTCTTTCAGTTTCAACCGGGTATGGTTTCTTTTTTTGTCTAGTGGTTGGCTGGGTGACTTTCTGGGGGAAAAAGTGTCTATGGTGGGGAGAATTGTCACAACCCGACATTTAATCTATTTTTATTTTATTAATTATTGGCTTCGGGTTCTTGCAACAAGGTCTGGGATGGGTTCCAGATTAAAAATTTTGTCATTTAATATTTTTAGTGGGTTTCAGACCCATGCACGGTCACCACACAGTGGGTGGTAGCCGCGTCGTTAGCCCGGGTGCCCGCGCAAATGTCTAATGATTAAAATAAATAAATTTTTATATAAATAAAGTAGGTTAAATGTTTAAATTGTATTAATAATACTGTTATTATTTAATTAATAATATTAATATTACTATGGGATTTTATTGTTATTATTTTTATTGTTATTAATTATTTTAATTATTATTTATTATTCTTTATACTATTTATTTTATTATTATTATTTGTAATATTATTATTATTGTATTATTATTCTTTATATTATTATAATTATTTTTATAATTATAATTTCTATTGTTATTAATTCTGGTTTTATTATTATTATAAATATTATTATTGTAGTAATACTACTATTATTATTAATAGAACCCACCCTTACCCGACTCATCCCATCACTCCCATGCTTTCCCTTTTCGCAACGACACTACACCTGAACCCCATCCCCTCTACGCTTGACATTACCTTCAGTGCCTTCGCCCGCCGCCCTCACTTCCCCACTCCATCCTCCTGCGAATCTCCCCAGCCACCCCGTTCCTCTGCCCTTCACCTCTACTTCACACAGCATGCACCCGACCTCACCCTCCGCCTACCGACCCTCACCCTTTTGCGCTCCGGCCACCCAAACTAGCCAGGATGACTCATGCGCTCCCGTCGCCCCTCCTCTCGCCCGCATGACCCCGTCTCCTTGTTGCACCTTTCTCTAGAGATGCACCCGACCATTACACCTCCTCCCAGTGAAGCCACCTCTCCCCCTCCATTTCTCCTACTAGCCCGGATGACCCCCGTCGACCTCCCCTTCTCCAGCCAGCATCCCGACTCCACCCCTCTTCTTTGACGGTTCTTACTTCGGTCGTGCTTCCCTCACCAGTATCCTCTTCTTAAAATGTTTTTTAAACCTTTTGTGTTTTTTTCCAATATAGTCAGACTGTAAATCAATGGTTTATGTGTGACTCATTTTCTTGGGATTTTAGGGATTGTAGATAGTTTGGGGGGTGTTGTCCTCCATTCCGACGAGGCTTCATTGCATTTTCACTCAATTGGTTATTTATATGTTCTTATTATGAATGTGTGGATTTATAAATGTGTTCCATGGTTTTATTGGGTGTGAAAAATGTGTTTTGGCATGCTTAATTTCATAAGGGATAATGGATATGTTTTGATTATGTTTTATTATGGTTCTTTTTGAAAGCATTTTATGAATTTTTTTAGAAAATGTGAAGCATGTTTTGAAATGGTTTTGGTGTGTGTGGAATAGAGTATGATGCTTGTAAATACATAGTGAAATAGATATTTCACATCGTTTGGAAAAATGGTTTTTAAATTTCCTTTGGTAATTGCATTTGGGGTGTGCAATACTTAAACACCCATTTGGCACTGCTTACATTAAAAATAGTGTTGTCCTTTAATATGGTCTTTATTAAATGTTTCAGAGGTTTTTGAATCATATATGGGTTCCTTTATTTGACTTAATTTTATTTCTTTTTGGGTATTATGATGTTTATGGATTATTATAATATGAAAAAATTGTTTCTAAAGTGTATCTTTTTTTATGTTTAGGCATGTTAATGCCCAATTTTGATTGAATCACTTAGTGAATTTATTATGGTGTTTTTTTGAGTATAATTTGTTAAAAATATGTCTTGAATTGAATATTCAATTATGTATATGTTTTCATGTGTCAAATGTTATTGGGTTAAATGTTATTTGGGTCTTAAATAGTGAAATCAGATGTTTTAGGTGGTGAAAAATATATTTCCAAAGTGTTCTGACATGAGTTTTTGGTGAAAGATGAATTTATAAATGATATGGTTATGTTTTCATGTGTTCTTCTTTACTGTACTTCTTGGAAGGGTTATTAGGATTATAAAAAATGTGTAAAATGAGGTTTCAAAGGCACTTGAGATGCGAATGAATTGATAGTGGGGTTTTACAATCGGGTTTCATGAATTTATTAGTTAATGGTAAATCCATTTAAAAAATACTTTTTTTGTGTCTCTTGGAATGTTTATCATGTCACTAAATGTTGACACACCCATGGGTGCACTAGGTGCACACATGTGGGTGTCATCAAAGGAAGGTGATGCTTTAAATTGGTGTTTCCTTGAGAACTTGTTTTCCAAAATGGTTCTTGTTTTCCAAATGAAGTTGGTTCCTCCTGGTTAATTAATTAGAGCATGGGTGGATCCTTGGTGGCACAAACACACATAAATTGGTACGTATGTGTATATGTATATATATATATCTTCCTTGAACATATTCCCTCATGGTGTGGGGAATATGTTCAATGGATTAAGGGTATATATATATATGTATGAGAATGTATGTGTGTTCTAGTGTGGGATTTTTTATCAGAAGCTTCAAGATCCAAAGTGTCTTGGCTTGTTCTGCTTCTGTCTTTGAGGTAGGTTTCCCTATACATTAGACTTTAAATTAAAGAATTATTGATTTCTTATTTTTCTCACTTTTATAAAATTCTTTTTAGTAATTTAGGGATTTAAGAATAGTTGGTTATTGTGAAATAAATTAAGACCCCTTCTATTTGAATTGCATGAAGTTGTTTTATTAAATGTGCTTACTAAGTGTTTGATGAAATTCCCCTTTGGCCCTTGCGAATCCGCTTCAATTTAAATTGGTAAATTGAGTTTCATAAATGGGTTTCCAAGTGCATCAGATTTTCAATGAAATAGTGTGTGTTGATTCTTTTGCAAATGATTTAGTGTCAAATGATTTCTTAAGGCCCGTTTGGCCAGGTTTATGTAAAATGAAGTTTGTATTTTCTCTAGAAATGGTTTTCTAAATGATTTGATAAATGTTAGAGTGTTGTATAGGTAAAGGCCCAGTCGGCAGTTTTGAATGGTTATTTGGGGAAAAATCCTCTTGGGTTGGGTCTCTTGCCTCATCATTTGGTCATGTGATGGGAGAGTCCTCAGTATGTGACCTTCCTTGTATAATTATTATATTAAGGAAAAGTCTTCCCTTGAGGTGGCTAGGGTGGTGCTGAGTTGTGTGGTTTGTTTGGTTATATATATGTGTCTTGTTATTTGAAATGTATGGAACACCCTCTTGAGAACTATACATGGTAACTTGGCACAATGAAGAGGTTTACTGAGAATGATTGCTACACTCGTTTAGATTACGCACTAGATAGTGGCCCATACCAGAGAGGTGTTTTGTTATTATTTCTATAGTATTGGGCCCCTCGAACAGGCCAGGTAGGGCGATGATCGGGCATTAGGGCATTATGACATCATCGAGAGTAGGCATGCCTTCAGGATGAGTCACATGTATTAGTACGTTTTGGTTTTCCATTGAGTTCCTAGGATTTCCCATGTTCCTTTGACAAAAGTATAGTAAGTACCATTTCCCTCACTATATGTAGTGATACCCATTGTTCTTAGTTTTTATGTTTTCTTGAAAAATTTTAAATGTGTGGTTGCTCAAGATAATTTCAAGAAAAATGTTTTAAACAAACAATCATCCTTTCCTCTGACCCTTTTATAAAAAATGAATGATTCTTTTTTGGTCTCCTTTTTGTTCCTCCTCTTGTACCTTATTTTAAACATGAGGGTAATGGATTATGATTGTGAATTATTTACCTTAAAAATGAAACATGTAGAAAATTCAATATCTAAAGATTGTATTTCAAACCTCAAATCAATGTTTTATTTATTTGAAGAATGTGCATTGGGATTAGATTACTCGGTCCTACCTACTGTGTTTTAATACTCACGCCTATAGTGTTTTCTTGTTTTTAATTTCACATGTAGGCTCCATTTCTAGTTTGGATTTCTTTGAGAGATTTTTGTTTTAGTACCAGAGAGTAACCCATGGGGTTACATGGAGTTTTACACGTTGACAGGTTAGTCGTGTTGTTGATCGTCCTTTACTTTTCTTGTCATTTATTAATTTTGCAATGTTCTTTTTGTTTCTACTGTTTAGGTTATTTGTCTTTATGGCCCAAATCATTACCAAAGATAAAGTTTTGATGCTCAGAACTATTTTCCAACCCATGGGGATCGAGAACGCCCCTCAGGCCATATCGTGGACTGGCTCGGGGGACCGGTTCACGGTCGACCCAAGTTGGTTCGTGACAAGTTATGTTTAAATAATATAAAGTATCATGTTTCATTTAAACATTGTGTTGCATGCATCATCAGGTGTTTAATAAATTAAATTTATTCGAAAATAAATATATTTTAAATTATTTTGGTGATATATTATTTTATAATCTTGGTGTTTCATTCCATACACCATATCAAATACAATGTTCTTCTTTTAGAATTTTGGGGTGTTACATTTTCCCTAGGATATGAAGAAAAGTTTTATGTTTGATATGTCTAAAAAGGATTCTAGTTCTGAATAAATTAGTGGGTGATGGTGTAGATCTTTTATGAAGCATTTTTTATGTATCCAACTTTCCAAATATAGTAAACATTTAGGGTTCTGGTATGGATCCTAAGGATATGTAATAAATATTCATATAATTAAATGTAATATTTGTGCATATAATTATTGGTTCTCCTCAATAGAAGTATTAATGTTTTTATATTCATTGTTTAAATAATTTTATTATAAAAATAATAATATTTCTGTGGATTTAAAATAAGTCCAAAACAAAAATAATATTTAATTAAATGAAAATACAAAAAATAGTTTTTATTACTTATATTGATAAACACAGGTTTTATTAAATCATAATAGTATTTTTAAATATATAATTTTACTCCTTAAATAAATAATTGACCATGAAAAATATTTTATATGTTTTGAAGTTATACTTACTTCTTAATAAATCCATAAACACTCTGTTTTTTTGTAAAAACTGTATTTTTAACAATTCCTATAAAAATAAATTATTTTAGAAAAAACTAATAAATTAACCCTAATCTAATTTTGACATTATAATTTTAAAAATTAACTTATTTTTATCAAATTGAAATTATAAAATTTTTATATTTAATTATTTAAATTAAAATAATAAATATAAAGAACTATTGTTTTTGCAAAATGAATTTTTAATCATCAAGTGTCTTTAATATTATTTCATATAAATTTCTGAATAATTTAATGTTGACATATTTATAAATCTACACATTAATTATTATAATAAATATTTAACAATGATTAATTTTATTTATTAATACCATTTTTATGGTTATTTGGAACATGTACCTTTTTAAAATATTAATTAATAGAAAATATGAAATGTAATTATTTTAAATGATTATTATAATTTTATCTATGAATGATTATTTTCACTATATAATTTTAACATATTGTGTTTCATTTTATTTAGGTGTTTCAAAAGAATGGTGTCGTATGTTAAACAGTCTCTTGACTATAGTATTCATTTAAATAGTCCAAATATAAGGTTGTTACATTCTACCCATTAAATAAATTGTTTCCTAATAATTTTAATTATTACTCACTAATTAAATTGTGTGAAATTATTATTAGCATAGTCATCATTTGGGATATAAATTCTAATATAAAATCTATCTTACTATCTTATGATATATCAAGTTACTTATCTTTCCTCAAACAACATTAATCATTCATATAATCATGTACCCTAGAATGCATATACCCTAATCATATATTATTCATAACAATCCTTTCCCAAAACTATTTGAATCCCCAAGACATTAATCCAAAAAAATATCATATATTCATCTAAAACTTAACTGTATCTTTAACCCTCAAATGGTATAATAAACTAGTCCATAAGTTCTTAAACTAGTGAATATATATCATAATCCAAAAAATGAGATGAAATTTACCAAAAATATCATGGATAACTTTTATATTAAATCAATAAACAATTCCATTTTTATCAATACTATCGAATTTTGTTTTCTCTAAATTAATCATCCTTCTGAACCCAAGGGTTATCCATCCGTCAATTATGCATTCTTCAATAGTTACCTAAAAAATATAACCATGTAATAGAATAACTTTTTGAGGTTATTGGTACCATTTAATATATATTACTAAAACTTTAAAGAAAAACTACTTAAGAAAAGTCCTTATATATTTCATATAATCGTAATAAATTATAGAAAATACCAGAATATCATAAATAAATATTTCTCACTAAAGAAGATATCTACGAGTATCAATATTAAATTTATATTATTATATCAAACTCAATACCTCTAGAATGACTAGGATACTCACCTATTTCCATCGTATTTGACGTATAATAAAATTCTTAACCACTTATGTATTCTCCTTTATTTGATTATAAGATATAATGGTTTCTAGATACACATCTTTCCTAGTTTTTCTCCATGATCCTACTTGAACCAAATTATCAAAAAATAGTTGTGATAATATAAAATATATAAATATTGAAACATCAATTTGAAGATATATTACCTAATAATACATTATTTTTTAACATATGATTCTTTCGATTCGATATATGAACCTCTTTGTTCAGTTCTTTGTACTCCATGGCCATTTTCCTTTTAGGTTCTATGACTTAATTATTTACCATCATACAAAAATCCTTAATTTTTTTTTAATATATTTAATGTGAATTAATAATTTAATATCCCATGAGAGTGTCAAACAAGGGTTGATGTTTTTTTTCACTTTTTTCACACTAGGAAATGATCGAGTTAATACCCAACCTTCAATTATTAGGGTTATTACCCATATATATAACCATCCTATATCCTGTATCCCCTTTTAGTATCCAAAGAAGGATATAATTACTTGGATAACCACACAATAACTACTTCAACAAAATTATGGGATGTTATCCTATACTCAAAATTATCCCTTATTCTTATCATAAAGGTTTCATTAATGTTTTCTCATCCTAATCCCCCAAAAACATAAAATATTTCATATAAACTACCGAAAGTTTTATCTATACATTTGAAAATATTTTCAAATTTAACTTGTCAATCCTTAATGACCTTTTTAACTCTTAAATCATCTTCAACCAATAACATCCTAACATCTAAATTTTTCTATACGCTACTCTAATTCCAACTATGTGACCTCAAACCCACACTCCCAAATCTAGTGATAAAAAAACATTCTTTACACATTGTCTTCGACACACACCATTTTTTACAATATCTTCCCCATATAATATATCATTTAAATTCCAAAGATAATTATTTGGTTTAGAGTTTTTAGAGAATTATGAAAAAACATTTAACTAGTTAAACCCACGTTGTCGTTATCAAACATACACTTTTTCCACTACATATGTAACTAATTAATCTATAATAAGTCTTAATTATCTCCCAAAAATTCTTCACATAATATACTCTTCTATAAATTTCATACTTTTATTATCTTCGTAACATATGTAAATATAAACATAATAAATGAGTGAGATCAGATAGACCATAAGGGTAAACAGATGTGCTAACATTTAAATACCACAAGTGAGTATAATATGAGCATATTATTATAACCAAGATATATAAGAAATTTATAACCAATAAAGCATAAAGCATAAATAAATTTTCAAGGGTTATGGAATGATAGATCATAAGAAATAAATCACATGTGTAGAAACATGAGTCAATAAACATAATACATGGAAACATAACATAGTCATAAGAATAAGTATAATACTATAAAACAAACATAAGAACTTAGTATCATCATATTGTGACAATATACAATAAAGATTTCACTTTTTTTATTAGAATATCCAAGAAGTCTGACCCTTTAATCAATGAGAACATTATATAAGGATCACCCTTTAATTTGTGAGTATATCCATGAATTCTCACCCATTAATTGTGATAATATCATAGAGGTCTCATGATACTTTATCTCATGAAATATAAAACATTAACCAATGCATTGATGGAAGATATATGACCCCACCTTTTATTATCTATATATAAGAGGGACACATAAAATCAATTCATTCATCATATAAAAAAGAACCCATTGAATGAAATGGGTTTTATAACCTTTTCAAAATAAATCCACAAAATGGATCACTCATAAATCCATAAATAATCTAACATGATAATCCTATAAAAATAAATAGTTATATGATAATATCAAGAAACTTTTTATGTAAATACCATTAAATAAAGATTTTTACATATTTTATTTATAATTTTTAGATAATTTTTATAAAATTAAGTCATTAATTCACTCAATAAATCAATGTATATAATCTAGGTAAACACCCTTCATTCAAAGGAATAAAAATAGGACATTCATAGAGGAAAGGCATTGATAAAAAATGAGGTTTATAAAACTTTAATGACTAAGAAATAATAAAAACTAGGATGTATTATTTATATTATATAAAAGAAAATTTATTAAGACATCTAGAAAAATAAGTTGGATGGTATCATTTTAAGAATATACATGTTCAAGAAGAAGATATATCAAAAGACAATTACTTAGATAAAAAACACTTTTGGGTACTATATGAATCAAGGGGAAATGAAATTTTCAGGGGGAATGTATAACAAAATTAATATCCAAAGAAAATAATAAGGTATTTGTAGAAAGAACAAAAATTACCAAGATGGATTATCTTTATGAAACAATCTTTATTTTAAAATAATATCTACAATTGAAACCCTTATGGTTTGAGTAACATTTAAATCAAAACCCCTTTTAACTTTGTTATATTGTGAATAAAATTAAATTTAAATATAATTCATGATATGGCTCTTAAAGACCCATTAATTACATTAATATGGTAAAATAAATTCATTAGGATAAAATCACACCATATCAAAGATAAAATGGTTTAAAATAATAAATATGTCCCAAGAAATTAAATTTGAGAGAATGAACCACTTAAGACCATAGAAACTATCAGGTAAAAAACACCATGAAGGATATGATTTAAAATGAAACATTAAATATAATTAATAATGTTAGGATTATGATACAAAATATTATAGGGGAATTAGATGCCCCATTCCAAATAAGAAAAGTTTTATACTAATAAATATGTCTTGACGGTGAAAATTTGAGAAAGAAATCCTTACCATAATTTATGAGTTCCACTAAATTTATTGGATATTATGTATAGGAAGAATAGATATCATAATAACCTATTTAATAAACTTATTGATATATTTATATTTTTATAAAATTTATTTCTTATTATTCTATACATTTATATTAGTTATTTAATATCTATTTTCAGTATCAGGTGTGATTAATCTTGACTATTTTGAGATAGTTTTGTAATAGATGTGTTGTTTTTGGTTCTTCCCCCAAATTTCACCATTATTAGATCACAAAATGTAACAAAATTTATTATTTGTAATTATATATAATTTTATTATATCCTTCTACAATATTTTTGGGTACAATCCTCAAATATGTAATAGACGATGATCATGTTTTAATTATTTTTAATTAACATACATTGGTATCTTAATTGATGAGATTAATTTTGATGTTACTATTAAAGCACCAATATAAAACTATTAATTACTTATTTATATCATATGTTAACATAAATATCATTCCCATATTCACCCATGATATAAATTTGTATCTTTGTTCAAGTAGGTGGTTAAACCAACCCAAAAAATAACATTCCATAATTAATGGATGGTTGTAAAATGATTTATTTTTAATATCATTATACGAAAATAATAATGATATAATTTAGTTTTTATTAGTGTTATATATCATAATTATAAATACTTATAAGGATAATATAACCTCAATAAATTTATTACATAGTATGAAGAAATAATTTTTTTCTCTTAGTATGTTATTTTGGATGGTTGAATCTAAAACAATTGTTTATTACTAATATTGTTAAAATGTTTTCAAATTTTATTTACTTGAAACATAATAATTTCATATAAATAATATTGATCCCCTAAACCAAATGTTACTACCATTCATGAAATGATATTAGGAGAGATGAAATACACCGTTCCATGAATGTGGTAGTCTGGATGCACGCATGGATAATGAATTTGTTTTCCATAGAACGATGAAAATAGTAAAATGGTTTTGTAATTTTTGACTCTAAAGTATGTCATAAATTCTTGATTATTTATTAAATTTATCATTAAAACCATTCATGTATGTTTTTAAGTAGAAATAAACACATTTCATTGTAGAGGTGGTAGTTTTCACATAAACACGATTCAGGTTTTATCTTTTCTTAAGGAAGGAGGGAAAGGGGAGATAATGTATACCACAAAAACATAACAATGTTTTAGTATTTAGGTAATAATTACTTTATCATTTAATAATGGGTAATATAAGTTTAAATAAAAAATATATATATAAGGAAAAATATTAGTGTGAGAAGTACTTACATTGAGATTTCAAAACATCCTCTTGAAGTACTTCTGGGAAATGGATATTTCAATATACTATGACCAGGAGATTCAGGGAATAAAAAATAATGATAGGGATAGGAAATAGGGTATATTTTCATGTGAAAAATTAATTTTATAGACTTAATTAATTGGTTTTGAGATTCCCCTTTTATAAGTATCTAGAATGACATAGTTGTAAATATGACCATTTTATATAACAAGAGAACATGTTTAAAAAGATAAGTGGCTCAAAAAATGGTCAATGATTGAGTGGGAAGACGTGATAGGATTTATAATATTTAAACCACTCAATTATTAACATCTTTTAAACATTTTCAAACCCTTTACCCATAGATTCATTACTTTTACTATTTTAGATTTTTCTGTAGTAACTAGTTTTACCTTAGTAATTTATTTTTAATGTATAAAAATAAAAATTAACTTATTAAATAATTTTTAGTTACTCATTCAAAATATAAAATCAAATTCATTAGATAAGTTTTAAATGTGTAAGAAATTCAATTTCTAACATTAGATCATGTAACACATAAAAACACATTTTAAGAAAAGGTGTATTTAAAATATTAAAATATATATTTAGGATAAAATTAATCTTTTTTGATTTTCATGATATAAATTAGTCTATTATAAAAACAATAAAGTTTTTATGTATTTTAAATAATTCTAAAACCAAAATAATATTTAATGAAATGAAAATACTAAAAATAGTTATTATTAGAAAATATTACTTAAGTTATTAAACAAAGGTTTACTAAATTTAGAATAGTTTTTAAAATATATAGTTTTACTCATTAAAAATATATTTGATCATTAATTTTGATAAATTTTTAATTTATAAAAACTTTTTATGTAGTCATAAACCCTATGATTTTAGTAAAAAATTAATTTTTAATTATTCACCTAAAAATAATTATTTTATGAGAATATCAGAAATTAAACCTAAGATAATTTTGACATTATAATTTTAAAAACAAAATTATTATTTATCAAATTAAAATTATAAAATTTATATATTTAGTTATTTAAAATAATATACAAAATATAAAAAATATGTTTTTATTGAAAAATGAAATTTTAAAAATCTAGTGTCGTTAATGTTATTTTATATAAATTTATAAATAATTGAATGTTGAAATATTTATAAATATAAATATTACCTATTATAATAAGCTATTAAGTGAGATTAATTTGATTTATTAATACCATTTTATGGTTCTTTAAAAATCATTCCTTTTTAAACTATTAATCAACAAAAAATTATAAAATATAAATATTAAATTTCTTTATTATCATTTTATCTAAAAATGATTATATAATTTATTTAATTTTAATATGTTGTGATTTTTTGGTCAGGTTTTTCATTTTGTTGTGTTTAGTGAGAGACAATCTATTATAGATAGTATTGATTTAAATGGTCTTAATTTTCTGGTCATTACAATTAGGGTTGGCCTAATCATAGGGGTTATATTACTTAGGACATATAAAGGCGGTTTCCTTTCATGATATTCCAACCTCTATCAAAGGAATATTTATTTCACCAACCTATTATAGGTGTTATTGTGTAATCCCATTTTATGGGAATCCCATTTAGTGGTTTTGATTTATGTTATTCATTTTCCACAAGATTATCCCTATAATTTTTGTATTTATTGAAAATAAAATTGAAATACTTTTTTCATAGTGTTTTATTTGGATGAGAAAATGTTATCTCGTTGATTTACAAGATTTATTTTCAAAGTACTATTTTTCATGTAGTCCATCTATTTTTAAAAATAGTATAATGACCCCTTTACCTAATAAAATTGGAATTTGAGGGGGGTTTTAGGTTTCTAATGGAATTCTAAGTAGATTATTTCGTTCTTTAATATATTTTATTTCAAATAAATGGCATGTTTGGTATGTATTAATTTGTAGAGTTTTCTATTCAATTTTCATGTTTTGAGTAATATTTTAGTTTTGTTTTGATTTATAAATGATTCATATATCATTTCCATTTGAGGTTTAGTTCCTAAAGGAATTATTAGGCTACGTTATAACCTCGATTTATATTTATTATTTAGAGGATTATTTGAAAAAAAAGTATAATAACGTTTTTTGAGATATACTTGTAAAACTAAATATGGATTCCCTACCATGTGATGTTTTATATGATTATAGAGGTTTTATAATGTTAAATGTTTATCATTGAACTTAATAATGATCACAGTTATTTTTTTAAAGTTTTTTTGGAGGTGATACATGATATTTATTTTATATTAATGTATTTAATTAATGATTTAAATTTTCAATTAACTTTTTCCCTTAACTCCATTATTATTTTATTTTCACGAGAACTTTAGGTATCAAAGTGGATGTTTGAGTGATGATTGAAATTGTAGTAATCAATCTAATCTAACATGGACCCCTTAGTGTATGATGTGTCTCTTATAATAGGGAATAACACCTAATGAGGTTAGTTAATGTAATTCATGGGTTATGTTTTAGGAATGTATTGATAGAATGAAATATTTTAGAGACATGAGTTTTAAACTATAATAATTTGGAATATTCTTGAAAATATTTCTGAAGCCAGGTGCCGAGTTGACATGGGAATCCAGGTCTTAGAGATCTTTGGTGTTGTGATTTTGAGAAAAATATTAAATATATTTCATCACGTTTATACAATTTCACTTGAAAATAGGAATGAATCATATACTGAGTCTCAAATCATATTTCTAAGACCGCATTTGAGTCCAAAACATCATGTTTACCCTATGTGCGACATAAAATTTCCCTCTTTGTGAGTCTTTGATGGAGGTTATTTGGTGGGTAGTTTTATGGTGGAATAATTAATTAAATTAATGTTTAATTAATTACATTACCTAAATCTAAATCCCTTCATATCCCTTATCTTTGGAACATGACACAACTGAGAGGATTCCCTCTTCTCCTCCTCCACTCATCCCTTTGGAAACAATTGAAACAAGTTGGAATTGAAGAAACAGGTTGACATTGATCTCCACTTCTGAAATAGCTCTGTAACGGATTGATAAGTAGAATAATTCGGGAACCATTCGTCAAATAAAGCTTCAATGTTTTTCCCTCAAGGTAAGTGATTTTTTTGTCCTGATCTCATTTGTTTTGATTTTTTTTATTGTTATAGAGCCCAATTTCAATTTATTATGATACTTTTTAGGCATATATATGAAATTTGGGTTGAATCGTGGCGAATCAAATGTTTTTATAGGTCATTAGTTATGGAAATTACTGTCTAGACAACAAGTAGTCTAGTGAAACATGCTGCTTATGATATCCCATTTGTGGAAGATGATCTTTGGGGACTATAAGTCATGTACTGAAGTTACACACCATGTAGTACCTAAATATGTGTGGATATGGGACATTTCTTGGAATTCCATGTGAAAACACATGGTCATGTTCTAAAACATAACCAAAGTACATAAACATGAGTTCTGGTACATGAACATGAGTTAAAATACATGGACATGGGCCAGGTGAAGCAGGGACTGCCATTTACTCTCTATACACACAATATACCCTTACATGGTTTGGAAAACCATGTAAACTAAATTCACGGCTAGGTGCTTGTGCTGTCTCACATGCCGTGTGTGCCCTAGTGCACATTGTGTACTCTTAGGGGATCTCCTTGAGATCTTCCTCCCTTCGTATCTCCTTCTATGGGGCACAGATTCAGGCTTTTCAGTAGCCTATCCTGGGTTTTTTCCATGTATAATTCAATGGTGGACTCTTTTTTGGCCTAAGAGGTACGAGCCAACATGTTTTGATCATGAAGCTGGTGTAAGTGTGAAAATATTTGATAGTGCTCAGAGTAAATCACTATGTTGACATTGGGGTCGGTACCCTTCACATCAGCTTTAGGATGTAGGTCCCCAAGAATCTTAAGACCAGTAAGTCATCTGTCCCCTATTGGAATAGAGAGTGGGTACCCTACCCATGACTGTGTTACTACATGCAGTATGATAAGCATGAAACTCCTCTTAGCGGTTCTTGACTGATGCAGGAGATTGGTGTGGTTCTCAAAGAGAGAAGATATGCTTGGTACTCCCCTGCTGTATCAGTGTGGGGTTTACAATACCTCTATTCTTTGGTAGAGACGAGACTGACCATGTTGTGGGTGTGGGTTCTTTTACCTTTGAGTATTTTTTGGAGGAGATGTGGTTTGGAATGACCTTGGACTCATGATAAATAGGAACACTTTCCCCACAGAGGCACGTCCCTTTGATGTGACCTAAAACCATGTAGGCAAGTCAGTGTCACCCAAAGCTGATAGTATCAAGGTGTGGTGATTGAGTTTCTTAGACTCGAGTGTTTATGGAAGAAACCTGGGTTTCTAGGCATCTTTGATGGTATTTTGGAGTTGTTGGCACTCCCCTAATGGTTTAGGGCATAGGTTCCACATATTGTTCATAAAGTTGGGCAGTGCTTCCATACCAAGCCAGGGAGTGGGCCATCCATACTCCTTAGCCAAATAGATTAGGTACTTCCTTATAGGACCAAGGTGTAGGTCCTCTATCCATGGAGTCAATACTCCCCTACAGTGGTAGGGTGCGGGTCCTCCCAATATGATATACTAGGTAGACTCAGTACTACCCTACTGAGTTATGGTGCGGGTCCTCTACCTATAGAGTTGGTACTCCCCTGGAGATCTAGGGTGTGGGTCCCCCATGTGTGATGTCCCAGCAAAGTTGTACTCCCTAACTGTTCTAGGGAGTGGATCCTCTATCCTAGGGTTGGTACTTCCCTATCATACCAGGGTGAGAGTCCCCTATAGTAAATGATATGAAAAATTCAGTACTCCCCTATCATACCAGGGTGAAGGTCCTCTATCCACAGAGTGGTACTCCCCTACCAGGTTAGGGTACACGTACTCACCTACTAAGTGGTACTCCCCTACCAGGTTAGAGAATGGATCCTCACCTATGGAGTGGTACTCCCCAGTCTCTGAGTTGGAGCGAGGAGAAGGTCCTCTATTGCAGTTGGAGAACCCTCAGCTTTTGAGTATAATTCTGAGGAGCGGACCCCTCCACTTTACATTCATGATACCTAAATAGGATTTATTTCCCCCTTGATGGAACGAGGCATGAGCCCCTCCATAAAATAGTGACAGAGGTTTCACAGGTTAGTTAGGAGCTAGTACTCTCTTGAATACAAGGTAGTGGCATGGTGTAGGTCCCTTTTTTTCCTCTCATTAGAGAACATGTACATGGTGCGTATTTAGAGCAGTGATCCCTCAACTATAGGTAAGTGGTGAGGAGTAGGACTCTCCACATTTTTTCTCATATCCTTGAATAGGGAGCTAAATAGGAATGGAAGAAACTCTGGTGGTTATCACTAAAGCCGAACATTATAGGTTGTTCATGATGAATCATATTCTCTCAGACATATCGTTAGGAATGTTAGATATTTTCCTAATATAGTATATCTGTTAAATGGGTTCCATCTGAGATGGATGAGGTCGTGGATTGTTTTATACTATTTTTTGTTACATTTGGAGATTGGAATATAATACTATTGTTGATTATGAGGACATAAACTCATGAGAATTTGAGTCTAATATGAGTATATGTGGTAAATATGTGGGATCCCTTGTGGTGTTGTCACATTTTGGGTTGACACCACATGAAGATTGAGTATACATACCACTTCTAAACCCAGACCTTATTTTTTTGTTAGCCTCCTTCCATGGGAGGAGGAGACCCCTGGGGTATGCCACGTGGTTTCTGTTCTTAGATTCATGGGGTTGGATGAGTTTGTTCTCCTACTATATGCAGTGAATACTCGATGAGAAGTTTTTCTTCCCACCGTTTCATGCTCTTTGTGTTTGGATGAGTTTTCATTCACTCTATTATTGGGTTGAGCTATGGGATGAAGTCTTTTTTACTTACGTTGGTTCTTTTGGGTTTCTTTGACTTAGATGACTAGTCATTTATATCCAAGGATGATTCAAGATCGAGTTTCTCTCTCGATGGGGTCCCCTCTTCCTTGGTCGACTGGACTGTCAAATTTTAGTCACTCCCTTTTCTTCTGCATTTTTGGGGAACCTATTGAGTATTTTTATACTAACCCATGCACATGATTTGCATGAACATGTTTTTTTTATTTTAAAGACCACAATACTTTATATGGATTCCATGGAGGACCTGAGTTAGGTAGACTTAGTGAGCTATACTGACCGATGTGTTTATCAAAGATGGGCCGAGGAGCTTTTCGATAGTTAAATTTTGTAGCGATCCCCTCCATTCGACCAGTTTAGATGATTTTACCCTTTTATTTTTGGGGGAAACTATTTTTTCCTTTTTTACTTAAGTAATTATAAAATAATTTAGGTTGAGATAGATGTATGCATGAATTTTAGTTTCAAATTTTTATATATTTGGACTATTGCATTGAGGTGTTTATGGGTGTGCACATATAGGCACTTCATGAAAAGGCCTCCATGAATTTAGTTATGCCTTCAACACATATCATCAACCACTGGTCTATGGGGGAAATCTTAGGGTAGTCACTGATCAATCCCTGACATGGGTCGGGTCATGATATAGTGTTATCAAAGTATGTTCATTCCTTGGGAATTTTTTTTGGACTTTTCCTCTTAAAAAGAATTTGGTTGGGTTGCATAGAGATAGTGTTAGGATGTTTTGTGATTGGATATGAGGCCATAGGTTCCATTGTTGGTGCAACAACCAATGTATTCATTCACAAGGACACTGATAATCTAGTTTTTGACTTTGTATATTAGATAAATGGTCGTATGGGGAATAATGGTATGTGCATCATATAGGGATGAGTTTTGGATTTTCTCTCCTTTTATTTTTTGAGTCATCTCCCCATATATACTCTTTGAATATGGTGCATATAGATTTAATTTTAGGATTCCTTCGCAATGATAGATGGATTGGATTCTACGACATGATCGTGATAATGATCTTCCCCATGAAGAGGCTTCAGTATAGGGCATTGGTTATGAGGTATTAACTCTAGGTGGTCAGCTAGATGAGCCACCATCCATTGTGTAAATTGTTATTCTGGGAGTTAATGTTGATGATTCACGTAGGAGGAGTGCATTTCCTGATCTCTATAGGTAGCGACCTCTAAGGTACTGAGGTGATCTTGACCCCAGGTAGCAGATGAGTAGCTCGAGGTAGTCACATGAGTTTTAATCTTAGTGAGGACACCTCCTAAGCAGATGGTGGTCATATTGGATAGCCTTCTACTTGGTTTAGTTGGGCATTGGTGGATTTTAGTGATGAAGACCCACAATGAGGTGACACTCACTTGGGTATAGTTCAAGAAACTCTTCAAATAGAAGTTTTAACCAACCACATTGAGATCAGTTCATATCAAGAAGTTTATTCAAATTCATCATGGTTGCATGATTGTGGAAGTGTTTTCAGTGAGGTTTACTGACTTATCCCGTTACTCTATGGATATGTTCTGTGATCTATTTTTCAGAGCACAAATCTTTAAGAAGGGCTTACGCTGGGAGATCAGAGCATCTTTGATTTCATTACACATTCCCACCTATGTTGGAGTGCTGGAGTGATCTGTTGTATTAGAGAGATTACTGTTGTAGGAATAGGTGGATATGGCCCAATGTGGTAGTCACGAGTTTGAGGTGTCTTCAACAGCTGGTAGATTTTGGGTTAAAGGATCGCAACACATGAGGTATACCCATTCCCAAACTCAAGCACATGGTTCTGTATCAGAAGAGAAATGTCTAGGACCAATTCAAATATAGTAGAGGGGGTGTTATTCTTGCAATGGATGTGTACATCTTGCTAGATATTATCTGATCCTCCGTGCTACTGAGTAGGAGTTGGTTGAAAAACCTCCTTAGCAGAGGTAGATCTTGGAGAAGTGAGTTCCAAAAGGTGGAAGATGAGGTAGATGAGCTGGGATATATGTAAGAGGTGGAAGGATTTTCATGGAATTAACACCACCACCCCCAGGTGGTCTACGCTTGGCTTAGGGAGCTAAAGGACGTGGGCAAGGACAAATGGAGGCTATAGAGTCCTTCAACCTAGAAGCTCCAAGGATGAATAGAGGTATGAATTGTTTCCTTTCTACATTATACATTATTAAATTATTATACACTATTGCGAGGTACTATTTTCTTTCCATTTCTTGGTTGAAGTTTAAACTAGGGTGACATGGGGTGTCGGTAGAACCCTATGTTAGTGTATTTTGAAGTAGCTTTTGATGAACAAGGAAGAGAGGTTCTTCCCCCACCAAGATGCATTTTTGTGATGTGATCAAAACCAAAATGGAAAGTCAGTGTTGCCCAAAGATTTTAGTATCAAGGTGTTGTGGATGATCTTCTCTAACTTGTGTATTCAGGGAGAGGTTGACCAGCAGAGAGCCTTGTTTAGAATAATTTTGTAGTGGTAGTGTTATAACCTATGAAGTTTTTGTTGTGGGGATTGGTTTCCTACTATCTATACTCAATTGGGATTACACTAGTGGTTATTGAGGTGTTTCTTATTTGGTTTAATATTCTTCTAAGTGGAGCAAAGACATGCGGTGTATTCCACATGATTTCCTTGTTTATCTCCTCACGGTTGGATGAGTTAGCCTCCGGTCTTTTTCAGTGGTACCCACATGTGTTCGACATCACTTTGAATGAAAAATTCTTTAGGAGGCTGTAGTGCAGTCCATCCATGGTTATATATGAAATTCTAGGTTATGTTGGTATCTATATTATGCTAGCAAGGTGGTGTACCACTAGGCCATATGACTGCAGATTGGCTATGGTGCTTGGTGTTTTCCCACCCGTCACAGTTGAGGAGACATGTGCCCATTTGTTTAACGATGTTTTCCTGGATAAAGATGGATGCAATAGTGGTTTTTCATTTGTTTTTCCCCTGAGTGCGTGCTTGGAAGAAACACAGGAACCCTTGGTGAGATTGCTGGAATGGGAGTTCTATCACAGAGCTCAGTTTCTATCCCCTATTCCTAGCCTTTTTCTTTGCTGGGATGAAAATATTTTAAGGTGGTAGTGGCGTAAAGAACTGAGTTTTAACCTATAATACTTTGTAATATTCTTTAAAATATTTCTAAATCTAGGCGCCAAGTCGGCATGGGAATCTGGAGCCCGAAAATCCTCAATATGGTGTTTTTAGAAAAAATATTAAATATATTTTGTCACGTGAACACAATTTCACTTAAAAATAGGAATAACTCTCATAGTGAGTCCTGTATCATATTTATGAGACTACGGTTTAATATGGAATGTTGTGTTTACCCTAGGTGCGACATAAAATTTTCCTTACTGGGATTTTTGGATAGAGGTGAGTTGGCATGTAGTTTTATGATAGAATAATTAATTAAAAGAATGTTTAATTAAATAATTAACCTATGCCTAAATCCCTCTATCTCTATTCTATTTATAACCCAAAAAAACAAAAAGGATCCCCTTCTCCCATACTCCTCTCCTCCCTTTTGTGATGATAAAAATAAGTTGGAATCGTAGTAATGAAGTGTTGTTGATATCTGTTTCTAAAGCAGATCGTCATTGGATTGAGAAGTACAACAATATGGACATCTTTATTCAACCAAAGAATTAAATTTTAGCCATCGAGGTAGGTGGATTTAATTTTTAGTAAAAATACCCTAATTTTTTCTTTGTTTTAAGATTTTATAACTGAATTGAAATTGATTGTGATCCCTTCTAGGTAGATCTACGAATTTTGGGTTGAATCGAGGCGAATTGGGCATTTGTTTTAAGTGATTACCACTAGAAATTTCCATCTACATGGTGTGTAGCCCAATGACACATGACATGAATGCCTTTGTATTTAAGAAATATGGTCTTTGGGGACTACATGACATGTACTGGGGTTACAAACCATGTAGTACCCTAATCCGTGTGGCTATGGGACATGGCTTGAGAATCTGTGTGAAAACATATGTTTGTGTACTGACACCTAGCCAAAATACATGGACATGAGGTCTAGTACAGGGACACAAGTTAAAATACATAGCCATGGGCTTGGTGAATATGTGAATGTTGTATACCCTTAAATGGTTTATAAAACTGTGTAGAATGAATACATAGAAAGGTGATCGGGTGGGCTCACATGTCGTGTGTTCCCTAGTGCATGTTGTGTACTCCTATGGGATCTCCTCAAGATAATCCACCTTACATATCTTCTTATATAGGACTCAGATTCAGTCTTGCGAGTAGCCTATCCTAAGTTTTCCTCCATGTAGAATGTCATGGTGGGATCTATTTTGGACTATGAAGTATGCTTTTTCACTTTTCGATCAAGATTTTTGTGTAATAGTGAAAATCTTGGGCAACGATTAGGGTGAATCACATGGGTGAAGTTGGGGTCAGCCCCTTCCCTTCGGCTTGAGGATATGGGTCCCTTGGAATCTTTAGACAATTAAGGCAGTGATCCCTTATTGGAATAGGGTGCGGGTCCACTAACCATGGTGATATCACTACTTGATGTATGATAAGAGTGACACTACTCTTAGGGGAACTTGACCAATGTTGGAGATCGGTGTGGTTCTTGAAGAGAGACATTGTGACTGGTACTCCCCTGCTATATCTGGGTGAGGGTTTTGCTTACCACTATTCTTGGGTAGATATGGGACTCCCCACATTTTTGTTTTGGATTATTTTACCTTTGAGTAGTTATTTGGGATGAGACATGGTTTGACATGACCTTGAACTCATGAGGAGGGGGACCGCTTTTCCCTCCGAGACACGTCCTTGTGACGTGATAAAAAATATTGCGGGTGAGTTAGTGCCACCCAAAGTGGAAAATATCAAGGTGTGGTGATTGAGTTAATTATACATGAGTGTTCAGGGAATACATGTGGGATTATGGGCATCATTTATGGACATTCAAGACTATTGTAACCCCCCTAATGGTTTAGGTAATGGGTTCCCCTTACCATTTGTAAAGATGGAAAATGCTCCCTTACTGTGCTAGGGAATGTGCCCTTTATACTCATTATCTAGATAGAGTAGGTACTCCCCTATAGGACTAGTTCATGGGCCCTCTATCTGTGGAGTATATACTCCCCTTTTTTGTCAGGGTACGAGTACTCCATATATGACATACTGGGTAGACTCGTTACTCCCTTACTGAGTTAGGGAATGAGTCATATACCCATGGAGTCAATAATCCAATGTCTAACTATGGTGAATTTCCTTCATACGTGATGTTCTGGAAGAGTCGGTACTCCCCTATCGTGCCAGGGAGCAGGCCCTCCAGCCTGAGGTTGGTATACCCCTGTCGTACTAGTGTGTGGGTCCCCCATACTAAATGATATGGCAGATTTAGTACACCCCTATCATACCAGGGTGAGGGTACTCTACCCAAAGAGTGGTACTCACATACTGGGTTGGGGTGAGGATCCACACCTATAGAGTGGTAATCCTCTATCGGATTTAGGAACAAGTCCTATCCTACAGAGTGGTACTCCCCTGTATCTGAGTTATAGTAGGGAGTACGTTCTCCATTGAAGAAAGAGTTCCCTAGTCCTTTGAGTATAGTTCTGAGGAGTGGGCCCCTCCACTTGATATGTGTGATACCTGGTTAAGATTTAGTGCTCCCTTGATGGATCTAGGCGCTGACCCCTCCATTTAGGAGAGACAAAGGATTTGCGGGTTAGTTAGGAGTTAGTACTCCCTTGACTATAGGGAAGTGGAAAGGTATGAGTCTCTCTATTTCCTATCATTATAAGAGATTCATGTGACGAATAGTTACAGTAGTTCTCCATCAATTTCAAGGTAGTGGTGAGGAGTGGTCCTCTCCAAATGGTTTATCACAACCATGCGCAGAGTGTTTTCTAGTAAAGGGAGAACCTATAGTGCTAGGAACTATAGCTAGAACTTATAGGTTTTTCTTAATGGAGCAAATTATCTCAGACACACCATTAAGAATGGTATATCTATTCTTGATAGATTATATCTCTTGGATGGGTTACATTTAGGATGGTTGACCTCATGGAGTATGTTATCATATTTTGTGTTACCATTAGATCCTTGAATACAATCCTATTGATGGATATAAAGTCATAACCACATAATACTTAGATTTTGATAAGAGTGTATCTAAGAAATATCTGGGAACCCTTGTGGTGTTGTCACATTCTGGGTTAACACCCCTTAAAGACTGAGTATACTTACCACTTATGTACTCAAACCTTACTTTTGGTTACTCTCCTTCTATGGGAGGTGAAGGTGCATGGGGTATGACATGTACATTATTTGTTTATATTATCATGGTTAGATGAGTCCATTATCCTTATATAGGCAGCAAAGGATTGAAGAGAACTTTATCTTCTCACTGTTTTGATCTCATTGTGTTTGGATGAGTTTTACTTCAATATCTTATTGGTTTGAGTTATAGGATGGATTATTTTTCCATACATTGGTTCTTCTAAGTTTATTTAACTCAGTTGACTAGTCATGTAAATACTAGGATGATTCAATATGGATTTTCTCTTTTGATGAGGTTACCTCTAGAATGGTTTAGAGGACTTCTTCCTTTCAGTCTCTCCCTTTTCTTTTTCGGGTTTTGGGGGGGCTATTGAGTATTTTTATACTCACCCCTACAAGGTATTTTCCCACACATGTTTTGTGTATTGTGCAGACCACATGAATTTTGAAGAAGTCCACAGAGGACCCAAGGCAGGTAGAGATTAGCAAGCTAGACTGACTAAGGTGTTTACTAGAGCTGGTTGGAGGAGATTTCTAGTAGTTACCTTTGGTAGCGATCCCCTCCTCCTGAGTTGGTGAGATACTTTCATTGTTTTATGTTAGTGGGAACTTGTTTTTCCATTTTTTCTTTAGTACTAATGTTGTACTATGATTTAGGATAGATGTGTGCATGAATTTCCGTTTCATCCTTTTAAACCTCTAAATTGTTTCATTGAGGTGTTTGTGGGTGTGTGCATATAATAACTTCATGAAAAGGCATCCCTGAGTTTAGTTATGCCTTCAGCACTTTTCATCAACCCCTAGTCTATGGAGGTAGGCTTGGGGTAGTTGTGGATCGAGCCCTGGAATGGGTTGGTTTGTGACAAAGATGATTTCATCTCTCAATATCTAGTATTTTAAAATTTTAACCTAGTGTATTTACCTTGATATTACTACATTTAGATTATTCTTTATGTTGATTAATTCTGATTTATAGTTATGTTTTATCTTTATATAATTCCATTGATTTCTTTTCTATAGTGTATTTATTTTCACAGAGTATGGATTGTTATAATATCTTTGTTATTATAATTATGTTGTTTATTTATACCATGAATATATATAATTTTTAGTTATTTTTTATATCATCGGATTATTCCCTTCTCCTTTTGGTTCGGTTTATATTTTAAATAAATTTTTAAAATTATTTTTAGTTGATGATAAAGGGTTGTGTTTCTTCACTATTTACATTTCAAAATACAATATAAATCCATTTAATATTACAAAGGGTTTTTTAAATGTTATCATAGTTTATAAAACACTTTTATATTCATGAAGAATGATTTTATTCTTTTTCTTCAATAGGGTGAAGGATCTTGTTATTTTATTTTTAATGATTATATTTAGAAATGAAAACTGTTTTACAAATTTAGTTTAAACTAGAATAAATTAAATGTTTTCTAAAAATATTATCTCTGACTCTTTGGTGAAATCCTATTAAGAATATTCAAATTATACCATATATATATACTCTAGTGTGTATGTAGTTCTTCTTTATTTTTATAGGAATTCGAGATATAGTATCAAATTGGATAATAGTATTTCTTAACCTATTTTATGGATTTATTGTGATATATTGGAATCCTCATGTCACATATAGATTCTCATATTATGGATTAGGATCAGGATCATCTTAGGATGTTTATGTATCGACTAAGTCAGTCACCCCTTTTGGTTTTGGTTTCCTTTCTGTTAGTATTCTTTGTATATTATATTTTGATAGTTAAAATTTTCTTTTGAAATAGAGTATATTTATTTTTACTGTGCCCTGTTTGTTCTAATTTATTATTTTCAATTTTAAATTTTGGTTATACATGGAATTCCACCTTATAGACACATCATGCATGATTCTCACTAAGAGTATCACACTAATTTATTATTATTTAATTGATAAATCAATCACACATCATATGAATTGATTCCCTAGTGCTAGTAACCTACATAAGGTGATCGGTAAAATGGCTTAGGCCTTATCAGAAGATGACCCTAGTGATATGGTAGGTTGAACCAAGTTGGTTTGTGGAAATATCGATATGTAACTCTTTTCACAACTTATAACTTGTGTTAAAAACCCAAAATTAAACGCCAATTATATTAAAAAATATCTAGATTTATCTTATATATAAGGTATATGAAACCATTTATTGTATAGGGTTAAAGATATATTATATCAACAATCCACATAGGAGTAATACTAGAGCCACAAATATTTAACCATTAATTTTCTATACATGGAAAAAGCCTCTAGGCCTCTGAGAAGTTAAACGTATACTCCCTCTACCTAGGGATAATTTACTCAAGAGATAATTAAATTCTATAAAAATACAAACACCTAATATGAAGAAATGTTAATTTACTAACTTAATTAAATATCAAAAGTCAATATAAGGAAGAGTCTAAGAAGAAGAATCTTTTTTATCATAAGAGGTATGTAAATCCTCAGATTCATGTATGAAAATTTAGTAGTTAATAATTTAAACTATATAATACACAAATATTCATAACATAAATAATTAATATCACTGAAAAATATATAATGGAATAAAATAAATAGAAATACAAATCAAATATTTAAACGTGAGATACATTGTTTATGACCAATTCATAAATAAAGATAATTATAAACATTTTATAATTTAATATGGACATTACATAATTAAAAAAATATAAAAACTTTATATTTATTCATATATTAACTTCTTCACATTATCAAATATATGAACTTTTATTTAAATATAAGATATTAAATGAATTATCAACATTTTATAATTCAATTTCTATTATGTGAAGAAATCTCACAATCTAAATATCACATTTTAAATATTATTAAAACCATAATCATATAAATTATCAAAAAACATTTTGGAATGGTTTAAAAAATTATCAAAAAGGCCTTTAATTTTAAAAATTCAAATTAATAATTATAAATAATTCATAATACTAAATATTTACAACTTCATATTTTTCCTTATATTATAAATATTTTATAAATGATACATATCATTTCTATATAAACAATTTAAACCTTATTTTTAAGTCATTTCCTATAATTTGAAATAGTTATCCTGATATTAAAATTTATATTATGGGAAATTTACTTGATAAATGTTTCACAATCATTTAACTTATTAACTAAAAATACATTATAATTAATTAATTTGAATAAAAATTTATATATTAATAAATATCCTAATATCCTTTTTTCCATAACATATACACATATTATAAATTATTTATTTAAATTATTAATTTTATTACAATAAAAACATATTTACATTCAAATATAATTTTTAACAATGTACACATATCATATGTCATGATAGAAATGGTTGAACACTTAAACCTATTATGGATAATTAATTGAAAGATATGATTGAAAACTAGGGCACATGCTATCTTAAGCTATGCAATTCCCTCATGTAGGATTAATTTAGTGTAGAGAGGTCTTGTGTGCAATTAACTTAGTGAATGCAAAATATGTGGACACTAAAAATTATAATATAAGAACCCACATAAGATTATTCAAGTGTTTGGGGACATTACATAAGGGTAATGAATAGTTCTATTAAATTATAAGTTATGATAATTGGTTGATGTAGGATAATCCATGCCAACCCATGTAAAATTAAAATGTGTTGCAGTGGTATGTGTTAGGTGAGAAAACACATATGTTTACCTTATGATTGGAAAATATGTCAAAATAATCAAATTCATTTCATATACATGGAAGTTGTATCTTAGGATAAGTTTCTATATATGAGTATAGTGGCTAGATATTGTACTATACAATTAGCATCGATATCACTATAGGCGATAAGATTCCCTATTTTATGAAATTTCTTCAGTGCCATTATACACTATGATTGAGATATATCATATTTTATGATGTATTAAAAACCCAAATAAATGAACTATCATATGTTGTAACCTAAATATCGTGTGTCATGCCCTATTTTGTGACACTTCTTCAGTCCCATTATGCACTATGATTGAGATATATCATCTGTTGTGGGGTAAAATATATTATATTGTATGTTGTGACCCAAATACCACAGAATGGATTATTAATTGTTTAATGAAAAACATTATGAAATCAATACAATATCACATTTTCTTCACTTTAAACATTATTTCAAGAATCAATGATCATGGTAGAGCTTTGATACCACTAATGGGATTTTAAGGATCTATTAACACTAAATCAATGTTTTGGAAGCAATTAAAAGCTTTATTCACAAGATAAACACACATTGAAATTGAAACAATGAATAGATAAATAAATGACATCATGTAACTTTCACTGAAGATACAAATCCACTTTCTTCATCAGGGTTGATAAAGACCACCAAGATGTCAGTGAAGGACTCTGTCCTCTGTGACGTATCCATGGGTTGATAAAGAACCACCAAAATTGTTGGAAGAAATCTCCTTCCTTCATTATATGGTAGTATCTTAGGTTATAAAGAAGGAAGTAGGAAGTGAGATTTTGGTAGGGAGATAATTATATAGGAGTTCACACTCCCACCATCTCATGGATGTGGATAAATTATTTAAACCTCAAGGAAACTGTTAAAGATCTATACATTTACTCATGTGTTATAAAACACATGAGTAAATCCTCAACCAATCAATAATTCATTAAATTAATTCATAGACCATATGAAAATATTTATCTTACAAAACATCCAGAATAATTATATTTACTAGTGGAAAAAATTCAAACATTAATAATTTAACTTTTTGTATCCATGTTAATTATATGTAGTGTCATGATATCATCTACCATTACTTGGAATATAAGAAAAAGTAATTCAATATGCCTTTGGAATCATTTATTTCATATCATATAACCTAGTCATATCATATGATATGATATGGTCTTCAAGGAATATCTATTTCAACTATAATTGGCACTATCCAAAGACAGTATGAGTTAGTTTTTATAGTAGATCCTTGAGCACTTAGTATTTTGACATGTGTAATTCCTATTATGTTCATAGTCTCCCTTACAATAAATATATTCATAAACATAAATACTATTTTAATTAGGGAAACTATTAGTGGTGGAATACTAGGTTTTATTACCGCACTATTTATGATCACTTTGGTGTGTGTAGAACTTATATTTGGTATGAAAGTTCAAGCATTGTCCCCAGTACGTAAGGATGAGCTAGTGGATCTTATAGGGGTAATATAGATAGGTCCAAGGCGATGGGATAGAACATATGAGAGATCCATTTGTTTTGTTTCAATTTATTATTATACACTATTAGATCAACCATTAATAATTATTTTGAGTTGTATGACTACTTAACATGAACTTGTAATGTCTATTATAATGTGGAAGATGATATTTATTGATTTGGAATGATTTCTTCTAGAAATAAATTGATGTAATCTGATGATATATTTTCATTATGAATGTTATATTATTTTTATGTTATTGTGCAATGATACTATATCTTATAGTCTCCCCACATTGTTTATCAGACCCCCATTGCTAGTTGGTAAACAATGGAATATGGAGAGGTGTTCTTGAGGTAATGTGGTATCATCGTATCAGTTATTATTCCGGTGAGACAGGTCAAGATGTTTCAAATATGTATCAGAGATTATTATTTTGGATTACTACTTAGGATATGGTAGAAGAATATAATACTAATTAGAATCTGATATAGATTCTATGTTTGTACTCAGACAAAACATGCATGAGCTTAAATCTATGTTAATAAGGAGTTGGGATTAATGTTATTGATTTTCATTTCTAAAATTGATTTGTTTTTTTTTCCAAGGATGATGTTTTGTATTATTGATTTATTGGTTTCTCTCCTGAACCAAGGTAGAAAGAGGTGTGTTTTTATGTATAATCATCAACACATGGGTTTAGTTTTCATGTGAATACTTGTTTATGATTATGATACAAGTCCCAAAAAGAAAATAAACTTTAGTCATTTAAAGTATAAATAATAACATATTAAGTTTTTACCTAAATAACTGATTACTAGTGTTCTACTTAACTAAGCACTATTATATTGATTTTCTTGATGTGAATCACTATATAAATTTATTATTTATATTCCCATGGACATAACATCAGTCATTGAGGGGGTAATATGGTATATGGGAACATGGAGAGGATTGGAACCCCTAAAGTGGGTAGTTTGGTATAGGTATATGGATGCCTAATATTGATAATGTACCTATGATGGGATGATGGATTAGATGTTTGCTTGAGATATTTGAGACTAAATCATGTGATCTGTGTCATGACCCGACCCATCAGGGTCCGAACCTTGACTACATGAAACCTAAGTCTAATAGGATAGGGACTGGTGACTAGCATCGTGTAGACATATCCCACAAATGGGAAGAATTATCCTAATTTACATATACACACATGCATATCTCAAGGCCCACACAATGATGAAATTTAAAACAAATGAAACTAATGAATTCACACATCTAAGATCCATAATCTGAGAATGAAAATTAAGTACTAAAAGTGAAAAGGGGGACAAATAAAATCCCAACCCAACACTATGAAGAGTCCTACCCGATCTAATGGAGAGGACTATGATCAAATGAAAAATCCTAGAAAACACCTTGGTCTACCAATATCAAGCAATCCTCCACTAGCTCTTTGTCTTCCAAGGATACCGTCAAATAGGCCATTTCCTATATAAAATTAGAAACATGCAGGTAGAGACCATGTTGGGGTGAGTATAACAATACCCAATAGGACACCCCTAAAACACTAAACATGAGGTACCAGGAATAGTCATCTCATAAAAGTAATATAGTACTAAATAGAAACAAGTAAAATCCAAATATACTAAGGAAGGACACCACACCACTATGTGGTCACATTTAATTGCCATCCACATGATTTTTCTTGAGGCAATGCTTGTTCCAAGAGAATCCACTCCCTGAGACATGTTATCACTAGAGACACTCATCCAAGAGGTTAAGATCACTAGTCTCAAATAACTTGATACTCAGATAGGGGGTCATGCCTAGGATAAGTGGGGGGTACCACAAACCCAATCTGGATCAACCTGCTATGAAGGGGATCATATCTAAACAATAATTGCAAGCCCTATCGATATAGCCTGCTAGAGGAAAGATCAACACCCATTCAAGAAGGACACATTGATTCCTCAAACCTCAGATAGGGTATAAATAAGATATTGGATCAAAATCGAGTATTACGGTGGGACAACACAAACTCTATCCAAGAATCATCCTCTAGAGGGGATCACAATCCTTGTGTGTGGATGTAATACCACATTGTACTCTTGAGGGAACAAACTAAGGGAAAAAAATCAACCAAGAATGATCTAGACTAAAGAAATAGACGGCAAAAAACACCCTTAAATATGGTACATGGTGTATAATGTGGGGTACATATCATGTATATCTAACCACTGGTCTTCCTGTATGGTAATGCCTCATACAACATATAAACCTCAACATAAATAGTATCATCCTAAAATTTTATGAAATATATTCCTTAAAATTAATTTAAATTCTTTAATTAACTAAGTTATGTGGAATGCATTGTCTATATTTCATCATACACAATACCATTTTATCTTGTGTTTCACACAATATTGAGTCCCTTCAGTAACTTATGTTACAGACAAGACCATGACTTACTAGACAACAATATACTATAAATATTATGTATTTAACAAAATAGTTATCACATAGTCGTTGGAATAGAGGGAAGGAGTATAATTAGTTAATTATGAAATCTTAGTTTAGAAAGGTTTATAAAATGAATTCATTGGTTACCAATTAATTAGAAATGAAAATAAAGACCAATTGAATATAAATAATGCTTTTTTATGAAATATTATTTTTTATGACCAGAATGGCATTTTAATATTTAAAAAAATTAAATTAATCACTATTAGGGAATTATATTAATTCTTTTTATATTTTATATATTTATTTACATGTTTTTAAATTCATTCAATAAGGTTGATAGGAATAAGATAATAATAAATCCAATTTTAAGCATAAATAATTGTATATTTTTAAAAAGATAGTTTTATTGGTTTTTAATGATATAATTGTTTTAAAAAATTGAAAGTTATATAATTTTTATTTGATAAAATAAACTTCATTTTTTAAATGTTAGTATTGAAATTAATTTTGGTTAATGATTTCATATTTTTTCTGAGAAGTTTCATATTTTAATGAATAGTGAAAACACTTATTTTTAATTTAAAACTGCATTTTAATTTAATTTATTTATAGAGATAAATTATGTTTATAATTGGTTTCAAAGTATAATTAGTTAAATTATACATATATTAATCCATTATAGGTTATTTTTATCATTTTTAGATTTAAATTGGATAAAATAACTTAGAAAATGTTTGAACATATTCACTTTAAAACCCCGCATTGTGGTATTGTTTGTAGGAATAATTTTAAACCAATTTCTACAAATTTTTTTATTTTAATTTGGATAAATAAATTCCATATTTTTAATAATAATAATTTATAATTTATAATATGGTAAACTTAGTTTTTGACAAAAAATATTGGTGAATGTGATTAAAATTAATTACAAAAATTAAGGTAAAAATGACATTACTTATTAGTTAAACTTTACACATAAAGTATGAAAATGAACCTAAACATGTCCAAAACCAAATTTCTATAAATATTTATACCCAAATCCTTCATTTATATAATTTTATGTGTTATTTAATCCTCTTGGTAGGAAACAAAGTGGGGCACACACAATTCCTTTCAAAAATACCGAGTGTTTCCTCTCCCTCCACTTATAAAAGGACTCATCTCCTCCAACTCTTAGTTAACCTCTAAAATAATTTGGATTGTAAAAACTATTACCAAATAATCTCCTAAAATCTTTTATCTCATACCAAAATCCTCACTTTGTTCGTAAATTAATCTAATAAAGTATTTTGGTGTAAACCAAAATGAGTTACTTGAACAAGACGTAACATTCTTCAATGATCACTTTTCTTTATTTTTTATCTCCTACCATTAAATTATCATTATTAAATTATTATATAATAAAATTAGTATCCTAAATATACTATTTTTTTTTTATTTTATTGGTTTTACCAACACCTATACATGCTTCCATCAAATTGGATACGAAATCACCATTCATGTGTATGATGAACTACCGCCTCACGAAATGATGTCGTTAATTTTTCATTTACCACCTCTTATGACTTAGAATTATGATAGGAATATTGTCTTTTATGAAATATATGATATTTATAATTTATTAAAACTTTTTTAATTATTATATAATATATACCTCCATGCTTTCCATGTTGTGGGAATACAATAACATTGTTTCTGGATGTGTGGACTACTGCCTCCTCAAAGTGATGAGATACATTCACCTTTTACATGGAATTTATTAAGGATAGTTTCAAAAAACATATATGATATAATTTAAATATTTATGATATTCAGGACATAATTATCTATCTTTACATATTACATATCAATTTCTTCATTCCATTTCACACACTGAAATAATGATAACACCGTTCACGAATGTGTGGACTACCCCCTCCTTGAGGAGATGCGATTCTTCCTTTTTTCATCACCAAATAAAAAAATGATATATATAAGTATATATAATTAAATAATATGGTATTTATGATATAATTTACATTATGAAAAAATAACCATTACTTACCATCTTCCCATAATGATCATTGAAAAATGGGTATGTTACTAAAGGGTACGTACAACCTACCTTCTACATGATCATAATGTTTGTTCATTTTTTTTATAATCATACTTCATATATTATTTTAAAATTATAAATTATGTAAAAATACGATTATTATTTCATGGTTTTTATTCTGGATATATTTAAATAATGAAATCATTGTTGATAGTCGACCAACCAATGTAATTGTTGAAACATTATACAAATATGGCCAAAACATTCGAATTAAAAATTATTGATTAAGTAATTGTATATAAATTATTTATAAGTAAAATATAAGTAATAATAAAATTTAAATTTTTCTTAAGGAACTAAATATTTAATATAATTTTATTTTTCTAAAATATATATGAAAATCATGACAAATCAGACTCAGGGAAAGGGATTCTTGTTTCACTTTTACTTCTATGAGGAATATGCCTTATTCACCATTTATTTATTTTTTATGGTGTGTATATTGCCCATTTTGATATATAATTTCATGAATTATTTTATATTCCAGGTATTTAAATGTTTCATTTGATGATTATTACTTTTGGGGTTTCTAATTTAGATGTTACCACAGTTGTAAGAGGATTTATATCCTTAATTTTATTTCCGCATGAATTATTCATTATTCGCCACTTATTTTTGTTGTGTGGTGTATATAATTCCCATGAATGTATTGTATGATTCTTATATATTAATTTATTTCTATTTACATATTCATTCTATAATCTCTATTTCATGGGGTTTATAGTTTCAATGTTACCAAATCAAGAATGGATTTATGTTATAATTTTCCTTCCTTGTGACATTTGTTATGTTATACACATATTTTCTTTTATTAGGTGTATATAATTATATTTTTAAACGATATATAATACATAACCATATTGTTATGATATTATAAGATTCATTAAATGTTATTAATTCATGGGGACTATGATTCAAATGCTTCAAGGTGTCATGAGACACTTTGTAATGTTTAAATATTATTTCCCTCAAGAATGTTTTAATGATATTTTAATGATACTACTGTTCATAATGTCAAAAACCCAAGTTTTTAATCGCCCTTCAGTAGGGATATTTTGTATGGATACAATATTAATTCTTTTATGGATGGATTCATATTTTTTTGAAGAGATTTTTATTAAACCCATTTCTTTTCCGTGGGTTAATCATGTTTCAAAGAGATGTTTATAAAACCAATTTATTTTACACGAGTTAATATTTTTTCAGTGATATTATTTTGGAACCTATTTCTTCTCCATAGCTTAATCATGATCTAAAGTGATTTTTATGGAACGTATTTATCCTCCATGTGTTAATCATATTTTGAAGATATTTTTATTGAAACCATTTATATTCGATGGATTAATTATTCTTTGAAGAGATTGTTATTGAAACCATTTCTTTTCGATTGGTTAATCCTATTTTGAATAGATTCTTATTGAACCCATTTACTTTACATGGGTTAATAATTTATATAATAGATAGTTAATGAACCCATTTCTTTTCTATGTGTTCATATTATTTTAAATAGATTGTGGTGGAACCCATTTCTTTTCAATGGGTTAATCATGTTTTGAAGAGATTTTTATGGAACCAATTTTATTTCAATGGGTTAATCATGTTTAAAAGAGTTTAATAGGAAAATTTTTTCTTTTCCATGGGTTTTTTAGGTTATAAAAGGGATAATGGTGGTTCTTATGAGTTTATGATAAAATTAAATCTTTTATGTTTTATGATTTTTTAATGGTACTTGGACATTTAATGGGTGGTTATATGATAAACCAATGATGAGTGGTCCTATGATAAACCAATGATGGTTGGTTATGTTTTAAACCAATGATGTTTGGGTCCATGATATCCCTCTAGTGCATAGGGTATGGAAGTCGGTTGTATGACTATTATATTTGTATGAGGGACATGTATAGAAGTTAACCGCATGGTTATTCAATTTATAAGAATGAAAATTATAATAATGTCCCAAGATACCTTTATATGTTTAATTATTATTTATATGGGTTTATAATTCTTCTAATGGTAATGATTAATATCACATGGACATTGATTATTGATTCATATGACTATTTACTTTTATATTTTTTCATATTTGATGATCCATGTTTTTATGGATATGAGTTATTTTATGGTTCTCTTAGGTAGTTTGATTTTGTCATCATACCCTTCTGAACTCTTATGTGTATTGATGAAATTTAATTGTTAATACTTTTTTTTACCATTACTCAGTATCTTAGATCACCCTTATGATATTTCGTCTTAGCCATGTTTTAAAGAATTTTGTTGAACAACTCATGTATATAAATTATCTCACAAGGATGGTGTTTATGGCCTAATGTGAAATAATAAAATATGGGTATAATGAGAGATGATGTTTAATTTTATGAACCATTTGTTTATGATTCCTATTTGATGTGAATGGTTTATGTAGGAGTTTTTCCTAATTCTTTAAAACTCTAAATCTAAAAGTTCTTCTAGAATGTAAGTGATCAAAGTTTTCCTTTTGATATTTTATGGTTTTAATGTAAAAAAGTTGAGTCAAAATTATCGATATCATAGTAAGAAATGTAAAGTTATGGATTTCATCATAAGATTCGGGAGTGTGGATTTTGGGATATTATAGTTAGTATCAAAGGTCAGTTTAGAAAACATTAGAGATTAGGATGCTCCATTTGCGGTTATATTAAGAATTATAGATACCTTCATAGGTATATAAGCTTAAGTATGATCATAAGATCAAATTATTATATACCCCATTGAGGTTCTTAGTGATGAGATCTTTAAGTGGTTTTTAAAAATGTTTTTTTAGTTTGAGGTATTTTTAACCATAAGGATCAAGATGATGTTTTTTTAGGGAAGAATTAGTTTTCATTTTTATAGATAAAAATGACAAGCCATATGCTCGGTGACAAACCATAACATTGGGAAATGTGGTGGGTATTGAACCCATGAACAAATGAGGATAAGGGTTTTGGGTACTTCCACTAGCCTACACGATGTCCTGGTTAGCAAGACATTTTTACTGGTAAAGATTATGCTATAAAAAGGTTTTTATTTGAGAAATAATTGTTGATTTTTCTAGTAAGAATATATGATCAAATCCTTCCAATATTTGGGTTTCAAACTAAGTCAAGAAATGTTTGAATAATCTTAAGGATAGTTATTTATAAAATAATTTAGTTTCAAATTTGGGTATTACTTTTGAAATTTTAATACTAGTGTATTATAAGAAGGTTTATTAATTTTGGAAATTATATTTCCATATGCTGACCATTTTGGTTCTAGTTAATATCTAAAGATAGGTGAAATATCATGAATATCACTTTTATTGCAATGTGGTATTTAAAAGTTTATTTTAGTGCTTCTGGAGATAATATTTCATCTTTAATACTCATCATCAGAAGAAAAAGATGATATTTTGGTATAAATTGACTAAAGTTTAATGTTATACTAAAAAAATAAATATATTTCTTATTATATTGGTCTAGATGGAAGAGAATTATTTAACTATAGGAAAAGGATCTTGAAACAAAACATATTATCTTAATACATTTAATTATGATAACTAATGGCCTTTTCGATCATCCAAAATTTATGTTTTTGAGGCCCTTAATTTTCCATTGTTAATTCAATTGTTTGTGATCAATGACTTAAATCACTCTATAATTATTCAATATTTTCCTCTATTCCCACATATTTTATCCCTACGTAGAATCGTAGTAATACATAACATCTCGTGACCTATATGTTTTCCACATTACTGATTTAAGAGGATATTTTATTAACACTTTTTACAATTTGTGTTTCAGTAAATAAATTCTAAAAATGTTAATCTTATGATAACCAAGATGGATTTCAAGGGTGAACATAATTTTAAGGGGGTATGATGTGAAAACCAGAAATTTTATGATATATATTACTAAAAATTAATTTAAATTCTTTAATAGAATGAATTAAATGAAATGCATAATTTAAATTGTGTCACATGAAACAATAATTTTAGCTTGAGTTAAATACAACATTGAGTCTCTTTGGTGACTTATGTTACACATAATCCCAAGTCTTACCAGACAACAATACACTATTAATATTATATATTCAACAAAATAGTTATTACATATCCATTTGAATGGTGGTAATGAATATGATTAACTAAATTATGAAATCATAGTTTACACATGTTTATAATCTAAATTAATTGGTTACCAATTAATTATAAATGAAATTAAATACCAATTAAATATAAATGAAGTGTTTTTATGAAGAACTATTTTTTTTGACCATAATGGAATTTATCTAAAAAAATTAAATTAATCACTATCAGTGAAAGGTATTAATGAAATTTATAGGTTATATTTTTAATAATTTGTTTTTAAATTAGTTCAATAAATTTTATTTGCTAAACATAATAATAAATCTAATTTTAATTATAAAAATCTCTATATTTTTTAAAAGAAAGTTTTACCACCTTTTAATAGAATACTTATTTTAAAACTAAATTTCAAAAATTAAATAATTTTTATTTTAAAAAATAAAATTCATTTTTAAAATAAGTATATTAATATTATATTTGGGTGAATTTTTGTTATTTTTCTGAGAAGTTTCATATTTTGATGAACAATGGACAAAAATGATTTTTAATTGCAAACTACCTTTTTGTCTAATTTATTTTTATAGTTAAATTATGTTTTGAATTGGTTTTAAAGTATAATTAGGTAAATAATACAAATATTAATCCAAATGAGTTAGTTTATCATTTTTATAGTGAAATTGGATATAAAAAACTAGAAAACCTCTGAATATATTCGCTTTAAAAACCCGTTTTTTATCCGATCTACAAGATTAATTTAATGTTAATTTCTGGAAATTATGTGATTTTAATTTGGAAATATGGTTTCCATATTTTGAATCAGAATAGTTTATAATGTCTAATATGGTAAAAATTTATATATTTTTAAAAAATATTAGTGAAGGTGATTAAATTTAATTACAATGATTAATGTAAAAACAAGATTACTTAATGGTTAAAATTTAAGGTGAAGTTAATAAAATGTTCCTAAACTTGTAAAAAACTCATTTTATGTCCATATTTAGACATAAAAACTTCATGTATTGAATTTTTTATGTTATGGAATCTTATTTGTAGGTAAAAACTTGGGGATCACACAATTCTTTTCAAAAATTCCAAGTGCATCCTCTCTCTCCTCTTATAAAAGGAATCCTCTCATACTCCTCTCATCACACATATAAAGCCATTTGTATAATCAAAATACTTCCTAAATAAGCTCCCAAAATCCATATTATCATACTAGTAGCCTAAAGTTTTTCATAAATCAATCCAAGTAAGTCCTTTGGTGTAAACCAAAAGGAGTTACCCCAAAAAGAGGTAACATTCTTCATTGATCACTTTTGTTTTATTTATTTATCCACACATTAAATTATTATTATCAAATTATTTTATAAAACATAGTATCCTTAATATAATAATATGTTTTTATGTTATGTTTTATACCTAAACCTACACACACATCCATAAAATGGGTAACAAAATCACCAATCGTGTGTATGGTGAACTACCGCCTCACGAAAAGATGTTGTTCGTTTTTCCTTTACCAACTATTATTGTTGGGAATTAATATGGAAATACTGTTTTTATATGATATATATGATATTTATAATGTATTAATACTTATTTATCAAATATCTTATTGCTTTCCATTTTGTGGGAATACAATGACATCATTTGTGTATGTGTGTACTACAACCTCCTCAATGTGATGTCATACGTTCACCTTTTATATGAAATGTATTTAGGATGGGTTTAATAAAAATATATGATATAAATTAAATATTTAGGATATTAATGACATGATTATATATTTTAAAATATAACATATCATTTTATTCTTTTCATTTCACACACTAAAAAAGTGATAATGCCGTTCATGGATGTGTGGACTACTACCTCCATGAAGAAATCTGATTCTTACTTTTTTCCTTACTAAATCACAAGAAGGATATATATATATATATCAGTATATATAATTAAATAATATGGTATTTATGATATAAAAATAATTCTGAAAAGATAAATGTTACTTACCTTCTTTCCATAATGATCATTGAAAAAATGGGAACGTCACTCATGAGTACGTATGGCCTACCATCTCCAAGATTGTAATGTTAGTTAATTTTTAATAACCATATTGAATGTATGATTTTAAAATTATAATTAATATAAAAATTTGATAATTATTTTTTGGTTATTATTATGGGGATATTTAAATAATTACTTGATTGGCCATAGCCGACCTAACAATGTCAGTTCTGACACATAAGCCGAATATGGTCAAAACATCCGAGATAAACATTATTGATTAAGTAATTGTTTATAACTTTTTTATAAGTGAAATATTAGTAATAATAAATTTTTAATTATTTTTAAATAACGTAAATAATTAACATATGTTTATTATTTAGGAATAAAGATGACAAGTATGACAAATCAGAATCAAGGTAAGGTATTCATGTCATACTTTTACTTCCATATAGAATATTCCATATTCACCACTTATTTATTTTGGGTGGTGTATATACTAACCATATTGATATATTATTTCTAATTATTTTATATTCATGGTATTTTAATTATTCATTTTATGATTATTACTTTTGAGGTTTACAATTCAGATGTTACCCCAGTTGCAAGAGGATTTCTAGTCTCACAATTATTATTGCAAGACTTATTCTATATTCACCACATATTATTGTTGTGTGGTGTATATAATACCCATGAATGTATTTTATGATTAATATAATTTAATTTATGGGTATTTACATATTCATTTTATAATCTCTCTTTCATTAGGTTTACAGTTTCAATGTTACCAAAGCAGTAAGGGATTTTTTTCACAATTTTACTTCCTTGCGACGTTTGTTATGTTATTTACCAATTTTCAGTTATAAGGTGTATATAGTTATAATTTGACATTAAATTTCATTAATATAATTATTCTAATGATATTACAATATTCATTAAATGTTATTTATTTAGAGGGATTATGATTCAAATGTTACAACGTGGTATGTGACACATTGGAATGTTTAAAGATTATTTCCTTCAAGAATGTTTTAATTATATTTTAATGGTACTAAAATTAATCAATGTAAAAAAATCCTTGTTGTTAATTATAATGTACTAGGTAATATTGTTTATTTATACCATTCTCATTATTCTATGGATGTATTAATATCATTTTGAATATATTGTTATAAAACCCATTTCTTTTGCATGGGATAATAATGTTTCTAAGAGATTGTTATGGAAACCATTTATTTTACATGGGTTAATCATATTTGGAAGATATTGTTTTGGAATAAAATTATTTTACATAGGTTAATCATGTTCTAATGATATTATTATGGAACCCATTTTCTATCCATGGGTTAATCATGTTTCAAAGAGATTGTTATTAAACCCATTTATTTTCCATAGGTTAATCATGTTTTGAAGAGATTGTTATTGAAACCATTTCTTTTCCATTGATTAATCATGTTTGGAAGAGATTGTTACTAAACCCATTTCTTTTCCATGGGTTAATCATGTTTTGAAGAGATTTTTATTGAAACCATTTTTCCATGGGTTAACCATGTTTCAATGAGATTATTATGGAACCCATTTCATTTCCATGGGTTAATCATGTTTAAAAGAGATTATTATGGAACCAATTTTTCTTATATGGTTTAATCATGTTTAAAATAGTTTGATAAGAAAAAAAATTTCTTTTCCATGGGTTGATCAGGTTATAAAAGGGATAATGGTGGTTCTAATGAGTTTACGATGAAATGTAATATTTTATGTTTTATGATTTTTTAATGATACTTAGACATTTTATGTGTGGTTAAATGATAATCCAATGATGGGTTGTTCCATGATAAAACAATAAAAGGTGGTAACGTGATAATCCAATGATGGGTTGGTGTGCGATAGCCCTCCAATGCATTGGTTTTGGAAGTTGGTCATATGTCTATTCTATTTGTAATAATGACATGTATGGAAGTCGACTATAAAATTATTCCATATATAAGAATGAAAAGAATAATAATGTCCCAAGATACCTTTATGTGTTTTTTTATTCTTTCTATGGGTTTATAATGTTTCTAATTATAGATATTGATATCACATGGCTCATGATTATTGATTACAATGACTATTTCCTTTTCCATGTTTTCATATTTGATTATCTATGTTTTAAGGGTATGAGTTCTTTTATGATTCACTCATAGAATTTGATTATTTCATCATACCCTAATGAACTCTTATGCTCATTATTTCCATTTAATTATTATTGATTATGTTTACCCTGTACATGAGCCTTAGCCCAGTTGGTGAGGACTCGCTAGGTGCATCCAAGAGACCCGAGATCAAATCCGGATGGAGGCATATTTCCGGTACTGTAGCAGTACTATAGCAGTAATATAGTAGGCACTGTAGTTGTACTGTAGTAGGAACTATAGTAGTACTGTCGCAGGAACTATTGCAGTATTGTGGCAGGCACTATAGCAGGCACTATTTTGTACTGTAGCATCCATAACTATTCATCCATCTGGGCCTTCAGGCCACCGGTTTGGTCCTCGGGTCATGCAAGGCTTTCGGGCCACCCAAGGCCTTCGGGGCAATTGATTATCAATGACTTCGGGCAACCTTAAGGCCTTAGGGCCACCCTAAGGCCTTCGGGCCACATGAATGTAGGCCCTAGACACACTACAAAAAAGGATCATCCCTAGAAGAGGATTCAGAGAAGGTGCACTCACCAGATCAGAGCCAAATGGATTGAGAGAATGAGAGGGTATGGCTATGCCATCGGTACCAAATTGTGCTTGCATGGGAAGCCTAGCTAGACGATCATACAAAGGTGGAGAGCTACTATCAGGATGCAGATGCTGGGGAGGGGCTGTTCCTTGTAGATAGTCTGGTTGGATTCTCTAATACCTTCGGGTCATGTAATCTCCTAAGCCTACAAGCCATGAAATCTCTGTGTCTACGGGCCTTGTAAGGGTTCCCCCTCATCCCTTGAAAGGGGGTTTATCAAAAATCAATAAAAATGAAGGCCTTTGGTCCATTCAAGATTATGTTTACCCTTTCTGAGAATATGATCTCACCCTTAATATGTTTCATTTTACCCAGGTTTTAAATAATGATGTTGAACAATTTATGTCTATAATGTATTTCACAAGGATGATGTTGTGAACCTAATGTGAAATAAGAAAATATGGGTATAATGGGAGATGATGTTTAACTTTATGAAATAGTTGTTTTTTACTCCAATTTTATGTGAATTATTTATGTAGGAGGTTGTCCTAATTCTACAAAACTCTAGACCAAAATGGTCCTCTTGAATATAAGTGATACAAGACTTCATTTTGATGTTATATAGTTTGACTAGGAAAAAAATGGGTCACAATTATCGGAATCATAGACAGAAACATAATTATTTCAACACAGGATTTGGGAGTTAGGGTACTAGGATCATATACAAAGGGTGTGTATGTGAATAAACAAGGAATGTAGAGGTCTCCAGGGACCTTTCCCATGCTGTCTGGCCGTAAAAGGGTATATTGGACCATGTTTGTGTACTCTGATTGTTTCTATGTGTTCGGACTACCTATTACTGAGTAACCCTTAAGTTACATTCCATGTTTCCTAACATGTTCCACATAAAATGTGATAGGGTCACATGGAATGTGATATTTTTATCTTCATATAAAACCTAACACTATAGCTAGGGGGTCCCACATGGCGTGTAACATTGGTTTACATGTCGTTTGAACATGGATTTTCTAGATCCTACAAGATCATCCTTTGTAACACCTGTGCACACTGCCATAGTCTCCACCATTTTTATAAATCATAGATTTGGGGTCGGTCGAGCCTTTTCATCGTTGTTGGTCTAAATTTGGGTTCAAATATTTTAAAAAAAACCACAATGAATATATATGTTTCCACGAGACAAAACATGGAATAATGGGAACCAGAAACCATTTTGATCCTCCTATAATCCTCCTCCATCACCATCACACCTTGATAGTTTCCTGAATTGTGAAACACACATGTGGTATCGATCCATTTCATCAAATAAGGGTCATGAAATGATCAAATACATAGTATTTTTAGAACCATGATCCAAATAAATTACCCATGATAAACATAATAAGAATGGAGGGGGGTGGGGGAATACACAAGACATAAAAAGTGAAAAAATCCATGGATTTTGTTCATTTAGCCTCAATACATTATTGTAGAAATAGACATAGGAAGAGGAAAAAATCAATGAATAATTTAAATAATTCAATCAATTTAATCAACAGTCAAGGAATGAATCAATTATGTTCACGGATTTAATCTGCATTCAACTAAGATAAATTATTAAAATGAAAATTCAAAAACAAAACAACCTACCTAGATTTTGGATTATTCTTTAATGAAGAATGATTTTGAATTGTTGTCATTGGTGAGATCCACAAACTCCTTTGGTGCAACGATCCATGATCTGCTATCAATCCATTATCATCCACCAATAATACTATCCTACATAGCTTCTTTGGTCTCTAAGGTGTAGCGGCCAATCCTGAGTCAAATATATATTAATGTATTTAAATAATAAGAATATTGCAATATATAAACAAATAAAATAAATAAATAAATAAATTTTATTTTATTAATTTCATGTTTGTGATTACTATTTCACAAAAATCCACACTGACAATGTTTAAATCACATATAGGGTAAAACGTTTATCAAGAACTCAATGGTTCCCTCATATTTATGATTTGGGCTCCTATTCAAGAATTATTCTACTGTTCAGGAAAAATACTCACATGTGATATTTAATATTTTTCAAATATTTACTTTGGGTACACTATGCCTCAGAATCACATGGTAACTCAGTTCCTGGTCTAAAAAATAATCCATATAATTTTTAAAATTAATACATGGAAAATCTGAGTCATTACATTCTCCCCAAAATGGTATTTTCATCCAAAAAATATAAAAACCTACTCAAAAAGATGAGGGTACTGGGATCATGTCTAGATATCCATATCCAAGGTGATCTTCTGAATATTCCTATATTGCAACCAGACACTCACTAGGGGAATTGATAGCACAAAAAGGATCCTCTCATGCTGATCCTCAGTCTATAATGGTTACTCAACAAACGTAGCTCTATCCTAGATATGAATCTCACCCCATTCAATGACATGTGCAGGTTATGCATGAACCTCCTCAATTGTAACATATAGAAGATGTCATGTACCTAGTATAACTACAATGATAGATTTAAGTGCTATTCCACATCGTGTAATTTCCATGATTTTCCATGTAATTTTTTTGAAAATTATATTGTATTATTTCAAGAACAGACACAGAGACGACATGTAATTTTGAGACTCGGGGTTCCTAGAATAAATGTATGAACTATTTTTATGTTTATTAAAAATAGTGCGCATGCTCGGTTTTTTATCTTTTAATTCAGATCATGGATTTGAAATTTGAGTGCAACATTGTGTTTAGATTATCTAGTTTTTCTTAGGTAGGATATATCTACAACCGGTGCGGGTCGACTGTAGAAAATATTTTTAAACATTTTAAGGAAGAATAAAGACAAACTGTAAAGTTGTACTTTATTTTTATTTTAACATTTCATGATGATGCATCCTTTGTGTGGTGTGACGACTCAAGGATGCTGCAACGCCACATTGTGGCAATGCTAAAACACATTTAAAATACTAAAACACATTAATGAATTTCCTTTATTAACCAGGGGAAGGGACCAATGTTAAAATTAATTATGATGGGGATCTTTCCCTTAGAGCCTTGAAGTTTCCCTGAGCCAAGGAAGCTCTCTCACCGACGAAGATAAATAATGAACACTGATGAATGATTGATCGAGGACGTTTATTAATAAATCTCCATCAATGAAGAATCATCTCCTCCAACGGATCCTCTCTCCAGGTAGGTGTTCTTTTCTACATGATTTTAATTCACTGTTTCTCCTTTCTAAATAACGAATGTGGATCAACCTATTAACTTGTTGATCCATGGTTCAATAATTTTTGAGGGTTGGGATTTATCTCGTGAGGATTAAAAAGTTTATTAGATCATTTTGATTCTCCATTCATTCTTCATGATTAAATGGGAATTTGATCTGCGTGATTTTTTTTCTTGTTCTTTGTGATCCTTCTAGTAAGAATGAACTAAGGCCGCCACAAATAAAGGCCTCGATCATTCTAAGGGGTGTTATAATGCTTCTTATTTCCCTAGTTTATATGTTCTTCATCAGTGGAACCCAAATGTGAAATGTTTGGGAGGTAATTAATGTGGAGAGATCCCCTGAGTGACGACAAGATGGTTTTAATCGCATAGTCGACGAGCTCATGACCCGAGAATCCTAGTGCACATTATAGTTCAAGAAACAGACCGCCATAGTGACTGTGGTGGCCCACGACAGCATGGACACCTGGTGGCAAGCCAATGGATAAGCCAGGACATGGTGGAGCAGACCAGTGATGTGTCCTCCTACCATGTTGGACCAGGTGCCACGAGGTCCCACAGACCACGCTCGGAAGGTGTGGCCAGCTCGTTAGTTGGTTGCGTGATGCGGAGAAGACACACGAGCCACTGCATTCTAGGTGGGGTATACCAGCTCAGTCCAGTGGGCCTGGCTGAAGAAATTGGGCCACACTAGGCAGCCTAGAATGCTAGACCTTTGACCTTGCAGGCCGAGCCGAGTGGGTCCAGTCGGATCAGACCCAGACCCAACCAGCCCCATTTTACTTAAACTCCCATAACTATAAAACCATGTGTCTGTTTGATGGGATGTTTGCTGCATTGGGACCTTCATTATGAGGCAATAATTTTGAGATACTAGAAACAATTTTCCATGGAATTTAGCATATGACCTATTGGTATGAGGAGTAGGTGCTCCCGGAATAATCATGCTAAAGATTGAATCCTGCGGTCGGCTACAACCTAGACTATGTGTCTTAGATAGAATGTGTTTTTTTCCTAGACTGTGTGTCTTTCCAAGATTGTGTGTCTTACCTAGATTATGTGTTTCTCCTAAAATGATTTAGTACCCCCCTATCCCACCAGGGTTCGAGTCCTATTGTCTTTGACAACACTCTATGTGTAACCGAAACTCTGTGAGTTATCTGAACTATGTGTGTTACCGAAACTCTGTGTGTTTCCTACACTCCATGTGTTATTACTTGAGGGTACTGTGGATTCTTGTAAAAATATTGTGTACGTTTCATAGAACTATACATGGTTTAAGATGACTCTAGTGACTCTCTTGATTATAATTATTAGAGGATACACTTCGTGTACCTATTTGGTAGTAAGTTGGGTGTATTTCGTAGTGATTCCTTTGTGGTATACTTCATGTCATTCCTTTGTGGTATAATTCATGTGATTTATTTGTGGTATTCTTCCTTTTATTCTTTTGTTCTGTATTTATTTGTGATACCTTTGTGGCTTGGGGTCTCTACTGAGTATTATTTTACTCACCCCTACACGGGATTCACCCACATGTGTCATGTCTTTTGAAGATGATCGAATGATTTGATGGAGTCCTCCATGGACTGAAGAAAGGGGGTGCTTTAGGGTGACCCGACAGATGTGGTATACTTCCGCAACATTTAGAAATATTACTATACCTACCCTTCAGGTAGGGTTTTCTAAAGATGTGATACAAGAGCTTGTAATTTTCCTTTTCAGTTGGGCTTGTGTTCTGGCCCCTTTTCTTTTAGTTTTGTACCTTACTCTAAGTGGGTTTCATTTATAGTTTTCATCCATGTTTACTTAATGTTTTCAATTTCAGTTTTCTCTTGGAGACAAGTGTGTGCGTACAGGTACTAGGGATAATACCTACCACTTGTGGGATTTGTGGACTCATCTCTAGTTTCTAGCCCATTGCCTATGGGAGGTAGGCTTGGGGCAGTCACGAAATGGTTCCTGGGGGACATGTCATGACAGAGTGGCATCAGAGGGCAGTCTGTTTTAATCTTTTTTTGGAAACAATGTTAAGTGTTTTTAGTTCATTTTTCAGGCTAGGGAACCCAGTGTTGGTGCGGTGGCTACGTATCTATACACCAGGACCATGAATTCAAATTTCCAACTCGGTACATGAAAACACTAGTTACATGGGAAATGAATTGTTCCTACACCATATATGAATTGAGTGTGTTTTCATGTCCTTCTTGAGTCAATGTCAGCTCACCAGGTAAAATTTATTGACCTTGGCACATCTTGTTCGATATTAGGATGCTTACACACAGGCAGCCAGCCAGGATATCAGGGTACAACCACGAGGATGGTCCGCCGAGTGATGAGGTATCGATGTAGTGAGATTTTCCAAAGATAGCACCTCTTAATGGTGTACCAATGATACTACAACCCAGAGATCAGCAGTTCCTACCAATACTACCAGTAGAGGATTCATGTAGGCTTAGTGCATTGCATGTGTTCCTGAGGCAGTGATCTCCTAGGTTTCATGGTGAGACGGATCCCCGGGTAGTTGAGGAATGGTTAGAGGTAGTGATGCGAGTCTTCTTATTAGTAAGGAGACCTCCCAACAAGATGAAATTTCTAGCCACAAGCCTTCTTCAGGGCTTGGCATGGATATGGTTGATCTTGATGACTCAGAGGCATGAGGAGGTGACACTATCCGGGTTAGACTTCGAGCAACTCTTTAGGGAGGATTTATTTCTATAGATGTTATGTTATATGTGTATACATGAGATACTGAACTTACATTAGGGTATCCAGTCCGTAGAAGAGTACTCAGAGAGATTAATAGATCTTTCTCGCTACTCTGCAGATATAGTTCATGAACCGTTCTTTAGGGTATCTACCTTCAAGAAGGGACTACTCTGGGAGATCAGGGCACTGATGAAATACCTTTTCATCCCTATTCATACTGGGGTGATGGAGAGAGCTCTATTGGTAGAGAGATTTATTGTGGAGCAGGCACTGGTGGTGGGTGCTACCACTAGGTGACATTTAGTAGATTCTATAGTTGCAGGTCACCGATAGCTGACATAGTGGACCAAGAGGGCCAGATAGTCTAGGGGATGACCCAAAGACAAGGGACCAGCGGTGTGGGGATCCCAGGTCAGAGTGAGTCAGACAAAGGTTATACAATTCCACTTGTGTGGCGGTCGGGGGAATCTGGCTAGAGATCATCTGACCAGCTATACGACCATCCAAGAGACGGACGAGTGACTGCTAAGGTAGTGGTGGAAGTAGGAACATGGTGGTTCATTAGGCGGTGGATGTGGAAGAGGAGCGGGATTAGTGGTAGGAGGTGGATGGGGGTTCAAGGCACTACTACCACCACCCCTATGTGGTCCACCCAAAGAATAGGGAGCTGGTGGACAGGGGCGAGGTCAACTCTAGGTGACGTAGTCTTATGATCCTGAGACTCCTGGGATGATTAGAGGTAATATCTATGTCTTTTACACCATAGACATAGTTTTTATATACATGGGTTTAGTCACTCTTTTTTCACCATGACCGTTTTTCAATACATGAAAATTCTAGTGGAACTATTGACTCGATCCGTACACTTAGAGACTCCTATGAGAGAAGATTTGATGATCAAACAATGGTTCCAACAATGTTCCCTTACTCTTTGGGTGAGGGTTTTGGTTGGGATCTCTTGGTGGCAGTGTCAAGGCCTTATGATGTCATTTTGGGTATGGACCAGTTATCTACAGTTCATGCTCAGATCGACAATTTTAAGTTAACAGGGTGGTGTTTCTATGGATATGGGACCGGGTTATCCTTTTTCAGTGAGAAGAAAAATAGATTAGTGTAGGATGGATTGACACATAGAAGTGTGAAACCAATCAAAAATTTGTTTCCTAGCATGACCCTCTGTGTAGTGGATGAGATGATTCCTCAGTTTCCTATAGTGGTGGATGAGTATGAGTACATCTTTTCAAAAGATGTTCGAGGACTACCTCCTCATAGAGATGAAGAATTCTACATTGACTTGTACCATGGGATGACACCGATATCCATACTGGAATATCAGATTGATCCCTCAATGCTTCGTGAATTGAGGGTAGAACTGGAGAACTTGCAGAGGAAGGGATTTATGAGACCCAGTGTTTCACCATGGACATCCATAGTTTTGTTTCCCAAGAAGGCAGAAAAAATCTTGTGGTTATGTGTGGACTTACAGCCCCTGAACTATGTGACTATGAAGAATAACTATCCACTACCAAGGATTGATGACCTATTTGATCATTTGAAGGGAGCAAGATGGTTCTTGAATATAGACATCAAATAAGGATATCATCATCTTTTGGTGTGGGATGAGGACATCCTGAAGATGGCATTTAGATGTTGGTATGATCACTACGAGTACTTAGTGATTCCGTTTTCATGAATAATTCCCCATTAGTGTTCATGGGACTCATGAACATGATCTTCCATCCCTACCAAGACCAACTTGTAGTGGTATTTATTGATGACATCCTGGTGTACTCAGTGTCTAAGGAGGTTCCCAAAATTCACATGAGGATGGTTCTAGACACACTCCGAGAGCACCAGATTTAAGGGAAGTTCTCAAATTTTTAGTTTTGGATAAGTGACATCCACTCTCTAGGACACATAATTTTGGAGGTTGTACTTTTAGTAGATCCTATAAAGATAGAGGTAATTCTTCATTGGGAGCCACATAAGAAAGTTACTAAGGTGAAAAGTTTCCTTGGGTTAGCTAGTACTATCAGGAGATCGTACCCGACTTTTCTAGAGCTTCAGCATCCATAATAGCCTTGACACAAAATGAGAAACCCTTCATGTGTATGGAGAAGTGCTAGGAGAGATTTTAGTAGCTGAGGCACTATTTGATGAGCACTACCTTCCTCATATTTCTACAGGATGGTGTCAAGTAGTTGGGGTTCTATGATGCTTCAGGAACCAAGCTCAGTTGTTTTCAAATGCATGTGAAAGAAGTTATTGCTTGCGGTTCATGACAATTTAGACCGCATGAGTAGAAATATGTGATCCACAATCTGGAGTTAGAGGAGGTAGTCTTCACATTGAAGATGTGGCAACACAACCTTATTGAAAAGAGGTTTATCATCTACTAAAAACTCAAAAGTATCTGGTATATCTTTTCTCAGAAGGATCTAAACATGAGAAAACATAATTGGATAGAGTTACTCTAGGATTGTGACTTTGAGATAGTATATACTATTGGGAAGGGGATAATGGTGGAAGATTATCTCAAACAAAGATCAAGTTCAAAACTATTGAACTAGGACTCAGATAATTTTTTATCTCTTCAGATATACTTTGTGGATGGAGATGAAACAGCTTATCTCCAATCGATGGTGGTTACCTCTCACTCTTACTGCGAGTAAGGGAGGAATAGATCAGAGATATCTATTGTAAAACTACATGTGATCCAATGTCTATAGGGAATTCCCCCGATGGATATTTGGAAGGTGGGGAGGAGATTATCCTTTCTATAGGACACACAGTTGTACCGATGATGTTATGGGAGGAGGTGTTGAGGTAGTTCCATACATCCCATTTGGCGATACATCTAGGTGTGAAAAAGATGTACCCAGAACTAAAAAATCAGCTTTGGTGGCTGGGGATGAAGAAGTAAGTGGAAGAGTTTGTCTCTAGATTCCTCACTTGTCAGCAAGTGAATGTCGAGAACCAGGTTCCAGTGGTTTTTGAATCAACCCCTTGAGGTGCCATAGCGGAAGTGGGATGGAATATCGATGGACATTGTGACATGTTTAGCATGTATGTATAGGGGGAACAATACCATATGGGTGATCATTGACCAACTCACCAAGTCAGCCCACTTCCTAGTGATTCGAGAACTAGGTTTAGTAGAGAGATTTATAAGCCTCTACCCATATGAGATAATTTGACCCCATGGAGTCCAATATACAATAGTCTCATATCATGATGCACGTTTTACATCCAGATTGTGGAAGAGAGTTTAATGGAGACAGTTGGGAATCATATATTATTGAGCATATATTTCCACCCACAAAATGATGGTCAGACGGAGTAGACCATTCAGGTCCAAGAGGACATGCTATGTGCTTGCATCCTTGATTTCAGCTGCAGTTGGACAGATCACCTACCCTGGGTGGAGTTTTTGTACAACAAAAACTAACACTCCTCTATCAGTATGGAACCATTTGAGGCCTTGTACGGGGGACCCTATAGGTCTCCACTTTTCTGGACTGACCCTGGAGATTCATCCCTCATCGGCTCGGAGATGATGCAGGATACTATAGAGAGGGTGCATGTCATACATGAGTGGATGGATACTGTACAAATCAGTCAAAATTCTTATGCTAATAGGCTATGGGGACCCATGGAGTTTTGGGAGGGATAGCATGTGTTCATTTGGTTCTCTCCTTGATGTGGGATACATATATTTGGCCGTGACGATAAGTTATATTTGAGGTTTATCAGACATTTTCTAATACTACATAGTTTAGGCGGGGTAGCATACCACTTGGCTATACCTTCATAGTTACAGCGGGCGCATGATGTCTTCCACGTATCCCAACTGAGGACATACATTCATGACCCATCTCACATCACTGAATGGGGAATCTAGACATTGATGATTGGGAAAATTTCACAGAGTACCCAGTGGAGATCGAGGATCGATAGGATGGGACCCACTATGGGTGATTGATTCCTATAGTGTGTGTTCTGTGGTAGAAAGGAAATCCCATAGAGATTACATGGGAGTAGGTGGCTCAAATTCATTCTTAGTATCCCCATTTTTTGTTTAGATTTGTTTTTTCTTTCAGGGAAATAAATCCCTAAGGTGGGGAGAATGTAATGTCTCATATTTTCCATGTAATGTTTTTGAAAATTATATGGAATTATTTCGAGACAAGGTGCTAAGATGACAAGTGATTTTGAGGCTTGAGGTTCCTAGAATAAATATCTGATCCATTTTTATATTTATTTAAAATATCATGCATTCTCACATTTTGTATCTTTTAAATGAGTAATCATATTTGAAATATGAGGGCACTATTGTTTTTAGGGAAGCGTGTTTTAGTACAGGAATAACCTAACTTTGATCGACACAGGTCGAATGTGGAAAATATTTTTCATACATTTTAAGGAAAAATAAAGATACACTTAAAAAGTTTATTATATTTTTATTTTAACGTTTATTGATGATGCAAACTTACTGTGGTACAACGACTTAGTGCCGTTATAATGAAACATCATGGAAATGATGAATTACATTTAAAATACTGAAATGTGTTATCATGTTTCCTCCATTAATTAGGGGAAAGGATCAGTGTAAGAATTCATTAATCTGGACATCAATCCTCTAAAGCATTTAAGTTTCCATGAGGCAAGGAAACTCTCTCATCGAAGATAAAGAACAACAAACTCTGAAGAACGAATAATCGAGGATGTTTATGAACAAATCTCCATCAATGATGAATCCTCTCCATTGACTGATCCTCTCTCTAGGTTGAGGTTATTTTCTACATGTTTTTCTTTCCCCTTTATTCATTTATAAATGATGATCGTAGATTAACCTAGTAACAAGTTTATTCATGTTTGCGTGTTGGGATTTATCTTGAGGGGATTAAAAATGGGAATGGATCATGGTGATTCTCATTTCATTCATCGCGATTAAATGGAAATTAGATTTTCATGATTCTTATCTCATTCTTCAGGATCCTGCTAGAAAGAATGAACTGAGGTAGACATGACTGAAGACATGGTTCATTCTAATGGGTGTTGTTGTGATTCTTTTTTCCCCTGTTCCTACGTTCTTCATCAGAGGACCTCCATGGTTGCACCATGAAATTTCCAGGAGGTCCTACTGCGTTCGGACCACCAAAGTGATGGAAAGATAGTTTGAATCATATAAAAGACAATTTCATGACCTGAGGGTCATGATACACCTTTCAGTTCAAAAAACAGACTGCCATAGTGACTCTGGCGGCCCACAGAAAGAGGACCACCGGGGCGGTGCCGGTGGCACGTGACCACTCGACGGTAGGCCACCTACTAGATGGCCAATGATGGAGGAGGCCATGGTGGCATGAAATTGGGTGGGAATGGGGGTATGCGGCATGGTGGGCCATGATAGATTAGATCGGTGACACCACCTCCTACCGCGTCAAACCGGGTGGCATGCGGTCCTGTAGACCGCGTGCGGGAGGTGCGACCAGATCATCTGTCGACCTAGTGATGCGGAGGAGAAACAAAAGTGGTCACATCTAGGTTGGAGTAAACCACCCTCCTCCAGTGGTCCAGGATCAGTGGATCAGTAGGCCAGGCCCGGCGGGTCGGGTCGGACATGACGCAGACCCAACCGGTCCTTTCTTACTTAAACGCCCATAACTCTCAAACTATGTGTATGTTGGATGATATGTGTGTAGAGTTGTGACCCTAAAGATTATGTGGAACCTTTGAGATAATCTAAGAGATTTTCCATGGAAGTCTGAATATGGCCTATTCGATCAAGGAGTAGGTGCTCCCAGAACGAGCGTGCTAAGGACAAAATCATGCGGTTGGCTGCGACCTAGACTGTGTGTCTTACCTAGAATATGTGTCTAACCTAGATTGTGTGTCTTACCTAGAATCTGTCTCTTACCTATTATGCGTGTCTTACCTAGACTGAGTTGGTACTCCCATGTCCCCCCAGGGTGTGGGTCCTATAGTCTTTGAAAACACTTGGTGTATTACTGACACTCCATGTGTTATCTAGACTCCATGTGTTACCTACAGTCCGTGTGTGCTACCTCAACATTGTGTGTTATTACCTGAGGGTATTTTTGATTCTTGTGTCAATCCTGTTTACATTCAATTGAAAGATACTTGGTGTGAGTTGACTCTAGTGACTCTCTTGATTATACTTCTTAGAGGCTACACTTCATGTACCTATTTGGTAGTATACTTTGTTGTATACTTCATGTGATTCATTTGTGGTATACTTATTGTGATTCCTTGGTCAAATAATTATTGTGATTACTTTTTGGTATACTTCATGTGATTTATTTGTGGTATTATTTGTTTGATTCCTTTGTGGAATATTTCTTAGAGATACCTTTGTGGTTTGGGGTCTCTACTAAGTATTTTTTTACTCAACCCTACACATGATTCGTCCACACATGTCATGTATTGGGAAGATGATCAACATATTTGATGTATTCCTTGGTTTAATGGAGATAGGGGTGCTTCAGGGTGACTCGACGAATGTGGTATGCTTCAACGACATTAAAATATCTTACTATACCTACCCTTCTGGTAGGGTTTTCTATAGATGAGGTCCAAGAGATTGTAATTTTCCTTTCTAGTTGGGATTGTATTTTGTACCCTTTTCTTTTAGTTTTGTACCTTAATCTGAGTGGGTTTCCTTAGTTGTTTTTGTCCATGTTTACTTTGTTTTTTCAGTTTCATATTTTTCTTCGAGATGAGTGCATACGTATAGGCACCAAGGTTAATGTCATCATCTTGTTGTATATTCCTATTCTGGGATAGTTGATAGCCTCTAGCCTATAGGTGGTAGGTTTGGGGTTGTCACAGAATGATTCATGGGGGACGAGTCTTGACATAGTGGTACCACTTTCCCTAGTATATACAAGTTTCATGGAAAATTAATGGTTCATGCATCATATAGAAGTTTATTTTGTTCTCATGTCCTTCTTGAGACAGAGTCATCTCACTTGGTATACCATATTTACCATGTTACATCTTATTTTGTATCAGGATGCTTCAAAAAAATAATCCAACTAGGATTTTAGGGCGTGTCCATGAGGATGGTCCACCAAGAGATGAGGCATCAGTGTAGGGACCATTTCCCAAGATAGCACCTCTTGTTGGTGTATCAGTGATACCACCACCTGAAGAGAAACAATTCTTACCAGCGCTACTGATAGAGGATACACACAGGCTTAGTTCATTGCATGAGTTCTAGAGGCAGTGTTCTCCCAATATCTGATTTGAGATGGATCCTTAGGTAAATGAGGACTGGTTGAAGGTGGTGAAGCAAGTAATCCACATAGTAAGGATGCCTCTCGACTAGATAGTAGTCCTAGACGCAAGCTATCTTCAGGGATTGGTAGGGGGATGGTGGAGCTTGATAACTTAGACACATGAAGAGGTGATTCTATCCTGATCAGAATTCAAGTGCCTCTTCAGGGAGGTATTATTTCATGCGACGTTATGCTCTATGAATATACAGGATCTACTGCCCCTGTAGTATGGATTCCAATCAGTGGTAGAGTACACAATGAGATTCAAGGATCTTTCTCGCTACTTGATATATATGTTACATGACCCATTATTCAGGGCTCGTACCTTCAATAAGGGACTAAAATGGGAGATCTAGGCATCAATGATATCCCTTAGAATACTTATTCATACTAGGATGATGGAGAAAGCTCTACTAGTTGACAACTTTCTTGACGAGCAGGCACCAATGGTGGGAGCTTCCACCGGGAGACAGGTAGCAGAGTCTTCAGCAGTGGTTAGCCGATAGCTGATGCAGGTGTCTAAGAGGACTAGATAGTCTAGAGAATGACACCTGGACATGAGATCATTGGTGTGGGGTTTCCATGGTAGATTGATTCAGCTGAAGGTTAGACTGTGCTACTCGTGTGGCATTCAGGATCATCTAGATAGAGATTATTTGACCAGTCGTATGACCAACCAGGAGACATTCGAGGGATCACTGAGTTAGCAGAAGAAGAAATAATAGGGCAGTCCGCTAGGTGTAAGACATGGAAGTGGAGTAGGAAAAGTGGAAGGATGTTGAAGGAGGTTCCTGACACTACCACTACCAGCCACCGGTGGTCCACCCCAAGCTCAGGGAGTTGGTGGACATGGGTGTGGCCAACTCCAGGTGATGGATGCTTATAATCACGAGACACATTGGATTATTAGAGTTACAATCTGTGCCTTTTCTAACCTAGCTACAGTTTCAATAGATATGGTTTCTAGTCACTCATTTCTATCCACGACCCTTGTCCAAGACACAGATATTCCAATGGAACCTTTGACTCGATCCCTACACTTAGAGACTCTTACGAGAGAATATTTGATGATAAAACATTGGTTCCGACAGTGTTCCCTTACTCTAGGTGGTGAGAGTTTCGGTTGGGATCTCTTGGTGGCAGCATCGAGGCCTTAAGACTTCATTCTGGGTATGAAATGATTATCCATAGTTCATGATGAGATCGATAGTTTTAGGCACACATTGCAATGTGTCCACAAAGATGAGACCATGTTTTCCTTTATCGGTGAGAAAAAACCCGAAGCAGCTTAGGTTAGACTCACACATAAAAGGGTGCAACTAATGACACATTAGTTGGTTGGAATGAACCTTGGTGTAGTAGATGAGACAAGTCCTCAATTTCCTTAAGTGTTGGATGAGTACGATGACGTATTTCCAAAAGATGTTCCTAGACAACATCCTCATAGAGAGGTAGACTTCTTAGTTGAATTGTACCTTAGGAAGACACCGATATCGACACTAATATATAGAATTGATATCATAGAGAATCGTGAATTGAGTGTAAATCAGGAGGACTTGAAGAGGAAGGGAATCATGAGACCGAGTGTTTCACAATGGGCAGCCCTAGTTTTGTTTACCAAGAAGGCAGACGAGAGCTTGAGGTTATGTGTGGACTTCTGACACCTAAAATAGGTGAACATGAAGAATAATTATCCACTATTGAGGATTAATGACTTCTTAGACCAACTATAAGGATCCAGATGGTTCTTAAAGATAGACCTTGGACCAGGCTATCATCAGCTTCAGGTGCGGGATGAAGAAATCCCAAAGACAGCTTCTTGATGTCACTACGGACACTACAAGTACATAGTGATGCCATTTGGAAGGTCAAATTCCCCATCAGTGTTCATGGGACTCATGAAAACGATCTTCAATCCCTACATATACTGTCATATAGTTGTCTTATTGAAGACATCCTAGTGTACTCGGCGTCTAAGGAGGAGCACACGATACACTGGAAGATGGTCCTAGACTTAATCTAATAGCACCTGCTTTATGGGAAGCTCTTGAAGTTTCAGTTCTGGATATGAGTGGTCCACTTTTTGGGACAAGTCATTTTAGAGGATGGAGTTGTAGTAGATCTAGATAAGATATAGGTGGTGTTTTCTTGGGAGCCACCCAAGAATGTTACCAAGGTGTGGAGTTTCCTTGGGCTGGCTAACTACTATCAGAGGTTCGTACCGAACCTTTCTAGAGTATAGGCATCCATGATATCCTTGACATGAAATGGTAAACCCTTCATGTGGACAAATAATTGTAAATATAGCTTTAATTAGCTGGGGAAGAATTTGACGTTGCTCCATTTTGAGATTTCCAGAGGAGGGTGTCAAGTACATGGTGTTCTGCGGCACATTAGGAACTGGCCTTAGTTGTTTCCTGATGTAAGGGAATGTAGTGATTTCTTATTGTTAATGGAATTTGATATGACATGAGAGGAACTATGTGACCCATGATATGGAGTTGCTGGTGGTAGCCTTCGCATTGAAGATGTGGTGACACTACCTTATGGGAGAGAATTTTATCATCTACTCAGACCACAAAATTCTTAGGTATATCTATTCTCAGAAGGATCTGAACCTGAGAGAATGACATAGGGTAGAGTTCCTCCAAGAAAATGAATTAGATATAGTCTATACTTATAGAAATGGGAACATGGTGGAAAATGCTCTCAGCTGGAGATTGAGTTCACAGCTACTGAATGAGGTGTTGGAGAAGTTACCCTCACTTCAGATATACTTCATGGATGGAGATGAAGTATCTTATCACTAGTCAATGGTGGTTACCCCTCTACACATACATCGAGTCTGAGAGGAACAAATCAGAGATATCAGCTATGAAAATACACTTGATCAAATGTCCACAGGGCATGGCCCTAATGGATATTCAAATGGTGGGGATCACGTCGTCCTTTTTAGAGGACTCATAGTTTTACCAGCAATGTTACGAGAGAAGGTGTTGTAGGAGTTCCATACACCCCTTTAGCGGTACATCCAGGTGTGGAAAATATGTACCAGGACCTCCGACATCAATTTTGGTGGCTAGAAATGATGAAGGAAGTGGAAAAGTTTGTCTCTAGATGCCTCAGTTTTCAATAAGTGAAGGCTGAGCACCAGGTTCCAGTGGGTTTGACTCTACCCCTTGAGGTGTCTTAGTAGAAGTGTGATGGAATATCAATGGAAATCCTGATAGGTTTACCACATATATCCATGGGGTACGATACTATCTAGATGATTGTTGACCAACTCACCAATTTGGCCCACTTCCTAGCGTTCAGGAATAGGGTTCAATAGAGAGATTCATACGCCTCTGCGTGTAGGATATAATTCGACTCCATGGAGTCCCATCTATTATAGTCTCTGATCATGTTGCATGATTTACATCCAGATTTTGAAAGGGATTACAAGAGGTGTTTCAGACTCAAATGCACATGATCTGTAATGCCCCAACCCCAGAATCCCAGTGCCAGTGCATTATATTAATACATTGGCATGATTACAAAGAATCAATTCCTAAAGGACCGATCAGTTTAGAAGTATTGGAAAATAGATTATGTACATGATCTTTATATTAAAATTTCTAACATAAAACAAAACATAAATAATCCTTCGAGAATGCCATTATTCCCTTAGCTTAAACCTAAATATAAATAATAATACACTTCTTGCAATCCTGGGAAAATAAAACAAAAGAAATGGGTTATCTCAGATGCTCAGTAAGGGTAAATAATTTAGTGTAAGCTATCATATATAATCATAAACATTTATGGCAATGTATAAAATTGAAACACAATCCCTTTAAACATAAACTTCATCATAATATGGAAAATATAAATAAAATAATTTCATTTACTTATTCACATGGATATTATACTAGTCGAATAATCACATGTTTTAACTAAATTCATAACAAGGGAGTACATGATGCCAGACATCATAACCACATAGTCAAGGCCTCATGCCAAGACTACGAATAAATGTTTTTTCAAGGCCTTGTTCCAAGACACAAGTTTGTCTCATGAGACCTACCAATGCATCAAGGAGCTATAGCGGGCTCAACCCATCACTTACTAAGTCCAATGTATTCCTCATATAAAAATTTTGAAACATAACATAAAAATTCATATTAAAACCTGCATACGAAATTCCAGTACATTATCCATAAATCATGAATTTTATAAATTTAGCACTTCCAAAGTCCAACATATCAAAACTTATTAAATACAACATAGATGATTGTATTATAATAAATCAACCTCAATCAAGAATAATATCCAGTAAAGGTTTTTGACATAGTTTAAAACGACCAGTAAAAATCTTTGAGAGAAATTTCTATTTTTTTTTGTGAAATCATTTAAAAGTCACACATTTATAAAAGAAGTCATTTAAAAGATTGTTTTGAATCAAAGTGTCCCATGAAACATTTAAACTTTTGAAAGGAATTAATATTTTATAACAATTATGTCCATATTAATAAATTCTTAAAAATCATTTTGAAAACAAGGACATTAATTAAGTAGATTTAGAAAAATAAATCATTAAAACATTTAAAATTATGATCTAGTTAAAGATAAACTTCCATAAAACCATAAAATATTAATTTTAAAAACATTTTTATGAAACATGGACATGGATGATAAATATTTCCCTATAAAAAATACATATAAACAATCTCATATAATAATGAGATTGAGGAATTAACCCTTACCTTGTACATTCCTTTGGTCGAGGGTACATTTATCCTCTTGTATAATGACCATAGTATGTTATTAAATTATACCAGAACCATATTTATATTTATTATATCATAATTTATTCATTTATGTCTTTATACTACCCATTTAATAATAATTTCTATGTAAAAATAATATTTTGGGTAATAATCACTTTCTTTATCGTACATGTTTTAACTTGTTATTCTTGATAGTATCACTTATATCTTGATTTAACTGCATCCAGAATATAAAAAAATATTTATGTATCATATTTCTTCATAATATAAATATGTATAATAGATAACTATAAGAAATTGAAAACATAATTTATGGAGGTGGTAGGTCGTATGTATGCATAAATGATGTTTCCGTTTTCATATCATATTGAACAGAAGTAAGTGAATGGGATATATGTAAATAAAAATATATATATATATATATTTATCCAGTAGCATTATTATGTTATATATTACATAATTATAAATAATATATATTTTTATAATCATAGTTTAATAGTGAACGTGGAAATGAATCTAATCGCGTCGTGGAGATGGTAAGCCGTACATATCCACTAGCGAGGATATCATTCTATTGATGGTGAAATAGTATGTAATTTGATGGTATATTATATATATATAATCAAAAATATGTTATATTTATTATTTACATCAATTATAATCATTATTATACCCATCCAAATAATGAAGTGTTGAATAATAAACTACACCATGATGTGGAGACAGTAAGCCATACGTACGCACGTATGATGAATTTTTCATTCATAGGATGGATAAGAAAATGAATATTGTGTACTATATTTATAATAACATCAAAGTATGTATAAGGTACTGGAGTTATTATTTTGGTATAGAAGAAACAAATATAGAGGAAGTGGAAGAAGAAAATAACTTTGAAAGAGGTGATGAAATGATTACCTCTTCTTTGGGTTCTTCCTTTTGATTTGAAAAAAGGGATCCTTAGGTTAGATTTATAATAAAAGTAAGGACTCTAGGTTTATGTGGGGGTATTTGGGAAGATATTTTATAATGGGTTGGCTGATCCAAATGGATTGGAGGTGTGAATGTAACAGAAAGGGAAGTACCCTTTTATAAGAGAGGTAATGGCCACTTTAGGAAAAGATTGATATATTATTTTATTATAAAATCATTTTCGGTTTATAATGGCTCCAAATGGATTTATTTAAAGGATATGGTGAGTATGGGTATAAATAATCTCAACCAATAGTTTTTATACAAGTTTAGGTCACCATATTAACCTTATTTTTTATATTTAACTCTTAGTTAAATAGTTCAACTTTTACCATATCTTCTTCTATTTTTATATTTCACGGGTAATAAACTTACAATAGAATTATAAGTGAACATAAATTTGTTAATTAATGGCATTTATATCATTATATATGTCCTTTAGAATATTCTTATATGTTTAGGAATATTATATCACTTAATAAAATAGTATTTTTTTTAAAACTCATTCATGTCAATTTTAACACTATTTAGTATTTGGTTTTTCTGAAAGTCATCACAACTTTATTACTTCGAAAAAATGCATTGATTCAACCCTAACATGTCATATTCACCTATAAAATTCTTTTATGGCATCAAAACATTAAAATTATATTTATGTTAATATTTATAATACCATTTATTTGAATCTTTCATTAATAAGGTAATTACTACATCATCATTGTGATATAAATAAATTTAATTATTTAATGTCTAAAAATTATAAATAAACTAAAATGATGTAGTAAATATTTTTATCTTTCTAATGAATATTTTTAGTTGAATTTATCTTATGTATAACGCTATATTAAAAATGGTTTAGTTATTAAAATTTGAATTTAACACTTTTAACACTTCTTTAAATAATATATAATAAATGTCCTAATCTAACCCAAGTGAATAAAATATATCATATTTTTGTCATGAGGTTGATATTGGTTGAAAAAAACTTATCCAATAGAATTAGGATATGTGTTGGGGTAATTTTATTTTTTAATAATATTATTTTTACCTTTAATTACCCTATTTACTTTTCACCGTGGTAAATAAAATTCAAAATTTACTATTCAATTTTTTTTTCATCCCATTGAACCACATTTTACTTACTAACATCAACCATGTCTCTCAATGTTTTGAAATTTATTTCACATAAGTGGTAAAATTATGTTTTATGCAAAATTGCTAATATGCCTAGAAGGTGGGTAAAAGACGTTAAAAAGTTAAATAACATTTAATATATCTAATCTTATTATAAAATGTCTCTAATGAATTAAATTGTACTAATGAAAGTTTTATGTTTCTATTTTTACTTTAAGATAAATTTTTTATTTAAAAAATAACTATTTAAATGAAAAAGTCTGTTTTTATCTACAACGCAGTGTTTTTCACTATCCATAAAAAATTGAATGTTCTATAAAAAATACCAAAACATCACCCTAAGATAATTTTGATATTCCAATTTCAAAAAATATTTTTATTTTACCAAATTCAAAAAATAAAAGTTTCATTAATTAATTTTAAATTAATTTCAGTTGTCGAAACCAGATAGCAGGTTTTTGAGATTTAAAAGCTATCAAAAGACTGATATGTGTTTATGACCAATTTAAATGTAAAATTACTTTCAATGACCACAATTGGATTAAATGATAAATATATAATATAATTATACTTTAAAACCATTCAAATGTATAATTTAACACTATAAATTATTTTTACTAAAAAAGTTCTTTTAAATTAAAATTTAGTATTTATCACGATTCATCAAAATATGAAAGTTATAAAAAAACACTAAAATTTTATCGAAATTAAATTTTTATGTCCCGCATCTAAAAAAGAAGTTTATTTTGTTAAATTTAATATATAAAAGTGTCAAATATTGGATTTAAAAAAGGTTATCCATTAAATGGTGATAAAATCGCATTTTTTTTGAAAAACACTTCTTTTATCTGAAAAATTGAATTAGTTCTTATATTATGAATAAAAAAACATAATACATATTCTAAAATTATATAGAGTATATAAAATCCAAAATACTATGAATATTATTCATATCTATTTTTTTAACAGCTAGTATAGTAAGTCGTGGTGTGCACAAAATTTGTGTTGTGTATGGCGCAAGCTATTGAATTACTTTAAAAAGATAAATTATTATGAAATCTTGGGGTGTTATATCCTCCCCTCAAATAAATAGAATCGTCGTAATTTGAAAATTTTCTTCAAAAATAAAAGGTTAAAAATAGAAAATACCTTTGTATAAAAACTCACATCAGAAATAGGGTTAATAAAAATTAGTCATGATAAGAGGGAAATGGAAATGAAAAATTCACCACCAAATTAGGATTTAGAATAGGGGAACATTGGAGGAAATTTGAGAGAGATAATTGGAGGAAAAATGTAAATATTTATAGGGAGTGATTGAGGTCATCAATCACAAACATGTGAACAATAAATGGAATACCGAGGGTATCAAAGCCATAAATCTATGATGATTTAAATTATAATCGGTTCAACAAAACATAAGGTATTAAGATAAAAAAATTTTGGTTTTAATATCCCTTCCCTAAAGTTTAATAATTAATTTCATCATAGAACAAAAAATATTTGACAAGTAGAGTTCCATAATTCAACTAATTTCTATCAGAAACTCATCATTCACTCCAAAAGATAATATAAATCAAAAATACTCTATTTATCCTAATCGTATAGGGTTAAAAAAATGAATTTATAAATCATCTGTCAGACAAAAAAACTACATTATACAAACCAGGACATCACGTAGGCTAGTGGTAGGTGATACACCCTTTTAGCCCTTAAGTTGGGGGTTCAAGTCTCGTGGCCTCGCCAGACACGACGGGTTGTCACCCGACCTTCGGGTTTTTCTTTTTTTAACAATCCAAAAATAGTCTTAAGAAATTTTTTATCCTTAAAAAATATTATCCATTGTCCAACTTAATCCATTCCGACCTTTAGACTTATCCAAAATACTTTTGTCCAAACTCATAGTCCAAAATTTATAAGGAAGGTCAACAGAACATAATGAAGATCAACATGAGAATACCATCATCATGTATTTTATTAAAACAAGGTATCAACCTAAATTACAATAAAACATATTTTAATATGTATGTACTTCCTTATTTCTTTGGTAAAAAACAAAATACTGGATATAATACTTAAATCCATAAATGTTTTAAACTCCAACCATGATAGAATATACAAATCATTAATCAGTTTCATGGTAGTCAAGAATATCCAATATAATTAATCCAAATAAATCATATCTTATTCCAAAATCACTACCTCAGTATTAAAACCATATTATGGGATATCATTCCTTCGACCATGTATTTTAAAAAAAGTTTAGCTTGATGTTGAGTCACTTTTCTTAGTACCATATAATCTCAAATCATCAATGTAATAGTACTACAGTACAATCCTTATTTATTTCCATAATTAATATAACTAGTACATCATTGATAGAACACTCAAATGAAATAATTCATCAATAAAAATATAAGAACACTAATTATTACTCTTCATCTACAGTAGTACCATAACTTTATTATTAACCAATAACATAATTTTGGGTATACTCTAATGACTGAGACATTGATTCGTGTAGTGTCCTGACTCCTTGCAGATGAAGCATTGTACATTTGAAATATTTTTATTTCCCTTGTAATCACATACTTGGTTTCCTTTTTCTCCACACTTATAAAAAACTCTCATTACCGTCAAGCATTTACCAAGGTGATTCTTTCCATAGTTATCACATATAGGAAAATCCTCCTATCCCTTCTTCCCTTTATACATATTTCTCTCTACCATCCTCTTCTTCTCTAGATTCCCTTAAAAGCCATAGGTTTCAGATAATTCTTTAATTATATTATTAACACATGATATTAGTTCTTCATATGATGAGAATACATGAGTGAATATTTCCCTTATAAATGTTGGCTTAAGACCATGAAATATATGATCCTTATTACTCTTTGGATCATGCGTATTGATGGAGTTCTCATTCCTTCTACTGGGCACCATTTTTAAATAATAGAATACATTAGGTTATTTTATGAATCACAATTCATAATTCCAAACTAGTAAAATACCTAACATAAATTGAAGAGTTTATGCATATAATGTATAATCATAAAAAAAATGTTTTCTTTGAAGAGTTATTTAATCATAAATCCTTCATAATGGTTTATAAAGAAAATGTCAATTATCCTAAGCATATCCCTTGAGAGTGCCAAAACCGAAAATGTAGCAAGGCCCATTTTCATGTACTAGGATACCCCGATTCAAGCCCAAAACTACTAGTTGGAGTTTTCACTCCTAGGTTCATCTGTGCCAAAGACACCTCTACCTACTCCTATCCAGACAGGGAGGTATTGAATGAAAAATTATCAAAATCTATAAATTATCAAAATTCTAGTAAGTCCTTCTATACTAATCCAAAAATTCTATCTTAGGGTAATGTTCTATAATCAGATTTTTTCTAAATCTACTTTCCATTGTTTGTACTGAATTTCCTCAAATTCCAACAGTAATGCCCCGACCCCAGAAGCCTAGAGCTAGTGCATTATTTTAATACATTGGCATGATTACAAGGAATGATGTCCTGAAGGACAGATCAGTTTAGTAGTCTTGGAAAATAGATTACATACATGATCTTTACATTTTAATTTCTAACATAAAACACAACATAAATAATCCTTTGAGTACTAAATTATTCCTTTAGCTTAAACCTTCATATAAATCATAATACACATCTTGGAATCTTTTGGAAATAAAACATAAGGGGTTAGCTCAAATGCTCAGTAAGGGTAAATAATTTAGTGGAAGCTATCATAAATAATCATAAACTTTTATCGAAATGTATAAAATTGAAACACAATCCCTTTAAACACAAACTCCATCACAATATGGAAAAGATAAATAAAATAATTCCATTTACTTATTCACATGGATATTCTACTTGTCGAATAATCACATGTAATAACTAATTTCATAATGAGGGAACGTATAATGCCGGATATCATAACCACATAGTCAACACCTTGTTCCAAGACAAAAAATAAAATTTTTGTCAAGGCCTTGTGCCAAGACACGAGTCTGTATCATGAGACCTATCTATGTATCGAGGAGCTATAGCAGGCTCCACCCGTCACTTACTAATTCTAATTCATTTCTCATATGAAAATGTTGAAACATAACATCAACATTCATATTAAAAATAGCATACGAAAACTCAATAATTTCTCTATAAACCATGAATGGTATAAAAATAGCACTTCCATCGTCAAACATATCATAACTCATTCAATACAACATAGAAGATTTTATTATAATAAATCAACCTCAATCAAGAATAATATCTAGTAAAGGATGTTGACATAGTTGAAAATGATCTGTAAAACTCTTTAAGAGGAATATCCCTTTTTTGTGATATCATTTAAAAGTCACACATTAATAAAGGAAGTCATTTAGAAGATATTTTTTAATCAAAGTGTACCATACCAATTTGAAGCTTTTTAATGGAATTAACATTTTAAAACAATTATGTCCATACAAATAAATAATTAAAAATCATTTTTAAAACATGGACAATAATTAAATAGATTTAGAAAAATAAATCTTTAAAACATTTAAAATGATGATCTAGTTAAAGAGTATCTTTGATAAAAGCACAAAAGATTACTTTTTAACTTTTTTTTATGAAACATGGACATGGATGATAAATATGACCCATTAAATACATACATATAAACAATCATGGATAATAATGAGATTGAGGAATTAACCCTTACCATGTACTTTCCTTTGGTCAAGGGTAAATTTCAACTCCTATATAATGACCATAGTATGTTATTAAATTATACCAGAACCATATTCATATTTATGAAATCATAATTTATTCATTTATAGCTTTATACTTCCCATTTAATAATAATTTCTATGTTAAAATAATATTTCGAGTAATAATCGCTTTCTTTATTGTACATGTTTTAAGTTATTATTCTAGATAGTATCAGTTATATCATGATTTAATTGCATCCAGAATATAAAATATTATTTATTTATCATATATATTCAGAAAATAAATATTTATAATAGATAGATATATGAAATGGAAAACATCGTTTATGGAGATGGTAGGCCGTACGTACGCCTAAACACGGTTTCCGTTTTCACGTTGTTTTGAATGGAAGTTAGTGAATGAGATATATGTAAATATATATATATATACAGTAGTATTATTAGGAAATATATTACATATTTATTTATAATATATATTTTTATAATCATCATTGAATGGTGAACGTGGTAATTAATCTCATCGCGTCGTGGAGACGGTAAGCCGTATATATGCATGAGCGAAAATATCATTCTATTGATAGTGAAATCACATGTAATTGGATAATATATTGTATATAAATAATAATTAACATGTTATATTTATTATTTAAATAAATTATACTCATTATTATACCCAATAAAATAATTAAGTGTTGGATAACAAACTACACCACGACGCGGAAATGGTAAACCGTACGTACACATATTTGGTGAATTTTTCATTCATAGGATGGATAAGAAAATGAATATTGTTGTAAAATATTTATAATAACATCACAATATGTATAAGGTAATGGAGATATTATTTTGGTATGAAAAAAACAAATGGAGTTGAAGTGGAATAAGAAAATAACATTGAAAGAGGTGATGAAATAATCACCTCTTCTTCGGGTTCTTCCTTTTGATTTGAGAAAAAGGGATCCTTTGGTTAGATTTATCATCATACTAAGGCCTATAGGTTGATGTGATGGTATTTGGGAAGATATTAGATCTGGGTTGGACTGAGACAAATGGATTTTGAGTTGTGAAATTGAGAGAAGGGGACGTACCCTTTTAGAAGAGAGGTGACGGTCACTTTAGGAAAAGCTTGAAATATTATTTTATTAAAAACTTATTTTCGGTTTATAATGGCTCCAAATGAATTTATTTTGTGGTTAATTTGGGTATGGGTCGAAATACTCTCAACCAATATGTTTTATACAAGTTTATGTCACCATATTAACCTTATACTTTAGATTTAACTCTTAGTTAAATAGTTTAACTTTTACCACGTCTTCTTGAATTTTTATATTACATGGTTAATAAACGTTCAATAAAATGACAAGAGAATATAAATTGGTTCATTAATGACATATCTATCATTATATATGTACTTGGGATGCATCTTATATGTTTAGGAATATTATATCATTTAATAAAATAGTATTTGTTTCAAAAACTCATTTATGTAAATTTTGATACTATTTAGTATTTGTTTTTTCGAAAAGTCATAACAACTTTATTACTTAGAAAAAAATGCATTGAATCAACCCTAACAAGTCATATTAACCCATATCATTTGTGGATGGCATAAAAACGTTAAAATCATATTTATTTTAATATTTATAATACAATTTATTTGATTCTTTCATTAATAAGGTAATTATTACATCATCATTGTGTCATAAATAAATTTAACTATTTAATGTCTAAAAATTTTACATAAAATACAATTTTATATGAAATATCTTAATAATTCTAATAAATATTTATATTTTAATTTATCTTCTACATATCCATATATGAAAAATGTTTTAGTTATTAAAATTTGAATTTAACACTTTTAACTCTTCTTTAAATAAAATATAATAAATGTCATAATCTAACCCAAGTGAATAAAAAAGAATAATATTTTTGTCCTAAGGTTGATTTTGGTAAAAAAAACTTATCCAATAGAATTTGGACATGTGTTGGGGTAATTTTATATTATTATAATATTATTTTTACCTTTCATTACCCTATTTACTTTTAACCATGGTAAATGAAATTTAAAAGTTACTATTCACTAAAAAAATATTATCATCCCTTTAAACCACATTTTTCTTACTTATGTCAATCGTGTCTCTTAGATTTTTGAAATTCATTTCACAGAAGTGGTAATTTAAATTTTATCCAGATTTGTTATGTGCCTAGAAGGTGGGTAAAAGACATTAAAAAGTTCAATAAAATTATATATATATAATCTTATTATAAAATTTCACTATTTAATTAAATTGGACTAATATATGTATTATGAGTTAAATTTTATTTAAAAAAATTATTTAAATGAAAAAGTCAGTTTTTATCTACAACGCAGTGTTTTTCACTATTCATAAAATACTGAATGTTCTCAGAAAAATACCAACAATTCACCCTAAGAGAATTTTGAAATTCTGATTTCAAAAATGATTTCCATTTTATCAAATTAAAAAAATATAAGTTTCATTAATTAATTTAAAATTAATTCCTGTTGTCAAAACCAGGTAGCGGGTTTTTGAGAAGTAAATACTATCAAAAGATTGGTATGTGTTTATGTCCAATTTAAATGTAAAATTACTTCCAATGACCAAAATTGGATTAACTTTAAAAAATATAATCTCATTATACTTCAAAACCATTCAAATGTATAATTTAACACTATAAATATTTTTAAAAAAAAATTTTGTTTTCAATTAAAATTTAGTATTTTTCACTATTCATCAAAATATGAAATTTATCAGAAAAACACAAAACATTTATCCAAACTAAATTTTTATATCCCTCTTCTAAATAAGAAGTTTATTTTTTCAAATTGAATATATAAAAGTTTCAAATATTGGATTAGAAAAAGGTTTTCCATTAAAAGGCGGTAAAATTGCATTTTTTTGAAAAACACTTCTTTTAACTGAAAAATTGAATTTGTTATTATATTATGTATAAAAAAACATAATATGGATGTTAAAATTTTATGGAGTATATAAAGTACAAAATATAGGTAATACTATTCATAACCTCTTTTTTAATAGTAAGTATGGTAAGTCGTGGTGCGCTCGAACTCGGTGTTGCATGTGGTGCAAGCTACTGAATTTCTTTAAATAGATAACATATTATGAAATCTTGGGGTGTTAAAAGATCACAAAATTCCACCCATAGAAAAATGATCAGACGGAGCAGACCATTCAAGTTCAAGAGGACATGCTATGTGCTTGCATCCTCACTTTTGGCCGCAGTTCGGAGGATCACCTACCCCTGGTGGAGTTTGCGTAAAACAATATATACCACTCCACCATTGGTATGGAACCATTCGAGGCCTTGTACGGACGAACCTAAAGGTATCCAATTTTTTTGACTGACCTCGGAGAGTCAGTTCTAATGGACTCGGAGTTGGTGCAGGCGACTATAGAGAAGTTGAAGGTCATCCAAGAGATGATGACGACTACATAGAGTCTTCATAAGTCCTGTGATGATAGGTGACAAAGATCCTTGGAGTTTGAGTAGGGAGACCATGTGTTCCTTCAGGTCTCTTCTTGATGTGGGATGTGGAGATTTTCCTAGGGTGGAAAGTTATCTCCGTGGTTCATTGAACCTTTTCTAATACTATATAGAGTAAGCGAGGTGGCATACCACTTGGCTCTACCTCTATAGTTAGAGTGGGTTAACAATGTCTTCCACATATCCCATTTGAAGAGATACGTACATGACCCATCTCATGTCATTGACTGGGGTGAGCTGCGCATTGATGACAGGGTGAATTTCACAGTATACCCAGTGGATATCGGGTATCGACAGGAAATGACCCTCCTTGGGTGATTTATTTCTCTAGTTCATATTTTTTTGGCATCACGGGAATCTCCAGGAGTGAATGTGGGAGAGAGAGGCTCATATTCATCCTCAGTATCCCCATTTTTTTGTTTATCCCCCTGTTTTGGCTTGCGAGGACATAAATCTCTAAGGTGGGGGGAATATAAATTTCCGGATTTTCCATGTAAATTTTTTGAAAATTTTATGGGATTATTTTGAGACCAAGAGCTGAGACGACACAAGATTCTGAGGCCCAGGTTTCCCAGAATAAATGATCAAACTATTTTTATATTTATTTAAAATAACGTGCATGCTTGATTTTTGTATCTTTTAAATGAGTGATTAGATTTGAAATTAGAGGGAACCATTGTGTTCAGAGTGGTGGGTTTTTCTTAGGCAGGACATAACTTCGACCGGTGCGGGTCAACTGTGGATAAAAATTTAAATTTTTTTGAGGAAGAATAAAGATAAACTTTAAATGTGTATTTTATTTTTCATCTAACATTTCACGATGACACAACCATTTGGAGGTGTAGATACTCAGTGATACTGCAATGCAGTGTAGTGGCAAAGCTGAAACGCATTTAAAATACAAAAATGCATTAACGTGTTTCCTCTGTTAATTTGGGGTGGGGAATAGTATTATAATTCTTTATGATTGATATCTTTCCCCTGGAGCCTTAAAGATTACATGAGGCAGGGAAACATTTTCATTGGTGACGATGAATGACAATCGCCAACAAATTGTGGACCATGGACGTTTGTGAATGGATCACCATAAATGATGAATCCTCTCCTCTGAATGATCCTCTATCTAAGTAGGGGTTCGTTTCTATGTGATTTCCTTTCCATGTTATTCCTTTATAAATGAAAAGCGTGGATCAAACCACTAATAGATTGATCCATAAGTCGATTGTGCTTATGGGTTGGGATTTATCTTACGGGGATTTAAAAGGGGATTAGAACTTGGTGGTTCTCCTTTCATTCATTGTGATTAAATGGGAATTAGATCTGTGTGATTCCTGAATCATTCTTCATGATACTTCTAGAAAGAAAGATCTAAGGATGACATGAACAAAGTACTGGGTTATTCTGAGGGGTGTTCTTGTTCTTCTTCTTTTCCTCGTTCATATGTTCTTTGTTGGTGGACCCCTGTGGTCGCACCATGAAATTGTTAGAGGTCCCGAATGTGATTGGAACCCTTGAGCGATGTTAATATGGTTTGAAGCCCATAGAAGATGCGTTTGTGACCCAAGGATCATGGGTGAACATTTCAATTTGAAAAACAGACTACCACAATGACGGTGGTGACCTACAGAAAGAGGAGCCTCTGGGGCGGCACCCGTAGTTGCGTGCGGCAATACACCGCCATCAATGGTTTCCATGACGGTGCGATCGAAGGTGGTGGTAGGGGGCCAAGATGGAGTGTACCAACAAAAAAACTCCATCCGCGTCAGACCAGGTGGTACGCAGTCCTATGGGCCATGTCCGATGGGTGCGTTCGGATCGTCGGTCAGTTGTGTGACACATAGGGGATGCGGAAGCCGCTATATACCAGCTGGAGAAAACCGGCCCACTCATGTTGGAAGATCTAAAGAAATCAGGCCCCTAGGAATCTCAGTAGGATTGACCCCTGTGCTAGTGGTCTGGGTCCAGTAGGCCCAGTGGGTTGGGTTGGGATGGTTCGATCAGGCCGAACCGGAGCCAGCCAGCGCCCTTTTACCTAAACACCCATAACTCTTAAAAAGTATATTCATTTGAAGAGTCATTTGAGGATTTGGGACCCTAGAGATGAGGTGGTCCTTTTGAAATAATATAAGTGAGTTTCTGCGGAAGTCGAAATATGACTTTTTGGATCATGGAGTAGGTGCTCCTGGAATGAGCATGCTAAGGAAAACATGTTTCGGTTGGCTGCGACCTAGACTATGTGTCTTACCTAGACTATGGGTATTACCTAGAAAATGTGTCTTACGTAGATTGTGTGTCTTATATATATTGAGTTTGTATTCCCCTATCCCACCAGGGTGCATGTCTTCTTGTCTTTAAAAACAGTCTTTGGGTTACTGACACTCTGTGTGTTACCCACACTCTGTGTGTTATTACTTGAGTGGTACTATGGATTCTTGTGAAAATATTTTTTATGTACCATATACCTATAATTGGTGTGAGATTACTCTAGTGACTCTCTTTATTATACTTCTTATAAGCTACACTTCATGTACCTCTTTGGTAGTCTTCTAGTTGCATTTCATAGTGATTCATTTGTGGTATACCTCATGTGATTCCTTTGTGGTATACTTTCTGTGATTCCTTTGTGGTATAATTCATGTTATTCCTTTGTGGTATTTTTTGTGTGATTCATTTTTGGTATGTTTACTAGTGATACCTTTATGGGTTGTGGTCCCTGATGAGTATTGGTTTACTCACCCCTACACGAGTTTCACCCGCACGTGTCATGTCTTGTGCAGACAATCGGTAGCTATGATGGAGTCCTTGGTGGACTGGAGATGGGGGTACTTCAGGGTGACCTGATAGATTTGGTATTCATCAGTGACACTCAGAAAAGTTACTGTACCTACCCTTCACGTAGGGTTTCCTATAGATGATATCCAAGAGCTTGTCTTTTTCCTTTTGAGTTGGGCTTGTATTTTGGCCCCTTTTCTTTCAGTTTTGTACCTTACTCTGAGTGGGTTTCTTTAGTGGGTTTCATCCATGTTTACTTAGTGTTTTCAATTTCAGATTTTTCTTAGAGAAGGGTGAATATGCACGGGTACTAGGGAAAATGCCTCCCACTTGTGGGATATTCCTACTCGGCACTAGTCGCCATTCTATAGCCTATGGGAGGCAGGCTTGGGGTAGTCATGGCATGAGTCCCAGAGGACGGGTCTTGACATCTTATCAACTCTTTATATTACCTGGAAAGTTCCAATTAATATCAGAGAATGATTTTCACCCTAGAGAAACCTCCATAATCCACATCAATGTGTGACCCTCAGGAACAAATTTTCTCACTCCTCAAACTTGATCGGTCACCATCATCGGTCTGTATAAGACATATGACATATCTGTGTATTCCCCATCCAGTTCTTGAGGATTTTCAAATTCTGTAGTTCCCCCACCCCAATTTCCTAGATTCGGTACATTATTTTATTAAATTATCATGATCAAAATAAATCAAATCCCGAAGGACTGATTAACCTAGTAGTCTTGGAAAAACTTGATTCAAACAAAAATTTTATATTATATCTTGAAATAAAAAACAACATAAAATCCCCTTTTAAAACTCTCATATCCCTTAGACAATATATGCATGTCAATCCTAATATACTTTTTATGCATCCTGGGGAAAATGAAACATAAGAAAGGGGTGACCTCAGATGCTCAGTAAGGATAAAAAATATAGTAGAAGCTATTGTAAAAAAGCATAATTTTTTAGGCAAGGTATAAAACATAAACAAAAGACTTTTAAACATAATATTCATCATAAAATGGTAAGAATAAATAAAATAATTCCATTTAAACATTCACATGGATATTCTAATATTTGAATAGTCACATGTAATATTAATCACATATGGAGTAAACACTTAATGCCAGACATCATAACCATACCTTCAACACCTCGTTCCAAGACTATAAATGACTATACTATCAAGACCTCATGCCAAGAAACTAGTTTGTATCATGAGACCTACCGATGCCTCGATGGTATATAGTGCGTACCACCCATCACTTACATTGTCCATTGCATTTCTCATATGAAAAGGATGAAACATAACATAAACATTCATATTAAAAATAGCATACGAAATGTTAATAATTTAACTATAAACCATGAATGGTATAAAAATAGCACATCCATATTCAAACATATCATATAACCTTAAATTTATTATAGAAGATTATATCATAATAATTTAACCTCAATAAATCTTAAAATCCAATAAAGGATTTTGACATAGATGAAAATTACATAATAAATTCATCAAAACTCTTTGAGATAAATATCCCTTTCTTACATTAAAACTATTTAAAAGCCCAAAAATTATAAAAGAAAACATTTCTTATGAAAATAAACTTGTAATATTGTAAGTAAATATTCAAAATGTTAAGGCATCATAACGACGGAGAACAACCTCTCGCGCCATATAAGTTAAAAAACATTCTTTCTATAATTTTACAAAACGCCATAAAGTACTTAATTTGGAAAACAACAGAAATATTCTTTTAAAATGTTTTATAAAAAGTAAAACATGGGTAAAAATGAATTTAAACAAATTTTTATACTATTATGAAATACATTTTAAGAATCCTGGATATGGATGAAAAATATTTCCTAGTAGATGCTTATGTAAAAATAAACTGGGATAATAAAGAATTGTGAAATTAAAGAGATTGTGAAAAACAACGTTATCTTTTGGGTTTAAACCATAGTTAAACATTTTAACTCTTACCATGTCTACTTGTCTATTTATAATATATGGAAAATATAGTTACTAAAAAATTCCAAAAGAACCCCAATTGAATAATTAATGAAATATTTTACAATATAATAGTTATTTGGGCTAACCTTATATTTTTATGAATTTTATATCATTTAGTAAAATATTTTTTATTTTAAAGTATCATTTATGTCAATATTGATACTATTGAATATTTTAATTTTAAAAAATATAAAAAAAATATGATAAATTTGAACAAATACTTTAAATACGTCACTAACTTATCCTTTTTATCTATTAAATTATTGGATATTAATTGTAACACCCCAAGCTTCTACGGTACGTTTCCCTTCGAATAATGCGATAGCGTGTGTTGTACGCAACCTCGAGTTCTAACACACACCACAACTAATTAAACTAGCCGTTGTGAATAGTAATACCTACTTTTTGAAATCATATATATTCTATATTTCAAAATGGACTTCATTTTTGGATTCGGAATATCAAAATTAGCCTAGGGTGAAATTTTGGTACATTTCGGATAACTTTCATATTTGATGAATAGTGAAAATTTCTAAATTTTAATTAAAAACAACTTTTTTAATCAAAATAATTAATAGTGATAAATTATGAATTTGAGTGGTTTTAAATTATATTTAGAATATATTTTTACCATTCAATTTAATGTTTATCATTGGACATAATTTTACAATTAAACCGAACATAAACAAGTGTCAATCTTTTGATAGTTATTATCTCTTAAAAACACGCTTTTTGTTTTGACAGCGGGAATTAATTTTAAATTAATTTCTGCCACTTCTGTGTTTTGAATTTAGGAAAATGGATTCCATATTTGGAATCAGGATGTTCAAATTGTGTAAATAGGTAACTTTTATTTTTAGACATTTTGAATAGTTACTGTGGTAAATATTTTATTTACCATGGTTAAAGGGTAAATCCGGTAAATAAGGGTTAAAAAAATAATATTATAATAATAAAAAATTACCCTAAAACGTGTCCTAACCTTATTTGTGGACACATACCCGACCATGGGCATCCTTTGGTCAATTTGGGGACCCCTTGGAGCCACTTGTATGTGGTAGGGACACTTTATATTAATAAAGTTAAAATAAAAATAAAAATGGCATAAGCTTACATCTTTTAGAAGAACAATTTTTACATAGGGTTATACATGTTGGATTTTCGATTATAAATATTCATTAGAAAGCTAAAAAGATTTCCTACATAATGATATTTTATTTATAATTTTTAGACATTATATAATTTATTTTATTTATGACACAATGATGATGCAGTAATTACTAAAATAGTGAAAAATAAAAATAATTGATCTTATAAACACCCAAATAATTATAATATGAAACTTTTAATGAATTAAACTAATTTTCTATGATAATATGATATATTAGGATTGATTTAATTGACCTTGTTCGAAGTAATCAATCTGTTAGGAGTTTCACAAAAATCAACTATTGAATAGTGTCAAAATTGACATAAAAGAGTTCTTAAAACAAATATTATATTATTAATTGATATTAAATTCCTAAAAATCTAAGGTTCGTCCAAGAGACTTATATTATGATAGGTTCCTCATTAATGGACCACTTGGGGTTCTCTTGGATGTATATAGTAAGTTTATTAATCATATTATATAAAAATACAAAGAGACATTGTAAAAGTGAAACTAATTAACTTAGAGTTAATACTTAAAGATAAGGTTAATATAAGTACCCAAACCTGTCTAAATTCTATTGGATGAGTTGTTTTCGACCTATCCACACCTCATCCTTTGAATAGTCAACTTTGGAGCCTTTGTAAACCGAATATGAATTTATTATAAATTAATATTTCTAACTTTTCCAAAGGTGCCCCTCACCCCTCTTATAAAAGGGCACTCCTCCTTCTCATTTCTTCACACCTTCAAAGACTTTTGGTTCGGCCAAACTCTGCCCAAATACTCTCCCAACATCCCTCAATACAACCTAGAGGCCTTAGTTTGATCAGAAAGCCAACCTAAGGAGCCCTTTTGATCAAATCAAAAGGAAGAACCCGAAGAAGAGGTAATGATTTCACCACCCTTTTCTAAGTTCATTTCTTCTTCCACTTCTTCTTCCTTTGTTCTTACCATTCTGAAATAATAACTCCAGTATCTCAAATATACTGTGATGTTATTATAAATATGGTACAATCATATTCAGTATTCTATCCACCCTTTGAATAACATGTCACCATACGTGCGTACGTACGGCTTACCGTCTCCACGTCGTGGTGTAATTGTTATTCAATATAATATTATTTGGATGGGTATAATAATGATGTTTAACTCATGTAAATAATAAATATAACATGTTAATGATTCTGTATATATGATATACCATCCATTTATATATTATTTTAATATCAAAAGAATGATATTGTCGCTCGTGCGTACGTACGGACTACCGTCTCCACGAACGCGATGAGATTCATTCTCCATCGTATCCATTCAAGTATAATTATCATTTGATGATTTAAAAATGATGTTTAAGGACTGTATATCATTCTGGATATGAATAAGATACAACAACCATGGCTTATGTAACAAAACATATAAAAGAAAATGAGTAAGTTAACTCCCGAAACGACGATAATTCTAAGATATTATTAACAAATCAATATTAAAAGATCATATATGATATCATATTAATATATATGATTCTTGTATAATTTAATAACAACTATTTCACCATTATACAGGAGGTTAACCTACCCCAACCAAGGAAAAGTAAAAGGTAAGGGTTATTTCACAATCTCTTCATTATCCGAGGTTGTTTATATGTAATAATCTACTGGGATCTCTTTATCATCCACATCCATGTTTCTTAAAAATGTATTTCAAAACATTTTTATTATTTACAAGAATATGGGTTAAAGTCATTTATACCTTTTTTTGACTTTTTATAAGAGGTTTATAAAGGAATCTTTCCGTCGTTTTCAAAACAAGGTCCTTTTTAACCTTTTCGACAGAATTGAGGTAAGAATGTTTTTTTTAACTTATACGGCGGGTGCGGTTATTTTACGCCGTTATAAAATCTTCAAAGATTTACTTACAAGCTTATAAGAATATTTTCAAAGAAAATGTTTTATTTTATATGGATCTTAAATGATTTCAAAATAAAAGGAGATATTTCTTTAAAAAGAATTTTGATTTCATCTATGTCAACATCCTTTGATGGATTTTAAGATTATTTGAAGTTGATTTATTATGATACAAAACTTCTATATTGTATTGAAGGTTTTGTGATATGTTTGACTGTGGATGTGCTATTTTTATACCATTCATAGTTTATTGTGAAATTATTGACATTTCGTATGCTAGTTTTAATACGAATGTTTATGTTATGTTTAAACCTTTTCATATGGGAATGCATTGGACTTAATAAGTGACGGGTGGAGCCCGCTATAGCTCCTCGATGCATCGGTAGGTCTCATGAGACAAACTAGTGTCTTGGCACAAGGCCTTGACAAAATCTTATTTGTAGTCTTGGCACGAGGCCTTGGCTATGTGGTTATGATAGTCTGGCATTATGCATTCCAACATTATGAAAGTGGTTATTTATTTTTGCATGTGATTATTCGATTAGTGGAATATCCATGTGAATAAGTAAATGGCATTATTTCATTTTATTTATGCCATACCATGTTGAAAGTTCATGTTTAAAAGGGCTTTTGTTTTAGTTATACATTGCCTTAAATGTTTATTCTTATTGATGAAAGTTTCCGCTATATTGTTATCCTTACTGGGCATTTGAGCTCACCCCTTTTCTATGTTTTATTTTTCCCAGGAAGTGAAGATGTAAGTTATGAATGACCTGCAGGGATATTATGAGGGGATTGTAGTGTGGACTGTGGAAACATTATGTTGTTGTAGTAGTTTTTGATTTTATGATGTAATGTAAAACTTATGAATATATCTAGTGTTTCCAAGGCTACTAAACCAATCGGTCTTTCGAGATTTGATCTTTCTTGTGATCATGCCAATGTTATGTAATAATGCACCGACTCTAGGAAACTAGGGTCGGGGCGTTACAGTTGGTATCAGAGGAAGTTTAGTACAAACCTTGGAAGCTAGATTTAGATAAACTCTGATTAGAGCACGTAGACCTAAGATGAACTTTGAGGATTAGTATAGAAGAACTTCCTAGAATTTTGGTATTGTAGAGACTTTGTGAGTTTTGCGAGCAATACATCCCTGTCTGGATACGAGCAGGTAGAGGCGGCTCTGGCACAGATGTACCTAGGGGTAAAACCCGAAAACACCGCTTTGAGCTAGACTCGAACGGGAACTGGTGCACGACAACGGGCCTTGCTGCACTCTTGGTTACGACACTCCCGGGGGATATGCTTAGGATAACTCTCACTTTCTTTACAAATCATTATGAAGGGTTTATGAGTATATACTTCCTCAAAGAAAACATATTTATGATTATGGATTATATCCATAGATAGTTCAATTTATGTTAAGTGTTTTATAAGTATGGAATTATGTATTTTGATTCATAAACTGATCTAGTTTATGCCATTGTTTAGAAATGGCGCCTAGTGGAAGAAATGGAAACCGTATCAATGCACGCACTCCATGTAGGGATTGCCCTCCTGCTCAAGATAATTATAGTGGGGCTGGTGATGCAACTGGTGCTGATCAGCTAATCACCGTACTGGGACAACTTACTCAGGTTATGAATAATAACCTTACCCGTATGGAGCACCCTGATCCGCAGCGTGGAGGATCAATGTTAGATCGATTCATGAGACAACAACCACCAACGTTCAATGGAAGTACAAATCCCTTAGTAGCTGAGCAATGGATATTTTCCCTAGAGAAAATATTTCAGGCTTTGGGGAGTAGTGAAAGGGAAAAAGTTACCATGGCAGTTTACCGCCTCACTGGAGATGCTGATCAATGGTGGTCATTGATTCAAAACATGAAGGAAGATGATGAAGTATCAAACATGGAATGGAGGGAGTTAAAAGATCTGTTTTTAGAAAAATACTTTCCTCGCGACCATCGAGCAGATATGGAAAGGCAATTTCTGAGTCTGAGACAAAAGGAGGATGAGAATGTCACAAAGTATGAGGCTAACTTTACAAGGTTAGCGAGGTATGCTGGAGATTATATTCGCAACCCAAGAAGTAAGATTGATCGTTTCTTTGATGGGTTAAAACCATTTCTCCGTCGAGCATTAGTCTCACAATCCTTTTCATCGTACGAAGACATTGTCTCATGTGCTATCAAGACCGAAAAGGAATTCTCTAAGTCTTATGACTTTAAAGCAAAGCAAGAGAAGAAGAGACCTGCTGATCAATCTGGGAATGGAAATAAGGGGAAGAAGGGAAAGGTTGAATATCCATCTTGTGGTAAGTGCGGGAAGAAACACCCCGGTGCTTGCCTGAAGGGAATGGGAGTCTGTTACAAGTGTGGTGAAAAAGGCCACCAAGCTCATGATTGCAAGGGGAAGAAGGAAGCTACCAACGTTCAGTGCTACAATTGCAGGGAGATGGGGCATTATGCAAATGCATGTCCTAAGCGTCAGGAGAACTTACCTTAGAAAAGGCCAAGGGATCAAGGCCAGGCTTATGCTATCACTACTGCTGAGGTAGAAACTCCGAAAGACGTGGTGGCAGGTAATTTAATGGTTTCCTCAAGTTTAGCAAATGCATTATTTGATTCTGGATCATCGCATTGTTTCATATCTTCCCAGTTTGCTAAGAAAATTAGATATTTCCAATTTGATTTAATAAGGGAGTTGTCAGTTAAAACTCCTAAGGGAAGTATCGTTGCAACAAAGTTTTGTGAATCAGTCCCCATTAGAGCACATAAATTTTCTTTATCTGCTGATTTCATCGTCATACCTATGATTGAGTTTGATATAATCCTCGGTATGGACTGGCTTTCGGACTATGATGCGAAGATTTATTGTAAGAAGAAAGAGGTTACGATTCTTGATGATAATGATAAGGAACACCTTATTTTTAGAGCAGAATCGTCACCACCTAATTCTTATTTAGACCCACCCCAGTAGCTCAACTTAATTCAATTATTGGGGAGGAAGAGAATGAAATAACTGTCGGTGAGGAAAGGAATGTTCAAATAGAGGATGTACCTGTTGTGAAAGAATTTGTAGATGTATTTCCGGAAGATTTACCTGGACATCCTCCAGAACGAGAAGTTGAGTTTTCTATTGATTTGATTCCTGGATCAAGGCCTATATCGAAGACCCCTTATAGAATGGCCACTGTAGAGTTAGTCGAACTAAAGAAACAACTAGAGGAATTGAGTAATAAGGGATTTATTCGCCCTAGTGTTTCTCCATGGGGAGCCCCTGTTCTTTTTGTTAAAAAGAAAGATGGATCTATGAGGTTATGTATCGACTACAGGGAGATCAATGCTATAACGATAAAGAACAAGTATCCCCTACCTCGTATTGATGATTTATTTGACCAACTGCATGGAGCTCAATACTTTTCAAAGATTGACCTTCGATCTGGATACCATCAGTTGTGTGTAAAGAAGGAAGACATTCCGAAGACAGCATTTCGAACCAGGTACGGGCATTACGAGTTTACTGTAATGCCGTTTGGATTGACTAATGCACCCTCTGTATTCATGGATCTGATGAATAGAGTTTTCAAGGAGTATCTCGATGAATTTGTGGTGGTATTTATTGATGATATCTTGGTATACTCCAAAACCTACGAAGATCATGAAAATCACTTGCGCATTATCTTGAAGACTCTGAGGAGGCATGAATTATATGGAAAGTTTAGCAAGTGTGAATTCTGGCTTCAGGAGATTTCTTTTCTTGGCCATATTGTCTTTAAAGATGGAATCTCTGTTGATCCTTCTAAGACCAAGGCAATCCAAGAATGGCCAGCACCTACGAGTATAACTGAGGTACGTAGTTTTATTGGCTTGGCAGGTTATTATCGACGTTTCGTCCAGAATTTTGCCCGATTGGCTAACCCATTAACGAAGCTCACACGTAAAGGGGTTAAATTTGTTTCGACAAAAGAGTGTGAAGAATGTTTCGAAGAACTGAAGAGAAGATTAGTCAATGCTCCTATATTGACTCTACCATCGGGGAATGATGGGTTCGTTATTTATAGTGATGCATCAAAGAAAGGACTTGGCTGTGTCCTTATGCAGAATGATAGAGTTATTACCTATGCATCACGACAGTTGAAAATTCATGAACAAAACTATCCTACTCATGATCTTGAGTTAGCAGCTGTGATCTTTGCTTTGAAGATATGGAGGCACTACCTCTATGGTGAAAAATGTGAGATTTATACTGATCACAAGAGTTTGAAGTATATTTTCTCACAAAAAGAACTCAACATGAGGCAAAGGAGATGGCTTGAATTACTCAAGGATTATGATTGTACGATACACTACCACCCGGGGAAGGCAAACAAGGTGGCAGATGCTTTGAGTAGAAAAGACCATGGAGTTTTGAACAATATGAGAATTGAAAGGGATCCAATTTTCATGGATCTAGTGAAAATGGACATGGGAATAACCAGGGAAGGTGAAACATCAATGCTTTTTCAAATGGTTGCCAAACCATCTTTACTAGAAAGGATTAAGAGTTCTCAGACCGATGATGACGAATTCCAAAAGAAGATTAAAGCTGTGAATGATGGGAGATTGAGAGACTTTGTGTATGAAGATGGAATTTTGAAATTCGGGAAGAGACTTTGTGTTCCCAATATACCTGATCTAAAAAGGGAATTGCTGGATGATGCTCATAGTTCCAATTTCTCTATACACCCTGGGAGCACCAAAATGTATAGAGATTTGAAGGAACATTTTTGGTGGGACAACATGAAGAGGGAGATTGCTGATTTTGTGTCAAGGTGTATGGTTTGTCAACAAGTGAAAGCTGGAAGGCAACAGCCTGGAGGAGTCATGCAACCTCTTCCCATACCGGAGTGGAAATGGGACAATATTACGATGGACTTTGTCATGGGGCTACCAAAGACTCCTAGAAGGAACGATGCAATATGGGTTATTGTTGATCGTCTTACCAAGTCAGCACATTTTCTTGCTATAAGAGAAGATCTACCCCTGGAACGTCTAGCAAGACTATACATTAATGAAGTTGTGAGACTTCATGGAGTTCCCCTATCGATTGTTTCTGATCGTGATCCCCGTTTTACTTCAAGATTTTGGAAAAGTCTTCAGAAATCCCTGGATACTGAACTTCATTTGAGCACTGCTTACCACCCTCAGACAGACGGACAATCAGAACGGACTATTCAGACCTTAGAAGACATGTTGAGATCTTGCTCACTTGATTTTCAGGGTATGTGGGATCAATATTTACCTCTGGTAGAATTTTCCTATAACAATAGCTTCCATTCGAGTATACAAATGGCACCATATGAAGCGTTATACGGAAAGAGATGTCGTACACCAACCTGTTGGGATGACGTTGGTAAAAGAAAACTTGTAGGCCCAGAACTGGTGGAGGAAACGGTGGAAAAGGTGAAGGTAATCCAAAATCACATCAAAGCAGCTCAAAGTAGGCAGAAGAGCTATGCCGATAATCGAAGGAAGGATTTGGAATTTCAAGTCGGTGATCATGTTTTCCTAAAGGTATCTCCGTGGAAGGGAGTCATACGTTTTGGTAAGAAAGGTAAATTGAGTCCCAGGTACATCGGACCTTTCGGAATTCTAGAACGAATTGGGGCTGTAGCTTACCGATTGGCAATGCCGCCAAGTCTCTCCAAAGTTCACGATGTGTTCCACGTATCTCTGTTGAGAAAATACATGCCTGACCCAACGCATGTACTCACCTATGAGGAATTAGAACTGGAACCCGATCTGTCTTATTGCGAAGAGCCCGTCAGGATTCTTGATACAAGAGAACAAGTACTGAGAAACCGGACGACGCGTCTGGTAAAAGTTTTGTGGAGAAATCATAAAATGGAAGAGGCAACGTGGGAACCCGAGGAACTTATGATGAAGAACCACCCGAGTCTTTTTATGCAGTAATACCCTAGAAATTTCGAGGACGCAATTATTTGAAGGAGGGGAGAATGTAACACCCCAAGCTTCTACGGTACGTTTCCCTTCGAATAATGCGATAGCGTGTGTTGTACGCAACCTCGAGTTCTAACACACACCACAACTAATTAAACTAGCCGTTGTGAATAGTAATACCTACTTTTTGAAATCATATATATTCTATATTTCAAAATGGACTTCATTTTTGGATTCGGAATATCAAAATTAGCCTAGGGTGAAATTTTGGTACATTTGGGATAACTTTCATATTTTGATGAATAGTGAAAATTTCTAAATTTTAATTAAAAACAACTTTTTTAATCAAAATAATTAATAGTGATAAATTATGAATTTGAGTGGTTTTAAATTATATTTAGAATATATTTTTACCATTCAATTTAATGTTTATCATTGGACATAATTTTACAATTAAACCGAACATAAACAAGTGTCAATCTTTTGATAGTTATTATCTCTTAAAAACACGCTTTTTGTTTTGACAGCGGGAATTAATTTTAAATTAATTTCTGCCACTTCTGTGTTTTGAATTTAGGAAAATGGATTCCATATTTGGAATCAGGATGTTCAAATTGTGTAAATAGGTAACTTTTATTTTTAGACATTTTGAATAGTTACTGTGGTAAATATTTTATTTACCATGGTTAAAGGGTAAATCCGGTAAATAAGGGTTAAAAAAATAATATTATAATAATAAAAAATTACCCTAAAACGTGTCCTAACCTTATTGGTGGACACATACCCGACCATGGGCATCCTTTGGTCAATTTGGGGACCCCTTGGAGCCACTTGTATGTGGTAGGGACACTTTATATTAATAAAGTTAAAATAAAAATAAAAATGGCATAAGCTTACATCTTTTAGAAGAACAATTTTTACATAGGGTTATACATGTTGGATTTTCGATTATAAATATTCATTAGAAAGCTAAAAGGATTTCCTACATAATGATATTTTATTTATAATTTTTAAACATTATATAATTTATTTTATTTATGACACAATGATGATGCAGTAATTACTAAAATAGTGAAAAATAAAAATAATTGATCTTATAAACACCCAAATAATTATAATATGAAACTTTTAATGAATTAAACTAATTTTCTATGATAATATGATATATTAGGATTGATTTAATTGACTTTGTTCGAAGTAATAAATCTGTTAGGAGTTTCACAAAAATCAACTATTGAATAGTGTCAAAATTGACATAAAAGAGTTCTTAAAACAAATATTATATTATTAATTGATATTAAATTCCTAAAAATCTAAGGTTCGGCCAAGAGACTTATATTATGATAGGTTCCTCATTAATGGACCACTTGGGGGTCGCTTGGATGTATATAGTAAGTTTATTAATCATATTATATAAAAATACAAAGAGACATTGTAAAAGTGAAACTAATTAACTTAGAGTTAATACTTAAAGATAAGGTTAATATAAGTACCCAAACCTGTCTAAATTCTATTGGATGAGTTGTTTTCGACCTATCCACACCTCATCCTTTGAATAGTCAACTTTGGAGCCTTTGTAAACCGAATATGAATTTATTATAAATTAATATTTCTAACTTTTCCAAAGGTGCCCCTCACCCCTCTTATAAAAGGGCACTCCTCCTTCTCATTTCTTCACACCTTCAAAGCCTTTTGGTTCGGCCAAACTCTGCCCAAATACTCTCCCAACATCCCTCACTACAACCTAGAGGCCTTAGTTTGATCAGAAAGCCAACCTAAGGAGCCCTTTTGATCAAATCAAAAGGAAGAACCCAAAGAAGAGGTAATGATTTCACCACCCTTTTCTAAGTTCATTTCTTCTTCCACTTCTTCTTCCTTTGTTCTTACCATTCTGAAATAATAACTCCAGTATCTCAAATATACTGTGATGTTATTATAAATATGGTACAATCATATTCAGTATTCTATCCACCCTTTGAATAACATGTCACCATACGTGCGTACGTACGGCTTACCGTCTCCACGTCGTGGTGTAATTGTTATTCAATATAATATTATTTGGATGGGTATAATAATGATGTGTAACTCATGTAAATAATAAATATAACATGTTAATGATTCTGTATATATGATATACCATCCATTTATATATTATTTTAATATCAAAAGAATGATATTGTCGCTCGTGCGTACGTACGGACTACCGTCTCCACGAACGCGATGAGATTCATTCTCCATCGTATCCATTCAAGTATAATTATCATTTTATGATTTAAAAATGATGTTTAAGGACTGTATATCATTCTGGATATGAATAAGATACAACAACCATGGCTTATGTAACAAAACATATAAAAGAAAATGAGTAAGTTAACTCCCGAAACGACGATAATTCTAAGATATTATTAACAAATCAATATTAAAAGATCATATATGATATCATATTAATATATATGATTCTTGTATAATTTAATAACAACTATTTCACCATTATACAGGAGGTTAACCTACCCCAACCAAGGAAAAGTACAAGGTAAGGGTTATTTCACAATCTCTTCATTATCTGAGGTTGTTTATATGTAATAATCTACTGGGATCTCTTTATCATCCACATCCATGTTTCTTAAAAATGTATTTCAAAACATTTTTATTATTTACAAGAATATGGGTTAAAGTCATTTATACCTTTTTTTGACTTTTTATAAGAGGTTTATAAAGGAATCTTTCCGTCGTTTTCAAAACAAGGTCCTTTTTAACCTTTTCGACAGAATTGAGGTAAGAATGTTTTTTTTAACTTATACGGCGGGTGCGGTTATTTTACGCCGTTATAAAATCTTCAAAGATTTCCTTACAAGCTTATAAGAATATTTTCAAAGAAAATGTTTTATTTTATATGGATCTTAAATGATTTCAAAATAAAAGGAGATATTTCTTTAAAAAGAATTTTGATTTCATCTATGTCAACATCCTTTGATGGATTTTAAGATTATTTGAAGTTGATTTATTATGATACAAAACTTCTATATTGTATTGAAGGTTTTGTGATATGTTTGACTGTGGATGTGCTATTTTTATACCATTCATAGTTTATTGTGAAATTATTGACATTTCGTATGCTAGTTTTAATACGAATGTTTATGTTATGTTTAAACCTTTTCATATGGGAATGCATTGGACTTAATAAGTGACGGGTGGAGCCCGCTATAGCTCCTCGATGCATCGGTAGGTCTCATGAGACAAACTAGTGTCTTGGCACAAGGCCTTGACAAAATCTTATTTGTAGTCTTGGCACGAGGCCTTGGCTATGTGGTTATGATAGTCTGGCATTATGCATTCCAACATTATGAAAGTGGTTATTTATTTTTGCATGTGATTATTCGATTAGTGGAATATCCATGTGAATAAGTAAATGGCATTATTTCATTTTATTTATGCCATACCATGTTGAAAGTTCATGTTTAAAAGGGCTTTTGTTTTAGTTATACATTGCCTTAAATGTTTATTCTTATTGATGAAAGTTTCCGCTATATTGTTATCCTTACTGGGCATTTGAGCTCACCCCTTTTCTATGTTTTATTTTTCCCAGGAAGTGAAGATGTAAGTTATGAATGACCTGCAGGGATATTATGAGGGGATTGTAGTGTGGACTGTGGAAACATTATGTTGTTGTAGTAGTTTTTGATTTTATGATGTAATGTAAAACTTATGAATATATCTAGTGTTTCCAAGGCTACTAAACCAATCGGTCTTTCTAGATTTGATCTTTCTTGTGATCATGCCAATGTTATGTAATAATGCACCGACTCTAGGAAACTAGGGTCGGGGCGTTACAGTTGGTATCAGAGGAAGTTTAGTACAAACCTTGGAAGCTAGATTTAGATAAACTCTGATTAGAGCACGTAGACCTAAGATGAACTTTGAGGATTAGTATAGAAGAACTTCCTAGAATTTTGGTATTGTAGAGACTTTGTGAGTTTTGCGAGCAATACATCCCTGTCTGGATACGAGCAGGTAGAGGCGGCTCTGGCACAGATGTACCTAGGGGTAAAACCCGAAAACACCGCTTTGAGCTAGACTCGAACGGGAACTGGTGCACGACAACGGGCCTTGCTGCACTCTTGGTTACGACACTCCCGGGGGATATGCTTAGGATAACTCTCACTTTCTTTACAAATCATTATGAAGGGTTTATGAGTATATACTTCCTCAAAGAAAACATATTTATGATTATGGATTATATCCATAGATAGTTCAATTTATGTTAAGTGTTTTATAAGTATGGAATTATGTATTTTGATTCATAAACTGATCTAGTTTATGCCATTGTTTAGAAATGGCGCCTAGTGGAAGAAATGGAAACCGTATCAATGCACGCACTCCATGTAGGGATTGCCCTCCTGCTCAAGATAATTATAGTGGGGCTGGTGATGCAACTGGTGCTGATCAGCTAATCACCGTACTGGGACAACTTACTCAGGTTATGAATAATAACCTTACCCGTATGGAGCACCCTGATCCGCAGCGTGGAGGATCAATGTTAGATCGATTCATGAGACAACAACCACCAACGTTCAATGGAAGTACAAATCCCTTAGTAGCTAAGCAATGGATATTTTCCCTAGAGAAAATATTTCAGGCTTTGGGGAGTAGTGAAAGGGAAAAAGTTACCATGGCAGTTTACCGCCTCACTGGAGATGCTGATCAATGGTGGTCATTGATTCAAAACATGAAGGAAGATGATGAAGTATCAAACATGGAATGGAGGGAGTTCAAAGATCTGTTTTTAGAAAAATACTTTCCTCGCGACCATCGAGCAGATATGGAAAGGCAATTTCTGAGTCTGAGACAAAAGGAGGATGAGAATGTCACAAAGTATGAGGCTAACTTTACAAGGTTAGCGAGGTATGCTGGAGATTATATTCGCAACCCAAGAAGTAAGATTGATCGTTTCTTTGATGGGTTAAAACCATTTCTCCGTCGAGCATTAGTCTCACAATCCTTTTCATCGTACGAAGACATTGTCTCATGTGCTATCAAGACCGAAAAGGAATTCTCTAAGTCTTATGACTTTAAAGCAAAGCAAGAGAAGAAGAGACCTGCTGATCAATCTGGGAATGGAAATAAGGGGAAGAAGGGAAAGGTTGAATATCCATCTTGTGGTAAGTGCGGGAAGAAACACCCCGGTGCTTGCCTGAAGGGAATGGGAGTCTGTTACAAGTGTGGTGAAAAAGGCCACCAAGCTCATGATTGCAAGGGGAAGAAGGAAGCTACCAACGTTCAGTGCTACAATTGCAGGGAGATGGGGCATTATGCAAATGCATGTCCTAAGCGTCAGGAGAACTTACCTCAGAAAAGGCCAAGGGATCAAGGCCAGGCTTATGCTATCACTACTGCTGAGGTAGAAACTCCGAAAGACGTGGTGGCAGGTAATTTAATGGTTTCCTCAAGTTTAGCAAATGCATTATTTGATTCTGGATCATCGCATTGTTTCATATCTTCCCAGTTTGCTAAGAAAATTAGATATTTCCAATTTGATTTAATAAGGGAGTTGTCAGTTAAAACTCCTAAGGGAAGTATCGTTGCAACAAAGTTTTGTGAATCAGTCCCCATTAGAGCACATAAATTTTCTTTATCTGCTGATTTCATCGTCATACCTATGATTGAGTTTGATATAATCCTCGGTATGGACTGGCTTTCGGACTATGATGCGAAGATTTATTGTAAGAAGAAAGAGGTTACGATTCTTGATGATAATGATAAGGAACACCTTATTTTTAGAGCAGAATCGTCACCACCTAATTCTTATTTAGACCCACCCCCAGTAGCTCAACTTAATTCAATTATTGGGGAGGAAGAGAATGAAATAACTGTCGGTGAGGAAAGGAATGTTCAAATAGAGGATGTACCTGTTGTGAAAGAATTTGTAGATGTATTTCCGGAAGATTTACCTGGACATCCTCCAGAACGAGAAGTTGAGTTTTCTATTGATTTGATTCCTGGATCAAGGCCTATATCGAAGACCCCTTATAGAATGGCCACTGTAGAGTTAGTCGAACTAAAGAAACAACTAGAGGAATTGAGTAATAAGGGATTTATTCGCCCTAGTGTTTCTCCATGGGGAGCCCCTGTTCTTTTTGTTAAAAAGAAAGATGGATCTATGAGGTTATGTATCGACTACAGGGAGATCAATGCTATAACGATAAAGAACAAGTATCCCCTACCTCGTATTGATGATTTATTTGACCAACTGCATGGAGCTCAATACTTTTCAAAGATTGACCTTCGATCTGGATACCATCAGTTGTGTGTAAAGAAGGAAGACATTCCGAAGACAGCATTTCGAACCAGGTACGGGCATTACGAGTTTACTGTAATGCCGTTTGGATTGACTAATGCACCCTCTGTATTCATGGATCTGATGAATAGAGTTTTCAAGGAGTATCTCGATGAATTTGTGGTGGTATTTATTGATGATATCTTGGTATACTCCAAAACCTACGAAGATCATGAAAATCACTTGCGCATTATCTTGAAGACTCTGAGGAGGCATGAATTATATGGAAAGTTTAGCAAGTGTGAATTCTGGCTTCAGGAGATTTCTTTTCTTGGCCATATTGTCTCTAAAGATGGAATCTCTGTTGATCCTTCTAAGACCAAGGCAATCCAAGAATGGCCAGCACCTACGAGTATAACTGAGGTACGTAGTTTTATTGGCTTAGCAGGTTATTATCGACGTTTCGTCCAGAATTTTGCCCGATTGGCTAACCCATTAACGAAGCTCACACGTAAAGGGGTTAAATTTGTTTGGACAAAAGAGTGTGAAGAATGTTTCGAAGAACTGAAGAGAAGATTAGTCAATGCTCCTATATTGACTCTACCATCGGGGAATGATGGGTTCGTTATTTATAGTGATGCATCAAAGAAAGGACTTGGTTGTGTCCTTATGCAGAATGATAGAGTTATTGCCTATGCATCACGATAGTTGAAAATTCATGAACAAAACTATCCTACTCATGATCTTGAGTTAGCAGTTGTGATCTTTGCTTTGAAGATATGGAGGCACTACCTCTATGGTGAAAAATGTGAGATTTATACTGATCACAAGAGTTTGAAGTATATTTTCTCACAAAAAGAACTCAACATGAGGCAAAGGAGATGGCTTGAATTACTCAAGGATTATGATTGTACGATACACTACCACCCGGGGAAGGCAAACAAGGTGGCAGATGCTTTGAGTAGAAAAGACCATGGAGTTTTGAACAATATGAGAATTGAAAGGGATCCAATTTTCATGGATCTAGTGAAAATGGACATGGGAATAACCAGGGAAGGTGAAACATCAATGCTTTTTCAAATGGTTGCCAAACCATCTTTACTAGAAAGGATTAAGAGTTCTCAGACCGATGATGACGAATTCCAAAAGAAGATTAAAGCTGTGAATGATGGGAGATTGAGAGACTTTGTGTATGAAGATGGAATTTTGAAATTCGGGAAGAGACTTTGTGTTCCCAATATACCTGATCTAAAAAGGGAATTGCTGGATGATGCTCATAGTTCCAATTTCTCTATACACCCTGGGAGCACCAAAATGTATAGAGATTTGAAGGAACATTTTTGGTGGGACAACATGAAGAGGGAGATTGCTGATTTTGTGTCAAGGTGTATGGTTTGTCAACAAGTGAAAGCTGGAAGGCAACAGCCTGGAGGAGTCATGCAACCTCTTCCCATACCGGAGTGGAAATGGGACAATATTACGATGGACTTTGTCATGGGGCTACCAAAGACTCCTAGAAGGAACGATGCAATATGGGTTATTGTTGATCGTCTTACCAAGTCAGCACATTTTCTTGCTATAAGAGAAGATCTACCCCTGGAACGTCTAGCAAGACTATACATTAATGAAGTTGTGAGACTTCATGGAGTTCCCCTATCGATTGTTTCTGATCGTGATCCCCGTTTTACTTCAAGATTTTGGAAAAGTCTTCAGAAATACCTGGATACTGAACTTCATTTGAGCATACCACCCTCAGACAGACGGACAATCAGAACGGACTATTCAGACCTTAGAAGACATGTTGAGATCTTGCTCACTTGATTTTCAGGGTATGTGGGATCAATATTTACCTCTGGTAGAATTTTCCTATAACAATAGCTTCCATTCGAGTATACAAATGGCACCATATGAAGCGTTATACGGAAAGAGATGTCGTACACCAACCTGTTGGGATGACGTTGGTAAAAGAAAACTTGTAGGCCCAGAACTGGTGGAGGAAACGGTGGAAAAGGTGAAGGTAATCCAAAATCACATCAAAGCAGCTCAAAGTAGGCAGAAGAGCTATGCCGATAATCGAAGGAAGGATTTGGAATTTCAAGTCGGTGATCATGTTTTCCTAAAGGTATCTCCGTGGAAGGGAGTCATACGTTTTGGTAAGAAAGGTAAATTGAGTCCCAGGTACATCGGACCTTCCGGAATTCTAGAACGAATTGGGGCTGTAGCTTACCGATTGGCAATGCCGCCAAGTCTCTCCAAAGTTCACAATGTGTTCCACGTATCTCTGTTGAGAAAATACATGCCTGACCCAACGCATGTACTCACCTATGAGGAATTAGAACTGGAACCCGATCTGTCTTATTGCGAAGAGCCCGTCAGGATTCTTGATACAAGAGAACAAGTACTGAGAAACCGGACGACGCGTCTGGTAAAAGTTTTGTGGAGAAATCATAAAATGGAAGAGGCAACGTGGGAACCCGAGGAACTTATGATGAAGAACCACCCGAGTCTTTTTATGCAGTAATACCCTAGAAATTTCGAGGACGCAATTATTTGAAGGAGGGGAGAATGTAACACCCCAAGCTTCTACGGTACGTTTCCCTTCGAATAATGCGATAGCGTGTGTTGTACGCAACCTCGAGTTCTAACACACACCACAACTAATTAAACTAGCCGTTGTGAATAGTAATACCTACTTTTTGAAATCATATATATTCTATATTTCAAAATGGACTTCATTTTTGGATTCGGAATATCAAAATTAGCCTAGGGTGAAATTTTGGTACATTTGGGATAACTTTCATATTTTGATGAATAGTGAAAATTTCTAAATTTTAATTAAAAACAACTTTTTTAATCAAAATAATTAATAGTGATAAATTATGAATTTGAGTGGTTTTAAATTATATTTAGAATATATTTTTACCATTCAATTTAATGTTTATCATTGGACATAATTTTACAATTAAACCGAACATAAACAAGTGTCAATCTTTTGATAGTTATTATCTCTTAAAAACACGCTTTTTGTTTTGACAGCGGGAATTAATTTTAAATTAATTTCTGCCACTTCTGTGTTTTGAATTTAGGAAAATGGATTCCATATTTGGAATCAGGATGTTCAAATTGTGTAAATAGGTAACTTTTATTTTTAGACATTTTGAATAGTTACTGTGGTAAATATTTTATTTACCATGGTTAAAGGGTAAATCCGGTAAATAAGGGTTAAAAAAATAATATTATAATAATAAAAAATTACCCTAAAACGTGTCCTAACCTTATTGGTGGACACATACCCGACCATGGGCATCCTTTGGTCAATTTGGGGACCCCTTGGAGCCACTTGTATGTGGTAGGGACACTTTATATTAATAAAGTTAAAATAAAAATAAAAATGGCATAAGCTTACATCTTTTAGAAGAACAATTTTTACATAGGGTTATACATGTTGGATTTTCGATTATAAATATTCATTAGAAAGCTAAAAGGATTTCCTACATAATGATATTTTATTTATAATTTTTAAACATTATATATTTTATTTTATTTATGACACAATGATGATGCAGTAATTACTAAAATAGTGAAAAATAAAAATAATTGATCTTATAAACACCCAAATAATTATAATATGAAACTTTTAATGAATTAAACTAATTTTCTATGATAATATGATATATTAGGATTGATTTAATTGACTTTGTTCGAAGTAATAAATCTGTTAGGAGTTTCACAAAAATCAACTATTGAATAGTGTCAAAATTGACATAAAAGAGTTCTTAAAACAAATATTATATTATTAATTGATATTAAATTCCTAAAAATCTAAGGTTCGGCCAAGAGACTTATATTATGATAGGTTCCTCATTAATGGACCACTTGGGGGTCGCTTGGATGTATATAGTAAGTTTATTAATCATATTATATAAAAATACAAAGAGACATTGTAAAAGTGAAACTAATTAACTTAGAGTTAATACTTAAAGATAAGGTTAATATAAGTACCCAAACCTGTCTAAATTCTATTGGATGAGTTGTTTTCGACCTATCCACACCTCATCCTTTGAATAGTCAACTTTGGAGCCTTTGTAAACCGAATATGAATTTATTATAAATTAATATTTCTAACTTTTCCAAAGGTTCCCCTCACCCCTCTTATAAAAGGGCACTCCTCCTTCTCATTTCTTCACACCTTCAAAGCCTTTTGGTTCGGCCAAACTCTGCCCAAATACTCTCCCAACATCCCTCAATACAACCTAGAGGCCTTAGTTTGATCAGAAAGCCAACCTAAGGAGCCCTTTTGATCAAATCAAAAGGAAGAACCCGAAGAAGAGGTAATGATTTCACCACCCTTTTCTAAGTTCATTTCTTCTTCCACTTCTTCTTCCTTTGTTCTTACCATTCTGAAATAATAACTCCAGTATCTCAAATATACTGTGATGTTATTATAAATATGGTACAATCATATTCAGTATTCTATCCACCCTTTGAATAACATGTCACCATACGTGCGTACGTACGGCTTACCGTCTCCACGTCGTGGTGTAATTGTTATTCAATATAATATTATATGGATGGGTATAATAATGATGTGTAACTCATGTAAATAATAAATATAACATGTTAATGATTCTGTATATATGATATACCATCCATTTATATATTATTTTAATATCAAAAGAATGATATTGTCGCTCGTGCGTACGTACGGACTACCGTCTCCACGAACGCGATGAGATTCATTCTCCATCGTATCCATTCAAGTATAATTATCATTTGATGATTTAAAAATGATGTTTAAGGACTGTATATCATTCTGGATATGAATAAGATACAACAACCATGTCTTATGTAACAAAACATATAAAAGAAAATGAGTAAGTTAACTCCCGAAACGACGATAATTCTAAGATATTATTAACAAATCAATATTAAAAGATCATATATGATATCATATTAATATATATGATTCTTGTATAATTTAATAACAACTATTTCACCATTATACAGGAGGTTAACCTACCCCAACCAAGGAAAAGTACAAGGTAAGGGTTATTTCACAATCTCTTCATTATCCGAGGTTGTTTATATGTAATAATCTACTGGGATCTCTTTATCATCCACATCCATGTTTCTTAAAAATGTATTTCAAAACATTTTTATTATTTACAAGAATATGGGTTAAAGTCATTTATACCTTTTTTTGACTTTTTATAAGAGGTTTATAAAGGAATCTTTCCGTCGTTTTCAAAACAAGGTCCTTTTTAACCTTTTCGACAGAATTGAGGTAAGAATGTTTTTTTTAACTTATACGGCGGGTGCGGTTATTTTACGCCGTTATAAAATCTTCAAAGCTTTACTTACAAGCTTATAAGAATATTTTCAAAGAAAATGTTTTATTTTATATGGATCTTAAATGATTTCAAAATAAAAGGAGATATTTCTTTAAAAAAAATTTTGATTTCATCTATGTCAACATCCTTTGATGGATTTTAAGATTATTTGAAGTTGATTTATTATGATACAAAACTTCTATATTGTATTGAAGGTTTTGTGATATGTTTGACTGTGGATGTGCTATTTTTATACCATTCATAGTTTATTGTGAAATTATTTACATTTCGTATGCTAGTTTTAATACGAATGTTTATGTTATGTTTAAACCTTTTCATATGGGAATGCATTGGACTTAATAAGTGACGGGTGGAGCCCGCTATAGCTCCTCGATGCATCGGTAGGTCTCATGAGACAAACTAGTGTCTTGGCACAAGGCCTTGACAAAATCTTATTTGTAGTCTTGGCACGAGGCCTTGGCTATGTGGTTATGATAGTCTGGCATTATGCATTCCAACATTATGAAAGTGGTTATTTATTTTTTCATGTGATTATTCGATTAGTGGAATATCCATGTGAATAAGTAAATGGCATTATTTCATTTTATTTATGCCATACCATGTTGAAAGTTCATGTTTAAAAGGGCTTTTGTTTTAGTTATACATTGCCTTAAATGTTTATTCTTATTGATGAAAGTTTCCGCTATATTGTTATCCTTACTGGGCATTTGAGCTCACCCCTTTTCTATGTTTTATTTTTCCCAGGAAGTGAAGATGTAAGTTATGAATGACCTGCAGGGATATTATGAGGGGATTGTAGTGTGGACTGTGGAAACATTATGTTGTTGTAGTAGTTTTTGATTTTATGATGTAATGTAAAACTTATGAATATATCTAGTGTTTCCAAGGCTACTAAACCAATCGGTCTTTCGAGATTTGATCTTTCTTGTGATCATGCCAATGTTATGTAATAATGCACCGACTCTAGGAAACTAGGGTCGGGGCGTTACATTAATAAAGTAATTTATGCATCATTATTGTGTGATCATTAATTGTATTTATTTAAAATCTAAAAATTATAAATAAATTTCTATAATGTAAGTAATTATATCATATTTATATAGAATATTTATAATATATTATATCTCTTGGATATCTCAGTATTAAAATTATTATACTTATAAGAAATGAGAGTGTGAAATTTTGTCACATTCATTAATTGTAATAATATTGATATCATATTCCTGGAAAAGGGTCCATTAAATGATTACATTTTGAAACATAGTAAATAATGGTATAATTTAGTTGTCCAATTAGATTTTTATAGGTTTTATGGTAATTTTATAATATTATTTTTACCTTTAATTACCTGATTTACCCTTAACCGTAATAATACAAAATTACTAAAGTTACTATTCAGAATTTCCAAAACAATAAAAGTAAACTGTTAACCTAATTTAGACGCAATGATTCCAAATATGTAATAAAATTTTGAAAATTTAAATTATAGAACTTGTGGTAGTTAATTTAAAATTAATCCCTGATGACAAAATTTGAAAATGGGGACTTTAAAAGTAAAAACCATTAAATTATTAACATGTGTTTATATATAATTTTAATAAAAACATAATTCCAATGGACTAAATTTTATTAAATAATAAAATATTAATCTAATTATAATTTAAAACCAATTAATGGAATAATATAACAATATGAATAAATTAGATAAAAAGAAATTTTGAATTAAAATGAAGTATTTTTCACTATTTATTAAAATATGAAAGTTATCAGATTTTTTTTTTAAAAAAACTAAATTTTTATGTCCCAATTCAAAATAATAATATTATTTTTTGAAATTTAATAAATAAAATTTTCAAATATTGGATTTAAAAAGGGATCTCCATTAAAAGGCCGTAAAATTGTATTTTTTTTGAAAAATACTTCCTTTATTTCAAAAATTGAATTTGTTCTTATATTATGTATAAGAAGAAAATGACATGAATATTAAAATTATATAGAATATATAAAATTAAAAATTTGGTTAATATTATTCACAAAGTCTTTTTAAATGACTAGTTATGGTGTGCTCGAACTCAGTGTTGCGTGCAGCGCATGCTAATGAATTTTTTTAAAGAAGTGTTCCATGGATGATTGGGGTGTTAAATTCTTCCCTCATTAAAATAATTTGATCTTAAAAATTTATAGAATATCAATTCTTAAAATGATTCAGGTGGTTCTTCATCATAATTTCCTCAGGTTCCCACATCGGCTCTTCCATTTAATGGATTCTCTAAAGAAGTTTTACTGGACGAGTCTTCCAATTTCTCAATACTTGTTCTATAGTGTCAAGAATATTGATAGGCACTTCATAGTAAGATTGATCGGGTTCCAGTTATATTTCATTTTTGGTGAGTACATGCGCTGGGGATGGTATGTATGTTCTTAATAGTGATATGTGGAAGACATCCTGAACTTTGGAGAGACTTGGAGCCATTGTCAAACAGAAAGCTCAAACTCCAATTCATTCAAGAATTTAAAAAGTTTTGATGTAACTTTGACTTAATTTACCATTCTTACCAAAGTTAATAAGACCATTATAGAGAGATAACTTCAAAAAAACATGATCTCCCACCTGAAATTCAAAATCCTTCGGTTATATGTAACGCCCCGACCCCAGTTACCCAGAGTCGGTGCATTATTACATAACATTGGCATGATCACAAGAAAGATCAAATCTCGAAAGACCGATTGGTTTAGTAGACTTGGAAACACTAGATATATTCATAAGTTTTACATTACATCATAAAATGAAAAACTAATACAACAACATAATGTTTCCACAATCCACACTATTAACCCCTCATAAAATCCCTGCAGGTCATTCATAACTTACTTCTTCACATCCTGGGAAAAATAAAACATAGAAAAGGGGTGAGCTCAAATGCCCAGTAAGGATAACAATATAGCGGAAACTTTCATAAATGAGAATAAACATTTAAGGCAATGCATTACTAAAACAAAAGCCTTTTAAACTTGAACTTTCAACATGGTATGGCATAAATAAAATGAAATAATGCCATTTACTTATTCACATGGATATTCTACTAATCGAATAATCACATGCAAAAATCAATAACCACTTTCATAATGTTGGAATGCATAATTCCAGACTATCATAACCACATAGCCAAGGCCTCGTGCCAAGACTACAAATAAGATTTTGTCAAGGCCTTGTGCCAAGACACTAGTTTGTCTCATGAGACCTACCGATGCATCGAGGAGCTATAGCGGGCTCCACCCGTCACTTATTAAGTCCAATGCATTCCCATATGAAAAGGTTTAAACATAACATAAACATTCGTATTAAAACTAGCATACGAAATGTCAATAATTTCACCATAAACTATGAATGGTATAAAAATAGCACATCCACTGTCAAACATATCACAAAACCTTCAATACAATATAGAAGTTTTGTATCATAATAAATCAACTTCAAATAATCTTAAAATCCATCAAAGGATGTTGACATATATGAAATCAAAAATCTTTTTAAATAAGTATCTCCTTTTATTTTGAAATAATTTAGGATCCATATAAAATAAAACATTTTCTTTGAAAATATTCTTATAAGATTGTATGGAAAGATTCGACGATTTTATAACGACGGAAAATAACCGCACCCGCCGTATATGTTAAAAAAACATTCTTACCTCAATTCTGTCGAAAAGGTTAAAAAGGACCTTGTTTTGAAAACGACGGAAAGATTCCTTTATAAACCTCTTATAAAAAGTCAAACAAGGGTATAAATGACTTTAACCCATATTCTTGTAAATAGTAAAAATGTTTTGAAATACATTTCGAAGAAACATGGATGTGGATGATAAAGAGGTCCCAGTAGATTATTACGTATAATACAACCTCGGATAATGAAGAGATTGTGAAATAACCCTTACCTTGTACTTTTCCTTGGTTGGGGTAGGTTAACCTCCTTTAATTTAGGTAACTCACTTTGGTTGGAACCAAAGGACTTCTTGAAATGCTTTCTGCCTAAGGGGAAGCTTCAAGGAGGAGGAGAGGGATGTGGGGAGCTTATTTGGGCAGAGTTTGGACGAGCCAAGTGGCTTGAGAGGTGTGAGGAATGAGTAGAAGTGGTCTCCTTTTATAAGGGAGAGGAGGGGCTCTTTAGGAAAGAGTGAAAGTATTACTTTATAATATAATTATATTCGGTTTATAATGGTCCAAAAATCATTGAGGTCGAAGATAAGATGACTCATATTCTAAATAACATCAACCAATAAGAATTGGACAGGTTTTAGATAATATTTTAATCATTATAATATTATTTATTTCAATGATTTATTAATGAGGTAAACATTGCATCATTATTGTGTCATTAATAATTTAACTTATTTGATGTCTAAAAATTATAAATAAAATATCATCATGTAGGAAATCGTTTTAGCTTTCTAATGAATATTTATAATAGAAAATCCAACATGTATAACCCTATGTAAAAATTGTTCTTCTAAAAGATGTAAGCTTATGCCATTTTTATTTTTATTTTAACTTTATTAATATAATGTGTCCCTACCACATACAAGTGGCTCCAAGGGGTCCCCAAATTGACCCAAGGATTCCCATGGTCGGGTATGTGTCCACCAATAAGGTTAGGACACGTTTTAGGGTAATTTTGTATTATTATAATATTATTTTTTAACCCTTATTTACCGGATTTACCCTTTAACCATGGTAAATAAAATATTTACCACAATAACTATTCAAAATGTCTAAAAATAAAAGTTAACTATTTACACAATTTGAACATCCTGATTCCAAATATGGAATCCATTTTCCTAAATTCAAAACACAGAAGTGGCAGAAATTAATTTAAAATTAATTCCCGCTGTCAAAACAAAAAGCGTCTTTTTAAGAGGTAATAACTATCAAAAGATTGACACTTGTTTATGTTCGGTTTAATTGTAAAATTATGTCCAATGACAAAAATTAAATTAAATGGTAAAAATATATTCTAAATATAATTTAAAAACACTCAAATTAATAATTTATCAATATTAATTATTTTGATTAAAAAAGTTGTTTTTAATTAAAATTTAGTAATTTTCACTATTCATCAAAATATAAAAGTTATCCGAAAAGTACCAAAATTTCACCCTAGGCTAATTTTGATATTCCGAATCTAAAAATGAAGTCCATTCTGAAATATTGAATATATATGATTTCAAAAAGTAGGTATTACTATTCACAACGGCTAGTTTAATTAGTTGTGGTGTGTGTTAGAACTCGAGGTTGCGTACAACACACGCTATCGCATTATTCGAAGGGAAACGTACCATAGAAGCTTGGGGTGTTACATTCTCCCCTCCTTCAAATAATTGCGTCCTCGCAATTTCTAGGGTATTACTGCATAAAAAGACTCGGGTGGTTCTTCATCATAAGTTCCTCGGGTTCCCACGTCGCCTCTTCCATCTTATGGTTTCTCCACAAAACTTTTACCAGACGCGTCGTCCGGTTTCTCAGTACTTGTTCTCTTGTATCAAGAATCCTGACGGACTCTTCGCAATAAGACAGATCGGGTTCCATTTCTAATTCCTCATAGGTGAGTACATGCGTCGGATCAGGCATGTATTTCCTCAATAGAGATACGTGGAACACATCGTGAACTTTGGAGAGACTTGGAGGCATTGCCAATCGGTAAGCTACAACCCCAATTCGTTCTAGAATTTCGAAAGGTCCGATGTACCTAGGACTCAATTTACCTTTCTTACCAAAACGTATGACTCCCTTCCACGGAGATACCTTCATATGGTGCCATCTGAATACTCGAATGGAAGCTATTGTTATAGGAAAATTCTACCAAAGGTAAATATTGATCCCACATACCCTGAAAGTCAAGTGAGCAAGATCTCAACATGTCTTCTAAGGTTTGAATAGTCCGTTCTGATTGTCCGTCTGTCTGAGGGTGGTAAGCAGTGCTCAAATGAAGTTCAGTATCCAGGGATTTCTGAAGAATTTTCCAGAATCTTGAAGTAAAACGAGGATCACGATCAGAAACAATCGATAGGGGTACTCCATGAAGTCTCACAACTTCATTAATGTATAGTCTTGATAGACGTTCCAGGGGTAGATCTTCTCTTATAGCAAGAAAATGTGCTGACTTGGTAAGACGATCAACAATAACCCATATTGCATCGTTCCTTCTAGGAGTCTTTGGTAGCCCCATGACAAAGTCCATCGTAATATTGTACCATTTCCACTCCGGTATGGGAAGAGGTTGCATGACTCCTCCAGGCTGTTTCCTTCCAGCTTTCACTTGTTGACAAACCATACATCTTGACACAAAATCACCAATCTCCCTCTTCATGTTGTCCCACCAAAAATGTTCCTTCAAATCTCTATACATTTTGGTGCTCCCAGGGTGTATAGAGAAATTGGAACTATGAGCATCATCTAGAAATTCCCTTTTTAGATCAGGTATATTGGGAACACAAAGTCTCTTCCCGAATTTCAAAATTCCGTCTTCATACACAAAGTCTCTCAATCTCCCATCATTCACATCTTTAATCTTCTTCTGAAATTCTTCATCATCGGTCTGAGAACTCTTAATCCTTTCTAGTAAAGATGGTTTGGCAACCATTTGAAAAAGCATTGATGTTTCACCTTCCCTGGTTATTCCCATGTCCATCTTCACTAGATCCATGAAAATTGGATCCCTTTCAATTCTCATCATGTTCAAAACACCATGGTCTTTTCTGCTCAAAGCATCTTCCACCTTGTTTGCTTTCCCCGGGTTGTAGTGTATCGTGCAATCATAATCCTTGAGTAATTCAAGCCATCTCCTTTTCCTCATGTTGAGTTCTTTTTGTGAGAAAATATACTTCAAACTCTTGTGATCAGTATAAATCTCACATTTTTCACCATAGAGGTAGTGCCTCCATATTTTCAAAGCAAAAATTACAGCTGCTAACTCGAGATCATGAGTAGGATAGTTTTGTTCATGAATTTTCAACTATCGTGATGCATAGGCAATAACTCTATCATTCTGCATAAGGACACAACCAAGTCCTTTCTTTGATGCATCACTATAAATAATGAACCCATCATTCCCCGATAGTAGATTCAATATAGGAGCATTGACTAATCTTCTCTTCAGTTCTTCGAAACATTCTTCACACTCTTTTGTCCAAACAAATTTAACCCCTTTACGTGTGAGCTTCGTTAATGGGTTAGCCAATCGGGCAAAATTCTGGACGAAACGTCGATAATAACCTTCCAAACCAATAAAACTGCGTACCTCAGTTATACTCGTAGGTGATGTCCATTCTTGGATTGCCTTGGTCTTAGAAGGATCAACAGAGATTCCATCTTTAGAGACAATATGGCCAAGAAAAGAAATCTCCTGAAGCCAGAATTCACACTTGCTAAACTTCCCATATAATTCATGCCTCCTCAGAGTCTTCAAGATAATGCGCAAGTGATTTTCATGATCTTCGTAGGTTTTGGAGTATACCAAGATATCATCAATAAATACCACCACAAATTCATCGAGATACTCCTTGAAAACTCTATTCATTAGATCCATGAATACAGAGGGTGCATTAGTCAATCCAAACGGCATTACAGTAAACTCGTAATGCCCGTACCTGGTTCGAAATGCTGTTTTCGGAATGTATTCCTTCTTCACACACAACTGATGGTATCCAGATCGAAGGTCAATCTTTGAAAAGTATTGAGCTCCATGCAGTTGGTCAAATAAATCATCAATACGAGGTAGGGGATACTTGTTCTTTATCGTTATAACATTGATCTCCCTGTAGTCGATACATAACCTCATAGATCCATCTTTCTTTTTAACAAAAAGAACAGGGGCTCCCCATGGAGAAACACTAGGGCGAATAAATCCCTTATTACTCAATTCCTCTAGTTGTTTCTTTAGTTCGACTAACTCTACAGTGGCCATTCTATAAGGGGTCTTCGATATAGGCCTTGATCCAGGAATCAAATCAATAGAAAACTCAACTTCTCGTTCTGGAGGATGTCCAGGTAAATCTTCCGGAAATACATCTACAAATTCTTTCACAACAGGTACATCCTCTATTTGAACATTACTTTCCTCACCGACAGTTATTTCATTCTCTTACTCCCCAATAATTGAATTAAGTTGAGCTACTGGGGGTGGATCTAAATAAGAATTAGGTGGTGACGATTCTGCTCTAAAAATAAGGTGTTCCTTATCATTATCATCAAGAATCGTAACCTCTTTCTTCTTACAATAAATCTTCGCATCATAGTCCGAAATCCAGTCCATACCGAGGATTATATCAAACTCAATCATAGGTATGACGATGAGATCAGCAGATAAAGAAAATTTATGTGCTCTAATGGGGACTGATTCACAAAACTTTGTTGCAACGATACTTCCATTAGGATTTTTAACTGACAACTCCCTTATTAAATAAAATTGGAAATATCTAATTTTCTTAGCAAACTGGGAAGATATGAAACAATGCGATGATCCAGAATCAAATAATGCATTTGCTAAACTTGAGGAAACCATTAAATTACATGCCACCACGTCTTTCGGAGCTTCTACCTCAGCAGTAGTGATAGCATAAGCCTGGCCTTGATCCCTTGGCCTTTTCTGAGGTAAGTTCTCCTGACACTTAGGACATGCATTTGCATAATGCCCCATCTCCCTGCAATTGTAGCACTGAACGTTGGTAGCTTCCTTCTTCCCCTTGCAATCATGAGCTTGGTGGCCTTTTTCACCACACTTGTAACAGACTCCCATTCCCTTCAAGAAAGTACCAGGATGTTTCTTCCCGTATTTACCACAAGATGGATATTCAACCTTTCCCTTCTTCCCCTTATTTCCATTCCCAGATTGATCAGCAGGTCTCTTCTTCTCTTGCTTTGATTTAAAGTCATAAGACTTAGAGAATTCCTTTTCGGTCTTGATAGCACATGAGACAATGTCTTCGTATGATGAAAAGTATTGTGAGACTAATGCTCGATGGAGAAATGGTTTTAACCCATCAAAGAAACGATCAATCTTACTTCTTGGGTTGCGAATATAATCTCCAGCATACCTTGCTAACCTTGTAAAGTTAGCCTCATACTTTGTGACATTATCATCCTCCTTTTGTCTCAGACTCAGAAATTGCCTTTCCATATCTGCTCGATGGTCGCGAGGAAAGTATTTTTCTAAAAACAGATCTTTGAACTCCCTCCATTCCATATTTGATACTTCATCATCTTCCTTCATGTTTTGAATCAATGACCACCATTGATCAGCATCTCCAGTGAGGCGGTAAACTGCCATGATAACCTTTTCCCTTTCATTACTCCCCAAAGCCTGAAATATTTTCTCTAGGGAAAATATCCATTGCTCAGCTACTAAGGGATTTGTACTCCCATTGAAAGTTGGTGGTTGTTGCCTCATGAATCGATCTAACATTGATCCTCCACGCTGCGGATCATGGTGCTCCATACGGGTAAGGTTATTATTCATAACCTGAATAAGTTGTCCCAGTATGGTGATTAGTTGATCGGCACCAGTTGCATTACCAGCCCCACTATAATTATCTTGAGCAGGAGGGCAATCCCTACATGGAGTGCGTGCATTGATACGGTTTCCATTTCTTCCACTAGGCGCCATTTCTAAACAATGGCATAAACTAGATCAGTTTATGAATCAAAATACATAATCCCATACTTATAAAACACATAACATAAATTGAACTATTTATGGATATAATCCATAATCATAAAAATGTTTTCTTTGAGGAAGTATATACTCATAAACCCTTCATAATGATTTGTAAAGAAAATGAGAGTTATCCTAAGCATATCTCCCGGGAGTGTCGTAACCAAGAGTGCAGCAAGGCCCGTTGTCGTGCACCAGTTCCCGTTCGAGTCTAGCTCAAAGCGGTGTTTTCGGGTTTTACCCCTAGGTACATCTGTGCCAGAGCCGCCTCTACCTGCTCGTATCCAGACAGGGATGTATTGCTTGGAAAACTCAGAAAATCTCTACAATACCAAAATTCTAGGAAGTTCTTCTATACTAATCCTCAAAGTTCATCTTAGGTCTACGTGCTCTAATCAGAGTTTATCTAAATCTAGTTTCCAATGTTTTTACTAAACTTCCTCTGATACCAACTGTAACGCCCCGACCCCAGTTACCCAGAGTCGGTGCATTATTACATAACATTGGCATGATCACAAGAAAGATCAAATCTCGAAAGACCGATTGGTTTAGTAGCCTTGGAAACACTAGATATATTCATAAGTTTTACATTACATCATAAAATGAAAAAATAATACAACAACATAATGTTTCCACAATCCACACTATTAACCCCTCATAAAATCCCTGCAGGTCATTCATAACTTACTTCTTCACATCCTGGGAAAAATAAAACATAGAAAAGGGGTGAGCTCAAATGCCCAGTAAGGATAACAATATAGCGGAAACTTTCATAAATGAGAATAAACATTTAAGGCAATGCATTACTAAAACAAAAGCCTTTTAAACTTGAACTTTCAACATGGTATAGCATAAATAAAATGAAATAATGCCATTTACTTATTCACATGGATATTCTACTAATCGAATAATCACATGCAAAAATCAATAACCACTTTCATAATGTTGGAATGCATAATGCCAGACTATCATAACCACATAGCCAAGGCCTCGTGCCAAGACTACAAATAAGATTTTGTCAAGGCCTTGTGCCAAGACACTAGTTTGTCTCATGAGACCTACCGATGCATCGAGGAGCTATAGCGGGCTCCACCCGTCACTTATTAAGTCCAATGCATTCCCATATGAAAAGGTTTAAACATAACATAAACATTCGTATTAAAACTAGCATACGAAATGTCAATAATTTCACCATAAACTATGAATGGTATAAAAATACCACATCCACAGTCAAAAATATCACAAAACCTTCAATACAGTATAGAAGTTTTGTATCATAATAAATCAACTTCAAATAATCTTAAAATCCATCAAAGGATGTTGACATAGATGAAATCAAAAATCTTTTTAAAGAAGTATCTCCTTTTATTTTGAAATCATTTAGGATCCATATAAAATAAAACATTTTCTTTGAAAATATTCTTATAAGCTTGTATGGAAAGATTCGACGATTTTATAACAGCGGAAAATAACCGCACCCGCCGTATATGTTAAAAAAACATTCTTACCTCAATTCTGTCGAAAAGGTTAAAAAGGACCTTGTTTTGAAAACGACGGAAAGATTCCTTTATAAACCTCTTATAAAAAGTCAAACAAGGGTATAAATGACTTTAACACATATTCTTGTAAATAGTACAAATGTTTTGAAATACATTTCGAAGAAACATGGATGTGGATGATAAAGAGGTCCCAGTAGATTATTATGTATAATACAACCTCGGATAATGAAGAGATTGTGAAATAACCCTTACCTTGTACTTTTCCTTGGTTGGGGTAGGTTAACCTCCTTTAATTTAGGTAACTCACTTTGGTTGGAACCAAAGGACTTCTTGAAATGCTTTCTGCCTAATGGGAAGCTTCAAGGAGGAGGAGAGGGATGTGGGGAGCTTAGTTGGGTAGAGTTTGGACGAGTCAAGTGGCTTGAGAGGTGTGAGGAATGAGTAGAAGTGGTCTCCTTTTATAAGGGAGAGGAGGGGCTCTTTAGGAAAGAGTGAAAGTATTACTTTATAATATAATTATATTCGGTTTATAATGGTCCAAAAATCATTGAGGTCGAAGATAAGATGACTCATATTCTAAATAACATCAACCAATAAGAATTGGACAGGTTTTAGATAATATTTTAATCATTATAATATTATTTATTTCAATGATTTATTAATGAGGTAAAAATTGCATCATTATTGTGTCATTAATAATTTAACTTATTTGATGTCTAAAAATTATAAATAAAATATCATCATGTAGGAAATCTTTTTAGATTTCTAATGAATATTTATAATCGAAAATCCAACATGTATAACCCTATGTAAAAATTGTTCTTCTAAAAGATGTAAGCTTATGCCATTTTTATTTTTATTTTAACTTTATTAATATAATGTGTCCCTACCACATACAAGTGGCTCCAAGGGGTCCCCAAATTGACCCAAGGATGCCCATGGTCGGGTATGTGTCCACCAATAAGGTTAGGACACGTTTTAGGGTAATTTTGTATTATTATAATATTATTTTTTAACCCTTATTTACCGGATTTACCCTTTAACCATGGTAAATAAAATATTTACCACAGTAACTATTCAAAATGTCTAAAAATAAAAGTTAACTATTTACACAATTTGAACATCCTGATTCCAAATATGGAATCCATTTTCCTAAATTCAAAACACAGAAGTGGCAGAAATTAATTTAAAATTAATTCCCGCTGTCAAAACAAAAAGCGTGTTTTTAAGAGGTAATAACTATCAAAAGATTGACACTTGTTTATGTTCGGTTTAATTGTAAAATTATGTCCAATGAAAAAAATTAAATTAAATGGTAAAAATATATTCTAAATATAATTTAAAAACACTCAAATTAATAATTTATCAATATTAATTATTTTGATTAAAAAAGTTGTTTTTAATTAAAATTTAGTAATTTTCACTATTCATCAAAATATAAAAGTTATCCGAAAAGTACCAAAATTTCACCCTAGGCTAATTTTGATATTCCGAATCTAAAAATGAAGTCCATTTTGAAATATTGAATATATATGATTTCAAAAAGTAGGTATTACTATTCACAACGGCTAGTTTATTTAGTTGTGGTGTGTGTTAGAACTCGAGGTTGCGTACAACACACGCTATCGCATTATTCGAAGGGAAACGTACCATAGAAGCTTGGGGTGTTACATTATAGGCATAGCTATTTTGCTTACTTTGAGCTATTTTGATACGGGTCTGAATATTCTTTACATTTTCTGTCATTTCCTCAACAAGTTCTCAGCCTACAAGTTTTCTTCCACCCAAATGATCCCAAAAGGTTAGTGTACAACATCTCTTTCCATATAATACATCATATGAAGCTATTTGAATACTTTAATGGAAGCAATTTTTATAGGAAAATTCAACTAGAGGTAAATACTGATCTTATATACCTAGAAATTCAAGTGTCTAAGAACTTAAAAGGTCTTTTATGGTTTGAATAGTCCTTTATGATTCTCCATTAGTTTGAAGGTGGTAAGAAATTCTCAAATAAAGCTTAGTATCTTGGGCCTTCTAAATACTTTCCCAAAATTGTGATGTAAAATGGGGATCGCAATCAGAAACAATCGATACGGGTGCACCACGGTGTATTAAAACTTCATTAATATATAGTCTTTCTAAACGTTCAAGTGGTAAATCTTCTATTATAGTATGAAAATGTTCTGATTTGGTACGATGATCAATAATAACCCATATCACATCATTTCTTCTAGGAGTAATTTGTAACCCCATGATAAAGTCTATCATAATATCACCCCATTTACACACATTTATAGGAAGAGGTTTCCTGAATCCTATAGGATATTGTCTTCCAACCTTAACTTGTTGACAAACAAAAAATCTTGACACATAATCAACTATCTACCTATTCATATTGTCCCACAAAAAATGTTCCATAAAATATCTAGACATCATAGTGCCGCTAGGGTGTATAGAGAAATTGGAGTTGTGACCATTATCCAATAATTCCCTTTTTAGCTCTAGTATAGCAGGACCATAAATCCTCTTCCGAAATTTCAAAATATTCTCTTCAAAAACGAAGTTAACCAGTCTCCCATCAATCAAAAATTTAATTTAATTTTGAAAATACCCATAATCAGACTATTTTTTTCCCTTTATAATTCTGATGGTTTTCAAAGCATTTTTAAAAGTATTGATGTTTCACCTTCCATGATAATTCCCATATCCATATTTACTAGATCCATGAGCATTGTATCATTATAAACTCTTTTTTTGTTTAGATAACTGTGGTCCTTTATGCTTAGATAATTCACCACCTTATTTGTCTTCCCTGGGTGGTAGTGTATTGTGAAATCATAATCATTTAGTAGCTCAATACATCGCTTTTGTATCATGTTGAGTTATTTATGTGGGAAAATATATTTAAAACACCTATGATCGGTATATATCTCATATCTTTAATTATTGAGATAGTGTATCCATATCTTCAGAGTAATGATTATTGTTGTTAAATTACACTCACGAGTTGGGTAGTTTTGTTCATGGATTTTCAATTACCTTGATGCATAAGAAATAAATAAATCATTCTTCATAAGGACACAACCATGTACTTTCCGTGATAAATCACTATAAATCACAAACCCATGATTTTCTATATTATAAAGTAAAGATAGAATCATTGAATAATATTCTCTTAAATTCTTCAAAACATTATTTACACTAGATTTTTTTGAATGAATTTAACCCCTTTGAATGTGAGATTTTTTAATGGGTTTTTTCAATTGGGAAAAATTCTGGAAGAAACACCGATAATAACCTGTTAAACCAAAAACATTGGGTACCATGGTTAAACTCATTGGTGCTGACCATTCTTAGATTTCCTTTTTCTTTACTGAATAAACATATATTCCATCCTTTGAAAAAATATGACCAAGAAATGGAATTTTTTGAAGCCATAATTCACACTTTCTAAACTACCCATATAATTCAGTTCTTCTAAGAGTATTCAGAAAAATATTAATGTGGTTCTCATGGACTTAATAGATTTTTCATTATACCAAGATATCATCAATAAATACTATAAAAAGATCATCAAGAAATTCATTGGATCCATGAAAATAGAGAGTGCATTACTCAGTTCGAATGAAATTATTGTAAACTCGTGTAGCCCATTTCTAGTTCGGAATTTTTTCATTGAAATATCTTCCTTAATTGCACAAAATTGATGATATCCTGAATGAAGATCAATTTTTGAAAAATATTAAGCTTCATGAAGTTCATAAAACAAATCATCAATGCATGGAATATGATACTTGTTATTTATTGCAATAGAATTGATTTCTCTTTATTCAATGGACGACATCATTGATCCACATTTCTTCTTAAAAAAGTAACTAGGTATCCCCATGGTGAAACACTAGGGTGAATAAATCCATTATTACTAAAATCCTCTAGTTGTTTCTTCTACTCTACTAATTCCAAGGAGGCCATTCTATAGGGGGTTTTTGATATTGGCCTTGCATCAGAGATTAAATCAACAGTCAACTCAACTTCCCCCTCATGAGGATGTCTAGGTAAATCCTCTAAAAATACATCAATATATTCTAAGAATATAGGTAAATACTAAATTTTAATATTTCTTATTTCATACCTAGATTTTATTTCCTCTTCCTCTTCAAGAATATCATTCCTAAAAGCTACCGATGGTGGGTTTTGATAAGAATCAGGTGATGAAGATTCTTTTCTAAAGATAATGGATTCTATATTTTCCTCAGAAATTGCAACTTCCATCTTCTTGAAATAAATTTTAGCATCATATTATGATATCTAGTCCACATTGAGGATTATATCCAAGTCGACCATAGGTATGATGATAAATTCAGCAAATAAAGTAAGTTTATATGCCATAATGGGAATTTCCTGACACATCTTTGTTGCAGTGAGACTTCTCTTAGGGGTTTTAAAGAAAACATCATTATTAATTTGAATTGGAAATATCTAATTTTTAAAAAAAACTGGGAAGATATAAAGGAATGCAAGGGTATGAAATAAAATAAATCATTGGATAAATTTGGGGAAATGATTGAAGTACCTACTACCACATCATTAGGAACTTCTACCTCACCAGTTGTGATCAAAAAAGATTAGCCTTTCTACCTTGAACTTTTCTAGGGAAAGTTTCCTTGAAACTTAAGACAATAATTTACATAATTTCCCATCTCTTTATAATTGTTACATTAAACATTGGAACCTTCTTTCTTACCATTGCAATTACTGGTTTGGTGGCCTTTTACTTCACACTTGTAAAAAAATATGATCCCATTTAGGCATGTACCATGGCATTTCTTCCCACAATTACTACAAGGTGGAAATTTAACTTTTCCCTTTTCCCCTTAATTTTTTTTTCAAGAGTGTCATGCATCTCTCTTATTCTCATGATTTACTTTAATGTCATAAGACTTAGAGAATTATTTTCCTGTCTTGATAGAACAATTGACCTTATCTTTGTATGATGAGAAACATTGTGAGACCCATGTCCATCATAGGGATGGTTTTAACCCCTCAAAGAATCTATCAATCTTACTTCTTCGGTTACTTATGTATTCTACAACATGCCTTGCTAACCTTGTGAAGTTAGCTTCATACATTTCAATATTATAATCCTCTTTCTACCCAAAAATCAGAAATTTCCTCTCCATATCCACTCATAGATCACGAGGAATGTATTTTCTTTGTAATAGTTATTTAAATTCCCTCAATTAAATATTTTCTACATCTCCATCCTTCTTCATGTTCTGAATTAATGACCACTATTGATCTATTTTTCCTGATAGACAATAGACTTCCATAACAACATTTTCCCTTTAGCTACTCCCCAAATCAAGAAATATTTTTTATAAGGAACTTATCCATTTATATACCAAAAATGGATTTTTAGTCTCATTTAATGTTTGGGGTTTTTGTCTCAGGGAGCGATCTAACACTGATCCTCTGTGTTGTGGATCAGGGTGCTCCATATAGGTAAGGTTATTGTTCACAACCTAAGTCAGCTATCCGAGTATAGTTATAAGCTATTCAGTTCTAGTTGTATCACCAACACCATTATCATTATCTTTCATAGAAGGGAAATACCTACATGGATTATGTGCAGTGGTACAATTTTTATTCCTTCCACTATGTGCCATTTCAAAATAATGGCATACAATACATTAGGTTATGAATCATAATGCATAATTCAATAATAGTAAAATACATTACATAAATTGAAAATTTTATTCATATCTAATCCATAATCATAAAAAAAAATTATTTGGGGATTTATTTACTCATAAATCCTTCATAATGATTTGGAATAAAAATGTGAATTAACCTGAGAATATCCCTCGAGAGTGTCAAACCAGGCGCACAGTAAGGCCCGTTGTTGTGAACCGGGTTACCCCGAGTCAATCCCTAAACATCTTGTTAGAGTTGTTACTCCTAGGTATGTATATTCCAGAACCAAGTCCACATTTAGTATCCATATAGGTATTTATTTTCCAAGAATACTCACATAATCTACATATTACCAAAATTTTCGGATGTTCTCATATTATTATCCTCAAAGTCTATATTAGGGTGGTGTCCCCTAATTAATTTATTTTATAAATATAATTTCCAAGGTTTTTACTAATCTTCCTATGACACCAACTATAATGCCCTGAACCCATTTTCCCATATTTGGTGTATTATTTTATTACATTTTCATGATCATAAGAAATAAAATTTTGAAAGACTGACCTATTTAGTACCATTGGAAATAATATATACAAACATCAATATTACATTACATCTTGAAATTAAAAACAACATATTATCCCCTTTGAAAACTCACATATCCATTAGACTATCCCTAGAGGTCAATAATAAAATACTTTTTTTTCATCCTGGGGAAAAATGAAACATAATAAATAGGTTAGTTTAGATTCTCAGTAAGGATAAACAATATAGCATAAGATATCGTAAATAAGAATAAACTTTTTAGGAAAGGTATAAAACAAAAACACAATCCTTTTAAACATAATATTCAACATAATATGGAATGAATAAATCACCTAGTTCCATTTATACATTTACATAGATATTATATGAGTCGAATAGTCACATGTAATATTAATCACATAATGAGGAAATTCTTAATACTGGACATCATAACCATATAGTCAAGGCCTTGATCCAAGGAAATAAATGATCATACGATCAAGGACTCATTTCAAGACACTACTGTGTCTCATGAGACCTACCGATGAATCGATGAGCTATAGAAGGATGCAATCATCACTTACTACATCCAATTAATTTCTCATATGAAAAGGTTGAAACATTACATAAACTTTCGTATTAAAAATAGAATACAAAATGTTAATACTTTAACTATAAACCATTAATAGTATAAAAATATCACATCCATAGTCAAACCTATCACAAAACATTAAATACAGTGTGGAAGATTGTATCATAATAAATCAATCTCAATCAATCACAAAATCTAATAAAGGATTTTGACATAGATGAGGATAATCTATTAAATTCATTAAAACTCTTTGATAGAAATATCCATTTTTACATTAAAATTATTTTAAAGCCACACAATTATAAAAGAAAACATTTATTATCAAAATAAACTTGTAATATTTTAAGTAAATATTAAAAAATTTAAGGCATCAAAAAAGCGGAAAATAACCACACACCTCGTATAAGTTAAATAATATTTTTTCCATAATTTTTCAAAAAGGTCATAAAGTGCCTCATTTGGAAAATGTTGGAATGATTTATTTAAAAGTGTTTTATAAAAATTCAAACATGGGTAAAAATGAATTTAAACAATTTTCAATAATATTTTGAACTAAATTTAAAGAAACATGGACATGGATGTCAAAGATATCATACTAAATGCTTAGATATAAACAAACTCGGATAATAAAGAGATTGTGAAATTAGACCTTACAATGTACTTTCTTTTAGTATAGGGTGCATTAACCACATTTATAATTGTTAAATTATGTTATTAAATTATACCAAAACCATATCCATATTTATTCTATCATATATTATCCTCTTATATCGTTTTGTTAAAAAAATATTTTAGTATTACCACTGTTTTTTGTGTTAACTGCATCGATTTTCTATGCATGTTTTGTTGTGTAAGTAATGTTTGTAATACATAGGTTGTATTTATTAAATATAAATAATGATACCAATTTCATAAATATTATATTTAATCATATTATAAATTTTATTATCATTATTTAATTGTTAATGTGGAGAATGAATCTCACGACATCATGGAGACAGTAAGTCATACGTACGCAAGAGCGACGAAATCGTTTCCTTGATGGTGAAATGGTTTGGAATTGGATGGTATATTAATTTTAACGAATAATTATCATGTCATATTAATTATTCATATCCATTATATTCATAATTATACACATACAAATAAAGAAGTGCTGACTAAAAAATTACACAATGGTGTGGAGACGTTAAGTCGTACGTACAAAAGAATGGTGATATTATTAATCATAGGATGGACAAAAGAAGGAATATGGTTCTACCATAATTATAATAACATATAATAATGTATATTAAACTGAATTTATTAATTTATTATGGATACAACATAGGAATAGGAAGTAGAATAAGAAAAAAAAATTGAATGGAATTGGTAAAACAATTACATCTTCTTTGAGAATCTCCTTTTGATTTGAAAAAGGACTCTTTTGGATGACATTATGACCAATGTATGGACTATAGGATAAATTGAGGTATGTTTGGAGGAGAATTGGGTTGGGGTTTTTCAAGCCAATGGGATATAGTGGCGTGATTAAAAGAGAAGGAGATATTCCCTTTTATTGGAGAGGGGAGGAGCAATTTTAGAAACTCCAAAACTATTAAATTCTTTTAAATTGATATTCTGTTTCGAATATCCCCAAAGTGATTTATTTATAGTATAATATTAGTATGGGTATAAATAATTACCAAAAATGATTTTTAATCAAGTTTATGTCTCAAATGAAACCTTATCTTTTGGGTTTAACCCTTAGTTAAGGAGTTTAACTCTTATCGTGTCTACTAGTCTTTTTATAATATCGGGTTAATATAGTTACTAAAAAATTCAAAAAGATCCACAAATGGATAATTAATGAAATATTTAACACTATCATAGTTATTTTTCCTATCTTGAGTTTTTAGGAATTTTATTACATTTAATAAATTATTATTTATTTTAATGTATCATTTACGTCAATTTTGAGACTATTGAATATCTTTGTTTTACAAAATACTAGAAAATCATGATAAATTAAAACCAATACATTAAATATGTAACTAACATATATATTTTGTCTATAAAATCAGTATATGTCGTTAATTAATTCAAATTATATTTATTTCAATATTTTTAATATCATTTATTTGATATTTCTATTAATAAAATAATTTCTACATTATTATTGTGTCATCATTAATGGTAATTAAATAATATCTAAAAATTAAAAATATAATTATATGATTTATTTAATAATTTTATATTTATTGAGAATATTTATAATAGATATTATCTCTTAGAGATCTCTGTATTAATGTTATTATACTTATATAATAAATACGAGTGTGACATTTTGTTACATTCATAAATTTTAATAATAGTCATGTCATATACATAAAAAAGCGTCCATTAAATGAATAAATTTAGAAACATAGGTGATAAGTTCAGAATTTAGTCATCCAATAGTAATTTTACCAGTGTTAGGGTAATTTTATAATAATATTTTTAACTTTAATTACCTGATTTACCCTTAACCATGGTAATAAAAAATTACTAATGTTACTATTCATAATATCCAAAAAAATAAAAGTAATATATCCAAATAATTTGGATCCAATGATTCCAAATATGGAACATGTTTTCCAAATTTAAAACATAGAAGTTATAGTAATTAATTTAAATTTAATCCCCATTGACAAAACAAGAAAACGAGGGTTTCAAAAATAAAATCCATCAAAAGATTGACATGTGTTTATATATAATTTTAATGGAAAACTAATTTCAATGGAATAAATTATATTAAATGATAAAAAAATATTAAAATTATACTTTAAAACAAATTTAAAAGAGAATTTAACAATGTTAATAAATTACATGAAAAAGGAGTTTTGAAATAAAATGAAGTATTTTTTCACAATTTTTTAAAATATGAAAGTTATTCGAATAAACAAAAAAATTTACAAACTAAATTTTTTTGTCCCACATATAAATTATAAGTTTACTTTATATAATTTAATACACAAAAGTTTCAAATATTTTATTTAAAAAGGGTTCTCCATTAAAAGGTTTTAAAACATCATTTTTTTAAAAATAATTACTTTATTCAAAAAATTGAATATGTTATTATATTACAAATAAGAAAAAAATGAGATGAATATTGAAATTATATAGAATATATAAACATAAAAATGTGTATAATTATATTAATAATTTTTTTTAATGGCTAGTCATGGTGTGCTCGAACTCGGTGTTGCGTGCAATGCAAGCTATTGAATTATTTAAAAAGAAGCATAGCGTCGAAGCTTGGGGTGTTAAAATTTCCCTCCTTAAAATAATTTAATCCTAAAAATTTATAGAATATAAATTAATATAAATATTCAGTTGGTTCTTCATCATACATTCCTCAGGTTCCCACACTGCCTATTCCATTTTATGGTTTCTCCAAACAAATTTTACCAGACGAGTCACCCAATTTCTCAATAGTTGTTCTCTAGTGTCAAGAATATTGATAGGCACTTCACAGTAAGGTATATCGGGTTCCAGATGAATTTATTTGTAGGTGAGTACATGCGTTGGGTTTGTTATGTATTTCCTTAATAGTGATATGTTGAACAAATCATGAACATTGGAGAGACTTGGCAGCATTGTCAAACAGTAAGCTACAACTCCAATTTATTCAAGAATTTAAAAAGGTCTGATGTAACTGGGACTTAATTTAATTTTATTACCAAATCTAATAACACCATTCCATGGTGATACCTTCAAAAAAACAGGATCTCCCACTTGAAATTCCAAATCCTTCTGTGGGTTACAGGCATAGCTCTTTTTCCTACGTTGATCTGTTTTGATATGGGTCTGAATAGTCTTTACCTTTTCCATCATTTCATCAAAAAGTTATAGGTCTACAAGTTTTCTTTCACAAACATCATCCCAAAAAATCAGAGTACGACTTCACTTTCCTTATAATACTTCATATGGTTCTATCTGAATACTTTAATGGAAGCTATTGTTATAAGAAAATTCTACTAGAGGTAAATACTGATCCCACATACCATGAAAGTCATGTGAGAATGATCTTAACATGTATTCTATGGTTTGAATTTTCCTTTATGATTGTCCATTAGTTTGAGGGTGGTAGGAAATTCTCAATTGAAGATCAGTATCTAAGGAATTATGAAAACTTTTAGTAAATTGTGATGTAAAATGGGGATCATGATAAAAAAAATTGATAAGGGTACACCACGTTGTCTTACAACTTCATTAATATATAGTCTTTCTAAATGATCAAGTGGTAAATATACTCTTATAGAAAGAAAATATGATTATTTGGTAAGATGATCGATAATATCCCATATCACATCATTTCTTCTAGGAGTCATTGGTATCCTCATGATAATGTCAATCGTAATATCATCTAATTTCCACACATGTATATGAAGAGGTTTCATTACTCTTATAGGGTATTGTATTCCAGCATTAACCTATTGAAAAACCAAACATCTTGACACATTATCACCAATCTCCCTCTTCATGTTGTCCCACCAAAAATGTTCCTTCAAATCTCTATACATCATAGTTCCACTAGGGTGTATAGAGATAGTGGAGCTATGAACATCATCGAATAATTCCCTTTTTTATCTTAGGTATAGTGATAACACAATTCCTCTTCCCAAATTTCAAAATCTCATCTTCAAAAACAAAGTTGACCAATATCCCATCAATCACAACATTAAATTTCTTTTAAAAATCCTCATCATCAGATTGAGAATTTTGTATCCTTTATATTAAAGATGGTTTGGAAAAAATTTGGAAAAGTAGTGATGTTACACCTTCCATGATAATTCCCATATCCATGTTTACTAGATCCATGAACATAGGATCCTTTTTAACTCTTTTTTATAACTCCTTTGTCCTTTATTCTCAAAGAAACTTCCACCTTATTTTTCATCCCTTGGTGGTAGTGTATTATGCAATCATAATACTTGGGTAGCTTAATACATATCCTTTGACTCATTTTCAGTTCTTTCCATGAGAAAATATATTTAAAACTCTTTTGATCTGTATATATTTTATATATTTCACTATAGAGTTAGTGTATCCATATCTTCAAAGTATTTATTTCTAATTTTAACTGAAGATCATGAGTTGTGTAGTTTTGTTCATGGATTTTAAATTTCCTTGATGTATAAGAAATAAATCTATCATTATGCATAATGATACAACCATGTCCTTTCTTTAATGCATCACTATAAATCAAAAACCCATAATTTCCATATGGTAAAGTAGAGAGAGGAGAATTGACTAATATTCTCTTAAATTATTCATAACATTGTTCACACTCTTTTTTACAAATGAATTTAACCGCTTTATGTGTGATCTTGTTTAATAGGTTTTCCAATCGGGAAAAATTCTAGAAGAAACAATGATAATAACTTGCTAAACCAAAAAACTATATACCTCAGTTACGCTCGTTAGTGCTGGACATTAAACAAGAAATAGTGAGTATTCCATGTCCTAGAATAGTAATACATGCATGTGAGTTTGAGATTTCAGTGCTTACCTAACTTATGATGTCAAGAATAGTGGATTTTAATTATAATGTATTCATTCTCTAAATTAAAGTATTTTAATATACACTAAAAAATTAAAATATTTCAGAAAAATCCTAAAAATTCACCCTAACCATATTTTGACATATAGAATATAAAAATGAAATCCATTTTTAAAAAATGACCTTTTAATAAGATTAATTTAATATTTAATTAAAATCATAATATATTCAAAATAACAATTTTAAAACATTTATTTTCTTATTCCAAGATATAGGTATGTTATACTCCCACATGAATCTTACCTATATACTATCATAAGTACAGTTACTATTAATTAGGTTATGTCACTACTCATAAGGGTAACATTACTATTCATAAGGATGTGTTACTATTCATCAAAGATTATGTTGGTCTTATTAGACACCAAATAACTTACGGATCACGACCATGTTTGTTATATTTCCAAAATCAAAACACAGAAGTGAAAAAATTATGTTTAAAGGTCACATAGTACTTAGTAGTTCATTGGGTTGTGATTTCATGTGATTATATGACACATTATAAGAAAGGAATTTCCATTGATAAAACACTGGTTCGGTACACTCTTCCCTCCTTATAAAATTTTTCCCTTGAAATTTCGTTTTACATTCTAAGACATAAACAGGTGCAGATACCTTTCCTTCATTACCTTATCCAGTTCCCATGTTGCCTCTTCGTACTCGTGGTTCTGCCACATTGCATTACTAGGTGAGTATTCTTGTGATATATAACTTTTCTCTATGATCTATGATTTTCACTGGCTTCTCCTTATAATAAAGATCATCCTCCAACTGTACAACCTCTGAAGATAGTACATGTGAAGGATCTGTTATGTAATTGTTTAAGAGGGATACATGGAAGACAATATGTACTTTGGCCCTAGTAGGAAGAAGTGCTAGTCGATAGGCCACAACCCTGACAAGATCAAGAATCTAGAAGGGGAAGATGTACCTAGGACTTATCTTCCCTTTATTTCCAAAACTCATGAACTTCTTTCATGTAGATATGCGTAGAAATAACATGCCTCCAATTTTTAACTCATGGTCTCATCAACGATTGTCTGCATAACTATTTTATCAAATTTGGGATACCTTGATATGCTACTGAACGTTTTTCGACTTCTCCACCATTTCTTTAACCATTTCAGGTACTAGAGGCTTACACTCACTGACATCATCCCAACATTCCAGTGGTCTATATGTTTTCCCATAAAGGGCTTTATATGGTTCCATTTGGATTCTCGAGTGAAAACTGTTGTTGTTGGAGAATTAAAATAGTGTATGATGTTGGTACCATCCTCCATTAAATTCCATAGAACATTCTCTAAACATAACTTCCAATGTTGGAATATTTATCTTATACTGGCCATCAGTTTGAGGATGATAGGCCATACTGAAGTTCATTTCAGTGCTTAGAGCATGTTGGAGACTTTTCCAGAACATTGAGGTGAATCTCGGATCACGATCAGATACAATAGATATTAGTAACACATGCAGCCTTAAAACTTCTTTTATGTAAATCCATGCAAGTTTATCCAATGATAAATCCTCTCGAATTGCTATAAAGTGAGAATTATTTGTAAGACGACCCACAACGACCCATATTGAATTGTTTCCTTTAGATTTCCTTAGAAGTCTAGTGAAAAATTTCATAGGAATGTTCTCCCACTTCCATGCTAGTATGGGTAGTGGTTACATCATCCCCTTATAAATTTTCCTCTTAGCCTTCACTTTCTTACATGCCAGGAACTTTGATGTATATTCAATAATCTCTATTTCCTTATTTTCCCACCAAATTTTTTCTCATAGATCTTGATACATCTTCATGCTCTCTGGTTGAATATAGAAGGTTGAGATATGTGTTTCATTCAAAATATCCTTCTTTATATATGGATCAGATGATAAACATAATTGTGACCCAAATTTTACAACTCCTACATCATCAATAATAAACTCTGAGGATTTCCCATTCCTGATAGCTTCCACCCTTTTCAGAATTTCCACATCTTTTCTTTGAGCATCCTTTATTTTCACCATGAGGGATGGTTGAGTAATCATTTGAGAAAGGATTGATGATGTTTCCCCCTTAATGATTCCCATGTCCGTCCCTTATAAATCTAAGACTATAGGATCCTTTTAAATTATCATCATTGATAAAGATGCAGGATCCTTTCTACTTAGAGCAGCAGTCACCATATTTTCCTTACTAGGATGGTAGTGGATTGAGAAGTCATAATACATGATGAGATCTATCCATATTCATTGGCACATATTAATCTCTTTCTGTATGAATATATATTTTATACTCTTGTGATCGATATATATCTTAAACTTCTCCCCATAGAGATAATGCCCCTATATTTTCAATGCAAAGATAAAATTCACCAACTCCACATCATACATGGGATTGTTTTGCACATATATTTTCATATGCCTTGAGGCATAGGCTATCACTGTATCATTTTTCATTAGCACACAACCTAAACCCTTCTTTGAATCGTCACTTTACACCACAAAGAGTTATCCACTTGTTGGGAGTGTGAGTACTGGAGCAATTATAAGCCTTTGTCTCAACTCCTTGAAATAATCTTCAGAGTCCTATGTCAAGAAAAACTTTACTCCCATCCATTTCAGCATGGTCATTAGGTTTTCAAATCATGAAACGTTCTTAAAAAATTTCCGATAATACCCAGATAGACCCAAAAAGCTGTGGATATTTGTTACAGATGTTGGTTCGGGCCACTCTTCAATTGCCTTTGTCTTGTAAGGGTCCACAGATATCCCTTTACCCATGATAACATTCCCCAAGAATGATAAATCCTCCATCCAGAACTCATATATACTGTACTTTTCATATATCTTCTCCCTTCACAAATTATTTAATACATTATTCAAATGATCATAATGTCCCTCCCTTCTCTTACAGTATATCATAATATAGTCAGTAAAGACTACCACAAATTTGTCGAGGTAATATCTAAAGACTCTATTCAATAAATCAATGAAAATTGATGGAGTATTAGAGAGTCTAAAAGGAATCACAATGAACTCATAGTGAACATACCTTGTTCGAAAGTCAGTCTTTGGAATATCTTCCTTCCTCACTTTTAATTGGTGATATCCTGACCGAAGGTCCACCTTAGATAAATAACAGGCCCACAAAATCTGATCGAACAAGTCATCTATCTGAGGAAGGGGTTACTTGTTCTTTATCATGATTTTATTAAGCTCACTATAATCAATGAAAAGGCACATTGATCCATCATACTTCTTGAATAAGAGGATTGGAGCACCCCATGTTGAAGCACTAGGGTAAATAAAACCCTTCTCCAGATTATTCTATAACTACTTCTTTAGCTCTCCCAGCAATACGGTGGCCATTATGTATGGCGTCTTTAATATAGGTAGAGATCTAGGAATAAGTTCAATTGATAACTCAACCTCTTGTTTAGGAGGAATACAACACAAATCTTCAGGGAGTACATCAGTGTAATATCTCACGATGGGTATGCCTTCAAGAATGAATCTCCCATTTGTCTCAATCATTTAGGCTTGATATGCTTGCTCATAAGGAAGAAATATCCACTATTGCGATGATTATTCTAAAGAAGATTCATCTTCTTCCTTACAGTTGTAAATAATTGGAGGATGACTCAGGATGTGAAGTGTGATCTCCATTTCCTGACAGTTGATATTGGCTTGGTATAAATATTTTCAATCCATTACCATGATAGCATCAAACCCTACTAAAGGAAGTATGATAAGAGTTTTTGGGATGTTCCGTCCACAAACTTTAACTAGGGAGGAGTTATAAACCTTGGACGCAATAATTTCCCCATTAGTTGTTCTAACATATAACTTGTCCTCCAAATTTTGAAGTGGTGTTTGAATAGTTCTACTAAACATGGAAGATATAAAAGAATGCATAGAACCAGAATGAAATAATATGTTCTCTGTTATTGAATGAATAACTAGCATACCTATCACAACATAATTGTTTGGATCTACCTCAGAAGTAGTGATAGAATAATCCATTTCTTGTTGACTTGAAGGTTGTTGTTGATTTCATCTGAAAACCCTTGTCTTAGGGAAATTGTTTTCATAATTCCCATGATTGTTACAGTTGTAACACTACACCATTGGATGAATGTTGATCTGAACCTTCCTTTCTTCTTCCACATTAGTGGTATTTTTCATATCCCTTCAACAGTTCTTGGCCAGATGTCCCAGATGTCCCCATTTGAAGTAATTTCTAGTTCCTTTTAGATAGTTCCCAAGATGAATCTTCCCACAACTTTTACAAGTGGTATATTCAGGCTTCTTTCCATCATGGTATTTTTTTGTTCATCCACCCATGTTGTTCTCTATTTTTCTCTTCTTGTCACTGGGCCCATGAGACCACTGAGAGTCTCTAATATACATTTCAACCATGAGGGAACAACTAATAGTCTCCTCATATCTTTCAAATTCTTGAATCACCAACACCTTCTTTATACTCATCTTTAGCCCACTAATGAAGAGATCCACCTTGATTTTCATGTTTATGAAAAATATAGAGGTGTACCTTGTAAACCTTGGAAGGTTTTCCTCATATGCCCTGATGGACTCATCTTCCTTCTTCTTAAGAATGAGGAACTCACTTTCCATCTTGAGTTGGAGGGTTTGAGGAAAATATTTATTGAAAAAAAATCCCCTTGAATTCCTCCCAATCTAAGTAATCAATTTCCTCTTCAGACTTTGTATTCTTGATCAGTTTCCACCACTGATCAGCTTCCCCTTCAAAATGATAGACTGCCTGTACAAATTTCTCTTCTTCCAAGCACTAGAATACAGAGAATATCTTTTCAATGGAGTTAATCCACTGTTCCATAAGGAGGGGATCAGAAGATCCACTAAACATGGGAGGGATTTTCCGCATGAAGGATTCTATGGAAACTTTCTATTTCCTTGGAGGAGGTAATTCCACATGATTCATGTTATTATTCATAACTTGAACTAGCTTATAAAGTAAAGTCATGAATTTTTTATCAACTCTTCCCATCATATAAGGCATTTCACTGGAGAATTCTCCACATTTCCTATCACATTGGTTGTTGGAACGTGTTCTTATATTTCCATCCATTAACTAAGAAAATAAACATACAATTAGAGGGATTTAATACATAGTTATTGAACATAAAAAGGAAACCTTTGAACATAAAAGGATAAACTTGTAGAGGAGAAGTATATCCTAACATTTGGTTCGATAGGTTTAAATCTAGGTTATCCTTGATCTATTTGTTAACTTATATTCTTATGGGATCTTTTTTTATTCCCTTTATATTTGTTTCTACTAAGATTATGAATTTACCAAAGAATATCCCATCGGAGTGTCAAACCAAGAGTTCAAAAAGGACCGTTGTCATGTACCCGGATACCCGGGGTCAAGCTCGAAACTACTTTTTGGAGTTTTCACCCCTAGGTACATATGTTCCAGAGCTGTCTCTACCTGTTTGTATCAAGACATGGATCTATTTTCTTGATAAACCAATTACTCTATAATTACCAAAATTTAGGGATGTTTTCATATACTTCATATCATCCTTAAGGTTCTTACTAAAGTGCACTATTCCTAGTCATGAAAAATATCTATACCATCCTATGATACCAACTATAGTGACCTTATTCTTTTACATATAACATTACATGATTATAATCTTAATTATACATTTGAGTACAAGACAAGGATTATAAAGTCTAGTGTCTTGGATGACTAGGTAAATAATCAAACATTATAAAAACAACTTTTTATTTAAACTCCATTATGATCTCTTATCTTCCATTGTTCTCATACATGAGTATAGGATAACATGGGGATATCATGAACAAAGGGATGAGCTAAAATCCTAGTAATGGAATAACTATAAGAACAAAGCATTAGAACATGGGATAGAAGGCATGATAGGATGATATTAAAAGGAATGTAACATATCATAACATATAAACATGAGATCATTTAAATATGGAATCATAGAAATGTGGTAGAAAAATAAAACATGAATTTAGTATGATTCAAGGATAACCTCCAAGACTGTTTCCCGTAGAAGAACAAGCCAAGGCTAACCGCCACGACCGTCACACATAACATCTCATGAGACTCAACTTTACCCAATTAATTGGAGTTCTATTTGGGCACACCCATCTTACATTTCATGAATATTTTTCCACATAAATAATCATAAATAATCAATCTTACTTGAACATAAGGGTTACCCATTAATATAATTGGGCAACACAATCCTGACATAAAGCATAACCAATGGGAATATCAAATAAGTATCCATGAAAGAAAGGAATTCGAAAATAAATGGATTTTAATAAGGTATAATAGGCATATATAATGGTAAGTGGTGTCAAAAAGTGGTTACAACATGTTAGTAATGTATTTGAGAAATTATATCATTTAAAACATTTTTGTGTGGTTTTAAAGAAAATACTATAGAGATTTCAAAATAGAAAAGGGAACAATATTTTATATAAAAACAAAAGTGAAACAAGAAAGGATTTCATTATAAAAATAATGATTTTATAAGGAAAATTGTAGCTTAAAACATTGGATAGAGTGCGCTTGAAATTGGGTAATAATTTGGGAAGCTCTCTTAAAACGATTTTTCTTATTGGGAAGTATCGAGGAGGGATTCACTTAAAATCATTTATATCCCTGAAAGAGAATGAGGGTTGGTTCTGTTAGAACCATGGTCATCTATGCATGAATTGGAGTATGGTTTGTGTTTGTTGTAAATCCTCAGAGGAAGTTCATAATGTGTTCCAACAAAGTTATCATACATGTCAAGCAGATTACAGTATTGAAGGTGGCGTTGTTTTCAAGTGTTTTCCAAAATTTTGGGGCAGAAAATCGACAAATGGAGAAATGTGTTTTTGGAAAAGAGACTTGCACACCATGTAATTGAAGGAGGGGGAACTTGCGTGCCTAGTGTTTTAAAATATTAGAAAATTAAAAAATGGAAAAGGGATAAGGGCCATGCAAGTATTGGTTGGGTCACGCATGTGAGTTACGCGACAGAGGCTAGGGGAGATGACCTGCACGCCGGAACCTACATGCCGAGAGGATACTTGCACACCACCACGCAAGGGTTCCAGTTTGCCTATAAATAGAGGACCACCCCTCCTCATTCGTAATGAAGTTCAAGACTTAGAGATTTTTCAATCTCTCATCATGAAAGTGGTTGAGTCGTGCAAGTGGTTGTTGGGTCGCGCAAGTAGGGGTTGTGCACCAGTTGTTGGATGCGCGACCAAGATAGTTTGGGAGTTAAAGGCACAAAGTCATGAAAGTTTGGAGTTGAAAGAGGTAGTGTCACTCAAGTGGGTTGGTGTCTCCTGCACGCTGAATTTGTACTGCATAAGTGACTTGTGCGCCGTTCTTGAAACTTGAGCGCCGGTCTTGGAGAAGCGCACTAGGAGAGGTTCGAGTAAGCCGATCTTTTTGGAGCTGCATGAAAGCTGGAAGATTTCCTGATACGTACGGTGAAAAGTGAGATTAGTCTATGAGTGAAAAGTATACTTCAACAGTGCATGTACATAAAAACAGATGATGCATTATCTTTCAATGATGAAGATACCTTCACGTTTATAAACTGAGTGGGACTTCACTAAAGACAGTGAGCTAGAGGAGTCAATGAGAGTGACCTGAGGGAAGCAGTGAGCTATCCCTAAATCTTTGTAAAGGAAGTGAGCCTGGGACAGAGTGACTGTGTCCAAACCTTTATAATCCAGAGCTATTGAAGTTTAGTGTAATTTGGTATGACCGACAACTTGTCGGCGTATTCTCTTTGGACATAGCCCTTAGTGGCGAACCAAGTAAAAAGTGTTGTGTTTTCTCTCTGCATGTGAATGTTTTCTTTCTATTCATATCCATCATACATGTTTAAAAAGTTCCTACCAATGTGGGAACAAGATCCATCACTTTAAAAGAAAAATTTGACAGCCTGATTCACCCCTCCCCTCTCAGGATGTCCCGGGGTCCTAAAAGTGGTATCAGAGGGTAAAGGTTGCTGGTGTAGAATCTATCCTTTGTCGTCATGGAGAATGAAGTAAATATTGGGGGAGTCCCTCTCTTCTATGGAAGTAATTTCCAGATCTGGAAGAACAGATTGAGATATCATTTAAGATCTCTAGGAATAGAAGTCCTATTTGCTACTGTGCAAGTAATACATGTTACTGATCCTACAGGTCTGGCTATGACTGATACAGACATGAAAGTTCTTGATTTAGATTCTAAAGCTTAGAGTTCTATCACTATAGCTATTTCTGATCAAATTTATCTAAAGGTGATGAGTTTCACCTCAGCAAAGTTGATGTGGGATAAACTTGAAAATATCTATGAAGGAGACAACAAAGTGAAAGAGGAAAAAATTCAAGTCTTGCACAACATGTTTGATGATATAAAGATGCATCCTGATGAGAATGCAGATTCATTCTTCAATTGAATCACTGAAGTAGTGGGATAAATTCGAGGGCCTGGAGAGGAAATCAATGACATTGATATCGTAAAGAAAATCTTGCGAAGACTTCCACCTATATACAATGAAATGGTTTCATCCCTTGAATAAAGAGATATATCTAAACTATCTCTATATGATCTTCTAAGTAGTCTACTGGCATATGAGATGAGAGTCAAACCTGAAGAAGCTACGACTTGTGTTAGCAAGGAAATGGAATTCAAAGCCATGGAAAAACTGAAACTTTCTGAAAATAGTGGTGATGAAGATGATGAGGAAAAAGAAATTACTTCTCCTATTTCCAATAGGCTGAAGAAGGGAAAAAGTAAATTTAAAGGTAAGTTACCTCTGGCATGATTTCGCAGTGGAAGAGTTGGGCACATTGCCTCTCAGTACCAAAGAAAGTTCAATGATGAAGAAAGTGAATCAGAAGATATTGAGACGCCTTTGAAAAGTTTTTTCAATAAGGGTGACTTCAAATCTGGAAAGAAGATACAGAAGAATAGTTTTTTTTGTGAAGAGGAAATAGGATGATATTGAATTCTATGAAGAAGAAGAACCCAAATTTAAAACTGGAGACCATGCTTCCATGATGGCTACCATTGAAAAGCTATAACCCTATATCAACAAAGACAGAGACAATCATATGACTGATAATTGCGATCCCAAGTTGAAAATTAAGGATTCCTTTTAAAAGATTGAGGAAAAATGCAATAAATGTAGTAAGTGGAAAGAAATGGTGAATGAATCATAAGAATATGTGGATGAGATTGAAGCTGAAATTGAACGACTAGAACAACTAGTGAGAGATCAATCTTAAATCCTTGAAAGCACACACGACATTGCAGAATTGAAGCTTAGAATTAATGAACAAGAAAAGGTGGTACATGATCATACATCCAGACTAGAAGATAATTCCAAGACAGCTGAGGGTCTTGAGGAAGAAGTTGTTACTCTTAGAAGAAAACTTGAGTGTCGATCAACCACAAATGTGGGTAAGAAGAAACTTATTTTGGGAATATTATCAGATGCAGGGTTATTGGAAAGAGAAAAGAGTGGATCAGATGGGGTTGGAAAAATCTTGAGTGATCAAAGACCCTCATGCATGGGAAATAGTGGAATTGGATGTGAAGCTGAGCCTTCAACTGCTGGAAGTGAAGGGAGCCAAAAAAAGATAAGATGAAAGTTGGACATGTTGAAATGTTTCCTGAAGTGATGAAAAAGAAACCCTCAATCCAAACTAAAAGAAAAACTGAAGATTATACTCAAACTTTTATAAATAACAGGCAGTCTAACCATTCTCCCAAGGAAGAAGGAAAGAGGATAAATTTAAGTGAGAAGATATTTCCCCTCATGAAGTGTCAATTCTGTGGCAATCTGGTTCATACCATGTTATACTGCGAAGAGTTAAGAAGCTACTTGAATGGGGAAGATCTGGGAAGTCAACAAAGGAGACCGATTTCATATCCTCTATCTTATAGAAGAAATAGATTCTATGGTTACTACTTTCATTGTTCTAATTTTGGCTATAAAGATATGTATTGTAGGAAGAGGTACGACAGGAGAAACTCTTAAAACTCTCAGAGATGGGCCAGTTTTCAACCTCCTGATGGTGTTGTTCTCACAAACAGTTTCTCTCCTCTGGAAGAAGATTATGGGTATGAAGAATCAGATTTTGTGGAGGAAAGTGTTAGAATGCCATTAGTATCCTGTACTCAATTGAACATCTCATGGAAATAAAATAAGAAGTTCGAGAAATCCAATATTACAGAAGTAACCCTCAAAGCTACAACGAGTAGAAGCACCTGGATTCATGATAGTGGATGCTCTTCCCATATGATGGGAAATGATGACCTTTTTAAGAACATTAAAAAGAAGGTTGATGGAACAGTAAGGTTTGGTAACGATGGTGCTTTCAAGATTAAAGGCAGTGAGAATACTGCTCTCGCCAATAGAGAGATAAAGAAGACTGATGTTATCTATGTGGACAGTCTACGTCACAATCTCCTTAGTGTGAGTCAACTCTAGGACTCAGGGATCATAGTAACTTTCAATAAAAAAGGCTGCACTATAAAGGGGAAAACATGGAATTCTCTTATGAAAGGTTGTAGAACATATAGAAAGTTATATCAAGTCGACAGAAAAGTGAACTCCTGCTATTTGTCTGTTGAAGAAGAAAACAATTTGTGGCATCGAAGGCTGGGGAACATTAACCAAGAAGACATGGAAAGTATATCTAAGCTGAAGATAGTCATGGATATCCCCATTTTGAAATGTGAATGGGAAAAATCTTTTGATGCTTGCATTCGTGGGAAGTTGGTCTGTAGTTCATATCATCCAAAGAAGAAAAGGGAATCACATCTTCTTGATCTCATTCATACAGACGTATGTGGCCCAGTAAATGTTGCTGGAAATCATGGAGAAAGGTAATTCATCCTTTTCAAATATGATTACAACCGAATGGCATGTGTAATGGTTATACATAGGAAACGACATGTGCTTGACTGCATGAAAACGTATCGTCGGATCGCTGAGAATGATACTGGATGGACAATCAAAGTGTTGCGATCAGACAATGGAGGGGAATACACATCCATTTAATTTGAAAACTATCTGGAGAAGCATGGGATACAACATGAGGTAGTTTCTATGAGAGCTCCACAACAAAATGGAGTTGTTGATCGCAGAAATCGACTGGTTAAAAATATGGCCAGGACTATGCTGATTGAGAGTGGTATCTCTCGCCATTACAGGAAGGAGGTTGTTGAAGCTGCAGTGCACATTCAGAATCGAATAGGGCTTTATATGGGAGAAATGAAGACACCATATAAATTATGGCATGGAAGGAATCCTTCGTTGAAATACTTTCGTGTTTTCAAAAGAAAATGTTTCATTCGGAACAAAGAAGGAAATCAAGGGAAGTTTGGTGACAATGCTGATGAAGGAATATTTCTTGGGTATCCAATGAACAGAAAAGTCTGCAAGTGTTTCAACAAGAAATTAGGATGGATTGTGGTAAGCATCGATGTTAAGATAATTAAATAGAAAACCATAAATTCTTCAAGGATGTAATATGCTGATGTGATAGAAAGTGAAGAAGAAAGTGAACACAGTGAAAATACAAATACAAAAATAGAGGAAGCTGTACAAAACACTCAACAATCACATGATGATGTTGACTCAGAAGAAGAATATGATGAAGAAAATGTGGATGGAGAGAATGAAACTAAACTATACATGAGAAATCATAGAGCTGAGATTGATCCATCTAACATAATTGGGGACATGAGTTCACCCCGTCAAACAAGAAGGATGAGGAATAATGCAGAATATGCATTTCTGTCAGTTGTGGAGCCATCCTCATCTGAAGAAGCTGCAAAATATTAATCTTGGGTGAAGGCAATGAATGAAGATCTAGATCAGATTGAAAAGAATCAGACATGGGATCTTGTCTAGAGACCCGAAGGTCACAATGTGATTGGTAAAAAATGGATCTTCAATAACAAGTTTTATGATCATGGAAGTGTTATCAGAAACAATGCTCAACTGGTATGTAAGGGGTATTCCCAGATTGAAGGTGTTGATGTTGAAGAAACTTTTTCTCCAGTGTCTAGACTGGAGTCAATCAGAATTTTCCTTGCCATGGAACTCCAAAGAGGATATAAACTATATCAAATGGATGTCAGGACAACATTCTTGAATGGTATACTAAAAGAAGAAGTCTACATTGAACAACCAGTGGGTTTTGTTCCTGGTACTAATGAGACAAAGGTCTGCAAACTGAAGAAAGCCCTATATGGTTTGAATCAGGCACCACGAGCATGGTATTCCTGCCTGGACTCATATATCAAGAAGCTATAGTTCAAAAGAGGAGGAGTGGATCACAATCTATCTGTGAAGAATTATCCGAAAGATAAATTCATGGTTCTAGTCTACGTTGATGATATCATATTTGGTGGCAGTAGGAATCAATCAGTGGATGAAATTTCCAATCATATTAAATCATAATTTGAAATGTCTATGATTGGGGAGATCACATATTTCTTGTGGCTACAGGTGATTCAAAAGAAGTATTACACTTTCATTTCTCCGGAAAAGTATGCAAGGGAGCTTCTGAAGAAGTTTAATATGCAAGACTCCAAACCAATGTCAACTCCGATTGTAGTTGGAACTAAACTTGGAAAGCATGAGGATGGGGCCTCTGTTGATCCCACCATGTATAAGAGGATCATTGGGATCCTACTGTACCTGACAGCAACACAGCCAGATATTGTCTTTGCCACATGTCTTGCAGCCCGCTTTCAGATTAATCCAAAGGAGGAATATATGGCGGTGGTAAAAAGAATCATGAGGTACATTCAAGGTGAACACAACTTTGGGTTATATTTTTATGCAGGCAGGGATAGTGAATAATTAGATTTTTCTGATGCGGATTGGGCTGGGGATGTTGTAGAAATAAATTCCACCTATGGTGGAGCCTTCTATATTGGGAAGAAATGTGTTGTCTAGTTAATCAAGAAACAAGAAAGTACTTATCTTAGTACTGCTGAAGCTGAGTATATATCTTCCACAAAGGCATGTACTCAACTGCTATGGATGAAGAAACAACTAACAGAAATTGGTGATGAGGTGAATCAACCAATGGTAATTTTCTGTGATAACAAGAGCATAATTTATCTTAGGAAGAATAATGTTCAGCATTCCCATACAAATCATATTGAAATCAGGTATCACTTTTTCAAAGAAAAAGTTGAGCAAGGGGTGATTAGAATGGATCATCTGGGAACTGATGAGCAAGTGGCTGATATCCTGACCAAGCCACTGCCAGCAGCTGTGTTTGAGAAGCATCGGTTGAACCTCGGTGTTCAACACCCTCCCAGTGCATAAGGAGGTTGCACAATACCCCACTCCCAGATTATGATAAGTGTTTTTATCTGTTAATGGATGTGATATAGGTTTGTGGGGGAGATTCTATCCAGGGGGAGTATGGTTTGCGTTGAACAACGAACAAATTATCGGTCTTTGGGTTTATTGTCATTGGGGAGAAAGGAATAAATTCAGGCATGATCTGGCATATTAGTCATGTAATGCTTCTGTGACACGATGAGAATTTAGTGTCAGTGATAGGATGAGAAGGATGAGAAGGAATCCATTGAACATGTAATGCTTCGTGGGCGTCATTGAGAATTCAAAAACACTGGAACCCAATTCAATCTTCCTCTCTTGTTTTATACACTGTGCATTTCTCACGTAGACTTAGAGTGTTGGATGAGTTTATTCTTGTGTTTTTTGGTTTACATATGGATGGGGATCTATGGAATTTATCTTCTGATTTCCGACAAACCCAAAGGGGGAGATTGTTGGAACCATGGTCATCTATGCATGAATTGGAGTATGGTTTGTGTTTGTTGTCAATCTTCAGAGGAAGTTCAGAATGTCTGCCAGCAAAGTGCTCATACAGGTCAAGAAGATTACAATATTGAAGGGGGCACCATTTTCCAGTGTTTTCCAGATTTTTGGGACTGAAAATCGACAAATGGAGAAAAGTGTTTTTGGCAATGAGACTTGTGTGTCGTGTACTTGAAGGAGAGGGAACTTGCACGCCTATTGTTTTTCAATATTATAACATGGAAAAAAGTCAAATGGATAAGGGTCACGCATGTATTGGTTGGGTCGCGCAAGTGAGTTGCGCGATAGAGGCTAGGGGAGATGAGCTGCACACCAGAACTTGCGCACTGAGAGGATACTTGCGTGCCACTGCGCAGGGGGTCCAGTTTTCCTATAAATAGAGGACCACCCCTCCTCATTCGTAATGAAGTTCAAGACTTAGATATTTTTCGAGCTCTCATAGAGCAAGTGGTTGAGTCACGCAAGTGGTTGTTGGGTCATGCAAGTAGGGGTTGCGCGCCGGTTGTTGGCTACATGACCAAGACCGTTTGGTAGTTAAAGGCGCAATGTCGTGCAAGTTTGGAGTTGAAAGAGGCAGTGTCGTGCCAGTGGTTTGGTGTCACCTGCACACCGAATTTTTATCGCGCAAGTGACTTGCGCACCGTTCTTGGAACTTGCGCGCCGGTCTTGGAGAAGTGCGCCAGGTGAGGTTGGAGTACGCCAGTCTTTTTGGAGCTGCACGAAAGCTGGAATATTGCCCTATACGTACGGTGAAACATGAGAATAGTCTATGAGTTAAAGTTGGACTTCAAGAGTGCATCTACAAACAAACAGAGGATGCATTCTCTTGCAATGATGAAGAGACCTTCACGTCTATAAACTGAGTGGGACTTCACCAAAGGTAGTGATCTAGGGTGAGTCAATGGGAGTGACCCGAGGGAAGAAGTGAGCTATCCCTGAAACTTTGTAAAGGAAGTGATCCTGGGACATAGTGACTGTGGCCGAACATTTTTAATCCATAGCTAGTGAAGTTTAGTGGAATTTGGTACAACCAAAAACTTTTCAGCATTGGCTCCTTGGACATAGCCCTTAGTGGTGAACCAATTAAAAAGTGTTGCATCGTCTCTCTACATCTGAATGATTTCTTTCTATTCATATCCATAATACAGGTTTAACAAGTTCCTACCAACGTGGGAATAAGATCCATCACTTTAAATGAAAAATTTGACACCCTGATTCCCCCCTCCTCTCTCAGGGTGTCCTGGGGTCCTACAGGTTCTTGAAACAAGATTTTGGAGAATACAAATAGAATTTATTAGTTTTACATAAAAATAAAAGACAACTTTATTTGGTTAAAAATAAATATAGATCAACCTGAAGTAAAAAAGGTAGTTTGGGTAGAATTCCTTACGGATTAATGGTATGGTATCAGGTGTAGTTAAGAGGGATTAATGAGAGAGAAAGGAGTTTATCATAACATATACATCATGAGGGAAGTATGGGGGGGTGAAAAATCATACCCCATCATTATTTATTACACATAAAATGAAATAGCATAGAGGATAATCTTGAATAAAACTGTAGTGGAGAGGACCCCTTACCGTAAGTCCGATGGTGATCATCTCTTGAAATTAATGACCTGAAAAATAAAATTAGGTTTATTAATTAATAATTCCAGAACCTATTATATATTTAAAATACTTATTATAATCCTTTTATGTTCATTTATAACCATTTGGATTGGTTAAGAGGTTCAATTTCATTGTTTGGGATTGTTCACTTGCTTAGTTTTAATGATGAATTCATTTTTGGATAAGCATGTATGATGAATGTGGTTATCCAAAATTGAAGTTATATTTTATTATTGAACATATATAAGGTTACATGGTTGAAAACATAATTTGGTTACTTAATGTTATGTTGAATAATTATATAAAACTTTAGTGACATCCTTTTTGGTTAATTGGCGGGTTTTTACCAAAAAGAGATCATTTTATTTTATAAAACAAAAACATGTGTAAAAAAGGATAAAAAACCCTAGATGAGGCATCATAAATATATTAGGGTTTGGCTCAACCATAAAAATGGTTTCATGACCATAAATTAATACAGTAATGGAAATTGATAAGTCATCGTCCTTGATTGTGCTAAATTAACACATCTCAAACGATGTTTTCATTTCTTTCAAATAAAATATTGGGAAAGGAGAGAAGATAATGAATTATCCCATTATAATAATTGAATTATAGTACATGTATTTTATCAGAGTTATCATACCATTTGGGTGAATGTAGGGGAGGAAATAAACAAGAAAAGAAAATAACTTAAAAGAAATAAAATAATTAGAAAGAGGAATTTACCTCTTGAGTTTACCTCCTTTGAGAGCCTCTTAAGGGGAGTGGATTTTGTATATTGAAGAGACTATGGGATGTTGAAGGTGGGTAAGGATCTTGGGAAGATATTTGGGAAGAATATTGGCAAGGAAAAAGGCTTTAGAGGAGTGAAGAGAAGAGGTAATGATGGGTGGTATTTGTAGTGGAGGGGAGGAGGGTTTTCATAATATTATAATCATTAATTTATTATTTCTATACAAGATAAGAAATAATTGGTATTCCATGACCTAGAATAGTAATAAATTCATGTGAGTTTGAGATTTGGGTGCGTATAACACATTTTTTTTTCAGTAATAGTAGTCTTAAATTATAATGTATTTATACGGTAAATTGATGTATTTTTCTATTCACCAAAAAATTTAAGTATTTCAGTAAAATATCCAAAATTAACCCGAACCATTTTTAAACATGTATAATAAAAAAATAAAACCCATTTCTCAAAAATAATTTTCTAAATATGTTTAATTTAATATTTAATTAGAATCATACTTTATTTGAAATAACAATTTTAAAACATTTATTTTCTTATTCCAAGATATAGGTGTATTGTACCCCCACTTGAATCTTATTTATAAACTATCATAAGTAAAGTTACTATTCATTAGTGTATTTCACTATTCATAAGGGTATCATTACTATTCATAAGGGTATATTACTATTCACAAAAAAAATTAAGTTGGTCAAATTAGACTCAAAATAACTTACTGATCGCAACCGTGTATGTCAGATTTTCAAAATTCAAAACACATGAGTGACAAACTTATGTTTAAAGGTCCCATAGTACTTAGTAGTTCATTGTGTTGTGTTTTTATGTGATTATATGACATATTATAAAAAGTAATTTCTAATGATATATCATTGGGCCGTTTGACCTAGGGATAGAGAAGAGGAATCCCTGAAAAAAGAATAAGCAAAACCCTAGATTATATGAGGAATCAAGGATAGAAAACACTTACATGAAGAAGTGAAGAGGAATGGCACCAAATATGGCACAAAAAAGGATATCCAAGGGAGGTGGAAGGATGGAGAGGTGTGCCTAGGGTGAAAAATCCTAAGGGAGGAGAGAAATGTGGTGCTTTGTGTGTCAAACCTGAGAGGAGAGAGAAATTTTAATGTGTTGGAAGATCTACAGGGTTTGGGAAACTATGCGGTAACCATGCAGACCATTTTATCCGAATAGAGGCATATTCACGATTAATTAGGCTAATATGCACGACCATGCAGAGGCCATGTGGTAGGTTTTGCCACTTACCACATGGTTTTCGGTGTGGGTGCAAAGTTACTACTAATCGTGCACCAACCATGTGTAGGGTCCTGCCCACCCAATTATTTCCTATTTTCCTCCAAAACTAAAAGGGAAGACACGAGAAAAAGATAGAAAACAAATAAAATAGAATAATACCTGAATAATAGATCTTGGATGTGACAATTCTCTCAACCATTAGAATACTCTTCCCTCATAAAGTTAACCTGATGCACGATTAGAAAATAAAAAATGGGTAATCTTGCTCGACCTAAGCCTTATCCTCCCAAGTCTCATATGTGTCACCCCTATGATACCAAAGGAAATGGACCAATGGAATTTAATTCCCATGAATCTCCTTATCTTGGGAATGTACTATCTTTATTTATCATTCAAACAATGAAAAATAAGGTTCTATCTCCATCTCTTCCCAATTTAACATAAGATATGAGTTCAGAATATAATTATTCCGTTGGAAAAAAAGGAACATGTCATAAATTGATGTCAACTAAGAAGTCAAATCCAATCAGTATGCCACCTTAAAAATTTTCTCGATCATTTTGATGGTCCTGACATACCATGGCATTAGCTTTCTATGATTTCCCAAATGACGGTGGCCCAAGAAAGGGGTCACCTTCAAAAATACCTAATCGCCCAAAGAAAACTAAAGTTCCTGACACCTTTGATCCGTATAAGATTTCTGGTGACACTAGGATGTCAATAACCATTGTATGAAAAACTTGAAATTCTCATATGTATCTTTCAAAAGACATGGTCTCACAAGTGAGGTATCATCGACCTCATCCTATCATAGAGGAGATGGAAAAGACTGACCATAAAGCACCTCAAAATGATCAATTAGAATGGATTATTGGTAACTGTTATTATAAGAAAATTCAGGAAATCCCAAATGTCTATGCCATGAAACTCTGAAGTTTAAGATGCATATATAGAGTATGTCTTCGAGAATCTAATTTTTCCGCTCTGTATGACCATCCATTTGAGGATGATATGGCGAAGTCATTTTACTCTATGAACCAAATTCTCTTTGAAAGCATTCCCAAAATAGAGAGGTGAAGCAATGGTCTCTGTTAGAAACAATCACTAATGGAACACCATGAAGCCTAACCACTTCATGAATAGACAATTGTCCCAACTTGTCCACATTCCCTAAATCAAGGATTAGAATGAAGTGGGATGATTTGGTCAAGTGGTCAATCAATACCCATATGGAATTCCTTCCTTGAGATGTGCGAGGTTAGTCAATAATGAAGTCCATGGAGACCTCATCCCACTTCCAGGTCAGAATGGGCAATGGCTGGAGAAAACTAGAGGGCCTTTGATACTCTTCTTTCACTTGATGATAAGAATAGTATCTTGATACAATGTCAGCTATGTCCCATATCATACCTGACCACTAGAATCACCAACGAACATCATAATACATCTTCATAGAACCAAGATAAATGAACAACTGAGACTGGTGGCTATCCTGCATCACCACCTTCCTTTGAGATAACGACACCATGAACTAGACCTTGAAACATATAGTTCCCTTGGGAGACAATGACTAATCATAGGACATATCCCACCATGAAGAAATTATATAAACTGGTAACACAAATCATCACCAGGTTGTTCCTGCTGAACTAGATCCTAAAGAGAAGGATCCAACTACACACTCGCTTGAAAGTAACCTCCACAATACTCCTTGGTCTCTAAGTGCACATGGGAAAAGATATCCATAAAGGTCCACTCAACACTGGAATTCCACAATTCCTAGACTAGCAGTTTCTTACTCAATGTATTAGCCACAACATTACCCTTTCTCAGCGAATAGAAAATATCAAAGTCAAACCCCTACAGATCATTGATCCAATGGTGCTGACTCGGATTGATATCCTTCTATGAGAAGATGTAGGCAATGTTATTATAATCAGAGTAGACTACAAACATCTCCCCAAAGAGGTAGTAATTCCATTTATTCAATTCCTGCATCACCACTTCTAACTCCAAATCGTGGTCCAGGTAGTTCATATCATGTGGTCAGCGTTGTCGAGAACCATATTCCCCCACGTGATCATCCTACATAAGCACCCACCCAAGACCCATACCTAAAGTGTAATAATAAACCACATACCCTTTTCCTAATTCTGAAAAAATCAACAGGGTTGTTGTTGTTAATCACTAATTTAACTCCTCAAAAGAGGCCTCCCACTCTGGGATCCATTCAAACTTCACCCCTTTCTAGGTGAGTGCATCCATAGAGGAGGTAAGCTGTGAGAAATCCTCGAGGAAATGCCTATAATAACCTTCCAAGCTGAGAAAACGCATGATCTCAAACACATTAATGGGTTATTCCCACCACATAACTACACCGATCTTATCAGGATCCACTGAAACCCTTTGATCTGATATGACATGGCCCAGAAACATAACATCTCTAATACATAATGTGAACTTTGAGATCTTAGCATAAAGGAGATGATCCTGTAAGTTGACCAAAATGACGCAAAAGTGATTCTCATCCTCTTTTTCATATCTGATGTAGACTATGATGTTGTCCACAATACCAAAATGAAGGATTGTAGATATTGGTGGAACACCCAATTCATGAGTGCCGTAAAGACTGTTGGGGTGTTTGTCAATCTGAAAGGCATGACCAAATACTCCAAGTGGCCGTACCAGATTCGGAATGATGTTTTTGATATTTACACCTCTTTCACCCTAACTTATTGGAAACCCAAACCCAAATCGATCTTGGAGATCCATTTTCCCCCTTCCGATGGTAAAAAAAGTCGTCAATTCAGGGAAAATGGTACTTATTCTTAAAGGTTACATTATTTAACTTTTGGTAGTTAATACACAATCGGATAGATCCACCAACGTTCTTTGTGAATAAAAATTGAGTGGTCCAGAGAGAGATGCTCAGACGAATGAACCCTTTAGATTCCAAATTGTCCAGCTATACCTTTAATTCCCTCAATTTTGTGGGGGCCATATGATATGTGGGATGAGATATAGACTAGGTTCCTAGCTCCAAATCAATTGAAAAATCCATGTCTCACTCCAGGGGTAACCCTAAAAAATCATTAGGAAATAACTATGGGAACTCATCCACCACATGAGCTAATAATACCTAAGAAGATCCACTATCATCCTCTAACATGAGTGACAATAATTGAAGAGAAAGATTACCCAACTCCGACAGTGCATGTCCATCATGACCCAAATGGGGATCCCATTCTATGAGAAAGACAAGAGAACTCCCACTCGGTTCTTCGAAACTAACTCACTACCGATAACAATCACTGTGCACTTGGAATCACACCATCCAATCCATGCCAAGGATCACATTAAATAGTTCTATATCATTGACCATGAAATCCGTTTCCACCTCAAACCCTAACACAAAAAGTTCACATGATGGACACATGATTCCCCACTCTTTATTATTAACCAACAATATCCCCAACTCCATCAAAAAAGATAAGGGATCTATTGGAAAATTCAACAGTTTCATGAGATGAGATGATATAAAAGACATAGACAAACCACTATAAAAAAGAACATAAGATAAAGAAGATGCTATCAAAATGGTACCTCATAACATCGAGGGACCTACCTCCTGTCCCACTAGTGCCTGATCCATTACATGAAGATTCTTGGTATATGTCTGAGTCTGAAAATGACCACTGCCATGAAGCTCTGTACTAAGTTGACTCTTACTAGATGAAGATCTAGTTCTGCTGCCTCAACCACCAAATGAAGATACCACCATCCTATATGGTTCTGATTAATCTTTCATTCCCCTGGAATCCACTAATCCCACACCTCTTTAATAATAATGTGTAACTATACATAATTGTTGCAAGTTCCCCAATTCTCCATATTGATGATAGGTTTTGGTAAGGGATATACTAGAAGGTATAGTGTGTCCCAAATTCCTGCATTAGTTGTACAAAAAAACCCCACATTATAATCCATAGAGGAGAGCTTCCTGGAAGGATGGCCTGATCTACCACCTCTCTTCTTCCCTTGATAATCACGCTTCCTCTTCTTTTCTGATGAACTATCGCTACCCAAAGCTAACAAGGATCTAGAGGGACTTGACCTGCCCCTACAGTCAATATTAACCATAAAAGATTAGTAAAACACTTCAGAATAAGTCTTAAACATGAATTGTAAAACCTGATTATATATCTCTATCCATAAACTTTTTAGGCTTCATCTATTTTTAGAGACTATCTCTGGATCATACCGAACTAGTTTTGTTAAACGGTTGGAATACTCCATCACTGACTGGACCTCGTGAACAATATTCATGAACTCTCAGGATTTATCATATACTATGACCTCAGGGTAGTAATAGTCATTGGAGACCACCTTGAAGTCCTTCTATCTCATCTTCTCATGCTTACCCGTTTGATTCATTGAGTCCCACCACCTTCGACTAGGACCCACTAGCAGAAACGAATCACACTTCACCCTGATATCTATAGAGGTTTACAAGAACTTTAAAATGCTATATATCTTATTAATCCACTAATCCTCTTCCTAAGGATACCAAATACCTCAGAAGGAATGTGGTTTATTATTCAGGAACACTTGGGACTTATCCTTCTGAGATCCACACTTAGCTTCCCTGACTGGATCAAGATCAGGACCTTCTCCCTATCCTAGTGCCTAGATAGCTTGAACCAAAACATCTACTAACCTCTAATAAAGTGGTGGGGTAGGAATATCTCTGGATCCCTCCCTCAAATGTAGGGGAACATTCCAGAAAATCATGTTTTTACAATAAGCAACAATCACATAAGAATATCATTAAAACAACAAATTTGAAAATTTTCAGCAAGAAAAATAAACATCAATAAACAAAACACACCGAAGAAACACAATGACCAAACCACTTCACCCCCACCCAGTGTCCACATATAGTTTGAAACCTCCAAATCCCACCTAGAGGATAAATAAATCCAGAATCCCAAAATCCCATGGTGACTCAAGGTCAGTGATGAGGTGTGTTGTGTAGGCACCCTACTCACAACCAGAACTCCGAGCCCCGATAGTCCTGGATCCTTGATATCTAGACTCATCCCAAGTAACATGAACCAAATAGATAAACCCCCAATGATACCATTTTTTACGAACCAAGAAAGGAAATCACACAAACTAGTGCCCTACCTGATCCATGGAAAGGCTCAAAGGGTGTTCCAGATCCCCACTGGTTAGCACAAGTTCCAAGGTATCAATACATGCAAGTGGGAATGATTTACCCAATTATATAAATATAAATCTATCAATAATATAAAATAAATAAAATATGTAATGCCAAACCAAAAGATCCTTTACAAGGTTTCATATTTAATTCTACATGTTCAAACAAAACGAAAAGAGAACTACTACAAAAGGGAACCAGAAACATCTATAAAAGTCACCATAAGGAAAGGGTAACATCTCCCCCAATCCATCACCCCAACACCACCCAATAGGATCACTAGCATCCAAAACCACCTTCACCAAAATCTTTATTCTTACATATATCAAAAAAGACCAAGTCTGCTTACACCCAAAGGTGTAAGCAGGGTGTGATCTATTTCCCAGTAGAATTCCACCCTAAAAGATTCCATTCTCTAAAGTTTAGATGAAAAAATACATGCATGTTTAATATATGAAATAGAATTCTAGAAAAATATAAAGGGAATCAGTTTTGAAAAAAAACATCTTTTACAAGAATGCAATTTTAAACGAAAACATCGTTAAATTTTATGTAACTTCAAATGCCACAACATATGACAATGGTGAGGACAACAATGTCAATAGAGAACTAAGAATTGGAGAGTCCCTATGGGTACTAACTTATAAATGGGACCCTAGAACCTCGCATCCCAATGTAAAGTGGTATAGGAATAAGAATCATCCACATTCTCATGCAAGAACCAAAAGAGAGTAGAAAAATCCAAAGCTTCTAGTGGTCTCTGATCATCATCAACATTTAGTTAGTGTTGTCATTGTAAATCCTGCTAAGTAAAACTAGGTTGAAGCCTCTTCCAAATCACTAGAACACTAGTAATAGTCCTCCCTTATAGATACCCAATCTTTCATTCAGCGTTCAATCAATTTCCATATGCCATAAGATACACCACATTCACACACACACATTCTAAATAAGGAACTACAAACACCAAAAGCCACCATTTTCACACCCAAAACCTCTTTAAAAAATAAACCTCACACCCAAAACATACCAACCATGATTATAATTCCAAATACAACCCAATGAAATATTTACTCAATTTATAATACATTCCAAAAGCACACAATAAGGCATCACTTCAGGAACACCCCAATTTTACATGAAAATTCCATTTTAAAATCAATTGCATATCAACCTCTTAAAAACAACAATCTCACCAAACTCATGATTCATAAAAAATGTTAAAGAACATAATAAAGACCAGTAAATTAATTAATCAATGTTTAAGCACAGAATCACCTACCTTTAGTGTAGAAATCCACAAAATCTGGAGTGAAACTCTCACCGCACATCAACTACACCATAAGTAAGAAAGATTGAGGCCTAAACTAAGATATTGAACCCCAATAGTAATGATTAAACTCTAAAATAAGAACACTAGGGATGTATAAGAGGAAATACCCAATAAGGAGAGGGAAACCCCAATATTAGAGGAGGAATTAATGAGAGGAGACACTTACTTTAAGAACCGAGGATGAATTGAACCAAATATGGAACAAAAAAGGAGATAGAAAGGAGGTGGAAGGAGTAAGAGGCACAACTAGGGTGAAAAATATTGAGGGTGTATAGAAATGAGGTGTTTTGGGGTTAAACTGTAGATGAGAGAGAAATTTTAATGTGTTGTCAGATCAGCAAGGTTAGTCTGTACAGTTTAGAAAATGATGTGATAACTATGCAGACAATTCTATTTGGACAAAGACCTATGCCTGATTATGTGGCCTGAGACGCATAGCCATGCAGAGGCCATGTGGTAGGTTATTCCTCCAACCACATGTTTTTTGGGTTGGGTTCACAGGTAATACTAACCGTGCATAGGGGCTTGGCCAAAAAAAATATCCATTTTCCTAAACAACTCAATTGGAAACCAAGGGGAAAATATAGAACAAAAAAAGATAAGAATACCTAAAAAAGATATAATAGATATGACACCTCATTATAATTATGATATGTATTTATGTTATTCAAAATAATTTGTTTTACTATTAATAAAATTCCATGATGATATCAACTGGGTGATTGAAGCTGAGGCTGAGCACACTGGTTAAAACTACTGATTGGAGGGGAGTATGGTGCCCAAGGAAGAGGATGAAGTTTGTAATGGAGGTAGAATGTGTTCAACCTTACAATGGGTTTTATTATAGAAAATATTAATTCATTCAAAGGTACTTTGAATGAATGTTGTATATTAAAATAGTAAAATATACAAGACATAATTTGTGATATCACATGGAAATTAATTTTTTTTAAAAAAAGAGGATGACTTTTCATAAGATTTTTTAAATCAAGAATTATTTATAGAGGCCATCTAGTAAGAATCTATGAAATATCTATAAGACTAAATTATTCTAGAAAAAAATTCATTTAACAATTCATGGAGATAAAGAAAATAAATGTGGCAAGAGTGACATTCTTAGAGGGAAATTTTTTATCATGTCTCTTATATGATATGATATATAGTGAAGTCCACCACATGAAGTGTTGTAAAATTTTGTAAGTTCAATTTATGTTTTCTTCTTTTTTAATTAGATAGGGTGTTGAGAACAATTAATAAAACCCCAATGCCTCATCCTTGAGGGACTCCCTCTCTATAACATAAATTTATTTATTTTAATAGATTTGTTATGTTCTTCTTGAAATGTGTTATTGAACCTTCATCAATGAAGGGATAACTTTTGATTCAAGTACTCAGAAGTGAATATCAAAGCTAAATTTAGATTCAAACTAGTACGCACCCATGCGTATACATGGTGATATGTAACAATTTTTATTTAATAAGAGATTAATATGTATAATAGTTTCAATGAAACTGTAACATTTCATGTATTTTAATAACAAAGTGGTGAAAAAATTGAAAAAAGGTGACTCTAATAAGAAGACATCATTATAATAGTTAAAATCTGATACAATAATTTTGTGAAACCCATATTTCAAAAAAAAAAATTTCAAGAAGAGTTTTCCTAATAAAAAATATGACATCTACAGAGGAATCTATTATAATACATAAAAAAATATTGTTGTCCACAAACAGAGAGGTTCTGACAAATAGACATGGAGTAATTTTCCAACAAGAGCAAGATGCTCCGAATTTCAATCTGCAACTATTCCATAAATAGAATATTTTAGTTGGTTGTAATCCTTTCTAGAATTTATAATCAAAACATGAAGAAATTGTTGATATTGAGACCTCTGAGTTGACTCTGAATTGCTCCATACCAACCATATAGAGGCTTATCAGAACAGTTCAAATAGTTTTCCTGGTAATTATTGGTCTGTTGAAAACATGCATCGATCCCCTATAACGATAAATGATAGAAATTCAGGTCCTTGAAAATAAAAGATGATATATTAACACATTAGATAGTATAAACGACATATCACATACCCTGCTCGATTTAGGAGGCTGTTGGAATGAAGAAGTACTGAATTTGTCCCAATGCTAAGTATTTTTCCACTTCCTGAAAGCGTTATTTGGAAAATTCATATTGGATTTATATTCTATGGAACCCAAGAACCCAGAAACAGTATGTACCTATTGAGGGGGAAGTTTGGGCATTCTGGTGGAGATGCATTCCAGTTAAATATCTTGTACATCTGTTTTAAGGGGGATTCTCAGCCATTCTGGTTGAAAGACATCCCATCAAAAAGCAATGTTCTATTTCCAAATCATAGATCCATGCACTTCAGCATCCTTGAAACCACCTAAGTTAAATGATGGTTACCGCGCAGTGGACATTAGTGAACATAAAAATCTTCAATCAACATTTATAAGTAGAGCAAGTTTTATAATAACATGAACTTGATACATGCATATGTGAAATGATGGGATTGAGAGGGGTCATGCCAAGCTAGGATCGATTCTTCTATCATGCCCCCGATATGAAGAAAGATGTAACTAAAAAAAGCTTCTATCATGCCCCCATTCAGAAGAAACCTGTAGCAGAAAAAACTCAATCCGATGATGTTATTTCTTAATACTAGTCAATTGGAAACATTTTTATTGATCAAAACCTGTTATGACATGCTTTCACCAAACCAATTTTATTCATTCCTTAATGCATGACAACTTGTTGATGGTAAAAGAAACATGTTTCCTATTAAATAATGTTGAATAATTATTATTAACATGATATATTCATTGATATAACATTCAGTTTGCAGGTTTTTAGTTAAAAATGAAATTTCATATGTTACTTTGATATTAATGATGATAATTAATGAAAGTGTTCAAGTGATTGGAATGACATACCATGCCACAATTGTGAATAAGTATTTCTTCATGATGATGGTGGTGAAACAATGTCAGTGATTCAAGCTACATAACTAAAATATGTGATGGAAAAATTGTAGAAGACCATTTATTGTAAAAAAATGTGAGTACTGAAATATAGTTGATTGAAATGATCCAACTATAAATATGCATGACTTTTCTCAAATAAAATTTTCAGAATGGGGGAAATAGCACAACAATAATGAATAGAAAACTATAAAATCAAAAAAAGGAAAAGAGAAAAAACTGGATAGGTAAGAATTTACAAAGATAAACAATTTCATTAATATGATTAAAAACTGGAAATTATGTTCCAACCAAACTTGTTTAGCATTTTTTTTATAAAAAAATATGTAAAATTAAAATAATAATAAGAAAAAGAATGAATACATTCAAATAATCAGAATTTTAGAGTCAGTAAGAGTACCTGCAACTGAAATATGCTTTAACATAAACAGAAATTCCCAAATACATGGGTGTGGGAAAATGAAATAGGTATGTTATACTAGTATGATAAGAATCAACATCACAGTGATGTAGTTGAACACAATTAGCTGCATTAAGACTGCCTGCAACTAAATTTTTATTCAACATAAACAGAAATACACACATAATTTGTTGTGTGAAAATAATAATTGTAAGCTATAACTACATGAAAAGAGGCAGGATCACTGTATTGAAGTTGGAACACATTTAGAGGTAGTAAGACTGCCTGCAACTGAAATATCCTTCAACATAAATATAATTACAGAAATTCATGGACATGGGAAATTAAAAATTTTAAGGTATACCTGCACGGAAAGAAGCAGGATCACTTTATTGAAGGTGAACACATTTAGAAGTAGTAAGAATAATTACACCTAAAATATGCTTCCCCATAAAAATAATTACACACATACATGGATGTGGGAAATTATAAATTCTAAGGTATATCTGTATGATCAGAGGCATGATAACAGTAATGAAGTTGAACACATATAAAGGCAGTAAGACTGCCTACAACTGAAATCTGCTTCAATAGAAATGGAAATAAAGACATACATGGAAGTGGGAAAATGAATAATGTAAGGTATACCTGTATAGAAAGAGGCATGATGAGTATTGAACATTGTCAAATGGTCAACTACACCTTTAAAAGGGTGATTTAACATATGAAAAGCAGGAAATATAAAGCACTTATTTAATAAGGTTGATAATTCTTGTAAAAGATAATGGTCCAGTTTTGAAATAAATGATTGACATTTGACAAGTAAGACTGTTAGAAGAAACAAATGTCAGGAACATTAGAAATATTTCCACACCTCATGCATCCCCTCACAACTTGTCTGTTCGATGAAGTTGTATATCTCTAAAATGAAGATATAGTAACCCCTATTGCATTAAATGCATTAAAGATACCCTAAATTAATATTTATTACATTGAATGAAAATAAATGTAAGAAAACCATTATTGAATATATCTGTAATAAGGTATTCTGAATATGAAAACAATGATGTTATATACAGTTAACCTTATAAAGAAACAACAATAATCCGTGTACATCCTGCATTTTTTGTATTGTTGTTGAACAAATATCACTGAATGTACAATTTATGTAGATTTGATTTAATTTAATGGTAATTTGGAATAAAAATAGAAATACTATAATTTAAAGTAATATTTAATATGATTACATAGTACAAAATATAAGAAACAAATTGCTGAAATTGTATTACCTTCCATATCTGGTGAAATCATTAGTCATTATTTTCTGTTTTGTCTTTTAATTTCTACATCATTTGGATTTCTAGATTTTGTTTCTTGGCATGTTCTACCCGCACTATCATTTGGTAAATTATGAGATTTATCAAAAACATCTTCATTAACAAATTCAGACAGTAGGTTTTTCTGCATATAGAATGTAGTTAAAAGGAATAGTGGTTATCATTGAAACTATATTGAAGGTTTAAAATAATTGATTGTTAAAAATAATGAATGGAAGATAACATATATATACCTGAATTTTTGATAAAACTGTAGATGATTTATCAAATCTAGAGACAACCTTTCCACTGAGTTGAAATGATTCAACACTGTGATGATCCTATGATGGAACGATAAAAGGAATAGTCGATTTACATGTAATTTACAGGCAGGGAAAAGTAATTGAAGATAATGGAATATATTGTACCTGACTTTTCTCATACCCACTACTTACATTTGTACAACCAATACTTTGATGATCCTATATAAAAATAATATTAGGATTAACAATTCATATTTTTTCCATATTAATGAAATTATGAATAAATAATAGACATAACCTAATTTTCAGTGAAGCTGTCATTGATGTTTATGATGTAGTTTTCCTTATCGCTGATGAATATTACATTGTATGTGTTTTTTTTCTGTTGAACGGTGATTATTTTTAATTTTAAAATTTGATACATCAATTGACAACATAATCTTTTATGATTTGAAAACATTTAATTCTGTCGGAAATCCGTACACATCATCATCCAAATTTGAAAATGAAAGTTAATGTTTGTTCAATTAAAGAGAACATATTTTAGAAACATGCTATTATATTTTTTAGTAATACCTGTATCAAAGATTATCCCAAATTAGTAGTTGTCTTGCTTATAAATTTCATTACTTTTTTATCAAATAGGACTACTGAGAAGGAGACAGTGTTATCTGTCACAAGAAGCTGCACTCTAAATCTGTTGACTTATAAATGTGATCACTAAGGGATTAAAAATTAGTAAAATTAGGCAGTACTATTAAAATATTAAAATTCTAATTATTTATTAAGGAAGGTAAAAAATAAGAACCTTGGAGTCGTTCAATTTGGAGATATTTTTCCACTGTTGCACCAAATATTTCCATCAACATTGTGAACTTTTTTCATGCAAGAATTGCATGATTCGTAGAACCAGTTGTGAGTGGTTTGAATTTTTTGTATTATGACTGAAATTAATAATTTTGTAGGATGTGGAACATTGGGAATATAGTAGGTAATTAAATTTCACAATACATGACTGGGTACACACAATATAATAAAGTTCATAATTAATTATATAATTTGACCATATATTACATACCTCTTCACAATTCTTCACTTCAGAAATGGTTTTTTTATTTTCCCAATAAAGCACTAATGAAGAGGAAGATGTCTTGTATGTTGTTGTTGGACTACAGTTCTCTAATGCCATTACAAACCCACATCTGAATAATGAAAAAAAAATTCAACTGTGAAAGACAATTTATCGATTAATGATACAGTATACATTGGACATCAGATATAAAATTCACATTTCCATTATGTATTTAGATCTCCTTTTTCTGAACATTTCTACATCTTCAATATCAAGGTTGAAAATAATTTTTGTCACATTAATGGAAGTTGTTATTATAACAGAGCCTAAAAGAAGTTTTCAAAAAAAAATCAGAGGGAGATCCGCTTTATAACATAAAACAATAATAAAAAATTGAAAGGGAATTAATGCATTTTGTTCATTAAAAGTTTAATATTCAATTTCTTCACTCTGACCAGCTATAGTATTATAATAGTCGATGACCCAACATTTTCTTCCAAGTAACATGACATTTGATTTGCATAGTCACCCCATAAACTACATTTAACTTGTAACCTACTGTACAAAAATAAGTAAAGTGTATTGTTAAATGTAAATAGCTACTCAGATATACTAAAAGTCCATAATTACTGACCTTTCATTCTCTAAGACAATTTTCATCTTACAATTTGAATTACTCAATGTTTCAAGAGGATGTGGCCAACGTAAATGTCCAATTATTTCTAAAATAGATAAGAAAGAATAAAATGTTATGTACAACAACATAAAGTCCGATGATAGTATTTCATTAAGTTATGCAATGATCTACAGATGAAATTTATAAACATTTTAAAATTTTTACAAAAACCAAAATAAACCTATACCTATTAAATGTTGTTCCAGAACCCTTCTCTATATTATGTCTTCAAAAGATGTAAATTCAAAACTAAAATGTGCAGCGGTGCATCACATGGCCGAACATGTGTTGTTGATGTGAACAGTATCCGACAAGCATGTCTAGTTCCTAAGTAATAACCTTGATTAGAAGCTATTTGGAAGTTTTGTAAAAAATAGCCAATTCCTTCACGCAACAAATTTTTGAAATTAGAGACAATTTGACGACCAGTAACAGTACAATGTATATTTGTTCTTGGTAGAAAGAATTTTCTATGATTTTTAATAATTGGAAAATAGAAATATCTAGTTGACAATGTTTCGTGTAGTTAAAATGAAAAAAAAATAAATTACAAGGAAGAACAACGTAATAAATTTAAAATGTGAAGTCACCTGTTGATCTCTAAGAATCATATCAATGGAAACAACATCATTGGAGTACCTGGACGGTGTGTTGCACCACAAATTCAAAATACTCACTTGTGTCTTCAATGCCTCATCGGTCTCCGGTGTGATCTCATTCAAAGGGGTAATAGATCGTGACATGTTGGAAAATATGTACTGTTTGAATGTGTATACAAAGAGATCATATTTAGAAAAATTATATTAATGAAATCATATATAAAGAATCTGAAAAAACCCAACATTGAAAATTTAACATTTAATTTTAAATATAACTAACACAATCTATCAAATATTTCCTTATAGATAATATTTTGTGTCGATTTAGAGGTTGTGGGATTATTGTCACCAAGTACTATTTTCAAACCTAATGGTGATGTGACTCTAGATGCAACAATATATAGTTGACCATGACAGAACACAAGTTTTCAAAGATACAACCCAATAGTAGACATCGATTCTCCGAGACTTTTGTTAATAGTCATAGATAACGAAACAATCAAAGGATATTATCTTATTTTTAGTTTGAAAGGCCATCGACAATCAGAGTGTGTCATATTTAATCTTGGAATGAATGCAAGATATCCAGAATTACAACCACATAAAATTATTTCTCCTATGACATGGTCACCCAAGTGTGTAACAGTCAAGCGAGTCCCATTACATAATCCAATAGACTGATATACATTTTGAAGAAACATGACGGGAACCCCAATTTTGAGGGTAATTTTATGGGTAGGCATCCCTGAAACATTAATACCATTTAATATATCAGATGTGTAATTGTTTTGTGGCTTGTCTGTATCAAAACTTTCATCTCAAACTAAATCTGAGCTAAAATAATCATTTCCTTTAGAACATGTGAGAGACATCATATACTCATTTACTTCTTCAACAATATCACATGTTGAAGCTATAGTGGCACAGTCTTTAGGATAATTCACATTAGAATAGTTAGCAATGAAATTGGGATATGCATGTTCAACAACTGGAGAAATTGGATCTGTAGTCCAAGTAAGAAGATATGCCGATGGGATTGGAATTAATGCTTTTCCATCATTTGGCTCTCCAATGCAACCTTCACCAATATCTAAAGTCCATTTAGAAAATTCATGAACTTCATCTGAAATTGTATAAGTATTGGAATGAAATCCAATGTTCATTGTCATTGTTAGAACATGACAATATTTCCACAAGTATGAAGATGCTATACTTGAAGACATTATTTCATTTTTGTTACCATCTGGTACCATAGGTAGTATTTTACTAAAATCCCCACCCAAGACTACCGTTATACCACCAAATGGTAGGTTTGAGGCGTTTTCACTTTTTACTGACATTATATATTTTAATGTACAGTCAATATCTTCAAAAACGTACTTATGAATCATAGGTTCCTCATCCCAAATAATTAGCTTTTTTAACTGTAGAAGATCTATGACATCACTCCCTTGTTGAATATTGCAGATAGAGTAATTAGAAATAGATACCATAATTTTAAATTTGGAACGTGCTGTCCTCCTACTAGGTAGTAGTAATGATGCAATTCCACTGGATGCAACTGCTAGAACAATATTACCTTTTGACTGTAGTAGAGATGTCAATACTTTCCAAAGAAAGGTATTACCTGTACCTCCATGCCCATGCAAGAAAAAGAAACCACTAGCACATGTAGTTAATGAAGACATAATGACCGTCATCACGTCTCTCTATTCATCAGTAAGCTTACTCTGCAAAGTCAGATACTCATTCCGAAGGTTTTCTCTATTATAATTAAGTTCATCTAATACCAACTTATTCCATTGATTTTTTTTTTCTGAATCTAGAACCAGAATTGGTGGATAAGAATGAATAGATCTACCATTCCGTTGAAGAAGTTTTTCTATATCAAGTAAAGAATACATCTTCTTTTGATCATATGTGAGTGTCAAATCTAAATGAAATTCATGAATACTATTATATAATTATTAGAGTGTTTTACTAATTAAATTATAGTTAACAAAATGAAAAATTACATAGATAAGAAGCTATAGAATCAATAGTTAGATTATATACCTGGAATTTGCAGCCTTTTTTGTTGCACATAAAGAATGTATTCAATGAGGATCTTCTTAGTTTCATGCTACACCGTGTTTGGCCGTGACATATTGTTTGAGAAAATAATGCTGGAAAAAAGTCTGTTCATAGACTCCCCTATAGCCCAAGTAGATACCTCTTTTATTGCTTCAATAAATTCCTTGTCAACAGCAAGTAGTCCCAATGCAGAACATGCCTCCCGAAAAGTCCGATGAGTAATGTTGTTCACACTTTTAATACTATCAAAAGAAGTTGAACCTCTGATATTTGTGAGTGTTAATCGCAGGTAATATAGATCTCCATTTGTTGGTGGCACATAGTAATGTATACCAATACTGAAGACCTACTATCTGGGATACCATTTTTTTCACTTTGGTGGAATACAAATCTTGTTGGAAATTCTGCATATGTGAGACATCTACCTTCCTGGTAAGCAACATTAGCTTGAAACCACACCATAACCATTGATTCAGAAATGTTACTGTTACTGAATACATCTTCAATATGATCAGTGTCATTGCACATAACACTATTTTGTCCTGGTAAATTGAAATGTAGCCTTTCTACTGGAGGATATCTATAGTGGATATCATAAGATAATATCCTCCACGAAGCCTCGCAAGGAGAGATATATCGACAATCATAATATATCTTAATCTCATCACCATTATTTCCTGACAAATCTTTATTGTTGGTCTAATACATATTTGTTATAACACGATCATTACATTTTCTAATATACTAAAAAAATATTTGATTAAATTTGATTGATTGTAAACTTCAATATTCAGATGAGATTGACACTTCATTAGCAAGAAAGAATTATATGTCACAACAAAACAATTATCGAAAGGGATTCCATTTTTCACAATAGTGCTTCCATCATTTCTGGGTTGGTATAGAACATAACCATCATCATCAACTGTTGTATTGTCAACAAATTTTTTTGGGAAAAAATTTACTACATTTTCCATTCTTCATACAAGGTGAGTTGCTATTTGCATCACCACAAGGTCCATGTATCATAAACATTATAACAGCTTCATGTAGATTTATAGAGTCACCTTGATTTAGAAATTTAGAAGAAAAAATATTGTTAATGCACGCAAGAGTACTGATTTTGTTTTCTCGACATAAAAATAGTAAAATGTGTACATGAGGCAGTCCATGTTTTTGAAATTCCATTATACGAACAACTACACAAGAAATCCTGATGTTAATGACGAGGTTCATTAAATGATAAAATAAATAAAAAAATGAATATATCGACAACTCATTTGTACGAAGATAGTTACCTGCTCGTAAATTCCCAAAGAAACACCCGTCTCATAAATCTTCCATTAACTAAAAAACCTTAATATTGAAAATTCTGGATACAATGTGCGGACAGTCTAATGGACGAAGATTGTAATGTGAAACAAATATACTGATTTCCGGACACAGTGGATTGCATGTAAATGTTAAAAATAAGTCTTGATATCCTACCCAATTACATATTAACACAATATCTTGGTAATTTGGAAGCATATACCTAGGACCACCAATAAATGTAGACGGTAAAATAATTCTCTTCCCACATGCGTACCCATCATGGTCACCTCGAAGAAAAGATTCTTGCAACCCATTGTACAAATCAACCCTCAAGTGTTTTTGATTATATCGAATAATGGAAAGTCTCTGAGACTATATCATTGTATAAACATCGACACTAAATTTTTGCAGTAGTCTTCTTGAATGTTGTAATGTTGATATATCATTGAAATGACACTAAAAGTGATAGGAGAAAAATTCTCACATTGTAACCTTACGAAGCTTTGTACTTGTACTAAAAAATGTAGAAAACTGTAATATGTTGTCAACGTATCCATCCTGACCACCTGTGAAAATCAGTGGATATTGCAGTGGAAGATACAAGGGATGAAGCTCATCAATCCTCAACAATTCACCAGTTTTGGTTTGAATGATAATATCTCTTTCACAATTGAGATATTAAATGTCACTGACGATAAGCATAACAATCTCAGAAGTAGTAGGCATGTTGTATGTCGCTGCATTTTTTTGTCTTCTATTAAGTAGTTGCAAATCTAAATTTCAAATTTCTTAAAGATTAAGAACATCCCGTGCACTTCTGAAATGTCAAGATAAATCATTTTTTTCATGAATCATATTTTTTAGGTTGAAAACTATATTAAAATTGACTGTAGTGGTTGAATTCTCACTGTCATATCTGCACAATAAATAAAATTGAAAAAGAAATGAAAATATCACCATCATGTCAATCTATTAACTTATGACTATAAATATTACATGATGTTTAGAATCCTATTTTTGGACTCATTAGTAGTATCATACACACGCATTTGGGCAAACCTTGGTGGTTGTCCCTCAGGTGGACACAAACTACCTATGTGATTGTAGTTTTGTCTATTCAATCTGAATATATTTGGGGCTCTGCAATTATTGAGTGACCCGTCCACCTTCCCACCCATTGATGTAAATGAAAACATATAATTTTAAATATGCTTATTTTCTTGGAATGCCCTGTCCTCCACGGAGATGCAATCTAAGACTAACGTTCTAAGGTACTGAGGATAAAATGGGAGTTGTTCCAAAAAAATTTTACCGACTGAGCAGCATAGAGTGTATCGTGGGTTCCCGTTGGTACTGATTTTTTTATTTCTCTCATCATACCAAAAGATAGACCCACAATATTGACATACATTAGAAGGATATCCAATGTTCAAATAATCTGTAGGTGAATAATGATTAAATTGAATGTGTTAATAAGCTAGTCACTACAAACTTTATATTGTGACATGAATTGAATCGTATTATTCTGATAGGTAAAAATAATACAGTGACCTGCATTTTCTGTCAGTTGTAGTAGTTGTGTTATTTCTAAAACAATATTTACTAAAGTTAGTAAGATAATTCATGCAAAGTAAATGTACAATTACCATTGAACGTGTAGTAACTCAGACCTGAAAAGTATCCTGCATGATTAGATTCAGCAGGTATTTCAGTAGTCGTTGATTCACCTCTTTCTGATGTAACATAATTCAAGGTAGTAGACACCTCTAGTTCTTGAGTACAATTTTCATTTAAACTACAATGGAATTCCGAAAGCATATAGATATCTATTATACATTCAAATAAATAAGAAAACCTCATTACACTTTACAACACACCTCTGCCGGGAAAATTAGCTACCTTTCTAGTAGCTGAATAAGGGAAACATTATCTGTTGTAAACGGAGAATGAAACACATCATATTCCATGAAAATCGAAAAGCATTTGAAGGAATAAATTTTGCTCACTCTGATAAAAAGGAAGGCGATGGGTAACTTACAATGATTGTCTCAATCGTTAGACCTAGCATAAGTAATGAAGATTAAGTTAACTCTTTAATATAAGGGAGATGTAACCTGAAAGTTGTTCACAAGAATACATTGACAGAATCCTCACTAATGGGGATATAATTCTCATCATTGGAGTCAGATATATGCTTTCTCTTTCTACATCACATAGATTTTGTTGATTAAGTTGCAAAACCATGATGATCTATCAATGATATCTAATAGTTTAGTAACTAATCAATGTCACAACATAGTAAAAGTAATATTCTTAGTCAATGTATTGTGAGATTGGAATGAAAGTCACCATTCAAAGATACAATTGTCAATGATATGTGTTCTCCTCCATTGGTGGTGTAGATCCATTGTAGTGGTTCAGCTGTTTTAGTACAAAAAATGTTAGTATAGTACATAGGCCAATAGCCAGCACATTTACAAAAATGTACTAAACAAAACAAATGTATTTCAGAAATGAAAAGAAGCAAAACTGATCCCAGGTACATTTAATTTTGTACTGTTACCTTTTATATTACTTGTTCTAACAGATATTGGTGATCAAGTTCCACATTACTTAGGCACTACGAATTCAATAGTAGAATAACCAATGTAGTAAAAATCATTTAGAGTAAACATATTGATGGTATTTGACAATTTTGGAAAATTGAAATTGAACTCACAAGTTGTAGATAAAGGCGACAGTGGTTTTCATGATCCTCTATTAAAATTGCAATTTAGTTGTACTACATCAAATGTTTCAGTAGGAAATAGGTGATGGTAGTCTTTATATGTATTTCTTAAACATGTATGAACTTATAAAAGAGTATCTAACAATATGAAATTATTGGAAGAAGTTATAGTAGTAACTAATCAATGTCAGGACACAGTAAACGTAATGCTCTTTGTCAATGTACTATGAGTTTGGAATGGAAGTCACCATTGAAAGAAACAGCTGAATTGGCGGTACATGTACAAAATTTTTAGGAATTAAATTAATTTATTTCAATAATTAAAAGAAGAAAAACTTTTCTCAAGTACAGTTCATATTTTACTCTCACCTTTTATATTGTTTGTTTTAACAGATATTGGTGTTGAAGATCCACATTCTTGAGGCACTGCTAAGTCTATAGTAGAATAAGTAAAGTATTCAATTTTATTTACAATAAACATATCTAATGTATTTAAAAAAATTTGAAAATTAAAATTGAACTAACCATTGGTAGATAAAGGTGACGGTGGTATGCGTGAACCTCTGTTCAAATTGGAAATGTGCTTTACTGTGTCATACATTTTAGTAGAAAACAAGTGATGATATGCTGTAAATGAACTTCCTGGACATGTATGAACATGTAAAATAGTAGCTAACATTATGAACTTATTGAAAGAAGTTACATCAATTATCTACCTTTTTGTTGATCTCTCATACGTAGTCTCCTTTGAAACCTTGCATGTCGCAATGCTGATGGTGCTTTCATCTTTGTATCAGTTTTCTTTTTGTCGAATTTTCATGTTTTGGAAGGTGCCCATAGTATGTTTATGGGTAGGTAGATTTAATTAAAGAGACAATGGGAAGAAAATTATATATATTTCATAAAAATATTCTAACATATAGTTATTTTTTGTAATTGCAATGTCTAGTAGGTAAGGAACAGTAGATAGTGAAGGTATTGTGTTAAAAAATTTCCTACTGAATCAATATAGGACATATTAACTACAGCCGCATCGATAAAAGTGAAATTTTTTTAAAATGAAATAAAGTTGTGATTTTTTTTGTCATAGCCAATGAGAATTGTTTTACCTAATAAATAATTTAGGACATAATTGATTTTAGTACCATTGATGATCTCTCTGTATGTTTCATGTAGAGAACAGATGCTCTGATGTCTAAAAGGGGGGTAATCCACCTGTTACAGACATCAGATTTATAATCAAGGGTTAGCAGCATGATACACATAATAATATTTTATTTACAGTTTGATTTAAATACTACAGGCAGTGGGTTCTCCTTTTTTCTTGGTGTATCATAGCAGAAATATCAACTAAATTCATATTTCATGGACCAGAATTGTTTGTCGACGATGATATTGTAAATGTAATATGAATAAAATGGAGGATGTGTTCTATGGAAGTAAATGCTTACAGAGTTATAAGTAGTCCTGCGATATAGAGAAGTGTCCCGGTGTAGAAGCTGACAGTTGGTGCTATAGCCGATCGAGATACTTGGATAGCTTGTCTCTGCGACCGTCATAGGGGATGAATAGTATGAAATTGTATGAGAACGTTTAAAAGAATATGCGGACATGTAGATGTTGGTAGAACATTACCGAAGGTGATTCAGCTTACAAATGCTCTGATACCAAAATATGAATGGAATAAATGGACTATGAAGCGGTCTGTGAGAAAAAATATTGGAAGATACTTGAATGAAATACCAGTCGATCGTAAACCCTAACGAACCACAGTTGATACCATAGGCTTTCTCGAGTTATTCAGGCTGCGTGGTGGAAAGTGGAAGCTCTTCGAGGGTCGAAAGACAGCGGAGGGATGAGACCAGAGGTATTTTGGTTGAGTTACATTGGACGGTAGAAATACTAAATAGGATGGAGAGTATGAGGTCTCATGCGGGGGAATGTGTTCGCAGTTGTGGGAGGGATGAAATGGAATGGAGGTTTTTATTAATTTGAGGCGATGTGGAGAATTGGGAAGGTGACACGTAGGCTTGGAGAAGCCTAGTTTAGTATATATAATAGATAATAGATATCAAGATGATCATCACTGTTTCGTTACTTAGTCGACAATGATGGTGAAGTTAAGATATGTTGCAGCATGTTCACTCAATGGATTTGTTCATACTCCTTTCTACCTAAATATTTTATCCCTTATTATCTTATTTTACATACATTAATATCTTTAGAGATATTGTGTGATTGACAAACTTATGAAGATCACAATATCATTGAAGGTATTATTGGATGCGTTTGTTTGATAGAGAGTTTATTTTGTACTATAGGGATAGATCTTCATGTATTGGATATCATTCCATCCATGGGTGTTCTTTCTTTATGGTGGGAGAGGTGTGGGATTTGAGAAATAAATCATGCACTAAGTTATGTAGAGTGTTAATGGTTCAATTCCTTGAATATTTTTAAGATAGGTTGTAAAAGAGTGAATCAACCTAAAAATAGCCTTTTTCTTTCCAAATTTATTTTCCATTTTATTTTTAATATCTCCATTTTTCACTTCATTTTTTCATCACATTTTTTGTATTTATTTTACAGATTAAAAAATAGATGACAATACAAAATGAATTTAGAGGAATCATTTATAAAAACATATTACCTCATTGAGATGATCTTGGGGTTATACATCACTACATATCAAGGGATTGTAAATGTATTTTTGACTTAGCATGAAACAACTTCATGTAAAATGTCATGATAATGTTGTCAACATATGGTTATTGTGAGTGAAACCCACACAATATGTGGGTTAGTCTATTTTGATACAGGAATTAGGTCCCTTGAGACTATATGGTGTATAATACCATGAGTGGTTCAAGTATGTTGTGATAGGGTCCATGACTCCTCAGTTCTCCCTTACTGATTAGAGATAGGTTGTATTTCAGTGAAGGATCACACTTGGGATATGATCATAAATAGGATGAACATAGGTAAATTTGTGGGATACATTGATATGACTAAGTTTTGGCTATGAAATTTATCCTTATAGAGGCTAGCAGTATTCTTGTTTCTTCAAGAGCTATTGGGGAATAATCCTTAGGTATGTTTGACTAGTGAGAATTGATGAACATGGAAATGAACGATGGGTTGGGCCATGAGAAGGTTTCAAATTTCTAGTAGGGATGAGTCTTGGTTTGATAAGATCATTTGTGAAACTATAGGCACTTGATGATTTTTTACAATGGCTGTAAGGATCACAATGAAGTCATAGAACATAGATAAAATTTCATGGGTAGACCTATCTAGTTGCATTGGGAGCATCACATGAGTGTAAATATTTATTTCATGATGGTATATGAGTAGTTTTGTACTATTTTATTATTGATAAGGTAAATACTATAACGGGGAGAATTCCACTGCGATGATCATCTTTGGCCCCTGTTCTTGGTGTAGTTTTGGTAGGAATTAAGGGTGTAACATATAGGGATCCAAAACCAATGGTGGTCAATGTTATGCAATAGTGTTAGGGTGAATCATCCAATTTATTCTTCTAATATCATTTGCGTCCATGTATGGGTATCAATATGGATTGATCATGAAATGTTAGTACATTTGGTTACTAACATACCAAAGTTTAAAGTTATAGTTTTAGTGGTATGACTAAGTATGAGTTTTGAGAGATGGATTGGTAGGGTGAATGGTGTTTTCCTAGAGAGAAAAGGTATGTAAAATTTCAAGAGGGGGTGAATTGTATTAAAAAAACTCATCCTACTCTTTATTTCCACTTCAAGATATCAGTTGATTAAAAATATTATATTCTGATCAAACCATACTTTATTAAAAAAGTGTAAATTCAATGGAAATTAAATAAGTTAGAAGATATCACTACCTGAATCAAATCAATGTGAAACATAATGATTACAATCCTTAAACTCCTAAAATGGATATTATAAGCAAACCAAACTTTTATCAAAATTTTAAGGAGTATTTTTTAAACCAAATCCTGTGTATCATGTCTTTCAATACCCTAAATCCTTCAATTCCATAGGATTGAACAATCATTTTTCTTCCTATCCCCAGAATCCTGCGATCACATAGGATTGAAAATAATAAATAAAATCAAGAAATTTTATAGTTATTAATAATGGGAAATCTCATAGGGTGTTATCTATTAGAAAAAACACCCAAAAATGTAAATATTATAATGATTTGAATCACTGTCAATAATAAGTAGTTTCACATCTCCAAAATGGACAAAATATGTCAGAGTATTATTGGTATGTCATCTATTTATCTTCCAATCCAAAAATATGTAGATAAATTTATAAACATTAGTGAGAAAAACTCCAATGATCAAATTCTACTTTCTTCGAGTTCAGTTGCAATGACATTAGAAGATATAACCCAGTCCTTATATGGTATCAAAAAAGTTCTTCAACTTCAGATGTTGTTTTTCAGTTCTACTACAATTCTTAAAAATACATTAAATATAATCTTACATGAAACTTAACCTCTATATGTTTTCATTATTCAACCAGAATCCTTTGGATCCCAGAAGGAAGAATAGATTATCTGAACTTTGGGAACACACTGTACACACCTCCGACATTTCAAAATTTTATGACTATTAGGTCCGTTAAGCTCAAGTATGATGCAACTAAGGTTCCTATAGAGTGAATCACGACCCATCCTCATCACTCTTCTGCTCTAAAATTATAATTTGAAAGGGAATAGTGGAGGTTCCTGGAAATTCAAATCACACAAAAATAGAAGAAAAATGGAAGAACGCTTGCATTTATGTGGTTCGGTAGGTCTTCCTACATCCACGAGAGAAACATGGACCAATTATTATTATCTCTAAATCTGGTCAGAGGATTACACTTACAAATCTTATCATATTAGGATATTTGATCCCATTTTAATAAGGAACAAAAACAAAAACTTCTTTTAGTGGTTGGGGTAGTTCATCTACCCATGAAAAAGTCCCATTGTTACCTGTTGTGCATAAACCGTGTGGATGGGTTTGCTGCCAACCAACAAAGCTAATGCTAACAATTGAATCCACGGATCTATCCCCTAATTAGGAGTACCCCTAAAAATCTCTCACTCATGTCCAATTTGGGGTAGAAACTAGACCTACGGTCTCATTGCAGGCATTGAAAACTTCATCAGCAAATCGAACACACTTCTTCATGCCAGATGTCATGGAACCTCCATTTTCTTCAATCGATCATAGGATAACTGCAGTACCCATCAAATGATACAACCATTGTGACTCTTTCCCAGAAATCATCACTTCATCCCCACATGAGAGTTCCAATACTCCACCTTCTATGGAAATCTTGTATCATCTTGTATCAAGCCTACTTAATGAAACTGAGTTTTTCTCATCCTTGGAAAAAATTTCACGTCAGCCAATTTACGTAATCCTCCATTGGGAGTCTCCAATTTCACCATCCCGACTCCTTGAAAATCGAATGGTGACCCATCACAAATTCACACCAAATCTCAAACCTACTGAAAAGTATGAAACACACTTTTCATAAAACATATCTTCACTGAGATCCCTGAATCTAAAAACCATACATCTTCCTTTGTATTTTTATCCCTATCATTCTTCTTTTTTAAAAATCGATATCACCACTTAATGTACCCATATCTTTTGTAGTAATGACAATGCACCACTCCCCATTCAATTCTCTCATCTTAGTAAAAGATTCCCCTTGTAACTTAGACTTTATCATATATCAATAATTCTATGATGCTTGCAACATTCTCTTTTTCTTTCTCTTTTCTAGTGAAGTACCGTTTTTACTCTCCACAGTCACTTTTATTGTGACCCTATTTCTAACACCAAAAACACGTGAATTTTCTATAATCAATTCCAATAATTCATTCTCTATACATGACACTCCTTGAAATTGTACTCTAGAGATAGGTGCCTAGTTTCTGAAAATTTCACACCATCTTACCCTCCCAATGGCATCGAAACCCGGTCTTAGAAGAAATCCTCTCAAGGATACTCGGAATCCAACACAGAAACTTCCTTGTCACCAGGAACCAAATAAAAAACATTTTCCTCCAATGATCTCTCTCATTCTCTAGAATGACCATGGTTGGGTTGTGTGGGTCAAAACTGACTTCATCTCAAATGAACTCTTCCACTCTCATTCTTATTTGGAAATAGTCATTGAACCTAAGTAGAATACAGGAAGAATTTCATTATTAATGAACATAATAGGTTTTTTATATCATTCATCTAGGTTCTCTACAACACATATGGCTGTTATGGAAACCCAAAATCACATTGAATTTAGAGTTTTATTATGATATGTTTTTACAACTAAAATCAGTATGAGAATAATTATTCATATTAGTATGGGAAGTTTTCATAAAATGGTATTGGAAAATCTTATCAATATAATATTGTTAAGCCTTCTACCATACTTGGTATTAGATGAGAAGCACTACTTCATTAGTGGAAAATCAATCCAGGGTGCTATCGTTTGGAAGAGGAACTGATAAGAGATAAATAAAAAGTTGGTTGGCCCCAATGTGGTTATCAAGCTATATATCATAAATTGTATTTGATAATTTAATGGAGATTTATTTTAAAGGTTATAACATGCATGGGTTTTCCCCTTGGTCCTATGACATTTTGTATACATGTTTCAGTTCAACTTGGATCACTACCTCTTTCATGGGGAAGAACTGTGGGTTCCTGAAATCAGTGAATAGTCTTAGGAAATAAGATTTGTGGTATCTCAGCTTATTAATTCTTGTGAAACAATCTCTTAGATGTCTCATAAATAAAAGTCTCCATCCTGGTATTATTCTTCCATACTGGTGCATGCAGAATTTTTTTGGAGTCTCCCTTTTTATGTATGTCGGTGATAAATTTATTTTTTCTAATTGATGTAGAAGATAAATTTACTGTATTAATACAAGTTTCTAGGAGTATTATAATTGGACCAGTCAACTAGTGAACCAAGAGAATAACAATATCTACCTATCATCATGGTGAAAGGAAAGGAGGGATAACTCATTGGGAAGAAATATAGGTATTTGTAGGAAATGTTTCTTAATGGAATACCTTGGTGTGCCAATATCTTCTAGAAGGCTTCATATTCATAATTTCAATAAGATGGTGGACAAGATAATAGATCATGTTTGCAACTGGAAAAATCAGTTCCTCTCTTCGGTGGTTGTGTAACACTAGTTAACAGTATTCTTACCATAGTCCAAAAGAATATTTTTTATGTTCTCAATGTGCCTAAGTATATCATTAGTAGCGTTGGTAATATTCTTACCTCCTTCATTTGAGATGATAATTCTAATGAAATGAATTATTGGGCATCAAGGTCTTGGATGGTGAGTCCGATGAAGGAGGGATACATCAACATTAGGAGTGTTTCAGGCAATATTCATGCCTCACATGAAAAGCTGGTATGGGAGGTGATTGAAAGATTGATGTTGTGGGGGAAAACACATGGCTCAAAAGCATTGGCCTATAATAGATTCTCCACAAAGGAACTCTTCACCCCTTTGGCTCTCTATTAACCCATAAAAACTAGATCTTCATCATCACTCTTTGGGGAATTTTGAAAGAGGAAAAATCAATTTATGGAACCAAAATTGGGTATGTTACTTTCAAGATTTTCTGGGCACCCAATGCTGGATATTCATTTTTTGTCATGAAACAATATTTCTAGGTTTTACTCAATCCATTTTGGGAAAGGATCTACACAAGATCTTCAGTCTCTTCAAGAAAAACTCCAACATTGATAAAGGAGTTTTCATAGGTTCTCCATCAGTTTTTTTTGAGGGAATGATTATCATTGATTTCTCATGTCTCCTCAGAAACTTGATAGGGATAATGTGGATTGGTTCAAGGATATCCCTGAAAAAATCAACTTCTTAGTATAGAATATATATAACAAATATATATCGACCAATGAACATATCAATAATACTAGAATTAATTTGGAATCATGTCGTATCTATTGTGGTAATCCCCCATAAGAGTCCCCACCCCACTTGTTTTTTTTGAAATCGAATGGGTGCACATATTATGGAGTAATTTTGGGGAGTTCACTAGTTTTTCTACTCATTCCATCCTGTGTGATTCATTATTAAATCATAGGTTTCATGGTGCAAAGTGAAATAATGTAGGGAATAAGGTTAGAGTGATCAATTTTGCGGTAGGGTGATGGTGTATCTGGAAGGGGAGGAATAAATCTAGGTTTGAGGGTCTCTCTAGATTGAGGATAACTATCACTATTAGGAGCAGAATCTTCCTGATCGATATGTATCAAATTTTAAAAAATGGATATAAAATCCCTCTCTCATGTTTCTCTCATGCACGAGCACTCCCCCTCTCCCCTCCACAGATGGTCTTCAGGGATAGTGCGTTTTTTTGCATCCATATAAGAGTAGGCCTAAACCAAATAATGATGGTTCATGTGGCATATGAATGAATCGAGGTGGGGGTATTGTTTAGGATCCTATGGGATCTTTTGTTCTTGATTTCATTTCATTGTATGGTATTGGTTATTCCCTACTAGAAGAATCTAAGGCACTACTTATAGGTCTTGAACATTGTATTCAACATAATATCATCTTAGCTATGGTTGAAATAGACTCCATCATCATATAAAATGCCTTTCTTAGCCTATGTGTCACCCCTTTTATAGTATCATATTATATGTTTAAGTGTAGAAGACTCAATAATAAATGCATGGAATTACTTCATACCTGGATCATTGGTAAAAAAGTGTCATATTTATTAGCTTCCAAGGCCTCTCAAGGTGAGAAAGTGACTTATTTATCTTATGTGTGAACTTTTCCCCCTAATGGTGTTGGACTAGTAGAATAGGATGCTCTTAGGATTCAATACGCTATCCTCCCTTATTTTCACTTTCTATATCCTTTTACATTAGTCTACAGCCCTATTTTTCATAATAAAATAACGATGATAATGACTATAAACCTTTGGAAAATAAATTTACTATAAATTTATTTTGAAACACAAATCAAATAAAAGACAAATTAATGTTATATCAAGTTCATATGAAGTATAATGCGATTTAAAAAACAATTAAATAAAATAATCCATTGACTAAATAATCCAACCTTTTAAAAATAACTAATCACATTAGGAAAATTGAATGTTAAACCAAGTTTTAAATAAACACTCCTCATAATTTATAATGGAATAAATTTCATCCTAATTAGTCACAACATTCAAAAAAATCATTAGTCTTAAATATTATTATAATAAATCCCACTATTTTTTGAATAAATAATAGTTAATCTATTTAAATATTTTTCCCCATAATTAATGAAAATAGATTTCTTCATTTTTACCCGAATTAAAATTTTAGATAAATATTTTTTTATTTATCTGGCTTTATGATTTTCAAGAAGAAGGAAAGAAAGGGAAAAAAATTAAAAAATAGTAGTAGAAAACATATGTTCTTTTGATTTATTCAATACCCCCTTTGAATATACATGTATACCTTTTAATATTCAATAGATATATAAAGATTTTTAAGATAAAAATATAGTTTATAAAATTAAAGATATTGAGGCTTTATGAAGTTATCTTATGATCATAATAGATTGTATTCTTTATTTTAATATGAGTATAGAAAAAATCCAAATTTAAACTTTTTATATTCTTTAGATTATCCATTAACAAAGAATTAAATACTATATATTTAATAATTCTAATTAGATACATTAAAATGACTGAACAAATATGTGAAAATATTAATCCCACTAATTGAAGTAATAATTTATTCAAGTAGTAAAATTTTTAATAATGTGTTATGTTTAATTTAAATATTATCATCAATTAGGTGCATTTTTTGTGAAGTAAATCATTTTACTAAACATTTAAGAAATTTAAAAAATTGTTTGTGAAATAATTTGAAGGGGAAAATATCCTCCTTCTTTCTTGAGAAGTTTTTCAATGTTAGTATACATTTTAAACCAGAAGTGAATTGAAGATAATTTTATATTTATCATTCTAAAATTATGTTTTGTAAATTAAAATCTATGAAAATTTAAGTTTTTGTTGAATTATTTTCAAACTAATTATCAGTTATGATAAAGTCAAGATCATATTCATTTTTGTTCTTGGTCTTATAGGCAATGGTGACTTATATATATGTACATTTAACATAAGTTATGAAAAATATTTCAAGATAAATAAATATATCTAGTGCTATCATAAATAATATGAGTTTGAGTGTAACTTAAACCAAAATCTATGAGTGTGTATTGTATCCACATAACTTGAGAGAAATAACTTCCAACTACTATATATTCAACTATAACAGTGAAGAGTGAAATAGATTGTTGATTCTTACTAAACAAAGAAATTAATTATTATCCTATAAAATTACATGTTAAAGAAGTAATTTTCCTATCCAACCTATAACCTCTAAATTCAACATTTAAATAACTATTAAGGATAGATTAATTTATGAAAGAATAAAATAACCCATTTTCCAAATTAGATTTAATGTAATGGAAAATATTCTTAACTACTTTCAAATATGATTCTTTTGGTTTATATTGGAAGCTCACACATAAAAATACCACAAACATAATATCTGGTTAATTAGTTATCAAGTATATAAAACTCATTATCGTCCATCTATAAAATTTTTGATCACCGGGTTTCTCGGATTCATAAAAATATATTTCATATAGGTTACTACAAGTGTACTTACATTATATGTATTGTAAAAAAACGTTTTAATAAATCCAAATTTTACTTATAATGAGAAAAAATATTTCCTTCTAGTTTTTCATTAATTTGAAAAGCAAGGAAAAAATTCATCATACCCAACACGGTCATTTCAAATTTGTTTTCATAAGTTAAAAAAACCATCAGAAGGGGAATTTTGATCTTACCAAAATAATGATTCCACCAATATAAATGTGATGAATGATGATTTCCTTAAAAAAATTCATGATCAATATTGTTTGATCAAAATTTACTTTAATCAAATTATCATTAAGTAAAAATATGGTTAATCTATCATACTATGATCCTAGTAATTTCTTAAGGATGAAAATTTATTTAGTAAGATAACATAAATGTTCAGAAATTTGACATCTTCCAAAATTTGGGTTTCAACATAACATTTCTCTTGAACTTATCTATTAAGAAAATAACTTTTAATATCTATTTTAAGTAATGTAAAATACTGATAATATGAAAAGTCTAATAGGATTTAGATGGACTTAAGTCTAGCTACTGATGAAAAAGTCTCACTATAGTATATTCCTTCTTCAGGAGAACAACCGTTAGCAACACGCATTATATTATTCCTTTCATAAAAGTAGTTTCTAAAAGACCATTTACACTGATTAGTTGAAGATAATTAGGTTTATTAACATGGATCTAAACTTCATTATGTTTCTATTTTGAAGATATTATTACATGAACCTTATAATAATTTTATCACCTAAGTCATTATATGATGTTATAGGTTCTAACTTAAGTAAGAATGAGTGATTCTACCACTGATTTCTCAAGTAACACATATTTTTAAACGGTTGTGTTACATCTCTAATGATATTATTTATGGGATGAATTCTTAGGATCAACTTGTTTCTAATATGAAAAGATAACTTTATCCTTAACTATTGTTTGTACATATTCTATTTAATTAGTTTATAGATATTTAAAATTCATTCATCTAACTTATGTTGGATTAAAAACCGTTGTTTTTAGTTCATATTTTGGTAAATTTATTGAATAAATTTCCAAAACATTATCTAGGCTGTTAAATTTGGGTTGTTGTATAAAAAAACTAACTAGTTTAACAAACAAATTCAACAATTATTTCCTCAATAATATTATTTCATTTATTTAAAACATTATAATAATAAATAGTTATAGAAAAACAAATAAAAACACAATCATTATCCTTTGGATCAAATTTATGTAGTTGATATTTATTTTTCGAAATAAAAACTTGACAACTAATGATTTTTAAGAATGAATGTTTTGTTTTTCTTCCAATACACTACTAATATGGAGTTTTATTTATAAAAATAAAATGTAAAATGTGATTTATTGTATTTAAATTTTTACTCATAAATTTAATACAAAACTCCTAGAAATAAAATATATACTTAGAAAAGTTTGAATAATTTATTAAAGGATTCAATTTCCTCACCAATGTACACCATTTTACATTGGTATTCTTGGTGTGGAAAATTAATGAGCAATAACATTCTTAGTAAAAAAATTCAACATAAAAATTTAAATATTCTCCACCATGATCACTCAGAATAGTAAAAAATGGTATGTTTTCACCTTTTTAATAGAATCCAATAAATTTTAAAATAAAAAAAATGATTTATATTTTCATTCGAGAAAATAGGACCAAGTATATTCGATGTAATCATTAATAAGGATATACATATAACTATTTCCCTTAATGCTCTCATTTTGTGTAGGAATAAATAAATCCATTTTCACTAACTGTAAATCTATCAATGTTAAGAAATTGTGAATATTTTTAATATAATACTTTGGTTTCATTAAAAATTGGCAAGGATGAAAATCTCTATAAGAGATAATACAATGTTCTGGTATATCCCAAACACGAAATTTTTAAGAAATTTTAGTTAAAGTAAGAAGGATAAAGTGACCTACACTTTTATGTGAAAGCTATGTTAAATATCATTTTAACTTAAAAAGGTTAATTATGATTTTTAGGGTCTTCTAGATCTAATGTGTAGATATTATACTACTTATTGACATATAAAATGAAAGCTAATTCTTAAATTTTAATGGTACACTTATCATTACATATGTTCAAAAGGTAACCTTCATCACATAGTTGACTAATACTAATCTGTTTGTTCTTAAGACCTATTGTATAGAAAATATTAGAAATTAATGATTTTCTAAGAAAAGAAACAACACTAATTCAAATTATTTCACACTATTCATTATCTCAATAAGTAAAATAGTAACTATTTAACTTATCAAGATCCATATGTTGAAAATATCTCTTATTGTGTGTTGAGAACAATCAACAATCATGTATCATTTGTTATGGATGCTGGTACTCTACATCATTTTTGAAATTATGAAAAATAAGATCTTGGTACCCAAATTTTATTTGGTATAGAAATGTTTGTAAAAACACCTTATGAACCTACATGTTTCCTACTCATTTATGTTGAAAATAATCTAGATATATATAAAATAAATACGTATGAAAATAAGAAAATATAACTTTATTTAAATAATAATAAATATTCTAGTAACCCCACAATTTAAATTTACTGAAAACCTGTGAACTCTCAGAAACCAAATTATTTGTCCAAAAATATGATTTTATAAAAGTATAATCTATACCAAAATATGTTTCTAATTTTTTTTTTTTATACATTGTTTTGTAATTCTCCCTTTAATAAGTAAAATAAGAAAAAAATATTTAAACCAGTAGCATTAAAATTTAGTTTAACAAATAATTTAGGATTATCAATAGGTGAACAAGAAAAAAATCTAGTTAATTTTTTTAGAAGGAAGATAAACCTCATAAGTGTGTTTTGAAATTTTATTTTTTCCTTAACAAGGTTAACTTTAACATTATCATAGTTATTTTTTAGCATTTTATTTTCTCTCTCTACGAAATTTACAAATCATTCCATTTCATCACAAGTAAGAAAATCATTTTTATCTTTAAAGGAAGTAAATTTTTTATCTTCTGATGAAGTTAAACAATAATCATCTATACTATAAGAAAAATTATAATTAAAGGTCAAATTTGAAATAGATTTAATTTTTACCATATTTATAAAACATTATTCATTTTTAGTAACATAAACATAGAATACAAAAATATTATGGATGTTTTCATTTTATTTCAATTAACTATTTTAAGTATTATATTTTCCTTTTTTTCTCATGTTTCAAACACTTTATTACTTTTATATCATTTAATTTTAGAATATATCCTTTATTTTCATTTTTTCTACATAAATTTTAGACAATCTGGTTTAATATGATAAACTTTCTTATATTGACAACATGTGATAAATGAATAATCCCCCCTATCATATTTTTCCCTTCAATATTTCTGATGAAAATAACACAAGTAATTATTTCCAATAATTTCATCCATTATCCTTGAAAATTTAGTGTTCTCATTCCCACTATCTTTAGAATCACTAGAATTGAAATGGTTCTTACATCTCTTCTTGGATGTTTTCAAAAAATTATCTTTAGAATTAACATAACATAAAGTATTATTTATAGTAGTATAAATAATCTTCCCCATTATTTCTATTATATTTCCCAAAACCTCTATTCAATATACTCTCATATTTAATAAGAGTTCTAATAGAGTCATCAAGACTCATATTAGTCATGTTTGATAGTATCATTAATTGTAGTACTCTACAACTCCCACTCCTTCAGAAGTATATAAATAATTTTTTCAACCAATCAATTAAAAATGAATTTCTTATAAACAAGAGATTATAAATTTTATACTATATAAATAAATATCTAATATACTGATGTAATAGTTTCTCTAAGAATAAAATAAAAATCTTTATATTCAATAAAAAGCATAGACATCTAGGTTTTAGAACTCTATATGTTTTAAAGTGTGTAATATAAAAATTATTCCAAAATTATTTTTATATTTGACGTAATGATATAATATTTTATATATTATTTATCATATACCATAAAAAAGTATTTTAATCATTATAATTAGATACAAAATCAGGCTTTTTATCTCTTGAAAGTATAGAAACGTCGTTCTCAACAATTTTATAATTAATTTTCATCATCAAATAATCTTCCACACCAGTATTCATAACAAAATTATTTATCCATTCATTTCTATACTCTAAATAATTTCAATAAAAAACTAAAGGATTATTCAGGTTCAAATTTTCAATGGATCCAATGGGTATTAACACTAAAAAAACAATTTCTATACCACATGTTTTGAGAAAGGAAGATGATATATTTAGGATAAACCAGGGGAAAATAAAAAGTAAAATTATTTATTTAGTCTTAAACATAGATACCTATTTTAATTATAAACATTTTTCTAGATAGTTAAGAGAGGTAAATCTATAGGGGTTAATTGTAGTGAAAAACTCACCTATAATTTCGACCCACCTAAAAATTTCCAATGATAAAAAATTAAATATTTTGATCAAATAATAGTTTATAAGAGTAATAAATGTGAATGAAATGGAGATTAAATTAGTTAGAATATTTCACTAACCAATTAAATCAATATTCATAGTGGAATAATAGTTTTTTGGAAGTTCACAACATCCGATAGAAAACTATACCATTGAATCTAGTGCGATTCTAACAGGACTCCACATGTGTAGTTAGGAAAATATTGATCTTGTAGTAGTCAACATATATTCTACTACTACCGATAATTCCCTATATGGATCTATCCCCATCCCTTGATAAATTTATCACCTTATCCATATGTTCAAGGGTTTTCCCAGTAACCTCATTGAATTTCCACACACTAGATGAGAGGGGACAAAGTTACCGATTTACTTACTTCCATGACCACCCATGGTCTGCAGTTTACATGTTTCTCTAGCTTAGGATCATTCGCCCCTAAGGGGGTAAGGGGTGAACATAGTTAGAGGGGATTCCCTCTTTCTCCAGTATATTAGACCCCGATTGTTTTCGTTGCCTCCCTATTTTTTCTTATTCAAAATGTAATTTCACTCTCTTTGAATAAAATAAAAATAATGATTGGAGTAATATTGATAAAATTGAAATATAAAATTCAAAAAAGTCTATAAAAAGGATTTGTGAAGTAAGGATTACAATCCTTAAACTCATAGAAAGGATATTATAACCACATCATAATTTTATCTAATGTGTTATGAGAATATTTAAACTAGATCTAAGGTATCCTAACTTTCTATCCTAGAATCCCTCAATCAAGTTGATCGCAATAATCTATGCCTTCATATCCTTGGAATCCCTCAATCTCACCATTTTGGAAAATCCTATATATTATAATCTATAGAATCCCTCAATCAAAAAGGATCATACATAATATATATAGTAATAAAATTACAAATAGATTTACAATGGAAAAATTACCAATATAAAAAACATTCAAGAAGTAAAATATTACAATGATTAGAAGCTCTCTCAAAATGAAGTAGTTTCACAACACCAAAATTAACAGAATAATTTAGAGTATTCATTGAATATAATATACTGTATATTTTAATCTATACCTCTACTTATATACATTTCTGTAACTAACTCTATTTATGAAATTCTTCATTCCTTAGGTTGAGTTTAAATGACATCATATGCTTCAACTACTTATTTTGATGGTCTTAACGAAGTTCTTTATCTTATGATTAAATTGATGAACAAAACTAAAATGTTTTAAAAATAGGTTTAATATAATATATCATGAGAATTAAATTATCTATATTTTCACAATTCAAGAAAAATAATTTAGAAAATAGATTTACCAGAAATTCATTTTCACCACAAATACATCTAAAAATTTGAAGTTATATGAAGGTATTATGAGGTGGATTGTGAGTTTAAAAACAAATAAAAAGATTCATTTATTCAAAAACTATATCTATGGATGGGGAGTAAAATTAAATGAGTTGTGAAGTGAAATTTAAAGATGTAACTCCTTGACTTGACCCACTTAGTCTGACCTAGGATACCACAAGACCTCATATATGGCTCCCCATATGAAAGAGATTACCAAATAGTAATAGGGGAAATATGGAATAATGGGGAGACTATTACCTTGGCATGAGCTAAAAATAATAGTTAAATAATGGATTTTATAAAAAGAAAAAATAAATAAATAAATAAACAATAAAATATAAACATACACAATAAATTTCAACACATGTAGTAATAGTATGGAATATCCGTTAGAAAACCCAAAAAAAGGATCCCATAGGTGGTAGATCAATATATGAAGTAAACAATCTAAAAAAATAATTGGTGAAATTAGACCAAATCCATCAACTAATTTCAATATCCTTCAATTAGACATGACCAGATTTAAACCACAAGGCTCTTTCACTTCATAGTATTCCAATTTATGAAATCTAGAAGTGTATTAAAATGAGTGGGTAGGGTGTGAGTACTAAATTCAGTAGGACACCACGAACACACCTTAACATAATCACATGAGATATACAAGTGTATAAAAGGAACATAAACAGAACACATGTAAGATATAAGTATACCACACAAACATAAAATATGTTATGGGTCCTTAGATATTGACTCTACTTTCTTCGGGGCCATGCCATAAAGAAGGTCATCCATCCATATACGACACATCTCTCTATAAATATATAACCTAAAAACATGTTTCACATATCTTTCTTATTGGGATATCCCATTTTCATTATTAAATATTTTTTGACACATCCCTTTTGAGAGGATAACCCATATAGATCAAGTAGAATTTTTAGATTCTGAAAAAAGATAAACAACACATGAAAGCATGTATATAGAATTTCATATAAACAATCATGTCATATCAAGAATGTAATGACCCAAAGTATCATTAATGTAAATTCCTCTTGATCTAATTAAATGTCTCTTTATGTTTATATAAAATTTCAACTACATTGGTCTTATGTTAATATTTTTTACCATTTCTAATATAGCCGTTGAACAGTGATCACCTGATTAGTATAAATATAATACTTTATCAAATCCAATTTACTCAGACAAAAGAAGCGATGGCCTCATATAGAAGAATTTATCCATACGAATCCCATTTGGCGGAGCTAGGAAAGGAGGTGGCATCCTTGGGATTCTCTCTTGACCAAGCCCAAGCTGAGATTCATCATGTCAAGCTCGAATGAGACCATCTACGGGAGAAGTGGAAGTTGATAGAAATTACCACTTGAGCGATGTTATCCGAGCCACCCCAAGAGTCTGTCACCATCGCACACCTTACCCTTAGGTCTTATGCGGCTGTTTTAAGGGGTTATATAAAAAATCTCTAGTACTATGTTCATGTATATTATTTTTTTAGATAATAATGAAAATACCTCCTTGTCATTTTTTTGATACATTGTAAATAGTTTTTAAAGTACAAATAGTGTTTTTAGTTATTATTTAATTAAGAATTATATTTTATTAAATTAAGGGATTTTTTAATTAAATAATATTTTAATAAATTATTATTATTATTTTTAAATTAATTTTTATTAAATATAAATAATCTCATAATTTTATGAATGCAATTATAATTTTTATTAAAGTTTGAAAGCCATTTCTGTCAAAACCCATGAATTTTCAATAAATGTCGGTTTTTATTTTAAAAGTGAAAATTAACATATTTAGAAAATTATTTAGATAAAATAAATGTTATTTCTGGAATCAGGACGTCAAAATTATCCAATGGTGAATTTTTCATAATTTTCTGAGACAATCAAGAATTTGGGAAAAAATTAAATACCGTTTAAATATATAATGTTTTTTATGAAATCATAATGACCCAATAGTGATGTAATAAAATACTGTAATCTTTATGTTCTGCCAATATATGTTTTAACATTAAAAAAATGTGATTTTGGGTTTGTTTTACTTACTTTTCAAAGCATTAATGGACCCCTCAAGACTTATTAAACACCTTGTCTTTTTTAATTGTTTTCCATGGGAGTGTGACTCACCTCCACATAAGAAACCCTATTATTTTAAGAAGTTCAAACTTCGGTCTTATAAAATATTTTTTTCCTCTTTCCTTTTCCAAAAACTATGGGAAAAACCATGGTATGGTTTGTGGTTTAGATTAATTTAATATAAGGGGTCCCAAACCTAAATAATAAAGAATTCCCTCACCTTTACTATATAAACCCACCCAAGATCCCACTTCCTCCACACTAAAAGACTTTTGAGTTCATCCAACCTCTACCCTACTATCTCTAGAATCCTCCCAAGGTACCCCAAGCTCCCAATAAGCCTCTAACAAGCTTCTCTATAGACTTTGGAAGCACACTTCCAAGTAAGGGTTTTTTCTTCCTTTCTCATTTTTGTCCAATTTTCTTTAAGTTGTTTTGCCTTTTAATTTCAATTATTAATGTTGGGGTATGATTTATAACCTCCCTCATACTGACCTATTTATGTTTGAATGAAGTGAGACCCCTTTATCTCTCATTAAATTCCTCCCATGTACACCCGTTACGATGCCGAAATTTCGAAAGGAACTTCTCTCTCCTCTTTTACATTCAAGAAATACTTCTACCATTACAATTGTTGGGACATGTATCTATATAACCTCCATACTTTCCATTACATGTAAATATGATGATCAACCCCTTTATCTCTCATCAACCATTTTTTTGAATTCTTATGTCATGCCGTTACGCTGCCGAAATCGCACCGATTTTCTAAGCCAATGTCATTGGGTAGTGAATACCACGGCCATTTATAAATCAAGGGGATTCACCATTATGAACATTTACTTATTGATTATAAAGTTTCATGTATTAATTCCACATTCCTTTATCGTGGAATAAATTATTATGTTTTATGAATCCATGTTTTATGATCTACGTGGCACACTTGTGCATGAAATGAAATGTTTAAGAAGGGTGCACCCTTATAGCGATCCAATCCATTGGGTAAAGTATAGTATCATGATATGTCATGTGCAATGAGTGTTGAATCATGATAATTAAAGTGAAACGAGGGTTTACTTGTGCTTCATGTGCAATGAGGATTTACTCATGCTCTATGTGCAATGAGCCTTGGCTCATGCTAATTCCATGTTAAGTGTTGTTGCCACATTTCCATGTTGTGATTATCATGCTTTATCATGCCTTTATGTTCATATTTCTGTTATTCTCCATTGATATTCCTATTGTCTAACATTTATTGTACTCCTCATGTTATTCCATGCGTACTCTATTACTGGGCTTTATAGCTCACCCTTTTCTTATGAATGTCCTCAGGTTATCCCATGCAACGCTAAGTAAGAGGGAATGTAGTGGTCATGTAAATGATGTTTTCAATAAAGATGTTGTATTTCATGTTTTATGTTTTTATGTAATGATCCTAAGCCCCAAAGACACTAAACCTCTCAATATTCTTTGTCGTATCAAGTGAAGTTTTATGTAAAAAATCATGTTTATGTTTGTAATAAAATCATGGTTGTCATAGTTGGTATCAAAGGATAGGTTTAGTTATTTTTGGGATTAGGATTAGAAAACCCTAGTAAAGCCTTATAGACAAGACTAAGTATAATAAAAACATCCCTATGTTTCGGTAAGTACTGAGTAAGTGGTTTATCAAACAAATACATCCTTGTCTGTATGCGAGCAAGTAGAGGCAGCTCTGGCACAGATGTATCGTAGGGGTAAAACCTGAAAACACCGCTTTGAGCTAGACTCGAACGGGAACTGGTGCACGACAACGGGCCTTGCTGCACTCTTGGTTAAAAAAACTCTTGGGGGATATGTTTTGATAAATTCACAAGCTTAGTATGAACCCTTATTAAGGGAATAAAAAAATTCCCCTAAGAATATATGTTAGAAAGTAGATCATGAAAATCATAGATTGAAGCCTATAGACTCATGAGTTAAGGAAATAAACGTTCATTTATAAGTCATCAACTTTTGTATTTGGATTACCCTTTATGTGTTACCCCCTAACTTTCTTTTTATTCCAGCCAATGGCCAGTAATAGTAGGACATGGGCTAACAACCGATGTGAAGATCAGTGTGATGACTGTACTAATGAGATGCCCAATTCAATGGGAATGGGAATCACGAACTTTTTCATGCTTCTCTCTCAGCTAACCCAAGTTTTGAATAGAAACACGGGTCAAGTGGAAAGGTCAACCCCCCCTAAAAAAGAACAAGTCGCTATCGAGAGCTTCATAAGACAAAGGCCACCTACTTTTAGTGGAACATCTGATCCCACAATTACTAAACAATGGATCTACTCCATTGAAAATATCTCCTCCATCCTTCAATGTGCTGAACAAGAGAAGTTTCTCCTGGCTGCTTATCGTATGGAGGGTGAAGCTGATCAATGGTGTACGTTGATCAAAAATACGAAGCCTGAGGAGGAGATCGAGGCATTGGAATGGAAGGATTTCCGGAAGATGTTTTTCGATAAATATTTTCCGCGCACCCTTCAGCTTAAGATGGAAAGTGACTTCCTTTACCTCAAGAAAAAATATGAAGAATATGTTGGAGAGTACGAGGAAAACTTTACAAGACTTGCACGACACGCTTTTGGATTTGTCGTTACCCCAGAATGCAAAGTTGACCACTTCTTTGGTGGGTTGAAGCCTAGCCTACGGAAAGCATCGGCGATCCGTGAATTCGAAAGCTATGAGGAAATTGTCTGATATGCCCTCAAGTTTGAAATTAGGATCAGGTAATCATAGGGGTATCATGGGGAAAATAATCGTAAGGCGGACTTCAATGTTGGTGGTCCGATGGATAAATCCAATGGTGATAAGAAGATCCAGCACCCCACTATCCAAAAGTGCAGAAAGAAGCACCCTGGAAATTGCCTCCAGGGGATGAGGATATGCATTAGGTGTGGAAGAGAAGGGCACCTAGTTGTTAACTGTCGGCAAGAAAGACCGCGACTGTGAAAGAAGAGAGTAACGCTACGTTCGAACCTCAACGCACTGTTTAATGCTACAAATGCAAAGAACCGGGGCATTTTGCAAATCAGTGCCCTAATCCAAGGGTTTTCAGAGGCAACCAACAACCTCCAAGGCAGCAAGGAAGAGATTTTTCCATCACTTCTGCCAAATTGAACCCCGACAACGAAGTGGTGACATGTACGCTAGTTATTCATTCAATAATAGTGAACGTACTTTTTGATTCAGGTTATACGCATTCTTTTATATATCCAATGTTTAGTAGAACAATCCCAGCACCACCACAAATCATGGAAGTGAAGATTTCGGTGAGTACTAAAAATGGGGCAATCATTGCATCCCATGAATATAAGTACTCCCCTGTTATAATCTGTGGATTGAATTTCCCGACGAACCTTGTCATACTCCCTCTGGTAGAATTTGACACAATTCTTGACATGGATTCTCTTTCCTTATATAGAGAAAACATAAATTTTCGGGAGAGGGAAATCACACTCCATATGGAGAATCGACCCCGATTATTTACAAGTGTTAGGAGGAAGATGAATCTCCTTTAGCTCCATCATCTCAAGAATGGATATTACTGCCCTATGAGCACACGTATCTAGCTCAGATGATTGAGTCCATGGAATAAACTATCCTTGAAGAAATTTCTATTGTGAGGGAATTCACAGAAGTGTTTGCTGAGGAAATGCCTGGCCTTCCTCCTAGAAGAGATGTTGAATTCTCAATTGAACTTATACCCAGGGAATTACCAATATCCAAGAATCTATATAGAATGGTTGTCGTGGAACTTGAAGAGCTGAAGAAACAACTATAGGAGAATCTGGATAAGGGGTTTATATGCCCAAGCGCTTCACCATGGGGTGCACCAGTCCTCTTCGTCAAGAAGAAGGATGGGTCAATGTGGATTTTCATCTATTATCATGAACTTAACAAAATCACGATAAAGAACAAATATCTTCTAACACAGATCGATGAATTGTTTGATCAGCTGCGTGGAGCACAATACATCTCCAAGGTAGATTTGTGGTCAGAATATTATCAAGTAAGGGTGCATAAGGAAGATGTCCCTAAGACTGCTTTTTGTACAAGATACGGGCACTATGAATTCATAGTAATGCCTTTCGGACTCACTAATGCTCCAACAATCTTCATGTACTTTATGAATAGAGCCCTTAGAGATTACCTCTAAAAATTTGTGGTAGTATTTATAGATGACATTCTAATATACTCCAAAACCAAGGAGGATCATGAGAAGCATTTGAGAACTGTACTAGAGACTTTGAGAAAGGATAAGATCTATGAAAAGTACATCAAGTGTGAGTTCTGTTTAATGGAGGTCTCATTTTTTGGGCCATATCATCACAAGCAATGGGATATCTGTGGACCCCTCCAAAATAGATGCATTTGAGGGATGGACGAGGCCAACATCGGTAACGGATATCCGTAGCTTCTTGGGGTTAGCTAGATATTATCGAAGATTTGTGAGAAATTTCTCACGATTTTCTAACCCTCTTACCAATATAACTTGAAAGAGAGTAAATTTTTCTTGGAGTGATGAATGTGAAGAAAGAATAAAGGAGTTGAAAAGGAGGCTTATCACTGCGCCCGTGATCACTTTACCCACAATTGGGGAACCTTTTGTGGTTTTCAGAGATTCTTCAAGGAAGGTATTAGGTGTGTGCTGATGTAGAATGATAAAGTGATATCCTATGCCTCAAGGAAGTTGAAAATCCTTGAGAGAAACTATCCAACACATGATCTGGAGTTGGTAGTGGTGATCTTTGCCTTGAAAATCTGGCGTCATTATCTCTATGGGGAGAAATGTGAGATATATAATGACCACAAGAGTCTTAAATAGATATTCACACAAAAAAAGATTAATATGAGCCAGAGGAGATGGATAGATCTCATCAAGGATTATGACTGTTCAATACATTACCTCCCAGGGAAAGAGAACAAGGTGGAAGATGCCCAATGTAGAAAGGACCCAGCGATTCTATCAATGACGAGAATTGAGAAGGATCCAATATTATTAGACATAACGAAGATTGACATGGGAATCATAAAGAAGGGAACATCATCAATCCTTTCCCAAATGATTGCTCAACCGTCTCTTTTGGAAAGGTTAAAGGATGCTCTAAAGGATGATGTGGGAATTCAGGAAAATGTGTATGCTATCAAAAAAGGGAAATCCTCGGAGTTTAATGTTAATGAAGATGGAATTGTGTGATTTGGGAAAAGGATATGTGGTCCATTGAGTCCAGATCTGAATAAGGAACTTTTGGATGATGCACATAGTTCAAATTTATCTATTCACCCAGGGAGCACAAAGATGTATCGAGATCTCTGAGAAAACGTTTGGTGGGATAATATGAAAAAGGAGGTTGTTGAATATACATCAAAGTTCCTGGTGTGACAGAAAGTGAAGGAAGAGTTGCAGAAGTATAAGGGGATGATGCAACTGTTGCCCATACCAGAATAGAAATGGGAGAACATCACCAAGGACTTTGTCACCGGACATTCGAGGTCATCCAAAGGCAACAATGCAATCTGGGTTATTCTGGATCGTCTAATAAAGACTGCACACTTCATTGCTATTCGGGAGGATTTCTCATTAGATCAACTGGCACATATATATATCAGAGAAGTGGTAAGGTTTCATGGAGTATCACTATCTACTATGTCTGACCGAGATCCAAGATTCACCTCTATGTTTTGGAAGAGTCTTCAACATGCTATGAATATTGAACTGAACTTCAATACAACCTCTCATCCCCAAACTGATGGCCAATCCAAGCGGACTATCCAAACACTCGAGGACATGTTGATAGAATGCTCAATGAAATTTAATGGAGGATGTGATAAACATATTCCTCTGGTTGAGTTCCATTATAATAATAGTTTCCACTCAAGTATCCAAATGGCACCATATGAAGCCCTGTATGGGAAAAGGTGCAGAACACTGACATGTTGGGATGAGGTCGGTGAACGTAAGCTACTTGGACCATAAATGGTTGAAGAAATGGTGGATAAGGTGAAAACCATTCAGTAGCATATTAAGGCATCCCAGAGTCGACAGAAGAGTTATGCAGATAACCGTCATCGAGACCTTGAGTTTGAAGTTGGAGACATGGTGTTTCTACGCATATCTCTGTGGAAGAAGGTCATAAGGTTTGGAAAGAAAGGGAAGTTAAGTCCAAGGTACATTGGCCCCTTCGGGATTCTTGATCATGTTGGGGCTGTGGCCTATCGACTAGCACTTCCACCTACCATGGCCAAAGTACATGATGTCTTTCATATATCCCTCTTAAGGAAGTATATACCGGACCCTTCACATGTACTCTCTTCTGAGGTGGTACAGTTGGAGGATGATCTTTCATATGAGGAGCAACCAGTGAAGATCTTAGATCGTAGAGAAAAATTCCTATGAAATAAGACAATGCACCTCGTCATGGTGTTGTCGAGAAACCACAAGTTTGAAGAAGAAACTTGGGAATCAGAGGAAATGATGAAGCTGAGGTACCCACATCTATTTTAGTGTGGGAAAAGGAAATTTTCTAGGGCGAAATTTCTTAAGGGGGGAATATTGTAACGACCCAAAGTTTCATTAATGGAAATTACTCTTGATATAATTAAATGTCTCTTTATGTTTATATAAAATTTCAACTTTTTTGGTTTTATGTTAAGAATTTTGACCATTGCTAATATAACCATTGAACAGTGATCACATGATTAGTATAAATATTGGACTTTAACAAATACGATTTACTCAGACAAAAGAAGCGATGGCCTCATCCAGTAGAATTTCTCCATACGAAGCCCATTTGTCAGAGCTCAGAAAAGAGGTGGCGTCCTTGGGCTTCTCTCTTTACCAAGCCCAAGATGAGCTTCATCATGTCAAGCTCGAACGGAACCGTCTACAGGAGAAGTGGAAGTTGATAGAAATTACCACTCGAGCGATGTTATCCGAGCCACCCCAAGAGTCTATCACCATCACACACCTTACCCTTAGGTCTTATGCGGCTATTTTAAGGGGTTATGTAACAAATTTCTAGTACTATTTTCATGTATATTATTTTTGTATATACTAATGAATATCCCTCCTTGTCAATTTTTTGATACATTGTAAATAGTTTTTAAAGTACAAATAGTGTTTTTAGTTATTATTTAATTAAGAATTATATTTATTAAATTTAGGGATTTTTGAATTAAATAATATTTTAATAAAATATTATTATTATTATTAAATCAATTTTTATTAAATATAAATGATCTTATAATTTTATGAATGCAATTATAATTTTTATTAAGGTTTGAAATCCATTTCTGTCAAAACCCGTGAATTTTCAATAAATGTCAATTTTTATTTTAAAAGTGAAAATTAACATATTTAGAAAATTATTTAGATAAAATAAATTTTATTTCTGTAATCAGGACGTCAAAATTATCCAACGGTGAGTTTTTCATAATTTTCTGAGACAGTCAAATTTTTGGGTAAAAATTAAATATTGTTTAAATATATAATGTGTTTTATGACATCATATTGACCCAATAATGATGTAATAAAATACTATAATCTTTATTTTCGGCCAATATATGTTTTACCAATAAAAAAAATGTGATTTTGGGTTTGTTTGACTTACTTTTCAAAGCATTAATGGACACCTTAAGACTTATTAAACACCTTGTCTCTTTAAATTGTTTTCCATGGGAGTGTGACTCACCTCCACATAAGAAACCCTATTATTTTAAGAAGTTAGGACTTTGGACTTATAAAATATTTTTTTCCTCTTCCCTTTTACAAAAACAATGGGCAAAAACCATGGGATGGTTTGTGGTTTACATTAATTTAATATAAGGGGTCCCAAACCTAAATAATAAAGAATTCCCTCACCTTTCCTATATAAACCCACACAAGATCCCACTTCCTCCTTACTCAAATACTTTTTAGTTCGTCAAACCTCTTACCTACTCTCTCTATAATCCTCCCAAGGTTCCCAAAGCTCCCAAGAAGCCTCTCACAAGCCTGTCTCTAGCCTTTGGAAGCACACTTCCATGTAAGGGTTTTTTTTCTTCCATTCTCATTTTTGTCCAATTTTCTTTAAGTTGTTTTGCCTTTCAATTTCAATTATGAATGTTGGGGTTTTGTTTCACACCTCCCTCATACTTCCCTATTTATGTTTTAATGATGGGAGACCACTTTCTCTCTCATTATATTCCTCCCATGTACACCCGTTACTATGCCGAAATTCCGAAAGGAACTTCTCTCTCCTCATTTACATTCAAGAAATACTTATGTATCATGAATCTAAATTCCATTAAAATTGTTGGTACATGTATCTATATAACCTCCATACCGTCCATTACATTAAAATATGATGATAAACCCCTTTTTATCTCATCAACCATTTTTATTAATTCTTATGTCACGCCGTTACGCTGCCGAAATCACATCGATTTTCTAAGCCAATGTCATTGTGTAGTGAAAACCATGACCATTTATCCATAAAGGGTATTCACCTTTATGCACATTTACTTATTTATTATAAATTTTGATGTATGAATTCCACATTCTTTTATCGTGGAATAAATTATTATGTTTTATGAATCCATGTTTTATGATCCATGTGGCACACTTATGCATGAAATGAAATGTTTAAGAATGGTGCGCCCTTATAGAGCTCCAATGCATTGGGTAAAGTATAGTATCATGATTCGTCATGTGCAATGAGTTTTGACTCATTCTAATTCAAGTGCAATGAGAGTTTACTCATTCTTCATGTGCAATGCGGATTTACTCATGCTCCATGTGCAATGAGCCTTGGCTCATGCTAATTCCATGTTAAGTGTTGTTGCCACATTTCCATGTTATGATTATCATTCTTTATCACGCCTTTATGTTCATGTTTCTGTTATTATATATTGATATGCCTATTGTCTAACATGTATTTTACTCCTCATGTTATTCCATATGTACCCCCATACTGGGCTTTATAGCTCACCCTTTTCTTATGCATGTCCTCAGGTTATCCCATGCAATGCTAAGTATGAGGGAATGTAGTGGTCATGTAAAGGAAGTTTTCAATAAATATGTTGTATTTCATGTTTTATGTTTTTATTTAATGATCCTAATCCCCAAAGAGACTAAACCTCTCAATCTTCTTTGTCGTATCAAGTGAAGTTTTATGTAATAAATTATGTTTATGATTCTAATAAAAGCAGGGTTGTCATAAAAAAATATTAAAAACCATAACTAACCATACTTGAAAAACCATGAAAAATATTTCTCTCATACTACACATTCATCCAAAACAATCATACTATGAACCTATATAATCATGTTCTAATTTCAAGGTCTTCATACCTTAGGTGAAATAATTATTGATTGATAATGATGCCACCCAATTATAACAACACCACCAAATCCTATAACAAATATAAATTTGACATGATATAGAAATCCTGGATCAATGTCGATAAGAAACCACACCCTAAATTTAGTTCAAGTTCTACATACCCAAGAATATATAATTACGACAATGATCTAGGTCTTATTGATGTGTAAACACCAATTTCATGAATCAGGGTGCCCATTCTACAATCGATTAAGAAATACCTTATTATACCATGAAAAACCTCTTGATCTGATAAATATATCTAATATATAATTAGTTTTTATCAAGGAGAATAGAAGAATAACATTCTAAAACAAGTAAAAAAATTGGATTGGAATAATAGGATCGATCATTTATTCAAGTGTAAAATAATGGAGATGAATAGTAGGAGAGGGTGAAAAATCACTAGAGAGGGATCCTAGTTCATTATGAATCGATGAGGGTTTGATAGAATTAAATAATGTTAGTGGATGATGGGTTAAAAATTTGTATAGTATTAGAAACTTCACTAGGATTTGAAGGATTCCACGGGAGAGGAAGTGTCCTCCACCAGCTAGCTAGTGGTCTCATGGTAGATTCACTTATTCTTAGGACCCCATCGGTTTTCCTATTGATACATGGTAGAATTTACTCTACCTATAATTCAAACTAATTGGAAAGTGGTAATACTATATCTTTTATAGCTACTACTAGTCTACCCACATAGCCTCTGCTCAATTGAAGTATCCTAGGCACTACTAAGCCACCTAAAACACGTAAAAAATAGTATAAAATCTATGAAAAATTTCAAATTAGGTGAAAATTTAAAAAGTGGTTTCACAAATACTCCTCTATTATGAATTTTCATCCTCCATAAGTATCCCTAGAGGTTTTATCAATCAACTCACACCACTGCACCCAATCATCAGTCTCCTACTCCCTTTATTCTTTTGGAATGCATATGTGCTTCCACTGACCCCAAAATAGAGGAAAATTTTACCATCTTATCAACTTATCACCTATTTCTACCATCTAAATATGTATCTCTATAAAAAAAATGTCCAGATCTAGATAAAACATCTTCATAGTTGAGAAAATATATAGGATCGAGCTTCTATTTATGATGCTGAGACTTGTGAAACACATTGTTTGTACAATGGTATAATAGAGGAATATTCAACTGATAGTCCAACATCCCAATATATTTGATGACCTCAAGTGGCCCAATGTACTGTGGTTATAAATTCCCCTACATCCTTAAACACCTATGCCCCAACTGAGGGTAAATAAGTAAGAAAAACTTGTCGCTAATATTGATCTCCAAGGGCCTTATCCATAGTCACATAATATTGGTTCATGTTCTCATATATAACTAGATATTTATGAATAAATTGATCCAACTCTGAGGTCTCGTATACCATTCTCATCCAAAAAACTAATGATTCATCTTCCTCATTCTAGCACAGTAGTGAATGTCATTTCTACCTATACATAACCTCAAAAAGAGCCATGTGATTCACTGAATGAAAGATATTATCATAATAAAACTCTAATAGAGATAAGGGATCATCCCAAGCTCCTACAAAACCTAGAACACACACTCATTGAATATACTTTAAATTATTGATCATTCTCTTTGACTTCTTATCACAAAAAATACAAAAGGCCATACTTTCCTTCAACTCATTCCCCATCAAATTATTCAATAATTGATAAAACCTTGAAGTGAACAAGGAGTCTCTCTTAGATTCCAAACTTTTAGATACTCCTTGTAGCCATACAATCACTTGAACATAGAGCTTTCCTATATTATACTTAGAGTTAGTCACTCGTATCATTATGAAGTGTGGCACCTCTCTTAACCGATCCACTATAATCCATATAGTATCTTGATCTCTTGATGTCCTAGAAATACCTATTACTAAGTCCATGTTCACTGCATATCACTTCTACACTATCACTTGAAGTGTCTAGATTAACCCTCATAGTCTCTAGCGCTCAACATTGATCTTCAGACAAGTTATATAATGAGATACAAATCTTAAAATGTCACTCTTCAAACCGGTCCCCGAAAAAATTCTTCTATAATTGTGATAAATCTTTTTTTATCCTGGGTTCACTAAAAACTATGAATAATGAGTGGTTCAGATTAGTTATTCCCTTAGAAAATAATAAAATACTACTATTCTTAAACTAGAAGAACACCACATCCTTCTATGATACAACTTGGAATGAAACCATTTGATTAAAACCTGTCATTAATCATGTGAAAATCTAGATAAATCAATTGAAAAAACATAAAAAATTACACTAATGAATACATGAACACTAATTATTCACAAGCCACTACCCCTCGATCCTTAGATATAACCACCATTCAGTTTTCCAAATAAACCATGAGCTTCCTCCAAACATCAAATGTTAATTCCCTAATATCATGTGTCTTTCTTCTTAAAACATTTTCAACTATATTTACTTTAAAATTTAAATAATATATCATAAGGTTGAACATATATTGGTATTCGACCCAGTTCCTATGATGAAGTTTCATGTCATGTTAGGAGAAAATATACCATAGACTCTTGCGGGTCGTATATACAACTAATCTCTTAATAATGTGGTAGTGTCACCAACATTTCAATGAACAGACCAAAATATACAACTATAAGTCATGGGTAGGTTAGTTCTAATTGTGGGGTTATATATTATGAGACCTATAATCAACTAACTTGTCACCTTAAATCAGAATAACTCACAGGGAAATGCCAGATGCATTGCAAAACACATCATATCTGACAGTAGTCTTGAGATGACTTACGATTAGAGTTGATGTCAATGTATACTCTGCATGGTATCAAGGTGAATAACATCATATTATGATTCATTGTAAAATATCAGGATTTTATCATTAAACAAAATGTCTATGGAGTCCATGTATGGGAGGGAGAAATTATTCATGAGATCCATGAACACTTTTGGATAATTCATTAGTCCAAAGTGCATAACGAGATACACATTCAACCTTGACCTAAACCTAAAAACTATCTTTGTTATGAACTTGTATTTGATTCAAAATTAATGGTTTCAATAACATAAATCAAAATTTTTTAACTATTGGGATCCCTTTAATTGATTAAACATTTCATAAATTATTGGGAATGAGTACCTATTCTTCACAGTGATCTGATTAACCTTTAGATAATCCATACTATGTTGAAGACTACCGTATAACTTCATGGATAACAACACTAAATAACCCCAAGGATAATTTCTCAGTTTTATGAATCCATTAACCTCAATATCATCAAGTTATACATTGAATTATTTAATCTATACTGGTTACATGTGATATGGTAGAATAAATATTGGTAATGCATCATACATGAGCTCGATCTCAAACATAACTCCCATGGGTAGGGGTATCCCTAATAAATCCTCTATAAATTCATCTTGTAATAAGTATACCACTGATGGAAAATAGGATCGAGTGACCGTATGATCTACTATATGGATCCTTATAGGAACTAGTGCTGAAAATACTTCTATCTAATGAGGATCCATTCCAATAGTATCTGACTCTACTTCTAATTCTGCAATCAATACAAAATCCTCCCCTTTAGGTGATACAAAGGTCAATCATCTCTGATAAAAATCGATGTGTGAATAATAGCTAGTCAAAGTGTCCAATGCATTTTTTACATTGAAGATTGAAATCTATATAATTGTGAAGGTCCTTAAAAATTAACATCTAACAACCACAATCATACATTATGGACAAACATAAATATGATTCACTTTATTTCCCAGGGCTATATCACTGGATAGAAACTCAGAGTAGTATATCACTAATAAATCCAACCCATTAACCACTTGAAAAGATATGAATGAAAGTTATTATCCTATATCAAAAAAATAAATAGAGAGAGTAAATTAAATGGGACTGTACCTAAAAATATTAGAGGTCCCTCTCCGCCATCAATAAAAGCCTTATCAACCACAAAAGTCCTATCAAAACCACTACATGACAGCCCAGAGGCTCATGAGTCAACATGTTTACTGAACCTTACAGGGTCTACACATACTGCTAAGGTCCTATACTCAAACCAAAGCCTAATTTTTGAATGAGAATCGTTGAATCCCTATAACAATACCACTTTAGATGCTCTGTGTTTCTACACTTGTGAAAATTATTGAGATAAATGGTTTATTCCTTGATAAAGTGTCCCTCCCTCCTATAATTATAACACATTGAAGAGTTATCTCACATAGAGGGAGTCAATGAACCCATGATCATGTTTGAATGTTGACCTCCACCCAAAAATCCACCCCTAAATTCCACTTCTTATTCTTAGAATAAGAAATGAGGACTATTCAACAGAAATCACAATCTAATACACTCATAGGTAGAAGAAGACTAATAACTCTATCTTCCTCGATTACCTTATCTATTTTCAATTATTACAAAAAACTATAACATAGTTCATCATATCAAAGTTCATGATTTAGAGTTTTATCTATGTATTGAGACTAATTTATAACTGCATTTCTTTTCGATCCTCATTCCCCACCATACGAGGTGAAAAGAAAATCTTCTCGTTAAAAAATATTGAATATGTAGAAATTACCATCATCCCCTATTAGATATCTATGGACTCTTGATCATGATCCATACTTATTTGTATCATGGAAGAGATCTTCAATAAAGAATTCCTTGAATGTTACCAATATAATCCTTTCACATCTACCAATGTGAAGCATAATGTCTCACCATTGTTTGGCTATGCCTTTAACCATAAAGGATAAAATCATAACCTTACTGTCCTCTTGGGTCTCCAATAGGCCAAATATCCTATCAATGTCTGGTATTTAGTCCTCTAAATCATGGGGTCCTCTGATTCCAAATAAGGAAGGGATTGATGGAGTTGAAAGTCATGAGCTTAATTGACCACCGCTTGTCTTCCCTTATCATCTCCTCTAAAATGAACATATACAAGTTGAAAGAGTACTATATGGATTAGTTCTATATCTTAATGCACAATTGAAACCAATAGAGAATGGTCAACTATATCCTCCCACAAAAAAAGTGGTTAATTGTGATGTAGAAGATATCTATGATGTGGAATTTATATAAATTATAGAAAAAAACGTAGAGATATATAACAGTTTAAACCAGAAGACCACTAAGAGATCACACACACATAAGGGTTTCTAAAAAGGTTCAACCTAAGAAGTTGCTCACAAGAACAAGGAATCACCCCCTATGCACTATTAAAAACCTATGATAATTTTCTAGTACTTTAACATTAGTCATAACTATATATATATACACTCAAGAATATAATACTCAGGACCAAATAAAATAATCAAAGAAATGATGCACCAAAAGAACATATCATAATTTCGACCAATATTTAATTATTTTGGATCTAACTAATGAAAGCAATAGGCTTATGGAATTTGATCGTAAATGAATAAAATGATATAATAAATCACACAAAATTTCATTAATTAATACACAAGCTTCATATGAATCATCCATGGTGAATTTAAATTATAGGTAACATCAAGCAGTAAGAACATTAATTCACAATTTGTGGAATCATAGTTCTCCACTATACAGTTCTATATATGAATGAACATAGTTCCCCTACCCGAGTTCCAACCATCATAATTACTCTCTACTCTATCTAAAATAAAGTAAAATAGAATAACATGTTAGTTTATTGGGTTCTATGATACAATCTTGAAACACCCTATCCTGAACCATATGGTCTATGTCGGTCAACCACATGTCCTCATGTGTGCCTCACCATATGATATAAGTTTCTCACAAGCATCGAGGGCCAAAAGGGTATCACAGGGAGACTATTCCCCTAGTACATGGAAAAAATCAGAGTAAAATAATGAAAGTGATAAAAAGAATAGAAAAATTATGAATAAATTAATAAATAATTAGAGATAAATCTCAACCAATAAAATAATAGTTTGGCATGTTATTCACACAACCCAAACAAAAGGAAGGATCCCCATAAGCAGTGGATTAATATATGAAGAAAATAAGATAAAAAAATATCATAAGACAACTCCCTAAATCTATCCTATGATGCATGCATATTACTACTAAACCTACTCAATAGTATACTATGGGGACCTCTCCCTTCATCAAATCCCTAGTCATGAAATCTAAAAGTACACCGAAATTCCTGAGTAGGGTGTTAGTGCAAAACATAGTTGGACACCACAAATGACCCTTAACATAAGTGATTCAAATATACTAGTTCATTTCATGAATATAAACGAAACCTAATTTATCTACAATTATAATACATCGAAATGAAATATCTGTTGGGTCTTTAGTGACCAGCTCTACTGGCTTCATCACCATGCTAGAAAGAATGTTAACTATCCATGTATGGAACATCCCCCTTTGAACAGATAACCCCAAGACATGTTTTACACATCCCACCTATTAGGATATCCCATGTGCATGTTGAACTATATTATATCACATCTCTCTCAGGGGGAAAATCAATGGGTATTAACCTATACTCTTACCAATATAAAAAGAGGAATAAAACATTAAACTATGAATATAGAATAAGAGATCTAACATCAACACATATCAAGATAGAGTCCAAAATATAACTAAAAATACATGGAAAACCACCAAAAATAGGTATCATGGGAAAAAAACACACTCACACACCAAATAATAATACCTATAACTTGTATAAACATTGAAAAATTTCAAGGAATTCCAACCTCACAAAAAATAAATATTTTGGGCCATATTTTGCTTCTGAGTAAAAATTCACCACTAAATCCCATTACCAATATTGATTTGACATGGTTTATAAATATTTTATCATGTTTTATGATATATGAATACATAAATATAGTTCAATATCCATATACCCAAGAAGATGTGCTACTTACAATTATATAAGTCTAATCGATGCACACACACCAATTCACTGAGTATAGGTGACAATTCTACCAAAGATCAATAAATACATTGTTAGACTATGTAAAAGACTCTATATATAACAAATAAATATAAGATCTAATTAGTTTTAACGAATTAAAATTGAACATTATTGATCTATAATGAAGAAGAACCCACTGGATAGAAAATACATGATCAATATGTTGTTCAGGCATTGAGTTAAGGAGATGGATGGGAGGAGAGGGCCCCAAAGTCACTTGGGAGGGCTCTTAGGTTTCTGTGAATTTAAAAGATCTTAAGATCATCAGATAAAGTGAGTGGAGGATGGTTTTTTTAAAAATCATAAAATTTCAGTGACCTCTCTTGGATATATTGGTCACCACAAGTGATCTGATAGTCACTGATTATATTCACTTCTACCTAAATGATCCACCAGAAGGATGATGGTCACCATTGAATAGATAGTGGCTGATATTTTGGATCTCCTATTCCCAATAGCCTCAACGACTGACCCATGAGACTACTATATCTGGAAAAACTATGGAAAGTCCACCAACCTAGCCTTTTCTCACTTCCGGCTTCACGACTGCCTCAATCCTGACTCAAAACACTTAAAAACATAACTTTGAATATATAAATTTTTTCAAATGAGTCGTTCTATAAAATAGATTTGTGAACCATGATATATATTAGTCTTGAGTTAGAGGATATGGATTTAGGGATCAAATGTTTTGATGGTTCTTAGGTGTTTCATAGATCATGACCTGGTCTTGTTTAGACAGGTGATGTCAAATACTACTATATGATGCTGGTGAATTGGAAATTCATGAATTCTAGCGAGAGTGACACATATCCATTGAGTGGGTGAAATTAGTAAGTGCCACAGTTCATCGATCCTCAGTTTTTTAGAGATAGTTTGTGTGATGATATGCCTACTATTGTGTCTCATATATGATTCATAATCTTGCCTCAAATGAAAATAAATACACATTATTTGGGGGATGAAAATTGAAGCGATGAGATAGAGTGGGATGAATACGAGGTATTTGGATGCTTCATTGGTTCAAATTCACTATCAAGATATCCATAATTAGTAGAAGAATTATGATTGGAGTGTGTACAAATATATATAATCGATATGGTTCATGGGAGATATAAATTAATATTTCTTTAGAATGAGAAATTTTATGGTTGTGATCTTGTAATAATCCACCATGGAATGCATCGACATAGTCATAGAAATTATGGGTTTCAAGGAGAGTGAAATAGGGTCCCTTTTAAGTTTTTTCTATATAGATCATGAATTTGTATTTGTACACAAATTTTAAATGTTTATAAATGTTATTGAGGTGGTAGGTAAGGTGGAGGAGGCTCAAAATGAGTGTTGGGGGTTCATATATATAAGAAATAAAATATGATGGATTCAGTGAGCCACATAGTACTCAATTGTGTGGAACTGGGAACCTGAAAGAGGTTTTAGAGGATTTTATCACTGGTTGGGACCATAAAGTGTTAATTATTCATAGAATTAATATCAAATACTAGTTAGAATTTTTTTTTTGAAGTGAGAAATGGATTTTTTTTTCTTTTTAAATGAGAAACCCACTTGGGGTTCCCCATTTAGTGACTATTGAATAGAGGGGAGACCAAAACCCGATCTCCATATCCTCATCCCCTTGTTCTCCATTTATATAGGGAGGTTGAACCATGTTTATTTACTGATCAAGGTGAGTTCATCCCAATTTATCACTTCTATAGTCCTCTTCTACCTATTTCTCTAATTTGGTGTGATCAGGATTACATAATTAATGGATATTACACCAGAGCATGATAGAATCACATCAATTTGAGAGGGCTTCAATTGGTGAATGTTATATGAGGATTTGGGAATGAAAATAAATTTTTTAAGTATTTTTTATCTAAATTTAATTCATTTAAATAATTTATTTGGGGTTTTATTTATCAAATTGGGATGGGTTCGGTTGATGAATTGATGTTGGGTATTAGGGATTTTGTTGTAAGTGGACACAGTGGTGTTCCATGAGTGATCTGTACCCCATTGTGTGAGGGGATTATATGGATACATCACATGATGAGTATTACCTTGATTATAACTAAATGAAAAATAGTTATTTAATTATTTATTTTTGATTTTGAATTATTTATATTTGATAATGAAGTAATTTGATTGAGGTAAGGGCTCATGGATGATGGCGGTGATCAAGGGTTACTTGGATGAGGATGAAGCATGTACTGTTGAGGGTAAAACTATGCATTTAAGGTAGGTTTCACCTAATATTACCTCTTTATATGGTTATGTATATATTTTTGAATTGTAAGTGTGGGTAAGAAGGTTAGAGTGACCCAATATTGTACCCAATGTCATTATTTTATTTGAGGTCGGGGAAGTGATGATCGAACCCACACACACTCTTTTGGAAACTACCATGTTCATACCAATGTTGTATTCTGTGTTTTAATAAAATAATAATTCTATTTGACTATGACTGATGATAACTACTCAAATATCTTGGAAATATTACTAGGGAGTAAGGTTGGAGATTAATTACTATTCTCCAATTTGTAAATAATTTTCTATTTTTAAAACATGAAACAAAAAATATCATCCCTCCATAGAAATGGGTGTATGGACTTCTTATGTGCTCAAATAAAAAAAATATTTGTGTCACAAGTGAATATTTGGATGAATTGAGGGACATGTATGATTAGATCTTACTATAATTTCACAGATCTAATACTAAAATTAGAGTAACCGTGGATCATGAACCAAAACTCAAAGAAGAAATCCTATGGGTGGAACTTCTAAAATATCCTACTCTTCTAATCATTATTGAGATAATTTCCAAGGAACTATTGAATAAAAAATAAATACCAAATTAAAAAATTATGGGGGATGACCAAACCCTTGAATATCTTGTATTTAAATATGATAAAATTCAATTAAAATCGAAACCACCCTATTTGATGAAATAAATTCTGTAATATTGGATTATTCATTTGAGAGAGATAAATTGTATTTTGTTTTATTATCTTAATCTCATGAAAACTCAACTCTATTATAGGTTAATCTATCTTGATCTCATAGATTTAGTAGAATTAATGGAGGAAATAATTACAAAATAAAAACACCCCCTTTGATGTACCATAAAATTATACAAGGGGAGGTATAAGGGAGTAGGAAATACTGGTAGTCCCTTTTAAATGAAAAAAGGTCATGATGCTAAATATAACAGGGGTAATTTATAATTTAACTCAAACTATTTTATTCATATATAATTAGAAATGTTTATTGCCTCTCCATTTAATGAATACTATAAAGCAGGATTAATGGAGCTTCCATTTGAAGATGAAGAAGCCACAGAAGCTATAGATGGTGCCAATGATACCCCATACATGATCTTGTCACCCTCACCTTATCGGAAACACCACATTGATTAAGAAGTGGTCTTGATAAACTCTATTTAAGGGGATATATAAGATGAACTTAAGTTGAGTATAATTATAATGTACTAAATATGGGGGTTCCAATCACAAAAAAAACCATCATTATTTGTTTTAGGGATGACCACAAGGATGTCCAACTATGGAAAGTCTAAATAAAAGCTCTATTTGGAGGAAAAAACCAAAGAAACTCTTCTCATCACCTTCTTTGTCAGTTTTATTAGTTTTAAATATTTTTTTTGTAATGTTTAATTTTTTATGTATTTTTTCATAAGTGAAAAAAAACTAGAAGAAAAGCTCAACCTATCTATAATTATTACAATGGGATAGTATACCACAAGTCTACTTGAAAAATAAAACTAGGTATTACCTATCCTTTTCACAAATTATTCACTAAAATGTTAGTTCATGTTTGTAATAACTTATATGGGTAGTGTAAAAAAAATATAGGGGATGGGATTAAAGCATGTTTATATATTTTTTAAATTATTTATAGGAACTATTTTAAATATAGTTAATAAAAATATTTTAATTATTTTAGTATATTTTAGTGACTCTTTTTTTTAAAAATAATACATAAAAAGTGCCCTATTTGTAAATGATGTACATAGTTCTTTTTTTATTGTATTTTTTTCCCTTTCAATCATTAATTATTTTCAATGTAACCTTATATAGATTTAATCTTATTTTAGAGTCAAGAATTTAATTTGTTATAACATAGCCACAATTAGATGAATAAGAAGTGGATTATTTTATACCTTCATGAATATCTAACCTTAGAAATAGGAAAGGGAGTGTGAGAGAAAATATTTTTATGGTATCCAAACTATAACATAAGGTCACTCAAATTTTCAAATATAATCCAATAAATCATGATATCTATAAAAAAGAACACTGTATGGATCTAAACCAATTGAAATTCATAAAATTCATATAAAACATGAGTAAAATGGGATACCATGGTGAATCATTGATACATTATCCCTTATATGTGTGGGTAATACATCTACACATATTTAATAAGTTCATTTTCAAAATTCTATTCACATACATGGGAAGGAAAAATTAAAAAAACAAATAAATAAAAAGAATAGGTGCCTAATCATAAAAAATAATTCATTTTGGTGATGGGAATATTGAACCCAAATGATGAAGGGAGAAATTGACTTATAGGAAATTAATTTGAGTTGTATCCATAATGTGTAAAATTGAACTTTGGGTTAATAATCTAAAGATATTTGTAAAAAAGGAATCAGTTCTTTTTAAAGCATTGATTTTACTTAGATCTAATTATATCCACTCCTAGACTTGTACCTTTGATTTAATTGATGTGGGGATACAATTAAAATCATATAGAAGACATCATAATTCAAATAATAGGTAAACCTTTTATTTTTTTACTCTCGATTGTATATTTAGATATTTATAGGACGAATATATATTTTTTGATTTTAATAAATGAAATTCAATGATAAAATTTCCTCAGAGTGAAATAGTTAATTTGCGAGTGAGTGATGTGAGATAAAAATTTGAAATTATTTTGTTTATTATTTGCTAAAAATACCCCATAATTTAATTAAAATCATGGGTAATTTTTTTTTTGACTTTGTGAGTTTTGAACATAATTTTCAATTGAATCAAAAATGGGTTTTAGTGATTTATTAATTTTTGGGATTATAATGTGAAGACAAATTTTGATTTTGATTTTAAAAATTGACAGATCCATTAAATCTAGAATTATTATTCTTTATTGGATTTATTTTTGATTTTTATTTGTTGTTTCCGTAATTAATTATAAAAATGTCTACACATAAATAAATTATATTTTTGTGTATTGGAATTAATAATTTTCCAAAATGATGAAGCAGTCATACCCTCTAGTCCTCATGTAGTCAATCAAGAAACTAAAAAAAGGAAAAAGTATATAAGAAACCTTGTAACCCCTTCATTTGATCAACCATAAATAAAAAATATATAAAGAAAAGATATTATGACATTCATTTCTTGTCCAGTTGATCAATCAACCAAAAAAATGGAAAATGAAATTTTATTGAAAGTTCCATGTACAAAAACTATTAATTTAATGTTCAAAAAATTAAGTGATTGACCATACCCCTCAATTAACTACACCCTTGAAAAAAATGAGTAAAGTACCAATGGGATCATGGTGGTGAAATAGACCATTACACCTCTATTGAAAATTGATCAACTATATCCTTTACCTAATAGTTGACCATGAAGTTATCAGAGACATTGAGACCCTAATTCCTGTTGCCTAATGATGAATAGCTATGCTAACCAAAACCCTATTGAATGCCGAGCAAGGATGAGACAAACCAAACTCGGGAAGATAAAACCTAGATATGAAAAAAGAAAGAATGAAACTTGATACCAAATCCGAGTGATATAAACTGCCTCGAAGAAGGTGAAGAGACAATGAAAAGGACCAAAGGATGGGCTGGTGTTGCACCACCTAGTGAGACTCATTTCACGCTACCTAGTTTCCCTACATTTAAAGAATAAAAACTAGATGAACCCAATATTTATGATAAATTATTATTGACAGAAATAGATTTGGGGATACCTGAAGCTTGTTAAAGAAGCCATGCCCCTAGATGCATGATCAAGAATAAACCCAAAGAGAAATTTCAACTAACGATTTCCATGTTGGAACTGAATAAGCTGAAAAATCCTTCGTGAGAGATAAAAATGTATGTAGAAGATAACCTCATCTGATCAAATCCACTACTTGTAATATATCTAAATATGAAAAATCTCAAACTAATTCCAAACCAATGAATCTCTTGGTGCTATGTGATGAACTCAAACCAGGCTGTGTCACTTGTGGATGATATTCGTTAAATAAAAATGAGAGAGATTTCAGTCACTGAAACCTTGAAACTGCACCACCTTGATCACTAGAAAAGAACCTAATATCAATGGTAAAATCATATTCCACACCACCTATTTAAATAAAAACATTCATACAGTTAAATCATGTCACCCTCAAATATGTAAAAGGAGTTTTGAGAGATAAGTTATCATAGAACATAATTTATGTAAGGGTAAAATGAATTTATATAAGGTTGTAATCAAAAATCCGTATCTACATAAAGGTAAAATAAATCTATATAAGGTTGATTTATAGATACATTAGGGCACCTCTAGTATTTTTAGGTCTATGTCACATACAAAAAATAAAACTAGATATATGTAGGTTTATATCAACTATTTCCTAATTGAATTTAGTGCTAGACTAGGTATATCTTTTTTATTCCTATGGTTTTTCCAAATCAGGGAGTGTTTCAACATATTTTTCATATGGAAATCATCCATTTAAAGGAGTATGTAGTGAGATTGTGGGAAGATGTTTCTCATAAAAAAATGAATCATAACCATTATCTATGAAATATAGAGGCATAAACATAAAGGGAAGTTTATTTAGAGGAACCAAATTCTAGAACAAATCTAATCACAACTTATAAATATTTCACCCCACTTATGAAAGAAATATTCAACTCCCACTAAATAAAGATTATTTTTTCCTATATTTCATTACATATTTTAATTATAATTCAATTTATTACACTATTCATAATTTTGTGAATTTATATTCTCCCTAAATTTATTTGGTTTTTCTCATCCCGATGATATCCGAGTGATCTAAATCTCCAAGATCATAAAGAACTAATCCATTGAAGGTGGTCTGGGTGGAATCACAATGGTGCATTATCACTTTTTCACTTCAATTTATCACTCTATTTATCTAAAATTATAGTAAAAAAAAGAATATGGAATGTACAAAAGGTGATTTCCATAATAGACTCCATTTAAAATAATTCACTCCTCTACTTGTTACACATAAATGTCTCCCTCCCTTCAAATCATAATTCATACTAGTGTAGTCGAGCAATTTGAATGTGATAATGGTACAAGATTTCTTCCAGGTGAGTGAGTAATTCAATTCATTGATTGAGGAGTGTTATTACCCATAATCAAGGGGAACACATGATATTTATGGAATTTTTATTGGATTACATGAAGAATATTAGTGTCTTCATACTAAAGGAATACAATATAGGGTATATTGATTAATGATATTGAGTATATACATTGAGTTAAAATATTTAGAACAATTGTAAATGATGATCTAACCCATTATAATTCATAATAGGGCCTCTAGTATTTCTTGTTATAACCTTTATTATTTTTTCTAAATTTATTTTATTTTGAATTCATTTTATCAAGGAAACAAAAAAAACATCACATATCTTGATTTATCACTTTAAAAACATTAAAAACAAAACAAAATAACATAAGTGATTTAGAATAATGAAGAACCGACCAAAAAATTCTCCTTAAACAACAACCTTGGTCAAACCTATGCTGTATTCCATGTTTAATACAAATTCCATTTGGATAAGACCAATGACAACTTCTTTATCACCTTGGTGATAGATCTCATTATGATAAGTTCCCATTATTATGAAAACCTAAAGAGATGGATGGGATCCAAGTACCTTAAGTTGTATCAGTGGGGGTTGGTCTTGAAATGTTAGATCTATTTGTAAAACACTATGGGGTGGGTAACTTTACATGACTAATAAACATCAAGTTAATTTTGTTGATTTATTATGGAATGTTTTTTTATATAATATGGCTATTCATTCTTTGGATAATATGGGATGTTTTTGCAATGTGATTGAGTGTGATGATAGTATGGGTCATTATTGGGTTATAATCGGATGTATTGACAACTAGGGGTAATAATTTTTATATGGTCGGGTGTAATGAAAACCTTGGCATATTATTTTCCAGTATTTTTGGTGTAATTACATCCATGGGTATTGATTGAAATGCATATGAATATAATTACAACCTTGGGGTATTTTTTGGTATATGATTGGGTGTAATGTTAACCAGGGGTATTGATTGATATGTAGTTGGGTATATTTCCAACATTGAGGTAATTTTTTGCTATATGGTTGGGTGTTAAGGAAACCATGGGTATTAACTGACTTGTAGTTGGGTGCAATTCCAACCATGGGGTATTGTTTGGTATGAGGTTGGGTACAACACCAACTTAGGGTAATTATTGGAAATGTGTTTGGTTTAAAGAAAAAATTATATATGAGTATGATACATGTTGTATGTGATGACTAGTGATATGATTGCGATGTGGGATGGATGTGATGCTTCCTAGTATAGTTGTGATGCAGGATTCACATGATACTACCCGAAACGGTTGTGATGTGGGTTAGATGTGATGTTTCCCAATATTACTGAAATATGGGTTAGATTTGATGCCTAAAAATGTGGTTCTGTAATGGGTTAGATGTGAGGCCTCCCATTGTGATACATGTAATATATAATTCCTTTTGAGATGGTTTTGATACATGTTTTACGTGTTCATAAGATGATTCTATATGTTTGACGTGATACATTATGATATAATTGAGTATGTCAAGTGGGATATATTTCCCCCATAACATGGATATGTTTTTGGGTAGGATTTAATGCCTCTCAATATTTATGTAATGTTACACAGAATGGGATCTAGCATTGATAGAGGTAGCACAACAGATATTCCATAATTATCACCGATCAAAGTATGCATGAGATTTCCATTAGGATGGATTCTTGAGTACCTATAATTTTTATTGGTGTAATTCTTGTGATTTTTATAGATTGCATTCCATTCAGTTAATATATACACGTATATTTTAGATTTAATTTGGTACAACATTGGTGGTGCAATACCATGTTTTATGATCATAGCCTTCAAGGAAACTTTTGTTATTGTAAAAACATTAAGTCTTGTATGTATGTTCTTGTGACATCCCCAATATGAGGGGATTAACTATTATAGTTTTGTATGGTTATGGTAATAGTCATGAAGAGATTTTGTGAGTTTTAGTATTTCTTTAACTAAATATTTAACATCTATTGTTTCATAGTGGATGATATATATTTACATGTTATGCATTACACTGTAAATATATTGATTTAATTTGATGCTGTATTTTATTTATGGATGTTATGTAATTTATCTATTATTATGTGAGAAAAGTAGAGGGGATAGTCTCCCAAATGGTTTATCTGACCATCACTACCAATCAATAACCTATGATATATGGGGATTCATGCATGAGGTTATGTAACATCATCATATTGGTAACTATTTGGGTGATATGTTTTGGGACATAACAATTTAGTCTTAAGATTTTGTATTCATTGAAATGAAAATTTAATAGGAAACTGGTTGTTGGGATCCTTCTTCTCTTATTATAATTTTGATGAAGAATTTATATTTATATGAAACTTATTATTTATGGGATAATGTGCTTATGGATATCTGAAAAATTCTATATTTATCTTGGGATGAGTTGTATTATTTTATTTTATTTTATTCATATATATTTCAGTATGATTCATCCACATTAACATAAATGTTTTTGGGGAGGAAACTAATGAGTATAGTGGAGTAATAAACCTTAATTTTAACATTTCCATATTTACAAGATCTATACAAAGGTTGTATTAAGAATTAATAGCTTGGATTATGTGTTGGTTATCTAGAGTTGTTGGAGTTTCATTTTTAATTTCTTGTTTACATCAAGTATATTGAGTATTTTTATCTAATATTTTCTACAGTATGGATTCTTTTATTGTTTTTGTTATGTGATATAACAAATTTTTTTGATCTCATGTGGTTATGTTAGTATTTTATATACATATTGTTGGTATTTTTTTCATCTATTTCCATATAAAAGGGTAATTCCTCCGATTAAGAAAATTATATACTCATGTTTCTAGTCACAACCTCATGGTTTATTAGAGTCTCGATTTGAGGGTCACATGAAAAATCATTTCTTTGAGTCTTTGAGAGGTTTTTAAATGTATTATATTGTTTAACTAAGGTATTTAAATAATATTTCTATTGGTTTTTATTAAAAAATAACAAATTTTAACTCCAAACATTTTCTGTCCATATCTATGTCATATGTCCCCACCAATAATTTATTAACCAATAATATATTTCTTACATATAGATATATTTAATTCATTACCAAATCTATTATATTTATATCCATACACATTCACATAAATGATTAACATATTGTATCTAATATTTCAAGTTGGATCATGATAGATTTGATTTTATAAATTAAATTACAAACATTGAAATGTTTCAATTATTTTTAATATATTTGTGGTATTTTATGAAATTTAAATTCCAATAATACGATTTGTTTCATTCTAATATTACAATATTTTTTATAAAAATCATTTTATTTTTATCAAAATTGGTGTGCCCTCGGTTTTTCTAATGAAATTATCCTTCATCTCTTTTTTTAACAAATGTTTTTACATGTATTTGTTTTTATAGAATTAACCTAGTGACATAAAAATAACTATGAAGTCATACTCATCAATCTTTAATATGATTTAGAGGTTAGGTAAAAAATATTTAAACTGATTAATGTTATATTTTTCAATGAACTATTGATGTTTATCCAATAATAATTACATGATAAAAACTAGAAGTGTGATCAAGAATATTTAGATGACAAAATCTATCAAAGTCATTGATATACCCAATCAAATTGTGTATATGAGTAATGATTAATTTTTTATCACACATCTTATAGAGGATAGGTTATTTTTAAATATAATAAATTATATTTCTAGATTTCTCTTCATGTAGTCAATTGAGGTTATTAATAATATTGAAAGCTAAACAATTTGTGCTTCATTTTAACCCCAAATTAATGGATATTAACATGGGTGTAGAATTATATAACTTTTCATTATTATAATTCATGTAATTTTTTTATTTTTGAACATCTTAGGCTTCTATATATTTTTCAAGAAGTGATTTAGGAAAATCATGAATATTCACATGTTATTAATGAAAAATTATCATATTATGATATCAATCTATGTTTTTTCTCTTTTTAATTTATCTCTTTAGATAATAGATTAAATGGAAAAGTTTATGTTATTTTTTATTATCATTTATAATTTTCAATGAAAATTTATTTTTATTGAGTATCATGCTTACATAGCTATTAAATTAGATCTTTTATTGAATATTTGGAAACAAATTTGAACTTTTTTATATATAGAGTTAATGTAAAAGACTCTAAACAATAATAAGGAAGATAAGTGAAAAATATTTTAAAAAACCCATGAAAATTATAATAATAATATAAGGCCCCAACCTTAAACCTTACTTAATCTTGATTTATTACAAGATTACACATTGAGGATATTTTGAGGTTTAGAGTTTTAGAGAATTAGATCATAAAACATGCATTACATTCCACATTTAAACAAAGTGGTCACATAAAAGATAGTATTAATTTTTTCCCATCAACAGAAAAATATTTAAAATAAAACATGGATTATTTCTTGACATGTCCTTGACACAATCATCATATCATCTACCTTTCCCTTGACCTGTGAAAAACATTTAAAAACTTGGGATGAGCATAAAAAGCTCAGTAAGGGATATAAAAATATATGGAAAGGAAACATGAGTACATGTAAACATAAGAATCAATGAAATCATACTTTACTCATAAAACATAAGCACTTTAACATACCTCATCAAATCATGAATAAATCATAGAAATCATAAGACATAAAGGTAACTTGAGGCATTCATAACATTATTACGTAAGGAGTAACCCTCTTGGTTATGTTTGGAATACCCACCATAGTATATTCCCTAAATCTCTTTAGAGAAACCTTAAGGTTTCACTCCTTCGCGTTACCCAATGCATTGGAGAGCTATATCGGGCTCACCCGCCCTTAGTTTATCACGGAACCACCCGTCTTCATAACAATTCCCAAGAACCATAACATAATCTTATCACATAAAACATGCATAAAGGAAACAAAACATTCCCACCTTTCAATAACAAGATATCAATAAAAAACATTGATATAAAAACACTGTGAAAACCATTTTCAATACCAAAATAAAAGAAAAGTAAAACATGGTATTTATTTTTCTTTTAAAAATAAGGTATGGCTTGTAGAGGAAGCCGAAACTCAAATAATGGTCACGGCGGCAGAGAAGTCGTTGTCGCTGCATACGTACGACAAAAAAACATTTCTTTTGTCATTTAGTGAAACACTTCTTATAAAAAAGATTTCTTTTTAATATGAATAAATGTTAAAGGGGTTTATACACCGTATAAAAGAAAGTTTTGTATAAAACCAAATATGCCTCAATGAAAGGAGATTGAGACAGATTCCCATACAAAGACGGTATCCTTGGTTTAAGGATAAATCAATTACATAATTATATGTGACAAACGAATACACCAAATATAAGTGGATATTAAGTGTAAAAAAATCATAGGTTATTCACACATATTCATATAATGACATATTCAAGGAGTAAAAGTTTATCCCAAAGAATCAAGTTTGGGTTAAGAAGTTCCCTTGCAAAAATTTGACAGACTAACAACGTCACTACAAAATTCAGAAAATGAGTTGATGAGAGATAAAAAGGGTATCTCATCACATGGACATAGAATTTAAATCAATAAGGATATATAAGAACATATCCGAACATAATAGTATGTGAATTATAATACATAACAAAAGAAGTCTTTTAAAAAGAGGAGGGTGAAAGGTTCCCTTACCGACATGGGTATCTTTCGAAACATACACCCCGTGAAAGAAGGACAATAAAAAATTGATGTAAATACTCATAAATGAAAGTATATTACACAACGAGTAAAATAATGGGAATTACATACACCAATTAAAGGAAATTGTGGCAAATGTAGCATAAATCTCATGGGAATAATAGTGAGATGAAAAATCCCTTATGAAAACTCGGCAGCCTAACGGCGCCACTTAAAACATACAAAAATGGATTGATGAGATCAAATAGGGTATATCATCATATTAACATAAAGTTTACAGAAAGAGGAATATAAAATAACATCCCCCAACATAACAAATAGGAGCTTAAAATAAGTGACATAAAGGAGAGTACTTAAAAAGAAATCGAGAGGTTAGATCTCTTACGAAAATTCGGCAGCCTAACGGCACCACTCAAAACTTCTAAAATGGATTGATGAGAGAGAATAGGGTCTCTCGTCATATGAACATAAAAATTACAGTAAGATTAATATAAAAGAATATCCCAATAACAAGGAATATGGGCTTTAAAAGGAATGACATAAAAGAGTGTACTTAAAAAGAAAGAGAGGAGTCTGATCCCTTACCTCAAGTCCAACTTGTCTTGTTCGTTTATTTATATTAATGAATAATAAAATTTGGTCAATTTATAATTTCTTAAGGACCTCCTATAAAGATTATTATTCAGTTCATATCACATATTTTAATGTTATAATAATTGGTTAATAATATGAGTTCATAACAGATGTTTTTGTCGATGTTTGGTACATGAGTCAAAAATTGAACTTGTTGGAAAATAATTTTCCATGTAGTTATAGGTAGATTATATCCAGAATAGTATTGATGTTTTAAATATCATATATATCCAGTATATATTCATTTTATACTATTCCATAGCATTTTGAGGTAAAAATTAAAAGCACCGTTCATGGAGACGATAGGCCGTACGTACGCATCAACGCTACTTTCATTTTTTGTCATATTAATGGAATTAAAAAAAATGAGAGAGATATATATATGTTATAATTCCAGAATGATATCCATAATTTAGATTTAATATATTACATATATATCCATTATATATATGTACTTATAATAGTACATAACATTTTGAGATAAGAAATGAAGTGTACCGTTCATAGAGACGGTAAGCAGTACGTACGCATGAACGCTACTTCCATTTATATTTCATATTTAGTGGAATTAAAACATAATGATACATAATAGTATTTTAATTCCAGTATGGTATCATATATAATATCATTAAATATATCCTTTATACGTACCACATATGGTATTAACGAATCAAATAACTTTGAGGGGACGGTAGTCCGCACTTCCTTAAATGAAGATATCACGTTTACCCGTAATGGAAACCGTTAAGGTATGCCATAAATTAAAAATACATAAGCTTAATTAAAAAATAAACATATTACATATCATATATAAATATAGTGTCATCTTAATGTCCACCTTTGAGGGTGTTAAAAGAATGTTGAACAATCATCGTTTTGGGAGGCAGAAATTCGCCATCCACGGAAACAATATGTTCTTTAACCATTAGATGTAGGTTTGTGTAAGTGTAGCTAGAATAATTCTTATAAAAACATCCTAGTATATTTAATATACTGTATTTGTTACAAAATAAATGAATAAAAAGAGTTTAGGGGGTTGGAGAAGCAAACTAAAACAAAAGGACACAAGTGAAGACATTACCTTAAAATCAGGTAACTCCCTTTGGTTTGAGCTCAAAGGATTCCTTGGGAAGACTTCTGCCCTATGTGAGGCTTCGAGGAGTTATAGAGGGATGTGGAGATACAAAATGGGCAGGGTTTGTCCGAGCCAAAGGCTTTGGAAGTGTGGGTAAGGAGGTAGAGGTGGGGGCCTTTTATAAGAGGAGAGGAGGGGCACTCTTGGAAAGTAAAGAAATGTAACTTTATTTTAAAATGATATTAGGATTTTAATGGTCCCACATTGATGTGTTTTGAGGATAAGGTGATACGGGTTCGAAATCCACCAATCAAATAGGTTTTGGACATGTGTAGGTCATAAATTTTACTTTATGTTTCCATTTTATTTAAATTGTTAAATAATGAGGTCATCGCTACACCATCATGATGTCATAAATAATTTAATTTAGTTAATGTCTAAAAATTATAAAAAAATACTATGATGTAGGAACTATTTTTATCTTTCCAATTAATATTTATAGTCAAAATTCTGACTTGTATAACCCCATTTAAAAATTATTTTAGTAAAACATCTCATGTTTGTGTCATTTTTACTTTAACATTAAATAAAAAGGTATTTATGTCATTTTCCAACCAAAGTGGCTCCATGGGGTCCCCAAGTTGACCCATAGATTGTATTGGTCTGCCATGACACATCCAATGAGGGTAGTACATGTATCTAGGTCATTTAATTTTATTAAAACATTATTCTTATCTTAAACTACACTAATTACCTCTAATCGTGATTAAAAACTTAATAAGTTACTATTCACCAAAAAATTATTCTAATCCCATTGAACCACATTTTACTTCTTAATGACAACCATGTATGTCAGATTTTTGAAATTCAAAACACAAAGATGGAAAATTTTCATTTAAACGGAAAATCAGTTTTTATAAGTACCACTTAGTGGTTTCACTATTCATAAAAAATTGAAGTTTTTCAAAAAATTACCAAAAATTCACCCTGAGCTATATTTGATATTCCGAAGTCAAAAATGATGTCTATTTTACAAAATTAAAAAAATATAAGTTGCATTAATTATTTTAATAATTAATTCCCGCTGTCAAAACAAATAGCGTGTTTTTATGAAACAAAATGTATCAAAAGATTGACACTAGTTTAAGTCCGATTTCAAAGTAAAATTAATTTCAACGACCACTATTGGATTAAATGGTAAAAATATATTCTAATTTCACTTTAAAACCAATTCAAAATATAATATAATCATATAAATAAATTATATAAAAAAGTGGTTTTGAATTAAAATACAACATTTTCACTATTCATTAAAAATTGAACTTTTTCGAAAAAATACCAAAAATTTACACAAAGTAAATTTTGATGTCCCGATTCTAAAGAAGAATTTTATTTTTTCAAATATAACACATAAAATTTTCAAAAAGTGGATTTAAAATAGGTTCGCCATCAAAAGGCGGTTAATCGACCTTTTAAAGAATATTAGAATGTTTACGCTTAAAATTGGATTCATTTTCATTTTTAATCCTCTAACATTTATTGTAAAAAGTAAAAATATTTGACAAACATATATAATCATTTTCTAGTTAGTTATGTTCATTCCTGCAATTACAACAGCTAGGTGTTAACTACTATTTAAAATAATATTATTTTATTATTAGAGTGCAACGTAAGATTCCCAAGAAACTCGTTGTTGCGTGTTGGGTACGCCATCGAGCATAGCATCCCCTTTAAAGTCATATTAATATTTTATTCACAAATATGGATAAATGTGAAAATGTAATACTCTTTATTTACCTGGGGTGTTACATCCTTCCCCCCTTTTGGGAATTATGTCCTCGTAATTTTAAAATTGAGCTTGGAAACATCCTTGAAAGTCCCACATCGGAACAAGAGTCGGTAAAACAATCACTTTAAAATAAAGAAAGATAAGTACAAAGGTCACCCGAGTTAACCAATACTAGGATTCAAAGTATGAAAATATGGACATGGAGGAAAAAAAGGGTCATGTTCTGATGGAGGGTGATAGTAAACATGTCTAGGAGAAAGTTAACCATAAGAAAATAACAAACTTGTGATGGGTTAAACGGTATTAGATTCCCCAGTAGGAAAAGATAACAAACAACATTTCTGTTTTAAGTTACTCTTCATTGAAGAATTTATTTTTGATCTTATGAAAACATACTTACTTGTCATGTTGACTATCAACTTTTACTAGATTTCTTACACAGACTCATACTTTCCCCAAAAGACGAGTATTTAGGATGACTTGTTCACATTAAGAGTACTATAATCAACTTCTAGAGAATCACCTAATACACAAAAGAGAACTATATACTTCCCATATCTTTAGACCTTAACCAAAACCAAAACCAAAAATTTTAGTACAAGATCAGATAATCCAGAAAAGGATAACCCTTTATAAAAAGAAAATCTATTCTTAATCTCCAAAATTTATCAAACAATACCCAAAGTTCAACAAAGACCATTCAATAAACAAATTGTCCATAAAATACTTCAAAGTAAACCAAACTAAGATTGAAACCCAAATATTTGAAGGATTTAGTCACATAGTCTTCCAAGTTAAATCGTAACCTTTATCTCCAAACAACATTAGTTTCTCTTAAAGTCTCGTATTGAAAAGTAATTAACCTAATCACATATCCTCCATGATAGGTTAATAAATTTCCATAGATAACCCAAAATAAACTTACTCTTAATTCATAAAATCATCTAACTAAAAAGAATCAGTCAAACTAACCAGGGACTTCATGTAGTCCAGTGGTAGGTGATAAATACCAGTCACACTTTGGTTGTGGGTTCGATTCCCATAGCTTTGTCCAACGTGACGGGTTGTCACACGGTCTGCATGTTGTCCTTTTTCCAAAACTACATAATTTTTAAGACATTCCCCAAGAAGGGATAAAATCTTCAAAAATGATCATAACATATTTTAAACTCAAGTTTATCTCATTCCTTTTATTTTCCATCATAACATATAATAACCCATAATTACCTCAAAAGTAAGGATCATATAAACTCTAATGGTTACCTTTATAATTATTACCTAAACTTCCACATCGATTGGTCATCTTGTACATGATGCATTACAGAACATACCAAGGTTCAAGTGGTTGATCATGACTCCTTGATAGTTGGTTTAGAACAACCACGAGTTTCCTCATTGAATCCCCCATTTTATTTAGTATCCTAATCAGAGAACCACCACAGTTTCCTTCAATCCTGTTGTCTCTTTGGTGCCTGCTAGATCCATCCATTCACTAAAAACAGAAATGTCAGTGTGAGTATATCAACAAAACCATCATGTACTAATGAGGAAGGTAAACACTAATATATACTTACTCATTCACTTTATCTAAAACTAGGACTCTTTCTTAAATCCTATCCATTATGGTACTGCCACTTATGCTTAGAGAATACCCTAACCTCTAAAGTTATCTAAACCGACCTTTGATACCAACTATAAGGCCCCAGCCTTAAACCTTACTTAATCTTGAGTTATTACAAGATTACACATTGAGGATCTTTTCAGGTTTAGAGTTTTAGAGAATTAGATCATAAAACTTGCATTACATTCCACATTTAAACAAAGTGGTTACATAAAAGATAGTATTCATTTTTTCCCATCAATGGAAACATATTTAAAATAAAACATGGATTCTTTCTTGACACGTCCTTGACACTATCATCATATCATGTACCTTTCCCTTGACCTGTGAAAAACAATTCAAAAACATGGGATGATCATAAAAAGCTCAATAAGGGATATAAAAATATATAGAAAGGAAACATGAGTACGTGTACACATAAGAATCAATGAAATCATCCTTTACTCATAAAACATAAGCACTTTAACATACCTCATCAAATCATGAATAAATCATAGAAATCAAAAGACATAAAGGTAACTTGAGGCATTCATAACATTCTTACGTAGGGAGTAACCCTCTTGGTTACGTTTGGAATACCCACTACAGTATATTCCCTAAATCTCTTCGGAGAAACCTTAACGTTTCACTCCTTCGCGTTACCCAATGCATTGGAGAGATATATCGGGCTCACCCGCCCTTAGTTTATCACGGAACCACCCGTCTTCATAACAATGCCCAAGAACCATAACATAATCTTATCACATAAAACGTGCATAAAAGAAACATAACATTTCCACCTTTCAATAACAAGATATCAATACAAAACATTGATATAAAAACACTATGAAAACTATTTTCAATACCAAAATAAAAGAAAATTATAACATGTTATTTATTTTTCTTTTAAAAATAAGGTATGTCTTGTAGAGGAAGCCTAAACTCAAAAAATGGTCACGGCGGAGGAGAAGTCATTGTCGCCGCATACGTACGACAAAAAAACATTCCTTTTGTGGTTTAGTAAAACGCTTTGTATAAAAAATATTCCTTTTGAATAAGCATAAAAGTCAAAGGGGTTTATACACCATATAAAAGAAAGTTTTGTATAAAAAAAATATTCCTCAATGAAAGGAGATTGAGACGGATTCCCATACAAAGACGGTATCCTTGGTTTAAGGATAAATCAATTACATAATTATGTGTGACAAAAAAATACACCAAATATAAGTGGATATTAATTGTAAAACAATCAGAGTTTATTCACACATATTCATAGAACGACATATTAAAGGAGTACATGTTTATCCCAAAGAATCAAATTTGGGTTAAGAAGTTCCCCTGAAAAAATTTGACAGCCTAACAGCGTCACTACAAAATTTAGAAAATGAGTTGATGAGAGATAAAAATGGTGTCTCATCACATGGACATAAAATTTAAATCAATAAGGATATATAAGAACATATCGCAACATAATATTATGTGAATTAAAAGACATAAGAAAAGAAGTCTTTTAAAAAGAGGAGGGTGAAAGGTTCCCTTACCGACATGGGTATCTTTCGAAACATACACCCCGTAAAAGAAGGACAACACAAAATTGATGTAAATACTCATAAATGAAATTATATGAAACAATGAGTAAAATAATGGGCAGTACATACACCACTTAAAGGAAATTGTGGCACATGTAGCATAAATCTCACGGGAATAAAAGTGAGATGAAAAATCCCTTATGAAAACTCGGTAGCCTAACGACGCCACTTAAAACTTACAAAAATGGATTGATGAGATCAAATAGGGTCTCTCATCATATTAACATAAAGTTTACAGAAAGAGGAATATAAAATAACATCCCCCAACATAACAAATAGAAGCTTAAAATAAGTGACATAAAGGAGAGTACTTAAAAAGAAAGAGAGAGGTTAGATCTCTTACAAAAAATCGGCAGCCTAACAACACCACTCAAAACTTCCAAAATGGATTGATGAGAGATAATAGGGTCTATCATCATATGAACATAAAAATTATAGTAAGAGTAATATAAAATAATATCCCAATAACAAGAGAGATTATCTTTAAAAGGAATGACATAAAAGAGTGTACTTAAAAAGAGTGGAGTAGGATCCCTTACCTCAAGTCCAATTTGTCTTGTTCGTTTCTTTATATTACTGAATAATAAACTTTGGTCAATTTATAATTTAATAAGTAACTCCTATAAATATTATTATTCAGTTCATATCACATATTTTAATTTTATAATAATTGGTTAATAATATGAGTTCATATCAGACGTTTTTGTCGATGTTTGGTACATGAGTCAAAAATTGAACTTGATGGAAAATAATTTTCCATGTAGTTATAGGTACATCATATCCAGAATAGTATTTATGTTTTAAATATAATATATATCCATTATATATTCATTTTATACTATTCCATATAATTTGGAGATAAAAATTAAAATCACCGTTCAAGGAGACAGTATGCCGTACGTACACATGAACGCTACTTTCATTTTTTGTCATATTAATGGAATTAAAACAAAATGATATATATATATATATATATATTATAATTGCAGAATGATATACATAATTTAGATGTAATATATTACATATATATCCATTATATATATGTACTTATAATAGTACATAACATTTTGAGATAAGAAATGAAATGTACCGTTCATGGAGACGGTAAGCCGTACGTACGCATGAACGCTACTTTCATTTCTATTTCATATTTAGTGGACTTAAAACATAATGATACATAATAGTATTTTAATTCCAGTATGGTATCATATATAATATCATTAAATATATCCTTTATACGTACCACATATGGTATTAACAAATCAAATCACTTTGAGGGGGCGGTAGTCCGCACTTCCTTAAATGAAGATATCACGTTTACCCATAATGGAAACCATAAAGGTATGCCATAAATAAAAAATAAATAAGCTTAAGTAAAACATAAACATATTATATATCATATATAAATATAGTGTCATCTTAATGGCCACCTTTGAAGGTGTTAAAAGAATGTTGAACAATCATCATTTCGGGAGGCAGAAATTCACCATCCAAGGAAACACTATGTTCTTTAACCATTAGATGTAGGTGTGTGTAAGTGTAGCTCGAATCCATCTTATAACAACATCCTAGTATATTTAAGATACTGTATTTGTTACAAAATAAATGAATAAAAAGAGTTTAGGGGGTCGGAGAAGCAAAATAAAATGAAAGGACACAAGTGAAGACATTACCTTAAAATCGGGTCACTCTCTTTGGTTTGAGCTCAAAGGCTTCCTTGGGAAGACTTTTGCCCAAAGTGAAGCTTCAAGTAGTTAGAGAGGGATGTGGAGATACAAAATGGGCAGGGGTTGGCCGAGACAAAGGCTTTGTAATTGTGGGTAAGGAGGTAGAGGTGGGGGCCTTTTATAAGAGGAGAGGAGGGGCACTCTTGGAAAGTAAAGAAATTTAACTTTATTTTAGAATGATATTCGGATTTTAATGGTCCCAAATTGATTTTTTTCGAGGATAAGGTGATAAGGGATTGAAATACACCCATACAATAGGTTTTGGACATGTTTAGGTCTTAAATTTTACTTTATCTTTCCATTTTATTTAAATCGTTAAATAATGAGGTCATCGCTGCATCATCATGATGTCATAAATAATTTAATTTATTTAATGTCTAATTTTTTTTTAAAAATACTATGAAGTAGTAAATCTTTATATCTTTCCAATTATTATTTATAGTCAAAATTCAGACTTGTATAACCACATTTAAAAAGTATTTCAGTAAAACATCTCATGTTTGTGTCATTTTTACTTTAACATTAAATAAAAATGTATTTATGTCATTTTCCAACCAAAGTGGCTCCATGGGCTCCCCAAGTTGAACCATGGATTTTCTTGGTCGGCCATCACACATCCGATGAGGGTAGGACATGTTTCTAGGTAATTTAATTTTATTAAAACATTATTCTTACCTTAAACTACACAAATTACCTCTAATCGCGATTAAAAACTTAATAAGTTACTATTCACCAAAAAATTATTCTAATCCCATTGAACCACATTTTAATTCTTAATGACAACCATGTAACTCGGATTTTTGAAATTCAAAATACAAAGATGGAAAAATTTCATTTAAACGAAAAATCAGTTTTTATAAGTACCACTTAGTGGTTTCACTATTCATGAAAAATTGAAGTTTTCCAGAAAATTACCAAACATTCACCCTAAGCTGTAAATGATATTCTGAATTCAAAAATGATGTCTAATTTAAAAAATTCAAAACATATAAGTTTCATTAATTAATTTAAAAATTAATTTCCGCTGTCAAAACAAATAGCGTGTTTTTATGAAACAAAATGTATCAAAAGATTGACACTAGTTTAAGTCTGATTTCAAAGTGAAATTAATTCCAACAACCACTATTGGATTAAATGGTAAAAATATATTCTAATTTCACTTTAAAACCAATTAAAAAGATAATCTAATCATATAAATAAATTATATTAAAAAGGGGTTTTGAATTAAAATACAACATTTTTCACTATTCATTAAAAATAGAACTTTTTCTGAAAAATACCAAAAACTTTACACAAAGTAAATTTTGATGTCCCGATTCTAAAGAAGAATTTTATTTTTTCACATATAACACATAAAATTGTCAAAAAGTGGATTTAAAAGAGGTTCTCCATCAAAAGGCGGTTAATAGACCTTTTAAAGAATATTAGAATGTTTACGCTTAAAATTGGATTCATTCGCATTTTTAATCCTCTAAAATTTAGTGTAAAAAGTAAAAATATTTGACAAAAATATATAATCATTTTGTAGTTAGTTCTGTTCATTCCCACCATTACAATGGCTAGGCGTTAACTACTATTTAAAATAATATTATTTTATTATTAGAGTACTACGTAAGATTCTCAAGAAACTCGTTTTTGCGTGTTGGGTACACCATCGAGCATAGCCTCCCCTTTAAAGTCATATTAATATTTTATTCACAAATATGGATAAATGTGAAAATTTCATACTCTTTATTTACCTGGGGTGTTACAAATAAAATATTCTAATCAAAAGGAAAAATACCATACCCAAAAAACATCCATAACCTTAAAAAAATAGTAATGAAAAATAAATTATAAAACTAATATTTTTTTAAACATTAATTATTATTATATCATCAAAACATTCCCATGAATGTTTTAAATCAACTTCATTCCTCTGCATTACACTAAATAAAGCCTCAATATCAACCCATATAAAAAAATAGTGATCACTCCGCATATTATTTCTCATTCCCTACAAGTATACATTCTACACCACTAATAAAATTAACATAACATTAACATAAATTCTTCATCATTTTTATCCCATTATAAAAGAAAAATAAAATATTTTCTCAAAATTAATAATACAAAATTAAAGGAATGAAATTAAATATATTTGAAAATGGATTTTTAGACACCAAGAAATGATAGTTTAAAACAAAAAATAATAATAATAGTTTCTGTGAACAAGATTGACTCATAAAAAATGACTCTTAAAGAAAATATCACCTCAAATTCAAGAAAAGATGGAACATTGAATGTGATATCCTAAAATATGCACAAGTAATGAGTCACAAATCATGGGTTAGAACCACTCAAATCCACATCAATAGGGAAGAAATAAAACCCATTAAATTATATATAAGATTAAATATACTATACCCAAAAATCAATAAATTATTTTCCAAGAATGAGATGTAGAATAGATCTAGAGTGGGGGTGGGTGAATATACATTTATAAAATTTAAACAAATTTTAAAAAATAGTTTTCAATATCAAAGTAAAGAAACATGTAAATTAAAATATAGTGTCTTAATAAATAATTCAGAAAAGATATGCAGTAGAAATATAAAACAAATAGACACCATATTTCTATAATAGTTCTGAACAACTGATCCATCATTCAGTCTTTAGAACCATTTTAGCCTCTATAGGAATGGTAGTCACTAGAAAAAACTTAATTTTCAAAATGTATGATAACCTTATTAGGGACCTGAATTTTACTCACCTAGAGGCATAACCAAGAAAACAATACCCCAAACTTTATATGAACCATGGAACAACCATGAAAACCATAATTTAGTTTGTGAATCACAACCCAATAAGGAGTACCTGTTTTTTAGGAGGTATAAACAATAATATACACATGATTTTTAAAGGGAAAATCATAAACCAATAGATACAAGATTAACATAAATTCAAAATTTATAAAATTTAAATCCAAAAATAATTGTAGAACATGATTTTGAATATGATGAACCTTTATGTATCTTTTATCAATTCAATAAAAGCGAACAAATATTAGAGCTATATTGTAATAAATATAAGAATTAAATTCACAATAACAATGTTTCAAACAATCAGGTCTCTCATATAAATCGTGTATATCGTATCCATGAATACCATAGTCATGTTATGTTTTTAACAAATTCCCATGCTAATATAAAAATCCCAATAGAAAATTCCTTTTCATAATTTCGAAGATATTATTCACCATGTTGGTGTTACTTGGAAACAAATCACAACATTCCATGGGTAGAGATAATATATTCAAAAAAATATCAATACATGTATATGGAAATGTCATGTATAGTTTGACAAAACAATTCCACATTATTCCCTCATTATAAAATTCAAAAATAGTTTAAATATCATCATCAACATATATAGGTATTTTAAAAATTAATAAAACAATTAGAATTTATAACAACCCTTATATTTGTTACACATTAATTCATTATTTATTAGATAACAATTCATATAATACATCCCATAAAATCATGAATCAGAGATTATCTGTTTAACTAGGTACATTATATTTCAACTTAAAATTGAGGGGGGGGGGTACATCAACATTATTGGAAACCTCCTTAAAATTCTCATACTTTTCCATCATTCATAAAACATCATGGGATAACCTAGGGACATATATAAGAAATGAGTGATCTATAAATCCCAATGAGGGAAGAAACAAATAATAACATGAAGAAACCATTACATGTTAAATAATATAAATTTAAATGGGATATAAAATGGTTGAGAATCATAAAAATGAACAATTAGTCATGATGTATCATGATAACATAAATAAAACATGGGAATGTGTCAAAAACATTAAACATGACATCATATGCATAATTCAAGGTTAACCCCTAAGAAACCATATCATAATGTTCTTAGGATAACCTTCCTTACACCATACATGGAATATCATGATACTATTACATTACCCAATTCATTATTGTTCTATATTGGTTCACCCCACATAATCATATCAGGTACATGCATAAGTGTTCCACAGAGATCACATAACATAAAACATATTTTATCACATTTAATACCAAAATTAAGGATTGTGGGATACATACATGGAAGTACGCAATAAATTAAGTATTGGTAAAACTAGATGAATACCACTGAGTGGAAATGGGTATGGGTATACACCTAAAAAATGTTCAGAATGGAAAATCGTAGTGACATTTTTGTAGTGTAACATTGGTACATAAAGATTCATAAAATGGTTCAATGAGAGATAAAGGGGTCTATGATAATTTGGATGTAAAAAATATAGTATTAAGGATATGTAATAACATAATACAAAATGAAAATTTTAGAATTAATAGGCATGATCTAAGGAGGGTGCTTAAATAAAAACATAATAGGGAAAATCGAAGGATTATTTCAATAGTGTAACTAGGGTATATAATAAATCATGAGAGATATTAATGGGAGTAAAATAGGTCACTAAAAACATTTAAACAATTAGTAATGTATTCGTAGAGTGTAAAATAATATCCTATTAATATTAATTGGAAGATAAAGTGCATTACATAAATAAGGTGCTTGAATAAAGAAGAGAAAGGAAGGATCCCTTACTCGATATAGTATGGACTTAGGAAAATAATATAATGAGATGGGATAAATGATATATAATCATTATTAAATAAATGGGAATGTATAGTGATATTTTTATATTCTTGAAAATATATCCAATTTAAATTCAAAAGTCTAAATATGATGAAGGTGCATGAATTTAAATAAAGAGAGAGAGGTCCCTTACCTTGAGAGAGTGATTCCAAAATATTGGGAGGATATTATTCACATTTTGGGGGTGAAATATGAGGAATTAGGTATGGGTTCATATTAGATATGTTATACATTGTTTTTGAGTGAAGAGGAATGAGATCATGGGTGGTTTAATATAGGAAAATAGAGGGTATTTCGTTAGTATTTCTGAAACTTATGTTTCCGATTCTATATAATAAATTAATCAAAACCACACACTTTACCATCGTTTTCAACCATTTTTATTTAAAAAGTGATGTGTGTTTAAATATTTTATAAGTACAAGGTCCTAACTTAATAAAATATTACCCTTGGTTATGTGGAAGTGAGGCATGTTTATAAATAATTGTTTTAAATACCTTAAAATACAATATAGGTTTTAGAGGATTCATAACTTATTTATAAAATTATTAAAATAACCTAAAAAAGACAGTATTTCAAAGTTTAACCATATATAGGGTCATGGATACCCTTTATAGAATTTATTACAACATTTTTGGATCATTATGATGACATAATACACAATGCATATTTATATTGTATTTAATTCTTTCCTGAAAACCTAACTATCTCAAAAAATTATAAAAAATTAATTATTTCATATTTTAGATGACTGGATTGAAAATATTATATTTATTTTATCATAATAATTTTCTTAATATGTGAATCTTTACTTTTAAAACAATAATCAACATTTATTGAGAAATGCTAGTTTTATTGACAAAAACTATTTCCGAACCCTTATAACAATTACATTTGACTTCATAAAAAATGTATTTTAATTTATATTTGATAGATATTATTTTATTTTATTATTTTAATAAAATATAATTTATTTTTAAAATTCATGAATTCATTAAAAAATGAGTATATTAATTGAAATTTCATATTATATAAATATAAAATTTATGTTTTATTATATCAAAATAAAAATCATTTACAAAGTAATGAAAATAAGAACAAAATTTATTTTTTATTATAGTAAATATACATATTAATATTATTAGGATCTTGATAAATAACACTTTATTACAGTAGAAAATTACCTGAGGGTAAGGTAGGTGATGGTGAGATTTTCATTTGGTGGTTCAACATATATGGGTTGGGTTGTGATATCGATGATCTTGAACATCTCTTAAATAATGTTCCACTCTTTTTTTTGGATCTCAACTTGGGATTGGTCAGGGGAAAATTATATTAATGTTATTTCCCTTTGAAGATCTGATAAATGTTATTCATAGGGAATGATCTTGCAGGTTGAGGTAATCGCTTCATTTATCTTTGTCAATAGGATTTATTATAACCCTATATTTATACTTATAATATGAGGACTGTTTAATTAATATTTTATCAATTTTTAAGATTCTTAATGGTATTTTAAATATGATAGGATATAATAAAACTAAAAAAGCACATGTTTTTTCTATAACCATAATAGGTAATTTAATTCAATCATAGAAGTAATTTTGTTTATAAAAGTGTGGGTCGTTATAATCTTCCACCATTTGGAAACATTGCACCCAAAATGTTAATTTCATAAAAAAAATTGATATGGGTAATTCTATTTATCCCCTCCTCCAATTCCCACATCTCTTATTCAAACTTGTTTTTTCTCCATAGAAAATTAGCCAGGTGAATTATGTTATTTCATAGAACATTGTCTCTATAATCTAAGATCTTCACCAGCTGTTCTTCATATGAAAGATCATTTTACAACCATACAACCACTAGATTCAACAAATTTATGGGATATGGTATATAATTACTCAATAGGGATATATAGGACATATCATGTACTTGATAAATGTTAGGTGGGAGTGCTATTCGACATGACACCGCTATGATGTGTTCAAGGATATCAAAGGGATTGAAGTATCCTGGACTAAGATTTACCATCTTACCAAATATCCTAACTTTATTCTATAAATATATGAAGAGGAATACATTATCTCTAACCTCAAAAATGATGTCTCATTGATTATTTTCAACAAATCTCTTCTGTCAAATCTGAGCAGCCTTGATGTACTTCTTAATGGCCGTGACATTTTCTACCATTCCATCGATCATTTTAGGACCCAATAGTTTGAGTTCACCAAATTCATCCCAATATAAATGTGTTCTACATATCTCAACACAAAGTGTTTTATAGGGATCCATTAGGATGGTTGAGGAGAAATAGTTATTGTATGAGAACTCTACCAAAGGAATATTTTGATCATATCCTCCATGGAAGTCCATCGAGCATGATCTCAACATGTCCTTAAGTGTTTTAATAATCCACTCATATTGTACATCAATTTGAGGGCAATAAGTTGTTTAAAAGTTCATCTCAGTATTTATAAAATATTCAAGACTATTACATAACTTGGAGGAAAATATTAGATTCTGATCAGATACAATCGATAGTGGTGTTCCATGCAGCCCCACCACTTCTCTAATGTATATCCCTACAAGTTGATTGAGTGGGAAGTCCTATTGGATTGAAATAAAGTGATCAATCTTTGAAAGATGATCCAACACAACCCATATATAATTAATTTCTCTTAATTTCTTCATAATACTAGTGAAAAATTCCACGATTATGTTTTCCCAATTCCATGTAGGTATGGGTATTGGATGCATCATCTCATTGGATTTTTCTTCTCGTACTTCAAATGTTGACATACAAGAAACCTTGATGTATATTTTGTGATCTACTTCTTCATATTGTCCCAACAATAATTCTCTTAGATATCTCAATACCTCTTCATTCTACCTAGATGGATGGGGAATGTTGATCTATGAAAATCATCCAACAACTTATTATTAAACTTAGGATTTGATAGTACACATAGTAATGATCCAAATCTTACAAATATTTATTTTTTAATTTTGAATTTTTTTATTTACTTTTTCTTATAGCATCCACATTCTTTTTAATTTTCACATTATCTCGTTTATAATCCTTTATCTTATCTATAAGGGATGGTGGAACAATCATTTTTGAAAGGATTGATGATGTTCCTTTATTTAGGATTCCCATGTCCATTATTTTCAAGTATAAGAAGATAATAACTTTCTAAATTCTCATAAATGATAAAAATTCAAGATCCTTCATACATAGAGTGTCTAACCCTTTTTTATATTTCCCAAAATGGTTGGGTATCAAGAAGTCATAGTTCTTAATCAGATATAACCATCTTTTTGTACTTCATTTTCATATATTTTTGTATGAATATATACTTGAGGCTCTTATAATCCATATATACTCTACAATTTTTCCCAAAGAGATAATTACGATAGATTTTTAACTTTTATATTACTATAACCAAATCCAGATCATGCATTGGGTAGTTATGTTCATGAACATTCAATTTCTATAAGTCATAGGCTATCACACTGTCATTATAAATTAGTACACTTCCCTAGATCTCCTTCAAAGTATTTCTATATACAATGAAATGTTGCCCACTAGGGGGTAGAGTAAGTATAGGTGTAGTGATAGGCCTCATTATTAACTCCATGAAACCCTCTTCATATTAATTATTACAAATAAAATTGAATCCATTTGGATTTATCTATGTTATAGGTTTTTAAAATATAGAAATATTTATTATAAATACTTGATAATACCCATCCATTCCAAAGAAAACTATAGATATATGTCATATATTTTTCCGTGACAATCCTTAAATTTATTTTGGCTTTGAAATATGCACAAATTACATTTTTTATGGTGATGAAATTCACTGGTAAATTTACTTTTTTCTAGGTATAAGTTTGACTGTGAGCTCAAAAAATCATTTATGAGGTATACTAGGTAATTAATCCAGAAAAATATTTGAGTATTCCTTTATAATGGGAATTTCTTCAAGGATAGTCTTTCCCTGAGTCTCAATTTTTTTTATCTAGATACAATTTCTCATAGATAAATAATATCTATGATTAAGATGATGATTCAAAAGGAGATTCATCCACCTCCTTGAACTTGTATAAAATCAATGGGTGATTCATGGTACAAAGGGTGAATTAATTCTCCCAACAATTTATGTTTCCTTTATAAAATAAAAAACAACCAAAAACCAGGATAACATAAAATTACTGTAAAGGGAGACTGATAATATTTTCAATAATAACATTCCCACAACCATCAAAATGTAATACTATAATCAGAGATGTTTTTTCCTAATGAGGTCAAATCATATCAAGTGGGGGCTTGATATTATTAGAAAACAAACAAGATAAGTTATCAGGGTATGAATTGAAATAAAAAATGACATACAAAACTTTTAACTAGAGGTTTCATGTACTTAATTCATCAGGATCTATCTCAGCATAGGACTTTCCTTGTTCCCTCTGTCTTAGATATTTTTTTTCTCATCATGCTTATGGTCCCTTGTAATATAAAATTGTATTGGAGAATGTACAAATTCTCATCATTTATGAAAAATAACTGTATTTGGAACCTTATAATGAAATTTATTCCCATATATCACTTTATTCATTTTTCTATTAAAATTATATACTTATTGCACTATATTTTAAAACTTAAAAAATCTCCCAATACATTTATGAATTTCCCTTGGAACCTATTTCCAATTTTTTACATAAATAAAATTCTATGTTCTTTTCATTATCAATATTATCAGATAAACTACCTTGAGACACCATAAAACACTTCTTTAATATATTTGTACATTCAACTATGTGCCAGTTGTTAATCATTATTCTTTATAGATGGTTTGGAATAATAAAAAATGTTTTACATGAGCTCACATCATGTTAGTCATATCATTTGAGAAGTCATCACATTATCCTTCACATTTTTTACTCAAATCCTCTGATTTTTAGACATTGGCTAGTTTAATGGGAAATTTTGGGATGATAACTTTTAAACTATTGAACACATAAATGGGAATCCAATAACATATACAAGATAATTTATAAATGACATGTATTTCCTTAAATTATGAATTTCCAGACCTTAATCAATGTAATCTGTGATATATTTCCTAACATAAACTCTTATAGAGCATTTTTTTTAATAATAATTGTTTATAATGATATTGTGGATTTACCAAAGTATATCCCCCATGATGGTCAAACCAGGTGTGGAGTAAGGGCCATTTTCATGCACCATGTGATGATTAATTCTATATCAATGTTCCATTTCTGTGATTATTACCCATAGGTACCTATGTGTCAAAGCTACATGCAGTTTTAGTATCCAGAAAGGGATCTATTTACTTGTAAAATACTAAATATATAATTTACCAACATTTATGGAAATTTTCATTTGTTTAGTCTTATCCTTAAATCTTTTTCTAGAGTTTCCTAATCCAAATCCCAGAAATAAATATTCTTTCCCCTTATACCAGCTATTAAAACCATTTTCTTTATTTCACATAAATTCATGATTTATAACATATTAAAACACATAATAAAACATATAATATTAATAATACAATTGTATTTGGGTTATTAGGTATATTACATAATAAATTAAAAAATCGGGGGAGGGGTACATTAACATTATTTAAAACCTCCTTAACTTGCTCATAATTTTCAATCATTCTTACAACCACATGGGATAACCTAGGTACGTACATAATAAAGGGGTGAGATATATATCCTAGTAAGGGAATAAACAAATAAAAAAATGGAGAAAGTATTATATTTTAGAAAATTTTAATTTCAATTCTATATAAATGACATGATAATCATAAACAATAACAATGAGGCATGATGTATAATTATAAAATAAAGGCCACATGGGAATGTAGAAACAACTTTAAACGTGATATCATAAGTAAAATTCAAGGTTAAATACCATGAAATCATAACATAATGTGCTTAGTATAACCTCCTATGAACCATACAAGAAATATCATGAGACTAAAACATTAATAAATTCATTAGAGTGCTATCTGAACACAGCCATCATAATCAAATATTGTACATGCATAAGTGAGCCACATAGATCATATAACATAAGAACATATTTAATCTCATTAAATAGAATGATTTTGGATTTTGGATTACATACAAGTAAGTCACAAAAAAATTATGTATATGTACAAACATGTGAATACCCTTGAGAGGAAATGGGTATGGGTATACACCTCACAAATGTTTGGAATGTAAAATCACAACGATATTTCAACAATGTAACGATAGTACATAAATATTCATAAAATGTTCCAATGAGAGAGAAAAGTGTCTATCATCACCTGTATGTAAAAAATAATAGAATAAGAGATATATAATAACATAATAATAGCTAATAAATTTGAAATTAATAGGCATGTGATAAGGAGGGTTCTTGAATACAAACGTGGCATGGAAAAATCGTTGGATAATATTGACAACGTAACGACGATACATAATGAATCATGGGATAGGTTAATGACAATAAAAAAAATTAAATAATCAATTTTAAATAATTATTTAAGTAACATATAATATAAGAAAATATATCATAAATAGTAATTTTATGATAAAGTGAATTACATAAATAAGGTGCATGAATATGGAGGAGAAAGATTGGACCCCTTACTAAATTTCAGCATTATAACATATTAGGTAAATGATATAATTTTCGGGGATAAATGATATATCATTGTTAAGAAATAAATATTTTTGTATATTTATATCTATAAATTCATGAAAACATAACCTATTGTGTTTCAAAATGCAAAATATAAAGAAGGTGCTTGAATTGAAAAGAAGAGAGAAATGAACATTACCTTGAGAGGAACTTATTGAGAGAGTGGGGGAACATTGGGAGGAATATATAAAGGATAAATAAGAGTGATTTAGTGATCCAAGGTTTTCTAGTGAAGAGGAATGGGGGAATGGGATGGTTGATTTAGGAAAATAGAGGGGAGTTTTTTTATTATTTCCCAAACTCAAGTTTTGGAATATATATAAACAAATAATCAAAACCAAAAGCTTCCAATTTTTTTCCATGGTTTTATGAAATATGAGTGTTTTTAATTATTTTATAAGGTAACGGTCCTAAATAAATATAATATTAACCTTGGTGATGTGGAAGTGATCCATAAATATGAATTTTTTCTGCATAAAACTAAGGTTAAGATATCATATTAATTTTAAATCTCAGAAGTATGAAATTTAAAAATTCAATGTTTATGACTTTGATTTTCATAAGACATCAAAATCACATATGGTTTTTGGGTATCATAATACACTATATAACATTTTATAAGACTTTAAAAACTCATTTCATATGAATTTATAGAAATAATATGACTTTTCATGAAGATTTATGATTATAAATTAAAATTTATCATCTTTTATGAAAAATATAACTTTGAAAAATCTTATATTACTATCGATATTTTTTATAACCATTACCTTAATTAAAAAATAATTTGTTTTTAAAAATAAACACAAAATTAACAAAACTTTGAGAATCTAAACTTTTACATTTATATAAATAGTCAAACTATTAATGTAAGGTATTTGTAAACAGAGTGAGGTATTTATAATATTAAAATAAAATCAAACATAAAACATAAATACTAACTATCTACCCCTCAATCAAACTTATTCTTAACAATATTATAACATCCATGACCGATATTCGACTGAACAGTACCCCAAGCCTGGTTTGCCACATGACCTCAAGCGCATTCCCCTTAACGCAAAAGGTTCCTGAATAGAAGCGAGTGCCTATGGTGTGTCCATTGGGAGACTATTACATTTTAACAGAGTTTAAAACAGTGGTATCAATCATACATATCAATAGATAATTCTGTAAAACAATAGATAAAGATGAGGTATATACACTCTAAACTCTGGACTAGTAACCAACCATAGTGGAAATCAGATATAAACATCTAAGAGACAGGGATATAAAAAAATCCCAAACTAATGTCATATAAAATGGTGATAATTTAATTTTTCTAAAAATAATAGAAAACATGTATACATGAAATGGTACAATACATGTATAAAAATACTAAAAAGAAAAAAAATATCCATCTCTAGCTAGCATCAAAAGCCTCAGCTCAATCCTTCACTCCCCTGCTTCTATGAACCAATCAAAAAACATACAATAGAGTGATTTCCCTTATCCACACCAACATTTATAAAATAATCTTGGGTACCAATGTCAGCCTGAGTATGGTGTGTGATAAAATACCAGTAATCCACCATCAATGATGTCTAATTCCTTGTAGTCTGTAAATATATAAACATAAACATTTTTATGTAGTAATAGAATATATAAAGGAAATGTTGTATAAAAATAACCCATAAAGGATTGGGTTATTATGGATACTTGTCATCTGATGCCGGCTTTGACCTCAGTTAGAAAGTCTCTGAATAAACAGTCTATCCTATATCAATTTATAATTATGTCTTAGGACCAGGTGTGTAGCCCAACATACATTGTAATGATAAGTGATCAGGAGTTACCAAACTATGACATGAATAAAGAATAAGGATATGACCAAATCTATGCTTGTGATTTGGATTGGTAGACGTGTTGTATAAATCAGTTCATTAAATATACAATTAAGAACCTAATCTTGTCTTTTTAATTCTTTATTTAGAATCCACGTATCGCTCTAGAAATATCATGAACCCAGCCCTACAAACCCATCCATGGAGATCCTCATCAGAACCCAAATATCTCTCTAGGTTTGGTATAAAATCATCGCCATTTGAGTCCATCCTTGGCGGTTGACTAAGGGAGTCAAATTCTCAATCCTAGAGTTTATATAATCATCCCTTCGAGTCCAAACTTGGAAATACATAAGGAGTCTAAGTATCACTCGGGAATGTATCATTCATCCCCCTAAGTCTATCCTTGTAGCCCAATAGGGTCTCCAAGTGTCACAATAGCATATATAAGGAAATATCCAAATGAGTCCATCTATGTCATTTAGATATGAATTCATGTGTCACGCAAGGATTGTAACAAACATATAATCAATATAATTTAATTATTTCAATGTTCATCACCATGATGAGTTCAATTTAACCTCACCTCAGATGGTGGATCTTGTAAAGGGTTAATACTAGAAGTCTTAGTCTATTAATTATATCACTTTGGCATGTTAATATAAGAAGAAATTAACACTTAATTAGGAAAATACATGGCACGAAGAAATTGATATAGTATTCCATTCACTTTCTAAAATTAATTCAAATTATAATTCAAATTCATTATTTAACATCCCATAGCTAGGGGTGAATGGGACATTGAAAAGTGATCAATTCATAAGCCACCCCTGGTGGTCTAATTAATTAAAAAACTCACCCAATGGGTTGGTTGAATCCAAGGTCCTCAAGATTTAAAAATTTATCAATAGATATCTTTAATTACATGGGTCATATATATCCATTTTAATTAAGGAATAAATTCCATTTCATGGGATTCACTTGGAAAACCTTGTGTGCGGTACAAAAGAATATATATAAAAACCATGAATTTAAAGGGAAAAAATGATACCACCTACCATATGTCCTTAGTAGAGTATAAATCTAGTATCTACTCAAGATTTGGCTAATATCAGGAGAAAAATAAATAATGGATGAAGATACCAGAATTAGGGATTATTATCTTACACCTAAGAACTCTTTCAATCAAAAGATAAATGAAGAACAATATAAAAGGAGTGGAGTAATCACCAGAACGAATCAAATGAGACTGATAATGCTCGATTATGAGTTTGGATAATGAATTGGGAGAAAAGGCTATCCAAATGCCTTAGAAATAGATCTCATGCATGATACTGTCTAACATAGGAGGGGAATAAAAATAGGCATAGGTTTTAAAATTTTGTAAGGTAAAAATAAAATTTTTGCCTCTAAAAACATGGTTTCAAAGTTTGTACACATGTTTAGCCCAACGACGCACCAGCCATGTACCCTCATCTATGCAAAAGCGGAACCTACACTGTCACTGTGCATGGTTTGACTAACTATTCCAAAACTATTCATTTTGGATCTGCTGAAAATAATAGGTTACCCAAAAAATAATGGGCCTTAATACATATGGTTTCCTCAATCATTGAGAGATCTTTCGTACCACTATACATCCCCACATGGTTTCATCAAACAATAAAGCCTAGGCTGCACAGTAACCACTATCCATGAATCCCAGGTAGTTTTCTCCAAAGTTTTCATTCCATGATTCAAACAAGCCCAGACACCCCAGACACCCCCATAATCTCAAAGGGTATTTACATTAGAAAATAATTAATCATTTAAACCGAAATTGAAGAGATCCATACCTCATAGGAAGATCCAAATTCTTAAAAACATCCACCTTAATGCAATTCATCCCCAAATTTCCCATTCAAGGGTGGTGAAGTAGAATCTGAGAAAAAATCCAGCCACTGTGCTCATACATCATCCACCCACTCCCATGTCTCATCTTATACCTAACTGTTCTACCATATTACCTATACTAGAATAATGGCCTGACCTCAAAGAACCATCATGCTACAATCCATAATACAAATAGTATGATTGTCGAAGGAAGAATATACCTATAACTTAACCACCTCAGGATGAAAATAATGAGATGATTTTGAATGATAATAATTAAGTTGTGATACATTGAAGAAGTTTTTCATGGATCGGTACGTTGGAGGTAACTAAAAATGATAAAATAATGGCCAAAATCTATCCAGAATCTAGAACAACTTGAAATATCATAGTGAAATATTAACATGATTCCCGATCTTCCTATGTCCCATCCTTGGTGAGAAACGTAAAAATTCTGATCCCCGACCTCTAACAATTGAGGTCTTTGATGACGATGGACATATGATTTCTATTGAGACAGTGCAATATCTATCTACTTCCAAATCAACTGAACCTACTCTGTATTGCCCTCTATGATATGAAGTCCAAGAATAACTTCCTCTCTAGTATCTAACCAATATAGGGGTCGTCGATATGTCCTACCGTACAAAGAATCATAAGGCACTATGTAAATAGTATCTTGAATGCTATTATTTTAGGAGAACCCAACCAGTGGTATGTGGCTCTCCTAAGATCCCCTAAAATCTAGGAAACATTCTCACAACATGTCCTCAAGCACATTTATTATGCTTTCTAACTGGCCATCGCTCAGAGAGTGATATTCTAAACATAAAAACACCTATGCACCCAATGACATATATAACCCTTTTTAGAAGCACCAAGTTAATTGGGTGTTCCTATCTGAAATGATAGTATGAGGGACCCTGTGAATTCATACTATATAAGGGATATAAAAACTTCCATGATCATCTATAAAAGTTATACTTAATAAATATGAAATGAGAAATATTTGTGATCCTATCAACAATATATGAAAAATAATCATTACTTCATAGAGACCTCGTTAACCCAGTCATGAAGTCCATCGCAACATCCTCTTATTTACACTCAAGCATGGTTAGCAATTGAAAAAGTTCGGATAGTATCTGGGGATCCTCCTTCACCTATTTATATGTAAAACACCTTCTAAAACAACCTTCTTTATCTATTTTCATACGTGGCCACCGGTATTGGGGATATAAATCCGAATACTTCATGGTGATTCTGGGATCAACTTCCCACGTTAAATCTTGACAGTCATGAAATAGCTTCTCATGAATGTCTGCTGAAACCCATATGTGAGCATGTATATGCATCATTTCATCATCTATTACAGTCCAACCAAGAGGAGGGTCCTCACTTTCCACCCTCTCCAATATGATTAGACCCTCAGAATCTGATAGGTGCCCCATCCTCACTCTATCCAAAAGTGAAGATGCCACAACTAAGGGTGAAATAAATGTCTTCCACTGACTATCCTTTACATCCAAGTGCATATCAGAGAAAAAATACATAAGCTACCACTATCAACTGGCTTGCTGAATTGCCTATATCTATTCCATACTGTGAAGTGCATCAAGCACTGCATTACCATTACCATATTTATATGAAATCTTGAAGTTAAAATACTGTAGGTATTCAATACACCATTCCTACATAAAATTCCGGTCACATTGGGTAAAAATATACTTGAGTCTATTTTGGTCCATGAACAACACAAAATGATCTCCTTATAAGTAGTGTCTCCCATAACTCAATGCATGTACAACTGTGGCTAATTCAAGATCATGCTTTGGGTAGTTCCTCTCATGTGGCCTCAACTAAATATACCCATAAGCCATGACTTCCTCCTCTTGCATCAAAATACCTCAAATCCTAATACCTCATGCATCATAGTAAATAGTAAAAATCATTCCCATTTATGAAAAAACAAGTATCAATGCAAAATTCAAAATCGCTTTCATATCCTAAAAGGCTAAATCACATGAACCTGAACATTAAAATATCTCACTCTTGTTATTCAAGATCTTGAGTGGTGCTGTTAGGGACAAGATATCCTATATGAAATGCCTACAATATTGAGTCATTCCTAAGAAACACCATATCTCAAATATATTCTTGGTATTCTCCTAGGGAACTATAGATCCCATCTTATCCGGGTCAACATATAAAATTTTCAATGAGATAACGTGATGCATGAAGTTAATTTGACCCACCAAGAAGTGGAACTTTGTGATATTGGAATATAAATGATTCTCTATTGGTATATCTGATATGATATCAAGATGTTTGGAATGTGTTGGGCATGTATTTCATTAATAATAATCTATAAATATTATTTATTTTGATGCTCAAAAATACCTTTTTTATTTTAATAATGAAAATGTGTTAGGTTATTTTCATGAAATTAATTTTTTTCGAAATATTTAGACCAAAATTATACTCAAAACATTGATCCATAGATAATATTTTTTTCAATTATTCTGAACATGTTTTAACATATTATAGAAACAATGTTCATACCCTGCATGAGCAATGATAATGTAAGGAATCAACCCTATGTTTGGAACAAAAGCTATGGATAATATACCCTACCCCATAGAGAAAGTATGGTTAATCAAACCTATTTTTGGATGGATCCTTATGTTTGAGAAAAAGAAGTATGAATAAATAACACCATGTATGTATGGAACCCTATGTTTGAAGAAAACATATATGGTACATCAACCGTACCTATGTAATCAACCATTCATTATGAAACCTACGTTTGGTGTTTTTCATCCCACGAAGGAACCCTACATTTTTCTATTCAACTATAGAGTTTTAAATCTATGATATTATCCATGATTTCTACATTGGTCTCGATGGAAATAAACATCGATTCAAAGTTGTATTGTGACTGATTCAAAGGACAATGTTCAACGGGATTAATCATTATTATTTCTAAGGGAATTTATGAATATTTTAAATGATTTAAATTTAAATTATTGCAATATTTCAGGAGATATTCTTGGATCTACTCAACTGAAAGAAATATTTGTGTTCTATATATATGATCATAGTATATTTTACTTGTAATAATATATAAAACTATACACTTTTTCAAAATTATTTTTAAGAAACAAAAGATTGAGTGATTAAAATACTTTATGAAGAGGCTGCACTTTTAAGATATAGAAATTTCAACTTCGTACTATTTTAGCTGCTGATATTGTTTATTTTTTCTATTATTATTAAATATCATTCACAAAAAGGATCTATTTAAATATATTCTTACAAAAAGAATTTTATATTTGAAGAAGAAGATCCATATTCTATCATTTTTTGTTACAACTATAAACAATAACCTGTTAAGTCAATCAAATCAAACTCTTTTAATTTATTGGATTTTTGACTACTCATACTTAGTCATCATAAAGTGTTAGACTCTTGCAAGATGTTATGGAGAAATCAGTTCCATGTAAAAGAACCAAAAGGATCTCTAAATACTTTTTAAAAGGTATCAACTTTCTATGAATTCATTATATTGTTTTAGTATTGAATTTATTTTATTTAAAATAGCATTGTGAATATTTTAAAGTGAATTTTTTTAATTTGATAATCATATATTTATTAAAATATTAATCAGTAAGAAACAATTTTGTATTTGAGCAACTATTAGAGTCAGAAGTAGAAGAGTAATAGGTTTATATGTTATCTTCTTCTTTACCCATAAATTACATATTTAAATGTGATGACAGTATTTTAACTAAAGGATAAAAGTCACTAAATGATATTCTTAGTAAAAATTTTATTAAATGAGAAAAATATGGAATAGGATGTAATGACGAAAAATCAAAGATATATATAAAAAAATTTGCAGTTCTTAAAATGATACCTAATCATACTGTGGAATTAAAGGACATTATTCTATGAACTATTTTTTTATAAATCCTCAAATAATTGGAATGAAAATGAAATTTATTTCCAAAATCATTTCTAAAGAATTTATTATATTTTTTTTGTAAAATTACAAAAATCAGGATACCTATATCTTTTCATACTAACGCAACTGGACCCAAGAAAATATTGGTACCAAAACAAAAATTTTATTAAATGCTTTTGTAGAAAAAATACTATTGGAAAAAATGATATATGGTATATGGACAGTGGATTCTCATGAAACATTAGTGGAGACTCTTCTAAATTCCATACAATGAAAAAATGGATGGAAGAATAATCACCTTTAGAGAAAATGAAAAAGGGAAGTTATTTGGAGTTGGATCAGTTAGATATCCAAAGTCAACCACAATCAACAAAGTATTGTATATACAAGGGGTAAAAAAAACATGATAAGTATTTCTCAACATCGTGGTGATGGATTTTATATTGATTTCTTTAAAAATTCTTGCTCAGTTATCAAAGATAGTCTTCTTAAATTTAAATCACAAAGAATAAAAAATGTTAATACTTTAGATATTAATTCCTTGTGTAAACAAAAAGTTAATTGTTTACCAGTTGAGAAAAATGAGGATTTTACATAAAATAAAATACATACACACTATAATATATTATCTTTATATAAATTTTATAAGAGACATTTAGTTTCTGATTTTCCTAGTCTTAAATTTGATAATAATGGATTCGGTGATGCATGACATATTAGAAAACAACATAAATAATATTTCAAATCAATTAACAAATTCTATATATCTAAATCGCTGGAACATATTAATATGGATTTTTTAGACCATGAAGGGTATAATGTTTGGAAGGAAAACTATATTTTTATGTTTTATTTATTCATTTTTAAATATTTACATGGTTTTATTTTCAAAAACTCAAAAGTCATGTATTCAAAATTATTGAAGGTTTTATAAATTTTTTCAAAATGAAAAATATATTTAAATAATTTCATGAAGAAGTGATCATTTGTGGAGAATTTGAGAACCAATAATTCAATTGTTTTTACTGAAACTTATGTATTAAACAAACCTTATCTATACTAGGAACACCTCAATAAAATGATATTGTTGAAGGAATAAATAGAAATATTCAATAATTGGGAAGGACTATGTTAAATGAATACAATATTTGAACCTATTTTTGGGTATAAGATATAAATATAGTTTACTATATATTGAATGGAGTTTTAATAATACTAATTATTAACATGTAACCCTATGAAATTTGGAATAACAAAAAACCAAAATTAAAGTACATTAATGTATTTAACTTTAAGGTATAAATCATGAATATTAAGTAAAACCTTGGAAAATTCAATCCAAAATCCAATGAAGGAATATTTATAGGATATTATTCTATTTAGATAGCCTATAGAGTGTATAAAAAATGTGAAATATTTTTGAAGAATTAGTTCATGTGAAGTTTGATGAAAGTGATCCCTTCTATAAAAGGAATGATCAAATAGATGAAATTATTTACTCTTTTGACAACACGATTCTTGAATCACCTAAAATTGATTTTGAAAATAAAATACATGTAATTTTAGTCCAGTATAGAAGAACATGATATAAAAGAATCTGAAGGTGTCTTACCTAGACGTTCTAGAACCTTATGGACCATCCTTCAGAAACAGTTATTGGAAATCCAGATACAGGAGTAAGAACTAGACGAAATGTAAGAAACTTAATTAAATTTTCTACCTTATTATCATAATTAGAACCTAAGACAATAGAAGAATCTTTAAATTATGAGATTTTATTTACTATAAAGGCTATAAAAACATAACCAATTAAGTAGAATTAATGTTTTTTAGTAACTATACAGACTAACCAATTATCCATTAATAAGAACCAAATGAGATTTTATAAATAAACAAGATGAAAAATGGATCATTACAAGAAATAAATAGATATTTTATACAAAAGGATACAATCAGGAATAAGGGATTGGCTATGAAGAAACCTTTTTTCTGTTAATATATTGATTGAAATTAGAATCCTACTAACTTATAAATTGCATATGAATTTTAAATTATATCAGATGGATGTAAAATATTCCTTTTAAAATGGATATTTAATAGAGGATGTTTATATTGAAAAACCAATAGGTTTTGAAAACCCTCATCTACCAAATAACATTTTTAAACTTACTAAAGCTATTTATGGATTTAAATAAGAACTTAGTTCTTATTATGAAATATTAAGATAATTTTTATTGGAAAACTAACCTTCTGTGCGATTGGATGATCCAAATCTTTTTAAGAAAACCATTTTATCAAATATTATATTAGTGAAAATTTATATTGATGATGTTATTTTTTGATCAAAAAATAAAAATATTTTTAATGATTGTTCAAATCTAATGGATAAATAATTTTATATGAGTATGATGGCAGAATTGAATTTCTTTTTAGTATTCGAAATGTATAAAAAATACTAGGGAAAATTTTTAGATGGAATTATATACATTATTGATTTATTGAATATGTTTGGACTAGGAAATAGTAATACCTATAAAAATCCCATGTGTACAAATGTAAAACTTAATTTGGATGAAGTTGGAAAACAAGTTGACAACAAGTTATATAGAGGTATGATTGGTAGTTTATTATATCTTACTACTAGCATACCATAAATAATTTTTTTTTAAAATTTATGTGCAAGATTTCAGTCAAAACCAAAATAATCCAATGTTACTACTATTCCAATTATTTTTAGATATTTAAAATTAAATTTTTTTCAATCTCTACTTTGCCAAAAAAACCTCTTATTTTAATTTAATTTCCTATTCAGATGAAAATTTTAGAGGATGTATATTAGATAAAAGCACATTTAAAACCATTTACCTTTTATGAAAGTCTTTAGTTTCATGGCTGAGTAAAAAAAAACTTTTATTTTCTCTATCAACATTCGATGTAGAATATATATCTATTGGAAGTTACTATGAACATGTGTTGTTGATGAAATAATCCTTATTAGACTTTGGACATAATTTTAATAATATAACTATTTTATATAATAATATTAATGAAATTAATATTTCCAAAAATCTTATAAGTCATTCTAGAACCAAGAATATTGATATAGGGCATCATTTTCTAAGAGACCATGTTCTAAAAAAGGGTATTTATTTAAAATTTTAATATTTTACTTTAACTTGCTGATATTTTTACTAAACCACTTCCCACTACAAGTTTTGATTTTATTAAGGGGGAGTTTAGAATATTTACTTTTAAATTAATAATTTTCAATTTATTTCTTCAATTATTCAATTAATCATTTTATTTTTTTCATCTATTATTCATTTATTTATTATTCAAAAAAATAATTTATTTGGATTTTTGAAAAATAACATCTTTTCAAAATAAATTACTAATTATTACACAACATAATTAGCTCGAGAAACCATACCGAGTCAACAAAACTCTCTTAAAACCATTTCTATCTTTGTTCTCTTACATACCGTAAGATTTAAAACCATCTCTACTACCAAATCTATTTCTTATCTTTCAAAACCCAAGAGTCTAAAACCTTCAACTCTAAAATTCTCAGAAATGTCGATGATAGAAGTAGGAGAATTGATCGTAAAGAAAACATGTTAACAATAAAAAATCCTTCAAAAAAAGGTAATAGACTTTGTTTGGATTAATCATAAAAATATTCTTTTAAATAATTATCTCGATTTTAATGGTCTACAAACTATTTTTAATTTGAGTTATAATGATAATTATGAAATTTATCTAAAAAAATTCTCATTGTTTGAACTCTCATAAAGATAGTTTACTTCTAGAGTACAACAAAAGTAAAAAAATTCTTGTTTTTTAGGAAGGAAAACAAGTGCCTGATCCTACTACTATAGGGTAAAATTTGTTTTTGGGATAAGCTGATGTGCTCCAATTCAAGGAGAAGAGGTTGCAGAGTCATAAATCGATGAAGAATTTTAACTAAAGTGAAACTGAATAAAATAAAATATCTATAACATATATTTTTAAAGAGATACCCTTTAATCTATTAAATCAAATTTTTAAGAAACAATTAATGAATCCCTTTTCATCTGACCAAGAAATAGGGTTAAACCTGATGTTTCGGAAGCTTCAATTTAGGAACTAGAATATGAGGTTTCTACAACTGGTGATGTTGTCCCACTAGAAAATCAACCAGTTAATAGATAAGAGAAAGAGGTAGTAAATCAATATGAAAATCATATTCAATAATGTTTTTATTGAAGAGCATGTGAAAATAAAATCTCAAGGAAATGAGAAATATCAAAAATTAGTGTACGAAACTACATGGTCAGTCCAGAATCAATCAATTTAAATTATAGTTGATTCCCTATACAAGGAAAACCCTGAACCTTCTAATATAATGTGGTTATTGAGGTAGAAGTTTCTACCAATAGTGAGAATTATAAAGAAAATTCTTTATCCCTAGTTGATAGAGGCAAACCATCTCAAGTTCATGAATTCGATTCTTATGATTCTTAATTTAAAGGGTTTATTGCTCAAACAAATAGTCAAAGAGAATAAAATTAATCTTTTCACAGTCACATAGAGGCATTAAGACAACCATTGGAAGATTTAAGAAATTTAACTATTCCTAAAGAAGAATTTTAATCTATTTAGACTCAGGTCTAAATATCATAGAAAATTTAATTTCTTGAAGATATTTTGATGATTTTAAATGAGAAATGTTAGATTAGATTAGGAAATTGAAATCATAATATACCCCAAAGACAGATTTTAGTGATTTAAAATGGTATTTGGGATGTCAGTTTGAATCTATAAAAATAATTCTCCGTCACTCCAGAGATTCCACTTCTACAATACCAACTTCTCCATAATTAATCAGAAGGTTTTAAGAAATCACTTTAGTAATGTCAAACATGAATGATTGGTTTCATACTCTAAAATGTGACAATTCATATCTCAATGTGATGCTAGACAAACAACAAGATCTTATTGAGAAACTAACCTCAGGATATCCAGAAATAAGGACTCTACTCAATCAGTTTGGAATAATTATTTCTTAGTTTGTTCAGTCATAGGAAACTATACATGAATTTTACAATGTAAATTTGGTTGAAATCATGAATATTGGTCAATATTTGAAGATTTTCCTGAATTAATATGCTGAAAATATTATTGAATGTTTAAGAGAACATATGAATGATTTCAAATAAGTTGTTTAGGATATCCAATATTCACAAGAACCCAAAAACTCTTATGAAAAAACGATTTCACCTTAAACAAACCCTTATTTTAAGCTATTTCTCTGCTAAAATAACTCTTATATTCATAAAAAAATTCAATAAAAATAATTTTGATTCTTATTATTTTTATTTACCATTATCTCTGTTTTTATCTACTTCTAGAATACATATCAATTTTTTATCTTACATGTAATTTAGCATTTATTTATAGTGATGTTCTACATTGACTATGTCTTAATCCATTTTAATATAATTTATTTTTTATCTCACAAAAATGGGGAGAAAATTGAGTAAACACGACCTTATTAACTAAACATTCTTAACTCAAATACATGTTTTTTTATCAATACACTGAAATAATACAATAAAACATAACTTTTAAGAAAAAGATAAATCTATGTATCATTTTTAAAATGTGATTTAATTTTTGTTTATAATTATTATATATTATGTAAGATAGGTTATGTGTTTCATGATCATCCAAATGGGGAGATTTTTGTGCATGTATGGTATCAAAAACAATATATAAATCATATAGATTATGATACTCAAAAATACCCTAGTTTGTTTTACTAATGAAATTACTTAAAGTAAATTTTAAGAAATTAATATTTATTGGAATATTTATTATGAAATTATACTCAACACATTGATCTATGGAGAATATTTGTTCAAGTATTCTGAACATGTTTTAAAATAATCGCAAAACACTATTCATATGATATGTGTGCCAACATAATATAAGGAATTAACCCTACATTTGGAACAACATGTTTTGATCATATACCATATGCTATTGAAAAGGTATGGTTAATCAAGACAACACTTGGATGGACCATTACATTTGAGAAAACAAAAAGTATGTATAAAGAACCCTATACATGTAAGGAAACCTACATTTAAGGAATCAAATATATGGTAAATCAACCCTAGTTTTTAATCAACTGAACATTTTTAACCCTATGTTTTCTATTTTATCCTCACATGAAGGAACCTTACATTTGGCTATTCAATGACGGAGTTTTAAATTCATGATATAATTCAGGATTTGTGAAATGGTCTCAATTGTAATAAGTATTGATTCAAAGTTGTTTTACAACAAATTCTAAGGCCCATATTCAATAGTATAAATAATTATTACTTCTAAGGGTAGTTATAACTCTCTTTAATTTTTTAAATTTGAATGATTTTGATTTTTGAAGTGATATTTTTGGATCTACTGAACCAAAATAATGATGTGTGTTCTATCTATAAGGTAAGAGTATTTTTCCCAATAAGAAGATATAATACCCTATACTATTGAAATATATTTTTTAAAAATAGAACTGATTCAATGAAAAAAAATATTTATTTAATCTTCAATTTTTTGAAGATGATAAACATTGAAGATATACATATTTCAACCTTGTACTGTTGTAGAAGGTGCTACTATTTTTTTTGTTGATATTCTTATTGAATAATATTTTTAAACAAGATCTCTTCAATGATATTATTACATGAAAACATTCATATTTGAAGAATAAGATCCATATTCTTATCATATTCTATTGAAACTGTGATAAAATACATGTTAAGTCAATAAAATCAAAATCTATTGATTTATTGGTGTTTTAACTACTCGTACTAAGTTGTGATTAATAGTCAACCTATTACACTATGCTATGGAGACACTAGTTCCATCTAAAAGAACCAGAAGGATCTATAAAATGATTTTTTAATGGTTTCAAATATCTGAACTCAGTTGTGAAAGTATTATGATATGTTGGCTATTCTAGAGAAAATCAGAAAACTTTTAGAAATAACATTGGTGGATTCGAATGGGGGATCTTTTTTCCCCAAACCACTTTAAAAATTACTGTGTTATTATTTAATATTTATCCACTTCTCAATTTACTTACAGAACATAACATTTCATATCTTAATAATCTTAAAATAATGTTAAAATATATAATCTATCAAGACTATCGAAAAGACACTATTCACCCCTCTCTTGTGTATCTTTGTGTTATTCTGTCCTAACAGCATGGTCTTGTTGTGTTTGGGAATACACCATGAAATAATACAAGAATACCATGACAAATGAATCTATATATGGATGTAAAACTCAGTTCATCTGTTCCATGAATACTTCTGGTATGTTTGGGATATTGAAAAACATAACCAAATACTCATATAGACCATACCTACTATGAAAGGTTGTGCGAGGTTTGTTTGATGTTCTAACATGCACCTTATAATAACCCTCTCTCAAATAAATCTTTTAGAATATATGATATCCTCAAAGCTATTCAAATAGGTCATATATCAATGGATGATGGGATGAGTTCTTAATCATCAATTATTTTATCTTCTGGTAATACACACATAACATGAGTGTACAATCTGAATTTTTCATAAAAATGTCTGGCCAACCCCAGAGAGGAGTATTGGGTTTGGATGAAACCATTTGCCTCTAAATCCTCTACCTACCTCTTTAGCTCATAAATCTCAATATTAGACATCATGTATGAAATAAAGGGTAAGGGTGTGGCTCATATAACTAGATAGATAGATAAATTTAGCTCTTAAAATAGAGTTAGCCTTGAAATGTCATACAGAATAACATCCCTAAAATAGTCAATTGCTGGGGGAAAATCTACCAGATGTGTTCTCTGATCATCCATATATAAACTATCAAATTGGGTTGTAATCCCACCCAGCCCACATTGCTTTGGTCTAGCTCACATCACTTGGAAATCCCATTCACCCTAGTAAATGAACTTTGAACCCTATGATGACATGATGGACACCCTTTGGAAATATAAATCAACAAAACTAGGAAAGTAAACCATCCATTACATCCAAAGAATGATTTAAAAACATGTAATGTCAAGGAAAAAATGGTCCCATACAAAGTGAAACCCCCCTATTTCAAGGGGGAACTCCCATCATCGATGTACATCCTCCATTATAATCCCCAATGGAGTATCAAGAATCGCAACAGCATTAGAACACTAAATGATGAGCCATGGTATCTCCACAATGGGCATAGATATAATGCTATGAAAAGCGCTTGTTTTGAAAAGAGATTATTCTAAAATAGAGGCTACTATAATAGTTTCTCTCATAGAAAAATGTATGGGATTATAATCCTCAGGTGTGAGTTACATTGAGTATACCTGGCCTGATTTGAAAACTTATGATACATCCTGGATACCATGAGTAGATCCACTCTACTGCCGCTAAAAATATGTGTTTTTACTACCATGTATATGGCCACTACTTCATTATGATCACCCATATGTACTCAAACACCCTGCTAGATGAGAAGATACTGACCACGTACTTGCATGTGGAGTCTATGATGGTACTCTATCACTTGTGGAAAGAAGAGAAATTTAGAAAAAATGCATTATATGGACTATATTTCCATAGTAGTAGCACTCGACTGGGTCTCTCCTATACCGAGGTCTCATGTGTCATAGTCTACAACTCTGGTGACACCTCACCAGGCTACCTGAGTATGTTATATGGCTACTAATATCACCACGTGGAAGCTCCAGATGATGATTCCAAACATTGGTCATTGTAATACCAAATATACATGTTGAACCACTCTAGGTTGAACCCCTAGCCTCTATCAGGTTACACTATGTGATAGGCACCGAATTCACTATTCTTTAAATGTTAGTCAGCTAAAAGAAATTCAACTATGATGGGATTTCATACCTAAGACCATCCTCAAACCACATGAATATAGATAAGGCATCAACCATCAAATTAGGTGTCATGCACCAAATTTTGGTAAAAAGAGGTGAATAATCCATAATTGATAAAACATCATGCTTCAGGTGCATGAACTCTTATGTAAGAACCCGGTTTATCTTATGAGGTACTGTTTCTTCGTTTTTCTTTTCCATTGAGTTGTTTTTGAGAAAACAATGAAAACTGAAAAAATGTTAAGTTTTAGTATAACACACCATGTACTTCAATGCACACACCATGTAATATGGTTGTGTAGGATGGGGATACATGATGTGTGAGTTTGTTGGGATGGGAGAGAAGAAAAAGCCACTACACACCGTGTACTGCTTAGTACATGTCGTGTAGTCATGTCGGAAAGGTTGGTGCGGGATGTGTAAAGCATGTCAGAGAAGTTATGAACAATAAAATGATATACATGCCACGTATATGGATTTACACACCATGTACTACTAAAATTCGGCTTAAAATGAGAAGTATCATAGTTTAATCCTCTTCTATATAGAGGAACCTCTAAGTGAAGAAGAATGAGCTGCAAAAACATTTACTTGTCCTATTTCGTCATTCGGAACCCGAATCAGGTGTCGTCAGTTTCGTTGGACTCCTCCCAGTAAGAGAATTCTTCTCCTTCATCCATTCTTGTTGATTTATTCTCTTGAGAAAGTTATTCAAGGTTGAAGTATTTACATCTTTTCTTAGATCTATGACGTTCTAGGTTGATTCAGGGTCTACACCGGTTTATATCAGTTATACGACATCGAGGTAGGTAGTCTTGTGCCTTTCATTAAAAGTTGAGTTGATTATATATTCCAAAATGGTATGAGACAATTTATGAGTATTTTTGTGTTCTAGAATTAAAACGTTTTGATACCTCATGATGCTTAGGTCTTTAATTATATGAAACTAAATCAAGGGATTATGATTTGTTAGATTTAGTGACACCCTTTGGGTGCATTCCGCATTGTAATCCATTTGGAAAGAATGAATTTGAGTTGTGTGAATGTTTCCATTTACATAATTTATTATATATGAAATTCACACTTGAGTTTTTATGATTAAAACCATGAAATATATTAGTTTTCATGTGTTTGATGCTTTTTAAATTTCCCGCATGAGTTGTTATGTTTAAATCCATGAGATAGTCTAATTCACATGTGTTTCTTTTGAAATGAAATGATAAATGATTAAAAGAGGTAATTAGACTTGGGATAGACATAGTCTCTGTTAAAAGACAAGGTTAGGTTCATGTGACTAATTTCACCTAGATTACATTGGGTGAACCATTGCCTCGGTTAAAAGTAAATGGATGTACTCAAGAGCTTAATTACTGAAGGGTTGTGAGAGAGCCCTAGTTTTGGTGGTCGGGATCATTGAGTCTTCTTTATAAATGCGGAGCGAATAATTGATTCATTGTGGGATACCTATAATGGGATCTATTGGCAACTGAACAAATGATTAAATGTTGAAATGATGATATGATTAAATGTGAAATGGTTATATCATGATTTGAAGGTTAATTTCGTATGAGGGGTCGATGGACCTATGACGGACATCAAGGCCTTTTTAAAGTTCACATAACTGATAAAATGAAATGGAATGAATTATGATGTGTATTTCAAGTTAAAGCACACTCTTGGATTCGGTCTTCACTTTTTGTCTAGATGATCATCTGAGGCATCTGCCATGTTTACTTCTATATATGGGATTGGAAGGTTAAGGCCGAATCTCTAGATAGGAAAACATAAATCAAATTTAATATCTAATGAAATTAAACAAAATAAATGCATTGTTTACTTAAGTACTTCCTAGTTATTTTATTCTTTTACTACTATTTAATATATTCACTTACTGTTAGGCACTGATATTTTGTGGTTGCCTACTGGGATTAGTCTCACGCCCTATTTGGGCCATGATTTTGGGCCCAAAAAGATTATTTGATTGCAGGTGTAGAAAAGGGAAATCACCCTTACACATGTACTTGATTGGTGCTTTGGAGTAGAAGAGCATGGGACAAAGCCAAGGCTTAGGATGCTTCTCATTTCTATTTCTGTTATGTACTTGTATTGTATTTTTATCTTATTGTAGTGTATCCTATTTTTGAATCTTTATTAGAACATATAACATGATGCATTATTGTTTATATGGTTTGATTCTTGGATATTTATCTTGCAAACATCCACCATTTTTTTCAGTTTCAAGCTGTTTACTGCTTCCGCTATTTGTTAATATTTATTCTGTTGTGTTACACTCTTCCAATGAGGGCATAGTTTTCCCACTATAACACCCAAGGCCCTTGGTTCTAGTCAGAAAGCACTGCAAATTGGAGAAACACACTTGATGTCATGTAGCCAACCGGTCTAGCAATTAGTTTAGTGGTAAGACTAGTCAGGATGTTACAAAGCGGTATCAAAGGTTTTTTCTTCTTTGACATACTATTTGGATCCAATAGACTAGATAAAAAGGAAAAAAGGGATTTCGGAAATAGACTATGCTCGAGAGTAGCTAACCCGTCTATAGGGTAAAGCAGAATTACCTCGAATGAATTGTGATTTTCTAGTTTTAGAGTTGTACGGATTTCACCGTTGGGTGACACACTTTATTTCTTCTATTCTTGTTGATACATTTGTGAGTACTATTTTAGTTGTGAACTGATGAGATGAGGGAATTCCATCTCATGAATCATATATGCACTTATTAGAATGACATTCCATGCATTATGAAATTCCATCTAGAATGCACTAGTTATCACAAGATGTTGTGATAGATGATGTAGTAGCTATGCCTGCTATTGTGATAGGTGTATTGGTACGTTCTATGGTTTGGATTGAGTGGACACCAAACTTTGGTTCAATAGGTGTATAGGCCATCTTGGACCAGAATTTGGCAGATCATGATTTAGTTTTTATCTATACTTTCATCACGATATGTTCTACTTAGGTGCCAAACAATGATCTGTGGGGAGAATGGGCCCTCACGGATATGAATTTGGCATTCCACGGGTTGGGTTTTCTACAAAACAGGGGTTTTCTAGGAAATATCGAGTTTCTGTCCATAAAAACCTTGTATACATGGCATGTAGTCTATCCTAACATGTTGTGTGTTATTTCTGTTTGGGGAATAATGTGTTCTAAATTTTAAGAAGAATATACCGTATACCCTAAGTACACATCATGTAATCCTTGACCGTGTAACCAACCGTATGAGGAGGGAACACAGGTTGTTGAGCATTGAGTAGGACACGCCGTATAATGTGAGTACACGATGTGTTTAGGTCGACCGTGTATCTGACCATGTGACTAACGATACGGGTGGATTAAAACATAGTTGTACACAGGGTGTCACAGGTAAAAACGCCGTGTAGTCTTACACCGGTAGAACCGTGTATTTCTAGCTGTGTAGAAGTACCTGGTAAGGAAGGGAAATCCAAGTACACACCGTGTCTCTTGGGGAATAGACCATGAACAAGGGGTGTTACATGGCCTTGTTGTGTAGAAGTACACACCCATGTAGAGGCCAAGAAGAACACTTCGTGTAAGGAGTTATACATGTCGTGTACACTTATTTTGAAAAACAAGAGTGTTTTTCTTTCTCTGTCCCTCTTTTCACTTCTGAGTTGTAGTTTTCTCTTCATTAACCATGTGCTGCGGTGCATGTTATGGAATTTACAGAGAAATTCCACAATTAAGACCTCGAGTAGTGCGCCAGGAGAGTGGAAGTGAGTATACACTGGAGTTTGTAGGCAATGGGATACCGATGGATCCTCCAGTTGTCCCAGCTATGACACCAGCCGTTATACCAAATGTGGGTGCAGACACACAATTCATAGAATATTTTGTGAGGTTCATGCAGACCTTTTACGGAGCACCGCAGGCTGCCACATATATGGCAGAGCTCACACGTATATTCAAGCAGCAGCATCCGCCTACAGTTTCAGAGGACGGTGAGCCACAAGATATAGAATCATTTTTTGAATTAGTGATGACAATATTTGAGCATGTTGAGATGCCACCAGAGAGGAGGGTCAAGCACGCGACTTATATGCTACCTAATTCTGCCAAGAGGTGGTGGGATGTTATCACATAGATAGAGCATCATCAATACATGGTGTGGGGAGACCTATAGACATTCTTATATGACTAGTTATCTCCTGAGGCCCTAAGGGATGATCAAGCCTAGGAGTTCATTAATCAGGAGTAGGGTACTATGTTAGTGATGTACTATTCCTCCTGATTTACGAAGCACCAGCGATTCACACATGTTCTGATGGGTGATGAGGCTTTGAGAGCTAGTCACTTCAAGGATGGGCTTCGATAGAAAATTCAATCTCATGTGAATGTTTCCAGGTTTCCATATGTGCATTCCATTGTGAATTATGAATTGATTACTGAGAGCAACATACATGAATCTAGGGGTGTGAGTGTAAAGACCCAGAAATTTAAATGAAAATTTTTTCTTAAATACTTTTGAATTTTACGAGTCTGTGGATTCTAACGACACCTGATTCTGAGGCCCGGTGTGCCCAGAATAATTTTACGAAGTTTATCTCAAGTACATTCAGTAAACGAGTGAGCAGTTTTTTCTATCTTTTGAACCGGTGCTCGGAATCGAAATCTGAGGGCACCGATGAACTCAGAGTGCTGATTTTCACTTAAGGGGACCTTCACCGCAGTTTCTTTTTATGCAAGTCGAATGTTAATAATTGGGGAATTAGCTTAAAATAAATAAAATTGGTTTGTACAATTTTATTTATATCTGCAGTAGTTATATCCTACAAAGAGGATTTAAGGGTGGGACCGATAATCTCCTAACTACCCAAGTGTGGATGTTTGAGTGGTGGGGCCCACACGAGCCCCAAACTTTCATTTTCCCCTAAACTCCTTAAACCCCTTCATTAATTTGGAAACACTCCTATAATTGGAAAACACTCCACCTCCCTCACTCCATTAATTCATGACAACCCCTTTAATTTATGACGACCTTTCCTCTCCCTCTGTCTCTCTTTAACTCTTGCCAACATACCTTAATTAATGAATGGAATCCCTTCATTTAATTAATTAACTGTTTGAATGTTTGAATTTTAAATGGATTGTGTTAATAAAATAACGAGGGTAGCTTATTATTTTATTTTTGGAGGGCTTTTGTTGTGTTAAGGGAGAGAGAGATCTTGAGAGAATAGTTTTCTTCTTCGACGAAGAACGGTGACTTCTTCGACGAAGAACTCCAGTTCCACGAAGAACGATGACGCGCCATCCATTCTCTTCTCTGCAACAAGTGAGGAGACACCGCTTCCTCCTCAGAGACACTCCGACATTGCCTACGAATCCTTTCCTCGCAACACCGTCTTTTGTGATGCCCGACGTGCGATGTCAATTATCGAGGTAGGGGTTATGTTTAATTTTAATGGATTAGATTTTGTGCCTCGGTTCGTCATTGTATAACCTTGATTGTCTCGGCCTATTGCTATCGCTTAACATGGAGGGTGCGGGCCGAATGAACACGGCCCGACGACCCTCCGTTTGATTTTGTTTAAATTATATGGAATTGGTGATCGGAGACAGAACACAGAAGAGGCTGGAGGCACAAGTTCCGTAGTCACACACACAAAGAAAGTCGTGGCCAAGCGGGCCGCGATGGAGGAAGCACGGCGCCGTCGCGCCGTGCCGGGAATGCAGAGCCGCGGCCAGGGCAGGCCGCGGAGGAGGAATCTAGCGCTGTCGCATCAGCTGTGTGGATGAATCGCGGCCCGCTTCGCGGGCCACTTTGGCGGAAGAACCGGGCAGCTCATTGGCCCTCCGGGCGGAGCAAAGCCGCATCGCCAGGATGGCGCCATTCCAGATGAGCCACGCCCCGCCCGTGCGGGCTGCTTGCACCAGAAGGCCGGTCGGCCTAGCCGGCCGGTTTGGGAGGGCGACACCATAAGGCGCCGTCGGTTCAGAAAGCCAGGGGGCCTAGCCTGGCCGAGCCAGCTGGGCCGCGCGCCCACCCGGGCAGTGCCGAGCCAGGCCGCGCTGAGCTGAACCGTGCTGGGCTGGGCCGGGCCGCGCCCCGCTGGGGAGGGCCGGGCCGCACCACTTCGGGCTGGGATATGCTCTCTTCGTGCCGGGCCGCGCCCCTCAAGCCAGACCGTGCAAACCTTCAGGTCGGTCTGAAACCCCTACTGGGAGGGACCTGCCAAAACTGGGGGACCCGAACTGCCAGCCCACGGGGCTTAACGGGCCGGGCCCGTTATTCACTTAAATGTGAATAACGTAAGGAATGCACGTCTGATCAACTCGCCATCTGTGGCACTGGGACCCTATCGACAAGGCAATCCTTTTTCAATACTCTAAGTGAGTTTTGAAAAAATTTGGTAAATGGATGGGTTTGGAATGAGCATATTTCCAATCGGGCCCCTAGAATGAACAAGCCAATATCTCTCAGACTGGGCGTCTGTTTGATGCATCGTCTGCGGCGTTGAGTACCTTATGACTAGACAGAACATCGGGATACATCAACTCTGGACATCGTGAAAGTTTATGTATCGATCCCCCGTTACTCGAGGAGCGGACCCTCCCAGAATTGAGTATGCTGTGTGCGGGAACCCTAGAGCTGGTTGCGACTGCGACGACTACCGTGTTGGGATCCTCCATGGGTTCGTCGACTAAGATGACTGTAATTGGATCCTACGTGGGTTCGGCAGCAATGATGACTATAATTGGATCCTCCAAGGGTTCGGCAGCGATGATGATCGTACTTGGATCCTACGTGGGTTCGACAATGATGGTTACTATACATGGATCCTATGTGGGTTCGGCAGCGATGACTTCTGTTCTTGGATCCTACATGGGTTCTTTAGAGGAGATGATTCAGAGACATCATCTAATCATCTCCACCCTCTTCGTAGTAGTATACCTATGTGAGCTGAGTCTTGACTTTGAATCATTACCGTCGGTGTGATTGACTTCTCTCCTGTGTGGAATGGGTTGTTCTTGGGCTCGGAAGTTGGAGATGAACTGAGATTGATGACTTAGGTATATGTATGGGAATATACCTATGTAGAGTTGGTTGATACTTCGTGTTTGTATCATTCCTTTTTGGTTTTTCTTTCTTGGATTCTGGGAGACCTTTAGGGGTCTCGAGGTCCCTACTAAGTAATGTATACTCACCCTTTCATAGTCTATTCCCGCACTACGTTGTGTTGGATGCAAACAACAAACAACACTGATCGAGGTGGAGGCTTGTAGAGATGGACGGTACCCGGAGGTGGACCACTTGGCGGACATACACGAACTGGACGGCTGGACTCAAGGAGCTAAAGAGACCATCTGTACCCACCCTTCAGGTGGAATATCTGGAGGGAGACTCAGTGGTTGCTACTTTAATTTACTGCTGTTGTACCTTTTTTTCATTTGTACTGTACTTTCAGTTTGGTTTGTATACTGGACCATTTAATTTTCAGCACCTACTTTTGTACTCAGTTTTACTTAGTGCTTACTTCACCTGCATACTCTATTGTGTTTTTTACGTATATAAAGGCAATACCTTCCCTTTTTAATGAGATTTATGCCTTTGGTGCTAGTCGAAATTCACTGGCCTATGGAAGGCGGGCTTGGGGTAGTCACGGCACGAGCCCCGAGGACGAGTCGTGACAAATTGGTATCAAAGGAGTCAGTTCTACCGAAGAACTCAAGACTCTGATAATTTCTTCTCTGTGAAGAAATAGTGTTAAGATTATTGAGTGTGGTTATCAGTCCAGGGAGTCGAGTGTTGGTGTGGCTGCCGAAGTATCCATACACCAGGACCCTGACTTCTGATTTCCGACTCAGTGCACGAAAACATTTATTTCATGTGTGTTTCAAAAGTTTTCTTTGTGATTACTTTGTGTCAGCTCACCAGGTATACTGTTTGACCATGGAACACCTGTTTCTTTTAAGGATGGCCCCACGTAAGTAGCCAGCTAGGGTTCCGAGCTACGTGAGAGATAACAGCCCACCGAGCGATGAGGACTCGGTGTAGGGCCCCATTACAGCGGAGGCACCAGCGGTACCATTACCCGCCGAGCCACCGATGTCACCAGCCCCAACAGCAGAGAGTGCACGCCAACAGAGTGCGTTGCACGAGTTTCAATGATAGAGGACACCGCCCAGGTTCCATGGAAAGACGGACCCTCAGGCAACCGAGGATTAGCTGGAGGCTATCGTCAGAGTCTTCAGATTGGTAGGGACACCATCAGACCTTATGGTTATCCTTGTCACGAGTTTACTGCATGCAGCAGCAGGTAGATGGTGGAGCCTGATGCTCCAGATGCATGACGAGGCATCTATACTTTGGACATACTTCAAGAACCTCTTCCTCTCAGAGTTTGTTCCAGCCACCCTCCGTGGGGTGCATATCCATGAGTTACTACAACTGCGGAAGGGAGGCATGACAGTAGCCCAATACTTAGTGAGATTTACCGACCTCTCACGCTACTCCACTGACATGGTACGAGACCCATTTTTCCAGGCCCGGACCTTTGAGCAGGGAATGAGGCGTGAGATCAGGGATTCGATGATCTCCCTTAGTATTCTGACGTAGAAAGGAGTACTACAACGAGCCGTTATTGTGGAGATCTTTCTTGGTGAGCCGACGCCAGCAGCGAGACCCACCACATGGGCGACACGTAGTGGAGTCTTCTGCAGCTGGCAGTAGATAGATGTCGTAGAGGTCCAAGAGGAACATGCCATCAGGTGGGTGACCTCAGAAAACTAGTTCGGATGTGTGGGGCACATGGAGTAGAGCCAGCCATATGAGGGACATGCAGTGCTATGCATGCGGCGGGCAGGGCCACATGGCTCGTGACTGCCCGACCCGCCTTGCAGAGGAGCAACAGAGAGTAGAGGGACCTCCCAGGCAGAGGAAAAGGATCGACCAGGGTGGTCCGTAGGAAGCAGTAAGATGAGGAAGAGGAGATGTCCGAGAAGTAGGTGGTGGACGACGCTTCGAGGCTCTACCACCACCAAAACCAGGAGGACCACCCCGACCACAGGGAGCTAGCAGACATGGGAAGGCTTGGCTCCAGGTAGTCGAGGCCAATGACAAAGGCACACCTGATATGGTTCGAGGTAATATATGTGTCTACTACACCCCTGATTCAGTTCATATAGACACAAGAGTGAGTCATTCTTTTATTTCCGCTTCCCTTGTTGGGAGCTCGGATATTTCGACAGAGCCGTTGGATTGATCCTTACGGCTAGAGACTCTTACGGGAGCAGACTCGACGATTACGCACTGGTGATGGCAGTGTGAGCTTACTCTAGGAGGTGAGAGCTTCGGCTAGGATCTTCTTATAGCAGCGTCGAGGAATTACGACGTCATCTTGGGTATGGATTGGTTATCTAAAGTCCATGTTTATATTGACTGTATTAGGTGCAAAGTGCGGTGTGTCCGCACAGATGGTAGCAGGTTCAGCTTCACCGGAGAGAAGGTATCCTTTACAGCGCAAGATGGACTTACGTAGAGGAGAGGGAAACCGATCACACATCAGTTGGCCAGTCTCATCCTAGGAGTAGTTGATGTGCAGATTCTGATTTTTCTTATTGTGGTGGATCAGTATGTGGACGTTTTTCTTGAGGACGTTTCAGGACTACCTCATCGTAGAGAGGCAGATTTATACATTGACCTATACCTCAGGACATCACCTATATCTACTCCAGCATATCGTATGGCTCCTGCTGAAATTCGTGAGCTACGGGTACAGTTGGAGGACTTACAGGGAAAGGGATTCATCAGACCTAGTGTTTCACCCTGGGCTTCTCCGATTTTATTCTCCAAGAAGGCGGATGGGAGATTACGACTATGTGTTGACTACCGTCACCTGAATCAGGTGACCGTAAAGAACAAGTACCCACTCCCAAGGATTGAATTCCTCTTTTATGAACTCAAGGGATCACGATGGTTCTTGAAGATAGACCTCGGGTCAGGCTATCATCAGCTCAGAGTTCGAGACGAGGATGTGGAGAAGACGGCCTTTAGGTGTCAGTATGGCCACTACGAGTTCTTGGTTTTTTTCTTCGGCGTAACCAACACACCAATAGTGTTCATGAGTCTCATGAACAGTATCTTCCAGCCTTACCACTATCGTTTTGTCTTAGTCTTCATCGAATACATACTGATTTACTCGACTACTAAGGAGGAGCATGCCTACCACTTATAGGTTGTGCGAGAAACACTCCGAGAGCACCATCTTTATGGTAATATCTCAAAGTTCCAGTTCGTGATTCGAGAGGTACATTTCTTAGGGAATTTCATTTTGGAGGTGGGAGTTGTAGTGGATCCTGTGAAGATCGAGGCAGTACTTTCTTGGGAGCCACCCAGGAGCGTGACAGAGGTGCGATGTTTCCTATGTCTGGCTGGGTACTATCGGAGATTTGTGCCAAACTTATCCAGAGTTGTAGCGCCACATTCATATTTGAAAAAGAAGGGGAAGCCCTTCATGTGCTCAGATAGATGCCAACAGAGCTTTCAGGAGCTGAGACAGAGATTGACCAGTGTGCCCATCATGAGGCTACCAGAGGAGGGAATTGGGTACATGGTTTACTGCGACACATCAGGGACCGGACTAAGGTGTGTCCTGATACAGGAGTGGGCAGTGGTCGCCTATGGTTCACAAAAATTGAGGTAGCACGAGTAGAACTACTCTAACCATGACCTGATGTTAGCAGTAGTGGTCTTCTCCCTAAAGATGTGGCGGCACTGTCTGATGGGCGAGAGATTTACAGTCTACTCTGACCACCAGAGTCTCAGGTGAATTTTCTCATAGAAGGACCTGAACCTAAGATAATGGCGATGGCTCGAGTTCCTTTAGAACCATGACTTTGAGATAGTCTATACTCCTGGGAAGGGGAACATTGTGGCTGATTCTCTCAGTAGGAGATCAGTCATTCAGCTACTTGGAGAGGTGACAGAGTAGTTAGCTGCTTTGAACATATCCTTCGTGGATAGAGATGGGGCATCCTTTCTACAGTCCCTCATAGTCACTAATCCACTACTTCAGCAGGTCAAAGATGCACATCGTGGGGACGTTGATTGTGAGACGTGATGTGCTCATATTTCCATAGGGTATCCACCAGATGGATTTTTTGGAGGAGAGCATGTCATCCCCTTCAAGGGATGTACCATGGTACCAGTTGCATTGCAGGAGGAAGTGCTGAGGGAGTTTCACACTTCCCCTCTAGCGGAACATCCAGGAGTGGAGATGATTTACCAGGACCTCAGACGACAACACTGGTGGCTGGGTATGAAGAAGGTTGTAGCAGAGTTCGTTTCACGATGCCTCGGTTTCTAGTAAGTGAAGGCGGAGAACCAGGTACCAGCAGGCTTGGTACAACCCTGAGAGGTTCCGGAGTGGAAGTGGGATGGGATATCCATGGATTTTGTGACGGGGCCTCCATGTACATCTAGGGGACACAACTCTATCTGGGTGATCGTCGACCGACTCACCATGTCGGCCCACTTCCTTCCGATCATAGAGCAGGGATCAGTTGAGAGATTGGGATGCCTCTATGTACCAGAGATCATACGGATTCATGGTGTGCCATCTTCTATCATCTCCGATCGAGATGCTCACTTTACATCCCTTGTTTGGAAGGGGTTTTAGGAGGAATTTGGGATGCAGCTACACCTGGGCACTACCTTTCTTCATCAGAAGGATGGCCAGATAGAGAGGACCATTCAGACTCTCGAGGACATGATCTGTGCATGTGTCCTTGACTTTGGTCACAGCTTGGAGGATCACCTACCCTTGGTGTAGTTTGCGTACAACAACAGCTACCACTCCACCATCTAGATGGCACCATACGAGGCACTGTAAGAACGACCTTGAAGATCACCTCTATGCTGGACTGACCCTGGGGAGTTAGCACTTGTAGCACCAGAGATGGTTCAGGATATGATAGAGAAGGTGCAGATCATCCAGGAGCGGATGAGGACTGCACAAAGCAGACAGAAGTCCTATGCTGATAGGAGACAGAGACCACTGAAGTTCAAGGATGGCGACCACATTTTCTTATGGGTCTCACCTCGATGTGGATTACAGATATTTGGTCGGGGTTGCAAGTTATCTCCATGATTCATCGGACCACTCCAGGTCCTCAGAAAGGTAGGCGAGGTGGCTTACCACCTGGCCCTTTCACCTCAGTTGCACTGGGTGAACAACGTCTTCCATGTATCTCAGTTGAGGAGATACGTGCACGACCCGACCAACATCATTGATCATGGGGAGATGGACATCGATGATGGGGCGACATTTTCGGAGGTCCGGGTGGAGATCAAGGATATAAAGGAGAGGGTCCTATGTGGATGGTCGATTCCTCTGGTGCACATTCTTTGGCAGCACTGGAACCTCTAGGAGAGCACATGGGAGCGGGAGGCTCAGATGCGTGCTCAGTACCCTCATATGTTTCCCTAGTTTGTGTTGTAGATTTACGGGGACCTAAATCCCTAAGGTGGGAGTAATGTAAAGACCCGTAAATTTCATGTAAATTTATTTCTTAAATAATTTGGAATTTTACGAGTGTGTGGCTTCTGACGGAACCTGATTCAGAGGCCCGATGTTCCCGGAATCAATTTCCAAATTTAGCTCGGGTAGGTTCGGTAAATGAACAAGCGGGTTTTTCTATCTTTTGAACCGGTGCTCGGAATCAAAATCCGAGGGCACCGATGAACTCGCAGCGCCAGTTTTCGCTTAAGGGGACCTTCACCAAAGTTGTGTTTTACGCGGGTTGAAAGTTAATAATTGTGGAATTAGCTTAAAATAAATAAAATTGGTGTGTACAATTTTATTTATATCTGAGGTAGCTATATCCTACAAAGGGGAGTTAAAGGTGGGACCCACAACCACCTAACAACCCAAGTGTGGATGTTTGAGAGGTGGGGCGCACATGAGCCCCAACCTTTCATTTTCCCCTAAACTCCTTAAACCCTCTTCATTAATTTGGAAACACTCCTTTAATTGCCAAACTCTCCACCTCCCTCACTCCATTAATTCATGACAACCCCTTTGAATTATGAGGAACTTTCCTCTCCCTCTCCCTCTCTTTAACTCTTTCCCACATACCTTAATTAATGAATGGAATCTTTTCATTTAATTAATGAAGTGTTTGAATGTTTGAATTTTAAATGGCTTGTGTTAATAAAATAATGAGGGTAGCTTATTATTTTATTTTGGGAGGGCTTTCATTGTGTTAAGGGAGATAGAGCTCTTGAAAGAATAGTTTTATTATCTGACGAAGAACGATGACTTCTTTGACGAAGAACGCCGACTCCATGAAGAACGGCGACGTGCCATCCATTCCCTTCTCTACGACAAGTGAGCAGATGCCGCTTCCTCCTCGGACGCACTCCGACGTCACCTACGAATCCTTTCATCGCGATGCCGTCTTCCACGATGCCCAATGTCTGACATCAATTATCAAGGTAGGGGTTATGTTTAATTTTATTGGATTAAATTTTGTGCCTCGGTTCATCATTGTATAACCATGATTGTATCAGCCTATCGATATCGCATAACGCAGAGGGAATGGGCCGAACGAACATGGTCTGACGACCCTCCATTTGATCTTGTTTAAATTATATAGAATTAGCGATCAGAGGTGGAACACAGAAGAGGCCAGCGGAGCAAGGGCCGCCGTCGCACACACAAAGAAAGTCGCGACCAAGAGGGCCGCGGCAGAGGAAGCACGGTGTCGTCGCACCATGCTGAGAATGCGGAGCCGCGGCCAGGACATGCCGCAACGGAGGAAGTCGGAGTCATCACGCCGACTGTGCGGATGAACCGCAGCCCACTTCGTGGGCCTCTTCGGAAGAAGGACCGGCCGACTCATCGGTCGGCCGAGTAGAGCAAAGCCGCGGCGCCAGGAGGGCGCCACGCTGGATAAGCCGCGGCCCGCCCGTTCAGCCCACTTGCGCCAAAAGGTTGCCTGACCTAGCTGGCCAGTTTGGGAGGGCAGCGCCATAAGGCACCATCGGTGCAGACAGCCGGGGGGGGGGGGGGGGGGGGGGGCTCGGACCGCTTGGCCTTCGTGCCAGGCCAGCCGGGCCGCGCGCCCAGCCAGGCCGTGCCACTTCGGGATGGGACCCACTCTCTTCAGGCCGGGACGCACCCATCAGGCTGGACCGCACAAACCTTCGGGCCAGTCCAAAACCCCTAACGGGACGGACCCGCCAAAACTGGGTGACCCGACCCACCAGCCCATGGGGCTTGACGGGGCGTGCCCGTTATATACATAAACATGAATAACTTAATGACCGCAGGTCCGATCGACGCACCATATGCGACACTAGGACCCTATCGACAAGGTGGTCCTTTTGTGATACTCTAAGTGAGTTTTGGACAACTTTGGTAAATGTATGGGTTCGAAATGAGCATATTTCCAACCGGGCCCTTGGAATGAAAAAGCCAATATCTCTCAGACCGGGCATCCGTTTGACACGCCGTCTGTCGCATTGAGTACCTTATGACGAGATGAAAATTCGGGATAAATCAAATCTGGACTTCATGAGAGTTGATGTGTCGACCCTCCTTTACTCAAAGAGCGGACCCTCCTGGAATCGAGTACGCTGTGAGCGGGAACCCTAGAGCTGGCTGTGACTGTGACGACTACCGTGCTAGGATCCTCCGTGGGTTCGTCGATGAAGATGACTGTGCTTGGATCCTACGTGGGTTCGGCAGCGAGGACGACTGTACTTGGAGCCTCCGTGGCTTCGGCATCGATGACGACTGTACTTGGATCCTACGTGGGTTTGGAAGTGATGGTTACTGTACTTGGATCCTACATGGGTTCGACAGCGACAATTTCTGTACATGGATCCTATGTGGGTTCGACAGAGGCGATGATTCAGAGACTGCATCTAATCATCTCCACCCTCTTCGTAGTAGTATACCTGTGTGAGCTGAGTCTTGACGTTCAATCATTACCATCAGTGTGATTGATTTCTTTCCTGTGTGGACTTGGTTGTGCTTGTTCTCTGAAGTTGGAGTCGAACTAAGATTGATGAATTAAGTATATGTATGGTAATATACCTAAGTAGAGTTGGTTGATACCACATGTTTGTATCATTCCTTTGTGGTTTATCTTTCATGGATTTTAGGAGACCTTTGGGGTTCTTGGGGTCCCTACTGAGTAATGTATACTCACCCCTGCACGGGCTATGCCCGCACGACGTTGTGTTGGATGTTGATGACTGAAAACACTGATCGAGGTGGAGGCTTGTGGAGATGGACGGTACCCAGAGGTGGACCACTTGGAGGGACATACACGGAGTGGACGACCGAACCCGGGAAGCTGATGAGACCATCTTTACCAACCCTTTATGTGGAATATCCGGAGGACGACTCGGAAGTTGCTGCTTTACTTTACTGTTGTTGTACCATTTTTTCAATTGTATTGTATTTTCAGTTGGGTTTGTATACTGGGGCATTTACTTTTTAGCACCTACTTTTGTACTCAGTTTTACTTAGTGATTACTTTACTTGCGTACTCTGTTGTCTTTCTTTACTTATATAAAGGCAATGCCTTCCCTTTTTAATGGGATTTATGCCTTTGGTGCTAGTCGCCAGCCCCTAGCCTATAGAAGGAGGGCTTGGGGTAGTCACTACACGGTCCCCGAGGACTGGTCGTGAAAGTGAGCTAGGGCAGTTCAGCACCATGATCTGGCACCGTCTCGACTGGAAGTAAGAAACACTATATGGAGTTTTCTCGCGAGAATAAAATAAGTTAAGATGTATCTTTTGGTAGCCAGGTGATGTGCTATATGTGTGGTAGAGTTGGAAATATGAGTCCTCAGTGCCTAAAGGACCCAGTTGATTCTCGATATTGCAGTAAAATGGGCCATATACAACACTTCTGCAAGACATTTCCACAAATATATAGTGAGAGAGGTTTTTTATAGACTCCACATGTAGGATCATGGTTAGTAGCTTCTCACTACTTTGGAAACTAGAATAAATCGGGGCATGCAAGTCAAGGTGGTGGGTATGGCCATGGTAGCCAGAACTAGGATATCAGTGGTAGTAGGGAGGGTAAGCTTAGGGTAGGAAAACTATTTCATAGGGTTGTGGTACAAGTCAGACATATCCAGTGCAACAGACCCAACAAGAGAAAGATCTCGAACCCTCTAACATTAGAGGTACTATTCTAGTTGCCTCTGACTTATCTTATATACTTTTTGATACTGGTGAAACACATTGTTTTATATATGTTCCTATTGTGGAGATCATTGGGATCTATGTTTATACCTATGAGAATGTTATGACACTATACACCCTGCTAGGGATTATAATGGAAGGTGTATGTCAGTGTAAGGAGTTCCCCTTGAGATAGGTGGGTGTCAATTTCTTTGGACCCTCTATGTCTTATATATGACGGGGTTTGATTTCATCATCGGAATGGATTATATGGTATCTTATCAGGCCTTCATTGACTGCTATTTCGGTAGGGTGAGTCTTGTGTCACCTGAGGGTGGGTCATTTCTATACAAGGGAGAATTGGATATCCAGGAGAGCTGAGCTGGACCCGAGCATCGTGGCCTGGGTGGGAAGACAACCCAGATTGCAAGTTTATATCTGGATGATCAGTGAACATGTCTATAATATTTTCCTCTAATGGTTTATGGTTTCAGGGAAATATTTCCGGATGACTTCTCAGGCTTACCTATGGATTGAAAAGTGGAGTTCACTATTGAGCTAGTTCTAAGAGCTGCACCAATATACATTCCTTCTTACATGATAGTTATGATGGAGTTGCAAGAGCTCAAGAGGTAGTTGGATGATCTGGAAGCCAAGGGTTTTATCCGACCTAATATTTCTCCTTGTGTTTCACCTGTCCTTTTTGAGAAAAAGGTGGATTGTACACTAAGGATATGCGTGGACTATCAGAAACTGAACAAGTTAATGGTTAAAAATTGATATATCTTTCCACATATAGATGAAATATTTGATCATATCTGAGGAGATCAAGTGTTCTCAAAGATTGATTTGAGGTTAGGAAATCACCAGTTATGTGTTCGATCGACATACATACATCTTACAACCTTTTGTAGAATATATGGTGTCTATGAGTACTTGGTTATGCCGTTTGGTCTCACAAACATGCTAGCAGTTTTCACAGTGCTGATGAACCGAGTGTTCCATCGGTACCTAGATTCTTTTATGGTGGTTTTATTGGATAATATTTTGGTGTATTCTCATAATTGAAACAACTATGCCAAACATATTGATATCATTTTGAATACACTTATATGCTAAGATCACAAAATGACACTTCTGGATGGATCAAATTCACTTCCCGGGTCACATCATCTCATAGACTAGAGTATCAGTGGACCCAAAGAAGATAAGATAAATAGTTACCTAGGATAATCCCAATAATGTTCTTGAGGTGTGGAGTTTCTTGGGACTATTTGGTTACTACATGCATTTTATACAGGTTTTCTATCATTTAAAAGCACCACTAATAGGCTTGACTAAGAAAAGTGTGATGTTTGAATGGTCATATTCTTTTGATGCATCCTTTAAGGAGTTGAAGGGACGTTTGACGTCAATGCCGATACTGATATTTACTAATCCAGGAAAGAGTTAAACTATGTATTGTGAAGTAGAAGGTATTGGGCTGGGAGTAGTGCTTATGCAGGGAGATTAAGTTGTTGCGTACGGGTCTCGACAGTTGAGGCCGCCTCAGAGAAATTACCTGACACATGATCTTGAGTTGGCTGCAGTTGTTCATGCATTGGGATTCTAGAGACATTATTTATCGGGAGAGAATTTTTTTGTTTCCATAGGCAAAAAAAATTTCAAATAAATCTTCACTCTGCATGATTTGAATATGAGACAATGATGGTGGGTGGAATAACATCAGTCTTTTGACTTTGAGCTTTCCTATATGCCTGATAAAGGCAATGTAGTGGCTGACGCACTGAGTATGAGGAATAAAATACAGGAAGTGCAGGAGGACAGTGGTGAGTGGAAGCTAATGGATTTTTTCTCTAAGATGCATTTAGAGGTGCACAACAGTCAAGGACAAACTTATCTTTCATCTTTGGTTGTTACCTCTACCCTACTGGACATAGTGAAGATGAGGAGGCTAACTGATTCCAAAGGCCTAGTTCTATCGAAGAGTGTGGTAGGTGAGGAACCTCCTACTAGATGGACGATAGTCAAGGTTGAAGTTATGTGTGTCAATATATGTGTGTGGGTTCTAGGGGATATACGCGAGGAGCTGATGTGAGAGTTTCATAATTCAGTTTTGGAAGTACATCCCGAAGTCCCCAAGATGTACCATGACTTGTGCTATCAGTATTGGTGGATGTGTATGAAGCGAGAAATAGCTGGTTTTTTATGAGGTGTTCCACCAGTCTGTAGGTGAAGGTGGAACATCAGCGACCGACTGTAATTTTTCTGCAGCTACCCATTCCTAAGTGGATTTGCTATGACGTCACGATGGATTTCGTGACGGGGTTACCAAGGTCTCCTAGAGGCAATGATTCTGAGTGGGTTATAGTGGACATGCCTATGAGGGTCACCCATTTTTTTGATCTAGGAGACCTTTGGTGTTGATGAGATCGATAAGATGTATATTCGTGATGTGGTACGACTTCATGGGGTTCCTCGTTCTATCATTTTAGATATGGATTCCCACTTTATGTATCATCACTAGCAATTCTTTTAGAGGGAATAGGGTACACATGTGATTCTGAGCATAGCTTACCACCCTAAGGTAGATGGCCAGTTAGAGTGCACGATTTAGGTGCTGGAGGACATGTTGCGTGAATGTGTCCTCAAATTTGGGGGATCTTGGGAGAAAAATATACCCACGATTGAGTTTTCCTATAATAATATCTTCTAGGATACTATTAATATAGTTCCATATGAGGCATTGTACAGTAGGCCATGCCGATCACCCCTATGTTGGCTGGAGGTAGGAGAGGTAGCTATACTGGGACCTCATCTTGTCCACGAGACTACTGAGCAGGTTCACTTGCTTTAGAGATGGATGGATACTATGCAGTCTCGTAAAAAATCTTAATCCCATCATCATAGATGACCTTTGGAATTCGAGGTTGGGGATTGAGTTTTACTACATGTTGCACCGAGGTTGGTACACAAGAGGATGAAGAGACAGTGAAATATTTCACCGCGATATGTCGGAACGTTTGAGATTCTAGAATGAGTCGGTTCGGTTTCCTATCAGTTATAGTTTCCTCAGAGGTACCGAGCCATGCATGACGTCTTCCACATATCTCAGCTACTCCGCTATCACTCAAACCCATCTCACATTTTTCACCCTAAAGAGGTTGAGATCTAGATTGATTCATCCTTTGAAGAGAATTTTACTCGTATAGTAGATAGGATCTCAGAGGTTCTCTGAGGCCAGTCAATTCCTCTGGTACAGGTGCTATGATAGCATGACTGAGTACATGACGAGACTTGGGAGAGGGCGGGTGACATACAAGCTCAGTGTCCAGAGTTATTCGTATATATTCCTTCACCACCCTTGGAAGGGAAATTTGGGGAAGACATTATTTAAGGGGGGAAGTTTGAAAGAATTAGTCACTTCTTAAGAGGTATTATTTCTTCAATTTTTTTCCTTTGAGTTTTTCTTGACAAAAAATGGAAAATAATAAAAATGACATGTTTTAGTAGAACACATCATGTACTTTTATGTACATGCCTTGTAATCTAGAAATGTATTATGGGGATACAAGTATTGTGATTTTGTTGGCCCGTGTGATAAGAAAAATCCACTACACGTCGTGTACTCCTTAGTACACGTCGTATAGTCATGTTGGCAAGGTCAGTGCATGACGTGTACAGTAAGTCGGCGAAGTTATGAATAGTAAAATGATTAAATGTTATTCATATGGATTTACACACTGTGTACTACTAAAATTAAAATTAAAATGGTTAGTAGCCTTGTTTTCTCTTCTTCTAGATATAGGAGTTTCCAGGTGAAGAAGAAGGGGCTACTAGAACATTTCATTCTCACATTTTGTCATCCAGAACACGAATCAAGTGTCGTCGGGATAGTTGGATTTCTCTCGGTAAGATATTTCTTCTCCTTGATCCTTTATTGTTGATTTTTTCTCATTATAAAGTTATTAAAGGTTGAATGATTTACCTATTTTCTTATACATTCACCATTCTTAGTCAATTCAAGGGCAGGTGTCAGTTTATATCAATTATACGACATCTAGGTATGTGGTCTTATGCCTTTTGTTAAATGTCGAGTTGATTGTATGTGCCAAAATGGTATGAGGCCATTTTTGGGTATTGTTTTTCCATTTAATTGAAACCCTTTGATGCATCATAATGCTTAGTTATTTAATTATATGAAATTGAAGCATGTGATTGGAGTTTGTTTGATATAGGGATACCCCATGGGTATATTCCCAATTGATAGCTGTTTGGGAAGAACTCCTTTGAGGGTATGGTTGTTTCCCCTTATGGGACTGATTAGAATGATAACTTGATATATGAAATTACCACCTGAGTTTTTATGATCAAAACCATGAAATAGTTTAGTTTTTATGTGATTGCTTCTATGTAAATTTCCCACGTGTGTTTTTATGCTCAAATCTACGAGAGAGTTTAATTCAAAAGTGTTGTTTTTGAAATGAAATGATAAATTATTAAAAGAGTTAATTAGCCAAGGCCGAGCCATAGTCTCAGTTAAAAGACAAGGTCATGCTCATGTGACTAATTACACCATGCTTACCTTGGGTGAACCATTGTCTCGGTTAAAAGGCAATGGATAGACTCAACAAGGGATGTGAGTGAGCAACAATTTTGGTGGTCTGGCTCATAGAGTTTTCTTTATAAATGCCATGTGAATCTTTGATCCGTTGAGGGATACCCATAATGGGATTTATTGTCAACTGAAAAATGAATAAATGATAAAATGCCGATATGATTAAATGTGAAATGGTTATGACACAAGCAAACGGTTACATTTGTATGGGGGGGGGGGGTTGATGGGCCTAGGCCAGACATTGAGACCTTTATAAAGTTCACATAACTTTTTAGATGAAATGAAATGACTTATGACGCATCTGCCAAGTCAAATCACATGCATGGATTCTATCTTCACTTTTTGTCTAGATGAACTTCTAAGACATCATCTGTGTTTACTTCTATACAGGGGAATGGAAGGTTAGGGAAAAATCTCGAGATGATCATACATAAATGAAATTAGACTTATAAAGAACATAAACAGAATAAATTGATAGTTTACTTAAGTACTTCCTAGTTACTGTTTTCTTTTAATGATATTGCATAAATTCACAGACTGTTAGGCATAGATCTTTGGTGGTTGACTAATGGGATTAGTCTCACAACCTATTTAGGTTATACTTTTGGGACCAATCAGATTATATGATTGCAGGTGTATACAAGGGGAAGAGCCCTTATACATGTACTTGATTGCTACTTATCAGCAGAAGATCATGGGACTAAGCCAAGGCTTGTGATACTTCTCGGTTCTATTTCTATTCTGTACTTGTATTGTATTTGTATCTGATTATAGTGTATCCTATTTTGGATACTTTCATAGAATATATAACATGCTGCATTATCAATTGCATGGTTTGAGACTTGGATATTTATCTATCAGAATACAACTATTTTGTTTCAGTTTCATGCTGTTTATTGCTTCCTCTATTTATTAATATTTATTCTGTTGTGTTACACTCTCCCAATGAGGGAATAGTTTTCCCACTATCACAACTAAGGCCCTCGTAGCTAGACAGTATCCTATGGCGTTTTGGGAAATTCTCTTTAGGTCATGTGGCCAACCGGTCCGGCTATCAGTTTAGTGGTAAGCTGGGTCAGGAGATTACATCTCAGGCTCTATCGGACCTCAATGTATTGGGATAGAATAAATCACAGAGGTCTATATGTAAATCCCTAAAATATATCAACTAATGACAATCTATTTGAGTAATGAAATCCCACCATCTCTTAGAGGTATCACACAATATATAAGTCGTGATATTTACCCTCCTCTCGTGATGTGTCTCGAGATGCTCTAAGATAGATATCATGGACTATTACCATCAATCAAAAGCATGTGGTCTTACACCCTCCAAAAACATGGGTGGAATATACCATTGGAACCCACATGTAAACTCTTCCTTGGTCACGGAAGGTAGAGGGGCTCCCTGAATAGTCTCCATGAAATTCATAAACCCTACAAAGAACTACACCTCAATAGTTATGTTCGTTACTATCACCGGTCCATCAGTTAGCACCACATGGGGATATACTGATTTACCATATATTTTCACCTTTATATCATAGTCTCCACCACCATCTAGGTGTCCGATTGGACGATGTTTCAGCCACATATCTCTATAAATTCAAAGTGAACACCTCAGAAAAAAATTAAAAATATGCTAAAAGTGAAAATATAAAAATAAGATAGGTCTAAACCTTTCTAAAAAAGAATAAAACCTCTCACTTACTCTTTTATTCAGGTTTGGGATACATAAAAATCATAAGAAATAATGATATACTACTTACTACCCACTACTAATGCAATTTTTGGTTAAGTTATCTACTATAAGAAATTCATTTTCCTTTTAATTCACATTTATTTCCCAATTAATTTTTAAATGGTTGAACCAAATGGCTCACCACTTTTGATCCATAAGGGACTATACTCTTCATGAACCAAATATGGAATCCACCTAATTCACACTATAACAAGTTTCATCCCACGGGAATATTGGTCCATGACTCAACATGCCACAATTGTTTTCTTAGGGTTTCCTTTGTTACCTACTCAAGAATACACTACTTAGGTTACGAAAGACACTCTAAGTACCAATTATTTTCTCTAATTCACTACAAAATCATTTATCAAACAAAATTTATATCAATAAAAGAACATATCACAACATCATACAATCACGAAATGTATCCAATAATGAATGAAACATTTCAGGGAATGTGAATTCTTACAAGTGCCTAAAATGATGCATGAGATGGAAGATCCTCATCTCACCAATTTGAAACAAAATAAAACCCACAATCATGTAAATACTTGTATCACAATTCAAGTGCATCAGACAATGGTGGAATCAAACCAATTAAAATAGACAAATTCTAGGAAACAACAATTTTCATTCGAGGAAATTTTTCCTTTTCCCATACACACGTTTGCTACTATCAAGCACTTTTCATTACCAAATTCCATTTCCTTCCTAATACCATATCAATTTTCTCCAAATAGTAATGAAGAAAAGAATTCTATGATACCACTTTGTAATTTCCTAGACCCAAATTTCACTAAACAGTTCCCTGAACCTAGTCGGACACATTCCCTTAAGAGCATATAACCAAAACCCAGATGATTTTGACTAGAAGTAAGGTCCTAGGGTCTGTATGTGGAAAGACTACTACCTATCACCAGAGTGTAGCACATCATTAACAATCATACATATGAATATAGGAAGTAGTAAAACAATAGATAAGGATGAGGAATAAAGAGTATAAACATTGGACCAGTAACACACCATGACAGAAAGAAGATATAAACATCCAAGAGATGTGTATATACAAAAGAACTAGAGTTAATCTCATATACAATTATGATCATGTCATTTTTCTATAAAGAATAATAAATAGATATACAAGAAATGGTACAATACAATTATCAATATACCAAAAGGAGAAAAATGATCAATCACTATCTTGAATCATGAGCCTTAACTTGATCTTGTGGTCCCCTAATCCAAAGTTGAAATCAAAATCATCAATTAGGAAAATTTACCTTATCCATACCTATAAACATGAAATCTTATAGGATTCCAAAGGCTACTCAAGTTGGGTGTGAGAAAAAAATCCTAGTGGGCCCCCACCAATGGTGTCTAATTCCATATAGTCAGTGAATATATAAACATAATAGTGTGTAGGTAGAAATAAAATATGTAAAGGATGATCTGTATGTAAATAACCCATAATGGTTTCAGTTCCCATGGACACCTATACTATATTACCTTCTATTTCCTTAGTCAAAATGTATCTAAATAAAAATCCATTTTTGTATCTATTAATAATTATGTCTTATGACCTGGCTCATAGCCCAACATCCCCTATAATGATATGTGATCTATAGTTTCCTAACTATTTCATCGATAAAATATAAGGATCTATCCAAATCCAATCTCGTGCTTTGTCTTGGATGACGCATCATATAAAACATTTCATTAAATATTCAATTAATAACCTAAGATTATCCTTAGAGTTCTCTATTAGAAATATAGGTTTTTATCCAGGCATATCATGAACCCAAATATACAAACTCATCCACATTGATCCTTATCTGAACCCAAATATCTCTCTAGGTGTGGTATAACATCATCACTATTTTTGTTTGTCCTTGGAAGTCCACTAAGGGAGACCAATTCTCACTCCTAGCATATTTATAATAATCCCACTGAGTATATCCTTGGCAATCTATAATGAGACCATGTATCACTTGGGCATGTATCAGTTTTCCCCTGAGTCCGCCCTTACTCTTCCACTTGGGAGTCGACGTGTCACTAGGGAATAAGTGAGGAAGTATCCAAATCATTCCATCCCTGGAATTTGTATATAAAACCATGTGTCTCTAAAGTCATGTAATAAATATTTAATCATTATCATTTAATTATTTCAAATTTCATCACGGGGATCATTTTAATTTAACCTCACCTCATAAGGTGAATCTAGAAAATAGATTAGAATAAAATGACTTTAATCTTAATTTTCCCACATGGGCATGTTAATATAAGAAGAAATTCATTATTAAGTAATCAAATAAATGGATAAAAAAGGTAAATAGTTCTATATTTCCTTTCTTTAACAATTTAAAATTAAAATTAAAATTTATCATTTAACATCCCATTGCAAGGGGTAAATGAAATATTTAAAAGTGATAAATTCATAAGCCACCCATGGTAGTTCAATTCACCCATGTCGCGGTTTGAATTCACGGCCCGTAACCTTTAAACATTTATCAGTGAGTTTCTTTAATTACATAAGTCATCCATTTTATTTAAGGAATAAATTCTATTTTAAGGGTGTATCTCCTAATATTAGTTTCATGAAAAAACATCATATATATTGTTACCATGAAATTGAAGTAAAAGCACGAGACCACCAAACATAGGTCGGTATTAGAGTGATCACCCTATATGATATCATGATTAGACATAGTTCTAGAGAAAAATGAAGAATAGACAAAGAACCTGGAAGAAGGGAATATTAGATTACACCAAAACAACTACATCAATACAAAGTTAAATGAAGAATGACATAAATGGAGTGGAGTACTCACGAGAATGAATCCAACTAGGTTGATGATTCTCATTTCCAATTTCTAATGGAGAATTGGGAGAAAATAATTTAAAAAGGCCTTAAACGGATCTCCCACACGTTTTTCAACTTAACATAGGAGGATAATGAAAATATGTTTAGGATGAATAATTTTTCAAGGGAAAATGTCAATTTCCCCTATAAACACTATGTCACAAGGTTTGTCCGCATAGTTGGGAAACCCGTTTTCCAACTGTTCGCCCTCTATAGTGCTAAGGGGGTACCCAAACGGCCATTGAACTTGGTTTGACTAAGTATGAATAAACCATCAATTTGGTCTCCATATAAAATTATAGGTTCCCTACCCATGCGTGCACCTCTATCCACATGGTTTCGTCAAACCGTGTGGGATCCTCCATCCCACTATCTAGCCTCACACGGTTACCACTAACGTTGCAACCCAACTATTTTTCTCTAAAAGTTGGGTTATGGGATTCTATGATTCCCCTGACACCCCGATACCCCCATAACCTAAAAGGGTATTAACATCAGTCCATAATTAATCATTTAAACATAAATTAAAGAGATCATTACCACATAAGAAAAAACCGTGTTCCTATAAATACCATATTCACCAGAGAGATACTGAGAGGATTGGATCTCACATGAGGAGAAGAGATGAAAACAATTATATAAAAATGGATACAAATTTGATGAATATGATATAATAAAACTATATTCATAACTGATACAAATATAATAAATATTTTCCATTCTAGTTAAATTCATGCGTTCCCTTATCATATCATATCAAAAAAACAACCCAAGGGGTGTTTTAGGGAAATAATCTACTCTGAAACATAAAAACTGTGATATAAATCCTCAGTATGGTAGAGGATAATATTCTTTCCAAAAGATATAACAAATCAAAATGATGGGAAAAAACCAATGGAATCTAGGTCAAACACCTTGTCTCCAATCTAATGGTATATTCATACATGTTCTTTCTCACCAATATATCCAAAAAAATAATATCAAATGAAGATATTTAAGAGGAAATGACAATCATCCAAGTCATAGAAAATAAAACAAGTAGAACCTGACATCATGGGAAATCCATTGAGAATAAAAAAAATTATATAACATATTTATAAGAAAAACTTGTGGACAACCCCTACACTATATACAAAATATAACACAAAAGTGATGGAGAATTAATATCCATAGATGAAAATGACACTCATGAAAAATTTATGTTCCATTTATATTACTAGAAAAAAATTAAAACAATTATTAAAAATCAATATATGAGGTTAAAATAACGTTTTTTTTGAAAAAATATATTGTTATTAGAGATAAAAAATATGCAGTGAAGTAAAATTTTTAAAATGTGTTCATCTCCACATTTAATAGTTGATGACCAAAAATCCAAATATCATAATTAATCAAAACATATAAATAGTCAAAACTAAATTTAAATATATACCTGGTTAACTATCATACATAATATTTAGTGGTGTCATCAATCAAAATAAATAATTCTTATTTCTTCATTGACTATGATATTATAAGGAGACCCTCAACCTGTAAAACCTAATACCAAAACTGACAGGGAAACCAATTAAGATAAACTACTTTAACATTTACTTTTTATTCAAGATCCACTAAACCTACACCACTAGACAAAATGATAAAAAATAATCGATCATGAGTATCCAAAGAATCCATTTTTACCAATATTAATCTGACCAGGACCAAGGTGTACCAACTCATTCCTTGATCTATAAAATTCTATCATTGACTAATTTAAGTAACCATATATGTTTTTAAATTGTGATTTCAGATAATAAAAAACATAACAACCATAATTTAGATCTATCAATGCACACTTTCTTGGATTTTTAGAAGATATTATTCATATCCTTTTATTTTATTCAATATACTCCTTTAATGATCAAATTAAAAATTATAAAGTTTTAATGGAATAAATTCCACATTTCACCATGTGTTGAGAAATATTTAAATTTTCTCTCAAGGTATAGTCATTTAGGTAGAAAAATGTATTGTTTTACATTAAAATCTCAAATGTTTTGGCGTAGAACAACATTCCAATATTTCATTGATACATTATTATAATTTCACTCATCTAATAACCTAATCCTATTAGATCCATCCAATCAATTATAATGAAAATATTATAATCATATAATATCTAACATATATATCTAATATAATATAAACTATAAGTACACTATATTTAAAAAGTAAATCCCTTTTGTTGATTGATCTCTTAATTAATGAAATTATTGAAAGTGATCCATAATCATGGAATTTTCAATGGAATATTAATTATATAATTTTTATTTTATATTAATCAAATGGATAACATTTTTTATATCTTCAAATAGTAAAATGTATGAATTATTCTTATGATTTAATATATATATATATATATATATATTACACATTCAACCAAATTAATATATTCTATCAATATTAATGTATAACCCTTATATAATATTGATTTTGATTATACACATGAAATCATATATTTAATTATAATATTAAAAAATTAATAAAAAACAATTCATGTAAAAATTCAATATGAAGCAATTTTACAAAAAGATAGAATCATTTGAAACAAAAACATTACTCTTAATAAATTATGGTACGATAGATAATTAACCTCCACTTTTATAGATAGTACTTAATCTCTCTAACCAATGATAAAATATTCCCAATTCTATACTATCCATACTATAAAAATCTATATTGATATAATGTTTCCTTAAATGATATTAATACCAAAAATTTAAATATTATAGTACATAATTAAATTTTAGTAATATATAGGATGGTTGGTAATAATAAACCATACACTAGAATGCATATTGGGTCTGCATCATGACATCTAGTCCTTTACTATTTTTATATATTATTTTTGTATATAACTTATGGAGGTAATTTTTTCTTTATGTTTTTTAGTGAACCTAATTTATATACCCCTTTTCCTCCTCTAATTCTAATTAAAGAAAATAATAACATGTCAGATGAATTTATGATTTCTATAAAAATATTGAAACCACATTCTTTTTCACTTCCAACTTATGGAATTAAAAAATATACTAAAAAAGTGTGATATATGAGATTATATCATGGGTTCCATTAAATATTTCAAGATATCCATTTAAAAGTTGGGTAAAATTATTTATCCTTATTCTATTTTTTCCCATATCTATGAAATGCGATCATGTTTCAAAACATGTAGCTAGAACACATATTAAAAATACCTGAATGCATGCTATAACAGACTTCCATGTGACCATCTTACTCTTTTTAATTTTCATGCATCATGGATACCACTAGAATCTCTAATACTGGGATCTTCCATAAATCACATAGCTGTAATGAATATATTTCTCAAGTAAACATAAACAAACTCCTACTTCCCAACTCATATTTGGAAATAAACATCTTATTTAGGATGTGGAATATATTTTCCATTTATTGCAATGATAAATCCACTAAAACTCTTACTTTATCATTAGATCGTATTATAGATCCCCTTTTAAGATCCTTGATGTTGGAATCTTTTAATAAATGGGAAATAATTATCTAAAATTAGGGAACATCCTCTAGGAATATATTATATAATATCATAATTAATTAATAATTATTTTAATAAATAAATGTTATTGCATGGTGATAAAATAATATTTCTATGTCCTAGATGACACTTTTGTAGCTTCATATTGCACATATGAATCCAATAAAACACACCTAGGATGTTGGAAGACCACACTTATGTTAACGGTAATGAAATATATGTTGCAATTGATGAAAAATAAATTGCCCAGTAATAATAATTATGCTTTTTAAAAATTATAATTTCACATGTCTTAGCTGGTCATCACACATATGATGTTAGCTAAGAACAAGATTGCTCAACTTGATTACACCTAAATTCAGCCCGATCACACATATATTGTGGTGAAACATAACATACATTTCCCCAAAATTTCCAAATTCATATATTCCTTCCAGAATAAAACCTATTTTTGGAACCTAGTTCACCTGTATAAAGAGTTAGAAGACACCTATGATACTAAAAATGGACACATACGATGATGAGACTCTTCTTATTTTCAATTTTTTTGGCTCTAATAATATTTCAAAAAATAATTAAAATTAATTTTAGGATGAGTCCTATCCCATTATATACTTCATGTAATATCGCATGAATTCTTAAAATTCTATAAAATGGCTTATCCATGCCTTCCAGAAAAGTATCATTTACCTTCTCTCACATTTTTCGACAAAACCAACAAATTTACGAATCAATCTTAATATATAAGAAACTCTATTGTCTTTCACTCATGTCACCCTTGTGATTCCTACAAGGATGAGTCCAAAACAATACTCCATCCATCACCTTTTCCAAATTATACTCATATGTTCATCAAATTTAACAAAAAATTATAGGGTTTCAATAATCTCCTCTTTTGTATTTTATTGACCATTAGACATCTTATTTTCTCTAAAATATCCCCCCTCTGGGAATGAATAAAGGGATTAAAAATTAATTTGATAATATTTTTTTCCTGTCCAATTATTTGAAAATCTCCAGGGATACCCCTTTTCATCTCACCCCCCTAAAACGGGGATAACACAATCCTCACATTGTCTTGATCTTTTTTCCTCCATGGTTTTGAGTTCCATCATAAAAAATTCAAATAAAGCTCATCCTCTTTGGCTTTAGAGTATAATATGACCCTCTTCGTGAGTTTTCAATCTTAATTCATGAGAATATATCCATTTTCTCCTTTATTCTTCCTAGGAAGGAAGTCCTTATTATCTTACATTCTCACTCTAAGGATTGGGAAAATTATTTCTCCTCATTTAAAAAACCATGCCTCTTGACCCAATTGATTCAAAACCTTTTTGGTTGTACTAATCAATTCTAGAACATTCGTTATGAAAAATATTAAGAAAATTATTTAAATTTTGTAGTATAAACTCAAAGAAGACAATTATGTTAATTTACCACATAGCACTTGAGTAGTCAATAAATCATCTCATCATATTGATCATAGGCTAAATATTGGAAAAAAGAGTTTTTATAAACATCCTCAAATCTATCTGTTTCACTAATTGATTTTCTAGTTAAAACACATGCGTCTAAAAACATGTAATTATTTTAATAACAGTAAAACTTTGATCCCACCACACATTCACACCAAATCTGTTAGTAGATAAAATTTATGTTACATGAGTGTGAGAACTTCCTACTTGAGTTGGTTACACTCGTTAAATCTGAACTAGTGATACCACTTTGACCTCCATTTTTTCACAACATTCTTTTAAACATCATTGAATATTCACCATAAAATCACCCAAAGTTTAAGATATTTATATATTGAATTATTCTTTAGGTTGGGGGATATATGTTTTGGTAAAAAAATATCCAGTTCAGAATATTTTAGTATCCTTTATGTAAAATTAAAATTATACTAAATAATAAGCACAATAACAAGTAAAGATGTAGTGTCCATTAACATAGTTTCAATTACTCCAAATATTTCCATTTTTAGTGGAAATCATCAACTAATTGCAAGCTATGATTCCACTTGTTTTTCACCAAATACATCATGATACTACTTTGAAATAATATTATCCTTTTTAACTTTGCTTTATTTATTTTTCATATCCTTTTGCAACTCCAGATTTAGAAGATAATTGAATTCCAGTATGCATTTTTCAGAACCAACATTGGTGAGAAAACTAGTTTATTAAAATATCATGACTGTTCAATTTTGGATTTCTTTCTCTTATTGAGGGTGGATTCCAAATGTGTCAAAAAAACCACAAAATAAAATAGTTACATGATCTTTTCAAATATAAATCAAATTCTTTTTTTCATCTAAAATTCTTAATCTTTTCTAACAACCTACTCATAGAAAACATTAAACTTCATTAAGAGATGGGTAAATTAAATATTCCGCCATTTGAGGAATATGGATGATAAAATTGAACCAAAAATTTGTTAGGTCCCATTTAGAATGTCAGAATGGTCAAGAGGGGGAGTGAATTAATCATTAAAAATAATTATGACCAGATATCAATGTTAATTTAATACATTAACAAAATAAAGAGAAAGGAAAAAATTATTTTTTAGTTGTTTGAATCTAAATTAACCCAAAATACTATTCAAACCTCTCATGAGATAACAGTAATGGTACCCAATATAATGGACTCTCTAACTTTTTAAGGGTGAATACAAACCCTTTAATACTAGATTTTTAACAATTTGAGGAAAACCCTATATAACAACATTTTTCAAACAATGTGGATAAAACTGACCATGCATCCTTTTTCACACCAAGATTCACAACCATGAAATCATTATAGAAACTAAACCTTTGTTTTAACTAGTATAAGGAACATTCGAATCCATACTCTTTTTATGGTTATGGTAGAATACATTTATTGAATTTTGTTTCATAGTCACAACCCACTATCCTACATTTCAATGGTTAATATAACCTAATACAATTATGCATATAGAAAAAAACTTTAGAACCAAAGAACCATGTAGATAGTTTAGGATTTGAGTGTTGAGGTTGAAATGTTCTCTCTAGCAACAAAGGATCAAATGATGGTACTTAAATTGAGATTAATAGTCAATCACAAAGGTATGTTTAAATTATACATTTCAAGAATATAATCATCCCCATATATCTTTTTTTGATCTATTGAACTCCTTATATAGATTTATTCCATAAAAAATGGATTCAAATAATGAATCCAATTTAATTTCATCATTTATAATGAAATATATGACTTATTCATTGAATTCACCTAGAAAACATACCCATGTGGGGTAACTTTTTAATATTTGGCATTAAAAACATGTTGTAAAATAATAGAACATTATAATAATTAATAAATAAAATATAAATAATAGTAATCAACATTAAGGACCTTTAGAACACTCCCATAAAGTAATTGAGATACACTATTCGAATTCAAACCAATTTTTATTTGAAACTACCATTTTCCCATTAAACCAATGTGTGTCTTCAACCTAGGTGATGATAATTTTATCTTCAATATAATTTGTTCAAATGAAATTACTTATCATTGTAATAATTAATAATTATTTAAATAATTACTAAATAGAGATAAACATGTTAAATTAAAAAGACGCAATTTAAAATATTGAAGTATAATTAAAACAAATCATGTTTTGAGATAAAATATAAAAATTTAATTAAGTGACCATAAGTTATAAGATAGTTTCAATAGTTTATTTTTTTTAAAAAAAATTATAAGTAATTTTGAATAATTTGGAAGTTAATTCAATTATTTTCATTTGTTCACAACATTTATTTTCATTAAGTCACTTCATTTTTCTTCATGTGGTCACTTTATTTTTGTACATTGGGTCAATAATATTTTTTACATAGTCACTCGTTTTAAAATTTTCACTAGAAAATTTCACTTTAAAAGGCTATTCCACAAGTTCACTTCACATGGTCACTTTATAGGGTCACTTCACAATGTCACTTCATAATGTCACTTCACCCGATCACTTCACGATGTTATTTCATAAGGCCACTACTATATTTTTTGAAATTATCACTAGCATACTAATAATAAATTAAAAAATATGAAATACCGAAACATATTAAGATTCATTTTACTCAAATATTAATTCATAATATTTTAATCATCACAACATAAATAAATAAATTAGATCAAGCATTCACACAACATTCCCACATTTTTGATAATTAAAAAACAAATATAAAATCCACAATTTCTCCCACTTATTGAAATTGAAAAAATAATATTTAATATATATATCAACAAATTTACCAACAGTTTAAGGTTAAATATTACCCCTAAGATAAATAACCATTACTAGGAAATAAAATAATCTTTAAAATTGAGCATGGAAAGATCACTATTAAAAATTATAGGGAAAGCAACTAACACTTGTAATGTTAACATAAAAAAGGAAAATACCCCCTCAAATAGTTAATGTATGATTAAATTTCCATCATTACATTTTCAAATATGATTTTATCAAACTTATCATGATATATTCTCTTCGAAAAAATATTAGTATATTGATCTTTTATTGAAATAAATTCTAAAATAATATTACCTCTTTTAATATGATATTGAAAAAATTCATACCTAACATTAATATGATTACTACTAGAAAATATTAATTGATTTTTAGAGATATAAAATTATGAATTATTATAAATATAAGTTGGGATCTTCTAAAAATTAAAACCAAAATAAATATTTTCAATTTAATCCATATGGATAGAGAAACTCAAAAAGAAACATCCATATACTCACTTTTAGAAAATGACAATGACAATATTTTGTTTCTTAATACTACATGAAAATAAAACATTACCAATAAATTGTAACATACTAATTTTACTATATATATATATATTGTAAAAAAAAAATTCGTAAAAAATAGTTATCTCAAATGAATTGATTGTAGGATAAAATAATACAATATTAGAATAACCCTGAACATACGTAATTACACTTTGAAATACATTTAAATTCATTTATTTAAGATTAGATTGAAATATAGAACATATACTTAGTGAAAATATCAAATATTGTATAGATGCTATAAAATAAAGAAAGCTATCAATCATAAATTTAAACATATTATTATGAATAGATTTTATAGATTCATTAAAATCAAGATTATGAGAAATAATCATTGAAATACTTATGAACTGAAATTTTCAAGACCAAACCTCTTAATTAATTCTTTACCATATTTTTATTTACTAATAATGATACAACCCTTTCTGTGTTATTTTTTCAAACCCATAGAGTACTTAAGTTCACCCATAAGGGTCATGTAAAATTAAATATGTATTAACATTGAAAATTCATTACAATGTATATAAATTTAAGAACTAAATATAACATCATCTACATATATTGGGACTATACATATATATTTTGAATATCTTTTGATGGATAAGGTTGGATAATCCTTTTCCGTTTTAAAAATAATTATTTAAAATAAATGAATAAATCATATCATACCATTTTTTAGGAACTCATTTTAAAACATAAAGATATTTTGAGAGTTTCAATACATGTTCAAATCAATATTCATTCTAAAAAATAGAAGTCCATTTTTCATAAAAAATTTCATAAATATATCCAATAAAAAACAAAATTTTGACATCCATTTGAATTTTTTAACACCAAAATAAGATTGATATTGAAAATAAATTGTTATGGATTATAATTGATAAACTGGAGAAAAATATTCAAAAAAATAATTCCCTCTACTTGATTGTAACAATGAGCCCCTAACAAAAATATGTTTCTCATTATATGACTGTAATTGTTTAGATTGTTTCTAAATGTCCACCTAGTTCTAATAATATTTTTTACATTAAAATGTTAAAAAATATTTAAGACTTTATTCCTTTATAATAAATTTAATTATTCATGCATTTACATAATGCATTTTTAATCAAAAAAAGATTCATTAATAATTTGAGGCTCAAAATTAGAAATAAAATCAGGATAAGAAAAAACATTTCTTACAGAATTTTTGGTTTTAAAAATAATAGTTACCTAAAAAATAAAATTTTCAACTCTAAGAAACCATTTTTTATTTTATGTATATAAATTTTAGAGTTTATTTTAATTCCTTAGATTTATCAAAATAGAAATTACTAATGAGTTTAAGAAGGGAAAATGGTGTCTAGGGCTTGTTCAGTGCTTGGAGCCTTGAATCATGGAGAAAAAAATTGGGCCACATTGTTATTAGAAAATGTGATGTTTAGTATTCTTGGATATAAGAAACCATGTGGGGGTATTTTAGTTCCTATAAAAGGGCCGCACAATTTTACATAACTATAAAAACTAGGCCTCACAGCCATGTGAGTGTTTTAGGTCATGTTGTAGATGTTTTTTCCATGGGTTGTTCATGGTTAGTATAACCGTCACCTTGACCATGCGAGGGGTGTCTTAGGATAGTGATGGGTGTATGGTCGGTACCCAATTTTACCAATAATGCAAAAAAAACCATGAAACTCTTTATGTTTTAGGTAAAAATAATATTTTCCCCATCACTTTATAACTCACCCATCTCTGTCATTTCTCTTCCAAGCATACCAGACCCTATTACCATGGAGTTCCTTCACCTTTCTCCCCAGGAATTGGTAGATCATCTATTTATAAACTATGGATTAAATATATTAATATTTTTAGATTCCTATTGGTAATTTTATCATTACATTGGTTCCTTTTATCACTGGCCTTTCCTTCAATCATTCTATTATCATGTGAGCTAATATTCCCTATTATCATGGTTTTCATCTACTCTTCAATTTTATTCCGATCTAGGCCAAACCATGGGGTGATACTGGATGACACATACACTACAGGAATAATTTAAGAGGACTATGACTTATCCCTCTTGTTTCACCATTTTTGAATTCTTTATTTTATCCCACACATTTGTTTAATTATGAGTATCCTCTAAAAATTTTATGATTTAAATTAAATTAAATAAATTTTAATGTAAATCTCTACTAAGATCAATTCATGTTGTAGAGGTTGGTACCTCAACACCAAATAACCAATTAGGATGTGTTTCCTATTATGCCTTTGATGACACAATTCGTGACTACCCAGAACACTATTTTGGTGTGCTTGACTGGAAACTTATTTTGGACAATCTTTATTTCAATTAAATGAGTTACATATCATTAAATGGAAATCCTAGATCACTCTACTTTTATTATATATTATATTTTCATCTTAACGAATGGTGTAAGATTTATCCTAATAAAATTTCATTAGGAATGATTATTAGATGGCTTATGATGAATTATAAATATTTTTAAGTATGATTATACGCTTTCATATGAGACTTTTTATCTATATATAAATGGTCATACTTGTTCCTGCCTTGGATTCCTGATGTAATTCCTTAAGTACTCAGAGGAATCCATCTCAATTCATTGATATGATTTCAGAGGGAGATATCCACATTAGAAATAGACCCTTGTCAATTTGTTGATGCCTAAAGTTACATCATAAGGCCACTATTATTATCTAAAAAACTACAATTCCTTGGATGCACTCCTTGGATTTTGAATGATGTCTTTGGACATGCAATGCATTAGAATATTCTCCATGGTATACAATCATTCTTATCCATAATATACCATAGAAATGATTTGTTGACTCAATCATATATAATTCTAATGGAATGCCTTGGGTATTCCCCATAGATTACACTAAACCCCTCATTTCTAGAATTTATGGTTGGGTACCAGGAGCTAGACCAACCTTATATGGATATAGATTTCGTGTTTTCTCCTTGAATCGATTTCATTATTATCATTAGTACATATCTTGGATCACTAGTATTATATTCATCTAATCTATTGAATAAACAGTTTAATGAACATGTTCTCGTAGATATCCAGCATAGGATGAAGTCAGTGTGGTCATCTAAGTGTCCCAGGAGGAACCCTAGATTTACTTGGCTTATATTTATTTATAGTTTTAAAATGATATACCTACAGATTGTAATAGATTATATTCACAAACTTTATTTCTATATACAGTGTTGGTGGTGGCCTACTGATTTTTTCTCACACACTATCTGATAATTTGATGGTACCTGAGATGATTATATGATTGTAGGTTTGGATAAAGGGAATCATCCAGTTATGGATTTGTGACTTATTATATTAGTTTGAAAGATTGGTGGTAGATGAACAAGCCAATTCTAGATATTATTGAATATTTTTTGGTCTTTTGACTATTTTTTATATCCCTACCACCATGAATTTTTGTTATTTTTATAGATAAAGGACATCATTATTGTACATGTTACTATTTTAGCTTGTATGTGGGTTAATTATAACACTGATGCATATATATGTTCCACTATATTATTCATTATTATTATATAATTTTTTGAAATAAATTTATGAAATTTTTACTACTATTTTAAACTATGGTCTCGAGGTTATAGTCTCTCCATCATGCAACATTGGACCCCCACTGCTTGTCGGTAGCCTCTAGCATATAGAGAGGCTTGATTGAGGTGACATGACCAATTGGTTCATTTATTATTATCGAGTGAGTTAGGAAGGGATGTAAAAAATTGGTAACAAAGAATTTTTTTCCTTTTATTTATATTGGGTCTTGTAAACAAGAGACTAGGATGTGTTATAATTTGGCAATGAGCTTGTTTCGAGTAGTAGCTAACCCACCAGTAGGAAAAATCCAAATTTCCTTGAATAAGAGATTATGTTCTAGATTATTCCTGTTACTATTGCATTGGATTAACTATTGGGTGATCCACATGACATGTAGTGTTGATCATTCTATTATTGTTTTTAATTTATCCTTGAATTAGTGTGAAATAAAAGCATTTATCATGCATCATTTTAGGAACTTTAGGGAATAAAATTGTATTCATTATGTCATGTCTTGTAGGTTTCATTATTTTTCTGCATGATATCTATTGTATATTCCTTGAGAGATTTATCTATTATGGAACTAATATTTCATGAGAAAAAATGTTGTTAAATAATTGTTTATTAAATTTTATAAATCAACCAAAATTGTGTTTTCCCAATATAGTTTGACGAATCCACAATAATTAACCAATTTAAACATGTTTGAGTTATGTAAGTGAGGTTACACAAACTGAGATGTTAGTGGATTTTGAATACATGAATTTCATTTGTAATATAAAGAGTTTAAGTACCTCTATAAATTGGTAATGAGTACTCATCTAGTTAAATAATCATATACAACCAATTACATTCTGCTATTGAATATAACGGTTTAGATATAATTAAATTAACTACAAATTGTAATTTATTAATTAAATAGTTATATAAATTGGGAATGGCATTTTAAATAACTGGTTTATAATAATAATGAAGGAATTGATAAATCCTAAATTCAAATGTGGTCACTATTTAATGGGGATACCAATTGTAACTTAAAGAGTGTTTTCCTCTATAACATGTAATTGGAAATCCATATATTGGGACCCGTAGCTAAAAAGGGATATTCATTAAAGCTCAACCTTAGTAGTGGGTAGTAGATATTGCATATTGTGATTCTTTATGATCTAAAACATCACTTAGACCTAGCATTAGGAGTATATTTAGGAGTGTGACTTACTTATTAGAAGGATGTTACCTGTTAGAATTTCATATCTGTGTTATTTCATTATCAAATTCTATCTGAGGGGTGTTATTATAATTTTTAGAGAAATAAATCCATGAATTATTTGATTTGTGCACTAGGAGGGTGGTGAAAACCATGCTATAGAGGTTGTGGCTATGAGACACTATTGTTTCCTTGAGTAGTACCACATATGACACCTCTATCTATTCAAAATATAGGAAATGATTCCCAGTTTCAAGAGGGATTCTTGTGTTTTATGCAGATTATGTAGTGAGCTTCATGACCATCCAAATATATGGAAAATTCGACCTGAGATTTTCAACAGTAGTATATGACCATTTTTTCTATATATGGAAGTCCTAAAGATGAAAATTCATATCCTTTGGCATTGTTATCGATTTTTTAATACCTTGATATAACACTTGAGAGGAGATTGAAGCTCACTGCTTACATGCTTTAAGATTATACCAATAATGGGTTGGATATTCTTAATAAAGATGATCAATGATGGGGCATGACTTGGAGGGATTTACTAACAAGTTTTTATGAATTCTTGTTTGTGGAATTGAGAGATTATAGTTATATAGAGGTCATACACATGGAGTAGGGAAAAATGTCCATTGTGGACTTTTCAGCTCCCTTTATGGAGATTCAATGTTTTTCACCAACCCTTGTAGGTGATATCAATGGTGAGAAACTTCAATCATGGTCTTATATACACCATCCAATCTTAAGTAAATGTATTCAGGTTAGCTTCTTTCTCAGATACTGTGAATCAATCCCTTATCACCAAAAAAATTCTAAGTGAAGATGATGGTACAAGTCACACTGGATTATTACATAGATAGATTAGTTATTCCTCTAGTGGACAAAAAGACCATCATGATATTCTATGTAGGGAATTGGTAGTCATAGTTTCCACACTAGCAGTTCAGTAGTCTGACATTAGTGTGGTAGGAAATGAATCTTAAAGCATTAGTGTAATAAGAAACCAATCAATTATAGATCTATTGAATGAATGATCCATCTTTATAGAATCTGCCAGACCTTCCCTTGTGTTTCTAGTGGGAGAGGATCTATGTTATCTCCACATTCCAGAGTAGGATAAATACCACCACATTGAGTAGGGAGTTGGGGTAGCACTCACCAATATTTATAATTAGGTTGTTGTGGTCGTGGTATCCATACATCAATTTTTAATCATCAATAGAGTGGACATTCTCAGTGTAGTCCAATTGTAGCACAAGGTCATGGATCGAGACAATTTCTCACAGTATAGCGGATACCTAAGGAGTAGAGTGTACAATCATCTATAGTATGAGGTAATATTTTATTATCCTCTACTGTAATATCTTATATATAAGATATAGGTGATTCACACACCATTATTTATGTATCGATGATCGAATGTTTTGGTATTTAAATTCAGTACTTTTGTGGTGTGGTGACACATTAAAATTCATTTTGAATTAAATCATCGAGTGTACACTAGTGTAAGAAATAATCCCTTGAGGTAGGCAACTATATTTTCTTAAGGGGATATTTACCATCGAGATGTAGGGATTTTATTTCATTATTTGGAATGATTGGTTGGTACCCTATCATGATTATGTGCATTGCTATCATTTCAAGGTATCATTTACATCACTAGAAAGTAATAGTTATGTTAAAAAGGTTAGCGTGATGTCTAGGTAAGTATAGATGGACTAGAGAATAATGGTCTAGGTGGAGTGGCAACCCAGATAGGTAGGCGTTATATGGGGGATCAAGTAATATTGCTGGATGATTTTTCCCTTGTATTAGATCATTGTAGGTATTTTTTCCCTCAATGATTTTTTGGGTTACCTCCTAAGAGATCTATGTATCTCTCTATCGTTATAGTCCTTAGAGAAACACTTGTATCCATTACTCCTTATAGGATGGCCACTACTGAGTTTTAGGAGCCCAAGAGGTTTCTAGAGGAATTATAATCCATGGGATTATGTGATCCAATACTTCATCTAGGGGTTTATCCATGTCTTTTTCTGGTAAGGATAATGGGAACCTTAGGCTATGCATAGATTACCAATGTTTAAAACTGATTATAGTAGACAACCAATACCCATTTACTTACATATATGAACCTTTCAACAATCTTTTTAGAGCTAAAGTATTCTAAAAGATTTATATGATGTCAGGGTATCATCAAGTACATATTATACCTTGATACATAACTCATACAACATTTCATAATAGATATGTTCTTTAGGAGTATTTGGTTATACTGTTTGGTATTACAAACATGAAATCCATTTTCATGGATTTGATGAATCAGTTTTTCAACCAGTACCTAAATTCCATAACTTTTATGTTCATATATGACATATTGATATACCAAAAAAACTCAATGTGATCATTCAAAACACCTTGATATTTTTTTGATTATACTAAGAGAGAATAGTTTATATGTAAAAATCACAAAATCCCCCTATTAGATTGACAAGTTTCACTTACTCGGTTATATTATATTAGAATCAGTAGTATTGTTTGAACCCAATAAATTGAGGGCCGTAGTTTCCTAATATCATCCCAATAACATGTATAATATTAAATGTTTCTTGGGAATGGAAGGATATTATGTGAATTTTATATAATATTTATCCCAGATTATAGCACTACATAAAGCATGTCCAAGAAGGGAATCACTTTTATCTGATCTGAAGCATGTGAGAAATATTTTTAAGAGTTTAAGGGAAGACTTACTTAAACCTTGATTCTGATTCTACCAAATAATAGAAAAGGATATATAGTTCCTTTTGATTCTTATAGCCTCATTCTAGATGATATTTTCCCTAAAGATAAAGATGTTACCTATGGATCTCAGAAGATGAGGCCCTATAAGCATAACTACCGGATGTGTGATATCTAGATAGTAGTAGTAGTCCATGCCTTACATTGCTGGATACACTATTCACATGGGGATATTTTAGTGGTTTATAAGGACTATAAATATCTGAATTATATCTTCACAATGTGTGACATGAACCTCAAACAATGGATCTAGGTTGAATACATTCGGTCCTACTATTTTGAGATTTCCTATATAGCTGGAAAGGGTAATGAAATTGTTGATGCCCTGAGCCATAATAATTATATGTAATCTTTTCATGAGGCAAGTGATGAAGGGATGTTGATGGATCTTATTTATGATATGCATATGGAGGTTCTGTATAGTTATGAGAGGCCTTTTCATACATCCTTAAAAGTGGATTAATCACTTTTAGATAGAGTGAAGAGAAGGTAGTTCTTTGATCCTTAATGGTTGGTCCAAAGGGAGAGTATTTTAGGTGCATAACCACTTCCAGATTGACTGATAGATGGAGAAAATGTTTTATGTTTGCATGGGAATATTAGGGTGCGTACAAATATGTGAGGGGAACTAATTCGAGAATCCCATGATTCATAATGGTCAGTGCACCCAGAGATTTCAAAGATGTATTATGACATGGACCTATAGTAGTGGTGTCCTGGGATAAAATGTTCTATTATAGGGTTTATCACTAAGTGTTCCACCTGTTAGTAGGTGAATGCAGAGAACTAGTGGCATGTTGTCTTGTTACATTTGTTAACAGTCTTGAAATGGAAGTGGGATGATGTCATAATAGATTTTTCTACTGGTTTACTAAGGTCACCTTGAGATAGCTACATCGTCTGGGTAGTCTTGGAAAAGATGAAAAGGTAACACATTTATTTTCTATCAAGGATACCATAAAAATGGATGTCCTAGGGGTATTTTACATACCTAGGATTATACACCTACATAGGGTCCATCATTATTTAATTTCTAATTGGGACGATCATTTTACATAGAGGTTCTGGTAGGGGTTGTAAAAATCACTATTTAAAAAGGTACATCTGTGTACATCTTACCACCCTTAGATCAATGGTTAGTCAAAAAAGACAATAGATGTTTTGATGGAAATGATTTGATCATGATTCCTTTATTTAAAATGTTCTTAGGAGAATCATATACCTCATTTCATGTTCTCCTAGAATGAAAAAAATTAGAAGACTATAAAAATTTATCCTTATGAGACCTTATATGTTAGGTCATGATGACCACTCTACACATGCTATTGGTAGAAGAGTTAGTGCTAATATGGCCTATTCTCATCCAAGAGACATCGAAGAAGATTTATCTTATTAATAAATATATTGTTATTGATCAATATAGATAGAAATAATATTTTAATCGCTATTAATGACCATCAAAGTTCAATTTTGGGGACTATGTTTTATTGGGTTGTTCCCCTATATTGGGGAATAGAAGGATATGGAGGTAAGGGAAGCTCACCCCTAGGTATTTTGGACCATTCTAGATATTGGAATTAGTTAGGGTGGCAAATTATCAGATAAGTCTTCATTATAGGTACCATTCCATTCATTATGTATTCCATGTTTTATAGCTTTGCTGACACCATGATGACACATTTCATAATTTTGATCCTGAAAATGTAGAGCTAGATACTGAAGCTTCATTTGAGGAGTACCCCTTTCATATCATTGATTGGAGAATAAAGTCCCTTCAAGGTAGGTATAACCCTATATTATAGAGTCTATAACAACCTAAACTGGTATAGGATGATACATGAGAGAGATGGGACAATGTATATACTCAGTGGGTAGATTTATTCTCAGATGAAGATTTACCACCCATGGAAGGGAAACTCATGGGAAAGTTACCTTAAGGGAGGGATAATGTAAAATCTCAATTATTTAAGTTATGTAAAATTTATTTTTTAGTTTAATTCCTTAACGTTATCATAATGTAAATGTATAATTTAGTTACAGAGGAAATAATAGTTTTGAGGGCTTTTTTGGAGCCGAGGGCCCTAACATTTTGGATAAAACAGCATGGCTTCAAGGTTAGTAGAAATCATGAAGCCCAATTTTGTTGGTTGTAAAAAACCATCAGGGGTATTTTAGTGTATAAAAGTGCTTCACAGGTCTTTAATTAACTAGTAATATTGGGCTGCATGACTGTGAAAGTGTTTTAGGTCCTATTATAGAGTTATTTTTCAAGGGTTGTGCATTGTTAGTTTAACTATTCACCTACGATATGCGAGGGGTGTCTTGGGACTGTGTTGGGAAAATATTTGGAATATATTTTATCCAACTATGTATCCAAATCATGAGAATATTCAATTTTTGGGTAAAGTACCATTTTACCTCTATCTATTTATAACTTACCCTCCCTTTATTTTGTCTTCAATGAATAGTATCCCCTTCTCCCACAGAGTCCCTCCTCCCTTCTCATTAGGAATTAGGATAGCTTCCCTACTAGCCTCTGAATTACAATAAATTGGTCTTGTTAGATTACTAGTGGTCATTTATTCATTACTCTATTTCCATTCATCATTTTTATTTCTATTGATGATGTTATTTTCATATGAGATAATATTCCCTATTTTCAAGGTTTTCTTATTCTCTTCCTTTTTTTAATGATCCATGAAAACCCATGTTTTTATACTCTACAAGGTATCTAATATATTCCCATGGTAGGTGGCCAATGAATTATCGATGAGGTCTTGTTATTTATGAATTATTTCCATCATTCCTCATGTTAGTTTAACTGTGCATTTTCTCTAAAATTTATATTATTTAATGTAAATTGACTAAATTATAATATAAATCCCTAATGAGATCAACTAAATTCATAGTGATTGATACCCCAACACCAACCACTGAAATAGAGTATTTTCCCTATTACGCCATCGATGACCAATGTCGTGACTACCCAAAAACACCTTTTGGGTATTCATGACTTGAACTTTATTTTAGCATCTTCTTAATTAAATTAAATGAGTTATAAATCATTAAATATAAATCCTAGATCACTTTGATTTTAGTATAAATAGTAATTTTTTATTATTGAATGTCCCTCATTGTCCCTTTTCATCTTAGTGAAAGACATCATAAGGAACCTAAGTAAATTGCAATACCCCTAGTTATTACATGGACTATAATGAAATATCAATATATATAAATATGAGTATAAGGTTCCTATCATTTATGGATTTTTTTATCTTTATAAGAATGGTTAGACATGATCCTACCTTGGATTCCTGAGTGAATGACTTGACCACTCAGAGGATTCCATTTCAATTCATCAATCCGGTTTCCACAGGAGATACCCACCATGAAATTAAATCCTTTTATATTAGTGGATTCATAACATGACAGCGCATGATCCTTATTACTATTCATAAAACCATAATGACTTTGATGTATTCCTTGGATTTAGTGTGATGTACTAGGATATGTGATTCTTTTGATTATTATACATGGGATCTAGACATGATTATCCCTGGATATGCCTTGAAATTGATCTATAGACTTAGTTATAAATACTTATGTCGGAATTATTTTGGCACTACCATTATATTATAGACAACCCTTCATTGCTCGGATGCATGGTTATGTACCATGAGGTATCCTAACATTATATTGTTACGGATGCCTGGTTTTATCTGTGTATTGCCTTTAATTATTATCATTAGTACTGATATATATAAATTAGTATTATATTCCCCAAATACCATGACTAAAAAAATTAAATAAACTTGTTCTTGGATACATCCAGCATAGGATAGTGTAGGTATGATTATACAAGTGTTCCATGATGAACCTGAGTTCCAAATAGGTTAAATTTATTCCCTTTTTTACTTTTATATTATTTCACATTGTTATAGTTTATATTCATAGAATATATTTTTATAGATTCTATTATTGGTGTCCTACTGAGTTAATCTCACACCATATTTGGTATTCCAATGGTACCCTAGATGATTATATGATTGCAGGTGTCGATAAGGGGAAGCATCCAATTATGGATGAATGACTTCTTGCATTAGGATGAGATATTTTTAGAAGAATATCAAGATAGAGCTTTTGATTCCATGGTAATTTTTGGTCTTCTTGACTCTTGAATATTCCTTCCACCATGTATGATTGTTATTTTTGTTGAGTCATGGAATCATTATTGTATATGGCAATGTTTAAGTTTTTGAGATGATTATTTATGAAAAAAATGTGTATACCTATTCCACTACCTTATTCATTATTATTTTATTTTTTATTTGTTAAATATTTATAAAATTTTACAGTTGCTTTCCACTCTGATCATGGGGGTATAGTCTCCAAATAATAATATATTGGACCCTCGCTTTTAGTCGGTAGCCTCTAGCATATGAGGAGGAACACTTATGTCCATGTGGAAAATTGGTTTTTATACTATTATTGGGTGATATGGGATGGCACGTCACCTCAACTTGATGATCATTATGGACTTTGAATGTTTTTTCATGAGATTTACTATCCCCTTCAATAGATTAATCAATCTATGAATTTTTAGGTTCATTAAAGTTGAAATCTCTAATATCATTTTCATTATGTTATAATTTATATTTTCTTTAATTTAAATTATCTCAAAAATTAATAATGGATAGATTCATTAACTTCTAATTTTTTTATAAACTCTATATGCCTTACTTAAATTATAATTCCATAGAAAAATAACATCATATGATTTTGAATCAAAATTTTCTAGTGAATAATCCATATTAAAAACGTAAACATTGCATCAAAATAATAATAAATAACTAATTATAGGATTTCTTCCATTATAGATTTCAAAATTCGTCATCTATAAAAATTTTATAAGTAGAATTCGATTAGAAATGTGAAATTCTATGTTAATGTACTCATTTAACATTATCCTGACTATTTAATTTAAAGTCATTTTTTTCTTTTTTACAACACAATTTTTTTGTCAGATCCTATGGGATGAGACATGATGACTATACCCATTTTATATAAAAAATATTATCAAATTATAGGTTTTAAAACTCAGATCCTCGATCACTTCTAATCGATAAAATTATATGACCTTCTTCATTTTAGAAAAATTTTCAATACGAAATAAATTTATACAAATTAATAGATTTATCTAAAAGAAAATAAGTACATATAAATCTATTATAATCATTAACAATGAAAAAAACATACATTTTATTGATAATGTTAGAAGTTTTTATTGGTCTAAATAAATGAAAATGTAGAATTTGTAGCTGTCTAAAAGTTTGTACCACATGCATAGACAAGAATGATTCTTGATGATTATTACCTTTTAATAATGAAATATATATATAGGAGTTATGAAGTTTCAAATTAGGAAAATCCAACAAATTTTGAAATCAGAAAATTTCATATAATAACATGAAATCTTCATAGCCCAATCTTATAATAAACAAAATATTGTCAGATTGAAAAAAATTTCAATATTTTCATTTTGATGTATTAACTAAGAAAAATTAATGGAATAAATATTTTATTTAAATTTCTCATAAAACATGACATATTTTACTTTGATAAAAAATAAATTTTTCATTTTCAAATTTTAAATTCATATTATCATCACAAAAGTATTAGATAATAATTAAATTATGTTTTAATCTTTGAGAAAAAACCTTTTAAATAAAAACTAAATTTGAAAATTTAAATTCTGCAAAAAAATTACTTTTCTCCTTGAATATCATAAAAAGTAAAAATACTACCATCAAATTTATTAAAGGACATAAATTTAGAAACAACAATAGTAATAGGTCATTAAAATTTCTAAAAATTCACCACACATCTTTTTTGGAGGATTATAATATTAGTTTCCTACATAAATAGATTTAAGAAGTATTTAGTACCCATATAAATTTGGGGCAAATTATGTTTGGAAATAGAATTATCGGTAACACAAACTAATTTCAAGAACGAATTTATAGAATGATATAAGACAATGATTTAGATATAAAGACCTTGGTGTGACCAAGAGAATATTAAAATATCAAGTAAAATTTATTTTTATAATACCCCTTCTTATGACATCTAAAACATGTAACACATGAAACATTTCCAAATGAACATTTTAATAAAAATGGTCTTATAATATTTGAGTTTTTTATTATCATAAAAAAAACTAGTATTTTATTTATTCAATTTGATCATTATTACCGGATTTTCATAACTTTACATTTCATGAAAAAATATGGATAAATCTACGTTTAACCTTTATACATCATTTATATTCCATTTATTTTCTTACATAATAAAATCAAAATTTATTCTTTGATATTATTCAATTATTAATAATAATCATAAAATATATGTTTTTCAAGTTAAAAACTATCTTGATCAACATAAATTTTATCATTTTATCTTGATGAAATATTTTTCAATTTTTCATTTTCTACAAAAACATCCCTACTTTTCGTCTTGAGATTCTTAAGTAATTATGTAATATTGTCAAATTTATTATTGATTCTATAAATCACATTACCAAACTCATATTTTAAAAATTATATTTAGAAGAGGTAGGAAAATCAAATTCACTTACCTTATTTGTAGAATCCGTGAAACAAAGGTTTGCTGTCCAATTTTTAATACCAGATTCATTACTATAATCTGATTTAGATGTGAAAATCCAACAAACTTCCATTTCTTTTTATTTCTATTTTTAATTTTTCTCTTTTATTTTTTAATTCTTGACTCTTTAGAAGTTAGGAATAATGCTTTCTATTTTTAATCACTCATAAAATATAACTTCATCAAAATTATTAAGCTCTTGGATTCCATTATTTTAAGTGAAATTATTTTTATTCCTTATTGAGAATCCTTTGATTTCTCTTCCATGTGAACCGTTTACAACTTATTCTCTTTAACTACATAAAAATTTAGAACTTTAAGAGAGAGTGATAATATATATTTGATTTAAAATCAACACCCTTCTTTCTTGAATTTTCTTATTGAGTAATGTTTTTCAATTATAACTCATTTTGATGTAAATACCCAATAATATTATCTAAACTATATTTTTTAAAGTGTAAATTTAATCAATTTATACCCTTTTATCATGAAATTAATTTAATAAATCTTTTAGATAACCATAAACTATAATATATTTATCTAATACATCTTCCAATTCACTCATTCCATTTACAATACTTGTATATTTAGGAATCATTTGAGTATTTGTCTCTTTTCCTCCTTTTTAAATTCCTGAAACTCATCTCATAACATTCCTAGTTTGGTTGTTGTAAGGTTATTAGGACCCAAATGAAAAAATTATAGGATTTTAAAATTTTCATGTTCTAATTTTCTTGTAGAAATATGAATATTCACTTTTATATTAATTACACAATATAGAATATTCATCACCTTGTTATTTGGAAAATATTTTACCAAAAAATTACAGAATAATGTTTTAAGATCATCTTTACATTTCATTTACTATTTCACCATGATTCTCCAACTGTAAATTCTTAATTTTTTAATTGAATCCTCAATGCAATGATTCTAGTACCCATAATTCATTCCATCAAAGAGTAGAGGTCTTTGAGGTGTCCGACCATCATTCAAATTTATTCAATCCATATCAAAATGGATATTTTACATTTTATTGTTAATTAAGGATTTTATTATGATAAATTATATAAAAATATATAAATCTGGGGAACCTTCCATGATACAAATTGTGAGGTCCCAATGAGAGTAGTCGAATGGTTAAGAGGGAGGTGAACTAGCCTCTTAAAACAATTTTAACCATTAATAAAAGTTATGTTAATTCTATGGAAAAAAGAAATGAACTTATTTAATTTTATAGAAGTCCACATATAAATTATCTTACAAAAATAATCACCTATCTCATTAACAAGAGACATGAAACCTACTATAATGGACTCTCTGACTTTTTATAGGAGAATAAAACACTTTTACACCACACTTTTTAACCCCCGAATCCATAACCCCATACAATAACCTTTTTCATAGTTGGTGTATTTACTTGACCACCCTTCCTTTTTGAAAACTTGTTGAAAAACCCAAAATATACCGTTTTATATGGATATAGAGACCAAAAATTACATTTAACTGAACCAATACATAATTGAATCCTCATCCTTTATATGATTATTGAAGAACTTGATCCCAAACTTTTTTTTGGGAGTCACAACCCACTATCCTACCCCTTAATTTGTATTATAAACTAATACAATTACACACCTATAAAATAATATAAATAATTATAATCATAAAACCAAATAAATATTTAGGATCTAAATGTCTAGGTAGAAATGTTATCTCAAGAAAAATGGATCAAATGATTTTACTTAAGTTGAGAGTTGTGGTTTATCCCTAAATTATATAGTACATGTAATGTTAAAGAATATCCTCAACCATCTATATCATGTTCATGGTCTATCAAACTCATTATATAGAGTTATATACAGAATACATTAAAACCATGAATCGTGCTGTATTTTATCCCTACCAAAGAAACATATCACTTCTTCCTTGAATTCCCATGGAGAAAATACCCAAGTGGGTAACTTTATTAATATATAATATTAAAATATTATATACAGAAATAAAATTATAGAATAATTAATATAGTACAAATAAATATTAATAATAAACATTAATTATCCAAGGAACACTCTTATAGGTATGCGACAAAATCTATTCCAATTCCATCAAATTTAAATGTGAAGGTAGCATTTTCCCAAGAAACTAACAAGAGTCTACAACCCATGTGTTGAGAATTTAATACTATATAAAATTCATCAAAATAAAATTAATTATACTGAAAAAAATTAATAATTATTTAAGGAATAATTAAATTAAGATAAACATGTCAAACTCACATGCAGTAACTAGAAATATAGAAATTAACTAAAACATAACATGTTTTGAGATAAAATATGAAAAAGTAATTAACTAGTCATAGGTTATAAGGTTTTTGAACACTTAAAAATTTTAATATTTATAAACTGGGTTCAACACTTTTTTAGTTACTCATTTTTTTCATGTTGTAAATTCATTTTTTTATTGTGGAAACTTCATTTTTGTTCTTGTTTTCCCTTCATTTTTTTTCATTTGGTTACTTCACATTTGTTCATGTAATCACGTAATTTGTTTTCCATGTGGTCACATCATAGCGTCATTTGATTAGGCCACATCACAAGGTAACTTCACAAGTAAATCTCAAATAGTCATTTAATAATAATTAATAGAAAAAATAGTATTTGTGTGAGGGTTTTAATGTTGGTTTTCTGAAAAATTATTACAAAATATTTTTATGCTAGTTTGATACAAAATCAATGTGAAAACCCTTATACAGGAGGTCTCTACATCATTTCATTTATAAAAAGTATAGTAAACCCTCTTAAGAAATCTATGAATAAAAAAAATGTAAAACGCTTATTTTAACCTCAGTTACATATATACTCAACATTAAAATTAAATTTTCAAAATTCAGAACTGATATTTATAATTTTTCATATCATAGTTTAAAATTTTAAAATCTGACCAAATTTTTTTTACATTACCACAAAAACATAAGTTCAAATCCATTATATATATTCTTATACTCTTTTCTTTTAAAAATATTGGATCTAATCTTTTTCAATACACATAAAAGTTCCATCACTTCTTTATTAAACGATTTCAGCAGTAAATTTATTCTCATCATCTAGTTTATTTATAATTGGTTTTATTCGTTAACAATATTTTTTAGGACATATTTTTTATAATGATTTATATATCATTCAATTGATTTATGAAGATAAATATTCTACATGATATTTACTAGCCGGTGTTTGAAATTTCTTAAAAATATCCACTATGGATTTTGCATGAGTTATTTCATATAAATAAGTGGAATATCAACAGAAAAAATATCAATTTGAAGGAAAACTCCAAAATAAATGAAATCATATTCATTATTTATGTTTATATATCTTTTTTCAGTTAGTTTCAATAATTTTTTGTTTATATTTATCATATTTTCTTCCAAGAGAGTAGTCTGCATTGATTTTTTTTTAAAAACATTTAAAAATTTCAATATATGTTATAAAAATAATTGATGTGGAAAAAACATTTGACGTCATTCATATAAAAAATAAACAACCAAAGTTTGACTTTTATAATCTAACATTTTTTATTCTGATAATAGATAACAAAATCTACAAAAATATTTTTTTAATGTTGTTTAAAACAAATCATCTTAAAAATAGATCTTACAACGTCTACATAATTGATGTCATATTGAAACCAAATGAAAACCAAAATTAATGGTGAAAAAAAGTTAAAATATAGTTTTATACTAGGTAAGGTCACTGATCAAGATGAGTAGACAAGGTATCTTCCCATGGTCATTTCAGAAGTTTAATTTACAAGCTCACTTCATAAGGTCACTAGACTAATTTTCCAATTTAGCACTAGAAAAATAATAATGTCTAACAAAATATAAAATTAAAATCCATAAAAATATTTATTTTTCTCCAATATCTATTAATAATATTGTAATTTTCAAATAAAAAATAAAAAATTTTGGATCAATGATCTACTCAATACCCTTTTCCTCCACATTTCCTTTCCCATTTTACAGACTTTAGGAAAGGAATTCCAATACCTCATCTCATGTTTTCAGATTATTGAACCTTTACTAATGGATGTTATTTGTGTGAAACCACATACACACAATTATTCTTAGACTATATAAATATTATTATTCATTGGCTTGGTATTTTCCACATTTGTGGAATAGATCCCACTTGTATAAGTCTTCTCTTTTTTTTATGATTTTTATAGTTCTTTATTTTATATTTATTCTACATTATAAGAAACTTACACCATTCTTCATTTATTTACATAGAGTTTTTTTGTGAGATAACATAAGAATTACAATTCTTTTATACATATGAAATATATCTTAAATATATCCTATCTTTGTGGAAAATTCCTTTCATTCATCTGACAACTAGGGAAGCCCATTATTTTTTCTTCCAAATATGTTTTAATTATTTGTATAATATATTTTGGGAGAAGTTTAAATTCAGTACTTGGTAAAACCTTAATTGAAAGCATTATTTTTCCTTTTAAATAATTAACCTGTTTTCTATGTTAACATACTTCTTTCTTGGGTAATCCATTTCTTTATATGTCATAAGAGTAAAGTATTCAGTCATGAATTTTCTTTCCTCTCTCCTATTATGTTTAATTTTTAAATTAAAACAGATAGTTTAAATAATTTATTTTCTATAGAAGTCATGCCTTGCGGGGTGACCTTTTGTGTGAGATAATGATCTATCATGTTTTTTCTAATAGATTTCATGTTTGGATTCAAAAATAATTCTTGTAATATGACAAAATATTCCACAATAGTAGCACTATATTGAAACCTTATTCTTGGATTAATACTTCCTATATTTTCCAAAACTCATCTACTTATTTCCAAATAATAGATTTATATTCAGTGTAATTTCCATAGATGGAACTTGTTTTGTTATATTTATTTCCGATTCCATTAGAGGGATCCTAATATTTACAATAGAGGTTTTTATCATCTCCTCGTATTTATTGATCCTCTTATAATTTTCTTCAATTTGACCACCATAAATTTAATTTTTCATGAATCTAATATCAAAAATTATTTTATTTCAGCACGTTTAGTCCCCAATATAAAATTCCTTACATTATATCATTTTTAAATGATTATAAAATTTTTTATTTCTTAGGACAACTCCTCAATAAAATAGATTTATTCTTTGAACTTTTCACCCACATTATGTATATTAAATTTTAGGTAATCCCAAAATCATTTTAGTATTTTATTATCTATGTCTATATCTTCCATGAAGTCATAGTTCACTTCATTAATCATAATCATAAGTTAATTTCTTTTCAAGGAAAATAAATACAAATAAATCAGGTCAAGAGGGCCAAGGGAGGTGTAAAGTATTGTAAACCAATGGAATCCACTATAATCAAATCAATTCCCTTTTGTTTAAGTTGAGAAATTTTGGATAATATTTTTATGTTGGTACCTTAGTTCGCCAGAGAAGCTAGGTGATCCACTACTTGATTCCCCTCCCGTGAGGTGTTGGTCACTTTTATACTATTTAAAAGGAGAGCATTGTATTTCATTATGATGTAATAGATCGACCAAGGAGTGAAACCTTTCCCATTCTTGGAATCATGAAGGTTCATGGAATTAGTTTCAACTTGTGAAAGGAAAACATTCTCTTTAATGGAGAGCTTAATCCTAGTTAAGACTCCCTTGGCCAAGGATAGTAAGGAATTTACATTGGCAAAATGAGATGTAAAAACTAGGATCACACTCCATTTATAATGTCTAACGACCCCACCTCCTCCCATGTCACCCGAACTACGTATGCCATCCATGTTCATCTTAATACTATCTTCTTGGGGAATCCACTTCACCCATCTTCCTTGTAGCATGGGGGTGGGATTTAAGATAGTAGGAGAGTGGTCATGGAGATCATGTAAGGATGGCGCATCCTTCCAGTTGCTAATGAGGGTCACCAAATCCACCAACATACTCCCTGTATTCATTATTATGTATCTCCATATGGAATTAAACCCCTCATATCTATCTCGATTCCTATCCTGCAAAAGGCACCCACAGCCAAAGATGAGGATCATGGATCTCACAATTTTTTCTAGACCCATATCATCTATCCCCTGAAATCACATTTTGAGGAATGATGCATCACATTCATTTCAAGAGTTGTAAGCAGTAAATCCTCCAAATAATCCCCACACTTTGTGGCCCCATTTATCTTTAATGAATAGGGGTTTCGAGCTCTCCTCCATCTTGTTCTTTCAACAGTGGAAAAGTGGGGACGAATCTAATGTCTATATTCTTAATTTTATCATATGACGGTATTGCACGATTCCAGATTCTCGACACTAGAAAATTATATTTTATTGGAATCTTGTTACACCACACCAAACCATTCCATATGACACATTGGGTCTATGTATTGGGTGATTTGAAAAAGTACATAGAGTTGAGTCTCCCCGAGGATGAAGGTATTAAAATGCATCTATCTGGTTCTCTGCTGATGTCAATTTTGTAAAAAAACTTTTACTGCCTCGTATATAGTATTGATCTAAATAATTCTTGATGAAGGCATGAATCCTTGAAGTGTATGGTTCGAGAAAGACATATCGGGTAACCTGAAAACCGAACTATCAAATTTTGATGCCAGAAAAGAAGATTATTCTCTTCTACTATCCATCGCAAAGTCTGTTGAAGACATGGGATGAGGGTGCAGATCGTGTACCAAAGTAGAGAGCCATGCAAGGATGACTCAGCCACATTGCTACAATAGTAGTAGGACATTGTACTTCCCCATAGTGTACACTCTTTTATAGTTTCCCAGTCCATTTTCACATGTATATAGTGTATGGTGTCCCCTAGAAGATTGAAACTGATCCCTCCATCATGAACGAATCATGCCATTTTCTCTAATGTGGTCCATTTCCTTTTTCCTTCTGATGATGCATCCTAAATGAACCCCACAATTTTTTTGATGGTTTTTATAACCTCTTTTAGTATGTTGCTGGATTCCAAAGAATGTACCACCATGGATGACATGACAATATTAACCAATTCAATTTGGACGCCAAAGGATAAAAGGTGGGTTTTCCAGTTGAGTATACGACTCAAAATCTTTTTTAACACATGATCAAAACCCCTTATATGCATTCTTCCGGATGAGATAGGGGTGGAAAGGTGTTCCATTGGAATGGTGTCTCGTTGCATGCTCTTCTGGTTGCACAAATTCATGGATCGACTTGCAGAACATTTATTCAAGATGTATATCATAATCTTGTCCTTAATTATTAATTTTCCACTCTAGTGGTAGTAATATTCAAGGATTTTTTTTATACCACACATCGATCTCCTTACCATGTTCATGATGATGATTATAACCTCTGCAAACATCAAGTGGGAGATGAGGGGTAGTCTCATCATTCTTCATTAGAGAAGGATGTTTGTGTTGGAAAGTTTTTTATTGATCATGTGGAGAGTACATCCTGAATTTGGATAAAGATACATGGGGACATGGGGTCTCCTTTTTGTAGCATGTGAGTTACATTGAAGGATATATGAGTGCTCCCTATAAATGAAACATTGAGCTAAGAGGTCCAACACATCTAAAGATGAGGTCATAGGCCATGGGGGAAAGAACCATCCTACGAAACACTCTTTTAATGAATCCACATTCAAGAAAATCATACACCTTATTTATGTCTAAATTGATAGAAATATTAGACCCATGTAAATTGGTTTTAATATCTCTCATCATTTCATGTAATAGTTCTATAGACCCTTGTATTAATCTACCATCCATAAACCCATGACGCAAAAGAGAGATCTACTTTGGGAGATATTTGGATATCCTTATATTGATGATGACTACAAGGATCTTGTAGGGGAAGTCACACATACTCACCAGTTTATATTATTTAAGGGATGAGGGATCCTTGATATTTGATATGAGCATGAGGGTCATAGAATTTAATACCCGCAGTAGGCTTCCTCCATAGAATAAGTACTAAATTGCAACTATAATTTCACTCTTGACTACCTACCATGAGACTCTATTTAAAGAACCATGAAAACCGTCAATTCCCAGTGCACTGTTAGGGTTATGGTTCACCATGGTCATGTGGATCTCAAACTCTTCCGAGATCCCTTCTAAAAAACATTGTCCTGGTCAGAGGCATGGTTTGGAAACCCTACAAAATAGTCTTCACCCCCATTCGGATAACCATTGCACATGAGCTATTTAAATAACATGTTATCCACCCCTCCAACAACATCATGATATTCAGTGTACGTTCCATCATCCAGGGAAAAGTTTGGATATATAGGATGTCTCCTATTCCTGTTGAATGCAGGGATGTATGCTGAGTTCTTCTCCCCTTTATGTAGCCATATTAATATTGTTATTTCCATTTCCATTTGTTCTTGTGAGAGTACCATTTCATCCTAGCTCGTGTTTTTTCCATGAGGTTATTATATATCATGTCATCCCAAGTCTCCTAAATATTATTTTCCAGTTTCTCAATTTCAATTTTTAGGTCATCCATGTTCTTAATATGAGTAGGTAGGTTCTTATCCCATGTACATAAGCCCTATTTGAGATACCTCACCTTGTTGTGGATAACCACCCATGAGGACCCCTAGTTTAGCTCTCCCCATATATCCCTTATATGTTGTTAGTAACCTGGATCACTACTCCACTGGTTACTAAACTTGAACCATTCTTGAGAAATCTTCCTAGGAGAAAAGGAGAGAAACAACGAATAATTTTCTGAAATTTCTCTAACGAGATGACTTACATTGGCATTCAAAAGCAAAGATAAGGCATGGATATTGGCTACACAATAGTATAGGAAGCTCCAACAGCATATGGTTCCCTTTTTGGTTGTTTCACCATGTCAAATGGTCACCGGATTATCCCATGTCCAGAATCCATTTTCTATCCATAAACTGCACAAAGTCTAGACTCACCTATTGGGGGAACGATCCCCTACCCTTATTCTCAGACGGATCTAATATGATGTTGATTTCACCGCCTAATATTTATTGATGGTTTCTTGGGTCAAAATCATAAATATATTTCCAAATATATTCTCCTCTTATCGGTTCATAGTTTCCATAGATAAATAACACAAAAAATGTGTTTCTACCAATGGTTACCTTTATCATGATATATTGGTATCCCACCTCAACCATCTTGACCAAGATGACTACGTTCCAGAATATCCATATATGGCTATTTATGGGTCATCATGCATCCTTATTCTTCGAGTAAACTCACTAATATATCTATGCTCTACTTGCGTTCAAGAACAGTGTCTATCTGAGCCTTGTTTTTTTTGGACTCCAATGATATGAAGTCCATTTTGACCCTTTCACCAATGCCTCGATAGTTTCAGATGAGTATAAGAATCATTGACAAAAATGTATCCCAGATTTTTCCCTAGGAACCATGGTCTCTTTTAGGTGGGAGGTTGAGCTCTCATGGAGATTATTTTGTTTAATTCTCAATTGGATACACATACCCGGGCTCATATCGGGTTGTTCTGGTGGTGTTGGGTGAAGGTGATTACAGAGATTTAGAGGATTTTCTTTTACAAATCTTGTTGGAGACTAGGGGTAATGACATTCTTTTTTGTATGGCATGGTTCCTCTGGGGTTTTTCTCGATTAACTATAGATTATCTATTGTAACGTTGGAATTTTCCTTTTTATATTTCATGAACAATTCATGGATTAGAAACATGATGTTTTTCCACATCATACCCAGAATCACATATTTTTTTATCCATGAGAGAAACTAAAACATTAAATGATTACTATAAAACATGGTTATAATTAGATATACCAGTGGATTTAGAAATCATTTCTTTGGTTATAGATAATTCCATCAGAGTGAACGTCTTATGTTTTATCCTCGGTTTTATTCCATTATATATGAGGCATTTCATATATTGATTTTTTAGTTTCCTCATCCATATTTTTATTCTTCCTTCATTAAGATTAATTTCCATATAATTCTTTAAGCATCATTTATATATCATTAGATAGTTATCCATGAGAAACCACCTTGTAAATGTATTATTTTAAATGGAAATTTAATTCATTCTTAAATTAAGTACAAAATTTCCAAAACCCATAGTCATATTTCAAATTATAATCCATACCGCCTTACCAAAATAATCCATTATTATAAAAATTATAGGGGAACTTTTAAAACTATATCCATATATTTCATGAAATAAAGTTTCCACTTATAAAACGTTGTACCATTAAAAAATGGGGTCTTTATTATAGACTTTATTTAAGTAGTAAATCCTACACCATCTCATTTGGTTGAAAACAACATCAGAACCTATAATATCGATACCACTTATACGGTCCCCAAGGAACCCTAATAGGGGGAGGGGGTAAATTAGGGTGTTATAGTTCTAAAACTATTCCACGTTTCCTCATGTTGGATCTTGTTCCCATATTGGTACAAAACATTTTCAACTAATTTACTTTAACTCAACCTCACTAAATAGTATTCAAATGAGAAAAAATTAAAACATATATGGATGTAATTATTTTACGTATTTCATCCATATTGGGATAATCTATGTAATATGTTACTGGTAATGTGTTGATGTAGAAATATCTACTAGGAACACATCCATTTGGTAGATACATGATGCTATTCTCACTCCATGCATGGAATCACTACCTTTACAAGGTTTTGGGATGAGTCACTATCTCATAAGACTCACTTCCCTTACTCCTCCTTCACACAAAACTTCATTGTAGGATTACACATATTTTATCTATGTCTATCCTTTAATATCACTTTAACTAATTGTTATAGCCTTCATTTTGGGTAGATGCACTGTCGATATTCCTCATTGGTTGTTTTATCATAGTGAAAGCTGTGAACTTGACTTTGAGTTACTTTTTCTTATTTCTAGCATAATACTAGAATTATTTCATCACATTGTAAAAAACCCACCTTTTCCACTTTAATCTCTCTTCACTTAGATCAATTACTTCTACTTTTTGAAATACCTGATTTTCCTGATTGAATTCGTTCCAATCATCTTCTTATTACTTCAAATATAGAGATATTGTAATGGTATCTCATTATATCTTTAATAGTTTTTTTGAATATAACATTGATTCTATATCCCCTATTATTCTTATTGTTAAATAACAAAACATCATGAGAGATGGTTTTATTGTATTTAGAAAATATGGAAACCAATTTATTTCTTTCTCTCCACTTGTGGATTCAAGAAAACTTATTGATATGTGAGATCAATGAAAATATCTCCTTAGTTCCATTGATCTTTAAATATTTCCATTTAAGATATGGGTTAAATCACTTGCACTCTAACTACCTTTTGTACAAATCTATAAAATACCATCCACTTTCACAACCTAATTCTAAACTGTTTTTCAAAAATACATACAAACACGGTGTATCAAATTTCCACATTAACATATAGTTCTTATTCTTCGGTGTGTATGTTGGAAAACACTTGAACCACTAATCCCATAATATACCATAAATCATATAGACATAATAAATGTAACTCATGCTTATAGGGATACCAACCAGGTTGCAGATGCTCTATAAAAAAGAATAATTGTTGATTCTAGTTCGAGATGTTATTTTGATACTCATGATTTTTGTTCAAATATTATTGATTTGGATCCATGGGTTATTTTTCATTATATCCTTTGAAAACCCCCTTGTGATTCCACTTTCTCTATTTTATAATAATTTTTTTTGGAATGGGATTTCCGAAATCCTAAACGTGTTTGATTATAGCCATAATGAAAAGTTTTTGTAACTCAACAAGAATGAATTCTTACTTAATCCTCAGATTGTGGTGTTAACATGTCCTTCGAATCATGGAATATATTTTCCATTTATTCCACTAAGAAATCTACTTTGAATCCTATTTAATATTTTACATGAATCATGAATACTATTTGAAGTCTCATAATTTTTTAATCACTTATTAAAATTTTAATATTTGTATGAAATGAGGGAAAATACTCCATAAAATTTTTAGATAATATCATAATTAATTCATATTTATTTTCCTAAATAATTGAAACTTCAAGATGATAATATAAATTTTTTAAGTTTGATATTCCACTTATATAGCCTAGGACGACACCAACGTTGTCTGTAAAACCCATGCATATAGTTATAATATCACACTTACACTAAGGGTGAAGCCACTTACATTGTGGGTGATAACCCATATGATGGATTGGAATGACACTTATGCTCACTATATTTTACAAATTCACATGTCCCTACTAGTCATCACATGTGTGTTGGTGTCTACGTACACATTTTCCCAGATTGATGACACTTATTCTCAATAAGATCATACATTTTTTAAAATGACAATTCCTTGGTTAAAAGGACAAAGCAGCAAAATATATAAAGATAATGAAAACAAAATTATAGAATTATAAAAGAGGGAAATTTATTACGATATTTTTCATTTAATGGGATGAGATCACTAGGGAAGTCATCTATCCATGTAATTTTAGTACTAACTTCATTATTTGAAATACCATCTTTCACCTTGTTATGCTCATGGTAAGAATTAGTGACAATACGATTGATCTCTATTAGGTGTTGGAGAAAATTCATCCATCTTACTGGGAGGGGCCATGCCAGGTTAACCATCCCATGTTAAATGGATCGAATTATAGTTATGGAGTCACATTCAATCCATATGTTATTCCATCCTTTTTTATTTATGATATTGGAGAAAAAAATAACATTGTTAATCTCTTCTTCTAAACTAGAGGTAAAACCACATGTACCATAGTAGCATCACAAATTATGCACATTGTGATTTTTTCACACAATTCCATAAACAGCAGGGCCTGGGATTCCTTCTGAAGAACTATCCATGTTTATTTTGATCCAACCTAGGAAAGGGGGCTTCTAGAAGACTTCCAACATACCTTTTGGCTCATTGAAAATTCATTTGATTCTGATACATTGAAGAATTATAAGATCCTTGACGGAGTTGTGGTATGTACCTTTTTTCCATCATTCAAGATTCTTTGATTATGATGAAGAACCTAACCTTAGTGGAAATAAAGGTGATATTAATATTGTTATAAATAATATAATTTCATTCATACCATATTTTGTAAGTCAGTTCAGCAACAACAACAATAAAAAGCTGCTTTATTTGAGGAGAGGCATCCATATAAGCATATCATTGAAGAAGAAGCCCAATGGATTCAAAACCATTCTATATGAGATAAAAAATGTAAAATATGTATTCCCATAATGCAAAAAAAACCATTTTATTTATGGTTAAATGGTATGTAATTGGATGTAATATGAATTTAAAAGAAACAATATCATGTTATATTTATTATTTAAGTCCATTATATTCATCATTATACCCATAAATATTATTTATAGATGAAAAATAGTTTACACCACAGTGTGGAGATGGTAAGTTGTACGTACGCATTCATGGTGGTATTATATTTCATAATATGGGTAAAAAGAGGAATATGGTCATCCCATAATTTGAAATAAAATATCATCATATATTAGACTATGGAGTTATTTTTTAGTATGGTAGAAACTTAGAATGAGTAAGTAGAAGAAGAAATTAACTATGAAAGAAGGGATAAAACGATTACCTCTTCTTCAGGTGTCTCCTATTGATTTTCACAAAAGGACTCCATAAGTTTCCTTTATACACAAATATTTTCCTCTAGGATTAAGTGAGGGGAGTTGGGAGGAGACATGGAAGGGTTTGACCAATCCAAAAGGATTTGGTGGTGTGAATTAAATATAAATGGAGGTTCCCTTTTATAAGATAGGAGAGGGGAACTTCAGAAAAATATTGATTTATTAACTTGTTATAAAATTATTTTCTATTTTTAATTGCTCAAAATTGATTTATTTCTATGATAAGATGATTATGTGTCGAAATCCCCCCATACATTGATTTTTAGACAAGTTTATTTCATTAAATTATCCTTATCTTTTGGGATTAACTCTTAGTTAAACAGTTTAACTCTTACCATGTCTTCTTGTATTTTTATAATATAGGGTCAATTTATTTACTATGAAATACCATGAGAACCACAAGTGGAAAATTAATGACATTTATAACATTATCTATGTCATTTAGATGAATCTTATATTCATATTTATTTTTATATCATTTAATAAAATAGCATTTGTTTTAATAACTTATATATGTCAATTTTGACACAATTTAGTAATATATTTTAGTTAAAGTTATAAAAACTTGATTACTTAAAAAAGGTATTATCTAATCCCTAACATGTCAATGTAATCCATAAAATTCTTATATGGCATCAAAACATTCCAATTATATTTATTTTAATATTTATAATATCATTTATTTGATTATTTCATTAATAAGGAAAATACGCCATCATTATTGTGACATAAATAAATTTAATTATTTAAGGTCCAAAAATAAAAAATAAAAAACCATGATGTAAGAAATATTGTTATCTTTATAATAATTATTATAGTTTAAAATATATCTTATATAACTAATGTTAAATTGTTTTAGTAAAAGATACATTTTTATGTTATATTTCTCTTTACTTCAAATTAATTCTTATAACATGTCATTATCTCACCCAATTGATCCCATGGGGTCCAAAAAAACCCTAACAATTACCATGGTCAGATATATATCATTAAATAGGATTAATACATGTGTTATGGTAGTTTAATATTATTATAATATTATTTTGTTACCCTTAGTTATCAGATTTACCTTCTAACCATGGTAAATTAAAATAATTAATAAAGCTACTATTCATAATGTTAAAAAATAAAAGGTACCTATTTACACAATATGTACCCTCTAATTATAAATATTCATTCCATTTTTCCAAATTCAAAACAATAATTTGGAAGAAATTAATATAAAATTAGTTCGCATTGTCAAAATTAGAAAGCGAGTTTTTAAGAAGTAAAAACTATTAAAAGATTGACATATGTTTATATCCAATTTAAAAATGAAATTACTTCCAATGACATAAATTATATTAAATGATAAAATTATAATATAAATATACTTTAAAACCACGCAAATCTATAACTTACCACTATAAAGTATTTCGATTAAAAAAGTTGTTTTCAATTAAAATTTAGCATTTTCACTATTCACCATAATATGAATGTTATCCGAAAAGTACCAAAAATTTATCCAAAATAAATTTACATTTCCTGATTCAAAATAAGAATTTGATTTCATCAAATTTAATATATGAAAGTGTCAAATGTTGGATTTAAAAAGGGTTCTCCAATAAAAGGCATAAAAACTGCATTTTTTTAAAATACTTCGTTTAACTGAAAAATTGAATTTTCCCTTATATTATGTATAAAATATAAAAAATATAAATGTTAAAATTATATGGGATTTATAAAACTCAAAATTTGGTAAATACTATACATAGCTTATTTTTAAATGGCTAGTTTGATAGGTCGTGGTGTGCTTGAACTCGGTGTTGCGTACATCACATGCTATTGGATTTTTAAAAAAAGAATACTATGGAAGCCTGGGGTGTTACATTATCCATTCATTTAAAAAATTTCATCCTCTAAATTTATAATCAGGATTGAAAACTAGGGGTTTGATATTTAAAAATATTTTATTTCAAACCCCACATCAAAAAATGGATTAATGAGACATCTATATTAAAATAAAGAAATGAAAGTATGAAGGTTATTAGAAATAAAACATACTAGGTTATCATGTAGGAAAACATTGATATGGAAGAGAAAACTAACCATAATGTTTTTATGGAGCATGGTAGAGAATATTATTAGGATAAAGATATAAATCTAAAAGCCATAAATTTGTGATGATCTAAGGGACCAATTGATTCATCACAAAAGAAAGTACTAGAAAGAAATTATTGGTTTTATGTTCCTTTACATAGTGTTGTATAATTAATTTACTTCATATAATATGAACACAAGGAATCATACTTAATTGACATATAGAGTTTCAACCTCTAATTATTTCGTATGATAGATTCATCATTCTTTTCCAAAGATAACAAAATTCAAAAATATTTTTTTTATCTTAATCGTATAAGGTTCCAAATATAAACATATACTATTTAAATTAAGAAAACTATGTTAAAATGACCAAGTAATTAATTTAGGCCAATTGTAGGTGATAAATACTTGTCACACTTCAGTTGTGGGTTCAATTCTCATAGGTTTGTCTGATGTGATATGTTATCACATGACCATCTGGTTGTTCTTTTAAAAAAAATATTATTATACCAATATAAAAATAATATTAAGAAATGTTTTAACCATAAACAATACCATAAAAAGTTTAACTTAATCTATTCCAAAATTTATAGTTATCCAAAATACTGCTGTCCAAACTCTCTCTGAAAGGTATCTAAATTTTTGAAATCAATTGTAACATTAGATTCCTTAAACAATGTAATGTTTCACTTATTATCACATGAAGAATACAAGATTACCTTAATCATATTAAAAATTTAATGAAAAATTTACTAAAGTAAAATCCTTATATATATCTCATTCTTCTTATAACTAGAATATAATTTTTGAATGCAACGACACCAATACATTAATTATTCAACTTCAACTATAGTAACAACATAAGTTTTGCCTTGATCCATTTACTTCTTATTAAATCTATTTCATTGATGCTTTGGACAATCGTATTCATAATGTCCCATATCTTTACAGTTATAACATTTCATAGCTTCTTTATTTCCCTTACAATCACGTTCCTGTTGAACTTTATATCCATATTTGTAACAAACTCCCATTAATTTTTGGAATGTACTTTGTAGTTTCTTCCCACAATTATCACATGGAGAGAAAATCCTTATTTCCCTTTATCTATCTCTTTCTCCACCATTATCTTCTTCTCTTTCATTAATTTAATGTCATAAGACTAAGAGAATTAATTTTCTTTAATGACAGCACATGAGACAATATCTTTGTACGATGAGAATTATTGTGAGACCAATGCCCGTCAGAGGAAGGGTTTTAACCCATCAAAAAATTGATCAATCATACTTCTTGGGTTATGTATGAAGTCTGAAGTGTGACTTGATAACCTCGTGAAGTTAACCTCATAATTTGAAAAATTACCATCCTCTTTTTATCTCAGACTCAAAAAATGTCTTTCTATATAAGCTCGTTGTTCAAAAGGAATGTATTTCTCTTGGAAATTTTCTTTAAGATCCCTTCATTCCATATTTTATACTTCTTCATCCTCCTTTGTGTTTTGAATCAATGGTCACCATTTATCAACATCTCTATAAAGATAATAGACCGTCATAACAACTTTTTTTCTTTCATTACTCCCCAAAGAAATAAATATATTCTCTAATGAACTTATCCATTGCTCAACCGAATAGTATTTTTTAGTCCCATTTAATGTTGGAGGTTGTTGTCTCATGAAGTGGTCTAACATTGATCATCCACATCGTGGATCTAGATGCTCTATATGGGTAAGGTTATTATTCATAACCTACGTCAGCTATCCTAGTATAGTTATAAGTTATTTAGTACATGTTGTGTAACTAGCTTCACTATCATTATCTTTAATAGGATGGAAATCCCTAAATGGATTACGTGTGTTGATATGATTTCCATTTCTTCCACTAGGATCAATTTCTAAACAATTTATTCCACTAGATTAGGTTACGAATCATAATGTATAATTCCAAACTAGTAAAATACTTAACATAAATTGAAAATTTTATTCATATGTAATCCATAATCCTGAATATTGTTCCTTTGAGGAGATATTTACTCATAAATACTTCATAATGGTTTGTATAGAAAATATGAATTATCCTCATCATATACCCAAGGAGTGTCAAACTAGGTGCAATGTAAGGCTCATTGTTGTGTACCAGGTTACCTCATGTTAAGATAAAAAACACCTTATCAGAGTTTTCTCCTCTAAGTACATCTATTCCAGAACCATGTCAACTTGTAGTATCTAGAAATAGATGTATTTTCTAGGAATACCCACACAATATCTATTAAAAAATTTTATGATTCTATTCAATACTTATCCTCAAATTATTTCTTAGGTTTATGATCCCTAATCTTAGTTTTCTAAATCTATTAGCATGGTTGTTGCTAAAATTCCTTTGATACCAACTATAGTGCTTTGACCCTAGAAGACCAAAGATGGTTCATTATTCTAATACATTGACATGATTATATCGAATCAAGTCACAAAGGGACGATTAGTTTAAAAGTCATGGAAAATAGATTACATACATGGATATTACATTACAATTTATAACCTAAAATACAGCATAGATTATCCTTTGAGAACACCATTATTTCCCTAGTTTAATCCTTCATATCAATCATGATACACATCTTGGAATCCTGGTAAAAGAAAACATAAAAATGGGTGATCTCAGATGCTCATTAAGGGTAAATAATTTAGTGAAAGCAACGAACTTTTTAGGCAAGATATATAATAAAAACAACAACCTTTTAAAAATAAACTTGTACATAATATGGCCAAAATAAATCAAACATTACCATATAAACATGAACATGGATATTCTACTAGTTGAATAATAACACGTAATAACTAATTTCATATCAAGGGAATGCATAATGCTAGAAATCATAACCACTACGTTAAGGCCTTGTGTTAAGACAATACACAAATAGTCTATCAAGGACTTGTTCTAAGACACTAGTTTGTCTCATGAGACCTACCAATGCATCGAGGGGCTATAACAGGCCCCACCAAACACATAGTATGTCCAATGCATTTCTCATATGAAAAGGATGAAACATAACATAAAAAAATTAAATTAAAACTACCATAGGAAATGTCAATTCTTCAACCATAAACTATGAATGGTATAAAAATAGTACATCCATAAGAAAATATCATAAACCCTTAAATAAAATATATAATATTTTATTATAATAAATAAACCTCAATCAAGAATAATATTCAATTAAGGATGTTGACATAGTTGAAAATAATCAGTAAACTCTTTGAAAGAAATATCATTTTTTCATGAAATCATTTAAAAGTCACACAATTTATAAAGGAAGAAATTTAAATGATATTTTATAATCAAAGTGTCCTATAACACATTCATACTTTTGAAAGGAATTAACAATTAAAAAAATAATGTCCATATAAATAAATCCTTAAAATCATAACGAAAACATGGACATTAATTAAATAGATTTTGAAAAATTAAGCTTTAAAACATTTAGAATGATGATATGGTTAAAGTGTCCCTTCCAAAAAGCCATAAAATATTTATTTTGAAACTTTTTTTATGATTTATGTATATTGATGATGAATATGTCCCAGTAGATACTTACTTATAAACAATCTCGGATAATAATGAGATTGAGGAATTAACCCCTAACTTAGATCTGACACTCTCCGTACATGTCGGATGCACCTAAATAATTTTTTTTAAATATTATTAAATTACATCCACAAAATAATAACATTTATTATATTATATATTATTATTTTATGACTTTATATTACCTTTTTATAAACAATTCCATGTTAATCCAACATTTCGGGTAATAATTGCTTAGTTTATCGTATGTGTTTTTACCTGTTATCTTTGATCGTTTTACATAGATCATAATTCACATATTTAAAAAATTTAAAATATAATTTATATATTTTATATATTCTGTATATAAATAAATTTAATAGATATATAAATAAAATGGAACACACTGTTCATGGAGACGGCAGGCCGCACGTACACATAAAAAATGTTTCTAGTTTCTTATCATATTTAATTGAAGTAAGGGAATGAAATATATGTATATATATATATATATTTCCCTAGTAGAATTATTATGCCATATATTTCATAATTATTAAAAATATTTATTCTTATAATCATTCTTGGATGGTGAACATGGAAGACGAGTCTCATCGCATCATGGTGACTGTTAGCCGTACGTATGCACGAGCAACGATATAATTTACTTAATGGTTAAATGGTATAAAACTAGATGGAATATGAATCTTAAAGAAACAATATCATGTTATATTTATTAGTTAAATCAATTATATTCATAATTATACCCATTGAGATAAAGTATATATGAAAAATAGTTTACACCACTGTGTGGAGATGGTAAGATGTACGTATGCATGCATGGTGGTATTTTTTTCATAATATGTATTAAAAGAGGAATATGTTCATCCCATATTATTAAAAAAACTTATTATATCTGATATTTTTTATTTATTACTTTATTATGGAATAAATTTAGTAAAAGGAAGTATAAAAAGAAATGAACTTTAAAAAAAGGGATAAAACGATCACCTCTTCTTCGGGTGTCTCCTTTTGATTTGCACAAAAGAACTCCTTAAGATCAATTTATACCCAATTTTTTACCTCTAGTATGAAGTGAGGGAAGTTTAAAATATATTTGGGACATGTTTGGCCGTGAAAAGGGCTTTGATGGTGTGAATTAAATAGAAAGGGAGGTTCCCTTTTATAAGATAGGTGAGGGGGACTTTAGGAACATATTGTTTTATTAATTTATTATAAAAATATTTTTGTTTTCTAATAGCATGAAATTGATTTATTTCAAGGATCATATAATTATGGGTCTAAATTCTCTCATCAAATTATTTTTAGACAAGTTTAGTTCATAAATTTATCCTTATATTTTGAGATTAACCCTTAGTTACAATGAATGGATCTTACAATGTCATCTAGTATTTTTATACTATAGTGTTAATTATTTACTATAAAATACAAATAGAAACTCAAGTGGATAATTAATGACATTTTTAACATTATATAAGTCATTTTTTTGAATCTTAGTGTTTTAGGGTTTTATATCATTTAATAAAATATTATTTTTTTTAAAACTTATTTCTTTCAATTTTGACACTATTTTGGAATTAATTTTTTTAAGTCATAAAAACATGATTCCTTCAAAAAAAAGGCATTAAATAATCCCTAATATGTAAATTTAGTCTTGAAAATTCGTGTATTACATCAAAACATTCCAATTATATTTATTTTAATATTTATAATATCATTTGTTAGATTATTTCATTTATAAGTGAAACACTCCATCATTATTGTGTCATAAATAAATTTAATTATTTAATGTGTAAAAATTAAAAATAAAATACCGTGATGTGTAAAATATTTTTATATTTATAATAAATATTTATAGTTTAAAATATCACTTATATATCTCATGTTCAAATTATTTTAGTAAAAGAAATATGTTTATGTTATATTTCTCTTTACTTTAAATTAATTCATATAACATGTCATTATCACACCCAAGTGGTCCCATGAGGTACTAAAATATTCCTAAGCATGACCATGGTCGGAAATATCTCATAAAATAAGATTAGTAAAACCTTTATGATATTTTAAAAATATTATAATATTATTTTGTTACCCTTATTTTCCTGATTTACCTTTAAACCACGGTAAATAAAAAAAACTACCGAAGTTACTATTCATAATGTCAAAAAATAAAATGTACCTATTTAAAAAATTTGTTCCTTCTAATTCCAAAAATTGAATCCATTTTTAAAAATTTAAAACACAGACTTAACACAAATTAATTTAAAATTAATTCACTTTATCAAAACAAAAAGCGTTGTTTTAAGATATAAAATTATCAAAATATTAAATTGTGTTTATGTCCAAATTAAATGTGAAATAACTTCCAATGAAATAAATTATATTAAATGATAAAAATATAATCTAATTATACTTTAAAACCACTTAAATTAATAATTTAACATGAAAAATTATTTCAATTAAAAAAGTTATTTTCAATTTAAATTTAGTTTCTTTCACAATTCATCGCAATATAATAGTTATCAGAAAAGTAAAAAAAACTTATCCAAACAAAATTTTTTTATCCCTATTATAAAGAAGAATTTAATTTCATCAAATTGAATATATAAAAGTCTAAATATTGGATTTTAAAAGGGTTCACCATTAAAAGGCGTAAAAACTACATTTTTTTGAAAAGTGATTATTTTAACACAAAAATTGAAATTTTCGTTATATTATGTCTAAGAAACACAAAATAGGAATGTTAAAATTACATGGGATTTATAAAATTTAATATGTGATTAATATTATTCATAAAATCTTTTTAAATGGCTAGTTTTATAGGTCATGATGCACTGGAACACGTTATTGTGTACATCACACGCTATTGAATTATTTAAAAAAAGCATACCATAAAAGATTTGGGTGGGACAGGAAACAACCAGGTTTTTAGAGGAATTAATGGGTTTAATGTTTCCTTGGTTTACCATGTTATTTATAGAGATTCTATGTTAGTCCTCACAAATGAAAAAAATAATTTAAGAGTGGGGTTCTCTATGTCTTCAACCATTGGTGCAGTTGAAATAGCCTTTTAGAGTACCATTAATCAAAACTGAAATTTGGGCAGAACCGAAAAGAGATTTAAATTTGTTAATAATGTTTTCACTAAATCCTAAAATTAAGAGGTCTTTTAAAATGATGTTCCAGTCAATGGTGTCAAAATATTTTCTTATATCATGCTTAAAGGAAATGATTTGGCCTTTATTTTTCTTTTTTGACAAGTTTGTACTTTCAGAGGCAATTCAGATGCAGTCTTGGATGTTTCTTCCCTTGAGAAAGCCAAATTGGATCCAAGATACAATTTTATTTTCAATAGGAGAAAACCTATTAGCTATGATTTTAGATATGATTTTATAAATAGTGTTAATGGGAGAAATGGGTCTGAAGAGTTGAATTCCTAAATCATTCTCCACTTTGTGAATAAGGGAGAGGAATTGAGAATTTATACCCTATAGAGGGTAAACATTTGAAAATAAGGCTTTTACTAGTTTACAAACATCATGTTGGATAATATGTCAATAGTGTTGGAAAAAAATCATTAGTAAAACCATTGGTACCAGGGGAACTACCGTTTTTAAGTTGAAAACTACACCCTTAATCTCATGTTCTATAGGAACAATAGTCAGGAGAGAATTCTCATTATCACCAACTAAACTGGGAATTACACCCAAATTTAAGTCCTTAATAATATAATTACAATTAATGATATTTCTCAAGTAGGAGACAACATAATTGGTCAATAATTCCTCATTATATATGATGTTATCCCCATCATTATAGAAATTTAAGGGCCTACAAGTTTTTCAAGATCTCTATAGTGAATTTTTGAATTTGGAGTTTCTATCACAATATTTAATCCAATTAGGTTTGAAGTTATATATTTATATATTATCCTTTAAGGTGAGAAGAGATTTTAATTTATTACTAAGATCAGTTTAATGTTTAGGGTTGTTTGCAATATCATTATTCATAGTGTCAACTTGAATTTGATTGAGGGTGTTTTCAAGGGAAGAATTTCATTATCATTTTGATTGTATCTTTCTTTACAACAAGACTCCAATGTTTTTGGAGAATATTTAACTTAATAATATAGGAAAAAGAATCATTTCTAATATTCATTTAATTCCAGGTTTCCTTGAAACTCTTTTCATAATCATTAATTTGTGGACAAAGCATTATTAAATATAAAGGGAAGCATATGATTTGAAGCTCTATTGTTGAGACTAAATAAAATAGGGTTGTGATCCGAGTTAAGTCTAGGAATAGTGATGCTAGAAATAGAATCCCAGTTATTAAGGGTTTGATCGTCTGGTAAATAGTTATCATGTTTACAAGCCATAACCCTATTAAAATGTCTTCTATATCAAGTATATTTTCTCAAAAAGGTTTATCTAAATGAGATTATTATCCTCAACACAAGTTTTAAAATCATTATATTAAACATTACAATTAGAAGGGATTAGTTTTTCAATACGTCTAATAATAGAATTATAGTCTATGAATATGAAACAAGGGGCATGGATGCGGTTGTTTAAGGAAGATATATTTTTCCATATGGATATCTTATCTTGTTACATATTATTATCATAAATAAAAGTATACAAAAAGTGTGAGTTTTTCATAGTTATATCACATGTGATAGATTGAGTGAAAATATTAAAAATATGAAAATTTCTTAAAGACTAGTGAGAAAAGATCCAATGAGAGTCCATAGTACTATTATTCGATGTAGCACCAAGATAATTGTAACTAAATTTATCTAAGATATTAAAACTAAAAAAATTAATTTTAGTCTTAGAGATATAATTTTTTTTTGTTTATGTGTGAATAAAAATATTTTTAAAGTTGTGATATTGTCAGGGTTAGAAATAACCTGATGATTCAGAAATATGATATTCATTTTGACCTATGTTTGGTGCTGAGCACCCATTTATTTTTACCTCAAGGTTTTTTGTTCCTTGTGGATTTATTGGGTAGTTTAATAGATGTTTCCTTTCTCTTTGGTGAGTCAATTTGCTATTTGAGAAAGGAAATATTATGAGAGATAATATTTTTATTTTTACCTATCTTGTCGTCATCACTTATTTTTTGTTCCCTGGGATAATAATTGAATCCTTTTACTTCTCCCAATCACTGTTTAGAATTGAAATTCAGAGGAGTTCCTTATATTGGTAGATTGTAGGCTAGGGAGATGTTGTTCTGTACAGTACAAGATGTTCGAAAAATTTTCTGCGTGTTCTTTGATCCATCTTCCTCATCATCTTATCCATCTAAAGAAACTATGTGGTGGTCTTCTTGATCGTAGTTCTGTCTATATGAAAGAAGAAAATTCTGTGTGTTTTTGGTCAATTCCAAATGAGCATCAAAACACCTTTTTGGGGTAGTAATACCCCATGATCAATATGATTATCTCTCAATATTTTTTGTTGCGGAATCTTAGAACCATCATTCATTGTTGCAATTAGTAGTGATATCTTTGATCATAGAGACCATATACTTAGAAATATTGGCTCATGTGGTTTGAGTAGGGGTACCAATATTTATGCATTTATAATCATTACTGTCATTTTTTTCACCTCTTGAAGGGATTAGAGTTTTGAATTTCAATTTCCTATTGAGACTACTTGAAAATATCAATAATAAGAGTAGTAATATCATCAGTAATCATTTGGTCATAAAAATCAATTTCCTCATCTCCTACAAAATCATCCCTTAATTTCTTAGGGGGTACCATTGAGGTTGATATATCACTCATTTTCACCCATATTTCATTTCGTTTCATATTGGGATCAGGTTTCTCTAGGACATGATTTTCATCCTTCTTGTTCATCTTCATTTCAGTCCATTAATTATTAGTAAGTTGGTTGAATTCATGTTTTACCACTCTTCAATTCATGATGATGTGTCCAATGATCTTACATTAATCATTAAAAGGTGTATTATTCTCATATTCAATCCTAACTTCAGTTCGGTACTCTTTAGTAGTAAAAGTGATGACATGATGTTGTTTTAATTCCCAATCTTCTTCTACCATAACTCTAGCATGTAGAACCAAATCTCGATTCAGTGTTTTTTGGACAATATTTAAATAGACCCTAATGTATGAGGTGATATTATTCATGATTTTTTGGTTCCTTAAATAAAAACTATGTCAACGAAATCTAAACCAAATTTGAGCCATTGCGTTTCTATGTTTAAATGAGTTAAAATCATAGTCCCATTCTGATTATCAGTAAAAAACTTATTTCAATTGTATACTACCTATTTTCCAAACACAATGAATGTCCACTTGGGTGTTTATAATTATATGGAAATATCATCTCTAAAATAGAACTAATTTATAATTGATTATTCCCCAAAAATGAGTGATTCACAGCTTGATTTCAACAGCCGTCCATGGTTTGTTGCATTTTTGTTAAGAAATTTGACCAAGGACAGAAAACATACACATTTGAGCTCTTTTTTGAAGTGTTTAGAGATCTACCTCAACCAAAAAACTATATTTCCTATCATTTTAAAAATTTGGGCTATCGATGAGGAAGCATTATGTAGATCTAAACCATTGAGAGGTTTGAAAAAAGGTATTACTCTAGTTTTTTCATGTGAAGCTCAAGTGTATTCATCTTAAGGTAGATCTTGGACCTCTTGTGAAATCATTGCTATTAAATTAAAGGATTTCTCCCATTATGGATCAAAATATTCCTAGGGAAGCCAGATCTATCATTACATGGATCATTCATCACCGAGATTCAGTGGGTTAGGGTTTCGAGATGATCGTTCGCGAGGTCTCTCAGGTAGTCGATGCATCTCTGGCATCCTGGTTCACATTGTCACAATAATATCATACATACACTAGGGAAAACCCACACATATGATAAATTAACATTTCTAAATTCAAATATCCTAGCCAGAATAACACTTAATCTTGCCACCCAGTTCACACATATGTTGGGAAGTATGTCACAAACACTGCTAGAAATGGACACATACATTAGTTAGGATTTATTGATTTTTTGAATATACTACTCCAACTATATTATATAGAGTAATGTGAATTAATTCTAGTATGATTCTGAAAAACTTCTATCCTTCATTTAACATCATAGGAACTCTTCAAATACTATGAAATGAATTTTCCATACCTTCATTCTATGCATTATACACATTATATTTCCTTTATCTATAAAACCATCATGTATACCAATAACGATCCATATGTTAACAACACCATTCCACCATGACTTATTAAACCCTTGTGAGTGATACAAGGAAGAGTCCATACAAATTCTTTAGGTATCACTTCCATTATATTTCAAACCAATTATCATAAAATCCAATAGAACCTTATAAAGGTTCAACAGTTGGTCATTTTATTTTTCTTCTGGAGTTAAATCCCTTATAATATTTAATAACTGTATATTATCTTGTCAAATTAGAAGAATATACCCTGTGGAAAACCAAATTTTATCCCAATATAAGGTCATTGTGTACCCCTACTAGTGATCAAGGATCTTTTTACCAACCAGATTAGTATCATGGATTCCAATCAATGGATAAGACCATTAGATGTCTTCATAAAGTGTGTGTGTATTATTTCCTCCCCCATTGTGTAGTGAGCATACCCACCACCTACATCCAAGTGCACATCCCTTAACATGTTGAGAAATAAATGATTCTATTGGGAAGGATGGGGATTCACATAGAATGAGTTTTCATCACAAGTTTCTATAGTAGGCGTGAACCATATTCCAAATAAAGTTTTAACCACATTTAGTAGAGGATTGGATTGAGGTTGTGATATGTTGTTATGCCTTTTCTAGACACCTTTCAATCAAATGGTTGTACTATCATCAGATATTTTCCATTACATAATGTGTAACTAATTGACTATGATCATATTAACCCATGATGAGGTGAATCTCCCATGGATAGAGTTTGATCACCACAATAACGAGTAGTACTATTCTTATACATTGTTTTCTGTTTACTTCTAGTAGTTATTAGTGTAGTAGTATGATAGAATGTCTATTTTATAGTATGAATTTAGGTTCATTGACCACACAAGGTAATCAATAGACTTGATTTGTGGTGGGTTAATTTGAGGATATAAGTTCAAGTGTAAAATTCACATTGAGATCTAATCCATTGTTGTTTAGATATTAACCCCCACGTATTCTAGTGATATGGATGGAGCTTGGTGATTGAGAAGTTTTTATCAGAGGATATGGAAGTGTCTATAGGTAGTTATGAGTAACTTGGAGTAGAGAGTTTAGTTGTGGAAAAGCATTAATAGGTGTTAATATCGTGTCATTTGATGGGTAATCATGTGTTTACTTTGACTCAAGTATTAAAAATTCAGGAGTCATGAATTGGTTATATACAAAAAGATAGGATATATTATGTCTGTGGAAGATATGATCACATGATTCATGACTACCCAAACTAACATATAACCGAGGTAAATTAAATAGTGACTAGACATTCACATTAGTGGAAACAACATGATCAGGGACCTCCCCAAGGAATATAGGGTGGTCTTTAGGGAGGAGGATCTGGTTGAGGAGTTAATAGTTCACCAAATTGAGGAATTATTGTTTTGAGTTGTTATGTTTTAGTTCGATCACCATTACCCATGGGTGGTCCATGTTATGTTCTAGGAGCTAGTGGGTAGGGGGTAACAAGATGCGAGGAATGTAGGGTTACAACCCAGAATTTTCTAGTATGATATGAAGTATTATATGCTTCTTCTCTATTTTATAACTCATACTTATAGATATCGACACATGATATTATTTTTCTAATGAGTTTCCTATTTGATAGTTAGAGATCATGATAGATCCCCAAGAAAAACCTATATGGCTAGATACTCATACTAGAATCCATCACATTCTCATCCATATTTATCAATGATTCATGATTACACTTAGTGATGAGGTGTTCTCATAATACTCCATGGTGTATTCTATTAATACCATTGAAATCATCCTTAATATAGACTGCATATCATTAGTTTGGGCATGGATAGGTCATTACCCTTGAATATTGATGTGTTTCTAGTAGATAAATACATGTTCTACTATATGGTTTGTTAGGATCATAAATAAAGACTATCAATGAATACACATAGTATGTTTCATCCAATCACCCATCAATTAGTGATTCTGGCTCTATGATCATCAAATAATTTAGATAAACATCTTTCTACAGTCATAGAAGAATACATAGTCATCTTTTTGAGGGACATACCTTGATTTAACCTAATTATATTATTGAATTTTGTATTTATCTACACCTAGAGACAACCCTAATATCTTATTATTGATATCAGATAGCCCTAGATTAGCATGTGGAGGTGAAGGTGAAACTATAGAACCTCATGAAAAAAATTCTAATCATACCCGATGTGACCCCATAAGAATATAAAATTTGTTTACCAATTAATTTTGACACGACCATGTATTTTTTTATTGACTATCACCACATAAATTAAAAAAATATTTTAAAAAATACATTATAATGAGGATATATGAACATTTCAAATAGAAGAAGGGAGAAAATTGGATTTCAATGATCATTCATTGGATCATCTGTCACCAACATCATTTTTATGATGAGGATTCCCTAAAGTTATCATTTTGATTTTTCTATAGATATTATGGGTTTCTAATTATTTCATTCAGTAAGAAAAATTCCCATAATACATTTATTGGTCTCAAAAATTAGATCATTAGTCCCCTGATAGACCAGTTTGCACTGATTTTTGTTGATGAAATTCTTATTTATTTAGTGATAGAGTACAATAACACTAAGAATCCAAATATTTTTCTAGATTATATAAACAACACTAGTTGTAAAATAATATCTTGAAGTGTAAGTTGTTTTGATAGGTTTACTTCCTAGGTTACGTCATCTTAGTGAATGGAGTAATTTGGGTCCTAATGAAGACCAAATAAGTGATTTCTTAGTAGCATCCAAAGAGATTGTTTTAGTTTTGGAGATTACTAAGGCTATCTATATACTACCATATATTTATGAAAAAATTATCTAGGATTTTAATTCTCATGACTAACCTTCCTAAAGAGGAAAACCTTTTTTGGTTTGAGAGATGCATGAGAGACTTCAAGGAGATGGGGAAGATATTAATGAGTGATCTTGTTATTAGGTTTCCAAAAAAGGAGTTGATTATACGATGTTATGTGATTCCTTTAGATCTAGGGATGGTTTTTTGGGGATGAAGAGGTGTGACGTCATTCTTTATGGGTATAGAATGTAATGACATCCTGAGTAAAACAAAATGAAACATTATTTGTATTGGTATATAATAGTATTATCCTTGAATAATTTAATAAATTAACATATTATTGAGTGGTTTATAGTCTAAATAAATAATAATAGTCTCATGTACATATTCAACCAAAGATATATTAATTTTAAATAAAGGAATCGGTTGGATTTCATACAGAAATATGACTTTGAATTTTTTTATAATATATGTAAGGTAAATATGATGGATGAATCCATTTAATGTAAGTCCCATGCCCAATTTTTAGAAGAGGCATCTGAGTATCTAGCCTTATTTAAATTTTCCTTGGTGGATTAGGGATAACTGAACTATATTGGATAAATAGTGGTAATTATTGTGTTTTTATCATGATAGATAGACATGCCTAAATTTAAGAAATTAATTTTTATTTCAGGAATGCTAGAATATAATTAGGAAATAAATTAGATGGATTCTATGAATGTTGGAAGAACATTATCATATTCTGATGATAAATAATTATACCAGTCACAATGTGTGATGAGGTTCCAATTTAGTTCCACATTTCTCCCTTAGTTTTATATCCAAGAGTGGTTAAGCTATATCACAAGCTCATGTGTTAGTCTTAGTTGATAAGTATGAAGAAAATTGTGTTTAATCTTATATAATGGTTCCTCACCATTTTTAGGTGAAGATTAAGAACCATATTACAGTGGGTTTGGATAAACCCCTAAAAGATCCAAAATGGATGTTGGATGGAATATTTATGGTGTTTATGAATGGAATCCCATGTTTGGCAAAGTTTCACTACATAATTTGGGTGATAATTGGACCACTTACCATGTTGAAACACTTACTTTCTAGGATTAGAGTTTGGTTGAAATTTTTGGATACCTGTACAATGATGATATTTTTATAGTTAATTGGATACCTAAAATGATAATTTAAAATTAATATTATTGATTCACTTCATAGTGATAGATTATCTTACATGAAGATTTTAAGGTTCAACTGAAATTGGGTATAACAATTCACCCTCACATAGATGGGCAGATAGGTAGAGTGCTCTAGGTTCCAGATGATATGAGAGCATGTATAACAGATTTTGGCTAGAGATATGAGGATAAATTATCAATTACACTTAATTGAGTTTTCATATGACAACAATTATCACTCCACTATTATCATGAATCCCTTAAAGGCCATGTACAGAAGATCCTTTAGGTCACCCCTATGTTGGATGAAGATTTACAAGTCATCATATATGGGTATATAGTTAATAAAACTAATTTAAGAGAAGGTAAATGCAATATAGTAGAGTATTAAGACCACTAAAATATGTTACGTTTCATACATTGACCAATTAAAAAGGGTTTTGGTGTTCTATGAGGTCGGAAATGTGTTCCTGAAGTCCATTCCATGACATAAATTATCATGTCTATTTTGATATAGAAATATATCTATTAGTTTCTTTATGATATTTTAGAATATGTTTTATGTGGGATAAATTAAATATTTACTATAATTACACCCTTATTTCTACTTAGTGTACATATTCTCCAACACATCACAATTAAGGAGATACATTTACAATCCACTACACATCATCGAATAGAGAATATTAAACATCAAAGAAGATTTGACATTCTTAGAGTACTTGGTAGAAATCAAGGATCTACAAGATATGACCCTTAATGATAAAATTATACATTTTTATGAGTTTTTAGTTGTATAAAAACTTTAATATGATATTTTGGGAAAAAGATAGTGAGATTTGGGCTTCGTACCCTCACATTTTTTGGTCGGTCATGATTTTTGGGATAAAAGTCCCCGAAGAATATGATTATGTAATGATGAGAATTTTTTTTGTCTTAATACCTTTATAATTTTATAATTTAAGATATACTTTTATTTATGGTGTTATTTTTTTCAATCATTATTATTTCCTTTACACCATGTAATTTTTTTCTTAATACTTGAAGAGTTACCGTACCCTTTGATTTATACTATATAATAATCGTTGTACTGTAGTGGTGGGAAATTTGTCATGGATTTTTTTAAACCATTTGGGTTGATCTTTCATATAAGACATTTCACATTGAAAACATTTTTCACACCATAATAAAGGTTTATATATGTGACATTATGATATTTGACTGAGTTTGAGGAAACTGATCATGTAGTGGATTTCAAATATTAAATTTATTGAGTTCCCTTATGATGTGATTGTAACTATTTAACCATGATTTTAGGAAAACATTTTTGGAATTTCAGTGTCATAGAACGATTCAAATCATAAAGGGGGAAAAACCCCAAGTTTTCCTTATTAATTTTTTTAAATGATATTTAAATCATCCTTTATATGATTCCATGCTTATTTTTGAGGAAAGGTATTTTGATATTTTTTATGTTCTAATTTTTTTTCAATGTTGAAAGAAAATTTCACTAATGAAATTTTCCATGTGATCTTTAAAAATAATTTTCTATATATAAAGATATCCTTTGATTCTACTCATTATTAACTATAGATATGAATCAGGGATATGATTGTTATTATTTATCTAAACTGTTTATAGTTACGATGAAAAGAAGTTTACAAAACTTGTTTATTCTCCATGGGTTAAGCTGTGATGAAATGTTTTATGAAACCCATTTATTTACATGGACTATAATTTGATGAATGCTTTACAAAGTACAATTCCATTCATGGATTTTGTTACGATGAATGTATTATGATATTGTGGAACACATATATATGATTTTCATAATGGAATGAGTGGGACCTATATCTCCTTCCAATGCATTGAGAAAAAAATTATCCCATGAGATAATAATGGGAAACATGTCGATAGGCTTGATCCATAATGGGAAGGATGCCAATTGTCTTAATCGATAAATTGAAATAGTTTTTGAGGCTTGACGCAATATGTTTGATGGTCTTGGTAGTTAAAATCTACAAATAAAATGGTTTCCATACATATGTTGGTTCCAAACATTTATGACACGAGCTTATGGATCATAGATTATAATGATTTCACACTCTCATGAATTATATCTTTCGGAATGAAAATTCTTTATGACATGAACAATTTTTTATGATCAATTAAATTATAGGTATAAAATTTATAAGTTATGTTCTGGATCTCATACCCTTATTCTTATACTTGGATTTAATATGATCATAGAATGATTTATACCTCATTTTACCTTTAAAAATAATCTTATCTCACCCTTTATTATGTTTTCATTACCTAGGTTATAGAGAAAGTAATTATGCATTTTATTCATTTTAAAGGTTCTTTTTATGAATAATTTAGTGGGAGATGACTTAACTCACTTAGGGGCTGGTTTTTTATGTGTTAAATTCTCCTGACAAAATATAACTAAATAATTATGGCATGGATAATTATGTTACATAATGAATATTAATTTATTAAAATTTAATATTTATATATGATATGTTTTTGTATTTGTAGTTGGTACTTGAGGATGGTTTATTGAACCTATGAAAAAAAGTACGAAGAAAAATTAGTGATATAACATTGGATATTTCTTAGGATATATATTGGGATATGTTTAGGGATATGTCTAAGAATAATTATAAGTATGAGTCAATTTACAGAGAAATGTATTGGAATTTTGGTAAATTATATGGAAAGTGGATTCTAATAAATGAAATCCTTATTTGGACACTAAAAGAGGAGGTGCCTCTAGAGAAGAGGTGTCTAGGGATAATAACTATGAAAACAGTGCATTGATCTCAAATCACTCATCACCTGGTGCATGATAATAGGCCTTTCTATACACCTTGTTTCATACCCCCGAGGGATATGATATGGGAATTCACAAAATATTTACGGACCATCATGAATGATTCTAATATATGATAACTATAAAAGAATTAAATTCGAGGCCGATTGTCTCCTATCGACCGGTCAATGTTCTGATGCTCTACTAATGTTTATAGCAGCACTCGGGTCGAATCCTTGGCGATGATACTTTTTAATAGTTGTTTGTTTTTTGTTGATTGTATTCTGATTGGGGTTTTTTCAGAGTTTAATTGAAATTATTGATTGATTATGATTGATTTAACAAATTGAAAAATATTGGTGTAATTTCGTCATTAGGTAGTTAAGCTTCAGAAATCATCGAGCCTTGCTTTATATTTCATTAAATTAACACCGACTTCACAAGATAACGTTGATTATAAATCCTAAGTGTTAAGCATTTAATCCAAGAATTAACTTGACTTAAGGTTCTAATCTCAATCAGATATTTATTATGGTGGTATATTTATGGTTCCAATAATCCATGGAAACCACACTTTAAACAAAACAAGTCATTAATCCATTACATGTTAAGTCCAACATACACAATGTTAATTCAAAGAATATTCATCGAGAAAATACTCTCAATCACCTAACATCCCTAAATTTTGACTCACCCCAATAATATATTTACTCAGACATTTGGGTGTTTAATAATCTGGTTATAATTATTATGTAGATAAATTAATAAGAGAAGAAAAATAAAGGGATATGAAAAGAGTGGTGTGTCGACACACAAAGACGAACAACGATGATAATTAAAAACGATCTTTCGATTGAATGAGGAAGCAATAGAAGGGAAGGTGATTCAACTGTATATAAAATATTTTAAGAACAGTAATATTAAACTACATAATGTGGATGAGAATAAGGGATATTGAAGATGAAACTTGCATTAAAACGGAATTACAAAACACAAACATACAAGATTACAAACGAAGAACAACACAAAAGTGAAAGTAAACAAAGGGATGAGGAAGGGTATCTCAAGTGAAAAAATGAGTATGTAAGGTACTCAAAAGACTTTGTAAAGGCTTTGGTCATGCCAATATTTGCTCCTCTCTTCTGAAATGCCAATCCTTATGAATGAGTGGATGGGGATGTATTTATTTCCCAAGGAAGTGTACTGTTTGAATTCCCAATCTGTCCCTCCACTTGGATCGACATTTTTTACATCCAGACAGTAGAACCTAGAGCTATCTTATTTTAAAAGTTTTAGATAATAATGTTTTCTGACCTCTCTCAAAAGTTTGAGCCATTTGGACCTATGGATACAATGTTGTGGCTGATTTTTAAACAATTTTAATCTATCCATTTCAATCTAATCGTTTTGACGTCCAAAATGTTAAAGGGGTTTTGAATAGAATGATGCCTTCAAATACGATTTATTTATTCAACAAATTTGGTTTCCCATATCTCTGATTTCCATCTGAAAACTCTCAGCTCGATTTGATGACTACATCATGAGATATGTCATGAATTGTGTCTCGATTTTAATTCCCGACCAGAATGGTGGGATGGACTTAAAGGTATTATTTGGGACTCTTGTTCTTGTAGTTGGACCTTAAAATTTTTATCCATTATTTCTTTGGATAATCTAGAACATATGGTGGAGCTTCATAAAATTTGGGCTTCGAGAGTTAGACCAGTAACTCAATCATCATTGATGGTCGAGTTTCACCACTAATTCATTGGGTCTTCCTGTGTTAACTATATTAGCCTTCAAATGGAAGAATTGTCCCATGATTCCTTTTAATGATATGTGAGAAATTGAATAAGGAATCCTAAATATGAAGAACCACAAAATTTTAATTAGTAGGGTGATATTTATAAATAAAATAGTAAACCGACTCAATTGGACTACTTATAAAAATGCTCAAAATTATACTTAGTATTAAAACATTAATATTTCAGACCAATTATTCACATTAAATATAAAATAATTAAATAGAGTATATAATAAGTCATGAAAATATTAATAACATCAAATCCCCCACACTTAGTCTTGTTAATTTCCTCATGTGCAACAAATATAAAAACATAAAAAAATCATTTTCACTCACCAACAAATATTAAATTTTTATTTCTCCAATAAGGGGAGGTTTAGAATATTTAACTAATCCATTTTGAATTACACCACAAGTTGCTACAGAAATAATTTTCGAAATCTAATTCATTTTTTCATGCTCAAATTTAGAAATGGAAAATGTGGACACTCAAAACTTACACCTCTCAAGATGATAAAATTCATTTGTGGAGGTTCACTCATTCACCGACCAAAAGTGAAAATCATAGAGTTTGAAAGAGATCTCAGCTTCCAATCCCTATCTAAAGTTCACAAGAATCAATAGGTATTTTTATGTGGTTTTTATGTGGCTATGGGATAGTGGGAATATAATGTCCAATAGAGAGAAGAAGAGGGGTAAAACTCCAACATAGAAAAATCAATGCACATTTTTAAGAAATAAAACATGGAAGGAAATGAAAACACATATTTACAAGGGAATGATTGTGTGAAGAAAGACACAATAGAGGATGAAAATTTAAATGTGATGAGAAGATTAAATATTTACAAACCATAAAACTTCTCCAAATGACAAGAGAATATAATTCAAGTGTTCTTTTTTTATTTTTTTTCTCTTTTTTCGAAAGATGAACCTGGAAAAGCTCTCACACTCATACCCAAACCCATGATTGATCTCCTCACGACACTAATTGTAATAGTTATAACAAGATAAAAGGTTGAGGAAGAGTGGTTTTAGACCTACCCAAGAAACAACCCAAATTTGTTTTATTTATTTATTTTTTATTTTTTTTGAACCCTTGTCAATATCATTTTAAAAATTACATAAATGAATGTACATTACATTCACCAAAACACATTGAATGACAACCTCTCCCCCACACTAAAATGAATTCTTACCCTCAAGCATATGATAACATGGAGAAATCAACAAAGGGTACCCAAAATTATATCAATCCCCCCCACACTTAAATTTCAAAATAAAATACTCAATGAAAATCTTTGTTGATATAGGGTGGGAAAAAGTATTGGGCTTATAATGTGGCTATCAAAGGAAAGGTTTTAATAGGCTCGAAGGTACTTTCAAAAGGAGAATTAATGTAAGGGAAATTGGAGGATATTTGGATATTGTGATTCTAATGTGGTTAAGAAAATGCCTCCATCATATTAATGCACACTAAAGTAGGAAATTCACTTTGACGGTCCACAAACTCAAGACTCATAAATGGGGGTGAAAACACACATTTTCAAAAGATGGCTATAGGTAGCCTTGGCATGAAATCCAATGTTGGTTCTCATGGTTGGGGAAAAGCATTTTCCAAATCATCAATTGAACATTAAAAATGTATTATTCTTGACACAAAATTCTTTATCCAAATATATGATGAATGCACAAAATATTTGAGATGAAACCATGTCTTATGACTCCCCAAAATGGTGGCAAAAAATTTAAAAATTGAAGGTGAGTAAGTATGACTCTTTTGGTTTTTGTTTTACATTTTTTTTATTTTTTTTAGTTTTTTTGTGTTCTTTAAAATAAACACCCAAAGAAAAGAGAAAGAGAAAAATAAAGGGTTTGATGAATAAATTGGTAAAAAAATGAAATAGATTGGAAAAAGAATAAATAGTGAGAGACAAGAAGAGATAGAGAGAGTTAAAGGGAAATAGGTGCCCCCTGGTATGGATTTTGCGGGTCGCCATCTTCATCTAGTAGTGGGTCGACTGAAGAAGTTGGGGATCTAGTGGAAGTCGATGTTGATCCAAAAATGTGCATCCTATCATGGTGATTCTTTAACCGATGTCCATTAACCGTGAATGTCTTTTTGGAAGAGGGATATTCGACTTGCACTGCACCAAAGGGGTAAACATTAATAATAACAAAATGAACTTCCCAACAAGAATTAATCTTACCTTGGTGAAGATGAAATCAGGAATTGAAGACCATTACCTTTTCACCTTCATGAAATACCTTTCTCAGGATGTTTTTATCATGGAGTGCCTTGGATTTTTCTTTGTATAGATTATAATTCTCATAAGAATCAAGTAGAAGCTCCTCTAGTTCAGCCAATTGTAACAATCTTTCTTCCCCAGATTTTTCACAATCAAAACTATAGGTTTTCATATCCCCAAAAGACTTATGTTGGATTTTAACTGGTAGATGACATGCTTTACTAAAAACTAGCCTAAAAGGAGACATCCCAATGGGTGTTTCATAGGTAGTTCGATAAGACCAAAGTGTTTCACCATGTCTTTCAGGCCTATCTTTTCTGGTGGGTTTTACAATTCTCTCAAGCTCTCTTTTCACTTTAGTATTAGAAAGACCAGCCTTTCATTTTTTTGGAGGTGATATGAAGTTGAAGTTTTATGTACAACCCCATTCTTTTTCAAAAGAGCTTCCATGGTTTTATTACAAAAATGGGTTCCTAGGTCACTTATAAAGGCACACGGTGTGCCAAATATTTGGAAGATGTGTGTCTTTAGGAACTCACTACCAGTATATGAATCATCCTTTCTAGTGGGATTGTCCTTGACCCACCTAGAAACATAATAAACAACAAGTAGAATGTAAGAAAATTAATTGTAAGGGGGAATTGTCCCATGAAATCAATACCCCAAACATCGAAGATCTCAATGAAAATTAAAGGCTTTTGGGGAATTTCATTTCTCTTAGAAATTTTTCCAAACTTTTGGAAAGTGGGACATGATTGATAGAACTCATGTGAGTCCTTGAAGAGTGATGGCCAGTATAATCCATAATCTAGGCCCTTTCGGAAGGTCTTTTGTGGTCCAAAGTGGCCACCACGAGGCGTTGAGTGACAGAGTTCTAATATGGATGAATGTTCATTTTCATTAACACATCTCCTTATTACCATGTCAGCCCCAGTTTTCCAAAGTTTATTTTCTTCCCAAAAATAGTATTTTGAATCACTTTTCAACTTCATTTTTTTTCTTTTGATAAAATTTCGGGAAAAACACCAGAAACCAAGTAATTTATAATTGGGGCATACCATGGTATTTTCTTATGGAGAGATGAAAGGTGGTTAGTGGGGAATTCATGATCAATGATTTCAGAATGAGAAGAATTAGAAAATCTACTCAAGTGATCAGCCAGAGGGTTTTCTTTTCATGGTCTATAATTGATTTCAAGGTCAAACTCTTAGAGAATTAGGATCCATCTCATTAGCCTTGGTTTGGAATCACTTTTATTGAGTACGGACTTTATAGTAGAATGGTCTGTGACGATGATGATTTTGGAACCTAAGAGATAAGGATAGAATTTATCTAAGGCAAAAACCACTGCTAAATGTTTCTTTTCAGTGACAGTGTATTGAGATTGAGTTTCATCCAATGTTTTTGAGGAATAATAGATGACATGAAGAATCTTTTCTCTTCTTTGACCAAGAACAGCCCCAACGTCTCTATCAGAAGCATCACACATCAACATAAAGGGTAAGGACCAATATGGGGATTGGATTATTGGGGAGGATGTAAGAGAAATTTTGAGTTCGATGAAGGCTTTCTTGAAAACCTCATGGAAATGGAAAGTGACATCATTTTGGAGCAATCGAGTGAGTGGGAGGGAAATTTTACTGATGTTATGGATGAATCTCCCATACAAACTGGCATGACCGAGGAATAAACAGATACATCGAACATAAGTGGTTTCAGGAAGTGATTGGATCACTTCAATTTTTGCAGCATCAACTTCAATACCATCTTTTGAAACTATGTTCCCTAGAACAATCCCATTTTTAACCATGAAGTGACATTTTTCAAAATTTAACACAAGGTTACACTTGACACACTTTTTATGGACTAGAGAGAGTGAATCCAAGAAAGATTCAAATGACTCACCATAATTGGTAAAGTATTCTATGATGACTTCAAGGCAGTCTTTAATGAATTCTGAAAAGATACTCTTCATACACCTTGGTAATGTTTTAGGAGTGTTGAAAAGGCCAAAAGGCATTCTCTTATATTCATATATTCCAAAGGGTCAAGTGAAGGTAGTCTTTTCTTGGTCATGAGGTGCGATTGGGATATGGAAGTAGTCGGTGTATCCATCAAGAAACCAATAGTGTGACTTTCTAGCTAATCATTCCAGCATTTGATCAAGGAATGGAAGAGGTTAGTGATCTTTTATTGTTTCAAAAATCAATTTCATATAGTCGATGCACACACGCCATTTGTTCTTAACTCGAGTTGTGACTACCTATGCATGTTCATTTGTGACAACAGTTATCCCACCATTCATAGGTACAACATGAATTGGACTAACCCATTCACTATCAGAAATTTTTTAGATAATACCAGCTTGAAAAGGATTGGTGATCTCTTCTCTAACTACATCAAGTATTACTGAATTGAGTCTTCTTTGTGGTTGTCAAATTGGTTTGGATGACTCCTCAAGATGGATGTGATGCATGCAAAGGGAAAGGTTGATTCCTGGTTTTTCATCTCGAGTCCGTCGTAAGGCCTTTTTGTTTTCCTCTAACACTTGAACCAGTTTGGACTCCTCAGTTTCGGTAAGTGAAGAAGAGATAATGGCAGGATAAGAGTGACCATGGAAAAGAAATTCATATTTTAGGTGTTCAGGTAGAGGTTTCAGATCAGTATCATCTTTCATTTATGGGTTAGAAAACTCAAGAATGGAGGAAGGGACTTCGGTTACTTCAGATTCATTCATATTAGTACTGTCCAAGGTGGAGCAGTAGAGATCATAGTTGATGTGGGATTCAAGAGAGTTTTCGAGTTCCTCTAGATTGATGGAGTCTATGAATGAGAGGTCCACATCAACTTTACCATTTATGACTTGGTTAATCATGGTGAAGATTTCACAAGATCCTCTGTCATTATAACGTAAAGAACATGATGGATTTTGGTTCTATTGAATCTTAGATGAGTCCTCAAAATCATGGATTGAGAATGCAGAGTGATCCTCAGATGGGTATCTCATGGCTTGAAAAATACTGAACTTGACCAGTTGGTCATTGAATTCCATTAATAAGATGCATGAATAAATATCAATCTTGGTTCTCGTAGTCATGAGGAATTGTCTTCCGAGAATTAGGGGAGATCTAGAAGAGTTCATCTCACCTTCCATGTCAATGACATAGAAATCAAGAGGGAATAAAAGATCATTGACTCGGACAAGGACATCCTCAATTATACCCTCAGGACTAGCAGTACTACGATTGGCTAACTGAATGACAACACCTCTTAGATGTAAGGGACCTAGAACAAGGTTGGAGAAGATGGATGTGGGTATGAAATTAATTAAGGATCCTATGTCTATGAGTGCATTATCGATGTTCTAACTTCCAATTTGGCATGGAACCGTAATGGTCCTCGGATCTTTGCATTTTATGGGAATAGACTGCTGGGTGGAAACATTTTCAATGGTCCTAAGTTGCCTCTTGTGGGTGAAAAATTCCTTAATAAACTTGTCATGCTTAGGAATTTGTTTGATGGAATCTAAGAGAGGAATGTTGACTTCAACAAGTACATGTAGAGAATTTCAGGATCGGGTTCAAAGGACTTATTTGGCTTAGAAACTGCTTGAGGTAAATGAATTGGGTTACGAAGTGAAATTGAAAGAGGTGAGGGAATGGTTTCAGGTTCCTTTTCAAATTTCTATTTCTTTTCATTTTATAATTCAACATTTAAAGGTGGTTTATATGACTTTTCTTGAGGTATAACAATTTTCTTTCCTGATCTAAGTGCAATTTCACTTACATTACCCTTGGGGTTGGGTAATGGTTGAGCTGGATGTTGGGAAGAATTCGATGGTTGCTGCTGACTAAGGTGTGATGCAAGTTGACAAATTTGGGTTTCAATGTTCTTGAGGATGGAATGGGTGAAGGAGTAAAGATCTTCCACTGCACTTTCCCATGGTTGCTTGGAAGAAGAGGCTTTTCCTAGATTGGGATCACCTATATTTTTGTTCTTGGGAAATCGATTATATTGGTTTTGGAATTGGGAAGGCTCACTAGGATAATGGAATCTAGGAGGAGGATTATTTGTTTGAGGTTGAGGTATAAAAAGATATGGTTGTTGGAAATTACCAACTCCTTGACCATATTGAAACTGGTTTAGGTTTTGAGGAGGGTTTTGAGGGGGATGATAGATGGGATTACCATACCTCAGGCCTTGGTTATAGGAAGAAGAGAAGGGCTTAGAGTGAGGTTGGTTGAAGTTTCAAATAAACTGACCTGATAGTTGAGGGTTGGTGTTCCACTGAGCATATGATGCATTGAGCTCTATTGGTCTAGATGAATCAGATTAATCCTCTTGAAGTTGTGGACATGTGTCAGTTGGATGAGATGAAGAGTTACAGATTTCATAGTTATTGACCTTTCCAGAAAAAATTGTTTGCGGAGAAGCTGAGGAAGGGGATTTAGTAGCCACAACTAGTTGTCACACATGACCTGTAAGTTCACTCACCACTGGGTCATCTTGTTCGGCTCAATTGATTGATTATCTAGGGCTTGTTTTACTTGAGCATGTGCTCGAGTATGGAATTGTAGTGTGGTTGAAGCCATGTTACTTAAGAGATCTCTTGAAACTGCGGGAGTTTTATCAACAAGAGCACCACCACTTGCAGCGTCAATGAGAGTTCTCTCCATAACCAATAACCCCTCATAAAAGTATTGCATAAAGAGTTTATCATGGATTTGGTGGTGTGGGTAGGTTGCAACAAGTGTTTTGAACCTCTCCCATTATTCATGGAGTGATTCACTTGGGAACTGATGGATACCACATATTTCCTTTTGGATAGAAATAGTACGAGAAGCAGGAAAGAATTTTTCTAATAAGAGTCACCTCATGTCATTCCATGTGGTTAAAGAACCAGGAAGTAGGTAGTAAAGCCATGACATAGAAATGTCAGCAAGGGAGAAAGGGAATGCTCGATGTTTGATTTGTTCCTCAGAAACCCCTTGAGGCTTCATAGTAGAGCACACCAATTGGAACTCTTCAAGGTGAAGATGTGGATCCTCACTGGCTAGCATATGGAAATGAGGGATAAGATGAATCAAACCCGATTTGATTTCAAAAGTCATCCTCTATATTTGGATATTTAATACCAATAGGTTGGTAATTCATATCAGGGGCAGAAAAATCATTAATTGTTTGTTCTCTAAGATTGGCCTTATCTAATTCAATTGGTTGGACAAGGACGGATTCTTGAATTATTTGATTTTCTCTTATGTTCCACCTAAGTTGGCGAAGTGTTCGCTCATTTTGTGGGTCAAAAAAATCCGAAGGATTTTTTGGGAGGTTATGGGGCATTCAAAGAGATGTTGGATGGAAAATTAAGACGAGGTTTTCTTTGTGTTTTTTAATCAAATTTGTATGTAAATTTTCTTTTTTTTCTTTTTTTTACAATAACCAGAAACTAATGACAACTTAAAGAACCATCCCTAGAAACAGATCCATTTGAAATGTTAGGCTGATTGTCGCCTATCGACCGATCAAAGTTCCAATAGTATACTAATGTGTATAGCAGCACTTGGGTCAAATCCTCGGCGATGATAATTTTTAATAGTCGTTTGTTTTTCATTGATTGTATTCTGATAGGGGGGTTTTTGTAGATCTTAATTGAAATGATTAATTGATTATGATTGATTTAGAAAATTGATAATGATTGGGGTGAGTTCATCATTAGGTAGTTAAGCTTCTGAAATCATTGAGCCTTTCTTTATATTATATTAAATTAACACCGAATTCACAAAATAATGTTGATTATAATTCCTAAGTGTTGAGGCTTTAATTTAAGAATTAACTTAACTCAAGGTTCTAATATCAATCAAATATTGTTTATGGTGGCATATTTATGGATCCATTAATCCATGGAAGCCACATGTTAAACACAACAAGTCATTAATCCATGACATGTTAATTCAAAGAATATTCATCGAGAAAAAACTCTCAATCACTTAACATCCCTAAATTTTGAATCACCCGAATAATATATTTACTCATCCATTTGGGTGTTCAATAATATGGTTATAATTATTATGATGATAAATTAAGAAGAGAATAAAAAGAAAGGGATAAGAAAAGAGTGGTGCGTCGACACACACACACGAACAATGATGATAATTAAAAACAAACTTTTGATTGAATGAGGAAACAAAAGAAGGGAAGAGAATTCAACTGTATTTAAACTATTTTAAGAAAATTAATATTAAAATACATAAGATGGATGAGAATAAGAGATATTGAAGAATAAAATTTCATTAAAATAGAATTAAAAAACACAAACATACCAGATTACAAACGAAGAACAAAACAAAAGTGAAAGGAAACAAAGAGAGGAGAAAGGGTATCTCAAGTGAAAAAATTAGTATGGAAGGTCATACCAAGACTTTTTTCATGGATTTGGTCGTGCCAATATGTGATCCTATCTTCTTAAATGCCAAACCTTATGAAGAAGAGTAGGGGGATGTATTTTTAGCCCAAAGAATTGGACTATTTGCATTCCCAATCCATCCCTCCAATTGGCTCGACGATTCGAACACCCTAACATCATCACCTAGAGTTCTATCATTCTTAAAAGTTGTAGATAATAATGTACCCAGACCTCTCTCAAAGTTTGGAGTCATTTTGACCTATGGAGCCAATGTTATGGCTGGTTGATTAATAAATTTTAATCCATCAATTTCAATCCAATATTTTTGGTGTCCAAAATGTGAAAGTATTTTTGAAAAGTAAGATGCCTTAAAAGCTGAATTATTTCTTCAAAAAAGTATGAATCATATATCTCCTCTTTCACACTGCCAAAGCTCAGCTCTATTTGATGATTAAATCATGAGATATGTCATGAACAATATCTGGATGTTAATTCCCGGCCAGAATGGTGGGCTGATCTTTAAGGCATTATTTGGGCCCATTTTTCTTTTATTGGGAACTTCAAATTTTTATCCAAGATTACTTAGAATAATCGAGAACAAATTTCAGAGTTTCATAAAATTTTTTCTTTGGGATTTAGACCAGTAACTCAATCATCATTTATGGTCCAATTTCATCACAAATTCATTGGGTCTTCTAGTGTTGACTATATGAGACTTCAAATGTTAGAATTGGACCATGATTCGTTCTACTGATATGTGAGAAATTGAATAATTAATCCTAAAAAACAAGAATCACACAATTTTAATCTGTAGGGTGAGAGTTATAAATAAAATAGTAAACTGACTCAATTGGAGTACATCTAAAAATGCTAAAAAATTATACATTGTATTTAAACATTAATATTTCCCACAAATTATGCACATTTCATATAAAATAAGTAAAGGGATTATATAATAAGTCATGAAAATATTATAATATCAACTACCTAACACTTAGTCTTGTGAATTTCCTCATGTGAAACAAATATAAAAAATAACAAAATCATTTTCACTCACCAACAAATATTAAAAGTTTGTTTTCTCCAATTAGAAGAGATTTAGACTATTTCACTCATCCATTTTGAATTCCACCAAAAGTTGTTATAGAAACAATGTTCCAAAACTAATTCATTTTTTCATGCTCAAATTTATAAATAGAAAATGTGGACACTCAAAACTCACACCACTCAAGATGATAAAATTCATTTGTGGAGGTTTACTCTTTCACCAACCAAAAGTGAAAATCTTAAAGTTTGAAAGAGCTCTTAGCTTCCAATCCCTATAAAAAGTGCACAAAAATCAAGAAGCCTTTTTAAGGGTTTTTTTTATTGTTTTGGGATAGTGGGAATATAATGTCCAAGAGAGATTAGAAGAGGGGTAAAACACCAACATAGAAAAAGAAATGCACATTTTTTTTGAAATGAAACATGGAAGGAAATGAAAACACATATTTACAAGGGAATGATTGTGTGAATAAAGACATAATAGAGGACGAAAATTTGAAGGGGATGAGATGATGAAATATTTACAATCCACAAAACTTCTCCCAATGATATAAGAATATATTGCAAGTGTTTTTTTATTTTTTTTCTCTTTTTTCGAAAGTTGAACTTTGAAAAGATCTCACACTCATATCCCAACCCATGATTGATCTCCTAAAGATACAAATTTTAATAGTTATAACAATATCAAAGTTTTAGGAAGAGTGATTTTTGACCTACCTAATAAACAAACCATTTTTTTATTTTTATTTTCTTTTGAACACTTGTCAATAACATTTACAAAATTACATAAATGAAAGTACATTACATTCCCCAAAACACATTGAATGAAAAACTCTCTGCTACACTGAAATGGATGCTTTCCCCCAAGAATATGATAACATGGTGAAATCAAAAAAGGGTACCCAAAATGAAATCCATCCCCCCACACTTAAATTTCAAAAAAGAAATTATGCAATGAAAATCCATGTTGATATTGCGTTGGAAAAGGTATTGGGCTTGTAATGTGGATATCAAAGAAAAGGTTTTAATAGGCTCAAAGGGGATTTCAAAAGGAGGATTAATGTAAGGGAAATGGGAGGCTACTTGGCTATTTTGATTCTCTTGTGGTTCATAAAATGCCTCTATAATATTAATGCACACTAAAGTAATAAATTCAGCTCGAAGGTCCACTAACTCAAGACTCACAAATGGGGTTGAAAACACACATTTTGAAAAGATATCAATAGGTAGCCTTGGCATTAAATCCAGTGTTGGTTCTCATGGTTGGGGACAAGCATTTTCCAAATAAATAATTGAGAATTCAAAATGTATTATTCTTGAAACAAAATTATTTAGCCAAATATATGATGAAAACAAAACATATTTGAGATAACACCATGTCTTTTGACTCCCCAAAATGGAGGGACAAAATTTGATAATTGAAGGTGAGTAAGTATGACTCTTTTGGTTTTTTTTACATTTTTTTATTTTTTTTAGTTTTTTTAGTGTTCTTTAAAATATACACCCACACAAAAGAGAAAGAGAAAAAGAAAGGGTTTGATGAAGAAATTGGTAAAAAAATGAAATAGATATGAAAAAGAAAAAAGATTTGAGATAGGAAGAGATAGAGAGAGTTAAACGGAAAGACGTGCCCCATGGTATGGATTTGGCGGGTCACCATCTTCATCTAGTAGTGGTTCGACTACAAAAGTTGGGGATCTAGTGGAAGTTGATGTTAATCCAGGAATGTACGTCCTATCATGGTGATTCTTTAACTGATGTCCATTAAATGTGAATGTCCTTTTGGAAGAGGGGTCTTGGACATGCACTACACCAAATGGATAAACATTAGTAACAACAAAAGGGCATTCCCAACGAGAATTATGCTTACCTGGGTGAAGATGAAATTGAGAATTGAAGAGAATTACCATTTCACCTTCATGAAATTCCTTTCTAAAGATGTGTTTATCATGGAGTGCCTTGTATTTTTCTTTGTAGATATTAGAATTCTCATAAGAATCAAGTCGAAGCTCCTCTTGTTCAGCCAATTGCAACAATCTTTCTTCACCATATTTTTTACAATAAAAATACAGGTTTTCACAGCCCAAAAATACTTATGTTGGATTTCTACTAGTAGATGACATGATTTACCAAAAACTTTCCTAAAAGGAGAAATCCCAATGGGTGTTTTATAGGCAGTTCGAAAAGCCCAAAGTGCTTCTCCATGTCTTTCTGGCCAGTCTTTTCTGGTGGATTTTACAATTCCCTCAAGCACTCATTTTTCTTCTCTCTTAGAAAGCTCAATCATTCCATTTGTTTGGGGGTGATATGCAGTTGATGTTTTATGTACAACCTCATTCTTTTTCAAAAGATATTCCATTGTTTTATTACAAAAATGGGTTCCTAAGTCACTTATTAAGGCATGAGGTCTGCCGAATCATTGAAAGATGTGTGTCTTTAGGAACTCACTAACAGTATGTGAATCATCCTTTCTAGTGGGTTTGGCCTCGACCCACCTAGAAACATAATCAACTGCACGAATAATGTATGAAAATCCATTGGAAGGGGGGAATGGTACCATGAAATCGATACCCCAAACATCGATGATCTCGTATAAAATTAAAGGGTTTTGGGGAATTTCATTTCTCTTGGAAATTGTGCCAATATTTTGGCAAATGGGACATTATTGACAGAACTCATGTGAGTCCATGAAGAGTTATGGCGAGAAGAATCCAGTGTCTAGGACCTTCGGGAGGTCCTTTTTGGTCCAAAGTGGCCACCACCAGGCTTTGAGTGACAGAATTCTAATATGGATGGATGTTCATTTTCATCGACATATCTCTTTATTACCATGTCAGCCCCAGTTTTCCAAAGTTTATTTTCATCCAAAAAAATAGTATTTTGAATCACTTTTCAACTTAATTTTTCTTTCTTTCGAAAAAATTTCAAGAAAATCTCCAGAAACCAAGTAATTTACAATTGGGGAATACCATGGTATTTTTTGAGTGAGATATGAAAGGTGCTCAGTCAGGAATTCAAGATCAATGAATTCATAATGAGAAGAATTAGAAACTCTACTCAAGTGATCAGCCACATGGTTCTCTTTTCCTGGTCTATCTTTGATTTCAAGGTCAAACTCTTGGAGCATTAGGATCCATCTTATTAGCCTCGGTTTGGAATCATTTTTCTGGAGTAAGAACTTTATATCAGAATGGTCTGTGAATATGATGATTTTGGCACCTAAGAGATAAGGTTGGAATTTATCTAAGACAGAAACCACTGCTAAAAGTTTCTTTTCAATGACAGTGCTGTGAGATTGAGATTCATTCAATGTTTTTGAGGAATAATAGATGACATGAGGAATGTTTTCTCTTCTTTGACCAAGAACAGCCCCAATGGATATATCAGAAGCATCGTACATCAACTCAAAGTGTAAGGAGTAATCTGGGGGTTGGATTATTGGGGCAGATGCAAGAGAAGTTTTGAGTTCAATGAAGGCTCTCTTTAAAACCATATCGGAATGGAGAGTGAAATCATTTTGTAGAAATCGAGTGAGTGGGAGGGAAATTTTACTGATGTTATGGATGAATCGCTGATAGAAACTGGCATGACTAAGGAATGAATGGATGTCTCAAACAGAAGTGGGATCAGGAAGTGATTGGATCACTTAAATTTGGGCAAGATCAACTTCAATTCCATCTTTTGAAACTGTGTGCCGTAGAACAATCCCATTTGAAACCATGAAGTGGCATTTTTCAAAATTTAACACATGGTTACACTTCACACGCTATTGAAGGACTGAAGAGTGTGAATTCAAGAAAGATTCAAATTAATCACCATAAATGGTAAAGTCATCCATGAAGACTTCCATGAAATTTTTATTTAATTTGGAAAAGATACATGTCATACACCTCTGGAATGTTGCAGCAGTATTACAAAGGCCAAAAGTCATTCTTCTACATGCACATGTTCCAAACGGGAAAGTGAAAGTAGTCTTTTTTTGGTCCTATGATGGGATTTGGATTTGGAAGTAGCCGATGTATCCATCAAGAAATCAATAGTGTGACTTTCCTGCTAATAATTCCAGTATTTGATCAAGGAATGAAAGAGGGTAGTGATCTTTTCTTATTTCAACATTCAATTTCCTATAGTCGATACACACACACCATTTTTTCTTCACTCGAGTTGTGACTTCCTCTCCATGTTCATTTGTGACAATAGTTATCCAAACCTTTTTAGGTACAAATTTAATCGGACTAACCCATTCACTATCATAAATTGGGTAGATAAAACCAGCTTGAAGAAGCTTGGTGATATCTTCCCTAACTACCTCAAGTATAAGTGGATTGAGTCTTCATTGTGGTTGTATAATTGGTTTGGTTGACTCCTCAAGATGGATTTGATGCATGAAAAGGGCAGGGTTGATTCCTGGTATTTCATCTAGGGTCTACCCTAAGGCCTTTTTGTTTTCCTCTAACACTTGAACCAGTTTGGACTCCTTAGTCTCGATAAGTGACGAAGAGATAATGACAGGATAAGAGTGATCATGGAAAAGGAATGAATGTTTTAGTTGTTTAGGTAGAGCTTTCAGATCAGTATCATATTTAATTTGTGGGATAGAAAACTCAAGAATGGATGAAGGTACTTAAGTTTCTTCAGATTAATTCTTCTTAATACTATCCATGGTGGAGAAGTAGAGATCATAGTTGATGTGGGATTCAAGAGAGTTTTCAAGTTCTTCTAGATTGATGGAGTCTATGAATTAGAGGTCCACATCAACTTCACCATTTTTAATTTGGTTAATCATTGTACAGATTTCACAAGATCCCTTGTCATTATAACATGAAGAACATTGTGGATTGGGGTTCGATTAAATCTTAGATGCGTCCTCAAAATCATGGATTGAGAATGCAGAGTGATCCTCAGATAGGTATCGCATGGCTTGGAAAATGATGAACTTGACCAGTTGGTCACCGAATTCCATGGATAAGATACCTGAATGGACATCAATCTTGGTTTTTTCAGTCATGAGGAATGGTCTTCCTATAATTAGGAGAGATTGAGAATATTCTGTCTCACCTTCCATGTCAAGGACATAGAAATCAATAGGGAAGATAAGATCATTGACTCAGACAAAGGACATCCTCAATTATACCCTCAGGACAAGCAATACTTCGATTGGATAACTGAATGAAAACACCCGTTGGATGTAAGGGTCCTAGAACAAGGTTGGAGAAGATGGATTTGGGCATGACATTGATTGAGGATCCTATGTTTATGAGTGCATCATCGAAGTTGGAACTTCCAATTTGGCATGGAACTGTAAAGGTCCTTAGATCTTTGCACATTATGGGAATAGACAGCTGAGTGGAAACATTTTCAAAGGTCCTATGTTTCCTCTTGTGGGTGCAAAATTCCTTAAGAAACTTGGCATACTTAGGAGTTTTTTTGATGGAATCTAAGAGAGGAATATTGACTTCAACACATCTAAACATGTCGAGAATTTCAGGATCGGGTTCAAAGGACTTCTTTTTCATAGTAACGGATTTATGAAAAGGAATTGGGTTCCTAAGTGGAACTGATGGAGGTGGGGGAATGTTTTCAGGTTCCTTTTCAAGATTTTTTTTCTTTTCATTTTCAAGGTCAACATTTAAAGGTTATTAATATGACTTATCTTGAGGTATAACAATTTTCTTTCTTGATCTAAGTGAAATTTCACTTACATTACCCTTGGGGTTGGGTAATGGTTGAGCTGGGTGTTGGGATGAATTGGATGGTTGCTGCTGACTAAGGTGGAATGCAAGTTTACCAATTTGGGTTTTAATGTTCTTGAGGCTGGAATGGGCGAAGGAGGCAAGATCTTCCACTGCACTTTCCCATTGATTCTTGAAAGAAGAGGCTTGTCATGGATTGTGATTACCTGGATATTGGTTCTTGGGAAATCGATTGTATTGGTTTTGGAATTAGGAAGGCTCACTAGGATAATGGAATCTAGGAGAAGGATTATTCCTGTGAGGTTGAGGAATAAAAGGATAAGGTTGTTGGAAATTACCAACACCTTGACCATATTGAAACTGGTTTGGGTTTTGAGGAGGTAATTGAGGTGGATTAGAGATGGGATTACCATACCTCAGGCCTTGATTATAGGAAGAAGAGAAGGGCTTAGAGTGAGGCCGGTTGAAGTTTCTAACTAACTGACCTGATAGTTGAGGGTTGGTGTTCCGATGAGCAGGTGCTTTATTGATCTACATTGGTCCAGATGAATTAGTTTGATCCTCTTGAAGTTGTGGACATGTGTCAGTTGGATGAGATGAAGAGTTGTAGATTCCACAATTTTTGACAGGTCCAGGAAACATTGATTGCAGAAAATATGATGTTGGGGATTTGGTAGCCATAACTAGTTGTCTCACAAAACTTGTAAGTTCACTCATCCACTCGGTCATCTTTTTTGGATCAATTGATTGATTATCTTGGGATTGTTTGACTTGATCATGTTCTCGAGTATGGATTTTTTGTGTGTTTACAGCCATGTTACATATGATATATCTTGCAGCTGTGGGAGTTTTATCAAGAAGAGAACCACCACTTGCGACATCAATTAGAGTTCTCTCCGTAGACAACATCCCATCATAGAAGTATTGGATCAAGTGTTGATGAAGGATTTGGTGGTGTGGGAAGGTTGAAACAATCTTTTTGAACCTATCACAGTATTCATTGAGTGATTCACTTGGGCACTGACAGATACAATTTATTTCCTTTCGGATGGAAGCAGTACAAGAAGCAAGAAAGAATTTCTCTATGAAGAGTCGCTTCATGTCATTCCATGTGGTTATGGAACCAGGAGGTAGGTAATAAAGCCATGACTTAACAGTGTCATCTAGGGAGAAATGGAATGCTCGAAGTTTGATTTGTTTCTCAGAAACCCCTTGAGGTTTCATAGTAGAGCCCACAACATGGAACTCTTTAAGGTAAAGATGTGGATCCTCACCGGCTAGCCCATGGAAATGAGGGAGAAGATGAATCAATCCCTATTTGAGTTCAAAGTCAGCCTCTATGTTTGTATATTTAATACCAAGAGTTTGGTAATTCATATTATGGGAAACAAGTTCTTTAAGTGTTTGTTCCCTAGGATTGGCCATATCTAATTCAATTGGTTGGACAAGGACTGGTTGTTGAATTATTTGATTTTCTATTATTTGGCTCCTAATTTGGCGAAGTGTTCACTCAATTTCAGGTTCAAACAAATCTAAGGGCTTTTTTGGGGGGCTACGGGGAATTTAGAGAGGTGTTGGAAGGAAAAGGAAGATGAGTTTTTCTTTGTGGTTTTTAATCAATTTTTTTTAAATTCTATTTTTTCCTTTTTTTACAATAACCAGAAACCAATGACTACATAAAGCACCATCCTCGGAAATGGATCCATTTAAAAGGCTAGTATGATTGTCGCCTATCGACCGGTCAAAGTTCTGATGCTCTGCTAATGTGTATAGCAGCACTCAAGTCGAATCCTCGGCGATGACACTTTTTAATAGTCGTTTGTTTTTAGTTGATTGTATTTTGATTGGGTGTTTTTTTTCAGAGCTTAATTTTAATGATTTAATGATTATGATTGATTTAAAAAAATGAACAATATTGGGGTGAGTTCATCATTAGGTATTTAAGATTCTGAAATCATTGAGCCTTGCTTTATATTGCATTAAATTAACACCCACTTCACAAGATAACGTTGGTTAGAATTCCTAACTAATAAAGATTTAATCCAAGACATAACTTAACTTAAGGTTGTAATCTCAATCAGATCTTGTTTATGGTGGTATATTTATGGTTCCAATAATCCATGGAAACCACACGTTAAACAAAACAAGTCATTAATCCATGACATGTTAATTCCAACACACACAATGTTAATTCAAAGAATATTAATTGAGAAAATACTCTCAATCACTTAACATTCCTAAATTTTGACTCACCCAAATAATAGATTCACTCTTCCATTTGGGTGTTTAATAATCTGGTTATAATGATTATGAAGATAAATTAAGAAGAGAATAAAAAGAAAGGAATAAGAAAAGAGTGGTGCGTAGACACACACACACATGATCAATGATGATAATTAAAAACGAACTTTCGATTGAATTGGGAAGCAAAAGAAGGGTAGGGGATTCAATTGTATTTAAACTATTTTAAGAACATTAATATTAAACTACATAAGGTTGATAATAATAATAGATATTTAAGAAGAAACTTTCATTAAAATAGAATTACAAAACACAAACTTACAAGATTACAAACGACGAAAAACAAAAAAGTGAAAGGAATCAAAGAGAGGATAAAGGGTATCTCAAGTAAAAACATGAGTATGGACGGTCCTCCCAAGACTTTGTAAAGGCTTTGGTCATGCTAATATCTGATCATCTTCTCTGAAACTCAAACCCTTATGAAGGAGATGGGGGATTCCTTTATAGCCCAAGGAAGTGGACTATTTGCATTCCCAATCTGTCCCTCCACATGGCTCAATGATTTGAACACCCTGACTGATGAATCTCGATATATCTGCTTCTTCAAAATTGTATTAAATAATGTTTTCCGACCTCTCTCAAAATTTGGAGTCATTGGGACCTATGGGGCCAATGTTATGTCCAGTTGATTAAACAATTTTAATCTTTCCATTTCAATCCAATCTTTTTGAAGTCCAAATTGTGAAAGGGGTTTTTTAATAGGAAGATACCTTCAAAGAATAATTATTTCTTCAATGAAGTCGGCTTTCTATATCGCCTCTTTCACATTGAAAAATCTCAGCTCTATTTGATGAATAAATCATGAGATATGTCCTGAATTGTGTACGGATTGTAATTCCCAGCCAGAATGGTGGGCTGGATTCAAGGCATTATCTGGGCCCCTTTTTCTTGTATTTTTACCTTAAATTTTTTTTCCATTATTCCTTTTGATAATCTAGAACATTTGTTAGATTTTCAAAAAAATTTGGGAATTGGGATTTAGTCCAGTAACTCAATCATAATTGATGGTCCAGTTTCATCGCAAATTCATTGGGTCTTCTTGTGTTGACTATAGGATCCTTAAAATGTTAGAATGGGTCCATGATTGGTTCTAATGATATGTCAGAAATTGAATATGGAATCCTAAAAAACAAAAACCACACAATATGAATCTTTAGGGTGAGTGTTATAAATAAAATATTAAACTGACTCAATTGGACTACTTCTAAAAATGCTCTAAAGTTATACTTAGTATTAAAACATTAATATTTCACAAAAAATTATGAACATTTCATATAAAATAAGTAAAGGGAGTATATAATAATTCATTAAAATATTAATAACATAAAAGGTACAGGATTATATTTGTGAGTCATATAATGAAATGAAGGTATCATGAATTCGATATCCAATAAATAATTTTTTGAAACATTAAATTTTTCCCAATATGATTGTTTTTTCTCACTCTATGATTTATGGTTTTAAATAATGAATGGAATTAGAGGAACTAGTTCAATTATGAATGTGATATATAATGGGTTGACAAAAAACCAAATGTGATGATGATGGGTGTTAAATATATTGATATTATTACTAACTAATTTTCATTATATATAATTAACAACAAGAACCTTAACATACTCTTAGACACACAAAAGAAGATAAGGATCATGTTCATTGAGAGTTCAAGTGGTGGAGGCCTTGGAGGAAAGATGATTTAGTTTCCAATATTTTGAGAGTGTGGGAACAAGCATTCTAGGTAATGTCTCAACAGAATGAGAGGATATTGTATATGTGGATAAAGAAACAAACTATGTTATTTATAATAAAAAATTGAAATTTTAGTTAACATAATGGATGAGAATAATGGTTTCCATAAGGAATAATTAATGGTTTGATATAAATGTTTTGGAATGTATGGGAATCTAAAAATCAATGACCTAGGGGGGAATATCAATAAGAAGATCATCAAGGTGGTACATGTAAATATTTTTTTTACGTTAAAGAGACAACAAATGACATTTAAAAGGAAATAGGTATTAAGGAATAGGATTTTAAAACCTAATAATGTATTATAATGATTAAAGTATTTATGTTTTTGAATTCCTGAATTATGAAATATATATGTAATTTTTTATATATGGTTTAATGTATGTATGTTAAAGAATATATTGAATTGTACTGATGACCTATAAAATTTATTTAAGGGCATATTTATATTTTATGTTAAACACTTTATTAATGGAAGATAACCATTAATATATTCCAAATATTGATAAAAGGTGTTTAAATTTTCTAAATAGATGGTTGATATGGATAATGTAAATTGGATATTATTAATTACCTTAGAACTGATTAATGATTTTATGAAAAAATGTTTTATGTTATCACTGATAGAGTTTACAAATTTTTTGGATATATGGAATATATTAAGTAATCTGTGATTTTATGAGGAAATAAATATGTTTTGAATGCATGTATGTTTTAATTGAGGATTTTTGGTAATTCCAGATATTACAATGTTTTACAAGAATATATGATCAATTTATTCAAAAATTTAGTATGTGAAACTAAGAGAAACTTTATGATATTTAGGGAATTAATGATAAGTTTATTTTGGAAATATAATGACCTTATTTGTAAATTTTTGGATTTCAATTATGATCAGACTTGAAGGAGACTTAAGGTTAAATATTCATTGAACATATTAAGTTTAACTTTTTATATTATAGGATAACACATTCTAAGAATTTTGGTGTTGGTAAATTTTTAGAGTTTGAATAAATGTCATAGGAAACAGATAAAATTTTAATTGATTATGGAAACAAAAATTTGTCATGAATGTTAATTTCATAGTGTAAGAGATTAAGTATAAATTAATCGATGAAAAAGATATTGAATTGTGAATATGATATAAAGGAAATTTGAGATCTAGATTTTTTGGTTCCTTTTAAATTATTGATTGTATCGGGATGATAACATATAGATTAATGCTTCCACTAAGCCCCTCCTAAGTCCACAATGTGTTCTATGTATCTCTCTCGAGGAAGTACAAACTATATCTTTCACATGTACTAAAATCATAGGTCAAACAACTGGAGCATGATCCTTTTTGTAAGGAACAACCAATGAATATTTTTAATTATATAGATAATGGAATATGATTCATTACCACTCAATTGATTAGTGTTTTATATGGAGACCAAGATCTTAAGAAAGCTATACGGGAACATGATGTTTGTAATGAGGTAGAAGTATCCATAGTTGTTTATACCAATGTGATAAATTTTTTAGAGATAAATTCATTTTAATGGGGTGGATTGTAACACCACAAGTTTTTATGAAGTATATATTTTCCAATAAATTTAATGTCTTCAATATATTGCACAACATAGGGATTAAGCCTCATATTTATTATTTAAGTAAGGAAAATACCCATTTTTTTCTGGGTTGAGGGAGACCCATGACATAGATTGAAGGCCTAGTGGAATGCAATCCCTTTTTGGCTCTACGGGCCCTCTAGTGAATAATAATTCTATAGTACCTAGGTTTCTACAGTACTTGCTATAATACCGCATCCACTATAGTTCCCGCTATAGTACATCTGCCACTACAATGTCACCGCTGCTAAAGTTCCTCTGCTGTTGTAGTACTATTAAAGTGCCCTACTATAGTGCTGCTGTAATACTCAATAATTTATTCCCTCTACAAAATAGATACTGGGTCTTTTGGATTCCATGTATTATCCTTTACCACTTGGGTATAGGCTCATTGGCATATATCATGTTATATGCAACACCAAGTTTTAAGGAACCATGAAAAACTATTAATATCATTATTTAGAAGGTATTGTTATTGTATACCTGTTAAAATTTGAGAAATGAATATAAATAAACAAATTTTTAAAATTATTTATAATGGTTAAATATAAAAAAACATAGTAATAAAAATATTTTAACTTATTGTTGAAGTCTTTATATGCTTTGAAAAAACATCTTTCGGGAAAAGTAATTATTGTTGCGATTTATGAAAAAATAATAATTTTTCTTCCAAATTTAGAAAATTTATTTTTAAAAATTAACTGAATATTTTGAATCAACATTTCTTAATTATCTATGGTTGAATTGTTTGGATATTTCTAAAAAAGATTAATTTTTGGATGAATAGTGAAAATACTATTTCTTATTGAAAAATTCATTTTTATTTAAATAATTTTTAAGGATCCATTTTTATAAAAGTATTTAAAAATTAAATTTTGATAAATAATATTATAATTAATAATATATAGTTCTTTGGAATCAATTTCATATTGAATTCTAAAATAGATACTTTATAAACTTTTGAAAATTTTCTATTTAGTAACAATTATTTCGTCACGTTTGCGGGATTAATATTAAGTAAAATTATACCAATTATTTGTTTTGAAATTGATAAAATGGATTTTATATTTGGAATAATCGTAAATAATATTATATAATTAGGTTAAATTAATTAATTTTCATTAATATTAATAAAGATAATAGAAATTAATTAATATCATTTAGGTTAAAACTAAATTTCTGCGTTACATGTCCTTATGCTAAAATTAATTTTCCACATAAAAAATATTTTCATTTAATAAATTTATTATAATATTTGGAATCATTTTATTCAAATTATATAATTATTTTCATTTTAATTTTATTCTTAGAGGATAAATTACCCAGGTAAATAAAAATATTCAATTTACTATGGTGAAAACTAAAATGGTAAACCTAAGTAAACCTAAAGGTTATGGAATAATGTGTTTAAAACATGTGTTTTGGGTATATTTATGTATCAACCATATCATCCCTAAAATAAATTATTTATCAATTTTTTAGGATATTTGGGTGAGAGTGATTTCCCATTATTAAATAGTTTTAGGAATTTGCAAAAATACCACACCTCTTCTATTATAAAATGACACCTCCCCTAACTTATTATCACATATTAAACCCTTTTCCAAGAAAAATTATGAAAAATACATCCCCAACATCCTTTACCATGTTATTGTGCTATTAATAATCCCAAAAATACCAACCCTAAGGTCCTTAATAAGTGATCCAAAGGGGATTTTTCTAAGTGAAGGTAATTTTCTTCACTCAACATTTTTTTTAATTCCTATCTTACCACAAAAATTCATATTATATTAATTTAAATATAATAACAAAATTATCTACAGTATACATAAATGTTATTATTTTTATGTAATAACCAATATCAACATCATATTCTATTAAATTGAAAACGAAATTGTTGATCATGTGTACAACAGACTACCACCTCGTAAAATGAAGAAAATCATTTTCCATCAACATCTCTCATGGATGGATATAATGATGGTATTAAAATATTAGAGTGATATTTATTATATTATTAATCTTTTTGTAACAAGCCAAGATTTCATAGTACATTATTTCTTCAAAGTAATTCAATAACTTTCACTACACGCAACACCGAGTTCTAGCGCCCCATGACTTACCAAACAAGCTGTTCAAAAGCGGTTATGAATAGTATTAACTGAATTTTGAACATTATATAATATTTATAATTTTAGAGTTCATATTATTAGTTTCTTAGACACAATGTAAGAAAAAATACATTATTTCATATAAAAGAAGTATTTTTCAAAAAATGCAATTTTACAGCCATTTAATGGCGAAGCCTTTTTAAATTCAATATTTGAAACTTTTATATATTAAAATTGACTAAATAAACTTCTTCTTTAGAATAGGTACATAATAATTTAGTTTCAATAATGTTTTGATGTTTTTCTGAAAACTTTCATATTTGGGTGAATAGTGTGAATTACTAAATTTTATTTAAAAAAATCTTTTTTAATTGAAATAATTAATATTGATAATTTATGAATTTCAGTGGTTTTAAATTATATTTAGAATATATTTTTACCATTTAATCCAATTTTGTTCATTGGACATAATTTCACATTTAAACCGGTAATAAACAAGTGTCAATCTTTTGATAGTTATTGTTTCTTAAAAACATGCTTTTTTTACAACGAGAATTAATTTTAAATTAATAAATGAAACTTCTATGTTTTTAATTTCGTAAAATATAAATAATTATTTAATTCATAATATCAATATTATCTTAGGGTAATTTTTTGGTATTTTTTTGAAAACATTCAATTTTTGATGAATAGTGAAAAACACTGAGTTACTGTTTAAAACCAGATTTTTATTTTAATAATTATTTATATTATTTAAATTTATTTCAGGTCCAAATAGATACATAATACCTATATAAATTCAATTTAATTAATTGGAGTCAGTTTATAATAATTTTAGATACATAAAAAGTTTATTGAACTTTTTCACCATCTTTTACCCACCTCCTAGGAGAATTTGTAAATTCACATAAAACATAATTTTACCACTTCTGTGAGTGTAATTTAGAAAATACGAGAGAAATGGTCAATATAAATGAGTAAAATGTGATTCAATAAGATAAAAACTAATTTTTGGAGAATAGTAACTTTTTACTTTTATTTACTACGGTAAAAAGTAAATAGGGTAATTCAGGGTAAAAATGATATTATTATTACCATAACAGATGTCCTAATTCTATTGGATAAGTTTAATTCGACCAAAAACAACCTTAGGAAGAAAATATGACCCTTTAGGTCCACTTGGATTAGATGAGGACATTTATTATTATTTAATTCAAAGAAGAGTTAAAAGAGTTAAAATCAAAGTTTAATAACTAAAACATTTTTAATATATGGTTATACATAAGATAAATTAGATTATAAATATTCATTAGAAATATGAAAATAATTCCTACATAATTGTGTTTTAATTATAATTTTTAGACATTAAATAATTAAATTTATTTATGACACAATGATGATGTAGTAATTACATTATTAATGAAAGAATCAAATAAATGGTAATATAAATCTTAAATTAAATATAATTTCAAAGTTTTTATGACATACACGAATTTTCTATGTGACTATGACATATTATGGATGATTCAAGGTATCATTTTAGAAGTAATAAAGTTGTGATGACTTTCACAAAAACAAAATACCTAATAGTGTCAAAATTGGCATAAATTAATATTTAAAACAAATATTATATGATTAACTGATATTATATTCTGAAAAATATAAGGCTCAGCCAAAGGACTTATATCATGATAGGTGTGTCATTAATGGACCACTTGGGAGTCTCTAGGAAATTTATAATAAATTTATTAACCATATAATATAAAAATACAAAGAGACATGGTAAATGTCAAACTAAGTAACTAAGGGTTAAAACTATAATATAAGGTTAATAAAGTGACCCAAACCTGTCTAAAACCTATTGGTTAAGTATATTTCGACCAATACCCACCTTATACTTTGAATAATCCACTTTTTATCCGTTATAAACCGAATATGAATTTATTATAAATTAATACTTTCAGTTTTTTTTCTAAAGAGCCCCTCCTCCCCCTTATAAAAGGACACCACTTCAAATCAATTCCTCACACCTTTAAATCATTTGTGATCTTCCAAACTCTACCCAATTAAGCTCCCTAAATCCCTCTCCTACACCTAGAATACTCACCTTAGGAAGAAAGTACTTAAAGAGTCCTTTTTGGTTCAAACCAAAGGGAGTTACACAAATTTAGGGTAACAATTTCTCTTATCTTCTTTTCTTTTATTTACATCCCCAACCCATAAACTCTTCTTATTCTTTTATTTTGTAACAAATCCAGTATCCTAAATATACTAGGATATTTTTATGATATGTATTAGAACTACACTTAACACACCTCCATATAATGGGTGAAGAACACAATGTTTCTATGGATGGAAACCAAACGCCTCACGAAACAATGATTGTTCAATTATCTCCAACAGCCTCTCATAGTGGCCATTATGGTAAAAATATAATTAAATATGATATTAATTATATTTATTTTATATATAATCTTCTGTAATTACATTTTATAGCATACCATTATTCATTTCATGTTGTATATATATACGATAATTTCATTTGAGGAAGTGAGGACTACCGCCCCGTCAAAGTGATATGACTCGTTTATACCATACATGGAACATATAAAGGATGGTATTAATGAAATTAAGTAACACATATAAGATATTATATTATACTGGAATAATAATATACCTATGTATTATTTGGTTTTGATTCCTTTTAAAATGAAAAATGAAATGGAAGTAGTGTGCATGCGTACGTACGGACTACCGTCTCCACGAACACGATGAGATTGATTCTCCATAGTATTAATTCAAGTTTAATTCTAATTTTATGATTAAAAATAATGTTTAAGAAATTTATAACATTCTGGATATGTATAAGATTAATCCTATCAATAACAAACACGGCTTATGTAACAAAATATATAAAATAAAACGAGTAAGTTAACACCCTAAACGACAATAATACTAAGATATTATTAACAAATCAATGTTAAAAGATCATATATGATATCATATTAATGTATATTATTCTTTTATAATCTAATAACAATCATTTAACCATTATAAAGGATATTACCCTACCCTCGACAAAGGAAAAGTACAAGGTAAGGGGTTTTCATCTCACTCATTATTCCCGTGAGATTCATACCATATTGCCACTATTACATTTTGTGTGGTGTATGTACTGCATATAATTGTATTCTTTGTGTAATAAACTTCAATTTATGTGTATTTACAAATTAATTGTATGATACCTCTTTCATGGGGTGTTTGTTTCATAAGTTACCAAATTGGTAAGGGTTAATTTCACAATCTCTTTATTATCCGAGGTTGTTTTTACGTAAGTATCTAATAGGACATATTTATTATCCATGTCCATGTTTTAGGAAAGAGTTTTAAAAGGGATTATTTTAATGGACTTTTTACTAAAACGACATTTCAAATGTCTTAAAAATTTATTCTTCTAAATCTTTCTCATTAATGTTCATATCTTCAAAATGGTTTTTAACGATTTATTTATATAGACATGAATGTTTTTAAAATGTTAATTCCTTTCAAAAGTTTCAAAGTGGTATGGGACATTTTGATTCAAAAATGTCTTTAAATGACATCTTTTACAAATTGTGTGACTTTTAAATGTTTTCATGAAAATGGGTATTTCTATCAAAGAGTTTTACAAATCATTTCCATCTATGCCAAATACTTTAATGGATTAAAAACTTGTTTTGAAGTTGATTTTTTATGAAACAAAACTTCCCTATTGTATTGAAGGTTTTGTGATATGTTTGAATATGGATGTGTTATTTTTATACCATTCATGGTTTATGGTTGAAGTATTGACATTTCGTATCCTAGTTCTTATACGAATGTTTATGTTAAGTTTCATCCTTTTCATATGAGGAATGTATTGGACACAGTAAGTGACGGGTGGAGCCCGCTATAGCTCCTCGATGCATCGGTAGGTCTCATGAGACAACGAGATGTGGAATTGGTTGAGGCCCTTTCCCAATTTGATATATGTTTTTGGATGCGGCCTTAATCATTTTTAGACGTCTTGGTTGAGGCCTTGACCAAAGTTTTTAGAATGTATGGAATTATACATTCCCTCATGATGGAAATAATATTGATGGTTCATGTGGTTATTCAACTAGTAGAATACCCATGATTATGTTTTATTATGTAATTATTTACTCAACTCATATTCTTGCCATAATTTTTTCATGTTTATTATTGGTAAAGGCATGTGGTTTCAATTATTCACCATGCTTAATATTTATGTCATTTTCCATTGTCTTTCTTACCCTTATTGAGTGATTGATCTCACCCCTTTCTATGTTTTATTTTTCCTAGGATTCCAAGAAGTGTATTATGATTGATATGCAGGGTTAAGCTAAAGGGAATAATGGTGTTCTCAAAGAACTATTTTCATGGTGTTTTATGTTTGAAATTGTAATGTAATGTTGATGTATGTAATCTATTTTCTAAAACTGCTAAACTGATCGGTCCTTCGGGACTTGATTCCTTGTAATCATGAAAATGTATTAAAATAAGGAACTGACCCTGGGTAACTGGGGTCGGGGCATTACAGTTGGTATCAGAGGAAGTTTAGAAATAACCTTGGAAGCTAGATTTAGATATACTCTGATTAGAGCACATAGCCCAAAGATAGACATTGAGGATTAATAGAGAAGAACTTCCTAAAATTTTGATATTGTAGAGATTTTATGAGTTTTCCAAGATATACATCCCTGTCTAGATATGAGCAGGTAGAGGCGGCTCTGGAACAGATGTACCTAGGGGTAAAATCAGAAAATACCACTTTGAGCTAGACTCGAACGGGAACTGGTGCACGACAATGGGCCTTGATGCACTCTTGGTTACGACACTCCCGGGAGATATGATTAGGATAATTCTCATTTTATTTACAAACCATTATGAAGGGTTTATGAGTATATACTTCCTCAAAGAAGACATTTTTATGATTATGGATTATATCCATAAACAGTTTAATTTATGTCAAGAGTTTTAAATGTTTATGATTAGGTATTTCTATTCATAAACTAATATAGTGTATGCCATTGTTTAAAAATGGCGCCCAGTAGAAGGAATGAAAACCCCAGCAATACCCATGATCCAAAGAGTAAGAATGACCATATATTTCATGGTCTTAAGCCAGAATTTAGAATGGAAATAGTCTTCCACGTATTATAATCATATGAAGAAATAGTGTCATGTGTTGATATGATATGTAAAGAATTCTCGGAGTCCTATGGCTTTGAAGGGAATCCAGAGAAGGAAAGGTTGGTAGAGAGAAGGACAGATAATGGGAATAAGGTAAAGAAGGATTTTCCCATATGTGATAACTGTAGAAAGAATCAACTTGGAAAATGCTTGAAGGGAATGTGAGTATATTATAAGTGTGGAGAAAAAGGACACCAAGTACATGATTTCAAGGGTAAGAAAAAGATTTCAAATGTACAATGCTTCATCTGCAAGGATTTTGGACACTATGTGAACCAATGTCCCAGTCATCAGACTATGCTACAAATGATGATATTGGAGAATAATCAAGTTATGATACTACCATAGATTAATAAGAATGACTAGTGTTATTATTTTTTTATTTTGTAATTATTTCATTTAAGTGTTGTATCAATGATGTACTGGAAATAGATAAGGATTGTACCGCAGTACTATTTCATTGAGGATTTGATATTTTATGGTAATAAGAAAAGTGACTCTACATTGAGTTAAACTTTTGGGAAATTACATGGATAAAGGAAAGATAAACCTTAATATGGTCCTAATATTGTGGTACTAATTTTGGAATAAGATATGGTTGATTTGGGTAAATTATATTGGATATTCTTGACTACCTTGAAACTGATTAAAGATTTGTATATTACATCATTGTTGGAGTTTACAACATTTTTGGATGGATGAAGTATATCCAGTATTCTATAAGGTATAAGGGAGCATGAATGTAATCAATACAATTTTATGGTAATTCAAGATGTTTCAGTGTTGTAAAAGAATACACGATGAAGGCTTTCACATGTTTTTACCTAGTAAAAAGGATCCTCATTATGTTTAACTTACTTATAAATTTTGGACTGAGAGTTTGGATATAAGTATTTTGGATAATTCTAAAGGTTGGAATGGGTTAAGTTTGAAATTGGATACTATTGTTAAAGTTATTTTTGGATTGCCATAAAAAGGATAACCCGGAGGTTGGGAGGCAACCTGTAACACCCCAAGCTTCTACGGTACGCTTCTCTTTGAATAATGTGATAGCGTGTGTTGTACGCAACACCAAGTTCTAACACACCATAACTAATTAAACTAGCCGTTGTGAATAGTAATACCTACTTTTTGAAATCATATATATTTTATATTTCAAAATAGACTTCATTTTTTGATTCGGAATATCGAATTTATCCTAAGGTGAAATTTTGGAACATTTCGGATAACTTTCATATTTTAATGAATAGTGAAAATTACTAAATTTTAATTAAAAACAAATTTTTTAATCAAAATAATTAATAGTGATAAATTATGAATTTGAGTGTTTTTAAAGTATATTTAGAATATATTTTTACCATTTAATATAATTTTGGTCATTGGACATAATTTTACAATTAAACCGAACATAAACAAGTGTCAATCTTTTGATAGTTATTATCTCTTAAAGACACGCTTTTTGTTTTGACAGCGGGAATTAATTTTAAATTAATTTCTGCCACTTCTATGTTTTGAATTTAGGAAAATGGATTCCATATTTGGAATCAGGATGTTAAAATTGTGTAAATAGGTAACTTTTATTTTTAGACATTTTGAATAATTACTGCGGTAAATATTTTATTTACCATGGTTAAGGGTAAATCCGGTAAATAAGGGTTAAACAAAATAATATTATAATAATAATAAATTACCCTAAAACGTGTCTTAACCCTATTGGTTGATACATGGTCGACCATGAGAATCTTTGGGTCTATTTTGGGACCCCATGGATCCACTTGTAAGTGATAATGACACTTTATTTTAATTAAGTTAAAATGAATACAAAAATGACACAAGCATATATCTTTTCGAAAAAAAATTGTTACATAGGGTTATATATGTTGGATTTTAGATTATAAATATTCATTAGAAAGCTAAAAGGATTTCCTACATAATAATATTTTATTTATAATTTTTAGACATTAGATAATTTATTTTATTTATGACACAATGATGATGCAGTAATTACTATAATAGTGAAAAATTAAAATAATTGATATTATAAATACCCAAATAAATATAATATGAAACTTTTAATGAATTAAACTAATTTTATAGGATAATATGATATATTAGGATTGATGTAATTGACTTTTTTAGAAGTAATCAATCTGTTATGAGTTTCAAAAAAATCAACTATTGAATAGTGTCAAAATTGACATAAAAGAGTTCTTAAAACAAATATTATATTATTAATTGATATTAAATTCCTAAAAATCTAAGGTTCGGCCAAGAGACTTATATCATGATAGGTTAATCATTAATGGACCACTTGGGGGTCTCTTGGATGTATATAGTAATTGTATTAACCATATTATATAAAAATACAAAGAGACATTGTAAAAGTGAAACTAATTAACTTAGAGTTAATAATTAAAAATAAGGTTAATATAAGTACCCAAACCTGTCTAAATTCTATTGGTTGAGTGGTTTTCGACCTATCCCCACCTTAACCTTTGAATAATAAGCTTTGGAGCCATTAGAAACCGAATATGAATTTATTATAAATTAATATTTCTATCTTTTCCAAAGGTGCCCCTCACCCCTCTTATAAAAGGGCACTCCTCCTTCTCATTTCTTCACACCTTAAAAGCCTTTTGGTTCGACCAAACTCTGCCCAAATACTCTCCGAACATCCCTCACTACAACCTAGAGGCCTTAGTTTGATCAGATAGCCAACCTAAGGAGCCCTTTTGATCAAATCAAAAGGAAGAACCCGAAGAAGAGGTAATGATTTCACCACCCTTCTCCAAGTTCATTTCTTCTTCCACTTCTTCTTCCTTTGTTATTACCATTATAAAATAATAACTCCAGTATCTCACATATACTGTGATGTTATTATAAATATGGTACAACCATATTCAGTATTCTATCCACCCTTTGAATAACATGTCACCATACGTGCGTACGTACGGACTACCGTCTCCACGTCGTGGTGTAATTGTTATTCAATATAATATTATTTGGATGGGTATAATAATGATGTGTAACTCATGTAAATAATAAATATAACATGTTAATGATTCTGTATATATGATATACCATCCATTTATATATTATTCTAATATCGAAATAATGATATTGTCGCTCGTGCGTACGTACGGACTACCGTCTCCACGAACGCGATGAGATTCATTGTCCATCGTATCCATTCAAGTATAATTATCATTTGATGATTTAAAAATGATGTTTAAGGACTAGATATCATTATGTATATGAATAAGATACAACAACCATGGCTTATGTAACAAAACATATAAAAGAAAATGAGTAAGTTAACTCCCAAAACGACGATAATTCTAAGATATTATTAACAAATCAATGTTAAAAGATCATATATGATATCATATTATTATATATGATTCTTGTATAATTTAATAACAACTATTTCACCATTATACAGGAGGTTAACCTACCCCAACCAAGGAAAAGTACAAGGTAAGGGTTTACTTTACAACCTCTTCATTATCCAAGGTTGTTTATACGTAATAATCTACTGGGATCTCTTTATCATCCACATCCATGTTTCTTAAAAATGCATTTCAAAACATTTTTACTATTTACTAGAATATGAGTTAAAGTCATTTATACCCTTTTTGACTTTTATAAGTGGTTTATAAAGGAATCTTTCGGTCGTTTTCAAAACAAGGTCCTTTTTAACCTTTTCGACAGAATTAAGGTAAGAATGTTTTTTTAACTTATACTGCGGGTGCGGTTATTTTCCGCCGTTATAAAATCTTCAAAGCTTCCCTTACAAGCTTATAAGAATATTTTCAAAGAAAATGTTTTATTTTATATGGATCTTAAATTATTTCAAAATAAAAGGAGATATTTTTTTAAAAAGAATTTTGATTTCATCTATGTCAACATCCTTTGATGGATTTTAAGATTATTTGAAGTTGATTTATTATGATACAAAACTTCTATATTGTATTGAAGGTTTTGTGATATGTTTGACTGTGGATGTGCTATTTTTATACCATTCATAGTTTATGGTGAAAGTATTGACATTTCATATGTTAGTTTTAATATGAATGTTTATGTTATGTTTAAACCTTTTCATATGGGAATGCATTGGACTTAATATGTGACGGGTGGAGCCCGCTATAGCTCCTAGATGCATCGGTAGGTCTCATGAGACAAACTAGTGTCTTGGCACAAGGCCTTGACAAAATCTTATTTGTAGTCTTGGCACGAGGCCTTGGCTATGTGGTTATGATAGTCTGGCATTATGCATTCCAACATTATGAAAGTGGTTATTGATTTTTGCATGTGATTATTCGATTAGTAGAATATCCATGTGAATAAGTAAATGGCATTATTTCATTTTATTTATGCCATACCATGTTGAATGTTCATATTTAAAAGGATTTTGTTTTAGTTATACATTGCCTTAAATGTTTATTCTTATTTATGAAAGTTTCCGCTATATTGTTATCCTTACTGGGCATTTGAGCTCACCCCTTTTCTATGTTTTATTTTTCCTAGGATGTGAAGAAGTAAGTTATGAATGACCTGCAGGGATTTTATGAGGGGTTAATAGTGTGGATTGTGGAAACATTATGTTGTTGTAGTAGTTTTTCATTTTATGATGTAATGTAAAACTTATGAATATATCTAGTGTTTCCAAGGCTACTAAACCAATCGGTCTTTCGAGATTTGATCTTTCTTGTGATCATGCCAATGTTATGTAATAATGCACCGACTCTGGGTAACTGGGGTCGGGGCGTTACAGTTGGTATCAGAGGAAGTTTAGTACAAACCTTGGAAGCTAGATTTAGATAAACTCTGATTAGAGCACGTAGACCTAAGATGAACTTTGAGGATTAGTATAGAAGAACTTCCTAGAATTTTGGTATTGTAGAGATTTTGTGAGTTTTCCAAGCAATACATCCCTGTCTGGATACGAGCAGGTAGAGGCGGCTCTGGCACAGATGTACCTAGGGGTAAAACCCGAAAACACCGCTTTGAGCTAGACTTGAACGGGAACTGGTGCACGACAACGGGCCTTGATGCACTCTTGGTTACAACACTCCCGGGGGATATGCTTAGGATAACTCTCATTTTATTTACAAATCATTTTGAAGGGATTATGAGTATATACTTCCTCAAAGAAAACATTATTATGATTATGGATTATATCCATAAATAGTTCAATTTATGTCAAGTGTTTTATAAGTATGGGATTATGTATTTTGATTCATAAACTGATCTAGTTTATGCCATTGTTTAGAAATGGCACCTAGTGGGAGAAATGGAAACCGTATCAATGCACGCACTCCATGTAAGGATTGCCCTCCTGCTCAAGATAATTATAGTGGGGCTGGTGATGCAACTGGTGCTGATCAGCTAATCACCATACTGGGACAACTTACTCAGGTTATGAATAATAACCTTACCCGTATGGAGCACCCTGATCCGCATCGTGGAGGATCAATGTTAGATCCATTCATGAGGCAACAACCACCAACGTTCAATGGGAATACAAATCCCTTAGTAGCTGAGCAATGGATATTTTCCCTAGAGAAAATATTTCAGGCTTTGGGGAGCAGTGAAAGGGAAAAAGTTATCATGGCAGTTTACCGCCTCACTGGAGATGCTGATCAATGGTGGTCATTGATTCAAAACATGAAGGAAGATGATGAAGTATCAAATATGGAGTGGAGGGAGTTCAAAGATCTGTTTTTAGAAAAATACTTCCCTCGCGACCATCGAGCAGATATGGAAAGGCAATTTCTGAGTCTGAGACAAAAGGAGGATGAGAATGTCACAAAGTATGAGGCTAACATTACAAGGTTAGCGAGGTACGCTGGTGATTATATTCGTAACCCAGGAAGTAAGATTGATCGTTTCTTTGATGGGTTAAAACCATTTCTCCGTCGAGCATTAGTCTCACAATCCTTTTCATCGTACGAAGACATTGTCTCATGTGCTATCAAGACCGAAAAGGAATTCTCTATGTCTTATGACTTTAAAGCAAAGCAAGAGAATAAGAGACCTGCTGATCAATCTGGGAATGGAAATAAGGGGAAGAAGGGAAAGGTTGAATATCCATCTTGTGGTAAATGCGGGAAGAAACATCCTGGTACTTTCTTGAAGGGAATGGGAGTCTGTTACAAGTGTGGTGAAAAAGGCCACCAAGCTCATGATTGCAAGGGGAAGAAGGAAGCTACCAACGTTCAGTGCTACAATTGCAGGGAGATGGGGCATTATGCAAATGCATGTCCTAAGCGTCAGGAGAACTTACCTCAGAAAAGGCCAAGGGATCAAGGCCAGGCTTATGCTATCACTACTGCTGAGGTAAAAGCTCCGAAAGACGTGGTGGCAGGTAATTTAATGGTTTCCCCAAGTTTAGCAAATGCATTATTTGATTCTGGATCATCGCATTGTTTCATATCTTCCCAGTTTGCTAAGAAAATTAGATATTTCCAATTTGATTTAATAAGGGAGTTGTCAGTTAAAACTCCTAAGGGAAGTATCGTTGCAACAAAGTTTTGTGAATCAGTCCCCATTAGAGCACATAAATTTTCTTTATCTGCTGATTTCATCGTCATACCTATGATTGAGTTTGATATAATCCTCGGTACGGACTGGCTTTCGGACTATGATGAGAAGATTTATTGTAAGAAGAAAGAGGTTATGATTCTTGATGATAATGATAAGGAGCACCTTATTTTTAGAGCAGAATCGTCACCACCTAATTCTTATTTAGTTCCACCCCCAGTAGCTCAACTTAATTCAATTATTGGGGAGTAAGAGAATGAAATAACTGTCGGTGAGGAAAGGAATGTTCAAATAGAGGATGTACCTGTTGTGAAAGAATTTGTAGATGTATTTCCGGAAGATTTACCTGGACATCCTCCAGAACGAGAAGTTGAGTTTTCTATTGATTTGATTCCTGGATCAAGGCCTATATCGAAGACCCCTTATGGAATGGCCACTGTAGAGTTAGTCGAACTAAAGAAACAACTAGAGGAATTGAGTAATAAGGGATTTATTCGCCCTAGTGTTTCTCCATGGGGAGCCCCTGTTCTTTTTGTTAAAAAGAAAGATGGATCTATGAGGTTATGTATCGACTACAGGGAGATCAATGCTATAACGATAAAGAAAAAGTATCCCCTACCTCGTATTGATGATTTATTTGACCAACTGCATGGAGCTCAATACTTTTCAAAGATTGACCTTCGATCTGGATACCATCAGTTGTGTGTGAAGAAGGAAGACATTCCGAAAACAGCATTTCGAACCAGGTACGGGCATTACGAGTTTACTCTAATGCCGTTTGGATTGACTAATGCACCCTCTGTATTCATGGATCTAATAAATAGAGTTTTCAAGGAGTATCTCGATGAATTTGTGGTGTTTTTTATTGATGATATCTTGGTATACTCCAAAACCTACGAAGATCATGAAAATCACTTGCGCATTATCTTGAAGACTCTGAGGAGGCATGAATTATATGGGAAGTTTAGCAAGTGTGAATTCTGGCTTCAGGAGATTTCTTTTCTTGACCATATTGTCTCTAAAGATGGAATGTCTGTTGATCCTTCTAAGACCAGGGCAATCCAAGAATGGCCAGCACCTACGAGTATAACTGAGGTACGTAGTTTTATTGGTTTGGCAGGTTATTATCGACGTTTCGTCCAGAATTTTGCCCGATTGGCTAACCCATTAACGAAGCTCACACGTAAAGGGGTTAAATTTGTTTGGACAAAAGAGTGTGAAGAATGTTTCGATGAACTGAAGAGAAGATTAGTCAATTCTCCTATATTGACTCTACCATCGGGGAATGATGGGTTCGTTATTTATAGTGATGCATCGAAGAAAGGACTTGGCTGTGTCCTTATGCAGAATGATAGAGTTATTGCCTATGCATCACGACAGTTGAAAATTCATGAACAAAACTATCCTACTCATGATCTCGAGTTAGCAGCAGTGATCTTTGCTTTGAAGATATAGAGGCACTACCTCTATGGTGAAAAATGTGAGATTTATACTGATCACAAGAGTTTGAAGTATATTTTCTCCCAAAAAGAACTCAACATGAGGCAAAGGAGATGGCTTGAATTACTCAAGGATTATGATTGTACGATACACTACCACCCAGGGAAGGCAAACAAGGTGGCATATGCTTTGAGTAGAAAAGACCATGGAGTTTTGAACAATATGAGAATTGAAAGGGATCCAATTTTCATGGATCTAGTGAAGATGGACATGGGAATAACCAGGGAAGGTGAAACATCAATGCTTTTTCAAATGGTTTCCAAACCATATTTACTAGAAAGGATTAAGAGTTCTCAGACCGATGATGAAGAATTCCAAAAGAAGATTAAAGCTGTGAATGATGGGAGATTGAGAGACTTTGTGTATGAAGATGGAATTTTGAAATTCGGGAAGAGACTTTGTGTTCCCAATATACCTGATCTAAAAAGGGAATTTCTGGATGATGCTCATAGTTCCAATTTCTCTATACACCCTGGGAGAACCAAAATGTATAGAGATTTGAAGGAACATTTTTGGTGGGACAACATAAAGAGGGAGATTGCTGATTTTGTGTCAATATGTATGGTTTGTCAACAAGTGAAAGCTGGAAGGCAACAGCCTGGAGGAGTCATGCAACCTCTTCCCATACCGGAGTGGAAATGGGACAATGTTACGATGGACTTTGTCATGGGGCTACCAAAGACTCCTAGAAGGAATGATGCAATATGGGTTATTGTTGATCGTCTTACCAAGACAGCACATTCTCTTGCTATAAGAGAAGATCTACCCCTGGAACGTCTAGCAAGACTATATATTAATGAAGTTGTGAGAATTCATGGAGTACCCCTATCGATTGTTTCTGATCGTGATCCCCGTTTTACTTCAAGATTATGGAAAAGTCTTCAGAAATCCCTGGATACTGAACTTCATTTGAGCACTGCTTACCACCCTTAGACAGACGGACAATCAGAACGGACTATTCAAACCTTAGAAGACATGTTGAGATCTTGCTCACTTGACTTTCAGGGTATGTGGGATCAATATTTACCTTTGGTAGAATTTTCCTATAACAATAGCTTCCATTCGAGTATTCAGATGGCACCATATGAAGCGTTATACGGAAAGAGATGTCGTACACCAACCTGTTGGGATGACATTGGTGAAAGAAAACTTGTAGGCCCAGAACTGGTGGAGGAAACGGTGTAAAAGGTGAAAGTAATCCAAAATCACATCAAAGCAGCTCAAAGTAGGAAGAAGAGTTATGCCGATAATCGAAGGAAGGATTTGGAATTTCAAGTCGGTGATCATGTTTTTTTGAAGGTATCTCTGTGGATGGGAGTCATACGTTTTGGTAAGAAAGGTAAATTGAGTCCCAGGTACATCGGACCTTTCGAAATTCTAGAACGAATTGGGGCTGTAGCTTACCGATTGGCAATGCCGCCAAGTCTCTCCAAAGTTCATGATGTGTTCCACGTATCTCTGTTGAGAAAATACATGCCTGACCGAACGCATGTACTCACCTATGAGGAATTAGAACTGGAACCCGATCTTTCTTATTGTGAAGAGCCCGTCAAGATTCTTGATACAAGAGAACAAGTACTGAGAAACCGGACGACGCGTCTGGTAAAAGTTTTGTGGAGAAATCATAAGATGGAAGAAGCAACGTGGGAACCCGAGGAACTTATGATGAAGAACCACCCGAGTCTTTTTATACAGTAATACCCTAGAAATTGCGAGGACGCAATTATTTGAAGGAGGGGATAATGTAACACCCCAAGCTTCTACGGTACGCTTCTCTTTGAATAATGTGATAGCGTGTGTTGTACGCAACACCAAGTTCTAACACACCATAACTAATTAAACTAGCCGTTGTGAATAGTAATACCTACTTTTTGAAATCATATATATTTTATATTTCAAAATAGACTTCATTTTTGGATTCGGAATATCGAATTTAGCCTAAGGTGAAATTTTGGTACATTTCGGATAACTTTCATATTTTGATGAATAGTGAAAATTACTAAATTTTAATTAAAAACAACTTTTTTAATCAAAATAATTAATAGTGATAAATTATTAATTTGAGTGGTTTTAAAGTATATTTAGAATATATTTTTACCATTTAATATAATTTTGGTCATTGGACATAATTTTACAATTAAACCGAACATAAACAAGTGTCAATCTTTTGATAGTTATTATCTCTTAAAGACACACTTTTTGTTTTGACAGCGGGAATTAATTTTAAATTAATTTCTGCCACTTCTGTGTTTTGAATTTAGGAAAATGGATTCCATATTTGGAATCAGGATGTTCAAATTGTGTAAATAGGTAACTTTTATTTTTAGACATTTTGAATAATTACTGCGGTAAATATTTTATTTACCATGGTTAAGGGTAAATCCGGTAAATAAGGGTTAAAAAAAATAATATTATAATAATACTAAATTACCCTAAAACGTGTCTTAACCCTATTGGTTGATACATGGTCGACCATGGGAATCTTTGGGTCTATTTCGGGACCCCATGGATCCACATGTAAGTGATAATGACACTTTATTTTAATTAAGTTGAAATGAATACAAAAATGACAGAAGCATATATCTTTTAGAAAAACAATTGTTACATAGGGTTATATATGTTGGATTTAGATTATAAATATTCATTAGAAAGATAAAAAGATTTCCTACATAATGATATTTTATTTATAATTTTTATACATTAAATAATTTATTTTATTTATGACACAATGATGATGCAGTAATTACTATAATAGTGAAAAATTAAAATAATTGATATTATAAATACCCAAATAAATATAATATGAAACTTTTAATGAATTAAACTACTTTTTTAGGATAATATGATATATTAGGATTGATTTAATTTAATTTTTTCAAAGTAATCAATCTGTTATGAGTTTCACAAAAATCAACTATTGAATAGTGTCAAAATTGACATAAAAGAGTTCTTAAAACAAATATTATATTATTAATTGATATTAAATTCCTAAAAATATAAGGTTCGTCCAAGAGACTTATATCATGATCGTTTAATCATTAATGGACCACTTGGGGGTCTCTTGGATGTATATAGTAAGTTTATTAACCATATTATATAAAAATACAAAGAGACATTGTAAAAGTGAAACTAATTAACTTAGAGTTAATACTTAAAGATAAGGTTAATATAAGTACCCAAACCTGTCTAAATTCTATTGGTTGAGTGTTTTTAGACCTATCCCCACCTTAACCTTTGAATAATAAGCTTTTGAGCCATTAGAAACTGAATATGAATTTATTATAAATTAATATTTCTAGCTTTTCCAAAGGTGCCCCTCACCCCTCTTATAAAAGGGAACTCCTCCTTCTCATTTCTTCACACCTTAAAAGCCTTTTGGTTCGACCAAACTCTGCCCAAATACTCTCCCAACATCCCTCACTACAACCTAGAGGCCTTAGTTTGATCAGAAAGCCAACCTATGGAGCCCTTTTGATCAAATCAAAAGGAAGAACCCGAAGAAGAGGTAATGATTTCACCACCCTTCTCCAAGTTCATTTCTTCTTCCACTTCTTCTTCCTTTGTTCTTACCATTATAAAATAATAACTCCAGTATCTCACATATACTGTGATGTTATTATAAATATGGTACAACCATATTCAGTATTCTATCCACCCTTTGAATAACATGTCACCATACGTGCATACGTACGGACTACCGTCTCCACGTCGTGGTGTAATTGTTATTCAATATAATATTATTTGGATGGGTATAATAATGATGTGTAACTCATGTAAATAATAAATATAACATGTTAATGATTCTGTATATATGATATACCATCCATTTATATATTATTCTAATATCGAAAGAATGATATTGTTGCTCGTGCGTACGTACGGACTACCGTCTCCACGAACGCGATGAGATTCATTCTCCATCGTATCCATTCAAGTATAATTATCATTTGATGATTTAAAAATGTTGTTTAAGGACTAGATATCATTCTGGATATGAATAAGATACAACAACCATGGCTTATGTAACAAAACATATAAAAGAAAATGAGTAAGTTAACTCCCAAAACGACGATAATTCTAAGATATTATTAACAAATCAATGTTAAAAGATCATATATGATATCATATTATTATATATGATTCTTGTATAATTTAATAACAACTATTTCACCATTATACAGGAGGTTAACCTACCCCAACCAAGGAAAAGTACAAGGTAAGGGTTTACATTACAACCTCTTCATTATCCAAGGTTGTTTATACGTAATAATCTACTGGGATCTCTTTATCATCCACATCCATGTTTCTTAAAAATGCATTTCAAAACATTTTTACTATTTACTAGAATATGAGTTAAAGTCATTTATACCCTTTTTGACTTTTATAAGTGGTTTATAAAGGAATCTTTCGGTCGTTTTCAAAACAAGGTCCTTTTTAACCTTTTCGACAGAATTAAGGTAAGAATGTTTTTTTAACTTATACGGCGGGTGCGGCTATTTTCCGCCGTTATAAAATCTTAAAAGCTTCCCTTACAAGCTTATAAGAATATTTTCAAAGAAAATGTTTTATTTTATATGGATCTTAAATTATTTCAAAATAAAAGGAGATATTTTTTTAAAAAGAATTTTGATTTCATCTATGTCAACATCCTTTGGTGAATTTTAAGATTATTTGAAGTTGATTTATTATGATACAAAACTTCTATATTGTATTGAAGGTTTTGTGATATGTTTGACTGTGGATGTGCTATTTTTATACCATTCATAGTTTATGGTGAAAGTATTGACATTTCATATGTTAGTTTTAATATGAATGTTTATGTTATGTTTAAACCATTTCATATGGGAATGCATTGGACTTAAAATGTGACGGGTGGAGCCCGCTATAGCTCCTTGATGCATCGGTAGGTCTCATGAGACAAACTAGTTTCTTGGCACAAGGCCTTGACAAAATCTTATTTGTAGTCTTGGCACGAGGCCTTGGCTATGTGGTTATGATAGTCTGGCATTATGTATTCCAACATTATGAAAGTGGTTATTGATTTTTGCATGTGATTATTCGATTAGTAGAATATCCATGTGAATAAGTAAATGGAATTATTTCATTTTATTTATGCCATACCATGTTGAAAGTTCATATTTAAAAGGCTTTTGTTTTAGTTATACATTGCCTTAAATGTTTATTCTTATTTATGAAAGTTTCCGCTATATTGTTATCCTTACTGGGCATTTGAGCTCACCCCTTTTCTATGTTTTATTTTTCCCAGGATGTGAAGAAGTAAGTTATGAATGACCTGCAGGGATTTTATGAGGGGTTAATAGTGTGGATTGTGGAAAACATTATGTTGTTGTAGTAGTTTTTCATTTTATGATGTAATGTAAAACTTATGAATATATCTAGTGTTTCCAAGGATACTAAACCAATCGGTCTTTCGAGATTTGATCTTTCTTGTGATCATGCCAATGTTATGTAATAATGCACCGACTCTGGGTAACTGGGGTCGGGGCGTTACAGTTGGTATCAGAGGAAGTTTAGTACAAACCTTGGAAGCTAGATTTAGATAAACTCTGATTAGAGCATGTAGACCTAAGATGAACATTGAGGATTAATATAGAAGAACTTCCTAGAATTTTGGTATTGTAGAGATTTTGTGAGTTTTCCAAGCAATACATCCCTTTCTGGATACGAGCAGATAGAGGCGGCTCTGACACAGATGTACCTAGGGGTAAAACCCGAAAACACCGCTTTGAGCTAGACTCGAACGGGAACTGGTGCACGACAACAGGCCTTGCTGCACTCTTGGTTACGACACTCCCGGGGGATATGCTTAGGATAACTCTCATTTTCTTTACAAATCATTTTGAAAGGATTATGAGTATATACTTCCTCAAAGAAAACATTATTATGATTATGGATTATATCCATAAATAGTTCAATTTATGTTAAGTGTTTTATAAGTATGGGATTATGTATTTTGATTCATAAACTGATCTAGTTTATGCCATTGTTTAGAAATGGTGCCTAGTGGAAGAAATGGAAACTGTATCAATGCACACACTCCATGTAGGGATTGCCTTCCTGCTCAAGATAATTATAGTGGGGCTGGTGATGCAACTGGTGCTGATCAGCTAATCACCATACTGGGACAACTTACTCACGTTATGAATAATAACCTTACCCGTATGGAGCACCCTGATCCGCATTGTGGAGGATCAATGTTAGATCGATTCATGAGGCAACAACCACCAACGTTCAATGGGAATACAAATCCCTTAGTAGCTGAGCAATGGATATTTTCTCTAGAGAAAATATTTCAGGCTTTGGGGAGCAGTGAAAGGGAAAAAGTTATCATGGCAGTTTACCACCTCACTGGAGATGCTGATCAATGGTGGTCATTGATTCAAAACATGAAGGAAGATGATGAAGTATCAAATATGGAGTGGAGGGAGTTCAAAGATCTGTTTTTAGAAAAATACTTCCCTCGCGACCATCGAGCAGATATGGAAAGGCAATTTCTGAGTCTGAGACAAAAGGAGGATGAGAATGTCACAAAGTATGAGGCTAACTTTACAAGGTTAGCGAGGTACGCTGGTGATTATATTCGTAACCCAGGAAGTAAGATTGATCGTTTCTTTTATGGGTTAAAACCATTTCGTCGTCGAGCATTAGTCTCACAATCCTTTTCATCGTACGAAGACATTGTCTCATGTGCTATCAAGACCGAAAAGGAATTCTCTAAGTCTTATGACTTTAAAGCAAAGCAAGAGAAGAAGAGACCTGCTGATCAATCTGAGAATGGAAATAAGGGGAAGAAGGGAAAGGTTGAATATCCATCTTGTGGTAAATGCGGGAGGAAACATCCTGGTACTTGCTTGAAGGGAATGGGAGTCTGTTACAAGTGTGGTGAAAAAGGCCACCAAGCTCATGATTGCAAGGGGAAGAAGGAAGCTACCAACGTTCAGTGCTACAATTGCAGGGAGATGGGGCATTATGAAAATGCATGTCCTAAGCGTCAGGAGAACTTACCTCAGTAAAGGCCAAGGGATCAAGGCCAGGCTTATGCTATCACTACTGCTGAGGTAGAAGCTCCGAAAGACGTGGTGGCAGGTAATTTAATGGTTTCCTCAAGTTTAGCAAATGCATTATTTGATTCTAGATCATCGCATTGTTTCATATCTTCCCAGTTTTCTTAGAAAATTAGATATTTCCAATTTGATTTAATAAGGGAGTTGTCAGTTAAAACTCTTAAGGGAAGTATCGTTGCAACAAAGTTTTGTGAATCAGTCCCCATTAGAGCACATAAATTTTCTTTATCTGCTGATTTCATCGTCATACCTATGATTGAGTTTGATATAATCCTCGGTATGGACTGGCTTTCGGACTATGATGTGAAGATTTATTGTAAGAAGAAAGAGGTTACGATTCTTGATGATAATGATAAGGAGCACCTTATTTTTAGAGCAGAATCGTCACCACCTAATTCTTATTTAGATCCACCCCCAGTAGCTCAACTTAATTCAATTATTGGGGAGGAAGAGAATGAAATAACTGTCGGTGAGGAAAGGAATGTTCAAATAGAGGATGTACCTGTTGTGAAAGAATTTGTAGATGTATTTCCGGAAGATTTACCTGGACATCCTCCAGAACGAGAAGTTGAGTTTTCTATTGATTTGATTCCTGGATCAAGGCCTATATCGAAGACCCCTTATAGAATGGCCACTGTAGAGTTAGTCGAACTAAAGAAACAACTAGAGGAATTGAGTAATAAGGGATTTATTCGCCCTAGTGTTTCTCCATGGGGAGCCCCTGTTCTTTTTGTTAAAAAGAAAGATGGATCTATGAGGTTATGTATCGACTACAGGGAGATCAATGCTATAACGATAAAGAACAAGTATCCCATACCTCGTATTAATGACTTATTTGACCAACTACATGGAGCTCAATACTTTTCAAAGATTGACCTTCGATCAGGATACCATCAGTTGTGTGTGAAGAAGGAAGACATTATGAAAATAGCATTTCGAACCAGGTACGGGCATTACGAGTTTACTGTAATGCCGTTTGGATTGACTAATGCACCCTCTGTATTCATGGATCTAATGAATAGAGTTTTCAAGGAGTATCTCGATGAATTTGTGGTGGTATTTATTGATGATATCTTGGTATACTCCAAAACCTACGAAGATCATGAAAATCACTTGCGCATTATCGTGAAGACTCTGAGCAGGCATGAATTATATGGGAAGTTTAGCAAGTGTGAATTCTGGCTTCAAGAGATTTCTTTTCATGGCCATATTGTCTCTAAAGATGGAATCTCTGTTGATCCTTCTAAGACCAAGGCAATCCAAGAATGGCCAGCACCTACGAGTATAACTGAGGTACGTAGTTTTATTGGTTTGGCAGGTTATTATTGACGTTTCGTCCAGAATTTTGCCCGATTGGCTAACCCATTAACGAAGCTCACACGTAAAGGGGTTAAATTTGTTTGGACAAAAGAGTGTGAAGAATGTTTCGATGAACTGAAGAGAAGATTAGTCAATTCTCCTATATTGACTCTACCATCGGGGAATGATGGGTTCGTTATTTATAGTGATGCATCGAAGAAAGGACTTGGCTGTGTCCTTATGCAGAATGATAGAGTTATTGCCTATGCATCACGACAGTTGAAAATTCATGAACAAAACTATCCTACTCATGATCTCGAGTTAGCAGCAGTGATCTTTGCTTTGAAGATATAGAGGCACTACCTCTATGGTGAAAAATGTGAGATTTATACTGATCACAAGAGTTTGAAGTATATTTTCTCCCAAAAAGAACTCAACATGAGGCAAAGGAGATGGCTTGAATTACTCAAGGATTATGATTGTACGATACACTACCACCCAGGGAAGGCAAACAAGGTGGCATATGCTTTGAGTAGAAAAGACCATGGAGTTTTGAACAATATGAGAATTGAAAGGGATCCAATTTTCATGGATCTAGTGAAGATGGACATGGGAATAACCAGGGAAGGTGAAACATCAATGCTTTTTCAAATGGTTTCCAAACCATATTTACTAGAAAGGATTAAGAGTTCTCAGACCGATGATGAAGAATTCCAAAAGAAGATTAAAGCTGTGAATGATGGGAGATTGAGAGACTTTGTGTATGAAGATGGAATTTTGAAATTCGGGAAGAGACTTTGTGTTCCCAATATACCTGATCTAAAAAGGGAATTTCTGGATGATGCTCATAGTTCCAATTTCTCTATACACCCTGGGAGAACCAAAATGTATAGAGATTTGAAGGAACATTTTTGGTGGGACAACATAAAGAGGGAGATTGCTGATTTTGTGTCAATATGTATGGTTTGTCAACAAGTGAAAGCTGGAAGGCAACAGCCTGGAGGAGTCATGCAACCTCTTCCCATACCGGAGTGGAAATGGGACAATGTTACGATGGACTTTGTCATGGGGCTACCAAAGACTCCTAGAAGGAATGATGCAATATGGGTTATTGTTGATCGTCTTACCAAGACAGCACATTCTCTTGCTATAAGAGAAGATCTACCCCTGGAACGTCTAGCAAGACTATATATTAATGAAGTTGTGAGAATTCATGGAGTACCCCTATCGATTGTTTCTGATCGTGATCCCCGTTTTACTTCAAGATTATGGAAAAGTCTTCAGAAATCCCTGGATACTGAACTTCATTTGAGCACTGCTTACCACCCTTAGACAGACGGACAATCAGAACGGACTATTCAAACCTTAGAAGACATGTTGAGATCTTGCTCACTTGACTTTCAGGGTATGTGGGATCAATATTTACCTTTGGTAGAATTTTCCTATAACAATAGCTTCCATTCGAGTATTCAGATGGCACCATATGAAGCGTTATACGGAAAGAGATGTCGTACACCAACCTGTTGGGATGACATTGGTGAAAGAAAACTTGTAGGCCCAGAACTGGTGGAGGAAACGGTGGAAAAGGTGAAAGTAATCCAAAATCACATCAAAGCAGCTCAAAGTAGGCAGAAGAGCTATGCCGATAATCGAAGGAAAGATTTGGAATTTCAAGTCGGTGATCATGTTTTTCTGAAGGTATCTCCGTGGAAGGGAGTCATACGTTTTGGTAAGAAAGGTAAATTGAGTCCCAGGTACATCGGACCTTTAGAAATTCTAGAACGAATTGGGGCTGTAGCTTACCGATTGGCAATGCCGCCAAGTCTCTCCAAAGTTCACGATGTGTTCCACGTATCTCTGTTGAGAAAATACATGCCTGACCCAACGCATGTACTCACCTATGAGGAATTAGAACTGGAACCCGATCTGTCTTATTGTGAAGAGCTCGTCAAGATTCTTGATACAAGAGAACAAGTACTGAGAAACCGGACGACGCGTCTGGTAAAAGTTTTGTGGAGAAATCATAAGATGGAAGAAGCAACGTGGGAACCCGAGGAACTTATGATGAAGAACCACCCGAGTCTTTTTATACAGTAATAACCTAGAAATTGCGAGGACGCAATTATTTTAAGGAGGGGATAATGTAACACCCCAAGCTTCTACGGTACGCTTCTCTTTGAATAATGTGATAGCGTGTGTTGTACGCAACACCAAGTTCTAACACACCATAACTAATTAAACTAGCCGTTGTGAATAGTAATACCTACTTTTTGAAATCTTATATATTTTATATTTCAAAATAGACTTCATTTTTGGATTCGGAATATCGAATTTAGCCTAAGGTGAAATTTTGGTACATTTCGGATAACTTTCATATTTTGATGAATAGTGAAAATTACTAAATTTTAATTAAAAACAACTTTTTTAATAAAAATAATTAATAGTGATAAATTATGAATTTGAGTGGTTTTAAAGTATATTTAGAATATATTTTTACCATTTAATATAATTTTGGTCATTGGACATAATTTTACAATTAAACCGAACATAAACAAGTGTCAATCTTTTGATAGTTATTATCTCTTAAAGACACGCTTTTTGTTTTGACAGTGGGAATTAATTTTAAATTAATTTCTGCCACTTCTGTGTTTTGAATTTAGGAAAATGGATTCCATATTTGGAATCAGGATGTTAAAATTGTGTAAATAGGTAACTTTTATTTTTAGACATTTTGAATAATTACTGCGGTAAATATTTTATTTACCATGGTTAAGGGTAAATCCGGTAAATAGGGGTTAAAAAAATAATATTATAATAATACTAAATTACCCTAAAACGTGTCTTAACCCTATTGGTTGATACATGGTCGACCATGGGAATCTTTGGGTCTATTTTGGGACCCCATGGATCCACTTGTAAGTGATAATGACACTTTATTTTAATTAAGTTAAAATAAATACAAAAATGACACAAGCATATATCTTTTAGAAAAACAATTGTTACATAGGGTTATATATGTTGGATTTTAGATTATAAATATTCATTAGAAAGCTAAAACGATTTCCTACATAATGATATTTTATTTATAATTTTTAGACATTAAATAATTTATTTTATTTATGACACAATGATGATGCAGTAATTACTATAATAGTGAAAAATTAAAATAATTGATATTATAAATACCCAAATAAATATAATATGAAACTTTTAATGAATTAAACTAATTTTATAAGATAATATGATATATTAGGATTGATTTAATTGACTTTGTTCGAAGTAATAAATCTGTTATGAGTTTCACAAAAATCAACTATTGAATAGTGTCAAAATTGACATAAAAGAGTTCTTAAAACAAATATTATATTATTAATTGATATTAAATTCCTAAAAATCTAAGGTTCGGCCAAGAGACTTATATCATGATAGGTTAACCATTAATGGACCACTTGGGGGTCTCTTGGATGTATATAGTATGTTTATTAACCATATTATATAAAAATACAAAGAGACATTGTAAAAGTGAAACTAATTAACTTAGAGTTAATACTTAAAGATAAGGTTAATATAAGTACCCAAACCTGTCTAAATTATATTGGTTGAGTGGTTTTCGACCTATACCCACCTTAAACTTTGAATAATAAGCTTTGGAGCCATTAGAAACCGAATATGAATTTATTATAAATTAATATTTCTAGCTTTTCCAAAGGTGCCCCTCACCCCTCTTATAAAAGGGCACTCCTCCTTCTCATTTATTCACACCTTAAAAGCCTTTTGGTTCGACCAAACTCTGCCCAAATACTCTCCCAAAATCCCTCACTACAACCTAGAGGCCTTATTTTGATCAGAAATCCAACCTAAGAGCCCTTTTGATCAAATCAAAAGGAAGAACCCGAAGAAGAGGTAATGATTTCACCACCCTTCTCCAAGTTCATTTCTTCTTCCACTTCTTCTTCCTTTGTTCTTACCATTATAAAATAATAACTCCAGTATCTCACATATACTGTGATGTTATTATAAATATGGTACAACCATATTCAGTATTCTATCCACCCTTTGAATAACATGTCACCATACGTGCGTACGTACGGACTACCGTCTCCACGTCGTGGTGTAATTGTTATTCAATATAATATTATTTGGATGGGTATAATAATGATGTCTAACTCATGTAAATAATAAATATAACATGCTAATGATTCTGTATATATGATATACCATCCATTTATATATTATTATAATATCGAAAGAATGATATTGTCGCTCGTGCGTACGTACGGACTACCGTCTCCACGAACGCGATGAGATTCATTCTCCATTGTATCCATTCAAGTATAATTATCATTTGATGATTTAAAAATGATGTTTAAGGACTAGATATCATTCTGGATATGAATAAGATACAACAACCATGGCTTATGTAACAAAACATATAAAAGAAAATGAGTAAGTTAACTCCCAAAACAACGATAATTCTAAGATATTATTAACAAATCAATGTTAAAAGATCATATATGATATCATATTATTATATATGATTCTTGTATAATTTAATAACAACTATTTCACCATTATACAGGAGGTTAACCTACCCCAACCAAGGAAAAGTAAAAGGTAAGGGTTTACTTTACAACCTCTTCATTATCCAAGGTTGTTTATACGTAATAATCTACTGGGATCTCTTTATCATCCACATCCATGTTTCTTAAAAATGCATTTCAAAACATTTTTACTATTTACTAGAATATGAGTTAAAGTAATTTATACCCTTTTTGACTTTTATAAGTGGTTTATAAAGGAATCTTTCAGTCATTTTCAAAACAAGGTCCTTTTTAACCTTTTCGACAGAATTAAGGTAAGAATGTTTTTTTAACTTATACGGCGGGTGCAGCTATTTTCCGCCGTTATAAAATCTTCAAAGCTTCCCTTACAAGCTTATAAGAATATTTTCAAAGAAAATGTTTTATTTTATATGGATCTTAAATTATTTCAAAATAAAAGAAGATATTTTTTTAAAAAGAATTTTGATTTCATCTATGTCAACATCCTTTGATGGATTTTAAGATTATTTGAAGTTGATTTATTATGATACAAAACTTCTATATTGTATTGAAGGTTTTGTGATATGTTTGACTGTGGATGTGCTATTTTTATACCATTCATAGTTTATGGTGAAAGTATTGACATTTCATATGTTAGTTTTAATATGAATGTTTATGTTATGTTTAAACCTTTTCATATGGGAATGCATTGGACTTAATATGTGACGGGTGGAGCCCGCTATAGCTCCTCGATGCATTGGTAGGTCTCATGAGACAAACTAGTGTCTTGGCACAAGGCCTTGACAAAATCTTATTTGTAGTCTTGGCACGAGGCCTTGGCTATGTGGTTATGATAGTCTGGCATTATGCATTCCAACATTATGAAAGTGGTTATTGATTTTTGCATGTGATTATTCGATTAGTAGAATATCCATGTGAATAAGTAAATGGCATTATTTCATTTTATTTATGCCATACCATGTTGAAAGTTCATATTTAAAAGGCTTTTGATTTAGTTATACATTGCCTTAAATGTTTACTCTTATTTATGAAAGTTTCTTCTATATTGTTATCCTTACTGGGCATTTGAGCTCACCCCTTTTCTATGTTTTATTTTTCCCAGGATGTGAAGAAGTAAGTTATGAATGACCTGCAGGGATTTTATGAGGGGTTAATAGTGTGGATTGTGGAAACATTATGTTGTTGTAGTAGTTTTTCATTTTATGATGTAATGTAAAACTTATGAATACATCTAGTGTTTCCAAGGCTACTAAACCAATCGGTCTTTCGAGATTTGATCTTTCTTGTGATCATGCCAATGTTATGTAATAATGCACCGACTCTGGGTAACTGGGGTCGGGGCGTTACACAACCCATCATGTCCAACAAGGCCACGAGACTTGAACCTGCAACCGAAGGGAGGCAAGGGTGTATCACCTATCACTGAACCACATGACGTCCTGGATTGTATAATGTAGTTTTTCTTTAAAAGGGCTGATAGGTGAATTATAAATTCATTATTTTTGGAACCTATATGATTAAGCTAAATAAAATATTTTTATTGAAATCTTTTCGAGTGAAAGATGAGTTTGTGGTAGGAATTAGTTAAAGGATGTAACTCTACATTTCAAGTATATAGTTTTCTTCCTCACTTATTCTATGAAGAAATTAATTCTTAAACTTTATTGAAAGGATATTAAAACAAAAAAATGTGTTATCCTAATACAATATGTTTTATTGAACCGATGGTATTTTAAATCATCAAAGATTGATGAATTTAAGGCCCTGAATTTTACACATGTTTGTGATTGATGACCTCAATCACTACCTATAAATAGTTACGTTTTCCCTCCAATTATATGTCTCTAATTCCCACCAATGTTCTCCTAATCGATATCATAATTTAGTGGTGACCCTTTAATTTCCCTTTTCCTCTTATTAAGACAAAATTTTATTAACCTAATTTCCAATGAGGGTTTTCCGAATTGTATTTTCTATTTTCAGCCTTTTATTTTCCAAAAATAATTTCAAATTATGAGGACACAATTTATTTAAGGAGGTAAGAATGTAACACCCCAAGATTTCAAAGTTCATTATTTCTTCAAAGTAATTCAATAACTTTCACTACACGCAACAACGAGTTCTGGTGCACCATGACTTACCAAACAAGCTGTTCAAAAGCAGTTATGAATATTATTAACTAAATTTTGAAATTTATATAATCCTTATAATTTTAGAATCCATATTATGAGTTTATTAGACATAATATATGAACCAATACATTTTTTGCAGATAAAAGAAGTATTTTTAAAAAAAATGCAATTTTACCTCCTTTTAATGGAGATTCCTTTTTAAATCCAATATTTGAAAATTTTATATATTAAATTTGACAAAATAATCATCTTCTTTAGAACCGGGATATAAGAATTTAGTTTCAATAATGTTTTTGTGTTTTTCTGATAACTTTCATATTTGGGTGAATAGTGAAAATTACTAAATTTTAATTAAAAACAACTTTTTAATCAAAATAATAAATAGTGAAAAGTTATGAATTTGTGTGGTTTTAAATTATTTTTAGAATAAATTTTTACAATTTAATCCAATGTTGGTCATTGGACATAATTTCACATTTAAACCAGACATAAACAAGTGTCAATCTTTTGATAGTTATTGTTTCTTAAAAACACGCTTTTTGTTTTAACAACGGGAATTAATTTTAAATTAATAAATGAAACTTCTATGTTTTGAATTTGGTAAAATAGAATTCATTGTTGAATTCGGAATATCAAAATTAGCTTAGGGTAAAGTTTTTGTATTTTCTGAAAACTATCAATTTTTGATGAATAGTGAAAAACACTGAGTTAATGTTTAAAACCGGCTTTTTAATTAAATAACTATTTATATTATTTAAATTTATTTTAGGTCAAAGTAGATAAATAATACCTATACAAATTCAATTTAATTAATTGGATTCAGTTTATAATAATTTTAGATATATAAAAATTTTATTGAACTTTTTCATCGTCTTTTACCCACATCTTAGGAGAATTTGTAAATTCACATAAAACTTAATTCTACCACTTCTGTGAGTGAAATTTAGAAAATATTAAAGACACGTTTAATATCAAGGACTAAAATTTTGTTCAATAAGATAGAAATAATTTTCAGTGAATAGTTACTTTTTTCTTTTATTTACCACGGTAAAAAGTAAATAGGTTAATTAAGGGTCAAAATGATAATATTATTACCCTAAAACATGTCCTAATTCTAATGGATAAGTTTAATTCCACCAAAAACAGCCTTAGGAATAAAATATGACCCTTTATGTCCACTTTTATTTCATTAGGACATTTATTATTATTTAATTGAAAGAAGAGTTAAAATAGTTAAAATCAATGTTTAATAACTAAAAATTTTTAATATAGGGTTATACATAAGATAAATTTGATTATAAATATTTATTATAAATATAAAACTATTTCCTACATAATGGTATTTTAATTATAATTTTTAGACATTAAATAATTAAATTTATTTATGACATAATGATGATGCAATAATTACCTTATTAATGAAAGAATCAAATAAATGGTAATATAAATATTAAAATAAATTTAATTTAAAAGTTTTTATGACATCCACGAATTTTCTAGGTGACTATGACATGTTAGGGCTGATTCAATATGTCTTTTTCGAAGTAATCAAGTTGTGATGACTTTCACAAAAACAAAATACCAAATATTGTCAAAATTGACATAAATTAATATTTAAAACAAATATTATATGATTAATTGATATTATATTCATAAAAATATAAGGTTTGGCCAAAGGACTTATATCATGATAGGTGTATCATTAATGGACCACTTGGGAGTCGCTTGGATGTTTATAGTAAGTTTATTAACCATATAATATAAAAATACAAAGAGACACGGTAAATGTCAAACTACGTAACTAAGGGTCAAAACTAAAATATAAGGTTAATAAAGTGACCCAAACCTGTATAAAACCTATTGGTTAAGTGGATTTTGACCCATCCCCACCTTAGACTTTGAATAATCCACTTTGGCGCTATTATAAATCGAATATGAATTTATTATAAACTAATACTTTAAGTTTTTCCTAAAGAGCCCCTCCTCCACATTATAAAAGGACACCACTTCTAACCAATTCCTGACACCTTTCAATCCTATTGCCTCGTCCAAAATCTTCCCAATTAAGCTCCCTACATCCCTCTCATCCTCCTAGATGTATCAACATAGGAAGAAGGCACTTCAAGTGTCCTTTTTGGTTCAAACCAAAGGGAGTTACCCAAATTAAAGGTAATGATTTCTCTTAGCTTCTTTTCTTTTATTTTACTTCTCCAACCCCTAAACTCTTTTTATTATTTTCTTTTATAAAGAAAATAGTATCCTAAATATACTAGGATATTTTTATGAGAATTATTCTAACTACACTTACACAAACCTCCATCTAATGGGTGAATAAAGTAATGTTTCTGTGGATGGAAACCAAACTCCTCACGAAATGATGATTGTTCAATTATCTCCTACCGTCTCTCATGGTGTCCATTATGATGGAACTATAATTAAATATGATATTATTAATATTTATTTTATATATAAGCTTTTACAATTCCATTTTTTATCATACCATTATTCATTTCATGTTGTATATATATACGATAATTTCATTTGAGGAAGTGCGGACTACCGCCCCCACAAAGTTATATGACTCGTATATACCATACATGGAATATATAAAGGATGCTATTAATGAAATTAAGTAACACATATAAGATATTATATTATACTGGAATAATAATATACCTATGTATTATTCGGTTTTTATTCCTTTAAAAATGAAAAATGAAATGGAAGTAGTGTTCGTGCGTACGTACGGACTACCGTCTCCACGAACGCGATGAGATTCATTCCCCATCGTATCCATTCAAGTCTAATTCTCATTTTTGGATTAACAATAATGTTTATGGACTTGATATAATTCTGGATATGTGTAATATACAACCTATCAATAACAAACATGACTTATGTAACAAAACATATAAAATAAAATGAGTAAGTTAACACCCGAAACGACAATAATACTAAGATATTATTAACAAAGCAATGTTAAAAGATTATATATGATATCATATTAATGTATATTATTCTTTTATAATATAATAACAATCATTTAACAATTATACATGAGATTACCCTACCTTTTAAAAAGGAAATGTATAAGGTAAGGGGTTTTCATCTCACTCCTTATTCCTGTGAGATTCATGTCATATTTCCACTATTACCTTTTGTGTGGTGTATGTACGGCCCATAATTGTATTCATTGTGTAATACACTTTAATTTATGTGTATTTACATATTCATTTTATGATACCTCTTTCATGGGGTGTATGTTTCGTAAGTTACCAAATTGGTAAGGGTTAATTTCGCAATCTCTTTATTATCCGAGGTTATTTTTACGTAAGTATCTACTGGTACATATTTATTATCCATGTCCATGTTTTATGAAAGAGTTTTCAAAGTTATTATTTTAAGGGACTTTTTACTATAAAAAATCAAATGTTTTAAATATTTATTCTTATAAATCTTTCTCATTAATGTTCATGCATTCAAAATGGTTTTTAAGGATTTATTTATATGGACATGAATGTTTTTAAAATGTTAATTCCTTTCAAAAGTTTCAATGTGTTATGGGAAATTTTGATTCAAAAATTTATTTAAATGACTTCTTTTCTAAATTGTATGACTTTTAAATGTTTTCATGAAAATGGGTATTTCTATAAAAATAGTTTTACAAATCATTTCCATCTATGTCAAATCCTTTAATGGATTAAAAACATGTTTTGAAGTTGATTTCTTATGATACAAAACTTCCATATTGTATTGAAGGTTTTTTTATATGTTTGACTGTGGATGTGTTATTTTTATACCATTCATGGTTTATGGTTAGATTATTGACATTTCTTATCCTAGTTCTTATACAAATGTTTATGTTAAATTTCATCCTTTTCATATGAGGAATGTATTGGACATAGTAAGTGATGAGTGGAGCCCTCTATAGTTTCTCAATGCATCGGTAGGTCTCATGAGAAAACTTGACGTGGAATTGGCCGAGGCCCTTTCCCAATTTGAAATATGGTTTTGCCCGAGGCCTTAATCATTTTTAGACGTCTTGGTCGAGGCCTTGACAAAATGTTTTAGAATTTATGGCATTATAAATTCCCTCATCATGGAAATCATATTGATGGTTCATGTGGTTATTCGACTAGTGGAATACCCATGATTATGTTTTATTATGTCATTATTTACTCAACTCATATTCTTGCCATAAAAGTATTCATGTTTATTTTTGGTAAAGGAATGTTGTTTCAATTATTCACCATGGTTAATATTTATGTCATTTTCTGCTATATTGCTTACCCTTACTGAGCGTTTGAGCTCACCCCTTTCTATGTTTTATTTTTCCCAGGATTCCAAGAAGTGTATTATGATTGATATGCAGGGTTAAGCTAAAGGGAATAATGGCGTTCTCAAAGAACTATTGACGTTGTGTTTTATGTTTGAAATTGTAATGTAATGTTAATGTATGTAATCTATTTTCCAAGACTACTAAACCGATCGGTCCTTCGGGACTTGATTCCTTGTAATCATGCGAATTTTTTAGAATAATTCACCAACTCTGGGTAATTGGGGTCGGGGCGTTACACTTTTTGAATTATTTTATCACTTATACTTTCTTACTTTACATCTGGTGGAAATATTATAATGTTACTCATGTGTACAATGGACTACCGACTCATGAAGGAATGTGATTTGTTCTTCACTTACAATTGACATAAAAAGGGGATAGTTTAAATGAAAATATGAGATATATATTACAAAAAAAATATTCCTTAATGTTTATATATAATTTACATTTCTTTCATTTCAACCGTTGTGAAAATAGAAATAGTGTTAATGTGTACATATGACATACCGTCTCCATAAATTGTTTAATTTATTTTAAATATCTAAATTATAGGGATTAATATAAATAAATAAATAAATAATATATTTTATATTTATATAATAGTTAAAATTACAGATATTATGAAACTATGATCAATGTATGGGGACAGAAAATACCAAATCAAAACATAAATGAAAAACGAAGAAGTTATTACCCCAAAAACAATTTAAGAAGGGATTGTTAATAAATGGGTAATAAAAGGTCATAAGTTAAGATATTTTCTATGATACATATGATTATTGTTCTTTCATATATTTATAATACTCGCATATTTATTATATAGGATGTCTAAACAAGTACAAATGTAACACCCTGAGTTTTTAGGAACTTTTTATTGAATAAATGAAACTTCATTGATCGCTTATATTGCATACTCTACCAAGTTGATATTATGTTATATGAAACACTAATTTAATATTTCACTACACACAACAATGACTTATCTTAAATTACACACAACAATGAGTTTTTATAAAATAATGATATATTATTAATATTGTTATTTAGATACAAACTTTATAACCTTGAAGTTAAAATTAACAATATGAATATTAATATAATGTTTTTAAATATTTTTCATAATAGACTTATATAAAGAAAAAAGTTTCATACTGAAATAAATATTTTTTAGTAAAGTCTTTATCTGTTTTTGAAAATACTATTTTTTTTAAAATGTATTTATGAAAGTTTGTGATCAATAATAAAATTATTTTCTAACACTTTTAGAAAATTAATTTTATAAAATAAAATTAATTTTTTAATTTAAAATTACAAAATTGTTTGAACTTTATTTTTTGGGATTTTTCTGAAATGTTTCCTTTTTTTATGAATAGTGAGAATACTAAATTTTAATTGCAAAATTCATATTAATTTAATTTATTTAAATAGTTAAATTAAAATTTAATCTAGTTTTTAAAAATATTTAGTTCAATTATAAATCTATTAATCTATTTCAAGTAATTGGAATCAATATCATCTTTATATCTAATATAAAAACTTTGTATGCTTTTGATCATTTTCTCTTTAAAACCCCGTTTTCTTGACACATCTTCAAGATTAGTTTTAAATTAATTTATTCTAATTATGTGAAATGAATTTGGAAAAATGTTTTCCATATATTGAATCACCATAATTTTAAATGTATAATAACACCAAAATATTTTTCTAACAAAGTTATTAGTGAAACAATTAAACTCAATTACAATGATTATGGTAAAAACAATATTACGTAGTTGTTAATATTAAACTATATAGTGTCAAATTACCCAAAACTATCCCAAAAAGAATTTATATATGTAAAGACCCGTAAAATTAAAGGGAAATTTTTTCTTAATTTTCTTTAGAATTTTACAAGAGCGCGGTTTCTGACGGCACCTGATTCCGAGGCCCGGAGTGCCCGTAATTAATTTCCGAAGTTTGGCTCGGGTACGTTCAGTGAACGAACGAGCGGGAATTCCTAACTTTTGATACGGTGATCGGAATTGAAATCTGAGGGCACCGATGAACTCGCAGCGCCGATATTCGCTTAAAGATACCTTTTCGGAAGTTGCTTTTGTTGCGGGTTGAAAGTTAGTTTTTGGGTTTTTAGATTAAGTTAAATAAAATTTGGGAAATACAAAATTTATTTAAACTTGTTGGTTATCTTCTCTCAAAGGAAGTTAGGTGTGGGACCCACACCCACTTAACCTCCCTTGAGAGGATTAAGTGTGGTGGGGCCCACACGAAACCTAAACTTTCCATCTTCCCTCAAACCCCCTTAACCCCTTTTTAATTAACATGACAACTTGTTAATTAATGTGGAGTTATCTCTTTTTGAATTTCAAACCTTTGAAATTCTTTTTGTGAATAAAATAAGACTTTATCTTATTTTTTTGGGTTAGAACTCTTTAGCCATCTTGGAGAGGTTGAGAGCTCTTCTTCCTTCCTCAAGTTCCGACGAAGAACGCTCAAGCTCCGACGAAGAACGCTGCACCTCCCTTCTTCGTCTACCGTGTCAACGAAAGGGAACACCACATCTTCCTCGGACAACCTTCGTCGGCGTGCAAGGATTCGCCAACGACGTGTCTCTTCGGACGTACCTCTTTGTCATTGAATTTGACGAACGACTACCGCGACGCCCGACCTCCGCGACGTCGTCTTCCGCGGAACGTTGACAAATCTTCGAACCTATACCCGAGGTAGGGGTGGTTGATTCTTGGTTTATTCTTTTATCCTTGTTCGTGGTTCATGCATGATTAACGTAAGGATTTTGAATATTTAAAGTTGCGTTATTATTTAACGTGAGGGGGGCCGGACCGCATGAACACGGCCGAACCCCCTCCATCGTTCTTGTTGATTTACCTGGCGGGTGGAAACAAGGTGGCGTGGTGACGTCGCACCCCGCGGTTAATCGTGCAATTATATTACGCGACGCCGTCGCGCCGCGCCATGGAAGGATCATCAAGAACGCGACGCCGTCGCGCCGCGTTGAGAGAAATCAAGGTGCGGCGGAGGGGCGCGGTGCCGTCGCACCGCGCCGGACGACGAACACCGCGGCCGGTTCCGGGCCGCGACGATTTGAGAAGACTGGCGGCCGGGCCGCCGGCGTGGAAGCCGAAGAGGGGACCGGTTTTTCCGGTCCCGTTGTAGAAAACCGGCCGGCCAGCTGGCCGGCCGGATGGTATTAAACCGGGGGAATTAATCCCCCGGCCAGCGCATAAACCCCCCTCTTTATGAGGGGGGCGGTTCCTTTGAGGGGGGGCAGGCGGCTCCCCCGTTTCCTGCCAATCAAGCCCCCCACGTTGGGGGGGCGGTTTTGCAAACAGGGGCGGCTAAAAAGCCGCGCCGCCACCCAATCAAGCGGGGGGCTTTGCCCCCCCCCCCCCCCCGCGTGCAGCCTCCATGCGGCGCCAGGCCGCGGCCCCCGCGCCGCTGCGCCACCGCGTCGCCGGCCGGCCGGCCGGCCGGGCCGGGTCGGATCCGGTTCGGGTCGACCCGGTTCGGGCCGACCCAGGGGGGGTCGGGCCGGGTCGGCCCAGACCCGGACCCCCTGTTTCGAATCATTTACGGTCATTTGGCCATAACTTGAGCCACGGACCTCCGATCGACGAACCGTCTACGGAAACGCGATCCTTGGATCGAGACGGTCGTTTCGGTATATCGCACTCAAGGTTTCGGATTACTTTGAGTACGGCCGGGTTGGTTCGTTCACGAAACCAACCGGGCCTTCGGAGCGGAAACACTCATATCTTGAGCTACGGACGTCCGATTGACGTGCTATCAGCCGCGTTGTGTTCCTCTTAGTGAGACGGATCTTTTGGCATACTCTGCCCGAGGTTTGGACGCAGGTGGCGTACGGTCGGGTTGGTTTTGCCTTAAAAACCAACCGGGCCCCGGGGACGAAAATGCCAATAACTCTCAGACCGGGCGTCCGATCGATGCGTCGTCTGTTGCGTTGGGTTCCTGTTGACGATACGGAACTTTTGGATACATCAACTCTGGTCTTTGTGACAGTTGATGTATCAGCCTCTCGGCTCGTGGAGCGGACCCTCCGAACGAGCTTGTTGTGTGCGGGAACCCTAATGCTGGCTGCGACTGACTGCGACTGCTACTACTGCTACTGTGACTGCGACGACGACAGTACAGAGATCCTGTGTGGATTCGACGACGACGACTACTGCACTCAGCGATCCTACGTGGATCAGTGTTACAGGTCCTGCGTGGGCCCGATCCTGTGTCTGTCCGATCCTGTGTGGGTCACTGCGGGGGTTTGTACCTATCGATCCTTCGTGGGTCCGACGACATAGATGGTTCAGTGATCATCTTTATCGTTATCCGAAGAGGTTTATTCGTGTGAGCTGAATCTTCTGTGTTACTCGATAGAGGTGGTGCGCTTGGTTGTAGCGGCAGACCTGCGATACTGGAGACGAGCGTACGGAGTACGGAGACCGTGTAGCCGGCTGAGACCTAAAGACTGCTCGACCGACTCGACTTGGAGTGAGTCGACTAGCCCAGTGGACTGAGCGCCCGGTATTTGGCGGCAGACCCACGGCGGACGGAGCGCCTGATAGTTGGCAGCAGACCCGCGGTACTCGACTGGAGGAGTACCTCTGTAGGCTATTTGGGTGAGCGCCCGGTATTTGGCAGCAGACCCTCAGTGGACGGAGCGCCCGGTAGTTGGCGGCAGACCCGCGGTACTCGACAGGAGGAGTACCTCAGCAGTCTTAGGTTAGTGAGCAGTATCTCAGAGTCGTGACAGGACACTGTACACTTCAGAGATGGGGCTCTTCAGTAGTTACGTTTTTGATAATGAAAATCCTGTGTGAGCTGAATCCTGTTGCTTTCCTGTGTGGATTGTGTTGTGCAATCCTGTGTGGATTACGTTTTTCTTTCCTGTGTGGAATACGTTTACTTTCCTGTGTGGACTGAGTTGTACTTGGGCTCGGAGGTTGGAGCGTATTTTAAATTGATGACTTAGATATATGTATGGGCATATACCTAAGCAGTGTCGGTTGTTACTTCGTGATTGTATCTTTCTTCGTGGTTTATCCTTTGTGGATTTGAGAGACCTTCAGGGGTCTCGGGGTGCCTACTGAGTAGCTTATACTCACCCCTTCACGGGATTTGCCCGCACTACGTTGTGTTGGTTGCAGACGACGGACAGTGTTGACCTTTGCTGAGGCTTGCAGAGCGGGACGGTACCCGGAGGTGGACCACTGGGCGGGACGTGCTCGGAGCAGACGGCAGGACCCGTGGAGCAGTGGAACTATCTGTACCCACCCTTCAGGTGGGATTTCCAGTGGACAGCTCGGTGTAGCAGCTTTTACCTTTCAGTTGCTGTTTTCCCTTTCGAGTTGTACTTTACTTTCAGTTTGGGTTTGTATACTGGCCCATTTACTTTTCCGCACTTTCAGTTGTACTCTGCTTTTGCTTAGTGTTTACTTTCCACTTGCTTACTCTGTGGTGTTTGTTTACTTTACAAAGGCAATGCCTTCCCTTTTTACCGGGATATATGCCTTGGTGCTATTCGCCAGCCCCTGGCCTATGGAAGGCGGGCTTGGGGTAGTCACGGCACGGACCCCGAGGGAGGGTCGTGACAAATTGGTATCAAAGGAGTTCGGTTCTACCGCGAACTCTGATCTTTTTTATGTGAAGCAATAATGTTTAGCGTATTGAGTGTGGTTATCAGTCCAGGGAGTCCAGTGTTGGTGCGGCGGCCGACGTCTCCGTACACCAGGACCCTGACTTCTGATTTCCGACTTAATGCACGAAAACATTGATTGCGTGTGTGTTTCAAAGTATTCTTTGTGATTACTTAAATCAGCTCACCAGGTATACTGTTTGACCGTGGCGCACCCGTTTCCTATTCAGGATGGCCCCACGACGGCAGCCAGCTAGGGTTCCGAGAGTCGAGTGTGACGACAGCCCACCGAGCGACGAGGCTTCGGTGTAGGGCCCTTTGTCAGCAGTGGCACCGGCGTTAGCACTACCCGCCGAGCCCCCGATGCTTCCAGCGCCAGCCGCTGACGATGCACGTCGCCTCAGCGCACGGCATGAGTTTCAGCGCCAGCGACCACCCAGGTTTCGCGGGGAGACGGATCCCTAGGCAGCAGAGGACTGGCTGGAGGCAGTGGTACGAGTGTTTAGGCTAGTGAGGACACCAGCAGACCTCATGGTGATCCTCGCTGCGAGCCTACTACACGCAGCAGCAGGACGATGGTGGAGCTTGATGCTCCAGGTGCACGATGAGGCATCACTACTTTGGACGGACTTTGAGAGCCTCTTCCGCTCGGAGTTCGTCCCAGCCACCCTTCGTGCGGTGCACATCCAGGAGCTTCTTCAGCTACGGCAGGGCAGCATGACGGTCGCTCAGTACTCGGCGAGATTTACCGATCTCTCGCGCTACTCGACCGACATGGTACGAGACCCATTCTTCCGGGCCCGGACCTTCGAGCAGGGTTTGAGACATGAGATCAGGGCATCACTGATCTCCCTCAGCATACCGACTCAGACAGGAGTACTGGAGCGAGCCCTCCTGATCGAGAGTTTCCTGGCTGAGTCCACAGCGAGACCTACCGCAGGGCGGCAAATAGCGGAGTCTTCGGCAACAGGTAGCCGACGGATGACTCAGGGTTCCAGGCAGACCAGACCTACCGGTGGCCGACTGCACGACTTAGGCTCAGTTGTACGGGGAAGCCGGGGTGGAGTCAGAGCCAGGCGTGCCGAGAGTGGGCAGTGTTACTCTTGTGGCGGGATTGGTCACATGGCTCGTGACTGTCCGACCCGCCATGCTGATGATCAACAGTTAAGTGAAGAACCTCCCAGGCAAAGGCAGAGGTTCGACCGTGGCGGTCCGCAGGGAGGAGGCGGACGAGGCAGAGGAGCTGGACGAGCAGCCGGTGGTGGGCGATGCTTTGAGGATCTTCCACCACCACCACCAGGAGGACCACCCCGACCACAGGGAGTAGGTGAACATGCGAGAGATCAACTTCAGGCAGCCGAGCCCTTCGATCATGGAGCTCTGGGAGCCGATGGACAGGAGCAGAACTAGTGGATACATACTTTGTACTTCTGGTTCCTTGTTGCATTTGTGTAGCATCTTGTATTATGAGCTGCAATAATAAAAGACGCATACCTTTGTGATATTTTCGTTCCTGTCCTCTTTCGTGATGTTACTAAGAGGTTCCAGTTTTGGCTGTTGACTTGACCCTCACTTGTGATACATCTACTGGAGGAGACCCAGTTACCACACACTGATGCCGACAGTGTGACTCAACCCTTGGAGGCGAGAGTAACGGTTGAATCTCTTAGTCGTAGCGTCGAGGCCTTAAGACGTCATCCTTGGTATGGATTAGTATCATCCATGTTAGGATTGACTGTTTTAGGCAAAGAATGAGGTTCATCCAGGGGATGGGACCAGATTTCTCTTATCGGCAAAGAAGAAATCTTGCAGCTCTGGTGGGACCGGAGATGGTCCAGGCCACGACAGAGAAGGTCCAGGTCATCCAGGAGAGGATGAGTACAGCTCAGAGCCGGAAGAAGTCATATGCTGACAGGAGGCGGAGGCCATTAGAGTTCGAGGATGGCGACCACGTCTTCTTGCGGGTCTCACCTCGACGTGGTGTTCGGAGATTTGGCAGAGGCGGCAAGTTATCTCCGCGCTTCATCGGACCCTTCCAGGTCCTCAGCAGGATTGGTGAGGTGGCTTATCGCCTGGCTCTACCACCTCAGTTGCACCGGGTGCACGACGTCTTCCACGTGTCTCAGATGAGGAGATACGTGCACGACCCGACGCACATCTTTGACCATGGGGAGCTTGACGTTGATGATGGGGAGACTTCTACGGAGGTTCCGGTGGAGATAGAGGATCGACAGGAGCGGGTCCTGCGTGGGCGATCGATTCCTCTTGTGCGCATCAGATGGCAGCACGTGAATCTCCAGGAGAGCACATGGGAGCGGGAGGCTCAGATGCGTGCTCAGTACCCTCATTTGTTTCCCTAGTTTTTGATGTATCTTTACGGGGACGTAAAGCCCTGAGGTGGGAGTAATGTAAAGACCCGTAAAATTCAAGGGAAATATTTTCTTAATTTTCTTTAGAATTTTACAAGAGCGCGGTTTCTGAGGCACCTGATTCCGAGGCCCGGAGTGCCCGGAATTAATTTCCGAAGTTTGGCTCGGGTACGTTCAGTGAACGAACGAGCGGGAATTCCTAACTTTTGATCCGGTGCTCGGAATTGAAATCCGAGGGCACCGATGAACTCGCAGCGCCGATATTCACTTAAAGAGACCTTTTCGGAAGTTGCGTTTGTTGCGGGTTGAAAGTTAGTTTTTGGGTTTTTTGATTAAGTTAAATAAAATTTGTGAAATACAAAATTTATTTAAACTTGTTGGTTATCTTCTCTCAAAGGAAGTTAGGTGTGGGACCCACACCCACTTAACCTCCCTTGAGAGGATTAAGTGTGGTGGGGACCACACGAAACCTAAACTTTTCATCTTCCCTCAAACCCCCTTAACCCCTCTTTAATTAACATGACAACTTGTTAATTAATGTGGAGTTATCTCTTTTTGAATTTCAAACCTTTGAAATTCTTTTTGTGAATAAAATAAGACTTTATCTTATTTTGTTGGGTTAGAACTCTTTAGCCATCTTGGAGAGGTTGAGAGCTCTTCTTCCTTCCTCAAGTTCCGACGAAGAACGCTCAAGATCCGACGAAGAACGCTGCACCTCCCTTCTTCGTCTACCGTGTCAACGAAAGGGAACGCCACATCTTCCTCGGACAACCTTCGTCGGAGTGCAAGGATTCGCCAACGACGTGTCTCTTCGGACGTACCTCTTCGTCATCGAATTTGACGAATGACTACCGCGACGCCCGACCTCCGCGACATCGTCTTCCGCGGAACGTTGACAAATCTTCGAACCTATACCCGAGGTAGGGGTTATTGATTCTTGGTTTATTCTTTTATCCTTGTTCGTGGTTCATGCTTGATTAACGTAAGGATTTTGAATATTTAAAGTTGCGTTATTATTTAACGTGAGGGGGGCCGGACCGCATGAACACGGCCGAACCCCCTCTATCGTTCTTGTTGATTTAACTTGCGGGTGGAAACAAGGTGGCGTGGTGCCGTCGCACCCCGCGGTTAATCGTGAAATTATATTACGCGATGCCGTCGCGCCGCGCCATGGAAGGATCATCAAGAACGCGACGCCGTCGCGCCGCGTTGAGGGAAATCAAGGTGTGGCGGAGGGGCGCGGTGCCGTCGCACCGCGCCGGACGACGAACACCGCGGCCGGTTCCGGGCCGCGGTGATTTGAGAAGACCGGCGGCCTGGCCGCCGGCGTCGGAGGCCGAAGAGGGGACCGGATTTTCCGGTCCCGTTGTAGAAAACCGGCCGGCCAGCTGGCCGGCCGGATGGTATTAAACAGGGGGAATTAATCCCCCGACCAGCGCATAAACCCCCCCTCTTTATGAGGGGGGCGGTTCCTTTGAGGGGGGGCAGACGGCTCCCCCGTTTCCTGCCAATCAAGCCCCCCACGTTGGGGGGGTGGTTTTGCAAACAGGCGCGGCTAAAAAGCCGCGCCGCCACCCAATCAAGCGGGGGGCTTTGCCCCCCCCCCCCCCCGCGTGCAGCCTCCGTGCGGCGCCAGACCGCCGCGGCCCCCGCGCCGCCGCGCCGCCGGCCGGCCGGCCGGCCGGGCCGGGTGGGACCCGGTTCGGGCCGACCCAGGGGGGGTCGGGCCGGGTCGGCCCGGACCCGGACCCCCCGTTTCGAATCATTTACGGTCTTTTGGCCATAACTTGAGCCACGGACCTCCGATCGACGAACCGTCTGCGGAAACGCGATCCTTGGATCGAGACGGTCGTTTCGGTATATCGCACTCAAGGTTTCAGATTACTTTGAGTATGGCCGGGTTGGTTCGTTCACGAAACCAACCGGGCCTTCGGAGCGGAAACGCTCATATCTTGAGCTACGGATGTCCGATTGACGTGCCGTCAGCCGCGTTGTGTTCCTCTCAGTGAGACGGATCTTTTGGCATACTCCGCCCGAGGTTTGGACGTAGGTGGAGTACGGTCGGGTTGGTTTTGCCTTAAAAACCAACCGGGTCCCGGGGACGAAAATGCCAATAACTCTCAGACCGGGCGTCCGATCGACGCGCCGTCTGTTGCATTGGGTTCCTGTTGACGATACGGAACTTTTGGATACATCAACTCTGGTCTTTGTGAGAGTTGATGTATCAGCCTCTCGGCTCGTGGAGCGGACCCTCCGAACGAGCTTGCTGTGTGCGGGAACCCTAGTGCTGGCTACGACTGACTGCGACTGCTACTACTGCTACTGTGACTGCGACGACGACAGTACAAAGATCCTGTGTGGATTCGACGAAGACGACTACTGCACTCAGCGATCCTACGTGGATCAGTGTTACAGGTCCTGCGTGGGCCCGATCCTTTGTGGGTCCGATCCTGTGTGGGTCACTGCGGGGGTTAGTACCTATCGATCCTTCATGGGTCCGACGACATAGATGGTTCAGTGATCATCTTTATCGTCATCCGAAGAAGTTTATTCGTGTGAGCTGAATCTTCTGTGTTACTCGATAGAGGTGGTGCGCTTGGTTGTAGCGGCAGACCTGCGATACTGGAGACGAGCGTACGGAGTACGGAGACCGTGTAGCCGGCTGAGACCTGAAGACTGCTCGACCGACTCGACTTGGAGTGAGTCGACTAGCCCAGTGGACGGAGCGCCCGGTATTTGGCGGCAGACCCACGGCGGACGGAGCGCCTGGTAGTTGGCAGCAGACCCGCGGTACTCGACTGGAGGAGTACCTCTGTAGGCTATTTGGGTGAGCGCCCGGTATTTGGCAGCAGACCCTCAGCGGACGGAGCGCCCGGTAGTTGGCGGCAGACCCGCGGTACTCGACAGGAGGAGTACCTCAGCAGTCTTAGGTTAGTGAGCAGTATCTCAGAGTCGTGACAGGACACTGTACACTTCAGAGATGGGGCTCTTCAGTAGTTACGTTTTTGATAATGAAAATCCTGTGTGAGCTGAATCCTGTTCCTTTCCTGTGTGGATTGTGTTGTGCAATCCTGTATGGATTACGTTTTGCTTTCCTGTGTGGAATACGTTTACTTTCCTGTGTGGACTGAGTTGTACTTGGGCTCGGAGGTTGCAGCGTATTTGAAATTGATGACTTAGATATATGTATGGGTATATACCTAAGCAGTGTCGGTTGTTACTTCGTGATTGTATCTTTCTTCGTGGTTTATCCTTTGTGGATTTGAGAGACCTTTAGGGGTCTCGGGGTCCCTACTGAGTAGCTTATACTCACCCCTGCACGGGCTTTGCCCGCACTAAGTTGTGTTGGTTGCAGACGACGGACAACGTTGACCTTAGCTAAGGCTTGCAGAGCGGGACGGTACCCGGAGGTGGACCACTGGGCGGGACGTGCTCGGAGTGGACGGCGGGACCCGTGGAGCAGTGGAACTATCTGTACCCACCCGTCAGGTGGGATTTCCAGTGGGCAGCTCGGTGTAGCGGCTTTTACCTTTCAGTTGCTGTTTTCCCTTTCGAGTTGTACTTTACTTTCAGTTTGGCTTTGTATACTGGCCCATTTACTTTTCCGCACTTTGAGTTGTACTCTGCTTTTGCTTAGTGTTTACTTTCCGCTTGCTTACTCTATGGTGTTTGTTTACTTTACAAAGGCAATGCCTTCACTTTTTACCGGGATATACGCCTTGGTGCTAGTGGCCAGCCCCTGGCCTATGGAAGGCGGGCTTGGGGTAGTCACGGCACGGACCCCGAGGGCGGGTCGTGACAATATAAATATTTATACCTTATAATTTCATGTATATATATTTTTCCATTATTTGATCCACTTTTCATGGAAAAAACATGGTTGAAATTCTCTCTTTTTAAGAAATTACAAAAGTGACACTCACCTCCCTTATAAAAGGACACCCACTCTCTCCCTATATAAAAACAATAAAAACCAGTTGGTTTAGAAAATACCTTCCAAAATCCCTTCTCTACTTCCCTAATATCGTCCAAGAATCCTTACCTTATGTAGAAATCCAATGAAGGAAGGCCTTTGGTAAAAACCAAAAAGAGATAACCAAAGAAGAGGTACTGTTCATCAATAAATTTGTTTTCTGGTTTTTTATTCATAAAACCCATTAAAAATTTTTTATATCATGATTATATAACAAAATCAGTACATTCCATATAATTATATTTTTTAAGTTACTTTTATGACCTAAAAACACACACACTTCATTACATTGGGTTTTGAAATCATTATTCATGTGTACATCAGACAACTGCCTTGCAAACTGATGTCTTTCGTTTCTCTATTACGACCTCTCACAGTAGGTAATAATTTTGTACATAATATTTATATATTATATATAAGATATTAATGATATTATTTTTATTATATATTTTTACATGCCACATATCTTCATGCTTTCCATTTTGTAGGAATGTGATAACGTCGTTCGTGTTTACGATGGACTACCACCTTGTGAAGTTATTTGATTCATATATACTTTAGATATAATTTATTGAGGATGGTTATAATAAAAATATTTGAAATATTTGAAATAATAATTATTTTGGAATGATAATATATCGTACAAATTTCTTTCTGTCAATCTGATAATAAAATGGAAACAACGTTCATGCATACGTATGACCTACCATCTCCATGAACGATGTATTTTATTTCTTATTTATATATTTTATTAAATATTATAAACACATATATAATGATTATATATGAAATTTAAATCATTATTATCATTACTTATATGATTATATCATGATTAAGGTAAGATAAAAAAAATAATGAATCAAAACATTTATGAAAAAAGCGGTTATTACCTGAAGCCTAATATTAACATGGAATCGTTAATAAAAAAGTAATAAAAGGTTATTATAAAATAATATATTGAAATATATATATGAATATAATTGTTTTTATTATTTAAAATAGATATATATTTTTATACAAGAGGTTTGAACAAGTATGATGAAAGTCATTTCTTACGATATGGGTATTTTATCTCAATTTTCCTTCTTTGAGACGTATGTTATGTTGTGCACCTACATTATTTAATGAGGTTTATAAGAATCCATTTGATATATAATTTCATGAATTTATTCACCATCATGATATTTTAATATTCATTTTATTTCATGACTTTAGGGGGCTTAGTAATCATTGTTACTAAAGTGGTAAATATTTTATGTTACAATGTCACTGATTATCAGGATTGTTTATGATTAAGTATAAAATGTTGAAATGTCATGATCTACCTATAAATAATTTTCAGGAATGTTATTATCACACGTTTATTAATTATAAATTCATGTAATGGAACCATTTTCCCACTATTTGGAACTTAAGATAATTAAGAAAATGTTTTAAATAAAATTCTCCTTTATTTCTCTCTACGGCTGGAAATATATTTTCCTTCGAAACCATGTTTTATAAAAATATTTTATGAAAATGATTTCAGATATATTTTATACCCCTCATATGATTTATAAAAGTAAATTTAACCCATGGTTTAATTTCTCAATTATTTTGAAAGTAATATTTATGTCATTATCAATAATAATGCCTTTTTGAATTTTTACTACAAATATGAAAGAATCCTAGATTTTAATGTTCATGAAATGAACATAATTTTCCAATTTCATGTAAAATAATTTATTCAAATAATAATTTAAAAATTCTAAAATTATTATCAAAAAAATAGTTTTTCAAAATGTTTTCTGTTTTAAAAATAGTTTTCTAAGTGGAAAGAACATTTTCCTCTCGAAATGTTTTAAATGACCTTCCAACATTATTTTTCATCTAATATGATATCTATTGGTGTTACCTATTAATTACTAGGGAGATATTATATTAGTTACATTCATATTAATTACTTTAATGGTTTATGATTTGATGAAAAGATGTTTGTGGAACCCAATTCTCTTCCACGGGTTATTCAATGATAAAATGCTTATGAAAGATGTTTTTTTACTGGGTTATTCTAGGATAAAATGAGTATGAAAACTATATATTTTTATTAGGTTATGATATCATGAGGTTTTTATGATTCCAATTTCATTTTTTTGGGATATGATAAGATGGATTTTTATGATCTTCTGGCACACATATCTATGATCCCATTATGTGATGGGTGAGACCTATATCTCCCTCCAATGAATTGGGAAAAACATTATATATCTCATATGATAAAAAAACTGTAATGGATTGTGAACTAAGTTCACTATGATATGAATCATATAGGAAGGATACTCTATTTCGTAATACTGGTCTGAAATAAGGTATGATTGTCTTTGAATTAATGCTTGAATAATATGGAAGTTATTTTATATTCTTATTTTTATTCCATAAGTTCCAGGTGTTATGATCTCATGGGTCATGCTCTTTGATGCCCTTATGAATAATGTATTATGAACTGCCAATCTTTATCCCATTACGATTGATTATGATATTTAACATGCAGGATATGGTTTTCAATGATTTTTCACATGTTCTCATACCCTTATTTTCATGTGATTCCTACATACACCCTTTATTTACCCATACTGAGAATCTGAGCTCACTAATTAATATGTTTCATTTCCCCATGTTTTGACGATATGTACTATTTATGATATTTCTCAGATTGGTGCATGATATGAAGCATATAATGGGAGATGAAATAGTCCACTTATGGACCACTGTTTTGGTTTACAAGTTTCTGAAGGAACAAAACTATTATGTTTCTTTGGTGTGTATTTATGAAATGAAATAAATGTTCTACAAAAATGAGGTAATGTGTATGTGTAATAAGTCTGGGATGTTATAGTAGGTATAACAAGAATGTTTTAGTTAAAATTTTGAAACTGGGATGATAAAACCTTTTTGATATCCCTAAGTAAATGTATAAGGATAAATCTATATATTGGTCAAGGTATAGAAAAATGTACTTGATTTTTTTATAGGATAGAGTGAGTGGTTTTATAGTGATACATTAATTTATGGATGAATTAAGTGAATTTTCTTCTGGAACAAATATATGTAGGCGTAAAAACCCCAAAACACCGTATTAAGCTAGACACGATTAGGAACTCGTATATAATAACGGGCCTTATTTCACACCAAGTTTGGAACTCCCATGGGATATACTTTATAAACACACAAACTCTTTATGATCCATTATGAAGGATTTAAATCGAAGAAGTCTATGAATGAACTATGATAAAATTATACAGTCATATATGTTGTAAAACGTTATACATCCAATAAGTGATTTTAATGATTACGTGGTTCCCTAAATTATTATTTTTTCTTACTCTATGATTTTCAGTTTTATTCAACAGATAGAACACTAAGGAACTTCATTAATGCCGAATTAAACAGAAAATGAAATAATTTCCTTCAAGATAATCCAAATTTTATGAGAACTATAATGTAAAGAATTGTTTCTATGATCACACAACACACTCTAGCTATGAATCCCACTATAAATAAAAATAATCAAAGGAGGAAACAATAATATATTTATTCTTTAATGAGGAAACTTCCACCTTATTTTAGTGGGTCTTCTGATCTACTAGTTTTTGAAAAATGGATCTGTACCATTGAAAACATATTTTCCATTCTTCATATTTTAGAACATGAAGATTCATTTTGGAAATACATTTTCTGGAAGGTGATGCATATCAATGTTGGAATCTTATGAGTAATAATTGGAAAAAATATAGAATTGAATCCATGGATTTGGATGAGTTCAATATTTTATTTTTTATTAAGTACCTTAACTGTTTTCTTTATATTAATATAAAGAATTAATTCTTTGAGATAAAGAAAATTGAGGATGAATCTATTGTTACCTATGAGGAAAATTTTACAACACTAGCAAGGTACGCTTCTAGAATTATCATTTAACTTGTAGGTAAGGTTGATTGATTCTTTAGTGGCTTAAAAAAAATTCTCTTAATGGAATTATCCATAAGAGAACTCACTTTCTATGAATAAATTGTTTAGCTTTCAAACGATGTGTAAATTAAAGTTAGTGTTATATATCAATCTCATGGTTTTGATAAGAAGAAAAAGAAGAAGATCAATGGAAAATAAATTAACCATGGAGAGAAGAAGATTATATTTCTTTTATGCTCTATGTATGGAAAGAAGCATAGTGGAAATTGTATTATGTGGACTAGAAAATATTTTAAATATGTAAGGAATGGTTATCATGAAATTGATTTCCAAAGTAAGGGGAAGAAGTTAGATAATGATGAAAACATAGAGAAAGCCACATAAAATCCACCTCCCACACTTTAGTGTATTAAGTGTATGTAGAATAGGAATTATTCTAACAAATTCCCAAAACCAATGGTTAATACTTATAAACAACATATAAAACAACTTAAACCAAGGGACAAGGATCTAATGCGATCACTATCTCTGACAAGGGGTGAGATAATGATGTGGTGAAAGGTATACTTAGCATCCACTATAGAATAGAAAATGTCTAATTTAACATGGGATAGACTGATTATTTCAAATCTAAAGAATTTTATATGTGTATACATATCCCACCGATACTTTTAGATGTGGAATTATCAATAAAAATTTCAAATGGTACAATGATCACATATCAAGTCTATTATTATTATTCGGTTGACATTGGCAGGAATGTGATTCCCAAAAAACATTTCATTCATTCTTTAGTTGAATTTGATTTTATCATAAGCATGAATTTGATCTCTCTATATAAACCACAAATCAGTTTTATATGAATATGATTTATATTTTATATTCCAAACCAAACTATGATCATATATCAATGTGAAAATAAGTATGAACTTATGATAGAGATCAAATCCAGTGTATGGGTATTAATTTGCATTAATAAGAGTTATTATCTCAAATGGTTGGGGATAAAATTAACATTTACGATATGCCTATTTTTATCAAATTTTTTATGTCTTTCCAAAATAGTTTCTTATCCTTCCACCAAAACATGAACTTTATTTCTCAATAAAACTCATAACTTGTGCAACACAAAGTTGAAATAAATTCTATATAATGGATCCAACTTATTTATAGGAATTGATGAAGAAACTCTATGAAAACCATGATAACGTATTAATTAATTCAAGTGTTTCACCATGTGGTGGAGATATTATTTTTTTGAAAAATAAATATGGATCTCTGTTACTGTTCATTGATTATCGATAGTTGAACAAGATCAAAATTAAGAACAACTATCATATTCCCTATATGGTTGAATTGTTTGATAAACATTATGGAGATCAATTCTTTTCCATCATAGACCATATCATTGGATGTCATCAATTAAGGGTCCATAAGTAGGATATACCTAAGAAGAAATTCTATACAATATAAAGGCATTATGAATTTATAGTGATGCCTTTCCGTCTTACCAATTCCCCATAAATGTTCATGGACATAATTAATAGATACTTTTGATATTTCCTATACCAATTTGTGGTATTATTTATATATGATATTATTATGTACTCAAATAAGTATGATAATGAAAATCACATGGTAATTTTAATATAGTAAATAAAGAAGGAGAAACCATATATACGTAGATACATTAAAAAATGAGACTAGAATGTTGACCCAGACCCAATATAGTGGATGAGATCCATATTTTTCCTGGTTTAGATGGATATTATCAATAGTTTTTGTATAATTTATCTCAACTATCTAATCTTCTAACCATGTTACCTCGGATGAGATCCATGTTCATTTCAATAGATTAATGTGGGGAAAATTTCATGGAATTAAAGAGAAGGTTAGTCAGTTCCCCAATGATTACATTACCCTATAGGGAATAATGGTTATTAATATATAATGATACATAAAATAAGGTATTTGGGATGTGTTATTATGAATAATAACATCATTATAGTCTATGACTCATGAAAATTGATGATTCATGGGAAAAAATACCTAACTTTGGATTTAGAGTTAGTAGAAATATTTTTTCATTAAAAATATAGAAGTATTATATTTAGGGAGAAATGTATTATATATATAATGGTAATAAAATATTGAAGTATATATATTCATATAGAAGTATTTTAACACTTGGAATATAAGAAGTTTAGAGCTGATTAAGTATTATGAATGCTCAATACTATGCCACCATGGGAAAGAAAAACATGGTGGCAGATGCTTTGAGTCGAACTTATCATGCTTGGATATTCATAATAATGATCACAAAAGATAAAATATTTATATAGTTTCAAAGGATGGATATAGAAATCCTAAAGGAAAGGAAAAAATATTATCCTTCTCAATTTATATACCACCATCTATCCATGTGATGATTAAAGAGGCATAAAGGAAGATGTAGTGCTGCTAAAGATTATTAGAAATGATCCTAATTTTATCCTGGATCATGATGGAATAATAAGTTTAAGGAATTTTATTTTCATTCCTTTCTAGTCTTTAAGAAGGATTTGTAAGATAAATATCACAGTTCTTCTTTCTATATTCATATTGTATGTATGAAGATGTCTACATATTTTAAAGAATACTTTTGGTGAGATGGAAGGAAGAGATACATTGTAGTGTTTGTATGTCGATTCATGGTATGTTAATAAGTTAAGTCTGAATAAAAAATGTCTAATTGGAAGTTTCATCCAATACCTGTAGTAGAATGGAAATCAGAGAAAGTAACTATTGATTTTTCTCATTGGACTCCCCAAAAAACTCCAAAGGGAATAATGATTTATTGATTTTAGTTGATCTACTTACTAATTACACATGCTTCATTGATATCATATAATACTTCTCCCTTGATTATCTTTTTAGGATATCCATTAATGAAGTGGTAAGGTTTCATTGACTACCACATCACATTTTATGCGATCGGGGTCCTAGGTTTACCTCAAAGTCTTAGTGAAGGCTTTAGCATGCTCATGATGCAGAAATGAGTTTCAAAACTGTGTATCATCCTCAAATACATTGTTAGTTTAGTGGAAAAATTCATACCCTAAATGATATGTTGAGATTCTGTTATTTGGATTTAAAAGGTGGTTGGGATCAACACCTTACTCTATCTATGTTTTCTTACAACAATAGAATTTACTCAAAAATATATATGGATACTTATGAATGTCTCTATGAAAATAAAAGTAGATCTACAACTTTCTATAATGAATTTGGAGAAAGAAAGCTATTGGTTCCAGATATAGCTGAAGAAATGACCAAGAAGGCTAGATCCATTCAGTATCATATCAATGTAGCTCACAGTTGGTGGAAAAGTTATGATGATAATCATAAATGTGATATAGAATTTATGTTTGGTGATAAAGAGATTCTAAGAATTTCTCTATGGAATAAGGCTATGAGATTTGGTAAGAAAGAGAAACTAATACCTTGGTATATCAGCCTCTTTGAAATTATTTATCATTTTGCTATGGTAGTCAATTACTTATAGATTTCACAAATTCACTCTCATGTCCACATCTTGTTTAATGTATTTCCTATATGGAAGTATACATTCAAACCTTCCCCTGTACTAAACTCCATGGTTATACCACTGTAGAAATATCTTTCTTACAAGGAACAACTAATAGAGATTCTAGGTCCTATGGAGAATGTTCTACAAAATAGGACCTCTCACCTAGTTAAAGTGTTGTACAAAAACCATGAGTTATAGAAATATAATTTTGAACATGAGTATATGATGAATCAATATTATCCCCATTTTTTGTATCAGAGTAAAAAATTTTGAGCGAGAAATTTATTTTATAGGGGGTAGAATATAAGACATCATGTTTTTATAAACAATTTTTTAAAAATAAAATAAATTTATTTTATAGATTTCATTGCTTGCTAAAAAAAAATTAGTTATTAATTATACAAAAAACCTATTTATGGTTGGGATATATGAAACATCGACTTAGCATGCATTACACAAAACCCTGAAATTTATCAAAATAATGATATATTATTAATATTGTTATTTAATTTAAGACAATATAACTCATCCATTAAACTTATTATTATAAATAGAAATGAATAATTTTTACATATTATGTTTGATGGTATTATAGAAATAAAACATTTTATAATAAAATACAACATTTTCAGAAAAGTCTTTATATGTTATGAGAATACTATTTTCTAAAAAATAAATTTTATGTCTTTTGTGATCAATAATAAAATTAATTTTTGAAAGTTTTATATATTTAATTAACTAAATTATAATTAATTTTAAAATATAAAATTTTAATATTATATCATGGTTATTTTTTTTTATTTTTATGAAATACCTCATTTTTTGTTGAATTGTGAAAAATACTGAATTTTAATAGAAAAATGCATTTTCGTATAATTTATTTATATAGTTAAATTATATTTATATTTAGTTTTAAAGATTATTTAGTTCAATTATATATATACTAGTCCAATTTATTAAATTTTAATCAACTTCATCTTAATATTGGATATAAAACACTTTCTAATCTTTTTATCTTTTTCACTTTAAAAACCCGCTTTCTCGATACATATATGGGATTAATTTTAAAATTATTTTTTCCCAATTATATAAATTTTATTGGAAAAAAATATTCCCTATTTGTAATAATATTAATTTATAATTTATAATAATATGAGCATATTATTTTTACCAAAGGGATTAGTGAAATAAATTAAAAATAATTAAAACAATTAAGGTAAAAAAAAGATTACATAGTGGTTAAACATCGAATATAAGGTTTTAAAAGGACCCAAAACATGTAAAAAAATTTCATGGACATATATATACCTTATAACTTATATTATAGATATTGGTATGTTATTTTAGCCACTCTAAATTAAAATAATGTGGGTGAAATTCATTCTTTTCACAAAAATACAAGAGTCCCACCCACCCCCTTATAAAAGGCCACCCCCCTCTCTTCACCCCTTAAAAACCAATTTGTTTGGAAAATGAATAACTGAAGAACATATAAAAATTAATTATACTATACAATAACCTTACTTTGGGAATAAATTCAGCGAAGGAAGGCCTTTTGTGTAAACCAAAAAGAGATACTCGAAGAAGAGGTAACATTAATCAATAGACATTTTTGTTTTATTTTTTTTGGTAAAAAATATTAAATTATTTTTATATCAGGATTATATAAAATCCAAAATATCATCCATATAATAATTTGGTGTTATTGTTTTGATAATAACTACAAACACATGCAGTTCCATCAAATGGGTTAAGAATTCATCGTTCGTGCTTACGATGGACTACCACTACGTAAAACATTGTCATTTGTTTTTACATTACCAGCATTAAATGTTGGGAATAATGATAAACATACTATTTTTATATTATATTTAATAAATTATTGATATTATTATTTACCTATATTTTTTATAAAACATATACGTTCATACTTTTCATTTTGTGGGAATATAATATCATCGTTCATGTGAACAACAGACTACCGCATGATGAAGTAGTGTGAATCATTCATGATTCACACTGAACACAATAATGATGTTTTTAAGGAATATTTATGATCTATATGAAATAAAAATTATTATTTAATAAAAATATATAATATTCTTCTCTTTCATTCAGTTTGACAACAAAATTGAAAAATCCATCCGGTGTATGTACGACCTGTAGTCTCCACAAATGGTGTATTTCATTTCCAATTGGTATCATTTATATATTTTTCTAAAAATGTATATAATTAATATATATGATATTTATATAATTTATATAATTTCGGATATAATGAAATCATTATTAAGGTAATAGAAAAGAAATATTATGAATCAAAACATTTATGAAAAACAAAGCAGCTATACCCAAAACATAACATTAAAATGGAATCATTAATAAATGAGTAATAAAATATCATAATAAAATTTTATATGGAATAATATATACTAATATTACTTTTTTGATATATTTATTATAACATTATAATTATTACACAAGATTTTTGAATGAGTATGACGGAAGAAAGACAAAGGGTAAGAGATTTTTATCTCAATTTTTTTTCATTTTGATGTATGTTATGTTGTGCACCTATATTATTTCATGAGGTGTATTTACATAAATTTGAAATATAATTTCATAAATTTATTAATAATCTAGATTTTTTAAATATCATCCTATGTTATTCTATCACAAGGATTTTGAATCAATGTTACCAAAGTAGTAAGAATTTTATGTCACCATCTCATCGTTTATTGAGATTGTTTATGATTAAGTCTCCAATGCTTAAATATCATGATATACATCTTATGAATTATCAATAAGTTTCTTATTCTATGTTTATTCATGATATCTTTATGTAATGGTAGTATTTTCCCACTCATTGGTAGTTCAAATTATTAAGATTTTTTTTGAAAATCCAATTTTATTATTATCTTCTATCAGAAATCCATTTTCCTTCAAAACCATGTTTCCTAAAGTTGATTTCAAATTTTTTTATTACTCTATAATTATTTATAAAATACATTTTTCCCATGTTTTAATTTTTTCAATTTTTTTTAATGTAATATTCATATTGTTTTCCAAAACAATGCATGTTTGTATTTTACCACAAATGTGAGAGGAAACTTCATTTTAATGTATATGACATGAAATGTAATTTCCAATGTGAGGAACAATAATTTATTTGAATATTAATTTATATTTTATTAGGGTTATTTTCAAATAAATAGGGTTTTAAAGGGTTTTATGTTTAAAAAAGCGTTTTTCAAAGTGGAACATTTATTTTCCATATGCAAATTTTGGAATTATCTTTCAATATTATTTTCCATATAAGATGATATCTGTTGGTGTTACCTATTCTTTAATGGGGATATTATACAAGAATATCAATCATATTATTTCTCTAAATGGTTTACTTTTTGATTGAATTATTTTTGTCGAAACCATTTCTCTTCCACGTGTTATACCATGATAAAAAACTTATGAAACCTATATATTTTCATTGGTTATACCATGATTAAATGTGTATTAAAACAATATATTTTCTATAGGTACTTATATGATGAACTGTTTATGATACCCATTTCATTTGATGGGTTATATGATGAATTTTTATGTTCTTTTGGTGCACATATGTCTGATTGTATTACATGATGGTTGAGACCTATATCTCCCTCTAATTTATTGGGTAAATATTTATACAACACCTGACATAGAAAGGATTTGAACAGGGAGTGAAATCAGTTCAGTAAGACAGGGATGGGATGGGAAGTGAACTTGGTTCTATAATACAAGGATGAAGTGCGGATTGAACCCGATTTTGTAAAGGAAATTTTCCTCTATGATGGTCTTGGAAATTAGAGTCGACTAATTTGGAAATGATTTTATATAATTTTTTGTTTTCCATAGATTACATGTCTTATTATCTCATGGATCATGTTATTGGATTCCCTTATAACACATGTCTTATAAACTATGGATCTTTATTCCATAACTCATGATTATAGTCTCTGATATGTCTGCTGTGGTTTTCAAATGTTACCCTCTTAGTCCCATACCCTTATATTATTGTTATGCATATACACCTCCCTTATTTACCCTTAATGAGTATTTGAGCTCATACTTTCTTATGTTTCCTTTCCCCAGATTATGAAGATATATTTATCATGTTTTATATTTCTAATAAGGTACTAGTTATGATGAACGAAGTTGGAGATGGAATATCTCACTTAGGGACTGTGGTTTATGCTTCCATGATTCCAAATGAACTAAACTATTATAGTTATCGAGCATGTATTTGTGTAATAAAATAAATATTCTAAAAAAATGATATAATGTCAACTTATAAAATTTATAGTTCCATAAAATGATGTTAAGACTTAAGGTAATGGATTTATTTCTCACTTTTATTTTATATGATACGAATTCCATATTCACCACATGTTTCCTTTATATGGTGAATATACTTTGAATGAATGCACTTTATGATTATTTAATTAAATTTATTGGGATTTATAAATAAATATGACGATCTGTATTTCATGAAGGTTATGGATAAAATGTTACCAAAGAGGTGAGGTATTTTTGTCTCAACTTATTTAGGACGTACATTAACACATGCACCTATATTAATTTATGAGGTTCATATACTGACCCTTTTTCATGTTATATCAAGAATACCATTATTTTCATGATATTTAATCCTTAATTTGATGTTATTATATAATGAGTTTTATGATTCAAAATACATCAAAGAGGTAAAAGTTTTCTATTAAAATATCATTTTTATTTGGATTGTCTATGATTATGTTTCTGATGATCATATATTACAATCTACCTCTCCCGGAACATAAGAATTTTTCCTCATATGTTTTTTATAAGATAGTTATTTTTCCATCATCTTCCTCTCCTAAAGGATTAGTGATACTAAAATATTGTATTTAAGGAAAATTATATTTATATGTATCTTCTGTCAGAAACCCTTTTTTTCCACATCCATAATTTTTAAAAAAAAAATCAAATTTTTTAAGCATTATCCATTAGATTTATTATATACACTTTTACCCAATTTTTACTTTTTAAGAAGTGTTTTACAAAAAATCATCATGTATTTTTCTAAACAAGTCACATTTTTATTTTAATGAAAATGTGAAAGGAATTTTTGTTTTAACATGTACGACATTAAGGAAATTTCCCACCATCATATCAGTTATTTTTATTGAACATTCCCTTATAAGGTTTAAGGTTATTTTTAAAGAAAATAATTTTGAAAATTTTTTATGTTTCAATTTTTTTGAAAGTTTAAAGGTTATTTTCTTTATTAAAGGTTTCAAATGATCTTTAAAACATCATTTATATGTTTTTATGTTTATTTTCGAATAAAATAATTTTGAAAATATTTTATTTTAAAAAAATTGATTTTAAAAGATGAATGAAAATTTTCCTCATGAAATGTTCTAAATGATCATTAAATATTACATTATTTAATTACATCGTTATTTCGGGTGAACATTTTTTTAAATTTTAATTTTTGTTTTATAAATTGCTTTTCAAGTTTAAAAGGATATTTTCTTCAAGAAATGTTCCAATTGATATTTTAAAATCATTTTCAATCTATTATGACATTCTTTTATGTTATTGATGCTTCAATAGGGATATGGATCAACCACACCATTCTTATTATTTTTATAAATGGTTTATATCATTAATGATAAGATTTTTATGAAATCCATTCATTTTATACATGTTATTTTATGATGAAAAGTTTTATAAAACATATTTATTTTCATGGAATCAGATATGATGAAAGTTTTATGACACCCATTTATTTTCAGGGGTTTCGATATAATGAAGGTATTATAAAATTTTGTGGAATATATGTATTATGTTAATTATGTGAGGGGTGGGACCTATATATCCCATCCATGCATTGGGGAAACATTTATATCTCATGATATTAAAATGGGAAACAAGCCGATGAGCCTGATCCATAATGGTAAACATGATGATGGGCTTGATCCATAATGAAAAAAAGGTGATGAGGCCCAATATACTATGTTTAATGGTATATGTAGTTAGCCATAGAAAATTAAATGGTTTGTGTACATATTTTTGTGCCAAATATTTATGAAACGAACTTATGGTTCATGAATTATGATGATTTCACACTCTTATGAATCATATATTTTGCAAGGATAATGCTTTATACCACGATCCATGTCTATGATCAATGACTAGATGGGTATGAACAATGTAAGATATGTTCATGATCTCATAACCTTATACATATATTATTCTTTCATATGATCAAAGAATGATATCTCACATGTTTACCATTGCTGAGCATATTAGGTCACTCTTTATTATGTTTTCATTCCTAAGGTTATAAATAATGTTATTATGTATGTTATTTTTAAGAAATGTGTTAGTTATGAATACCTAAGTGGAAGATGTTGTATCTAACATACATACAATTTTTTTGTGCCCATGTTTCGAAAGGAAGAATAAATAATAAATTCTTGTGTTAATTATTTTGTAATTTAATGAAAATTAATTTATTATGATTTAATATTTATATTTGAGAATTTTGGGTATTTATAAAGAAACCAACAAAACTTTATTTCATTAATGGAAATAAATAAATTATTTAATTTCTAAAACTATTAAAATGAAAAATATTACAATGGTACGAACAATATAAAATTGAAAAATTACAATGGGAAAAAATTAGATCACCATGAAAAGCTAGAAACATCCCTCCTATGAACCATACTATGGAAAAGAAACAATATATTAGTAAACCAATAGACATTATAGAAAATGTTAATATAAAATCATGGGAGGAATTGAATTAATATTTAATGAAGGAATTTATTAATATTTATAAGAGATAACATGACCATTAGAATAGTACTTTGATATCTATAATAGTATCATAACTGGTGGGAATACTAACCTGACCACTGAGAATAGTAACATGACCATTAGAAACATAATTTGACTTCAAAGTAATAAAATTAAATATAAATAACATTTAAAATTAGTAATTCATGTAAATATAAATATTATAATTCCAAAAAATAATTATTAAAATTAAAAAACCCATTAAAAATATACTCATATTTTTAATATACATTATTTTAAGTTAATTTTGTAAAAAAATAATTTAGAAAAAAAATATTAAAACAAAATATGTTAGAAAATTAAATTTATAAAGTTAATTTTAATTCTAAAATCATAATGGTGAAATTTTCCAACAGTGATGTTTTATTAAATTTCTGAAATACATCTGTTTTCATGTGAATAGTAAAAATTCAATTTTTTCGGTCACTAATGTATCTTGAATTAAGTAATTTTTTATGTAATAATGACCTAATAATTTATATAATTTCATGATATACCAAAAAATTTAATTTCATAAATGAGTAGTTAAAATATAATAAACATAATTTCCCAATGAAAGAATTATTTCTAAATCTGAAGTAATAAGTATTCTTTAAAAAATATTATCATTTTTTCACTTACCATTTTAACGAACTAGTGAATTAGAATTTTGAGGGGTTTTATGTTCTAAAACCATTATATTATATTTATATATGACTCATATTGTTAAAAATATCATAATTAGAGGGATTAACTTTTATATAGTATTTTATATAAAATTTTATTCTAGATATAACTCTCTCCTCAAGTATAAATAACCCCTCTCCATCCCCTTGAAAACCAATAATACATCAGAAATAAAATATATATATCTACCCAAATAATCTATCTCATGACCTTATAAACAATAATTATATACTGGAGAAAAATAAATCAATTCATCAAGTAAGTCTAGTGTCGTACATGAGGAGCAACAATGGCTGAAGTGTAATTTTTTGTCAACTCTTCTCTTATTTTCCTCCTCTATTATATTTTCTCCTAATTGTTTTTATAAAATATACTTTGGTAAATTAGGTAGTATTTAAAAATTAAATTAATTGTGTTAAAATAATTTATAATTTATATTTTTTAATAATTTATGTTTTATATCTCTCTTTCTCCTCTTTTGGACAATGTTCTCGATAATAGTCAGTTAACCGCCAATGTGCATGTTTCAGTCTTCTTTAATATCCCCACTATTATGGATGGTTATGATAAATTATTTATAATATATAAATTCATAAATATTTGTTTAATATACATCTCGATTCAATATTACTTATGTATAAATGACCTTGATGAAAAATAGAAAAATAGAAATAAAACCTGATATTTTTAAGGAAAACATGATATCAAAATACTTCATCATTATGAATAGAAAAAATATTTATAGAAAAAATTATTTTAATTGATGAATACATACATAATAAACATAAATAACCTTAGGTTAAATGTTTTAGTACTCTAAATTTTATTATTTATGATGCGTAAAGGTGATGAAATAAATCATGATTTAAGATAACTGGATTCTCAAATCCAAACTCTTTATTTTAGAAAACAACATACATTAAATCTATATTAGTATTAATGTTCCTATAATACAAATAAAATCTCATTTATATATTATTATTGTTTTCTTTTGGGGGTATACCTGTTTTCACGCTTCTAAAAGGTTTTCTAATCCATTTACATTGCTTTATCAAAAATACTTAAATTTACAAAACATATCTTCTATCTTACTGATCCATTTCACATTTCAAAGAATAAAATTATCTTTTATGAATATTTATGATCTCAAGTATTCACTTGGGAATCAAAAATTTCATTTCATGATGTATAAAATGTGAAATATTTTGTGAAACCTATTCCTTTACATGTATTATTTCATGACTATGGTTACTATCTTTCAATGTGGCATGCTAGATTATGAGCACATTATGATGTGATGGGTGGGACCAAAATTATATATCCCTAATATTATTTGGGTAATGCGATATATCTCATAATATAATATGTATTATCTATGAACATGATGCCAGTTTTGTTCATAATGGTGATGTTAGGATTTATGCACATATGATATGCATCGACAAGATTCTAGCATTGTTCACAACTGTTTCTGGTATTTGACAAATATGTTATGATATTCCATTAGTATAAATATAAAAAATTACATTAATTTATAAAAAAAATTCTCTTAGGATTTTTATGGTGATATAATGCTTATGATATGATGATGTCGATTATGTTGACTCATGTACTATTGATTCATGCCCTTTATTCATCCCTTTATAGGGATTTTAAGTTACCCATTTAATTTATGAATATACTCATCTGAATAAAATTAATAAGGATTATTGAATAACTTTATAAGGATAAATTAAAATAATTTAAATAATTTCAAGGTTTTATTAAGTACAATGGATATATGAGCCTAATTTCCCCAAGACACTAAACATTTGGATCCTATATATTTATCACTATTAAGTTGTTTATATTAAAAATTATATCATAGTAATGTATTAAAATTTCAGGTGTATATACTATAATTATATAATAATATCATTTTAAAAATATCTAAGAAGGTGGTGATGAAAAATTCGACACATTTTCCATAGAGGTGGTGAACCATCTATAATATGAGGAATGCTTTCATTATTGAATTTAAGGGAGGGAATATGATAATTTATATTCCATTAATATAATAATATTTTATTACACATATGATATTGATGTAATTATATCAATATTTGAAGGATATATTTTGAGGAGTTATAACAATAACATAACTCAAAATTCACCCGTATAGATAATTTATATATTTCTTTAAATGTAATCCTTTGATATGCTATTCGAGAATTATGAAGTGGTTTTTTTTTAAAAATAAAACCTCTAAAACATGGATAAGATAGTTGGGGATTTATTTTGGTATAATTTTAACTATATAATAGGATTCTGGTATGAGGATATGTGGGGAGATAATTATAAAAATATTAGAGAGATGATTTAAAATGAAATATTATTTCTCTATATATAGGTCAATCATATGATTCAATAGTAATGGGATTGTTATTCTATAGTATAAGGAACATTAAAATACTCATCCAACTTCTATAAACAAATATTTATGTATGTATTATTACCAAATATGGTACGTATATAATATTTTACTATTAGACATTGTATTTAACTATTTATGAAAAATAAAAAAAACTTCACTCTTAAATTTTTTTGACATACTGATTCTAAATATATTATCTAGTTTATTAAAATAGTTTTCTAAATATTTGATATTAACATTTTAATTAAATTAGATAACATGTAGAAAAAAAATTATTTTCAATACAAATGTCTTTTTTTATGAGATGCTACATTTATATTTGCTATTATTCCTTAATTATTATGTGTTTAATAATTTATTTTTTATACACATAATACATAATAAAAAATCTAAAAATTTAAAATTATAATTAATTGAAATTTATCATTTAGTTAAATATTTATAAAAATATTTTTGTTTTCATGAATATTATACATTATAGTTAAAATGTCATATCAAAAACATATTACCTTTATAATGACTAAATTATCTAAATTTAATGTCTTTTTTATTATAAAAGACTATGTAAATGAGAAATTAATATATTAAATGAATATATTAAATAATTTATATTATTATTTAATCATAAAACATGTTCTGTATTATATTAAAAGGAAATTTATAGAGTATCAAAATATGATAAAAACCAGCTAAATAAAAAATTAATTAGTATCTTAATTATAAATTCTTCATTAATCTAATATTTTATTTCAAAAAAATTATTTAAACTTTTATTGAATGTTTTAAATAAAATTTTACATGACATTAAATTTCATTACATTAATTTAAATAGTCATATACTATGATTTATCACTACTAAAAATGAATAATTCTATGTTATTAATTAGATTCTGATAGCTAAATTACAATATCAATATGAAAATAAAACTACCCAAAAGAAAGATATAGTAAAAAATATAAATTTATGTATAAAAATAATAATGAATATATTAAAAAATACATTAAATAAAAAATTTGATGAATATTTATCATTCAAAAAATTCCATTATAATTTAATTAATATTTTGATAAACAAAATATGAGCTCAATAAAAAAATAACTTAGGTGATATATATATATATATAGTTTATATCATTAGAAAAAATATAAAATGATGAATTTAACATTTACATATAGAATTTAAAAAATAAAAAATATTCATTGAAAATCATGATATTACATTCTACCCCTTAAATGAATAAATTCCTCATAATTTTTACCCTCTGATAAAAACTTGTCAATTTTTTTTCTATTTTCTCAAAAAATAAAAAATCATAATGTTATCTTATAAGTTGACTATGGTATTCTTGGAATGTATCTATGTATTGATTGAAACTCAATAAAAGTATTATAAATAGGTAGAAGCCCTTTACCCCACAAACAACCATGTATTAAAAAAGAAATTGTGTATAATAAAATGAAGAACACAATACAGTTATGAACCTTGAATTGATCATCTACAACATTTTCAATAATTATGCGAGTGTGAGGAAGATCAGTAAGATGATACATAATGAAATCCCTCTTCTAGGGTATATCCATGAGTTGGAAGAATATCTCTTCACATGGTCAAGACCCTATCACCACCCATGATATTTTTGTGCCTCATGAGAGATTATGTTGGATGAGGGAAAAGTGATTTAAAACAAACAACAAATCTATTTAGAGTTTTGAAATATGTCACTCCATCATCCAATAGTAGTGGATTACATATAAATATTTCGAGGAAACTCCTTGAGTGTGAATGTATTAACTCATGTGTTATATTACATGTGTTAATGGAATTCATCCATCCAAGAATTTATCACATGAATACATATTGTATACATTTCATCCTATGAAATGTTCAATAAATAATATCTAATAAGGAGGACATTTTAACATTAGCTTATAAACACTCAAATTCCATGAAAATAAGTAAATACAATATTATTATATCATATGCAATGTTAGAGAAAAAACATGATATATAAAATATATTTTGTTTATAATTGTTATACAAAATGAAATAGATATATCGTAAATTTTTTTATAAACAAATAAATCATACGTGTAAAGCCTTTACACCATATCTCCTCCAATATCCCAATTTTACTAAAGCCTCATTTACTTAGGGTCATTTCACCTTTAATTAAATAAAATACAATAAATTTTGAAAAAATATCCAACAATCAATTTGAATATATTCCAAAATACATTGGGAAAGCTATCATTAATTTCATAATGCAACAAATCATATTAAATACCTCTTAAATACTAATCAAAAACCCATTTTGGATTAACTCTAAAAAACTTTTAGAGTATTTCTCTCAGTAAAACTGAATCCCCATTTAGTCAACCAAAATGTATGACCCCATGGGACCCTATAGTATTGAAAACAAATATTGATTCCCACGAATATAAATATAAGAAAAGAGAGGCCTCTAGAAAAACATTATTGTTACTCCATCTATTACGAGATTTGGTATTATCTCTACCAACTGTATTTGCCTTTATACCAATGTCAACCAACATCATCGTATGCCAACATTAATTCTTATATGACTTCTTTTTCCAATATATCAGTAAAAAACATGACAATGAGTATGTCCATCCCATATAGTCTACTCATATGTTTGATTATCCATGTTTACACAGATTAGGTCGATGAATACATCAAATTTCTTTCAGCTTTATGAATAATCACATCACATGAACCTCACCAACATATATAAGAACATCACATATACTATCTTGGTATATCTACACACTTTCTACCTCTCTCTCAATTTAGGGTCGATAAGTCAAAATCATAATATAAGAGGATAAAAACCATGAAGGTTAAGCTCAAATTGAAGACATTATCACCAACTTTTCCAACCACCCTTTGATTCTCTATGAATCAAGGTTCATATAAGAAAGGTGATAATGTATCAGGGTTTAAATTCTAGGTATATGAAAAACCTCATCTATTGGGGACTCAAAATATGATATATGAACCATTATTATGGCAATAACTATGTGTATGACACCTCATGTGGTATACTTCATAGGCAATCCAGCATAAAAACCAGATCCATGCCTCTATATTATATTATGAATCCCAATAAAAGAAAATTCTAATGACATACTTGATATTTTTTCATGGCCTATAATTCTACAAGATGAAAATGGTATAGGGCTATCTCAAATTCATATTTTGAGAATTCCATCAACATTTAACTTCATGATATATATATATATATCAATATATACGTATATGAAACCAAGGTGAAGAAATGACAATTTAAAGATCATTTTAATATAATGAAATGCATTTTATATCCTTAAATTCTTTTAAGAACATTATCAAAATGATACATAGTCCCTTATTAAATAAAAAAGATATGATATACAACTAAATCATTCTTATGTTTTCTTCGAATTAATGGTTTAGTTAAAATCATTATATCCCAATGTATTTTCTACCACATATCTATGTGACCACCTAATAAGACCCTCCCACAAGACTCTTAAGTTATTAGAATCTATAACGAAATATTTTTTGGATAATGGTGATGTAAGACCCTCAGTTTTTAAGGAGTAACCTACGGTTGGTTCTCGATGAGAAATAGGGATGTTGAACTAATTTTTCTTTAGTTGGAAAAGTTTTTTGACATGGGTTTTTTTTATCATGGAGGGTATAAATATGGCATGGTCAAGGAATTTCACATTAGTGGTTAGCCGTGATAGGTTTTTTTACGTATCCATAATGTAGTGCATTGGTTGTGTCATGGAGGCAGGAATCTGGAGTACAAGTACTTCTTCCACATTCAAGATTACTACAACATAGAGCGAAGGTTTCAACATAGTATTCTTGTGAGGGCTTGGAGTTTTTGTAATAGTGATGGCCATTATTCCATAGTCCCTTTAACTAGTTTATAGTATGACTTCATGAACACTGTTATAGAATACATACATGATTTTGACCATGAAACATTGTGGTGTGGCCAAATCCTTTACACCACATTAGTTGTAATTTTGGGACACAATGATGAATTGAATTGAGTCATATAATTTGAACCCTATTTTCCCAAATTGACTATAATATTTCGAGGCACCTAGAAACCGAATTTTCCTCAATATATTACTCTCAAAATATGGGTGACTCTAAGGCTTCTTCAAGGCTGTTTTCAGCCCTCAAACCCTTTTCTTCATCCCCAACATTGAATGATAAACTCATGGATATTTTAGGTGAGTTTCACTCTGATTATACTTGGTTTCACTTCCATCTCTTTGGGTGAGTCACATAACTAAGTTTATTAAATTTTTCTAGAACCTCTTTTATGATTATTTGGTTTTGGTTGTAAAGATCATTAGAAAAATTTCTTGATCCAGCTGGTGTAGGGTAATTAGTTGGGTTTTGGATCTTGCAAAATCTATATATTTATATTGAATCATTCGATGTGTGAATATAATTAACATATAGATCCATTTTTAAATTTTTTTTTTGATATGATGGTTTGTGATTGTTCGTTTAGACTCATGTATGAGTTTGATAACATGTGTGTGCGTGTATACACCACAAGGCATGTGTTTTATATTGATCACATGTGTGTGTATATGGATACTAATACTCATACAAGGTTTTTTATGTTGTAACTATTTGTATTATGGCCAGTTGTGTATGGATGTATGAGCTTTGGAGGGTTTTCTCCTGGTAGCAAGAAATAGGTGGACCATCATGTCTTGGTTATCTCTTATACATGGAGTATGTGAGACATGCGATGATGAAAATGATGGATCATGCTATAGGGTAGGGGTACGACAAGCATGTGGCTATCCCATGATGGTATAGGGGTATGTAATTCTTATGGACTGACCCATGCTAGTATTAGGATATGATGGCCTCGTGGCCTGAACTAAGATAGAGGAAATGATATGATGACCTAGTGGGATGACTTATGGTAGAGACATGTATTTAAATCCTTATAGAACAATATGAGACTCATTAGTTTAGTGGTTACTTAGAGATATATGTGGTGTACATTTGGTTGACAATGATTCGCTACATTAAATATGAACATAGATCCAAAGTAGGTATAACCGTGGTTTATAGTGGCTTGGTTAGAACATTACTGATCAAAACATGATAGTTTTTTACTTTTTATTCACATTATAATATTCCAATAATACACATCATTCTTGTGACCTTTTTTATGGATTCCTTGGTGGTATCCTACTAGGTTTATTGTCACTTCCAGCATGATAATGTTGTTGTGTGTGTATAATCTAAAATCAAATATCTATAGAAGGGTAGGGGTTGAATGAAAGAGAGTTAAGGGGATAAAGAATGGGGGTTAGAGGTGGTTTTAAGACTGATTTTGGAGTATTTACAAGGTGTATCTATCTAATTTTCCATTATTACATTAGATTTGTTTGACCTACACCTTTTAGGGTACTTTTTTTTATTTCTTATATAACATGACATACATTCTGTGTAATCTAATATAAAATTATTATTATTATTATTATTTATTATGTGTTATTCTGAGATGTTTATAGTAAATTGTTTATCTGTGTGATGTTAGAGTACTAATATTGAGGGTATTGTTTCCCCTCTAATGAAGTTTGAACCACTGTATCTTTTTATAAACCTTTTTCATAAGGGGAGTCACACACGAGGTCCTGTGGAAGTCTTAACTAAACTATGTCATTTAGATTGGGGAAATAGAAAATCTTATCAGATGTATGTTTACATTTATTTTGGGATTTTGGTGAAAAAATATAGACTATGTGAATGTTGAGTTGGGGAGTTTTCATGTTCCTAGCTAGCTCATTTGTAACATACATTCAAGTCACTATAGAGGAATTTGTTGTTATTGTTTTGTTGGAGTTGGGTGTTTTCATGAATCATGAATAGGTATGTATGATCATATGTGATATATATATTTATATATACCTTATTTTTCAATATAATATCCCTTTAATTATGTTCCTTTGTTTTTCATAATTGTTTGGTGAGATTTATATACTCTCTATTTTTTATATTTATATTCATGTATTAATTAGTTAAACTTCAGCATTTTTATAGTATATATATGACTATGACTAATGTTCTGGAATTGGGGTTCATTATTGATACCAGTGTAAAACTATAAGGGTTATACCTTGTGTGTAGTATCTCTTAGGATAGGTATTCTAGTATAAATATTTTATGTGTGACTTGTAAATAAAAACTTTATTCCCATAATAATTTTCATTTATGTATTCAAATTGTTAACTTATAATTTTAGAAAAAATTCTTTTCAAAGATTCAAGAATGTTTCTAGTAGAGGGGACTTGCTAGTTCCCCACAAGATATAAAATATGAGCATGTTCTTACACCTGATTTGGTGGTTTAAGAGGTACACAAAACCTAACATAGATTATTTCAAATTACTCATGCTTAATATGGAGGGGGAAATCTAATGATGGTTGACTATTTCTAAGTCTTTCTCTATGACCATTCAACAATAGTCTTGGGAACTGTTGGTCCATAGGGTGCTGAGGACTAGATTGACATCATTAAGGGAATATTTTACCTAGTGGTGACTCTAGTATTAAAGAGGGTGGGTTTTTATTATTTTATACATCTGTTACCTTCTTGGAGGTGGTGGCGACTCATAGGAAAGGTATGAATGTGTCAATATTTTATTTTGGAGCCTTTCAAGGTTTTGTTCTTTGAGGTATTCTCTCCCAACACACATAATTAGGATTGAGAACAGGAGTTTATAGAGATTCATTTTAGAATTATTTTAGTGTATATATAATAATATTTCCTTATTGATATTCTACTATTTTCTACATATTCGTCAGGGAATAATGCACAAAAATCTAGAATGTTTGAGCTTGGTCTTTGTCTATAACATAGATAGTAGGTTAGGGGATTTGATTGGATGACATATGAAAAAATGACTCATAATCCCCATACTTTTGGTAATGGTCTATATGTGGATATATTTTCAAGTCTCTTTCGATCACATGATGGGATAGAATGTCAAATTTACGATACTATAGTGGGGGAATCTTTGATAGTAGAATGTGGATGTATGGGGAGGTATAGCAGGGTCTTGATTTGTATATGAGAGTAGGTCTTATTCTTCCACCTCTTTTGGTAGTACAATTTCTTAGTTTTTTAAATATAGACAGAGTAAACATTTGTATATATTTTTCCTGAGACATCATATAAAGTTTCACATTTGTGTAAAGATAATATATATTTAATAGGTCTATTTGAGGGTGTTGTGGATTGGTTATCATAGGGGTGATGTAATGAATCAAGATTACATTGAATATTCTCCTTAAACAAATAATATATATATTTTTTTGTACACATTATACAGAAAAACATGACATATTTATAATATTAAATAAGACAATTATAACTTATGTGCTAAATTAACTGGTTGAAAATTGAAGTTACCATATCAAAAAATAAAAAAAACAATGTAAGAACAAATAGAATCTAGATTTAATTTTTTTCCTTATGAATCCTTTTTTATGTGATCAAAAACGATATTTCTTCACTAGGGAATACCCTAGACCAAGACTAAGCTGAAATAAAGATATTAAGAATAAAAAAAATCATTTTTGGGAAAAGATAAAGCTTGTAGGACTCACTGTGAAATCCAAGCTATTAGAATAACCACCTGCAACTACCACTACTAATTATCTTATCCTTAGATATTATGGTGAGGTTATAAGGGGTTTTTAAGTATAAATTGTTTGGAAATCAAAATATAATTATCAATTATAATTGTTGTTGATAATATCAATATAAAATTCATTATAAGATTATTAAGAATTGTTTTACAAGTTATAAATTAATATATAAAAATAATCTCACATCACATTCAAATTGTAATTTCATATATGTAAAAATAATATATCATCAATCAATTAGATATTCCTTGACACTAAATGAGAATACAATCGCCTTATACTAAAAAATTACATTTTTTAAAAAAGTCTTGTTTCTCAAAATTTTTCTTTATATTGTAACAAGTTTATATGAATATTAGATTTTTAGATTAATAAAATGATCTTTTTCAAAACAATCCTATACAAATATACTTAGTTTCTTTTCATTTTTTTAGAATTTATTTTTTAGTGAATCATAAAAATATTATTTGTTCTAAAACTATCACTTTTATAATACATGAATGGATTAAAGTTTGAGAATTACAATTTATATAAAAAAATATATATTTAATAATAATTTAAAAAAACTCTGTTGATTTTATAAATCACATTTTTAAAATTTTTGGAACACAACTAAAATTTCACTGTAGAAATATATTTATATGCAGTTATAATAAAAATAATACATTTAGACTTTTATAAATTAAATTTAAAAATTTATATTTAACATTTGATTTCAATGATTTAATAATATTTTTTAAGTTCAATTTATTTTTTAGGTATGAAGATAATATTAGTAAGATTAGTCTTAATTACCATAATAATGATTAAACTATTTTTAAAAGATTTTTTATTAGTATCATGTAATATTTTTTTAATCAATAAAAAAATTATATAATTTATGTTATGAATCAAATATTTGGTTTAAACCTATATATAACTACATTAATAATCATCCAAATTTTAATCAATACTTAATAATATTAAAGAACAGATAATTGTGAAACATCAATTTTCTACAAAAACTATTTTGTCTATATTATAAAATTTATTTTAAAAGTTTATATTCCATTATTTAGGAATTTATTTACATTAAATTTTGGTTCAAATCATAATTATTTTGGTAATTAGGGTTACAATATATTTTTTACATAAAATAAAAGTCACTTATTTTAAAACTAATTACCAAGGTAAAAATTAAAATATAAAAATAAAAAAAAACCCTTTGGAAAAAGACTTTGAGAAGTTTTTAAAACAAGAAGGAGAAGCTATTTTTTAGTATTATTTTACCCCATCTCATAAAAAAATCCACTATTTGGAAAATTTGTTGGCTTTTACCAAGGAATAGTTTAGGTAAATATTGGAATGGTAAAGGGTATTCCAAAAATTTCCATTTTTATCACCTATACAAGGGGATCGGTTCCATCCCTCTAGGGATAAACATTGAAAAAACCATGAAATTTATATCAGGTATGTTTTAAACTTTTTTATGGTTTTACTTTTTCATTGGTTGTGTAGTGCTGAGAAGGAATTGGGAGGATACTTGTAATTGTAAAGTTAGGGTTTTATTATAATTTTTAGCATAAAAATCGATAGTTTCTATAGTTTTTTGGGGTTGTACATGTTGTGTAATGGGGTTACAAGATGTGTAACCACCATTTGGAAGATTTTGTGAAATGGGTACATAGATTGAAATGTTACAGTCCATGTACATATTATAAATCAATTATATAAAATTATATCATTAATAAAAGAAAAAAGGTTTTCAGTGCATGTGGTGTATGAAAATTATACGACGTGTCAATGATCAACACACCATATAAAACCCTGAGTTTCAATTTTATGTTGGTGGTTCAGTTGAAATTGTTATTTCATTCCTCTAGGTTTCCTTTCTATCAACATAAAGGATCTTACAAGGTAATATTTGTGATATCTAATCCCTTCAGATAATCCATTCATCAATTAATAATCATTTTGGTTGTAGTGAATCTCTTCGATAAGTGGTCTCCCTTTATATTATGTCTCTCTCTTATTTCCACCTTGTAGTTTGATGGATTTTGTTGGGATTGATGGATCTAAACTCAATGTTTAATAATCTTGAATCAAGGTTGTGTTACTAGATCTTCCATTCCGTAGCCTTCTGTTGGGGATTCCTGTTGCGTAAATTGTGATTATTTTAAAAAGGTTGGTGGTTCCATTTAAAAATGTACATTTAATGAAAAATTAATTTTCAGGACTTGATAATAATTTTAATTTATTTGTCGAAACCTATTATGATGTGAATTATATTGAAATTTATTTGGTATGGATTTTGGAAAAAATCTCCCAACTCTAATTGAATTGGAATTTGGGGAATGAATTAAAAAAGATTAAAAGTATGAACTAACATGAGAATTGATTTTTCAAGATTGATTAAATTTAATATTCAAATACCTATGATTGGTTTTTTCACAAATAGATGAAATGTTGAAAACCCCATTATTTGGTTTTTAATATCAATTGGAATTTTGAAATGGAAAATTAGGAAATTGAATTTTGATTGTTGATTTTTGTGAAATGAAATGATATTCCATTTTATAATTAATTAATTAGTAATAACGGATCCTAGGTAGTTTGTTGGTTATTTGGGATAAGAACACTATGATAATAATTCCCCAGTAGAATATTGTTGATGAAAACAATAACAAAAACCTAATTCAGAAGACCTTATCCCTGATGGGATTTTAATGAATAATATTCAAAACGATATTTAGAGACATGTGTACATAAATTAGCTATGAACACTAATATAATATGTGCGAGGATCCTATTTCTAGAAACTATCGTACCACATGGGTGATGACCGTGGTTCCTTTTGGATTTATTTTGATTATAAATTCCAATGTTTGTGAAATTTCATTACTCATTCCTCGGGATTTATTTAACTACATTATATAAAATTTGTATTTAAGCCATGTTTTAAATGTTTTCCATCATTCTGAAATGATTCCTGTTTTATTTTAAATATAAAAATGTACTTCCATTCCTATTTTTATTAAAATTAAAAGCATTATTTTGTTTATTATTATGCAATATTATAATGGACCTGTTACTGAGACCCTACTGGGGGTTTTATATGACACCCTAACTTTTCTTTTAAGAATTTGTATATTTACTTATCCCATGACTCGGGAAATGGAATGTACCTTTTAGAGGAGTTTTATGTTATTGACCTTTGGGTTTTGGAGTGTCGATATCTTCAGGAAGTTTGAGTTTTATATTTTAATACTTTGATTACTTTGATGATATAATTTTTAGTTTTTGATATAACTATTTCATTTCAGGTACTATATCATTGAGGTGTTTTGAGCATATTGATATGTATATTTATCTCCAAATGTTTTTTTAAAAAATTCATTCAATATTTTATCTTGTATAATTCAAGGTTCTAGTCAAAATCATGTGTGGATTAGTAATTCCCTTCAATCTATGTCAATGTCTTCTTTATTATTTTAATAGGGTATCTGTGATGTTTTCTGACAATGTGGTATCTACGGTCAAGGTTTATTATCTTTCCTTGATGTTATTATGTAGTTTGGAATATCTTATCACCACTTGGAAGGATGTTATGAGTGAGTTCCTGGATAGATCTCATCGTAATGAGCCTTAAGTCACCATGGGTGGTTTTTTAAATGAGTCAATGGGATCAGTTTAAGTCATTTCCATAGTTTTGATTTTGATAAGGTTAAATCCAAATATTGATATCTTTATGATGAGATTAATTTCTTCTCTTTGTATTGTAAGAGTTGTTGATATTACTAATATTTTAATGTCGTCTATGTTGTTTACAAATGTTGTGTAGAATCATGCATCTGAGAAGGCATGTGAATATGATTTAGGTGGAAGATTTTGATTATCCATGGAGACTAAATCCTCCTATATTCAATAATCTAGTTGAAGTTGTTGTGCATATTGTTCGAGCTCTAGGAAATGCACCTATTCCCGCTCAGGCATAGGTAGTGGGACCAGTGAGGTATGTATCTTAGAATCATGCTCAGAAGGTCCTTCTCCATAAGAAACCAGTGTTCCTAGGCTATAATGATACTTATGAGGCTGATTATTGGTTTATAGAGTACATTTTTTTTGATTTCGTAGAAACTAGTAAAGATATTAAGGTAAAGTGTGACACCTTTATGCAAGAGGGATCTAGTAGAAGATGGAGGGACTCAATGGGGACGAAGAAGAAGAATGTGGGTTTATAGTGGAAGGAAATAAATTTTATATTAACTAAAAAATTATATCCAGAATATATGGTGTTGGATAAGGCTATTGAGGTTTTTAAACTCGATCAATATGATAGGACTCTAAAAAAATATGTGAATCGATTCACTATGCATAGTCATTTTTTAAATGATATTGTATTATATGAGAAGTTGAATACTTGATGGTTTGAGATTGGATTTTGATCTGATTTTTTTAGGTTTTATTATTAAATCCCTATTCTTATGATGGCATGTTGGATTGGGCATTGATGATCAAACATGATCTGGATGATAAGTCATGGTTGATGGGATTTCCTTTTTCTCCTAGAGGCAGTTTTGTAAGTTAACATAAAGGGAAGTGAATACGTGGTGATTCTCATGGTGGATATCAAAATCATGGTTTTTCTAGACATCCTATACTGCTTAGATGAGTTACTTCGACTTTATTCTAGTGTGGAAAACCAGGTAATTCGAAATAGGTTTTCATTTTCATACCTAATATATGTAGTTCCTATAGTAATTCCGGACACTTAGAGAAGATATATTATATCTATTCACCACCACATAGTAGAACAACATCATCAAGAAAATAAATATACTATGGTTAAATAAAATTATTCAAGAGCTGAGGGGTTACAACAACATGAATATGAAATTGAGCTTCTTCATTTAGTGGAAGAGTCTCCCGAGGAAGAAAATACGAGTTTAATAACTATGAGATGTTCTATCACCATAGCTTCATCTTTAATGACTTATTTGTTTGTTATTGGTGAATTTAAATCATTTATATAATATAATATTATATATATTATAAATCTCCCTATGGATATTTTGTTTTATGTTATGGATATTACTACACCCCTCAGAATGAAGAGAGAGTATGGTCTTCATTGTCCTTCTTGTGTTTTATCTTTATCCAATATCATTCTTAATTGTTATTTTTTGGTTCTTGACATGGAACCTCTTCATGTCATTTTCCAGATATATTTTATCATTTTTAATAAATCGTAAATTGATTTTTATCTTCAATGAGTCTTTGTTACTGTGCCCAATGGGGTGTGATATATCGTTCTGGGAGAATGGAACTCAAGCTCAAGAAGATCTGAACATTCTAATCCAGAGTTAGGGAAAGTAATATCAATGTTTGATTTTGATTTGGGTAAGTAATATTTATTTATGATCTCCCTATAATGATTCTATAGTTTCCAAAAAAACCTTTTGACTTTTATGGTTTTCCCTAGATAAGGTAGTTATAGTTTTCTATTGATATAGTACCTAATACTCAACTGGTATATATTCCTTCTTTCAGCTTGGAACGAGCTGAAATAAAAAAGTTGAAAAATTAGTTGGATGATCTATTAGAGAATGGATTTTTATTACCAAGTGTGTTCCCATCAATATAGTCTATTATATTTTCTATGAAATATGATAGAACACTTTTCCTATATGTTGATTATTGAAGACTTAATTGAGTTAGAGTAAATAAAAACTATTTATTTCAATGTATTGATGATATGTTTGACCAGTTAATTGTGGAAAATATGTTTTTTATGACTTATATTTGGTATGGTTATCAAAATATGAGAATAATGGAGCATGAAATTAAGAAAATGGTCTTCTAGATCAAGTATGGCTATTATGAGTACCCTTTCAGACCATTTGGTCTAACTAATTTTCCTACAGTCAATATGTATTTGATGAATAAGATCTTATATGATTATCTTGACATGTACATGGTGGTATATTTAGATGATATCTTATTTTATTCTATGTCTGTATAGAATCATGTGTGTCATTTGAGAGCATTTTGGAGTTGTTGAGAAATCACTAACTTTATGCCAAGCTTCCAAAATGTGATTTTTGGATTCGGGAAGTGTTGTTATTGGGAAATGTGGTCTAGGAAAATAGTATCTTAGTTTACTTAAAGAAGTTAAAATCTATTATGAAATGGGAGCAACCACATATTTTTTTTTCATATTTATATATTCTTGGGTTTAGTTGGATATTATAACCAGTTCATAAAAGATTTCAGGATGTTGGATTCTCCAATGACCGCTCTAACTAGGAAGGGGGTGATGATTTATTAAGATAAAAATATTTAGGTTATTTTGTTATTTTGAAACATAATTTGACATTTATTATGTTGTTGACACTTTTAGAGGCTGGGAAGGGATTTATAGTCTTCTGTGATGCATTAGGTTCAGGTTTGGGATGTGTTCTTATACAGGGGGATCACATTGTTTCTTATGGATCTCCGAAACATTAGCTTAATGAGAATAAATTTCAAACCCATTCCCTTGAACTTGTATCCATGATTCATTTAATTAATATTTGTCGATATTACCTTTTTGGAGAATTATTCACTGTGTTTTACATACGAAAATTCTTGATTTATATCTTCTCTAAAAAATATTGGAATCTCCTCAAAATAATTTGGTAGAGTACTTGAAATATTTTGACTTAAATATTTCTAATACCCTTGGGTAGTGTAATGTCATTTTTGATTCTTTGAGTAGGAAACTTAGAACTTGGGTTGTGAATGAATCATCACAAGAGTATATGTTTATGGATTTTTTTTGCATAATTTCATACTAGAGTTCTGGAAACATGGTCTGTGGTTTTCTTGGACAAATTTTAGTCCACAATTCCAGAGATTAATCTTTAGGAATAGAATCCTGATAACTAACTCCATACTATTAGAGACTCATTTGATAGTGTGTATATTATTTTTTATAGTTTTTTCTCCACATAGGATATTCTATATTTTTAGAATCATTTTTTGTGCCATTATCTATATAAAAATATATGACAGAGACTTCCTTGATTCCTAGTGGTCTATTCACCTAGGAAACTCATAGATGTTCTATGACACACAGTGATTATTCTGGTGAATATGAATGAGATAAGACATCACTAAATTTGTTTTACACTACAATACTTTCCAATAGGTCAAATATGAGCATTAAAATCCTTCTGGTTTACTTCAACCACATCTAGTTTTGACTTGGAAGTGAGATGAGATATATATTAAAATTGTGTGGCAGTTGTTACATACCCAAAGGTTGAATAAAGTGTTTTTTTGTGATCGATAAGATTAATAAATCTGATTACTTTGTAACCATTCATTACACATCCAAAGTTGAAGAGATTGAAAATATATTTGTGAGAGATATTTATTGTTTTAATGGAGTTTGATCAATTATAGTCTCTAATAGAGATCCCCATTTTAAATTTTTATTTTAGAGAGTTATTTAAGGGGTACAAGGATACGAGGTTCATCTTAGTATAACATACCATTCAAAGATAGATGGTGATAAATAAGTTTCTCTACAGATTCATGGGGATATGCGTCGTACCTGTGTACTCAATTTTAGTGGAGCTCGAGAAGACCATTTGGGACTGGTTGTGTATTCTTATTATAATAGTTACGAGTTCGTGATAAGAATAGATCCTTTTGAGTCCTTGTATAGTAGGACATGTAAATATCTATTGTTTTGGTGAGATATTGGTGAAAGTTTCTTGGTTGGACCAAGATTGGTTCAAGAGAACAAAATAAAGATTCATTTGATTCTTCTGATTATTTTGATGGAATAGAGCATATATAAATATTATATTTATCATGGGAATATAGAATTGGAGTTTTTATTTAGGGACTATGAATTCTTGAAAGTTTCACCTTGTTTAATCACCCAAAAACTTAGGAGGAATGTGAAGATTGTGCCTCATTTTGTGGGACCATTTGAAGTTGTTGGTTGGGAGGGGAAAGTGGGTTTCTATTTAAAACATCCACAAAATTTGATGTCTATACATAACATGTTATGTGTACCATATTTATGAAATTATCTTTCTGATATATCTCATGGATTGAGATGGTGTGATCTTGATGTTGATCTTGTTTTATCTATGACAAAGCATCCAGTCAGGATAGTTGGTTCTGATAAAAGTTACATCATGGGAGGTTGATACCTTTGGTCAAAGTGATGTGGAAGAATAGTTATGATTAGAATTATATGTGGGAGCATGAGGAAATCTTGGGAGAGCAGTGGCCTCACCTTTTTGAAGTGGAGGCTTCTTGACAGGAATTATGGTGATAGAAAGGTTAATGGTTGGGAGGTTTTAACACCATGTAACCTCTCATTCAGGTATGTTTTCACATTTTTAGGTGATTATTTCTAAGAAGGAATTGGGAGGATACTTGTAATGGTGATTTCCTAGATTTATTGGAATTTTCCTCATAAAAACCTATAGTTAATGTAGTCTGGTGGGTATTTAAATGCTCTATAATTGGTTTACATGAAATTTAATCATCTCATAGAAGATTTTGTGAAATTTGTAGATAAAGTGAAATGTTACACATAGTTTACGTATCATACCCCATGTATATATATATTAAAAATTATTATTTTAATAAAAAGAAATAGGTTTTTCGGTGTCTATGGGACCTGACAGTTACATGATGTTTAATTGGGTTACATGTTGTTTAAAATACCAAGTGTTAGTTTAAAGAAATAAGTTCAAAGAAAATTATTATTTCATTCATAATTTTTTCTTTTTTATTGATCTATAGGATCTTCTTAGTCATATTTTTGATCTCAATTCCCTTTATATCATCCATTTGGTGATTAATCGTCATGTCAGTTACAATGAATATCTCAGGGTAAGTCGTCTCCCTGTCTCTTCTATATCTCTCTTTATTTACCGCTTTATTGTTTTATATATCATCTTTGTATTGATGGATATATAATCTTTTTTGTGGAATCATGATTCTAGTTTATGTTCCTAGATTTTCTGTGACTTTGTTTTCTGTTGGTAAATCCTCTTTCTAGTGTTATGATTCAATGAAAATGGCATGTAGTTCATTTTATGATTATAAATTTTATTAAATTATGATTTTATTGATTTTATATGGATTTTTATTTATTTATAAAATTCTAATATGATGAAATTGGAATAAAAATTTACCTGGAATAAATTTTGTTGAAAATGCCCAAATGTAATGGAATTAGAATTGGGAGTATAAACTAAAATTGATGGAAACATTTAGATGAATTTATCATTTAATTTGGAAAATATATGAAATTAAATTATAAAAAATACATGAATGTTTTTATTTTTAAAAAATTCATGATTTGATGAAAACCACATGATTTGGGTTTGAATGTGAATTGACATTTCTGAAAAAAAAAGTTAGGAAATGAAATTATGAATGATGATTTATGTGAAATGAAATTATTTGAACTTTTATAAATGATTTATTGACAACATATGAGCCTAGGTATTTAGTTTTGTATTTTGGAAAATCATTTTAGTATTGCAATTTCTAGGAAATTTATTGATGATAAATACTCTAAAAAAATATAGTTTAGAATATCTTTTCCTTGATGGTATTTCAATGTGTCATATTCAGAGTTATCTTGGGGGTCATTTTTACACATATTACCCAAGATCATTGAAATGATATGTCTGATTATCCTATAACTATAATCTATCATACCACACAAAAGATGAATATGGTTATTTTCCTCCATTTTGATTATAGATGTTAATGTTTGAGAAACATCTTTACTCAGGACAAATGATTTATTAAAACTATTTTATATAATTTTTTTATTAAATTAATGCTTAAAATGATTTACATCATTATAAAATGAATCATGTTTTGTTATAAATATTAAAATGTACTTCCATGCCTATTTTTATTAAAATTGAATGCATGATTTTTTCTATTATTATGGAATCTTATTATGGAACACATGGTGTGAACCTAATTAATTTTTTAGCTCACATCCCACCTTTTCTTTTAGTTTTTTTTTGATTTAATCCATCCTGGTCCATGAAAAGGTAATTTTCTTCTTATTAGTGGTGGATATTCGTTACCCTTTATGATTGGAGTGTTGATACATTCAGGATTTTGAGTTTTATAATGACGGACTTTGAGTACTTTAATGATATACAATTTGGGTTTGGATATTCCTAATTTTTTTTGTACAATCTCCATGTTGAGTTTTGATCATACTGATCTGTACCTTTTCCTTATAATATTATTTGGAATAATTCATTCTCTGTTATATCTTTTATTATGCATGGTTCTAGTTTCCGACCCACGGGGATAAACAATTTCCTTTAGGACATGTCATTGTCGTATTGGTTATCAAGGTACTGGGGAATCTATGTTGGTTCATGAAACATATTCCCTTCAAACATTTCTTTATAATTTACAAGAAATAAATATTCTATAAATCCTCTTCTGATCATTAATCCCATGGTGTCTAGAAGTGTGCTTAAGGTCTTTAAATCAAATGAAATCTATAAGATAAGATCAAGTACCCAAATTTTCCTTCTTTATTACATTTACCATTAATACTTATCTTATTAATATATAATATATATAGAAATATATTGAAAATTTATCATTACTATAATTATATGTTATTATATTTATGTAATAAACCATTTTTCATTCCTCTTTTCCCACTATAAAAAACAAAAGCATCGTTAGTATGTTCCACAGACTACTGCCTCGATGAAGAAAGGTCTCTCATTTTTCATAACCTCTATTAATGGATAATCATAATGCTATCATGGGTAAATAAATATGATATCTAGAACATAAATATTATTCCAAAATGTTAAATTTTCATTTAACTTCTTTCCCTCTCATTTGTGGATAAATGGAAACATTAATCGAGCGTACGTGCGAACTCTCATCTCTATGAGCAAATAAGATTCATTTATTATCACCACCCATATTGGTTATAATTAAAAAGTATATAATATATAAATATTATTTCAATAGAAATATTAATATTATTTATAATATGAAACTAATTTATAATGCTTTCGACCATGGTCATCATACAGAAGGTGTTACTAGAAAATTAACTAAATATGATCACACAACCGAAGTAAAAAAAATTAAAATATGTTATAAATAAATAAAATGTGATATTTCAAGGACCATTTTTTATAAAATGTAAATTTATAATATTATTGAGTATATATCTAATGAACAAAATGTAATTATTGAGGAAGCTAAGTGAAAGTGAAAATCACTCTCAAACAAAGATAAGGATTTTGTATCCAATTCCTTTTGTTGATACATGTTTTTATTTATTCCCCAATTTACATTTATATGGTGTATATGATTCATATATTTTATATCTTATAATGAATAATCTTCTATTCATTTTTTTGAATTTCGATTTAATTCTCTCTCAATTTCAAGTGTTTTTATTTAAATGTTAGTCAATATGCAAGGGTTTACATCAATATTAATCTTCATTGAGACATGTTTTAATGTTTGGAACAAATTAATTATTTAATAGAAAATAATTTATTATTGTATAATCGATGATATAATTCTTGGGATTTATAGAACCAAAAATTATTTTCAATCTTCCAGTGAATTTTGATTCCAAAATTACTGAAGACGCAAGGGTTCCATCTCAATCACCATACATTGTGGAATAAATTGATATTGTGAAACAATATTCATTTTTTGGTGTACCTTCTTCACCCATGACCTATTATAACATAAATTATTTTTATAATTATAAATGTATCTTCAACTCATACTCTTCCTTTATTTGGGCTACGATTGATGACTCCCCAAATAAATAAGGTTATTTTATCAATCAATATGTTTTCTTGAGTTGTAATTGTTATCCTTGAGTTATATATTTAATTTAATATGGTATAACCTATTTCTATTTAATGAGATAAATTTTATTCAATTATTATTTACTAGTTATTTTTAATCTTTTTTTAAATACAACTATATTAATAATAATTCCCATCCATTTAAATAATGGTTTCCAATATTTATCCATAATTTCCCATCCCAAAAATGTCATACTTATTAATTATTACTCTAATTAAGTGTTTATTAATTTGACCTTTATATTAATCCTATATCCTTTTCAAAAAAATATTATCTTTTTTACTATGTTGTAATTTCAAAAAATGGAATTTAAAATATTATAACAGATCTTCAGGACCTCTTTTGTATCATTCTAGTTACACATACCCTTTCTTTTTCTTTCTTTTACTCAATTTTATTATCATTTAAGTTTTAATTATTATTATATATTTACATTACATATATACATAGTCAAATAGCATTTTCATATCTAGGTTTATTTATTTTTTGTTTTGTTAAAAGTCACCACTTTCAGGTAATCCCAATTTAAGGAATCTTTACCTTTTCTTGTATCACATTAATAATTACCCCAAAAATGTTTTAAAAATATGAAAAGATTCCAAAAATCCATAATAATTTAATTGATAACCGCTGGTTTAATTATTTTTTAATAGAGAAAAATAATGTGTTTCCTTATTTAAATTTTTAGTTTATTTTATATCAAATCTCCACCCAAGTGGTTTGTTTTTATTATTTTTTCTTCTAGATCCTTCTCATGAATTTTCAACATTTTATCTCCATGTTCAATTCCTATGAACCATATTAAATTATGTAAGTTTAAATGATTTTATTCACTATTATCTTGGATCTCCATTATATTTATCCTTCTGTTATGACTTCATTCTAAATTATGAAACCCTCTTCCTTCTCACGTGGTTGATCATGATTATGATTTCTGTATGGTTTATTTTCCTCATGTGGTATAATTATATGATTATAATTTATTTTATGGATTATAATATAATTATATATCACTCTAATGCATTGTATAAAGATTTATATCTCATGAGATTTTAAGAAATGGATGTGGGAGTGAATTTAAAATCCACCTTGGGGATTTTTACAAATTATGTGATAGCCTTTGGAGTGAAACAATACTATATTATAATATCATGTTTTATATTTTATTGACATGATTATGATTCCATGGTCCTATAATATCATTACCTTATCAAATGTTTCTATTATTATGATGTTACTCTTTATGATGTGATGTTATTCTTTTTTACTCTCATTTCATGCTTACTTCCTTGTTTACTCCCTTACTGGGCATTCTAGCTCACCCATTTCCTTATGTATTTTCCCCAGGTTATATTATAAAATTTTAGAATATATTTGGGAGTTAGGATAACTATATGGAGTTTCAAAAAATGATTTATTTTTATTTCTAATAATTGTTATACACTATACCTCTAGAACATTGTGAAGTCTTTTTGGGATTGTATGATATAAATATTGAAATAATGTTTGTTTTATGCTTGGGTTTCTATACATGGTATTAGAGAAAGGTTGAGTTATTTATATATATTATGATGATGGAAAAATAGTGAAAACCCTAGGAATATTTCTAAGGGACAAAACTAAGAATAGAATAAACTTGTAATATTTTTTAATTTAGAGATTATGTGATATTCTAGGAAGTACATCCCTATTTGGAATTTGGAAATTGGTTAAAAATATGGTTCAGATGAACCTAGGGGTAATCAACTTGAAAAAGGATGGTTACAAATTGACTTGATCACCACTCTGATGCATGATGAATAAACCTAATAAATAAAAACTATACAAACACCCCTATAGGAAATGATTTAGATGATTGTAAACTATTTACAGACCATTATAAAGGATTTATTTTCTAGTTACATTAATGGATTAGGTTTGAGAGTCTGAGAGAAAAAAACCTAAGATAACATCGATTGAACAAAGAGAATTATAGGATTAACCAAGTATGAAATGATTGAAATGAAATCATCATATATTGAGAGTAAAGGATCAATGAAGAATACATCTCATGATTGATATTTCATAATAATATAATCTTATTCTTTTAGATATTATAATAATTATTTTGGTTTTTGGATTTCGTTGAAACATGATCACAAAGACGATGTTGATAAAGTTATGTATACATACACTAATATTTCTTATTACTCAATAAGGGAGAATAGTTAAATGGTTGAAAATCTACATATATTAATATTATGATAGAAAGGTGAGTTTCCAAGTATTAAGTTAGTCTATGAGGTTGATACCATAATATATTTTTTTGACAGTCAAAGCTATTTTTATTATTTAGTAATATTTAATGGTGGTAATTAGATATATTATAAATATTTTAGGGCTATGTTAAATATCTATTAATTTTTATTTTCTAGATCTAATTTAATTCAATTGAAACATATATTAAATAAATTCAATGACCTTGAAAATGATTTTATGAAAATTATATATATATTTTTTATAAATATTGAATAAAACATGATTTAGGTATGGATAACTCTCCCTATTAATATTTTTGGGGGTTTAGGTTATAACTGGTCGATTTATTTTGAAATTTGAGTTAGATGGAATTGTAATATATTTTGTATTTAAATAAAAAGTGATCCATGGTGTTTTTTGGTGAATTTAATCTAGATTTTTGGATTAAAATATATATTGACTAGTGTGTGTATTTTTTTGAAATAGGGGTTAATAACATTATAGGGTAAAATATATAGTTGATTTTTGAGAGAATATGAAATTAATCTATGTTTTAATGTCTAGAAAATATAAATTGTTTTGGGAAATAATTAAATCATAGAATATATGTTTAGGGTTTATTTATATTGGTTTAAATTATTGTATGAATGATCAATATTTTTGGAGAAAAAATAGGTAACTTGGTATAACATAAGAATGCATGGTACATGCGTTATTTGAAGTTATATCTCAAATTATTAATATTTTATAAATAACCTTAGCTAGTTTCATTAATTAATATTAATTAAAATTAGAAGGATGCATTTTATTTAAGGGGGGATAATGTAAAAACCTGATATTTCACTTCAAATTCTCATTAAATAAGTCATATATTAAATAATTAATTTCACATACCATACCAAACTAAATAAACATTGATATATATTTTTAATATTAAATATGAACATTCAAACATATTGTTTAAATTATCCACTATAAATTGATTTAACCACATTAAAAACCCAACAAGTAAAGTAAGAAGAAATGACATTAATATGTGGAATATATTCTTATGAAGATCATTTTTCTGATCTCTAAAGGGAGTTAGCTTTATTGGGGGTTTCCTTAGATGAACCCCAATCCAAAATTGATCATTTACAGCTAGAGTGATATTTTATTTAAGAAAACATTAATCTCGTTGTACCCACTCTAAAATCCATGCTACTGAATCAACACATGCGAATTCTACTATAGGTTAGGTTACCTTTCGGAGGATGATAGAATGGGTCTTGTAAGTATAAATTATTATGATATAAACATGTAATTCTTACCTATAAAATTGAATGAACATATCAACATAATAATTCATTTACTCATAACAATTAATTTTGTGAGTTATATGTTCGTATATTAAAATGAACTCATACCACTTTTACATATTTTTTTATATATAAATAAATAATTTTTCACACATCCAATAGATATTCCTTGACACAAAATAAGAATACATTCACATTATACATAAAAAACAATTTTTAAATTTATTATTATTTTACTTTACCCTTAGTACATTAATATGTTTCTAAGATAATTAAGTGTTTGAAATAAATAAAATGTAATTAATTTTAAAAATAATCATATTAATTTTTTCTTAGTTTGAATTATTGGGTTTTTATTAAAAAAAATTAATTTTAGGTGAATCTTAAATATATATATTTTTAAAAGCAACCACTTTTATAATAAAATATATAAAACAATTATGAGAAAAAAAATTAAATAAAAAATATAAATTTATTAAAAATTTACAAATATTGTTTTGAATTAATATTTCACTTGTTTATTTGTTTTTGAAACACATGTAATATTTCACACTATAAAAATGCTTTTACATGCTTAAAATAATAAACAAGACTTTATTACTTTTAAAAATTAATATATCAACATTTATTTTCTATTTGAGTTCACAATGTCTTTATTATATAATAAGTTTAATATAATTTTTTATACATAAAGATATTATTAGTAAGATTATTGTAAATTACCTTGATATGGGTAAATAATTTTTTTAATACTAATTATTTTATTAATATCATATAATTTTTATTTAATCAATAAAATATATAAAATTTACGTTTTGACTCAAATATAATTTTTAAATGAATATGTATCTACACTAACATTCATTAAATTGGAAATCAATATGAATTTGATTAAAGAACCCATAACGACTAAATGTCATTTTTATTTACAAAATGTTTTTTATATTATTTATTTTAATTTAAAAGTTTAGTTTATCGTATATATATTAGAATTAAATTAAATTTACCTTCAATGTTTTTATGAAAAATTTGTTACATTATATTTTTAAAAATATAATACAAATTAATTAGTTAAAAAGTAATTACCACAGTAAAACCCCAAATGTAAAAATTTAAAAACCGATTATAAAAGCATTGAAACATGTTGAAAAAATTTGTGGAATGTTTTGGTTTGGTATTTTTCAACAAATATAAATAAAAAATCCATTATTATGAATTTATTGATGTTTTTATCAAAGAATAGTGAAATTATATCATGGATGGTTAATGGGTATTCTGAAAAGGGAATTGTTCATCAAATATAAAAGGGGATCACTTCCACCCCTCCATGGTTACACATTCCATTCGAATGTCCCATAAAACTCAACCAAAATTACCTATCCTAGAAGTATGTCAATCATATTTAAGGCTTTGGTATTTAGAATATAGCTTAATGCCTTCACATCCAAGTAAATATCTAAGTGAAGTTTAAGTCTCCAATATAAGTATTAGCTTCTTTATAACATTTTCTCAGTAATATTTCACTTCTAAATATGTTATATAAATAAAAATATTATAAAATAAAATATTATTGTTATTATAATACAATATCATATTAATGGAATAACCACAATTTATTCCTCTCCATCATTTAATAAAAAAAGAACTATTAGTGTGTTGTGTCAACTACCACCTCCACAAAGAAACGTCTACAAGTTTCTATCATTACTATTAAGGGATAAAAATGAAGAGGAAAACAGTAGATAAAACAAGGTATAATGAAAGAGTATATCTCAACCCGACAAGATATTGAAATAAATATTTTCCAAGCATAAGGGGATAAACACAATGAGTAGATGAACTAACTATCAAGACTTTTCCACCTATATTAGGAGACTAAAATCATCTAACAATGGGAAGATAAACATGGAAATCACATAGCATACCCCATGCGACATTACTTATCCTATAAAGAGAGTATCCAAATCCAATATTTGAATTCAGATGAATGTATATATATATATAATTATTTATTTAGGTCAATAAATCCAAAATGAGAGAGTATGGGGATCTCCATCTCACAACTCTACTCAATAAAAAGTGTAGCCTACAGTTCCAAAAGGATTTATCAATGAGTCATAGTATCCCACACATATTCCCTAAAAACACAAGTCTATGGAACTCAATCACAAAACTTTGATATTATCCACTTTAGGCCGCACTTGCTCACGTCCACAGTTTAAGGTCATGTTACAACAATGTTACATAGTGGGGAATGTGATTCTATTACTCTTGAGTACAAGGATACATCAAACCACACCTCATCACTGTGTCACACAGTCGAGGGGCCACAAACCTAAGTTTGGATCCCATACCCTAGTATGATAGGATTGTCCTACATTTGTAGTCTATGAGGAACTCCACTTCCATGCCATGATGAAGGGTAATACTCTAGAAAGGTCATTAGGGAACTCTACTACCCAGCACCGCTAGAGGGTAATGCCGGCAAGAAGTTATCAGGTAACTCCACTACCTAGCTTTGTTGGAGGGTGATTCCCAGAACATCGTGGAACACCACTTCCTACACCTATGGAGGGTAAATTCCAAATATTTCTTAGTGAACTCCAGTACCTAGCCCTAGTGGAGGGTAATTACTGAGAAGGTATCTGGTGATCATGACTGATCACTACCATCATCGAGCATCACTTAATCAATAATCATTCCCAAAACATTTCACATCATATCCTGAATGTTTCTAATTATTAAACCATCTTGTTATATATGGTAAAAACACAAAGGATAGTATACTCATAAGATGAAATCAATGTTCCAACGAAGCAGATAAATATGATTAACATTTTCTCAAAAGAGATAATTGAGTACACGATGTGTGAGGGGACCCACAAAGTTTGTGGCCCCATATCATAGTATGGTTGAGTCTCTAGTCAGTAGACTGGTTCCCATCAATGTTTTAGTACAAGTCGTGTAGGTATACTACATGGCATGAGTAAGATAACAGGGACCTGATCCACGTATGTTGGTAGTGTCTTTGTACTCGAAACCTATAACTATGTACTATGGCACATGAAATATGGCTTAAAACGAGATTGAACCTACATACTCAATTCATGTTTGTGTACTTTTACACAGACCCCACCCTTAAATTCCTTCACACGGCTTGTCCAATCGTGGTAGGGTACACGACATGTGATGGAGGGTTACACATCATGTCACCATCAAATTCTCTAAAACCTTAGTGAAACCCCTAATGAGGATACATGTCGCGTGCTCTTAATACTCTATGATGTTTTGTAGGGATTTTCATATAAATTAAAAATGTGATACCTGTATTCAAATCATTCCACTATACCATAGATTTCAATTCAATTCCTTCCAAAAATTTTGGATCTTGGCAAGGATCATGCCCACTATTCGTTTCCCACTACGAATCAGCATTGATTGCCGATCAGGGTTTCTTTGCATGCTATACATGAACTCTATGATTCAATGATTAAATATCCATCATCATTTTACAGATTTAAACATACCTATTCTGTAAGGAATATAGATATATGATTCACATTCAAAATCAATGTCATTTCATTGAACCCCAATGAATCTTAGGGGATGATCGTGCATGATTTCACCAAGAAATGTCGAAACGGGACTTTCGATATAAAATCAGTGATGAACATAATGAATATATGGGAGAAAGGAACCACATAAATTTTTTTAATGAACATTGGCCATGTTTTATTGGACAACAATCAAGAATGTGATCAAGGGTCAGATATAAAAATGAAATAAATCAATTCTGATATGTTGGAACATGAAAAAGGTGTGGGTGGGGGAAGATTGAAGAACTATTATAAATCTAGTAAATAATTTAATCTAATGCCATAAAACACCAAAAATGAGTCCTACCTTATTCTTGGATTGATCATGGATGAAGAATGTTATTTCACAATTTAGAAGGGTTTTCTATGTTTGTTGCATCATGATCTGTTCCAATCTGACTTACTTTTGTCATTCTTCATGATTAGACAAAGGGAGTAGGAAGGGACAGATTGCCGGAGATTCTTGAAATTATGAGGCCTACCTTGTCCAAAATTAAATTATGATGAACTTATGGGAATTTTGGTTTAGGTTTGATGAATTTAATTAATTAATTAATTAATTAATTAATCCACTTAAACACACCACCAACTAGCTAGGGATTCGAACATCCCATGCTGACTCACATTATATTGCACCCAAGGCAAGCACTGTATTACAGACTCAATTGTAGTCTCATATTTCATACCCAATCACTAATTTAAGAGTAATACCATTTTCTTCAATTAACCACATGTGATAAATATAAAATATATTTAATATTTTTATAAAATCAATTTTGGGCTCACCGAGCCTTAGAATCACATGTCGTCCCAGAGGATATCTCTAGAAATATATTTTGAAATTTTAAAAAGTCTTACAACAAAAAAATGAGTCTTTACATCATTACAATCAACGATATTTTCTTCCCTGAAATTAAAACCCTGGAAAAAAACATTGGATAAAAACCCGCATTTGGATCTCATACTCACATGACCTCTCTTGAAATTTTTTGTGCGGCCACAAAATGCAAACCAATGGGGTGGTCCATCCACACAGGAACCTTCCCTACCGATCCATGATCATCACATGGTGCTTTAAAAATTTGGAACTATCCTTGATATATAGATCTCTCAATTCAATGAAGTTCATAGGATCATGCACTTATCTCCTCGTCTATGACACCAAGAAGACATTTTCCACCTGCTCTAATTGTGGGGGTCGGGTGAGGTGATAAGAATCCTCACCAACCCACTACATGATCTCTATTGACACAATGGACCACAGAGATAGATTGTCTTCCTGGATGAACCTCTACAATACTTTTCATGGGGAGACTCTCAGGAAGGCATGGTCTCGCTAATAAAACTCCAAATCCTACGACAGCGGTCTGCATAGGATTTATGTCAACTCTAGGTCATACTCATCCATGCACAGATGACCTGTACTTTATCTATTGTCAATTTCACAAACTCTGGACCCACTAGAGATGACTCGCCAATATTTTTATATCACTAGGGTGACCTATAGGGTCCCCTTTACAAGGCCTCAAAAGGATTCATAATATTATGTAATGCAAACATTATGATCGGAGACAATCGTTGAGGGTACTCTGTGAATGGAAATGATCTCCCATATGTACATCTACCCTGAAGGGTCCACCAAACTCTGCTTCCTCATAGTAAGAAAGTATGCTGACTTCATTAGTTAGTCAACTGTATCTCAGATGGTATCATGTATCTTCACTTTTCATGAAAGACCTATGAATAATTCAATGGATATGTCATACCAAATCCACTTTGGGGTCTCATGAGGTTGCAACAAACATGATGAAACTTGGTTCTCAACTTTAACTTTTAGACAAGTAAGGTACCAAGAGATGAACTCACCTACTCTCCATATCATTCCGAACTACCAAAACATCTACTTAATGTATCTTTACATATTCCTTGCATCAGGATATACAACTAGGAGAGAAGTTTGGAACTCCCACATCACTTCATCACACATCGCGACTGGAACCAACCTTTTCCACAAGAAGAAGATGACATGATTCCCCCCTTCATAATATCCATAAGGTGAGTAACCTATGGATATATAATCATCTATAACCTTGAAGTTGATGTATCCTAGCTGGGAATCTCTCACATGATCAAGAGACGAAGGAGTCAACAGCATGCACTAAAGAGAAGTTGTACCCTCCTTCTCTACTCGGGTCAACTGTAAGGAAGCTTACCTCTCTTAATCGTTCTTCACTATGTGAGAATAGGAATTACTTGTAAGAGAATATTATAAAACATTTATCTCAGATGGAGTGTAGACTATCTTGAATTCCTAGTTCAATACGAACTCCAACCAGTATCACTATCTTAGGTTCATGTCTCTCTGGGTGAAGACACACCTGAGACTCTGGTGGTCAGAGTAAACCACAAAGAGCTCTCCCAAAAGATAGTGTCTCTACATCCTCAGGGTGAAGAATTACACTCCAATATATAAGTTTTATGTCTCATGGTTCTATTAATGGGGTCTCAACTACCTTGTCCTGTATACAATAACTACCTCCTGCTGCATCAATTCCCAACCGAGAATAGCTCCAGAGGAATCTCAACACACAATAGACTCTACACATTCCTTTGGTAGTCTCATCACCAAAAAACTCATTCATCTCTACCTCAACTCCTTAAATTCCCTAAAACATTGAGCAGACAAGATAAACAACTTCCCTTTCTTAAATAGGGTGGTCAAAGGGGCTGCAATCTAGGAGAAGTCTACCAAAATTCTTCTATAGTACCCTACAAGACGAGGAGGCTATAAACATATGACATATTCTTGGGTGGATCCCAAGAAATAGCTTCCTAGATCATTTTTGTATCCACAGATAAATCTTTTTTTAGAAATGGCATGGCCCATGAAGTCAATCTCAAGTATCGAGAAATGACACATCGAGAGCTTTTTGTAAAGCTGGTTCTCTTGAAGAAAACCAAGAACCTTCCTCAGGTGCTCTGAATGATCCTCCTATAATGTATATTAGAAGTGTATACCGTGAATGAAGACAAAAAAACTAGTCCATGTACATCTAAAAAACTTGTTTCATCAATTCCATTAAAAGTGTGGGGGAATTCATCAAACCAAGGGGCATCACTTTAAACTCATAGTGTTTATAGAAAAATAAGAATGCCAAATTTGGAATATCAACCTCGATAACCCTTAATTGGTGTTAGGAGAACCTAATATCAATCTTTGAGAACAACATCACACATCCCAAATTGTCAAATATGTCATCAATACATAGAAAGGGGTACTTGTTCTTTTCCATGGCCAGGTTCGGGAGATGATAATCAACATAAAGACGTAAGCTCTCATCTGCCTTTTTCATGAAGAGGACTAGATCTGCATTGGGGGATGCACTGGGTCTGATGAAACCAATAACTTGAAGGTCCTCCAACAAATATCATAGCTATCAGAGCTCCGTAGGTGCCATATGATATACCGCAGAAGATATATGGGGCTGTTCGAGGATGTATGTCTAGGAAAAACTCCATCTCCCACCTCAGTGGTTGTCTAGAAAATTTTTCTAGAAAGATGTACATATAATCCTATGCAATTGATGGAACCCATATACCTGATGATCCTGAAGCACCAAGTGCTAAAATTTCCAACTAATGGGTGATAGACAAAACCATATGCTAACAACATCCACCTATCTTTCCATGAGATCTCTCTCACCATAAAAGGATAATCGCGTCCCATCAACACATAGACATTTAACCTATCTGTAGTGAAACTCAATATGGGATTGGACCATGGAAAGCTAAACCATTCCCAAGATGAAGTAAAAGGGTTTCATAGTGATGACCTGAAGGTCCTACATGTACATCTCTCCTCTAAGCGATAGATCTCACTACCATCACATGAAATATATATAATAATTGTTCCCTATTGGGACCTCCTTTCGATGTTGCTATGCTAGAAACTCCACTGGGTGCTCAAGATCCCACATCAGGAGTTGAGAGATAAATGAATGACTAAATCCTATGTATATTAGTACTAAAGTAAGATTATAATAAACACATATTATACCTTGAATCATCTCGTGCACTACATGATCATAGACATCCAAAGAATGCAGATACCCACAACCCCGACCGAAATCTCTGTATGAATGATGTAGGCAACCTAGTTGCGGTGGTGGAAGGATATAATACTAGAGTCCAGCACCTATAGCTCCTCATACTCCACATCCATCTCCACCTCACTAGGTACAATCTTGTCTATGCAATGGAGATGCCTGATCAGGGAACTGTCTTAATCATGGTGGTCCCTTAGCCGTCTTCCTTGGATGCTCAATATGTTTGGTTGGGTAGTCAGGTTCCATGTGACCTTTACTATCTCAAGAAAAGCGTTTCCCCTACCTGTTCTAATCTGGTCCTTTGCACTGCCTCATCCCCATACAACTGCGTGCATAAAAATTCCTAGGAAAGGGTCACCTACATAGAGATCCCATTGTCCGATGCCAGCTAGTTGTTACAGACAATTTAGCTATGGGAAACTACTAATACCTTTAACATTCTAGAGCCCCTCTAATTGAAATATTCCTATCACCAGTGCCCTCTCCAGCACCTCGACATATGTGGGGATACTCAAGGGAACAACGCTGGCTCAAAACTCTCAGCAGAGTCCCTAATAAAATTTTATTCGTCTTAAGTTGATATTGTGGATCACTTCATTAGAGTAATGAATAAGGTCCATGAACCTCACTGTGTACTCTTCCACTATCATCCCTTCCTACTGATTCTCTTGGAGCTCCTAGATCCAGATTGAACGTATGTAGGTGGGTACTAATTTTCATGGAAAACACAGTAGAAGTTGTTCTATGAGAGCTTCAACTCATAATTAAGATTCATAACTAGGCTCCACGAGTGCCTTAATACACCATGGAAAAGTTATTCTTCTAGTTCCACCACTTGATCTTCAAGTTCATGGGTGATCATGAAAATACAAAGCACTGACTATTTCCAATACGTTGTTTCTTGAGGATTTGGATTTCCGTATAACTTCAGTGGACTTTGATGTTGAAAGTCATGGAGTGCGGTAAGCCTACATGAATCCTTAGCATTTATTAGTAGGAAGATTTTTATCTCAAAAGGTGGATCTGCTGCTACCTGTATACCTAGTGGGATATGTTTATTGGATGGACCCTGAACTAATGCCTCATCACTCAAAGGGTTGTCATCAAAAACTAGAGCTAGTATCCTAGATGGCTGTCATGGAAGAGTAATCACGAATGTTATCAAGGAGTACCTCAGTAATATGAGCACACACACACACACAAACACATATCAATAAAAATGGGGAGATGAATCAAGAAGGACAACCAAATACTTCATCCTTTATGAATAACTTACCATTTATCCCTACAATAAATGGCTTGTCATGTATAGTTGACAAGAATCTTGTCAATCTTTTGGTGAATGGATACTTCGATCACCCTTACCATCACTGGACTCCCTGGCTTGAGAGATTCACTCAAGACACTTTGAAACTATTTTCCTAAACCCCACCAAATCCTATTAAAGAGAAATTTCTGAAAAAAAACCTCCAAAAATAAACATTATTTGTAACAATATTTAATGAACCAACCCATGATGACACTCAAGAGACAACTAACTTAAGCCCTCATCTATAGGCACAAGGTTTTGAAAGGAACCAAAGGCATAACTAAATCTCAGAGGCCTTTGCCTAAGAACCCATACACACATACAAAACCAAATCAATGAAAAAGTGAAGATGGATAGTATTGTTGAGTCAATAAGGTTTTCCTTATGACTTATTCATTCTTTCTTGTTTTGAAAATCACAAACACCTTATACTTATGAAAATATTATTTTTACCCCCATAAGGAAAATTTACTTCTTTAAGGAAATTTACCTTAACCTATATTTTCTTATACATAGAAATATTTTTCTTAAATTCAAAAACTGGTTTCATAACCAATTTTCCAGAGCCTTATAATGAAAATTTAGACCATTCTGTTTTTAGGATCCGAATTCTGGATGTGATCTGTAATGGAGTTCTAATCCAAACTCTTAAGCAGTTCGACTCCGAACTCTGAAGTAGTTCGACCCCGAACTCTTAAGTAGTTGGAATCTGAACTCTTTAGTAGTTCGACTCCGAACTCTTAAGAAGTTCGACTCTGAACTCTTAAGAAGTTTGACTCCGAACTTTTAAGCAGTTCGACTCCGAACTCTTATGTAGTTGGACTCTAAACTATTTTGTAGTTCGACTCTGAACTTTTAACCTGTTCTACTTTGAACTCTTAAGAAGTTCGACTCCGAACTCTACAGGTTTAGAATCCGATCTATGGTGAAACCAGACTCCGAATTCCTATAAAACCGAATCCGAACATTTCTTAACACAGACTTCGAACTTCATTTTGGTTAGACTCCAAACTTTTGTCTTACTTACACTCCGAAATATTGATTAGCTTTTACTTACATATATTTCATTCCAAAACGATGTCGTACATTCAATTATACATAGTTTGTTATAAAATGATGTCATATTTTCTGTTTCTAATTATCTGTTGGTTGAGTTACACGTGTACAGGTCCCTCCTAGTTTCATGGAAAATATTACCATTTGAGGGGGGAGCAGACCGTTGGAAATTTGCCTATAAATAGGATCTCATTTGAAAGAGTTCTATAGACAATGAAATTGATCAATCTAGAAACCACACGCTTATAAGGTGATTTATAGAGAGAGAATTCTTTTCATGCCTTGTGCGTACTGAACCGCTCGTTCAGTTTTTGCTTCGTGTGACTCCGAATGTTGGTGATTACATTCGAGGACTTCCTGGGATAGGAAGACAGAGGTGCCGACTACCTTGAAGTTAGAGGGCTTCTTTGCTGAGGGAGACAGAGGTGACCAACTACCTTGAAGTTTAGGTCTTGCGGGGATAGAAAGACAGAGACTCTGATCTTCGTATCGAGGGCTTACCCTGGTGTGGGTAAGACAGACTTGCTTGAAAGTATAAATCAAGGGACCTTTATCCAAGGTTGTTGGATACCCTTCACTTTGGGTTAAAAGACTTATATCTTGTTACTTGTAGTTTTACTACTTGTTTGTTTCCACTGCATTTTGTATTATAAGGAAAAATATAAATTTCTTATACTTCCTTACTTGTACTCTGTTTCATTTAGATTCTATACGTTTTAATGTAGAATCTCATATTGTAATCTTTTGTTGAGTTTCAATTTCCGGAACCATATTTCCGGAACCTACTTTCGGAATATCTTTCCAAGTTTTCATTTGGTGTTAGAGGTGTTGTGAATTTGCTTAGTTTAATCTTTGTTTAACTTAGCCATTTCCTTTGCTTAAGGAAAACATAGTTATTCATAACTAACTTTAAAGGTTCCAATGGAATTTTTAAAGTATACAATTCACCCCCCTCTTGTATATTGAGCATCTACATCATTATTTCAATCCTACAATTGGTATCAGAGGTGGTTTTGTGAAATACTTGTACTCACTTATAAGTTTTCTTCCGAACTTTGTCATTCCGAACATTGTCATTCCGAACTTTTTCATTCCAAACTTTGTCATTCGGAAATTTTTCAGTCCGAAATTTGTTATTACAAATTTTTTTCTAACAAGTTTGTGTACCGAAGGTTGTTTTAAGCATAGAAGGAATCAATGCTGGTTCCATTGATAATCTAAATCCTACAAGACCACAAATCTTTGATGGTAATTACTATGAGTACTGGAGAGACCAAATGAAGACTTTCGTTATCAATACTGGAGTAGACAACTTTGTTATGATTACTGGTGATTATAAAATTCCTGATAAGGAAGTAAGAACATTCACTAACCAGGAAAAGCAAGAGTATCAACTCAATTATAAGGTACGCAATACTCTACTGTGTTCAATGACTAGAAATATATATAGCAAAATTTCTTCTTGTGAAGCAGATAATTGTATCTGGAAGATGTTACAGGTTACACACTATGGAACTTCTAAAGTGATCGAGACTAGGAGAGCTATTCTTAGAGCTGAATATCATGGCTTCAACTTCTCATATGGTGAACCAATTTGTAAAGTTCAACAGAGATTTATTACTATAGTCCACAGCTTACAGTCTGTGGGAGAGAAAGGTTTAGATGATGAAGTACTTGTGGATAAGATAATTGATATTATGCCCAATTAATGGGAATCCAAAAGATCTGCTTTATATGAGAACAGGAAGGTCACTCAAATTACTCTTGATGAGATATTTGGAACTCTTATACAACACGAGACAAGAATGAAGAGAGATGCTGACAACATCAAAAAGAAGAATGGGAATGGTACTGTTGCTTTTACAACAATATCAAATCAGATAAAAGCTAAGACTTCTGAGAGTGTAACCAGATCTAAGTCTAAGAAAGTTATTTTCCAATCAGATTCTAGTGAGAGTGAAATCTCTGAATGTGAGTTAGAAAATCTTGCTCGAAGGATGAACAAGATAGCTGGCTAGAGAAATTTTCAATCCAAGTATAAGAAAAAGGACAGAAAAGATAAGAAAGATGGAGAAGTCACTTGTTATGAATGCAAGAGAGCTGGACATATTAGACCAGATTTCCCTTCGCTCAAAAAGAAATAAAGGAAAGAAAGGAATTCAGAAAGAAATAGAAAGAAGTATTATAATGCCAAAGCTAAGAATGTTCTGAAAGCTAATGATAGCTAGAGTGCTAGTGGTGGTGACTCTTCAGATGAATCTTCTGATTATGAATCTTTAGGACAAAAGAATCTTGGTCTTACAGCCATATTACCTATTGATAATCATTGTTTTATGGCTAAGGTACGAAATGCTGAATCATTGAACAATGATTCTTTAAATTCTAATGATAGTAAGTATTATAACTCTTCTGATGAAGAATCCTCTTCTGATGAAGAAAATACTTTACCTACTTATGAAGAAGTCTCTAGGTTTGCTGAAATTCTTGAAATTGAGAATTCCAAACTCAATAAGAAACTTGATAAGGCAAACATTAGTAATTCTATTCTTATAAAAGAGATATCAGATATTTCTAAAGATATTGATAGGAAAAATAGTGATTTTTAAAGTATTTCAAAAAATCTTGAGGAAGTAAGTTCTTAGAAGAACAAACTTTCTAAAGAATTAGAAAAAGTAATTTCTAAGAAAAATGTTTTCGAGCCTAGCTCTAGTTCTAAAACTAATGATTTTGAGGTTAAAATCTTGGATATAAAACTCAAGTCCGAAATTTTTTCCTTAAAGAAGTGTTTATCAAAATTTACCCATGGTAAGGAAAATTTTGATAAAATGTATTCCCAAATACGACCTTTAAGAAATAAATCTGGATTTGGTTATACCCATTCAAAACCAATTTTTAGTAACAATTATTTTGTTCCTCAAAGTGCCCCATTTTGTACCAAGTGTCAATGTGGTGGTCATTGGGGAAAGAATTGTTCCTTAAACAAAATCCAATCCTTAGGTTTTCATAAATCTTATTTCTCAAAGAAGATGTGAGTTTCTAAAATTTTGTTATCTGGAAATCTCGGATCCAAGCAAGTTTGGATTCGGAAAGTTTAATTCTCTTCTTGATTTCAGGAAAATAAAGAGAGTAACAACAACAATACATGGTACATGGATAGTGGATGTTCCCGACACATGACTGGTAACAAAAGATATTTTGAAAATATTATCAAAACGAAAGGAGGAAAGGTAACTTTCAGAGATAATGCTAAGGGAGAAATTGTTGGCATTGGTAATATTGTTTTTCTTGGTAAAACCTGGATTTCAAATGTTTTGTTTGTTAAGGTTCTTAAGCACAACCTCATTAGCATAAGTCAGTTATGTGATGAAGGATACCTCGTGAATGTTAGGAATGATAAGTGTTTAGTTCACAATTCCAAGGAAGAATTTATTCTCTCAGCCTATAGGCAAGAGAATGTTTACACTTTGAACCTAGAAGTCCTCGGGAGTCAAGATTTACCTTGCCTAAGTGCAATGGAAGATCATTCCTGGTCATGGCATAGAAGACTGGGTCACTGTAACCTTAGAAACCTATGTAAACTCTCTAAGAAGAAACTAGTTAAGGATCTACCAGAGCTTAGATTTGATTCTTCTAATGTTTGTGATCCTTGTCAATATGGAAAGCAACATAAATCTAGTTTTAAATCAATCAGTGAAGTCTCAACAACTGATGCATTACAGTTAGTGCACATGGATCTTTTTGGTCCAACACGAACTGGAAGTATTGGAGGCAAATACTATGTGTTTGTTCTAGTTGACGATTACACTAGATTTACTTGGGTCTATTTTCTAGCAAAGAAGTCTGAATCTTTTTCTTATTTCAAAATTTTTAGAGCTCAAGTTAAAAATGAGAAAAACCTTCCATTGAAAACTATTCACAGTGATCATGGAGGAGAATTTCAAAATTCTGATTTTGAAACTTTTTGTAGTAAAAAAGGTATTACTCACAATTTTTCAGCACCAAGAACTCCTCAACAAAATGGTGTAGTTGAAAGAAGAAATAGAATTATTCAAGAGATAATTAGAACCATGTTGAGTGAATATTCTATAGCTAGAAATTTCTGGGCTGAAGCTGTATGTACTGCTTGCTATACTATAAATCGAGTTTTAATTAGACCTTTTCTTAATAAAAACTTTTTATGAGTTATGGAACGGTAGAAAACCAAGACATTCATACTTCAAGGTTTTTGGTTGCAAAGTATTCTGAATACTAAAGATAACTTACATAAATTTTCACCAAAATCTGATGAAGGGATTTTCCTAGGCTACTCCACAACTTCTAAGGCATATAGAGTTTTCAATAAAAATACTTGTATTGTTGAAGAAACAGTGCATGTAAAATTTGATGTGTCAGATCCTTTTGTTTTTAAACCATCCCAACCTACATCCTCAGATGTGTTTTCAAAAACCGATTATCAACCTTTGATAGAAGAAACTTCTGTTAAGGAAAATGTTCAAGAAGATACTTCTGAAACATTTTCCCCGGAAGACTTTCTACCCTATGTTGATGAATAGGATTTTCAGAACCCAAATCAGGTGTTTCTTAAGAATCATCCCAGTGATAGTATCATTGGTGATGTAAATCAACCTGTAAGGACTAGAAGTTCCTTATGTAATGAAGTATAACATATAGAATTTCTTTCCCAATTAGAACCTAAAATCACTGATGAAGCTTTAAGTGATGATGATTGGATCAAAGCCAAGAAAGATGAACTAAATGAATTAGAAAGGAATAAAGTCTAGACATTGGTTGAAAGACCTAAGGAAACTTCTGTTATTGGAGTAAAATGGGTTTTCAGAAATAAATGTGATGAAAATGGAGTCATAGTAAGAAATAAAACGAGACTTGTTGCTAAAGGTTATAATCAGCAAGAGGGAATAGACTATAAAGAAACCTTTCCTCCAGTAGCTAGACTTGAATCTATCTGTATTCTACTTGCCTTCGCAGCATTCTTTAATTTCAAAATTTTCCAAATGGATGTGAAATGTTCTTTTCTTAATGGTTATGTTCAAGAGGAAGTTTTTGTTGAACAACCTCCTGGCTTTGAAGATACAAAACATCCTGATCATGTTTTTAGTCTTACCAAAGCCCAATATGGTCTTAAACAAGCCCCACGAGCATGGTACGATAGACTCACCGGATTTTTTATTCAAAATAACTATGTTATGGGAAATGAAGATCCAACCCTTTTTATAAATAAAGATAAGAAAAATGTTTTGATTGTTCAAATTTATGTTGATGACATCATATTTGGTTCAATCCAGCAATCTTTAACTGACTCCTTTGCAAGTCTAATGAAATCTGAGTTTGAAATGAGTATGATGGGTGAGTTAACATTTTTCCTTGGTTTTTAAATTTCTCAAAAACCAGAAGGAACCTACGTATCTCAACATAAGTATATTAAAGATATTCTGAAAAATTATGGTTATGATAATACTAAGAGTATAAGTACTAGTATTGGTACCTCAAATTCTCTAGATCTTGATGAAGCTGGGAAACCAGTAGATCAAACATCTTTTAGAGGTATGATAGGAAGTTTACTTTACTTGACAGCTAGTCGACCAGAATTAATGTTCTCAGTATGATTATATGCAAGATATCAATCCAATCCTAAGGAGTCTCACTTAAAGGCAGTAAAAAGAATTTTTCGCTACCTTAAGGGAACCATGGATCTAGGATTATTTTATACTTCTGGAAATTATTTTGTTCTAAAAATCTTTTCTAATGCAGACTTTGGTGGATGTAGAATGGATAGAAATAGTACATCTGGGACTTGTCATTTCTTAGGAGATTCATTAGTTTCTTGGTCCTGCAATAAGAAATATTTTGTAGCACTCTCCACTGCTGAAGCTGAATATGTAGCAGCTGGAAGTTGTTGTGCTCAAGTATTGTGGATGCAACACACACTCACAGACTATGGCTTGAGCATTACTAAAACTCAAATTTTGTGTGATAACACAAGTGCTATTGCCTTAAGTAAGAACCCTACACATCACTCTCGTTCAAAACACATTGATATTAGGAATAACTTTCTTAGGGATCACACACAAAAAGGAGATATTATTCTTTAGTTTATCGGAACACAAGATCAACATGCTGATATCTTCACAAAATCTTTACCCTCCGATAGATTTGAATATATTAAACAAAAGTTTGGAAGGATAACCGTAAGTTAATCATTCTTCATTAACTTCTTATTGAACAATTCTCCTAACAGTAATAAACTCCTTTTCATAGGGGGAGTACATTTTTTAATTTTTTTTCTTTTTTCAAACTTTTCGGAACTAAGATTTTCGGAATGGAAATATCCAGAACTGAAATTTTCCAGAATAGAAATTTTTCGTACTGAAAACTTCCAAAATGGAATTTTCGTACAAATAATTTTTGGAATGGAGATTTTCAGATTGGGGTTTTCGTAACGAGGTTTTCATACTGGAACTTTCGTTATGAAGTTTTTTCCCCTTCAAGAAGAATATTACCAATTTCGAATAAAATTTCTTGTCAATCCGTAAGTTATGATTTTCCTACTTATAGTTTTGTAATCAAAGTTTGCTTATTGGTATCTTCCTTGTTTAGTTCGGATTCTAGTTTTTTCCTCAAATCCTAATGTTTTCTTTAAAAACCTCAAAAGATCGGAGTCAATTTTTTTTTGCAGAATTATTCTCAACCGTCAGATCAGATCAAAGTATTTTCAACCATTGGATGACTTTTGGAAGACCAACGGTCAAATTCTTTGCCTATAAAAAGGGGGTCCTAAGACTCATCCCACATCGTTTTTCCAAGATATTGCATCTCAAAGCTCTACTAATCCACTTAAGGCCGGTTCCGAATCTTGTGAATCCAATCCGAATATTACAGTTTATTTCATTTCAAATGTCTGTTGAAGCAACCTCTCAAGATATGTCAACTATCAAACCAAATTCAAAGTGGTTAGTTTACAGAGAAAGGTTAGTTCATTTGGATTTTTATAAGCTTGATTCTATTATTTCGATGAATATTAGACTGAATGGATGGGAAGATATCTGCATAGCTAAGTCAGATAAATTGGATCCGGTTTATACTGACTTGTTGATAGATTTTTATGAGTCTGTTTCCTTCCTGGTGGAAGATGGCAGAGAAAGGTTTTCTTTCAAGTCTTATGGGAAAACATATAAACTTTCTTACACTAAGGTAGCAATCCTGGTTGGTTTAGCATATGAGGGAGAAGCTGAATTCTGTTCTCACAAACTTCATGATGTGCAAGGAAGTTTCAACAAGGAGAAGACACTGAAGTGTCTTGGGCTTAAGGATGATTCAACAACTAAGATTGCTCAGATCACTCAGAATAATAGAATACTTCAACTATGGGTGAAATTTTTTCTGGTTCTGAGAAGAGGAGATAAAGACAATCTGAAGAAGAGTGATATCTATGTCTTAGATTTATTGGTAAATCTAAGAAAGATAAATCTGATAAGTCATGTCTTGGTTACAATCAAGAATATTAAAGAAGGAAATCTAAGAGCTCAGATTATGATGTTTCCTGCCTTACTATCTAAGTTGATTTTTCGGTGCTTAGAGTCTTTCAAAGTTTCCTGCAAATCAAAGATCCGGAATTTCATGCTCATGATTGTTAGTGATGATACGCTTAAGAGAATGAAGATGGGATTTTCTAGTGAATCCGGAGAATCTTACCACTATCCATGGAGGATTTTGAAGCTACTGAAAAAGAAACACAATCTCCGGAACCTTCAAAAAATCAAAGGAAGAGGAAAAAGTCTAAGTAAGTAGTTACTGATGAAGAAGTTCCTCAGCCTAAGGAAATTGAATCCTCACCACCCAAGCCGAAGAAGCAGAAAATCTATACAGATGAAGTAGCAGCAAAGTGGAGGAAAGATAAAGAAATGAGGAAGGAAGGGGATCCTCAATTCGGACTGGACCCTGCTGAGGCTAAGGCATTAAAAGAAAAAGCTGTTGAGGAGCTAGAAAGGAAAGCGAAGGAAAAGAAGTTGAGAAAGAAGATGTCTAAAGCTGAACTAGTGCAATCTTTTCTAAAAGATACAGAGTTAGCTTCTAAAAGGCTTCCAGTTCCAGAAACTTTCGGTGTTGAAGCTTCTTTACCAGAAACTCCAGCAAAAAACTATGTCACTATGGAAAAGGAAAAGGGTAAAGGAATAGTTGTATAAGCTAAGAAGGAAGTCATTGAAGCAGCAGAGGAAGATGAAGAAGAAGAAGAAGAAGAGGAGAGTGAAGATCTGGATACCTTGATCAAGAAAGTACATGACTACAAAGATAAGGCTGAATCCGCAAAGATAGTTACCTCAGGCAAGGGAGATGAGGAAGCTACCAAGAAACATCCAGAAGAAGAAGAAGAAGAAAATGAGATGTTTGATGAAGAAGAATCCTATGAGAGGAACTTTCTTGAGGAAGGACAAGAAAGACAGAAATCAGATGAGGATCAGATTGTTCAAGTTTCTGAATCTGAGGAAGTATCTCCAAATGTGCAATCCATTCTGAAATCTGATAAAGGGAAGACAAATTTAATGGAGACACCTATTAAAGATATCATCAGAAAGAAAGAGGTTGGTGGTACCTATAGAAGGAAGCTGATTCCAGTAGAAGAAGAGGAATCTCAAAAAGAAGTTTTTGATTCGGAATCATCATCCCACGGGAATGATTTTGTGGTTCAATCTCTGAGAAACTTGGTGGACACAATTCCGATTCTTCCAAAAATAGATTCTAGATTCCAGTTGCTGCAACAATCTATGAATCAAAAATCATATTATTTATCCATGGTAATGGATAAGTTTGTGAAGTTGGAAGCTGAACAAAAATTTTTTCTGATCGATTATGACGTGCATAGGAAGTCCTGCAGTAATGTAACGAAGTGGTCTAAGAGAGTTGATGAAGATTTAGTTCACTTTGAGAATTTTCAGGCTGAAGTTAAAAATGCCTTTGAAATGGAGGATAAAAAGGATAATGATATTTCTAAGAAGTTAACCCAGGACCAAAATTTCCGAAATCAACAGGCCAGGGATCTGAATGGGAAGCTTAACTCGGTATCTCAAAATGGGAAAACTGAAAGAGATTTCCAGATTGAGTTTCAGCAGAAGATGGAAAAGCAAGATGAGTTTTTGAAGATACAGAAAGAAGCCTTGGAGGCTCAGGTATAGGCTTTAAAATCTCAAGAAGAAAAGGTAAAATCCTTGGAGAGGCAACGAGAGGAAGATCAAAGAGACTTGAATAAACTCAAAGCCTTATTGAAGCAGCTCATTCCAAAGGAAAAGGAAGACAAATGAACCCACTCCGATCTTTTCTTGTAGTTGTATTTCCTTGTATTTTTTTCCTAACTCTAATGAAATGGTTATCTGGTTGGTTTGTATCTTGTTATATACTAATGTTTTAGGTAGCATACTTCATTTTTCATTCCCTTCAATTGATTTTGAAAATCACAAAGGGGGAGAAGGAAAAAGAAATATTCCTAAGGAGGAGAAAGGAAACTTTTCTATGAGAAATATCCTTAATCAAAGGGGGAGTTTCCCACTACGAAGTTTTCACTATTATATTATTGAAAACTCCACTACAGAAACTCAGAATACAATCCTTAGAGTTTCAATGCCTAAGGGGGAGTTAGTTGTATTTACTTCTATATATGAACAAGGGAGATAAGTTTTAATTTTCAAAGTCTAATGAAAATTTTCAAAATCCTTATATACTTTTTCGAAAGTATGTTTGTGCTTTCCGAAAAGGGGGAGATTGTTGAGTCAATAAGGTTTTCCTTATGACTTTTCCATTCCTTCTTGTTTTGAAAATCACAAACACCTTATACTTAAGAAAATATTATTTTTACCCCCATAAGGAAAATTTACTTCTTTAAGGAAATTGACCTTAACCTAGATTTTCTTATACATAGCAATATTTTTTCTTAAATTCAAAAAACGGTTTCATAACCAAATTTCTGGATCCTTATAATGAAAATTTGGACCATTTTGTTTTTAGGATCCGAATTCTGGATGTGATCTGTAATGTAGTTCTAATCCGAACTCTTAAGAAGTTCGACTCCGAACTCTGAAGTAGTTTGACCCCGAACTCTTAAGTAGTTGGACTCTGAACTCTTTAGTAGTTCGACTCCGAACTCTTAAGAAGTTCGACTCCGAACTCTTAAGAAGTTCGACTCTGAAATTTTAAGCAGTTCGACTCCGAACTCTTAAGTAGTTGGACTCCGAACTCTTTAGTAGTTGGACTCCGAACTTTTAAGGTGTTCGACTTCGAACTCTTAAGAAGTTCGACTCCGAACTCTATAGGTTCAGAATCCGATCTCTGGTGAAACCAGACTCCGAATTCCTATAAAACAGAATCCGACCATTTCTTAACACAGACTCCGAACTTCATTTTGGTTAGACTCCAATCTTTTGGCTTACTTACACTTCAAAATATTGATTATCTTTTAATTACATATATTTAATTCCAAAACAATGTCGTACATTCAGTTATACATAGTTCTTTATAAAACGATGTCATCCTTTCTGTTTCTAATGAACCGTTGGTTGAGTTACATGTGTACAGGTCCCTCCGAGTTTCATGGAAAATATGACCGTTGGAGGAGGGAGCAGACCATTGGAAATTTTCTTATAAATAGGAGCTTATTTGAAAGAGTTATATAGACAATGAAATTGATCAATCTAAAAACCACACACTTCTAAGGTGATTTCTAGAGAGAGAAATCTTTTCATTCCTTGTGCGTATTGAACCACTCATTCAGTTTTTGCTTCGTGCGACTCCGAATGTTGGTGATTACATTCGGGGACTTCCGGGGATAGGAAGACAGAGGTGCCGACTATCTTGAAGTTCGAGGGCTTCCTTGCTGAGGGAGACAGAGGTGACCAACTACCTTGATGTTGAGGGCTTGCGGGGATAGCAAGACAGAGAGTCCGATCTTCGTATCGAGGGCTTACCCTGGTGTGGGTAAGACAGACTTGCTTGAAAGTATAAATCAAGGGTCCTTTATCCAAGGTTGTTGGATACCCTTCCATTTGGGTTAAAAGACTTATATCTTGTTACTTATAGTTTTCCTACTTGTTTTTTTTCACTGCATTTTGTATTATAAGGAAAAGTATACCTTTCTTATACTTCTTTACTTGTACTCTGTTTCATTTAGATTCTATACGCTTTAAGGTAGAATCTCATATTGTAATCTTTTGTTGAGTTTCAATTTCCGGAACCATATTTCTGGAACCTACTTTTGGAATCTCTTTCCAAGTTTTCATTTGGTGTTAGAGGTGTTGTGAATTTTCTTAGTTTAATCTTTGTTAAACTTAGACCTTTCCTTTTCTTAAGGAAACCATAGTTATCCATAACTAACTTTAAAGGTTCCAAAGGAATTTTTAAAGTATACAATTCACCCCCCTCTTGTATATTGAGAATATACATCATTATTTCGATCCTAAAAGTATAAAATATTCAAAAATACTATAAAATAATCCAAACATGCTTGAAACTCAAGATAATTGAAAAATTAATGTAGTGTATACTGAAATGTGATGGGAAAAAATACACTCTCAACATGAAATATATACTAACATGAAAAAATGGGAAATGAGTAAATTGATGAGAGACCCCAACTCTTGTATCCCAAGCTATGACCATTATACGTGGTCCAAGAACCTAGTATCTCTGTGATCCTCTAATGTCATAGTTGACCTATCCATCAGCTTCGAAAGACACAACACATTTGGGAAAATCCCATTTAGGGGTGAGTATATACATACCCAGTAGAACACCCTAAAAGGGGTGAAGGGGGAGAATTAAGATATATAAATTAAGTAGAAAATGGTACAAAGAACAAGGTGTAGTGAAAGAGTAGATTTCAACCCAAAAATAAATTTAAAGAAAGATCGTACAAGAAAAATGGGATAAACATGGTGAGTATATGAACTACCGATATTGCCCTCATCACCTATAGATGGATAATAGAATCATCCAACCATGAGACGATAAATATTGAAAGAACATTACATACCCCATGCACCATCACATCTCCTAGAAGGAGAGTATCCAAATACAAGTTGTGAATCCGAAAGAAATAATATATATATATATATATATATATCCTCAATCAATTAATCCCAAAATGATAGAGTAAGGGGATATCGATCTTATAGCTTATCCCAAGAATAAGAGTAGACAATTATTGCCAAAATATCCATCAGTGATGCTCAAAATCACATACATCTACCATAAACACAAAAGCCCACAAAAATAAAACCCCACACCTTGATACTATACTATTTGGGTAGCACTAACTCACCCTCATGATTTTAGGTCATGGTATAAGAATGTGTTTCTATGGGGAAAGTGTTCCTCTTCATCATGAGTCCGATGATATATCAAACCATGCCACATAACTGTTCCTCACCATCAAGGGACTAAAAATATAGGTATGGAATACATACCCCAATATGATAGGAGGGTCCTACTCTGATAGTCACTGAGGCACTCCACTTCCCAGCCTTGTTGGAGGGTAACACTCTGGATTGGTCATTGGGGAACTCCACTACCCAGCACTACTGAAAAGAAACATAGGGAAAAATTCATTAAGGAACTCTGATGCCCAGACCTACTGAAGGGTAATGCATGAAATAAGTTTTAGGGAACTCCACTACCAAGATTTTCTAGAGGTTAATGACATTAACGTTGAGGAACTCCATTTCCCAGTTGTGCGGAAGGGTATCTCGGAAATATTCATCGTAGAAGTCCACTTTCGATCTCCACTGGATGGTAATGCCCTAGAAGGTCAGTAGTGATCACTCTTGATCATTGACATTGTTGATATTCACCTAAACTAGTGGAATGACCATAAATTTTTATATCATATCTAGAATGTTTTTATCGAGGGAACTATCACATTCTACATGAAAAAAACCGAGGATAGGCTACTCGTAGACCAAAATGTGGCTTCAAACATAAGAGATAAAAATGATGAAAGTTTTATTGAAAGAACTCAAAGAGTACATGACTTATAAGGGGACCCAAACGAGGTGTGTTTCCACTTCACATCCTGGTAATGTCTTTGGTTGGTACATGGTTTCTCGTCAGTATGGCAGTACGTTCCGTATAGGTGGACCACACGGCCTGTCCCAGCTATCCGGGACCTAGGCCAGGTATACTGGTCATGTCATTGCAGTCTATCCATGTGTCCAATTACTATGGTACATGACGTGTGGATTCACATGGGATATCACTTATGTACTCAATCTATGTCTGTGTACTTCTACACGGACCCCCTCCCATGTCGTCTACAACACAATTTGTCCAGTCGGGGTAGGGTACAAGACGTGTGAGGTGGGAATACAAGCCATGTAATCCTCAAATTTTATAAACCCCTACTGCGACCACTAAGGGGTCTACAGAACATGTGTTCTTCATACTAAACAATGTGTAGTTAGGATTTTCTTAAAAATCCTAGATCTAATACTGTGCTTCAAATTTGGCCACTTTGCCTTAGAATTTACCTCTATTCCATCCAAAATCATTGGATATGGAAATAAATCATGCTATATAGATGTTTCTGGCCGCGAACCGGTTTGGATCATCAGTGAGGGTTTTATCAAAAATTCTACAGGCAACCTAAGATTCAATTATTGAGGTTCCAACCTCAAATCATCAAATCGAGCATCCATTTACCATAACAATTTCAGATCTATGCTCCACTCATTAAATTATTGTATTTTTTTGATCCAAAGTGAATTTGGGTGCCCGATCGAGATCAGTGTCATTCACCAATGTTGAGCTGGGACCGTGGGTTACAACTATTGAAGAATGAAAATTAGATTGGGCATAAAGACACAACAAGAATGTTTTGAACTGATATTGGTGAAGAGTTACTATCCAATGATCATGAATGTTATCCATGGTTAGATAAAAAATTTAAATAATTCAATTCAAGTATGTTGTCACATGAAAATTCTATGGGGGTCATATCAAATTACTATTATTAATATACTCAAAAATGTAATTCAAAGGCATAAAAACACCAAAATATGAGTCCTACCTTAGTTTTGGATTGATCATTGATGAAGAACATACTCACATAATGATTAGAAGGAGTTACTGCATTAATTGCATCCTGATCCGATCCGATCCAATCTGACATTCTGTAATCATTCTTCTTGATTAACCAAAGGGAGGAGGAAGGGAGAGCACATCGACAATTTTATAAATTATTAGGGAATACTTGGACTAAATTATATAATGATGAACATATATGAATTTAAAATAATTTAAATTAAATTAATCAATTAATCCACTTAAACATACTTACAATGATTGAGGGGTCCGAACATTCCACACCGACTCACATTATATTGTGCCAAGGGAGAACATAGCATTCTAACAACACCATGGTCTTTAATTTCTGATACAATCAACTATTTAAGAGTGATCCTATTTTCATTAATTCACCACACTTTCATAAAAAAAATTGATCACTGCATTCTAGAGTCTTCCCTAGACCAAGCCCATGATGAAGTCGAGTAATTATGACTTAATAGAAATCATTTGATGGAAAAGATTAAACATGTTTGACTCACTACGAGATCTATGCTAGCTGAATCACCTATTATGACTACCACTACTGGTTATCTTACTCATATATATAGGTTATAGGAGGTTTTTTACATAGAAATTAGTATGATATCATCATGTAATTATTATTTATATAATTGAATGTGTGTATCAAAATAAATGTCAATTTAAGCTACATAATTATTGTTTTCTAAGGTATGTGTTCCAATGTTAAAATGAACTCATATCACTTTTATATATGAATTTAATATATATAAAAATAATTGATCATCTATCCATTAGATATTCCAAGACACTAAATAATAATGAATTCACATTATACATAAAAACATTTTTTATTTAGTTTTTTCTTTTATGACATGAAGCATTATATTTTAAGAAGTTTCAATTAATTTTAAAATTTTGAATATAAAAAATGAACTTCATTATTTATATCAAAATATATGAATTTAATTAGTATGATTATTTGGGTTTATTCTAAAATAATTAATTTTTAGGTGAATAGTAAAAAATACTTATTCTACTCAAAACTATCACTTTTATAATACAAGAATAACATATAATTTTGAGAAAATATTTTGATATAAAATATATAAATTAAAGAAGAGGTTAAAAATTATATGTTTAATTTAAAAAACACATGTTTAACATTTTTGAAACTTAATTAATATTTCATATTAAAAACCATTTTTACACGATTATAATAAAATAGACAATTTATCACTTTTAGAAATTAATTATAAAAAATGTATTTCTACTTTAATTTTAATGTTTAAATGTTAGATAACATGTTCCATTTAATTTTTAGTAAATAATATAATATTAGTAGGGATATTTTTAATTACTGTGATAATGGTAAAATAATATTTTATTTAATGATTTTTTTAATATATTTTAATTTTTAATTAACAAATAATTTTTCTCTAATATAAGTTTTGAATAAAATATAATTTTAAAACCTATTTATAAGTATATTAATAATCATTAAATCGGTATTCTACACTAAATAATATTAAAGAACATATAATTATTTAATGTAATTTGTATGAAAAAGTATTTTAGATATTTTACATTTTAATTAAAAAGTTAATTTTATAATATTTATAAATTGAATAAGATTTTATTTCAGTTCAAAGAAAAAAATGAGTGATAGGGTTTACCTTATATATTTTAATCCAAATATAAATCACTTATTTTATATTTAATTTCCAAGGTAAAAATGAAAAAATAATAATGTAAAAATATGTGGGAAAATACTTTAAACTTGTTTAAACAATTTGATGAAAGTATTGGTTGATTATTGAGTGACCCAATATCACCCCAAACTCCAACATTACAAATTTCTCAATCCTTTTAAAAAGGAATAATGTAGTAATATCTTTGACTTGTAAAGGTTATTTCCAAAAGTTTTATTTTCTTCCCATATAAAAAGGGACTATTCCTCCCACCATGTTTACAAATTCCATTTGGATTTATATTAAATCTCTACCCAAAATAACTATCCGAGAAATAAATATATCATAATTAATACCTTACTCTATATAAGTAATATTAATCCCTTCTCTTCCAAGGAAATCTCTAAGACGAAATTAAGTTAATGACCTATGTTTTACATTATTCTTAATTTTTTCTCTTTAATATTTATCCTCAAAATAAATTATTTCCCCAAAATATAATTAAATATATATAATTACTGTAAATATAAGTTACTACATTATAGGAAAATAAATCATTTATTCCTCTCCATCCATTGATAAAAACAAAAGTGTAAATAATGTGATGCGCGAACTACTGCCTCTATAAAGCAACATATATCGTTTTTTATCACCACCGTTCATGGATGATAAAAATTATATAATGGGTGAATAAATATGATGTATATAATATAAATATTATTTTTAAATTTAATAATATTATTTACTTATTTCCCTCTCATTCATTGTGAAATGGAAACTTTAATCATGTGTACATGTGATCTATCACCTCCACAACCTATAAGTTTCATTTGTCATCACCACCCATCATGGTTGGACATAAAAATATAATTAATATAAAAAAATCACAATAAAAATATTAATATTATTTATATATTGAAACTATTTTATAATTCTTAAAACCATGGTCTACATATGAAAGGAATTATATTAAAATTGACCTAATAACTTCAAGTAATCGATGTAGGAAACAAAAATATATTATAAATAAATAAAATATGATTGTAAAAGGAACATGGAGTATGAAAAATATATGGATAAATTTATTGGATATATATATATATAACTTAGTATAATTATTCATGAAATTAAATTTAAATGCAGACCACTTTTAGACATATGTTAGAGTTTTTTTGACATAGATTCCCTTCGGTAAGAATGGTTTTTCTTTAAAAACCAATTTATATTTATATGTTCTATATGACTTATATTTTCTATATTTTATGATGAATTATATTACATTCCTGTTATTTTATTTTTAAATTCAATATATCTCTCTTTATAGTATATTGACATTAATTTTACTCGAACCGTAAGGGTTTCCATCTCAATTCATCTTCATTGAGACATGTTTTAATATTACAAACCTATTTATTCTTTCTATGGTGTATATTATTAAAATGAATTTATTTTTACATAATTCATGATTAAATTCATGGTATTTATAGAACCATATTATTTTCAAGATTCCGATGACTTTTGATTTAAAAATTACTTATGTTATAAGGATTCTTTCTCTATCACCCTTTATTCAGGCATGATTTGATATTATAACCCAATATTATTTTATATAATGTATCTACAACCTCCATGAATTATAATATTATATATTTTTATTCAAAAGATTAAATTTTATTTCATTCAGGCTCTTCCTATTAGTGGAATATGATTTTTAGCTTCCCTAAAATAGAAGGGTATTTTATAACTTATCCTATTTATTAGGGTATAATGTTTATCCTTATATTTAATCGTTTATTTTATATAATATAACATATTAATATTTTGGGAGATCAAATAGATTCAAATATTCATTAATAATGAGTTATAATCCTTTTTGAAAATGAAACTATGTTATCAATAATTCCCATCTATTTAAATGATTGTTTCCCCTCTTTTTCTATAATTTCCCTTCCATTTAATGTTCTAACATTTAATTGGAAACCTAATTATGTGTTATATAATTTGAAATTTATTTTTAACTTTTAATTTTTTCAGAAAATGTATTATTATATTTTTTATGATGTATAAATTTCAAAAAACATTTTTTGAAACATAGTAATGAATCTTCAAGACATTATTTATGACTTGGTGATTACACATTATCTATCATTTTCTCCCATTTATTTGATTTTATTCTAATATAAAACTTCTATTTTTTAATATATGATCCATAAATATATACATAGTCAAATAACCTTTTTATTATTGAGGTTATAAAAGTTTTACTTTCCTCTAAAATTCCAAATTTTAAATAAACATGACTTAAGGGAACATTTTATTTTTTATCTCACATCGAGCATAATCCGCATACATTTTCTTTAAAGCACTATTAGAAAAAAACTTATTATATTAATGATAAAACTATTGGTTTAATCCTTTTTATATGGAATAAATATATTTCCTTCTTTTAAAACATCCTTTACTTATTTCATAAAGAAATACCCAAGTGGTTAATTTTTATTCTTTATCTCATAGCTACTTCTCATGAATTTTCTATATTGCATATCCATGCTCAGGATCTATGTCCCTTTTTCAATTTTGAAATTGAATATTATTTAATTCCATATTATCTTTTGAATCCTTGTGATTTATCCTTCTATTATTCCTTGATTCAAAATTATAAAACCGACTTCTTTATCTTGGGTTTGATCATGATTATGGTTTATGTATGGTTTATTTTACTCATTTGGAATGCATATGTTTTATTTTTATTAATTTTATGTGTGTTAAAAGATTTATATATCCATAAAATGTATTGGGTAATAATTTATATCTCATGATATGTTCTGAAAGGGATTAGGGAGTGAACCTAAATCCACCATGGAAACTTTTCCGCATTTTGATGAGAGTTTTGGGAGTGACCCTTTACTTATTTTTATAATATCATGTTTTATGATTTTTTTTAATATGTTTATAATTTCATGATATTATGATATAATTTCCTTACACCTGGTTTCTATGATTATTATCATCCCATTTACGACGTCATATTATGTTCTTCAGTCTCTTGTTGTTCTTTTTTACATGTTTACTCCTTTTACCGAGATTATTAGCATTCCCTTTTCCTTAGGTAATTTCCATGATATATACTATGTAGTTTTATAAGATCAATGGGAGTTAGGATAACTATGTGGAAATTTTTTTAAGGTTATTTTTTTTGTATTTAAAATGAATTATTTGTATGTATAATCTTCCAAAGACACAAGAAAACTTGATCATTTTCATGTATTTTAGAGAAAGTATATTATCAATAATGATATAATATATGTTCATGGATTCGGTTTCAATAGTTTATATGATGAAATTTGTTTTAACCCATGGATTTGGAATAGTTCCTTTATTGAAAACCGAGGAAACACATACATTAGTGACCCGGATGAGTTATGTACCTCAGGGGAATTCGTGTGGAGTTGACCTGAGAATAGTGTTTTTAGTGGGCAAGGTTACAACTACTAGTGGAGTTGGAACTTATATATTAATAGGTATATTTTTTATTACCTCCATGATATATAATATTTTATATATATAATATATTCCCATTCTTTCATTTGTTCTCCAATTTCGGATACTGCATATTTACAAGTTAAGTATTTTTGAGTTTCCCTCTCTTGACACACCCATGAGAATGAAATTAAGCCCCATCTGAAGATGTCATGAATGTATCATATATTTTTAATAATATATATAATTATGAGAATTCATGATATTAGATATGACTATTTTCGATGGGATATTCATAATTGACTTGTTGACTAGTTATCAAGAGAATATCGAATGTTATCAGATGCATGTACCTTTAAGCACACCTAGATGATATGGGTTTATGGTGAATGATGAGTGGGATATTAGAGTAGGTAGGATGTCATAAAACATGAGTCAAATTAGATTTATCAAAATTCATATAGTAGGAATGCCTGTTTCACTAGATTTAAAAGTGTCTCCGTCTATCTTTACTGCTATGGTGGACACTTATCAGGTTTTTTTCCTAGATAACATTGTAGGTCTTACGTTATATAGAGGATAAAAATTTGAGATTGATTTTATATATGATAAAAAACCAATAATGTTTTTTATTTATCTCATGGAAGAAGATTAGTTGAGAGATTTGAAGGTGCAATTAATGGATTTTGAGGAAATTTTTATTATTTGACCGAGCATGTCCCCTTAGAGAGATTATGAGTTGTCTAAACCTAAGAAAAATGGTAGTCTGTTTCCATTTAGAGATTAAAAGAAATAGAAACAATAAATAGTGAAGAACATATACCCTTTACCTGAGATTGATGATCTGTTTGATTGGTTATAGGGTGCCTAATGGTATACCAATATTGATCTTTATTCATGAAACCTTTAACTATGGTTCAAATATGAGGATATACCCAAGATAATATTTAGGATTAATTATTGACAATATGAGTATACTATCATTCCTTTTCAGTTAAAACACGATTTGTTGTTTCTCATATCTCTCATGAATATGAATTTTCATCAATAGGTTGATACATTCCTAATTGTATACATGAATGATGTGCTTCTATATTCTAGGACATAAAATATACATGATAGACACCTAGAACTTATATTAACTAAACATCAATAAAATTATATTTATGAAAAAATATTGAATTATCACTTCTGGATTTAGACGGTATGGCTACCCAACCATTTAATTTTTGAGGAATTAATTTCAGTGGACCAAGAAAAAGTAGTGGCCATGATGTATTGGTAACATCCCAAGAATCTATTTGCGATCAAGATATTCCATGGTAATTCATGGTAATATCAATATTACATCCTAGAACTCTCCCATTTGGAAGCAAAAATGATGTATTTTAACAAAAAGGGGGTAATTTTGAGTTGTTTGATGTGGGTGAAGTACTTTTCCTTGATAAGAAGAAGGGATTTAAGAAAGATCTATATTTGATCATTTTAATACATATTATTGGAGACACATGGTTCTATGATTCCTCATGAATTTGATATGGATATATGTTGATGCATAGGGTTATGGTAGTCCCTTATGGGTCATTTCAGTATCGACCCAATGAGTGGAACTACATAACACATGACTTAGTGTGGGTGGATGTGGTCCACAAAATGTTGTGTTGGGGAAATTATCTCCTTAGAACGATGTTTATCATATATATAGATCATATGATCTTATGATAAATTATATAATAGTGGGATCTGAATATAAAGAAAAGGATTTTGGTGATGTATATGTAGGAATATGACTTTGAGAAGGACTTTTCTTTGAGAAATGTTAATTTTTTTATAGATGATATTAGTATTAAAACACAAGATAAGTAGGAGTTTAGAGAGTATCCTTCATAGGGGTAATGGAATCTAATGAGTTTTATTGATGATTGGTAATTGGATTCATTTTTGGATCATGGGGTTCTGACATGTTCAACATTATTTATCACATATTCTTTGTTATACCAACTAATATTTATATAGGAGGAAGATAAAGAGTGTGTATTGATGGAGGACCACTTGGCATGGGATGATGTCATCCCAGGGTGGTCCTGACGTGATATATGTAACACCCTGAGCTTCCACGATACGCTTCTCTTTCAATAATGCAATAGCTTGCATTGTACGCAAGTTCGAGATTCTAACACACCGCGACTAATCAAAATAGCCATTATGAATAGTAATAACCACTTTTTGAAATTATATATATTTTATATTTCGAAATGGACTTAATTGTTGGATTCGGAATGTCGAAATTAGCCTATGTCGAATTTTTTTTCATTTTCTGAGAACTTCCAAATTTTAATGAATAGTGAAAAATACTTAAAAAGAACTTTTTTAATAAAAATAATTTACTGTGATAAATTATACTATTGAGTGTTTTTAAAGTATAATTAGAATTTACTTTTACCATTATATCCAATGGTGGTCATTAGGATTAATTTCACTTTGAAATTGGACATAAACAATTGTCAATCTTTTGATATATATTGTTTCTAAAAAACACGCTATTTGTTGTGACAGCAGGGATTTAATTATAAAATTAATTAATGCAACATATATGTTTGGAATTTTTTAAAATAGACATCATTTTTGAATTCGTAATATCAATTATAGCTTAGGGTGAAATTTTGGCATTGTTCTGAAAAACTTCAATTTTTGATGAATAGTGAAACCACTAAGTGGTAGTTAAATAACTGATTTTTCATTTAAATGAAATATTACCACTTATGTGATTTGATTTTCAAAAATCCGACATACATGGTTGTCATTAGGAAGTAAAATGTGGTTCAATGGGATTAAAATAATTTTTTGGTGAATAGTAACTTTTAAGTTTAATTAATCGCGATTAAAGGTAATTAGTGAAATCAAGGTAAAAATTGTATTATAAAAATATGACATGGCCCTTACACTTGTCCTACCCCTATTTTATGTGTCACTACCGACCAAGAAAATCCATGGGTCAACTTGGGGACCCCATGGAGCCACTTTGGTAGGAAAAGGACATGAATAACTTTTTATTTAATGTTAAAATAAAAAGGTCACAAACAAGAGTTGTTTTACTAAAACAATTTTTAAATGGGGTTATAAAAGTCATATTTTTTACTATAAATATTCATTAGAAATATAAAATGATTTCCTACATCATGATATTTGTTTTATAATTTTTATACATTAAATAAATTAAATTATTTATGACACCATGATGATGAAGCGATTACCTCATTAATTAACGATTTTAATAAAATGGAAGGATAATGTAAAATATAAGTATTACACTTGTTCAAAGCCTATTGGATGAGAATATTTCGAACCTTTATCACCTTATCCTAGAAATATATAAGTTTGAGACCTTTAGAATCCAAAAAAGCATTTCATAATAATGTAACATTTCAATCTTTCCAAGAGTGCCCCTTCTCTCCTTTTATAAAATGCCCCCACCACTACCACCTCATTCACACTTTCAAGCCATTTGGCTCAGACAAACTCTGCCCCAATACTCTCCCAACTTCCCCATCTTACTCGTAGAAGAATCACTTTGGGCAGAACTCTTCCCAAGGAAGCCTTTGGCTCAAATCAAAAAGAGTTACCCGATTTTAAGGTAATGTGTTCTCTAATGTTGTTTTGTTTTATTTTTATTCTCCAGTGCCCTAAATTTTTTTTATTCATTTATTTTGTAACAAAACCAGTATCCTCAATATACTTGGATGTTTTTATAAGAAGTATTAGAGCTACACTTACACACACCTACATCTAATGGTAAAAGAACATACTGTTTCTGTGGATGGCGAATTTTTGCCTCACGAAATGATGATTGTTCAACACTCATATAACACCTATAATGGTGGACATTATGATGAAACTATTTTTATATATGATATATATTATGTTTTTGTTTTCCTTATGATTTTTTATTTTTCATTTATGGAATACCTTTATGGTTTCCATTATGGGTAAACGCGATATTTTCATTTTAGGAAGTGCGGACTACCACCCCCTCAAAGTGATTTGAATCGTTAATACCATATGTGGGATGTATAAAGGATGGATTAAATGGTAGTATACACTATATTATACTGGAATTATATTATACATTTATATCATTATGATTTCATTCCATTAAATACGAAATAGAAATGAAATTAGCGTTCATGCATACGTACGGCTTTCCGTCTCCATGAACGGTGCATTTCATTTGATATCTCTAAATGTTACGTAATATTATGAATGAATGTATATACTGGATATATATGATATCTACATCATGAATATAATTCTGGATATAATGGATATTTCACCACATGAACAACTTGTAATTATAAGAAGTTTATTTTTGACTCAAGTGCCAAAGATCGACAAAACGACCGTTATTAACTTAAATAATTACATAATGTTCATAACATGGTAATAAGTGATATAAAAGGAATAAAAAAACATGAAAAAGGTTCTTAAGAAATTATAAATTAACTCTTGTTTATTATTCAGGAGGTTAAAGAACGGTCGAGTCGAGACAGGATGCAAGGTAAGGGAACTTCTTAACCCAATTTCTATTCTTTGGGTCAATATCCTACTTTCAATTTATGTCATGATATTATTATGTCCTATCTTGTATTTGTACTTTATTTATGTGTAATTATAGTGAATACACATAATAGATCTACTTTATTTAAATAAAATGATCTTTGTAAGGGTCTTCGTCTCAATATCCTTTCATTGAGGCATATTTGGTTTTATACACAACTTTCCTTTATACAGTGTATAAACCCCTTTGACTTTTAATTTTATTCAAAAGCAATCTTTTTATAGAAGTGTTTTTACTAAACGACAAAAGGAATGTTTTTTGTACGTATGTGCGACAACGACTTCTCTGCCGCCGTGACCATTATTTGAGTTTCGGCTTCCTCAACAAGCCATACCTTTTTTTAAAAGAAAAATAAATACCATGTTTTACTTTTCTTTTATTTTGGTATTGAAAATAGTTTTTAAAGTGTTTTTATTATATCAATGTGTTGTATTCATATCTTGAGATTGAAATGTTTAAATTTTATGTTTCCTTTATGCATGTTTTATGTGATATGATTATGTTATGGTTTATGATAAGTTTAAAACTGTTCATATGAAGAATGAATTGGACTTAATAAGTGACGGGTGGAGCCCTCTATAGCTCCTTGATGTATCGGCAGGTCTCATGAGACGAACTAGTGTCTTAGAACGAGGCCTTGACAAAATCTTATTTGTGGTCTTGGCACGAGGCCTTGGCTACGGGGTTATGATAGTCTGGAATTATGCATTCCATCATTATGAAAATGGTTATTGATATTGCATGTGATTATTCTACCAGTAGAATATCCATGTGAAGAAGTAAATGGCATTATCTCATTTTACTTTTGCCATATTATGTTGAAGTTCAAGTTTAAAAGGCTTTTTTTAGTTATACATTGCCTAAAATTTTAATTTTTATTTATGAAAGCTTCCGCTATATTGTTATCCTTACTGAGCATCTGAGCTCACCCCTTTCAATGTTTTAATATTTTCCAGGATGTGAAGAAGTATTTTATGAATGACATGCAGGGATAGTCAGAAGAGGATATGAGTGTGGTCTAAGGAGACTTTGTTATTGTAGTTTTTCACTTTATGATGTAATGTAACATTTATGAATGTGTCTAGTGTTTCCAAGGCTACTAAACTAATCGGTCTTTCGAGACTTGATCTTTTGTGATCATACCAATGCTACGAAGTAAAGCACCGACTCTGGGTAACTGGGGTCGGGGCGTTACAGTTTGTATCAGAGGCAATTTAGTACTAACCTTGGAATCTAGATTTAGATAAACTCTGATTAGATAACACAGCCCAAATATTGACTTTAAGGATTAGTATAGAAGAACTTCCTAGAATTTTGGTATTATAGAGATTTTGTGAGTTTTCCGAGAAATACATCCCTGTCTGGATACGAGCAGGTAGAGGCGGCTCTGGCACAAATGTACCTAGGGGTAAAACCTGAAAACACCGCTTTGAGCTAGACTCGAACGGGAACTGGTGCACGACAACGGGCCTTGCTGCACTCTTGGTTATGACACTCTCAGGGGATATGCTTAGGATAATTCTCATTTTCTTTACAAACCATTATAAAGGGTTTATGAGTATATACTTCCTCAGAGAAAACATTTCTTTTTATGATTATAGATTATATCCATAAATAGTTCAATTTATGTTAAGTGTTTTGCAAGTTTTTTATTATGTATTTTGATTCTTAAACTAAGCTGGTTTATGCCATTGTATAGAAATGGCGCCCAGTAGAAGGAATGTGAACTCCATCAATACGTATGATCCAAAGATTAAGAAGGATCATATCTTTCACAGTATCAATCCAACATTTAGAAGAGAAATAGTCTCCTATGTGTTCTCAACATATGAAGAAATAGTATCATGTGTTAATAAGATAAGTAGAGAATTCTCTGAGTCTTATGGATTCGAAGGGATGAAATAGAAGAAAAGGATGGAAGAGAGAATGATGGATAATGGGATGAGGGAAAAGAAGAATTTTCTCAATATGTGATTACTGTGGGAAGAAACACCTTGGAACTTTCTTGAAGGGAATGGGAGTTTGTTATAAGTGTGGAGAAAAAGGACACCAAGTGCGTGACTGCAAGGGTAAGAAAAAGGTTTCAAATGTACAATGCTTCATCTTAAAGGAGTGGGGACACTACGCAAACCAATGTCCAAATCATCAGAGTGTGCCCCAAATGATTTTATTAGATAATAATCAAGTTATGATTTTACCACAGATGAGGAGGAATGATTAGAGTTCTTATGTTGTTATTAAAGAATTTTGTAATTTGAGTGTTGTATCAATGATGTACTGGTTATAATAATTATGGAGTATATAAGGATTGTACTGCAATACTATTTCATCAAGGACTTGAGATTGTGTGGAACCAAGAAAAGTGACTCCACAGTAGGTTAAATTTTTGGAAAATATATGGTTGAGGGAAAGATAAACCATAATATGTTTCTGATACCGAGATAGTGATTTTGGAATAAGACATGATTGATTTGGATAAATTATATTGGATATTCTTAACTTCCTTGAAACTGATTGATGATTTGTATACATTTTTGGAAAGGAGGAGTATATCTAGTATTCTATAAGGAATAAGGGATCATGGTAATTCAGGATTTTGCAGTGATTTAAAAGAATACATGATGAAGGTGTTCACGTGTTGTTACACGGAAAAAAGGAGATCTTCATTATGTTTACCTTCCTCATAAAATTTGGACTGTGAGTTGGACAGAAGTATTTTGGATAACTATAAAGGTTGGAATGGATTAAGTTGAACCTTGGATAGTAATGTTTAAGGTTAAAACATTTCTGAATATTATTTTTGGAGTATTATAATAGTTTTAGAAAAAGGACAACCTTCAGGTTGGGCGATAACCCATTGCTTCGGAAAATGCTGCAAGAATCGAACCCACAACCATAGTGCTACAGGCCTTTATTACCTACCACTAGCCTACAGGAAGTCCCTAGTTATTACAAAATAGTTTTACTAATCGAAATGGTATGTATTAATATTTAGAACCTTATACAATTAGGATAAATAGAATATTTTTGAGTTCTATTAACTTTTAGAGTAAAAGATAGGTTTGTGGTAAAAATTTATTAAAGAATGAAAGTCTATATAACAAGTATCTATATTCTCTTACGTTCTTAGTAAATCTCCTAAATAAATTCCTCAACTTTATAAAAGGTAACTTAAAACAAAAATTTTGCCGGTTAACTTTTCCAACTGGGGATTCAATGACCGTTTAACCAATCACAAGTTTGTGATTTTCTTATGGTTAACTTTATCCTAATCCTGTTTTCTACAACTCTCCATCAGAATTTGATGTTTTTTTTCTTCCATATCCATATTTTCATAGAATTCTAGGATGGACTATCTTGGGTGACCTTTGTACTTATCTTTCTTTCCTTTAAAGTTATATTTTTATTAACCTTATTTATGATGTGGGTTTTCCACAAAGGTATTTTCTAATTCCAACCTTTTATTCTCAAAGAAAAATTTCAAATTGTGAGGATGCAATTTATTGAAGGAGGGGAGAATTTAACACCCTGATCTTCCACGATACGCTTCTCTTTCAATAATGCAATAGCTTTCATTGTACGCATGTTCGAGATTCTAACACACCGCGACTAATCAAAATAGCCATTATGAATAGTAATACCCACTTTTTGAAATTATATATTTTTTATATTTCGAAATGGACTTCATTTTTGGATTCAGAATGTCAAAATTAGCCTATGTTTAATTAATTGTAATTTTCTGAGAACTTCCAAATTTTTATGAATAGTGAAAAATACTTAAAAACAACTTTTTTAATCAAAATAATTTATAGTGATAAATTATACTATTGAGTGGTTTTAAAGTATAATTAGAATATATTTTTACCATTATATCCAATGGTGGTCATTAGAATTAATTTCACTTTGAAATTGGACATAAACAATTGTCAATCTTTTGATATATATTGTTTCTAAAAAACATGCTATTTGTTGTGACAGCGGGAATTAATTATAAAATTAATTAATGAAACATATATTTTTGGAATTTTGTAAAATAGACATCATTTTTGAATTCAGAATTTCAATTATAGCTTAGGGTGAAATTTTGGCATTGTTCTGAAAAACATCAATTTATGATGAATAGTGAAACCACTAAGTGGTAGTTAAATAACTGATTTTTCATTGAAATGAAATATTACCACTTATGTGATTTGATTTTCAAAACTCCGATATAAATGGTTGTAATTAGGAAGTAAAATGTGGTTCAATGGGATTAAACTAATTTTTTCTTGAATAGTATCTTTTAACTTTAATTAATCGCGATTAAAGGTAATTAGTGAAATTTAAGGTAAAATTGTATTATAAAAATATTAAATGACCCTTAAACTTGTCCTACACCTATTTTATGTGTCATGGACGACCAAGAAAATCCATGGGTCAACTTTGGGACCCCATGGAGCCACTTTGGTAGGAAAAGGACATAAATAACTTTTTATTTAATGTTAAAATAAAAAGGTCACAAACAAGAGTTGTTTTACTAAAACAATTTTTAAATGGGGTTATACAAGTCATATTTTTTACTATAAATATTAATTAGAAATCTAAAAAGATTTCCTAAATAATGATATTTTTTTTATAATTTTTAGACATTAAATAAATTAAATTATTTATGACACCATGATGATGGAGTGATTACCTCATTAATTAACGATTTCAATAAAATGGAAGGATAATGTAAAATATAAGTATTACACTTATACAAAGCCTATTTTATGAGTATATTTGGAACCCTTATCACCTTATCCTCGAAATATATAACCGTGAGACCTTTATAATCTGAAAAGGCATTTCATAATAATATAACATTTAAATCTTTCCAAGAGTGCCCCTTCTCTCCTCTTACAAAAGGCCCCCACCACTACCACCTCATTTACACTTTCAAGCCATTTGGCTCGGCCAAACTCTGCCCAAATACTCTCCCAACTTCCCCCTATTACTCATAGAAGCCTCACGTTGGGTATAACTCTTCCCAAGGAAGCCTTTGGCTCAAATCAAAAAGAGTTACCTGATTTTAAGGTAATGTCTTCTCTAATGTTGTTTTGTTTTATTTTTATTCTCCAGCCCCCTAAAAACTTTTTATTCATTTCTTTTGTAACAAAACCAATATACTAAATATACTAGGATTTTTTTATAAGATGTATTCGAGCTACACTTACACACACCTACATCTAATCGTTAAAGAACATACTGTTTCTGTGGATGGCGAATTTTTGCCTCACGAAACGATGATTGTTCAACACTCATATAACACCTATAATGGTGGCCATTATGATGAAAATATTTTTATATATGATATATATTATGTTTTTGTTTTCCTTATGATTTTTTATTTTTCATTTATGTCATACCTTTATGGATTCCATTATGGGTAAACGCGATATTTTCATTTTAGGAAGTGCGGACTACCGCCCCCTCAAAGTCATTTGAATCGTTAATACCATATGTGGGATGTATAAAGGATGGAGTAAATGGTATTATACACTATATTATACTGGAATTATATTATAAATTTTTATCATTTTTATTTCATTCCATTAAATACGAAATAGAAATGAAAGTAGCGTTCATGCGTACGTACAACTTACCATCTTCCTGAACGGTGCATTTCATTTCTTTCTCTAAATGTTACGTAATATTATGAATGAATGTATATACTGGATATATATGATATATATGATATATACATCATTAATATAATTCTGGATATAATTTATATTTCACCACATGAACAACTTGTAATTATAAGAAGTTTATTTTTGACTCAAGTACCAAAGATCGACAAAATGACCATTATTAACTTAAATAATTACATAATGTTCATAACATTGTAATAAGTGATATAAAAGGAATAGAAAACTTGAAAAATGTTCTTAAGAAATTATAAATTAACTCTAGTTTATTATTCAGGAGGTTAAAGAATGGTCAAGTCAATACAGGACGCAAGGTAAGGGAACTTCTTAACCCAATTTCTATTCTTTGGGTTAATCTCCTACTTTCAAATTATGTCATGATATTATTATGTCCTATATTGTATTAGTAATTTATTTATGTTTACTTATAGTGAATACACATAATAGATCTACTTTATTTAAAAAAATGATCCTTGTAAGGGTCTTCATCTCAATATCCTTTCATTGAGGCATAATTGGTTTTATACACAACTTTCCTTTATACAGTGTATAAAACCCTTTTACTTTTAATTTTATTCAAAAGGAATATTTTTATACGAGGTGTTTTTACTAAACGAAAAACGGAATGTTTTTTCTACGTATGCGGCGACAACGACTTCTCCACCGCCGTGACCATTATTTGAGTTTCGGCTTCCTCTACAAGCCATACCTTTTTTTAAAGAAAAATAAATACCATGTTTTACTTTTCTTTTATTTTGGTATTGAAAATAGTTTTGAAAGTGTTTTTATTATATCAATGTATTGTATTGATATCTTGTAATTGAAATTTGTAAATTTTATGTTCCCTTTATGCATGTTTTATGTGATACGATTATTTTATGGTTTATGATATGTTTAAACCTGTTCATATGAGGAATGCATTGGACTTAATAATTTATGGGTGGATCCCTCTATATCTCCTCGATGCGTCGGCAGGTCTCATGAGACAAACTAGTGTCTTGGCACGAGGCCTTGACAAAATCTTATTTGTGGTCTTGGCATGAGGCCTTGGCTATGTGGTTATGATAGTCTGGCATTATGCATTCCATCATTATGAAAATGGTTATTGATATTGCATGTGGATATTCGACCAGTAGAATATCCATGTGAATAAGTAAATGGAATTATCTCATTTTACCTTTTCCATATTATGTTGAAGTTCATGTTTAAAAGGCTTTTGTTTTAGTTATACATTGCCTAAAATTTTAATGTCTATTTATGAAAGCTTCCTCTATATTGTTATCCTTACTGAGCATCTAATCTCACCCCTTTCAATGTTTTAATATTTTCCAGGATGTGAAGAAGTATTTTATGAATGACCTACAGGGATAGTCAGAAGATTATATGAGTGTGGACTAAGGAGACTTTGTTATTGTAGTTTTTCACTTTATGATGTAATGTAACATTTATGAATGTATCTAGTGTTTACAAGGCTACTAAACTAATCGGTCTTTCGAGACATGATCTTTTGTGATCATGCCAATGCTACGAAGTAAATAACCGACTCTAGGTAACTGGGGTTGGGGCGTTACAATATAAATTCATGGGAGGTTAACAAATTCAAGCTTATTTGAGGGAGGAGATAAGGATAAAATCTCATGATTCAAAATGTATAGTGCATCTAGTTTCAAAGAATATGTAACACCTTATTCAAAATCAATTTTTTTTGCCCAGCATGAAGGATAACATTATTAGTTTTTTCATGATGTCTTATATTTTTCAGTATAATAGCAGAGGAACAATTTCATAGTTGTTTTCTTTAAAAAATATTGGTCCTTGGTAAAAGTGGGACGACATGATGATAGAATTCATGATTCGGTCACCCAGGTCCCCAAGGATTTGTTATGTCATTTGGGTGGTAGTTGATTAGCGAATGAAAGTGGATTATTTTTATCAATTCAACATACAATTTTTGTGGGTGAGTTAGGAAAGCTATATATAGGTGATATTTTACATGATCATGGAGATCCATTAAGAAACATATTATATAGAGATGTTGATTTTATATCAGGGAATTGGATGTGATTATAGAAGGCTTTGGGTACTCATATGAAACTGAGTACATCATATTATCCATAGACTGATGGAAAACCAAATAGTATGATATAGATATTAGAGGATATGTAGTTGGAAAGCACCATGGAAATCAGTGGATCATGGGATGATCATCTTACCTTAGTGGATTCAATTTTCAAAATCATTATTCACGATTTAATTTAGATTTAACCTTATGAGGATATTAATTGTTAGTCATGTTTCTCACAACTAAGTTGGAAAGAGGTGGGTGAGGATGCAAATTTAATGCTTAGTTTAGTGTAAGTGACATCTAAAAGTGTGTAGTTGATCCATAATTGGTCAGCCACCACTCAATGTAGATACATATCATATGCCGATAGGAGGTGGTGATCCTTGGAGTTCATTATGTGTAACTGAGTTTTCTTGTGAGTGACTCTATGATTAGGGCATTGATAAATAACGGTGTAAGGGAAGTTAGTGTTTCTATTTTTTTGGACATTTACATATTATTAGGAATATTGGGAAAATGAATTACTGGTTAGATGTTTATATATTATATCATGGTATGTATTATGTGTTCCATGTGTCTCAGATTTTTCGGTATGTTTTTCATCTAACACTTGTGATGGACTATGAGTATGTTGAGTCCAAACATGAAACATCATATGTGGAGTGACTATTTTAGATCACAGAATAGAGAGGTAAAGGTTGTGAGGGAAGACAATACAACTTAGAGGAGTCCTATAGTAGGATGAAAAAATATAAGAGGAGACATAAGAGAATGAGTATGATTTATGAGCTTAATTGAATGATTTATTCATGTAGGAAGCCTAATTACCCTTCTCAAGGATGATAATTCATTATTAGGGGAGATTTGTAACACCCGATATTTTTACAGAGTATCCTATGGGTTGTCTTAGAGGATAAAAATATAAGTGAAACAAATTTTTCTTTAGCTATAACTAGATTGGACAGTGTGGTGCCTACTTTTTATTGTGGAGGGTATGGTTACAGTGTGGTTAGAGCACTTAGGCACTATAGTCGACATTAGTGGTTTGGATTTTTTTTCCATAGCCACAATTTGTAACATTGGTTTCACTATGAAGAATGGATGGTGGTGTTTGACTATTTCTTCTAATTTTCTGTTCACTACTCCATAAATCCATGGTTTTAGAGTTGTGTTATAATTTGGGATTGGTGGATATTACATGGTGTTGGAAATTACACCATAGTCTATTATTCTTGTTTATAGGATATCTATATTGACCAAAATATATGTTTCAGACATTATTTTGACTAGGCACCACTTTAGCATCGATAAATCCCTTATACGATTGTCTTCTCGATTTTGGGAAAAATCATGGTATAACACAAATTCCTACTCTATGACACGTTATTTTATAAATTTTTTATAAATTCATTAAATTGATCAAACCTATATTTAAATCATAATTTTCCTCTAAAACATTAAGGAAATATATGGCTTCATCAATAGTGATTTACCCCTCAATCTCTTGGATTCATCCCCAATAATGTAGGATAATTTTTTTGTGATTCTATACGAGTATTCATCCCATTAATATTGTTTTTATGAAGTTTAATTTGTGTAAATTTCATATATAAGACTATTTATCCTCTTCACTAATGGATATTATTTAGAACCAATTTTGAGATCATTTGGGGTTGGTTATAAGGATTATTGTTGTTTGGGATTGATTCATTTGGAAAAGGAGTGGAAGTTGGGGTTTAGATCTTGGTAAATCTTGATATTAACATATAATCTGATGCGGTAGGATGATATTTACCATTTATATCCCATTTAAATTATTGTTGGAATTATTTTAGGGTCTATAATTTTTTATTAATACCCATTCTTTAGTTTTATCACATGTGTGTGTAGCCTATTAGACTCATGCTTGATTTTGATAACATGTGTGTATATATAGATATTGGAACTCATTACCAATTATCTCCTTTTTCCTATATGTGTTATAACCTATTTTGTATGGATGTATTCCCTTTAAAGGATTTTATTCTAGTATCATGTTGATGGTGAACCATCGTGGCTTGGTTAACAGTTAGAAGCGGGAGTATGTGTAATATGAAATGATGATGATGATGGACCAAGACACACGGAGTGGGTATTATGAGCTTGTGGAAAATCCAATGTGGTATAGTGGAATTAAGAACTTATGAAAAAATCAACGATTGTGGAATGATATGATAGCCTTTTGTCCTAACCCGAGGTAGTGGAAGAGTTATGATGGCCTTGTGACTTGACCTATGATAAAGATAGAGATTAAAGGCCTTATGAACTAACCCAAGACTCATTTAACTTATATATTATTAGAGATATGCGAGGTTGAAATTTTGGTCGACCTTGGTTCACAACATTTGTTATGAATTTCCTTTCATAATTGAGTCAACGTAGGTATGAAAGAGGTTTGTGGTGGCTTATTTTGAACATGAATTCTCAATACATGACCATTTATTTCTTATTTATGTACATCTTTATTATCATGTAATACACCTCTTATTTATGTAAAATTATTTTATGGAGCCACTGGTGGTATCCATGGAAAGGTATGGTCCCAGTGATTGGGATACTAGGAAAGGGAGCATAGGGTTTGGAGGTGGTACTTATATGGACCCCAAAGTGTTTCAATATTATCATTCTACACATTATTAGTTTTCCTTATACTCAGTTTTACCTCCCACTTTGGGAGTCCTTTATTTATTATTGGCATGACTTGAGATTACTTCCATGTTATCTAATATGAAATTATTATAATCACTTATATTATGTTTTCATATGTTATTTATTTTCAATTTTTAGGGGTGTGATGTAAAATATTGGATAGTGAGGGAATATTATCCATACTAACTACATTCAGACTATTTCTGCTCGTTAGATAAATATTGTGTATAGGGAGGCACACGTGAGGTCATGGGGTACTTCGGCCCAGACTAGGTCATTTAGGTTAGGGTATTAAGGGTTAGACTTAGGAATCATATTCCAAATGTTTAAATCCTTGAACATATTCAAACTATTTAATTCCACACTATCCAATATAATAATGTTAATAACCATATTTGTAAATAGAGAACAATTTCTATGTCAATCATCATCATTAACTAAACCATTTATGTCAAAATATTTCCTTAAAATTATTTTGTAACAAAAATAAATCTTTAAATTAGTATTTTACCAAATCACCCAAAACATTTTAGGATACTTATGTAATATTCACATTGAACATTAACTATAATAGTAATTTATTTATTAAAATTTAACCTTTACAGGTACAAAAATAGTCTTACTATCTTCTTAGACACTATATTATCTTCAAAATATCAAGCTAAGATCCACAAAGTCTTCTACATTAAGAAATAATACACATTTCATTTTAATAAAAATACTAAAAAAATAAACTATTATATCCATACCATATATAACATTATTTGTGTTTGGAGAATTTTATTAAAGAGAATGTTATTATTTAAAATATTCCATGATGGGTGACGGAATCTAAATTTCATATATTTGAAAACACATATAGATAAAAAAATTATTATAAATATTTTTTTATCCTCATATTCTTATGAATATATTTTAAAGAATATTATTAATCACAACCCATGTGTATCAAATCCATCATATCATATTAATAACAACACTTAATTATATAGACAAACTCTCTTATCATATAATACAAATAAGTTTTAAATAAAAATCCCCCAAAGAGATAATTTTGAGATGGATAAATTCCATTACATTAAAATATATGATTCAATAATGATTTGTTTCACCATTTGAAAAAAATACTCTCACAATTAATTATTATCTTTATTTTAACTCCTATAATGTCAAAAAAAATTAAATTATACATTTGGTATCATATACCCTTAAAAAATGAATAACTAATTTATTTAACATTGATACATGAAATTTATATTCCTTGAAGTACCACAAACACTTTGAGGTATATTTGAAAAATCCATCACATGGAATCATTATTCATTGATAAATATGGGTTTCAATGAGCTTGACTGGATACTAGTAGAAAGATTAAAGGATTATTGATCTAACTTTTCTTCTTTTAGTTTTAAAATTTACCCACTCATACCATTGATACATTACCCGAATCTACACATCACATGCCCAGAGAATCAATTATTTAAACATTGAGAAAATAAGGTGAACATTTATTTTACTTATTCACATTTCCCTAACATTTACTATAATTAAAATGGAAATTATTCTAAATAAATAACAATAATTAAAAAAACCTGAGTTAGTCATTCTATTCTTCTTGTATGTTTCATTATTCACCGTTTATTAATATAAATAAATCATTTATTAAATAATGTGTTTTAATAACATATATATTATTACTTTCTTAAGAAAATTTATTATGTTAATAGCCTTAGGGAGTCACATTTATCTTATCATTACAGGGATTTATCTCAAGGTTACATTGGAAGATGATGATTTCATTTTTTATAACCAAATCATTTATTGGATTAGTATCAATATTCACAAACATTTATTAAGGACATGTATTAAATGTTCTCCCATAAAAATAATTATCCAATTTTAAAACAACATGTCCATTAGTGGTCCAGGATCTATATTTCAATATTTTTGGGGTTATTTTATCATTTATAATGCAACATAGCTATTTAGATCAGTGATTATACCAATCCTATCATATATGATTTTTTGAAAATTCTGTGGATAACTCTTTATCCTAATATATCTGTTAGAGAAATCCAACAATATTCCTTTGGTAACTTTATATAATTAGGGACTCATAACTATGTGTAACCAAAAAACCCAACAAGAATAAGAACCTAATTTTATTAGGGTCCCCATCACTTTCATGGATTACAAAAGATAATCGAGGGACACTCAATGTTATAATGACCAACACAGTCGGATGATCAAAGTTTGTTAAAGTGTTTTCTTTGGAAGGAATCTAAAACATAGTATTATAAATGGGATTTCATATTATTATCCTACATCATGTTATTTCCTTTCAATGTATGCATTCTTATAATTATTTAATTTTTAGAATCTTATTCCTTCCACCAAATCAACATTTTGAAACCATATTGATATGTAACTCATTAAAAAATCCCATAATTTATGTTACTAACTAAATAATAGAAAAACTATAATCATACATATGCAAATGAATCATATGAATAAGGTACATGAAACCATTTCATGTAATGATCTTGAATCAAGTAAAATTTAATCCCCAAATGTGTATGCTTCGAGATACAAATATTAAACCCTAATTTTTCTAGAAAAAGTATAATACTCTAGTTCAGTGATTATTTCAACCCAAATTTCTCCTACCAAGGGACCATTTACTCAATATAGACATAAATTACCTCAAAATTTTATATATAAATCACAATTAGGTACTTAAATCAACACTATAACTCAATAAAGTCTAAAAAAAATTAAAATGAAGTTAAATGAATTGTTATACCTAACATGTAACTCCTATTATGTATATATGAAACATTGAAGATGTTTAATAATTTAAAATAATGCATAAAAACACTCCTAATATCACTATTATATCTATCAAAAAATTGGGAATAAAATGAATAAATGACTAATATTTAGATTTTTTCATGTCCTCAACATTTCTAAAATTTCATAAATCTATATATTTATATTTAAAATTAGAGTTTATTATGTTAATTAAAAAATTAAATAAATATAAAAAATTTATTTTTATTATAATGGGTAATCCTTCAAATTATCATGTATATGTAATTTTATTTTAATATTTAAAATTAAATGAATTATAAAAAATTTAGAATCTAATTTTTGTCACATGAACAATTTACACAATACAAGTGTCATATATTTACTATCATTTAACCATGATAAAATCAATAATAAGAACTAATTTATATGTGGTTTAAATAATATCACAAATATGTATCGCTAATTTAAAAAATTCAAATGAAATATTATAGAAAATTTTTAATATATAAAAAACATTATATTATTCCTTATTTTCTAATTTATAAACATTATATAAATTACCCTCACAATTTCCATATAAAAAATATATATGTAACTTATGATATTCCAATATAAATATAAATTGGATAATTTAATATTAATAATTAATATCTATGAATATTTATTTTAAAAATGTTTTGTAAACATTTTGTTAATTAATTATAAATAATTTATAACTAATTAATATATAAAAACATTTATAAAAATTATTAATTGAAATTATGTAAAAAATATATTTCTATATATATATATATTATTTTCAGTTAGATATGTTAAAAATATATGGATTAACCCACTATATATGGATGATATCTGATGTATAATAAGAAATATAATGTGTCTGTTGTGAGATAAAACTAGTGTTTGTTGGGAAACATTTGATTAAATCAACATGTAGGGGCCTGTGTAATATTAACCCACACATATCATGTGTGTGGATGTAGTAAATTATGATATAGAGACCCATGTATGATTAATCCATTGTAACTCATATACATGGATTCTATAGATTATGATATGAAGACCAAAAAAATATTAATATAGCATATATCATACGTATGGATACCGTGACTAATTTTATTATAAACTTTGTATGATTAATCAAGGTACTTGAAAAATAATGTGGTATAAACCTTTAAGAATTGTGCAATCACGTGGAAGATTAAAAGTGTTGGTAGTATTATATTATTACAATTCACTACATTGGTTTCCAAGTCATTCCATTAATATTTAATGATTACCACAAATTTCACTATAGGTGATGCAATGCAATATTTTTAGGCACTTCTTCCCAATCATCATGTACAATGACTAGATTATATCATAAAATATGATACATTGAAAAACCAAATAAATAATATTTTTCATGGATTATGATATCATATATTATATATTTTTCCCCAAATTCCACTAAATAAATTATAAGTCATATTTTATTAATGTCATTTTGAGATCACAGATGATATCGAATATCTTCATTTTAAAAAGTATTTCAAAATGTTCATAACATGTAATAGCTCTAATACCAATAACCATTTTATATGGTTCGATTGAAATTTACTCAACGTAGTAGAGGAATGTAAAAATTCTTTACCAAGAAGATCTACCATGAATGGAAATAAGCACCACACACAACAAAAAAGATGAATTATTTGAATATACTTAACATCTTTGAGATATAACATATTCTTTCATCATATGGGATTAAAGAAGATCAAAAAAAGATATTAAAGTATTCATTCCTCCATGGTGTATCTATGATTTTGTTGAATCACTCATTGCATGGTAGTGACCCTATCACCTCCCTGGACATGTTTGCGACTTATGAAGACTAGGAGTGAAAGTGGATTATTTATTCTGAATATAGTGATAATTAGCCAAGAGTGTTGAACTATATCACCCCACCATCCCATGATAGTGGCTCCATTATATTTCTCAAAAGGAAATGATCCATATGTGAACTCATTTAATAATGTAAAATAATTCATGAGAAAATATAATTCATACATCCATGAATTCATCACATGAATGCATCACCCAATCATTTCAACTTTTGAAAAGTTTAATAAATGATCACAAAAAGGAGTAGATTAAAAATTATCTTATAAACAATCCACTATAATGAAAATAAAAGGATTGTGATATAATTATATCATAAACTATGATAATCTAAAACCAATACATTTAAAAATTATTTGGTGTATACTTGTCATACCATATGATGTAACTATATTTAGCTTAAAACATATGAAAAAAATGTCACAAATATAAGGAATCAGATCCTTCTATCCCTTTTAATTTCATGTTTATAAATCCTGTGGTTCTTAGAGGAATATTGGGGTATTTTTTGTATAATATTGGATAAAAAATATAGAAAAAATAATAATTCATAATGTGAATTGTAGTTTATGACATGACTGAGCAGTTTTTTTGGACCAAATAGTGATTCACTACCTGATAAAGGGTTTCTTGTATTGTTTGATTTAGGATTTCAACCATCATGTCATCACATTAAATGGTGAATTTTAAAATTATATGAATATTACAAATAAAAACTCACACTATGATTATGATGTTCAGGATGTGATTTAGTTAAGGATTGTTGTACCAGAGAGGTATGTTTTTTGATTTCTCATAAAACTTGACCCATACAGGAGATGAAATTCCCATTCATTCCATGGATCCTCATCGAGAAGTGTTCTTATAAATATATTTCACCATTATATTCTAAAACAAATATCCATTTTCTTATAAATATATGGGTCCATATGAGATCATCTTTGTATTTTTTAGGTCCTTTCATTTGGGAATGATGCATGACTTCTTGATGTTTATCCATGTTAATCTGAGGTGACTTTACCTCTATTTATTATGGTTTATTATATTTTTAAATTGGATTCCTACCATGATTTCTTTAAATTATTTTGTGGTTTATTCCAATAAATCTAGTGGAGTTTTTATGTTGGTTAGCATGGTTGTGGCATCGATTCTTTAGAGGGATGTAGTTTCCTTGAGGGAGAGGTGATTAGAGATCTTCGTTATTGTTTTATTCTTAATTTTAATAATTTTAAAATTCCTTAGTTAGGGGATTAATTATTTATCTTTATTTTATATATAATGAAAATTTTATCTTGGTTTGTCTCTTTGGGTAATGGTGGAAATTTCATTAATGAGTATTAAACTGTATTAATGAATGATTTTTATTTTTAGTAGTAGTGATTGTATGTGTTTCGACTAAGATAATGGTTTTCCTCTCATTTTATTATATAGTGTTCTACAAAAGTCCGTGATATAGATTAACAGGTTGTTATGTATGGAATTGGATAACGAATTTAAAGATGGTATGTTTTATTGTCCAAATAATAATGACATTTCTAATTGAAATTTTTGTCAATTATAAATTGATTATAATCAAATTGAAACTTATGGAATGTTTAATTTTAATTTTTTGTTCCTTATTTTTTTTATGAAACTAGAAGATATACGTTAAAATATATTTAAATATATATATTTATGTTGGTATATGGGGACTTTTGTTTCTTATTGTTGCAACCTATGATAAATGAATTAGTTAATTAAATACAATAATGAATTGTTTTTTTATTAAAATTTTTTTGGGGGCCGATCGATCCAATTTTATTATACTAGATGGATTATTTGGTATTAGGACCAAGCTTCCATACTGATTTTTTGTGGCATTATTTATTCTATAAATGTCTGCATACTTTCTATATGATGTGATATTATCCTGGGATGGTTGATGGTTTGGTGAAACATTAGTTAGGAGGCCTATAAATAAAAAAATATTTTGAAACTGTGATGGTTGGATGCATAGTGATATGCATTTTGGTGTAAGGGGTTATGCCTAGACTAATGGAATGGGTTTAATATGGGAATTCCCATTATTCTTATCCTAAAATATGGGATGCATGCGTGATAACGAATCTACTTTAATGAACCGATATTTTAGTATCTTGTTTTTGCATTTCTTTCCCCACTAATTGATATTGTTGGTAGTTTATGGAATATGAAACATTTTTGTGTCATAGGATGATTTAGAGAGTACTAGAAATTATGTAATAATAATGGAAATGATAATGATGTTGAATAATTTAACCCCTATGGATGGTTTATTAATGTAATTATATCTACGATTGTTCATGCGGAACCCTGTAATATTTGGGACTATTCCTAGAGGGAATTTGAATTGACTTGTAATTAATGTAATTTCGGTAATTATTTATAAAAAAACTAATTTAATGACTCTTGAAATTTTTTTCATGCTTATAGGATTTCTATTACTAAGTAGTGGCAGTTGGGTGTCTGAGAGAAGATAAGTGTAGTGGAATATTTTTCTAAGTTGTTTCACATGTTTTGGTTGTGTGCTATATATATATATATTTTTTTATGGTTTAATATGATACACCACCCATTTCAACATGGAGACTAGCACTAGTGGAATCATGAGGCAATTTTCCCCAACATCAAAGTTGATATCGAAAAATTTGATGAATACCCACTTTTCCCCACCTCTCTTCTCCATGTAGTATTATAAACTGATATGCATCATGGCTAAATTTAAAATATAATTTTATTGATGGATGTAATTTAATGTGGCTATTATACACACATTTATATTAAAATATACCATTATAAAGATTATAATAGTTATGTCATTAATGGGCTATGATGGAATGAGGAATACTATAAGACAAATGGGTTGTGGTAGATCCCTAAAACTACTTGGTTACTATATAGATATGGGATGTTGAAAATGAGTTTTTCTAATGCATGGTGTGGATGATATGTATGTTATTCTAGGGGGTTAGGATATATTACTATTTTTTTAGGTTTATTGAGTGGTAATATATATTTGGAGAGAGATTGACATGGACATATGATGTTGGGGAAGAGAAAAAACTATTGGGGTAGTGGTAGTGGGGTAACATCACATTTATAGAAATTGGAAATTATAATATATCTTATATAAAAATAATAGTGAGGGATCAATGGTGAGGATGTGAACTTAGTATACCTCATTTGGTGTAGAGTTTAATGTAATTTTTCATTCATCGTGCTTTAATATGATTTACTTATCTTTATCACATGAGGATTTAGGCATGATCTTACTAAGAATACTTATATACTCACCATATATATATATATATATATATATATAATATTTTTAGGATCACATGAGTTGGTTGGAGTTCATACTACAAATTACTAGATCACAGATTTATTCTGGATCTATTTGGGCTCCAAGTTCATTTTTGTGGTTTATCATTTATTACTTCTAGTTTTATTTATAGTAGTTCAATTTTAGGAAATCACATGCATGAATTGGGATCCATTTAAGTATTTTACAAGTAATAATTTTTTGGGGTTTTATCGTATATATCATTTCCCATGTTCTTAATCAAGGGAAATGCTTCACATTTGTGGGTATGATATGGACTTAGTTCTTTTCAACAATCGATGTCATATTGGATGAAATGTTCGAGCTTTATTATCTCCCTTATCTCATTACCAACCTAGTAGTGGTACGCCTGGGGAGGGTGGGGGTGTTGTGACTATGCATAACCCCCTGACCCCAAAAGCCCAGAGCCGATGCATTATTTTAATACATTGAAATGATTATAAGGAATTAAATACTTAAGGACCTACCCGTTTATAAATATTGGAAAATAGATTACATAAATAATATTTACATTATAATTTAAAAACATAAAATAAAACATAGATAATACTTTTATAATGTAATTATTCTCATAGTTGATCCCGACATATCAATCATAAAACACTTCTTGTCATCTTAGGAAAATAAAACATAAGAATGGAATGAGATCATATGCTCATAAAGGGTAAAAAATATAGTATAAGGAATCATAAATAACCATAAACTTTTAGGCAAGTATAAACCTGAAACACAATACTTTCAAGCATAAACTTGAACAAAATATGGAAGGAATAAATCAAATAATTACATTTAAACATTTAAATTGATATTCTACTAGTTGAATAATCACATGTAATATAAATAACTAATATCATAATGAGGGAATGCCTAATATTGGACATTTGAAACATAATGTTGAGGTCTCAACCAAGACATATAAAAACAAATTTTGTTGTCCTTGGCCAAATCCATATCTGATAATAAATGGGCAAGTCCTTGTACAAGTCCATATATTGTTTTTCTCATGAGACCTACCGATTTATCAAGTGGCTATAGTGGGCCCCACCAGTCATGTACAAAGTCCAATGCATTCTATATATTATAATGTTGAATCATAACATAAATAATATTATTAAAACTAGTATATAAAGTGTTAATACTTGAACCATAAACCATGAATGGTATAAAAATAGCACATCCACAGTCAAAATGACATAAAAACTTCAATACAATATAGAAGACTGAATGATAATAATTAAACCTCAATGAAGCATAGAATCCAACAAAGGATGTTAGCATAGATGAAAATAATCTAATAAATTCATTAAAACCCTTTTAGAGAAATATCCCTTTTTTACTTTAAATTATTTAAAAGGCATGCAATTATAAAATAAACCATTTATTTTGAAAATAACATTATAATCTTGAAAGAAAAGAACAAAAATGTTAAATCATAATAATGGTGGAAAATATATTCTCACTCCATATAATATAATAAGATATTCTTTCTATAATTTCTTGAAAATGTCATAAATTACCTTGTTTGGAAAATGTTGTAAATATTCCATTCAAAATGTTTTATAAAATGTGAAACATGGATAAAATTACTTTAAAAATAGTAATAATATTTTAAAATATATTTTTAAGAATCATGGGCATGGATGATAAAGATATCCAATTAGATACTGACATTTAAACACCATCAAATGATAATGAGATTGTAAAATTAACCCTTACCTTGTACTTTCCTTTAGTTGAGTGTGCGTTGACCACCTTTTTTGGGTGTCTCTTTTTGATTTTAACAAAATGACACTTTAAGGTGTATTTATGCCCAATTTTGGCCTCTACGATGAAGTGAGAGAATTTTGGAGGATAATTGGGAAGGGTTTGGCTATGAAAAATGGATTTAGAGGTCTGAAATATAGAGAAGGACAAGTTCCCTTTTATAAGATAGGAGAGAGGAACTTTTAGAACATCTTCAAATATTTATTTATTATAATTTTTTTTCGGTTTCAAATAGCTAAAAAGTGATTTATTTAGATTATTAGATGATGATGGGTCTAAATCACATCAATCAATGAATTTTAGACATTTTTAGGTAATAAAATTAACCTCATCTTTTGGATTTAACTCTTAGTTAAACATTTTAACTCTTACTGTGTGTTCTCGTGTTTTTACACTATTTTGTAAATATAGTTACTATAAAATGACAAACTAACCACAGTTGGATAATTTAGGACAAATTTTACATTATTAATGTTATTTAGAAGAATTTTATATTTTTTTGACTTTTATATCAGTTAATAAAATATCATTTATTTTAAAATATCATTTCTTCCAATTCTAATACAATTAAATATTTTCTTTTTTAGAAAAATCAAACCAACATGATAAATTTTATAACATAATTCAAATATGTAAATACCATGTATATGTTATCAATAAAATTATTTTATATCATTAATTAAGTAAAATTTTACTTATTTTTATATTTTCAGTATCATTTATTTTGTTTTTCTATTAATAAAATAATTTCTTCATCACTATTGTATCATCATAAATAGTAATTATCTAATCCCTAAAAATTATAAATAAATTTATATGATGTATTTAATTATTTTATCTTTCCAAATACTATTTTTAGTCGATTTTATCTCTTTATATCTCTATATTAAAATTATTATACTTATAAGAAATTAGAGTGTGACATTTTGTCACATTCATTAAATATAATAATATTCATGTCATATTGATGGAAAATGGTTTATTAAATTAATACATTTTGAGCCTAAGATGATAATGTTAAGATTTATTTATCCAATAGGTTTTTTAAAGGTGTTATGATTATTTTAAAATATTATTTTTAACTATAATTTCCTAATTTACCCATAACCGTAGTAATCAAAAAATTATTAAAGTCACAAATCACAATGCCCAAAAATAGAAGGTCTCTATTTAAATAATATTGACCCAATGATTCAAAATATTTAATCTATTTTAAAAATTATAAAACCCAAATTTTTTGGTAATTAATTTAAAATAATTCCCATTGTCAGAATGAAAAATGGGTTTTTAAAAGTCAGCACACTACAAACTATTAACATGTATTTACATATGACATCAATGTAAAATTAATAAAATAAACTACATTATATTAAATGATGAGAAATATATTTTATTTATACTTTAACACTATTAAGTGTTATAATTTAAGCACATTGATTAATTCTATGAAGAAAGTTTTTTTCAATTAAAATTTTGTATATTTTTACTATTCATCAAAACATAAAACTTATCAAAAAAATATAAAAATGTAATCCAACAAAAAATTTATATCACACTCTTAAAGAAGAAGTTTATATTTTAAATATAATATATAAAATTTTCAAAAACAATAATTAAATGGGTGTCCCATAATAAGGCGGAAAAACAATATTTTTGAAAAAAAACTTATTTTATCTAAAAAATGGAATATATTCTTATATTATGTGAAGAAAATAAATAATATGAATGTAAAAATTATATGAAATATATAAATTTAAAATGTTGTTAACACTATTAATAAATAATAATTTAACAGCTGGGATATATAATATAATAATATATTTTTAATATGTTGTTGTTAGGTAAAACGTGGCCTTGCATGTAACGTATGCCAGCTCATTATTATGTGTAGCGTAAACATAAAATTGTGTTTTGTAAAAAGAAAGAGTGAATAAAATTATATTAATTTATAATTAAAAATTTTATAAATTCTTACAGTGTTACATTATCCCCTAGTTTAATAAATAATGTCCTCACAATTTAAACTCGGGATTGAAAACTGGAGGTTTGGAATTTTTGGAGTATTTTTTTTGTAATTCCACATTTGTTTAATGGATTAATGATACCCCCACATTAAAATAAATAAAGGGAAGTTTGATGGTCACCAGATATAACACCTACTAGTTTTCCATGTATGAAAACGTGTACATGAAAGAAAATGTAACCATCGTGTTATGATTGAGAGTTATTGAGAACATGATCAAGAGAATGTTATCAACCATAAAGCCATAAATTAGTGATTGTCTAAGGGACCATTTGAGTCATCGGAAAAAATTAATAGGAAATTTTATTTTGTTTAATGATCTTTTCTATATAGAAGATACATTAATTTTCTTTATATACTAAGAACACAATGAAGTATACTTACTTGACAAGTAGTGTTCCATCCTTTAAATAATTTCTACAATAAATTCATCCAAAAGATAATAATATTAAAAAAATATTCTACTTATCTTTATCATATATGGTACAAAAAATTTACTTATACTTCATTTGTCCTATCAGTTAAATATAAAAAAATTATTTTATACAAATGAGGACCTCACGTAGGCCAGTGGTAGGTGATACACCCTTATCAAACTTAGGTTGCAAGTTCAAGAATTGCATTTTTTCCGGATGCGAAAGGTTATCGCCTGACCTATGGATTTTCCTTTTCTTAAAACTATAATATTATAAAATTACAACAATAATCTTAATAAATGTGTTAGCATCAAAAAATTCTATCCAATGTTAAACATAATCCATTTCAACCTTAATACTTTTCCAAAATACTCCTATCCAAATTAACAGTCTAAAAAGATCTCTAAATTTCCAAAATCAAACATAACATCATAATCGTCAAAAAGGTAATGTATCTCTAATTGGAAAATAACTTTATAGCGTTAAAATAAATAATGAAATAATTCATTATTCCAAATCCTTATAGAATAAGTAATGCAATAAAATCCTTATATATCACATTATTATTATAACCAAAATATTATAACATAATTCGTAAATACAAAAAAATAAATAGATTAATTATTACACTTTGACTGTAGTAAAACCGTAAGATTTAACTTGATCCAGTTTTTTCTTTTGATTCATTTTCCTTGATTCTTTGTAAAAGAATTTGTATAACGTCCCATATCATTACAACTGTATCATTGAACATTTACAACTTCTTTCATTCCCTTACAATCACAAGCATTATTTCCTTTCTCACCACACTTGAATCAAACTCATTTTCCTTTTAAGAAGGTACCAGTGTGTTTCCTTCCACAATTGTCACATGTGGGAAAATCCTTCTTTCCCTTCTTCCAATTATTTGTCTCTTAATCAATCGTTCTCTTCTTCTCTTTCATTCCCTTTAAGTCATAATACTTATAAAATTTCTTCTTTGTCTTGATAGATAATGAGACTATATCTTCATACACTAATAAATATATTAAGGCTAAAGCCTTTCAAAGGAATGGTTTTAATCCATAAAATAATAGATCAATCTTATTTCTTTGTTTAGGTATGTAGTCTATAACATGCGTTGAAAACCTTGTGAAGTTATCTTTATACTTCACAGCATTCTCATCCTCCTTCTACTTCAGACTCAGAAATTACTACTCCATATACACTCATAGATCATGAGAAAATTATTTTTCTACGACAAGTTCTTTAAATTCATTCAATTCCATATTATCTACCTCTTCATCCTCGATCATGTTTTTAATTAATGACCACCATCGATATTCATCTCTTTATAGACAGTAAAATTCCATGAGAATGTTTTTCCTTTCGCTACTCCCCAAATAAAGAAATATTTTATATAAGGAACATATCCACTCCTCAGATACAAATGGATTTGTAGTCCCATTGAATATTGGGGGATTTTTCCTCATGAAGCGGTCTAACATTGATCCTCCTCATTGTGGATCAGGCTGCTCTATATTGGTAAGTTCATTATTCATAACCTGGTTCATTTGGCCTAGTATGGTTATAAGTTGTTCGACACCAGTTATGTAACTATCTCCACTATCATTATATTACATAGGATGGAAATACCTATATGGATTATGTTCATTGATATGGTATGTATTCCTTCTCATAGGCTCCATTTCTAAACAATAACTTCCACTAGATTAAGTTATGAATCATAATCTGTAATTTCAAAATACGTAACATAATTGAAAAATTTATGCATATCTAATATCATAATAATAAACATGGTTTTTTGGGGACATATTTAATTTTAAATACTTCATAATTGTTTGAAAATAAAATTTTAATTATCCAAATCATATCCACTTGGAATGTCAAACTAGGTCTACAGTAAGGGAATTTATCATCTACCATATTACCTAGTGTCAAGCGGGGAACAAAGTATCAAAGTTGTTACTCCTAGGTACATTTTTCCTAGAACCAAATCAATATGTAGTATCTATATAGGGTTGTATTTTCTCATAATACCTATATAATCTCTACATTACCAAAATTCTTGGATGTTATTCTATACTTATCCTCAAAGTCTATCTTAGGGGTAATGTTCATTAATCAATATTGTTCTAAATATAGTTTCCAAGGTTGTTTCTAAAAATTCTTTAATACCAACTATAACACCCCGACCCTAGAATCCCAGTGCTGATGCATTATTTTAATACATTGACAGGATTATAAGGAATCAAATCCCTACGAATCAATAACTTTACCAGTCTCAGAAAATAGATTACATCCAAGGAATTTACATTGCAATTTCAAAATATATAATACAACATATATAATCCTTTGATATCACCCTTATTCTCCTAGATTAACCCTACATATCCATCATAAAAAACTTCTTGGAATCCTAGGAAAATAAAACATAATAATGGGGTGAGATAAGTTGCTCAGTAAGGGTAAAAAATATAGAATAAGCTATAAAAAATAACAATAAACATTAAGGTAAGTTTAAAACTAAAACACAATCCTTTTAAACATAAACTTAATCATAATATGGTAAGAATAAATCCAATAATTCCATTTCAACATTAACATGGATACTCTACTAGTTGAATAATCACATAAAAAAGAACTAATCTTATAATGAGGGAAGGCATAATACCAGACATTTGAAACATACAGTTGAGGTTTCAACCAAGACATCTATAAATATATGGTTAAGGCCTCGATGAAATCCATATCTGAAAATAAATGGATAAGGCCTTGGACAATTCCATATATGGGTTGTCTCATAGTACCTACAGATGCATCAAGTGGATATAGCGGGCCTCTCCCATCACATACTAAGTCCACCACATTCTTCATATGAAAAGGTTGAATCATAACATAAAAATTTATATTAAAACTAACATATGAAATGTCAATACATCGACCATAAACCATTAATGGTATAAAATATCACATTCATTTTCAAACATATCATAAAACATTTAATAAAATATGGAATATTGTATCATAATATATCACCCTCAATTAAGTATAAAATCCAACCAAGGATATTATCATAAATGAAAATAATATACTAAGTTAATTAAAATTATTTGAGTGAAATATCCCTTTTTAACATTAAATAAAATAAAACATGCGAAATTATAAAAAAAAATTCTTTTGAAAATAACCTTACATGATTGTAAGGGAGGCTTCAAAATATTAGGGTGTCATAATGGTAGAATATAGATTCTCATTCTGTATAATTTAAAAATAAATTTTTTCATTAATTTGTCTAAAAGGTCATAAAGTACCTTATTTGGAAAATGACAGAAATATTCCTTTCAAAATGTTTTATAAAAATTCATCCTTAGGTAAAAATGAATTTGAAAAATAGTAATAAAATTTTCAAATAAATTTCTAACAAATTTGGAAATGGATGATAAAGATGTACCAGTAGATACTAACATTTAAATTACCTCAGATGAAAATGATATTGTAAAATTAACCCTTATTTTATACTTTTCTTTTGTTGAGGGTGCGTTAACCTCTTTTTTGGGGTGTCTCATTTTTACTTTCACAAAACGAATCCTTATGATAGATTTTTGACCAGAGTATAGCCTATAGGATGAAGTTAGTGATGTTAGGAGGATAAGTGTGAAGGGTTTGGCTGAGCCAAAGTGTTTTAGGGGGTGTTAATTAAAGAGAAGGAGAAGTGCCCTTTTATAAGAGAGGTGAGGGGCACATTGAGAAGATATTAATATATTAATTTATTATAAATTGATTTTCGGTTTTGAATATCTCCAAATTGATTTATTTATATGAAGAGATGAGTATGGATCAAAATCCCATCATCCAATGAATTTTATACATGTTTAGGTCATAAAATTAACCTTATCGTTTTTATTTAACTTTGAGTTAAACAGTTTAACTCATTCTTTGTCTTCCAGTATTTTTACACTTTAGGGTTAATATAGTTATTATAAAATTCCAAAAAAACCCCAAATAGATAATTTATAAAAAATTTGACATTATAAAAGTTATTTAACGAAACCATATATTTTTATGTCTTTTATATCATTTAATAAAATAGTATTTATTTTAAATTATCATTTGTGTCAACATCAAAACTATTCAATATTTTCATTTCTAAAAATATAAAACAAACATGATAAATTTATTAAAATATGTCACTAACATGTCTAATATGTCTATAAAATTAATGTATTTCATTAATTAAGTCAAATTATATTTATTTTAATATATTTATTTTAGTTTATTTGATATTTATATTAATAAAATAATTTCATTATCACTATTGTGTCATAATTAATGGTAATTATGTAATATAAAAAAATTATAAATAAATTTCTATGATGTAGGTAATAATTTTGTATTTCCATAAAATATTTATAATCTATTTTATCTCTTAGAGATCTCTATAATAAAATTACTATACTTATAAAAAATGTTGGTGTGATATTTTTTGACATTCATTAAATATAATAATATTCATCAAATATTCATAGAAAAGTGTCAATTAAATGATTCCAGTAATAACCATAGATGATAAGGGTTGTATTAAGTCATCAAATATGATTTTTATAGGTGTTAGGGTAACTCTATAATATTAGTTTTACCTTTAATTACCTGATTTTCCCTTAACAGTAGTAAAAAAAATTACTAAAGTTACAAATCATAATTACCAAAAATAAAAAGACCTTATTTAAATAATTTGGACCCACTGATTCCAAATATGGAATCCATTTTTAAAAATTCTAAACATATAAGCTACAATTTATATTTTAAAATAAATCCTTTTGTCTGAATGAAAAAGGGTTTTTAAACATTAAAACATTGCAAAGGATTGAAATGTTTTTTATCTGTCTTGAATATAGAATTAATGACAATGAACTAAATTATATTAAATAATAAAAAATATAATAATTATATTTTAAAAACATTCAATAATATAATTTAGTCACATGAATTAAATAGATCAAAAAAGTTTTTTTAATTATAATTTTTATATTTTTATTATTAATCAAAACATAAAACTTATCAGAAAAATATTAAAAAATCATCCAATATAAATATTTATATACTCCTTCCTTAGAGGAAGTTTTTTTTAAATATAATATATAAAAATTTCAAAAACTATATTTAAAATGGGCGCACCATCAAATGGTGGAAAAACTATATATTTGAAAAATATTTCCTCTATCTGAAAAATGGTATTTTTTCTTATATCATGTAAAGAAAACAAGGAAGATAAATTTTAAAATAACATGGAATATATAAAATTAAAAATTTAGTTAATAATATTCATAAAAGACAATTTAATAGCTAGTCTATATATTATAATACTATTTTATTAATATATTGTGGTTCGTTATAATATGGAATTGTGTGTAATGCCAGACAACTAATTTTTATGTGTCACTTAAACATAACATGAAATTTTGTAAAATGAAAGAATGTGAAAAAATTTAATTATAAATTAAAATCTTATAAAATCTTGGGGTGTTACATTATGTGTTATTAAAGGTTCTAGTTGAGTGATAAGTTGTTGTTTATAGGTAGACAACAGTGAGGAAAACATGGAATTATTTGGAAATCATTTCTATTGAGCCTAGTAAGCGATATTAATAGGAGAGGTTGGCTAAGAAAAAAGTATTTAGGCCCCCCTATGATCTGATATGAGTACCTTTATGTATATATTAGGTTCTCGGGGGTACAATTACATTAAAACACACACACACAGCATATACACAGGCTTTAAAGGTAGGTCACAACCCCTATGGGATAAACCACACAACCATCCACATTATTACATTATGTATTTTCGACCCAAAGGCCTATTGGAAATGAATCCCTTTACAAGTCCCATAGGCTCACCATTTTTCACCCCTAAGGCCCATCATTAATCATTTATATATCACCACCTATACATAATGCCAGTGTCGCCACCCCCTTGATGGCCCGAAGGACCTGTGGCCTAAAATCGCATTCGAGATGAATAGTAAAACTACTACAAAACCTATAGTAATTTTCTCCCCCTTGGATTTGAACTCAGTTCTAATGAAGGATTACAAGGACCCATTATATTTAATGGGCATACTAAGAAATTAAATACTATTTATAGGGTTGATACTAAAAAAAGGACCACATATCATTTTTTCACCTATGTTCTAAATGTGTAATACTTAAGATTAAAATTAAAATTAATTAATAAATATGAAATATTTCATATTTGGGGTTTAGGAAGTCCCTGAAATTTTTTTCTTTTACAGATATGGATCCAAGTCGACATCCTTTTCATGTTTATGCATAATATGTTCAATAGGATATGTTATTAGATCGGCATAGATTTGAGGTCAATGATGTTGACACAAGGAGGAGGAAAATTTGAGAATTTTAATATATGACTCTTTAGGAATATGAGGCACTCACTTCTGAATCAATTAAATATTACTAGATAGTGGATTTTTATACCTTTAGTTACATCCATGCTAGTAAAGAGTACTAGCTTTCTCGGGTGGTGGTGATGATGTGTGGGGAATCCATGAAGTGGCGGTTCATTTTTTCCTTAAGGATCGTCAGGAGTTAGTTATCTCATGTGATAAGTTTTGAGACATATTTCTTGCTATGTTTCTTTCTATAACTATGAGATTCTCTAATCACAATAATCCACATACCCTTAAAAAAGTATGTTCTAGCATGAAGAAGTTTGGGATCCATTTTTTTTTTCAGATTTCACAAATATTATTCATATATATTAAATAATAATAAGGACATTGAAATACATTTCAAAGAGGATTTACATCCATAATTTCATTCCATGTTACTCTATTTTTTCTACTGAATCTTGAGGTTCATTCAAGAGTAGAGGTTGTTTATAGGAAACTAGATAGGACAAGATCATTATGATAGAGGTGTTGTCAGGACCCTCTGTAGAAAATCTATTGTCTATGATTCCCAGTTTCATTGAAATAAGAATTTTTAGAAAGATAAGTGTAAGACCCAGTCCTCATCATCTTGCTTCTATATGGTGGATACTCTCAAAACCTTTACAAGTGATAAAATATATGTTATTCTTATAGAGGTCATGGCCATCAGGGGTGATAGTGCATAAGATATATAAGTAGGAAAAAATACGGAGATCTAGTATTTGATCAATATTAGGGAGATGAGGTCGGCATAATACATCCCAAATATACTCATCTTACTTAAAGTGGAGTGCACAACAATGAGGGTGGTGTTTTATTATAGTTAGAGAGTTCATGGATTAGGTTTTGGATCTTTTATCTTCAAAATTTTTTAGTTCCTAGAAAGGAAAACCTTGTTTGAGGAACTCATTTCTTTTTTTTTCTTCTAATTTTTTGTATGATTTTTTTACTCTAGATTTATTAAATCCTTTATATCACATTCCCTAGTCTATGGATTGGAAATTTAGGTGGAATAGCTTCAAGTTCCCTTTTTTGTTGAATATTGTAGTTAGAGTTAAAGCTTGTAAGCATGATGTTTGGAGAGACTGTGAGACAATCCTCATCTATCCCCACTATTGGGGAGACTTCTTATATTTTTGGATATAGAAATGAGACATCATACATGGAATGAATTGTATTTATTTGGTGTAGGATTATATGTATTACCTTATGAGATAGATCATTTTCCATGATGCTAACATGGAGTTTTCTATGTTTGATAGAATGTGATACCCTTAGATGGGTTGGAGGTTTGATACAAACTTATCAACTTTTATGATTTAGTTGACATTGATTTTGTTAAGGGTTTTAAAAATTTGGACTCCTAGGGTTATGGAAGAGTACACTAATGTGTTTCCGAGGATAGTTGTGGTAGAAACCACTTGATAAGAGATTGATTTTTGGAATGACCAATAGAAGGCTGCTTCTTTAATATAAATGTCTTATATAGGATCTACCATTCTATATTTGAGGATCCATGAATATAGATTGATGATATCTTATAGTGAGGTTTTGTTTGGAAGATCATGTCACCTTGGGGTGATCTAGTTTTGTTTTCAAAGAAGGATGATGATAGTATATGTATGTGTATCGATTATCATCACATAAACTAAGTGAATGTGAATAATATTTTCCCACATACATAGATTATTGATTTATTTGACCATATGAGTAGATATTGGTGGTTCTAAATTATTGATCTTAGCTCTAGATATCATCAGATTTGTGTGAAGTAAGAAGATAGAGAAAAGACTTTTTTTTATATTGTTATGGGAATTGTGAGTTCTTTTTAATACAATTTAGTTTGATTAATGATCAAACCATTACCATGGGATTGATGAATATATTTTTATGAATGTTTTTGGACTGGTTCATATTGGTCATTAATAAGGATATCATTTTGTACTTCATGTGTACGGAGAATCACATATATCACTTGTCAGATGTTTTGGGAGATGTGATGAACCCACTTGGGTTGACCTCAAAACCGTACCCAAATGGTTCCTTTGCATACCCAAAGGTAATTATCCATCACCAAGGTCTGGAGACAAGCACCAAAGTATCGAACAACACAATAGAGGGAATGATTTTTTCTAACCTAAAAAACTATATGGAAAACATATATAAAGAAATAAAGAAATAGTGGAAGACTAAGGAATATATATATATTCCATAACTATAAGGAAAAAGTGGAAACAAAAAATATAAAATGTAGATTTTTTTTTAATATAATTCCTATATAAAAGCAATAAAAATCACAATTCAACTCTAAAATGATGGTATAAGAGAACTCCCACCATATCACCACTAGATACCCAACCAACTAAAATAAACCCCACCACATCACTACAGATCCTTACCTTTCCTAGCACAGGAAGCCAAAAAATTGTCTATGCACCATCAAAGACGTGCACAAGGTGTGAGCTAACAGGACTAGTAGGATCCCACCCAAGTGTTCCATAACCAGTCTCTATATAAAAATCTATGTATGATCATTTAAAATAAAACCATGGCTTGATAATAAGTAAATATGTTTTATAGAACACATGGTAAAAATTTCACTTTTACCCTCAAAATCATGTATATCTATTTCAAGGAATATTTTCCATATCATTTTCTAGAAGCATAAAAATGAATATCAAGTCTAAAATATAAATCCAAGAAATTAAAAATAAAGTCATAGGAATCACAAGACCAAGGAATACTAATGTTCCCCACCGCAGACTACTCGTAACACAATAATCAGGTGCACAAATATGATCTTAGAACAATGGGCCTAGAATGTAGAGGAATACCCAATGAGTAAACCCCCATAAATATAAATATCGGTCCCCAAGAACAAGAAGACTCAGAAATATAGAAACACCCCAGACAAACCACTTTGATAATCATAAAACAATGGAGGATGGCCCTGATCTTAACCTTCCACATAAGTACTAAAGGTAGCCCATGTTCTATTTTTCACAATTCATTCACATTTTTGAAAACCATTTCAAAACCATTTGAAAATTTCCATTTCAAATATTTGAAAATACCCATTTTCTCTCAATTTATCAACAACCAAGTAAAAAACATTTTCATTAAAAACCCTTTTCAACAAACAGAAGACAATCATTCCAATTTCAATTTGAATCAGTTTTTAATGAAAAACAACATGATCCATTATCAAAGGTTGGAGATGGAACCGCCTAACTCAAAACTTTGCTCACACATTCTTGCAAAAGAATCTTAAAACAACGAATCCCAAATATGTCAATAAAGGCCCTAGAATAAAATACACATCAATATTGATTCAAATTATGAGAGGATAGGTCGATGAAAGAGAGGAAAGCCACATACCCCGAATAATAATGTTGTCGTACCACAAACAACGAAAGAAAAAGACTCCAGAATGATATCAAAAAATAAATCCTGAAGAAACCATGAAGAATTAACAACATTAAACCAAAGGATCTGATAACATGACCCCGTGGCGGTACCACGATCAAAATAAATTATGAAACAGAAAGGCCACTTACCCAAAGAGATGCACCACAATTGTAATAGAGATCGAGCATCGAAGGGATTGATATAGAATGGTTCAAGTCTCTCAAAAACACTCCATAACACCCTTAGTATGAGAGAAATGAATAACCAGAGAAGGAATTGAAACAAAACAGTTGTGTAATTTCCCAAATCCGGGTTCCACCCAACAGGTGCCCCGAACCCGGTTGGTCACATGACCTCAAGAGCATTTCCCCAAACGTTGTAGGCTACCGACTAGGAGCGAGGGCCCAAGTCTGATAGTGGGGAAATTATGACCTCATTTGTCAAAGTGTAGAACAGTAGAATACAAGATAAAACATACAACCATAGCGGAAGCAGTAAACCATACATATTTAATATAAACAACTGTAGTGAATGATAACCAACCAGTTATATAGATATGATGCAACATGTCTCATGTTCTAAGAAAAAATCCAGAACATGTTACACATAAGTACAATACAATACAGAGTATAACAAAGAAAAACAAAAAACAGCTAGCGGCATCGTGAGCCTAAGCCCAGTCCCATGCTCCCCTACTCCTCAGCAGCAATCAAGTACCTGTATAGGGACCCTTTCCCTTATCCACACCTGCAGAAACGTAATCGGTTTGGGACAAAAAGCATCACCCAAACAGGGTGTGAGAAATAATCACAGTAGGCACCCACCAAAGGCTTGTGCTCAATTGTGTGAAAACATGCAACAATGGTGTGCATCAGTAAAAGTCAATAAACTTATCCATACTCAAAAGTAACTAACTTATTAGTTATATTGACACTTAATTATTCATTAACCATTTAATTTAATAAAATTTTGTGCTCAACAGTACAAAGACCTCATGCCAATCAGAATCTTTCCCTCAGGCTAATATAGTAAAATCTCTCCCTCAGGCTTGCCCTAAGGCTATAAAAAATCTCTCCCTTAGGAATTTCCCTATGGCGAATAGAACATCGCCCTCATGCCCAACTGAAATGAAACCCTCAGGTAATCAGAATCTTGCGCTCAGGCATTGCCCTCAGGCTAATAGAATTAAACCCTCATGCTAATCAACAATACCCTTAGGCTAATACAGTAACCGGGCCATGCCCAAAATATAACATGAAATTTATATACAATTCCTTTTAAGGAAAAATTAATTCATAAAGTAAACATGGCATACCCTCGGGTATCCTGGCCAAACGGCTAAATAGAGAAACGCACCCCCGGGGTGGTTTTGGACCCATGCAGCGATCCCAAATAACAGTTTATTATCACATTTAATTACCTTTACAATTCTAGGTATTTAAACAGCCAAGTCCCCAGACACACGATACCCCAACATGTGTTCGTAACACAAAAATATACACAAAACACACAGCGGTTGAAAAATCAAACACCAAGCCACCTACCTTAAATCCCCTGATCAGTATACTCGAACGATGTTCCACGGATTGTCCTAGAACGAGGGAGATCTGAGGTGAAATAAATCTCACTTAAATGAAAATAACTTCCATTAGAAGAAGAATTGGAATGAACTACCCAATGAGATGGGAGGGCTTACCCATGTGGTTCTAGGGAGATCGACGGTGTAGAAAACAGATTCCCGACGTGCACTCAGAGGATCTCCAAAGCTCCGGCCTCCTCTCCGACTCCTTCCTATAGTTCTAAGCCTTCTCGGTGAACAGGGGATGCTACTTCCAATTTTAAGCTGAAAAAAGTACATGGCGTGTATTTCCAAGTACACGATGTGTACTTCCCATTTTTTAAATTTTCCTCTGGCGGTTTCCCGCCAGCATGGCACTGTTCATTTTATGACATGACTACACAGCATGTCTTCCAGACTACATGGTGTGTACTGCCGCCCAGCAGGCAGCTACTTCCACTACCGTACTATTTTTCATATTGACTGACTACACGGCGTGTAAAAGACCACTACACAGCATGTAGTTGCTTTTTACACGCTTCGTCGCCACCATGGCTACACACCCTGTGTACTCATTCCACATGAAAAAAATACACGACATGTGGAAAAGTACAAGGCGTGTAGTTCCAAAATTTGGGATTTTCCCCCATTTTCCTTATTTTCTCAAAACAATATTTAAGGAAAAGAGAGAAGAAGAAACCCATACCTCAAAAATAGAAACATGGTTCTTAAAAACTTCCCCCTTAAAGCAATTTGTCCCCAAATTTACCTTCCAAGGGTGGTGAAGATAACGATCAGAAAAACTCTAGACACTAAGCACATACGTCGGTCTCCCGCTCCCAGGTTTCATCCTGCCCTCGGCCATGCTGCCATAGCACCCGTACGAGAGGAACTGACCGGCGTTGGAGAACTTCGTGATCCTATCAATGATACAAATTGGATTCTACTCAAAGGATGAATCTACCTCAAGATAAACCTCATCTGGCTGAAAGACGTGAGACGGGTCTAAATGATAGCAGCACAACTAAGATACATGGGAGACATCGTGCATGTCCCGGTAACTCTGTGGTAACTGCAACCGATATGCAACCGGTCTGACTCTCTCCAAAATCATGAATGGCCCCACATTCCTTGGTGAATGTTTACTCTATCTCCTGATCCTCCTGTGTCCCAACCTCGGCGAAACATGCAAGAAAACCTGATCCCCTACCATGAGCTCCAAAGGTCATCTGCGGTGATCAGCATAAGATTTATGATGAGAGTGTGTGGTAACCATCCGTTTCTGAATCAACTGGACCTTCTTAGAAGTCTCTTACATGAGACGTGGTCCCAATAAATCTGTCTCACTTGCCTCTAACCAGCACAAGGGTGATCGGCATGGCATACCATATAGAGCCTCGTAAGGTTCCATCTCGATAGTTTCCTGAAAAATATTATTATAGGAAAACTCGACAAGGGGAATGTGCCTCTTCCAAGAGCCCCCAATGTCTAGGACGCATGCACGCAGTATGTCCTCAAGAACCTGTGTCGTACGCTCTGACTGACCATCAGTCTTAGGGTGGTAAGATGTTCTCAGAAGCACCTGTGTACGCATTTCCCTATTAAAACCCTTCCAGAAACGAGACATAAAGTGGGCGTCCCTATCTGAAATGAAAGAATGAGGGACCCCATGAAGACGTGCGACCTCTCGGATATACAACTTTCTGAGCTCGTCAACACCGTAGGACTCCTTGATCGACAAAAGTGAAATACCTTCATGATTCTGTCCATAAAAACCCACACGGTATCATTTCGTCGAGGTGAACCTAGAAATCTAGTTACGAAATCCATCGCGACACTATCCCATTTCCACTCTCGGATGGGTAACTGCTGTAACAGTCTGGCTAGCCTCTGATTCTCTGCCTTCACCTGCTGATAGGTGGACCACCTCGTAACAAAACCAGCTACATCTCTCTTCATACCTGGCCACCAGTACTGACGTCTCATGTCTCGGTACATCTTGGTAACCCCTGGATGAACTGCCCACATTGAAGCATGAAACTCCAGCATCAACTCCCCGATTATATCCCCTAGAACACACAATCGTCCATGGAAACACAAAATTTCATCATCTCCCATCGTCCAACCAGGATAAGGGTCCTCACTTGACATTGAGTCCCATAGAACTAGGCCTTATGGATCAGATATCTGTCTCATCCTCACTCTATCCATGAGGGTAGAAGTCACAGCTAAAGATGAAAGATAAGTTTTCCCCTGACTGTCGTGCACCTCCAAATGCATCTCAGAGAACAAATCCATAAGCTTCCACTCATCACTGGCCTCCTACACAACCTGTATATGAGTCTTCCTACTAAGTGAATCAGCTACTACATTACGTTTACCAGGTGTGTAGGTAATCTCAAAATCAAAGGACTGTAGGTATTCGACCCACCTTCACTTCCTCAAATTCAAGTCACACTGAGTAAAGATATACATGATACTTTTGTGGTCGTTGAAAACCAAAAAAAAATTCTCCCAACAGATAGTGTCTCCAATATCACAACGCATGAACAACTATAGCCAACTCGAGATCATGCGTTGGGTAATTTCTCTCACGTGGCCTCAACTTCCGAGAACCATACGCAACGACTCGATCGCCATGCATCAAAACTACTCCCAACGCAATACCTGATGCATCATAGTAAACTATATAGCTCTTCCTTTATCTGGAAGTATCCGGACTGGTTCTAATGTCAACATTTATTTCAGTTCATGAAAGGCTATCTCGCAAGATTCCAACCAAAAAAACATCACACCCTTCATAGTCAGAACCGTCAACGGCGCTGCTAAGCAGGAGAAGTCATGTATGAAGCATCTGTAGTAACCATCCATCCCTAAGAAACCCCATATCTCAAACAGGTTCATAGGCTACTCATAGGAAACTACTGCTCTCACCTTCTATGGTTCTACTGTAACTCTTACCTCTGAGACGATATGACCCAAGATGTGAATCTGGTCCATCCAAAAGTATCACTTTGAGAGATTATCATATAGTCGATGCTCTCTCAGTGTATTAAATACGACCTCAGGATGGGTGGCATGGTCATGTCGAGTGTGAGAGTACAAAAAGATTTCTTCCACGAATACTACCACAAAAGAATCTAGATAAGGATGGAACACATGATTCATCAGAGCCATGAAAACTGCTGGCGCATTCGTGAGTCTGAATGGCATAACCAAGTACTCGTACAGAACATATCTTTTTCGAAAAGCTGTAAGCGGTATATCTGATGGTCTCACGCGCCGCTGATGATATCCTGACCTCAACTAAATCCTCTAGAACACTTGTGATCCATGAAGTTGATCAAAAAGATCATCAATCCTCAGCTAGGGATAACGATTCTTGACCATCAACTGGTTTAGCTTCCGATAATCCACACAGAGTCTGAGGGTTCTGTCCGCCTTCTTTGCAAAAAGGACCGGAGAACCCCACAGAGAAGTACAGGGTCGGATAAAACCCATTGACTGTAACTCCTCTAACTGCCTCTCGAGCTCTTGCAACTTAGGTGTAGCCATCCTATAAGAAGGAATGAAAACTGGTTCCACTCCTATCATAAGATCAATAGAGAAATCCACCTCTCTCTATGGAGGTAGACCCAAAAAGTCATCGAGGAAGACATCCCTGAAACAATCAACCACTAGAGGGAAATCCTTCTAACAAGTCTCCTGATCATGCAGATATAAACTCGCAATCTGGGTTGTGACTCCACCTCGCTCACGATGCTTTGGTCTAGCTCGACTCGCCAGAACATCCCATTCACCCTTTTATAGTAACTCTCTACCCTCTGGTGACATGAAACTCTCCCTGCGATGATAGAAATCTACAAATTCTTGAAAGAGAACCAACCAGTCCATCTCGATAATGAAATCATAGCTCGTCATCTCTGAGACATAGAGGTGCCATTGAACGTGACACCCTCCAACCTCAAGGGGGAAATCCTTTCACTGACGGACACCAGCCGTTCTAGTCCCCAACGGAGTGTCTAGCGTCATTATATTTGTAGAAGAAGAAACATAGAGCCAAAGCCTCTCCACAATGGGTACAAATATAAAACTATGTGTAGAACCCGTATCAAAAAGTACTGAAGATAAGACAAAAGCTTCTAGAATAGTACCTCTGACAGTAGAAGGTATGGTATCCTGCTCCTGTTGGGTCTGCTGCACTCCATATGCCTGCCCAGTGCCGCGACCCTACCACACAGCCTGGATACCCTGAGCTATCCCACCCTTCTGCCTCTGAGATCCTGGTGTCTGGCTACTACGGCTACGACCACCATCTCTACCTGCATGCCCTGTTGTATTCTAGTTTCTTGACTGGTAAGAAGCTCCTGGTCCTGATCCCGCGTGTAGAGTCTGCACAGAACCCCTCTCACTATCCATTGGTGGAACCACCCTGTAAAATCCCTGTAGATGACCCATCTTTCCGCAAGCTCAGCACTCCACTGGGTCTCGTGGACACTGAGGTCTCTTGTGCCCCTCTCTACCACACTGTTAGTACATGACCTGGCCACACAAAGCATTTTTCTAGCTGGTACTGCCACTCTGAGAGAAGGCAATCTTTATTTTCCTCTTACTAGTATAAATAGTACCAGAAACTGGTGCTGAACCACCCCAGCCCACACCCCAAGCCTCTTGCAGGTTCCTCTCTGTAATCAGCGCCTGATTCACAATAGCATGTACTGATGGCAAACTGAAAACATTCACCAGCACTTGGATGTCATATCAGAGACCATCCTTAAAGCACCTGGCCCTCAACGTCTCATCACCCACTAGAACGGGTGCAAAAAGCTGATGCTCAGTAAAGAGAGTAGAATAATCCATCATCGACATAGCGCCCAGCTGAAGATTCATGAACTCTCGAGCCTTATCTGCCCTTAGTGTCTCTGGAAAAAAGAAGTCATAGAATACTGCCTAAAAATCCTCACATGCCATGCATCTGTGATGCTCTGACTAGGTGGTAACATCCCACCACCTCTTGGCATAATCACGCAAAATATATGTCGCAAGCTTGACCCTCCACCCTGGAGGCGTCTCAAGATGGTCGAAGATAGTCTACATAGACCCCAACCAAGATTACGTAGCCTGTGGTCCACCATCCCCTGTAAACTTAGGTGGATACTGCTTCTGGAATATATGAGTCAGCTCAGCGATAGATGTGGCAGCCGGCTGTGCTCCCTAAAAGGTCTGAATGAACCACATAAAGCCTTCATGGAACTTTGCCTCCATCCCTGTGTCTGGTATAACGGCTGGTGCCATATCTGGCTCTACTGGAGGATCAACTAGTAACCCATGGCCCACCATCTCTGGAGTATAATTGTCGCCGTTCTCCTGGAGAACAATGTGTGGTCGTCTCGGAGGCATGACACTACAAGGTCAAAACACACCCTAGATTCAAGATTAACAACGACCGAAAATGAAGAAACCCAAAAAGGAACAGGAGGAAGAAGGCATTCAAATTTGCAAAACAAGACTACATGGTGTGTACCTGACTTCTCTTCCCCTACCCAGGTCCTTCTACATGGCTAAGCCACATGGCTTCCGTTGAACAAAACTACACAGCGTGTATATCATCTACATGGCTTGTATGGTGTAATTTCCAACTATCTGTCTTGTTTGTGACACGACCGACTACTCGGCTTGAAACTACACGACATGTTACACCCGCAAACGGCGTGTACACCACCCTGTTTCCCTGCCACATGGCTAACTCCACACAGTCTGTCCTCGAACAAGACTACACAGCGTGTCCCACAGGTACACGACGTGTACTTGACGTGCTCTGCTGGCCCATGTTTTTAGTTACACGGACGGACACACAGCTCATACTACACGGCGTGTTCGATATACACACGACATTTACTCGAAAGGATTACAAAGACCTGTGTTGTTAGTTACACAGTTGGGTCCCCAGGTCAGACTACACGGCGTGTTCATCATTGACACGGCGTGTACTAGAAAAGATTCCACCGACCCATGTTTGTTAGTTACACAGCCAGACTCCAGGTCAACACTACACAGCATGTATAGAAGCTACACAGCGTGTTCTCCCCAAGCATTCCCTACCCCATGTCGCCGGCCACATGGTTTGTGACACTGGAAGATACTACACGGCGTGTACTCTGGGTACACGGCGTGTACTCAAAAAGTTTATTTTTATTCCTAAACAGAATACCATACACGTCCTGTTGAAGGTACTACATGGCATGTATATTGGGTTTCCAGATTTTATGCCTCAAAAACTTCCCCAGATCCCAGAAAATACTGAAAAACAACACCAAATTTTCAAATTCCGACCCTTGAGGGCCCATACTGTCCACGAATCAAAGTTTGACATATTATCAGTGTAATAACAAAATAAACATCTAATGATCCACCAAATTCCGGTCAATGAGGGCCCATACTCCCCAAAAACCAAAGTTTGGTGTCCATTATTTTAACAAGATTATACAACAATACCCAATCACATAGCAGGTATTTTATCAAGAAGCTTTCACAACAACATGCATTTCTAGCAGAAAAACTATCACAAGAATATACAATTTCTGATGCACCTACATGGCATGGAGACTATGCATGGGATGTGATTCCTAGCATGTGCCTAAATGATGCATGAGATAGAATACCCTCATCTCAATGGCTTGCAACTAAATAGAACCCATAGATAAAATATAACAGCACAATCACAAGTACGTCACCCAACGGTGAAATCAAATCAACTGTAAAATTTGGAAAATAAAAAAAAATGAAAAATACGAGGTAGACTAGATTTTCCCTGTACACGGGTTAGCTACACCCAGGAACAACTTATTACCAACTACCGTTCCCGTCATATCCCTGACTAAGGCTCCAAATAGTAATTCAAAGAAAAAAATGCCTCTGATACCACTTTGTAACGTCCCGGATCCGGGTGCCACTCAATGGGTGCCCCGAACCTGGTTGGTCACATGACCTCAAGCACATTTCCCCAAACACTAGAGGCTGCCAACTAGCAGTGAGGTCCCAGGTCTGATAGTGGGGAAATTATTCCCACATTTTTTAAAGTGTAGCGCAGCGGAATACAAGATAAAACATACAACCATAACGGAAGCAATAAACCATAAATATTTAATATAAACAACTGCAGTGAAAGATTACCAACCAGTTATATAGATATGATGCAACATGTCATAAGTTCTAAGAAAATAGCCAGAACATGTTACACAGTAGTACAATACATTACAGAGTATAACAATGCAAAACAAAATAGCCGGTAGCATCGTGAGCCTAAGCCCGATCCCATGCTCCCATACTCCTCCGTAGCAATCATATACTTGTATAGGGACCCTTGCCCTTATCCACACCTGCAGAAACATAATCTGTTTGGGCCGAAAAGCATGACCCAAACAAGGTTTGAGAAATATTCTCTGTAGGCACCCACCAAAGGACCATGCTCAACTGTGTGTAAACATGAAACAATGGTGTGCAGCAGCAGAAGGAAATAAACTAAGCCGTACTCAAAAGTAACTAACTGATCAGTTATATTTCCACTTAATTATTCATTAAAATTTTATTTAATAATATTCTATTCTCAATAGTACCAAGCCATCAGGCCAATCAGAATATCTCCCTTAGGCTAATATAGTAAAACTGCACCCTCAGGCTTGCCCTCAAGCTATACAGAATCTCGCCCTCAGGCATTGCCCCCAGGCGAATAGAATCTCGCCCGTAGGATGAACAAAAAACGAAACCCTCGGGTAATCAGAATCTTGCCCTCAGGCATTGCCCTCTGGTTAATAGAACTACACCCTCATGCTAATCAACAATGCCCTCAAGCTAATATAGTAATCGGGCCATGCCCGACATATAACATGCAATTTATATACAATTCCTCTCAAGGAAAAAGTAATGCATAACGTAAACATGGAATACCCTTGGGTCTCTTGGCCAAACGGCTAAACAGAGAAACACACCACCGGGGTGATCCTAGATCCAAGAAGAAATCCCAAACAGCAGTTTATTATCACATTTAATTACCTATACAATTATAGGTATTTAAACAGCCAAGGCCTCAGCCACACGATACCCCAACATGGGTTCGTAGCACAAAAATATAGACAAGCACACAATAGTTGAAAATGTACACGGTATGTAGTTCCAAAATTTGGGATTTTTCCGCATTTTCCATATTTTCTCAAAAAAATATTTAAGGAAAAGAGAAAAGTAGAAACCCATACCTCAAAAATAAGAACCAGGTTCTTAAAAGTTGCACGATGTCTTTAAAAATTTTATGAGGGAAATCACACGATGTGTGACCTAGGTTCATGATGTGTATCTATCATGACCCACATACAGAAAAAAACCATCTCACCTAAGATTATGATTTCATTATATAAACCATAAACGACATTTAATTTCTTTTCATGATGTGTACTAGTTCACAATAGGATCTTTACTTTAACGACTTACATCGAGCACTGATTACACAGCACATAGCTGTTCTACAGCTTGTACAAATGAATGGTTATTACTGAATATCAAAAAAATCTTTGACTTCACCATTATTGAAATTCCCCCAATAAAAAAATTGGGGAAAAAAGTTTAGGTCATGGGATTACATAATAAAATGATAACAGGATGTTATAAACTCCCCACCATAAAGACATTACATCCCCAAAAAGTCATGTGGAAGATGTAATTCCAAGAAATAGATGATTCCACTACACTTTCATCAATGAATCTTGTTCCCATGGCTCATGATAATCAAATCCTTTTTTCCATTGAACTATGACCAACAAAATCGACTTCCAATGCAAGACTTTCATCTGAGAGTCAACGATCTTAACTCATTCCTCCAAAATAGAAGCATCTGGATCTAAATCAGTTTCTCCCAATCTCAGAACATGAGTGGGGTTAGGGAGATATTTCCTGAGGTGAGATATGTGGAAAACATCATGAATTCCTATCAACTAAAAAGGATATTGTAATCGATAAGAAACATATCACAGCCATTGAGTGATCTTAAATGGTATAACATATCTTGGAGCCTACTTTAACTATTTTCCAAGTCGATGGTGTCCCAAATGAGGAGAAACATTAATGAAGACCCAATCACCTATGGAAAAATCCAAAGGATTATGTCACTGATCTCCATCTAATTTATGTCAACTATAGGATATAACCAAAAATTGCTACACATCCGAAATATTTTCATTCATTTCCTAAACAAAACTTGGTCTGAATAAAGATACTTTACCCACCTATACCCAATAAAGTGGTGATCTAAATAGGTGACCATAAAATGACTTGAAGGTATCCATTCAGATTGATGACCGATAACTATTATTGTAATCAAAGTCAACTAGTCCTAGCTGGCTATCCCACGCTCCACCAAAATCCATGATGCATGCACGAAGTATATCCTCTTGGATATGAATTAAACACTTCATCTAACCATATGTATGTGGATGGTAGGTTGTGCATAACATGATTTGAGTCCCCATTTACTTTTTATGATTCCTCTAGAACCTTGAGGTAAACCTAGGATTCTTATCAGAAACAATGATAGAAGGAATCCCATGTAACCGCATGATCTCTTTCACATTCAGCCTACCTAGATTATTAACCTTAGTGGTGTCTCTAATCGGAATGAAATGGGAAGAAATTTTCAACCAATCAAAAAACACCAAGATAGCATTATTCCCTTAAGGATTCCATGTAAATCCATCAAAACAATACATGGATTCCTTATCGCATTCCAAACTGGCCCTAGAAGACGCTGATGAAAACCAAAGGGTAGAAAGTGCTCAACATTTAACTGTTGCCAGCTATAACTATGGAAAATGTAATCTGTAAGGTCACACTTCATCCTCAGCCACCATAATATTTTTATCATGTGAAAATACATCTTTGTAGTTCATAAAAAAATTACCCATGAAGAGTTTTGACATTCAAAAAGTCTAAACTCTTCACTGATGTAGGGATGACAATCCTTTTCTCTAAGTTAAGCATACTATATAAAGAAAAATAGAAACCTAAAATGGTATCCCCACCACAAAGGATTTCTTGAGTTTCCTGAAAGTCATCATCCTATTTTTCAATATAAAAAATAGACTATAGGAGAGATTATAACAACTGAACACTGGTCAGAACCATGCCTGAAACATCCTCATGATCATCTTAATGAAATTGAGTGAAATTCTCCATAAGGTTCCACTCCCCATTTGACTCCAAAACATCTTGTGATGTTACATTCCTAGGAAGTGAATCTGCAACAGCATTTCCCTTTCCTAGGTTATAGGTGATGTCAATGTCAACCTTATTAAGGTATTATACACATCACCACTATTTGATATTCAATTTTTTCTTAGAAAATATATAACCAAGAATCTTATTATTAGATGATACCATAAACCATTCCCCAAAATGATAGTGCCACCAACACTTAAGCGCATGCATGACTGCAATAAGTACTAAATATTGAGTGGGGTAATTCTTCTCCTGTGGGAGAATCTAATGAGAGTCGTAATCCACCACATGATCATCATGCATAAGAAAACATCCCAAACCATAAATTGAAGCATAAGAAAACACCATGTACCCCTTAGTAGGCTCAGGTATGATCATAAGAGGAGCCGATGTCAGAAACCTATTTAGATCATCGAACGAAGTATGACGCTATGCATCCCAGGTGAATTTCACCACTTTCCTAGTGAGGGCGGTCAAAGGTGATGCCAACTTATAGAAATCCTTGATGAATAGTTAGTGGAATCTAGAAAGTACAAGGAATATATTTATTCCAAAGACATTCCACGGTTCCTTCCATGACAAAACAAATTTTACCATCTATGGATCATCTGATTAGTCGGGCTAAAATATTATAATCCCCATGAACATCACTTATTGAATCTAGAAACTAAATCTTAAAATATTTCCATAAAAATAATGATTTCTTAGAAATATTTGAAGCAAACTTAGATGGGGATCGTTCTTATGTTTTTATTTTGAATAAAATAGAATTTAATCCACAAAAACTACCAAAAAAGTGTAAAGATATTGATGGAATATTCAATTCATCAAAGCCATAAAAATTGTAATAATTCTAGTCAGACATAAAAAATTACAAGATATTCATAATTTCCATACCTGCTCCTGAAGGCTGTCTTTGGTATATCAGACTCTCAAAACCTGAGCTAATGATAACACGACCGAAGATAAATCTTAAAAAACAATATTTCCCTTTAACTAATCAAACAGACCATCCACATGAGGTAAAAGATAGTTGTTATTAACCATTACATAGTTCAACTTCCGATAGTCCAAAATCAACCAAAGAGAACCATTTTCTTTCTTGCCTAAGAGAATAGAGGCTACCCGAGGTAAAATTCTAGGGCGAACAAAACCTTTTTCTAATTGGTTATCAAATTTAATATTGATTTGTTTCACCTCCACTGGTACCATATGATAAGAAGGTATTGAGATTTTATTCTTACCTAGAAATAAAATCAATAATAAACTCTACCTCTCTATCTGGAGAATGATAGGAGAAATCATATAGGAATAAATCTGGAAAGTATCAAACAAAACAGGAAAATCAATGATAAGAGAGACGTCATCAGGAAAAAACAAAACATAAGGAAAAAAACTCTTAAAATTTGGGCGAGAATGTCCTCCATGAAATTATATTGGGCCCCACTACCCCTAAAAAACATGAGATATCCCATCAGAAGAAAGAAACAAAACACAATTTTGATAACAATCAATATCAACTCAATAAGAAACAAGAAAATCCTTACCAATGATGATGTCAAAAAAATCCACATCAAGAACAGGAAAATACCAGAACAACTCAATATCAGCAATATTTATTGAAAATGTTGGAAACGTAAACCCCTACTATTTCCACAAACCAAGAGGTATTTCTAACTCTATTTTAAAGGACATAAGTTTTTTTGGACTTATAATAACATCATTAAAATGTTCTAATATAAATGAGTGAGTGGCACCAGTATCAAAAAAATAAATTGCTAATGAAGATGTAATAAGGTTAGTACCGATCAGGGTTTCCAGAGCCTCATTGACATCAATTGGGTAGTCATATTCTTCATGTAAATGCATCACTTTTAAGGCCTGTGGCTGGAGCCATGTAGTCTTTGAATCTTCTGATTGCACCATAGTAGTCGTTGGAGCTCACAAAACATGACCATAATGATAAATATTAATAGCCTGATAGAAGAATTGTACATGACCGACATGTCCACAACTATTAAACATCTTCAAAGGCATAATGTCAGAAGGTCTTGTGTTTCCTCCCTTTCTGCATTGATTGAAAGTCATAGGCACATTACCCACTGTAACAAACGATGCAAAGGATTCTCGCTGCTGAGACCAACCTCCACTACTCCTGTGATGATCATGCCTCTTAATATTATTCCAATTGTGACACAAAATCTATCACTCGATGGAAGAGAAGAGGTATAAAATAGAACCTTACATTCCATATTCATTTCATTTGTCATAACTCTTCCCACCATCTCCACATTGGTAGAAATATTCTTCATAAACACATGAATTTTGATATATAGATGCTAACCCTATAGGTACTTATGTGCTTTAATTTTTTCATTATTTACCATGTCTATAGAAAAATGAAAAATCATAGAAAAACTATTGGTGTATACCAACACTCAATGTTATACCTATTGTAAAGACAATAACTATAAAGATTTCACCAGCATTAGTGACTCTGGAAAAAAATTAAAAGAATAGGGTTTTGAAACCCCTCTAATCCAATCTCACATGTCTATCTTCTTAGAGAATATAATCCAACCATCACTTTCCATATCCTATAATTATTCATGGTTCACACCTCACCCTAATGTCCTTAGGTGTCTCCATGAAGTAGAAGATTTGATTGATCATATCCAACGAGTCCTCTACCTCTTAAGGTTTAGTCATTCCTTAAAGGACAGTGGATTATCACACAAGAACTATTGAGATTTCTCTCTCTCTCTCACTCTCTCATCTAACTCTGGGTGCACCTCAACCAATGTGTTTTATACCCGTGGTACATCTTGGATGACCCAACGAACTTCCCATACAATAGTCTCGATGAGATTCTGATCTATAGGTGGGTTCCCTTGAGGGGAATTAACTACACCTTCCCTAGGAACTCATGGAAGAAGTCTCGGAGGCATACTATTGCACATAAAAACATTATAATGATCATACAACATAAAAAATCTCAGTTCAAACAAGAAAACCCATAATAAAAAATAATTTTGTTTAAAAAAAATCAATACTACATACACACTTCCCAAGGCCCCATGGATACTTGAGTCTCATTACAAAAAGAGCTGGCCATGAAATTATCAAAACATACCTCTCAAGTCCCAACAATCCTATCTACAATCTAGGAGATGTTCCAAGACATGGAATATTGAGGAAAACAACCTTTGATACCAAACTACAACAAAACAACCTAGTTTTCCCTCAAAATTGTCACCTAATCCATTACTTCACATACCTGAAGGGAATTCCCAATCCCCATGGACTGGAAACAATCACTTGGGAATTGAACATCACAATAAAGGGAATGATTTCATCCAACCTAAACAACCACATGGAATACATATATAAATCAAGAAAGAACCCATGGAAGATTAATGAATTTTTATATATATTCTATAACTGTAAGGAAACAATAGAAAACGAAAACAGAAAAATTATCCAAAAACTCCAGGACAAGTCCAAAGAAAAAGGAAAAAAACCACATAGCAACTAAAAAATATGGTATGGATGAACTCCCACCATCTCACCACTAACTACCTAATCAGCTGATAATAACCCCACCACCTCACTATGGCGCCTTACACTTCCTTGCACTAGAAGACAAGAATAGTTCTATGTACTACTGAATAGGAGTGCATGGGTTGAGGTAAAAGGCTCAGTAGGATCCCACCCAGGTGTTCTATAACCAATTCTTGTATAAATATCCATATATTCTCATTTTAAATAAAAACATGGAATGAAAAGATGTAATGTTGTTTTATAGAAAACATGGTAAGAATTTCCTTTTTTTAGAGTTCTATGAAAAAGGGGGTATATCAATTTCAAGGCACATTTTCCATATCATTTTCCACAAGCATAAACATGCATATCAAAGAGAAGTAATAAATACAAGAAATACAAAACATAAGCACATGTTTCACAACACTGATAAATATATAGGTCTAGGCTACATACTAGTTGTATCACAATAATCATGTACACAAAGCCAATCCTAGAACAATGGGAATAGGCAGTAGGGGAATACCCTAATGTAAACCCCCTCAAATGTCAATATCAGTCACATAGAATAATAGGCCTAGAAAATACAAGAATGACCCCTGATAAACCTCCTTGATAATCACAAAATAATGGTCGATATCCCCAAGAAAAACCCCCAACCTATGTACCCAAGTTTACACATATTCTATATTTAATAATTCATTATGATGATTTGAAAACCATTTCCAAACCATTTCAAAAATTCAATTTCAATACTTTAAAAATACCAATTTTCTCACCATTTATCATTAATTAGTGAACACCCATTTTTCACAAAACCCATTTTCAACACACACAAAAATATCATGCAAATTTCAATATAATTCGGTTTGTAAAGAAAAATAAAAAGATCCATTATCATAGGATTGAAACGAAACCACCTACCTCAAAAACATGGGTCACACATGGCCATAATGGAATCCAAAATATAGAAAACCTAACAATATTAGTTAATTCACTACAATCAAATCCACATCAATATTGATTCAATTTAGAAGTTGACGGGTCAGAAAAAGAGAGGAAAACCACATACCTCAAAGACGAAAGCCTTCCGCACCATGACTAAAGGTACAAAAGGACTATAAAATGTGATCTCACAATGAATCTAGACGAAACCAATATGAATTACTACCTTTAACCAATGGATCTGATAACAGAACCCTATGTCACTACCATGATCAAAATAAATAAAGGAACAGAAAGGAAACTTACCTTGGGAGATGCACCATGATTTCAATAGATACTAGGAATCAAACATATCGAACTATAATGGGTTGATTCTCTCAAAAATGATTTTTAACTTCATTAGGTCAAGATCTATGAACGACTGAAAATGGAATTGAAAAAAATGGCTCACACAATCTTTAAAAACTGGATGCGGGCCATTATGTGACATGTAACCCAGGTTCATCACTTGTAACTGCCACATCCCACATATGTCGAAAAATCCATTTCCTCAGATTAAAAAACCATCATTTAATCTATAAAGAAGTTTTAATTACCATTCTAGATGTTTTCCAGTTCACACTGTTATCTTTCCTTTAATGGCTTACATCCAGTACTCATTACACTATGTGTAACATAGTTACACGGCATATAACTACTCTACAGCCTTTAGAAATGAATGGGTTTTTTTAAAGTCCAAAAAATCATTGAATTCACCATTATAGGGGTACCCCCAATTTCAAAAGAGGGTAAAACAACAATAAGGTCAAGGTAGTACCTGATAGAAAGATAATGGGTTGTTACCGGATAACTTCATCATTAAAAACTGTTCAAGAAGTTGATAATGTGTGATTTATAGGCTCATGAAGCTCAATTATTGGGGCATTTCATGTCCCAGTGTGGTGTATCCATGGATTCATCAAATATCAAAGGGGGTTTTCTTTATCATCCCCCAAGAATGATGTATATTTCTAGGATTTCCATAGTTTTATTGGCTATTATTGAAGGTTCAAGCATGAATTCACTCATATTGTGGCTCCAATGAAAAAACATGATAAGGAAGGGTCTAAAATTATTGTGTATTGACTAGTGGTGGGATACATTTATGTATCTAAAGGAAAGATGGTTAATTACCTAGTTTTTTTATTTTATAGATGATGGAGTTTAGTTTGAGTTTTTCAATGATGCTTCAAATCTTTGGTAGTGTTATGATACATCATAGTTCAATTATTTCTCCTGGTCCTTGAAAGTTATATACCCATGTGAATAACTATTCCACTAATCATCTGAAGGTATTAGTTTTTCTGTATTCCATTATTTTGAGACGAAATTACCTCATTAATGATCATTTTGTGGTTTTCATTTATCATAAGAGATTAATTTGTATATTCCCCTAGAATGAACTAATCTTGGGATAGTGAAAATGGATGGAATTATTATTGGATTATGACTTTTTATTTTCTTCACCCTATGAAAGGGTAAATTTGTAGATAATATTTTAAGATGGAAGTTACAAGACAATTATTTTTGTGAATTTGGGTATTCTTATAATGTGATGGAAGAGTTATTGATGATGAATCTTGATATGAGAGAGGTTGGTGGAATAATATTACTTTTTCATATGACGGTGTGGTCAACTTTTGTGAAGAAAGTGGAGGAGTCCCAACTATGTGATTCCATGTTGGAGGTGTGGAGAGACCTAGTTTCTTATGGTGATTCACTTGTTTGATGGTTGGCAGATTATTAATAACAGTTGCTATTCTAGGGAATGAGTTTTATTATTTCAACGATGCATGAGGTGATTATCCGTGATTTCCAAATCTTAACCATAGAAGTATGTAATAGTATGAAATATGAGGTTTTTTTAGGTAATATCTAGAAATGGTGGTGAATCTTCATGGATTATTTAGGTTGTTCATATATGATAGTGATTCTAATTTTACCACAAGATAATTGATAGGTATTCAATATACTATTGGATCTTAAATAATACCTAAAAATAGTCTTTCATCTATATAAATACGGGTCAATATATCCCACCTTCAATAATATTAATGAAATATTAAACACTTATGTATTTGATTATGGATGTTTTTGGATGATAGAAATACCTTTGGTTGAGTTTTTTTACCACAATAGCAGTCAATCAACCATTTTAATAGAATCATTTGATGGTTTTTATGGTGGAAAATACAATTCAAAATTATACTAGACTATGGTTGAAGAGTCAGCAAGTCTTGGGTTAGAACTTGTTTAAAGCATGATAGTGATGGTTCAAGGATTCACGAGAGGATGGAGGAAGAGAATTATAATTTTAAATATTATATAAACCATTGGAGGATACCTTTGGAGTTCAATTTTTGAGACCATGAATTTCTAAAAGTAACTCCTCGGCATGGTTAGTAATGTTTTGGTCATGATATTATTCTTCATCCTTTCTTTATTGGTCATTTTTAGGTGTTAGCTCATATTGGATCCATTACATATATGAAATAACTTCCCATATAGATGGGTGAAATAAATGATGTATTCTATATACCAAAACATTATAGATACCTCCATGATAATTCTCACATCATATATTTGTTTGAAAACAACATTGATGATGACACAACCTTTGAGGATAAGGCTATGGAGATCCAGGACCTCCAAGGGAACCTGTTAGGTGTGTATTCTATTACCTTGGAACTTTTCCTATGGTGAAATGTTTGTGTGAAGGAAGTACCTTAGAATCATGATTAATAGATACACACTCATTATCACTATCTATTTTATTTTTTATTTCCTATTTTGAAAAATATGGTTTATGATGTTGACTCTTTTTTTGGCTTATGAGATACTTTTATCTTCCTCAATAATGTTTACATCCTTACTCTTATTTGAGTGGTATATACCCTAAGAGAGTATTTGGGATCTAGTTATTACTTTATTATAGTTTAATAACCTTGTTCTTATATTAGAGGTGTTTATTCTCCCTTTATAGTGATATTCTCGAGTGGTTTCATTTGGGGTGATTTTTTGGGTGACCCTTTTCTATTCCCTTCTCACTGGGTTTGGTTTTTAATTCATATGGTTGATAATTTTTTGTGAGAAATATGAAGTAAGGTCCTATATCCTTATATTGTATCCCATGTTTTGATTATAAATGACATTTTTCTTGGATGAATCATGGGGTATGTTTGGTGGAGTTTGGTAGAAAAAATATTAAAGCAGGAGGAATTCCCGACATAAATTTCAGTTCACAGAAAGAGTGATAATTTTACATCTCGAATAGTGATTAATATCATGATAATGGGTGGTTTGGAGTGTGTGATTTAGGATATGAAACATTGGTTCATGATGTAAAAGTTTGAAGGATTAGAATCAATGAATCTAGTACTAAAAACTCACAATGTGAACATGACGTTCTTAACAAAGATTGATCCAGGTTAATTGGATTGATATGATAGTTTTTTAGTGATTCTTAAAAACTAAGCAATTCACGTTTTAATGATAAATTAAATCCATAAACTCGTGTCTAGTAGTGTTCCAATAATTCCATTTAATCATCAGAGTCTCCTAAAACACTATATTGTTTTTATAACTCCTGGTAGCCAGTGGATCATTTCTATGTAATTTCAAATCCCATTCATTTGGAGTGGTTATTTTGGTGACCCTTTTTATACTCATTCATATTTATTTCTTCATGTATTATCATTTAATTATTTGGTGGTTAGTCTACTTTGATATCATGGAGTTATTTTTATTCTTTTTGGAAAAATATCTTGTGACTCTTTGTAGTGATGTAGTTTCCCTGAACGAATGGTGATTAGAGATTTGCATTCTCTTTCCATTATTGTTCAAAGAACATTGAAATCCACAAAGAAATAGATTCATTGCTTCTTATTATATTATGATAAATCAAAAATTTATCTTTACTCAACTCTTTGGTTAATAGTGTAATAATCTTAAATAATAATATACTAGATTAATGAATGAATTTGATTTTTGGTATTAGTGATCAGATGTGTCTCCACCATAATAATAGTTTTACTCTTGTTTTACTAGATTGTTTGATATCTATGTTTAAGATATGGATTAACATGTCGTTATGTTTGGAATTTGATATGGAAGAAATATGGTAATTCTTATTAACTAAATAATTATGTGTAAATTTGAATTGAAATTATTATTACCTACAATGGAAATCCATGTGATACTTGAGGAACATTTAATTTGAATTTGTTCTTCTTTATAGTTTTTTTAAAATAAAAGTTATACTTTAAAACATTTTTAAATATATATAGTGTTTGAAAAATAATTCCTTAGGTTTCATATAGTTCTAAACTATGATAAATTAATTGGATAATTCAAGAAAATAATGCATTGGTTTTTTCATAAAAGAAATTGTTTGGGGCTGAGTGGGACCATTTCCTAATGTATGAGAAATGTCTTGACTTTAGGGACTAGTTGTAACAACCCAAACATTCACTAATGAATATTAATATTGATATAATTAAATGTCTTATTATGTAAAATGGTTATATAACATATTTACATCCTTGGTTTTATGTTTTTGGATTTTAAAATACTGTTATGAATTGTGATCATTGCTAATATAGCCGCCAAACAGTGATCACGTGATTAGTATAGATATACTGCTCTAAAAATCCAATTTAATTACAAAAAGGATGTAATAACCTCATCTAGTAGATTTTCCCCATACGAAGCCCATTTTTCAGAGCACAGAAAGGAGGTGGCTTCATTGGGCTTCGCTCTTGACGAAGCCAAAGCCGAGATTCAACATTTTAAGCTTGAATGGAACCGCATACGAGAGCAGTATAAGTTGATAGAGATTACCACCCGAGAGATGTTATCTGATCCACCCCAAGAGTCTGTCTCCATCGGGCACCTTACCCTAAGGTCTTATGTGAGTGTTATAAGGGGTTATATAACAAGACTAAAGCACTGTGATTATGTGAATTATTTTTTCTATATAATAAATAATATACATTCATTTTTTTATTGATACACTGTAAATAGTTTTTAAAGCCCGAATAGTATTTCTAGTTAATATTCAACTAAGGAATCTATTTTGATGAATTAATGGATTTTTGAATTAAATATATTTTAATGAAATATTATTATAACTAAAATAATATTTATCAAATATAAATGATTGTATAATTTTATGAATGCAATGGTAATTTTTATTAAGGTTTGACAATTGTTTTTTTCAAAACCCTTGAATTTTTGAAAAATGTCGATTTTTATTTTAAAAGGTAAAATTCATATATTTAGAAATTTATTTTGAGAAAATGAATATTTTTTTTGGAATCAGGATGTCAAAATTATCCAATGGTAATTTTTTATATAATTTTCTGAGACGATCAAATTTTTGGGTAAAACATTAAATACACTTTAATTTCATAACGTCTTTTATGAAATCATAATGAATAAATAGTGATGTAATAAAATACTATAAACATTATGTTAGGAAAATATATCATTTACGATTAAAATAATGTGATTTTAGGTTTGTTTGATTTATTTTACAAAGCCTTAGTGGACTCTCCAAGACTTATAAAACATGTTCGCTTTTTAAATTGATTTCCTTGATAGTGTGACCACATCCACATAAGAAACCAAATTATTTTAAGAATTTATGCCATTATCCTTATAAAATATTGTTTTATACTCCAAATTGGAAAATCCCGTGGGTAAAAACAATGGTCTGGTTTGTGGTTTGGATTAGTTTAATTTGTGGTGACCCAAACCTAAATAATAAATAATACCCTCCCCTTTCCTATATAAAACCACCCAAGATCCAACTTCATCTTCACTAAAATCCTTTGGATCTAGACCAAACCCTACCCTCATCTCTCTAGAATCATCCTAAGGTGCCCCAATCTCTCAAGAAGCCTCTCTCAAGCCTTTGGGATCACAATTCCAAGTAAAATAGTTTTTCCTTTCTCATTTTTGTCCAAATTTCATTTTGTTGTTATGCCCTTTTATTTTCAATTATAAATTTTGGCGTATGATTTCACACTTCCTCGATACTTCCCTCTTAATTTTAGAATTATGAGATACCCCTTTTCTCACTCATTAATTCTTTCCATGTACACCCATTACCCTGCCAAATTTTCGAAAGGAATTTCTCTCTCCTCATTTACATTCATGAAATTATTTTATATTATGAATATAAATATGATTCCATATGTTGGTATATTATTTACCATGATCCCATTAATATCCATTTAATGTTTAAATGATGAGATACCCCTTTCACTCTCATCAACCCATTTTACAAATTTCTACTTGACGTCGTTATGCTGCTGAAATTACACCAAAATTTTAATACCAAAATCATTGTGTAGTGAAAACCATACTCAGTCCTCCATAAAGGGTATTCACCCTAATGAACAAGTAAATTTTTATTGAGGACTTAAATTTATGTATTCCACATCTATTATTGTTGGAATGAATTATGATGTTAATTATTCCATGTTGTATGATCTATGTGGCACACTTATGCATGAAATGAAGGGTGTGCCCTAATAGTGCTCCAATGGATTGGGTAAAGTATAGTATCATGATACGTCATATTCATTGAGCATTGACTCATGCTAATTCAAGTGAAATGATGGTTTACTTGTGCTTAATGTTCAATGAGGTTTTACACTAGCTTCATGTGCAATGAGCCTTGTCACTTTCTAATATCATGTTAAACGTTGTTTCCACATTTCCATGTTATGATTATCATGCTTTATCATGCCTTTATGTTCATATTTTTCTTGTGATCTATTAATATTCATATTGTCTAACATGTATTTTATTTCTAATGTTATTCCATTTTTACTTCCTTACTGGGCTGTATAGGTCACCCCTATCTTATGTTTGTTCTCAGGTTATCCCATGCAATGTTTAGTACGAAGGAATGTTGTGGTCATGTAAAGGAAGTTTGCAATGAAGATATTGTCTTTCATGTTTTAAGTTGTTATGTAATGATACTAATCCCTAAAGACACTATACCTCTCGATCTTCTATTTTGTATTAAGTGAAATTTCATGTAATAAATTATGTATAAGTGTGTAATAAAAAGCAGGGTTGTTATAGTTGGTATTAGAGGATAGGTTTAGTAATTTTTGGGATTAGGATTATAAAACCCTAGTGAAAGAGTTAGAGATAAGAATAATTATAATAAAAACATCCCAAATTTTTGGTGAGTATTGAGTAAGTGGTTTATCAAGAAAATACATCCCTATCTGGATATGAGAAGGTAGAGGTGGCTCTGGTGTAGAGGTACCTAGGAATGAAAACTCTGACAAAGAGTTTCGGGATGACCCGTGGTATCATAGTACATGACAACGGGCCTTACAACACTCCTAGTTACAACAGTCCTGGGGTATATTATTTGGTAAATTCACAATCTTATTATGAACCATTATTGATGGAATTAAACAATATTTTCACTAATAATATATGTTAGAATGTAAATTATAGATAACATTGATTGAATCCAATAGATTCATAAGTTAAGGAAATAAATGTTATTTATAAGTCATTCGTTTTTTCCATGGATTACCCTTTAGGTGATACCGATAACATTCCATTTATTCCAGAAAATGGATGGTAATAGGATGAATCGGGCTAACAACCTATGTGAAGATCATTATGATGACTATTCTAATGGGATGTCCAATCCTATGGGAGCCGGAATCGCGAACATTGTCACGAAACTCTCTCAGTTAACATAAGCTTTCAATTGATACATGGGTTAAGATGAAAATTCAACCCCCCTAATAAAGAACAATTCATTATAAAAAGCTTCATGAGGCAAAGGCCTCATACTTTTAATGGATCATCTGATCCCTCAATCACTGAACAATGGATAAACTCCATTAAAAATATCGTCTCCATCCTTTGATGATCCAAACAAGAGAAGGTTATTTTGGATACTTTTCATGTAGAGGGTGAAGCCAATTAATGGTGGACATTGATAAGAAATATAAATCCATTGGAGGATATCGAGGCGTTGGAATGGAAGGATTTCTGCAAAATGTTTTTTGATAAATATTTTCCTCGCACATTCCGGCTTAAGATGGAAAGGGACTTCCTTGACTGTAAGAAAAAAATATGATGGATCCATTGGAGTGTATGCAGAAAACATTACAAGTCAAGCACAATACACCTACGACTATGTCATTACCCCTAAATGAAAGGTTGGCCGCTTCTTTGGTGGGCTGAAACCTAGCCTACAGAAAGCCTTGGTGATTTGTGACTTCGACAGTTATGAGAAAATTGTACGATGTGCCCCCAAGGACAAAATGGAGATTAGATAATCTCAGAGATATCTTGGGGATAAGAAGCATAATGTTTGATTCAATTTTTCTAGTATTATAAATAAATACAATGGTTCTAAGACAACGTAGCACCCCACTTGACAAAGGTTTGGAAAGAATCACAATAGAAATTTCCTGAAGGGGATGAAGAAATTCTTTAGGTGTGGAATAGAAGGGCACCTAGCCGTTAAATATCGAAAAGAAAAATGTGCGGCTGTGATAGAGGAGAGGAATTCTCCATTCCAATATTAACGCAGTGTTCATTACTTTAACTACAAAGAAACAGGGCACCTTGAAAATTAGGGACCTAAGCCAAGGGTTTTTGAAGGCAACCAACAACCTCCAAGGGAGAAAGGGATAGATTTTTCCATCACTACCGCCGAAGTGAACCCCGAAAATGAAGTGGTGATAGGTACACTAGTTATTCATTCAAGAATAGCGAACATACTTTGTGATTTTGGTTATATAAATTCTATTATATCCCGAAAGTTTAGGAGAACAATCCGAACACCACCAAAAATCATGTATGTAAAGATGTCAATGAGTATGAAAAATGAGTCAATCATTAAAACCCAAGAATTTAACACCTACCTTGTCATAATTAGTGCATTGAACATCTAAACCAACCTTGTAATACTCCCTATAGTCTAATTTTATGCAATTGTTAGCATGGATTGGCATTCCATTTATATAGAACATGTAAATTTTCCTGAGAGGGAAATCACTCTCCATATGAAAAATCGACCCCCAGATTCTATACAAGTGCAAGGAGGAAGATGATTCTTCATTAGAACCATTAGATCAAGTGTGGATATTAATTCCCTATGAAAATGCGTATCTGGATTAGATGATTGAGTCTAAGGAAGCAACTATCCTTTAAGACATGCCTATTGTAAGGGAATTCGCTGAAGTGTTTCCCGAGGAATTGCTCGGTTTTCTTCCAAGAAGAGTTGTTGAATTCTCAATTGACCTTATATCTGTGGCATTTCCAATATACAACTCTCCATATAGAATTGTTGTTTTGGAGAATGAGGAGATGAAGAAACAACTATAGAAGAATCTGGATAAAGGGTTTATACGCCCAAGTGCTTCACCATGGGATGCACCATCCCTCTTCATCATAAAGAAGGATGGGTCAATGCACCTTTCCATCAATTATCATGAGCTTAACAAAATCACAATAATGAACAAGTATCATATCCAATGAATTGATGACTAGTTATATAAGCAACATAGAGCACAATACTTCTCCATGGTGGATTTGTGGTCGAGATATTATCAAGTAAGGGTGGAGAAGGAAGATATCCTCAAGACAGCTTTTTGTACAAGATCTGGGCACTATGAATCCACAGTAATTCCTTTTAGACTCACTAGTGCTCCATCGATATTTATAGACTTGATGAACATAGTATTTAGATATTACCTTGAAAAATTTTTAGTTTTCATTACAGATGATATTCAAATATACTCCAAAACCAAGGATGTTCATGAGGAGAATGTAAGAACTATACTAGAGTCCTTGCCGAAGGAGAAGCTCTATGAAAAGTATAACAAGTGTGAGTTATCGTTGAAGGAGGTATCATTCTTGGGTCACATCATCAGAAGCAATGGGATATCAGGGTATCCCTCCAATATAGATAAAATTGAGGGATGAAAGAGGCCAACATCATTAACTAATATCCGCTGCTTCTCGGGGCTAGTTGGATATTATCGACATTTTGTGATAAATTTCTCAGGATTGTCCAACCCTCTTACCAAGATAACTCAGAATGAAGAAAATTTTTCATGGAGTGATGAATGAGAAAAAAAGTTCACTGAGTTAAAAAGGAGGATTATCACTATGCCCGTGCTCACATTAACCACCAGTGGAGAAATTTGTGTGGAATTTGGTGATGCTTCGAAGAAGGGAATGAGCTGCGTGTTGATGAAAAATGACAAATTCATTGCCTATGATTCAAGGAAATTGAAAGTTCATGAGAAAAACTATCCAAAACATGATTTGTAGTTGGCTGTAGTGATCATCAATTTTTAAATTTAGCGGAATTACCTATTTGGGGAGAACTGTGAAATATATACGGACTAAAAAAAGACTCAAGTATATATTAAAATAGAAAGAGTTTAACATGTGCCACCAAATATGGTTAGAGCTAATCAAATATTATGATTGCTCAATCCATTTCCACCCTAGGAAAGCGAACAAGGTGGAAGATTCTCTAAGTAGAAAAGACCCAGTGATTCTATCATTTATGAGAATTGAAAATTATCCAATCTTGTTATATTTAATAAAGATGAACATGGGAATCATACAGAAGGCAACATCATCAAACCTTTCACAAATTATTTCTAAACCGTCTCTTTTGGAAAGGTTAAAGGATGCTCAAAGAAAGGATGTGGAAATTATAAAAAGGGTGTAAGTTATCATAAAGTGGAAATCCTCAGAGTTCATGGTTGGGAAGGATGGAATTATGATATGTGGGTCACGATTATGTGTACCATACAATCCATAGATAAAGAAGGATATTATGAATGAATCATATAGCTCAACCTTCTCTATTCACCTATGGACGACTAAGATGTATCAAGATCTCTGAGAAAACTTTTGGTCTGACAATATGAAAAGTGAGATTGCTAAATATACATAACAATTCCTAGTATGTCATCATGTTAAGGCTAAGAGGAAAAGGTATAAGGGGAAGTTGTAACCACAACCCATACCAACATGGATGTGGGACAATATTTCCACGGAATTATTCACTGGAAATCCAAGGACATTCGAAGGAAACAATGCTATATGGGTTTTTGTGGATCTTCTTATAAAGAAATCTCAATTTATCACAATTTGAGAGGAAATATCATTAGATCAACTTGAACAGATTTACATCAAAGAATAGGTAAGGCTGCATGGAGGACAACTATCTATTGTATCTGATTGTGATATGAGATTCACCATGATGTTCTGGAAAAGTCTACAGTATTCTCTAAGAACTGAGCTGAAATTCAGTACGGCATATCATCCTCAAACTGATGTCCAATCTGAGCAAACTATTCAGACATTGGATGATATGTTAAGACTGTGTTCTATGGACTTCAAATGAGGATTGGACTAACATCTTCCACTAGTTGAATTCTCCTACAATAAAAATTTCGACTCAAGCATCTGAATGCACCATATTAAGATGTTTATGGGAAACGGTGTGGAACATCGCCGTGTTGGGATGAAGTTGGTGACCTTATGCTTTTTGGACTCAAAATGGTCAAAAAATGGTGGAGAAGGTGATAACCATTCAGTAACATATCAGGGAAGGCCAATGTCGACAGAAGATTTATGTAGATAACCGTCGATGAAACCTTGAAATCAAAGTTTGGGACATGGTATTTCTATGCATATCTCAGTGGATGAAGGTCATGAGATTTGGAAAGAAAGAGAAGATAAGTCCTAGGTACATCGGACCCTTCTAGATTCTTGATCATGTCAGGGTTTTAACCTATAAACTATCACTTCCACCGACCATGTCCAAAGTATATGATTTTTTCATGTATCCTCTTAAGGAAGTACATAAAAAACCCTTCTCATGTACTCTCTTCAGAGGTAGTACAATTAGAGGATGATCTATCTTACGAGTAGAAACCAGTGAAGATCTTAGATCATAGAGAAAAAGTTCTACGAAATAAGACAAAGCACCACATCAATCTTTTGTGGAGAAACCAAATCATTGAAGAAGCGATGCAGGAATTAGAGGATGTGATAAAGAAGAGTTACCCGCATCTGGTTTAGTGTGGGAAAAGGAAATTTCAAGGGTGAAATTTCTTAAGGGGGGAAGATTGTAACGAACCAATATTTCAATAATGAAAATTCCACTTTATCTAATTAAATAAATTATTGTGTAAAATGGTTATATAACATATGCACTTCCTTGGTTTTATGTTTTTGGATTTTAAATACTGTTTATAATTGTGTCTATTACTAATATAGTCATTGAACAGTGATCACAAGATTAGAATAGATATAGGACTCTAAAAAATCCAATTTACTAAGACAAAGGAAGCAATGGCCTCATCTAGTAGACTCTCCCAATATGAAGCCCATTTGTCGAAGCTCGAAAAGGAGGTGGAATCATTGGGATTTTCTTCTGACCATGCCCATGCTGATCTTCATCATTTTAAGCTTGAATAGAACCGCCTACGGGAGAAGTGAATTTGAAAGAGATTACCACCTGAGCGATGTTATATGAGGCACCCCAAGAGTGTGTCACCATCGTGCACCATATCGTAAGGTCTTATATGAGTGTTATAAGGGGTTATGTAACAAGGCCTTATCATTATGATTATGTGTATTATTTTTTTGTATAATAAATAATATACATTCATTTTATTATTGTTATATTGTAAATAGTTTTTAATCACAAATAGTATTTTTAGTTAATAATCAACTAAAGAATATATTTTGATGAATTAATGGATTTTTTAATTAAATAATATTTTATTAAAATATTATTATTATTATTAAATTATTTTTTATCAAATATAAATGATCATATAATTTTATGAATGCAATTGTAATTTTTATTAAGGTTTGACAGCTGTATTTGTCAAAACCAATGATTTTCTGATAAATGTTGGTTTTTATATTAAAAATGAAAATTCACTTACATAGAAAATTATTTAGATAAAATTAATATTATATTTGGAATAAGGATTTCGAAATTATCCAATTTTGATTTTTTCATAATTTTTCGAGACAGTCAAATTTTTTGGTAAAAAATTAAATACCATTTAATAATATAATGTGTTTTATGACATCGTAATGAAAACATAGAGATGTAATAAAATACTATAAACATTATGTTAGTCCAATATATAATTTAACATTAAAATAATGTTATTTTAGGTTTTATTTATTTATTTTACAAATCCTTAGTGGACCCTCCAAGACTTCTAAAACATTTTATCTTTTTAAATTGATTTACTTGAGAGTGTGACTCACCTCCACATATGAAACCCAATTTTTTAAGAAGGTCGGAAATTGTACTTACTAAATATTGTTTTACACTCCCCTTTTTCAAAAACAAAGAGAAAAAACCATGGTTTGGTTTGTGATTTGGATTAGTTTACTGTGTGGTGACCCAAACCTAAATAATAAAGAATTCTTTCTTCATTACTATATAAACCCTCCCAAGATACCACTTCCTCTTCACTCAAGGACTATATATCCTGACCAAAAACTTCCCTCTATTCACTAGAATCATGCGAAGGTGCTCCAAGATCTCAAATATCCATTTTCAAGCCCCTCCCAAGCCTTTGAAATTACACTTCCATGTAAGAGATTTCATCCTTTCTCATTTTATCCAAAATTCCTTATGTTGTTATACCCTTTTATTTTCAATTACAAATGTTGGGGTATAATTATTATCCTCACACATACTTCCCTATTAAATTTTGAATGATGAGATACCCCATTTCCCTCTCATTAATTCCTTCCATTTACACCTGTTACGATGCCGAAATTCCGTTAGTAATTTCTATCTCCTCGTTTACATTCAAGCAATTATTTTATATTATATATCTAAATTTAGTTCCATATGTTTGTAAATTACGTACCATGTTCCCTTTATTTTACATTTAATGTATGAATGATGAGAGACCACTTTCATTCTCATCAACCCATTTTATGAATTTCTATTTGACGATGTTATGCTGCAGAAATTACACCAAAATTTCCATAACAAAATCATTGTGTAGTGAATACCAAAGTCACTCCTCTATAAAGAGTATTCACCATAATGAACATGTACTTTTTATTTATTACTTAAATTTATGTATTCCACATATCTAATTTTTTTAATGAATTAGTATGTTAATGATTCCATGTTGTATGATCTATGTGGCATATTTTTGCATGAACATAAACGATTATGAAGGGTGTGCCCTAATAGCGCTCCAATGCATTGGGTAATGTATAGTATCATGATGTGTCATGTGAAATGAGTGTTTAATCATGATAATTAATGTTCAACGTGGGTTTACTCATGCCAAATGTTCAATGAGGGTTTACTTATGCTTCATGTGCAACGATCCTTGGCTCATGCTAATATCATGTTAAATGTTGTTCCTACATCTCCATGTTATGATTACCATGATTTATCATGCATTTATGTTAATATTTCACATGTGCTCCATTGATATGACTATTTAATTACATGTACTGTATTCCTCATGTTATTCCATGTTTACTCCATTACCAGGTTTTATAGCTCACCCCATTCTTATTTATGTCCTCAGGTTATCCCATGAAATGTTAAATATGAATGAATGTTTTCATCATGTTAAGTTAGTTTTAAATAAATATGTTGTATTTCATGTTTTATGTTGTTATGTAATGATCTTAATCCCCAAACACACAACAACTCTCTATATTCTATGTTTTATTTAGCGCAATTTCTTGTAATAAATTATGTCTAAGTGTGTAATAAAAATCAGGGTTGTTATACTAGTTACCATTTTTTTTCTTACCACCTTTTGCGATTTCTCATTGTGAGGAGAATTTCTATACAATGTGATGTTATCCTAGTAAGGATAATGGCTTCATGATATATAGATGGAAAAGACCATGTTTGTGGTAGCAGTTGGTTCCTGTGATGGAAGGATGCATGGGGATATGCATGGTGGTGTCATGGATGACACTAGGACTGATGGAATGGGTTAATGTTAGTATTACACATTATTTTGTGTGTCGAAATATACAATCATTTATTTAAAATGAATTATATTTAAATAACGAATGATTAGTTTTCTTATTTCATCATTCCTTTCCCCATTGCATCATGCATTTGGTTTTTCTTGTTTTATTCATTTTTATTGTATCATAAGATTAGTCATAGAGTACTAGAAATTTTGGAGTTATAATAATAATGATAATGAAACTAAATTATTTAACCCATGGGGTCAGTTGTTTAATGGATTGATGATAATGATAACTATTCAAGAACATTTGAAGAGGGTGGATTATTGCTGAAGCACAATGAAATTTTATGGAAATTGATGTAATATATGAAATGTTTACTGAAAATAATTAAATTATATTATATTGAAAATGTTTTTTTTGTATAGGATATCTATTCTGATGTAGTGGTATACAAAAATCCTAGAGGCAATATCTAAAGTTAATTTTAAGGATAGGTTGTTTGAAAATAGTGTGGTTATGAACTATATATATTTCTATGTTTTGTAATTACATAGGCTTTACTACCCATTTCATAAGGGAAAATAAGACCAGTGGACTATAGAGTATGGTTTCCCCAACAACCATATTGGTTAGGAACATATGGATTACTACCCCCTCTTTCTATACTCTCTTCGCCTTGTAGTTTTAGTTTCTAGTTTGAATGGTTCTTAAAATTCCAAAATATGATTATTATGGGTTGATATGGCTTGTGATTATTTGAAACTCATGCATCTATAGATATAATATCCTAAGGATTATTATAGGTATGTTTTTTATGTTCTGTGATGACTTGGGGTATAATACATGACATGAAATCTATGTTAGGTCATTTAAAATACTTGGTTACAATCTTGACATGAAATGTTGATGATGAGTTTATGGGACACATGGGGTGTATGTTATGATATAATTTATTAGGAAGGATTTTATATTTGGAGAGAGATCACTCAGGACATATGTCATCGGGGCCGAATAGAAACCTTGTGGGGAAGTGGTATCAAGGTGCCTTTACATTTTTATATATTGAATATTTTATTATCTCACACATTAGACACATGTAGAGGGATCCATGGAGAGGCTGATATCTTTGTATACCCAATTAGATGATGAGTTAACATCACATTTTTATTCCATGGTATTTAATATGATTTTTTTAACTTTTTCATGAGAGGCTTTAGGTAGGATCCTATTGATTATATTTGTATACTAATTCTATATATATATAATTGTTTTCATGATCAAAGGATATTTTTTAGAGATTGAGTGGGACATTAATAGATCAATGAGTTTTTTAGGAGTAATTTGGACTTCAAGGTCAATACCATGGTTAATGTTTCGGTAATTGAAATTTCATTTGTATTTTTTTAGTTGTACAAAATTACAGGTAAGTGTTGGGATACATTTTATTCTCTTGTGAGTAGAATATTTTTTTTGGTTTTATCTTATCTCCCTGTATTTGGGTTATTATTAGAGGGAAATGTAATTCATCTTTTTGTATGATATAACCCCAATTATTATTACCAACCCATAGATTATTGTAGGGGGGATTCAAGCATAATTATCTCTATTCTCTCATTTCCATGCCAGGAGGGATACCTTTAGGAAAAAGGGGGTCATGAAAATAATTGTGAAGGATTTAGGGAATATATCCTTCAAAGGTTATAGTATGGCTTAACATAAATTCATGTATAATGGTAATATTAAGTGTTTATACTAATTATAGATAACCAATTACTCTAGAGAAAATGGATATAAATCTATAGATATACACCCAAATTTATATAATACAAATTTTAAAAAAGAACCAAAATTTTCTCTCATACCAAATAATATTCCCCCAGACCCACAATTTTAGATCTAGTGTGAACCATACATGCTTTTAATATATCAAAAAAAATACAAAAAACTAATAAGGTAAAAAGTTTAGTGCCATTGAGAACTCTACACATAAAATATTATCATCCTATATTAAATGAAAAATAATCACATCCTTCAATATAGACCACTCTTAAATTATTTATACCCTCTATAATATCTACCATCACCTGTGGATGTAAATAAAAGAAAGGTTAATATAAAAGTGTATCACCACTGGTTTCAAGTAAGTAAACATTTATTTAGGCCTTTTAAGTATCCATAGTATATAGGTGATGTTTGGAAGAGTTTATAAATCTTTTGGATATATTTTTGGGATTTGATGAAAATTAACAGTTGGTAAAAGGTTAGGGAAAACCGTGCAACACCTATAAGAAATTGTGGAAAATGAATTATGGAATAAAGGGAAGGTGAATGAGAGGAAAACCATTTTACCAAACTTTACAAAAGCCTAAAAGAACTATGATATCTTGTAAAATGGTATTTGTCATGGTTGGTGAATGTTTTTTAAACCTTGTGATCCAACCATGCAACGTTTATCATTAAAGAAGTGGTTGATGCATGGTTTGCACATGGTTTGCCTAACCATGTGACTAAACTGTGCACACTTAAAAACAAGATCATAATAAAGTGGATCTATGCCATATTTGTGTTTTAAATCCTTGTTTTTGTTCTTAAAATAGTCCTAAGTTATTATTTTATACTCACAAAAGTTGGAGAACCTCTTCCCATTGTTTCAGAAAAAATACGGAGGCTACTCTTGCTGATTTGAATCCAAATTCCTATAGTAAGTGTTCATTATTTGTTATTCTTGGCCGGATTTATTTGATCTTCTTCTGTATCCCTCACAGTTTCTTATATCTATGATTTTTATTTATATATCTAAGATAATGGGTTCCAAAAATTATTATATTTGGATTTTTTGATGATAGGAAAAGATGAAAGGGAGGAATACAATTTTCGCAAACCATGTAGAAGCCTAAGAGAAACTATGAAATGTTGGACAATGGAATTTGAAATTATTGGTGCATATTTCTCTAAATGTGTGAGCCAAAAATGAGAGGATCAACATTGAGGAAGTGGATAGTTCATGGTTTGCACACGGTTCACCTAACCATGTGATTAAACTGGTCATGGTTAAAAAACTAGATCATAAAAAAGTAGACCTAGTTCGTCTTTGTATTTTAATACCTTATTTTTTTTTAAAAAGGAACTAAATCTATATTATTTACTCACAAATGTTATAGAACCTATCCCCATTGATTTGGAAGCAATCTGGAGGCTTCTATTAGTGATTTGAATCCAAATTCCCATGGTAAATGATTGTTATTTGTTTTTCTTTGTGGTTTTTCTTTGATATTCTTCTCTGCATCTTCTTATTTCTTATATCTATGTCTTTTATTGATATATATATGACATTGGATGAAATATATAATTATATTTGGCTTTTGTGATGATATAAGAAGTGATTTATGTTTAATTTTTAAGGATTAACCCTCATTTCATGCACATTTCTGTGCCATTCTTTATTTTCCTCGTAAAACATTGAGGTAGGTGGCTTAATTATCCACTCCTATATTTTGAAGATGAATTATTAGTTTCCAATTGATTAAATTTAATGAAATTAATTGTGAAATTGGTGTGAAAACATGGTTGAAGTATTTTGTAGTGACGGTTTGTGGATTTTAGTGGAATTGTGAATTGTCGTACAAGATGCTTTATTAAATGGTTTTAAAATGTAGATTTTAAAAATGTTTGTCTGATTTAGATTTCATGAAATTGGATTTCAATAAATGTTATTTTATTGAAATGGTTTTTTATGAATGTTTTCAATAAAAATTTTGTTTTATTGAATTGGTTTTTGCATTGATTTGGTTTTTTGGAGTACACGGTGGTGTGTGTTCAATTGAATTACATGTCTTGGTTGAAATGTGAAATTTTGGTTAGTGACAAAGGTGTAATGGAACATGGGATTTAATTACCTTGTGATGACTTGGTAGATCGATGGGAAACTGCTCATGAGTATGGAACATTCATAACGAAGCCTGCATGTTTCGAAGTATGGATATGTGGATATGTGGTTTGGAATGGGGTATACCAAAAATTGAAAGATGGAATGTTTTTTAGAACACTCTTGGTTTCTTCATGGTAAATGGTTTTAGTTTTGGAAAATATTTTTCTAGATGTAGTTTTGGTTGTGTGTTAAATTTTCTCAAATTTTTTATATAAATTGGTTTATTAAATGTGATAACCCATTCCATCCTAGTGGAATATGCAGGGAAGTCATTGGGGGGGGGATATACTGATTTTATTTTCCTACTTCTTCTTTGGATTATTGGTTCTTTTGCATATGTTGTTTAGTGGGACACATGTAAAGGTAAATTATTACCATTCTCTGGTGGTACTTCACGATTATTGATCATGGAGTTTGAGTTTTGACGATATGTATTTGGATTCATGAGTTTTTTTGTTTGTCTTCTTCTTTATAATTCGGGATCGTAGTCTTTCACTAGGTTACTTGGTTTTAGTTTGATAATATCAATAGTTTTATTGAGTTTTCTTTCTTTGATATCCAGCATAATGTAGTGGTATATTTGATAATAGCATGTTTCGTTGATTGTTTTATTCTTAAAGGGAAAATCATCCCCCACATGTAATGAATCACTTCAGCATTTTTTTCTATCCTTTGGATTATTTGGGAAGTCACTTAAGGCCAAATAGCATCCTCCCACATTCTCATAACAATGAGGAGGGGTAGTATGTTACAAGTGGTATTAGTTTTTTCATTCCAAAAAACCATTTTAAACAAGTTGTATTATCTTGGACCATCATTTGAGGAACTAGGAGTCTATGTTTTGGTTAGTATTTGAGTTGGTATTGGTTGTCATTCTGGGAGTTGAATTCATTCTATTCTATTCCTTGAGTTGGGATCACATAATGGTGTAGGATTGTTGGAACATGAAATGTAAGGAATAAAAAGATGTAGTTAACTTTTATATGATAAACAGCTCATTACTAGGGAGATTGGTACATAAGAGTTTTGGAGACACTTATATGTTTTGGGATCTCATTATCATGGGTGTCGCCAGTGAGAAGATCATGATCCCACTAGGAGTGCATATTCCATTTTGAGTAAAGATTTGGGGAACTGAGTTGAGTTTTAAAAAATATTGAAATTATTTTCAAATAAGGTATTTTGAAAAGAGTATGATTTTGACATTTTGAAAATTTATTTATTTTCAAAAGTAAGTAGAGATGTTTCAAAAAAATACAGATTTTGGAAATCTCTATTGTGATAGTGTAATGTGATGGAATTTGAAATGTTAATCCTTTAGGTAATATAGAGTGAGACTAATTGTGTTTCATATGTGAATAGAAAATTGAAACTAGTAGGCATTGTAGAAACCAACTTGATGAAGATGATGAGAATGTGGTTTCACCTATGCCACATGTGAACCCATAACTAGTTAAAAGTATAGTCCATGATTTTCATGCTATGTATATGGAGAACAAGAGGAATGAGATAATGAATGTGGATCATTTAGTCCAATTCCAGAAGCAGAATTCACCCATCTTCTAGGGTGATTCATAAATATATAAGGCTAAGATGTGGATGAATAGGATGAATCATATCTTCGATTTCATTAGATCACCATTAGATATGAAATTATATATGGAAATATATATGCTTTAGGATCATTCATGCTAGTTGTGGGATTAGAGGTCTAGTATAAATTAGACCACTACATCATATGGGATGATTTTGAAGAATTTTTTAACAAACAATTATATCGTCATATGTTAAGAATTTAAAGAATGATATAATTTTTTATCTTAAAGAAGGAAAATATTTCTTTCCATGAGTATGCTGCTAAATTCATAAATTTTGTAAGATTTTCACCTCAGGTTATTGTTATTGCATCTTTGAAGGAATGCATTTTGAATTGGGGTTGAGATAGAATATTCTCTTAGATATTTTAGTGCTTTGTATTATGGATTATACAGAGATTTTCAATATATAGATGGCAGCTGAAAGGGATATCTTATGATTTGTTGGAGGAGGCAGTGTTTTGATATCCAAAAGAAATGGTGGGAACTCTAATTCTTGGATTAATAAGAAGAGGGAAACATATTTCTAAAGTGGGAGCATCAATGAGAATCCAACTACTGGATCAATAAATCATCCACCAACACCAACGATATTAGATTTATGTTCCCAATGTGTTTCATTCAACTACATGAAGTGATATTGCATGAAACCCCTGAGAGAATTCCATAATTGCACGAAATGGGACATCCTTAGATCTTTTGTTACAGTGCACTGAGGTTCAGTGTTCAAGACACTTCCCAGGTGTCACAGGCATCATATGCTTCGATGGAGAAAGGATAGTATAATCTATCTCATCATTAGAACAAATATAGACATGATGATTTTAAGAATACCATGATTCCTCAAAAAGGGAAATCTCAACAAACATATTAGGAACAAACTACAGTGACGAAGTAGTTCTATGGAGTTGAACAGGTTATTATGGATGATCAGTAAGGAACATCGACCATGAGAGGTACGATTATTTTGAATTCTACCCTTATTTAACTATTGTTTGACATTAGTGTATCCCATTCATTATTTATTCTCATTATGTTCATTTTAGGAGTTTAAAAGTTGAAATGACACCTTCTCTAATGAAAATTCAAACATCTGTGGGCCAAAAAATAATTTCAAGCCTTTGTGTGCAAGAAATATTCTATAAAAATTGATATAGGCAACCCAAGAGGGGATTTATCTATACTTATTATGGATTACTTTAATATAATCATGGGTTTGGATAGGTTGAAAAAATTAAAGGGTCACGTCAGCTGTTATTCTCAAAAGGGCAGTTTTACAATGAAAAAGGCAGAAATCATCTCTTTTGAGGGGACCTAAAATAAAATATTGGTGCATTGGGATTTTTCACACCATAAGTTGGAATTATCTCAAACCATTTTGAGATTTTTTCTTTTGAATTAATGAAAGAGATTGATTATAACATATTTCTAGTAGTTTTAGATCTATTTCCACATGTGTTTTCCAAAAAATTATAAGGGTGTCCACCTATGAAGGAAGTGGATTTTACAACTGATATCCTCCAATGTGCCAGTCCTATATTACTTTTGTCTTATCAGATTGCACAAGGAGAACTAATGGAGGTCAAATTGTAGTAGAAGAGTTGTAATGAAAAGAGTTTATTCGACCTATCACATCTATGTGGGAAACACATGTCTTGTTCATTAAAAGGTGGATGGATCTCTTTGGAGGTGTGTGGATGATCATAAGCTTAACCAAGTCAAAATGAATAACTAGTATCCACTTCCACGCATTGATGAAATTATTGATAAATTTAAAGCATCTCATTGGTTATCTATGATTGAATTATGATCAAGATATCATCAATTATGAGTTTAGAAGGAAGATATTATGAAGACAGCTTTCAGAAGTAGATATGGGCATTATGAGTATATTATTTTACCTTTTGGTCTTACTAAATCACCAATAGTCTTTATGGAATTGATGAATTAGATATTTCAGTGATATCTTAATCCTTCATGGAGGTGGTTTTGGATGAAATGTTGGTGTATTCACGGATAATGGATGATCATGAGAAACACATAGAGACAGTGTTGGGAATCTAGGGGGATCATAATTAGTAATCCAAATTATAAAATTGTGATTTTTTGATACTAAAGGTATGCTTTCATGAAGATACAATTTATAAAAAAGGAGTTTATGGGGATCCAGAAAATATTGAACCTGTTATCTCTTGGGAACCACTAAAGAACATCTTCAAGATACAATGTTTTGTTGGTATGACTGTTTATTACCAATACTTTATTCATGACTTTTCAAAACTAGAATCACCAACTAAATCTTCAAAAAAGAATAATGTTTCATTATAATGGGATAATGAATTCCCTATGTCTTTTTAAAAGCTAAAATTTCTCCTCACATTAGCACCAATAATGATTTTTCCAGAATCAAGACATGAGTATGTGGTGTATTGTGATGCTTTGGGATCCATGATGGGATGTGTTATCATGAAGGGAGATCACGTTGTTGCATATAGCTCAAGTTTGTTGTAGGTTCATGAGAATAACTACCCAACACATGTTTCATAGAAAGAAATTGTTGTTCATGCTTTGTTAATTAGCGTCATTATCTCTTTGGGGATATTTTAATATGTTCACGGATCATAAGAGTTTGAAGCATATTTTATCGAAATGGGATTTGAATATGAGACAAAGAATATGGATAGAGTACCTATAAATGATTATCATTAACTTGATGTATACATTGGGAAAGTTAAATTCAGTGGCCAATACATTATGTAGAAATTCATATTCTCAGTTGTAAAATGAATCTTTAGATGATTGGTAGTTGTTGTCGGTCGTAACTGACATGTAAATTGAATGTAAAGACTGAGGTGAAGTTTCAGTTTCATTTATAGTTTCTTTTATACTTGATTTATAAGATATGGATAAATATATATAGACATATGATTCAGAATGTGTGTCTATGAAGTCAAAACTCAACAGTGGGGAGACCATTTAGGGTTGGAATCTAGATGAGAATTCAGTGTTAAGGTTTTGAAATTAGATAGTTGTAGATAAGGATTTTCAGAAACAACTCTTTTATGCTTACCACCATTCAATATGTGATATTACCCATGGATTAAATAAAATGTATAAGGTATTAAAATCATAGTTATGATCAAATAGAATGAAATGTAAGGTGTCTGAGTATGTTTCGAGATTCTAAACATGTTAGTAGTTTAAGGAAGATCCTCAGTGACTAACATTTATGTTGCAGTAATTACTAATTACTCTTTGGAAGTGGGAACAAATAACTATGGATTTTTTAATAGGTCGTCCAAGTAAGTATTGGAAACACAAAGACATATGAGTGATAGTGATTTCACTAGAAAAGATGGCCCAATTTAACCTTATTCATGAATCTCATACGGTGGAGGACATGTCAAAAATATATTTACAAGAAGTGGAATAGAAGCATGGAATACCTGTTTTGATAGTGTTAGACCGAGATCCAAGATTTTTTGGTCCACATGGCTAAATACCCTGAGAGGGGGGGGGGGTGAATCAGGGTATGACTAATTAAAAATTAAAGCCTGTTATGATCTTGTTTCTCTGTTAAGCCAAACACTCTTCTCTCTCTTTGCTATTTCATAATATAAACAAAAGATAAAGAAAGCACAGGACATAGAAATTTTACTTGGTTCACCGCTAAGGGCAACGTCTAAGGAGCATACGCCGATAGGTTGTCGGTCGTACCCAATTCAACTAAACTTCACTAGATGTGGATTACAAGATTCCGGCTATATCACTTCTATGCCCAGGCTCACTGAATTTACAATGTTTAGGGTCATATCACTACTTTCCCAAGCATCACTCCCTATCTCTCTCTCTATCTCACTGCCGGTGGAGAGGATCACCTACTTCCTCTTTCTTTGCTCACTGCGTCGGAAAGGATCCACTCACAGTTTATATACCTCTAGGTCTCTTAATTTTCATGAAGGAATGAATCTTCCTCTACAAGTAGATGCTCTGTTAAAGCCCAAATTTCACCCGTAGATGAATTTCTATTTGCATCGAAGGTATCGGGAAATCTTCCAGCTTCCACGCAGCCCGAAAATCACTGTTGGAAATAAACCTTACTTGGTGCACAAGTCAATCTTGGAGCGCAAGTATCGGCGTGCAAGTCACAACTGGAATGCAAGTCTACCTCAACCACTTGCCCGACACAAGATTCCTCAACTCAAAACTTGCGTGACTCACTTCCTTTTATGCCCAATCCAATATTAGTGTGCAACTGCCAACAATCAGCCTTCTTCAAATGTGGCATGCAAGACCCACTTGCATGACACACCACCACTTGCGTGACCACCACACCTGCGCTACGGGAGCTCTGATTTCTCAAAGTGTTGAACTCCGGTGAAGAGTGAGGATGGGTGGTCCAGTATTTATATGCAATTTGACCACCCTGCGCAACGGCGCCCAAGTCAACCCTCGGCGCACAAGTCTTGGGGCGCAAGTCTCTTCCCCTGCAAGTCACTTGCGCGACCCACTTCCAAAAATGTGCGAACCACTTTCCATTTCTATATTTTGATCTTCTGATCTTGAAAACCTAGAGGCACGCAAGTTCTCAAGCTCCCAAGGCATCGGCGTGCAAGTCATCTGCATGACACCACCAATACTTGCGCGTCATATCCCTTTTCCATATTTTGATGATCTGATCATGAAAATCATATGGTGCGCATGTTTCCAAGCCTTCATGTACACAGTGCGCAAGTCCCTCTTCCAAAATCAACTTTTCTTCATATGTCGATTTTTAGGCCCAAAAATTTGGCCAACACTGGAAAACAATGCCACCTTGTATCTGTTCTTTTGTTCCGCCTCCAGATCATCCATTCCTTTTGTCGACGTTCTTGAATCAAACATAGATCATTGACCTCACCTCTTGAACTTGACATTACATCATGAAATCATCTTTGTCAACAAATTTATATGTCATTGTTTTTCTTTGTCAACAATCACCACTCAGATATCCACTTTATCAACAAACACAATCACCTCAAAATGCTTCAATGATGCCTTGAGGGATTTTTTCCCAAAAAAGATTTACCTCTCATTTTTGGAAATCATTTAACAATTCCCTTTGGAAAAATAAGATCATTTTTATGATTTATCATCCTTAAATGGATTGGAAATATAAAAGGATGATATAGACATTGGAGGAATTTTTTTTGCCTGAGTAATTTATTTTTGTTGCTCGTGTGAAGAGAACATGCCATTAGTAGAGTTATCATATGAAAATAGTTATCAACCCTTGAAAAAAATGGCTTCATTTGAATAATTATATGATAATCCTTGTCATTTCTCACTTTATTTAATGGAAATAGGTGAGACGTCACATTTTTGGCCGATCCTTGTCTAAGATACAACGTAAATGATTCAATTGAACAGAAAATGGATGGAGATGGATCAGAGTCATCAAAAATCAAATCAACATCATTGTAAATGGCCTCATTCATTTATAGTGAGAGATCTTGTGTTCTTGAGGATCTCTCCAAGGCTTTGAAATCCTCATTTTGGGTAGTAAATCATGTTATCTCCTCAATACATAGGCCATTTTGAGATACTATAATAGGTTGGTGAGGTGGAATATAGTCCAGAATTACCTCCAACACGTAGTGAAGTTAATAATTTTTTCCATGTATCTCTGTTGAAAAAATATCCTCCATATCTTGAACATGTGATTCAATGGAATCACATTGGACAAGAGTCGGATGTGTTGTTGGTACATATCTCGGTGCGAATTATGGATAGGAAAGAGAATGTTTTCCATCAAAAAAATAGATCTAGTAGGTTGTTTTGGAAACAATGTCTAATTCATGAAGAGAATTGGGAATTAGAGAAGGAAGTGAAGGAGAAATGGACAAAACACTTTCAATAAATTGATATTTTTGTAATTTATTCGAATGGAAATGTCAATGTTGGGGAGAATGTTGCACCCCTGGTTTCCAGTAGGTAACTATTTATTTATTTTTTTTAATTATTTAATGCATATATGTGAACTTTGGGAGAGTTTAGAGAACCTATGGTGGGTTATGGGGATTTTATATAGGTGTATGGTTAGTGAATTGTTTGGAAAAAACATACAACACCTATAGGAAACTGTGAACAATGAATTAGGGGCTAAAGGGAAGGCTCACACATGGCGCACGATTTTCCCAAACTATGAAGAATCCTACAAGAAAGAATTATATATTTGATTGTGGGATCTGGAATAGTTGGATCATGGTTTGAAACCCATGTGATCCAATCATTTGAGGTTCATCCTTGTGGTAATTCTAGGTGAACGGTTTTGTGCACAATTTTCCTAACCATGTGTGGTAAAAAAACCGGTTAAAAAAAAGTAGATCTAGGTCGAATTTGTGTTTCAATGACTTGTTTCTTCCCTAAACCATCCATAAATCAAAATATTTTTCTTTAAAATGTTGGATAACCTCTCCATAGATTTGGAATAAATTTGGATGATTATATTGTTGATTGGAAGCCAGATTCTCATGGTAAGTGTTCGTTATTGGTTGATCTTGGTGTTTTTTTAAGATCATATTCTCTATATCTACTGGTTTATATTATCTACATGAAATGAGGATAAATATAAGAATTTTTATGACAAATATGATTATATTCGTCTGTTTCGATTAAATAATAAGAGATCTAAGATGGGATTTCGGGGATTCAACCTAGTTTTGTGGGAAATTTTGTGCCATACATCATTTTCATCATATAACCCAGGGTGGGTAGATTCAATATCGACTCCTATATTTAGAAAATGAACGATTATAATCAATTTTATTAAATATATTGATATTTATTGTGAAATTGGTGTGAAAATAATGGTATAAAACTTATTTAGTGATGGTTTGTGGATTTTTGTGGAATTGTGTACAATTGTGCAAGATACATTGTTAAGATGTTTTATAATGTTGATTTAAAAATTTGATTTTTGGTTTATATTTCTTGATAAAGGGTTTCTGATAAAATATTTGTTCTATTTAAAAGGTTTTTTGTAATTATTTTCAATAGAAATTTAATTTTATTGAAATGATTTTGGAACTAATGTGTTATTCTCATTGAATAGTTTCTGGGAATACTTGGTGGAGTGCTTCCTTATGGAATTATGAAGCCTGGTTGAAATATGACATTTTTCTCCATGCCAAAGGTGTAATGGAATATTCAATTTAATTACCTTTTGAAAACTTGATAGATTTATGAGAAACTAATCATGAGTATGGAACTTGCATAATGAAGAATGCATGTGTATATTTTTGGATACGTAGATATGTGGTTTGGAATGGGGTATGCCAAATTGGATTGATGGAATGGTATTGAAAACATTCTTGTTTGTATCATGGAAAAAGGTTTTAGTTTTGAAAAATATTTTGTTACAAGTAGTTTTGGTTATGTGATAAAATTTTTGAAGTTGTTTTATATAAATTATATTATAAAACATGATTACCATATCTATGCTAGTGTCCTGAGTAGGGAATTCATTGGGGAATCTCTGTTTAGTTTTATTACCCACCCTTTATTTGGAATGTTGGTGCTCTTGTATATGTTGTTTTTTAGGACATAGGTAAAGGGAAAGCATATAAAATCTCTAGTAACACTTCATAATTTTGGATCATTGAGTTGTATTTTGTAGCTATAACTTTGGAGACATTTAGTTTTGTTAGATTGTATTCCATTAGAACCTTTGGTATTGTTGTTTTCCCCTAAGATACTTGGTTTTAGTTTTATAATATCAATGGTTTTATTGATTTGGATTTCTTTGATATCATGCATCATGTAGTGTTTTATTTTGTTACGACATGTTTGGAGGATTGTTTTATTCTTAAAGGCCGAATAACCCCCAAAAGTAATGAATTCATTCAATATTTATTTATAGCCTTTGGAATATTAGGGACGTTTCTTAAGGCCATGTAGGGCCCTCCCGCATTCTCAAGCCAATGTTAAGGGGAAGGATGGTAGAAAAAACCTATTAAGAGGATAATTAAATGTTAATATAAACATCATATTCAACAATAATGTCTAGGGATAATAAATTATAATAGTTGATTATAATATAATAGAAAATAGGGAATAACATAGGAAAATATAATGTTAATGAGGATTACTATGAATTCAGTCAGCATAACATGATATCATGTAGCTGAATATTCATGAATCAAAATCATGACATAAGAATTTATTATAATTTTTTTAATCATGAGTACATTAATGAAATATAAAACATGTCTTCATGAGAATGTTTCATGAACATTTAGAAGACATCACAATGTATTATTCTAGAAACACTCCCTATACACCCTAACAAATAACAATTATCTCATTTCCTTTAGAACATACAAAATATCTCTTGAGATATAATTTCTACCCAATTAAATGGAGGGTGATATAATAATAGTCCCACCCATCACATCATAACATGTACATGTTTATGTGGGTCACTCAAAATAAAAACATATAATTCTCATAAATATCATAACCCATAGAGAAATAAATTGGCTGTTAATCAATTTCATATAGCATAATCATAGTATAAAATATTGAAGAATCATCTATATACTAAATAAAGAAATGAACAGCTTAGAATGTGTTTCAATGAATAGTGTAATCTATGAGTAAGAGTAAAATAATGTTTATAACGATTGGAAGCTTGGGGGGAATCATTTTTAATGAGAACACACGATAATATTCATTCAATAAATAATTAATAATTGGTAACTAATTAAGTAATTACCAAATAATAATAGAAAAATAGTATTATATAGGTCTATATAATTAATTATATGATATATATATATATATGAGTAAATATGATATATAAATAATGATTCAACCAATTAGAAAGATGGAGGGAGATAATTTCCCTCATGAACATTATTGTGTGTATGCCTTAGTCAATAAGAGGATAAAGATAAATCATGTATTTATTCACAATAAAATTTAAATTGGAATATGATATGTTACAGTATTTATATGTATAGTCCAAAAAATGTAAATATACTAGAATATAATATTTTAAGAATAAAGGTGATTGAAAATTCATCTGGAATATTTCTATTTAATGTAATTTTTTGAGATAGGTAGAAAAAACTATAAAATAAATTAATAAAAATATGTTCCCCAATACAAAAGAATAATAATTATATATTATGTATATATAATTTATCATTAATTATTAATGAAATATATTTTATATGATTCAAAATTTAAAAATAATAACATTTGAAATGTTTTTCCATTACATACCTTGTATGGTTGTGCTTCAATAAATAATTCGAAGGATATCTCTAAATACATTTTTATCCGTAAATAAAAATATAAAATGATACATAAATTTATTTCAATGTATTCATTTTGAAAAAAAATTATTAATATAGATAGATAGATTAAAATCCAAAAATTAATTAAAAATAGTGTATGTGAGATTTTCATTTTACATAATTATAATTTATAAACCATGGGTCAATAAAAAAATTTAAGGTACATATAAAAAAGTAAACATGAAGGGTCACCATTATTTGATAAGTTAATAATTTTCAGGTAATATATAGAAGATAATAATCACAATAGAAAGTTAATACATGAAAATAATGAAGTTTTGGAAGAGAAACCCTTTATCAAAATTTCAAAGAGATGTGAAAAATATATTTTAATGGCAATTAATGCATATTTTTGTTCTGTAATACCTATGACCCTACGATAGTAGTTAAACACAATATCTAAAACTATCATGAAATTCACACCATAAATATCCTTGCACATGTGCCTCAGCCCAGTTGGTGAGTTCTCCCTAACTACATCCACGAGACCTAGGTTCAAAACCAAGAGGAGGCATAATTCCTGATATTGTAGCAATAATGTAGTAGGTACTGTAGCACCGCTATGCGGGTATTGTAGCAATAATGTAGCAGTTACTATAACATGTAATATTATGTATTGTAGCAGGTGAAACTATTCACCTTGTGCCTCTGGTTTGGGCTTGGACTCTTTAATACATTCAGGAAACCAAAGCCTTCGGGTAAGTAAGGCTTTCGGGACACCTATACAGCCTTCGGGCCACCTCAAGGCCTTCGGGCCATATGATCAGTGTTGTTCCCCAAGATAGACTCTACATAAAAAGAATAAGCCCTAGAGGAGGATTTAGAAAAGGTGCACTCACCAGAGTAGAACCAATGGAGTTGGAAGAATGAGAGGGTATGAGTATGCCATTTAGACCCGACTGTGCTTTCACGGGAAGCTTATCCCGACAACCATGCGAGGATGAAGAGCTACCATCATGATGCAGATGCTGGGGAGGGGCAGTTCCCTGTAGTTATAGTCTGGTTGAATTCTCTAAGAACTTAGGGTCATGTAATGTCTCATATGCCTATATTCCATGTAATATATAAACCAGAAGGCCTTGTAAATTGTTCCCCCTCATCCCTTGAAAGGGGGATATCAAAATACCAATAAAAATGAAGGCCTTCAGGCCATTCGGGATAAATAGCCTTTATTTTGAGTGTATTTAAAATTTTAATTTGATAATTTTAGAATGTTATTTATAAAAAAGACTTCATTTTAAAATTATTCGTAAAGATAATATCTTTTGATGATTTAACTTACCTTTTTAAATAAAATTGATATCTGAATAGTGAAATATTACATTTTTACTAATATTCTATTTTTATGACATTATTAGAATATAACCATGAATATAAATTTATAAAATCCTTTTCATGAATAAATATTTATTTTATAATTCAAATTACACATTTTAAATTTTCATTGATGTTTACAAACATGCGATTTATATTTTAGAGTTGAATTAATATTTCCTCAAAAAAAATTAATATATTTGTACATTTATTATATTAAAACTAATTGTTATCACTTATATAAATCTAATAAATTGAGTGGATTAAATATTTATAGAACATAAACCTTCACCACTCCATTATTTTTAATTTTTGGATCCCATTGACAATTTTAAATTGTTCACTATTTATAGTAAGTTGAAATATTTACAACAAAACCATTCTAACAACTTATAAAAGGGTCATGTTTCCAACCCTTCAACTCACACCAAAAAAATAATGTTTACTCATAAAAACTCTAAATTTTTCTTCCCCTATGACCCCTTTGTACCACATAATATTCTTTTCACAAGATATTATCCCAATCCCTTCCTTTCCCAGAAGTCCTCTAAGAGAAACCTATTGTTCTCAACATATGTTAAATATGTTTTCTAATATATTTTTTATATCATTAAATTTAAAATTTATTTTTCCTATTTTTATATTTTTATATTATTTCTTTGTTAAAAATAATATATGTATATTTTTGAAATAAACATAAAAAACCTGTTTCATTTTACTTAAATGACATAAAAATATTGATATAAGAATGATATTAAAGGAAAAATATTATTTTTATGATATAATTAATGTTATTTTAAAAAATAGAAAAACTATTAATTATATTATCTACAAATGATTATCATTAGTTTAATAAATTTTAAAAAGCATACTAAGATGATAAAATTTTATTCAAATAATGCAATAGTTCCATATCCATTAATTATTTTTATAATTTCATAAAATTATGATATATAATTGTATTAAAAACTATGTATGATCTTTAATATTTTTGTATATCAATATTAAAAAACATGTCATAATCATTCAGTAAATTAGGGTATGTTCGTGTTTGGGTCTATTTAACCACATACTTGAACAATAACATGAATTTATATCATAAATTACTATGAAAACAATATTAATAGTATACTATAATAAAAATATTTAAAAAATAATTCATGTTTTATTCTATAGATTTTATATCAATATTTAATTCATTATTTCAGAAAGCACCCTCAGATCATCAAGAATCACCGAAACATACTTGTTATCGATTTAATCTTCAAAGATAAGAAATAAAACAATAATTAAATGATTTATAAACACTATATATAATAAAAAATAAAAAATAATAATTTTAATTACCCAGAAATTATGACCTTCATAATATTAAATAATACAACCACCATTATTATAAAACTAGGGAAACGATTAAAACTATAATCACCTGATGGGAAAAAATTGTTGAATTCATATAGAGAGTCACTATTTATATAGATTACACATGAAAATGGATATGTTTAATGTTATTAATTAAGTTATTGAGATAGTTATGTTTTTAATAATATATTTTAAATTATATTCGTGGAAATCGGGATAAGTGGTATGGGTTTTCATTCTAAATTTCCTCTCTTTACTACATGTTTAATAATATTTACCTAATAACCTTTATAAGAATTAAATATATTAGATATGTGAGATTTTATGACTTTATAAATGGTATTTTAAGATCAATTTGAATCCACCTAATTAAAAATGTTAGGATATAATTTTTACCCAATCCATATGTGGGTTTTGTAGTCTCAATTTTCATTTTATGGGACTACTGTTATATTCCCCACCTATTTTTTTGTTCAGTACATAAATTTACTTGGAATAATTTTCTACCTATTTATCCTGATAATATAAGGTATTTAAATGTTTAAATTTTTTATACCACCCTCATATTATTTTGATTTAATAATTTACAAAACCGTTGTAAAACTCTCTCATTTCCATGGGAGGAAATCCATCCTATGTTTTGGAAATGAAAATGTTCATGTAGTTTCCTAGAAATTAAATCCATGTATAGATATTGAAATGTGGAAGTAGTTTTTGTAAAAATTCATCTAGGTGCAAATACCCGATAAAGTGTTAGTTGAGAATTAACTTAATCATCACTGTGATGCATGATTAAATGGCTAAGACTGCACAATTAGCTAGACACTCCTTGGGGATATGCTTTTGAATACTCAGAATCTCTTTATAAACAATGATAATGGATTTCTCAAATCATTTCCATGGACTCATACTATTGAAAAATAATTAAAACAATTGTTATTTTACATGTATAACATAGTATATTGAATTCACCATCACCCATATATTTCTTTGAGAAGGGTACTTTATGTTACTTTACAGACACCCCATAACTTCTATGTTTATTAGGGTATGATATATTAAAAATATGAATTTTTTATTGAATGTTGAAGTATTTTATTTTTTATTTCCAATTATAAGGATATCCATGTTTTATTTAGTAGTAGGTTTTTTATAGAATGGTATTAAAGGTCTTAATTACTCTTATGGTGAATGAATTAGACAAAATCTGTTAATGGTTGGGGCCTGATATTATATAGCCTCTTTGTGTATTGGAAGGTTTTATGAGACAAAATATGTTAGGATTTTGTGTATAAATAATCCTATAATACTATATTGTCTTATGATAAGGATTTGATACTATGTTTTGATGTCTAGGATTATGAATTCCATTAGTATGTGATCAATTGTTATTATTATCCATGTTTTCATTTTTTTATCATGGATATATAATGACCTCTGTTTCATTTGATAATATATTTAGGTTATTTTTTATTCCTTACATATCAATTATACCATGTTTATGTTATGAAACATTCAATTTTGTAGTACTCTTTATAGAGCATCTCACCTGACCATAATATGTTTTTCTTTCCCAGGGAAACATCGAGGAGGGTAATTTAAATTTTTCAAGGGTATGATATACGGAATAATAAATTTCTCAATAAAAATTTCAAATGTGTCATATGATTTTAAATTGAAATTTATTTATGTATATAGTCTTCCAATTCTTATAAACTATTGGATCCTTGAGTAACTCTTGTATTCTATACCTATAATGACATATAACTACTGGCTCTAGGTTTCTGGAGTCAGATATATTATGCTTAAAGAAAAATAGAAAGCAACTAACAAATTTAATGTTTAAATAAGAAGGGAATGAGATGTAATATGATATAATACCATAGAATAAGTGATACATGAAAATGAGTAAAAAGTCAAAAATTTTCCTTTTATTAGGTTCACATTGAAGAATATTTTAGAAATAGAACTTGAGCAAATTGCCTATCCCCCAAAAATAAAAGGGAATATAATCTATTTATATATAGAGGAAAATTATATAAAAACATATAAGAATAATATATAAAAATGAATTATAAATAAAGATATATATATATACATATATATTTATATATATAATAACACAAAATAATTAGGGTGAGAAAAAATATCCCCATACCCCGAGTCTCTTCTCGGCTTATTACGTGTTCCTTGAATTTTGAATTATCAAATTAATTTTTTTAAATAATTTCATCATAAAATATTTCATGTTTATTTCTTTTTTATTGTTCAATTATGATTTTTAATATTTTTTTAATTTTTTCATTTATTTTATTTATCTCATGGATGTTTGTTTCATTGTTCTATTGCCACATCGATATATCAGTAATGGTTAATGTTAATCTCAAATGAATCTATAACATTAGAAGTGTGATTATATGGAGTTTATGTCTTTCTTGAATTACATATGGCTCTAATTATGAAAAATAGTTTCAATTTATCCTAAATTTAATTATTATATATTTTAACATAAAATAGTGTGTTTATTTAGGTGGTTTACAAACCACTATAAACTTAGTTTGTTTTTTTATTTCTTACTCTTTATAGAATATGAATTTATTAAATTTAAAATTAATAGTAAAATGGTTTATTTTAAACATCAATGATAACGTTTGGTGAGTTTTTAGAAACAAAATCCTTATAATAAATTATACTAATAATTAATGGATTTGTGTTTTAAATAAATAACCATTATGTTCAATTTTTATTTTTAGCAACTATATTATAGAATAATAATCATGTTATAATTTACTAATTCAAACCTTAATTATAAAATACATTCATATTAAAACCATAAATAAAATAATTAATGAAGAAAAGAACACATCATCCATGGAGGTGTTGAATCGATTAAATACAGGCAAACATTTAATTTTAAAATTAAATAATTAGAGTATAGTAATGTATATAACAGTAATATAATACCATTTTAATGTAAATATGATACAAATTTCATTATATCATGATGTTTGGAATATATTTCATGGTTTTAGAATAAGAGGAAAACTAAAAATAGATTAGTATATATATTTTTTCCCCATTAATAATAATTCCTCCATTGATATTCTAATAGGGCATTAATAAGTGGACTTTTGAGAAGAAAAGAACCTATAAAAATGGATAAGAGAGTGGGGGAGGGATTTTGGTAGAATGTTTTCAATATATGATTTAAATAACTGGTAATACTCCAAATAAAACAAAATTTTGATTTATAATTATTATCTTTATGGATTCGTATTCATCGTAGTTTTATAATTAATTTTTGGTAATTTTTTCAATCAAGAGAGTAAGTGTTTTTAATTAAAATATATTTCCATATATTACATGGTTTTATTTAAAAGTAAAACTTATTGATTTAATAATATTAATTTCCTAAAATTGAATTCATTTTTTGGGTTTAAAATATTTAGTTTAGATTATGTTGGTATTTTGGGATTTGTCAGAAATGGTCTTTTTGAGTAAATAGTGTAAAATAGCATTTTTAAAAATGTCTTATTACAAATACCATAAAATTTTGACATCGTCAAGATTTAATATTTAATAAAATACATAAAAAAATTTGATCAATAAAATTTGTGGTTTAGGATTAATATAAATAATATAAAACATTATTTTGAATTTTATAACCCATTCTTGAATTTCTGAACTTATGCTATATTTTATTCTTATTAAACAATATTTATGTATTATTTCATTTAATGGTGTGGGTGGATTATTTCATTCAGTTTTGAATTTGTAAAAATGTCATCTAACATTCCTATGTTTAATTTTACGATAAATATATTAATGGTAATCCAATAAATTCATAATTTTAGTTCAAAACCATCATTAAACTAAAAATGGGTATTTTTCTAAAACCATTTTTCTTGTGTTTTTTGTTCTTATATTAAAATAAATTTCTTAAAAATTTATATATTTAATGTAATTAAATATATTCCATATTTATAGTATTTATTTTCAAATTTTTTTAATTCCCCTTTTATTTTTGGTTATATAAATAAATCACAAAGTTAAAAATTTATATTATGTGAATAAATGATAAAATGGGTTAAATATGGTTACACTAGTAAGCAAGGCTTTAAAAATGTATAATATTTTTTTTTAGTGTTTATATCATAAAACAAATTTCCATCAAAATTATGTTTCTTTTGTTTTATTTTCCCCTGAAATAGACATTATATTTGTTTTAAAAATTGAATAATAAAATAGTACCACTCCCCTTATTTATAAATGTGTACATAATAACTTAACTAATTCAGACACATTGAGATCTATGTGTCATCCATGATATGCCCAAATCCCTTCACAACTATCCTCCACTCGTATTAGAAGTCATAGTCTTCACAAAAGTCCCATCCAAGAAGTCTTATGGTGAATGCTGAAAGAAGTAATCCAAGGAGGGGGTATAAGCTTCAAGAAAATTGTTTCTAGTTTATTTCTTATTATAACTCCTTCTAATATGTTATACCCATCCCAAAATAATTTTATTAATATCTTATATATACATAATGTTATTCTATTTTTGGAAAAAACAATTTCTAACAACTTTCCCCTCATATAGGAAATGAAATCATCACTCATGTTTACATATGAACTTACACCTCTGTGAAAAAATGTATTTTATTTTTCATTTATTCCTATGATGGATGGTAATAATGGTGTAATTATTAATATATATTGAAGCTATTATATTATTATCCTTTTTAATGATATTATATTATCTACATTCTTACCATCTCATCCATTGTAAAATTATAATTCTGCTCTTGCATACGTGTGGACCACCCCCACCACGAAGCGATGTGATTATTTTTTTATTTTACTCTCATAGGATTATTTATTAATAAGTATTTACTGAATTAATATGATAGTTATAAGATATTGATAATTCTATAAAGGTGAAATATTTTCTATTTTATTTCCTTTCCATCTCTTTGAAAAATGAAAACGTTGCTTGTGTGTATGTGTAAACTACCTCATCCATGTAACATTGAGATTCATTTTTCAAAAAAACCTCACATAGTTAATATTAATAATATTTTAATCTATTAATATAACAATTAAGAAATTTATAACATTCTAGAACAAATACTCCTTGAAAAATATCAACCTTGATAGACTATTTGAAAATTAAATTCCAAATGACCATATAACTTCTGATATAAAATAAAATGCTTTTGTACCAAAATAAAACACAATAATATATAAAATTAAAGGACTAATCATAATGAAATGAAGATAAATGATGTTCTTTATAAATTAAATAATTAATATACCATTACTTTTCATATTTAAGGTAATGTTTGAATCTAGAATATACTTATGTTATGGTATTTTCCATTAACACATTGTTTTAAATATTTAAAACTCTTTCTATTACACATACATGTTCTTTAAAATAATCTCAAATATTTCCTCTTCATTCACAAAATATTTATAAATGTAATTTTCAGCCCCTTTTTATTTTTTTAATTTCTTTTTAAAAATGAATATTCTTTACATTCTCTATATAACTCATTTTAATTTTCATTAAAAAAGGGAAAAAGAATGTTTTTTAATGTTTACTATATGAAAACACTTTCCATCAATAATTGGTTTTATTTATTATCCAACATACTCTATTAGTTTAAATTGTTTTTCAAATATGATCTTATTCTTACTCTTATAGTTTTTTTCAGTATTATATCTTTTTAAAAGAAAATGAGTGTTCTCATTACTCTTATATGTAAATTGAATGTGTTTTAGGGGATCAAATTATTTTTAAGGGTTTTAAAATAAAAAGTTGAATATTAAAAAAATTTATATCGTGATATGGTAATTATGGATTATAGACTATTATAGGAGAGGCCGATATATCTCCTAATGATGTGGGAACTTGATATTTCTCATGAATATGATTAATCCCAATATAAGTCTTCAATGCACTAGGTAATGATTTAATATTAGAAGGATAAAATAATAGAGATAAATAAGAAGGTAAATCCTATGTAATAAATAGGGAATTAATTATTCTGAAATGGGATAATCATAATTGAACATAGGTTATGAATATGATTCTCTAAGAGGCCTATTTTATTCCTAATAAGGGGTTTTATGATAAATAATTATATTTCATTATGTATGTAAAGTTTATGAACATTTAAAGGATAAAGGATTGTTTTTAAAAGAATGTTTTACATGATTTTTGATGTTCCTCTTGACTCCTTCTTGGTTATCCAATGATTTCTAATGGGTTGAAATTTTTTACTTTTAATAGATGTTTATTTTATCATATGGATATATTTTTATTATTTGGTTAATTTTTTATTTTGAAAATGTATACATTTTCATTTATTCCCATGGTTTTCATTATTATATCAAGATTTATTTAATTTTATATCCATTATTAAGATTTTTGTTTTCATCCCACATTTTAAATTGATTTTCCTTGGATATAAGGATTAATAGAAAATATAGGAAGGACGATCATTAATATATGGGGACTTATCAAAAATGAATTTAACGCATCTTAATTGAAAGAAGAGTGTACTATTGAATATTTTTTTAGAATAAAAAATTTACATTGTGTGTGATTTTACAATTTTTTATTTATTGGCCTTTATAATATTGTAAAAAAATAAACCTAAAATATCTTAAATGTGTAAGAAATTATATAACATATAATAAATATTGTAATTATTGGTTTTTTATGATACATGGTGTTATAGTTGGTATTAGAGAAAAGTTTTAAATAACTTTAATAGTATGAATGATATTAAAATTCACATTAAAGAGATAACAATTTATATTTATATTATCATGACATTGTTTTTTAATAATTATATTATGTTTAATAAAATACATGTTAGTTAAAAAGGGTTTTATGTAATGGAAATAGTATATCTAAAGTTGGAAGGAATCAAAGGAATAATAACCCTCCAAATCCAAAACCTATAATGATTGGAGTAGGTCAGTTAGTGTAAGTGTTTACTTAGCTAATATATGCTATCAATAGTAAAACCCATGAAAGATAACAGTGTGATGCTCCAGAGAGGAACATTTTTATAGAGGAACATGTTTATAGTGGAAAATTCCTTGAATTAAGACCCTATGACTTTCAATGGATCTTTATACACTATGAATAGTTATGGATTTATAAATGAGTTAAAGAATATATTTGATGTTTCTGGATTCACAAGAACATAAAAAGGCATATCTTTCTATTTATCATCATGAAGGTGATGCCAATCGATGGCTATCTGTGGTTATGAATTCAAATGAAAAGGATGATATTGATTCCTTTTATTATATAGTCTTTAAATATTTTTTTAATGATAAGTATTTTCCTTAATTTATTCATCATTAAATAGAAAGTAAATTTCTGCAGTTGAAGAAAAAAAAATATATAATCAATAGAATTTTATGAATTTTTTGTACAATACTATCCAGTACACACTAAGTTTTGTTATGGACCATTAGAATAAAATTTATAGGGTATACATTGGTATGAGACCACTTTTATAAATATATTTTTCCTCTTATAAATTTAATTATTATAAGGAAGTTGTCCAATGTACTGAGAAAAGTAAGATAGAAATTTTCAACACTTATGTACTTCATGAAAACAATGGTAAGAAATGTTATAAGTAGAAGACACTGGAAAAGTAGTCAAATAATAAATCAAGTGGTAATCCACCATATATTCCAAATGTGGTAAAATTAATTTTAAAAAATATTTTAAAGGATCCATAACGTGTTTATAATGTGGAAATATTGGTAATTTGGATCATGATTTCAAGGAAAATAGTTATAATCATACCATTGATGGGAAAATTATATACAACAACTAGTGAGACATTTTAATTACCTAGTTTTGGGCATTATGATAATACAAGTCCAATGTTAGTTACATGAGGTGATAATCATCAAGAATGAAAGAAGAAAGGTTTAATAAACTCTTGTTATAATATTAAGACAAATGTTGGACCCTAAAAAGAAGTGGGGAAATGTATATTGATTATTTACTCAGATTGTACCAATTCCATATTTGATTCAAGATCCAAAAATTCCTCCATTTTTGGAAAATGTTCAAGTAGAATAGAAATACCATATTCTTTCACATATTGTTGAAAAGAAAGAAACTGTTCAAATTATTGATGCACCAGTAGTAAATGAACATATTTATGTATTTTCTAATGATTTCACTAGTGTTTTTCATGATTAGTATATTGTATTTACTATTTATTTAGTGATTTATGCTAATATTATTTCAAAACCCCAATATCGAATGGCTATAATAGAAATTTGGGTATTTTAAAAGTAGTTCCAAGGGTTTCTTAATAAGGGTTTCATTTGTTCTTGAACATCACCTTGGGGTCATCCTACATTGTTTCTTTAAAAGAAATATGATTTTATGATACATTTCATTTAATATAGTGTACTCAATTAGATAATCACTATTGTAAATTTTCTATATTCCAACATATCAATACCCATGATTTATAGAAATCGTGGGTATAGATTTTCAACCCAATACTATAGCCACAATTTTAAAAATCCATTAGTACAGGTTGATATATACAATCATTTTTCCCAAAAACATATGTATAAAACATTATATTTATAGGATCACCCTGGCTCTTCCCCCCATACACCTTGTTAGGTGGATTTGGCATCCTCCCATGTGACATTTCCCCCAGAAGATGATGTTCTTCATCAAATTTTTGATATTTATTAATTTTAATCTTTGAGAGGTATGATTTCATTCCCTCTTATTTATTCTCATGTATTCCACTATATTCATCGGTGTTAGTCACGTTAATATATATACTCGGAGTTAAAATTTGTATTAGTAATTTTTATTGGATATTTTAAAAAATAATTTTTTATCTATAATTTTTTAATATTGTTAATGTGTTTTAAATTACCTAATCATGATTTCCCATTTTATTTTATTTATTTTGTGAGAAAAAGGATTCCCAATGTTTTATTTGATCACTCAACCCTAGTTTTCAATAGCTAGGGATAAGGTTAGTGTACCTTATCTTATAAGAGAACCTAGTTTAACTCTCATGTCTTGGGTCAACAAACTCATTTATTATAGTCATGCCCATTTTAGATTGTAAATGTACATGATATTGGTGATTTTTAAGGCGAGGGATAAAATGGAACTCAAATATTTAAGTTTATAATATAGAATTGAAATAAATAAATATCTTGTCCTTTACCTTTATTCTATATTATCTATGGTATACGTTTTCTGTAGAAGAAAACTATAAATTATTTTATGTAATTAAAATTTTAAATAAAACTAATTGTTTTGTTAATTATATTACTTCATTTTTTCTTAAAACATCAATTTTTTTATATTATTAGTTCATTAAAAATGATTTCAATATTGAATAAGATTTCTCCCAATGGGTTGTGTAAAACATTTTATTGACGAATGTAGAATGCTCTTGATTATAACTAGATAGATGACGGACTCCAACTGGGTACCTAGTATCCCCATTCCTAATTCCTCTTATAAATGAACACTTTTATCATATTGTTTCATTTATTTTACCTCACATTTGGTTTTCCTTAATCCCTCATTTCTCTTGGTCATTATCATATGTGGGGTAAGCTCTTCTTTTGACCATCTTCTCCCCCCCCCCCTTTTATCCATTCTATTTAAGGTGTTCTATGATTGTTCACTTTCACTGATTCATAGTATATCCTATATTTAATTTTTATTTTCTCCCCATATATCTCTTTTTTATATGATTTTTATCATATAAATATCGTTTCTTATATGTATAAATATCCAATTTAATAGAACATTTATGGAGAAATAATTAATTTATTTGATAAAAAATCACTAAAAGACAAGATGCATAATAATATAATTTTTCATATATTAAAAAAATTAATAATATTTATGAAAAATTTAATAATTTATTATTAAAATATAAAAATTAATTAAATATAGTAATTATTTTACCCTTTCTTTACTTTAGTTTTACCTTTAGTTAACTTTGTTTTATCCATACGTAATATTTTATTACCATTACTCATATTTATTTTACACCTACATAACTTTTGTTTTCCCATATATAGGTTTAGTTTACCCTTGCATAGATTTATTTTTAACTTATTTAAGTTTACCCTTACGTAACTTTGTTTCACACTAAATTAACATTAGAATAACTTTACTTAGCTTTAGGTTTCCATAACTTAACTATAGTTCACCCTTAACTACGGTCTACCATTAACTTTCTTTTACCCATTATATACCTTTAGTTTACCATTAATTACCTAAATTTGACCTTACATAGCTTTTTTTACCCTTACCTACCTTTTTATATATTACATAGCATTGTTTTACCCTTTCATAACTTTAGTTTACCCTTAGCGTTCTTTAATTTCCTCAAAACTGAATATTTAATTTTTTTTAATTTGGATATCATTGAAATTATGGTCTTCAATATCTATTAAAATATTACATTATGTCCCTTTAATAGAATGTATAGAATCTATATGTATCAAACTGAACAAACTTCAACCATGTTTCAAGTGATTTTAGAAAATTTTTAAATTTTTTATTTTGACCATGCCTTAGATGGAGGTCTTATAGAGTGTTCATTCAATAATTGTGTTGGAATACCATGGCTAATATAGTAATAAGTTAGCAACCATATAATGATAGGTTTATTAATAAACGATTATGTTTGGTATGACAAATGAGTACCAAGACAATCTTTTACTATTCATGAATGGAAGGAAAGAAATGGTATGAAAAATTTTGTTTTTAATAGGTTTCCACTTGTGAATAATAATGAGAGAGATAATATAATAGTTCAAGAAGATAATTATATAAAAACATATGAGGAAAATACTGAAGATTATGATATTGGGAGATTGAAAAATCTAATGGATTATGCCAAAACGCTTAAATATCAAGAATGTACTTAGATGAATAATTTGGAATTTTTAATGCTATTATATCAGGGAAAAACTAACAAGCTTAATGATTTGAAAGATTTTAATTTTTCAATAGAGAAAGTTTCGATGAAATCTAAAAAGAAAAAATGTTGACATTGAATCCACTTATAATTGGAAAAAGAGAAGTGTATTTTTTGATTCTCAATATTGGTATTCCAATTTGTTACAAAATTGTTTAGAAAAAACTAAATTAATAAAAATATGGGTGAAAAATTGATTTCATTTCATCTAAATATCAAGGGGAAGGAAAATTCCTATCACATTGGGACTTTTTGGATTGGTGTATTCGACTAAAAATGCCTCTTGTGTGTATCGATCTAAACAAATGGAAAGTTACTTTTTATTCATATGTGATGAATCTTTTAGAGAATAATTTTCTACAACATCATTTTTCACATGAATGATACATTTAATAGTTCACATTCCAACAAAAATGATTATTGGGGGACCCGCTACATTTCAAGGGATTTATCATATGGAATGAAATTTTTCCATAATGAAATATTCTGTCCAAAAAAAATCAACCTAAAGATCCATTATGAGAAGTTATCTAGCTCATGAATATATGTATTTTTTTTCAATTTATTTTTCTAATGATAGAATATTATATAACTAGTCAATGGGAAATGAATATGAGATGTATGGAGAAATCGAGCCCTATTTTTCATCTCATCCCCAAATAGGAGGAATTCATAGGTCATATAAATTGGCTACATTAACCTTTAAAGCGAAAAATATGGAACTCTGCAAAATCATATTTAACAATGTATTATTATATGACTATATCAATTATGTAATTTGGATATTTATATGTTCTCTCATAATATTTTATGTCACAGATACCTTGGACATTTATTTCCATTTTATATAGGGAATATAAACAGATTATAAGTTGAGTTCATCGATATTTCCCTTTGAGAAGGATAGAGGTTTTTTATAGATAAGAGATTCTTATTTGGTTAAAATAAATTGTCTAATGATTACTTTAATTTACTTAAAATATAGATATTCATTAAATTATATTATTTATAAATATTTCATGTATTGAGTTCACCTATTGACTCGGTTTTTTAAGAATAAAGACCATCTGATTTTAGTCTTAATTATATTGTTCTTGAATGAAAATAGTTAATAATGAATTGGTATAAATTTGTTACAACTGACTGAGTGGTGAAAATTAGAACACATCATGATGGAATTATGTTAATTTCTACAATGGACTATTATTCCAGCCATCATATAGTCAATCCTGAAATGAAAATGTGTCTTATTATAGACTTGTTGAGAAAATATTGTCATTGGTTTACTACTCTCAAGGTAAAGTAACTATGAAGAAATTAAAATGTTTTGATTCAATGAGGATACATGATACATGTTTTTATTATTGTGGATTTAGAATTATTAACAGGAGTCAATTCCTAACTACCGATGAACCATACATTTTGACATCAATGAAAAACAAGTGTTTTATGTGAAAGATTATGTGAGATCTGATTATAGTGTCATTAATGAAGTAATCCCAAGACATATTTTCCATGATGATGATGATTAAGTTGAATCCATTTTTCCCCCATTGGTGTTGACCAAAATATTTAATTTGATGATTCAAATTTTACTATTGTGAATGTTGATGTTGAGCCTGAAATATTGGTGGGTAATATATAGAAGAAATGATATATGTTCACGGTTCATTTAGATTACCTAAATATGGGTTTCTCAGGTTGGTATTATTGTAATTACTATAATTTAGTTTTGTTTTGGAATGATATGTTTTTCAGTATTGTTAGGTGTTGTTTATTTTAATTAAATTTATTTAAACTTAGAGAAATTGGTTTAAAAGGGGGTTTTAGAAAATATATAACTTGGTTTTAATTTTTTTTAGTAAAAAATGTTTTGAAATTTTCTATTAATAATTTCACATCAAATTTGTATGTAAGGTTTAGAAAAAAATTGGCCAAAAAATTTATATTTCATTCTATTCAAGATTATAAGTAATACTAAATAACTTTTAAGGAAGCAATTAATTGATGTTGATCAATATATGTGTGAGTTTTTTTCCTATGGTTCCTTTAATGATTTTAATAGTTTTACTATTTTTATTATGTATTACATATGATGTCATGTTCATATTCATTATCATAAAAATTTAGGGACATTAAGTAGCACTAGAGTTGACTCTTCCTCATCCTATTAGAATGGGTCCGACTAGGGATGCTCTTAGACCTAAACAGATCACCTATCAAACACATTCCCACCCTAACTGACAGGAGGACACCCCGTCTACCACATGGGACAACCCATATACCACATATTTTAATCCTCCACTTCAGCCTTTAGGGATGTTCTTATCCAAGACTCCCTCATCATCTCATTTATACCCTTCATTCCATACCATTCCTACACTGCCTTTAAAGTTATTTCCACCTTTACAATATCCAAATAATTTGATGTATCCCCATCCATACTACCCATATCCTACGACGTCAATTCCATATCCATTTCTTACTATCCATATAGGATATAATGATTCTATTCCTTCAGAATCAACTCTAGTGCATGAAGATCATGACCGAACATTCATTGGAACATACATATTCTTTATAGGCTACTGATCTAAGATATCCCACAGATCCTTCAGAGCCTATTGGGTAGCATAAATCAGGTTTTTAAGATACATTTGTCAAATTATATCACATATTTGTTTCCTTTTGTATGGTGTCTTAATTCTTATTTTTCACCCTTTTATCTTATTCAGTGGGATCTTTTAGTAGGTGATGTGGGTGATCCCATATACCAAAAGCCTAGAGTATACAAAAATAACAATGGTGTTAAACAATGATGAAAATCATATTATAGTCAAACATGTAAGGAAGTGTAGAAGTTTCTTTTCTACTTTAGCCAAGTACCATGATATCTTTATAGTGGAACCAGTGTTATGAAGACATATCGGTAATGAAATAATAGACCAAGAATGGGTGGGGATATGGGTAAGATTTTTTTTAATTGTTATATATATATTTATATATACTATTATTTTATTTATATAAATTAACATGTTGACTTCAACATTGGTTTAACTTTCCTGATATTTAAGAAGCAAAGGTTTCCTGGATGATGGTCTTTGGAAGTTCTATAAATCATATAAGCATGAGTAATATATCAATTGGAGGAGTAGAGTTGGTTACTATTTAGAGGGTGTACCCATATTCCACATTTATCCATCGGCAAAATATCAAAAAATGATTGAATATTGTAAATCTGATGAGTTTATGTTATTCTAAATATCTAATGGTTTACATATTAAATTTTATTCTAATTAATTGTATGGATTTTCTGTTTGTAGGAAGTTTTAGGAAAACAAAAACAACTAAGATTCATTGAAATATTTTCACACATTGGGGTTCACTACAATGCCTGAGCATGAGAACCGCCTGGTAATTTAATCTGAAATGAAATTACTTCGTTATTTATAATGTTACCTAGTTAGCTTTGCATGCTGAATTTTAATTTTTATTATCATGAATAATTTTCATATAATACAAAATATACCCATATAAAATGGTCTAATGGAATAGATGCCAATTTTCTTATAGGACTAAAGGAAAATTGTTCATCAGTCCTAAAGTCCATTGGCCATTAGGCATAATGGCCAATTTTTATATGTGCCTAATGACTGATTGGACTATAGTCTATTGGGTATTATAATGAATAACAGGGTGTTAATATTATGAAATGAATATAAATCATTAATATTAAATATTATTGAATGTTCATAATGAGTAGATAATGTTATAAAGTGGCTAAAATTAACATTTATATATTAAATTTTAAAAAATGCTTATCCAATGTTTAAATTTATGAAGTTTTTATTCATTTAAAATTTTTTCCCTATTATTATTATTATTATTCAATATTATAAAATAATTATATTTTAGATTTGTGTATACTAATCAATGTCATTTTCTAGAATATTTATTGGGTATCTAATGTTGTGTACCTCGAGAAAAATTATTTTTCTCATGTAGAATGAAAAAGAATAGAAGTTCAATAAATGAAAAAACACAAGAAAACATTGTATATTTTTTATTTATATTTCAAATATTTATAATATATCAGTAATTAAATATCTTTTTATATTTATAACAGTATTCTTTGGAGGTTCTCGATGGTAAATAAGATGAAAAATTAGTTCCAAATGATCATTTGGGTCAGGTATTAGGTGATGATCACTCATGGATAGTCTGATGTAGACCTAGAAAAAACATCACCCCACTAGTTATTGGTTCTCATAGGGCTCATCTCAATCTTCTCAGACCACTAAGTTGAAAAGTGCTCATGAAAATGTAACTGAGGCAAAAAAATAGCTTTACAAGAGCATGAATGAAATATAATGATCCCTGAACACTTCTTAAAATCTATTTTATATATAATACAATCACATCCATTAGAGAATGATAAAATTATTAAAAGATATATAGAATCCATGTGGTCTTTAAATGATGTCCCAAGTGGTTCCAATGAGAATCCTAGTGGCAGTTGAGATAACGATGATGGTGATGATGACGATGATAATGATGTTGCTCCAGATGATGTTATTGGTGATGACGTTGATGTTGATTGTAACGAGGCTGATGATGTTGGAATTGGGGGAGATTTTGATCCCCTACATTTTTGACATAAAAGTGAGGTTACATGTGGAATTTTGTTAGTGAATTAAATTTTTTTGTTTCATGGATTATTTGTGCCTTATATTATTTTAAATGGTTTGAAAAGATATTGGATGAATGATAAATGTAAAATATTTTTCTTTCATTAAATGTATACTTTGTTCATTTTTTATTTAATGGCTTAGGGTTTGGAAGATCTACTAATGATACCAAATGGGGACAGTTACCTATTACCATTTTTGAATGAACCATGGGTATATATATATAGTTCTGGGCAAAGATATACCCATGGTTTGTATTAACCATGGAGTGTGTTGAAATCATCTCAGGATACACCCACAATTTTAACAAAAAACTGTGAGTAGAGCTCTATACCGACGCCTCCCAATTCATGGTTTTTAAAACCATGGTTATAGGATATAGACAATGTTTTAGGGTCTATAACCTTGTTTATAAACTATGGGTATAGGATATGTTTCTAGTAGTTAAATTTGTAAAAGTTTCTACTAACTCAAATCATTTACATGTTTGATTAGATACACAGTGAACAATATTTTTTAAAGATTGATCCCAGTTATTCGTATCACCAGTTGTATTTAAAGGGGAAAAAATATGAGGATGGAAATTCTACAAGAGATATGAACATTGAGAGTTTATGGTTATTCCTTTCATGTTGGAAAATGAACTTCCTAGATATATGGATATAATAAATAGATTTTTATTTGAGTATTTTTAAATTTGTTTTGGTTGTTTTCAATATTTAAATTACTATTTATTCTAAAATTTATGAGGAACACGAGATACATATATTTTTCGCACTTTAAAAGTAACATGTATGTATGGGAAATTTATAAAAAGGGAATTTTGTTCATAATATTTTTCATTCCATAGGAATATTGATTCTAATGAAATCACATCCATTGATCCTGTTAAATCTTATATGGAAGAAGATAATCTAAGACCTGCAAATATTACTGAATATAAAAAATTACATAGATTATAGGGTCAATATTTAATGTTTCTTCAAAACATTTCTCAGTTATCTAGCATACTAACTATGTTAACACAAAATATATTGATTTAAACTAGACAATGGAGTGTGATTAATGTTTTAAGCAATTAAAAATAATATTTTTTAATTATGTAGTTTCATTCATAACAATAATAAATTATTAATTTCATGTTTATAGTGATTACTCATTGAACAACCCTAGTTGTGTAATGATATAAAATGATATGGTAATTGTATATGCTTCACTTTAACTGAAAATCCATGAGAATAATTACCCTATACATGATCTTGATCATGCCACTATGTTTTTCCTTCAAAAAATTCGAAGAATATTTTTATTGGATAAAATGTGAAATATATTCTGACCATAAAATTATAAAGTCTATATTTTATGTTTTTTTTTGAATATGTGAGAGAGAATATGGTTACATCTAATAAGTAATTATGATTGCACGATTTGCTATCATCTAGGTAAAGAAAACAGGTTTTCCAATTCCATGATTCAAAAAGATGATGCATCATAATGTAAGATACATTTGGAACATGATCATTTTTTAATAATTTAATAAATTCTAGCCTTGAAATTATACATGCATTAACTCCTTCTCTTTTGGTTGAATTGTCAGTGTAGTCATATTTGAGAGAAAAAATAATGTATACTCAAAAGGAATATCAAGATGTTTGGAAAGCGTAACTTTTTTCCATAAGGGTATGTTTCCTAAATTTGACATTATCAAAGATAATGTTATGATATTTTGAAAGTGGTTTTATGGTCCCAGTGATTCCTAAATAAGGATGGAATTTTGGAGGGAAGCTTTTACCTTACTATTTTCTATTCAACATGATAGAATTAAGATATATAGATACTTTCATGAATATTATTAGAGGGGTGGAATGAGGATATATATTTCTGATTTTACCATGGAATGATTGAATTGTCAATATGATAAAGTTAAGGGAAACCTACCAAAAGGTATCCTTTAGCCTTCTCGAGTGCCAGTATAGAAATGGGAGAATATATGTATTGATTTAATAGTTGTATTGGTAAATAAATCTCAAGTAAACAATGAAATTTAGTTCATTGTTGAAAAATAGACTTAATCTGTGAATTTTATTCCAATTTGAGATTGTATGTATTTGGATAATATTTCACAAATTTATCAAAGTAGATATCTAGAGTACACAAAGTATGTATCTCTATGTAATCTGATCAAGATCGGAGTTTTTATCCTCAATCAAATAAACTACAAGAGTGAATGATTTAGAAATTATATAATGCTCTTTGAGATTACCCATTGGATTACTATGGAATTTATGATCAACATATTTAATTACATTAATATTCATAGAATAACAGTTTCACTTTTTTATAAAAAAACCTATTGTGGCATTATATGAAAAATGAGGTCAATCTCTATCATGTTAGCATGATGGTGGGGCATGTTAGTTGTTGAAAGTAGAAATGGCAGATAAATTGGTTTATATGGTAAATATGATTCCAAAAAACATGAGGATTGATAAGAGCTAGAATAATAGTTATGTAGATGAAACAAGGAAAGATATCTTATTTTAGGTATATTTTAATATATTTATATATTATCTCTTTGAAAGGTGTCATTAATTTTGTTGAAAATGAAATTTACGTATGAATTTTATTAAACTATAGGAAATATTTAAAATGGTGGGATTAGTTTCTATCTTATTATCATTACTTTCATGTTTATCTATGTTACATGACATATTTCATGTTTCATTTTTAAGAAAATAACACTTTATAATTATCATGTTTTGAGCCATGTGGTAGTAAAGTTGGATGATAATATTTCTTATGAGGAAAAATTGGTTTTCATAGTAGATTGTGGATATACATTTTTTTAAAGAATATGGTGATTTGATAGGTAAAGGTTTTATTGAAGAATCACATTATTGTAAAAGAAACTTGTGAATCAGAAAAATCATGAGGGAAAAATACCCTCAATATTCATGAAATGAAAAAATTTATTAGGATGAAATTTCATAAAGGGGAATAATTTGAAAAAATTGTAATCCTATAAATAAATAATTATTATGATATATAACAAGTCATTAAATGGATTCATATTCATCAGTGTTTTGTAAAAAGTGTAGATACTATTTTCAATTGAAAAAAAATTAACTAAATTATTTATCCATATATTATATGATTTTATTTAAAAGTAAAAGTTATTTATTTTAGAATTAAAATTTTTTATTAAGGGATTTTTTTTATCATATCGAATTTAACATAGGGTGAATTTTTGGATTTTCACAAAATGGTTAATTTTTTAGTGAATAGTGAAAATAACATTTTACCAAAAATCATTAATTTTATTTCGTCATTATGAGGTAAAAACTGAATTATAAATTAATAAATAATTTTTATATAAATAATTCATTTTTTTGTGTAATATAAATCATTTGAAAACAATATTTTTTATCTAGTAATTATTTACTTCTTGGAACATATGTTATATTTTATTCTAATTAAAAACTATTTTTGGATCGTTGAATTTAATTGTGTGGTTTGAAGATTAAATTCATTATTGGGATGCTACAAATTTAGTATATATTTTAATTTTTAATTATAAAATTTTTATAGACCTAAGAATAATTTATATTCTTATTTTTTTCATAAGTTCAGTTTTAAACATAAAACATGTATTTATTTAAAACCATTTTCTTGGATTTTTCACAATTATGTTAAAACCAATTTATTCAATATTTATAAATTGAAACTAATAAAAATTATTCCTTATTTGTAATAATTATTTCAATATTGGGTTATTAGACCACTTTTATTTTTTCCATATAAATAAATTAAGAAGGAATTTTTTTACTTATATTGGTAAAGGATAAAACTGGTTTAAAAGAGTAAAACTAATAAATAAGATGTAAAAAATAATTTTTTTTAAATGTGATTGATTAAGGGGATTTAAAAAATACAGTATCCTATATTACAAATTGGGTTGATTTTTTCCACAATCCAATGAAATAGAATTTACATTATATTAAAATGTTGAATAATTACCAGAGTATGACACCATCACTTACTAAAGGGATTCAGATATCTTCACTTCTTCACACACATTTCAAATTATATCCTAACTAATAATTTCAGAAATATTTTACCAAGAATCCTCCCAATTTAATAATGGACATGTTCTTCTCAAAAACCCATCTTATACAAATTATTGTTTAAGCCAAAGAAGGTTATCCAAAGAGGAGGTATAATCCCTAAGAAAACACATTCAAGTTTATTTCTTATTATAACTCATTATAATATGTTTTAACTAGTATAACATGTTCAAATAAGTATCTAATATTCAATTAAATGTTATTAAATTTCTGGAAAAACTATTTCCTTCCACTTTTCTATCTGATGAAAAATTAAATGATCGCTCAGGTGTATGTATGAACTACTATCGCCATAAAGTGATGTATTGTATTTTCCATCACCACCTCTCAATGATGGTTATAATTAAAGAATATATATATATATATATATATTATTTATTAAACAATTATCATTCTATAAATATATGATATTATTAGCCTTCATACCCTCCCATCTATTGAAAAATGACAATTTCACTTATAGGTACATGTGGACTAGAATCTACACAAAGTGATATGATTGTTTTTTCATTTAATACACACATGTATGGTCATTGGGATGATTAAATTATTTTATATTATATATATAACATACATATCATTATATAAATATTAAAATTTATCTATTTTATTTCTTTTCCATCTCTTAGAAAAATAAAATCATAGCTCATGCGTACATGTAAACTACCACCTCAGTGAAATAACACGATTCATTTTTCCTAACCTCCCAGTTAGTTGGTCTTAAAAGTGAATTTAATAAATATATATAATAATTATGACATGAATAATATTATGAAACCATTTCCCATTGATCAGAGACAACATATAAATTCTATTTTAATAATTAAAGATAAAACAAATTCAAAACATCAGACATAAATTTATCTGAATTTGTAACATAATAAAAATTGATAATAAAGGAATTGAAAGGTTTAATGATAATATAATGAACATTAAAAAGTTATTTAGAAGGTAAATAACTAATAAAATATTATTATTCACTAGTAATAAATCATATGATGTTTGAATAGGCTTAAGGTATGTTATTTTTCTATTAAAACACTATTTTAAACATTGTTGACTCTTTCAATTGTATATCCAGTTCTTTAAAATGTTTCCAAGAATTATCCCTTTATACTGTAAATATTGTAAAATTTAATTTTTAACTCCTTTTATACTTTCTTTAAAAAAAATTTCAAATATTAATCATGTTTACATTCTATGATTGACTCATTTTTTACTTTTTTGTAAAAGTGAGAATAATGTTTTTAATGTTTACTGTACGAAATGACTTTCACACTTTCATTGCCACTATTTTTTACAGTATTCCTACAAAAATTTATTTGTTTTTAAAAGTTTCTTATTTCCTTTCTTATAGGAATGTTTCATTCTTAATATTTTTCAAAAGATAAGGATATTTATCCTAATTCTTATGGGAAAATTGAAAGTTCTTTTCCTATGTGTTCAAATGAGTTTTTCAAGTTTTTCAAGATGAATATAAAATATAATAAATTTTTCCACCATGGTATCATACATTGGAATTATATATGATGATAAAGGACAATGATATTTCTCATTATGATGGGTGATCCCAATATAGTTCTTCAACACATTATGTAATGATCTTGTATTTAAAGGAAAAAATGTGGGATCTAACTATGTAGGTTATTCATGTAGAATTAACCAAGTATTAGTTATTCATACATGTAATAATCACAAGTGAACATGGATTATGAATACCATGATCCAAGATACCTATTTTATGGTTTCAAACAGTTTTATAAAATTGTTTTTATTTCATAAGGTAAGAAATATTTATAATGCATTAAAGTAGAAATTTTGGGTTTTAAAAGAAATCTATTCATGAGTAATCAGGTAATCACTGGGATTTTACCATTTATTATTTTTAGAAATTATATGAATTAATATAGAGATCAGGCATTGAGATGGTGTCTGATTCTGAGGCATGGTTTACCCTCAAGAATTGATTGGAACATATTAAACTTCTTATATCACGTACATTGAGTTTTCCTAAAAAAATAACAATTAAATAGGTCTCTATATCATAAATCTAAGGGAAATATTGAGTTTAGTGTAGTGGATTTACCCTTGGTGTGACATAACTTTTTTCGGCATGTGTCATCTGTAGAAAACGTCCCAGAGGAAGAAACCATAAATAAAATATTTTATATAAAAAAAAGTTATGTGACGCAATGAATTCCCTTTTTATTAAGCAATTGTCATGAATTTGTGGTTGTCACCATAACCCTATAATTCTTATGAGACATGGAGAAATAATTATTTTGAAAAAATGATGATGACTTAATTGACCGACAACTATTGGATTTGACGAATCGAGGATTTGCAATGACGTGACGACCGTTATTGTTCAGTAACCATTCGTATCATGGAAGGGCAGTTGTTTCTCTATGATTTTTCCCTATTATAGAAATCCATTTTGAATGTGGGTCAATCCAAGAACATATTGATTCATGGTTTGATCATTTTTTTGGACTGTATATTAATTGATGTATTATTGAGAGATCAATTTTACTTCATATTGTTTATCCTTCTAATGGAAATGGATTGTGGTCAAAATGAAAAACGGTTGAGGTTCATTGTTCATGGTGTTCATTGTTCTTTTATCCCCTATATACATCATGTTCTTCTCTGTTAAACCACCATGGTGATGGTATGAATTTCCGGGAAGTTACGAACATGATCTGACACCTGGATTAAAGAAAAACTGACAAAAGAGGCTGGATTTGTATAGATTAGGACCCAAGAATCTCGGATCTATGATTTTTTTTTGGAATTTTGGGCATTAGAGGTGGGTCATTAGTCCACTAAATGTACCACTATCATGGGTCTAGTGCACAGTCTTATGAGACATCGAGGTGGTGATAGAAGGTGGTAAAAATGGAGGTGGGGCGGTGTGTGGTGCGTTGGGTGGTTGCGTGGGATCCAGCGGAGGCAAGAGATCAAGGGATGAGGAGGAATGTCATGCAAAGCTACGATATGTGTTGGCAGTATCCACGAAACATGTGGATGAGATGGTCATCATGTGGTGGCACCTGCATGTGCGAGCTTAGTCAGAATAGGGTCAGATTTGGGATGGATCCTTGGTAGCCAGAGTGAGATCAGGCCACAGTTGATCGTGGAAATTGACTGTGATCCATGGTCATTCCAGCTACCACAAGACCACAGTAGCTTGGGTTGCGGTCGAACTTATGGTCGACCGCGATGGCCATGGGGTGGTCGACTGCTGCAGTCTACCACTACGGTCAATGGACTGACCGTGTGGTTGGTCCATGGTCCCAGTGACCCCCTTCTTCTAAAATTTCAAACCTCCCTAGCTTTGAAATGGTACGAATGTTTGATAATATGTCTACAAAATGTGGACCCTAAAATTGAGTTACTTATTTTGTGATAATGTGATGTGCTTTTAGTTTGGACTGGTATAGGTGGAGATTTTTACCTTGGTCCTTTCATTGAGGATTCATTATGGTATTACTTCCACATCACTGTAATGTAATCCCCACTAGAGGTTGAGTCCTAGATAGAGTCATAAATCCATCCTCAGGACCAGAGTGTGATATTCTATGAACCATAGTAGAGTTTTGTGGAATAGAAGTAACCTCTAAGAACATTGATTTTTTCCTCCATCTAGCAGGCCTAATTCATGCGATTAGTGGTATTACCAAGGGTGTTCAGAAGGATCCCCTATATTGGAATTTTATCCATATTAGATTAGTGGTATTACCCCTGGTATTGGGAAGGATCCCCTATCTATGTATTTTAATCGTTCTTTACAAATACGTTATCATTTGGGAAAGGCCAAAATGAGCTAGACCTATTTGTGAGTGTCTCCAATGATATCATGCCTTGAGGAATGAGTTCTCTTGAAATTCATGTGCTTCGATAAGAATCATGTGACTAAAAGATTGTTAAGATGGATCGATGGCATGGTGTTTATCTTGAGAATATATAGTTGTTCTTATTTAATGTAATGTGGACATATACCTGTGTGGATATTATTGTACATTCTATTATAGTGTTTTATTTGTGGTATTCCCTTTGTAATTTCCCAATTGTAGCTTCAAAGTGTCACACTGGGTATTATTATACTCACCCTTACAGAGGATTTTCTAACACATGTTGGGTCTTATGTAGATGATCGAAACATTGATGGTGTTCTAGGTGGATCGAGGCCAGGGGATGCTTCGAGAGACCAGACAAACACTGTGTTTCTACAATTTAGACAACAGTCTTAGTGCCTCCTTTCTTACAGGTTAGACTTGTGGATATAGAAACATTGTGTTGGGATTGTATTGGACCTATTTACATTTTATTACTTTCACTATGTAATCTGGTTGTGGGATATAATTTTTTTCATTCATTTTTTACATAGTGTTTTTACACTTCATCATTTGTAGACCAGAGATGTGTGCATTTGTACAGGTAATTTAGGCTAATTCCTCCCATTTTTGGGATATTCCCTCTCGATTCTAGTCTCCATAAGCGCTCCAATTGGATAATGTATTGGGGGAGTCATGGAACAAGCCCCTATGGGATGAGTTGTGATAGAGGGGATCTATTGAATTTGTTAGTGGTATTATCGATGGTGTTGGGAAGGATCCCATACATTTTTTACTGATCTAGACTAGGTTAGTGGTATTCCCCATAAAGTTGGCTACGATCCCAAATCTATGTATCATAATCTTCCATGAATAATAAATTCTCATATGGGTAGGGACCAAATGATATATAAATCTTTGAGAGTGTATATGATGATATCATGGCTCTAGGAGTGAGTTCTCATGGAATGAGTGTGCTTTGAGCAGAATCATATTGACGATAGTTGGTTAAGACCACTCGATAGAATGCTGTTTCTCTTGAATATATCAAGATTTTATTGTTATATGTTATTTGTAAATATACCTATATGGATCTAATTGTACTTTACTATGTGTTATTTTTTGGGGTTATTTCCTTTTTGTTATTTTGTTTGTGGTTTTGTGGTGTCCTATTGGGTATTTTTTACTCACCCCATCACGAACTTTCCCCACATGTGTCATGTCTTGTGTTGATGATCAAACCTTTGAAGGGGTCTTAGGTGGATAAAGACCATGTAATTCTTAATGACGCTAGACATTCGATGTGTGTTCCTACAGTTTAGAAAACAATTCTAGTACATGTTTTCTAATAGGGTGGACTTGTGGTTACAAATTCATTGTGGGGGAATTGTTTTTCCCTGGTATACTTTCTTGTACTTTCACCGTGTACTCTGGTTGTGGGATATAATAGTTTTTAGGAATTTTTTACACAGTGTCTTTACATTTTAGAATTTTCATCTTGGGTATTTGTGAATGCATACACGTAATTTATGCTAATACCTCCCATTATTAGGATATGACTACTCAGTGCTAGTCACTATCCCCTTGACTATTGGAGGTGGGCATGGGGTAGTCACAACATGGGACCCTCTAGGATGGGTAATGAAAATGCGGTATCATAGTTACAGAGTTTCCTTGGATTGGAAAGGTACTATCATTGGGTTGTTCCCAACATCCCTAGAGTACCAACACCCTTGAAAGCATTAACACAAAGGGGGAATACATTCATGTGAATATAGAAGTGAATGAAGTGATTTTAGAATCTAAGGTAGAGTTTGATGAGTGATCCCATCCTGATGTTACTAGATTAAGGCGTCAAATATGTGGTGTTCTACAATGCATTAGGGACCACACTTGGTTTTTTCCTGATTCAGGGTCATGAAATGATTGTATATGGTTTTTCTAGTAGATACAACAAAATAAAAACAATGTGACCCAAGATATTGTGCTAGTTGTGGTAGTATTTTTGTTTAAGTTGTTTCCATACATCAGAAGGGAAAATTGTTTATCATCTACACTGATCAAAAGTGTCTCAATTATATCTTCTCCCAGAAGGAAATGAACTTGAGATAGAGGTGATGGATTGAGTTCCTCTGGGAAAAGGTTTTTGAGATTTTTTATAACAATGGGAAGGGGAATTTGGTGGCATATGTTGTCAGTTGGAGATCTTGTTTGCAATTGTCAAATGAGGAATCAGATTAGTTTTCCTCATTGTGGATATCCTTTGTGGATGATGATGGATTTGATTACCTCATGTTGATGGATGTCACCCCTCCACTCTTATAGTGAGTCAGGGAGGCACGTCTTGGGGATACCAACTAAGAGACCGTACATGCTCAATTTTCTATAGGGAATGATCTTGATGGATATTCAAATGGTGGAAATCACATCGTTATTTTTGGAGGGCACACAGTTCTACCTTTGGCATTGCAGGACGATGTTTTGAGGGATTCACATACATACCATTTTAATGTACATCGAGGTGTGAACAAGTTTTATATGAAACTACAATGTATGTATTGGTGGTCAAGGATGAAGAAGGGAGTTTGAGATTTTGTTTCTTGATGCCACACTTGTTATAAAGTAATGATAGACCTCCAGGTTCCATTGGGTTAGATGAACCTCTTGAGGTTCCAGAATGGAAGTGTGATGCGATATCAATGGAATATGTGAGGATTTTTCTGCATACATCTAGGGGACACAATTCCAATTGGGTGATCATTGAAAAAATCACCATGTTGGCCCAATTCATACCTATCTGAGAGTAGAGTTCTATAAATATCTTGGCACGCCTCTACATGCAAGAGATAGTTCGAATTCCTGGAGTTCAATCATATATGGGTTTGGATCATGATGATTGATATACATCTCGATTGTGGAAGGGATTACATGATGAATTTGGTACCCAATTGTGCTTGAGCACATCGTTTCACTCACGGAAGGATGACCAGACTAAGAGGACCATTCAGGTTTTGGAGGACACGCTGTATGCGTGCATGTTAGATTTTGGCCTTAGTTGTGAGGGTCACCTACCATTGGTATAGTTTTAAGAAAAAAATAGTTGTATATCCTCTATTGGTATGGAACCATTTGTGGACTTGTATGGATGAACCTGTAGGTCTCCATATTTCTGGACTGACCCATGAGAGTCAGTAGTAATGGGATAAAAGTTGGTGTGAGATACTATTGATAAGGTTCATATAATCTATGAGTGGATGAATATTGTACAGATCCATTAGAAGAATTATACTAACAAGAGACATATTCCTTTGGAGTTTTAGGAAGGAGACCATATGTTCCTTCAAGTCTCACCAGAACATGGATTATGGATATTTGGATGAGGTGGCCAGATATATTAAAGGATCATCAACCGTTATAGATACGGTATAGAGTAGAAAAGGGGCATTTCACTTTGATCTACCACCATAGATAGATTGGGTACATGATGTATTCCATGAGTCACATATAAGGAGTTACAAGCATGACCAATCACACATCATCGACTGGGGCGTTCTGGATATCGAGGATGGAGAAACTTTTTCTATATACATGGTGGAGATCAAGGATTAATAAGAGGGGATCCTTCATGGGTGGTAAATTTATTTTTTGTAGGACTAATTTCAGCATGAGAATCTCCAAGAGTGCACATGGGTGCGGGAGGATCATATTTATTCTCATTACCCTCATCTGTTTGAGTAGCCTTATTTTGGATTTTAGAGACTTAAAGACCCATGGTGGGGAGAATTTGACATCTCATATTTTCCTATATATTAGTTTTATAAATTATATTTATTAATTTTGAGACAAGACATTAATATGGTGTGTGATTCTGAGGCCCGATTTTCACAAAACAACTGTTTTAAAATATTAAACTTTTATTAGCACGCATGGTCAGTTTTCTAGAAAAAGTGGAATAATTCTTAAATAGGAGCCTCTATCAGAAATCTGAGGGCACCTTTGGGTTCAGAGCAATGGATTTACCCTATGTATGACATAAATACTTTCAGTGCGGGTTGTTTATACAAAATTCTAGGGGGACGAAATAATAAATAAAATAATTTTTATTAAAAAAAGTTATTTTATGCAACAGATTCCCATTTTATTATGAATTTTTCAGGAATTTGGGACTATCACCATAACCCTGTAATTCCTATGAGATGTGGAGAAATAACTATCTTGAACAAAAGATGATGTCTTGATTGAACAATGCCCCTAGGATTCAAAAAATTGAAGATCAATGAGGATGCGCGGAAAATTATTCATTAGGGACTGATATGAATCGAGGCAGGGTAGTTTTTTCATTGTGATTATTCCCTATTCTATATTTCCAAGATGAACATTGGTCAATCAAAGAATAGATTGATCTCTGATTTTATCATTGTTTTGGGATGGGATATAAACTATGGGATTATTAAAAGATATATTTTAATTCACCTTTATTTAACATTTTAACAAAAATATATTTAAAATGACATGAAAAAAATACAAGTTCATTCATTAGGGTGTTCTTTGTGCTTTTCTATCCCCTGTTCGTCCTTCTCTTCATCGTTGGATCCCTATATCTATGGTTCGACTTTCCATGTTTTTCCAAACATGATTGGACCCCCAAATTTGGGTAAACCCAACAATAGAGGCCTGATTTGTGTTGATCGGGACACGAGGAGCCCATATCTGTGACTATTTGTAATTCCGTGCTTTAGATATGAATCGGTGGTCAACAAAGGGGACAACCAGCACATGTTCTATATTGAGGTCCAGTGAGGGGAGGCGGAGACGATCGTTAGCGATGGTGAACGAAGGCAGTAGTGGCGTCGGCGGGGTGCATCACAGTGGGTGGATGCTTAGCATCCATCCGAGGCGGTGGATCCAGGGACACAGAGGCGGTAGAACATAGGGACACAGGGTGTAGTGGCTATCGCTATGTAGGATGTGTGGCGAGTATGGTGTCCCACGCGTGAGTGGTATTGGTCATACGCAGTGGGTTGGGTCATACCTGACGTGATCAGAGCAAGATCATTACACAATTGACCATGACCCATGATTTCTCCAACTACCAGTGAACTATGGAAACATGGGGCATGGTCGACCGAGGAATCCATGGTGCATTTTTTACCGTGGTGGCTACAGTGTATTCGACAGTTAGGGTCAATGGACTAACCATGAAGCTGGTCCATGGGTGCAGTGGGACCCCTTATTCTAAAACATAAAATTATAGTAGATTTCAAATTATAAGACAATTTTAGGATACATATATGTAATTGGGACCTTGACTTTGAGATGGTCCTTTTTAGATACTGTGATGAGTTTTATGTTAGGAATAATATTCATTTTGAGTGGTCCCTTGGTCCTTTCCTCGAGGGTTCAATACATTATTACGTCTACATCAGTAGATTGTATTCCCCCTTATAGGTTAAGTCCTAGATGGAGTCATCCATCCATCCTCGATCCAAGATTTCAATCCTCTAACAAACATAGTGGAGGTGTGTGGAGTCGATGTAGCTTCCAAGAGTATGGAATTGTTCCTCCAACTAGTGGGCCACATCAGTGGGGTTAGTGGTATTATGTAGGGTGTTGGACTGGATCCCCTAATTTTCAAATTGATCTAGTTTGGTTTCGTAATATTTTCCAGGTTATTGGGTAGGATCCCTTCTTGGTGAATCATAGTCTTCTATGAACAATATGTTTTCATTTGTGTTGGGCCCAAATAAGCTAGACCTCTTCATGAGTGAATCCGATGATATCATGGATCGAGGAGTGAGTTCTCCCAGATTCACAATTCATTGAGCATAATCATGTGGCTGACAGTTTTTTAAGACCTCCTGATGGAATGGTGTTTCACTTTAGTATAACTGGATGTTATTGTTACATGTGCTATGGAAATACACTACTGTGGTGATGGTTATACTTTTCTATTGTGGTATTTTCATTTTTGTATTTCCTTTGTTGTTTCAGGGTGTCCTATTGGGTATTATTATATTCACCCCTACACAATATTTTCTCGCACGTGTCATATCTTGTGCAGATGATCAACCATTTGATAGAGTCCTAGATAGATCAGGAGCAGTTTATGCTTACTAAGGCCACATAGGTGAGGCGTGTTATAGTGCTTCAAAAAGTAGTCCAAGTACCTCTTTAGTTATATTTTGGACATGTGGTTATAGACTCATTGTGGTGGGTTTGGTTTGGCCCTATTTACTTTCCAATACATTCACTGTGTACTTTGGTTGTGTGATATAGTGGTTCGGATAAACTGTTTACGTGGTGTTTTTATATTTCAACATTTGCATTGTGGAGATGTGTGCATGTGTACTACTACTTTAGGATAATGAATCTCATTTGGGGGATATTCCAACTTGGTGCCAGTCACCAGCCCCTATCCTATTGGAGTCAGGCATGGGGTACTCACGACATGGGCCCCTCTAGGACAAGTCATGACAAATCAAGTTCCTCATGATGGATTCCTGTTTTTCATATGCATTATAATGGAGTTTGGATATTTTTTGAGTGATTTAATTTCTTTTATTTTATTAATTAATTATTATGTGTTTGATAATTGATTATTTATACATGAAATAAATAATATCCATTTTAGAAAATAAATATTTAGATTAAGTTAAATTTATCTTTTAATTAATTATTTATGATAAAAAATTTGATGACTGATACACATTATAGTTGGAATTATATTTTAATAACCATATTAATTTTATGATGACTTCCTTATCTAAATATAATATCTATTTTATGCTAATATGACAACATGAAAATAGAAATTTTTTTAAAAATGAATATAATAGAGAATTGTTATCATTAATTTAGTGTATAACATGTTTTATTTTATTAAAAAAAGTAAATTTCTATATTATTAAAATTTGAGTAAAAAATAAAATGTTAAATGAATTATTTTATAAATTCTAAACTCTTAATTAAGAATTATTGTGGTGAGGAAATATTATATATCCTTTTATTTTATGATGTATATAAAATGTTATATGGTATAATTGTATTTAAATTTGTTTTAATAGTTATAGGTCTTAATTTTATAACTACTAAACATGTATAATACTACTTTAATAATTATATTTAAAGGAGAAAATTACAATTAAAATATAAAAAAAACTATTAAAATGGGTGATATGATTATCAAATAAAATTTTATTTATAAAAAGAGTCATGAATATGATAAAATAGACTTTATAAAACCAATCTAATAATATAAATTTTTAATAGAATTATATTATAATTGAATAAATATTGTGATTTTTTTCAATAACAGAAACCAAAAAGGATATATATATATATATACATTTATTGTATATATCATTAATAAGGAAATATAAAAATACATTTCCCATTTTCATATATAATTTTTTAAGGAAATCATTTGGGGGATTTATTAAGCTTTAAAAGTTCCCTATAATCCTGCATCAGACTCGGGTTCAAATCTAAGTGGGAGTGAATTTTCGTAGGCTAGTGGTGACACAAGCATGACATAGGCTGGTGGTGATGTAGACATGATGAAAGAAGGTTCTGATGTAGGCAGTATAATGCAGGCATGAGGCAGCACTGGCCCTTTATGCTAGTTTATGGGCCTTCGGACCGTTACTAAATAAATAGTGCTTGATGGGTGGGATATCCATGAGAGGATATGACCTACCTTTCTAGCCTTCGTGTGTGGGGTGTGTGCATGTTTAATGTAATGAACCCCAAATCACCAAATATATATAATTTTAAAGGGAAAAATTATTCGTTGTAAATTGATGGCATTATATGACATGAATGACGTGGTTGTGGCATGGTGAAGATGATTACAAGCTTGAATGTGGAGTTAGAAGCATCACTGTTGTGTGAAACCAGTCACTGAAGCATTGCACTATGGTAGTATAGTTCATGTAGTGATTATGTTTCATATTTGAGATAATGAATGGGCATGAATCTCTCGTGGGGTTTTATGTGAATTTTCATCCATTTATTGGATTTGAAATAGTATATATTTTATAATGAGATTTGTTTTCACAGATCATGACAAAACATCCCTCTTCAGAAATTGAGGTGAGAGATAAGGTGATTTAGGTTGATCATTTTTCTTAGATCTGTAATGATGATGATTGGGATTAGGAGAGATGATCGGGGTTCACATGAGGTCTAGTACTCCCCTAGTAGCATGTAATTGATAGGATATGGGTCCCTCATTATATTCTTATAGATTGGTACTCAGAAATATATATGGGGTGTGGGTAATCTGGATTGGGTAAGGGGTGGGTACTCCATTGATCCCCAAAAAGGCACCCACACCGGATACAGTTCAGTGCTCCCATACTTAGTAGGGGAACATATCTTTAGTCCACATATTTTTTCACTCCCTTATCTGAAAAAAACAATTCAATGTTTCATGAGACATCCATTACTGTGAGATACACCACCGACTAGTATTTTTACTTTAGAATGGTTTGGGTATCCTATCATGTACTCTAACATGCAATGGTTTGTTTTTTATCTAGGTAGATTGGATTTTTGGGGTGCTTGAGGAGGTGGATTTACATGTGATGATATACTATTCATGGGTGGGACTTGGATTCCCTAGTATTTGGAATTTATATAATATTTAGTTTTGACTGCATCTTTGTGAATTCATCCATAAGTTGGTTGTCTTTTAACTTCGTGGTTCTAAGATGACTAGACCATTATGTAATCATTTTTTATTTTCATCTACCTTAAAAGGTATGTATATTCCTACCATTTCATTGTAATTTTTCTTACACATGTCATGTATTATGAAGATGATGGAAAATTAGTTGGTGACCTTGGTAGTTCAAGAGATTATTGGTTCTTGAAAGTCATATAAATAGATGAATTTCATCTTTGAAGATAGATAATTATTGATATATCATCAACTCAATTGCTTTAGGTTAGGTTTTAACTGGGTTTATTAGGCTTGTATTTTTCCCCTTTACACGTTATGGTCCATGCCCGTGTTATAATATATAGATCATAGCATTTTTATTTCGAATTAAATATTAAATTTCATTTTGTTATCTATAAAAATTTATCATATACAATGTGGAGATGTATGTTTTTGTAATGGTTGATTAGGCTGAGGCCTCCCCTTATGTGTGATATGACTACTCAGTACTATTCATTAGCCCTTGGCCGATTATAGGATGTATTAGGGTGTCACACTCAGATTACGATTATACATGGTGGGGTCCTCATGGGTTAGGACAGATCATGTCCCAATAACCCAACTTCTGGCCTAAGTTAGAGTGACAAATTTACTGAGGAATTACTCCCCATAGGATAAAAAGTAGTGGAAGGAATAAAATAAAAATATCAGGAGGATATACTCTCATAATAATAATAAAAAGAAAATATAATATAACTAAATCATTATATTACATAAGATTATGAATAAGGAATCACAAGTACTTACTAAAAATCCGTTATAAACATATATTGACATTCCATATCAAATATACCCCATACTAAACAACCATACATAGAGGAAAATGGTCAGCCACCAACTAATCAAGTACAAAAAAGAATATTCCTACCTGAATAGATATGTATAAAAAACCCCTAAGACCCTCCAAATACTTCCCTCCCAAAATCTATCCAACAAATAAATCCTCTAATATGCCCATTACCTCTTTGTGTTTCTTGTATTCTAATTTCCAATTTATTAATTGGGGTTCAAGTTATAGATCAAATCATCCATATTCAAGGATTACCACTCAATTATAGGATTCATATCCTATGGTATCTCTACTCATGAAATAAAATACATAAAAAACCTTTAATGCGGTGTTTAATGAGTGGTATTTATATAATTCTCATTAAATAGCTTCTTGATGAATCCTAATAATCTTAAAAGTGTGTCCCCCTCTATTTTATTAGTTATTTTCACCAATTTAAAGTTTTAGATCTAATAACTCATTTATAATGTAATATTTATTCAATGAAATAGGACAAGTTCACCATTAATGTGATAAAGGATCTCATGCCTTATAAATGTAATGAATATTTGTTTTCAAACAATATATTATTTGACATTAACTTCAAATATAATATTATGTATACTTGGTATGAGTCCAACCAGTTCACATTAGATAAATATTTTATGATAGGACATTAATATGAACAATTCACATTTATTATGTTAATTATATTATAAGTATCAAAATAAAAAAAAGTTATATATTATATTTAAGGATACTTTCACAATCCATTAAAAATCATTTTATATATCCAAAAAAGTAAAATTTATTAATAATATTTAAAGAAAATTGAATTTCATAAGAGAAAAATAAATGTTTTTTAAATAAATATTGCATTATATAACTACTACGAGCCAAATAATATTACTATTTTTAAAGAACAATAAAAAAATATTTCACTATAGATAAATTATAATATTTTTTATTCATTACTTTAATTACCACATAAGGATCAATTTCTTGATTATCATAATGAAATAATTTGATTTTCTAGTAGATTCACTGAATATATATCGTTATTAAAATTTCTTAAGTATTAATCCTTCAATAGACATAAATATTTACCAAAATAAATAATGAATCCAAACTATAATTTATTTGATTATTCATCTACAGATGATACATCATGGATGAGCAAGAATACTTGTGTTTAGTATTTCATTATTGAAAAATCAAAACATTATATCAATAGATTGGTTTTATAAAATTATTTATGGGAGAATGAATAACATCAGTCTAGAATGAATTATCACATACTGGAAGCTCAATGTTTTACCCCATTTATGAATACATGTTCATGATTCATAATTCAAAATGTAATTACCTAAATTATATATTCAAAGATGTAATTTATTAAAGTCATTAAAACAATTTCATGATAGTTAGTGAATGACAAAAGTATTTTATTACCTCACTTTTTTTGTTCTGAATTGTATTTTTAAAATGTTTTCAAGCTATTATGGTAAAAATATGAAGCCTAAATAAAAAAAATATGATTCCATATGAATCAATAATAAGAACTATTTAATGAATTGATAACGATGATTTACTTATTACGGATAAATTATTTATCTTATTATTTAAATTAATTTCTATTGAATAAAAAAAAATTATCTTGATCTTATTTATATATGATATTTTTTATTAGGTCATTATTATTCTACTTGATAATATTTCTAAATTCATTAATTTATGATTCATATTTAACATTAAATTATAAAATGCTAAAATTATTTCCATTAAGGAAATCAGGTTTTAATAAGTTGACCATTATAAAAGTGGACATGCAGTTTACTCAATGATTAACTAAACATGTCAATGGGTAATACATAACCTATAATGACACTTTGAAAGAAAGAAATTTTCAACGATCATAAATTATATATTTTTTCATATTTTAGTGTATTTTTAGTAGATTATAGATCGATTATTATGAATCAATTGATCATATTTTACGTCTTATATCTATTTCTATTTTTTTAAATTTTTACATAATTTTTTTATAATTTATAATTTATCTTACTATTTCACACATGAAGAAAATTTTAATTAAACTTTTCTACCACTGTTAGTTAATATTTTCTATCAATTTTACCCTTATATTTTAAAATTTTAACATTTATGTTTACAAAAATATTTAGTTTTTACATTGATAATTTTGAAGGGATTTAAACATTAAATATTTAGTACTTCAATTGACCCCATTTTGGTGTTTCTGTATCAATAAAAACAATTCTTGTTAGAGTTAAATTTTTTTTTCTGATTTTAATTAGTAATACAGAAAATATTCCAGGAAAATGAATGTTTCTATTTTAAACATTAATATATAAAAAAAATAATTGACATTCTTTCATTTATGAAACCAACTATGATTACTGAAAATATCATATTGAGAAATTAATTATAAATAATGAATTGAATTACTCACTGACACTTTATTAATATTAATGGATTCCAGGAAAATATCCAAGGAATTTTTTCATTAAAAAAATAAATGATTTTTTGCAAAGGAATTTTTGATGGATTTGAATAAATTAGATTTTTTTTCCATTTTTTCTCATTAAATGAATGACGTTATATTCAATGTGAGTTATTAAACGAGCAAGTGGTCTCTAATATTTTATCTATTTTTCAACTATATTATAGACGGTTTAATACATTTTTTTAGAATTCTAATATATTTGGTATGTTCTATAGATGGTTCAAGAATTTTGGAAGAAATGTGGTTTGATGAATGGTAAATTAGAAAACAAATGGTATAGTGTCTTAATAAAGAGTAAATTACTTGTATATCTACTAATTTATTTATGGTTGCAGATATTTCGATTCTCAGTAGAGGGGAGAGTATGTTGGTTAACAAAAAATTATCTATGACGCCCTTATGGGGGCACCCAATATAATTCCATTATATTTTTGAATGATTAATATATATTTCAATGACTTGATGTTCTGAATAAAATGTTCACACATTGAATGTGAGGTGACCCATGAATAATATGCATAAATATTTCTCTATTTTAGACAAATATTTAATAAATTTCACAATAACACATTACCTTGAACCATAAGGGTTTAGTGTATTTGTAGACTAGATAAAAAATCAACTTGTTTCATGAAAAATACTTAACATACCCCACATAGTTATTCTCTAATGTTACCTTTTATATATATATATATCATACTTCAATACTTTCTTCATAACCTATTGAAAATGGAAACATAATAAATGGAGAGCTCATATGCTTATAAATCTTAATCATAATTGATATCAATTAATGATAATATGAAAGTATAAGATAAAAAAGGTCTAAAATCATAATTATGACTTCTGATGTTCTTACACATTTTTTTCATAGATTATAAATAAAGATTCATGGAAAACAGATTTAGCATTACAAAATACTTGAGTCATAATTTTGAGTAATCATCATTAATCAATCATGAGCGGTGATATAATACCATAAGAATAATAACATGTAATTAGAATTATGGAAAATTCATAATCATATAAAAATATTTTCTTTTGGGAAGGATCAATATGAAGAGAATCATCAAAAAGTGGATAATGTCCTCTAATGTATTAGTTTAACTCCCGAATTCATTTTCATCCTTATAATGGGTTTACTCTCCATCACCAATCATATTATATCCTAATATATCAGTCATTATTCAATGAATATTAGGGATTTAATGGACCCACTAATCAAATAATTAATAATATATATATGTGTGTGTGTGTGTGTGTGTGTGTGTGTCTGTGTGTGTGTGTGTGTTCCCTAGTTAATAAAACAATTTATAAATTCATCACAACATAACCATTGGAAATGAAATGTGTTTAAAATTTTTTTAAACATCAGCTAGTTATAAGTGTTTTTGAGAAAGAACATGGATAGTAGACTATATCACTACTAAAACATAAGAATCCTTAAAGGATGTTGACATAGATTAAGGACACATTTAAAAGATTACATGAAAAATTATTCAAAAAGAAAAAAATATCATTGTCTTGAAATAAATTACAATAATATTGAGAAAATTAAATCCATTAAAGATAAAAACGGAATATTTTCAATTAATATAAAATCAAATCATTTTTGTGACGATGGGAGAATCTATATTTTTTAAAAATGTTAAAACAAAAATTCCTTTCATACTTTGGGTAAAAAAATCAAAAAGTGTGAATTTTTTATTACAATAAGTTTATTAATTTTAAAATAATTAAAATAAAGTCAAATAATATTGAAAATGAAATTAAATAATAATTTTATAATAGAAATAATCACTCTAACGTTTTTAATGATCATGGATATGAAATAAATAATTCGTCGACCAATGAGGAATAAAGACAACTTTTCATCAAAACATTTTCATGATAGTTTTATGTTGTAAAGATAATAGAATGAGAAGAAAAACATGAAAATAAAAATAATAAAAATATGAGAATAAAATATATGAGATTTAACAGATTATGAGCATATATTCCCCCTAAAGTATATTTATGTATACAAAATCCAAATTAAAAATAAGATTGTAACATAAAACCTTACCTTAGGTCCATATTTTATCTGTATTTGTTATTAAGTTACTATATAAAAAATCTATATTCATTATAAATCTATAAATGAAACATATTCATAGCTATATTACAATATATCATTCCTTAAAAATGGTAAATTTCCCATTTATAACAATTCATCATTAGGATCAATATTTGGGTAAAAACAATTCTGTTTTCCATAGTTGTTCTAGTTTGATGATTATTATCCTTGAAACTTGATCATGGTTTCATCATAAAAAGAATATTATTCGTGATATAATTATTATATTTTTTAGTATTTAATTTTTTTATAATAATTCATAAAAGGCTGTGATGGAAGAGGAATTTCATATCAGCATGGAGATGATAGTTTGTACGTGCACGTAGGTAATGTTTTCATTTTCCTATAAATGTAAATAGGAAAGGTAAAGAGTAAAATATATTTATAGAATCATAATAATATAATAGTTATAATATATTTTTATTTAATATATATGTATGATAATCCATGTATTTTTTACATGAAAAACAAATCACATGATTCAGTGGAGGTGGTAGTCCACACATACGCACGAACAACATTATCATTTCTCATAGGATGGAAAGAAGGTTTAAAATGTATATAAAATTAACAAGAAAAACATTTAGTGTAGTAATGATACTAATTTAATCATGTTAATATCTTTATAAAATATTTATTTTAGGTTAATAATGTATGAAACTAAAAATTGATTAATAAATACAACTACCTCTTCTTTGGGAAGAATCCTTTCGATTACACCTTACGATGTTAATGGTTGGTATTTTGGGAAGAAAATTAATTATAATAAATGATTAAGGAAGTTATGAATGTATTTAGGTTGGTTTGGGATGATATAAAGTGCTAAATATTTTTGGGAATAAGTGATGATAGGAGGTTCTCTTTTACAAGTGACGGGGGAGGAAAACATATAAATACATAAAAAAAGAAAAATATTGCATGGTCCTGAACATTCCGCAAGGGGGAAATCCAATTACCCCAAATCTTGGAAAAGGATCGAACCGGTCCGCGTACCGGCTCCCAGCAACAGTATGCGGCCGGTTCGGCGAACCGCCCTCCCGCGGACGCTGTCGTTCGTGAAATGGGGGCGGATCACCAATGCGGGCGCGAAGCACTCCCCTCGTTCGGATCACGGGGGTGGGGGGGAGTGCTTAGTGCCCACAGCGAGTCACGGATTGACTGAGTCAGCCGTAAACCGGGTTTTCGGTCTTGGGGCTCCACAAAAGGTGCCGAGTGACCATAGATGCATCTCATTCCCCACTCTATAAAAGGAGACCAAGGGGGGAAGGGAGAGAGGATTCAGACGATTGGGAGGATTCATAGGAGAGATCGATCAGATTTGGGTGGAAGGATTTCGAAAGAAGGCTTAGGATCTCATAAGTTCCAGTTCGCGAACCAGAGATGGTATAAAGCTGGGAACGAACTAACAAGGAACCAAAAACGCATGATAACTTGGTGAACCGTGAACTTAAAATAACAAAGAAGAGAAAATCGTGAACCATGGTCCCTCTGCGGATGTACTCCCCATGGACCAGGGATTTTATGCCTCTTTTCCGATCCGCAGCACCGCGTAGCACCCTTCTATGCGGGTGAAGCCCTGACCGACGAGCCTCCGGCCGGCCCTGGCCGCCGCTGCCAGCATGGAACCCTCCGCGGACCACCTTGGTTCGCAGATCAAACCCAGAGCTGTGAACCACCTTGGTTCGCGGGATTCCCATCAGTCTTCGGACCACCCTGGTTCATGGACAACTTCTCCAACCGTGTAGAACTTCCCTACGCGAAGGGCGCCATCACCCATACCCCTATGTGGCCCGCCAAATTCATCGGAGTTCCCGTTCCCCGAGCCACATAAAATCCTTCCGATCCATTCTGATCCTCCGTGACTCCCTCACTGGCCTATTCATCTGCCCCGAGCTGAGGCCTCCAACAAAGAAACCGGATCTGCGTGGTGTAACCCTCAGGTGCATCAACACACCATTTTGAGTTCATATACGAATGGTAAGAGAGGGATATGGGGTTTCCCCGGCCCTTGAGTAGATTCCGGAAGCATTCCTGGGTTCACATTCCCACAGTAATGTGGAGTATGAGCTCGGGAGTCCACTTTCTTCCCCTCCACTAGTTAGGGCTGGGGTGCTTCTCCCTTTTTTGGAAGGTAGTAAAATACCCATCCGAAGGAAGCCCCCATGAACTTCGGTACTTCCCTCGATAAGAAGAGAAGTGAAGGGCACATGAGCACCTCCTTCCCTCTCCCGCTGCGCTTTATTTCCATGGGCATCCATCCCGGAGTAAGCCCTAACTTTATGTGCCGTTCCATGTGTAAGCCCCACTCTACTTCCCATGGACGCACCTTTCACAATGTAATCGTCTAGTCCCTACTGCCTCTTGTTTCTCACACCGAGCATGACTCATGTGGGCTTAGAGTATGAATCGACCATGACATCCTCTTATGGGCCTCCTCAGAGTGTAAGCCCCAATCCATCACTCTTGGCTCCCTTAGAGCGTAAGCCCCAAGACAATGAGAACTACAAGGACTTTGGTTCCCTACCACAAGGATACATAGGAATCATCCTTGAGGTTCAAGCCAGATCACTAGCGGACCCCCTAGGTCCACCTTTACGTTGGTTCTCCGACACTCCCATTCAAACTACGTAGACTTTGATCCCTGTCTCATAGGCAAGGTATGTAGGAAGCATCCGTATGGTTCAAGCCCAACAACCGGTCAATTCGACCATCTTCACATCGGTTCACCACGCCAATCCCAGCGCCGCCTCAATGAGTCCCGACTCCACGGGGTCATTAATCCAACGAGGGATGGTAATCGTCGGGCATAAATGATTCTGAATCCCTGCGTTCAGTTGACCATTTCCAACCAAGAAAAATCCATGGATACTATGATTGGGTATAATCCAAAGATTCGCGAACATATGAATACGTCTTAAATCTATAAGAGAGTCCCAGAACATGAAATAATTCCCCCCAAAAGGGTGCGATGAGCCCGAATTCCCATCCTCTCGACCAATGTGAGTTCTTAAGCATCGCTGGTCAGACCGTCCGGCAAACGCCGGCCTTTGGAAAGTAGGTCCGCGTGTCATCAGATACAGAACCGTTGGGCATTTCGAGACTGACCTAAAACAAAAATGGTGAACCCGACATGAATCTTTAACCAAGTGTGACATATTTAACCTAATATCACCCTATGCCCCCTTATACTCTCAAAGAGGGGCAATCAAGGTCATTAGTTACGCATGGGATCATGAGATGCTTCTTTGACGGGTTTTCTTTTTATATTTGTTAAAATGTTTTACAGGTACCTTTAGAACTCCCTTCAATCCAATGGCATCACAAAGGAACTCACAAGTGCTTGCTTCCAACAACGCAAGGATCAGACATCCTCACCTACGGAGGACCCCGTCACCCACCCATAATCTTCAACGCTGGGTCTCAGACGCGTTGATTCGAGAGTACCTCCTAAACGGTACTCTCCCAACGGTGGAGGCGGACAGGAACGCCCTCCAATCTGCTAGAACTCAATGTTCGCCTGCCCAGTAGTGGCCAAAAAGGAAGATACAGACATCCCCTGTTGCTGTCTCAAACCGTTTCGGGATTCTATCCCTAGAACGGGAAAATACTTACCTCCCTTATCTTAGGGAGATGGATGGGGTTGATGTTGAGGACTTCATCCCTGCCAAACGGGGGTTCCGCTCCAAGGCCCACGTCAGAAGGTGTAATCGTGGTCATGCAACGACTCAACATCCTCACGCTGAGGAGGATGTGTCCCTAAGGATTCAGGCCCACACTCCCCTAGCTCCGGCCCCTCGGACCGCCCGATGAGGGCGGAAAACGTATAATCGGGGACCGGTCATCACCCTGGTCCCTAAGGAGGAGCTTCTTTGCCAAGCCAGGAGACGTACCACGAACATGAACCTACACATGTTCGCTCCTCCCGATCCCGCCATCCAGATATGGCGGCATCATACGAGCTGGCGTGCTTCCCCGCCGAGCTCCATCAAGCCCGTCGCTCACACAGGATGACACTTACCCGGCAGACCCCTCACCCTTCCCAGGGTCGTGAAGCCCACCGACATGACATGGTGGCGACCCGGTGCCTATAGAACCAGCTCTTGGCAGATGCTTCTGGCATCCGCCATCCTTACATGGTGGCGATCAGCAATGTCCTCCACCCAGATGTGGTGGCAATTAATAGGCAGATACGTCTCCCCACGAACAAAGGCCACCAACTCGATACGGTGGGAAGCCCACAAATGTAGGGCCAGCTCTCCGCGGATGTAAGTAAAGTCCGCCACCCCGATGTGGTAGCAAACAGAGAGATAATCTGAAGTATCCCGATATAGGGGCATATTTGTTCACCTACCCTGACACAGGAGAATTGTCCGTACCCACTGACCACTAGAGGACCGGAGCAGGATATTCCTACTCCGATACCGGAATGGGCCTTCATACAGGTTCCTGCCAAAGATGTCTCTATACATATCCTAACAATGATGGAGGAGTAGGTATCGATCCCAGATCATATCTTGTAGACTTGCAAGAATGTAATTGCATCAGCGAAAATAGCAAGGACTCGGGCCCGTAAGCCCGTCTCCCCAATTGAGGAGACCCCTCGAAGGGACGAGATAGCCACCTCGGAGTAAATCTGCATACCTGCTTCTACCCAGGAGGGTTTCCGGCCATATTCCGTGACGCAAGGGAAATCGTATTGAGCAGCTTCACTCGTTCCAACTGGGGGACTCCCATCCATCACAGTGGATGCTCCAGAGTAGGCATATATCCCTGCTAAAATTCAATATGTTAGTCGGCGTATCCCGACAACATCACGGGACCCAATTAGACAGGGACCCAAAGGTGAAGGCTGTTATCAACAGCAGACGGTCCCCACTACCCATAAGAAAGAACCCCGAATGCGCTGAAGGCAGCCGGAAAATAAAGAGCGGGTTTATGACTCCACTCTGCTGGAATTTGGAGTTCCCAATGCCGCTATGCACACATCGCAGGCTCAAAACCCTACCCACCCATCAACATATTATGGGAGTGACAACAGTAGTTGTGAAGGTCCTCCCTGTAATGTTGCTACCAGTAGCTCTGATGGTCCTCTCTAGAGCACCCATGGGGGATTCCCCCATGGGCATATAACGATCGATCACGAGAGATCCTCTTTTAATGCGAGTCATAGAAACCATCCATGTGACCAGAAGATCAACCAGTAAGAAGGTCCTCTACTTTCTGTGGTCCACCCTGAAGGTCCTCCTCGGGGTACACATTGTAATCACTCTCCATGCAGTGGGACCATAGAGTATGACAGTAGTCCTCGCTATTATAGTCACAACTACTGAGGCCCTCCCTGCAGTGACGTCTCATCACGAAAAGAAGGCCCTCCCCTTGTCGTGGCATTCTTTGAAGATCATACACATGGGTTACATTGCAAAGACACTCCGCACATCCATGCTTCAGATCACGGTGGTAGTCCTCACCACCCTGATAATGGAGGTCCTCCCCGTAGAGACGTCAAGAAACAAGAAGGCCCTCCCCTCATTGTGGTACATTCTGGAGGCCCTCCCCAAGATGTATCACACAGATATGCTCCTTACCGCAGTAGTAATGGTAGTCCTCACCATTTCCATAGCTGTGATGGTAGTCCTCACCACCACAGTTGCCATTGCGAATGTACTCCCCGCATTGGCCCCAAGCAGCAAGAAGGTCCTCCGCTTGCCGCATTGTGTCCTGAAGGTCCTCCCCATGATGCACATCGAACGTCAAGCCATAATGTTCATCCTCACAATGATGGAATTTGTTGCGAAGGCCCTCCCCGTAACGACGCTACGCAGCCAGAAGGTCCTCCCCTTGCTGCGACATGCCTTGGAGGTCCTCCCTAGGGTGTGCAATGTAAAACCCATATATGCAGTGAATCCTCAAGCAGTAATGGTAGTCCTTGCCATTATGGCCGCCATTATGGAGGTCCTCCCCACGATGACATATCATATAGACAGGAAGGTCCTCCCCCTGCCAAATCAATCACAGAAAATCCCTCATAAACCGAGGCACTCAAAAGCTTGGGATCAAGCGTGTTAAATTACCAGTTAGTCTCCAATGACACCCTTCTTAAATCAGAAGATGGTCTAGGGACGCGTTCATCCTCTGAACCACCTCAAAACTGCCCACATGACAATTCAATACCTATAAGTCCAACTTCCTCCGACCACACTATCAGTGAGCGCCTCAGTTGGGCTGACCAGGTAGAGGAATCACTATAAGAGGAGTATGCCGATATTTTTCACTTGAGGAAACGACTGGCCAGGGATGATATACCAGTTATGTTTTGGCCCATGACCACCTCTCAGTTTGACATACCTAGAGAGTTGTCAGAAGAATGCGTGCACGACATCCACCATAATATATGGAAAACCCTCTGCCGACTGAAATCAAGCTTCCTACCCTACAATGGTTATGTAAACCGCATCAAGACAATAAGAGACCTTCTGCGTCACATCGACCTAGAATCCGTTCCTTCGGCATGGTAGCAGCGACTCGAGATGCGTAAAGGAAACATGGAGATAGCCTTCCGCTATGCGCTGAACCATCTGCACCGCCTCATCGGTGATGATCTGATGGGAGTCCATATCAGAGGATGGGGAGAACACGGATCTCTATATTTCACTCCGCTCCCCACCCAGAAGAACCCGTTCAGTATGGTGTATTTCAACGTCATCACGTCAAGACGGAAATCGATTGGTCTCCCTATTAAAGAGAGGTGACACACCCAACAGAGTTGGGCCTTGAGTAAGTCCCAGAAGTGTCAGGCCCGATGGGAACAAGCCATTCAAGAACTGCTGAATCAGGACACTGAGAGAATACAACAGGCCTCTCACCTAAGGGAGGCCAATCAGAGATCTTTTCCTACCTCCCCAGAGGGGATTGATTCATAGAAGAACTCAGCTCCGAAACAGGTTCACCCCCGAATGGGGGCACGCAATATCAGGCAGGTCGCGATAGTTGCAGACACTACCGCCATCCAGCGTCAACCCTAGCCTAGAGGGATGTGGGAATTTTTAACAACATATGCCCTCGTAAGACCAATAAAAACAGGAGGGGACTTGATGTCCAAGGAATGCAACCAACCCCAACCCTCAGAGATGGGGGAATTATTACCCCCTCAATAAAAACCTCCCCCATGAGAGTTAGTAATCTCTCATCTAGGGAGGACAATCATAAGAGGAGGTTTATGTCCTATCCCGTCATTTGAATCTTCATCCCCTACAAGGGGAAGGTGCACTGTAAGGTCACATCAAAGAACTCTCTTTGTTACCCTTTTTCACGAAGTCTGAAGTCAATCCCAGGTCAGGAAAGGGAAGGCTAATAGAAGGTGTGAGAGATCCTATTCCTGTTTGGAAGATGACATCTTTTCCGCCCCATGATATGAATCTATCAACGTCATAGAGGTTGACCCCACGGGTGACTCCATAGATGATGCAAATCAGGATGGGTCAGGAGATGATGGTTCTGGTCAGGCTGTGACTCACAACGAAACTCCATGTGTGCACACCCGAAACAAGAGGGCCGCCCTATATATGGCCATCCTTCCATCGAACCCTCCTCCACCTACCCAGAGAGCTTCCAATAAGGATAAGAATAAATGGTCGGTTACCCTGAACCCACCTCCTTCTCTCGACAAAGATGATCCACTCCCGTTCGAAGAGAGATTTGCTCGATAGGAAGTGGAGATGAAAGAATTGAGGTGGCTTAATGTCGAGCTACTCTAGAGGAAACTCCATATTGAAAGCGCGTCCCAGGAGGAGCCACATCATGCACTCCCAACAAGTGCACCTCAAAGACTAAGGTATGTCCCAGAAAACAAAACATTGTCAGGGCTCCCGTCCAATGAGGTACTCGGCCCGTCCAACTACCTAAACGTAGATTCAGATGAATACAAAGACTTCCCTCCACTCATGAATTCAATTGGAGAGAGTACGCCTGAACCCTCTGAAGGTGCCACAAATGGCAGACGCACCCCTGGTGCCGGCCAATCCGGACCCTTAGGCAATGCCTCGGGCAACGCCTGCTCAGGACCGGACCCAGTAGGATGTAAACTAAGGTCTCACCAACACCATCGTGGCACTAACAGCTTGATTGGAAGCGATGGAAGGTCGACGCGCTCCGATACAGCTAGAGCAGAAACCCTACCCAGATTCGGTGACCAACACACCACCTCCACCCAATTTTGGAAGCCCTATATTCCCTATTTTCAATGGGTCAGTAAATCCAGAACAACATTTGATGCACTACGAGTCTTATTGCGACCCTATGATTGGGACTCCAGAACAACAAGAAGCAGTAAAACACAGATGCTTAGTATGGACCATGCAAGGATCTGCCTTCGTCTGGTATATGATTCTGCTAGCTGAGTCAATAATAAGCTGCGAGGACCTTCGGTAGAAGTTCCTGTTCCACTTCAGCTCAACGTTGCCTAAAACAACGGTCAATAACCTTATGAACTGAAAGCATAGGGAGAACGAGAGGGTCATAGATTTCATCTTCAGATGGAAAGGTCTGACCTATTCCCTGAAGAGGACAATGCCTCAAGATGAGATGCTATCCATATGCATCGATAATCATCGAGATGAGCTACGAACACCGCTCATACCAGTAGAGTGCACCATTGGCTTCCGCCATCTCTTGGCCATTGCCCAGAGAATTGAGGACTCCCTGCAGCAGACCAACTCGAAGTCACGAATAGCCTCGCAGGATCCTGGAAAAAGATCTTCTAGAGCTGAAGCATCTGTTGGCACACTCAATCCGGCCCCCGTACCCGTTCCACCGCTCAAGCCCCCACCAATTTGTCAAGGGTATCCTGCATATCAGCGGTCGCCTCCGCCTAAACGGGACGATAAGAGAGGGGCGAAGCGGAACCAGTTTGAGGAACGAAGGAAAAAATTATACTCATTCCGAGATGATCAAGTCCGCGGGTACATTATTTCTTCCATGAATTGAAACTTTCTCCGCCTCCCAGAGCCATGGAAACTTGAAAAAGTCGGCCACGATGATAGACCAGATTACTACCCCTAACATCTAATGCTATGGTACAATATCTGAGAGTGCTTCGTATTCAAGGACCTCCTGCAAAGGATGGTAGACTCCGGACAGGTCGAGTTAGGACCACCCCCTGCACATGTTGCATGTATCTCTACCACCGATTCCGACAAAGAGGAGTGGTGGAAAAAAGTCACTAGCAAGCAGGGGAAGAAATTCGATGACTGGATGACTCGGAAGACTATCAACCAAGCCCACGACATACTCTGAGCTGAGCTATGACAGCTAGTGTTTCGGCCAGCAGCCCCTGACGCCGTGTAGCCGACAACATCGGCCTCACAACCCAACTTGAGCCAGTCATCCGGGCGTAATCAAAGAAGGAAGAAACAATTGCAAGAGGAGCATTCCGCAACGGGGCCAAAGTTATTCCCGACCCTGGTAGATTATGTGCACTCAAATTTGGCACCACGGGCACCGACCCACCAAACGGCACCATCAGAGACAACCGAACGGGTTGACTTGTTAGAGGATGAAGAGCCAATATTTGGTTCTATTAAAGTCATCCATATCATGGAATCGTCCCCTTATGAAGGGTACATTTATGAATCCAAGTTTCCTACATGAGGAACCGGGAGGAGGAATCGTAGAGGTAGGGGATACCAGAGGACACGTAGCCGTGGCTAAAACCAAACCAACGGTTGGACCCCAGCCCAAACCATTAATATTGTGAAAACCCACGGGAGAGCCCTTCAACGGACTTAGTAGGATAAAGATTGCCCCTCCACCTCCACAAGCAGACACTCTAGACCTATTGTTCTGCGATACCCACCAAAGGAGAAAGTGTCTAGCCGCATTGTGTGCACAAACAGACCGGTCGGGACAAGTCCTAAAAACGTGGTAACACCATTGACATCTGACCCCGCAGCTGGTCCCTCCTCATCAAATGCTCCAGCCCCCAACGCACCCGCTAAGACTCTCCCGCCAACGGAGAAGCGTTGGCCGCTGGAGCCGAAATATGATATCCTTAAGCAGGTGGCATCGGTACTAGCCAAGCTGTAAATCCTTGATGCCCTGAGTCTGTCAATAGACCTCAGGGAGGCTCTTATAGAAGCTTTGATCAGCCCCCAGGAGTTTCAAGCCAATGTAGCTGCCACTGAGATTTACCGAACGGAGACTGGCCCAGCTGAATGCAATGCAGTGATTTCCTTCACCAGTCAGGATGAGGATGCCATCATGAAAGGACACATCATACCACTATATGTGTCCAGCACACTGAATGCTATTGAGATCAAGAAAGTCTTTGTAGACAATGGCTCTGGAGTTAACCTCCTTCCCCTACAGACACTCTGTATGTTGGGCTATAGTGAGGAAGATCTAATCCCTTCAGCCACAACTCTGTTGGGTTACAACAAGAGCGAGCAGAAGCCAATGGGGAAAATTAAGCTAAAGACCCATTTTGGTGACCTGGTAGCCTACACGGAATTCATGGTGGTCCGGCAGAGCACAACCTTCAATGCCATGCTGGGAAAGCCGTGGCTCTATAAACACATGGTCGTTCCTTCATCCTACCACCAATGTATCATGTACTGCGTCAATGGACAAAGTGGAACGCTTCACACTGACAAAGCCCCCTTCAAGCTCTCCGAGTCACATTACATTGAAGCTGGGTTCTATGAGAAAAAGAAAACGAATCCTTTGGTCGATGATTTCGACTGGATCCCCGCTCCAAATGGCCTATAAATGGTTCCTGATGACCCCCACAGGCAACTTAACCAAGATTATGTCATGCCCATCAACCATGTTGAGAGTAGGAATTCAACTACCGACACGCACTTAGATGTCCTCATGACTTCAACCATAACGACTGAGCAAGACAATTTGGGAACGTCCACTAACCCTCAATCTGGGGACAAAAACTCAAGTAAGGACGCCCACGATACCTCGACTTAGGACTCCCAAAAGCCCAGGTGAGGAGTTTTCTCCTCATCAGATCAATGGGATGAGGATTTGGGAGAAGAGGACGGGGGAGATCTCAGGGATGCACCTCCTGCATTTGAGGAAGGTATATCCACCACTTTGGCCAAGCTCAGGGAAATAAACCTGTGTACCAAAGAAGATCTGAGGCCCACTCTCATTAGTGCAACCATGTCTCCCGAAGAGCACGAGGTATATTCCGCCTTCTTAAGGCAACATCGAGACGTGTTTTCCTGGAATCACACAAAAATGTCGGGACTCTGGTCCTCTGGACCCCAATGATATCCGGCAAGAAACCTCCAAATCTGGATCCCAAGTGGGATGGACCATACGTTGTACACAAGGTCTACTCCAATGGAGCATATACCCTGATCTCCAAGGATGGAAAATTCACCACGACTCCTAAAAAATAGATATTTCTGAAGAAGTATTGCGCATGATAACTAACGGTATATGCCTCGTCTGAGCTGCATGAAATTAAACTGACAAGCACCCAACGGTCCAAACTCTATGACCCTAAACTAAGAGTATCTTGTCCTTACCACACGACGTTAAACTGAACGGATAATAAAAGTTAAGAATGCTCCCTTTCCCCCGTATATGGACCAGACTTACACGGGGTGTATTTTTGCGTCCTCACCGCACGACGTTAAACTTCATGGACCGTGTCCTCACCGCATGACATTAAATTGTACGAATTTCAGAGAACTATGTGTGGCTTGATTCCTGCCCTCACATGATACGTAGCGATGCCAGGATCTCTTATCCCGGACCAGCCACTCCTGAATGAAAATAATGTTAAAAATTACCCTTCCCACATTTACGGAAAAAAACATGCACAAGGTGTATCGTCTTTCATAGAACTAAGTAAGGCTTGATTCATGCCCTCGCAGGATATGTAGTGATGCCAGAATCCCACACCCTAGCCCAACTACCTTGAAAAAAATTCCCCTTCCCCCGTTTATAGACCAGACTTGCACGAGGTGTATTCTTCGTCCATACCGCATGACGTTAAACTGCATAGAAGTCGTCCTCACTGCACGATGTTAAACTACGCAGACCCCCCTTTCCTATCACGTCGGGTCACCTTCGTCCTCACCGCATGAAGTTAAACTGCATGGAATTCATCCTCACCGCATGACGTTAAACTGCACGGACATCGACATCACCCACCCAAGATATACGGCGAAAGGGGAAAGGAATACTCCTGCACATCTGGATGCATCCTCTTCATACACAAGACTCCACAACCCAGATAATTGTGTATCTTCATAACCATCCATGGCCATCGGAAGCGGAAAGTCATCGACCTGTGGACACCTTTGCATGACTATGCATACCATGCCCTCAGTGGATCTCCATATTGATACCCCCTGGCTCATCTACCAAAGGCAATATTTCCTCGGGCAATGCTCTTCCTAGCTCCGTAGGCCTACCGGCCTCAAAGCCCCCATATCATATCTCCCGATCCAAAAATTTACAGAGCATTGGTTTACAAGTTCATTCCCCTTTTCACATCCAAATGTTTCCAGGGTACCCCTACCCAGTTGGCCTATTTACCCGACCATGGTTCATGTGACAACCTGCATCAAAGAACATCAAGCCCGGACTAGGATACTTTGGCTCAATAGACAACTACAGTGAAGATGTTTCTTATATGCTCAGACACCATTATCCCCACATACTGAACTCTGTACTGTGAGCAATCTCTGGTTTTCATAATCATTCATGGCCATCGGAAGCGGAAAGTCATCGACCCGGGGACAACTTTGCATGACTATGAATACCATGCCCTCAGCGGCTCTGCATATTGATGGCCCCTAGACCGTCTACCAAAGGAAATATTTCCTCAGGCGACACTCTTCCTAGCTCTGTATGCTTACCGGCCTCAGAGCCCCCGCCACCACACCTCCAGATCTGGGAAAACTCAAAGTTACAGTTTACGACCTTCATCCCCCACCTTGTTCCAAGTATATCAGAGAATGTTGACCCAGTTATCCTTTGAGTGACTGCAGCAATAGTCACCCAACGGTCCGATCTCTATGACCGCTAAAGTAGGAGTACCTCGTCCTGACCGCACGATGTTAAACTTCATGGAGTGAAGTTACACCCACCATGCACAAAATAAATCAGCATAGGGAGCTCTTTAATCCTTAACAACAACCAGGGATGAGTATGGCCGACATGTTCAGACATTTCCTTCCCCGATGACAGACTTCATGGCCCGTATAATTGAGGATCTTCATAACCATTCACGGCCATCTAAAGTGGAAAGTCATCGACCCGGGGACACCTTTGCATGACTATGCATACCATGCCCTCAGTGGCTCTTCATATCGATAGCCCATGGATCATCTACCAAAGGCAAGATTTCCTCAGGTGAAACTCTTCCTAGCTCTGTACTCCTACCGGCCCCAGAGCCTCTATGTCATCTCTCCTGATCCAAGAATCCCCAGAACCATGATTTACACCATCAAACCCCCTCCACGTCTTGGACATTCTAGGATACTCGGACCCAGGTACATTCTAATCAAGAGATGCCATTTTAACTATATCATTTCCGCATGATGTTAAATGGAACCGAACACATCTTGGTCGCTTGGCGCAAGGCTACAAAGACCAAGAATTAAACATCCAGGGGAATGCCTCCAAGAGAAGGAATTTTCACTTGTTTAATAATACTCTTCGTATTTACGTCATGATGTTAAACTACACAACATTGGATAAGGAAAGAAAAATTCCCCTCATCCTCGCTGTAAGACATTAAACTGTACAACATCCTTTAATAATGCTCATCATCTTTACCGTATGACACTAAACTGCACGGTCAAACCCCCCACGGGTTCAGTATGGAACGAAGGCTTTTCTCTATCCTTCAATGCACGGGTCAGACCTGTACAAGCCACCGTCTCACCCCCGTGTGAGGAGGGATTACTTCACCCATTCTCGGGAAGTGTACTCTTGATGTTTCTCCTGTATCCAGGCACCCTCTCATCATAAACCATACTCTGTACTCAGAAAAAACAAACTCTCATAAGACACCCCTAGTGGTCCCAAATCTCAACTTCCCTAAATTTACTTGGCTATCGGGGGAATACAATCATTGACCGAAGGACACATTTTCATGACTATGCATATCATGCCCTCAGCGGCTCTGCATATTGATCACCCCTGGCATATCTACCAATGGAAAGATTTCCTTAGGCAGTGCTTCCCTCCATATGACTTTTGGCCTCTAAGCCCCCATATTTATCCTAGGATTCAGAAACTCTCTGAGTTACAGTTTACCAACCTCTTTTAAAATCCTTCCTGAATACGGCGGATCGTCTTTGACGAGATTACTAAGAACCAGGAGAAGCCATTCCATTCTATATGATCTCCCAGCCGCATGAAATTAAACTGCGCCAAGCCCCAACCGTCCTTTATGCTAGATAAATGCATATGACATGACCATTGCTTCCACACTCATGATTGATATAGATGTTCTCAAAACCTTTCAGACTACACTTACCCATTCCAAGCCACCCCCTGGTGGTTTTCATAATTCTCCATGCCACCCATGGTGGTTTCCATAAACCGGACATTCATGAATTCATATGGCCATCAGAAATAGAGAGTCATTGACTTAAGGACTCAATTGCATGACTATACATACCATACCCTCAGTAGCTCTGCATATTTATCACCCCTGGCCTATCTACCAAAGGAAATATTTCCTTAGGCGATGCTCCTCCTACCTCTGTACGCTGATGTGGCTCCCATGCCTTGAGACCTTCCCTGCATGTCATTAAAATTTAAACATGTTCCCCCCATGTGCATCTGAAGAGTATTGAGACATCTTTTAATCATCTAAACCCCATTGGGGCCCTTGCCCCAGCATACTTGGTCAAAGTTGTTCGACCTAAAACATCAGTAATGATTGTCTTGACAACGGGACTTTAAACCGCTCAAAAGAAGAGGCACAAAGCCTGTTAGGACGAAAACCCAAAATGGGTGACCTAAGAAAATGTCGGGCCATACCCGCTAGGTCCACACTAAATGGGCCCAAGCAAAATTAGGGAATTAACAAGAAATGTCAAAACGTTTGTGGCACTTTTCTACAAAACCCTAGCAATATGAAAACTGTGCTCGCTGAGTCCTTTAGCTCAGGAAAAATTTAGAGCATTGTTCAATCACTCATCGATTTTCAGGACCACTCTACATCCGAATAACCTCCTCTTCGTTCTAATCAGACCCCAGTCTGATGGGGGGCATTTGTAGGGTCCTAATAATTCCGCAAGGGGGAAATCCAATTACCCCATATCTTGGAAAAGGACCGAACCGGTCCGCATACCGGCTCCCAGAAATAGTACGTCCCCGGTTCGGTGAACCGCCCTCCCGTGGACGCTATCATTCGCGATATGAGGGTGGAGCGCCTATGCGGGTGCGAAGCACTCCCCTTGTCCGGATCGCAGGGGGTAGAAGTGCTCAGTTGCCACCGCAAGTTGCAGATTGATCGAGTCAACCGTAAACCGGGTTTTCGGTCATGGGCCTCTGCAAAAGGTGCCGCGTGACCACAAATACATCTCTTTTTCCACTCTATAAAATGAGACCGAGGGGGGAAGGGAGAGAGGATTCAGACGATTGGGAGGATTCGAAGGAGAGATCGATCAGATTCAGGTGGAAGGATTTTGAAAGAAGGCTTAGGATCTCGTAAGATCCAGTTTGTGAACCAGAGTAGGTGTGAACCTGGGAATGAAGTAATAAGGAACCAAAAGCGTATGATAACATGGTGAATCGAGAACATAAAATAACAAAGAATAGAAAATTGTGAACCATAGTCCCTCCGCGGATGTACTCTCCATGGACCAGAGAGTTTTTGACTCTTTTCTGATCCACTGCACCGCGTAGCACCCTTCAATGCGGGCGAAGCCCGGACCGACGAGCCTCCGGCCGGAGCCACCCCTGGCCACCACTGCCTGCATGGAACCCTCCGTGGACCACCTTGGTTCATGGATTGAACCTGGAGCCGCGAATCACCTTGGTTTGTGGGATTCCCATCAGTCCATGGACCACCCTGGTTCACAGATGGCTTCTCCAACCGTATAACACTTCCCTACGCAAAGGGAGCCATCACCCATACCCATCTGTGGCCTGCCAAATTCTTAGGAGTGCCCGTTCCCTGAGCCACATAAAATCCTTCCGATCCGGCCTGATCCTCCATGACTCCATCACTGGCCTATTCATCGGCCCCAAGCAGAGGCCTCCACCAGACCCACCAGATCTGCATGGTGTAACCCCAGGCGCATCAGCGCACCATTTTGAGTTCACATACCCCCGATAAGCGAGGTAGAAGGGGTTTCCCCATCACATGAGCATATTCCTAAAGCATTCCTGGGTTCACATTCCCACGTTAATGTGGAGTCTGAGCTCAAGAGTCCCCTTTCTGCCCCTCCACTTGTTGGGGCTGGGGTGCTTCTCCATTCTTTGGAAGGTAGTAAAATACCCATCAAAAGGAATCCCCCAAGCACTTTGGTACTTCCCCAGGGAACAATAGAGGTGATGGGCACAAGAGAACCTCTTTCCCTCTCCCGCTGCACTTTTTTTCCATGGTCATCCATCCCGGAGTAAGCCCCGACATTATGGGCCGCTCCATGCTTAAGCCCTAATCCATTTCTCACAGACGCACCTTTCATGACGTGATCGTCTGGTCCCTGCCACCTCTTGTTTCTCCCACAGAGTATGACTCACGTGGGCTTAGAGTACGAATCGACCATGACATCCTCTTATGGGCCTCCTTAGAGTGTAATCCCCAATCCATCACTTTGGGCTGGCTCAGAGCGTAATTCCCATGCCAATGAGAATTATGAGGACTTTGATTCCCTACCACAGGGATACATAGGAATCCTCTATGAGGTTCAAGCCTGATCTCCAGCAGACCCCCTGGGTCCACCGTCATGTAGGTTCTCCGACGCTCACATTCGAACAACGTGGAATTTGATCTCTGTATCCTATGTAGGGTACCTAAGAAGCCTCTGTAAGGTTCAATCCCAACAACCGGTCCATCCGACCATCTTCACATCAGTTCACCGCACCAATCCCAACGCCGCCTCAATGAGTCCAGACTCCATGGGGTCATTAATCCAAGGAGGGATGGTAAACCTCGGACATAAATGATTATGAATCCCTGCATTTAGTTGACCATTTCCGACCAGGAAAAATCCATGGATATAATGCTTGGGTATAAATGAAAGATTCGCAAACATATGAATACGTGTTAAATCTATAAGATAGTCCCGAAATAGGAAATAATTCCCTCCAGAAGGGTGCGATGAGCCCGAATTCCCATCTTCTCGACCAATGTGAGTTCTTAAGCATCGCTGGTTAGATCGTCTGATGAACGCCTGCCTTTGGAAAGGAGTTCTGCGGGTCATCACATACGGAACCATTGGGTGTTTCGAGACCGACCCGAAACAAATATAATAAAGTAATATTGAATTGAATGTGGAACCAAGTGAAAAAATAGAATATAAGATATGTTAAGGACTAAATATCTTCAAGAAAAAATAACTAATAACTGATTGAGTGATATTTTAAATATTATCTTTTAGTTTATCCCCCTCATTAACCCATTTTAACCTTAATCATGGTAACAAAATTTTTACCATAAATACTATTGAATAAGAAAAAAAATTGAAATATTTAATAAAATTAGAATTTTTTTACATATATTGAAATAAATTTAACAAATTTAATTTCAGTAATTAATCTAAATTAATTTGAGTATAAGTGTGAAATTTTCATGAAAATGGTTTTTAGAAAAAACAGCATTTGAAGAAAAAATACAATTTTTTCTCTATATATTCCAAGTAATAACAATTAAATTAATGATAAAATTTTGATTTAGTATATTATATAAATATTTATCTAAAATAATTCATCAATTAATTTAATTTATTAAATCACATTTCATGCATAAGAACTGTTTTTCAGAAAAAAAAAACATCTTTTTGTACCCCCAAATACTGTTATATTAATTTCTATATAATTTATAATCCATTAATTAATTTTATACATGTGTAAAAAAATTTAAATGATTAATTGACTGAATTAATCATCAAATACTACATATATGAGGAATCAATGATCAGAAAAATATCAAAATAGTTATGTAGGTTCAATAATATTCCAAAAGTGAATTTTATATTTTTTTTGACAATTATATTTCCTTTAAATAAAATATAATGATATTCATTTCGTACTATTTGATAATTATTAAAAAAATTAATAATTTTGTTCCTCATAATGTATTGAACACATTTATTTATTAAAGAAAAACATATTCTAAAATATTGGAGTGTTACATTCTACCCCCTTATAAACATTTCACACTTGAAATTCTATCAAACCATTAAAAACCAAGGAATCCTATTACTCATCACTTCCCCAAGTTCCCATTATGATGTTGGACCATTATTTATTTTAAGATGGAACAATATAAGAGGGGGTGAATAGTTGGTTTAAAAAAATTTGTTTTTATCCCTCAAGGTGTTTCATTTAAAATAATTTAAACTAATTCAATTCAAAATACCTCTTCATGTATTAAAACATCAATTGGATAGGGCCTTGGTTTCAGTTTTAAAAGTATCATAATTAGGTTGAATATGATAATGTAATATGTAGGATTTAAATGAAATTATTCATATTCATGTTTGAAATGATTTAAATAGTACAAATATGTAATATATCGTAATCACTATGGTTATGCTGATCAGTGTAAAGAAATAAAATGATTCATTCATAAAGAATATTGAATCATATTGGGTAATTGAAAACATCATAATTATGGAAATCATAGTCACAATGTAACTAATAGAAAATGAATATAAAAAACAATTGAGTTACTATTATAATTCAGTGGAAATGTAGAAGATTACTATTATTTTACCCAAAATAAAATGGTATCCAATAATATTGGATAAGGTTCCCTTTATTTATACATTCAATAATTTATGTCTTAGACACACCAAGGCAATCCATCGATATAATGATTGGATTTTGTATTTCTATCATCATAATCCCTCGATCATGAAGGTGATCAATGCCATTATTTTCTTGTGTCAGAATCCCTCAATCCGCAAAAGATAAGCGTTTCTATCTTCCTATCCACATAAGCCCTAGATCTTGATCTCCAATGATCATTTCTGCACTAGGAAAAGAAGAACTCTTGAGAGTAAAAAGTATCTAAATAGAGCAGTTTACAACATGACTTTAGAGTCTTTCGCACAAAGTAAGATTTTGAAAGGGCTCTCAAATTCGTCAAAAGTTCTGAAGAACCTCAACATTGATCTCGTCAAATGATCTGGTATTTATAGGCCAATTTCCCAATGGTCATCATGGATTCTAATGGTCAGATTTTCTCCTAAATATTTAGAGGTACTTGGACACCTGACACTCCAACGATCATCTTATAACTAAAAAAATAACATCATTTTATAATACATCTTGAAAAATAATATATGAAATCATTTTGATTAAAATGTTTGCATTTTGATATGATATTTTTTTCAAGATATGATAAAATGGTTCTGAAAAGAATTTATCTCTTTCAAAAAAAATAATGTCAACAAAAAATGAGAATGATGATTTCAGTTAAGACATTGAATATGATTTATCTTGTCTATGTGATACTAAAATGTGTGAATGATAGAAATAATAATTTCTATATCTGAAGAAAATATTTTTCAGTTTGTATGATGTAAATCATATCTAGGTTTATAATGATAGTCATTTAAAATTGTAAAACTTATGGGTATTATTATTTTCATATTTTTGTGCAAAATTTGTAATTATAAAATATAAAACAAAAATCATGATATAATAAAACAACATAAGAATTTATTTGAAAAGATAGTTATTTATTTCCAAATAAAAAAAATAATAGTTAAATCAAAAGAAGAATTTTGACAAAAAAATATCTCCCTTTTTGGAAAGAAAAAACCACAAGATAAAAAAAATAGAGGATTAAAAAAGAAAATAGTTTTCATATTGAGAAAGGAAAAATTATACTTATCTCTATTTGAGTTTTAGACACTTTTTAATGGTATTTGAAAATGACTTACAACCTACCTAGAATAAGAAAATTCCTTAAGTATCATATTCTAGAAAAAAATAATTCACCTTACTAAATGTATTCCCCTTTTGTAATTATCATTCTCCCATTTTATCTTTTTATGAGAATTTCTCCCCCTTTCGAACACATTCTCCACCTATATGAAACACTCACTCCCTTTGTGATTCTCAAAAAAGAATAGGTAATATCTTCTAATACCTAAACAATTTACTGAATAAAACATACAAAAAACTAAAGTATTTGATCCTCTATAAAAAGTGAAAGAAATTTCATTAGAAAATGTAAAACATTCGATCAAAATAAATGTTGGTGACAAATAATTTCATTTAGTGTTTCAAAAATAACTACTACAAGAGTTCAAAAAAGATTCATTTATTTTTATTTTTCTTAACATTATCCTTCTTCATGCAGTATAATACAACATTTTTCATTTTCTTGAATTATTTCATCCTCCAGCACCTTATCATGAGACTCCTTTTGTGCACAAAACCCTTCTTTCTGATTTGAAAACAATTGATCTTGGTTACGAATAAATTATTCATGGGTTCTCATCATCTCTTCCATAGTAAAAATTGTTTCTTCGTGAGACTGTTTTACTTATTCTTGAACTTCAATTCTATCGATATGTGTGTTTATTTTATTATTCACCTTAGTAATATCATCCTTAAAAAATAATATATTTTCAACCATAGATTTAATTTCATTTAGATTCTTTTCAATCAATTGGAATTCTTCGAGCTAGCTTTTATCAAACCCTCTAACAACTTTTAATTTCTAAGTAGTATCACTTTCGAACTTGTTGAAGGTAATGTAGAGTAAATTCCTGATACTTATGATATCTTCTATTGAGTATTAATATTATTTGATACTTTCCATTCATTTATGATACCACTTCACAACTTTATAAGAATCCATCCTGTGTTCCTTGGTGTTTTCTTTCAATATTTTGAAATCAATGTCAAATTTCATCAATCTTTTTATTTGAATCTTGGTAGAGTATGATCTTTTGTTTTGATTATCTGCAACAAAGTGAATCTTCCCATAGATTCTTGGTTAGTATGGAATTTCCCTTTCAATTATTCTATATGCTTGAACAACATACTTGTCTCTCTTTAATGAGATAATATGATCAGAACTGTTGTTTTCCCTATAAGTTGGAAGTTATACCGAATGAATTCCATCATTATCATCGTCATGTAAATCCTGATTCTAATTTTTATCTAATTTATTCTATTCTTATTTATCTGAGATATGAATTATTTTATGACCCTAATTTATATGTGTATCCTATTTTGAGGAAGATATTACCGGTGATGGTGTCTTGTAAGATGTGGCCTCTAAATATCTAACAAGATTTTTCCATAGATGTTTTGGATTGGTGATTCTTATCCTTGAAACATGATCATGGTTTCATCATATATAGAATACAATTCATGATATAATTATTATATTTTTTAGTATTTAATTTTATTTATAATAATTCATAAAAGGCTATGATGGAAGAGGAATTTCATATCAGCATGGAGATGATAGTTTGTACATATACGCAAGTAATGTTTTCATTTTCCCATAAATGTAAAGAGGAGAAGATAAACAGTAAAATATATTTATAGAATCATAATAATATAATATATGTAATATATTTTCACTTAATATATATTTATGATAATCCATGTCTTTTTGACATGAAAAACAAATCACATCATTTAGTGGAGTTTGTAGTCCACACATACGCAAGAACAACGTTATCATTTCTCAAAGGATGGAAGGAAGGTATAAAATGTATATAAAATTAACAAGAAAAACTTTTAGTGTAGTAATTATAATAATTTAATCATTTTAATATCTTTATAAAATATTTATTATATGTTAATAATGTAAGAAAATAAAAATAGATTAATAAATACAATTACCTCTTCTTTGGGAATAATCCATTCAACTACACCTTACAACATTAATGGTTGGTATTTTGGGAAGAAACTAAATTATAATAAATGATTAAGGAATTTATAAATGTACTTAGGTTGGTTTTGGATCAGATAGTGTGCTAAAAATTTTTGGGAATAAGTGATGATAGAAGGTTTCCTTTTATAAGTGAGGTGGGAGGAAAACATATAAATACATAAAAAAGAAAAATATAATAAAGTAATATTGAAGTGAATGTGGAAACAAGTGAAAAATAGAATGTAATATATGTCAAGGACTAAATATGTTCATGAAAAAATAAATAATAAATGTTTGAGTGATATTTTAAATATTAACTTTTAGTTTATCCCCCTCATTTACTCATTTAACCTTAATCATGGTAACACAATTTTTACCATAGATACTATTGAATATGAAAAAAATAAAATTTAAATATTTAATAAATCAGAAAAAATGATTATATATATTGAAATAAATTTAAAAAATTTAATTTCTGTAATTAGTCTAAATCAATTTGAGTATAAGTGTGAAATTTGTAACAAAAAGAGTTTTTAGAAAAAATAGCATTTGAAGAAAAAATACAATTTTATCTCACTATATTACAAGTAATAATAATTAAATTAATTATAAAAATTTGATTTAGTATTTTATTAAAATATTTATTTAAAATAATTCATCAATTAATTTAATTTATTAAATTACATTTCTAGCATAAAAATAGTTTGATCGGAAAAAACAACTTTTTTACCCTGTGAATACCATTATATTAATTTATATACAATTTATAATCCACGAATTAATTGTATACATCTGTAAAAAAATTACATGATTAATTTACTGAATTAATCATTAAATAATACATATATAAAGAATAAATGATCAGAAAAAATATCAAAATAGTTATGTAGGATCAATAGTATTACCAAAGTGAATTATAAATTATTTTTTGACAATTATATTTCCTTTAAATAACATATAATGATATTCATTTTTTACCCTTTTATAATTATTGAAAAAATTAATAATTTTGTTCCTCAGAATATACTGAACACGTTTATTTTTTAAAGAAAAATTTTATTCTATGATATTGGAGTGTTACATTCTACCCTTTTATTACCATTTCACACTTGAAATTATTTAAAACCATAAAAAACTGAGGAATCCAATGACTCATCACATCCCCAAGTTCCAAAGTTGATGTTGGACCATTATATATTTTAAGATGAAACAATATAAGAGGGGGGTGAATTGTAGGTTTAAAAAAATTTTGTTTTTATCACTAAAGGTGTTTCATTTAAAATAATTTAAACTAATTCAAATCCCAATACCTCTTAATGTATTAAAACATTAATTTGATAAGGCCTTGGTTTCAGTTATAAAAGTACTATAATCAGGTTGATTGTGATAAAGAAATTTGTAGGATTTAAATGAAATTAATCAAATTCATGGATGAAATGATTTAAACAGTATAAGCATGTAATATATCGTAATCACTATGGTTATGCTGATCAGAGTAAAGCAATGCATTGATTCAATAATAAAGTGTATTAAATCATATTGATTAATTGAAAAAATCATAATTACAGAAATCATAATAAAAATGTAACTAATAGAAAATGAATATAAAATACAGTTGAGTTCTTATTATAATTCAGTGGAAATGTAAGAAATTACTAATATTTTAACCCCAAGAAAAGGGTATCAAATAATATTTGATAAGGTTCCCTTGATTTATACATTCAGTAATGTTTGTCTTAGACTCACCAAGTTAATACCTCCATATGATGATCGGATTCCTTATTACTATCCTCACAATCCCTTGATCAAGAAGGTGATCAATGCCATTTTTTTATTGTGTCGGAATCCCTCGATCCGCAAAATATCAGCATGTCTATCTTCCTATCCACATAATCCCTCGATCATGATCGCCAATGATCATTTCTTCACTATGAAAAAAATCTCTTGAGAGTAACAGGAATGTAGAATGAGCAGTTCACAACATGACTTTAGAGTCTTTCACACAAAGTAAAATTTGGAAATAGCTCCCTTATTCGTCAAAATATCAGCATCACTTTAACATTGATCTTGTTCAAATGATCTGGTATTTACAGAACAATGTCCCAATGGTCATCTTTGATTTTAATGGTCAGAATTTATCCAAAAAATTTAGAGTTACTTGGACACATGACACTCCAACGATCATCTTATATCTAAAACAATAACATCATTTTATAATACATAATGAAAAATATTATATGACATCATTTTCATTAAAATGTTTTCATTTTTATATGATATTATTTTCTAGATATGATAAAATGGTTCTGAAAATAATTTTTCTCTTTTGAAAAATATAGAATTTGAACAACAAATGAGTAGGATGATTTTAGTTAAGACATTTAAAATGATTTATCTTGTCCATGTGATACAAAAATGTGTGAATTATGGAAATCATAATTGTTATATCTGATAAATATATTTTTCAGTGAGTACGATGTAAATCATATCTGGGTTTATAATTATAGTCATGTAAAATAGTAAAACATATGGGTATTATTATTGTCATATTAATGTGAAAAATTGTAATTATAAAATGTAAAACAAAAGTCATGATATAATGAAACAATATATGGATTTATTGGAAAATATAGTTTGTTATTTCAAAACAAAAAAGGAATAGGAAAATCAAAAGAATAATTTTGACGAAAAAATATCTCCCTTTTTGGAAATAAAGAACCAAAAGATAAAAAAATAGATGATTAAAAAAGTAAATAGTTTTCATATTTAGAATCGAAAAATTATACTTATCTCTATTTGACTTTTAAAACACTTCTGAATATTATTTGAATATGACTAACATCCTTCCTAGAATGAAAAATTTCCTTTAGGATCATATTCTAGAATAAAAATACTTTACCTTACTAAATGTGTTCTCCTTTTGTAATTATCATTCTCCCATTTACTCTTTTTATGAGAATTTATCCCCCATTCAGATACATTCTCCACCTATATAAAACACTCTCTCCCTTTGTGATTCTCAAAAAGGAATAGGGAATATCTTCTAATACCTAAAAAAATTACTAAATAAAACATATGAAGAACTAATGTATTTGATCCTCTATAAAAAGTGAAAGAAATTTAATTATAAAATTGAAAACATTCAATCAAAAGATATATTTGTGACAAAGAATTTCATTTAGTGTTTCAAAAATAGCTACTAATAGAGTTCAAAAAAGAATCATTTCATTTTATTTTTATTATCCATATCCTTCTTCATGCAGTATAATACAACGTTTTTCGTTTTCTCGAATTATTTCATCCTCCAAAACCTTATCATGAGACTCCTTTTTTGAAAAAAAACCTTTCTTTCTGATCTGAAAATAACTGATATTGGTTACGAATAACTTCTTCTTGGGTTATCATGATCTCTTCCATAGTAAATTTTTTTTATTACTGAGACTCATTTACTTATTCATGGACATCAATTCTACCGATATGTATTTTTGTTTTATTTTTCACCTCAATAAAATCATCCTTATAAAATAATAGGTTTTCATCCATAGATTTAATTTCATTCTAATTCTTTTCAATCACTTGGAATTTTTCACGCTAGCTTTTATCGGGCACTCTAACATCTTTTAATTTTTAAGTAGTATCCCTTTCTAACTTGTTGAAGGAAACATAGAGTTCATACATGATATTTATGATATCTTCTATTTAGAATTAATATTATTATATACTTTCCATTAATTTTTTATACCACTTCACAAATTTATATGAATCCTTCTAATGTTCCTTGGTGTTTTCTTCTAATATATTGAAATCAATGTCGAATTTCATCAATCTTTTTATTTCAATCTTGGTAGAGTCTCATATTTTGTTTTGATTATCTATAACAAAATCCATCTTCCCATAGATTCTAGGTTAGTTTGTAATTTTACTTTAAATTCTTCTATATGGTTGAAAAACATAATTGTCTCTTTTTAATGAGATAATATGACCAGAATTGTTGTCTTCCCCATATGTGGGAAGTTCAACAGAACGAATTCCATCATTATCATTGTCATGTAAATTCTGAGTCTAATTTCCATCGGATTTATTATCTTCTTATTTATCTGACATTTGAATTATTTTATGACTCTAATTTCTCTGATTATACTACCTTGAGGAATCTTTTATCGGTGATGGTATCTTGTAAGATGTGGCTCTTGAATATCTAACAAGATTTGTTTTTAGACTGGGGCTTTTGATCTGGCCAATCTTCTTTATCACATTCTTCCTTTTCTTTTTTCTTTCCATCTTCCAATTTTTTTAATCTACATTTTATTTATCACTTAGTTCATTTTTAGAAATATCTTTTATAGGACTGAGACCGAGTTTCATATCTCCCCCTTTTTTTCATCTTGATCATTTCTCCATATGGCTGATTTTTCTACAATGTAAACACTTCTATTCTAAGAATTTATAATAGAATCACACGTGGTTTTATTTTTATTTTCTGAAAAAATATTTATAGATTGTTTTTTAATTCCTTGTCTTCCACCAACTATTAGTTATGGTGTTTCAGGTACAACATTATTAACAAACTTTTTAGATTCTGGATCAAAATAAAATTTCATTATTTTTACTATACCATCACCAATATAAATAATTATCATATTTATTAGTACTAAACTAAGTGGAATATTTAAAAACATAAAACTTCTATGAATGAACATACATATAATTACTAGAAACATGATCACCTGGGACTTGAGTCCACCAGAAAACAGATTGTTAACAGTTTCAGAGGATTAACACATTAAGTTGATCTTCCTCATATTAACCAAAAAATCAACTGTAAATACACCTGAAACATTAATGATTTCTCTATCACCACTCCTAGGGATTAATAAAAATTTCATCTAGAGTGTGGTTAGTTAATTTTTTGTTAAAATATGTGTGCTTTTAAATTTATCTTCATGATTCTCAAAAAGATATTTATCATCCATTTCCTTTATAAATATTCCCTTTTGTTTTGGAATCTTATGTTAGGGAAAAATGAATCTCCTTTGGATAGAACATTGAGAAAATGTGATAATTTTTTAGATGACATACTGATATCACTATCATAAATAATGAGATGATACCTTTAAGTTTTCATCAACATTCAAAGTTTAATATAATTTTTTGACCTCATCTATGATGATCAAATCTTATTTTGTAGGTTTCTGAACACATACTGACTCCCATCATTTAAACTAAATTATTTTTTAGAGGCGAATCATAATTTTCATAAAAACCTCCTAAGTCAAATATTTCTAGGAATAAGTTCATTTTTTATTAATCTTTCGATGAAATTTTCTTTAGAGAAGTTTCTAATTTTTGAGACATAAGTACTATTGAAAACACTAAGTACAGAAATCTTAGGTCTTGGCTATTTGATGAGTATCAAGGATTCATTGTAAAAGAGAGACAACTATTGTGGGATAGGAAGATGATCCCATTATATAGGTGGAAGAAATATGATTGTTTAACTTCTCCAGTTCATATTAGATCAAGGTCTTCCAGAGGATGAGATTAACTCTTGAGGTTTATTTGCTAATATTTTTTAAAAAATTATAGTATTCATGGTCAATCCAATAATGTTTTAAAAATAAATATCAACAAACATAAATTAAGTGAAAAAATTGAAAATTAAAAGAAATTGTACCTTTTAGAAACTCAGGATATCGTTTTTGGTTTTAATAAATATTTCTTCAAAAGAAAATAATTTTAGAAATAAAGAGAAACAAAACTTAATAGGGAAAACATTTCTGAATTAAAATGTTTTCTGGTGATGAAAAAAAATCATGTTCCAAAAAAGGTTATTTGGATGAATCTTTTTGCAGTGCGGAACAATTTTTTGGTGAAATAAATGTTTTTAACAAAAACATATGTACTAAACCTTTGAAAATGAGTAACTTTTAATAAGGAGACGGTTTAAAAAAGATGCAGATATGAATTATTACATCACAATAATCATTCTTATCTTTTTATTAAATTTATTCAAATCTATCAAAAGGTAATGGTTTTTTAAATATATCAGTAACTTTTTCTTGAATTATAATAAATTGTAAAATGATATCACCTTTTAGTGTGTGATAAAAAAAAGTGATGCATAATATCTTTTTTTTTGAATGTGAGTGTTTTGTAGTTTTATTACTTAGTTCTATGGAACTAGTGTTATCACATAATACTTGAGTTTTATTAAAACTCATTCCATAATCAGTGAGTGTGTATGGAATCCACAACACTTGAGAACAAAAATATTCAACTGCTATATATTTGGCTTTATAAGTGTAACATGGTACAACTTTTTTTTATTACAAGACCAAGAAACTACAGAATCAACTATGAAATGACATTTTCTTGATGTACTTTTTATATCTTGTCTAAAACCACAAAAGCCAGCATATGAAAAACTTTATAATTAAAAATAATTTCATAATAAAAAAAACTCTTAAATCCATAGTTCTCTTTAAATAATGAAAAATTCATTTAACACATTTTAAAGGGGATTACTTTGGATTTTCTTGGTACCTTTCACATAATAATACTATAAAAATGAAGTCTGGATGACTAGAAATTTTGTATCGTAGGCTTCCTACCTTTAGTCAAAATGTTGTTTGATAGATTAGTTCCCTAGATTCATTAATTTCAAGAGTATTTGATGTACTGATTCAATTACTAATACTTTTATTATTGTGATATCCATACTTTTTAGAAGATATTTTATATAATTATGTTAAAATATAAATGTACCTTCTAGTTTTTGAGAAATTTGAAAACCAATAAATAATTTTAACTCACCCATCACACTCATCCCAAACTAAGATTTAATAATATTTTCAGAAGAATCTATTAATGATTGTTGATTTAATCAGAATATAATGTCATCAAAAAAATTATGAATGATAATAACATTTTTTTAATTTATTATAAAAATTGTTTCATCAGTAGATCCATTAAAAATTCTTTTTTGAATGAAAAATCGAATCAATCTATCATACCAGGATTTATGGGATTTTTATGGCTATATAATGATTTGGTATGCCTATAACCATATTACGGATATTTTTTATCTACAAAGGGAGTTGTTCAATAAAAAAATCCTCTTGAACATATCTATTATGAAAAGAACACATTACATCCATTTGAATAAAGTTTGAAATTAAAGAATGCTGAAAAGGATAATAGATTATGAATAGATTAATGTCTAGAAACCAAAGCATAGGTTTCTCCATATTATATTCCCTATTGTTGATTATAACCTTTAGTAACAATTATTTCTATATTTCTAATGATTATTCCATTTTCAACACATTTTATCTAAAGACCCATTTTCCTATAATTATATAATTTTTGATAGGTCTTTAATCCATGTTCTAGAGTTTACTCCTTCTAAATTCATTCAGTTCATCTTGAATTTCATTAATACTAAATTTATTTCAAAAATCCCCATCAGGATATTTTGGTTAGAATTGTGAAATAAATTCTAGATGTTCTAATTCATTTCTCAAAGAACCTCTTATCTTTATAGGTATATTTACACTCCCAATTATACCATCACAAGGATGATTCTTAGAAACAACTAAATTTGGTTTTGTAAATCCTATTCATCAATATAATATATAATGTCTTCTTGATTTAAAACTTCAGATAAAATTTCTTGGGTATTTTTCTTATTAGGAATATATTCAATCAATGGTTCATAATCAGTTTTACAAAACACATCATAAGATATAGGTTGGTGTTGTTTAAAAACAAAGGGATCAGTTTCATCAAATTTTACATGTACGGTCTCTTAAACAGTAAAAAAATTATTAAAAATTCTATAAGACTTATATGTAGTGGAATAGCCAAAGAAAATACATTAACTAGATCTTGGGGAAAATTTATGTAAATTATCTTTTGTATTCAAGATGAGTTCATTTTTTACAAATAAATTTAAGTATAAAACTTTTGGTTTTTTCCGTTCCAAAAATCAGAAGGTGTTTTATTAAGAAATGGTAGAACTAAAACTCGAATTATATTATAACAAGTAGTACTCATAGCTTCAACCAAAAAAGGTTTTGCACTAAAATATTTAATCAACATGGTTTTTATTATCTTTTGAAGTATAAAATTTCTTATTTCAACAACAACATTTTTTTGAGGTGTTCTTAGAGATGAAAAGTTCTGTGTAGTTCCTTTCTTACAAAAAAATGTTTAAAAATCAGAATTTCAAAATTCATCACCATGATCACTATGAATTGTTATCAATGAAAGGGTTTTCACCTTTTTAACTTTTCCAATAAATGTTTTAAAATAAAAAGAGGCTTCAAATTTATTTTCTAGAAAACATACCCAATGTTATCTACTATAGTAATCAACTAAAAAAATTCATAATACATTCCTCCAATACATCTGGTTTTTGTAGTACTAAATAAATCAATCTACACCAACTTTAATGCATCATAAGATGAAAATTCACATGATGATTTAAAGCATGACATTTGTTTCTTTCCATATTTAAAAGGGTCACAGACTTTTAATGAATCAAATCTATATTCTATTATGTCCTTAATAAGTCTTCTCTAAAATAATTTAAATAAGTTCCTATGATTAAAATGTCCCAAACTTCTATTCCATAACCAAGACTGATCTTCTATTACACTAATTTAAGGTATGTCTTGGCTCTTAAGGTCTTCTAAGTTGAGTGTGTAAACATCATCATATCGATGGGCAGAAAGAATGAATCAGTCCTTGGATTTGTGTAATAAACATTTATAATTCATAAAATTGAAAAGGTAACCTTCAAAAAATAATTGAATCTTTCTTATAAGGTTGATTTAAAATTCCTTAACCAATAAAAAATTTGAAATAAAATATTTTTCAAGGATAATAATATTACCTATACAAACAATCATTCCTTAATAATTATAAGCAAAGGTGACTCTTACAACTTTTATTTCAATACTCTTTTCAAAAAAGTCTGTGTTACTAATCTTGTTCTTGGAACATAAAATATGCATGTACCACATGTCTTTGTTGTTGGTAATTCCTTTTTTTCTAAAAATGAAATAATTATACTTTTGGAGTCCCAACATTCTTGGATCACGAAATGTTAGAAAGAAAAAATTAGGTAACCCAAATTTGTTTTGAAAAATGGGATTTTTGGAACCCCAAAGATTGAATTTTATTTAAGGAACATTTTTTATTCCAATAACTTCCACATAGAACATTAGTACAAAAAAGGATCATTTTTTAGAACCAAATAGTTATTCCTAAAAAAAGGATTTGTAAAAGAGAGACCAATTCCTGAATTATTCCTATGTAGATGAATTTTCATAGGAATTTTATCAAATTCTTCTTTTCTAGAGGTAATAGTTGATAAAAGTTTCCCTATGGAACAAAAATTAATACTTGAGTTTTACAACCAAATCTTTATCATCACCAATATTAGTTATGGAATTGAATTTTGTTTCTAAAATATTGTTAATGGAAATGGATTTTTTAAGATTTTTATAAGGACCATCCTTCTCAAAATCATCTTCCTCAATGTTTTTTAGAAACAAAATAAATTCTAGAATTTTTTATCAATACATTTAGGATGATCTGATAGTTCTTTTGTTAAAATACTTATTCTATCATTTTTCTTTTCATGATTTTATTTACATTTTAATTTCATTCCCAAGTAATTTTGTAGATCTAGAAACATCTTCATATGAATGTAATGCAATATTAACATTGGCTTAGGATGATTCTTCATATAAAGATTAGGATTTCTTTGAATCATGATAATTTTCACTTAATGACATATTAGTTAAGAATTCAACAGTGTGCAACTTTTCCATGAAATATTCATTTTCAATAAGTATTCACAGAAGAAGTCTAATATTCTTCTGTTCATATTTTTCACTGTCTGAAGATTCATCTATAGAGTCTCATACACTAACAATCCAAGAGTCATTTTAATTTAATACTTTCATCCATTTTGGCTTATTTTACTCTTCTTAATTACTCTTAGAATATCTTTCTTTTAGTCCTTTCCTTTTTTCATTCATAATAGTTAACTTCTGTATCATACTTATTCTTGTAACTTTTATTATATTGATACGAAAAATATTTCTTTCCAAAAATATTGTTCATAATTTAATCAAAATTGTCCAATTTATTATATTAATGTTATGATTTACTTAATTCTTAATGAATAACAACATTCTTTTTTCTTTGTAAACGTAAAAACTTTTTAAGGAGTCGTGAATTTATTTTGATTTGAAGTAGAAGTAAAATAGAATACTATATTATTTTTATTTACCTTTTTTTCATCTGATTTCAATCTATTATTGTGTTGAAAAAGGAGTTCCAAATGACTCATCAAGAGTAAAAGTTGCAACCTTTCTAGATTCATCAAAAACAATTATTTCATATTACCACTCATTTGGCATGATATATATGATCTTATCAACTTGGGTTTGATCATCTAGTCCTTTCTCTCCCATGGATTGTAAACTATTAATAATTTTCATGAATCCATGTTTTACCTTACAAATATGTTATCCATAAGGAAACCCAAATTATTGATATTCTACTCTTATCATAACTCTTCTTGTTTCAAAAACATAAGATGTATCAAAAATAGTGATATCCAGTTTCGTCCAAATACTATTGGATATTCAAAAATATTAAATTTAACTATATATATATGTGGTAATAGTGAATAGTAAAGTATATTGTACCTTTTAATTCAAATAATATTCTTATTCCTCTTGATTGGTAAAGACCCAAACTTCTTTGCTAATAATTTTATATTCTCTAGTCAGCATAACAAAGTTATCAACACCTCTTTTGAGCAAAAAAGTCATCATTCGATATCTATAATATTCAATAGATTTTATATAAAAAATTTGCAGTCTTGTAAGATTGATATTGTCAATTGAATTGACATTACATCCATAAATATTTAAAATCATACAAAATTTCTTTTCCACAATACTTGTAATTGTAAAAAGTTTTTTTAAAAAATAGTTTATAAAATAAATATAAATAACATGAAAAATTAATGTAAGAAAATATTTAAGTAGTGGAAACATCCTCTAATACCAATTATTGGATCGTATGTATATGTAGATGGAACAATACAAGAGGTTGGTGCGGGTGAATTGTAGGTTTAAAAAAATATAGTTTTTATTACTAAAGGAATTTAGTTTTAAAGAATTTAAACTAGTTTAATTTACAACACCTTTTAATGTATTAAACAGTAATCGGACCTGGCCTTCGGTCCAATTATAAAATTATCTTAATCATGTTGATTGGAATAGTGTAATCCATATTTTGTGAATGAAATTAATCGTATTCATAGTTGAAATTATTTAAATAGTATAAGTGGGTAATAGATCATAATCAATATGGTTATGATGATTAGACTAAAACAATACAATGATTCCTTTATAATGTGTACTAATCTTACTGATTAATTGAATCGATCATAATTACAAATATTGTAATCATAAAGTAAATAATATAAAATTAATATAAAATAAATTTTACTTCCTATTATAAAGTAGTGAAAATGTAAATGAATAAAATTATTTTAACCCAAAGAGATTGGTATCCAATAACTATGGAAAGATGTCTGTTGATTTTTACATTCAAGAAGGGTAGTCTTACCCACACCAGGGTAAGCGCTCATTATGATGATCAGGTTCTGTCTTGCTATCCTCAAAATCCCTTGATCAAGAAGGTGATCAACGCCTCTATATTTTAACCTATGATGCCCCTCATCTACAAAAATTGGTATTTCTATCTTCGTATCCATAGAGTCCCTCGATCGTAATCGCCAATGATCAGCGACACACTATGAAAAGAAAAACTCTTTAGAGTAACAAGTATCTTGAATAAGAAGTTCACAACTTGACTTCAGGGTCATTCACCAGAAACAAAAATAATTTGATATATCTCTCTAATTATTCAAAATATCAGTAGCACTTTAGCATCGAACTCATCCAAACTAACTGGTATTTATAGGCCAATTTCCCAATAGGAATCTTGGATTCCAAGGGTTGGATTTTCTCAAGAAAAATCAGAGGGAATTTGAAACATGGAACTCCAATGATTATCTTATAACTAAAAAAATGATATTGTTTTTTAATACATGTTGAAAAATAATATTTTACATCTTTTTGATTAAAAGGTTTTCCATTTCATGTAATACTATTTTCTCAATTTGATTAAATGGGTCCGAGATTAATCTAGCGCTTCTGATAAAATACAATGTGAACAGTAAATGAGTATGGTGATTTGAGTTAAGATAATTAATATGATATATATTATCACTCTGATATTGAATCGTGTGTGTCATGGAAATCATAATCGACGTGTCTGATAAAAATCGCATTCAGTTAGTATGATGTAAATAATATTTGGGGTCATAATGATAATCATGTAAAACAATAAAACTTATGGGTATGATAATTATCTTATTCATATAAAAAATCATAATGATGAAATGAAAAAAAAGTCTTGATATAATAAAATAATATATGAATTTATTTGAAAAGGGATTTTGTGATTTCCAAAACCAAAAGGAATCGAAAATTCAAAAGAAGACTATTGACTCAATAGTTGATTCCTAAAATTTTTAATTTGTCCAAATAACCATAAAATTGTGAATAATATTATTCCATAACATGTTATCACTATGATCCAATATTTCTACTAGTTTATCCTCATAATAATGGACAATCTCCAATGGTACAACCTCTATGTTATGTATATATGAAGGATTTGTGTGTACATAATTAGAATAGGTACATGGGTCACATCATAAACATAGGAGGGGTTCAGAGGAAGTTCTATGTGATAAGATACCCTCCCAATAGGAGAAAGAACCTCATAGTGACCGATATACTTGGGGATTATATTTATCTTTATTAAAAATCTCATAAAATTATTCCAAGAAGATATTTATAAGAGTTTATTATCACGTAATTATAACCCCCAAAATCATTAATAATTATTATTATGATTTTTTTGTCATCCCTTAGCTACCCTGATGTGTTACTAAATAAATTTATCATCCTCTAACATTTCCTTTGGTAGCTCAGGTCCCAATAAAATTCATTCCACAACATCATCCCATCATGCCGAGGTTCTGCACTTATCACTATAGAGGAACTAATAAGGACATATCTAAATGATCAAATGAAATCTATAATTTTATGAATATTGATCCATAAGAAGTTTTTGATCGTAAAATACATTATATACATACATAATACTCTCAGAATTTATTCTATGGTATAAATGTTCTTCCCATATGAAGCATCTATATGAGGATGATTTGCATGGATAAATCTCAACATCATATTCAATGATTGTTAAAGATATCTCCATGAATTTTAATTATTCCTTAGATATTGATTAGAAATTTCTGATATTGGAAATACATGTAGCCTCACCACTTCATCAGTGTATAACCTCGAGTGTTTATCAAGAGTGAAATATTCTCTGATTGTTATGGAACATAGTTATTTTTTAAGGTGATCAACAATAATTATCATAGATTTGTTCCATATATATGGATCAAGTATTTTCAAGATGAAATACAAGATAGTGTTTTCCCATTTACACTTATGTATGGGTGGTGATTGTATCACACAATTATACACCTATCTCTCCACCTTAACTTTCTGTCATAACATGTACTGAGATATATAACCCATAATATATCTCTTCATATTTCCCCACTAGAAATTCACATTAATATATCTATACATATTTTTACTTCCAAGATGAATTGATAATGATTTATTGTGAGCTTCTTAAAATAGAACCTTAATTAATTATATTTTCAAAAGGACTCATACACTATTCTCAAACCTTATCATTCCAAAATTATCATGAAATAACTCATGAATATGCCTTACATTTTTATGCAGCTCCACATATTCTTTCTTCACCTTTTTAATCTACAAATGAATAGATGGATGCATATTTATTTGAGAATGATTTGTTTTTTACCCTCTAATTATCATTTCATGTTTTATAATATTAAAATATCTGTGTATTATATTTATTTCAATCCATATCAAGGACAAACTAGAATGGTCGTTTTTACTCAGATCACTAAGAACATAGGTTGCCTACATACGGTGCTAATGTATTGAGTAGTAACAATAATTAATTAATTCCAATGACGTATTTCGGGTATATAAAAAAAATTCTATGTGAAAATATAACTCAAAATTTTATGATCTATTTATATATCACACTTTTCACTATAATGATAATTATTCCATGTATTTAAAGAAATATTTACCACTCCCAGGTCTAAGTCACGTGTTAACTAATATTATTCATAAAATTTCATTTGTAGTGAGGTATAAGATAACACCATGTCATTATATATTATAATATATACTAATCCTTTATATTATTTATCATTATATATTATAATACCTTCTCTACTATAGGATTGTTTGATCGTAATTTCATTGACTAATCTTCTATTGAGATCATTAAATTTTCTTTATCATTCATCGGTCCAAAGGAACCTGGGTCCCTTTTTCATCAACAAGGTTTTTAGATTTTATATCTAGGAGAAATTTCTCAAAAACCAATGATAGTATCCTAGAAACCCTGAAAAACTATTGATTCTGATCACCATGGTTAGTCTGATATATTGGTCAATAACATCCTTATTTAAAGGTTCCCATGATATAACCTTTCTTGTGATTAAATGACCCAAGAATCATACATTTTATAAACATAGTTAACAATTAATAATTTATAAATACAACTTATCCTTTAAAAAATTATTCCACATAATCATCAAAATAACTTCATATTATTCATATCAATTAGAATATCTAATAACATCATCTATAAGGACTACCATAAATTGATCAAGGAATTTTATAATGACATATTTAATTGAATCTATAAATACAAATATTTAATTGGTATGTATAAATGGAATCACAATAAATTCATAGTTTCCATACCTCATATTGAATGTTGTGGTTGGTCCGAGTGGATACACAAGAGGGGGAGCGTGAATAGAGTTCTAATTAAAATTTCTATTAAAAACATTATAGTTATGAAAACCCCCAATTTTAAAAACGACCTAGTTAATTAATGCAGTATAAATGTAAATGTTCAACTGGTCAACAGGTTTCTCAAAGGGTGATTAATCCTCAGATGAATCAGTGTAGAACACCAATTCAACTTTTGAAAAAAGTCTAGTGAATTAAACAAATACACACACTGACCAAAAATAACTAGAAAAGTATAATAAAAAACAGTTTTATGTTTTAGAAAATATAAGAAGTGGATAAAACAAAACAGAGTAATTGAATATTGGAAAAACAATGTAAACAAGAGGTCCAGTCTCAACCAAGACTTAATCCTCTCCACTTGGTGTTCACCTTCCACCAAGCTATTCATATAAAATATCTTTTTATCCACACCCTGGATCGAGGTTTACAACATCACACCTAGCTATCCAGGTCACACTTTACATCTACTATAGTTATTTGTGGGGAAAAATTTAATAAGTGGTTGAGTATGACAATAGTTTGATATCCTACTGTTATGCTCAGGAGACAGTGTGTGTTATACAAGTAAATATACACACTACTCAAATAGAAAAAAAAATAAAACACAACAGAGTTAAAGATGAGAATAGAGTTATGAATTCTCTGTGTGTTGTGAAGTAAGGATCTAGAGTCAATGAATGTTGAGAATATTGTATTTGAGTCTTCTTATCGAAGTTTTCTTCAGAACAGAGTATCGTAGTTTCTGTAATCCAGCTTCAAGGAGTGAAAATGATTATCTCTTTAATGTGTCAATGTATACTCAAGCCCTTTTTAGAGAAGGTAGCTTATTACAGTCTTCTTTTAATATCAAGCACTTAGTTCTTATCTTTTCTTATTCGCACATTCTATGTCTCAGTGTGTACTACTACTGTCGTATCTTTAACGTAAAAGATGAGGTTCTTTTATACTCCATGATCCTCTAGACATAACGATCTTTCCACATGCATGTACCTCTTACTTGTCTACGGATACTCCTACAAACAACATTAAATAATGTCAGAAACATTAATTTATCTACATATGACCGTTAGAAATAAATTTGAATTAATAAAATGGAAACAATTATTTATAGCAATTGGTGACTCATCTTCAGTGTGTCATCATTGGTCTGTCGAACTTCAGACTATCATAATTCGGTGTGTCATATTCGGTTTCTGTGTGTCGACTTCAGTTTTGGTGTGTAGACATTAGTGAGTCGAACTTTGGTGAGTCATCCTTCGGTTTGTTGAACATCGGTGAGTCAAACTTCGGTGTTAGGGAATCCAAAAAATATTACGAAAAGTCTGTCTTACATATACCATTACAAGATGATGAGTTAATCAAAGGTACATGTAAAAATACACTTGTAAACATATTTATCCATGATGATAAGAAATTAACATATTAAAGTATATTTTTATATATAACATAATTGATTTTCATAGAGATTTCAAATTTCATGAAAGAGTAGAATCTATATATTTAAATAATTTGTGATATGAAAACTATAATATCATGGAGGGTCCAACAATCTCCCCCCTTTTTGATAATCACAAATTATGGTATACATGAAAATATATAGAATAATGATATCTTTAACATATCTTAATGTAATTGTCCAATATAACTAAAGTTTGGCATTGCTAGAATTTATTAAAAACAAATCTCCCCCTCAAAAAAGTGATTTAGTAGAGTATATTCCATCATTATTTTTCATCCTTATTTTATAATCCATCCTTATTTTCTCCCCATTTTGGGATTAACAAAAATAGAAAAGAAGTAAGAGGTAATAATAGAAAAGAAATACATCATAAGAAATTTCATTCAAAGTCATAAGTGTACAAGACAAACAAAAAATACTAAATCCCTATCATAAGGAAACAATCCATCATGAAGCCTTTGGATACAGAGGAGCATTGCTTTTCCCGAATTATCCAATGGATAAGAAGAAAGTTTGCGAGGGGAAGAGAATGGAGGTGATATGATTACAACACCAGGCAGAGAAAGACCTGTCGGAATAATAGCAGTAAGGGCAGGCCTTCTCTCTAACAATACAAGACTGGGAGATGGCTTTGTAATAATCGGTCGAATTTGACTAAGAGCTTGAGAGTCAGTCATTGGAGCTGGAGCCCGAGAGGCAGTACCAATTGAAGTAGCTGGAGGGACCACAATAGCCTCATCCAGAACATGGAGATATGGTTTGAGCAGTTTGATGAAGTCATTAATGATTTCTCCTCCATATTGCATTGCCTTCTCAAAGTCATCTTTATTATCCAAAAATTTACTCAGTAAAGGTGTAAACTCTTTCAATTGGAGAACTTGCCTTTTTAATGCTTCTGTGACTGGGGGAATTCAAAGATTTTCTTCCAGAAACTTGAAACTATTTATGAGGTCATGATTGGTATATATATTTGTGAAATACTATCCACTTTTTTGAAAATTTCTTTCTGAGCTGCAGAGGATTCATTGGTGCACTATTTGACCATATTGTACACAAGATCTGTATTCTGATTACTTTTTCAAGGGTTTCCTTATCTGAAACAATTTGGAGTTTTTGAACCTCCTCTCTCATCAGAACCTTGAGAGACTCCAAATCAACAACAACACTTCTCCGACTCCCCAAACTAGATAGGCTAGTTAGCATTTTTCCAAGCACTTCTTTCAACTTTTTAAAATTTACACCGATTAAATGAGTTACCAAGTTCCTATGAACTTCCAGAACACCACTAAAGGACGTATTGAAGTCATAGGTTAAGGAATTCAGCTTATTTCTCATCTTTCTTACTTCCTCTTTCAATAATGTTTTGTGCATAATAATAGTTTCAACTGTAGTAATAAGATTTATTTGAATGTCCAGAATCACTATTCTTGAAATTTTTGTTGCAGCAGCATCTGAGATACTTATTGTGGTGGAGGATTTATTTATGGATCCCATTAAAGCTATCACAGACTCACATATATCATTTTTAAACTTTTCCAAATCAGCCTTAGTGACATACTCACTGGGTACTGACTGAGCAAATGGGTCTACTGCTGGAGATGCAACTAGTGGAATAGGTGCAGCAGGATCTGGGTCAGCATTGAATTGTGGAACAGGAGGAGGAGGAATCATCTCATCATCAGAGTCATATTCTAAACTGCAAAGAATATATACTGGATTACTATTCCACTCTCTAGCACTAGTCCAATCTCTTGGATCAATGGTATCAATTCTTACCCTTCTTCCCTGAGTCTATAGAATAACATCAATATCATAAATTTCTTCATCTTGTTCTCTGGACATAACACCTTTTCTGGGGACAGGAACCAGCCAATCTTCAGGTTCTGCCTAAGCTCCAGCTTTTTTAGTTTCACCAGGTACTTCTCCAATTTGAGGCAATGGAACTACATCATCTTCTTCCTAGCCAGCAGCTATAGTATCATTCAATTATTGAATGATCTATTGGTTTTCATCATGGGGATGGAGTAATCTTTCCTCATGTCTAGCATCTCTATGATAATCATCCTTTAAATCAGTAGGCTCAATTTCATCACCATCTCTATGAATAGATTCCCCACTCGATCTGTCAACCACGTGTTGTCCCACTTTTAGAGAGTCACTCACATGCTCAACACTTCCTCCATCATCACCATTATCACCATCATCATCATCATCATTATCATCATCATCATAATCATCATCATATTCATCATATGATTTGATAGCATAACCTCCAACTCTAGTATCTTTGGTTTCTTCTTCTTCTTCTTTATCACCTAGAATAGTTTCTTTTAATGGAAATTCCATAGGTGGACTAGTAAGTCCATAAGTCATATTCTTGGGAATTTCAGAAATATCAGGATCAATACTATCATCAAAAGGAGATCCTTCTTCCCTAGGAACTTCAGCCTAAGCTTCCTCATCAGAATAGATAGGAACTTTTCCTAGTTTGAGACCTGGATCAACTTGGTCCTTTGGTCTAGAAGGAATGTCAACTAGATTGAAATCCTCATATAACCTTTCCTTGTCTCCTACCAAACCTCTCTTCCATGGGTTCCTGAATATTTTTATCCTTTTACAAATGTCTTTCTGCAGATAAAAACCACCATAGGAAGTTATCATTTCATCTCCATCTTCTACACAGTCTAATTTTTCCAGTATGGAAGAAATAATTCTTGTATAGTATATGAAGGTTGCCTTCATAAGATGGATTAATCAAATCAGAAACATGTACCATATGATATCTACACAGATTTACCTTTATTCTATGTTTCAACAAAAATTTCAAGAATACATCTTGATATTTCACAGTAGAGAAATCTCCCTTCCTTGGGCAGATTTTATGTTGTATGAATTTAAAATGCAATCTCAATTCTCCTTAGAATTCATTTGCAACAGTTCTTATGGATTCTTCATTTCCATTGTGCTCTTTCAGAGCATCTTTATATGAATTTTTTTTGATGAAGGTGGAATATTACCAGGATAGTCAGCATAGACACCTTCATGAGGTACCCATAAGCATTCAGCCCATTCCTTAGACGAAAAAGCTACTTCCTTTCCTTTTACCAAAAATTTCATCTTTGCTGCCTCGACATCATCCAGTGTTAAAATCATATGCTGGTAAAACTCATTCACTAGCTGGGGATAATAGGGTCTTTCATTGTTGGTAAACCAACTGATCCACCCTTGAGATCCCAGTACCTTTAGCAGAAACGTTTTCTTGACAGAAGCCACTCAACCGACACTTCCTTTTCAGCTGTAACTACTCGACTTTCTAGGTTTGGTTTCGCATTACTACTAGTTTCACCCTTCTGACCCTTAGAAATAGGAGATTTACGAGGTTCCTCCATTGGGCGCATAGTCCTTGCCATGGAGAAGCTTCATATTCTGACTTGAGTTGAGAGTTCGAGAGTCGAGAGAGAGAGAGAGTGACTAAATGTAGAAGGATTTACATCTATGGAGAAGGTGAATGGTCGGGATGGATTGTACATAATATATCATTTAGGGATTGTAAATCGGAAAACATAAAATTTAAATGCGACAAGTTGAAAGAGATAAAACTTTGTCGTTTCACTTAAAGAAGATGGAATTTATAAAACATCCCTTAAGTATATCGGTGTCAAAGAATCAGTTTTAAGAAGAATAGTTTCACAAAAATCGGTTTCTCAAAAATCGATTTCACAAAAATAAGTTTCACAAAAATCGGTTTCACAAAAATCGGTTTCACAAAAATTGCTTTCACAAAAAATGGTTATATAGAAATTGGTTTCACAAAAACCGGTTTCACAAAAATTGTATTCACAAAAATCAGTTTCAGAAAAATCAGTTTCACAAAAAATCAGTTTTATAAAGATCGGTTTTATAAAGATCGGTTACTGATCTATCATTCCTATATCACGTCTGATGTAATTAAATCTCTCAGAATTTAAGGGTTTAGGGAATATATCAGCAAGCTGATGTTCATTCCCAATAAAATCAAGAGTTATATCCCCTTTTTTATAACGATCTCTCAAAAAGTGATGTCTTAAATCAATATGCTTTGTTCTAGAATGAGATATTGGATTCCTAGAGATGTTAATAGCACTTGTTTTGTAACAATTAATGGATACATGTTTGAGTTGATATCCATAGTCTAGTAAAGTGTGTTTCATCCACAAAATTTATGCACAACAACTACCAGCAGCAATGTATTCTACTTCGGCAGTAAATAATGAAACATAATTCTGTTTTTTACTACACCATGATACTAGTGACTTGCATAACATGTGACATGTCCCATAGGTTATTTTTCTATCTAGGATACAACTTGTAAATTCATCATCTGAAAAACTTATTAAATCAAACAGTTGTCCTCTTTGATAAAATAGTCCTAAGTTGGGAGTGTATTTGAGATATTTGAAAATCCTTTTAATATCATTTAAATGAGATTCTTTTGGATTAGCTTGAAAGCGAGCGCACATGCATACACTGAACATAATATGAGGTCTACAAGCACTAAGGTAGAGAAAACTCCCTATCATACCTCTGAAGTTGGTTTGATCCACTGATTCACCAGCTTCATCAGCATCCAATTAACAAGTGGTACTCATAGGTGTATCCCTACCTTTACTACTATCGAAACCAAAACATTTTAAATGATCTTTATTATATTTACATTGATTTAAAATACTTCCATCTTTATTTTTGAAAAATCACAAATCCAAAGAAAAATTAATGTTCTCCTATTTAACTCATTTCAAATTCATTTTTCATTACTTCTGAAAAATCAATACATAATTAATTTTTAGAAGATCCAAAAATTATATCATCTATACAAATTTTTACTATAAAAACATATTTGGAAATACTTTTAATAAACAAAGTAGTATCTTCTTTTCCTTTAGTAAAACCTTTTTGTATAAGAAAGTAACTATGTCTATCATACCAAGATCTTGGAGCATTCTTTAAATCATATAAAGCTTTATAAAGTTTAAACACATGGTTTGAGAAATGAGGATTTGTACAGTCATGGGGTTGTTCAAAAAATACATCCTCATGTATATACCCATTTAGAAAAGATCTTTTTACATCCATTTGATAAAGTTTGTAATTAAGATGAGCTGGATAATCAAGTAGTACCCTAATGGCCTCTAACCTAGCTACAGGTGCAAAGGTCTCCTTATAGTCTATTCCTTCCACTTTACTGTAACCTTGTGAAACAAACCAAATATTTGTTTCTAACTATATTACCAGACTCATAAAAATTGTTCCTAAAGACCCATTTAGTGCCTATTGTCAAAGTGTCCTTAGGTCTCTCTACTAGTTACAAGACATTGTTTCTTTCAAATTGATTTAATTCTTCTTGCATAGCCATCACCCAAAATTCACCATTGATAGCATCATGAATATTTTTAGTTTCATGTTATTAATGAAAAGCTTGATGTTCAACCTGGGTTATTAGAGAAGCTCTAGTTTGTGTCCCTCGATTTAAATCACATAATACAGCATCTAAAGGATTATTCTTGAGAGTCCTAATACCTCTAAAAAGAGATGAACTAGACTCCTCATGATGGTCTATTTGTTCAGAATCAATAGGTGAAGATTCTAGAAGATTCCCAGAACTGGTTCATTTTACAGGGGATTCGCTACCATTATCATTAAGGTTCAGAATTGACATATCTTCCTCAAGATATTCAAGAGAGGTTTTGGGTTCATGTGGATCAGTCTCATCAAATTTTATATGAACTGACTCTTCCATACATTTGGTTTTGTTATTGAATACTCTATAGGCTTTACTCGATATTGAGTAACCTACGAAAATTCCTTCATCACTCTTGGAGAAAACGTTTTCCAGATTGTCCATTATATTAAGGATAAATACTTTGCAACCAAAAAATATGAAGTAGATAAACTTAGGATTCCTATTGTTCCGAAATTCATAAGGGGTCTTCTTAAGAAAAGGTCAAATCAAGACTCTATTAATAGTATAAAAAGTTGCATTTATAGATTCAACCCAAAAATAAATAGGTAGATTATACTTACTAATCATAGTTCTAGCTATTTCTTGAATGGTCCTATTTCTTCTTTCCACAACTCCATTTTGTTGAGGTGTTATAGGAGTAGAGAAATTGAGACTATAGCTGTTGTGTGAGTAATAGGATTCAAAGTCATTATTTTCAAACTAACGACCATGATCACATCTCATGGTCTTGATTCTACACCCATTAATATTTTCTATAGAAATGTATTATTTGATAAAATAAGAACAAGATTCACTTTTTTGAGCTAGAAAGTATACCAAATTGTATCTAAAAAATCATCTACAAGTACATAATCATAGTGTTTCCTATTTAAACTTGAAACTCTTGATGGTCCAAAAAAATCCATGTGACCCAACTGAAGCAGTTGATAAGTAGAAACTTCTTTCTTTGGGTTGAATAAAACATTGTGTTTTGTTACCTTTTGACTGGGATTTCACACTTTATTAAGTGGGATTTCCTATTTAGGTAAGTCTCTAACTAATCCTTTCTTATTCAGTTTTCTAATGGAGTGCACATTGCAGTGTCCTAATCTTTTGTGCCACAACAAGGATTCATTATGAAAATAATTTAAGCAATAAACGTTTTTCTTAGCTAAAGAATTTAAGTCAACAATATAAAAATTCTCATTTTTAGAGCAGTAAATGTTAAATCATTTTTGGAATTAAAAACATTACATGAATCATTTTCAAATTTAACATTGAAACCATCATAACACAAATGAGAGATGCTAATTTTTTTTACTTTAATCCATAAAAAAAGTACTTTGGAAATTAATACTTTATTAGGTCTACTGATCTAGCCCAATCCAATGACTTTTCCCATTGTATTGTCAAAAAAAGTTACATGTCTACCATCAACCTCGATTGGGCTCCTGAAGCATGAGTAGACTCCTATCATATGTCTTGAACATCCACTATCCAAGTGCCATAGAGTCTTACATGAACTCTTTAGGTAACATCTCGGAAAAACAGATTAGACATGGGGTAACATTGGTACCTAGATTTTCTTGGGTCCTGAGAAGTTTTCAAGTAAAACTTTTGGAACCCATACTTGTCTTAGAGAATTCATATAATCAAGAGATACATTTTGAGACATAAACACTTTGTTCGGTCCTCTAGAGAATTGGTTTTCAAGAAGTGGTCCAGAACTTGAACTAGATGTGAATTGTCCATATTTTTCAATAAATTTAGTTTTAATGATCCTTCTCTGTCCATGCTGATATCCTAGACCAGTTTTATATTTTGGGATTATCTGTTTCCCTTGAAACTGAGTCAGGGTATCTCTACCTGCAGTAAAATTTTCAAGATCTTTATTTAATTTTTCATTTGATAATTTGAATTTGGTATTTTCTTTTAATAGATGAGCACATTTTTCTTTCGCAATATCCAAACGTGACCTATAATTTTCATTTAAATCATGTTGTATATTTAGTGATTTATATTTGTCCTTGAGCTCATTAAAGGTATCCTCAATCATTTCCAAATATTCAAATAGTTCATCCTTAGTCATATCTTCATCATTATATAACTCACTCTTATTCTTAGAATAATAGGCATTATGCATAGGAGAGTTAAGTGTTAGCTCAGATGATTCTGTCATGAAACATAAGTTGGCATGATTGTTCTGTTCACTATCAGAAGCATCAAATCCTCTAGAGCTATCTTCTGAAGCACTCCAGGTAGCCTTCATATACTTTTTATAGCCTTTTCCCTAGTCTTACAATTTCTTCTTAAATTTCAGATTGGGACAGTATTCCTTAACATGAACTTATCATTTTCACTCATAGAAGATTATTTCGTTTGATTTTTAATTCCATTTTCTATTTTTCTTCCATTTTCATTTACTGTCATTCATTCCCATGTAGTTTGACTTACTGAAGAATATCTTATTTCTGTAGATCTTTTTGAATCTCCTTGCAAGATGAGCCATATCATCATCACTATCTGAATCTGAATCTTCACTAGTGGATCTTTCTAGATGAACTTGATCTTTTTCATTGTTTTTTCTCATTGAGGTAGTAGTATTGAATGATACTGATTTCTTACTGGGTTCCTAATCTACTTCTTGATTCACCTTATGTTCTTACTCATACATAATAAACATTCCTATTAGTTCCTTTACTGGTACCTTGCTTATGTTCTAAGATTCTCGGATAGAAACAAAAGGTCCCCTCCATCTGTCCGGTAGGCATCAAAGTAGACTCATGATTTAGTCCTTTCTCTCCACTGGTTTTCAAAGAAGACTCATAGTGTTCACTATTTCGTTGAACCTAAGATACATTTCCGAGATAGGTTTATCATGAATCATTTTAAAATTATCATATTTAATAGTGAATGTATTTAGTCTCATTTCATTAACATTAGTTGTTCCCCCATGATAAATAGCTAAAATATACCAAATTTCAGATGCAGTTTTACAAGGAGATATTCTATTGAATTCATCATCACCTAGAGAATAGTACAAGGCATTCATTACTTTACAGTTATTCTTATATGTGGCTCTAGTCAGCTGAAACCATGTGTCCCTAGAAGTAATAGGAAATACATGTTTCTCTTCAATTGTATACTAGATTTCAGGTCCCATGTTTTCTAGATACATTTTCATTTTTAATTTCCACTGATCATAGTTATTACCATTAAAGAAAGGTGTTCTGTTAGTAGCAACACCCTCAAATCTAGTTTCCATAGTTACATAGAATTTGAGGAATTGAAAATTTAGATATGACATAAATTTTAAGATATTTAAGATACAACTAAAATCATAGTTGAAAATAAATTGAAAAACTTGAATATAAATCAACCTATAATACCAAATTTTGGTCGGAGTGGATACTCAAGAGGGGTGGGGGTGAATTGAGTTCTAATTAAAATTTCTGTTAAAAACATTATGGTAAAAAATCCCCCCAATTTTTAAAACGACCCAGTTAATTAAGGCAGTAGAAATGTAAATGATCAACTGGTCAATAGGTTTCTTAAAGGGTGATTAATCCCCAGATGAATCAATGTAGAACACCCATTCAACTTTTGAAACAAGTATACTAAATTAAACTAATACACGCACTAACCAAAACTAACTGTCAAAGTGTAATAAAAAACTTTTTTATGTTTTAGAAATTATAAGCAATGGATAAAACAAAACAGTTTAATTGAAGATTGGCACAACAATGTAAATAAGAGGATCAGTCTCAAGAAGAGACTTAATAATCTCTACTTGGGGATCACCTGCCACCAAGCTGTTTATATAAATTATGTTTTGATCCACATCCTGGATCGGGGTTTACAACAACACACCCAACTTTCTAGGTCACACATGACCTCTACCATAGTTATTCGTGGGAAAAAAATGTAATAAGTGATTGGGTATGAGGATAGTTTGATATCCTCCAGTTATGCTCAAGAGACAATGTGTGTTAAACAAATAAATATATAAACTACTCAAATAGGGAAAAATTAAAAAAAATAACATATTTAAGGATGATAATAGAGTTAATAATTCTCTCTATTTGTAAAGTGAGGCTCTAGACTCAATGAATGTTGAGAATATGGTATTTGAGTATTCTTCTCGAAGTTGTCTTTAGAACAGAGTATCACAGATTCTATAATCCAGCTTCAAGGAGTGAAAAGGTTCATATCATTAATGTCTTCATGTATACAGAAGCCCTTTTGGAGAAGGTAGCTTGTTATAGTCTTCTTTTAATCCCAAGCGCTTAGTTCTTCTCTTTTTTTATTCGCACAGTCTGTGTCTCAGCGTGTACTGCTACTGTCGTATCTTTAACATAAAAGATGAGATCCTTTTATACTCCACGATCCTGTAGACATAACGATATTCCCACGTGCATGTACCTCTTACTTGACTACATATACTCTTATAGACAACATTAAATAATGTTATAAACATTAATTTGTCAACATATGACCATTCGAAATAAATTGTAATTAATAAAATTGAAACATTTATTTATATCAATTGGTGAGTCATCTTCATTATGTTATCATCGGTCTATCAAAATTCGGTCAGTCAAACATTGGTGTGTCATCTTGGTTTTCTATGTGTCGACTTCGGTTTTTGTGTGTAGACTTCGGTGAGTCATCCTTCAATTTTTAAAACATCGGTGAGTCGAACTTCGGTGTTAGGGAATCCAAAAAAGATTATGAAGTGTATGTCTTACATATACCATTAGAAGATGAAGTGTTAATCAATGGTACATGTAAGAATACACTTGTAAACATATCTATCCATGACTATAAGTAATTGACTTATTAAATTATATTTTTCTGTATGACATAATTTATTTTCTTAGAAATATTAAATTTCATGAAAGAGTAGAATCTGTATATTGAAATATATTGTGATTATGAAAACTACAATATCAGGGAGGGGCCAATAGTTATATTGGATATTTCCTCCTCTTTTACACTTAACTAAAGATATCTTGATCAAAGGTAAATATATGAAAAGTATCAATCTACACATAATTGATAAAATAAATAATCAATATGTAGTAGAAGATATTTTTTATGACAGTAATCATGTTAAATTCTTGATAATAATTGTATTATATAGTCTAGTAGCTAATAAAATACATAGACGATGGTCTTGTTCACTCCTAGAGTACTCTACCAAGTGTGTTCCACCTATCCTTCATTGGTTTTCTCCTCTGAAACTAGAGTGATCTTACTCTAATCTCCCAGTGATCTCCCTAGGGTTATCTCCTTCCTTATTCCCAGGGTCCTATCCCTCGTTGCTCTCTCTAGAACTGGTTCCCTTCTTATGTCTTCTTCCTTTCCTTTCCCTTGGGTTTTATTCCCTTTCTGTTGATTTCTGTTTTATTTAGGGTTTCATCCCCGACTTCTTTGGTTTTCCCTTTCAACATTTCTTCCTTGGGTTTCAGTTCCATGTTCGTTGAGGGATTCAATCCAATTTCTGACATCATAATTCTATAGTGATTTTGAGTTTATAATCTATTTCTTTTTATGTTTTTGGTTGCCACTATGCTGTTTAAGGTTCGTTGAAGCTGCTTTTTGGTTATTATGTTGGTGATTTCTTGGTCATAGTTTACATTGGAGGTTACAGATCTCTGTTTGTTTGGGATATGTCGGCAATGCTCATGAATATATATTGGATCCTTTATACTACTACTCTACTCATGATTTGTGATTAAATTCTCCTCCTTAGGTCAGTCTGGTAAGGTGATTTTCACGGGAGCTTTGGGAGGGGCAGTTCAAGTGGATTTCAGAGTTCCAGGAGTCATGATCCTCACATGAGGGTGATGACAGTGTCTAGTGTTGTTGTTTTCTAGTGGCTATGATGGAATTTAACATTCTCTGATGAATGGTGTTGTTTGTTTGATGATGTCGGTGGAGGTGTTGGTTTTCTCGGTGATAATTCTATACAGTGGCATGATGGTCCTCATCAGTCTCCGACATTGTTTGGAGATGTCAACGATGGTGATTGGATGGTGATGAAGACTGTTCTATTGATGTTGTTGGTTGCAGCCAATGAGATTTGGGCTGATGACTTGGTGATTATGTTTTATGATGTGATTCATTTTTGACTGGTGTGATAATCTGAAAGTCATGGGTTTTTTGTCTTGTTAGTTTTTGAATATTTAATGTTAAATTTTGAATAGTGCGTCGTTTTCTTTTGTATGACAACATTGGATGCTCTCCCTTAAAGGAACTTCTTTTAAAATGAAATAAAAAAGAAATTGTCAGTCAGTCTTGATAATAATTGAAAAGCTACATTGAAAATTATTTTTCATAATAAAAATAAATAGGGAACCCAATGGTGGTGAATTTGTTTGATTGAATCCCTTGATAAAATTAACCTAGATTCTACATTCAAATCAATTTGGATTATTCAATATTTAGTCTTCCAAACTGGTGTAGAAATAGGTATTAGTTCTATTGAATACCCAAAATTGTGATTCAGGGAAAGGGTAAAAAACTCCTCATAAAAAACATCCCTAAATTCATATAAAATTGAAATATATTTAATTTAGAATTTCTCACCAGCCATTTGAGATAAATAACCCCTAATAATAGGTAGTAAGACTCATATAATGGACTTAGTTTCTATTGGAATTTTATTTTGATCCTCACACCGATAACCAATCATTAGATCATTCAGAATGTAAAAAGTGACTTCCCATACTTGTTTATTCTTAATGGATCTATATAAATACATCTAATATGTACCCAAAATTTAAAAAAATTAAGCTAGGGGATAATGAAAATATTTATAGAAAGAACATTCTAACAAACTCCTATCAGATAAGACCTATAGACATGATACACAATCATTTTACCATTACATGTTTTTATCAATAGTTAAATATCTAATCCATTAGGGGTTGATTTGATACCATAATAAATTTATTTAGATATAAAAATTTGGTTACAACTAGAATCAAATAATACATTTAAAATTGTAGAGTTAAAAATTAATTTACACTTCACAATTTGATAATCATGACCCACGTTAGTAATTTTGATCGCATGATATTTCCCTTTATCCCACAGAATAAGTGTTTGTTGACATTGTTATTTATTAATAACCCTTGGATTCAAGAACAATTTAGAATAATTACCATAAATATAGATGTTGTAACATTTTAGTGTGATTGGTTCATTGGGTTGTGTTCTATCCATATTCATTTCATTGGCCCAAATTTTCACATCTTTTCCGTATTCACTAGTTTAAGGAAAATTCATTTCCACACATAACATAATCACCAGTTTCCTTAAAATAATTTCCCATAACATTCTTTCAACAATTTAGGTATAAAGGTAGATTTATTTTCATTCATCAATGGGTTTTTTATTTGAATTTACCAAAAAATATATCTATCCCCTCTTAAAAACCCATGATAGTAATGGTAATATAAACTCCCCATTTATTTTTTCAAAAAATATCAAATGAATTTTCCATATCTATTAATTTTTTTATATCCAACAATTTTTACAGACATTTTTTATAATACATTGATTAACTAATAAATATTTTATTATGTTTGAGGAGAAAAACTATAATTTTACTATGATATTATTGAAAAATTAACCTCATATATTCTAATAGATTCATTATTCTACAAATTAATACAATGGAATTTTATTTCCATTTTCATGTGAAGAGTTCATGGATAATATGTACTAACAAATAACCTCTTGAACTCATCAGAATCCATGGAGTCAATTTCTTCTTATTACCTCATATTCTATAAAATATTCCACCATTTGTTTTCAACTCTATACAAATTATACAGTGTATGGAAAACATTTTCATTCTCCATGGATTGGATAATGTAAAATATATTTTCTTTGTTACATATACATTTATTGACCACCAGTGGATCATATGTCCCACAATAAAAAGGTTTATCTTTCCATATAAAATACTAATTGGTTTTTTGGTCCCTTATTTTCTTATTTGGAAGCTATGTATGGTTCATGTACTGAGATATGTGTGTTATTATAGAAATATGATGATTTATTTCATCTTATACTACATTTAGTTTCCCTAATGGAAAATCATTTTATTATACACCGAATTCATTTTTATTTTGGTTCTTCATGGATCAATCTATATTTTAAAATTAAAATCATAGTTCATGTATCCATCTAAAAAAACTAGAGTGATCAATCATATAATCATTCAAATAATTTTTGAGATTCCTTAAATAACGATGCCATCTTATCAACCTATAAAAATTTTACATTCACCCTATAATACTTTCAATTCATCATGGGTTCTCTTCAGTTATATCCTAATATAATTCATAAAAAATTCTCAAAAAATTGCTATCTCTTCTTTGATTGTAACTAAGGCGACCCAAGAATGAAATACATAATTGTTGTATGATTTTAGATGAATATTAAATGTATTTTATAGTAATAAATGCACAAAACAAAATGGTTTATTGTATTTGGAGACTATATATATATATATAATCCAATTAATTCATGAAAAATATTTAATATTTCCCATAAATATCTTCTCTCATATTACCAATCACAAACATATCCTTCTTAAAAAATTCTTTGAAACCCAGTGAAAATGGAAACATAAGAAATGGTAAGCTCAAATTCATAGTAAGGGTAAACATGGGAGATATTAATAAATGATTATATAAAATAATAAGAAAATAATAAGGTAATGAGATTATGATCCTAACTTAGGAAGTTCATACCCAATCAATCGTAGATCATAAATCACAATTCATGGTGTAATGGTTTAGTTTTTCAAAAGACATGATTCATAATAGTGAGTAATCATAATTAACAAATCATGAGACATGAAGTTATATAATTAGAATATTAACATTTTATAAGAACTATAGAACAATAATAATCATATAACATAAATCCATTAGTCCATGATCACTACTAAGACTATCATAACAAAGTATATTAAGACCCATAATACATTGGGTTCACTCCCCAGCCTATTTTCATCATTAGAATGGGTTCAATGTCCATCCTATTTCATATTTTTTGAGGATAAATAAATAAATACCCAATTCCTTGGAGGTATTTAATGTAACCACCTATAAAATAATGAAAACCATATATATATGTGTTCCATAAAATCCTAAAAACTCTCATCAAATCATCAAATAATATCCCTCAGAATATACAAAAGCTTCATAATGATTTTCACGTCACATAATATTAATACCAAAAGAAGGGGAAAATTGATATTATCATTATATCATATCCCCTAAAACCCATTTTAAACATCAATGGATTTTTAAATAGGTAAAATATTCCTTTAAATGAATAACCAATCCATCCATTAAAAACTTTAGAAAATATAATTTTATTTTGATAAAAATAAACAGAATAATGTGATAATGATTTCCTTTTAAAATAACCTTTTAAAAAAGTAAATGAATCTTCAAATTAAATAATACATATGATTGTGGGAAAATATTTTCATTTTTTAAATGTAAAAAAATATTACTTTCACAAATTTGGTAAAAAGTATAAAAGTAACTCATTCCAAAAATTGAGAATAATATTCATTTTAAAAAATTGAAAATAATATAAAATATTGCTGACAATGATGTTAAATAATAATATGATAATATAATAGAACATTCATGAATGAATTTTAAATAACATTGGAATGGAAGAAAAAATTCATTTACTAACGATAAAAAATCAAATTTTATTAAAATTTTTTATCAATTTATTTAATAAAAATGGTGGATGATGAATGGAAAAAATTAAAATAAACAAAATAAATAGAGTTGAATAAAATATACCGGGTTTAATATATTATTAAAACATAAATACCTAAAAGGATATTCAAGCATAAACAATCATGATTAAAAATGATTTTTCAATGTAAAACTTTACCTCAGGTTCCTAATTTCTTAATATGAATTATTATGTTCATATATAATAAATTTAAATTTATTATATATCTATTACTGAACTATATACAAACTTATATTAATATATATACTTTCTTTAAAATTTTCATGTACAAATTAAAAATAAATTCCTTATTTAAAAAAATATTCGGATGAAAAATTGTTCTTCTTTCATGCATGTTTGGATTTGATGGATTTAGTGATTTAACCTTTTCGGTGGATTTATTATATAAAAAATAATAATTATGTTATAATTTCCATATTAATTCATCATATATACTTTTCTAATTATTAATTTATGGTGATTAAAAAAATGAATTACACCATATTATGGAGACAATAGTCTACACATACACATGAGAAATGTTTCTATTCTCTAATGAATGAAATGAATGGTAAATAATATAATATATTTATATAATCATTAATATATAATAAATATAAAATATATTAAATAAATCCATCCATATGAAAGACCATGTATGGAGGACATGAAAAACACATCACATCGCTTCATAGAGATGGTAGTCTACACATACACATGAATGACACTATCATTTCAAATTGAATGAAAATGCAGTAGAAAATGGATTTACCACTAAAATAAAAACATTTTATTATATAAATGATAATAATATATCATGATAATGTGGTTATATAATATTTATGTGAGTTTAATGAAGAAATAATCTCAAAATAAATCGATAAATGCAATTACCTATGATTTGGGAAACCTCCTTTAGATTACACCTTATTCCTTCAAAGGGTTTTTATTGGGAAGACCATAAGATCTATTCAATTTGGATGTAATTTAGGTTGGTATTTTGGTAGGTAATGTTTGATAAATATTTTTTTATATTTGTGAATAAGTGAAGAGGGGAGGTTCCGTTTTATTAGTGAGATGGGTGGAAAACATGTAAATACTTAAAAAATTCAAAACCTAATAAGTCATATTCAAGAGAAAGTGAAATCACATGGATAGTTTTTAGAATCTAATATAACATAAAGTGTTTATAACTAAATCCAATAATATTTATATAATTTTATGTTATATTTTAAACCTTATCTTTTAGTTTAACACCAATATTTACACTTTTGAAACTTAAAATTGGTAATATTTTACCATATTAACCATTTTCTATAACCATAAGTAAAATTGGAATAACTAAAACATTTTAAAATTATGATTCAAAATAAAGAAATAATTGTATGAAATTAAATTTCTAAAATTTTTGGAAATTATTTTTTGTATAAGGATACAAAACACATTTAAAATGTTTTTATTATAAAAAATGTGTTTTATAATAATGCTAAATTTTTTCTCATTTTATAACTAGTAAAAAATATTAAATAAATATTTTATCATTTGAATTAATATTTTATCTTAAAATTGCATTAAAAAATAATCATTTTTAGTATATTTTAACCCATTTCCATCATAACATCTATTTTTCGTAAAACATCTATTTTTAACTTCAATTTCATTTTGAGTCAAAGGCATTTATATTTTTTATTTACTTTTTGTTTAACCTATTTTTAAATTTTTTGAGTGGGAACCCATACATGAGTCATAATACCAAAGGTACAATGCCTAGTATGTGACCCGAAGTTACAACGACCCGACAACACATAGAACAACCCATGCCCAATATTTTCTTCATTCATGGCACCTATCTCACCACCACACATAGTTGATGGACTAGAATTTCCCCATATAGTGATTCAGTATTCCTTATACAAATGGAAATTAATATACCCTCTTATTCATTCATGATTTTGTTAGCTTTTCTTGGTGGATGCAACATGCTTCGATTCCCCTTATAGGGCCTGCTACAGTGTGGTCTGACCTAACTAATTCTTGTTCTGAAGGACCTTATGGACTGAAACTCATTTCCCAATGTTTTTAGTTGGGCCAAAGGTCATATTAACAAAATTTTAATGGTTAAATGAATTCCCTGTGGCTAATAGGCTTAATCCTATAGCCTGAGGTCTAAAATTGGATAAATAGTATTTGGGTGATATAATAAAGAACAAAGCCTACAACAATACTTCTATAGTAACCTAGGAACCCTCGGCCAAGATTTGATATTGGGGATATATTGAATGATTTTGGGGTGTGGTAACCACTTGGTTACCATACAAACTACTATTTTTTAACTTCAGTTGATTTTATTTTCATTTATAACTAATTTATATCAATTTATTTTATTTTATACATCCCTAAAAACTACATTTTCACATGTTTACTACACCAAATAAATAATCAATAAAACATATATTAAAAACAATAAACCCAAAAATTATTTAAAAAATATTCTATATAATCAGTAATACTTCTAATGTGAATTAGAAATTAATTTTAACAATTAAATGAAATTTAAATACAATATTATGTGATTCATTTTATATTTTTTGAGAATTATTCACATCATTTCATGGAATCATGCTTCATAAGTTATCAAACACTATTTCATAATAAAAATAAATATATTCTAAAATATCATCCCATTATAGGATGACTCAAACTCAAACTATGACATACTATAATTTTATTTAATAATATTTAAGTCTATATTAATTTATAGAACAAAAATTCAATGTTTTGTTTATGGTAGGTGATGGATTTTCAAAAAAATATGAATTAAAAATTTAAAATTTAAAATTTGGGAGATTAAGATCATATTTTAGTGTGCGGAATTGTGCGTAATGATCCAAAAATAAAATATAGGGAAAATAAAAATTATTAACAAATAATAGGAAGAGTAATATATGGAATTACTTCATCAAATCATTCTATGAAGTGTTTTTACTATGAAACTAATTATCAATTCCATTGATTGAATAGTTTATGGTTAGTATTGGTTAAAGTAGTTATGTTTTGAGATTCATATTATTTTATGAAGATGTATATTTTTTTTATTTATTTAACATTAAATTTAATTTTAGTGATTTAAGTATTTGGGTTTTTATCTACAATGGAATTATATTGAAATCAGATAAAACTATGATTAAATAGTTGCTGATATTTTGAATTTATGAAGAGTATAGTTTACCTTGTTCATTTAAATATTTTTTGATTTAATTAAGAATATACAAAAGTTCACTGGAGATTTAAAAATATCTTAAAGGTGTATTAGTTATTTTTTTACAATATTTTAATATTGAAATTGATAATTAGAATACATTAATGTTATGAGAATCCACCTGTATTATAGGTATTTTATATTCCATGATCTTTTGTATTATCAATATTGTATTATTTAATCTTTTGGATTATTCCATGCAATTTGTAGGATATATTCATATATATCAAACTAAAAGACTATTAAATACCTTTTGATAATCACAATTTGATTGACTACCTTCTAAAAAATTAAAAATATATATAAAAATTGAATTTTATACTATTTATCTATGGTATTAAAAAATATTTAATGAATGTGTTTTTAAAAATTAAGAAGAAAAAACCGATATATGTATTGAACCCATCTTTGTGTTTTGGGATATTATTATAACCAATTTAAATTGTTATATCATAGTGTGATCTAGATTACCCATTAATACTAAATAGTTAATATTTGGTTAATTAATTTTATAGAGGTTAATTTAAAGAATTATTTAAGATACTAGAAATTGATATTCAATATAAATTACATTAATTCAATGAATATAAAGTATGTTGATATATATTCTTGGGAATAAATATTAAATTTGGAATGTTTTATTTGTGAAATAACAATAGTATGTTTGTTTGGATGATTCTAAAATAGTTTTTGTTGGTTTTATGTTAATTTTGGAAGAAAAAAATGATGGTTACCAATTAAAATAATATTTTAAAAGAATTTCATATAAGAAATGTAATTTTTTTTCTTTTATATATAAAAATTTTCATTATGGAAATGAGAGTAAAGATTGAAACTTTTATTTTGGATAAAAGAAATAATATATATGAATGTGGAAACAATGTTACAGAATATAATTTACAAATTAATAACCAAGTTTTTCATATAATAAAATAATTGAAGATAACATTTTGGATTAGTTATTTAATCATGTTCATTAAATATTATGATCATTTATATGTTTTATAGACATTATAAGATTTTATGATATCCAATAGGATACTACTTATCTTTCAAATAATATATAGTATAAATGTCAAAATACTTGAGCATCATGACATGGTTAATTTTCTGTGAATTATTTGAATAATATATAAAATTAATAAGAGATATGTAAAAATTAAATAGTGATGAGATTAAATAACTGTATAGTGTTTAATAAAGTCTAATGAATAAGTGTTATAGCTTTTTGAGTGGTTAAAGTTAAAAACACATGTTTTTGAAGATCTAGATAGGAGAAAAAATTATTGAATTAGATTCATGGATACATTTTATAAAAGAATGTAATGACCTAGAACTATATCAATGAAAATTTCCTTCTTATGTTTATACTTTATAGATCACAAACAATAACTTATAGAACACAATATAAACATCATAAATGAATAATTAATGAAATAGGAGGTATTTCTAGAAGATAAGGAACCTAAACCTATGAAAGAATAAATAAAATAAAATTTTGGCATCTTATAAATGAAATTATGATTTAATTATATAACTATTAATGTAAATGAATATTTTTATAATTAATATTTATGTGTTTGTATTTTTTGTACACCATAAATATTTAATTAGAATAATTTAATTAATAAAATTATTTAAAACAAAAATAATTTTCATAATAATTATTTATGAGACAATATTTTTTCGTCTTATGATTTTAGGATACTTTTATGAGACCTTAGTTAATTTTTTAAATTTTAATAAAATCAGTTATAAATTTAAAACTGTATTTTCTTTGAAAATTGTGATTTTAATTAAAAATTAAATTTTAATATTTTAAAAATTATCTTCATAAAATGGATTTATTTTTTGAATTCTACATGTTGAAAAATTGATATGTTTAATGTTTAGTATTTTTTTCAAATACATGAACTTTTATGATTAGTAAATACAGTAATTTACAATATAAATACATTATAAGCTTAATAAAATATTCCATGAGTCTTGGATATTGTAAAAAATCTTGGTTCTATCTCACATTCCCTAATAAATATATTTATTCACAAGAATCATCAATGTTTCTTCTTTTGAGAAAAACAATAAAATATTGAGAAATCACCCCTCTCCCCCACTATAAATACACCCCACACCTCCACATCTACACACACATTCCAAGATTAATTCCTTTTTAAATTTGGACCCAATAATATTTCCAAGCATATCCCTCACTTCTAGGATATTGTGTTCTCTTTAAAAGACTAAAAACAATCCCCTAAAGGAGGTTCTCAAGGTGGTTTATTCAAGAGGTAAAATCCCCTTCATTTTCCTTTTAGTTTCTTTTCAAGTTATTTTATTTTTTATTCTCTCCTAACCTCATCTATCAAAATTATCATGATAAATAAAATATCATAAATATAATATAATGATATATTTTTAATGGAATATACTTTCTAAATATATTTTCTCACTCTCTTTTATTTTAAAAACCAAATCATTATCCCTTAGGTGCCGATTTACCACCATCATGGAAGGCGGATTTTCGTTCCTCAATTTATCCTTCAAGGATGGTATTTATACAATTTTTATTGTTACAAATGATCATAATATAAGTATTAGAACTTATTTTAGGTTCTTTATGTCACATATTTAGATAATTATAAATGATAAAACAAAATAATTTCGTTGTGATTAATAATCACTATAATAATGTAAATGATTATCACTAAATGTATTATCTAATGATTCAACCTAATACCATATAATAAAATGATATATAGAAACATTTACATGTTTTTAAGTTCGTTAATTTCAAATAAATTTAATTCGGGTGCATTATCACCATTCCACATGAACTTCCATACTAATATACAAGTATACTGATTGTGAAATACCATAAAATGAATGCTCCCGAGAAATAAAATTGTATCATATAACTCATAAAAAAGATAGAAATGAACATAATAAAATAATAATAAATAAAATACAGGTATATAAGGTTATTAATTATTTATTTGAAGGATTTTATTTGATTATCTGGGATGTTAAGGTCAAGTGCAGAACACATTCAGACATACAGTAAGGGTTTTCTTCACAAACCTCATGTTTTTATTCAGTTTTTAATTTCTTCCCCTATAATCAATTTTAATTCATATTCATTTTTTATTAAATTTTTCTAAACCATGTATATAAATCCCAAAATCATTTTTCCAGATCATTTCATCTGTTTTTTATAGGAAGTACATGTTTTTTCAAGTTTCCCTTTTCAATTCATCCCTCTTCCAGGTTCCATTTTCGTACCATCCATAATCCATTTTAAGACACCGTTATTTTTCCAAAATCAATAATTTTATCAAGTAAAACTATATTTATTAATTATTGGTTTTATAAAAACAATTATGATAAATAAAAATAATTTTTCCAATAGAACTCTTCTTTGCAAAGTAAACGGGGTATTTCTATCAAGAATTCCTCAATGTTATTATTGGAGTATTTTAATCTATTTCAACACCTCTATTGAATTTTATGATTTTTTAAGATCTATCTCTCCTTATATTCAAATAAAATATGTTATTAATTGGTTTATGGAACGTTTTACTATGGATGTTCTATCTTGATACCATTCACTATGCTACTTGGATTGGTTACAGATTATGTTTACATATTTAGGTAATTTTATTTACATATCATTTGTTCATGTTGCTTTTGTTAATACTCATTCATATGAAAAATTAATTGGAGCTATAAAGATATTTGAATGGACCTCTATATCCCAACGATGCATCAGCAGGTCTCACAAGAAAAAACTGAATTGGGTTTTGGTTGAGGCTTTACCCTTGTATTTTCAGACATCTTGGATGAGGCCTTGAAGATTTGTTTTAGATGTCTCACATTATGAATTCACTCATTATGATATTATAACTTGACAAACCATGTGATATTCATAATTTATAATATCTATTTTTTAGGTTTAATTGCCTATCAATAGTTATATGGCTTTAATTCCACTATGTTCATTCAATCCATATTACGCTCATGTTTATTTTTAAAGGCACGTGTTTTTAGTTATACAAAACTCCTAGTTTTTATGTTTATGATATATTCCACTTTATTAATTAACCATACTAAGCATAAAAATTCACCCCAATCTGATGTTTTATTTTTCCCCAGGATGTAAAGATGAATATTTATAACAACCCTCCTTTTTATCACACACTTAATATAAATTATTACATAAAACGTTCACTTGATACAACATAGATGATCAAGAGGTCAACTGTATTTGGGGCTTAGGATAATTACATAAAAACTTAAAACATGAAATATGACTTCATTATTGAAAACTTCCTTTACATGTCCACAAAATTACTTCGTACTGAACATTGCATGGGATAACCTGAGGACATACATAGGAAATGGGTGAGCTATAAAACCCATTTAGGGAATAAACATGGAATAACATGAGGAATACAATACATGTTATAAAATATACATATCAATGGAGTGAAATATTAACATAAACATAAAGGCATGATAAATCAATATAATCATAACATGGATATGTGTCAACAACACTTAACATGGAATTATCCTCATCTAAAGCTCATTGCACAGAGAGAATGAGTAAACCCTCATTGCACATGTAGCACGAGTAAACCCTTTTTTCAATTCAATTATCATGATTCAACACTCATTTCACATAGAGTATCATGATACTATACTTTACCCAATGCATTGGAGCTCTATCAAGGTGCATCCATCTTAAACATTGCATTTCATGAATAAGTGTGCCACATTGATCATACAACATGGAATAATCCATCATCATTTATTACACGATAAAGGTATGTGGAATACAAACATGAATATTTATAATCAATAAGTAAATTTTAATAATTGTGAATACCCTTGATAGAGAAATGGGCATTGTATTCACTACACAATGATATTGGCTTGGAAAGGCGGTGTAGTTTTGACAGCGTAACAACGTACCATAAGAATTCATAAAAATTGTTGATGAGAGAGAAAGGGGTGTCTCATCATATATACATGAAATGGAATGTAAGGGGTCATATGGATACATTTTACAACATAGTTAATGGAATATATTTTCATAATACAAAATAATTGATTTAATGAAAATGAGGAGAGAGAAATTCCTTATAGAATTTCGGCATCGTAACAGGTATACATGGAAGGCACTCATGAGGGAGAAAGGGGTCTCTCATCATTCAATCATAAAGAGGACATTACAGGGGAGGTTCAAAATCATACCACAACATTTATAATTGAAAATAAAATGGAATAATAATAGTAGGAAACTTGGATAAAATGAAAATGGAAGGAATGTGTTAAGTTTTTTTTACAGGCTTCTCGACTAAGGAGTTTTCTTTGAAGGCTTTCTCTCAAATGAGGAGGGGTTATGTCAATACTAATATTTGGTGGGTGATGTTGTGGTGTAAGGATATCCCTTACAAAATTTTATTCTTTATGTGGATGGTGACGAACCATGCCCTTCCCACTGACGAAAACATCAAACGATTGGATATCCAGTAGGCCTCACGATGCTGGTGTTGTAGCAACCCCAAGAAAGAAATAGTGGATCACCTATTCTTTGAGAGTGAGTGGGAATTATGGATTTAGAAGTTATTTGGTTATTTTACTAGTTGTAATGGTCCGGGTGGTTAACTGGAAGGTTTTCTCAGTGCATGGTTTCAAGGAGCCGAGGAACAGGGAGCCGAGAGGAAGGCTCCGGCAGTGATTGTTTCAGAAGGGTGTTGGACTATCTGGTTGGAAAGGAATGACTCATGCCATAAATGTGCATGTGGTTTTCATGTTAGTTTTCATTTCAAAATGAAGGAACTGTTTCAGGTCTTGGTTCGGTTATGCACAGACTGTCATGGCGAACCATTAGTGAGGGGACTGGTCTCGAATCATTTCCTCTCCAATCAGGATTGTGCCTCAGGTCGGGGGCACTGGATCCGCTGGCGTCCACTTCACTTTGGTCTTAGGCTTCATACAGAAGGATCCCTTGTTGGGGGAGATGCGCGGACGTGGTGTCATCAGGAAGCTAAAAGGTTCGGTGATTGCGGCTTTATCTGCTTCCTATGGTAGGGGAAATTTATTAAAATTGGAGGTGCATGCAATGATCACAGGATTGGAGCTTTGTGGCCAACTATGTATCGATCTGAAGGTGGTGGAGACAGATTATCTCATACCCTTCAAAGCACTCTTTGTTCCTAGATGATTTCCTTGTAATTTCTCCTACCTCATTAGAAAGTGCAAACAGATTTTGGGAAAATAAGTTGAAATCACTCATACATGGTTGGAGGGGAATCAGGTTGCAGACTTCTTGGCATCTCTGGCACCTTGGAATGAAAGTATGTCTCTCTTCCTTAACATCAACTCATTCCCTAAGGAGGGAGTGGGGTCTGTTATTAATGATTCACTTTATTTGCATTATTTTCGAGGCCTATGATTCTCCTTTTCCTATTTTTTTTTGTTTTCTGGTTTTTTGTCTTTCTGTACTCTTATCCAATAAAAATGTTAGTTTTCAGTGAGGAATCCCTTACATGGATTTGTGATCCCAAAGGCTTGAGAGGGGATTGAGAGAGGCTTTTTGAGAGATTGGGGTAACTTAGGAGGATTATCTAGAGAGGAGGTAATGTTTGGTTGGACTCCAAAGGATTTGAGTGAAGTGGGAGTGGTAGCTTGGGTGGGTTTATATAGAAAAAGACGGGAAATTCTTTATTATTTCGGTTTGGGACACCACACATTAAACTAATAAAAACCACAAACCAGTCCATGTTTTTTGCCCATAGGATTCACGATAGGGGATTGGAGAAAAATATTTTATAATTCCAATGGCATAACTTTTTAAAATAATAGGGTTGCTTTTGTGGAGGTGAGTCACACTCCTAAATAAATAAATTTAAAACGCTTAAATGTTTTATATGTATTGGAGGGTCCCCTAAGTCATTTTAAAATAAATAAAACCAACATAAAATAATATTATTTTAATGGTAAAACATATATTTTCTGATAATAATGTTTATAGTATTTTATTATATCACTATTGGGTCATTATGATGTCTTAAAACACATTATATATTTAAACGATATTTAATTTTTACCTAAAAATTTGACTGTCTCGGAATAAATGAAAAATTCACAATTGGATAATTTCGATATCCTAATTCCCATAATAATATTAATTTTATCCAAATAATTTTATAAATATGTGAATTTTCACTTTTAAAATAAAAACTGACATTTATTGAAAATTCATGGGTTTTGACAAAAAACTCTTTCAAACCATAATAAAACAGACAATTGTATTCATAAAAATTATACAATCATTTATACTTAAAAAATAATTTAATAATAATAATAATTTATTAAAATTTTATTTATTTAAAAATTCAATTAATTTATCATAATAGATTTCTTAGTTGAATATTAACTAAAAATTCTATTTTTGCATTAAAAAATATTTTAAATGTAACAACAATAAAATGAATGTATATTATTTATTATACACAGAAAAATGCGCATAATCATAGTGATATGATATTGTTATATAACCCCTTATAACACCTTCATTTGACCAAAGGGTAAGGTGTGCGATGTTGATAGACACTTGGGGTGCTCAGATAACATCTCTCAGGTGGTAATCTCTATCAACTTCCACTTCTCCCGTAGGCGGTTCCACTTGAGATCGATTTGTTAAAGCTCAGCTCGGTCTTGGTCAAGAGCAAAGCCCGATGAAGCCCCCTCCTTTCTAAGATCTGACAAATAGGCTTTATATGGGGAAAGCCTACTGGATGAGGCCATCACTTCCTTAGTCTAAGTAAATTGGATTTATTAAAGCACTATATTTATACTAATCATGTTATCACTGTTCAATGGCTATATTAGCATCAATCACAATTCTTAACGATATTTTAAAATCCAAAAACATAAAACTAATGATGTTCCATTTTATATTACCATTTTACACAATAATACATTTAATCAGATCAAGAGGAATTTACCTTATTGAAATTTTGGGTCGTTACAATATCATTATGAATGACTTAAAGGAGTAATCTAATAGTTTATGGGTGTTTCCAATGGATTTTCAGCGTTATTTTTTATTTCACATTATAATGTGAATTTTATGTTTTTATCTATTTTTCCAAAACTACTAAAATATTTGATACTTTAGGATGTTAGGTCCTTGTAAACATACTAATGTACTAATATAAGGCACCAACTTCAAGAAACTAGGGTCAGGGACTTTACATTTTGTATCATAGGATATTTAGTAGAAACCTTGGAAACTAGATTTAGGAAATGTAAATTAGGGAAAAAACCATAAGATATAATTTGAGGATTTTCATACAAGAACCTCCTAGAATATTAGTAAGGTATAGATTATGTGGATATTTCGGGAAAATAAATCTCTATCTGGATACTACACAAGGACATGGTTCTGGCATATATGTACCTAGGACTAACAACTCCAACAAGGTCTTCTGATCCTGAATCAAGATAACCTAGTACATGAAAATAGAATTACTACACACTTGGTTGGACACTCATGGTTGCTATTCTTAGGATAATTCAAATTTTATTTACAAACCACTATGAAGGATTTAAAAGTAGATTTTTCCTCAAATAAACCATGTTTATGATTATGAGATTGGTTATGCATTATATTTCAATTTATGTTAAGTGTTTTGATAGTTTGAGATTATAAATTATGATCCATAACATAATTTAGAGTATTACATTATTTAGAAATTGTTCCCAGTGGAAGTAATGGAAAATGTGTGAATGTGAATATCCCATGTAAGTATTTACCTCCTATACGTGATAATGATGTTGGTTTAGGAGATGTGTCTGATGCTGAGAAATTTATAACTATACTAGGACACTTGGCTCAAATGTTGCACAATAACATTACCTATATTGAGCTTCCTTATCCACAATGTGGAGAAGAAATTTTAGACCACTTTATGTGATATCATCCTCCATTATATAATGTGACTACAAATCCATATGTAAGAGAATAGTGGATAACTTCCCTAGAAAAGATATTTCTCTCTTTGGGAAGTAACGAAAGGGAGAATGATAGAGTGACTAGTTATCATCTATTAGACAATGTTGATCAATTGTTGTTTTTGATTCAAAACAAAAAGGAGAATGAATTGATTGAAAATATAAAATTGAAGGATTTTAGAAAATTTTTCTTAGAAAAATATTTTCCGCATTAAAAACAAGTGGATATGGAAAATAAATTCTTAAATATGAGGCATAATATAGATGAGAATGTTTCCAAATATTAATACAACTTTACAAAGATAGAAAGGAATGCTTCAGAATACATATGTAATCCTATGAACAATATATCTCAATTATTTGATTGTTTAAAACCATTCCTTTGAAGGGAAGTGGTTTTGAAAACCATCTCATCATATGAAGATATTGTCTCCTGTGTAATCATGACAGAGAAATAATTCTCTAATTATTATGACGTTAAAGGAAAGAAATATAGAAGAGGGTGGAAGAGGAAAGAATTGATAAAGGGAAGAATAAAAAAGGGATTTTCCAACATGTGAAACTTGTGGAAGGAAGCAACCCAAATCCTACTTATATGTAAAAGGATTATGTTACAAGCATGGAGAAAAAGGACACCAAACCAAATATTGCATGGTAAAAAAAAGAAACATCAGTTCAATGTCATAATTATAGAAAGATAGAACACTATGAAAATAATAATCTATATAGTCAAGGAATCTTTACTCGGAAAAGGCCACGGAAGCAAGGACAACCTTATATGATCACAATGTATGAGGTTGAAGTTATTGAATGATGTGGTTTCATTTACATTAATCAACTCATCAGATTTAGCTAATGCTATATTTTAGTATCGATCATCTCATTCCTTTATATCATCCCGATTTGCATTAAAAAATAGATATTTCAAATTCTCTTTAATAAGGTAGTTTTCATTCAACCACATAGGGAATATCATTGAAACAAATACGTGTCATGTAGTTCCCATTATGATATATAAATATGCCTTATCTACTGATTTTTAATCATAAATATTGTAAACTTTTTTATAATCCTCGGTATGTACTGGATTTAATATACGATGCAAAAATCTATAACAATAAGAAAGAAATTACAATTTGTAAGGAAGGTTTATAATCCCTAATCTTTATATTTGAAAAATCACCATCTCATTAATATCTTGATCCACCCCTATAGTTGTACTAAATTCAATTCATATGGAGGATTATAACACAGTATCTATGGGTGAGGAATGAAATCATAAAATTGAGGATGTAACTATTGTGAATGAATAAATTGATGTATTTCCAATGGATTTACCTGAACATTCCCTGGATCATAAAATTGAGTTTTCTATTGATTTAATTCCTTATCCAAGGACTTTATTAAAGACTACTTATAGAAATCCCATAATATAATTGGTAGAATAGAAGAACCAACTAATGGAATTGAGTGATAAAGGATTTATCTTCCCAAGTGTTTCTCTATGGGGAGACCCTAATCTTTTTATCAATAAGAAATAAAGAACCACAAATCTATGTAATGACTATATAGAAATAAACACTATTAAAATAAAGAAAAATTATCTCCTACCTCATATTGTGGATTTATTAGTTGAACTTCATGGAGCCCAATATTTTTCAAATATTAACCTTTAATTTTGATATCATGAGTTGAGTTTGATGAAGGAATATATTCCAAAGAAAACATTTAGAACTAGGTATGGGCATTACGAGTTTACCATAATGCCTTTTTGACTGACTAATGCACCATAATTTTTCATAGATAAAATGAATTGAGTTCTCAAGGAATATATTAATGAATTTTTTTTTTGTATTTATTGATGATGTATTGGTATATTTTAAAAGAGATTAAGATCATTTGTAACACCCCAGGATTTCAGAGTGTGTTATTTCTTAAAAATAATTCAATAACTTGCACTACACGCAACACCGAGTTCAATCACACCATTAAAAGAGGTCATGAATAGTATTAACTACATTTTGAACTTTATATAATCCTTATAATTTTAGAATCCCTATTATGAGTTTCTTAGTCATAATGCAAGAACAGATTCATTTTTAGTATTTCACTTTTATCAACTTCTAATAGTGAAACCTTTTTAAATACAATATTTTAAACTTTTTGACTAAATGGGGACATCAGAAATTTAAAATGAAACACCCCAAGCTTCCACGGTACGTTTCCCTTTGAATAATGTGATAGCGTGTGTTGTACGCAACACCGAGTTCTAACACACCATAACCAATCAAACTAGCCGTTATAAATATTAATACCTACTTTTTGAAATTATATATATTTTATATTTGAAAATGGACTTCATTTTTGGATTCGGAATATCGAATTTAGCCTAAGGTGAAATTTTGGTACATTTCGGATAACTTTCATATTTTGATGAATAGTGAAAATTACTAAATTTTAATTAAAAACAACTTTTTTAATCAAAATAATTAATAGTGATAAATTATGAATTTGAGTGGTTTTAAAGTATATTTAGAATATATTTTTACCATTTAATATAATGTTGGTCATTGGACATAATTTTACAATTAAACCGAACATAAACAAGTGTCAATCTTTTGATAGTTATTATCTCTTAAAAACACGCTTTTTGTTTTGACAGCGGGAATTAATTTTAAATTAATTTCTGCCACTTCTATGTTTTGAATTTAGGAAAATGGATTCCATATTTGGAATCAGGATGTTCAAATTGTGTAAATAGGTAACTTTTATTTTTAGACATTTTGAATAATTACTGTGGTAAATATTTTATTTACCATGGTTAAGGGTAAATCCGGTAAATAAGGGTTAAAAAATAATATTATAATAATACAAAATTAACCTAAAACGTGTCCTAACCTTATTCGTGGACACATACCCGACCATGGGCATCCTTGGGTCAATTTGGGGACCCCTTGGAGCCACTTGTATGTGGTATGGACACTTTATATTAATAAAGTTAAAATAAAAATAAAAAAGGCATAAGCTTACATCTTTTAGAAGAACAATTTTTACATAGGGTTATACATGTTGGATTTTCGATTATAAATATTCATTAGAAAGATAAAACTATTTCCTACATAATGATATTTTATTTATAATTTTTAGATATCAAATAATTTAAATTATTAATGACACAATAATGATGCAATGTTTACCTCATTAATAAATCATTTAAATAAATAAGATTATAATGATTAAAATATTATATAAAACCTGTCCAATTATTATTGGTTGATGTTATTTAGAATATGAGTCATCTTATCTTCGACCTCAATGATTTTTGGACCATTATAAACCGAATATAATTATATTATAAAGTAATACTTTCACTCTTTCCTAAAGAGCCCCTCTTCTCCCTTATAAAAGGAGACCACTTCTACTCATTCCTCACACCTCTCAAGCCACTTGGCTCGTCCAAACTCTGACCAACTAATCTCCCCACATCCCTCTCCTCCTCCTTGAAGCTTCCCCTTAGGCAGAAAGCATTTCAAGAAGTCCTTTGGTTCCAACCAAAGTGAGTTACCTAAATTAAAGGTAACGATTTCTCCTAAATTATTTTCAATTATTTTGCTTCTCCAACCCCCAAACTCTTTTTATTTCCTTTCTTTTGTAACAACACCAGTATCCTCAATATACTAGGATGTTGTTATAAGAAGGATTCAAACTACACATACACACAACTCCATCTAATGGATGATGAACATAATGTTTCTGTGGATGGAAAACTAACGCCTCACGAAACAATGATTGTTCAAATACATCTTACCGCCTCTCATGGTGGCCATTATGATGGAACTGTAATTAAATATGATATTAATGATATATATTTTATATATAATCTTCTGTAATTCCATTTTATTTCATACCATTATTCGTTTCATGTTGTATATACATACGATAATTTCATTTGAGGAAGTGCGGACTACCGCCCCCTTAAAATGATATGACTCGTTCATACCACACATGGAACGTATAAAGGATGGTGTTAATGAACTTAAGTAACATATATAAAATATTATATTATACTGGAATAGTAATATACCTATGTATCATTTGGATTCGATTCTTTTAAAATAAAAAAATTAAATGGAAGTAGCATTCGTGCGTACGTACGGACTACCGTCTCCACGAACGTGATGAGATTCATTATCCATCGTATCCATTCAAGTATTATTCTCATTTTAGGGTTAAAAATAATGTTAATATCATTATGATTATGAATAAGATATAATCTATCCATTACAAACATGTCTTACGTAACCAAACATTTAAGAAGAACGAATCGATTATCACCCGAAACAACGATAATACTAAGATATTATTAATAAAGCAATATTAAAAGATCATATATGATATCATATTAATGTATATGATTCTTGTATAATTTAATAACAATTATTTCACCATTATACAGGAGGTTAACCTACCCTAACCAAGGAAAAGTACAAGGTAAGGGATTTTCTTATCTCACATTCAATTCCGTGAGATTTCCATTATTCGCCACTAAATTATTGAAAGTGGTGTATTGTGTACTGGCATTTGATATATATTATCATATTCATGTTATTCTGTAAATAATTTGGTGGTTATTAACTTTTGGCCATACGACTCATTTGATTAACGTGGTAAGGGGTTTTCATCTCACTCCTTATTCCCGTGAGATTCATGCCATATTGCCACCATTACCTTTTGTGTGGTGTATGTACTGCCCATAATTATATTATTTGTGTAATACACTCTAATTTATGTGTACTTACATATTCATTGTATGATACCTCTTTCATGGGTTGTATGTTTCATAAGTTACCAAACTGGTAAGGGTTATTTCACAATCTCTTCATTATCTGAGGTTGTTTATACGTAATAATCTACTGGGATCTTGTTATCATCCACATCCATGTTTCTTCAAAATGTATTTCAAAACATTTTTAATATTTAAAAGAATATGGGTTAAAGTCATTTATACCCTTGTTTTACTTTTTATAAGAGTTTTATAAGGGAATCTTTCCGTCGTTTTCCAAACAAGGTGCTTTTTAACCTTTTCGACAGAATTAAGATAAGAATGTTTTTTTAACTTATACGGCGGGTGCGGTTATTTTCTGCCGTTATAAAATCGTCAAAGCTTCCCTTAAAAGCTTATAAGATTATTTTAAAAGAAAATGTTTGATTTTATATGGATCTTAAATGATTTCAAAATAAAAGGAGATATTTCTTTAAAAAGAATTTTGATTTCATCTATGTCAACATCCTTTGATGGGTTTTAAGATTATTTGAAGTTGATTTATTATGATACAAAACTTCTATATTGTTTTGAAGGTTTTGTGATATGTTTGACTGTGGATGTGCTATTTTTATACCATTCATAGTTTATGGTGAAAGTATTGACATTTCATATGCTAGTTCCAATAAGAATGTTTATGTTATATTTCAATCTTTACTTCATGTGAATGTGTTGGACAAGTATGTTCCAGGTTGGGGACTGGTTAAAGTAAGCCCTCCAGGTTGGGGACTGGTAAAAGTAAGCCCTCCAGGTTAGGGACTGGTAAAAGTAAGCCCTCTGAGTTGGTGTCCGGTTATTAGAGGCACTCCGGGTTGGTGTCCGGTTATTAGAGGCACTCCGGGTTGGTGTCCGGTTATTAGAGGCACTCCGGGTTGGGTTCCGGTTACAGTTAGCCCCAAGGTCTTGGGACGAGGCCTTGAAAAGTAATTAATGTTTGGCATTATGCATTCCAACATTATGAAAGTGGTTATTGATTTTGCATGTGATTATTCGATTAGTAGAATATCCATGTGAACAAGTAAATGGCATTATTTCATTTTACTTTTGCCATACTATGTTGAAGTTCATGTTTAAAAGGCTTTTGTTTTAGTAATTAATTGCCTTAAATGTTTATGCTTATTTTTGAATGTTCCGCTATATTGTTATCCTTACTGGGCATTTGAGCTCACCCCTTTTCTATGTTTTATTTTTCCAGGATGTGAAGATATAAGTTATGAATGACCTGCAGGGATATTATGAGGGGATTATAGTGTGGACTGTGGAAACATTATTTTGTTGTAGTAGTTTTTCATTTTATGATGTAATGTAAAACTTATGAATATATCTAGTGTTTCCAAGGCTACTAAACCAATCGGTCTTTCGAGATTTGATCTTTCTTGTGATCATGCAAGTGTTACGAAGTAATGCACCGACTCTGGGTAACTGGGGTCGGGGCGTTACAGTTGGTATCAGAGGAAGTTTAGTACAAACCTTGGAAGCTAGATTTAGATAAACTCTGATTAGAGCTCGTAGACCTAAGATGAACTTTGAGGATTAGTATAGAAGAACTTCCTAGAATTTTGGTATTGTAGAGATTTTGTGAGTTTTCCGAGCAATACATCCCTGTCTGGATACGAGCAGGTAGAGGCGGCTCTGGCACAGATGTACCTAGGGGTAAAACCCGAAAACACCGCTTTGAGCTAGACTCGAATGGGAACTGGTGCACGACAACGGGCCTTTCTGCACTCTTGGTTACGACACTCCCGGGGGATATGCTTAGAATAACTCTCATTTTCTTTACAAATCATTATGAAGGGTTTATGAGTATATACTTCCTCAAAGAAAACATTTTTATGATTATGGATTATATCCATAAATAGTTCAATTTATGTTAAGTGTTTTATAAGTATGGGATTATGTATTTTGATTCATAAACTGATCTAGTTTATGCCATTTTTTAGAAATGGCGCCCAGTGGAAGGAATGAGAACTCCAGAAATGCACATGATCCAAAGAGAAGGAAGGATCATATCTTTCATGGTCTTAAGCTAGAATTGATAAGAGAAATAGTCTCCCATTTATTATCATCATATGAAGAAATAATATCATGTGTTGATAAGATAAGTAAAGAGTTTACTGAGTCCTATGGCTTTGAAGGGAATCAAGAGAAGAAAAGGATGGAAGAGAGAAAGATGGATAAAGGGAAGAGGGAAAAGAAGAATTTTCCCATATGTGGTAACTGTGGAAAGAAACACCCTGGAACTTGCCTGAAAGGAATAGAAGTTTGTTATAAGTGTGGAGGAAAAGGGCACAAAGTACGTGACTGCAAGGGTAAGAAAATGGTTTCAAATGTACAATGCTTCATTTGCAAGGAGTTTGGACACTACGCGAACCTATGTCCCAGTCATCAGACTATGACGCAAATGATGCTATTGGATAATAATCAAGTTATGATACTACCACAGACGAAGAGGAATGATTAGAGTTCTTATGTTGATTATGTCAATTGAGTGTTGTATCAATAATGTACTTGTTATAATAATTATGGACTATATAAGGATTGTACTGCAGTACTATTTCATTAAGGACTTGAGATCGTGTGGAACAAAGAAAAGTGACTCAATAGCAGGATAAATTTTTGGAAAATATATGGTTGAGAGAATGATAAACCATAATATAGTTCTGATACCGAGGTAGTGATTTTCGAATAATACATGATTATTTTGGAAAAAATATATTGGATATTCTTGACTACCTTGGAACTGATTAATTATTTGTATATTCCATCATTGTTGGGGTTTAAAACATTTTTGGATTGATGAAGTATATCCAGCATTCTATATGGAATAGGGGAGCATGAATGTAATCAATAAGGAATATGGTAATTCAAGATGTTTCAGTTTATTAAAAGAATACAAGATGAAGGTATTCATATGCTATTGTGGGGTAAAAAGGATCTATATTATGTTTACCTTACTTATAAATGTTGGACTGTGAGTTTGGACAGAAGTATTTTGGATAGTTCTAGTTTGGATTATTTTGGATTACCATAAAAGGAAAACCCGGAGGTCGGGCGGCAACCCGTCGCGTCCGGCAAGGCTGTGAGACTTGAACCTGCAACCGAAGGGAGACAAGGGTGTATCACCTACCACTGGCCCACAAGACGTCCTGGATTAAATAATGTTGTTTTTTTTAAAGATCTGGTAGATGAATTATAAATTCATTTATTTTGGAACCCTGTACGAATAGTATAAATAAAAAAAATTACATTCTATTATCTTTTAGAGTGATAGATGAGTTTGTGGTAGAAACTTATTAATGGATAAAACTCTAATTATAAGGTAAGTATATCTCCTTATGATCTTAGCCAATCTCATAAATAAATTCCTCAACATTAATAAAAGGAACTTAGAACAAAAATGTTTTCCTAGATGGTACCTTAAATCATCACTAATTTATGGCTTTGGGATTGTTGGCCTTTTCATAGCCATGTTCTCTACCACTCTCCATCAGATAATTGATGGTTAGATTTCTTCTCCATATCCATATTTTCCTACATGGAACCCTAGTATGTGTTATTTTTGGTAATCTTCATACTTTCCACTCTGTATTTTAAATAGAGGCATCATTAATTCATTTTTCGATGTGGGATTTCAACTAAGATATTTTGAAACGTCAAAAATGTGTTATCCCAATACCCTATATTTTGTTGAACTGATGGTACTTAAAATCATCATAGATTGATGAGTTTAAGGACCTCAATTTTATACTTGTTTGTGATTGATGACCTCAATCACTACCTATAAATATTTACGTTTTTCCTCCAATTATATGTCTATAATTGCCACCAATGTTCTCCTAATAGAGATAATAATTTGGTGGTGATCCTTTCATTTCTCTTTTCCTCATATTAAGACTAAATTTTAGTAACCCAATTTCCAATGTGGGTTTTCCCACAAATATATTTTCTACTTTCAACCTTTTATTTTCGAAGAACAATTTCAAATTGCGAGGACGCAATTTATTGAATAAGGGGAGAATGTAACCCCCCAGGATTTCAGAGTGTGTTATTTCTTAAAAATAATTCAATAACTTGCACTACATGCAACAGCGAGTTCAATCACACCATTAAAATAGGTCATGAATAGTATTAACTACATTTTGAACTTTATATAATCCTTATAATTTTAGAATCCCTATTATGAGTTTCTTAGTCATAATGCAAGAACAGATTCATTTTCAGTATTTCACTTTTATCAACTTCTAATAGTGAAACCTTTTTAAATACAATATTTTAAACTTTTCGACTAAATGGGGACATCAAAAATTTAAAATGAAACACCCCAAGCTTCCACGGTACGTTTCCCTTTGAATAATGTGATAGCGTGTGTTGTACGCAACACCGAGTTCTAACACACCATAACCAATCAAACTAGCCGTTATAAATATTAATACATACTTTTTGAAATTATATATATTTTATATTTGAAAATGGACTTCATTTTTGGATTTGGAATATCGAATTTAGCCTAAGGTGAAATTTTGGTACATTTCGGATAACTTTCATATTTTGATGAATAGTGAAAATAACTAAATTTTAATTAAAAACAACTTTTTTAATCAAAATAATTAATAGTGATAAATTATGAATTTGAGTGGTTTTAAAGTATATTTAGAATATATTTTTACCATTTAATATAATGTTGGTCATTGGACATAATTTTACAATTAAACCGAACATAAACAAGTGTCAATCTTTTGATAGTTATTATCTCTTAAAAACACGCTTTTTGTTTTGACAGCGGGAATTAATTTTAAATTAATTTCTGCCACTTCTGTGTTTTGAATTTAGGAAAATGGATTCCATATTTGGAATCAGGATGTTCAAATTGTGTAAATAGGTAACTTTTATTTTTAAACATTTTGAATAATTACTGTGGTAAATATTTTATTTACCATGGTTAAGGGTAAATCCGGTAAATAAGGGTTAAAAAATAATATTATAATAATACAAAATTAACCTAAAACGTGTCCTAACCTTATTCGTGGACACATAACCGACCATGGGCATCCTTGGGTTAATTTGGGGACCCCTTGGAGCCACTTGTATGTGGTAGGGACACTTTATATTAATAAAGTTAAAATAAAAATAAAAATGGCATAAGCTTACATCTTTTAGAAGAACAATTTTTACATAGGGTTATACATGTTAGATTTTCGATTATAAATATTCATTAGAAAGCTAAAAATATTTCCTACATAATGATATTTTATTTATAATTTTTAGACATCATATAATTTAAATTATTAATGACACAATAATGATGCAATGTTTACCTCATTAATAAATCATTTAAATAAATAAGATTATAATGATTAAAATATTATATAAAACATGTCCAATTATTATTGGTTGATGTTATTTAGAATATGAGTCATATTATCTTCGACCTCAATGATTTTTGGACCATTATAAACCGAATATAATTATATTATAAAGTAATACTTTCACTCTTTCCTAAAGAGCCCCTCTTCTCCCTTATAAAAGGAGACCACTTCTACTCATTCCTCACACCTCTCAAGCCACTTGGCTCGTCCAAACTCTGACCAACTAATCTCCCCACATCCCTCTCCTCCTCATTGAAGCTTCCCTTTATGCAGAAAGCATTTCAAGAAGTCCTTTGGTTCCAACCAAAGTGAGTTACCTAAATTAAAGGTAACGATTAATCTTAAATTATTTTCATTTATTTTGCTTCTCCAACCCCCAAACTCTTTTTATTTCCTTTCTTTTGTAACAACACCAGTATCCTCAATATACTAGGATGTTGTTATAAGAAGGATTCAAACTACACATACACACAACTCCATCTAATGGATGATGAACATAATGTTTCTGTGGATGGAAAACTAACGCCTCACGAAACGATGATTGTTCAAAAACATCTTACCGCCTCTCATGGTGGCCATTATGATGGAACTGTAATTAAATATGATATTAATGATATATATTTTATATATAAGCTTCTGTAATTACATTTTATTTCATACCATTATTCGTTTCATGTTGTATATACATACGATAATTTCATTTGAGGAAGTGCGGACTACCGCCCCCTTAAAATGATATGACTCGTTCATACCACACATGGAACGTATAAAGGATGGTGTTAATGAACTTAAGTAACATATATAAAATATTATATTATACTGGAATAGTAATATACCTATGTATCATTTGGATTCGATTCTTTTAAAATAAAAAAATTAAATGGAAGTAGCATTCGTGCGTACGTACAGACTACCGTCTCCACGAACGCGATGAGATTCATTCTCCATCGTATCCATTCAAGTATTATTCTCATTTTAGGGTTAAAAATAATGTTAACATCATTCTGATTATGAATAAGATATAATCTATCCATTACAAACATGTCTTACGTAACCAAACATTTAAGAAGAACGAATCGATTATCACCCGAAACAACAATAATACTAAGATATTATTAATAAAGCAATATTAAAAGATCATATATGATATCATATTAATGTATATGATTATTGTATAATTTAATAACAATTATTTCACCATTATACAGGAGGTTAACCTACCCTAACCAAGGAAAAGTACAAGGTAAGGGATTTTCTTATCTCACATTCAATTCCGTGAGATTTCCATTATTCGCCACTAAATTATTGAAAGTGGTGTATTGTGTACTGGCATTTGATATATATTATCATATTCATGTTATTCTGTAAATAATTTGGTGGTTATTAACTTTTGTCCATACGACTCAGTTGATTAACGTGGTAAGGGGTTTTCATCTCACTCCTTATTCCCGTGAGATTCATGCCATATTTCCACCATTACCTTTTGTGTGGTGTATGTACTGCCCATAATTATATTCTTTGTGTAATACACTCTAATTTATGTGTACTTACATATTCATTGTATGATACCTCTTTCATGGGTTGTATGTTTCATAAGTTACCAAACTGGTAAGGGTTATTTCACAATCTCTTCATTATCTGAGGTTGTTTATACGTAATAATCTACTGGGATCTCGTTATCATCCACATCCATGTTTCTTCAAAATGTATTTCAAAACATTTTTAATATTTAAAAGAATATGGGTTAAATTCATTTATACCCTTGTTTGACTTTTTATAAGAGTTTTATAAGGGAATCTTTCTGTCGTTTTCCAAACAAGGTGCTTTTTAACCTTTTCGACAGAATTAAGATAAGAATGTTTTTTTAACTTATACGGCGGGTGCGGTTATTTTCCGCCGTTATAAAATCGTCAAAGCTTCCCTTAAAAGCTTATAAGATTATTTTAAAAGAAAATGTTTGATTTTATATGGATCTTAAATGATTTCAAAATAAAAGGAGATATTTCTTTAAAAAGAATTTTGATTTCATCTATGTCAACATCCTTTGATGGGTTTTAAGATTATTTGAAGTTGATTTATTATGATACAAAACATCTATATTGTTTTGAAGGTTTTGTGATATGTTTGACTGTGGATGTGCTATTTTTATACCATTCATAGTTTATGGTGAAAGTATTGACATTTCGTATGCTAGTTCCAATAAGAATGTTTATGTTATATTTCAATCTTTACTTCATATGAATGTGTTGGACAAGTATGTTCTAGGTTGGGGACTGGTTAAAGTAAGACCTCCAGGTTGGGGACTGGTAAAAGTAAGCCCTCCAGGTTAGGGACTGGTAAAAGTAAGCCCTCTGGGTTGGTGTCCGGTTATTAGAGGCACTCCGGGATGGTGTCCGGTTATTAGAGGCACTCCGGGTTGGTGTCCGGTTATTAGAGGCACTCCGGGTTGGGTTCCGGTTACAGTTAGCCCAAAGGTCTTGGGACGAGGCTTTGAAAAGTGATTAATGTTTAGAATTATGCATTCCAACATTATGAAAGTGGTTATTGATTTTTCATGTGATTATTCGATTAGTAGAATATCCATGTGAACAAGTAAATGGCATTATTTCATTTTACTTTTGCCATACTATGTTGAAGTTCATGTTTAAAAGGCTTTTGTTTTAGTAATTCATTGCCTTAAATGTTTATGCTTATTTTTGAATGTTCCGCTATATTGTTATCCTTACTGGGCATTTGAGCTCACCCCTTTTCTATGTTTTATTTTTCCAGGATGTGAAGATATAAGTTATGAATGACCTGTAGGGATATTATGAGGGGATTATAGTGTGGACTGTGGAAACACTATGTTGTTGTAGTAGTTTTTCATTTTATGATGTAATGTAAAACTTATGAATATATCTAGTGTTTCCAAGGCTACTAAACCAATCGGTCTTTCTAGATTTGATCTTTCTTGTGATCATGCCAATGTTACGAAGTAATGCACCGACTCTGGGTAACTGGGGTCTGGGCGTTACATCATTAGAATCATTTGTACATTATTCTGAAGACTCCTAAAAGAAATGAGTTATATGAGAAGTTTAGAAATTGTGAATTCATGATTCAAACCAATTATTGTTTTGGTCATACTGTCTATAAGGATAGAATTTTATTTGATACTACAAATTCAATGATTTTTAGGAATTTCCTACTCTAACGAACAAAATTGAGGTATGTAGTTTTATTGGTTTATCAGGTTATTATCTGCATTTCGTTCAAAACATCACCTGATTAGCTAACCCATTAACCAAACATTATCATAAAGGGGTTATGGTATTATGGAATAATGATTGTGAATAATTATTTGAATAATTGAAGATAATATTAGTGAATGCTCTGATCCTGACTCCACCATCGAGAAATGGTGGTTTTTAAATTTATAGTGACCTATTAAAGAAAGTATATAGACGTGTCCTTATACAGAATGATAGAGTTATTTCCTATGAATCAAGGATGTTAAAAAATCATAAAAAACTATCCAAACATGATATTGAATTAAATTCTATAACATTTTCCCTAATGATAATGAGACATTATCTCTATGGTGAATGATTTGAGATATATATAGATCACAAGAGCTCGAAATATATATTTTTATAGAAATAAATCAACATGAGGAAAATGAGATGGATCAAGATACTCAAGTATTATGATTTATCTATACACTAAAACTCATGGAAGGAAAATCAGGTGTAAGATTCATTGAGTATGAAGGATCATGGATTTCTAAACAAAATGAGGACTGAAAGGGATCATGTTTTCATGGATCCAGTAAATACGTATAATGGGGATTTTCAAATAAGATGAAACATCATTACTTTTTTTCACCATGTTTCCCAACAATTTTTATTATAATGAATTAAAAGTTCTCAGTGTGATGATGAGAATCATCAAAAGAAAATTAATGATTTGAATGATGGGAATTTTTTACACTTCGCGTGTGAGGATATAATTCTAAAATTTGGGTGGAGGCTATGTGTTCCCATTATAGTTGAGATAAAAATAAAGTTATTGGATGCTTCTCATATATCTAATTTTTGTATAAACCCTAGTAGCACTACAATGCATTGAAATTTGAGGGATCATTTATAGTGGGATAATATGAAGAATGAAATTTCTGATTATGTATCAAGATATTTATCCTATCAATTGGTGATGTCTCAAAAAAATTATACTAGGTGATTCATGCAACCTCTTATGATTCCAACATGGAAATGAGATGGAATTATTATAGATCTTTTCAATAGATTAGCGAAAACTCCAAGAAATAATGATATGTTGATCACCTTTCCAAATTTTCACATTTACTTGATATAAGGGAGGATTTTACTCTAGATCTCATTTCATTAATTATTATTAATGAAGTTGTAAGACATCAAGGAGAAACACTCTGAAATTGTGTCCGATTGTGATACATGTTTTACATCAAAATTTTGGACAAATCTTTAGAAATATTTGGATAATGAGATTATTTTGAACACAACTTACCACCATCAAATTGACATACATTCTAAAAGGACCATTAAAACATTAGATCACATGTTGAGATCATGATCGCTTGAATTTCTTGGTCTTTGGGATCAGTATTTTCCTTTGGTATAGTTTTCCTACAATAATAGTTTCGATTATAGTATACAATTTACACCATATATGTCATTTTACGGAAATAGATGTCATACACCAACTTATTGGGATGATGTTGGTGAAAGAAATATTGTAGGCCTAGATCTTGTGGAGGAAAAAACAATAATGGTAATGACTTTTCGGTCCCATGGCAAAGCAGCTCAATGTAGGAAAAAGAACTATACTAATAATCAAAGGAAGGATTTGCGCTTTCAAGTGGGGGATCATGTTTTATTGAATGTATTCCCATGTAAGGGTGTTATAAGATTTTGGATGAAGGGGAAATGATCCCCAAGTATAATGGTACTTTCAAAAGTCAGGAGAGAATTGGATCTATGGATTATCATTTGGAAATGTCACCTAGAATTTCTAAGGTACACAAAGTGTTCCACATCTCCATCTTATGGAACTATATACCAGACCCAATTCATTCCATAAATTGTGAAGAAATTGAATTAGAACCTGACTTCTCTTACTGTAAAAAATCATTCTGGATACTGGAAACAAATGAATAGTTTTTGAGGAATAAGAAGACTTGCTTGATAACAACTCAGAACCATATCAATCAAATTTCCCTTCTTATGTTTATATAGTATATATCACATAAAATCACTTATAGAACACAATAAAAAATATCATAAATGAATAATGAATTAAATAAGAGGTATTTTTATATTTTAATGTACATATACTGATGAGATAGTAACATTCCCTTAGAAATAGAAATGTGAACCTTATGAATATTAAATCTACCAAAAGAATAGTAACCTAAAAAATGAAAGTATAAATAAAAATTGGCCATCTTATAAATGAAATTATGATATAATTATGTCATAGTGTATGTAAATGAATATTTGAAGAAAAAATATTTAATTATTGGTATTTTTTTAAATAAAAAAATATTTTATTACAATTTTGTAATTAATAAAATTATTTAAAAGAAAATTTATTTTCATAAGAATTATTTGTAAAAGATATGTTTTTCATATTATTTTATTAAAATTTTATGAGACTTTAGTTAATTTTCGAACGTGTTATAAAATCATTTATAAATTTAAAAGTGCATTTTTTCTTGTAAATAATGATTTTAATTAAAAAATTAATTTCTCATAATTTGAAAATTATTTTCATAAAATGGATCTCATTTTTGAATTCTACACCTCAAAAAATGGTTAGGGTTAAATCATGGGGTTTTTCTGAAATACTAGAATTTTTAGTGAATAGTAAAATATGACAATTTGTAACAAAAATACATTTTAAGCTAATACACTATTAATTGAGTCATAGATGATGTAAGAATCCTTTTTTTTCAACTCACATGAAATTATTAATTTTTTTAGTCATATGAATCAACACTATTTCTTGTCTTGAGAAAAACAATAAAATAATGAATAAAATAATTAGAAATCACCCCGCTCCACCACTATAAATACAACCGCCCACCAACACTTCTCTTCACACATTCCAATCTTTGATACTTGGAAAGTATCTGCCCAATATTCTTACCAAGCCTCTTTTTTACTTCCATGATCTCTTGGAATCATTGAAATTCCAAAACCAATCCCTTTAAGGAGGTTCTCAAGGAGGTGTATTGAAGAGGTAAAATTCTCTTTCTTTTCCTTTTTGTTTCTTTTCAAGTTATTTTATTTTATTATTATCTCATCAACCACTTTATATAAATTACCATCATAACTCAATTTTAATCTATATACATAAATTATATCATTTTAATGGAATATACTTACTCAAACACTTTTCTCACACTCTTTTATTTTAAAAACAAACCTGATGTCTATGCGGTGTTGAGATTCAACCTTCGTGGACGTTGAATGTTTGTTCTGAAATTTCTTATACAGGGCTGGAAATGATGGCATTTTAATGGTCAAAAAACTGTAATATATTAACTAAAACCTTTCTCATATTATATAGTCACATATTTACATAATACCAAATTGAGAAACAAAATGAGTTCATTATGAAAAATAACTACAATAATAATTTAAACGAGTATCGCTAAATGTATTATCTAATGATTCATCCTCATATAATATAATAAAATTATATATATATATATATCCATTTAAAATTATTTCTTTTAATTTATATAAAATAAATTCAATTATGGATAATTATTCCCATTCCACATGAACATACATAGTCATATTCAAGTTTACTAATCATGAAATCCAAGGAAATGAACGCTCCAGAGCAATAAATTTGTATATTATAACTCATAAAAAAGGCTATAAATGAACTTAATAAAATTATAATAAATTACATACATGTAGATATGGTTTTGAATTAATTTATTAATGTATTTATTTTGATTATCCATGATGTTAATGTCAAGTTTAGAACACATTCATACATATTCTAACGTCTTTCTTCCAAAACCTCCATTTTCATTCGGGTTGTACATTATTCCTCTGTTCACAAATTAAATTCTTTATTATTTTTATATACTTATTATAAATTCTGTATATACATTCTAAAATCATTTTTACAGATAATTTCATATTTTTTATAAGAAATAAAAGTTTTTTCAAGGTTACCCTTTCAATTTTCTTGACAAGCAAGCCCAATTTAAGGGAACATCTCGATTTCTTACCCATTATAAAGTAATATCCACAATATGTTTTGAGACGCCATTATTTTTATAAAATCAAAATTTTGTAATGAAACGAGATTTTTTTATTACATTTTTTATATAAACAATTATGTGAAAAAAAATATTTTTCTAAACAAATAAACTTTGCAACGTAAAATGGGTATTTCTCTCCATAATTCCTCGATGATTTTATTTGTGTATTTTCATCAATTTCAACACATCTATTGAATTTTATTATTTATTTATATTTATCTCTCCTTATTTTCTTCTACCATATGTTATTAAATGGATTTTTACCAACTTGACTGTGGATGTCTATCTTGATACCATTCATCATGCTATTAAGATTGGTTAGTGATTATGTTTATATATTTGTAGAAAGTTATTTACATATCATATGTTCATGTTTTTTATCTTTATCCCCATTCATATGATTATTTCATTGTACTTTTAATTTTATGGTTGGGGATTTCTATAGCCCCTAAATGAATCTGTAGGTCTCATGAGACAAATAATATAGGTTTCAGCGAGGCCTTACCCTAGTATTTTCAAGCATCTTGTGCAAGGCCTTGATGATATGTTTCATATGTATGGAATTATGAATTCCATCATTATTATATTATAAATAGGTAAACCATGTGATATTTTTCTAGTATAATATCCCTGATTAAGTTTCATTCTCTTATGATCAGTTATATGACATTTTTTTCGACATTTATTTTGTCCATATTACAACCAAGTTTATTTTTAAAGGCATGTACTTTTCTATACTCATCATTCCTAATGTTTATATCTATGATAACTTCTATAGTATTACCTATAATTACCAAGAATCAGATCTCACCCCTTTCTTATGTTTTATTTTTTCCCAGGATGTGAAGATGAATATTATTTTGAATGACTTTCATAAATAATATAATAAATTATGGGTGTTTCTAATGGAGTTGAAATGTTGTTTTTTTCTTTAAAGTTGTAATGTTAATCTTATTTCTATATCTAGTTTTCTCAAACTATGATACTATTAATTCCTTCATGATGTGAATTCCTTGTTAACATACTAATATATTAATATAAGGCACACACTCGGGGTAACTGGGTTTTGGATATTTACAAAGAACATTAATAAAATTACTTTTAAGATGGTTTTAGTGATTTCATAATATAGAAAATAAAATAATGTTAATTTATAAGAAATGTAAAAAATGAATAGATAATGAATTATGGATATAATATAATTATGATTAAATCACCAAAACATTTTGAATATATAAATTCATACATTTTCCACCTTGAAAGAAAAGTTAAACTAATGAAGATAATTAATTTATATATTTAATGGATGACCATAATTTTATCATGTGTATCACATACATAATACATAAATCCAATGATCTAAACAAGTTCAAAATATTTCATATAGGGGTAGAAAAGGAATGTAATTTTAATTTTATAAAATTAAAAACTAAAATAGCATAGAGTACAAAAAACATATTTGAGGATTATATTGATAGTAATAATATTTTACTTATATATAGATCTATGTATACTCCAAAATGCGATGGAATTTCTGAATAAAATATTCAATGATTTATTAATATTCCACAAATGGTGTTAGTTGAGAATGATATTTCCCATTACTTTTATTCATATCAAATTGGTAGTACAATTAATATTATGAATTAATATTTATTTTTTAAAAATTTCAATTTTATCCTCTTTGATTTTTACTAAAAAAAGATTATTATTTAGGTAATTTTATGTGTCTAGAAGTCTAATCATTATAAAATTAAAATGCATAAACCTTCAAAATTTTATGAAGCATTTTTTGAATTAGTATTTTTGGGATATCAACTAAATAATAGTAGATAAAACTATTTTAACAAGGAATTTTGGAATATTTTTTTTATAGAGATGATATAAAGGAATCTTAATAATAATTTTTTCAGTATGTAAATAATGTTTGGGAAATAGAATTAGAATAATATGTTGTTAAATTAATTTTGAAAAAGTTTGTAATTATTAAAATAATGATAGTTTAGTTAATTGTAAAATTAATATTAATAATCCATACATATATAATGATAAGAAAAAACCCAATATCATTAATCATAGATTAAGAAATACTGTGGAGGCTTAAAATATCAACAGATAAAATTATGCATGGATTTAAAAACGAAGATCATTTAGAAAATAAACACACGCTTTTTTTCTCAAATTGGATCGTGGAGTATTAAGGATTCATTGAATTATAATGAATTAGTTGATATAATAAATAAGGAATTAGATCATATTAAGAACAATGATACAAGGGTTTTGATTCATATTCCAAAAATATATATTATTGGAAGAAAGTGATTGTTTTTTAAAAAGATAAATGAAGATTATAAGTTTATTGTAATAAGTCCAAAATTGTATACAAGGGATATTCTCAAGTATAAGGTATTGATTTTCATCAGAAATTCTCACTTTTATATTCTCCTGAAATAGTATATTTATTTCTTAATATTATTTCTTAATGTGACATCAATATTTTTCAAAACAATATAACAGATTTATTTTTATTGAATATAGACAATAGGTTTTTAAGTTAAAGATAGGTTTTTATGGTTTTAATTAATCCCTAGGATAATAGTACTCTAATTTTGGAAAATGTTTGAAGTTATAGATTTTCTAAAAAATAAAGACTAAAAACTAACTTATATATAAAATAGACTTGTTTGGATTCACCTTATATCATTTATAATATTTATTATAAAATATTATAAGGTAATAAAGAATGATTTTTTTAATGATTTCTCTACACAAATAGTAAATTTTTAATTTGAATTTTCCATGCTTGGATAAATGAGTCATTTTTGGGTATTCAAATTACATAATGGAGAGATTACATTATATTATATCAAGAAAAATATGTTCATATTTTTTTGAATAAGTAATTCATAGAGGATTAAAATTATATTTCAAATCTAATTTCTATGATAATAAAAAAACTATAAAATTTGGTGCCCTATATCAAACATGAATTATTATTTAAATTACCATATCATATATACAGAGTTATTAGTGATGTATTATTTCAATAATAGTGTTATTAATTTCATATATTGTATTTATATGGTGATTTACTTGGATTATTTTTCTTATAAAAATGTTATAGTAGTTCCTATCCACAATGAGAATACTGTGACACCCGAAAAATAACCTTAAACATATGTCCTATGATTTTGATACATCATACTAATTAGAAACATATGATTCTTGAAAATAAAATTTCAAGGGATCAAAATAATTGATACATTTTAACTTGAATATCATAGTATTTAATATTGAGTATAGATGGTCATGAGTATTTAACCTCTAATACGAACACCACATGTTTTAGATGTCATTTGTAATGTCCCTTCCTTTTATGTCTTAAAATCCCATTAGTTTTTAGTTTGATTACTTTTCATGGACCTAGTATGATTGTATAATGTGGTCATGAAGGTTGAAAGGGTGTTTAGGAATTTTTTGGAGCCTAGGGAACTGAATTTTGGAGAAAACAACAAGACCAAATGATTAGTGGAAACCATTCCACAAAGGAAGCATGGATTGGTTAATCTGTGTGGTGGTGTTTCATTGGATGGTATAGGGTTCCTTGGTTTTCCATAATGGTGAGACTCATTCAAAATTCCTTTTAAAATTATTATACATCTTAATAGAGGGGGTTTTCATGGGAAATACATGATTAGTCATACTGTGTAGCTCGCTTGTGTGGGGAGGGGTGTCCCTTTGGTAGTAGATGGAAAACTGTTGGTGCACAGTTTGACAAACCATGTTTTTAAAACATAAGGCCTATTAAATATGGGTAAAATTATGAATTTTAACTTACATACCATAGGTTTATACCCTCCCTTTACCTGTATTGGATTGCACATCATCCCTCCCAGGTAAAGTTACTCCTCGTCTTATATCCATAACCTTTGAATCCATCTCTTTATCCAAATATTGTTAGCTTTGCCGTTTAGTGCATTGGATCCGCATTGGAATGATCTCAACTACTCTTCTATCCTTCCATCATTTATCCTTCCATATTCTGTACTTTTTTTGGGAGATCATATTCCCAATTTTCATGGAATTTTCTTATTCTTCTAATTTCCCATGTTTTTTATCAGTTCAAGGGCTGAAAATGGATTAGGATAGTAATATGAGCTTAAGGTAGATGGTATAATTATTTTCCTTCAATTTATAGTTGTATTTGACCATGAACCATTATGCCATGCACCGAACGTCCCACCATCAGCTCGATGTTTTTTCAATTAATTATAGTAAATGTTATATTTAACTAGACCCTAGTTACTCGTGAATAAATGTTGTGGGGTGTTTAACTTGACATGTTCCCCCCATAGTTATGTTACCCTCAATAATTTCTTGAGAGAAATATTATTTTACAATGATATAATCACATATTATTACGGGTTTAAGAATTACATTTTAATTAAAAAATAGAATGAAAATTTTATAATAGAATGATAGGCCCTGTGTTTAGGTTCCTAAGAATCATGCTATAGCATAAATTTCATGAATTAAATGATTTGGAAAATTTGTTAACAATTCTTGGGGTGTATGGTATGAGTTATTTATGATCATAACCTTCCATCCACTTTATGATGATGGAGGTAAATGGGCCCCAACATAAGGATTTCATGGACTGGATCATCATGATTCAAAATTAGAAATGGAAGTGATTAGATTTAAACTAGGAGGTATACCTATAGTTTTTATAGAGTTCCTTGTATGGGCTCCCAAACAAGATTACTTACTTAACCATGAGATATTTCAGCTCCCTAGGGGAGATACCTTGGATGGGATCAATGGGTGATATGGTTTCCCCATACATGGGTGATACATGGTGCCCTATGTTGTACACTAGGTACACACTTAGAGGGTGATTCTTTACACCACAATGAGAGTAATACTTTGTATGACATTATATATTTATTTTAAAGGATTGTAAAAGTGTTTGTTATTTTTTGGGATCCTAGTATGATACTCATGTTCTTTTATGTGGTTAAACATAGATAGGCATTGAAAGACACTTATTTTAGTTATAGATTTTTATTGTATATAATTATATGAATACCAATTTATTGAATTAAAGGACGTGTTTTCCATGATAAATAACATGTTTGGGTTCAGTCTCTGCTTGATACATGTCCCGTTACAGGATTATCTATCTTCCATGGATATATTCTAGAGAAATTTTATGTACCGATATCATATCTGTCTAGGATCCCTTCCATTTAAGGATATTCTAACTAGGATGAAGTAGGTAGTGTTGGTAGGTTATGTATAAGGAACATTATCCAAATTGATATATATATATATATATATATATATTTATTTATATTAATATCGCACAATACTCATTTTATATACATATATTTTTTTATTCTAGAAACTATTTATGGTGTTCAACATAGTATATATCGCACCTTTCTCAAGCATCCCTTTATACCCATGTTGAATTCATGATTGAAGGTAAAGAAAATGTGCAACAACCAACTTCTGATGGTTTATTTTCAGTACTAGGATGGAGTATGAGAGTAGAGGACCAAGCCTATGATCAAGATTATAGAGGAGTTAGTTTTTCGTATTTTTCATTAAATTTTACCATGTAGAATATTCCCAATTTCCCTATATCCCATGTACATCATTTTTTATAGTAGAATTAAATGATCATCATCTTTTTTTTATAATTATTATTCAGCTTCCAATTATTTATTTATTTTGATGATTTATTATTCCACTCCACAGTTTTTATTATTTCTTTAAATATTTTCCATTTATTATGTACTACTACATCCTACTTTTACCACGAGGGTATAGTCTCCCCGCTATACAATCATATACACTGACTAGTAGTCATAAGCCTCTAGCAAATGGGGAGGTGCACTTGTGGACATCTGGCCAACCATCTTGGGGAAAGATTTAGTGGATTCCATGCCAGGATGCTACAAATTGTTCTCAAATCTTTATTGTTTCAATTTTTATTAATTTTTGTGAATTATATAGGGGATAGGATTGTTTCAAGATTTTCTAATTAGTCAATTCATGGGTCTAGATAACCTACATACAAGGGAAACCCAAATTTCCTAGGTTGGGTTATGTATTTTTTTGGTTTTCTCCTATTATAGTTGTTTTCATTTTACTATAGGGTGACACACCATTTTTTGATGTTATTATTAATGATATTGTTATTATGGATTTCATTCTTCCATGGCCTAGTATATAAGGGATTCATCATCTAATGCATCATTATAGGAACTTTAGGACTTATATTTCTGGCATATTTCCATACCATAATTACTTTTTGTGTGCATTACCTGATGAATATAGTTATTGTTTGGATTATTATATATATAAATGTGTTAAAATTTCATGTTAGAATAAAACTATTAGATTAATTAAATTTTTTGAATAAAAATAAATAGATTTTTCTAGTATATATTGATGGTGACACCTTAATTAACAAATTGTAACACATTTGATCGATGAACCATGGGTTATATAGACTAAAACATTATTTCATTTGATTAGATGAATGCTAATTGTAATTTATAATGAATTTTTAGCTTTAAATTAGGAATGGTGATTCATCAAATCAATTCATTTTAAATGAATAGTTAGATCATGATTTCATATATAAAGATCATGTCATAGTTTCTTGATTTAAAAATTGAAATTTATAAAGATTATGATCCTCTAAAATATAGTAATTATAACACATCTAACTGGAATAAGATATTAATATATGTTTAATCATTTGTTAACTGAAATAAAATTATTAATAAATGAAAATGTTTATCATTAATTAGGGATGAAAATTACAATATATAGAGTGTTTTCCTCTACACCCTACAATTAAAACACTATATATTGGATCCTCTATTGGGTTATATGAGACCTTGACTCTAATATGAACATAGGTGTGGGTAGTAGGCATTGTATCTTATAGTTAGATATGATCATTCTTATCAACTATACCTATACGTAGGAGCTGGATGAGAGGTGTGACTCATTATATAAATGTTTTCTGTCTATCCTTTCTGTCTATCTTATTCCTATATTCTATTAAATCTTATTTAAGCAATGCGTTTTCCAAATAAAGGTATATTCTACCATGATTTAAAAGATGTGTACACTAATAGGGTTTTGATGACCATTTCCCAGAGGTAGTGGACCCTCATCCATTAGTATTACCACCTAGGGTCACACTTGTGGATGCTAATTTTGATCTTTCACTAGGTGGTAATGATCAGTTTCAATATAAATTTTTATACATCATGAAATATGTAGAAGGGTATTCCCGTAACACCCATTATATGTTATAATTAATGATATAATTATATTAAGAGAATCCTCTCACCATTTTATGGGGTTGAAGTCCTTAGTCTTCTAATTCTTAGATACATTCTACGTTATTTATCTTCGAGAACATGGAGATCCCTCCAAAGAAGATGGTTTAAATCACTACCAATATCCTCAATGGCTCTAACAATAATTAGTGGGATGTCATTTATTTGTATGATCTATATAAGGGTATGGTCTTTGAAGCCTCTATAAATCCTTTTATATCTACTTCTTTCCAAAGATACTAAGAGAGGACCACACTAGACAGTTCATGCACCTATGACAGGGTTCCATGTATGTGATGGATTATTCTAAACTTTGTGATAAAACATTAGTTATTTACACAGATACTACCTAGTGATGAGTTAATGATTATGATATAGTTGGAGGATGGGCATACATACGACATCAAATTATTGATGAATGTATTTTGTTTGACCACCATTTCCGAGATATTGATCCAGGCCCTCACCACTGAGTAGAACCTGAGGGAAGATTATAGTGAGAGTTAGGTAATTTCAATATATAAGAATGGAGGTGGGTTTTCTAGAGGAAAGAATGGTCACTTTGATTTAGCTCAAGATGGTATCATATTTTATATAACATAAACTAATAACTATGTGTTGTTCCCATGTGAGGTAGGACTATCCCTAAGAAGCCTCAGTGTTTGAGGTACCCAATAAAGTAACAAACATGTGGAAGGCTGGGTCACCTTCATGGATCTTCGATATATTCTCTCATGTTCCTTGAAAGAAGGGATCTATACTAAAATAACATTTAGTTATAGGGTCTATAACTTCCCATCAAGATGGGAGATGGTCTACCACCATACATTCCAGTTGAGGAGATGGATGTAGCTGTGGTAGTAAAAATTTATAGGTTAGGCTCTAGTACTGAAGACCAACATAGGGTAGTATAGTTTCATCTTAAGGTTGTAGATCTATCCATATTTATTCAGTATATCCTACACATGAATAGAAGAGTCCAGGACATTACAGAAATTGAGGTATTATTCTAGTGACCACTTCATTATTTACAAACTTAATTGATATAGGTTATTCACAAAATTTTATAAATGTTATAATTTGGGAATATATCGGACTTGAAAGGGATAACCTATGTGGTGATATGACTCTCAAAACAATAATAGGGGTTCTATAAGAGAGTATACTACACTGAATAGAGTCCCCCTTGGGATAGGCAGGTACCAATCCTGATGAAATTTCTTTGTCATCAAGATTTCATGCTTCAACATCATGCTTGGGATAGATTTTATAGTGCCTAATCATGATAAATTGATTAATATCACTGAAGTGTTTCCTTATCATCATCTGAGGGAGGTGACTTTATACATAAGGGCTAATCAGATATCAAAAGCATATGTTCTAGACCAAGAATTGTGGACTGGGAAGAGTTACATTACAGATAGTAGGTCTCTTAATGAGTGATTGGGGAACATGATGTATGGAATTCAATCATGTTAGAGATTTTTTAGCGACAACCTCCCTAGATAATTGTCTAGATTACCTCGTATGAGGGAGGAAGAGTTCACTATTAAGCTTGTGCCCAAATCATCAACAGTTTCCATTCCTCCTTATTGGATGACACCAAAAAATTCATAGGAACTCATGCAGTAGTTGGAATAGTTAGAGGAAAAGGGTTTTATATGAACCAACACTTTTTTGAGGTTTTCACCTAACCTTTTCACCAATAAGGTGAATGATACCCTTAGGTTGTGTGTGGATTACCTTCGGTTGAACCAAATTACTATTATGATCTAGTATCCACATCCCTATATAGATGAAATATTCGAATAACTTCAAAGAACTATATTTTTCTCTAATATTTGTTTAAGGTTGTGCTCAATATATGGTTTTTATTCTATCAAGCATGAGTGTACAATTTTTCAAAGTAGATACATCTTATGTGAGTATATGGTTATGTCGTTTGGACTTATGAATGTGTTGGATGTTTTCATGGATCTAATGAATCACATTTATAAAACCTATATAGATTCATTTATTATAGTCTCTGTGTAGGACATATTGGTGTGTCATCATACCCCACAAAACCATGCCAAACACCCTGATATCATGATGAAAACTCTAAGAGAGCATCACCTGTATGCTAATCTCACCAAATTCCACTTCTAGATTTACAAGTTTCAATTCATTGTTCGTATAATTTCAGATGTAGGAGTATCTATTGACCTAGAGATGGTGAGAACCATGGTTTCATGGGGTCATTACAAGAATTTATTCGATCTATATAGTTTCATAACGATAATTAGCTATTAAATGCACTTTATACAACAATTATCATGCATAGAAGCACCCAATACAAGTTTTACTATGAAAGGTGTGAATTATTTGGATTTACAATACTGTGAGACATACATTGATGTGTTTAAAGGGAGATGTTCTTGAATGATGATCCTGATTCTACTTGATCTAGGAATATTCTATATAGTTTATTATGATTCTTTGTGAATCTAACTAGGAGCTATTATGATGTAGGGAGATCTTGTTATAGTATATGAGACACAATAGTTGACAATTCATGAGAAGAACTAACTAATTCATAACATTGATCTAGAAGTTATGGTTAGTGCTTTATTTTTTAGGAGAAATTATATGATGATATAGTGGTTCATTATTTATATAGACCAAAAGAGTCTCAAGGACATTTCCACACTATGTGACTAGAATTTGGTGTAGTTCATGTGATAAAAAAATTGTATTCATTCAATTTTTTTCTTTATTATACACCTAGAAAGGGTAATGTAGTAGCTGGTTCCCTATGATGGAAGACCAATTCATAGGCCATCCAGGGGGCTATTAGTAATTGGCTGTTGATGGATCTATTTTTTGAAATGTAACTGGAGGTTTAGAAGGTCATGAATAACATGTTTTAAAACCTTAGTGGTGAAATAATACATTCTATAATGGATGTGGGTAATACAAAATTCATATCTTGAGGGATTCATCCTGATGGATAGTGTCTCAATTGAAAACCCACCACCTAGTTGGTTTGTTGAGGGGAATGAGACCCCACACATCCATGGGAATGTATGGGTTCCTGTATATATACTGGAAGAATTGATATAGGAATCTCATGCCAATATCTAGCCCGTAAACCCTAGACTAACCAAGATGTATTGAGACATTCGTTATCAGTATTGGTGGATGATTATGAAGAGGTATATTATGATATTTGTCATTAGGTGTTCTTCCAATAAGCATGTGAAGGTGGAGTACTAGTGACCTAATGTACTTATACATCTTTTATGAATTCCTAAGTAGAAATAGAATGACATCACTATATAATTCATGATGATATTTCCAAGATAATATTGATGAAAAGATATAGTTTTGGTGATCATTATCAGGTTTACCAAGTTTACACACAAATTACATATTCAAGAGACCTTTTCAATTTATGATCTCAAGAGGCAATATATTCGAGAGATTTTACACCTTTATGATTTTCTCAATTCTATCATATCTGATCATGATAACCAGATTAGGTCATGGTTTTTGTAAGGGTTTCAAAAAAATGGGTTCAAAGGTTCTCTAGAGTAAAACATATCACCCTCTAACCGATGGTCAATCAAAGCCTATAATACAGCTGTTAGAGTACATGATCCAAGAATTCATTCTTTATTTTGGATGTTCTTTAGAGAAACTCTTACCTCTTGTTCAGTTATCCTACACAAATATTTTCTTGGAAATGAGTTTATATGGATCTGTATGATGACCTCTATGATTTTTTATGATGTTAACCTATATGGTGGTTATTGGTAGGTGAGGTAGAACTTCTAGTTCATCCTTTAATTTAGGAGACTTCAAAACAAGTACAACAAATTCAGAAATATATGGTTATAACTCGGTGATGGTATATGTATTATTCTAATCATCGATACTAACCTATAGAGTTTAATGTGGTACATTAGTTATTTTTTCAAATTTTTTCTAGATCGGGTCATATATTGAATTAAGTACTTACAAGTTATCACCTTGTTAGGTTGGAGCTTTCTAAATTGTGGAGGGATATGGTCATGTAGGCTATCAGTGTACTTTACCTCTGAGGCAACAAGCCATGAGAAACATATTTCATTTATCATAGACTTTTCATTATCATTACGTCCCAGGTCATTTGTTTGATCCTATGGATATTGAGCTATAGATAGATGCATCCTTTAAAGAGCATCTAATATATATTGTTTATTGGAGAAAAAAAGTCTCTATGAGGTAGGTCATTTATTATAGCCTATATGATATAGTATGATTACTATTAAAGGATGGGACCTAAGAGTGGGAGGGCCACATATATGTTTAGTGTCCAAATAATTTCCTAGATTATGCTTTACCACACTGGGAAGGGAATCTCTTGGTGGATTGTTTTAAGGAGGGGAAGTTGTAACATCCTAGCTTTTCCTTTAGGTAGGCTACCTTTAGTTATTTGTTTTATTCATTATCATGGACCTAATATGAGTACCCAATGACGTAAAGAATTTTATGTTGGTGTTCAAGGATTTTTATTATCCCATAGCCCCAATCATTAGAGAAAAAACTTGGACTTCATGGTTAGTAGAAAATGTGTTTCCCAAGTTGCATGATTTAGTTATACCGTGTGGTGTGTTTTAGTAAAAAACAGAGGGATGTATGGTTTAACATAACCATATGATCTAGGATAAACACACATGTGGGTGAGGAAGATGTCATAACAGAGGGTTTTTACATGTGATATGAATGGTTAATCTACCTATGTGACTATCCCATGTGAAGGGGTTCCTTTGGTAGTAGCTTCTACATAGTTTTATAAAAGTTTAGTCAACCGGATAGTCTCTTAAAAAAAAGAAAATGAATGTCTTCACTTGAATGACTTAACATTACGCCCTCATTTTTCCTATATTGGATGAAAAATAATCCATATCTTGTTAAGTTCGTCCTCAATGGATTTATCTAGGCTTTGAATCCATCTCCTCATCCAGACATCATTTCCTTCAACACTGGGTGAGTTGGATGCACAATGGTAAGTTCTCAACTACATTTCCTTCCATAAAAAATTTATAAAAAAAATTTTTGTGCTATTTTTGTATGAGATCAACTTTTCTATTTTCAATGGATTTTTTTATTCATCTAATTTCTCTAATTCTAGATTTATTCAAGGGAAGAAACTAGAAAGTGAGTGTGTTATAGGCTTAGTTTGGGTGGTCTAGTTCTTTTTCCCTTGAGGTCTAGTTGCATTTTATCATTTTCAGTTGTTCCATGAATCTAAATTCCTCACATCACCAACTTATTTTTTAATTAATTATATTAAATGTTATTATTATGTGTAATGGGACACCAAGTACTTGATAATCAACATCGCGTGGTGTTTGGCTTTACATGAGGAACCCCTTTGGGTTTCCCCTCTTTAAAGGATTAATATAGTTATTCATGGGTGATTATATGATTAAATATTAATTGGGGTGTAGGAATTGCCAAAAAATAAATAAAATGGATTGATAATATTACAAGGGAATGATAGTCTTTGTTTTTACAACTATATTCTTTATAAAAGGGTTCGGACTTAAGAAATCCTTAAAAAATAATCCTCATTCATTATTAGAAATGGTAATGATTATATTTACACCATAGGAGATACCTTTATTCCATATTTAAATCCATTTATGGGATCACTGGGAATATTATTTACATACCTATGAGAAATACCGGTTCCCTAGGGGAGATACCTTGGATGAGATCGATGGGAGATATGGCTACACCAAACATGGGTGAAAAATAGTCCTCTATGTGGTACACCTAGGATGGGCAGAAAAGGTCAGGATTTACATAACACCGAGAGTGATTCTTTGGATGCATTTATGGATCTCCTTGATTTGACTCTTATAGGGTTGGTTATTTTAGTTCTCCCAGTGTGGTAATCAGGTTCATTTATTTAGATCTAATTAAGCGGGACCATGATGGCGCATATATAAATTCTAGAGATTTATTCTTTATTAAAACAAGAATTAAAATTTATTTAATAAAATTACATGTCCCCATTAAAAATACCATGCTTAGGTTCGACCCATACATGATACATTATTTTCTTCTAGATTAATTATATTTCATTCATGTAAGGTATAGAAATATTATACACCCATATTATATCTATCCAGGTTGTATTATGTTTAGAGAAATTCAATTGGGTACAAATTAGGTATTTTTGATTGGGTATACTTGAGGAACCCGATTCGAATTGATTGATATATTTAGTTATTTCTTAAATTCAACTATTATCTTTACACTAGTAAATTTTTATGATAAAAATAGATTATTCTAGACACTTTTTCTATCAGCTTTCTGTGTATATATCACACAATAATCAGCCAAACATTGGAAAATTAGAATATATCAAGTATACATGTATATAAAAAAGGAAAAATTTGTATTTTGATGCTTGATTTTCAGTACAAGGATGGAGTACAAGAGAAGAGGACTAAACCTATGATTGTGATTCTAGTTGAGGTAACATTTGGAATTTTGTATTTTATTTAGAATGAGGTTTATGAAAAATTTATTTTTATACCATGTAGATCATTTTTTATAGCTACCTGATCGAATAATCATCCTTTTTGTGTCTAATTATTATTCACCTTTGGCCTATTTATCTATTTGGTTGATTTATTTTCCTACTACTGAGTTTTAATTATATCGTCTACTATTTTCCATTTATTATGTGCCACATTATCCTAATCTGATTATAAGGGTATAGTATCCCCACCATACCATCATAGAACCTTTCTTGTAGACAGTGTCATATGGACTACGAGGAGGGACACTTGATTTTATGTGGCTAACCATCTTGATGAAGCACTTAGTGGCTTCCAATTGGGACACTACATTCGCTATTTCTATCTTTGATACATACTTTAATCTCCTGATTTTTTATCTTTATCAATGTGTATTATTTTTAAATATAAATTTATACATAATGAAACCAATTTCAATTTATATCATGGTGAGATTTCTTGAATTGTATGATTCATTAATGGCACAACAATAATTGAATAACTAATATTGGAATTTTCACTTCCAAATGGAAAAAGATATCTTTATCCATCTGACTAGGTTTTTAGTATCTTAAATAAATCTTAATACATCGTATAAAATTGAATGATCATATAATATAGTTAGTAAAGATAATTAATTAATTAATTAATGATGATACAATGTATGAATCCTATTTTGGGAGATATCACAAGCCAATGAGATTATATTATGGGTTAAGTGTTTGTAGGAGGTTTTTTCTTGCTATGAATCATATTTATTTTTATAGGTATCCTGATTTTTTCTACATATTACTATTTTTATGTGATTATGACTCACTGTTATCATGATAGGGTCATATAAGGTCACACAAAAAGTGTATACACAAGTTCCACTATTTTATAAGAATTAGGGTATTGGAAGAAGTTTTCCCCAAGTATGTGGTCTGGTGAGTGTCAAAGTGTGAATGACCAAGAAATGTCCCACTCTAGTTTACATTAGATAGTAACTAGAATAAGGCTTTATGTGTCTTTAGGTGCACCACTTCCTATTCCAGATGCTTATTAATTTTTGCGACGTTCTATGATATTAGAGTTGGGATATTCTAAACTAATATTAGAGTAGAAGTTATAGTATAAATAATCCAAATATCTTCCATAATAATAAAAATAAGATAATAACATGGAATAAATTAATAAAAAAACCATAAATATTTGATGTACTCCATCATACAGACAAACAAAATAACATTGAACCCACTAAGATGATCATATATGTACTTGTTAAAAATAAGGGAATAAAATAAAAAAAATATATACTACATCACCAATCATAACCTCATCCTAATATCTATTCTCATCTAATATATTCTACCTAATAAAGATAAACTTGGCCTCTACCACACATAAACCTATAAACAGAGAAGGATTCTCAGGTACCTAAGTGTAATGGCTTCCCAATAAGGGTGTCAGTATAAAACATAGTAGGGAACCACCAACTTCATCCCGTACCTAACTAATAAATGTATCGATACGTGTATGTGATAAGATCATATTAAAAAGTAAATTAAACCATATAAGAAGAAATATATATAACCACCCACAATCCTATAGTTCTATCATGACACCTAAGATTGACCATACCTTTTTATTCCAGTTCCAGTTGTCACTAAAGACAACACGTGATTGTGGAAACCCAATATCATCTGGGATCCACATCCATGGTTTCTAAAAACAAGAATACTTAAAATACATGGATAAAACCCTTGTAATCACTATAAATATAATTCCCACTTCAAATCCATGGTATCATAAAATTATATCTTCATGACTCTAAGGAAAAAGTATATGACAACCCAAACTTTCTGAGGGATTTCATCCCTTGCCCATAATTCGAAGGATCATGTCCATAGTGATCAAGTAAAGTGTGAATATATTTCTACCTATACACCCTAGATCCAAGGATCATGACCATGGATTCCCAAAAGCATAGATATATAATAATAGGTACACTAGATCCATGGATGTAGGTCCATGGTCCCCCAAACATATATAGATAATGGTAACACCATAACTGTGTATCTTTTTCCATGGTTCCCCAAAAATAAAAAAAAAGATAGAGTAGATCCATGGAATTATGCCCATGGTCCCCCAAATTTATATAAATAATTGGTAAACATGGTCCATGGAACTATGTATGTTTTCCCCATCCATATATAAATAATTGAAACACCATAGCTATATGTTAGAACCATAGTGATCTCAGATGAAGAATGATGGTGTGTTATGTTTTTTTATATGCATGAAAGGTTGATAAATGATTTTTATCTATGGATATGGTTTGTGATTGTTAAAATATTAGTTAAATATTTTCAATGGTGATGTTTCCTAGTGTTTTAAAAATTCTTCTTCATGAACAAGTGGGATGTAAATATTTGAATTCGATTGATAATTTTACACAATGTTTCATCAGAAAAGGAAATGTTTTAAGAAATTCATCTTCAAGGATATGAATACATGGTTTTATAAAAAAAGACGAGTTTTAAAAAATTTATTTTATTGAATATGGAGAATTTTTTTTATCTAAAAGTTTCATAAAATTCATGTTCTTAGAGATTTATTTTTTTTATTTTTAAAATATAGAGTTTAGTCAAATTATCATTCATATAGATAGAAAAATGGTTATTTTACAAAGGAATAGTTTCAGGAGTGTTTGAAAAAAACACAATATTTTGATTATTTTTTTAACATGGAATGAGTTTAGAGTTTTGAAAAATCATTAAATGATTAGAGTTTCACTTTAAAATATATCTATAGGGGTTGTGTCTTGCAGTCGTGATATTGTTTTGTGAGGCAGGTATGATATCCTATTAATATGTCATGTATCATCTTTTATGATTAGAAATTATTTGGAGAAGGGATAGTTTCTTTAATTATTTAATAATTAGAAAAATATATTTATTTTAGGAAACGTGAATCTAATGAGAACAAATGTAAAAAGAATAATTATTTCATAGAACTAAGTATCCCATAGTTTTTTTAGAAAATTAAATTCTCATGAAATGTGGAAGTTTTTAAGTGGTTCAAGTTTTTTAAATAAAAGATTTCATTAAAATAATTTAACAAACAATATTTAACTTGGGAGAATGTATGTCGATTAAATTTTAGGATAAAATATATTATATCATGATGTAAAACTACATCATCATGTACTCAGATGTAGAGGAGACTATTTAGTCAATAAATATAGGAAGACTTCACCATAATTAGTGAGAAAGGGGAGTTAACATATGTGGTCTGAGGGTGGTAGTGTCAAGTCCCTGAATTCTGGTAATGGTAGTTATACTATCATATAGTGACCATGATTTAATCATTATTATCTACAAGACTAGTGGATATTAGTAGATGTGGATATGTATATATTTTCTTTGGCAGCTTCTCCTTAGACTAGCCTAAAGTGGAGAACTATGTAATATTGTTTTATTATGATTATAATTTTATGTTTCGATGTTTGTTGAATATAAAACTCAATATAATAGGTTTGAAATATTTTTACTACAATGGGGATTATATATATTTACATTAAAAGATAAATATGACACCCTAATTCACCCCTCCACTTAAAGAGAATATTAGGGTACAACAAGTTGTATAAGATTGGGGTTGTTGGAATTAAATCATTATTTTGAAGATTTATATGATGAATTAAGTTAACATAAAAGGAGATACACTCTTTTATGGGAGAAACTATCTGATATATAAAAATAGGATGGGATCATATCTTTAATCAATTAGGATGGAAGTTATATGAGCCACCATTTATATGATTCATGTCAGTGATGTAACAAGATAATCAATGTTAGAGGATGACAGAAAAGTGGTATATGATAACACCAAAGTTATAAAATATCGATCTAAAGCTCTATCAGGTTTGATATATATAAAGGTGAAAATATTAAAGAGTTATAATCCATTGTGGGAAAATTATATTACATTTAGGAAGGTGAAAATAAGGTGAATTAGGATAGAATACACATCCATCACAATAGGTTTGATGAATTTAAAATAATTCCTGATAAATATGATTATAGTTTCTTCAATTGATTCATTTATTTTGTTGGAGCTATTTGGGGTATTGGAGAATAGATAAAGGATATTGATCTTTTTATCAAAATCTAGGGTTGATTTCCACATTATACACAATATGGTGTTCTCAGGTCTTAAGGAAAGGGATCTATCCTAGATGATATATTATTAAGAATAACGGCATAACAAATTTGAGCTATGTTAGAGCTGATGTCATCCTACATAAGTATGTAAACAGTATTTAGTGACATGAAAAGTCTAAATCTAACTAATTAAGGAGGAGAAGAGGATGATGTCGATGATCGATTCCATTATCTTGTTTCCATAATGTTAAACGGAAGAAAAGTTATATGAAAAGGAAAGATAAATTTTTTCATCGTTTTATTGCATAAATGTAGGGAATATTTTTGAAATGATCTAGAGAATATTTGATGATGAATAAGGTGATACAAAATTAAAAAAAAATCCACAAAGAAGCTTCCCCCTGGAAGAGAGTCTAAAATTGGGATTTTGTCTTGAAGGAAAATACAAAAGAAGATATTTTCATCAAAATAATAAGGTGGTAATGACGAATATCTAGATTAAGTTGAGAATGTGTTCAAATTTGATATAGAAGATGTTATAATGGGTACTGTTGAAAAGGAAGAATGTAAATCAGAAAATGTTGATAAACATGATGGAGTTATAGATCTAAATTTATAACATTAAGGATATTATAAGATATTGATATTAAATGAATGAAAATAATAAGATTAATGGGATTCTAAAATAATACTAAAAATATTTGGATTGATATGAAGAAGATATTGAACATCTCCAAGAAGAATAATATAACCAATTGACATGTTATGTGAACTTAGAAGAAGTTTTGAACTTAATGATAAATATTAAATAATATATTAAGGTAATCTATGAAGATAATACATGTTTCATATAGTGAATTAGTAAGGAATAATATATAGAAGAGGATATTGTTACCATAAAAAATGGTAATCAATTATTAAATAATGTTGTCTAGAGAATAAGATACACATTATCCAATTCCTAGATATATAAATATTAGAAAAAGTGAAGAAAGTATATGAGGGTTTAAATATCATTCATAATGAAAAAGACTATTTTTTTGAAAATTGGGATCAATTTTGATGCTTAAACTTTAAAATTATCCTCAAAAACATATCAGAAAAATGGGAAGAGGAAGGACATAATTACTAATGTCAAATCTAAAACATCAGTTCCTCAAAAATATAATCTTATATAAATGGAAATAAAAGGGAATAAAATATTCCTAAATACTTAAGGGTTATAAAATGATAGTCATGATATTTTAAAAAGGTTTAGAACATGTAGATAATCAAAGGAAAAAAGATGTTTCATATTTATAAATGTAAATGTTATGGTTTTATTATCCATTAAATGTCCAATTAATTAGATAAATTTTTTTATATAAGTGGCGAAATATCCAAAATTAGAAAAATAAAAATGAGGGCATATCCGTTATTTTATAGAAGAAATTTTTCTATGGATATTAATTTGACTATCAAAATTTTGGGAATAATGATGTTGATTATATGTACGGAAGTATAGGTTACCATCATGGTAGTTGGGGGAATTCAATTTAGAGAAAACTAGATAGGGTTTCATTGAGTGATCAATTTTAATCATTAGAATAGGTAGAAGAGTATGAATTTTCATGTTCTTATCCCACTAGACTAAAAATATGAACCTAATAATAAAATTGAATGTTATATTTTATGGAACCACTTGTTTTGGTAACAATTGAACCTTTAAAATCAAGGAAGAGGATAATACCCAATTGGTATGTGATGAGATGATGAAGACTGAGGCCCTCAATGTGGATAGACTATGACGTAATAATTTGAGTGTGCATCAACTTTGTGACTCCATATTTTAGGTTACATTCAAATAGAAGGACTAATCAATCAATGTAATGTTTATGAAGTCACTAATGAAAGATCATAGGGAAAACTATTGACTATACCTAGTGATAGAAATGAAATTACTTATGTTTTAATATATTTTGAGTAGTATAATTTTTTCAGTAGGAGTCTTGGCCACATTAAAAAATATATATAATTTACTAAAATTAGGTTTGAAGTAGATATTCTAAATCTAAAATGATATTTTGAAAATAATTTTAATGAATTGAATGTTTTATGGAACCACTCGCTTTGGTAACAGTGTTACCTTTAAAATCAAGAAATGTGATAATACCCAATTGGTAGGCAATAAGGTGAATTAGACTAAGGTCTTCGATATGGATAGACTGTATCATAATATTTTGAGTGTGAATCATCTTCATGACTATATATTTGTGGTTACTTTCAACTGGAAGGACTAATCAATCAATGTAATGTTCATGAACTAACTAATGAAAGATCAGAGGGAAACTTATTAACTATACCTAGTTATAGTAATAAAATTATTTATCTTATAATTTATTTTGAGGAGTATAATTTTTTCAATATGAGTCTTTTCCAAATTATAAAATAGATATAATTTGATAAAATAATGTTTCAAGAGGAAGTTATAAATTTAAAATGAGATTTTTAAAAGACTTGTAATGATTTTTTAGGGAATGATAGTCTGAAATCCAAATTGGAAGAGGAAAAAAAGGGTATCAAATATCATCAATATGGTTAAGAATAACTTCTACAACATAATCAATATATCATGAATATATTGAAAATGGTATTTCATTTTTTTATTGATGACTACTTTAGAAGGGGTTGTGTGATGTTCATGTAGAGAAAAAGGGACGTGATGGAATACATCAAGAGGTACAAGAAAATAGTTGAAAATGACTCTAGAGGCACAACTATGATCTTTTACTATGATATTGGAATTAAATATATTGCAATTTAATTTTAATTATATTTTAGTAAAAATTGAATTAAGTTGGAGTTATGATTAGTAGAACATGTCAAAAAAATTGATTTTTAAAATTAATAAACGAAAAGGTAAATAATATAACTATAACATTTATCATTGAATGTGTAATATCTTATTACTATTATAAATAAGTATTGAATGAATAAATGTAAACAATAGGGTATTCATTAGTCTTACTTAATAAAATTATCTATAATAAATACATAATATAAGGAGGCACATACTAAATCATTTTTGAGTTGTTAGAATCAAATGATACATCAGAAACAAAGATTGTAATTTTAGAAAGTATGGTAATGCAGAAGATGAATAAGTGTTTCTAGGATAACAAACAAAGAGTAAATAATTAAATTTCATTATAAAGATGAAAACAATTATATAAAATAATAAAATAAAATTCATTGAATAAAATTTTAAAATGATTATTTAATGTGATAACTAGGATGAATTATCTGAAGAAGGGAATGAAATTGAAACTACATATATGGTTGAGAAAAGTTTCCTAAATAGTTAGACATTAAGCTATGTTAGTGGTGGATATCATGGATAAAGAGACTCAATATTTATAGTAGAGGATAAATAGTAGAATTGAGGTTGATATATCTAATATAATTGGAGACATAAATGCACTAAATTAGATATGAAGGGTGTGGAATATTGATCATGATACTCATTTATTATTGGTAGAACCAACATAAATTAAAGTATCAATAAAGTATGAATCATGGGTTTGAGTGTTGAATGACTAATTTAAACAAATTGATAAAAAACACAACATTTTAAGATACCATAACATCACGATTTTATTGTAATAAAGTGGAATACCAATAATAAGTTTGATAAAAATTATATTGTGATCTAAAATAAGGAACATATATTATTAAAAGGATATAATTAGATTAATGTTTTAGATGTTGAAGGAAACTTTGTACTGGTTTCTCAACATGAGTCCATACCAAATATTTTTTACAAAAAACATAGAGAAGATTCAATGCGTATCACATAGATGTCAAAAAGAATTCTGAATAGAGTTCTCCAAGGGGAGGTTTACATTGAACAACTTGTGTGATTTCAAATTATAAATTATCAAACTAAAGTGTATAGATTTAATAAGTAATTGTATGTCATGAAACAAGAACATAGAGAATGGAATTCTCATTTATACACTTACTCTAAGAAGCTTAAATTCAAAATAATTTGTCTCGATCACAATGTCTAGGTGAAGTCATCAAAACAATATTAGTTAATAGTATTAGTATTTTTAGATGAAATAATATTTAATGGTAACAAGAATAAATATATTGTATAATTTACAATGTTGTTGAGTTTTCTGTTTTAGTTGGACATGATCAATTAGATAACATTGTTTTTTAAGGTTGTAAGTGATTCTATAGGAGAAACACATATTCTTCTCTAAAACTATGTATACAAAATATCTGATGATTAAATTTGATATGAAAAAAATCCAAACTAATTTCAACTATAATTTTATATGGAACCAATATTCGGAATCATGGAAATGATTTTTTGGCATTCATACCTATTATAAGAGGATAATAGGAATATTTCTATATTTTAATGTGATGTGGATTTATATTATAATTGAAAAATGTTTATTTTCATGATTTTATAGTAATATAAAGGAAGAGAATATCAATATTGTTAAATATATTATTAGGTACATCCGGGGTGTTCCCAATTAAGGATGTCTATTTTACATATAAAAAGTTCAAGACTTATCAAAATTTTATTTTCCTAATTAGTATGGAGATGTGGTCGATTATAAGTGCCCAAGGGGTGATACATTACATAAAGGGAGAAAATGTGTAGCAAAGAAGAGTAAGAAAAAAGAAAGAACCTCTCTATATATGAAAGAATAAGAATATATATTTTTATAAAATTTACTCACTAATGTTCTATGGATGAATCTATAGTTATATTATTTTGGTGAAGATGTAAAAAAACCTATAGTGTTATTCTATGTTAATAAAAGTGTGATTCGCCTCATAGACAATAATATACAACAATATTGAACCATGAATATTGATATCAATTATATCATAATTAAAAATATAACATAGAGTAAGGATCAATCATTGTAGAACATGCTGGATCTAATGAATAAGATATGAACATCATGGATAATCTATTAGACACACCAATATTTGAAAAATATCAATAAATCAAAGTGTTCAACCACCTCCATTAGTTTTATGAGGTTCCGAAGTACCTATCTCCCCATTTATGTTACTTTTTTAAAAAAAAATTATGTGGTGTAGGATTCACATGTAGATAGAATTAATGGGGTGTAGTGAACACATAATGAAAAAAGATATGTCTGTTCGAGTTTATTGTCAAAGATGGAAATGTTATGATTGTGGTATAATAGTCAATGATATTTTACGAGAGTGGGGTTTCATGAATTAAAAAGGTAATGATGAATGAAATTCTCCCTTGATCTATATTTTTATATACTAATCATTTCTCATGTAGAAATAGAGTGATATCTGATTTATTTCACTATTACCCGGAAATATTTTATTCTTTATATGGAAATGAAAACAACATTTTATTTCCAACAAACCCAAAGGGATATAATGTAACACTCAAAGGTTTCAAAAATAAACTAAAATTCATGAAACATTGTTTTAATTAGGTATTTATAACTATAATTCATACACAATATTTCTGCTTCTTTTCATTGAGTTTCAAAAAACGATGATCCATAATTGTGATCAGTGAGTTATTTGGATTCTAATGGAACCCACATGTTTTTTGTGAACAGTAACATACCGTTATGAATAATAATATAAATAGTAATACGAATTTAATGAATATTAAATGTTATTATTATTTTATTTTCATTGGGCTTTAAGATAATTGAAACTTGATTAATTTTTAAAGGTGTTAAAAATGAGTTATAGATTTAAAATTATTATTTTTCAATAAATTATGATTTTATTTAAATATTAAATTAATAACATTTAGAAAATTATTTTCAAAAAATTAATTTCATTTTTGATTTTGAAAGATCTAAAAATGGTTAGGGTGAATTTTTTGGATTTTTATGAAATTCTTGAATTTTTGAGGAACAATAAAATACGATCAATTACGATAAATGCTAAATACATATTTTACTGCATCATAGGTGATTCAGGGATGATGTAAGCCCACATGATTTGAACTCACATGAATGTTTTAATATTTTAGGTCGCATGAATCAAGATTATTCATAGTCTTGAGCAAATAATATTTAAATAATGATTAAAATAATGTAAAATCCCTTCTCTCCTCCACTATAAATACCACCCTCATTCCCCTATTCCTGTCAGACATATCAAGCATTGAGAATTGTATATGTTCTACCAAATCCCCTCCCCAAGTATATTTCACACTTTCTAGAGCTTCTGGTCTCACTAAAAGGACAAAATTGAAGTACTTAAGGAGGATCTCAAGGAGAAGAGAACAAGAGATAAGAATCCTCTTCCTTTTTCATGTGTTTTCTTTCCAATTCATTTCGTTTTTTGTAATATTATTCCCTCCACATATTCAGGAGGTATTAAGTATCTAAGATCATAAATATTCTGTGTGTTACCATGTTCATGTATAATATTCTTCATCTTCCTTCCTCTCATCTCCCTCTTGTTCTATAAATTAAAATAGTGTCTGTGATGTGCCGATTTACAAAATTCCCGGATGATGTGTTTGCAATATCCATTAATCCTTCAAAGAATATCATAAAACCATTTCTATTTTTGAAAAATAATTTAATGTTTATGTTGTATCCTATTTTATCTTATATAATGATCTTATTTTCATGACATTAAATTATATAATGAAACAAGTTCATGATTATTGATGAACCGCAAAATATGATCTAAACAAACATCATTAATGTTTTATCCAATGACCCATCATCATATATAATAAATAAATGATTTATGGTATCATTATATACTCTATAAACATTTGAATACCATTTCATTCCACTTCAGGATTTTTATTTCTATATTACAAGAAAATCAAATACAAAGAGGCCATGGAAATCATGTAAATAACGCACCCAAAACAATGGAAGGAACAAAATACTAATAATAAAAGGGTGAAATGATGTTATGAAATGATCATATAATATATTATAAACATGAATATGTTTCTGTAAGATATTAATAAAACAATATTAAAAATTATACAAGAGGTTTAAATGAGTTTAAAGTAAGTCTAACTTGAGGTAAGGGAATTTTAACATGATTTCTATTCTTTGGGTTAACATTCTACTTCATTATTTATGTGGTATTAAAATTTCTAATTTGATTAATTATGTTTATATTAGGTTTAATTATGTGTATTTATAGTGTATATACATATTTCATCCAATATATTAAGTACCACTTCAACTATATCAAATTTGTATGTGGCTTTTCTATTAAAATCATATTTTAAAATTTAGTTTTCAAAAATTCAAAAGGAATAATTTTATGAAAATTTTCTTGTTGTATGTTTATGTTATGGTTCTTGTGAATTGGTTATGATGAATGGTGTTACTTATATCTCCCTAATATTCATTAGGTTTTTAAAATTTTGAGTTCAGTTGTATGGTTACTCCATGTGTAGCTGCGATGGGTACAGCATAAGGTAGTCGTGAGAGTTACATTGTAAGATAGCCATGAGGGTTACAAATCATAAAGTAGACTGAAAGGTTACAATATAAGTATGTAACCCCACAAGATACTATTATGGTTCTGTTTATGTTCTATAGTTTTTGTGTAAATCTCATGGATATATCATGTTTTAAAAAGTTAGTTTATATGGGTGACAAGTATATCTTTTTTAAAATGATTTAATACATTACAAGTATTCATGGATTAATGTTTTATTTCATTATTTTTATATCCATTAATGATATTTCGTAAAAATCACATGTTTTTAATTTATTTTCATAGGTTATGAGGAAGTGTAAGATAATGAAGGAATTCATGTTAAATGTTATGAAGATTTTTCAATGAAATCTTGGTTTATTTGAAAATTTTATATTTTGGAAGAAATGAATATTGTTTCTATGGTATCAAGTCTTTATTAATGTGGAATGTTATAAATTTATTATTTCCCAATTCTATAAATCTCTAAACGTTACATGATATTCAATCTGAAAGGAAGTGATTTCTTGACTAAATTCAAGATTATGTCCTTTAAATAAGGTCGGGTCCTTATAATTTGTATCTGAGGAAGGTTTATATAGAATTAGGGGTTAAAATGATGTTATTAGAATACCAAAAATGATTTTTACTATATGGTTAATTTGAAATGATATAGTATTTAAACATTACCATGTTTCTTCGACTAAGATATGTTTGTTCAGAATGGTATTACATAGAATAAATAGGGAGGATAATAAGGAGAGGCACCGACAGAATGATATCCTTCTCAATCTACAGCCTAGAATAGTAGGGATTAGAACCGAGTAGTTTGAAATAGTAATGGATTAGCTGATGTAGGAAATAAATGGTGGTGGCATCCATACAATAGAAAAACCAGAGGTACCACAATAGAACCGGACAATAGTGGAACATTTTAGGAGACAACACCCTCCTTTCAATGGATATTCTGACCTAATGGTAGTTGAAGGATGGATGAAGGCCCCTAAAAAGATATTAGATGTTGTGGAATTTTCATATAATCAAAAGGCAAGTCTTTCCATTTCTTGTCTTGAATGTGAAGATGATCAGTGGTAGTCAATGGTAAAAAATATCTGGTATAGAGAGGAGATTGATGCCTTAGAGTGGGCAGAATTTATGTCTTTTCCTTGAAAAATATTTTTCTTAGGTGGAGAGACATAGAATGGAGAATCAATTCCTCGATTTGAATAAAATGGAGGATAATTAAGTGGTTTTGTATGAAATAAACTTTACCTGACCGGTGAGGTATTCTCGAAATCTTATTCTATATCTTGATAGAAAAATAAACTACTTTTACTCAGGATTAAAGCCAAGATATCGGATGTCATTTTCCCTTTGTGAATTCAAAAGTTATGAGAAACTTGTATGATTTTCTAAGAGGGTAGAGATGGAGTTTGCTGATGATCATCTGCACTTTGATAACATGGAGAATAGGAGGTCCAGGTGGAAATATATGGGTAAAAATCATTCAAAGAAATCTTATGTTAAGAAATTTCAGTTTCAAGATTGTGAAAAGTGTGGAAAAATCACCCTGGTGAATGACTTAATAAAACTGGAAAGTGTTTTTGATGTGATAAGTTTTGTCATATGGATGAAGATTATAATGAAAATGATATTAAGACTAATCTTGATAATCAAACTATAAACTGTTTTAATTATGGATAGATGGGTCATTATAAAAATGCCTACCCAAAGACAAATCAGAATGATTTTATGAAGCTAGAATATAACCAGAAAGGTGTTGTGAGATCCTTTATGACTACGTCAGTAGATTCCGGTCCATCTAATGAAGTTGTATCAGGTACCTTGTTTGTTTACTCATATTTTTATAAATTTTTGTTTGATATGGGGTCGACACATTCATTTTTTTCTGAGAAATTGTTTGGTAAATTAGAAATATCACCACAAAAAATGAGACTATAACTTATTATTAAAACACAATGAGGAAATATTATAGAAAATAGGAATTATAGGAATCAGTATATTATGGTATGTGGAAGGAATTTACCTAAAAACTATGTTTATTTGACATTAGTAGAGTTTGATTTCCTCATGGGAATGCATTAGCTTTCTTTTTATCAAGCTAAGATTGACTTTTGAGATAAATAATTTGGTTTTTAAAAAGAGTTTTAGTTTTTATAGAAGAACGAACCCATATAATTTATAACATATCAGGAAGATAAGAAAATGTTGAATGATGGAAATGAAATTCCTCATTCCCATATTGTTTAAAATAAAGGAATTGTTCAGATTAAGGATTTTCCAATAGTAAATAAATACCTTGATGTTTTTTATGATGAGTTACCTGGTGTCATAACTAACTGTGAAGTCAAATTCACAATTGACATAGTTCATTTTGCTATGCCAATTTCAAAACAACCATATCTAATGGCTCCAATGGAACTTATTGAATTAAAAAATCAGTCGTGGGAGTTTCTTGATAATGGCTTCATTTGTCCTATCACTTCATCATCGGGTTCCCTTGTTTTGTTCATTAAAAAGAAAGACGGTTCCACATGACATTGCATTGAGTATAGAACATTAAATAACATCACTATTAAAAAGTATCATTTTCTTCATATCTATGTCTTGTTTGATCTTATCTAGTGAGCTTAGCACTTTTCCAATATTGACATGAGATCTGGTTACCATCAGCTAAAGGTGAACGATGATGACATCCCAAAAATTTATTTTCATACTAGATATGGGAATTATGAATTTTTTGTTAGGGTATTTTTGTTAACTAATTCTGCAGATGTATTTATGGATCTTATGAATATAATATTTCATGAGTTCTTGGATAAGTTTGTTGTTGTCTTTATTGAATACATTTTGGTAATTTTATGAGTAAAAAGAAGCACGAAAAACATCTAAGGTTTATTTTAAAAAACTTAAAGGAAAATAAACTGTATGGAAAATTCATCAAGTGTGACTTTTGGTTCCAAAATATTTTATTTCTTGGTAACATTGTAAATAAGGATGGAACAATTTTTTATCCCGCCAAAAAAAAGTAGATGATGAATGTCCAAGACCAAAAAATGATATAAAGATTTTTATTTTTATTGGACTAGTAGGTTATTTCTGGTGGTTTATTAAAAACATTGCACGATTATCTAGAAATCTATATAATTTAACATGAAAATTGGTCAAATTTATTCGGACCGAATAAGGTGATGTTTTTTTATTAAATGAGGATGATATTCGTGAATTCACTAGTTTTGGGAATGTCTTCTCGAAATGGTGGGTTTTCATCTATAGTGATGCTTCATTTAAGGGACTTGGTTGTGTTCTGATGTAGAATGATTAGGTAATTGCTTATGCATCAAGACAACTAAAACTTCCTAAGTTAAATTATCTCACACCTGATTTGGAATCGAAAACTGTGGTTTTTGCTCTGAAATTTTAAAGGCATCATTTAAACAGATCCAAATTTCAAATATATACTGACCATAAAAGTCTAAAATATATATTTACTCAGACAGAATTAAACACGAGGTAGAGAATATGGCTTGAACTAATAAAGGATTATGATTGTATAATATATTACCATTCGGGAAAAGAAAGCAAAGTGATATATGACTTGAGTAGAAAACATCAAGTATTTTTAACCATGCTACATTTGGAACATGATCCCTTGATTAGTGATTTGATGAATTTTGGATTAGAATTTTTTGGTGAAAAAAATACCTCTATTTTTTCAGGTTTCATTGGAATAATCATTATCACAAATAATTAAGAAAGCATATAATGAAGACCGTGAGCTATAGAAAAAGGAATAATTTTTTAAAATGGGTATGTTTCCAGAAATTAACATTGATAAAGATAGTGTTTTAAGATTTAGTAAAATATTGTGTGTGCCTTTTGATTCCTAGTTGAAGAAATATTTGTGCTGTAAAGATCATAGTTCTCCATTTTCAGTTCATCCTGGCTGTACTAAGATGTATAGAGTCCTTCTTAAGTAATATTGGAGGGATGAAATGAAGACAGATATTCCATATTTAACCATGAAACGTTTGACATGTAAATTGGTTAAAGGAGAGGCATCGTTACTGAAGGGGATACTTCATCCTTTTCCAATGATAGAGTGAAAATGGGAGAATGTAACCATGGACATTGTTGTGAGACTTCCTAATAAATATCGAGGTAACAATGTGATTTGGGTTATTGTTGATTAGCTGACAAAATGTGCATATTTTCTCCCTATTAGAGATATAATGTCACTAGATCTGATTTATTGATTTTACCTCAAAGATATTGTCAGTTTACATGGATTTCCTCTTTCCATTATATCTGACTGGGATCTCAAGTTCACTTCTATCTTTTGGAAGGGACTTCATAAGTCATTGGAAATTTAAGTAAATTTTAGTATTTATTTTCATCCTAAATCAGTTTTTCGTCATAAGAAACGATCCATACATTGGAGGACATGCTTCGAGGTTTTTCAATGGACTACCAGGGATGTTGGGATCAATATCATTATTTAGTTGAGTTTTCTTATAATAATTGATTTCATTCCAGTATATAGAAGGAACCTTTTGAGGCATTGTATGAGAAGCGATGTCAAAATCCATCTTTTTGGGATGAAGTTAGGGAATAAATGTTGATTGGACTAGAAATATTAGAGGAAGTGGCTAAGAAAATAAAGATGATCTAGTAACACATGAGGACAGCTCAGAGTAGTCAAAATATTTTTGCAAACAACTGGAGGAAATAATTTTTTTAGGTGGGTGATAATGTTTTTCTTTGAATCCCAAAATGGAAAATTTTTATGTGTTTTTATAAGAAGGAAATCCAAGTCCACGGTTTATTGGACCTTATGAAACGCTAGATAATTTTATAAAAATCACATATCGATTTTTTTCCTCTGAATTTATCTCATGTACACAATATTTTTAATGTTTTGATGTTGAGAAAGTATGTGCCAGATTCATATCATGTTTTGATCCGAGAGGTAGTTCAGATAGAATAAAACATTTATTTTGAAAAGAAACTAGTTCAGATTCTTGATTAATGGGACAAACTATTGTGGAATAAGGTAATCTACTATGTAATGTTTTTATAGAGAAACCACATGGTTGAGGAAGAAACATGGTAATCTGAAAATTCTATGAGGGAAAGGTACCCTTACTTGTTAAATAAGTAAATAAAATTGTGAGGGTGAAATTTCTAAAAGGTGGGGATAATGTGACACCCCAAGGATGTAAACATAAATTCAAATGCATGGAAATTTGTTTTAAGTATATATTTATAACTATACATTAAAAATAATTGTGTTTCTTCTATGTTTTTAATTTCAAAAAACGGTCATTTACAGCTGTAATCAGTACGTTATATGGAGTCTAATGGAACCAACATGATTTTTGTTAAACAGTAACATACCATTGTGAATAGTAATATGAGCCTAATTAATAGTAAATTGTATTATTATTTTATTTTCTTAATGATATAAGATAATGATAACTTGATTAATTTTTCAAGGTGTTAAAAATGAGTTATAGATTTAAAATTGATATTTTTGAATACATTATGATTTTATTTAAATAGTAAATTATTAGTATTTTGATTTTTTTTAAAAATAGAGTTCATTTTTGAATTCTACACATCAAAATATGGTGAGGGTGAATTTTTGGGATTTTTTTGAAATTCTGGAATTTTTTATGAATAGTAAAATACGATAAATTACAATAAATGTAAATACTTGTTTTACTGCATCATAGGTGGTTAAACTCTGATGTAAGCCCACTTGTTTCTAATTCACATGAAATATTTACTATTTTGGGTAACATGAATCATGACTATCCATAGTCGTGAGCAAAAAAATTAAAATAATGTAAAATCCCTCCTCTCTTCCACTATAAATACAACCTCACACCCCCTCTTCCTCTCGAAACTCTCAAGCCTTGAGAATTTTCTATGTTCTTCCAAATTAACCCCCCCCCCAAGGATCTTACCCAGGTCCAAGATCTACTGGTCTCATCAAAATACCAAAACCAAAGGCATTAAAGAGGATCTCAAGGAGAAGAGATCAAGAGGTAAGAATCCTCTTCTTTTTTTCAGGTGTTTTCATTCCAATTATATTCTTTTATTATACTCTCATTCCCTCTACATATCCATAAGGTATTAAATTTTCAAAATCATATATATTCTTTATTTTACCATGTTTATTTAAGAGATGCATCATATTTCTTCCTCTCATCTCCATCTTGTTCTAAAAATAAAAACACCATCCACAATGTGCTGATTTACCAAAATCGTGGATGATGTGTTTGAATTATCCATTAAATACATCAAAGATGATCATAAAACCATTTTAATGTTTTAAATATAATGTAATTTTTATGTTTTAACATATTTTATGTTGTGTAATGAACTTATTTTGATGACATTAAATTATATAATTAAACAAGTTCATGATTACTAAGGAACCACAAAAAATGATCTAAATGAACATTATTAATGTTTCATCTAATGATCCATCATCAAATATAATAACAAAAGGATTTATTGTATCATTATATACTATGGAAACATATTAATAAAATTTCATTCCACTTCTAGAATTTAATTTCTATTTGACATGAAAATCAAATATAAACCGGCCATGGAAATCATTTAAAGAACACATCTAAAACAATGGAAAGACCAAAATACTTACTTAAAGTGTGAAATGATGTTATTAAATGACCATATAATTTTTTAGAAACATGATTATATTTATTTAAGTTATTAATAACAATCTTTTAACCATTATAATGTCACTTTATATGATTTTTATGTATGAAAACCCCGAGGTAAGGGAATTGATAACCCAATTTCCATTTTTTGGGTTAACATTATACTTCAATATTTATGTGGTATTAAAATTATTTTTGTTATTAATTATATTTATCTTATGTTTAATTAAGTGTATTTATATAGTATATACATATTCCATCCACTAAATTAATTATCACTTCAATTATATCAAATTTGTAAGGGGTTTTCTTTTAAAATCCATTTTAAAAATTTTGTTTTACAAAATTCAAATGCAACGTTTTTATGCAATTTTTCATGTAGGATGATTATTTTATAGTTCATTTTAAAATTTTATGATTAAATTTTGGACATACATATCCCTCCAATGCATTGGGTATGTGTATGTTGGAGGTCATCCATATGGTTACTCCATGTGTAGCTGTGATGGTTACACCATAAGTTAGCCGTGACCGTTACATTGTAAGGTAGTCATGAGGGTAACATATAATAAGTTTTCATAAATGTGTAAAATATATCTAATTAATTCCTCAATATACCATTATGGTTCTATTTATGTTCTATATGTTTTTTGTAAATCTCATGGAGATCACAAGTTTGACAAAGTATGTTTATATGTGTGAAAATTATGTCTTTTTGAAAATGATTCAATACGTTACAAGTATTCATGGATTAATGTTTTATTTCCTTATTATTGTATCCTTTATGATATTCTAAGCTCATCTCATGTTATTAGTTGATTGTCACAGGTTATAAGTAAGTGTAATACAAATAGGGAAGTCGAGTTAAATGTTATGGGTATTTGTTAAAGAAATAATATTTTATTTTAAATGTTTTTATTTTGGAAGAAATAAATACAACTTTTATGGTATCCACTCTATATTAATATGTAATATTATGAATGTATTATATCCCAATTATCTAACTCTCTAAACTTAAATATATCTTCAATTTGAAAGGAAGTGAGTTCTCATCTAAAATCAAGATTATGTAATGTAATAAGGTCGAGTCCTTATATAGAATTTTGGAACTATGGTGATATAGGACGATGAATGATGGTGTATTTAATTTTATTAATATATTCAGGGATAATAAATTATTTTAAACTCTGATAGATATTATATATAGAAGTTTTAAGTTTAGAAGGCTTATTCTAATTGAAAATTTTCCCAGTATTTGGAAATTTACCAGGAAGGCTCAGCCAGGGAGAATTCCCTGACCATTTATTAAAATAAAAGAAAATGACAGTAAACACGCACCAAAAGCCAAAGGGAAAGCAAGTTACATATCACAAACACCATACCCATCTCCATATTCTTCCTCCACTGTGGCTGTTTCCCATTCCGAGCTTTCATAACGCTTAAGAACCTTGGCATATTTCCTTCGAAAATTCATACGCTCCAAGGATAATAGCTCATCATTGCCTCCAGAGGATCTGGTGGCCAACGGCTTTGGAAGATATGAGTAGTCTTTCTTTGCCCTCCGCCGCGGTGGAGCAGTTAAGACTTCAGGAGATTTAATCATCTTTGTCTTCCCTCCTTGGACCACATCACTGAAGGAGGGTTTTCTCATGTCACCATAGTAATCCTGATCGCTCTCGTAGCAATCTCCCCACTTTCCAGTGATACACACTTGCTGAAGCATACCATCCTCACCACTAGGATGCTGACATTGGCCACTGTCATCAATTACCGCAAGACATCTCGACTGTTCCGAAGATTCTTGAGTAATTGAAGCCCCCTGCGCCACCTTTGTTGATCCATTTTCATCTTCCTGCACAGCAGACTCATGCTGGAATACAACCAAGGAGGAGTCCTCCTCTCTGGATTCATTTTCCAGCCCCTAAAACCGATTTGCAGTGGCCACAGTGAAGCCCACCTGCCCATCTATTGCAGCCCTTCCTTGCACCCCATTCTCAAAGACAACATTCTCTAAACCGCCACTGCCTCTTCTGATCTCATCCAGTATTCCATTCTCCACCATTCCTGCCTCTTTGCCCCCATTTTCAGCCATTCCAGCAGGAGCCAGCATACCCACCCCATTCTGTGACTCCCTCACCACACTGAGGTCACCAGAAGAACCTCCTCCTTCACCTAAGCCACAGCCCTCGCTGGAAATAACACATCGCACATGCTCACCCAACTGTAAGTCATGTTTGATCCTTCCGAGAACAGCAGACATAGCAGGATTAATAGAAGCCTCATCACCTCTCCCTGTGGGGAAAACAGACCGCTTCCTCACATCAACCATAGAACCATGAGAAACACTCCCAACAGGAAGAGCACCCGGGCTAGGGGACTCGACCAACCTCTCTTCCCGGCTCGGAGGTCGTCTATTCAGCATCTCAGAGCCACAGCGCGACACAAGGTGCCCAAACCGATGGCAATTGTCATAGTAACCAGCCCTGGATTTGAACACCACGGGTTGCCTCCAACGAAATTCCTCACCAACGGTTAACCACACCCAGTTGACAGCAGGCCGAGCCATGTCCACCTCCACGCAGATCCGCGGATTCACAGGATGACTTACAGTGGATGTGCGGACATCCGATCAGAGGTATCGCCCCACCAAATTACCAACCATACGAAGAATAGAAGTGTTTTGAAAAGGGAGTGGGAGTTGCGGAATACTAACCCACGTCGCAGTTGTTGACGGATCGCGGTTCATGTGAAGATCAAAAGACCATCGAAGGAGAAAGAAATGGCACCCTTTTCATCTCCGCGGCGCATTAGACCAGGCGCGAACCAAATCTTCTTCTGAGTTGAAGCAGATCATGAATTGTCTGCTGTCTAGAAGCCCAACAACAACACGTTCCTGCAAATCCCATTTTCCAAAAATGAAACGGTCGAACTCATCAACCGAGGGCCTTCTGCGATCAAAGCGAGCAACCAGCGTCAAATCTAGGTGACTCGAAGCTTCAAGGAATTCGGATGAAGAGATTGGCATCTGAGGAGCCCCCTGATGAAGATCTGGAACCTTCGGACATATCGAGATCGTCGGGAAATCCGGGAGAAAGTTGGGGTTCGAGAAAGGGATGAAGAGTTTCTGAGGCGCTGGAGGTGGTGAGGCCCTGTCCTTCGCCTCCCGTCCAACTCTTGGAAGCAGAGGGAAATCGTCCCGAAGCTCCATCTAGGGTTTCAGCGCCGTCAAATGCCATAGCCAAGCCTCTGAGCGCCGTGATTCGAGAGACAACATCCTCTCAAAACGTGTTGTATGGGTAACGAGGTATAGGGCTGGCATGCCCACCTGCACGCCGCACGCCCCCAGCTAGGCCCAAGGTGGCCAATCCTTGGGCTTGGGCCAGTTCCCACGGAGTCGAGGGGACGAGAGGTTCGCTGACAAATAGTGCGCGTTGCCTTTGTGAGGACTCGAACCCTGAACCTCAGCGACGGGTCGCCACCGCCTTGAACCAACTCACCCAGCCCCCGCGGGCAAACGTGTTGTATGGGTAACGAGGTATAGGGCTGGCCTACCCACCTGCGCGCCGCACGCCCCCAGCTAGGCACAAGGTGGCCAATCCTTGGGCTTGAGCCAGTTCCCACGGAGTCGAGGGGACGAGAGGTTCGCTGACAAATGGTGCGCGTTGCCTTTGTGAGGACTCGAACCCGGAACCTCAGCGACGGGTCGCCACCGCCTTTGGGAGGAAAAGAATATAATAAAATATAAAATTATGTATATTATTTTATATAAAATAGAATAGTTTTGTGAAACTCATGTTCTCAAAGATGACAAAAAAAATTTCTACAAAGGTAGAGTTTTTTGAAATACACGTTCTCAGATATAGAAAACTCATTCATTCAAAAAGGTAGAGTTTATCAAAATTCATCTTCTCAGATATGATAACATGTTTTTTCTCAAAGGAAGAGTTCCAAAAAATTAATTTTATTAGGGAAAAAGAAATAGTTATTTTCCAATTAAATAGTTTAATATATATTTTCTTAACTGAGGAAAGTTGTATTTCCATGAACATAAAATGTGTTCTGAGTTATTCCAACTTAGAATGATTTTGGAGTATTGTTGAAAAAGTGTATTTGGAGGAAATTAATTTTGTAGATGAAATAGTGTTTTGTGAGGTGGTGGGTTTTCCTATAAATTGGTTAAATATAATTTTTTAACCATAAATGATTTAGAGAATTTCTAATTGATCTATATTTGTATAATACATACCAAAAAATAACTCTTTGGATAAATTTGATTCTTCTGTTAGCTCAATTTAATAAAAAAAGTATGTTTTATAACTAAGTGTGTCATTGTTTTATTATAAAACATGATTCATGAATGGTTGAAGTTTTAAAAAATATGAAGTTTTGTGAAAAGAGATTTAATAAACAATAGCTACACTAACTAAGTTCAATGTTGAGATAATTTTGAAGAATGAATTGTTGCATCATATTTTGTATCTTGATGCAAAAATGAATAATTATGTACTCATATATAGAGGAAACCTTAATGTGGTTAAACTAAGGAATCCATCAACACATGTAGTGATCAATGGGAAGTCAATTAATTTGTTCTAAGGGAGGTAGTACGAAATAATTGAACTATTGTAAAGGTAGTCAGCTTGGAAGAGAGTCACTATAAATGAATCATATCAATCCAAAAAAATGGGTGAATTTTAGTTGATTCTATATGATCGAATTGTCTTCAGTGTATGCCTCTGGACTACCGTTAGTGGTCAACCATGTGAAATTTCTCCTTTGTGTTTTTATTTCTATATTTTTTTGTTTAATAATTTTAAAACTCAATTAGACATGTTTAATGAGTTTTAAACAATATGGGGACACAAATCATTTTTTATAATAGACAAAAATAAAACTATGATTCACCCCTCACCTAATAGGGGATAAAAGGAAATAAAAAAACTATCTTTGGGGTTAGATAATCATATATATATTTTCAAACATGTAGAAAAAAAATTAGTTAAATTTAAACATATAAATCATATCTCATTCCTTAACATATATCCAAATCATGCTAAAAATAATTTATTTACTAACCAACTCTTTCTCTAAGTTAAATCCACACCACTTATGGGTAATACATACCTAGGTCTCAATATTACTTTAGCTAGTTTCTTTGACCTTCCTTGTTTAACCAGGTCTAAGACTTGTGTCTAATGTGACACCCAATGTGAACCATCACTATTCCATCTCCCCTACCAACATAAGAAAAAAAATGCATATGGAATTATTCACATTCCTCTATATTCAATCACCCCATGCATGTATCATCTAGCCTAATGGATTTATGGAATCTAACAATCTAATGAGACCAGCTAGGTCTTATTATCCCAATTCACAATCATCCCAAAAAATGGGTATACAAGCACTTATAAGGTCTACTACATTCAATTAATTTTTTATTATGAACCTTTCATGGGGTTAATGTATTATATGGTAAATTATTTTAATTTTATGTCCAGTCTGCGGTGGTTGGGATGTTTTGTCAGCACTCAAGGACCCATCGAGGTCCCTATCCCCTTACTCATAACAATAATATGCATTTCAATAAGATATTAAAACATTTCATTTACAATTTATTTAAATAGTTCATTTAATTGAAGAAGGAAAATCACCATTGTGGAAAGATCATATATCTGACGTCATATTAAATCCTTAAATGAACCATTATAACCCATAGGGAAATTTATAAGGAACACCTTAGTCAATATAGATCATCTTCTATTTATTTCATAGTCTAAAAACCCACCATTTGAGCTCATCTATGTCTACCACAACCCAATTGGACATCAACCATCTATTTTAGGAAATATCTCACATGAAAAATCAATAAATCAAAAAATTTAAAAATTTAAAATAAATTATAATTAATTGAATAAATAATTAAAATAGTCATAATAACTAAAATATCATTGGATGATATTTTGTCACCAAAAATGTGGCCAACAACCAATGGAATATCCATAACACATCCATGAAATAATTTTGTAATAAATCCTAACACATGACATTGATATAATCATCAATTTCATCATATGTTACCAGAACCCCAAAATAATGTTAGTGAAATTAATTACGTCCATCGAAAAGATGAATAATGATGAGTATAAAACATATTAGGCCCCCTCTGTGAAATCCAATAAAAATATTTAATTTTAAAAATAGTTCTAAAGGTTAATTTATACCAATTTCATATATATACTATAAAAAATTATAAAGAGAATCAAAAAATCAAAATGACATGCAACGGCCTGAGATCATTTTTCAGTTCTGGCCTTGAATCACTTTGATCATTAACCAGGTCTACTATTGAATAGTAGTGGGGGTCTAAGAAGGTATGGTGGTGTAACTTTTCCACTATATAAGTGTGGAAAATAATAATAAAATAATAATTATCAAACATAAATCATAAATATCAATCATATTTTTTAATAAAATTAATCCAACACCATAATAATAATAAATGATATAGAAGAATAAAAACTGAAATATAAACTCGATCCACCACTAGGCTAATCACTTGAATTGATAGAAACATGAAAAGAAAATAAAAGGAGGCTCTTCTACAATTAACTAACCTCAAAACATCCCAATATCTAATCCCATATGAGATAAACTTTACATCCATGCTATACATGGGCCTTGTCACATGATATACCTAAATGAATGTGAGAGTATTAATGGGAACCCGAGTAAAATGGAGATCCAAGAATGGTGTGAGTAAAAAACTCAGCATGAACCACCAATGTGATCCTGTACATACTAGATATTTAGTAATTTGTGCATATGATATTCTTAACTAAAACCCATAAATAAACTATAGTAAACAAATAAATAACAAACAATTGTCAATCATCAACCCTGGGAACTCAATCGGCCATACCTACTTCAGCCAATGTTGGGGTGTCTCTAATAACATCATGATGAATGTGCCTCCCAAAACCAATAACCATCTAATGATGTATACATAATGAGTATCACGAACCTCCCCTTGTGGGTGTTTTCATATCAATTATACCGAACCACCCCTTATAGACTTTTTCTAATCATGTAACACAAGCCACCCATTATGGGTGATTCCACATCAAGTATCCCTATCTTCCCCTTAGAGGTTTTTTCTTATAGATTAACATAATCTAACCCTTATTGATTTTACTGACCAAGTATCATTGACCACCCCTTATGGATGTTCTCTAATTGAGTAACATAAACATCTTATTATGATAGTTTTCTCGTCAAGTATCAATGACTTCAGCTTATGGGTGTTTTCTCATCAAGTTACACCGACCACTCCATAAGTGTATATTATTATTGTGTATCATTGATAACCCCTTATGGGTGTTTTATCATTAGGTATTTTAAATATTAGCTATGAATGTTTTATTGGATATGTAAATAACATCTATGTTAGGTAATTTTTCATTAATAAATAAATGACCTCTAGTAAAATCATTTTCCATTATATAAAATTCCACACATAGGTAATATACCAAAACCCAACATAAAAAAACAAATTAAAAGGGTTGATCAAATTACTAAACCCTAAATAACTATCCATGTCCCACCACACTCACTCAGGTTGGTTTGTCATCGGGGTACCTACCACATTCCCCTAGGTCAACACATAGATAGAGGCACCTGATAGGGTCCTCAATTCCATCCAAGGTCACTCTGGTCATAACTCATATATTGGAGGACATCACACCCATAAGAAATGTCATAGTCATAGAACTGCCTCATTTTCCTTGAGGGTAAGCCTAACTACTATTAGTCTCAATAGATGGATCAAAAAAAATCTCCTTGTCTAGATTTACATTAGGATGGTTAGCTCACCCGACCCATCTTTAACCTACTTATGATCAATATACCAAGGATAAACATACATCGAGAGTCTTATATTTACCGACAAGTTATATCCATATCAAGTCTTTTCACAGCACATTCTATATGTCTATGTATCCTCTAAGTATAAGAATTTTCCACTAGTTACTGATGTGTCAATATAGTACACACAACCATTTGTTTCCTTGGAAATTAACTCATTTAATACCATTTACATACCCAGGTTAAACAAATTATTACTAATTAGGTTTTAATTTATATTAAACAAATTATTTAATATAAATATAGTAATTTAAATTAATCATGGAACCTAAATATATTTAAAGAGTTCAATTACCATAGGGGATAGGCCTAAAAACATGCAACATAAGCACTATTAATTAAAACCAGATAGAAATTAATGGAGACCACATACCCAAAAAAAGTAATCCAAAGACATTATATATCCTACCAATGTCTCCTTTGAGCCCATACTATCCTCTTCCATTTCCACAATAAATTTCCAACCAGAAACACCATTAAAGTAAAAAATTGTTTGATTTAAACAAAATTCCCCAAAAAATAATTACTTGGGATAAAGTCACCAGTTAGATCAATTATATTAGAATCATCATAAACAGATGTCTTTAACTCCTGAAATATGCATGATCATAGAAAAATTGAAATACTAAAATTTTAAACCAAACATCATGACCAATTTTACCTAATATCACTAGAAGAACTAGCACAATTCACTATGAAATTTATTTGAAAAAAATAAAAATGTTGAATTATTTATAGTTTCTTGGGATGTCTTTTATGAGTTGTATATGAATGACCCTTTAGGAATAAGGATTTATTTATGATCTAGAATAATCATTCACCTTAAACACAAAACAGTCACACAAAAACACAATTATATATAATGAATGGGAATATGGGAGCTGATTATAGCTTGAATCTGAATAAAAAACTATTGAGAATCAACCCCGATTAAAGTAGAATGAAAAAATGGGGATGATCGACCTCCCCTTGTGTTTGAGGCTACCTATCCAAGAAATCCAAAGATATTTCTGTTTTATAAACCCATTATATTCTTAATAAAATAGCATAACATGGTTCATGGAATAACTCATTTGGTAATACCATAAAATTCTAAGTCACCCCTCCTATTACATCCTTTTCCTTATTCTTATCATGAAACACCCCCTAAAATACATTCATGGCTTAAAATAACCATTCACACCATGAATGAACTACCACTACTCTTTTAATACCCCTAACACTCTGGTTCATCCTTGTGCCTATATCAAAATCCACAACATCCACCGAACCTTGAAAATTTCAAAAACAAAAAATTTTGAGATGTTCCAAAATCTCAAAACCTAATTTCGAAACATATCCCTCAAAACAAATCATCAAATATAATGAAAATTTAAATTCCATATGGGATTCCCAATCATATATAGAAATTAGGCATTACAAACTCTCCACTATAGAACTTATCATATCTGATAATTCTCATTGTGCAATATATCAATGGTCCTAACTTACTGGAGTTTCCAAACCACTCTCAATTCACCACTTTCTATACAAGAATACAAAAAAAATTGGTTATACTACTCCAAAAGTGAGACGATCCATCCCTAAAAACCTCATCTATTACTCATCATCACTACTAAAACATTTAAATAACACTCTTTGATAACTGTTTATCATGAAACCACACTTGTGTCATAAAATTATTCATATATGGGTTAATAGAGCTCCAGATTATAGAACATAAATCATCATGAATAATTCAAACCCATGATATTTTCCTCCATTAGAATCACCTATAAAAACACATTATTCATGGTATAATAACAATCACAACATGGTTTCAATCACAAAACGCCATAATAGTTTTAAAAACAGTGGTTAAAAGTAAGTATTGCCTCTTGAATCTGATTCTGAACAGAAGAAGATGAGTATCCACCTTCCATGCATTGGGTAAAAATATTTAGTACATTTGCAAAAATATGTCATAAAAACATTGAAATACCCCCATTCATTCCAAATGAAATGTAATTAAACCCCGATACTAGTTTACCTTTCTTTCCCAAGATTTATAATCTCAATAAAAAAAGTTCACTAAAGTTTTCCATGTGATTCACCCCTGAATCACATGAAAAATTTGGTTCAACCACTATATCTTGTCACAAAAATAGTTTACACCCTAAATATTGTCACAAATCACTAGTTTACCCCATAAACCACAAGGTAAAACAAGAGAACCCCTGAACTATGTCATAATTATTATGTTAACCTCACTAACCGTTGTATGATTTTACCAAAACTATCCTGACCTTAATTCCAATTCCTCAAATCATCCAATATCACTTTTTAATATCAAATCAAGTGTTTACCTTTGTTTAGGATAAAATTTTTATCAACTAGTCATATATACTATCTAATCATTACTCATATCACATTTGTAATCCTACCAACACAGGTTCATTCCATCAGGGGTCATGCTCCAACCACTACTTCATGTAATGGCCAAGCATGACCATCTATATCATAACTATGTACCATAATGAAATATAGTTTTTTTTTCTCATCCAAAAACAATGGAAATGATATCCTTGGATATCAACAAGATTTTAGTCATAAAAATGATTGATCCCTACAGTGGAAAATAGTGAACTCCAAACAATATGGCATTCTATATGCTTCCCTCGATCACCAAATCAATAGGTTTCATCAGTTAGTGCATGTCACTCCTTGAGATCCATGCTAATATATCCTTAGAAATACCTATCAAGGATAAACATGGATCATTTGTTCTCCCACACGTGATCCAATTCCAATATTCTCCCTACTATTGGGGGACATCTGAAATCCTCATCCAAAAATCAGGGCTTCCATGACCACAAGCATTTCATCAACTTCTTTTGGTCCTTACCTCATACATTTACACTCATTGATTTCCAACTCACTAGGAACCATATTTAACTAGTGTCCACTACCACTATTTTATTTAAATGTAACTATAATAAACTAAAATACCACTGAATATTAAAACAATACTCATTATTAATGATTCATATAACAATAAAATTAATTGTGCATGCCTAAAACACTAACCACTCTTTCCAGATCCTTTAGAACTCATTTTCATGAGATGATTCAAAGATTATTCTGGCCTTTGGTGACATCCCCAAGACACCAAAGGCTGAAAATAAATGACAAGGTATAAATGAGAAATTAGGGGATTCTTTTCTTAGAAGATCCAAAATATATAGTGACAAAGTACAATAACCCAATAAACTATATGATGCATGATAAATAATCATAAAAACCAAGTATAATCCCAATTAAATAAACCTTATAGTTTCATAATTGTTTAATAAAATTCCATAAAAAATAGAAAGTCATCAAAATGTCACAAAACGGATGCGGATTCACAATAATTAAACTAAGAGAAATATCAAGAATTTATGGACACCAACTGAGCAAGAATATAATGAATCCTCACTAGAGAATTGTGACACCTTCCCTTTTACTGCATGTCAATATAAAATATATGTAAACAAACCAATGATTCTTAGAAGAGGGTGAGTATAAACTCATTATGAATTCTCCAAAGACTCACCATCACATTCAAATAGGAGAAGAACCTATCACTAAAATTATATTAAAAATATAATAAAAGTATATAAATAGTTTATACCAAAATAATAAAAAAGATCCATGTAAATAATTTTAAAAAACATTTAAAATAATTCTTACAACTTGGAATAACCTCCCCATGTTCATCCCCCCTACCACACATGCATGTTAATGATGGACATACCTATTCTAATGAGTGGTGTGACAACATTTAAACAATTCATAAATTAGAGAACCCTTTTTATAGTGGAAATTTTGAACATGATCCAAACCACATTTTTCAAAGTGACAGTGAAACTTATAATAGTTATTCACCAAATCATTTATTTATTGTGTAAATTCTTATCACTATATAGCCCATAATTCATAGGAACAAATAGTCTCATGCATGATAATTTCTAATTTCAAATTATTCAAAACAAAAAATACAATTTTAAAAACCATTTTATTTCAAGTGTTTTATCAAATAAATTGTGAGCATTATTTAAAAACCATGTATTTTTATACTAAAACATTGAGAGACTTAAAGAAAATATAAGATAAAGGAATTTAAACACCATGGTGTTATGTTCTATAAAGAGAATAATGAGAGATAAAAAACCCACCTCTCAACATAAGATGAATATGAAGAACCAAAATATAAAATTCTAAATCCAATCTCATTACCTACCCCCTCAATAGATCTAATGAGTTATAATAAAGATTCATATCATAACACATAGAATTCCTACAATATATTATAAATATTTTTTGAGATATAGGAGAAGAGTTAATTAAAGAATAAAATTAAATAATGAGGAATTTCTATTGATTATGGAGCTTCAAATCACTTTTGATCTTTCTAGAAGTATCTTCTAGAGAAAAGGGAATCACCTTGGGATCCTAGAAAGGAAAATAAATTTGAGAGGCTGAGAGAATAGAAGAAAAATTAGGGTTATGCGGCCTTAATATGAGTTACTTTTTTGTGATCTTTATCTTTACATCACATAGTTATGCTCTATAGTTTTTTCAGGATATGTACCAACCATTCTCATGCTAATGGACATTACCTGGGTAGTTGGATGTTTGTGCCACATAGTTTGTAAAACCATATGTAAACCAAGTTGAGTTACTATTTAAATGAAACACCCTTGAATAGTTGGTTGAAACTATTAAATTAACCATACACACATCATGATTTTCCATATATATCCAATATTATAGTTTCTCATGGAATGCACAAATTTTGGAAAAAATGATCTCCAATAGTGGTCCAACCTAGTGAATCCTAAAACATTTTTCATGGTTTCAAGGAGATAGTGCACAGTTTATACTAACCATGATCAAACCTAAATACTCTAGAAACATTTCCAAAACACTCCACAACCTTCCCTAAAATCCAAAAACTCATATAATTTATTATGTAAGATAAAATAATATATTAATAATTGAGGAATGATATTTATTTGTAAGAGCTCCAGCCATTTCCTCAACAAATCCATTTCACATTTCAATGTCTCTTCTAAAATATAAGAATGATTCTATAACACCATTAAAATTTAATGATTTCCCATAAAATATATTCTATTATCAATAGTCAATCAATATTGATGCATGAATCAATATAGAATCTAGTTTATGATTACTATAGTCCCATAAAATCACATTATCAGGATCAGGATAATACACCTTGATTAAGAATGATGAAACACATTGAAAATTGAATTGAATCTAGGTGGTAAATAAAAATAATATTCCACATCACCAACTCATATTAGTGTAACAGAAGGAACAATGTATAGATGGTATAGATTTACTTTCATTCCAAAATGATGATCACATCCATTGGAAACATTATCAAAAAACCTAATCACTCACATAAAATTATAATGGTCAATAATGATGATCTCGATGTGATTTTTGATGACTCTAAGCCATATCCATTAGATTTTTGATAATTTATATCTTCACCATCATATCATTCACATGTACATGTCTGGTAAGTGAAGCATCTCCTATTTCCACCTATCAAACTGGAGAATGAAAAGGGTGTCCATAAATATAACGTCCTAACATGGATGCCACTATATAGTGACCCATGTTAGTGGGTCACATAGCCTAGAGCCAGCCTCTCTATACACCAGAGGATGCATACTAGTAGCAAGGTCCTAGGGTGTGTCTGTGGGGTGACTATGTCACCATGTTAAAGTGTAATGTAGTGGTATAATTCCAACAGTCAATATCAAAATTAGTAAATAATCCATACTGAAGATAAAAATATAAGGCATGGATATATAAACAATACCAAAGGTAATATCATTTATTAATGATTTGTATTGTCGTGTCTCTTTAAATAATAAAAATATGTATATAGACATCCAGTGCAATAAATTTTTCAAAATACCAAAAAGACCAAAAATAACAATATCGAGGTAGCATCACAATGATATCATGGTCTCGTACTCCCCTACTACTAAGAATAGTACAATTCGAGCATCGTAATATGGGTTCTTTCCCCAATACGCACGATCATCCATGAAGTCTATCAGGGTATCCAATAGTGGGCCAAATAGGGTGTGATATAACACTAAGTAGGCCACCACCAATGTTTTCGATAACAAGTCCAGGATGTAAAATAAAATGTACAGCAGTGATATGTATGTCGCAGGTATGATAGTAATTAAATAAAAGTTCCCAAGGCTTATGTGATATGATTAAAGTAGAACTATCTTTCCATATATTTCTCCCATTAAAACAATATTCATGCTCACATATCATTGGATGCAGTAGAAAAATAACTAAACCATTGTGATATAGTTCATTCAAACCACAATAATCGAGTACCCATACTAGGGATATCTATAAAATCGAAAACCACCATGGAAACTCCGTATAACCCAATTTAAAACATTTACCATGAACATGATGTATAATCCATTCTATATTAATTAGCACAACATCACTATATAATAAAATTAAATTCATTTATCAGATCCTCACCATACAATCAAGTCATCCACAATGACATTTCTATGTAATCATATGAGTCTTATAATGAAGGGTTTGATCCAAGTTATAGAATACCAAGGCATCCTATTTGAGTCCCAATAGAATTTTGATGGAAAATAAACAAATTCTTCGTTGGAGTCCTTGGATCTTTTCAAATACACATGTCCCATGCAATAACAACCAAGCCATATCCAAGGGGTTCCAATGATTGATACATCATATAAAATCAAGGTCCAAAAAGAAAACAAGTAAAAAGAATCCCCCATTATAAACAAGATCCACGGGAGAAACATCCATGAAATCCTATGGAATAATGATCCATGGTATACTGGCCATGTAATCTAATACCAATTTCAATTCATCATTTCATTCCAATAACTAACTCACAATCAATTACATTCCATGAGTATTCCACCCATTTTAAAAAAAATTAAAAAAAATTAAGAAATTAAATCAAGAAACTTCATGTTATCACATGTAAAAGAGTAATAACCTTATCATAATAAATTCAATTAATTTAATTCAATTTATAAATGTCTTAATCTAACTATACAACCTCTCACACACCCACAAGAGGTATAATAAAAAATTATGTTAAAAAGTATCACCCTATGGGTCACCTAAGGTGGTGTACCAACCTCCAAAAAACTCAACGATAATCATGGGAATCCCTAACATGTTCACATTCATTCAATTAAATAATTTAATTCATTTTAGGGTTGACATTATAAATCCTAGAGCATGTAACAAAAACAACAACGCTTACGAAACAACAAACACTAAGGGAAAGTTATATACCACCTATCATAGGTTTTTAGTATAGAAATCATCTTGTATCTACATCTGATTCAGTATAGAGTGGAAAAAATCAATAATCGATAAAAATAATCAAAATAGGAAATATATTTCTACACCTAAATAAATATTTCAATATTAATTCAAATAAACAATAAAACAAGTATAATTAATAACTCACAAGAAAAAATCCAATAGGAACGATGGTGTTTTATTCTATGTTCGGAATGATTATTGGGAGAAAAATATATGAATTTTCATTAAAGGGAGCACCCAAGAATGAGCCTATATCCAATGATAGAGTTTATAAAAATGATTTAGTTTTTATATATTTATAAGGTAAAAATGTTAACTTACCAAAAAATTGTCTACATGGTTTAGCTATGGGGTTGAACAAACCAGGCACCAACCATGTAGCTTTCATTATTTTAAGAGGGAACCATGCAAGGTTAAAGCACACAGTCTAGAAAAACATATGAAAACATGTCTCAACCACTGAAAAAATGTAGATCCCCCGCATGGGTGTGTGCCTCAATCCACATTGTTTCCATAAGTCGCGTTCCTCCTAACAGAGGCCTAGAACACCATCCATGGTTAGAGATAACCATGTGTCTTGTCTCGCATGGTTATTTCAAAAAGTTTGACCTACCTTTTTTTCAAAATAATGCATGATTTGGTATCCAAAAAATCCATGTAAACCCTTACTAAACCCATATTAAGATTGGGTACTAAAATTAGTCCATAAATGAGAATCTAAACTGAAAAAATATCCATACCTCATAGGAAAACCATGAATCATACAATATTCTCCCATTATTGAAATATATACATGAATATCCCTCTCAAGGGTGGTCAAAAATTTCCTTAGAATAACTCAATCCAATGAGAACATACATCAACCTCCCACTCCCATGTTTTGTCATATTAACATTCATTCTTTAATAGAACCTGTACTAGAGGAACAGACTCGCCTCAAAGAACCTTTTTACTCATATTAACAATACGAGTAGGATGCTTCTCAAATGATGATTAAACATATATCTCAAACACATAGACAAAATAATATTAGATTGGTTAGAATGATAATGTTGAATTTGAGATAGATAGAAGACATTCTGTATTCCCCAATACCTATGAGGTGACTCCAACTGATAATCTACTAGTATGACTCTACCGTGAATCCCAAATGATCTGATATATCATAGTGAAATCTTACCCTATTTCTCGATCCATATATGTCCCATATTTAGTAAAACATGTAAAAATACATGACCCTGAGCCTCAAACTCTAGAGGTTATCGATGAAAATCATCATAAGATTTCTATCCATACTGTGTAGTATCAATATTCATCCTATTCAACTAGAACTTGTTGAGAGTCTCAAATACAAGACAAGGTCTGAGTAAAGATACCTCACCTGCCTTTAACCATCATAGGGGTGATTGGAATGGCCCTTCATAAAAATCCTAAGAATTATCCATCAGTATCATCTCATGATAACCATTATTGTAGGTAAACTCTTTTTGGTGAAAATTCCTCAACCCAGAGCCCTTAAAATCTCATATGCATGCCTACATCATGTCTCCAACTACTTGAATCATGTACTCTGACTATCCATTAGTCTGAGGATAGCATGGGTTGCTCAGAATAACCTATGTACCCAATTCCCTCAACAATATCATCGAGAAACAAGATGTGAACTTGTCAGAACAATCTGAGATGATAGTTTATGTAACCCCATGAAGTCATATTATCTCATGGATATAGAAACTCCCAAGCTCATCTACTGAGAAATTCTCCCTAATTAGAAATAACTAAGGAACATTCATGAGCCAGTCCATAAAAACCCATATATTGTCACTACCCCAAGACCACCTCGACAAACCGGTCATAAAATCTATCACATAATCTTCCTATTTTCAGTCATGAATGGGTAACTACTATAAAATCCTAGATGTTTTTTTTATTTTACTCCTTCATATATTGATAGTTGTAACACCTCGTAACAAAACTAACTACCTAAAGTTTCATCCCTAACCAGCAATACCGGGGATATAAATCATAATACATCTTAGTAATAACAATATGAACTTCCCAAGTCAAGGTAAAAAAATCCCACATCAACTCCTTTCATATGAACACCGGAACCCAAATGCGACATGAATATGAAGGATCTCACCCTCACCCACAATCCAACCAGAAGGTGGGTCCTCACCTGCCACACTCTCCCATAGGACTAGGCCCACTAAATTAGATAGCTCCCTTATTCTTAAAATATTAAATAGTGTAGTGGTCATAGCTAATACTAAAATTAAAGTATTTATCGAACCTTATTTAAAATGTAATTGAATATCTGAAGGCAAATCTATCAGATGAATCCCTCCACTAGATTCCAAAATTGTCTCTATATAAGTCCACCTAATAAGTAAATCAACAACTGCATTTCTCTTCTGATGTGTATAAGAAATATTGAAGTCAAAATATTGAGGGTACTCAACCCATCTCTGCTGCCTCAAATTCAATTCATGCTATGTAAATTTATACTTGTGGGTTTTGTGGTTTGTGTACACCCGAATATTCTCTCTAAGTATGTAATGTCTCTAACAGCACAAAACCTGGATAACTACAGCCAACTCATGATCATTCCTTGGGGAATTACTATTATCTGGAACATGTTGAAAAGACCCATACAACATTAGTATCTCCCAAAATATCATAATTACTCCTATAATGATACCTGATGTGTCATAATACACAATGTAGCTCTTATTTGGCTCTAGAAGAATCAGGACAGGCACCGTAGCTAGTCTCCCATTAAGCTCCTAAAAGGATGTCTCACTGGTATCTATCCATACAATCATAATATAATTGTATGTAAATAACATCAAGAATTATTCTAAGCATGAGATGTTTTACATGTAATTCTTGTAATATCGAGTTATCCCCAAAAAACTATGTATATTAAATATTGTCTTGGATTTCTCTTGGGAAACTACATTTATCACCTTCTCTAGGTCTAATGATACTTCAATATCTAAAATAAATTGACCCATAATGTGAATCATATTCATCCATAAGTGGCATTTTGTGAGCATAGAATATATTTGATTCTCTCTTAGTGTATCCAAAATAATCTCAATATGTATCACATGGTTGTTCCAATTGTCATAATACCGCATTTTGTTATCCATGAATACCTCTCTAAATGAATCCATATATAAGGATGAAAAACATAGTTCATCAGTTCCATAAAAACGTCTGGCATGTTTGTGAGATCGAACCACATAATAAGAAATTCATATAGACCATACCTTCTATGAAATTTTGTGTGAGGAATATCAAAAAATATAAAATTCACATGGTGATTGCCTGATCACAAATTAATTTTCAAGAAATCGCAAGCTCTGTATATATGATAAAATTTTTTATCTATCACTAGAAATGGATACCAGTTTTTAACTGTTAAATCATTCAATTTTCAATTATTCACACTTAGCCTGAGGGTATTGTTTATATTTTTTACAAAAAGGACTACCAAACCCCAAAGAAAATTATTGGGTTGTATAACCCATTAGCCTCCTAGTCGTATAAATACCTCTTGAGCTCCTTCAACTGCATAGAATCCACCCTTTAAGGTATAATGAATACCGGTGTAGCTCCAAGAAATATCATGGAAGATAACTACTCCTATATCTTATGTAGTAAAACAAAAAATTCATCTAGGAAAACATCCATGTAATAATCAACTACTAGAGTTAAATCTGCTTGATGTGATCCCTAATCTCCCAGATATAAACTAGAAATATGGGATGTCATGCTTCCCAACCAATTATGATTTGGTCTAGATAATCTATTTTGGACATACCATTAACCATTGTGAATAAAAACTCTACCCTATGGTGATGTGAAATTGACCCACCATCGAAATAAATAAATATAGGAACGATAAACAACTATCCATTCCATCCCGATTATGACGTCAAATCCTGCCATGTCAGGGAAAAAAGATTCCATATAAATTGATACCCACCAACCTCAAGGGGGAACTCCATGAACAGGTATACAACCATCGTTATAATCCCTAATTGAGTTTCAACTGTCATAACGCCATCAGAAACTATATAATGAGCATAAGTTTTTGAACAACCGGTGAAGATATGAAACATTGTGATTCACCTATATTAATAAGTGTATATATAAAGTTGAGGCAACTAAGATCTTACATCTCACTATAGAATACTCAACACTTGACTCCTCAGGGGTAGTCTATATTGAATATATCCATCCTAAAGCACTACCATGTGAAACAACCTCACTACTTGTATAAAGTACACTCTGCTTCCGATGTACAACTGGTGCTCAAAATCCTAGTCCACAACCACAACCTTAGCCTGAATGACCGGTACTGCTCCATCTCCATGACAGATGTGGGACTATGAATCATTCTTTGGAACCTGAGTCATAGCTGACCCCCTTCCACTGACTTTTAGAGGGAAGTTATTTCAAAAATGTTGCGTGTTCCCCATCCCACCACAATCTCATCACTTGACCGAGTCTCGATCAAAATTTTCCAATATGGATCCCCATATCCCACACTAGTGAGATATGATTTCACTACCAGCACTAACATCCTAGATGATACTCCCCTCGCAAAAGGTCTCAATCTCTTTCTCCCAAAAGAAGATAAACCGAAAGGTCAAAAGGCTAAACTTCCCTACTTTTCACCACTGGTTTCCTTCAGGTTTCACTCTACAATCAGTGTTGGGTTCACTATCATAGTAATAGTTGTCTACCTAAACATGTTGTACTAAATCCAATAGAATTTATAAGACCTTACTCAATTAATCTCTCCCTAGATGCCTCATTTAAATTATATATCATCACAAAACGTTGCAACTCTATAAAGCATGGAGAATATTCCATAACAATCACTGCACCATGATCAATAAACCATTTTGTCTTTATCCCTTTCATAAATTAGAGTGTATAGAAAAAATGAATCACCAAATATAGAATAGAAATACCTCAAAACTATATATCACGTCCTTTCATCCTATTTATAAACATCCCACTATTACTTCGCTACTACAGGAAGAATATATATCGTGATCCTCACTCTCCTCTCATGAGGTGTCTCTGAATTCATTAATTTCAATAACATAGTCTAAAGCCACAAATTATTATCATATGGACTACCATATACTAGATATATGGAGGTATGGTACTACTGGAACACCCAAGTTGGCTCCACCAAAGGTGATTTAGGCTAATGTGCTCCATAAAAAGTCTAAATATAGAATAAAATCCCCTTATGTAACTTTTTCTCAATACCTTCATCCGGTAAAATCACTAGTGCATCATCTATCACTATAAGAGGATCTACCGGAATCCCATGGTCCACCACCTCTAGAACATGGTCTTCACTACCCTCCTAGCATACAATTGGATGTTTTTGTGGTGTCATGTCTCCATAATGACAAACACATTCCTATGAAAAGATCAATAATGAAAATCTCACATATAAAAGAATAGGATAATTAAAAAATTACAATAAAAAATCCAAAACCCTTTTCCTACTCTTAAATCCGAGACAAGGTAAAATAAAACTATTTTAAACATCACTAGAGACACAACATAATTCTAACTCAAAATCCAGGTCAATTTTACATTCTCTATTTTGAAAATTCAATTTACATTTTATTTCAAATTTATATAAAAATTTGGTTTTAATGTTTTAACAAAATATTTTACCGCTTCCTTCCCATAAGGTTCCACACATCTCATGAATTTAAATATGGAATCCACTTACTCCAAACCAACTCATGTTCCAGTCCATGCAACCAATGGTCCTTGACATGTTGTGTGCTTACTTCTTCGTATTATGGTGTTTTTTCCACTAGAGATTTTTACAGGATCTACTCCTCGCAGGACCACCACGGCCGGGGGAATGAAAAGGTCTTGTGTAAAAAGATCCCCAGGAAGTTCAATTTCTTCATTTGGAGAATCAGTAACTGAGCTCTCGATATAGATGAGAACAACAAGAAACTGGGGATCTGCATAGCCTCTAGGTGTCACTGCTATAGAAATAGGCGGGATGAGAGCTCTGAGAATTTTTTCTTTGAAGTCAAATGGCCTCAAGCAGTTTGGTCCTTCCTTGGAGGCAGCTCAGGTACCTTAACTCAAGAGCATAATGAATTAATGTTTGGGAAGAAGTGGTTCCATGGCACACTGGGATCAGGGTCAGAATAGCTTGCCCAATCTATATTATTCAGTGCTAGGTGCTGGTGCTTATGGAAAGATCGTAATAAGGAAAGGTTTGAAGACACAACTCCTATGGTAATGTCTGTTATTGTGATGACCTGTTTCCTATTGAATGATATGGTTTCACTCACAAAAGGATGGAAGGAGGCTCTTGATTTCTGTTTCTTGCGGGGCAGTGCATCCATGGCACACTATCCCCCGATTAGATTACATGATAAATGGGTGGGTTGGCATCCTCCAGTCACCGAATACAAGTTGAACACGGATGGGTCCTTCTCATTGTGTGTGATGATGGGAGGAGGTGTGGTTCGAGGGGTTGGGGGAAATTTGGTCTTGGCCATCACATCATTCTATGGTTTTGGTACTCCCCTCTTAGACGAGGCCATGTTTGTCCTCTCTAGGATCTCTCTTTGCATTCAAGATAATCTGGCTATATCCTAAGTGGAGACTAACTCCTTGATCCTTCACGATGCCTTGGGTGGTAAAATATCTATTCCTTGGTCTATATCCTATGCAGTTAGGAAATGTCAATATCTCCTTCTTTACAACATCCAAGTGACACACACATGGTGTTAGGGGAATAAGGTTTCGGATTACAAGGCTTCATTAGCTGACCAAATCTGCATCAACCCTAGCCTTGTCTTTATTAACAATTTGAAACTAGAAGGTTTCGATTTGATCAGAGTTGATGCCCTTGGTCTGCACTACTTTAGACCTCCTTAATCCTAGGGTTTCCTTGTTTCCCTCCTTCTTTGAATAAAAATTTTACTTGCATGGATTCAAGTACATCACCCAACGGTGGAGTAAAATGAATTATAATTTTAAAAATATAGAAAAACAAGATTTTCTACATGAAATTTGGATTTTCCCTATTAGTGGGATAACTAATCCCAGACATAGCTCATTAACTGATTCTAATTCCTTCCTAACCCCGTTTCTATTGTGACAAAATAGCAAGTCATGAAAACTATATTCCTCTCACACTCCATTGTAACATCGTAAACTAGATACCATTATCTGATGCCTTGAGCTGGTGGGTCACGTGGCCTCAAGAGAGCCTCCCCATATGCTAGAGGATTTTGACTAGGAAAAAGGAACTAGTGTGTGTCTATAGGGAGACTATTTCATCATGTTATAGTGTAACAGAATAGTTTAATATTGGTAGTAAATAGTTGAAACATTAAACTATACAAAAAGAAGATAAAAATCCAAGATAGGAATATATAAACAATTCATAAGGTAATCTCTTATAAAAATTATATCTCATTTCATGACTCTAGGAAGAATAAAAATCGGTATATAGAAAACTAGTACAATACATGTATAAAAAATACCAACATGAAAAAAATAACTACCTCCAGATATCATCACAATCTTATCCCAGTACCACTCTCCCTTTCTTCTAAGAATAAACCATATCAAGCATCATAATATTGGATCTTAACCCAAACCAAACCTACATCCATGAAGTCTGTGTGGGTACCCAAGGAAGGCCCAAATAGGGTTTGAGATAACACTTAGTAGTCCACCAAAAATGGTGTCTATAAAAAATATTGGATGTACAATACATGATAAAATAGTGGAATGTATATCAAAGGTATCATAGAAATAAATGTAATGTGCCCAAGGAATATGCAATACAAGTAAAGTGGAACAATGTTTCCAAAAAAGTCTCACTGAAATAAATAGTTAGGATACCATATTAAGGGAAGAAGTAAAAAAATAACATTATAGGTGTGATATTATCCAGTCAAACCACTATAATCTGATACCCACAACATGTCTATCTGTAAAAAATCCATAACCAATATGACCAAATTGTATAACCAAATGTATAACATTTTCCACAACCAAGTCATATAATCTTGTAAAAATCATTTATTATATCATTATTGTATAATCGAGTCATCCAAAATATCTTCTCTATGTAATCATAATTGTCAGACCATGAAGGGATGGATCCAAGGTATATAGGACCAAGTAATCTTCACTGAGTCCTTGGAGAATCTTGATGGAAACTCAATAAAAACATGTGTGGAGTCCTTGGAGTATGACAACAGCACATGTCCAATGTGTGTCCTTCAAAGAGAGACCCAAGGGGTATCAAGGCCCATGGAATCATATGGAAACAAGAAAAAAGTAGAAAACATGTCATGAACCAACTTGGGTTGACCCTAAAATGGTCACCCGAGCTGATCTGTGGAAGGGCCTGATGGTCATTCTCGATCCCCATGGACTAGAAACTAGTGTTGGGAATTGACAGCGTAACTAAAGGGAATAATTTTTCAGAAAAAATTAAGTAAACAAAAAAAGATAAACAAAGAAACCTATATAATATAAAAATATCCAAACTAAGTTTCTTTTATATAAAAAATGAAAATACAAAATACAATACAACAAAACTCAAACTCCACAGGACCACCACACATATCTATATGACATTGGTAGTCACTCTCTAATACCAAACCAAACATCGCCCATGTAAATAGAAACCAAGATAAAACCATCACCAAATGCTAAAACGAAGAAGAATATATTGGAATGAGTGTTAAAAGTCATTATAAATTCCCAAAAGAACATATTCCCAAGGAACTTATTTTAAATGAAAACAAAAATATCAACCTCAAATTTGAAATACAATATATAAAAGTAATCATTTTTCTTACATTTTACACATTAAAACCAAACATGATCTATTAACATTTATACCATTTAAAACAACCCTTCTTCTTAGGCAGGTATCATATGTATATAAAAAAGTTACATTACATTTAAATGGTAGATAAAGAGTGTAAAACGTTTTCTAAAAACGTTTTCTCAAAATCACTTAAAAAAATTAATCACTTTTATTAAGAAGTCACACTAATCAAGAAATAATCTCAACAAACATACAAATGCAATGAGAAATACCACACAATGGTGTCAAACAAAAATTACATCACATTCATTTATTTTGAAAAACTAAGTTCCTAATGGACATGGTTGAACCTGGGAGCTGGTGAATAATTCAGAACATACTAATACATATTATTCATCCTAGAAAGAATGTCTCTCTCGATGAAATCAATAACTTCCTTACATGATCATCCACCCCCTACATAGTATAGATCATGGGTCACTATCTTGTTTCAATAAATGTCAACATATCCATTTGATATGGGACAATAACCAGTGAATCACCTAAGCTTGTGAAACAATCATTCCTAGAAAAATCACTTTCAACTAAAGATTCCCATGTCAAGATGTAAAATACGGTGATCCAACTGATTCCATATAACCATCCAACCAAATACATATATATATAATATTTCACACAACATGCATCATCATAATCACCCTAATGATCAATCTCTTTCCACATAAATATACATATCAAAGGTGTCCATGCTGAGTATCTCCCAATCTCCACATGGTAAACGGGTTGTATGGAGTCCATACCAAGGATGTCCCACCCATTTAATTAAATGTAACATGGGGATTCTATACCAAGTACATCCCATCCAATTAATATAAATGGTAAAAGAGAATTATCTAAAGAGAGTATTCATGATACACATTTTTACCAACTCTACAAACTACCAAACTAGCATGAAGCATCATTTTTCAATGAACCAAAACTACATTTCCAAAATTTATAAAACCCAATTTTCTATTCACAACCATATATAAAAAATTTCATTTTTAACACTAGCATCATATTTTCAAAACTGAATCCACTTTCATAAATATTACTAAAAGGGCCCAACATTAACAACATTTTCCAAACCATTTTCAAAATCCAATAACATATTTCTATCATACTCAATAACAATTAGAAACCCCATTGCATAAACTCAATCCATCCCACTACACATTTACAAATCCAAACCATTATTTACATATCACAAATTAATCACAAATTTTTGTCGGGCATTTCATCGAACACTTGGTGTGAAACATTTAACAAAACAATTCCATTTATCACAAAATAAGGACAAAATCGATACATTTAACACTAAAAAGATAATAAAAAGATAACACATCCCTATTTCATATTCAAGGATGTTTCAAAAAAGTAGGAAACCAATGTTTCACAAATTAAAAAGGAAAGTGAAAAGGGAGTCCAATGTCAATCTTATGACGCTTCAGTGATTCACTCTTGAAAAAACCTTGTGAAGGGTCAAGGAAGAATGAATATCCAAGGGGAACCTTAAAAAAACCTAACTCTTACAAAAGAAAACAAGATCATTGGATCCATATAACCAAGCACGAAGAGGAACTCAAGAGTAAATGGTAGTATAAGGAAGTGAGAGATGAGAAGAAAAGAATCCCTTGATAAATATATCCCTAAACATAAAGGAATCACTAGATGTATACAATAAAAGAAGAGTTGAGTATTGGATTATAATTTATGAGGCCCCTTAAGGTCTCACAAAATAGTGGGACGAGAGGTGATTTTTTTTAGTGTTAAAATCCAAAGAGGGTAGAATAATGTTTTAAAAAATAATATATAGGAATCTCTCGTGGTTTGGATGCATGGTTTGGTAAACCATGTGAAAATCATGTGATATAATTTTTACTCAAGACAGAACATCCTCACACACATAAAAAATAGTTTCTATAACCATACATAGGTTTTTATCCCTCAACCAAAAGTATTCAAAGGCATGTATAGTTTCGTAGAGCATGTGGCATTATTTCCTCTAACCATGCGCAAACTATGTACCACCTACTGTAAATCCAAAAACACAATATTTCAAACCAAAAAATCCTAGGGGAATCTAAGGAATAACATCGAGACCAACTATATATAGAATATTACCTCATAATTTAAATACCATCACATATGGAACATATGAGGAAAAAATAAGATCCATAAATTGATCAGAAAAAAAGTCGAACATAAAAAATATGGGTTCGAAACTTTTCCACACCATAACTATTTTCATCCCTGGAAAGCCACAATATTCTATAGTTAATCAAAAAATAAAAAAAATGTTCCCACAAATCAAAGATCCAACATCTCAAAATAAGAACATCTCAACCAACACCAAAGGAAAATAAAACCTCATATCCATAACAATCCAACAATCCAACGATCCAAAACCACTTCCAGAAACAAAAAAAAATAGACTCAATCCACATGACTATAAAAGCCCACTGTTCCCCCAAATGGAGAAGAACTACAATTTCAATAGGGGATTCCAGAATAGACTCCCCATTATTAAGAATCAACTATCACTGATCCAAACTATAAGAAAACTCAATGATACATAGGGTGGGTCTCCCCACCATTAATGAACTAACCAACATCGGAAACCCAACACAAGACAACTTAGAAACATTCCCCACCCTGATCAATAAACCCCTTCCACAAGGGAGAAAACAATAGCAAAAATAAGGAACTGTATACCGTCTCCATTCTTGTATTGAATAAAAAATGTAAAACAAGGTCCCTTGTACCCTTTGGATTCTTGAATATGTCCCTTCTTCACTCCAAGGTCTATGGATAGAGCCTTGATGTTTGAAGCATCTCCAGCCACGTAGTCAAGAGTTGAGGATCCCCGGTCAGAACTCCTTTGTTTCATTGAAACAAGGATTCATAAGACACACCCTCGTCCTATTTTATCAAAATCATGAAGAAATGGGTAAAAAATACCCATGGAACCCACATCCACTTAAGATGTTATGAATTTAGAACTTTTAAAAGAAAAAATCATTCATAAAAAAATAGGTCTCATAAAAGTACACACTATCCACATTTACAATTTAAAGCAAACATAAAACTGAAAAACACGACCACACACAACCACCATAATAGAAAGAAGCTCTACAATATAAAGTGACATTAAACCAAGACCCAACATCACTATAATTCTGTGAACTATCTCCATTACACTTTCTGAAAACACCAAGGAAAAAATCATTTCATGTGACCTAGGCTTCCAAACTAATGATAGGTATTCAGATAATTCGAACACAATGACTTATTATGACTTATATTTCCACAAAGATGATACACCATGATCCTACGCTTGGAAGAAGATGGATAAAGATAAACATGCATTTTAATTCCATGACATGCACCAATAGCCTCAGGTCACTTCTCTATGTCCTTGATGGACTTTTCTTCACCATTTCTAGAAATTGGAGGAAGACTATCCACCTCAAGAACTCATGATAGCATAACCAAAACATGAACATGTTTCATCACCACATCAAAAAAGAATTTTAAAATAAAAATTGACAGCATAGAAAACATATCATGATGAATCCAAAACACATAATGTTGAGCCTTCAATGATTCATCTATGGCCCACTCTAGATTTTAAGGAACAATATCAACAAAAAATGTAAATACTCTATCACTGATCCATCACCTTAGTAGAATCATCAAATATTTACTCCTTTCCCACATTCACTACCTGAGAGAAAAATCGATGGATGAACGAAGCCCTGAAAAAATCCCAGCTGAGATATTCTTATGTCTTATTTTAAGAGTTCAACCTCCACCACTTCCAAGTTGGTCCTTCAAGCATGACAATAGAAAAATCCACCTTCATTGACTCTAGAAACTCAAAGAAACTAAAGTTTATTTTGATTTTCTACATCCAATCTTCCTCTTTGAGAAGATCTGCTATACCATAAAAGAGATGTGGATTCAACTTATGAATCACTATGTAGAAATCCTTTGGTTGATCAATTGGAGAATATTCCAATGATTTACCACCCATGTTTTCACATTGAATGTCCATAAAATCTTTATGGTTAAGAATGTTAAACAACAAATAAACTCATCTCACAATAAAAAAACCATAAATAAGAGTTCTCAAACTCAAAATACAACACAATAAACATTCCCATTACATAGGTAAACAAGACACACAAACACTATCTAACAAAGCACCAATATTTTAAAAAAAATACCATTTCATAGAAAAAACCCTGAGGATTTACACACTCACCAATGGAATTCCATGGATCCTCACACATATACATTCCAATGTCACTTTAAGAAATCATCAACTCATTCCATTCCCAATATTCATCCACCCACTTTTCCGCACATATTATGCGTGTGAGAACCCATGATAATACGAAAGGTCAAAAAATATTCCAATTTTCCAAAAAAAACATTCCACACAATTTTTGACACATTCAATCAACATTCTATTTCAAATTTCACAGATCTTTTCAAAATATCACTTACCATTAAATAAAAGTACTTTTTAAAAATCCACAATTCAAACCATTTTAAAATATAAATCACATTAGTCCATTTCAAAATATTTTCAACAGATCAACTAACCACATACCATCAAAATCATTTGAGTAAAAACCCATTCATAATCATTTATCAAAATCATCCAAACCATCTCAATAAAAATATTTTTCAGACCAAAAATATTAATAAAATACATATTTTGATTCTAAAGATTCATTTTTCAAAAGCCTTCCTCAAATTTTATTCTTAAAATCCCTTTTCTATTTTCCAAGAACCCAACCATTACCACTGATATATCATTTTTATAATTAAAAAGCAAGAGATTTAAAAACAATTTTTAGAAGTAAGGAAGTCCCAAAACAACTCACAAGAGGGAACTAGTATTGATGGGTGACTTTACCATATGGATAGAGGCTACATGAAAAACATTCAACCATCATAGAGAGTCTTCTATGACTATGTTCCCAGCTCCACATGGATTTCTTGGCCCTATGAGCTCACTGATACCATTTTCCCAAATTATTTTTCATATCCTAAGAAAAAACAAAAACAAAAAAAAATATTTAAAGAAACCAAATAAAACCCGACTTCCCATGGTAGCTCGTGGTTCGATCCATGAAATGTTGGCCATAAAATCCCTCAAACGTGTACCCTATACTCTGAAAATCAAACTTCATATACCTTGACGTCCAAAAAAAATATGTGGCACTCTAAAAGCTAGGTCCTATATAGAACCAACCATCTTTGATAACATTTTTTCATGAAACAACCCAGGTCAACCCTGAACTAGTCACTTGAGACATTCTGTCACATGGTCCGAAGGGCGTTACCAATCCCCATGGGCTAAAAACCGGTGCCGAACATCAATAGATTAACTAAAGGGAATGATTTTCCAAAAAATTAATAAACTGAATGACATAATAATAAAACATTCTACCAAATAATATACAAATATCCAAACATAATGTCTTTTATAGAAAAACCAAAATTTCAACAAACTATGAAGTAACACTGAAATTGTGCCTCATGAACACACATATCCATGTGACCTTGAGGGTAAATTTACAAAACCAAACCAAATAACCCATAGCGATCAAAAACAAGATTAAAATTTCACCAAAGGATAAAAACTAGAAGAAAATATAGGTGTGCATATTAAAACTCAGTAGGTGTTTCCCAAAAAATATATTACCAATACACATCCTTTAAAATAAAATAATCATCAACTTCATGTTGGAAATACAATATACAAAAACACGCCATTTTTCATGAATTTTACACTATAAAAAAAACTCATTTCATTTCCATTTTTACCATTTAAAACCACCCACCTTCCCATGGAGGAATCATATGCATCTAGAAAAATAATATACCATTTATAATAAAGAGAAACAGTGTAAAACATTTTTCTCAGAAACACATGAAAACAGTTCATCAATTTTATTAATACAAGGGCAATGGGAAAAATCACACAAGGGTATCTAACCAATAATACGTCAGATTAATTCATCATAGAAAACTATGTTCCTAATAGACAATGGGGAACATTGTATCTCATTAATAACCCTGAACAAGCTAATAAAATTTGAATCATCTTCAAAACAATTCCCCAATAAATAAAATCAATAACACCCTCACATACTCAGCCATCCTCTATATGGTACAAACCAAGGAAAACTATCCCATAGCAATAAAACTCAATATATCCCATGCTAGGGGCCACCTAAAAGTTCATAACCTAATATAGTGCAGCGATGTTTCATAGAAAATTCACTCACTATGACAGGTTCCCATGCCAAGATGTAAAATAGTAAAAAATTGATTCCAACCAAGCATCCAAACACATACACACATATGATAATAATTCACCCAAAATGCATCACAAAAGTCACCCCATGGATAATTCTTTTTCCATACAAATATTTATATCAATGGAGTCTAGAGAATGGATACTCTATTCAGATTACGGTATATGGGTCATGAGGAGTCCACAATAAGGATGTCCCACCCATTCACAAAAATTGATCCGAAGGAATCAATAATGAGGAAATCCCATTCATTTAATACAAAATAAGAAAAATAATTATCCAAATAGATTTTTAATTATAAATATTTTTACAAACATTACAAAGTTCCAAAAAATCCTCAATAATCATTTTCAAACAACCAAAACTATATTTCAATAAATATACAAAACACCATTTGACATTCCCAACCATTCAATGAAATTTTATTTTGAGCCTTTGCATCACATTTTCAAAACAAAATCCACTTTCATAAAAATTTCAAAATTGACCACGCATGAACAACACATGCCAACCCGTTTTAAAAACTAAATACACACTTATTTTTAACTAAAAACCACTTTTAAAACCCATTCAAGAAAAACCCACCATAATTTCTTGTGCCAATACACATTTATAATTTCAATCCATGCTTTACATATCAAAAATTAATCACAAAATCTAACCAAGAATTTCATCAAACACTTAGTGTGAAACATTAAACAAAATAACTCGATTTATCACAAAACACGGACGAAAAAACCACATTTCACACCAAACAGATAATCCAAAGATCACACAACATTATTTTATATTAATGGAAGGTGAAAAAAGAAATAATTCAACAGTTTTTAAATTAAAAAGGTAATTGAAAAGGGGAACCTACCTCAATCTTACAGTGCTTCAATAATTCAGACCCAAAACAACCTCGCAAAGTATTATGGAAGCATGCACATCCAAGATGAACCTTATACATGTAAAAACTCTAATTTAATCACAAAACAACATAATCTTATACAAATATGACCATGGGAGAAGAGGAACTCAAGAAGAAATGGTAGGAGTTAGAAGAGGGAGATGAGAAGAGGAGGATAGCTTGAGAAATATTTTCCCAAACATGAAGGAATAACTTGAGATACACCATAGGAGAGTAGTGGAGGTTTCGAGAAAAATGTAGGAGGAACCTTAGGGTTATATAAACTAGAGGTAGAATAGGGAAGGTGTTTTGGGGTTAAAATCATGGGAGGGTAGAATAAGAATTAAATAAAAATAGATCTGGTATGCTCACACAGTTTGGGAAAAATGTTTGGTAAACTGTATAACAACTGTGTGATATGGTACTACCTCGAGATAGACCCCCAATAATCATTACAGTATTGTTTTTCAATCTATGTAAAAGTTGTATTCAGTCAATGTGAAGTTTTCCAAACCCCTCATAGTTTCCTAGAGCATGCCACACTATTTTGTTAAACTGTTCGTAAACCATGCGCCATTGAGGGTAAATCCCAATAGTCGATTATTTCCATAAAATGAATAAGAGGAATAACCTTAGGACCAATGAAAAAATGAATATTACATAAAAATTTAAATATCATCACAATTGTATCTCTATAAGAAAACCTAAGACCCAAAAATGTACCGGAAAAAAGGTCGAACATAAAATGTACGTGTTTGATGAAAAAAGTCAAAGATGTCCACTACTATAAATAAAATCCATGAGAAAAATATCCATAGAATCTAGTGGGATCAAGATCAAAGGTATACCCATTATATAATCCACTATCTATTTCAAATCATCATTTAATTTCAGTAACCAAATCAAAATAAATTGCATTCCAGGAGTTTATACTCCAATTCTCACAACTGTTGTAAACACCATTTATTCAAATAAATAAATATAAATAATGTAATCACATGGAAAAAAGGGGGAATAAAATTTTCTTAATCAATTCAACCCAGTTCATTCAATTAATAATGGTCATCCTCTAACTAGGAAATCTCACACACACCCCACTATGGGTATAACTAGAAGGGTGGTTACAAAGGCCCACCCCATGGTTATCCTAGGTTGGGAAAACAACCACCAATAAACTCAAAGGAACTGGTGGGAATACCTAATATGTTATAATTCATTAATTTAAATAATTTAATTCATTTTAGAAGTTAATCATGAAATAGCAGTGTGTAGCACAATGAAAACTATTATTATAAAACACCAACCTCGAGGGAAAGGTATACACTACCTACTTTAGGTCTTTAGTAGAGAACTTATCTAGTATTGAACTCTTATTTGGTCCATATCAGATGAAAAATGATGAAAAAACCTAAAAATAAGACATATTATCTTTCACCCAAATTACTCATTTTATATGAAGTCAACCAGAGAATGAAATAAGATGAATGAATAACTCACTAGTGTGAATCAAATGAGATCTATAGTGTTCAATTATTACTTAGAAAGGATAATCAGTATTGAATTCTTAGAATTACCCCCTAAATGAGCTCCCAAGAATAAAATTTTTTCCAAGTTAGGAGAAAAGAAAAATATTTTAGTTTTTAAGGATTTTTAATTGTGAAAAGCTAATTTACCCATTAAAAACAAGGCCACATGGTTTGGCCACATGGTTGGAAAAACTATATACCAACCGTGCACCCTTAGGTTTTTTAATTGCAGCGTCACATAGTACAAGAAAAATGAAAACCCTAGTCTTATCAACTGAATAATACATTAGATCCCATCAAATAGGCGTTCACCCCCATCCACATCGTTTCCTTAAACTGTGTGCCTTTGAATAGAGACATGTACAACCTCACGTAGTTAGATAAAACCATGGGGCATGTCCTACATGGTTCCATCCAACCATGCTTCCAAACTTCTTTTTATTACAAAGCTAACTATAGGATCTAAATAATACCCAGACACCCTCGATGCAACAGTGATCATATTGGGTACTAACATTAGTCTATAATAAATCATTTAAACTAAAAAACAAAAGATTCATACCTCATAGAAAATACCATGATCATATAATAAAATTCCTCAAAAGGATACATATGTGCATAGGCCTAATAAATTGTATTTTAAGATAACTCCACTAAATACATATGATCCTTCCATTAGCCTCTAAAATACATCACAAAATCTCTTATCATATTTTTTCTAATGTTAGGACAAATATTTTAAACTAAACATCCATTTCAGGATGATACATTATTTTCATTGTCAAATGGGTTTTGAGGTGATGCTGTAAGGATTTATAAAAATGAGATTTAAACATGGGGTCCTAGTTAGACACAATGGAAACTGGAATTATATGATTGATTAAAACTTCCCAAATGTATATTTTTGACATGTGTAACACAATATTAGATTCAAAAATAAAGATAAAGTGAGATGACTTATTGAGATGATCCATAATCACCCATATGGAATCATGTTTTTGAACCATTCCTAGTAGGCCTATGAAAAAAATTCATATATAATTTCCCCCATTTATATGTAGGAATATGACATAAATACAATATACCAGCTTGTCCTTGCTGCTCCAGCTTAGCCTGATTAAAGTAGAGGTATCTCATAGAAAAATATTCCAAATTTATATTCATTCCATTCACCCAAAACAATGGTATCAGTGCTTTATAAATCTTCTAAATACCTATATGTATGCACTATATTGAATGGTTGTAGAAAGAATGATTTTCTTCTGGATAAGGTAAAGGTACCACGACCTGATCTTTAAATTTATGCACTGAACACCAGTCCAGTTTCATCGCTCAATGGTAACCCCAAAATTTAGTTTTGACCTCATACCATGACATTAAATATTGAATATATGATCATCTTTATCCTTCTCAATAAAATATTGGAAAAAATAACTTTAATGAAAGCTATAATATCACCTTTCGATACATAGTCTAAATGTATATCGACCATGATCTCCATTAGTGGAGATTGATCCAAAGCCTTTTTTTTCAATTTAATATATGAACTCTTACATAATGAATCAGATATGAAAATCCCTTTACATAGAATATATATCATGTTGAATTAAAAAATCTATATATATTCTTCCATCCATGTTGCCTCAGATTGAAGCCTCATGGTGAGAAAATGTTCCTTAAGCTCTTAAGAATTGAAAGCATCATAAAGTTATCCCCAAAAGATAGTGGTGCCATGTTTTCAAGAAAATAACTATAGTATCTAATTATAAATAATGTTTTGGGTAGTTTTTTCTCATTAACCCACAACTACCTGGATCTATAAGAAATAATAAGATCTCCCAACATGAGAACACAATCCAATCTAGATCTTAATGCTTCATAATAGACATCATAATTTTTTCATGACTCTAGAAATGTCAGGATGGGTGATGATGATTATTAATCCTCAATATCTTGGAATTATTTATGGAACTCTTCATTCTATTTTAATTGAACACCGTTCCATGAAAATATTTTCATCGTTTTGGTAACTCGGAAAAAATCATGAACAAAGCATCGATAATATCATGTTAATCTGATGAAACTGAGTATCTTAAAACAATTATTTAGTGGTTTCCATGAGGTAGAATCTTCTATGATATTAGGATATATAGAATTTCATCTTTAATAGATGACATGGAAAATGAAATATATTCCATGTATCTAGAAATCAAACTTTGAATTCTTCGGATAATGGAGACTCTCTCACATGATACCCAACAATGTATCCAACTGTTTTTCATAGAAAACACTTTTCCAAGAGTACACTAAAATATCATCCATTAATGCCACTATATATTTGTCAAGAATCATTTGGAAAATATAATTCATTAATTCCATATACATTTCTGATGCATTCGTATCACCGAATGGTATATCCGGTTAATTTCAATTTCTATAACATCTCTGGAAGGTTGTTTTCAAAGAATCTTATTTCCATACTCAATGTTTATTATACCGTAGTAATAAATAAATTTTATAGAACCAACAAGTTCCCATAAATTTATATAATTGGTCACTAATTATTGGAATAAGATATAAATTCAGATTATTTATTTGGTTGAGATTATGATAATCTATGAAAATCATAAGACTTCCAAAAAAGAATAGGTGCTTCCGATGGATATGTCTTCACTAAATAAACCATTTTATATATAAATATCTTATATTGTCTTTTAATTCATCAATTTTGTTCTTTACATCCTATAATATAGAATTAGAATTTGATTGGTTCGTGGTAAGAGATCAATTTTAAATTCCAATTCACAATTGGGTGGAAACCCAATGAAATTATTGGGAAAGACATTATAGAGGTGGTCGACGATGGATTTCAAATATATATTCCCAATTTCGTCAATATATTCCAAATTAACATATTATAAATGATAATATATATCCCTAAAAATGGTACTAAATTTTCATATTTTCTTTCTTTCACGTCCCAATATCTATTACAAATATGCTTAATTCCATTAGAAGATGTAAAACTCACCTATCAGGAATAACAATGAATTTGGGACTTGAAAGACTTCAGCAAATAAATTATCAAAATCAAGGCATAGATTTAAATTTCATGAATGGATAAATACAAACCAAATCCATCCCCATATATAGTTATGGAACACACTACACACTTTAAGGATTGACACGCTAATTGGATAAGAGGTGTCTAATGTTTCAAGGTAGAAAGAATAATCTCTATATGTAAACCCATATGATCAATAAAATGGAGTGAAATGAATGAGCGGGACACAAGCATATCAAGTAAGAATTATTTAAGTGTTTAATTCAAGTGATTTGTACCTCAAAATATAGAAGGACTAAATTAATCCTCAGTGATAATATTCCCATCACTATACAATTTCATTCAATCATCCCTTTATCCTTTCTTCATTGATGAAAATACATTGACCAATGAGTCATGGTATTCCTATAATCTCCCTAGATCACTCGATTCTATGTAAAATAGTTAGTCTATAGAGGTCCTCTAATAGAATCAATAGATGTTTGAGAAACAACATATATATCTCCAAAATATGTATTTGGAGTAATATGACAATAGTACTAGATATTTCTTATATGATTATAGTTGGAAAAAACAAGAGGTGTTTTCACAAAAGATAACTTTATTGGAGTGGAATAACCACATTGAAAATATGCAGGCTCACTATTAGTTCATAGATGAAATTTTATTGACATTGTAGTTTGAGCTTGAGGTAAAACAAATAATTGAGAATAGGTGTCCCTATTCCTCTTGCTTCTAGCATTTGAGTTTCCACTATATCTTATATATAAATAAATATTTCCACCCATAATATTTCTACTAATATTTCATTACACTATAGTAATAATATTAATAATATATATACAATTTTCAATACATAATATTGTTATTAAAGAATGAATATCCAACCACAGTACACATTCAAATATGTGTGCCTTTAAGGATGTATTAAAATATAACTCTAGAGTGAATTAATATGTTCATAAACATAGCTACATACTCCATTATTGTCAGGATATCTTACTTATGGATAAAGAAATATATTTTTTGGGCTATCCTGAATGTGTGATGATATAATTTTTTATTGAAAAATTATTCAAATCCCTCCTATGTGTGATCTTGGTCAGGTCTAGATTTCACATCCAAATCACACAATTGGAATACAAGATACTTAGCAATATAGGATCCCAAATTAAACAATATCATGTATAGTGTACAAAAAAATCAAATATTTGATTCAATTTATTCTTCCACAATTAACTTTTTTCTAACTCAAGATCTCCCTAAAAATGGGTGGATTATTTTTTAGAATCTGTGTAAAGTGATCCAATTTTGGGGTGAATCATTTTTAGTTACACTTTCAATGGTTTTTAGATCATTAGTGATTATTCATAAAATTTATTGTTTAGCTTATGGATCACGTTAAACCACATTTTTTATATCCTCTTCTTACTAATTCCTATGGTATCTATCCATATAAATTTAAAATAAAAAAATAAATCAATTTAGTTATAACTCTCCAGAAACCAATGTCTTATAAAGTTACATATCATCATATAAACATTACAAATATATATTAAAAAATCAACTATTTTTAATAGTTTCTATAAATAATCAAACTCAAAATAAAAAATACATCCCTTTTGGTAATTCCCACTATCCATGAATAATAATAAATACACATTAGCTATAACCACAAAAATGGGATGAAAATAAACCACAAAGTATCTAAGAAAGATTAATCACCAAAACCACAATTGAAACATGATGTTAATCATAAAAAGAATATCTATATCTTTTTAGGTTATATATTTAATGTTCTAACACTCCTATATCATGTATAACACCTCAAGATATAGATTCTATAACTAATACTTATACAATTTCTATCATCCCACCAAACTCATTTTTTAGAGAATAGGTAGAGATTTATTATGCCTTAGGTTACATCCCAATGACATAGAAGGATAGAAATAACTTCCAAGGTATTGATGAGAAATTGGGGGACAATTTTTCTTGAATATCCAATATTCATAGAGATAGAATAAAATGACCAAACCCACTATATGATGAGTGAATAATAATAACACAATTCAAGTCCATTCCATTCACTAGAAAAACAATAATAGAGGTTTCAAGTAATAAAAAAAAACAAAACAATACAAATGACATCAAAATATATAAACACTTATGTGTAATAACTCTAATGACACCAACATAAATATATCCAATCTCTTAACACTGACTATGGAATAATATAATAATTCACCACTATATAAATAATACACCTTCATCTTAACATTATCTCAGTATATGATATATTAAAATGCATCAATGTGGTGAAGTATGGGGTAAGTATAAACATAGTAGTAATTACATAATTATTTACCATCAAATTTTAGTAAGAAAAAAACATCATAATTCAATTTTATATAAAATTTAAAAGAATAATATAAATAGTGTAAATTAAAACCATAACCATGTTCAACATAAATCATTTAACAAAACCATTAAACCATTTCTTACCACTTGAAATTACAACCCCATGCCCATACCCCCACCACCAAACACACATGCATATCAATAATGGACCTCCCAATACTCATGAGTGATAATTCATCATGTTAGTAAGAAATCACATGGTGATCCGTTTTTTATTGTACCTTCAGACCATGAGATATCCCACACTTTCGTTATTGATGATGGCACTTCTAACAATGATCTTTCCCATGATTTCTTATTGAATTAAGAACTTATGACCATTATCCTTATAATAATGCACATGAATTCATTTCAATATGTATTAAAATCTTTCATATCAAAATTTTAAAATAAAATATTTTATTATTTGATCCATTTTCATTAAATAATTTTATCATGATCGTTTAGATAATAAATTAATAAGCAAGGATTTTTTCATTAAAACAAAAACGTCATTCCAAGAAATGAATAGAAAGGAATTTAGACACTTAGACATCAAGGTTTAGAATGAGTATAATTATTTAGAGGCCTATAACCTCTAAAATTATGTTGAAAATAAAAATGGTAGTATGATCTTCTTTATCCTGGCTCACAAAAACTTCCCTTCAATCGATCTAATTAGATCCTATCAAGATTCTTATCATAACACATAAATATATCTAAAATAGATGAGATCTATGGATTTGAGAGATAGAAGAATACTATATCTATGAATAATAAATAATAATGAAGACTTACCATTGATTATGGATCTCCATCATTGTTGGATTCCATACTAGTTTATTCTTGGTCAAAGGGAATCACCTTGGGAGATTAGGAAGGAAAATCAGTTCATGATCCATAGATTTTAAGAAAATAATAATGGTTAAGGGGGCTCAATTAGAAATAAATCACAACAATAATATCATTAAATATAAATCATATGGATTAGAAACATAGTTTTATCAAATCGTGCAACAACTACGTTTAAACTATTTGAAATTACCCAAGTATCTAAATGGTTCTACCACACAACTTGTCAAACTGTGTGCCAACCATGAAATGTTATTATCTCAAGACCACACCCTCACATGGTTGGATTGAATGTTTTGATAAAATATGTTCCAAATATGATTTTCTATCATCATAAAATCATAAACTTTCTCCTGGAATATACATGGTATGGAAGAAACCTTATTGTAACCATGCACCATAGTAGTGACACCCAAAACATGATAACGGTTTCCTGATGATAGTTCATGGTTTCTATGAGACATTATAAAATATTAGACCTCTTAAAAAAACTATATAACACTCATAAACCATTTAATAAACTCTAAAAACTAAACCCATGTGCTATATAATATAACATAAAATCATTAATGCGTAATATACTGGAAACTTGGGGTATTAAAATTTTCATGTTCATGCCGGTGTTGTAAAGCCATAAGCAAACTTAAAAGACATTTTATAATACATTTACATAAATTTTTCAAAGATTAAAAAATTTATTAGCCACCATAGGACATCATAATGAAACCATAATCATCTAACCATGCTTGTACTACACTCCCAAAGTGAATCCAGAGTCTACAACCTAGGTACTCAACTAGTCCTACCATTGAAAACTAGTTTTAACACTAAAAAACATGCACTCAGGTTACTTATATCAATAATACCCAAGAAATCCAATATTTATTTTCATAAAAAGCATATATGGGAATTTAATTTCTCAGGATAACCCCTCATATGTGTTTCCCATGTAAAATACTAGGAATAGACTCACTAAAATCCAAGTTAAAAGCACGGGTCTCTAAGTCCCCCCACCATTACCAAATGTATATTCTCATTACAGACAAAAATAATGAGAAACCAAATAAACTAATATACCAAATTATAACTTGGTTTCATCATTCCAACCAGCACTATAGGGTTTCATTTACATAAAATAAACATCACTTGCTAAAACCATCATCCCACCATGCACATATTGTCACTAAGAGTCAAACTATGATAATGTTTACTTATGAATCCCAACTCATTCAGAGACATATTAATATAACAAAATAATATATTATAATTCTTGAAAAATAACCATAATAATGTTTTTGGGATAGATATAATTTTATTCCATGATGTACAAGGAAACAACATCTAGGTTGTTAGTATCCCATTAAATAACCAAACCCCAAAAAATGAAACCCACCAGGTATTATAACTAAGGAACCTCATGAATGTACCAACCTATTAAGGTACCTACATATCCCCAATAAGAGTGACATCATCACCATAATCACCATTTATTAACAAACCATATAATATATATGAACTACATAAAAGGGTTATATATATCCATTAGCCATAGTGAGTAAAATTCTACCAAGTACTTATATAGAAAAATGTTTCATGAGAAGTTACTAAAACATTAAATAACTGAGTGTCACATCACTTAAAAAATATAAAAATATAAATCCTACATTTTATATGAATCCAATGTGATGATAATGATGTATGAGATGCATCATGAGTATATGGGAAAAGAGACAAAATCTAATTATTGGATTCTTCCCAATAGGTTAAGAGAAAAAAATGATAAAAATATTAACCCAAAACTCCATGTAAATCAAATGAGGTGAGAATCATATTAATCATAACATGAACTTACTTGATAATCAATTATAAAATATTAAAAACATGGACTTCTTACCAAAATAGGTATTCATGACCCACCATCCCACTATCAATCACAAGCTCCGATACGTTTCTATATCTCGTGGATACGATAATCCAAAAAGTAATATAAATGAGAAATACAGCTATGATACCAATTTGAAATGTCTCATCCTAGATCACTCTACAAATCTACTAGACTGGTTTCCCATATGACATTCTGCATTCCTCCCCATATGTCATATGTATCATAATAGTAATAGAGGTCGAAGAAGGTTTCATGGGAGAATATAACATCATATCTGAGTGTGTGATAATAATTATATAACCAATATAATACATTAATAATTTATATATTTAAATGTAAATAAGAATAAAAAAACCCATTATAATAATAAATTATGTTCAGGAAGAAAACCTATTATATAGACATGCTCTCCCTCTTAGATAATAAAAAATACAAATAAAAATATAGTAAAATAAAATACACATTATGCTATGATTCCATCCTTGAGCCTCATCTTATCCCATTATATAATAACTCGAAATATTTCATAATCATCAAAGTTATATTGGGGCCTTAACCCAACCTATACCGAAAACTAAGTGAGGGTCCTCTCGGGTTCCCCAGTGCAAGGGTGTCTTGAGAAGGATGCCAGTATAAAACTCTGAAGGGAACCTCAAATGTGGCCCATGCATATAAAAAAGGTAGTTATATATGATTGTGATATTCTAAAATAGAAACCATAAATTAACTATTGGAAACAAATAGATAAAATACCACCTTAAATACTCATATAAGTGACCCCTATTGTCTAGACCCACTTTGGTCGGTGCTCGGGTGTCTCTGAGAACATTTTGATGACCTTGAATCAAAAGACCAAAAGAACCATCATGAAGTTTATTTATCAAGAATCATGTACCAATAATTATTAGTGTTTTCCCATTAAGTTTACTAGACCACCCTTTATTGGTGTTTTCTCATCAAGTAATCCAAACCACATCTGGCATGCGTTTTCTCATCAAGCATCACCAACCAAACCATATAGGTTTTTCCCATAAAGTTACAAAAAACACTAATTATGGGTGATTTACCACCCATTGTCACTAATGAAACCTTATGGGTATTTTCTCATTGGGGAAAATCACCCGTTATAAGTGTTTTCTCATAAAGTAATGTAGATCATCCCTTAGGGGTGTTTTACCATTTGGTATCACAAACTGTCCCTATAATATTTTTCACATCTTGGTAAACATTACCGTCGAAAGGGTGTTTTTTACACAAAAATAAAAGACCATCCTCATATCCATCTTATATTATATAAAAATAATTTGTGAGGGTGTACACCAAAACCTGTTATAAAACAGAGAAAGATCATTGTTTTTTCAAATTCCTAAACCTACCATCATTAACCATATCCCTCCATACCACTTAGGGTTGTTCTATCAATGAGGTGCCTTCTGTGGTCACATTGTTTAATAAATAGATTGATTCACCCTTCTAGGGTCCTTCATACCTTTCCATCTCCATTAGGTCATAACTAATCTTTCTAAGGATGTAATGCTCCTCTTTAAGTCATAGTCACTACATAAACCCTTATCCCACTAGGATAAGCCTCCCTGGTGTCAATATCCAAAGATTAATCAAGAACAATATCCATATTTTGGGAAACTTTAGGCCATTTAGCTCTTCCAAACCATCCCATTCATGAAAATGGTCAATACACTTAGACTAACCACACCTAAATAGTCCTCCCATGACCTACCAGGGTTTTCTATCTCAAGTCATGTCATGTCCCCATCATGGAGGTAAGCCTTGACCAGCAGTGATGGTTGTGTCAAGCCAGTGTATAAGAACCTATATGGGCATAGAACATACCTCAATTCATCCAACACATTTTCAAATGTTAAAAATTGTAAATTAGATTACCATTAAATTTAAATGAATGATTCAATTAAAATTAAACCATTTAATTTAAATTAATCATGGTAGAATATTAATTTGAAAGAGGTCAAAACCCTTCATGGTGAGTCCACACAACACATGAACGAGAAACATAATGAATTAAAACCACATGGTTAGTACTGCGGACCACTTATGTCAAACATGGATTACTGGCCTTTTTATATTATTTCGAGCCCCAATATTTATGTTCCAAGTCTCATTTAATCATTTATCAACATCCACTAGGTCCACAATCACCTATATCAACCATATACATCATTAAATTAATTATTTAATTAATCTGAACTAAATTATACATAATTCATACCTCTATTAAAGTATCCAGTCAGTCCAATGGTGCTAAAATTGTGAGCAATTGGAATTTTATAACTCCTAACACACACTTGATCTATGGAAATATAAATTCCAAAAATTATAATCCCAAATTATTTGATTATTTTTTCCAAAATATTATGAGAAACTCAACAAATTCATCCTAAAAACACATCACATAAACAGAATAATGGTGACTTATTCAGAATGCATTTGGACATTCTCTATGATATGCATATGAAATACACTTTATATATAATTATTTTTCTATGATCTAGAATTATTTTCTATCTCAAACACTACACATATAGGAAAAAATAAAATGGGATAAAAGAAAAAGAAGAGGGGAGGATATAGAACCTTGATTTGGAATGATGAACAACAAATATAAATCCCAAATCAAAGAAGAAATGTTGAAAAAAGGTAGGTTCACGCCCTCACCAATGCACGTGGCCTTTAACTTAAGAAACTTGAGGTGGTTTAATTTTTATAAACCCATTTTATTATTAAAGAAATATAATTTCATGCATCCTGGAGTGAAAAATGTGGTAAAACCATGAAATATATTTCTAGCCCTCTATTTATCCCTGTTTTTCCCATTCAGAACCATTGATGCCCCATGAAATCCATTCATACAACAAATGACCCATTCAAAACATGAATGTCATACAGTTACTATTTTCAGAAGCTTGACTAATCCAGTATATCCTTGTCACCATCTTGAGCACCCAATAAACAGACAAAACCATAAAAACATCAAAAACGTAATTTATTGACTTTAAAACTATCATAAACTTATACCAAATATTATTTATCAAAATGAAATTTCCTTAAGAATGAAAATACAAATTCAATTTATGATTTTCATTCTCACACAGGCATGGGAAAATGCATCATCCTCCCGTGTAACCCTACATCTAAAAAGATAAAAATCCCAATTATTAATGGAAGATTTCCCCATGATATACTGATATTATAAAAAACTAAAGATAAATTAGAAGGGATATAAATGGATAATGAATGGAATTAACAATAGTTTCAAAAATGGGGATTGTAACTTGAATTCATCAAGAAATATCCATAAAAACATCCTATAAAAGTGAGTAAAATGGATGAACCAGAGGGGAAGAAGATGACTAAATGTATCTCGTAAAATTTTCTCTACATCTAAAATCTTAATGGGAATGAAAAAAACAATTATAATAACCCACCAAAAAACTCAAATACATCCCACCGCCTGGTTGTTGAGCTTGGAAATCCATACAGTTTATTAACTCACTTATAAGTAATATGGTGAATATTATATTAACGTGGCTAGATATAACTTGACATGGATGGTCTCTATAGATCCCTAGCTCCATTATGATCCTCATTATAGACCTGAACCACATCATAGGTGTATTTAAAGGATTATAATTTAATTATAAAATTCAATGAAAAGTCTTATTTTGAAATGGGACAAAGAACCAAATTTCCTCAGATATTTTTCAAACCATATAGAAATAGGTTATTGAATATCATCTGAAAATAAATTCTATTATTTTATTCCATTTTATAATAATAGTTTTTAAATTTATTTCACAACATATTTCAAAATTATTTAATTGAAAATAAATAAATATGAGAAAATTATTTATTGGGAAAATAAATAATATTCAAGCTTGAAAAGAATTTACAGAAGAAGCATGATATATTAATGGATTGTAATCCATAAATAAACATTAATTATATCTCATGTTGGTGTTGAAATATTTTTGATAGTTATAGTGATTTATATAATTCGTGGGTGTGTATCTTGGTTGTTTATGCTGGTTAAGTTTCCATATGTATTAATGTTAATTTTTTGGAAATATAAACCTATGTATTAATATAAATTATTAAAAATTAGTTTTAATGGTATTAATAAGAATGAATTTTAGAGATCAATCCTTCTCTATCATGTTCAATAAAGGGTGTCTATAAGGAAGAATAAGTTCATAACATTTTTTTTCTTGAATAAAGACTATGTTCTTTTGGTGACATTCTCCTCAAGAATAACACATTTTACTATTAATATAACATAAAGTCTATAGAATAGTGAACCAAGAGCATTGGGATAATTTTTAGAGGATATCAAGGAATCTTGATTTAGATGCCTCAAAATATGAAACCCCAAAAATTGTCGAAACATCCTTACATTGAACACATGAATATGATACTATTTGTTTATTATTTCAAAAATAAAATTAATTTTTATCAGATAATTAAGAAAATATTGGTTCCAGTATTTTGAATGCTATAATTTAACATAGATTCTTGCAAAAAAAATTAAATCAATATTTTGGCAAGGTCCTGTAAGGCCTTGAGTTCCCTCAACTATTACAAACATGATTGTAAAAAAATATAAACTGAAATTTAAATATGATATGGTAGAATTTTATACTGGGATGAGATATGGTCCCATTGGCACTGATGGTGCATCAATATGAGTTTTACTGACTATGAAATGACTGTTCAAAAATATAATTGATTTTTGGAAATCATAAAATAAAATTTCAATATATTTCTAGAAATCTGGAACTAGGACCATCGATGGTGTGCTTTACATTGGGGGGGGGGGGGGGGGTTCATAGCCAATCATTGTAAAATGAATGAAACAAAAAAATGTTACATTAAAAAATATTCATGCAGGTGTAAGGTACTACCACTATACCATGTATGCTACCCCGAATTAGTTTTGGTGGAATAACATATCGGGGATTGTGTTTTGGATTATTTTAAAAAATATTTTTTATTTTTAAATTTCCCGCTCATGTTTATATGTGGGTATCATTGACATAGGCACCAAATATATGGTTCCCACCCCCCAACCATGGATGAGTGGTTCTAGTTTATTCCAACCAATCCTAACCAATCCTTTTAAGGTCCATGTATCATTTCAAAGGCATATCTCTGTAATAAAAAATTTATAAAATTCTAAACAAATCAGAAAACCATGAAAAATATCTAGAATATTTGAAAAAAATCTAGTATTCAGGAATCAATTTTTTTTAATTAAAATTGTTTTAATATAACATAAGTTTATTGAAAATTTTATAAATATTGATTTTATATTTTTTTATTTAATATTATTAAATATTAATTCATATCAACTAATCATGATCTTAGAACGGAACCATGAATGTTTGGGTGGATTATTTAATTTTCATTATTTTTATAGATAATTTTTGTAATATTTATTTTCTAAATATCATTTTTTATTGATATTCTCATATTATAAATATATTAATATTTATATAGATCTTTATGTCCGTATTTAATCAATAAAATTTAATTTCCACATCCCACTCCTCTATCACCTTTGTGTGAGTGTACATTATAATTATAATTGGAGTCTCGGATGACACATTTTGATTTATGTGATGACATATAACCAAACTATGAAATTATCAAGAGTTTGATGGATGATACAATTTTATTTGGAAGAAAACTCATGGAATTCCCGGAACTCTCTATCGTCATATCATTTATGTGTTGGATCAACCATCAAAATACCTCTCAATTCATGTTTTTATTTATTTATTTATTTTTCTTCCACTATTAATTGAAATATTATTTGTATATTTGGATTTTATATGATCACATAAGATAGTTTTAATGAAATAAAAGATAAAATTAAATAAATACAAGAATAATTTTTTCTAGGTATGCATGGTTACATTTTGAGGGATTTCACAAAAAATTAATCACGACAAATTGATTCATATTTCTATTATTAAGAGAAATAATAAATATTGTAGCATGAAGTAATGTGAGTGGTAGGCTTCTTTATTTCCCTAGAATCTCACGAGTCCCCCCCCCCTATGTAGTTCTAAAGAATTTCCTCTCTCTCACAAGATGGTGGAGAATTATTATTGGAGATTCTCTTGGAATCCATTTTTTATACCCCCTTAATTGTTTTCTTTTATTATTCTCTTCCTTTTAATAAAAGGTAGATTTTGTTGTGTGATGAGAACCTTGATTTTTAACAATGATATTCATATATATATTTCTATAGTGACATAACATTTTGTTAGGGGAGACATAGAATGTTATATTAGGTGTGAGTACTTGTAAGCATATAATGATTCATCTCATTGCATTCTCACTTGGTAATCCCTAATATGATGGATAATTAGAATAGAAATTCTAGTAGTAATTATTTATGTTTTGGTGTCATTGAATATTCCAATTTGTGAACTTATATAACGGTCCATAGACATTATAATTATTATAAATACATGTTACAACTTACACACTTATATGTATTCCACAAACCATGATGATAATAGTTCATTGAGAATTTGGATATGTTGGGTGCAGTATGAGTTATGTGTTATTAATGAAAAAGGCATGGAAGGATTTTTTGTCCCTTCCATCAATATAAAAGATGATATCTCATCCCTTTGATTGGAATATAATTCTTCCATTAAATTAAATTTTCATAGTATAAGGACAAGTTTATATTACATAGTCAAAAAACAAAATATCGAGAATATAGGTTGGTGTAACAGATGTGCAACATTCTAGATTATATATTATAATAATTGGATTATATTACACTCTAATCGTTCATTTTTTGTCAATTTATTGATATTATGTTTATTCTCTTAGGTTACTCGATCCATTTATAGATAGTAATATTTGACATCCGGAAAGCCTTCCTAATACCAATAAAAATGAAACATTAAGGGTCACACGCAATGTTTTCCCATTAATCTTGATTAAATTCTATTTTAATTTAATTAATAGAATACATACTATTTTCCGGAATAGTGAATAATTTTTTTCACAGTTATCAATAACCAAAATTTCTGTTTACAAATAAATAATTTAAATAAATATTTATTATAATATTAAATTAATTCATAATATTTATAATGGACCAATATAGTGTTCGGTGAAAAAATATTTTACATGCCATTAAAACATAATTTCAATATTTTTTTGAATGTTATCATTAATTCCATAAAATATTTTTATTATTATTATTTTGGCCTACAGTTTAATAAATATAAGTTTATTATTTAAGGTATAACAAGAAATTATAAAAAAAAATTCAACATAAATTATAGGTCTATATATTGATGGTTATTTTTATTATGTGCGATTAATCAGGAAATAGAGAATCATTGAGGGAAATAGTTTCTTATCTTGAATTATTGTTTCTCTCCCTATAAATAATGATAAAGGAAAGAGAGATTCCCAATTTATGGAAGGATTTTCAATAAAAAATAATGATAAAAATTAAATGATTCACCGTAAAAAAACATGAAAATAAATTCTCATTTCTCCAAGATGAAAAGAGAATATGTGGATCGCTACTATATGCATTCTATAATATGATCCTTATAGTGAAATGAAGGTAATCCATAAAAGGGTTTTTAGTTCATCATTATCTATATCAAGTAATTACCCTATGCCAATATAACATATTATATTAAATTTGAATAAATTTATTATAAATTTAGTATGAAATATCCTATCTGTGGGTTTGAGGTTTCCTTATGTCAATATCTGATGGAAAAATTTCATTGGTCATGGAATTCACATCACTAAAAATATTATGATGAACCACTTGATTGAAAAAATATTTTTATTTATCACCCATCCCAGCAGTTCCACTATTATCATAGTCATTATGTTGTATTCAAGTATTTACATTTCAAATTTATATATATTTATATTATTGTTGATTTTTTTTCACATTTAAAAAATTAGATTCATTTCTTTTTTTTCTATATATATAATCTAAACATTTTCTTATTATTCTACTTTTCCCACATATATCAAAAAGATCAATTAATTATTAATTAATTTTACACATTCATATCTCATATAGAGGTTCTGAGGATCCTTGATAGATAATAGAAGACTTACCATGTCTTATCCCATGTTAGATGATGTTTATCCTTGTTCATTGCATCGGGATTGTCACATGTATTGAAGATCTTTGTGTAATAAGTTCATTATATGTGCAATAAATCCATATTCTGTTGACCAACCAGGGTTTCACGTGTATGTACCAGATTACACTCTAAGTAGTTTGATTACATTCCAGGTAGTCCATGAATTTTCAAGAAGAAAGACATTGAGTCAAACCATACCAAGTAATTAATCAACCACATGTATTTAATATACTATGAATATATTCTGTAAGACATGTGAATATAAGAACATTACATGTCTCCTATATACACAATGTTTACTTTATAAATGTTCATCATGGGTATATGATGAGCCCCTATATATGTACAATAGATATTTAGAAAATATAAGTACATGTTGTGTTGCTGGAATTTATAAATCTTGTACATTACATGTTTGTGGGGAAATATTTAAATTAATTAATTAATCATTAAACCATATAGATTCAACATCCATTGGTCATTATTTTGACAGTACATGACTATAATTAGGTTTTATATTATATTACTCCTTTAATAAATTACTCATAATATTCAACACTATGAATCACGTATGAATATTGTATATTAATGTTTAAATGTGTTAAATTGTAAAAAATACATAAAATTATTATTTTCTATTGGTAATTATGTTTATAGTACACACCGTGAAATTAAGAAAAATTCATTGTAGAAAATATGTTGTATGAGTGAATTATATTTAATTTAATTATACTGTGTAGTTCAATTTAGTAATTGAAGGGTTGCTTCCAACTATAATGATGTGTATTATTTTATAATGTTTTAAATATTATAAAATAATTTATTTTATTTAAAATAATAGAGGATGTAAATTTCAATACGATTGGATGAAATAAGGTAAAATGAATTAATTGATAACAAATATTACTAATTAGATAAATTCATGCATTTTTTATCATATTTAATGAATGAATTGAAATGAGATCTAGATAATCATTGAATGTAAACAATGGATAATGAGATTGACTAGACATTTGTATGAGTTATATTTATTTAAATTAATTTATTATACATTTTTTAAAGTATCATTTATTAAATTAAAATGATGTCATTAATTTCAACCATTACTACATTATTATACAGAACCGGTGTGTCTAATGTTTTTAAGATTATTTCCTTTTAACCATTTCGTTGGTACCCATAACATGTGTGAGAGTAATAAATAATTATAATCAATTGACATTATCAAGGATCATGGAGGTATTTCATGAAAAACTCAAAATCATTCCAACCTAGGTGATATACCAGTAGATATGTTGAATGATGTAACCCTTTTCAAGATCAGTAATAGGATTTATTCCCCAAGGCCATATGTTGATTTATTGTACGGTCAATAAATAAACCATTAAATAAACTCATGATTGGGATATTTATTTATATATTTATCTCTTCTAATGCATAATTTATTTTATTGATGCAACACTATGATCATATAAATAAATGAATAAATGTGTAATGATGGAATTCAAAAAAATGGATTATGATAAAATATTTTACCCAAAATTATTCATTAATTAAGTAAAAAACAATTAATATTGACAATAAAGGTAAAGGATAAAATAAGATACAATATATGAATAATAAAAATATACATCAATTTAATATTAAGTCATTTAGCCTTTTATAATCTCAATTATGATGGACCTATAGTATAACTGACATTCCAGCATCTATTTGGGGAACATTTAATTATTGGAAGTCTGAACTAAGATAGTTGGTCGACATAACAAAATATGTATTGGGATTAATGTAATCTATCTATCTAGTACAAATTTGGAGGCATGTGTTAGTGATGTATGTGTAAGGGTTTTTTGATTACGGAGTCTACTGAATGGGTCAAGGAGATGCAAGTCTACAGTTTGAAATACCACCAACCTATATACTTTCTAGTAATTTTCATGGACACCATTTGGATTATAATAAAGTAAATATTGATCCTTTACATAATAATGTTAATTATTTAGACTTTCATAGTTCAATGGTGATGGTTGTTAGGACCTGATAAAATAGAATGAGTTTTAGTAAACATAATTTTATTGTTTCTCATAAATTTTGCAATAAAGAAAAGTACTTATAATATTCTCAATTATAAATTTAGAAAAAATGGGAAGTTCATCATAAAATCTATCCCTATGATAAATATTGGTTAAGGAACATATCCTCATCAGTAGTAACTTCTAGTAATGGTTCATACACCTATAATTTCGTTTGGGATGTAAATAGAAATATTATGCACTAGAATCCACATTGTTTGATGTGTCTTCCAAGGAGGTGAGTAATGAAGAGATCATTGTGTATGGAAACATATGAATGATACAGTGGATATTCTATTTTTTTTTGTTTTCATATATTAATAATTATATAATGACAAATGAGAAAAATTAGTATGCATATATAATGATAAATGATCTCAATGGAAAATATTATGAGAGAGAAAGACATGAATGTTTTGGGATCAACATGGGTATATTTTAGAAAAAATTTAGAAAATGTGTACTATATGTGCCTCATTTAGTCAATATCATTAGATAAATTAAGAGAATAGACGTTGTAGGTTTCAAAAATCTCGAGAAACTGTGAACTAATATTACTCTTTCATCACACCATCACTACTTCTCCAACATTGTTATAAATTTTAATATGAAAAATATTAATAAGTATATCCAAGATCAACTTACTCTTCCTTTATAATATGATACAGAGATGAACCATAAAAATACATACATCCATATGTTGAAAAATGGAACGAACAAGGAATGATACACAAGTACAAGGCATCTTCAAAAATACCTTCTATGAAAATGATGAATAAGAGGCAAGCAAGGGAACATGATGTTCACTGTTTTAAATGTATAAATAAGGGCCACTGCAAGAAAAACATCCCCTAACAGAGAAGAAAGGGGATGCTTCCTTGGAATTTTTTATTGATTGAAATTTATATTTTTTACAAATTGAGTATTATATACAACTTTTTATAGTCTTGTATGTATTAAAATATCTAAAAAGGTAGATTTGAAATGATTTACTATCATATGGAAGATCTATGAACAACCAATGAAAATAATCACACTGATGTAGCTATCTACAACTACAACATCACGATGCCAACTGGAATGTTCTTAGTTTTATAAGGTTGATATAATGTTCCATTTATTACCAAAACCATTATTTGTGTAACTAGACTAGATACATATTTCTTTTTTTAAGTTTGTGAATAAATTATTCTTATTTTATAATGATATCATTATTATGGAAAGTCACATTTAAATAACTATCTTTATGTGTTGTATTATACAAATTATGTAATGTAAATCAATAATAAACTTACTTCATAAGAATAATACACCACCAATATTTGGCAACACTATATAGGTCATGTAAATTAATAGAGTTTCATTAAATTACACAAAAGATTGATATCTGGTATATTTTGAATTAAAACCACTAGGTGTATATCACACATTTTTAAAAGGAAAAATTACCAAATCCCCATTTATTTGAAAAGGTGAAATATGTAAAGAGATTCTTGAATTAGTTCATACTGATGTTTGTAGACCATTCCCTATTGAATAAAGGGTTGGTCACTCATACATCATAATTTTTACTTATGATTTTTGTAGATATGGATATGTTTTCTTGATAAGGTATAAGTTTGATTCTTTTGATAAACTCAAAGAGCATAATAATGAAGTTGATAACTTTCTTAGAATTGAGATTAATAAACTTTACTTAGAATATAGTGGGAAATATCAAAATGAACACTTCATTAATTATTTATAAGAATTTAGGATTCTATCCTAACTCACTTAACCTTATAAACCACAATGGAATGGTGTATATGAAAAGATTTACTACACCTCATTGAACTTGGCTAGATCAAGGATGTGTCTTGTGAGAGTTCCATTATCCTATTAGAGATACAATTTATCAACAACATCGTACTTACTGAACCAAGTTCCAACAAGAGTGAGTAATGGTATACCATAACAATTATGAAATGGAATTAGACCAGAATTTTCATACATACATGTATGTGGATGTGAATAATCTGTTATTTCATGTTCATGTAACCACATTTTACCCCATGGCGCAAAGTGTTTCTGTATAGAATATCCCAAGGAACCAAGAGGATACTACCGATAAAATACTTCACCAAAATTTATTGTGGTTCATAGAATCCCAAATTTCATTAAAAGGGTCATATATCTAAAATAACTAGTTATAGAGATATAGAATTTGATAAATTATAAGATCAAGATACATAAGGTTTAACATAAGATCAAATATCATAAATCCCCATAGAAGAAGATGTTCTAGGGACATAAATACTATATAGGATTATAAGGGAGGTTAGAGAAAAAGAATGATATGGTTTTCAATTATTTATTTATGGTGACTCGTTATTAGTTGATAATGATGACCCTCTAAACTATATGGAAGCAGTATATGAAGAAAACATTTCTATGTGGATAATATCTAGTAATTATATAATGTATTCCATGTACCAAAAAAGTGTATATTTTAGATGATGATTAAGTGGAAGAAAATATCATTTATTTTAAATGTGTATTCAATTATAAACACGACAAAGAAGGAAAATTAAGTACATATAAAGCATGGATTGTTGAAAAATGGATTTAATAGTGTCATGTAATTAACTATAATTTATCCATTTCCCTAGTTACAATACTAAAATCTATCAGAACTATACATTACATTGTAGCTTATTATGACTATTAAATTTAGAAAATGAAGCACAAAATATAATTCCTTAATAGAAACCTTCTTGACGATTTCTATATGAGAAAACACTAAGGGTTTTTGACTCTATATTATAACAACATGGTATAAAAGTTATAAAATCCATTTATTGACAAAAGGAAACAACCAGGTCATGGATTATTTGTTTTTATGAAGAATTAATAGTTTTTTATTATAAATAACAATTGTGATATTGGTTTTTATAAATGGATTAGAAGGAGTTTATTCGTTTATCAACTGTATGTGTTGATGAAATATTAAACACATGAAATTAAATACAAGACATACATTTTTTAAAGGATTGGGTGAATCCATGATTATATATAAATTACTTAAGTGAGGAAGCATATATTATTGGGAACATGGTTAACTGTGATAGATCCAAGAGACTTATCTTCCTATGAAAATGAACCTATATTGAAAAGATACCAAAGAGGTTCAGCATCAAATAATACAAGAGGTAATTGTTTTAATGTCATGTGGAATTTATCTTTCATGGAAAATGTTCCATAGACACATGAGTAAAGAAATAGAATGGAGATGATTCCATACATGTTAGTAAATGGTTTAGTTATGTATGTTAACATATGTATGGGGAACAATTTCTCCTATGCATTTACTTAAGTATTAAGAAATCAATATAATCTAGGTGACCACCATTATTTGGTAGTCAAGACTATCCTTAAGCATCTAAGGCATAATAATGAAATATTTCGAGTCTATGGAGTAGTTGAGTAACTAGTCATCATAGTATATGTATATTGTATATTAAAAAGCATATCAAGATGATATGATTTATCAAATAGGATCCATTTTTATTTTGAATGGAGGTACAATGAGATGGAAGTGCTCAAAGAAGGATATAGTCTTAGAATCTATTGTAGTTTCAGAGTATTTTGAAGAGTCTAAATAAGATAAATAATAATTATACATGAAAAAAATCATTTAAAATAATTATGTGTCACATAGAAGTAATGACACTATCACATTTGTTGGTCGGAGTGGATACTCAAGAGGGGGTTGAATTGAGTTCCAATTAAAATTTTCTGTTAAAAACAATGTTTATTAAAACCCCCCTATTTTAATATTAGATTAAACTGTAGTGAATTTATACAGATTATAAAGGTTCAATTTGTTTCTCAAAGATTGATTAGTTCTCAGTTAACTTAATCATATGATTACATTAACTTTTGAAACTAATTTACTGGTTTATAATGAATATAAACACTTGCGAGTTTAACTATCAAAGTAGCTTTGAAGACAAATTATATTTCAAAGTAATAGTAGTGGAATATGAAATAAATATATAGTATGGATATAGTATGTAGATACAAACACAGAGAATTAACCAAGAGGTTCAGTCTCAAGCTGAGAATTAGTCCTCTCAAAAGTTTATATAAAAATGATCCACACCGTGGATCGGGGTTAACAACAGTGAACACACTGTCCAGGTCACAAGACCTCTACCACAGTTCTGCGTGGGGAAACAAACAACAGCTTCGAGTTGTCCAGGCCTCACACGACCTCTACCACTATCCACAGTGGGAAATGAAGTGTAAAAAGGTTTGCTAAGGATTTACAGATCCTCCAGTGAAAGTACAGGAGTCAGTGTGTGTGTTTAATACAGCAGATAACACACACTACTCAAGATGTAAAACAAATGTATCACAGAGCAGAGATGTAGAGTTTAGAAATGGCTCTAGTGATTTCAGTGTAGCTCAGGACTCTTTTGTATTTGGTCAGAATTTATTCTGAGTCCTCTTCTCATTTTTTTTGAGAAGAAGAGTGTCGTATGCTTCAGGTTCAAAGGTAGTGAGATGTAGTCGATGAAGTTCTTCAATGTTCTTTTGTATGCACAGAACTCTTCTTGAGTAGGCTTGATTGGGTATGAGGTTCTGTCTTGCTTGGTTCTTCCTCTTCTTTCTTTCCTCTATATTCTTCTTGTGTTCTTCCGTCCACTGTCTTCTTCAGCAGAGTCTTCTTGTATTTATGTCACGTGCTTCCGAAGACAGAAAAAGTTTCCTTTCCGCAGGTATGAGGTACAGTTTCCTAACATCCTATAACCTTTATTAATTAATTGAAAGAGCATTAAAATATACCTAATATGACCGTTGGTTAGATAAAATAAAGATAAAGATAATGAAATTCAAACAGTTGTTTATGACTATTGATGAATCAAGTGATCGGTAGGTCATCAACATTAGTGAGTAATGATCGGTGACTCAGATAGATCAGCATCGATGAGTCATTTGCATCGGTGAGTCATTTTTCATCGGTGAGTCATTTGATCAGCATCGGTCTGTCATCTGATCAGTGATTCAGTTTGATCAGCATCGGTCTGTCATCTGATCAGTGAGTCAGTTTGATCAGCATTGGTCTGTCATCTGATCGGTGAGTCAGTTTGATCAGCATCGGTCTGTCATCTGATCGGTGAGTCAGTTTGATCAGCATCGGTCTGTCATCTGATCGGTGAGTCAGTTTGATCAGCATCGGTCTGTCATCTGATCGGTGAGTCAGTTTGATCAGCATCGGTCTATCTTCTGATCGGTGAGTCAGATGATCGGTGTCTCATTTTGATATCGGATCGGTGCGACCGTTGTCCGTTGATATTGGATCGGTGCTTCCGATGTTTGTTGATATTGGATCGGTGCTTCCGATGTCTGTTGATATTGGATCGGTGCATCCGATGTCTGTTGATATTGGATCAGTGCTTCCGATGTCTGTTGATATTGGATCGGTGCTTCCAATGTCTGTTGATATTGGATCGGTGCTTCCGATGTTTGTTGAAACCAGAAGACTTCCAAAAATACTTTGTAAGTCAATAAGCATAGACAAAAACATGATAACATATTCATTCACAGATTGTAATTAAGTTTATGAGAAATCAAACCAGATTAAGCATTAATGATATGTGATGATTTGTGATTATTAAAACATCAATCATAGACATGAAATCAACATTCATCCAGAGGGCTCAACAATCTCCCCCTTTTTGATAATCACAAATCTTTATCATAAATAAAAACATAATGAGAATTAAACCATAAAGAAAATAAATATAAAGAGATATATAAATCTCTCCCTTAATTTAAATTTCCCATATATATTATACAGATTTCCCATATATATTATACAGATTTCTCCCCCTGAGATAGATACATCTCTCATATATATATAGATCTTCCTCCTCACCTTAGAGATATACATCTTTTCTCCCCCATATATCTCTCTTCTCCCATATATCATTCATTTTCTTCTCCCCCTTTGGGATAATCAAAAAGGAGGGAACACATATAAGTGAAAGTGAAAGTAAAAGCAGTCAGCATAGAGTAGAGAGGAAAAAAAATGATAAAGTACAGAATATTACAAGCATCACATTTTTCACCCTATCAAAAACAATACACAACTATTTGTTGGGATACAAAGGGGCTTTTCCATTGTCTTTGGAATCAATAGTGGGTAAGTTTGAAGGCTTGGAGGCAGGCTGGACTTGGCGAATCAGAAGTGGTGGTAGGAAGACTCGGACAGGTGTAGGAGCAGGTGCCACAGAGAGTTGTTGTTGAGAAACAGGAGCTGGTTGAGAAGCTTGATGAGGGACTGGTCTTAACTGAGATAGAGCTTGAGCAACAGATAGCTGATTTGGAGCTACATCAGAGTCACTGAGAGGTTCAGAAGTAGGAACTACTATTGCAGTGGCCGGTGCATTCAAATAGGGCTTCAAAAGATGAATGAAGTCCAGAATGACTTCTTCCCCATACTTCATATCTTTTTCAAAATCATCTTTATTCTCCATGAACTAGGCCAAGGAAGGGGTAAAATCTTGCAACTGATGAACTTGAGTTTTGAAGGCCTAAGTGACTGGAGGTAATTTCAGATTCTCTTCCAACACCTTGAAGTTTGCAGCCATTTCATGCTTTGTATAAATCTTGGAAAAGTAATTATCAACATTCTCTTTGATCTCTTGCAGAGCTTTCTTAGCATCTGCTGAATACACCAATTCCAGCCTATGACTGTTATCACAGAGCTCTTTCATCTTCCTCAAAGATTCTAAATCAAGAATTTTTCTAACAGCAGCTAACTCATCATGCACAACTTCTCTTAGAGCTTCTAGCTCACGGGTAGTGATCTTGGTTACCTTGCCTGTACTGGCTTGGCCAACTATGTGAGTTAACTCAGCTTTCAACTTCCTCAGGTCAGACTTATTGAGATGTTCAATCAAATTTCTCAAAACTTCCATCATACCAGAGATGGTTGATCGGAATTCGCTGGATAGAGATACCAAGCCGGTGTGAAGATCCTTCATAGTCTGATTCAAAAAGGCTATGTGCCTGCGAATAAGTTCACCAGTATTGACTAGGTTTGGCTTCACAGTATTAGATACTCTTTGTGAGAAGGCTTCCAATGAATTTCCAGAAACTTGTAGAGAAACTTGAGTTAGAGAATTAGAAATTTCTTTTGTAACTGTGGCTCTCATAGCGGTTAACAATTCAATCTTAAACTTATTAAGATCAGCTTGAGAGATTCCAGAACCAGGTAAATTAACATTTGTAGGATCAACAGCAGGAATAGACCTTGCTTCTCTTGGGAGGTTCCACTTCACAACTGCAGCAGATTCTGGCATTGCTTCTTCTTCTTCAGAATATTCTAAGCCCAACACAGCATAACTAGGGTATTCATCCCAAACAGCAGCACACAGGGTGTATTTTGGTTTCTCATAGCTTGTTGTTCCACTGATTTTTGGTGAATCAACCTTGCCACTGATATGTATTTCTTGTTCTGACTGAGCTGATTCTATTTGATCTTCAGAAAGACCATCTACTGGTCTGTTATCACCATCAACAGCAGCCTCAACATCATCAGCACGTCCATCATCACTCTTCTCAGAATCTTCACTATGATATTCTTCAGTATCAGAATCTTCTTCATCGCCAAGAATGGGTTCTGATTCTGGTAGGGCTAAGGGTGGACTAGCAGGTCCAAATTCTATTCTTCTCTTGGGACTAGCAGTGTCAGGATCACTCCTATCATCAGGAGATGACAGACTTTCTTCCTCAGTCACGGTTTCTTCTTGCTCTTGGGCTTTGGTGGCCTCATCCTTTCCTTCTTCTAGCTCATCATCATCAGAATAAACTGGTTCCTCATCTGGTTTCAAGCCAGGGTCTCTCAAATCCTTTGGCCTCTTGCCATGATCTATGGGATTGTAGGCTTCATACAATTTATCTTCATCTGCAACCCAGCACTTCTTCCATGTATTCCAATTGATTTTCATCCTCTTGCAGATCTCTTTGTTGAGACAGAAGGTATGATCTGTTTCATCAACTTCATCATCTTCATCAATACATTCTAGATTCTTGATCATGGTAGATATCATCTTTGAATAAAACAAGGCAGTGGCTTTCTTGGACGGTTTTACCATTCCAGCTATGTGCACCATCACATATCTACACAAATTGATCTTCTCATGTGTTTTCAGAAGAAACAACAGGAAAACATCCAGGTACTTTACAGCAGCAAAATCTCCTCTCCTAGGACAAAGTTGGTGCTGAATAAACTTGAAAAGAAGTCTACATTCACCATCTAATTCTGAAGCTGTGATTCTCTGTGACTCTCTGTTTCCAGTCAGAAGCTCTAGAGCTAATTCGTAATAGAAGTAATCAGATGTTGGAGGAATATTCCCAGCATAATCCTCATACCGACCTTCATGAGGTACATTCAAGCACTCAACCCACTGCTTAGATGAGAAGGATATTTTCTTTACTTTTACCACAGATGACATCCTGGCAGCCTCCACACCATCTAAAGTGATTTCCAGATTCATATAGAACTCATGTACCAGCTTCGGGTAGTCTATTCGAGAGTTGTCAGAAAACTAGTCTATCCATCCTTGCGATTCATGAACTTGCAGCAACAGTGACTTACTTGACAAAAGCCACGCAGAGCTGACTTCTCTTTCTAAAGCAACAATCCGAGTTTCCAGGTTCGGATTTACTGATCGTTGAGAGGTACTACTCGACTCGCCTCAAGCACGCTTTGAAGGTACAGGGCTATCCGGTCCTTTTCTTGGTCTCTTTTGGTTAGCCATTCGAGGATTTTGGGAAGGTAGGAGTTCGAAGGTTCGATGTAGAGGGGAAGAGAGGTTGAAAGGTTCGGTGGGAAATGAATGGTCAAAGGTTTAGGGAAGATAAATAGCCGCGTATCATTTATTTTATCATTTAGGGTTCCCATAAAAAGTATAAAAGAAATTTACTAATTAATTACAATATAATAAAAAAAATATCGGTATGACAGATTGGTTGCACAGATCAGTTTCACAGATCAGTTTCACAGATCGGTTTCACAGATCGGTTTCACAGATCAGTTTCACAGATCAGTTTCACAGATCAGTTTCACAGATCAGTTTCACAGATCGATCATACACAAATCTTGTTTAATAAATTTCATTCTTTCAGAGCATAAAGGCTTTGTGAAGATATCAGCTAATTGATGTTCAGAACTAATAAATTTTAAAGATATATCACCTTTTTGATAATGATCTCTTAGAAAGTGATGTCTGACATCAATGAGCTTAGTTCTAGAGTGAGACACAGGGTTCTTAGATATATTGATTTCACTAGTATTGTCACAGTTAATTGAAACATGTTTAAGATCAAATCCATAATCCAATAAAGTGTGTTTCATCCCCAGAATTTGTGCACAGCAACTACCAGCAGCTATGTATTCTGCCTCGGTAGTAGACAATGCAACTGAGTTCTGTTTCTTACTACACCATGATACTAGGGATTTTCCAAGAAAATGACATGTTCTAGATGTGCTCTTCCTATCTAACTTACATCCAGCAAAGTCAGCATCTGAATAGCTAGTTAGGTTAAATGATTGTCCTTTTGGATAAAACAAACCTAAATTTACAGTATACTTAAGATACTTAAAAATCCTTTTAATAGCCATTAAGTGTGATTTTTTAGGATTATCTTGAAATCTAGCACACATACATACACTGAACATAATGTCTGGTCGACTAGCAGTAAGATAAAGTAAGCTCCCAATCATACATCTGTAATTGGTTTGATCCACTGGTTTCCCAGCTTCATCTGTATCCAATTTACAGGTAGTACTCATAGGTGTATCACTTTCCTTAATACTATCCAATCCAAAACGTTTTAAAAGATCTTTTGTATATTTACTTTGATTTAAAATAATTCCATCTTTAGTTTGAAAAATTTGAAAACCAAGAAAATACTTAAGCTCTCCCATTAAGCTCATTTCAAATTCATTTTCCATAATCTTTGAAAAATCATTACATAAGTAATTTTTAGAATATCCAAAAATAATATCATCAACATAGATTTGTACTATTAATACATATTTTGAAATCCTTTTTATAAAAAGAGTGGGATCAGCTACTCCTTTTGTAAATCCTTTTGAGATAAGAAAGTTTGAAAGCCTTTCATACCAAGCTCTTGGAGCTTGTTTTAAACCATATAAATCTTTATAAAGTTTAAAAACATGATTTGGAAAATGAGGATTTAAAAAACCAGGTGGTTGTTCTACAAAAACATCTTCAACAATAAAACCATTTAGAAATGAACTTTTGACATCCATTTGATATAGCTTGAAATTCAGATGTGATGCATAGGAAAGTAAGATCCTAATAGCCTCTAATCTAGCTACAGGTGCAAAGGTTTCCTCATAGTCAATTCATTCTTCTTGATTGTAACCTTGTGCAACTATCCTAGCTTTATTTCTAATGATGTTTCCAGATTCATCAACTTTGTTTCTAAACACACATTTTGTGCCTATGGTCAAAATGTCCTTATATCTTTCTACTAATTTCCAGACATTGTTTCTTTCAAATTGATTAAGTTCTTCTTGCATATCCATTACCCAAAATTCATCAGTGATAGCATCATTGATATTTTTAGGTTCTAACTATTAAAGAAAAGCTTGATGTTCAACCTGATTTCTTAGAGAAGCTCTAGTCTGTGTTCCTCTATCTAGATTTCCTACAACAGCATCTAAAGGATGGTTCTTTAGAGTCCTAGATGGTCTTGAAAAGATAGGGATAGAGATTTCAGATTCATCTACAGATTGAGGTTCAACAGAAGAAGGTTCTGGAGAATTTCCAGAGCTGGATGTTTTAACTATAGGTTCATTGTCTTTATCATTGAGATTCAAACCAGAGAGATCATCTTCAAGAGAGATTTTAGGTTCATATGGATCAGTTTCATCAAATTTGATGTGAACAGATTCTTCCACACATTTGGTTCTTTTATTGAAAACTCTATAGGCTTTACTAGATATAGAGTAACCTAGGAAAATTCCTTCATCACTCTTGGATGCAAATTTGTCAAGATTGTCTTTAGTATTGAGAATGAAGACTTTGCAGCCAAAAACTTTGATGTAGTTAACCTTAGGTTTCCTATGGTTCCACAACTCATAAGGGGTCCTCTTAAGAACTGGTCTGATCAAGACTCTATTAATGACAAAACAAGCTGTATTTACAGCTTCAGCCCAAATGTAAATAGGCAGTTCATATTCATTGAGCATAGTTCTAGCTATTTCTTGCAGGGTTCTATTCCTTCTCTCTACTACACCATTTTGTTGGGGTGTCCTAGGGGCAGAGAAATTGTGACTATAGCCATTGTGTGAGCAGTAAGAATCAAACTCATGATTTTCAAACTCACGACCATGATCACTTCTCAGGGTCTTAATCTTGAGTCCACTAAGATTTTCTACAGACTTGGAGTATTTAACAAAGTAAGAACAAGCTTCACTTTTGTGAGCTAGAAAATATACCCAAGTATATCTAGAAAAGTCATTTACAAGAACATAGACATAGTTCTTCCCATTCAAACTAGAAACTCTAGAAGGTCCAAATAAATCCATGTGAACCAACTCGAGAGGTTGAGAAGTTGACACTTCTTTCTTTGATTTAAAAGAAACTTTATGTTTCTTTCCTTTTTGACAGGGATTACAAACTTTGTCTGCTGGAAATTCAAGTTTGGGTAAGTCTCTAACTAAGTTTTTCCTAGAAAGTTTTGTAAGAGAGTGTACATTGCAGTGTCCCAATATTCTATACCAAAGCCAAGACTCTTTCTGAAAAGCATTTAAACAAGGAATATTCTGCTTAGCTAAAGAATCTAAATCAACAGCATAAACATTTTCATTTCTTAAAGCAGAAAATACTAAAACATTTTTTGAGTTAAAAACATTGCAAGAATAATTTTTAAATTTCACATAAAAACCATTGTCACACAACTAAGAAATGCATAACAAGTTAAATTTAAGTCCATCGACAAATAAAACATCAGAAACCAAGATTGAATCAGTGTTACCAATCTGGCCTAAGCCGGTGATTTTTCCTTTTGAATTATCACGAAAAGTGACAAAGCCTCCATCAACTTTTACTAAGCTCTTGATACATGAAAAGTCTCCTGACATATGTCTTGAACATCCACTATCTAAGTACCATATCTTCTTGTGACAACTCTTCAAGCAGGTCTCCTACAAAACAGATTTAGATGGAAGATGATTTTGGTACCTAGATCTTCTTGGGTCCAGACATGTTAGCCAATGATACTTTAGGTATCCATATTTGTCTAATGGGTCTCATATAATTTTTAGAATTAACATTCTTTGAAAGATAAACCTTATTAGATCCATAACAATGAATATAACTGGTTGAGGCATATGATGTTCCAGAATTAACTATCTCCTGTCCAGATTTAGGAATGAATCTAGTTTTGGAAACTTTTCTTTGTCCAGGTTGGTATCCTATACGAGTAGTATATCTAGGTGCAACTTGATTTCCTAGCATTTGTGTTAGAGTATTCTTGCCATTTGTGAACTTCTCTAAGTCTTTTCTGAGTTGCTCATTAGACAATTTTAGTTCAGTATTCTCTTTAAGCAACTGAGCATTCTTTTCTACTTCTATATCCAGATCATATTTATGTTGAACACTTAAAGCATAATGTTTCTTTAAACCATTATATTTATCTTTAAGATCATTACAGGTTTCTTCAAGCATATCAAAATATTCAAACAGTTCATATTTAGACATGTTATCACATTCAGAATCATCTCCAGAATAATATTAATTTAAAGGAGGAGTTTCTGATGTTACCTCAGAAGTGTTTTTCATGAAACACATGTTGGCTCGATTCCTTTCAGAGTCTGAAGATTCAGCTTCACTTGTGCTGTCTTCTGAAGCACTCCAAGTATCCTTTATGGCTTTCTTGTACTTGTTATCCTTGTATTCATACTTCTTTCTGTATTTCAGCTTTGGACAGTCTGCTTTTATGTGCCCTTTTCTTTTGCATTCATAACAGACAACTTCATCTGATTTATCAGACTTCTTCCAATCCTTTTTCCAGTGTCCTTTGTTATCATACTTTCCTTTGTAGTTTGAATTTCTGAAAAACTTCTTCTTCCTATAGAATTTCTTAAATCTTCTAGCAATGTGAGCCATCTCAGCATCACTGTCATAATCATTCTCACTTTCCTCACTGCTTGAACTTTCATTGATAGCTTGAGGCTTTTCCTTATCATTATTCTTTGAAGTTGTAGTCTTGAAGGCAATAGACTTCCTTTTAGGTTCATCATCTTCTTCTTTGTTTACCTTGAGTTCTTCTTCATACATCATCAACTTACCAATTAGTTCCTTGACAGGCAGTTCTCCAATGTCACACGATTCTCTAATGGAGACAGAGGTTCCTCTCCATCTTTCAGGTAGACATCTCAAAATTCCCATGATTTGTTCCTTTGCTGGAACATCCTTTCCCAGAGAAGTCATTGTGTTGAAAATTTCATTGAACCTGAGATACATATCCGAAATGGGTTCATCAAGCTTCATCTTAAAATTATCATACTTAATAGTATAGGTATTCAATCTCATCTCCTTAACATTAGTTGTTCCTTCATGAGAAATAGCTAAGGTATCCCAAATTTCATATGCAGTTTTACATGCAGAAATTCTATTAAATTCCTCATCTCCTAGAGCACAGTACAAGGCATTCATAGATTTACAATTATTATTGTAAGCAGTCTTTGTAGGTTCATCCTAAGTAGATCTATCAGTAGTGGGAATTTTGTATTCAGATTCAATAGCAGTCCAAATATCAAAACTCATGCTTTCTAGATGAATTTTCATTTTAAGTTTCCACTAAGCATAGTTGTTTCCATTAAAGAAAGGTGGTCGGTTAGTAACAGAGCCCTTAAGTCTATTATCCATGATATCACAAAAAGAATTTTAAAGAGATAAAAATTTAGAAATAACAGAAATTTTAAGCACTTTAAAATAAAACTAAAACCACAGTTGAAAACCAGGGTACTTTAGAAAATATTTTCCAACCTCTGATACCAAATGTTGGTTGGAGTGGATACTCAAGAGGGGGGTGAATTGAGTTCCAATTAAAATTTTCTGTTAAAAACAATGTTTACTAAAATCCCCCTATTTTAATATTAGATTAAACTGTAGTGAATTTATACAGATTATAAATGTTCAATTTGTTTCTCAAAGATTGATTAGTTCTCAGTTAACTTAATCATATGATTACGTTAACTTTGGAACTAATTTACTGGTTTATAATAAATATAAACACTTGCGAGTTTAATTATCAAAGTTGCTTTGAAGACAAATTATATTTCAAAGTAATAGCAGCGGAATATGAAATAAATATGTAGTATGGATATAGTATGCAGCTACAAACACAGAGAATTAACCAAGAGGTTCAGTCTCAAGATGAGACTTAGTCCTCTCAAAAGTTTATATAAAAATGATCCACACCCTGGATCGGGGTTAACAACAGTGAACACACTGTCCAAGTCACAAGACCTCTACCACAGTTCTGCGTGGGGAAACAAACAACAACTTAGAGATGTCCAGGTCTCACACGACCTCTACCACTATCCACAGTGGGAAATGAAGTGTAAAAAGGTTTGCTGAGGATTTACAGATCCTCCAGTGAAAGTAAAGGAGTCAGTGTGTGTGTTTAATACAGCAGATAACACACACTGCTCAAGATGTAAAACAAATGTATCACAGAGCAGAGATGTAGAGTTTAGAAATGGCTCTAGTGATTTCAGTGTAGCTCTGGACTCTTTTGTATTTGGTCAGAATTTATTCTGAGTCCTCTTCTCGTTTTTGTTTGAGAAGAAGAGTGTCGTATGCTTCAGGTTCAAAGGCTATGAGATGTAGTCGATGAAGTTCTTCAATGTTCTTTTGTATGCAAAGAACTCTTCTTGAGTAGGCTTGATTGTGTATGAGGTTCTGTCTTGCTTGGTTCTTCCTCTTCTTTCTTTCCTCTATATTATTCTTATGTTCTTCCGTCCACTATCTTCTTCAGCAGAGTCTTCTTGTATTTATGTCACGTGCTTCGGAAGACAGAAAAAGTTTCCTTTCCGCAGGTACGAGGTACGGTTTCCTGACATCCGACAACCTTTATTAATTAATTGACATAGCATTAAAATATACCTAATATGACCGTTGGTTAGATAAAATAAAGATAAAGATAATGAAATTCAAACAGTTGTTTATGGCTATTGAAGAATCAAGTGATCGGTAGGTCATCAGCATTAGTGAGTAATGATCAGTGAATCAGATAGATCAGCATCGGTGAGTCATTGCATCGGTGAGTCATTTTGCATCAGTGAGTCATTTTGCATCGGTGAGTCATTTGATCAGCATCGGTCTGTCATCTGATCAGTGAGTCAGTTTGATCAGCATCGGTCTGTCATCTGATCGGTGAGTCAGTTTGATCAGCATCGGTCTGTCATCTGATCGGTGAGTCAGTTTGATCAGCATCGGTCTATCATCTGATCGGTGAGTCAGTTTGATCAGCATCGGTCTGTCATCTGATCGGTGAGTCAGTTTGATCAGCATCGGTCTGTCATCTGATCGGTGAGTCAGTTTGATCAGCATCAGTCTGTCATCTAATCGGTGAGTCAGATGATCGGTGGCTTATTTTGATATCGGATCGGTGCGACCGTTGTCCTTTGATATTGGATCGGTGCTTCCGATGTTTGTTTATATTGGATCGGTGCTTCCGATGTCTGTTGATATTGGATCGGTGCTTCCGATGTCTGTTGATATTGGATCGGTGCTTCCGATGTCTGTTGATATTGGATCGGTGCTTCCGATGTCTGTTGATACTGGATCGGTGCTTCCGATGTTTTTTGAAACTAGAAGACTTCCAAAAATACTTTGTAAGTCAATAAGCATAGAAAAAAACATGATAACAGATTCATTCACAGATTGTAATTAAGTTTATGAGAAATCAAACCAGATTAAGCATTAATGATATGTGATGATTTGTGATTATTAAAACATCAATCATAGACATGAAATCATCAATCTTCCAGAGGGCACAACAACACTGTATTGTGATAATACTAAAGGAGTGGCACTTATAAAGGATCTATAGTCACATCAGCAAAAAAATCACATAATTCAGAATTATCATCTTGTGAGGGATTATTCATAGAGATATGAGGTTGTAGTGAGCAGTAGTTTTCTATAATAAAACATGGTGGACCCCTTGAATAAATATTTAACTCATTAGAGAAATGATTATCATATGAGTTCTAGTGGACTTAACATCATAAGAAGTGGTATCTAGTCCATGTGGGAGTTTTTTGGAGTTGGGGTATTAGAAAATAATATTTTTATTTTTATCTCATGTATATTTGATGTATTTAATTTTAATAAAACATATAATTTCCTATTGTTCATTTTTTCGTATGAGTGTGATGTAATAATGTCCTAAAATATATATTTCACTGATAAGGTCACATTTGTTCGTGGATATGATGAGAACCAATAAAGTTCAATGATGATATAATTAAATATATTTCTATGGATAGATAATTTCTATGATGAGACACATAAAATGTGAGTATCATGTTTGATTACTCGTAATTCAATGATGATACATCCCATGATGTTTACAATTTATAATCTCTAAGGTGGAATATTATTATAACTAACCTTCTAGTGAGAATTCCTCATGTTTTAGTGTCATCCTATATTTTAATGGATATACATGGGTAATGGTTCTTAGACTTTAATATTATAATTAATATCTATTACAACAACAAAAAAATGAATTATTTTTTAAACCCTAATAATAATATTTTATGGTGATGTTGGATACATTGGGTGCATTAGGAGTGATGTGTTATTAAGATATAAGTTGAGGAAGGATATTTCCCTTCTATCATTAATGAAGTTGACATATCATCCATTTGATTGGAATTAAACGATCACATAAAATTCCTTGATCGCGGTGTAATGATATGATAGTTTAAAATATTCAATGAAATATTTATTGAGTATATAGGTTAGTGTCATAGGTGTGAAACCAACATGGTGAGATATTATGATAAAGGGGTTATACTATATAGTGCGTCTTTGTTTGTGTTTGTGGATGTTTTGACATTAAGTTCATTCTCATGGGTGCCTTAACCTATTTCTAGAAAGTAATTTTGGACTTTTGGAAAACCCACCTAATGCCACAGAGAAATATTTCATGAGGGTCACACACTATTCATATCCATCGATCATGATTAAATTATTCAAAATTTAATTAATAGAATAAATATTACTCTCTATAATGTGGAAAATTATTATTCATGTTTATCGGTCATTTTTTTTGTTGATGAATAAAATATTTAACTAAATATTTCTTTTGGTATTCAGTAAATGATTATTAGATTAAATAGTCCAAGACTGTACCTCGTGTAAAATATTAATTTAAAAGAATTTAAAATAATATTTATTTGTTTTTAATATAATTTATTGTGCACAATAAAGTAATAAAAATATTTTTTTGTAATGTGGATTAACACAATTTATTATATTATTTAAGGCCCATAATGAAATTAAATATTATTTTTAACCAAATCAATAGTTATATACTAATAGGTTTATGTTTATTGTGTATAGTTAATTGAGAAATATATAATCATTGTGCATAATAGATTTCTCTCATGAATTTATTTCAATCTCTCCCTATCAAGAATGATAAATGAATAAGAGATCACATCATGATTGAAGGATGATATATCATCATGAATGATTCAAGAAAATAGATTCATTATGCTAGAACATAGAAATAATTTGGTATTTATCAAAGATCAAAGGTGCATGTATGGATTGTCAATAAAGGGATTCCTCACATGGAGATCTATATCTCTATGGAGGTAATCAGTAAAAGGGTTTTTAGATGATCAAAATCTACATCAATGAAGTATCCTAATCAAAGGAAACCTTTAATTCCATATCTGAATAAATTAGTTATTAATATAACATGAAATATTATCTATTTCTATTTATGGTATAGATAAATAAATATCTGTTAAAAATATTTCACTTTTTATGGAATATATTTCCCTAAAAATATTGAAAATGATCAATCATATTGACAATATCCTTCAATTTATCACCCATTTTTGTGCTTTTTCTGTTCCCTGAACCTTGAGAGTGGTGGGTCTACATGAATAAAAATACAATAAAAGGAATAAATATATCAATATTAGAGATTTTTTAGAGGAAATTTTTGATCTAATCCTATGTTAGGATTCAAAAGAGATGTGTCCTCACTCAGTATAAAAATTTCGATGATTTAATATAGTTGTTCATCCATAATACTACCTTAGACTCTTGTAGTATATCTGATTCCATAGCTCTTGTATGGATATATATTTAAGGATCCATGTCTATTGGAATAGTCAAGAGACCGAGTACTCTAAATCAAATAGTTTATGGATATTAGGATTCAAATAAAATAATGTGAAATATTTTTACTGAAAAATATATGATGTCGAAATCTATAATCAATATAGGAGTAAATATTATTCATTTAATTTTGTAGAAAAATTGTTAATAATACCACATAATCATTATGATCAATATGGGTCAGTGAATATATTATAACTAGAAGTAAATTCCAAGTGTGGTTCAAAATACTGTGCATAATACTATGATATGAAAGTAAATTGTTTGTGTTAAATTTATCACTACCTAATGGGCCCCCTCATGAAGTAAGTGAGGGTGGAAGGAAGCATAAAACAGACTCATGGATGATTTATTTTACTTTTATATAATATATAATCATCTATGTCTGTTGAGTTGTAAAATCAACATCTGGGAGTCTATTTTTACAACATTTTTCTTATCAATAATGAATTTAAAAGGATAATATGAAATAAAAAATTAATTACATTACCATTACAGTGGATACATGTAGATTAAAAGTTTAAATTCATACTTGTCCTCATGTAGTAATGATGATAGAGTACATTGATTAATTAGTATAATTGTGATCCAAATTCACTCATGATCTTTTAATCCATCTCATTCTATCATATTCATCACTTGATAACTTTATCTTTATTTAGAATTATAAATTGAAAATTACGGAGAGAAAAAATCAATATCACTTGGGTTTATTTTTTCAAGTTGATAATAACTCAATTAAAGTTGAATATCCATTTCTTATTTTTAACAAAAAAATGAATTGTAGAAATTATGATGTAAATTACGGTTCTAAAGTATTATTCACAACACCAGTCTATAAAACCAAAGATAAAGAGAGAGTATGTAGAATAGGTGAATATATTCTTCATATGTGGAAATACTAGTCACTGGGAGGGAAAAAACAAATTGAACAAGAAAAATAGGTAGGATTTTACTTCAAGTTTATTCATAATATCACATAATATATCTAGTTATAATTCTTTTTTGTTAGATAGTTTATGTGTTCGACTTAATTTTTTATAAATACATGAACTAATGAAGTTACGAGAAAATTAAAAGAGTGACATGGACCAGTATGTTACTGATGTATATTGACTCTTATTTGTGATAGTAAAGTTCATATCCTCACATGTATTGTGTATGGATTCTTTTATTTTATAGATATTATTATATAATATGTTTTTTATACACATTATCACATTTTCATGTTTAGATAGGTTGATATTTCATTTCATGTATAAAATAAATTTTTTATTGTATACCATAAATAATAAATAGTTTAATTATACTTGAAGAGCACATGTCTTTTATCAAAAATTAACTATGAATACTAAATATAAGACTCACTAAATACCAAATTAATTCTATATGGTTATGTTTTTATTAGTCATTTTTTTGCGAGTAATATTATTGTGCATTATAAATCACAATGTTTTATTTATTCAAGAAAACCATTGTGAAATATGCCCAGATCGATGTAGGATACGTTAGGTGTATCATAAGTGATATAATTTAGTTAAATAATATAAGAAATTGTTTTTCCCTTCTAAATTAGGGAAGAAAATATCACTAGCCCATAAGTTGAAATACAATTATCCTATTAAATTCATGGCCATGATTATACATCGATGAGTTACTTTCATGTGGTTTTGGAAAGTTATATAAAGAATATATGTGGATGATACAATTATGAAACTATCTTGATGTGATATCAAGGCCATAGGTTTATATTATATAGTATGTATTCATATGAGGATATTTTCCTTCAAACAATATATTATTTCTCTACTCGTTCCTTGATGTTTCTTAACTGTTAATCATTTGATTTTGGAATGTTCACCTAATTCAATTGATAAATATGCTAAGAGGTTCACACATTATGTGTATATATAATCTATATAAAATTCCATTATAATTTAAGAGTAAGAAAAAATATTTTTATGGATATTTTTTTTCTATAATTAATATAGTTAATTTGATGACATAAATTCAATCACCACTTATTTCTGTTTAGAATATATGTGAGTTGAATATTAAATTAATATTAGTTATGAGTTATGGAATATATTATTTATCTCTTTTTTGATATTTAATTTGAAATAAATAAAACATGATTTATTCACATGTTTTTTAATAGATTAAAAAAAATTCAATCAATTATTTGAATATAAAATAAATGTTTCTTTGTTTGTTAATGAATCTCATATTAATTTATTTATAAATAAATATGAAGATTTTTATTTCCTAAAAATTTTCTTATTCATGTTTTGATAAATTCTAAGGATGATTGATTGGAAAAGTTAAGGACTTAATGAAAATTATTTATTTAATTTAAATAAGTATTTATTTATATATTTAATAAATTATATTTAAATATTTTCTAGTTGGAACATTTCATGGAATATAATAATAATAATAACAATAATAATAATTTATTTTAAGTTTATTTAGGATAATATTAGTTATGTGCCTATATGCAATAAATAATTTTTTTACATAAGTATATATACCAAATTATGTCATTTTAGTGGGTATAGAGAATTGTACACACAATGGATTCTCCAAGTGAATTCTCTCAAATACCCAGAGAAAATATATTAAGAAATATCTCAATAAAAATGGATTATCCACATGAACCTCCTCAATATTTACAGAACAAGATAATATTTATTCAAGTCTAGGATAATTCTTGTTGCAATCCATGGTAAATTATGAAAGATGTTTGGTACCTTTATTATAGAAATTGAGATACCTTTAGAAACATTCTAAGATACATGGAGAATGTAAAGATACTACTAGATGAAATATTCATATTATTTTTCATCAAAATAATGTAAATCTATGAGTTACTATCGAATTGATCAACATTAAATAAATAATTATCATGGTTGGGTTAATTCTTATTATAATTGTTTTTGAATTATTTTTTAATATATTCTCTGTATGAAGTATTAAAATTTTCATTATCTAGTCTAGAGGATTCTATTTATTGAAATAATAGACATCATTATTGGGAATGGGATTGACCACATCCACTGTGCCCTATAAAATTCAGGGGTTATCAAAATAGTAAAATAGTAAATTATAATTATTAATTATTTGAGGATAAAATTATATATTTTTTGGTTGTTTAATTTCATGTTTTTATTATTAATCCACAACATGACATAACATGATCATTTAGTTTCATATTAACTAGAAATGGATAAAAATAGATGAATAATTCTTGAAAATCCCACCAATGTGTGGTACAAAACCTACAGGAATTAGAAATTTACATGGAAAATAAATGATTAGTACACACAATTTACCCTTGATCAACCATATAACTGCATGTCATGAAAATCATGGTATTTTTTGTGGGGTTTTTTATGATATTGTGTAATTACCCATTGTGTGTTTATAGCTAGTTGGAACAAATTTTGATAAGTATACACAAAATTTCATTACAGTGTACATTATGTAACACCACATGGTTTTGACACAACATAAATAATAGAAGCTATGTTCTCAATGTACATTGCATGTAATTAATAAAAATGTTGTATATTGACTACCTGCTAATAATGATGGGATATAAGTGATTACACTATGTGACAATGGTATGAAATCCACACAACATGTAATTAATTTTGAATAATACATGTTTAATCCATAGGCGTGATGTTTGGGTGTCTAGAAAAATGAGCACAAGATGTGTGAATGACTATATACAGCATATAACTTGTACATACTCATGAAATTTGCAAGTAAAAATTGAAAAACTTTTCTATTCCAACACATGGAAAGGGGAATTAATTAAATCATAACCACAACACATGTAAAGTATCTACTTTACATTCCATATTATATTATTCATCCATCTAGAGTATACATATAATTATTTGTTTTCATATCTTATGGAATTAAATGTTGTAATTACTATTTTCATTATTGTTCTATAAATCCAATATGTTTATATTCATCATAGAATCCATGTGCCTTATGGGTATTTCTAGGGTACACACTATATATAATAATGGAATGATTATTGGTCATACATGTTATGCATAATACATATATTTACTGTTGAAATGAAAGGTTTTGTAATATCGGGGAATCATGTGTAGGAATAAACAATGTGTAAGTACACAATATATGTTAAATTCCATATAGAGAATAACTATGACAACATTTGTGTGATAATGTATGACCTATCATATATAAGTGTAAATTATTTTTTTGTCTCCTGTATATATTTTACTTACTAAATTATATACTAAATTTAAATTTAACAAAAACGTTACATGATGTGTGACCACTCAGTACACACCCTGTACAAAATAATTTTAAATTATAAATAATTTATTTAAAATTTTATAGAATAGAAATATCAAAGAATTTTTTGATGGATAATTAAGATAAAATATTAAATTTATCAATATGATGAATAATTATTAATTAGTGAAGATGAATCTTATTAATGAATGAAGTTAAATAAATACTAGCTATTTGACATGATTGGTAGTTTCATGTTGTGGATAATACATAGGTTGACTGACCAATGTATATTTTGGGATTATATTTATCTTAATTATTTATTTAGTGGATTTTTTGATTAATTATTTATTAAATTAAATTTTATATTCTACATATAATCCCTAAAACATTATTATTTATGGGAAAAAAGTTTGACATTTATTTATGTAAGCCTCAACCACTAGTTCTCCTCACATATGGGTGATAAAGAATATGTAAAATATAAATATCCTTATAATTGGAGATTGTTTAATACTGATATGTGGTGAAACTAATAAAGGATATATACATGTTATAGGTGGGATATTGTAACTTGAGTTATTTATGACATAAGGAGTTATTTTCCCAGGGTTGAGATTTGGTTTATCTTTGGCATGATTAACCAACAAGTACATAAATGATCATGACCACACCACATGTTTTTTTTTAAAAATTTCAAGTGCATGCTTATTTATTTATTTTTATGATGAAATAATTATTCTATGTTTAAAACTCTTCACATAAAATAAATTAATTAAAAAGAATTAAATATTATGTAAAATATATGGATTATGGGTTAATTATTTTATAATACATTAGTAACCAAACATATAAATTATAAAAAATAATAACAGGAATCTAAAAGGATGAAATAATATATATTTACGCAAAAGTTAAGAAAATAACTAATGAAAATATTACTCCATAAATTTTGTTCTATTATATATGTAAGAATGAAACTATAGATCAATGTGTTAGTTTTCCCCTCATTAAGAAACAATCATTTATCAGGGTTTTTTAATCAGTTTTTTGTTGAAATAACAATGTTACCATCAAGAGTAGTTTTCCTTACAAGACATGATATAAAATGGAGGAATCTGTTAATGATATATGTGTCATGGAATTCAATTTTTGGGATTCAACAATATAGGTTAAGGAAGTATGGTTTAATAAAGTTAGAAAGACTACATAACAAAATACCTTTAAATAATTTGACCAGACCCCTGTCTGAGTTATGAGAAGGGGAATATGTATAATTTACCATAGAGTATAAATTTTATAGTATATTAAATATTAAATGGTGAGGAATACTAGGATTTGAAAAAATTGTTTGAAACTAAGAAAATAACATTTATTTCATCACACCCTAAAATTATTTATACTATGAGAAGTTGATCTGTTTTGGTGAGAATTTGGTGAATATGGTTTTAGTAGATGTGATGGATTATTTTGGGTTTTGTTATAATTATATAAATCACATTCAATCTCAAATTATTTGGGATGTGAATGTGTTTTGATAAAAATTTGGATTATGCTTATACTGGTTGTAAGTGCTTACATATCACGAATGAAGTTCATAATGAAACCATATTGAAAATGGAATGAATATTAAGTTTCACATTGAAAAATAGGGTATATTTTCCAATAAGTTTATTAAAGAAGATTATATACATAGAAATAGATGTCTATGTCATATCCAAATTAAATCATGTATGAATACACCAATTTAGATTTGTACATATTGGGGAGATATCAAAATAGAATGTAAAATGTAAAATTCTCTAAAATAACTCACAACACAGTGTATGTATCTATTCCATAAGGGATACTCATTTAGAGTTCTACATTCCATTTAAATATTTCCACACCATAGATGGGGATAGTTCAATTTTTATTGGATATAGAAAATCAAGGATATCCAATTATAAATCATTTTCTAGACCACATGTAGGAGAAAATCCAAATGACTATGTCATGGTTCATGGACCAGTCCATAGAGAAGATTAGAAATTTCTTTGATGACATAAAAAATTATAATTCCTTCACACTATAGTAGGTATTTTATGATGTAATTTTATTTAGGACATAAATAATAACATCTTTTAACCACCTCCATGTTTTTCAATGTATGATGTTAGAACCATGAAGTGGTTTTCTAATAAAATTTGTGTTTTTTGAACAAAATCACATACATGGATTTATATTCAAATTTTGGGGGTTATCCTAAAATATTATGACTACAAATTCAAAAGTAATGGTCAATATTACAATAGAGTTTGATCCATGTTTTTAAATTTAAGATTTTTATATTAATTTGATATTAAAATACAAATTTGTTTTTGATTGAAGATTGGCTAATGCAAAAAAAAATATAAAGTGTGTGAAAAATTGGTAAGAGGAGTCGTATGATAGATATAAGAACAAAAAATTCATGGATATGTGCTATTTAGTGAAGATTATGTGATTATCCAAATAATAATAAAGTAAGAATAATTTGATGATAGAATTGGTTGTGTGCATGTGTTTTGGAAAAAAAGGGAAGAAGAAACATCTTCCAATACATGTTTGAAGAATAATTTATTTATTATTATTCATGTGAATGTGGTGTGAAAGTGGAACATCTCATCACCTTAAAAAATGTATAGAAATTATATTTGGTGGATGAATTTTCATTTTTCACCTAAAAATTTATTAATATATTGTGAAGGATTAACTAAATCATAGCCAATAGACGTTAAAACATGATTCTAAAGCTTATAAACTGCTCATTGTTCCCACATGATGATTCAACTAGTTAGTGTGATCCTCGAGAAATTCAAATCACACCAATGACTAGTATTCTGACATTGATTGGTGAACTAGGAAAATATTATATATTAAATTATTTTGGGGTCTATTTTGGTTCCATAGAGTAATAATATCAATAAAGTAAAATGCGAGGAAGGTTATTTCGAATGAAATATAAAAACCATTTTATCACTGATTCACCCCCTTCTCAGTGGTCTCTCCTTGATTCTAAAGTAGATTTCCTTATGGCATTAGAGTAATAGGATTTCATTATTTGTGATTTTTTTTGAAGTTGTTGGATCTTTAAGGTGTAATGAATTTTAATTCTCTACAATGGTTAATTTAAATTTAGTGAATGCGTAGGGGATTCCAAAATTTGATTTGAAAATTTATCACATATCGAAATAAAAGAAGATGTCATTCCTATAATCGATAACATATGATTTATTGTAAACCACAACAAATAGTTTTGTTCCATATACTGAAGGTGTTTCTATGACAACAATATATAAATGTAATTTGTAGAATTATGGTCAGGTAAAGAATGATATTTTGTCACAACTCTCACAATGTGTTTTTTTTGAAAATCAACAGACTCAAAACTATTAAATAAATCTACGTTCAAATTTCATATATTTGTAATGGGAAGTCCAAATTTATTTGGGATAAGTTGAATTTTTGGTGAACCATGAATCAGTATTTATAGACTCAAGATGATGAAACAATTGAAAGTATACTTGAGCACTATCAATGTATATGATTATAAGTTGAACATTCTGGAATTATTTAAATATTATGTGAATGTTACCTAATAATTTGTATTCTAAAGTCTCTAAGATGGAATAAAAAGATGAAGAACATATTTCCGTTGATTATTTTCATAGTATCAGGATTTATTACGAAATTAGGAAAGATAGTTCTACCATGAAGATTGTGAAGGATTAATTTTTTGACGCTTCAAAATAATATAATTTAAAGAAGAATGATACATTTGAAAATGAATCATTTTGTTTAGATTCTAATGATAATTTAGGGGATTTTTTGATGAATTCATGTTTATTATCATAAGAAACATTATAATAGGGAATGTAAAGTACAAGGTAAATATTTCCATTAAATTTTTCAGTTGTGAAGTTATTATACATTATTCAAAAAATTGTACAAAATATAAAACCCATGAAGTCATAGAATAGGAATATGATTTGTGAAGATGATCATCAAATACTAAACACTAAAAAATGAAATTATTGTAATGATAAGTGTAATAAGGGATCTAAATATAATAGGGGAATATTTTCTCATAATTAATCTATTGACAATGAAAATTAAAGGGAAGATAAATTTTAGTCTGGCGGTGAAGATGCTAAAAACTGATCATTACTGTAGTGAATGATAAAAATATTTCAAGTGATTAAAGAAGTTATGAATTTATATAATAAAGAGATACTGATATAGGGTTCATAATAAATTGTAATTAAATTAATTTTATTCTAGAGTAGGAGATCAAAAATATAAAGATTAATGATAAATAATTCAACATCAATGAATATGTATTTGAAAAATAAAACTATCAGTTTCCTGATTATGTTAAAGAATTGAAGAAGAGTCATGATAATGACACACCTATTACATCATGTTGAAAAAATATTTAAGGATAATGAAAATGATTTTTATCATTTATATTAAAACCTATTCAAAAGTGAAGAGGACATGAAGAAGTGAATTTTTAGTGTTCAAAATTCCATTTTATAAGTTTGAGAATGTTTGATGAAGTGTAAAGATAAAGAATAAGAAAACTAATAATTTCATAAATATAAAAACAATGATACTTTTTTTTAAAACATAGTGAATAATAAATAATTCATGAATAATATGGTCATGGATAAATCAAGTGATATTCCAAAATCCAGAAACTATAGGATTACTAACATTAATGATAAGTCTGGTACAACTTGGGTATCTGAATGATCTAAAAAAATATTGATATAAACATCAAGATGTTAAGTGCTCGTAATAATGTTATTTTTGAAAAATGAGATATAAATAGAGACTCTAAGAATGGTAGAACATGGTCAAAATATCTAGAAAGAGGTAACTTTCAAGGGTAAATATGCTTCTTATGGTTATTCTTCTTATTGTAGGGAATTTGAGAATGTGAAATAAAAATGTGCTACATCAATCACCAACATCATAATTAGACGATAATGAATAATATTAAATTATATATCATATTATGTCCTCTAAATAAATCAATGTTCTGAAACTGGTTAAGAATAGTACACAGAAATCATAGAATAAGTTCGATATTCTTGAAGAAGTATATGGAAGTTTTTATCATCATAGTCATCATCTAAATGATTTCATTATAATTTTACCATGAAAAAATATTTGTGTTAGTACTAAAAATCCATAGAAGAAGAAGAACAAAGGAAAGGATTATCTCTATATTGTAATGGTAGTACATAAATTATCTAGAAGGGAATGTCCCTGAATCTTGGATAGTGGATTCTCATATTACATGATTGGATCTCACAATATTATACGAGTAAGATCAGACGTTTTTTGGAAAGAAAAGTTGACATCCAAAAACACTTTATTTTTTTAGGGTTTAATCACAATATCACAGGTTTTGCATAAATCAATGATAAGGGAAGTGAATTATACTTCAATAAGGATGTATAATTTATTAATAATCCAAAAGAAAAAAATTATGACAAAAGTACTGTGAACTAATGGAAATTTATTTCAAGTGGCGATTCTAAAAACTCAAGCTACTATGTATGGAGGAAGAAAATTAGATTTTTTTTATCATATTATTAACTATCATGGACAAAGTTAATTATATCACTCAAGGATATAATATTTGTGATGTTCCATTATAGGAAAGTGGAATATATTAAATTTTTTCAATATATCATAAAGGAATGATATTTTTTATATTCACACAAGAATGAGGAGATTCAATCTACTCAACCATTGTATATCATTCCCTCAGATGTACGTGTGACATAGAGGAATTGATCAACCAATAGATATTATTATTTAGTTTCATTCAATTATGAAATCAAACATATTACTTGTTTTATGTAGATGAAAAAATAAGTGGCCTTATAAATGTTTAAAATTTATAAAATACATAAAGAAAATGAGTGTGATTTTTCTATCAGTAATATTTATATTGATAATGTAAATTATTATAAAATTATGAATCTTGAAACTTATCTTGAGAATCATGGAATCTATCATGAACTCAATGCATCATACACACCACAACAAAATGGCGTGGTTAAATGAATAAATAATTGTTTGGGGGAAGATAGAACAAAAAATTCTATCTCTTTATGATACTTATTGTTATTTTAATAAATAAGCTCTTGGTGTAGTGGTATATAAAAAAACATCTTTCTCATAGGCTAAGATCAAATATATCCTTGTATTAGATTGATTAAAATAAATATCCTTGTTTTATGTACCTTCACGTGCTTTCTAGTCCTCTTGTTATAAAGATAAAAGGTCAGAATCATGGAAAGGTTGAGAATAAATGAGTTAATGAGATATTTCTTGGATACCATCCAAATGAAATAGTTTATCATTACTTCTACAGAGAAATTAAAAAATATCATTGATTATTCTGATGTTATTGTAATGGAAAAATAAAGGAATGAATTTATTTATGGTGAAGCAATTTCTAGAAGTGATATTTATACTATTTGTGCTAAATAGATTAAAGAAATTCTATATAGAGATGTTTTATTGAATGTCTTTATTTTTTAGAAGAATATTCAATCATTTGTAAGTGATTAGGAACAAATTCATTCAACTCATCCAAAAATGAGAAGAAATATTTGGGTTCAGAACATCACTATGGAACAGGGACAAAATGATCAAAATTAAAGGACCGTGAGGACTATTCCTCCCCAATTAAAAATTTTTGTTTTTGAAAAAGCATTTGATGGAAAGTGAGATAACTAAAAATATTAGAAGTCATACCAAGTTCAAACCTCAATCAAAATTTCCAAACTATTTCAATCAACTTTGACATCATTATGATAACTCGAATTGTTATCTCATACATTATATCAGCCTCCGACTTTTAAATGTTAATATCAAAATCATTATTATATATATATATATATTCCTCAGAATAGAGAATAAGCTTGAGGTCAACATCCTTCCATGCCACTTCCTAGACACCATCAGATGCCATCTGATCAATCAACTGGGTAGGATCTTTAATTCATTCACATTTAGTCTCCTCAGCCATGTCACTAAAATATTTTATATCACAAGGAGGTTTTCCTAGAAGATCATGATACTGAAAAGGATCTATAAAATCGATACCCTTTCTAGCAGCCCCAGTAGTCATTTGTTTTGGGAGGTAAGAATATTCTTTCTGAGTCTTGTTCCTTCTCCCATCATTCAATTGATAGTCTCTACAATTTATGATCCTTCTATTCCCTTTTTTATAATCCATTCTGGGAGAAAAAATTGAGTTTCTCATCCTCCTCATACTCCGATTGTGATTGGGGGGTCTCAGCACATGCCTCCTCTTCTAGAGATATATTTTTGGTGGATAGACCCATCTTATTGGTTTTTTGATATCTCACTATTTTCCACCCCCCCCCCCTTTCCTCTCTCTCATCCAATCCATTTACAAATTGTAAAAGATGTTTGGTAGAAGGAACTGTTTGATATCTAGTGGGGATGGAATCATACTCTGTGTCGTTGAATCAAAAGATCCATGTCTATATCTCACTAAGTGAACTTGAGCTATTGTTCTTATGTTTTGGAATCCTAAATCATCCTCTAAAGTTCCCATATCATGTTCAACAAAATCAAGGGTTTCGCCTATATCGACATTAGAAGTGACCATCCTAACCATCGAGGGTAGATATGCCACAACCAATTAAGATCTAATCTTCTCACTCACTACATTCTCAACATCATGAAACCGGTTTTGGGGGATTGAGCTACACCTACAAACTTATTGGAGCTGATTTATGTGAAATTAAGAGGAGAAAAAATCTCTCAAATACATGAAACACACCTCATGTTTTATCATTTTTTCATGTTCAATCTCAATCAATAGAAAGTATGTCAATGGTTTAGAAGTATTTATTTATAAACAAATGTGGTTATTAATTAGTTGGAAAACAGATTAAGTTCTATGATCAAAGAAAAAAAATCAACCACCATGTTTCAAAGAATCTAAATAGTTTCAGGGTTCTGAAAATGCAATGGAAGGCTTGTGAAACTAACAAAAAGGAAGGAATGATATTTTTTTATATACATATATTTATTGTAGATGTTTTATTGATGACAAGAGGTTGGAATTGAAGGGAGTTTTCTATCATGAAGATAAATATATTTTTTGGAACTCTATATAGACAATTTATATGTCTTTAAGCATGGATGAAGTGGAATATGTGTATAAAACTCATTCCATAACATAGTTTATATATATGAAGACACAAATGAATGATTTGAATGTTTAATTGAATTTTACAAATTTCTGGGGATTTTATAACCAAGTGATATTATTTTATCAATTAATCTATTTTTTCATTAACAAAACACTCTCATTATTATATAATATGATTTTAAAAATTAACTTGTGGATAGAAATGAGTTACAAGTTTATTGTTTTCATAAAAGGGAACAAATCATTGATGTGTTCACCGAAACATTTCTAAAGTAATAATTAAAAAATATGGGGTTAATGTTGGGAATTCATCCTCTTCCTTCTCAAGGATAAGGTATGGTTGATTAAATCCACTTTATCATCTTTTCTTTGGATATTTTTTTCAACGGGGGAGAAAAATCAAAACATAAATCATGTTTTACATCTATATCCTTAATTTTTTTCCAATAGTTGGATAAAATTTATATTTTGAGTATCCATTGATATGTGTTTTTATTTTAAGTTGAAGAATATATTTTTATTGAGGTATTAAATGGGGAAAGATTTTATTTCATAATTTTTTAATGTGTGTGATATATTCTAACTATATATTAAAGTATATTAAGGTTGTGATGATGAAGTTCATGAAGGTGATATCACTGTTATTTTATAAAAAATACAGTACTATTTATTCAATGTTATTATTTCCTACACCAATTTATCTAATGTATGATTATAATTATTGAATGGTAATTTATTTGTAGAATGTCAGAGTCTAGTAGTGATTTATGTTTCATCATTGAAAATAGAATATATAGGGAGATATTGTTGTGACCAGGAGTTGTCGAGGTGTTTCTGTCATAATTAGGTGAAAAATTTTAGAGTTGATATGATAAAATTTGATGTATTTTGTTTTAAATACATAAATCATCTATAGACATAATTTTTTTGTGAGGTGAATATTATTAGATAAAAAATTAAAATGGTGATTAATCAAATTCTTCATGTTTACATATCTTGAATGGAGTTTATATTTCAAGTATAACGAATGTGAAAATAAGAAGGAGTTACACACAAAAAATCATGATATTTAATCATAAATGTTCAATAAGAAAGTTTTTCTACATTAAAACAATGTCCATGCCAAAACCAGATGACATCATATTGGTATACACCACAATAGAGGTGTCCACATTATGAAGATGTCAAAAATAGTATTATGATGGAAAATGGTCTACAGGGCCTCACTATGTAGTGTTAGAATCTATGATACAAATATGACTCAATTAGAGTTTTATAGGCCACCGAAAGAGGACCACTCCATAGAGGAGGCTGAGTCAATTTTTTGTAGATAAAAAAAACCAAGTCCACCATATCGTATCTTATTATTCATTTGACAATATCGATAAAATCTAGATGTCTATGTCATAATGCATAGAACATTCCACATATAATATTAGGAAAGCTTTATGAGGCTCTTTAAATATAATGAATTCCACATCGTAGTAGGTATGCAATGATGTAATGTATTTAAGAGGTTAAAAAATTAAATATTTTTAACCACCACCTAATAATGTAATGTTAGATACTACTTCATAAAATTGGTCTTCTTGGGAAATAATTGTAGTTTGACTAAATGTACTTACATGGATTTAGATTAATGATTTGGTGGTTATTCCAACCTAATTTAACTAATAATTCTAAATTAATGGTTAACACTTTGATGGGCTATGATCCAAGGGTTGTAATTCAAGAAGGGTATTTTAATTTCAAATTCAAATTAAAATATTTTTTATGTTGAAGAGGGTTTTATGTGCATATTTTTCAATGTGCTTGAAAACATGAGTAGAAGGGTAGTGTTAGGGATTATAGAATAATCTTTGGATATATTATATTTAGTGAGGATTTTGTGATTATGTAAATAAGAATAAAGGAAGAATAAAAATATTATTAAAGTTCTTATTCACATTTATTATGCATAAAAAATAATAAAAACCTATTACTGAAAAATTTTGAAGAAGAATTTATGCTTATTTATTATAGTTCATGTGGAGTGGAAGTGTAATGTATAATCAAACTCAAAAACTTATAGGATGTCTATTTATTGGAATAATATTTTTGTCACTAAAAACATATAATTATAAAGTTTTTGATTACCATGTGTGTGAGACTCCCCAAAGAATAGTTTGGATACATGAAAATATGATTTGTATGGTTACTATTTAGTGTTATCATGGAGGAGTCTATATCACTCCAATAAAAAGACTTTTCATGTTGAATAGTGCATCTTCTTAAATAATTGTGTTCGCTTGTGTTGGTTTATTTTTGGGCATGTTATAGAAATCATCTCTACTTCATTCCCAATGGTGAAGGTTATTTTGGAAAAAGAAATTATAAAAATAGTATTGATCACTGATTCAACCCCCTCTTAGTGATTTATATTTCAACAAAATGAGTTTCTTGGATAATCTAGATAAATTACTAAAATATGAATTCTATTATTATAGAAAATTGAAATTAAAACCATGAAAATGTTGGGATCATTCCTAAAAAAGTACCATGTCTTCACTAGAAAAATCATCCAACAATGGTATAATTGTTTATACAACAAACTACTAAAGAAATTTTTAATTAGACTATTTAGTCCCCTGTTTAGGAATAGACACCATAGAAAGTGAGTGACTGTGAAAAGTATGCCTATAAGATATATATAGATGATACTTTAAATGCCTATTATATCGTGATATTTGTTATTCCCCTAAAGATAAAGATTAAATATAAATACAAGGATTCATTGAACATTAAATATTATCTGATTTCTCTCAAAAAAGGGAATGTGGGGCTCAAGATAAATGAAATTATCACTACAGTATACCTATGTAAACTAGATGATGAGTACTTATCTAGCGATATCTCCTTAAAACTTTTAAATATCACAGATCAGTTAGTCATGTTGGGATTATATTTTGATAATAAATTATCGATTAATATCACATTATCATCTATACCACCTTTATTCTATATATTCATCATGAACTATTAGATGCATAGTATGAATAAGGCATTAATGAATATTTTAATTATGTTACACTTGGTAGAAATGGAATGATGGGACTATAGTTCCTCACTCATTATAGTGAATGAAGTGAAAGAATATGTTGAAAATATCATGAATAGTACAATGTTAATGGATCATTTTTCAATATCCTTCATAGAGACAAAATTTTCTGAGGGAGCAAAGAAGAGGAATCACACTTCACATGTGGAAAGGATGTTCATTAGAAGATGAATTGAAAGGGTTTGAATAATAATAATTTAATGGTTTTTAATTCAGGTATATTCATCAATATATTTAATATTTCTATTTTAATTCGTGGATATTAAATAAAGCATTAAATTTATATATTTATATCCAAATAAATTAACCTATGCATTCCAAAAATATTATAATAAATAAATTGAAATATATAAGCAGTTGAGAAAAAGTGATTTTAATGTCAAGAAATAGAATCAAAAGAATTTAGTTTCCATGATGAATGATTCTAGTTAGACTATTATTTTTATTGAATGTTACCAAAACATTTATCTATGTGTCCAGTGAGACATAGTGACACAATATTTGATATTTGAAATGAATTTTGTTGGGGTACATCATAGTTAATAGTTTCATAATAATTGAGTAATATGTATAAAATATTGGAAATAAAAGATGAATATATAATAGCATAATTACATCATATTGTAGTGAGATAATTCATTACCAAGTAAAACAAAAGGTAATTGTAAAGTATATTCCCATAATGTTTTTGGAATGTTTTTGAAAAAATTCTTAGGCATTTGGAATATTTAATAATAAATATTTAGTCAAAGAACCCTTTAGATAAAATTTCACATCTAGAAATATTTTATAATTAGTTCAGTATGATTGGGTGAACTATATCACGGAGATGTTAGGATAATTCATATGTTTCCTAAGATTCATTTATGAAATTGTTTGAATGAAAATTTGAAGAAGTTAATTATATTCATAAAATATGTAGGATCATATATTTGGGGTTATTCCATAATATCTTAACCAAGTGTTCTTAGATTATTTTAATATAGAGTGGAGCTATTCATAAACTCACATTACCTTACACACATCAAATATGTGATTATATTATAATGGGTATCGATGATGAATCTTATGTTCATTTAATGTATTATACAATACTTTTCAAGGCATGTTTTAAAAATTGTAGATTAACTAATAACTAAATTAAAATTATACTAACTAATGGATATCATTTATGTTTCAATATGATGGGAATCGCTTATTTTGATTTATGTTTTTAATGAGAACTACTTTTTAAAACTATCTTGAGATATAAACTAACATAATCGAAAATACAAAGTGCATATAAATTAAATATCCTATAACTGATCAATATATTACTGTTCCGAATATAGAAAAGAATTTGTTATGTTCAAATGTAATTCTGTAATATGTAAGAACATATCTTTTGAGATACTATGAGAACTCTTGAATTCATTGAGTTTTAGGCTCCAGATGTACATGAGTTGGAATGGGCATACTATACCTCAAAAAACATATTGGTAGGATTTATTCTAGATAAATATACTATGTGGGTACATTAAAATAAAATAGTTGTTTTTATATTCACCAAGAAAGGTGATATATTATTCAATAAGAATAATTAATCATATAGGGATGCAGTAAATGGTAACATGTTACATGTAGAAAGTTTTTCTCAAATTTTATATTCATTCCATATATATATAAATCAATTTTTTAACTTTTATTAATTTCCTATTAATTCAAAAATGTTTTTGGTAAATAAAAAAATATACATGGATTGTAAATGTTTATTCCAATAATGCTCATTTTTTATTAATGATATTAAGATATTTTTATAAATAGTATATAAAAAACATTTTCCCATTCATCATGATGAATCCATTTGAATTACATTTTTCATAAAAACATTATATTGTCATTATATTGGGTTATGGGATGTAAAGACTAATTTACATGAAGGAAACCCTCTCGAATAAAACTATGTTACACATTCAAAAGTTTTGGAGACATGTTAGTCATATAATAAGGTATTTATGGTTTAAATATCTAATTATGGATTGAATTTAGTATTATTATTATTTAATATTAGTTTAATAAAGTGGGTAGATGGTTTGATTTTATTAAGAACAAATATGAGACATGTTTCTATAATAGGTTAGTGGGAGATCCATATTTTTCTATATAAAATTATTGATAACATATTGAAAAATATGAATAGTATTACATTTAATTAAAACTAATGATTTTAAACACTATATCATAATTTAGAAATGCAATTTCTAATAAATATGACATATTTAAATTTATATATTGGGTTTCTTAAATCATGTGATAGGATAAATTTTGATAAGAAATTATAAAATATATGCAGGAATAATTCAAAGATGATGTTTTTTATGTCACAACGTATCAAATCTCTCCAAGAGGACATGTGAAAGAATAATAATATTCTTGTGATAAATAGTGTTCCATATTCCTAAGGGTATTTTGAAGTAAATCACATTTTATATTATATGTATGGAGGTATGATATTTCATATATATTAATAATAGTGGGAATATATAAAAAAATATAGAAAATTTCACAGACTTATAGTCAAAAAAATTAAAAATACTTGAGAAAGCCTAATTAATGAGTATATTGTCTTTTAATAAGTGTAAATATTAGCTTCCAATGGGATATATTTCTAGTTTTCATTTGGATAAATTTGATCTAATATTATATTGATGAAAATTTATTAAGGGAAAAAATATTTTTGGCATTATTTTCCATATCTACATTGACTGAGTTTTTTGTGGCTTCTGATGTTGCCTAAGAATAATTTTGTCAGTGTTCTATAGTAGGTAATGGTTTTCTCCTAGATGTCATTTCTATGATAGAGGGAAAAAGGTAAAACCAAATGATATCACATATTAAGGTATTTTCTCAAAGGTGTGAATTTTTAGTTAGTAGAACAAGTATAATAAAACGTTGTAGTCTCAAAACATTTTCATATGCCTCACTAGAAGCATATTTATCTTTTAGGAGCTAACCAATTAATTAAAATTTAGTTCTAGTAAAATTGAGAGTCTATTGGATTTATTTTCAAGAACTAACTATCATTGATATTAAAAGTGATATTTATATCAATGTCTATAAATAGAAAAGCATAAAAACCCAAATTGAATTTTAGGTAATTATCATATTTCTTTTTTTGGTACATTTCTGGAAGACATATCATTAAATTTACCAAAATATTTATTTATTTTCCAACTTAAAACTAGAGTACTAGTAATTAGGGTTCAAGCTACAAAAAGTTTTGTGAAGAATCACAGAAGAAAAAACCAAATCCCAAGAAAAAATAATAATAAATAAACCATTAATGTGAAATATGCGATAAAATACTAGTGAATTAAGGAAATTATATAGTGAAAATTCAAAAGGAATCTCAGTGCTGGTGTTGTGATACTTGTAAATTGGATTAATTATAATGAATTATATTTTAATGGAATGAATAGTTTAGTTATATTGGTTTACTAGAAACATACATGATTCTGGTATTAAAAATGAATACAATAATGATAACATTTTTTTTCTATTGAGGAAAATAATAACCTTTTTATATCATGCATATAATTTCATATTTTTATTTATACACTTATTAGATAAATGGGGAATGGAAACAAAATAAGGGTTAATTAAAATAATCAATAATGGCTAAGTATAACATAACCAATAATGAATCAATAAGAATAACCAATATAGAAAGGTAAAAAAATAATAACACAAGCCATGTAGTAAATAATTGAAATTTATTTGAGTTAAAAATATAGATAGTTAGTAACTGGAAAAAAAAATTCTATTCAAATAAATCGATAAGACAAAATCAATAGGAAAGATATGAAACTAAAAAACATGTCATTTAATAAATGAACTGAGAATGAAATGCATCCATAGATATATTGACAAAAAATATAATGGATTAATAATAACTAAATCTAAATGATATAAACACTTAATTATTGGATTCCATGTTTCCTAGGTACATGGAACCAATACCATCATGACCTTTCACAAGAGAGTTTAGCATATAAGGTAAAAAACCAACTAATTTGCACAACTAATTTGTCTCATCAAACTACTGATGCATCTAGGGGATATCTATAATAAATCCCCACCCATATGATACCTATCTAAATAAATAATCATATAAAATAACCAAAATAAATAATATTCCTTATCATATATATTTATTTAGTAGATGATAAATATTTATCAATAATTTCCTAGTAGTGGATAAGTTACAACAAGGATTATTGATATCGATGAATATAAATACCATTAAAAGATCAATAAAATAATTCTTGAGGAAATTAATCTTTAAATAATCCATGGTGTCCCATACCACTTTGAAACATTTGAATTATAACACCCATAATGGAATAAAAATGAATGAAATTTAGAATTTTATGAGAATAAAGAGTTTCATGATATTATATTTCAAGATAAAAACCATATGAAAAAATGAGATATGTTTTTGGAAATAGTTATATACAAGAAAAATAATATTGATAATTAGGTGAAATAAAATGCCAAATGATCATATGAAATTTAATTTTTTAAGGGAATTAAAAAAGAAACAAGGAAGGTTAATTTGAATAATATATTTATCTATGTAAATAAAAAACCATCCAAATGAATAATAAAGATGTTAGTCATACAACATATCCCAATTGGAGTAAAAATAATGTCTTGTTGTCATTGATAAATATGAATAAAATATCTTTTAAAAAATTCATGATGAAAATATCATTTATATTTGAAAAACTTTTTGAAAATAATTTTTTTTTGAAAAATATCATTCTAAACAAATTCCTTAAAAATAAACCTTAAAATATAAAGAGGAATATTCCATGAGATGATGGTGGGTAAATCCGTACATTTCAAATGAGGAAAAAAAGAATATTTTTTTATATGGTAAAAAGGTTAGAAAAATGTCTTCTTCGGAAAGTGTATTGAATATTCGATTTAAAAAATTGGTAAAAACCATAAATGGAAAAAGGACTTTACTAAATCATTTCTAAAAGTTTAAATAAATTTTTGAAAACATTTTAATTAAACATGGTTTGTAGAAGAAAATAGGTCCTCTAACTAAATCGAAAAATGATGATGGGTTTTATAAAAAAACATTTTATTTTCCGAATAGTGATAAAATAGTACTATTAGTTGATAAAGTATATTAATAATAAGTAGAGAATAAAATTAAAGGTTTTATTTGAAAATTATGAAAAAATTTTCTCTAATGGAAATTCATGTGTAATGAATCCCGAACAAAATGAGATTGTTATGTAAACCCTTGAAATTACCATAACTTTGAATTAAGACTCAACCAATTAATTTATTACGTATATAAAATTTTAATCCTCATGATTTACGTTTAAATACACAAATATGTACATTAATACATTATAAACATAATTATATAATATAAATTACAATGAGGAAGTAATATTACCTAACGAAAACAAAATTGGGTTTTGGAATTCTATACAACTTGGTAACTTTAAATTCAAATTCCAAAAGAAGAAATAGTGAAAATTAAAACATAAAATATAATTAAGAAAAAAATAATACATGATACATATATTGAAATGGAAAATATATGCACCACAAAAATTTTTTTTTGTGAACATGACATTTATCTCGCTGATGTAAAAAGTTAGATGAAAATCCTTTACATTGCATTTCCTTTTTGGTGAACATCATTGAAACTCATATATAAGGGGTTCAAATATGACAATAACTTATTCAAGAATGATAATGATATTTATAATATCTTATATTAACATATTATAACTTCTTATTACCAATTTGATAGAAATCCTACATTTTTTTCACTGTTTCCGTTGCCAATTTCCCTATTTTTGATCAGGTTTTGACTTGTTACTTATTGCTCCTATTAATCAGATCATCATTGGATCACATCTAGAATCAGAAAAATAATTTCAATATTATAAATATTTATTATATAATTATTTCTAAAAATAAATAATATTTGGAGATAGGAAATAAAATGCACCATTCATTAGGACGGTAGGCCGTACGTACACATGAACGCTACTTTCATTTATTTGTCTTATTAAAATAATTTATATTAAATGATAAATATATATATATTATAATTAATGTATAATATTATTTTCTAACATGTAATATATTTTCATTGAAATCTTCATTTATTTGTTTCATTTATATTGTGAACGAATCACGTGGCTTTTAAGAGACTCTAGTCCACTCTTCCACAACCAATGTTAACGTATTTACACAAAATTGAAAGTGTAAAGGTATATGTTATAAAAAAATTAAAGAATAATAATGAACTAAAAAATATAATATATATTATATATAAATAGAGTGTCCATAATAATTACCAACTATTAAAGTTGGTAATTGAAAAAATAACAATCATCATTTCGGGATGTGATAGTTCATCGTTGACACAAACGATAAGGTCATTTCCCATTAGATGGAAGTGTGTATACATTTTGGTATAAAACATTGTATAAATAAATATTTGTATATTATAGATGATTTTGTTTTTATATAATCACAGAATAAGGGGAATTGAAAGAGTATGTAATGAAATAAAACTAAAGATCTTGAGAAAGGATGTTACCTCTTGTTCCGGTAATTCCTTTTGGTTTGCACCGATGGGATTACTAGGATGGATTTATTCTTAAAAATAGTATTCTAGGATTAGGGGAGGGATTTTAAGAACTATTTTTATAGATATAGTTCAATTAAAAGTGTATTTAGTGGGGTGAGTAAGAGGAAGGGTTGAGATACTTTTTACATTGGAGGAGTACTCGCATTCTTGTAAAAAATTTAAAATGGAATTACACCCATGTTATTTCTATGAAAATGCCTCCAAAAAATGAACCTAATTTGATAAAATTGAGTATAGGTCAAAATATTTCTATTTAATGTTTTCTGGTAAAAGTTTTTTGGTCATTTTAGCACTTAAATTTAAGATTTAGTCCCTTGTTAAGCCAATTTTTTCTCGTAATCATTATAATTAATTTTCATTACATTCACTATTATTTTTGTTCAAAAATTATGTAACCTTATTTTAAATTATAAATTATTTTTATTTCAAATATGGAGTTAATTTTTTCAAATTCTAATCATAGAATTGGGATAAATTAATTTAAATTTAATACCACATGTGGGACGATTATGTGGGTTTTTAAAAGTAAAATCATTCCAATGCTTGCTACGTTTTATATATAATTTCAAATTGAAATAGATTCTAATGAATTTAATTTGTTTATATTATATATAATAGATATTATTAATCTTTAAAACCAGTAAAAATAAGTTTTATCCTTATAAATAAATTAGATAAAAAATAAGTTTTGAATTAAAATTTAGTATTTTTCACTACTCATGAGAAAATGAAACTTCACCGAAAAATACCAAAAATTTAACCTAAGAAATGTTTTATGTTACTATTCAAACTATTACATATATAATGAAATATTAATTTTTTATAATTAAAAAAATTTGGATTTTATGTATGTTCTCTATTAAAAGGTGGTAAAACTGCCATTATAAAAATATATGTTTATTAAATGTAATATCGGGTTTCTACTTATCTTATGTATATTGAATATATTGGATAAATATCAAAAATATTATATTAAATATCTAAAATATAAATTTCATTAACTTTATTCAATAATATTAATTAATTTAATTTATTAAGATAAAACATCATTTTGATCATAAGAATAGTTTTCTATAAAAATATTCCCTTTATTTTTAATTGGTTTTTATATTCATTTCTAAATAAATTGTATCTAATGAATTAGTCTTTTATATGTGTAGACCATATATTATCATTATTAAGATAATAATCATCATAACTGTTAATTTAAAGGCTAGTTATATCTTATTATATTAAATAATAAAATTTTAATAAAATATTTTTTCTTAGTAAAACACGGTCTTTCATGAAACACAAGTAATCGAAGAAACTAAATATTGCATAAAATTCACTCTAACTCAGTATGATATTCTTTGAGTAAATATAATGGATAAATTTTATTTAAAATATTAAATATATTATAAAGTCTAAGGATATTTCATTCCCTTACATGCTATGTGTTTCATCTTACACACGCTGTCAAATACAATGTTCTTACCTTAGAATTATAGGTTGTTAAAAATTGAGAAAAAAAATTAATTTTAAGAAATGGGAAATATTGCGGAAAATAGACATACTGGGACAAATAATTAATTGGTTTTGGAAAACATAAATTATTATATGTCAATTTTGTTTTTATATATTCTTATGAAATTGGAAAACTGGGTCACCAAGAATTAAAATTGTCACCAATGTAACAAAAATTATTTTTTAGGAGTTTTATAACTTATTTATAGTGTTTGTATTATTAATTTTAGTTACACTTTTTTGGGTATAGACATGGTTAGATTCTAGGTGGTTTCATAGAGTTTCATAATCCATTTAGAAGGATCGTGATTTAGAGAAATGGTGCAATTTTTATATGGAAATGGTTCCACTTATTAAAGAGAGAAAGGTGTTGGAACATGGTTAGTGTATAATTATAGGTGACCATGTGTTATTTCACATATATACGTTTCACTCATAATGGAATAAAAATAATGGTCATTGTACAGTTTACCAAACCCTATGTCCAACTTTTGTGGGTTCCCAAATTTTTAAGTGAGCCTTGAATAGTGAGAGAATGGTTTAGTAAAATATGCGAGCAAACTATGCATTAGAGATTAACTTTCGATGCCCATATCTATAAATAAAATTGAAATTATTGGAAAAAACACGACTTTTGAGGTTCTTGAATCAACTAATTTTGAAATTGATTTTCTGATCAGATTAATGAGAGTTTGGAAGTTATTAATTGATGTTTTGATATCCTTTTGGTATAGAGAGGCACTCTAGGTTCTCTAATATGACTCTTGTGATTGAAGTTTAGTTTATATGATTTTTCAAGTTTTCTATCCAAGGTTTATGTCTTTGTGTGAATGATTTTGGAGATACTATGTAACACCCTAAAAATGGACAAGTTTTCAATTAAATTTCTATAGAAAATTAATGTGTTCAATGACTAGAACACAATGCAGGGTAAACCATGTGATTTTTGGGTAAATCATGCAACATGTATCAAACTTAGGTCTTGGTACATTTTTTTTAAATTATTTCAGACAAATTTTGTGAACTATAACAAAGCGTTCAAGAGTCATTTCACCCAATTGACACCCATTGTTTGAATCGTGAAGACCAGCCTTGTGTGGTGGGATGTTTTGGGATAGTGTTAACTATATAGTTTGAAAAAATATTCTCCCAAATTACATTCCCCTTTAAAAATTGAAACTTTACAGTTATTCCTTTGTGTAATATTAATGTATTAAAGCCTTATTTCCTCCATTTCACTCATAACATCCTCTTTGCGGATCCCCAACCTTTATTATCTTCCCATAATGAGATATCATCGATATCATTGAAGTTTTATCTTATATAAGATTTGAGTCTAATCTAGATGTAAGACTAAGTGTTTGAATCCTTATATTCTTCTTTTATGACACTATCATGTGGTTTCTGGATAATTTAGACTAATATGATCTATATTAAGGATTTATTTTAGTTTTCTCATTTTCTCCTGTTTCAGAAAAATATAAAAAATTATTTTTGATGAAAATTATCTTATAGGGATAATTTTGTTGTTCCATTTTATTTAACCCAGATAAATTCTATGTTTTTAGTGTGTTATCAGCACAGTCAAGCCTATTATGTAATGGAGAACATTATTTTAATTAAAATTATTTAATATATTTTCCATAGTGAAATTATCATTTTTATATTCTATGTAATTTATAACTAAGTGTTTATAGACTTTCCCCTAATGAATAGGTGTTACCAAGGAATTGAGAAATTAATTCGTAAACTTATTTATAAAAAGTGGTTTAAAACATTAAAGGGAAAATTTTGTTTGAATGTGGTTATATCAATGGTTGTGAATTGGATCATTTGATGTGAATAGAACTTTTAACCCATTTATATTGTAAATTTAATTGTAATTTCAAATAAGTGAATTATATATTAAAATGGGAAGAGATTTTATGGAATAAAATGTGGGTTTTAAAGAAATGGATTGGAAAATGTATATGGGTTTAGTAATTGATCACAGAGTATGTTCTAAAAGTGTTTATGAGTTGGAATGGTCTTATTTAATGGATTGGACCTTAATGATAAATTGTCAAACATTACATAAGGAGTACCATGGGGTTTTGTTCTTGGTAAACACTTGTATGGTGAAAAGTGATCTCTTGGTAAATAATATTTTGAAAAATAAATGATACATGATTTGATGATGGGTGGGAATACATTATGAAGATTCCTTAGGGTTCATGTGGACCTAGATTTTCGTGGAATAACTTGATGGATCCTTGGATTCCAATAAAATAATCATTTGAATTATTACGTGTGATTATATCCTTGGATTCATGGAGTTCCAATTCCATATAATTCATTGATTGAACTATTGGTTTGTTATTCGATTCAATATAGTGAATTCCTCAAGAAGACTCCCCCTAATATTCAGGTAATGTCTATATTATTTAAATTACATGGATTAATGTCATATATTCATTTATATTACATGGTTAATATCATATAATGTTATCCTTGAATTATATCTAGAATCTTCATGGTGGTTTTAAAGGGTTTTAGTGGACTTTAAGTTGGATCATAGTTTGATAATGGTTAGGAGAAACCATTTGGTTTTCCCTAAAATGGTGTAACTTTACTTAGGAAACCATATGTGTTATTAAAGAGTTGTTTTTGTGGTTTGTAGGTTGTGAAATAATAGAGATAACCATTTGATATTCCTTCTATAATAGTTTGGCATTGAAGAGAATAAATAATATGGTTGGGACATGGTTATCCAAACTACAAAGCCAAACCATTAATGTTCTTGGAAGAGGTAGTGAGCCTCAAATGGTTGCTTCATGGGTTGGTAAACTGTGTGACTAAACAATATGTAAATAATTAATTTTTAATTCCCACTTCCATTCAATAACATCATATTATGGTAAATAATAGGTGTTTTAAGGTAGGTGGATGGGTTGCTTTTATAGACATGTTTTGGATTATAATTATAATAGATGGGTTGTCTAAAAGAGATGTTTTTAGATATGGTTTTGTTCTTAATTGGTGTTGTGGGATCAACGATATTATTATGAAGCTTCATGCTGATTTTCATGGGTTTTAGGAGTCTTTTTCTAAGGTATATTGTTTTGATTTCATGGTTTAGGAGAAACTGTGAAACAACGTGATTATGGAGTGAATCTTTGTTCATGTTCTATATTGCACAATTTAGTTACAATAAAAGCACATGTATCATTTCATACCATAATAGTTTCAGGGTAAACCATGTGAGAGGATTCAGATAGGGACATGAAGAATAGTTTGTGCATAGTTGAAACCTGAATATGAAAACTATTACAAAGGATTAAATAGCCAATTCACACTATTAGTCTATGGTTTTTATATCATGCACTCGAACCATGTGGGTGTTTGGGATTGAGTTTATCACATGGTCGATACATAGTTTGGAAAACAATGAAACCAATTTAGAGCCCCATTAAAAATTTAAACTCCATGATGTTTCCATTATATCCTCTTAAAATTTAAACCCCTTATTTACCCCTTTCCCTCTAAATAGACCCTATGTGACACCCCTCTCTCTTATCTCCCCATGGGGGACCTTAGAAATCTCTTTTTAGTTTTAGTTTCCATCTCATTCAAATCAAATCTTAAGGTAATCGATTGTGTTTGTATCATTTTATTATTATTTTATTTTCTTGTCATCTATGCCATATTTTCAAGGTGTTTTTTGGGTTTCACATTTTTCCCAAATTCTGGAAAAATATGATACTTATTTTTAATGACTATAATATTATGAGGATAAGGTAGCTTTTTAATTAATTTAACCAATTATCATGATTTATCAGGTGTTATCTCAAGGTGGTAAAACATGATATGTCTCGCTTGATCATGTTTTAATTAAATTGTTTTTAATAAGGATTTTCTGAGTTAATTAAAACTTGTTTAATTTCATGAAATTTAGAATTATTTATTTATTATTGATACCCTTATGGATGGGTTGTACAATGGAATTGGATAATTAATTTGTATATTGTTCTATGGAAAACTCTTTGGAAAATTTAAAGGGTTGATTATCTTCAAAAGGGGTTAAATGAAAGTATTTTAATTGGAATGATGGTTGTAAAATTTAATATCAAAACCATCAATATTACACATAGAATATTAATTTTTATTTTTATAATTGTTTTCAAAAATATTAATTGATTTTATTGAACAAAATGTTGGTTAAAATGAAATAACTTGGCTAATTGAAGTGGGATTAGTAAACATTTAGAGAGGAAAATGTTAATGTGTTTATGAATTTACTTGGGCGTATTGAATGGATTGCCCCATATTGATAATTGGTATAATTGTCGATGATGAGGATAATGGGATTTTTTTTTATTAAAATATTTTTTGTTATAATGTAACTACTAGGTAAATAATGTATTGATAAAGTAATTATGCATGATATGGATATAGGAGTGAATTACATGGAATGATTAGTTTAGATCCATTTTGAGATATACTATTTTTCAATGAAATAAGAGATTCTTGAATTCCTCTTGGGGTCTCAAATGAAGGACATGGTGTGATGACGTCCAAGGATTCATGGATGTCCAATTATATATAATGCCTCAATAAGATCAGTGGACTCCTTTTAGACTCAATATCAAGAATTCCTTGGGATGAGTACCCATTGGATTTTGGTTATGCATATTTTAATAAAATTCATGAATTAATGTTGTGGATTATTTAATGTTTCCTTGGATAATATCACAGTATAACCTCCCTATATTCTTTTTGGTTATGTTATGTGTAATTTATTAGGCATAAGCTAGGAATTTACATCAAGTTTTTCTTTTGAATGTTAAATATGTTCCTTGAGTTCGGAGTGGTATTTTAGATTAGAAAAATACTAAGAATTACCCCACCCTTGTATCCCATATGTGTTCATAGAGAGTAAATTTAGAATTGATCCATATGGATTCCCTCTACTTTCAAGGAATGTGGTTTCCATAATATCATAATTTAGAACCATTCAGGAAATAATATATTAAAAGATTAGAGACTCACTAGCTTGGGTTGAAGTATGTGTAAACTGATTTCATGTATCACCATAGAGGCCATAATTGGTGGTAGTTTTCTTTATTTTTATTTTTATTGATATAATGATAATTTATAATTGATAAAAATGATTAACTGTGTAAATGGTTATTTATAACACTCATGCATGCACCATACTATACATTGGTCATTTTAGGGACACTATTTTGGTTGTATTCTGAGTTTTACTCACACACTACTCATGATACTATGGAACATGGGTACGTGATAATAAAAGTATTTTCATTATAGAGATAGGTTTTCAAATGTTCTTGATGTTGTCAATTACTTAGGTTTTTCCTTGATTATGTAGAGTGTAGATGTCAAGACCACATGTGACTCAGGATTAGATCACGGGAAAGTTTAGTACTATTTCTACTTCCCTTTTATTATACATTAATATGATCCACCAATAGGGGATTGGGTATAGAATGTATGCAATTATATGTTTTGTACCATTTAATACAATAGTTACTTGTTGAAGTTTCTTCTTTTTATCTGTGATATCTGATTAGCCTATTTTATTGTTGTTATTATTAAAAATTGTTGATACTTAGACATGATAGAATATTCTTTCCAAGGTAACCTCACCAGAACTCATCAATTTTCTATATCCTCTGGTTTATGGGGAGGCACTGTTGAGGCCATGTGGCATGCTAGCTTGGAGCATAGATTTAATGTCTCTTGAGGCAGGGAATTAAAATATGAAATCAGGCCTATTTATATTTGTTTTAATGATGTAGAATGGTAGAAATGAGAATTATAGTGTGTTAAAAAAATTTATTTATCTCATTCCGGTGAGTAATTAACCCACACTTGAGTGAAAAATAATAATTTTTTGGGATAAGACTTGTTGTTATTGTATTTCTCGAGTAATGGTTGTATTTTATTTTAAAATTTTATAAGGAAATTGTTTGTTATGTTATATTTTCATGGTATTATTTTAATAGATGGATAATAATAAACCTATTAATGTTATCCCAACTGGGTTAAATACCCTACGAGTGGGGGATTAGGGTATGAAATATTAATACAAGTTCCCCTTTGAATCTTGTTTCATCATTAAACTAGGCACTCTTAGCTCCCTCACCTATAATAATGTTTGAATGTAAATAGAATCAAGAATGAGACATAGTGATTTTACTTGGATCACCCTTACTGAGCTATGTCCATGGAGCATACAATGAAAATGTTCTAATGATAAAGGTTTACTAAGGCCCACTTCCAATTCAATATTTGGGCTAGATTACTTCTTTTCCCAAGCTCACAACCATTACATCGTTTAGGGATATCTCACTGCGTTACCAATATTCACTCCATGAGTATCATTATATGTATCACAACTGATGGAAATAATCAAGTTCTTCATCTTACATTCCTCACTACTCTAGAAAGGATCCCCATATAGTTTATGGACATGTATGTCCCTAGATTAACAATAATGATTACATCCTTAGTTGTAGATAGATGCATTGTTGAAGTCCTACTTTCGTCCAATTCAAAAATATTACATTACCATAGAAGTAATGGGAAATCTATTTTGAAAACATTCATGATTATCACTATATCCATGAATCTCAACTCTTTCATGATGTTCAAAAAACCATCCTGAATCACATTCCTTTCAAGAAGCTCAAATAGCCTTCATGAAGAACCTTCTTTTCAAGAAGGTCTAATTCTTTTGTAAAGGTCACATATCCTTTGTGAATTTTATAAATTTTAATCATTTTTCATAGCCTTTCTGAACTTTATCTCTCTTCAATCATTTTCCCCAGAACACCCTTTGTAAATCACCTTTATTAATTCAAAGCCTATATATTTTTATTAAGTCTTCAACTACATTTTTTAAAATATTATAGGCCTATTTATAGGTATTTAATCCCATTACAGAAGATTTTATACATTTTATCACATTTCTATGAAGCTCTCCAATCTCACTCGTGATTCTCTATTTTTTCATAAAGCACCATGAAAATTTAACATTCGTGAAGCTTCTTGTAGTCACATAGATTAATGTCAACCCATCATGTGTTTATAATGTTCATTCATGATGATATACACATTTACAAAAAAACCATCACAAAACACAGTCCTTGTAAAAATCATGCCTTTGCTATATTTTAATTTAGGCAATCTTGTAAATAAAACTTTCGCAATGCTAGCCATCATCCAAATTTTGGACCCCAAAAATTTATAAAACAATGGGAAACGATGACGCCTTTTATATGAAAATTTTTATACCACTTCCAAGGTATCCATTGATTTTTTATGGATCTCATTCAACATAATGTGTCAAAAATATATTTGAAACTCCAAAATATTCATTGGAACCCCACTTTTTCAACAAACACAATCAACCCGAAAAATTGAAATTTTACCATCAGGTATTTTTTACGAACAATAAAGAATATTATTTTAAAGGATGTGAAAGAACCATTATTTAAAAAATATTTTAGAACATGGAAACATTGATTAAAATAAAAATATTTAAGTGTCAATCCATGTTTTGGAGGATGGTATAACCAAATGGTAATGTGAACATTATTCCTTGTTATAGTGGAAATTTTATGAAACATGAGCTCTATGGAAAATGATCATTAGGTTAAATAAAATTCATGTATGAAATTCACTAGGTGTTTAACCACATAATTTTTTTGGAATTCGATTTATCCAACTATGGAATGTGAACCTTATAAAATTAAGAAAAATTAATAGCATAAATTTATAAGTGTTTTACCTTTAATAAATATGGTACTTAGATATCTTATATTTTTATAGTGAGTTGGGTAATGGTGTGAAGTTATAAAGAAAGAGAATGAATTTTGAGAACCTAGAGTTGGGTGTTGGTATTATAGATTCATTGTTACCTTCATGGGTAACATATAAGAATCCATTACCAAATTCGGTGAGATGTCCTAGTTGTATCATGTAGGGGTAGATACCCTACTTTGTAATGTTTGGTCATGTTAATCATTACCATGTGATTTTGTGTTTATGATTTAGAACCCATGGTGATTTTGCCTTGTGTTTCTGCAGGTTTTTAAAGGATAGATCATTTTTATGTGTGACTCTTAAAATTATGTACATGTTCTGAGTACACAACTATTTATAGGTGAGAATTTTTTGTTTGTAATTGATTCTCCAAATGATGGGTGGTTATACACTTTCCATTGATACATGATAGTTCATTGAATTATTTTTTGAGGGAATGTTGAATTCTATTTGTTAGTGAAACATTACATTCTAGGATCATGTTTTTTTCTTGGTTACGCACATGATCCTATGAAATTGACACTCAACTAATGGGTGGATGAGTTAGGTTCTCTGGATTAGTCATAGAAGAGTGTGTGACCCTTGAGTCTTTGACATTATAAAATAAAAGAGTGAGAACCCATTTATATATGACATTAAATTGATGATTATGAATAGGATCATAGTATATTATGTGCGACAATGTGGGTATTATAGGCAACATAATGACACATACTATTTTAGTTGTAAAATTACTTGGGTTGTTGGTATTTGGCATCATTGTTGGAGGTAGTGGATAGATGCAGTTGAGTTATTAACCCTATTGAGTTTTTAGTAGACTTCTAGCTTCCTAGTGAGAGTTGGGGTAGACACATTTATATTTCAGAAGGATTTAATTGGTAATCGGTTGTCATTAAGACCTTGTAAAAAGTAAACTGCCTAATTTGTAAGCATTTTGATGGTTCTATCAGTTAAGTATGATTGAGATGAACATGAACTTGGTTAGTGGTATAAACATGCAGTCTTGTTTAGGATATGTTGTGACTTATAAAAGAACGAGTCATGTCATGTGATGCGTTGGTATATGAGTATGCACCCATTTAGTTTTGGGTGATCATGGAAGTATATGATGGTGAACATGATGATTTCTAATTTTTTATTTATTGTTTTTATGTGTGAGGAAAGGTATAATTTCCATGAGGAGAACATATGCATTGGATGTATTAGAAAATAAAATACCCTCAATTAATAGTGGAAATAGTTGTTTGGATTATGCTTTAGTGACTTGGCCAATCTAGAGGATCTAGTCTGATCAGGTTTTATTAGGATGGTTAGTGTGTCCCATGAGGAGAAACAAAGTGTTGTATGGGAAGGACCCATTGGGGGTAAGTTCTTGAGGAGGATCATGCAGAAATATTGATTTTTAAGATCCCTCCATATAATAATAGAGGGCATGAACCTCATTTAAAATTTTTTTTAGTGGTAACAGAGGATGGTGTTCCATGAGTTGGATTTTTATAGTGTTTGATGGTTGGAATTGATCTCACATGTTTATAGTATATTCAGACATGACTATTAGGTTTAGTGATGTATAATATGTGGGTATTTGTGATTAGGGTGTTGAAAAAATGTGTAGACTAATAAGAAATTCTCATAGTGTATAATTCCATATTTTCCATGGGAATGTGACCCTCGTGCTTGTAGGGTTGGTGATGTGAAATACTAGTTCATGGAATATAGATACCCATACTTTTCATTCATAAATATTACATATTAATTGATGAATATTCATAATATAACATAATGATCCACACCTGAATCATTTAGGTCTAATTAATTTGAAAACGATACATAAAAAACTAGTTCATAAGAGATTTATATCATCTCCCATTGAGTTCATCATAATTAGAACTATTCTTAGAAATATGATTTATAATACCTTTCTTCATAACTTGGGAAAGGAAACATAAAAAATGGTGAGATAAGATAATCAATAGGTGTAAAAAAGGTTGATATCAACATATAATGAGAATAAAGGTATGAAAACATGATAATAACATTTGAAAACCATACACAACATATAATAGATCATAAAATTTAGTCATGACATAAATCTCAAAAGTTTATGAGGCATGCATCATAATGAAATAAAGAAAAAAAATATGAGAACAAAACCACGATAGTATACACATATTTTTGAAAAAAAATAATAGAAACCCATTTCCATTGTAGTAATGGATCATTTTGAAAACAATAATAGTTCTATGGTTTTTCTCCCCATACCATCATAGTAGTCAAAGTTCACTCCAAAGTCAATAATAGTGGAAAATTCCTTTACTGATCATGGTTTAATCATTATTCTAGACATATTTATCACATGAGATATCAATAATTACCCTATGAATTTGGGGGAGATATAGATCTTGTTCATCACATAATAAAACTAAAACAAACATGTTATATAAGATCATAAAAATTCATTATATCATAACCCATGAAAAGAAATGGGTATTATAAAAATTCCATCATAATAAAACCTATGGAAAAGAAACAGGTTTCATAATCATTTCATCATTTCATATTAGCATGACCCATATAAAAAATAAATGTTTTACAAAATCATTTTATCATGGTATATCCCATGAAAATATACCAAATATTAAAGAAATCTTTAATTTTGTAAGTGTTTAAAACATTGAATGGTAATGATTCTAGAAGATGTCATTCATGTCAACTACTTTAAAACAAATATTCCTAATTAATTTTTGTTAAAAAATAAAAATATATTTTTCTAGAGAAAACATTAAGATAACTTTAAAAATATTTTTTAAATACAATCATGGAAAGTAATGTATTTGAACCATGATAGATTAACATGAAGAAAATTTGAAATCAATTTTTTTGAAAATTTTATATTGAATTAAAAGGGTGTTCAAATGAAAAGATAAATATTGTTAGATTTATTTAAAGACATTATTTCTAAATCTTGAATATATAAAGAGAGGAAAATGAAACAAAAAAATTAATTTCATAAAAAAAACTAAGTATAAAACCCTCACCACATTGGTAAATTTTGGATCAAAATACCCATGGTAGAATTACATTAAATTATAAATTAATTATCATGGGAATAAATAAATTCATGATATAACATGGTAAATGGGATGTATATACTATTTAAAAAATAAGATATTTTCACAACATAACGCATGTCTCGAAGAAGAAAAAATGAGAAAAAATCACTTAGCTTAAGTATAAACTTTATTTGTACAAATTAAAACCTCAATTATAATAAATATAAGTTTATTATACATAAATTATATTACCAGAATCATATTTATCATATGTTGTTTGATTTTTATCTGACCTTTTGTTACCCATTTGTTAAAAATTCCCTGTTAAAATCAGAATTAGGTAATAGGTGTTTCATTTTTCATGTATGTTTTGGTTCGGTATTCTCAATCCTTTTACTTTTATAATGGTTCCATAATTTAAATAATGATAAAAAATATAAATATCATATATATTCATGAAATATGTATTTTCATTAATCCATTAAACTTAGAAATACAAAATTAATTACACTATTCCGAGTGATGGTTTATTGTACAAACACATAATCATTGTTACCATTTTATTGAAAAAAGAAAACAATGAATGGTTAATAATGTATTACATTTAAAAAAAATTAATTTCATATATATCATATTTATTCATTAAATTTTTCTTTTTTTTCCTTCTATAAACAATTTCTGAAAAACGAATGACACCTCTTTGTGATGTGGTAGTGTGTCGTACACACGAACGATGTTAACATATCCTCCATTGAATAGAAATTAAGAACATATATATGACATAATTATTAAAAAAATATACGCATGTTAAACAATTCATATATATATATATATATTAATTTAATATATCTTTATTACCATACAAATAAAATATAAATGAAAAACACATCATATGAGTTTATGAGACGATAGTCCATCATACATAATTACGATGTTATTATATTCTAATGGATTGGGAGGTGACAAGTTATATGTGGAAATATAAATTCATATGTATAAAAATATCATAAATATTTTAAATAAAATTTAAATAAATCATTATATCCTCATGTGATAGGTGGTGATGTAAAATTGTAGAGACCCGAAGCTTGATGTACAGAGACATTATATTACTTTTTTGGAATAATTAATACATAACAAAAACAGACACCAAAGGACCATAATAGTTGAGTGTCTTTGGAAACTCAGATCGTAATCTTCTAATCATGGTGAAAGAACTTCAACATCTCCCATAAAGATCTTCCCCTTTTTGTTTTCTTACATAATACCTTTCTTTAAATCCTAGGGAAAATAAAACATATAAAGTGTAAGCTCAAATTCTCAGTAAGGGTAAGCATGGATAAAATAAAACAAATCATATACATTTCAACTTAAAAACATGAACATAATGTTTAAACATCAAAATCTTGGGCAATGACATAAAACATGGTAGTAAATAAGGCATAGATCATAAAGAAATAGTATTCATGATAAAATGTCATGGGAATAAAACATGTGATTGTGTAAACCATTAAGCACATGATATTATTTCCATAGTAGCCAAGACATTACTGCCATGACCATCTTTGTGGAAAAAGTCCATTTCTGAATCGAGTTCACTCCTCATTCCAGTCCTGTATTGCTGAACTGGATTAACTTAGCATTCCATCCATGTCTATCTCATGAAATATGAATCTTTACCCAATTCATTGGAGGGAGATATAGGTCCCAACCATCTCATAATGAAATCATTCTTTCGTGTTCCACAAAATCATAAATCATACATCATATCATAACCCATGTAATAGAATTGGATTCTTTAACATCAGGCCATCATAACATAATCCATATAAAAAAATGGATTTCATTTCATCATAAGAATAATAAAAGCATGTAAATAATGGATAAATTATACTTGAAACATAAACATATTAAATAATGTCATTTTAGATCGAAATTGTTTTTGATAAAACACTTGAAATTAATTCTTGAGGAAAACATCCTTTCTTCTTCAAAACCATTTTATTTTCACAAAATGCCATTAAATCGTAAAAGAAAAGGGTATTTTTGAAAATAATCATGCAATATTGTAGAGTAAGCTTCATGAAAATGAGGCTTTAAGAAACAATAAAAATCAGTTCATACCGTATAAGTTATAAAAAACATTCTTCTCGTACTTTTGCCAAAAAAAATAAAAAAGTACCACGTATGGTAAACAAAATAATGATTTATTCCATAACATGTGGTAAAATTCAAAAATGGGTAAAAAGGATTTTAAACATACATGAAAACACATTTATAAAACATGGATATGGATGATAACAATAACCCTAGTAAATACTTACGAATAAACAATCTCAGATAAAAACGAGATTGGAAAAGATATCCCTTACCTTATATTTAATATGATTCGTATGTATCGCAACCTCCGGTATAATGATTTAAATAATGTCATTTACTTATTACAAAATCATATTCATTGTTATGATATCATATATAGTTTACTTATGACTATATATTACCTATTCTTTTGTAAATTCGATGTAAAAGCAGCGATTTGGGTAAAATCGTTTCATTTATTATACATGTTTCGACTTCCTGTTCTTGATATTTTACTTATATCCTGATTTAATTAATTCCATAATTTAAAACATTATTTATATACATTATATATTCATCATATACATAAATATATATGATAGATTGATAAATGGAATGAAATACACCATTCATGGGGACGGTAGGTTTTACGTACGCATGAACGCTGTTTTCGTTTCCTTATTGAATTGAATAAAATTAAGTAGAGGACATAAATATATATATAAATAAATCCATTATCATTATTATGTCATATATTTCATTTTTATTCATTATATATACTTTATAATCATTCATGAATGGTTAACATGGAGAATGAATCCCATCGCGTCTTGGAGACGGTAGTCCGTACGTACGCACGAGTGATGATATCATTCTCAGGATCGTGGAATTGTATTTAAGTGTATGTATAATATTTCATAATCAATATCACTTTACAATAATAATATATAGTTATTTATTTACACCATTATACACATCCAAGTAAGTTGGTGGTCGAAAATAGATTACACCACGGCGTGGAGACGGTATTACGTACGTACGCATGCGCGGTGATTTGGTTTTCCATAGGATGTATAGAAGGTGAAATAGGGTTGTTTCATATTTATAATAACATATCAGAATATAATTAATACGGTTTTTATTACTTTATAATTATACAACTAAAGAAGAAGAAGTAGAAGAAGAAATAAACTTGAGAGAATTGGAAGAAGAGATTACCTCTTCTTCGACGCACCTCCTTTAAGCTTCCTCTTAAAGAAGTAGAGTTGGTCTTTTGAGAAGAAAATAACCTCCATAATGTTTATAGGGAAGTTTAGAATAGAAATGGGAAGTGGTTGGAGGAGCCTAAATGCTCAAAAGGGTGTGAAGAGAAGAGGGAAGGGGTGCCCTTTTTATAAGGGAGGAGAGGGGCACCTTTGGAAGAGCTAATAATATTAATTTATTATAAAATCATATTCGGTTTTTAATAGCTCCAGACTGATTTATTTATAAGATAAGGTTGGGATGGGTCTAAATAATCTCAACCAATTTGTTTTAGACATGTTTAGGTTACTATTTTATCATTATCATTTAGATTTTACTCTAAGTTAAATAATTTAACTTTTACCATGTCTTTTTGTTTTCTTACTCTATATGGTTAATAAACTTAATATAACAATCAAAAAGAACCCCAAGTGGATAATTATAAATATATATATCCCTATATAAGTCATTTTTCCAAACCTTATATTTTTTGGAATAAAATAATAGTTAATAATATAATATATTTTTTAAAAACTATTTTATGTCAATTTTGACACTATTTGGTACTTTATTTTTGTGAAACTCATAACAGCATGATTAGTTCCAAAAAAGTTAATTAAATCAATACTAACATGTCATATTAACCTATAAAATTATTTTAATTCATAAAAAGTCTAAAATTACATTTATTTGGGTATTTATAACATCAATTATGTTAATATTTCATTAATATGGTAATTACTACTTCATCATTGTGTCATAAATAAATTAAATTATTTAATTTATAAAAATTTTAAATAAAATACCATTATGTAGGAAATAATTTTAGCTTTTTAATTAATATTTATAGTCGAATTTATCTTATTTATAACCCGATATTAAAAATAATTTCATTATTAAACTTTGATTTTAACTATTTTAACCCTTCTTTAAAAAAATTAATAATAAATGTCCTAATCTAATCCAAGTGGACCTAAATGGTCATATTTTATTTCTAAGGTTCTTTTTTGTCGAATTACACTTATCCAATAGAATTAGGTCATGTGTTAGGGTAATAATAATATCATTTTTACCCTTAATTACCCTATTTACTTTTAACCGTGGTAAATAAATGTAAAAAGTTACTATTCACCAAAAAATATTTTCATCTCATTGAATAAAATTTTTGTCCTTGATATTAACTGTTTCTCTTAGATTTTTGAAATTCCACTCACAGAAGCGGTAAAATAAATTTTTATGTATGTTTGCAAAAAGCTCCTAGGAGGTAGGTAAAAGACGGTGAAAAGTTCAATAAAATTTGTATATATCGAAAATTATTATAAAATTAATCCAATGAATTACATTGAACATATATAGGTATTATGTATCAATTTATACCTAAAATAAATTTAAATAAAATAAATAATTATTTAAATAAAAAGTCTGCTTTTAAATAGTAACATAGTGTTTTCACTATTCATCAAAAATTGAAAGTTTTTAGAAAAATACCAAAAATTCACCCTAGGCTAATTTTGATATTCAGAATCAAAAAATGAAGTCCATTTTGAATGCTAAAATTTATAAAATTTCAAAAAGTGGGTATTACTTTTCATAACGGGTAGTTCATAATAATATTATAAAAATATCTCATTTAGTGAAACTTGGTATTGCGTACTACACACACTATCGAAGAAGGTGTGGATTGAGTGTAATGCAATCCAAGTCAAGGATGCGTGTAGTGAAATCTCTATTTGGTGTTGCGTATAAAAGAATCAAAACTTATTTCATTTAAACGTTAAACCGAATTTATACATAATGTTTTTTAGAATAATTTCCACAAAACGAACACGAAATTGTGTATAACATGAGCCAAGAATAGTGTTGCATATACTGCAAGCTAATACAGTGTTTCGTATAGTACAAGATAAAATTGGTGTACTGTATAATAGAAGTAATCAATGAAATTAAAAGAATATTTTTCATAAAATCTTGGGGTGTTACATTCTACCCCCCTTAAAATGAATTTCGCCCTCAAAATTCGTCGGGGTTATAAATGGTTTACTACTTGAAAGTTTCTTTAATAGAAACCCACATCGTAAAAAGGAATACCAAAACTTGACTTTAAAAACTAAAGTATGAAGCATAACGGTTACCCAAATTAACTAATCACTGGGTTTCCACATAGGAGAACATAAGTGAAAATATGGATATGGAAGAGAAATATAACGATAAACTTCTGATAAATATTGGTAGAGGACATGGCTATGAAATATCCAACAATCACAAAGCCATAAATTTGTGATGATCTAAGGTACCATCCGTTTCATCAGATATGAGAGCAGTATGACAACATTTTTTGTTTTCAAGATCATTTCCCTAAAGTTGAATAATTTGAATTAGAATAAATAAATACTTTATTTCGGTATCATCTCACCGTTGCTCGTGCCTCGAACAATTTCCACTTCATCTCTTAAAGAAATGAAGTTGAATTTGTCTTCTGTGATGTGTTAGCAGATTATGCGATTGAATGGTAGGTCAGTCCATCTATTTTTATCGCAAAAAGATTAGCACAATTTATTAAATATACCTATGCTGAGATTAATCGTATATGGTTGGTAAAATGGACTTATACTTTAGCTATCATTGTGCTTAATAAAATAAAACTAGTTTCTAATTACCAGGGACTTCCTGTAGGCTAGTGATAGGCAATAAAAGCCTGTCGCACATTGGTTGTGGGTTCGATTCCCGCATCCTTGTCCGATGCAATGGGTTCTTTCCCATCCAACTGGTCATCCTTTTTCTAAAACTATACTGTTATAACATTCAAAAGATAATATCGAAAAAAAGATATATCCTTAAATAATACTATCATATGTTCAACATAATCCATTCCAATCTTTAGGCTTATCCAAAATACATCTGTCCAATCTCATAGTATAATGAAAACGATTACTTAAAAGGTCACATAACAAGCACGTGAATACCATAATTTATCCCACATATATCATACTATATATCATTTTGGTCACATTCCACACATGTGAATACCTTAATCTTGTATTCTTTTGAAAAATGAATACCCATTGAATCTTAGTGAAAACATGAATGTTGTCAAAAGTTAACGCTTTCCACATACCAAAGTCCAAAAATTCTATATACACAAACCATGATATAAATTTTTCCTTATATCAGTCATGAGCTCATGAATACTGTCAAACATTTCATTTTCTCTTTATCCCTTCATTATGCACATATCATCTTCTTTCCAAAAATATCTCAATCACATTCCATGGTTACCAGTACCATAAAATTATTGAAAACCACAGTAGACCAATACATTAATATTATAATATTCCACAATACTATATACAACATTATTTTGGAATCCCATTACATAAAAACTTAATCATTCAACCACATCATTGTCATATTCAACATGGCCAATAGTCATCGCATGTGACTTCCCTTTGTCCTTTGCCTTAAGTGGTTGCTCATGTCGATCATCATTAACCCTTGGATTAGGGAATTGATTAGCATAATTCCCCATTTCATTGCACTTGAATCATTGAAGTTTTGATGGTGCGTTCTTTGCAGTCTTTTCTTTATTCACATCATTAGTAAACCTTTTTCCATTACTTCGACACTCAACTGATCGATGTCCTTCTTTTCCACACTTAAAATATTTTATAGTCCCTTTAAGAAAATATCCATCATGCTTCTTTCCACACATTGATTATAAAGAAACATTCATCTTCTTTTCACCATTGTTCTGATATTTCTCCTTGAACTCCATCTTTTGTTTCTTGTCCAAACCATGAGATGGATACGTAACACCAACTTCCGTTTCTACCTTGATAGCATAACGCACAATTTCTTCATAGCTACTGAAGTCTCTTATAGCTAATTCCCTTCGAAGACTTGGTTTTAAGCCACTGAAGAATCGATCAAATTTACTTTCAGGCTAGATGATAAAGCTAGATGCATACCTTGCAAGCCTTGTAAAATTCGCTTCGTATATACAAACAGATTCATCATCCTTTTTATTAAGCTCAAGGAAATACTTTTCCATCTTTGTTCGAACAATATGAGGGATGTACTTATTGAAAAATAATTTATTGAACTCATCCCATTCCATGGATTAAATTTCATCTCGGGGCCTGGTATTCTTAATTAGATTCCACCATTGATCTGCTTCACCTTCTAAATGGTAAATAACAAGAATGACTTTTTAATATTCTGAAGAGCGAAGTATGGAAAATATCATTTCAATGGTACTAATCAATTGTTCAGCAATAAGTGTATCGGAAGACCCACTAAAATAAGGTGGACGTTGCCTCATGAAGGACTCAATAGAATTATGTTCCCTTCTGTGCTCATTTGGAAGTCCAGAATGATTCATAGCTTGTGTAAGTATAGCAATAAGATTTTTCACTCCATCTCCCATAACATTGGATTTTTCAAGAGGACAATCATTGAATTTTCCATTACATTGATCAACACGGTTCCTTTGGGTTCCATCCATCGTCTAAAACCCAAAAAGAATAGTGTGAGAGGAAAAAATCATGCTAGGGAAAACAACATAATAAAGGGGGAGTGCCTTCGATATCTAACATCTTAGGTTTAATTCTAATATTGTTTCTATAATTCTAGAGCTATAACCTATACATATACTTAACCTTAGGGACATCCCTAATCATACCTTAGAAATATCTCTAGTGATTTCACTAAAGGTTTTGCATCCTAGTTTCCAAATGTTAACTAAACCTTTCCTATGATACCAACTATAGAGACCCGAAGCTTGATGTACATAGACATTACATTACTTTTGTGGAATACATAATATATAACAAAAACAGACACCAAAGGACCATAATAGTTTAGTGTCTTTGGAAACTTGGAACGTAATCTTCTAATCATGGTGAAAGATCCTCAACATCTCCCATAAAGATATTCCTCTTTTGGTTTTCTTACCTAAAACGTTTCTTTAAATCCTGGGGAAAATAAAACATATAAAGGGTGAGCTCAAATTATTAGTAAGGGTAAGCATAGATAAAATAAATCAAATCATATCCATTTGAACTTAAAAACATGAACATAATGTCTAAAAATCAAAATCTGGGCAATAACATAAAATATGGCAGTACATAAGGCATAGATCATAAAGAAACATTAATCATGATAAAATATCATGGGAATGAAACATGTTATTATGGAAACCATTAATCACATGATATGATTTCCATAGTATCCAAGGCATTGCTTCCAAGACCATCTTTGTGGACAAAGTCCCTTTCTGAATCGAGTTCACTCCTCGTTCCAGTCCTGTATTACTGAATCGGATTAACTAACAATTCTAGCCATGTCTATATCATGAGATATAAATCTTTACCCAATGAATTTTAGTGAGATATAGGTCCCACCCATCTCATTATGAAATCATTCTTTCATGTTCCACAAAATCATAAATCATACATCATAGCACAAACCATGTAATAAAATGGAATTCTTAAACATCAGGCCATCATAACATAATGCATATAAACAAAATGGAGATCATTTAATCATAAGAAGAATCAAACCATGTAAATATTGGATACATTATACTTGAAACATAAACATATTAAATAATGTTCTTTTAGATGGAAAATATTTTTGATAAAACACTTGAAATGAATTCTTGAGGAAAACATCGTTTCTTCTTCAAAATCATTTTCTTTTCACTAAATGCCATTAAATCATAAAAGAAAATGATTTTTTTGAAAATAATCATCCAATATTGTAGATTAATATTCATGAAAATGAGGCGTTATGAAACAATAAAAATCAGTTCATTCCGTATAAGTTATAAAATAACATTCTTCTCGTACTTTTGCCGGAAAAGTCAAAAAGTACCTCGTATTGTAAACAAAAGAATGATTTCTTCCATAACATGTGGTAAAAGTAAAAAATGGGTAAAAATTATTTTAAACATACATGAAAAAACTTTTATAAAACATGGATATGGATGATAACAATAACCCCAGTAAATACTTACGAACAAACAATCTCGGATAAAAACGAGATTAGAAAATATATCCCTTACCTTATGTCTGATATGCTTTGTATGTATCCAAAAATCCTTTATAATGATTTAAATAATGTCATTAAATTATTACAGAATCATATTCATTGTTATTATATCATATATAGTTTACTTATTACTTTATATTACCCATTATTTTTTAAATTCGATGTAAAAGCAGCGATTTGGGAAAAATCGTTTCATTTATTATACGTGTTTCGACTTGTTATTCTTGATATTATTACTTATATCCTGATTTAATTAATTCCATAATGTAAAAAATGATTTATATACAATATATATTCAGCATATACATATATATATATGATATATCGATAAATGGAATGAAATACACCGTTCATGGAGACGGTAGGCCGTATGTACACATGAACGTCGTTTTCGTTTCCTTATTGAATTGAATGGAATTAAGTAGATGACATAAATATATATATACATAAATCAAGTATTTTTATTATTTCATATATTTCATTTTTATTCATTATATATACTTTATAATCATTTATGAATGGTTAACAAGGAGAATTAATCCCATCACGCCGTGGAGACGGTAGTCCATACGTATCCCCGAACGACGATATCATTTTCAGGATCGTGGAATTGTATTGAAGTGTATGTATAATATTTTAGAATAAATATCACTTTACAATAATAATATATGGTTATTTTTTTACACCATTATACCCATCCAAGTAAGGTGGTGGTCAAAAACAGATTACACCACAGCGTGGAGACAGTATTACGTACGTACGCACGCGTGGTGATTTCGTTTTCCGTAGGATGGATAGAAGGTGAAATAGGGTTGTTTTATATTTATAATAACATATCATTATATAATTAATACTGGTGTTATTACATTATATTGACACAACTAAATAAGAATAAGTAGAAGAAGAAAGAAACTTGAGAGAATCGGAAGAAGAGATTACCAATTCTTCGACGCACCTCCTTTAAGATACATCTTAAGGAAGTATAGTTGGTACTTTGAGAAGACCAGAACCTCCAGAATTTTTCTAGGGAAGTTGAGAAGAGAAATGGTCAGGTTTTGGACGACCTTAAATTCTCAAAAGGGTGTGAAGAGAAGAGGCAAGGGGTACCCTTTTTTTAAGGGAGGAGAGGGTCACCTTTGAAAATAATAATAATATTATTTTATTATAAAGTCATATTCGGTTTTTAATAGCTCCAAACTGATTTATTTTGAATATAAGGTGGGGATGGGTCTAAATACACTCAACCAATATGTTTTAGAAAAGTTTAGGTTACTATTTTATCCTTATCATTTAGATTTAACTCTAAGTTAAATAATTTAACTTTTACCGTGTCTTTTTGTTTTCTTACAATATATTGTTAATAAACTTACAATAACAATCTGAAAGAACCCAAAGTGGTTAATTATTATTATATATATACTTATCTAGGTAATGTTTCCAAACCATAGGTTTTTAGGAATAAAATAACAGTTAATAATATAATATTTGTTTTAAAAACTATTTTATGACAATTTTGACACTATTTGGTACTTGATTTTTTTGAAACTCATAACAGCATGATTAGTTATAAAAACGTTAGTTAAATAAATACTAACATGTCATATTAACCTATAAAATTAGTGTAATTCATAAAAAGTCTAAAATTACATTTATTTGGGTATTTATAACATCAAATATGATAATATTTCATTAATATGGTAATTACTACATCATCATTGTGTCATAAATAAATTAAATTATTTAATGTCTAAAAAATATAAATAAAATACCATTATGTAGGAAATCGTTTTATATTTCTAATTAATATTTATAGTTGAATATATCTTCTGTATAACCCTATATTAAAAATTATTTAGTTTTTAAACTTTGATTTTAACTATTTTAACCCTTCTTTAAATAAATTAATAATAAATGTCCTAATCTAATCCAAGTGGACCTAAATGGTAATATTTTATTCCTAAGGTTTTTTTTGGTAGAATTAAACTTATCCAATATAATTAGGACTTGTTTTAGGGTAATATTAATATCATTTTTACCCTTAATTGCCATATTTATTGAATTTGTTGATTAGATATTAAAATTTTATTTTTATTTGTTTTTGGTGGTGTTTGTGGATAAGTTATCAGTTTATTCATGTACCTTGGATGAGCATGATAAACACTTAGAGAGATTGTTTGGTATCTTTCAACATCATCCAATATATTTCAAACATTCTATGTATGAATTGTTTATATAAGATGTAAAATTTCATGGCCCTGGTATCTCTAGAAAATGTGTTTCTATGGATCTAGAAAATATAAATGATTTGATCTCCTAGAACCTTTCAAAGAATGAATTTGAGATACACATTTTCCTTATCTTGGATGGTTATTACCGACACTTTGTTCATAAACATTAATGACTAGTTTCACCAATGACTGATTTGACAAAGAAAAATGATCCATCATAATAGAATGATGAATGTTATAAGTATTTTAAAGTGTTTAATGTTTACATTAAATTATCACCAATCATAATATTTCAAGAATTAGGTCAAGGATATGTAGTTTATTTTGATTATTCGGGATAAACGTTGGGGTGCGTTCTCAGACAAAGAGATAATATTGTTGTTTATAGCTCATGGAAGATATAGTTTCATGGTGAATAACTACCCAAAATATGATTTTGAATTATCTACTATTGTGGAGGATATGTGGATTTGGATTCATTTCCTATTTGGTGAGAATTTTTTGGTTTTTATAGATAATAAGAGCTCGATACACATTTTCTGAAAAAGAGATTTGAACCTAAAACAATACGTGTTTATTAAGTATCACCAATTATATGACATTGAATAAATTTTATACACTAGATAAATGATATTCAGTGGCATAGACATTAATCACTAATTCATGTAGTTATATTGATAAAGAGGCATCAGATCAGTGGAAGTTGGCTTCGGTTATAACTGACAAGAACATAGATTGTGAAGACAAAGACAATGTTGTAGTTTTTTAATGGTTTCATTTATTCTTGATTTGGTTGAAATGGTTAAAGAGGCACAAAAATATGATTATGAATTTTTTTGATGTGCTCAAAACTCAATAGTGGGGGCATTAAGAGATGCAATATGGATTAGAGTTCATTTTTTTGGTTTCAAGATAAAATGACCATACCTTTGGCTTACTAGGAACAATTTTTTCAGGCTTACCACCATTTGAGATGGGATATTCATCATTTTATACAAAAGATGTATAAGGTATAGAATGAAAATGTTTTTTGGGTTGGAATGAAAATATAATTGGATGAGTTTTTAATGATATGCCTCACCTGTTAGCTGCTTAAGGTAGTGAACCAGTGACCGACAATAATGATTCAGTTTTTTCCTATTCATGTTCAGAAATGGGAGAAGATTGGTGTGGATGTTTTAACAAGTGTACCTAGAACAGTGTCGAATCATGATTCTATATGGATAATATTGGATCATCTCACCATGTTGGACCATTTCATCCCTATTCACGAGTCTCATACTGTATAGTATTTTTCAAAAATCTATATTTGATAATTTGTAAAAAGGCTTGGTGTACTAATTTTGAAAGCATTAGAAAAAGAACCGAGGTTTAAGTCTATTTTATGGATGTTTTATATAAATACTTGGGGAATTGGTTGAATATGTGAACAAAATATATTCCTCAAATGGATAGAAAATCATAATGGAAATAAAAAGTGATTGAAGGAATGCCTCGGGATTATGTAATGGATTTTTATGGCTCACAAGAAGAGCACATACCATTAGTTGAGTAATCGTATAGAAACTGTTATCAGATCGTGATAAATATGGATCCTTTTGAAGCATTGTATGGTAATCATAGTCAATATAAATATTTTTGGTTTGAATCATTTGATACATCACTGGTTGGACCAATCCTTGTGTAAGAGAAAATAGAGAAGATTCGGTTCATTCTGAAAATAACGGAGATAGCTCAGAGTCCACAAAAATAGTAAGCATATCATTGTCGTCTGTCATTGTCATAAAAGGTGAGTGGTTATATGTTCCTAATAATTTCTCAAAGGTTTGGGCATCATAATTTTGGGATGTAAGTAATGAAGTCTATTTGATACATAGGCCCTTTTTGATACTTGAAAAGGCCGGTGAGGTGGCATATCAGTTGGATTTTTGATGAAGGATGAGTTTAGTGCATAATGTGTTTCATGTATCTCAATTAAAGAGTTATCAACCTAACTTAGACCAAGTTATTAAATGGGATTATATTGACCTATATCATGATACTATGTTGGTTCATGTGATAGTGTGAATTTTGGATAGGCTAGAGAAAGTATTTCATTTGAAAATCATTGGTTTAGTTAAAGGATTATGGTAACAAGGTTGGATTCCAAAAAAACATAAGAGAATGAGAAGGAAATGGTCAAGAAATTGACCCAATAATTTCAGGAAAATTGTATTTTTCTAATTTCTTAGGATGAAAATACCAATGTTGTGGAGAATTTATCACCACTATTTTTAGTTAATTAACCATTTAGTTATGTATTTCAAGTATATATACTATTTAGGTTATTTTTCAGGATGTTTGGAGGAGTTTTAACATGTTTATGGGGATTTTTTTGGAGGTTCATTGTTTGGGAATTATTTGTAAAAACCATGAAACAAATCTATGGAAAATGTGAAGCTAAAATGTTGGGCATTGAGTAAGATCATGGTTAGCTGTATAGTATTCCCAAACTAAATGACCACCTAGAAGAAAACATTCAATGTTTGAAAGAGTGGTCTAGCATAGTTGGATCATGGATTTTATAATCATGAAATCAACCATATGAGGGGTGTTTGGGGATAGGGTCAAGTTCACAGTTAGTACATGGATTTCCAAACCATGTGTTTCAATCATGCACTGTTAAAAAAGATCCGTATTTTGTAGATCTAACTATTTACCCCCTTAATGATTTTTTCTGCTAAATATGACCCCAAATTGAATTTCACTCTCTCCAAAGGATATAGATACCATTTCTCTTGATATGGGATTGATCTGTGGGGAAATATAAGTGTGTTGGATGATCAAATCCCTTGGTATGTTTTCAAGCATAGTGGTTCTCTAGAGACTTTTTAATCTTTCCACTATTGGATTCAAGGGTATAATCTTATAGGGAATGATTCATGTTTTCTGATTTTATTCATGATTGGATATGGTTTTTTGATTATATTAAATCATATATAAGGTTTATTTTTTGAGTTTCAAGCCAAATTTTTGTAGTTGTTCATGATACTTTGTTTCCTCCACTATTTGAGAGATTGGAGAATTCACTCTTGATTCCTCTTGGGTAGAACATGAAGTATTTATTTTAAATTTATTGAATTTATTTTGTTTAATTATTAAATTACTGTTTGATTCTGGGTTAAAACCCTCTTTAGTTTTGTTTTTGTGTAAATTTTTAAATTAGACGGTTTTATAGGAAATTGTAACATCCTAATCTAACTAACCAGTAAATTTGTAGTTGAACTTGTCACCACATGGCCTCAAGAATGCCTCCTAATATGATAGAGGATGTTGATTGGAGAAATGGTCTATTGGTGGTGTGGTGTGGATATTATACCCTCATGGTATGTTTCGGATGATGGTATGTCAATTGTAAGTAAATATAAAACATTGGAAGTAATAATAAATGAAATAGAAAGTAGTGGAATAATAATATAATAACCTAGAAAAAATGGACCAATCCAATATATGACTAAAGTGTATACATGACTAGATGATTTTACAAGTATATTAAGACTAAAATACAATAGGCACATACATTATAATAAAATGAATAAAACAGATAAATTCCAGGAAGGTTATCTCAATGAAAATCGTCAGTACAAGCTCATTCATGTGCCCCTAATCTCCCATGTACAATGCACATGTCAAGCTATAAACCATATAATTGAGAATAAGAAGTTCTTATTGGGTACCCCAATGTAATAATGACTAGTGCAGGGAGTGGGATATACTCCATAGGACACCACCAAGGTTATCTAAAGCACAATCTAGTCTCTGATTATAAATTAAATTAGTGTTAAACTATGGTAAAAAAGAAGAAATAAATAAATAAATGATCATTATAAAATGTCTTCTTTGGTTCCTCATGGAAAACTGGATAATGATAACTTCTTAGTCCAAATAAAGAATGCCTTATAATTAGGTGAACCTATAGAAAAGTGATGTGATATAACCATGGGTGAATAAGATAATAATTAGCAAGAAATGATCGTTCCCACCCATGTGATTTGGTCTTGTAGACTAGTCCCTAAATAAAATATATTCATTGAAAATCTTAATATTGATTTTTTCATTTGGATTTATTAAGGGAATCTCTTGAATTTAATTAAACAGAATCCTAGGATGGTCTATGGGGAACCTTACAAAGGAACCCAATTATCACCCTAAGAGCATAATAATTTTCAAATCCCAAGGAGTATGTCCATTGAAACCATAAATAGAATTCCCAGTATCAATCTTGTAAAAAAAATAAAACATGTCACCTCCAAGCCCATACCCGTTATCTTATAAAGGGTTATGAGTGTCTCTCGTTTCATGGTGTGACGATCTTTCCTCCAAGCCCTTCCTTGATTTCTCCCTTGGGAATCAATGTCTCTCAAATGAATTTAAGAAACATGCATGGTGAGCTCATCCAAGATATATCATTTCTCTCTCCTATGGTATAAGGCCTCATCAAAACAAAATACCATCCTCTGCATTCCATAAAAAAGGAACCAAACTATCTCTTGATAAATAAACTACTATTTAACCATTTAATTATTAAACATCTTACAAGGAGGAGTTCTAAACCCATAAAAATTCCAATTATTCGACATGGGAAGCCATCTACATAACCATGAAAAATAATAAACATGTCACTAGAATATTACCATATACAGTTTCAAGAAATCTATTTTATTATGTGATCATTTCCATTACAAAATATTTAAATCCACTCAAAACATGTATTAGGGCTATGTGTACACACCCTAAAATAAAAATCATAAATACATTTGTTTTCAAAAGACCATTCTAATGATTATTCTAAATAATTTATCGATTTTATTTTCTAAATAAGGTAACAACTCTTAATGAGGTGGTTCGGTCACTAATAGATAACATAGGTTAGTGTTGTATTCTCAGACATTATAAATTTATAAATAGTTTCAATTTTGTAGATAGTTCATCTCATTAAAAGTTTTTGATTATAAAAAATGGATTAATTATGGGAATTTGAGGGGAACAACCTTGATAAATAATTAAACTCAAATAAAAAGACCGATAACAATGTTAATTTTTCATACAATGGTTACTAGTGAGAATACATTAGGCCCTATAATTTAAATATCTCATGTTAGAGGTGTCACATGGAAATACTATCATGAGGAACAAAATCACGCTTTATAAATCAATGAAACATTATAGTAAAATATATAGAACACATACCTCATACCATGGAAAAATTACACATCCAATATCGAGGCTTGATAAGGACCAGTTTTGGTGAAATGAAAAAAAATTGAAATCCCTATTAATAGGGAGAATTATACTTCACATGATAACATACATAAGAGGGAACTAAACAAAAAAGTATGTAGAGGAATGTTGAGATTTCCAAAAGGAATAAAATTTTCATTATTATTTAATAATGTACACATTAGTATTTTATGAATATCATAAATATATTTTGTGATACAAAGAAAACATATATATATTTTTTAAAAAAATATATGATTTCAATTAGAATACAATTTTATGGTAAATTTAATAACATTAAATAAAATTTATTTTCATGAAATATTCTTATAAAATACTATTTATTTAAATAAAAACTATAATATATATTTATATTGTCCGATGTAATTTTTTTGGGTCCATAAAGTTATTTTTGACACAAGAATTGTTATTTTTAAATAAATAATGATTCATTATTTTAAATAAAAATAATATATTTAAAAGTAATATCTTTTTTAAAATTAGAGTGTCAAAATTATATACTGGTGATTTTTTCATAATGATTGGAGATAGTGGAATTTTTTGGTAAAATTTAAACATGCTATAAAATATATGGTCATTATTATAACATCAAAATAACACAAAAGTGGTGTAATAAATGGTATAAAGGGGTCTATCAACCTAAAACGTTTTTCATTAAAACAGGTTACGTTAATGAGATAATATTATTTTTCAAAACCTATAATTATCTTTACACAACCAAATGGATATTTTTCATGACTCATCCTCGGGGCTCGTGCTGTGACTACCCCAAGCCCGCCTTCCATAGGCGAGGCGATGATCACTAGCACCAAGGCGTAAATCCAAATGAAAAGGGAAGACATTGCCTTTATATAGTAAACAAGCACAATAGTGTACCCAACACGAATAAGAACTAAGTAAATTGAATACAAAAAGTAAGTGGTGATAGAAAATGGGCCAGTATACAAACCCAAATGAAAGTACAGAACAATTGAAAGACTAATAAAACAATAGTAAAGTAAAGCAGCAACCACTGAGTCGTCCTCTGGAAATACCACCTGAAGGGTGGGTACATATAGTCTCCTCAGCACCTCGGGTCTGTTCGTCTGCTCTGAGTACATCTCACCAAGTGGTCTACCTCATGGTACCGTCCAGCTCTACCAGACTCAATCACGATCAGTGATGCTCGTCATCTACAACCAACTCAACGTAGTGCGGGCATTACCCATGTAGGGGTGAGTAAAACGATACTCAGTAGGGACCCCGAGACCCCCGAAGGTCTCCCAGAAACCACGAAGGATAAACCACAAAGAAATGATACAAAAAAAGTATCAACCAACTCTACTTATGCATATTCACATACATATACTTAAGTCATCAATCCCATATCATCTCCCACTCTCAACCCCAATTACAACCTAGTCCACACAGGAAAGAAGTCAATCACATCAATGATAATGATTGAAAGTCAAGACTCAGCCCACACAGGTATACATATTTCGTAAAGTGATAAAGATGATCAGATGTTGTCACTGATTCATATAATCTGTCAGACCCACATAGGATACTAGACCAGATAAGTTGTCGGACCCACGTATGATTCTAGTCCAGCTACTCTCTCAGACCCTCATAGGATACTAGAACAGAAGTCAAACCATCAGACCCACTGAGGATTCAAGTACGGAAGTCATCACTGTCAAAACCATGGAGGATTCCAGTACAGTTTTCGTCATCATCGAACCCACGGAGGATTCCAGTACATTTTCCATCATCTTCGAACCCACGGAGAATTCCATTACGGTAGACGTTGTAGTCGCAGCCAGCTCTAGGGTTTCCGCACACAGCACGCTCGATTTCGGGAGGGTCTACTCCTCGAGTCAAGGGTTCGATACATCAACTGTCACAAAGTCTATAGTTGATGTATCCCGAAGTTTTGTCTCATCAAAACGAACCCAATGCGACAGACATCACGTCAATTGGACACTCGGTATGAGAGTTATTAGCATTTTTGCTCCGGGGGCCCGGTTGAAAATATGCTCGTTCCAAACCCAGCCTTTTTCCAATGTTGTCTAGAACTCACATATATTAACGCAAAAGGACCTCCTCGTCACAAGGGTCCTAGTGCAGCAGACGGTGCGTCGATCGGACGCATGGTCGTGAAGATATTCACCTTTAAGTGAAAACGGGCATGGCCCGTTAAGCCCAGTGGGACTGCGGGTCGGGTCAACAAGATATTGGTGGGTCCGACCCGGAAGGGGGGTTGGACTGGCCCAACGAATTGGGCGGCTCGACCCTAAGGGCATGGCCCGACCCTAGGTGTGCGGCCCAGACCGATGCGGCGCGGCCCGATGAGGCGTGGTCCGGCCCGGCGCGACGCGACACGGTGAGGGGCGGCAGGCCCGGCGTGGCCTGGCGTGGCACGGCCCGGCCGGCCGCGGGTCAGCCTACTGGACGAGCGGTCCGAGGGGGGAGGGGAGGCCCCCCGACAGCCCAAACCGACGGCCCGCACGGTCAGGCCACGGTTCGTCCAGTGCAGTACCCTGGGTATCACGACCTTCCTCTGCCCAGCTGGTTCTTCCACCAAAGTGGCCCGCCCAGTGCGGGCCGTGGTTCTTCGTAGCGTAGCTCCGATGGACACCACGGTTCCTCCCTTTGGCCCGATCGGCTATAGCCGGGCAGTTCATCCCCGGTCGAGCGGGCCGTAGATACGGGCCGCGATTCTTCCGCACGCGGTCGGCACACGGCCGCCGCTTCCGATCGTCGCCACCTTCCTATCATGGTTTCCATCGAAAATCAAAGAGACTATGGAGGGTCGTCGGGCTGTGTGTGTTCAGCCCGTGCCCTCTGCGTTTGGTGGTAGCAGTTGCCCAAAAATAAACTATGATTTCCAACAAAGAACGGTGTATAAAATAATCACATCAAATGAACAAACCCCTACCTTGAATTAAGGTTCACGATAGTCGAGTGTTGTAGAGGTCGGCGTCGCGGGGAGATGACGTCTACTCATTGTCGTCGGGGAAGAAGGGTCGAGGATGGTGTGTCGTCGGTGCTCCTTGCGGGTGGCTCCTTCTCCTTTGGTTTGGCCGAAGATTGAAGGCGATGATTGACGTTCCTTGGAGGTTCTTCCTTGGGAGGATAGTGTTCTTCATTGAGAGAAGAACACTCTTCTCTCCTTCTCCAAAGCTCTCTCACAAATCCTCTCAACACAACGAATGCCCCAAAATAAAATAATAGCAAAGCTATTATTTTTATTCACACATGTAATTAAAAATTCAAACAACATAATTAATTAATTGAAGTGGTTGAATTCATTAATTAAAGTGTGTTGGAAAATATTTAAGAGAGAGAGAGGGAGGTGAAGATATATCTTAATTAATGGGGGGTTTTCATAATAAAATAAGGGGAGTTAATTGGGGAGTTGAGGGGAGGTGAAGATTTAGGGGTTCATATGGGAACCACCTCACAAATATCATCTCATGAGAGGTTATGTGGGTTTGGGCCCCACCAAAACCTCCCCCTTGTAGGATATAACTACCGGATATAAAATAAATTTTTTTTCCACAATTTAATTTATTTTATTCTAAATCCCAAAAATAAACATCCAACCCTCATAAAAGGAAACTACGGTAAAGGTCCCCTTAAGAAATTAACGGTGTTGTGAGTTCATCGGTGCCCTCAGATTTCGATTCCGAACACTGGTTCAAAATATAGAGAAACCCGCTCGTACGTTTACTGAACATACCAAAAAAACATCAGAAATTTATTCCAGGCACACCGGGCATGGGAATCAAGTTCCATCAGAATCCATAGACTCATAAAATTCAAAAGTATTTAAAAAAATCCTTGAAATCTCTGGGTCTTTACATTACTCCCACCTCAGGGCTTTACGTCCACATAAAGCTATAACACACACTAGGAAAACAAATGGTGGTACTCAGATTGCATCTGAGCCTCCCACTCTCATGTGCTCTTTTGGAGGTTCCCATACTGCCAGCGAATTTGCACTAGAGGTATCGACCGTTCACATAGGACTCACTCCTATCGATCCTCGATCTCCACTAAGACCTCCGTAAACATCACCCCATCATCGATGTCCTGCTCCTCGTGATCGATGATGTGGGTCGGGTCGTGCACATATCTCCTCAGCTGAGATACGTGGAAGATGTCATGCACCCAGTACAACTGAGGTGGAAGGTCCAGGTGGTAAGCTACCTCGCCTACTTTTCTAAGGACCTGGAAAGATCTGATGAAACCCAAAGATAACTTCCCACCCTGGCCAAATCACCGTAGACCTCGTCAAGGTGAGACCTGTAGGAAAACGTGGTCACGATCCTCGAACTCGAGTGGTCTAAGTCTCCTATCAGCATAGGAATTTTGTCTTCTCTATGCAGTCTTCATCCACTCCAGGATTATCTGAACCTTCTCCTTCGTAGCCTAAACCATCTCTGGTCCTACAAGTGGTGACTCCCCAGGGTCAGTCCAGCACAGAGGTGATCTCCAAGGTCGGTTGTACAGTGCCTCGTATGGATCCATCCCGATGGTGGAGTGGTAACTGTTGTTGCACGCAAACTCCACCAAGGGTAGGTGATCCTCCCAGGTATAACCAAAGTCAAGGACGCATGTACGAATCATGTCCCCGAGATTCTTAATGGTCCTCTCAGTTTGACCGTCCATCTGATGATGGAAAGCAGTTCTCATGAAAAGTTGTGTCCCAAAGGCCTCCTATAACCCCTTCCAAATCCAGGAAGTTAATCGAGCATCTCGATCAGAAATTATTTTCGATGGAACACCGAGAAGCCGTACTATCTCATGAATGTAGAGGCTTCCCAAGCTCTCTACTGATCCCTGCTCTCAGATCGATAGGAAGTGCACCGACTTGGTGAGTTGGTCTACGATCACCTAGATAGAGTAGTGAACTCTGGATGTACATGGAAGCCCCGTCATGAAATACATGGATATCCTATCCCACTTCCACTCTGGGACCTCTAAGGGTTGTACTAAGGTCAACGGTTCCTTGTGCTCCGCCTTCACATGCTAACAAGTGAGGCACCATGAAACTAACTCTGCTACAGCATTATTCATAACCAACCACCAGTTCTATCATTTGTGGTCCTGGTACATATTCGCCACTCTTGGATGTACCACTAGTGTGGAAGTGTGGAACTCCCTCAGCACCTCCTCCTGTAGTGAAACTGGTAACATAGTACGTCCCATGAATAGTATGACGTGCTCTCCTCCTTTATAAAATCCATCAGGTTCCTGCCCTGTGGATATCTGAGAATGTCATGTCTCATAGTCAACATCCCCACATTGTGCCTCTCTGACTTTCTTAAAGAGTTGAGGAGTGAATCTGAGTGACTGTAGAAATGCTGCTCCATCTCTATCCACAAAGGATACCAACAACGCGGCTAGCTGCTCTGTCACCTCTCATTGTAGTTGAATACCCGATCTTCTGCTGAGATCATCAACTACAAAGTTCCCCTTTCCAGGAGTATAGACTATCACAAAGTCATTATCCTGGAAGAAATAGATCCATTTCCACTATCTCAGGTTCAGGTCCTTTTGCGAGAATATTTTCCTGAGACTCTAGTGGTCAGGGTAGAAATTAAATCGCTCACCCATCAGATAGTGTCGCCACATCTTCAAGGCGAAGACCACTACTAATAACTCCAAGTCATGGGTGGTGTAGTTCTACTCGTGCTGTCTCAACTTCCATGAACCATACGTGATCACTGCTCAATCCTACATCAGGACACCCCTGATTCTAGTCCCGGATGCATCACGGTAAACTACGTACCCAATGCCCTCCTCTGACAACCTCAAGATGGGCGCACTTTTCAACCTCTGCCTCAGCTCCTGAAAGCTCTGATGACATCTATATATCCACATGATGGTTTTCCACTTCTTCGTCAAGGCTGAAAGTGGTACTGTAACTATGGAGAAGTCCGGAACAAATATCTGATAGTATCCAGCTAGACCCATGAAACTTCGCACCTCTGTCATCCTCCTGGGTGGATCCAAAGCATGCACGAACTCGATCTTCGCTGGATCCACTACAACTCCCACCCCGGAGATAACGTGCCCCAATATGTTTACCTCTTGAATCCAGAACTGACACTTTGAAAGCTTACCATAAATCTGGTTCTCGCGGAGTGTATCTAGTACAACTCGTAAGTGGTAGGTGTTCTCCTCCTTAGTAGTCGAGTAAATCAGTATGTCATTAATGAAAACTACGAAAAATAGATCGAGGTAAGCCTGGAATATCCTATTCAAGAGACTCATTAACACTTCTGGAGTGTTGGTTATGCAGAAAGTCATAACCAAGAACTCGTAGTGGCCATACCGACACCTGAAGTCCATCTTCTGCACATCCTCGTCTCGAACTCTGAGCTAATGATAGCCTAACCTGAGGTCTATCTTCAAGAACCAACGTGCTCCCTTGAGCCGATCAAAGAGGTTGTCAATCCTCATGAGTGGGTACTTGTTCTTCATGGTCACCTGATTCGGGCGAAGGTAGTCGACACATAGTTTCAAGCTCCCATCCACCTTCTTGGCGAATAAAACCAAAGAAGCCCAGGGTGAAACACTGGGTTAGAAAAATCCCTTTCCCTGCATGTCCTCCAATTGTACCCGCAGCTCACGAAGCTCAGTGGGAGCCATCCGATATACTGGAGTATATATCGGTGATGTCCAGAGGTACAAGACTATATAGAACTCTACCTCTCTGCGAGGAGGGAGTCCTGAGAGTCGTCAGGAAAAACGTCTGCATACTGATCCACCACAACAAGAAAACTCGGACTCCGCCCATCAACCACTCTGAGGATGAGACCAGCCAACTGATGTGTGATCGGCTACCCTCTCCTCTGCATAAATCCATCATGCGTTGCCAAGGATCCCTTCTCGATGGTGAAGGTGAACCTGCTCCCATCCGTGAGGATACACCGCACCTTGCGCCTAATGCATTCAATCTGAGAATGGACTATAGACAATCAGTCCATACCCAATATGACTTTGTAAGGCCTCGATGCCGCTACAAGAAGATCCCAACCGAAGCTCTCGCCTCCTAGAGTAATCTCACACAACCAGAACCATTGTGTAATCGTCGAGTCTTCTCCCGTAGGAGTCTCTAGCCGTAAGGATCGAGCAAATGGCTCTGTCGGAATCTCCGAACTCCAAAAAAGGTTGTGGAAATAAAATAATGACTCGCACCTGTGCCTATATGTACTACAACAAGGTTGGAGTAGACACAAATAGTAACTCAATTCATCTCAGGTGTGTCGTGGTCGTAAGACTTGACTTCCCGGAGATGATCCTACCTATGTCTGATATCTTTCTATGGTCGGGGTTGACCTCCTTATAGTGGTAGTGGTGGTAGAGCCTCAAAACATCATCCACCACCTGCTGCTCGGCCAGCTCCTCTTCCTCGTCCGCCTACTCCCTACAGACCGCCACGGTCGAACCTATGCCTCTTCCTAGGAGGTCCCTCCACTATCTGTGGCTCATTTTCACGGTGGGTCGGGCAGTCTTGAGCCATGTGACCCTGCCCCCTGCATGCATAGAACTGCCTTCTCCTCGTATAGCTGGCTCTGTTCCATGTTCCCCACAAAACCAAACCTGTATCCTGAGTTCGCTCTCCTGATGGCATATTCCTCTTGGACCTTTGTGACATCTGTCTACCACCGGCTACAGAACACTCCGCTACGTGTCGCCCGATGGTAGGTCTCGCTTCTGGTGTCGGCTCAGTGAGAAATCTCTCCACAAGAAGGGCTCTCTTCAGCACTCCCGCCTACGTCGGAGAGCTGAGGGGGATCATTGAAGCCCTAATCTCGTGCCTCAGTCCCTGCTCAAAGGTACGGGCCTGGAAGAATGGGTCATATACCATCTCCGTGGAGTTGCATGAGAGGTCAGTAAACCTCGCTGAGTACTGAGCTACTTTCATGATGCCCTTCCCCAGATGAAGTAACTCCCAGATTCGCACCACACGAAGGGTTGATGGAACAAACTCTGAGCGGAAGAGACTCTCGAAGTCAGTCCAAAGTAGAGATGTCTATTCGTGCACCTAGAGCATCACGCTCCACCATATACCTGCTGTAGTGTGAAGGAGACTCACTGTAAAGATCACCATAAGATCATCTGTTGTCCCTACTAATTTGAAAACCCCGACAACAGCCTCCAGCCAATCCTCGACTACCTGTGGTTCCCTCTCTCTGTGGAACCTGGGCGGCCTCTATCGCTGAAACTCATGCAACGCACTTAGGCAGTGTGTACTGTCTGCTGCTGGGGGTGGTAGTATCGGTGGCTCAGTGGGTAGTGGTACCGCTGGTGCCTCCACTGTAATGGGGCCCTACCCCAAAGCCTCGTCGTTGGGTGGGTTGCCATCTCATACACGACTCAGAACCCCAGCTGGATACCTTCGTGGGGCCATCCTAAAAAGAAACAGGTGCACCATGGTTAAAAGAGTATACCTTGTGAGCTGACACTAAGTAATCACAAAGAAAACGTTTGAAACACATATGTAATTAGTGTTTTCGTACATTGAGTCAGAAATTAGGGGTCAGGGTCCTTGTGTATGGATACGTCGGCCACCATACCAACACTGGAATTCCTGGACTGAAAACTACACTCAATACCCCTAAAACAATTGCCTCATAGGAATGATCAGAGTCCTGAGTTTTGTGGGGGAACCGAGACCTCTGATACCAATTTGTCACGACCCATCCTCGGGGACAGTGTCGTGACTACCCCAAGCCCGCATTCCATAGGCCAGGAGCTAGTGACTAGCACCAAGGTGTAAATCCCAATGAAAATGGAAGGAATTGCCTTTATATAGTAAACAAGCACAATAGAGTATGCAACAAAAATAAGCACTAAGTAAACTGAGTACAAAACGTAAGTACTGATACTAAATGGGCTAGTATACAAACCCAACTGAAAGTACAGAACAACTGAAAGGCTAGTACAACAATAGTAAAGTAAAGCATCAACCACTAAGTCGTCCCCTGGAAATCCCACCTAAAGGGTGGGTAAAAATTGTCTCCTCGGCACCTCGGGTCCGTTCGTCTGCTCCGAGTATGTCTCACCCAGTGGTATACCTCCTGGTACCGTCCAGATCTAAAAGCCTCAATCACGATCAGTGTTGTCCATCGTCTGCAACCAACACAACGTATTACGAACATTGCCCGTGCATGGGTGAGTATAACGATACTCAATAGGGAACCCGAGACCCCCGAAGGTCTCCCAAGAATCCCTGAAGGTTAAACCAAAAAGAAAAGATAGAAGTACGAATTATCAACAAACTCTACTTAGGTATATGCCCATACATATACCTAAGTCATCAATCCCAGATCAGCTCCAACTTTGAACACCAAGTACAACCCATTCCACATGGGAAATAAGTCAACCACATCGATGATAATGATTGAAAGTAAAGAATCAGCTCACACTGCTATACATCTTTCGTAAAGTGAGAATGATGATAAGATGTTGTCACTAATTCATCTAAGTTGTCGGACCCACGTAGGATACTAGAACAGCTAAGCTGTCTGACCCACGTATGATTCTATTCCAGCTACTATGTCCTACCCACAGAGGATAATAGAATAGAAGTCAAACCGTCAGACCCACCGAGGATTCAAGTAAGGTAGTCATCACTGTCGAACCCACGGAGGATTCCAGTACAGTTGTCGTCATCGTCAAACCCATGGAGGATTCCAGTAAATTTTCCCGCATCGTCGAACCCACATAGGATTCTAGTACGGCAGTTTTTGCAGTTGCAGCCAGCTCTAGGGTTTCCGCACACAGCATGCTCGATTTCAGGAGGGTCCACTCCTCGAGCCAAGGGGTCGATACATCAATTGTCATGAAGTCCATAGTTGATGTATCCTGAATTTCTGTATCATCAAAAGGAACCCAACACGACAGACGACACGTCAATTGGACGCCCATTCCGAGAGTTATTATCATTTTTGCTCTGGGGGCCCGGTTGGAAATATGCTCATTCCAAACCCATCCATTTTCCAAAGTTTCCCAAAACTCACATAGAGCAACGAAAAATGACCTCCACGTCATGAGGGTCCTAGTGCTGCAGACGGTGCGTCGATCGGACGCTCGGTCGTGAAGATATTTACCTTTAAGTGAAAACGGGCCTGGCCCGTTAAGCCCAGTGGGATAGCAGGTCGGGTCAACCAGATATTGGTGTGTCCGACCCAGCAGGGGGGGTCAGACCTTCCCGATGAATTATGAGGCCCGACCCGAAGGGGTGCGGCCCCGCCCAGTGGGGCGCGGCCCGGCCCTGCGCGGCATGGCCTGGCCGGCCGTGGCTCGGTCGGCCGTGCTGTCCAGGGGGGTGTGGTGGCCCCACGGCTACCCAAACCGGCGGTGCCACCCTACCAAACCGGCCAGCCGAAGCCGCCCGGCCTTCTCGGCGCAAGCAGTCCGTACAGGTGGGTCGCGGTTCGTCCATCGCGACACCCTGGTTGTCGCGGCCTTCCTCCGCCCGGTCGGCCGACAAGCTGGCCGGTTCATCTATCGAAGCGGCCCGCCCTTTGCGGGCCACGGTTCTCCGCATCGTGACGCCGATGGGAACCGTGGTTCCTCCCTTTAGCACGACCGGCTATAGCCGGCCGGTTCTTTCCCGGTCGAGCATCCCGCAGACGCGGGCCTCGGTTGTTCCACACGAGGTCGGCGCACTGTCGCCGCTTCCGATCGTCGCCACTTTCTTATCATGGTTTCCATAACAAATCAAAGAGGCTACAGAGGGTCGCCGGTCCGTGTGCGGTCGGCCAGCGCCCTCCTCGTTAGGAGGTATCAGTTGGCCAAAAATAAACTACGATTTCAAATAAAGAACGGGGTACGAAATAATCACTTTAAATGAACAATCCCCAACCTTGAATTAAGGTTCGCGATAGTCGAGCATCGCGGGGAGACGGCGTCAACTCATTGACGTCAGGGAAGATGGGACGAGGATGGCGCATCGTCGTCATTCCTTTTGGGTGGCTCCTTCTCATTTGGTTTGGCTGAAGATCTAAGGCAATGATTGACATTCCTTGGCTGGTATTCATTGGAAGGATGGTGTTCTTCGTTGAGAGAAGACCACTCTTCTCTCTTTCTCTAAATCTCTCTGACAAATCCTCTCAACACAATGAATACCCCAAAAATATAATAGCTAAGCTATTATTTTTATTCAAACATGTAATTAAAAATTCATATAACTTAATTAATTAATTGAAGAGGTTGAATTCATTAATTAAAGTGTGTTAGAAAATATTTAAGAGAGAGAGAGGGAGTTGAAGAGATCTCTTAATTAAAGGGGGGTTGTCATAATAAAATAAGGGGAGTTAATTGGAAAGTTGAGGGGAGGTGGGGAGTTAGGGGTTCGTGTGGGCCCCACCTCACAAATATCATCTCATTAGAGGTTATGTGGGTGTGGGCCCCACTAACAACCACCCCCTTATAGGATATAACTACCAGATATAAAATAAAATATTGTTCCATAATTTTATTTATTTTATTCTAAATCCCCAAAATTAACTTCCAACCCGCATAAAACACAACTATGGTAAAGGTCCCCTTAAGAAATTACCGGCGCTGTGATTTCATCGGTGCCCTCCGATTTCGATTCTGAGCACCAGTTCAAAAGATAGAAAAACCCGCTCGTACGTTTACTGAACGTACCTGAACAAAACTTCATAAATTGATTCCGGGCACACCAGGCCTCAGAATTAAGTGCCGTCAGAAGCCACATACTCATAAAATTCCAAAGTTTTTATGAAAAAAATTTCCTCAAAATTTCTGGGTCTTTAAAATATTCTTAGGTTTTACCACCAATTATTTATGAACATGACTCTATTACACATCATAATTGGTACTATTTTAATGATTTATAATATTAAACTAATTAAATATTAAAAACCACTCTTACTTGGTAAATATCATGTGATAAAACTATGGGAATACCATTAGTTTGGTATTTTTATTAACTACGTGTCAAAGGACTATGTTTCAAAATTATTAAACAATCCAAATTCTTTTTCTATATATACCTTCTCATTATCCCATTACTATTCGTGGTAAATCCCTAATCCAGAAATTTTATATAATTCTTATTCTCAAGACCAATTCTAAGTATTTTTTAATTTTTTATGGAGCTCCTCCCTGATTTAAGAAGAAACATTCCAAGGTAAGGGATTATATACATCTTTCTTCATTTCTAGAACTTCTTTATAATAAACCATATGATTCTCAATTGACTATGTTTTATTGTGTTTAAGAAAATTTGTTTGTTTTTAAAATTCCTCCAAGATAATGAGATTCATCATTCCTCTCATAGTTGTTCCTTCTTGATGTTTTATGGACACTCATAATTTTTTATTATGAAAAAACAAACTGATTTGAATTCATGGGTATTCACCTGGATATAACTATCCTTCGTTGATTGGTTGATTCCATGAATGGAACCCATATTACATAGTCTTAGGATTATATTGATGAAATGAATTAATATGTTCTATGATCAATGTGTCACAAACAAATGTTATAAATATGAATGGTGGTCCTTGATATCCATCCAATGCATTATGAAATGTTTTCATATCATGAGATACCATGAATTATGTATGAAGGGTAAGACTAAGGACACTATTTAAGGATTTCTGGGTAGTTATACTAAACTTATTATTATTTTGTTATGTTTTATGTTATTTACATATTCCGATGATGCCATGATTCTATGATGTTATTTTTTTAATTTGATACTTCTATGTGATTATGTATTATTCTTACCACTTTGTTCTATCATGATATGCCTCTTGAATCATAAAAATTATTTATCTTTATTCCATGATTTGATCATTCCCTTACTAGGATATATAGTCGACCCCTTTTCTTATGTTTGTTTCCAGGTTATCCTATAAAAAATTAAGAGTTCAAGGGAAACTAATAGATATTATAATGTTTTAAATAATTAAGATGTATTTTACATTAAGTTAATATTTTATGCATATAATTTCCCATAGAGACCAGTTCTATCAATTTTATGGGATGTTATTATAAGGATGATTTTTCATAAAATCATCATATAAAATACATTTGAAATAGAGGTTCTGATAGTTTGTATCGTAGCATGGTCTAGTTATTTTTTATGATTAGGATTAAAATCCATTAGATGAAACCCTAAGGACATGTATAAGTATATGAAACATCATAAAATTTTATAAATGAGTTCTTTATCTCCATGAAATTAAATTATTTTATGGATATTATAAGTTGATTTGGTTCTTGAAAAAATTCACATTGGGGTATTAACCCATTAAATGTCTAGATAGTATTAATATTATCTTCATCTAGGGAATGAATAATGGGCCTTATGACACACATCATTTGGAACTGTAATGATATATTTCTCAGCACATTCACATGATCTTTACAATAAAATTTGAAGGATTCCAATATAATGATAGGTTAGATAACTAAATATGAAATAGACAATGGATATCATAGATTGAAACATAGATATTCATAAGCTAGGGTATATATTTCAATTTATAAGTTATGTTGTCTTTTTTTATTGAATTTTGTATCATCATCTGAAAATAACTTTTCTTTTAAAAAAGGTTGTAAAATAATAGGAATAATTTCAATAATATATGTGATAGGAAATGTGATGATTCTCATAATAAAATATATAATATGACAAGGGTTATAATCTAAATCTTTATTAAATTACTAGCACAAAATATTCAATTTATGAGTAATAAAAAGAATCGCATTTGATATCTTTTTTCCAATAAATATAGAATGTATCGACTGATTCCATTATTCTATATTGGACTCTTACAAGTATTGGATCTTTTAATTCCCTAATTAAAGTTTATTAGATTAATTCTTTTGAGAATATATTCTCTAACCATAAATGTATTGAGTAATAAAAATTTTTAATTTTTGTTTATTGTATAGAGGGATGATATGATAAATGCTGGAAACTTATTAGGAATACAAAACACAGGGTGGAAATTGATTCTATGGAATGATATTGAACCAAGAAGATATTTTTCAGTAAATATTTTCCAAGACCTATTAGTTTTAAAATGAAAAGGGAATTCATTTGACTATAGAATAAGTAGGAAATATTTATTAGGTATAATGAAGAAAACCTAGTAATTCTTAGAAGATATGCCTCTCATTTATTCATAGATATTTAAAGTATGTTTTGATATATATTCAGTGCCTTAAAACCTAGTCTTCAAAAGGAATTGGTGATTTCATACATCAATATTTGTGAGGAAATTATTTATTGTGGCCTCTATATTGAGATAGAAATTATTGATTCTTAGTTTTCCCCTTTTACTAGAGATATTATGTGTATAATCACTACAAAAAAATCTACAATTAACGCCAGTTTTTAAAAAATGAGCATTAAAAATTTTAAATTTTTTAAAAATACAACAATTCTTCTCTAACCCCCCCCCCCCCCCGAACCTAACATCCCCACCCCCTCTCCCCCTGATCCCAACAAGCTCTATCCCTCTCACTGCTGAGATTATCCAATTTCCATCGTCGTGATCCCCCTTCTTTCCCTACTCCCCTAAATCCGAGCCCTCTTTTCAATCCCCCTTCTCACCCGAGACCACTTAGACGGAGCCTGGTCTATTGACCTCTCTCTCCACCAACCCATCACTACTGCTACTCCCCCAGTTTAATACCCTGCCACTACTCCACCTCATCTTTGACCCTTACCCATTGCCACTTCCCCTTCCCCACTCAATCTTGGATCCGCAGCCGATATCTCTATCTGGAGAATATGAACAAAAGAAGAAATAGTTTCCTTGATGTTGGGTATTGAATATGTATCCATGATTATCTTTATTCGATTTAATTTTTTAAATTTGGTATTTATTATATTAAAATTAATGAATTATTCATGGTCATTTGACTATATAGAACTGATGCATCCCTATATTTTTTTTTAATTTCAATATTTATAGGAATCATGCATTGTGAAGGACCTTGGAACTCTTTGAGAGGGGATGGGTGTAATATGGTGTAAATTTTTTATTTCAAACAAGCAGATATTATTCCCATGTAGGTAAGAACTTGTTAAATCTATCTATTGGTAATGTGATGTAATTTAAACATTCACACGTAGAAGGACCACACACCAATTTTTATTTGGTTCAACACTAAGGGATACTCCAAGGAGTATACGCCAATAGGTTTTCAATAATAAAAAAGTCTACTAATATTCACTATTTATGGATTAAAAATGTTTAATGCAGTCACTATATGATAGAAATACTACCATTACATGGTTTTAGGTATAGCACATTGTTCCCCTTGGGTCACTTCCATAGAATCCCCTTTAATCACTATGTTGGGAAGCATATGAACTCAGTTTATCGATTTAAAGGTCGCTTCAATGGTTTGGAATTAAATCTTGCACCCTCAACTATGGATAAATGCTCTGTTGAAGCCTTGTTTTTACCCTCAGATATAATCAAAATTTCCACACACCATTAGTCTGTGAACCTTTACTCCATGAAATGCACTATTATATGTACCACCTCTTCATAATGCATCTAAAAACCATGACTGCATACTACCTACACAAACTGAATCTGCATACTACTTCTTCTCTAAAGACCAACTCCTGCACCAAAAACTGTGTTCTGTGAACCGTCCTCCACTAACAGTCTTCATAGAACCGTCTTCCCTGAACAATATTCTGCAAAATGTGTTCCATGAATCATCTTCCGCAAAACCTTTTTTGCAAACTGTTATGGACTTCACTTAATTACTCATTGATTTCTTATATTAGTTTCACCCCTAAAAGAATATATTATTTCTTCTTATATTGGAAAATAGATCTGGAAAATCTACTAAATTGAAATTTACGAAATCATTGATACAACACCTCCCTTACTGGGTACCACACATCTTTCTCAAACCATTTTCCTTACGTGTTCTGTGTATCAAAACTCTTCTTCCAGGGTGTCCAAACACTTCTGTGAACCGATCTCCACCTAATTTTCTACAATGTCAATATAACAGAAAAATTGTTTGCATTTCACGTATTTTGAACCTTCTCGCAAAACATATCCATCCTATGAACTATTTTTCATTCGTGATCTGCGTACCGGAATTCCCGACCACATATCACTGCAACATAGAAATCCTAAATTTTCTATTTTTCCTCTCCCATGCACATAACTTCAATGTGGTCTGAGAAAATTCCTTCACAGTATAAGGACCATGCTTGGCAGACTCCTTTGCATTAATCCACCCTTTTCTGAAATAATAAACTCCCAATATTAAGGCCAAAAAATATGGAAATATTTGGAAAACTGTGACACCTTAAACACCTGCCTGGGCCTATAATGTAAGAATCCTTTTAAAAAACTCCATGTAGATTGGAAACAACAAACCCATACTCTAGTTCCATAAAAAACCATTGGTTCCAACAATCTCCCCATCTGGGTTTGTTGTCAATCTGCATATATATTCAATAAGGCACCTACAACTATAAGAACCCGATATGAAGGTAACCACTATTCCAACACTCTAAGCCTACATGAGAAATGATTGGTGTAGAAAATAAGAGGGTATGAATGAATTCATTTATCGTGTCTCAGAGAGATTAATGATGGTTAATTTATTTGTCAAAATCCTATAACCATCAAACCATATTTTCTATTCTCACCCTTTGTTTTTCAACTCTCCTCCAACCATAAACATCCCATTTCTCCACCAAACTTATGGAATTGAATTTATCAATTCATCTCCCCCTTTTCACAACCAAACCAAATAACCTTCTATTGAACATGTGGAACTCCAAAAACACTCCCCTAATATATTATCCCATGCATAAACCTACATAACTTCCATAAATAAGTTAAAATAGTTAAAACAATTGGGAAGAGGAGAGTACTCATAACCACATTTTGTACTAGGAGGTGGTTGAACACCATGTTTCAACTGATTCTTCTCAAACAAATGTTCTGTTAATGGCTTCGTTGGATTGTAAGACACTTGATCATGAATTCAAACATAATCAATTTTGATCAGTCCTTTTTCATCCTTTTTCCTTTATGAAGTAATATCATATTTCAATGTGTTTTGTATTGGAGTGGTCAAGAGGATTCTTTGTAAGATCAATTGCGCTATTTTTATCAAATTGAATCACCATCGGTTGTTTCTCCTCATCACCAATATTAGTTAACTATTGTTTTTTATAGAGTAGACGAGTTCAAGACTTTGTAGTAGATATGTACTCAGCTTCAACAGTACTATGATAATTACTTTCCAATTTCTTACTCAACCATCCGACACATTTAATTCTAATAAAGAATGCTCCACCACTTGTGTAATTTCTGTCCACCACATATCAAATAGATTTAGCATAAAAAAATGTTGTTATTTCATTATATCTTCCTCTAGAAAAGTATATTCCATAATTGTGAGTACCTTGAATGTATCTCAAGATTCGTTTAACTTCCAAAATATTCTCTTCCATTGGGTTAGTTTCAAAGTGTGTCGCTAAGCATGTTACAAAGACAATATTCGGCCATGTTTTGGTTAAGTAAAGTGAGATTCTAATTATTCTCCAATACATGGTAGGATCTTCATAAGTCTCATCCTCATACTTTCCATGTTTAGTTCCTACTGAAATCAGAGATGACATTTGTTTGGAGTCTTGCATATTGAATTTCTTCAGAAACTCTCTTGCGTATATTTCCCAGGAAATAAAAGTACAGTTTTTTCTCTGAATCACTTCTTTCTTTAATGAAATATGTGATTTCACCAATAATAGAAACATAACATTATGATTTCATGTGATTGGAATGTTCATCCACTGACACCTCCCTATTTCCATTAAATATTATATCATCTACATACACTAGTACTATGAAATGATCATTATGAGAATTTTTCACATAGAGATTGTGATCCACTTCACGTATTTTAAATTAAAACTTCCCTAGATAAGAATCCTGTCAGGAATACCATACTCGTGGGGCATATTTTAATCCATAGTGTGAATTCTTCAAACTACAAACCTCCATGTCATCATTACTAAGTAAAAAACCCACTAGTAGTTCTATGTAGACTTCTTCTTCAAGAACACCATTTAAGAAAGAAATTTTGGAATCTATTTGATACACATTGTATCTTATTTAAATTTACATGGAAATAAACCGTCTAATCAAATCTAGACTAGACACTGAAACAAATGTTTCTTCAACATCAACACCTTCAATCTGTGAATATATTTTACACACCAAACATGCTTTATTTCTTATCAAATTTCCTTGCTTATCGAATTTATTTTTTAAAATATACTTCATACTAATAACATTGTGGTTATCAGGTCCCATAACCAAATCCCATGACTTGTTCTTGTCGATCTGATCCAACTCTTCATTCCTGGCCTTATCCCATGATTCATCATTCGCAGCTTCTTCAGGTGTGGATGGTTCAAAAATCGATAGGATTGAATATTGTGCATTATTCTTCATTATACATGTATGCATGGGAGTGGTCTAATCCCCAATGATGATGGATTGATAAATTTATTCTTACCAATTTCTCATATGAGGTTCAGATAAATTTTCATCTACCATGGTTTCCTCTTCTGATTATTCTTCTAAGTCAACATCATTGTGTGATTCTTGAGTGTTTTTCATTCCATCCTCTAATTATTTATTTGGATTCATTCGATGTCTACATTTTTTATCATCTTATATCACATCAATAGACGAATTCCTTAAGGAATTTTTGGTTTTATATTTATTGACCTTCACACCACAACTTTCAACATTTGTTTCAGGATGTTTATTGAAACATATGTAGGATTCACTACTCATTTAATATCCAAGGAATATTCATTCATTTGTAGCACCACCATACTTTCCTAATTTCCTTATTTGTTTATGATTGATCATTTACTTCTAAAAACATGAAAAATACTTCAAACAGGTCTTCTGTCTATACCATAACTCATAGGGTGTCTTTGTTTCCCCCATATAAAACAATGACCGGTTTTGAATATAAATTGAATCTTAATCAACATATTTCCAGTAATGGTGAGAGATACAACTCTCAATTATCATAGTTATGGCCATATTATTTGCATATCGATTCCAACACTCAATAACTCCATTTTTCAGTGGTTTTATCACATTAACCACTTTGTTGGTCGGAGTGGTTTACTCAAGAGGGGGGTGAATTGAGTACCAATTAAAATTTTTGTATTTAAAAACACTGTCTTAAAGACCCCCAAATAAAATAATAAATTAAACTGTACTGAATTTATATTAAAGTAGAGGTTCTGTTAGATTCTCAAGGGATTTATTAATTCCCAGTTAATCAATACAGGAGTGTGATTAACTTTTGAAACTAACTTACTAATCTACACTTAACATAAACACTTGCTAATTTAATTATCAAAGTAACTTTAAAAACAGTATTGATTTTAAAGTGATTAGCAGCGGAATAAAACTTTGAAAGAGATGGCACAACAAATGTAACCAAGAGGTTCAGTCTCAAGCCGAGACTTAGTCCTCTCAAAAGTTTATATAAAAATGATCCAAACCCTGGATCGAGGTTCAACAGTTTACAACTGTCCAGGTCCAAGAACTCTACCACTGTTATTCGTGGGAAACAGTACAACAACAACCAGCTGTCTAGGTCACACACGACCTCTACCACTGTTATTCGTGGGAAGAATAGAATGCAAGAATTTGGTAAGGATTTACAAATCCACCAGTTTAAGTACAGGAGACAGTGTATGTGTTAGATACAGCAGATAACACACACTGTTCTAAAAGTATAATAATAAATCACAGAACAAGATATGTAGAGTTTAGAAATGGTTCTGGTGATTTCAGTGTAGCTCTGGACTCCTTTGGATTCGATCAGAAGTGAGTCTGAGTCCTCTTCTAGTTTCTGTTTGAGAAACAGAGTGTCGTATACTCCAGGTTCATAGACAGTGAAAAATGCAGTGTTTGAAGTTATCCAGTGTTCTTCTTATATGCAAAGAACACTTCTCGAGTGTGCTTGATTGTCTATGAGCTTCTCTGTGTTCTTGATGGAACTGGATTTTCGCTTCTTGATTCTTCTCGTTCTTGTGTTTCTGGTAAATTCCATCCACCACACTCTTGCACGTTGGGCAGTATAGTCTTCTAGTATTTATCTCACATGCAACAGGAGACAGAAAAGGTTTCCTTTCCGCAGGTACGAGGTACGGGTTCCTGACATCCGAAAACCTTTATCAGATATTTGACAAATAATTAAAATGTACATGATATGACCGTTGGATAGATTAAATAAAGATAGGAAATAAAGAAATTCAAACAGTGAGTCGAGTGATCGGTAGGTAATCAGCATCGATAGCTTGGACATCAGTAGCTCAATTTCATTAGTTGCTTTGACTCTATCGGTGGATCTATGCGTCAGTTGGTATATGCTTGTATCGGTGACTTTGTTTATCGGTAGCTCCATGCGTCGGTAGCTTCATGCGTCGGTAGCTCCATGTGTCGGTAGCTGTGTGTCTGTCAGTATCTTCATCCATCAGTGACTCTTATTTAATCGGTAGCTATTTATACTTACACCGGTAGCTCTATGTTTGTATCGGTAGCTGTCTGTAAGTCAGTAGCTTACATTTATAAGTACATCGGTAGCTCTGTGTTAAGTATATCGGTGACTCTGTCTGTCGGTAGACTAAGTCTATCGGTATCTCTGGCTATCGGTAGCTCTGGCTATCGGTAACTCTGGCTATCGGTAGCTCTGGCTATCGGTAGGTCTGGCTATCGGTAGCTCTGGCTATCGGTAGCTCTGGCTATCGGTAACTCTGGCTATCGGTAGCTCTGGCAGATTACTTATCTGTATTATGCAGAACACATCCAATTGTGTTAGAATCAATTTATAACTTGTATGAACATGGATAAATGAGGATTAACATATTCCAAAGATTATTTAAAAATTATTATTGGTTTGATCACAGATTTGAAATAATTAAAGTATAGATCAATGATACTTAAAAATATCATAGATAATGAAAACATAATTGGGATTTTCAACACATGAATACATGATTGAGATTATCAAAACAGGTGAGGTCAACAATCTCCCCCTTTTTGATAATCACAATTTATGATATGGGCATTTAACATAGTGAAAATATAATAGTAAAGAGTATAATATTGAATTTAATTTTCTCAGAGAAAACAGCATCAGAGATAATAGAAATAGTATGATATAGACATAAGTTATCAGAGGTAACAATCATAAGATACCGAAGGTAAAAAGAAACATAATAATATCAGAGATAAAATTGAAAACAAGGTTATTTTACTCTATTTCATTCTCTCATTTTGTTCTCCCCCTTTCTTGTATTGTTCTCCCCCTTTGTGATAATCAAAAAGTGGGAAAGCATATATAAGAGACAAATAAAATATGAGAAGTAAAAAAGAGTTCTTCTGTATTAGAGAAGTCAGAAAATACAAATGAATTCCTATAAAAAAATCCTAGCCACTGGATCAATCCACATCTTGAACGTGATATTTTCCTTTGGGATCAGAAGAAGGTCCGAGTGGTGAGGATGCAGGTGAAGGTTTTGGAATCCCAGAAATGATCAAAGGAGGCTGGGCCACTGACACAGAGTCAGGCCTGTAGGTTGAAGATCTTTGGGTGATCATTGGTGTGAGGCTTCGAATGGCTTGAGTAGGAGTCAGCTGGACTGTGGAAATAGCTGAGGCAGAAGCAGGCAAAGCAGGAGGTACGATGACTGGTCTGGCATCAACATGCAAGAAGGGCAGCAACAGATTTCTAAAATCCATAATAATTCCTCCTCCTCTTTCCATAGAAGAGATAAAATCATCTTTGTTCTCCATAAATTTTTCTAAGGCAGGAGTCAGTTCTCTTAGCTTGCTCACTTGTTCTCGGAAGGCTTGTGTTACAGGGGGTAACTTCATGTTTTCCAACATCAGCCTGAAGTGGTGTTCGAGTTGATGCTTGGTGAAAATTCTGGTGAAGTAGTAGTCCACTTTGCTCTTTATAGCTTACTAAGAGGCAGAGGCTTCTATCATATAATCTTGAACAATCTTCATTATTTCTCTAGCAGAATCTCTTGTAGAAAGCACCAATCGGATCAACTTTGATGAGTCCACAGAGCCACTGGTTGAAATAGAACCAATCTCCTCCTTCATCATTGCTCGAACTAGATTCTGGTCAACTAATAGTTTGGATGTGAGAGGGCCAAGAGAGAAGGAAACAGTTTCTTTGAAACTCTTAGACAAACCACTGATTAGGCTTTGAACTTGAGAGTCCTGTAATTGAACTTGATCCTTTACTGAGGTTTTGAAACTTTCAAACACCGAGACAAACTGGCTTACTACACTCTTCACATAAGCTAGGTCCTTGTCAGCTTGAGACTTGGAGCTCATATAAGAATCCAAAGCAGCAACTGATGTCTTGAGAGCTTCAAGATCTGCTTCGATTCTAGAAGACTGAGTCTGGCACTCTTTCACTTCTTCCATAAGCTCAGACATAAAAGAAGTTAAATTACAAGCCAGAGATAGCTCGAAGGATCTCTCTAACATTTTCATTTCTTCATTAAAGCTTTGCTTCACCTCAGCAACAGATACACTGAATGATTCTTTTAGCTCATTCTTCATGGATTCAAGATCAGACTTTGTAACAAAATCAGTAGGGACAACTGCAGTAGATTCTCTTTCAGAAGCTAAGTTGCCAAACGAATCATTCATGACTGACTGAATTGAGGAAACTAAAAAAGATTCCATTGTCTTTACTTCTTCTACAAAACTGGTTTTGAGGTCCTCTTTCAGCTTATTCAGATCATGAAATCTGACCACATTATCTGGCAATAATTCAGAAGCAAGATCATAATTGGTCTTTGGTCTATTCTCAGACATCTCATCATCAGAATCTGGATAATCCAATCCACAGACTATAAACCCTGGGTCTTCTACCCAATCTCCAAGCTCAACAGCTACTGTAACATTTCCAAGAACAGATCGATGCTCCCCCTCAATGGGTGCATTCTCATGTGTCACAACAGCATTCAGTGCTGGATTCTCTTCATCAGAATCTTCTACTACAAGTTCCATCGGTGCAGCATCTAGAAGATCTTCTGATACAGGTACAGCTTCTTCTATATCTCTTTATACTTCAGCAGTCGGCATAGCTGAGCTTCAAATCAAAGGACTCATACTTAAACTACCAGAAGCAGACAATTCAGATACATTCTCCTTTTCCTCTTCTTCTTGGTGAGGCACAGACTGGTCTTCCTCATGAGTAGAAAAAATTTCCTCTACCTTTCCTTTCCTAGAATAAACCAATTCTGCAACAGGACTTGGGGGAAGGTCTGGATCTCCTCCAACATCCATGGGATTTTCTTCTTCTTCTTCTTCTGTTTCATCTTCTGTTTCATTACTATTAACAGGTTCTTCTTCATCGGGTCTCAGACTCGGATCTCTCATATCCTTTGGTCTTGAGGGATGATCCACAGGATTAAACCTATCATATATCTTCTGATCATCACTGACCCATTCTCCCTTCCATGGGTTCAAGTTAATTTTCATGTACTTACAAACAGTCGAGGTGATGCAGAAATTGTTCCTGACTACAACTGTATCATCCTGAGACTCAGCTATTCCTTTCACTTTTATCATTACTGAAATCAGCTTGGCAAAGAATAATGCATTAGTCTTTGACTTTGGTCTAATCATGTCTTCCATTTGAAGCATTAACAATCTGCACAGATTGATTTTTACACCATGTCTTAGCAAATGAAGAAGATAGATATCTTGATATCTCAGATTTTCAAAATCTCCTCGCCTCTGTATCAACACATGCTGAACAAACTTGAAGAGCAGTCGATTCTCTCCATCCATTTCAGCAGCAACCACTTGCCTTTGATTCCCATTACCGGTCAGTTCTTTTAAGGCGGTTTCATAATCAAAGATGTCACTGCTAGGTGGCATTGATCTTGATATGTACCCAGAGACACCATCATGTGGTACTTTGAGACATTCTGCCCACTCTACTGAAGAAAACGACATTTCTTTTCCATTTACAAAAGAGCTTACCCGATTCTCATTTTCAGACTTCTCGAAGGTTACAAACTCGTAGAACTATTTTACCATCTTCGGTTAGTATGGGCCATTGTTATTCAAGAAACAATCCACCCATTTATGGTCCTCCAGAATCTCGAGTACTAACGATTTGCTATGCAGTATCCATTCCACGCATAGTTCCTTCTCGATTACTATGTCTCTATTCTGCAAGTGAGGATTCACTGGTCGCTTTCCCGATCTAGTTCTGACTTCACTAACACTGGCTTTATGCTATGTCTCATTATTCTTAGCGTTTGGTTCTACACTTTCATTTCTGACAATAGGAAGCTTAGTTTTTGCCATCGCGAGTTTAGGGTTCTTGGCTGATTTGGGAGCTAAGGTTCGAAGGTGAGAGAGTTTGAGCTCAGTGAGGTAGGAAGTGGCTTAGACTTAGTTTTATCATTTAGGAATCATAAATACGAATAAAGTAAAATAACACCAAATAAATAAAAAGATTCATATTCTTGGCGGCAGACAGAAGTTTTAAAATCAATTGCATCGGTGTGAGTTAATCATCGGTGAGGATTTTCACATCGGTGAGAATTTCACATCAGTGAGGATTTCACATCGGTGAGAATTTCACATCGGTGAGAATTTCACATCGGTGAGAATTTCACATCGGTGAGAATTTTCACATCGGTGAGAATTTCACATCGGTGAGAATTTCACATCGGTCAGAATTTTCACATTGGTGAGAATTTTCACATCGGTGAGGATTTCACATCGGTGAGAATTGATCATTGGTGAGAATTGATCATCCCCAACTCATGCCTAATGTAACTTAATCTATCAGAACTTAAAGTTTTAGTGAAAATATCAGCCAATTGATGTTCAGTGCCAATAAATTCAAGGGAAATATCACCTTTTTGATAGTGATCTCTTAGGAAATGGTGTCTTACATCTATGTGTTTGGTTCTAGAGTGAGATACAGGATTCATAGAGATGTTTATTGCACTGGTGTTATCACAGTTGATTGAAACATGTTTAAAAACATATCCATAGTCCAAAATAGTGTGTTTCATCCACAGAATTTGTGCACAGCAACTACCAGCAACTATATATTCTGCTTCTGCAGTAGATAATGCAACTGAGTTCTGTTTCTTACTACACCAAGAAACTAAAGATTTTCCAAGAAAATGACATGTTCCTGATGTGCTTTTTCTATCTAACTTACAACCAGCAAAGTCAGCATCTGAATAACTCATTAACTCAAAGGATTGTCCTTTTGGGTAAAACAAACCTAAGTTAACCGTGTGTTTGAGATATTTAAAAATTCTTTTAACAGCAAGCAAATGAGATTATTTTGGATTAGCTTGAAATCTAGCACACATACACACACTAAACATAATGTCTAGTCGACTGGCGGTAAGATAAAGTAAACTACCAATCATACCTCTGTAATTTGTTTGATCAACGGGTTTCCCAGTTTCATCTGCGTCCAATTTACAGGTAGTACTCATAGGAGTTTCACTTTCCTTGATACTATCCAGACCAAAACGTTTTAAAAGATCCTTTGTATATTTACTTTGATTCAAAATAATACCATTTTCATTTTCAAATACTTGAAATCCAAGAAAGTACTTAAGTTCTCCCATTAAGCTCATTTCAAATTCATTTTGCATACTTTTTGAAAAATCAGTACATAAAGAGTTTTTAGAAGATCCAAAAATAATATCATCAACATATATTTGTACAACTAAAACATCTTTAGAAATTCTTTTAATGAATAGAGTTGGATCAGCAATCCCTTTAGTAAAACTATTTGAGATAAGGAAATTGCTAAATCTATCATACCAAGCTCTTGGAGCTTGTTTTAAACCATAAAAAGCTTTAGAAAGTTTAAAAATTTGATTTGGAAAATGAGGGTTAGTAAATCCAGGTGGTTGTTCTACAAAAACATCTTCAATTATAAAACCATTTAGAAATGCACTTTTCACATCCATTTGATATAATTTGAAATTCAGATGTGCAGCATATGCAAGTAAGATCCTAATGGCTTCTAGTCTAGCTACAGGTGCAAAAGTTTCCTCATAGTATATACCTTTTTCTTGAATATATCCTTGTGCAACTAGTCTAGCTTTGTTTCTAACTATATTTCCAGATTCATCTACTTTATTTCTAAAAACCCATTTTGTGCCTATTGTCAAAGTGTCCTTAGGTCTGTCAACTAATTCCCAGACTTTGTTTCTTTCAAACTGATTTAATTCTTCCTGCATAGCTATTACCCAGAATTCATCATTGATAGCATCATTGATATTTTTGGGTTCTAGCTGTGAAAGAAAATCTTGATGTTCAACCTAGTTTCTTAGAGAAGCTCTAGTTTGTGTTCCTCTATCAAGATTACCAACAACAGCTTCTAAAGGATGATTCTTTAGAATCCTCATTGTTATGGTAAAGGTTGGACTAGAAATTTCAGGTTCATCTATAGGTTCGGGTTCAACAGAAGCAGATTCTGGAAAAAGTCCAGAACTGGATGTTTTGATAACAGGTTCCTTAGATTTATCATCAAGGTCCAGAATAGACAGATCTTCTTCAAGATTCTCAAGAGAAGTTTTAGGCTCATGTGGATCAGTTTCATCAAGATTGATGTGAACAGATTCTTCCACACATTTAGTTCTCTTATTGAACACTCTATAGGCTTTACTTGAAATAGAGTATCCCAGAAAAATTCCTTCATCACTTTTGGAAGCAAACTTATCCAGATTATCTTTAGTATTCAGAATAAATACTTTGCAACCAAAAACTTTAAAGTAATTAACCTTAGGCTTTCTATTGTTCCACAATTCATAAGGGGTTTTCTTAAGAACAGGTCTGATCAAGACTCTATTAATAACATAGCAAGCTGTATTAACAGCTTCAGCCCAAAAATAAATAGGCAGGTCATATTCATTGAGCATGGTTCTAGCAATTTCTTGAAGGGTTCGGTTTCTTCTTTCTACTACACCATTCTGTTGGGGTGTTCTAGGGGCAGAAAAGTTATGAGTATAACCATTGTGTGAGCAATAAGATTCAAAATCTTGATTTTCAAACTCACGACCATGATCACTTCTCAAAGTTTTAATCTTAAGTCCACTAAGGTTCTCTACAGATTTAGAGTATTTAACAAAAGAAGAACAGGCTTCACTTTTGTGAGCTAGAAAATATACCCAAGTATATCTACAAAAGTCATCTACAAGAACATAAATATAGTGCTTCCCATTTAAACTAGAAACTCTTTATGGTCCAAACAAATCCATGTGAACCAATTCAAGTGGTTGAGAAGTCGAAACTTCTTTCTTTGATTTAAAAGAAACTTTGTGTTGTTTTCCCTTTTGACAGGGATTACACACTTTGTCATTTGGGAATTCTAATTTAGGTAGGTCTCTAACTAAGTTTTTCCTAGAGAGTTTTCTAAGTGAGTGAATGTTTCAATGTCCTAATCTTCTGTGCCATAGCCAAGATTCATTATGAAAAGCATTCAAACAAGTAATATTCTGCTTAGCTAAAGAATTCAGATTAACAGCATAAACATTTTCATTTCTTAAGGCAGAAAATACCAAAACATTCTTAGAATTAAAAACTTTGCAGGAATCATTTTCAAATTTCACATAAAAACCATCATCACACAACTGAGAAATGCTTAACAAGTTATATTTAAGTCCATCGACAAATAAAACTTTAGAAATCAAAATTGAATCAGTGTTACCAATCTGGCCTAGGCCGATGATTTTTACTTTAGAGTTATCACCAAAGGTGACATGACCTCCATCAACCTTTATTAAGATCTTGAAGCAAGAATAATCTCCAGTCATGTGTCTTGAGCACCCACTGTCTAAATACCATATCTTCTTGTGACAGCTCTTCAAGCAGGTCTCCTATAAAACAGATTTAAACAGGAAATAACTTTGGTACCCAGATTTTCTTGGGTCCAGACAGGTTAGCCAATAACACTTTAGGTACCCATATTTGTCTAATGGGTCTCATATAATTTGTGGAATTGACATGCTTTGAAAGATAAACTTTATTAGATCCATAGCTATTTATATAACTGGTTGAAGCATATGAAGTTCTAGAATTACCTTCATTCTGTCCAGATTTAGAAATGAATCTAGTTTTGGAAATTTTCCTTTGTCCAGGTTGGTATCCTATGCCAGTAGCATATCTAGGTGCAACTTTCTTTCCTAGCATTTGAGTTAAAGCATCCTTTCCATTTGTGAATTTTTCTAAGTCCTTTCTAAGTTTCTCATTTGACAGTTTCAGTTCTGTATTTTCTTTTAGTAGTTGAGCATTCTTTTCCTTTTCCATATCAAGATCAGATTTATGCTTAACACTTAAAGCATACTGTTTCTTTAAACCTTTGTATTTGTCTTTAAGCTCATTACAGGTTTCTTCCAGCATATCACAGTAATCAAACAATTCATTTTTAGACATTGTTCCAGAATCAGAGTCAGATTCTGCATTATCTCCAGAGTAATAATAATTTAAAGCAGGAGTTTCAGCAATTACCTGAGAAGTGTTCGTCATAAAGCACAAGTTTGCTCGATTCCTTTCAGAGTCTGAAGATTCAGCTTCACTTGTGTTGTCTTCTGAAGCACTCCAAGTAGCCTTCATGGCTTTCTTGTACTTGTTATCCTTGTATTAATACTTCTTTTTATACTTCAGCTTTGGACAGTCGGCTTTACTGTGTCCTTTTCTCTTGCACTCATAGCAGACAACATCATCTGATTTTTCATTCTTCTTCCAATCCTTTTTCCATTTACCTTGGTGATCATACTTACCCTTATAATTTGTTTTTCTGAAGAACTTCTTTTTCCTATAAAATTTCTTAAATCTTCTAGCAATGTGAGCCATCTCAGCATCACTGTCAGAATCACTTTCAATGTCTTCACAGCTTGAACTTTCAACTACATCTTGAAGCTTTTCTTTGTCCTTATTCTTTGAAGTTAAAGATTTGAAAGCGACATACATTCTTGGAGGTTCATTTTCTTCCTCTTTATTCACTTTAATCTCTTCTTCACAAATCATCAGCTTGCCAATTAGTTCCTTGACAGGTAGAGCAGCAATGTCACATGATTCTCTGATTGAGACAGATGTGCCTCTCCATCTATCAGGTAGACATCTCAAAATTCTCATAATTTGTTCCTTCGATGAGACATCCTTTCCCAGTGAGATCATTGTATTGAAAATTTCATTGAACCTGAGATACATGTCAGAAATAGGTTCGTCAGGCTTCATTTTAAAATTATCATATTTGATAGTATAAGTGTTCAATCTCATTTCTTTAACATTCGTTGTTCCTTCATGAGAAACAGCTAAGGTATCCCAAATTTCAAAAGTAGTTTTACATGCAGAAATTCTATTAAATTCTTCATCTCCTAGAGCACAGTACAAGGCATTCATAGCTTTACAATTATTATTGTAAGCAGTCTTTGTAGGTTCATTCCATGTAGATCTAGCAGTAGTGGGAAGTTTGTATTCTGATTCAATAGCAATCCAAATATCAAAACCTATGCTTTCTAGAAGAATTTTCATTTTCTGTTTCCACTGAGCATAATTAGTTCCATTGAAGAAAGGTGGCCGGTTAGTAGCAGCACCCTCAAGTCTATTGTCTATGATGAGAAAATTTTAAAGAGATAAAAATTTAGATATGACAGAAATTTTAAGAACTTTAAAATACAACTAAAATCACAGTTCAAAAGAAGAGTACTTTTAGAAAGTTTTTTCAATCCTCTGATACCAAGTGTTGGTCGGAGTGGTTTACTCAAGAGGGGGGTGAATTGAGTACCAATTAAAATTTCTGTATTTAAAAACACTGTCTTAAAGACCCCCAAATAAAATAATAAATTAAACTGTAGTGAATTTATATTAAAGTAGAGGTTCTGTTAGATTCTCAAGGGATTGATTAATTCCCAGTTAATCAATACAGGAGTGTGATTAACTTTTGAAACTAACATACTAATCTACACTTAACATAAACACTTGCTAATTTAATTATCAAAGTAACTTTAAAAACAGTATTGATTTTAATGTGATTAGCAGCGGAATAAAACTTTGAAATAGATGGAACAAAAAATGTAACCAAGAGGTTAAGTCTCAAGCCGAGACTTAGTCCTCTCAAAATTTTATATAAAAATGATCCACACCCTGGATCGGGGTTCAACAGTTTACAACTGTCTAGGTCCAAGACCTCTACCACTGTTATTCGTGGGAAACAGTACAACAGCAACCAGCTGTCCAGGTCACACACGACCTCTACCACTGTTATTCATGGGAAGAATAGAATGCAAGAATTTGGTAAGGATTTACAAATCCTCCAGTTTAAGTACAGGAGACAATGTATGTGTTAGATATAGAAGATAACACACACTGCTCAAAAAGTATAATAATAAATCACAGAACAAGAGATGTAGAGTTTAGGAATGGTTCTGGTGATTTCAGTGTAGCTCTAGACTCCTTTGGATTCGATCAGAAGTGAGTCTGAGTCCTCTTCTAGTTTCTGTTTGAGAAACAGAGTGTCGTATGCTCCAGGTTCATAGACAGTGAAAAATGCAGTGGTTGAAGTTATCCAGTGTTCTTCTTTTATGCACAGAACACTTCTCGAGTGTGCTTGATTGTCTATGAGCTTCTATGTGTTCTTGATGTAACTGGATTTTCGCTTCTTGATTCTTCTCGTTCTTGTGTTTCTGGTAAATTCCATCCACCACACTCTTGCACGTTGGGCAGCGTAGTCTTCTGGTATTTATCTCACAGGAAACAGGAGACAGAAAAGATTTCCTTTCCGCAGGTACGAGGTACGGGTTCCTGACATCCGACATCCTTTATCAGATATTTGAAAAATCATTAAAATGTACATGATATGACCGTTGGATAGATTAAATAAAGATAGGAAATAAAGAAATTCAAACAGTGAGTCGAGTGATCGGTAGGTAATCAGCATCAGTATCTTGGACATCGGTAGCTCAATTTAATTAGTTTCTTTGACTCTATCGGTGGCTCTATGCGTCGGTTGGTATATGCTTGTATCGGTGACTTTGTTTATCGGTAGCTCCATGCGTCGGTAGCTTCATGCGTCGGTAGCTCCATGTGTCGGTAGCTGTGTGTCTGTCAGTAGCTTCGTCCATCGGTGACTCTTATTTCAGCGGTAGCTATTTATACTTACACTGGTAGCTCTATGTTTGTATCGGTAGCTGTCTGTAAGTCAGTAGCATACATTTATAATTACATTGGTAGCTCTGTGTTAAGTATATCGGTGACTCTGTCTGTCGGTAGACTAAGTCTATCGGTAGCTCTGGCTATCGGTAGCTCTGGCTATCAGTAGCTCTGGCTATCGGTAGCTCTGGCTATCGGTAGCTCTGGCTATCGGTAGCTCTGGCAGATTACTTATCTATTTTATGCAGAACACATCCGGTTGTGTTAGAATCAATTTATAACTTGTATGAACATGGATAAATGAGGATTAACATATTCCAAAGATTATTTAAAAATTATTATTGGTTTGATCACAGATTTGAAAGAATTAAAGTATAGATCAATGATACATAAAAATATCATAGAGAATGAAAACATAATTGGGATTTTCAACACATGAATACATGATTGAGATTATCGAAACAGGTGAGGTCAACACACCTCATGTTGTATTCATTGTTTCTCTACATAATTTTTAAATTCAATGGATGTGTATTCCCCACCATTGATAGACAGTAGAACATTGATTCTCTATCCAGTATCATTCTTATAAATTTAGAGATATGTTTTCAGGCATTCAAGAACTTTTAATTTTCTATTTATATCCATCACAAAATCCATTCTACTATAATAAAAAAGGAAAAAGATGAAGTAACTTTCCCAATATGTTCTATAAAATTTTATCAGACCACATAAGTCTTTGTGAATGAGATTAGGTAGATTTGATGCTCTTTTCTTCTTCTAATGATAAGAACTATACCCAAAAATTCCTAACACATAATAATTACAAGTAATATCCCATTCATGTGTTAGATTTAATACATACACAAAAATAATTAGTTTATATATCTTTTCAATATCTTTTTTATTAATGGGACCCAACCTCTGGTGCCACAAGTTGTTCTATTCTCCAACTATCATGTAACAAATGTTCTCTTTAATATCAACCTGATATATGTTTTCATTTGTTATGCATCCTTTCATGAGGGAATTATCTATTAATCCTTTAAAATTTAACCCCTTTTTATTGAATTTCACTATAAGTTTTGTGTCATAGAGTTGACTCGAACTCAGATGATTGTGATATAACCCATCCCCATGAAGAACATCGGTATTCTTCGGCTCGCAATTGGCCAGTTTAGTACTTCTACTACCATTGATCTTCACAGAACCATCATTATAAAATCCCACAATTCTGTAAACCTTTTTCATGACATTAATTAATATGTATGAATTTCTCTCCGTATGGGATGAGTATTAATTATCAAAAATCCATGTTTTTCTATTCTTGGTAGCTTTGAGAACTAATTCTACAGTGTTGGAATTTTTAATTTTCTTCTTTTCCTTCCATGAAATATTAGTTTGAGTGAAGGATAATGATGGAATTTAAAATTTCTTTTATATGTACAAAGCTTAAACATACTCAAACCCTTCCTTTATAGAAGATAAACCTTTTTTAATAGCAACAACATCTGGTTGGCGAGTATTGGCTTGTCTATCAGTTCTATAAAAATTGTTCCCGACACTCCTCTTTCTGCAACCAATATCATTATGTCCAAAGTTAGAATAGTGAAAAAATTATCCATAGAAACTTTTTCTTCTATAAGAATTATGATATGTATTCTTTCTTATTTTTTTACTTCCAAGATCTTCCACATTCAAATAGATCCTTGCCTCTTCACATTTTGATGTGGTATGACCCTGATAGATACAAAATTGTCTTTTCATAAGTGGAAATGTATTTTAAATTTAATTACTCCTCATGAAAACATATTTATGAGAATAGTTTTACTATTTATAATCTCAAGAAACTAGAGGATAGTTTTCAGTCCTTATTTCAGTCTGATTTGAGAATTTCTTTTTTCGGACTTCATGTGTCTTGTATGATATGTTTGACTTTCTTCCTGTCATTATTTTTTCTAATTTTAATTCTAAAATTAGATGTTTAAGCATCACAACCAACTATTATGTTTCCAATTCATGAGTTATTTGATTATTAAGAACATTTTCATCTCCATCAGAACAATTCTTAGCTCTCTCTAGCTGCTCTTCATCTGAGAATTTTCCAAATTGAATTTTCTTATTTGTTTCTTTTGAACATGATTCACTCTCATGTTTACTCCTAAGAGTAATAACTTCTTCCTAAATTCTCTCAGTAGTATTGGACTTCTCATTAATTATATGTATGGTCATTAAAGACCTTTTACTGTTCTTCAATTATGAGAATTATTTCAACTATATCTTCTAATATTTAAAAAGTTTTTGAATGTTCTTTTACTACTTCCTCAAGTTGATCAATTTCAGTTTGTAGTATATCAACATATTCTGAAGAATCTTCTATAAATACTCTCTACTTTTTGCATATCTTTCATTAATTATAAATCTTTCCAAAAGGATCCATATGTTTCAACATGATATTGACATCATTTGTCCACTCGTTATATCTAGATTTATCTTCCAATGGATTCAAATTTTTATGGTAGCCATATTTGATGTGTGGGTTCCAATTTTAAATTATGGTTCTTCTACCTCAATAAACTAACTATCATCATCTTCTTCATCATATAAAAAAATATTTCTCTATAATTTCTTTCCAAACTCGAATTCTCCCTTTTTGAAAAACTTATCTAAAGATACTATATGTCTCCAGCTTCACTTTCATCATCATTGAACATTCTTGTGCACCTAGAGGAAATTTTCCCAACTCTTCCACAAAGAAAGAATGCCAGAGGTAACTTGCTATCAAATTTCCCTTTCCTTTTCTTTAATATCACTGAAATGTGAAAAATAAGTTACTTTTCCCTAGTATCTTAATCAATAATATCTCATCAAAGTACACATTTTTTCATGGCCTTGAATTACATTTCCATTCCTACACATGTCATTACATATTATGGTTTGACATTCATCATATATGCCACCAGGATTATCAGCAGATCATCCAGAGAAATTTTGGAAAGATCCCTTGCCTTAATGGATGAAACCATTATAATATCAAGAGTATGAATTATTATAAATATTTTCTTTACAATATCAATTTTATTGATTTCTTCACCAATTACTCATATTGCTCCAACAAATTCATTAATTTGATTGAAAAAAGTATCTTCATCTTCTTCAGTATGAATAATTAGATCATCAAACATATTGTGCCAAACATGTAGTTTCGCCTCCTGTTATTTGTTGTCACCTTCATTAATATTATCTAGTTTTTTCCACATAGCCTTTTAATATATAAAAAAAATCACTTCTAGATATGAAAAATATGAAGTGAGGGAATTCTAGGCTTTGTCACCTACATCAAGCACTTTCCCGTCTTTATGAGTCATATACAACCCTATTGAATTATAGACCTATATTCCTTGTGCAGTTGCAAAAAATACATCCATTCAAAGAGATCTAAGATAAGATCTAATAATTTTTCCAAATCTTTAATTTCTTCCATCAAAGAGAGGGACACCTTGGAAAGTTACTAAATTGACCATGGAAGCAAAGACAGAGAGATTCTTCACCCACAACCTTAACCCTATGATCCCAATTGAAGGACTCCAGAACACCCTGAGATTGGAGGGGTGAATCTGGGCGTCAAATTTTAATTTTAATGTGATGGATCTTATTTCCAAGTTAGTAGGAACTTGTTAAATAATTATATTGGTAATGTGTAGTAAATTAAACATTCACATGGAGAAGGACGACATATCAATTTTACTTGGTTGAATACTAAGGGATAGTCCAATGAGCTTACGCTAAAGGTTTTTAGTCATACCAAAGTCTATTAATCTTCACTAGTTGTGGATAAAAAATGTTTAGAATAGTCACTTGGTTATAGGTACACTATCATTACATTGTTTTAGGGATAACACATTGCATCCCCTAAATCACTTCCTTCGACTCCCCTTTTCTCACTACATTGGAAATAATCTGAACTCAGTTTATCGGCATGATAGTAAATTTAAAGGGTTGACATTAAATAAATTATCCTAAAAAATTGGTTATATTATTTATTTAATTATAGTTCTTACCCATATATCTAATCCATTTTTTTCACACACTCTTATTTCTCAAACCATTCCTTCGTGAACTCCACTACTCTGCATACCACCACCACATACTGCCTCCACATACTATGACTTTATAATGCCGTCGAAAACTACCTATGCATAATACTTCATCTATGCAGAACAAATCATCCTCTATGAATTGTCTTCTATGAGCCATCTTCCAAGAACTATCTTCCACGAACCGTCATCTGCGAACCATCTTCCATGAACTGTCTTTTTCTCACCATCTTCTACGAAACAATCTAGACTTAACCAAATTTTTATTGGATTTCTAGTCTTAGATCCACCACATAATGACGATATTAGTGATATTTATAGATGAAAAATGATTTACATAATCTACTAAACCGAGATTTAGCAAATCAACAATATGACACCACCTTTATCATGTACTGTGAATCTCCCATGGACTATTTTGCCTATATTGTCTTCCAAACACCACACATCCTTAGAAATGGATAAACTCTTTTGAAAACTGATCTCCACCTCATTTTCACCAACCAAAATTGATCTCGAAAAATGTTCTCATTTAGTGTCAAATGAACCTTCCCACGAACCATGTTTTCCCCATGAAATATTTTTCATTCGTAATCCACGTACTACCCTTCGTGATAGTGTAGCACCACCATGTAGAAATCATGGCTTTGAATTTTTTACTCTCCAGACCATGTACCTTCGATGTGATATTAAAATTGTACTTCATGTCTATGAACAATATTTGGTGATACCTTTTGATAAAACCTTTGTTTTCCAAAATAATAAAATAATGATTTTGAGGCCCAAAAATTTGGAAAAACAATAAAATTGCACCACCTTAAACACCTTATTTGAACTATATTATAAGATTACTTTTCTTGAAAACCCCATTTTGGATTAAAAATAAATAAATCATACACCAGTTCCCGCAATGAACACCCTTGAGTCCAACAAATTGTGTATGTTAATTAATGTGTTGATTATTTATTGAGAATTGTTTGGCTGTATGGTTGGGATGCTTGGATGAGTGGGTCATGTATTTTTTAATAGGTACTTGTTTTGAATTTATTCTATAGTTTGTATAAATCTTATTATCTTCTAAAAGGGTATATGACATTTATTGGTTTTTTTATCTGCTGTAAAAGTGAAATTAACAAGTTCATTCTTATACTAACAACATCATTTGTTTTAAAATCTGAACTATTTTTGGGGTTTTAAGGTTCATATTCTATACTTAGGGATTCCAATCTAAAAGTGTTGAATATCTTAAAATGATTTTTTAATTTATGTTTTTAGAAGAATCATGGGAATGGTTAATCATGGAAATGATTAGAAGTAATTTTGAAGCTACACAATATGTTTTAGAATGTATATTTGAACCATAGAACCTCTTGTTAACATTATTTATGTAGACACTGATAATTGTTTCAGTTTCACTTTTTTCCATAGGTGTTAATGTACTCACAACCAATCCAAAGTCTAACCCTATTTTGGGTTCTCCATTTTGTTTATTCATGGTTTATGATGTTTGTGTGCCTTTATTGAGGCTAATAGTTTCTATTATAATTGAAGGGGAGGAATGTTAATTGACTACAGGTTGTGTTTTGGTTCATTATTCCATTTTGGATCAACTTTAATTTGGGTTTTTAGGTTTTTTAGTTCCCATGTTATTATATAAGGTGACTCAGACGTTGTTAAAGATGTATAGTGCCACCATTTTTTATGAATATTAGTTTCAAGAAAGTGAACATTTTTCTTGTCATTAAATCAGAGAACATTTCTTGATTTCATTTTTAATCCTTCTTTTGGATACTAAATAATTATTATTATTATGTTCAAATTGTATTGGATGTGGAAATCAACTTTCACTTGATTTACACTTCATTTCTATGGTTTGTCTTGAATTTAATGTTTTTAGAAATCCTACATTAATTTTTTTTGCACACCGAATGTTTTGTAAATACCCAAACAAACATTAATTATTCAGGTAAATGTTTTAAGATAGGTCTTGGTTTTAATTGTGGGGTTATTTATTGTATAAGGCCCTTGCCTTAAACCTTACTTAATCTTGAGTTATTACAAGATTACACATTGAGGATCTTTTTGGGTTTAGAGTTTTAGAGAATTAGTTCATAAAACTTGCATTACATTCCACATATAAACAAAGTGGTTACATAAAGATAGTATTCTTCATTCCCATCAATTGAAACATATTTAAAATAAAAAAGGATTCTTTATTGACACTTCCTTGACACTATCATCATATCATGTACCTTTCCCTTGACCTGTGAAAAACATTTCAAAAAAACTTGGGATGAGCATAAAAAGCTCAGTAAGGGATATAAAAATATAGAAAGGAAACATGGGTACATATATATATAAGGATGAGATCATACTTTACCCATAATACATAATCACTTTAACATACCTCATCAAATCATGAATAAATCATAGAAATCATAAGATATAAAGGTAACTTGAGGCATTCATAACATTCTTATGTAGGGAGTAACCCTCTTGGTTACGTTTGGAATACCCATCACATTATATTCCCTAAATCTCTTCGGAGAAACCTTAATGTTTCACTCCTTCGCGTTACCCAATGCATTGGAGAGCTATATGGGGCTCACCCGCCCTTAGTTTGTCATGGAACCACCCGTTTTCATAATAATGCCCAACAACCTCAACATAATCATATCACATAAAACATGCATAAAGGAAACATAACATTCCAACCTTTCAATCACAAGATATCAATACAACACATTGATATAAAAACATTATGAAAACCATTTTCAATACCAAAATAAAAGAAAATTAAAACATGGTATTTATTTTTCTTTTAAAAAGAAGGTATGGCTTGTAGAGGAAGACGAAACTCAAATAACGGTCACAGCAGTGGAGAAGTCGTTGTCGCCGCATACGTACGACAAAAACATTCCCTTTTGTCATTTAGTAAAATTCTTCGTATAAAAAATATTCCTTTTGGATAAATGTAAAAGTAAAAGGGGTTTATACACCGTATAAAAGAAGGTTGTGTATAAAACAAAATATGCCTCAATGAAAGGAGATTGAGACGAAGTCCCATACCTCAGGTCCGACTTGACTCGATCGTTCTTTAATGTCCTGAATAATAAACTTGAGTTAATTTATACTTATTTAAGAACATTTTTCAAGTTCATTATTCCTTTTATATCACTTATTTCCATGTCATGAACACTATGTAATTATTTAAGTTAATAACGGTCGTTTTAACGATCATTGGTACTTGAGTCAAAAATAAGCCCGTTATAATTGCATGTTTTTCATGTATCCATTATATCCAGAATTATAATCATTATGTATATATCATATATATCCAGTATATACATGCATTTATAATATTACCTAATCATTTAGAGGTAAGAAATGAAATTCACCGTTCATGGAGACGGTACGCCGTACGTACGCATGAACGCTACTTTCATTTCTATTTCATATTTTATAGAATGGAATCATAATGATATAAAGTTATATTTTACGTCCACTATAATATCACATATAATATCATAGTTCCATCCTTTATACGTCCCACATATGGTATTTAACGAATCAAATCACTTTGAGAGGGCGGTAGTCCACACTTCCTTAAATGAAGATATCGCGTTTACCCATAATGGAAACCATAAAGGTATGACCAAAAAGAAAAATACAAAAGCTTAAGTAAAACATAAACATATAATATATCATATATAAATATAGTTTCATCTTAATGGACACCTTTGAAGGTGTTAAAATAATGTTGAACAATCATCGTTTCGGGAGGCATAAATTCACCATCCACGGAAACCGTATGTTCTTTAACCATTAGATGTAGGTGTGTGTAAGTGTATCTTGAATACTTCTTATAACAACATCCTAGTATATTGAATATACTGGAGTTGTTACAAAAGAAATAAATAAAAAGAGTTTAGGGGTTGGAGAAGAAAAATAAAACAAACGGACTCAAGTGAAGACTTTACCTTAAAATCGGGTAACTTCCTTTGGTTTGATCTCAAAGGCTTCCTTGAGATGTCTTCTGCCCAAAGTGAGGCTTCAAGGAGTAAGAGAGGTAAGTGGAGAGACAAAATGTTCAGGGTTTGGCCGAGGCAAAGGCTTTGGGAGTGTGGGTAATGAGGTAGAGGTGGGGGCCTTTTATAAGAGGAGAGGAGGGGCACTCTTGGAAAGTAAAGAAATATTACTTTATTTGAAAATGAGTTTTCGGATTTAAATGGTCCCACATTGATATAACTCTAGGATAAGGTGATAAGGGTTCTAAATATACCCATCCAATAGGTTTTGGACATGTGTAGGTTTTAGATATTACATTATCTTTCCATTTTATTTAAATCGTTAAATAATGAGGTCATCGCTGCATCATCATGATGTCATAAATAATTTAATTTATTTAAATTCTAAAAAATATAAAAAAATTACTATGATGTAGTAAATCTTATTAGCTTTCCAATTAATATTTATAATAAAACATCTGATCTTTATAACCCCATGTAAAAATTGTTTTTGTAAAACATATGATGTTTGTGTCATTTTTACTTCTACATTAAATAAAAAGTTATTTATGTCATTTCCCAACCAATGTGGCTCCATTGGGTCCCCAAGTTGACCCATGGCTTTTCTTGGTCGGCCATGACACAACCAATGAGGTTAGGACATGTGTCTAGGTCATTTTATATTATTAAAGCATTATTTTTACCTTAAACTACACTACTTACCACTAATCGCGATTAAAAACTTAATAAGTTACTATTCACCAAAAAATTATTTTAATCTCATTGAACCAAATTTTACCTCTTAATGACAACCATGTATGTCAGATTTTTGAAATTCAAAACACAATGATGGAAAAATTTTCATTTAAACGGAAATTCAGTTTTTATAAGTACCACTTAGTGGTTTCACTATTCATCAAAAATTGAAGTTTTTCAGAAAATTACCAAAAATTCACCATAAGATATATTTGATATTCCGAATTCAAAAATGAATTATATTTTACAAAATTAAAAACATATAAGTCACATTAATTAATTTAATAATTAATTCCCGCTTTCAGAGCAAATAGCGTGTTTTTATAAAACAATAAGTATCAAAAGATTGACACCAGTTTAAGTCTAACTTCAAAGTGAAATTGATTCCAATGACCACCGTTGGATTAAATGGTAAAAATATATTCAGATTACACATTAAGACTAATTCAAAAGATAATCTATTCATATAAATAAATTATATTAAGAAGCAGTTTGATGTAAAATGCCGTATTTTTCACTATTCATTAAAAAATGAACATTATCAGAAAAAATACCAAAAATTCACACAAAGTAAATTTTGAGGTCCCAATCATAAAGAATAAGTTTATTTTGACAAAAATAGCTTATAAAATTTTCAAAAGATATATTTTAAAATGGTTTTCCATCAAAAGGCAGTAAAACAATCTTTTAAAATATTAGTGTATTCCATGCTTAAGATTGGATTTATTTTCATTTTAAGCCTCTAAAACACTATCTAGTTCATTAATAGACCTAGATAAAAATATCTATTATTCATTACTTACTTGGGATGTTACATCCTTTCCCCCTTTAGAAAATTGTGTCCCCGCAATTTATTTACTTATCAAATAAATGGGGGTACTTATCCCTCATTGCATTTTCAGATTCCCATGTTGCCTCTTCCATGATGTGGTTTTTCCACAAAACTGTTACCTGATTAATCACCTTATTCAGTAACACTTGCTCCCTGTGGTCAAGAATCTGGACCGGTTTTTCCTCATAAGATAGGTTCTCTTCCAGCTGAACTACCTCTGGACTCAAAACATGAGATGGATCTGGCATATACTTTCTCAACATCAAAACGTGAAAAACATTGTGTACCTGAGATAAACTCAGAGGTAAAGCCACTCTGTAAGCAACTAATCCAACTCTCTCTAGAATTTCATATGGTCCAATAAATCTTGGACTCAGCTTTCCTTTCTTACCAAATCTCATCACACTTTTCCAGGGTGAAACCTTGAGAAAAACATGATCACCTACCTCGAAAGATAGATCCTTCCTCCGGTTATCTGCATAACTCTTCTGCCTGCTCTGAGGTATTCTCATGTGCTTCTGAATCAGCTGAACTTTTTCTGCCATCTCTTCTACCAATTCTGGTCCCATCAACTTCCTTTCACCCACTTCATCCCAGAAAGCTGGAGTTCGACACTGCTTCCCATATAATGCCTGAAATGGTGCCATCTATATACTGGAATGAAAACTGTTATTATATGAAAATTCAACCAAAGGAAGATATTGGTCCCAACTTCCCTGATAATCCATAGAGAAAGAACGTAGAATATCTTCCAAGGTCTGAATTGTTCATTCTGACTGCCCATCTGATTGAGGATGAAAAGCTGTACTAAAATTTAATTCAGTACCCAACGACTTCTGAAGGCCTTTCCAAAAGTTAGAAGTGAACCTGAGATCACGATCAGATAAAATGGAGAGGGGAACTCCATGTAACCTGACTATCTATTTAAGATACAAACGGGAAAGTTGATCTAGGGAAAAAGTATCTCGTATAGCAAGGAAATGAGCAGATTTAGTCAAGCGATCAACAATAACCCAGATTGCATTATTACCTCGAGATGTCTTTGGTAATCCCACAACAAAGTCCATGGATATATTCTCCCATTTCCACTCTGGCACTGGTAAAGGCTGAAGCATCACTTTCTGTAACTACCGCTTTGCTTTAACCTGTTGACATGTCAAACACTTCACAGTAAAATCTGCAATATCTCTTTTCATTCCATCCCACCAGTAATACTCCCGCAGATCTATGTACATCTTAGTACTGCCAGGATGAACTGAAAATGGAGAACTATGAGCTTCACATAACAACTCTCTTTTAAACTGTGAATCACAAGGCACACATAATCTCTTCCCAAATCTCAAAATGAAATCATTATCAATGTTGAATTCATGAAACTTACCTTTCTGAACCAGCTCTACCTTTTTCTGCAACTCACTGTCTTGCTTCTGTGCTTGCTTGATTCTGTCTGATATAGATGATCTCACTGATACCTAAAACAAAACATAAGAACTTCCTGCACCCACAACTTCTATGCCAAAGTTCATCAAATCCTTAACCAAAGGATCACGTTCCAAATGCAACATTTCTAATGAAGCATTACTTCTTTGACTTAAAGCATCAGCCACTTTATTTGCTTTTCCCAGATGGTAATGAATTGTACAATCATAATCCTTGATTAATTTTAGCCATCTCCTTTGTCTCATGTTCAATTCTTTCTGAGTGAATATATACTTTAAACTTTTGTGATCGGTATATATTTCACACTTTACTCCATACAAATGATGCCTCCAAATTTTTAAAGCAAAAACAACAGCAGCTAATTCCAAATCATGTGTAGGGTAATTTACCTCATGAGTTTTCAACTGTCGTGAAGCATAAGCAATTACCTGATCATTCTGCATTAGGACGCAACTAAGTCCTTTCAAGGAAGCATCATTGTATATAACAAACTCACCATTCCTGGAAGGTAGTGCCAAAACTGGAGCATTCACCAATCTTCTTTTTAATTCTTGAAAACAATCATCACATTCTTTTGTCTAGATAAACTTAACACCCTTCCGAGTTAGCTTAGTCATTGGACTAGATAACCGTAAAAAATTTCTAACAAACCTTCGGTAAGAGCCTTCCAAACCAAGGAAGCTACGAATCTCAGTAACATTTGTGGGTCTTGGCCAGTCTTCCACAACTTTTGTTTTTACAAGATCAACAGTTATCCCATCTTTAGAAACAATGTGACCAAGGAAAGAAATTTGTTGCAACCAAAACTCACACTTGCTGAATTTCTCATACAATTTATTTTCTTTTAAGGTTTGCAAGATAACCCTTAAATGTCTTTCATGCTCTTCTTTACTTTTAGAAAACACCAAAATATCATCAATAAAAACCACCACAAACTTATCCAAGAACTCATGGAAAATTCTACTCATTAAGTCCATGAATACTGCAGGTGCATTGGTTAGACCAAAAGGCATTACTACAAATTTATAATGGCCATATCTCGTGTGGAACACAGTCTTCGAAATATCTACCTCCTTCACCTTCAGCTGATGGTACCCTGATCTCAAGTCAATCTTTGAAAAATACTGAGCTCCCTGGAGCAAATCAAACAAATCATCGATATGAGGAAAAGGATATTTGTTCTTAACAGTGATATTATTCAAGGCTCTATATTCAATGCAAAGTCTCATTGAACCATCTTTATTTTTAACAAACAAGACAGGATCACCCCATGGTGATGTGCTAGGTTGAATGAAACCTTTCTCTAATAAATCTTGCAATTGCTCCTTCAACTCTAAAAGTTCAATTTGAGCCATTCGATAAGGGGGTTTTGAAATTGGCTTAGCATCAGGAACTAAGTCAACAGTAAATTCAACATCCCGATCTGGTATTATTCCAGGCAACTCATCAGGAAAAACATCAGGATACTCATTTACCACTGGTACATCATTAATCTGAACAGTTTCTTTTATTTTCAACGATGTGTGCAAGGTAACATTCATTTCCATATTTTACAAGTTTCTCGGCCTCTTGATAAGTTATCAACAGTAAGGGTTCATTCTTGTACACAAACTGAACGTATTTCTGAAAAGAAACTTCTATATCTTTACAGTCAATCTTAGTATGGTAAATAGAGAGCCAATCCATACCCAGGATAACATCAAACTCTACTAGAGGTAGAACAATATGGTTTGGAAGTAGGTTCTTTCCAAATATAAGGATAGGAAGATTCTTATAAATTCTTTTTGCCTCAACATTCCTCCCAGGTGTTTTTACCAAAAGTTCAGGAGTCATTTATTGATATGGTATTCCCATTTTACTAGAAAAGGTTTCAGAGATGAAAGAATGTGTAGACCCCAAATCAAACAACACACTAGCATAATCTGAAAAAATAAACAAAGTACCTAATACAACTTCATTTCATGGCCCGAAATCTGCTGAAGTAGTTGCAAAGGATTTCACCACCCCTTTCTGCTTGTAGTCTAACTTCTTCCAATCACTCAAGCTCTTTGTTGGACACTCGTTTGCATAGTGACCCATCTCATTGCACTTATAACATTTCACTAACTGTAAATCAAATTTGGTCTTACCTTAACCTTGATCCTTTTTAGTGCAATCACGATCCTTATGTCCCATCTTACCACATCGGTAGCACTTTCCAGAATTCAGAAGACATTCCCCATCATGCCTTTTTCCACATTTATCACAAACTGGAAACGTAGTTTTCTTACCATCAGACTTTTTTGAATAATTCTTACCTTTCTCCTGCCACGTCTGTCTCTTCTTCTGTTGGTTGTTATAGAACACTTGATCATCAGAAAACTCCATTTCCAACTTCTCAGCACATCGAACAAGCTTTTCATAACTTTTAAACTCACGAGAAGCTAATGCCCTTCTATATTTTGGCTTTAATCCTGAGTAAAAACAATTGATTTTACTATCAAGGTCTCGGATAAAATTTGGAGCATACCTTGCCAATAGAATGAACCTTTCTTCATAGGTAGTCATTGAGTCTTCCTCTTGCCTCAATTCCAAGAATTGATTTTCCATCCTAAGTCGAACAGCCTTAGGAAAATACTTCTCAATAAACATACCTTTGAATTAATCCCAGTCGAGAGCATCAATCTCATCAGTGTCCCTGATATTTTTAACCATCGACCACCATTGATCTGCCTCACCCTCCAAACGGTAAATAGAAAGACTAACCTTTTGATTGTCTGAACACCCCTTGACATCAAAAATCTTCTCCAGTGCTTTAATCCACCCTTCAACTAGCACAGGGTTAGATGATCCTCTGAATGATGGGGGATGTTGCCTCATGAAATGTTCCACCACTGACATGTTCCTCTGCGGTTGATCTGGCTGATCTCGTGCATGGATACCACCACAATTTATCGCTTGAGTCAACTGCGCCATTACTGCAACAAACTATTCATTTCCAATTCCGACCATCTCAGGATGCTGATTCGGAAGGTTATTTCCTTCTGTATGCTGTCCTAGCACTGCTTCCCTGTTTCCTCTGCGGAAAACCATTCTGAACAAACATGTCTTAGATGAAGCAACATGGTAATCTTCAAATGCTATATCATTTCAAAAAAATATTTTTGGATAATCATTTAATAGAATTCTAACTCCTAAAGTTATCTAAACCGACCTCTGATACCAACTATAAGGCCCCAGCCTTAAACCTTACTTAATCTTGAGTTATTACAATATTACACATTGAGGATCTTTTCGAGTTTAGAGTTTTAGAGAATTAGATAATAAAACTTGCATTACATTCCACATATAAACAAAGTGGTTACATAAAGATAGTATTCTTCATTCCCATCAATGGAAACATATTTAAAATAAACAAGGATTCTTTCTTGACACGGCCTTGACACTATCATCATATCATGTACCTTTCCCTTGACCTGTGAAAAACATTTCAAAAAAACATGGGATGAGCATAAAAGGCTTAGTAAGGGATATAAAAATATAGAAAGGAAACATGGGTACATATATAAATAAGGATGAGATCATAATTTACCCATAAAACATAAGAACTTTAACATACCTCATCAAATCTTGAATAAATCATAGAAATCATAAGACATAAAGGTAACTTGTGTCATTCATAACATTCTTACGTAGGTAGTAACCCTCTTGGTTACGTTTGGAATACCCATCACTGTATATTCCCTAAATCTCTTCGGAGAAACCTTAACGTTTCACTCCTTCGCATTACCCAATGCATTGGAGAGCTATATCGGGCTCACCCACCCTTAGTTTATCACGGAACCACCCGTTTTCATAATAATGCCCAAGAACCTCAACATAATCATATCACATAAAACATGCATAAAGGAAACATAACATTCCAAACTTTCAATCACAAGATATCAACACAGCACATTGATATAAAAACATTATGAAAACCATTTTCAATACCATAATAAAATAAAATTAAAACATGGTATTTTTTTTATTTTAAAAAGAAGGTATGACTTGTAGAGGAAGCCGAAACTCAAATAACGGTCACGGTGGTGGAGAAGTCATTGTCGCCGCATACGTACGACAAAAACATTCCCTTTTGTCATTTAGTAAAACGCTTCGTATAAAAAAGATTCCTTTTGGATAAACGTAAAAGTCAAAGGGTTTTATACACCGTATAAAACAAGGTTGTGTATAAAACAAAATATGCCTCAATGAAAGGAGATTGAGACGAAGTCCCATACCTCGGGTCCAACTTGACTCGATCGTTCTTTAATATCCTGAATAATAATATTGAGTTAATTTCTACTTCTTTAAGAACCTTTTTCAAGTTCATTATTCCTTTTATATCACTTATTTCCATTTCATGAACACTATGTAATTATTTAAGTTAATAACAGTCGTTTTAATGATCATCGGTACTTGACTCAAAAAAACCCTTTATAATTGCACGTTGTTCATCTATCCATTATATCCAGAATTATAATCGTTATGTATATATCAAATATATCCAGTATATACATGAATTTATAATATTACCTAATCCTTTAGAGGTAAGAAATGAAATGCACCGTTCATGGAGACGGTAAGCCGTACGTACGCATGAACGCTACATTCATTTCTATTTCATATTTTATAGAATAGAATCATAATGATATAAAGGTATATTATAATTCCAAGTATAATATCATATATAATATCATAGTTCCATCCTTTATACATCCCAAATATGGTATTTAACGAATCAAATCACTTTGAGGGGGAGGTAGTCTGCACTTCCTTAAATGAAGATATCGCGTTTACCCATAATGGAAACCATAAAGGTATGACCAAAAAGAAAAATACAGAAGCTTAAGGGAAACATAAACGTATTATATATCATATATAAATATAGTTTCATCTTAACGGCCACCTTTGAAGGTGTTAAAAGAATGTTGAACAATCATCGTTTTTGGAGGCATAAATTCACCATCCACGGAAACCGTATGTTCTTTAACCATTAGATGTAGGTGTGTGTAAGTGTAGCTTGAATAATTCTTATAACAACATCCTATTATATTGAAGATACTTTAGTTGTTACAAAAGAAATAAATAAAAAGAGTTTATGGGGTTGGAGAAGCAAAATAAAACAAACGGACTCAAGTGAAGACTTTACCTTAAAATCGGGTAACTCCCTTTGGTTTGAGCTCAAAAGCTTCCTTGGGAAGTCTTCTTCCCAAAGTGAGGCTTCAAGGAGTAATATAGGGAAGTGGAGAGACAAAATGGTCAGGGGTTGGCCGAGCCAAAGGCTTTGGGAGTGTGGGTAATGAGGTAGAGGTGGGGGCCTTTTATAAGAGGAGAGGAGGGGCACTCTTGGAAAGTAAAGAAATATTACTTTATTTCAAAATGCGTTTCTGATTTAAGTGGTCCCACATTGATATAATTCAAGGATACGCTGATAAGGGTTCGAAATATACCCATCCAATAGGTTTTGGACATGTGTAGGTTTTAGATATTACATTATCTTTCCATTTTATTTAAATTGTTAAATAATGAGGTCATCGCTGCATCATCATGATGTCATAAATAATTTAATTTATTTAAAGTCTAAAAATTATAAAAAAAATAATAAGATGTAGGAAATATTTTTATCTTTCCACGTACTATTTATAATCAAAAATCTGATCTCTATAACCCCATGTAAAATGTTTTTTCGTGAAACATATGATGTTTGTGTCATTTTTACTTTTACATTAAATAAAAAGTTATTTATGTCATTTCCCAACCAAAGTGGCTCCATGGGGTCCCCAAGTTGACCCATGGCTTGTATGGGTCGTCCATGACACAACCAATGAGGTTGGGACATTTTTCTAGGTCATTTTATATTATTAAAGCATTATTTTTACCTTAAACTACACTAATTACCACTAATCGTGATTAAAAACTTAATAAGTTACTATTCACCAAAAAATTAATTTAATCTCATTGAACCAAATTTTACTTCTTAATGACAACCATGTATGTAGGATTTTTGAAATTCAAAACACAATGGTGGAAAAATTTCATTTAAATGGAAATTCAGTTTTTATAAGTACCACTTAGTGGTTTCACTATTCATCAAAAATTGAAGTTTTTCAGAAAATTACCAAAAATTCAACCTAAGCTATATTTGATATTCAGAATTCAAAAATGAAGTATATTTTACAAAATTAAATACATATAAGTCACATTAATTAATTTAATAATTAATTCTCGTTGTCAGAGCAAATAGCGTGTTTTTATAAAACAACAAGTATCAAAATATTGACACCAGTTTAAGTCTAATTTCAAATTGAAATTGATTCCAATGACCACCATTGGAATAAATGGTAAAAATATATTCAGATTACACATTAAGACCAATTCAAAAGATAATATAATCATATAAATAAATTAGATTAAGAAGCAGTTTGATGTAAAATGCAGTATTTTTCACTATTCATTAAAAAATGAACATTGTTAGAAAAAAACCAAAAATTCACACAAAGTAAATTTTGATGTCCCAATCATAAAGAATAAGTTTATTTTTACAAAAATAGCTTATATAATTTTCAAAATATGGATTTTAAAATGGTTTTCCATCAAAAGGCAGTAAAACAATCTTTTAAAATATTAGTGTATTTCATGCTTAAGATTGGATTTATTTTCATTTTAAGCCTCTAAAACACTATATAGTTCATTAATAGACATGGATAAAAATATCTATTATTCATTACTTACTTGGGATGTTACATCTTTTCCTAAAAATTATTTGTAAATATATATGTTTTTTAATTGTATATATATATATATATATTGGTTCAACACGTATACATAAGTATACATATATGTGTCCATTTGTAAAAATTCACTTGAGATGATTTCAATTTTTGTAACGCGATATATGGACACAAATAAATGTTTATAAATAAATTCATATAATAATAAAAAACTGAATTCTAACCATAATCATAATTCATTATTTGGTTTTCTAAATGATTATACGAATTATAAAGAGACATGTTCATTTAATTCATAATAAAATATTTTATTTTATCAGTTATTCTTGTTTGTTAACCCTTACGAGAAACCTTGGTTTCTTGGGTTGGCTAACCTCAATAGGAAGAGGTCCTCCACTACTAGAAATGCTAGGGAATCATTATGTGACACCCCTTCTAGATAAATATGTGTTCGAAATCTAACTCCTCTATTATAGTGATAGATAATTACATGGTTCACCTAGACTTAGTGACTATAGGGTGTTTCTCCCATGATTCCTATTTTAAATTAATGATTTTTTAATTTTTCCTTTGTGTTAATTTTACATAATACTATCCATGATTGATTTTCTTTTTTTACATGGATTACTTTTAGTACTTATAAGAATCTTATTATAACTAATTGGGTTTTGTTTTTTCCACTTCCATTTATCTCTTTTACTACATAGTAATACTTATGCGTTTTAATTTTTTAAAATAATATATTGGAAAATTGTTATACACATGGATAAAAGCCCTATCACATTACCGAGGAACAAAACCCAGTATGATAAGGTTTTAGAGGAGTTTTTGTATTTTTAAATTTCTAATTGATCTATTTATGATAGAGTAATATTTCCATTATCTAAATGATGATCTTTAAAATGGTTGAATAGAGATGATTTTTTTAAACACATGATATTGAAGCAATTCCATAATAAATATTTTTGTAAAATTTTGCACTGAGAATCAAACATTAAAAAAAATTAGTACTAATGTGAGTCAATATAATGAGGTCCCAACATCATTGATAATGGAAAATGAAATGAAATTCCTTATGAATTATTCATTCGATATTTCAAGACACCAAGATCAACATCTAAATATATCGTAACAATTAGTTGAGGGTTCTATAAATAGAAACATGAAAAGTGATGATTTGGGGGAAATAGGAAAACCTAATCAATATTGTAACATAACATTGGATCCCCTTCTTGATTCCGTGGGGACGAATGTAAGAGAGAACCTTACTAGGCACAAAAATGTGTTTCATTGTTTATTTTATTATGGAAATCAAGATCTGTATAGTGGATGGTTGAAATATTCAAAACATTATTTCTAATGAAGTTGTACAATATCAAATTCCTATATGGAATTACAAATAAATTGATTTACAGGACATTGGAATTCTTTCATGATGCATTTCCTAAATCATATATCCCTGAGTATTTTTATGATATGAAAAAAAAATTAAAAGATTGATCTGAATTATAAAAAATACTTGCATGTCTTAAAGATTGTATGCTTTATTAGAAAGAGGATTCGAGTAGACAGGATTGAAAAAAATATTCTTCATCTAGGTTATAGTCTATGAGTGATGTTGGAAGTCTAAATTAACATTATATTATGAATAAGAATAAAAATAAAAAAACTATAAATGGTTTTTGTTACTTTCATTTGATTCCTCGATTTCAAATATTATTCATGTCACAAAAAACTATCGATCCCATGAAGTGGAATTTTATAAATAATAACAATTATGGTTTAATTTAACATCTATGGGATTCATAATTGAGGAATACATTTGATTAATTAAATCTATATTTCTCATATGATCCTAATAATGTGTGATTGGGATTGAATACTGATAGATTTAATCCATTTTTTACTTTCATCACCAGTTATAGCATTTTTTTCATTTGTTTTTAATTCCTTACAATATCCCTCTATAAATGTGTATGAAAAAAACATATTTTATTATTTTAATTATTATACATGGAAAAAATTAATTGAAATTATATTGATATATACTTTATGCCTCTAATTGATGAATTATAGGAGTTATAGAGAAAACATGATGAGACATATGATATATCTTCTATAACAATGTTCAAAATGAAAGCTTCTCTAATGTGGACCACTAGGGTCATTCTTGGACATGGAAATTTAGCTGGTCAAAAAACATACATTGGTCTGTTTAGTCATGTTTTTATATTTTATTTTGAGATCAAATTACTACCTCATAGTAAACAAAGGATATTCTTATGTCGTCAACGTTTTTTAGATGCATCCCAAAGATTTTTGTTGACAAAGTCAAAAATAAATAGTTCTATTGATCATAGACCACCTCCAAATCATTTCACATGTTCTAAAATATTTCCACTTCATGGAAATATTGAAATATAATTTGGTATGGTGCATCAATTGAATGATAGTGGGAAATGAGCTTGAAGTCAATCTTCAAGTGAAATTGGAATGCAAAAATGAAAGAAAGAAAATATTTTTTTTTAAACTTCTATATTGGGAATTTAATTTATTACGGAATAATATTGATGTTAAGAACATTTAGTAGAATTATTGTGACAATTTAATCTCCACATTTCACAATGAGAAAGGAAAATCGATGTACCATCTCAATTCTCATAAGAAACTATAATCAATGAACATAATGCATGATCTTTGACCAGACGAGAATGGAATGTATGCTTAAGAATTTTTTTTAATGAAAAATAGGGATAAGGATACATTATATTAAATTTTAAAACATGTGAAGGTAGAATATAGGTATTAAAGTAACATACCTAGGTGTTTTGACTTAAATAATCATAGGTTACATGGATTTAAAAGTCACGCTTCATATTTTTTGATAAAGTAGTTACTACCATTGGTATTGAATTTATTGTTACTATAAAATTTTACAGTAGATGTACTATAATTTTTCACATTCTTCAAACAACTATGTATGAAAACACTACAAACATTTGGCTTGAAACTGTTTAGAATATATTTTTGTTGACACTTTGTGAAATGGAGATGATCTTTCCTCAATCGTATTTTACTGCCAAAAAGAGTTAAACAATTAATTTGGTAAGGGAAGATAAATTGGGGGTGCCCGTATGTTATCGATGTATGTATCCATTTGAGATGAAATTTATTTATATTCTTTCATATTAATTTAAAATTATTTTCACTTCATTAAATACATAATTACATTTTATTTAATTTAACCTATATATATCTAAGGCATTTGAAATCATTCATGAAAAATAAATCTAAACATGAAGTATCAATTTCTAAAGGCTATTTCGAAGAGTAGTTTCTTAAATTTTCTTCTAGATACTTGAATTCTATTTAGATTTGATTAAATTGAGTGGGACATGTTGACAACACATCGAATCAATCTCAAATATTTGGTAAATCAAATATCTTCTATGCTATTGGACAATCAGTTGGGAGGAGCTTAAATGATACACTATCAAAAATGGAATTATTATAGGAACATAGATATGTGATATTTAATAGTGAAATTGTAGATCCATTTATTGAAGATATCAGGATACAAACAAATAAGAGAATGAGAGGCTGGACATGAAATGAGAACGATATAACAAAAGATATTAATAAAAATCTTGTATAATGGTTTGAATGATGTGTAAGATCATAAATATTTCAATCAATACGGATATAATGTTAACAAAAATATTTTTTAAATCTAATAATGTATATTACTTCTTATAGAACATTAATACTGATACTCTAGATGTGTTGTAAGAATATGTGAGGTTTCATTCTCGAGGTCCTATAAAACAAGTGAGAAAGTTTGATGCTTACAATGTCAATAGATTTTCATTTCATACAGTCGATTGGGAAGAGGGATTGATTACCCATAATAGTGATATATTTATGTTTACCGAAGTTATGTACTATGGTAAATTGACTGATTATATCAAATTAAAATAATAAGTCTTTTTTTCAGATTTTTTATTTAAATTTAAGTGGTTTGTTATTCTCAGGGATATTTAAAGAGATTACTTGCAATTTACTTCTTTGAAATTATTTGACTTAATGGATTTCGGTGACCATGAATTACATGATCCGTAAAATATTTCATCACAAGAGAAAATGATATATTATGTTGATGATGTCATGGATGAAGGGTGGAGTGTAGTTTCTCTTGTATAAAAAGATTCTTGTATGATAGGGGTGATGAAGAGGAATATTTGACCTATAACATTGAATCCCATTAACAGCAAGAAGAAAACTTATTTTTCCCACATGATATGGAGAATATTAATCTTTTAGTGGTGGATGGAGTATAAAAAGTAATGATGGATCTAGAAAATGACAAGATTAGAGGAAAAAATTATATTATTTATAGTCATCCATTCATTTATCAAACACATATATTATTTTTTTATCCATTCATTATCATTTATATATATTTATATATGTGTGTTTTTTTATTAATATTGTGCATATGTTATCATTTTTAATTTTTTACATGAATTTTTTGAAATGTTTGTTCTAAGGTTAATTTTATTCGATTAAATGATAGGAATTCTAAGGAGGAAGTAGTTTACTGATCTTGGTTGACTCTCAGTCGATGTTCCCTCAACCATACAGATAGATTATGATCTAGAAGTCTCCTTCCCAATATAATATGATACACACTCCATTTTCCTCTACATAATATCTCACAACCTCCATTTCATCATCTTCTGGAACACCCTTCATTAGTGTCGCATCAATATCTTTGTCAGTGCCTCCCTATTCAGCATGATTAATAATGAGTGAGGGGGTCTTCACTCTGGTTTCTTCACAAGGATATTATAGGTTGATAGTTATAGGTACAAATTTTAATATAAATTAACTTATTGTAGTTTTTTATAATACTAACTTTTTTATATAAAATATGGAAACAATGCTAATACAGAGAGAAATATGAGATGCTTATGTGTTTGGAATATGAATGTAAAAAAGATTGTTGTCCAATTTGACTACTCTGGGTTCCATACTGATGATTCTGTAGGGTCATTTGGCTTGATTATTTTCTAGTTAGTGGCGGAGTTTGTAACCCTTCCGATTATGGATTCTTATTGGAGGGATATGCCTCACTCTAGGAAAGATAATGTTTTTTATTCATGGATGAAGGTAATTTTATTACATTATGGTTTAATTTAATTTCATGCTGTTATTGAATTCTAGTATTTTAAAAATTAATTTCTTTTTATAGATGTTTTCCACTTTACCATTATTTATCTTATAGAACAAAAGTGGATGTTGAAAAATTTGGGTACGAAATGCAAGTATTTTAAATGGTTTCTATGGAATGAATTGAAGGATATATTGTTGAGAACTCAACGACTATATGATAATGTACCTGAAGGGATATGTAGAGTAAAATGTATGTTTTTTGTTGATATCCATCATTATGAGAAGCCCATGGTATTTAAATATATATTATTATATTAATCTCATTTTATATCAATAAATTAATTTGACAGGGAGATGACATTGAATACATTACTATTAAATTATATTTTATTCATTTTTGGATGCTTTACAGATGAAAAAATTCAATCGATCTAAGAAAATCAACCCTCACACTACTTGGTAAAAGTGTTTTTCCAAAAAATGATCGACTTTGGTAATATTATCATTAGTTTAAATATTTATAAGACAATATTATTTGTTTCATATATAAAATTGTTTATTTATCATTTTTTAATGTTTTCATAGAATTTAGGGCACCAAGTATCCAAAATAGGACTGTGTATGAATGTTTATACAAAATATTTTCGAAGTTATGCCAATGAGCTTTCTAAGGAAGTTGGGATATGAATTCATTTTTCATTGTAATTACTTATTTTTAGTTTTCACTATATTAATTTTAATTGATTCAAATATGATAGATATTTTTTTATTAGGTTAGATTTAAAAAACAATGGGATTCACAACCAATCCTTCATAGTTTCCAGGAATGACCTAGTTGGTCGAGTCCATGGGAAGGAGCATCCTGGTTGAGTGAGTTGTATGGGTTTGGAATCATTACCATCTGAGGTCTTTGGCAGAACATTAGGGACTATAGTAGCATCTACTCCTGGTGGGAGTTACTACCTACCTTGATATTTTCAAAGGGTTTTTGTTTCTATAAAAAACACATTTCGAGAATTTGGGGCTCATATATCCTTACTGCAGAAAGGATTAATTGTTTTATATTAGAAGATTACTGGATCTCTCCCAAGTGATATTGCATCGAAGGCTGGTTCTATGTAAGTAAACAACACGACTTCAAAATCAGTTATTTCACAATGTTTTATTTGTTCTAGGTTTAAATATAAATAAACAAAACTATTTATATTTTTATTTAATTTTAATTTTGGTGTTAATAGTAAGAAATGGATATTGATATAGAGATTGTGTCGATAATGGTTCATTAGTAAGTGATTAGTATTCTCATTCAGGGTAGTGATTATTACAATTAAGGAGTGTTTTAAATGCGACTTTAATAAATAATATCTCTAAATTTTTTTATTTGAGTTTCCATAACATGTTTTTCTTCTTCATTCAACATCTTCCTAATTTTATTCCTATGCAACAATTGTGATCCTATGATTGTGGTAGGTGATTTGAGAACTCTCACTTCCTCGTGTAACTGTTTGATAAACTTCTTTTTTCATTGGGAGTATATCATGGATTTTCGTAATAATTAAAATGAAAAGGATATAATTAAATTTAAGGAATGGGGTGAGTATCATGTCATAAATTGTATTCATTATTATTTCCTATGTTCTAGATACATGATACTTCTATGAGTAAAAACAATTCATGTTACTTAGACTCTTGTATCATTTCATTGATTGTGTTTTAGTTTCACATATCAAAAATGTTTGATAACATAAATATTATAATGTATTACTTCTTATGTGAAAAGGGGATCGATATTAATTAATTTTTTATAATAGAGAAAATATGAACTATTGGAAGTTGATATATATTTTTGTGTGTTATTTAATTTCTTTTTTTTCTATGATCCTGAGGTTAAATTATAAGTTGTTATCAAGTGATTTATATGGCTGGTTTTGGATGCATTAGTTGGAATGTGTTGTGTAGTGGGCCTATGTTGGATATCATGAGATGCATTGTGGGTTGTATTTTAGTTGATCAATAATGTTTGGTATGTTAGTGAGGTTTGGGGTAGTGAGTGCTATAAAAAATGGAATCGTTGTCATTGTATGATATAATCAAGGATGAAGAGTTTTACATTGGGGATGATGTGACCTAAACCAAGATAAAAAGAGGGAATATATAGATTATTATGGGATAATGTTGTGGCTAGTGAAAATTGCGTTTTCTTGTTGTTACCTAGTGGTAGTAGAATATAATTGGTAATGATGAATTTGATATGGGTGTGGGTAAAAATAAATTAAATTCCTGGACTTCCTATAGTGTAATGGTGTATTTTTTTTATTTCAGGGTTGACTTCTGTTCTAGGGCTATAAATTACAAAACTCCATTTTTTTGAAATGTAGAATATAAAGGTGAATTAAATCACATCTAAATATGGAATATTATTGGTTATTACTATTTCAAATCGATGCTATATAATGTGGTTATTTTAGTGGTAGTTACATCCACCGCTATATGAAGTCATTATTATTTATAGGTAGTTTTTTTGTTGGTTTCTTCAGTTTTTTTCAAAATAATATTGAGGATATGGCGGTGATTTAAAACTCCACTATATCATCACAATTTTATGGATGAAAAAACTTCGCAAAAACGAAAAAAATTACCGTTAAATAGAAATTATATTATGGTTACTAAAAACTATAGCTAAATGGAAGAAACCTACATGTGTTGGAAGTCAAAACCATCTTTAGTGGAAATTTTTTGAAACCATTAGAGAAAATTTTGGTGTATGTTTAAACCACTTCTAAATAAAAAACCATCAAAATATGATATTTTGTTATACCGTATATGGGTTATCATTGAAGTATTTTTAGATAATAATCATGGTGGTAGGAGAATAAAATTGTCCATGTGTCATAAGTGTTGGAAGAATAATCCTAAAAACTGAATCATGGGAATAAAGAGGTGTTCCATGTGTGGAATAGAATGGTACAAGTATAATGAATGAAAAAAGAAGATAAATAATTCCACTAATGTGATGGTGAAAAATAAGGTTACGATAGATCCTCAATATATGGTCTGTTGTTTCAACTATAAAGAACATAAGCACTGTGAAAACCAATTCCCTGAGATAATTTTCAACAATGATGACCAATGACTACAACCTCAAATGCTGAGGGATAAAGGGAATTAATATGTAATCACTACTTCTAGGGTATATCATGATAATGAATTAGTGATATTTAATCAAATTATTCATCCATGAATAAAATAAATATTATTTTTTCTAGGTTTTATATATTCTTTCACATCATGAATGTTTATTACAACTATTAAAATTCCACCATAAAACATGGTGTATTATTTATCAATAAAAAAACCTATAAATTTTTGCATCTCAAGCATATAACTACTCCCTGATTTATTTTTGTGAGGTGAATCTCCTAAAACCCCAATTAATTCTCAATTTAGTTGAATTTTATTGTATTTTTAGAATTTATTTGTTTTATTTATATTTACCTAATACTAATTATTTTGAGAAGAGAAACACAATTAATATCCCTTGTCATCATCCAATTCCTTACATGTAAAAATCGGAGGTTGAATCTACTTTGGAAACTAGTTCTCAATCATGGGTAATGTTAATTTATAAGAAAATATATCTAACAAATATTATTGATAGAAAAGAGAAGATTAAAAATTATTATAATCCCATTGTAAAAATAATTTTATTATATATTCATCAAAGAGTTCCTTGTCCTTCCCCCATATCAAGAGGTTGATTTCTCTTTTTTACTTCTACCCATATCACTACAAATAACAAAGACTCTTCTTTAAATGGCTCTAATTGAATATGAGGAACTAAAGAAGTAGCTACTAGAGAAATCAGATAAGGTATTTATATTCCCAGGTGTTTAACGATAGGGATCATTGGTCTATTTTTCCATCAATATGGATGTCCAATGACTATATGTATTGATTATCATGATCACAACATGATCACAATAAAAAAATAACATCCCCTTCTATAGATTGATGACTTTTTGACCAACAACACTAGGACCAATACTTATCTAAATTTGACCTTCCTTTGGGATATCATTAATTAAATATGTAGTAGAATATTCCCAAGACTAACTTTCATATAAGGTACAAACACTATGAGCTCATAGGGATGTTGTTATGAATCACTAATTCTCAATCAATCATTATGGAAATAATGTATATAGTCTTCATATATTACATATTTTTTTAAATATTTATTGCTGATATTCTCATACATTATGAATGTAAGGTGGAATGTGAGGAACAATCATGTACTATATTAAGTACTATTAGAATAAGTATATTATATTAAAAGTATAGTAAATATGAGTTTATATAGAGAAATTATCATTTTTGGGGTATGTTATCACATGTAAGGGGATACATATGGATCCTTTGAATTCAGAGGTTCTTAAGGAATGGTACATACCAAAATATATAACTAAGATAAAATTTTTATTCATATTAGGTGGATAAAATTAGATATTTGTAAGATACATTTCATGATTTTCAAATCAGCTAACTAAGATAACCAAGAAGGTAGTGAACTGTGTTTGGTCAAATGATTGATAAAAACGTCAAAGATATAAATAAGAGGATAATCAGTAAAACTATACACACACTACCCACCTATGGGGAAGGATTTTTTATCTATAGTGATGTATAAAATAATGTTTTAAGTTATGTCCTCATGCAGAATGATAATAGGATAGTCAATGTGACTCAATAGTTAAAGGTAAATGATAAAATTTATCTTACATAAGATATGGAGTTTGTTGTAGTAATATTCACATTAATGATATAGTGGAAGTATCTATATGGATTAGGGTGTGATATATATTATAATCATTATGTAATTAATATTATATTCACAAACAAGAGCTCAATATATGCCAACAAAGACTGTTAGAGACAGTAAATGATTATTATTACTCAATCTAACGCTATCCTAAGAAGGTGAATAAAGTAACATATTATCAAAGTAGAAAAGGACCAAAACCCATATCCCTAATGAGGATGTAAAAGGATAAAATATTTTTATATAATAAATGGATGTGTATGGGAATAATAATGTAAGGATTATCATCATACATTTCCCAAATAATTACTTATATATCCCATCTATAGAAGAATAAGTAATATCATAGTGGTGATTTAGAGATATAGAAGAAGGTGGATTCCTTGAGAAAGAAAAAATAATCATAATTAAATGTTGTTAGAGATGGATTTTTCTTTTTTAGGATGTGACTATGAGTATAATTTGTGTTTGAGATAAAAATAGAGTTACTAAATAGTTCTCATGGGTCAACATTCTCCATCCACACAGGGACTACAAAAATGTATAAATATATCTAAGAGAACTATTTGTGGGACAATATGAAAATTGATATTTCATAAAATTTATCAAAGTTCCTATAATTATATAAAGTGATGTTGAAAAGTAAAAATTATAAAGGATTGATAGAAACATTATCCATACTTATGTGGAAATGGGGGAACATCATTTTTGATTTGTTTCCAATGGTATTCCAAAGAAAACTAAAGGAAATAATTCAAAATTTAGTGAGGTGGCCCATATTACAATGAATTATTATTTAATTTATATTCAAGAGGAAATATCATTAATTTTAGGGATATAAATTGAAGAATTTTTTAGTATACATTAATCACTGTTATAAATTATAACAGATCCAGATCTAATATTAATATAAACATTATTTAAAAGTCTATGACATGGTAGAAAAAATATATTTAAACATCAGTACATCCTATCACACTTAGAGTAATGGAAAATATGAAGGGACTATCGAGAAACTAGGGAACATGTTGAGATCTTTATTAATAGACTTAAAAGGAGGACGGGACCAAAACATTCATTTGGATGAGTTTTAATATTACAATATCTTTCAGTCGACTATTTTAATAGATCATTATAAATCTCTCTATAGAAATAAATTCACAATTCCAACACGTTTGGATAAAGTTGTAGAATAGATTCTATTATAACCTATTGTAGTAGGATAAATGGTATAAATAGTCATGTTAATTCAATGAACATTATCACTTTTAAGATTCTTGAAAACATTGGATTCATGGACTATCGACATGCACTCCCACCACACTTGTCTCAAGTACTTAAAATCTACCATGTATTTTATTAAGTAATTATATATCATATTCCTCACATGTATTAAGTCCAATGGTTTTAAAAATGGGAAATGAACTTTTATGAGGATAATTCATTTAATTTCATAAGTCATAGAGAAAAATTTACATTCAATAAAAAATCTGACATTGTTAATGTTATTTTGTGGAACCATAAATTAGATGAAGAAAAATTGGAACATTAGGATTTTATGAAATATATGGACCCTGATTTTTTAAACCTTATTTTATGAAATGTTGTTTTGATGCAAAAATTATTAAGGAGAGGTATTTAATGAATTTTAAATTTATATGTGTAATATCACTTCCATGTATATGTGTGTGAAATATTTTAAGATTTAGTATAGTATAAAGCACAACGATAACACTTAATTTAATTGATTGATAAAATTAAATTTAGTAATGAATTAATCCTATTAAAATTAAAAACATTACACAGGGAACATATTGAGAAAAAAATAAGTGTAATAGGGAAATTTAGATCATCTCGATCTCTATGGATTATTGTTGAATTGAACAAGACTATAAAAATGAAAATTAATGTTTTTAATGTAATATTCATTTTGAAAATGAATAATATTGGACCATGATTGAAATTTATATAATATGTGATTTAAAAAAGATGGAATAATTTATAGGATCTAGAAAACCATTATGATCACTAGGCATTATAAATATTGGGCATTATGATTATTAGGAATTACGATAGTTTGGCAGTATTACCATTGGTAATGTATCCATTATAAAGAAACAGTTATAATCACTATATATTTAGGGTAAATACGAGAAAAAATTGATGCATAAGGGGGAGATTATTTATTCAACTATAAAATCATTCCTTAGGAATCTTATTTACCAAATCATGGGTGGGTGGTAGTGTCGAAGGGGTTTGCAGTTGTATGAGACCAATAAAATCTTAATAAACTAAATATTGATTATAACTAACTATGAGAAATGATAAAATATGTATAAATCACCACAATATCAATGTTTTCAGAGCCAAAAATGAATGTACCACCATCACAGACCGTAGAATTAGGGTGTATGCAGATGTAATAAGGGGTTATTTATCTAGAACTTAGTATTATAAAAGTGTAATGTTCTTTTTTGGAATAAAATAACATTTCCTTCAATAAAACTATCAGTACTAATTTAAAAAAACACATGAATATAAGATAAATATGATGAATATATTATTGAATGAAAATTAAACAGAACATTGTTTTTTAAAAAAAAATATATTTTCAATTAAAACAATATTTTATAGTAAATAAATGATTTTTAAATAAAAATTATTTTCATGAAATAGTAATTAAAGATACTATTTATTAAAGTATAAACTATAACATTATATTTTAATTTACTATATAATTTTTAAAAGGTTAATAAAGTTATTTATATCTTGAAAACTATAATATTTCAATAAATAAGTAAGTTTATTTGAAAGATTAAATTTATCGAATTTATAAAAAAATTGATAAGATAAACTTAATTTTTTAAATATGCATGTCAAAATTATCCAATGGATATTTTTATATTATCATTAGTCTTTAAAATTTTTGGTTAAAATTTATCTGTAGTATGAATATACGATCAGTATTATAACATAAAAGTAATGTAAATGTTATTTACTAAATTCTATAAATGGTTTGATCGATGAAAAATATGGGGTTTCAGTAAAATAACACATTTAATGTGAAATAATAATTTTTATAGACCAATAAATAAATGTACAAATCCTAAAGAATATTTTATAATTTTTAAAGAAATTCTATATAAACCAGACTCACTTCCACATCATGAATGACCATATTTTACGTATTTTATTCCATAAAATAATAAAATATTAAATAATCACTCCTCCTTGTAAAATATCCTGGACAAAATCCATGGTAAGGAAAAGGGGTTTCTATTATTCATTTAATAGGATTCTAAGTACAATGTTGGTAAATTAATATACCCAGCCCTCTATTTTTCTATAAATACCATCCCATTCCCCCATTACACTTCACCCACAAAATATTTAGAGAAAATTCACTCCTATTTTCCCTATATTGATCTCCCAATTAATTTCTATGGTTTTAATGACCTCTTCGAAATCATTAAGAAATTTTTTTTTAATTTAAGGGATTTTACCCCTTCTAATTTACATTAATGGACTTCTATTATAATATTAATTTTGATTCTCACTTTATTAGTTTTTCTTATGTTTATGAACATTAATTTACTATCCAAATATTTCCGAAATACTTAGATTCTACCATCTTCTATCAGTTCTCTATTCCATGGACTTTTATGTACACTAATTAGGCTATTGAAATTATCCCTCGATATTACAATCCACATATTTATGTTGTGATAACCAAAAAACATTCAATAATAATAACCTAAATATAAATATCCTTCAGTTGTTAGGTAAATCCATGTAAAAAACTCATATTCCATATTCATGGGATTGAAATTATGAAATATGTTCTTACGTTATATTACATATGTGGAACATGGAAAGCTAGAAATATGAAGGGTGTTCCCGGATAGTGTTCCAATGCATTCAGTAACGTATTCATCTCATGAGATACCATATGTGGTGAACATATAGTTATCATATGCATGATATATTATGAAGTATTTCTATTTATCCTTTAATTATGCATATGATGTAAATTTTTATGTTGTTTCCACATTCGTATGATACCATGATTTTATGATGTATTTTTCTCCAGACATTCTTCAATGAGACTGTTCAAGATTCTTAACCCTTTAAGATATGGTGTCATGATTCTTCCCTTTCATTTTTAAATTATCACAATATTATGATCTGATTATACCCATATTTGAATTTATATCTTGTTCCTTTTATTATGTATGTTTCTAGGTTATCGGGAACTATATAGATATTTCAACAAAAACTAATATCACATTATGGAGTTTTAAATAATTATGTTGTATTTTAATTTAAGTCAATGGTTTATGTATATAAACTTTCAAAGAGACCAATCCTCTTGATTTTCTAGTATTTTATTATATGGATCATTATATTAAAAATCATGAAATTAAATGTGTTAGAAATTTATTGGGTTATAATAGTACAACAAATGAAATCTTTTTTCCATTAACACAATCTCGCCCCAATATATTTTCCACTAACATCACATATCAACATAATAAGCCACATCAAATTAGGGGTATTGGTGATGAGTAATGATGTTATGTTTTCTATGTTTTGGTTTAATGAATCTAAACACTAGTCACAAGAAACAAATGTTATTTCCCTCTCAATAATAGCGAATGTTATCTCTATAATCTTTGAAAAATCCTTTATGAAACTAAAATATAAATGGATATAAAACCCAAAAAAATCTAACACCTAGTGAAAATTTTGGAAGATGGGTATTTTGGATTCCCTATAAGAACCAGTGTTTTAAAATTAGATGAAATTCTAAGGGAATTTGAATTTTTGTTAATGAATGGATGGGTTTTTAAAATAGTCCATTGGAACTAAATTATGATTGTTGGTATGCTTAAAGGAGATGTTTCTAGACTTAGGTGAATGCTCGAGATATTTCAAGGGTAGCTCGTAGAGTTTTGGGAGTGACAGACTTGGAAAGACACGTTTTTAAGGACATGTAGAGGGTACACAGTTTGTCTGAAACTTTGTGGCCCATAGTAGAAACCGTTTGGATTATTGTAGGTGAGGTAGAGGCATTTTTCACGGGTCGCACATTATTTCTAAAACCACACACCTAGCTTACACGCTTAGTGGCATATGTAATAGCTACACACTGTTCATATCATAGTTTTTTCATGGTCAGATAACTGTGTGGGTCAAACTATGTTGGGTGCCTTGGAGCCTAGTAAAGGGGCACATGGGTTATGCACGGTCTGTTAAACCATTCATCCTAAACTGTGCACCAAGATCCAATTCAAAAAATAATTTTCTTAAATAATATTTAATAAAAATTAAGAGTGTGATTTAGGTTATTCTCCTCCCTTTCTCGTTCTAGCCACACTATCCTCCCACTTCCTCACGAGTTGGAATTCAACCCTCCCCCAAAAACTATCTATGCCCTCTATTTCAACCATATTTTTACCGATACATGGTCATAATCTCTTTGGTTCGAGTCTCTCCTCCCACTCTTTTCCATTTTCGGTGATTTGGGGTCTCTCGTTTCCCAAATTTCATTTAGATGAAACCTTAGCTTTGTATTTGATTACTTATTCGTAATTCTTTGGTTTTAGTGTTGTGAAAATGAACTCAAGGTTATGATGGTCCATGTTCTAGTAATCGCCGCCAAAGGTGAGGTGGTTAGGGTTGTTTTTTTCACCGCCACTGCTCGAGGTAAGGTTTTTTACCCACTAGTTTGTTTTGAACCCTCTATTTTAGGGATTTTTGATGTTTATGGGTCCTGGGAATATGTGTAGTAAGTTTTGGTTCCCTTGGAAGACACATGGGAATATATGAAGATATTCATATAGGAAGATATTAATGTATCTTCCATGAACTTTTTCCCTCATAGTGTTGGTAATACATCCATTAGTTTTAGGGTATATATATAGGTATATGGAAGTATGTGCATACGAGTGGATGGAATCTTGATTTATAATGTGTTAAGTGCCAAGAATTAGATTGGTCTAATTTGATTTAGGATCTCTATCCTAAATCTTTTTATAAAATAATTATTTATGTTATACTTTAAATAAGTTAAATTATTATTTTCCTTGGTTTATGGAAGTGAAAAGTTTGATTAAAATTCTTAAAGGTGATAAATGGCATGTTGTTTCACAAGATCATGTTTTTATAACAGAATCCCTACATCAGAGGTGTTCTAGCTACAAACCAAAAATTAGTGACAGAGTTATGTCATGCTTTTTTGTGGTTTAATCATTCCTTATATGATCTTGTTGGTGTTTGATACATGACATGTTAATACATGGACCCTTTGATGTTAATTAATTTCCTTCCCATGTGAGATAAATGAGGACTAGCTACACATTTTTTATTAAGCAATTTATAATTATTATATTACTTGTTTCCCATGTGAGTTATGTTATGCCTATACCAGGTGAGGTATATCATTAAACATAATTCACCCCTTAGGTTTTCTTATTAAATTTAACTTTCATGGATTAGTCCTCAGACACCCTTAGGTGTGTCTCTTTACCCCATGTCATGGAACATCGAACAAGAAATTGATTTGTAAATCAAATAAGGAATTAAATGGATTTATTGGGAAGGGATGAGTGACACTGACCCTGGGCCCTTTTTATGTTATTAATTTATTAATCATGAATTTTTATTTTATGTTTATTCCCACATGAGTTGATAATACCACATTGTGTAGTACGTTGTTATACTTAAGAAACATATTATAAAGTTATTCCCATGTGAGTTAAAGATGTTAAATCCAATTATTGGTTTTTAGCAATGTGGTGCTTGTTATATGAATTATGCCCACATGAGTAATTGAAAGGCCAAGCCTTATGAGGTTTGTCTTTGCTTTAGATTCCCTTTTGAGGTATGTTATACTAGGTTCTCCTTGTTTTACCTTGGAGTGTCTAATAAAACATTTAAATGGTTTTAAATGATTAAATGGTAAATATCTTTGAGTGAATCATAGATTCAACTTATAATTCCATGGATGGTCTCATTTGAATATTGTACATTGATAACATGAGTGAATCATGGATTCATCTTGTAATGCCAAGGATGGGGTTAAGGTGTTAAATATGATTAAGCCTTGGGTGAATCATGGATCCAATGAAGGGATTCTATAGAAGGGATCATAGAGACTTCTCTTTTTCCATGGGTGAATCATGGATCTAACTGTGGGACTCCATGGACTGGCTCAATGTTTAAATAGGAGTTAGCCAGGGGTGAATCATGGATCTGTTTAGGGATTCCATGGATGAGATCATTGAGGCGCTACTTATATGCTGAGTAAATCATGGGTCCAACAATATAAAGGATTACATTGATGGTCTCCAGAGGAATTTGATTATATTTCATGAGTTTTACTTGGGTAATCCCTATAGGATTGCCTATGTTGAGATCACTTGACCGGAAATTATACCACAACTAGATTGATTCCAAGTTCCTGAGAGGTTCACTGGGGCCGGATTTTAGGGTTTCGGTGGAAACTACACATGGAGTGATACTTGAATTAGAACATCAGAATGTCAAGGATGCACTCAGTTTATAATTGTATAATGAATTAAATAGTTGATGATGCCTCTCCCAAGATAAAGCAGATGCTTGGATTCCTTCTAGATATGTATTTCTTAATATGGAATTCTGAGGCATCTGTTATGCCTATAGTTATATAGGGGATATTAGTCTTGAACTGGATCTCATAACTTATAAATTAAATTAATTGAATTGGTTTACTTCTTATTGAATGAAAAGGATATTAAATGAGTGCATGCAAACAAAGTATGTTACCTTTTAGTACTTTCATATTATATATATTATTGCACTTAAATTTTTCCATTGCACATGATTGATTGGTCTTGACATGATGGATGCTAGTCCACTAAGATTTATATATCACACCCTGATTTGGTACCATTGGTGCCTGAGTAGGCCTACTTGTTTATAGGGATATGGACCATTCATTTTCTATATTTCATGTATCAAAAATATTTGAGGAAAGGACTGATCTGGAGCATGGGATGGTCATGGTGATTTCCTTTGGTCTTTGCTATATTTTCATCATTTTTGTATACAAATATAAATAATGTTGTTAGTTAATTTTTTTAGCTTATATATCATAATATAACATCCAAGAATTATAAAAAATGGCATTGGACTATTCCTATTTGTATTTTATATTGTACATGCCTTCAGTTGTTTGATTATTTATTTATACTTCTACCAATGATATCTTATCTTTACTATATGTTTACATATTTTCACTATGATATTGTTGGTTTAGTCTCCTCACTAAACTACCTTTTACACCCTCACTTCTAGTTATCATCCTCTGGTGTATGGGGAGACATTCTTGAGGGCATGTGGTGACCGGTCTGACTACTGATTAAGTGGTAGATTGGGTTAGGTCGTCACAAAGTGATATCATATATTTTTTTCATTGTATTAATATTTTAGGTTGGTAGACACGAGACTATAAATGTGTCTAATTTTGGTAGATAACCATGACTGGGACTGATCACCCCACTTATGGGAAATGAGAATGTGGCCGGGGTTGGGAATTTTGGTTGATATTGTTTGAAGTTATAGTTCATGTGATTTCACCTTGGATCAATGGTGTATTTTCTATGGCTTATGGATTTATTTAATTTATGTTATATGTTTAATTCGCCCAAATGGAATGGAAGTTACATGACATGCTTCATTATAGTTACTTAGTGAGTCATGTGCCATATATATTCCATGCAATGTTACTACATTAATAGGTTTCCTTCTAAGTATGATTGTGTGCATTGGGTTATGTCAGCCTTTGTTTTTTACTTGCTGAAAGAGTATTTTAGCATCATTGTTTAAGCATGATGTCTTTCTTGTGGAGTAAAATTATTATATGATGTATTCCATGATTTTGTCTTGTTAAATCATTCTATTATTGATATAAAAATGGTTGCATGTGATGAAATTTGTTTGATGTGGTTTAGAAAGAAGTCAATTTTAAATTTTAAGTTTTATGGGAGCCTTACGACTTTGAAAATGGTAACCCATATACTAAATCCAAAACAAGATATTTATAAATATTTGTAGGCATTGTTAAAATGAAAAAAAATCATCTAAATCTAAATGCTAAAAAGGAATGTTTTCAATTAAAGGGATCCAAATTCCAACCATAAGGTGTATGGGAACCTTATGGATTAGTAGATGGCCACCCATATGACTGATCCCTTTTGTAACCATGATAAGTTTGGGAGTGGTTATAAAAGTTAATTTTGTTATGTTTTGAACATTAAGGGCTGGTTAACATTTAAATGCTTAACTGGACCAAGTATCCCAGTTGGGGAATGTAATATAAGATAAACCATTATTTTGTTGATTCTTTATATGGTTAATAACTACAAATGGATTTCTTTTTTGAGGAGTCTTTGTTGGATTAAAGGTAACCTTTATGGTTTTTTAACCATTTAAAAAGGAAGATTAAGGGACTTTTTGATTTTTTTCATTGTGGTGTTATCCAGAGTGTATTCCATGTGGCTTATTTTATCAACTAGTACTTGAGTTTTTCTTAAAATTCCCTCAAATGATTAAAATGTTGAAGATAATTAATGTAATTAATTTTAATTAGAACCAAAATTGTTGTCCACTATTTAGACCCTCGTGTAAGGGCAGTTAAAATGTTTTTAATTATATGCCTTTGAATGGAGACCTAACCATTTATTTGTAGGCTATTTATTTTTTGCTTTAGGATAAATGAAAGTGTCTCTTGAGCCTATTGAAATATGCTTTGTGTGACCAAGAGATAGGTTTGATGCTTTGTATTTATAAGGGGATATGCCTTGGTAGGTAGCACCATTATATCTTTATTCCATGACTTACACTACGATCATATTAATATTTGGTGTTATTCGGTGTCCTTGTTCCTAGTAGGATGTTATGGTTTTTAAAAGGACTCCCTTGTTCGGATGAGTGGTCAATGCATCTTGATACTTGATATTGGAGTGAGCATTGAGGAATTCTTGGTTAAACATGTTTTACATGTCTCGAGCATGGTCATATACCTAGAAGGTCGTGTGAACCACTCTTTTGTCTAGTGATGGACAACTCAGTACATCTTCATTTGAGAAAATTTTTGTTTGGGATGATATGCTTTGGAGTCAGTTTTTTTCGGAGAAATTTGATACAAGATTTCATAGGGAAAAAATCCTAGTTATAATACTCAGGATATTCAATTTTCTCTTGTAAACTTAGGTTAGTATTTGAGGACATACATAGTACCTTTCAAGTGTTAATGTTAAAATGATTCATTGAGTTCGGTTAAATTGTGAGCTTTGATATATTGTGTTGTTTTCTGGTCATCTTTGAAGTACAGTGATTGAGATGTTATGGAGACATGTTTTTCCCTCAGATCGAGATAGCTATCTCAACTCAGGTTTTTTGACATGTGGATAAGATTGATATTTTCTTTTATGACCAATTTTTTTAGCATATGTGATCATGGATCAGGGAGTGTCAAGTCTGTCTAGGTGTACTTGTTGGTGCTTTCCTGAAATCATGTCTTAATTAGGTTTGGAGGTATACACAACCCTTTAGAAACTATGTTAGTCTTGGGTGAGTTTCGGTGGTATGGTTTGAAAGAACCCGAATGCCTCATGTGGTATGGGCATCAGGGTTCAGTTGATGATTCATCAATAGGCGGAAATGATATTTTTGTAAAGGTATGAATAGTATTGGTCTGACTATTCTTCTTTGTTATACTCTTAGTAAACTCTTATTAATGAAGCATGCATGTTTCTAATTTTTACTTCTTTTTGGATGCACTTGGTGAGAGTCAGTTATACGTCGTGATAATGATTGGAAGTTGTTGGGATGGATCGTGATCTCTTCATATATTGTATGTTGATACGTGGATTCTTATAAGGCATTGTTAATCATGAGTCATACTGGGTTTTTATATAGGAATTCCTTGGGTGTAATCATAGAGGCCTTCTACTTCTTTTGATGTAAAAACCATGAGGATGCCTCTCTCGTCTCAGTAAGTGTTCTTATGTGTACATTTTGTATTTTCACCAACATCTCACTTATAGAAGAGGGCATGGGCTGCCTGAGGATACATCAATGGACTCCAGTGGTTGAATCTGAGGTTATCCCAGACTTATTATCAAGATTGTGTGTAATGATTTGAGGGTAGTGTTTCCTTTGGGATGGAACCTATCTACATATCTATTTGTGCTGAGGCACAATACACTACAAGAACAATACCCTATACCAGCAGTTTGAAACTATTGGTATTGTCCTCCAAACCGTTGGTATATCCTATACCAACGACTTGGAGAATAGTTGGATAGTAAGCCGTGGGGATAAGTCTATACCAACAGTTTTGGAAAAACCATTAGTATAAGTAATATGAAAAATCTATACCAACAGTTCCATAAAACTATTGATATATGTATTTCAAAAAAGAAGCATTCTGTTGGTTTTGATCCCAGTACCTCTGGATTATGATTGAACGACCTAACCACTAACCTAACTTGACTTTTGTGAACATAATATCATAAATATATATATGTATTATCATAAATATTTTATATTTTGATTTATTTAATGTTCTATGTAAGAGGATTCCATAAAAAATACGTGTAACTATACCAACAGTTTTGAGAACCATTGGTATAGACCTATACCAATGGTTTTGAGAACTTTTGGTATAGATTATTTGATTTTGGGACCTATACCAACAGTTTTGGACAAACCGTTGGTATAGGGGGACCTATGCCAACAGTTTGTCCATATGGACCTATACCAACAGTTTGGCCAAAACCGTTGGCATAGGTCCATAATGGAGACCCTATACCAATGGTTTTGGATAAACCATTGGTATTTGTCCATATAAGTGACCTATACCAATGGTTTCCCCAAAATAATGGTATAGGCCCCCCTATACCAACGATTATGGGAAAACCGTTGGTATACGTCCAAATTAGTGACCTATACTAATGGTCTTGGCCAAACCATTGGTATATGTCCATCTAAGTGAACTAAACCAACAGTTTTCCCAAAACCGTTGGTATAGATCTTATTTCCAGTAGTGATAGTTTTAAATTTCCAAGTGTTTGGTTGGTCTTGAAAACTTATGGGAAGTCATGAGTGATCTTTGGTGGACTATGTTTTTGTAAAAATCATAGGGGTGTGGTTGTTAGTAAGGTAATTATACCTTTGGGATAAATCCCTGATTGAGAATTAGCCTCTTTCTAAAGTTAACGCCTAAGGAGTGGAGAACCTTTTGCTAGAATCTTAAAAATACAATGATGTGATCCTATCTTTCGTTAAACGGGCTTGGTTAGGGGCATCTTCGGGGTTTTTCTTATAAATCTAGTGTTGGATCGAGTTAGATAACATGAGTGTCGTGTTCTTAAGTGGTAACTTGAGGTCCATTGGGAATTTTGAAACACATCAAAACCATTTGAATGACTTTTGAAAACTTTGGTTGGTTTGATGGTGTCTTCTTTATTTCCCCAAGGCTTCTCAGTGATGATTTTATCTAAGGTGGGGAATTTGTAAGAACCTTTTTTAACCAGGAAAAATTACAAGGCAATGTGAATTTTTTGTAATTACTGGATTGGTCTTTCTAAAATGGAACATTGGAAATAAATTCTATGTTTTGGGATTCTTAAAAGGAAATATTTTTTGACTTGCGTGAAAGCCCTAGAACTTTCCTAGGAAGCTCAACAAGTATCTGGAGTGATAAATAGGGAAAGGTAGGTTTTTATAGACCTGTTTAGTGTGAACGGCTTGTGTGAAACTATAAATCCCATATTGGTAATTGTGTAGCTTTGTTACAGGTGAGTAAGAGCCATTTCACATTGTTTGTCCCTAATTTGTCAAACCATGTTCATATCCTTCATGTTTAGTGGAAGAGGCAGTAGCTACACACTGTTAAAAGAACAATTTTTTCAGGGTTAGATAATCATGTGGACCAAACCATGCAGGGTACCTTGGTGCCCAGTAAAGGGGCACATGGGGGGAACATGATCTGTTGAACCATACAGCCTAAACTGTACACTGAGAGCCTATTTTAAAAAAAAAATTATAATTAAATTAAATTCAAATTAAAAGTGGTATTTAGGGTGATCTACACCCTTTATGGGTTGAATGAGACCAGGCTCCCCTTCCTCATAAGGCGTGACACACCCCTTCTCCAGCACCCCTCTCTAGCTTCGATTTCAACCATATTTTCACCAGTTCTTGGTCCAAATCTCCATGTTGAGGGTTTTCCCTCCATCATAAATCATTTTCCATTGATTTTGTGGTCTCCCATCATTGGGATTTTGTTCATCCAAACCCCTATCTTGGAGTTTGATCAGTTTTCATTGTTCTTCAGTTTTTGGGTTGTGAAAATGTCCTCTTAGGTTATTTTGGTCCATGTTCCAATAACCATAGCCAATTTTGATATGGTTGGCGTTTTTTTGGTTTGGATCTACCATCTAAGGTGTGGTTTTTTCCCACTGATTTGTTTCACACCCTCTATTTTATGGCCCTTTGATGTTTACGGGTCTCAGGTATACGTGTAGTGATTTTTGGTTATATTTGAGGACTCGTGGGAATATAAGAATTTATATATATATATATATCAGGTATGTATTCACTCATGGTATGGGTAATATGTGCAGTGGTTTTAGGGTATATATATATATTAAAGTATGTGTGTGCGAGTGGATAGAAGCATGAGTTAGAAAGCATCAGGTGCCAAGAATTGGCTTGGTCTTCATTGAAGTTTGATCCCTTTACTTATCCTTTTTCTGTAAGAATGCAACAATATCTTCATTAAAAAATTTAATTGTGAGTTTTCTTGGTTTATAGAACTAAATTTTTTTATTTAAATACTTAAAGGTGATAAATAAATTGTCATTTTCTAAAGTCGTGTATTTATAAGAAAACCCTACATTATAAGTGTGCTTCCTTAAAACCAAAAAGTACTGATAGTGAAATATCATGCTTAGTTGTGGTTTGATATTTCCTTATATATTCCTGTTGGTGTTGATATGTGACATTTTAATGCATATCCCCTTTGATATTAATTAAATGATGTTTCCCTAGTGAGGTAAATGAGGACTCAACCATATATTTTTTATTAATCATGTATTTCTTATTATATTTCTTGTTTCGCATGTGATTAATGTTATGTATATGATAGGTGAGATAGATTGTTAAACATAAATCACCCCTTGGGTTTCCTTATTAAATGTAACAAGGATTGATTTGGCCTTGGACACCTTTAGGTGTGCAAATTTACCCCATGTCATGGGACGTCAAACATGAAATTTATTTAAAGATCAAATTGTAAATTAAACGAGTTAATTGGGGAGGGATGATTGACAATGATTTTTGGTAATTCTAATGTTATTGATGGATTAATCAAGAATTAAATTTTTATGGATATTATTACAAGATTTTATACTACCCCGTCACGTAGTAGGTTGTTATGATTGAGAATCTTGTTATAAAGTAATTCCCATGAGAGTTAAATGATGTTAAATCCATGTATTTTTTTTATGCATGTGATTCATGCTATATTAATTATTCCCACATGATTAAATGAAAGGCCATTCCTTATGAGTTTGTTCCTTTCTTCACTTTCCCTTTTGAGTTAAGTTATATTATATGCTCATTGTTTTACCTTGGAATGTCTAATGAAATTTTTAAATGGTTTTAAATGATTAAATGGAAAATATAATTGAGTAAATCATGGATTCATTTTAGAATTCCATGGGTGCACTCATGTTACTATTGTACTTTTATACCTTGAGTGAATCATGGATTCAAATTATAATGCATTTAATGGGAACAAAGTATTAAAATTGATTAAAGCATGGGTGAATCATGGATCCAATTGAGGGATTCCATTGACAATCTCAATAAAGCTATGCGTATTCTACAAGAGAATAATGGATCCAATTGAAGGAAGTCATGGATGGGCTCAATGGTTAAATATTATTATTATGTGGGTAGATCAAGGATCCATTGAGGGGTTCCATGGGCATGCCCATTGAGGTGAAACTTATATGCCCAATGAATCATAGATCTAGTTATATGATGGATTCCATGGATAGGCTCAAGAAAAATTTCATTAGATGTCATGAGTGATACTTTTGGATTCTATATAGAACCACCAAGGATAAGCTTACTTTACATGAACTTATACCACACCTAGAGTGACAGCGGGTTCCTGAGAGGTTCTCTGGGATGGGTGTGTAGGGTGTTGGTAGAAATTACACTTGGAGTGATACTTGAATTCCAACCTAACAATGTCAAGGATGGTCTCGAATTATAATATTATAATTAATGAAATGGTTAATGGAATTCCTACCAAGATGGCGCATAATCTTGGATTTGGTCTATATTTTTTTGATAGCCTTATGAGGAATCTATTATGCATATAGTTAAACAGGGGATGCCAGGATTGAGCCAGATTTTGAGACTTATAAATTTAATTATATGAAAATTTTAAATATTGATTAAATGAAATGGATGCTGAATGGGTATCTACATATGAAGGCTGTTACTTTTGAGTACTTTCTTACGTGTTATATATATCTATTTGTACTTCATGTTTTTTATTGCATAGGATGCGCTGGGCATGACACCCTAGGTTCCAGCTTATTAATATTTATATATCACTCTATTCTTGGGTACCATTGGTTCCTCAGTAGACCGACTTGTTTTTCAAGGATATGGGCCTTGTTTTTGATGTATTTCCTATATCTGGATATTTGGAGAAAATGACTGAGCTAGAAATTGGGATGATCATGGTGATTTCCATTGGGATTTGCTATAATTTATTCATTTTGTATAGTAATTTAAATAATGTTTTAGTTACTCTTTTAGATAATGTATCATAATATGGCATGAATTCCCTATATAAACTCTTGTTGGCCTTTTTCTATTTTTAATTTTTATTGTATCTTTCTTCCAATGTTTGATTATTTCTTTATACTACTTCTGCTGATATCTGAGTTTTACTATCAATTTATTGATGTGAACTTTGAGATTGAGGGTATATTTTCCCCATTGAACTACATTTATACCCTCACTGCTATTTGGTAACCTATATCATATGAGAAGATGTGATAGACTCCATTTGGAAACCGTTCTGTATACCAGTTTAGTGGTAGTTCATGTTAGGATGTTATATCCCCTCTATTTTAGAATTATCCACTTTTATTATCCTCTTTGTAGAATTATGACCAACAAATAATACTTTGAGGACAATAAATTGAAATTTATTCTAATTAAAATATTTTTGGTCTCTTGGAACCTAAGAAATATAGATTATATATTTTCTAAATAGGTCTCAAAATCCCATCCAATAATTTAGAATTCATCCATGAATACCTGAGTAATTATTTCAGTCATCCATGAAAAGATATAAATATTATATCTTCTATGTTCAGTGAGGCACCACAAAATCCAAAGTCCATTCACTAATAAAAAAACTTCCCAATCTTTCACATGAATGTGGTTTTATTTAGATCCTTATGGTCTAGGAGAAATTTATTGTAATGAAAACAACTACCCAGAAAATAGAAAAAATAATTCAAAGATAATCTATCAAGAATTTGGTCTATGAATGTCATTAGAAAATTATAATTCTTTGTATCATTATAATTACTTCTATATTCTATAAAATCTATTTATTTTCTCACTGTTCTAGTTTGGATTTGATCATTATTTTCAATTATTCTGATAGTGACTACACTTTTTATAACCACTAGAACTAAAATGGCCCAGTAAATGTTATAAACAAGGTAAATGATCTTAATATAAATTAGATTAATCATATATTTGTTAGAAAACTCTTTATATTAAGATAGAACCCAGTTTGTCCATAAACATTAAATGTGTGACCTGTATCCATTTGGATCATATGTATTATATATAAAGTAATAATAACATTTATATCTTTATGGTCCATACAATGGTATTTTTGTACTTTTCTAACATATCCAAATGATTTTCTTCTTGAATTTTACCTAATTTGGAGTAGATAATCACTAAAAATATGGAGTTATAACCCAATAATGAATATTTTAATTGAGAAAGAATTTTTTTTAGATTAGTAAACGTGATTATTAGCTATAAAAATAAATATTTGTATTAGGTTATCCATGTTCTTTAATATGTTATTGAATAATGATTTAGAAATAAATAAATCCTCTTATTCATGATTTTCTAGATCAGATAACTCCCCACTCTTAATTTTTAGATTTATCTAAAGATTTTTTCCTTATAAATTTATAAACATATTGCAAAAAATCGTTATAATAAACATATAAACTTTCCTTATTTACTAACTAATTCCCAAATATGTTTTTATGGCTCTTATTCTACCATTATTCTCATAAAAAATTCTTAAACATTCTTCTTTTTCCTCACCAAAATGTTCTTCCTAGTCAAAAAACATATCTTTTTAGAAATTCTTTTCAAGTGTGGGATATTTTGTATTTTAAAAACATTTATTTATTCATTTTAATATCCTAAATTGAAAAATCAATTTTCTCTTTGAGACATCAAAAATAGCACCTCCAATAGGGAGTAATGGAATTCACAATATAATAAAGAACTCTTTATCACATTCCTTGTCCATGTTGAGGACATTATTTGGAAAAAATACTCTCCCCACCACAACAAGAATGTCATCCATTCTCCAAATGGGATAAGTGATTGATCTATTATATTGATATAATAGAACTAGGGTCGATTTCATATATTATAATCTTATCTGTAAAATATTGAGTAAGGGATCATATTGAATCTAGAAAAATATTTATATTGAAATTATTATTGGAAACTAATCCCTATAGTAAATGGGATCAAAACATTTGCAAGATATTTGTGTTAAAGGGGGTCTTTGTATTATGAAAATGAAAAACACTCCTCTCTCATATTTTAGATGGGAAAATCGTGTATGGTATTTAAAAAAACAATTCACGATTTAAATATTGATGATAAAAAAACAAAAGCATTGAGGAAAAGAATACTTATTTATATATTAATGATAAAATCATGGTATATGAGTAATTTAGGTACATTACTATTTTTATTCAATCAAAATCGGAAAAAGGATTATTGGGGAATGATTTTCAAAAAAAAAACAATTAGTAGCCACTCATGATATTCCACAATATTTTATGTCCCTTTTGTTTTTATTAACATTCAAAATCATTTTATATTGTTTTTATGTGGAACATCAGGATTTATATGAGATTCATCTTAACTGTCCAAAATTCAATTTTACCCATATGTTGACTTATAGACTTCTGAAAAATCTCAATTTATATTTTTATAGTATCATTTATATCATCTAGATGAACTTTTAAAACATTAATGGTGGTGGGACCTTGGAAGTCACCCATGATTTTACCGCAATTATGTACGTAAACATCCATTATTGATTTGAATTAATATCCATATATATCTTACCCAATTGTATCTTTATTTTTTCATTATAAATCTATTTTGTCTTAATACAAATCTTGTTGGGACTTTTGTGACTCAAATATTCTAAAAATGAATAGGAAAATATCTCCCACATCACCAGGAGAAATATATGGTTCACACATAAGTTAAATTTGATACCATCACCTTAGATATTATGGAAATCCAAAGGTAGTTTTTCATCCCTTTCAATATCCATGAAATTATAGGGTGATCCTTTTTTAATTGATTATATTTTCTAAAAATGTGTCACCTTTAGATTTCATTAAATAACTATTCTCCCAATAAATTGGTCTTTTCTAAAGTTTGATCTAGCTTATAAAATATTGGGTTAAAAGTTTTTTAATGATCAAACATGCCATAATGATGGAACTGAGCACTAAGGGATTGTTTTGGATTTTGACTTTCAATATACATTACACTTTGTATGAAATTTTGTTTCCTTAGGTACTATAGCTTTTCCTAAATTTTATCATGTTCATCATTCACTTATATCCACAAACTATTATCACACACTCTCTTAATAAAAATTTTTTCTCTAGGAATCATTCTTTTATGAATTAAGGAAATGATTATTATAAACCTATATTAGTCCCTCATATATCCTATTTTTGTTAATACCATCAGTATATAGGTCCACAGAAATCTAACATGATGGTGAAATCCGTTGATAAAAGGTCTGCATGAGGTGGTGGGTGTGGAGATTGTGTGACAACTACCTTAGAGAGTCAATAAAGTTTTTGAATGACTCATAAAATACCTCACCATCCTCATTAAAAAATTTATTATTCTTTTTCTTATCTTCTCTTTTAATTATCCCATAGAAAAATTTCATCCAAAATGAGTTGTAGACTTATTCACAGGATTCGATGATATTATTCTCTAAAGAAAAAAAATAGTTCACATAATTCGTCTTTAGGAAAAGTGAAACACTTTAATTTTTATCTCATTTCAATTTAGTTATTGAATTGGTTTCTATAACACAAAAATATAGAAATATGTAATGAAGTCCAAGGATTCCCCATTATGTAATCCATGAAATGATGGGAATAGTAAATTATTGTATTATTTTATCTTATAGTTTCATGAAATATTAGTTATCATAATTTATTATGGGTTTCCTAAAACATGAGGAATTTTAAACTCTTTATATAATGATTATCTTGGATACTCTCATAAGAAAATAGTTTTACCTTTCACCATAGAGACTCTCTCTCTCTCTCTCTCAAATTCTGTATTATATAGTTTTATTTCATAAACTATAAAATAGGTTTTTGAATTTTAGGGGTTATATGATGCATTTAATTATTTTTTATTCTAATTCACATGAATTGGACATTTTTTGAATTATATTTTAATCAAATTTGACATTTTTTTGTTTTTTTATTTTATCATAGTCACAAAAATCCTTCCTTATCAATGACGGAAACATTTGGTTGTCCTATCATTGAAAGAACCCAATTATTTATTTATTTTCCAACTTAAAACTAGTTTAATTCTATGTATGGTAAAACCCAAAATCTAGGAATGTGAAAAATGAAATAAAAAAATAAATACTCAAGAATGGAGTTAAAACCCATGAATAGAGGCCGTAAATATGTGATGAAATAGTGGTGAACTGGTGAAATTGAAATAAATGAAATAAATGAAAGAATAAATTATTAGAAACATGTAATCAATAGAAATAATGATGAACAATTTAAAATAATAATATATAGTCATTTAATAAGTTTATTTTACTTTATTCGTAATAAATTCAAAAAATGGTAGTGCAAAATTAAAAAAATATTATTGTATCCTTCTATCAAGGTTCTTAGATATCAACTTAGTCAACTCAATGGCCTATCAACCTCCAAATTTATAAACATAGAGATAAATGACGTTGGTTTTGTCATGAAAAAACTCTCATATGATCTTGGAAAATAATAACACAGAAGGAAAATGATTTGAGAAGAAATTAGAAAGGATAATCAACATGTAATGACTTTGGTTTTATTCCTTGGAATATTTCTTTGTATATGTCTGGATTTATCCTTGGAATTTTTTTGGTGTTTGGGTATCTCAGGATCCCATAATTAATATATTATAATAACATTTATATATTTTAATTCGTTTTGTTGAATAATTTTGACTTATTTTTGGTTTCACATTGATATAAACCCATGATGGGAAATTTGAGTCTATAGTTGACTCCAGAATGTGTATTTTACCATAGACATTGCCTAAGGATGGCTAGTGTCAGATATTTCATTGAAGGAATCCATTATCATGTGTGTTGAATAAAATAAATAAATAATTTATTTATTTTTATTAAATAAACAAACCTAATCCTCCCTCTATAAATACCCCATTATGAAAAATCACCAGTTTTAGTTGAATAACCCAAGTAGGATTTGACAAGCGGATAATTGTTTTGGCACTAACAAACCAGATGAAGTGGATCAATGATCAGATCAAGGTGGATCAAGAGGTAGATAGTGATTGTAATAGATCTTCTTCATCACTATTGAACACACTCATCACCAACAATCAACCCATAATCAATCTAGGGAATGCTATTTTTTTATTTAAATAATATTTTATTTAATAATGTTGGATTTTATTATCTCCATTATTTTGTTCTTTGATTATCTATTCTACATAAGGGATGAATGAAAATTAAATTATTTACTTAGGTAATTTTTTCTAGGACATGATGTTGAGCTTTGATATGGTCCATTATTATCGTTGTTTGGTTTATAAATGGATAATTATGCTCATCACCTTTATTTATGTTCATTTCTCCCCACTATTCATTGTGTTCTTCACAGTTGTTCTATGAGGAAGCAATTTGACAGTAAAGGGGTGAGATCAATCTTAATCAAAACATTGAATTTAGGGTGGTTATATGAACAATTAATGATATAGTGATTCTAGTATGGATCATGATGGTATTTGGGTTGTCATTGACTATTCTATGGATTTGAGATCCAAATAAGTGATAATAGGGTTGTCGTGTAATGGGTAGAATCGTTTAGAGTTTGGGTGGTTGGAGTTTTACCACTAATGGTGGATCATGTGTGGATGATCCTATATTAGAATCTATTGAATTAATAATGGTGGAAATAGCGGGGGTAGTAGTGTAGTCTACCTTCATGGATATTTTCTTAGTTTCGGAAAAAAATGTGACTACAGGGTGAGTACTGTGATGAACACATGTCATGTAGTCCCCTGGATACAACATCTTGGATTTCAGGCTGACAAAAATGTAAAATTCAATGTGGAACCCACTACACAATGTGTGACATACTACTAGATGATCGACATGTACTTCCAAAGTACATAGGCACCAACATGGCTAATAACACAAGCATTAGTAGAGTACACATGCATGACTGTGTACTAGGTCACGGAAAGGATACACATACACAACCATGTTCACATGCACAATCTGACATACATGATCATGATCTGGAAGGGAATGGGAAGGGACCATGTGATCAAGACGCACCATGTACTATGACAAGAAATCCCAATTCATATCTAGGGGAGTGAATGCCTGGGGGACGGGGTGAGGTCACACACTATTGACCCCGCATAAAGGTTATGTACTTCTCCCAGGGACATTAACATTATATATATATTTTTGGACATAGATTTTGGCCAGTTAGTAACCTTTACTATGTTTTCTCTACGTAAAATGTGAGGTATCGTTTATATTGGCTTTATATATACTATGTGTGGTGTTACGAGCATGAAATATATTCATAAAATTCCTAAATGATGGTAGTAATGGAGAACAATACTTAGATATATCTGGAGGTTAGTAACCCCTTTATTGCATCGGGGAGTGGTTCTGTGATACTATTTATATAGGTAGAGTTGAAACCTCCTAATGCACTACAGTGTAGGTCCTCTATCCACTGAGTATCACCCCCAACCACCACACATAATTTCACTAAGTTGTAGGTCCTCTATCCACAAGGTTTAACCCCCTTTATCTCTAAGCAATTAGTACTATATTCATATAGTAGAACTCCCTATCACATAAGGGAGTGAACCCCTATATCAATAGAGTGGTAGCCCCTACCCCTGTAGTATTAGGGTGAGGTTACTCTATTAGATTTTTTCCCCTTGACTGTGAAGAAAAATGATGTGGTGCGGTTCTTCCACACTGATTCTTGGATATATACATGATATGTTATAAATTGGATATGGACCTTTGGGTCTTTAGGTAGGCTCATCCTATTTTTATGTCATGTAGAGATGGTGATCCCCTTTCTCTCTCTTTGGGAATATCTATTGTAATATATATATTGGTTTATCATTTCCTTCATTCTATCGGTTGAGATAACCTTTGTTGTATCAATCAATTACTCCCTTTTTAATTTTTAGGGAATCCTACTAAGAATGAATATACTCCATCATTCATGGGATTTAACCACATGTTTCATTACCTATAATGATGATAGGAATATTAGTGGATACATCAATGGATATTAGAAATATTTTGATGCATTGACCATGTACGATGGTAAGACTTGAAGATCGGAAGTTGGGAACTATTTAGTTTCCATATATTCCAATTATACTTACATTGGACATCATTTATATTTGGATGTGTAACTTTACCCTTTTATTTATTTTTAATATTTTCCCTCGATGTATTCCCTAGATGTTTCTACATGAATTGTTACATTCTAGCATTTATAGTATTTTATCATTCCTCTATACTTTTTCATGGTTATCATTGAATGTGTTTGTAAAATTTCCTAATTAAAATTTACCCCATTTTATCACTTCATTAATTATTGTTTCCATCTCCTAGTATATTGGATGTGGGTATATGTTTCTAACACTTAGCCTTCCACCAGCCAGGAAGACCCTAGTAGGACATGTAATGAATGAGTGGTATCATATGAGTTCATCATCGCATTAGTGTTGGAGTGAAAACCATATATAGGATTGGATATGTGCTTATAAAAATGGTGTCGGGTGTCTTGATTGTAGCTTTTAGGCTATGGAATCTAGTTTTGGTGCAACAACTGTTGTATCCATTGATGTCGAATCTTACTAACTTATTTCTGACTAATCATACCAATAAATCAATTTCAGAGAACCATTGGAACATCATTCATACATTATTGAGTACTTTGACAATCCTTTTTGAGTCAACTATACATATATATGATCAAATAAATTTTGTATGGATTGATCACTTTTAGTATGACCCCATGAATATAGATATACAATATATTGACATAAGATCATGAAGATGATTCACTAAGGGATAAAGCCTCTATTCAGGGGTCATCCCATAAGGTGTTTTCTCTATGTGGGATAGGAGTAGTTCCCTCTTGTTAGGAAGAATATAGCTCTTATAGGGTTGATAATGATCCATCTAGGATTACCACAATACATCAATTACAACTTCAAAGACAACTGAGGTTGTATGGTGAAATAGAATTTTATGAAATTTGTGAATAGATTGATTTGGTGATTTGAGAAAACATACATTTCCAAACCCTTACTAATTATATGATTTCACTTATAGATAGTCATTTTCATAGTGTGATAGGGAAATGGTGTTGTTTGATGATGCATACCCATAATACGAAAATTTTATCATGTCCATAATTCCAAAAGAGTTTTTGTGATTTGTATTACCCTTTTCATTTGTGGCATGTTTGAATTCAATATCTTCTTGTGTTTCAAAAGTTTTATACGATAGTTTCTGAGTATGATGTTATGTTTTCCAACCTCACGTGAAACTACCAAAAAATTATATAAGAATGATTATTCTAGGAATATAAGTTTGAGAATGACCTCTATAGAGAAAAATGTTTTAGATTTTCCTCCTCTAGAACACCTACATGTACTAGACTGCTAGAGTGGTCCCTTGTTATAGAGATCAACATTGTAGAGGGATGCCAAGCAGATATATCCAGTAGTTTTAATCATTGGGATGAGTTATCTTTGTAAAAAGATATGTGCAATTCTTAAGGGTATCAGTGTAAGAGACCACCCCATAGTAGGACCTGAGAATGGGGATCATTGGAGTATGGTATTAAAAAAGGATCTAGTTAGCTAAGATATGAGTGGCTATATAATCTTGATAGGTTCGTTTATATGGAATATGATTTACCAACCCGACGTGTTGAGGAGGGTAGAAAGGTAGCGGTTGGACCTCCATGGTATATGAAGCACTGTGATCAGTGATCTCCCATGCATGGCCATGGTGGCATGTATGGAGATGGAACTAGAATAGGATAGGGTAGCACTATAAAGGGAGGAGAATCTCATGGGGTATATGCAATGATCTACTACCACCACCACCTCTTGGTGTCCCACAATAGACATAGGAGGTTGGCAGTTGGGGATGTGGATAATTCCATGCTTTGGAAGGATATGACCAAAATATAGATGATATGACTCTAGTTATGCTCCATATATTTTATAACCATTACCAATACTATTAAAAATCTGATCGTGTAATACCATCAACAACTTATCCCCATGAGAGATCTAGATATTTCAATTGAAACAGTAACCAAGAATATATGGCTGGAGGTGTCAACAAGGTGTGATTCATTAGTATAAAATATCATCCCACAATGTGAGATAGTGATCGATTTAGGGAGTTTCTTGTGGGTCTTTATTGTCATCCTGATAAAAAATTATGATGTCATCATATGTCTGGACTAGTTGCCTATGGTTTAGGCCTATATTTACATTCATAATGGAAAAGTTGAATGCCTTAAGAATGATTTGACTAGATTCTCATTTCTAGATGAGAGAGATCTCATATTTTTTCGAGTATTCCTTGTGACCTAGAAACTATTTACCATGACCCATTAGTTGTAGATTTTATCTCTTCCTGTATTAGGAACATTAGGCATCGAAATTTTGTTGGTTTTGGATGACTATTTGGATGTATTTACTAAGGATTTCATGATACTACCACCACAAAGTTTGATGGATTTTTGCTTTGACATGAACCTTAGGACAACACTGATATATTATATGAAATATTTCATGGCCCCTATATAGATCTAAGAGATGAGGGTGCTATTGTAAGACCTTCGAGAGAAGGGTTTTTTATACCCATTAGGCACATGGGAATCTCTAGTTTCATTCATGAAAAAATTGAATATGTGTTTGAGGTTTTACATTGATTATAATTTCATAAATTAAGAAATGATCCTTAAAAATATCCCTTTTTGAGGATTGATGGTCTCTTTGACCAGTTTTGAGGTGCATGTTGGTCCTCAAAGTTCAATATCGGGTTCACCTACCACCTATTGAGGGTTCTAAAGGATAATATTCTGAAGATGAAATTCTAATGTCACTGAAGACACTATGATTTCCCGGTGATACAAATCGATGTGACTAATTATCCACTATGTTTATTAATCCTATGAATCAGATATCTTATCCCTAAATGGATCAATTTGTGGATTTTTCATTGATTGTTGACTCATTTACTCATCATCAGAGGAGGAGTATGCATGGAACTTGAAGATAGTCCTATACATATATAAGGAGAACTAGCTTTATAGAAATATATCAATATACTAGTTCTAGATTTTACTTGTTCAATTTCATGGGAATTTCACATCTAATCATGGTTTATCTATGGAATCGGCGAAGATTGATGTAGTGAATTATTTGGATCCAACCAAGATCATATCAGATGTATGAAGTTTTATTATCATTGTGAGGTACTATATAAGGTTTTTTGTTGAATCCTTTATGATTTAAATGTCTATGATCATAATTATGTATAGAGGGATGTCATTTACCTAGAACAGAATGGGTCAAAGATCCTTCCAAGTGCTACAGATGAGGCCAAATAGCGCTCCTTTGTTTAAACTATAAGAGAAGGTAATTGAGTAGGTAGTGTTCTGAGATACCTCTAGAGATGGTCTGGATTACATGATGATGCATATGTAAGCAGTGATCACTTATGGATCAATGCAATTAAGACCCCATGAGTATAACTATGCCACTCATGATTTAAATTAACAGTAGTAGTCTTCAATATGAAAATGTGGAGGCACTATTGTCTACAAGATAATTTTTTGGTTTACTCAATAAAGTAAAGTCATATATATATCCTCACTCATAGAGATCATGACATGATATAGAGATGAAAGTTTAAGTTCTTATAGGGCTATGATATCTAAATAGTTTGTACAACTATGAATGAAAATTTGTTGACAGTTGAACTTAACATACATCACATTCTCACATGGAGTAATATGAGTCTATGTAGTTGGGTTTTTTGCATATTAACATGGTATAGGAGAGGGGTGTAATTTTTCTTTAAGAGATTGTGGTTACTTCTTTTATAATTGGGTGTGAGAGAAGGGATTAGTTGGGGACATAAATTTTAAGGTTTTACATGAATAGATATCCTCAAGAGATGCACCATATGGATTTTTGAAGGAAGGGATAACTTCATCTTTTTTTCATGGAATATGGTGGTCCCAGTCACAGGATGGTAGAAGGTGATCATGGAGTTTCACACCTCCACCTTGGATTTACATCATAGTGTGTAAAATATGTACTAAGATATTTTTTTCAATTTTTCGTCGGTTTTCATGAGGTAGATAAGCTCTCATTTAATCTCTTGGTGTCCCACGTGTCATCTGGAGAAGGATGAGCATCAAATTCTATTATGTTTTTAACAACCTATTAAGATCATGGAGTAGAAATGAGATGACATATTAAGGGATTTAGTGGTAGGGATACTATAAAAAATTAAAACCCATGATTAAATTTGGGTGATTGTTCGCTGACATATGAATTTCTAACACTTCCTTTCCATTCAAGAGTAGATCATGGTTAAATGTGTGGAGTGGATTTACATGTCGAATTTCATTAAGATTCATGGGGTACCCACTAAGATCATATATGATTGTAATTATAGGGTCATGTCATAGTTGTGCAGAGGCTTGAGGGAGGCCTTTTAGACCTAGTTGAAGATGATAATGACATTTCACACCCAAACAGATAGGCTGACCAATCTATTTATCTTGGTGTTAGATGATATACATAGAACATGAGTATTGGACATCATTTTGAACTATGAGGATTACTTGACATCAGTGGAATTTTTTATAATAATATAAATATCTCTACTATTGTAATGGAAACTTTCAAGGATCTATACAAGAGGCCTTGAATGTGACATGTATGATGGTGAGCTATCCCTTGTTGGAGGATTGATGGAACATGAAACAAAGAAGAAGGTTTAGACAATCAGTGCGTATATAAGTACATTCAAGAGCATAAGAAATCTTACAAAGATCAATGTTGTAGTCCCATGGAGTTTGAGTAGGGATAATATGATTTCTTAAGAGTATCCTCATGATAAGGATTATATTTGTTATTTCTGGGAGTAAATAAATCCTTGAGGTTCATTAGGTCATTAAAGATCCTTTGGAGGGTTGGGAAGGTTGCTTATTTCATATACTTTACCCCACTGTTTAACTGAGTGCTTGATATCTTCTACGTGTTATAGATAACGAGATAGTTGCATGAACCTATGGATGTTATCCATTAGAGAAAGATGTACATTGATGATGGATCCAACTTTTAGGAGTACCAATTGCTGATCAGGGATCGACATGAGATGGTAATTTTTGGATGTTCCATTACCTTGTTTCATGTGCATTGGGAACATATGATCATGTAAGAGGGATCATAGTATTGTTAGAGAAATATTAAGGCTCAATACCCCCATAACATTTTTAGATAGTGTATGATTTCTGGGGAGAAATACATGAAGAAGTTTAGAATGTAAAGACTTCATTTTTTAAGATTTAGTCTTTTGAATATTTCTTTGTATATATCAAGATTTATTCTTACAGTTGGAATAGTGTTTTGGTGTCTCCAGAAACTAGAATTAATATTTTAAAAATACTTTAATATATATAATGAAAATAAACACATCTATTGTGTTTCATTTGGGTTTATAGTTTATATAAACCTCAATTTAAAAATCTTACACCAAGGTTGATTTCAGAAGGAGGGGTTTTCCATAGGCGTGATATATGATTTTCCAACATCTAGAAGTCCATTGAAGGCATCTTTTTATGGGTGTGTATAATAAAACAAATAAATAATTCATTTATTTTAAAAAAATAGATAACATAAAACACCCTTTATAAATCCCCCATTATGATATATTTCAATGGTTTGATTTGTAACAATAAGATGATTTTAGAGGTGGAGTGTTCCTCAATGGAATTTAGAAACCAAAAGTTGAAGAACAATGATCAGATCAAGGTGCATCAAGAGGTAGGTAATGAACGCAACATATCTTCATCACCACTAGATAATGATATATTCTCCAATTATTGATCCATAATTGAGGTAGGGCATGTTATTTATAGAATTATTCCTTTTTTATTTCGTAAACATGGATTTTATTATTAGATTTATTTTGATCTATGATTACACATTCAATGTATGAGATGAATGAGAATTAAACTTTTTAAATAGATTTATTTGTTAATAATTGATATGCCCCTTGATCCTATACATTATTAATTTTCTTCATTATTTTATTGTCCAATGATGCTTATTACATTTTTTTGCGCATTCCCCCACAATTACTTATATTCATTATTGTTGGCCCATAGGGATGCTGTTTGAAATTTTTGGGGTAGGTTTGGGCATGATTGGTCCCCAAGATTCATATTGGTTGTGAAAATGATAAATGATATAGAGATTTGAGGATGGAGTGGTATTGTGTATAGGATAGGGGTGATGTCTATAGAGATATGGGATTCTGAATAGTGATAGATGTGGCGTGGTGCTCTAGGTAGAGTCCTGAATGATCTAGATGGATAGAATTTATTAATTAGAAATATACCAAGAAAGGTAAACACCAGATCCAAAACATCAGAGTGAGTCATTGTGGAGAAATGGAGATAATGTCCTAAGCGAGACAGATGAATATTTACTAGGTTTTTGTGAAAAACCCCACTTCATGGAAATTACTATGAATAACACATGTCGGGTAGTCCCATAATTGTAGATTCTAGGGTTTAGGGTATAAATACATATCACAAGATGTATATACCCCACCACACCCTATGTGACGTAGTTCATTTTCTTCATAAAGTACTTTGGAAGTTCTGTTTCATCGATATAGAAAGACACATGGGAAAAAATGATTACACAATCATGAATGTGTACTCACACATGACCAATATACTTGGACACAACCATGTCCAGGGGCATGGGAAGAAGTACATGGGAATAGGCTGGAAGGGCATAGTTATAGATCAATATTCTAACTCATAGTGAGCACCACCTCTACATTTCATGTAGTATGACATGGATTCTCATTCCATGTCTAGGGGAGAACATTCCTATATGATGAGGCTAGGTCAGATGTCATATGACCCCATGTACACCTTTTTTTGTTCTCCCATGGACTTCCACCATCCCTATCTCATTCTTAGGGACATCTATTTTATCCAATGAGTAGATTGTACGAAGTTATTTTCTATTAATAATGAGATGGTATCCATTATATTGTATTTAGAGAGAAGATGTGGGGTTTTGTGATAGTGAAACTTCTTTATGAGTCACTTGACTAAAAGTAGTGATCATGTTGGATCCATAATGTGATTATAGGGTTGGTAACCCCTATCACATCAAGGTGTGGGTCCACCATACTCTTAAGATAGGATGATTGGAACCCCCATCACACCAGTTTTTGAATCCCCTATCCAATAAGTTATATCAACCTTTCACACTTGGGTGTGGGTCCACTAACAAATGAGTTAAACCAACCTTTCACACCAGTTCATAGGTCCTCTATTGAGGGAGTTTCACCCCCCCTTATAACAGCATGGAATGGGTACTCTAACAATTTAGCCATACCCCCTATATTTGTATGGCATGATTACTCTTTTGAAGATTGTTTCCCCCTAAATATGACCCAAAATGGTGAGGTGCAGGTACCCTACAAAGATTCATCGATAGATAGATAAGAGGATAGTCAATAGAGATGGACCTTTAGAGCTACTAGCATTCTCATCATCCAGGGATGGGTTGTTGATGTAGAGATCTTCTTTCCCTCTCATTTGGTAATACTTATTATCATACATATATATATATATATATTGAGTTATCATTTCTATCTTTATATTGGTTGATTTGACTTCTATTTTATAGTTCTATTTCTCCCTTTATGGGTTCTGGGGGTGACTTATTGTGCATGAAAATACTCACCCTTGAATGGTTTTTTCCAAAAGGTGTCGTGTCTTGTGAAAATAGTATGAAAATCAGTAAAGAAATTGGTGGAACTTAGTGGTATCTGGGTTAATTGAAAACGTAAAATGGTCATTGATAAAGATCAAGATCCATACACTCGTTATTTTTCCTATATTTAAGTTGTTTTGTGGTTGGGGATTAATTTATAGTTTCGTATATATCTTTCCATTTTTGTTGGTTTTTAATTTCGTACTATGATGTATTTCATATATGTTATTTCATGCATTGTTATAGTGTGGATGTTACAGTATTTTATTATTCATATTATCATTTGGATTGATATGGTTGTGTGTATGCATACAGGTACTTTAAGAATATGCCTCCCATTTTAGTTATTCCTTCTTAGTGATTATCACGATCTCTTAGCATATTAAGGATGGGTATGGGGTTATTACAATCATCTTTCCACTGACAAGGTGACCCTCGGAGAGTTTGGTGGTAACCCTAAAAAAATTATATTTATCTGAAAGAAATATTAACTGATAATCATAATTAATTTAATGAGAACTAATAAATCAATTGAAGTAAGCTAAAAATAAGTAAGGGAAGAGGAGTCTTCTCTATCTATAAAACTCAATTCTCAAAGATTTTTCCTCTACACTACTATAGTCACCTTTATTCATTCATTCATCCAATATTAATATCCCCTCTATTAATTTAGTCCATCGATCATTCAGTACCCATGATTGAGTAGGTTTTACCTGTTCTGAATTAATTTTCATGAAAACTCCTATATTTTCAGCACAAAGTCATCTTCGTAGGCTTAAACCACTGATCTCCTTGTGGTTCCGCTCATTATATATCATATACACCATTATGAATTTCCTTGATATCTCATTTTAAGGTGGAATATCTTAATGTATTCTTTATTCCTATGTGAAGATTCATTAATAATATTATTAGAAACCATATTTTCAGTTACACATGGTTTGGAGAACAATCTTTAATCCCCCCATTCATTGAATTGAGAAACAAAGAATAATGTGTCATTTTCATCAATTTTAGCAAAGAAACTCAATATTTTTAAATGAATCAAATTGTATAGGCTGACTATTATATAAAAGTATTACATAGATGAAAAAAGTCCTAAATGATTCTTTCTAATTTTTTTTAAAAAATAAAAATTCATAAAAAAAATATATAAATCTATATTGACTGTATTTGGAAAGTCATACATTTAGTAGCTGGAGATTTTACAACGTATTTATCTTTAATAAATTTGATGCATTTCATACCATGTATAAAATAATTCCAAAACTAACCAAATTATACCAAGATAAAATTAAATGTAAATATTAAGAAAATATGCAAATAAAATGTGAAATATCATAAAGAAAATTACAAACATGAAAAAAACAACAAATTAAATAAAAACGTACCAAAATTATTTATTTTAAGAACATATATTATAGACATTTATAGTTTATTACTATTAGGATAAAAAAATGTAAGGAATAAATTAATGGGATGATAAATTAAACAAATATAATAAATAATTATGTAACTATAAAGAATTTTAATTTAATTATTCCAAGCCAAAAGAAAGTTTTTGAATTTTTTTATTATATATTACATTTTTTTATTTACAAGATAAATTTATGAATTATTGAATTTTAGTATGAAAAAAAGAACTTAATTTTCTAACATAGTAGTAAAATATTATATTATATTTATATTTTAAGAATTATGTAAAAAAATTAATTGAATAGTGTAAAATACCATTTATTTCAAATGTCATGTCTTTTATGATATCATTTAGATATAATCTAAACTTAAAATCTTATGGAACATTTTTCTTGAAAAATATTAATTTTATATTTAAAATATACATTTAATGAAAATTATGTTTAAATTAAAACCCATTTTTATAATTTTGGAAGTTATGCTATATTATTCATTATCATTTCTTATAGAACATACAATTATTATTTTTTAATTATTTTAAAAAATATAATATTCTTCTAATAATTAACCATATTTTATATTTTTAATCTAATTATATGAATTATATAATAATTTCAATATTATATTTATTCATAAATATAATTTACCAAGGTCAAAAAATGAGTTACTGTGGTAATATTTAGTTATGGTAAAAATTTAAAATAAATATAGAAGACCTAAAAAATAGTAATAAATTCCCCCAAATGTGCTAATGAGATGTTTCTCCACCAATACTCCCCCACTCCATTATTTTATACTTTTTGAGGAACTTGACTTTTAATATAACATGTCTTTAATATAAAACTATGAGAATTTACAAAAAATTACACCGCACTCACTTGTAGAAGGTTCTATTCACCACCAGAGTTATGGTCAAACCAAGGACCTGTTTTTTCTTCTTAGATATGTCAAATACCTTATAAACACTCTATTAAACATCCAAAAGGTCCTTACATAATGAATGGAAACCCCCTAAATGTATGAATCCATTTATCAATAGAGTCCTTCTAAAGAGTAAGGTAACAACATCCTAATCACTCGTTTTTCATTTCTATTCCATTAATTATTCATATTCCTCTTAGAAATATATTATAAGCATGATAAAATAATTACATAACTATCATATTTATATTTAAATTTAATTATTTTAATTAAAAAATATTTTTCTATCATCATTCAGACCCTTCAAAAAATAAAAATGTATCTGATCTGAATGTTTGGACTACCACCTCCAAAAAATGATGTTTTTCATTTTTAATCCTTATATATCATCGATGGTTATATATATATAATTAATTTATTTTATATTTAAAAAATTATAGTTATTTAAATAAAATTTATTATTTTCCTTTCCTTCTTTCTATCTACTAAAAAATGAAAATAGCGTTTTTGTGTATGTATGGACTACATCCTCCATGAATCCATGTATTCTATTTTTCATAATTAAAATAAAGGGATTATTATAAAACTTTATATAATAAATTAATATTATATTTATGAAATGATTAAAATTCTATAACCATGAACAAACTGTAAGGACTGGAACCATCGATACGAAACATGCATGGAAACCTGAAAAGTTAACACTGAAATATTTGTTTTAATGAGAAAATGTTAACAAAAGAGATGTTAAAAAATTATAATTTAATTGTATATACAAAGATAAGTATGAATATACTTCTTATATTTATTCATAATAGAACTAAATTTTTTATATAGGAGGTTAGATTGTGTACAACGCATGTGAATACTTGAGGTAAAGGTTTCCTCATCTAAATTTCCCTTCATTTGGATATGTTATATATTCACCATCTTATTTTATTATTTGTGCTATATATAAAAGTTATGAATTTTTTAGTATAATTTTGATGATAATTATATCAATTTAAAAATATATCTAAGGTTCTATTTTTATGAGGATTACATTTAATTGTTATCAAAGTTGTAAGGATTTATGATACAATATAAAATTGTTAGGACTGTTTCAGTTTAAATTTACATAAGGGGAATTTCATGATATTTCTTTATTAAACCCCATATATTTTAATCTAATATATTTATTTTTTGGTTTTATATGTCTTCATGTCATTTCCAACCCTTTAGTTTATGATGAAATCAAAATGAAATCTTATAAGGAAAGACTAACTACAGTATTTTTCTTTTTATTGTTAGTATTTATACTCCACGTCTATGTTTTACAAAAATAAATCATGTAATATTTCATCTATTTGTAATATTTTTGATAAATTTATTTTCTACTACATTTTAATTTCATTAAAAATGTTTAGAAATTAATTTTTCCAAACACTTTCCATAAAACTGACCTTTTACATTCATTATAAAAAATGTAAAAATAATGTATTAATTTTTATGGAATGAATGGACTTTACCATATTTATTACCTTCCATTATCATTATGGTCCCATTAAAACTTTTCATGATTTTTAAAATGATATTTTACTCCAATTTTAGGGGTATTATTTTCTTTTTAAATGGTACCAAATTGAAATGATATTTGTTTTTTTAAAAAATATTTCTAATTTTTTAACAAAAGTATTTTTCATCTATTTTAATATAATTTAAGGTTTGCCATGATTTAATAGGGGTAGAATCTAATGGAATAATACAATTACATTACCATAAATAATAATGATGATTATGGTTCCATGACATTTTCATGAAACCTGCTTCTTTCCCATGTGATAATTATGATATGTTGAAATGATTGATTTTTATATGGTTATCTAGCCCACAAATATATGGATTTCATTATGCGATAGAGGGATTACAATTTGTATATCCCTCCAATGTATTTGTTAATGTATGATATATCACAAGAGAATATGAAAGAGAATATATAGTGAACACAACCCATTATTGGACTTTGTCGTCTATGTTTATGGGAATGGGGAGTGAAACCAATCCACTATGGGACTCTGAAAATTATGTTATGTTGGCCCAAACATTTATCCTTGACTATTTAAAAAATTTTATATTCATATTTTTATACAAAAACCATATTTATTATTCTTAGTATATTTTTTGGGATCATGATTAATTACAAATAATTCTTCACTATTATGATTCATGTATTTGGTTACGATAAATCTATATTCCATGACTGATGATATAAGATCTTTTACATGGTGAAATTTTGTTTGTATATTATGATCAATTCTAATACACTTACTATTATTTTATTTTTATTTATGATCATCAATTTTTATCTCACATGTTTATCATTACAATGAATCTAAGCTTACCCCTTCAAATGTATTAATTTTCCCCAGGTTATGAATAACGGTGTTAATTAGTGTATGTATATGAAGTGTACTATGTGAGAATAACTTAGTGGGAGAATTTTAATATATTTACAGAAATTTTGTGATTATTCATCTATTATAAATGTAAAATAAACAGTTTTATTTACCAGAAATGTATTATTGTGATATGTATGGAATATTCATAAAAATGATATAATATTTATATTAGTGATGCTTGGGATCTCTACTAATGGAATGGGTAAGTATTACAAAGTGATATATATTCATAGGAAATGAAACAAAGTTAAGATATATGGCATGTAAAATTCATATACAAAGATCAAGTCATAAGAAATTAGAAAAGTCTTATGAAATTGATACTTTTCAATTTTTTCAACAAATTTTATAAATTTGACAGAAAAAATTTAAAATTATCCCAAAAATAATATAAAATTTCAAAAAATGGATCATTTAATTTAATATTAATAAAATAATATAAACATATAAAATAGTTAAAAACAATTATTAAATTATAATTCCCTCAAAATAATTGAGAATATTTCACCATTAAAAATAATTAAAAATAAAACTAAGAATCATTTCATCAATTAATTACCAATAAAAAATTTCTTTCAAACATTGAAAGTATTTCATTTAAAACTATAATTGAGAAATAATAAATAATTCTCCCTTGGAATAAAATTTTGATATAAAATAATTTGTGTTCATTCAAAAGTGATGAAAAAAACACATATCATATTAATTTCACATTATTCACATAAATAATTGTGATATAAATTTTATAGTCTAGTGAATATATATATTTCAATAATAGGTTTCACCTATCTATTTGAGATACCACAATAAAGGTAGAGTTAGATAAATTCAAGGAAAGAGTTTAAAAATTAGTTGGCATTGAAATATGTTCCATAAATTGTTGTGGAAAATGAATGTTCTAAAGACACATACTATATTGGAATGATAAGAACATTGTGATATAGTTTTATTATCACTATTTTCAGTGATATATTATTCATTGAAAATTATTAATCATCATATTAAAAAAGTATTAAATATAAATAAATAAATACTGAATGTGTCTATGACATCAAAAATGGATTCTATGTACCAAATTGAACCTAGTAATTTTATAATTTCTCCAATTTATGTAAATCAAACTAGGTCATAATAGTAAATAAATAAAGAATTGTACATGGGTTCAAATTTATTACCTGTAAAGAAACATATTTTTTTAATGTTTTATGAATGATCATTGTGTGGAATATGTTGAAACATTTTCACTAAACGATATTATACAATCCATTTCAATTTAGAATGAAATAATATCTACCATGAATAATATTTTAATGTTACAAGGATTTATTTATTAATGAAAATCAATAATTAAATTAATGAAGTAATTATTTTATCATGTATCAACATGATTTTAGTATGAATGTTATTGTTTTCCATTTGAAATAAGGAAAACAATTATTCAACATATAATTAGCCTGTATTTAATAAAAAATATTTCTCCAAAGATTGAATTGTGGTAGTAACCCATGTTCTAGAGAAAAATATCTATTTATATATATCTATGGGATTCATAGACCAAGTCAAAGTATATATATTAAATAGGTATTAAAAATAAAAGTAAGAATACTTAATGAGGGAATTGTTTCTTATGTTTTATGCTATAATCCTCTATAAGATAGAATTTATAAGATAGTATAGGGAATTAATATGTCTAATAAAAATCTATAATATTTATTGATGGATCTACCAAAAATTTCTTGTTATATACAAAATTTTATATTTTCAATTCATCCAACATAGTAGGAAACTATCAAATAAAACAATAACAATTGCACAAAAGGAAGATAGAACTATCTAATAGTAGATTATAATATAAATGGGATATAGAACTATTACATTGAGATATAAAAAAATTACTTATCAATGGGATATAAAAAAATTACTCCAATGGATAAATTGATTTAACATCAAAGATAGGCTATGAAATTGAGTTATAGAATATCATTGAAGAAATTTGTAGCCATATCTACAAATATTTTGTATGTTTATTCTTTTTATGTAGACAAAAATGTAGTTTAAATATGTTATAGTCTATTCCAATTCTAGGAATTATACCTATACAGTATTTTATTATCATAATATAAATGATGTTAATCTTACAATAATGATACATGAAATGTTACGAAATTTACATAAGAGAATAAAAAGGTATATATTTGGAAATATAATCTCTTGAGTGATAATACTCAAGGATGTGAATTTTTATAAAGTATAGTGGATATGTAGGAAAATTTGTCAAACCCAAAGTCTAAGTCCAGAACTCACTGAAATTGTGATCCTCTCATGAGAGAGAAAACAATATTATGGTTGGATAGTTGGCTCTAGTGATCATGGTAGTTTTAAAAAATTTAGTTCCATGGAACCAAAATGTCCAGTAAATTTTTATTATAATATCATGTATATAGAGAGTTATGCATCATGTATTATTACCATACTAATATTAATAAATCATTGAACACTATTAATATGGTAACATAAATTGATTATTATCATATCAAAATTCTCTAGTGCTTTTCAAATATAATGAAATCCATCAGATACAATGGATAAAATCTTGAACCTATGTCTTATTCATTAGATACATCATACTGATAGGACATGGATGATGTATGAATATCAATTATTGGGAGAAAATTATCATTACTAATTATTATATTTAATTTTTATTATAAAATATCTATAATAGGAGATTGTAAGGACTCACTCACAAGTTGGAACACCACATGTTTTGGGTGTCATTGAATGTTCCTATCTACAAGAATGTTTTTTGGTCTTCCAATTGGGATTATTTTCAATGTATACATTTTAGCCACATAATTTTATGAGTGATAAAAAACCTCAAAATTTATGTTGTGGTTAGGTGGATTTCATGAAGTGTGTCGTTAGTGATAGAAAATTGACTAGATGATCAAGCCAAGATTTATAAATTCTGAATAGAAAAAATATAATTAGCTGCTTGAACTAGGTGTGAGTACTTTGAGTAAATCCACTATCAAGTAGAATAAGGATATTATATCCAATACATTAAATAATGTTAAATTAATAATAAATGGTTTATGAAAAAAATTACACATCCTAGTTTAGGATATTTCATGAGAAAAAAGATATTATATTACAAGGTAAGTGTTTTTATGATTTTTTCATGGCCATGACTTATATATATCTATTAATGGGGAATAATTTGTTTCTAGATACTGTAATTGGTGTTTTAGATGAAGTGGGAAACACATGTAAATATCGGTTAACATATGAGTGTGAATGATCCCAAGTAAATTTACTCAATTATTTTATTCAAATTTTGAATAATAATAGTTGAAATTATTTCTCTATTTATTCATGAAATATTGGAGTTAAAATAACAGAATATAAAAAAAGTATTTTTATATGAATAATTAATATTTTATATTGATTAACATTTAAATAGGAAATTGTTTGACTTAATAACTCGTAATTAATCATGTGTTATTAAATATCGTCACAAGTGGTAGATGAAATAGTTATGAATATTATGATAAATTAAATAGTTTATAATTTTTTTTGGTATTTTATAAAGGATCAATTTCTATAGGGACCAAAGTGAAATTCAAGGAAACTTAATCTTATGTGTGTGTGTGTGTGTATTAACCTAAAATATGAACAATCATATTTCATGAATTTAGGTTCACTTTATTTCTATTTAAATGCCTATAGAGGGGTAATCCATGGAGGAAAAAGGACAGGTCATCCCATCTTCTCATATTAAACTCATATTCTTTAGGATATCACGTTTTCATCATAATGCACACAGTTCACTCATCCAATTTCACAGAAACCATAGAAAGACGAATCATGTTATTCAATTGCATGTGTAGATGATCCAGAGGTGTCACAACTTAAATTCTTTAATTTATGGCATACTAGTAATAATCGATGCACACTAACATCAAATACATTAATGTTTTACTATTCATTTATTTTCCATGATTAAATTTTATTTCACATGATCCATGGAAGAATTTTGGCATTATTATGTAATATCTAATTATTCACCATCGGTTTTCATAGAAAAAGATTTAAATTACTATCTTAATGGTTATAAAAAGTCTCGGGTTCTTTTAAAAACATTATCAAATTAATGAATTAGAGGAAGATAATTAAAAAAAATCAAAATTTTCATTCAATGTTTTGTAAACTTTACAAGTTCAACAATAAATATCATTTATATCATTAATTTCTGTGTTAATTTCCAATGTATAAAAAATAAATATAATATGGTTTTTGGGAAGGTTATTGGTAGGTAAATATAAGAAACTAATAAATATAAATTTATTTAAATAAATAATAGGTAGAATTTTTTGGTTAAAAAATTATATTGAGATAGAAAATTGATGGTCACAAGTCCACATCAATCACTATTTTATTCTTAGTAATAAATATTTTGGAAAGGAATGAAATGAAGAAATATTCAGTGATGTTCATTACAACTGAAGAACTGTATATTATGGAGATTCAAGAATCAACAGAAATGATATAATTTAAAACATTATTTGATTGTCACATTTTGAAATTGAAGTTACAATTTCTAAAGGGTCATGGTAAAAAAATTAAAATATATTTTAATATAATTAATGTTCAAAATTATCAACTGATTTCTATATAAATATATTATTTAATATTTAATAAAAGAAGACCCAGAGTAATTTTTATTTTATAAAAATTTTGATTCAGAAAAGGAATATGTTTAATATATATTTACAAAACCATTACAAAATGATTTTTTTCAAAATTTAGAGTAGATTAACATTGTTCAATATCTCTTGCATTGGGGTTGAGGCATGTTTGTTTAACTCATTACATTTATTCTATGATTTTCATTTTTCAATGGAGTAAAATAAAATAAAGACCATGTAATAATATTTTTTCCTAAAATATGAGAAAATATCGATATAAGAAAAATTAAAGGGTAAATATTTGAATTAGGTGTGTGAAAATTGATTTATATTTAATTTTGTTTTGTATTAATTAATGAATGTGAGTAAGAATTGTTTGGTATATATTCAATGGAATATTTTAATAAAAATAATAATAATCGTTTTATTAAAACGACTAAGTAGTTATTTATGGATAATATTGAATTTATCATTGATCCTTCCTTTTCTTAACATATAGTTAAATTCATAGATAAGAAATGAGAGATGCAGAATTTTATATCATTTTTATCAAGAATTGTAATTGTAAAAAATTTATCTCAATATATTCTCAATTTTTCTTCAAAACATTATCCAGTGAATGTTGAACCATTTATTCACAATTTGTATCATTATTTTTAAAGAGGGAATTATAAACGGGGATATTTACAAGAAGTAAATTTTTGTTAAAAAACAAAAGAAGAATATTAAATGGATTCAATTTAAAAAGATTAATTTATTAGATTCTGATGGTTTCACATGATTCTCATTGAATATATAATGTAATATTCCATGAGATATTCAAATTGAGTATATGGTCCCCAATATGTATTCTTATTTTATATAAACTATACACAAGTGGCACTAAAATATTCAAATATATATCATATTAACTTGGTATTAACTGAATATATTTTCAAAATATTAGTGAAATTAGTTCAAAGAATAAGAAAAGTGGGAAGAATGAATTTTATTTTAAAACAATATTGTTTTTTTAATGAAACTAGAGTTCAGGTTGATTGATATAAGTAAGGTATAAGTTTATCTGCAATTCAAGTTCCGAAGGAACTACACCGGAATTAAATGTGATTAATTGATAGCTTGGTTTATGAATTGTTGTCTCTATTTTCATTCCATTTTTATTCAATTGAATTTCTATATATTTTTTAAATATATATATATATACATGATTTTAGTATTAAGATGAGGTGCTTCCACATAGGATGACTCAAACCTGATAAATGATGTATTATACATCTATATAATGTGATTTCATGGTTTTTGAAGAGGTAATACAAGAATTAAAAGTTTATTTTTTCGCTGTTAATGGATTTTTAATTGAATTTAAATCTAAATTTTAATTTTAAGAGGTTAGTGTGTTCTTGTAGTGTGAAAATTTGTATGTGGTGAACCATGTGAATGATATTGCATGATTTCAAATTATATATAAAAATTTAAATATATATTTGACTTAATATAATAAAATTATGTTTATTAGATTTAAAATGTATCACTATTGTTTTTTATTCATTAAAAAAATAGATGATTTTAATGGAGTAATGAAGTATATTTCACAAGAGTTAAAAATTATTGATATTTTATAAAATGGTATAGTACTTCTCAATCGCCACTGATAATCCAATGAGAGACTATAAAGGTGGATGGATAAGAGGATATGGTATATTATTCAACACAACCGATATAAAAGTTTCTCAATAATAGGTATGTAATCCTCTTAAATATATGTAAAACAGAAACTCTTTATTTTCTAATTCTCTTTTAATATTAAAGTTTCTATAAGTCATGGTATAAATGAGAACTCTTATATTGAATTAATAATGGTGATTCATATAACTAATATATACCATTATAGGTGAGAATCACATGTTTTCAAATGAGGTATCTTCTTTATCCACTGTGTGTAATGATTCAATATCAATAGTAAGATTTTTCATTTATGTTTTATATTATTCTTTTTAACCCTCCCATAAATATACATATTATAGTGAGTTTTATAATGTTTTTATTCTATATTGGGGTATGGATATATACATTAAAATCATTTAGTTGTATATGATTCCCTTCAATGAAGATTAATGGGTTTTTTATTATTTTAAAAAATCAAAAAAATGAAGTAAATGGGTATCATTAGAACGATTATCAACATTATTTTGATATTTTTCCATGGAATATATAGTAAAATTATTGATGTCAATATTGGTATCCCTCACAATGATATATTTTTGCAATCACTTTCTGTGATATATCCTATTTAAACATACTAAAAAAATATTCACATCCCATTTATAGTATGGGATATCCTATTCTTGGGTACGATTAAAAAATTTGGGTTTTTGATGTAATATGGGTTTATATATGGATATATCACCTTCTGTGATTCAAAATGTCGCTAGCAGAAAACAAGTGATAATAATGTTATATCATGCATCAATTGAATCAAAAAAAAACATTATAATATATAAGATTATTTGATAATGCCTACGATATAGAATATAAAACCCCACAATTTTTATAGTTTCCTAGGTTTCCTTATATATCTAAAATTAATAATAATATATCATTGTTTCTTATATATATAGTTTCAAATTTTATATTATTTGTCATTTAAAAAAGGAGTATATATTATAACAAGAATTTTGTATATTTTTTAATTAATTTAATATGGATTCATAAACATATTTTAAAATATTGAAATCATTATAATTAATTATTAAATATTTATGAAATTGTTATTAAATAAACACTTAATATTTTATATAAAAATTAAATTCCATGAATTACGTGGTATAAAATTTATTAATTTTTATATAAAGTGTTCATTTTAAAATTATAAAATGATTTATAAAGAATTAATAATTTATAATATAAATAAATATATAAATTTTTTATATCATTTTTATGAAATATTAAATAATAATAATTAGTGCCTTATTTTGGGGATTTATAAACCATGGATGGACTACCAAATAGTTGTAGACCTTTAAATGATAAAAGAATGATATTAGGGAATCAAAACATGAAAATATGACCTCAAATATATTTTATATAAAATGGATATTTGAAAACATTGATGAATCTCTCAAACTAACATGAACCCCCAAGATCATGCTCTTAGTGAGATGGCCACATTTGAAAATCTCTCTCTCACACCCCCAGTTAGTGGAACCTGAATTGGTGACACACAAATATGTATTCTCACCCACAAATATTTATCACAAATTAATATAAATTATTTATATTATCAATGGAATCATTCCATTTTATAAATTGTATATTGTTATAAAATTTCATTTCATACATTTAATGAGTTTATTATTATAGTATACCATATGTTGTAATATATTCCAACCAAGGTTTTTGGTTTTTAGTTATAATTTAGAGTTAAATATTTTATTATACTTATTATTATATATTTTTTATTAAAATTGTTTTGAAATTATTAATCACTCTTATATATTGATCTATAGATAGTGAGGATTTGGGGTATATTTCTACTATAAAGGTACAAGTACCATTCTAATGAAATAAATTAATATTAGACAACCACTACATTATCTAAAGCATGAATTTCATACTTTTATTGATTCTTATTAAGGAATCTAATTATTATTTTTCATTATGAAAAATAATAACTAAAACAAATATAGAACACAATTAAAATAATATGACACCATTATCATTGAAAAATCCATTGACCAATATTATCCAATGAATATTAAGACCAATATATCCATGTCTATTTGGAAAATCACAAGAATCCATGAGATAGGAATATTATAGAATCTAATAATAATCAATGTATGAATTTAAAGGATAGAATGAAGTGAATTTATATTAAAGAAAAAGGAAAATTTTGTTGTTAGAATTTGACAATGGGAATATGACTGTTACCTAGTCATTATTTAACAATTATAAATTACAATCATATAATAATTTAAAATACTCAACATCTATAATAAATAATGATTATATATATATATAATTACTAATAAATTATATTAATAAGAAAACAATATTTTGTTTCATCATAAAAATAAATACCCATTTCACGAAAAACATTTAATTTTATATATCCTTAATGTTTTATAAAATAATTATATTTAATATAAATAGTTACTTAATTTAACAAAACTGATCTAAAATTTGGATTTCAAATGATGAAATTTGGTACAGGTGATGTTTTGGTATTTTTCATAAATAATAATTCATGTTGGTGAATAGTGAAATTTGATATTCAAGGACAATATTTGTTTTTATGTACATTAATTATATTAATGAAAATTAATTTTTTTAGTTAATAAATACCTTTGAATATTATTTTATGAATATTATGGTTAATGGGTTCCTCAATAGAATACTACCCACCAAAACCTTTGTAAAATTTGAATTTTACTATCCTCCCCATCACACATATTCTAAAAAACCTCGTTACCAGTCACTGAATACCATGAAATGTCCATTAAATATCACATATAAATACCCACCTCCCATTGAAATTATCCTTAACTAAAATTTATGATTCATCTTTATTTCTCTCTTAAACACACCCACCATGATTCTCTCTTATTTAGGGATATTTAAATATGTATTAGTTTTTTTAAAATATAGTAATGTATTGTTAGATTTGGTTCTCTAAAACTAAAGGAATTTATACATCTCATTACCAAAATAATAAAAGAAGAGAATATTAATTAATATTTTATCACATGTGAGAGTTTTGAAAAAAAAACGAATTAATTTATTATAAATTAATATGAAAATATCATCTCAATAAATTATTTAGTATTTATTTGTAAGTGTATGATTATCTTTTCAGAAGAAAATAATGAAAAAAAATTATTAGGTATGAGTCTTACTTCTTCTAATACACCTGCAAACCCTAAATTGGTATAAAAGTGGCTACATTTAAATTAATAATTTTTTGCTATTATTTGTTATGAACATTTAATATTTTTTAGAAATAAATAATTTCCTATTATTTATTCTTTAAAATTAAAGCCGAGATAATATGATTTTTTTGTTTTAATATGAATAATAACATTCCATGAACAGATGAATAATATCTTAATATCCCATTTGGCGGTGCCAGGGAAGCTGGATGAGAGGCACATTTACATGATCTGTAATTGAAAATTACCTAGTGTTTTCCCATGCCCAACCAAAAAATGAAAAGTCACGATTATCATGACACATGGCATGTTTAATTACATGGCACATATTTAGTACTAGATAACATGTGGTGTGATAGAACTACACATTATGTAGCTATTTCACAGACTATGTAAGCCAACATGGTTTTCCCCACCTAAATTGTACAATACATGTGGTCAATGTACATGTAATTAAATTAAAAAATTTCACATAATGACGGTTATATGAGTGACACAAAGTTTTTTGAAGTACATGATACATAACATGATTAACAGTCATTTCACATGTTACATCCCACACTAGATATATGTCGTGTCCCTAGGAATTTTGTGTGGGTTTCATGTAAGGAATCATAATAGACATAGTTAGGTGTACATGTTAGGTAATTCTAGCTATATCATTTAAGGTACATACTTAGATAGATGGGCCATGTGATTCAAATATACAAAAATAAAATCTAATAAATAAAAAAACCATATTAACTCCCTATAAATATATATACTTATTGTGTGATAGTTTTTTCAAAAGATTTATAGGACCAATTATTATTGATTATTTTTGGGATACATAAGGATTTATTATTTATTTTCCAAAATATTCTTTGGATATACAAAAAGGATGGTTTTCATGCATGTTGTGGTCTTAATGGGAATCACAAACTATGCTTGATTTTTATATACAAGCATGTCATGTGGTAAGAAACACCATGCAGACTGCATAACCTATCCCATGGAACATCACACCATCTAAATCATGAAACTCTATACTGAAATACATATAGTGTAATTAAAAATTACACATCATGGACCCTACATAACACCTATTACACATCATGAAAGAAAAATAAAAATTTTATAATAATTAAACTCTAGAAATGGTTTTATGTAGTAAAAAAAGGCTATACACCATGGTGACTCAGACACATTTTAGCTACTTGATTAATTTTTAATTGAAATGAAATAGTTTAATTTATTTAAATATACGATCAGTGTGAATAGAAAGGACTAGATGGGTTTTAAATTATGATAAATGAATGAGTTAATTTATTAATATAAAAATTTTACCCTAATATAAGATATTTTATATTATTAACAATGAATTGTAATGAATGATAATAAGTAGTCATTTCAAGTTATGGATAGCCATGAGCTTGAGAAAACTATGTATAAATTATAATTCTCATTATGTTAATATTGTATTACTTGTATTTTATGGTAAATTTATTATTAAATAAAATATGATGATCTAAGTATCATCGCTTCCTATTTAATATGCACGGGTTTGGGTGTCCATATATATTTATGAAATCCTAAACCATTATTAAACCTCAATTATTCATGATTTAACATATGTAATGGAATGAGAGAAAGAGGATATAGTTCAAGATCGAGACTAGGTGAAACCAAACAAGGAGATACATAGGATAAATCTAGAATTACATAACATGATCAAGGATTGATTAATGAGTTATTCCCATAGGGAGAAGGGATTGTTAGTCTTATGTATTGTTAAATAACCAGTAGTTCAAATTTCATTACCATACCACTTATTTTTATATCAATTTTATGGTTATTGATTTATATTATACATTTTTATTTAATAATTAAATATGGTAACATAATTTAAATAAATAAAAAGTATGAAAGATGAAAAAAAATTCTTTTATGCATAAATTATTTTATTATATATGGTTAATATATTTGTTTCAATGAAAACTATGGTCTTGATTATTGATTATGGGGGGATGATTATGTTGCACAATTTTTCATTTTAGGTTGCCCATTTTTGTATCATCCTAGGATAGCATGTGGGGTTAGAATGGAATTTTGTGGAGTTGTCAGAATGACCTTCACATTAGACAAATACACCCATATTCCTTTTGGGTGATTTAAAAAAGGGATTATTTTTGGAATTAAAAAAACCCAATGGATCATCATCCATGATGAATCATGGTAATTCATTCCAAAGGTAAGTTCTCATTAGGGAACTTGGACCTCGATACTTATGAACTCTGATTGGTAGAGAGGATAAGAGTTAGGGCTCATTGCACCCTTTTGGGGGAAATTGTTTCCTACTATGAGACAATATTAATGATTTATGATATGTTCATTAATCCTTCATTAATTCCTATTGTTCATGTGGTTCACTCTCCAATTAATGTAAAATTATTATCACAGATAGAAGTTAGAATCATATATATCTATCAGAGGTTATTCATCGACGTAGATTTCTATATATATATTAGGTTTATCATAAATATTACCATCTTATGTACTTATTTGAGATTATTTTATCATTTTTTTTATGGTGTTGGGTTTGATCAACATAGTGGGGTGCATTAGAGTGTATCATCATCTAGGGTTATCGGATTTTTTTAATGTTGGGATTGAACCCTTGGGATGGTATTCCTACATATCATTTTGAATGGAATCAAAACCAACATAGTTCAATGATACATAAATGGAAACATCAGACCTTTTATGATCATGTGATAAGGACCAAAATGTGCAGTTTAACATCATACATCAAATATTTCTTGGCGAAAGTTGTTAATTCAATTTTCAGTGAGGTACATATGTCATGTTCGCCTAAGAAACCTGAAAGGGAAATGGACTCAGTAGTTGAATAATACCCTAATATAAGTATCATTGATATAGACTTATGGGTTTTTTGGGGTTTTGAGTTGAGACCGCATTGAGGCTTCCTACATATCCACTATGAATGGGAATCAATTTCCCTGTAGTTTGGCTGTGAGGAGACATGCCTATGGAGTCCTTTAATATGTTATTCTCACAATAAAAGAGGTTTTTTGATAGGATTGAGTTAGATATTACCACAAGTAAGAGGATTCACTTATAGTTTGGGATAATGTGGGTATTTTGATCACCATCAACCATTATACCCATTTGAGATGTTAATGGTGGGAGAAACATGATTAATTGGTTGATCCTGGACACCACCCAAACTCCTTTGTCTACTAATGGACAAGGAAAAGTCCCAAGGGGAGAGGGAAAGAATGTGGGGTTTGATGTGCCTATCCCCTACCATCATTGTCTCTTAGAAACTCATGTGTATGTATCCATTTAAATATTTCCCAAGGATGTTGAGAAAGTGGAAAGAATGAACCAATTGAGGTCAGGAAAGAAAGGATATGGGATTACCCAAGGAGGGATTCCCTATGATCTAGTTCTAATGGATTATAGGGGACAATGAAGTATGCCTCAAAGGGAATGTAATGTCTGATACTCTCCCCCCTCACTGGAAGTAGTGGTCCATGGTCTTAGAGATGATGAGGGAATGACATGTTTCTATCACTCACATCCGAGACCAGGGAATAAATACCACCGCCTCCAAGGTTATGGACCTCATTAACAAGGTAATCCATATTATAATGCACCTCAAGGAACATAAAATCATGGATGGAATGTGTGGGACAATTTTGAGTAAAGGAAGGAATATTTTAATGGGAGGAAAATTAGTGTGCCTCTTAACATGGTCTTTCAAGTTTAGAGGATTTAGTGTAGGTTTCAATTTTACTCCCCTTAGACAGTGGATCAAAAGAAAGAGGGGACTAAATGTGGGTGTATCAAAACATGTAATGAGTGGTTTCTCTAGTAGTTATTTCATGGTGAGTTAAGGAGGTATCCTTTAGGTTAGACCTTAGGGGACCAGAATGGATTTACAAAAGTATGACTGTATAAAAATAATTTTATTTTGTATATGGAAATGTTGGAAACAACACATTGGAGAGGCTTTTATATAATCTTCATGGGTCTCTTCAGGTGTCTTTATAAGGATATAATGTAAGCCCTAGGTTTGGTAAGGTTCCTTTATTCTAGTGATTATAAGATAGTGGGAAATTATTCCTCATGTAGGTGTTGTTTATTTCAGTCCATTAAAAGATTTTATTCCACTACCCCCATTAATAAACTCTTATCTATGGTTTTAGTGAGTATCCTAATAGGTTTCCAAGGGCTTGGGGGACTATGGAGAGAAGAGATTTGAGGGTTCTTTATGATTTTATGTAATTAAAATTAGTATTCATAGAGTCCTATTTATAGGCCAATATTGGACCATGGGTGAAGATATTGGCCTACACAGTTATGTCGTGTATGTATTTCATGAATACAAATACGTAGGTATTCTCTATGTGGTGGTGATGGGATTCCCTACTATCTGGGCATGTGCAGTGCCACTGGATACATAGGTCCACCTTACACACCTACACTATTCTTAGGGGACCTGTGTGGAGGGTCTTTGGATAATAGTTTCATCATTAACATTGTTTTATTCTCTTATATTCTTCTCCTTAAGGTATTTTTCTTTAATACATTTTCATCCATGTGATAATAGTGTTTACCCCCCCCCCCCCACTTCATGGATTTGATCTGATTGGATGAAAAGGGATTGTTCTTGTGGTAAAGGGATGAAAAGGTCATATGGGTTATGCAGGTCATCCACATAGGTAATATGTACATGTCATCCATGTAGGTATGTTCATGTAGGATGATCACATATGTAGGGTGTGCATGAAGACCGCAGACAAGGGGTTCTATTATATAAATAGATCCTATTATATTAGTAGTTCTCTTATCACTTTTGTACCTCTTCTCTAATCATTCTAGACTTCCACACAAACCTCCCTTATATGATTCATTTTTCTATATCTCATCTCTGTAGACATATTATGCACCAATATGCCTGATAAATAAATCTCGGTGAGTTACTTCCTTAATTCCATTTGGGTTAGTGTCTTACGTGAGGCCACATGGGTGAGTGACCTTCATGATCACATTTATTTTTCAAAATCTCTAAATTTATGAAACTTTTCAAAACCAAGACTTGTTACTTTAGGAAAATCATCGTACTTCCTTATCAGTTTGATGGCCTCTCAGAAGGCTGAATTCATTGATGAAAAATATCAAAACAGCATCAAAGATATGATAAAAACTGTTAGGAAAGTCTACCATGATTTTCACAATAATACACTTACAAACTTGTAAAAGCATCTAAAGAAGTATCATCATGAGTAATTTGAGAGAAACTATCTATTTCTCTATTGACAGGGACATATCCTTGTGGCCTTTTTGCTAGAGAAAAAGAACAATAATCCTATTTCATAGTCTCAAGAATATATGAATTTTATTACTTCAAACATATTATTTTTGGAAACTTATATTAATATAAGAACCTCATCCATGGTTTGGCCATGCATAATAGAATATGTGCGCCAGATTTGATGTCGCATATGCAACACCCCAAGATATTAGGAATTCTTTTTATTTTGAATTAATTTAATATTTTTGATATTTTCTTCCCACAAAACACTGAATATAGATTTTTTTATTATATAAAATCACTAAGATTAGATTAAATTATACGCAACACAATGGCATCATTCACTACACACAACACTGACTTGGCTTCCGTTATACACAACACTGAGTTTCTACAAAACACGAATTTACTATTATAATTATTTAAATTAGACAGATATAACATAGTAATTAAACTAGTAATATGAATAGTAATAACTACTAATAAGATATTAGATATAATGGTTTCAATATTGAAAAATATAATTTTTGGAAAAGTCATTATATATTTAAAACTGTTATTTTTTTCAAATAAACTATTTTTCATTTCCTCCTTGCAACATCTTCTGGATTAGTGTTAAACCTAATTTAATTTTCTATGTGAATTCAATTTGTAAAAACATACCTACATCATATTAATGACTATGAAATTTTTGTTATAATAGGGTTAAATTAATTTTTGGTGAATAATATCTTTAGTATTTGTATTTACCAAAATTAAGTGTAAATCATGTAATTAATATAAAAATAATATTGTAATATTGTAATATTACCCTAAAACATGTCCTAATATTTATTGGATGAGTGGTTTCAGGCCAAAATCAGCCTTAGCGAAAATATATATCCTTCGTAGGGCACTTGGTGTTAAAATATGACATTTATTATATTTTATATAATGATAAGTTAAAAATGTCATCCTTATTACATTCATAAGTAAATAATTTTTAATATCTGGTTATATTGAATATAAATTAGAATATAAGTATAAATTTCAAATATAATAAATTTAACTTCATCATGAAATTTTATTTTCAATTTTTATATAAAAAATAATTTAATTAATGGCTTGTATAACAATGTGGCAGTAATTGTTTAACCAATGGAAATATTTGATAAATGATACTAAAAATATTCAAATAAATATAATATAACAACATTAATTAAATCCAATAATATTATAGACAAATTAAACATAGTATTGATATATTAGAAGTTTTTTTTTCAAATTTATCAGGTTAATATGACATTTCAAAAAAGAAAAATAATGAATAGTATCAAAATTAACATAAAGGATACATTAAAATTAATAATATTTTATTAAATGGTATAAAATTCATAAAAATAATTATATTCAAAAGATTTTCATTATTAAAAATAAAAAATTCATAAATTATCCATTTGGAGTTCTTTTGGAATTTTATAGTAATGATATTAACTTTAAAGTGTAAAAACACAAGTTGTCATGCTAAAAGTTAAAGGGTTTAGCTAAGGGTTAAAGCCCAAAGATAAGGTTAAAATTGTGAGATAAAAATGTCTTAAAAACATTGGTTGAGGGATTCAAACCCATACTAATCTTATATTTAAAATAAATAACTTTTGAGGTATTTTAATTAGAAAATTAATCTATATAAAATTAATATTTTAAGAAGTTTCCTAAAGTGCCCCTCCCCTCAATTATGGGAACCTACTATATCACTTAAAACACTTTTAGAAATATGTATTGACCAAAACTAGAACATTTCCATTTTAAAAATCTTTAGTAACATTAAAGAGGTTTTGGTATATGCCAAATATCAACTCTAGTTTCCCGAAGAGGAGATCTAGAGGAAGATCGTCGAATAAGAGGTAATCTCCTAACCAACTCTTTCAAAATTATTTATTCTTCAACTTAAAATTCATGTGTTGATTCAATTACAAAGTAATAAATCTAGTATCAACTCTATTATGATATTTTGAAATGATTATGGAAAAATTGTATACCAAATTTTATTCATTTTCTGAAAAATCAATGCACCATGCGTTTGTACCTACGGCTTACCATCTCTACGCCATGGTGTAATCTATTTTTCATCGCTAATTTATTAGGATGCTTATAACGATGGGTATAATGTATCTAAATAATAAAAATAACATGATATTTATTATTTATAATTAATATAAAATATAATTTCTGATACTTTCATAATTAATAGAATTATATCATTAATCGTACGTATGTACAATCTACCATCTCCACGACACGATGAAAATTCTTCTTACACATTAACCATTTGAGGAATGATTATAAAAATTTATGTAGTAAAAAATATGAAATATAAGACATAATTATTGTAATTTAATAATATATAATCATCTATTTTGTTATCCTTCTTCCATTTGGTATAATAACAAAACAGAAATAGCGATCAAGCGTATGTATGACTTCCATCTCCAAGAACGATGTATTCCATTTCATATATATATATTTAATATATATTTATATACTAAATATATGTAGTATATAAAAAATGTTTTAAATTATTTAATTATTTAAATCATTATTTATGTAATAGGATCTGTAATGACAAGTCAAAACACATACGATTAACAAAGCAATTGCTACACAAAATAATGCTTTAAGTTGGAATTTTTAATAAATATGTAATATAAAGTCTTAAATGAATAATATATGATATCATAAATATTATTATAATTCAATTATATGTTAATAATTTGTTTAAAACCACTATATAGGTGTTTTGGACATGTATGGGGGGAATCATAACAAATGTAAGGGATTTTTGTCTCACCTTTACTTTTGTGAGACACATGCCTCAAACACTACATGTTTCTTCTATGTGGTATGTATACTCTCCCAAAATTAATTTTATTAGTCTTAAATATAATATTATAATATTTTAATATCCAAATAATTTTATTTCTTTCAAGGGGAAAACTATTGTACTTATTATACATTTTTAAGGGTTATTTCACAATCTAATTATTATTTCAGATTGTTTATATGTATGTATCTACTTAAGAATATTTATTATGGATGTAAATGTTCATAAAAAAATTCCAAAATATGTTTACTAAATTTCTAAAAAGTTATAATGTCTTTTTACCCATGATCAAATTTTTGTAAAATGTATTGGAATGAATCTTTTTGATGTTATTAAATTGAGGTACTTTTTTGACTTTTCTGTAAAAATTATTAGAATATTGTTTTTTAACATAAAGATCATGAATAGATATTAATTATTTCCGGAAACCATATTTCCTTGAAGGTATCCTTATTATATTATAAATTATTTTAAATGAAAATGTTTTATTTTGTAATTTCATGGAATTTTAAGAAAATAAGATTTTTTCAAAAGAGAATTGTTATTTTCTTCAAGAATTGATTTCAAGTGATCTCTAAAAAATTACTTTACAATTAAGATAATATTATTTAATGATAGATATGTTTTAATGGGGATATTATTAAATGCAACCACTCATATCCTTTCTATGAATGTTCTATGTTTGTGATTTAACAATATTTATAAAACACATTTCATTCCATGTGTTCCAATATGATGAATGATTTATTTTGTTATGGAACACATATGTATGGTTTTTGTTATGTGATGGGTGATACCTGTATCTCCTTATAATGCATTGGGTAAAGATATATAACTCATGAGTTATATATGTTTTGTTTGAACCTGATTTTATTACCAAAATTCTATGTGTGGACCTGGTTTTCATGTCCATAATTCTAAGTGTGGACCTGATTATCATGTCCATAATTTTATGTGTGGACCTGGGTTTCATGTCCATATGTTTATGAAAGGGCCTGAATTCATGTCCTTAATTTAATGAGTGAACATGTTTCTATTTATACATGTCCATAATGTTACAAGTTAATTTGAATTCCATAATTTTATGTCTTATGTTAATTTTACGCTTCCATAGCTCATGTTTTTTATTTTTTTATGAATCTTGTTCTATGAAAAATAAATATTTATACCATGATTCATGTTTATGATATTATATATTTGGTGTATGATATCATATTTTCATGATCATGTTCTCATAACCTTATTATCATGGTTATGTTTACATGTCTCCCTTGTTTACCATTACTGATCTACTGAGCTCACCCTTTTTTTATGTTTTCTTTTCCCAAGGTTATAAAGAAAGGGTCTAGGAAGGGGTAAAAAATAGGTTGTTCTTCGGGGATCTGTTGAATATATTTCACCAAATTATAATAATATATTTCATGTTTCCCAATTCACTAAACTAATATGGTATTTGGTTGTGATTTTGTTTAATGTATTAAGTATTCTACAAAAGTGATGTATTGTATATGTATGAAAATCATGGTTTTTATAGATTTTTTTTTGAATTATAGTTTCACTATTAATTTTTTGTATTCTATGTTTCCCCAAAAATACATGTTTATGGGATGGAGGGAAGACTAGGACCTTTTCCCATGAGGGGGTGTCGGAGTTGAGTTGACATGGTCATACTAGGTACACTAGACCCATAGTATATTTGAAAATGAGAAAAAAGTATTGGAAATTCATGAATCCATTTGGGTGGAATAGAAATACATATAAAAGAATCATGAATTGAATCCCAAGATACTAAGACGATGGATCCTACAAAAAATATTGTCTAACTAATGCATGCAGAAGTTGGAACCAGTATGTGGGATGTTTAAAAGATCTGTAGGGATCTAATCATTAGAGATATGTTTGATGAATTCATCCCACCAAGAGGGATGTGGGATGATTCTAAAAGGATGCCAGTTTTGGCTCATAATCTATTTAATATATCATGGGAAATTAAGAATTAAGACCCCCTTCTATGGGGGGATATCCATTTTGAACCATAGATGCATGATTTTCTAGAGCCAGAGGGGTATATCCCCACCAGCATAAATCCTGTGAGGTTTCTAAATAAGGTGAAGTGAGTAATTCTAGGTAAATTTAGTCCCACCATGGGACAAGGTGAGTACAAATAATTGGGGTAAAAATAAAAGTCCAGTGTACCCCAAAAATACTTGTCTTACATGATTCTTTTCCATGAGGTTAAGTTCCTATATGATGCTTGTCTAACATTCCAATGGTGTTGTGAGGTTGGGGAAATTTGTTTTTATGGTAAATCTAGAAGTGAAGAATAGAATTTTGTTAGAAGCCTTTATCCTGGTAAAGATTCACCAATTCCTACTGCATATTCACATAGTGATGGAACCTTTCAGAATCACATCTCTATTCAAAGTATTATGGGCATGAGTCACACCCCACTTTAGTACCTATGTTGTGTTAAGTGTGTTTTATATTCCTAGGAGATTATTTCAATCAATTTATCATGACGTTTATTTTGTACATCCCCTGTCCCATAAGCCTAGTGATACCTTGATGAGGATAAACCTACTCATAGTGTTCAATTTAATTCCGATTGAGATCCACTTACTGATACATTCGTTAATGATGTAAAATATGGTGATGAAAAAAATATCATACATGACTTCCCTTAGAGATGGTATTCTAGGGACCCGAAATTATGGTGATGTTATATGTGAACCCTATGATCCATATAGATTTTAATGCCCTGTAATGTTCGTACAACAAATAATTTTACCTTATCTAATACATATCTAATCAAATAGGAACCCAATCGTAGCCCAAAAAATATGGAGGCTAATAATTCATGATATGGATAGAGTGGTAATTAACATTCCTCCTGTGAGCATGTCATGTGGGTTGAACTGCCCATATTTCGAGGCCTATATTTCATCATTTCCTCATATTGTTATAACAAATTTTATCCCTTAATTATATGATATAATGAATGTAAGTAGTGGAAAACAAGTTAGAAATCATCCTTCCCCTCCAACAGGTAATTTACCCCTTTTAGAGGATGAGAATGATGAGGTCTTGAGGTCTCTCAAACAACCTCATGTATGGTTTCTACCAGGATTCTGGATCAAAAGGGATATTCCAAATTTTCTTGAGCCTAGGTATTTTAACCATCATCGTCATGAAAAAACCTAAGAACTAGTTTCCAATATTTTGATCCTGAAAGAGATAGTTAGGAATCATATGAAACCAAATGTAATAAAATCATATTCACATCATGCCAAAATTGCCACAAAATATATGCAACCACAGGCAGTCAAATATCAATAAATCATTTCTTCTGATGTCAAGGAGGTGTGGTTTCTCATTCTTTCTAGGTTGATAATTCTATAAATTGGATATGTTTGAGCCAAATCCAGTATTCACATAGAAAATGATCCTAATAAAGTGTGAATTAATATCTGGGAACTGTTGATTTTTATTTATGAAACTCACAACTGGATTACTACCTTGAGACAGGCAGAGGACATGTTGAAATGGGGTAATTATAAAGGGTTTTTACCACATATATTTTGAATAATGAAATGACTATGTTGACCCCAAGGATGTCAGTTCTCTTCCTCTATTTTCCTATTTTTTTCCCTCTATTTTATATAAAAAAGAGATGTTACTGAGGGAAGGGTCACACTTATTTGTATCAGGAAGAGGGGAAATATGAGGAGATCACATTGCTAATGTATGGTATGGATGGAACCCCACTCAAAAAAAGATGAATTGACTCATGAACTATGAGAGATATCCCCAAACCAGCATACAATGGAGGATAAGATTAAGGGATAATGTCTACTACAACCTCTAATACCCATATTTGAGTAGGAGAACACTAGCCTCCATCCCCTTAAAAAGGATAGAATTAGAAAAATTTACTTAGATAACCACCTCATCAATTATGCTATATCCCCAAGGAATTATTTAATTATTCATTATCTTAATTTTTATTTGATCATATATGTGGTCATAGAATCCATTTCTTCATCCTCTCTCAATGGGATTTGAGACTGGACTTCGAGGATATTGGAGAAAGATCTAGAAAAGTTAAGGATACCTAATGACAAATGGAATACATTATCAGGATATGTGTCAGGGTTTAAGGACACATTATCTTGTCCCTCGACTGTATAAAGGGAGGATGATTGTCATGTTTTTGATATAATCTATCATATATAGATTGAAATATTTTATTTATTATAAACTTGTAGATTTATATTATACACCCGAGGAGATTGTGGTGACTGGTGGTAAACCTACATATTTCTATGAGGAAGCTTTGTGAGGCCCTAGTTCATTGGAGGTGGTTACTGTGCTGGATCTAAAGCCTAGTGCTTCAAGAATTATCAAGGGTGAGACTAACATGGGGTTGGGTAATTAATACATTACATGAGAATTCATGAAAATAAATTCAAATACATGATTTAACATATTGATATTACCACATATTTTTAATTGTTTGAGGAGTTTAATAAGGAATTTGATAGATGTGAGTCTCTATTTTCTTACATTCAAATTTTAGGCCTGTATTTTTAATCATGACTTATTGGAATGAGAATCTTTATTTGTGGAGAACATTGTAGCGATGATACATCAAAATGGTGATTAATTACATCCCACGTATAATCCAAAGTAATCAATGACAAAAGGGGATCCTAAATTTCAGAATACTCTTAAGACTCATTAAGATTTATTAGGGTAGACAAATGATAATTACACTCATGAAGAGGTTCTAGATCAAACTGTTGAGGCCAGTAATGTCAGGTAGTACCCCCACCCCTCTCCCAAGCCATTGATCTGTTAATCATTGATTTCCACCAAATTATTTATCCACCTACTGCATCTAGTATTTTTTATCCTTTTTAGGATAACAATGTGTCTTATCCCTTTTCCAATGCCATCAACTTTGTCGGATGGCTCTGAGGGAGGATCTTCCAAGTAAATTCAAACAATTATCGAAAACAAAATGGGTACTATCACATAGGGAGTGGGTAGGGTGAATCATTGAGTGAAATAATCCAAAAATACATTTCTCCTTATTAAATTGGTTATGTTTAAGATTTTGGGACCCAAACTTCTCTTTTTATCACACATCACACTATTTTGCAGGACATCGGGAAGATAATATTTTTGGTGCTACTTCATGTCCTACCCTCATGACTCCATATACTTCCATTCATGTTTGTAATTATAGGATATTGAGGATTTGATTAACATATGATTCATACTACTATGAAGGATATCATTCGCCGATGGGAGTGAGAACATGAGTTACAACAACATATTATCAAAACAAAGCTCCTTGTTAAAAAACATGATAACTGATCTGCATTATTCTGGAATAGGCTAACACCACTAACAAATTGGTGGAATTTAGTAAATGGATTAAGGAGAAGTTCATTGAAATATCATGATTTTAGTAAGAACTGGATGCCACCCAAGGGGATCTCATACAACTTCATTAATTTCTATATAGAGCTAAAAAAAGGGTGAACGACCATGGAGAACATAGTGAAAGAATTCCATCTAGACATGGAGACTTAGGATATTCAAATATCTAAGATTTGATAGGATGTGGATGGGGTTTGAGAGGCCATTCAACAAATTAAGAGTTATTTTTATGTTATTTTTTAAATAATAACAACGATACACCATCTTATGGATGCTCCTCTTATTTTTCATACCCAACAAATGAAAATGAATTTGTTTTTGATCATTTATGTTTTCATTCCTTTTTAAATTTTGTGATTTTAACAAAACATTGAACCTAGTTTTCATCTATAACTATGTATTTTCATTAATTAGTTATAAACAAAGTCTTAGGGATGAGTATATGCTCTATTTTGTCCTAATCAATGTGGCCTTGTGAGTCCGGTTCACCTATTACTATGGTCATATAGAAAACCCTTAAAATATTAAATATTTTGTTTTATCACCCTAATTATTTGTTATGTCATAACATAATGGGAGAGACTTGTATTTTATCTTTTTGTACCTCTCTGGGTTTTAAACCTAACATGTTTTATGCCTTTTATCATTCCATTTATTAATTATTGCCTAAACCTTGTAGAGAATAGTTATCGTGAGCTGAGAATTGAATTTTATCAATAGTTCCCTTTTTGAGTTTTAAAAATGGCAGGTACAACATATATTTTAATGGGGAATTTAAAATTGTTCATACAGAACTAAATAATCGGTGCTTTAGTTTAAATAACTTTGACCACGAGTTTTGAATGATGAAAAAAAGAAATAATTTTTATTCAAGAATATTCTAACACTCTTTACAAACCCCAAGGCAAATCATGAGTCATGATTCCATGATTTTTAGATTCAAAACATTTTGGGAGAAATTTATGTGAGGAACGGCCACTTACCAAGATAAAAAATAAGTTTCAAATATAATATTATCAATGATTAACATAATAGATTATTTTTTCAATGTGTATGAATATACCACTGGTTGAAAAAACCATTTTGTGGGAAACATTATTTACGTAAAATGGGGCGTGTTTCTATAGATTCAAATAGTGGCATCATATGGCTGAAATTTATTTTATGTGGGAAACTTACGTAAATCGTACTGTGACATTTTACCACATAGTAAAAAAATAAATTCCAAAAAATTTTGAAATTATATTATCAATAGTTTTGAAATTTGTGAAGATCCAAATTTCTCCATGGAATGGTTTATGAGAATGAAGAGAGAATCTATATGGGAACTGACCAAGAATGGAAAACTACTACTACATGAATTTTGTGTGTGTAATATATGGTAAAATCTATTTAGTGACTAATGTCAGGTTTCCAGGCCCCTATCTAACAAGGGTTGAAGCATCATGCATTTTAGTGTCGTTCCATTAGGAAATGGACCATGTAGTTTAACATCATACGAAAAAGAGAATTTTTCTACAGTTTGACATCTTATGACAAGGATATTATGCTATAAAGTTTAATGTAATATAGAGAGGATATGGGGGATATAATTGATGGTCCTTTTGCTCTGACAGAAAGGTTAATGATTCTCCCTTTTCACTAAAATATCTTCGGGAATGTTCCATCATTTTATGGTATGAAGGGGGAAGGTTATAGGTTGTAATATGGTGTTTTTGGATATGAAAAGTTACATGGAGGAAATTGATCATGGTTATAGAGATGTATTCTAATGAAGGGGAATGTACAACTCGATAAAAAACCTATTTTGGGTGGTTTTAAGAAAGGAAAACTGGGGTGCATCATTGCATAGTGAAATAGTGAAATCCAATAGATATCATTCCATTTATGTGGTAAAATTATGAAAACCCAACTGGGTAATGTTACTATAAAGTAAAAAATGGAGTTCTAAGTAATTCAAACATTATATTTCTGATGGATGTAGGATGTATATGGAGATTAATATTTCCCCATGAAAGGAGTATGGTTTGTATAGAAAGTTCCTAAATATGGAAGGATAACGTCAAGTGAAAATTACCCAATAATGTGGATACAGGTTTCCTACATAGGTCTAACCCAAATGTTGGAAATGATGGAGATGGGTGTATGGATGTTTGGCCCAAAACACTAGGTCCAGGAACATCTACGTATCACATTTTAATGAAAATCAGAGTGTATACAGTTCAGGAAAATCCTCCACTTTTTCAGTCTTGTTGTTAGAAATTATTGTGCATTTTAAATTCATGTAATGAGGATGATATAGTGTCTATAGTTTTAGTTCATATTAATAGGACCATGATATTATGGAGATGATGAGTAATATGAGGTTTACCAGCCCAAGGATGGTCCGACATACTTTAGACATATAGGAGGAAATTGTAATCCAAGATCTTGGGTGTTCTTAGAACGGGGGAGGTGACATAAGATAAACATATGAAGGACGAATGTGTACCATGGTCAAATGAGCAGGTTTCGGTGTGACATATTCAAGAATGATGAAGACAGAAGAAGATTATCCTTAGGCTGAATATACCATTGATTGAAAACCCCATTTCATGGGATTGTTTATGCATAGATAAATGAGGTGTTTCCCTGTATACTTAAAAATTGTAATCCTTTGGTTGGTAGGACATTTTGGTGGGTGAATTTATATAAATCAAATAGGGTAATGTTACATCATTATAAGACAATAAAATTATGGTTATTTTATATTATATTACCAGTAGCTGGAGAAAGATTATGAAGATTAAAAGGTGACCAAGATTTGGAATATGAAATTTGGAAGGCATATATACAAGTATAAATGAATAAATTTCTCCAATATTTCCCATGAAATATAGAGTCCCTTGTATTGATTTGACCCAAATGTAGGAGGCAACATCGCTTTTTCCTTGGTGGATCCATGAATGAGGGAACCCAAATTAAGATCTCCCACATCTTCATTTTTATGCATGAGAGGGGGAAACAGATAAAAAATAGCCATAAACAGTTCTAAAAGTGGCCTTTATCAGTTCTAGTAATGCACTGACTACATGATAAAGTTTAAAATCCCAAGTCTTTTATCAGTGCTAAAAAATACATGATAAAGGGTTCCTTTATTGGCACTAAAAAGGGGTTGATAAAGGAGACATTTATCAGCACTTCAATTTAGTGTGCTAGTAGAACCATTTATCAACACTAATAAAAGGTCGTTTATCAGCACATAAAGAAGAGATGATAAAGGACCCTTAATTAGTGATTTTATGAGAGCTGATAAAAAAATCTTTATTAGTTCTTCTACAAGCGCTGATAAAGGGCAATACTTTAGTGTGTTATAAAAGCACATCGAAACACTAGAAACAAACCAGACATCAAATAAATCATTTCAAAATATAGAATATAAATTTAATGAAATTTAAAACACCAAGATAAGGGAAAAAATCTATATTATAGACTTTTCAAACACTGGTTCATACAATTACGTAAATAAAAATTATTACATACATTCAAAAACATCATTATTCTATTATATTTTAATCAGTGCCCAACTAGTGTAATTTCTAAACAAACTAACCCTAATTTAGCAAAAGAATAAACATGTATAAGAAAAAAATTATTATTTTAGTAATAATATAAACAAATTAATTAACAAAAAGTTTTAATTTTACTAAAATTGATGTCAATTTAAAATAAAAAGATACACTTTGAGTCATATCGATCACATCGTGCATTGAGTTTTTGTGAGGTTGATTCCTAAAAATCACAAATGAATTATTAATCATTTTCTTAAATTATTTAAACAATTTTAATGTGTTTTCTTGGATTTTAGTAGTTCATTTGTCCTTTTACTAAAATTGATGTCGATTTTAAATAAAAACATGCACTTGGAGTCATATTGGTCACATTGTGCATCAGATTGTTGTCTGTCTTATTCATGCATGTCTCAAATAACTAATTTATAATTTTCATAATGTATAAAAACAATACAACTGTTTTTTTTGTTTTGATTATGTCAGTTTTTTTACAAAAATTGATGTCAATTTTAAATAAAGACTCACTTAGAGTCTTATCGATCACAAAATCCATCAGATTGTGGTGCAGATGATTCCTACACATTCCAAACCACTTATGGATAGTTTTCATAATGTATCAAAAAGAATATGAATGTTTTTTCTATGATTTCTGTCTGTCACTTGTCTATTTTAGTAGAATGAATCTTTAAACATGAGACACACACTTTGACTCGTATAGATGGCAGTGTGTATCGATTTGATGTGAGACTGATTCTTGTACCTAAAAAATTATTTATGAATCGATGCCCTATAATATCATGAAAATCTGAGCACATTTTCTCTATTTGTAGTGAGTGAAATTTTTTAATGCCAAATGATTATTTTAGACTCATAACGGAAACATTGAGTTAGTTGTCTATTTTACTAAAATTAACGTAAATTTAAAATATAAAGAAGTACATGGAGTTCTAATAGTTACATCATGTGTCTGATTGAGGTGTGGATGATTCCTACACATCTCAATGTGTGAAAACAATCCTAACTGTAAATAATACCATGATTTCTGTTGATTCTCATTATTGACCTGCCAACACTTCATGAGCAGCATCAAACAAACCACATCAACTTGAAAAAAATATTCCACCTATATAATAAAACAATTATTATGTTAGAAATACTAAAAAAATTAAACATAAATATAAAATAATACATTAATTTCGTGGACAATGATGTTATTGTGAAAACATCAAGATTACATCTGTAATTAAGTAGAGGGAGCATCATTACTCTTCCTATAAAGGAGTTGGAGGCCACTTGAATGAAAGTGATAAATGCACCACTGTAAGGGTGAAATGGTTTTAAGGGAGAAGAAGAATGAATGTTAGACCTAACACCCCAACTCGAACAAAATAATCCACCTATATAAGAAAACAATTATTAAGTGAGTAATAATATAAAAGTATATTAAATGGAAATATGAATTAATATATTAATTCTAAGGATAATAATTTTTTGGTAAACCATCAAAATTACCACTATAATTTTGTAGAGAAATAAATGTTTCTCTTCCTGCAAAGGTATTGGAGATAACTTGAAAGAATGTGATAAATGCACCATTTCTTTGGTGAAAAGGTTTTAAGGGAGAAGAATCCTCAAAGTGGGATAGATCACCCCAAATCAAACAAAAAAAATCCACATATATAAAAAATAGTTATTTTTTGAGTAATACTAAAGTGAATTAAATTAAACATAAATATGAAACATTATATTAATTCTATGGAAAATGATTTTACTGTTAAAACATCTACATTAACAATATGATTGAGAAAAGATATAGTCATTTCTCTATGTAAAAATTCATGAAACATGTACAAAAATATTCTAAAATAATCGTATTTTAAAAATAATAAGGAAAATTAAATCAACGTTTCATTATATAAAATTTTCATTAAAATTGAGAATTTATATCTTAGATTTACCTTTGCATCTTTCCAAAGGGTTTCCTTCATTATAAATTATTCTTACATTATGTCTAGAAGAAATTGTATACATGAGTAGTCAAACATTTAATTTAAATTATATTAATGAATTAGAGAACATATAATATTATGAGGGAAAACATTATATATTAAAAAAACTACTACCTTATCATTGAACCCCCTTTTTTAAAGGTTTTAAGGATTTAGTTTCTCTATCAAGAATCCAAATCCCTTATTTGCAGTCCAATCTAACAAATAAGACACTTTCTACACTAGTACTGACATGAATTGATTGTGATGTCCCAATAAGATGGTCATCCGCAACTGAATTTTCATATAACTCAAAAAAAATTAGTGTCCAGTAGAATAATCGACCCATTCTTGTTTTTTAGATCAGAAACATAATGTTCAAGCTTTTATTGTGATGTCATTATGAAAAAATCAACTTATTCCCCATCCAATCTAAAATTCACCTTCACAAATCTTGTTTCATCAACATTCACTCGATTGATATTGTCAGCCCATTAGCAATGGAAAAGAGACACATAAAATGTTGTATAATCCAACTCTTATATACGTTCGATAATTTCAAAATATGACATATTTGTATAATTGTATTTTTATCCTTGGAACCAAATATGTGCATCACTTCAAACACAACCATAACACCACTATTTTTTTATCATATTAATGTAATAATGTTCGTTTTTATAGAAGTTATAACCATTGATTTCAAAACTAGTGTCACATATAAAATTTTCATTTGGTCCTTTTTCTATATGTTGAATTCATTTAGAAAGTGAATTCCGATTCTCATATAACTCCTTATAAATTTGATCTGAGAACTATCATACAAACTCTTTATTATATGTATTTGGCATCCATCCTTCATCCCTTGATGGATTCAAATCTCTAAGAATTTCATTATGGGATTCAATGAATGGATGAGTAAATTCGCTATTATGTAATATGTACAGATGATCTCGATCCCACTCTATAAAGGTAATTGTAACAACTGTTGTTCCAAAAACCCCTTCGACTATAAGGAATTCTCAATGAAGAGACTTTGGGAGACCTATGCCTTCAATATCTGGTAGGTAATTGTTATAGAATTCAATATCTTCTTCAAAAATATTTTGTTCTACAATACAACCTTCTTACCGACTACGATTCTTGACATACCCTTTCAAAATCTTCGTATATAGTTCAATGGGGTACATCGCACTGTAACAGGTCAGAGCATATAGTTTAACCTATATATACAAGTGAACCTTCAAGTGGTCCATTATAACAAAGAATAATGGTAGGAACAACATATCTAATTCACAAAATATGACTAAAATATCTTTATTCAAGAGGGGAAACTTTACTAGGTCTACAATTTTAATTCATATGAATTTGAAAAAGAAGTAGACTCTGGTTAATGTTTTCCATACATTTTGAGGAAAAATTAAATGGAAAGAAACATTAATTATATCATGCATCCATACATGACAGTCGTGTGATTTTAGTACTTCTAACTTCAAATTAGTCATTGACATAACTATCTTGATATTTGATGAATACCCTTGTGGAAATTTTACACTAGTAAGGAAAATGAAAATTTTCAATTTTTTCTATCTGGATAGAGTGTAAGCTACTAGAAGAAGAAAATTAAGACTTTTACTCTTCAAAGGTGCCTGATAATCCCTTATCCACATTTCAATCAAGTCCAACATATCCTTGATTCCATCAGTTTTTTCTAAGAACATTCATTAATGTACCAACTACACTATCAAATACATTATTTTCTACATGCATGACATCTGGAAAATTTCTAACATACAAATAATAATAATATGGTAATTCAATGAAATTGATCTCTTCTTCTAGCATGATTTTGTAATGTTTTTTTGAAAATGGATTATTGAAAACAATGTCAATATTTTTTACTTCTTTGCACACTTGATCGCTCATTGCGAGAGGTGGTGTTGTACCATGTTTTATATTCCCATTGAATTCTATTTTCCAAGATTGGTATTTTTTTGAGGTAAAAGTTTTTGATTTCCTAATGACACGGTCTTAAATGAATTTTTCAACAAAATTGAGAATGTGATTTTTTTCACAAATGGGACACCCCAACATTCTGTTAATATGATAGCTGATAAATTTTTAAAAGTGGGGAATTCATTTAATTTTTCATTCAACATAGCCCTAAATTTGAATTATCTACTTCTATGAGAATTATACATAATAATAAATATACCCCACATCAACTTCAGATCTTACATCAATGGATCCAATTATACATACATATCATTATCGGGTTGTTGTGGTCTAGATAGAAGAAGAGAAAACACAATGTATTTGTGCTTCATGCATAACCATGGTGGAAGGTTATAATTTACCTGTATGAAATGACATGTAATGTGAGTAATAATCTATACACCGAATAGATTTATTCAATCCATATATAATCCATGGTGAATGTTTCTCAAATCATCTCAAAATTCAGGTAGTGGGTAATCAATTTTCTTCTACTAAGGAGAATTTGTTGGATGATGTGTGTTCCCATATTTACTTCTTATGTCTGCATGCCATGTTAATTGTCTCATAGTTTCTTAACATACATATAGACTTCTAAATCATGGAATTATAGGAAAGTACCATATAGATTTCGAAGCACTTGATTCATTTTTTTGTACTGATCTATGTCACACTTATGACATTTTATGAGTAATTCATATTTATTGAAAAAAAGGAAATAATTTGGAAAAACATGTATTTTTTAGAGATCATTCCCATTGAAAATAACATTACATTAGAATAATATTTTTGGTATGGTAGTTAATTTCATTCTGGAAACCTATTGTTTAGAAGACCATGTTGTTCTGTAAATATAGGGTCACTCCATCCGCAACCAGCATTAGAATTATATGTCTTCAATACAACTGAGAATATTTTATATTTAGTACAAATGGTATAAAATGGTTTCATGGAAAAAAATTAAATCCTAAAATATATTTATACAATCACTAAGGTCATGTTCAATTTCTATTTTCATTTCTTCCATGTGATCTTTATCATCGTTTACAAAGGTATCTGTATAAAATGATGCATAAAACATTACATCATTCCAATTTAGGTCCTCATTCTGTTTTTCCCTATGTTTAGTCCAAAATTTAAATATTTTATGTATTCCATCAAAAATAAAAATGTTCTTCCAACTCTTATGGACTAATTTTTCTTAAATAACAATGATGTGAACATAAAAAGAGGATTTTAGAAGTGTCATCTCCATGATCTCTTGAAAATATGCTGATCACTTTTGATCCATCTTCATATTAGTTTTTCAAAAAAAATCATAAATCCATTTTCAGTTCATATCCATCCTATTGGGTTCATAAAATATTAGTTTTATACAATATATAAATAAATACACATAAGATATTCATTATCAAAAGTGAAATTTATCGATAACTCTAGTAAGGGAAACTCATCATTTGATTGTTTCAATGAATTTTAGTATTATGAAGGAAATGGGTAATTGAATTTAAGAAATGAATTACTCCACATAAATTTTTTATTAAATACCCTAAAAAATTAAAAAAATATATGAAATTATTGATTAATAAAAAACTAAAATATGATAAATAAGAATAATACACTATCATTCAATCAATAAGAAGATATAAAAATGTATTAGAAAAGGTGATGCAGCAACCTAATGTATTATTAAATTTTAAAATTAATGGTATATTAATATTTGCAAACATATCAAGACTCTTGGGATTTCATATCACTACACCGACCTATCCCAATGACATTCAAGGTACTCCAACTAGATGTAAAATTAGATTTTACTAATGGATTACATGAATAAGATGTTTCATTTATCAAACATATATTTTTCTCATTCTTTAATATGAGAATAATTTTTTAAAATTTAAAAAGGTGATGTATAAATTGAAACAATAACTAAGAGAAAGGTATTGAAGGTTAGATGAATTATTAAAGAAAATGTAATTTAAAAATGATGAATTGATCATAATCATTACGTTAAAAATAATTTTATGGATAGATTTACAGTTTTTATCAATGTGGATGACATAATATTTAGAGGTCCATGAGATTAAATATTATAATAATTTTATACCTTAACAATGACCAATGTTTAAATATTGATGATTACTGTGTTGACATTTTCCTTAGATTATATGTGACTCATGGAATTTAAGGGATATTTTTTCCCAATCCATGTATGTGAGGGAAGTGTTTTATATATTTCAAAAGGGAGATTAAAGACCGATGTTGACACCCATTTAAAATTGAATAAAATTTTCAAATGTTGTGTTTAGAATGTCAATCTAAATTATTGAGTTTGGGAGATTAACTATTTGCCAAAAAAAAATTATATTAAAAAGGTTTGACATACTATTTTACTATATGTCATATAGATAGGTATCAAAGTGATTCCATGGAAATCCACTTGTTATTAGTTAAATAAATACTCAAAATGTGGTTAAATTATTGAAAATATAAATTTATGTGCAAGAATTAATAATTTCTTATAGTGGTATATAGGTCCCCCAAAATTTGTATAACTAGAAAGGGGTAATATCAAAAGGATAATTTTTGGTAAATTATTAAGAGTGGGGGAGTAGGTTTATGATGAAAATTTATAATTTAGTTAGAAAAAAGTACATAGCATGAAGATATAATATTTAATATATTATTATTAAAAGGAGTTATAAATAATTTTGGATTCATCTAAAGAGGGAAAAAAATATATTAGATCTTTTTAAATGTATAGAGACATATGAAGTTGGATTATAGAAAAAAGTTACAACATATTTATCAGTAGATATGGTTTCCAAAAAAAACCAAGACAACCATATATCAAACACGTGAGCAGGTCCATGATAGTGTCTGAGGGACATTTTCGATCTCCCTCGGGCTGGAAACAAGAACCAAAGAATGAAAACCAACACAATAAGAATGATTTGGCCCAAAAAATAAATAAAACTAGTTGAATGAAAAATTAAATAAAAACAATCATGATGCATATATACATTTGATTCCCACACCAACCTAGATAAGTAGAAAAGAGAAGATATGAATCAATATAATATTAAAGAAATTCATTAACCTCCCTTCAACTGCCTCACACACCAAAGACCGAGTTTTAATTTCTAAAATTTTATAAATATGGAATAAAATTTGTAAATAAAAGAATGAAAAATATATATGATAGATTTGGTTGATCAATTTTAGAAGTATAAAAAGAATAAAAACCCAACTAAACTTCATGTGTTACCATCGACTTTAGAAACAATATACTCTCCATGAGCGATCAAGAGTTGAATCAAAATTGTAAACTGAAATAATAAAAAGGCCTTCCTTGATAGTATACCATCACCGAACCACAAATAACATCATCATCAAAGAATAAATTAAAAATATAACCAAAAATTCAAAAAATAAAATTGCAAGCTCTACCTTGCAAGGTTGAAGATATTCTAAAACCCTCTTCGGAAATCCTAACTCCAATGGAACACTGGATGCCAGACAAGATGATTGAGAGGCAGTCGAGTGGTGTTATTTATGGTTTGACTCACTAAGGAGGAGTGTAGGTAGTGGGTGGATTTCATGGAATCCTTCTGATATCGTGGCTGGTTCAGAAATGGCTAGGGTTTTTTAATTAGATCAAGATTCTCTTATTAGTGCTTACAAATAAGCACTGATAAAAGGAATCTTTATCAGCACTTTTTTAGTACCGATAATGGTATGGATTTATTAGTGATAAAAAGCGCTAAAAAATCAATATTTATCAGCGCTAAAATTATAGCACTGATGAATGATAATTCTATATGTTCTTTTTTTAGTAATGATAAAGCCTCAACTTTATTAGCGCTTGTTTTGTAGGGATAAAGATTCTTTTTTCAGTGCTTATTACATAAGCACTGATGAAGGATTTATAATTATAATTAAAAAATTAAATATTGACATATAATTAATTAATATATATAAATTAGACTATAGTAAATATAAATCATTTTAAATATATTTACTATAAATTTATAATTATTTATTTATAATAATAGAAATATTTTTAAAAAATAATAATTATATCATTATATATATTTATATAATTATTCATATATATATAATATATATATATATATATAAATTTGGTAAATATATTCATCATTTAAGTAAATTTATTATAAATATGGTAATTACGTAAATATATATAGTTATTTATTTATAATTATATAAATACTTTTTAATAAATAACTATTTATTTATAATTATAAATATATAATTGTATAAATATAGTAAATGTAAAATTTTAAATATATTTATTTATAAATGTTTTTTAAATATCATTTTTAAAATTATTAATAAATATATAATTTAAAGTGCACACATAATTGTTAAAAATGAGTGAAATTAAATAAATTATAAATAAGTAAAATTTAAAAATATTATAAAAATTGATAAGGATTATATGTGTGTATTGTATATAAAGATTCATTAATTACGTATATGTGAAATCAATATAACACAAATTTGATCTATGTTAAATTGAAAATTCAAATGACATTCAATTATATGTTGATTACAATGCAATTAGTCAATATTTTAATTCATGTTAATTTTTAATTATAAATTGTTATTCAATAAATATATAAATTTGTAATGTAAAGTACATAAGTATTTTATAATATATAAATCATAATTATATACATTATATATATATATATATACCATATATAATATAACAACATTAATTATCCTAAATATCTAATTAATAAAATTTTTAATATTTAATAATGTATTATCAATTTATTCATTTTTATAAATAATTATGTAATACCAACAAATAATAATTTTTTAATAAACTCATTTTTTATTATTTATTTTTTTAATTATTTTATTTTATTTATTCGGACCGTTATCAGTGCTAAAGAAAGCACTGATAAAGGTTTAAATTTATCAGTGCTTGCCTTAGCACTAATAAATATGTCATTATTTTGTGTTTTTTTCTAGTACAGATAAATGTTTACACTATTAAACATAGGTTTTGTTGTAGTGGGAATTTATCTTTATCCCATGGTTAGGATTAGGATATGAGGCCTAGGTGTCACTAAATATTATTCTAAAATGATAATCATGGCACACATATTTATTGAGGAACCATGCAATTTAATTTCATACAATAAGAAAATCATTTGTGCGGTTGAACATCATATGGTAAAGACACATGTGTCTAAACAGGAAAAGGAAATATTGTGGATGGACCAGGATATAATATCCACATGTCACTATGTATCTCTTGGGTAGAATAATCAAGCCATATGATGTTCTTAATGAAAATGTTGTTTAAAGTCATGCAGAAAGGACATTTGGTGTGCCTTCTAAGGTCTTGTGACTAGGACCATGATAACCCTGATGTGGTTTTTTATGCATTAATTACACAGAGAATTTTCTTTCTAAACAAAACTCTTAATGTCGCATGATCTATGATCGATATGTGAAATATGGAGTGCCAATGGTTTTTTCCACCACAAAAGGTGATACAAATTAAAGATATAGGCATTTAGATTATGTAAGGTTTTGACCTAGATTTAGGCTCTAGGAATCCCTATGTATCTCATTTGGAATGAGTATCAAGCCATATATACTTCTTAAAATTTTATCTACACATGTCTGACCCATACCTAGGGATGGTGGCATAATTTTTTGTATTGTTGCTAGAACATGATGTAGATTTTGGGAATCAATATATATCTCCTTTGATCGATTATCAAGCTGCAAATAGTTCTTAAAAAATATATGACCGAGTTATTCATTTTTTGACAAGAGGTTAATGGGACTTTGTTTTTTTTTTCTGGAACAATGGCATGTCCCAACACATAAGCTCTGGGTTTCACTACGTGTCTCTTGAATATAAAAATAAATCCATACATAGTTCTAAAATGGAGGTGGAGTTAGGATACCAACACTAATAATTGGGACCCTCTCAAACATGGATCGAAATTCTATGTGGTTTTATATACTATAGTAAGGAAATCAACGATGTTGTTTATGTATTGTGAAAAAATAAGGTTATATATAGTTTAACATCTTTTAACTTGGACATTAGGAATTTTATTTTTCAGTCGCATAGCATGGACAATGATTTCATTTAGTTTTGGGTAATATGACTAATAAAATACAGTGTTCCTTTGAAGGTCGTGCATTCAAGACCATAATGATAAGATGTTTAATGTCGTATGAAAAGTAATATGGTAAAATGAATTTTATCATCTAGTGACCAAGAGGATATTTCATTATTTTTATGGTCATGTGGAATGACTGAATTTTCTATTTAAAGTCAGGCAGCTGAGATGTATCACTATTTTATCACGTGATGTACTTTTTGAATAACCTCACAATGTTTGGGGTCATAATGATCTCTCTATCCATCACGATTAAAGAATAATCTACAATATATTTGATCTTATGTATATAATATAGTCCCTATAACTTTTTATCACTCTTTAGAAGATTCATTCACTGTATCATAAGAGTACTTATAACTAATATGAGTTCTCCTTAGAGGAATGAATGGAGATGGAACTTCTTGTTAAAATTTCACCCTATCCATTTTTTATGGACCTCTAAATGATGCATGCTGTAAAATATTACCTCATCGAGTCACTCTAGTTCATGTAGTTTTTTTGGGATATCTCATATATATACATCCTATCATAGATGGAAATGTAGAGTGATGGAAATTTTATTTTAATGGGAAAGGCATCATATGTTGAGTGTAAAATTGAATATGAGGAAGCATTAGTGGTAGTACGAGAGGTTTTATGGTATTACCACAAGGCCTAAAATATATTTCCATTCTAGGAAATTTTATCTTTATCCACCATCTTCTAGAGTATACTGGATAGGTTCTTGTTGATGTCCTATATCTTTTTGTTTTTCACTGCATAATTTCGGGATGTGTGGTCAGATTTCATATTATAATCCTCATATAGATTTTCCAACTCATAGGAATAGAAACTAGTGTTTTTTTCTATCATTATCTTATGAGTAGCACCAAATATGTTAATGATGTTGGCCTTCAAAAAGTTTAAGATTCTTTTAACCCTGAATTATTTTATGGGTATTTCCTCGGCCCCTTCGAAGAAGAAGTTGGTAGTAGTTTTGATGTATTTTAATTTCATGTATGTAGATGAAGAATATGGCCCCATAATATATATCCTTATATGGGAAATATAAATGAGTGTTTGGAATTATGAATAACATATGGGGATTGATGAATGATGTTGTCATGAACCTGGTACGAATGACACCTTTTGGTAAAATTTGTGTAATCATGTGTCATAGTGGTCCTATACTATCCATACATCTGAATTTGATGAGAAAACATGAACCATACATGGTGTTAAACACCGGATCTTGATTTTACTTATTTCATAATATAATAATTCTCCACATTATCAATACAACTAAGAAAAAACCATCAAAGTCCCATTTATAGAGGACTTTCTGGTGATTTGGGCCATCATAAAGAGTGTTGTTGGTTTCTTCCCATTTTATTTTCTCTATCCTGGATTTTTCAAATCGAAGAAATGAATTTTTAATATAGTCCATGATGGGTATCATCCTCTCAGTGGATGTAACATATGGTTTTGGGATAGGGCTGATTTCATCGATCTCTACTGTGCTGACATGAGAAAAATGGGTGGTCATTCTATGATACACAATACTGATGGTTTCTTTGACTCAGTTTGAATATGAAAAATACATGGATAAATTTTCCAATTAACCTGACAGGGAATTAAATGATCATTGACATGATTTTATGTATTCTTAGAGGAGAACTCTTCCATTAACCATCATACATAGTCAAACATGGGTATTGACTCTTTTTTCTGATGGAATAGTCAATGTGGATCTATTTGATTACCAAATCTAAATTTACAATCACCTCTAGGTGGCCCACTGGTATTTGGAGGATTAGTTCTATGAGTAAAATGTGGGCCTGATATTCTGCCACATTAATTGTACAACTTTCTAAAAATAGGAAGGTGTAAGGAAAGACTACTTTTTTGGATAAATGAGTACAGGACCTAACCTTACTTTGTTGAGATTCGGTTATTGTATTCTCTTCCTGGATGGGATCAGGGATGTTCCATTAAAATACATTTCCCATGTTTTGGGGTTGTATTCAATCAAAAATTCCCTTCATCTTGAAATTTAGTATTTAATGATGGTTTACTCAGTGGTTTTTCCACAAGAAAATCAACTAGAACATGGCCATTCAGTGATTTCTAAGGCAAAGACTATATATAAAACTTCTCTTGGATAATATACCACCAAAAAAATTTAAATTTCAATATGTGATTGTAGAATATGTATTGTTTTGGTAATTTTGAGAAACGAAATGGATCTTGTGGTGCTATAATTAGTTCCTCAGTTTCTAAACCATGAATATTAATGCTAAGAATCCCTTCTCCACATCTAAATAATTAATCTCACTGTCAATCATGGTTCAACCATGATAATAAAGGTTGTTTTCATTCCCATCATCAATCTATTTAATGATTAAATCACCTAGGTGTAAAATTAGGGACGACATGTATAGAATGAGTTGATTTCTCTTATCAGATGGAATTAACACCAAAGGGATTAAGAGATAATTATTGAAGTTGTCAAATAATTCCTAATAGTCACTGGTGCACTGATACATAGCCCCCTTTTTCATCAACCAAGTTAAGGTAAAATGCTTCCCTTTGAGATTGGTTATAAACCACCAGATATATGCAAGGTTTCACTGTAAATACCATAAATATTTTACATTATAAGGTGGTTAAATACTATGGATATACTTTTTTTTTACTTATATTATCTGATTTCATATGAAGAAGTTGAGAAATTTCCATGAGGTAACAACAATATCATATTTCAAGTGTTTCATCTTAAATATATGTTGTCATAGTTTTATGAATATTCACACAAGAGCCTCAGCCCAGTTGGTGAGGAATCGCTAGGCGCATCCAAGAGACCCAAGATCAAATTCGGGTGGAGGAATATTTCTAGGTTACTATAGCAGTACTATAGAAGTACTGTAGCAGGAACTGTTCAGTACTGTAGCAGCCGGAACTATTCATCCATCTAGTCCTTCGGGCCACCGGTTTGGTCCTTGGGTCCTGTAATGCTTTCGGGCCACCCAAGGCCTTCAGGCCAGTTGATTCTAAAGGCCTTAAGGCCACATTAAGGCCTTAGGGACACCACAAGGCCTTCAGACCACATGAATGTAGGCCCCAGACACACTAAAAAAAGGAGCAGTCCTAGAAGAGGATTCAGAGTAGGTGCACTCACCAGAGCAGAGCCAAATGGATTGTCAGAATGAGAGGGTATGGCTATGACATCGGTACAAGCTTGTGCTTGCATGGGATGCCTATCAAGACGGTCATGCAATGGTGGAGAGCTACTATCAGGATGAAGATGTTGGGGAGGGGTAGTTCCTTGTAGATAGTCTAGTTGAATTCCCTAAGACATTGGGTTCATGTAATCACCTGAGCCTACGGTCCATGTAATCTCTGAGCCTATGGGCCTTATAAGGGTTCATCCTTATCCCTTGAAAGGGGGGTTATCAAAAAATAAATAAAAATTAAGGCCTTCGGGCCATTCAGGCATGATTAAAATTGTATCAAAATCAGTTAGGTGATTACAATATAATTGAGACATAACCACTAGAACACCCAGGTATCATTCGAAAAAATATCCTAGGAAGGGTTTGGAGATGAAATTCATGACATGTTGTTATATAGAAACTATATTCTTCAATTCAAAGGGTTTTATCCAATAACAAAATAAACCTTGGGATACCCTAACTGTGGTGACTTCTTCATATACTGGGGCAATTTGAAAGTGGTTGTGCCCTCAATATCCATCCATGAAGGAGAGGTCTTGGTAACCAAATTTTTCATCAATCAGCAGTTTCGTGATTGGAATTGGGAAGTCATTTTTTCGATAGTTCCATTTTAGATATCTAAAGTGGATGCAGACCCTCATTTTCCAATTTTTCTTATTTATCGATATGATGTCGGCCATCTAATTTGGATACTAAAATTATATGATGAATTTTTCCTTGATGAGATTTTCCATTTTTTCCTCAATTTTGGTGGCATGAGTGGTGTGTTCCATTTTGGATACCTACCTTTATCCTCAGTGGTTTTAAGAAAAACCTATGTGATGAGTGGCCACCTTGGGATCAAGGATTTGATTCTCTATGTAATTACAGGACAACATGTTCTAATGTTGCTTCAACAAGGTTACATATAACTCTTATTAAACAAATTTATGGATTCATTGATCAAAGTTTCCCATGGATCTTATTCTATACCTAGATTTATTAATATGTTCAATTTAACGGTGGTAGATATACCTTCCTCAAATTATGGATTGGCATCCTAGAGGTCTTCCTACTCTTTCTCCTTTTCTCACTTTTACTCTTTCACCTCTTCCGCTGTCTTACCGGAAGTAAGTGATGAGGAAAATTTCTCAATTCCCAAAATGGAGTCCATATTTTGAAATTTGGAAGAAGAAGAAACTACTTCTAACCTGGATGATGAGATAGTTATTTTTCAAAGCTCATGGGGTGGAATGGATGCATTTTCACCCATACTTTTGAAGCTATTTGGAGAGGTTTTGTCTTCTCCCATGTTACTAGGATTATATTGTTTTGTGGATGATATCATGAAAGTAGATAAATATGCACTTGAATCTAGTCCCACTTATTCGATCTGATTGATGGGAAGTATATAATCTACACTAAGATTCTTGAAGGGATTAATCGGGGTAATCTAAATACCATTTGGGGCATTAAATCGAGGAAAATTTTCAATCATGGGTCGTTTCCCTTCTCTATGATAAAATATAGAAATAATATATTTTGATTCATAGGATTTAATTGGGGCTTTGTCCCCATGAAATTTTCTAGTATTACTATTAATGTAATATCTGAGGAATTAGTTTTATGATGAGGAAATAAATGCATTTTTCTTCAACCAAGGTATTCCCAGTATAACGTTGAAGGTCATATCTATCTGAAAACCCTAGAATTATAAAGCATATATGAGTTTCCTAAACTAATTCCTCAGCATTAATTCATTGAGAATTTTTTCACAATATTTTTAAAAACATGTACAGTTAAAGTGGATAGGGATAAGTTGTAATCATTGTAACCCATTTTGATAAGTGTTTGAACCCTAATTACATTGAATATTATTCCATTTTCAATGAAAACTCATCAAATATCAATGTTGTTTATCCTACCAGATACATTAACATGTTTTATGTTTCTTTATATAATGACAGACTTATCCGGTTCCATGAAATATGTGTTGATGTGGAATTATATAGGATTTATCTATGCATGAATACCTCAACATCAGCAAGTTCAACATCAAATTATTGATGTCTTAATAAATAATCTATGATTTATTCCTGAATGTATTTTGATAAATTCAAGGAATGAAATATCGATAACTTGGTTGAAACCACATCCAATTTCATTAAAATTTCATAATTATTGGTTAATGGTTTATGCTTTATAGTATGGGGATTCCCTTTTCCATGAACTTTAGGAACCTATGCACTTGTTTTTGTAATATCAACCCTTGGAACTGGAGTTGAAGGGGATTATGTAATATGTGGGTTAGGTAAGCTAGGAATGTCTTCATGATGAGGTTGATTTGAAGAGGGTGTCTCATCTAGTTGATATTACTGAATTATTGAGTCATGGAAATCGTTGGTTTGTGTGAGGGAACTTTATTTCTCTTTCTGAGCTTTCAGGTTATATCTCCCATGATTTTCAACTGCATAGAAGGTTTAAGAAATCACATGTATAGAATATGGATTTCTACCATGACTTTGTCTTCCCCTATGTCCTTAACATGTGTGGGAACTTCCACATTTTCTCCTTTTAGATGCAGGGAACCCGGGTTCATAGAAACATTTATCATCTGAGATGGGATCTATTAAGATAATAATGTTTATGGAACCAAAAATCAATTCTTCTTCTGATGAGGACCTCGTCTAGTTTTTCAACTCTTGTTGTAACATTTAGTGGGGTGCCACATGTGCTTATGGGATTAAAGGAAATAATACCAAGAGAGTCAAATCCATATTTTTATTTGGTACATGTTCATCTATATATGTTTAACTCTTTCACTTTCATCCGTTTCATTTCATGGAAGAATATCATTCTGATAGTTGTGGCGGCAATGGAGTCAATTTTTCTATATAATTAGTGGTAGAGGAAATAGTAACCTATTTCAACTATTCTTGGAGAATGGATTGACTATAATTGATCATATTTCTTTCCATCCAGTCACAAAAATTATAAATACTGTTGTTTCTAACTTCATTCCATTCATTTTCCTTATCAAGATTGATTGAATAAATTAATGCTACTAGCATAGGTTTCATGCCCAACTTCACTTTCCCAAATTCCACTATCATCTTAAGGATGTATTTTAAAAAAAATCTTGGATGTTGTTACCCAATTCGTAAGGGAATGGAAAATAGTTTAGGTGATCTTTTTCACTATCTTTGGTGTAATTATTGGTCTTCGGTAACTTGATCAAGTTTTTCTCCAATTCTCATATGATGTAGCTCAATAATCAATGATTTCTAAAGGAATAGAAATTATTTTTCATCTCCTAAAACCATTTTCACCTTTTCTCTATTTTCTAATCTTGAATCAGAGGGAATTTTTCATGATTCTTAGGATGGGGTACTAAAATATGTGGCATGGGATTTGGAGTATGAGTGGGTACAGGGTCCGACATTAGTTTAATAGTGGAGGGCTTTGTATTCCCCATTCTTTTTCTATGATTTGATCAAATTAGTCAATACTTGTCCTTGGTTTGTGTGATGAAGTACTCCATTATTTAATTGTCTTTGGAAATGTCTTGAAACCATCTTGTGAATTTTACTTTGATGATTTGTGTGTTCAACTCATCATAAATATTTTCTTTACAGATGAAAAATAAATCCTATAGCGACCCGGCCTTTTCTTAAATTACTATTACCTCATTTGAAAGATAAACAACATAATAGTATTACACATGGAGGATCCAGAGGTTTAGTGTCTTGGGAAAACTAGGACTACACATAACAAGTACAACATCAAGCATAAAAATTCATTTAATCTCTTCTTCTATAGCTTCTTAGTAGCACATGTCCTCTCCTTAGTACATGTAGCCACCAGAGGATATACATAAAAAGGGGTGAGATAAAAGCCCAGTAAGAGGATAGATAAGAACAATATAGCATGGGGTGAGCATAATCATGACATAGGAAGAATATCTTGAATATGAGAGGAGCATAAACAATAAACATGAAATATGGCAAAGCATAAAAATGAAACATCATGTATTAGTGGTTAAATACCACACATACTTGTGAACAAAGCTAGCATCATGTTCACGCATCATTTTACATTTACTCATGAGATTCATCACTTTACCCAATGCATTGGAGCGCTATATAATTCCGGGCGCACCCGTCACATTTAAACATTCATATTGCGCTATATAATTCCAGGCGCACCCATCACATCATAACATTATCATTATTATTCTTGCCACATAGAACACATATCAAACATGTACATAAATAACCCATGGAAAGGAATGCGTTTCATCTCATAATAACACATTCATAAGTTTTGGGTTCCCAAAAGAAAGAGGGAACAACATACTTGATATAAGAACCATCAACCTTGAATGAGAGGTAAAAGGTGAGATCTTGAAAGAAGATTTCTTTTGCAAAACATTTTGATGAACATAAAAACCAATGAAAAACATGTATATCCCAGAAACGTAAGGGAAAAGATTAAAAAAAGATCTTTGAGAAGTAACCATATCAAAAATGGAGTTAAAGAGGGAGAACCCGAAGGAAGAAAATTGGGTTCGAGATTTCCCCTTACCTTGTACTCAAATGCCTCCTTCTCTTTAATGTCCTGTATAATGAAATTATATTAATTAATTAGAAATTTCAGAACCTTTTATACATTAATAGGGTTCATTCTTGTTTCATTGTTTCATATTATGTTCCTTTGGATGACTTATAGAGTTTAAAAACATTGTTCGGTGATGTTCGTTTTTATGGTTTTCTTGAGCGGTCCACTTGTATTCTTAAATTGATGTTTGGGTAGATCATTGGTAAACATCCAGAACTGATATTACATGTAATTAATGATATTACAGAAGCTTGAATGATTTTATAATGAGTTATATTAGATCCATGTGGACGAATCATTAGATAAGAATTAAATTAAGATTATTTGGGTTAATTTGAGCGGTTTTTGGATCACAACCAACTCATTTTAACTTTTCACTTATTAGTATGGCCATAGGTTATTTCCAGAACTTAAAATGTAACCTAATACATATAAAACATTCTGGTTCAACCATAAAAATGGTTTCATGACCAATTTGAAGGTATAAATGGAAGAAGAGAGCATGTTGTTTTTGAAGGTGATAAATTATCACCACATGAACAACGTTCTCTTTAATAAAATAAAAGGAAGGGAGAAAGGGTGTGGGGTGATATAATATAACATTAGAATCATAATATTACAGTATATATAAAATACTGGATTTACAGAACAATTTGGATGAAGATAGATAGAGAGAGATCAAGAAAGGAACTTGAACTTGAAAGGAAATTAAAGGAGAAGAGGGGGAGAAATTACCTTTAGAATCCTCCTCTTAAGAATCTCCTTAAAGGCCTAATCTTGGTCTTTCGATGAGACCAAAAGCTCTTGGACGTGGGGGAGGGGCTAGGGAAGGTGTTTGGGCAGAATTTAGAGAAGGCTTGGAGCATGATAGGTGTGAGGAAAAGAGGGAGTGAAGGGTGGCTTTTATAGTGGAGGGGAGAGGGGTTTCCTTAATATAAAATTGATTAGTTTATTAATTTCACCTAAGAGAAGGAATAGTGAGTCTTGGATGACTATTAATAGTAAATTTGACTTGTGAATTAGGGATTTGGGTGCTTACATCACTTGTGATGTCAGTAATAGTGGTTTTTAATTAAAATGTATATATATGATAAATTAATGTATTCTACAATTCATCAAAAATTCAAGTATCTCAGAAAAATCCCAAAATTTTACCCCAACCAATTTTTGATGTGTAGAATCCAAAAATGAATTCCATTTTTCAAAAATAATTTTTTAAATATTTAATATTTAATTAAAATCATAATTTACTAAAAAAACAGTTTTTAAAATTAAAACTGATTTTGCAGTTCTTTCAAAAATTACTTAGGGTCTTATAAAATTATCTAAAAACTATTAGACATTGATTCAATAATTTATGAATATATTTCAGGAAAATAAATATTCTTTTAAATTAATTAATTAATTATAATTATTTATTTATGACTTATAAAATACCAAAAACGTTTACCAAGGTCAAATTATCACTTTCTATGATGTCTAAATTTTATTTTATTAATCATAGGTAATGTTACTATTATTTTCTATTCATAAGGTTCATATTACTATTCATAAGGGTAGGTTACTATTCATAAGGGTAGGTTACTATTCACCAAAAATTATTTTTGTTTCATTGGACTCCAAAAACTATCTTGAACACAACCGTGAATGTTGGATTTTTAAAATTCCAAACATAGGGGTGACAAAATTATGTTTAAAGGTCACTTATCACTTAGTAGTTCATTATTTTTTGTTTTTATGACATAGATATTAGAAGGTAATTTTTCATTGATAAACTTTGGGTCGTTACATTCTTCCCCCCTTAAGAAATTTCGCCCCCGAAATTTCACTTTACACAAACAGGTGAGGGTACTTCTCCTTCATTACGTCACCTCGTTCCCACCATTTTCTAAAATAGAAAATGATAGAACAAAACATAACTATGCAAGTAATGAATAACTTATCCATTTAAACAATTATACCAAAAACATAACATATGGGATCCCTAGGTAAATATCCTTATGTGCATATTTGTACTTAGTCCCATGCTAGAGGTTTTCTTTAGGGTTCACTAATCCAAATTCCCAAATTAACTAAACCTTTCCTTTGATACCAACTATAGCCACCCGGCCTTTTCTTACATTACTATTACGTCATTTGAAAGATAAACAACATAATAGTATTACACATGGAGGATCCATAGGTTTAGTGTCTTGGGAAAACTAAGACTACACATAACAAGTACAACATCAAGCATAAAAATTCATTTAATCTCTTCTTCTATAGCTTCTTAGTAGCACATGTCCTCTCCTTAGTACATGTAGCCACCTGAGGATATAAATCAAAAGGGGTGAGCTAAAATCCCAATAAGAGGATAGATAAGAACAATATAGCATGGGGTGAGCATAATAATGACATAGGAAGAAGATCTTGAACATGAGTTGAGCATAAACAATAAACTTGAAATGTGGCAAAGCATAAAAATAAAACATCATGTCTTAGTGGTTAACTACCACACATACTTGTGAACAAATCTAGAATCATGTTCACGCATCATTTCACATTTACTCATGAGATTCATCACTTTACCCAATGCATTGGAGCGCTATATAATTCCGGGTGCACCCGTCACATCATAACATTATCATTATCATCCTTTCCACATAGAACACATATCAAACATGTACATAAATAACCCATGGAAAGGAATGGGTTTCATCTCATAATAACACATTCATATGTTTTGGGTTCCCAAAAGAAAGAGGGAACAACATACTTGATATAAGAACAATCAACCTTGAATGAGAGGTAAAAGGTGAGATCTTGAAAGAAGAGTTCTTTTGGAAAACATTTTTATGAACATAAAAACCAATGACAAACATGTATATCCCAGAAAAGTAAGGGAAAAGATGAACAAAAGATCTTTGAGAAGTAACCATATCAAAAATGGAGTGAAAGAGGGAGAACCCGAAGGAAGAAAATTGGGTTCAAGATTTCCCCTTACCTTGTACTCGAATGCCTCCTTCTCTTTAATGTCCTGTATAATGACATTATATTCATTAATTAGAAATTTCATAACCTTTTATATATTAATAGGGTTCATTCTGGTTTCATTATGTCATATTATGTTCCTTTGGATGAATTATAGAGCATAAAAACATTGTTCGGTGATGTTCGTTTTTATGGTTTTCTTGAGCGGTCCACTTGTATTCCTAAATTGATGTTTGGGTAGATCATGGGTAAACATCCAGAACTGATATGACATGTAATTAATGATATTAAATAATCTTTAATGATTTTATAATGAGTTATATTAGATCCATGTGGACGAATCATTAGATAAGAATTAAATGAAGATTATTTGGGTTAATTTGAGCGGTTTTTGGATCACAACCAACTCATTTTAACTTTTCACTTATTAGTATGGCCATAGGTTATTTACAGAACTTAAAATAGAACATAATACATATAAAACATTCTGGTTCATCCATATAAATGGTTTCATGACCAGGTTGAAGGTATAAATGGAAGAAGAGAGCATGTTTTTTTTTGAAGGTGATAAATTATCACCACATAAACAACGTTCTCTTTAATAAAATAAAAGGAAGGGGGAAAGGGTGTAGGGTGATATAAGATAACATTAGAATCATAATATTACAGTATATATAAAATACTACATTTAATGAAAAATTTGGATGAAGATAGATAGAGAGAGATCAATAAAAGAACTTGAACTTGAAAGGAAATTAAAGGAGAAGAGGGGGAGAAATTACCTTTAGAATCCTCCTCTTAAGAATCTCCTTAAGGGCCTAAGCTTGGTCTTTTGATGAGACCAGAAGCTCTTGGACGTGGGGGAGGGGCTAGGGAAGGTGTTTGGGCAGAATTTAGAGAAGGCTTGGATCTTGAGAGGTGTGAGGAAAAGAGGGAGTGAAGGGTGGCTATTATAGTGGAGGGGAGAGGGGTTTCCTTAATATAAAATTGATTAGTTTATTAATTTCACATAAGACAAGGAATAGTGAGTCTTGGATGACTATGAATAGTAAATTTTACTTGTAAATTCGGGATTTGGGTGCTTAAATCACTTGTGATGTCAGGAATAGTGGTTTTTAATTAAAATGTATATATTTGATAAATTAATGTATTCTACAATTCATCAAAAATTCAAGTATCTCAGAAAAATCCCAAAATTTTACCCCAACCATTTTTCGACGTGTAGAATCCAAAAATGAAGTCCATTTTTAAAAAATAGTTTTTTAAATATTTAATATTTAATTAAAATCATAATTTACTAAAAAACAGTTTTTAAAATTAAAACTGATTTTGCAGTTCTTTCAAAAATTACTTACGGTCTTATAAAATTATCTAAAAGATATTAGGAATTGATTCAATAATTTATTAATATATTTCAGGAAAATAAATATTCTTTTAAATTAATTAATTAATTATAATTAATTATTTGTGACTTATAAAATACCAAAAACGTTTACCAAGGTCAACTTATCACTTTCTATGATGTCTAAATTTTATTTTATTAATCATAGGTAATGTTACTCTTATTTTCTATTCATGAGGTTCATATTACTATTCATAAGGGTAGGTTACTATTCATAAGGGTAGGTTACTATTCACCAAAAAATATTTTTGTTTCATTGGACTCCAAAAAATATCTTGAACACAACCGTGAATGTTGGATTTTTAAAATTCCAAACATAGGTGTGACAAAATTATGTTTAAAGGTCACTTATCACTTAGTAGTTCATTATTTTGTGTTTTTATGACATATATATAAGAAGGAAATTTTCCATTGAAAACTTTGGGTCGTTACAAATCCTCTTGAGGAAGCTATAGGATTAAGTAGTGTGTTAACTCCTTACACAATGATATTAAATTAAAAAACCTATAATTATCATGTTATTTTTAGCTTTATAGGATTTTGAATGTTTTATTACACAATGTTGAGCTGAATTGGAATAGAAACATATGATAGAGATCTTCCCACTCTATTATTGACAGAGCCTACAAGCTGGTATTACATAAAAAGGTATATCCCTACAGTTTTGGTAAAAATAACATTACTTGAAATACCTTATATTACCTAGGGTTCCATATCATGGGATCGTAGTGGGACACCAAATGTGTAAAATCATCTTCTGGATCCCCTAAACCATTGAAAATTATAAATATTGGTCTTCCAAAATTTGATATGGGAAGAGTTTGATTATAACATTTTGGGAAATTATTTGTATCTAGATATATCATTTCATTCCTCTAATCCATAACTTCTAAAAAGAAATTAGAAACTTAATATTATTAATTAACTCTTGAGGAATTTTAGGCTGAGCAGGAGGTGGAACATGTTAAATATTACATAGAGGCAACTACGGTGGCCTTATCGGTGTCTATCATGGGTAACCATAGGGGAAGGTTTGTAAGGACATTCCTAGCCCTATTATGATTTTGTAAATAATGAAAGGAACTCCCAATCAACTAACATGGGATCCAAGTATATTGGTAGTTGGTACCCCACATTCAGTGAGTGTCCTTACATCATTTTAGATGGGGTGGTGAACACTTTTTATTGAGGTTTACCAATTCAGAGTGTGAATTGATGATCATCATATAGAAGATATCCAATAGTAAAACTACCTAGAAATAGTTATACATTGAGTCTTATCAATTCCTTCATCTCTTCCTCATACTAATAAAATAATTCCTCAATTTTAGGGGATTCAACCACTTCAGTAGGTTCATGAAGCACATCTTAATTTTTACCCTTTTTAGTGGATAATATTTTAGGATGTAATGATAAAGTGGTTAAAGGAGGACCCAAATTGAGTTCAATCCTCTAGTTCCAGGTATCCACACCCCCTTCAATTGTTTTAGTGTGTACCTTGTTTAGAATCGAATCTTCCTCCCATTTCTCCTCCATATTGACATCAATTTTTATAAGGTATATAAGGGTGGTGTTATTGACATTCACTGAGTCAATAAACATTGTAGGTGCTTCACCATTCTCTTTGCTAGACTACCAAAATTTTCGACCACCATGTGGACTTATCCTCTCCCTCACTGGTTCTCTTTGATCTGTTTGAATAATGGTAATCCGATGAGAATCTCCAAAAAACTTTTTCATTTTAATTCACAATGAGGATACATCATCAAGGGATGTGAAAAAAAGAAAGATTCATTGTGAAAAATTTCCCCAAATCGAGAGTAGAATAAATTACGTGGAGGAGGAGGTTGTTGAGATAAAAATTCCCCAACCCTATGGGATAAGTTGTTATCAATACCCATTTAAAACTAGTTAGGCATGGTTTTTTGACCTCAAATGATGTGTAAAAAACACCCCAAACCTACAGGCTGGGGTTGCTCCAAGATTTCCATTACATCTATTGCCATGTCATCCTTTATGATTTTATGGAGTCATGTATGAACATGTTTTGGGTGCATTATTTGGGATTCCTCTAAACCACCTACTTCTAAATAACTTTGTTCTATCTTTTAAATTTTTTCTATTTGACAACCGACTTCCCTTAAGTGGGAGGCCTACTCGATATTTTCTTATTCCAGAAGAAAATGTTCTTAGATGGATTTATCTCTTCAGGATTGACATTATTGGTATTCAGGTAGGCCCATTTATTGTGGATCATATCGTCAATTGTGAAAATATTCCATTTATAGAAGTTGTCTGAAGGTTGTGAAATTTCGGGATGCCATCACTATCGAGATTTTATAATTGTGGAGTGTTTTGAAATAAAACTATCTTTGTTCACCAAATCATATAATATGAAATTTTATGGCTAATATCATATTAATTGGTGAAAATACTTTAATGCATTGAGACATACACAATGAAGGACACCTTTTCTCTTCCTGAATTCAAGATTTTGTGCTTCTTAGAGAAACTCTGAGTCAATATGGAATTAAATACCTTCTATTACCTGAATACAATTCGAAAATAATCATAAGTAAATACCATTGATCCAACATGAAAAATATTTTCCCATATATTGAGGATAATTTGATGCACATAATCTTCTAATAACACCGCTACAATGTTGAATTGGGGAGTGGATAAAGGCCATAACATGGAAATTTTATCACATTTAGCAAGTTTACATATCATATTTAATATTAATTATTCATTTTATGCCATAAGTTCTTAGACATGGTCCAATAAATGTGGATACATTCCTCATGCTTTAACATAAACAAAAATATTTGTCGAGACATCCTTTGTTACATTACAAGTCATGTGATCAAAGGGTGGTTCAGAGAATGACTGTCAGCTCAAGTTGTCTTCTAGATGAGAAATGATTTCATTTTCTAATGATAAGGAATCATACAATATTAGATTCATTTTCTAAAGTTCCTCATCTAACAATTGATTTCTCATCATCGAATCACCAAGGGGGGATACTTTTGGTGAGGATAAACATTACTGTGTAGTGAACTTTCACAGGGAATGCCATTATGGGGGGAATTAAATTATGGATTTTAATCAAACTAAAAGGATAATTACTATAAAATATACCCATTGGAGGACCTTCAAGGTGGATAAAATCATGGGTAAGACATTTTGGTTTGATCTTTTGGCCATAAAGTGGCCATTCGTGACACTCATCTGGATATGTTCTCTCTCGATCAATTAGATTATGGTTATGAATAAAGCCTTCATAGTAAAGTATCCAAGGACGAAATTTGTAATTTTATATAATATCCTAGTAATTTGGTAAAAATTAAGTAGAATACTGAGAATCTATTGACAAATGTTTGAGGGTCTTAATAAATTTAACAATAATTATAGTAGGACCACAGACCAATGCTTCATTTTGTATCTGTCACTCATGAAAAGAATGTTGGTTTCCTTATTGTGAGAGAATGGTTATAAATTCTAGGAAATTTGGGTTTTATGTATGATATCTTGTTTTAATATTTCCCATTTTTTCCATAATATTCTGACAGGCTTCTGGAATTTTCACAATGGTTTTTGCATGCCCTGTAGAGGACATTAAAATATGTCGATTAACTCCAGTTGAACGAGGGTATATACTCAACTTGGTTTTCTATATATTAAGGTTAGTTTACCCCCAAAAACATTATTTTTGCATGAATAGGTCTATTACTGATCTGGAGTGACTTTCTAATGATTTACCCCATTTTCAAGGATATTGTTGTGTATCTGCCCCTCATCCACTATTGTTTCTATTATGGTATCCTGAAAGGACTTTAGGATATGGACAGGAATTTTTTTCCTTACCTTTCACCATTCTCATGATATTCTTGGAGTCTTTAATGGATTTAACTAAGACATATTCTCATTTTTTGGATGTTGTTGGGGTGTTTTCCTACACTTTTCCTCTATTTCCCGGTAGTCTATATTGACAGTACTCAGGTACGAGGGAAGATATTTTGTTATGCACATTATTTTTCATTATAAAATTATGAAAAAAATTGTCTAGATTATTCCAAATTGTAATACTGAAACTAAAATTAAATGAATCTAGGTGTGTGCTCATGTTTATGGTTTTCTACCAATTTGACTGACATGCTTCTTTGGACACAGTCAGACAAGGCTTCTGGTATGATTGGTTGGTAGAGACATCTATTTGTTACTTATCTCCATTTTACACTAAATTTTATTGGTGGGATTCTCTAGATGGGATAGAGTTATGGATCTATTCCCTATTGATTGGTCGCTTCCTTTGGTGGACCTTCTTATATGCATGGTTCTTGATATCCTAGGCCAAAATCCTGAGGATGTAACCCTCATCATATGGATGGTTTAAGGGCATACAACATTTTCCATAAAGATTAATGCTAGGATCCCTTTTAAAAGACTCATATCTATTCTGAGTTAGGCCTTCTATGTGTTATTGATCCTCCAACCTATGATATAAGAGGAACTAATTTTTATGTTCTAGGGATATGGTCCTGAAATGGTTGGAGATGGTGTTTGGATCCCTTAGCATATGGTCTATTAACTATCACTGCATCAATGAATTACAAGGATTTATGAGATATATGGGAAATTGGTTAGCCCCAAGGTTATTTTTGGTTCCATTTTGGATGTACTCCCAAACCATTTCATTTGAGACCTAGTGTTGAATATGATGGGTTGCTGATGTCTTCCTCTACTTGGATGAGGACCCAACATAAATGGTATTCGGGACATAAATATGTGAGAGTTGGTGAGATTTCATTTGGATTAAATGGTTATATTGTTGAATTTTCCTAAAATATATGTGGAAAAGAGAGATAAAAACCCCCATTAAAGTAGTATCTCGTTAAATGAAAAGATGAACAATTCATTTCCCTATTTTTCCTTCTTTAATTTTAAGAGTGAATGGTTCCAGAACAGGTGGGTGACACTATAATCATGGTTAAGGATTCACATCAGGTTCACTATTTGTGTTTCAAAGAAAACTGGGGACCTGGTGGTTGATTATGGTTGATTGAGTATGGTGCACACTTTTTCACATTGGGTTCACCGTTTCAATTCCTTACCAGAATTCCATGTGGTGTTGGAATGGAATTTCTTGGTGATGTTGGAAAAAATAATCACATTAAAATCATACACCCATTATCCTTTCAAGTAGTTTCTAATAATATTTATTTATGTAACCAAAAAAATGAGACTTTCTACATCTATGATGACGCATGGACCTTCATTCCAAAGTAATATGCTCATTGAATAACTTGAAAAATGATAATCAATAACTCACATTGTTCCAGAGGATGGGAGGTTGTGATCTTCACGCTATTTCAGGGGGAATTTGTTCTTACTCTAGGACACTCTTAATGATTTATGATATATTCATGAATAATTCATTAATTATATATTTTGTAATGTGCCACTCTTGAATTTATAATCAATTATTAGAACATAAGGAATTTAAAATATTATGTATGTATCTGAGGTTCTTCATTGAGGGAGATAGCTATATTTATCTTATGTTCTCCATAAATGGTTCTTCCTTACATACTAATTAGGGATTATTTTATCATCATTATTATTATGTTGGTTTTGAGCCACATAGTCGGGTTCTCTATAGTGTATCATCATCCATGGATATGGGAGTAGTTTTAATGATGGGATGAGACCCATTGTATTTTCATCCTACATATCCTTATGAAAGGAAATAGGAACCACATAGTTTTGTGCCACATAATGGGGAACAAAATAGCGTTTAAGGTCAACTGATAAGGACCGAACCATTTAGCTTCATGTCCTGCAGAAAGAATTCCAAGGTGAAATGTGCCCAGTCAGTGTTTAGTGGGGGACTTATCTTGAGGTGTCCCATTGAACCTGGATGGGATGTGGACTCCTAAGTTTAATAATTCCCTATTGGGTGTGCTTCTCTAATACAATTTGGATTGGTTATGGGATGTTGGTATTGAAACTCATGGAGGATTTCAACATGTCCTATTTAAATGGGAATCAAATACCATGTAGTTCAATTTTTAGGAGCCATGCCTATGAAGGCCCTCAGATGGTTTTTCTCATAGGGAATGTTTTCCATTGGTAGGAGTATGTTCGGACATACACCATTTAAGAGGATTACCATGAGGTTTGTTTTCATGCAGGTGTTGGGATCACTATCGACCTCTAATCGGATGAAATTCATGCTTGGTTTGAGAATTAAGATGAAGTGGTAGATCTTGGAAAAATCAAAATCATATCTTCTTTTTCTAGAGGAAAAGGACAATACCCAAAAGGAGATTTCTAGTGAGTGGTTGTTTTCATGTCTATACCTTCTCATCATTGTATTAGTGATAATAACATCTAACAAAACGTTTGGATATATATTAATGGTATAAATAATGATGAAGTAATGAATCGGGGGAGGCCCTTCAAGAAATTATATTGACTTACTCCAAGTGGGATTCTATATGAACTGGTTCATGGGGAAGAGGGGAGGATAGTGAACTATGCCTCAAAGGTAAAGGTGTGTATGATCTAATCCATCTATAATGGAAATGATGTTCTCTAGTCATATAGAAAATGATGAAATTACATTGTCTTAGCCCTCACATCCGAGATCGGTAAATCCTAGCAATAACCCCTAGGGTTGGGTTCCTATTAACATAAGGGATACATATTTTCATCCAACCAGAGGAATCTACCAAAAAAAATCAGGACAAGTGTGATACAACTATGGAATAAGGAATGTATATTGGAATGGAATGAATTCCAGGGTGCCTCTTACGATGGTCTTGCATGTAAGAAGACTTTGGTGTCAGTTTTTAAATGATCCCAATCGGAGAAGGGATCCAAAGAAATATACCCCCACCATTGGTGTCTTGAAAGAGGCCATGAGGGGTGGATCGTGCTAATATGCCAATGTGAGTCAAAGTGGAATCACACATGGTAGGAATGAAGGACTAGAATGGAATCACACATGTTTCTTTGTGTGAGCTGAGGGTGTCCTGGAAATATACCAAATGGTAAATGACACATGGGTGAGGCTTTTCTCTAATCATCAAGGATCTCTATAGTTTTTCCTAGAAGGATCTCACAGATGCCCTTAGTTTGGGAAGGTTCCTTCATGCTAGTGCCTATCAACTAGGGTGGATAGGGTTCCTCGTACATGTTTTGTGTATTTATATCATAAGAGATATTTGATTCCACTATCCCACTTAATTTTTTATTCTCTCTTGTTTTGAAGAGCTACCAGAATGGTTTTTGAGGTCATGGATGAAGGACTAGTTCTAGAAGTGATTCCAGGGTTCTTTGGGATTTTCTTTAATCAAATGAAGATCCCTAGGGTTCTATTTATTGGTAAATATAATACCCTTTGCAATGAGAGTGGATAATATAGTTATGTACCACATTTATGTCATAAATATGAATACTCAGGTATATCATGCACAATGGTTATAGTTGAACCTACTATTTGGACCAATGTAGAACTGGGGGATGCATAGGTCCACCATGTGTGTTGACATTATAATAGGGGGAACTCCATGAAGGGGATTTGGTAACTGTTGTAAACCATGTCATTATTTTCTTCTTTTATTTTATTTTCCTTAATGTATTTTTATTTAATGTGTTTTCATCCATGTAACAAAATAAAGATTCACCGATATTATATAAAATCTAAATAATATTAAAAATTAAAAAAAAAGAATAAAATAAAAAATATTTATTGATATATTAGATAGAGTCACTCATAAAAATATTGAGTAATACATCTCCTTCTATTAATTATGTTATAAAGAATACATATATCAAAGTGATGGTTTAGATCTCATCAAGACACCTTCATTACGAGGGAGTTCTTCTGAATGTTTTGGGGGGACTAAACCAAATTTAAATCAATAATAGTTTACCTCTCAAGAAATTGTATAATTTCAAGACCAGTGTGGAAGAAATCCTTGTTTTTATTTTAGGCGGAAGTACTCTAAACAAATCTGGGAACTTTGAGTTAATATATTTAGAAATACTGCATACTAAAATTCCTTCGAGTAATTTATCCAGAACCTTGTTTAGGTTAAGAGAAGGTATATATAGATCCTTCATACTAAAATATCCATGTGATATGATATTATAAATAAAATTTTAAGGCCCATTGGTATTTTATATAATTGTGGGAGACTAATGAAATAAATTTATTATGTTATACCCGGTTATCAAGATAATGTACTAGAATATGATTTTATTAAATAAAATTCAAATATAAACCAAGAGAACACGTTGATTATTCCTATAAACTGAACATTTTCTTACCAATGAAAATTTTTGTAAAGACCCAAAAAATTAAAGGAAATATTTTTCTTAATTTTCTTGGGAATTTTACAAGAACGCAGTTTCTAACGGCACCTGATTTCGAGGCCCGGTGTGCCTGGAATCATTTTTCGAAGTTTGGCTCGGGTAGGTTCAGTGAATGAACAAGAGGGTTTTTCTAACTTTTGAACCGGTGCTCAGAATCGAATTCTGAGGGCACTGATGGAATCGCAGCGCCGATAATTGCTTAGAAACACCTTTTCCGGAGTTGCGTTTGCTCGGGTGTGGTTTTTAATTTTGGGGGTTAAGTTAAGGAATAAAAATAAAAGTGGTGAGACTTTTTATTTTTATTTTACTTAAGTGGCTTAACCTAGGTTAAGCGGATAATATGTGACCCATAATATCCTACCCACTTGGTAGGATATTTGTGAGATGTGGCCCACATGAGCCCCACCATTTCTTTCCCTCTAAGTAATGCACCCGTGAAAACCTATTTTTTAAAAAAGTCAACCCATGCGTTTAATTAAATATTAAATGCCCCTATTAATTGAACGGTTTAAGAGTTGCAATTAATTCAATTAATTGTTGGATTCTTTTTATGAATACGAAAATGTTGGAATGGGAAATAAAATAAGACCAACACTTATTTTATTGAAGGGTTTCTTATTGAGAGGATTGGGAGAAAGATCTAAGGCTTGAAGATCTTCATCCTCCTTCGTTGAAGAACGCGAAGAACGCAAAGAACGTGAAGAACGCATCGTCGCCGACGAAGAACACTGGCCTCCGAAGAAGGGCGACGAAGAACGCCGAACCCTCAGATATTGACAACGCGATGTCGTGTACCGCGATGCCGACGATTCTCCTTCCGTGATGCTTCTTCCACAACGTTCCTTCCCCGCGACAATCTTGGATCAACAACCGATTGAGGTAGGGGATTGTGGTTCTTTTAATTCTTTGGGAATTATATCCTCGGCATGAATTCAAATGGTGCATTTAAATCTCTGTGATTTTATACCCACGGCGTATGTCTAAAATATTTGTCGGAAGACTTTTGAAAACCGCTAACATGGTGGGTGCAGACCAACGATCAAGTCTGAACCCACTGCCTCTTCGTTCTTGGTGAGCGGATTGGTGGGCGATGAAAAAGCAGGATGCACGGGCGATGTGAGGTCCTTGCAGTGAAGGACGGGCCCTAGGAGGGCCTTTGGCGAAGACGACACGCAATTCCGACCACCGGAACTCGTCCGGTGGTTCGCGGAGCGGCCCGCCAGGAGGAGCCGTTGTGGCGGCAGATCGCGGTCCCTTGACCGCGCGGGACCAGATGGAGCAGGACGCGGCAACCGGCCGCGTCCACCGGCAAGGGCGGCCCCACGCGGGTCCGCGGTCTCTCCACGCGGGGGGAATGCGCCCCCTGCTTCGTTCGGCCGTGTCGGCCGAGCCGACCCGCTGGCCACCCGGCCAGTGCCAGCCAGCTCACGCCCAGGCCGGGCTGGGCCGGGTTGCGCCATTCGGGTCGGGTCGCCCAGTTCGGGCCCACCCAGGGGGGGTTGGGCCGGGTCGGCCCGGGCCCAAACCCCCCGTTTTCGGACCTCTTTCGGTCTTTTGCCCATATCTTGGGCTACGAACCTCCGATCAATGCACCGTCAGCGGCGATGTGATCCTTGGATCGAGACGGTCATTTCGACATATTACACTCATGGTTTCTAAGAACATTGGGATCGGCCGGGTTGGTTCGTACACGAAACCAATCGGGCCCTCGGAGCGGAAACGCTTATAACTTGAGCTCCGGACGTCTGATTTACATACCGTCGATTTTTTTGGATTCCTCTAAGTGAGACGGATCTTTTGGCTTACTCCACCAGAGGTTTGGACGCAGGTGGAGTACGGTCGGGATGGTTTGGACTTAAAAACCAACCGGGCCCCTGGGACGAACATGCCAATAACTCTCAGACTGGGTGTCCGATTGACGCGCCGCCAGTAACTTTGAGTTCCTGTTGACGATACGGAACTTTTGGATACATAAACTCTGGACTATGTGTCAGTTGATGTATCAGCCTCTCGGCTCGTGGAGCGGACCCTCCCGAACGAGCTTTTTGTACGCAGGAACCCTAGAGCTGGCTGCGACTGCAACGACGACGATGACTGTACATAGATCCTCAGTGGATTCGAAGACGATGACTACAACACTCAGGGATCCTACGTGGATCAGTGCTACTAATCCTGTGTGGGTTCGATCCTGTGTGGTTCAGCGCTCAGCGGTCCTATGTGGGCAAGCGCCTACAGATCCTGTGTGGGTCTGATCCTGTGTGGGTCTTTGTGAGGGTTAGTTACCTATCGATCCTTTGTGGGTCAGATCCTTTGTGGGTCATTGCGGGGGTTATTTACCTATCGATCCTTTGTGGGTGAGATCCTTTGTGGTTCATTGCGGGGGTTAGTTACCTATCGATCCTTTGTGGGTCAGATCCTTTGTGGGTCATTGCGGGGGTTAGTACCTATCGATCCTTTGTGGGTCTGATGGCTTAGATGAATCAGTGGCTATATCTGATCATCTCTATCGTCATACGAAGAAGTATACCTGTGTGATATGAATCTTGACTTTCATTCCTATGTGTATTACGTTATTCTTTCCTGTGTGGATTGGGTTGTGGTTTTTTGTGTGGACTGGGTTGTACTTGGGCTTGGAGGTTGGAGCGAACTAGAATTGATGACTTAGGTATATGTATGGTCATATACCTAAGCAGTGTCGAATGTTACTTCGTGATTGAATCTTTTCTTTGTGGATTATCCTATGTGGATTCTGAGAGACCTTCGGGGGTCTTGGGGTCCCTATTGAGTAGCTTATACTCACCCCTGCACGGGATATGCCCGCACTATGTTGTGTTGGTTGCAGACGAAGGACAGCGCTGATCGTGGTTGAGGCTTGCGGATCAGGACGGTACCTGGAGGTGGGCCACTGGGCGGGACGTACTCGGAGCAGACGGCTGGACCCTAGGAGCTGTGGAGGCCATCTGTACTCACCCTTCAGGTGGTATTTCCAGTGGATGGCTCGACGATGTGTCTTTACTTTTAGTTGTTGTTTTCCCTTTCCAGTTGTACTTTACTTTCAGTTTGGGTTTGTATTCTGGCCCACTTTCTTTTCCGCACTTACTATTGTACTCAGTTTTTACTTACTGTTTACTTCTACTATTTGCTTGCTCTATGGTGTTTTTTTAATTTACAAAGGCAATGTCTTCCCTTTTAATCAGGATTTATGCCTTGGTGCTAGTCTCCAACCCCTGGCGTATGGAAGGCGGGCTTGGGGTAGTCACGACACAGGCCCCGAAGATGGGTCGTGACAAATTGGTATCAGAGGAGTTCGGTTCTACCGCAGAACATTGGAATCTGATATTTTTCTAAGTAAATCAATAGTGTTAAGATTATTGGGTGTGGTTATCAGTCCAGGGAGCCAGTGTTGGTGCGGCGGCCGACGTATCCGTACACCAGGACCCTGACTTTTGATTTCCGACTTAATGCGTGAAAACATTGATTGCATGTGTGTTCATGTTTTCATTGTGATTACTTTATGTTAGCTCACCAGGTATATTGTTTGACCGTGATGCACCTGTTTCTTTTTAGGATGTCCCCACAATGGTAGCCAGCTAGGGTTCCTTGAGTTGTGCATGATGACAGCCCACCGAGCGACGAGGCCTCAGTACAGGGCCCTTTGACAGCTGAGGCACCGGTGCTACCTCTACCCGCCGAGCCACCGATGCTTCCAGCCCTAGCTGCTGACGATTCACATTGCCTTTGTGCACTACATGAGTTTCAGAACTAGTGACCACCGAGGTTCTGTGGGGAGACAGACCCCCAGGCAGCCGAGGATTGGCTGGAGGCAGTGGTACGAGTTTTCAGGTTAGTGAGAACACCAACAGACCTCAAGGTGATCCTCGCAGCGAGCCTACTTCACGCGGCAGCAGGCAGATGGTGGAGCTTGATGCTCCAGGTGCATGATGAGGCATCCCTTCTAAGGACGGACTTTGAGAGCCTCTTTCACTCAGAGTTCTTCCCATTCACCCTCCGTGCGGTGTGCATCCAGGAGCTTCTACAGCTACAGCCGGGCAGCTTGACGGTTTCCCAGTACTCGCCGATATTTACTGATCTCTCGCGCTACTCGACAGACATGGTACGGGACCCATTCTGTCAGGCCCGGACCTTTGAGCCGGGATTGAGGCATGAGATCAGGGCATCACTGATCTCTCCCAGCATTCCGAATAAGGCAGGAGTACTGGAGAGATCCCTTTTGATCGAGAGCTTCCTTGCTGAGCCATCTTCAGCAGCGAGACCTACCGCGGGGCGGCACATAGAAGAGTCTTCTGCAGCAGGCAGTCGATGAATAACTCATGGGTCCAGGAAGACCAGACCCCTAGGCAGATGACCTTAGGACACTGGCTCTGCACTGCGGGGCACACAGCGCAGAGTCAATCTTTCGAGAGGCAGGTAGTGCTACACATGCGGCAAGCAGGGCCACATGGCTCGTGACTGCCCGACCCCCCGTGCCGAGGAGTAGTAGACGGTTGAGGGCCCACCCAGGCAGAGGTAGTGGGTCGACCGTGGAGGTCTGCAGGGAGCAAGTAAACGAGGAAGAGGAGATGGCCAAGCAGCAGGTGGTGGGAGATGCTTTGAGGCTCTACCACCACCACCACCAGGAGGTCCACCCCGACCACAGGGAGCTGGTGGGCAGAGGCAAGCACAGCTCCAGGCAGCAGAGGCCTACAACCACGGCGCGCCCGAGATGATTCAAGGTACTATCTGTGTTTATTCCACCCTTGCAGCAGTTCTTATAGACACAGGAGTGAGTCACTCTTTCATAGCCGCTGCCCCTGTTCGGAGCTTGGAGATTCCGACAGAACCGTTGGCTCGATCCTTACGGTTAGAGACTCCTACGGGAGAAGACTCGATGATTACGCACTGGTTCCGGCAGTGTGAGCTTACTCTTGGAGGCGAGAGCTTCGGCTGGGATCTTCTTGTAGTGGCGTCGAGGCCTTACGACGTCATCTTGGCCATTGATTGGTTATCTACAGTCCATGCACAGATTGACTGTATTAGGCGTAAGGTGCGATGTGTACGCACCGATGGGAACAGGTTCACCTTCACTGGTGAGAAGGGAGCCTTCGCAGCACAGGATGGACTTCCGCAGAGGAGAGGATAGCCCATCACTCATCAGTTGGCTAGCCTCATCCTTGGAGCAGTTGACGTGCGAAGTCCCAGTTTTCCTGCAGTGGTGGATCAGTATGCGGACGTCTTTACCGATGACGTTCAAGGACTACCTCCTCACAAGGAGGTAGACTTTTATATTGATCTGTATCTCAGGAAAGCCCCAATATCCACCCCAGCATATCGGATGGCTCCCGTCGAGCTACAGGAGCTACTGGTACAGTTTGAGGACTTGCAGGGAAAGGGATTCATCCAACCCAGTGTTTCACCCTGGGCTTCCCCGATATTGTTCGCCAAGAAGGCGGACGGGAGCTTGTGACTTTGTGTCGACTATCATCTCCTAAACCAGGTGATAGTGAGGAACAAGTATCCACTACCGAGGATTGATTCGATTAGCTCAAGGGATCACGGTGGTTCTCGAAGATAGACCTCAGGTCAGGCTATCATCAGCTCAGAGTTTGGGACGAGGACGTGCAGAAGACGACCTTCAGATGTTGGTATGGCCACTATGAGTTCTTGGTTATGCCATTAGACGTAACCAATTCCCTAGCGGTGTTCATGGGCCTCATAAACAGGATCTTTCAGCCATACCTCAATCGATTTTTCATGGTCTTCATTGACGACATTTTGATATACTCGACGACTGAGGAGGAGCACGCCTACCACTTGCGGGTTGTACTAGACACACTCCGAGAGAACTAGCATTATGGAAAGATCTTGAAGTGTCAGTTCTGGATATGTTAGGTCCACTTCTTGGTGCACGTCATCTCTGAGGCGGTAGTTGCGGTGGATTATACGAAGATCGAGGCAGTGCTAGCTTGGGAGCCACCCAGGAGCGTGACAGAGGTGTGGAGTTTCTTGCGACTAGCTGGATACTACCGAAGATTTGTTCCAGACTTCTCCAGAGTTGCGGCACCACTCTCAGCTTTTAAGAAGAAGGTTAAACCCTTTGTGTGGTCATACAGATGTCAGGAGATCATCCAGGAGCTGAGATGGAGATTGATCAGCGCCCCTATCTTGAGGCTTCCAGAGGAGGGATTAGGGTACGTAGTCTACTGTGATACATTAGGGACCAGACTCGGATGTGTCCTGATGCAAGAGAGGGCAGTGATCGCCTATGGATCACATCAGTTGAGGCCTCATGAGCAGAACTATGCTACCCATGACTTGGAGTTAGCAGTAGTGGTATTCGCTCTGAAGACATGGCAGCACTACCTGATGGGAGAGCACTTTATAGTATTTTCTGACCATCAGAGTCTCAGGTACATCTTCCCTCAGAAGGACCTGAACCTGAGACAGTGGCGATATCTCGAGTTCCTCCAGTACTATGAATTTGAGATAGTCTATACTCCTGGGAAGGGGAACGTGGTAGTCGATGCTCTCATCACGAGGATGGGCATTCAGCTACATGAGGAGGCGACAGAGCAGCTATCCACTTTGCAGATATCCTTCGTGGATAGAGATGGAGAAGCCTTCCTTCAGTCACTCACAGTCACTCCTACACTACTGTAGCGGGTCAGAGAGGCATAGCGTGGGGACGCTAACTGTGAGACACGGCATGCACAGATATCCTCAGGATAGGAACCTGATGGTTTCTCCTTAGGAGGAGAGCACGACGTCCTTTTCAACGGACATACCTTGGTACCAGTTGCTTTACGGGAGGAGGTTCTAAGAGAGTTGCACACTTCTACTTTAGCGGTACATCCTGGAGTGGTGAAGATGTACCAGGATCTCAGACGACAGCACTGGTGGCCAGGCATGAAGAAGGATGTGGCAGAGTTCGTTTCTCGGTGCCTCACCTGCCAGCAGGTGAAGGCAGAGCATCAGGTACCAGCAGGCTTGGTACAGCCGTTGGAGGTCCCGGAGTGGAAGTGGGACGGGATATCTATGGACTTCGTGACTGTACTTCCACGCACTTCCAGAGGTCACGACCCCATTTGGGTAATTGTTGACCGACTCACCAAGTCGGCTCACTTCTTACCCATCAGAGAGCAGGGCTCAGTGGAGAGCTTGGGACATCTCTACATTCAGGAGATTTTATGGCTTCACGGTGTGCCATCATCTATCGTCTCTGATCGAGATGCTCGATTTACTTCCCTGCTTTGGAAGGGGTTGAATGAGGCGTTCGGGACACAGCTACGTCTGAGAACCGCCTTTCACCCTCAGAAAGATGGTCAGACGGAGAGAACCATACAGACTCTTGAGGACATGCTCCGCGCATGTGTCCTCGAATTTTTTTGCAGCTGGGAGGACCACCTACCCTTGGTGGAGTTCGCGCATAACAACAGCTACCACTCCACCATCGGGATGGAGCCATACGAGGCGTTGTACGGCCGACCATGAAGGTCACTGCTGTGCTAGACAGACCCTGGGGAGTCAGCACTTGTGGGACCGGATATGGTCCAGGCCATGACAGAGAAGTTCCAGATCATCCAGGAGAGGATGAGAACGGCTCAGAGATGGCAGAAGTCCTATGCTGACAGGAGGCGGAGGCCACTAGAGTTCGAGGATGGTGACCACGTCTTCCTGTGGCTCTCACATCGACGTGGATTACTAAGATTTGGCTAAGGCGGCAAGTTGTCTCCACGCTTTATCAGAACATTCCAGGTCCTCAGCAGGATTGGCAAGGTGGATTATCGTCTGGCTTTACCACCTCAGTTGCACCCGGTGCACGATGTTTTCCACGTATCTCAGCTGAGGAGATATGTGCACGACCCAACGCATATGATTGACCATGGGGAGATGTACATTGATGATGGGGCGACTTTTGCGGAGGTCCCAGTGGAGATCGATGATCAACATGAGCGGGTCCTACATAGACGATCGATCCCTCTTTTGCGCATCAGATGGCATCACAAAAACCTCTAGGAGAGCACTTGGGAGCGGGAGGCTTAGATGTGTGCTCAGTACCCACTTTTGTTTCCCTAGTTTATGATGTATCTTTACGGGGACATAAAGCCCTGAGTTCGGAGTGATGTAAAGACCCGTAAAATTCAAGTAAATTTTTTTCTTAATTTTCTTGGGATTTTTACAAGAACGTAGTTTCTGATGGCACCTGATTCCGAGGCCCGGTGTGCCCGGAATCATTTTCCGAAGTTTGTCTCGGGTACGTTCAGCGAATGAACGAGCGGGTTTTTATAACTTTTGAACCGGTGCTCGGAATCGAATTCTAAGGGCACCTATGGAATCACATCGCCTGTAATTTCTTAGAAACACCTTTTCCGGAGTTGCGTTTTCTCGGGTGTGGTTTTTAATTTTGGGGGTTAAGTTAAGGAATAAAAATAAAAGTGGTGTGACATTTTATTTTTATTTTACTTAAGTGGCTTAACCTATGTTAAGAGGATAAGATGGGACCTATAATATCCTACCCACTTGGTAGGATATTTGTGAGGTGGGGCCCGCACAAGCCCCACCGTTTCTTTCCCTCTAAGTAACGCACCCGTGAAAACCTCTTTTTAAATAAATTAAACTCTTGTGTTTAATTAAATATTAAACGCCCCTATTAATTGAACGGTTTAAGAATTGCAATTAATTCAATTAATTTTTGGATTCTTTTTATGAATTCCAAAATGTTGGCATGGGAAATAAAATAAGACCAACTCTTATTTTATTGAAGGGTTGCTTATTGAGAGGATTGGGAGCAAGCTCTAAGGCTTGAAGATCTTCATCATACTTCATTGAAGAACGTGAAGAACGTGAAGAACGCGAAGAACGCATCGTCTCCAACGAAGAACGTCGGCCTCCGACGAACGACGACGAAGAACGCCGAACCCCCGGAGATCGACGACGCGACGCCGTGTACCACAACGCCGATGATTCTCCTTCTGCGAAGCTTCTTCCGTGACGTTCCTTCCCAGTGACAATCTTCGATCAACAAATGATTGAGGTATGGGATTGCGGTTCTTTTAATTCTTTGTGAATTATATCCTCGGCATAAATTCAAATGGTGCATTTAAATCTTTGTGATTTTATACCCATGACGTATGTCTAAAATTTTTGTCGGAAGACTTCTTAAAACCGCTAACACGGTGGGTGCGGACCAACGAACAAGTCCGAACCCATCGCCTCTTCATTCATGGTGAGCGGATTGGCGGGCGATGACAAAGCAGGCTGCATGGGCGATGTAAGGTCCTCGCAGTGAAGGACGGGCCCTGGAAGGGCCTTTGGCGAAGACGACACGCAATTCCGACCACCAGAACTCGTCCGGTGGTCCGCAGAGCATCCCGCTAGTGCCCCGCCAGGAGGAGCCGCCGCGGCTGAAGCCGCGGCAACCGGCCGCGTCCGCTAGAAAGGGCTGCCCCACACGGGGTCGCGGTTTCTCCATGCAGGGGCAGTGCGCCCACAGCTTCGCTCGGCCGTAACGGCCGAGAAAAATCGCTGGCCACCCGGCCAGCGCCAGTCGGGTCGCGCCCAGGCCGGGTTGGGCTGCGCCGGCTGGGCCGGGTCACGCCATCCGGGTGAGACCCAGACCCAGGTTGGTTCGACCCGGTTTGGGCCGACCCAGGGGGGTTGGTTCGGGTTGGTCCGGGCCCGACCCCCCGTTTTCGGACCTCATTCGGTCTTTTACCCATATCTTGGGCTACGGACCTCCGATAGATGCACCGTCAGTGGAGATGTGATACTTGGATCGAGAAGGTCGTTCTGACATATTACACTCATGGTTTCGGAGAACTTTGGGTTCGGCCGGGTTGGTTCATACACGAAACCAACCGGGCCCTCGGAGTGGAAACACTTATAACTTGAGCTCCGGACGTCTGATTGATGTATCGTCGATTTTGTTAGATTCCTCTAAGTGAAAAGGATATTTTGGATTACTTCGCCCGAGGTTTGGACGTAGGTGGAATATGGTCCAGTTGGTTTTGACTTAAAAACCAACCGGGCCCCTGGGACGAAAAAGCCAGTAACTCTCAGACCGGGCGTCCGATTGCCGCGCCACCTGTGACATTGAGTTCCTATTGACGATACGGAACTTTTGGATACATCAAATCTGGACTATGAGTCAGTTGATTTATCAGCCTCTCGGATCGTGGAGCGGACCCTCCCGAACGAGATTTCTGTGTGCGGGAACCCTAGAGCTGGCTGCAACTGCAACGACGACGATGACTGTACAGAGATCCTCAGTGGATTCGATGACGATGACTACAACACTCAGCGATCCTACGTGGATCAGAGCTACCGATCCTATGTGGGTCAGATCCTGTGTGGGTCAGTGCTCAACGGTCATGTGTGGGCTAGTGCCTACAGATCCAGTGTGGGTTCGATCCCGTTTGGGTCTTTGCGGGGGTTAGTTACCTATCGATCTTTTGTGGGTCAGATCCTTTGTGGGTCATTGCGGGGGGTTAGTTACATATCGATCCTTTGTGAGTCATTGCGGGGGTTAGTTACCTATCAATCCTTTGTGGGTAATATCCTTTGTGGATCATTGCGGGGGTTAGTTACCTATCGATCCTTTGTGGGTCAGATCCTTTGTGGGTCATTGCGGGGGTTAGTATCTATCGATCCTTTGTGGGTCAGATGGCTTAGATGAATCAGCGGCTATATCTGATCATCTCTATCGTCATATGAAGAAGTATACCTGTGTGAGCTGAATCATGACTTGAATTCCTATGGGGATTACGTTATGCTTTCTTGTGGGGATTGGGTTGTGGTTTCCTGTGTGGATTGGGTTGTACTTGGGCTCAGAGGTTGAAGCGAACTGGAATTGATGACTTAGGTATATGTATGGGCATATACCTAAGCATTGTCGAATTTTACTTCGGGATTGAATATTTTCATTGGGGATTATCCTTTGTGGATTCTGGGAGACCTTCGGGGGTCTCGGGGTCCCTACTAAGTAGCTTATACTCACCCCTGCACGGGTTATGTCCGCACTACGTTGTGTTGGTTGCAGACGACAGACAGCGCTGATCGTGGTTGAGGCTTGCAGATCAGGACGGTACCTAGAGGTGGGCCACTGGGCGGGACATACTCAGAGCGGAAGTATGGACCCTAGGAGCTGTGGAGGCCATCTGTACTCACCCTTCAGGTGGGATTTCCAGTGGGCGGCTCGATGATGCGGCTTTACTTTTAGTTTCTGTTTTCCCTTTCCAGTTATACTTTACTTTCAGTTTGGGTTTGTATTCTGTCCCACTTACTTTTCTGCACTTACTGTTATACTCAGTTTTTACTTAGTGTTTACTTCTACTGCTTGCTTGCTCTGTGGTGTTTGTTTACTTTACAAAGGCAATGCGTTCTCTTTTTACCGGGATTTACGCCTTGGTGCTAGTCGCCTGCCCCTGGCCTATGGAAGGTGGGCTTGGGGTAGTCACGACACGGGCCCCGAGGACTGGTCGTGACAATTTTCAAGAGTTCTAGGGAGATTTATACACTACACGGCCATAGTAAAATTCATTGTATGAACTAGAATTCCATATTATTAATCATCCACCTCATAAAGAGAGAAAGGGTGAGAAGGATTCCTATATGAGATACAAAAGGATACCTTAATGTTTCTTAGATTCATATTATTAGTTATTTCTAGAGATATGATGATTAAATTATTTATTAATATCATTTTATCTTCATCAAAACCTAATAGTGGTATTAGATCGAGTTGGTGAATTTGGTTTTCCATATATATAATAAATTATTTATTAATGTCATGTTATCATCATGAAAACCTAAGAGTGGTATTAGATCCATCCATGCACAAGTTTTATATAACATGGGATGAAATTAAGAAAATAATTAAAAAACAATGAAGCATTCTATTGGTTTTTTATAAAACTATAAAGAGTTTTAACCTTATCTATTAAGGCTGTGTAAAGGAAATGATTTCATTACACTTATGAAACTGAGATGCATAATGGTATCCAAGACATTACCCTTACGAAGGGTTTTCTATGTAAGGGTCATCACAAATTATTCTTAGACAAAACTATGTTCTCTATATAGGTTGTTATATTTATAAAATATTCACATAATGTTAACTAAGGCCTTACTATTACATAGATGTGTTGCATAAGGGTATCCAGAATGGTACCCATACATGTATGGTCACTAAAGGTAACATGTGGATTACATTTACCTGAAGGGGTTAATGTAACTATAAACACCATTTTCCAAAGGATATATAATGGTATATAAACATTTACCCTCACACGATACCCTTATGTAGATGGTCTATGTAGGGGTAACCTCTTTGTAACATTTATGAAAATGGTTTGTGTATGGAAGTATCCTTCCACAATAGTTCCAAGAATACATGTAATGGCATGATAGAAAGGGCCCTTATGTAGTGTATAATGTGTAAAGATCATACCCTTATGTGATCTGTTTATGTATAGGTAGTTACCATACAGAACACCTATTTTTTAAGTTTATAAATGTAATAATTTACTTATCTTTATAAAATGGATTCCGAATTTCATCGTTTGGGTAGAAATCTTTACACATATACAGGAATACCAATATGTATAAGGGTAACAAATTCTTTTAATGTTTTTTCTAAAAAAATTAATATAAAAATTTATTTTAATTACTTTTAAAAAATTTATACATCACTATTCAAGTTATTTCGGTAAATTTTAATTTCTAAAACGTCTCTACATTAATTAATTATAATTTTTTTAAAATTAATTAAATATATATTATTCAATTTATTCCGAAAATATTAAATGATTATATCTAAAATACAATTTAATAAATTATATGTCATAAATTAGGACCCATAAATAGAAGTTTTTATTTTTAAAACACAAAAATAATTTACAAAGGTATTTTAATTATTAAAAGGGAAAAATAAAAAAAATACATTTAAATTATGAATTGTTCAGAATTATTTATTTCTAATTTCTCAAAATAAATAGGGTGGCCTAATTTGGATATTATTTAAGCCACATCAAAAGTGTTTTGATGATTACTGTCATAAACATTTAAATAATGATTAATTATATGATATTTTGATTATGTAAAATGTTTACAAAATATAAATTTAATTAAAAGTAGTTTATAATTCATAAAAATATGATTTTCTAAAAATTAAAATTCCATATTATGTTAAATAGGAAAGTTTTCATATTATATTGAATACAAATGATACAGTAAAAATTATGTAATGTCTATAATATTAAATTAAAAATTTATATATGGTTTTATAATTATATTTTATAGATTATTTATTCATAAGTATTTATCTCATGTTTAAATATTTTCATTTTTATTTTTTAAAATATAATTCCCTATTTTATTCAATGTTATAAATTTCATATATTATGAATTTTTTCATGTGAAAATTTATATGATAACATTATTCTTAGATAAAAACATTCATTACTTGCTAGAAATTTCTATTAAAAATTTAGTATTTTATCAACCTCAACCATAGTTTGTGATTGACATTAATAGATTGAATTTAGTTGTTGAATTTATTTTTTAAATATTTTTTGTTAGAGTTATGATGAATTGGAATATATCTTGACTTAATTATCTCTATGTAGAGGGACTTTGGGTTGTACTACCTATATATTAGGAATATTATTTATTATTTAGGCTGGTCAATTGGGTTGATTATTTATCACTACTAACTTATTCATGTTGATATTTTCAATGACACATAACTTTTTACCTTTAATTTAAGTGTTTGTTTACCTTATATATAAATATACGATGCATCTAGATATTTATGAATTTTTTTGAATTCTATTTTTGGGTAAGTAACACAAACATATGGGTTTTGTAAATAGTTTCACATGAATATGGTTTTAACATAGTAAGAGGGAATAGTGATCCAAAATAAATTACTTGAACCATATATATATATAATGAATTAAAATGAAATTAGATGGTGATATTTAAATCCCTTTAAAACACTAAGAATGAGATTCCTTCCAAATTAACACTTTTCAATACCTCATTCATTTCACTGGGTAGGTGATGTTAAATCTGGGTTCCCCTAAATTTCCTTGAGTATGGAAAGAAAGGATAGGTGACATTAGAACATCATTTGGAAGGTCATGATAAATATGGTTCCCCATAGATTATCCATTATTATCCTATTTATGGAACTTGTATTTGGTTACACTATCCAAGATACCCTAATAAGATAATGTTACATGAATAATAGAGTTGAATTTGTCCTTATGATAAATTAGAAAAAGTCTTATTTAATCAAATATCTAAGAGTCACAACTATTATTATTATAGGTATTCCCTACCAATATAGAAAATTAATGAGGGAAATTATATGGAGTCCCAAAGATGAATGATATATTTATCTATCCCTCTAATAGATATGGTGGATTTTGAAAAGGGGTTCATAATTTTAGTGGGATACCATTTAATAAAAATTCTTTTTAAATTTTTTATATAACATGATAATAATATGATAAAAGTTTATTTTTTAGAAAAGGTAATCATCCTTGAGTTTAACCATAATATCAATCTGTGAAAAATAAAATATTAATGGTTCTAACTTCCTCGATATGTATAAGAATTTCATAATGTTTCTCAAATAAGAATGCATGTTCTATGTGTTTAAATAACCAATTCTTATTAAACCAACTAATGAATCAATTAAAAAATATTTGGATAACTATGAAAAACATCAAAGGGTATCACAGAATGTCTTTTCAATCATACTTATTTCAATGGATTCAAAATTTAAAAAGAAACTTGTGAATCTTAATTCCTTTAAAATGATGAATAATAGGAAATGCCTCTGTCAAGATAATGAAAGAAGTGAATGATAAGAAATGTTTAAATCTGTTTTTATTGAAAGATCGAAGAAGGAAACATAGAATCAACTCATTTACTCAATATGATTGGATACTTCAATTCTCTCGAGAGGATATTATCACCTATAAAGAATGAATTGGTCACAAATTTCATTATTTGTCTATTTCAGGAAATGTTCTGATAGTGTTCTTTGTGAAGTAAATACATGTGAACTCAAATAACCTTCACCAAATCTTTTCAATATGGGGATTATTTATGAAGAATACATTGGTGGTCAATGTTTAAGTACCATTTTTATGGTACAAAATGATATGGTTAAAATTACTTGCCAAAAATTGAAGAAACGATGTCATCGAAAGTGCAAAGTGCCTGCTAAAATTGAAAAGAAAAGGGAACAAAAAAGAATTTCATTTTGGAGAATATATACATTTGAAAATAAGTTTTGTATATTTCTGAAAGGGTTAAAATATTCCACATGGGGTGTCAACTTCCGGTATGAATTTTATACAGTTCCTTTCATATATCATTTAAGATATGAATTGTATATTTTACTGGTTTATTAAATATACCATACAATCGAAATAGAATAAAAAATGAAATGAATGATTAAGCTTGATGTTAATGTCCAGGTGATATAGTAAAGGTTTTTCTGTATTAGATACTTGGATACTATATGATCACTTGAATATTTAATAATATGTGTATTTTATCATTATTTTCTTGAGAACATATTAAAATGAATGGTTGTTTTGAGAGAGATATAAATACACATAATAATCTTTTTTTAATACTATTGAATTATTTAATATGAGAGTTAAAAACGGTATGTTTCAGTTAGAAAATTTATCATATCATCATCTATAGAAATGTTCCAAAAATATTATTGAAATAAAACAATTTTTACCTAATATTACCAAAGTGCTGGGATATAATTATGAACTATTAATATGATGTCTGGGCTCTATAGTACTGTATATATTATTTTAATAGGTAAAATATTCATAATAGAAGAAGAAAAGATATTTTAAAAGTTTAATATTGTTCCTTCATGATGAAAATTGATCTTATTGAGATCATGGTTTATTGGAAATGAAGAGTAATAATTCAATATGACTGGATTATTAAAGATATACCTAATGGATTTTTTGTAACTATATTGAATTTCAATATTTGGTATGGAAGATATAGAATTTAATTCATCAGTTTTTAAGGGAATATGATACCAAAAGGATATTTCACAAAGTGGTGTAAATATACAGGAATTTTACGATAATGTAAGAATTTATCAATCATGGAGATTATATTTATGATATATATACAATACCTACTACATCAAAGATTTTAATGTAAAGGATTTTATAATGTTCCAATGAAATTAAGTAAACTATGTGCATATTCACCTCAATTCTTTTAAGTGAAATGATATAGAGTTAAATTAAAAATCATTTTTTGTGAAAATGTATGAGTTGAATAATCTTATAGACATGGTTTATAATTCATAAATATCAATAATATTTTTTAGAAGAAGACATATATAAATGATATTTTTCCTGGATAAAATGCATATCCATGTATTTGTTAATTTTTATGGGAATGTGTTCCCACCACTCATCAGATGTTTACTTTAAAAAATAGTTATTATCAAATAGTAATGTTCTAAAAAAATTTAATGCTATATATGATATAAATAATAAGTTAATTAAGTATTCATTCCGAATAAAAATTAATGTTATTTCTTGAAAAAATAGTGGTTTATATATTATAAATATATTACAAAGATAATAAAATGTATAAGAGTCTTGTTAAAGTATATTTTTAGTTAAATAAGATAAAATATAATAAATAAAGGATTAAAACAATCTTATGTTAATGTGTTTTTCACATTCTCCTAAAAACAGAATAGGATGACTAGTAAATAATAGTGTAAATAATTACAATATTTTAAGGAAAATATATGATGGAATACAGTTGAAAAGATGATGATGATGAACTTAATTATGATTAAAATAAAAATATAAATAGTTCTAAGTAGAAAAAATATATTTAAATTATAACATTTTATGTTGTGGAGTTATGAATTTGAATATATTCAAATGTTGAAAAGTTTGGAATATGATTCATAAGTCTCAACTTTATTCAAACTAGATAACATGATAGATTTTTATCATTAAAGAGTTTAATAGTGGGTTTTTTCATATGGCTACATAGACGTTTTACATGTATTACAATTTTTGTAATGTGTTAATAAAACAAAAAATGTGTAGCCAAAATAAGGTTGATATGATAGTTTTTCATATATGATATGATATATCAGTTTTTATATTGGGGTTTTTAAATATTCATAATAAGGTTAATAATATAATAATGTATCATATTAAAATAAAATTCAATAATATCATTCTTTATCATTATATATATGAATGTATAAATAGATATAAATTTCATGAAATTAAATGATAATTGACCTTTTTATGTATGAATTTGAGTTTATCCCTAACCTAAGTTCATCATGGAGTATTTTAGGTTATAATGAGATTTTTAGGATAGAATGAGTATCATTAATGTATAGAGAGATGGAATATGCTCATGTGTTATAAGGTAAAGTATAAAATACATTTTGTGAACTGGATGACCTACTAATTATACAACCTGAAGTGTTATAAATAGGTTTATTTGGTATATTAAGGGGGCATGGGTCATGGAGTATTTTTCACTACCTAAGGATAATGAGATACTGAGAATGATAACCTTCATACCTTCATATCCTACTTACATAAGTCAACATATTTACTTCACTAATATGAGAGTGGTTTGGTATATAGTCGATCATGTTGTCTATTAGAGATTAAACAATATTGGATTTATTCTCTTTAATGGTGAATATGAAATTGAGAACCTTGATTGAGATAATTTTTGGAAGTGTGCAGACACACTGTGATATTATATGCCTATTTTAATATGGTAAATATGAAGGGATTATGAATATGGATTAATAAAATGAGATATAATCATTGATCATATCAGTATACATTCAGAGGCTTGCGAAAAGATTACTTAGCTATATGGTACTAACAAGATCTATGTCTCATGGTAACTATATATATTTGACAAAGGTAAAATATGAGAGTGAAAGTTTCCATATAATGAAAATAAGTGTAAATAGGTATAAAGAACCATGTGAGAGATGGAGATCATGTTATATCCCTTTATAACTTGGGTTGGTTTGATTATTTTCTACATAATATTCATTACTCACTTGTATGGATCCATAAATACATATTTTTTCAATTATATAAGGAACCATGGGGTCACACTTTCTGGTTGGCTGAATGGGGATTGAGTATGACTCTGAGAGCTACTCTATAATTATTTTAGGGTTATTCCAAGATTTGTTTTGTATTGGTTTCCACATGTTATTTTATATGATGTGATACAAGTTTAATTTGATTATAGATTCCCAAAATTATTTAGAAGATATCCAAAAGAAGTTTTGGATATGGTTTCAAAATTTGTTGAATATGATACAGAATAAGGTGAAATGGAAAAAAAATCGTATAGGCATTACTATGGGTAGGATATTGAAAGAGAAATATTTCCTAAATGATGAAATATATATTGGATTACATGAAATTTGTGATTTTAATGCATAATGGGGTGTATATATATTTATATATTAATACATATGTAGGTTTTATTGGTTGGAAAACCAATCAATCCTCTACTATGGATATAATTAATAGAGATTGTTCCATAAGTTGAAACGAATGAGAGTAAAATGAATTGATGAATTTGATTAACTGATTTTACATTTAATTAATTCATGCATTTTAAACACATGAATCAATTCTTGAACTATCAGGTAGATACCTCAAGGGCTTTATAAATCCTGCTTCCATATGATGGTGAGTGTGTATGACTATCACAAGAAAAGAAAAATATACCTATTTTAAAAAAGAGTTCTTCTTCTCCAAACATTTCATTGTGATGTGATACCACACCTTGATAGAGAAATAAACTATCTCATGTGTTTATAAATTCATATTGGATTGGGGATATACTAATGTGGTATTAATCAATTTCCAAATTAGTAATATTTATCAAAAATATTTGAATGTGTTGCAACACCTTCTTCAATATATGATGTATAGTTCATTTATATTCTTTGAGTATGTTTTACACATATTTTTCATTTTTTTGTATACAAATCATTGGATATGGGTTTAATCATTTATTCTCAATTCTAAAAATGTTTTTAATCTCTCTAAACACATAATATAAAATCTCATAAATAATTTAATATTAATAGATTATTTACAGCATCATTCAATGAGATAAAAAACTGATTCAGATTGAATAATGAGATTCGATCTATTTTTAATATGGGATTAAAGGTCGTTGGATGAATAAATACAATTTTTTGTGGAAGAATCAATATGAGGCTTCCGATTTTGGTATTTTCATCATGGTATTTAATATTTTCAGTACACTTCTGTATAATTAAAGACAATATGAAAATTCATATATTTTTATTCAAATATTGCAATGAAGAATGTTCAAAATCATTATAATAATTATATTTAATTATACAATTATGAAATAAAGGGTGGTCCATAGGTCATCAAATAAAATCAAATAACTTTATATTTTCAGATTGAATGATTCTAGTCAATTCATTTTTTTATGTTGCGTAATACCAAGAACATGTACCTCAATGTCTAGTTCTAGTCATATGGATAAATTATTTCATTTTTTGAATGAATGTTTTTATATTATTTCATAAATAAAAAAATTCCTAGATGTTATTGTATAAAAAATACCAAATATTTATAAACAATAATTATTTTAAGAATAAAATAGTCATACCATGTCCGAAAAAGATAATTATTTTTCAAGTAAAACTAATGAAAATTTTCAATTATTTACCCAATTGAATGTTTATGCTTTTTGGAGATAACTCTTAGTTATTTGGAAAATAAACTTTTTATGTCTTTGAAAAATAAATATTTAGAAATAATGTTATTCTATAATGAATCAAGGAATAATTTATCAAGACCATGTGAAAAATCAATAATTATGCTATAGGTAAGTTTATATAGATCATGGTGTTACATGAAGTGATTTTAGGGATTTTTCTTAGGGAAATGAATACACTATGTAAAATGGAAAAAGATCATCCTGGTGGGATAGTTCCAAAAATATATTAACCAATAATTCATTTTTAATTTAAATATAGAGAGGATATAATAATAAATTCGCATTACCTTATACACATAAAAAACATGGTAGTTGTATTAAGATGATTGATGAAGAGTCATATATGTATTAAAAATATTCTCTAATTCAATTCAAGAAAGGATCCACTAAATTAGTGTAACAACAAACAATATAAATAATGTGAGATTAATAGATATCATATTTTCCATTATATTAAAAGAATCAATAATTCCATAGATTTATGTGTTTGACAAGAACAATTTATTAAAACTATATTTAGCTATTAATGTATATAATGTAAAAAAATAAGTGCATCTCGGTTAATTATCCTAAAACTACTCAGGATGTTAATATCCTAAATATGGAAAGGTGTTATTCAATTATTACTATATTATCATAAGAGGGATGTACTTTTTTTGATATAGTGAGATATGACTTGGATTATATGAGGTTAGGTATTTTCTTGTGAATGAGTTGGCATATAAACAAAACAACAGAAAACATTTTGGGATGTGTTGTTCCAAAATATACCTATTATATGGTAATTTTAAAACCAAATATGTGGTATTATATTCACCAATTTAGGATATATATTATTCAATAAATAATGATTAATCTGATAATGAGTAATAAATTGAAACATATTGAGATTGATAAGATCATATGAAATCAGTAATAGATTCCTTGTAGAAAATCCAGTTTCTGGTAGTTTCATTGTTTTTTCTAAATATGTTGGTGTGTATTCAAGAACAATCTAGACATGGATGACATGAGCTAGTACCAATAATTATTGGTTGATCCCTAAATTTTTTCTATGGATGTGAAGATATATTGCATATAGAAATGTAATACTATTATCAATCATCCATTATAATTCTATTTGTCATAGAAACCATATATTATAATTAAATTTTATAATTGAATATCAAGACCATATTACTTTATTGGGGCCCTAAAAAAGTTTTCTATATTTTTTACTAGTTGGGTTAATGAAACCATAGAATACTAATAAGATATGAAAGTTATAGAGATAAATTTTTGGTTTGAAGAAAGTATTATAATAATAGAATTTTTTATTAATGAATTAAGGAGACAGTTTTATTTTATTAAAATAAATTGTTCCATGTGATTTTAAGTGGTTTGGGAGAGTAATGTATTTTTTTAGGAAAAATATGTGGCTAACATTTGGAAAATAGATTTAAATTCTTATAGTTGGAAAATACTAATGAAAATATATTTCTTCATGTATTAATTAAAGTATTAGAATAAGTTATAATGATCAATATCTATACACATAGATCAATGTGGTTGGTTTGATGTTGTCATAGTTCATATATTGATAATGTATTGAAAAATTCCAGATGGAACAACTGAATACTGAATTTTATATTATGTTATATGGTATAAAAACACTCCATGTTGATGTGATAAGCCATAAGAGAATATTATTCTAATTAATGGAACATATGCCTAATAAAATATTGGAATATATCTCATTTTCCATAATATGGACTATGGTTTCATTTTTCTTATGTAAAATGCATAGATGAATAAGATAAAAATGAACTGGGGAAATGAATATCCTTGTTCTTATTACTATACAAGATTACATGAGAATGTAAAATGGATGAGTAACTAGTATTCGGAGTAGTGGGAATACTAGTTTTTGTTGGAATATAATACTTTTCCTCTTTGAGGTCAATTTGATCTAGTATCATAGTGACGATAAGGTAATATAAAAGGCAAACTTATGACAAATATTTTTTCAATATCAAAATAGAATGCATACATTATGGTTTCTCACACATTATAATAAGAAGTTTATAAATTATCTTTATTGATTTGGAGTTCTGAAAAATAGTTAAGGATTATTATAGGATAATCCTAAAACATTGGTATTAAATAATATTTAGTGTTAATTTTAAAGGATAAAGGTCTGCAAATGATGATATCAATTATGGATAGATTTTCTCAAAGGAATAAAGTTGAAATTCGAATGAAAAATAAAAAGTAACATGGCATACCCATCAATTGTAGCCATACATTAGAAGAAGAATCTTATTCATCTGAGATCAAACTAGTTATCAAGAAATCTGCACTAGTTCAAGTGGGAGTCTACTAGAGTTAGTTCCCTATATCCAACTGACTCTTTAAATTCAATTTAAAAAATACTCAATGACATAAATATTATTTAATATCATATCACACAATGAGTAATGAATAATTATTTATTTAGTAATGGGAATATTAAAATAAATATTTAATTTCCCATTTATGATTACAAAATTTATATATTTGTTGATTTAAAAATATATAACAACATTTACTCATTAAAAAAATATTTATAATTAAATTTTAGATGAATTATGAGGAGTACTTGCAGGTTGAGTTAGGGTTTTGATAGAAATGAAATATATGTCCACTATTTAGCTCATTTCAAAAAATATAATATTAATAATATTATCATTTGACATGGGAAAATTATATATAACAAAAATAATATTTTAATATGGTACTTAAAGAAATTAATAAATATTTAACCTTCACTATAAAATCAATTTTATATCATATTATAGGGTTATGATAATTATTATGAACAACAGATTATCAAAAGAGAATTTTATCAAGAGTGATGAGAACTTTCTAAAGGAAACTCTCAAGAATGAGAGATAATATGTATCATCAAATTATTAATTAAACAATAGAATAATTCTTTCAATAATTAAATACTTCTTATTGAGATCAATAAAGGACGATGTAAGGAATTTTGTTTCTCTACACTAACACTCAAAATACCAATGAAGTTTTTTTGATATTTTTGGAGAACATATGGATACCAGATGAGGAATTATACTTCGGACTATTCATCACAACGGTGATGTGATAATGGATAGTTAATTTATCATTATTGATTAAAAATTATTAGGATTCATTATGTCTTATTATTTATTAATAATAAATTTAAAATGAAAAATAATCTATATTAGTTGTCTAGAGTTTCTTTGTTAGTTTTTGAATATTTGTTTTATAGTAAATTGATTAAAAACATTACTACATGCAGGGTCAACCACTTTCATTACGCCAAAAAACCTTCACCTAATAATCAAGGTAAGGGATACTTTCTTCTCCCTCTCAAACACATATTTTAATTCTTTTATAAAAACCCTTTTAATTCCACTATACTATTAAATTTTTTTATATACACTTCAGTAATATCCATTTCATATACCTTAAATATTATTATCCAATGTTAATTTATTATACTCTGTTCATATGCGCTTCCATATACTATACTAATCTAAGTTTATTCAAGAATAACAGTTTTTTATAATCCCAATAAATTCATATATTATTGGTATTTTAAATAATAAGTCTCTGAGAGTTTGACACTATCTATTTCAGGCTAAGATATATCTATTTCTTTAGTTATAGAGACATGATTGGAAGTACTCCATATATTGGAAGATGTGATCCTTCAATATCGACATCATTTGTATTGAGTGTTTTTTCTTGAATGTTTTTGTATCACTAATGTTTTGAAAATAGATTCTTTTTTTGGGACTTATCAATCATTAACTTGGTATCATTATAGAAACCCTAGAAAACATTTATCCTCCCAAAGTGATATGTTAAATTTCAGCATGTATAAATATTTGATATAATCTATTAAAATATTTTTGATTCATTACACCATTTTTATCATAAATCCTACACCATTAATATCATATACTTCATAATTATTATTAAATAGTATATATAATGACATCCATACTATTTTATTTAATTTTTATATTATTTATTTTTTAATAGATTTCTTGATTCCATATGGAAAGACGTTGTAAGCTAATCCCCTTTGTATATTATTTCTAGTATTTTGTTTATTGTTCTATGCGTCAAATAACACTAAGTATTAGGTATGGAATTTTTATTCAGTAATGGAATGAATTGGATGAAAAATATGAGAGGTGGGGGATAAAATTATATTACACCATAATGCAATGGTAGCTTACATGAGAAAAATAAAATATTTTTTATTGTGTTTGCTTACCCTTTATGTATGATGTGTTGGAAAAGGCCACATCCACATGTTTATGATGTTTGATATTATATATTACCACTATTATGTAATAAAATAAAGATACTATCAATGATTATTTATTCATTATGTTATTCTTATATATTCTTTATTAATATATACACATTATTCATTTAGGCCACAATAGTTATTATCTGATTATAATGTATATATATTCTTTGATATATTATCTTATACTGAGATGTTTTCCTATTGCATTCTTAGGTTTCTTAATAAACCCATATAATAAAAGAATAATACTATATATCATAATGAATAATTATGTATTGTATAATCATATTATATTTTCCTCTAAGTGTTTTTTATATAAATACAATTCTTATGTATATAATTTGTTCCTTAAGCACCACTAAATCCTATATCAATTACATGTCAACTTACGTATCATGCTTCCATGTAATAAATATCCGCCATATATAGGTGTATAGAATTGGGATGGTTATAGTTTTTATTATAAAAACATTAATAAAAAACCTCAAAAACTCTATTTATAGTAATCTTAGCTAATAGTATTTATGTTAATACTTCTGAAAATTCTTGAAAATTTTATAAAATTGATTCAAAACATGTTGTGTATTTATATTAAATTATTTTTATACCATAATATTTGAATTATATAATATGATTTATAGTTAATATTTTCACCAAATAAGGAACTAAAATATAACATTATTTTGAAAATGGGTCTTAATGAACAAAATAGTAACCATCTAAACAATTGAGATCAATTTATAGATTTTCTTAATTAACAAGTTAATTAACATACTATTGGAGTTATAAATAATATTAATTAATTGGACAAGGCTATTAAAAACAACTACTATCATATATAAAAACATTTTTTACCCTAAATATAGTTCAACTATAATGGATTTCTTATTGGGGAAATGACCTCTATCCATTTACAGGACCACTAATCCTTTGGTTGCTATGAAATGGATTGAACATTTGAAAAATATTTTCACTAATTTAAGAAGAATGTAATCAAATAATTTTTTAAGGAAGAGACATTGAATAAGGGTAGATACCAAAAAACTATGGTAGTTAATTCAAAACACTAAGGAAGAGGATGAAATATAAAACATGAATCATCGGTCTTTCAAATAAATATTTTTAGTTAATTTTTTATGTTGAGACAAATGATCTAATAGGAAAAAAATCAATTTTTGAAAAAATACAAGAAAATTATTAAGTATAAATATAAATTCAAAAGAGTTGAGAGGAATTTTTTTAACTACATAAATAACATTAATTTTAAATGAATTGATTATTTGAAAGATGAAGGAAAACTCTTTAGAGGGATTTAGTTTCTCAATCATTTTTTATATATTATGAGATTCTGAAAAGTTTTATCAATATAAAAAATTAATTTTTTTACTTAAAACATCACCAAAGATAGGTGAAAAAGAATAAAATTATGGAACACGATATGAAAATATCCTTGAGAAAATATAATAAAGGAATAATGGACTTTCACACAAGTAGAAATTATATAAAAATCCCCCTTAATCATTTCTTAAGGGTATATCTATTTTTTATAAATCTAGTTATGTTGGAAATCGTTATCATGAATGATATAAAAAGTGAGAAGTATCTAATGTAAAATATTTCAAATGTATGAATATAAGGTTCTATTAAAATAGATGCCCCGTCTTTTAAGGGAGTCTACCGTAGAAATGGTTAAGAGATCAAGGTTAGGAATTTATTTCATCCATTGTAAAAATTTATGTTTAAAAAAAAGAATTGAGGAACTAACTAATAGATTATAGAATCTATTATCAGGTGAAACATTGAATTTGAATTTAATTTCAATAAAAATTATTAGAATATTGAAATTATAATTTATGGTTGGTCGATAATTGAAAATATAATTTTCATATAAATGAATAATTTTTTCATATTCATTAGTAAGGACAAACTACCACATTATAAATATTAATTTCATTATATAGTGGAATATTTGTCTTATTTTTAATTTGATTATGAAATTTATTATTTTTATATGGGAATTGTTTTTATGAATAATTTAAAGAACCATCCAATAAAAGATCATATCTGGGATATCATTCATGTGTATGTAAAAAAATAGAAAACTATACAGGAGTATCTAGGTAGGAGGATAAAATATATTCTCATTATAAAATATTATATCATGGTATTTCATGGTATGTTTCATGGATGATCTCAATATAAAGAAGAAAAATTTTATGTTCATAAAAATTATAATGAAAAAACCTTATCCAAGGAACCATACTGCATGGATCCAAAATAATTATTAGGAAAAAAGAAACGAAACCAATTTTTATAAGGTTACCCTTTGAGAGTATTTCACCTATGGGAGTTCCAATATTATTTTTTGGGAATAAAGGTTGCCTATTGAGGTTGTGCATTAATTAAATATATATCCATAAATCATTCATAAATCATTTCCTTGTATTATTTAAATAACATTAAGAGGCTGAAAATATATGAATATTTTATCTTAGTTTAGGGAACTATTAGTTAAATATTATGAAATAGGAAAAACCAATGAAAACATATAGTATAAGGTATATCCAATATAAATTATCAATATTTCAGTGTATAGTTAACTGACCCTTCTTAAGAAAAATTAAAGATAATTAATATAGATTTCAAAAAGAAAATAGTTAAATTTTGATGTAATATTTGTCAATGAATTTTTAATATACTTAAGAGGTATGTGGAAAATTAAAATCATTTACAAATATATCTGTAAACACTAAGAAAAAATGAGAAATATGGAAATTTTTAGAATAATAAATTTTAGTTTCAAGATATTCATTTCGTTAGATATATTTTCACTAAAAACATTTTATAAATTTTTATCCCTGGAATAAAAATATTTTCAATGAATTGAAAACACTATGAATATTACTAACTTACATCATTTCCTTTGATTATTAGGTTACTACTGATGCTTTCTTAAAACTAATTCTTGATTACCTAATACATTAACCAAGTAAACATGTTGTAAAACACCTTATAGATGGTTTCAAACATAAAATAGTAATATATAATTATATGTAATGTAGTAAGGGTGTTGACCATAGTTTTTCACTCTATGATCCCTGTAAATAACTCAATACCTTCAAATTTTATTTATTTATTTTTGTTTTTTATTATTTATGTTTCAAAAAAAGAAAATGTGGGAGTTTTTAAGAGAAAAAGGAAAATAAACATAAATTAATATCAATTGAAATTAAAATACCCAAGATATGATTAAAGGATTTAATTAAATGGTAGATTTTATGTGTCCTTCATAGAACACTTTTGCATTATATTTATTCATTGATTAACTCATTACCATTTACAAAACAACTTCATGAAATTAAATTTTATGACCTAGTGCACCTTGGAGATCAAGATGGTACAATAAATATCATGTCCACCATCGAGACAAGTTAATGATAAACCAAAATATTCATCATTCCATCACCTAAACACTGAACTCCATAATATATTGTTCATTATTCAACACCCCAATCCTACAATATATTGATGCATCACATATAAGGGAGAGTGATAAATGATTTTATATAATGATAAATGAGACGGATGATATGTGCAAGAGGTGATATCCACTATAAAAAATTCTATGAATATTCAAGATCATACAATGAAATGAAAAAAAAATCAAAAATTAGAGGTCAAGGTAAGGGAATCTTTTTCCTCCACCAAAGTCAACCATCGAGTCAGTATTCCATGATCATAGATTGTGATAGGCGAAGAAAAGGGTAGAAAAAAATTATATAAAAGTCAAAATAAAATAAAAATATATTAGGAAGAAATCAAATAATTGGGAACCCATACAATGGATACTTGGGTCCTATTTTAAAGACAATAATGGAGGTCCTTGACCATATTTTCTTGGTCATTTGTGATTCATGCGTATGGTGTATGTTTAATGATGATTTTATGGGGTATTATTAAAGAATAATATTCCATAGCCTTGGATAATTTATATGTTATTACCCAATCATTACTTTAATCGTGATATTATTTTTCCTCAAATACATGGAATTTTTAATCTATACCCAAGCATTTAATGATTTAAAATGTTATATTGAAGGAATATTTTCTCTATGGTAAAACCTCACGCATGTAGTACACATATTCATTCCAAAATAACCCATATAATCTAGTTCTCTTTTTAATTATTATTTTGTGTACTGGAATTTTCTTGAGGGTGTAATTAGAGTGCAAGGAATCCTTAAGGATTTATAATATATAACATTTTCAATGGATGGTCATTTCTATTGTATAACCTTGAATGGAATTATAGATGTTCATATGAATTTATATATCCAATTGAGATCTTGTATGCATATAATTGTGCAAAATAATTTATCAAAAAAATTTCCCCAAAAAATAATACTCCAACTAGAACATAACAATTTACCCACTATAGAGAACATTAACCATAGCGAAACACTAATATGTTATAATATCATGTTGAATAATTAATGTGTAATTGGATAAGGTGTTTATAGGGATTATATGTACACATAGATATCTCCCGAAGCCCCATTATAGAAGAAATGAAACATATATTACCCCCTACTCATAACACTATGAAATTATCCAATATATAAAAAAATTCACATTACACTTTTATCCCTCATGCCAGATCTGAAACTTTTATAACATTGAACATTTCTAGCTTATGTCGTTGAGCACTGGTGTGATTCCAACACCTCGTTAGTTTTTCAAACACAAAAACATCATTTAAAAGAACATATATCATTATTTAAAATTAAAATCAAAGATACATTAATTAAATCAATTCTTTTAGATAATTTAATATTAATATTAAACATAACATAAATTAAAAAATATTATTTTTTATAAAATCGGTGACATAAATTGGTCACCCAATTAATTCCACATTTTTTAGAATGAATAATAAATTTCAATAAAAGCATGAGGATTATAGTGTTATCATCAATAAGGGCTTGAGGGATGTACATATTGATGTTTACAAGAGAAAAATACCAAAAGAATGAGTTTCATTAAATATGTCCCAAACATTTTGTCATCAAACTATCTTATCTATAAAGGAAATTTCTATCCATTGAGGGAACCACAATAAAAAAAGTCACTAACACCCAAACATTTTAGAAAATTTGATCCCTAATAGAGTGAGTCACAAACCTTTGTCATAGGTCGAAGAACTGGATAATCACTAAGAGATAAAACTGCCAGCCAAGGCACCACTTTATCCAATGATCAACAGTGAAGCATCAATTGAACATTCTCATAATCAACTATTGTCTCATCCAAGTAGGTATGAGAACTAAATCAACCAGAATCGGGCTTAAAATAAAATTTGATCAATAATTAACCAAAACAATTTTAAAATCCATCTCTCAAATTTATACAATCCCGAAAAAGTATCCTTAACAGGGTTAGATTATGAAATCAATGGAGAAGTGAACAATAGAGTAAGTTCAAGTAGAAGTAGGCGTAAAAAAATCAGGATCTACTAATTTATCACTATACTTATAGAAAGGGAAAATTTCTTGTTCATCTGTCCAAGATACCACTGCTTCCATGATATCCTCCTAACATTTGTGAAGGAGCAGATATATGAAACTGAAACCCCATTGAGAAGGTAGCCACGCTCACGTGAAGCAACCTTGAGAGAAAAAAATCGATAAATAAGGACTCCAAGTCAAGAGATCAACCACATGAAACCTTATATTTGACCAAACTATAGAGTTAACCAATTTCCAAACAAGAGACAAGGACCAACAAGAATCCTTAGAGATACATAAAATAGAGGCAGCCATGAAAAGTAAATGATGTTCGATTTTCTAGTATACTTCAGAAATTAACATAAAAGGGAAATGAAATAACAAACAGAAAACTAAAGTCAAAATGAACCCAGTTTCATCACAAAGTGGATTCATTTCGAAGGAATAACTTTGAAGTAGAGTTTTGAATTTTTCTTAAACACTTCCCCTACTTTGATAAACATAATCTATGTTGTGATGATATTTATCAATGAGAACATTTTAATACCACAGAAATTATAGTTAAACCATATTTTAATCTTGTATGATTATATTCACAACACTACTTACAAATAGGATATCCAATATGGTCAATATCCATCACCAGATTACCCAATGAAACAGAGGGTTATAACAGTCCCATGTGTCTTTAGTTTATTATAGAACAACTCATCCTTGATTAATAATGGGACCTTCTATAATTATTTTATAATGGGACCACCCTTCCCTGATGTATAATGGAACCACCTATAATTATGAATAGTTTCCAAGAACCATATCATTAATATGCTCATAGAACATTGATTTCATCGAAAACACAATGAAAAATACTTCATTCTTTTTAGAACACGATTAACTCATGGAAAATAAATGTGTTACATAACAATAATATTGAAACATGGATAACCCATGGAAAACAAATTCATTCCAAAAAAATACCTCTGTAACATGATTAACACGTGTAAAAGAAACGGGTTCCATGCCAATATCAATGTAACAATACTAACCCGAGGGAAAGAAATGGGTTCCATAATAATATCTTCGAAACATTATTAACCCTCAGGAAAGAAACAGGTTCCATAAAAATCACATTCAAACATGATTAACCCATAGACAAGAAACAAGTTCTATTTAATTATCTTAGAAACAATATTAACCAATATGAATCAAATAGGTTCTGTAACAATCTATTTGAAAATTTATGAACTTGTGGGAAAGAAAGGGGTTGCACGAAAATATATTTGAAACATGATTAAACTATGGGAAAGAAATGGAATCTATAAAAATCACTTTTAATTAATAATGATCCATCAAGAGAAATAATTAAGAAAATATAATTACAAAATATCCCCATTGGAGAACAATAAACAACAATGTTTGTTGATGTTGATGAATGATAATAATATTAAAATATCATTATAATATTTTTAGGGAAATAAATTTATCATTTTGAGAATCATTTTTAAAAAATTCCCAAAATAATTAAAACATATTTCTCAAAAAAAATCCTTTGTATAATATAATGGTTGGTTCAATTTAAATAATTTTCATGATGGAGGGAAAATATATTCATGTTTTAAATGATAAAAATAAACATTATTTTCAAAATTATTTAAATAAGGTTGTAAAAAGTGACTTATTTTGAAAATGATAAAAAGTTACATTAATTTTTTTTAAAAAAATTAAATATAATTTGTAATATATTTAATAATTCGTTCATTTTTAAACAAAAATTGTCTATTTTTTTAGACATGTATATGGAAGAGAATGGTATCTGATCATAAATATAATATAAGATTAGTATCACATATAAATTACTTTCTAGACATTTCGTAGATCAATAAGAAATGAAATTGAAATTATATATGTAGAGAAAATTAATAAATAAAGGATAATAAAATTGACATGTTTTAATAAAATAATATCATATTATTTCATCCAAAAGAAACATGATCATAAACAATCCCAAAAGAAATTAATTGTAACCTAAATCCTTTTCCACTTTGGTAACATAATTAATTATAACTACCATAAAATAATAAATTCAAAAGAAACCATAAATATCATTAAAATAAATTTTCTCATGATATAACATGTCAATGGTCAGTATATTCACCTTAAAAATGAATATATATTCATATCAAAGATGTATGTCTCAAAGAAAGAGAATTTGAGATGAATAACCCTTACAAAAATCATACCATTGAAATGAAGAATTAAGGAGTGAATAGATTATGTATAAAAAATGTAAATCCACAAAATAAATTTTTAAATAGAACATAATATAAATAAAATTCATTACACATATATTCAAATTGTATCAATAATAATTAAGAAGTAATATAACCTAATGGAATAAAATTGAGATATAAAATTCTTTACTACATGGTATCATTCAAATAAAATCCCTTAGGAAGAAATAATTAAAATTGAAACATAAAATAAAATTATTTATTATGGATTCATTATATTACATGAATAATCAAAGGAATATAAACCACACAATATAAATAAGTACTGAATATTTCATGTGTATCATAAAAGTAAATGTGAGATGAGAAAAACCATTCCTCAAGTCCATACATTCCTTTTATATCCTTTGACTCCCTTATAATAAGGATAAATATAGAATTTTATTTATTTAGAAAATTATAAATATTTAATACATTATACATAAATCATTTTTTCTTTTTTATTTTCATATGTAAATATTTAATCATTTTTGTCCATGTTTGTTGTTTTGAGTAGGTTCAGTTTTCAAAAAATATTTGTTGATTTTACCATGGTCAAAAAGGTCATTATTTAAACTTCCACAAAATAATAATAATAATATAATTATCATATATATATTAATAAACTATATTTTTATTGAATCAATAATGGATACATTTTATAAAAAATAATCTATATTACGACTATGGTGACGGTAGGTCGAATGTAGGCATGATTAACATTTATATTTTTAAATGATCATTATGAAAATGAATTCTGTATTTTATTATATTTAAATAATTACCATAATATCATAAATAAAATATTTTTTCATTAAATATATTTAAATATGTAATTAATGTTATGTAGTGTTGGAAAAATAATCCATCACTTCATGGAGGAGGGACTCTAAGCGTACACGAACAACGTTGTCATTTTCAGTGTAAGAAAGAAAATAAAACATTACCTATTAAGAGATATAAATATTCCATTCATATAATTATTATTTCATTTGTATAATATATATTAATTAACATTCAAATTATTTCCTTCCAATTAAATAATTTGTGAAAAATGAATCATATCACTTCGTAAGACGGTAGTATATTGTACAAACAAGTGACATTATCATATCACTAAAATATTGGAAGGTGAAAATTTATATATGATATAATAACTCCATAATTAAAAATATTTTACATATAAAATATATGTACTTAAATCCATCATTACAACAAGGTGTGATAGATGATGACGAAAAATGAATGACATTGTTTCAAGAGGGGTAGTTTGTCATACACATGAATAAATATTTAATATCTATTTCGATGGAAGGGGATATAGATTTTTGATATGATATTAATATAATAACATATAATTTTATTTTATATAATTTTTTATCATATTATTATAGTTTAAAAAATATTACGGAGTTGAATAATAAATAATTCAAAAACACATTATAAGAAATTTTACATCTTCTCAAACTATTTCTTTAGGATTATATGAAAGGTATTAAAAAATGTCATTCAGAAAAAACAAAGGATTATATGATGAGTGGATGGATGTTTTGAATTTATTTTTGGTAGGTACTTTCTTAACCAAAAACGTTTGATGGTGTGACTAAGAGAGGAGATAGGTTGTACTTTTATTAGTGACGGGAGTGGCACACTTGTTATTTTTGAAAAGAAAATGGTGTACCCAAGTTTTCAACCTGAAAAAAGGGTCCAAAAAGGATTATTATAAATAATTAGACATGATAAGTTCAAAATATATAAATTATATAGTTTTTATACAAGTACATATGTCATTATAACCCTTATGTGTTTTTTTAACCCCCGTTTTAACCTTCACCACGATAATTTATTTTTACTGTTTTCACTGATGACTATTTTTTGAAAGTTTAGTTAATATTATTTGATAATATAACTATTATGATTAAAAAATTTCACTCCATTTTACCAATTTCAATTCACATAATTGTCTAATTTTAATTTAAAATTAAACCAGTAGAGGAGATGAAAACGTTGTTTGTCAAAAAGTGTACTTTTCAAGGAAATTATAACTTTATATTAACTCTATAACTAATAATAATTATTGTATGAATATAAATTATTATTTATTGATATATAAATTATAAATTTAATTTAAATAGATTCTCTTCAGAATATATTTTAATAAATTATAAATGCTAATCATTATGCACCTCCAAATAGTTTTCAGAGAAAATCCCATTTTTAACATAGAGGCAAATTTATACCAAAACCCAATATAATGTTGATTCAAAAGATATTATGTGGATTAAATATAAAAAAATAATACTTATGTTTCATTTAATATTATTCAAAAAAAATTAAATTACTTAATTTATTGAAAATAAATGACATTTTTATAAAACCTGTGTTTATCACTTTTCATTGAAAAATAAATATTTTCCAAAAAATCACAAAATTATAACCAAAGTAAATTTTGATATGATGTATTAAAAAATTATATAAATTTAAACAATTAATGTTATAAAATTTTAAATGATTAATTATTAATTTTTTTCATGAAATTTAATAAAAATAATTTTTAACAAGATGTATTTTTGAAGAATAAAAGTAATTTTTTTTAAAAATGATTGTCTTTTAAAAACACATTTATCAATAATTTATATTGAGTATGAAATTAAAAAAAATTATATATTCCATATATTAGATGACTCTATTTATACTTGATAATAAACAGGTAGGTTATAATGGAAATATATATATATGTATATATATATATATATATATTATGGGTCATATAAGCTTGGTGTTGCATGTTGAATAACCTATCAATCGTTTTTTTTATTTTCTAAAATCAATGGATGTTATAGTGAATCCTGAAAAGTTGATTAACTTTTATTTATTTATTTATTTCCTCCCATAAAACCAATAAAACCACTATAAAAACCATTCCATGTAAATCATGATATCCTTCTACCAAAGCCCATGACACCACACTAAGAGAAAATAAAAAACTAAATCTCCTTAAAATTTGATCACCATGTGGCAGCCAACACACACCCAAATATCATTATCCCTTTCTCTACTAAATAATATATGCTATATCACTTCCAAATTTAGTTAGACATGCCTACATCAGTTTAATTCATGGGAAATTCCCTTATTTTTAATGATATTGTCCATTGTAATTGTTCTCTTCCTCTCATTCCACACCTAAAAGTTAAAATTCATTGGAATCAATTTTAACCATAACATTATGGTCCAAAAAATTATTTCGTGACTCGAATGGATCATCAAAAAAACCTCTTAACCACTAAATCTCTATATCAATGTCTCCAAAAAAACTGATTTTTCATTATCATCCATCATGTAAAAAAATCCATGTAGGCTTCTTTATTTTACACTTATGTTAAACTTAATAAAACTAGTGTGCCTGATAGATTACCTAAAGGATATATCAAGGACATGGAATCATTGAAAAAAGAGATTTCAACTATCCCAGTTTTCTATCTATTATCTGATATAACCATGACTAACCACCCACCATGTCCTGTTCTTAAAAATATCCATCCGATCAGACTCGTATAAATAATTACAGTTGTTATTGAAATTTTTTATTATTAAAAAACATGATATATAACATAAAATTATTTTGTATACAGATGATACATAACATGCCCATAAATAAAATAATTGTTGATTTTATTAGAGGTGATAATGAAATTAATTATAAATAATATAAAACATGATGAATTTATATAACATATTTAACTATAGTACATATAGATTATTTTAAGAATATTTGGTAATTTTTAATTCTATAAAACAATAAAGGTATGTGATCAATTAAGTAGTCGTGAAAGTATTTCATAACATTTTTTAAATGATACACTTGGTGGTGCAATAATTAATGATGTGTCGACAGTTTAATTTTGTATTTATTTTCAATTTTCTTTAAAATTAAATAAGTTAATTTAAAGAACATTTACATTAAATAAATAATAATTTATTTATTTCAAAATTTTAAGAGACTTTTTTTGATGTATTTGGTATGTTTGTGTCATGAGGCTTTAAGAAAGTGATTATTTACCTAAATAATGGAATTATTTCAATATTTATTTACATTGATGGAGTATAATTAAAAAAGGATTATTTATGGAATCAAATGTGGGAAATAATTTAGATAAATAACTTAATGGTTCTTTAATATATGGAGTTTTAATTTGAATTTTTTTTGGAATATGACCATTTTTCAATCAAAATAGTGTTGATATATGATTTTTTAACCACTATAAAAATTTCAATGTTAATATTTTTCACGAAAGTCACATGTTAGTGGGTTTAAAAATAAAATTATTATACATTAATGGTTGTTAAGGGTGGAAATGAAAATTTTCATGGATTTTTTCTTTAAAATTATAAACTTTTAATTAGTTTAAAAACATTTCTTTGTATATGTTTTAATATTTTTGGATTGGTGTTGAAATTGTTTATAAAAAAGAGTATTTGAATTTAATTTATAAATAACATTATTTGAAAAAATAATATATTAAATTAAGATTAGGGTAATGTGGTAATAGTGGTAGTAATGAAAAAACATAAACCATTTATTTTAACCTTGTGTTTATATATGTTTTGACCAAATTTTTTATTTCAATGATTTTATAAATTTGTGTTATCAAAATATCGGTTGGGATATTTTCACTAGTGAATAATGAATTATGGTTGAGATGTGTAGATGTATGAATTGTTTATAAAATATGGATGGTTTACATATGATTGTTGATGGCTCTACTAATTGTTCAAATTAGAGTATAAAAAATGAAAACAGAAAAGAAAATAAAAGACAATAATTTATATATCTCCGAAATAATATCCTATATACATATAGCAGAGTGACAGTTTTATTATTTAAATGATAAATACAAGGACTTTAGAATAATTTTTAGCTCAAAAAATTATATCATGGAACTATAATTTAATTATTGAAAATCAAGATGAAAAAACAAATCAATATGAATTCTCATTCCATGTGAAATTAATTTCTAACTCCATCACGTGCACATCAATTTTAGAAATTAACCTCAATATGTCCAAATGAATCCTACATGAAAAATCTATTTCCAAAATCATATGTGAACTTCATGTTAAACTATAAATTTTTTTTCTACGTGATCACTATGTGAAATTTTTAACCAAAATTATATATATACAACACTTTCTTTTCAGAACAATAATTCAATGTCTTATTTCCCTTAAACTCATACTTGGATAAGGGATTTCTACCCCTCCTAGAAATCCTAAACAACCTTAGTGACGAGGTTGAGAGGGGATTTCTGTCTTAGTGTATAGTCAGGACCACATGAAATCACACTCCACAAATATCATCATTTTCCCACTTAGAGATTGATTCCAATAATTATCTCTGCGTACAATATTTCCCTATTGTAGTCATTTTCTTGTTGCTAATCTCTAATATTTACAATATCTTAAGTCCAATTATAGAACAAAAATTACTTAATTTATCAATTTCTATCACTTTATCATCATAGCAACTATATTTAGGATTCCATGAATATTACATAAGAACAAATATTAATTATTTAATAATACTATGGTGAATTTAAATTTTATCTGAGTATACATCATACTATAATGGAATAATGTATTCCTTGAAAGGTGAGTTTTAATATTGGTTTCAAAATAAAGTACATTCTCTTCATCATCCCTATACAAATCATTTAAAAACACATCAATCATTTTATAACATTTATAACTTAAATTAAAACTACATACCTTCCTATGTAGGAGAAAACGACAAAATATTTTCTAATTTGGACACCCAATTAACTATTGTGCCACTAAAATTAAAAAATATTATATAATACACTTTTATCTATCAAAATTACCACTAAATTATGAATCAAAATATCCCTATAAATGTAACCCTTCCTTGAATAATATGGATATATCTTTTCTCCCTTTCAAGTATCTCAACACCTATGTCATGGCCTTCCAATACCTTCTTTAATTATTATTCATATACATACTAACTAACCCTAGAATATGTGTTTTTTCCCATGAAAACCCTAGAATATTTAGAATTGTATGTTTCCAATGCATAAGAAATTCTCACCATGTAGTCGCACTCATCATCTATATTTTGTGATTTATATTTTGTTAACATGAAGTGACACACTAGAAGAATGGAAATATATTTTTTATATATCATATTGAATATACTCAAAACCTTCTCTATATATATTTTTTTGATAGATTGAAGGTATTTAAAACATGATCCTAATTTATTATCATCCCAAGAATCATTTTTCTCCACAAATATGCTTCATTTAATATTATTTTGATAATTTTAACTTTGTATTATTGATAATTTCCCCTCTGTTACCGATAATTATAATATCATCAACATATAACAAACATTTTACATATAAATTACCAAATAATTTTAAATAGATACATTTATCCATGTTTCATCTCCTATAGTCATTCATTCATATAAATTCATTGATTTATGACATCATTACATTGGTGAATACTTTATCCCAAAGAGATTTTTTTAATTTTTCAAAATAGAATAGTATTTTGTAAAATCAATTAACCCTTTTAAGGTTAACTATGTAGATATCATTCTCTAACTCTCCATTAAGGAAGGATGTGTTCACATCTGTCTAATAGAAATATAATCCATCTGTAGTTATAATTCTTGAAAAAAATCTAATTTTTTTCTCTTAACAAAATAAAAAAATCAATGTATTCTATTAACTCATATTAAATTCCATTTTCTATTTGCCTTGATTTATACCTTTTTATACCATCATGTTCTTATTTGAAAATGTATACACATTTATTAGGAAATTCATTATTTACATCGAGTTAAGTAACAATTTCCCAGGTATTATTATTATGTAATTATTATATTTATTCTTTTATTATGAGATCCCAATTTCATGAATCATATTAAAAAATCTTGCCATTTTATTAAATTAATTTTCATTACAAACATAAGTTCTTTTAATGTTTATTTTTTGGAAAAGGTACATAATACATGAAAACATAAAATATCATTAAAATTTTTTTTGAAAGTATTCCTCATTTGTTCATACTATGTACTTTTACTTCATCACAAAACCAGGTGACATACATCAAAGGAAAGGGTGAGTGTAAGGCCCATTAAAACAATAAACAAGGGAAATAGATTACAAGTGATCACAAATAATATCTATAAGAAAATGAGGAATATCATTGTGACATGATAAAGTTAACATGAGTCATAAAATAATAAAAATAACATTTATAATAACTTTAAAATATGGCTACAACTTATAATTTATAAATTAATATTCATATCACCATGGTTAATCACCACGATGTTGTAAAAATTACAAAGGTTATTCATGAAGGTGTCGTACAACATGTCTTATTTCGATAATAAATTCTATAACCAATGAATTGGATCAATATTAGGTTACATCCTTTATATTTATTATATATAATATAATCCACAAAGATAATAAAAAGTATTTTCTTCAATAACCAATGTAGAATAAAATAAAATGTGTTTAAAACCCAAATCATAGTGTTTTAATAGTGCTTAAAAACATGGTCATTATGTCTTTTTTAACTAACAGAAAATGGTATGAGGGTTTTTTTATTTCCAACCCAGAATAAAATATATCATTTATTAATCTTTTTTAATACCCAAATAAAATAATGTGTCTTGGGTAATCACACAAATAAAATAAATGATAATTTCTTGAGGAGAACTGGTAAATTTTTATAAGTAAATTCGGTAACATAATGGGTATAAAATTTCCTTTCATAAAAGGGTAAAAATAGATGGGACATGAGTATACCATTAATAAAACATAATTTTTTAGTAAGTGAATGAATTATAAGGAAATAAGATAGAGTTATTTTTATAATTATATGACACTTATAAAAAATGGTTCTTCAATTGAAGAGAATGGAAGGATAATTATCATACCAAGAAAAGTAACTACTAATACATTAGGACGAGGATGTTTGTGGATTGAGGTCACCTTGTTAGGAATTATTGGGAGTTAAAACTAAAATAAATTCTTGTATTAAGTATTGGGAGTGAATGAATACGGAGAAGTGGGTGATTATTTATCTCGAAATTGGAAGATTTGTTTATTAATTTCCAAATATATGACGTTGAAACCTATGTTGTGGAAAATGAAAAAAAACATGGCCCTAAACATGGTATTACCTATGGTTTGGTGAAAATGGGTAATATTTTATGTCACATTCATACATAAGAGTCAATCATCATTTTATATTACTTCTTTTGGCATGGAAAAGTATCTTTTACACTAAAAAATGTTTTTAATGGTAATGTTTCCATTTTAGACATTGGATATAAATAACCAGTTTTGAAATTGATTAAAATATATTAAAATAATTGATATTATAAAAATAACATATTTTAGGTCTTGTATTGTTTTTAATTAGTCATTACATTATTATGACTTAATTATTAATCATTACACATACTGAAAAACTCATACTGCGTTTTTATGATTCAGGAAAAAATAAATTATTGCTGTAAATTATCATAAATTTAAAATAACCAAATTTTGGAGTGTGGATTTCAAAAATTGGAATTTATTTTATCATAATAATTCTCTATATGTGGTAATTCTTACTTTTAAATTTAAAAATGACAATTTATTAAAAATAATATGGTTTAAAAATGCATGGTATAATTTCTATCACATGAAGAAAATGAAATTATTTTATCATTTATATTTAAATATCTTTTTATATCACTATTTGATTAAAATAAGTATTATTCATAATATATTAGTTTATTATAAATTGTAATATTCTTTCTAGAAAGCATAATTTCTGTCTCAAAAATAAATTTATCAAATTCCATCTCAATTTAATTAAGAAAAATTATTCCAAAAACACAATAGATAGAATAAAATATTTATTTATATAATGTAACTACACATTAAGTAACTAGGTCCAGGACACATAAATCTTTATAACAACCACATATGACATAAGGTGAAGGTGTGAAATGGTGATGAATTCATTGGGAGGATCCGTTAACATCACCCAAGTTGCAATTTCCACAAACATGAAATTATCCCATATGCGATATCATTATAGATTCACTTGTTAATGTTCGGATTAGTCTTGGGGAAGAGAAATCCCAACTGATGCTACCAACCTACAAAGATCAAAAAAATAGGATTCATATGGAACGACCCTACTCATTGAGGTCATCAATTCACTATTTTGTATTAAGTATTCTTTATCATCATAACCTAAAAAATTATTACCAGGAGTATAGTTTCCAATAGTCAAAACAAAATGGTCAAATCTAGATTCTAAAATTTCTCATTTTACTCACAGAATTATTAAATAGATATGGTTATTTTTCTATAGTAAAAAATAATTCACATTTTCTCAGGGATAAAATATCATTTTAAAAGACTGAGTTGTTACCTTCTTCCCCCATTAATAAATTCCATCCTTAAAATTTCAACTCATTCTCTCAGTTGAGAAAAGATGTTGGCGTTGGAACTAAGGAAGTCCTTTTCTAGAAATGGATTCTAGTTTGTGTTTTCTGACAATATAAGATGGTTTGATCAAGGATATTGAATGAAAAGGTGATCTTACAGTACATGATAGAAATGGTGTTGAAAATGGTGTCATTTCTTAGTAGTTAATAATTTCATGGGCTTAAAATCCATAGATAGGGATAGAATTGGGAAGTTTTTTTCTAGAATCAATTCATTAAAAATATGGTAAAGCCATGAGTTTTTAGAATATTGGGTTTAGGTTCAAGAATATGTGGGTCATCGCAAAAGGAGATAGTGATCTCCATGATTATGATAAGTGAAGCATCGTGACTACATGATGTGTTGATGGTGATCTCTATTACTATGCCAAATCTTAGAGTAGAATTGTGAAGGAAGGATAATTGAAAAGAGGTTTTTGAAATATTTGATAATTGTGTTAGAGGATCTAGAGAAACACGAATGGTTGAGACTATAAATATATGGATACCCCCACTTCATTTGAGACAAAATTATTAAGGGAAAAATCTAAAACCACTTTCATTTCATGAAGCTAGGGGGATCCATGAAGCAGGATTTCTATAGAAGATTGAGTGTTGAAAAAGACTAGTTTATTCTTGACTGATGTAAATGCTTCTATATAATGGATGCTTTGTGATGATGGTGTATTCTGTGATGGATCAGTGAACTTCCCGAAGTAATTTTGTTTTGTAAAGATAATAATCTTCATAAAGAAGTGAGCTTTACAAAGGGGCTTCAGAAAAGGAAGTTTTGAAAATCTTTTTATCAGTGAACAATTCTTTTAGAGTGAATCAACTCAGGTTTTAGGTGTAATAATAGTCTCATTCTAGATAAGGACTAAGACTAATGTTAGTGGATTTCAGTTTGACCAGAACATGGTCGACATATGCTCCATGGAATAGCCCTTAGTGGTGAACGAAGTAAAAAATGATTTGTTTTCTATATTGATATGAATGTTTTAATAATTCATTAATCCAGTAGATATGTTTAAAAACTTTCTACCAACATGGTAACAATATCTATTTATTTAATAGAAAAACATTACCACCTAATTCACCCGTCCCCTCTCAGGGTGCTCTAGGATCCTATAGACGGTACTTCTTTCTCATTATCTATTATGGTTCCCCTATATCTTCTTGGTATTTATGGTTTATCCATAACACTTTGAAAAGGTGGGTAGTCTTGTTTCATAGAACCTCATCTCTATGGTCTGTGATCTCTGATGGATTCTCCTAAAAAGAGAGGTCATGTTCTAGATGTACTACATCCAGATTCAATACATGTGAATGGTCGGGTATTTACTTTATCAAGAGAGATATGTGGAATACATCATGAGCATAAGATAGGTTTTCTCATTATTCTAGTTGATGGTACAATTATATTATGTGATAAAGGTTTTCTTAAGGGCCGATGTACCTGAGGCTAAGATTCATTTACATCCCAATCCTCGTGACTCTCTTCCATAGTGATATTCGAAGGAAAATTCTATCACCGATTTCAAACACTAAGTCCATTTGATAGTTTTCAGCATAGCTTTGCTACTAACTCTATGTAGAATTAAAGTGATATTGGATGGAATGAACCTTTTTAGTCATCTCTTGAACAATATTATGTCCAAGATTCTTTCTCTTATAAACTTTTTCGCAACAAGTATGAGTTCAAAATATCTTCCCATGTAAATCTTCATAGGGTGCCCTTTGAATACTCAAATAGAAGATGTTGTTCTATTAGAACTCAACTAATGACGGATGTTAATCTCATACAACTTTAAATTACATTGAGTATATTCTTAGTATCTCATTGAGTTTCTGAGTTTTCTATTTAGATTATTCATCATTTTATGGGTCATAGGTTATACTAAAAATCAATTAAGTATTCAGACCAAGTTTAAGACTTTTGCAGAATTTTGATGTGAACCTTGGATCATGATTAGAAATGATGGAATGTGTTACCCCTTGCAACCTCACCACTTATTTTATGAAAATATTATCATGTTTTTCAGGATATAACTATTCATGGATAATAATGAAATGGGAAGTCTTTGTGAGACAATACACTATAACCCTTTTAATAAGTTTTCTCTCTACCTTCACTTACTGACACACCAAACACCATATAGTGTAGTCAAAAATATCTATTTTCATTCTATCCCATCATTATAGACCATGAATGTCCCTATATATTTTAGTGATTCCTGTACGTATATATAATAGAGATCTAAGAGCATCATCCATTGACTCTTTTTATATTCATAATAGATGGAACACATATCCCTGTATCAAATTTCATTACACCATCTTGATTCATATTGAACACTAGAATTTTTCTATAAAAAAGTGTCTTCTATTGGAGATTTCATGATCTTATCTAGTAATAATGGTTTATAAATTATTTTTCATAGGTTTCATGATTTTTATCCCCTCATTATTCCCATTTCCAACCTTACTATATTATTGATCAATGGAAATCCTTGAATCCTTATCATTTCCAAAAACAACATGGTGTTTCTTACTTAATGCATCAGCGAGGTTTCTTACTCTTCCAAGGTGACAATGAATTCAATAACCATAGTATTTAAGAAGATACAACCATATCCTCTATCTCATGTTAAATTTATTTTGTATGAAAATATATTTCAATCTTTGGTGGTCAGTGTATATATCACATTTATCCCGATAAAGATAGTGCCTCTATGTCTTCAAAGAAAAAACAACCACAAGAACTCTAGGTCGTGTGTAGTATAAATCTTCTCATGGGGATTTAACTATTTAAATGCATAATAAAACACCTTTTATTTTTCATGAGGACTCACCTAATCCCTTTGAATGATGAATTAGTAAAAATAGAGAATCCTTAACTGATATAGGGTAGAGTTAAAATGGGTGTTTTAACATTGAGCCCCTCTTTATTGGCTTGAGTCAAGGAAAAAATGAAACTTTTCCTTAAGAGACATACCTAAGGTGCCAAGGGATGGAAATAAATGCCGAGGGATTCATGAAAAGTGTGGGATGATTTTCCCTTGAAAATAAAACAACCACACAATATACCATTTCAAAAAAAACACTGCATGATTCATGAAAACAGTGTACTACACATAAACCTATTTTCATCAATAATAATACAAACCATACAATACCACATAAGAGTACTAAGCGGAAAACAAAAATAATGAGACTCAAGAGACCATGATATGACACTGCAACCCCAATACATGCTCCATGCTCCACCTCTGTAACCGCCCAAGAATCATAATGTGCCCCTATCAAAATGATATGGTTTGTTTTAACCTATATCTCAGAATACCACATCTACAAAATCACACAAGTAACAAATTAGGGGGTTCATAATTATACCCAGTAGGATTTCCCCAAAGTAATTATCTACTCATTCCATTTGTATAAAAAAGTTATCAAATTTATATAAAACATTATATATAAAACTTATAATGAAATCCAATAAATTCCAACAATCCAAACAAGCCATGACATGCATATTTTCCCAAATGACCACAATTTCATGGAGAGGAAACATACAATTTTTTTACCATTCCACATTATCCTAATCTATTTCAATTTACAAGATCAATAACATACAACTCATTGCACACTCAATAAAACTAACCAATCTTGGTGTTACCATTGGTGGTGGAACCTCATATCCAACCCTCTCACCTTTTTATTTTTGTACATTACTCCCAAATTCCAATCATTGTATGGCAGCCCTTCATTCCCAAAATCCATCCCATCCAACCCATGATTTTCCAATTAATACAAAATTTGACCCAAAAACAAGTACCAAAATCAAAACAACATTTCAGTCAACAATTACCAATAACATTCCAAAATCACTTCTATAAATCACACTTTTATTGAAAACATCATTCAACCATTCCATATGATGAAAAAAAATTAATAAACCAACAACTTTATTGAAAATAAATTTCATAAACCACTTCCATAAACCAGACCAAGTAACTAATTTTAATATAATCATTTTAAAATACACAACTATGCACATTGTACAACAATAACTCATTTCCCCCAAAATCCACAAATCATCACAAAATCGGTTTTAACCAATATTTTCACATCACATTCATAATAATTTTCAAGAAAAAAAAAATTAATTAAGACATAATTCATCTAGTTATATAAATGTATTTGAGAGTAAAACCAATTACCTTTAGGGTTTTGGTGAATTCGACACATCACACAACCCAACACCAAATCCAGATAAAAACTGCACAAACCTGCCTTAGATCCATTCCCATAATACAATAAATCCGATATATAGGAATTTTTGGAAACAAAATCCCTAGTTATTTATTTGGAAGAAGTAGATCTTGGATACCAAGAGAGAAGGGGAAGAGTAGATCTAAGGAAAAACAAAAATCTACTAAGAAGAGAGACTTACCAAGGAAGATTTGACTTGAAACCACCAAGAAAACCCATAAAATTTCTTCTTAAATATGTGGGAAAGGTTTCTAAACATTGGATAGAAGAGAATATTGAGTGAGGATCAAAACGGGGCTCAAAAAAATTTTATGTTCAAAACCAAATGAGGCCATTTAAAAACAATTTTTAATGTTGTGTATGGTCAGCTCAAATAGTTAGACTGACCATGTGCTAACGGTTCTCCTGATATGATCTCAAAATGGTGCCTCACATAGTTGTCTTGCATGTTTAGAAAAACCATCTTTAAACCATGAAAAAGATATTTATCCCATGGTGCATGGTTCCTCTGGGGAGACCACATAGTTTGGAAACTGTGTGCCCTAACTATTTACCCGAACACTCGCTTCTGACTCAACATTCATGGTTTCCTACAAGTGTTTCATATATTTCACCAACCATTCTAAAAAATTAATCCTATATAAAATCCCTAGAACCTTCCCAAAAATAGTCCAAACACTCCCAAGGTTTTCTAAACAACCTTATATACATGTAAATTCATAAATAAGTGTCACATACCTCAAAATGGGGGTGTTATATTATCCCCACCATTGGCCTTTCCATCCTCATAAAGTAGAAAGACATAGCCTTTCCAAAAAGTCTTGGCCAATTTCATGACCATTAATTTCTCCAACTCATAAGTCTCCTCTTGGATCGGACCATGTTTCCACAAAACATTCATTATCAAAATGAAAATCCCATGAACAGATTTATAATGTGTATCCATAATCCACACTAGAGAATTTACCAAAGAGGCTTCCAAATCTAACTCAACATGATCCAACAGAATAAAATTATCAGGATATAGCTGATACCTCTTCAACTAAGTTACATGAAATTCATTATGCACCACATTGAAACTTGGTGGTAGGGCCAACCGATATTCCACCTTTGTAACCCTCTCAATTATCTCAAAAGCTCTAATATATGTAAGAGATAGCAGGTCACTCTATCTATAATGATGATGTCTAATTCTAGGTGAAATTATAAATAAACTGTGATAACCCACATCAAACAAAAATGATCATCTAAGATTATCCACATATGATTTTTTAGGACATTGAAATATCTTTATTCCCATACCAATTAACTTAATCTTCTTTGTAGTCTCTTGTAAAAGGAGCATACCAACCATCTAAGTCTCACCTATTTACACCCAACAAATTTGAGAATGAAATGGAAAACCAAAAAATACATCCAATGGATCCACATGTATCGAGGCCAGATAACTATTATTATATGAAAATTCCACTAATGGTATGTGATCCTCCCATGAGCTAGAAAAATCAATTACATGATTCATTAACCTATATTCCAATGGTTCTATCATCCTCTTGGATTTCCCATCCATCTGGGGATGATACTCCATGATCATAGTCAATTTTATCCCAATGGATTTTCAGAAGGATTTACATAAGAATGGTGTGAACCTTGGATCTCTATCTAATGCAATCAAATGTGGGACACCATTCCTCTTTTCTTCCTCATGGACATAGATTTGGGATATATCTTTCTCCATATGATATTCACAAATAGATATGAAATGGGTTAACTTTGTGATATGATCAACAATCACCCATATGAAATCATGCTTCCAAAATATTCTAGAAATACATTTAACAAGATCTATAACTATCTGTTCCCATTTACAAAAGGGATATGTAAACATGGAAACATACCCACTTGTTACTAATGGTCCTCCTCGACTTACTGACAAGTCAAGAATCTCGATATGAACTTGGATACTTTTCTTTTCATAGTCTCCCACCAAAATTGTGCTTTCGAGGACCTATGAATTTTTAGAATTCTAGGTTTAATAACCCATCTCAAATGATGGTATGAACTAAGAAGTTTTTCTTAGAAATGCACTGGTAAAACCATCAAATTCTGAAACTATAATAATGAATTTTCATCCATTTTCCAACCATCCATGGTCTCCCCACCATTGGGTTTGAAATTGTAGTGACACACTCTAAAAAGGCATTTTTACATATTTAACTAAACCAACCATATCATGAACCAATGAATTAGAAAAGAAAAAAACTAGATTATCTCGGTCCTTACATTCAAAATGCATGTAGGTTATGACCGACAACAACTACCACAGATCTAAAGCATATTTTGATATCTGAACTTGGGAATTTCTACTTAATGCATTAGCCACCTAATTTCAATTACTCATTGTTCACATCAAGTCAAAGTAAAACATATAGAGATTCTTTATCCATCTCATCTACCTTAAATTATAATATCTTTGAAGTAGAATATTTCTCAAGATCATATGATTGGTAAACACCATAAATTTTTCACCGAAGAGATAATGGTGCCCTGTTTTCAATTAATACACCATAGCTACTAACTATAAATAATGAATTGGTATGTTTTTTCAAGAAAACACAAATACAAAGATTCATAAAAAAATATTTCTTCTTCCCTTTCATGAAAACATACCTCAACCTCTTATCCTGAATCATCGCATTACATCAGATACCCTCTCCTTGGTTCTGGACAAACCAATATTGGTAATAATGAATGGAAACCATTGGTCTCTTCAAAAAACTTATGAAATTTCTCATTCCATTGAAATGGAACATTTTATCATGTTAAAGTTGTTATTGGTGAAGCCAATCTTTAGAAGTCAAGAACAATTCTTGGATAATATCAAGTTATACCCAAGAAACTTTATATCTCAAAAATGTTTTTGGCAGTTTCCAGGAAGTAATGGCCTCTATATTCACTAGATCTACTAAAAAACCTTTAAAATAAATAACATGGAAAAGGAAATGTATCTATTGTATCCAAAAAAACATCCTTTGATAATTTGGCATAGAACCAATGGTGTGTCAAGATTCCCAACATGGTTACCTAGTGTTTCTTGTGATCTGCGCTTGTCCTGTAATACACAAATATGTCATTGACCATGACCTCCACGAAAAAATTGAGATATATATGAAATATCCTATTAATTACTTCCCTAAATACCACTGATGAATTTTTAAGACCAAAGAGAATTACCAGATATTCATAATAGACATATTTATTGTTAAAGGATGATTTCAGAATATCCACCTTCTACACTCGAAACTGATGATATCCTAATCGCAAATTAATTTTGTAAAATCATTGATCTACCCCTAATTGATGGAATAGATCATCATTGTGTTGGATTGGATATCGATTATTTATTGAGATTTAGTTAAGCTTATGATAATTAACAAATAACTGCAACGTTCCATCCTCCTTTTTAATAAACAAGATTGATGTTGCCCAAAGAGATGTGCTAGGACGGATAAACCCTTTATTTTCTAACTCTGCCAACTACACCTTCAATTCCCTCATTAATTATAGTTTTATGGGGTAAGATGAAAGTGATATAAGACTGGTCTCCAGAAAGAGATCAATCACAAACTCCACTTCCCTAATGGGGGGAAATCCTAAGAATTAATCAAGAAAGACATATAGATTCTGATAAAAAAACATGAAAATTGTTTCTTCCAATCTCTTTCATCTATGACAATGATAAAATTGCCAACTGATATGAGTTCATCCCAACTATTACAACCAACAAGCCCATTACACCTATCGTTTCCTTTTTATCCTCTCTACAGAGATTCTCAATGTCGTCCTTGGTCGTGAAACTAACCATTTATGCATAACGGTATATGTGGTCTTTAAAAATAGACAACCTATCCATACCTAGGATTCGATCATAAACATCCATCTCAAGCACTGAGAAGTCCCTATCCACTCTTCTTAATCAATAGCTATATGACACAATATAAACTAAAAGGCTCGACACTCTCTTTGACCAGGAGGAGTTTGATGTTTCAAAACTGAAGGCATAATTTCTATATTTAATCCCAACAATATGAAAATATAGGATTAAATGAAAGAATGAGACAAAACCATATCAAACAATGATTTCATAGAGGTATAATTAAAAATAAGTATACCTCTCATGTTAGATGGTCTATGTTGATCATCATTCACAACCTTCTAAGCACTAAAAACCTAAATACCCATAACATTTTTCTCTTCATTATCCTACTAAAATACACCTATTGAAAAGTTATGTAATTCCTAGAATCACCATGACTGAATCTACTCTACTGATAAGGGGTACACTATAGCCCTCATCCTATGGAAGCATAAGATGAAAATAACCTCTTGGAATTATCTCGGGCACCTGACCTCAGAGAATTGTGATACTAATACTAAAGATTCCCAAAATTCATATAGTTATGGAATGATCAAGTTTTTTATGTAATTATCACTTATTTTTTCTTATATGTATAAATTTGAAACATCCAAGAATACTCTTGGGATTCAAGGAAATATTCACTGATCCTATCGAAGAATTATGAGCCTTATCCCTACTTTGTAAATAAGTTTCCATATTCTGCTTGGTTCCCACATTAGAGTTCCCACTATTTCATATGGGTATAAATATACCTCATTCTTCTATTACTACAATGATATCTCTTTCATACACTATAGATCTACTTGCCATTTCTGTATAATCTTCAATACAGAGCACTATAATCTTCGAATGGATTTCCTGCCTCAAGACTGCTATAAAAAATGCACTCCTTTAATGTTTAACTAGACACATCTTCTTTTGAAAACCAGACCAAGTTCATAAACATGTATTAATATTATGTCACTAAAATATTATCTTGTTTCAATCTGAATAACCATTTTATGCTTTGAATATTGAAGTTGTGAGGGTATAATTTTTTATTATTCAATTTTATTAAATCCACCCATATGATTCCTTGGTCCCCTTTATCTTGGACCACTAACTCTCCCCAATAAAGCATAGGATCAACCAATATATATCTTTAAAAGTTTATTTTCAACACTATTTGTCTTCCTATTAAGTCGAAGATCCAATTTACCCTATTGATCCATGCCTCCACCTTTTTAGGTTCTAAAACACACCAAAATGTGGACAACTCTTGTTTCTGAAACTAAACTGAATGATACACATGCTTTAGTTGATCATTTTTGTTCCCTTTACCAACCGCTTTAAAATATTTCACTTTTCTCTGAAATAACTGCTGGTTCACCTAGCGTTTGGGTGCAACCACATTTTCTGCAGCTTCCTCTGGTTGGACTCTACGACGCCTACCATGATCCATTTCAATCAACACAACAACCACCATAGGTTAATCTCTCTAGAAATTTAAGGCTTAAATTTTCAAATTCTATCACATTGAAACTATTACAACCATGATATAAAAATTTAAAAATTTAAAAAATTTCTCATTTTCAATCATGATTAAAAAAATCAATCCATTTTAAAAATATCACAACCATTTCCTTTTCACAATCAAATTTTTGAAAACAATTTCACAATTTTTCCGAAATTATAACATTTGCATCACAATATAAATCATTACTCAAAATGAGATATTAAATCCTATAGGAATGTAATTTATAAAATTCATTCCAATTTATTTTCATTGGATAAACCCACGACAATGAGATCACACACCTAGAAGTGTCTCCAAAAATTTATATACACAAATATCTGGTAACTTCAAGTTCAACATAAAAATGTTAAAAATGTATTTTATGCTATAAATTTCGAGTAACAACCATCCTACTATTTTATACCATCCCAAATCAAGGAATAATCCAACAATAAATCCACCTCCAAGACTGATAATATATTAAAGGGTACCAAACAAACTGATACAACCAATAAAATCCTTCTAATCCACATTATCTTGAGTCGAGTCAGAAAATATACATGGCCTTATGTGACATCTCCAAGGTGCCAAAGGTAGGAAATAAATGTTAAGGGCTTTATGAAAATTGGGGGAATATTTCCCCTTGAAAATAATTCAATAAAAAATTATTCCATTTCCAAGAAAACTACATGATGCATTTAAATAATGTACTACACATAAACCTATTTCCAAAAAAATAATACAAATCATAAAATAAATAATAAGAGTACTAGGTGGAAGAATAAAACAATATAACTCAAGAAACCAATACAAGATACCTCAACCCCAAGGAAAGATCCATTATCTAACTCCATAATTTCCCAATAATCATGATGTACCACTACAAAAATGAGATTTCATCTTTTTACCTGTGTCTCAGAATAGCACTTATGCAAAATCATAGATGTTCCAAAGCATTGGTGAGTAATAATACTTAGTAATCCATCCAAAAATTACTTCTATACTCATTAAACTATGATACAACAAGTTATCAAAATTATATAAAATATTTTATATAAAAATAATAATTTAATTCATTAATTTCAAATAATCCAAGTAGGCCATAATAAGATGATTTTCCAAGATGATCAAAATTTTTAGGAGAGAAACCAAACAAGTCAATAACCATTTCACATTAGCCTTATACATTTTACTTAAAAAGACCCATAACATACAACTCCTTACACACACAATACAACTTACTAATCTTGGTTTCTCCATTGATAGTGAAACTTCACATCCAACCTCGTTCCCTCATTATTATGGTACTTCATGAACACATTAAAATCCATTTACAGTGGTTCTTCCTGCCCACTATCAATCCCATCCAACCAATACATAATAAATTATTCCAAAAACCATTCCAACAACACATACCAAAATAAAAATAAGTTCCAGTTAATAATTACCAACAACTTTCCAAAACCACTTCAATAAATAACCCATTAATTGAAAACATCCCTAAGACAATAACCATGAAAAACCAATCATAAATAAAAATGAATATTTATTGATAACATTTTTTAGAAATAATTTCCATAAACTAAACCAAGAAACTAATTTTAAAATCATAATTTTAAAATCAAAACCCATGAACATTGCACAATTATATCCCATTTCCCCCAAAATCCACAAATCATTACAGAATGGATTTAAACCATGATTCGCACATCACATTCATAATAAATTTCAATAAAAACAAACTAATTTGAGATTCAGAGTTCTAGTTGTAGAAAAATGGAGTTGAGAGTGAAGCCACTTACCTTTAGGGTTTTGGTGAAATCGACCACCACACAATTGCACACCAAATCTGGTTGAAACCTCCACAACAATGTATTAGATCATTTCCATTAAAACCAAAAAAACGATATAAATATTATTGAAAAAAGAACTATATCTAAATGAAACATTATTAGATCTAGAAAACTGATAGATAAGGGGATATTACATCTAATGAAAAAAAAACAATCTTCAAAGTAGCTAGACTTTCCAAGGAAGATCTCATTTCAAACCCCCACGAAAACCCTTCAAATAGATTTTAGAAGGTGTGTGAGAGGTTACCTAACATTTTATAAACGAAAATAATGATTTAGGGTCACAATGGAGATAAAATGGGTGTTTTGTTTTTAAAAAACTTATGAGTTCACATTAAAAAACCCTATTTTGAGTGTCAGGCATGGATAGACAAACTGTGCTCTAACTATTCACCTGATACTATCTCAAAAGGATGAATCACATGGTTGTCTCAAATGGTTATAAAAACTATGTGAAACCCATGAAAAATATATCTATACCATAGTGCATTATTTACCTATAGATCCCACATGATTTTAAAACCAAGCTCTAATACCCTTGCATCTTCCTCAACTTGCATGGTTTCCAACAAGTGTTTCACGGTTTTCAATAATCGTGATCAAATCTTTCTCCCTTATAAAATCCCCAAAACAGTCCAAAAAACCCTATAAAATCTCAAAAGGTATTCTAAACCACTTTATATACATAATATTTAGAAAAATAAGGGTTACATACCTCAAAAAAGGGGTGATACAGGTGTAGTAACCAATCTCTTCTTTAGCTCTTGGAAACATTCTTCTATGTCCTTTGTCTGGATGAACATAGACCCTTTTCGAGTTAACTTGGATAGTTATGTCATGAATTTGTTTTCACAAACCTTATATAAAATCTTACTAAAACAAGGAATCTATTAATCTCATTTGGTATTGTAGGAAGAGGCCACTCCTCCATAACCTTTATCTTGGAAGGATAAACTAAGATTACATTATTGCTTACAATGTTCCACAAAAAATAAACATATTGTAACCAAATTAAATTTTTATGAACAATATAAAATTCCTCTCAATCATCGGAGTTTTAAATATAACTTATATAATAACCTCTTTCCCCTCATTAATTTTTAAATATATGAGAATATCATAAATTAATACTACTACATATTTATCAAGGTAGTCCTTAAAGACTCTATTAATCAAATCCATAAATATGGAAGGTGAATTAGTCGAGCTAAAGGGATAAACAAAAATAATAATAATTCTAATATCTTGATTGGAATGAATTAAATGAAATATATTATTTCATAACCCTCAATTGATGATAACTAAATCGATAACAGGTTTTGGAGAAGAATTGAGCCACGTGAATCTGGTTAAATAAATCATCAACCCTTGGTTGATGGTACTTGTTATTCATAGTGATTCTTCTATGTTATATATAATAAATGAATATCCTCATTGATCCAAACTTATTCTTCAAAAATTGAACATGTTCTCCCCCAAGGAGATGCACTAGGTCATATGATCCACTTCCCTAAAAGAACATGAAGTTGTTTATTTAATTCCTCTAACTCAAAATTTTAAAATCTATAAGGGGTCTTTGATATCATATTGGATCCATGCATGGGTTAAATGGATAACTCTACATATCTTTCTTGGGGGAGTTTCTTGTAACTCTATTGGAAATATGTCAATGTATTCCTAAATGATGGGGACATTTTCTATTTGTATACTTTCATTTCCTTCTTCATCTTCACTGATCATTTTCATAAAGAATCCCATGGGTGGTGCTTCTAGACAAATATTAGGTTAATATATATCTTCTTTTAAATCAGGGTTAGGTTTTCCATTCAAGACTATTGTTATTTAATGTATTCTGTAGTTGATCATATCAGAATAATTTGAGAGGCAATCCATCCCAAGTATAGTGTCAAAATCTCGCATGGGATTTACTACAAGATTTTTAATGAGATTATTCTCACTAAAGTGAATACGAGAGTATTTAGGAATTCATGATTCTTGGATAATCCATCTGGATTTATTGACTGATAACACTACTTTTATGAGTTCATGTATTGATTATATATTCTGAGAAAACATGAATGAAATAATTGAATGCGTAGAAACATAATCAAACATTGTACATTTTAGTTTTGAGAGAACAATTAGAGTACCAACCATCACAAAATTTTGGAGATTCTATTTCTGTATTCATTATAGAAAAATTACAAAATTTCTACCTTTTCCTATGCTGAGGATGATAGATATTCCTCTTCATTATCTTATGATTTGTAAATTTATTGGAAAAGGGTCCAAGCTATTCACAAATTATGAATTTTACATCAAGATGGTCTTGAAATATCTTCCCATTGTAATTAGTATTGATAATTTGATGCTTCACCTCACTATGAAAGTTTCAAGTTGTTTGAAAATATCTTCCACACTTGTAACATTTCCTAATCCTGATAAAGCAGTTCCCCAAATTCTTATTCCCACTTTTTTTGCATGTGGTATGTTGTACTTTATTTCATTCTATTCCATGATAAATTTTCCCCCTAAGATTGCATCTATTTATATCTTCTTTTCATTTGTTCTATGGGGCTATTTCTTCTCTCCAAACTCAAGTTAAACCTTTATAGATCTCTTCATTATCTCCCCATAGAAGTCACCATCTAAATTGGATTAATTCTTTAATAGACGGGGTTTTAGTCCACTAAATAATATATCAACCTTTTTATTAGGATCCATGAAAAAGATAAATGTGTAATGGGAATTCATGTAAAGGTCATCGCATAGATTCTAACATATTAATTTTCCTTCCACTTCAACTCTAGGAATTGCTTCCCTATTTTCGTTCGCATCAAATAGGGGGAATATTTTTTTCTGAAAATGTTCCATGTAACTCTTTCCACCACATTTCATTAATATAACCTCTTATATTCATATTTTTAAGTAGTTTCCACCACTAAAAATCTTCTTCATCTAATAGGTATACAACAAGAGTGACATTATCTTATTCCGAACAAGTATAAAAAAGGAATTATCTATAAAGCTTATCTATTGTTCAGAAATCAATTGTTTGGTAGATCCATTGAAATAAATAGGTCATTGATGCATAAATTACTTGATATAAATTTCTCCCTTTGAGGTGAATCTGGTGTCTCATCTAGATTCATGTTATTGCCCATAAATTGAGTTAGTCGACTCATCATTCTTATGATTTTTTCTATTCTAGATTCCATCAGATGGTCCTCAACACATGGAATATTGCACTCACTATTTATGTGGTTCTTTATATTTCCCTCCACTTTCTAAAAGAAGAAAAACCTATTATGAAATGTGTTTATTTTAATAATACTATAAATCTAAAACAAATTTTATTTCACAAAACACCTTTATTAATTATGATAATCATTTACTATTTTTACATTTTTTTTAAATATTTCATAATGGTTCATAAAAATCTTGTCAGTAACTAAACATCTCCTCTTTGTGTGTCCACTAGTAGTGTAGCAAGGACTATTTTCATCCATTCGTTTCCATTCGAGTCTATCTTAAGGTGTTGTTTTCTGGTTTTACCCTTAGATACATATGTTTCAGATCTATATACACTTGTTTGTATCCAAATAGGGATTTATTATCTATGAAACCACTTACATTATAATTCACTAAAATACCAGGATGTTTTAGTATATTTAAACATGTCCTTGGGTTCTTCCTAAAGTTTTAAAATCATAATTTCCAAAAATAACTAATCTATTATTCGATATAAACTATTTCATCCCAAATATTTATTTCATAACTTTTCAATACACTGTACAAATAGAGGATCTTTTAATGTACAGTTTCTTGGAAAAAAGTTACATAATACATGAAAACATAAAATAAATCTTCTAAAAACGTTAATGAAATATTAATAGGTTCATCATATGTACTTTTAATTTATCTTAAAACCTTGGGACATAAATTAAAGGATAGGGTGATCATAAGGCCTAGTAAGGGAATAAACAAGGGAAAAAAATTTAAATGTGGTCATGAAGAATATAAATAAGAACATGAGGATTATCATTGTGAAATGAGCAAGAGAAGATGAGGAATATCCTAATAAAATAACATGAATCATAACATCGAATTGTGTCTGAGAAATTTTATTTAGAAACTCAAAATAATATAACCAAGGTGTTGTAAAAATTACAAAGGTTATTCCCAATGTTTCATATAACATTTCATCTCTAGAAATTTAGTTTTTTACCCAATGCATTGAAGCGATATTATGGCGCAATGTTAATATCTACTAATTTAAATGTTGTCAACATATATTATAATATATCTTTTCATAAATTACCCTATTATAATAAATTAAAATTGGTTTCATTTTAAAATATTCGTGTTTCAAATATTCTTAAAAAACCGTCATTATGTCATTTTTAACCCACAGAATGGGAATGAAAATTTTATGTTTTTCAAACCAAGAATAAAATATATCATTTATACATATTTATGAATAAACATGGAAGAAAGATGTTTGGGTATTCAAAAAATATAATAAAATACAATTTCTTGGGGATAAGAGAGAAATTTGGGGAACTAAATTCGGTAGTATAATGGGTATAAAAAGTGGTTTTATGAAAGGGTAAAAACATAGGGTATATGAGTATCCCATTAATAAAACATAAATTTTTAGTAAGGGAATAAAAAAAAGAAATAATAGAGAGTGATCATAAAAATTCAATGACACTTACAAAAATTTGTTCTTAAATTTAAGATAAAGGAAAAATAATTCCCTACCATGAAAAGTAACTCTTAAAACATTTGGATTGGGACCTTGGAGTCTTGAAGACACCTTGGGATGACTAATTGGGATCCAAAGTTACCATATATTTTTGTAATACAAATTTTTAGTGAAAATAAAGGGATTAATTGTTGAGTATTTTTGGAAATCATGTAGGATTTGATTATTAATTTTAAAATATAGGCCTCAAAAACATCGGTTGTGGAAAAAGAAAAAGGATGGGATTTCACATGGGGGTTACTATGGTTTTGGATATTTGGGTCATATTTTATCTTAATTTAATACAAAATATTCAATCATCACTTTATATTTGATCTTTTTTCATGGAAATTTAATGTGCCTACAAAAATAAATTTTTTATGCTAAAGTTTATATTTCAGACTTTAGGAAGTAAATTATAGGTTTATAAATTTATTAAAATAAATTAAAATACTTGATATTAAAAAATAAATTATTTTAGGTCATTTATTCGGGTAAATTAGTTATTAAAATATTAGAACATAATTATTAATCCATTAAACATACCGAAAAAATGAAACTGTATTATAAATATTCATGAAAAAATAAAGTATTTTAGATAATTATCATAAATTCACCCTAACCTAACTTGGGTGTACTAATATCGAAAATGATATTTATTTTTTAGAAATAGTTATCTAAAAATGATAATTATAAATTTTAAATATAAAAATGTTTTTTTATTAAAAAATAATAGCGGATTGAAAATGTAAAGTATAGTTTATGTCACTCAAAAAAATTATTTTGTCATTTTTATTTAAATAAGATATTTTTTATGTAAAGACCTGTAAATTTCAAGGAAATTTTTTTCTTAATTTTCTTTGGAATTTTTCAAGAGCGCAGTCTCTGACAGCACCTGATTCCGAGGCCCGGTGTGCCCAGAATCATTTTCCGAAGTTTTGGCTCGGGTACGTTCAGTGAACGGACGAGCGGGTTTTTCTAACTTTTGAACCGGTGCCCGGAATCGAATTCTGAGGACACTGATGAAATCGCAGCGCCGGTATTCTCTTAGAAACGCCTCTTCTGGAGTTGCGTTTTCTTGGGTGTGGTTTTTAATTTTCGGGCTTAAAGTTAAGAAATAAAATAATTTTTCGACAACTTTATTTTATTTCACTTAAGCCACTTAGAAGCCACTTGAAGCCACTTAAAGGCGGCTTGAACTGAGTTGATCCGGATAGGATGCTATCCAGAAAATATCCTACCCCCTCAGTAGGATATTTGTGAGGTGGGGCCCGCACGAGCCCCGCCGTTTCTTTCCGCTAAGTAACGCGCCCGCGAAAACCCGTCATTATGAAAGTCAACTGACGCGTTTTCTAAATTCTTAACAGACCATTTAATTGGGCGGTTTATTTCGTAAATTAAATGAGCTGTTTCTTTTGTTGAATTAATTCAACGAATTTATGGGTCGTTTCTTACCCTTTTTCGTATGTTGGCATAATAATAAAATAAGACCAACCAATTTCTTTTGGAGGATTACTCGTTGAGAGAGGATCCTTGAACCTTCAGCCTCCTTCGCGAAGAACGCGAAGAACGCCGAACCCGGAAATCGATGACGCGACGCCATGATCCGCGACGCCGACAACGTTCTTCTGCGACGTCTCTTCCTCCACGACGGATCTTCGATCGGCTGCTTGAGGTAAGAGTCTCGGACCTTCCTTTTTATCTCCTTCATGGTTCTTAACCAAAAACACGGATTTAATTAATTAAATTAAATCTGCTGTTTCATGGTGCGTTGAGTTCGCCGACTCAACGCCGGATTCCGCGACGACGCGACGCCTCCCCGCGACGACGTGACGATCCCTCTATTCCGCGATGAGCTTTTCCGCGAAGGACGCCCGCGCGTGACGATCAACAAGGTAGGGATTTTATATTTTTTTGGAAATATCCCTCCTTATATTCCCGTGAACATTCTTTAAAATTTAAAGAACCGGAATCAAAAAAACAATTTTATTTTATTAAAATTGTTGGTTCATGTGTTGAACATTCTATTTTCTCCCGTTGTTTTTATCTAACGCGGAGGGTGCGGGTCAAACGAACACGGCCCGGCAACCCTCCGTCGTTCTTCGTGTTTTGCGGATTTGGCGGGCGACGACGGAACGTGCCACAACGGATGTTTGATGATCCCGCAGTAAAGAACGGAACCCGGGAGGAACAACGGCGCAGACGGGAAGGAAAACGGGCCACCGGAGTGACTCCGGCGGCCCGCGGAAGCCGGTGGTGGCGCGGGTCGCCGGCATGGCGGCGCCGATAGCCGGAGGCGGCGGCACCCCGCGGGTGCCGCGGGGTTGTCCCGCGGCACCCCGCGGGTGTCCAGGGCGGCACCCCGCGGGTGTCGCGGGGTTGTCACGCGGCACGTCCGGCTGTCTGGCCGACACCCCGCTGGTGCCGCGGGGGTGTCACGCGTGGCGGCGGCTTTCCCCCGCGTCGGCCGCTCGGCCGATCGGCCGAGCCGAGCCGGGCCGGGTCGGCCCGGGTCGGCCAGGGCCCGGACCCCCCGTCTTCGGACGACTTTCGTTCAAACGTCCGTAACTTGAGCTATGGGCCTCCAAATGACTCGCCATCAGCGGCAACGCAATCCTTGGATTGAGTCGGTCGTTTCGGTTTATCGCACTCAAAGTTTCGGAATACTTTGGGTTCGGCCGGATTGGTTCGTACACGAAACCAACCGGGCCCTCGGAGCGGAAACGCTCATATCTTGAGCTACGGACGTCTGATTGACGTTCCTTCAGCTTTGTTAGTTTCCTATTAGTGAGACAGATCTTTTGGCTCACTCTGCCCGAGGTTTGGACGCAAGTGGAGTACGGTCGGGTTGGTTTTGCCTTAAAAACCAACCGGACCCCTGGGACGAAAAGGCCAATAACTCTCAGACCGGACGTCCGATTGACGCGCCGTCTGTTGCGTTGAGTTCCTCTTGAAGAGACAGATCTTTTGGCATCCTCTGCCCGAGTTTTGGATGCAGATGGATAGTGGTCGGGTTGGATCGCACTGAAATCCAACCGGGCCCTTGGAACGGAAAAGATGATATCTTTCAGACCAGACGTCCGTTTGACTAACCGTCAGTGGCGTTGGTGATCACATTGAAAAACGGTCCCTATAAGTATACCCTATGAGTGTTCGGGGTATAGTTGAGTTACGGCTGGATTGGTTCGCTCATGAAACCAACCGGGCCCCTGGGATGAAAAGGCTAATAAGTCACAGACCGGGCGTCCAATTGACGTGCCGTCTGTTGCGTTGAGACCCCTATGACGAGGCGGTCCTTGGTGATACTTCCTTGCGGGACTTTGTGATACTTGGAGTATCCACCAGAAGCTCGTGGAGCGGACCCTCCCGGAGGCGAGCGTGTAGAGTACGGAGACCGTGTAGCTGACTGAGTCCCGACAACTGCTGATCGGACGACCCGGTGCGTTACAGAGGTGCGCATGGTTGTAGCGGCACAGGGGAGCGCTTGGTTTTAGCGGCAGACCCATGACAGAGGTGTGCTTGGTTGTAGCGGCACAGGGGAGCGCTTGGTTGTAGCGGCAGACCCACGACAGAGGTGCTCTTGGTTGTAGCGGCACAGGGGAGCGCTTGGTTGTAGCGGCAGACCCACGACAGAGGTGCGCTTGGTTGTAGCGGCACAGGGGAGCCCTTGGTTGTAGCGGCAGACCCACGACAGAGGTGCGCTTGGTTGTAGCGGCACAGGGGAGCGCTTGGTTGTAGCGGCAGACCCACGACAGAGGTGCGCTTGGTCGTAGCGGCACAGGGGAGCGTTTGGTTGTAGCGGAAGACCCACGACAGAGGTGCTCTTGGTTGTAGCGGCACATGGGAGCGCTTGGTTGTAGCGGCTGGCCCGCAATTCTTGATAGGTGGAGTACTACAGCAGTCTTAGGTTAGTGAGCAGTACCTCGGAGTTGTGACAGGACCACTGTACACTCCAGAGACGGAGCTCTTCAACAGTTACAGTTTCGATAATGAAAATCCTGGTTTGAGCTGAGTCATTGATCCTTGTGTTTCCTCTTGATTGAGATGGGTTGACTGATAATTTCGGTATATGTATGGGCATATACCTATGAGAGTTATCTGTTGAACTATCCTGTGTGGATTTACTGTTTACTCTCCTTTGTGGATTGTGTTGTGCTATCATGTGTGGGTATATGTTTGCTTTCCTATGTGGACTGGGTAGTGCTTGGGCTCGGACGTTGGAGCCGAACGAGAATGGATGACTTAGGTATATGTATGGGCATATACCTAAGCCGTGTCAGATGTTACTACGTGATTGCATCATTTATCTGTGGTTGATCCTTTGTGGATTTCTGGAGACCTTTGGGGGTCTTGGGGTCCCTACTGAGTAGCTTATACTCACCCCTGCACGGGCTATGCCCGCACTTCGTGGTGTTGGTTGCAGACGACGGACAGCGCTGGTCGAGGCTGAGGCTTGCTGAGCGAGACGGTACCCGGAGGTGGACCTCACGACGAGATGATACCCGGAGGTGGACGTGACGACGAGACGGTACCCGGAGGTGGACGTTACGACGAGACGGTACCCGGAGCTGAGGTGGTCGTCTGTACCTACCCTTCAGGTAGGGACTCCAGAGGACGATCCAGGAGCAACTTGACACCTTCATGCCGTTTTTTCTTTTTCTTTTACATTACATTTGGGCTTGTATTTCCGGCCCCCTTTACTTTCAGCACTTCTGTTGTACTCAGTTTACTTAGTGTTTACTTCCGCTTGCACTCTGTGGTGTTTTGTTACTTTTATAAAGGCAATTTCTTCCCAGTTATTGGGATTTACGCCTCTGATACCAATCTGTCACGACCCGTCCTCGGGGCCCGTGTCGTGACTAACCCAAGAAATCTGGTAGCTCTTGTGGGACCTGAGATGGTCCAGGTCATCCAGGGGCGGATGAGTACAACTCAGAGCTGGAAGAAGCCTTATGCTGACAGGAGGCGGAGACCATTAGAGTTCGAGGATGACGACCATGTCTTCTTGTGGGTCTCACCTCGACATGGTTTACGGAGATTTGGCCGGGGCGGCATGTTTTCTCCATGCTTCATCGGGCCCTTCTAGGTCCTTAGTAGGATTGGCGAGGTGTCTTATTGCCTGGCTCTGCCACCTCAGTTGCACCGGGTGCACGACGTCTTCCACGTATCTCAGCTGAGAAGATACGTGCACGACCCGACGCACATCTTTGACCATGGGGAGCTAGACGTGGATGATGGGGCGACTTTTACGGAGGTCCCGGTGGGGATAGAGGATCGACAGGAGCGGGTCCTACGTGGACGATCGATTCCTCTTGTGCGCATCAGATGGCAGCACGGGAACCTCCAGGGAGCACATGAGAGCGGGAGGCTCAGATGCGTGCTCGGTACCGCATTTGTATCCTAGTTTGTGTTGAAGCTTTACGGGGACGTAAATCCCTGTGGTGGAAGTAATGTAAAGACCCGTAAATTTCAAGGAAATTTTTTTCTAAATTTTCTTTGGAATTTTTCAAGAGCGCAGTCTCTGACGGCACCTGATTCCGAGGCCCGGTGTGCCTGTAATCATTTCCCGAAGTTTTGGCTCGGTTACGTTTAGTGAATGGACGAGTGGGTTATTCTAACTTTTGAACCGGTGCCCGGAATCGAATTCTGAGGCCACCGATGAAATCGCATCGCCGGTATTCACTTAGAAACGCCTCTTCCGAAGTTGCGTTTGCTCGGGTGTGGTTTTTAATTTTTGGGCTTAAAGTTAAGAAATAAAATAATTTTTCAACAACTTTATTTTATTTCACTTAAGCCACTTGGAAGCCACTTGAAGCCACTTAAAGGCGGCTTGAACTGAGTTGATCCGGATAGGATGCTATCCATAAAATATCCTACCCCCTCGGTAGGATATTTGTGAGGTGGGGCCCACACGAGCCCCACCGTTTCTTTCCGCTAAGTAACGCACCCGCGAAAACCCGTCATTATGAAAGTCAACTGACGCGTTTTCTAAATTCTTAACAGACCATTTAATTGGGCGGTTTATTTCATAAATTAAATGAGCTGTTTCTTTTGTTGAATTAATTCAACGAATTGATGGGTCGTTTCTTACCCTTTTTCGTATATTGGCATAATAATAAAATAAGACCAACCAATTTCTTTTGGAGGATTACTTGTTGAGAGAGGATCCTTGAACCTTCAGCCTCCTTCGCGAAGAACGCGAAGAACGCGAAGAACGCGAAGAACGCCGAACCCGGAAATCGACGACGCGACGCCGTGATCCGTGACACCGACAACGTTCTTCTGCGACATCTCTTCCTCCACGACGGATCTTCGATTGGCTGCTTGAGGTAAGAGTCTCAGACCTTCCTTTTTATCTCCATCGTGGTTCTTAACCAAAAACACGAATTTAATTAATTAAATTAAATCTGTTGTTTCATGGTGCGTTGAGTTCGCCGACTCAACGCCGGATTCCGCGATGACGCGACGCCTCCCCGCGACGACGCGACGATCCCTCTCTTCCGCGACGATCAACGAGGTAGGGATTTTATATTTTTTTGGAAATATCCCTCCTTATATTCCCGTGAACATTCTTTAAAAATTAAAGAACCAGAATCAAAGAAACTATTTTATTTTATTAAAATTGTTGGTTCATGTGTTGAACATTCTATTTTCTCCCGTTGTTTTTATCTAACGCGGAGGGTGCGGGTCAAACGAACACGGCCCGGCAACCCTCCGTCGTTCTTCGTATTTTGCGGATTTGGCGGGCGACGACGGAACGTGCCACAACAGATGTTTGATGATCCCGCAGTAATGAACGGAACCCGGGAGGAACAACGGCGCAGACGAGAAGGAAAACGGGCCACCGGAGTGACTCTGGCTGCCCGCGGAAGCCGGTGGCGGCGCGGGTCGCCGGCACGACGGCGCCGGCGGCCGGAGGCGGCGGCACCCCGCGGGTGTCCAGCGCGACACCCTGCAGGTGCCGCGGGTGTCCAGCGCGACACCCCACGGGTGCCGCGGGGTTGTCACGCGGCACCCCGCGGGTGTCCAGCGCGGCACCCCGCGGGTGCCGCGGGTGTCCAGCGCGACACCACGCGGGTGCCCCGGGGTTGTCACGCGGCAACCCGCGGGTGTCCAGGGCGGCACCCCGCGGGTGTCGCGGGGTTGTCACGCGGCACGTCCGGCTGTTTGGCCGACACCCCACGGGTGCCGCGGGGGTGTCACGCGTGGCGGCGGCTTTCCCCCGCGTCGGCCGCTCGGCCGAGCCGGACCGGCCCTGGCCGGGCCGGGCCGGGCCAACCGGGTCGGACCCGACCCGGTTCGGCCCAACCAGGGGGGGTCGGGCCGGGTCGGCCCGGGCCCGGACCCCCCGTCTTCGGACGACTTTCGTTCAAACGTCCGTAACTTGAGCTACGGGCCTCCAAACGACTCGCCGTCAGCGGCAACACAATCCTTGGAGTGAGTCGGTTGTTTCGGTTTATCGCACTCAAAGTGTCGGAATACTTTGGGTTCGGCCGGGTTGGTTCGTACACGAAACCAACCGGGCCCTCGGAGCGGAAACGCTCATATCTTGAGCTACGGACGTCCAATTGACGTGCCGTCAGCTTTGTTAGTTGTCTCTTAGTGAGACAGATCTTTTGGCTCACTCCGCCCGAGGTTTGGACGCAAGTGGAGTACGGTCAGGTTGGTTTTGCCTTAAAAACCAACCGGGCCCCTGGGACGAAAAGGCCAATAACTCTCAGACCGGGCGTCCGATTGACGCGCCGTCTGTTGCGTTGAGTTCCTCTTGATGAGACGGAAATTTTGGCATCCTCCGCCCGAGTTTTGGATGCAGATGGATAGTGGCCGGGTTGGATCGCACTGAAATCCAACCGGGCCCCCGGAACGGAAAAGCTGATATCTTTCAGACCAGACGTCTGTTTGACGAACCGTCAGCGGCGTTGGTGATCACATTGAAAAACGGTCCCTATGAGTATACCCTATGAGTGTTCGGGGTATAGTTGAGTTACGGCCGGATTGGTTCGCTCACGAAACCAACCGAGCCCCTGGGATGAAAAGGCTAATAACTCACAGACCGGGCGTCCAATTGACGCGCCGTCTGTTGCGTTGAGACCCCTATGACGAGGCGGTCCTTGGTGATACTTCCTTGCGGGACTTTGTGATACTTGGAGTATCCACCAGTAGCTCGTGGAGCGGACCCTCCCGGAGACGAGCGTGCAGAGTACGGAGACCGTGTAGCTGACTGAGTCCCGATGACTGCTGATCGGACGACCCGGTGCGTTACAGAGGTGCGCTTGGTTATAGTGGCACAGGGGAGCGCTTGGTTGTAGCGGCATACCCACTACAGAGGTGCACTTGGTTGTAGCGGCACAGGGGAGCGCTTGGTTGTAGCGGCAGACCCACGATAGAGGTGCGCTTGGTTGTAGCGGCATAGGGGAGCGCTTGGTTGTAGCGGCACAGGGGAGCGCTTAGTTGTAGTGGCAGACCCACGACAGAGGTGCACTTGGTTGTAGCGGCACATGGGAGCGCTTGGTTGTAGCGGCTGGCCCGCAATACTCGATAGGTGGAGTACTACAGCAGTCTTAGGTTAGTGAGCAGTACCTCGGAGTTGTGACAGGACCATTGTACACTCCAGAGACGGAGCTCTTCAGCAGTTACGGTTTCGATAATGAAAATCCTCTTTTGAGCTGAGTCATTGATCCTTGTGTTTCCTCTTGATTGAGATGGGTTGACTGATAATTTCGGTATATGTATGGGCATATACCTCTGAGAGTTATCTGTTGAACTATCCTATGTGGATTTACTGTTTACTCTCTTTTGTGGATTGTGTTGTGCTATCCTGTGTGGGTATAAGTTTTCTTTCCTTTGTGGACTGGGTTGTGCTTGGGCTCGGACGTTGGAGCCGAACGGGAATGGATGACTTAGGTATATGTATGGGCATATACCTAAGCCGTGTCAGATGTTACTACGTGATTGCATCATTTATCTGTGGTTGATCCTTTGTGGATTTCAGGAGACCTTTGGGGGTCTCGGGGTCCCTACTGAGTAGCTTATACTCACCCCTGCACGGGCTATGCCCACACTTCGTGGTGTTGGTTGCAGACGATGGACAGCGCTGGTCGAGGCTGAAGCTTGCTGAGTGAGACGGTACCTGGAGGTGGACCTCACGACGAGATGATACCCGGAGGTGGACGTGACGACGAGACGGTACCCGGAGGTGGACGTTACGACGAGACGGTACCTGGAGCTGAGGTGGCCGTCTGTACCTACCCTTCAGGTAGGGACTCCAGAGGACGATCTAGGAGCAGCTTGACACCTTCCTGCCGTTTTGTCTTTTTCTTGTACTATACAGTTGGGTTTGTATTTCAGGCCCCCTTTACTTTCAGCACTTCTGTTGTACTCAGTTTACTTAGGGTTTACTTCCGCTTGCACTCTGTGGTGTTTTGTTACTTTTATAATGGCAATGCCTTCCCAGTTATTGGGATTTATGCCTTTAGTGCTAGTCTCCAGCCCCTGGCCTATGGAAGGCGGGCTTGGGGTAGTCACGACACGGGCCCCGAGGACGGGTCGTGACATTTTATAACACTATTTTTTAAAAATATTAATTATTAAACATATATTATTTTATTATTAATATTTATATATTTTCAATAATGTACAATTTTTGCAAAAAAATCAATTAATAAATTTCATCTTAATTTTATAAAGCAAAACAATTCTTGAAACAGAATTGATGGGAAAAAGGTTATTTATAAAATTGAATTACATTGTACGTAACTAGGTCCTTGACACATAACCCCTTATAAAACCTACTTATGACCTATGGGTGGGGTGTGCGATGATGATAGATTCATGGGGAGGCTCGGCTAAAATCACCCAATTGGTAATTTCCACAAACATGAACTTCTCCGGTAGGTGATTTTGTTCTAGCTTCAATTGCTGAATCTGAACATGGGGTTGGTGAAGAATAAACCCCAGTGATTCTACCGTTCTCTAATGCTCCAACAAATGGAATTCATGTGGCAAAAATCTACAGGTTGAGGATATCATTTCTCCTTTCTTTATTAATTATTTTTGTATCATTATAATGTAAAAAATTATTACTAAGTGTATAGTTTCCAATGGTCATATTGACCAAATGTCATAAAGATGGTCAAAACATAATGGTAATATTTCCATTTATACTAACTTCATTATTTAAGATATATGGTTTTGTTTTTTATCGTAACCATAACACAAATTTTCCAAGTAAACAAATATATTTTAAATTATTTGGTCTGTTACATCTATACCTATTGTACTTCATCATAAAATTTTGGTTATAAAATTCTATTCAATTACAAATAATGAATATAAGATACATATCTTTGTACTAGTATTTTTTTCCCATGTTTACCTTATAAGACTTATCTCTATACTTGGGATTACTAGATGATTCTCAATATATAGAGTATGCTTTAATAGGGTACATTTAATATTAACCTTCTCAAGAGAATGAGGTTCATTTCTCCCACCAACATATTCAACATCATGTATATCATTATAAATGAATTTTTCTTGAAATATTAAATTACTATAATAAGGATATTTATATTTTCATCATCCTAGAAGGGTTATACAAACTTTTAATTTCCATATCCAATGAAAAAACATTTATTATAATTATAATCCTTATTATCCCTAAATCAAATTCAATATGAATATTTGATTTATAAATAAACACATTCAAATTTAGATTATGTAACATCATTCTAGTTCATACTTCCTCAAAAATATATTCTTACAAGGGTATATATGGATCAATATTTGTTAAATATAATTTTATGTTTTCTTCATTAGCCCAAACTACATGGGAATATATCATGAAATCTTATACTCCTATAATATTCGACAAAAGTTAAATTCATTATTTCTCAGACCCAATTGTTTTATCTCTTCCAAGAACTATCTTCTCTAAATAATAAGTTTTTCCTAAAAATCATTAAAATTATAAATATCATATATTCCACTATTTTAAGATCTCAAATACTTCACCTTTACCCCCAATTTTATTCTCTCTAATAGTCTTGGTAACACTATGACCACAGAAGTCCATAGTCGGTGCCTTACTCTATTGCAATTTGATAGAGACAATACTCGAATCTCAAAGGAATAATCAGTTTATTAGTTTTGGAAACCAGATTACATACTTTACCCATATATTACATTTTAAAACATAAACTAAAACATATAAAATCTTTTGACAATGGCATTATTCTCCTATATTAACCCTTCATATCAGTCATAATATTTATCACTACATCCTAGGAAAAATAAAACATAAGAAATGGGTGAGCTTATAATCTCATTATGGGTAAGTGTATAATGTGATTTATTAAGAATAATAAGCATAAACATTAAGGAGAGGTATATAACTAAAAAAATACATTAAAAGATAATATTGATAATCATACGGAAAGAATAAATAATAACATATAAAATAATCACATGAGCTTGAAAACGTAACCATGGATATTCAACTAGTTGAATAATCACATGGAATATCAATAAAAATCTCATAATGAGGACATATATATTTATGAATGTATGAACTATCATGATATATTCACATGATAGATACAGTCAAGATCTATTCTCATAACAGTTTAAGTCTGTGGGTAGAAACCCGTCAGAGTTTTGTCATGATCTATCCTCCTTAAAATTGAAAATATTTGGAAACAAACACGAAGGGTTGTTCGCAAACTGATTTCATCTCATGATTCCTACTGAGGCATCGAGGTGATATAGTAAGCCCCAACAATTGTATACTATGTCCAATTGATTACTCATATGAATACATAAGCAACATAAGCATTTCTATTTGAAAAATAACTTATGAAATGTGAATACTGGAACCATAAACCATGAATGGTATCAAAATACTACATCTACAGAAAAACTGATCATAAATTCTTAAATAAAATATGGTAGATTTTATCTTAAGATGTAAAACCTAATAAAACATACAATTGAACAAATTATATTAGCCTATATGAAAATAATCTAATAAAATCATTTGAAATATCTCGAGAAAAATACCCTTTTTATTTGAAATCATTTATTTAAAATCCATACATTTATAAAAGAAAAAAATTTATCTAAAAAGATATTTTTTATCATATAAAGGAATCATCATAACATCATGGTCCCAAGATGGTGGTAAAATTTTCTCATTCAATATAATTTAAAAATAAGCATTGTTTCCGTTTTTTAGTCTAAAAATTCATAAATTACTTCATTCAGAAAATAAAAAAAATACTATAAAATGATTTTATTAAAATAAAAACATGACTAAATACATAAATAAATAAAAGAATAATATCAAAAAAATTAAAAAAATTTATAATAAACATGTACATGGATGATAGATATTCCACATTAAATACATATATATATAAAATCACAAATAATAAAAAGATTGTGAAATGAACCATAAACATAGGTTTGATCCTCTACTTATGTGTTCAAAAATATTTTATATTGGTTTTAAAAATATTATTAACTAATAAAAGAATCGTAATTATTTTTATGAAATCATATATGATCCAATTATATCATTTTGTTAATAATATATCTTTATTACCGTTGTTTCTGGTGTTAACTGCTTCATTTTCTTATATTTGTTTTTTCATGTAAGTATTGTTTATTATTAAAATGATATTTTTCTTCAAATAAATAATTATATTAATATTATAAAAATTATAATCACTCTGAATATATATATATACATTATAATCATTATTTAATGGTTAATATGAAAAATGAATCTCATCACGTCGTGGAGACGGTAGGTCGTACAAATACATGAGCGATGATATGATTCCCAAAATGATAATGTGGTAATGAATTGGATGGTATATTAATTATACTAAATCAATATCATGTAATATTTTTTATTTATATCCATTATATTCCTTATTATATTCATCAAACTAAATTGGTGTAGCAACAAAATTACACTACACTGTGGAGATAGTAAGCCGTATGTATGCACACATATGGATATTGTTATTTGTAGGATGGATAAAAGGGGAAATATGGTTTTAAAATAATTACAATAATATATAAGGATATATGTGATACTATATTTATTACCTTATTATGTAAAAAACATATTAATATGGAGTAGAATAATAAATTAATTTGAATGAGTTGGTAAAACAATTACCTAATCTTCGATAGACTTCCTTTGGATCTCTACTTAGGGTCACTAGAGATGGTATTTTTAGAATACCACGACCTCCATAACTAATATAATAATTTTATTAAGAGAAATTAGTTGAGTTTCGTTGATGTATAAGGATAAATGTGTTGTGAGGAAGAGGGGGTGGATGTGACTTTTTATAAGAGATTTGAGGGGCACTTTTGGAATCCTATAAAATATTAAATTAATTAAATTAATGTTTTATTAAAAATGGATCCAAAGTAAGTTATTTATAGAATAGGATTTGTATGGGTCTAAATACCCCGAAAAAGTATTTTTAGTCTAGTTTAGATCACATTATTAACCTTATCATTTGGCTTTAACTTTTAGTTAAACCTTTTAACTCTTACAGCCAAAACTTGTCTTTTTAAACTTTAGTGTTAATATAATTATATATAATTCCAAACGAATTTCAAATGGATCAGTGAAGAAATATGTAACCTTTTTATAGTTATTTGGATGAATTTTTTTTATTAATTTTAGATCATTTAATAAATAATATTTATTTTAAACTATCATTAAGTTCAATTTCGATACAATTCATTATTTATCTTCCTAGAAATATCATAACAACATGATAATGTTCTGCCAGCACATATAATATATCAATAACATATATATGGTATGCAAAAAATTGATTTATGTAATTAATTATGTCAAATTATATTTTTTTCATCTTTTCAATGTCATTTATTAAATATTTCCATTGATTAAAATATTAGTGTATCATTACTATGAAATCCTTTAATAAACACATTTAATATCTATAAATAAAAAATAAATTATCATGACGAAGATAAATTTAATATATTTTAAATTAATATTAATAGTTTAATTTATTTTTTGTATAAAATATAATAATTTTTTTTATTAAAAATATGAGTATTACATATTTAACTTATCTTTAAATAAAATTTAATAAATTTCATATTCTAACCCAGGTGGTATAAAATGGTAATAATTTCATCGTAAGGATATTTTCGCTCAAAAAACACTTATACCATGAAATAAGTTCATGTTTTAGGGTTTGTTTATAATATTATAATATTATTTTTAACTTTAATAACCTGATCTACACTTAACCGTGGTAAATAGAAATGTACTAAAGTTACTATACATAATATCATAAAAACATAGTCAATCCTATTAGACACTAAATATGATAATTATTATAGTCTTTTGTGACCATTTTTTTGAAATCAATTCCCTAAAGTTGAAAAATTAATTTTAACACTAATCTTGTGGATGTTGCGAGAAGGCGGGTTGAAGGAAATGTTCCAAAGGTCAATAAGTTTTTATGTATAATTTAAACATGAAAATTATTAAAATAACCTAAATTAGATTAATACATGTATTCATTATCAATTTAAAATTTTGAAAATAGTTTATAGTTCTTCAATGTTTTAAACAAAAATTAATTTTCTAACTAAAATGTTGTATTTTTTCACTATTCATCAAGAAATAAAACTTCTCAAAAAATATACAACAATTTACCCTAATAAATTTTTCATATTCCAAAATAAAAAATGAATTATATTTTAAAAAAAATATTTAAAACTTTCATAAAATTTAGTTTTAAAATAGGTGTGCCAATAAAATATGCAAGACTACTTTTATAAAACTATATGTCTTTATGTGTAATATTGGCCTTATTATTATCTTATTCATGTAAAATATATTTTAAAAATATCAAAAATATTTTATTTAAAATATAACATATAGATTTCATGAATCTAATTCTATAATAGTAATGAGTTTAATTTATTGGGATAAAATAGAAGTAGATCTTTATAAAAACATTTCTCGTAAATTCAGTTGGTTTCTATATTCATTTATAATTAATTTTTAACCAATGAATTAAACCATATATTTTTATAAGTTGGTTAATATTATTAAAAATCACCAAATTACTAGCTAGTTTATAAATAATAACATATTAATAATATTTTTTTTGATAAACTCGGCCTTACGTGTAACACAAGCCAACTTATTATTGTGTGTAGCTTAATCTTGTAATCATTTTTAATACAACATAAGATATTGAATAAATTTAATTTATTTAATAAGACACATACTATAAAATCTTAGGGTGTAACATTCTACCCATCTTCAATAAAATGCATCCCCGTAATTCGAACTCAGGATCAAAATATATAGTTTTGCCTATTCAAAATATCATTGTTGAAATCCCACATTGGAAAAATAATTTATGAGACATCCACTTTAAAATAAATAATGGGAAGTATGAAGTTCAATAGATATAACACATACTTGGGTTCTATATAAGAAAACATTGACATAGATGAGAAATCTAACCATCATGTTCTGATGGAGAGCGATATAGAACTTGTTCATCTGAAATTTAACAATCAAAAGGCTTTATTTTTTTGATGATCTAAGGGTCCATTTGATTCATTCATAAATAAGGTACTATGATAGAATTTTTGGTTTCAAGATCTTTTCCTTAGAGTTGAAAAAATATTTTACTCTTCATATAATCACCTAAATGAACTATTTTTATATCATAAGAATAATATAAACCTTAAGTTGTGGTTAGATCTATTTTCAATTCATCCATTATAATTAGAAATGAATGTTACAAATGAATTTTTCATTCCTGGAGAACTTTTGATAAATCATGTGGTCTTAAATTATCTCCTTCATCCCCTAAATATCTAATGTAACAAAAAAATTGACCTATAGTACCAAATAAATAAAACATTAAACTCAAACAATAATTTCCAATGATCAACTTACCCATCTCCATCTTTAAGACTTATCCAAAACACTTCTGTACAAATTAACAATCCAAAAAGTGCTCTAAATTTCCAAAATAAATCTTAACATAAGATTCCCCAAACAAAATAATGTAACTCTTATTAACACATAAAAAATATTTTATCACCTTAAAAACCTTAATGAAAATGTTCATATCTATAATTATTTAAAGAATAAGTATTGTAGTAAAATCCTTATATATCATAGGATTATTATAACAAAAATATAATAAAATAGTTCTTGAATCCAAAACCCAGAGACATTAATTTTTCCACTTCAACTTTAATAACATCATAATCTTGTCCTTGATACCATTTCTTTTTATGAGATATATTTCCTTTATTCTTGGTACATTAATTTTTTTAGTTCTCGATTTCATTATAGTTGAAACATTGGACATTATAGACCTTTTTCTTGTTCTTACAATCCCAAAGACATTGTCCCTTCTCTCCAAACTTGTATAGAACTAACATTCCTTAAAAGTAAGTAAAAAAAATAATGAATTGAAACAATTACCTGTGGGAAAATACATTGTTCCCTTCTTCCCTTTATCCAAAATTTTCCCAGATATCCTCTTGTTCTTGTGTTTCCCTCTTGAAGTAACAATACTTATAGTACACTCTTAGGGTCCCATTATCACAATGTAATATGTCCTGATATGATGAGAATGCTTTGGAGACTATTTCTATTTAAAATATTGGCTTAAGACCATGAATGATATGATCCTTCTAACTATATTGATCCCTTACATTGGCGAGGTTCGCATTACTTCTATTGGGTTCCTTTTCTAAGTAATGATATACACTAGGTTATGTCATACCATAATGTATAGTCCTATAACTAGTAAAATACATAACATAAATTGTAAAAAAAATTGTATCTAGATTCTTAATCATATATGTGGTTTCATTGGGGACATACTTACTTATATATTATTGATAACATTTTGTAAAGAAATTGTGAATTGTTATAACCATATCCCCTAGGAGTATCAAACCATAAGCACAGTAATTCTCATTGTCATGTACCAGGTTACGTCAAGTCAAGGCTGAGGAACCTTGTCGGGGTTGTTACACCTAGGTACATCGATTCCAGAACAACATCCACTTGTGTTATATAGATATGGATATATTTCTAGGAATACCCACAAAATCTCTGCCTTATAAATTTGTTAGTATGTTCTTTAATACTAATCTTTATTGTTTGTATTAGAGTTATGTTACCTAATATATTTTTTCTAAATCTAATTTCCATGATTGTTTCTTAAATTACTCAAATACCGACTATAATTCCCCAACCCTAAAATCCTAGATTATGTGTCTTAATTTTTTTACATTATCAACCATACAAGATTATAATCTCGAATGACCGATTATTTTAACAGTTTTTAAACCATATTACATGCTTTTACCTTATGTTACATTTTAATACATAATGTATAACATAGAAAATATTTTGATAACTCCATTATTCTCCTATTAAAACCCTTCATATTAGTCATAATACACTTCTTGGAATCTGAGGGAAAATAAAACATAAGAAAGGGGTGGGTGCAGATTCTCGTTAAGGGTAAGTGTACAATGAATGTTATGAAGAAAAAAAGAATAAGAATTAAAGGCACTGTCTATAACCAAAACACAATCCATTTAAACATAATCTTTAGAATAATATATAAAGATTAAATAATACCATATTAAATAGTCCCATGGACTAGAAAACACAACCATTGATTTAATACTAGTCGAATAATCCAATGGAATATCAATAACTAATCTCATAAAGAGAGAATTCATAATTTCAAATATCTGCACTATCAATATCTATCCATAAGATTGCTATTGTAAAGATCTATCCTCATGAATTTATATATATATGTAAAAACCTGTCTAATTTGTGTCAAGACCTATCCTCCCAAAAATTTAATATTGCAAGGAATCAAATGTGAAGGGTTTGTTGCCAAATCATTTCATCTCATGAGACCTACCAATTAATCGAGGGGCTATAATAGTCCCTTTCCATCACTTACTATGTCCAATATATTCCTCATGTGAAAACACAAACAACACAAATAATCATATTGAAAAAATAGCAGAGGAAAGGTTAATACATAAACCATAAACCACGAATGATATCAAAAGAGCACATCCATAGTCAAAGTTATCGAAAACACTTCATTAAAACAATTTATATTGTATCATAAGAAATAAATCCCAAGAAGACATAAAATTAAACAAAGTGTATTGATATAGATGAAAATACTCTCATAAAAGTGTTAGAAAAAAAATTAGAAAAATGCCCTTTTTATTTGAAATCATTTATTTAAAAGACACACATTTATAAAAGAAAAATTTTAATTTTAAATAAATTTTTTAAATTTTAAAATATTTTTAAAACATCATTTCTTTTTAATAGGTGTATAATATGCACATTCCGTATAAGTTTAAAAAACATTCTTTCCGTATTTCTGTTGAAAAAGTCATAAAGTATCTCATTTGGAAAATGAAAAAGTGATTCCTTTCAAATGTTTTTTAAAAAACTAAAACATGAGTAAAATAAATAAACAATTCATTGGATAATAGTAAAAATATTTTTAAAAACCTTTTTATGAAACATGGGAATGGATGAAAAATATTCATCAACAAATACTTCTGTATAAACAATCTCAAATAATAATGTGATAGTGAAATTAACCCAAACCTTATGTCTAATTATCTGAATATATATCTCAAACTACTATATTGTATTTTTTAAAATATTCTTAACTTATACCATAATCATAATAATATTTATTATACCATATTTTATCCTCCTATGTCATTTTTAAATAATATTTCATTATTACCATTATTTCGGGTGCTAACTACTTCATTTTCTTATATTTGTTTTGTCATGTAAGTCTTATTTATTATGAATAAGAAATGTTTTATTCACATTCATAAGGATATTAAGTTAATAAATATTATATTGAATAGTCATATATATTCTTTATAATCATTACTGAATCATAAACATGGAGAATGAATCTCATCACGTCGTGTAGACGGTTGGTCGTACGTACACACGAGCGACAGTATCATTCCCTTAATGGTAAAGTGGTAAAGAATTGGATGGTATATTAATTATAAAGAATCAGTATAATTTCATATTTATTTATTATATCTGTTATATTCATCATTATATCCATACAAATAAATTGGTGTTGAAAACAAATTACACCATCGCATGGAGACGGCAATCCTTAAATACACACGCATTGTAATATTGTTTTTTATAGGATGGTTAAAAAAGAGGAATTTGGTTTTCACATAATCATAACAAAAATATAATAATATATATGATACTAGATTTATTAATTTAGTATGGATACAACATAATAAGATGAAATAGAAGAAGAAAATACCTTGAATGAGTTTGTAAAACAATTACCTCTTCTTCGATTCACTTCCTTTAGATCTCTTCTTAGTGACACTATGGTTGAACTTTTTAAAAGAAAAAAATCCTCCAAAACATAGATATAAATTATTGGGGCATAAAAGATTAGGGTTTGATCTAGCTATAATTTTCATAGTTGTGTTATGAATTGAGAGAGGTGGTGTCTTTTAATAAGAGAGGTGAGGGCCACTTTTTTAAACCTCAAAAATATTATATTCATATAAATAAATTTTATATTAAAAATGTCTCCAAAGTGAGTTATTTTGAATCTTGGATTATAATGGGTCAATGTTATCATAAAGTACTACACAAGTTCAGGTCACATTAATATCCTTATCATTTTGATTTAACCCTTACTTAAGCCTTTTAAGTATTACCCTCACAACTTGTCTTTTTACTATTTGGGGTTAATATAATTACAATAAAATGAAAAAAGAACCCTAAATGGATCATCGATGAAATATTTAACCTCATTCTATATAATTTGAATTATTTTAGATTTTTATTAATTTGATATCATTTAATAAAATATTAAATATTTTAAAGTATCATTTAAATCAATTTGATACTATTAATTATTTTCCTTTTATAAAATATCATAACAAAATGATAACATCAAACCAAAACTTCTAATTTATCTAAAACATGGTTACGTTATCAATATAATTCATGGAAATGTGTCAAATTATATTTATTTAAATATTTTTAATATCATTTATTTGATATTTCTATTGATTTAAGAATTACATCATCATTATTATGAAAGAATTTAATTAACTTCTTTATTACTTGAAAATTAGAAAGTATTATCCTAATAAGGTTAAATTTATTATAATTCAAACAAAAATTTATGGTTTAATTTATTTTTTTGTGTAACCCTATATAAAAAATGATTTATTTTTTAAAGATAAGAGTATGAAATTTTTAACATATCTTTAAATAAAATAAATTAAATTTCATATTCTAACCCTAGTGGAATAAAAAGTTTATAATTTCAGAATAAGGCTGGTTTTGGTCGAAACACACATATCCAATGAATGTATTACTAGTGTTATGGTTTTTATATAATATTATAATATTATTTTTACCTTTAATTGCCTGATTTAAACTTAACCATGGAAAATAAAAAATTACTAAAGTTACTGTTAATAATATTAAAAAATCAGTTGATCATTTTAAACTATAAATATCATAAATAATTATACCTTCTATTTACATATTTCCAAATTCAATTTGGAGAAGTATATAAATTATGTTTAATATTAATCCCACAAATGTGGCAAGAAGGTGGGTAAGAGGAAACGTTCCAAAGTTAAGTAGGTTTTTATATCTAATTTTAATATAAAAATGATTCCAATAACATAAATTGTATTAATAAATGTATTATTTATCTGTTAATAAAATAAATATAAATTTTAAAAATAATAAATATTCAAACGAAAATTTAGTTTTTAACTACAATGCCGCTTTTTTCACTATTCTTCAAAAAATGAAACTTCTCAGAAAAATGTGAAAAAATCACCATAAAATATTTTTAATATTTAAAATTCAAAAATTTATCCTATTTTTAATAATAAAATTCATAAAATTTGAAAAAATTAGTTTATAAATATGTGTGTCGTTAAAAGGTGGTAAAGCTTCTTTAAAAAAATATTGGTTTTAATGTGTAATATTATGATTGTTCTTATCTTATACCTAAAAAGTATAATAGATAAATATATAAAATATTTTATTTAAAATATAATACATATATACCATTAATATCAATCTCTAATAGTAATTAATTTAATTTATTAGGATTAAATAATAAAATATTTCTTTATTAAAAAAATCTTATATATTCAATTTCTTCCTATATTGATTTATAATTAATATGGAAAAAACACAACCTCATGTGTAACCCAAATTGAACTCATTGTTGTGTGTAGCATAAAATTATCATGGTGTTCTCTACAATGTGAGATAAAAAATAAATTTAATTTATTTAAGAAGTGACATACTATAAAAATGAGGTGTTACATTCTCCCCTCCTTCTATAAATCACATCCTCTCAATTCAAACTCAGGATCGAAAACTTTGGTTCTGAATTTTCATAATATATTTGCTGAAATACCACATTGGAAAACATATTAATGATAAACACACATTAAAATAATGAAAGGTAAGTATGAAGGTCACCATATATAACACATACTAGGGTTCCATATAGGAAAACATTGACATTGAATAGAAATATAACCACCAAGTTCTGATGGAGAGTGATAGAGAAAATGGTCCGAAGAAAGTTAAAAATCAGAAAGATGTAATTTCTCAATGATCTAAGGAACCATTCAGTTCATAAGAAAATAAGTTACTGGGATAATGCTTTTGGGTTTAAGATCATTTCCATATAGTTGAGAAATTATTTTACTCTTCAGATAGGCACTTGATTGATTTCTTTCTATGTCATAAGCATAATCACATCCTTTGGTTATTATTGTATCTATTTTGAACTCATTTATTACTATTAAAATTGAATGTTTAAAAGGAAATTTTCAATCCTGAATCATATTTTATGAATCATTAGTTCTGAAATTATTTCTTTCATCATCTAAATGTCAACAGAATCCAAATGGTTTAACCTAAATTGTCCAATAAAAAATAATTTAAACTAAAAAAATAATATCCATTGTTCAACATACTTTATTCCAACAATAAGATTTATCCAAAATACTTATATTCAAATTAATAGTCCAAATTTTCTCTAAATTTACAAAATCAATCATAACATCAGATTCCCCAAACAATATGATGTAGTTATTATTGACACATACAACATATTAGATCACCATAAAAACCTTATTGAACATGTTCAATTCTCCGAATCTATAAAGAATAAGTATTGAAGTAAAATCCTTATATATCTCATGATTCTTATAACCAGAGTAAAATATATTTTTTCTTGAATCCAATACACAAATAAATTAATTATTCCCCATCTATTGTAGTAAAAGCATAACATTGACCAAGAAACATTTTCATTTTTTGAGGTATATTTCTATGATGATTAAGATATTCATTTTCATAATTATCCATTTAATTACAGTTGAAAAATTTCACATTAGAGACGTTTTTATTATCCTTAAAATTTCAAAAATGTTGGCCTTTCTATACAAACTTTTATAAAACACCCATTTATTTTAGGAAAGTACCTGGGTGATTATTTCAACCATTAAATGTGGGAGAATAGTTTATTCCCTTATTACCATTAAATAATTTTTTTCTAGGTGTCATTTAATTCTCATGCTTCCCTCTAAATACATTATACTTAATGTACTCTTTGAACTGCCCATTATCACATAATACTATTTCATCAAATGATGATAATTCTTTAGAGGCTATTTTACTTTGAAATATTGGCTTACGACCATGAACGATATAGTCCTTATTACTCCATGGATCACTTGTATCAGTGAGTCTTACATTACTTCCACTAAGAAACATTTATAAATGAAGACATACATTAGGATAGATCATGTCATAATGTATAATCCAAGAAATAGTAAAATAATTAACATAAATTGAAAACATTAGGCGTATTAAGTCTCATAATAATAAACATAGTTTATTTGCGAACATATTTACTTCAAAATCATTCATAATGGTTTGTAAAGAAATTTTTAATTATTCTAACCTTATCCCCTATGAGTGTCAAACCTGGGGCAGGGTAAGGACCACTTCTATGTACCATGTTATGTCTATTCATGCCTGACACACCTTTTCAGAGTTGTTAATATTAGGTACATATATCCCATAACCACATCCACTTGTAGTATCCAAAAAGTGATGTATTTTTATGAATACTCCTATATAATCCACCTTATAAAAAATGAAATGCATTCATATATAATTATGCTCAATTTATATCTTAGGATTTTGTTCCATAGTCTATGTTTTCTAAATCTAATTTTCAAGGTTGTTACTAAAATTCATCTCATACCATCTCTAACTCCTTGAACCCAGATGCTTGGAGTCAGTTCCTTACTTTATTGCATTAACATAGATACAAGATTAGAATCTTGAAGGACTAATCATTTTAGCAGTTTTGGAAACCATAATGCATACATGAACATTAAATTACATTTGAAAAAATAAATTATAACCAAGAATTTTTTTTCATAACACTATAATTTTCCTAGAATAACCCTACATATCAATCATAATACTCATCTTGGAATACAGGGAAAAATAATACATAATAAAGGGGTGAGATCAGATTCCCAATTAAGGTAAACATAAAACATAAGCTATTAAGAATAATATTAATAATAATTATGGAAAAGTGTGTTACTAAAATAATAACAATTTGAACATAATCTTGAGCAGAATATATAAAAGATAAATAATATGATATAAAATAGAAATATGACTTAGAAAACATAACCATGGATATTCTACCAGTCAAATAATTAAATATAATATAAATAACTAATTTCATAATGAGGGAATTCATAAGGTCAAAAATCTTCACTATCAAGATATATCCTCAAGTTAGCTGCTATCAAGATCTATCCTCATGCCAATTTAATTTTATGAGTTGAAACGTGTCTGATTTGTCTCAAGATCTATCCTCCCGACCATTTAAAACTTCTTAGAAACAAATTTGGAGGGGTTTTCACCAACTCATTTCACCATATGAGACCTATCGATGAATCGAGGGTCTATATATGGCCACACTAATAATTTAATACTTCCAATTTATTCCACATATGAAAACATAAATAACATAAACATTCATATTGAAAAACTAGCATATGAAATGTGAATACATTAACCATAAACCATGAATGGTATCAAAATAACACACACACAATCAAATTGATCATAAACCCTTAAATAAAATAATGTATATTGTATAATAATATATCAACAATAATCAATAAAAAAAATCAAAAAAGTATATTTACATAGATAAAAATAATCTAATAAAATCATTTGAAATAACATTATAAAAATACCATTTTTCATTGAAATAATTTATTTAAAATATGAAATTTTATAAAATAAAATATTTTATTTAAAAATAAACTTTTAAATGTGTAAATTAATGTTCAAAACATCAAGGAGTTACAATGGTGGTGAAAGAATCTAATGCTATATAAGTTAAAAATAAACATTCTTTCTCTATTTTTGTCGAAAAAGTCATAAAGTACCTTGTTCATAAAATGAAAAATAGATTCCTTTCAAACCATTTTATAAAAATTAAACATGGTTAAAAGAAATAAAACATTCTTATGATTATATTGAAAATATTTTTGAAAAATATTATAAGAATCATGTACATGGATGAAAAATATTCCCCAATAAATACTTACATATAAACAATCACAAATAATAATGAGATTGTGAAACTAACCCTTACATTAGGTCTGATTCCCTCTCTACTTGTATTAAAATAGTTTATAGTGGTTATAAACATATTATTAACTTATACCATAATCATAATAATATTTATGATATCATATAATATCCAATTAAATTATTTTTTAATAATATATCATTATTACCATTATTAAAGGTGTTAATTACTTTATTTTCTTATATTTTTTCCATGTATATATTTATTATTATAAATATAAAATATTTTATTTAAATAAATAATGATATTAAGTTAATACATATTATATTCACTCATCATATATATTTTTTATAATCATTCATTAATGTTTAATATGGGGAATAAATCTAATCGTGTTGTGGAGACAGTAGGTTGTATATATTTACAAGCGACATTATCATTCCCTTAATGGTAATGTGGTAATGAATTTGATGGTATCATTAATTATAAATAATCAATATTGTCTCATATTTATTATTTATATCCATTATATTCATCATTATTTAAATCCAAATAAATTGGGGATGAAAAAAAATTACACCACATCGTGGAGAAGGTAAGTCGTACCTATGCACATAATATGATATTGTTTTCATAGGGTGGATAAAAGAAAGAATATGGTTGTCCCATAATAATAATAACTTCTCAAAACATATATGATATTATATTTATTACTTTATAATGTAAAAACATTGTACAATGATGTAAAATAAGAAAATAACTTGAATGAGTTGGTGAAACCTTTACCTCTTCTTCGATGAACTTCCTTTGGATTCCATCTTAGGGACAATAGGGTTAGTGTTTTTATAATACTAGGACCTCTATAAATTAGATGATAATTTTGGTAGGATAAATTGGTAGGGTTTGGTCAATCTATAAGGAACATATTGGTGTGAGGAAGTGAGGGAGGATGTGTCTTTTTTTAAGAGAGGTGAGGGTCACCTTTGGAATCCTTTAAAATAGTAAATTAATATAAATTAATATTATAATAAAATTGTATCCAAATTGATTTATCTAAAATATAGAATATTTATGGGTCATAATCCTCATAATAAATGATTTTATTCAAGTTTATGTCACAATTATAACCTTCTACGTTTCCTTTAACCGTTAGTTAAACAATTTAACTCTTTGTGTCACAACTTGTATTCTTTATTATTTTGGGTTAATATAATTATTATAAATTTCCAACGAATCCAAAATGGATCACTGATAAAATATTTAACCTCATTATTTTTAGTTGGACTAATTTTATATTTTTTTAATTTTATATCATTTAATAAAATATTATTTCTTTTATTATATCATTTATGTCAATTTGATATTATTCTATATTTTTCTTTTTAAAAATTTCATAAAAACATGATAAATTCAAAGAATAACTTATAATATATAAATATAATGTATTATATATATATATATAATTTATGTATGTCATTAATTATGTCAAATTATATATATATTAATATTTTTATATCATTTATTTGATAAATCGATTGATTAAAAAATTACTGCATCATTATGATGAAATCTATTAATTATGTTAGTTAATATCTAATAATTAAAAATAAATTTTCATGGTGAATATAAATTTTGTATCATTCAATTGACTATTTATATTTGAATTTATTTGTTCAAAAAACCTATATTAAAAATGATTTACTTATTAAAAATATGAGTATTTCGTTTTTCACTTATCTTAAATAAAATATAATAAATGTCATATTATTACACAATTGGCTGAAAATGTTTATAATTTTTAACAAGTCTAGTTTTTGTCAACACCCACTTATCCAATACAATAAGAAAAAAATTTAGTGTATTTTTATAATATTATAACATTATTTTTACCTTTAATTACATGATTTACCCTTAACCATGGTCAATAAAAATTACTAAAGTTATTATTAACTATTTCCAAAGAATTAATTTTATTCTATTATAATCTAAATATTGTATTTATTAAAATTATTTATGTCCATTTTTTCAAATTAAATTCACATTAGTGGATAAATTATGTTTAACAGTAATCCCACATTAGTGGTGAGAAGATGGGTAAAAGGAATCTTTCCGAAGTACAATAAGTTTGTATATATAATTTAGATATAAAAATAATTCCGATAACATAAATTATATTAATAAATATATTATTTATATAATGTGACTTTAAAAAAATTGAAACAAAATAATCATTTAAATGAAAATTTAGTTCTCAACGGTAATGCAATATTTTTAACTATTTATCAAAAAATGTATCATCTTATAAAAATAAAAACAAATTAACCATAAGATAATTTTGATATTACAAATTAAAAAATGAAGTAAATTTTGAATAATAAAATTTATAAAATTTCAAAAAATTATTTTTCATATATTTGCTCACCTAAAAGGAGGTAAACCACTTTTATAAAAATATATGTTTTTATGTGTAATATTGTACTTATTCTTATCTTATGACTAAGAAATATAGTAGATGAATATCTATAATATTTTATTAAATATATTAAATATATATTTCATTAATATCATTCGCTGATAGTATTTAATTTCATTTATTAATATAAAATAACAATTGTTCTTTATAAAAACATTTCCTATAGATTTAGTTGGTTCCTATATTCATTTCTAATTAATATAAAACCAATGGATTCAACCATATATTTCACTAGTCAAAAATATTCATAAACACCAACTTAACATCTAGATTATAAATAATATTATTTTAATAATATTATTTATCTTGGTAAAACTCAGCGTTGCATGTAATGCAAGACAACTCATTTTTGTGCGTAGCGTAAACTTATCATGGTGTTGTGTACAATATAATATATCAATGAAATTGAATTTATTTATGAAGATATATACTATAAAATACTAGGGTGTTATATTCTACCCTCCTTCAATAAATTTCATCCTCACAATTTGAAATAGGGAACAAAAACTAGGGTTTCTACATTTCAATAAAACGTTTTTGAAATAACACTGGGAAAAAATGAATAATGTGGCATCCAATTTAAAATAAATAATTGGAATTATGAAGGTCCAAAAAGATAACACATACTATGGTTACATATAGGAAAACACAGACATGGAATATAAATATGACCATCATGTTCTGATGTAGAGTGATAGAGAACATGGTGAGAAGAAATTTAACCATCACAAATCTATAATTTTGCGATGATTTAAGGGACCATTTGATTAGTCGGAAAATAACGTACTAGGATAAAATTTGTGTTTTCAAGATCTTTTCCATGTATTAGAAGAATTATTTTACTCTTCAGATAAGCAATAATTTTTTTCCTTGTCACAAGAGTAATATCACCCTTCGGTGTCTTCTTTAATCAATTATCAATTCATCCCTTAAAACTAGAAATAAATTTTAAAAATGAATCTTTCATGCCTGAAGCACTTCTAATGCATCATGATGTCTAAAATAATGTACTTCATCCTCTAAATAACTAATGAAACCAAAAAAAATTCCTAAAGTATCCAATATACTATAATTTAAACTCAAATAGTAGTATCTAATGTTCAACTTACTCCATTCTAACCTTTAGACATATCCAAAATATTTCTTTCCAAATTAACAGTTCTATAAATCTATAAATTTCTAAAATCAATTGGAACATTATGTTACCCCAAATAACATAATGCATCTCTTATTTGAACATACAAAATATTTTATCACCTTAAAAACCATAATGAAAATGTTCATGCTTCTAAATCTTTAAAGATTAAGTACTATAGTATAGTACTTATATATCTCAAGATTCTTATAAACATAATATAATAACATACCACAAGAATCCAAAGAAAAAATAAATTAATTATTCCACTTCTACTATAGTAACAACATATGCCTGACCTTGATCCATTCTCTATTTTTGAGTTATATTTCCTTGATGCTTGGGAAATTAATTTTCATAGTTCCACATTTCATTATAGTTGAAACATTGAACATTAGAGACCTCTTCATAACATTGTATTCCCAAACATGGTGGAATGTCTCTCTACACTTGTAGAAAACTTACATTCCTTTTAATCAAGTACCAAGGTTATTATTTCAATAATTACATGTGGGAAATTATTTTTTCTCCCTCTTCCCTTTATCCATTTTTTCCCATTAACATCTTTTTATCTTGACTCACTTCAATTCCATAATACTTAGAGTAATATTTACATTTCACATTATTACATGATACTCTATCATCATTTGATGATAATTATTTGGAGACTATTTCCATTTGAAATATTGTATTAAGAACATGAATTATATTATCCTTCTTACTTTTTAGATCATTTTCATTGGTGAGGTTCACAATCCTTCTACTATGGGCCATTTCTAAATGACAAGAAACACTAGGTTAGATTATATCATAATTTATAATCCAATAATTAGTAAAATAATTTAAATAAATTGTAAAATTTATTTGTATCTAACCTCATAATCATAAAAGTGGTTCCTTTGAGAAAAAACCTACTTCTATATAATTCATAATTTTTTGTAAAGAAATTTTGAACTATTTTAAGTATATCCCCCATGAGTGTCGAACCAGTTGTGTAGTAAGGATCTTTTTCATGTACAAGGTAACATTGAGTTTGGCCTGATTCACCTTATAAGAGTTTTTATTCCAAGGTACATCTTTTGTAACATCTGATGTTTAAAAAAAAATAAAGAATATGTTTGATATCATAAATGATACGACACATCAAGTTTAAATGAACAATTGTATAATATTATTTAAATGTTTTCATTATACAATATATGTTAGAATAAAAGGAATGAATAGTATTATTTTAATTATGAAAATATGGGTTAAACTTGTTTATATAAAGATTCATTGGTTATAAAATTAGTTAGAAATAAAAATAAATCTTAATTGAATATAAAGGATGTGTTTTATGAAAAACTATATAAATGTGAATAATTATGTTTATAAAGTAATTAAATCATTGTTGGATGATTATATTAATTAAATATATATTCAGAATATTTAATTTAATTTTTAAAATTCATCTTTTTTATTTTCTAGTCCTAATATAAGATGAAATCCTATTTTAATAATAAAATAAGTGTTTTTCTAAAAATACATTTTTACCACTTTTTAAGGATGAACACATTTTAAATATAGTTCCTGACACATTTATATGTTATATTTGATAAAAATAAACTTCTTATTTGTAAGTGAGACATCAAAATTTAGTTTGGATAAATTTTTAGTATTTTTCTATTAACATTCATATTTTAATGAATAGTAAAAAGTAATGCATTTTAATTCAAAACTACCTTATCATATAATTTATTTATATTGATAGATAATACTTTTAAATGGTCTTATAGTATAATTATATGAATTATTTATCATATAATCCAATTTTGTCCATTCAAATAAATTTCACAATGAAATTGGATATAAAAACTATGTGAACTTTTGAATGTTTTTCATAAAAAAACATGTTTTCTTATTCTGTCAATCGGATTAATTATTAATTAATTTCTGAAAATTCTATTTTTTAATTTGGACAATTTTATTCCATATTTAGAATCAAATTATTGAAATTATTTAAATAGGCCCTTTTTATTTTTGGTCATTGTGAATAGTAACATAAGTAATTATTTTATTGCCACAGTTGAAGGTAAGTAATCTAATTAAAGGTAAAAATAATAATATATTAATATAAAACTACGCTAAAAATGTCCTAATTTAATTGGAGGAGTGTATTCTAACCATGAGTATCCTTGGGTAGATTATACGACCACTTTGAGCCACTTGGTTGAATTTAATGCATTTATACTATTATATTTAATGAAAATTCATTTTTGTTACACTTTTCTTTTTAAAAAGTAAATTATTTTAATATGGAGTAATACATGAGATATATTCAACTATAAATAGTCTTTATAAATCCTAAATTATTACCTACATATTTGTATCATCCCAGACCTGACCAGCCACCCCAACAGTGCCGAGCGGGTCGGGTGTCACTACCTTAGGCGCACCTCCCCTGAACGCCAAAGGCTGCCGACTAGCAGCGAGGGTCTGAATACGCATAGGGGGGAGGCTATACCCTCTTGGAGGATCATAGTAAGGGTACTGGTCTGAGTATAATACTAAAATATGCAGCGAAAATAAATGACTTAGCAGACTCGAACCAGAACCGCAAAGCGGAAGCATATCCAATATGAATAAACAGCGGAAGCAACATAGAAAACAACTGTAGTAGAAATAAACACAACAACATGCTGATAACATGTAACTACTACTAAATAGTAAAACATGCATCCAAATTAGGTCATACACAACTGAATGTAAAAAGGGCGCCAATGGCTAACCAACAGTAGCTATAACATGTAAGCTTGCTGATATAGAAAAGTAAACCCAACAAGGTAAACCCTAGCTAGGTATGATCTCAAGGTCCGTACCATCTCCATGAAACAACTAACACAACCCAGCTCCTGAAGCTAGTCTCTTTCCTACACGTAAATCCATAAAGTCTGCACGCATCCCGAAGGGCCTGTGCAGGGTGTGAGACAAATCTCAGTAGGATACCACCCAACGGTGCATACCAAATATATGTGTTTAAGCAGTCATAAATTTACCAGGAAAGCAGTAATCAGTACAATTCAAAAATAAATACAAACTCCACTGGTGCTCAAAAGCCACCATGGAGTGTCACTTGCTTTGGCCAATGCCAGAATCTCTGTCGTGTAACCCGGCACCGTGTGCCACCTGACACCTCGTGTCTCAAGTACCGACGTCCCGAAGGAACTCCCCAAATAGTAACCCAGCACCAAGTGCCAACTGACACCTCATGTCTCAAGTACCAACGGCCCAAAGGCACGCCCACAAAAAGTAACCCGGCACCATGTGCCTCCGGACACCTCGTGTCTCATGTACCGACGTCCCAAAGGCACGCCCATCTCTTGAAGGCTCCTCACCTCCCACTAGGCTTTCTACGGCAAGCACCCCCAACCAAAATACATAACCGCAACTATGGGGGCCTCTACCCACACGATTGGTCAAAAACACATCATCACGGAGTATCTATGTGTGCACACTACTCAAGTCTCGGGTGAGCGGTAATCACAAAAATATTCCTAAGCCACCAACACATCTGACACATTGTATCCCAGCGACCATGTCGCTCAAGTCCGATGGCATTGACATCCTAGTATCCAGGGCCATGCCCAACCTGACAGTCATGTTGCCTCAAGTCGATGTCCATGATGCCCAATCCCATGGTCAAAACCACCCAAAGTAACTCTAGAAAATCCCTAACCTGTGATAAGCATCACTCAAGCATAATCGGGCCAAGCCCAACACAACCCAAAGGGTCCAGCAGATGCAATTCAACAATCACATATATAACATATGTAAACAGAAAACATAACCAGGAAAAACCAACTAAACAGTCAAATTACACTATACTGGGTGTTGTCCCATACCAGCACAGTGGATTAAATGCCTCTAACAATTTAACAGGCTTTAACAAATTAAACTAAACAGTTTATAACAATAACATTTCAATTTAAACCATTTTGGTGTTCCCCGGCCAAAATGCACCGACGAGCAACGACCCCTCACCCGGCCCTGCTCACGCAAACTGGTAACCGGGCATTCCCAAAAGCATCCCGGAGGTCTCATAAGAAATACAGTATGAAAACGAAGATAAAATGGGTCCCGCTCAATATACCCGAAAACGCGCCGAAAGCCGTGTCACTCGAACAACCACGAAAACAAAAAATGAGGTATGCACCACCTACCTGAGACTCGCACGATGCTACTCCTCCAGTAACACCCGCCAATTCGGTCTAAAACGCGGTAAATCTACAAATGATTCAAAACTGATCAAAGGGATATAACTCATTCTAGAATGAAAATTAGACAAAACGGCCAAAGAGGAATCGAGGCCTTACCAAGGGGGTTCAAACACACTAATCAACGATCGAATCAGACTTCGAACGAAGAACCGGGAAGCAATTGAAGGTTCGACTAGCTTGGTTCGCGTATCCGGGTAGAGGAGGGGTGTTCTGCCTCAAAAACAAGGCTACATCCCGATTTAAGTGAAAAAAGAAAGTACACGGTGTATATTTTAGGACTACACGTTGTGTATATTTCATTTAAATGTTCAAAAGATGGCTGATTCCGCCGACTTACTTTCCGAAGCTGCCGACATGAGTACACGGCATGTAACTAGAGGTATACGGCATGTATCGGGTTCCTCTTCTCTTCCTCACTGACATACCCAAATTCCATGTATATCCCTCAAACACAGCTAGAATACACGGCGTGTCCCTGGTTCTTACCCGGCCAATGACCTACACACCATGTATGGCCTCACACGGTTGGGGGTCTACACGGCGTGTTCAAAGCTACATGTCGTGTAGTAAGAAACTACTACACGGTCATCACACGACATGTACTTGGTGAGAACATGGCCGGTCACTCGCCTACACATATACAGTGTGTACATAAAGTACATGGCGTGTAGTCTGGAAATTTCCAAAAACTCAACATTTTCTCCACTTTCCTCAGAAACGAGTCAAACATTCAAATAGGGTCAGGATTTTGACCCGTTCTGAAAACTCGGGTTCTTACAAACTCCTCACCTTAATGTTTCTCATCCCCGAGCTACCAAACGAAACCAGGAGATGGCACCGAACACGCTCATCCTAGTTAAACAACCCGAACTACCTCGGTCTCAAAGGTTCCAGCTAAATTCCTTAAGTGGTCTCCCCACCTCAGGAATTGCCTTACCCGGTCTCAACCCAACAAAACATTAAGAAAATAGAGTTTACTAACTTCTTTTCCGAACGCATAGTCCCCCCATGATGCATCTTCACCCCTGCACCCCATTCGTACTCTTGGTCACTTCCGAAACTCAACGTAACCCGCATCGCATCGGTGTCTGCCTCCATCCAGTCCCGGTGCTGAGCACCTCAAGTAACCCACATCCCCAATGCCCCGATGCCCACAGAACCTCAGGTAACCCTCATCCACGATGCCCCGATTCCCACAGCACCTCAAGTAACCTACATCCACGATGCCCCGATTCCACATATCTCATACATACATATATATATATATATATATATATATATATATATCACGCACCTGAGATGGTGCCAACCCACTCACTAGCATCTAGTCAGTCAATAAAGATCTTTTTCACCTCGTGCACTCAAAATAGACATACCTCTACAGGTCATTCCAAAAAGGAAAAATGGAGATCACGGTCACACCGCGGTGTACCTCTAACTGTCATCGGCTCACCGGCCTGCTCAGCCTCTGGCAGCTCCACGGCGTGCACCTATCCTGAAACACGACTGCCTGATGCCTGACCTCCTTGCGATGCTGCTCCAGTCACCAGCCACTGACCCCTGATCTGGGTCCCACCATCTCTGTCACGACCTCCGCGCACAGTTGAACCTTCACTACCCTCTCCAGGTACCGAACCTGAACCAACTCCAGACACGACAGTCTGTCCTGGTCCCTACCTGCCGGCTATCTGAGAAGGCTTCCTGCAAAACCTCTCTAGATTCCCGTCCTGTCCACATGCCCGACACTCCTTCGGAGGCCTATCGCACTGCGCCCGATCATGTCCCGGCTGTCCACACTGAAAGAAAATCACTGAAGAACTCCCACAAGGTGGTCTAGCTAAATCCCTGGCCTGACTGCCCTGTTGGAACGCATCACGTCCTCGCTTCCTGCTGTCCGAACCATCACCTGAAGCTGTCGTCCTGCCCAAGAGAGATTTCTCTCTCTCATTTCCCTTGGCTATGAGCGCCTAATTTACCGCCTCAGAGAAGGATCTTAGCCTAAAGATGTTCACCTAGACCCAAATGGCATGTCGTAAGCCATCCTCGAAGCGTCTCACCCTAGCTGCATCATCGCTCACCATACCAAGTGCAAAGCAAGACAACTCTGTGAAAGTAGCTGCATAGTCCATGATGGACATGTCCCCCTGATGAAGACTCAAGAACTCCCAAGATCTCTCTTACCTTTGTGTCTCTAAGTAGAACTTCTCAAAGAACCTGTCCTCGAAGTCCTTCCATGCCAGTCCCTCATGCCTACGAGCATGAACCTGTATGTCCCACCAACGCTTCGCCGGTCCTCTCAACATGTAAGTTTCCAGCTTGACCCTCCACCCTGGAGGTGTCTCGAGCTGCTAAAAAATCATCTGCATACTCTCAATCCAATTATATGCCGCTTGTCGACAACCCTCTCCCTGAAAAAGAGGTGGGTTCTGCGACTAGAACTCCCGCATCAGATATTCCATAGAAGGCTATGTACCCTACGTGCATCTTTCAATCCCCTGCAAGACACGTACTAGGCTCACCTGGAGCTGCTCATCGAGCCACGACCCGAACGATGCCAAACCCGGCTGTTGTCCTACCTGCTCTGGATCCTGAGCCTGATCCTGTCCCTAAGCCTGCACCTGCGGCTCGTGCTCTGCATGTACTGAATCCTAACTCAGTGTTGTATCGTCTCCTGGCTGAAGCTCCATCGAGTCGTGAAGGAGTAACCCACTGATATACCATAAATCGTCAGACAGCCCATTCATATATATAACAATATATTCTACACAGATAAGGAAAGTAGAAAAAGGCAGTGCATAACAACTACCCTTACTCCCCCTCACCGCAACACATGCCCCACGGCATCCTGGCCTCATGGCCTCCTTACCCGCTCAACAGAGCCAAGTATCGATAGTACCTCGGTCCATGCCCATCATGACAACTCACGTTGCCTCAAACCGATGACCGAGTCACCCAATCCTGACAGTTACACTGCCCCAGTCATAGTACCTGCCTGATCTCATAAGATTCAGACCCAAATATCCCGCAACATGCAATACTACAAAATATAAAGCATGGCATATGCATTTTCACAACTAGAAATTTTATCAGAAATTTCACCAATTTACATTTCAAAGAAGATAAAGCATGGAAATTGATTTGTTTTATTCACATGGTAGTATAACTTCACAAAGCATACGAGCAATTATGAAATTGAAATACCCTAAAAATGTGCCTATGAAAGCCAAGCAATGTAGCCTTGACATACCGGGCCAATGTCCAATTCTCCCTTACCACACCGGGTCAAGGGTCACATATCACAATCAATAACATCACACACCAAGTGAGTCACCAAGGTGGAAATCATATAAACTATAATCTGAGAAAAAGAAAACAGCAATTCCCACCTGTGGAAACTAGGTCCATCCCTCGTACCTGGGGCTGCAGGCACCCAAGCACAAGCTAAAAACCCAGTTCCAATAACAACAACTTATCTCCAGTCTACTATATCCCAAATAGTAAAACCAGCAGAAATAAAAAGAGAAGAATCAATCTCATTAGTATCCAGAAAAACACAGCTACCAAGTCCTTGTCAGGAACTCCTTTGATACCACTTTGTAACATCACAAACCCGACCATCCACCCGAACAGTGCTGAGCGGGTCGGGTGTCACTATCTTAGGCGCACCTCCGCTGAATGCCAAAGGCTGCCGACTTGCAGTGAGTGTATGAATAGGTATAGGGGGGAGGCTATACCATCTTAGAGGATCATAGTAAGGGTACTGGTCTGAGTATAATACTAAAATATGCAGCAAAAATAAATGACTCAGCAGACTCGAACTAGAACCGCAAAGAGGAAGCATATCCAATATCAATAAACAGCGGAAGCAAAATAGAAAACAATTGTAGCAGAAATAAACACAACAGCATGCTGATAACATATAACTACTACTGAATAGTAAAACATGCATCCAGAGTAGGTCATAAACAAATGAATGTAAAAAGGGCATCAATGGATAACCAACAGTAGCTACAACAAGTAATAATGTTGATACAGAAAAGTGAACACAACAAGGTAAAACCCAGCTAGGTATGACCACAAGGTCCGTACCATATCTATGCAACAACTACGCAGCCCAACTCCTGAAGCTGGCCTCCTTCCTGCACGTAAATCCATAAAGTCTTCATGCGTCCTGAAAGGGCCCGTTCCGGGTGTGAGACAAATCTTAGTAGGATACCACCCAACGGTGCGTACCAAATATATGTGTTTAAACAGTCATGGATTTACCAGGAAAGCAGTAATCAGTACAATGCAAAAACAAATACAAACTCCACTGGTTCTCAACAGCCACCATGGAGTGTCACCTGCTTCGTCCAACGCCGGAATCTCTCTCGTGTAATCTGGCACCGTGTGCCACCGGACACCTCGTGTCTCAAGTACCGACGTCCCAAAGGCACGCCCCAAATAGTAACTTGACACCAAGTGCCTCCTGACACCTCGTATCTCAAGTACCAACGTCCTGAAGGCATTTCCATAAATAGTAACCCGGCACCATGTGCCTCCTGACACCTCGTGTCTCAAGTACCGACGTCCCGAAGGCACGCCCATCTCTTGAAGGCTCCTCACCTCCCACATGGCTTTCTACGGAATGCACCCCCAACCAAAATACCTAACCGCATCTACGGGGGCCTCTACCCACACGAGTGGTCAAAACCACCTCATCATGGAGTATCTGTGTGTGCACAGTACTCAAGTCCCGGGTGAGCAGTAATCACCAAAATATTCCTAATCCACCAACACATCCGACACCTCATGCAACCATGTCGCTCAAGTCCGATGACATCACCATCCTAGTATCCCGGGCCATGCCCAACATGACAGTCATGCTGCCTCAAGTCGACATCCATGATGCCCAATCCCATGGTCAAAACCACCCAAAGTAACCCAGGAAAAGCCCCAACATGTGATCAGCATCACTCAAGCGTAACCGGGCCAAGCCCAACACAACCCAAAGGGTCCAGCAGATGTAATTCAGAAATCGCATATATAACATATGTAAATAGAAAACATAACCAGACAAAACCAACTAAACAGTCGAATTGCACTATACTGGGTGATGTCCCATACCAGCACAGAGGTCTTAAATGCCTCTAATAATTTAACAGGCTTTAACAAATTTAACTAAATAGTTTATAACAATAACATTTCAATTTAAACCATTTTGGCGTTCCCCGGCCAAAATGCCCCAGGAGAAACGACCCCTCACCCAGACCTACTCACGCAAATTGGTAACCAAGCATACCCAAAAGCATCTCGGAGGTCTCATAAGGAATACAGTATGAAAAAGAAGATAAAACGGTTCCCTCTCAAAATACCCGAAAATGCACCGAAAGCCGCGTCACACGAACAACCACGAAAACACAAATGAGGTATGCCCCACCTACCTGAGAGTCGCACGATGCTACTCCTCCGGTAACACCCGCCAATTAGGTCTAAAATGTGGTAACTCTACAAAATATTGAAAACCTCTCAAAGGGATATAACTCATTTTAGAATGAAAATCAGACAAAACGGCCAAAGAGGAATTGAGGCCTTACCAAGGGGGTTCCAACGCACTTATCAGTGATCGAATCGGACTTCGGATGAAGAACTGGGAAGTAATTGAATGTTCGGCTGGATTAGTTCTCGTATCCGGGTGGAGGAGGGGTGTTCTGCCTCAAAAATGAGGCTAATGCCCAATTTAAGAGAAAAAAAGAAAGTACACTGTGTGTAGTTTAGGACTACACACTATGTATATTTCATATAACTGTTCAAAAGAAGGCTGATTCCGCCGACTTACTTTCCGAACCTGCCGACCTGAGTACACGGCGTGTGCCGGGTTCCTCTTCTCTTCCTCACCGACATACCCACATGCCATGTATATCCCTCATACACGACTATACTACACTCCGTGTCCCAAGAGAACACAGTGTGTCCCTGGTTCTTACCCGGCCAGCGGCCTACACGCCATGTATGGCCTCACACGGTCGGGGGTCTACACGGCATGTTCAAAGCTACATGTCATGTATTAAGAAACTACTACATAGTCATCACACGACATGTACTTAGCGATAACACGGCCGGTCACTCGCCTACACATACACGACGTGTACTTAAAGTACACGGTGTGTAGTCTAGAAATTTCCAAAAACTCTACATTTTCTCCAGTTTCCTCATAAACCAGTCAAGAATTCAAACAGGGTCGGGATTTTGACCCGTTCTAAAAACCCGGGTTCTTACAATCTTGGTAATCTATTTATAATTTGTAACAATTAAATAAATAAATTTAATTATGAGATAAGGATGATGTGATAATAGATTTATTAAATAAAGATTCAAATAAATGATAATAATAATAATAATAATAATAATAAAATATAAATTGAAATATTGGAAGTCATCCATGAATTTTATGGATGAATATGACATTTTCTAAATATTTTTTTTGATGTAATTAATTTTTTTGGTTTTTTAAAAATGTCTGGTAATGAATAGTGTCAAATTGATATAATTCTGAACTACAAGTATAAAATATTTAATTAAATGAAATAAATTTTATGAAAATATATGATTCGAAAAAAAGTTTATATAACTCTAGAAATTTCATTTATGAATCATTCATAAGTTGTTTGGCATGATTTGGTAATTAATTTAACTCTTGTGCTGTAAATTACTTAATAAAACTATAAGTGTTAAATGGGGTTAAAAAATTATAAGGATTAAAAAATATTTAAAACATGTATAATTCTAATTGGATGATTATTATTCTTCCAAAAACCTTCCCATATTCTAAATAAATCTACTTGGGACCATTTGGAATCAATATTGAATTTAAATTAATTTAATACTTTTAATAATTCCAAGACTTCCCCTCCCCTATACTTTAAAAGGGAACTCATTACTCTTTTTTATTTAAACTACCAAAACCAATTTTTAACCTTGACCTTCCAAAACCCTTCATATAATCCCTCTCCCCATTCATGAGGCCTTATTATAGGCTGAACAGCCTCTTTAGAGGTGTTACGTTGATAAGAAGTGTGATCATCTGAAATAATGCTAATATTTTTATTTAATTGTTTATATTTCATTTCTTCTTCCACTTCCTTAAAATATCCCCCAAACATTATGAGATAATGAATCATGTAGCATCAATATAATAATATTTTGTTATGTTAATATCATCACCCAATTATATATCCAATTTCATCAAATGGGAAATGAACGTTTCGTTTGTGTGTACAACGGACTACCACCTAGAGAACCAATATAGTTATTTTTAGTTATCATCTCTAAAGACTAGTAATAATGATAGAAATAATGTTTTATAAAATTTTCATGAAATATATATCATTATAATTTAATAATTTATCAAATATTTTCTCACATTCCATGTTCATAAAAATGATAACACCATTCGTGGGTACTTGCGAACTATCACCTTCATGAAGAGATGTGATTCTTTTTTAATCAATACATCACATGGATAATATATATAATTATATTTTAATTATTAATATGATATTAATAATTTTATGATCATTTTGAAAATGTCAAATAATACTAACATATTTCCATAAAGATCAATGAAAATTAGAAACATTACTCATGAGTAAGTGTGACCTACCATCTCCATGATTATAACGTTGTTAATTTTTAATACCATGAATAAATGGTTAGATTAAAAAAGTATAATTTATGTATAAAAGTTATTATTATTTCATGAATTTTATTCTAGAGCTGATGGAATTATAAACACATAGATTATTTACATCAATCCATGTTCATTATCAACTCAAGTAAAGAATATCTACTGAACGTCTGATATGATCTTAAATAATTATGTAATTTTTAAAATATGTTAATAAGTGATATAAAAAGAATAATAAACTTGTAAAGGTTCTAAATCAATACTAAATTAACATATGTTTATTATTAAATAATAAAAATATTATATATGATGATTTGGACTCACGAAAAGGGATTTCGTCTCAATCTCCTTTCATTTAGACATTTCTTGATGGCATGCACTTTTATTATTTTATAATGGGTATATAAAGATGCTTTGACTTTATGTATCCATATATTTTATATAATCATGTTATTTAATGTTTTTTAAAATGTTTTACTTTCATGTGGTATATAATTTAAATTTTCAAAGTAGTATGATCTCTTTAACTAAAATATTATTTCAATTGTTTTAAAATTTTATTCTTCAAATTATTTCTCATTTATGTACATGTTTTCAAAATGTTTTATGGATTTATTTATATAGAACTAATTTTTTTAAAATTTCAGTTTTTCAATTTGTTTTAAAATTTTCAAATTGTTATGAAACACTTTGATTCGAAAATATCTTTTATAATTAATTTAAATTGGTTTTCAAAAATGGATTTGTTATCTATTTAATAAAAATGAAATTTTATGAGTGAAATATTGAAAATTGAAAGCATTTATTTGTTATTACTTGAACATTTAATGGTTGATCTCAATATAGCTTATACAAAAGGTATAAGCCCCATTATACCTCATGTGTGAACCCGATATAGCTTATACGATGGGTTGATCCCCATTATAGCTCATTAAAGACATGTGACCCTTATATAGCTTATACGAAGGGTGATACCCATTATAGATCTCTAATTAATTGGGTATTCCTATGATAGAAGTTGACCATATAGTTATTCCATTTTTAAGTGTGATTTTAAGACTAATATTTTAATGATGTCCCAAGGCTCCTATTTTAAGTTTCTATACATTCTAATTAGTTTTTAAGAAAAACAAATTAATGGTTTTTTAGGTTTTAATTAGACTAAATTTTTTTTTCTTTATGTCCCTTATTGAGCTTTTGTGCTCATCCCATATTTTAAAAAAATATCTACTCTTAAGATTAATAAGGACAAAGAAGATTCCATGAAGTATTTTTGAAGATGTGTGTTGAAAAAAAATCATGTTTTATTTTAAATGGGTTTCATTTGGTGAAAAAAATGGATACTAAGTATAAGAGTCCACTTGTAATGTAAGAGTTTACTATGTAAGAGTTTTTTTCCTAATTCTATAAAACAATAAACTGAATAGAATAGATAATGTGTATTCTAGTAAAAAAATAGTAGAATAATTTTTGTTTAAGTCGGGTTCCTTATATCTGTGCTAGAACCATGCACACATATAGTACCCTAGCATGGTTGTATTTCTATGAATACCCACGAAATCCATACATTGTATAAAAAAGGTAATTATTCAATATTTATCCTCAAATTTAATCTTAGGGATATGTTGCATAATCTATAATTTCTAAATCATACTTTAATGTTTTTTTCAAAAATTCATTTGATACCAACTATAATGCTCGACCCCAGAAGCTTGGACTCAGTGCCTTACTTTATAAAATGGTTGAGTTACAAGATTCAAATCACGAAGGACCAATTAGTTTAGAATTTTGGGAAATCCGATAACATACATGAACAATAAATTATATATTAATACATAAATTATAACTTTGAAAATAATTTGTGAATGCCATTATGCTTATATATTAACCCATCACATTAGTAATACTACTAATCTTTGCATCCTTGAAAAAATAAATCATAATAAAGGTGTGAGTTGATATGCTTGGTAAGCGTAAGAATACATAAGAATATATGAAGAATAATAATTATTATTATTATAGTAACTTTAACAACCAAAACACAATCAAGTAAAACATAATCTTGAGCATAATATGGAAAGGATACATAATACCGTATAAAACAGTCACATGAGGTAGAATACATAACCATGGATATTCCACTAGTAGAATAATCACATGGAATATCAATAACTATTATCATAATTAGGTAATGAATAATGTTGGTTATATTCAATATCAAGATATGTATTCATGATAACTAATATAAATATATATAATCTTGACAGTATATGTCTGCGTGTAGAAATAGGTTTGATTTGTTCCAAGATCTTCCATCCTAACAATTTAAAATGAATTGGAAGAAAATGAGAAGGGTATTTCACGAACTAATTTCATCTCATGAGACACAAATATTCATAGAGAGGATATATAGGTCTAATAACATCACATAATAAGCCTAATGTTTTCCTAATATGAAAACATAAAAAACATAATCATTCGTATTGAAAAACTAGCATATGAACTGTGAATACATTAACCATAAACAATAACTTGTATTAAAATAGCACATCCATATTCAAACTAATCATAAAACCTTCAATAAAATAAGGTATATTTTATAATAATAGATGAAACACTATCAAACATAAAATTAAACAATGTTTTTTGACATAGATAAAAATACTCTAATAAAATCATTTGAAATAACTTAAGAAAAATACCATTTTTATTTAAAATAATTTAGTTATAATAGGTTCATATATCAAAGGGAAAATTATATTTATAAATAACATTGTAAAATTTTAATGTAATCTTCAAAACATCATGGCTTCATGATGGTGGTAAAATCTTCTCATGTCGTATAAGTTAAAAATAATCATTCTTTCTATATTTTTGTCGAAAAAGACATAAAGTCCATCATTCGGAAAATAAAAAAGAGATTCCTTTCAATCCATTTTATAAAAATTTAAACATAGGTAAAATACATATAATATCAATAGGACAATATAAAGAAATATTTTTCAAAACATTTATATGAAATATGTACATGGATGAAAAATATTCCCCAGTAAATACTTACGTATAAACAATCTCGAATAATAATGACATTGTGAATTTAACCATTACCTTAGGACTGATTACCTCCGTTCATATTTGAAACACATTTATAGTTTTTATAAAAAAATTATTAAGTTATAACAGAATTATAATAATATTTATGATATCATATATTACTTTCTTCTATCATTTTTTTAATAGTATTTCATTATTACCACTCTTTTGGTGTTAACTACTTCATTTTCTTCTACTTTTTATGTTGTGTAAGACCTATTTATTTAGAATATGATATATTTTATTCATATAAATAATGATATTAAGTTAATATATATTATATTAACTCATCATTTGTATTATTTATAGTCATTCTTGAATGGTTAACATGGAGAATGAATCTCATGGCGTCATGGAGACGGTATGTCGTACGTACGCACGAGTGACGATATCATTCCCTTAATTGTAAAGTGGAATTGAATTGGATGTATTATTAATTATATAGAATTAATACCATGTAATATTTAATATTTTTTATATATTATATTAATCCTTATATCTATCCAAATAAAGTTTTGAATGAAATATAAATTACACTAGAGCCTAGAGACGGTAAATCATACCTACGCAAGCATGGTGTTATTGTTTTTCATAAAATGTATAAAATGATGAATATGGTTGTCTTGTAATCATAATAATGTATTAGAATATGGATTATACTATAGTTATTACTTTATTAATGGAAAACATAGTATGTAGAAGTATAAGATGAAAAGAACTTGAATGAGTTAGTATAACAATTACCGCTTCTTCAATGGACTTCCTTTGGATCTCCTCAAAGGGACTCTAGGGTTGGTATTTTTTGAAGGAAATGAACCTAATAACATAAAAAATAACACTGGGAGGTGAAATGGGTACGGTTTTTTTGAGGAAGATCACACATAGTGGTGTAAAAAAGTAAGGAGGGGGATTCTTTTTATAAGAGAGGTGATGGGCACTATTGGAATCTTTTAAAATATCAAATTAATATAAATTAATGTTATACAAAAATATATCCAAAGAAAGTTATTTCGAATATAGGATGAATATGTTCTATAATAATCATTAAAAATTATTTTTAGTGATGTTTTGGTCACATTATTAACCTTATCCTTTGGATATAACCCTTAGTTAAACCATTAACTCTTACCATCACAGCTTACCTTTTTACTCTTTCGGGTTAATATAATTCCCATAAAATTAAAAATAACCCGAAAATGGATCATTGATGAAATATTTATCCTTATTATATTCATTTGGACGAATTTTAGTTTTTTTATTAATTTTATATCATTTAATAAAATGTTATTTATTTTAAATTATCATTTCTTCCAATTTCTCACTATTCATTATTTATATTTTAATAAAATATCATAACAACATGATAAATTAGAACCAAAACATCTAATATAACACTATAATTTTTATGTTATCTTTAAAATTTATACATGTCATTAATTATGTCGAATTATATTAATTTTTATATTTTTAATATTATTTATTTTATATTTTAATTGATTGAAAAATTACCGCATCATTATTATGAAGGCCATTAATTAATTGTTTTCTCCAATAAAAATTAAAAATAAATTATAAATATTAATTTAAATTCATTATATTTCAAAATACTAATTATAGTCTAGTTAATATTGTCTATAACACTATATTAAAAATGATTTAGTTATTAAATATATGATATTGACATTTTTAACCTATCTTTAAATAAAAAATAAAAAATTTCATATTATTACCCATGTGTCATGAAAAGTATATAATTTTAGTATAACATAGTATTTGGTCTTTAAAAACATACTATATGGAATTAGTAAATGTGTTAGGGTATGTTTATAAAATTCTAATATTTTTTTTACATTTAATTACCCGATTTACCCATAACTATGGTAAATAAAAATTTACTAATGTTACTGTATATAATATCCAAAAAAAATTATATTGATCTTATAATAAACAATATATAATACTTATCCAAAATGTGTTTATCAATTTTTCTGGTTTCAATTCTCAAAATTGGCTAAATTAATTTTAACAATAATCCTGCAGATGTGGTGAGAAGGCGACTAAAAAAACATTCCAAAGTTCAATAATATTTTATATCTTATTTCAACATAAAAATGATTCCAATAACCTAAATTGGATTAAAAAATGTATTATAGATCTATTGAGACATTGAAAATAATTTTTAAATATAATAATTTTTAAAATGAAAAGTGTTTTTTAACTATAATGCAATATTTTTCAATATTCATCAAAAAATGAAATCTCTCAGAAACAAAATGACCCAAATATAATTTTAATATTCAAATTTAAAAATTCAGGTATATTTTGAAAAATAAAATTTATTCAATTTTCTAACATATTTTTAACATAGGTTCCCCATTAAAAGGATGTAAAACTACTTTTATAAAAATATTGGTTTTTATGTGTAATATTGGAAATGTTCTTATCTTATGCCTATCAAAACTATAATATGAATATAAAAAATATATTATTTAATATATAACATATAGATTTCATTAATATAAACCTCTAATATTAACTAATTTAATTTTTAGGATAAAACAATAAATTTTCTTTATAATAACATATTCTATATATTCAGTTAGTTCTTATATTGATTTATAATTAATTTGTAACAAATTAAATAGACCATATATTTTTATAATATTGATAAAAATATTCATAAAACCCTACTTAAAGGAATGTTTATAAATAATAATATTGTAATAATATATTTTGGTTTGGTAAAACTCAGTCGTCTGTGTAACTTAAGCCAACTCATTATTGTGTGTACCACAAAATTATAATGGTGTTCCATACAACATGAGTTATCAATGAAATTTAATTTATTTAAGAAAGTACATACTATAAAATATTAGGGTGTTGCATTCTCTAATCCATCAATAAATTGTGTCCTCGCTATTTGAACTTTGGGATAAAAATTAGGGTTTTGAATTTTCAAAATATCTATGTTGAAATCCCACATAGGGAATGGATTAATGAGACCTCCACATTAAAAATTAAGGGAAATATGAAGGTCACCAGGTATAACACATACTAGGGTTCCATATAGGAAAACATGGGAATGGAAGAGAAATGTGTCCATCATGTTCTGATGGAGAGTGATAGAGAACATGGTCTGAAGACATTTAACAAACACAAAGTAATGCATGTTCAATGATCTGAGGGAGAATTTGATTTATTTGAAAATAAGGCTCTAGGATAATTTTTTTGTTTCAAGATCTTTTCCCTGAATTTAAAAAAATATTTTACTCTTCAGAAAATCACATAATTGATTTATTTCCCTGTCATAATAATAATCTCATCCTTTTGTTATGCTTCGATCTATTTTCAATCCATCCCTTACGCCTGGACCTAAATGTTTAAAATGAATTCTTCAAAACTACAGAACTTTTAATGAATCATTAGGTCAAAACATATTTACTTCATCTTATAAATGTTTATTGGGAAAAAAATTATCCTAAAGTATCCAATAAATTATTTTTTAATCTCAAACAAAAATATCCAATGTTCAACTTACTCCATTCCATCCTTAAGACTTGTAACAAAAACTTATATAGAAATAAATAGTCCAAAACGTTTGTAAATATCTAAATTGAATCGTAACATAATATTCCCCAAACAACATTTTATATCTCTTATTTAAATATACGGATAGGAAATTAATTTTATATTATTAGAAAAAATTCATTTAATGGGGTGAGGGGGAACCCATAATTACATCAATGACACAAAGACATAAATTGTGCCCCAATAGTCAAATATCCATAAATAACCAGATCAAGAAAAAAATGAAAAGAGCATCCCCAGTATAAAAATTTAAAATCCAACTTCCACCATCCTATCACTACTTGGAAAGATGTCCCACCAAGATCTACATGGGCCTGGAACCGATGAAAATATTCATACCCTATAATGTTCAAATCCGGATAGTAAATGTATGGTGAAAGCTTCCTACTCTGAACCTCATATGGAGAATCCCCTTGAAAAAGGATTGGTTTCATAAAACCTTGAAAATTTTCCCTCGGTCACAAAATCATAGATCGCACAACCACCATGAGAATCTTTCACGAAGATAAAAAATTCAACATTTATAAAACTATCAATGACATAGTCTACAACCTCAATGCTGGAACTGCCACCAGAAGACAACCTCACTGCAATGAATCCATGACGCTCCCATTGAAACCAGAACATCAAATGATCAATATTAAGAGACCAGATTCTACAAGATGTGAAAACCAATCCAACACCTCCTAGGGCCGGGAGGCCCATCAACCACACCAAAGGAGAATCATCGGAGAGGGGAACCCCACAGATCTGGATTAGAATCACCACTCTAGGCATGAATCCTATCATATCCGAGCTGATGTGGAACGCGCACCAAAGTTCAAAATGATTAGACTCATAGGAAGAGAGAGGAGACAATGAGGGATGGGAACAAAGCAAGCCTAGTGATATCGATGACTCAAAGCTCCACAAATCACGTCGTCGCCATCAGAACCGCTCGTAAAGACCACAAGAATCCAACCAAAGCCTTACCCATCTAGAGATAGAATGTGTAAGAATAGGATCTCAATACCAAGTCCTAAAAATATTAAATATCAACCCTATCATGGAAGAACAGTACCACGTCCCCTCATCGGTATATCAGTATCAAGACCATGATGTCGCGAAACTGGATCTCAACCCTTTCACTGCACTGGATCGCAACCCTAATTTCAGACGAACAGGAATGACCTTGACACCTTCGCCACACTATATACGATCCCTTCACCGGATCTTGACCCCTTCACTGGATGAACATGAACATGACCCCGATGCTGCGAAACCGGATCACGACCCCTTCACTATAGAAGAATTGGACCACGACTCTAACTCCATGGAAAACTTGACCACCCTTCGCTATTAAAGGACACCACCCCACACATCCTGATCCAAGACACCCTTCATCACAGATGGTTGAACACCCCATATTGAAAGAAATACAAGTAATTAGGTGACTATTTCAATAAATGTAATTCAGAAAATACTTCTTTATCATCTTTCTATTGTTTAATTTTTACAAGCTATCCTCTTATTCTCATGCTTCTCTCTAAATCCATAGTACATAGATTACTTTTTTCATGTCCAATTTTCACATGATACTATGTCCTCATATGATGAGAATGATTTGGAGACAATTTTCCTAAGCAATATTGGCATAAGACCACGAAGGATAAGATACTTCTAACACTTTAGATCACTTGTATTGGTGAGGGTCACATTACTTCTACTAAGTAAAATTTATAAATAAAGACATACACTAGGATATATCATATCATAATGTATAATCCTATAAATATAAAAATACTTAATATAATTTGTAAAATTTATGTTTATCTAGTCTCATAATCATAAATTTGGTTTCTTTGGGGAAATATTTAGTTCTAATTCATTCATAATGGTTTATAATGAAATTATGAATTATTATAAGCATATACCCTGGGGGTGTCAAACTAGTTATGTAGTATGGACTGTTATCATGTACCAATTTTAGTTGAGTCAGGCATGACACAAATTGTTGGAGTTGTTACACCTAGGTATATCTATTCCAGAACTACATCCACTTCTATTATCCATAGATCGATTTATTTCTAATAATACCCAAATAAACTCTACCTTAATAAAAATCGTGGATGTTATTCTATACTTATCCCCAATGTTCCTCATAGGTATATTTTCCCTAATCTATATTTTCAAAATCTAATTTCCATGGTTTTTTCTAAAATTAATTTGATTCCAAATGTAACGCTCTGACCTAAGAAGCCCAAATTCAGTTCCTTAATTTATTACGTTGGCATAGATACAAGTTTTGAATCCTAAAGGACTAATCAGTCTAGTTGTTTTTTAAACCATATTAAATAATTCAACTAGAAATTACATTTTAAAACATAAAAGTTAAAATAAAAAATTGTTTGATAACTCTATTATTCTCATACCTTAACCATACATATCAGTTTTAATACTCATCTTACGATGCTAAAAAATGAAACATACGAAAGGGTTGATAACAAATTCTTAGTAAGGGTAAGCGTACAACAAAATCTATTAATAATAATAACCATAAAAAATTAAGGTAATTTGTATAACTAAAGCACAATCCATTTAAATATAATATTGATAATAATATGGATATAATGAATAATAAAATATCAAATAGTCATTTGATCTAGAAAACAATACCATTTATATTCTACTAGTTGAATAATCACATGGAATTTCAATAACTAATATCATAATGAAGGAATGGGTAAGGTGGGAAAAGGTGAAAAATCAATATATATCCACAAGATAGCTACTGTCAAGCTTTATCCTATTGATAGTATAAGATTATTGGTATAAACTCTTCTGATTTGTGTCAATATTTGTCCTCTAGAAATTTTAAAACATATTGGAAATAAACATGATGGTTTTTTTCCCAAATGATTTTTTCTCATGATATCTACTAATGTATCGATGGGATATAGTAGGCCTCTTACCACACTTACAAAGTCCAATTTAATCATTATATGAAAACAAAAATAACATAAAAATTTATATTGAAATATTATCTTATTAAATTTGAATACTTTATCCATAAACCATGAATGGTTTCAAAATAGCACATCCATATTGGAAATGGTAATTAAACCATCAATTGAATAAGTTATATTTTATTATAAGAGATCAACATTAATAAAAAATTAAATTTAACAAAGGATGTTGACATAGATGAAAATAATCTGATAAAATCATTTGAAATATCTTGATAAAAATTCCTTTTTTTCTTTTAAATCATTCATTTAAAAGATGAAAATTTCTAAATGAAATCATTTAATTTAAAAAGTAAATTTGTAAACTTGTAAAGGAATATTAAAAACATCAAGTTGTCATGATAGTTTTAAAATACACTCCATCCGTACAAGTGAAAATAGTCATTCTTTCTATATTTTTGTAAAAAATGTAATAAAGTACATCATTTGGAAAACGAAAAATATATTCCATTAGAACCATTTTATAAAAATTTAAACCTGGGTAAAATGTATAAAAATTTCATTGGTTAATATTAAAAATATTTTTCAAAACATTTATTAGAAGTATGGGTATGGATAAAAAAGTATTCCCTGTTAAATACTTACCTATAAATAATCTCAAATAATAATGAGATTGTGAAATTAACCCTTACCTTAGGTCTAATTCCCCCCATACGTATTTGAAACTCTTATACAATAGTTTTAATCATATAATTAATTTATACCATAATCATAATAATATTTATGATATCATATGTGATCATCTTATATCTTTTAGTTTTTAATATTTCATTATTACCGTGTAAGTCCTATTTCTTATATGTTTTTATCGTGTAAGTCTTATTTCTTATAAAGATGTTATATTTTCTTCATATCCACAATTATATTATGTTATTAAATGTTTTATTCAGTCATAATATATATTTTCTATAATCATTCTTGAATGTTTAATAAGGATAATGAATCTTATCACATCAGGGAGACATAGGTTTTATGTACGATCGAGTGATGTTATCATCCCCTTAATGTTACTGTGACAAAGAATTTGATAGTTTATTAATTATATATAATAAATTTCATTTCATATTTATAATTTATATCTATTATAAAAATAATTTCATCCATCCAAAAAACGTGGTGATGAAAAAAATTTCCCCACAATGTAGATATGGTAAGTTGTGTGTATGCACGCATTGTGATATTTTTTTCCTAGGATGGGTAAAATGAGGAATACAGTTCTACCATAATAATAATAACATCTCATCATATAGTCTATAATATAGTTAATACTTTAATATGGAAAAAACATTGGATTATGAATTAGAAGAAGAAAATAACATGAATGAGTCGGTAAGACAATTATCTCTTCTGTGATGGACTTCATTTGGATATCCTCTTTTGAACACAATTGTTGGCCTTTTTAGAAGACCAGGATAGCCAGAACATATCTTAGAATGTTTTGAGGAGAAATGGTCAGGGGTTGGTTGATATATAAGGATCATAGTTGTATGAGGAAGTGAGGGAGGAGCTTCCTTTTTATTAGAGAGGTGAGGGCCACATTTAGAATCCTTTAAAATATTAAATTAATATAAATTTCTTTTTAATTAAAAATGTATTAAAACTGGGTTATTTAGAATCTATGATTATGATGGGTGTAGATAATAAAAAACAATGATTTTTATAAATTTTTAGGTAATATTATTAATATTATATTTTGGGTTTAACCCTTAGTTAAACCTTTTAACTCTTATTGTGAGAACTTGTATTATTACTCTTTAAGGTTAATATAATTATAATAAAAAGAAAAAATAACCCCAAATGGATCATTGGTAAAATATTTAATCATATTATAGTTAGTTTTCTGAAATTTAGTTTTTTACTAATTTTATATCGTTTAATTAAACATTATTTATTTTAAAGTGTCATTTATATCCTTTTTATACTATCCTTTTTAACATGTATAAATTATACATAAATTTTTTTATATCATTAATTACATAAAATTATATTTATTTTCATATTTTTTACATCAATTATTTGATATTTCCATTGATTAAAATAATTACTTCATCATTACTATGATAGCCATTAATTAACTAATTTATTATATAAAATAAAAAATAAATTATAATTATGAATATAAATTTATTAGATTTCAATTTAATATTTATATTCAATTTTATTTTTTTGTGTAAACATATATTAAAATTATATATTTATTAGATACATGAATATGACATTTTAAACTTATCATTAAATAAAATATAACAATGTAATTTTCTTACCCAAGTGTCACTAAAAGGTTATAATTTAATATTAAGGATGTTTTTTGTCAAAAAATACTTTTCCAATGAAATCAGGATATGATTCAGGGTAAGTTAATAATATTATAATATTATTTTTACCTTTAATAAATATATTTATCCATAATCATAGTAAAAAAAATTAATAAAGTTATTATTCATAATATACAATAAATTAAGTTAATACTATTAGATAATATATATGTATCTGATTAAAAACATTTATATATATTTTTCTAAATTAAATTCACAGAATTTTATAAATTATTTTTTAAACTAATCCTGCAAATGTGGTGAGAAGACGGGTAAAATGAATCCTCTTAAAGTTTAATAACTTATAATATATTACTTAAATAAAAAAATGATTATAATAAACTAAATTATAATAATGCATGTATTATTGGCCTTATTTTAATTGTAAAATCAAATTAAATGATAATAATTATTTAAATGAAAATCCATTTTTTATCTATAATGCATTATTTTTAACCATTCCTTAAAAAAAGTCTTAAAAAATACCAAAAAAACAACCTAATATAATTTTGATATTCCAAAATAAAAAATTATCTCTATTTTAAAAAATAAAATTTTTAAAATTTTAAAATTTTAGATTTAAAATATGTGTTCAATTAAATGGTGTTAAAACCACCTTTATAAAAATATAGGTCTTTTGTGAAATATTTGGTTTATTATTATCTTTTTCCTTTAAAATCTATTAGATGAATATAAAAAATATATGATTTAATATAAAATAAAGAGATTTCATTAATATCATTCCCTAATAGTAATTAATTTAATTTATTAGGATATAAAACAATAATTCTTTATAAAAACATTTCATATATATTCAGTTGTATCATATTTTCATTTGTAATTAATTTGTAACCAATGAATTCAACAACATGTTTTCATAAGTTAGTTAATATTATTCATAACCACCAACATAATGGAGAGGTTATAAATAATAATATTTTAATAATATATTTCTATGTTAAAACACCTCCTTGAGTGAAACACAAACCAACTCATTGTTGGGTATAGAGAAAACATATCATGGTGTTGTTTACATTGTAATCAATCAAAGAAATTGAATTTATTTAAGAAGAGACATACTGAAAAATCATTGGGTGTTGTAGTCTAATGTTTGTAAAATATAGGAAAAATAAAAAAATATAAATTAATACCATATCATTCGATTTTTTCATCAATGAATATCAGGTATTGAAGTGATCCACCAAGTTAATTTGTTGGCACAATTCTTATTACATCCAAAAAATTAGCTCTAGTTTTCCTACCATCGAAGTTCTTTAACATTTTGTAAATGAACACTTCATATATTATCTAGGAATAAAATACTCATAGAAACTAATGTTCATCAACTTAAATATGGTATTATTCCTTTCACATAAGAAACATGCATTCCCTCATCACTTATATGACCCAATATTCAATTACATGTTCAGGATTCTACTTATGAAAAACGAAATCATCATTTGTTTAGAATCATTAGTCATATATTGTATTTAATTCATCACTCCTCGCTCTATAAGTACTCCACATTTATAAATATTCATATATCCCTTCACTAATGTCAAGAAAAGTCCATTATCATCATTTTTTCAAATGGATATTAAATTTTTAAGTCAATGAAGTCATATATCATAATATAATATCCTAAAATCTTTATTTTTCTTGAATTCTCATGAATTTTTTTCTAAATTATTATGAGGTTCATCATTAGTATGTATCTACCCAAAATATCCTAGAAGAATATTTCATATAAATTATTTCTATATGTTTGAATGGGAAGAACCATTAGAGTCTAATATCCAAAACTCTTTGGAACTATTAACACTATGTTCTATTGCATAATCAATTTTAAATAGTATTCAATATATAAATTCTTGAATCTTTTTATCAAATATTTAATCTGCCTCTACATTTCCCTACATAGAATAATAAAAACATGTGTGACCTTATCCTTTGGGTTTCTATTAGCTTCATCTTCTAGAATTTGGCATACCCCTCATATTTCCTAGATTTGATGATCAACCACTTCATTAAATATTTATTGAATTTATATAGAATATTATGATTTATATTATAGGAATTTATTAAAATTGGATTAGATCCAAAAAAATCATTTAATTTAAATTAATCATTTCCATAAGAGCTACTCGCTATTAGGATAGTCTCTTCCAACCTTTCTTATAGTGATGATTGGAGAAGAAACACATTGATTTCTTCTTTCAAGAAAATATATACTGAAATCATCTAGATAGAAATAATACTAAATTAATTAACATATTTTGTGTTTGAATTACCTTCTTCCATCGTCATTATATATGTTCTATGCATCAAAAAAATAATTATCCAACATTGAATGATTTTTATATGTTATAAAAATCCATCATAAAACCGATATTTTAAATCTATACCTTGATATTGAATGAAACTATCATATCCAATATCTAAAATATAATAAATTGTGCAGGTCTATCCTATAACTCCCAATCATCAACCAACATCATATCTAGTTTTTCTTAATCAGTCATTGTTTTATACTTTTCTGATATAAATAATCCTTATTTTGGATATCAATCAATTGAATTCATTTCAATGGAATCATTCAATTTTCAACTTTCCTTCATCTACTTCCATTTTCAATGTATAATTTTCAATCCCACGAACCAAGAACTAGAATTTGATACCACATATAATATAAATTAAATAATTAAAATGAAAAATATAAATAAAATTGAACACAACAATTGAATAGGTTTAGAAATAATTCCCTATGGCTAAAAAAGGAGAAAACAAATTCCATATTGTTATGGGTGAAAACATTATATTAGTATAATAAAGACAAAAACCATATTATAGTCACCATTTAAAATTTAATTATAGGAAACTAGAAATTTATAATTTCTCTGAGTTATAATATCCTTTTACGTGAAATATAATTTCAACTTTTCAATATGAAAATCAATTCCAAATAGTTGACCAACACATGTTCATATGTATACTTCATGAAAAATTTATATCTAAAAATTACATGAACACCATATGGAAATATAAATTCTGGTTCTCCATAAATTACAAATGAAATTTATAATTCTAAATCTGTATGTACCACTTTTTCATTTCAAAAAATAGTTCTATTAACCTCCATACCTTAAACCGTCAATCATAAAATGGAAACATCTACCCTATAACCCTCAAAAACCTCAAAACCATGGTCGAGTGGATGATTTGTAGATAATTGTACAGTTTTATCAGCATTAAAGTAGGATACACATGTCTCAACACTATGGTCAAGGAATATGATTAGGGGAAAATAGTCTGAAGTGCCGCCCTAGTAATATTGTGTTGTTTTAGAAAACTATTCTTCCCTTGATTTTTTCCATTATGAAGTGTAATTATTTTACGATTATTTTTTGTTATGAGGAAAATGTATGTTGGTATTGTTTTAATTTTTTTATTGAAACATGTATAAACTAGTTTCCATTTGACTAGAATGTGTTTATAATTCCTTAATTAACTGTTTTTGGTTTATAGTTTAGTAGACTGGTTGTGATCTCTTAATTTTGAATTTGGATTTGGTTATGTTTTGGTCTATTTATGTTTTTCCTTGGATGTAAATTATGATTTTTTTGTTTCCTAATCACCTTAAGGGAAATATATGATAAGATTTTGTATTCCAGATTTTAATAGTATCATAGTAAGAACCCGATTTTTCACTCAGGTATGGATCCTTTAAGTTTCAGTAAAAATATTTACTTTGGTCGTAAAATGAGTTCCTAATGAGTTAGTAATGGTTATGAGGGTGTCTGTGACTTTTTTGAAGCCCATAACCCATCTTTTTAGGGGGAATCTAGCTTGGCGCACGGTTTATAGTGAACTGTGCAGGAATTTATCATGGTTTTCCTAACCATGAGGATGGTGTTTTTTTAATAGAGTCGTCCTGCATGTTTTGTGCACTATAGTGCTGCCTAAACATGAGAACTCCCCTTTTTCCTAGGTACCCAAGAATGGATTGCGTAAATATTGACCAAACCCTATAGAGGATGTCTTTTCGACTAGAACTGTCTCACACGGTTGGCGCATGGTTTGAAAAACTATGCGGAAAAACCATGCGCTTGATAAAATCTAGTGTAAAATTTCCAAAATTCCATTAATGATATATTAAGCCAACCCTTCTTCCCTAATATAAGAACCAATGGCATTAACCACTTTTTCTCTCATTTTGGAGCTTTTTGAAGGCCAAATCTTGGGATAAAGAGATCTACTTCATCCGACATCTGATTGATCTTTCGTTCATCACATTAGATGTGCAGTGGTAAGTAATTGAGTCCTCTCCATTCATTCTTCTATCCTGAACTAGATATTTTCATGTTTGTATTTTTTATCTTTTCTTATATCTACTCTGATCTCATAAAAATCAATTTTTGATATTGGAGGAAGAGATTCATAAAACACTAATGTGGGTGGTCTATAACTTATCCTTAAAGTTTTATGTTTTCTAAATGATTGTGTGGGGCTCGAAGATTTCATCAGAAGTTGTTTCTTAAATATAGATTCCATTATTATACTTATAAAATTGTATGGTTTTGATCCTTCTAAATGTGTTAATATTTGTTAGTGTTTACACCCATAACTCAATCCTCCTCATGTCTAAGGTTATTCCATAATTTGGTTTTGGTGTTTCAAAACATTTTAGCCCCCATTCAGGTGTTGCTTTCCTTGAACTGTCTAAAGGTGAGTCCATTTATAATAAATGACTTGTGATTAATGAGAATTTCCTAATGTCATGTACCATGAATACTCACCAATTGACACACCTGTGTTATGTTCTTAAAATTTATTATTAAATGTGAAATGTGAAATGGAAAGTATACTAAGTATATAATGTGGCCTTATCAAAATAGATTGAATTAAGGTTACATGTCTATAGCACCCCTTTCCATATTAATGGAAGGTGGTCGAGTGACCTTTATGAATGAATATTCCTTAATGATTAATTAAAACTTGATTAAATGGTTTCAACACTACTTGGCCTATCCAAACTAACGGAAGACAAGGATTGAACCTAATGAATGATTACATTATAATAATATTAAAAAACAATGTATTGACTCGGTATTTCCAGGGATTCTGAGATTAAAATACCTTGGGACTCAAGAACCCCATTTTGGTTCAAGGATACAGTTTTCTTAGGTTGATACCCACATAGATTCTAGTTCTTGTCTATTCCTCGGGTGCCCTGTATAATACCATAGGGTCCTTTACATTATTACACGATACCTCAGATACCCTCCTTGGATCTGGCATTGACTAGTAGGTTCCATGGTGAAAGCCCATATGGCCCTATATTTTCTTATCCCTACTTTATCTTGGTCGATCACCTTGGACTCGGTAGGCACCTTATTATGGAATGACTTGGATTGCGCTCCTTACATTACACTCATACCCGTTAGCTGGACTCAGATACTACCGAGTTAGAAATACATGGTATTTAATTTACCTTGGTTATTACCCTAGAACTCCCTCACCATATATCTTTGTGAGGTTTCCTTGTTACATCTTGGGACCATCACTACTTATTATATCACGAGGTGATATCAGTGATCATTGTGCCTCACATAACCTATTAACATTAAATGGTAATTACATTATAAATGAATTGGTTATATTGTCAAACACCAACCGAGGGTTTAATCGTGTACTTGGGTATTTAGTTATAATGTACTTATTTCTTTAATTTAAATATGAATTATTGCACACTTATATATTCCTTTACATAGGACGAATGTTATAGAAACCATTAGTGGTGGCCCACTAAGATTTATCTCACACCCTTTTTGGGTTCCATTTTGTACCCTGAGTAGATTACATGGTTGCAAGTATTGACAAAGGGAAGCATGCAGCTTCCAACACTTGGTTGTGTGCTGATAGGATGGAGGTTGATAGTAGATTATAGAGTTGGATATCGGGATTCTTGGAGTAGTCTTTTTTTATTTTACATTGTGGAACTGTTATTTCTATTGTCTTGTTTCCATGTTTTCCAATTTTATAGTGACATGACATTACATCATCATTATTCCAGTTGATATAGATATTGTTATTATCATTTATCTATGTATCAGTTTTCTTCTGCTGTTTATTTATATTTCTTCCATTTTTTATTATTTATTTATATTCCTTCCACTATGTTACACTCTTTAAATGAGGGAATAGTCTCCCTATAGACACACCCTAGTCCATCACTACAAGTTGTTAGCCTCCAGCATTTGGGGAGATGCGCTTGAGGCCATGTGGCCCATCGGGCTCGGGGCACTCGTTAAGTGGCATCCGGGTCCGGGACATCACAAAGTGGTATTAATGGTGGTTTATTTTCTTTATTTACTATTTCAAGATAGTATATTATAGAATATGAATTCTTGGGACGTGGCCATAAGTTTATGTTGGGCGTCATGAACCCATATTTTGGGTAAAATCTATGTTTCCTAAATTATAATTGTTATTCTATTTTTCCTATTACAGTTGATATTATTTTATCATTGGGTGATGCACATGTTGTGTGGTGTTGTTGATTATTTCTCTATTTGAGAATTTTTTTCATCCTTCTCTGAATGAAATTAGGGAAAGGATAATTTCAACATGAATCGTTATAGTCACCTAGAATTCACATGTCATGCATATTTTTATTCCATATAGGTGCATTTCACTACTTTTAATTTCTTGATATGCTTGTGATTACTGAGTGATGTTGTTATAGTTTCTTGTAAATGAATTATTATTGGTTAAAATTGAGTGATTGTCTGCCTCAATTCAGGAGGTGTAAGGGACCTCAAGGGTTGGGATAAGTAATTTACCATTTCAATCCATTATGATATAAATAAATGGGTGTCGTTTCTGGTGATATGTGTATATAAACTGATTAATAAAAAATGGATATCCATTATAAAGTGAAACCAAAAATCTAAAATAAATTGGTTGATCACCATTATCCCTCCTTATCATGTATATGAAAGGTAAATTAGTGAACCTAGAAATTAACTAAAAAATTCTATGAAACAAATACTTGAGAACATACCTATACCAAGCCGTCTAAGCTTGTAGTTTGGGTAGTATGCCTTGGGTAATGAGTTTTCTTAATTTCGTCTTCCTCTAGTGATGATATCTTATGATTTTAAGCTTTTATTAAGGTGTGCTCATGTAATTTATAGACCAATTCCACCACGATGTCCTCATGTCACTCTCTAGGAACATAGTGACGATCATGCTCCAGATGTGGTGGGCCTTGAGCTGCCATTCTTACCTCTAGGAGTGCCACTTGAGGCACTTCCTGGTGTACTGGATTTGGGCACTGATGCCCATGTATGGGATATTTTATTACATATGATGCATTCCATGAAATATGATTCATAGGATGCACGTATGATGGATAATCTGACCCATGAGTTCCCGCAGCAGCATCCACCTACTTTTCTAGGGGATGGTGATTCTCAGGATACTGAGTCTTGGCTAGAGGTCATGTTGTCTATATTTGATCATCAAGAAACAAATCTATATTAGAGATTAAATCTTGCTAAACATATGACTTGGTATTCAGCCAAGAAATTTTGGGATGTGGTTACCCATGTTGGTATACATTAGGGCATGTTATGGGTTGATTTTCAGATAGCCTTCTATGATCAGTTCTTTCCTCAAGGACTAAGAGCTCGTAAAGCCAGAGATTTCATGCATCTCAAGAAGGGTTCTATGTAAGTTATGGAATATTCATTATGTTTCACTGATTTACAGTAAATTTATCCTCTTCTAACTGGTGATGATGTTTCTCCTGCTAGATGTTTTCAGGATGGGCTTCAGTACGCCATCAGAACATAGGTGAATGTCTTTGGCCTTCCTACCTTTTCTACAATAGTTTATCAGGCCCTTACAAATGAGTGTAACCTGAGGGATGGATCAGGTACTTGGTTTAAAGGATCTATTCCATGTTAGGGTCGTAGTTCTTTTAGAGGAAGGAAACATTCCATTCAGGTTTCTCTTTAGGGTAGTGGCAACCAGATTATCCCGTTTGATAGCTCTGTGGTGTGTCATCATTGCGGAAGACAAGGGCACAAGAAGCCCCCAATGTGACAGAGACCCTATTGAGCGATGTTCTTGAATCTGAATGGGTCATCTTTAGCGCTATTGCAGGACCTTTCCACCATATTCGAGTGTAACAGGATCAACATCTGCTCCACCTTTAGAAGTGAGTTTTTTTCACTACGTTAGGTGTGGAGTTAGAGTATCACAGGTAGGTCTAGCCGAGGAGGAGGTCCAGGCTATGGTAGTCTGGCCCCTGATCACCAACAATTCCAATAGAAAAATCATGATCATGGTATTCAATCTATTTCCCAATGTCATAGATCAAGTTAGTTTCATTCTTTACAGCTGATACCCGAGGATCAGGTAGTGGGGCCATCTACAGTATGAGGTACTATTCTAGTAGCCTCTATTATTGTCTCGGCCTTTTTTGATACAAGTTCTTCAAGCTCTTTTATTTAAGTATCTATCATAGAAATTATTATACTAGAGATACAGTATCACTATGGAATAACGACCCTTGATACACCCTTGGGAATGTGGATGGAGGGCATATGCCGATGGAGGGACTGTCCCCTTGAGGTTGGCAGTTACCATTTCTTGTAGAGTATCTTTTTTCTATAGATGATGGGATTCAATGTCATTATCCGGATAGATTTTTTAGTCCACTATCTTGACTTCGTAGACTTCTATCATTGTATGGTCTCTTTTATTCCACCAAAAGGAAGCAATTATCTTTTTAATGGTGAGTGGGATGTCCAGGCTGGTAGAGATAAACTGAAGCATCATGGGCTAGGTTAAGTAACCACCTAGATTGAAAATAATTTCACTGACGATCATGGTTTATTCAAACTAATTTCCCTCAAGTATTTGATCATTTTATGGAAGTCTTTCCTGAAGACTTTTCTTGACTTACCTCTTAAGAGGGAGGTAGAGTTTATAATTGAACTAGTTTCAGGAGCAGCCCTAGTGTCCATTCCTCCTTAAAGGATAGAAACTATTGAGCTTCAGGAGATCATGATATAGATAAAGGACCTATAGGCGAGAGGATTTATATGGCCTAGTATATCTTCTTGGGGTTGTCCAGTTCTTTTCACCAAGAAGGCAGATGGAACCTTACATTTATCCCTGGATTACTTAAGGTCAAATCCTCTTATGGTCAATAATCAGTATCCACTTCCTCAAATAGATTATCTCATTGACCAAATACAAATAAAAAAGGTTATCTCTAAGATCTACCTAAGATTGGGTTATTATCAGGTGCGAGTTATACCATCAGACATACCTCATACATCTTTCCTTAAAAGGTATGGTTTGTATGTGTATCGTGTTATGTAGTTCAGTCTTATGAATAAGCTTTTCATTTTCATTACTTTGTTGAATAGGGTTTTACACCCCTATTTGGACTATTTTTTCATGGTGTTCGTGGATGAAATCTTGTTGTATTATCGCACTCAGAACTACCATGACAAAAATCTTGACATCATGTAGAGTACACTCAAAGGGAATAATTTATATTCCAATCTTGTTAGGTGCGACTTCTGGATTGACATGGTCCACTTTGTGGGACATATTATCTCTGAATCATGAGCTTCATAGGGATAATTGGATATTAAATTCATTTTATACAGGAATTCTCACATCTTTCTTCACCTCATACTACACTTACAAAGAAGTGTGTTATGTTCTTGTGGTCAGAAACATGCGATAGATCCTTTCAGGAACTTAAAGGGAGTCTTGTCTTGGCACCGATTCTGATTCCTCTAAAACATGGAAAATGTTATATTGTCTTATCCATTGCCTCAAGAATTATCCTAGGATCATTTTTGATGTAGGAAGAAAATTTTTTTTGCATAAGGATCTCGGTAGTTGAGGCCTCATGAGAATCATTACCCGACACATGACCTAAATCTAGCAGCAATTGTCCATGACTTATGTTGCTGGAAACATTGTCTGTTGGGTGAGAATTTTGGGGTATATATAGATCACAAGAGCCTCAATTATATCATTTCACAGAGTCACCTGAACATCAGATAGCAGAGTTTGGTTGAATATCTAAAATCCTTTTATTTTGAGCTTTCCTATATGCCTAAAAAGGTCAATGTGGTCGCTGATGCACTGAGTCAGAAAACTCAAATGTAGACCATACAAGAAGCCAGAAATGAATTGAAGTTAATGGCCCTATATTATGAATTTCATCTAGAGTTTCATGATATCCACAAGAATTCTTACCTGTTATCATTAACAGTTACCTCTTCACTCCTTGAGAAGGTTAAGAGTAGGTAGTTTTCAAATCCTAAAGGTTTGGTTCTCTGTGCGAGTATATCAAGAGATAACCCACCTTCAGATTGGCCTATAGATAGAGATGATGTCCTACCTCTACGTGGAGGTATCTGGGTTTTTGCCGATATGAGAGTGGAGTTGATGAAAGAGTCCCACACTTCTCAGTGGGAAGTTCATTTAGGAATCTTGAAGATATATCATAATAAGAAACGCTAGTATTGGTGGCCTATAGTGAAACATCATATTGTAGACTCTATCAGTAGGTGTACCACCTATCAGTAGAAGAAGTCAGAGCACAAAAGACCTACAGTCTTGTAACATCCTCTTCTATTACCAGAATAGAAATGTCTTAGTAGGATTAACTAGGTCATTGAGCGGTAGTGATGATATCTGGGAATTCATTGATGGGAAAAAGAAATCATCCCACTTCATTCCTATATGGGATACTTTCTCAGTTGATGTGTTGGGAATACTATATGTTTATGAGATCATACCACTACATGGTATTCAACATACTATCGATTCATATAGGGATTCTAATTTCACTTCATGATTCTATAATGGTTTACCAAAAACTATGGGGAAACATGTTCTTATAACCATATATTTTCACCCTCAGATTGTTGGGAAATCAAAACAGACAATAATGGATCAAGAGGATATGCTTAGAGCATGTGTCCTTTATTTTAGTTGTTCTTGGGAGAATCATATCCATCTTGTAAAGTTCACTTATAATAATAATTTTAAAGTGACACTTAAGATAGAACCTTTTGAGGCCTTATATGGTAGTCCATGTCATTCACCATTGTGCTGGATAGAGGCAGGTGAGGCCACCCAACTAGGTCCTCAACTAGTTTATGAGACTTTAGAATAGGTTCAGCTGATCAAGATGCATATGACTACTTCTCAGTCAAGAACAAAATCTTATATTGATCACCATCAACAACCTATTAAGTTCGAGGCTGGGGATAGTTTTTTTCTTCGGGAATCACCCAGAATATAAAATATATGGTTAAGAATGTAGGTAAAGCTATCACCATGTTATGTTAGGCCATTCGAGGTTCTAGAGAGAGTCGGGTCGGTAGACTATCGGTTGCTACTACCTCAGAGGTACCATTCCATGCACAACGTCTTTCTTGTCACACAGCTTCACAAATATCAGTTTGACCTTTCTCATAACTTTTATCCCAATGATTTTGAGTTAGATGTTGATGCTACATTTGAGGAATATCTGGTGCGCATTGTTGACCGAAGCAAAAAGGCTCTTTGAAGCAAGTATGTCCCTCTTGTACAGGTTGTATGGTAGCACGACTAAGTACAAGACATGACACAGTAGAGGGAATCTGACTTATGTTCGTAGTGGGTAGAGTTGTCCTTAGAAAGTGTTGCTTTACCCTTGGAAGGAGAACTTGGGGGTGAGTTTTTTTAAGGGGGAAGACTATAAGAACATAGTTTTTTACTCAGGTATGGATCCTTTAATTTTCTATCTAAATCTATACTTTGGACTAAAAATGAGTTCCTAATGAGTAAGTAAAGGTTCTGAGGGTTTATGGGGCTTGATCATAGCCCGAAATCTATCTTTTTTGGTGTAAACTAGCATGTCTCATTGTTTAGAGTAAACCATTTAGGAATTCCGTATAGTTTTCCCAGCCATGAGGATGGTGTTTTTTAAGACAGAGCTATCTCGCAAGGTTTGCACACATCCATAGAGACTAACCTTGTGAATGACCCTTTTTTCCAGGTACCCATGTAACGCCCCGACCCCAGTTACCCAGAGTCGGTGCATTATTACATAACATTGGCATGATCACAAGAAAGATCAAATCTCGAAAGACCGATTGGTTTAGTATCCTTGGAAACAATAGATATATTCATAAGTTTTACATTACATCATAAAATGAAAAACTACTACAACAACATAATGTTTCCACAATCCACACTATTAACCCCTCATAAAATCCCTGCAGGTCATTCATAACTTACTTCTTCACATCCTGGGAAAAATAAAACATAGAAAAGGGGTGAGCTCAAATGCCCAGTAAGGATAACAATATAGCGGAAACTTTCATAAATAAGAATAAACATTTAAGGCAATGTATAACTAAAACAAAAGCCTTTTAAATATGAACTTTCAACATGGTATGGAATAAATAAAATGAAATAATGCCATTTACTTATTCACATGGATATTCTACTAATCGAATAATCACATGCAAAAATCAATAACCACTTTCATAATGTTGGAATGCATAATGCCAGACTATCATAACCACATAGCCAAGGCCTCGTGCCACGACTACAAATAAGATTTTGTCAAGGCCTTGTTCCAAGACACTAGTTTGTCTCATGAGACCTACCGATGCATCGAGGAGCTATAGCGGGCTCCACCCGTCACATATTAAGTCTAATGCATTCCCATATGAAAAGGTTTAAACATAACATAAACATTCATATTAAAACTAACATATGAAATGTCAATACTTTCACCATAAACTATGAATGGTATAAAAATAGCACATCCACATTCAAACATATCACAAAACCTTCAATACAATATAGAAGTTTTGTATCATAATAAATCAACTTCAAATAATCTTAAAATCCATCAAAGGATGTTGACATAGATGAAATGAAAATTATTTTTAAAAAAATATCTCCTTTTATTTTGAAATAATTTAAGATCCATATAAAATAAAACATTTTCTTTGAAAATATTCTTATAAGCTTGTAAGGGAAGCTTTGAAGATTTTATAACGGCGGAAAATAGCCGCACCCGCCGTATAAGTTAAAAAAACATTCTTACCTTAATTCTGTCGAAAAGGTTAAAAAGGACCTTGTTTTGAAAACGACCGAAAGATTCCTTTATAAACCACTTATAAAAGTCAAAAAGGGTATAAATGACTTTAACTCATATTCTAGTAAATAGTAAAAATGTTTTGAAATGCATTTTTAAGAAACATGGATGTGGATGATAAAGAGATCCCAGTAGATTATTACGTATAAACAACCTTGGATAATGAAGATGTTGTAAAGTAAACCCTTACCTTGTACTTTTCCTTGGTTGGGGTAGGTTAACCTCCTGTATAATGGTGAAATAGTTGTTATTAAATTATACAAGAATCATATATAATAATATGATATCATATATGATCTTTTAACATTGATTTGTTAATAATATCTTAGAATTATCGTCGTTTTGGGAGTTAACTTACTCATTTTCTTTTATATGTTTTGTTACATAATCCATGGTTGTTGTATCTTATTCATATCCATAATGATATCTAGTCCTTAAACATCATTTTTAAATCATCAAATGATAATTATACTTGAATGGATACGATGGAGAATGAATCTCATCGCGTTCGTGGAGACGGTTGTCCGTACGTACGCACGAGCGACAATATCATTCTTTCGATATTAGAATAATATATAAATGGATGGTATATCATATATACAGAATCATTAACATGTTATATTTATTATTTACATGAGTTACACATCATTATTATACCCATCCAAATAATATTATATTGAATAACAATTACACCACGACGTGGAGACGGTAGTCCGTACGTACGCACGTATGGTGACATGTTATTCAAAGGGTGGATAGAATACTGAATATGGTTGTAACATATTTATAATAACATCACAGTATATTTGAGATACTGGAGTTATTATTTTATAATGGTAAGAACAAAGGAAGAAGAAGTGGAAGAAGAAATGAACTTGGAGAAGGGTGGTGAAATCATTACCTCTTCTTCGGGTTCTTCTTTTTGATTTGATCAAAAGGGCTCCATAGGATGGCTTTATGATCAAACTAAGGCCTCTAGGTTGTAGTGAGGGATGTTGGGAGAGTATTTGGGCAGAGTTTGGTCGAACCAAAAGGCTTTTAAGGTGTGAAGAAATGATAAGGAGGAGTTCCCTTTTATAAGAGGGGTGAGGGGCACCTTTGGAAAAGCTAGAAATATTAATTTATAATAAATTTATATTCGGTTTCTAATGGCTCCAAAGCTTATTATTCAAAGGTTAAGGTGGGGATAGGTCGAAAACCACTCAACCAATAGAATTTAGACAGGTTTGGGTACTTATATTAACCTTATCTTTAAGTATTAACTCTAAGTTAATTAGTTTCACTTTTACAATGTCTCTTTGTATTTTTATATAATATGGTTAATAAACTTACTATATACATCCAAGAGACCCCCAAGTGGTCCATTAATGATTAACCTATCATGATATAAGTCTCTTGGCCGAACCTTATATTTTTAGGAATTTAATATCAATTAATAATATAATATTTGTTTTAAGAACTCTTTTATGTCAATTTTGACACTATTCAATAGTTGATTTTTGTGAAACTCATAACAGATTGATTACTTCGAACAAAGTCAATTAAATCAATCCTAATATATCATATTATCCTATAAAATTATTTTAATTCATTAAAAGTTTCATATTATATTTATTTGGGTATTTATAATATCAATTATTTTAATTTTTCACTATTATAGTAATTACTGCATCATCATTGTGTCATAAATAAAATAAATTATTTAATGTCTAAAAATTATAAATAAAATATAATTATGTAGGAAATCGTTTTATCTTTCTAATGAATATTTATAATCTAAAATCCAACATATATAACCCTATGTAACAATTGTTTTTCTAAAAGATATATGCTTGTGTCATTTTTGTATTCATTTTAACTTAATTAAAATAAAGTGTCATTATCACTTACAAGTGGATCCATGGGGTCCCAAAATAGACCCAAAGATTCCCATGGTCGACCATGTATCAACCAATAGGGTTAAGACACGTTTTAGGGTAACTTAGTATTATTATAATATTATTTTTTTTAACCCTTTTATACCGGATTTACCCTTAACCATGGTAAATAAAATATTTACCGCAGTAATTATTCGAAATGTCTAAAAATAAAAGTTACCTATTTACACAATTTGAACATCCTGATTCCAAATATGGAATCCATTTTCCTAAATTCAAAACACAGAAGTGGCAGAAATTAATTTAAAATTAATTCCCGCTGTCAAAACAAAAAGCGTGTCTTTAAGAGATAATAACTATCAAAGGATTGACACTTGTTTATGTTCGGTTTAATTGTAAAATTATGTCCAATGACCAAAATTATATTAAATGGTAAAAATATATTCTAAATATACTTTAAAACCACTCAAATTCATAATTTATCACTATTAATTATTTTGATTAAAAAAGTTGTTTTTAATTAAAATTTAGTAATTTTCACTATTCATAAAAATATGAAAGTTATCCGAAATGTACCAAAATTTCACCTTAGGCTAAATTCGATATTCCGAATCCAAAAATGAAGTCTATTTTGAAATATAAAATATATATGATTTCAAAAAGTAGGTATTACTATTCATAACGGCTAGTTTAATTAGTTATGGTGTGTTAGAACTTGGTGTTGCGTACAACACACGCTATCACATTATTCAAAGAGAAGCGTACCGTAGAAGCTTGGGGTGTTACATTCTCCCCTCCTTCAAATAATTGCGTCCTCGCAATTTCTAGGGTATTACTGTATAAAAAGACTCGGGTGGTTCTTCATCCTAAGTTCCTCGGGTTCCCACGTTGCTTCTTCCATCTTATGATTTCTCCACAAAACTTTTACCAGACGCGTCGTCCGGTTTCTCAGTACTTGTTCTCTTGTATCAAGAATCTTGACGGGCTCTTCACAATAAGACAGATCGGGTTCCAGTTCTAATTCCTCATAGGTGAGTACATGCGTTGGGTCAGGCATGTATTTTCTCAACAGAGATATGTGGAACACATCGTGAACTTTGGAGAGACTTGGCGGCATTGCCAATCGGTAAGCTACAGCCCCAATTCGTTCTAGAATTTCGAAAGGTCCGATGTACCTGGGACTCAATTTACCTTTCTTACCAAAACGTATGACTCCCTTCCACGGAGATACCTTCAGAAAAACATGATCACCGACTTGAAATTCCAAATCCTTCCTTCGATTATCGGCATAGCTCTTCTGCCTACTTTGAGCTGCTTTGATGTGATTTTGGATTACTTTCACCTTTTCCACCGTTTCCTCCACCAGTTCTGGGCCTACAAGTTTTCTTTCACCAATGTCATCCCAACAGGTTGGTGTACGACATCTCTTTCCGTATAACGCTTCATATGGTGCCATCTGAATACTCGAATGGAAGCTATTGTTATAGGAAAATTCTACCAAAGGTAAATATTGATCCCACATACCCTGAAAGTCAAGTGAGCAAGATCTCAACATTTCTTCTAAGGTTTGAATAGTCCGTTCTGATTGTCCGTCTGTCTGAGGGTGGTAAGCAGTGCTCAAATGAAGTTCAGTATCCAGGGATTTCTGAAGACTTTTCCAGAATCTTGAAGTAAAACGGGGATCACGATCAGAAACAATCGATAGGGGTACTCCATGAAGTCTCACAACTTCATTAATATATAGTCTTGCTAGACGTTCCAGGGGTAGATCTTCTCTTATAGCAAGAAAATGTTCTGTCTTGGTAAGACGATCAACAATAACCCATATTGCATCATTCCTTCTAGGAGTCTTTGGTAGCCCCATGACAAAGTCCATCGTAACATTGTCCCATTTCCACTCCGGTATGGGAAGAGGTTGCATAACTCCTCCAGGCTGTTGCCTTCCAGCTTTCACTTGTTGACAAACCATACATCTTGACACAAAATCAGTAATCTCCCTCTTCATGTTGTCCCACCAAAAATGTTCCTTCAAATCTCTATACATTTTGGTGCTCCCAGGGTGTATAGAGAAATTGGAACTATGAGCATCATCCAGCAATTCCCTTTTTAGATCAGGTATATTGGGAACACAAAGTCTCTTCCCGAATTTCAAAATTCCATCTTCATACACAAAGTCTCTCAATCTCCCATCATTCACAGCTTTAATCTTCTTTTGGAATTCTTCATCATCGGTCTGAGAACTCTTAATCCTTTCTAGTAAATATGGTTTGGCAACCATTTGAAAAAGCATTGATGTTTCACCTTCCCTGGTTATTCCCATGTCCATCTTCACTAGATCCATGAAAATTGGATCCCTTTCAATTCTCATATTGTTCAAAACTCCATGGTCTTTTCTACTCAAAGCATCTGCCACCTTGTTTGCCTTCCCTGGGTGGTAGTGTATCGTACAATCATAATCCTTGAGTAATTCAATCCATCTCCTTTGCCTCATGTTGAGTTCTTTTTGTGAGAAAATATACTTCAAACTCTTGTGATCAGTATAAATCTCACATTTTTCACCATAGAGGTAGTGCCTCCATATCTTCAAAGCAAAGATCATTGCTGCTAACTTGAGATCATGAGTAGGATAGTTTTGTTCATGAATTTTCAACTGTCGTGATGCATAGGCAATAACTCTATCATTCTACATAAGGACACAGCCAAGTCCTTTCTTCGATGCATCACTATAAATAACGAACCCATCATTCCCCGATGGTAGAGTCAATATAGGAGCATTGACTAATCTTCTCTTCAGTTCTTCGAAACATTCTTCACACTCTTTTTTCCAAACAAATTTAACCCCTTTACGTGTGAGCTTCGTTAATGGGTTAGCCAATCGGGCAAAATTCTGGACGAAACGTCGATAATAACCTACCAAACCAATAAAACTACGTACCTCAGTTATACTCGTAGGTGCTGGCCATTCTTGGATTGCCTTGGTCTTAGAAGGATCAACATAGATTCCATCTTTAGAGACAATATGGCCAAGAAAAGAAATCTCCTGAAGCCAGAATTCACACTTGCTAAACTTCCCATATAATTCATGCCTCCTCAGAGTCTTCAAGATAATGCGCAAGTGATTTTCATGATCTTCGTAGGTTTTGGAGTATACCAAGATATCATCAATAAATACCACCACAAATTCATCGAGATACTCCTTGAAAACTCTATTCATTAGATCCATGAATACAGAGGGTGCATTAGTCAATCCAAACGGCATTACAGTAAACTCGTAATGCCCGTACCTGGTTCGAAATGCTGTTTTCGGAATGTCTTCCTTCTTCACACACAACTGATGGTATCCAGATCGAAGGTCAATCTTTGAAAAGTATTGAGCTCCATGGTGTTGGTCAAATAAATCATCAATACGAGGTAGGGGATACTTGTTCTTTATCGTTATAGCATTGATCTCCCTGTAGTCGATACATAACCTCATAGATCCATCTTTCTTTTTAACAAAAAGAACAGGGGCTCCCCATGGAGAAACACTAGGGCGAATAAATCCCTTATTACTCAATTCCTCTAGTTGTTTCTTTAGTTCGACTAACTCTACAGTGGCCATTCTATAAGGGGTCTTCGATATAGGCCTTGATCCAGGAATCAAATCAATAGAAAACTCAACTTCTCGTTCTGGAGGATGTCCAGGTAAATCTTCCGGAAATACATCTACAAATTCTTTCACAACAGGTACATCCTCTATTTTAACATTCCTTTACTCACCGAAAGTTATTTCATTCTCTTCCTCCCCAATAATTGAATTAAGTTGAGCTACTGGGGGTGGATCTAAATAAGAATTAGGTGGTGACGATTCTGCTCTAAAAATAAGGTGCTCCTTATCATTATCATCAAGAATCGTAACCTCTTTCTTCTTACAATAAATATTCGCATCATAGTCCGAAATCCAGTCCATACCGAGGATTATATCAAACTCAATCATAGGTATGACGATGAAATCAGCAGATAAAGAAAATTTATGTGCTCTAATGGGGACTGATTCACAAAACTTTGTTGCAACGATACTTCCCTTAAGAGTTTTAACTGACAACTCCCTTATTAAATCAAATTGGAAATATCTAATTTTCTTAGCAAACTGGGAAGATATGAAACAATGCGATGATCCAGAATCAAATAATGCATTTGCTAAACTTGAGGAAACCATTAAATTACCTGCCACCACGTCTTTCGGAGCTTCTACCTCAGCAGTAGTGATAGCATAATCCTGGCCTTGATCCCTTGTCCTTTTCTGAGGTAAGTTCTCTTGACGCTTAGGACATGCATTTGCATAATTCCCCATCTCCCTGCAATTGTAGCACTGAACGTTGGTAGCTTCCTTCTTCCCCTTGCAATCATGAGCTTGGTGGCCTTTTTCACCACACTTGTAACAGACTCCCATTCCATTCAAGCAAGTACTAGGATGTTTCTTCCCGCATTTACCACAAGATGGATATTCAACCTTTCCCTTCTTCCCCTTATTTCCATTCCCAGATTGATCAGCAGGTCTCTTCTTCTCTTACTTTGCTTTAAAGTCATAAGACTTAGAGAATTCCTTTTTGGTCTTGATAGCACATGAGACAATGTCTTCGTACGATGAAAAGGATTGTGAGACTAATGCTCGACAGAGAAATGGTTTTAACCCATCAAAGAAACGATCAATCTTACTTCTTGGGTTACGAATATAATCACCAGCGTACCTCGCTAACCTTGTAAAGTTAGCCTCATACTTTGTGACATTCTCATCCTCCTTTTGTCTCAGACTCAGAAATTGCCTTTCCATATCTGCTCGATGGTCGCGAGGGAAGTATTTTTCTAAAAACATATCTTTGAACTCCCTCCACTCCATATTTGATACTTCATCATCTTCCTTCATGTTTTGAATCAATGACCACCATTGATCAGCATCTCCAGTGAGGCGGTAAACTGCCATGATAACTTTTTCCCTTTCACTACTCCCCAAAGCCTGAAATATTTTCTCTAGGGAAAATATCCATTGCTCAGCTACTAAGGGATTTTTATTCCCATTGAACATTGGTGTTTGTTGCCTCATGAATCGATCTAACATTGATCCTCCACGCTGCGGATCAGGGTGCTCCATACGGGTAAGGTTATTATTCATAACCTGAGTAAGTTGTACCAGTATGGTGATTAGCTGATCAGCACCAGTTGCATCACCAGCACCACTATAATTATCTTGAGCAGGAGGGCAATCCCTAAATGGAGTGCGTGCATTGATACGGTTTCCATTTCTTCCACTAGGCACCATTTCTAAACAATGGCATAAACTAGATCAGTTTATGAATCAAAATACATAATCCCATACTTATAAAACACTTAACATAAATTGAACTATTTATGGATATAATCCATAATCATAATAATGTTGTCTTTGAGGAAGTATATACTCATAATCCCTTCAAAATGATTTGTAAAGAAAATGAGAGTTATCCTAAGCATATCCCCCGGGAGTGTCGTAACCAAGAGTGCAGCAAGGCCCGTTGTCGTGCAACAGTTTCCGTTCGAGTCTAGCTCAAAGCGGTGTTTTCGGGTTTTACCCCTAGGTACATCTGTGCCAGAGCCGCCTCTACCTGCTCGTATCCAGACAGGGATGTATTGCTTGGAAAACTCACAAAATCTCTACAATACCAAAATTCTAGGAAGTTCTTCTATACTAATCCTCAAAGTTCATCTTAGGTCTACATGCTCTAATCAGAGTTTATCTAAATCTAGTTTCCAAGGTTTGTACTAAACTTCCTCTGATACCAACTGTAACGCCCCGACCCCAGTTATCCAGAGTCGGTGCATTATTACATAACATTGGCATGATCACAAGAAAGATCAAATCTCGAAAGACCGATTGGTTTAGTAGCCTTGGAAACACTAGATATATTCATAAGTTTTACATTACATCATAAAATGAAAAACTACTACAAAAACATAATGTTTCCACAATCCACACTATTAACCCCTCATAAAATCCCTGCAGGTCATTCATAACTTACTTCTTCACATCCTGGGAAAAATAAAACATAGAAAAGGGGTGAGCTCAAATGCCCAGTAAGGATAACAATATAGAGGAAACTTTCATAAATAAGAATAAACATTTAAGGAAATGTATAACTAAAACAAAAGCCTTTTAAATATGAACTTTCAACATGGTATGGAATAAATAAAATGAAATAATTCCATTTACTTATTCACATGGATATTCTACTAATCGAATAATCACATGCAAAAATCAATAACCACTTTCATAATGTTGGAATGCATAATGCCAGACTATCATAACCACATAGCCAAGGCCTCGTGCCAAGACTACAAATAATATTTTGTCAAGGCCTTGTGCCAAGACACTAGTTTGTCTCATGAGACCTATCGATGCATCGAGGAGCTATAGCGGGCTCCACCCGTCACATATTAAGTCCAATGCATTCCCATATGAAAAGGTTTAAACATAACATAAACATTCATATTAAAACTAACATATGAAATGTCAATACTTTCACCATAAACTATGAATGGTATAAAAATAGCACATCCACAGTCAAACATATCACAAAACCTTCAATACAATATAGAAGTTTTGTATCATAATAAATCAACTTCAAATAATCTTAAAATCCATCAAAGGATGTTGACATAGATGAAATCAAAATTCTTTTTAAAAAAATATCTCCTTTTATTTTGAAATAATTTAAGATCCATATAAAATAAAACATTTTCTTTGAAAATATTCTTATAAGCTTGTAAGGGAAGCTTTGAAGATTTTATAACTGCGGAAAATAGCCGCACCCGCCGTATAAGTTAAAAAAACATTCTTACCTTAATTCTTTCGAAAAGGTTAAAAAGGACCTTGTTTTGAAAATGACCGAAAGATTCCTTTATAAACCACTTATAAAAGTCAAAAAGGGTATAAATGACTTTAACTCATATTCTAGTAAATAGTAAAAAATTTTTGAAATGCATTTTTAAGAAACATGGATGTGGATGATAAAGAGATCCAAGTAGATTATTACGTATAAACAACCTTGGATAATGAAGAGGTTGTAAAGTAAACCCTTACCTTGTACTTTTCCTTGGTTGGGGTAGGTTAACCTCCTGTATAATGGTGAAATAGTTGTTATTAAATTATACAAGAATCATATATAATAATATGATATCATATATGATCTTTTAACATTGATTTGTTAATAATATCTTAGAATTATCGTCGTTTTGGGAGTTAACTTACTCATTTTCTTTTATATGTTTTGTTACATAAGCCGTGGTTGTTGTATCTTATTCATATCCAGAATGATATCTAGTCCTTAAACATCATTTTTAAATCATCAAATGATAATTATACTTGAATGGATACGGTGGAGAATGAATCTCATCGCGTTCGTGGAGACGGTAGTCCGTACGTACGCACGAGTGACAATATCATTCTTTCGATATTAGAATAATATATAAATGGATGGTATATCATATATACATAATAATTAACATGTTATATTTATTATTTACATGAGTTACACATCATTATTATACCCATCCAAATAATATTATATTGAATAACAATTACACCACGACGTGGAGACGGTAGTCCGTACGTACGCACGTATGGTGACATGTTATTCAAAGGGTGGAAAGAATAATGAATATGGTTGTACCATATTTATAATAACATCACAGTATATGTGAGATACTGGAGTTATTATTTTATAATGGTAAGAACAAAGGAATAAGAAGTGGAAGAAGAAATGAACTTGGAGAAGGGTGGTGAAATCATTACCTCTTCTTCGGGTTCTTCCTTTTGATTTGATCAAAAGGGCTCCTTAGGTTGGCTTTCTGATCAAACTAAGGCCACTAGGTTGTAGTTAGGGATGTTGGGAGAGTATTTGAGCAGAGTTTGGTCGAACCAAAAGGCTTTTAAGGTGTGAAGAAATGAGAAGGAGGAGTGCCCTTTTATAAGAGGGGTGAGGGGCACCTTTGGAAAATCTAGAAATATTAATTTATAATAAATTCATATTCGGTTTCTAATGGCTCCAAAGCTTATTATTCAAAGTTTAAGGTGGGGATAGGTCGAAAACCACTCAACCAATAGAATTTAGACAGGTTTGGGTACTTATATTAACCTTATCTTTAAGTATTAACTCTAAGTTAATTAGTTTCACTTTTACAATGTCTCTTTTCATTTTTATATAATATGGTTAATAAACTTACTATATTCATCCAAGAGACCCCCAAGTGGTCCATTAATGATTAACCTATCATGATATAAGTCTCTTGGCCGATCCTTAGATTTTTAGGAATTTAATATCAATTAATAATATAATATTTGTTTTAAGAACTCTTTTATGTCAATTTTGACACTATTCAATAGTTGATTTTTTTGAAACTCATAACAGATTGATTACTTCGAAAAAAGTCAATTAAATCAATACTAATATATCATATTATCCTAGAAAATTAGTTTAATTCATTAAAAGTTTCATATTATATTTATTTGGGTATTTATAATATCAATTATTTTAATTTTTCACTATTATAGTAATTACTGCATCATCATTGTGTCATAAATAAAATACATTATTTAATGTCTAAAAATTATAAATAAAGTATCATTATTTTGGATATCTTTTTCGATTTCTAATGAATATTTATAATCTAAAATCCAACATATATAACCCTATGTAACAATTGTTTTTATAAAATATATATGCTTGTGTCATTTTTGTATTCATTTTAACTTAATTAAAATAAAGTGTCATTATCACTTACAAGTGGATCCATGGGGTCCCAAAATAGACCCAAAGATTCCCATGGTCGACCATGTATCAACCAATAGGGTTAAGACACGTTTTAGGGTAATTTAGTATTATTATAATATTATTTTTTTAACCCTTATTTACCGGATTTACCCTTAACCATGGTAAATAAAATATTTACCGCAGTAATTATTCAAAATGTCTAAAAATAAAAGTTACCTATTTACACAATTTGAACATCCTGATTCCAAATATGGAATCCATTTTCCTAAATTGAAAACACAGAAGTGCCAGAAATTAATTTAAAATTAATTCCCGCTGTCAAAATAAAAAGCGTGTCTTTAAGAGATAATAACTATCAAAAGATTGACACTTGTTTATGTTCGGTTTAATTGTAAAATTATATCCAATGACCAAAATTATATTAAATGGTAAAAATATATTCTAAATATACTTTAAAACCACTCAAATTCATAATTTATCACTATTAATTATTTTTATTAAAAAAGTTGTTTTTAATTAAAATTTAGTAATTTTCACTATTCATCAAAATATGAAAGTTATCCGAAATGTACCAAAATTTCACCTTAGGCTAAATTCGATATTCCGAATCCAAAAATGAAGTATATTTTGAAATATAAAATATATATGATTTCAAAAAGTAGGTATTACTATTCACAACGGCTAGTTTAATTAGTTATGGTGTGTTAGAACTTGGTGTTACGTACAACACACGCTATCACATTATTCAAAGAGAAGCGTACCGTAGAAGCTAGGGGTGTTACAACCCATGCATGGATTGTGAAAAGTTTCATCAAACTGTGTAGAGGATGACTTTTTAGGTAGAACTATCTTGCACGATTTTCACACGATTTGACAAACCGTGTGGCAAAACCATGAACATGTTTTAATCTGGTGTAAAATGATCAAAAAGAACATAATGGTCTATTAAGCCAAACCTTCCTCCCTAATCTATGGGCCAGCAAGATTAACCCCTTTTCCTCTCATTTTGGATCTTTTTTATGGCTAAATCTGGGGATCAAGAGATCTACTTTATCTGACATCTGACCGAGCTTTTGTTTGTCACATTGGATGCACAATTGTAAGTACTCGAGTCCTCTTTAGTTTTTATTATTCTCTATTGCTCTTGACCTAGATATATTTATTTAAGTGTTTTTTTCCTATTCTTATATCAACTCCTATCCTAGAAAAATCAAGGGTCAATACCAGAGGAAGATATTTATATAACCCAAAATGGGTTGTCTGTAACTTATCCCAAAAGTTCATTTTTTTTAATGTTTTTGGGGGCCCACCGATTTCATCAGAAGTCATTTCATAAATGTAAATGGAATGATTAAACTTATTAGAATCATATGGTAATTATAATTCCAAATATGTGATTAGTTTTTAGTGGTTACACCCACAACTCATTCCTTATCATGTCTAAGGTTATCTTATAATTGGGTTTTAGTGATTCATCACATTTGAACCACCATTCTGGTGTGCCTTTCCTTTACCTTTCTAAAGATGTCTCTACTTATAATAAATTATTTGTTATTAATGAGAATTTAATAATGTCATGTACCATGTATGCTCACCACTTGACCAATGTAAGGTAAGTTATTCAAATTTATTATTAAATATGAAATGTGAAATGGAAAGTATACTATTTATATATCATGGCCTTATGAAAAGAGATTGGATAATGGTTACATGTCTGTATCACCCATTTCCATATTAATGGAAGGTAGCGGAGTGAACCTCTATGAATGAATATGCCTTAATGGATAATTAAGATTAATTAAATGGTTTCAATGCTACTTGGCATATCCAAACTAATGGAAGAGAAGGATTAAACCAAATGAATGATTATATAATTACAATATCAAAAAAGAAATGGACTAACTCGGGCTCGCCTTTGATTCTAAGAATATAATACCTTGGGACTTGGGAACCCCATTCCAATTCAGGGTTGCAGTTTTCGTAGGCTGATACCCATCTAGAATCTAGTTATTTTCTATTCTGAATATTCCTGGTATAATACACTAGGATCCTTCACATTATTACAAGATACCTCAGATACATTCCTTAGATCTATCATTGACTAGTAGGTTCCATGGTGAAATCCCATAGGTCCCTATCTTTTCATAGTAGCATTTTACCTTGGAAAATCACCTTAGACTTGGTAGACACCTTATTGGGGAATTCCTTGGATTACACTCCTTGGATTACACTCTTACCCCTTAGCTAGACTTAGATACTACTAAGTTATTGTTCTATGGGATTTACATTACCTTGGTTATTACCCAAAAAATCCCTCACTTGATATATTTTTCAGGTATCCTTGTTACATCTTGGGACCTTCACTACATATACTATCATGTGGTTATGTTAACGTTGGTTGTGCCTCATGTGACCTATTAACATGAAATTGTAATTACATAATTAATGAATTGCTGGAATGTTCGGACACCAAACAAGGGTTGAATAATGTACTTGGGTATTTTTTTATTGTACTGCTTTGTTTACATGGAATATGCATGCTTTCACACTGCTATATTGCATTATACAGGCTAGATGTTATTGAAACCATTGGTGGTGGCCCACTGAGATTTATCTCACACCCTCTTTGGGAATCGTTTTCTACTCGGCGTAGAATACAAGGTTACAGGTATTCAAAAAAGGAATCATGTAGCTTCTAACACTTGATTGTGTGCTGATAGGATATAGCTTGATAGCAGATGACCGATTTGGATCTAGGGATGCATGGAGTAGCCTTTGTTTTCTTTTACTTTGTGGAACTATTATTCATATTGTCTTGTATTCATGTTTTATAGTTTTCTAGTGACATGACATTACATCATCATTGTTCCAGAGGATACAGTTATTGTTATTCTTATTTATCTACTGTACAAGTTTTCTTCTACAATTTATTTATATTTCTTCTATTATTTACTATTCATTTATATTCCTTCCACTGTGCTACACTCTTATAATGAGGGAATAGTCTCCCAGTGGACACCCCCAAGTCCCTCGTTTCTAGTCGGCAGCCTCTGGCGTTTGGGGAGATGCACTTGAGGCCATGTGGCCAACATGGCTCGAGGCACCTCGTTAGGTGGAATTAGGGTACAAAACGTCACATTGTGGTATCAAAGGTGGTTTATTTACTTTTCTTTACTATTTGGAGATAATATATTAGAGAATATGAATTCTTGGGACATGGTCAAAAATTGATCTTGGGCATCGCTAACCCATGTTTGGGGTAAAAACCAGGTTTTCTAATTTATAATTAATGTTCTATTTTCCCAATTACAGCTATATTATTTCATCAATTGATGATGCATATGTTGTGTGGTGTGGTTGAGTATTTCTATATTGTATAATTTCTTTCATCCTTATCCCAATTAAATGAGGGCAATGAGCATTTCTACGTGCATCATTATAGTTACCTATAATTCACATGTCATGCATATTTCCTTTCAATATAGGTGCATTTCACTACATTTCATTGCTTTATTTTCTTGTGATTATTGAGTGATGTTGTGACAGTTTCTTGTACATGTATTACTATTGGTTAAAATTGAGTGATTGTATGTCTCAATTCATGAGTTTTATGGGCCCTCATGGGTTGGGGTGAGTAATTTACCAAGTCGATCCACTATTTTATAAATAAATGGGTTCCATTTCTGGTGATAAGTGTATGGGTTCTGATTCATCGAAAATGGTGATCCATTATAAAGTGAATACAGAAATCTAAAATGAATTGCTTGCAAATCCTTATCCTGCCTTGTCATGTGTTTAAAATGTAAAAGAGTGGAACTAAAAATTATCTTCATAATGACATGAATCATACACTTGAGAACTTGTTGTTAACTAGTCGTCTAAGAAAGTAGTTTGGGTAGTATGCCTTGGGTAGTGAATTTTCTTACTTTCATCTTACTATAGTGATGTTATATTATTATTTTAAGCTTCTTCTATGGTGTGTTATTGGAATTTGTAGACCAATACCTCCATGAATTTCTCATGTAGTTTTCCAGGAAGGCGGTGACGATCATGCTCCAGATATGGTGGGCCCTGAACCGTCATTCTTACCTCCAAGACTGCCACATGAGGCACTGCCTGTAGTACATGATCTAGGAACAAATTATTAAGCCTTTTAGAGTTTTTTACATATGATCCAGTCCATGAAAGGTTCTCTACAGGTTTCACCTATGATGCCTGAGCTGACCCATGAGTTCTACCACCAGCATCCTTGTACGTTTTCAGGGGATGGAAGTTCTTTGGCTGTTTAGTCTTGGCTAGAGGCCATTCTATCTATCTTTGAGCATCTAGAAATGCCTCCAGAGAAGAGATTCAAGCTTGATACATACATTCTTTAGGATTCATCAATGTGTTTGTGTAATTTGGTTCCCTAGGATGGTTATCATCAGGGCATGTTATAGGTTTATTTTCAGACTACATTCTATTATTAGTTTTTTAATTAGGCACTAAGAGCTTATAGAGCCAGAGGGTTCATGAATCTCAAGCATGGTTCTATGTTAGTTATGGAAAATTCATCACGTTTCACGGAATTACAAATCTTTCCCCTGTTTCAAGCTGGTGATGAGCTTTCCAGTGCTAGATGTTTTTAAGATGGTCTCCAGTATGCCATCAGAAATCAGAAGAATGTCTTCCTCCTTCCTACCTTTATTCAATAGATGACCAGTCCCTTACCACTAAGCATAACCTGAGGGATGGCTCATGTACTGGGTTTAAAATATCTATGTTGTGTTAGGCCAGTAGTTCTTCTAGAGGCAAGAAATGTTCCTTTTGAATTTCTCATCAGGGAAGTTACAGCCAGAGTATCCAGTTTGATAGCTCTGTGGTGTGTCATCAGTGTGGAAGACTGGTTCATAAGAATCCCCAATGTGACAAAGACCCTATGGAGTGTTAGGCTTGTGACTGTATGGGTCATCTTCAATGCTTTTGTACGACCTTTCCACCATCTTTGAGTGAAAAATGGGCAATATCAGCTTCACATTCTGGGGCGAGTTCCTCTTCACCGTGTCAGGAGGGGAGTTGGGGTAGCACCAATAGGTGTGCCTGAGGAGGAGGTTGTGGTCATGGTAGTCCGACCCCTGATCACTAGCAGCTCCAGTAGAGCAGTCATGGTCATGGTAGTCAATTTGTTGCACATGTTCATGGATCAGTTCAATTTCATGCTTTACAGCTCATACCTGAGGATCGTGATGCAGGACCATCTATAGTGCGAGGTACTATTCTTGTAGCCTCCCCTATTTTCTCTGATTTTTTTGATATAGGTGCTTCAAACTCTTTTATTTCTATATCTACCATAGAAATTCTTGGACTAGAGATAGAATATCACTAGGGTGTAATGACCCTCGATACACCATATGGAATACGGACGGAGGGAATAAGCTAATGAAGGGACTATCCCATTGAGTTTAGAAGTTACCCTTTCTTGTGGAGTATCTTTTTTCTCAAGATAAAGGGATTTGATTTCATTCATTGGATGGAGTGGTTAGTCCACTATCACACCTTTGTAGACTGATATCACTACAGGGTCTCTTTTACATCACCAAAAGGTAGTAGTAATCTTTTAAAAGGCGAGTGGGATGTCTAGGCTTGGAGAGATAGACTGAAGCATCATGGGATAAGATAAGTGACTACCCAAATTGAAATTTTTTTATGGAGGATTAGGTTTTTCTCAAACCGATTTCCATTTAATAGTTGATCATTTTTGCGAAGTATTTCCGGACGACTTTTCTAGATTACCACCTAAGAGAGAGGTAGATTTTAAAATTGTGCTTGTTCTGGGAGTAGCTCAAGTGTCTATTCCTTCTTACAGGATAGAACCAACTAAGATTCAAGAGATCAAGTAGAAGATAGAGGACCTAGAGGCCAAAGACTTTATACGGCCAAGTACATTCTCTTAGAGTTTTCTTATGATTTTTTAAAAGAAGGAAGATGGAACCTTACGTCTATGCATGGATTATATAATGTTTAACCAACTAACAGTCAATAATCGGTGTCCACTTTATTGAATAGATGATCTATTTAACCAACTCTGAGGATCAAAGCTTTTCTCTAAGATCAACCTGAGATCAGGTTATCATAAGGTCCTAGTCAGACCATTAAACATACCACATACAACTTTCTATAGCATCTATGGTTTGTATGAGTATCTTGTTATGTAATTCATTCCTACGAACACACGAGTCATTTTCATGGATTTGATGAATATGGTTATCCACACCAATTTATAATATTTTTTCATGGTCTTTATGGACGAAATCTTGGTGTATTCTTGCACCCGTACCGACCATAACAAACATCTTGAGATCTTTCTGAGTATACTAATATAAAATTAGCATTATGCTAAGGTTGATAAGTGTGACTTTGGGATCTACAAGGTCCACATCTTGGAACTTATTATCTCAAAATCAATATTTTCATAAGGATCACTGGATATTACAGTAATTTCATATAGGACTTATCAAGTCGTTATTCACCTCTTACTGGACTTACAAAGAAGGGTGTTAAGTTCCTATGGTGAGAAACATATGCGAAATCATTTCTGGAACTGAAAGGGAATCTTGTCTCAGCACAGATTCTGATTCTTCTTAGCCACATCCTCATGAAAAAATTCCTATTCCCAGAGGTATCCCTTTAACGACACAAAAAAATAGGATAAAATCAAAAAAGGTCCTACAAAAAAAGTCCATTCTCTAAACCCATAACACCCAAAACACAGGAGGTTGACTATATATATAAGTGGGCCTATTAATATTATATTGATTCATTCATAAATTAGATTCTAAAAATAAATAATAATAAATTTCAAAAAATATATTTCAAAACCGAAATTCTTTCCTAACCCTTTTAAAAATTACTTTATAAACTTTTCAAAAAATGATACCATTTAGAAAAATTATTTACAAATTTTTATCAATCTTACATATGCATATCATGACTCCTGAACACAAATCCATTCCAAACATATCATGGATACAGACACATAGAGGGAATATCATACTAAAAAAACCTACTAGAGATCACTATGATCTGTTATCTCTCAAAATATATTTGACAACTCAAGTCTTTCCATAAAGAGGGCATCTACATATTTTATAATAACTACTTACGTTCTAACCACCATATTTTCCAATCTTAAAAAATTTCTATGATCCATAATTTAAAACCTATCACATATACCATTTTTAATGATCTTGGATTCAGATACCACTTCCTAGGACATGAGATGGCACTTACATGTGGCTTTAGGATTATTCCCTAATCTTTAGGGGTTAGTAACAAGTCTTAGGGGATAAAAATATTCTTTCTGTAATGAAATTCCATCAAATAAGTAACCAACTATAAAACACAATAATTATATTAAATATAATAACAAAACCCATTTTATAAAACACCATTTTTAGAAAACAAAAAAGTAGAGTGTAATAGAAAATAAATTCTCTTGTTTTGATGGGACATTACCTCCAAGCCAACAACACCCATCTAATGTGATTGGTCAAACTCTAATTTTATCGTATGAATGAACACAATAACATCCCCAAGGAACTCATATAATAAGGTCTATTCCCTAGGATATAAAATCCATTCACTTACATTAATCATGACATAATATATCTAAACATAAACACTAAGATTTGTGGGAAGGGACTTGTTTAAATACCTAATCTGATTTTCCCATATGACTCTATTTTAATCCTATGTAGACTAATTCCCAAACATACAACAGATGGAATTAAAAATAGTTTACTGTATTAACAAAATACTTCATTACAAAAAAAGTACATTATACAAGGTGACACAAATAATATAACCCATTATTTTACGAAAAAATGAATCCCTTACAGGTTCTACCCAAATAATATACCAATATGTAACTGATATAACCAAAGGGTTAATGGGTACTATATAAGAACATGGTAAAAAAATTCTTCCAATGATCCTTGCATGCCCCTATTGTGGTCCATCACCTATTGTAGTGGTTCCTAAATTTCATGATGAATACTATCTATATGACACAAAAAATAACGCAACATTACTTCCATATAAATAACAAGAACCTTACATTTATACCATAAATTTCATGGACATTTCTATGATAAAAAATATATAGTATCTAAATTAGTTTTATTTTTAAAAACAATTATAATAAAAAAATTAATCAAACCAAATATTAAATCTATAATTGGAATATTATTTATATTCCATTTTGACATAAAACTAATACCAAAATTGAATCCCATGGTTTACTAAAATACCAAAATCCCAATTTATTTCCCAAAACCCTTAGTTTAACAAGTTCTAGGAATATTAGTTTTCAAATTAATTTTTAACAACTATTTAATTATCCTGAAATGTATAAAAATATTATAAAAATACATCAATAACATAAGTAGGAATCGTACTCATAAATAAAGTGAATTAGTGGCACTGACCATAGATGAATATCACACAAAAATCATGGAACACTAGAAATTATTTCAATGATTTTTATCTAATCTTCATAACCCTAAATTAAAGAACATTGGACGCATTCATACATAACCCTCATCTCTTGATATCTACATTGAAATTTTATTTTAGAAAACAAACTCACCCATTTAATCTAATAAAAAAATTATCAATCGTAAGAATAATATAGATATTATTTACCATCACCTGATTCAACTGCCAATAACCTAAATAAAATCATAAGATTCTATCCAAGGAGGTCCATGGTGACACACTATGTTAAATAAATCCTTTCTAAAAAACATTTCAATGTAAACAATCAACATATAAATCTCTACTGAAACTATATAGTATGCTTCCATAGTAATAGAAGAAACAGCTAGATATATCCCAATTCCAATGTCAACATATCACTTTATAGGTTATCTTGTATCCTCTTCTTGAAAAAAATTATAATAATAACACTGAATTAAAGGAATATTCTCTATCTAGATATCAAATATATAATGTATCAAGATAGAAAAATAAAATGTAACAATTTATAGATCAATTGTTCAATGACCAAAATGAAAATCTCCATCCCTAAAAAAACCACACAATCAATATCCAAACTATAAAATTTTACTTCTTATTGATATTAATAAGTGCAGTCTTGTTTAAAGTATAATCAGTCAATTATAAGGATATAAATATATAGTTTTATCTTTAATATTACCAAATTACAAGAGTATTTATCTTTCCACAAAACTAGTTCACTACTATATACCTCATCCAACCATTTTCGACATCCCACTAGAGTAATAAACTTTAATGGACTTTAAATTTTGTCGACCAGAAGTTCATGCTTTTAAACTATGTAAGTGGGGATAAATGAATATGAGGAACTGTTATCAACAAAAATTAAAGAGGGAGTATAGTAAATGAAAATAATACATAAAAAACCATTGTCCCCTCTACTTATTGAACTTATTCGCATGTATTTTCTTATTATAGAGTATCTATACTCACTATCCCTACTATTTGCATCTATAATTCCCACTTAGAACAATTCTCTTTTCAATTGTTCTTAATGATATATTACCCTGAGGCTAATGTAGAAATGACTAAAAATGATTTAGATGAAACCTAATGGTTCTATATAAACAGTCTCACTTTTCTCAGGCATCCTATAAAAATTGTAGAAATATGGGCACATATCCTTGTGATTAACCATAACCCCATTAGAGAAACATTGAAAGACTTGGGTCCAACCTGATTTTTACCTATTAGATATAATAGAGATATAATGTCACAATAAACTCCAACACCCACCGATTTACGAAAACATTTATTACCTTAATAATCATGGAAATCCTTCTCATAATCCATTTTGAGATATTCCATACAAGTTACTCCTTATGAAATACACCTTTTATACATTTTAGTCAGGTCATGATTTTGGATTCTTTCTTGAAATGGGTTGCCTCTTTTAATGTTTGGATAAAAAAATTATTTTATTACTATACGGTATTTCTCTAAACTATTTAGATATAAAATTTATAGAATAATAAATTACCTCTGTATAATACCCACAAAACTCATAGATAATAGATATTATTTACTATATCACTAACAACTCCTCATGTGTCTTCAGCATTAGATTCTCATAAAAGGTCACATTCTTGAAAAACTCCCAAAACCAAGTCCATCAAAATTTATACAGATAATGCTCCCCCAAATATATAGTCCTCCATTAAAATGAAAATACTAAAAAATAGTTACTAAAGGAACACAATTATCATCTCTAATCTCAGTTAGAAAAAACTACCTGAGTTTATTACAAGAAATTATCAGTCTTATGATTGATAATAGATCCTTAATTATTTAGATTATTATTACTTTAAACCTAGTAAAGTAATTTTCTAAACATGTACACCTCTGAGTCTACCCTCCAATGCAAATCCTTTTTCTTTTTATACATCCTCATATATAACCTTATGATAGAATTTTAAAACTAACATAATACAAATAAATAAATAAAAATAGTCAAAATAAGAATATATTAAATTTATAACTATACCAAAACAACATTCACCACTACATGGACCTTTAAATGAGGCCTAAAACACATAATCTTCACAAATTAAATTTACACGACTAATGAATCCATGCCTATTAATATACCCTAAAATTAACATATTATCACGTATGTATATATCCATAGGATCAAAATTCATTTCTTAGATTTTAGGGACTAGTTTGTATTAATTTAGTTTCTTTAGTTCACATCACAAACCTAGTGTATGTAATACTATATCAGTGGAACCCATGAATTCAACACATGTTCCTACTCTAAACTCTATCTAAAAAAACACTCATTATGATACTGTTTTATCATAACCTACCATAGTTGATATTCCAACGGACATAAATAGGAGTTTTAGTATAGTACCCAAATCCCAAATTCAAACTTCCATAGATACCCAATAAGCAATAAGGGTATATCATTACACATATATGAAAGGAATTTTCATTTTAAATGAAAAATAAATATTGACATGAATAATATAAATTTAATTCATATCTAAAATAAAAGAATATTATATTCCAATGCATGTAATTTCACCCATATTTATGTCTAAGAGGTAATGAAATCACAAATTCCAAAATCTCCTCTATTCCTTAATAACAATATAATATTAATTCCACCACTAACGTGACTCCCATATCTATAGCTAGGGTCACATGAATGAAATCACCAAATCAATCTAGATAGTCTAAAAATGTATAAATATAAAGTAAGGGTTATTATATAATTGCACTCAATAGGTTCTTCCATGGAACTCTCAAGTGTTTATGTGTATGAATCCTACTAATGCATTTATGTGTATAATAAATAAAATAAAAGATTCAATATTTATAAATATCCATAAATTAGACTATCTAACCACTTGAATTCTATGACACATAATTATCTCACTTTCAATTCTATAACAATTTAAGCAACACAAATCTTCCCATAATAACCATTATAGTAGTAACCACCACCTATCTACATCCAAGAGTTTAGTAACTATCAACTTGAAAAGACTAAACTTTAATATAATTAGGTTGTAATCCACCCATAAAGACCTCACGATGAAACTACCACCACCAATTATAAATCAATATTTATTATACTCGCTATTATGTGTCAATATATCTATCCACATTAAAATAAATTTTTTAAATATCCATATCGATTGGTTGAGCCACATCCCTACCATAATGATTGTCACTCGTTTTTTGATTAGCATCCCTTAAGGAATAACCACCCCAAGAAAAAATATATTGGTTGGGTAGTTGTACAACCTTCGGGGCTCTAATGATATTTTTGAATGTACACCATCATGAATTATCTCCCCATTAACCTGTATCAAAATTAATATATATTATATATTAAATATTGGTATTAATATCATCTACTCCATAATCACTATCATCCTCTTCTCCCACATAATGATAATCATTAATAATCACAAATTCTTTCTATATAACTATTGGCATACATATCACTATCAAATATTGAAAATGGATTAAGACACCTCCACTAACATAACACCAATTTTATATAATTTTCTTATATTCTTCATCAATTACATCACCTTAATTTTTATACTAGTTTAGAAAATATTATATTTCATTAGTCTTTTTAAATAACTATAGACACATTTTAGATAATATATATATATATAATTTTAATTTATTTATCATTTTGAGATTAAATTATATTAAATAAACCATTTTTTATTTTACGTTGATGTTTTTACAGGTGTAAACCATACCATGAAAGAATAAACTAGAAATTAGGAAAATGTGTATGTTTAAATGAATGAGAATGATAATAACATATGAATAATATAATAATCTCAAAGGTATAATAAGAATAAATAATATGAAATAAATGTGGTGTCAGATATTCCACTTTACTAGTAAATAGAATACATGAAACAAATATTAAATAGTAAAAATATAATTTAATGGTCTATGTATGAATAAAAAAGATCTTCACATCTCATTTAAGATTAATATTTTTATATATAAGATTAAATAATAAAATCCAAAGTCTATATGGGATTAAAATTTCATCTGAGTAAGAGTAAATTAACATTTTAAATGTATACAAGAGGCCTATGTATGAGTAAGTGATACATATGTAATATTTTTCACATGGAAAAAATAATTCCAACCATCATTGTAAGAGAAAATCATAGCTAGATTTTGTGGGATTAGAATAGTCTATGGATAAATTTGGAGATACAAACAACTTTCATGAAAGTCATAATACCTAAGAAATCATAGTAGAAATCAACACATTTTTTAATTAAATTATATGAAAAAAATAAAAGATTCTGAGTTATTGAGATTGTTATTGATAAAAATATAAAATATGGAAGACAAATACATTGAGTAAAATATAAATGTGTAACACCTGGAGATTTTGTAAATTTTTTTGAATTAATTTAATCTTTTTCATATCTATTATTTCACGAAACTAAAAGAATAGATTATTTTATAACAAAAAACTATGTACTGCTATAAATTTATGCAACAAAACGTTAATCTCTCACTATAAACAATATTAATTTTAGATTTCTCTACCTAGAACACTAAGGTTCTATTATGTTACATGCATGACTAACATTCCTCGATAGCATACATAACTCATAAGACCGAGTGTTACTTTGAAATAATTCACTATAAAAATATTATAATTTAATATGATATAATATGTAAATTAAATTTAAGGTTATAGGATTTACTAAATTATGAATATAGATTTTTTAAGTCATTGTTTACCTAATAATTAGAATATAATATTGAATCCAAATGAATATAATGGGACTGATTTCATATAAGTCTATTTTTATGTGAAAAAAGATGATTTATATTAATAAGATAAATTATATAATTATAGTGAATTATATTAATTAAATTTTTATTTTATTTATTCAAATAAAATATTTTTTATAATTATCAAATAGATTTTATAGATATAAGATAATAACAAACATAATTTTTTATTTAAAACCCAATTGTTTTTATAAAAAGATGGTTTACCTCATTTTAAAAAAGAAACAATTTTAAATCCAATTTTTGGAACTTTTATTAATTTAATATGTAAAAAATAAACATCATATTTGAAATAGAAACATAAAAATTAGATTAGGATAATTAATTTTTATTTTCTTGTAAGGTTACATTTTTTCGTTTATATTTAAAAATAATGAATTTTAATTCAAATATTCTTTTTAATAAAATTCTCTTATAAGGTTAAATTATTTTTTATGTTGTTTGTAAAATTTATTTGGAGAATATTTTTGTAAAATTATTTAATGTATTTCATTGAAATCATTTTTACTTTGAAATCAGATATACAACATAGCTGTTTTTTCTTCAAAAACCCGTTGTGTCCCCCCATCAGTGTAATTATTATTAAATTAATTTTTTCCAATTGTGTGATTATAATTTGGAAAAATTGATTCAAAATTTTGAATCTTCATAATTTATAATTTCTGAAAAGATAAACATTGTTTTTTTACTAAAAATATTTGTGAAAGTGATTGAAATCAATAACACCGATTAGAAAAATTTTGGTTAACAAAGTACTAAACCTTAAATTTAAGACCCAAACGACCTATAAAATTTTTCAAAACCATTTTTATTTCCATGATTCAGAAATTAATTTTCCATTATTTATTTTTTTCTTTTTTTATGACTTTTTTTATGTAAAAACAAGGGTATGCCTAACTTATTTTCCAAATTTCCATGTGGGTCCTTTCCCTTCCCTATAAAAGGACACCACCTCTCCCAATTATTCAAACATCTGAAACCACTCATATTCATAGAATATATACCAATAAACATTAAAAAATCATTCTATTAATTATATGATCCTAAATTTGGGAAGAAACAAATCCAAGGAGTCCATTTGGCACAAACGAAAAGGAGTTACCAGATTAAGAGGTAATGACTTCTCTCAGGCTCCTTTTTTAATTTTATTTCTCCACCCCTGCACTATTTTTATTTCATAATTTTATAGAAATATCTGCCTTAAATATACTATTATTTCGTTATGATAAGGGATTTACCAAAAATTAAACAAACCTCCATCTAATAGGTTATGAATATACTATTTATGTATTCAACGAACTACCGTCTCACAAATCGATGATTGTTCATTTTTTACCGCTTATCATGGTTGAAATTATGATGTAAAATCTATTTAAATAAGCTATAAATTATATTTATTGTGTATTTATTATACATTAATCCTTTTGAAACACATATCCTTATAAATTCAATTTTTTTAATATGACATTTTTGTTTGAGGAAGTGTGGACTACCACCCCTTCAAAGTGATGTGATTCATTCATACACTACATAGAATGTATTGAAGATTGGTTTATTGAACATATATGATATATATTATATAATAATCATAATGGAAGAATTATTTTTATACATATATATACATATATTTCATTTACTTACTTTATTTTAATACGACTATTAAATGGAAGCAACATTCATGCATACATAAGACCTACCATCTCCATGAATGGTGTATTCCATTTCATAATTCAATAATCTATAAAATATTATAATATAATTATACTGAAAATAAATGACATTTATATCATTATGTACATATTTTAAATCATTATATAAGTATAATTACCATAGATATAACAAATTAAGACACATGCAATGAACAATGAAGATATTGCCTAAAGTGAAACCTTAACATAGAATTGTTAACAAGAGGGTAATATAATGTCATAATAAAACCACATAAGGTATTATATATAATAATATGGTTCCATGATAGATTTATAATAATTCTATATTTATTATAAAGCAATTTTATATGAGTATGATGACAGTTAAGACACAAGGTTAGAGGGATTCATCTCACTTTTTTATTTCCGTGAGATACATGCCTTATCCACCACTAAATTATCATGTGTAGTGTATATAAGGAACATGAATGTATTATATGCATATTATAATTAATTTTATGGTTATTCAAATATATTTTTTATGATCATTGTTTTATGGGGATAACTTTACAAAATCTACCGAATTTGTAAGATAGTTTTGTCCCAATTTTTTTTCTCTAAGACACATGTTCTATTACACAACTACATTTATTTTTTGAGGTGTATATACTTCAATTTGACATGTTATATCATGAAAATATTTATTATCATTATATTTTTAAGCATAATTTAATTCATTGATTTTACATTGAGAGTATGAACCCAAGTAACCAAGTGGTATGATATTGTTGGAACAATCTCATCGCTTTGTGAGATTTTTAATGATTATGATATATTTGATAAAATATTATATATATCTCAACAACACATATTATTTTTATTATACATTATTTATTCAAGATATATACATGTATTAATACTATGTTTTTCACTATTTGATACTTAATATATTTATGAAAATGTTTTTAAGAAAAACATGACTGTATTTATCTCTTCGGTTAGAAATCTATTTTATTTCAAAAAAAATGTTTTAAAAAATGGTTTAAAAAATGGTTTAAATTTTTTTCCAAATAATATTTGAATATGTTTTTCAAGGAAAAGGATTTTAGAAAGGTGTTCTATTTTTCAAATATTCTTTTATATATTTTAAAAGATATTTTCAATGGTAACTGTTTTCAAAAAGTTTTTATGTTTAAAAATTGTTTTCCAAATATTTTGTAATAATATTTCAAATTAATCCTAAATTTTTCAATAATTTCATGTATTTTTTCATAAAAAATTAAAATAAAAATGTTTTTAAATTTTTTTGAATCTTATTCTAGATGTTTTAAAAAATAGGGTTTTTCAAATGTTTTTAAGGTAATTTTATATGTATTTAAGGAAAATGGTTTTAAAAATGACTTCAAGACTTATTTAAATATTTTTCAAATTATTTTAAAATAAATGGTTTTAATTTTTTTTCAATTTCCTTCTATAAGTTTTCAAGTAAAATGGTTTTCTAAATGTTTCCAACAACCCTTTCTATGTTTTCATAGAAAAAGGTTTCCAAAAGGTTTTCAAAGCTTTATTTATAAGATTACATGTTTATTTTCATTAGGGAATGTTTGAAAAATATATTTGAAAATTATTTTCTATCTAATGTGTAATTTTTTTATGTTACTCATTCATTTCTAGGAAATGATCTAAAGGGTCCATTTATATTATTTCTCTGAATAGTTTGTTCTTTGATTTAATGATTTTTATGAAACCTATTTTTCTTCCCTTAGTTATATTCTTTTGAAAACCATTTCTTTTCAAAGGTTATGATTTCATGAAGTGGTTACGAAACCTATCCATTTTTATGAGATATTATTTTATAAATTAAGATGATACCCATTTCATTTCATAGGTTTTGATTTTATATTTATAAAACATATCTCTTTTTATGGAATGTGATATTATAAATGTTTTATTTTTTGTAATATGTATGAATGATTTTATCTAGATATATTTGGGAACTATATCTTCATCTAATGAAATGCGTATATATAGATGAATCATGAGTATAAATGTTATCCATAAACCTGATTACATGTTCACAATGTTATGCCTGGACCTGGTTTCATGTACATATATGTATGTGTGAACCTGAATAAATGTTAGAAATGTTATGAGTGAACCTTATTATATGTTATTAATGTTATGGTTAAACCTTATTACATGTTAATAATGTTATTCATGTACCAGTTTTTATTTACATAAATTTATGCATGAACTTGATTACATGTTTACAATTTTTTGTGTGGACCTGATTGCATGTACACAACATTATGAATTGATCTGGTTGGATGTCCATAATTCAATGAGAGGGATTGATTTTATCTCTTTAACATAATTTTTGAACCTACTTCTACTTATATATGTTCACAATGTTGTACGTTGATGTGTATTCCAAAATTCCATGTCTTATTCGTATGTTATACTTCTATGTATTATTCTCTTTTTTCCTAAAAATTCATGTCTTAGGAGTTACCAATATTTATTTCATGTCTTATTATTATGATATTTAATATTAAGGGTATGATATTAAAATATTATGGTCACATTCTCATACCCATATGACCATGTTATTCTTTTGAATTTACCTTATTTACCGTCACTGAGAATTCATACTCACCCCATTCGTAGTTTTACTTTCCTCATGTTATGAATGAATGTTTTAGGTAGACATTCTAGATAGAATGATCTTTACTGGAGACATTGAAGATCTTTCACCAAGTTAGAATATATTTTTTCCAACATTCCAAAGACAATACACTATTATGGTTCTCTGAAATCTGTTTTTGTAATATGTTGAATATTTATATAAAATGATGTAATATCCATGTATGTTAATCTTGGGTTGCTATATTTGGTATAAAAGGAAAGGTTCAGTAGGAGTTTAGAATCTATGATGAGAAAACATTACTGATAACCCTAAGTATATGTCTATGGTAAGTATACTAAGAAGGAAAAGTATAGGAAAATGTTTTAGAATTTTGGTAAATGATATAGTAAGTGGTTTCCAAGAAATACATACATTTTTTGATACTAAAATAGGATGTGGATCTGGTACAAATGTACCTAGGAGTAATAAATCCGACAAGATTTTCTGTGATTGCCTCAGAGTAATCTACTGCACAAAAATGTTCCTTCCTACACACTTGGTTTGGAATTCTTGGGGGATATGATTTAGGAATTCACCAAATCATCACAAACCATCATAAAGGATTTAAATATAAGTTTCAAATGAATAACCTAGGATAAAACTAATGTTTCATTGATTAATGAATTACGAGAAATGATTTAGTCACCCAAGAAGTAAATTTTCATGATTATATTGTATCCTAATGTGATAAATGTTTCTCACACTATGATATATAGTTTTAGTTAGTTAATATAACTATAAGTAACATGGATAACTTTTATTGTTTCAGATATGGAATGTATGGTCATAATGGGAATCGATTTCCCAAGTGGAAATCTCATAAATAGAATAAGGATGACTGTATGAGTTTTGGTGATACTTTTGAGGATATTGATACTGAAAACAAAATCTAAAAGGTATGTGATGTTATTCAAATATTTTTTACATTAAAAATTATAATCGTGATTAGATAAAGGTTGAGTAAACCTATGAATGGCTGATATTTCATATTCTAGGAAATAAGTATTAAGGAATAAGTTTATGAATACTAATTAATGGTTTAAGAATAAGTTCGGATTAATGAAGTATTTATGTTTTTCAATTCAAATATTATTTTATATAAATCATGAAATATCTATGTTTTTTAGTAAAATATTTAATTAATGATGGAAAATAAAATGTTGAATGAAGGCATAAAGATGTGAATTCGTGGAAAGGTAAAATTTTGAATATGGGAATGTACCCCTTAATTAATGTCTAACGTTGAGATAAGGATGTTTGGATAAAGATATGTTGGATACGATTAAGTAAATTGGATTTTATAGATTATAGTACAACTAATTATTGAAAAGGTGTTATATTTCAACAAGGATGAATTTTACAACTTCTTGGATTTAATTAATATATCCAGTAATCATTCGGTATAAGAAAAAAATTATGTTTTCCAAAAGGATTTATGGTATTTAAGGTTGTTACTATGTTTCAATGGAATATATGATGAGGGTATTAGCAAGTTTTCAATGTGACAACCAAGTGGTATTTTTTAATATATGGGGGATCAATGTTAAGACTATTTCATGGCATTATTTCCAAAGATTAAAATTTTCATCTTTCAGAAGGGTTATAAGATTAACCATTCCTAAAAATATTAAGTTAAACATTGGAATAAGAGTCTTTGTATTGAGATTGTATTAAAAACATTTTCTAAAAGGATATTTAGTTATTGACCTTATTTCGAGAACTTCCATAATATTTTTTTGTAAATTATATTAGTGTAGTTTTAGAAAAGGACCTCATATATGTTAAGTGACAACCAATCATGTATGGCAAGGTTGTATGTCTTGAACCCATTACCAAAAGATGACAAGGGTTTCATGACTACTACTTATCTACATGATTTACTAGTTAATGTAAAATTATTTTTGTTTAATTATTATTTATGATGAAATATTAGTGTAACTTTTTTTATCGGAGATTAATGTGTTAACTGTATTTATTTTTAAGGACTTTTAGAGACAAATAGTTATAATTTTCATTCCTTTATGGTCCTTAAGATATTATAAAGTGTGTTTTAGTGCTTGGGGAATAAAATTTTTTTATGGTATTTCATTTTTTGAAGTAATGGTAGAATTATAAATACATTAAATCATAACAAAAGAATGAATTTTTTTATAGAAACATACAATGTAAGTATATTTCCTTACATTATTTTCTAATAAAATAATTAATCAAAGATATGATAATGAATAAAAAATGTCTTCTCATAATACCTTACCTTTTTATGAACTGATTGAATTTTATATAATAACATATTAATGGCTTTTAGGACCTCATCTTTTCATTAATAATTTACTTATTTGTGATTTTTGACCTCAATCACTCGCTATGAATATTTACGCATTTCCTATTTTTTCCCTTCCCACCTATGTTCTCCTATATGGAACCCTTGTTATATGTTACTTTGGGTAAATTTTATGTTTCAAATATTCCCTTTAGTATGTTTTAGGATTTAGTTTTAAGATGTGGGTTTATTTGAAAGGAAATTTCATATAATTAAACCCATGAAAACCTAGGAAAATATAGAGTGAGAAATTTATTTTAAGTGGGGTAGAATGTAACACCCTAATATTGTGTTAATTGTTATTTTTTTAACTAATTTAATATTTTTGATATTTTTATTTCCACACAACACTAAAAATACTTTATTTTATATTAAAGAAATATTTATTTCTTGTGTTATACATAATATCAATTTAATCATACACTAAATGAAATATAAATTTTATCTTCCCCTAAATAGAACATTGAGGTTATCTTTTGATACACACAAGACTAACTTTCGTCGATGACTTACGAAACATGTAAGACCAAGTGTTACCGAACCATAATTAATTACTAAAATATTATTATATAATAGGATATAATATTTATATTAAATTGAATATTATAGGATTAAATAACTTATTAATATATATATTTGAATTCATTTGTTACCAAATAATTATAATATAATATTGAAAAAAATGAATATAAAAGGAAATGTTTTATAAAAGGCTATTTTTAGGTGAAAAAGATGATTTATATTAATAAGAAAAATTAATTAATAATACTAAAAAATATGAATTTGATTTATATTTTATATATTAAAAAATTTGATAATCATCCAACAGATTTTATAGATGTAAGATAATAACAATGCAAATTTTAGGCTTAAAACCATATATTTTATTAAATGTAGTTTTATCGCCTTTTAAGGGTGAACCCATTTTAAATCCAATTTTATGAAAATTTTATATATTTAGAATGTCTAAATAAAATTAATATTTTAAATTGAAACATAAAAATTAGGTTAGGATATTTTTTTGTTATGTTCTTGTATGGTTATATTTGTTAAGGAATAGTGAAAAATACAGAATTTTAAATCAAAATTTATTTTTAATATAATTAATTTATAAAGTTAAATTATATATTAAATTTTTTGTATCATTTAATTAGATAATAATTTTATAAACTAATACAATTCATAACATTGTAATCAATATAACTATGAAATTGGGTAAAATAGCAAAGCAAACATTTGGACGTTTTTACTTTAAAAACCAGTAGTGTCGCTTCGTTAGTGGGATTATTTTTAAATTTATTATTTCCACTTATGTGATTAAAATTTGGAAAAATTGATTCCATGATTATAATATAAAAAATTTATAATTTTTAATAAGTTTAAATTTGTTTTTGATAAAAACTATTATGGTAAGTGATTAAAATTAATTACAATGACTAAGAGAAAAATTAGTTTAAGAAAGTACTAAAAATTAAATATAAGACCCAAAAATACATAAAAACTTCTCCACCAAACATTGGATAGAAAATATTCATATAAGAACCTTATATTCTTTAGTTTGGTTTTTTTATGACTTTTGTAAGGTAAAATGTGGGTACACCTAACTTATTTTCATAAATTCCAAGTGTGTCCTTTTCATTCCCTATAAAAGGCCACCACCTATCCCTCTTCTTCACACCTATAAAATGACTTATGTTCATCCAAGATTGCCTATTGGGTTTCCCAAAATCCCTCCCTTCCTCCTAGGAATCCACCCCTTGGAATTAATCCAATCCATGGAAGCCTTTTGGTATAAAAAAAAGAAGTTACCTGATTAATAGGTAATGATTTCTCTCAAGATCCTTTATTTTATTTTCATTATCCTCACCCTACACTATGTTTATTACATGACTATCTAACAAAACAAATATCTTAAATATACTAGGTTGTTTTTACTCTATTTTTTAAAAAACACTTACCCAAACATGCATTTAATGGGTAACAAACCTACTATTTATGTGTATGGAGAACTACCGCCTCACAAAACAATGATTCTTCATTTTTTCCTAACCACCTATCATGGTAGAAATTATGATGGAAAATATAATTATATATGTTATATATTATATTTATTATTTCTATAATCTTATTAAATTATTTCACAACAGATATCTTTATAATTTCCATTTTGTGTTAATATGATAATTTCATTTGAGGAAGTGTGGACTACCACCCCCTCAATGTGATATGATTCATTCATACACTACATGGAATGTATTAAGGTTGGGTTTATATTAATTATATAGTATAATAATTCTACTATAATATTGATATGTTTACATATATATATATATATGAATATATTCAATTTACATGCTTTCTTTCAACACTATTATTAAATGGAAACAACATTCATGCATATGTATGACCTACCGCCTCCGTGAATGGGGTATTCCATTTTATAATTCAATAATATATTAACTATTATAATAAAAATATTACTAATATAAATTGTATTTATATCATGATTTACATTTTTAAATCCTGATATAAGTAAAAGGGCTAAAGATATAACAAATTAAGACACATGCAAAGAATAAAGCAGATACTACCTAAACTAAAACCATAACATAGAATCATTAAAATGCGGGTAATATAAAGTCATAATAAAACCACATATTATATTAGATATAATAATATATTTCGGTGATATATTTATAATAAAATTATGTTTATTATACCTAATGTTTGAACGAGTCTGATGAGAGTCAAGACACAAGGTAAGGGGATTACATCTCACTTTTTATTTCCATGATATACATACCTATCCACCACCCAATTATTTTGTGTGGTGTTTATGCAGACCATGGATGTATTTTATGAATATTATACTTAAATTTATGGGTATTCACATTACTATTTTAAGATATTTTTTTATTGGTTAAATGTTTCAAAAGTTACTAAATTAGTATCACAGTTTTGTCTCATTTTTCTTTCATTGAGAACCATGTTTTGTTATGCATCTACATTATTTTTTTATGTTTATATACTTCCATTTGACATGTTATATCATTAATCTTTTTATTTTTTTTGATATTTCTAAGATTCATGTAATTTATTTTTTTACATGGAGATTATGATCCTAAACAACCAAGTGGTATGTGTTTATTGAAATAATCTCATCACATTGTGAGATTTTTAATGATTATGCTTCATTTAATGAAATATTATGATGAATATTTCAAGAAAAGTCATGATATTCCTTATCCTTTATTTATTTGAGATATATCCATGTATTAAAAAAATCAACTCTATTTTAATTATTATAATTAATAAAATAATTTTATGAAAAATATGAATGTATTTCTCTGTTCGGCCAAAAATCCATTTTATTTCAAAATCCTTGTTTTCAAAAAAAAATAAAAAATATTTTAAATTTTCTTCAAATTATAGTTGAAGATAATTTTCTTGGAAAAGGATTTTACAATGGATTTATGGGTTTTAAAAATTCTATTATATGTTTAAAAAATCTATTTTTAATGAAAATTTTTTTCATGAATTATTTATGTTTAAAAATTGTTTTCCAAAGCTTCTTTTATAATATTACAATGTATTCAAAATATTTTCAAGAATTTTTTATAAGGTTTCATAATTTGTTCAAATAAAATGGTTTTTAAATTTTTTTGAAAGATATTTTATATGTTTTCAAAGAAAAGGGTTTTTAATAGGTTTTTATGATTCTTTTATAATATTTCAAGGAAAAATATTTTCAAAATGATTTCAAGACATATTTATATGTTACTAATGAATTTTAAAATAAATGATTTTCAAAACATTTTCAATATTCCTTTAAAAGTTTTCAGGGAAAATTTTTTTCAAAAAAAATTCATGCTCTCTTTATATTTTTTCATAGAAAAAGGTTTCCAAAATGTTTTCAAGGATTTATTTAAAATATTTCAAATTTTTCATTAAAATGGTATTTAGAATGTTTTTATGTTTTAAAGATGGTTTTTTCAAAAAAAATAAAGGGTATTTTTTCAAATAAATTTTTTCAAAATATATTTCAAAATTATTTTCTTTCTAAATTTACATATGTTGATGTTACTCATGACATTATAGGAAATGATCTAATGATTCCATTCATATTATTTATTAGAATGGTTTATACTATAATATCTTTATTTTTATTAATCCCATTTCTCTTATATGAGTTCTATTCTTTTGAAACACTCTTATTTTGATAGGTTATTATTTAATGAAGTGATTATGAAACCTATATCTTTTCATATGACATGATGTGATAAAATATGGATGATACTCATTTCATTTCATGTGTTTTGATTTTATTTTTATAAAAAATATCACTTTTTATAAACCATTATGTGATTAATGTTTTATTTTGTAGATTGTGTATGAATGTTATTATCATAAGATAAGTGGGACCTATATCTCTCTCCAATTCATTGGGTATAAATGGATGGCTTATGACAATCAATGTTATTCATAATCCTAATTACATGTTCCTAATGACATGAATGGTCTTGGTTGTAGGTCCTTAAGTTTGTCCATGAACATGATTACGTGTTCACAATGTTATTAGTGATCCATATTATGTGTTCATAATGTTATGTGGGAACCATATTAAATTTTCAAAATGTTATTAATGCACATATTTTTATGTCCATAAGTTTATTAATGAACCTAATTATATGTTCACAACGTTATGCACGAACCTGATTTCATTTTCACAACATTATGCATGAACTAAGTCTCATGTCCAGAAGTCTATGTGAGGTCCTAATTTCATATACTTAACATAATGTGTGAATTTATTTCTACTAATATATGTTCACAAAGTTATACGCTGATTTGTATGATAAAATCAAATGTCATATTCATATGTTACACTTCCATGGCATATGCTCCTGATTTTCTAATGATTCATGTCTTATGAACATCCAATATTTATTTCATGTCTCATGATGATGATCTTTTAAATATAAGGTATGATCTTTGAATGTTATGCTCATATTATCATACCCTTAAGTTCAATTTATGCTTACACGTTTCCCTTATTTTCCCATACTAAGCATTCATGCTCACCCCATTCTTATATTTCCTTTCCTCAAGTTATGAAGGAATTTTCGAGGTATAAGTACTAGAGGTAAATATCTTTACTGGAGACATTGAATTTATTTCAACAATTTAAAATATCTTGTACCATGTTTCTAATGACACTAAACTTTTACTGTCCTCGGGAATGTACTTTTTAATTTGCTTAATATTCAAAAAAATGATGTAATATCCATGTTTGTTAATCTTGAGTCATTGAAGTTTGTATCAAAGTAATGTTTTAGTCAACAATTAGAAAATTAGATGAGAAACCCTTAGTTATAACCCTAATAAAATTTCTCGGAATAAGATTAAGGAAATGGAAAACTACAGGAAAATATCCTTGAATTGTGGTAAAAAATATAGTAAGTGGTTTTCTAGAAATACAGTTTTATTTGGATATTACAAGTAGATGTGGCTCTTAGATAGAAGTACCTAGGAACAAAAACACTTAAAATATGTTCTAGTCTTGACTCGGGGTAATTTGGTACATAATAACATGCATTTCTACACACTATGATTGACACTCTCATGGGATATGCTTTGGGAATTCACAAACTCTACATGAACCATAAATAAGGATTTAAATATAATTTCATTATGAATAACCTAAAATAAACATAAGTTGTCATATATTAAAATGTTGGATCCAAGATTTAAGCACACAATAAGTACATTTTCATGATTATATGGTATCATAATATGATAAATGTTTCTCACACTATGATTTCTAGATTTAGTCAATAAATAGAACTATAAGGAACATGGTTAAAATTATTTGATTTATTTGTGGAAAGTATGATCATTATGAGAATATATTATCCTACTTGAAATCCTAGAAAGAGAATTCGGAAGGCGATATAATGGTTGGTTATACTTTTTAAGATAGTGAGATGGAAAAATAAATTTAAAAGTAATGTGATGTTATTCCAATATTTTTTACATTAAACATAATAATTGTGATTAGATTAGGGTTGAGTAAACATAAAAATGATTCAGATTTCATACTATAGGAAATAAGTATTAAGGAATAGGTTTCAGAAGCCTGAGTAATGGTTTTTGAATAAGGTTGGATTAATGAAGTATTTATGTTTTGGAATTAAATGATTATGTTATAAGAATCATGAAATATATATGTATTTTAAATGTAATTTTTCGTTAAGGATTGAAAGGTATATATTGACTAGTGATGAAGACATATAAATGTATTTCCACGGAATGATGGTATTTTGATTAGGGGATGGTAACCCTTAATTAATTTCTAACATTGATATAATGATGTTCGGATAATGATATAATGGATATGAATGAGTAAATTAGATGATATAGATTAACTTGGAACTAATTATTGACAATGATTTCTATGTCATCAAGGAGGAAGTTTTCAACTTCTTGGATTTAATTAATAAATCCAGTAATCATTGGAATAAGGAGGCATGCATGTTTTTCAAATGGATTTATAGTAATTAAAGTTGTTACTATGTTTCAAGGGAATATTCGATGAAGGTATTCACATTTTTTGGAATGTGAAAAAAAAGAGGTACTTTTTGATATATGGGGGATCAATGTTAAGATAACATCGTGAAATTATTTCGAAATACTTAAATTTTCCTCTTTAATTAGTGTTATAAGACTAACCGTTCATGAAAAGTTTAATTTAAACTTCAGAATAATTATTTATGTATTGATATTTTATTGAAAATATTAGTTAGAAGGATATTTAGTGATAAAACTTATTTCAAGTATTTACATCATATTTATTTTAAAAATTATATTATTATGGTTTTAGAAAAGGATATCATGTATTTCGGGTGACAACCAATCTAGTTCAAAAAGGATGCAGGTCTTGAACCCATGACTAAAGACGATAAGGATTTCACACCTACCATTGGCCAACATGATGTCCTGGTTAATGTATAATTATTTTTAATGAATAATTATTTATGCTGAAATAGTAGGTTTACTTTTTTAATTTAGAGATTAATGTATTAAGCATATAAATTTTTAAGGATTTTTAGAGACAAATAGATATACATTTCATTCTCTTACATGATTTAAGATATCTTAAAAGTGTAATTTATATCTTAGGGAATCAATGTTAATTTATTGAAATCCATTTATTGAAGTAATGGATGAATTATAAATACATGAAATCACAAAAAAAATATTGATATTTTATAGAATCATAAATATTAAGTAAATTTCCTTAAATTATAGTTCAATAAAAGAATAACTCAACGATAGGATAATGATCAATAATGTGTTTTCATAATACCTTAATTTTTATTGAACGGATGGCCTTTTATAGAATCATAGATTTATGAATATTAGGCATTGAAATTTTCATTGATCATTCAGTATTTTGTGTTTGATAACCTCAATCATTCCCTTTAAATATTTATTCTTTTCCTCCAAGTATATGTTTTGACTCCCACCTATGTTCTCATATTTGGAAACTAAGTTATATGTTACTTTGGGTAACCGTTATGTATCAAAAATTCCTATTTATAAAATTTTTTAAATTTAGTCATACGATGTGGGTTTCTATAAAAATTAAATTTCAAAAAATTAAACCTTTGAAAACCCAAATTTGTTTCTAGGGAGAAATTAATTTTAAGTGGGGTTGAATGTTACTCCCTAAGATTTTTTGAATTACTTTATTTGAAACTAATTTAATCTTTTTGATATGTTTCATTTCACAAAAGACTAAAAAAAAATTTCTTTTATTAAATAACTACGTATGGATTTCGTTATATGAGATAGAGAGTATGTCATGCACTAAACTTAACATAAATTTTAGATCTCTCTACACGGAACATCGAGGTTAGCTTACTTTACACTCAAGGCTGACTTTCCTCGACGGATTACATAACACGTAAGAACCAGTGTTACTGAACAATAATTCATTATTAAAATATTCTTATTTAATAGTATATAACATGACAATTAAATTAAATATTATATGATTACTTAACTTATGAATATATACTTTTGAATTCATTAGTCTCCTAATAATTAGAAAAGAATATAAATACCAAATGAATATAAAAGGGCCTAATTTTATAAAAGTCTATTTTTTGGTAAAAAATATGATTCATATTAATAAGTTAAATTAATTATTAATATTGAAAAATATTAATTAAATATGTATTTTATATGTTGAAAAATGTTTTTGATAATCATCCAATTAATTTAAAAGATATATGATAGGAACAAACCTAATTTTATTCTTAAACCCCTATATTTTTTTAAAGGTAGTTTTACCACCTTTAAATATAGAACCCATTTTAAATCTTTTTTTTTGAAATTTTATATATTTAATATGTAAAAACAAAAAAAATTGAATTTTATTCTTAAAAATTAGGTTAGGATACATTTTTTGTATTTTTATGTAAGTTTACATTTTTTAGTGAATAATGAAAAATAGTGAATTTTAATTTCAAACTGTTTCTCTTCTAATTCATTTAAAAGGTTAAATTATATTTTAAATTAGTTTTAAGGATTAAATAGATAATAATTTTATATGTTAATCCAATTTAGGTGATTTGAATCAATTTCACTTTCAAATTGGGTATAAAAACTTATCAAACATTTATAAGTTTTTACATTAAAACCCCATATCATCCTCTCGTCAGTGGGATTATTTTTTAATTAATTTCGGTCATGTCTGTGATTAGAATTTAGAAAAATTGATTACATATTTTTAGTTATATTAATTTCTAATTTCTTATAAGTTTATATTTTTGGAAAAAAATTGTTAGTGAATGTGATTAAATTTAATTACAATGATTAGTAGAAAAATTATGTTAACAAAGTACTAAACTGTATCTTTAAGACCCAAAGAAACCAAAAAACGTTTACAACACCCACTGATAGCCATTATAAGGCCATAAACCTTACATTATTGAGTTTTTTTAGTTTGTTATGACTTTTTTATATAAAAACATGTTTACACCTAACATGTTTTCAAAAATTCCATGTGTGTCCTTTCTCTACCCTATAAATAGCCACCACCTCTCCCTCTTAATCACACCTCTCAAACCACTTAGGTACAATCAACCTCAACCCAATACATATTAAAAAAATCCCACCCTTAATTTTAGAATCCTTCCATTGGTTTTAAATCAATCTAATGAAGTCGTTTGGAACAAACCAAAAGGAGTTACCCGATTAAGAGGTAACAACTTTTCTCAAGCTCCTTTCTTTTATTTTCTTTGTACACCCCTCCACTCTCTTTATTACATTATTTTATAACATAAATTGAATTTTTTATATAAAATTATGTATTATTATATTTTTTATACATAAACATACACACACATCCACCGAACGGTTAACAAACATACCGTTTAGGTGTTCGGTGAACTACCACCACAAAAAATGACGATTATTTATTTTTGCTTACCACCTCCCACGGTGCACATTATGATGTAAAAACTATTTATATAATTTATATATTATATTTATTGTGTAATTAATATTATTTAAACCATTTACAACACATATCCTTATACTTTCCAGTTTTCCAATATGATAATTTCGTATGAGTAATTGTGGACTACCGCCCACTCAAAGCGATATAATTAGTTCATACACTACATTTAATGCATTAAGGATAGATTTATTGAAAATATAACATATATATAATATAATAATGCTACACTAATAGTGATATATATATATTTATTTATTTATTTGGTTACACATATATGTAATTTATTGACATTATTTCAATACGAATATTAAATGGAAACAACGTTCATGCGTACGTACGACCTTCTGTCTCCATGAATGGTATATTCTATTTCGTATATATATATTATATATTATTATAATAAAAATTTTCTGAATATAAATTATATTTCAATTATGATTTATATTCTGGTAATCATGGTATATGTATAAGGACCAAAGATATAACAAATTAAGAAACTTGAAAAGAACCAAGTAGATATTACCCTAATTGAATCCATAACATAGAATTGATTACAATTCAGTAATACTAATTAATAATAAAACCATATAATGTATTATATATAATAATATGGTTTTGTGAAAGATTTATAATAAAATTATAATTATTATTCCGGAGTTTTGTACTGAAGGTTCCGGGCGTAGCGGAAGCGTGTGGGTGGATGTGCCCACTTGGATTTTTGTCATTAGCAATGATCAATCTGGGATAAATACGACGATAAACACCAGTCTCCACGGATCGAATCACAGAAAAAGACAAAGAATATGGTTTTTCCCGGAACCACAAACAAGGATCGTTACAGGTTTATTATAGTTAATTTAATTAATTATAAAGAAATACCTTTTGGGTTTTCTTTCTTCGTTGATGTTCTCGATCACGTTGTCGATGTGATCCGTCGTTGCGTCGAAGAAGCCAAGTGTAGACTCCCTCTAGCGGTGATCCACACGTGTACCTTGTATCTCTGGACATCGCCAAAGGATTCTCCGGGTGCTAGCGTGGAGAAGCCTTTGCTTGCGTTGTCCGCCTTAGATCGTCTTGATCCGATGGAAGAGGATCTATCTCGATCTTGAGAGCGTTCTTGGAGGAAGAGGTTCTTTCGGTCTTGAAAGAATTCTCCAGAGATGTTGTGCACAACGATTCTCTTGTGTAGGAAAAGAGTTGGGTTTTGAGGATATTTATAATCGAGTTTGAGGTTGTAGAGTTATGATAATAAATAAACGCATTACACGTTTCATTTATTTCATTAACTCTTATTGAAAACCCCCATGTCGAATAATTAATTCCTTGACATGTGCTCACGCTGATTATAATAAATATCATTTAATAAAATGATATTATATCCTCAAAAACCTGACTGGAAAAACTACACGGCATGTAATAAAAAAACACGGCATGTACTTGTTTTTCATTGAAAACTACACGGCGTGTACATTAAATGCATATGGCGTTTATATCTTGTTTTCATTTATTCTTTTCCTTTCCAAAATAAAACTACACGGCGTGTAAATTTAATAATACATGGCGTGTACTTGTTTTATTTTATTTTTCCTCCATCATTTAAAACAACTTAGGCTTCCTTGAGTAACTATTAAACCACGTACGGGGATAATCTTTATTCAACTTGAGATACTTGGATACACTTATTGTGTGACCCTCTAGGACTCTTTCTCGTTGTCATTAGGTAGGCTTGCCTAAAGTCCAAGATTACTGTCTAGCAACGGGTCAATGCACCCAAGAGAAAGAAGTTGACGCCACATTGACGTATCACCTCATACGAACGCTTACTGTGTAATTTAATCCCTTTGTCTCGATATCTCATCAAGCAGGTTTCATGGCAGTGTCATAAACCTATATGATTGATATGTCGTTATTTGACTACCTGAAATAAACTCATCGTTTACACCATGACCATGGAATTTAATGCGACGGTTTTATTTCAATCAAAGGGCCGAGATATCAACTTCCATAAATGGAAGGGACAAATCCTTCCTCGACTTATCCATTAATAACATGTCACTCGTGACGCACCCAACGTACCCTACTTCCCGCCAACTGTCTGTGTGATGGTTTTCGTCAGTAAATCTAAGTGCGTGAGTCATGACATGAGTTAATGACAATAATTCAGTCTAAGGACCATTACACATGCTCGCAGATAGCAATATTAGATGACACCAAGACATGCGGAATTACTACTGGCGGGTCTGTTCTCATAATCTCCCATCTTGGAGATTACCAAGTGCGAACTCCATGAAAGAGAGTCTTGTCTTCTTACGAGTACTCTTACATGACGGTCTGTATACTATGTGTCCTATCATAGTATTTCATCCAACCGAAGAACTTTATTTAAGAATATTGTTATAGAATTTCAAGGTTCTCAACATAGCAGGGATCTGCTATGACCTTATTAATGCAAAAAATATTTGAGGACATTATTATATTATTTTCATGCAGAACAATGAACAATATATAATAAGTGAACATTTATGTAATGAAAGTACAAAACAGTTGGTTCTGAGGACACCAACCCTTAGAAACTCCCACTTGGACTAGAGCCAAGTGCCTACGACTTTTATTCCGCTAGACCTCACATGATGATCATGTTTCTGCTGATTCAAGGCTTTAGTCAATGGGTCTGCCATGTTGTGTTCCGTGGAAATACTACTCACTGCAACTTCACCTCTCTGATAAAAAAATCCCTCAAGAGATGATACTTCCAAAGTATGTGCTTTGTCCGCTGATGTGACCTTGGATCTTTTGCAAGTTCCACCGCTGCAGTATTATCACAATAGAGTGTGATAGGATCTTTACTGCTTGGTAAGACATCCAGCTCTTGGATGAAGCTTCGCATCCATACTGCTTCTTTAGCTACCTCAGAAGCTACGATATACTCGGACTCTGCTGTAGAATCTACCACCACACTTTTTTTTGAGCTCTTCCAGCTCACTGCACCTCCATTCAAACTGAAGATGTATCCAGTTTGCAACTTCATGTCATCTTGATCAGTCTGGAAACTAGCATCTACATGTCCTCTGATGACTAGTTCTTCATCTCCTCCATAAACAAGGAACATATCCTTAGTACACCACAGATACTTAAGGATAGTCTTGACTACCATCCAATGGCGGTCTCTTGGATCAGCTTGATATCTGCCTACCGCACTTAATGCGTAAGCAACATCTAGCCTCGTACATATCATAGCATACATGACTGACCCAATCACGGATGCATAAGGGATCCTTTCCATTCTCTTTCTTTCCTCATGTGTCTGAGGACACATTTTCTTGGAAAGATGAATGCCATGTGACAGTGGAAACAATCCCCTCTTGGACTGTTCCATACTGAATCTCTTCAGTATCTTGTCAATGTATGTACTTCAACTTAGGCCCAGCATTCTCTTGGATCTATCACGATAGATCTTGATCCCAAGAATATATGCCGCCTCTCCCAAGTCTTTCATGGAGAAGCATTTATGCAACCATGCCTTAACTAATTGTAAGATAGGTACTTCGTTTCCAATTAGCAATATGTCATCAACATACACTATTAGGAAAACGACTGCACTTCCACTAAACCTTTTGTAGACACAGGGCCCACATTCATTCTTAACAAATCCAAATTCTGTAACAGCTTCATCAAAACTAATATTCTGTGACCTTGATGCTTTCTTTAATCAATAAATGGATTTATTCAACTTGCATACCTTGTTCGAATCCTTTGGAGTCACAAACCCTTCAGGTTGTGTCATGTAGACATATTCCTAGAGGTTCCCGTTAAGGAAAGCTGTTTTGACATCCATTTGACAAATTTCATAGTAATGGTAAGTAGCAATGGCCAATAGGATTCTGATGGAATTCAGTATTGCAACCGGTGAAAAGGTTTCATCATAGTCAATTCCTTGATGCTGTCTAAAAACTTTTGCAACTAGTCGTGCCTTGTAGGTGCTGACTTTCCCCTCCATGTCCAGTTTCTTCTTGAATACCCATTTATTACCAATAGGTTTTACATCAACTAGAGGATCTACCAAAATCCAGACTTGGTTTTGGTACATGGAATCCATTTCAGAATTCATGGCTTATTGCCACTTGGCAAAGTATGTGCCTTCAACTGCTTCCTTGTAGGTAAGAGGATCATCATTGTCAACCAATAATGATTCACCATCCTTGGTGATAAGAAAACCATATCATTCTGGTTCTCTCACCTCTCTCGTGCTCCTACTTAGTTCTTGTGTCTCTAGAACAGATTGTTATTCCACGGGGCTTTGTCGAATCTGTTCTTGTACCAAATCATGTGTATCTTGAGCCTCGACTTCATCGAAGTCTATCTCGCTCCCACTATCTCTTTTGGAGATGTGCTCCCTCTCAAGGAATATGGCATGTCTTGCCACTATAACCTTTTTGTCTGAGGGGTTGTATAGGTAATATCCCCTTGTTTCCTTGGGATATCCTATAAAGATACACTTTGTGACTTGGGGTGCAAGTTTGTTACCTGAAGAGGCCTTAACAAATGCTTCACTATCCCACACATGTAAATTCGATAACATGGCTTTGCGTCCACTCCATAATTTGTATTGAATACCATTTATCGATTTAGTTGGTACTTGTCTTAGTATGTGCATTGTTGTTTGTAATGCATATCCCCAAAAGGATAATGGAAGACTCACATGACTCATCATTGATCTCACCATGTCCAACAGGGTGTGGTTCCTCCTTTCACTTACACCCTTCCACTGCGGTGTGTAAGGAGGAGTGAGTTTAGATAGAATCCCAAACTCCTGTACGAAATCAATGAAGTCTTGATTAATATATTCTCCTGCTTTTTCTGAGCGGAGTTTCTTAATCTTCTTACCAAGCTGGTTCTCAACTTCATTCTTGTATTCTTTGAACTGATCAAAAGAATATGACTTATACCTCATTAAATAGATATATCCATATCTACTAAAATCATCTGTAAAAGTTATGAAGTTTGAGAACCCACCCCTTACTTCAACTGGAAATGGTCCACACACATCTGTGTGAACTAATTCTATAATCTCTTTAGCTCTTTCACCATTCCCACTAAATGGGGATTTGGTAATTTTTCCTTGTAGACACGCATGACATACTCCAAGTGGTTTTAGTTCGAAAGAATCTAAATACCCATCTTGATGTAATTTTGTCGAACGTTTCTCATTAACATGACCTAGCCGGTGATGCCAAAGTTGGGTGTGTTATGAGTCATGTGAATTAACTTTGTTATTGATTGCCATTACTTGGTTTGTGTAGTCTAACACATAAAGTCCGTTATATAAATGTGCCCTACCAAAACAAATGCTATCTTTATAAAAGTAGCAACATTCATTTCCAAACTTGAATATGAATCCATCAGTATCTAATCTGGAAACTGATATAATGTTTCTAGTAACAGAAGGAACATAATAACAACCTTTCAAAACCAAGATCATCTCGGTAGGCAATGTGAGGTGGTAGTATCTGACAACTACAGCAGCGAGTCTGGCTCTGTTGGCTGCTCATAGATCAACCTCCCCTCGATAAATCTTCCTGAATCTACTTGGTTATTGTATTTGGATATAGATGTGAGTACCACAAGAAATATCTAATACCCAATTAGTATAAACAGATAGATTTCATTCGATAACAAATGCACCTAGAGATTCCCCTTGCTTCCTTGGCTGGGTGCAGTTTTTTCTTCCAGTGGACCTTCTTGCCATATGCGAAACAAATAGCATCATGTTCCTTTGCATCCCCTTTGATCTTCCTTTTCTTGGAAGGCCTTGAAGAAGCTTTGGGCTTAAAGCTCTTCGCATTCCCTTTCCTTTTATTTACCATAAGGACAGAAGGGCTTTCATGCTTCATGTCATTGTCCACTTGGAAAATAAGAATAAGAAGATCAGATAGAGACTTCTCAATATTGTTTATGATGAAATTAACAAAAAAAGTTTGAGAAGCTCTGGGGAAGTGATGTGAGAATGAGATCGGTACCCAGTTCATCAGGGAGTTTAAACCCTAGAACCACCATGCGCTCAATGTAGCCAATGATCTTGACTACATGAGGCCCAGCTGGGGCACCCTCTCCAAGCTTGCTCTGAAACAGAGCCTTGGAGATCTCAAACCTTTCATGTCTTTCTCTCTCCTGGTATAAACCATGGAGGTGCTCGAGTATGTTGTAGGCATCCATGTATTCATGTGACTTCATGAGCTCACTAGACATAAATGAAAACATTAAACATTGAACATCGAGAGAATCATTCAAATGTTGATAATAGACTAGGAAATATTCATCACTCGCCCCTGGGGCATGAGAATCAGGAAGTGAGGACTCCCGCACATAAAAATTCCATTCATGGTGTTGGATAACCCGAAGGCGCCTAAACTATTCCTGAAAGTTACTGCCGGTGAGGATGTTGTCTTTATCCAGAATTGATCGCAGAGAAAATGTGGTCGATGAGTTTGTCATATTGATTCTACAAATTAAAAGAGCAGATTCATCAGTACATTCTTGATTACATTTTATGAGAAATAATAAATTTTATTAAGTCTCCCACTATTTTATCAAGTCCCAATGGACCTCACCATTGAACTCGGAATGTCCAGTTTCTTTGAAATTATAGTGGCAAGGATCCATATTCCACTTCGCATAACCCCAACAAGGGTTGGTCAAGCTATTTGAAGGTATTTAGGTAGGCAGGTCTTTTCCAACTGTGAGCTAACAGTTCCTTGATCTGTTGAGTGGTCTCCCCAATCCTGAAATCCTGACTTGGATTTGAACCGTCTCCTCTGGCTTGGGAGATCCTCCATTACATGGGATTACATTAAAGAAACCATGGGCACGCAGGCCCTACATTTTATTGGAAGAAGGCTCGCAGGCCAACAAATTTAAATTAAATAAATTTAAATGAAACCATACACATACAAAGGGTCTTTGGTCTAGCTCATGATCATCCATAGTATGCAACGATATTTACGCATATTTAGAATTCAAATTCTTTCAATCGTTCTTTTATTTAAGATAATACGCGCTCGAATTCAATTAATTATGATCTTATAATTAATCAATTCTTTATCTTAAATTCCTTTCTGAATTTCCTTGAGATTCTTCTCATCCACATTCCTTGTACGGGTCTTTGTACATTGGAGGAAACCTGGTGAAATTCCATTTCTGGAAAGTACACGGCGTGTAGTTTATAATTACACGGCATGTATTTTTATTTTCACCCTTTATCCAAAGTACACGCTGGGGCTTTAGTGTGTTTTCTGTACTTTGGAAATTTTAGATTACACGGCGTGTAGATGAATCATACACGGCGTGTACTTCCTTGTTACGTGGTAACTGGCCTGGCGATCCCGTGTACGCGGTACGCGACTTATCTTTGCACACATTTTTACCTGGGTTCGAACGGACTACATGGCGTGTTGTTCCAACATACACGCCGTGTATTTCGGTTTCCACGTGCCATTCTATTCTGGTCAACACGGCGTGATTAAAACTTAGGCATAATCAATTCGCACAGCGTGGTTTGGCAGACCAGTGCCGGTTCGTTGAACCTAAGTACATGGTGTGTAGTTTTAATTACACACCATGTAATACCGTGTTGTACAAACAGAAAGAGAGGCTCTTCCGGATGAGTTACTCGTTTTTATTTTAATCAAAATTAAAATTAAATGGTCGTTTCTATGATATGAATCGAGAAACGAAGGAGGAAGAATAGATCTCGTTAATTCAAATTTATAGAACGATTTATTTCGAATTGAATCAAATATGAATGCGTAAATTATCAACGAAAATTAAATAACTATAATCAATGTTGTAACCTCGCTCTGATACCATTTGAAGGTTCCGGGCGCAACGGAAGCGCGTGGGTGGATGTTCCCACTTGGCTTTTTTTCATTAGAAATTATCAATCTGGGATCAATACGATGATAAACGCCAGTCTCCACGGATCGAATCACAGAAAAACACAAAGAAGATGGTTTGTCCCGGAACCAAAAACAAGGATCGTTACAGGTTGATTATAGTTAATTTAATTAATTATAAAGAAATACCTTTTGGGTGTTCTTTCTTCGTTGATTTTCTCGATCACGTTGTCGATGTGATCCATCGTTGTGTCGCAGAAGCCAAGTGTAGACTCCCTCTAGCGGTGATCCACACGTGTACCTTGTATCTATGAACATCGCCAAAGGATTCTACAGGTGCTAGCGTGGAGAAGCCTTTTCTTGCGTTGTCCGCCTTATATCGTCTTGATCCGATGGAAGAGGATCTCTCTCGGTCTTGAGAGAGTTCTTGGAGGAAGAGGTTCTTTCGGTCTTGAAAGAATTCTCCAGAGATGTTGTGCACAACGATTCTCTTGTGTAGGAAAATAGTTGGGTTGTGAGGATATTTATAATCGAGTTTGAGGTTGTAGAGTTATGAAAATAAATAAACGCGTTACGCGTTTCATTTATTTCATTAACTCTTATTGAAAACCCCCATGTCGAATAATTAATTCCTTGACATGTGATCACGCTGATTATAATAAATATCTTTTAATAAAACGATATTATATCCTCAAAAACCCGACTGGAAAACTACCCGGCATGTAATAATAAATACACGGCGTGTACTTGTTTTTCATTGAAAACTACACGGCATGTACATTAAATGCACACGACGTGTATATCTTGTTTTCATTTATTCATTTCCTTTCCAAAATAAAACTACACAGCATGTACATTTAATAATACACGGCGTGTACTTGTTTTATTTTATTTTTCCTCCATCATTTAAAACAACTTAGGCTTCCTTGAATAATTATTAAACCACATATGGGAATAATCTTTATTCAACTTGAGATACTTGGATACACTTAGTGTGTGACCCTCTAGGCCTCTTTCTCGTAGGCATTAGGAAGGCTTGCCTAAAGTACAAATATTACTGTCTAGCAACGGGTCAAGGCACCAAAGAGAAAGAAGTTGATGCCGCATTGACGTATCACCTCATACAAACGCTTACTGTGTAATTTAATCCCTTTTTCTCGATATCTCATCAAGCAGGTTTCATGGCAGTTTCATAAACCCATATTCTGATATGTTGTTCTTTGACTACCTGAAATAAACTCGTCGTTTACACCATGGCCATGGAATTTAATGCGACAATTCTATTTCAATCAAAGGGCCGAGATATCAACTTCTATAAATAGAATGGATAAATCCTTCCTCGACTTATCCATTAACAACATGTCACTCGTAACGCACCCAACGTACCCTACTTCCCACCAACTGTCTGTGTGATGTTTTTCGTCAGTAAATCTAAGTGTGTGAGTCAGGACATGAGTTAATGATAATCTTTCAGTCTAAGGACCATTACACACGCTCGCAGATAGAAATATCTGTTGATACCAAGACATGCGGAATTACTACTGGCAGGTCTGTTCTCATAATCTCCCATCTTGGAGATTACCAAGTGCGAACTCCATGAGAGAGAGTCTCGTCTTCTTACGAGTACTCACACATGACGGTTTGTATACTATGTGTCCTATCATAGTATGTCATCCAACCACAGAACTTTATTTAAGAATATTGTTATAGCATTTCAAGGTTCTCATCATAGTGGGGATCTGCTATGACCTTATTAATGCAAAAAATATTCTAGGACATTATTATATTATAGTCATGCAGAACAATGAACAATATATAATAAGTGAACATTTATGTAATCAAAGTACAAAATATTTGGTTCTGGGGACACCAACCCTTACATGTACGAGTACGACGAGAGTCAAGAGACAAGATAAGGGGATTTCATCTCACTTTTTATATCTGTGAGTTACATACCTTGTCCACCAATCTTTTTGTGTGTGGTGTATCTACTGACCTTGAATGTTTAATATGAATATTGTACTTAAATTTATCTCTATTCACATATTAATTTTGTGATCTTTATTTCATGGGGTTAATCTTTTAAAAGCTACCAAATCGGTAAGACAGTTTTTTCTCAATTTTCGTTCTTTGAGACACATGTATTGTTATGCACCTACATGCATTTCTGAACCATATATACTTTCATTTTACATTTTATATCATGAATATAATTATTTTCATTATATTTTTAATCTTAATCTAATTAATTTTTTTACAAGTAGTGTATGATCCCAAGAAACCATGTTGTAAGAGTTTATTGAAACAATATCATCGCTTTCCAAGATTATCAATGATTATGCTTCCATTGAAGTAATCATAAAATCTATCTATCTAGAAAAATAAAGAGTTTATTTATGCTATATTTATTCAGGATATATCCAAGTATTTTAAATATTTTTTTTACACTTTTGTACTTAAGATAATTTGGAAAATCTTTTTAAGAAAAATATGATATTGTTTCTCTATTCATTCAAAAATCTGTTTTATTTCAAAAACCATGGCCTCAAAAATGTTTTAAAAAATGTTTGAATATTATATTTGAAGGTCATTTTGATGAAAAATGATTCTAAAAAGGTTATTGGGGTTTCAAAGATTCTATTATAATTTATCAAGTCCATTTTCAATGAAAAAAAATTATGATTAAAATTTGTATTTCAAATATTCTTTTATAAGATTTAAAATTTTTAAAAATGTTTCCATGAATTTTAATTCATTTTTAAAATGTTTTCAATGAATTTATTTTAAATGGTTTGAACTATTTTATATAATTTTTCAAAGAAAAGGGTTTTTAAAATGTGTTTAAACTTGTTTTTTATGTTTTCATGGAAATTATTTTTCAAAATTATTTTAATCCTTATTTATAAGCATACATTATATTTTCAAGGAAATGGTTTTCAAAATAATTACTAGATCCTTTTATAAGTTTTCATGAAAAATGGTTTTAATATTTTTTTTCAAGATACCTTTTTATGTATTTAATGAAAAAGGTTTCCAAAAGGTTTTCAAATATTCTTAAAATATTTCATGTTTATTTTCATAAAATTGGTTTTCAAAATATTTTATGCTTTAAAGTGCATTTTTTCAAAGAGAAAAGATATTTTTTCAAGAAACGTTTTCAAAATAGATTTCAAAATTATTTTCCGTATAATATGGATTTTGTTGATATTACTCATTATTTTATTGGAAATGATCTAATGGGTTCAATCATATTCATTCTCTAAATGGTTTCTTCTTTAATGTCATGAGGTTTTTGAAACCACTTTCTCATTCAGAAGTTATATATATTTTAAACCTTCTTCTTTTCACAGGTTATGCTTCCATGATGATATTATGAAACTTATCTGTTTTTATTGGTTATGATGTGATGAAATTTTAATGATACCCATTTCATTTGAATGGTTATTATTTTAAGTGTATAAAACTTATCTCTTTTTATGGATCATTATGTGTTGAATGTTTTATTTTAGAGAATGTGTTTGAATGTTGTCATAATGAGATGGGTGGGACCTATATATCTCTCCAATTAATTAGGCAATAATGGATGACTCATGAGTATAAATATTATGTGTGAACCTGATTACATGTTTGAAATGTTATGCATAGACCTTGTTCCATGTCCATAAGATTTTACGTGAACCTGATTACATGTTCAGAATGTTATTAGTGAACCTTATTATGTGGTCATAATGTTATTTGTAAACATGATTACAAGTTCAAAATGTTAAACATAGACCAAGTTTCATGTCAATATATTTATATGTGAACTTGATTACATGTTAATATTGTTATGCGTGAACCTGATTGCATGTTCAAAACATTATGTGTGGACCTAGTTTCATGTTCATTAGTCCATGAGAGGGCTTGATTTCAAGTACTCAACTTAATGTGTGAACCTGTTTCTACTCATATATGTTCACAATGTTATACATTTATGTGTATGTTTTAATTACATGTATTATTCATATTCTAATATTCTATGGCTTATGTTATTGATTTCATTATGATTCATGTCTTCTGAACAACCATTATTTATGCCATGTCTCTTGATTATGATCTTTAATATGTAGGGTATGATCATTGAATTTTATTCTCACATTATCATACCCTTATATTGATGTTATTATTATGGATTTCCATTATTTACCCTTACTAAGAATTTAAGAACACCCATTTATTATGTTTCTTTTCTCCAGGTTGTGAAGGAATGTTATAGGTAAAAGTATTAGAGGGGAAGATCTTTACTGGAGATACTGAGGATATTTCACTAAGTTAGAATATTTTGTTCCATGTTTTCCAAATATACTAAACTATTACTATCCTTAGGAATTTGCTTTTTTAGTATTCTAAATATGCTTCTAAAATTATGTAATATCCATGTCTGTTAAGTCTATTTTAGTATAAAATGTACCGTGGATTATATTCGTTAATAAGAATCAAAACTAAAAAAAGAAATATTCAAAATAGAAATTAATATAACACACAACAATAATATTTTTAATGAACTAAACATGAGATGTATTATTTGGTTGATTGGAATGAATGAATTTATAAGATATAATAGTAAATATGAAGGTTGGGTATTATGATGATAGGCTGTATGAACATTAAAAATCAACGGATAGAATTAGTGTATATTAATAATGGTAATGAAAAGTGTTATTTGGTTAAAAATGGAGAAAACATATCTTTTAATAGTAGTTTTATCCATTATTTGACTCTTTTATCAAATCTTGGGAAGTATGTATCATCACTTGGGTTTTCTGTATACCTGGCCCAAGTAGAAATTCAAAAATTGTGGTTTGAGTGTGATCATCAGTGGGTGATATTCATGAAAATGAAAATAACCACTACATGAAAATTGGAGAAATAGGCCCCTGAAATTAGAATCATTTCACACATTATACTTAGTTATTATGACTATTTAATAATGGTTTATCTATCTGGGGGTTGTGTTCTATTAATGTGTATACTTTTCTCTAATAAAATAGTGTTTACTGTGATACAAAAATTTTATTAAATTCATATTTCTTAGTTAAAATTTATATTTCACATATTTAGAGGATGAATTGGATTACATTTTTGGAATCAGTTTTTATAATTTAGGTAAGAAGTGAAATTTTATTTTTTTGGTAAAAAATTGAAATATTGTAAAAATGATTAATTTTTGTAAATATGACATTTTGTACATGTAATATTGACATAAATTAGAAATGATGGTGATATTTTAATGATTTTAGAGCTAAAAATATATATTTAAATAATGAAATGGGAAAATATATTTAATAAGGGAACACTTGAGATAACTGAAAAATAATCAATACATTATTCTAAGGGGGTCCACCTAGTATACCTATAGATAAACATTCACTCTTTTCATGTATCCCGACACCAAGTCCAATTTTTATCTCTATAGATATTTTATTGAGTTAATCCTATATATCTATATTCAATATTTGATTGATTTGTTAGTTCTAATGTTTGGATCGACGATAATAATCTAAATATAGGTAATAATCATTTTTCTCTATTTTTTATTTTCTAATTTTATTTCCATTAAAGTAACCTTTCTAATTTTTAACTTATAATTATAATATATTATAATATCGTTTTATGTATTTTTCTAATTATAACTTATTAATGTGTGCCTCCATTACTCAAAAATTATACTCTTTCTAAAAGCTATTATAATTCTAAAATTCAACCAGGAGGCATAAAATTATATATTATCCCTTCATAAAAAATCAAACATATCTCTATTAGTTCCCCAAGTGGATTAAATTAAATTTTTACCCAATTTCACGTTTTTCATTAATGTATACCAACTTATATCTTTCTCCTAATGAACATTTCATATCCATGATGAATATAAAATTTTTTTTATTACATAATCATAATTATAAAAAAATTTAACCCCTATTTTCTTTGACCTCCTTCCATTTTAAAAACATATAGACAATTTATTAAAGATATTGATTATCTTTGGGTTTGTAAGTTCCAACTAACTATAATTGATAATTATTCACAAAATATGTGTATTTATTTCACGTTATAAATACTTATGTATTATTAATAATGTATAAGTAAACTAAATTAATAATTTTTGTTAATTAATTTTCTAGGGGAAATATATTAACATATCCATATAAACCTTTTTTTATATTGGAAAATCTTATAAGTTAATAATCAATAAGTAATATACTATGTATTTTTATGTGAAAAATTAGTTTAAATTAAGTCTTGTATTAACTATGATATTTTAGTATATGATAGAACGCATTGGGAATTTATATAAGAGGTGGGGAATTAAATTAAATTTCCCTTCATTTCATTTGTAGTTATCGTGAGATAAACAGCTTGAGTATTTGGTGTATGGATACAACATTCTATTTTTTATCTTGGCATGGGGACATGACTTGATGATTATGATGTCTGAAATTATGCATTCTCGTTGTGATGCAGTAAAAACGATTATGTGATGGGTGTACAATGAGATAGATTTTTAGTTCATTGGTTGGTTCTATAAGATAAATATCATTGGGCATTCAATGTATACCAACCCCTTATGTGTGATGCCCCTGAAAAATTCCTTGATAATATATTTAAATTGTCTAATATTAAAAATTCTCATTAGTCACACAATTATGATATTATTTATTATTATCAATGTGTTTAATTTTATTAATTCCTTGGATTTTGTTATTATTATACATACATTGATAGAGAACCATTGATTATTTATTTCAACAATGTAATTTTTTCCATTATTACACAATGTTAGCATGAATTGTATGATATCCATTAATGAGAAACTAACCAATATTTTTTAATATGTTTCCCATTTCCCTTGGTAATAAAGAGAAAAACTATATAAGATTGACTATATGGATAACATGAAAGGAATATAATATGTATCTTAATGATGTAAAACATCCTATTTGTAGAGTATTATAATTTTTTTCTTCATAGTCTTTAAAGGACTATTAAACATATATCTTTGTTCTGTGATATCATTTAATCTTATTACCATGTAATAGATAACCCACTATCTCTCAGTGATGAGGTATAGGGGCCTTATTGGGGTAATCAGATCAAGGTTTCGTATAAACCATGGGAACATGTTCTAGGTAAAAAATAGTTCATGTAGATAGATTCTAAATCTACATAATTATTTAAAATTTTCACTAATTGGGTTGACTACTATGATAGGTTTTTAGAGACCATCTTGTTATTTTGTTAATATAACCAAACCAATGATGTAAATTCATATGTCCTCAATAGAACGAAACAGACGACATGAAACTATCATACCTTCATCCTTATAAGATCCATCTATCCTAAACGTGGTGGATTTTTCTTGATATGGATCACCAAGGTAAAACCAAAGGGATCTCACTCCTATGGGAGGTATATCATCTTCTTATCCTCATTCATAATGAGAGTACCCTCAAATCATCAAATAATTTATAGCACATTATGTGAAAATAAAAAAAGTGATCCCTGAGGAAAAGTGGTTCAAAATGGTTTTCAATTTTTTTGACACTACCAAGAAGGGGTATTTCCCCCTTATATAGGATATTATTATTAAATAAATATGTCTCATAGTCAATTGGATTTCCATGGTAGACAACATAAGTTACAATGATGGCTGAACCATTGAAGTAGAATATTCATTTAACAATTCAAAAAATATTCAATATATTTATATGAATAAAGTAATCGATATCATTGATTAATAACCAAAGGAAATAAAATTAGAAGATGTGGTAGAATTCATGTATGTGATATCACAAATCATAGGCCCATCATTCACTATGATTAAAACAAATCTTAGTCCTTGAGAAAAAATGTATATTCTAGTATTACTAGTTAAAGTAAAAGGATATCTTAAAATATAGTATCCAAAAAAACTTTCAATATTAAAAATCACCCAAGTATACTAAATTACTATAAATAATTTATGAAAAACAATACAAATCTTTTTAAATCAACCCAAATAGATCTAGAAACATTTTTATCACATTATATTCATTTTAGAACAAAACATGGTCCAAAATTTATCCCATATCCTAAGGCATTACTGTATGACCTTGATGGACTTTGTAGAATTCAAAAAAAAATCAATTTAATAAATATAATAACAGATTGGCCTATGGAAAAATATTCAGATAAAATCATGCTATAATGGGGTCTAGTGTGATCTCAAAAAAAATCATGTCTCTATTTAAATATGTCCATCAGAAGATGTATCATAAAAAATTTATAGATATATAACACTCTTTTCCTTTCCACCAAGTAACCACTACTCACGGAATATTTTATTATAGTATATTCCATAACCTATATTAATTATTTCCCTAAAAATTCTAATTAGGACAATTAATAAATCACATTTTATTCATCTAAAAATTGTTAACATCACATTTCATTCATCCAAGTAACTGATCACATGTCACATAACTAGGAAATCTCTTAACTTTATTTAGTCTAATACAAACATGTTTCATATTTACTTTCTCACCATATGAGAATAAAATTACTATCTTGTTTGAGTTCCAATTAATGACATGATTAGAGACATACCAAACCACCCCCTCGGTAGCTAACACATAAGGAATGTGTAATAATGGTATCATAGTGTGAAGGATTCTATATTAGGTGTCTCACCAACCATAGATAAAAATAATTTATAATAAGTATACAATCATAACTTTAATGTTTCCTATATCAAATAAAATGATATATTCTTTGGTATATATGACTAAATAATAATTCTTTACTTATTATCTCATGTTTCCACTATTCATTAAAATATTAACAATATCCTCACAACTCTAACACTATGTGATGATCATCAAGAAGGGAAAACTAAAATCAATCTATTGATAAGATATTATCATTTCCCTATTCATGTAATATAAATTTTAGTAAAAATAAAGTAATTATAAATGGACATTTCCTTTATTATAAAATCATGATACATTTTATAACCGTTAAATCCATTGTCGCATGTATCTTATAATAATAGATTCAATAATAAACTCATACTTTTTTTTTATAATTGTAATATTAATATACCTACTATATTATTCTATCTAGACACACAATATGACATTACATCACCAATCCCAATGAATATTGAATGTGATAGTATTTTTGAAGGATTTGTTTGGCCCATTAGTGATATACGGGTTCCTCGTACTACTTAGTTGCTTCGTTTTTAACAACAAATCACAATTTATCCCTCAATGGTAAATAACACCCTATGTTTAGAAAGTAACTTCTTAATACAAATATCCTCCTTTACAAAATATGATAGAATTACTAACTATACATCTATTTTCATGTATTTTATGTAGGCTAGTTTATAAAACTTCCAACTGTTAGCTTCACCATCTAAAAAACATGAAACCATATTGTGATCTCATTTGATCTTTATTATATTAGAAATAATAATTAGTGTAACACTCTACAAAATTCTAATACCCTCCTATAAATACCAATGACCTAACTTTCTACCTTGTTAGGTAATAAAGAATGTTCGTAACAACAATACAATGAATCTTACTAGGATTTGATCTGTATTTACTTTTATTAACCAAAGAAAAAGAAACATTGGTTTGAGTACATAACATGAAAGACATTATATATCCTATCAATGAAAAATAAGGATATATATCCATCATTTATAACTATTTAGATGTATTTTTATTCTTCCTTAGATTCATTCCATGTAACATATGTAAATACCACCTTTTGGAATAATCCATTCTAAACTAATTTATCGCATTCGTATTGTTTGTATTTGGAATAAATACAAAAAACCACTTTAATATATATTTATTTATATTTAAACTTATTATATAGGATTATTTTTCCATGTATTTCAATAAGAATCGTTTACCCAAAAAAACTTTACCTCACATAAAATTGTGAAATCATTTCCAACACATAGAATGTTATCCAAATGAAATATTATCGAAAACTACCACACTCAAACTAACTGAAATTTATTCATAAGGATCATTTATTTTCTTGATGAAACCAAGGTAATTGATTGTGTCATAACACTACATATTCCAACTTTTTGGTCCTTTAATCAATCAATAAATGGACAATTACAATATGAAAACTATATCAAACTCATTTGTAAATTTAAAACCTTCAGGTTATATCATATACACATCCTATTCTAAATTCATATTAAGAAAATTGTGTTTGACATTTATTTGATATATCTCACAATAAGAATAATCATTAATGGAATTTATAATCGGAATGGCCTTTATCATCACAACTAGTGAAAATGTCTCTTCATACTCAATATCATGAATTTATTTGTAATCATTTCCCATCATGTACAATTTATTGTTTAAAAATATACTATTAATGTCAATGTTCTTACATAAAACCAATTTACACATAATAAGCCTCACCGATTTAGGTAGTTTCACCTTGTTCTAAACTTATTTAGGGTATATAGATTCCATATATTATAACAATGTTTGAAAATAAAAATACTCAATAGTTCACCATAGGAAGTACATTCATCACCAATGAATATTACTTTATTATCATATTCTAAAATAAATTTATATCTCTTGGGAACCTAGAGAATATAATTAGACATTAAATATTCTTATTTAACTTGGTTTCAATCAATTTGTAACAATCAATATGGATATTGATCATCTTCCATGTTAGGAACACATTATATTTATTAGTTTTGAACTTCTATATGTTAAACATTCCATCCATTTACACTAAGACTTGTGTACTCATTTTGAATGAATACAGCAGTTAGGTCCACAAAAAAAATTCATTTATTTATATTATAAAAGTAATACCCCATTTTATATTTGGGATAACCAACAAATAAGTATTTATATGATTTAATTTTCAGTTTATCGAATGTTAAATTACATGAATATTATTTATAACACTAAATTATCATAATTTTTTTTGGGAAATATGTTATCCTATATCACATATGGTGTCCTAACCACTGATATAGATTAAAAATGGTTATATAGTAACATACGATACTCTAGATCATAACCTCAAATTGAAAAAATAAGGTAACACTAAATCATAGTCAAAACTATCTGTGGCCAATTTGATAGTATTTCTCCACCCAGACACACAATTCCAACATGGTGTTCTAGGTGGAATGAGTTGTTGAAAAATTACACAATCTCACAGATGATCAGTAATTGATTGATTAAGTATTCACAACTATATATGATAAAATACTATTAATAATTTTTCCTAGTTAATGTTTTTTACTTCATTAAAATAAATAGTTATAATTTTCGAAAGTGAAATATTTTTTTCTCACTAGAAACACATATCCATAATGACTGAATCAATTTGTAAATTTAATGAAGTAACTAAAAACAACAATTTATTGATTAATCATTTATATAAATACATCATAATGTATGATATCACATAGTCTACGATCACTTTTTCCATTTATGCATAGTAGGTCTTTGATCATTTTTTCAAGTAATTAATATTTTTTATTACCAAACGATTCATAATCAAATGAATCTAATATCCATCACTGTTGAACTTTTATATTAAATTATAATTTATATGTATATGTAAAAATTGAAAAGGAAGGAATGATTATAATAAACCCTTGAACTTATTATTATTAATTTCATGGAAAAGGTTATTTTTAACTATAGTATATAAACCTTTTTCTATAATCCCAATTCCATAAAAAAATTAATTCATATATGTAGAAAAACTATTTTTTTCTTAACAGTGAATGAAAATAACTTATTTTCCAAGAAAGATTCAGAAATAAAAAAAACTTATTTATGGAAGGAAAGTAATACTAGTTCTCCAATTCCAAAACTAATCTTATAGATAAAAATAAATCATAAGTTCTCACATACAAGGTAGAAAATCTTTCTCCATTTCCAATATATAAATATAATTCCTATTTCGTGAATTACCTTATAGGTCTAAGCATGATTGTTTCCACAAAAATCTATGATGCACATATTGTAACTAATACCTATGAGTTACAGTTAGAAACATTTATCTCTATATCATTCACATTTGGGTACTCAAAATTATCCCCTTTAGAATAATTATCACCCTTAGTTAGAATTTTATAATTTTATAATAAGTTATATATTTAATATATATCAAAAAATTTAATCAAGATTGATTCTAGAATATATAATCATAACATATATATGGGTGAGTATCATGATATAAATATTTTCATAAATAAATTTTAATGAAATTAATATCAACACAATGGATGGCCTCATATATCATATCCATTTAGTGAGAAAAGACCCATATTCCATCACAACATACAATAGTTATAACATAAATACTAAATAATTATATATAAATAATAACTCTTTCCAAACATATCATATATTTATTTTAGATATCTACTCAAATCCATCATATTGTTTCTCTATACACTTTTCCTCTATTATCCTAAAGATTATGGTTTCTGGGAAAATTGTTACCCAATAAATCAATAAAAATAAGGAACCTAATATTTAGGGTTAAATCATTATTCTACCTCTATAAAAAATATTATCCTTAGGAACATAATGATTAGGGTCACCCATTCTGAATTATAATGTTCTAGAAAAGATCCTCTTTATAGGAAAAATCACACATATTATTTGATAGTTTTTATTTAAAAATACCTCCCATTTAATATATATCGTATTCATATTAAATAAAAAACATTTCCATAACATTAAATCATTATTATATATTTTTTATAGTGTATGTATACGTGATTATTATAATTTAGTTTCAGTATCACATTTAAAAATAGAAACTTAACATGTTCACACTATATTTATGTGTAAAACCATACAAAACCTACAATTAGTGCTACTTATTAAAAAAATATAGTAAAATATATTCACTCATATCTAAATTTTTATTATGAATAAGTAATATGAACATTTTGTGCAATGGTTTAGACTTATGATATTTGTAATATGTGGTGCCCTAGTCCTTCACTTCCAAATCTGATTCCATAAATACACCCATTAGATACCAGATTAAATAAAAACTAGAGATTCCTGTACACAACCCATCCAGATAAGTAACATTAATGTCTAAACAAAACTTAGTCATCTCTATTTTGTAATGAATAATAATTTAAATCAGAATAACAAGTTTAAAAAATTTAATATTTCCCAACATGTAAATGTAATAAATTTCCATTTAATAATCTCTCATGATAAAAATTTATTTAGTAATGGAATATTTTTTCATAAATAATTTCCATAATCTATAAAAATATTTCTTTTAGTGTAACACCCTTCAATTAGTTGAATGTAATACATGATACTCACAATGAAATTAAATTGGAAGAAAAGTTATACCTATTCACCATGGATTGTTTGGAATGAAAAAGAAAATGATGGATCATATATTTTACAGAAAAAGAAAATTATATAGGACACACATAGAAATATTTTTTATGGTTTCAAATGAATATATATCGATTTTGACAATGGATACTTTGAACAACATTTATATAGATGAAAAACATAATTGAAAAAGATTGCTTTGAATGGTATCATAGAAGAAGGGATCAAGAATTGAATTGTGTGGTACCATAAGTTAAATCACACAATTTATGAATATATTAATTTATTATAAAATAAATAAATTCACATAAATCACATGAGTATAAATCATTTTTAAAGTGAAAATTAAAATGGTGGAGAAAATTTAAAATATCATTTAGAAAAAAACTAACAACAACGTAAAATAAAAATGATCTGGTCACTTTAGAATGTAACCTTTCAAAACCTGACTAGGAAAATTTTATAAAATAATACATTTAAAAATAATCTCCCATAATTTATATTTGGAAATGAAATAGAATATTTTATATTAAAAATGTTTCCAAAGATAAAATATTTCATAATGAAAGGAATTGAACATTTTTATAATTTTTATGATACCTTATTTGAAAACCCAAATTATAAAAATAGTAATAAATCTCATTTAGTATTAAAATTTCATTTTCAAAAAGAGTAATATAAAATTACTTATAACAAAATATCATGGTGGGATAAACTAATCATTGAAGGATAATTTTCAAGAAAACTATTTATAAATCTTTGAAAGGTGATTTGAGATATCAATATTCCTTACGAGAAACATACTCCATAACATAAGAAATATTCAATAAGTGTTTATGTAGCAGCAATTTAAATCCCTAAAATTATATTAAATAATTCTCAAAAAATAAAATTATGTCTATAATATACCCAACTTATATGAAATAATTTCAATAGAATGAACATATCTTAATGAATAAAATTTGAGTAACCAAAACACCTTACTAATGGGGTAATAATTGAATCAATATCCTTTTAAAGAATGGAATATGATTTGTAATATAATATACCATAATGTAAAAAAAGCATATGATAAAAATACATGCATGGTCTATAAATAAACCATTAAAAGAAAAAATATTGCATAAAAAGTATTATTCTATGAAGAATTATAATTAAGACAATGCAAACTCTTACAACTATGAAAACATTCAAGTAAAACTTGATGAAGGATATAATTTAATAGAAAACATAAAATACCCTGAAAATTATATTATCATGATAAAAAGTTATTAAATGGTTCGTATATACCATAATCCATAAAATTAATGGTGCTTAATAAGTTTTTAGTCCCATGGAATCAAAAATTGAGACAATAAACCCTTACCTCTCGTTATGACTTCCACAAACATAATTTAACCACATGTATCATGAACATATCTATCTTATTCACTTAATTAATCACTATAATAATATATTTTCCTTTTTAAAAAATTATTTATAATAATTCTCTTTATTAATTATTGTTTGTTACTATAAATTCTCAACATTTGGAGTCGCTAATCTAGATCATTTTGAACTAGTTTGGTAATAATAGTATAGTTATTCATTATTCTCCAAAATTTCAGAATTACCATACTATAAATATTACTAAAACTTATTATTTATAATTATTTATGGCGTTATAATTTAATTATATGGGATTTTTTATCATCCTTAAAGATGAAATCATCAATGAGCATGTTTTGATGATTCTTAACTAATTAAGGGTTTTTTTAAATAATGTGTTAAATTTATATATTTGAAATATAGAGAGTATAAGTCATCATTTACTTGTTTATATAATATATATTCTGAAATTAAATTCCCATTTTAATAAATGATATTAATTTATATCATTATTCAAGAAGGTGGTCAAACCAACATAAACCTAAATATACCATGATTAATGGATGATTATCTAGTGGTTTATTTGTATTATCATTATAATAGAAGACTAATGATTTTATTTAGTGTTTTTAGAGTGATAAAGAATAATTTGGAATAATTACAAGAATACGATGACATTTTCAATGTTATTTCATATTATATAGAAATAATTTTTTTCATTAGAAACCTCTTTTGTAAGGTTGAATTAACCATAGATGTTTATTTATTATATTGTTAGTTATATTTATATTTTTCATAAAAAAACATAATAATTTCTTAAAAATGAAATTTATCCTCCAGAAACATTCTCAATACCTTCCATGTAAGGTGGTGATGAAGAAAATAATTCTATTGTTCGATTGAGTTAATAGTCCAAGTAATGATTTGAACCTAGTTTCTGAAAGTCAGTGACCTAATTTATAAGATTGGAATGATCATAAAAAAATCAAATTCCAAAGGACCAATCAGTTTAGTAGCTTTGGAAAAACTAGATCCAAAAATAATCATTACATTACATCTTGAATATTTTCCCCATTGAAAACAATGATATCCCTTATAATATACCTATAAGTCAATCATAATATACTTCTTCAAATATAGGGGAAACTAATATATAAGAAAGGGGTGAGATCAGAAGCTCAGTAAGGATAAACAATATAGTGGAAATTGTCATAAATAAGCATAAACATTTAAGGTAAGGTATAAAACTGAAAATGAAGTCTTTTAAACATAATCTTAAATATAATAATATAATAATAGATCTAATAATTTGATTTTAACTTTCCCATGGAAATTATACTAGTTGAATAATCACATGTAATATCAATAACTAATCTCATTATGAGGGAATACATAATGCTAGACTTCATATCCACGACGTCAAGGCCTCATGGAAAGACAATAAATATACAGTCAAGGCCATATTTCAAGACACTAGTTTGTCTCATGAGACTTATTGATGCATCTAGGGGCAATATTGGGCCTTACCTGTCACTTACTAAGTCTAATTCATTCCTCATATGAAAAGAGTGAAACATAACATAAGAATTAATATTAAAGCTAGCATACAAAATATTAATACTTTAACCATAAACCATGAATGTTATAAAAATAGCTCATCCATGGTCAAACATATCATAAAAACATCAAAAAATTTGGAATATTTTATCATAATAAATCAACCTCAATCAATCATAAAATATAACAAAGGATGTAGACATAGATGAAAAGAATATAATAAATTCATTAAACATCTTTGAGAAAAATTTCTATTTTTTACTTTGAAATTATTTAAAAGCCACCAAATTATAAGAGAAAAAATTTATTATGAAAATAAAATTTTAAGTTTGAAAGGTAAGATTCACAATGTTAAGGAATAATAACAGTGGAAAGTATCCCCTCGCACTGCATAAGTTTAAAAAACATTATTTCATTAATTTTTCTAAAAGGTTATAAAGTATATTGTTTGGAAAATGATAAAAACATTCCTCTCATAAAATTTTAAAAAATAAGTTAAACATGGGTAGAAATTTGTTTAAAAAAACTTCAATAATATTTCGAAATAAGTTTTATGAAACATGTATATGGATGAAAATGTTTTCCCAGTAAATACTTATGTAGAAACAACCTCATATTAAAATGAGATTGTTAAATTAACCCTTACCTTGTACTTTATTTTAGTTTAGGTTATGTTAACCTCCTTTAAAATGGTTAAATAATGTTATTAAATTATACAATAACTATATTCATATTTATGATATCATTTAAGTTACTATTATATAATATTGTTAACAGTATTTTAATATTACCATTACTTGTGGTGTTAACTACATAATTTTCCTATTCCTTTTTTAGCATGGAAGTCATGTTTTTTATGAATATGATTTATTTTATTCTTCTATAGAATGAAATTAATTTAATGATTATTATATTTACTCATTATACAAATTTTATAATCATTAATTAATGGTTAACATGGAGAATAAATCTCATCGTGTCATGGATACAGTAGTTTGTACATACGCACGAGCGGTGGTATCATTCCCTTGATGGTCAAATGACCTAGAATTGAATGGTATAATAATTATAAAAAATAATTTTCATGCTATATTAATTATTTATATCCATTGTACTAATTCGTATACCCATCCAAATAAATTATATTTAAATAAGAAATTACACCGTGATATGGAGAAGGTAAGTCGTACGTACGCAGGGATAGTGACATTGTCATTCGTATGATCGATAAAATGAGGAATACGGTTTTCCCATGATTACTATAAAATCTCATAATATGGATGTTATTTTCTTTATTAATTTGGTATGAAAACATAATATAAAGAGGAACTATAAGAAGAAAAAACATTGAAAGATACGATAAAACAATTACATCTTATTCGGGTATCTTCTTTTGGTTTTCACCAAATGACTCTTTAGAATGGTTTTCTTCCAAATGTATAGCCTCTAAGATATAGTGATGAATTTGGGAGAGGAAATTTTTAGGGGTTGGCTGAGTAAAAGGGATTTTGAGGTTTGAATTAAAGATAAGGAGAAGTGACCCATTATAAGAGAGGTGAGGGCCACTTTTTGAAGATCTTAAAGTATTAATTTATTATAAATTGATTTTTGTTTTCAAATAGCTCCAAATTTATTTTTTAGATAATAATTTTAGGATGGGTCTAAATCCTCTAAGAAAAATTATTTTTAGAAATGTTTAGTTCACAAAAGTAACCTTATCTTTTGTCTTTAACCCTTTGTTAAACAGTTTAATTGCTACTGTGTCTTATTTTATTTTTAAACTATAGGGTTAATATTGTTACAATAAAATACCAAAAAACCCCCAAATTTAATAATTAATTAAATATTTAACACTATTTTAGTTATTTGGATGAACCTGTATTTTTTATTGGTTTTATAGAATTTAATAAAATATTATTTATTTTAATGTTTCATTTATATCAATTTTGATACTATCCAATAATTCCATTTTAAAAATTTGAAACCAATATAATAACTTCAAAATAATACATAAAAAAATTCAGAAAAATGTATAATTTATTTATAAAATTATTTTACGTCATTAATTAAGAAAGTTATATTTATTTTAATATTTTTAATATCATTTAATTGATATATCTATTATTAAAATAATTTCTCTATCGATATTGGGTCATCATTAATGGTAATTATTTAATATATAAAAATTATAAATAAATTTCTATATTTTATGTAATTATATTATATTTATATGCTATATTTATAATCTATTTTATCTCCTATATATATCTATATTAAAATTATTATGTTTTTAAGAAATGAGAGAGTAACATTTTCCCACATTCATTAATTATAATAATATTCATGTCATATTCAGGGAAAAGTTTCCATTAAATTATTCAATTTCACAATATATATTATAAGTGTCTAATTTAGTCATCCTATTTAATTTTTAATAGGTGTTAGAGAAATTTTATAATATTATTTTTAACAATAATTACCTAATTTACCCTTAATAGCGGTAATAAACAAAGTACTAAAGTTACTATTTATAACATCCAAAAAAATAAAATTAAACTATTAAAATAAATTAGACCCATGGATTCCATATATGGAATCCATTTTTAAAAATTAAAAATATATATATTTTACTAATTAATTTAAAATTAATTTCTGTTGACAAAATGAGAAAATAGGGTTTTCAAAAGGAAAAGCCACCAAAAGAATGACATGTGTTTATATATAATTTTAATGTGAAAATAATTAAAATTAACTAAATTATCTTAAATTATGAAAACTTAATATAATTATACATTAAAACAAAATAAAAATACAATCTAACAATATAAATAAATTAGATGAAAAAGTAGTTTTTCAAGATATTTCATTATTTATTAAAATATTAAAGTTTTCATAAAAACACCAAACATTTATCCAAAATATATTTTTAGGTCCATATTATAAATAAGAAGTTTATTTTATCATATTAAATATATAAAAGTGTCAAGAATTTTATTTAAAAAGTGTTCCCTATTGAAAGGCAGCAAAAATGCATTTTTTGAAAAATGCTTCTTTTATTCAAAAAATCGAATTTTTTCTTACATAATATCTAAGAAACTGAAAATATGAATATTAAAATTATATGGAATATATGAAATTCAAAATTTTTAAAATTAAATTCATAACTTCATTTGAAACGGCTAGTCACGGTGAGCTCGAACTCAGTATTGCGTGCATCGCAAGCTATATAATTATTTAAAAAGAAGTATATTATGTTTAACATAAAGTTATAATGGTGTTTGAAAAACACAGCCTCCTGTGTAATTCAATCCAACTCATTATTGTGTGTATCATAAACTTATCATAGTTTTCCATACAATATGAGATATCAAATAAATTTAATATATTTTTGATGTGACATACTATAAAATCCTGGGGTGTTACATTCTCCACTCCTTCAATTATTTATGTCCTCCCAATTCGAACTCTGGATCGAAAACTTGGGTTTTTAATTTTCAAAATAACTTTGTCGAAATAAAACATCGAAAAATATATTAATGATACAAATACATTAAAATAAATAAATGTAATTATGATGGTAACCATAAATAACACATATAGGGTTCCATATTGGAAAACATGGACATGGAATATAAACATAACCACCAAGTTCTGAGGGAGAGTAATAGAGAACATGGCCAGAATAAAGTTAACAACCAGAAATATGTAATTTCTCAATGATCTAAAGAACCATTTGATTCATTTTAAAAGAAGGTAAAAGTATACAGTTTTTGGGTTTAAAATCTTTTCCCTATATTTGAAATATTATTTTACTCTTCAGATAGGAACTTAACTGATTTCCTTCCATGTCATAAGAAAATTTGCATCCTTTTGTTGTGCATATATCTACATTTAGTTCATTTATTACACCTATAAGTGAATGTTTAAAATGAATTTTTCAATTTTGAATCACATTTGATTAATCATAAGTTCTGAAAGTATTTCCTTCATCCTATATATGTTTATTGAAACCAAAAGGTTTAGCCTAAAGTATCCAATAAATAATTATTTAAACTAAAACAATAATATCTATTATTAAACTTACTTCATTCCAACCTTAAGATTTATCCAAAATATGTCAATCCAAATTAATAGTCCAAATATTTCATATGTTTCCAAAATCAATCATTACATCATATTCCTCAAACAATATTTTGTCGCTCTTATTAACATGTACAAAATATTGGATCACATTAAAAAACTTATTTAAATGTTCATTTCTTAAAATCCTTATAGAAGAAGTATTGGAGTACAATCCTTATATATCTCATTATTCTTATAACCATAGTATGATACAAAAAATTTGTATCAAATTCACAAATAAATTAATTATTCCCCATATATTTTAGTAACAACAAAAGCTTGACCAAGAACCATTTTCGTTTTTTGAGCTATATTTTCTTGACAGTTGGGATATTCATTTTCATAGTTACCCATTTCATTACAGTTTAAACATTTAACATTTTAGATTCTTTTCTTATCCTTATAATCCTAAAAATGGTTTCCTTTCTCTCTAAACATTTATAAAACTCCCTTTTCTTTTAGGAAAGTACCGGGTGATTATTTCAAAAATTAAATGTGGGAGAATACTTCATTCCCTTCATACCTTTATCTAATTGTTTTCCATTTTTCATTTGATTCTCATGATTCCCTCTGAATAAATAATACTTAATGTACTCTTTTTACATCCCATTATCACATGATACTATATGCTCAAATGATGATAATTTTTTAAAGACTAATTCAATTCGAAATATTGGCTTACGACCATGAACAATATGATTCTTCTTACTCCATGGATCACTTGCATCGGTGAGTCTCACATTACTTCCACTATTCATCATTCCAATGATGACATACACTAGGATAGATCATATATTAATGAATAATCCATGAAAAAATAAAATAATTAATATAAATTGTAAACATTATGTTTATCAAGTTTCATAATCATAAAGGTGGGTTGTTTGGGAACATATTTATAACTAAATCATTCATAATGGTTTGTAAAGAAATTTTGAATTATTCTAATATTATCCCCCATGAGTGTAAAACTAGGTGTATGCTAAATACCATTTATATGTACTAGGTTGTTCTGAGTCATGCCTGAAGCACATTGTCAGAGTTATTACTCCTAGTTACACATGTTCCATAACCACATCCACTTTTAATATCTAAATAGGGATGTATTTCTATTAATACCCCCATATAATCCACCTTATGGAAAATATAATACTCTTTTCTATAATTATCCTCAATTTCTATCTTATTATTCTGTTCCCTAATCTATTTTTTTTAAATCTAATTTTCAATGTTGTTACTAAAATTTCTCTCAAAACAACTGTAACTCTAAAAACCTAGAATCCTAAAGTCGGTTCCTTACTTTATTACATTGGCATAGATAAAATATTAGAATCTTTAAGGACAAATCAGTTTAGAAATTTTGGAAACCCTAATACATACTTGAATATAACATTAAATTTTAAAAGATAAAGTATAACATAGAAAATATTTTTAGAACACTATTATTCCCTTAACTTAATAATATACATCAATCATAATACTCATCTTGGAATATAAGGGAAAAAAAGACATAACAAATGATGGAGATGAGATTCCCAGTAAAGGTAATCATACAATAGAATCTGTTAAGAATAATATAAATAAAAATTAAAAAAAGTGTATAATTAAAAAAACTCAACATAATCTTGAGCATAATATGGAAAGGATAAATAATACCATATAAAATAGACACACGAACCAGAAAACATAACCATGGATATTCTACCAGCGAATAATCACATGGAATATCAGTAAGTGATCTCATAATGAGGGAATTCATAATGTTAAAAATATTCACTATCATGATATACCCTCAAGGTAGATACAATAAGTATCTTTCCTCATGCCAATTTACATTTTTGAGTTGAAACGTGTTTGATTTGTGTCAAGATCTATCCTCCTGAAAATTTAAAACATCTTAGAAACAAGTGTGAGGGTTTTTCACCAACTGATTTCACTACATGAGACCTACCGATGCATCGAGGGGCTATATTGGGCCCCTCCCATCACTTACTACTTCTAATGGATTCCAAATATGAAAACATAAACAACATAAACAATCATATCGAAAAACTGGCATATGAAATGTGAATACTTGAACCATAAACCATGAATGGTATCAAAATAATACATCTATAACAAAACTAATCATAAAACCATTAATAAAATAATTTATATTTTATCATAAGATATCAACCACAATCCAGAAAAAAAAATCAACAAAGGATATTGACATAGATAAAAAAAGCTAATAAAATCATTTGAAATAACATCAGAAAAATACCCTTTTTCATTGAAATAATTTATTTAAAAGATGAAATGTTTTGAAAGAAAACATTTTATTTAAAAATAAATTTTTAAAATTGTAAATGAATATTCAAAAAATTAGGGAGTTATGTTGGTGGTGAATTCCTCTCATGTTGTATAAGTTAAAACTAAACATTCTTTCTATATTTTTTGTCAAAAAATTCATAAAGTACCTTATTTAGAAAATGAAAAATATATTCCTTTCAAACCATATTATAAAAATTAAAACATATTTAAAAGACATAAAACATTCATATTATGATAGTAAAAATAAATTTTAAAACAATTATAAGAAACATGGACATGGATGAAATATATTCCCTAACAAATACTTAAAAATAAACAATCACAAATAATAATGAGATTGTGAAATTAACCCTTAAATTAGGTCTGATTCCCTATCTACCGGTATGAAAATCCTATATAGTGGTTTTAAAAATATTATTAACTTATACCATAATCATAATAATATTTATGATATCATATATTATCCTTTTAAATTTTTTTAAAAATATTTCATTATTACCATTGTTATGGGTGTTAATAGCTTCATTTTCTTATATATTTTTTCCATGAATATATTGTTTATTATGCATATGATATATTTTATTCAAATAAATATTGATATTATGTTAATACTTATTATATTCACCAATAATATATATTTATTATAATCATTCTTGAATGGTTAACACAAATAATTAATCTAATCATGTTGTGGAGACGGTATGCCGTACATACGCATGAGCGAAAGTATCATTCCCTTAATGGTAAAGTGGTAATGAATTTGATGGTATAATTAATTATAAATAATAAATATCATATCATATTTATTATTTATATCTGTTATATTCGTCAATATTTCCATCCAAATAAAGTAGGTATGAAAAAAAATTACACCACGATGTAGAGATAGTAAGTCGTACCTATGCACACATGATGATATTTTTTTTCATAGGATGGATAAAAGAAGTAATAAGGTTGTCCCATGATAATAAAAACTTTTAAAAATATAGATGATAATACAGATATTATTTTAGTATATAAAAATAGAGTAACATGATGTAAAAGAAGAAAATAACTTGAATGAGTTGGTGAAACCATTACCTCTTCTTCAATGAACTACCTTTGGATCTCCTCTTAGTGAAACTAGGGTTAGTATTTTTAGAATACTAGGACCTCTATAAATTATCTGATAATTTTGGGAGGATAAATGGGTTGGGTTTGATCGATCTATAAGGCTCATAGTGGTGTGAGGAAGTGAGGGAGGATGTGTCTTTTTATAAGAGAGGTGAGGGGCACTTTTGGAATCCTATAAAACAGTAAATTAATATAAATTAATTTTAAACTAAAAATGTACCCAAAGTGATTTATCTAAAATATAAGTTAATTATGAGTCTAAATCCTCATAATAAATACTTTTAGACATGTTTATGTCACAATATTACCATTTTATTTTGGCTTTAACCCTCAGTTAAACCATTTAACTCTTATTGTCACAACTTGCTTTATTTACAATTGAGGGTTAAGATAATTACTTAAAATTATGAATAATTAAAAAATAGATCATTGATGAAATATTTAACCATATTATTTTCAGTTGGACTAATTTAAATTTTTTATTAATATTATATCATTTTATAAAATATTATTTATTTTAATGTATCATTTTTCTCAATTTGATACTATTTAGTATATGTCTTTTTAAAAACATCATAACAACCTGATAAAACCAATGAATAACTTATAATATATAACTATCATTTCTTAGATATATATATAATTCATTTCTATCAACAATTATGTAAAATTATCTATATTTTAATATTTTTGATATCATTTATTTGATATATCAATTGATTAAAATATTACTGCATCAATATGACGAAATCCATTAATTAAATTATTTATTATCTAAATATTTAAAATAAATTATCCTTACAAAGATAACTTTTTTACGATTAAATTTAATATTTATAGTTGAATTTAGTTTTTCAATAACCATATATTAAAAATGATTTAGTTATTAAAAATATGAGTATATCATTTTTAACTTATCTTAAATAAAATATAATAAATGTCATATTCTTACCCAAGTGGCATAAAAAGGTAATAATTTTTTCTTGAGTCTAGTTATTTTTAATAACCACTTATCCAATTCAAATTAGGACAATTTTTAGGGTATGTTTATAATATTATAAAATTATTTTTACCTTTAATTGATTGATTTACCATTAACCATGGTAAATAAATAATTACTAAAGTTATTGTTCCAAATGTCCAAAAATTTATTTTAATCCTATTATAATCTAAATATCGTATTGATTAAAACTTTTTATGTCCATTTTTTCAAATTCAATACACATAAGTGGATAAATTAAGTTTAATAGTAATCCTGCAGAAGTGGTGAGAAGGTGGGTAAAAGGAATCTTTCTGAAGTCCAATACGTTTTTATACAAAATTTAGATATAAAAATGATTCACATAACCTACATTATATTAATAAATGTATTATTGATATATTTTGACTATAAAAATAAATTTAAAATATAATAAACATTTAGTTTTTAAAGATAATGTTGTATTTTTCATTATTTATCAAAATATGTAACATATTATAAAAATAAAATAAAAAACACCCTACGATAATTTTGATATTAAAAATTAAAAAATGAAGTAAACTTTTAAAATTAAAATTTATAAAATTACAAAAAAATCGTTTTAAAAAGTTTCACCCTTAAAAGGTCGTAAATCACTTTTATAAAAATATAGGTTTTTATGTGTAATATTGTGTGTTTTCTTATCTTGTGCCTATGAAATATAGTAGATGAATATAAATAATATTTGATTAAATATATAGAAAATATATTTCATTAATATAATTTTCAAATATTATTTAATTTTATTTATTAGGGTAAAATAAAATAATTTCTTTATAAAAACATTTCATATATATTTAGTTGGTTCCTATATTCATTTCTAATTAATATAAAACAAATGGATTCAACCATATATTTTTATAAGTTAGTTAATAATATTCATAACCACCAACTTAATTGTGAGATTATAAATAATAATAATATTTTAATAATTTATTTGTTTTTTGTTAAACTCATCATTGTGTGTAACGCAATCCAACTCATTGTTGTTTGTAGCATAAACATATCATGGTATTGCATACAACATAATCTATCAATGAAATTGAATTTATTTAAGACAAGATATACTATAAAATACTAGGGTGTCACATTCTACCCTCCTTCAATAAATTGCATCCCCACAATTTGAAATTGGGAACAAGAACAAGAGTTTTCACTTTTCGAAATATCTTTGTTTAAATAACACTTTATAAAAAGGAATAATATGGAATCCAATATAAAATAAAGAATTGGAATTATGAAAGTCACTAAAGATAACACATACTATGGTTTCATATAGGTAATGATGGACATAGAGGATAAATATGACCATTATGTTCTGATGGAGAGTGATAGAGAACATGGTTAGAATAAATTAAACAATCACAAAGCTATAATTTTGCGATGATCTAAGGGACCATTTGATTCCTCAAGAAATAAGGTACTATGATAAAATGTTTGTTTTCAATATATTTTACACTAAGTAGAGGAATTATTTTTCTCTTAATATAAGCAATAAATGTTGTCCTTATCACAACCATAATATCTTCCTTTCGTGTGTCCTTTGATCTATTTTCAATTCATCCCTTACAACTAGAAATGAATTTTCAAAATTCATTTTTGACACCAGAAGCACTTTTGATGCATCATGATGTCTAAAATAATGTACTTCATCCTCTAAATAATTTATGAAACCAAAACTTTTAGCCTAAAGTATCAAATAAATAATACATTAAACTCAAACAATATTATAAAATGTTCAAATTAATCCATTCTAACCTTTACACATATCTAAAATATTTCTATCCAAATTAACAATCTAAAAAGGTCATTAAATTTGAAAAATCAATTGGAATATCACATTACCCCAAAAAACATAATTTATCTTTTATTTACACATAAAAAATATTTTATCACCTTATAAAACCTTAATGAAAATGTTCAAGCCTCTAAATCCTTAAATAATAAGTACTATAGTACAATCCTTATATATCTCAAGATTCATATAACCAGAATATAATAACATAAAACTTGAATCCAAAACACAAATAAATTAATTATTCCACTTCTACTATAGTAACAACATTTTCTTGACCTTGATCCATTTTCTTTTTTTGAGCTATATTTCTTTGATTCTTAGGAAATTAATTTTCATAGTTCTTCATTTCATTACAGTTGAAACATTGAACATTAGAGATTTTTATCTTATCCTTATAATACCAAGAATGGCGGCGTGTCTCTCCACGCCTATAGAAAACTTCCATTCATTCTAATCAAGTAGAATTATTATTATTTCAAAAATTACATGTGGGAAAATACTTTTTCTCCTGCTTCCCTTTATCTACTTTTTTCCCATTTTCATCTTTTTCTCATTCCTCACTTCAAAGATAGAATACTTCGAGTAATTTTTACATGTCACATTATCACATGATACTCTATCCTCATATGGTGATAATTATTTTGAGACTATTTCCCTTTGAAATATTTTCTTAATTCCATGAATCATATGATTCTTATTACTCTTTGGATCACTTTTATTTGTGTGGTTCACATTCCTTCTACTAGGCACCATTTTTAAATAATGAAAACACTATGTTAGATCATATCATAATATATAATCCTATATGTAATAAAATATTTTTTATAAATTGTAAAATTTATTTGTGTCTAGTCTCGTAATCATAAACGTGGTTTCTTTGACAACATATCTAATTCTAAATAATTCATAATGTTTTGTAAAGAAATTTTGAATTATTTTAAGCATATCCCCCATGAGTGTCAAACCAGTTATGCAGTAAGAATATTTTTCATGTACAAGGTTACATCGAGTTAGGCTCAATAGACCTTATTAGAGTTTTTATTCCTAGGTATATCTATTGTAACATCTAGAGTTTAAAAAAATAAAGATTGTGTTCGATAGTGTACATGAAACGCCACATAAAGTTTAAATGAACCAATAAATAATATTATTTAAATGTTTCTCTTATAACATATATGTTAGAATTGAGGGAATGAATAGTAATATTTGAATTATAAAAATATGGTTTACAATTTTTTATATAATGATTCATTGCTTATAAAATTAATTAGAAATAAAAAATAAAAGTCAATTGAATAGAAAGGATGTGTTTTGTGAAAAATTATTTAAATGTGAAGAATTATGTTTATAAATTAATAAAATCAGTGTCTTATGATTATATTAATTAAATATAGAACAAATATATTTAATTTAATTTTTTAAAATTCATGTTCTGTATTTTGTAATGCTAAGATAAGAAGAAATCCAATTTTAAGAATAAAATTAGTATTTCTCTAAAAATATTTTTTACCGCTTTTTGATGGAGAAACCATTTTAAATCTAGTTATTGACACCTTTATATGTTATATTTGATAAAAATAAACTACCTATTTGTAAGAGAGACAAGATAATTTAGTTTGGATAAATGTTTAGTATTTTCTGATAAATTTCATGTTTTAAAGAATAGTGAAAAGTAATGGATTTTATTGCAAAACTATATTTTAATCTAATTTATTTTAATTATTATATTATAATTTTACATGGTTTTATGGTATAATTAGAGTAATTATTTATCATTTATATAATTTTGGTCATGGGAATCAATTTCACAGTGAAATTGGATATAAAAACTATGTGATCTTATGAATGTTTTACTTAATAACATGATTTATTATTCCATCAAATGGATTAATTTTTTACTAATTTATACAAATTATGTTTTTTGAATTTGGATAATGGGATTAATTATTTATAATCATAAGTTTTAAATTATTTAACTAGGACCTTTTTATTTTTGGTCATTATGAATAGTATCTTAAGTAGTTATTTTTATTACCACTATTGAAGGTAATTCATGTAATTAAAGGTAAATATAATATTATAATAGTATAAAACTATCCAAAAGCTTTTCCTAATTTAATTGTATGAGTGTGTTCTGAGCATGATTATCCTTGGGTCAATTTTAGGACCACTTGGATCCACTCAGTTGACATTAACGCATTTATAATATTATATTCAATGAAAATTCATTTTTTGTTACACTTTTATTATTAAAAATTATTGTATTTTAATATAGAGTAATACTTAATATATCTTAAACTATAATAAGTCTTTATAAAACTTAAATTATTACCTATATCATGGAAATCTGGTTATAATTTTTAGGAATTAAATAATTAAATTTAATTGTGAGACAAAGATGATGTAGTAGTAGATTTATTAAATAAAGAATAAAATAAATGATATTAATAATATTAATAAAATATAAATTTAAATATTTCATGTCATCCATGAATTTTATGGATGACTATGACATTTTCTAATTATTTTTTTAAATGAATTAAGTTGTTATGATTTTTTAAAATGTCATGTGATGAATTGTGTCAAATTGATATAATTCAGAACATAAAATATAAAATATTTAGTTAAATGGAATAAAATTTCTAAAAATATATGATTCAAAAGTAAAATAAGTATATATAACTCTACAAATTTCATTAATGAATCAATTACTTGTTTTTTGGCATGATTCGGTAATAAATTTAACTCTCAAAGTGTAAATTACTTAATAAAACTATAATAATTTAATGGGGTTAAAATTGATAAGGATTAAAAAATAATAAAAACATGTTTAATATTAATTAGATGATGGTTAATCTTCCCAAAATCATCCTATATAATAAATAAACTAGTTTGGGACTATTTGGAATCAATATTGAATTTATATTAATTTAATACTTTTAATAATTCCAAGAGTGACCCTCCCCCTCTCCTGTAAAATGGAACCCATTACTCTCTATTACATAAACTAACAAAACCATTTTTTTCATTCATAATCTACCCAAAACCCTTCCTATAATCAATCCCCACAATATTCAGGCCTTATTTTATGTACAACATCCTCCTTAGAGGTGTTAAGTTGTTAAGAAGTGTGATCATCCGAAAGAAAGGCAATATTTTTATTTAAGTGTTTATATTTTATTTCTTCTTCCACTTCCTTTAAATAGACCTAAAAAATTATGAGATAATAAATACAGTATCCTCAGTATACTAATTTTTTAATCTGTCAATATCATCACCCAAATTGATATCCAATTTCATCAAATGGTAAATGAACATTTCTTGTGTGTGTTTGGAGGACTACCACCTGGTGAACCGATATAGTTCATTTTTCATTAATGTCTCTAAAGACCGGTCATAATGATGGAAATAACGTTTTTATAGAATTTTCATAAATTATATATCATTATAACAGAATAATTTATCAAATATTTTCCCACATTCCATGTACATAAAAATGATAACCCCATTAAAGGGTACTTGTGAACTAACAACTTCATGATCAGATGTGATTCTTTTTTAATCACCACATCACATGGATAATATATATAATTATATTTTAATAATTAATATGATATTAATTATTTTATGATCATTCTAGAGAGATCAAATAATACTTAACTTATTTTCATAATGTTAAATGAAAAATAGAAATGTTACTCATGCATATGTGCGACCTACCATCTCAATAATTATAAGGTTGTTAATTTTTCATACCATAAATAAATGGTTAAATTTAAAAAGTATAATTTATGTATAAAAGTGGTTATTATTTCATTAATTTTATTTAGGAGATTATGGAATTATAAAAAATAGATTATTGACATCAAGCCAAGTTCATTATCTACTCAAGTATCGAATATCGACATAATGTCCGATAAGAACTTTAATAATAATATAATTTATATAATTTGTTAATAAGTGATATAAAAGGAATAATAAACTTGTAAAGGTTTTAAAGTAAGTAATAATTAACCTAATCTTATTATTCAGGAATAAAAATATTTTATATGATGATTCAAACTCACGGAAAGGGATTTCATCTCAATCTTTTTTTAATTAAGACATTTCTTGATGACATGCACCTTTATTTTTTTATAACCTATATATATCCTCTTTGACTTTATGTATCCAAATTTTATCTATAATAGTGTTATTTAATTTTTTTGAAAATTTCCTACTTTCATGTGGTATATAATATAAATGTTCACAAAGTAGTATGGACTCTTTAACTAAAACATTATTTTAACTATTTTAAATATTTATTCTTCAAATTCATTCTCATTCATGTCCATGTTTTCAAAATGGATTTATGTATTTATTTATATAGACATTAATTTTTTAAAATTTTATTTATTTAATTTGTTTTAAAAGTTTAAAATTGGTATGAAACACTTTGATTAAAAAATATCTTTTATAAATACTTTAAATTGGTTTTTAAAAATGGATTGGTTATCTTATTAATGAAAATGAAATTTTATGAGTGACATATTGAAAATTGAAAGATTTTTTTGTTAGTACATGAACATTTAATGGGTGAGCTCAATATAGCTTTAATAAAGGTATGTTCCCCATTATACCTCATGGGTGAGCCCAATATAGCTTATATGAAGAGTTGAGCCCCATTATGGCTCATGAAAGACATGTGAGCCTTATATATCTTATACAAAGGGTGATCCCTATTATATATCTTCAATTCATTGGGTATTCCGAAGATGGAATTTTACCATATTATTATTCCATTTGTAAGGGTGAATTTAAGGGGGATATGTTAATTATGTCCCAAAGAACATATTTGATTTTTATATGATTTCTAATGAGTTTTTTAGAAAATATTTTTAATAGGTTTTAATGTTTTTACTGGACTAACATTTTACTTTCCTTATGTCCTTTACTAAGATTTTGTGCTCATCCCAAGATTAAAATAAAATCATTGGTCTTAAGAGTGTTAAGGAAAAAAGAAGATTCGATGAAGTAGTTTTGAATATGTGTGTTGAAAAGAAATCATGTTTTATTATAAATGGATTTCCTTTGGTGAAAACTGGATACTAAGTATAAGTGTCCGCTTGTAATGTATGAGTTTACTACGTAAGAGTTTTTTTCCTAATTTTATAAAAATATAAACTGAACATATCAGATAATGTTTATTTTAGTTAAAAAATAGCAGGATAAGTTAGGTTTAAGGGTAGTTACTTATATCTATGCTAGAACCATGTACACTTACATTATCCTGACATGGTTTTATTTCTATGAATACCCACGTAATGTATACCTTGTGAAAAATATAGGGCATTATTATATATTTATCCTCAAATTCAATATTAGGGATATGTTACATAATATGTGTTTTCTAAATCAGACATCCAAGGTTGTTTCCAAAATTCATCTTATACCAACTATAATGCTCGACCCAAGAAGCTTGGTCTTAGTGCCTTAGTTTATTAAACTGGTAGAGTTACAAGATTTGAATCCCGAAGGACTGATTAGATTAGAATTTTGGGAAATGAGATTATATACATGAACCATACCTTATATTTTGAAACATAAATTATAACTTTGAAAATATTTGTTGAATTCCATTATGCTAATAGATTAACCCTTCATAAGAGTCATACTACTCATCTTATCATTCTAGAAAAAATAAAACCTAAGAAGGGGGTGAGCTTATATGCTTGGTAAGGGTAAGCATACATAACAAGCAATGAAGAATAATAATATTAAACATTATCATAAATTGAATAAATAAAACACAATTCATTAAAACATAATCTTGAGTATAATATGGAAATAATACATAATACCATATATAATAGTCACATGAGGAAGAAAATATATCCATGGATTTTCTACTAGTCAAATAATTACATAGAATATAAATTACCATTATCATAATGAGGTAATGAATAATGTTTGATATCATCAATATCAATATGTATCCTCAATATAACTACTATCAAGATCTATCCTCATGAGATTTTATGTCTGTGTGAAGAAATAGGTCCGATTTGTGTACAGATCTGTCATCCTGAAAATTTAAAACTATTTGGAATCAAACTAGAAGGGGTTTTCACCAACTTATTTCATCTCATAAGACCTACCTATTCATAGAGGGGAAATATAGGTCAATTCACATCACATAATAATTCCAATGCTTTCCTCATAAGAAAACATAAACAACATAATCATTCATATTTGAAAAATAGCATATAAAATGTGGATACATTAACCATAAACCATAAATGGTATTAAAATAGCACATCCATGGTCAAAATAACCATACAACCTTAAAAAAAATAAGTTATATTGTAAAATAATTGATCAAACTCTATAAAAAATAAAATTAAAAAATATTGTTTTGACATAGATTAGAATACTCTGATAGAATCGTTTGTAATAACTTGAGAAAAATACCCTTTTTCTTTAAAATAATTTAGTTAATAGAGTAACATTTATAAAATAAAAAAATTTATTTATAAATAAAATTTAAAAAATTTAACGTAATCATCAAAACAAAAAGGCTTCATGATGGTGTTAATATATTCTCATGTCATATAAGTTAAAAATAAACATTCTTTCCATATTTTTGTCGAAACAGTTTTAAAGTATATCATTCGGAAAATGAAAAATATATTCCTTTCAAACCATTTTATAAAAATTTAAACAAAGGTAAAATAAATAGAAAATTCATATGACAATATAAAAAATAATTTTCAAAAAAAACATTATATGAAACATGTACATGGAAGAAAAATATTCCCTAGTAAATACTTATGTATAAACAATCTTGAATAAAAATGAGATTGTGAAATTAACCTTTACCTTAGGTTTTATTCCTTATATACATGTTAGAATCACCTTTATAGTGGTTTTAAACATATTTTTAACTTATAATATAATGATAATAATATTTATGATTTCATATATGATCCTCTTATATAATTTTGTTAACAGTATTTCATTATTACCACTGTTTCGGCTGTTAACTACTTCTGTTTCTTATACTTGTTCTATCAGGTAAGTCAAATTTATTAGGCATAAAATATATTTTATTCATATAAATAATTATATTATGTTAATATATATTACATTAACTCATAATATTTATTATTTATAATCAATATTGAATGGTTAACATGGAGAATGAATCTCATGGCGTAATAGAGACGGTATGTCGTACGCACGCACGAGTGACAATATCATTCCCTTAATGGTAAAGTGGAAGATAATTGGATGGAATATTAATTATAAAGAATTAATATCATGAAATATTAATTATTTTTATATATTATATTAATCCTTATATCTATCCAAATAAAGTTCTGAATGAAAATCAAATTACACCACAGCCTGGAGAGGTAAGTTGTACGTGCGCACACATGGTGTTATTGTTTTTCATAGAATCGATAAAATGAGGAATATGTTTGTCTCGTAATAATAATAACATATTATAATATATAGTATACTATATTTATTACTTTAGTATGGAACAACATAGAAAGTGGGAGTAAAAGAAGAAGAGAACTTGAATGAGTTAGTAAAATAATTATCTCTTCTTCAATGGACTTCCTTTGGATCTCCTCTTGGAGACACTAGGGTTGGTCTATTTAGAAGACAAGGAACCTAATAACAAAGATAATAATTTCTGGAGGTGAAATATGTAGTTATTGGTCTTGTTAGATCGTTCATAGTGGTGTAAAGAAGTGAGTAAGTAGGTGTTTTTATAATAAAGGTGAGGGGCACTTTTTGGAATCCTTTAAAATATTAAATAAATATTAATTAATTTTATACAACAAATGTCTCCAAAGAAATTTATTTATAATATAGTGTGATTATGTTCTTTAATAATCATAAAAAAAAATTTAGTGATGTTTAGGTCACATTATTAACCTTATATTTTGGATTTAACCCTTAGTTAAACCATTTAACTCTTATCATCACAACTTATCTTTTTACTCTTTAGGATTAATATAATTTCTATAAAATTACAAAGAACCCAAAAATGGACCATTGATGAAATATTTATCCTTATTATATTCATTTGGACGAATTTTATATTTTTATTAATTTTATATAATTTAATAAAATTTTATTTATTTTAATTTATCATTTTTTTAAATTTCATTCTACTCACAATTTGTATTTTTAAAAATATCATAAAATCATGATAAATTCGAAACAACACATATAATATAAAACTATCATTTATAAGTTATATTTTAAATTTTAGTTATGTCATTAATTATGTCAAATTATATTTATTTTAATATTTTTAATGTCATTTACTTTATATTTTAATTTATTGAAAAATTACTGCATCATTATTATAAAAGCCAATAATTAACTAATTTAAAAAATTAAAAATAAAAATAAATTATCATGAAGAATTTAAATTCATTATATTTCCAAATACTAATTATAGTCTAATTTATTTTTTGTATAACCCTATATTAAAAATTATTTAGTTATTAAAAATCTGAGTATGACATTTTTAACTTAACATTAAATAAAATATAATAAATTTCATGTTCTTACCCAAGTGGCATACAAAGATTATAATTTCAGTATAATACTATTTTTGGTTATTAAAAACGTCCTATATGGAATTAGGACAGGTGTTAGGGTATGTTTATAACATTATAATATGTTTTTTACATTTAATTAGCAGATTTACCCTTAACTATGGTAAATAAAAATTTACTAATGATAATATATATAATATCCAAAAAAAATAAGTTCATCATATAAAACTAAAAATTTCATACTTATTACAAACCTGTATATCAATTTTTTCGATTTCAATTCTCAAAAGTGCCTCAAATAAGTTTAACACTAATCCCATACATGTGGCGAGAAGGTGGTTAAAAAGAAACATTCCAAAGTTCAATAATATTTTATAGTTAATTTAAATTTAAAATTGATTTCAATAACCTAAATTCGATTAATAAATTTATTATTGATCTATTGATACTTTAAAAATGAATTTAAAATTAAATAATTATTTAAATGAAAATTAATTTCTTAACTATATTGCAATATTTTTCAATATTCATCATAAATTAAAACTTCTTAGATAAATAAAAAAATCCCCCTAAGATAATTTTAATATTAAAATTTCAAAAAAAGAGAATATTATGAAGAATACAATTTATTAAATTTCCTAACATAGTTTTAACATAAGAGCTCTATTAAATGGTGGTAAAACTTATTTTTTAAAAATATTGGTTTTTATGTGTAATATTAGGAATGTTCTTCTCTTATGCCTATCGAAACTATAATATGAATATCAAAATTATATTATTAAATAAAAAAACTATATATTTCATTAATATAAATCTCTAATATTAATTAATTAAATTTTTTAGGATAAAATAAAAATAATTCTTTATAAAACATTTTCCTATGTATTCAGTTGGTTACTATATTCATTTATAATTAATTTGTAACCAATTAATTCGACCATATATTTTTATAAGTTAGTGAATAATATTCATAACCACCTACTTAATGGCTAGTTTATAAATAATAATATTGTAATAATATATTTTGGTTTGGTAAAACTCATCCGTGTGTGTAGCTTAAGCCAACTCATTATTGTGTGTAGCATAAACTTACCACAGTGTTCCGTACAACATGAGCTATAAATGAAATTGAATTTATTTAATAAGGGACATACTATAAAATATGGGGGTGTTAAATTTTCTAATACAACAATAAATTGTGTCCTCTCTATTTGAACTTGGTCTAAAAATTAGGGTTTTGACTTTTCAAAATATCTATGTTGAAATCCAAAGATATTTAACAATCACAAAGAAATACTTTTGCGATGATCTGAGGTAGAATTTCATTCATTGGAAAAGTATTAATGACACATCCAATTTGAAAATAAATGGAAGTATGAAGGTCATAGATATAACACACACTGGGGTTCCAAAAAGGAAAACATGGGCATGGAAGAGAAATATAACCATATGTTTAGATGGAGAGTGATAGAGAACATGGTCTAAAGATATTTAACAATAAAAAAGTTATACTTTTGTGATGGTTTGAGAGAGCATTTGATTTATAGGAAAATAATGCACATGGTTTCTTTATTTAGTTTCAAGATCGTTTCCCTAGATTTGAAGAATTATTTTTCTATTCAGACAAGAACATAATTGATTTGTTTCCATGTCATAAGCATAATCGCATCCATTGGTTACACATCTATCTATTTTTAATCCATACCTTACACCTGGACATAAATGTTCAAATTAAATTCTTCACACCTAAAGAACATTTAATAAATAATGAGGTCAAAAAATATTTACTTCATCCTCTAAATGTTTATTGAAACAAAAAAGGTCAGCCTAAAGTATCGAATAAATAATAATTTAAACTCAAACAAAAATATCTAATGTTAAACTTACTCTATTACAACCCTTAGACTTATCCAAAATACTTATATAAAAATGAATAGTCTGAAACATCTATAAATTTCCAAAATTAATCATAATATAATATTCCCCAAACGACATTATATATCTCTTATTGAAATATATTGATAGAAAATTAATTTTTTTTTATTAGAAAAAATCCTTTTAAAGGTGTGAGGGGGAACCCATAATGATGTCAATGATACAAAGACATAAATTGTGAACCAATAGTCAAAGATCCATAAATAACCAGATCAAGAAAAAAAATTAAAGGATCCTCTCGAGTATAAAAATGTTAAATCCAGCTTCCACCATCCCATCACTACTTGGAAAGTTGTCCAATCCAGATATACATGGGCCTGGAACCGATGAAAACATTTATACCCTATAACATTCAAATCCTGATAATGTTAAAGGTCTGGTCAAAGCATCCTAGAATGAACCTCATCTAGAGAAGACCCTTGAAAAAGGTTTGGTTTCATAAATCCCTGAACATGGGCCATATTTCACAACATCACATATTGCATAACCACCATGAGAATCATTTGCGAAGAAAAAAATAAACATTGAAAAAACTATCAATGACATAGTCTTCAACTTGGATATTGGAACTACCACCAGAAGAAAACCTCATTGCGATGAGCCCACGAGGATCTCATTGAAACCAAAACAAAAAAAAGAACATAAAGAGACCAGATTCTCTAAGATGTGAAATTTAATCCAACACCTCCAAGGGATGGTAGGCCCAATAACCACACCAAAGGAGTATCATCGGAGAGAGGAAACCCACCAAACTAGACTAGAAGCGCCACTCTATGAATGAATCCAATCAGATCTGAACCGATGTGGAACCCGTACCAGAGGTAAAAATGAGCATACTCTCAGGAAGAAAGAGGAGCCCACGATGGATGGTAACAGAGCCACCCCATTTATGTTGATGACTAAAAGCTCTAAAAATCCCATCATTGCGATCAGAACCACTCACAAAGTCCACAAGAATCTAGTTGAAGCCTTACCTAGCCAAAGCTAGAATGTGTAAGAATAGGATCTTGATCCCATGACCTAAAAATATCGGAGCTCAACCCCATCATGGAAGAATAGGACCATGAACCCTCACTAGAAGATTAGGATCACGATAATGACGTCACGGAACTAGATCTTGACACTTTCTCCGCACTAGACCGTGACCCCAATTTCGGATGAACAGGAACAACCTTGAATCCTTCACCAAACTAGATGTGACCCCTTCACTAGATCTTAACCCCTTTACTACACTAGATTGCGACCCCTTCACAGGATCAACAGGAACATGACCTTGACACAGCGAAACCGGATCGCGAGAATAACTGGACCTCGACTCTGATGCCCTGGAAAAATTAACCACCCATCGCCTTGAAAGGACACCACCCCGCACCTTCATATCTGAGGCACCCTTCATCACAGATGTTTGACAATCCCATTGTGATGTAAATTCAAGTAATAAGGTGACTATTTCAACAATTACAGGCTGGAAAATTCTACTTTACCATCTTCCCTTTATTCAATTTTTCTATAGTTATCCTCTTATTCTCATTCTTCCCTCTGAATCCATAATACATAGATTACTCTTAGAATGTCCCATTGTCACATGATATTATTTCCTTATATGATGATAATTATTTGGAGACTATTTCCCTATGAAATATTGGTATAAGACCACGAAGGATAAGATACTTCTTACACTTCGGATCACTTGTATCAGTGAGGGTCCCAATACTTCTACTAAGAGAAACTGATAAATGGAGACAAACACTAGGATATATCATATCATAATGTATAATCCTTGAAATATAAAAATAATTTGTATAAATTGTAAAATTTATGTTTATCTAGTATCATAATCATAAATTAGGTTTCTTTGGGGACATATTTAGTTATAATTTATTCATAATGGTGTGAAAAGAAATTGTGAATTATTATAAGCATATACCCCGGGGTGTCAAACTAGGTGTGCAGTATGGCATGTTATCATGTACCAATTTATGCCAAATCAGGCCTAACACACCTTATTAGATTTGTTACACCTAGGTATGTCTATTCCAAAACCACATCCACCTGTTGTATCCAGACAAAGATGTATTTTTAAGAATACGCAAATTATCCATACCTTACTAAAAATAATGGACTTTCTCCAATAAGTATCCTCAATGTATCTATGAGGGTTATGTTCCCTAATCTATATTTTCTAAATCGAATTTCCATGGTTGTTTCTTAAATTACTATAATTCCAAATGTAATGCTCTCACCTAAGAAGCCCAAAGTTAGTGCCTTAATTTATTACATTGGAATAGATATATGTTTTTAATACTAAAGGAACAATCAGTCTATTTTTTTAGAGACCATATGACATACTTGAACCTTACATTACATATTAAAACATAAAGCATAAAATAAAAAATCATTTGATAATTCCATTATTCTCCTAACTTAACCATACATATAAGTTGTAATACTCATATTAGCATGATGGTGAAAATAAAACATAAGAAAGGGGTGATATCAGATTCTCAGTAAGGGTAAGCGTACAAAAAAATCTATTAAGAATAATAAGCATTAAAATTTAAGGAAAAGTGTATAACTAAAACACAATCCATATAAACATAATATTGAGAATAATATGGAAATAATTAATAATAATATATAAAATAATCATATGAGCAAGAAAACATAACCATTGATGTTCTACTAGTCGAATAATCACATGGAATTTCAATAAATAATATCATAATGAGTAAATGGATAAGGTCGTACAAGTGAACTATCAGTATTTATCCTCAAGATTTCTGCTGTCACGATCTATCCTCATGATAGTTTAAGTTTTTGGGTAGAAAATCTTCTGATTTTTGTCAAGATCGATCCCTTATAAAATTTAAAATAGATTGAAAATAAAAATGAAGGTTTTTTGCTAAATGATTTTGTATCATGATATCTATTGATGCATCAAGGGGATATATTAGGCCTCTCCCATCACGTATATAGTCTAATTCATTACTCATATGAAATCATAAATAACATAAAAATTCATATTGAAATAATAGCTTATGAAATGTTAATACATTAACCATAAACCACAAATGATATCAAAAAATCCCAACCATAGTTGAAATGGTCATAAAACCATCAATGGAAAAAGTTATATTTTATTATAAGAGATAAACCTCTATAAAACATGAAATTTAACAAAGGATGTGGACATAGATAAAAATAATCATAAAAATTTATTTAAAATATCTTGATAAAAATGCTCATTTTCGTTAAAATCTTTCATTTAAAAGTTGAAAATTTATTAAATAAAATACTTAATTAAATAAATAACTTTGTAAACATGTAAATTAATATTCAAAAAATCAAGGTTTCATGAGATTTTTAAAATACACTCCTTCCGTACAAGTAAAAAATAAGCATTATTTCCATATTTTTGTCGAAAATGTAATAAAGTACATCATTTGGAAAACAATAAACAGATTCCATTAGAACCTTTTTATAAAACATTAAACATGGGTAAAAGACATAAAAATTTCATAGGATAATAGTAAAAATATTTCTCAAAACAATTATAAGAACCATGGATATGAATAAAGAATATTCCCCATAATATACTTACCTATAAATAATCTCGATTAATAATGAGATTGTGAAATTAACCCTTACCTTAGGTCTAATTCCCTCCGTACATATCTAAAAATCTTGTACATTGGTTTTAAGAATATAATTAATCTATACCAGAATCATGATAATATTTATAATATCATATGGCATCCTTATATATCTTTTTTTAATAATATTTCATTATTATCGTTGTTTGGGGAATTAACTCCATTTTCTTATATTTGTTTGTTGTGTAAGTCCTATTTCTTATAAAGATGTTATAATTTACTCATATAATTAATTATATTAAGTTAATAATTATTGTATTTAGTCATAATATATATTTTTTATATTCATTCTTGAATGGTTAATATGGAGAATTAATCTTATCACATCATGGAGACATAGGTCGTATGTACGCTCGAGTGATGGTATCATCCCCTAAAGTTACTGTGATAATGAATTGGATAGTATATTGATTATAAAAAATCAATATCATGTAATATTTATGATTTATATCTATTATAAGAATCATTATATCCATCCAAATAAAGTGGTTATGAAAAAAAATTCACCACAATGTGGAAATGGTAAGCCATATGTACGCACGCATGGTGATATTTTTTTCCTATGATGGATAAAATGAGGAATACAGTTCTACCATAATAATAATAACATCTCATCGTATAAATTATAATATAGTTAATAATTTATTATGGAAATAACATTGGAAGATAATATAGATGAAGAATATAACAGGAATGAGTCGGTAAGACAATTATCTCTTCTTCGATGGACTTCCTTTTGATATCCTCTTTAGAACACTATGACTGGACTTTTTAGAAGACCATAATAGACAGAACATATCTTAGAATGTTAAGAGGAGAAATTTTTAGGGGTTGGTTGATCTATAAGTATCATATTGGTGCGAGGAAGTAAGGGATGAGGTACCTTTTATTAGAGAGGTGAGGGGTACTTTTAGATTCCATTAAAATAATAAATTAATATAGATTAACTTTTTATTAAAAATGTATTAAAAGTGAGTTATTTAGAATATATGATTATGATGGGTATTGATAATCAAAATAAATTATTTTTATATATTTTCAAGTAATATTATTAATATTATCCTTGGTATTGAACCCCTAATTAAACTTTTTAACTCTTACCATCATAACTTGTATTATTAATATTTAAGGTTAATATAATTATAATAAAATGAAAAAAGAACTCTCAATGGATAATTGATGAAATGCATAACCATATTATAGTTTTTTTTCTTAATTTTATATTTTTACTAATTTTATATCATTTAGTAAAATGTTATTTATTTTAAAGTATCATTTATATCATGTTAATACTATTCATTTTTTGAATATCTAAAAAAACACAAAAAGATGATAAAATCGAACCAAAAATTATAATATATCACTAACATGTCTAAATTAAACATAAAATTCTTTTATATCATTAACTATGTAAAATTATATTTATTTTCATATTTTTTACATCAATTATTTTATATTTCCATTGATTAATATAATTAATGAATCATTAATATTAATTCCATTAACTAACTAATTTATTATATAAAATAAATAATAAATTATAATCATGAATATAAATTTATTATATTTAAATTTGAATATTTACATTCAATTTTATTTTATTTTTGTATAAACATATAATAAAATTATTTATTTATTAAACATATGAATATGACATTTTCAACTTATCATTAAATAAAATATAATAAATGTCATTTTCTTACCCAAATAGAATTAAAAGGTAATAATTTCATATTAAGGATGTTTTGGGTCAAAAGAATTATCCATTGAAATTAGGATGATATTTAGGGTAATTAAATAATATTATAATAGAATTTTACATTTAATTAGGAAATTTTCCCATAATCGTAGTAAATAAAATTTTGATAAAGTTAAAATTTATAATATACAAAAAAATAAATTTTATCCTATTAGATAGTAAATATCATTCTGATTAAAAACATTTATATAAATTGTTCTAAATTCAATTCCCTAAAGTGGATAAATTAATTTTAACATGAATCCCGGAGATGTGGTAAGAAGACGGGTAAAAGGAATTCGTCTGAAGTTTAATAAGTTTCTATCTATAATTTCATCATAAAAATGATTACAATAAACTAAATTGTATTAATATATGTAATATTGGTCCTTTTAATTTAAAAAACAATTTAAATTACAATAATTATTTAAATGAAAATTCGGTATTTAGCTATAATGCATTATTTTCCCAATTCATTAAAAAGTGAAAATTCTCAGAAAAATAACAAAACATCACCCTAATATAATTGTGATATTCGAAATTTAAAAATTAAGTCTATTTTTAAAAATAAAATTTATAAAATCTTTAAATTTTAGTTTTAAAATATGTTTTCAATTAAATGGTTGTAATACATCTGTTATAAAACTATAGGTCTTTATGTGTAATATTTGGTTTATTCTAATATTTTTCTAACAAAAAATATTAGATGAATATAATAAATATTTTATTTAATATATAATAAATAGATTTCATCAATATCATTCTCTAATAGTAATTAATTTAATTTATTAGGATATAATAAAAATAGTTCTTTATAAAAATAATTTATATATCTTCAGTTGTTTCATATATTCATTTATATTTAATTCTTAACCAATGATTTCAAAAATATATTTTCATAAGTTTTTTAATATTATTCACAACCACCAACATAATGGTTAGGTTATAAAGAATAATATTTTAATAATTTATTTTTTGGTAAAAAACCTCCTTGCATTAAATACAAGCCAACTCCTTGTTGGGTGTAGCATAAACTTATCATGGTGTTGTGTACATCGTAATCTATCATAGAAATTTAATTTATTTAAGAAGAGTCATACTAAAAAACGTTTGGGTGCTAAACTCTAAAGTTTATAAAATATAAGAAAAAAAATTATTTTCGATAAAATAAACCCTGTTAATTCAATTTGATTCATCAATTAATATCATGTAATTAAGTGATCCACTGAGATAATTTATTGTCACAATTCTTATTAAATCAGAATATATCAACTGTAGTTTGTCTACCATCGATGTTCTTCAACATGTTTTAAAGGAAAACTTCATATATTATCTCAGAATAAAATAATCATAGAAACTAATGTTCATCAACTTATAAATAGTATTATTCCTTTTGTATAAAAAAATGGAATTCCCTCATCACTTATATAACCTAATATACAATTACATGTTCTGGATTCTACTTATGAAAAATTAATTCATCATTTTCTTAGAATCATTAGTCATATTATGTGTTTAATTCATCACTCCTCATGCTATAAGTATTCCACCTTAATAAATATTAATATATCCCTTCACTAATGTCATTAAAAGTCTATTATCATCATTTTTACAAATCAATATTAATTTTTTTAAGTTAATGAATTCATCTATCATTATATAATATCCTAAAATTTTAGTTTTTCATGAATTCGCATAGAAATATTATCAAAATTATTAAGTGGTTCATCGTCGGTAAGATATAACTACCCAAAATATCCTAGATGAATATTTAATATAAATTATTTCTCTATGGTTGAATGTCAAGAACCCTTATAGTATAATATCCAAAAATCTTTGGGATTATTGACACTATGTTCTATTTCGTAAACAAAGATTTTTCAAATAGTATTCAATATATAAATTCATGAATATTTTTTTTAATATTCAATATATCTCAAAATTTCCTCCCTTATGATTACACAAACATTTGGGAATTTATCCTTTGAGTTTCTATTATCTTAATCTTCTAGACTTTGGCATGCCCCTCAAATTTCCCTGATTTTATGATCAACCATTGCATTAAATATTTTTGAATTTATATTGAATATTATGATATATATTCTACAAATATCTTAAAAATGGATTAGATCAAAAAAATTATTTTATATAAATTTATCATTTTCATAAGAGCTACTCTCCATTATGATAGTCACTTCTAAGTTTTCTTGTAGTGATGATTAGAGAAAAGACACATTGATTTAATCTTTGAAAAAAATATACTGAAATCATCTAGATAGAAATAATACTAAATTAATTAAAATATTTTATGATCTAATTACCTTCTTCCATCATCATTTTATATGTTATATGCATCAAAAAACAATTTTCTTATGTAGAACGATTTTTTATATGTTAGAAAAGTCCATCATAAAACCAATATTTTAAATATATACCTTGATATTGAATGAAAAAATCATATCAAATTTCTGGAATATAATAAATAGTGCATTTCATCCAATAATTCTCAATCCTTAATCAACATCATATCTGGTTCTTCTCTATCATTCATTGTTCTATATTATTTTGATATAAATAATCTTAATTTTAGATCTCAAATAATTGAATTCATTTCAATGGAATCCTTCAATTTTCACCTTTCCTTCACCCACTTCCATTTTCTGACCCAAGAACCAAGAACAGGAATTTTATACCACATATTATATAAATTTAAAAATTAAAATGAAAAATACATATAAAATCGAACACAACAATTTACTTGGTTTAGAAATAATTATATATGTCCACAAATGGAGAAACAATTTCACTATGATAGGGGTGAAAACATGATTTCAGTATAATAAATACAAAAACATTATTCTAGTAGCCCTGTACAATTTAATTATAGGAAACTAGTAATTTACAATTTTTTGGAGTTATAATATCCTTTTACGTGAAATATAATTTCAACTCTTCTATATGAAAATCAATGAAAAATATTTGACCAACACATGTCCATATGTATACTTCATTAAAAATGTATATGTAAAAAATCATATAAACCTCATATAAAAATGTATATTCTGGTTCTCCATGAATTCCAAATGAAATTTATAATTTTAAATCTATATGTACCACTTATTCATTTCAAAAATTAGTTCTAGTAACCTCCATCCCCAAAACCACTAATAATAAAGGGGGAATATCCACCCTATAACCCACAACAACCTCAAAACCATAGTCCAATGGACGAGTTGTGGATCGTTATATAGTTTTATCAGCATTAAAGTAGGATCCAATTTTCTTAATTCTACTATAAAGAAATATTATTGGGGGGAAATGATCTGAAGTTCAACCCTAGTAATATTGAGTTATTTTTTAAAACCATTCATACCATGATTTCTTCATTTATGATATGTAATTATTTTGTGATTATATTTTTTTTTTTGATTATGTGGAAAAAGGATGTTGGAATGGTTTTAATTTTTTCATTACAACATGTATAACTAGTTTCTTTTTTACTCACATGTGTTTCTGATTCCCTAATTAACAGTTTTTGGTTTATAGTTCAGTAGACTGGTCAAGATCTCTTAATTTTCACTTTTGATTTGGTTATGTTTTGGTCTATTGAACATTATTCTTGGTTGAAAATCATGATTTCTTTTGGGTTCATAACCACTTTAAGGTTCATATATGATAAGATATTATATTCATGATTTTAATAGTAGCATAGTAAGAACCCTATTTTTCACTCAGGTATGGATCCTTTAATTTTTTGTCTAAATATTTACATTGGACCTAAAATGAGTGCCTAATGAGTAAGTAATGTTTATGAGGGTGTCTAGGGCTTGTTCGAAACCTGAGACCCTTCTTTTGTGGGGGAAACTGGTGTGGCACATGGTTTAGAGTAAACCGTGTGGGAATTCTACATGGTTTTCCTAACCATGCGGATGGGGTTTTTTTAATGGATTCGTCACGCATGGTTTACACACTACAGTGTGGAAAAATATTGAGAAAGGCCATTTTTTATAGGTACCCATGCATGGATTTCCATGATTTGATCAAACTGTGCAGAGGATGTTTTTTCGGGAAAAACCTTCTCACATGGTTGGCACGTTTTTTGACAAACCGTGTACAAGAACCGTGTGCATGCTAAAATCCAGTGTAAAATTTCCAAAATTCCCTTAATGATATATTAAGCCAACCCTTACTCCCAAATCTGAGAACCAAAGGGGTTAAAACCATTTCCTCTAATTTTAGAGCATTTTGAAGGCCAAATCTTTGGATCAATATATCTCCTTCATCCGGCATTCGATTGAGCTTTTGTTCATCATGATGGATGTGCAATGATATGTAATAGAGTCCTCTCTTTCCATTCTTCTTCCCTCTTTATCTCGGCCAAGATATCATCAAGTGAGTATTTTTTACCTTTTCTTAGATCCACTCAGATCTGAGGAAAATCAATAGTCAATATAGGATGAATAGAGTGGTAAAATTCTAAGGTGGGTGGTCTATAACTTATCCCTAAAGTTTGTTGTTTTTTGAATATTCATGTGGGGTCCGTCGATTTTATTATAAGTTGTTTCCTAAATTTACATTACATTATTATACTTGTTAAAATAGTATGGTTTTTATCCTTCGAAATATGTGATTATTTGTTAGCGATTACACCCACAACTCAATCCACCTCATGTCTAAGGTTAGGCCATAATTTGGTTTTAGTTTTTCAGCACATTTGAGCCATTATTCGGGTGTGCCTTTACTTGACCTATCAAAAGGTGAGTCTTCTTATAATAAATGACTTATGATTAATGATTATTTCATAATTTCATGTACCATGTATTCTCACCACTTGACCCACCTATGTTATGTGCTTAAATTTGATTATTAAATGTGCAATGTAAAATGGAAAGTATACTAAGTATATAACTTGGGATTATCAAAATATATTGAATAAAGGTTACATTTTTGTAACACCCCTTTCCATATTAATAGAAGGTAGTTGAGTAAACTCTATTAATAAATATTCCCTGATGGTTTATTAATACTTCATTAAATGGTTTCAATGATAAATGGCCTATCCAAACTAATGGAAGATAGGGCTTGACCCTAATAAATGATTACATGATTATAATATAAAAAAGTAATGAACTGACTCGGGCTCTCCTTGGATTCTAAGAGGAGAATACCTTGGGACTCAAGAACCCAATTCTTATTCAAGGATGATGTTTTCTTAGTTTGATACCCACCTAGGATCTGGTTCCTACCTATTCCTCGAATTCTCAGTATAATACTATAGTGTCCTTTATATTATTATAGGATACGTCAGATACAGTCCTTGGATCTAGCATCGACTATTAGGTGCCATGGTGAAGGCCCATAGGGCCCTTATCTTTTCTTATCCCGTTTTTACCCTAGTCGATCACCATTGACTCAATAGGTTCCTTGTGGTGGAATTCCTTGGATTATGCTCCTTTGATTACACTCTTACCCCTTAGTAAGACTCAAATACTACAGAGTTATCATTCTGTGGGTTTTAAGTTTCCTTTGTTATTACCCTGTAACTCCCTCACTGGATATCTTTATCAGGTTTCCTTGTTACATCTTAGGACATTCACTACTTATATTATCACGAGGTGATGTCAGTTCTGGATATGCCTCATGTGAATTATTAACAATAAATGGTAATTACTTAATTATTGAACTGGTTACATGTTCAAACACCATCCAAGGTCTAAAGCTGGTACTTGGGTATTTAGTTATATCGTACTTCTTTCTTTACTTCAAATATTCATGCTTGCAAACTTCTATATTCCATTACATAGGCCGGATGTTATAGACACCATTGGTGGTGGCCCACTGAGATTTATCTCACACCCTTTCTGGGTGGCATTTGGTACCCAGAGTAGATTAAACGGTTGCAAGTATTGAAAAATTGAAGCATGCAGCTTCCAACACATTATTGTGAGATGATATGATAGAGCTTAATAACAGATGACCAAGTTGGATCTTTAGATACTTGGAGTAGTCTTTGTTTTCTTTCACTTTGTTGAACTGTTATGCCTATTGTCTTATATCCATGTTTTCCATTTTTCTAGTGACATGACATTACATCATCATTATTCCAGTTGATATAGTTATTATTATTATCGTTTATCTATGTATCAGTTTTATTTTTCTATTTATTTATATTTTTTCTACTATTTACTATTTATTTATGTCCCTTCCACTATGCTACACTTCCTAATGAGGGAATAGTCTCCCCACAGACACACCCTAGTCCCTTCCTGCTAGTTGTAATCCTCTATCATTTGGGGAGATGCGCTTGAGTTCATGTGTCCCACCAGGCTCGGGGCACCCATTAAGTGGCATCTGGGTCTAGGATTTCACAAATTGGTCTCAAAGGTGGTATTTTTTCTTGCTTTACTATTTAGAGACATTATATTGGAGAATATAAATTCTTGTGACATGGTCATAAGTCACTCTTTGGTGTTGTGAATCCATGATCTTGGTAAAAACCAAGTTGCCTTAAATATAACTCTTGTTCTATTTTCCCTATTATAATTAATATTATTTCACCATTGGGTGATGCACATGTTTTGTGGTGTTGTTGATTATTTATCTATTTTATACTTTTTTCTTCCTTATCCAAATGACATGAAGGCAAGGATCATTGCTACATGCATCCTTATAGTCACCTATATTTCACATGTCAAGCATATTGTTATGCCATATATGTTTATTTCACGTCTTTTCATTGCATGATATGCTTGTGACTGCTGAGTGATGTTGTGACAGTTTATTGTACATGTATTACTATTTGTTACGATTAAGTGATTTTCTGCCTCAATTCATGAGGCGTATGGTCCCTCATGGGTTGGGATGAGTAATTTACCAATTCGAACCATTGTGTTATAAATAAATGGGTGTCATTTCAGGTGATAGGTGTATGGGCACAAATTAAATAGAAATGGTTATCCATTATAAAGTGAATCTAGAAATCTAAAATGAATTGGTTGAACTTCCTTATCCCTCCTTTTCATGTTTACGAAAGGTAAAGGAGTGAATCTTGAAATTAACTGCAAAATGATATTAAACATCTACTTGAGCACTTGCCGATACTAAGTTGTCTAAGCAGGTAGTTTGGGTAGTATGCCTTGGGTAGTGAGTTATATTAATTTCATCTTCTTATAGTGATGATATATCATTCTTGTATGCTTATGATGAGGAATGTTCTTGGAATTTTTACACTAATTCCACCATGACGTCCTCATGACGTTCGCCAGGAAAGCAATGATGACCATGCTCCAGATGTTGTGGGGCCTAAGCTGCTAGTCTTTCCTCTAAGAGTGTGACTTATGGAACACCCTATTTTAACTAATCTAGGCACTTATTCCTAGGATTGTGATATTTTATTACATATGATTAATTCCATGGAATATGCTCCATAGGTTGAACCTATGATGGCTGATCTGACCCGCGAGTTCCAGCAACATCATCCCACTATATTTTCAGGGGAAGGTGGTTCTCAAGCTGATGAGTCTTGTCGAGAGGCCATGTTGTCTGTCTTTGAGCATATAGAAACTCCTCTAGAGTGGAGATTCAATCTTGATACATACATTCTTTGGGATTCTTCCATGAAATGGTGGGATATGGTTTCCCATGCTGGTTGTCATTAGGGCATGTTATGGTTTGATTTTTAGACTGCCTTCAATGATCGGTTCTTTCCTCAGGCACTGAGAGCTGATAGAGCCAGATATTACATGAATCTTGAGCATGGTTCTATGTTAGTTATGGAATATTCATCACGTTTAACTGATTTATAGTGCATTTCTCTACTTCTAACTGGTGATGAGGTTTCTTGTGCTCGATGTTTTGAGGATGGACTCAAGTATTCCAATCGAACATAGGTGAATATCTTTCTCTTTCTTACCTTTTCTACAATATTTGATCAGGTCCTTATCACTGAGGATAACCTGAGGGACATATCAAGTACTGGGTTTAAAGGATCACTTCTATGTCAAGACAATAGTTCTTTCAGAGGCAGGAAACATTCCTTTGTGGTTTCTCATCTGGGCAGTGGGAGCCAGAGTATCCATTTTCATATCTCGGTGGTGTGTCATCAGTGTGGATGACCAGGGCATAATAATCTCCCAATTGGATAGAGATCCTATGTAGTGTTGGGATTTTAACTCTATGGGTCATCTTCAGTGCTATTTCCGGACCATTCCACCAGCTTCGAGTGTGAAAGGATCAACCTAAGATCCTCCTTCAGGAGAGAGTTCTTTTGCACCATGTCTGGAATGGATTTACAGTAGAACTGGAAGGTCTGGCCAAGGAGGAGGTCGTGGCTATTGTAGTCTAACCCCTGAATACCAACAATTCCAGCATAGCAGTCATGATTGTGGTGGTCAGTCTATTTCACAACTTCATGGATCAAGTCAGTTGCATTCTTTACAACTGATACCTGATGATCGGGGTACGGGGCCATCTACAGTACGAGGTACCATTCTAGTAGCCTCCATTATTGTCTCTTGTTTTTTTTCTACAGGTGATTCAAACTCTTTTATTTCTGTATATATCGTGGTGATTCTTGGACTAGAGATACAAAATCACTATGGTGTAATGACCCTTGATACACCATTAGGAATACGGATAGAGGGAATACGTCAATGCATGGACTATCCCCTTTGGGTTGGCAGTTATCATTTCATGTGGAGTCACTTTTTTTTCTATATGAAGGACTTCGATGTCATTCTCTGGATGGACTATTTAGTCCACTATCATGCCTTTGTAGACTAATATTGTTGTAGGGACTCTTTTACATTACGAAAAAGGCATCAATATCTTTTCAATGGTGAGTGGGATGTCTAGGCTGGGAGAGTTGTACCGAAGCATCATGGGATATGAGAAGTGACCACCTAGATTAAAAATCCTTCACGGAGGATCAGAGTTTACTTCAGACTGATTTCCCTCCAGTAGTAGATTGTTTTAGGGATGTATTTCTTGATGATGTTTCTTATTTACATCATAAGAGAGGGGTAGAGTTTACAATTGAGATTGTTACAGGAGAAGCTCCAGTGTCCATTCATCCTTACAGGATGACACCTACTGAGCTTCAGGAGCTCAAGTGGAAGATTGAGGTCCTATAGGCCAAAGGATTTATATAGCCTAGTATATCCTTTTTGGGTTCACCAATGCATTTCCCCAAGAAGGTAGATGGAACGATACATTTATGTGTGAATTATAGAAGTTGAACCAGCTTAGGGTCAAGAATCAGTATCCACTTCCTAAGATAGATTCTCTCTTTGACAAGATCCGAGGAGAAAAGGATTTCCCTATGATTGACCTAAGATTGAGTTATCATTAGGTTCAAGTCAGACCATCAGACATACCTCATATAGCTTTCCATAGCATGTATGGTTTGTATGAGTATCTTGTTATGTTGTTTAGTCTTATGAACAAGCCATCCATTTTTATGGCTTGGTTGAATAGTGTTTTCCAATCCTATTTGTACTCTGTTATCGTGGTCTTCATGGATGACATCTTGGTGTATTCTTGCAATCGTAACGACCAGGCCAAAAATCTTGAGATCATTTTGAGTACACATAGAGAGCACCATTTTTATACAAAGCTTGTTAAGTGTGACTTCTAAATTGACAAGGTCCACTTCCGAGGTCATATTATCTCAGAATCAAAAGTTTATTAGGGATTTATGGATATTACAGGAATTTAATATAAGAATTATCACATCTTTCTTCGCCTATTACTATACTAACAAAGAAGGGTATTGAGTTCATGTGGTCAGAAACATGCAATAAATCCTTTTAGTAACTTAAAGGGAGTCTTGTCTCAACACCGATTCTAATTCTTATAGAACCAAAAAAAGGTTATATCATCTTCTCAGATGCATCAGGAATTGTCCTCGGAGATGTTTTGATGTAGGAAGACAAATTTGTTGTGTATGAATCTCATTAATTGAGGCCTCATGAGAAAAATTACCCAACACATGACCTTAAGCTTGCAACAGCTGTCTATGAATTATGTTGATGGAGACATTATCTGCTGGGTGAGAATTTGTGTTATATATAAATCACAAGAGCCTCAATTATATCTTTTCTCAGTGTGACTTGAACCTCAGACAGTGGAGATGGGTCAAATATCTATAATCCATTGATTTTGAGCTTTCTTATATGCCTGGAAAAGTCAATCTGGTTGATGATGAACTTATTCAGAAAACATAAACCTAGACCATACAGAAATCCAGTGATGAATAAAAATTAATTTCCCTCTTTTCTGAACATCATCGTGATTTTCATGTCAGTATTGAGAATTCTTACCTCTCATCCATAAAAGTTACCTCTCCCCTCCTTGAAAAGGTTAAGAGTAGGTAGTTTTCAAATCCTGATGTTTGGGATCTCTATTAAAGTATATCAAGAAGATAACCCACCTCTGTATTGGTCCATATATAAAGACGACATCATGCGTCTATGTGGATGTAACTGAGTTCTTGTAGATATGAGAGTGGAGTTGATGAAAGAGTCCCATGCTTCTCAGTGGGTAGTTCATATGGGAATCTCAAAGATGTATCGAGATATGCGATCCCAGTATTGGTGGCATGGAATGAAATGTCATATTGAAATATTTATCACTGTGTGTTCAACCTGTCAGCAGTTAAAGGCAGAGCACCAAAGACCTAGAGGCATGTAACATCCAATTCCATTACTAGAATAGAAATGGAAAAATGTTTCAATGGATTTTGTAGTCGTCTTAACTAGGTCGGTGAGGGGTAGTGATGCTATCTGGGTAGTCATTGATCAGGAAATAAAATCATCCCACATCATTCCTGTATGGGAGACTTTCTAAGTTGATGATTTGGAAAGACTATTTGTTTGTGAGATCATACCACTACACAGGATTAAACATACTATCGTTTCAGATAGGGATGTTCATTTCACTTCATTGTTCTGGAAGGATTAATAGAAAACTATGGGAACACAGGTGCTTCTAACCACTTATTTTCACCCGTATACTAATGGGAAATCGAAATACACCATATAGGTTTTAGAGGATATGCTCTGAGCCTGTGACCATGATTTCAGCAGTTCTTGGGAGAAGCATATCCCTAATGTTGAGTACGCTTATAATAATAATTTTCAAGTGAAAATTAAGATGTCTCCTTTTGAGGACTTATATAGTAGTCCATGTCGTTCACCCTTGTATAGGCTAGAAGAAGTTGAGGCCTCCCAACTAGGTCTTCATCTCATTTTGGAGACTTTAGAACAGATTTAGTTGGCCAGGAATCATATGACTACTTCTTAGTATAGAAAAAAATATTATGTTGATCGCCATCAATGACCTCTTGAGTTTGTGGTTCGGGATCGTGTTTTTCTTAGGGTATCCCCTAGGATAGTAAATAGATAGTTATGAAATCAGGGAATGTTTTCACCTCATTCAGTCAGGCCGTTCGAGATTCATGATAGAGTCAGTCTAGTAGCCTATCAGTTGCTACTTCCTCAAAGGTACCATTCCATGCACGACGTCTTTATTATCTCATAGCTTCACAAATATCATGTTGATCGAGCTTTCTTTTATCACATTGGATGTGCAACTGTAATTACTCTAATCCTCTTTAGTCATTTTTCTTCTCTCATTCTCTCGACCTATATATCTTCGTGTGAGCGTTTTTTTCACATTTTCTTAGATCTACTCTGATCCGAGACAAACCAAGGTCCAATACCGGAGGAATATAGTCATAAAACCCTAATATGTGTGGTATATAAATTATCCCAAAAGTTTGTTGGTTTCTCAATGTTCATGGGGGCCCACTGATTTCATCGTAAGTCATTTATTAAATTTACATGCCATTATTATACTTATTTGAATCATATGGTTATTCTCTTTCCCAATATGTGATTACTTGTTAGTGGTTACACCCAAAACTCAATTTGCCTCATGTCTAAGTTTATCCCATAATTGGGTTTTAGTGTTTCAGCATGTTTGAGCCACCATTCTGGGTTTCCTTTACTTTACCTTTCAAAATTTCAGTATACTAATAATAAATGACTTGTTGTTAATGATAATTTCATAATGGCATGTACCTTGTATGCTAACCACTTGACCTATATAAGATAGGTGATTCAAATAGATTATTAAATGTGAAATATGAAATGGAAAGTATACTAAGTATATAACTTGTCCTTATAAAAAGAGATTGAATAATGGTTACATGTCTGTAGCACCCCTTTCCATATTAATGGAAAGTAGCTGAGTGAACCTTTATGGATGAATATGCCTTAATCATTAACTAAGACATGGTTAAATGGTTTCAACACTACACGGCCGATCTAAACTAATGGAAGGAAACTCTTGAACCTAAGTAATGATTACATTATTACAATATCAAAAAGGAATGGACTGACTCAGGCTCACCTTGGATTCCAATAAGAGAATACCTTGGGACTTTGGAGCCTCATTCTGCTTCAAGGATGCGGTTTTCTTAGGTTGATACCCACCTAGACTTTGGTTCTTGTTTATTCCTTATATTCCTGGTATAATACCATATGGTGCTTTACATTATTACAGGATACCTTAGATACACTCCTTGGATCCATCATTGACTATTCGGTGCCATGGTGAAAGCCCATATGGCCCATTCTATTCTTAGCCACATTTTACCTTGGGCGATCACCCTTGAATCATTAGGTGCCTTATTGTGGAATTACTTGAATTACGCTCCTTGGATTACACTTTTAACCCTTAGAAAGACTCAGATACTACTGAGTTATCATTCTATGGGATTTACGTTACCTAGGGTATTACCCTAGAACTCCCTCACAAGATATATTTGTCAGGTTTCCTTGTTACATCTTGGGACCTTCACTACATATACTATCACGAGGTGATGTCAGTGTTGGATATGCCTCATGTGACTTAATAACATTAAATGGTAACTACTTAATTAATGACCCGGTGTCATGTTCAGACACCAGCCAAGGGCTAAAGAAGGTACTTTGGTATTTAGCTATATTGTACTACTTTCTTTACTTTAAATATGCATGCTTGCACACTACTATACTCCATTAAACGGTCCAGATGTTATATACACCTTTTGTGGAGGCCCAATAATATTTATCTCACACCCTCTCTAAGTATCGTTTACCTCCCGGATTAGATTACATGGTTGAGGGTATTGAAAAGGGAATCATGTAGCTTCTAACACTTGATTGTGTGCTGACAGGATGGATCTTTATAGCAGATGACAGATTTGGATATCATGATTCTTGGATTAGCCTTTTTTTCTTTTAATTTGTTGAACTATTGTGCCTATTGTCTTTTATCCATGTTTTCCAGTTTACTAGTGACATGACATTACATCATCATTATTCTAGTTGATATAGTTATTTTTATTCTCGTTTATCTATAGTATCAGTTTTCTTTCGTTGTTTATTTATATTGCTTATATTATTTACTATTCAATTATATTCCTTCAATTTTTCAACACTGTAATAATGAGGGAATATTCTCCCCACATACACACCCTATTCCCTCACTACAAGTTGGCAACCTTTGGATTTTGGGGAGACGCACTTGAGGCAATTTGGCCCATAGGGCTCGGGACATCCGTTAAGTGGCATTCGGGTCTGGGACATCACAAAGTGGTATCAAAGGTGGTTTATTTTATTTTCATTACTATTTTGAGACAATATATTGGATAATATGAATGCACACATTCTTAGGGTAAAAACCAAGTTGCCTAAATTATAATTTTTGTTCTATTTTTCCTATTATCGTTGATATTATTTCACCGTTGGGTGATACACATGTTGTGTGGTGTTGTTGATTATTTCTTTATTTGATAATTTCTTTCATCCTTATCCCGATTACATGGGAGAAAGGATCATTGCAACATTAATCATTATAGTTACATATAATTTAAATGTCATGCATATTTCCATGCTATATAGGTGAATTTCCCTGCTTTTCATTACTTGATTTTCATATGATTATTGAGTGATGTTGTGATAGTTTCTTGAACATGTAATAATATTGGTTTTTGATTGAGTGATTTCATGTCTCAATTCATGAGTTGTGTGGGCCCTCATGGGTTGGGGTGAGTAATTTACTGAGTTGAGCCATTATGTTATTAATAAATGGGTGTTATTTCTGGTGATAGGTTTATGGGCACTGATTCATCGAAAATGGTTATCCATTATAAAGTGATTCCAGAAAGATAAAATGAATTGGTTTCACATCCTTATCCTACCATTTCATGTCAATGAAATGTGAAGGATTGAACCTGAAAATTAACTACAAAATGACATGAAACTTATACTTGAGAACTTACCAATACCTAGCTTTCTAAGTAGGTAGTTTGTGTAGTATGCCTTGGGTATTGAGTTTTTCTTAATTTTATGTTCCTCCAGTGATGTTATCTTACGATTCTAAGATTTTAATGATGTGTATTCATGGAATTTTTAGAGCAATGCTACCATGACATTCTCGTGTTGTTCTCCAGGAAGGTGGTGATGATCATGTTCCAAATGTGGTGGGCCCTGAACCGCTATTCTTACCTCCAGGAGTGCCACTTGAGGCACTGCCTGGTGTACCTGATCCACGAACCGATGACCAAGTCCATGATAGTTTCTTACATTTAATGTAGCTTATGCATGGTTCTCCATAGGTTTCACTTATGATGGCTGAGATGACCCGTGAGTTCTAATAACAACATCCTTATATGTTTTCAGGGGATGGCAGTTCCTAGGCTGCTGAGTGTTGTCTAGAGGCCATTATATATATCATTGATCATATAAAAATGCCTCTAGAGTAGAGAGACAAGAATGATACATACATGCTTTAAGATTTTTCCAAGTGTGGGTGGGATGTGGTTAGCTATGTTGTTCTTTATCTGGGAATGTTATGGGTTGATTTTTAAACTACCTTCTATGATTAGTTCTTTCATCAGGCACAGAGATCTGACAGATCCAAATATTTCATGCATCTCGAGCATGGTTCTATGTCAGTTATGGGATATTCATCACGTTTCAATGATTTTCAATGATTTCTCATGCTTCTAGCTAGTGATGAGATTTCACATTCTAGACGTTTTCAAGATGGGCTTCAGTATGCCGTCTGCACTCAGGTGAATGTCTTTCATCTTTCATCTTGATCAGACCCTTATCACTGAGTGAACCCTGAGGGATGGATCAAGTACTAGGTTTAAAGTATTAGTGCTGTGTTAGGCCAATAGTTCTTCCAAAGGAAGGAAACATTCCTTTTAGGTTTCGCATCAGGGAAGTGGAAGCCAGAGTATCTACTTTTATAGCTCTTTGGTGTGTCATCAGTGTGGAAGATTGAGGCATAAGAATACCTAATGTAACAGAGACCCTATGGAGTGTTTTTATTGAGGTTGTATGGGTCATTTTAAGTGTTTTTGTAGGACCTTTCCACTAATTTTGTGTGGAAAATGATCAACATCAGCTCCACCTTCAGGGGTGAGTTCTTTTACGATGCGTCAGGCAGGGAGTTGGAGTAGCACCAGCAGGTCTAGCCGAGGAGGAGGTTGTGTTCATGGTTTTCTGAACCCTAATCACCAGTAGTGCCATCAGAGCAGTCATGATTGTGGTAGTCAATCTGTTTCATAAGTCCATGGATCAGGTCAGTTTCATGCTTTACAGCTGATACCTAAGGATTAGGTTGTAGGACCATCTATAGTACGAGGTACTATTCTAGTAGACTCCACTATTGTCTCTTATTTGTTTGATACAAGTGGTTCAAACTATTTTATCTCTATAACTATCATGGAAAGTCTTGGACTAGAGATACAATATCACTAGGGTGTAATGACCCTCAATACACCATTGGGAATATTGATAGAGGGTATAATGCAATGTAGGGACTATGCCCTTGAGGTTGGCAGTTACCTTTCTTGTAGAGTCTCTTTGTTCTCGAGAAGACGGACTTCGATTTCATTCATAGGATGGACCGGTTAATCCACTATCATTCCATTATAGTCTTCAATCACCATAGGGTCTCGTTTACATCACCAGAAGGTAGCAGTTATATTTTCAAAGGTGGGTCAGATGTTCAGTCTTGGAGAAATGAACTGAAACATCATGAGCTAAGAGAAGTAACCACCTAGATTGAAATTTTTTTCATGGAGGATCTAGGTTTTCTTCAAACTGATATCCCTCCAATTTTTTATTATTTCAAGGAATTATTTCCTGATTACTTTTTTGGATTACCTATTAAGAGCGAGGTATATTTTACAATTGACCTTGTTCCAGGATAAACACTAGTTTCCATTTCTCCTTACAAGATGGAACTTACTGAGCTTCAGGAGCTCAAGCGGCAGCTAGATGAACTAGAGGCCAAAGTCTTTATACGGCTTAGTATATCCTCTTAGATTTTCCTTGTGCTTATCACTAATAATTCATATGTAACCTTATGTCTATGCATGGATCATTGAAGGTTGAACCATCTTACAGTCAAGAATTAGATTCCACATCCTTGAATAGATGATCTCTTATACTAGCTCTGAGGATCAAAGGTGTTCTCTAAGATCGGCCTGAGATCGGGTTATCATCAGGTGTGATTCAGACCATCGGACATACCTCATATAGCTTTCCTTGGTAGCTATGGTTTTTATGAGTATATTGTTATATTGTTTGGTCTTACTAACATGCCTGTCATTTTCATGGATTTGATGAATAGTGTTTTCTACACCTATTTGTAATCTTTTAACATGGTCTTTGTGGATGAAATCTTCGTGTATTCTCACACTCATAATGACTATACATTACATCTTGAGATCCTTTTTGAGTAAAATCAGAGATTATTAGCTTTATTCTAAGATTTCTAAGTGTGACTTCTATATTGAAAACATATTATCTCAGAATAAAGAGTCTCTTAGGGCCCACTAGATATTACAGGCATTTTATACGAGACATTTCACATCTTACTTCCCCTCTTACTGAAATTTCAAAGAATGTTGTTAGGTTCCTGTTGTCAGAAACATGAAAGAGATCCTTTATGAAACTGAAAGGGAATCTTGTCTCTGCACCGATTCTGATTCTTCTTAGCCACATCCTCATGAAAAATTTCTATTCATATAGGTATCCCTATAACAACAACAAAATAGGATAAAATCACACAAGGTGCTACAAAACAAATCCCTTTGCTAAACCCATAACACCCAAAACACAGGATTTCAACTATATATATAAGTGGACCTATTAAAATTATAGTGACTCTTTCTTAAATGAAATTCTAAAAATAAATAATAAATTTTTTTAAAAAATATATTTTAAACCAAAATTCTTTCAAAACAATTTTAAAAATCCCTTTATAAACCTTCCAAGAATTGATACGATTTCAAAAAATATCCATATTTTTATCAATCTTATATATGTCTATCATGATGCATGAACACAATTCCCTTCCAAACATATCATGGATAAAAACACATAGAGGGAATATCATACTAGAAAAACCTACAAGAGATCATTATAATCAGTTATTTTACATAAAATATTTGATGACTCAAGTCTTTTCATAAAGAGGGTATCTACACCTTTTATAGTTACTAATTCAGTTCCAACCACCATATTTCCCAAACATATAAAAATTCTATGATCCTTACTTTAAAACCTAGCACATATACTATTTCGTAATGATCTTTTATCGATATCCCACTTCCTAAGACATGATATGGGACTAACATGTGGCTTTAGGAGTATTTCATAATCTCTATGGGTTAGTAACATGTCTCAGGGGATAAAAATATTCTTTCGATAATGAGATTTCTTCAAATAAATAACCAATAATAAAACACAACAAAAAAATTAAATATAATAACAAAAATCATTTTTAAAACACCATTTATAGAAAACAAAAAAGTAGAGTGTAATAGAAAATAAATACTCATGTTTTGATGGGACATGACCTCAAATCCAAAAACACCCATATAATGTGAATGGTCAAACTCAAATTTCATCATATGAATGAAAGAAATAACATCCCCAAGCCCAAATGGCCTGAAGGCCTTATTTTTTATTGATTTTTGATAACCCCCCTTTCAAGGGATGAGGGGGAACCCTTACAAGGCCCGTAGGCTCAAAGTTTATAAGGCTCGTAGGCTTAAGAGATTACATGATCCGAAGGTCTTAGGGAATTCAACTAGACTATCTATAAGGAACTTGGTCCTCCCCAGCATCTTCATCGTGATTGTAGCTCTCCACTTTCGCATGGCCGTCTATTAGGCTTCTCGTGCAAGCACAGGCTAGTCCCGATGGCATAGACATACCCTCTCATTCTGACAATCTATTTGGCTCTACTCTGGTGAGTGCACCTATTTTGAATCCTCTTCTAGGGTTGCTCCTTATTTTTAGAGTCTTTTTGGGGAAACTGCATGTGGCTCGAAGGCCTTGAGGTTTCCAGAAGGACTTAAAGGTGGCCCGAAAGCCCTACTAACCCAAAGGCCTGGGTGGCCCAAAATCCTTAAGGACTCCATGCCCAAACTGATGGCCCATGGTGAATAGTTCCAGTTACTACAGTACTGAACAATACCTGCTACAGTACAACACAGTGTACAGTTCTGCTACAGCACTGCATGGTCTACTCCCTAGTACATCAAATCCTTTCCCTTACCTTCATCATGACATAAGATATCTACAGATAAACACTATGATTTATTTGAAGGGATTAGTAAAAATACGTAATTTTATTTCCCCATATGACACTCTTTTAGTCCCATGTAGACCAATTCCCAATCATACAGCCAATGGAATTCAAAATAGTTTAGTACATTAATAAAATAATTCATTAAAAAAATACATTATAAAAGGTGATAAAATTAATATAACCCATTATTTTACCGAAAAATGAATCCCTTACAAGTTCTGCTCAAATATGAAACCAATATGTAGCTGATATAACCAAATGTTTTATGAGTAATATATAAGAACATGGTAAAAAAAAATATCCCATGATCATATTATGCCCCGATTGTGGTCCATCACCTATCATAGTGGTTCCAGAATTTCATGATGAATACCATCTATATGAAACAAAAAATAATGGCACATTCTTTCCATATAAACAATAAGAACATTACATTTATACATGAAATTTCATTGACATTTCTATGGCTAAACATATAAAATCCAAAAAATAGTTTTATTTTAAAAAATTACAATAACAAAATTAATCAAACCAAATAATAAATCTATAAATGGAATATTATTGATATTACATATTTACATAAAACTAATACCCAAATATAATCCCATTGTTTATTCAAAAACCGCAATCCCAAAGTCATGCCTAAAACCCCTAGTTTAACAAAATCTAGGAATATTAGTTATCAAATTTATTTATAACAACTATTTAATTATACTAAAATGTATAAAAATAATATAAAACTACATCAATCACATAAGTAGGAATCATAATCATAAATAAAGTAAATTATATACACTTACCATAGATGATGATCACAAAACAATCTTGGAAAAGTAGATATTATTTAAATGATTTTGATCTAATCATCATAACCCTAAAAGAAAGAACACTGGATGCATTTATACATAACCCTCATCTCCTAATATCTATATTGAAAATTGATTTTATAAAACAAATTCACCCCTTTAATCTAGTCAGAAAATTGTCAATCATAAGAATAATATAGATATTATTCACCCTCCCCTGATTCAACTGCCAATAACCTATATACAATCACAAGATCTCATCCAAGGAGGTCCATGGCGACAGACTATGTTAAATAAATCCTTCCTAAAAAAAGTCTTCAATATAAATAATAAACATCCAAATATCTACTGAAACTATATGGTAAGATAATGTATTAATAGATGAAACACCTAGATATATCCCAATTCCAATGTCAACATATCACATTATAGGTTATATTGTAACCTCCTCTGGAAAAAAAATTATAATAATACCATTGAACTAAAAGAATATTCTCTATCAACATATCAGATATATAATGTATCAAGATAAAAAAATAAAATGTAATAATTTATAAATCAATTTTTCAATGACGAAAATGAAAATACCATCCCTAAAGCACCACACAATCAATATCCAAACTATATAATTCTACTCCTTATTGATAATAATAAGAAAAATATTTTATAATGTATAATCAAAAAATTATAATGATAAAAATATATATATTTTTATCTTCAATAAGACCAAATTACAAGAGAATTGATCTTTCCAAAAAAAACTAGTTCACTATGACATACCTCATCCAAACATTTCCTACATCCCACAAGTGTAATAAACTTCAATAGACTTTAAATTTTATCGACCAAAAGTTAAAACTCACAAACTGGGTAAGTGGGGATAAAGGAATATAAGGAGCTGATATCAATAAATATTAAATAGAGAGTATAGTAAATGAAAATAATACCTAAAAAAATTGGTCCCTCTAATTCTTGAACTTATCTGCATGTATTTTCCTGTTATAGAGTATCCATCCTCATTATTCCTACTATCTTCCTATATGATGTCCCATGTTTCTCATGCATCCTCTAAACACCCTATAAATATCGGCACATAGCCTTTTGATTGATCATGCCCCCATCAGAGAAACGTTGAAAGACTAGGGTCCCACATGATTTTTACCTAGTACCTATACTAGAGAAATAAAGTCACAATAAAATCCAACTCCCATGGATTTAATAAAACTTTTATTACCTTAATAATCATGAACATTCTTCTCAAGATCAATTTTGAGATATTACATACTAGTTACTCCTCATGAAATAAACCTTATATGGACTTTGGGTTAGGTCATGATTTGGGATTCTTTCTTTTAATGGGTTTCCTCTTTCACTATGTTGAGAGTTTTTTAAATTTTATTACGATAGAGGATTTCTCCAAACTGTTTAGATATAAAATTTACATAATAATATATTAACTATGTATAATACCCAAAAAACTCATAGATAATAGATAATCCCTACTATATCACTCACAACTCTTCATCTTTATTCCACATTATATTCTCATATAAGGTCACTTTCATAAAAAACTCCCAAAACCATGTCTATCAAATTATGTAAAGATCATGCTCTCCCAAATATAAAGTTCACTACTGACATAAAAATCCTAAAAAATTATCAATAAAGGAACACAATTCTCATCTCTAATCTCGATTAGCTAAAACGATCTGAGCTTATTATAATAAATGATCATTATTATGACTAATAATAGATCCCTAATTATTTAGATTATTATTTTTTTAACTTAGTAAAGTAATTTTCTAAACATGTTCACATCTGAGTCTCCCCTCTAACATATATCCTTTTTCATATTATTTAAATCCTCATACTTAACCATAGGATAGAATTGTAAAACTAATACTAATAAAAATATATAAAAATCATAGTCTAAATATGAATACATTAAATTTATAACTATACTAGAACATTAGTCACCCCTACATGGACCTTCAAATGAGGCCTAAAACACACAATATTCAAAAATTAAAATTACATGATTAATGAATCTACACCAATCAATATAACCTAAAATTAACTTATTATTACGTAAATATATAATTATAAGGTAAAAATTCATTTCATAGATCAAAGGGACCAGTTTGTATTCATTTAGTTTCTTTAGTACACTTTATAAACTCGGTGTATGTAATACTATATAAGTGGAACCCATGAATTCATCACATGTTCCTACTCTAAACTTTATCCAAGAAACACTCACTCTGATACTATTTTATCACAACTTACCATAGTTAATATTCCAACTAACCTAAATATGAGTTTTAGTATAATCCTAAAATCTCATCTTCAAAAGGCCATAGATACCCAGTAACCACTAAGGGTATATCATTACATGTATATGAAAAGAAATATCCATTTTTTATGAAAAATACATTTTGAAATGAATAATATAAATTTAATTCCAATCCAAAATAAATGAATACTATATTTTTATACATGTAATTTCACCCAAATTTGTGTCTAATAGATAATGAAATCACAAAGTCCAAAATCTCCACTATTCCTTAAGCACAATATAATAATAATTCCACCACTAACATGTCTCCCATATATATAGATAATTTCACATGAAAAAATCACCAAATCTATTTGGATAGTCTACTAAATGTTTAAATATAAAGTATGGGTTATTATATAATTATAATCAATAGGTTCTTCCATGGAACACTCTTGTGTCTATGTGTATGAATCCTACTAATTCATATATGTATTTAATAAATAAAATAAATTAATCAATTTGTATAAATCTCCCTAATGTTTATTATCTGACCACTTGAATTCTATACCACATAATTATCTCACTTTCAATTCTATAACACTTTCCTCACCACAAATCATCCCATAATAACCATTATAGTAGTAACCACAACCTATCTACATCTAAAAATTTAGTAACTATCCACTTGCAAAGACTAAATTGTAATATAATTAGGTTTTTATCCACCCATAAAGACCTCATAATGAAACTACAAACACCAATTATTAATCAATATTTGGGAAACTCACTATTATGTGTCAATATATCTATCCACGTTCAAATAAATTTTTTAATTATTCATATCGATTGGTTGAGCCACATCCCTACCATAATGACGGTCACTAGTTTATTTATTAGAATCCATTAAGGAATCCCAACCCATAGAAAAACTATAGTGGTTGGGTAGTTATACAAACTTCGGGGATCTAACTATATTTTTGAATGTACACATTCAAGAATTATCTCTCCATTAACTTGTATCAAAATCCATAAATATTATATATTAAATATCGTTATTAATATCATCCATTCAATCATCACCATTATCCTCCTCTCCCAGCCCCCCCCCCCCGGAATTATCACCATTAAACATCAAAAAACCTTTACATATAACTATTCACATCCATATCACTATCAAATATCAAAAATGTTTTAAGACACCCCCACTGACATAACACCAATTTTATATAATTTTCTTATATTCTTCGTTAATTATATCACCTTAATTTTTATATTAGTTTAGAAAATATTACATTTCTTTAGTTTTTTAAATAATTATAGAAACATTTTAAATAATATATATATATATAGGATTTTAATTGATTTATCATATTGATATTATATTAGGTGAAATAAACAATTTTTCCTTTTATTTTGATGATTTCATTGGTGGAAAACATACAATTTAAGAATAAACTAGAAATCATGAAACTGAGTATGTTTAAATGAATTAAAATACTAATAACATATGAATAATCTAGTAATCTCAAAGGTAGCATAAGAATAAATCAGATGAAATAGATTTGGTGTCAGATATTCCACTTTACTACTAAATATAATACATGAAACAAATATTAAATAGTAAAAATATAATTTAATGGTCTTTGTATGAATAGAAAAGATCTTCACATCCCATTTTAGATTAATAGTTTTTATGTGTAAGATTAAATAATGAAATCCAAAGGCTATATGGGATTAAAACTTTATCTGAGTAAGAGTAAATTAACATTTTAAAAGTATAAAAGGGACCTTTGTATGAGTAAGTGATACACATGTATGATTTTCACATGAAAAAATAAGTTCATCCATCATTGTAAGAGTAAATAATATCTAGAATTTGTGGGAGTATCATAGACTGTGTATAAACTTGGAGATACACACAACTTTCATAAAGTTCATAATACCTAAGAAATAATAAAAAAATAAACATATTTTTTAATTAAATTATATGAAAAAACAAAAATATTTTAAGTGACTAAGACTGTTATATATAAAAATATACAATATGGAAATCAAATAATTTGAGTGAAATATAAATGTGTAACACCTTGCGATTTTGTGATTTTTTTTGGAATTAATTTAATCTTTTTCATATCTTTCATTTAATAAAACATTATGAATAGATTATTTTATAATAAAGAATTATTTATGGTGAGAAATTTACGCATCAACAAGTTAATCATTCACTATAAAAATAATAATTTATGATTTCTCTATATGGAACAGTGAGTTTCTCTTATGTTACATGCATGACTGACTTTCCTCGATGTCATACGTAACACATAAGACCTAGTGTAACCAAGAAATAATTCATTATTAAAATATTATTATTTAATTGGATATAACATGTACATTAAATTTATGATTATAAAATTTACTAAATTATGAATATATATATTTGAATCCATTTTTACCTAACAATTAGAATAAAATATAGAATCCAAATGAATATAAAGGAATTGATTTTATATAAGTCTGTTTTTATGTTAATAAGACAATTTATATTAATAAGTTAAATTAAATAATAATATTTAATTATATTAATTAAATTTGTATTTTATCTATTCATACAAATATTTTTTATAATTATCCAAAATATTTTGTAGATATAAGATAAGAACAAACATAATTTTCTACTTAAACTCCAATATTTTTATAAAAGGTTTTTTTACAACCTTTTAAAGAAGTACCAATTTTAAATCCAATTTTTGGATCTTTTATAGATTTAATATCTCAAAATAAACTAAATATTTAAAATAGAAATATCAAAATTATATTAGGATAAATATTTTTTATTTTCCTGTAAGGTAATATTTTTTAATTAATAGTTAAAAATAATGAATTATAATTCAAATTTTCTCTTTTGTCTAATTAATTTATAAGATTAAATTATATTTTTAATTGGATGTAAAATTTAGTTAGAGAATAATTTTTTAAATTTATTTAATTTAGTTCATTGAAATCAATTTCACTTTGAAATTAGGTATAAAACAAAGAAAACTTTTGGATGTTTTTCTTTAAAACCCCGTCGTGTACTCCTATAAGTGTAATTATTTTTCAATTATTTTTTTCCACTTATGTGACTATAATTTTTAAAATTTGATTCAAAATTTGTAATCTTCATAATTTATAAATTATAATTATTTAAAAATTGTTTTTTATCATAAAATATTAGTGAAAGTGATTAAAATTAATAATTATGATTAAGAAACAAATTGGTTAACAAAGTACTAAACATTAAATTTAAGAACCAAAACGACCTATAAAATTATCCAAAACCAATTTTGTGGCCATGATTCCAAAATTAACCTACCATTATTTAGTTTTTATGTTTTTATGACTTTTTTAATGTAAAAAACAATGGTACACCTAACTTATTTTCTAAAATTCCATGTGGGTCATTTCCCTTCCCTATAAAAGGACACCATATCTCCATATTCTTCACACATCTCAAACCACATATATTCCTGAAAGATATAATGATAAAATTTCCATTATCCCACCATTAATTCTAGAATCCTACTCTTTGTAAGAAACCAATATAAGGAATATTTTTTTCATAGACCAAAAGAAGTTACCAGATTAAAAGGCAACGACTTCTCTCAGGCTCCTTTTTTTATTTCCTTTCTCCACTCCACCGCTATTTTTATTTCATGAATTTATAAAAAAAAGTACCTTAAATATACTATAATTTTTTTATGATAAGGGTTTGAACAATAACTACATAAACATCCATCTAATGGGTAACGAACATACTATTTATGAGTTTGACCAACTACCGCCTCACGAATCGATGATTGTTCATTTTTCTTTATCGCTTTTCATGGTGGAAATTATGATAAAAACTATATTTAAATAAGTTATATATTATATTTATTGGGTATTTATTCTACATTAATCATTTTTAAAAACATATATTTATACATTCTATTTTTTGTAATACAATAATTTTGTTTGAGGAAGTGTGGACTACCGCCCCCTCAAAGTGATGTGATTCGTTATTACACTACATAGATGTATTAAGGATGGGTTTATTGAACATATATTTTATAAATTATATAATAATTATAATGGAAAATTTTATATATTCATATATAAATATATATTTCATTTACTTACTTTCTTTTAATACGACTATTAAATGGAAACAACGTTCATTCGTACATAAGACCTAACATCTCCATAAACTATTTATTCCATTTAATAATCAAATAATATATCGAATATTATAATATAATTATACTGAAAATAAATTATATTTATATCACAATTCATATTTTGGATATCATTATATAAGTATAATGACAAAATTTATAACAAATTAAGACACATGAAATGAACAAAGCGGATATTACCTGAAGTGAAACCTTAACATAGAATAGTTAACAAGAGGGTAATATAAAGTAATAATAAAATCAATAAGGTATTATATATAACAATATGGTTACATGATAGATTTATAATAAACATATATTTATGATACAGAAATTTTCTATGAGTATAATGGGAGTTAAAACACAAGGTTAAGGGATTTCATCTCACTTTTTTATTTCCATGAGATACATGCCTTATCCACCACTAAATTTTATTTTGTTGTGTATATAATGACCATGAATGTATTATATGCATATTATAATTAAATTTATGTTTATTCACATATATATATTTTTATATTTGTTTATGGGGTTAATTTTACAAAATCTACCGAATCGGTATGATAGTTTTGTCTCAATTTTTATTCTTTGATACACATGTTTTGTTACACACCTACATTATTTTTTTGAGGTGTATATACCTCCATTTGACATATATCATGAATCTCATTATTATAATTATATTTTTAAGCATAATTAAATTAATTGATTTTACATGGAGAGTTTGATCCCAAGAAGCAATGTGGTATGATTTTATTGAAACAATCTCATTGCTTTTAGAGATTTTTAATGATTATGATACCTTTGATAAAATATTATATATATCTCAACAACACTTATTATTTTTCTTATAAACTATTTATTCAAGATATATCCATGTATTAGGACTATTTTTCCACTCTTTGGTACTTAATATAATTATTAAAATATTTTTAAGAAAAATTTGACTGTATTTCTTTCTTCGGTTAGAAATTTATTTTATTTCCAAAAAAAAATTTAAAAAAATTGTTTTTTTTCAAATTATGTTTGAAGATTTTTTTCAAGGAAAAGGATTTTAAAAAGGTTTCTTGTTTTTAAAATCTTCCTTTATAAGTTATAAAATATATTTTCAATTAAAAATGTTTTAAAAAATGTTTTATGTTTACAAATTGTATTCCAAATCTTAATTAATAAGATTTAAAATTAATCATAAAGTTTTCAATAATTTCTTATAAGTTCTAAAAATGTTTTAAAATAAAAATGAATTGAATTTATTTTGAATCTTATTCTATTTTTTTAAATAAAAGGGTTTTTATGAAGTTTTCAAGGTAATTTTATAAGTATACAAGGAAAAAGCTTTTCAAAATGACCCCAATCCTTATTTAGAAGTTTTCAAATTATTTTAAAAGAAATGTTCTTAAATGTTTTTTCAAGTTCCATTTATAAGTTTTTAAGGAAATCAGTTTTTAAAATGCTTCCAAGCACCGTTTATATGTTTTCCTAGAAAAAGGTTTCCAAAAGGTTTTCAAATCTTTGTTTATAAGAATTAAAGTTCTTTTCATGAAAATATCGTTCAAAGGGTTTTTATGTTTTAAAGAGACCTTTTTCAAATAATAAAGGATATTTTCATCAAGAAATTTTTTCAAAATATATTTCAAAATAATTAACCATCTAAAATTGCATTTTTTTATGTTACTCGTAAATTTCTAGGAAACGATCTAAAGTTTCCATTTATATTATTTCTCTGAATGGTTTGTACTTTGATGTAATGATGTTTATGAAACCTATTTTTCTTCCATGAGTTATATGATTTTGAAAAACACTTATTTTTATAGCTTATTATTTCATGAAGTGATAAGGAAACCTATCCCTTTTCATATGATATGATGTTATGAAATTAAAATTATACCCATTTCATTTCCTAGGTTTTGATTTAATGTTTATAAAACATATCTATTTTTATGGATCATGATATTATGTATGTTTAAATTTTTTAAATATATATGAATGTTTTTATCATGATATAGGTGGGAAATAAATTTTCCTTTAATTCATTGGGTAACTATGGATGAATTGTGAGTATAAATTTTATTCCTAAACCTAATTACATGTACACAATGTTACGCATAGACCCGATTGCATGTAAATATGTGTATGTGTGAACCTAATTAAATGTTAAAAATGTTATGAGTGAACCTTATTATGTGTTTATACTGTTTTGTTTAAACCTTATTACATTTTCACAATGTTATGCATGTACCTGGATTCATTTACAAAACAGTATGCATGAACCTGATTACATGTTCACAATGTCATGTGTGAACCTGATTTCATTTACAGAACATTATGCATTGACCTGGTTGGATGTCCATAATTCAATGAGTGCGACAGATTTTATATCCTTAACATAATGTCTGAACCTAATTTTACTTATATATGTTCAAAAAGTTATACGTTGATGTGTATTCCAAAATTACAAATATTTTTCATCTGTTATACTTCCATGGATTTTTCTCTTTATTTCTTCACAATTCATGTCTTAATAGTTGGGAATATTTATTTCATGTCTCATTATTATGATATTTTATATGAAGGGTATGATCTTAAAATATTATGCTCACATTATCATAACCATATCTTCATGTTATTCTTTTGAATTTCCCTTATTTACCCTCACTGAGAATTCATACTCACCTCATTCTTATTTTTACAATACTCATGTTATAAAGGAATTTATTACATAGAATTTATAGAGGGAATGAACTTTACAAGAGACATTGAAGATCTTTGACTAAGTGAGAATATTTTTTTCTAACATTCCAAATCTACTAAACTATTATGGTCCTTAGGAATGTAATTTTGTAATATGTTGAATATTTATAAAAAATGAAGTAATATCCATATATGTTAAGACTGGGTTTCTATATTTGGTATCAAAGGAAATATTTAGTCGGCCCTTGGAATCTAATATGACAAATCCTTAGTGATAACCCTAATTAAATGTCAAGGAATAAGAATACAGAGAAGGAAAAGTACTACAAAATATCTTAGAATTTTGGTAATGGATAAAGTAAGTGGTTTCAGAGAAATACATCCTTTTTAGATACTACAAGAAGATTTGGATTTGGAACATATGTACCTAGGAGTAACAACTCCAAAAAAAAATTCTGAGCTTGACTTAGGGTAATCTAGTGCATGACAATGTTCCTTACTACACACTTGGTTTTAAATTCTCAAGGGATATGCATTGGGAATTCCACAACTCTTCATGAACCATCATGAATGATTTAAATATAATTTATAAATGAATAACCTAGGATAAACCTAATTTTTCATATATTAATGAAGTATGATCAATGATTTAGGTACCATAGAGGTAAATTATCATGATTATATGGTATCCTAATGTGATAAATGTTTCTCACACTATTATTTCTAGTTTCAGTCAATGAAGATAATTAAAAAGAACATGGTTAACATTTATTGTTTCAGATATGGAATGTATAGTCATTGTGGATATCTATTTCCCAAGTAAAACTCTTATAATAAGAATAAATAAAGTTGTATGAGTATTGGTGATACTTCTAATTATATTAATACTACAAACAACATGTTAAGGGTATGTGTTATTTTTAGAATATTGTTTACCTTAAAATTTATAATCTTATTTTGATTAAGGTTGAGTAAACTTAAGAATGACTGATATTTCATATTCTATGAAAGAATTATTAATGAATAAGTTGGTGAATCCTAAATAATGGTTTAAGAAAAAGGTTGCATTAATGAAGTATTTATGTTTTCTAATTACAATATTATGTTATATAAATCATGAAATATATAATTATTTTCAGTAAAATATTTAATTAAGGATTGAAAAAAAATGTTGAATGGTGATAAAAAGATAGAAATGTGAATTCATGGAAATGTGACTTTTTGATTAGGTGAAGGTACCCCTTAATTAATGTGTGAAGTTGAGATAATGATGTTTGGATGAAGATATATTGGATATGAATAATTAAATATGACGTTATAGATTACACTAGAAATAATTATTGAATAAGTGTTCTATGACATCAAGGATGAAGTTTACAACTTATTGGATTTAATGAATATTACCAGTAACCATTGGAATAAGAAAACATGTATGTTTTCCAAAAGTATTTATGGTAATTGAGGTTGCTGTCATGTTTTTAGGGAATATATGATGAGGGTATTAACATGTGTAGAATGTGACAACCAAGTGGTATTTTTTAATATATGGGGGATAAATTTTAGGATGATTTCGTGGAATTATTTCTAAAGATTTGAATTTTCATATTTCAAAGGGGTTATAAGGTTAAACATTCATTAAAAGTTTAACTTAAACATTGGAATAAGTATTTATGTACTTAGATTGTATTAAAAACATTTTCTAAAAGTATGTTTAGTGATTAACATTATTTCAAGGATTTCTATCATATTTTTTTGGAAATTATATTAGTGTGGTTTTAGAAAAGGACATCATGTATTTCAAGTTACAATCAATAACATATGGTAAGTTGTGGGTATTCATCCCATGAAGAAAGGATGATAAGGGTTTCATGCCTACTACTGATCTACATGATGTCCTGGTTAATGTATAATTATTTTTGATGAATAATTATTTATAATGAAATAGTATTGTTACTTGTTATGATCAGAGATTAATGTGTCAACCATATTTATTTTTCAAGTATTTTTAGAGACAAATAGTTATACTTTTCATTCATTTATGGTCCTTAAGATTTTATAATGTGTATTTTAGTGCTTCAAGAATCAAATATTATTTATGGGCATCCATTTCTTGAAGTAATCGTAGAATTATAAATACTTAAAATCATAACTGAACAATGAATTTTTTTTTATAGAAACATAAAAAGTAAGTATTTTTCCTTACATTATTTTCCAATAAAATTATTACCCAAAGATATGATAATGATAAAAAAACATGTTTTTGTAATACCAAAATTTTTTATGAACTGGTGTACTTCTATATAATAACAAATTAATTACTATTTGGACCTCAACAATTCATTAATAATTTAATAATTTGTGATTTTCGACATCAATCACTGACTGTGAATATTTAATCTTTTCCACCAAGTCTAATTTTTCCATTCCCATTGTTCTCTCCTATATGGAACCCAAGTTATATGTTACTTTGGGTAAAAGTTATATTTCTAACATTACCTTTGGGATGTGTTAGGATTCAGATTTACAATTTGGGTTTATATGAAAGGAAATTTCAAATAATTAAACCTTTGATAACCTAGGAAAATTTATATTGAGAAATTAATTTTAAATGGCGTAGAATGTGACACCCTAAAATTGTGTTAATTATTATTTTTGAATTAATTTAATATTTTTAATATTTTTAATTTCACACAACACTAAAAATAGTTTATTTTATATTAAAGAAATATTTATTTATTGTGTTATACGTAATATCAGTTTAATCATGCACTAATCAAAAAATAAATTTTATCTTCCTCTAAATGGAACAATGAGGTTAGCTTATTTTACACAAAACAATGACTTTCCTTGATGAATTATGTTACATGTAATACCAAGTGTTACCAAACAGTTATTATAATTATTAAAATATTATTACATAATAGGATATAATATGGATATTAAATTGAATAATATAGGATTAAATAATGTATGAATATATATAGTTGAACTCATTGGTTACCAAATTATTATAATATAATATAGAAACAAAATGAATATAAATAGACTATTTTTATAAAATGCTATTTTTAGGTGAAAAATATGATTTATATTAATAATATAAATTAATTAATAATAGTGAAAAATAATAATTAAATTTATATTTTGTATATTAAATTATTTTTGATAATCATCCAACATATTTTATAGTTATAAGATATGAACGATACCAATTTTAGGCTTAAAACCGTATATTTTATTAAAGGTGGTTTTATCGCCTTTTAAGGGGGAACCCATTTTAAATCCAATTTTTTGGAACTTTTATATATTTAACATATCTTAATAAACTTGGTATTTTAAATTGAAACATAAAAATTTGGTTAGTATATTTTTATTTTATTTTCTTGTATGGTTACATTTATTAATGAATAGTGAAAATACTTAATTTTAAATCAAAATTTCTTTTTAATCTAATTACTTTATAAGGTTAAATTATATATTAATTTTTTTTTAAAATTTTATTAGTCAAAATTTTTATAAATAAATCCAATTTAGAACATTGAAATCAATTTCAATATGAAATTTGGTATAAAAACAAAGCAAATATTTGGACGTTTTTACTTTAAAAACCTGCAGTGTCGTCCCATCAGCATGATTATTTTTAAATTAATTTTTTCCACTTATGTGATTAGAATTTAGAAAAATTGTTTCCATAATTGGAATATAAAAAATTATAATTTATAATATGTTCAACTTTTTTTTGACAAAAAATATTAGTCAAAGTGATTAAAATTAATTACAATGGTTAAGAGAAAAATTAGTTTAAGAAAGTACCAAAACATAAATTTAAGACCCAAAAAGACATAAACAATTCTAAACCACCCATTGGATATCCAATATTCTGATAAAAACCTTATATTATTTAGTTTGTTTTTTTTTTTGAATTTTTTAAGGTAAAACATGGTACACCTAACTTGTTTTCATAAATTCCAAGTATGTCATTTTCATTTCCTATGAAAGGCCACCACCTATCCCTCTTCTTTACACCTATAAAATGACATATATTGAACCAAGATTTTATATTAGGTTTCCCAAAATCCCTCCCTTCCTCTGATAATCTACCCCATTGAATGAATCCAATCTAAGGAAGCCTTTTGGTATAAACAAAATGAAGTTACACGATTAATAGGTAATGAATTATCTCAAGCTCCTTTATTTTATATTCACTCTCCACACCCTACACTATTTTTATTCAATGATGGTATAATAAAACCAGTATCTTAAATATAATAAGATTTTTTTATCCTAATGTCTTTAACAACACTTACACAAACCTCCATCTAATGGGAAACGAACCTACTATTTATGTGTATGGAGAACTATCGCCTCAAAAAACAAATATTCTTCATTTTTTCATAACCACCTATCATGATGAACATTATGATAGAAACTATAATTATATATTTTATATATTATATTTATTATTTCTATAATATTCTTTAACTATTTTACAACACATATCTTTATACTTTTCTTTTTGTGTTAATATGATAATTTCGTTTGAGGAAGTGTGGACTACCGCCCCCTCAAAGTGATGTGATTCATTCATACACTACATGGAATGAATTAAGGTTAGTATTATTTTAATTATATTATATATATGATATAATAATGATAATGTAATTATTTTATTTATATATTTATATATTAATATATTCTATTTACTTTCTTTCTTTCAATATTGTTATTAAATGGAAACAACATTTATGTGTACGTATGACCTACCGTCTCCATGAATGGTGTATTACATTTTATAATTAAACATACTATTAACTATTATAACAAAAATATAATTAATTTAAATTATATTTATATCATGATTTAAATTTTGGAAGTCTTTATATAAGTATAAGGACCAAAGATATAACAAATTAAGACACATGCAAAAAATTAAGCAGATATTACCTGAACTGACACCATAACATAGAATCATTAACAAGTGGGTAATATAAAGTCATAATTAAACCGAATATGTTATTAGATATAGTAAAATTTTTATGTGATATATGTATAATAAAATTATGTTTATTATACCAAAAATTTGTTCAAGTATGGTGAGAGTCAAGACATAATGTAAGGGGATTTCATCTCATTTTTTATTTCCATGGGATAAAAGCCTTATCGACCACTCACTTATTTTGTGTGGTGTATATAATGACCATGATTATATTTTATTAATATTATAAATAAATTTATGGGTATTCACATAACTATTTTATGATATTTTTCATGGGGTAAATATTTGAAAAGCTACCAAATTAGAAAGACAATTTTGTCTCAATTTTCCATCATTGAGACACATGTTTTGTTATACAACTACTTTCTTTTATGATGTGTATATACTTCAATTTGGCATGTTATATCAGTAATGTCCTTGTTTTATTGATATTTGTAACATTCATGTAATTAATTTTATTTCATGGAGAGTATGATCCCAAACAACCATGTGGTATGGGTTTATTGAAACAATCGCATCACTTTTTGAGATTGAAAATTATTGTGGTTCATTTGATGAGATCTTAAGATAAATATTTCAAGAAAACTCATGAGTTCCCTTATCCTATTTTTATTTAAAATATATCCATTTATTAGAACAATTTTTAAACTCCATTTTACTTAATATAATTAAAAAAATATTTTTATGAAAAATATGACTGTATCTATCTCTTCGGCCAGAAGTCTATTTTATTTCAAAATCTATGTTTTCAAAAAATGTTTTCAAAAATATTTTGAATTTTTTTCAAATTATCTTTGAAGATAATTTTCTCAAAAAAGGATTTTAAAATGGATTTATGGGTTTCAAATTTTTCATTATATGTTTCCAAAATATATTTTCAATGAAAGTTTTTTTTTCAAGAGTGTTATATGTTTAAAAATTGTTTTTCAAATCTTATTTTATAAGATTTAAAAGTATTCAAAAGGTTTTCAAGAATTGTTAATAAGGTTTTATAATTTTTTCAAAGAAAACAGTTTTTAGAATTTTATGAAGCTTATTTTATATTTTTTCAAAGAAAAGGATTTTCGCTATGTTTTCAATACTCTTTTATAAGTTTTCATGGAAAATAGTTTTCAATACTTATTTAAATGTATTCGAAGTCTTTTCAATGAAATGGTTTTCAATACATTTTCAATATTCATTTAAAAATTTTCAAGGAAAATGGTTTTCAAAAATATTTCAACCTCTCTTTATATGTTTTCATAGAAAAACGTTTCTAATTGGTTTTCAAGGCATTCTTTATAAGCTTTCAAGTTTTTTCATGAAAATGGTTTTTATAATGTTTTTATGTTTTAAGGGAATTTTTTCAAAGAATAAAGGATTTTTTCCTTGATAAATGTTTTCAAATGATATTTCAAAATTATTTTCCATCTAAAGTGACATTCGTTGATGTAACTCATGCCTTTATAGGAAATGATCTAATGGTTCCATTAATATTTATTATCTGAATGGTTTATAATTTGATGTCATGGTTTTTATGAAACCAATTTCTCTTCCATGAGTTGTATTCTTTTTAAACACTCTTATTTTCACAGGTTAATCATTCATGAAGTGATTATGAAGCCAATATCTTTTCATATGATATTACGTGATAAAATTTTGATGATATACATTTCATTTCGTGTGTTTTGATTTGAGGTTTATAAAAAATATATTTTTTATAGATCATGATATGATGTATGTTTTATTCTATAGCATTTGTTTGAATGTTGTTATCATGAGATAGGTAGAACGTATATCTCTCTCCAATGAATTGGATAAAACTGGATGGCTCATGACTATCAATGATATGCATAATCCTAATTAGATGTTCACAATTTCATTAATGGACTTGGTTGAAGGTCCATAAGTTCGTGTATGAACCTGATTACATGTTCACAATGTTATTGATTTGACTATATTATTTGTTCATAATGTTATGTGGTAACCAGATTACATGTTCACAGTATTATTAATGCACATAGTTTCATGTACATAATTTTATGAATGAACCTTATTATATGTTCACAATGTTCTATGTGAACCTGATTGCATGTTCAAAACATTATGCATAGACCAAGTCTTATGTCTATAAATATATTTGAGGGCCTGATTTCATATCCTAAAATTAATGTGTCAAATTATTTCTACTTATATATGTTCACAATGTTATATGTTAATCTGTATGCCAAAATCAAATGTATTATGAACTTCCAATATTTATTTCATGTCTCATGATTATGATCTTTTAAATATAGGGTATGATTTTCGAATGTTATGCTCATATTCTCATACCCTTATGTTAATTTTATGCTTATGGATTTTCCTTATTTTTCCCATACTGAGCATTCATGCTTAGACCATTAATATGTTTCCTTTCCTCAATTTATGAAGAAATTTTTTAGGTATAAGTACTGGAGTGAAAGATCTTTACTCGAGACATTGAATATATTTCAACAAGTTAAAATATTTTCTTCCATGTTTCCAATGACACTAAAATTTTACGGTCCTTGGGAATGTACTTTTGTAACATGTTTAATATAAAAAAATGATTTAATATACTTATATTTTAATCTTGGTTTATTGTAGTTGGTATCAAACTAAATTTTTAGTCAACCATTGGAAAATAAGATGAGAAAACTATAGTGATAACCCTAAATAAATGTCTTGGAATAAGACTAAGGAAATGGAAAAGTATTAGAAAATATCCTTGAATTTTGGTAAATGATAGAGTAAGGGGTTTTAAAAAAATACATGTTTATCTATATACTACAAGTAGGTGTGGCTCTCATATAGATGTACCTAGGAATAACAACTATGACAATATGTTTTGGGCTTGACTTAGGGTAATTTCGTACATAACAACGTGCCTTGATACACGCCACGCTTGACACTCCATGGGATATTCTTTGGGAATTCAAAAAATCTACATGAACCATCGAGAAGGATTTAAATATAAGTTAGTTATAAATAACCTAGGATAAATATAAGGTTTCATAGATTAAAGAAATAGGATCCAAGATTTAGGTACACAATAAGTAAATTTTCATGATTATATGATATCATAATATGATAAATGTTTCTCATGCTATGATTTCTAGATTTAGTCAACGTAGAGAACTAGAAAGAACATGTTTAACATTATTTGTTTCAAATGTGGAATGTATGATAATTATATGAATATATTTCCAAATTGGAGTTATCAGAAAGAGAATCAAGAATGTGGTATGAGTATTGGTAACACATTTGAAGATAGGGAGACTGAAAACGAAATGTAAAAGATATGTGATATTATTCTAATATTTTTACATTAAACATAATAATGGTGATTGTATTGGGGTTTAGTAAACTTAAGAATGATTCATATTTCATATTATATAAAATAGGTATTAAGGAATATATTGATGAAGCCTGAGTAATGGTTTTCGAAGAAGGTTGTATTAATAAATTTTTTTATGTTTTAGAAGTCAATGATTATGTTATATGAATCATGAAATATATATACGTATTTTATATGTAATTTTTCATCTAGCATGGAAAGGGATATATTGACTGGTGATAAATACCTAGAAATGAAATTTCATGGAATGATGACATTTTGATCAGGGGAAGGTAACCCTTAATTATTGTCTGGAATTGATATAATGATGTTCAGATAATGATATGATGGATATTCATAAGTAAATTGGACGATATAGATTACCATGGAACAAATTATTGAGGAATATTTCTATGTCATCATGGAATAATTTTACAACTTATTGTATTTAATTAATAAATCCACTAATCATTTGAATAAGTAATCACACATGTTTTCCAAAAGGATTTAATGTAATTAATGTTGTTACCTTGTTTTAAGAGAATATTAGATGAGGGTATTCTAATTTTTTGGAATGTGACAAAAACAAAGTACTTTTTTATATATGGCGGATCATTGTTAAGCTTAATTTATGAAATCATTTTAATATCATTAAATTTTCCTCTTTAAGAAGTGTTGTAAGTCTAACCATTCATGAAAAAGATTTTTTTAAACTTGGGAATAATTATTTATGTATTAATATTTTATTGAAAACATTATTTAGAAGTATATTTAGTGATTAAACTTATTTCAAGCATTTACATCATATTTAGTTTAAAAATTATATTATTATGTTTTTATAAAAGGATAGCATGTATGTCGGGTGACAACAAATCTTGTTCAGCAAGGTTGTAGGTCTTGAACCCATGAATAAAGGATGATAAGGATTTCACACCTTCCATTGGCCTACATGATGTCCTTATTATTTTATAATTATTTTTGATGAATAATAATTTACGATGAAATAGTAGTGTTAATTTTTATGTTTAGAGATTAATGTATTAACCATATTTATTTTTAAGGGTTTTTTGAGACAAATAGTTATACATTTCATTATCGTGTGTGATTTAATATATGTTAAAAATGTAATTTATTGCTTAGGTAATCAAAGTTAATTTATGGACATCAATTTTTTTATGTAATGGTTGAATTATAAGTACATTAAAGTGAAAAAAATATTCTGAATTTTTTTATAGTATAATAAAAATTAAGTACATTTCCTAAAATTCTCACCTAATAAAAGAATTACTCAAAGAAATGATAAATATAAAAAAAATGTGTTGTCATAATTCCTTAATTTTTATTGAACCAATAGTCAATTATATAATCATAGATTTATGACTATTAGGCACTAAGATTTTCATTGATCATTTACTAGTTTTTTTTTTTGATAACCTCAATAATTCTCTAATAATATTTATGCCTTTCCACCAAGCCTGTGTTTTGACTTCCCACCTATGTTCTCCTATATGGAACCCTATTTATATGTTACTATGGGTAACTGTTATGTATCCAACATTCCCTTTTAATGGATGTTTTAGGATTTAGTCTTAATATGTGGGTTTCTATAAAAGGTAAATTTCAAAAAATTAAACCTTTGATAACCCAAATGAATTTTTAGGGATAAATTAATTTTAAGAGGGGTAGAATGTTACACACCAAGATTTTGTGAATTATTTTTTTCAAATTAATTTAATCTTTTTGATATGTTTTATTTCACGAAAGATTGAAAATTGTTTATTTTTTATTATATAACTATGTATGGATTGCGTTATATTAAATAGAAAGTTAATCATGAACTAAACATAACCTAAATTTTAGATCTCTCTACATGGAACATCGATGTTATCTTACTTTACACTGAATACTGACTTTCCTTGATAGCTTATGTAACACGTAAGAACGAGTGTTACCAAATAAAAATTCATTATTAAAATATTATAATTTAATAGGATATAAAATTGACATTAATTTAAATATAATATGATTAACTAACTTATGAATATATACTTTTGAATTCATTCATCACCTAATAATTATAAAATAATATAAAAACCAAATAAATATAAAGGGACTAGTTTTATAAAAGTCTATTTTTATATGAAAAAGATGATTAATATTAATAAATTAAATTAATTATTAATAGTGAGAAATAATAATTATTTATTTATTTTATTTGTTTAAAAAAATATTTTTGATAATCATCCAATTGATTTAATAGATATAAGATAAGACGAAACCCAATTTGATGTTTAATCCCCTATTTTTAATAAATGTTGATTTACAACCTTTTATTGGAGAGCCTATTTTAAATAAAATTTTTGGAACTTTTTTAGATTTAACATTTAGAAATAAAATTTATATTTGAATTTTAAACATAAAAAATTGGTTAGGATACATTTTTGGTATTTTTAGTTAAGGTTTTATTTTTAAGTGAATAATTACAAATACTGAATTTTAATTCCAAACTACTTTTTTATCTAATTCCTTTAGAAGGGTAAATTATATTTTAAATTAGTTTTAAGGATTAATTAGATAATAATTTTTTAAATTAATCCGATTTAGGTCATTTGAATCAATTTCACTTTGAAATTGAGTATAAAAACTTATCAAACATTTGGAAGTTTTTACTTTAAAAGCCCCTTGCGTCGTCCCATCAGCGGGATTATTTTTTAATTAATTTCTGTCACGTATGTGATTAGAATTTGGAAAAAATGATTACATAATTTTAATTATAAAAATTTATAATTTATAATAAGTTCAACCTTTTTGACCAAAAATATTAGTGAATTTTATTAAAATTAATTACAGTGATTAATAGAAAAAATACGTTAACAAAGTACTAAACCTTAACTTAAAGACCCAAAATGACCAAAAAACGTCTACAACACCCATTTATGGCCATTATTTGGACAGGAGCCTTACATTAATGATTTTTATGGTTTTTTATGACTTTGTTTAAGTAAAAATATGGTTACAACTAACATGCTTTCAAAAATTCCATGTGTGCCCTTTCCCTACCCTATAAATGGCCATCACCTCTCCCCCTTAATCACACCTCTCTAACCACTTAGGTTCAGTCAAACTCTACCCCCATTAACATTAAAAAATACATCTCTTTAGTTAAGAATCCATACCTTGGGTACAAATCAATCAAATGAAGTCTTTTTTCACAAACTAAAAGGAGTTACCCGATTGAGAGGTAATGACTTTTCTCAAGCTCCATTATTTTATTTTCTTTGTACACCCTGCCACTATCTTTATTCCAGGATTTTATAACATAAATAGTATATTTGATATAAAATAATGTTTTTATTATAAGTTTTATACATAAACTTTCACACAATTCCATCAAATAGTTAACAAACATACTATTTTCGTGTACGGTTAACTACCGCCTCACAAAATGATGATTGTTCATTTTTCTTTACCACCTCCCACGGTGCACATTATGATGTACACACTATTTATATATTTTATATATTATATTTATTATGTATTTAATCTTAGTTAATCCTTTTAGAACATATATATTTATACATTACATTATTTGAAATATGATAATTTTGTGTGAGTAATTGTGGACTACCGCCCACTCAAAACGATGTAATTCATTCATACACTGCATGTAATGTATTAAAGATGGATTTATTGGACATATATTATATATAAAATATTATAATTATACTTTAATAGTGATATAGATATATAGATATATACATATATGTAATTTATTGACTTTATTTCAATAGAAGTATTAAACAGAAACAGCGTTCATGCGTACGTATGGCCTGCTATCTCCATGAGCAGTGTCTTCCATTTCGTACATCTATATTATATAGATTATTATAATACAAATATACTTAATATAAATTATATTTATATCATGATTTACATTCTGGTAATTTTGATATATGTATAAGAACCAAATATATAACAAATTAAGAAACATGCAAAGAACCAAGAAAGTATTAGCCTATATGAAAACATAACATAGAATTGTTAACAATTAATTAAAAATAATTAATAATAAAACCATATAAGGTATTAAATATAATAATATGGATTTGTTTTAGATTTATAACAAAATTATAATTATTATAGAAGAGTTTTGTATGAGTACAATGAGAGTCACGAGACAAGGTTAAGGGATTTCATCTCACTTTTTATATCCTTGAGTTACATACCTTTCCCACCACTCACTTTATCTGTGTGGTGTATCTAATAAAAATAAATGTATTCTATGAATATTATATTAAAATTTATTTTTATTCACATATTATTTTTAGGATCCTTATTTCATGGGGATAATGTTTCAAAAACTACCAAATGGGTATGATAGTTTTGTCCCAATTTTCTTTCTTTGAGACACAAGTTTTTTTATGCACATACATTCTTTTTTGATCCATATATACTTCAATTTTACATTTTATATCATGAATATAATTATTTTCATTCTATTTTTAATCTTTATGTTATTAATTTTTTTTACATGTATTGTATGATTCCAAGAAACCATGTGGTAAGAGTATATTGAAAAAATCTCATCGTTTTTCAAGATTATCAATGACTAAACATCCATTGAAGAAATATTATAATCCATATATCAGGAAAACTCATGATTTTAATTATTCTATATTTATTTGAGATATATATTAGTATTTGTACCATTTTATTTTCAATTTTTCACTTAAGATAATTAGGAAAAAAATTAAGAAAAATCTGAGATTTTATCTCTCTTCGTTAAGAAATCTATTTTATTTCAAAAAAACAGGGTTTTATAAATATTTTAAAAAAATGTTTGAAACTTATATTTGAAGATAATTTTAAAATAAAGGGATTTTAAAAAGGTTTTATGGGTTTCAAATCATCCATTATAATTTTTCAATTCTATTTTCAATAAATAAAATTATGATTAAAAATTATTTTTCAAATATTCTTTTATAATCATTCAAAGTATTAAATATATTTCCAAGAATTTTTATAAGTTTTAAAATTATTTTCAATGAGTTTTTTTGAAATGTTTTGAATATTATTTTATAATTTTTCAAAGAAACGGGTTTTTGAAATTTTTTCAAAATTTTTTTATAAGTTTTCAATGAAAACAGTTTTCAAAATTATTTTAATCTTTATTTATAAGTTTGAAATAGTATTTTCAAGGATATTTTTTTCAAAACAATTTAAAGCTCCTTTTATAAGTTTTCAATAAAAATTGCTTTAAAACTTTTATCAAGATCCCTATATAATTTTTCAATGAAAACATCTTCCAAAATTTTTTTAAATATTTTTATAAGATTTAAATTTTATTTTCAAGAAATTGGTTTTCAAAATATTTTATATTTAAAAGTTCCTTTTTTCAAATAAGGAAGGATTTTTTAAAAAAAAAATTCCAAAGACAATTCATAATTATTTTCTATATAAGATGAAATCCATTAATGTTACTCATTACTTTATAGAAAATGATCTAATTGGTTAATTCATACTCTAAATGGTTTATTCTTTTATGTCATGATGTTTATGAAACCACTTTCTCATCCACAAGTTATATGAATTTTAAACCTGATTCTTTTAATAGGTTATGATTTCATGAAGATATTATGAAACCGATCTATTTTTATAGATTAATATGTGATAAAAATTTAATGATACCCATTCCATTTGATGGGTTATTATTTGATGTTTATAAAACCTATCTCTTTTTATGGATCATGATATGATGAATGTTTAATTTTTTGGAATGTGTTTGAATGTTGCTATGATGAGATGGGTGGAACCTATATCTCTCTCTAATTCATTAGGTAACTATGGATGACTCATGAGTATCAATATTATGTGTGAACCGGATTACATGTTCACGATGGTATGCATAGACCGTGTTTCATTTCCATAATATTATATGAGAACCTGATTACATGTTCACAAAGTTATGAGTGAACCTTATTATAGGTTCATAATGTTATGTGTGAACCTGAATACAAGTTAAAAATGTTATACATAGACCAGGTTTCATGGCCATAATTTTATGCGTGAACTATATTACATGTTCAAAATGTTATGCATGAACCAGATTGCATGTTCAAAACATTATGTGTGGACCTAGTTTCATGTCCAAAAGTCTACGGAAGGGCCTGATTTCAAGTACTCAACTTAATGTGTGAACCTATTTCTAATTATATATGTTCACGATGTTATACATTGATTTGTATGTTGCGATTCCATGTATTATTCATATTCTACTCTTCCATCGCTTATTTTATTGATTTAATTATGATTCATGTCTTCTGAATTGCCATTATTTATTCCATGTCTCGTGATTATGATCTTTAATATGTATGTTATGGTATTTTAATTTTATTCTCACATTCTTGTGACCTCATATTCATGTTATTCTAATGCATTTCCCTTTTTTATCCTTACTTACAATTCGATAACACCAATTTCTTATGTTTTGTTTCTCCAGGTTATGAAGGAATGTGTTAGGTATAAGTATTAGAGGGGAAGATCTTTAATAGAGACATTGAAGATATTTCACCAAGTTAGAAGATTTTGATCCATGTTTTCCAAATACACTAAACTATTACAATCTTTAGGAATTTAACATTTTAATATTCTTGATTTTCTTCAAAAATGATGTAATATCCATGTATGTTAAGTATATTTTAGTATAAAATGTACCATGGGTTGTATTCTTTGATAAGAATCAAAACTACAACAAGTAATATTCAAAATAGAAATTAATATAACACACAACAATAACATTTTTAATGAATTTAAAATGAGGTTTATCATTTGGTTTATTATAATGAATGAATTGATAGGATGTAATAGAAAATATAAAGGTTGGGTATTATGATCATAGGCCACATATCCCTTAAAAAGAGACTGATATAATTAGTATATATTAATATTGGTAATGAAAAGTGTTAATTGGTTAAAAAGGGAGAAAACCTATCTTTTAATTGTTGTTTTATTCGTTATTTATCACATTTATCAAATATTTGGAAGTAGGTATCATTAATTGGGTTTTCCATAGACCTGGCCCATGTAGAACTTCAATAGTTGTGGTTCTAGTGAGATCATCATTGGGTGAAATTCATGGAAATGAAAATAACCATTTGATGAAAATTGGATAAATAGACCCATGAAAGTAACATCATTTCACACCTTACACATAGTTATTATGACTCTTTAATAATGGTTTATGTATCTATGGGTTAAGTGTTGTTAATGTGTATAATTTATTAGAAATAAAATAGTGTTTACTCTGATCCCACAGTTTTATTAAAGGCATATTTCATAGTTAAAAGATAAATTTTACATATTTAGAGGATGAATTAGATGAATTGGATTACATTTTTGGAATCCGTTTTTATAATTTAGGTAAGAAGGGAAATTTTAATTTTTTGGTAAAAAGGTGAAATTCAGTAAAAATGATGAATTTTGGTAAATTTGACATTATATACATGTAATATTGATATAAATTAGCAATTAGTTTTATATTTTAATGATTTTAGAGCTAAAAATATAGATTTAAAGAATTTAATGGGAAAATATATTGAATAGTAGAACACCTGAGATAATTGAAAAATAATCAATACATTATTCTAAGGTGGCCCACCCAATATACCTTTAGATATACATTCACTCTTTTCATGTATCCCAATACCAAGTCCAATTTTTTATCTTTATAGATATTTTATTGAGTTTGTCCCATATATCTATATTCAATATTAGAGTGATTTGTTAGTTTTGATGTTTGGATCTAAGATAATAATCCCAATATAGGTAATAATTATTTTCCTCAATTTTTTTATTTACTAATTATATTTCGATTATAGTAACCTTTCTAATTTTTAATTTATTATTTTGATATAATAATAATATTATTTTATGTATTGTTCTAATGATAACTTATTCATGTGTGACACCATTACTCAAATATTATACTCTATCTAAAAGCTATTATAATTATAAAATTCACCCAATAGGTATAAAATTATATATTATCCCCTCATAAAAAATCAAACACATCTTTATCAGGTCCCAAATTAAATTAAATTAAATTTTTACCCAATTTCACATTTTTGATTAATGTATACCAACCTACCTATTTGTCCTAATGAACTTTCCATATCCATAATGAATATAAAGTATGTTTTATTACATACTCGTAATGATAAAAGGTTTTAACTTATATTTTCTTTAAACTACTTCCATTTTAAATACATATAGACAATTTCTTATAGATAATTATTATCTTAGGCTATGTAAGTGCCAAATAACTATAATTAATAATTTTTCACATAGTATCAGTATTTATTTTAACATTATAAATACCTAATTATTCTTAATAATGTATAAGTAAATTAAATGAGGAATTTTTGTTAATTAATTTTCTTGGGGAAATATATTAATATATCCATATAAACTTTTTTTATATTGGAAAATATTATAAGGTAATCATTAGTAAGTAATAGAAAATTTATTTTTATGTCATTAATTATTATAAATTAAGTCTTGTATTTACTATGAAATTTTAGTTTATGATGGAATGAATTGGGATTTTATATGAGAGGTGGAGAATGAAATCAAATTTCCATTTCATTTCATTTGTAGTTCTCATGAGATAAATAGCTTGAGTATTTGGTCCACCCCTTTATATATGTTATCTTGGCATGGGGCCATGACCTAAAGATTATGATGTCTGAAATTATGTTTTCTCATTATGATGTAGTAAAAGACATTATTTGATGGGTGAATCATGAGATATATTCTTAGTTCATTGGTAGGTTTTATGAGATAAATAGAATAGGGAATTAAATGTATACCCACCCCTTATGTGTGATGTCCTTGAAAAATGCCTTGATAATATATTTATATTGTTTGATATTAAAAATTCCCATTATTCACACAATTATGATATTATTTATTATTATCAATGTGTTTAATTTTTTTACATCCTTGTATTTATTTATTATTATACATACATTGATATTGAACCATTGATTATTTATTTCAATAATGTTATTTATTCCATTATTACACAATGTTAGCATATATTGTATACAATCCATTAATTAGAAACTAACTCATCTACTTTTATATGTTTCCCATTTACCTTGTTAAAAAAGAGGAAATATATTTAATATTGACTATATGGATAACATGACAGGAATGTAATATGTATTTCAATGATGCAATATATTCAGTTTGTATAGTATTATAATTTTGATCTATTTAGTATCTAAAGGACTATTAGACATTTATCTTTGTTATGTGATCTCATTTAATCTTATTACCATGTAATAAATAACACAATATCTCTTGTTGATGAGGGATATGCGCCTTATAGTTTCCATTAGATCAAAGTTTTATATAAACCTTAGGAACATGATCTTGAAAAAAAATAGTTCAAGTAGATAGATTCTAACTCTAAAATTATATAAAATTTTCAAGAATTTGGTTGATTAGTATGATAGGTTTTTAGAGACCGTATTATTATTTAGTTAATAGAACAAAACCAAGAAATAAATTGATCTATCCTCAATAAAACAAAAAAAACAACATGAAACTATCATACATTTATCCCTATAAGGTCTATCTCTCCAAAATTTGATAGATTTTTCTTAATATAGATCACCATAGTAAAAACCAAAGGGATCTCACTTACACGAGAGGTATATCATCCTAGGATCTCATTCATAATGAGAGTACCCTCAAATAATTAAATAATTTCTAGCACATTATTTGTAAATTAAAATAGTGACCCCTAAGGAAAAGTGATTTAATAATGGTTTTCATTTTTTAGGCACTAACAAGGAGTATTCCACCCTTATATAAGATATGATTATTAAATGAATATTTCTCACATTAAATTGTCTTCCCATTGTATCCAACAAGAGTTAAAATGATGTCATACCCATTGAAGTAGAATATTAATTGAACAATTCAAAAAATATTCAATATATTTATATGAATAAATTAATCAACATCATTGATTCTTAACCAAAGGAAATAAATTTTGGAGATGTGGTATAATTACTCCATGTGATATCACAAATCACAGTCCAATGATAAAATATGATCGAAATAAACCTTAATCCTTGAAAAAGGAATGTAAATTCCAATATTACTATTTAAAGTCCAAGGATATCTTAAAATATGATATCCAAAAAAATCAATTCCAAAAATCACCCACCTATACTAACTTACCATAAATAATTTATGAAAAACAATAAAAATATTTTTGAATCAACCTAAATAGATCTTGATAAATTTTTATCACATTATATTCATTTCAGAACAAAAAATGGTCCAAAATTTATTCCATATCCTAAGGCATTACTGTGTGACCTTGATGGACTTTGTAGAATTGAAAAAAAATATTAAACCTCAATTTTATAAATATAATAATATATTTTTATATGGAAAATAATCAGTTAAAATCATGCTATAATGGGGTCTAGTGTGATCTCAAAAAAAACATACTCGTGTCTCTATATAAATATGTCCATCAGAAGGTGTATCATAAAAAGCTTATAGATATATAACCCCCTTTTCCATTCCAACAAGTAACCACTAGTCGTAGAATATTCCAATATAGTATAGTCTGTAACATATTTTAATTCTTTCCCCAAAAATACTAATTAGGATGAGGAATAAATCACATCTCATTCATCTGAAAAGTGGGAACATCACATTTATTTCATCCAAGTAAATGAAATCATCACATGTCACTTAACGAGGAATTCTCCTAAATTTATTTTTTTCTAATACAAACATGTTTCATATGTACTTTCTCTCCATATGAGAATAAAATTACTATTTTTTGAGTTCTAATTTATGACATGATCAGAGACATACCAAACCACCCCCTAAGTAGCTAACACATAAGGCATCTGTAATAATGGTATCATAGTATGAAGGTTTCTATATTAGGTGTCTCACCAAACATAAATAAAAATGATTTATAATAAGTATACAACCATAATTTTATCAATTATTGTATCAAATTAAATGAGATATGCTTTGGAATATATGAATAAATAATAAGTCTCCACTTATTATCTCACGTGCCCACTATTACTTAAAATATTAACATATCATCACAACACATAACACTATGTGATCATCATCAATATGGGAAAACTAAAATTCATACATTGAAAGGATATTATCATTTACCTATTCATGTAATATAAATTTTAGTACACATAAAGAAATTATAAATGGATATTTATTTTATAATAAAATCATGATACATTTTATGACCATTAAATCCACTATCGCATGTATCTTATACTAATAGATTCAATAATGCACTCATATTTCTTTTAATAATTGTTCTATTATGAGATCTACTATATTATTCTATCTATACACACAATATAACATTACATCACCACTCTAAATGATCTACTGAATGATATAGTATTTTTAAAGGATTTTTTGGCCCTTTAGTGATATTAGGGTTCCTCATACTACTCAATTGCTTCATTTTTTAACCACAAATCATGATTTCTCCCTCAATGGTCTAAAACACTCTATGTTTAGAATTGAACTTCTTAAGAAAAATATCAACATTTACAATATCTAATATAATTATTAAATCTACATCTATTGTAATGTATTCTATGATGGCTAGTTTAGAAAACCAACTAATAACTTCACCATCTAAAAAACATGAAACCATATTGAGATCTCATTTGATCATTATTATATTCGAAATAATAATTAGTGAAAATCTCTACACAATTATCATACCCTCTTCTAAATACCAATGAATTAACTTTATACCTTCTCAGTTAATAAAGAATATTCTTAAAAATAATACAGTGAATCTTACTGGTATTTTATGAGTATCTAATTTTATTAAACAAATAAAAAGAAACATTGGTTTGAGTAAAGAACATGGAATACATTATATATCCTATGGAAGAAAAATAAGGATTTATATCCATAATTTCTAACTCTTTATAAGTACTTTTATTCTTCCTAATATTCATTCCATGTAACATAGGTAAAAACCACTTTTTTGAAATTCTCCATTCTAAACTACTTTATCACATTAGTACTATTTGTGTTTGGAATAAAGACCAGAAACCTCTTAGATGTATATTTATTGATATTTACACTTAGTATGTAGGATGCGTCATCCATCAATTTCTGTAAGAATCGTTTACCCAAAAAATACTTTACCTAGAGTTAAATTGTAAAATCATTTCCAATAATTAGAATTTCATCCACATAAAATATTATTGAAAACTAACACACTCCAACTAACTGAAATTTATTCCCAAGGATCATTAATTTTCTTGATGAAACCAAGCTCATTGATTTTATCATAAAACTACATATTCTAACTTTTTGGTCCTTTCATCAATCATTAAATAGACAATTTAATCATGCAAACCATATCAAACTCATTTGTAAATTTAAAACATCCTTGTTATATCATATACACATCCTCTTCTAAATTTCTATTAATAAACGTTTTTTAAATTTATTTGATATATCTCATAATAAAAATAATCAATAATGGAATTTATAATCTGAATGGCCTTTATCATCACAACTAGTGGAAATGTATCTTCATCCTCAATATAATGAATTTATTTGTAATCATTTCCATCATGTACTATTTATAGTTTGAAAATATACTATCAATGTCAATGTTCTTACATAAAACCCTTTTAAACATAATAAGCATCTCCCCTTTAGGTGTGTTCACCTTGTTCTAAACTTGGTTAGTTTATATAAATTCCATATATTTCAAAAATGTTTGAAAATAAAAATACTCAATAGTTCACCATAGGATGTACATTAATCGCCAATGAACATTACTTTATTATCATTTTTTAAAAGAAATTTAAATCTCTTAAGATCCTAGAGAATATAACTAGGCCTTAAATATTCTTATTTAGCTTGAGTTTAATCATTTTTTCAAAATCATTATTGAACTTGATCAACTTCCATGTTAGGAACACGTCATATTTATTAGTTTTGAACTTCTCTATGTCTATCTTTCCATCCATTTACTCCAAGACTTATGTACTCGTTTTGAATGAATACACCATTTAGTTCCACAAAAACATTTCATTTACTAGGACTATAAAAGTAACACCACATTTTATATTTGGGATAACCAAAAAATAAGTATTTTAATGAATTAATGTTCAGTTTATAGAATGTTAAATGACATGTATATTCTTTATAACACTAAATTATCATAATTATTTTTGGGAAATTTAACATCCTATATCATATATGGTGTCTTATCCATGGATACAGATGGAACATGTTTATATAGTAATATAGGATTCTCTAGATCATAACCCCAAATTGAAATAACAAGGTATCACTAACTCATAGTCAACAAAACTATGTCCAATTTGTTAGTATTTCTCCTCTCAGACACACAATTCCAACATGGTGTTCTAGGTGGAATGAGTTATTGAAAAATTACACAATATCTCAGATGATCAGGGAATTTATGTATTATGTATTCACCACTATATATGATAAAATAATATTTATACTTTTTCCTTGTTAATTTTTTACTTCATTAAAATAAATGGTTATAATTTTCATAAGTTTCGTATTTCTGTCTCATTAGAAACACGTAGCCATATTGATAGATTCCATAGGTAAATGTAATGAGGTAACTAAAACCACAAATTTCTTTAGTACTCATTGGTGTACATACATCACTATGTATGAGATCCCATAGTCCACTTTCACTTTTACAATTTACACTTAATGGTTGTTTGATCATTTTTTCAAGTAATTAATATTCTTAATTATCAAACGATTCATAATTGAAGGAATCTAATTTCCATCACTGTTGAACTTTTATGTTAAATTATAATTTATATGTCTAAGTAAAAAGTGGAAAAGTTAGGAATGATTAGAATAAACCATTGAACTTTTTATTATTAATTTCATGGAAAAGATTATTTGTATCTATAATATATAAACATTTTTCTATAATCCCAATTACATAAATAATTAATCCATATACGTAGAACAATTATTTTTTTCTTAATAACGAATGAAAATACCATATTTTCCAAGAAAGATTCAAAAATAAAAAAAATATTTATGGAAGGAACATAATACTAGTTTTCCAATTCCAGAACTAATCTACAAGATAAAAATAAATCAAAGTTCTTACTTAAAATGTAGAAAAATTTTCAACATTTCTATTATATAGATCCAATTCCCATTTCATGAATTACTCTATATGTATAAGCATGATTTTATAAAAAAAAATATATTAGTCCCATATAGTAACTAATACCTATGAGTTACAGTTAGAGACATTTATCTCTATAACATTCACATTTGGGTACTAAAAATTATTCCCTTTTAGAATAATTATCAACCTTAGTTAGCAATTTATAATTTCATAATAAGTTATATATTTAATATATCTCCATATTTATAATCATGATTTATCCTAGAATCTATAATAATGACATATCTATGGGTGAGTATCATGTTTTAAATATTTTCATAAATAAATTTTAATGAAATTAATATCAACAAAAATGATGGCCCTATATATCATATCCATTTGGTGAGAAAAGACCCATATTCCATTACAACATACACTAGGTATTACGTAAATAATGAATTATTTTATATAGTTGATAAATATTTCCAAACATATCAAATATTTATCCTAGATATCTACTAAAATCCATCATATTGTTTCACTATACTCTGTTCCTCTATTATCCTAAAGGTTATGGTTTCCGGGAAAATTGTAACCTAAGTAAATAACTAAAAATAATGAACCTAATAAGTAGGGTTTACTCATTATGCCACCTCTATAAAAAATATAATACTGAGGAACATAATGATTAGGGTCACCCATAATGAATGACCATGGTCTGGAAAAGATCCTCTTTTTTTTAAAGATGGAGGCAGAGCCCCTAATTATTATAAAAAGAAAAGTCTGGAAGGATGAGCAAAGTACAACAAAGATATCAAATTCCCCCTCTTGGTGGGCCAAGATTTTTCCTCAGCATGCTTTCAATTCTTCATTCCTATTCTCTCATCTCATTCCATGCCTCTATATTGATGCACCCCCGACCTCTCCTTCCTCTAGTGTATCGTTCTTCAATATCTTTAGCTTGCTGTAGAAAAGTTTCCACATCTTCATCTGAACTTTCAGTTTGCTCCTCCTCCTTCTTCCTTTACCCTTTTCTTGCTACTTTCTTTTGGCTTCTTGTTTGAACATTTTTCCAAGAACTATCTTCATCACCTTTCAGTTCATCATCCTTCCTTGATTTTTCTGCCACCTGCATAGCTGACGGAGGTAAAAAATGAGAGGGTTCCCCATGATAGATACTCACCTGTTTTACAGGGCTGGCCAAATCCCCAGCCATAGATGACTGCATCTCCAAGGGAGTGGAAAAAGTAGAAACATTCCTAGAATCTGTAGCAGCAAAAATAGAACTCTGAAGGTTTAGGTTCATGCTAGTAATTAGAGAAACCAGGGTAAGAACCTACTTCTATTGGGTTCTAGCCTCAAAATGAGGCCTACATTGTGTTGTAATCTGTTTCATTCCTTCATCAGTATTACAATCAAGGTATATTTCTTGAGATGAATCCCCAACCACCCTATAAGTGGATTTTTTAGTGAGGGAAGTTTGATTAACAGAAGCCACATGAGCTTCAATTGGAGCAGTGATTAGTTGCTGAGCAAAATCAATCTCAGTGTGCTTCCCAAAACTTAACTTCATCTGAGCAGTAAGAATCTGATTTTTGGAATTAGCATCATGAACAACATTGTGTTCAGGATCATAAAACTCATGTTGACACTTTTCTGAAGACTCAATACCTCCTGATGCTATATCAGCCCAGGAGATTACTATAGGTTTAGCAGAATTATTTTGGTTTTATTTTGTTTCACTCACAGTTTAGTGAACATTAATGTTCCCAAGTTCAAGATTCAGAGATGCCCCCTTCTGGTTATCCGGTTTCCTTGGACCAGGCTTCATCCTCCTAGTATTAGTGCATGATTTAGATTCATGCCCTCTTTTACCACAGGTATCCCAAAGCACTACCTTCCTACAAGTTACATCGTCATGTCCTATAGTTTTACATTCATGGAAATTTTTTGGAAATCTCTCAAACTCAATTTTGATTTCTAGTTCTTCATCATCAGTAGATAAGTAAATTTTATCTACTAAAGTACCACAAAGATCAATTTCAACAAGACATCTAGAAAAATGTCCAAATCTAGCCATTTCAGTTTCCTTATCCATCCTAATTGGAACTCCAATGGCAAGGGAAATATCATAAAGAATCCTTGGATTCCACAAAATCCAGTTTAATCCAAAATATTTAATCAAAACCTTGGCTGAGGTGTTACCTATTTGAGTTGGATTGAAGCTCCGGTTCCATTCTCTGATGTGAAAAGCACCAGGTTTGAAAGAAAGTGAGTCGAAGCCCCAGGCTCTCTATTTTAGCTCTTCTGATGGGAATAGCAGATGAAAAAACCCCTTGCCAAGAGACACACATTTCCATTCATCGAAACCCCAAATGGCTGAAAGTCATTGATGAAGGTATTCCATCTTCCATGTATTGGTCCCTTTTGGCAATATCAACCTCACAATTATTTAATGTGCACCCAACTCCATTCGTTCAGAAATATCACACATATTATTTGAGACGTTTTATTTAAAAATACCACCCATTTAATATACAACATATTCATATTAAATCCAAAAAAACTCGATACCATTAAATCATTATTATCTATTGTTTTTTATCTTATGTATACATGATTCTAATAATTTAGTTTCGGAATCTCATTTCAAAATAGAAAATTAAGAAGTTCACACCATATTTATGTCTAACACCTTACACAACCTACAATTAGTGTTACTCATGAAAAAAAGTATGTTAAATATATTCACTCATATCTAAATCTGTCAAATGAATATGTAATATGAACATTTCATGCAATGGTTTAGAATTATATGATATTTGTAATATGTGGTACCCTAGGCTTACACTCAAAAATTTGATTCCATGAATACATACTTTATATACCAGCTTCAATAAAAACTAGATATTATTATACACAACCCATCCAGATAAGTAATTTAAATGGCTAACGAAAACATAGTCATCTCTATTGTGTAATGAATAATAATCTATATTGTAATAACAAGTTTAAAAAATTTCAATATTTCCCAACAAGTAAATGTAACAGATTTTCATGTAAGCATATCTCATGATACAAATGTATTGAGTAATGGAATATGTTTGCATCAATAATATCCCTAATCCAACAACATAATTCATCTAGTTTAACACCCTTAAATCAGTTTAATAGAATACATGATACTCACAATGAAATAGAATTGGAGGAAATGTTATACCTATTCCCCATGGATTGTTTGGAATGATAGAGAAAGTGATGGATCATATCTTTTATTGAAAAAGAAAATTATATAGGACACACATAGAAATATGGTTGATGGTTTTAAATGAATATATCCCCATTTTGAAAATGTATACTTTGAAGAATGCAGATATATATGAAAAACATAACTGTAAAAGACTACTTTGAAAGGTATCATAGAAGAAGGGATTAAGAATTGAATTGTTTGGTACCATAAGTTAAAGAAACCAATTTATAAATATATTAAATTATTAAAATAATAAATCAATTCATATAAATAAAATTATTGTAGATCTTTTTTAATGTGAAAAGGAAAATGGTGGTTAAAATTTAAAATATCATTTAGAAAAAAAATTAACAACAACATAACATAAAAATGTCCAGGTCACATTTAAATGTAACTTTTCAAAACATGGCTAGGAAGATTTCAAATAATATCACATTTAAAATTCTATCCAAAAATTGATATGTGAAAATGAAATAAAATATTCTATATTAAAAATTATTCCTAAGATAAAATCTTGGATAATGAAAGGAATTGAAAATTTTTAGAATTTTTATAATACCTTAGTTGAATACCCAAATTCTTAAAATAGTAATAAATCTGTATTAGTATTAAAATTTTATTTTCACAAAGAGTAATATAAAATTACTTATAATAAAATAATACGGTGGGATAACACAATCATTGAAGGATAACATTTAATAAAAATATTTATAAATATTTGAAAGGCGATTTGAGATATCAATATTCCTTATGAGAAACATGCTTCATAACGTAAAAAATATTCAATAAGTGTTTATGTAGTGTAAATTTATATCCATAAAAATATATTAAATATTTATAAAAAATACAATTAAGTCTATAATATACCCAACTTATATAAAAAAATTCAATAGAATGATCATAACTCAATGTAAGAAATTTGAGTAACCAAAAAACCTTACTAATGTGGTAATAATTGAATCAATATCCTTTCAAGTAATGGAATATGATTTGAAATATTATATCACATAATGTAAAATATATATGATAAAAATAAATTCATGGGATATAAATAAACCATAATAAGAAAAAATGGTACATAAAATGTATTATTCCATAAAGAATAAGAATTAAAACCATGCATGCTCTTAGAACCATGGAAACATTCAAGTAAAACCTATTGAAGGATATTATTTAATAAGAAACAAAAAATACCGTGAATAATTATATTATCATGATAAAACATATTAAGTAGATAGTATATACCATAATCCATAGAAATCGTGGTGTATAATAAGTTGTAAGGCCTAGGGAATTAAAAATTGTGAAAATAATCCCTTACTTCCTGTTATGACTTCCAAAAACATAATTTAACCTATTGTATGATAAACATGTCTATCTCAGTAACTTAATTAATCACCATAATAATATATTTTCATGTTTTACCCTTTATTTATACATATTCTCTACATTAATTATTGTTAATTATTACACATTTTCAACATTTAGAGTCTGTAATCTAGATCATTTTGAACTAGTTTTGTAATAGTAGTATAGTTGTTCATTATTCTCCAAAATTTCATAATTACCATATAATAATTTTTTTAAAAATGATTATTTATAATTATTTATGATGTTGTAATTTAAGTATATGAGGTTTTTGTTATGATACTTAAATATGAAATCATCAATGAGTATGTTTTGATGATTCTTAACGAATGAAGGGTTTTTTCTTAAATAATGTGTTGAATTTTAATATTATAATTGTAGTGACAAAAACTCATTATTTACTTTTTTATATAATATATATTTTAAAATTTAATTCCCATTGTAATCAATTATATAAATTTTTATAATTATTCAAGAAGGTGGTTAAAAAAACCTAAACATAAATATACCATGATTAATGGATGATTATCTAGTGGCTTATTGGTATTATAATCATAATTTAAGAATGATAATTTTATTAAGTGTTTTTAGAGCGATATATAATAATTTGAAATAATTATAAGAATACGATAGCATTTACAAAGTTATTTCATATTATATAGAAGTCATTTTTTCATTAGAACCCTCTTTTGAAAGATTGAATTTACAAAAAAAAAATTATTTATTATATTGTTAATTATATTTAAATTTTTCATAAAAAACATTATACATTATTAAAAATTATATTTATCATTCAAAACATTTTCAATACCATCCTTGTAAGGTGGTGGTGAAAAAAATTAATTCAATTGTTTGATTGAGGAAATATTCCATGTAATGCAATTAACCTAGATTCCCAGAGTCGATGAATTATTTTATTACACTTTCATGATCATAAAAAAATAAAATCTCGAAGGACTGATCAGTTTAGTATCTTTCAAAAAACTAGATACAAACATAAGTATTAAATTACATCTTGAAATAAAAAACAACATATTATCCCCTTTTAAAACTATTATGTCCATTAAAATATACCTAAAGGTCAATCATAACATAATTCATCAAATCCTAGGGAAAAAGAAATATAATAAAGGGGTGAGATCAGATGCTCAGTAAGGATAAAAAATATAGAAAAAGTTTTCATAAATAATCATAAACACTTAAGTTAAGGTATAAAACTAAAATATAAGCATTTTTTAACATAATATTCAATATAATAATGTAATAATATATCAAATAATTCAATTTAAACATTCACATGGATATTCTACTAGTCAAATAATCACATGTAATATTAATAACCAGTCTCATTATAAGAGAATGTGTAATGCTAGACATCATAAACACAACGTCAATGCCTCGTGGAAAGACCATAAATATATTGTCGAGGCCTTATGACAAGACACTAATTTGTCTCATGAGACCTAAAGATGCTTTGAGGGGCTATATAGGGCCCATCCAATCACGTATTAAGTCCATTTCATTCCTCATATGAAAAGGGTGAAACATAACATAATCATTCGTATTGAAAATAGAATACAAAATACTTATACTTTAACCATAAACCATGAATGTTATTAAAAAAGCACATCCATGGTTATACATATCTTAAAACATTTAATAAAATATGGAAGATTTTATCATAATAAATCAACCTCAATCAATCATAAAATCCAACAATGGATGTTCATATGGATGAAAAGAATCTAATAAATTCCTTAGAACTCTTTGAGATAAATTTATATTTTTTTCTTTGAAATTATTCAAAATCCAAAAAATTTTAAAAGAAAAAAATTATTATAAAAATAAAATTGTAATATTGAAATGGAATCTTCAAAATTCTAAGGCATCATAATGGTGGAAAATAGATGCTCACGCTGTATAAGTTTAAAAAAATTATTTTCTTTAATTTGTTGAAAAGCACATAAAGTACATCATTTGGAAAACAATTGAAAGATTACATTTAATAAATTTAAAATAAAAAGTTAATCATGGTTAAAATTTTATTTAAAAAATTTTCAATAATATTTCAAAATAAATTTTATGAAACATGTATATGGATTATATGGTTTTCCCAATAAATACTTACATATAAACAACCTCGGATTAAAATGAGATTGTGAAATTAACCCTTAACTTTTACTTTACATTAGTTGAGGGTGCGTTAACCTCCATTATAATGGTTAAATAATGTTATCAAATTATACCATAACCATATCCATATTTATGATATCATATAATATCCTATTATATAATATTGTTAATATTATTTTAATACTTCAATTATTTAGGGTATTAACTACATTGTTTTCCAATTCCTTTTTTGGAATCAAATTCATGTTTATTATGCATAGGATTTATTTTATTCTTATCTAGAATGAAATTAATTTCAAAAATATTATATTTACTCATCATGCAAATTTTATAATCATTCTTTAATGGTTAACATGGAGAATGTATATCACCGTGTCGTGGAGATGGTAGGTTGTACATACGCACGAGTGACGGTATCATTTCCTTGATGGTCAAATGGTCTGGAATTGTATGGTATAATATTATAAAAAACAATTATCATGTTATAGTCATTATTTATATCCATTATACTCATCCTTATGCACATCCAAATAAATAAATTTTAAATAACAAATTACACCACGGCATGGAGATGATAAGTCGTACGTACGTAGGGATGGTGATATTATTATTCATATGAGGGATAAAATGAGGAATATGGTTGTCCCATAATTATTATAACATCTCATAATATGGATGATATTGTAATTATTACTTTGGTAGGAAAAAAATATATCGACGAAGTATAAGAAGAGAATAACTTTGAAAGAGGTGATATAAGAATTACCTCTTTTTCAGGTATCTTCTTTTGGTTTTAACAAAATGACTCCTTAGAATGGTTTTCCTCCTAGTGTATAGCCTATAGGATATATTAAAGGAATTTTTGAGAGAAAATGGGTAGGTGTTGATAGAGTAAAAGGGCTTTCAGTTTTGAATTAATGATAAGGAGAAGTGCCCCTTTATAAGAGAGGTGAGGGGAACTTTTTGAAGATCTTAAAATATTAATTTATTATAAATTTATTTTAGGTTTAAAATAGCTCCAAATTGATTTTTTAGAGTATAATTTTAGGATGGGTCTAAATCCTCTTAGAAAATGATTTTTAGAAAAGTTTTTATCACAAATGTAACCTTATCTTTTGGGTTTAACCCTTTGTTAAACAATTCAACTCTTACTGTGTCTTCTTTTATTTTAACACTATAGGGTTAATATAGTTTCAATAAAATTACAACCCAATTTAATCATTAATTAAACATTAAACATTATCCAAGTCATTTGACTAAACCTGATATTATTATTAATTTTATTATATTTAATAAAATATTTTTTATTTTAAAGTACCATTTATGTCAATTTTGATACTATCCAATATTTTTATTTTAAAAATTTCAATCCAATATGATAACTTAAAACCATTAAATAAAATATTTAAATAAAAGTTATATGTTATCTATAAAATTATTTTATGTTCTAAATTACGAATTCGATATTTATTTTCATATTTTTTATATCGTTTAATTGATATTTCTATTAATAAAATAATTTCTCCATCGCTATTGTGTCATCATAAATGTATATTTTTTAATCTATAAAAATTATAAATAAAATTATATATTGTAGGTAATTTATTTATATTTGTATATTCATTTTATAATCGATTTTATCTTCTGTATATATCTATATTAAAATTATTTTGTTTATAAGAAATGAGAGTGTGAGATTTTTTCACATTCGTTAATTATAATTATATTCATGTCATATTCATGGAAAAGGGTCCATTAAATGATTAAATTTAATAAAATGGGTTATAAGGGTCTAATTTAGTCATCCAATTTTATTTTTATAGGTTTTAGAGAATTTTTATAATATTATTTTAACTATAATTACCTGATTTACCCTTAACAGTGGTAATAAAAAATTACTAAATTTACTATTCATAATATCTAAAAACTAAAAGTAAAATATTTACCAAATTTGGACCCCTGGATTCCAAAAATGGAATCCATTTTTCAAAATTTAAAATATATAAGTTTCAGTAATTAATTCCTTTTGACAAAATGAGAAAACTAGTTTTTCAAAAGTAAAACCCCCCAAAAGAATGACATGTGTTTATATATAATTTTAATGTGAAAATAATTACAATGACATAAATTATATTAAATTATAAAAAAATAATCTAATTATACTTTAAAACCAAATAAAAATATATTCTAACGATATAAATAAATTACATGAAAATCAGTTTTGCAGTATTTATCACTATTCATTAAAATATTAAAGTTATCATAAAAACACCAAAAAATTGTCCAAAATAATATTTTATGTCCATATTCTAAAAAATGTTTATTTTATCATATTAAATATACAAAATTGTCAAATACTTGATTGAAAAGGGGTGCTCCCTTAAAAGGTGGGAAAATTAATTTTTTTTAAACATCATTTATTAGAAAAAATTAATTTGTTTTTATATCTTGTCTAAGAAACACAAAAAATGATTATTAAAATTATATATAATATATGATATTAAATATTTGTTTAATACTATTCATAACCATGTTTGAAACGGCAAGTCATAGTGCACTCGAACTCGGTGTTGCGTGTAGCGCAAGCTATTGAATTATTCAAAAAGAAGCATATCGTGGAAGCATGGGGTGTTAAATTATTCCATACATAAAAACAAATTGTCCTTTAAATTTCTAGATTATCACTTAATAAAAATATTTAGGTGTTTCTTCATTATAAGTTCTTCAGTTTCCCACATCGCCTCTTCCATTTTATGGTTTCTTCCATTAACTTTTACTAGATGAGTAGTTTGATTTCTCAACATTTGTTCTCTGGTATCATGAATCTTGATAGGCTCCTCACAATAAGATAGATCGAGTTCCAATTCGATTTCATTATAGTTTAGTGTATGCATTGTTTTTGTCATGTATTTCATTAAAAGTGATACGTGGAACACATCATGAACTTTGGAGATACTTGGCAACATTGCCACATGGTAAGCTACACCTCCATTTCATTATAGAATCTAAAAATGTCTGATGTACCTGGGAATTAATTTAAACTTCTGACAGAATCATGTAACACCCTTTTATGTAGATACTTTAAATAAAACATGAGAACCTACTTGAAATTACAAATCATTCCTTCAGTTATTAGCACAGATCTTTTGCCTACTCTGGGCTCTTTGGATATGGGTCTGAATTATATTTTCCTTTTCAGTTGTTTCCTCAACAATTTCTAGGTAGATGAGTTTTCTTTCACCAACACCACCACAATAATTTGGTTTATGATATCTCATTCCATAAAAAACTTCATATGATTCCATCAGAATAATTGAATGGAAGCTATTTTTATATGAAAATATTTCCATAGGTAAAAAATGATCCTACATACCTTTAATGTCAGGTGAGAAAGATATAAAAATGTCTTATAAAGATTGAATAGTCCACTCCAATTTTCCATCAGTTTTGAGGGTTGTAGGAATTTCATAAACAAATCTTAGTATCTAGGGCTTTCTAAATAATTTTCTAGACTTTTTATTTAAAATAGGGTTCACAATTAGAATCAATCAATAAGGGTACACTATGGAGTCTTAAAACTTCATTAATATAAAGTATTACTAAACATTCAAATGATAAGTCTTCTCTTATAGAAATAAAATGTGATTATTTGGTATGACGATCATCAATGACCCATATCACATCATTTCTTCTTGGAGCTTTTGGTAGACTAATGACAAATTCATTCATAATATCTTCCCATTTCCAAAAATATATAGGAAGAGGTTGCATGATTCCTTTAGAATGTTTTCTTCCAACCTTCACGAGTTGAAAACCAAACATCTTGACACATAATCAGTAATATCCTTCTTCATGTTGTCCCACAAAAATTGTTCCTTCAAATCTCTATACATCTTAGTTCCACTAGAGTGTATAGTAAAATTAGAGCTATGAGCGTTATCTATTAATTCCATTTTTATCTTAGGTATAGCCGAAACATAAAGCCTCATACAAAATTTCGAAATACCATCTTCAAATACCTTGTCAATTAGTCTCCCATCAGTAACAACATTAATTTTCTTTTGAAACTCCTAATCATCAGATAGAAAACTTTTTATTTGTTTTAATGCCAAGGACTACAAAACATAGGTTAGGATTGAATTCGAGCTCAAGCCACCATTTTCCGACCTCCACAAAATTGTGGGTCACTCTTTGATGAATTGTAGAGTCATGAAAATCCAAGTTTCCTAGACAAAATATGATGGGTGGACAGAGGTGAGAAAGGGTAAGAATAAAAAAAGTGCTGCATTTGAGAAACTGGAACCACCCAAGAAAAAATCCATGGTATGAGGGAAGAAGGAAACTCTTTTTTGATAGGTTTGAGGTAAGAATTGGGTGCATTTTGCGGATGAGGAAGAGGAGACATTTTTTGATCAAAACTTCCAAGAGGAAATTGAAAAATAAGTGTTGGATGCTTGTCATCTATCACAAGATGAAACTGTTATTGATGATCTTATTAACCATAACTCCTAGGAGCTTGAGCACTCCATGAAAGAACTTGTGGATCCTTCTAATGAGAGTGTCATCCATGCAAACTCTTTTTTTGGCAACACTATAGAACCTAACCACTGTATTTCAGGACATGTGGTTCCACCCAGTGACTGTATTAGAGGACCTATCTTGAAAATTGACAACCCTCCTCCAACTGGGAGACAATAGGATCCCCTTGATTCCACTAAGGGTGCTTCTCACCCAGTTGTTTATGTGTTAGATATACCAACAGACACAGGCATGACTTCTGTAGACTTGACTATAGCGGGAAATGAATTGTTACATGCTAAAGGCACCTCTGAAGGTATAGCTCAAATTGAAGAACCTATGGTTTTCTCCCCCTGGATGAAACTTCAGGTAAGAAAACACAACCTAGCATGGCATTTTCCAATGGAAAAATAGTGGCAGAGAATATGCAGCCTTCTCATATCATTAGCAATGCCGCTATTTTGTTCCCCTTAGAAGGTAATTCATGTATGACTACCCAAGAAGATAGGGATGTTTCTATTGGGACCTCCTATATGTCAATGGGCATACAGCCTCCCCCTGTTTTGACCGCTAACACACTTAATTTTAACTCCTCAATTGATTCAAGGGATATCCTTATGGCCACCCCCTTGAATTCAAAAAAATCTAAATCAAATCAGATCATTGCTAATGCAAGTACTCCTAACATCTCATAAATTTCTCCCATGAGTAAACAGGAATGGAAACCAACTCTGACTGTAATGGCCCAGACCTTCCTGGCCCATTACATTGCCAAAATAAGGCTCCACCAAAATAGTGGCACTATGATGGTGGCACCATAAGGGTCACACTATGACGGTGGCACTGGGTCCTCACCCAGCCCTCCATTTTTCTTTTTCCAGTCCCGCTCCCGCAACGTAAATTTTTGACGTAAATAAATTATTTTACCATTTTTAAATCCATTTAAAGCCCATAATTAATTCCTAAATATCCCTTGAAACCTCCCTGATGGGGGGTATTAAATAACACCTTAATATCATCTTGTGTAACTGCCCACCTGCGTAGGAAACTGCGATCCGACTTTTCAGGCATTCAAAATTCCATATCCCGTAACTGAAGGATCTTCTCTTTATACCTCCCGCTAGAGTTTCTTTTTTTCTTCTCGTCTGGATTTCTTTCTTCTCCCTAGTGCACCTGGAGTTCCTCTCTTCTTGTGGCTTGTGGTGCACCTCTGCTGGAGATTTATACACTTCTTGGAGTCCACGTAATTCCTCCCAATCAAGTCGCGCATCCCTTGTTCTTGGCGCGCGGAGAAAAACTTCGATCCTTGATCAACCAACTAGGGTTTTTCCTTAATCTCTCCTAACTATGCACCATGCAGGGTAGTTATGCTTTTGTTTTTGTGGGGATTGATGAGACCAAACTTAATGAAGATAATGAACGGATTTTAACGGATGAAGGGGGGTGTGATCGATGTTCTGCTGTACTCTTTTATGTTGATATGTGTTGTGAATTGTGTGGGCCTATGCTCACTGAAAATCAGGGTTGTTGGTGGTCTTTCCTCGCGCACTAATGAACCATGTCTTCTATGATGATTAAATGTCTTAACTTGTAAATTGGTCAATCACATAAACTCAATGTATTAAATGGATACCCAGTAAATATAATGCCCTGTGTGGTCACCCCAGCTAACCAACAGAAAGAAGAAAATAATGAATGATGTTCCTGAAATAGGAAGTTTCCCTACTCTGTTTTGGTGGTGGGTGTTTTGTTCTGTTTGATTTCCTATGGGGTGATGTGGGTGAGGATGGGATCCTCTTTGTTGTGAGTCTAAAGCGTGTGGTTACTCTACGGTGACAGGAATTTGGGTGGGATCCTCTGTTGTTGAGAAATCGTTGGTTCCTTATTTTGGGGACACGGGGATGTGTCTCTGGATTTGATTTGTTTCTAGTACTTCAAGGGATCTCACTTATCCCTTTTGTGAGGTTTTCCTTGGTTCCAGAACTTTGAAGGATCTCACTAATCCCATTTTTGTTGTTGCAACTTTATAAGAGAACCGGGTGTGAATGCTTAAATGGTTGTTTAGTTTTTTCTCTTCTCTATCTTATGGTTATGCCTTTTTAGTTGCTCAGTAGTGTAGTTTTCATCCAAATGGGATCACTTGAACAAGAAAACAAGAATGGTTTAAATGGGGAATTGGTTTTTGGGGGATGAGTTGTGACTTGGTCATAAGTGTTGTGCTTTCTTTATGAATGAATAGTAACGAGGGTGTTTGTGCTTAGGTTTTGGAACCCCTAGGTTGGGATGAGTGCCTGTTACCTATACATATATTGTATTTCTTATGTTTATTATTCACACCCCACCCCAGTTTAGCACTTAGTGCTGAAAATCCCATTTCATGGGGAGGGTGTTTTTCCCAACACTCCTATGAGTGGCTGGTTATGAGCTCATTTCTTCTCCATTTCCCTAATAGCCCAAGACACTTCGGGTAGGCTGTGATGGCCTGAATTCCATTATTATCCCAATACTCTTTGGTCAAGATAGTTGTGGTGGTTGGCCCAAGTGTTTGTGGGCAGGTTGTTTCCCAAGTGTCTTCGGGATGAGGCCTAGGTGTCTTCGGGGATGGCAGTAGTCATTCTGGCCCAAGTGTCTTCGAGTATGGTAGTAGTTATTCTGGCCTAGGTGTCTTCGGGCGTGGCAGTAGTTGTTCTGACCCAGGTTTTTGCGGGTGTGGTTATGTGTGGTGGTTGTGGCCCAGGTGTCTGTGGGCGGTATGGCGGTTAGGGCCCAGGTGTGTGCGGGCAGGGTTTGGCAGTCTGACTACGGTGAGAATGGTAGGACAGGTTCGATGCCAAGGATGTCTCCAATAACCAGTGGGAAAGTGGCGCGGGGTACCAAAATATCGAATTTCTAATACTATACTTTACTTGACATGCGTTATTTGGGGAGTGTACCTTGGTGAGGTTTGGGTGGATAGTTTACCTTGCAAGATGTTTTGGTTATCTCTTTTCTCACAGGGCATTAGAATGCCTCTCAAATTGTGCACGAGAGCTTTTGGTTTTCCCTACTGAGTATACTTGTATGCTCACCCTATGTATATAAAACTGCTTTCAGGTTTCCAGGAGGACTTCAGGGATCGTGCGGGACAGTACTATCTCAGACCTTGGGGCAGTTGTTGTTGTCGTTTTCCTTTTTTCTTGGTACTTAAATTTGGAGTTTTTGTGGCTTGTATAATTTACTATTGAACATGCATATGGGAATGGGTTACTTTTGGATTTACCTTTACTTTCATCTATGGTGTTTTTGGGGTTTCTATCTTATCTCTCGATCCTATAAAAAATTAAAAAGGGCAATTCCTTCCTTTTTGTGTGAGATTCTATACCCTTGGTGCTGGTCGCCACTCCGGGACCTATTGAAGGAGGGTTTTCGGGGGTCATTATCTCTCCTTAAACTTAAAGAAAGAAGGGCTTATAAATATGTTATCCCTTCCCTCCTTTTGGTGAAGGTGGGTCATGACAGATTGGTATGAGAGCAGGTTGAGAGGTAGGATGGAGTCCGGAGTTAGGCACAGTGAGTATTGCATGGGGTGGTAGGGAAACAGTGTTGGGTGACCTTGGTGCGTGAATTGTGATAGTGAATACCAGCTAGGACATGGTATTTTAGGGCCCCCCATGATCCGATGCAAGGACTATGGACCTACCGAACGACCAAGTGAGGCTACACTAATTGTAGGGTAGAGACCCTAAGAAAGGTACATGCATCATAATGACTTGTGTTCTTCTGTTTCATGGGTGTATTGGGGATTCAAAATAAATAAATAAGTCTATGAAAATTTAAGAAAAATATTCTATACTACTCGGGATTAGGCATTCCTTGTTTACCTTGTAGCTATGGCACTTGGGAGGCGACCACGAGTTGTGCAGGCGATCGAGGCCTAGGAGGTTGACTTGGCCGATCGGCAGAGGACCAACCAAGAGGAGAAGGATGATCAGTGGTAGAAAATGCTTCGAGCCTTTCAGTGACAGACCCTCGGGAAGTACGATGGTAGCATCTCAGATATAGAGATAGAGATCTGGCTAGAGGAGCTGGTGATAGCCTTCAGCTTGATCTGGGCTCCGACTGAGTACTGGGTTCATCTGGCTATAAGCCAAATGCGTGGAGCAGTACGTCAGTGGTGGACGCTTTATCTTGGGAAGAAGAGGGAGACCGAGGTGACGTGAGCTGACTTCGAGAAGAAGTCCCGGGCGGAATTCCTATATTCCACGATGAAGGATGAGAAGAGGCAGGAATTACTCTCCCTCCAGCAGGGGAGTATGTCAGTGAGAGAGTTGGGTATCAAGTTCAAAGATCTCCTTCACTTTTCTCTCGACCTCTTTCTGGATGAGGAGTCTCGAGCGAGACATTTGGAGGAGGCACTTCGACCTTCTCTTCAGTATGTTGTTACTCCCTTCAACCTACCGACCTACTTGGAGGTCCAAAAGAAGGCTGAAGTGGTGGAAAGGATGCACATGCTGAGAGGTGTGTCACGAGAGGGGATCCATTTGGGCACGTTGAAGGGGAAGGCTGTCAGCACCAGGCCTCCAGCATCAGGACCCTCTAGGTTTCGACTGGCAGGGAGTAGGCCTCAGCAGTTCCAGTTCCGACCATTCGGCCCTCACCCTTTTCTTTCAGGCCCAATACCGAGATGCTTCATAGGTTGAAGCCATGGGCACCTTAGGAATCAGTGCCCGGACAGAGTACAGTATGGTGGGGGTGGGAAACTCCAGCACCCACCTCAGCAGCAGCCATTCCCAGCTAGGCCCTTTCAGTAGCAGCAGCAGGGTCAGTGGGCTCCCGCTCCGCCAAGGGCATACGTTGTAGGAGGAGGTCGGTCTCAGGGCGCTCCTCAGGGACCTCGACCCAGGCGTGGTCGGGGATGTCGCCGACATCCGAGAGGTAGGGGAGCTGGGCGTGGGCATTTTCACACCGCGGAGGCAGCAGTTCCAGCAGGTCCAGAGGTCGTTTGAGGTATGATCATCTTGTTTAGTACCCTTGCATATGCCTTGTTCAATACATGAGCTTCGCACTCCTTTGTTACACCCAGTCTGGCCCATGCTCTGGGTTTAGATGCTGAGAGACTTCTAGTGCCCATGGTGCTGAGCACACCAGTTGGAGGTCAGAACAACTTGCTTTATTTTTGTCGAGGATGAAGACTGATGATAGGGACACATCAGTCAGTCAGGGATCTTCTACTATTGCAGATACATCCATACGATGTCATCCTAGGCATTGAGTGGTTGTTCTCTATATGTGTCATCCTTGACTACTTCGAAGGATGGGTTGTTTTTTCAGACATGGGCAGTTGACGGGTGACTTTCATCGATGAGAGGAGTTTCCAGGGGAGCAGCAAGTGAGGGGAACCTCTCCTCTCCTTATTAGATGAGTTATCAGTGGAGTCGGTGGATGTAGAGATGGTGGAAGTTTCAGGGGTCATCACTGATTTTATGGATGTCTTCCCTAAAGAGGTGATGAATCTACCCCCTCAATGTGACATCAAGTTTGGGAGAGACTTACAACCTAGAACTCATCTGATTTCGATGGCCCCCTATCGGATGGCACCTTCGGAGTTGCAGGAGTTGCAGATTCAGATTGACGATCTGATGAAGAAGGGTTTTGTTCGACTAAGTGTGTCACCGTGGGGTGCTCTAGTATTGTTTTCGAGGAAGGTGGATGGTGGTCTCAGGCTGTGCATAGACTACCGAAGACTAAATAAGGTAACGGTCAAGAATCACTACTCTCTTCCAAGGATAGACGATCAATTTGACCAGTTTAAGGGGGCAGGATGGTCCTATAAGATTGACCTGTGGTCAGGATATCACCAGATGAGGGTGAAGGAGGGCGACATCTCGAAGAGGCCTTCATGTGCAGATATGGGCACTTTGAGTTTGTGGTCATGTCGTTTGGCGTCACGAACACTCCAGTTGTGTTCATGGGGATCATGAACTCCGTCTTCCGGGAATATCTGGACCGATTCGTAGTTGTGTTTATTGACGACATCTTGATCTACTCAAGATCAAAGGAGGATCACTCTAATCACTTGAGAACGGTTTTAGAGGTCCTCTGACGTCACCAAATCTATGGGAAGTTGTCCAAGTGCATGTTCTTGATGCGAGAAGTGAACTCCCTTGGTCACGTGGTGTCCGAGCAGGGGATAGAAGTGGACCCATCAAAGGTCGAGGTGGTTGTTTCTTGGGCAGCACCCAAGAACGTGGCGAAGGTTTGTAGTTTCCTCAGGCTGGCAGGTTACTACCAGAGATTCATGCCCAAATTCTCCCGAGTTGCAGCACCATTGGTAGCTTTGACCAAGAAGGACCAGGCTTTTGTTTGGGATGAGCAATGTGAGGTGGCCTTCAGTTATCTGAAGGAGAAGTTTGTTAGTGACCCAATTCTGAGGTTTCTAGAAGAAGAGTCGGTGCATGATGTGTTCTATGATGCTTTAGGGAAAGGCCTCAGATGTATATTGATGCAGCGGTAAGGGGTGATCTCCTATGGTCTAGGAAGTTACACCCACATGAGCGTAACTATGCCACCCATGATCTGGAGCTTTTTTGGTCGTGTTCTCACTAAAGTTGTGGCAGAACTACCTCTTCAGGGAGTGCTTCGTGGTCTTCACCGATCACAAGAGCTTTAAGTATGTCTTCTCCCAGTGGGACCTGAACTTATGGCAGTAATGGTGGATGTAATTCCTTAAAGACTATGACTTCGATATTTCCTACACCTCAAGAAAGGGGAATGTGGTGGATGATTCCTTGAGCAGGAAGTCACAGTAGGATGTGGTTTGAGAGTCGGTAGATGCTTGGAAGGCAATGGCAGAGTTGGCTGCCCTGCACTTGGATTCAAGGGTGGAAGGTGAAAGAGGTTTCCTGTATCAGATGATAGTGCAGTATTCTCTACTGCGAAAGGTGGAGGAGTTTTAGTGGGGAGACTCAGAATGTGAAGTGGTGCGTGACCAGGTTAACCAAGGTGATGCTCTGGAAGGGTGGACGGAGGATGGTCAGAATCGAGTGCTTTTCTGAGGAAATATGTTTGTTCGAGAGGCGATGCACAAGAGAGTTCTTAGTGAGTTCCATAACTCACCCCTGGAGGTGCACCCGGGAGTTTCCAAGATGTACAAGGGTATGAGGAGATATTTTTGGTGGCTCGGGGTGAAACGGGCTATAGCAGAGTTCATAGCATAGTGCCTAGTGTGTCAGTATGTGAAGGCTGAACACCGTGTTCCAGGCGACTTGTTGCAACCTTTAGACGTTCCCGAGTGGAAGTGGGATGAAATCTCGATGGATTTCGTCACGGGGCTACCCAAGGTTCAAGGAGGCTGTGACGCTATCTGGGTAGTGGTGGATCGATTAATGAAATCGGCCCACTTTCTGGCGATCAAGGAGTCGGGTGCAGTGGATCCCTTAGCACGGAGGTATGTGGATGAGGTGGTGCAATTACATGGAGTTATGAGGTCCATAGTCTCGGATAGGGATAAATATTTTACCTCACGAGTCTGAATGGGATTGCAACATGCTTTTGGAACCTATCTACGACTTAGCACCGCCTTCCACCCCCAGACAGATGGACAGACAGAGCGCACCATCCAGATGTTGGAGGACATGCTACGGGCATGTGTCCAGGATTTTGGGGGATCGTGGGTGCGACACTTGGCCCTGGTAGAGTTCTACTACAATAAAATCTACCACTCTACCAACGGTATGGCTCTATTATAAGCCTTGTACGGGAGGCCATGTCACTCACCCTTGTGCTGGACAGAAGTCGGAGAGCCGAGCGTTCTTGGCCCATAGGTGGTGCAGAGCATGACAAAGAAGGTTCAGCTTATACGAGAGAGGATGAAGGTAGCTCAGGACCGGCAGAAGTCGTATGCCGAAGATAGGAGGAGACCCTTGGAGTTCGAGTTTAGGGACCACGTGTTCTTGAAGGTCTCCCATCGGTGTGGGCAGCGGAGGTTCGGCAATGGAAGTAAGCTTTCTCCCGGGTTTTTCGGACCCTTCGAGGTGTTGCATCGGGTCGGTGAGGTGGATTACCAGCTTGAGTTTCCACCAAAGCTACAAAGGGTGCACGACGTCTTCCATGTGTCCCAACTCCGACGATATCTACACGACGATTCACATGTCCTTGACTGGGGAAAGCTAGATATCGGGGACGATGCAACGTTCGTAGTGTGACCAGTGGTGATCGAAGGTCGTGAAGAGAAGGTGCTTTATGGATGAAACATTCCTTTGGTTCATGTGTTGTGGAGGAATGGTGAGCTTTAGGAGAGTAACTAGGAATGGGAAACAGAGATGTGTGCCCAGTACTCAGAGTTGTTTTGAGTTTTGTGTTGTTCTATTTGTACTTGTTTGTGATGGAACGCTTCACCTTGTTGGATATAAAATATGTGGTTTTCCGTATTCTCTGAATGTGTGTGAAAAGTCCTGGCTATGGGGAGGGGAGTACCCGATCCGTAATCAAGACACATTAAGGTGGATGCGATTAAACCCGTGCGGATGAGTCAGTGCCGCCCAAATTTGATAGTATCTTAACATAGAGGAAGATACTCTCCAACCAATATGACTGGGTGGTTTGACCCTTGTATGTTGCCTGTTTTCTTGAGGGAGAGGTGTTTCTAGATGACGATGAGGTTCACTCCTGAGAGGTATCTTTCTAGGTGGTTGTTCGTAACCTCTCTTTTCTTTTGGTTTGTTTTTTATTCTTGCGAGAATAGTTTGAGAGGTATATAATGTAATGTCCCATACCCTCCTAGACCATTACATTGCCAAAATAAGGCTCCACCAAAATAGTGGCACTGTGACGGTGACACCGTGACGATGGCACCATAAGGGTGACACCGCGACGGTGGCATCGTGTCCTCACCCAGCCCTCCATTTTTCTTTTTCCAGTCACACTCCCGCAACGTAAATTTTTGACGTAAATTAATTCATTTACCCTTTTTATGGCCATTTAAATCCCATAATTAATTCCTAAAAATCCCGAGAAACCTCCCCGATGGGGGGTATTAACTAACACCTTAATATCATCGTGTGTAACTTCCCACCCGCATAGGAAACCGCGATCCGAATTTCCAGGCGTTCAACATTCCATATCCCGTAACTGAAGGATCTTCTCTTTATACCCCCTGCTAGAGTTTCTTTTTTTCTTCTCGGCTGGATTTCTTTCTTCTCCCTGGTGTGCCTGGAGTTCCTCTCTTCCTGTGTCTTGTGGTGCGCCTCTACTGGAGCATTATTCACCTATTGGATTCCACGTAATTCATCCCCTGCAAGCCGTGCATCCCCTGTTCTTGGCACGCGGAGAAAACCTTTGATCCTTGATCAACCAAGTAGGGTTTTTCCTTAGTATCTCCTTACTATGAATCATGTGGGGTGGGTATGCTTTTGTTTCTGTGGGGATTGATGCGACCAAACATAATGAAGATAATGAAAGGAATTTAAATAATGAAGGGTGGGTGTGATCGATGTTCTGTTGTACTCTTTTATGTTGATATGTGTTGTGAATTTTGCGGGCCTATGCTCAGTGAAAATCATGGACGTTGGTGGTCTTTCCTCGCGCACTAATGAACCATGTCTTCTGTGATGATTAAATTACATAACTTGGAAATTGTTTAATCATGAAAACTCAGTGGATAAAATGGATACCCAGTAAATATAAAGCCATGTGTGGTCACCCTGGCTAACCAATAGAAAGAATAAAATAATGAATGATGTGCTTGAACCTGTATGTTTCCTTACTCTGTTTTGGTGGTGGGTGTTTTGTTCTGTTTGATTTCTTATGGGGTGATGTGGGTGAGGATGGGATCCTCTTGGTTGTCAGTCTGAAGCGTGTGGTCACTCTGCAGTGACACGAACTCGGGTTGGATCCTCTATTGTTGAGAAATCATTGGTTCCTGGTTTTGGAGACATGTGGCAGTGTCTCGGGGTTTTCTTTATTTCCAGTACTTCAAGGGATCTCACTTATCCCTTTTTTGAGGTTTTCCTTGGTTCTAGTACTTTGAGGGATCTCACTAATCCCCTTTTTGTTTTTGTTACTTTACAAGAGAATAGGGTGTGAATGCTTAAATGGTTGTTTGGTTGTTTCTCTTCTCTAGATTGTGGTTGTGCCTTTTTAGTTTCCCAGTAGTGAAGTTTTCATCCAAATGGGATCACTTAAACATGAAAACAAGAATGGTTTAAATGGGGAATTGGTTTTTTGGGGATGAGTTGTGACTTTCCCGTGAGTGTTGTGCTTTCTTTATTAATGAATAGTAACGAGGGTGTTTGTGCTTAGGTTTTGGAGCCCCTAGGTTGGGATGAGTGCCTGTTACCTATACATATATGGTATTTCTTATGTTTCTTATTCGCGCCCCACCCAAGTTGAGCACTTAGTGCTGAACACCCCATTTCCTGGGGAGGGTGTTTTTTTCAACACTCTTATGAGTAGCTGGTTATTAGCTCATTTTTGCTCCCTTTCCCGAATAGCCCAAGACTCTACGGGCAGGCTGTGATGGCCTGAATTCCATTATTAGCCCAAGAATCTTTGGGCAGGATAGTTGTGGTGGTTATACCAGGTGTTTGCGGGCAGGTTGTTTCCCAAGTGTCTTCGGGATGAGGCCCAGGTGTCTTAGGGCGTGGCAGTAGTTGTTCTGGCCTAGGTGTCTTCAGGCATGGCAGTAGTTGTTCTGGCCCAGGTGTCTTCAGGCATGGTAGAAGTTGTTCTGACCCAGGTGTTTGCAGGTGTGGTTACGTGTGGTGGTTGTGTCCTAGGTGTCTGTGGGTAGGATGATGTTTATGGCCAAGGAGTGTGCGGGTGGGGTTTGGCAGTGGGAATGCAGTGAGAATGGATGGATTGGTTCGATGCGTAGGATTTCTCCAATAACCATTGGTAAAGTGGTGCGGGGTAACCAAATATCGATGTGCTAATACTAAACTTTACTTGACATGCGTTATTTGGGGAGTGTTCCTTGGTGACAATTGGGTGGATAGTTTACCTTGCTAGATGTTTTGGTTATCTCTTTTCTCACAGGGCATTATAATTCCTCTCCACTTGTGCATGAGAGATTTTGGTTTTCCCTACTGAGTATACTTGTATGCTCACCCTACATATATAAAATTTCTTTCAGGTTTCTAGGAGGACTTCATGGATTGTTCAGGACCGTACTTGCTCAGACCTTGGGGCAGTTGTTTTTGTCGGTTTCCTTTTTTCTTGGTACTTAGCTTTGGAGTTTATGTGGCTTGTATCATTTACTGTTGAACATGCATATGGGAATGGGTTACTTTTGGCATTACCTTTACTTTCAACTTTGGTGTTGTTGGGGTTTCTATCTTATATCTCGATCCTTTAAAAAAATAAAAAGGGCAATGCCTTTCTTTTTGTGTGAGATTCTATACCCTTGGTGATGTTCGCTACTCCGGGACCTATTAAAGGCAGGTTTCAGGGGTCATTATCTCTCCTTCAACTTAAAGAAGGAAGGGCTTGACAATATGTTGTCACTTCCCGACTTTTGTTGAAGGCGGGTCATGACACCGACCTCTTCTCAAAATGTCAAAAGATCTAAGAGGAATAAAGGCTCAGGTGGCTCAATGAAGAAAAATGGAGGTTCTGCCTCCAAAACTAGGTTCTAATGAATATATTATTTTGGAACTATCAAGTCATTGCAAACCCTGACACTTTTAATGTGCTTAAAAATTTTCTTCTGACACGTCATCCTAATATGTTTTCTATTTATGATCCAAAATTCAATTTTTCTTTGAAATTTAGGCACCATTACACTTATGGCTATAAATATTTAGGCGCTTTCATAGAGGGTAATAATGCTGAATCTCTTTGGGTTTTTTATCATGATTCATTATAGAATGTTAATGTTTTCAAAATTTCTGAGCAAATATTCACATGTGATTTTTAACTAGATAAAATTCATATTTGTTATTCCATGATTTATGCTAAGAATATATATCTAGACCGAAAGTCTCTTTGGCATGATCTTTCTAGGTTATCTAACAACATTTTAGATCACTGGTTTGTGATCGGTGAATTTAATGATACTCTTTCATCCAGCGAGAAACTTGATCTATACCAATCCTCCATCTCCTAAAGAGAATTTAGAACCTCAATTGATGATTGAGACCTAATAGAGATTAACCTCACTAGTACCAAGTTCACTAGGTATAGAAGACACTATAAAAGGATTGCTGCTGGTAAATTTTATAGGGCCTTCATGAACATCCCTTCTATGGATATTTGGGACACCATCTCTAGCATCACCATTCCCAAACTTAATTTGGAGGATCATCCCATTCTTTTTAGTCTTTTCAAACAAAAAAATTAAACCCATTTTCCTTTCAGATTTAATAATGCTTAGTCTAAAAACTTGGATTGTGAAAATATCATTAAGATGTTCTACGATTCTATGAATGTAACACCCCAAGATTCCACGGTACGTTTCCATTTGAATAATGCAATGACGTGCATTGTACGCAACTTGGAGTTTCTAACACACCACAACCAATCAAACTAGCCGTTATGAATAGTAATACATACTTTTTGAAATTTTATAAATTTTATCTTTCGAAATGTACTTTAGTTTTGGATTCGTAATATCAAAATTAGCTTAGGGTGAAATTTTGGTACTTTTCGGATAACTTTCATATTTTGATGAATAGAGAAAATTACTAAATTTTAATTAAAAACAACTTTTTTAATCGAAATAATTAACAGTGATAAATTATTAATTTGAGTGGTTTTAAAGTATATTTAGAATATATGTTTACAATTTAATACAATTTTGGTCATTGGATGAGATTTCACATATAAACCAGACATAACAAGTGTCAATCTTTTGATAGTTATTATCTCTTAAAAACACGCTATTTGTTTTGACGACGAGAATTAATTTTTAAATTAATAAATGAAACTGATATGTTTTGAATTTGGTAAAATAGACATCATTTTTTAATTCATAATATCAAATATATCTTAGGCCTAATTTTTGGTATTTTTCTGGAAACTTTCATTTTTTGATGAATAGTGAAACCACTAAGTGGAAGTTAAAAAACTGAATTTTTCATAAAAAAATAATTTTACCGCTTCTGTGAGTGGAATTTAAAAAATCTGAGAGACACGGTTAATATCAAAGAGTAAAATGTGGTTCAATGAGATGAAAATAATTTTTGGTGAATAGTAACTTTTTACTTTTATTTACCACGGTTAAAAGTAAATAGGGTAATTAAGGGTAAAAATGATATTAATATTACCCTAAAATATGTCCTAATTCTATTGGAAAAGTGTATCTCGACCAAAAACAACCTTAGGAGTATAATATTATCATTTAGTTCCACTTGGATTAGATTAGGACATTTATTAATATTTAATTCAAAGAAGAGATAAAATAGTTAAAATCAAAGTTTATTTACTAAAACATTTTTAATATAGGGTTACAGATAAGATAAATTCAATTATAAATATTCATTAGAAAGATAAGAATATTTACTACATAATGATATTTTATTTATAATTTTTAGACATTAAATAATTTAATTTATTTATGACACAATGATGATGCAGTAATTACCATAATAGTGAACAATTAAAATAATTGATATTATAAATACCCAAATAAATATATTTGGAGATTTTTATTTAATTAAACTAATTTTCTAGGTTAATATGACATATTAGTATTTATTTAATTGACTTTGTTAGAAGTAATCATTCTTTTATGAGTTTCAAAAAAATCAATTATTGAATAGTGTCAAGATTGACTTAAAAGAGTTTTTAAAAACAATATTATATTATTAATTGATATTAAATTCCTAAAAATCTAATGTTCGGACAAGAGACATATATCATGATAGGTGTATCGTTAATGGACCACTTGGGGGTCTCTTGGATGTATATAGTAAGTTTATTAACCATATAATATAAAAATACAATGAGACATTGTAAAAGTGAAACTAATTAACTAAGAGTTAATACTTAAAGATAAAGTTAATATAATGACCCAAACCTTTCTAAATTCTATTGGTTGAGTGGTTTTCGACCTATCCCCACCTTAACATTTAACTAATCCACTTTGGAGCCATTAGAAACCGAATATGAATTTATTATAAAATAATATTTCTAGCTTTTCCAAAGGTTCCCCTCACCCATCTTATAAAAGGGCACTCCCCCTTCTCATTCATTAACACCTTCAAATCCTTTTGGTTCGGCCAACCCCTGCCCAAATACTCTCTCAACGTCCCTCACTACAACCTAGAGGCATTAGTTTGATCCGAAAGCCATCCTAAGGAGCCCTTTTGATCAAATAAAAAGGAAGAATATGAAGAAGAGGTAATGTTTTTACCACCCTTTTTCAAATTCTTTTCTTCTTCAACTTCTTCTTTATTTGATATTCCCATTCTAAAATAATGAATACAGTATCTCCTATATACTATAATATTATTATAAAAATGGTACAACCATATTCATTATTCGTGGTGTAATTGTCATTCAATAAATTATTATTTGGATGGCTATAATAATGATGTGTAATTCATGTAAATAATAAATATAACATGATAATTATATTGTATATAGGATATACCATCCAATTATATATTATTTTAACATCAAAAGAATGATAGTATCGCTCGTGTGTACATATGGACTACCATCTCCACGAAAGCGATGAGATTCATTCTCCATCGTATCCATTCAAGTATAATTATCATTTGATGATTTAAAAATAATGTTTAAGGACTTGATATAATTCTATATATGATTAAGATACAACCTATCCATAACAAACAAGGATTACGTAACAAATAATATAAAGGAAAACGAGTAAGTTAACACCCAAAATGATGATAATACAAAGATATTATTAACAAGTCAATGTTAAAAGATCATATGTGATATCATATTAATGTAAATGATTCTTGTATAATTCAATAACAATTATTTCTCCATTATACAGGAGGTTAACCTACCGTCGACCAAGGAAAAATTACAAAGTAAGGGGTTTCTTACCTCACTTTTAATTCTGTGAGAATTCCATTGTTCACCACTTATTTATTACATGTGGTGTGTGTACTGCCCATGTTTGTATTCATTGTGTAATATACTTTAATTCATGTATATTTACATCATCATTGTATGATCCTTCTTTTATGGTTTTATGTGTTTTAAGTTACCAAATCAATAAGGGAATTTGAAATTTCAATTTCCACTCATTCGACTTTATGTATACTTCATTGATTATTTTACTCCAAGATTATCTGTAGAATCACTATTCATTTTATTATGTCAAAAATTCCACTCCCCTTTCTGTGGATATAATTTTTATACACATAATCACTCTATTGGTAAATTCTCAAGTCATCGGTATGAACTTGATAAGAGTAATTTTAACTCAATCTCCATTTCTTGAGTTAAATATCCAATTCATTGGTGTTGTTTTTACAAGAATATGTGTGAATGTCATATGACTGATTTACACTAAATATCCAATCATATTGAGTGTATTTATATTTGTCACAAATAATTATTTCGTTGATTTATCCTTAACCTAAGAATATGGTCTTTATAAGATAATTCATCTCAATTTACATTCCATTGAGACTTCTTTGTTGCTATACACCAAATCACTTTTATGTGGTGTATATAATGTACTTTGACATAGTATATCATGAATCCCTTTATTCTCATGATATTAAAAAAATTGATTACCTCAATTATTTGTATTCAATTTTCTCTCTTTTGGTCAGAAACTCTAACTAAAATACCATTTTTAAATGTTTTAAAAACTTATTCTTCTAAATCTTGCTCATTAACGTCCATGTTTTAAAAATGGTTTTAAGGATTTATTTATATGGACATTAAAGTTTTAAAATCAAAATTCCTTTTAAAAGTTTCAATGTGGCATGGGACACTTTGATTCTAAAATCTATTTTAAATGGATTCTTTACAAATAGTGTGACTTTTAAATGATTTCAAGAAAAAGGTAGATATTTCACTCTAATTGTTTTGATGATTATTTTCATCTATGTCAATATCCTTCATCATTCTCGATTGAGGTTAATATGATACAATACAATCTTCTATATTGTATCGAATGAGTAATGTTTGACTGTGGATGTACTATTTTTATACCATTCATGGTTTGTGGATAAAGTATTGACATTTCGTATGCTAGTTTTAATACGGATGTTTATGTTATGTTTAAAACTTTTCATATGAGGAATGCATTGGACTTAGTAAGTGACGGGTACAGCCCGCTATAGTTTCTCGATGCATCGGTAGGTCTCATGAGACAAACTAGTGTCTTCGCACAAGTCCTTGACAAAATCTTATTTTTAGTCTTGGCATGAGGCCTTGGCTATGTGGTTATGATAGTCTGGCATTATGCATTCCATCATTATGACAGTGGTTATTGATATTGCATGTGATTGTTTGACTAGTAGAATGTACATGTGAATAATTAAATGGCATTATTTCATTTTATCTTTTCCATATTATGTTGAAGTTCAAGTTTAAAAGGCTTTTGTTTTAGTTATAAATTGCTTTAAGTGTTTATGCTTATCTATGAAAGCTTCTGCTATATTTTTATCCTTACTGAGCATCTAAGCTCACCCCTTTCAATGTTTTATTTTTCCCAGGATGTGAAGAAGTAATTTATAAATGACCTGCAAGGATAGTATGAGGGGATATGAAGAGAAGATGTTGTTGTAGTTTTTTTACCTTATGATGTAATGTAAGACTTATGAATATATCTAGTGTTTCCAAGACTACTAAACTAATATGTCTTTCAAGACTTGATCTTTTGTGATCATACCAATGTTAGGTAATAATGCACCGACTCTGGGTATCTAGGGTCGGGGCGTTACAGTTGGTATCAGGGGAAGTTTAGTACAAACCTTGGAATCTAGATTTAGATAAACTCTGATTAGAGCACGTAGACCTAAGATGAACTTTGAGGATTAGTATAGAAGAACTTCCTATAATTTTGGTATTGTAGAGATTTTGTGAGTTTTCCAAGCAATACATCCATGTCTGGATACAATCAGGTAGAGGCGGCTCTGGCACAGATGTACCTAGGGGTAAAACCCAAAAACACCGCTTTGAGCTAGACTCGAATGGGAACCGGTGCATGACAACGGGCCTTGCTGCACTCTTGGTTATGACACTCCCGGGGGATATGCTTAGGATAATTTACATTTTCATTACTAACCGATTTGAAGTATTAAATATATAAGATGAGAGTAAATGACCTTGGTTAATCCTAATGTGTTTCAAATTGAGAATATGGTGACATGTTAATATCTACATGATTTTATGACTACTGTTACTCACACAATGATTTTTGGTTTTAGTCAATGACTGGATTCCAAGGAAGTCATAGTGACTTTGAGAATGATGTACAAGGTGGGAACGGTGGTGGCAATGAGCAACAAAATGGAATGTTGATAGGCGTAAAAGATATCGTCTTTATGCCAAATCAATTTTCCAAAAATATGATCAACAATATATATGTTAACCAATTACCGGACTCAACAAATAAGAGAAAGGTGATGAATGATAAGAGCTCCAGCAGTGGAGACCATGGAGAAAGGAATCTTCAATTTCCATAATGCAGGAAATGTGGAAGGAGACACCCAGGAAAGTGTCTCAATGGGACAAAGAAATGCTTTACATGCGGGATGGAAGGACATAAAGTGATGAATTGTCGAAGAAAAATGAAGAGTACTATGGAAGAAGATAAAAATGGTCCCAAGAGTCCATTTACAGTCATTTTCCGTAAATGTAGGGGACCTGGCCATTACCCGAGTGAATGAACTATTCTATAGGATATTTTGTTGGTCAAAGAAGAAGCTATGTGGAAATAAATGGTTGGAGAAATGTTTAAAAAGTATTATTTCTCCTTGTTGATGGGTTTACTTTGGAATAATTTTCTCTTGTATTTTTAACCCTAGAGTTTTCCATGTGAGAATGATATTTGAGGAAGAATTATCTTTTCTCTTGTGGATATAGTTATAAATAACCATTTGGTTTTATTTGATCGTTGGGTTTGAGGCAATTATAAGTTATTATAATTTGGGATGAAAATACAAGGTATGAGATAAGATTTGTGGTTAAATTATGTTATGGTTATTTTGAGGAATTTATCTCATTTTGGTAATGTTATAAAATATACTTTTTGAAAAAGGACAACACGCAGACCGTGTGACAACCCGTCGCTTCAGACAAAGCTGTGGGAATCGAACCCACAACCAAAGTGTGATTGGGATTTATCGCCTACCACTGGACTACGTGATGTCCCTGGTTAGTGTGACTATTATTTTTAGTTAAATGATTTTATTGATCAATAATAATTTGATTTGGGATCTTATGTCATATCAAATGAATGCCCTTAGTATAGGAAAATTATTTGGTAATTAAGTGATAAATGTTATTTTGGAATTTGTTCGCTTTGTTGTATGGAAAATAGAATAGTATGGGATTTCATTTGAGGAGTAATGGTGGATTTTTATCAATGTTTTTATTTTGGATTTATAGTGATTTGGGTTTCTTATGGAAATGATTAGGTTGATTAATTTTAAGTATGTGACTTTAAGAGTAATTAATGTCATTTGGAGATACAATTTAACGTGGAAGACTACATTCTTATAAGTTTTGAGTTTCAATATTAGTTTGGATTATATCAAAGGATTTTAAGGACAATTGATTATTGAATGGTATTTATTTAACTTTGGGGTATTGATGGTTTAATTTTAGAAAATTAATATTAGTGTTTTTTTTCTCTAATGGAATATCCATTTTGGGGATCATCAGATATTATACTAACCATTTTGGTTTTGATTAATCTCTAAATACAAGGTAAATATATAGTTTATCCTACGTGGATCATGTATTTATACAGAAGTTTATTCTAGCTCTTCCATTGTGACCAAGTCTTCTTGAATACTAATTGTTCAAAAAAATGAGTTAGTGGTAAAAAGTTATTAAAGAATGAAACTCTACTTAAAAATTAAATATATCTCTTTATGTTCTTAGTCAATATCATAAATGAATTCCTCATCCTTATGTAATGTAACTTAAAACAAAAAAAATGTTGTATGTTTACTTTTCCTACTGGGATACTAAGGACCGTTAGTCCCAACACAAGATTGTGATTTTCTTATTGTTAACTTTCTCATGATCATGTTTTCTATCCCTCTCCATCAGAACTGAACACTTAGTTTATCGTCCATATCCATGTTTTCCTACATGGAATCCTTGTATGGGTTATCTTGGGTGACCTTTATACCTATCTTCCTTTCTTTTAAAGTGATAGTTTTATTGACTCTTTTTTCGATGTGGGACATTCCATTATATTCTCAAGCCCAATTTTAAAAAAATTGCGAGGACACAATTTATTGGAGGAGGGGAGAATGTAATACCCCAAGCTTCCACGGTACGTTTCCCTTTGAGTAATGCAATGAAGTGCATTGTACGTAACTTCGAGATTCTAACACACCACAACCAATCAAACTAGCCATTATGAATAGTAATACATACTTTTTGAAATTTTATAAATTTTATCTTTTGAAATGTACTTCAGTTTTGTATTCGTAATATCGAAATTAGCTTAGGGTGAAATTTTGGTACTTTTCGGATAACTTTCATATTTTGATGAATAGAGAAAATTACTAAATTTTAATTAAAAACAACTTTTTTAATCGAAATAATTAACAGTGATAAATTATTAATTTGAGTGGTTTTAAAGTATATTTAGAATATATGTTTACAATTTAATACAATTTTGGTCATTGGATGAGATTTCACATATAAACCAGACATAACAAGTGTCAATCTTTTGATAGTTATTATCTCTTAAAAACACGCTATTTGTTTTGACGACGAGAATTAATTTTTAAATTAATAAATGAAACTGATATGTTTTGAATTTGGTAAAATAGACATCATTTTTTAATTCATAATATCAAATATATCTTAGGCCTAATTTTTGGTATTTTTCTGGAAACTTTCATTTTTTGATGAATAGTGAAACCACTAAGTGGTAGTTAAAAAACTGAATTTTTCATAAAAAATAATTTTACCGCTTCTGTGAGTGGAATTTAAAAAATCTGAGAGACACGGTTAATATCAAAGAGTAAAATGTGGTTCAATGAGATGAAAATAATTTTTGGTGAATAGTAACTTTTTACTTTTATTTACCACGGTTAAAAGTAAATAGGGTAATTAAGGGTAAAAATGATATTAATATTACCCTAACACATGTCTTAATTCTATTGAACAAGTGTATCTCGACCATAAACAACCTTAGGAGTAAAATATTATCATTTAGGTCCACTTCGATTAGATTAGGACATTTATTATTATTTAATTCAAAGAAGAGTTAAAAGAGTTTAAATCAAAGTTTATTTACTAAAAAAATTTAATATAGGGTTAAACATAAGATAAATTCGATTTTAAATATTAATTAGAAAGATAAAAATATTAATACATAATGATATTTTATTTATAATTTTTAGACATTATATAATTTAATTTATTTATGACACAATGATGATGCAGTAATTACCATAATAGTAAACAATTAAAATAAGTGATATTATAAATACCCAAATAAATATAATTGGAGATTTTTATTGAATTAAAATAATTTTATAGGTTAATATTAAATATTAGGATTGATTTAATTGACTTTTTTAGAAGTAATCATTCTGTTATGAGTTTCACAAAAATCAATTATTGAATAGTGTCAAAATTGACATAAAAGAGTTTTTAAAACAAATATTATATTATTAATTTATATTAAATTCCTAAAAATATAAGGTTCGGACAAGAGACTTATATCATGATAGGTGTATAATTAATGGACCACCTGGGGGTCTCTTGGATGTATATAGTATGTTTATTAACTATATAATAAAAAAATACAAAGAGACATTGTAAAAGTGAAACTAATTAACTAAGAGTTAATACTTATAGATAATGTTAATATAATGACCCAAAACTGTCTAAATTATATTGGTTGTGTGGTTTTCGACCTATCCCCACCTTAACATTTAACTAATCCACTTTGGAGCCATTAGAAACTGAATATGAATTTATTATAAAATAATATTTCCAGCTTTTCCAAAGGTGGCCCTCACCCCTCTTATAAAAGGGAACTCCCCCTTCTAATTACTTCACACCTTCAAAGCCTTGTGATTCGGCCAACCCCTGACCAAATACTCTCTCAACTTCCCTCACTACAACCTAGATTCCTTAGTTCGATCATAAATCCATCCTAAAGAGCCCTTTTGATCAAATCAAAAAGAAGAATCTGAAGAAGAGGTAATGTTTTACCACCCTTTTTCAAATTCTTTTCTTCTTCAACTTCTTCTTTATTTGTTATTCCCATTCTAAAATAATTATTACATTATCTCCTATATACTATAATATTATTATAAAAATGGTACAACCATATTCAGTATTCTATCCATCCTTTGACTGACATGTTACCATACGTGTGTACGTATGGCTTACCGTCTCCACATCGTGGTGTAATTGTCATTCAATAAATTATTATTTGGATGGGTATAATAATGATGTGTAATTCTTGTAAATAATAAATATAACATGATAATTATTCTGTCTATATGATATACCATCTAATTATATATTATTTTAACATCAAAAAAATGATATTATCGCTCGTGCGTACGTACGGACTACCATCTCCATGAAAGCGATGAGATTCATTCTCCATCGTATCCATTCAAGTATAATTATCATTTGATGATTGAAAAATAATTTTTAAGGAATTGATATAATTCTGTATATGAATAAGATACAACCTAACCATAACAAACATGGCTTACGTAACAAAGAATATAAAGGATAACGAGTAAGTTAACACCCGAAATGACGAGAATACTAAGATATTATTAACAAGTCAATGTTAAAAGATCATATATGATATCATATTAATGTAAATGATTATTGTATAATTAAATAACAATTATTTCTCCATTATAAAGGAGGTTAACCTACCGTCGACCAAGGAAAAAAGTACAAATTAAGGGGTTTCTTATCTCACTTTTAATTCCGTGAGAATTCCATTGTTCACCACTTATTTATTACATGTTTTGTGTGTACTGCCCATGTTTGTATTAATTGTGTAATATACATTAATTCATGTATATTTACATAATAATTGTATGATCCTTCTTTCATGGGTCTATGTGTTTTGAAGTTACCAAATCTATAAGGGAATTTGAAATTTCAATTTCCACTCATTCGGCTTTACACATACTTCATTGATTATTTTACTACAAGATTATGTGTAGAATCACTATTCATTTGATTATGTCAAATATTCCACTACCCTTTCTGTGGATATAATTTTTTTACACATAATCACTCCATTGATAAATTATCAAGTCATCGGTATGAACTTTATAAGAGTAATTTTAACTCAATCTCCTTTTATTGAGTTAAATATCCAATTCATTGGTGTTATTTTTACAAGAATATGTGTGAATGTCATATGATTTATTTACACTAAATATCCAATCATATTGAGTGTATTTATATTTGTCACACATAATTATGTCGTTGATTTATCCTTAACCTAATTATATGGTCTTTATAAGAGAATTCATCTCAACTTACATTCCATTGAGACTTATTTGTTGTTATACACCAAATCACTTTTATGTGGTGTATATAATGTACTTTGACATAGTATATCATGAATACCTTTATTCTCATGATATTAAAAAAAATTGATTACCTCAATTATTTGTGTTCAAGTGTCTCTCTTTTGGTTAGAAACTCTAACTAAAATACCATTTTTAAATGTTTTAAAGACATATTTTTCTAAATCTTGCTCATTAATGTCCATGTTTTAAAAATGGTTTTAAGGATTTATTTATATGGACATTAAAGTTTTAAAATCAAAATTCTTTTTAAAAGTTTCAAAGTGTTATGGGACACTTTAATTCAAAAATCTATTTTAAATGGATTCTTGACAAATAGGGTGACTTTTAAATGATTTTAAGAAAAAGGGGGATATTTCACTCTAATTGTTTTGATGATTATTTTCATCTATGTTAATATCCTTCATCATTATTGATTGAGGTTAATATGATATAATACAATCTTCCATACTGTATCGAATGAGTTATGTTTGACTATGGATGCACTACTTTTATACCATTCATGGTTTGTGGATAAATTATTGACATTTCATATGCTAGTTTTAATATGAATGTTTGTGTTATATTTAAAACTTTTCATTTGAGGAATGCATTAGACTTAGTAAGTGACGGGTGGAGCCCGCTATAGCTCCTCGATGCATCGGTAGGTCTCATGAGACAAACTAGTGTCTTGGCACAAGGCCTTGAGAAAATCTTATTTTTAGTCTTGGCACGAGGCCTTGGCTATGTGGTTATGATAGTTTGGAATTATGCATTCCATCATTATGATAGTGATTATTCACATTTCATGTGATTGTTCGACTAGTAGAATGTCCATGTGAATAAGTAAATGGCATTATTTCATTTTATCTTTGTCATATTATGATGAAGTTAAAGTTTAAAAGGCTTTTGTTTTATTTATAAATTGCTTTAAGTGTTTATGCTTATCTATGAAAGCTTATGCTATATTGTTATCCTTACTGAGCATCTGAGCTCACCCCTTTCAATGTTTTATTTTTTCCAGGATGTGAAGAAGTAATTTATAAATGACCTGCAGGGATAGTATGAGGGGATATAAAGACAAGATGTTTTTTTAGTTTTTTTACCTTATTATGTAATGTAAGACTTATGAATATATCTAGTGTTTCCAAGACTACTAAACTAATCGGTCTTTCGAGGATTTATATTTTGTGATCATGCCAATGTTATGTAATAATGCACCGACTCTGGGTATCTAGGGTCGGGGCATTACAATGAATCAACACAACAATGATTTTTCCTACATCATAAAATTAAAACATCTCAAACAATGTCTTAAAGGTTGGTGTAGTTCTAAATATAAGAAAATTGACAAAGACATCTCCACCCATGAGCATGATCTTATCCAAATTCAAACCGCCAACACTAACTCTGATTTCTCTTTGGGCCCCCAACATGAAATCAATACATCTAGGAAACTTAATTCTCCTCTTTCCCTTAAATACAACATATGTAAGAAAACCTTTAAAACAAAATGGATTTCTGATGCTGATAGAAACACTATATTCTACAACTCTCTTTAAAGAATCTGGAAATTTTGTAGGCCTATTTGTTTCCTTAGAGCCTATGATTTCCTTATTGACTCTGAGGAGGGAATTGTCAGTCATGTGGTCTCTTACTTTGATAATATTTTCAATGGCCCAAATGTCAACAAAGATCTCATTCTGGAGATCATTCTCGTTATGGTAAATGAGGAAGACAATGTTCGTATTCTTAGCATGCCTTGCGATCATGAAATCAAAGACTCCATCTTTAGCCTTAACCCTAATAGATCCACATGCCGCAATGGATTTTAAAATGGTTTTTTCCATCAATATTGGGTGACTTTCCGCTCTGATGTTTACAAACTTGTCAGATCCATTTTTTCTAATGGTATTCTTCCCCAGGGTCTTAACACTCAATTTATCACCTTAATTCCTAAAGTGGACAATGCCTCAGAGATACATATCTTCAAACCCATTTCTCTCATTAATTATTTTTAAAAAACCATTACAAAAATACTTGTGAATATACTTTTTACGTTTTTCAATAAAATTGTTTCCTGGAATAAATTTGATTTCATCAATAGAAGGTCTATACAACACTGTATTTTCCTTTCCTCTGAATGTACCAACACCCTCAAAAAATCCACCAGAGGAGGCAATATTTCCATCAAGATTGATATCAAGAAATCCTTTGACACTATTGATTGGGGCTTCATCTTAAAAATTCTTCAGGCCTTTGGATTTAATGAAACCTTCATCAATAGGATAAACTCTTTATTCAAATCAGCTTCCATCTCTATCCTTGTCAATGGTTCCCCGAAGGGTTACATTAAGTGAACTCAGTGATTCATACAAGGTGATACCTTATCTACCATTCTCTTTGCTATTGTGGAGGATTAATTAATCAAATTTCTCACTTTCCTTGTGGATCAAAATAAGATTAAACCTATTCAGGCTGCCAGAAACTTAAATGTGCCTACACATCTTCTTTATGTTGATGACATTATCTTATTCTTACGAGGTGATAAAAATAATATTCAAAATATAAAAAAATTCCTTATCTCATTATAAAAATATCGCTGGAAGATCTATAAGTTCAAACAAATCCTATGTTTTCTTTGGAAAAAAACTATCCTCTTCTAGAAAGATTAGTATCATAAATAATTTATGCATCAAAAAAGGAACTTTCCCCATCACCTATCTTGGAGTGCCTATATTTTTGGAAAGGAATAAATATATGTACTTTTATAACATTGTTGACCAAGTCATAAATAAATTGTCCTCCTAGAATGGTAAATTCATATCCATGGATGATAGGATTTGTTTAGTGAAATATACCATTGTCTCCAAGATAGACTACTTGATGATGGTCTATAAATGGCATGTTGGTCTCTTGAAGAAATTTAATGTTTACATAAAGAATTTTTTTTAGACTGGTAGCACTCTTGAAAGGAGTATTTTGACCATACCCTGGGCCACCTATTGAAAACCCTTAGAGAAAGGTGGTCTTGGCATAAAAAACAACAAACTTTTTAGTGATTCTCTTCAAGCCATACCCACATAGAGGTTAATTCATAACAACTCTTACTCCATTTATTTCCTTAAAAAAATATTCCTTATGAAGATAAATAAGGTCAATTTGAACTATATTAACTCTTTGATTTGGCCTTCCATCATACAATCCTTTACCAATATTATGAATAATTCTAGATGGATGGTTATCACAAATTCCTCCATGAATTTGTGGTTGGATAACTATACTGGTTCTCCCATTATCTCTATGGTTTCTTCTAATTCTCTTCTAAATAATACCAACTTATCTATAATGGATGTAATGTAATCTCATGATTTCAATTTTCTTAATAACATCATTCATGTTATTGATAATTACCCCTTCTCTAACTTTGATGATTTCCTTATTTGGGATCCTACTCACAATGGAGTCCTTGATTCCAAAATTTTTTACAATCATAATTTTTCAAACTCTAATATAAATTTTTTTTGGTTGAAATATTTTGATAAAATATAGATTAAACCCTTGATAATTTCTCTTTTTTGGCGTATTTCTAAAAATAGTGTCCCCACTGAGGGTTTTCGTCAGTCATTTGGGGTCCAACTTTGCTCCATGTGTCCTTTTTGACACAAACATAGAGAATATACTAACTATCTGCTCTTGTATTATGCTACACCTTCTACCCTTTAGAATTATATTTCTGAAATTTTTAACTGTATATAGTTACTCCTTGATGCTATCAATTCTCAATTAAAATGTTGTGTGCATATTTATTCCTCTCAATAGATCAAGAACTTCTTTCTAACCGCTATTGTTGAACTCCTCTATGTGATCTGGTATGAAAGAAATGTTATTATCTACAAAAATTTCCCATTAAATCTTAATGCAGGTAGGATGTGAATCCTCATTACTATTAGGGATGCTCCTGCAACTCAAAAATCTCACTGTAATAACTCTCATGGAAACTTTGAGATCCTTCGTCGACTTCAGATTGATGGGATATATAAACAACTGTGATAAACTTTTGAGGTCTTCTAGTAAGCCTCTCTCCCAGGAAGGATCCAAGTGAATATTGATGGTGCTTATAAAGGCAACATGGGTCCCACATGTTGTGGAGATATTTTTAAAGACCACCTTAGTCAGTTTCATGGATGCTTCTTTGGCATATGTGGCATTGACACATATTTGGAGGTTGAAATGATGGGTGTGATCCACGCAGTTAATTTTTTCAAGAAAAAGGGCTGGAAAATATTAGTATTGAAAGTGATTCTGCCATGATCATTTATGATATTTGGTAGGGGTGGTACATCTCGCTTGTCCTTTGACTACCTGTTGGATGAGCTGCCTGTATTTTCTCCTGGAGACCAACTACATTGTTACTCATTCCATTCGTGAAGGGAACATTGTTCCCGATGGTCTTGCCAACAATGGAATCAACCAGGGCATAACTTGGATAGATAACTTGCATGCTGACCTTCACCCTTTTTATGTTAAATATTATAATAATATTCCTTACTTCAGACTCATGTAGTTTGTTCTTCCCTTTTATTTTAATAAATTGTGTCTCAAACTTTGTCTGAGGCACTACCTTCTAAAAAACCTATCATTTTGCATAAGGACACATCGATTCCTTTCCATTATGCATCACTATAAATCAAAAAACCCATCATATCAAGATGGTAAAGTCAACATAGGATCATTGAATAATCTTATCTTCAATTATTTAAAACATTCAACACACTCTTTTTTTCAAATGAATTTAACCTATTTACATGTGATCTTGGTTAATAGGTTTTCCAATAGGGAAAAAGTTTTCATGAAGCTCTGATAATAACATTCTAATGAAATAAAACTATGTACCTCGGTTATACTTGTTGGTGATTTCCATTCTTGGATTTCCTTTTTCAATGCAAGATCAATAGATATTCCATCCTGGGAGACAATATGTCCATGAAAAGAAATTTCCTGAGGCCAGAATTCGCACTTGCTAAACTTCTCATATAGTTTATTTTATTTAAGAGTCTTAATAACAATCTAAAAGTGGTTCTTATGGTCTTCATAAATTTTAGAGTATACCAAATTATCATAAATAAATACTAGGACAAAATCATCAAGGAATTCCTTGAAAATTATATTCATTAGATCCATGAAAACATAGGGTAAATTAGTCAATATGAATGGTATTACTGTGAATTCATAATGACCATACCTCGTTCGGAATTCTTTTTTTGGAATAACTTTTTTTTTTGACACAAAAATGATGATATCTAGAACATAGGTAAATCTTAGAAAAATGTTGAGCTTCATGAACTTGATAAAACAAATCATCAATGCAAGGGAGATGATATTTTTTGTTTATTGTAATAGAATTGATTTCTCTATAGTCAATTCACAACCCCATTGATCCATATTTCTTCTTAACAAAAATAACTGGGGATCCCCATGGAGACACACAAAGGAGAATAAATACCTTATTACTCAACTTCAATAGGTTTTCTTAAACTCTACTAATTCCTCAGTGTCTAATCTATAGGGAAGTTTTGATATTGGCCTTGCATCGGGGATTAAATAAATAGTAAACACAAATTTATGCTCTATAGTATTTCTAGGTAAATCCTCTAGAAATACTTGATTATATTCTCATACAATAGGTACATCCTCAATTTGAATATCTCTTTATTCATCCCTATATATTTTTTTCCTCTTCCTCCCCAAGAATCACATTTAGTAAAGCTACTAAGGGTGGGTTCTAATAAGAATCAGGTGATTAAGCTTCTCCTCTAAAGACAATTGATTCAATATCTTCCTCACAAATTGAAACTTCCTTAATCTTTAAATAAATTTTTGCATCACATTTTAATATCTAGTTCATTCTGAGGATTATATCAATGTCAATAATAGGTAAGATGATAAAATCTGCCGATAAAGAACGTTTATATGACATAATGGGAACTTCTTGACAAATATTTGTCGCAAGGAGACTTCCCTTAGGTGTTCTGACATATAACACCTAGGTTAATGTGAATTTAAAATATCTAATTTTTAAAGAAAATTGGGAAGATATAAAGGAATGGGAAGATCTAGAATCAAATAATGCTTTGGATAAATTTGAGGAAACTATTAAAGTACCTACCACCACGTCATTAGGAACTTCAAACTCGGTTTTTTGTAATCATAAAAGCTTCGCCTTGATCCTTTTTCGTTTTTGGGAAATCTTTCATTCATACATAAGAAAAAAATTCCTAATTTCCAATTTCATTACAATTGTATCACTGAATATTGTTAGCTTCTTTCTTCCCCTTACTATCATGATCTTGGGGACCTTTTTCTCCACACTTGTAACAAACTCTCATACCCTTTAAGCAAGTACCAGGGTGTTTCTTCCCATAATTACTATAGCGTGGAATGTTAGATTTTTCTTTATTCCCCTTATTTAATTTTCTAAATTATTCAACAACTCTCTTATTATTCTTATTTCCTTTAAATTCATACAACATAGAGAATTTATTTTCCATCGAGATAGTACATTATACTATATATTTGTACGATGAGAAAGATTGTGAGGCAAGTTCCTGTTAGATGAATGGTTTTAACCCATTAAAAAATTTATCAATCTAACTTCTTGGGTTATATATGTAGTTATAATCATGGATTTATAACCTTGTAGAGTTAGATTCATACTTTTCAACATTCTAATCCTCCTTCTGCTTAAGAATCATAAATTGCCTCTCCATATTTTCTCGCAGATCAGATGGAAATTATTTTTCTCATAAGAGTTCATTAAATCAGCTCCATTCAATATTTTCTACCTATTCACACTCCTTCATGTTTTGAATTAATGACCACCATTGATCTGCATCTCCTGATACGCGATAGACTATCATGACAATATTTTCCCTTTTATTACTCCCCAAAGCAAGAAATATTTTCTCTAAGGAACTTATCCACTTCTCAACAAAAAATGGATTTATAGTCCCATTAAATGTTGGGGGTTGGTTCCTCTTGAAGTGGTCTAACATTGATCCTCCATGTTGTGGATCATGCTGCCCCATATAGATATGATTATTATTCATAACCTGAGTCAGTTGTCCCAGAATAGTTAAAAGTTGTTCAGCACTAGTTTCATCCCCTACTCCATCATCATTATCTTTTATAGGAGGAAAATCCATAAAAGGGCCATGTGAATTGATAATATTTCAATTTATATCAATAGGCGCCATTCCTAAACAGAAACATTCATTATATTAGGTTATCAATCATAATGAATAATTCCAAACTAGTGAAATTCTTAGAATAAATTGAAATTTTATGCACATCTAATATCATAATCATAAAATTGTGTCTTTGGGGACATATTTAATCATAAATCCATTATAATTGTTTGTAAGTAAAATTTTAATTATCTTAATAATGTCCCATGAGAGTGTCAAACTAGGTGCACAGTAAGGCCCTATGTTGCGTACCAGGTTACCCTGAGTCAAGCCCGGAACACAATATTTGAGTTTTTACACCTATTTAAATTTGTGCGAGAACCACATCCACTTATACTACCTAGACATGGATGTATTTCCTAGTAATACCGAAATAATATCTATAATACCCAAAATTCTAGGATATTCTTTTTTACTTATCCCTAAAGTCTATCATAGTGTAATGTTCCCAAATCAATGTTTTTCTAAATCTAGTTTTCAAGGTTTGTACTAAATTTACTCTAATTACAACTATCACACCCTGACCCTAGTTTCCAAGAGTCATTGAATTATTTTACTACATTGGCATGATCATAATAAAATCAAATCCTTAAAAACAGGTCATTTTAATACCCTTTGAAAAACTAAATAAGAACATAAGTTTTACATTACATCTTGAAAAAACAACATATTATCCCCTTTGATAACTCTCATATCCCCTATTATATCCATACAGGTCATTAAAAATATACTTCATCACATCCTACTGAAAAATAAATATAATAAGTAAGGGTAAAAAATATAGAGGAAGTTATCATAAATATGCATAAACTTTCAAGGAATGGAATAAAACTGAAACACAAGACTTTTTAAACATAATATTCAGTATAATATGGAAATAATAGATCAAATAATTCCATTTAAACATTCACATTGATATTATACTAGTAGAATAATCACATATAATATCAATAACTAAACTCATATTGATGGATTGCATAATGTCAAACATCATAACCACAACATCAAGGCATTGTTCCAAGACCATGAATGTACCATCAAGGCCTTGTGCCAAGACACTAGTTTGTCTCATCAGAACTACTGATTCATCGAGGGGCTATAGCGGGTTCCACTCATCACATACTAATTCCAATTAATTCCACATATTAAAATGGTGAAACACAACATAACCATTTATATTAAAAATAGCATACAAAATGTGAATAAGTTAACCATAAACTGTGAATGGTATAAAAATGACACATCCACAGTCAAAAATATCAAAAATCCTTCAATAAAATACAGAAGATTGTATCATCATAAAGAAACAACAATCAATCATAAAATCCAATAACGTATGTTGACATATAAGAAAATAATCTAATAAATTCATTAAAACTCTTTGAGGGAAATATCCCTTTTTTACATCAAAATTATTTAAAAGATGTATAATTATAATAGAAAACATTTATTATGAAAATAACATTTAAAACATTTAAGGGAATATTCAAAATGTTAGGGCACCCTAACGGTATGAAATAGGTGCTCATGCCATATAAGATAAAAGACATTATTTCATTAATTTTTTAAAAACATCATAATGTACCTCATTTGAAAAATGACATAAATATTCCTTTCCATAAGTTATAAATAAAAATAAAAACATTGATAAAAATTTATTTAAACAAATTTTGATAATATTTTGAAATAAATTTTAAGAAACACTGACATGGATGATAAGTATGTCCCAATAGATACTTTATGTATAAACAACCTCATATTATAATGAGATTATTAAATTAACCCTTACCTTGTACTTTCCTTTAGTCGAGGGTGAATTAACCTCCTTTATAATAGTTAAATAATGTTATTAAATTATACTATAATCATAACCATATTTATTATATCATATATGATCCTATTATATCATTTTGTTAGTAGTATTTTAATATTAGCATTATTTCAGGTGTTAACTGCTTTATTTTCCCATTCCTATTTTGGCATGTAAGTCATGTTTGTTATACATAGGATTTATTTTAATCATATAAATAATGACATTAAGTTCATAATTGTTGTTTTTAATTATCATATAAATTTTATAATCACTCTTTAATGGTTAATATGGAGAATAAATCTCACCGCGTAGTGGAGACGACAGGTCATACTTACGCAAGAGCTGTGATATAATTCCCTTGATGGATAAATGGTGTGTAATTGGATGGTATATTTATTATAAAGAATAATTACAATATTATATTCATTATTCATATCCATTATACTAATCATTATACCCATAAAATAATTTAGTTATAAATAATAAATTACACCACGGCGTGGAGACGGTAAGTCGTATATAAGCACACGTGGTGATATTATTATTTGTATGAAGGATAATATGAGGAATATGATTTCCCCATGATTGTAATAACATATAAGAATATTCATGATTCTTTATTATTACATTGGTATGGAAACAACATTTAAATAGGAATTCGAGGAAGAAAAGAACTTTGAAAAAGGTGATAAAACAATTACCTCTTTTCGGGTATCTCTTTTTGGATTGCACAATAGGACTCCATAGAATGAATTTATTCCAAAAGTATGTAATCCAGGATATATTGAGGTAAGTTGGTAGAGGAAATGTTCAGATATTTGTAGAGACAAATTTCTTTAGAGGTGTGAATTAAAGAGAAGGAGAAGTTTCCTTGTATAAGAGAGGTGAGGGAACTTTTGGAAGATCATAAAATATTATCTTATTACAAAATTATTGTCCATTTAAAATAGATAAAAATTTATTTATTTCGATTATATGATGTGTATACGGAAAACTCCTCTCATAAATGGATTTTAGAAAAGTTTATGTCACAAAAGTAACATTATCTTTTGTGTTTAACCATTAGTTAAACTGTTTAACTCTTATCGTGTATTCTTGTATGTTTACACTATAAGGTTAATATTATTACTAAAAAACACCAATTGAATAATTAGTAAAATATTTTACACTATCATAGTTACCTTTCTAAAACTGAGATTTTTATGAATTTTATAACATTTAATAAAATATTATATATTTTAAAGTATCATTTATTTCAATTACGAAACATTCCAAAATATTCATTTTAAATATATCAAACCAACATGATAACTTTGAAAAATTACTTAAAATATCTCAATAACATGTATATTTTTTCTATAAAATTATTTTACATCATTAAATAAGTCATATTATTTTTATTTTATTTTATTTAATATCATTTAATTAATATTTCTGTTAATAAAAAAAATTCATCGCTATTGTGACATCATTAATGGTAATTATTTAATCTATAAAAATTAAAAATAAATTTCTATATTTTAGGTAATTATATATTCTTTTTAAAGACCATTTATAATCTATTTTATATCATTTATATCTCTATATTAAATTTATTATGTTTATATGAAATGGGAGTGTGACATTTTGTCACATTCATTAATTATTACAATATTCATGTCATATTCATGGAAAAGAGTCCATTAAATGATTATATTTCACAAAATAGGTGCTAAGGGTTGAATTTAGTCATCTGATAGTATTTTTATATGTTTTAGGGAAATTTTATAATAATATTTGTACCTTTAATTACACAATTTACCCTAAACCGCAGAAATAAAACAAAATTACTAAAGTTACTATTCATAATATCCAAAAACTAAAAGTAACGTATTAACATAATTTGAACCCAATGTTTCCAAATATGGAGTTTATTTTTCAAAATTTAAGAAATAGAATTTTCTGTAATTAATTTAAAATTAATTACCCTTGACTAAAAGGCTAATAACTCACAGACCGGGCGTCCGATTGACGCACCGTCAGTTGCGTTGGGACCCCTATGACATGGCTGGAATTTGGGATACTTCTTCTTGAGACTTAGTGGAAGTTGGATCATCTACCGGTATCTTTTGGAGTGGATCTACTGAAGACGGGCGAGTATTTGTGCGGGAACCTATTAGCTGGCTCAGACTTGATGACTGCTGAACGATTGACTCGGAGTGACTCGACTAGCCCAGTGGGGAGAGCCTGGTTGTGGCGGAAGACCCATGTCGGAGGAGCACCTGGTTGTGGCGGCATACCCTCGATACTCGACAGGAGGAGTACCTCTGTAGGCTATGACGGGAAACACCTTGTTGTGGTGGAAGACTCACGATGGGGAGTGCCTCTGTGTGACGCTGCAAACCCATGGTACTTGACAGGAGGAGTACCTCAGTAGTCCAAGGTTAGTGGGAAGCATTCTTGGTGTCACGGCAGGCCCACTGTACTTGATTGAGTAGGAGTTATCTAGCAACCAAGGTTTTGATAATACGAATAAAATCATGGTTGAGCTAAGTCAGTACTTTTGTGTATTTCTCATGATTGAGATGTATTACTTAATAACTTAGGTATATATATGGGTATATACCTAAGTAGGGTTGTCTGTTGATTGAATAATTTGTGGTTTATCCTTGTTGGATTTATTGAGACCTTGAGGGTCTTGGGGTCCCTACTGAGTATCATTATACTCACCCCTGCACAGGCTATGCCCGCACCTTGTTGTGTTGGATGCAGATGATGGATAGTGCTGACTGAGGTTGAGAGTACCAGGACTGGATGGTACCCAGAGGTGGAATATACGGATTGTCGGTACATGGAGGAGACGGAAAGACGTTGAGTGCTGAGGAGACGATCTGTACCTACCCTTCAGGCAGGAACCTCGGAGGAAGATTCTGTAGCTCTATTTTCTTTTTCCTCTATTGTATTGTATTTCATTTGTACTTGTACATTCCAGTTGGGCTTGTATTCTATCCCCTTTTACTTTCAGCACTCTTTTTTTATACAGTATACTTGGTGTTTCGTCCTGTTGTGTGCTTGATTGTGTGTTTGTTAAAGGTTATAAAGTCAATGCCTTCCCAGTTCTAGGGAATTATGCCTTTGGTGATAGTCGCCAACCCTTGGCCTATGGGTGGCGGGCATGGGGTAATCACGGCATGGGCCCTGGGGGACGGGTCCTGACAGGCCCAACCATGTTCTAGAATAGATCCTCATACTAATGACTATCCCCATAGGCCAATAATTTTTTCTTTTAGTGCTATTTGTCCTAACTCAAACACGCTCTGAGAAACTTCCTAGTATATGACCCATCATGATCACTACTCTAAGCCAAGAACATTTAATGGTGGAGTTATAATTAGGTAGGCTCCTAAAGAAAAAGGTGAACCTTGTTGACAATAGTCATATCATTTATCCTTTTAACGCTTTAACATTCCAGTGTATTATGTGGTTTTTTGGATCAAGATGCAACTTATCATATTTTATAATAGATAACCATAATCATAAATCATAATATTTTATTTATATTAGCACTCTGAATTGGTGGTTTCACATGTTTCCAGCCAAATTTGAAAATATCACATATATGACACAATGCAATGATTTTTTGAAAATATTGTTTTGTGATAGCTTGTGATGTCTCATATCTTAGGTTATAGAAAATAACAAAATAAAATATTACTCCTTCGTTACTATATTCTTTATCCATCTACAATGTGATATAGTTTGATTCATTGGGATTATTGAGTGATAACAAAATCTATATCTCCTCTATGGGTGTTATATCATTTATGGTTCATTGATTGTAATCACATGACACCTAAATTTTGAAAAGAGTTTTGGTTCCTTCTTTGTGAATAAAAAAAGTGATTAGATAATAATTTAACATTTTCTATGTCTGGGATTTATTTTACACCATCCAATTGGGGGATCCCATCCCATTTATAAACTTAGTTCGTAAAATGATAAAAGTAAATCATTGGATACAATCACATATAAATGAACATGCGTTATGATAACAAAAACCCATTTTAACTTTATATTTATTATAAAAATTAACAAATATACAATGTGTGTATAACTATAAATGAATATAAAACATAGGTTCTTAACATAATGAAAATAATCAAGAATATGTGTATAATTCATTCATGAAAATTTTTATATAACATATTCATTATATATAAGATGGAAATGAATCATATTCCATGAAAAACAAAAAATTTAATATATAAAGAGATGTAAATAGAATATATAGAGATCATCCTCATGTCATTGGGGTGTACAAAGAAAGAAAAATTTATCATAGATATATATTTTTTAGTGGAATATGATGTCCAAATTTGGACACTAGATCAAAATTCTAATAGGGAGGAGGAGATAAAAATATAGAAAGGGATTCCATTAAGGTGATAGATACAGTAAAAAATGTCTTTAAGGGAAACACATTGAAATGGAATGTAAATTCTTGAATCTAATTAAAAATGAATTAATGATGGTTGTTGCATATGAGGCTACTTTCAAAAGGTTAGTAAGGTATGTTATATAATATGCATATAACCTAAAAAAACAAGATAGATCGTTTCTTTGATTGTTTAAATAAAATAATTTTAATAAATCTTGCATCATAACCTTTTTCAATATATGAAGAGATATTAATTTGTGTTATCAATACTAAGAAGGAGTTTTTTAAATCATTCATTTACAAAGAAAAACATACAAAGAAGTGTATGGTTGATCACCATGTGGGAAGGACCAATAAAATATAAAAAAGGAAAATTAGGGTTACCTATATGTAATAATTATGGGAAGAAACTAAAAAGTGTTACATTAATAGGATTGGGTGTATGGTTTAAATGTGAACAAAACCCTCATCAATATCATTAGAAAAATAGAGATAAAAAACATTTTTTTAATGATTTAACTTCAAGGATATGTGAAATTACACTCATAAATTCCCCACATGTTAAGAGAATATAATCTTAATGTATCCTTTGTATTAAGGTAAATATATTTCAATTATAATAAATAAAGATAAATATATTAAAAATTGTATAGTAGTTACATTTATTATAAAGTAAATGTTATCTAATAAATTATTATTTTTTGATCTATACTCTTTTATATCATATATATTTTCATAGAATATTCCATAATCCCATGAAACATTTTAAAAATAATTCATCATTCAGAGTATTGAGTGATACTTTGATAACAACAAATATATACTAGGACGATTAAATTTCAATTTTTAGGTTTTTTCTTGTTAAAAATGTAAATATTATATATGTGGTGTAATTAGATGTAATTTTAGGGATGAATTTCCAATTTAATTACAAATAAATAATTTATTATAGAGTGATAGAAATAGAATCAATAAATAATGTATTGAATTTCTTGTTTTATAAGGGCGATTTCAATACTTAATTGATTCTAGAAAACACCCCCAATAACCAATAATAATTAATTCATTATATAAGAAATGGTTTTAATGTAATTAATGACAATGTGATTTTGAAAATAAATGATTCATCCATTTTTAAGAATATATATATTGCATTTCTTGATGAATTACCTATATTTCCCTCAAATTGAGAAGTTTATTTATCTATTGATCTTATCCCTAATGAAAAACCAATATCTATGCTATTATATAGGATAACTCCAGTGGAATTAGTTGAGTTAAATAGGATATTAAGAGAATTGTGTGATAAGTGTTTCATTTGTGATAATGTTTCACCATAGGGAGCGGTCACTTTATTTTTTATATAAAAAAGATGGTCCAATGTAATTTTTTATTGAATATAGAGAAATTAATGGAACTGATATAAAGAACATGTATCCATTATCATGTATTGATGAATAATTGGACCGATTTTAAGGGGATTAATAATTCTATATGATTGATCTTTTTTCTAGTTATTATTAGTGAAATGTCAAGAAGTATGGTATATGAAATAAATATTTTCATACAAGTTATGGTCATTATGATCTCATAGAAATTTCATTTAGGATAAAAAAATTCTTATCAGTGTTTGTAGATTTGATGAAAAGTTTTTACAAGGATTACATTGATATTTTTACAAAGTTATTCATTGATGACAGTATTTTATACACTTAATATTTGAGGATCAGGAAACCCACTAGGGAATTGTTAACGATTTTCTGAATAAAAATGAGTTATATGTGAAATTTAGTAAATGTGATTTTTGGATTCAACATATTTCATTCAATAGACATATTATATGCATTGATTGAATATCTTGTGACCTATTAAAAAAATATTTCATGTAATTTCAAATTATTGTAAACATAACTAAAATAAAATTTTTATATATTTTAGCTAGAACTGACATAAATATATTGAAACAATTTCTTGATTAGATAATTTATAAAAAAATTATAATATAAGGGGGATAAATTTAAATAAAGAAAGGGATTTGATTAATTGATGATCAGATTAGTAAATTCACTATTATAAACTATTACTTCTTGTAAAATAAGGGTCATATTATTTACAGTGATGCATCATGGAAAGGTTTTTGACATGTTCATATGAATAATTATAGAGCTGTGGAATATATTTCTATGTTGTTGAAACTTGGGAGATAAATTATACAACTCTTTATTTTTAGTTCATAATAGTGGTCTTAAATATGTTAATAAATAATCTCTATAGAGAGAAATTTGGTATATATACTGGTCATAAGAGTTTGAAATATATATTTACTCAGAAATATATTAATATAAGGAAAAATATATATACGGGACTACAAAAGGACTTTTATTGTGCTATAAATTATCATATTAGAAAATCAAATAATTGAAATGATCCATTGTGTAGAAAAGAACACAAATATTTTCAATGATGAGGGTATAAATGATCCAATTCTCAAGGATTTGTCACAAATAGACTTGGTAATTATAATGGAATGTAAAACACAATTATTATTCCCTGTAACTACCTATAATTATATTTTATAGGGTATTAAGAAAGAGAAATATAAAGATGAGTCCCTATATTAGAATATGGAAGATTTTAGAAATGGATGTTATTAGAAATTCATATTAGCGAAGATAAAATTTTATGTTATGTTAAAAGGCTATGTGCACCACTAACACCGAAGGTGAAGAAATATAAATTAGATGAATTTTATAGCTCAAACATCACGTTACATACAAGAAGAACAATTTTTTATAAGGATATTTTAAATAACTTATGGTTAGATAATATGAAGTCAGAGACTACATATTATATTATAATATTATTAGTATGCTTATATGTAAAGGTTGAAACATATAATTCTAAAGGAATTATGAAAATTTTACCTATCCCAAAGTGAAAGTGGAATAATATGATATTTCATTTCATTATAGGGATTATTAATACATCTAAGGTGAATAATTAAGTATATGTAATTTCATATCATTTTATAATAGTATCCAATTTTATGGTAATTTTATAATATTTACCATTGGATTTTCTTTATAGGTTGTATATAATTTATATTTTGACACTCCGTAGTATGGATTTATCACTATTATTTGACCATGATACAATATTTACATAAAACTTTTAGAGGAACCTTTATAAGGCTCTAATAAAATGCATAAATTTATTATAATCCATCATCCTAAACTGAATATGATTTATAAAAAGGGTATCCAAACATTAGAAGACATGATAAGGTGAAAATCACTTTACTTCTATATAATTTCGGATCAGTATTTATCTCTATTATAGTTTTCATGCAATAAAAATTATCACTCTAATATACAAATAGTACATTATAATTCATTATATGGAATGAGATGTTAAACTCTAACATGTTGGAATAAAGTTGCAGAAGGAATTTATTGGGTACATAACATGTAGCAGAGACATTAGTGAAGGTAAGATCTATTTGAAAGAATATAAAGGTAGCTATGAGTTGGAAAAAAGTTAATCTAACCATTATAGGAAAAATCAAAAATTCAAATTGGGGGGACTATGTCTTCATAAAGATATCTCTAAGGAAAGGGTTATGAGTTTTGGAAATAAATATAATCTAAATCCACAGTACATTTTCCTATAAAAAATATTAGAACATATAAGAGATATGGTATACCATTTAGCCTTACCACCAATACTTTCTTAGGTGTATGATTTCTTCTATATATCACTTATATGGAAGTATAATACTAACGCTTTTCAGGATATAAAGTTTCATCCTGGTTAAATAAATAGAAAATTAACATATAATAGAGATTCAATTCATAATCATGATATGAGAGAGAAAGTGTTTTAGGACTTGATGACTCAACTAGGGAAGGTTCACTAGAGGAATCACTCACTAGAGGTGTAATGACCTAATATTTTGGATCCTTTTAATTAATAATATCTATAATAGCTTATGTCACATGCAACACCGAACTAATGAAACACACAAAAAAATGAACCATGAACATTAAAAATATATTAATAATATAATCACTAGAAAATAAAACCAAAATGATAAATTATAATAATTATATATTATTATACTCTTGGAAATATGTCCTTTCAAAGAACCTTTTTAAAAAGGGTATCATATTTTCCCTAAATAAATTAAATTAATCATAGTTAGTATTTTATCAAAATTTGTAATATTTATATTTATTAACAAATATATCAATATTCAATTAACATGAAAGTTATTTGAAATATTATTAAAGTCACATTATTTTTAATAGTTTATTTTTCAGTAAAAATATTATCCTTTATATTTTTTTGTCGAATAAATAATAATATAAATTTCATAATTTTAATTAGGTAAAATTGATTCATTTTTTACTTTATAATTTCAAATTTATCTATGGGTTGATTTTTTTTTGTTTTTTCTAAGAAGAATTATTTTTAGGTGTATGGAGTAAAATATATTTTTACAAATAATATGAATTTCATAACATTTTTATTATATAAGTATGAATTTTAATGAAATGAAACATTTTTTAAGACCCAATATGAATTTTATAAGTGAATTTATAAATTTTTAAATGCTTTCTACAATTTATAATCCCATATTTTTCATATTAAAACATAAGTTATAGTTTTCTAAAAAAACAATTTTCGATACATTATACATTAGTATTTTAAAATTATTTTTTATCAGCTCTAAAAATTTAATAAAATTAAATGGATTTAAAAAATTTAATCAAAATTTCCAGATTCTATAATAAGGGAAATATTATTTTTTTCATTAAAGGATAAGTTTCCTCAGTTAAAAACTTATTGCCACAGAAAAATCTAAATGGTCACAAAATGGATCTTAGAGTAAAAGACCCAAATAAAGTTTCAAATATGTCTTGTGATGTGTTTTTGATGCATTTTTCAAAAATATAAATTTTTCTATCAACTATTTATCTACTTTGGATTCACTTTCTTCAAGAGTGACCTCCCATTATTGAAATGTTTTCATATTTACAAAAATGTCACCCCTTTTCTCTTGTAAAAGGGGTTATCCTCTCCTCACTTTCCCTCAGTCCAAAACCCACATTGTTTGGTCTAATCTATACCCAACCGTCTACTTCAAAATCCTAGACTTCATAATTAGGTTATGAATTTATCAAAATATTATCTATCAGTGTTTTAATCCCATTCACAAAAGAGATAATCCAAGAAGTGAGGTATAAGATCATATCCAAACTTTATTTTTTTCTATTGATTTATATGAATTTATTCATTCTGAAATCTATTTTCAGAAAATTATAATGATAACATCACAATCAATATTACAAGTGTATGTTATTGAAATAACGTCAAAATCACTGTCCTAAATCCCCTTTTCCACTATGATAAATAAAATCATGAATTGACTATTATGTGGACTACCACCTCCATGACACAATGTGTTTGGTTTCCCTTCACCACCTTACATGTATGATCATAATAGTGAAATTAATATATTATTATTATATGAATTATATATATTATATTATTAAATAATAAACCATATAACTTCTTTTCCCCATCATATGAAAGACGAAATCACCATCCATGTAAACGCATGGACTACCACTTCCATGGAACGAAAATTTTCTATTTTCATATCATTTATACATTACATGGCTATTTATGGGAAATATTTAAAAAAATATAATTATTTTCTTATAATTTAAATGATGTTTGTGTAATAAATCTGTAATAATCCTCTTAAAATTTTTAATGGTAAACAATCATTATAAAAATAAATGTCTTTAACAAGGAAAATAAGAAGAATTTTTTTTAATATAATGAAATAATTTTATATCCATCAGTTCATCACCTTATACTTTATAACTCTAATATATCAAAATAATAAACACTAAAAGATATCAGTAAGCTACTATTATAATGATATTTTTAATTTAATCACCTCATAATTAACCATTAATCATGATATGTTCATGCTTGGGTTAGTTTGACTGTCTATACAAAAAAAGTAATGAAATTATATCATGAATTATTATGAAAAAAATTACTGGTATGATATTATTTAAATATATAAATAATTTTTTTCTACTTAGGATACATAAATATTTAACTAATAAATTAATAAAGAACCCATCCTAGGTTAAAAATCATTGAATAATAGTTATTGTCTATTTCATCTTATTAGATGAAAGTTAAGATATTCATAAAAAGGAATTTAATATTCATAAATCATTATAATTCATAAATTAATGTAATATTAATGAACATGTAATTATGAAATTATATATAATAACAAATAACAACACCTATATTGAGAAACTAGTTTAAAATTATCAATATTTCTTAACATCAAAAATAGGTAACAAATTGAAAAATATAAGTGTAGAGAATAATTAAAAATAAATTTTATATAAGGTAATTTATATTAAAAATGATTAAAATTTTGTTATTAAGATATTTATATTTTTAATGTAGGATCATAGAATGCATTAAACTCAACGGGGAAACAGGGTAATGGGTTTGGTCTCAAATACCTATCTTTGATACATGTTTGATATTATGAACCATATTTAATATAATTGATATTTGAGATATCATATCATGAATTATATTTCAATTATGTTATTTTAAGTTCAATTACACACCAACTATATAAATGGGGCTGATCAAATTGTTACCTAAGCCGTAAGGGTTTATTTTTCTTATTTTAAACTCCATGGGAATGATTTGATATTGTGTGTGATGAGTTATTTTAAATGATGTCATTTATACACAAATTATTTCACATATTAAAATATCTTCAATTTTATGATATTTTAATTTTCATTTAATGATCTTACTATCAACCATCATTGATTCCATCATTATAAATTTCCTGAGAACATCATCAACTCTATTTTTTATTCAATGGATCATATTAATTAAAATTTTAATATACCTTTAATGATCTAACTTTTCATAAAATTACCCTATTTTATGTGGTATTTAATTTTTTTATCATGTGAAATAACATCTCATCATAAATAACAACTCCTTTGATAAAACAATTTCTAATTTTTTTTTAATGTTGATAAGAATAAATTCCATTCTTTCCAATGAATTTTATCTTCCATATCCCTAACTTCATTCCCACCAATGTTCCATTATTTTTTTTGAAATATACTATATATTATTTTTAAGATTCTCATAATTCTCATTAACACTTTTTAAATAGAAAAATCAATATTCATTTTATGATATAGCTTTTCAAACAATGGTTTTTAAAAATATTTGAAAGGGTACTCCATCCTTTCCAAAAATTATCTTCCAGAACAAATTTATTTCTATAACCTTTATTTAATTTTATGGATCCATTTTTGAATTTTTCTTTTCAAAAATAATTTTTTTCAATGTTTTCAATTCTCCAATTTTCCAAATTACTTTTGAAAGTGACTTCTACTATGTCTTGTTATGATAATGTTAAAAATGATTACAAAAAACTATTTTTAATAATAATTCTATATTTTTATTATCTATGAAACATCATCACTACATGTACTATATAAGAAATTATTTTATTCCATATGTTATAAATAATTTATTTCAAAATTATTTCAAAAGATCAAGAATATTTCTCTTCTCCAATATCGTTTTCCTTATAATTTAAAAAAAACATTCATCTCAGTAATTTCCCATTAATACATATATTTCTTGATAAATTATATTCCTCAAATGATATTATTCATATTATTTCTATATAGAGAATATAATTATTCCCCAATATCATGCAAATGATTCATTACATGTTTTCTCCTTCCCAATCAATGATTATTTCTATGAAAAAAAATTCATCCCATGAATTCGATATATAGATTCATATTTTTCTCCTATGATTGAAGGTTCTTAACCAAGATTAAATATAATGAATTATTGGGTAAATTTTTATCTTTATCATATAACCACTATCAATATTATATAAATACTATATTATTTACTATCGTTATTAAATATAATTTTCCTAGAAAGTTACTTGATGTCATTGGATACCCATTTATTTTTCAACAGTTTCTCATAACATTATTATTGATGGAATTATGAATGTTTTACATATGTCATTCTATTTTAAATGGATATAAAATCCATTTTAATTCAATGAGTTATTTATAATATGTTTAATGAGTCAAATTTTATATCCATGGGTTCTTTATGATATGATAAATATCTGGTTTCTTATGGCCTATGTCAATAGAGATGATCACTGGTAAGGTATTACATCACCCTACATTCATTTTTTAAGATTTTATATCTCAATATATATGTATTCACAAGTATATTTTAGTTCCCCATAAGCATGTGAACTAGGGAATGTCTCAATAATTTCATTTTCCCTATACTATTCTTTGTGTTATATTTGAAATATGATTCACAGTGTTTGGATTATTTTGATGACTATGTTGTGATCTCATGGATCAAGTTTATTCACTTTATATTTCAATTAATGTCTTATTTTATGTCAATATTTGTTCCATAATTTATTATATAAAATTTTTTGGATATTTTTTCTTATATATGTTGAATATAATCGTATATTAATCTTATGATTACTTAAGATACTTGACTATTATTTTTTTGTTTACCATTATATGGCATCTGATCACACCCCTTTCTTATGATTCCATTTCCTATGGTTTTGAAGAATCATAATACGTAATATGTGTCTAAAATTGGATCTTATGAGAAGAATTTACAGAACATATTTAAGAATTTTACGGGTAATAAGTTACTCTCAAAGTAAAAAAAGACCAATATACATTATTTGAAAAAGACATTAGTTTTGGTAGTTTACGTTTCATCCTAATTATATAAAAAACTAAACAGAAAAGGTATTTGGAATATTTTGTGAGGAAAATTTTTCATTAAGAAAATAAATTATTAAATGATTAGATTTGTTTTTTATAGTTAGTATCATATCAGGGTTTAGATAAATTTGGATGTTATGATTTTATCATTTGAGGATAATTTAAGAGTTATATATATGATGGAATTTTACTAATATGTTTTTCCAAATTTCAAAGGTGTAGATAAAAATTTAGGTTAGTTTATGTAATAATAAATATTTTGGGGAGCATGATAACATAAATTAATTAAGAACCCAAGGGTTATGTATAAGGTACATTTTTAAGTATAGTGTAACTTCATGAAATTTTAGTAAAGTGGATATTTGTTGGCATTCATAGAAAATACATCTTTATCTGGATACTAGAAAATGGATACAGGCTATGGCACAATTGTAATAAGGGGTAATTAACCAAAAGATAGTGTGTTGGGAATTTAATCATATGTGGCCATGTTCAGGAAAAATACCTAACTACACATGAAGATAGAAATTATCATGGGATATGTTTTAGTTAATTCACATGTTCATTATGTACCATTATGAAGGATTTGAATATATAATTATCAAATTTCATTATAAAAAAATAATATAAAAATTATCATGAAATATAAATGATTTAATTAAGAGTATAATAAGATGAAACATAAGTATCACATGTTAAAAAAATGTTTTCCTTGGAGAAGATATATTTTGATTATTGTTTTCATTTTAATATTTCTGATATTACCATATCCATTTTAGTTTTAATATTTTCTAAGAATATGCTGACAAGGAAAAAATGAGAAATATATGTAACCAAAAAACTGATATTCCTTAAAAATTAATAAGGGATTATACTTAAATAGTTGATAATATTAGTATATTCCTATTATGATATAAATGGTGAGTTCCCTAGTCTTACCTATGGTAGTGTGGTTGTTACCATAATTGAAATTAAATTTTTACAATAATAGCTATTTTCATTAAAGATTGATATTTTGCTATATTATAAAACTTTAAGAGTTATGTGAGACATTTAAGTATTTTAATTTAGTAGTTAAACTTTAATGGTTTTTAAGAATATTTAAAATAGAATTAATAACCTTGAAAAATGATTTTATAACAAGGTTATATTTTTAGTATAATTATTGAATAACACATGATTGAGGTATATATAACTCATAGAATTAATATACTATTTATTTTTATGTAATAAATCATTGATTAATTTTTATAAAGGTGAGTTGGATAGTATTCATAGCCTTGGAATTGATTATTAGAAAAAGTAACCCATGATATTTTTGGTGAAGTTTAAATCATTTTTTGGATTATAATGTATATTTAATTTTTATTGAATATATAAAATAATGGTTTCAAACAGTATTTTTTAAAGATTGAATTAATTTTTTGGAATATTATACTATTTTATTACGGGTTTATTATGTGGATACTTATATAGCTTTGGGAAAGGTATTCTTTGATGAATATATGATTAGTGTTTAAAAATCAATATTTTTTAGGAATGATAAGTATGTCTATCAATATTGTGATGGTTAGATAGATATCACATTGGAATATATATCTTGAATACTAAATATGATAATAATACACTTCCTACTTTCATCATCATATAATAATTGAATATTTGTGGATGCAATTTATTTAATGGGGTTAAATGTACTGACTAAATTTTTTTGATCCATTAAATTAATATTATATTCAATAGCTTATATCACATACAACATCAAACTAATAGAAACACTGAATAAAAAGAACCATGAGATATTAAAAATACATGAGAAAAATAATAATTATTATGGAAAATGAAAATAATCAAGTAACATAATTAAATATTATTATTCTCTCTGATTAATATTTTAAAAAGGTTGACTTTAGAAGAGCAATTTAAAAAATTCGAATTTTTTTTAACATAATAAATAAAATTAAACATAGTTAAACGTTTATAATTTTAGAAAATATTTATATTTATAAAATATTATCCAAATATTCAATTATTAAAAAATTTATATGAAATATGATTAGATATACTTGATGTTGAAGAAGTCATTTTTCAGAAAAATAGTTTTCCTTTATATTTTATATTTTTATATAAATAAATAAAAATATATATTTAATAACATAAATTTGATAAAAAAAAATTAATTTTTCAATTAATAATTTCAAATTTTCTCTAGGGATATTTTTTTTTTATAAAAAATGATTTTTAGGCGAATAGTGAAAAATAAAAATTTTTTGTAAAAAATTACATTTATAAATTTATTAGTTTATATTTATGAAATTTTAACTACAGAAACCTTTTTATAAAATAGAATTTTTATTTTATAAGTAATTTCATAATTTAAATAATTATGATCTAAATTTACAAATCCATATTTGATATTTTAGAGCGTAAGTTATATATTTCTGAAAAAAATATTTTTAATTCCTTATAAATTAGTTTTTTAAAATTAATTTTTTCAATTTTTTAAATTGAATAAAATAAAATGGAATTAACATTTTTAATAATTAGGTTCATATTATGTAATGAGGGCCATTTTACCTTTTTACAAAAAGAAAAAGTTAGCTAATGTAAAAATCGGTTACCATTGTAAAATCTAAACTTGTAGAAGTAAAAAACTAACAGTAAAGGCACCAATCATGTTTAAAACATGTGTGGAAATTTTTATGAGGCCTTTATAGACCTTATAACTTCTTATATGCCTTATTTATCAATTTTAGTTCCAATTTACATGTGATTTACTAAACATTATTGAAAAGTATTATGTATTTATAAAAATTCAGTCCCTTTTCTTGGATAAATGGGGCTCACCTCTCCTCACATCCCCTCACTCAAAAAACCCATTAGTTATAATATAATATTATTGAAAATCTCCCCCAAAATCCTATCAACCTTATGGAAGGTATGGTCTCTTAAAAATACCATCCCTCAATAGATTAATCTTTTTTTCAGTGGATATAATCCACGAAGTGAGGTATAAGTTCATAACCCATATTTCATTGTTTTTATATTTCTTTATGTTGATTTATTATTCCAAAAGTAAATTTTCAACATAATATAATAATAACATTAGTATAATTATTATATTTTTATGTTATTACAATAATGGTTCATGAATTAACCGCCCTCCCCATTTTCATTAAGAAAAATGAAAATGTGAAACGTTCATTATGGTGACTACCACCTCTAAGATGAAACATGTTTTATTTTTATTCACCCTCATAAAATGATGGTAATAATAGGTAATTTAATATATATTTATTATATTTATGAAATATTCTTCATTATAAAATGATAAATCATATTACAACTTTTCCACGTCCTATAGAAAACAAAATCATCATTCATTTGTACATATGGACTACCACATCAATGGAATGATAAATTTCAATTTATCTTTTCTTAACTGAATTGTATCATAACGTCCTGACCTGGATCACCCCTGAACCGGTGGTCAGACTAGCCACCACAAGACCTCAAGTGTGTCTCCCCATAAGCTGGAGGCTACTGACTAGAAGCGAGGGTGTATGGATAGTCAGTGGGGAGACTGTACCCTCATATCAGAGGTCAATAATAGAAAATGGAAATAAATAGTCGAATCAGTCTAGTAAATGATAAAGTATCCGAAGGAAGATTTTATAAATATGGTAAAAAAACAAATGGTCCACACCAATTATACAGCAGATGCATGCATGACATGGTAATGATACAAAAAAAAATAAAACAGTGAAAAAAATAGTATGATTTACATTCTAATATAGAAATAAATAAAAAATGACTCAAAGCCCTAAGGGAGGTCTCATCAAGCATCCTGAGCTTCCTCTCGATCTTCTGCTCCTACCTCCCAAGTAAATTCAAACAGCATAATCTTGAAATCAAATAGAATCTTCTTGGGTACCCCAATGCAATGGAAGACCGAGTAAGATGTGAGATATAAATCTTAGTAGGAAGGGACCACCAGTGTCTACCCCAAATCCATACATTTAATCAATAATTTAAACTATGGGAATGCATGAATAAATAAAGTAAGTAGTAGAATTTAACTATATACCCAGGTACCTGCTTCATCCCTCATTTGGTGTCTAAACCTGCATTATACATCTTTCATTCATACTCAACAATCATTACATAATCATTTTCATATTTCAATTATTCAAACCTCATTAAATTATGAAATTCTTGAGATTCAGCAAAAGCCGACATCCCCCGAATAAGTCACTCACCATAGATGTCTCTAAATACTATCTATGTAATCAAAGTAAAAAAGCGAATCCAAGATTGTGATTTGGATTAGATAACACGTCATAAGATATTCAATTTAATTCTTCATATACTATATCCAAGAATGTCCATTAAAAATAGTGATTCTCTCCAGGGTTTGTCCACTAACAGTGATTCACCAAATTCATTAATAATTTTGAACCCTTTCTCATATTCAATTCACAAATCATTATGCCATAATGGATTTCATTAACCATTAATTCATTTATTTTAAGACTAAATATCTCATGTCAAACATGTTCAAAAAGTCCAAGATATTTAGCAACAATCTCACACAGCATATCATATTTTTAAACAACTCCATCCAAAACAACTTAAGGAATGGAAAACAAAGACGCAACAAAAGTTTCTCTTGGCCAATAGTCGTAATAGACAATCAATTCACAATCTAAATTTAATGCGTGAAAATTTAATAATTCAAAGATTAATTAATTAAATCATATCTCTTTAACCAGTTCATCAATTAATTAACCAATTTCCATTTAGCATGTAATAAAAAATTCCTCAATTAATTATTACCAGTTTCCAATCTATATTCAAAACATGTCAAAGTATTCAATATTCTCATTATTAAGTAAAAGCCACAATTTTTTCATCTCATAACTTTATAATTAATTCATCAATTAATTACCCTATTGTCCACCCTACCCCATTAAATCATCTAATTCACCAACTGATATTTCATCATTTGAGTAATTAGCATTCTTTGACATGGGTTAAAAAGGCACACCTAAGGGTGTCCAAGTCTATCGCCATTTAAGTATCATTTACAAGGAAGATCCCATGGGTGATTCTTGTTTAACCATTTACAGCTCTGGCCATAAACTCAACATATTAACTTGGTAGCAAATAAATATCCACCAACACAAGCTTTAAAAAAACACCATGTCAAGTCCTAAATCATCCCACGTGGATAGAATCACTCAATAACATCAAATTTTTCATGAATCAACATAACATATATCAGCACTATAAATAAAACATAATAAAATCCCAAACTTCTGCAAGCATGATATGATATTACCAATAACCAGTAGTTTATCTTTAATCATCATTTTAAGAAAACTTTGAAGTTCCATAAACATGGAGACTCACATCCTCAATTTATTTTAAGAATAAAATATTCATTCTTAGATAAAGTGATAATGATTTGGGACCCTACCTTGGGGTGGAACCAAATTAATAATCAGCATCACTTTGATTTACTTGGTGGTAACAAATTTCACTCTGCATGTAGTCTCACGCACATGACTTATATATATGTATATATATATATATATATATATATTTACATTTGCGTACACCTTGAAAAATAAAAAAAAAGTTAACTAAATTAGAAACAAGTGACCATAACCAATGTAGCAAGGGTCAACGCACCTATAACTTGGTACCATGGACTCATAAAAAAACAGACCTAAATTTAACCAGTGCAAAATCAAACAACAGGTTTTAGAAGATTACCTGAACCAACTACGGTGAAACAATTAGAAACCATCTACCTCGCCCTTGGTACCGGATGATGGATTATGGACCCACAGGTCTCCAAACACCAATCGCATAACCTATTGAAATAAAAACACAACAACAATTATTATTCACAAAACCCTAAAATTCAGCCAACCAAATTGGCCACTGAAACCAACATGAATCACCAAAGTGATGAAGAACAACATGTGAGAAGGATATACCTTAATGAATTATACCTAAACCAAGAGGAAAATATGGGAAAACACTACGGAAAGATAACCCATAAAGGGGGGGTCGCGCGCTACAGGGGCCCCACCTGGGGTTTCGCGCTGATGGGGTTTTCATCTGGGGTTCCTTCACACCTGGTGTTGGTCATGCCGCAATGTGGAGGCTCAGCCGAGGAATTCCATACTTGTAAGTAGAAGTTATAAAACATGTAAGAGGGAGCCACCATGGGTTGTGCGCTACGGTGATGCGCCTACTGCATGTCGCACGCCTGATGTTGGTCACAGCCAAGAGGAGACCCAAAGGGGAGTCCAACCGTGGGAGAGGAGCTCGCAGCCATGTAGAGTGCTATAGGTGGTCTAGAGGAGGAGGTCAGACAGAGTCGTCGTGTGCACTACAAGGAGGGTACGAAGGAGGGGGTCATGCGTTGGCTTGTGCGCTTCTCGCTTCTTTTCCCTATAAAAAACAAATAAAAACATAATATCTAAATGGATTAATATAACATTATTAATTAATAAAACATTTATTATTATCTCTATTATCATATAATAAAACATTTCATCATTTATTATTCTTTTAATAAATGTTTCTTAATTAATTATGAAACTCCCTATGAAACATTCAATTAAGTTCTTTTAACATTAATTTAATTAAATAAACACAATAATAATAATAATAACATCGTTATTATTATTATTCCAAATTTAATTTTTTTTAAACCAAAACCCCCAATTTATTACAATATCATTAATATGATATTAATGATAAAAATCCAACTCATAACCTCCATTTAATAATAAATGGTCCTTTAATAATTCTGAAACTCTTCATTTAATTAAAATAGTTCTTTGATAAACCCAAAAGCCACATTAATTTCTTCAATCATCATTTAAATAATTCGTTATCATTCATTTAATTAAAAAAAACAATAATAATAATAATAATAACTTCATTATTATTATAATTAAAACATTCTATTAATTAATCAAAAACTCTCATATAATCTTATTTAGTTAAATTTACTAATTTATTAAAAATGGTAAATTTCACGAGTTTGACCGCAACCGTGCGCTGGCTATGTAGATCCATTGAAGTTGACTTTTTCAGATATAGTGCTCCCAAGACTCATCAGGACACCCACTAAAATTATCGGATAATAAAAGAAGTCCAAAAATGACCCCTTTAGTTATTCCAACACTCAGAATAAAATTCCAGAGCTTGATTAAAAAAATAACCCATTGATAAACCAAAAAAATTCAAAAACCTTCATATTTTAACCCGGTTCAGAAACACGGGAATTTACAATTTACCCACCTTAAAAACTTCTCATCCCTGAGATGCCATCGGGAACCACTACTAAAACAACAAACCTACCAATGTCATTTAATCTAGTTAGAATTGGAGTGTTTTGTTCCCAATGCTAAACTCACCTTTAACCCTTCACAAGCCTAAGGCTAGGCCTTTAAAATCAGAGCCAAAGCTCACTTTATAGCTTAAACATCAAAACAAAGCTTATATCAGAGGCCATTATAAGGACCTCATCAACAAAAATGGTTTAATCTCAATCAAACAACAGAATAGGTTGTTCATGATTCCTTCAAAAGACGCCATAGAACCAAAACCCACATTCACCCTTTATCAGATGACGTGCCTTTAAGACTATTCCAAAACAATATGCATGTATAACGAAGTTCTTACCCAACCTTTGGTGAAATTTCAATGTTAATCCATCACAAGGATATTTAAAAAAACTATTCCCTAACACAAAGAAAAAATTAACCCAAAGAAACCATGCATCTCGTGTACTACCCAGATAACAACTACTCATCAATCCCAACGCATTTAAACTGTAGTGCAGCGTATGACCAATTATATCTTAGTGTCTCCCTGACGAGGTACAGATAGGGTATATGCTCATCCTATTCAGAAGAACACACTAAGAGAAAACCAAGGTCATTAAAAATATCAGTACTACTACTACAGGACAACTCTATTCTAAAATCTCGACATCTCCTGCCGACATGTTTACTAAAAAAGATGAGATGCTACCCACCTTAGGATTGTTTATGATGTCACAATAAAAGATAAGATGCTCACCATCATTCTATTTTAGAACACATTACTGCATGCATGTGACGTTCCTCAAACCATGATCACAACGTCAAAAATTAATCATAAAAGTCGAAACATAAACCTATCAGTGTTCCATAACACCCAAGTACCAAGAATTCCTCCTAAGAAGTGGGAAGAATATACTTTAACGGCCTAGAACATTATAACGGTACTACCTACCATGGGTTTCCCCCTTATGAAACATAAACATCGACCCTCTATCTTATTCATGCAAAACTGATATCACCAATATCAAAATCCCCATTTTTCATTTATCTAATTAATTTAAATTCATTTCAACTATTAAATATTTGAATGAATTAAACAAACACACAAGTACTTTATCAACAAAAAGTCACTTGGTCTTTAATCAATTCCCTACAGATAAATAGGCATTCTATCACAAACATCCTCAATAAACATTTCACATATAATGTTATCCAAATATAAATATGAAATTTAGCATCTAAAATCCTTTTACCAAAAACCCAACCTTTGAGGTTCCCATTTATTCAATCTAGGTTCTTCAAAAATAAACCCTAAAATAGTTCATTTCAATAAAAACTCAGTAGTTTTACACTTATAACCATTTTTAAACATATTATGGTTGTATAATGTTCAAACACATGGGTGGACATCTACCAATTGATAAGGTTCCCATACACCTTATCGCAGGAATTTGGATCATGTTTATCACAATCAACATTCACCTTATCGCTGGAATTTGGATCCTTTTTATCACAATCAACATTCATTTAACATTTTAACTTTAGCATCCCTTTCACATATCCAAAACATCTCTATAATTTTCACATAAGCAGTAACACAACTGCATTCTATAAGACAGAAGCATGGCACAACAACAAAACATGTTAATAACTGAGGCAATATGGCATATAACCACCAAAGTATGTTAAATCTATAACTGAAACATTCTATCTACAGAGGCATGCTAGAGAAGATCAAAACATGGCATTGCACCCAAGGCACACAACCCAAATTAGCAGGCATCCTACTTATTCAACTATATGTCATGTCACATGCTTGGTATGTGAATCTCTACATGCCTAAGATGATTCATGTATGAAACTTCCTTTCCCTTTCAGGTCAAGACAATTTTTTTCAAAATTCTCAAAATCAATAAGCAGTGGAAAATACACCAGTCACTCAAGGTGAAATTATGTCAACTTTAACAGTGAACAACATGAACAACAATACAACCCATGGTCACTTGGTCATTTCTTGTATGTGGTGTGATCAGTCCCAAGAATGACTATTAACCCAAGCACTGACACATTCATAGTCTCCTATCTATCATCCCAAAAACTGTAAGACAAAGTAAAAGGAACCCTCTGATACCACTTTGTAATGTCTCGAACCAGCTCACACCTAAACTGGTGGCCGGACCGGTTTCCACATGACCTTAAGCACATATCCCCGTACTCCGAAGGCTTGCAACTAGCAGCGAGGGTCTATGGATAGTCAGTGGGGAGAATATACCCTCATATAAGAGTTCAATAATATACAGTGGTAATAAATAGTAGGATTCTAGTAAATAATAAAGCAATGGAAGTAATATTTTGTAAATCTTGTAAAAAATAGATGGCAAACACCAATTATACAGCAGATGCATGCATGATAAGATAATAATAAAAAAATGGAAAATAGTGAACAAAACATCATGCTTTACATTCCAATAAAAGAAATAAATAAATAATGACTCAAATCCCCGAGGGATGTCTCCTAGAGCATCTCGAGATTCTGCTCGGTCCTTTGCTCATATATCCCAAGTAAATTAAAGCATCACAATCCTGTAATAAAATAGAATCTACTCGGGTACCCCAGTGTAATGGTGTCCTGAGTAGGGTGTGAGATATAAATCTCAGTAGGTTTGTACCACCAGTGTCTACCCAAAATCCAGACATATAATAAATAATTTAAACTATGTGAAAGCATGTATAAATAATGTAAGCAGTAAAATGTAACTATATAGCTAAGTACCTGCTTTATCCCTTAGCTGGTGTCTGAACATGCATTATACATTTGTCATGCATATTCAACAATCATTACATAATCATTTTCATTTATCAATTATTCAAAACTCATTAAATTATGAAAGTATCCAGATTTTGCCTAAGCCCGACATCCCTCATATAAGCCACTCACCACAGATGTCTCTAATGATCATCTAAGTGATCAAAGTAAAGACTAAATCCAAACTTGTGCATTGTCTTAGATAACACATCATAAGATATTCAATTTAATCCTTCATATACTATGTCTGAGCCTGTCCAATAAAAATAGTGATTCGCTCCTGGGTCTATCCACTAACAGTGATTCGCCCAATTCATTAATAAGTATGAACCCTTTCTCATATTAAATTCACAAACCATTATGTCACAATAGTTTTCATTAACCATTAATTAATTTCATATATGACCAATTAAACCCATAGGCAAATGTCAATTAATCGGTGTAGAACATCATGTTTAGCACCCATGTGAGTATTTGGAGCATTGGTATTATTCTCATATCCCATTAGTATTAGGAGCATCAGTCCCTATCCCATAAAAGAATATTTTCATGCATGCTAGGTGTAGAACCCCTTTTCTAGCACCCCGTGAATATTTGGAGCATCAGTACCTATCTCACAACCTGTTCATAAATCATACATATATATCAATCATTGGTGTAGAACTCCATGTATAACACCCTGAAACCATCCATTAATAAATTCATAAATTAATTAATCCAATCTGATAATTAATTTAACAACTAATTAACAACATAAATCACTTGTCAAAGAAGTCAACAATTAATTAACCATTCAACACCGCAAAAGTTAATTATTAATTAACAATTAATTATTCTTAACAAGACAACTAAATAATTAACTCAACATTTAATTATCCAATTTTTTTACCAAATCTGAACCCATCCACTCAAATAGTGATTTATCTAGGACTTTAATAATTTACATGCACGTCATAAATATCTCAAGTCAAACATGCTGAACAAGGCCCATATATTTAGAAACCACCTCACATACCATATCATATTTTTAAACAACTCCATCCAAAACAACTTAAGGCATGGAAAACAAACACACAACAAAAGGATCTCTTGGCCAACATTCGTAATAAACAATCAATTCACAATCTTAATTTAATGCGTGAAAATTTATTAATTCGCCAATTAATTAATTGAATCATATCCCTTTAACATGTTCATCAATTAATTAACCAATTACCATTTAACATGTAATAAATAATACATCCATTAATTATTATCAATTTCTAATCTATATTCTGAACATGTCAAAATATTCAATATTCTCAATATTCAGTAAAAGACAAAAAAAATCCAACTCATGCCTTGATAATTAATTCTTTAATTAATTGACCTATTACCCATCCTGACCCATTAAATCATCTAATTCACCAACTGATATATCATCCTTTTGCGAAATTAACATTCCGTGACATGGGTTAAAAAGGCACACCAAAGGGTATCCAAGTCCAACGCAATTTAAGTCTCATTTACAAGGAAGTCCCATAGGCACTTCTTGTTTAACCATTTAAATCTCCGATCATAAACACAAAATATTAACTTGGTAGAAAATAAATATCTAGAAACACAAGCTTTAAACAAACACCCTATCAACTCCCAAATCATCTCACGTGGATATCATCACTCAGTAAAATCAAAGGTTTCATGCATCAACATAACATATATCAACACTAGTAATAAAATTTACTAAAAGTCTAATATTCTACAAGCATGATATGAAATTACCACTAACCAGCAGTTTATCTTTAACAAGAATTTTAAGAAAACTTTTTAGTTCCATAACCATGGAGACTCACATCCTTAATTTATTTTAAGAAGTAAATAGACATACTAAGATAAAGAGATAAATATTTGGGACCCTACCTTAGGGTGGAACCAAATTAATAATCAGTGTCACTTTGATTTACTTGGCGGCAAACAATTTCACTCAGCATGTAGTCGCATGGAAACGACTTATATATATGTATATATATATATATACACCAATATATATTTACATGTACGCAGGCCATGAAACATATCACGACCCATCCCCCGGACCCCGTGTTGTGACTACCCCAAGCCCACCTTCCATAGGCTAGGGGCTGGCAACTAGCACCAAAGGTGTATTCTCTAAAACTGGGAAGGCACTACCTTTATACCCTATAAACACACACAACCAACAATAGATCAAGATACGAACTCAAGTAAACTGAATAGTAAACAGAGTGAGTACAGTAAGTAAAAGGGACCAGAATACAAGCCCAACTAGAAAGTAAAAGAAACTGAAAGTACAAGTAAACTAGAATAGCTCCTGCAATCACCCACCAAGGATCCTACCTAAAGGGTAGGTACATCTCTCGAACGGTCTTCTCTGCGGTATGCCTCATCTAAGGTTCACCTCCAAGCGACCTCTAGTCCTGGTACTCTCGTCCTCTTCCAGCGTTGTTCATCGTCTACCCCAAACACAACGAGGTGCGGGCATAACCCGTAGAGGTGTGAGTATAACGATACTCAGTAGGGACCCCGATACCCTCAAGGTCTCACAAAATCTACAAAGGATAATCCGCAAATAATGAAATGAACTGACAACCCAACTTAGGTATATGCCCATACATATACCTAATTCATAAAGTATACCCATCTCAATCATGAGGAATCACATAGTCTAACTCAAAAGACCAAAGATCAATTATTCCAAAAAGGAAGGAATATCGTGAAGGTAAGTACCACACAGGTACGTCATAAAGAAGAATACCACCAAGGTATTACCACAGAGGAAAGTAAGGCTCAGGTATGAACTCATCTCACACCCAGTATAACTTAGGTACAGTAGCAGATATGATTAGATGTAACTACTGAATCATCTTACTCTATTAATAGGCAAGCCCATGGATGATTTCTAATCATCATCATACCCACATTGGATCTCTAGGTGCTGACCCACACAGGATCGCTCGGTGATGACCCACATAGGATCGCTCGGTGTTGACCCACACAGGATCGCTCAGTGCTGACCCACAGAGGATTTCTAGGTTCTAAACCACATAGGATCGCTAGGTGTTGACCCAAATATAATCCTTCGGGTAGTCCCACATGTAATCCTAGAGCGGTTCAATGTGGGACACTCAATCACCAACCCATGAAGGATCTCTTCCTCAAGTCACAGCCAGCTACTGGGTTACCTCTCTAAGCTTGCTCATCTCTTGGAGAGTACACTCCTCAAGCCAATGGTTGATACTCAAAAAGCCACAAATTCCCACAAATAATTATTTCGAAGGACTGCCACATCATAGGGGTCTCAACGCAATATACAGTGCGTCAATCAGACACTCGGTCTGTAAGTTATTAGCCTTTTAGTCTTGAGGGCCCGGTTGGATTCTTGCTCGATCCAACCCGACCGTATACCAAATTTCTCCAAATCTCAAGTTGGGTATACCAAAGGGAATGTATCGTTTCAATTTTTACAGCGTCATTGACTATTTTTCAAATGGGCGTCTGGTGCCAAAGTTATGACTGAAAGAATGTAAATGAGTTGAAGTGGATCCGGGTCTGGTCCGACCCGATCAAACCGACCTGGTTTGCGTCGACCTGACCCATGCTGGGTGGCACAGCCCATGCTAGACGGTCTGGCCTGCTGGGTGGCCTGGCCTGGGTAGTGGCCCACAGGGCGGCGAGTTGGTCGTGGGGGTCGTGGGTGGCCTCTGGAGACGCAGGGCGGCACGAGGTCGTGGGTGTCGTAGGGTGGCGTGAGGCCACAGGTGTCGCAGGGTGGCGCGAGGCCACGAGTGTCGTGAGGCGTCGGAGGCCGGGGGTGCCATGGGGTGGTAGAGGCGGCGGGTGTCGTGGGGCGGCGAGGCCACGGGTGGCGCGGGGCACCAAGGCCATGGGTGCCGAGGGGCGGCAAGGCCGCGTGTGCTGAGGGGCCGCGACGCCTCGGGTTCCGCAGGTTGGTGAGGCTGTAGGGCTGCGCAGAGTGCCACGGGGCGGTGAGACCATAGGCAGCAGAGGCCGCGGCGGCGCGGCGGCCACGGGGCAGCGGAGACTGTGGCGGCGTGGTGGCCTTGGGGCGGCGGAGTCCGCGGCGGCTCGGTGGCCGCGGGGGGGTGGAGGCCGCGGCGGCACGGTGGTCGCGGGGTGGTGGAGCGTTGTGCCTTCGCTGGAGGCCGTCTTGACCGGCCGCCCTTCGTTCGTCGCCTTCATCGTGGTTATCGAGTTCCACTGGTGCCAATTGCCAGCACCGATCGCCGTCATCATCATGATGATCACACAAAATATCTATAAGATTTGTTGAGGGATTGGGCCATGTTTGTTTGGTATGTACCCTCCGCGTTAGGGCAATATCATAAGGCTCAAGGATGATGATTCAATTTGAGAGGGAAATTAACAATGATCAAATTGAAACACACACCTACCTCATTCATTTGTTGACATCGATGAGGAGGGAAGGACAGTTGTCGATTGAAGACGTCCTGAGGAAGAAGTCGAAGTCGTGTGTCAGTGTTCTTTGTTGGAGAAGTGTAATTCCCCCAAGTTCTCCCCCTTCTCTTTCACCAACCTAAAATCCCCTCCCAATAAAAGAGGTGCCAACATAATAAAATATGTTTGTCCAATTTTAAATTGTTGGAAAAAATTAAGTTATCCTAATTAATTAAAGGAGATTTGGCTTAATTAATTAAAGGAGAGTTGGCATAATTAAAGTAGGGAGTTGAGGATTTTTCTCTCATTAAAGTGGTTTGGGTGGTCCCCACCACCAAGCATTGAATTGAAAGTTTTACTATCTCGTGTGGTCCCAACAAACAATCATTCAAAATGGGAGGTTTTAACCCCTCGTGGTCCCCACCTCCATACCCTTCACATGGGAGGTTTATTAGAAATAAAATAAAAGTTTGTTTTATTTTATTTTTCATTCCCATGGAAAACCTCAAACACTATCTTTCACCCTTGACCTACTGCGGTTGAGGTAAAAGTCTCCTTAAGTGAATACTGGCTTTGTGAGTTCAACGGTGTCCTCATATTTCAATTCTGAGCATCAGTTCAAAATTTAGAAAAACCTACTCGTACGTTTACTGAACGTACCTGAACAAAAGTTCAGAAATTCATTTTGGGCACACTGGGCCTCTGAATCACGTGCCATCAATTTTCATGGACTTGTGGAATTTATATTTAATTAAAAAAAATTAAATTGAATTTACATGTTTTTACATTCTCCCCACCTCAGGACTTTACGTCTCCATAATCCACAACTCAAAACTACGAAAACATGTGGGGGTACTAAGCACGAATCGGAGCCTCCCGCTCCCATGTGCTCTTCTGGAGGTTCTCATGCTACCAACGAATGCGCACCAGATCTATCAACCTCCCAAGAAGGACATTCTCCTGTTGATCCTCAATCTCTACTAGAACCTCCATAAAAGTCGCCTCATCATCAACGTCCAGCTCACCGTGGTCGATGATATGAGAAGGGTCGTGCACGTATCTCCTCAACTAGGATACGTGGAAGACATCGTGTACCCGGTGCAACTGAGGTGGAAGAGCTAAGAGGTAAGCCACCTCGCCAACTCTGCTGATGACCAGAAAGGGTCCAATGAACCTCAGAGATAACTTACCACCTCGTCCAAATCTCCGCAAACCTCTTCAAGGTGAGACTCGTATAAAGACGTTTTCTCCATCCTCGAACTCTAGAGGTCTCCGTCTCCTGTCGGCATATGACATATTCATGTTCTGTGCAGTCTTCATCTGCTCCTGGATGATCTGCACCTTCTCTGTGGTATCCCATACCATCTATAGTCCCATGAGTGTTGACTCGCCTAGGTCAGTCCCACACAAAGGTGATCTGCAAGGATGCACGTACAATGCCTCAAAAGGTGCCATCCCGAAGGTGGAGTGATAGTTGTTTTTTATGAAAACTACACCAAAGGCAAGTGATCCTCCCTTATGCGACTAAATTCGAGGGCACAAGCACGCAACATGTCATTGAGGGTCTGAATGGTCTACTCAGCCTGGCCATTCATCTGAGGATGGAAGGTAGTGCTCAAACAAATATGTGTCCCGAAAGCCTCCTGCAACCCCTTCCATAGATGAGAAGTAAAACGTGCATCATGATCGAAGAAAATAGCCGAGGGTACTCCATGTAACCGCACAATCTCCTGCACATATAGGTGTCTCAATCTCTCTACTGAACCATGCTCTCTAATTTGTTGGATGTGGTCAGACTTGGTGATTCCGTCACCGATCACCCAAATCTAGTCATGTCCCCTGGATATATGTGGATGTCTTGTCACGAAGTCCATGGATATCCCATCCCACTTTCACTCGAGGACCTCTGAAGGCTAAAACAAGACTGCTGGTACCTGATGCTCTGCCTTCACTTGCTAACAAGTGAGGCATCGAGAGAAAAACTCTGCTACTGCTTTCTTCATTCCCAGCCACCAGTTCCATCGTCCGAGATCCTGGTACATCTTCTCCACTTTTGGATGTACCACTATAGGGGATGTGTGGAACTACCTCATCACTTCCTTCTAAAGTGACACTGGTACCATGGTACATCCTCTGAAGAGGATGACGTGCTCGCCGCCTTCAGAAAATCCATCAGGTGCCTGCCCTGAGGATATCTGAGCATGTTGAGCCTCGTAGTCATCATCCCCATGTTGTGTGTCCCTAACTCACTGAAGAAGTGGGGGAGTGATGGTACGAGACTGAAGTAAATATGCTCCATCACATTCCATGAAGGATATCTGCCAAGTTTCCAACTTCTTTGTTGCCTCAACTAGAAGTTGTATACCAGATCTCCGGATGAGTTCATATGCTACAATGTTCCCTTTCCGAAAAGTATAGACTATCTCGAAGTCATAGTCCTGGATGAACTCAAGTCAACATCTTTTTCTCAGGTTCAGGTCCTTCTGAGAGAAGATATACCTAAGACTCCTATGATCAGAGTACACTGTAAAATGCTCGCTTATCAATTAATGTCGCCACATCTTCAAGACAAATACCACTACTGCTAACTCCAGGTCATGGGTAGTGTAGTTCTGCTCATGATGTCTCAGCTGTCGAAAATCATAATCGATCACTACTCGCTCCTACATCAGGACACATCCGAGCCCATTCCCTGGTGCGTCTCAATAGAAAACGTACCCCACTCCCTCCTCTGGTAGCCTCAAGATGGGTTTACTAGTCATCCTCTACCTCATCTCCTGAAAACTCTTCTTGCATCTCTCTGACTACATGAAGGGTTTCCCCTTCTTCATCAACGCTGGTAGAGGTGCTGCAACTCTAGATAAATTTGGCATAAACCTCCGGTAGTAACCATCCAAACCCAGGAAACTCCATACCTCCATCACACTCCTGGGTGGCTCCCAAGAAAGTACTGCCTCAATCATCACTATATCAACTGAAACTCCAGCCTCCGATATGACATGTACCAGAAAGTGAACCTCTCAGATCCAGAACTGGCACTTCGAGAGCTTACCATAAAGCTAGTGCTCTCAAAGTGTGTCCAGTACTACCTGCAAATGATAGGCATGCTCATCCTCAATAGCTGAGTATATCAGAATGTCATTAATGAAGACTAATACAAAGTGATCAAGGTATGGATGAAAGATCTTATTCATGAGTCCCATAAACACTGTTGGAGCATTGGTTACACCGAATGGCATAACCAAAAACTCGTAATGGCCGTAATGACATCTGAAAGTCGTCTTCTGCACATCCTCATCTCATACTCTGATCTAGTGATAGCCTGATCTGTGGTCTATCTTCGAGAACCACTGTTCTTCCTTCAGCTGATCAAAGAGGTCGTCAATACTTGGAAGTGGGTACTTGTTCTTCACGGTCACCTGGTTTAGGCGCTTATAGTCAACAAAAATCCTCAATCTACCATCTTCCTTCTGGGAGGACAAAATCGAGGCTGCCCAATGAGAAACACTGGGCCGAATGAATCCCTTCCCCTACAAGTCATCTAGTTGTACCCACAGCTCATGAAGCTCCATAGGAGCCATCCAATACGCTGGTGTAGATATCAGTTTCATCCCGGGGTACAAGTCAATGTAAAATTACACCTCTCTATGAGGAGGTAGACCCGAAACATCATCAGGGAAGAAATCCATGTATTGGTCTACCACTAAAGGATAACTCAGACTCTCCACATCAACTGCTCCGAGGGTAAGGCTTGCTGATTGATGAGTGATCGGCTGCAATCTCCTCTGGGTAAGTCCATCATGTGGTGCAAAGTCTCCCTTCTCACCGGTGAAGGTAAAACTGGTCCCATCTGTGTGGAAAGACCACAGATTGTGCCTAATATAGTCAATATGATCATGGACTGTAGATAACCAGTCCATACCCAAGATGACATCGCAAGGCCTTGACGCCACTACTAGGAGATCCCAGCCAAAGCTCTCACCTCCTAGAGTATTCTCGCACTACTTGAATCAGTGTGTAATCTTCGAATCTGCTTCCATAGGAGTCTCTAGATTTAAGGATCGAGTCAACGGATCTATCGTAATCTCCGATCTCCAAACAAGGGTAGTGGAAATAAAAGAATGACTAGAATTTGTGTCTATAAGTACTGCAGTTAAGGTGGAGTAGACACATATCGTACCTCATATCATCTCTGGAGCATCGTGATTGTTGGTCTTAGCTTCCTGGATCTGAGTTCACCCTTGTCCACCTACTCCATGTGGTCAGGGTGGACCTCCTGGTGGTATTATCGGTAACATCTCGAATCATCGTCCAGCGCCAGCTACACGGCCAGCTCCTCTGCCATGTCTGCCATCTCCCTGCGGACCTCCTCGGTTGAATATATGTTTCTCCCTGGTAAGTCCTTCAACTATCTGTTGATCATCTGTATGGTGGGTCAGATAGTCATGATCCATGTGACCATGCCCGTCGTATGCGTAACACTGCCCACTCCTGGCATGACTGGCTTTGCCTCGGGTGCCTCGCACAACCAACCCTGAATCTTGCGGTCATCCACCTGTAGGTCTAGTCCTTTTGGAACTCTGTGTCATTGGTCTGTTTCCAGCTGTAGAAGAATCCACTACATGATGTCTGGTAGTGGGTCTCTCTACTGGTGACTACATAGAAAGTAAACTCTCTACTAAAACGGCTCACTCTAACACCCCTGCATGCGTCGGGATGCTGAGTGAAATCATCAAAGCCCTGATCTCCCATCTGAGTCCATACTCGAAGGTCCGGGCCCTGAAGAATGGGTCTTGAACCATATATGTGGATTAATATGAGAGGTTATTGAACCTCGCTGAGTACTGAGCCACAGTAATGTTTTCTTGTTGTAGATGAAGCATCTCTTGTATGTGCACTGCACGAAGAGTCTCTAGGAAAAACTCCACCCGAAATAGGCTCTCGAAGTCTTCCCAAAGAAGCGTCACCTCGTCGTAATCCTGGAGCATCAAGTTCCACCATCTGTATACTACTTCCTATAGAAGGCTGGTGGCAAGAATCACCATGAGATCATCTGGAGTCTCTACTATTCAGAAAACTCTCACTACGGCCTCCAGCTAATCCTCAGCCGCCTGTGGGACCATCTCTCCCCTGAACCTGGGTGGCCTCTAGATTTGGAACTCATGAAATTCTTTCAAGCTGAATGCACCCTCTGCTACTGGGGCTGGTGGAATTGGTGTCCCAATGGTTAATGGTACCACTGGTGCCTCCGCTGGTGCATCTACTGGAAGAGGGTCTGGTACCAAGGCCCCATCACTCGGTGGGCTATCAGTGTGTACTACTCTCGGAACCCTAACTGGTTGTCTATGTGGAGGCATCCTTAATAGGAACAGGTGTGCCACGGTCAATAAGTTATACCTGGTTAGCTGACTCAAAGAGATCACAATGAAAACTCTTCAAAACACACATGGAATCAGTGTTTTCATGCACTGAGTTTGAAATCAGAAGTCGGGTTCCTAGTGTATGGATACGTCGGCTGCCGCACCAACACTGGATTACCTAAACTAATAACCACACTCAATAAAATTAACACTATTTCCATTAGAAAAATCAAATTCCTATGTTTTATAGTAGAACTGACTCCTCTGATACCAATTTGTCACGACCTGTCCCCTTGGGCACGTGTCGTGACTACCCCAAGCCCGCCTTCCATAGGCTAGGAGCTGGAAACTAGCACCGAATGCGTATTCTCTAAAAATGGGAAGGCATTGCCTTTATAACCTATAAACTCGTGAAACCAAGCACACATCAAGATACGAAATCAAGTAAACTTAATAGTAAATAGAGTGGGTACAGTAAGTAAAAGGGGGCAGAATTCAAGCCCAACTGGAAAGTACAAGAAACTGAAAGTACAAGTAAACTGAAATAGCTCCTAAGATCACCCGCCATGGATCCTACCTGAAGGGTCGGTACAGCTCTCAAATGGTCGTCTCTATAGTACACCTTGTCTAAGGTCCACCTCTGAGCTACCTCCAGTCCTGGTACTCTAGTCCTCTGTCAGCATTGTCCATCATCTGCACCAAACACAATGAGGTGCGGGCATAGCCCGTGCAGGGGTGAGTATAACGATACTCAGTAGAGACCTCGAGACCCTCAGGGTCTCACAAAATCCACAAAGGATAATCCAAAAGGCATGAAATCAACTGACATCCCAACTTAGGTATATGCCCATACATATACCTAAGTTATCATGTATACCCATATCAATCATGAGGAATCCCAGAGTCCAACTCAAAAGCCCAAAGCTCAACTGTTCCACAAAGGAAGGAATACCACGAAGGTAAGTTCCACACCGGTACGTCACATAGAATAATACCACCAAGGTATTACCATAAAGGAAAGTGTGGCTTAGGTACAAACGTATCTCACACCAAGTATAACTTAAGTATAGTAGTAGAGATGATTAGATGTAACTATTGAATCATCATACTCTGTTATGAGGCATACCCATGAAGGATCTCTAATCATCATCAGACCCACATTGGATCTCTAGGTGTTGACCCACATAGGATCACTCAGTGGTAACACACACAGGATCTCTCAGTGTAGACCCACACAGGATCGCTCGGTGATGACCCACACAAGATCACTAGGTGCTGAGCCACACAAGATCGCTAGGTGTTAACCCACACAAGATCACTTGGGTAGTCCCGCATGGAATCCTAGAGTGGTTCCATGTAGAACCCTCAATAACAGACCTAGGAAGGATCTCTTTCTCAAGTCACAGCCAGCTACTGGGTTCCCCCACTAAGCTTGCTCATCTCTGGGAGGGTTTGTTCCTCAAGCCACTGGTCGATACTCAAACTGCCACGAAGTCCCATTAAGAAGTATCTCAAATGACCGCCATATCATAGGGTTCTCAACGCAATAGACGGTGCGTCAATCAGATGCTCGGTCTGTATGTTATTAGCCTTTTAGTCCTAAGGGCCCGGTTGGATTCGTGCTCGATCCAACCCGACCATATCCCAACATTATTCAAATCTCAAGTGAGTTATACCAAAGGGACCGTCTCACTCCAATATTTACAGCGTCATTGATGGTTTTTTAGAAGGACGTCTGGTGCCAAAGTTATGACCATAAGAGCGTCAATGAGTTGAACTGGGTCCGGGTCCGGTCCGACCCGGTCGGACCGGCCCGGCCCATCCCACTGGGCAGATCAGCCCGTTGGGTCCAGTCCGACCCATGCTTGGTGGCCCAACCCATGCTTGGCGGTCCGGAACACTGGGTGGCCCAGCTTGTCCAGCGGCCCGCGGGGCGGCGGGGCAGCCGCAGAGGCCGCAGGAGGTCGTGGGAGCTGCGGGGCGATGTGAGGCCGCCGATGTCGTGGGGAAGAGAAGGCCTCCGTTGCTGCTGGGTGGTGGAGGCCATGTCTGCAAAGGAGCGGCGAGGCCTCAAGTGCCTCGGGGCAGTGAGGTCGGGGGTGCCGCGGGGCGGTGAGGTCGCGAGTGTCGTGGGGCGGCAAAGCCGTGGGAGCCATGGGGCTGCGAGGAGGGCAGCAGGTAGTGGAGGTCGCGGCGACCATGGGGTGGTGGAGCATCGTGATAGCACCAGTGGATGGCTTGACCGGCCTCCCTTCATTCTCCGCATTCATCGCAGTTCTTGAGTTCCAACGGTGCCAACCGCCGGCATCGGTCATCGTCACCATTGCGAAGATCACACAAAAGATACAGAAGATTTATGGAGGGGTCAGGCCATGTTTGTTTTTCCTGTAAACTCCGTGTTAGGGTGTTAGCATACGGCTCAAGGAAGATGATTCAATTTGAGAGGGAAATTAATATTGATCAAATTGAAAAACACCCCTACCTCGTTCATTTGTTGACGTCGATGAGGAGGTAAGCACGGTCGTTGATTGAAGATGTACCGAAGAAGAAGTCGAAGTCGTGCATCGGCATTCTTTGTTGGAGAAGTGTAATTCTCCCAAGTTATCCCCCTACTCTTTCACCAATAAAAATACCCTCCTAAGAAAATAGGTGACAACATAATAAAATATGTTTCTTCAATTTTAAATTATTGTCAGAAATTATGTTAGCTTAATTAATTAAAGGATGGTTGGATTAATTAATTAAAGGAGATTTGGTATAATTAAAGTAGGGAGTTGAGGGGTTTTCCCTCATTATATGGGTTTGGTTGGTCCCCACCACCATGCTTTGAATTGGGGGTTTTACTAGCTTGGGTGGTCCCCACCACCGAGCATTCAAAATGGTAGGTTTTAACCTCTCATGGTCTGCACCTCCATAACCATCACTTGGGAGGTTTATTAGAAATAAAATAAAAGGTTATTTTATTTTATTTTTCTTTCCCATGAAAGGCCCCAAAAACTATCGTTAACCCTTGACTTACTGTGGTTCAGATGAAAGTCTCCTTAAGAAAATACCAGTGTTGCGAGTTCAATGGTGTCCTCAGATTTCAATTTCACGCACCAGTTCAAAAGTTCAAAAACTCCACTCATGCGTTTACTAAACGTACCCAAAAAAACGTTCAGAAATTCATTACGAGCACACCGGGTCTTATAATCACGCGCCGTCTATTTTTGAAGACTCTTAAAATTCCCATTTAATTAAAAAAATTACGTGGAATTTCTGGTTTTTTACAAAACATAAACAACAATTTACTAAATCAGAAATAGGAGACCATAACCAGTTTAGCAAGGGTCAACGGAACTCTAACTTGGTTCCCGGGACTCATAAAAAAATAACAGACCTTAATTTAACCTATTCGAAACCAAACAGTGGGTTTTAGAAGCTTACCCAAACCAACAGTGGTGAAATAATTCAAAACCTTCCACCTCTCCCTTGGCGAAAGATGTCGGATTATGGACCCACGAGTCCCTAAACACCAATAGCATAACCTATTGAAATAAAAACACAACAACAGGTATTATCCGCCAAACCATAAAATTCAGCCTACCTAATTGGCCAGTAAAACCAAGATGAATCGCCAAAGCGATGAAGAACAACATCTGGAAATTCCATAACTTAATGAATCAGACCTAAACCAAGAGGAAAATAGGGGGAAACATTACGAATGAAGAACCCTGAAATGGGGGGGTTGCGCCATTGGGGTCGCACAATACAGGGGCTCGGCCTAGGGTGTCGCGCTGCTGAGTTTTTCATCCAAAGGTCATGCACGCTTGGTGTTGGTCACGCCGCTAGGTGGAGGCTCGGCCGAGGAAGTCCAACCTTGGAGGTGGCAGAGATAAAACTCAGAAGAGGGAGCCACCATGGTTGCATGCTGCGGTGATTCTCCTACTACATGTTACACACCTGTTGTTGCTCACAAACAAGAGGAGACGCCAAGGGGAGTCTGACCATGGGAGAGGAGATCGCATCCATGTAGAGTGTTACAGGTGTACTGGAGTATGAGGTCAGGTGGAGGCATCGTGCATTCTACAAGGAGAGTCTGAGGGAGGGGGGATAGATTGTGCACCTCTCCCTTCTTTTTCCCTCTAAAAAAAATAAATCAAAACCTAATAACTAAATGGATTAATATAACATTATTAATAAATATAAGATTTATTATTACCTCTATTCTCATATAATAAAATGTTTCTTCATTTATTATTCTGTTAATAAATGTTTCTTAATGAATTATGAAACTTCCTATTAAACATACAATAATTTATTTTAACATTTATTTAATTAAAGAAACACTATAATAATAATAATAATAACATCATTATTATTTTTATTCCAAAATTCATTTATTTAAAACCAAAACCCCCAATTTATTAAAATATCATTAATATGATATTAATGATATAAACTCCAACACATAACTGTCATTTAATAATAAATATTCCTTTAATAATTCTGAAACTATTCATTTTATTAAAACGGTTCTTCGATAAACCTAAAAGCCACATTAATTTCTTTAATCTTCATTTAATTAATTCTTTATATTTAATTTAATTAAACAAGCATTATAATAAATTTATTATTATTATTAAAACTTTCTTTTAATTAATCTCAAACTCTCATATAATATTATTTAATTAAATTAAATAATATATTAAACAGTCTAAACTACATGGGTTGGACTGCAATCATGCGCTACCTGTGCAGATCTATTAAAGTGGAATTTTCCAGATTTAGTTCTCTCGAGACTCATCGGGACACCTGATAAAATTATCAGATAATTACCCAAGTCCAAAAACGACACCTTTAGGGGTTCCAACACTCATAATAAAATTCTGGATCATAGTTAAAAAAATGACCTATCGATAAACCAAATAAAAAATTGAAAACCTTTTTATTTTAACCTGATTATAAAACACAGGACATTACATATATGTATGGTCATGTGAATGGTTTCTAAGAGAAAAATATTATGTTAATAATAATAATATATTTCTATTAATTTTTTTTCATATTCCTTCTAATGATATAAATGGTAAACAATCGATATCAATTTAACCATATTAAAAAAGAGAAATACAAGAAAAATAATGTATTCAAATCAAGACCTTGATTTTTATCGATCAATTATTATCCAAATTAATTATAATAATCATATTTTACACAAAATAAAAATAAATTATATCAAATACTATTATGATTATATTGTAAATTAATAACCTCATAATCATTCATTAATTATAGTATGTTCATGTTTGGGTCGGTATGGACACCTACTTGAACAATGTTTTGAAATTATATAATATATGACTATGAAAATTTAATTTCTAGTATAATACTATCTAAATATTTAAATTATTTTTTTTCATTCTATGATGTATACATCAATATTTAGCTCATTAATTAAGAAATCACGCTTTGTAGGTTAAAAATCATTGAAAATGTTCATTATCAATTTCATCTTCTAGGATAAATAATTAAGTACTCATGTAGAAAAATTTAAATATACTAAATCATTATAATTCATTAATTATAGTAACACGGGTGAAATTGGAATTATAAAAATTTATGAGAATAAAATATAACAACACCACTATTCTGAAACTAATTCCAACCAATCAAGACTACACATCATCAAAAAATTTAAAAACTAAGTAATATAAATATAGATTATAATTTTAAATTATATTTATTAAATTTTAAATATTTTTAAATGGTTCTTAAATAGTTGATTAATATATTTATATTTTTTATATATGATTTTATAGTGAATTCAACTGTAAATGGAAATAAGGTAATGGTTTTCATTTCAAATTCCTCTCATTGAGAAATGTTTTGTTTAATTTAGCTAATTTCATTTATGTGGATACATACTTTCTATTTGAGATATAATATCAATAATTATAATTTAATAATGTTATTTTTTATTTCAATTACAATCTCCATCTTCTTAGTGGTTTTTATTAAAGTTTTACTCAAGTCGTACGGGTTTCTTTCTCTCATTTTCAACTCCATGGGACATGTTTTGATATTATGTTCCATGATATATTTTATCTATTTTAATATATTTAAAATTTATTTCACTTATTAAAATATCTTACTCTTAATTATATTTTAATATTAGTTTCATTATCTTCCTCTCAAGATCCATTAATTCTTACATTACCAATTTTATGAGAGCTTCATCAGCTCAATTTCTGAATCATTAGGTCATAGACTTTCTTAACTGAATATACATTTCAGGATTCCATTGATCTTAATATTGCACTAATTTATATAGAAATTACTTTTTTATTTGGGGAGATTTTATATCTTTATAAATAACAACTTATTTTATTAAACAAAATCTGAAATAAAAGTGTGATGTTAGTACAAATAACTATCATTCTCATAGATGAATATTTTTTCCATTCCTATAATTTTATTCCCACCATTTTTCTACTACATTTTTGGGAAATATAATGTAACGTCCCTGTTTCAAAAGCCACCCAGAGGCACCCCGTACCTGGTTGGTCACATGGACTCAAGCATATTTCCCCAAATGCCAGAGGCTGCCGACTAGAAACGAGGGCCTTGGGTATGATAGTGGGGAAACTATGCCCTCATTGGCATAGTACACAGTGGAAGAAAAACAAATAGACAATAGCAGAAACTGTGACCATCCACACAAGAGTAAACGATAAACAGCGGAAGACTAACAGTAAACAACTTGAGCACACACATACATATATAAAATAATGCATGATACATATTTCTAGGAAATCAGGAAAAATTTCACAGTTCTGAAAACAATACTAAACCAAAGTGAAAATTAAAACAGGTAAACTCCTCAGCATTACAAGCCATAATGTGGTCCCATGCTCTCCAGCTCCACAAAAAGTCAAGTACCTGATGTAGAAGGGTGCTTGCCCTTATCTATACCTGCAACAATATAATCTATTTGGGCCCAAAAGAATTTCCCAAACAGGGTGTGATACAAGGTCTCAGTAGCCAACCACCCAAAGATTTGTGCCTAACAGTCAGTGAATACATGGCAAGTAAAATTACAGGAAGTAGTAAACAGGAAAGCACACAGCAGCTACAATCCACAGTGTCTAGCATATAAAGTACACAAGTAACATCCAATCAATAAGTAGAACAGCAGGTAACCCCCTGGGTAGTTCGCATTACCTAACCCTTATGATTAAACCAACAAGTACTAGTAACCCTCTAGGAAGCACACATAGTCTCACCCCTCTGGTTCAGCTAAAGAATAGACTCTATGAGGAAGCACTCACCATCAATTCCCCCTATAGTCTCATATCATACTAAAGGCTCTCTGGGGAAGCACTCAACGTCTCTTTCCCCCTGTGGCCCATGTCGAGGAACTACATACTCTATGAGGAAGAACTCATCATCAATTACCCCTTTGGTCTCACATAGAATTAATAAGACACTCTGGCGAAGCCCTTATGTCCATTCTCTCTATGGTCTACTACACTAGGTTCTCATAGCCCTGTGTAAAACAAACATGCATAGCACACTTATCACCCAAGTAAACCTCAATAACTACTTGGCTATCATTATAAGGCATGACAGGATAATAGTACAACAGTTCCCCTATCCTATAACTAAGCATGGAAACTGGAAAAATGCCTAACAGGAAAAACACACATGGAAAACATCCAGACCACAGTAAAAATTACCCTATTCATAAGCACTGACCTCTACTCAAGAAACCAAGAAAATCTTGAAAAGAACAGTGGAAAAAATAGGAAACACACAATACCTCGTTCAAGGTAATTGGTGTAATTTCACAAAATATTCAAAGACATCCTATAGAAAGGAACAAACCACATACCTCGATGCTAGGAGATCGATATACTTGAATCACGATGATTGATTCTCCTTAGAACGTCGAAGATCTAAGAAAAAGTCCAAAATTTTCAACCCACTATATCTTGATAAAGAAATAAAATCATGTAACAAGGATGAATCAGAAGAGAGAGCATACCGAGGCGATCCCAGTGCAATCGATGGTGGCTAAAACGGAGATCGGACAAAATCTCGGGGGCTCGGAGAAGGATTGTGGCCATACGGGAGCTCTCGGCCGAACGAGACCAAGAATAAAGTCGTTCTGGCGATTAAACGTGACCCCAGTGCATTTAATGAAAAAAATAAAGTACCCATCATGTACTTCTAGGGTACATGGCATATACTAGGAAATTACGTACTCCGCTTTAAGCAGCCTCCACATCGCCCCTATACACTGTGTGTGTATCCCAGACATGGCCTGCACACGGCCTACGCGGCTTCAAAGTACCCGGTGTGTACTCATAATGTACACGGCGTGTATTTTGAAAATTTCCAAATTTTCCATTTTTCCTCAAAAACTACCAGAAAAGAAAAGACATACCTAAAACAAAGATCTGAGTTCTTACAAAATTACCCCTTAAAGAAATTCATCCCCGAATTTCCCTAACGAGGCGTAGAAGAAGAAACCTCGAACAGCTCTGGCCACTGCGATCGTACATCATCCTATCTCTCCCAGGTCTCGTCATGTACTCTCCCGTGCCGCAATAGCACCCATACTAGAGGAATAGACCGCCCGTAGAGAACCTTCGTACTGTGATATAAAATCTGGATAGGATGCTCCTCAAACAATGCATCTTCTTCAAGCTCAACCTCCTCGAGCTAAAAGACATGAGACAGGTCTGAAAAGTAATATCAAAGTTGAGAGATGTGGAAGACGTCGTGCATGGCATGGTACCTCTGAGGTAACTACAACTGATAGGGAACCAGCCCAACTCTCTCCAATACCTCAAACGGCCTGACGTACCGCGGAGAAAGATTACACTGTCTCTGAATCCTCTTGTGTCCCAACCTCGATGTGACATGCAGGAAAACTTGATCCCCGACCTCGAACTCCAGAGGTCGTCTCCGCTGATCAGCATAAGACTTCTGTCGAGACTGTGCTATAGTCATCCTCTTCTGAATCAATTATCTCTTCTCTGAGGTCTCATGAACAAGATGAGGTCCCAGTAAAGCTGCATCTCCTGCCTCCAGCCAGCATAAAGGTGATTGGCATGGCCTACCGTACAAAGCCTCATAAGGTTCCAAATGAATAGTAACCGGAAAACTATTGTTGTAGGCGAACTCCACAAGAGGGATATGCTCCTCCCATGAACCGCCAAAGTCTAGAATGCAAGCTCGGAGCATATCCTCAAGCACCTAGTTCGTACGCTCAGACTGGCCATCTGTCTGGGGATGGTAGGTTGTACTCAAAAGTACCTATGTACCCAAAGCCCTCTGAAGCCCTTGCCAGAACCGAGAAGTAAAGCGTGCATCCCTATCTGAAACAATGGATTGTGGAACTCCATTCAGATATACAATATCTCGGATTTATAGTCATCCGAGATCATCAACACTGAAGGTCTCCTTGATCGGTAAGAAGTGAGAAACCTTCATAAGCCTGTCGGCGATAACCCAAACAGCATTGTTCCCTCAAGGAGACCTCGGAAATCCGGTCACGAAGTCCATCGCGACATTATTCTACTTCCACTCTGGAATGGGTAACTGTTGTAAAAGGCATGCTGGTCACTGAGGCTCCGCCTTCACCTGCTAACAAGTAGAACACCTCAAGAAGAAACCGGCAATATCTATCTTCATACCTGGCCACCATTACTAGCGATGAAGATCCTGATACATCTTGGTAACGCCAGGATGAACTTCCCAAACTGAGGAATGAAAATCCCGCATCATTTCCTCACGTATGTCTGCTGGAACCCATACTCGTCCCTAGAAACGCAAGATCTCATCCTCTCCCACTATCCATCCAGGAAGAGGGTCCTCTCCTAACACACTCTCTCGTAGGACTAAGCCTTATGAGTCTAATATATGCCTTATTCGTACCTGATCAAGAAGTGTAGAGGTAACAACTACAGAAGATAGGTAAGTTTGTCCTTGTCTGTCGTGCAACTCCAGATGCATCTCAGAGAATAGAGCCATAAGAATCCACTCACTTCGGGCCTCTTGAACTGCCTGAATCTGAGTTCTCCTAGTCAATGCATCTGCCACTGCGTTTCCCTTTCTCGACGAACAGGCAAGCTCGAAATCAAAAGACTGAAGATATTCGACCCACTTGCACTGTCTCAGATTCAGATCACGCTGAGTGAAGATGTACTTGAGACTCTTGTGGTCAGTGAAAACCACAAAGTGCTCTCCCATAAGGTAATTTATCCAATAGCGCAAGGCATGAACAACATCTTCCAACTCCAGATCGTGCGTCGGGTAGTTCCTCTCAGGTGGCCTCAACTGCCGAGACTCGTACGCAACGACTCCATATCCATGCATAAGCACAGTGCCCATCCCGATACCTGAAGCATCATAATAAATAGTATAGCTCTTATCTGGCTCTAGAAAGACTAGTATCGGTGCTGATGTCAACCTTCCCTTTAGCTCTTGAAAGGCTGACTCACAAGAATCTGACCATAATAACTTCGCCCCCTTCTTGGTCCCACCTGTCAATGGTGTTGTTAGGTGTGAAAAATCCTGAATGAAGCGTCTGTAGTATCAATATAGCCCTAGGAAACACTGTACCTCAAAAAAATTATTTGGATTCTCATAGGAAACTATAGCTCTCACTTTATCTGGGTCCACAGATACTCCTACCTCTAAGATGATGTGACCCAAGAAGTGAATTTGGTCCATCCAAAAGTGGAACTTCGAGATTTTAGCATAAAGATGATGATCTCTCAGTGTACACAGATAGATCTCAAGATGGGTAGCATGGTCATGTCGATTGTGAGAGTACACCAAGATATTATCCATGAAGACCATGATGAAGAAATCCAAGTAAGGATGGAACACTCGATTCATCAGTGCCATGAAAACTGTTGGCGCATTTGTGAGACTGAACGGCATAACTGTATACTCGTAGAGACCATACATTCTCTTGAAGGCTATTAGAGGTATATTTAATGGTCTAACATGCAACTGATGATAACCAGACCTCAAATCGATCTTTGAGAACACCCGGGATCCTCGAAGCTGATCGAAAAGATCATCAATCCTTGGAAAGGGATAACGGTTCTTGACCGTCAACTAGTTCAACTTCCAATAATCCACAGAGAGCCTAAGGGTATCATCTTCCTTCTTCGCAAACAGGACAGGAGAACCCCAAGGAGAAGTTTTGGGTCTGATGAAAACCTTTTCCTGCAACTCCTCCAACTGCTTCTTGAGCTCCTGCAACTCAGGTGTAGCCATCCTATAGGGAGGAATGGGCACTGGTGCCGCTCCTGGCACGAGCTCAATAGAGAATTCTACCTCACTCTTCAGAGGAAAACCTGAAAAATCCTCTGGAAAGACATCTCTGAAATGATCTACCACTAGAGGAAAGTCCAACTGTGAAGTCCCCTGATCATCCAGATAAAGACTAGAAATCTAGATCATAACCCTTCCTAGCCCATGATGCTCGAGTCCTGCTCGACTCGCCTGAATGTCCCATTCTCCTCTATGAAGAAAAGATTCACCCTCTAGTGAAATAAAACTCACCTTAAGGCGATAACAGTCGACGACTTCCTGGAAGGGAACCAACCAGTCCATCCTGAGAATGACATCATAGCATGTCATCTCTAGGACATAGAGATCCCATAAGAAATGATACCCTGAAACCTCGAGAAGGAACTCTCTGCACTGACGTACACTAGATGTCCTCGTCCCCCAAAGTGTGTCTAGTGTCAACAAGTCAGCAAAAGAAAATATACGGATCCTAAGTCTCTCCACAATAGAAACATAGATAAAGATATGCATAGCAACAGTATTGAAAAGAGCTGAAGATAAAACTGAGGCTACTAAAATCGTACCTCAAACTGTATAAGGTCAGAGATCCTGCTCTTGATAGGTCTACTCCACCGCAAAAGTCTGGCTGGCCCCACAGCCCTGTGACCCTACCTGACCACTCTGAGCTAATCCTCCCTGATGATTCTGAAAGACTGGTGACTGACCGCTACAGGCCTCGACCTCCACCTCGGCCCGAATGGTTGGAAGAACTCTAGTTCCCCGATGGGTGAGAAACTGGTGGTGCTGCTCTTGAATGAGGAGTCTTGGAAGAACCCCCTTCACCAGCTACTGGTGAGAAAACCTGGCATAAATGCTAAAGGTGACCCATCTTGCTGCAAGATCGGCACTCCACTGGGTCTCTCTATCACTGCGGCCTCGTGTGCTCTGCCCTTCCACATTGGTAACATACTACCTGGCTACTTGAAAATGTGTCTCGCCTCCTCGGATCACCACACGTAGACTTCTTACGGTGCTTCCTACTATCAATTGGAGGAATACTATCTCTGGAAGCAGAACTGATCTGGCTCACAGCTCGGAGTCTCTCAGATTGTGATCTGCAATCAGTGCCTGGTTGACGATGGAAGTGATGGAGGTCAACTTGAAGATATTCACCTACAAGAGGATCTCCCGCCTGAGACCATCCTCAAACTTACTTGCTAGTAACATCACATCTCCAACCTGGAGGTGTGTGAAACGTTGCAGCTCAGTGAAACAAGAGAAATACTCCATAACAGAAAGAGTACCCTGCTCTAGACTCATGAACTCCCAGGCTTGATCGGCCCTCAGGGTCTCCGGGTAGAAGTAGTCGTAAAAGACGTGTTGGAACTCCTCCCAAGACATAACCTACTGATGACCTGCCTGTGAGATAACGTCCCACCCCTCTTGGTGGATTCATGTATCATATAGGTAGAGAGCTTGACCCACCTCTCTGGAGGCGTTTCCAGATGCTCGAAGATAGTCAGCATGGCTTCTATCCATGACTCTATAGCCTGTGGTCCTCCTTCCCCCGAGAATGTATGAGGATCCAGGTGCTGGAAAACCCGCGTCAAGTCTTCCATAGTCGTGGTAGGAGGTGGTGCTCCCTAAAAGGTCTGTATCATCCTCATAAAGCCTTCCTTAAACTATGCAACCGCTCCTGCAACTGGTATGATAGCTGATGCCAAGGCTGGCACAACTGGAGGATCGGAAGGAAGTCCCTAATCATTAATATCTGGCGTCTGATCACTACCTTGCAACTGACGTACAACTAGAGGACATCTTGGAGGCATAGATCTGAAAGATCAAAATCATACCTTATATCAATAATATCAAGGATAGAGAACAAAGGAGTACAAAACAGAAACAGGAGAAGGAAACCCTCAAGTTTACAAAACACGACTACACGGCGTGTATAAAACCAACATGGCATGTTCACTTAAACCATACACATGTGCATGTACTCCTACCACCTATGGTCATGTAACACCCCAAACTACACGGCGTGTTGTCCCTACACATGGTGTGTACATAAACCCTATTCCCCTACCCGAGTCTCTTTACATGGATAACCCACATTGTCCTCTTAACCCTAGACTACACGGTGTGTTGACTTAGGACACGGCATGTACTAGACAAGTTTTTGGTGACCCATGTTGTTAGTTACACGGCCGACTAGATGGATGACCATTACATGGCATGTTCTAAATAAGCATGGCGTGAATAAAAGAAGATAACACTGACCCGTGTTGTTCGTGACACGGCCGGGTACCTGGAACAAGACTACACGGCGTGTTATTTACCAACACGAGGTGCTCTACTCGAGCTTCCCTGGCCCGTGTTGTTAGTGACACGGCTGGGTACACGGCTCTATACTACACGACATGCACCTACCGTACACAGCGTGTTCTTAAGACATTTCCACAACACCATGTTCCTTCTCACACAGTTAGTGACATGGTCTGAAACTACACGGTGTGTAGTCATAAAGTACATGTCGTGTATTCTGGGTTTTTCTAGGAAGTAGCTTAGAAAATGCACTGAAGCCCAGAAACACAAAAAAAAAGAAATGAAGGTTCCAAATTCCAATCTGTGAGAGCCCATACTCCCCGCGAATCAATGCTTGGCACCCAATATAGTCATATATAAGGAAAAACAGGTCAATGATTCACCAATTTCCGATTCAAGAGGGCCCATAACACCTCAAGAACCAAAATTTGGCATTCATTTAAGAAAAGTATGATAAAAAAGTCTTATATAAAACAACAGGGATTTTATCAAAGCATCTATCACAACAGCATGTATAATCTACACAAAGTCTATCACAACAACATGGAGTCGCGAATGCACCCTAGATGGCATGGCATGAATGCATGGCATGTGATTTATAACAAGTGCCTATATGATGCATGAGATTGCATACCCTCATCTCATCGGGTTTCGATAGAAATAGAACCATAATAGCAACAACAATAACAACACAAGTCATGTGAATCACTCTAGGTGAAATCATATCAACCATAAAATCTCAAAACTAGAAAACTGCAATAAACGAGGTAGTATGGCTTTTCCATGTACACGGGTTAGCTACTCCCGGGAATAGCTTATTACCAAGTACCAAATCCATCCTATCCTTGGATAAAGGCTCCAAATAGTAATCAAGAGAAAAGAATTCCTCTAATACCACTTTGTAACGTCCCGGTTCCGGAAGCCACCCAGAGGCGCCCCGTACCTGGTTGGTCACATGGCCTCAAGTTCATTTTCTCAAACGCCAGAGGCTACTGACTAGCAGCGAGGTCCTTGGGTGTGATAGTGGGGAAACTATTCCCTCATTGGCAGAGTACACAACGGAAGAAAAACAAATATACAACAGTAGAAACTGTAACCATCCACACAAGAGTAAACGATAAAAAACGGAAGACCAACAGTAAACAACTTGAGCACACACACATATATATAAAATGATGCATGATACATATGTCTAGGAAAGAATCCAAAAAAGTCACAATGCCGAATAAAATACTAAACCAAAGTGCAAAATAAAATAGGTAAACTCTTCATCATCGCAAGCCATAGCTTGGTCCCATGCTCTCCAGCTCCACAGCAAGTCAAGTACCTAAAGTAGAATGGAGCTTTCCCTTATCTATACCTGCAACAATATAATCTGTTTGGGAAAAAAATCATGGCCCAAACAGGGTGTGAGACAAGGTCCGAGTAGGAAACCACCCAAAGATCTATGCCTAACAGTCAGTGAATACATGGAAAGTAAAAGTACAGGAAGAAGTAAACAGGAAAACACACAGTAGCTACAATCCACAGTGTCTAGCATATAAAGTACACAAGTAACAACCAATCAACAAGTAGAACAATAGGTAACCCCCTGGGTAGTTCTCACAGACTAACCCTTATGGTTTAACCTACAAGTACTAGAAACCCTCTGGGAAGCACACACAGTCTCACCCCTCTAGTTCAGCTAAAGAATAGACTCTCTAAGGAAGAACTCATAGTCAATTCCCTCTATAGTCTCGTATCGTACTAAAGGCTCTCTGGGGAAGCACTCAATGTCTCATTCCCCCTGTGGCCCGCATAGAGGAACTAAAAACTCTTTGAGGAAGCACTAATCGTCAATTCCCCCTTTGTTCTCACATCGAATTAATAAGACACTCTGGAGAATCTCTTACGTCCATTCTCTCTATGGTCCACTACACTAGGTTCTCACATCCATGTGTAAAACAAACATGCATAGCGCGCGTATCACCCAAGTAAACCTCAAGAACTACTTGGATATCATTCTAAGGCATGACAGCATAACATTACAACAGTTCCCCTATCCTAAAACTAGGCATGGAAACTATCAAAACGCCTAACAGGAAAACATGCACGGAAAAACATCCAGAGCACAGTAAAAATTACCCTATTCACAAGAATTGGCCTCTACACAAGCAATCAGGCAAAGCAGGCAAACAATAGTGGAAAAAATAGGAAACACACAATACCCTGTTCAAGAGAATTGGTGGAATTGCACAAAATATTCAAAGAATTTCTACAGAAAGGCACAAACTAACTACCTCGATGTTAGGAGATCGATATACTTGAACCAAGATGATTGATTCTCCTTAGAACTTCGAAGATCTGAGAAAATGTCCAAAACGCTCAACCCACGATATCTTGAGAATGAGGTAAAATCATGGAACAACTATGAATCATAAGAGAGAGATTACCGAGGTGATCCTAATGCAATCGACGGTGGCTGAAACGGAGATCAGATAGAAGCGTGGGGCTCAGAGAAGAATCACGATTGTACAGGAGCTCTCGGCCTAACGAGACCTAGAATAAAGTCATTCTGGTGATTAGATGTTGCCCCGATGCGTTTAATGAGAAAAAAGAAAGTACACGGCGTGTACTTATAGGGTACAAGGCATGTACTAGGAAATTATGTACTCTGCTTTAATCAGCCTCCACATCGCCCCTACACACCGTGTGTGTAGCCCGGACATGGCCAACACAGGGCCTACGCGGCTTCAAAGTACACGGTGTGTACTCATAAAGTACACAGTGTGTATTTCGAAAATTTCCAAATTTTCCCTTTTTCCTCAAAAATGACCAGAAAAGAAAAGACATACCTGAAACTAAGATCTGGGTTCTGAAACATAATATTGATTATTTAATATTATTCTCATAATTATCATTAACAATCTTACATGGAAAATTAATACTCTTTCTATGATGTAGGTTTAAAAACATTTCTATTACCAAATATTTAACACTATTTCTCATCATTTCAAAATAAAATGATTTATATTACACCCAAAATTTATTTTAATAACATTTATTTCCTTTTTAGGATCCATTATTGATATTTACTTCTTAAAGATAAATGTTTTCAATTTTTGCAATTCACTAAATTTGAAAATAATATTTGAAAGTGACCAATTACTTCAATTTTTCAAAATTGATAAAAATGTTTTCTAAAATAAAATATTATGTTTCCTCGGATATTTTTTTTAATTAAATATTTTTATCTAAGAATGAAAGAAATACTTTTAAATTGCTTTAAAAATCTAGATTATTTCTTATCTTCAATGTAGTTTTTCATTAAATTTTATGTTTTTATCATCTTAGAAGTTTCCCATTTGTACATATTATTATTGATAAATGATATTCAAAAAATGATACCATCCTCCTTATTTATTTGTAAGGATTATTAATTTCCACTAATATCATGATAATGATATATTAATACTTTTTCATTCCCAAAAACTGATGATTTATAAACCAAATTTTTCATCCAATTCCTTGCCTCTATAAATAGACTATTTTTAATTTCATTTATTGATGGATTTTATCCTAGATTTCACACATATAAGGACTAGGTAAATTATTATCTTAACCATATAACCCTTATCTATATGATTTAAATACAATATTATTTATTAATATGATTGAAAGATATTTACCTAAAAAGATACATGAATTCATTAGATACCTATTTATTTTCCAAGAATATATCTTGTTATGATTATTGATGGAATTATGAATATTATCATTATGTGATACCATATTAAATAACATAAAATATATTAAATTTCCATGATTTAATTATCATTTTTTGAATGAAACCACTTTTCTTTCTATGTTTTGTTTCTGATATGATAAATGTTTGATTTCTTATGACACAAAAAGTATGGTTGATGATGTGTGGGGTCATATATCACCCTCCAATGCATTAGTTAAGATTTTATATCCCATTATATTGGTATTTTTTAGTATGTTTCCAATTCTAATAATAAATATGAATTGATGATGTGTCTTATGAAATTTATAATCCCTATACTAATGTATGTTCCAAAGTTGAAAATGTATCCATTGTTTTACTCTTCTTATCATGAAAATGTTATTATCTAATGGCCTATGTTTATTTAATCACTATTATTTCATGTCATATTATATGTTAGTCTACATAACATAATTTAGTATCTAATAATTATTGGATATGATTCTCTTATATATCTTCATTATTCCCATAAGCTTATCTTATTCTCACTTACAATATTTTTGTTATTTTCACTTACTTTTACCCTTATCAAGAATCTATTCTCACCCATTTAATATGTTTCAATTAAAAAAAATTATGAAAATAATATATATATTATTCCTAGAATGGTATATTATGATAATAATTTTTATAATGTGTTGAGTACCTGTTATGGACTAACAGGTTACTCTATAATTGGAAATAAAAATCTCTGTTAGTTGAAAAAAGACATGATTTTTTTAGTTAATGTTTTATCATAATTCTCTAAAATACTGAAACATAAAGGTCTAATTAATAAGTTATAATTAAATATTTATTTAATTCATGAAATTATAGGTTGATTGGACCTGGGGAGTCATAAGAGAAACTAAAATTGGATCCATAGGATGCGATGATAAATGATTGTCCACATTTTAAAGGATTGATTTTTAATTTCAAGAATATATTATTTTATGTGGAAGAATTTAATGCATTATTGTAATAAATTAACATTATATATTATAAAATAATTTGGTACAAAATATATATATATATTTATTAAGACCGTTATTAATAATAATGGATAATAAACAGTAAATAATATTATGAGTATAATGTAAATGTTTTTGGAATCATATTATCTAATAAATATCAATGTTGTAACGAGTACATAATAAATGAAAATTAGTATAATATAAGAAATTAATAGTTTAGATCAACTAAAAAAGATAATTATTATTTAGGGTATTTATATGAATATATTTATAATATGTTATATTAAATATAATAATTTTTCATTAAAAAGGATGAATCTATAACAATTATAAAGGGATTACTATAATTATTATAAATTAATAATGAAAATAAAGATTTAATTGGTAAATAAGGGAAAATGTGGATTAAAATTGTAGTTATATCCATTTGATAAAAAATTTATCACATTTTGAGAATGAGGTGGCATAAATGGGGTTTTCTTTAAAATATGACCAAATAGAACACTAATAATTGTGGTTTAAAAAAATCATCTTTAAGAGAAATTAAATAAAATGGAAATCACTACCGAATTAATTTTTTCCAAGCCATCCCCATTTCCGTATAACTATTTCACACTTTACCCTTATTGTTTATTATGGTTTCATAATGGGTTATATATATAGGGTTTAATATCTATTAATGAGTAATTTCCATTAGAAATAAAATAGTGTTGACTCTGATATCACATTATTATTAAATATATCATTCGTATTAAAATATTAATTTTCATATAATTTGAGAAAACAATTGATAAAATGGATAACATATTTTGAATTGGGATATAAAAATTTAGAAATTGATGAAATTAAATAATTTTTTCTCAAAAAAGGTAATGTTTGATAAATATTTTGAAAAATGGTGAAATATGGTAAATATAGAATCATATACATGTAATCATGACCAAACCGATCCAAGATAGTGCTCCTTTATTAATTTTGGAACTAAAATTTATTTTGGAAAATTAAGGTATGTAATGGATCACTATAGATAGTAAGGCTGAACTTAAAAGAAATAAAAGTAAAGTAATCTATAATTGATTCCATGGGATTCCTCTAACCACACCTATAACTACCCACATCCTCTCATTGATCCTTTCACCAAGTTCGATTTATCTATTAATATATCTTATAAGGATTATCTAAAATATATCACTTCATAATATTAATCTGTTTTGTTGGTTATAATGGTTGTATTTATTTTATGAAGCTCAAAATATGTTAGGGTCCTTATTCTCTCTCTTTTAAATTCATATTTCTATTTCAATTATAGTATCTTAAAGAATTTAGTATTTCCTTCTAATATGATTTTAATCCCACTATATGTACTATTAATCAATATATCCTACAAATGTGACACACCATTTCTCAACTATTATAATCCATTTAGAATACATCATAATGTAGACATTCACCTAAGATGCATAAAATAATATATTTTACAATGATCATAAATCACCACATATACCATGTATATGTGGTATTATCTTTGTATTATTTATAATATGATTAATATTTCTAATTTATTATGATATAAAAGTTTCTATTGGATCCTTTATTGGGTCCCATGTGTATTAAAGTCTATTTTCAAACAAGTTCAACTTTTTCATCAAATAATATCATCCTAGAAGTTTGTCCTTAATTAAATTTTCTCTCTATAATTGATATAAAATATGGTGATTACTTATTCCTAATTATAGAGGGGAATTATCCAAAATATATTTAGTATCCTACCGCTAAAGTTTGATGTATAAAATTGTGTAACCGTATTGATTATCTCAGACATTATAAGAACCTAACGACTATAATTCCAAAGTATTCACTTGATTAAGGTACTTAATTTATCATTTTGAATCCCAAATTATTCCTAATAATTTCCAAGTGAATTTATATAGATATCATTATTAACTAATTTACTGGCTAAATGTACATATATGTTTCTAAATTCATTTTTTCTATATGAGTGTATCATATAATATAATCTTTCTTAATTAATTAAGTTAATTATTTTTATTTTCTTAATCAGTGGACATTAAAAAATTTATTTAAATTGATATTTTTGGTTCATTATGGAATGAATTAGAATTTTATATGATGGGTGGAGCCTAGGATTATATATCCCCCACTTCATTAGATGGTCACCTAAGATAACTATCATCGGTATTCAGTGTATCCTAGTCCCTTTAAGCGGGTTTTCATGGAACGAGGCCTTGGAAAAATAATTATGATTTCTTCTATTATACATTTCTATTATAATGAATTGGATGAGATGAGGTGATGAGTGTATCTTGTAATAGCATCTTAGTGCACTGGTATATTTTATGAAATGACTATTTTGGTTATTCAGTGTATAGTGACCACTAATTTATGATGTATTACATAAGGCCTTTTTAGTATATCGATGACGTATGACATTATGAATTCTCATAATTCCCATCATTATGAGATCATTTATTTTTACCCATGTCATTAATTGTTTAACATCAATAGATTATTTTTTTATGTATAAATTTATTTGTAACCATTGATTATTTATTACCACTATGTAATTTATGATATTATTATATGATATTAGCTTCCACTATGTGTTATCCTTTAATGATCATCTAAGATCAACCTTTTTTATGTTTCCCATCTCCCAAGGTAAAAATGATGAAAACTATAAATTAATGGATCCATATGTAACATAAAAGGAAAATAAAATGTATTTCAATGATTTAATATATCTTTTTTTATTGTAATGTAATATTGGACTACTAAACCATGATATTGGATATGTGTTCTCATTTAATCTAATTAACATGTAATAAAAAAATCAATGGTTCCATGTGACTTGGGTAGGGTGCATTACATAGATTACCAAGGAGGAAAAGAGAATATATATATATATATATATATATGAGACCTTATCTAATAAAATCAAGAGAAACTCCTATAAAACATCCAAATAGAGGGTGATCTTAGAGAGAAGATGAATGAAATCATCAAGATGAAATAAATTCATAGCATAGAAGAAAAAACTACCCAAATGTGATAAATCACTAAACCATCCATTGACATGGACATTATCCATGAATGAGAAGAGAAAACTTTAAGAACTTCTAATATGTCTAATAAATAAGTAAGAGGTCTCCATTACTGGGGTTTCCATCAAAAAGATTCGTTTAGGATTAAATTTTTTAATTTATACAATTTTTAATTGAATTTCATTTTTTCTATATTCTTGGTATCCTTTATCTATAAATATTTATACCTATGGTGATGGGTAACTAACTGAATGGTTTATTCCTAGGGGAGGTAGTTGTGATATTATGTCCATGAACATCCATTAATTTGTTTTATTTTTATTCCTTGTGAGATACCAAGGATATATGTTAAATTTTATGGAATCTTAAAAAAAAATATTCACTAAAAATACCATTAATTCCTTGAAGATAAAATCACTACCTCCATTAATATAGTTTCTACAAAATATGGTGGGATTGGTGTAGTTTGTTGATGAGAAAAATATGGTCTAGTTGGGAGGTGAAATAGATTGAATACTCATGGAACTAGTTTGTTTAAACTATAAAATATGTGGGATTTAGTGTGATAAATATGTTTCCAATGTATATTATGCTTAAAAAAATCAATATATAAAGTTTAATAATGATTATTATTGAGTTAGATAATTAATGTATTAAAATATGAGGAAGATAATTATAATGGATCCATGATATGAACCTTGGGATTAGCGTAATTCACACTATCTACTATGTTTTCCTTTATTTATTTTCCATTTAAAATTACTTTTCCTACTATAATGTTTTCATTATTATGAAGTATCTAGAATATAAATAAGTGATTTTGGAGAGTGATTATGTCAAATCATGACCCAATTCACCATCTCCAAGATGAAGTTACACTAGCATCATGTGTGCCAGCCTATATGAATGTGGTTTATAACAAACAAACGAGGCTCTATTTCATGTATTGGGGATAATATTCCATCACTATCATATAACCATTAATCATAAACAAAATTTAAGTTAAAATAATAATTAAATAACTAATAAATCACCATTTAGACAAAAAATGATAAAAATTGAATCTATACTATAATATAATGAGACATTGTCAGTCAATACATCCAAGTCAAAAGGATACCCACATATGGTGTATTAATAAATGAGATAAAAAACAAAAATAATAATATCTCAACCACAACATTTAATGATACCATAGTGTTTCCTATAATCACCTCTATCTCTTATCAGTTATACATACTCAATTCCTCACATAGGGCCCTTACCCTTGGCAGGATCCCTAAAAACAAATTATTTATGTGAACTAATACTCACATAAATAGTGTAAGTTATAAACCCTAATATAACACTACAAATTCATCCTTGTAACAAAATCATCATTATATGAGATTTTATACACTATTATGAATAAGTATTCATATAGTCATAATTCCATGTCAAAACATTACGATTTAACTAGGCTTCCATGAACCCTTATAATTCATGCTTAATCTCTATGTAGTAGGGGGATTCCTCACATTCTAAATCATACCTTAAATCATGACTAGGGAGGCCACACATAATCATCTTAATATTGTATCACACCCTCTCGCTCAATGGAGGCTATAAATCATGTCCCATAAGTCCTTGACTGTAGTTTCTCACTCAAGGGATGTTACATATCAAGTTACATGTTAATATTGGATCACACCCTCTCACTCAGGGGAGGACACACATAATCATCTTGGTGTATAACCCTATCACTCAGGGAGACCTTAATATCTACTATCCTATTTGAACATATATTAATCCACTATCCTCTCTCTTATATTGGCATCTATCTCAACACATGATATAACATGTAGAAAGAACTTGAAATAATCTAAAAATTTAAAATTTTCCTCTACTAGCCCAATAGATCATCGCAACCCAAATATATCGTAAGGGTAACCCAACTACTACTCCAAAACCAATAACTCTTGGATACTTCAACAATTCACATTTACTTACCAATCACCTTCAAAATTTGTGGAGTCTATGAACTAAAACCTATGCCAAGGCACATGGTCAGACATGCCTTAATAAATCCTAGAAATATCATAGTATAATTAATTTACCAAAGAATACATCCTTATATCAAATCATGAAACAAGGTGAGATTTCACCATAAATGATATATTTTCCCCTTAACTATTCTATAACAGATCAATTTCATCAATTTGTACCCAACTAGTAACATTGATAACAAAAGATTAAATTTTCTATAAAAAAAACTATAGTAACACAATCCATTTTCAAATATTATTATATAATTTTTAAGCATAAATAAGCAATAATTATAACACCAATTATTATAAGGCATGGTGTCTTCGTAACACTAGGTTCATGGTACATAAAAACGAATCCTAAAAAACAAAATACTAATTTTTTCTCCATAATATGATATTAAAATAAATTACTCATAAAATAACATAGGATAACCTAGTGAATACATTAAATATAATATTGATCTAAAAATACCAATAAGGTAATAAACAGGAAAAAGAAACATAATGTTCAAGTCAATGGTAGAACATTATATCATAAAATAGAAGGACCATGTGTAATCACATTGATGCATAACATAAATAATATTTTATAATAATATAATGGAAATAAAGTAAATGTGGAATCAATATTACCATGACACAACATGGGTCAAGGATAACTTCCTAGATAATATCACATGGTGGAAAAAGAACCATAACAGGTTTGTTTTACTCCTTAATCCCATAAATAACTCATCATGATTCTAATTATTTATGAAATGAATTAGAGTGCTATCTAGGTTTACCCATCATAAGATATTAAAGATTTATGTGTACTGCAAAAATTATATCAATCATAAGTCCCAAATATAATAATTACCCATGTATACATAATTGGTTGCATAATATTTCCTCATATCATAATCAAAAGAAATTTCAAAAAGTGGGAATTTTAGAAATGAATATAAGGAATTGATTCCACCATACAAATAAAGTAAAACAATATATTTATATATATTTTGGAAAACTATATATAATTTGGGAAAATTTATTCACTTTAGAGATGTAGAGAAATTGTTTTTGTGAGAAAATGGTCATAACTAAATAAAAAAGGGTGCTTAAGAGAGTTATTTTACCACGACTCAGATTATTCACTTGCATTATTTATATTCTTGAATAATAAACATATTTTAATTATTTATTTTCTTAATAAACTTTATAATGTTTATTTTTCATTCTATTTTATTTATTATCATGTTATATTCAATTACATAATCATTATTTTTCTAGTCATATGTCTTGATAATTTTTGAATCATATGACCAAAATCACTTTGAAATGTTGAATAAGGTCAAAGTGATTAGTATTTAATTATATTAATAATAATAATAGGGTAATAATTTTCACTTTTATAATTTAATTATACTTTTTAAACCAACCATAAAATATGGTTATGAAAAATGAGCAACATTACAATCATGGAGACATTAGGTCATACATACGCATGAGTAACGTTTCCATTTTTTCAATGATCATGGGGGAAATAAATTGTGTCTTAATTTATCATTAAATAATGATCATAATATCATAAATATAATTTCATTTAATTAAATAAATTCTTATATACCTCCCATGTGATTTGTTAATTAAGAATGAATCATATTGCCTTGTAGATGTCGTAATCCACCTATACACAAAAACAACATTTTCATTTTTAAATGATTTGAAATGAATGAAAATGTATGATATATTAATTTTAAATAATTATAAATATGTCATTAATTTCATAAATATACATTAAATACATCATCATAAATATCTATGAGAGGAGATGATTGAAAACAAATGACATCAGTCTGCGAGCATATAGTTCGCAATACATAGGAACAATGTTTTTATTTAGAAATTTATGGAAGAGGATATGAATATAGATTAATACATTAACATAATAACATAATATTATATTTTATATAACTATATTATCATATCATCATTATATATTATGTTCTGAATAATTTGGAAGAAGAAATAAATTAAAATGCTCGGTTATAACAAAACTTTTTCTTTAGAAAACCACTTTATGTTTTCACCAAAATCATTTCAAGGGTGTTTTATAATAAATAAAAGGAAATTAAGAAATTTTAAGAGTATAAAGGAAGTTATTTTGTATTGAAACATCTGATCCAATGGGAATTTTAAGTACAATGGAATGGGGAAAATAGGTTCCTTTTTATAAGTGAGAAGGAGTGACATTTTTTGAAATATAAAAAATAATTCAATATTGGGATGTCCCTATCATTCCAAGTTCCAACAAAATTAATAAATAAATTAGTTTAGGGAATGTAATTATATTTAAAACCTCTTTAATAAACAAATTAAACATATTTTAAACATTTTAATCTCTTTACCTTCATGGTTAATCAGTGTTACCATTTTAATTTTTCACCAAGGTAACTTGTTTTTACCAAGATAATATTTTTTTATAACTAAAATTGAAATAATAATAATTTGATAATTTATACCCACTAATTATAAATATTCTATAAAATTTATCAAATAAAATTTCCAACATTTCTGGAAAATTAATTTTAACAAAAGCATATGTAACGCACAAAACACGTTTTAACCTTTACTATAGTAATTAATTTGTAATAATAATTAAGACCAAAAAATAAGTTGATATTATTACTTAAGATTATTTATTTTATTTGAAAATATATAATATATTTTATAAAATTAAATTAATATAACACGTAGAATTTAATTTAAAAATAATCTTGCAAACTGTGTTGAAATATAGTTTTTAAACAATTATATTTTTCAATCATTAGATAATATTAAATTAAATATATAAATAATAATAATTAATATATTAATTTAAATTAATATAAATAGATATATAATATATAAATTTATATGAAATATTTTTTTATTATGGTTTATATTAATTCATTAAAAATGATAAACTTTATGCACATAAAAACAGTTTTCTGAAAAATGTGTTAAAAAAATATTATACTGAAATCATGAGATTTTTATAGTAAAATTAAATTAATTATATTTTTATAAATAAAATAGTTATATGGAAACATACTTCAAAACTTAAAAATTTTATTAGACTTTTAAATTATGCTATTTAATAAAAATAAATGATAGTATTTGAAAAATATATAATTTTCACTATTCATTGAAAAATAAATCATTTTAGAAAACTAAAAAAAATCATCCTAAGTAAATTTTGATATTATAATTTTAGAAATTATGTTAATTTTTTAAATTAAAACTTAAAAACTTTGTGAAATTAATTCTAACATTTTCTCACAAAAAAAATAAAAAAAAACTTTTTTTGAAGAAGATGTATTTTTTTAATAATAAAATGTCTTCATTATAGATTGTGTGATTATTTCCTATTGTTTTTTAAATATATTAATATTTAATTGTAAATTAAAAATTATTTAATAATTATTTAATAATATTCAAAATAAAAAATTTAGTGGCTAGGTTATTAATTTCATAAATAATCATGGTTTGTTTAGGATCGCTATTGTGTGTTGTATATGTTATCAAACATAGTTTTATTCATTGAAAAAATAGGGGTGTTATATTATCCCCCCCCCCCATTAACTAATTTAACCCTAATAATTTCACATTAAATTATAAGGTAAAAATATGGGGTTATTTTACTTCATTTATTTCAATGTTTCCTGAGTTTTCTCATCATATTTAGGGTTCTGCTAATGTAAATTGACAAGGTGATTTTTCTTATTGTATATAAATTTATCACCACAACCTATTATCTTCATCATATTCTCCTCATAAGATACTCTATTTAATAGTTTTTTCACCTATTAATTTATTAAATTTAATAGATATGGTATGTACTTCATAAATAGGGATACATGATATATGTCATATACCTGAGAAAGGGTTTGTGGAAGAGCCTATTGGACCCAACTCTAATGAAATCTAGAATCTTAAAGGGGCTGGGGTATATAGGGATAATATTTCACTTTATTCCAAATCTCATGGATCAGTTCCATGGAGATATATAGAGAAAAACTTTATTTGTGTCATCAAACTCTAAGACTTGTTGACACTTTTTAGATTAGATCATCTGTCAACTCTTTGTAGTTCTGATGTGTTCTTAAATGGACTTGACCAAATCAACCATTTAATCAAACAATTTTAGGACCCAACATCTTCCATCCACCAAATTCATTTCACAATGTAGGTGTTCTATATATATTCCCATAAACATCTCCATAAAGAGCCATTTGGATTTCTATGTGTAAGTTATTATTGTATGAGAACTCAACCAAAGAAAGATGTTGACCTCATCCTCCATTGAAGTCTATAGAACATTATATAATTAGGTCTTATAGTGTCTGAATAGTTCTCTTGGATTGGAAATTATTTTTTTGATGATATTCATTACTAAATTTTATCTATGTATTTTGATAATGTTAGAGGATATTCAAGAAAATGGAGGTAAAACACTGATCTCAACCAAAAACAATGGATGGTGGTATTACATGTAGCCTCAATACCTCTTTGATTTATATCCCTATAAGTTAATCAAGTGATAATTCCTCTTTAATTTTAATGAATTTATAAGTAATTGAAATATGATTCATTAAAACCTATATAGAATTGTTTCTTATTGATTTCATTTTAAAACTAAAGAAATTGTCAATTTTTATGTTTTCCAAATTCCAGGTAGGTATAGGTAATGGTCATATCATCCCATCAGAAATCTAATTTCAACATTAACTTAATGACATAACAGACACTTTGATGCATATTCCATGATCTTCTATTCATATTGTCCCACAAAAAGTTATTGTAGATATCTCAATATATATTTATTCTCCTTGGGTGACTGGATAAGGTAGTCAATATGAATCATTCCAAATATCCTTACCCATATCAAGAATTTGTTGTACACATATTCTAAAACCAAATATTACAACTCTTTCTACAAAAATTTTGATATTTGAAGATTTAACTTTTCTTATGACTTCCACATTCTTTTAAATATCTACATCACCTCTTTTAGGATCCTATATCTTCTCTATATGGTATTGATGAGAAATAATTTGAGAAATGAAATATGTTATTACTTACTTTTTGATTCACATGTCAATAAATTTCATGTCTAATAATATTGGATCCTTCTCATTTCTCATCATTGGTAATTTTGTCAGATCCTTTCTAATTTGTGCATCTACCACTTTGTATTCTTTTCCTGGGTTATAATGGTTTGAGAATTCATAGTGCTTGATCAGATATAATAATATTTGATGGTGGATGTTAATATCATTATGTGTGAATATATATTTACATATCTTATGATTTTTATATATTTAAAACATTTACATATAGTGATAATGTCCCCAAATTTTCATTAACAGGATCACTTCAACCAAATCCAGATCATTTTTGGGATAATTATGCTCATGGTATTTCAACTAACTTTATTCATAGTCTATCACATCATCATTATGCATCAGTACACAAGTCGTCTCTTCTTTTAAGAAACATTATATACCAAAAAATGTTTCATGCCTTAGTGAATTGTGAGTATTGGTGCAATGATAAGACTATTTCACAACTCTATAAATCTATCTTCACATTCACTGGTACATAGCAACATTACACACGTGATTATTATCTTTTTCAGTGGTTTTGAAAAATATAATAATTTCTCACAAATTTTTGTTAATACTAAGGCAGACCAAGGAAACTATAGACCACAATTAATGATGTTGGTCTAGGACATTAAACAACTACCTTTTCCTCAGAAGGGACTATAGATATCAATTTTCTTTAATAATATTACCCAATAATGAATCACCCCTCATCTATAACTGAAATTTACTATAATTTTCATATATATTTTCCTCTCCCATAACATTTAGCAAAGTATTGAAACTATTCACATGATCCTCCTTTACTTTAGAGTAAATCTGAATAGAATATATAAATAATAACAAGAATTTATTGAGGTAATCTCTATAGACTATATTAATGAAGTCCATAAAGACTACTGGAGAATTATTGAATCTTTAATGAATCAATATGAACTTATAGTTTCCAAACATTGTTCAAAAGGTAGGTTTGTGAATATCTTCTTTCTTTAACCTTAATTGATAACACCCTAATTGAAGGTCTAAATTAGAGAAATATTGGGCCATGTATAGTTGATAAAATAAGTTTTTTATCGTTGGGAGGGGACACTTATTCTTTATCATGGTTTTATTTATTTCTTGATAATCAATTTAGGGGTGCATTTACCCTTACTTCTTCTTGATGAAGAGGAACATAAGACACCACCTTGAAGTACTCATGACTATAAAATCCTATCTTAGATTCTCTTGTAACTAATTTTTCATCTCTTCTAACTAAATGTTTTCTATTATATAAGGATACATAAATATGGAAAGAAATCTTGGAATATGTCTAGTTGAGAAATCATCCTCTTTATCATGGGGAAGACTTAAAAACTCTTATGGGAAAACATCGTTATAATCCATCAAAATTTGCATGTCTTCAAGCATGATTTTCAACAGTTTTTCAATCATTTAGGATAGATATTATTACTTATAGTGAACTAATATAAACACTTGAATAGAATAATACATGGTTGATTCATCGTCCTCCTTACACTTTTATAGAATTGTAATATGACTTTGGTCATGATGAATGATCTCCATATCCAAATATTTTATTTTTCCTGATATATGATTAAAAAACCCATTCCTAATATTCTATAAAACTCCACTATTTGAAGAATTTTTAGAATTTATATAATATTCAATCCAAAAAAATGGTATATGGAGGATTTAACTACTTGGTATAAAACGATTACATAGTTTTATTATTCTCATAGAGAGGTAAACCCCCATGATTTGAAGGGTGATTTGAATAGTTTTATTAAGGATGAATGATATGAAAGAATTATTAGAATGATAATCAAAAAGTTCATTATCTATTCTTGAATTAATAACTATTATACGTGTCACTACACTTTTTTTGGGATCTAAATCAGCAGTAGTGTTAATATATACCCTTCTTTAATATCTAGTCCATGAAAATTATTTTAATTGGTTGTATTTAATAACACCAGGCTTATGTAATTGTAGTTAATAATTCACATGTCCCTTCTATATGAAAAACTACACAAAATTATTATTGTTTATCTAAACCTTATTTTATTCTTATACACTAGTGTTTTTATTAAATTCCCTTCAGCACTAGTTAGTGTGATGCCACTATTTTCCACATTTTAAATATATCTTTCATCCAATAAAATTGTTTCCATGATTATTCATCCCATAGTTTTGAAAATTAATATTCTTGGTTTTATTTCCTCCATGATATTTATATACAAATAATCCTAAATAAAATTCAATTTTTTAATTTTCGTCTCTATTTTAATGAGCCCAATTATATTCACATATCTCCAACTCGACATAGTGGGAACAACATAAAATATTATTACAATTTTAAAACTATAAAATCATAGATTATTTTCATATAATAATATTAAGACCAATAATAAACGAGTCCACCTTTTTCAATTTTATGAAAATACTGGAGGCGTACAATTTAAGCCTTGTGATATTTGCCTTATATTCCCTAATAGACTCATATTACTTTTCTTAATGATCAAGGAACTCCCTATACATATTAATTTTGATATTTTAGGAGAAATATTTATTGAAAAGGTTTTTTAATTCTTCCCATTCCATGGAATAAATAACATCTTTAGACATTTCATTCTTGATCAGTGTCTATCAATGGTCAATTTCATCCACAATGCAATAAACAGCCATTAAAAAATTATTTTTCTATAAGAATTTGATGAAAAAGAATATATTCACAATATATTTAATCCATTGTTCTAAAATTATGGGATCATAGGACCCACTATATTTAAGATCCCTTTATTAGATAAAATACTTGATAACAACTTTCTCATTCATAGGATGGGGATTTAATTATGCATAATTTAATGTATTTTTCAATACTTGAGCTCGTTGAGATAAAACTACAATGAAGTTTTCATATCTCTCTCTTATACGGTTTGTAATATTATCCAGTAAATCATCACATTGCTTATCATGTTGGTTGTTGGCAAGATTTATCAAATGACAACCATTAACTAAAAAGAATAAAAGAAAAAATATGATAATTAATTAACATACAAAATAAAAACTTATATAACAAGAAGGAATAAATTATAAATGATAAGTATAACCTTACTTATTAAACTCAAGGTTTCAATATAGGTTATTTAGTGTGACATTTTCTATTCATTTTTCTAACCTGAAATTTTCTTATGTCCTTCATAATGGTTTTTAAAGATTTGTGAATATCCAAATCATATCCACTAGTAGTGTCGACCCATGTGTTTAACAAGTTATATTTTCATGCACTGGGTGATGAATAGAGTCAAGCCTAATGTTCCCTTTTTAGGGTTATTACTCCTAGGTAAAACTATTCTAGAGTGACATCCACTATCTAGATAGGGATTCACTTTCCTATATCCCACTCACGCTATACATAAAAAAATTACAAGATATTTTACTATACTTAAAATTATCCCAAGGGTTCTCACTAAAGTATTCTAGTCCTAATCACTAAAAATGACTATACATTGATCTGATAAAATCTATATATACCCAATTCTTATACTTATATTATTACATGGTTTTAAAAATAAATATACAATAAGTACAACCCTAAAGGCCATGGGGCCTTGTGTCTTTGGAATACTAGGATAATGATATAAAATAAGGAAACATAAAGCATGTTATCACTATTTTATTTTCCATAATGAGATCATAAATAAATATTTTCTCATAAAACAATATAGGATAACCTTGGGAATACATAAAATAATGTGGTGAGCTAAAAATCCTTGTATGCTAATAAAAATGATAAGGAAACATAACATGTGAGTCAAAGAAACAAGATGATATCACAAAAGAGAAGGCTCATGAGTAATAACATGGAAGAATAACATAAGGATCATTATATTATAAGATCATTGTAACATAAAAAATGTGTCAATAATATATAACATTCCATAAATTTGAGTCAAGGAAAACTACCTGGAAAATATCACATTGTGAAAAAATTCCCATAATGGATTATGGTTACTCCCTAGTCCCATAAATAATGTCTCATGAGACATAATATTTAACCAATGAATTGGAGAAATATCTGAGAGAACCCTTCATAAAATTTTAATGATTTATGTGATCAATAAAAATTAATTCATTCATTATTTATAAACTTAATAATTACCCATGGAAAGAAAATAGGTTGCTAAATCCTACCTCGTATAATAATCAATGGAAATTTTATAATGAACACATTTGAGAAATGAAAATAAGGCATTTATTTCCCAAAAAAATGAAGGTTTTATAAGATTATTATATATTTTTAATACATATATATATATATATATAATTCATAGTCATTACATAACATTAAATAGATACTTAAAGTGTAATAGAGATAGAATGTTCACAACATAATGAATAGTGTTGTTAAGTAGATCCATTTCCTATAGATTGATTCATCACATGTCTTAATTATAATCCACAATAATTCAGTTGTGTTAATTATTTACTTAATTAAGAACCTTTTTCATGTCATTATTCTTTTTATTTTATTTATTTAATTTTATATTCAATCACTTAATCATTTAGTTTCAAGTCATATGCCTTGATGATGTTCAACTCATATATTCAAAATATTTTTGGAGTGTTAACTAAGGTAAAAGAAATTATTATTTCATCATCTAAATAAAAACAAATTACATAATTATCATTCTAATAATTTAATTATACTTTTAAAATCAACCATGAAAAATGGTTTTGAAAAATGAACAATGTAACAATCATGGAGATTGTTGGTCTTAAAACATATGAGTAACATTTACATTATTATAGTGGAGATAATTATTTTATTATATTATTATGGTTAAATAATATTTTAATGAGGTTGAATAATAAATAAAACAAAACATTTCGTTAATAATGACACTTTTTCTTCAGATAACCTCTATATTTCTACACCTAAATACTTCTTTAGAAGATTTTATAATCAATCCAAGAAAAATAGTTTGTGTTAAGGTAATTACGTAAGGTATCTGGGTATGAATATCTTGACCAAAAGTTATTTTCATTAGTGATGGAAAGGGGAGAAGAGGTTCCCTTTAATAAGTGAGTAATAGTGACATTTTCATAAATAAAAAAACTATTCCACAATTGGAAGTCACTCTCTAGAAAAGTTACTAAAATATTAATAAAAAAATTGTTGGAGGATCATATGGTCAAGAAACACCTATAACATAAAAAATAAACATGTTTTAAACATGTTCTCCCCTTCACATTCATGGTTACACACTTTTACCATTTTAGGTTTTCACCATAGTAACAATTTTTTACGTAAATAATTCATCCTTTAAGAATAAAAATAAAATGATAATTACTAGATAATTGCAATCCATTTATTCCAAATATAAAATTTAATTTATAAAAAAATTAATTTTTCCGAAAATTAATTTTAATAGAAGCGCATGTAATATAAAAACCCTCATTTTAACATTAATCATGGTAATTTTTTTACATATAATTATTAAAAAAATTAAATAGAATTTATTACCTAATATTAATTAAATTTATTCCTAATATAGAATCCATTTTATTAAATTAAATCTATAGAGTTAGATGAATTTAATTCAAAAATAAACCCTTAAAACATGTCAAAAAATAGTTTTTCATGAAATGAATTTTTCCTACATAAGATGATATTACATTAATTGTATGACTAGTAATAATCATTATAAGTATTTAAAATAATATAATTAGATATATAATAAATACATTTAAATTAAATATTTCTTTATTAGGGGGTGTTTTAATTAATTAAGATGAATAAATATTATTCACTTAAAAATAGTTAGCAGAAAACAGGGTTTCTAAGCATAAAAATAAACTTATATCAAAATCGTGAAAATTAAAGAATAAAATGAAAATTATTTTATTATTAAAAAATTATTCTTTTTCACTTATATAAAAATATATAATAATGAATGGTTCTTTTAAAATACTTTATTTAACAAAAATAATTGATAGTATTTGAAAAATCAGTAATTTTATATACCAAATGTAAAATCTATCATTTAATAAAAATCAAAAAAATTAACCCTAATGCAATTTCTATTTGATGATTTCAAAAATTATTTTCATTTTATAAAATTAATTAAAATTATTTTTATGGAATTAATTTTCATGTTTTCTCACAAAAACAAATTTTTTTTTATAAAAATGTATTTTTTAAGAAAAAAATGTCTTCTAAAAAAATAAAGTACTTATTACCTAAGAATTTATCGATAAATTTATGTATATCATGACCTTTATATAAATTTCATAAATTAGTTAATATTATACCTACCCACTATTTAATGTTTAAGTTATAACAGAAATAAATAATCATATATTGTTTAGGATCGGTGTTATGTGTCATATAATCTATCAGAAATTATTTTATTCATTGATAAAATAATGGTTTTACACACACACTTTCTTAAAAGGTTTCCAAACAACCACATAAAAATTAAAAAATATGGTAACAACTTTTTACCTTAAACTTAAGAGGTTACACTCGATAAGACATGCCCTATAATTCTATACAAAATAATCGAATCCTTAAATCACCCCTGTGGTCATGGAATTAAGGATTCATCATGGAAAATAGAGAAACATCAGTATAAGGGAACAAGTGCTGAATAAAATTGGTTTAACATAACTATATAGGACCACATAAATAATTAACCATTATAATGTGTAATATGAGAGGTAGAATAATCCTCAAAAGATAATAAGAAGTACCAAAAATCATTCTTACTAGATTAAGGTTTAAGGAAGGGGAGGGAAGATGTGTAATGAGGATTCATAGATGATATGCCATTATTTACACAAAAAATCACAAAGAACTAACTATATACCATGTCAGCTGTCACTAGATACTCAGTGGTCCATTAGTTTCTTAATTGACCCCAACTAGTTGGCTACTGGGGATATAGGCCCTACATTCTTAATTATCATGCCAATAAGTACCAATTTTAATTCCAATAATTACATGGTATTTATTTGAAACAAATGTTTAATTGGAGACATAGATACACTAATTTGAATGCTCTCAGGCCCTTCAAAATCCAAAGCTGATCAAAAAATACCAAAAATTTATTTTTAATGAAAAACAATAATACATGAATTCATATATGAAATATGATGTTCATTAAAGACACCCCTTATAGGCGTATTGTCTTCAAGAAGAATTTCTAGTTCGCCTAATTGAATAGATCTATCCATTTGGCTCATATATAAGATTTTTTCTCTATTGTATGCCCTTAGAGACACTAGTTCTTCCATAATATGTAGAAAAGAAGAATTATATTCCCTCTCATTGACATTTAACTTTGATCCACGGTACATACCAGGGAATCCGAAAATTAAAAATCCATATGTAACTCAGTATCATCACTACTAATCACATGTACCATATCCATATTGTACTTATGAAGTAGACACATTTAAAATTCATAATGATTTCTATGATGTACTATAGAAAGACAAAACCACTAAGATACATCCCCAATCCTCTCTAAATTCTCAAGTAGTCAAAAATAATGATACTATATTCCCCTAATCCCTCAAAAATCGATTCCCCAAAAAAGGTGATAAATGTATGAATAATTGATCACAAAAAAACTCCAAGGATCATTTCCTATATAACACACATAAATATATCTTTGTCTAATAAGCAATTAATTTTTCATGATCAACTATACCAACTCAGTGGTATCCTATACAAAACATGGACTAATCACACTCAACTAACTTTCATTTTTTAATAAAGGAATTATTGGAATAATTTAAGATAAATATTCTCATAGGGTTCCATAAATATCAAATACTAAATATATTTTTCTTGTAAAAACATTTTTAGGTCCATATGATCATCCAATGATATAATAAAATGGGGAAATCATTCTATGTTAATATCCTTGATTATGATATAGTCCTCTCATATTACCTGATTTTTTTTCAGTGGTACACTCTACATATAGTCAATTATCAGACTTTTTGAAATTTAATTCATGAAATGATAAAACACTCACAGGTTACCAATTAATATACACAATATCAAACACATACAACTTTCATAGTTTTTCCAATGAAAATGTCTCCTTAATAGGAATGACATGAAAATTTATTATCAATAACTCTACCACCACAAAAACAATATCATGAATCCTTGGGGACTTGGTCAATCCAGAAAATAATTACATGATCACCTCATCCCTATAGAAAAAATGAAGTGGAAGGGGTTAATATAACCCTCCAAGTCTCGAATTATCCACCTTTCTACTTTAATGGTAAATCTATGAGCGATTGTAAAAAAGATCCATCATGTATACTTTTCATATATTTTAAGTAATGTTTGTTAAAAAATCATGTTTAAAATGATACATAGTAGATAAACCCATGAAGCACTCATAAAGTAAAGTCTCTAGAATATTTTAATGTTTATTTTTTATAATAATAAATTATTGTGTGACGTGTGTGATGTGGATGTATTTTTCCTATAAACAGGGTACTAGTCTTGTTAGTTGTGTAGTAAAATAATAATTAATATAATATTGGGTGATAAAAGATCTTAGAATCCTTGTAAAACACATATAAACATATTTATTTTGTAATCTAATTTATGGAAAAATTGATTTCATGCATAAATGAAAATAAATAAACAAGTATTTTGTGAATGTGTGTTATGTGAACATAAGTTTGGTACAAAATGGTTTTTCATAAACCATAACATAATTGCCACAAATTTTTTTAGTAAAGTGTAATTAAACATTTTTAATGAAATAATATATTCATGGTACATCAATTATAGTGTAATAAGTATTGATTTAGTTCATATGAATAATATTGTATTAGAATAGTGAGTATACATCATTTGAGAGCATTATGGGTTATGAAATCAAGAGTTTTTTTTACTAGGGAACAATGAGTCTGATTAAAAAATATTAAAAATTAGTATTATTTTTTTGGTATTTGGTACATCAATTCATTATAATTGTGTACTCCTTAGACACAGCCAAATGTTTTTTAACTATTTAAAAATTATAATGTTTCTTTCATGATTTTATTTCTATTATTTTTTTGACATAATTTTAGAAGAGTGTTTGGTATCATAAAGTAATGAAATCATATGGGTAATTATTTTAAAATTCAAAAATCTAATTCACCCATACCACATATTTTAGTATTTAACCTGGTGTGGGGTTAACATGTGGTATTAGGGAAAAATTTTCATGTTATTGTATTTATTCAGTAAGTGGAAGTTATAGACGGATTAAATCATAAAGGTTTTCTGAACATCAACAGAAATAAATTTAAACTCTAGGATAATCGAATGATGTGATAATTTTGATCTTTAGGCATGGATGTTAAATTTCTTTATATTTATTAAATTTTCATAAACCTGTATAGTGTAGCAGTATTATATGGAGACCATAAATAGAAGGACACTTACTCCAAGGTAATGAATTCATTAGGAGAGGTCTTTATCTAACATAATATTCAGGAAGTTGATTTCATGTATGTCCTTGCATTCTATTTTGGAAAAACATATTAATATATATAAAATGGATTCAAAGGTAAATAATACTATAAATTGAGTGTCAATAGAACATGTATGAGGTATTTAGGATTTACCTAAATGAATTTTTTGACGTATTAATTGATCCGGTAAATGAGATTATAGATGAAATACATGGACTCAGAGAAAAAATCAATGGCATGATGATCATAATGGATATATTGAGAATATTTTCAAATAATTTTAATCCAAATTTATCATTTATATAGGATACCGATTAAAATTAGTGGGCATTAGGTAGTATTTATAGTACTCTTGTTAAATATGATTTGAGGAATGGTGATAGTGAGTTTTTTAAGGGTAAATCTCACGAACTGTAAATCATGGATATGGGTAATTTTTCAAAGTTATATTACCCTGAAAATAGGTATGTTAATGTATTTATGTAATTATAAATAGATTTAAAATGGGGAAATTTAATTTTTAATTGAAATATTCCCCTTTCATGTTGGTATAAATGGTATGGAACCACTATTTAAATTTCCTCAGGATGTTTCAAGACCATGAGGAGGATGTTAAAGTTCCCATGAATAATTCCATGAATAATTTTAAATGTATGTGGAGTAATAAGAGAGAATTAATCAATAATAATAACTTACATTCACAAGGGGATAATGGATAATGTAAAATAGAATTATAAAAAATCAAATATTAATAAAACCTCAAAGAAGATGTTCGTATGGTTATTTTAGAAAAGTTGAAAAAGGGAAAATATCAATTATGGTGATGAAGAAATAAAAGTGATATTTTTTAAAGAATATTTAGAGGCTAAAATTGATGAGGTAGTTGTTTTTAGAGAAAAAAACGAATAAATTCAATGTAGTGGTAAGAGACTCCAAACATTATAAGTACATAAAAATAAGAGGCTAATATTATGTTGAAAGAATAAACTGAAAATTTTAATTATAAAAATAAATATATATCGAAGATGTTTGGGGAGTACAAGGTCAATATTAAAGAATAGTCTCATATTATAGATTGAATAACTAACACAATGAATGATCATGTTAAAACCATCAGAGAACATGAGTCATGAATTGTACTTTCTATAGGAAACAATTGAAGATCATAAGATAATATTTACTCATAGTATTTCATTAATAAAACAAAAATAATTGTCTATAGAAAAGTTGAAAGAGGATAATATAGGTTTCAATTAGAAATTAGAGGGCTGACCATAGAAAAAGAGACATTAGAATGAAAAATTTGATATGAGGATTTCTCACAAGCATAAGGAAGTATTGGCTTATGCCAAGTTATAAGAACTCGCTACAATTTTGAGGGTTGATTTGGGTGTGTCTCTAAAATAGAACACTGAAAATACCCAAATGGTTACTAGATATATATATATAATAAACATGAATGCACTATAAATTGGGTTTTATTGTTATATAAACATGTTAAATAGTTAATGTGTATGTTCCAAAAATAATAGATATTGGAAGACATAAAAAATCAAAGCTTGATAAGAAGAACTCAATATTTTCTATTTGATATTAATAACCACTATTTTTAGTATGGTGTATATGGTCATATGTTCAGTTATTTCTTATCAATGGTATTAAATAATTTTCTTTTGAAGACTCAAAGGAAATATACAAAAAAACAAAGAATCTTCAGTCATACTAAAAGTAAAAAAATAATTTACATGTTTACAAGAAAATGTTGGTCCATCATTTTTAAATTATAATAACATATACCAATCATCATTGGGTGAGATGTCAAATGCATGGATCAAAAATAATAGACCTCTAATGAAATGATTTATAATGATTTTAGTAATATAATCAAATCATGGTGGTTTATATATTTAAGATATCAAGTATACTTCCTATATAATGATAAATAGTAGTATAGTCACGTGCATCATTTTTTTAAAATGAAGGTAATGTATGATTCAAAAATGATGAAAGGTTAAACATTGTTATATCATGAAAATCCAAAATTACGGTAAAAAACATGACATACATGGATTCATTATCTAATAATTTTATTTCACATCATTATAAGTATAATTAAGATGTGTGACTTTAGAAGTATAATAAATTTCACCATGAATAATTACATCATCAATGGGATGTTGGTCCAGAATAACAACAATAAAGATATAAGTGGGGGTGAATTGTATCCTTTAAAAAATATTGAAAAATTTAAATCATACCACTTAAAATAAAGTGATCATATACTTTTCTCTTATTGTTGAGTGAAAAAATGATAAATGGAAGTATAAGTTTATGTATATTGGTTTGGGGAACATATATCCCCCGGTCCTCTAAACCAATGTTATCTCCATGATATTGGTGAATTTCACTGGAATATGTTCTTTTACCCAGAGGCCTAGACAACTATTAAAATAATTTTAAACCTTATAATATGTAATATTATTTCATAGGGAACTTTGATGGCTTATCTCAAGAAGCTAACACTCCACCAAGATAGAAAAAAAGTTGTCGACACTTTAATAGAAAGAGATGAGAAGTGGAATTGTTAAATAACATTATATTATAATTAACACAACAAATAATAGTTTTTTTATCATAAATAAGTAACAAAATAATCCAATAGATCTTTAATTAGTGTAGGGATCCTTATTCATATGATATTATAAAAAATGAATCATAATAATATTATTTCAATTCCAAGAGTGTCCTCGTTGTATCTTATTGTTTTTTACATATCCACCATCTTCATTATAAATTTATAATAGAAAATTCCATGCCATTTAATGCATCATGTATATATTTAAAAATTTTAAATTCAATTTTGAAAATAATTGAGTCAATATACTTTCATAATTCTCTCTTTATTTGTATCATGGTCATTGAAGCATTTTGGAAATAAATTCTAAAGAATATAATTCATACTGATAATAATAATAATATTTGATAATTAAAATATTCTGTTGGTTATTCAAAAGAAATTACAAAATAATCTTGAAGATAATTTTACACAAATCATTCAATAATTAAAATCCATTACAAATAATAAAATATATTTTAATATTCGTAAATAACTAGTCGAATGATTCTATGATAATTCCCTAAATGATCGTCCATAAATCATGATGACATTCAAATTTTAAATTTGAATAATGTTTCTAAAAAAAATTACTCTACAGTTCATTTTATTACATATAAATATCTTCATTATAGTTTCAATGAAAATCTACCAAGAAAATAATTTGAATAATTTGGAATATTTTTATTCCAATATTTCAATTAAAATTTCTAATACGTTCAAAATAATATCATAATTATATAACATTAAATTTCTTTATAATTCATAGTTAACATAAATCACAATATCTGTTCAGTTTTTAGACTATAAATATTCTATTCAATTTTTGTTCAAGAATACATATATTCAAATAATATAAATAGATTTTTTATGAGTTAAAGTTCATTGTAATATGAATTTTTTATATTGGAATGTGACAAAAATTAGAAGTAATAATAATCTAGACTGATACAGCATGGTAGAAACGTATCAAAACATTAGATAAATTAATGACCATAAAAACCAATTTAATACTTATATTTAAATTAATGAAATAAATAGAACCTTCTTATCTATCCATAGCTATAGTAATCACTTAATTATAAGATATTCTACTCATATTATAATCAGAATACCAAGATAATGTAAAACCAAAATTGCTTATGATAAGAAAAGAAATACTGGAGGCATGAAAATATTTAAATTGTGAGATATAATACACATTTTATTAGTAGTATGTTAAGAAATATATGATAAAATAATGTAGATAATATAAACATCATGAAACATTAATCATGATTAAAAAAATTCTCTATAACAACCCCTATCCTCAGAATTCATAGTAATATTCATGATGGTAAGAAATATATCATCAATGTGAGGATCTTAATCATTCAGTATATTCTAAATGTAGAGTTCCAAACATGATGTTCATTACAAATTCAAGGTTACAAACATGATCATTATTCTAAATTTTCATTCCAAGAAGGAGGTTCCAAATAAGTAGTTAATTTTGAAACATGAGGGTCCAAAAAAGATGATAATTCTAAATGTTCATACTAAACATGAGGTTCCAAATGTAAGGTTCATTCCAAATGTGAGGTTTACTCAAAAAATTCATTCCAAGTGTAGGGTTATAAACATGAGGATGATTATCAACATAGGGTTTTAAACATAATGTTCACCATAATTGTAGAGTAGAAGACCAACTTAGATATCATTTTCTTTAAGAAGAATATAATATTATTCAAATGAATAATTAAGACCATATCTATACTTTTATAATTTCTCAATATAAAATTGAGAGTAAAAATATAATATTATACGAGTAAAATAAAATAATAAAAAAAATAAATATTAACAATGAATAACTAATTAATAATTAATAAGTTAACATGTTTACGAGAGGTTTTATTATCTATTTAAAAAATAAAAATTATATGGGTTTTATTAGTTATCAAAATAATAAATAAAGAGGAAAATATCCACACAAAAATATCTCCCTTTGTGGTAATTACAAAACCTGATCATATAAATTAAATTATCCAAATTTTTATTATTATAAAAAATTTAATATATGAAGGGTTTGAGTAAAATGATATATAAAAGGAACCCATGATAAAATTTGAAAATTGAAATTTTTTTATTAAATTTTCATAACACAATTTTAAATAAATAAACATGAATAAAAAATAAAATTTAAAAAAATAACATTCTCTCCCTTTAGAAAAAAATGAAAAGAACAAAAAAACCTTTAAAAAATTAACAAGCATGCAATAAAAATATTTTTATGGAATTTAAAATTTGTTCCATAAAATCCCCAGTAAAGCAAGATTATTTTAAGAAAATTAAAAAAGGTGAATATTAAGGGTCCAGTTGAAATATAAAATCATTTTCAATGAATAATATAACATTTTTAATAAATTAAAATAAAGATCTACTAGTTTAAATATAATCCATAAGAAATAAACCATCTAACTGTACGAAAAATATATAAAATAATTTCACCCTTAAATTTTGCATCAATATTAATGATATTTATGAAATTAAAATAATATTAAAATAATTAAATAAATGGTTATGTAAAATTATTCATATATATTTTTTCATTAGCAATAAATATTGAAAAATAAAAAAAATTACATTTTATAATTTTCATTTGGCACATCAAATAAAACACATTGTAGTAAATAAAATAATGAAACATTAATGACATGATTATAAGTAAAACAAAAAATCCAATTAAATATTAAGGAAATGAATATTTTTCCAATGAAAATACTTACGAATATATATATAAAAACACACACAAACACACACACACACACAGAGATATATATATATATATATATATTTATTTATAATAAATCAAAAACATAAACATTTAACACAATAAATATTGAAAAAATTAATTTCAAAATAAAAAAATTATAGAAAACCCAAAAAATCTAAAATAGTGAATTATTTTTCCCTTAAAACATGTTTTTAAATTTTTAAACATTTTATTGATAAAAATGATAAACTTATAAAATAAATTAACTGCCTATTTATAAAACATTTAAATATATATATCCACAAGAAAAATTTAAATTTTTTTCAAGAATACTAATATTATTTTCTAATAATTGAGTAAGAATTTTAAATTTATATAGAGAGATTAAAAAAATTAACTATATACATAATAGTAAAATAAAAAACATTTATATTTTCACATGTTAAAATACCAGTATATAAAAAATTAAATTACATGCTTGATATCCAGAATAAAATATTAAAATTAATATATAAATTAATTAATTCCTTGATTTTAATAATTTCATCTCTATGGATCTTTTAATTTAATTTAATTCTATAAATTCAAAAAATATAATAAGAATAATAAATCACAATATAAATTTAAAACAACCACTAAATGATATAAATATTAATTATATTGAATAAAACTAAAATTTAATAAATAATTTTTTTGGTATCCACACATTATTGTGACTATCCATGTTAGCAACTAAAGAATAAGGTAAGCAAAGTTGTTTATTTTTATAATAAATTCATGAATTAAATTTTGATAAATCATTTGAAAAATAAACATGACTGAAAAAAAAATCTTATATTTTTTAAAAAATATTAATTAAAATTTTTCCTATTAATACAACAACAATAACTTCAAACACTAGAAATTATTTGTTTTATTATGAACGAGACACAAAATAATTCCTATATAATTTATACATTTCACCATCAGTTCTAACACCAAAACTTCCTTTATTAATTTTATTTTTACCATGATATTTCTACATCTTGGTAAGCATACTAGAAAATTTTTTAAGGAATAAAATTAAGCTAATAATTTAATTGTTTGATTATAATGAAATGAAAAATAATATTTTTGAAATATTATATCGTAAATCTTTAACATGTTTAGTCAAAGTCTCTTTTTTAGTAAAAATACATTCATAATATTTTCAATGTATAGTTGATACTTATTTAAATATTAAAAATTTTATATAATAATATAAATAATATTCATTAATTTTAACAAAATAATAACTTTCAAAATTAATACTATGATAGATAGATAATTGTACCTCATTAGTGTGTGGTTTAAGAGATAGATTTAATTTTTTATTTACATTCTAAGATCTAGAGTTTGAAAAAGATTCATCACATGAATATTCAAATGAAATCCATGTTTACATCAGGGATTTATTTCCTTTCCTTTTGTAATAATATTTATGTTGGGCCTTAAGCATAGGGTAATTGGGTTTCAAAATAACTTTTCATTTTACATTCACACCATATAACCACATTCTCTTTATACTTTATTAATTTCTCTTTTATATTTTTATAAATCTAGTTAAATTCTATATAAATATTTGATAACTAGTAACATAAACCCAAATCATTAGAGTTAAGAACATAACACTCATCCATTGAAGAATTAAGTTCAACATTTTCCTGTTTTATATATTTATGATCTTCAATATCAACTTTCATCTTAGATTCATACATCAGCATGGTTTTGATCAATTCATTTATCTTCAAATCATTTACTTGTTTGGATTCTCTAATGGTAGAAAATGATCCACCCCACTTAGAAGGTAAATATCTATGTTCCATTAATGCCTAATCTAGTTCTAGTATTCTTTTACCAAAGTAAGAAACATCATTGACAATTTCTATAATCCTCCCATTAATCTAATGAATACATTCATCCTAAAACATATTCAATGTTTCTAATTAGTTATTATATGTATTTTATAACAATTTTAAAAAATTATTAGTTATATCGTTGGAAACATCAATAGTTTTTTATATTTTATAAGTAAAATCACACTGAGAAACTCAATTAAATTAAATAATTATTAATCCAAAAATAATAACATCCATATACCAAAGTTTAAGATAACGGTCAGTATCTAGAGAAATATTCCACATCTCTAGGTATCCTTTAGGAAGTTCATAAGGCTTTAAAATATTCAAATAAACTTTTATTTCATAATTATTAAAATAAATTATTATTTCCTATTTCCAAAAATCATAATTAGTACCATTAAAATGAGGTGCATGAATCATCAAAATGCCTTATCTATGATCAACCATTTAAATTAGTCTTCACCAAGATCATTGACAGAGTCTTGTAAATTTCAAAAATAAATATTCGATATTCTCCAATAGGGAAATGTCTCTAATACCAATTATTAGTATCAAGTAGAAAAAATATTTTATCTTAAAATATTTCCTAAAATGTCATCTTCCCATTGAAACCAATTATTGGTCCATAATTATGAAGACAAATACGTATTGAAAAATTTAAATCACCCCTCATGAAATAAATTTTTCATGTACATATCTAGTAATATTGAGTAATGAAATGGAGAATAAATAAAATAATGATCAGGATAATGGGATGTATAGTTGGTTTTGGCACATATATCCCCTATTCCACTCCACTAATGATCTCTCCATAAGCATGGTGTATTTTTCTCAATTATAACATTTTATTTGGATATCTTGAAAAATAAATGTAGGAAGTTGGAATCTTAAAAAAAGCTAGGTTCTTTTATAAAAAATCTCAATAGCCTATCCTGAGAATCTTAGACTCTACCTTTACTAAGTATATATATTCAACACTTTAGTAGATAGAGATGAGATGTAGGATCATTGAAAAATATTAGCTCCCAGTTTCCTCTCTATCTAACATATGATTTGATATAAAATATAAAAAAAAACAGCCAGTAGATATTCAATGAGTGTAATATTATTTCTTCAAATAATGTAAACATCAACATAAGGATAATATGATTATTTTTTTATTCCAATATTTTCTTTATTGAATTGTATTTTTAGTTACATCACCACAGTTTTCATTATGAATTTATAATAGAATATTTTAATCATAATATAAATCATTTCTATATTTAATAATTAAAAATCAGAATTTAAATATAATTGAATCAAATTAATTCCATAATATTATCCATAATTATCGTGATTTGGTTAAATAATTTCTAAAATAAATTATGATGATAATAATTCATAATTATCATAGAAATGTTTTATAAATAAAATATTGCATTTTCATTTCAAAATATTCTTCAACATAATATCCATGTTAATTAATAAAAATCTTTCAAAAAATAACAATTTAAATATTTTTGAATTTGAATTTCTATAAATAACTGGTTCACCAATTCTCTGATAATTCTATAACTGATCATCTATAAATCTTATAACATCGTGTTACCTTATTTTAGGTATTCCATACCTATTATTTTGATCTTATGTTAGATTGGTCTTTCATTGGAGTCATTCTAGGAGAATTTGTAAATTTTGGTTGCCTTTTGGACTATCCATGGTTAGTGCTCAGTTATGTAAAACTATGTGGTTTGTCCCAGCTAATTGTACTCTATTTTGTGGTTCTCTTTAAGGGGTTCCATATTTCTCCAAACCGTGTGGGAAAAAACCTCTAAACTATGTAGCCATATGTAGTTGGGATATTCATGGTAGGGTCATTTTTAAACAAATAGTGTGCCCATTAAGGAGAAACCATGAACACATGATATTAGGGGTTTACAATTTTCATTATCAAGAAACCCCACCCAGAGAACTATGTTTGATGGTTTAAATTCCATGAAAAAATTATTTTAGAATCCCAAAACTATCATTTTAGATTATAAATCCCCTCATTTTACCCTTACTCAAATTCCTTGGTTATGGAAGCTCTTAGGAAGCAATTTTGACTCCTTCAAACCCTTTTCTTGTTAGATCAAAGAGGCATTGATCTCATTTAACATCCTCTAGGTAGGTGGATATCCTCTCATGTGGTTTCTACCGATATCTTTTTATCTCCTACTTAGAGTATGATATATCATCTTGTAATTTATGGATATAAACTCTTCTTTATTAAATCATGATTCTAGGTTGTTTACTTATATATTTCACAACTTTATTACTCATTGTAATTCCTCTTTTTGAGTGTTGTATGTTTTAATCATTTCCTTAAAGTTTGTGGTTCCATAATTAATTCACATCTAATTAACAACCTATATTTATTGAATGATGAGGGATGAGTTTTTAAATTATTTAAAAAACATGGATTTTAGGATTCATTCTTTTATTTGAAATGGTTATGGATGTTGAGAAAACCCCCAATTTCAATGGAGTTAAAATAATGGGTTGAATTTGTAAAAATGGTATTTTGATTTTGAAATAATTTTTTCTACAAATATTAAATGTTGATAATTATTAAATTTAGTTAATTGAATGTTAATTTGAAATGGGGTGTAATGATGAAAAACAATTATTTTTCTTTGAAATGGGAAAGGTGTGTTGAAAATTAAAATTCATAAATTTATGTTTTTAAATGATATGAAATGATTTATTTCCTATTTAATTTATTGGTTTATTTTTGAAGAACAAGTAATCTTGGTATGTTATTAGGTAATTAGGATAATCACCCTAGGATATTGATCCCCAATAAATGGACTAATGATGGAAAAAATTGAACTAATATCGTCTTGATTTCCCACAGGGGCTCCCTTAATGAGCGGTAGATTAGTTTCCCATAGTAGATACTTGAATGGGGTGTTCATTTAAGTGTGAACACTTATCTATATATTTTTGGATTTATGATAAGTTTGAGTATCTTACTACCAAAAACTAAGATATAGAAGGTCACTTTTTTATTGTTCTTTATATGATTTGATTACACATTACAATGATCTATTGAATTTATTTATACATGTCAACTAATTTCTATAATCTATTTTATAAAAATTTTCATTTATTTTGTTTGTAACCTTTTTTGACATATATTCCATCCATTTAAATGAAATCATATTTTGGTTTAAAATATGCAATTATAATTTCATACCTTATATTTATTTAATTTGATAGCATAAATGGATAATTGTTATGGTATTGATTATGGAACACTTGGTGAGAACCTACTAGGATGTTTAGTTCACACCCTTCCATTTTCATTGGTCATTTTTATACATTCTCAATCCAGTCTGAAGTAAAGGGAATGTTCCACTTGAATGTAGTAGATTTTATTGATTCATTGGACCATTTTGTGGTGATTGTGACCGGTGGATCTATTTTCAACTTTATACTCAAGAAAATTGAGTCATTTTCTATCTAGTGGATGTTGTCATATTGGGATGATGTTTCCTTTTGGATTTTTTTCTTTCTATTGGGTAATGTTTTACCTGTTTTTTTATGGAAACTTCTTATTTTGGAGTGTTGTTAATATTCAACTGTAATCCTTCATCTTCCACTATTTTTTGGAAAATTAATTCCCTCCTTGATCTTGTATGACATCAGGTGCAAGTCTCTAACTTGTGTGGATTATGAGCTCTATTCAATATATGTCAGTGGTATCTTAGGTATAAGTTACTAGGGTATCTAGTCTAGTTCATGAGAAAGTGGCATCATAGGTTCTTGTTTAAAATCTTTCATTTATGTTAGTATACAGTTCAGGATGACATGGTGAGACGTAGGATGTAATTGTGAGAAATTTCCTAGACCACACTCACCATAATAATCCATAAGTCACCATAGGAGTTTATTAAAAGTGTTTTCGAGGAATTTTTTGATTAAATTCAATAAATTTCTCTACCTTTGATCTTATTTTGATGAAAATACAATGTTAAAAGTTTTCTCTATGGAATTGAAATTCATGTATCTATATTTTGATTTATTGTTCTTTCTATCCTTCCAAATGTCTTCAATATTATTTATTGATGTTTTGTAGAATCATGAATCTGAGAGGACTATTGAATAGGACCCAAGAGGATGCTTCTAGAAACCCACCACCAGAATATCCTCCCATGGATAGTTATATTATTTTGATTGTTGTGCATATTGTCTAATCCCTCAGCCAGGCAACTGTAACCGCACCCATTCAAGATTCAGTTGTGGAACCTGAAAGGGATAAATATCAGAATCATGCTCAAGAGTTTCTTTTCCAAAATCCACTTTTGTTGTAAGTAACTAATGATCCTCAAGAGGATAATTATTGGTTGAATGATATATAGAATATTTCTTATTTTTTAGAGATTCCAAATCCAATTAAGGAGAAATGTGCTACCATTAAGCTAGAAGGGCCTACCAAGAGATTGTGTGATTTTTTGGAAATAAAAAGAAGAATTAGAGCTTATAGTGTAATGAAATAAGAGTTATTTTTACTCATAAAAATTTTCTAAAATCTATGGTACTTTATAAGGATATGGATTTTTTCAGCCTCCAGTTGGATGATAATATTGTGAAACAGTATTCAAACATCTTTTTTAATCATGTGATGTTTAACCTAATATTGTATCGAAAGAGAAGATTATGGGTCGATGGTATGAAATATGTCTCTAAATTTATATTTATTCATATGTTTTCTTATTTAATATCACCTGATATGTTGATGCACTGGAAAGGTTTTTGATGGTTGATCATAATCAAGACGGAATATCAGGGTTTATGGTTGTTCCATTTTAACCCAGTTGTTGTTCTATGAGTTTGTTTAAGGTAAATAGAAAATATGGTGTTCCACGTCATGGATTTTTACAATAGGTGTATTTGATACTTCCTTTAGTTCTTTTAACAGGACCTATGACATACATCAAGTGTGGAAATGTTGGTCATGTTAATAGGGTTTTCCTTTAGGCACCCTTGTTCTGTACTTTGTGTGGTTTCTCATGCCAACTATTAATGTTATGCAATAAGTTTTCCACTCCACGTAGTGGAAGAGGCTCATCAGTTCCTAAATGTACTATAGATCAATAATATGATTGGAGATATTAGGTCTTTTAGAAACAGACATCTTGAATGAATCTTCTACAAACAAAGGAAGACACTCGAGAGTAATCCAATATATGTCTAGTTACTGTGAGATGAACCATCACTGAAGATTCATCTTTAGTGACTTCTTTATTTGATACTAGTGCATCTCACTCATTTATATAGACATGTATTTTGATCCAGATAAATAATCCTATGAATGTTTTATCATATTTGATGGATATTACTACATCCCTCAGAATAAAGAGAGATAAGGGTCTCTGTATTCATACTTGTGTCTTATCTTTTTCAGAGATTGAGGTTTCCTAGAATTGTTTTGTTCTTGATATGAAGCCTCTTGATTTCATTAACAGGATGGACTGTATTAATAATAATAATGAAATAATTGAATGTCACATTTTATGGGTCTATTTTACTAAACATGATGGGGTGTCCCTTGTATTTTTGGGATAATGGGGCCCATGATTGAGTAGATCTAGATATAAGATTTGGAGTTGGGAAAGATAATATTGGTTTTTTCTATTGACTAGTAATGAGAATATTTTAGTGATGATCTCCCTCTAGTTTTCATCGAGTTTACTCACATGTTTCCTTCTTATTTATATAATATTCTACCAGTAAGAGAGGTATAGTTTTCTATTTAGTTATTTCTTGGTACTCAACTAGGGTATATTACTTCTTTCCATATGGCACAAGCTGAAGTGAAAGAGTTGAAGACTTATTTGGATGATCTCTTGGGGAAAGGATTTATTCTCTTGAGTGTGTCATCCTTGGTGGATATTGTTCTCTTTTATAAGAATTTTTATTAAAAACATCACCTATGTATTGATTACTGGAAACTCAATCGATTTGTGGTGATTAAAATTTAAATGTTACCAAGGATTAATGATCTTTTTGATTATTTTATAGGAGAGGATCAGTTCTCAAATATTGATCTTTGATCTTCTTATCCTCATTTGATAATAAAGGAGTAAAAAATACATAATACCATCTTCCAAATTAGGTATGGTCCCATTGAGTCACGTTGTATTCCCTTTTACCTGACCAATTCTCCATAAGTCTTTATAGAATTGATGACTAGAATATTCCATGATTATCTTGATATATTCTTGGTGGTGTTTATGGATGACATCATGGTGAACCCTTTTTCTGAGGATGATCTTTTGTGTCATCTTAAAGTAGTTATGGAAGTATTCAAAAATAAATGACTCAATTACAATATAATTAAATGTGATTTCTAGATTTGGGAAGTAAATTTCTTGGGACATGTGGTATCTAAATATGAAATTTCAATTGATCCTAATAAGATGTAAGTTGTTATAACATGGTATAAACCACATAATGTGTTTTAAATTTAGATATTATTGGGTTTATCTGGGTATTATCGCCAGTTTTTGAATGATTTATCATTTTTGGATACTCTAATGACTGATCTCACTAGGAATGGTTTGATGTCTGTTTGGCATGAAAAATTTTAAAGTATTTTTGTTGAGTCAGATTTTTTTTATTGTTATTCCAATGTTTAATATTCTAGAGTCTGGCCAAGGGTATGTGGTTTTTTGTGAAATATCATGATTGGGTTTGGGGTCTATTTTTATATAGGGTTATCACATGGTGACCTATGACTGAAAATAAATTAGGACACATGTAAATAATTATCTAACCCATGACCTCAAACTCATATCGATGATGCATGATATTAGGAGTTAGTAGTGTTACACTTTCAGAGAAATTATTACCATTTATTTTGACCAGAAAATCCTACATTATATATTATCTCAAAAATATTTGAACCTCCAGTTGAGGCATTTCATGGGGTACCTATAAACTTTTAACTTTGACATTTCTTATATCTTTTGGAGGAGGAATGTCATTGAGAAATCATTGAATATGAAACTTTCAACCCATTCTATGAAAGAATCATCATAATAGAGGAACTTGATGACCCTTTTTTCATAGTTTCATTATAGTGTCCAAGAAGGAGTCAAGATAGTTTTATAAAGTGTTATGTTTACCTACACACTTCATGAGATGGTTCTTTAGGATTAAAATGTTGATGAAGAATTTAGTGAAAATAGGAACTCTTTTTATAGTCGGTAACCCATTAGTCAATTTTCATTATATTTTGTGGGAATCCTATGTTTTGGAATCAGTATGTTGTACCTTTATCTAGGATGAAAGGATATACTGGGGGATTTATATAATTCCTAATGGGAGTTGTAACCAGGATCCAAAAAAATATTTTATGATATGCAACGATGAATCTAGTGGTTAGTATTGAGATAATACTTAACTGACATTGTTTCTCATTATTAAACATATCATTTGGTCAAATACGATCATCAAAGACCTTTGGGATTTCTTATATCACTTCTAGTTTTATATTGGATGTGGGATGAGATCACAATGGACACTATTTTTGGGTTTATATGTTCCAATTTGAATAATAATACACTATGGGTTATGATCGACCAGCTGATGAAATCATCTCACTTCATACACATTTATTATATAACCAATATTGAAGAATTTTGACATACCTATTTACATGATATTTCTCATATTGCATGGTGTCCCTTATAGTATAGTATCTGATAGGGATCCATATTTTTCATTTTTATTTTAGAGATGCATCCATGAGGCACTGGGATCTTAGGTATTTTTTTCATGGTATATCATCTACATATGGATGGCTAGATAGATTCATCTATACAAATTCATGAGAATATGTTATGTTCTTATATTCATGATATTAGTGGATATTGTGATTTCTATGTGGTACTAATTGAGTTTTCTAAAAATAATACTTTACAGTATACAATTCATATGGATCCTTTTTTGACCTTATATATTTATCCATCAATATATCAATTGTTTTGGTTGGATATTGGTGAGATTTCATTTTTTTTACAGAGTTTAGTTCAAGATAAAAAAAAGTATTTAGTTATTTCATTAGAGAATGTTAAAGAAAAAGATCCAATACTAATATTATGTTGACTGTCATAGGATAATATTGGTGTTCTTAGGGAGAAAGAAGGTGTTTTTGAGAGTTTCATCCACTTTGGGTCATTGATGGCTTGGAAAACATGGGAACATTCCACCATGTATGGTCATACCTTTTGATGTTTTTCATTAGATAGGGAATGTGGTTTAATTTTTATCACATAAATTTTAGTTGGAATAGATAAATAACATCTTCTCCATTTACTGCATCTTTGGAAGTATATTTCAGACATATCTCAAGTCTTGAGGTGGGAGGATCTTGTTTTTGAGTCAAATTTATCTTTCACTGAGCATCCTATCATGATTTTTGATTTTAAGAAAAACCCTATTCTTGGGAGGATGATATCATTGGTATTTTTGATATGGTAGAATGGTTTGGATTCTTATGATATGTGGGAGAATGTATATTTGATTAAGAGAGTAGTAGCCTCACCCCTTTGATATTGAATCTTCATAAAAGGATTTCTATGGATAGATTGTTTTTATGGTGGGTGTGTAACAACCTGTAATATTCTTTTACAAACACCTTGAAATTTGTTTTGATCTCCTATGGGTCAAGTCTTATTTTAGGGTTATTCTTAGATAATTTGAAAAAAATTGGAGGAATTTTAAACTATTCACAATTGGTTCATAGTTTGAGAAAACTATGCATTTTTTAACAGCTAAATTTGCGGCCTTTAATGTTTCTCTAGAAGGGGCATATTTTTTTCAAAACTGTGTGTCTAGACCCTCCAACTCATGCATCTATAGGTACTGGGAAAATTAATAGTTGGTACCAAATATTTTTCTAACTAATGAGAAACTTTGCACCCTATATAGTATGGGAGAAGGGTTTAGGCGCCCAGTTTTTCCAATCGTGCGGCCCTTCCCAGAAAATCTTTTGTGCAGGTTTTAATTACTATGAAAATTTATTTAGGAATCTTAATGCTCATGTTTAAGACTCATAATCCTAACATTTGACCCAAACTCAAATTCCAGGGTTTTGGAAGCTCTCATGAGGCAATTTTTACTCTTTAAAACTCTTCCCTTGGAAGATCTAAGTGGCATTGATATCATTCAATCTCCTATGGGTAAGTGTATCTCCTTTCATGCGGTTTCTCATTGTCTCTATTTCTATTCTCCATAGTGTTTTATATATCATCATGTATTTGGTGGATCAAACCTGCATTTTATTGTATCTTGATTCTATATTGTGTTCCTAGGTCTTACATGCCTTCCTTCTTCATTGGTGTTCCCTATTGAGGGTGTTGTACATTGTAATCCATTATTTTAAATTGAGGTGGTTCTATAAATATTTACCATCAAATTGAAAACCTATATTTCTTGATTTATTTGGAAATATTTTTCAAGTTATATCAAAACATGAATTTTAGGATTTGATCCTTGGTTTTAAATGGGTATGTAAATTGAGAAAAACACTCAATTTCAATGTAATTGAAATTATGGTTGGGAATTTGTGATAATTGATTGATTAATATGAAAATTGTTTTGTGGAGATTATATTATTCTGATTTAGATTAAATTTTTTAAATGTAGTGATGATTTCAAATGTCATCAAATTATTAAAACCTATTAATTTTCTTTGAAATGGGATAGGAAGATTGAAAAACAAATTTGGGAAATTTATATTTTTATTTGATTTGAAATGGTTCATTTCTAATTTTAATGTTTTATTGACTGATTTATGAAGCAGATGAATGAATAGGATGGTATTAGGTAATTTGGACAAGCATTTTAGGATTTTGATCCCCTAGAAATGGTCTTATGATGGAAACACTAACTAAACCATGATCAGCTTTATTTACCTTAGTGGATTCCCTATTGGGGTGTAGTTTGGTTTCCCATAGTGGCTCCCTAAATAGGGTATTAATTTGAGTGTACAAAGAAATATTTATTTGTGTTGATTTATAAGGAGTTTGAGGATATTATTACTAAGAAACTGATGCACCTTATGTATCTTTTACAAGGTTATTTCTTTACATGATATGAATATACATCTCGTTGATTTATAGAACATCTATATTCATGAAAACTAATTTTCTTAAACATTTTTATACCTAATTTTAATTTAATATTATTTTAATATTATTTTCATGTATCCTTCATCTATTTGAATGAAAAAAAATGGTTTAAAATTTTAAAATGTAATTCAATTCATTTTTATAATTTAAATTGATAGTGTCAATGGTTTATTGTTATGGTATTGATTATGGAAAACTTGGTGAGACCCTACTGGGATTTATATCCCACACACTACCTCTTCCTTTAAGTGATTTTAGAATTTCTCATGTTAGATCTGAGAAAAGGGAAAGATCCACTTAGAGTTAGTGGATGTTCTTGATCCTTTGGACTATGGAATGGTGATTTTTACCAGTGGGGATATTGTCTACTTGTTACACATGTGACTGTAGGAAAAAAATTATGTTTCTCATTTTCATCTTGAGATGATGTTTCTTCTAGGATGTTTATATTTTGGTTAGATACTATTTTACATTTTTTATAGTACTTTATCCTTTTTCATTTTTGAGCATACTTGCTTTTACTATTCTGTCTTTCGCTTTTTATGGTAAATTTATACCCTCCTTGATCTTGTATTATGCTAGCTACTAGTTTCTAACTCATAGAGATTAGGAATTTCATTTAGGATATGTCATAGCCAACCTAGGTATCATCGTTCAAGGGTATTCAGGTTGGTTCAAGAAAAAACATTCATATGTTCAAATTTTAAATTTGAATAAAAATTCCAAAAAAAATAGTACTTAATTTTATCTACAATCAATTTCTCCACAATAATCTCTTATAAAATATATGAAATAATTTTTAATATCAATATTCAAATATTTTATTTTTAAATTAAATCACCTTCAAATTTACCTCATATATATCTCACTTGAAATTTCAATAAAATTCATTCAATGGAGATATCACAATATTTGATTATTGTTTTGACCCGCTAGTCATCCAATTTATCAATTAACCAAATATACATATACTTATATAATTTTAATAAAATTATAACAATTAAATTATAACATTAATCCAACTTATGTATGTTAATATATTATCAAAAATAAAAATCAATAATAATCTAAAAAATTACCGTACAGAAGAAATGATGAAAAAAAATCTTATATTCAAAACACTAAAAAACAACAGTTTAATCCTTCCATGTAAATTAATAAATTTAAGATAAACTTACTAAATTTAAATAACAATATTAATCAATTAATTATATGTAATTAAGCTCATTTTATAACAAGAATACCAAGATAATATAAAACAATAAATGACTAATATAAAAATCAAAATACTCAATGCATCCAAATATTTAAATTTTCACGACCCGTCCTAGTGGGGCCTGTGCCACAACTCCCCAAGCCCGCCTCCAAAAGGCCAGGGTCAGGTGACTAGAACCGATTAGGCATGTCACTAACATGGGAGGCATTTCCTATAAACCTATATACACACACACACATCTCCAATCACACAAATCTAAAAGTAAAAACTACTAAAAAATAGAAATGCATGCATACACTAAAATCCCAACCAACGGAGTACGACAGGAAAGTAAAGTATAGTAATGTAAAATCCTAGGATAAAAATAAAATCCCACCAAAAGAAAGTATGCAAAAAATTCCAACCTATAAAGAAAGGTACTGGGAGTGCAATCCGTAGTTGTAGGAACACACCTCAGCCTGACTGATCTCACTTAGCACTGTCTGGTCCTCGTCCACCTAGAATCCTATCAAAGGATCACTCTTCTGCACAAGACACGACATATGCTGGCAAAGCCCGTGAAAGGGTGAGAATAACAATACCCAGTAGGCCACCCTGAAAACCACAAAGGTACATAACAAAGGAAAATACCACAGAGGAATGATACAGTTAGCTCTACACAGTATATGTTTACAAAACATATAACAAGAATATCCAGATATACTTATACACGATCGACTATCGTGAAACCCACCACTAAGATCAAGCTCGAAGATTCCACTAAGCACGTAACAAGAATAACACACTCCTAGGTCTGAAGATAGAGATATGAAGTAATCATTCCGTGAGAACACACTCCCTAAGTACTTGAGAATATGATGCTCAGATGAGGATCACAACCAATAGACATGGGGTGATTCCAACAACTCAGTCCGAACTAATCCGCTAATCAGAGGATCAGCGCCCGGGTAAAGTAGGCCACATTGATACCAAGAACTCTTCTTAGGGTTCTAGGAATGAATAGAGGATCTGTATCTAAGCCTCACAGAGGGGATTCCAACAAATTTATTCAGGAAGTCTAGCTGAAGGGATCAAACTCATGTATGTAGGAAATGATACCAAAAACCTTCAGGGGAAAGAATAAGGGTATGAACCCTAAGAAATCTAGTCCAAGTCACTAAAGACAAAAGGATCAAGCCATGTAAAATAGGTTACACGGTGTGTAGTATGGTAACACGCCATGTTCCTTGACTCCGGGTACTACCCATGTAAAACGTCTCATGTCTTAAGGCTTGTCATGTAAAAATAATATACACTGCGTGTAGTAGGATTACACACCGTGTCCCAGTGTTCGGGGTTCACTCCATATATGCTGGCCATCTGCTCGTACCCGACCTCAACTCGTGTCACCCTGCTCGTGTACCAGTACACGGGGTGCCCTGTGTATCTAGTCGGGTCTGGCCGGGGGAGGGTATACACGCCGTGTCTTTGGTCGTGTACCCCACCTGTGTTTGTGTACTCCCGGAGTACACACCAAGTGGTCCGCCGACAAACACATTCTGTGTATCCCATACTACACGTCATGTAGTCGAGATTTCTCCAGAACGATGTTCTTCCTCTGTTCGCCTCAGCCGATCTTCTGGATCTTGATTCTGTCGTCTGTTTGCCATGAAACTCAAGACGCTTGTTCGTTTCATCATCCTAACACAAAATACAAGTGTTTTAGACCTTCAATAGGCTTGGAAAACAATCATTGATTCATCCAAAAGAAAATTCCCAAAACCCCATATCTCTCGAACTGCTCCGAATCGTCCATCACCACCGTAGTTTCTCCTCCGTAGCATCATTCTGAGGTTGGGCCCACAATCTTAGATCATCGTGCCAACAAATGAATGTGCAACGGTCGATTTCCTCCAAGAACATCAAGCGCGAGGAAGAAAAAGGAGTCACCATGAAGAATGGGGAATTTAATCGCAAAACAAACAAGTGGGAAGAACCTATATCATTGTTCATGACGATCCGGGTTCGTCTTTGTTAGATCAAAACCAAAATAATCAACAGATTAAATCACAAGGATGAAGATCTTCCCCAAAATCCCCTCAAAATCCCATCCCACAATTACGATTGATCTGCATGCTAATATATTTGTTTATTAGTCCGTGTTCTTCATAGGAATCAAGAACATAAGAGAAATCACAAAGAGATCAAAGCCCTACCTGGATCTACGGCGTTCGTTGGTGAATATCTGGTCATCGTGTTGTCGTCGCCAGTGAAACCCATCAAGAATGTCGTCTCCTCATTGGGGTTTCTTCCAGAGCCTCTAAGGGTTTCTGGGTTATGAGGTCTGTAACCCTAGACCCATGCACAAACATTTATTTAAAAGGATAAAAAGATCTCTTTGTAACAAAATTTAATAAAATATTTTTATTAAATATTTTATTATTGTTACATCCAATAAACCAGATTTCACCACCGACCTATGTAAGCCGATGTTAGGTCTCTACTAGAGTAAACCTGCTACTCTATACACAACGGTGCCCTCGTATTTCCGATCCGAGAACCTGTTCATGAGTTATTCCACTTTTTCTGGAAAACCACATGTGCGCTTTATTTAATTATTTAATTAAATTCAAACATTTGTTCCGGGCTCCCGGGGCCTCAGAACTGTACGCCATCTCAAAACATGGTCTCAAAATAATTACCATATATTATTAAAATAATACATGGAAAAATTTGGGACATTATATCCTCCCCATCTTAGGTCTTTACATCACTGAAAAGCCAAAACAAAGGCTACACAAAAAGATGTTGGTATTGCACACGAATCTGAGCCTCCAGCTCCCATGTGCTCTTCTGGAGATTCCTGAGCTGCCACCGGACACGCACCAAGGGAATAGCTTTCCCACGAAGGATCCTCTCCTGCCGATCCCCGGTCTCCACTGGGTAATCAGCAAAGGTCGCTCCATCATCGATGTCCAGCTCGCCCCAGTCGATAACGTGCGATGGGTTATGTACGTACCTCCGCAGCTGCGACACATAGAAGACGTTGTGTACCCGTTCCATTTGAGGAGGTAGAGCCAAGAGGTACGCCACCTCTCCAACTCTACTTAGAATCTGAAAAGGGCCGATTAACCTCAGAGATAGCTTTCCACCTCGGCCAATTCTCCACAATCCCTATCGAGGTGAGACCTGAAGGAACACATGGTCCCCCTCCTCAAACTCCAAGGGCCTCCGTCTCTTATCGTCATAAGACTTTTGCTGACTCTGTGCAGTCTTTATTCGCTCCTAGATGACCTGCACCTTCTCTGTAGTAGCTCGCACTATCTCTGGGCCCATGAGTGTTGACTCTCCTGGGTCAGTCCAACAAAGTGGTGACCTGCAAGGTCGCCCGTACAAAGCCTAGAATGGTTCCATACCAATAGTGGAATGATAACTATTGTTATAAGAAAATTCCACCAGTGGTAAGTGATCCGCCCAGCTCTGACCGAAGTCAAGTATGCAATCTCATAGCATATCCTCCAGAACTTGGATGGTCTGCTCCATCTGACCATCAGTCTGAGGATGAAATGTTGTGCTCAAGTGTAACTGAGTCACAAAAGATTCCAGCAATCCCTTCCACAACCGAGATGTTAAATGAGCATCACGATCTGAGATGATCGTGGATGTCAATCCATGACGTTGAACTATATCCTGCACGTAGAGCCATCCCAAGATCTCTACTGAACTTTGCTCCCTTATGGCTAGGAAGTGGTCCGATTTGGTGAGTCGTTCAACGGTCACCCAGATGGCATCGTGTCCCCTAGACGTGCATGGTAAACCCATCATGAAGTCCATGGATATCCCATCCCACTTCCATTCTGGCACCTCAAGGGGCTGAGTCAAACCTACTGGAACCTAGTGCTCATCCTTTACTTGTTGACAAGTAAGGAACCGAGAAACAAACTCTTCCTCACTCTTATTCATTCTTGGCCACCAGAACTGATGTCGGAGGTCCTGGTACATCTTTTCCACGCCTGGATGCACTGCCAAAGGGGATGTATGGAACTCTCTTAGAACCTCCTTCTGAAACGTCACTAGTACTACTATGAACCCTTTTAAAAGAACAATGTGCTCCCCACCTTTTGAATATCCTTCAGCAGCATCGCCTGCGGATATCTGAGCACGTAAAGTCTCACAGCTTGCATCCTCGAGTTGTTCTTCCCTAACTCGCTGTAAGAGTGGAGGGGTGACAACCATCAACTGAAGGTAAGCTCCCTCATCTATATCTACGAAGGATAACTGTAAAGAGGCCAATTGCCTCGTCTCCTCATCCAGCAATAGCGAACTGGATTTCCTACTAAGAGAATCCTCCACAACGTTCCCCTTCCCAGGAGTATAAAAAATCTTGAAGTTGTAATCCTGGAGGAACTCAAGCCACCGCCTATGTCTCAAATTCAGATCCTTATGAGAAAAGATATATATGAGACTCTTGTGATCAGAGTAGATGATAAACCGCTCACCCATCAAGTAGTGTCGCCACATCTTCAATGTGAAGACTACCGGTGCCAACTCAAGATCATGGGTTGCATAGTTCTGCTCATGTGGCCTCAACTGACATGAGCCATTGGCAATCACTGCTTGCCTCTGCATTCGGACACAACCAATCCCATTTCCTGATGTGTCGTAGAACACTACGTACTCGACACCCTCTTATGGTAGTCTCAAGATCGGGGCACTCATCAGACTCTGTCTCAACTACTGAAAATCCTACTGGCATCTCTCAGTCCACACGAAAGGCTACCCATTTCGGGTCAAAGATTTCATGGGTGCTGAAATCCTGGAGAAATCAGGAATGAATCTCCGATAGTAGCCTAACAACCCAAGGAAACTCCGTACCTCCATCACGCTCTGGGGTGGATCCCTTGCTAGCACTGCCTCTACCTTGGATGGGTCAACTACTACACCATCTGCTGAGATAACGTGTCCCGGAAAGTGGACCTCCTGTATCCAGAATTAACACTTCGAGAGTTTCCCATAAAACTGGTTCTCTCGGAGTGTGTCCAGAACCATCCTTAGTTTCCTCACGTGATCCCCCTCGGACACAGAGTATACAAGGATATCATCAATGAAGACCACCATGAACCAATCTAGATAGGGATTAAAGATCTGGTTCATGAGTCCCATAAAAACTACCGGGGCGTTTTTCACGCTGAAGGTAATCACCAAGTACTCATAGCGATCATAGCGACATCTGAAAGTCGTCTTCGGTATATCCTAATCCTGTACTCGCAACTAGTGATAGCCTGATCGTAGATCAACTTTCGAGAACCATTGTGCCCATCTTAACTGGTCTAAGAGGTCATCGATCCTCGGTAGTGGATACTGGTTCTTCACGGTCACCTGATTCAAGCGCCGATAATCCACACACTGCCTCAAGCTCCCATCTACCTTCTTGGAAAACAACACTGGGGCTACCCAAGGTGAAATACTGGGTCTCACGAAGCCCTTCCTCTACAAGTCTTCCAGCTGCACTCTCAGCTCAGGAAGCTCTGTAGGAGCCATCCGATATGCTGATGCTGATATCGGTGTCATACCAGGTTGCAACTCAATGAAGAAATCTATCTCTTGATTGGGAGGTAGTCCAGGGACATCCTCCGGAAAGACGTCCTCGTACTCAGCCACTACTGCTGGAAACTAGAAACTCATAACATATGATGCGCCAAGGGCTAGGCTAGCCAACTGGTGTGAAATCAGCTATACCTTCCTACGCATGAGTCCATCCTGCACTGCCTGGGTCTCCTTTTCACCGAAAAAGGATAACCTCATTCCATCACTGCGGACACACCACACCCTTCGCCTAAAGCATTCAATCTGGGCATGAACTGTGGATATCCAATCCGTACCAAGAATGACATCGTAAGGCCTAGACGCTACCACCAAGAGGTTCTGACCGAAACTCTCATCTCCAAGGGTCAGGCCACACTTTCTTCAAAGGTGTGTGATCTCTGAACCTTCTTCAGTCGGTGTTTCTATGCGTAAGGGTTGAGTCAACAACTCAACTAGAATCTCAAGGTCTCGAACAAGATAAGAAGCCAGAAAATCATGACTAGAACCTGTGTCTATCAGTACGGTAGCCAAAGTAGAAAAGACACAGATTGTACCTCTAATCATTCCAGGAGTACCTGGTTCATAAGCCTCTGCTGCCTACAGTTGTCCCTACCTCTGTCCACCAGCTCCCTGAACCATGGGTGGACCTCCTGGGGGTGGTGGTGGTAAAGGTTCAAAATGCCGACCACCTCGAACTGCTCTCCCAGCTCCTCTATAGCGTCTACCACCCTGCGGATCTATCTGCTCCACACGTTGCCTCTACCTCGGTGGTCCATCCACTACTCCCATGTCAGTAGTATGGAGGGTCGGACAATCTCGAGCGAGATTTCCCCTGCCATCACATGAGTAGAATCCCCTCTCTCGAGGCTAGCTGGATGCACCCTACGAACCCTGTATGGAAGATCCCCTATCCTGGGATATCCTCTAGAAACGTCTCCCACGCCTGGGTCCCTGACATCATCTCCCTTCTGCCGAGGTCTCTGCTCCAGCTCGCTCACCACGGACATCTGATGGATGTCTCTACTCCGCCAAAAAGCCCTCGACCACCAAGGCCCGCTCGAGCACCCCCAGCATAAGTAGGAATTCTCATAGGGATAATTCTAGCTCAGATGTCTCTGTGTAATCCCCATTAAAAAGTCTGAGCTCTAAAGTACTGATCTCTAACCATATCCATCGAGTATCGTGAGAGGTCGGTGAACCTCGATGAATAGTCAGCCACCAACATGGTTCCCTGCTGGAGCAAAGAAGCTCCTATATACGTATTTCTCTCAGGGTAACTGGTGAAAACTCCTCTCTGAAGAGATGCTCAAACTCTAACCATGAAAGTGTCGCCTCGTTGTGAGTCTAGATAACCAAACTCCACCATCGCCCTGCCGAGCCCTGTAGAAGGCTCACTACTAGGATCACCATCTGGTTTATTGGTGTCCTGACTAAATGGAAGACTTTGGTCACTACCTCAATCCAGTCTTCGGCTTCCTGAGGGTTAGGCTCGCCTCGAATCCTAAGGGGTATCTATATTTGAAACTCGTGGAGTGCACTTAGCCTGTGCTTCACCTCTACTGGCACAGCAGGCACTAAACACTGCTCTAGAGGTGGTGGAACTACTGGCACACCGCCTGAAGGAAAAACTAGGGGATCTGGTCCCTATATCGAAGCTTCATCACTGAGGGGGTCGTCTTCGTGATCGAGCTGCTTGATCCTAGAAGGTGCACGTCGTGGAGGCATCCTGTAATGAAACAAGATGTATCACAATCGGTGAGTATATTTGGAGAGCTTACTCAAGAAGGACATGGAAACCACAACCCATTTCTTATTGATTCATGTACCGTTCTTTTCCCCTGCAACTAGTGTTCTCATGTTCTGAGTCAAAAAGCAAGTTATCAGAGTCCTGGTGTATGGATACATCAGCCTCCCGCACCAACACTGGGGTCCCTGTCCTAAAATCCGAACTCGAAACACTTAACACTGTTTCCCCAAACCAACTCACAGACTCTCGGTCCTAAGGTAGAACCGACCACCTCTGATACCACTCTGTCACGACTCGCTTCAGTGGGGACCATGCCGCAACTCCCCAAGCCCGCCTCCAATAGGCCAGGGGCTGGTGACTATAACCGAGTAGGCATGTCACTAACATGGGAGGTATTGCCTATAAACCTGTTCACACACACACATATCTTCAATCCCACAAAGCTGAAAAGTAAAAACTGTTGACCTCACCTGTTTTGATAATCCCAATTATGATTTCACATACTTTGATAGTCCCAATTAATGTTTATATATATTCTAATTTTCTCAATCTATGACATTATATCTGAAAATAATAATAAAATAATCCTTTAAATATGTTAATCAATGTTTATCTTTGTTTATATAAGTTTTAAAGTAATTCTAATCCAATCAGATATGTTCTGCATAAAACATATAAGTGTTAGTCACCATCTGCATATAGCTACTGATACATAGCTACTAGTACTTAGTCTACCGATAGACTTAGTCTACCGATAGACAGAGTCACCGATAAGCTAAGGTCACCGATATGCAGAGCTACCGATATGTACAAGTCCACCGGTAAACATAGAACAAGGTCACTGATACAGATAATTACCAATAGAACAAGTCTTCCGATAGTACAGAATGGAGCTACCGATATGCATAAGTCTGCCGATACACTTAATCACTGGAACAAATCAAGCTACCGATAGAGACATTCACTGATACATAGAGCTACCGATGGACCAGAGCTACCGATAGACCAAGATCTACCAATATACATAGTCACTAATACAAAATGAAGCTACCGATACAAAGCAGAGCTACTAATAGATCAAGAGATACCGATAGAATGAAGTCACCGGTATATAAAGTTACTGATACCAAAAGTTATTGATACATAGAGTAAGAGCTACCGATATCAGGAGCTACCGATACAAGTTCAAAGAACTTCTGATGGAAGGTCACTGCTACACAAAGTCCATCGTACACATCTACTAACAGAAGGCTACTAATGATTTACCAACCAGTCAAACTCTATACTCTCAATATTATTTATTTATTAAGCTAACTGTTACATTTGATGTTTTTAATGCAGTTAATGTTATTTAATGATATATGTAGCCATGTCAGGGAACCATACCTAGAACCCATGCAAAAGGTAATCATTCTTTTTGTCCGGAGCTGAAATCTATAAAAGGGAAGATAAAGAACTAGCTGAAAGCACGAATATAGAAAGATCATAGTAAAGGAATTAAGAAGGCACACGAAGGGTGAATAAGACTAGGCTTCAACATCATTGAAACGTGGTGCATTCACAAAAGTCTACATCCATACTCCAAGAACACTGGACATACACGAAGCAATTCATTTCTAGAGGAGAACACAAGCTACATCTTGAGTGAAGAACTGCGACAAATAATTCATGCACTCATGCTGATAAGCTGAACCTGGAACCAAGGAAGAAAACGACACTCTGTTTTTCAGACAAAAACTAGATAAGGACTCATAAGCTTTTCTGACCAATCAAATGAGTCCAGAGTTGCACTGCCAATCACTAAAGCTTTTCTAAACTCATTCATAATTACTCTAGTGATTCTTTCATTTACATTTCGAGCAGTGTGTGTACCCTATTTATTTGACACACACACTGTCTCCTGAGCTAAGATAGAGGATTATTAAATCCTCATTCAAACTCTATAACTCCTTGTATCCCATTGTGGATAGTGGTAGAGGTCGAGTAAGACATGGACAGCTGTGAGCTATTGTTTGTTTTCCCACGTAGAATTGCGGTAGAGGTCTTTGAACCTGGACAGTTTCTAAACTGTTGTTTACCCCGATACAGGGTGTGGATCAATTTATATAAATTTTTTGAGAGGACTAAGTCTCGTCTTGAGACTGAACCTCTTGGTTACATCTACTGTGCATTTTGTTTTAAGTCATAAGTATACTATATATTTCATATTCCACTTCTAACTAATTTGAAATATAATTTGTTTTAAAGTTACTTTGATAGTTAAATTAGCAAGTGTTTATACTTATTGTAAACCAGTAAGTTAGTTTCAAAAGTCAATTTAATCTTCATATTAAATTAACTAAGTCCTAATCAATCTATGAGAAACTAATTTAAAATTTACACTCTGTATAAATTCAATACAGTTTAACTTTTTTTTTAAATAGGGGGGTTTTAAGAGAAATATTTTTAACAGAAATTTTAATTGGAACTCAATTCACCCCCCTCTTGAGTGTCCACTCCGACCAACATTTGGTATCAGAGGTTGTTTCTATTAATACAAGTTTTCAAAACATTATGTTTATCAACTATGATTTTAGTTTCATCTTTAAAGATCTTAAATTTATTTTAGTTCTAAATTTTATCTCTTTAATATATCTTCTAAAATCTAGTTATGAACAATAGACTAGAAGGTGTTGCTACTAACAGGACACCTTTATTTAATGGTACAAACTATGCCCAGAGGAAACTTAAGATGAAAATTCACTTAGAGGGTATGGGTTTTGATATCTAGACTGCTATAGAGTCTCAATATAAAATTACAGAATTTGAAAGAACAACTTGGGATGAACCTACAAAGACTGCTTACATTAATAATTGTAAAGCTATGAATGCCCCGTATTTTTATTTAGGAGATGAATAGTTTAATAGAATTTCTTCTTGTAAAACTGATTATGAAATATGGGACACTTTGGATATTTCCCATGAAGTAACAACCAATGTTAAAGAAATGATATTGAATACATATACTATTAGATATGATAATTTTAAGATGAGACCTGATGAACCCATTTCTGACATGTATCTGAGGTTCAATGAGATTGTCAATACTATGAGCTCTCTTGGAAAGGTTGTTCCAGCAAAGGAAGAAATTATGGGGATATTAAGATTTCTACCAGAAAGATGGAGAGGCACTTCTGTCTCAATTAGAGAATCATGTGACATAAGCAAACTACCAGTCAAGGAGCTCATTGGTAATCTTATGATGTATGAGGAAAAAATCAAGGTGAATAAAGAGGAACATGATGAGACTAAAAAGAAGTCTTTAGATTTTAAATCTACTACTTTGAAAAACAAGGACAAAGAAAAAGTTCAAATACAAACTGAAAGTTCAACCAGTAAAGATTCGGATTTAGAAAGTGATGAGAAAATTGCTCAAATAGCCAGGAGATTTAAGAAGTTCTATAGGAAGAATGAATTATTCAGAAAATCAAACTAAAAAAGTAATTATGACAATAGAGTTAAGTGGAAAAAGGATTGTAAGAAATATGATAAGGAAGATGGTATAGTCTGCTATGAATGCAAGAGGAAGGGACACATCAAGGATGACTGTCCAAAATTAAAATTCAAAAGAAATATGATTATAAGGACAAGAAGTACAAGAAAGCTATGAAAGATACCTGGAGTGTTTCGGAAGAAAGCACAAGTGAATCTGAATTTTGTGATTCTGAAAAGAATCGTGCCAATATGTGCTTCATGACCAACACATCTGAGGTAACCTTAGATACTCCTGTTTTAAATTCCTATTATTTTGGAGATGATGCAGAATCTGATTCTGATTCTGAAGATATGTCTAAGGTTGAACTGTTTGAATATTCTAACATGCTGGAAGAAACATGTAATGAACTTAAGGACAAATATAAGTCATTAAAGAAATAGAATTCTCTCACTTCCAATGTTAAATCTGCCTTTGATATAGAAAAGGAAAATAATGCTCAACTGTTAAAAGAAAATACTGAACATAAAATGTCTAATGAGAAACTTATAAAGGACTTAGAAAAGTTCACAAATGGAAAAGACACTCTTACTCAAATTTTAGGTAAGAAAGTTGCACCAAAGTACACTACTGGTTTGGGATACCAACCTGGACAGAGACAGTTTACCAAAAATCAATTTATTCCTAAATCTGGACAAAATTCTTCTTATTCTAGTTCTGGAAATTATATGCTTCAACTAGTTATTCATATGGTTATAGATCAAATAAATTCTCTCTTTCAAAATATATTGATTCTATAAATTATATGAGACCCATAAGAAAAATCTTGGTACCTAAAGCTTTGATTTCTAACCTTTCTGGACCCAAGAAGATCTGGGTACCAAAATCATTTCCCATCTAAACATGTTTTTTAGGAGACCTTCTTGAATAGTTCTCACAAGAAGATATGGTACTTGGACAGTGGATGTTCAAGGAACATGTCTGGAGATTACTCATGCATTAAAATCTTAATAAAGGTTGATGGAGGCTATGTCACCTTTGGTGATAACTCTAAAGTAAAAATCATCGTCCTAGGCCAGATTGGTAACATAGATTCAGTTTTAAAGTTTTATTTTTTTATGGACTTAAATACAATCTCTTAAGTATTTCTCAGTTATGTGATGATGGCTTTAATGTTAAGTTTGAAAATGATTCTTGTAATGTTTTTAATTCTATGAATGTTTTAGTATTTTCTACTTTGAAAATGAAAATGTTTATGTTGTTGATCTGAATTCTTTAGCTAAGAAAAATGTTACTTATTTAAATTCTATTCATAAAGAGTCTTGGATTTGGCATAGAAGATTAGGACACTGCAACATCCATTCACTTAGAAAATTGACCAGGAAGAACTTAGTTAGATACCTACCCAAACATGAAATCCCAAATGACAAAGTTTTTAATCCCTGTTAAAAGGGAAAGCAACATAAAGTTTCTTTTAAATTAAAGAAAGAAGTTTAAACTTCTCAACCTCTCGAGTTGGTTCACATGGACTTGTTTGGACCTTCTAGATTTTCTAGTTTAAATGGGAAGCACTATGTCTATGTCCTAGTGGATGACTTTTCTAGATATACTTGGGTATACTTCATGGCTCAAAAAAGTGAAGCTTGTTATTACTTTATTAAATACTCCAAGTCTGTAGAAAACCATAGTGGAATTAAGATTAAGACCCTAAGAAGTGATCATGGTCGTGAGTTTGAAAATCAATATTTCAAATCTTATTGCTCACACAATGGCTATAGTCATAAAATTTCTACCCCTAGGACACCTCAGCAGAATGGTGTAGTAGAAAGAAGAAACAGAACCCTTCAAGAAATTGCAAGAACCATGCTTAATGAGTATGATTTGCCTATTTATTTTTGGGGTGAGGCTATGAATATAGATTGTTATATTATTAATAAAGTCTTGATTAGACCCATTCTAAAGAAGACTCCATATGAACTATGGAATAATAGAAAACCCAAAGTTATCTACTTTAGAGTCTTTGGCTGCAAGGTTTTTATTCTCAATAAAAAGGATAATCTTGAAAAGTTTTCTTCTAAAAGTGAAGAGGGAAGTTTTCTAGGTTATTCTTTAACTAGAAAAGCCTATAGAGTCTTTAAAAAAAGAACAAAATGTGTTAAAGAATCGCTTCACATCAAGTTTGATGAAACTTATCCACATGAACATAAAACCTCTCTTGAAAATCTTGAATAAGATTTGACAGTTCTGGACCTTAATGATAAAACTAAAGAACCTGCTGTAAAAACATCCAGTTTTGGGCGTACTCTAGAATCTGCTTCTATAGAACCCGAACTTAGAGATAAACCAGAAATTTCTAGTCCTACCTTTACTAGATCAACTAGGATTCTAAAGAATCATCCTTTGGATGTTGTTTTTGGTAATCTTGATAGAGGGACATAGACTAGAGCTTCTCTAAGAAACCAGGTTGAACATCAAGCCTTTCTTTCACAGCTAGAACCTAAAAATGTCAATGATGCAATCAATGATAAATTTTGGGTAATGGCTATGCAAGAAGAGTTAAATCAATTTAGAAGAAACAAAGTCTAGGAATTAGTTGACAGACCCAAGGACACCTTGACAATAGGCACTAAATGGGTTTTTTGAAACGAAGTTGATGAATCTGGAAATATACTTAGAAACAAAGCTAGGCTAGTTGCACAAGGATATAGTCAAGAGGAAGGTATAAACTATGAGGAAACCTTTGCACCTGTAGCAAGATTAGAAGGCATTAGGATCTTACTTGCCTATGTTGCTCATCTAAATTTCAAGTTATATCAAATGGATGTCAAAAGTGCTTTTCTAAATGGTTTTATAATTGAAGATGTTTTTGTTTAACAATCACCTGGATTTACTAATCCTCATTTTCCAAATCGAGTTTTTAAACTTTTTAAAGTTTTATATGGTTTAAAACAAGCTCCAAGAGCTTGGTATGATAGACTTAGTAATTTTTTTATTTCAAAATGTTTTACTAAAGTGATTTCTGATCCAACTCTTTTTATTAAAAAAATTTCTAAAGATGTTTTGATAGTACAAATATATGTTGATGATATTATTTTTGGATCTTCTAAACACTCCTTATGTACTGATTTTTTAAAGAATATGCAAAATGAATTTGAAATGATTTTAATGGGAGAACTCAAATATTTTCTTGGATTTAAAGTTTTTCAAAATGAAAATGGTATTATCTTGAATCAAAGTAAATATACAGAGGATATTTTAAAACGTTTTGGTTTGGATAGTATTAAGAAAAGTGATACTCCCATGAGTACAGTCTGTAAATTGGATGCAGATGAAGCTAGGAAACCAGTGGATCAAACCAATTACAGAGGAATGATTAGAAGTTTACTTTACCTTACTTCTAGTCGACCAGATATTATGTTTAGTGTGTGTATGTGTGAAATATTTAAAGCTAATCCAAAATAATCTCATTTACTTGTTGTTAAAAGAATTTTTTAAGTATCTTAAACACACTGTAAACATAGGTTTTTTTTTACCCAAAAGGACAATCCTTTGAGTTAATGAGTTATTCAGATGCTGACTTTGCTGGTTGCAATTTGGATAGATAAAGCACATCTGGAACATGTCATTTATTGGGAAAATCCTTAGTATCTTGGTGTAGTAAGAAGAAAAATTATATAGCTTTGTCCACTGTCGAGGCAGAGTATATAGTTTCTGGTAGTTGTTGTGCACAAATTCTGTGGATGAAACACACTCTTTTGGACTATGGATATGATTTTAATCATGTTTCTATAAACTGTGATAACACTAGTGCAATAAAATTTTCAAAGAACCCTGTATCTCACTCTAGGACCAAACACATTGATGTACGACACCATTTCTTGAGAGATCATTACCAAAAGGGTGATATTACTCTTGAATTTATAGGTACTGAACATCAATTAGCTGACATTTTCACTAAACCTTTAAGTTCGGATAGGTTAAGTTACATTAGGCATGAGTTAGGAATGATTAACCTTGATCGGTAGGTACCTCACCGATATGAATACCTCACCGATGTGAATACCTCACCGATGTGAATACCTCACCGATGTGAATACCTCACCGATGTGAATACCTCACCGATGTGAATACCTCACCAATGTAACCTCACCGATGTAACCTCACTGATGTAACCTCACCGATGTAACCTCACCAATGTAACCTCACTGATAGACCTCACTGATAAGAATTCTCACTGATAAACCCTATCGATGAGTGCACTATTTTAAACTTTTGTCTACCTCCATAATCTGAATCGTTTTTACTTTATTTCATTTTATTTATTTTATGATTCCTAAATGATAAAAACAAAGTCCTAGTTACTTCTCAATACATCAAGCCTCAAACCCTTTACCCTCAAACCTTAGCTCCCAAATATCTTGAAAACCCTAAATCCCTCAATCCAGAGATGGAAAAAACCAAAATTCCTACCATCAGAGATGACACTGATGATTTGAATGCAAAGAAGAAGAAGTCTAAGCCAGAAGCAAGTGGTAGTGTTGGTAGAACTAGGTCGGGTTGGAGACCAGTGAACCCCCATTTGCAAAATAGATTTATTGTGATTGAAAAAGAGTTGTGCGTGGAATGGTTGTTTCCTAGAAAATCGTTAGTGCTTGAAGTGATAGAAGATCAAAAGTGGGTAGATGGATTTTCGAACAAAAATGGCCCCTACTATCCAAAGCTAGTGAAACAATTTTATGAGTTTGTAAGAATGGAGAAGTTAGAATATGAGTACCAAGTGATTTCTTTTGTGAATGGAAATGAGATATCTTTTTCATCTGTTGAGTGGGATGAATGCCTAAAGGTACCACATGAATGTGTACCTGGATATGTCTCGAAATCTATACCACCTACAAGTGATATATTCGATTATGAGACTGCCTTGGAGGAGCTCACCGGTGATGGAAATCAAATACAAGTAGTGGCTGCTGAAATGGATTGAGAGAACAGATTGTTCTTTAAATTTGTTCAGCATGTCTTAATACCAAGGAGAGGGGAATTTTTGAATTTGAGATATCATGATATCTATCTCCTGCATCTCTTGAGACACTGTGTAAAAGTGAATCTGTGCAGATTGCTGATGATCCAAATGGAAGACATAACAAGGCCAAAATCAAAGACAAATGCCCTATTCTTTTCCAAGCTGATCTCAGTGATGATCAAAGTGAAAGGGGTAGTTGAGTCTCAAGATAAGACAGTGGTAGTAAGGAATAATTTTTGTATCACAACCACAGTTTGAAAATACATGAAGATAAATTGGAACCCATGGAGAGGAGAGTGGGTCAATGATGACAAGAAGGTATATGATAAATTCAATCTTGTGGATCATCCTTCAAGACCTAAGGATTTGAGGGATCCAGATCTAGAACCTAATGAAGAATAATCTAAGTACAATGATGAGACTAAAGAAGAAGAGACTTATATGGGTGATGGAAGAGATTCGGACTTGCCTCCAAGTCCAGTTGCTGAAATTGTATCTTCTAGAAAGGAAACTCTATTAGACAAAGAGACACATGCTGATAAGGAAGACCAGCCAGCGCCTGAGCATGGAGAAGAAAAGGAGAATGTATCTGAAGCCTCTGATTCTGTCTTCTTAAGTCTAATTCCATTAATTGGAAACTCAGTTGTGCCTACTAAGGATGTAATAGGAGAAATGGAAGAAGTTGTGCCTAATCCAGAGGACCCTCCTGCTGTTGCAGAGAAAGAATTGTTTGTAGAATATTATTCTGAGGAAGAAAGACCTATTGAGAATGTTTTTGATGTACATGGGAATGCACCCATTGAGGGGGAGCATCAAACCATGTTTGGAAGTGCGTTAATGGTTGTTGATATTGAGGACTGGGCACAGGACCTAGGTTTTGTGGTTTTTGGATTGGACTATCCTGATTTTGATAATGAGGCATCCCTCAATAGACTAAAGATCATTTATGATGTTGAGACTGAGTTGTTACCTGAAGATGTGGTCAGAATGCATGACCTGGATAATTTGTAGAAAAATCTTAAGGTCAGTTTTGTGGAAGAGACAAGGAATATGGAAGTTTCACTTGTGTCATCAATTCAATCGATTATGAATGACTTTGTGGCCAGCATAGCAATTGAAAGAGCACCTATTGTAATTTCTCTTGCTGATATGATCATGAGGGATGACCTTTAATCCTTAAAGGATGAGCTGAAAGATTCATTTAGTGCTTCTGTTGCTGAGTTGAAGCATTTCTTTGTTTAAGAGATGAGCAATTTGGAAAAATATTTTGAACTCTCTCTCGGTTGTAATATGTCAACCATTGTGGAAGAAATAATGGAAGAAGTTACATAATTCCAGACTCAATTGTCTAGACTGGAAACGGATGTTGAATCTCCAAAGAAATCGGTTATCTCTTTAGAATCTTACATGAGTTCAAAATCTCAAGCAGACAAGGACTTAGCCTATGTCAAGAGTGTTGTGAGCCAGATGGTATCTGTCTTTGAAGGTTTTAAAACCTCTATGAAAGAACATTTCAGCACCCAGGATTCCCAAGTGAAAAACCTTATTAGTGTTTTGACCAAAAACTTCAAGGAAATAGTAACCTTTTCTATTGGTTCTGTTGCTTCTAGACCCTCAGTGGATTTGAATCATATTCGAGCTGTGATGAAGGAGGATCTTGGTTCAACTTCAACCAGTGGCCATTTGGACTCATTCGACCTGAGAAAAGTTGTGATTTCTACTAGAGATTCAGCACGATAAATAATGAAGATAGTCCAAGACTATATGAGAGAAGCTTCTGACTCTCAGAAATAAGTTGAAGACAAGGTAGGCTCCTATTTACAAAAGGTTTACACCAAACATCAACTGAACAATCATGTTAAACTTCTGTTGGAAAACCTGAAGTTACCTCCTGTCAATCAACCCTTCAGATATCAAGTAGGAAAACTAAGGGAATTGACTCCAGCCATGGACAAATTCATGGAGAACAAGGATGATTTAATATCTGCTATGGAGAGAGAAGGAGGAATAATTATGGATTTAAGAAATATTTTGTTGCCTTTCCTGCATGTCGATACCAGACCATTGATTGTACCTCCAGCCTTACTTTCCTATTCCTCTACTAATTCTCATGTTCAGATAACTCCATCCCAATCCATTCTAAGCCTTACACCTATGATCACTCAAAGAACTCCTCAGTACAGGCGAGGTGCAGTTTCTGTGGCTCAGCCCCCTTTGATCATTTCTGTAATTCCTAAGCCTTCACCTATATCCACATAGTCTGAATCCTCTTCTGATCCAAAGGGAAAATCTCACATTGAGGATGTGGATTGAATAGGTGGATAAGATGTTTGATAGGAATCCATTGTATTTTTTTATGTCTATGTACCTTTTTGCAACATATAATACAATTGGATTTCTTTTCTTTATCATTTTGTTCCTCTTCTCTTTATTGTTTCCCAATTTTTGATTATCACAAAGGGGGAGAAATATTATCAAAGTATCAAAGATAGAGAAATATTCTCAAAGGGGGAGCCATATTATCTAAGGAAGAGCTACTATGTTTTTCCCCTCTGATATCATTGCATTTAATTCTACCTCTGAAACATTATGTTCTATAACATACTGTTTTCTCTGATATAATTTCATTTAATGATATATCCTCTGATACAACTACTCATTATTTTAAAACTATAATATCTTAAGTTGTGATTATAAAAAAGGGGGAGATTATTGACCTCTCCTGTTTTGATAATCCCAATTATGCTTTCACATACTTTGATAATCCCAATTAATGTTTATCTATATTCTAATTCACTCAATCAATGACATTCTATCTGATAATAATATTAAAATAATCCTTGAAATATGTTAATCAATGTTTATCTTTGTTTATCTAAGTTTTGAAGTAATTATAATCCATTAGGATATGTTTTACATAAAACAGATAAGTGTTAGTCACTGATCTGGCATATAGCTACTGATATAGAGCTACCGGTACTTAGCCTACCAATAGACTTAGTCTATCGATAGACAGAGTCACTGATAATCTAAGGTCACCGATACGCAGATCTACCGATATGTACAAGTCCACCGGTAAGAATAGAACAGGTTCACCGATATATATAGTAACCAATAGAACAAGTCTTCCGATAGTACAGAATGGAGCTACCGATATGCATAAGTCTACCGATACACATAATCACTGGAACTAAGCAAGCTACCGATACAGAAATTCACTGATACATAGAGCTACCGATAAACCAGAACTACCGATAGACCAAGAGCTACCGATATACAGAGTCACCGATACAGAATGAAGTTATTGATACAAAGAAGAGCTACCGATAGATCAAGAGATACCGATAAAATGAAGTCACGGGTATATAAAGCTACTGATACCAAAAGTTACCGATACATAGAGTAAGAGCTACCGATATCAGGAGCTACCGATACAAGTTTAATGAACTACCGATGGAAGTTCACTACTACACAAAGTCCACCGTACACATCTACCAATAGAAGTCTACTAATGATTGACCAACCAGTCAAACTATATACTCTTAATATTATTTATTTATTAAGCTAACGGTTATATTTTATGTTTTTAATGCAGTTAATGTTATTTAATGATATATGTTTCCATGTCAGGGAACTGTACCTAGTACCCATGCAAAAGGTAATCATTCTTTTTGGCCAGAGATAAAAACTATAAAATAGAAGATAAAGACCTAGCTAAAAGCGCGAATACAGAAAGATCATATTAAAGTAACTAAGAAGGCACATGAAGGGTGAAAAATAAAAGGGTTCAACATCATTGAAACGTGGTGCATTCACACAAGACTACATCCATACTCCATGAACACTGAACATACACAAAGAAATTATTTTCTATAGGAGAACACAAGCTGCATCTTGATTGAAGAACTACAAAAAACACTTTATGCACTCAGGCTGATAAGCTGAACCTGGAACCAAGGAAGAAAATGACACTCTGTTTTTCAGACAAAAACCAGAGGACTTAGAAGATTTTCTGACCAATCAAACGAGTCCATAGCTACACTGCCAATCACTAAAGCTTTTCTAAACTCATTCATACTTACTCTAGTGATTCTTCCATTTATATTTTGATCAGTGTGTGTACCTTGTTTATTTTACACACACACTATCTCCTAAGCTAAGCTGGAGGATTCTTAAATCCCCATTCAAACTCTATAACTCCTTGTATCCCACTGTGGATAGTGGTAGATGTCGAGTAAGACCTGGACAGTTGTGAGCTGTTGTTTGTTTTCCCACGTAGAACTGTGGTAGAGGTCTTTGAACCTGGAAAGTTTCTGAACTGTTGTTTACCCCGATCCAGGGTGTGGATCAATTTATATAAATTGTTTGAGAGGACTAAATCTCGGCTTGAGACTGAACCTCTTGGTTACATCTGTTGTGCATTTTGGTTTAGGTCATAAGTATATTATATATTTCATATTCCGCTACTAACTACTTTGAAATATAATTTGTTTTAAAGTAACTTTGATAGTCAAATTAGCTTGTTTTTATACTTATTGTAAACCAGTAAGTTAGTTTCAAAAGTCAATTTAATCTTCAGATTAAATTAACTGAGACCTAATCAATCTTTGAGAAACTAATTGAACATTTACACTCTATATAAATTCACTACATTTTAACTTTTTTTTAAATAGGGGGATTTTAAGAGAAATATTTTTAATAGAAATTTTAATTGGGACTCAATTCACCCCCCTCTTAAGTGTCCACTCCGACCAACAAAAAACTACTAAAAATGGAAATGCATGCATACACTAAAATCCCAACCAACAGAGTACTATAGGAATGTAAAGTACAGTAATGTAAAATCCTGGGCCAAAAATACAAGCCCACCAAAATAAAGTTTTCCACAAAGTCTAACCTGTAAATAAAGGTACTGGGACTGCAATCTGTAGCCGTAGGAACACAACTCAACCTACCTGATCTCACTGAGCACCGTCTGATCCTGGTCCACCTAGAATCCTATCAAAGGCTCGTTCATCTGCACAAGACACGACACGTGCGGGAAAAGACTGTGCAGGGGTGAGTATAAAAATACCCAGTAGGACACCCCAAAAACCACAAAGGAACACAACAAAAGAAATACCATGATGGAAAGATACAGTCATCTCTACATAGTATATGTTTACAGAACATATAACAAGAATATCCAGATATACTCATACATGATCGACTATCGCGAAACCCACCATTAAGATACAGCTCAAAGATTCCACTAAGCACGTAACAAGGAGAACACAATCCTAAGTATGAAGAGAGAGATACTAAGTGCTCGTTCCGGGAGAACACACTCCACAAGTACTTGAGAATATGATGCTCAGATGAGGATCACAACCAATAGCCATGGGGTGATTCCAACAACTCAGTCTGAACTAATCCGCTAAGTAGAGGATCGGAACCTGGGTAAAGTAGGTCATGTTGAAACCAAGAACTCTACTTAGGTTTCCAGGAATGAATAGAGGATCCAGCTCTAAGTCTCACAGAGGGGATTCCAACAACTCTATTCAGGTAGTCCTACTGAAGGGATCATACTCCTCTATATAGGAAATGATACCAGAAACCTTTATGGGGAATACCAAGGGTATAAACCGTAAGTAAGATAGTCCAAGTCACAGAAGATAAAAGGATCAAGCCATGTAAAATAGGTTACAGGGCGTGTAGTATGGTTACACGCCGTGTTCCTTGACTCTGGGTAATTCCCATGTAAAACGGCCTATGTCTTAAGGTTTGTCATGTAAAAAGAATATACACGGCATGTAGTAGGATTACACATTGTGTCCGAGTGTTCGGGGTTCACTCTGCGTACGCTGGCCATGTGCCAGTACACGGCCTCAACCCGTGTCACCCTGCCCGTGTACTAGTACACAGGGTGCCCAGTGTATCTGGTTGGGTCTGGCTAGGGGAGGGTATACACACCGTGTCTTTGGCCGTGTACCCAACCCATGTCTGTGTACTCTCGAAGTACACGCCAAGTGGTCTGCTGACGAACACACACCGTGTATCCCATACTACACACCGTGCAGTCAGGATTTCTCCAGAATGTTGTTCTTCCTCCATTCGCCTCGACCGATCTTCCGGATATTGATTCTATCGTCCGTTTTCTGTGAAACTCAAGACACTTGTTCGTTTCATCATCCTAACGCTGAATCTGGGTGTTTCAGACCTTCAATCTGCTCGAAAACAAGCGTTGATTCATCCGAAAGAAAACTCCCAAAACCCCATATCTCTCGATCTACTTCAAATCATCCATTTCCACCACAGTCTCACCTCCGTAGCATCGTTCCGAGGTTGGGTCCACAATCTTTGATCATCGCACCAACAAATGAATGCACAATGGTCGACTTCCTCTATGAACGTCAAGAGTGGGGAAGAACGAGAAGTCTCCACGAAGAACGGGGAATTTAATCACAAAACGAACAAGAGGGACGAACCTCGATCATTTTTCGTGACGATCCGGTTTTTCCGTTGTTAGATCAAAACCAAAATAATCAACAGATTAAATCACAAGGATGAAGATCTTCCCCAAAATCCCCACAAAAATCTCATCCCGCAATTACGATCGATCCGCGGGATAATCTATTCGTGGATTATTCCTCTTTCGTTGTAGGAATCAAGAGTGGAAGAGAAATCACAAAGAGATAAAATCCCTACCTGGATCCATGGCGTTCGTTGGCGAATATCGGGTCATTGCGTCATCGTCGCTGGCGAAACCCATCAAGAATGTCGTCTCCTCATTGGGGTTTCTTCCAGAGCCTCCAAGGGTTTCAATGTAATGAGGTCTGTAACCCTGGACCCCTGCGCAAACTTTATTTAAAAGGATAAAAAGATGTCATTGTAACAAAATTTAAAAAATATTTTTATTAAATATTTTATTACGGTTACGTCCAAAAAACTAGATTTCACCACCAACCTGTGCCAGCCAATGTTAGGTCTCTAATAGGGTAAACCCGCTGCTCTGGACGCAACTGTGCCCTCGGATTTCCAATCCGAGAACCCATTTTAGAGTTATTCAACTTTTTCAGGAAAACCACACGCGCGCATAATTTAATTATTTAATTAAATTCAAACATTTGTTCCGGGCTCACTGGGCCTCGGAACTGCACACCGTCTCAAAGCCTGGTCTCGAAATAATTTCCATATAATATTAAAAGAATACATGGAAAAATCCAGGAAATTACATAAATTTTAAAAGATTGTATAAAATTCCTTAGTGATATATTCAAGAAAAGATAATAAAAATTCAAAAAAATTAATCTTCAATAAATTTTATTCATGATTTTAATGATTCCTCATAACACATGAGTCCAAAAAATTCATATTATCAATGATGTGAAGTATATAATAAAAGTGAGGATCTTAAACCTTAGGTATATTCAAAAAAATTTGTTCTAAATGTGGGTTTTATTCCAAACATATTGTTATGAATGTGTGTCTCATTCTAAACTTTCTTTCCAAACATGAGGTTCCAAATGCGAGGTTCATTCCAAATGTGAGGTTCCAAACACGAGGTTCATTCCAAATATAGGGTTGAAATCATGGGGTTTATTCCAATCATGAGATCCCAAATGTGATGATGATTACCAATGAGGGGTTCTGAAACATAGAATTCACTACAAACATGGGTTTTAGACCAATTTAGAGATCATTTCCTTTTTGAAGAATATAATTTATTTCAAAATGAATCAATAAGACCTTGTCTAATCATTAATAATTACTCAATAAAATGTGAGTGTAAAAATGTAATATTACCTGACTGAAATAAAAAATAAATAGATAATAAATTTTAACAATGAGTTTCTAATTAATAAAAAATAATTTAAAATAATAAAGATAGATTTTAGTATTTATTAAAATAATAAAAATAATATTAGATGTAGTAATTGTAAAAATAATAAATAATGTGGAAAGGAACCACTCAATGAGGGAAATATGGTGTAGTTGTGATGAAACGAATATACATAAAGAAGATCATATACCTCATTTTTTGTGAAGTATTTTCTTTATATCCATAGAAGAAAAAAATAGACTATGACATAAAAACCTTAGTCCGATGATCCATAAATACATGTAATATCTGGTGAAGAATGATGTATTTCATGAAATCTCTAGAAAATCACATGATTTCACACAAATGTATTTTTTTCAAAAAGGCAAGAGTATTCAGAAGACATAACTAAAGAAAGAAAATTGTTAAACAAGGTTACATGAATTACATCATGTTGCATTTTATTGGGAAATAACACCAAAATACATTGATGGGATGATATACAATATGTATTAATTGATTATTACATTACAGTGGGATTTATAATGGTAATCAACCACATGTATGAGGTTATTAGTTGAATTAAACAATATATTTGAAAGGATTAAAGGAAACATGTGAATAATATTATTAAATTATGAAAAAATAATGCCATGGAATTCACCAACATTCAGGAAAAGGATTATATTATAAAGTAAGGGAAAAGGTACCAATAATAAGTAGTGATAATTCTTAAAAACAAATAGAGTAGTTTAGAGGAGAAAACATTTCATGACTAATATGGTTAGAATTATTATTATGATAAAAAATACTAGAGAAATTTTGGAATGAATAATTCTTAAAATCATTATATATTACTAACAGTGCTTTGTTCTATTTGGGTGAAGAAAAGTCTACGTATAAGATGTGGGTTGGTAAGAAGCCAACATTGAAATACTTTTTACTCATTGGAAGTGATAAATTTATTCTCAATAAATATAAATGTGTTATGGTTGAGTTACTTATTGATTTATATATTTACCTTGGATACTCATGTAATAGCAAGGAATAAAATTTTTTCAACAAACATTTTCAAAATATTGTCAAAGGTCAAGACATAAATGTGGCTGAAAATGTGGGGAATACATAGTAAAACTGTAAAACAAATATGGAGAAATTTGATGATGATTTTAGAATCTCAGGTGTAGAGGAAGTGGTTAATACTGATACTTATTCTGAAGAAGAAACTAATGAATATATGATTGAATTTCAGTCAATTGTGTCATAGAATTTATGAATCAAGGATGAAATTGATGAGCAGGATATTATTTGTGATCTTTAATAACTAATTGCATTGAATGTAATGAAGTATCATATGTAAAAACAACTTTTTTATTAGTTATATCATAAATATTTTGAGTAGTATGCTATATATGATAATTGGCTTCAGTCAATATATAAATAGCTTGACCAAAATATGTTGAAAAAAACATGGTAGATTGTTTCATGGTTGATGGATAAGAAATTCATCAAGATCGAACGAGTTTTCCATAAAAATCAAATTAAATATGGAATCATAATACCAAAAAATTAATGAATTAAGTGAAAGTGATACTCTTGGATTAATGGTATCAAATTAAATTAATCATTTTCTCCAATGGCTAGGTTGGAGGTAATTTGATTATTCAGGGGCATAACTATACATAGGATGTTCAATATTTTTTAGAAATATTTCAAATCAGAATTTCTAAATGGATTACTTAAAAAATAGGTGTGCATATATAATATAGATGGGTTTCATATGAATTGATTTAATAAAAATGTTACCTTATTGAATAATATAATTTCTGGGAAATCAAGTCCTAAAAACATGGTATTGTAGACTAGATCATTACTCGAAGATACTCAATTTCCAACATAGTGTAGTTAATCATAATGTCTATATCATGAAATAGAGAGACCAAATAATGATGTACCCATATAAGTTGATGAAATAATAATTGGAGGATAAAAAATTACTATTAATTTTATTTTCATAATTAATGTTGTAAAATTTTCAGATTTAAATGATGGTCATGTTCACATTTTTCCTTGGTTTATAGGTGACACAAGGAAGACATAGAAAATTCATGTCAGAATACAAATATAAAAAGTAGGTTCTAAAAATATTTTTAAAAATGGATTTTAAAGAAAAAACATAGGGTTTTACCCATTTTATGGTTTTAAGGGATGATGATTGAAATGATGTCAACATCATGAAGTATCAGTAGATCATCAAGAGCCTATTTCCCTTAACAATAACAAGACTTGATATTTTTTATATTACTTTTTATAGAAAAAGTTACCAGATTAATCCCAATAAAATACACTTATAGGTAATGAATGGAATACTTTTTTATACAAATGGATCGATGTATTTCTATTTTCTTTATAGTGAAACATCTCTATAGGAGGAATTAGGATAGATGTTTATAATGGTCCAATTTATTAGATGATAGAAATTTAACATTAGTTGGTTTATTATATATTGTAGAATTTTTCATTTCATAACATATAATGCTTGACTATATAAGCTTAATATATTTTAGACACTAAATTTATCACAAAACAGTTTTGGATAAATAAATATCATTAGGATATATAAGTTTACATGAAGTACCATATTGGTATTAAATGTGATAATTCTTGTTGAAATTTCCAAAGAAAATAATATCATTATAATTTAAGTATGAGGAACATTGTAAGAAAGTATCTCTTCATTTTGGATAATGTTTATGATGTAATGGTGGAATTTGAATATGTTCCTACACAACTTCATGTAAATAATATCATGAAAAAGGCGTAACCAAATGAGTTTTTAGAGAAGTATCAATTATCTATCAAGTTCAAGTGTACTCACCATGTTTAAATAAGTATGCATTTGGGACCCCCATTCCCTAATTCATATCATGGGTTCCCACATGTGTTTGATATATTCCCTCTTCTGCGTTCTATAAAGGAGTGACCCATGGGTTCATTGATAGGGAGAAATTTTTTAATAAGAGTGGATTGATTTCTCAAAAATGTATGGGGTAAGTATCTTTAGAAAGATGAAGAAATCAAGGTAGAGATTATTATTATCGTTTAAGTGGCTAGTATTTTAAAAAATCTGAAACAAATGAGGGATTGATTTCTCAACCATTTTATGGGAGAATGTTTCTTTAAAAGGGTAAAACAATTATGTCATTTTTAAAATTTTCATTCATGGGGAGAAAAGTAACATATGTGGATTCAAATAAATAAGTGGTTATCGAGATAAATGAAGTGATTCATTGATGAAAATTTCATGATACTCTTATTTCTCAAGTTATCCATCATTTATGCTAGTATAAAGTATATTTTAATAGAATCCTTGGTAACTTTAAAGATTTGAAATGTGAATATGGTGTTTTATATAGAAATTGAAAATGGTTTCTCAACATTATGGTTATGCATTTTGAAGTGCTGTTAAAAAACCCAATTGGGGAGATTTTTAATAGAAATCCTTCAAGTTGAATTTTTGTAGATTTTGGTTTATGGTTTTTGAAAAATCTTGTTGACAATGTTTTATAGTATAGAGGATCAAGAGGTTCTCGTAAAGTAATGAATAAAGGGGTGTTTGATGCCTTCTCAATAACATTGCATATACATTTAGAGAAAATTAAGAAGTGTCATTAAAAGTAGGGAGATTAACAAGAATGTAATGTCTTGGATTTTCCCTGTTTTATTTTTTATATATTATATGGAATTTTTACGAGACTAGGCGCAGAGATGACACATCATTCTGAGACCCGATGATCCCGGAATGGTGTTTTGAACTTTTTTTAAGTTAAGTGAGTCGGCATATATGCGCAGTTGTGGCAGTTTCCAAATGGATGCCCAGATTAAAAATCTGAGGGTACCGTTGTGTCCAGGACAACAACTTTTACTAAGAACGAGTCTAACCTCAACCGGCGTGGGTCAAGGGAAAAAGTTAATTTTCAAACGTTTTTAGCAAAATAAAATAAAATAAATTCACAAAGTTTATTTTATTTTATTTGGAAGCATCCGCTGCAGTGCAGCGACAGGGCAGCTATTTCATTAATTAATGTCATGCCATAATCACTCTGAAACATCAACACTGACTCATTAATACCACAACGTGATGGAATTCTGAAACGCATTTCCCATTTTTAACGGGTTAATCGTATGTTGCTCGTTGGAAAAGGTTGGGGGAAAACGTTGGAGGAATCATGGAACCTTGGAGAGAACTCTCTGTAACACCCCAAGCTTCCACGGTACGTTTCCCTTTGAATAATGCAATGGTGTGCATTGTACGCAACTTCGAGATTCTAACACACTACAACCAATCAAACTAGCCGTTATGAATAGTAATACCTAATTTTTAAAATTTTAGAAATTTTATCTCTCAAAATGGACTTCATTTTTGGATTTGGAGTATCTAATTTAGCCAAAGGTGAAATTTTGGTGCTTTTCGGATAACTTTAATATTTTAATGAATAGTGAAAATTACTAAATTTTATTTAAAAACAACTTTTTTAATCAAAATAATTAATAGTGATAAATTATGAATTTTAGTGGTTTTAAGGTATAATTATAATATATTTTTACATTTATATCCAATGGTGTTCATTAGAATTAATTTCACTTTGAAATTGGACAAAAACAATTGTCAATCTTTTGATATATATTGTTTCTTAAAAACACGCTATTTGTTGTGACAGCGGGAATTAATTATAAAATTAATTAATGCAACTTATATGTTTGTAATTTTGTAAAATAGACATCATTTTTGAATTTGGAATATCAATTATATCTTAGGGTAAAATTTTGGCATTGTTCTGAAAAACATCAATTTTTGATGAATAGTGAAACCACTAAGTGGTAGTTAAAAAAATTAATTTTTCATAAAACTTAATTTTACTGCTTCTGTGAGTAGAATTTCGAAAATCTGAGAGACACGGTTAATATCAAGGAGTAAAATGTGGTTCAATGAGATAAAAATAATTTTTGGTGAATAGTAATTTTTTACTTTTATTTACCACGGTTAAAAGTAAATAGGGTAATTAAGGGTAAAAATGATATTAATATTACCATAACACATGTACTAATTCTATTGGACAAGTGTATATCGACCAAAAACAACCTTAGGAATAAAATATTATCATTTAGGTCCACTTGGATTAGATTAGGACATTTATTATTATTTAATTCAAAGAAGAGTTAAAAGAGTTAAAATCAAATTTTATTTACTAAAAAATTTTTAATATATGGTTATACATAAGATAAATTCGATTTAAAATATTCATTAGAAAGATAAAATTATTTCCTACATAATTATATTATATTTATAATTTTTAAACATTAAATAATTTAATTTATTTATGACACAATGGCGATGCAGTAATTACCATTATAGTGAAAAATTAAAATGATTAATATTGTAGATACCCAAATAAATATAATTTGAGACTTCATATGAATTACACTAATTTTATAGGTTAATATGACATGTTAGTAATTATTTAATTAACGTTTTTCGAAGTAATAATTCTGTTATGAGTTTTACAAAAATCAATTATTCAATAGTGTCAAAATTGACATAAAAGAGTTTTTAAAACAAATATTATATTATTAATTGATTAAAATTCCTAAAAATCTAAGGTTCGGACAAGATACTTATACCATGATATGTGTATCATTAATTAACCACTTGGGGGTCTCTTGGATGTATATAGAAAGTTTATTAACCATATAATATAAAAATACAAAGAGACATTGTAAAAGTGAAACTAATTAACTAAGAGTTAATACTTAAATATAAGGTTAATATAATGACCCAAACCTGTCTAAATTATATTGGTTGAGTGTTTTTAGACCTATACCTACCTTAACCTTTAAATAATCCACTTTTTAGCCATTATAAACCGAATATGAATTTATTATAAAATAATATTTCTAGCTTTTCCAAAGGTGCCCCTCACCCCTCTTATAAAAGGGCACTCCCCCTTCTCATTAATTCACACCTTCAAAGACTTTTGGCTCATCCAAAATCTGCCTAAATACTCTCTCAACTTCTCTCACTACAACCTAGAGGCCTTATTTGGATCATAAAGCCATCCTAATTAGCCCTTTTGATCAAATCAAAAGGAAGAACCCGAAGAAGAGGTAATGTTTTCACCGCCCTCTTTCAAGTTCCTTTCTTCTTCAACTTCTTATTTCTTTTTTATTTATATTCTAAAATAATTAATACATTATCTCCTATATACTATAATATTATTATAAATATGGTACAACCATATTCAGTATTCTATCCATCCTTTGAATGACATGTCACCATACGTGCGTACGTACGGCTTACCGTCTCCACGTCGTGGTGTAATTGTCATTCAATAAATTATTATTTGGATGGGTATAATAATGATATTTAATTCATGTAAATAATAAATATAACATGATAATTATTCTGTCTATATGATATAACATCCAATTATATATTATTTTAACATCAAAATAATGATATTGTCGCTCGTACGTACGTACGGACTACCATCTCCACGAAAGCGATGAGATTCATTCTCCATCGTATCCATTCAAGTATAATTATCATTTTATGATTTAAAAATAATGTTTAAGTACTTGATATATTTCTGGATATGAATAAGAGACAACCTATCCATAACAAACACGGCTTACGTAACAAAGAATACAAAGGAAAACGAGTAAGTTAACACCTGAAATGACGATAATACTAAGATATTATTAACAAATCAATGTTAAAAGATCATATATGATATCATATTAATGTAAATGATTATTTTATAATTCAATAACAATTATTTTACCTTTATACATGAGGTTAACCTACCGTCGACCAAGGAAAACGTACAAAGTAAGGGGTTTCTTATCTCGCTCTTAATTTCGTGAGAATTCCATTGTTCACCACTTATTTATTGCATGTGGTGTATGTGTACTGCCCATGATTGTATTAATTGTGTAATATACTTTAATTTATGGGTATTTACATCATCATTGTATGATTTTTCTTTCATGGGTGCATGTTTCATAAGTTACCAAATCGATAAGGGAATTTGAAATTTCAATTTCCACTCATTCGACTTTACGCAAACATCATTGATTATTTTACTCCGAGATTATGTGTGGAATCACTATTAATTTGCTTATGTCATAATTTCCACTCCCCTTTTATTTGGATATACTTTTTATACACATAATCACTCTATTGATAATTTCTCAAGTCATCGATATGAATCTGATAAGAGTAATTTTAACTCATTCTCCATTTGTTGAGTTAAACATCCAATTCATTGGTGTTGTTTTTACAAGATTATGTGTGAATGTCCTTTGATTTTTTTACAATGAATATCCAATAATATTTAGTGTATTTATATTTTTCACACATAACCGTGTCGTTGATTTATCCTTAACCTAAGGATACGTCCTTTATGAGATATTTCATCTCAATTTACATTCCATTGAGACTTCTTTGTTGTTATACACCAAATCACTTTTATATGGTGTATATAATGTACTTTGACATAGTATATCATGATACCCTTTATTCTCATGATATTACAAAGTTTTTATTACCTCAATTATTTGTATTCAAGTGTCTCTCTTTTGGTTAGAAACTCTAACTAAAATACCATTTTTAAATGTTTTAAAGACTTATTCTTCTAAATCTTTATCATTAATGTCCATGTTTTAAAAATGGTTTTGAGGATTTATTTATATGGACATTAAAGTTTTAAAATTAAAACTCCTTTAAAAAGTATCAAAGTGGTATGGGACACTTTGATTCTAAAATCTATTTTAAATTTATTCTTGACAAATAGTGTGACTTTTAAATGATTTCAAGAAAAAGGGGGATATTTCACTCAAATTGTTATGATGATTATTTTCATCTATGTCAATGTCCTTCATCATTCTCGATTGTGGTTAATATGATACAATACAATCTTCCATATTGTATCAAATGAGTTATGTTTGACTGTGGATGTGCTATTTTTATACCATTCATGGTTTGTGAATAATGTATTGACATTTCGTATTCTAGTTTTAATACGAATGTTTATGTTATGTTTAAAACTTTTCATATGAGGAATGAATTGGACTTAGTAAGTGACGGGTGGAGCCCGCTATAGCTCCTCGATGCATCGGTAGGTCTCATGAGACAAACTAGTGTCTTGGCACAAGGCCTTCGCAAAATATTATTTGTAGTCTTGGCACAAGGCCTTGGCTATGTGGTTATGATAGTCTGGAATTATGCATTCCATCATTATGAAAGTGGTTATTGATATTGCATGTGATTATTCAATTAGTAGAATATCCATGTGAATAAGTAAATGGAATTATTTCATTTTTGTCATACTATGTTGAAGTTCAGGTTTAAAAGGCTTTTGTTTTAGTTATACATTGCCTTAAATGTTTATTCTTATTTATTAAAGTTTATGCTATATTGTTATCCTTACTGGGCATTTGAGATCACCCATTTCAATGTTTTATTTTTTCCAGGATGTGAAGAGGTAATTTATGAATGACCTGCAGGGATAATATGTGGGGATATGAGTGTGGACTATGAAGAAAAGCTGTTGTTGTAGTTTTCATTTTATGATGTAATGTAAACCTTATTAATGTATCTAGTTATTCCAAGGCTACTAAACTAATCGGTCTTTCGAGACTTGATCTTTCTTGTGATCATGCCAATGTTATGTAATAATGAACCGACTCTGGGTAACTGGGGTCGGGGCGTTACACTCTCAACGATGATCGATGATGAATCAAAGTCGTGAATCGTTGTGCCAACAAAGTTGAAGGATCTCGAAGACGATGGCAGAATTACCCCTTCGTCAATGATCGATCCCTCATTGAGTTAGCATTTGTTATTTTGATTCTCCTTTCCATGTTTCTGAAATTAAACGACTAACGCGGATCAACCATGAACAAGTTGATCTGTGGATTCATGCATTCTTGAGGGAGGGTTTCATCGGGTGGATCTCGAGGAATTAATCCATGTTAAATTATTGATTGATTCTGCTCCATTTGATCCTACTAACGGGAGCGGTTCAATGTCATGACAAATGATGGCGGAGGTTCGTTCCCCGATTTTCTATTGGGTTTCTTTTCCCTTTCTTTTCTCGCACGTTTATCACGTTCTTCATGGGGCGATGAACAACCAATTATTCCACACCCATCTTGAAACCTAATGATCCCAAACTAGAGATCTGACATTGCAACGAGCCTACGGAGGTGTGATGACCATGGAGGATAATGAATTGGCTCATATTGGAAGAGATCTTTCTTCTAGCGTTCCTTGTGTGGGAGGATAGAATCATTTTTTTGAGGTCGATCGGAGGCCCAAAAATAATGGAAATGACTTCAGGACAACGAGGTGACCTATAATCTGAATTTTGTGGTGATCGGACCGTCAGAATGAAGATCGAAGCATCACGGGAAGCGTGTCGGCGAGAAGCATCGATTCTAGAAAATTCCAGAATACACGGCATGTACTTCCAAAAAACACGCCGTGTAGTACCGCCAGTGGCGGCTAGGGTTTCGGGGGTCATATAGGTATCACACGGTGCATGACCCTAGTCACACAGTGTGTTGGACCACTCTCAAAGCTCGGTGAGTATCTCAGGTGATACACGGACATGGGGAGAATGACACGGCTTCGCGACATGACGTGTACTCTCTATGCAGTATGGCAGAGGCGGATACACGGAACTCGGTGAATATATCGGGTGATACACGGACACGGGGAGAATAATATGGCATTGTGACATAAAGCGTACTCTCTATACAACATGATAGAGGTGGCTACATAAGACTCAGCATGTATCTCAGGTGATACACGGACACAGGATAGGGTACACGGTCGTGTACTCCACCACACGGCCAGGTGAGGCCCGTGGTGCGAGTCACCTCGTGTACCAGGTACACGGGTTGGCGAACATGGGTTGAGACCATGTACGGGCACATGGACAGCGTACATGGGGCAGACCCCAGATACTTAGACACGGTATTTTATCTTTTACATGCTATGTAGTTTCATTTTTCATGGCCATCCTTGCGACACGGGCCATTGTACACGGGCTGTACCTGGGGTCAGAGGACGCAGCGTCTGACCTTTCTACACGTCATGTACTTTTCTGTACATGGCTTGATCTTTTTTACATTATATCTTGGACATGTTTATTTTGGGTTAGTGCCCCTTTTTCTTATTCTCTTGAAGGTCAAGTATCATTTCCTTCTACAATAGTATGATCCCTTCAGCAGGACTTTCTGTGATAGAGTCAGGCATCCTTCTGAGAGGCCCATAGCGAGATCCTCTATCCATTATTGACCCTAGGTAGAGTCAGGAATCGACGTGAACAAATTCACTGGGCATTGATCCTCTACCTAGAAGGTGAATCCAGATGAGTTGTGGTATCCTCCAAGGCCTTGGCAGTGATCCTCATCCATGTATCGTGATCTTTCCCACTCATGATTGTGTTCTCCCGTAATGAGTGTATCTATCTATCATGATTTTTCCACTCAAGAGTGTGTTCTCCCATAGTGAGTATATTTATCTCTCATGACTTTTCCTGATGAATAGTACATCTTGGACCGATATCATCAGAGCTACCAGACTCGCGGAGTGAGTTCTCCCAGAACCAGTTCTTTGTGGGATCTTCGAACTGAATTCCCCGTGGGGGTATGCAGCTGTGTGACTTGTCTCTAGATTATGGGTCTGGGTTTTGAGTATATTTAGATTGTGTTCTCCTATTATATGTTCAGTAGACATATTCTATGTAGAGCTGACTGTGACTTTCTTTTAAGTATTTCTTTTTGTTTTTGGGGTCCTCTACTGAGTATTGTTATACTCACCCCTGCAATGGCTTTTCCCATACGTGTCATGTCTTGTGTAGACGAGTAGCCTTTTGATAGATGCCAGGGTGGAAGAGGATAGGATAGAGCTTTATGAGTTTCTCACAGGCTTAGGAATTCCAAAAGCTACGAGCAGTAGTCTCAGTACCTCTTTGTGTTACAGGTTGGACTTTGTAGTTTTCATACTCTTGTTTTGGTGGGCTTGTATTCTGTCCCAGTTTACTTTTAGCACTTTACTTTCTGTCGCACTCTGTTGGTTTTGTTTAGTTGTATGCATGCATTCTTTTCCTTAGTGGTTTTTACATTTCATCATTTGTGGGATTGGAGAGGTGTGCGTGTGTACAGGTTCTTAGGAAATGCCTCCCATGTTAGTAATATTCCTACTTGGTGCTAGTCACCGGCCCCTAGCCTATTGGAGGTGGTCTTGGGGAGTCGCGGTGCGGGCCCAACTGGGATGGGTTGTGAATGAGTGGTATCAGAGGTGTTCGTTCTTACCTTAAGACCAAGAGTCTATGAGATTGGTTTTGGGAAATAGTGTTAAGTGATTCGAGATCAGATTTCAGGCCATAGACTCCAGTGTTGGTGCAGGTGGCCAACACATCCATACACCAGGACTCTGATAACCTTCTTTTCGACTCAGTACATGAAAGCACTAGTTGCAGGGAAATAAAAGAATGGTACATGAATCATATAAGAATGAGTTGTGGTTTCGATATCCTTTGTGTCAGCTATCCAGATATACTCATTAACCAAGGTACATCTTGTTTTTTCATAGGATGCCTCTGTGACGCATACCCGCTAGGAGTCAGCAGCACGATCACGAGGATGACCCCCTCAGTGATGAGGCTTCGATACAGGGACCAGTTCTCTAAGTGTTTCCTCCAGGTGGTGAACCTACTATACCACCACCAGTGGAGCAGCCTGTGGTACCTGTAGTACCAACCGACGAGGGGCGCAGGCTGAGCATGCTCCATGAGTTCCAGAGATAGAGACCCCTCAGGTTCTGAGGCATGCCCAACCCTCAGGCAGCTGAGGACTGGCTTGATGTGGTGACTATAGTTTTCCATCTTTTGAAGACACTAGTATAATAGATGGTGATCCTAGGAGCAAGCCTTCTTCAAGGTTCGGCGGGACGATGGTGGAGTCTGACCACACAGACTCACGATGAGGAGACTCTTTCGTAGATAGAGTTTGAGCGACTTTTCAGGGAGGAGTTCTCTCTGGTTACGTTGAGTACAGTATGCATCCAGGAGCTTCTTCAGCTCTAGTTGGGCAGTATGAAGGTATCTGACTATTCATCGAGGTTCAGAAACCTTTCCAGGTGCTCTATGGATATGGTCAGGGATCAATACTTCAGAGCTCGGACCTTCGAGAAAGGTCTATGATAGTACATTCAAGCTATTGTCATTCCTCTATGAATTTCGACTTATGTTGGAGTGCTCGAGTGGGGCTTGGTGATCGAGAGCTTCTTGGCAGAGTAGAGACAGCCAACGATAGTCTGCAGTAGGAAGACATGTCTGGATACCTCGGTAGCATGGAGTCGATGTCGGACACAGGGATTAGGATATGGGAGATATTAGAGGAGGACCCAAGATAGGTAGTTGATAGTCGAGGTGTCACAGGATAGATCTAGTCATTATATAGAGAAGTGGTGTTACTCATGTGACAGAAGGGGACATCTCGCTAGGGATTGTCTGACCCGTTGAGCTCCTGACAGGAAAGATATGGATGGACCCCTGAGGTAGAGGCAGACAGTGCATCAGACAGACCCTCCAGGTAGAGGATGTGGAAGAGGAGCTGGGAGAGCTGTAGGTGGTGGCATACGCTTCAACTTAATTCCACCACCACCCCTAGAGGTTTGCACAAGGCTCAGGGAGCTAGGGGACAATGGTGGGGACAACTACATGTGGATGAGGTGTATGACCCAGGGGCTCCAGTGATGATCTGAGGTATGATCTGTGTCTTATCTACCTTAGCTTTCATACTTATAGACACATGTTATAGTCATTCCTTCATCGCCACATGTATTGTGCTAAACCTTGAGATTCTGGTAGAGTCATTGACTCGATCCTCACTCTTGAAGACACCTATGAGAGGAGACTCGAAAATCACGCACTTTTGTAGGCAGTGTGATATTACCCTTGGAGGAGAGAGTTTTGGTTGGAACCACTTGGTGTTAGCGTCAAGGCCTTACGACGTCATTCTCAGTATGGATTGGTTATCTTCAATCCATGCCCAGATTGACTATTTTTGGTGAAGAGTTCGGTGCGTCCATAGTGATGGGATGAGGTTTTATTTTTTTGGAGAAAAGGAGAACCAGGCAGCACAGAATGAGTTCATGCATAGGAGGGTGCAGCTGGTCACTCATGAGTTGCCTAGCCTTTCCCTCAGAGAAGTAGATGTGATGAGCTCCCAGTTCCCAGCAGTAGTGGAAAAATACGAGGACGTCTTTACCAAATATGTTATGGGACTACCTCCCCACTGGGAAATTGACTTCTGCATCGACTTACACCCCAGGACAGAAATGATTTCCTCATCTTCATATTAGATGGCTCTTGCAGTGCTTCGCGAGTTGAGGGTGAAGTTAGAGGATTTGCAGAGCAAGGGTATCGTGAGACCCAGCATTTCACCCTGGGTGGCCCCAGTCTTGTTTGCCAAGAAGGAAGACGGGAGTTGAGGTTGTGCATGGATTACCAGTGCCTGAATCAAGTAACAGTGAATAACAAGTATCCACTACTGAGAATCGACAACCTCTTTGATCAGCTAAGAGGGGAACAGTGGTTCTCGAAGGTTGACCTTCAAATAGTTTATCACCAGTTACGAGTACGAGGTGAGGATACACTGAAGACAGCTTTCAAATGCCGCTATGGTCATTATGAGTACATGGTGATGCCTTTTGGCATGATGAATGCCCCCACAGTGTTCATGGAACTGATAAACTAGATCTTCCAGCCGTACTTGGATGGGTTTATAGTGTTCTTCATCGATGACATCCTTGCGTACTCGGTGTCAGAGGAGGAGTACGCAATACACCTGCGGATGGTTCTAGATGTACTCTGAGAGCACCAGCTTTATGGGAAGCTCTTGAAGTACCAGTTCTGGATTCAGGAGGTCCACTTTCTGAGACATCTCATCTCAGCAGATGGAGTAGTTGTGGACCCAGCCAAGGTGTAGGTAGTGTTAGCATGGGAGCCAAATCTAAGCGTGACGGAGGTGTGAAGCTTCCTTGGGTTGGAAGGATATTACCGGAGATTCATTCCTGATTTCTCCCGAATATCAGCACTGATGACAGCCTTAACTAGGAAGGGGAAACCCTTCATATGGACGAAGAAGTGCCAGTAGGCTTTCGTGTAGTTGAGACAGAGTTTGACGAGCGCCCCAATCTTGAGATTACTAGAGGAGGGTGTCAAGTACGTAGTTTTCTGCAACGCATCAGGGACTGGGCTTGGTTGTGTCTTGATTCATAGACAGGTAGTGATTGCTTATGGTTCGCGCTAGCTTAGTCCACATGAGCAGAACTATGCGACCCATGATCTCAAGTTAGAAATGGTAGTCTTCGCATTAAATATGCGGCGACACTACCTTATGGGAGAGCGGTTCATCGTCTACTCTAACCACAAGAGCCTCAAGCACATCATCTCGTAGAAGGATATGAATCTGAGATAGACGCATTGGCTAGAGTTCCTCCAGGATTATGATTTCTAGATTATCTGTACTCCTGGGAAGGGAAAAAAAGTGGCAGATGCTCTTAGTAGAAGGTCGAGCTCGCAGATGTTGAGTGAGGTGACATAGCAATTAGCCACGCTGCAGTTATCCTTCATGGATGGAGAGGATATGACTTACCTATAGTTGATGTTTGTCACCCCTATACTCTTACAAAGAGTTAGAGAGGTGTAGCTTGGGGATGTCTATTTTGAGGATTTACGTGCTCATTTATCCATAGGACATGCTTCCGATGGATATTCGCAAGGTGGGTAGGATGTACTTCTTTTTAGAGGACGCATTGTTGTACTAGTGGCATTGAGAGAAGAGGTCCTGAAGGAGTTTCATACATCCCCCTTGGCGGTACGTCCTGGAGTGGGAATGATGTACCAGAATCTCCAACAACAATTTTGGTGGTCAGGCATGAAGAAGGCAGTAGCAGAGTTCATTTCTCGATGCCTTACATGCTAACAGGTGAAGAATGAGCACCAGGTTCTAGCGGGGTTAGCTCACCCCTTGGAGGTTCCAGAGTGGAAGTGGGATGGAATATCGATGGACTTTATGACAGGCTTACCACAGACATCCAAGTGGCATGATTCCATCTGGGTGATCATTGAATGACTCACCAAGTCATCCCACTTCCTAGCTATCAGGGAGCAGAGTTCTATAGAGAGCCCGGGATGCCTCTACATGCAGGAGATAGTTCGGCTTCATGGATTCCCTTCGACAATAGTCTCGGATCAAGACGCCCACTTCACATTCCAGTTGTGGAAGGGATTTCATGAGGATTTTGGAACTCAGCTACGCTTGATCACGGCGTTCCATCCCCAGATCGATGGTCAGATGGAGAGGACCATTCAGGTTCTGGAGGATATGTTGCGGGCACGTATCTTGGACTTTGGTCTTAGTTGGAAGGACCACCTACCACTGGTGGAGTTTTCTTATAATAATAGCTACCACTCCACCATTGGTATGGATCCGTTTGAGGCCTTGTATGGAAGACCATGCCTGTCACCGCTTTGCTAGAACGACCATAGAGAGTCAGCACTGATGGGTTCAGAGTTGGTATGAGCTACCACCGAGAAGGTTCTGGTCATTTGGGAGTGGATGAGTACTACACAGAGCCGGTATAAGTCTTATACTGATATATGATGGAGACCCCTGGAGTTTGAGGAGGGAGACCACGTCTTTCTTCAGGTCTCACCTTGACGAGGGTTACAGAGGGTTGAATGAGGTGGAAATCTATCTTCGAGATTCATCAGACCTTTTCAGATACTGTGCATAGTCGGTGAGGTGGATTACCACCTAGCTCTACCACCGCAATTACACCGAGTACACAATGTCTTTCACGTGTCGCAGTTGAGGAGGTACATGCATGACCCATCGCACATCATCAGCTGGGGTGAGCTAGACATCGAGGATGGGGTGACCTTTGCTAAGTACCCGGTGGAGATCGAAGATCGGTAGAAGGGGATCCTTCATGGGTGATCAATTCCCTTGGTGCGCGTTTGGTGGCAGCACGAGAATCTTTAGGAGAGCACGTGGGAGAAGGAGGCTCATATCCGTGCTCAATACCCACACTTTTTGAGTAGTCTTTGTTTTGGATTTTCGGGGACACAAAGACCCAAGGTGGGGAGAATGTAATGTCTCGAATTTTCTGTGTTTTATTTTTTAGATATTATATAGAATTATTACTAGACCAAGAACAGAGACAATACATCATTCCGAGGCCCGGTGATCCCAAAATGGTGGTTTAAACTTTTTTTAAGTTAAGTGAGTCGGCATATGTGCGCAGTTGTGGCAGTTACCAAAGGGTTTCCCAGATTAAAAATATGAGGGCACCGTTGTGTCTAGGATGACTACTTTACCTAAGAATGAGTCTAACCCCTACCGGAACGGGTCGAGGGAAAAAGTTAATTTTTGGACGTTTTTAGTAAAATAAAATAAAATAAAATCGCAAAGTTTATTTTTATTTTATTTGGAAGCATCCACTATAGCGTAGCGACAGGACAACTATTTCATTAATTAATAACATGCCATAATAACTCTGAAACAGCAATGCTGACTCATTAATACCATAACGTGATGGAATTCAGAAATGCATTTCCCCTTTTTAATGGGTTAATCATATGTTTCTTGTTGGAAAAGGTTGAGAGAAAAATCTGGTGGAATCATGGAAACTTGGAGAGAACTCTCGGAGACGATCTATGATGATTCAAAGTAATGAATCATTGTACCAACAAAGTTGAAGGATCTATATTATGATAGTAGCATGACCCCTTCGTCAGAGATCTATCCCTCCTTGAGGTAGGGGTTGTTATTTTGATTCTCCTTTCCCCGTTTCTGAATTTTAACAACGAACACTAATCAACCACGATCAATTTGATCTGCGGATTCATGCATTCTTGCAGGAGGGTTTCATCAGGTTGATCTTGGGGAATTAATCCATGTTAAGTTATTGTTTGATTCTGCTCCATTTGATCCTACTAACGGGAGCAGATCAACGCCGTGACGAACGACGGTGGAGGTTCATTCCCCGATTTGCTATTGGGTTTCTTTCCCCTTTATTTTCTTGAACATTCATCATGTTCTTCATGGGGAGACAAAAAACGGATCATTGCGAACCTATATTGCAACGCAAAAATCCGAAACTAGATATCCGACATCGCAACGACCATATGGAGGTGTGATGTCCATGGAGGAAGACGAATCAGCTCGGATTAGAAGAGACCTCTCTTCGAGCGTTCTTCTTGTGGGAGGATTGAAACGTGTTTTTGGGGCCGATCGGAGGCCCTAAAACAATGTAGATGACTTTGGGATGTCGGGGAGACCTATAATCTAGAGTTTTATGGCGATCGGCCTGTCAGAACAAAGATCGAAGCATCACGAGAGGAGCACCGATGAGGAGCGTCGATTCTAGAAAATTCTGAAATACATGGCGTGTACTTCCAAATAACATGATGTGTAGTACCAGTGGTGGAGGCTAGGGTTTAGGGGGTTAGATAGGTATCACACGGCATGTGAACCCAATCACACGACATATTGGTCCTTCCCCGAATCTTGGCGAGTATCTCGAGTGATACACGGAAACAGGGAGAAGGACACGGCTTCACGACACCACGTGTACTCTCTATGTAGCATGGCAGATACGGATACGTGGGAATCAGTGAGTATCTCAGGCGATACACGGACACGAGGATAACGACACGGCTTCGCAACATGATGTGCACTCTCTATGCAGCATGGCAGAGGCAGGTACGTGGGACTCAGAGTGTATCTCAGGCAATACATGGACACGGGATAGGGTACACGATCATGTACTCTACCACATGACTAGGGGGAGCCAGTGGCGCGAGTCACCCCGTGTACTAGTTACACAGGTAGGCATACATGGGTTGAGACCATGTACAGGAACATGTCCAGCGTACATGGGTCGGACCCCAGATACATATACATGGAATGTTATCTTTTACACTCCATGTAGTTTTGTTTTTCATGACCATCCTTGCAACATGGGCCATTGTACACTGGCAGTACTCGGGGTCAGAGGACATGGCGTGTGACCTTTCTACATGACGTGTACTTTTCTGTACATTGCTTGATATTTTTGTCCACCATATCCTAGACATGTTTCATTCGGGTTAGTGTGCCCTTTTTCTCATTCCCCTGAAGGTCAGGTATCGTTTCCTTATACAGAAGTATGATCCCTTTAGTAGGAATTTCCATGATAGAGTCAGGCATCCCTCCAAGATACCTAGATCGAGATCCTCTATCCATTATTGACCCCAGTTAGAGTCAGGAATCGACATGACCAACTCCACCAGGCCTTGATCCTTTACCTAGCAGGTGCATCCGGATGAGTTGTGGTATCCTCCAAGGCCCTGGTAGTGATCCTCATCCGTGTATCATGATCTTTACCACTTAGGAGTGTGTTCTCCCATAATGAGTGTATTAATCTATCATGATCCTTCCACTCATTAGTGTGTTCTCCCGTATTGAGTGTATCTATCTCTCGTGACTTTTCCCGATGAACAGTACTTCTCAGACGGGCGTCATCAGAGATACCGAACTCGTGGAGTGAGTTCTCCCAGAATGAGTGCTTTGTGGGATCTTCGTATTGAATTCTCAGTGGGGGTATGCGGTTGTGTGACTTGTCTCTAGACTACGGGTATGGGTTTTGAGTATACCTATATTGTGTTATCCTATTATATGTTTAGTATACATAAACAGTGTAGAGCTAATTGTTCCTTTATTTTTTGTATTTCTTTGTGGGTTTTGGGGTCCTCTGCAGAGTGTTGTTATACTCACTCGTTCACGGGATTTTCCCTCATGTGTCGTGTCTTGTGCAGGCGAGAAGCATTTTGAAAGAGTCTAAGGTGGACCAGGATAGGACCGAGCTTTATAAGTTTCTCACAGGGTGAGGCGTTCCTACGGCTACGAGCAGCATTCCCAGTACCTCTTTGTGTTACATGTTGGACTTTATAGTTTTCAGACTCTTGTTTTGGTGGGCTTGTATTCTGGCCCGGTTTACTTTCATCACTTTACTTTCCATCGCACTCTGTTGGTTTGGTTTAGTTGTATGCATGAATTTTGTTCCTTAGTGGTTTTTACATTTCATAATTTGTGGGCTTGGAGATGTGTGCGTGTGTACAGGTTCTTAGGAAATGCCTCCCATTTTATTAATATTCCTACTTGGTGCTAGTCACCATCCCCTGGCCTATTGGAGGCAAGCTTGGGGAGTCAAGGTGCCGGCCCCACTAGGATGGGTCATGACAATGAAATTAATGTTGTTTATACTCTATAATATGTATTAACATTAGCAATCCATGTTTCTAGAATAAAGAATGTTTTTATGATGAAGTTTTATTTGATCAATTTTGAAAACAAATAGGGCACTAATATTTTCATTATTGGTGGAGGAGAATAATTAGAGGAATACTAGAATAAATGAGTGATTTTTTTTGTATAACTTACTTGAGGAAATATCTTTCATGAGGGAAGTTTTGTGACCAACATTTTCTCATTGAAAAAATATTACACAAACAAGTATTTATGACAATATGTTCTACATGAACATGAATTTTGAAAAAAATCGTTTTATGTAAACCATAAGTGAATTTCCAAATACAATTAAATTAATGTATAATTCATCATTTTGGTGAAATAATATCTTCATGACACACTAATTATTATATATTAAGATTTTATTTAGTATATCTATAGAATATTATAAAGTAATAGTGAGCACACATTAGTTTAGAGAGAAATTTTTTTTAAAATCACGATTGCCTACATACAAGGGGTAGTAAATCTACTCTAAACATTGTAAGTTTTAGTAACATTTTGGGAATTTTGTATAATAACACATTTCCATTGACCATTTCGGGTTAAATAGATAATAGTTTTTTATTTCATGATGGAAGAAGACCATATGGGTAATTATTTTAATTTTCCATACCCTGATTTACCCCCCCCCCCCCCCTCCACGTAGTGTATTCAACCCAATGTGGGTCTAACAATGAAAAAATCCACAATATACTTCCTCATTATCATCCACTATTTGTTACACCTGATGTCATGGTACATCTTGGTTAGTCCAAAATGTACCAAAACATATAATGTGTGATAGTTCCTTATCAGCTCCTCTCTCATGGATATATTAATTCCCACACAAATATCGATGAAAATTTATTAATCCATATCCTAATATCATCTCATTATTGGATAATATTTTGTGAGTCATTCTTACATCATGAACTAATCAGAATTTGGCTTTTGGATATCCTTTTAGTAGTCTTCCAAAAAGTGGTTATGATCAAATGGGTTTATATCACCATCTCGTGTCCCTCTAACACATTAATCATCCATATGAAGAGTATATTCTTCATCTTCCACTCCTCATCAAATGTTTGAATATCCTATTAATATATATATATATATCTTCTAATATTGTATGTCATGGTACTACCATTATTTTCGATATACACTATTTCAAAATTGAATGTTTCTAGGCACTCAACCAAATTCCTCGACCACAGCTTCATGTCCATATTGGATAAATTTTTCTACAAGAACATGTTGTATTTTTTAATGAAAATTATCTCATCAAAGAGATAATAACACAAACACTATAACTCCTGAATCATAGTAGCTAGATCTGTGTAATGGGTAGGGTAGTTCCAAACTTTTTATCATAGTTGGAGAAAAAAATAAGTAACTACCAAATCTCTTAGAATAAAACATTCACGTAGAACAACCTTAGAGGAATCTCAATAGATAATATAAACATTCCTTGATTTTTGAATAATAAAAATTAAAGAAGGTGTTTACCTTATATCCATCTCCTAAAATTCTTTCTCACATTAATCATTCCACTCTTATTTCACCCCTTCATGTTCATCACTGTCATCGGTGAAATTAAGTGATTGAAATCCATAATAAACTACCTATAATATCCAGTAAGGATAATAAGACTCCCCATGTAAAAATAATTTTAGAGTTATGAATAATTAATGACTTCATATGCATTCCATAGATCAAACAAGATCCCTACTTCTAATACTACGTTCCAAAAAAATCATAAATCCAAAATATAGAAGTTACACTTTATGTACATGTCCAAAATCCAATATTCTCACTGTGTACTCAAAAACAAAGTATCTTGGTTTTTTACAAATAACTATTTGATCTATGAGTATATCAATATGTTATCAAATAACACCATGATGAAAGAGTCTAAAAGGGATGAAAAAAATCTCGTTCATGAGATCCATGAACACTACTGGTACATTCATCAGACCAAATGGCATCATATAATACTTGTATAACCCATACCTACTCTTAAACACTTTCATTAATGAATCTTCTACCCTAAACCCTAATTTATGGTATCTTGATCACAATTAAATCTTGGTGAAATAATAATAACCCATCAACAAATCAAAAGAAAAATTATACTAGTTAATGAATATATGTTCTTCACTATAACCTAGACAAATTTTTATAATCTACATACAATATAAAGATATCATCCACATTCATTTTGAACAAGATAGGATCACCCTAAAGAGAGGTAATTGGGAGAATACAACCATTTTACTCAAGTTCCTCAAGATAAAAATTGATATTTCTTATATTAGATGGTTTCATATGAAAAGAATGTTTTTATATGGGATTCACACTTGGAATGTGATTAATAATGAATTCAATAACACCCTCATGAGAAAATACAAGAAATTTTATGGGGAAAATATACCATATATTATTTACTAGTGGGGGTAAAAGTATATGGAAGCATCATATAAGTTTCTCGAAGAACCATACCTACCAAATATGTTGTAATCATCCATATATTAATAAGATCAGGTCTGTCTCTACCTAAATCCACATCCCACTTTCCCATGAGAGAATACGAATCTCCCTTGAGGGAGGAAAAATGACTCTCCTTTGGAAGTATCCAATGCATGGATGGAATCATGTTGTCTAATCCATCCTAAATATAACATCAATACTCTCTATATAAAGAATTAAAAAGTTCAAAAAATGTATATAACCAATAATTACTATGAAACATACAAGGAATCATGAATATGATCAAACCTCTTATTGAGAGGTTTATCAAGAGGAAACATCCTAGGGGAGAAATCCAAAACTAACCCTAATACAAGAAAAAACCAAAAAAGGAAAACTATTGAGACCCATCTATATCGAATAAATAAATATAAATATTTGAAGTAATTAATATTGTACCTGTTGCTAGAGATTGAGTTCATGTTCCTTCAGTTGTAAATTGGTCCAATGAATACACCCTTTCTATCTATGATCTATGAGTTCGACCCAATGATCCATGGATTTCCTAAGAATGCAACAACTATGGAGTCTGTAGTTTCTGATTCCCATGAGATCCTTGACCATGAACAGGACTGAACACCGAGAAAAATTCCTTCTATTTTTCTAGGGTTCATTTGACTAAGCTATCAATTCCCATATCTTCCCTAAACCTAATCTGGAACCTAAATGAGATATAATAAATAAATAACACCATATATTACCCTTATTTCTATGTTTATTTCACTCTTTGGAAAAATAATTCCAAAACTATAAAAATAACCTAACTTTCCACACTAATTGCATCTAAGGGGAAATCCTCCACTGTGAGGGAGAGACAAGAATTGTCCATACCTAGACACTAACTCACCAACTTTTGTATCTCATAATATCTACACTTCCCACCACTAGAGTATGAACCATTTAAAACACTAGTGAATCCACCATATATCCTACAAAATATGATAATATATCCTACTTCACTATAATCAACCACATACTTCTTCACTTAAATATCATTAAATACATCATTTGAGTAATATTTCCACTTAAACATCCTGATTAGGAACCTCACATATAGTCAAAGGACAATCTCAGTCATGTGGGACTTCTTGGCCTTATTCCATTCTAGTAATGTGGGAAATAGAAATAGATCAAAAAACCTAGTATCATAGTTTATCATGAACATCACCCTTGACTAAATCTCTATAAACTCCTAAAAATGTTGTGATTTAGTGATTTAGAAAAATCAACATGAATAATAGGTCTCTGAAGGCCTCCCATGACATGTGTTTTTGTATTGTAGCCTATACCAAAACACTATATAATCTTCTAGTGGGTTCCTAAAATATATATGCTCCTAACTTCCCCCTATGATCATTGAGTAGTTATACCAACTTGAAAGAACCCTAGAAAACTTAATCTAGTTATTGAAATCTTGAGGAACACCAATAACAAAGAATATTATAGGATTGTTTATTTTTATGTCATGAGAAACATACACCATGGTATGTCCCCTCTGATGTGATCATTTTCCTCCCATCAGTACTATACAAAACTAATTTAACTAGAGTATCTTCACTACCCAATCCACTATAATAGTCTCATGAGAAATCTCAAATTAACCACCTTAAACATCTGGTGGTATAAAAAGAGAATTCCCAACCTCAAAAACATCCTTAATCTAATCCTTGAGTGAAATCATGAAATTTATTAGAGGAATAATTTTTTGAAATTCGAAAATAGGGAATAAAAAATTCCCTAAAAAAATTACATATAAACAAATTTAATAATTTAAAAGTCACACAGGAATACAAAAACCATAGGTGACATTATATAATGATCATCCCATTTCCATCAGGTATAACCATCCATAAATCACTGATGTACTAAATTCATAACACTTGTAATACACATTATTCATAGTCATAAATAATAGAAAATCCAATATGGCAAGTTAAATTAATTATATTTTGACAAAAAATTATTTAGGAAAACAATAAATATATTATAGATGGAATTTAATTATTTTAACCCCAAATAAATAATTATAAATCAAGTTCATTACAAGTTAAATTTTGTTCTAAATAATAATTCATGAACCCACACACCCTCACCACCTTAGGAAAGATAAAAATACTTAATGAAACTTAGATACATGAAAACACTTTAATAACTTTATGAAATCATTGCATCACAAACAATTGAATAAATCCCACTAACATAGGAACAAAAAATCCCACTATATAGGTTCTAGATAGACATAAGTGTTTATTATAAACATATCTTCTACAATTCTATCTCTATTATACCAATCCCCAGATATTAAATCAATAGAAAGTGAAATCTTATACCATTTTGTATACCATGTCTGATTTGGAGTGACGTGTGTCCTCATGCACACAACCTCATCCAAAAGAGGCTTACAAGTAGAATTTATGGACTTGTCCATATAGTGAGGATACTATTATATATATCAATAAACCATAAATCAAAAATAAATTGGAAACATTAATGACAGATGATGAAATAGTAAGTTAACACAGTGAAATCCCATCAATACCAATAAAATCCATGGTATAAAAAATGACACATAACCAATCATATGTAAAATATAAAAATAACCTCATATGTGGGGGATGAATATATTTGATAGAAAAAATAATAGAACAATATTATAGGAATAAAAAAATATCTTTGTATGTGTCCTAGAATTAGCTCAATCCCAAAATTGTTCTTCCTATAAGTAGCCTAACATTAGTCCACTTCCCTTGAATGGATCCCTGATAATAAATTATACACATGACCTAATATTCTTGTTCAAGGTGTTAGTAATGAAAAATACTAAGATACTACTAATGTTTCATTAATATAAGTACAATATTTATATGAGAGTGTATGCACTGGTAGAAATTATTAGAAAAACCAGTATATGTCCTTGTTGGATTATCGCTCATGAGATAGTTTTCCAAAAAACACCACCTATACCTGATTTAGATATTTTCTAGATGGATATCCATATTATTCTATGAAATAAAATAATAATAATTAGAACCATACCACTAAAGTTTTTATCCACAAATTTTGTCATAAATCAATCTATAGATGACAACCACTCACTCTGTTAAGTTGACATATAGAGTCTCATACCAAGTCTCAGACCACACCCTCTCACTTAGAGGATGCCACATATAAAGTTCTATATCAATACACAACCATACTCTATCACTTAGTGGTTTTTTGACATCATCATATCAATTCCAAACCTCTAACCCAAGGTAACTTAACTCCCATAATCCCATTCCAACACATCATAAGCCACTATCATCTCACTCCATACATACTCACTAATCAATATATCTCAATAAATCATATGAACATTAGAAGAAAAATAAAATTAAAAGTAAATATTAATTATCAAACCACTAACCCAAAAGAACATCCCAGTTCTAGGATACCAAAAGGTATGCCATATGCTACTAACAAACTAACCACTCTAGTTTACTCCCACATTACAAATTCACCTACTATCAACTTTCAAAATTAAAGGATACTATCAACCAAACCCTATTTCAAGCTAGAAGTTCACCCAACCCTTAACAAATCTTGAATAACTTACATAGGATTATTTTAACAAAATACAAAACCCTAAATCAAACTACAGAATACGATGATTTATGGACATACCCAATCCATTTTACCCCCAAACATCCCTCTAAGGGGAAAATATAAACAAATTGGACCCACTAGACCAATTTGATAGATTAATAAGATCATTTCAGTAAAAAAATTCATAAAATTATTTCCAACCCTTATAATAGGGGATTAATCATTGAATATATATAAATATTTAGATAAGGGGAAATAGGGCATAAAGGGTTAGAATTGTAAAAAATGATTATTGAAACAAATAAATTTCAAACAAAAATAGTAGATGTGGGAGAAGCCTTGGATTCCAAGAGAAATCCACAAAGTTATGTCTTGTTTTATGGTAGTGGAGGAAAGTAAGGAATGATTCTTAAAGGGGATTTAAATGATAAATTCAAACATTTTCCATAAAAACCACACAGAACACACCAGGCACCCGATTAGGCATCAGAAAATACATGATGCTTCACTAGCCATGCAGTTCATTAATAGCAGGGATTCATTCCCAATAAGCCTACGTAATAGGATAATAAGTATCTCGTGGAATTATATCAGGTATTTAGTAACCTTATATGAAATCTTATGCTAGGGGTGACCCTAGAACCCTACTCCAGACACCACCTCGACCCCACTAACCACTGAGCACATCCCAAAACTACAATATATATATATATATATATATATTAATTCCAAAAACAACTTCAAATTCATACTTGAATATTGAAATTCATTACAGAGTGTTTTATAATCTTATTTGGGAGATGAATTTGGTAATATGATCTACTACAATATAAGAGTATTATAAATTCTATTTAAAGAGGGTCGTGGTAAACCTATCATAAAATTTGGAATTATTTACAAGGAATCAAACCTTCATTCAATATTTCGTTGAACTTATTTATAATTTTTTATTATCTTTTATGATTTTATTTTACTTTTTTAGAATATATTATATAGTCTAAAAAATTGAATGTGACATGACCCAGCCTTCTAGTACCATGACCCAACCGATGGTTAGGATGGGGGTGTCATCCTAATCCTACCTCTAATTGTCCAAGGGCTAGCACCCAACACCAATTAGTCTTATATCATAACATGGGCATCCTTATTCTTATATAAAAATACATCACACATTTCTCCACATAGGATATAATATTTCAATATAGATAGATAATATATATATATATATATTCATCTTACATAGGTTATTAAACCACATAGTTTGATAAGAGTATAATTCTAATGTATTATAGAAAAAATTCCCAATTTATCAATATAAATATAATTTAAATGATAAGAATGTATAAGATAATTATCTATAAACAATTGTGGAAATGAACACTGCTACGCACACATCACCCCTGAGCACCACTAAAAACATTCTCAACCAGCACTATATACACTATGTAAACCAAAAATGTGAATGCCCAGATCTAGTAATAAAAACATAATATTTATATTTATGTCTTTGATATCGAATACATGACCCAAATTCAACTATCCAAAATATACAACATCATCTGAAAATTTCTAAAAACTTATATACCCAATGACCTTTTAGGGTTAATGTTTTAGATAATTAGGAAAAACTTTAACAAGACAATACCCATGTTTTTTAGTGAGAAATTTTTTACACTATACCCAACTTTTCTTATTCCAAAATAATCGTAAAAAATATCCCCCAAAATTATTCACAAATGAAAAATTTCTGGAAATAATTCGTTTAACATAATTCTCTAGAACCAAGGTAAAATTAAAATAAATAATGGGTGATCTCAAATGATCATTATGTTTAAACATAATCATTTAAAATTAAATATCATTAGGGAATATAATATGAGAAAAATGTTATGATGACATAGTCAATGTTTATGATCTAAACATCAAGGAATTCATACCAATTAAAACAAGGATTACAAATACTGATACATGGTATACATATTTAATAGAAAAATAGAGTTGTATAAGCCAATAATCATGAGGCATTTTAAAACAATCCATGAGTAAAGGATACATTATAACTTTATGCAAGTAAAAAATTGTTAGGTTTGTAACATGGAACATCATAAATTAATCATAGAATTAGTTAAATGAGATAATTACAATATTCTATTAGGAGTAACTTACAATAATAAAATATGTATCTTTATAGAAGTACCTATAAAAATGTAACTCTATATCACTCTTTTAGGAGGAAATTATAACAGTTAGTTATATAACTTTACCTAATGCATTGGATGGATATAATAGACCCACCCATCGTTTGTTTATAATGGAACTGCACATCCTTATTTTATAATGGAACCTCCTTCAAATCATCCATAAATATTACTGAGTACCAAAGAATAAGAAAAAAACTATAAGCATGAAAATTTCAAAAAAAATGATAAAGTTTCTTCATTTATGGAATTATTTTTTTACTATTGGGAGATGGGACTTTGTAATTTAAATAATTTTGTTAAATAAAAATTCATTTAAATTAATTTTTTCTATTTTAATTTTTAAATTACAATTTCTCACCTTTACTATGTTTATATTTTAAAATAAATTATTATTCATTATATCATCAGATATAATTTTTTATTTATTCTACAACTTAATTGAGTAGTGGCGAGGTGTTTAAGAAGGCCCATAAGTTGGCCAATAAGATCAACATTAACTTGATTGATGTTAATAATTTTATAGATTCACATAGCCAGTTTCAGTCATGTATCAAAATCTGTACATAGTAATTTTAGTGAGTAACTATATAGCCATCTCATCAAAATAGAAATTTCATCAATATTGATGAAAATAAATTTATTTGATAGATATAATTTTCATATGTAGAAAATTATATGATATATCTAATTGTATGATATAGATTATTTCTTTTTGTCAATTTTCTTCTAGCCTATTGTGAATCAAATAGTCGATTTTAATGTAATTGATTGAGAATATCATACATAATTGAGAATAATCTTGAAAATTTTGACACAAATAATTGAGAATTGCATAGTGTATTTATATGTAGATGATTAAGAACCATGCAGATGATTAAATGAAAACATATAAATCTTAAATAACTTTGATTATTTTATGAATGAATAAAATAATATGATAATTTTATAAAAATGAGTGTGATATTTCAAATAGTAAGTAATGTATACATTTCATGTTTATTATTTTCAAATATGGAGTAATATGATTGGTTATTTAGATGCCCCTTCATATTAAAGATGATCATAGAGCTAATGATGCAATATTAGACGTCAAAATGCAATTAGGGGGAATTTTATTAAATAAACTCGATATATTTTATTCAATAGAGAGACAAAAAACAAAACATTGATACCTAAATTGAAAATTGGTGAATCTATAATATGATTTTTGTTTCATTTTTATGATTGCAATGGACATAATTATCTGACCATTGATTTTAGAAGTGATCGAATTTCTTGAGCTGTATAGAAATTTATCATTGTTTTCTCTACTGATATTATTAATTAGTTTTGGGATTTAATTATTGTATTTTTTTATTCATCTCATTTTTCTTTTGAGTAGATTTAATCATTTCCCATAATAAATATATCTTCCTAGGTTATTCCTCCTATTAAAAAATATGGTTGGGTGGTTACCACAAAGTTAAACTAAAGTTGTTCATGGTTTATTAATCTTGTAAAAGTTAGTTGGGTTATACCACGAGGTGTGAAAAAATAAATATATAACTCGGTTATCAATCTCTTTCAAAAGTGTGTTTCTTATTGAATACCTATCTTCCCACTAAGTAGACAGCATTTAATAGTAGAGAAAAATTATTGTTATCCAAACTTCTAAAAAAATAATGTGTAATCTTTGTCTTATTATGCTCAGAAATATTCTTTTTCATCATTGAACTATTTATTAGTATTATAATTATAATTAAATTTAATCTATAAAAATGAATATTCATCATGTATTCCACCTTTCCACCCCACTTAGACCTTTCAATTGTTATCAAACTGTGGTTCCTTTTAAGAAGGTGTTTAGTGATTACCATTTCATTATTTTTATAGTAACCATCATCCTCAACCTACAAGTATAAGGAAACATCCACTACTTTGTTAAATCACCTCAGGAATTTGAGTTATTCAATACAATTACACTACCTTGTTTCAATGGAAATAATTACATATATAGAAAGTTTCAGGTAGAGGTATTTCTAAAAAACGAATGTCTGAAATTTTCTGTTATCATTTAAAATACTTATAAATTTCTTAAATGTATATTTAGAAACTCAAATAAAAAATTATTCTATAAAATAAATTATAAACTACAATGTTATGGATTAAATGTATTGTTATATAAGTAAAAATATATACATACTTATTTAATCATGTAAAAATATATTTGACATCTAAAGGTATTTAATGGTCCCTCTTCAAGGAATAAATAAGTAATATAGAATCAAATAGGGTATTCATAGGGTTGAGATTTAAGAATTCATAAAGAATGGTCAAGATAGAATCACTATAATGTTAAAACAATTAACTAAAATTATAAACTGAACTATTATACATAAGAAAAACATGAATAATGAAGTTCTTATTGAAAGATTACTTTGATCCCAACCTAAAATATGGCATTCATAAAAGTTTTTTATTAAAAAAAAGTAAGTATTTCAGTTATTATTAAATTGATATACTAATAGGATATATTATTTAATATGATATAGAGTTTAAGAATGATAATAATGTATAACATGAAAAATGTAAAGGTATAAAATTAAAATATAATATACTTTTCCAACTAATTCCTCTGATTCTGATTTGTAGAAAAATTAAAAAGATAAAATAGAAAATTTTACTAAATAATTTTAAGTATATTAATTGAAGGATAGGTTCAAATAAGTATCCCATAATAGATCATCAAAAGGATGGTATAAAGGGTTGTAATAAAGGTAATAGTAGAAAATAAAATGTTTCAAAATTAATATTCTATGAATTTTGGAAAAAGGGAAATACCAACTAATATTTCCCAAAGATTAAAACAAAAGGGGAAAGATAAGAAATAAAAGGATTTTAAACATGAATATCATATTGGATAGAGTTTTATGGAGGAATTAGATAGAAGTAGAGATGATTATAAAAGTAAAATATTATCAGAAAATATTTTCTTTATGGTAACAAATTTTAATGAGGTAAGCCCTATATATGAGTCTAGTTTAGGATATGAGTATGATATTTAAATAGATGTTAAATAATTAACGAAAAAAAATGAAAAAATCCAAATTATATTTTGAGAATTCATGAATGATATAGATAGTTCCAAAGATAATTTTTTAAAATTAATAAAGAAAATAATAAATTTAAAGTTTTTTTTTAAGAAATATAGGATAGAAAAAGGGTATAGATTCTAAATTGATAAAGTTCAAAGATGAGAACAAAATAATGGATGATTTATTTTCAAGAATTAATGAAGTTTAAAAAATTGTATTAAAGTTAGTTTTTTTACTTAGATAAAATTGAAAATTAATATAATAATCTCATATAGAAAAATAAAAAATTAAGAAACACCAGATCATGTTCAAATGGTAAAATCTATGATGACCTCAAAGTTATTTAAAAATATAATGAAACTAATAAAATGTAAAGTTAATTTATTAAAATAAACATTATCTTTTTTTCTCTTGGTAATTAAAAATAAGATAATTATGTATATGATTAAACATAATATATATAAAATATTATTTGGTTTTAATAGTTATATTTAAAATATGTTTATAAAGACTTTTATTAAATGAAGTAAAGGGAATGTATCAAGTGTTACATTATTTATATTTAATAAGAAATAAAAAAATTTAAATTAATTTTCATTAATATTTACTCATTCATTAGTCCAAAAAAAAGAATTTTATTTTTAATAATCTACCTTCAAGATTACCATTCAATAAATTTATTAAATAAATATTGGAACATAAAAATTTTATCATTAATCTCATTTGACCTAAATAGCTGGGGTATAAAAAGAATTACCTATTAAATCCATTTTATGGTAAAATTTCTGAAATTGTTATAAAGATACATGGTGATTTGATAAAGAGTGTTCTAAATTCATGTCTAATGATATTTCTAACTTTTTATCTTTTAATTAATGTGATGGAGGAATTGTTTCTTTTAGTGATAACTCTAAAGACAATATTAGAGGTATTGGAGAAGAAGGAATATTCAAATATGTTATAATTTATAATGTACTTTGTGTAGATGGATTAAAAACAATTTAATTAGTACCTCATTAATTTGTTTATGAAAAAATGAGTGTAAATTTTGAAGATAATAAATGTATAATTTATAAATATAATACACTTTTATTTTATTCTACTTGAAAATAAAATATCTACAATATAGAAGTTTTTTCACTAACCCATCAAAATTTTAAGTGTTTAAATGATTTATAATAAGACCATGTTCTTTGGAAAAAATGATGGCACATGTTCATCTTTAACAATTTTACATTTTAGAAAAAATAGAAAAGTTATAGAACCTCCAAAATTCTAAGAAATTAAGTATTTGGGTGTGATTATTTTATAAAGGTTAAGATGAAAAAAGATACATTAAGTTGTGTTGAAAATGACATTATAAAAACATGTTTCGAACTAAATCATTAAAATTTATTTGGACCCATGTGAACTGTGAGTTTATGTTGTAAGAGAAGGGAGTTTGTAATTGTAGATGATTTTATTACACTCACTTTTACTCTTTAGATATATCAAAATAATTAAACCCTAAACAAATTAATTTTTTTAAAAAAATAAAAAAATAAAAAATATTCCTTAACAACATCAATTAAAAATGAAAATGGATTATAATTTGATAAATGTTTTTGAGAAATTTTGTGAATATAATAGATACTTGCCTAATTTGTTAACCCAAGAACACCACAATAAAATGTTGTTGGAGAGAGTAAAAATAGAACTATCCAAGAAATGAAAAGAACAATTCTAAATTAATTAAATTTATACAAATATCTTGGGAAAAAATAGATTAATATTACAAGTATATCATAAATAGTGTTTAAATTAAACCCATGTTAAAGAAGAATATTTAAAATCTATTTAATGAATATATCCCCAAGATTGGTCACTTTAATGTTTTTATTTTATAGTTTATATTTTGAATACTAAATATAATGTGGAAAAGATTTAGGCTAAAAGTGATGAAATTATTTTTAAAGTATATTCAAACAATAGTAAAACTTATAAGGTATATAACAAGATAAGCATGTTAATGGAGTAATATATGCATGTAAATTGTGTTGAAAACATGTAAAATAGAATACAGATTATGAAAATCTTAATTAATAATTTAATGTGATCAATTTTAGTAATGATATTCATAAAAATTATAATTGAATAGTGTAGGGTGAATAAATATCTTCTCAATATGATCATATAAATTGAAAAACACCAAGAGATAATTCTTTAGAAAATATAATTATAAATTTTGAATATTTAATAAGAACTAGAAAATCATTTTTTAATTTTTTTATGAATTATTCCTTTTTATTATTTAGTCCATATTAATTTTAAAGAAGAATAGAACTATTAAAATTATTAAAATTCTATGTAAGATGAACTTAATTAGTATAAAGGAAATAGTATATGGAATTTTTTTGAATATTACATAGATAAATAGTCTATTTGAACCAAATGGATTTTTAAAAAATATATAGTTGTATAGTAATATAGTAGAAACTAATTCTATACTAGTTACTTGAAGATATTTACAAAAAGAATGTATTGATTTTAGAGATTAAATTTCAATAGTTTCTACAAAATAATTCATTCAGATTCTATTATTTTATTCTTACTATCAAAATTCTAAATTGTTTCAAATGGTTTTAAATTTTTTATTTTTAAATAGAGTACTTTCTAAAGAGGTGTATGTTAGTAAAACACTTTGTTTAAAAAATAATGATTTTCCATATCATGATTTCAAAATATATAAATCTTTGTATACTCTAAATAATGTTCTATGATCTTGGTATGATATATTAAATAAATTTTTATTAAAAATGATTTTAACAAAAGAATAGTTTATCCAAATTTAATTATAATTAATTTTTCCAATTATATTTTAATTATAAAAATATACATTGATAAATTGTATATGGATCTACTAATGATATTCTTAGTAATGAATTTTCAAAATTACAGACAAATGAATTTGATATGAACTTAATGTGTCAATTAAAATGTTTTAGTGGTCTTTATAATTTATAAAAAAAATATCTATAATGTTTTTTAAGAGGTTCATTCCTTGGCTAAAACGGAAAATAATCCTTTAGTGAGAAAAATAAAAGTTATATGATTCTGAAGGAGGGAATTTTATTCCAAACCTTCTTGAAAATAAAATTCAAATTAGAAGCAAGGCCATCCAACCATGTGAGGACATTCTTGAATCCTTTCTTAGAGATATCATTTATCACTGAGTATTCATCACAGAATACATGTGTAATGATGTAGTAGGAACCATAATGGATGAGAAATAATTATATTTATTTAGTTGTGAGTTTCTCTGAAATATGAACCACACAATTATGAATGGCATAAATAATAGTGGCGGAGTCACTTTCAAGAAAAATATTATTTTATTATTTTTGTCTTAAAAACCAAAATTATGACACTGAGCATTTTGGACTCCATAGATGATGATATGCCACAAGTTTTATAGAAACATATAATAACCCTTCCACTATAAACATAGAAATAATCTTGATAAACTAAAAGAATTTGATTGAATTTTGAAGCAAAATCAGCATTAATATTAATACATAATATAATTAGTGCTTGGAAATAGGTTTCAAGATTTCTAACTAGTAGTTTATAATTTCTAGCAATGTTAATCCTTATTAGAATTCTTAAATTATGAATGGAATTAACATAGTGACCACTTTGGTGTGAATTGGCCTCTCTAGTTTTTTTGATCTTCATAGTGGATTCTTAAAAGATGAATAGAATTTGGTTGTGCAAAATGGAGATACAAAAATAGTATATGACATTAATCACTACAATTGTTGGGGTATTGAGAAGGTTACTATGTTGGAGAGAAAAATTTACACCTACATAGAGATAAATCTATGAGGTTAGGGAGTGAGCGCTATGAAAAATGAATTCTAACATATTATAAACTGACATCCATAGAGTAGAATGAGTGGAAAACGAAAGTAAAATATGGTTTGTGTCATCCCTGGGTTGATTGAAAATCATGTACCTAGAATAAATAGGGGTACCAATAGATTTAATACAATCATCAGAAGAAATCTAGTTATGAGAAAGACTCAAATTATGGTCAATCACAATGTCTTGATCCGAGGGTTTTCAAAAAAATCATCTAGGTGATTCCTTGTGTGGAATCAATAAATTTGGAAAAATAATATATTTTTTATTATAAAATTCCAGTCTGAGTATGTTCCAAGACCAGCACATTATCACCAATAGAAAAAGAGTAATTGATATATTAGTTATCTAATTCCTCTATCAAGTTAAGATTGTTCATGTCCAAAAATAATTAATGGATATTTGAGGATTAGTATGAGGATGTTGTGAATGAAAAAAAAAAGAATTATGAGGAGTAACAGTCTAATAATTAATCCAAAATTTAAGATAAGACTCCATGTTCACAATCCATCTGGATTGTGACATAATGCTGGAGAAAGAAAACATGATGGCAGACCAAAAAGAGGAATCAAGGTAACATAGGTTTCAACTCCTCTTATTAAAAAAGAATGTGGATCTAATAATGATAAGGGAAAATGATTCACTATTGATAATGCTCCAAGTGAACCTAGGTTAGAGATCATCATTAAAACCCTTGATGTTTTTTATTCCCAGACTTCTATTAGTATGATATTTACAACATTTTATCCCAGGTATGGTGACTGGTTTCTTTTCAATAATTTTTTCACTCCAAAAAAGTCCTAATACAAACATTGAGTCCTTTTGAGAAGATTCATGGGATATTTATAGTTTATAAAGTAATAAAACAACCAATTGCATACTTGACAAGGTAGATTCTTCCATCAATCAAGATAGGCTTCTCTTACCATGAAGAGGGTTAGTTCTTAATTTTATCATCAATCCATGAGAGATAACTCACTCAAGGTATCCCTTGAAATTTCATAACTTCAAGGTCAGTAATGTTAATAAACCCTTCTTTTATACCCAAATACATCATGATATGATTTTTTTTGGTAGTGGGGATCCTCATCCCAAAGAAGTAAAATTCTTGTTCCCGTTAATGGTCTATTCCAAAGTCTCTTTATAGTGGTATTGATATTTTTAGGTTTATAATATTTATTTTGACTCCTTGTAAAAAAATAATGACTTTGAACCAGTCATCGTTGAAACCATATCAATGTTTAATTTTTTTATTTAACTACTAACTAAAATTTGTTGGACAGTCAGGTCGAACCCACCGGGAAGGTAGAGTGAAAACTTTTCTTTTCAAAAAAACCTACTATATTCAGCAGTGGGTAAAATTTCTTTTAAATTTTTATTATTTTTATATATTTTTTTGTTGAAATCAATAAAGATAAAAGACTTATTTTTTTATTTTTTTCTAAATAACTAAGATGAAAATAGGCTATGATCAAACAATGGGAATAAGACACTAGAATGATAAGTAATTAACAATCAGGATAAAAGGCTCAGCGAAAAGTCTATCCTACTTATCTAAGAGGGTTCCACTTTATAGAATTGTAAATGAAATGTAACCACTAGAAATGATGGATTTATTTCCCATGCTAGGAGATAAATAACACAGATTGAAAATTATTCGAGTTCGCCACTCCAAGAAATATTTGACTTCAAAATTTAAATTTGAAATTTCCAATAGAGGAAATCTCACCGAATATTCTATATTTTTATTTTTGAAATGAAATTTTTTGAAAATATTCTTCCATGATCAAACTCATCGAATGATTGTAGAGTTTGGAATAAAAAACTTTTGGTGTGAAATAATTGAATAATTTCAGAATTGATGTTACTGATCAATTCTCAAATAATAGAAATGAAATGGGTTAAATAAAAAAATAAAGATTACCAATAGAAAATAAATTCCCCTGAACTCTAAATTTTTTCCTATGTTCATGTTCAGGAATTAAAAATGAAACAATCTAATTAAAGAGAAATAAATTGAAAATTAGGCAAAATAAATCCCCCTTCAATAATGAGCTTCTCTACTACTACTCTATGTGATTTGCGGGTCTCCTCTATCTTCAGGTAGTATCGTGTATTGTAGAAATATGTTGCTCTCCAGGTCTCAGATGATTGTTGAATAAAACATGAATAATATAAATCCTCTACTACTACTGTATTTTAAATTCATCTTGCATCTACTGATTGATCACCCATACCTATGCCGACTTAGCATGGTCTTTCACCAAGTCACCGCACAGGTACATTTTTCTCTAACTAGCTTCGTGACTTTAGAAAATCCCTTGTAACTTATTTCCTAGCAATTGTTGGGATGCAACAAAACGTAAACCCGTCACCATCAAGAATATTTAAAAGAAAATAGTGATTAATTAATTCGGTTAAATAAATAATTACTTATATAATTAATTATTATTTTTAGTTAACTTTTAAATTACTATGTAATAATTATTTATAGTTATTTAAATTATTAATAAAAAATTTAATATGTAATTTTATTTATTTTATTTTATTTAAAACATTTATTATTTATTAATGAAGTTATTATTTTTATAACTTAGTAAAAGGTAATTATTTTTAATTATGTTTTAAATTATTAAATATTATTATCTTAGTAAGTTAATTAGAATATTTTATTTTATTTTAGTTAAAATGAATTTTAATTATTAAATATTATTTAATTATTTAATTAACATTATTTAAAGTTTTAATATCTTTATTATTATTACTTAAAATTTATTAAATTTTATGAAGTTAATTTATTTATTTAATATTATTCAAGTAATTAATTTACTTATTAAGTTTATAAATTTTTAATATAATTATAGTAATATATTAAGATTTTTATTAAAAATTATTCTATGCATTATATTATTTAATTTGTTTTATTTATTTTTAATTCTAATATTTCAATTTATTATTATTATTATTATTTATATTTTTTTATTTAATTATTTTATTAGTTTTTTATTAAATAATATTTTGTTTTTTTTTGTAATTTTATTATCTTATCCCCTTTTATTCTCTACCTTGTCACTGTTAGGGGGTTCTTACTTCTTCATGAAGCCTCTAATTGTATCCCTACTTCACTACGGTAGTGGTAAGCATGACCAGCGGTGGCGAAGGGTTCCTCCTTGGAGACCAGGGGTGACCAATATTAGAGGATCCACTTGGTTCCTTAGCCTCCCCCAATAGGATATCATGATGACGCATCTCCATGGGGAGTTGGTTTAAGACGATGAAGGAGGACTCCATCAGTGGCTTGCGGATAGCCTCCTCAACTCAATTGATTGCAGATTTGGTGACATTCAGTTCCTATGAATGTGGATCTGTTGATAAAGATCACTGAAAGTGGATTGTGTGTTCAGATATGTGGTTAGTGAGGGCTACATGAATGGTCCAATGCAGAGGTAAAATAATTATCAGTCGATGGATTCATCATCAATGTCTTCAGTGGCAGAAAAGGGTTAAGTTGTGGGGCTTCTACAAATGTGTCTCAAACTCCTTATGGTGGTGTCCTTCGATCCGCGATGGGAGTTGGTGACAAAAGTGTTGGTGGTGTATGGGATGAAAAGAGGAATGTTGATAGGTGTGAGCTACCGGTGGAGGGTATAATATCAATGATGAATGAAGAGTGGTACGTAATAGTATAAATATAGAGGTTTAATGGTCTCTTCTATATAATGGTGGCTTCATTTAACCATTAGGCAGGAGAAGTTGAGTCATCGTCGGGTAGGGAGGTAGGGATTTCCTCACAGTGCAATAATTTTGGAATAGGCAGCGGTGAGAATCCAACTGGGAAGGGTGTCATCGTTTCCCAATGGCGACTTAAAAAAATGACAAAGGGTTGATGTTGGGAGTCCAATGGTGTGTTGTGATGGTGGTCAGAGATGGCTGATACAGTGGAACAATGAATAATTGAGTCGTCATTGAATCATAAAAAAATAAGAACGGTGACTTATGAAAAATTGGCAAAGGACTTGAGACAGTTTTGGGATTCCAATGGTGATTCAATAAATCTAATGGTGACCAAAATTAAATGTGAAAATCTCCAATAATTAAAAATTATTAGTTGAAGAAATAAAAAATGACACATTTAACAATTAAAGAGGCTAAAATTAAAAATTGAATTAAATTAATTTAATAAATAAATCTAAAACTAAATATTGAATTAATAAATGTTAAATCAATTAACTAATTAATAAATTAAAAATAGATAACTAAAATTAAATTAAAATCTAAATCAAACTATTAAAGAAAGAATAATAGAAATTATACTAAAGAATTAAAAATAATTGAATTATAATATTGAAATTTAAGGATTGAAATTAAAAGTTGAGATATAATTAACTAAATAAAAATAAAAATATGTAGAAAAATAAAAAAATTAAATTAAAGAATAAGTTAATTAAATGACATAATTTGATTAATTAATTAATTAATTAACATAAAAAATCCTAAAATTATTAAGTTAATAAGAATATAAAACATATAAGTAAAGGAAAAATTAACTAAAGGCAAAAATAATGATTTAAAGGCTTAAAATAAAACATTAATTATAAAAATGGTTAAGTAATGAATTTAATTTTACAATTATCAAAGTGGAATGATTTAGTAAAAAGTGAAAAATTAATTAATTAAATTAAAAAAAACATAAATAAAAGATATGGAAAAAAATTTGAATTTTAAGGCCACATTAGACTTCATACACATAAATATAATGAGAATGTGTATAAATATTCCTAGAAGTATTTATGGGTTTAAGATTAACTTTATCAATCATGTTAGTGAGGAGACTGGTTAAGTATTCTGCAACAATGGAGAAAAGGGTGGAAGAGAGGGGATCTACTTTTCTAACCCCCATTGAGAATTTTAAGTATACCTTTTGGGATCCATTTATGCACATTAAAATTTGATCCAAACCAAAGATAGATTTAACCTAGTTTACCAAAATATCTTCTAATCCAAAGTTATGGAGCACTATAAGAATAAATTTTAAATCAATAGTGTCAAAATTTGAAAATATGTCAAGCTTAAGAGAAATTATACCTAACTAGGTTCGATTTCCCAATAATATTTACACACAAATATTCTATTATAATGTAGTCTTGAATGGTTTGACTATTCAAAAAACCATATTGTTTCCTATACACCATTTTTTTTAAAATATAGGAAAACTTATTTTCATGGATTTTGGAAATTATTTTATTGATGCTGTTAGTAAGGGATATGGTTATGAGGAGATTAATCTAAAATGAATTTGAAACATTGGGAATTAGGGTGATGAATTATTATTTTAAAAAATTTGAAAGAGTTCCCGTGGAAAAAAATGTTGTAAAAATTATCTACACATCCATCTGAATAACCCCCCAAAAATTATGGAAAACTGAATTGGTAAAACAACCAAGGACTAGAGATCTATCAACCTTAATAATTAACTATACTTATTTGATTTTAATTCTTGGTGGATTCTTGTAATCCAGTTTTTTATCATCATTTGTGAAAATATAAGTAATGATGTTATTAGCTAAATAATTGTTGAAATTAGGTCCATTAAAAATTGGGTTGAAATAAGTGATAATATGATCAGTAAGGAATTCATCATTAATAATGATTTTATAGGTCTACTGGATTTCATATATGTTTGAAGAAACTTTTAAAAATTAGTATTATTATCCCCATTTGTGAGCCACTTGACATTGATTGTTTCCTATTGAAGTTTTTCCTTCATTGAGTGAAGGTAATTTAGAAAATTTGTGATATCAATACCTTAGTAGAGGTCCATAATAAAATAAAAGTTGGTTGATTCATCCTGTTTCTAGTTGATAAAATCCTCAAGAATGATAATATCATTGTCAATCCTATTATAGGTATCCTCACATTTTTCCTTGCCTTTATTTATCAAATGATTCTAATTCATGACACATGAAAAAGCATCATTTATATAATTAGTGTTATTACATTGTTCATAGATAATATTATCACATTCTTGGTGGGTTTCCCTAGAATTGTAAATTCTAAAAGGAGGAGGAGGACTGATATTTCTATAAAAATGTTAACTAAAACTGGATGATGGTTAGAGTTGAGTTTTGGGAGTGTGTAACTTATAATGGTGTCCTATTTTTTAAGGTCCTACACATTAGAGAAGTCATGGTCAATATTTATAAAAATATTTTTATTATTATTCATTATGTACTAGTTGTATATAGCCCTAACTCAATTTATTTCGAGAAGGTTATTACTTTCCATGCATGATTTAAACTCTCTTATAGAAATGTTGGAATATACTACACACATCATTTCAGTTGATTAAAAGATATAATTAATGACTCCTATAACAATCCAAGGATCCTAGATTTTTATTTTAATGTTTTCAGGATTCATATATAAACTTATTCTATCTTTATACTTATTTTAAGAATAATTTAAAGATAAATTCATAAGGAAATTAGGGATGTCAACCTCATAAGTAATAATTGTTTCACAATGCATAGGGCAGATACACTGTCAAGAGAGGATTGGAAAAACCCAAGAATTCCCATAGGTGAAAATCTATTTCTTCTACTAATGAAATGATAAAATATATTTTGAAACAATAAAATCAAACAGAAAATAATTTTCTGTGATTATAATTATAATAATTTTTTGTTATGAACTTGATTTCATCTATGTAATGTGTTGGTTGTATCATGTTTTTTTCTCCTTGGAAATTCTAGAATAAAATAATTATTTATAATTTTGTTTGGGGTTAGATCCCCATTTTTATAGCTTCTTAAACTCTTTTCCATGGATGAAATCCTTGTAGGACCATATTTTTTCAATTTAGTAGATAAGGATCTAATATTTTCTTTTTTCACATAATCTGGAGACCTACTATGATCTTCCACCTTTATAAGTGATCAAATATCAACATTTGGACACTGATTTATAGGAGTAGTCATCTTGGGACTTCCATTAGGCTTAATCACTCCAAAAGAACCTATGTTTCCCTTCATTATATCATTATTGAAATATTTTGGAGAGAAATATATAATTTTCATTTTTAAATTATCCCAAGTGTTATAGTTTTAAGATCCTATTATAGTTGAATTTTTAACACCGGTGTAATGATCATATGTGGGACAAAGAGCAAGCTAAGTGTTATCAACATCATCCCTTAATTCTTCATAATTTGATAGACCCAAACTAAAAACATTTAAACTATCCTTTACATATTAGTCTTATAACGTAGATATAGGTATGTTATAAGGTTTTATAGTGGTATGATGATCTTGGGTTGAAATAGTAGAATTCACCTAGAAAAGCACTTCAATTATTTGTCACTTGCACAGGAAAATTACATCAATTATTTGTCACTTATATGGTAAAGTTAAATATAATGGAGTTTCAAAATGAAATTTCTATTTTAATTTTCCATATATGAGGATGAGTATGTTTTTTCAGAAAAATATTATTCTTTAAGTATTTGAATAAAACAATATCTATCTAATTTCAATATTTATTTGAGTAAAGTATGGAATTTTCTAGATCCATGAAGCTTGTTTCCATCACATAACCAAATCTATAGCATGTGAATTTTAGTGAAAACCCAAGTAGTCGATTCATCCATTTAGAATTTTCTATAAAGTATAAATAATTAAACGTGTACGACGTTGTTGATTGTGAGATATAATTAAATGTGTTAAATAGTTTATTAATGCATAGTCAATATCAAGGTGGCCAATTGTGAATCACATAACCAATTTTAATGTAGCCAACTGAGAGTCACATAGCAGATTTCAATGTAGTTAATTGGGAATCATGTATATGATTTCAATGTAGCTGATTGTTAGTCACATAGATAATTTATACGTAAGTGATTGAGAACCGCGAAGAAGATTTCATAAACATATAGAAATACCTGATAAATTTAATGATTTACTGTAAGAATACAAGAGTGCATGAGTTATCTGATAATCATCAAGATATTTCAAATAGAATGTGAGGGGTATATTTTTATTTTTTATTAATTTCTAACTTGGAACAATGTGACTGATTTTTTAGATGCCCCTTCATAGTCTAGAAGATCTTGGAGTTAATGATGTGATATTTGGCATTGGAATTTGATTAAGGGTGAACATGATTAAATTAACACAGCATAGTTTATTCAATAACAAAATATAGTAAAATACAAAATTTATAGGAGAATTATTAAGTGGTGAATCTCTATGGAGACTACTATTTCATAGGTATGCTCAGAAAAGACTTAATCATTTGATCATCTACTACTTATTTGATTGAGGTTATTGAGTTTCGTTTACATTCATCAACATATACTATACTTCAATTCTTAAATTCATTTGGGTTTTCATTGGTGTATTATCTTAACCATCTATTTTTTCATTTCAATCCATTTTAATATTTTCCCATCAAAAATCTATCTTTTTAGGTTATTATTCCTATTTAAAAGAAAGTTTAGGTTGTGAATCATAAAAAAAAATTAGGTTGTCCATGGGTTATAACTGATATGAAAGTAATTTTGTTTTACCACCAGGTGAGAAGAATTAATGTGTGTAATTTGGATATCCCTCCATAAAAAAAGTGAGTTTCTTGGTGAATAGTAGTCTTCTTATTGAGTGGAGAATACTGAAGAGTATAGTAATGTATTGGTGATCCAAATTACAATATAAATATCAACTAATCTTTGTTTTATTTTCTAATGAACTATTTTTTTCATCATTTCACTATTTATTACTATAACAATTATAATTTTCTTAAATTTTTAAAAAGGTATATTCACCACTTATGCTCGACCTTTTCATCTCACTATGACCTAACAGACTTACCCATTAAAAAATAAGGGTTTTTTTGAAAATATCATAATAATAATCATAATCCATAAAGAGAAATAATAATTATGGTATCATTGGAGTATATAACTATTGGAGGATAAGTAACATAAGGGGATAATATTGTCTATGAATAAAAAATAGAATTAAAAGAACATTTAAAACATTCTTTAAGAAATTACATTTCCACGTTGAAAATCATATTTTAAAACTAAAAATTTATATAATACCATAAAAACATATTATTTGAAAAAAACCTTGTAAATTTTTAAAGGATGTGTCAAAGAAAAGGTTTTCTTAATAGTATGAAATAGTGGATAAGATGTATATGTTAAAATAAAATATTCGTTTCACATTATGATAAAGAATGTCAAAAAAAAGTGCCATGTAGAAAATGCTAGAAATAAAACTTTTTACAAAAATTAAATAAATTCAAATAAAATTTAAATTAGCTAAGAAATGGAATAATTTTAAATAAGAAACTTCTTCAAAACATTTTAGAAAACATGGATATGGATAAAATATATTTCAGATCTAAATGAAGATAAAAGAAATGTATCACATACAAAAATAAACCATGTTGATTCCGTAATCATTAAGGTAAGAAATGGATATTAAAAAATATAAACCCAATTCATTATAGGAAGAGAAGAAAATATATTTTCATAAATAATATAATATCAAATGATCCCCCCTAAAGGAATTTTGAACATAGATAATCCCTAAATAATATAAGATTGTATCATAAAAATCCAAACAGTTTTGGTAACATTTGAAAATGAATACAATATAGGAAACAACATCAAATGAAACGTTAAATATCATGTGTATAATGATATATAGAATATAAAATTGCATGTGTTAGTTTATAAATCTCATTATATAAGATAGTTGTATGAAATAAAATTATGTTCTAATGAATAACTCATTGAGACAAATAACCCTTATAAAGATCATATCATTAAATTGAGAATAAATAAATGTAAATATTGTTTCTAACAAATTTAAATATATATAAAACATGTAAAAATATAATTTAAATCAAGAATACTTTATTTCACATATAATCATGGAATAATAAAATCAATGGTGAAGTGATATAACCCAATGAATGGAAATTGAGTTATGAAACCCCCTATTGCATGCCCTGACTTAAAATTAATGTTCATTATCATCCTAAATAATAATATTATATTTATTATTTACTTTATTATTAACATTTTAATGTTTATAATTTATTTAAATTCACTTACATCTATTTCATAATTATTTACTTAGTTAATAATGTTCAGGTTAGGCTTTTAGATGATATTTGGTTCATATATACAAAAATAATTAAGAAAGTTGGTTACGGTCAAAAGTTTCATGGTTACAACATCTACTAGTTCATTTTTATAAAACATAATTATTTTTATACACTAATAATATTCTTATAAAATTTCATTAAATGTGAAACTGAAAATTTAAATACATTGTATCATGGATGTGGTAGTCCGGACATACTCATGAGTAAACTTTTCATTTTTTTAATGAGTCTATGGGGAAGAAGTTAAGTTTTCTTTTAACTTTAACTAATAATGATTATAACTCAAATATAATATTAACTCATTAAATACATCTATATAACCATACATGTGTGGAAGTGATATAAAATAAAATAAATTGTTTCACAAGTCTGTAGTTCGCTCGTACACATGAACTATGTTTTTATTTTTAATTTTGATTGTAAATAAAGAAATAAATAATTATTTGAACATAAATGAATTGAATTTATATTATAGATGTTATATTATATCATTTATATCAATGAATTTTTCTATACATGAGCGGAAGTGATAAAAAATGAATTACATTAGTTCACAAGGCGGTAGTATTATGTACAAATGAACAACAATTTCATTTCACATTAGATAAAGAAGAAGATGGATTATGGTTAATACATAAAAATAATAACATCTATGTATATCATAAATACTTATGTTATTATCTCATAATGGTTAGAATAGTTTTGAAGGAGGTAAAATAAAAATAAAACATAAACACACTATAAAGAGGGTGGTATTTAGAGGGGTTATTTTTTTAGTTTAGAGGGTCTTGTAAAACCATATAAACACAATAGTGTAGGTTATAAAGAATTGTCAATAATGTGTCTGAATAGTGTTCTTAGGGTTGGTTTTGAAGAAACTTTGTTAAATTAATATTGAATTTTGTAGTGGATAAATTATAGGGGGTTTAAACATCCTATAATTTTAGTTTAGATTTTTCAAAGACGGAGGAATTATGGGAGGTTAAAACCAACACTAATATATTTACGAAATTAGAGGTGGTTCTGATAGCTAATAAATGAATTTTAAACTATAAATTAGGGGTGATTATAAACTTCCCCAAATTTTGAATAATTTAGGGATGGTTTTTACAACTTCCCCTAACTTCTATCTCTTTTTTAAATATGGTACACACAAACCCTCCCTCTTGTTCCTCTCTTATCCGCTTGCTGTGTAACATCCTAAGATTTTTAAGAAATATTTTTTTATAATATTATTTATTTGATACTTTCATTCCATGATACACCATGTTAGTATTTCACTACAAATAACACCATATTGTCTTGTGTTACACGCAACACTGAGTTTCTACAAAATAACATTTTATTATTGTAATTATTTAAACAATACAATTATAACCTAGTAAATATAATTGATTGTTTTAAATGGATTAACTAAATTGTGAAATTATTTTTTATGAACATATGTATAATTTATTATTTGGTGACTAATTAATTATAAATGAAAATAAAAACCTCCTTGAATATAAAAAGAAAATATTTTTTCCTCAAAAACTGTTTAATTTTGAACAAGTTATTTTATACCAATAAATAAAAAAATTGATATTATTTTATTATATTAGTATATATATATACTATTAAATTTTATTTTTAACATTTAACCTATTTGTTTTTTAGACATAATAAATATATTTTTACTCTTAAAAATGTATCTTTTTCAAAAATCACTTTTATCTCCTTTCATTGGGGAACTTGTTTTAAAAATAAATTTTGACACTTTTATAAATTCTATTTGAAAAAAAAAATCTTCTTATATATCAGGATATAAAAAAATTACTTTGTTTTTTTTTTGGTATTTTTGATAACATTCATGTTTTGATGAATAGTAGAAAATAGGAAATTTTAATTTAAAACTGGTTTTTATCTAACTTATTTATATAATTAAATTATTTTTTAAATTTGTTATAAAGTATAATTAGAAAAACAAAATTACTTCCATTAATCCAAAAAACTCACATATAAATTTTATATAAAAACATTTCAAACTAATGGGCATTTTCGCTTTTAAAAACTCATCATCTCATCCCATCTATGTGAATAATTTTTAATTAATTTTTTCCCTTTCTATGTTATTAATTTTGAAAAATGGATTGTATTTTTGGAATAATGATTTCCATATTTAGTAAATAAGTCCCTTTTATTTTTGGACAAAATGAATAGTAACTTTAGTATTTTTATTTCCACTATTAAGGGTAAAATGGGTAATTGAGGGCAATGATAATATTATCCATATTTGAAAACTACCATAACACTTTCCCAAATGTTATTAGATGGATTTAATTTGAATCTTAACTTTTAAGGTTTGAAATTGAATAATTTAATGAAAACTTGTCCATGAAAATGACTTGGATATTATTAAAATCAAAGAGACTGAAAAACAATATCACACTCTTAATTTAAATAAGTATAATATTTTTAATATGTTGATAAATACAAGTTATTGTAGAATATATATTTTTATGATATATAAAATTATTATCTATGTCATGATAATTTATTTTTATGTTTTAGTGATTAATTAATTATTATAAATAATTACACAATGATGATGTAGTGATTATTCAGTTAATGAAAATCTCACTTAAGTGATATTAAAAATATTAGAAGAAATATGATTTGAACTAATTAAAGTTATCCATGAATTTTCTAGCTGTATATGAAATAATATTGGTGTATTAAATTAGTTTTCTCAATGTTATCTTTCTATGTTTATTTTCTTCAAGTCAACATAATTAATAGTGTCAAAATTGAAACTAATGATATTTTATGAAAATGGTATTTTATTAAATTATCTAAAAAAATAAAACAGAACATAAATGAGGAAAAGGGGATAAATTATGGTCCAAATTTTCAAAAATGAACCATTTATAGTTTAATTGACATATTATATGAAAAAAATACACCTTTTAATATTGAAAATGTTTTTACTATATTTAAAGTTAAAATATATTAATTAATGGTTGATAAAAAATATACAGTTTAAAATGAGAAAAACGTGTATTAAATATATTGCATAATGGTATTACCACCCTATACCATATTATCATCGAATACCTTTCCATTTGGATGTATTTGGTGTAACATCCACGACCTGGGATCCACTAATCTGGTGCCCCGAGTCAGGTTACCACATGACATCAAGCATGTCTCCCCATAGGCCAAAGGTTGCTGACTAGCAGTGAGGTTGTAATTGAACATTCAGGTACACTATTCCCTCTTCACTAGATTAATCCACAATAGATAACATTTGAAATAAAGGAAACAAAAAACATTAAACTAGAAACATGGATTACTAACCATTTCCCAAAATTAAGTACAAACCAAAACAAAATAATAAATATGAAAAGTCATTATAATTGTTCCAAGAGTGATGAAAACACAAAAATAATTAGAAATGTAAGTATCCCCAAAATTGGTTTTAACCCCAATTTTGAAACCATCATCCATGCACCTCACATTCCCAAATCATTCCTCTAGAATATGGCCATTTCCTAAGTACCAACCTATAAACATGAAATCTACCCAGGTACCCTTTGGCAGTTTGAGAAGGGTGTGAGAACAATTCAGTTGGACACCACCAATAGTTTTTACAAAATATACATTCTGAACTCATATTATATGCATGTACTAAATAAAAGGAATTGAAAAAAAAAGTGACTAGGTTCCATTAGTTAACAATACTCATTTAGCCATTATCATCATTATTTACATGGGTTTGGTATTTCCTATATTTTCACTATGGCCTATGACCGTAAATTAAAAAGCATAAGGGAATAAGTCAAGTTCTTTATCTCACTAGGGATAAACATTTCTCAAATATTACATTACACTTATCTTGGATCATCAGTCCAAGTAGTCTCATCAAATGAAACTGTTAGGGGCTTAAAGTCTCATCCCCCTTCCCTAAACCACGTATTATAATGGTGGTGTTTATAAAATCAGTATAACCTAACCCATGGGCATAGATCCTAAATTATAATACCCCACAATTAAGAAACCAAGTTTACAATCTTCTTTATCCATTTACCACATGAACCATATCACAAAACATTCACATTCAATAAACAGGACATTCTCAATTCATAATCATTCACATGTAAATCATTATCAAGACTTAACCCATTAGAACATTTACCTTTTACATTGCATAGACCATTTTACCCATTTCCTATTTTTCATACCATATCCCATTTAACAGATTCAAAAATTCCCATACATTAACCCATTTAACACATTCCTCAATTCACATGCACTAACCCAATTATGCATTATAGTTAAAAATTCACGATTCATATAACTCATTCACATTATTCAATTTAATTATTTTTCAAAATATAACAAACAATCCATTATTCCATATCCAATGACTAGACCTAACTACCCTTAGTTCCTATATATAATTCAACTAACTTTTCTTCATATTTATCATGAACTATATTTCAAAAATAATAATTATATGATTAACATCACAATTTTCCAGGATCCGGAATGTTAGAACAACCCATGGGTAGCCCTAAATCAGTCTAATCAAACTCATTACATCCTACAAGGATCATGAGGTGTTTGATTCCTCATTTATCTAACCATTTTACCAAATCTCACAAAATTCATCAATTGGACATCATGGGGATAAAATAGAATAACCACATACACCCAAATAAACTTCAAGACTATGGGATATAACTTGTAGACCATATACCTCGATTCTAAATACAATTTCATGCTTAACCATAAAATTTGACTCAAATTCAAACACCCTTCGATTTCCTATCCTATGATCCATTAGAAAAAGAGTGTTTTAGGGATTTAGAATAAGAAGAAAAAATTTACAATTTGTAATATAGAAAAGATAAGGAAGTGGAGTGTTATACTCACCTGGAGCTTCGATTCAAACCCACAAACACTCCAAAAGGCCTATAAATGAAGGAGATCAATCATTAGGAAGATTAGGGTTTTGGTTCATCACTATGGTTATTGGATTATGAATGGATAATAAAAACGGTTGAGAACTCATAAATACCATGGGAGAAAGGGGTAAAATCCCACTTTTAATGTGGTGCACAGTTTTTCCATAGGTTTTATAAACCATGAATTATCCTCAATCCAATAGGGGACTAGGTCACATAGTTACTTGAGGATGCCACAAGGTTTAAAAAATCATGCACCATCCATGTAGAATAGCTCTATCCAAGCCCGCATGGTTTGGCCTCCCCATTTTAGGGTTTTCTAAATCGAGGGACCCTCATCTAGGCTAGAACGGTTTGGGAACATAGTTACTCATAACCATATTCCAGTTATTCAAAACAAACTAGGTGGCCCTTATATTTCGATATTTTTCATCTCAACCCCTTGTAACACCACCAACCTACTCATACGCCCGATAATAATTACATTAACCATCATTATGGCCTTTAAACTAGAATTTAAACAATGATATACCACACCAGAATTCTGGAAGCTTACAGCCTCTCACCCATATAATGGAACATCCTTGAGCCACTCTTCCCAAGCACAATTGATTTCTCATGAAAAATGGTTGGGTCATAGGCCCATATATCTGTCTCCCTCTCCCATGTTTCTTATTGAAAATTACCATATTTCCATAACACCTAAACAAACTGTACCATCTTTTCCCACAAGACATTCTCACTATGATCCACAAAAATAACCAGATGCTCCTCAAATGATGTATCATACTCAATTTTTGCATCATCAATATCAATCGCATCATATGGTTAGGGTGATACTGAAAAATATATGATATATGAAAAACATTATGCATACCACAGTATCATAGTGGGAGGGGCAATTAGTATTCCACCAGTATGATTCTCTTCATATTCACAAATAGATCCACATACATGGGTTCCATCTTAACATTTTTATGAATCTAATAGTGGAACAACCTTAAAATAGTTGAATAAACACAATATCACCCACCAAAAACTCAAGAGAAAAATGTTTCCAATCAACATATGAATTCTGCCTACTCTGAGTCGTAGTCATACACTTTCGAATAAAACTAAACCTATTCTAACATCTCTTTTATGGGACTCAGTCCCAACCACTATTATTCACCATATTCCTTCCAACACAAAGAGGATTTACATGGTCTACCATAGATCACCTCAAATGTTACAATCTGAATTGTAACCTAGTAACCATTTTTGTAGGAAAAATAAACCTATGTTAAGTAATTTTCCCATGATCCACCAAAATCTAGGACACAAGCCCTCAACATTTCCTATAGCACCTGAATAGTGCGTTATGATTACCCATGTGTCTGTGGGTACAAATACCTACTCAAAAACACCTAGGTACCAAGCACCTTATGTAATCCCTACCAAAAGCACAATGTAAAATGCAGATCATGATCCAAAACTATATTCTACGGCATCCCATGAAACTATGTTATCTCCTAGATATAAAAATCACCCTACTAATCCATTATGAAATTCTCTTAAATCATCATTAAATGTTCCACCATGTTCAACTGATCCACTACTACCCAAATCACATCATTTATTCAAGGATTCCTTGGGAGACCTACCAAAAAATCCATCACCATTTCATCCCATTTTCATTCATAAATTGTTGAAGTCTAAAATAACCCACTCAGTCATTGAGACATAGAATTTACCTTCTCATAAGTATAGAATAATTCCATCAATCCTATAAAATATCTCTTCATCCTAGGCCATCAATACTTCCAACAAATATCACGATACATTTTTGTTAAACTAGGATTCACCACCCACTTCGATGCAAGAAACTCGCACATCAACTCTACTCACATACATGTTGGAACAACCACATGGTCATGATAAAAAAAATCTCATCATCACCAATATTCCAACCATATGGTGACACCCCACCTTTAATAATTTCTCTTAAAAGAAACCATATTGGGTCCTCATATTACTTATCTTTAATCCATTATAGAAACATGGACTCAAATGCGAAGGATGAAAGGTTCATCTTCCCTTATCCATCCTGCACCTCCAGACGATCTCAGTAAAAAACACTATCATTTTACAATAAAAACTAGATTCATAAACTTCTTCGTTTTGAGTCTTCTAACTCAAATCATCTACAATACTATTTCCCTTTCTCAATGTATTAACCATCTCAATATCAAATAATTTCATGTACTCAACCTATCTTCACTACTGAATAATTAAATCACACACATAGAAGATGAAATTCAAGATTTTAGGATCTTTATACACTATAAATCATTCTCCCAACATGTAATGTCACCATCATGTTTAATCATAAACCATTGTAGATGACTAAAAATCATTCATACAGTAATTTTTTGCATGAGACCTCAATTTTCATTACACAAACTCCACAACCCAGCCATCCTGCATCAAAACTTCCCTAATCCCAAAACCAGACACATTACAAAATATGGTATAGTAAGTACATGGATTAGGTAATATTAGAATATGTGAAGCTATTAAACACATATTTAACTCTTAAAAATCACGCTCACTTCCTCCAAACCATTCAAAATATATTCCATTCTTGGTAAAGAAGGTGATTGGTTCTTATGAAAGGGAAAAGTCTATGATTAACCTTGTATAATATCTAGTTATACTTAGAAAAATATAGACATCAAAAACATTCTTGGGGTGCTCCCAAGATACCACGACTTGTACTTTCTTAGGGTCCACTGACACACCTTCCTCAGAGATAGGGTGGCCTGATAAATGCACCCTATCAATCCAAAATTAATGCTTGGATAGCTTGGAATATATATTATTCTCTCTTAGTGAAATCATGATGATGTTATGATGATTGTAATGATCATAATATGTCTTTTATTACACCAATATTTTTTCCAAAGAGAAAAATTCAAACTGACCTAGGTATGGATGAAATATTTAGTTCATTAGAACCACAAAAATTTTTGATGCATTGATCAATCAAGATGGAATCATAATAACCCATATAACTCATATCATCTTCTGAAGGTAGTCCACATTACATAAGAAGGTATCAACCTTAGATAATGATACACTTATCTCATATTAAACATGTATAACATAGATGAACCCCTCAACATGCCGAAAAGATCATTGATTAGAGATAAAAAGTAATGATTATTTAATTCCAATTGATTTAGCTTTCTATAATAAAAAAATAGTTTCAATGATTCATTATCTTTACTGGAAAACATCATTAGATATCCCCATGTTGAAGTACATGGGATAATAAAACCTTCATTCTCCAATTACTACAACTAGATTTTTCATTATTGGAGTTCTATCGGTTTCATTCTTTATGGTGAAATGGAAACAATTTATACTCTTGGGAGGGACCCTATCATGAACTCAACATCAATCTCAGGAGGTAGCCCCAAGAATTCCTCATGAAACATATGCTAGAATAGATCATCTATAAGAGGGAATTCAAGACACTCTATACCCCCATTATTAACAATAAAACAACCACCTATGAAGTGATTTAACCTGACTACTGACTAATTAGACCTCTACATCTTTATCAGATATCCCATTCTCCATAATGAAAATAAGTTTCCCTAATGAGATTTGAATGTTAATGTATGATGGTAATAGTTGATTTGATCTTGGTATAACAGTAGCTAGTCTATGTCCAAGATTAGATCAAAACCTGGCATTTCAGTCCAAATAAGTCTCATAGAAAATGGTACCCACCAACCTTGAGCTCACACAACTTACATTGCTTATTATTGTTTTCTCACACCACTAATATTGTATCAGTTGAAATGAACCCACACATAAATTCCATAGCTAAACCCAACACAGCCACAAACTGAGAAGATATAAAAGAGTTCAGATCACCTGTATTAAATAAAGAACAAGAAAGAGTTGAATCAAAAATAATAGTAACTTGAATAGTTAATGGTCCAACCTAACCACCTCCAAGTGTAGAATAAACTACATAAATCTGACCTAACCCTATACTCTAGGCCCAGATCTGAATTCCTGGTGCTACATTACCCTTATGGCATGAAAACTCTCATCCCAGATGATACACCATCCACTTTTATGGATATAAATAGTAGATCATCAACGGCTTGTCTGATATGGGGAAATCGAACCGCTGAATGCACTTAACATCAGTCTCAATCCTCTATCAGTTTATGTTTATCGACGGTTCATATAGAACTTCTATACAGGCCCCATTCATCCACATGCTTGACACTCAACTGGTGGTCAGCGGAACTAACCACGTATGTGTCTCGTCTATCCACACTAATATAAAAACACATAGTCACCAACCTAAGGGGTTTATCCTCTATTTTGACTACTCTTCACACTAACACCCTGGTGAGAATTTCATAAATTATTCTTCCTTCCCTAAGATGCCACACCACTGGTCTATCCAACTGGAACCACATGTCCACCACCTGAAGCCTATCTTAAGTTACCTTCTAAAATAAGGGTATGATCCAGCACTTATGAAAACCTATTTAAACGGAATATGTTTAACTAGGAAATAATATCATGTCTATGTTAATCAAGAAAATGAATTTTCATAATGGCCGTGTTCCCTTCCAATGTCGAGACTAAGATTTGAAGGTCTATGAAGTATCCCACATAATCCATCACTAACATGGCTCCCTGTGTCAACCTCAAAAAAAATCACAAACTTCTCCTACCCCATGGCCTCCATGTGGAAGTGTTCTAGAAACTTTACCTTGAATTAATTCCATATAATACCATCATCCTATTGAGTTTGAACCAAAATATTCCACCAGCACTTTTTTAGTCCATACAATATGTATGCTGCCAACCTTACTCTCTTATCAAGAAGAGTCTCCATGAGGTCCAAAATCTTCTAGATGAACTCTATCTAGAACTTTGTAGCCTTGGTTCCAACCTCTATAGAAAAATTTATAGGGTTCTACAACTGAAACTCTCTGGTCATATCAAACATACTAGGCACAACCCACTCGAGGTCTTGTTCCACCATCAAAATAAAAAGTGTGATGTTCTAATGGAAATGATCCTCTCCTCAGTTTTCTTCAGCCAATAGTTTTTGTTACTATGCTACTGGTTGATAATTATCATTTATATCCTCTTGTCACCCAACCATAAAATGTCATCGTGGTGTAATTCCTCTATAATTACAAACACAATTATTAGAACACATAACCTAAATCTTACATTGTCTACATAAAAGAAGTCTCTACACTAGTCATAAACAACCCACTTCATAAACACTATCCCAACGAACATTGTCACACCTAGAATACAACACTCAACCATAACTACTACATGTCATGGTCAACTGGGAAAAACAGACTCACACAACAAAAATTCTTTTATTAGACATCCATTTCATACCATTTCCACTTTCATAACAGAAATCTTTCTCTGTTAAGCACATTTACCATTTCACAACTTGTTACAACCAATATTTTTAACTCATTTACAACATTTCATTAAGAACATATATGTAACCAATATTTAACATTCATTCCATTTAACCATTTTCATTGTCTTTATTAGACACCACTTTCTTCAAATATTCAAGGAAAATGGATTTCACTCTACCCTCCATGTCCTACACACCCATCCCATCTGTGCCTACCTAGATGCATACCACCTATATCCCTGGGTTCCTATAATGATGCATGAATTTGAAACCTCACAACATTTTATCCCTGAGAAAAATATAATAAAACTATCATATCACAAAAAAATTGCATCACCTGATGGTGAAATATTATTCAACTGCAAAAAAATTTCATCACCTGATGGTGAAATATTATTCAACTGTAAAAACACATATCAAAAACAACAATTCCCACCCATAATACTTGGATTTTCCCACGTACATGGGTTAGATACTCCCATGAATAAAATCATTTACCATGATGGACACTTATTAATCTATTGTCTACCATTCTTAAATAGTAAGGCATAGAATAGAACCTAGATCGACTACCACTTTATAGCATCCCCAACTCGGGATCCACTAATCTGGTGCCCCAAGGTCGGTCACCACATGACCTTAAGTGTCCCTCTTTGTATTCTAGAGGTTTTTAAATAGAATAAATGGTCTGATAGAACCCCATTATGAGAATATAACAAATTTATTAGAGTAATGAACAACAGATAACATAGGAAGCAACAGAAAATATACCAAAAGCATGCATTACTAACCATTTCCCAAACTTGGGTACAAACTACAACTAAATAATAAATATTCCATGTAATTTTAACTATTCTAAAAGTTAATAAGATCTAAAATAATGACCAATAGAAGAATCCCATAAATGGGTCCTAACTCCATGTCTAGAACCGTCATCCATGCATATACCATGCCAAAATTAAACCTCTAGCATAGGGACTTTTCTTAAGTGTCGATCTGTAACCAAGAAATATACTTAGGTATCCATTGGGGGCCAATCAAGGTGTGAGTAAAACTTAATAGTCCACCACCAATGGTTTCTACAAAATATCCATTACAAACAATAAGGGTTTGTATGTGCTAAATAAAAAAATAAAAAAAATAGTAATTGTGTATCATTAGTTAACAATACTCACTTATCCATTTTCATCTTTATTTTCATGGGTTAGGAATTTCATTAATTAAAACTACATCATGTTCCCATAAATTACTAATAATAAGGTAATATTTTATATTCCCTATCTCACTATGGATAAACATTTCACAAAAAATTACATTACACTTACCTTGGAGCCTTGGTCGAGGTAGTAATATCAAATGCAACCATTAAGGGCATAGAACCTCATTCCCCTTCCCAAACACATTCATTATACTGGTGGGGTTTAGATTCTTAGTCTAAAACAACATATGGTCATATATCCTCAAGTATTATTCCCCACAACTACCAATCCATGGTCATGTTTTACTATATCAAATTACCACATAAACCATATCACAAACCATACAGATTCAATACACATAAAATTCACCATTCATATTCATTCACATATAAATCAATGTCAAACATTGACCCATTAACTCATTTACCATTTACATCGCATATCCCATTTAATAAATTTCCAATTTTTTCATACATTAGCTCATTTATCATATTCGAAAACTCCCCTACATTAACCCATTTAACACATTCCTAAATTCACATACACTAGCCCAATTATGCATTTCAATTAAAAACTCATGAGTCATTTGGCACATTCACTTTGTTATACTTAACCATTTTTCAAAATATTCTCTTCAATCCCTTATGCCACTACCAATGACTAGATACAACTACCATTAGTGACTCTATATAATTCAACTAATGTGTCATCATATTTATCATTGTCTTTATTTCAATACAAATAAATTCTAATATTAACATCACAATTTTTCATTTCATGGAATGTTAGAACACCCCATTTGTGGTCATAAACGAGTCTAATCAATCTCAATGCTTCTTGAAGGGATCATTAGGGGTTCAATTCATCATTTATCCAACCATTACACTGAATATCACTATAGGAATCAATTGAAAAGAATGGGGGAAACAATAGTTTAACCAAATATTCAAAAACCAACTTCATGAATATGGGATATAACCTGTATACTACTTACCTAAATTTTTTAGGCCAATAATATGCTTAAACATAGCCGTTTACTTGGATTCAAATAGTATTCAAACCCCTGAACTGAGAACTGTGGTAAAAATAGTGTTTTAGGGATTTGGAAGAAGAAAAAAAACTACAGGATTAAATCCAAAAAAGAGATGGAATGGGGGTGTTAGACACCCCCAATATCTTTGATCTACACCTGATAGCACTCTAAACGGCCTTGAAATTATTTTTAATGATCTTTGGGACGTTTGGGGTGTTTTGGTTCATCACTAGAGTTGTAGGAGGATGAATACATAAGAAAAAATGTGGATAAACAATAAATTCCATGGAGTAAAAAGAGTTTGATCCCACTTTTAATTTGGTACATGGTTTGGCCATATATTTTTCCAAATAGTGTACCAACCATGATCTAGATACTTTCCAAGAGGGGGATAGGTCACACGATTACTTGGGATCCCACACGGTTTAACAAACTATGTACCAACCAAGCAGAATGGCTCTATCCAAGCCTGAATAGTTTGGTCTCCCCCCTTGAATGGGTTTCCTGAATGTGTTCCCCTCCTATATAATAGTATAATTTGGGTTCATGGTTACTCAAAAATATTTTCTAACCATGAAACATGCACTATATTTTCATACTTTTCATATTCGTTTGTGTCCCAACCCTCTGGATAAACCCCAAGACTACTCATATGCCTGGTAAACATTACATTAACCTTAATTAGTGTCATTAAACAAAAATTTAGATGAGGAAATACCTCACCATAATTATGGGATCTTACATGTGTATTGAGATTTCATTTATTATAAATTAATATTTTGTGAAATTCTAAAAGTGCCCCTCCCCTCTCTTATAAAAGGGCACCCCATCTTATTTTTTCTTCACACTTAAAAAAAATTTTATGCCAAACTATATCCATATATACTCTCAAATTCCCTTGATCATAGAATCCATTTTTGGGGAATAAATCCAACTAAAGATGTCATTTTATAAAAATCAAACAAATATTCTCAAAGAATAGGTAATGTTCAACAAAAAATTTCTATTTTATTTCTTCCTCAAACCCCTTAAATTATTTTTATTTAATGTTTATGTAATAAACTCATCATACTAAGAATACTGATATGTTATTATATTATATATTTTACCTACACTCATGCACACATCAATCAAATGGGATACACAATCATTATTTGTGTGTATAGTAGACTACCACATCTTGAACTGATTACATTAATTCTTCCATTTCCACCATTAAATGATGGAAATAATGATAGAATTTCTATTTTTATATGGTATATATTATATTTATGATTTATTTACATTTTTTTATTATTATATAACAAATACATTCATTCTATTTATTTTTTGTAAGTACGCTGAATTCATTTGTGGACATGTAGACTATCGCCTCCTCAAAGTGTTGTGATTTATTCCCACTTTAAATGGAATAAATTAAAGATGGGTTTCTTGAATTTATATGATATATATGAAATAATAATTTTAATATAATGATATTATATATATACTTATAATTCATTTACTTTCTTTCTTTTAATATGATAATAAAATGGAAACAACGTTCATGTGTACATATGGCTAACTGTCTCCATGAACAGTGTATTTCATTTTATATCTCATATATATTATTAAATTACTTTCATACATAATATATATCATATTTATCAGTCTAGAGTTTATGAAATCAAGATATAAGTAAGAGGACCAAAAGTATAAAAAATCAAAACACATACAAAAAATAAAGCAGTTATTACCTAAAACACAACTTTAACATGGAATTGTTAAAAATGGGAAATAGAAGGCCATAAGTAAATCATATATGGTATAATATAATTTAATAATATTATTTAATAGATTTATAATATACATATATTTATTATACATGAGGTTTTCCTGAGTATGACGACAGTCAAGACATGAGGTAAGGGATATTTGTCTCACTTATATTTATGTGGGACACATGCCTTATACATTAAATGTTTATTTTTTTTGTGTATATACTACCCACAAATATATTTTATGAGTATTATTCTATTTATTATTGTATTTTAATTAAAATATAATATTATTTATTTCATGGGGCATATGATTGTACTAATTATAAAGTGGTAAGTGTTTATTTCTCAATCTTATCAATATTCATGATTCTTTCATTTTAAATATCCATTGGGGAATATTTATCTTACATGTTTATGATTTATAAAAAAATTAAAAAACGTTTTTAATATTATACTATGGATATTAAATTTTATTTTAACATATATCTTAATTTTTACAAAATGGTTTGAAAAGAATATTTTTTTCATTTTCTAAACAAGGCCCTTTATGATGTTTTCGAGAGAAATATGAAAGGAATGTTTTTTTAAAATTTACGACATCTACATATTTTTGAAACATCATGATGACTTAATGATTTGAATATTCATTTATAATATTTCAGGGTCATTTTTGGATAAAATCTAATCCTTTATAATTTTGCGACTCGTAAAAAAATATTTCATAAGGGAAAGGATATTTTCCTAAAAAATTATTTTTAAGTAATATTTCAAAAATTATTTTCCAATATACTATAACTTATATTTATGTTATCTATTATTTAATAGGTATATTACCCAAGTATAAATTTTTTATTTTTTATCAAAATGTTTTATGTTTATGATGGAATGATATTTATGGAACCTATTTCTTCTCCATGAGTTATATTATGATGAAGAGTTTATGAAACTCATTTCTTTATAGGGGTTTTAATGTAGTGAATGATGTATGGTCTAGTGGAAAACATAAATATAGTTCATGTTAATTTATGTGTGGGATATATATCTCCCTCCAATTCATTGGGTAATGAATTATATCTCATGAGATAGTTAGGGGAAATAATGATTCTTTATGGGAAACATGTGATAAGGCCTGATCTGAGAGCATTAGTAGTTAACTGTGACATATGGAATGGTTTTCTAAACATATGATGCTTCCGCACACAATTATTACATTAAATTATGTTTCATTATTGAGTTATTTTGAATTCTAATTCTTATGATACATGTCTTTTCAAATGTTAATGTTCTATTCCATGAATCTAGTTTATGATCCATGAAATATTGGGTATGAAATTTTCTCATGATAATATTCCCATATTTCTTATTGTATTATTTTATAAGATAATGAATTGATATCATCCAACTTTACTCATACTTAGAAATTGAGATCGCAATTTTATTATGTTTCATTTCCACTAGTTATGAAGAAAGGTTTTAACTAGGGATACGAAAGGGCGTAATCATTGTGAGAAACTTTGAAGATACTTCACCAGACAATAATTTTTTGTTAAAATTTTCCAAATACACTAGAATATTATGGTCCTTAGACTTTTTTTAATGTAATGAATGTTCATCTTAAAAATATTTAATATCAATGTATGAAAATCTAGGGTTATTATAATTTGTATCAAAGGAAAGGTTTAGTCAACCTTTGGAAACTAGGATAAGAAAATCTTCAAAATATACTTAAGGATAAGTCTATGAATATGTAATAATCCTTGATTTTTAATAATGATCATGAATAACCTATTATTAATACTAAGGTGATATAGATTGAAATTTTATTAGTGATTTACCATGATTATGTTGTTCTACAACTATGATTAGTGTTTCTCACACTATGTTTTCTAGTTTTAGTTAATGGATGGAACTTGATGGAACCATATTAATGATGAATGTGATGGTCAATTGAATGATTTTAATCCTGAGAAAAATAATTTTATGGGATTAGTAAAGAAACTTTTGGTGATAAAATCATAAAAAAATTTCAATCTATGAATCATTTTGGACATTAAAATGAGAAAAGTATGGAACAACACTATATTGAGTCCTTCATGATGTAGCATCCACCTTCTTTTAGTGGTTCTTCTAATCCAATATTGGTTTTGAAATGTATTATTTCAGTTTGAAATATATTTTAGGTTCTCTATTATTCATAACATGAGAAAGTAATTTTCGTTCTCTATTTTTTAAAAGGTGAATTAGACCAATGTTGAAATCTTATAAAAAATATGAGGCAATGAGATGAAATTGACTCTATGGAATGGGATGAGTTCATGATATTAATTGTTAATAAGTACTTTCATCATATTATTCATACAAAAATGGATAATGATTTCTTTGAGCTAAATAAAAAGTATGAATAATTCATTGGTAATTTTACCATTCTTTTAAGGTACAATTTTGGTATTATTATTGAACCTTAAAGTAAGGTTGACTAATTCTTAAATGGCTTAAAACCATGTATCTGAAGGGATCTAGTATTAAGATACTTAAGTAGCTATGAAGAAATTTTTTGATGGTTACTCAAAGTAGAAATGTAAATTTTATATACCTATCATTCCCATGATTTTGATAAGAAAATAAAGATTGAGTCTCAGGAAAACATGAAAAATCACATTATGGAAAGAAATTAAAACCATATACATGATATATTGTTGGAAGAAACATAAAGGTATGTTTTTGAATGGAATTGTGAGGTTCTTTAAATGTGGAATGATAGGACATAAATATCATGAATATCTAAATGTGATGAATAGAACAGATATTGAAATAGTTGAAAAGAAGCTACCAACTAATGCAGCACCCACATTTCAGGGATTTGAGTGTAAAGAAAATGGTAATTATGCTAACTAGTATCCAAATATTAGGTTTAACAATTATGATCGATGTTAGTAACATATTAACTCCAAAATAAAATGTAAATATCATACGATCACAATTTTTGATGTGGAGTACAATAATGAAGTGATGTAATGATTGGGTATTTAGGTATTTGAATTTAATAATAATGTTATAGAAGTAATTTTATTGTATTAGGGAATAATGAAACATCTAAGTATTGGTCCATTATTGTAATGACCCATACCCTCATGGTCCATCCCCTTGCCAAAATATGGATCCTAAGGGTGGCGTCTCGACGGTTGGATGCTCTATCGGCGTGCGACTGATCGGTCTGCGACTGATCGGCATGCGACCGATCTGCGTGCGACTGATCCGAGTGCGACTGATCGGTGTGCAACAGATCGGCATGCGCTCGATCAGCGTGCACTCGATCGGCGTGCGTTCGATCAGTGTGCCACTGATCGGTGTGTGGTACGATCTGTGCGACACGATCGGTGTCACCTAGCCTTGTCGGGTTTTTCTTCTACAGTTCTCCCATAACACCACTTTTTTCCCTTTTTAACCTTTTGAAGTGGTTCAAGGCCATTTTCTTTTGATCCCATAATCAATGTTCAAATTCCTAAGAATGGGGTGACCCTCATCGGACCCATCTGTGTGTCCACGTAACGTTCCCCTCTGTTGATATAAAAACCTTTAAATATCGTAGCTGTTACCACCCTTTTCTGATGGGAATCATTAAATAGAAATTAATTCGGTCATGTGTAACCACCCAACCACATGGTGAAACCACGATCCGACCTTATATCTGTTCAAAATTCCATATCCCGTGATAACCAGATCTCATCCTTATATCTCACGAGAATCTCTTCTTCTTCTTTCCTCCTTTCCTCTCCTTTCTTCCTGGTGTGTTTTGAGTTCCCCCTTCCCGAGGCAAGTGGTGAGATTGTGCTGAAGCTTTTCTGCTCACCCTTGGATTCCCCGACATTCCCCCCCTACAATTCACGCATCCCCCATTCTTGGTACGTATAGGAGAACTTCGATCATTGATCATCCATGTAGGGTTTTTCCTCCGTCTCTTCTTATTGTGTATCATGTGGGGTGGGTACACTACTATTTTTGTGGGAATGGACGAAATCAGACCTTAACAATGATAATAAATAGACAACTAAATAATGACGGGGTGCGTTTGAAAATTATTCTGTACTTTTATAATTTCTATATGTTGTGAATTTTATGGGCTATGCTCACTAAAAATCACGGCCGTTGGTGGTCTTTCTTTGCGCAAAAATTAACCTTTGTCTTCCATGATAATTGAATGGATCTAACATGGGAATTTGGTAAATTACATAAACTCAACCAATTAAATGAATGACCAATGAACAAAAATCCTTGTGTGATCACCCCAGTTAACCAAACAGAAAGAATAAAATCTTAGTGAATGAATTACTTGAGTTTGGAAACTTCCTTGTTCTGTCTTGGTGGCATGTTTGTTTTCTCTACTTGATACTTATGGGGTGATGTGGATGGGGATAGATCCTCTATTTTGGTACACTTATTGGTTGTGAATCTAAAGTTGTGTGGGTCTGTATATTGAGGATTGGTTTGGTTCCAGTACTTTGAGGGATCTCACTGATCCCTTTGTTGTTGTGACTTTACAAGAGAACCGGGTGTGAATGATTAAATTGTTGTTTTACTGTTTCTCTTTCCCTGGATTTTGGTTATGCCTGTTAGTTTCCTAGTAGTGTAGAATTCACCTAAATGGGATCACTTTAACATGAAAACAAGAATGGTTAAAATGGGTAATTGGTTTTGGGAATGAGTTGTGACTTGGTCGTGAGTGTTGTGATGTTCTTTTATGAATGAATAGTTACGAGGGTGTTTGTGCTTAGGTTGGATTTGGAAACCCTAGGATGGGATGAGTTCTTGTTACCTATACATATATATGTAGTTTTTATGTTTCTTATTCAAGCCCCAACCAAGTTGATCACTTAGTGCCCAACACCCAAATTTCATGGGGGAGGGTGTTTTTTCCGACACTCCTTTGAGTGGCTGGTTATTATCTCCTTTTCTGCTCCATTTCATGAATATCCCAAGACTCTTCGGGAAGGCTATGATGGCCTGAGGTCCATTATAGCCCAATATTCTTCGGGTAGAGTAGTTGTGGTGGTTGGCCCAGGTGTGTGTGGGCAGGTTGTTCCCAAGAATCATCAGGGTGAGGCCCAGGTGTCTTCGGGCGTGGCGGTAGTTGTTCTGGCCCAACTGTTTGCGGGCATGGTTACTCGTGGTGGTTGTGGCCCAGGTGTTTGCGGGCGAGATGTGTGGTTGTGGCCCGGGTGTGTGGGGGTGGGTCTGGCAGTGGGACTTCGGTGAGAATGGCGGGATTGGTTCGATGCGTAGGATATCTTCAATAACCAGTGGGAAAGTGGCGCGGGGTACCCAAATTTCAATGTGCCATTACTATACATTACTTGACATGCGTTTTTTTAGAAGTGCACCTTGGTGAGACTTGAGTGGATAGTTTTCCTTGCTGGGTTCTTTGGTTTCCTCTTTCTCATAGGGCATTATAATTCCTCTTCACTTGTGCACGAGAGTCTTTGGTTTTCCCTACTGAGTATACTCGTATGCTCACCCTACGTATATAAAACTGCTTTCAAGTTTCCAGGAGGACTTCAGGGATCATACGGGGACATGCTAGCTCAGACATTGGGACAATTTTAGTTGCAGTTTTTCTTTTCCTTGGTACTTTATCTTTGTAGTATCCTTTTACTTTGCGGTATTTACTTTTGTAACATGCATATGGGAATGGTTTTCTTTTGGATTTACTCTCACCCCCCAGTTTTGGTGTTGTTGGTATTTACTTTCTTATCTCCCGATCCTAATAAAGAAAAAGGGTAATGCCTTCCATCTTGTGTGTAATTATATACCCTTGGTGCTAGTCGCCACTCTAGGGCCTATTGAAGGCGGGTCTTGGTGGGGTCATTATCTCTCCTTCAACTTGAAGAAGGAAGGGCCTTGTAATCTATTGTACCTTCCCTCATCTTGGTAAAGGCGGGTCATGACAGAATGGTATCATAGGTAGGTTGAGAGATAGGATGGGCTCTGGAGTTAGGCACAGTGAGGATTTCATGGGATGGTAGGGCAATAGTGTTTGGTGATCCTGGTGCGTGAATTAGGTCAGATAAGACCGTCTAGGACACGGGATTTTAGGGCCCCCCGTGATCTGATGCATTGACTGTGGGCCTCCAAACGACCAAGTGAGGCTGCACTGATTGCAGGGTAGAGACCCTAGGGAAGTTACATGCATCATAATGACTTGTGTTCTTGAGTTTCATGAGTATTTTGGGAATTTAAAATGAAGGAGAAGTCTAAAAAAATTTAAGAACAATATTTTACACTACTCAAGCTTAGGAATTACTTGTTTACCTTGTAGATATGGAACCTAGGAGATGACCACGAGTAGTGCGGGCGATCAAGGCCCAGGAGGTTGAATTGGCAGATCGACAGAGGGATGACCGAGAAGAGGAAGATGATCAGTGGCAGAGGAAGCTTCGTTCCTTTCAGAGACAGACCCTCGGGAAGTACGAGGGCAGCATCTTAGACATAGAGACAGAGAGATGGCTAGAGGAGCTGGTGATAGATTTCATCTTGATCCGGGCTCCGATGTAGTACTAGGTTCCTCTGGCTGTGAGCCAGATGCGCGGAGCAGCACGTTAGTGGTGGACGCTTTATCTTGGGGAGAAGAGGGAGACTGAGGTTACGTGGGCTGACTTCAAGAAGGAGTTCCGGGTGGAATTCATCTCTTCCACGATGAAGGTTGGTAAGAGGTAGGATCTACTCTCCCTCCAACATGGGAGCATGTTAGTGAGATAATTGGGGATCAAGTTCAAGGATCTCCTCCACTTTTCTCCGGACCTCTTTTCAGATGAGGAGTCTCGGGCGAGACGTTTGGAGGAGGCACTTCGAACTTCTATTCAATATGATGTTACTCCCTTCACCCTACCAATGTACTTAGAGGTTAAAAAGAAACATGAAGTGGTGGAGAGGATGCACACACTGGGAGGCGTATCATGAGAGGGAATCCAGTAGGGCTCGTCAAAGGGGAAAGCTGTCAGCAGCAGGCCTCCAGTATCAGGACCCTCTAGGTTTTAACCAGCAGGAAGTAGGCCTCAGCAGTTCCAATTATGATCTCCTGGCCCTCACCCTTTCTTTCTAGGACCAGGGCCGAGATGCTTCATCTGTGGAATCTATGAGAACCTTCAGAATCAGTGCCCAGAGAGATTACAGTATAGAGAGGGTGGGAAGGTTCAGCGCACAACTCAGCAACAGCAGTTTCTAGCTAGACCCTTTCGGCAGCAGCAGTAGGGGTTGAAAGATCTCGCTCCTCCGAGGGCAGGCGTTTCAGGAGGAGGCCAACCTCAGGACATCCCTCAAGAACCTTGACCAGGGCGTGGTTGGGGAGGCGGCCGATAGCCGAGAGGCATGGGATCTGGGCATGGATAGTTGCACGCTGCAGAGGCAGTGGTTCCAGCAGGTCCAGAAGTCGTTCGAGGTACGATCATCTTGTTTAGTACTCTTGCCTATGCCTTGTTTGATATAGGAGCTTCACACTCCTTTGTTTCACCCAGTCTGGTCTGTGCTCTGGGTTTAGACGTTGAGAGACTTCCAGTTCCATTGGTACTGATCACACCAGTCAGAGGTCAGACCGACTTGTCTTATGTTTTCCAAGGGTGTAAACTGATGATAGGGCCACATCAGTCTAACAGGGATCTTCTACTATTGCAGATACATCCATACGATTTCATTCTAGTCATTGATTGGATTTTCTCTATATGTTCCATCATTGACTGCTTCCGAGGAAGGGTTTTGTTTTCATATTTGGGTGACCGACGTGTAACTTTCATCGGCGAGCGGGGTTTCCATAAAAGCAGCAGGTGAGAAGAGACTCTCCTTTCCTTGTTACCTGAACTATCAGTAGAGTTGGTGGATACAGAAATGGTGGAAGTCCCAGGGATCTTCAGTGAGTTTATGGACGTCTTCCCTAAGGAGGTGGAGACTCTACCCCCTCGACGTGATGTTGAGTTCGGGATAGACTTGTAACCTGGTGCCCATCCGATTTTGATGGCTCCCTACAAGATGGCACCTTTCGAGTTGCAGGAGTTGCGGATTCAGATTGACGACTTGATGAATAAGGGTTTTGTTAGACCAAGTGTGTCACCCTGGGGTGATCCAGTCTTATTCAGAAAGAAGGCAGATGGTGGTCTCAGGCTGTGCATAGACTACCGGAGGCTGAATCAGGTAACGGTCAAGAACCGTTACCCTCTCCCGAGAATAGACGACCTTTTCGACCAGTAAAAAGGGGAAGGGTGGTTCTCCAAGATTGACCTGCGGTCGGGATATAACCAACTGAGGGTGAAGGAGGGTGACATCTCAAAGATTGCCTTCAGATGCAGATATGGGCACTTTGAGTTTGTGGTTATGCCTTCTGGCATTACAAATTCCCCAGCTGTGTTCATGGGGATCATGAACTCTGCCTTCCGAGAATACCTGGATCGGTTCATAGTCGTGTTTATTGATGACATCCTAATCTACTCAAGGTCATAGGAGGATCATGCCGATCACCTGATAACGGTTTTAGAAGTCCTCTGACAGCACCAACTCCATGGGAAGTTGTCCAAGTGCAAGTTCTGGACACAAGAAGTGCACTTACTTGGGCACGTGGTGTCCAAGAAGGGAATAGAAGTGGACACATCGAAGGTAGAGGCGGTTGTTTCTTGGACAACACCCAAGAACGTGATAGAGGTTCATAGTTTCCATGGACTGGCAGGTTACTATCGTAGGTTAGTGCCCAACTTCTCTCAAGTTGAGGCACCTTTGACAGCTTGGACCAAGAAGGATCGGGCTTTTGTGTGGAATGGGTAGTGTCAGGTAGCCTTTAGCTATCTGAAGGAGAAGTTGGTAAGTGCCCCAGTGTTGAGTTTTCTAGAAGAAGGGGCAACATATGAAGTATTTTGTGATGCTTCAGGACAAGGCCTCAGGTGTGTTCTCATGCAACAACGAGGGGTGATCTCTTATGGGTCTAGACAGTTGCGTCCTCATGAGTGTAACTATGCCACCCACAACCTGGAGCTTGCGGAGGTCATTTTTGCACTAAAGTTGTGGCGGCATTACCTCATCGGGGAGCACTTCGTGGTTTTCACAGATCACAAAAGCTTGAAGTATATCTTCTCCCAGCAGGACCTGAACTTACGGAAGTGAAGGTTTATGGAGTTCCTTTAGGACTAAAACTTCAAGATTTCCTACAACTTAGGAAAAGGGAATGTTGTGGCCGATTCCTTGAGCAGGAAGTCGCAGAATAATGCGGTTCGAGAGTCGTCAGATGCTTGGAAGGCGATGGAGGAGTTGGCTTCCCTGCACCTGGATGTGAGGGAGGATGGTGGTAGAGGTTCTCTGTTTCAGATGACGGTGCAATCCTCTCTACTACGGTAGGTTGAGGTGTCTCAATGGGGAGACATAGAGAGTGAAGTGATGTATGACCGAGTTAACCAAGGCGATGCTCTGGAAGGGTGGATAGAGGTGTTGTACATCTCGAACCTCTCGTTGTTTGATTTTCATGATCACAATCACTTTCATTTTTATCTAACATTGTGTTTTAAGTGTTTGTGTTGATAGGCATTTGATTGCCAAGAAGTTGACCAAGGAAGAGGCAGAAATGGACTGAAATTCAGTCCACCGGCCGACCGGTGGCTTCACCACCGGCCAGCCGGTGGCACCCAGACTCAAGGGGTAGCTACTGCCTCCCCACCGGTCGACCGGTGGCTCTGCCACCGGTCGACCTGTGGCATCCAGCCCAAATAGTGCAATCTACTGTCTTTCCACCGGCCAGCCGGTGGCTCTCCACCGGTCGACCGGTGGAGCCTGGATCAAGACTCTTCTTCTCTACCAAGGCACCGGCCAGCCGGTGGAGTTGTACCGGCCAGCCGGTGGAGCCAGTCAAACTAGCCGTTGGGCTTTTGACCAGCCTGTCCACTTGGCTCCCAACGGCTCTCTAAGCCCTCCAACGGATACTTGAAGGTTCCTAGCCTATAAATAAAGGCCTAGGAAGCCCCGGAACAACATACAAGCCACCGGACACATTTTTACATCTTTGGCGAAGCTCCGACGGATTGTTCCAAGGGAACCCAAAGTGCTCCAACAACTTCCACATCCAAGAGCACCTCCATAGAAGCTTGGAAGCGGCCCTCAAACATCATCAATCAATCAAAGGCGCCCAAGGCTTCTCCATTACGGGTTTTATTGTTTTATTTATTTTGAGCTTAAAATTGGGTTTGTGCCTACAAACCCCAACCCTTTTCTCTTCTCCCCTTCTTTTGGGTTTCACACCACCACTAAGGTGTGAAGAGGTTGTCAAGCCTTACCTTGTAAAAGGCTTGAGATCGGTGAGCTAGTCTTCACCCGTAAAAAGACTAGTGGGTTATTGCTTAACCATTAAAAGCATTGGGTTCTTGCTAAACCAATAAAAGCAAGCTGTAATAGGTCCTAGTGCTACCTCAAAGCCTAGTGGGTTTCTTGCTAAAACCATTGAAAAGCAAGCGGTAGGAATCTCTCAACGGTTGAGTTGGGAGCGGAGACGTAGGCCGGGTTTTGGCCGAACTCCGTTATCAAGTTCTTGTGTGATTGCCTCTTTTATTTTCCGCTGCACTTTGATATTTGACTTTTAATTTGTTAATTATTTTTAAAAGGCAATTCACCCCCCTCTTGCCATCATCCCTTGCTTTTTCCGACCCAACAATTGGTATCAAAGGGAAAATTTGTGTAATACCCTAACCGGTTACAAATTCAAAGATCCATTAAGATGGCATCAACCTCTTTCGCCCCCGAGGGCTACTCATTGGGTCGGGCTCCATTTTTTGATGGATCCGACTATAATTATTGGAAAACCCGCATGACCACTTTTTTAAGAAGCATAGGTTATCCGATTTACAAAATAGTCATGCAAGGTTACACTTTGTCTACCCCCGATGAATCCAAATGGACCCCCGCCGATATTAGGAATTTTGAGCTTGATGGCAAAGCCATGAACGCTCTCCATTGCGGCTTAGATAGAAATGAGTTCAATCGAGTGTCTACTTGCACCTCCTCACATGAAATTTGGAAACTTTTAGAAGTAACTCATGAGGGCACTAACAAAGTTAAGGACACTCGGTTAGACATGTATAGACAAGATTTTGAAAGCTTTACTATGCATTCTTCCGAATCTATTACCGATATGTTTACACGCTTCACTGACATTTGCAATGGAAGGAAATCTCTTGGTGATGATGTTTCAGCCGAGACGATGGTCAAGAAGATCTTATGGGTCCTTCCAAGCTCATGGGCACCAAAGGTGACGGCGATCCAAGAAGCTAAGGACGTCAAAAATATGCCGGTCGAGGAGCTCATCGGATCCCTAATGACCTACGAGATCACGATGAGGAGGCAAGCACAAAAGGAGGGCACCCCTATCAAAACTCCAAAGAACATCGCCCTCAAGGTTCAAAAGGAAGTAAGCTCCTCCTCATCTTCTTCCTCATCTCCTTCCTCATCTTCCTCATCATCAAGCGGCGACTCGGAAATGGAGTATCTCGCCCGCCAAATGCAAAAATTCATGAAGAAGCACAAGAAGAAGAAGAAATCCCGCAAGCACCGAAAGCAAGAACCCACCGAAAAATCCGAGCCCAAGGTGAAATGCTACGGGTGCGGCGAAAAGGGCCATTACAAGCCCGATTGCCCACTCAACAAGAAACGGGCAAAGGAAAAAGGAAAGAAAAAGGTCCTCAAGGCCACATGGAGTGACACCTCTTCATCCTCCTCCTCCTCCTCGAGCGACAACGGTAACAAATGCCTAATGGCATTTCATGAGGTAACTTCTTCCTCTTCCTCTTGTTCTTCAAATTCAAATTCTTTAAATCATTTATCTTATGAAGAACTCTCACATGCTAGAGACCAACTAGAAAATGGTTTTCACGAACTCTCTTCAAAATTTGTTGCTTTAAAAAAGTCTTTCAAAAAACTCTCCTCCGAAAAAGAACAACTTCTCAAAGAGAAGGAGGAGATGTCCCTTAAAATCCAAAATTTTCCAAATGTTGATTCCATGGAATCAACCATCAAAGACCTTAGGGAGACCCTTGCTAAGTTCACCCAAGGGGAACAAAATTTGAACAATATACTTGGTTCCCAAAGGGTTTCCCGAACCACCAATGGACTTGGCTATACCAACCAAGCCTCCTCCTCCCATGCACCCATTGTTTTTGTAAGGGGGAGCTCTAGCTTTAAATTTTGTAACTATTGCAAAAAACCCGGGCATCTCATTTATGAATGTAATTGTAAAAACGCCCGGTACGGCCAACCCAAATCGATTTTTTATTCCGATGAATTCTATAGGAGAAGACCCGCTATGAGACAAGTATGGATTGAAAAATCCCTTCTAGCGAGTCTCTCCGGGCCTAAAATTGTTTCTTTTCAAAATCCCTCTCCCCGGTGATTCATTGTTTTTATTTTGGGGGAGTTAGGATCTTTTAAGCTTTTTTTGTGTTTTCAAAATTTTTCATTTCATTTTCAACTCTTGGTTTCAATTCTTTCAATTCAAAATTTTCTATTAAATTTTCTTTTCTAAATTTCCATCAGTTGGTATCGATTTTTTTAATTCAAAACTTTCAATTCAAATTGTTCTTCAATTTTTGATTCAAACTTTCAAAAATTTCATTTGGTTTCAAATTTCAAATTTCAATTGGTTTTGATTCAAAACTTTCAATTCAAACTGTTATTCAAATTTTTCAATTCAATTTTTCATTTCAAAATTTTCAACAATTGATATCATTTTCAATTGATTTAAAATCTCGTTTTTTATTACTTCCCTCAATCAAGTTTTATGCCCCACTCTTTTTGATAATCACAAAGGGGGAGAATTTCTTGATTGATTGGGGGAGAAACTTTTTTGATCATGCTTTGCTTTACATTTCATTTTATTTAAGCATTCCTTTCAATTCATGTTTTTACTTTAATTGTTTAAGTGATTGTGATCATCAAAATAGGGGGAGATTGTTGTACATCTCGAACCTCTCGTTGTTTGATTTTCATGATCACAATCACTTTCATTTTTATCTAACATTGTGTTTTAAGTGTTTGTGTTGATAGGCATTTGATTGCCAAGAAGTTGACCAAGGAAGAGGCAGAAATGGACTGAAATTCAGTCCACCGGCCGACCGGTGGCTTCACCACCGGCCAGCCGGTGGCACCCAGACTCAAGGGGTAGCTACTGCCTCCCCACCGGTCGACCTGTGGCATCCAGCCCAAATAGTGCAATCTACTGTCTTTCCACCGGCCAGCCGGTGGCTCTCCACCGGTCGACCGGTGGAGCCTGGATCAAGACTCTTCTTCTCTACCAAGGCACCGGCCAGCCGGTGGAGTTGTACCGGCCAGCCGGTGGAGCCAGTCAAACTAGCCGTTGGGCTTTTGACCAGCCTGTCCACTTGGCTCCCAACGGCTCTCTAAGCCCTCCAACGGATACTTGAAGGTTCCTAGCCTATAAATAAAGGCCTAGGAAGCCCCGGAACAACATACAAGCCACCGGACACATTTTTACATCTTTGGCGAAGCTCCGACGGATTGTTCCAAGGGAACCCAAAGTGCTCCAACAACTTCCACATCCAAGAGCACCTCCATAGAAGCTTGGAAGCGGCCCTCAAACATCATCAATCAATCAAAGGCGCCCAAGGCTTCTCCATTACGGGTTTTATTGTTTTATTTATTTTGAGCTTAAAATTGGGTTTGTGCCTACAAACCCCAACCCTTTTCTCTTCTCCCCTTCTTTTGGGTTTCACACCACCACTAAGGTGTGAAGAGGTTGTCAAGCCTTACCTTGTAAAAGGCTTGAGATCGGTGAGCTAGTCTTCACCCGTAAAAAGACTAGTGGGTTATTGCTTAACCATTAAAAGCATTGGGTTCTTGCTAAACCAATAAAAGCAAGCTGTAATAGGTCCTAGTGCTACCTCAAAGCCTAGTGGGTTTCTTGCTAAAACCATTGAAAAGCAAGCGGTAGGAATCTCTCAACGGTTGAGTTGGGAGCGGAGACGTAGGCCGGGTTTTGGCCGAACTCCGTTATCAAGTTCTTGTGTGATTGCCTCTTTTATTTTCCGCTGCACTTTGATATTTGACTTTTAATTTGTTAATTATTTTTAAAAGGCAATTCACCCCCCTCTTGCCATCATCCCTTGCTTTTTCCGACCCAACAAGAGGATGGTCATAATCTGATTCTTTTCCGAGGAAAGATGTTTTTCCTAGAGTTGATGCGCGGAAGGGTTCTTGGTGAGTTCCACAACTCACCCCTAGCAGTGCACCCAGGAGTTTCCAAAATGTACCGGAGTATGAGAGGTCAGTTCTGGGGGCCCAGGGTAAAGCGGGCGATGGCAGAGTTTATGTCCAGGTGCCTAGTGTGTCAGCAGGTGAAGGCTGAACACCGTGTTCCGAGCAGCTTATTGTAGCCTTTGGACGTCCCCGAGTGGAAGTGGGATGAGATATCGATGGATTTCGTCATAGGGATACCCAAGGTTCAAGGAGGTTGCAATGCTATCTGGGTAATAGTGGACCGGTTGAAGAAATTGGCTCACTTTCTAGCGATCAAGGAGTCGGGAGTAGTAGATGACTTAGCACGGAGGTGCGTGGATGAGGTGGTGTGGTTGCATGGAGTTCCAAGGTCCATAGTCTTGGATAGGGATGCAAGGTTTACCTCACGAATCTGTATAGGATTACAGCATGCTTTTGGCACTCAGCTACATATTAGCACTGCTTTCCACCCCCAGACAGATGGGAAGATAGAGTTCACCATCCAGACAATGTAGGACGTGCTACGGGCATGTATTCTGGACTCTAGGGGATCGTGGGTGCGACACTTGCCTCTGGTAGAGTTTTCCTACAATAATAGCTGTCACACTACCATTGGCATGGCTTCGTTCGAAGTCTTGTATAGAAGGCCATGTCACTCACCCGTGTGATGGACCAAGGTTGGGGAAACAAGTGTTCTTGGCCTAGAGGTGGTGCAGATCACGAAGAAGAAGATTCAGCTTATATGGGAGAGGATGAAGGCGGTTCAGGACCGGAAGAAGTCATATGCCAATAATAGGAGGAGAACCCAGGAGTTCGGGGTTGGGGACCACGTATTCTTGAAGGTCTCCCCTCGTCATGGACAACAGAGGTTCGGTAGGGGGATTAAAATTTCTCCAAGGTTCATTGGACCTTTTGAAGTGTTGCGGCGGGGTGGAGAAGTGGCTTGTCAGCTAGTGTTACCACCACTGCTACTGAGAATACATGACGTCTTCCATGTGACACAACTCCGACGGTATCTGCATGACGATTCACCCGTCCTCGAATGGGGAAAGATGGACATAGAGGACGATGTGACTTTTTTCGAAATAACAGTAAGGGTCGAGGATCATGAGGAAAAGGTGGTTCACGGATAGACCATTCCTTTAGTCCGTGTGTTGTGGAGACATGGTGGGATGGAAGAGAGTACCTAGGAACGGGAAGCACAGATGCGCACCTAATACCCAGAGCTATTTTGAGTTTTGTTCTATTATAATTTTTTGTGATGGGACAACTTACCTTGTAAACTATGGAATGTATGGTTTTCCTTATTCACTAGATTCATGTGAAAAGTCCTAGCTGCAGGAAGGGGAGGTCATGATCCCTAATCAAGATGCATTATGGTGGATGCGATTAAACCTGTACAGGCAAGTCAGTGTCTCCCAAAGCGGATAGTATCTTGACATGGGGGGAGAAACTCCCTAACCCATATTACTAGACAGTTTTACCCTTTAATGTTTCATGGTTGCTTGAGGGAGAGGTGTTTCTAGATGTCGATGAGTTTCACTCCTGAGAGGTATCTTTCGAGGTGGTTGTTCGGACCCCCCTCTTTTTCTTCTGGTTTGGTTTTAATTCTTGAGGGCGAGAATAGTTTGAGAGGTATCTGATTTCATGGCCCATACCCTCATGTTCCATCCCTTTTCCAAAATCTGGATCCTAAGGGTGGAATCTCGGTGGTAGGAAGCTCTATCGGCATGTGACTGATCGGCGTGTGACCGATCGGCGGGCGACCGATCGGAATGCGACCGATCGGCATGCGATTGATCATCATGCACCCGATCGGTGTGCCACGATCGGTTTGTGGTATGATTGGTGCGACACGATTGGTGTCACCCAGCCTTGTTAGGTTTTTCTTCTACAGTTCTCCCATAACACCATTTTTATCCCTTTTTAACCTTTTGAAGTGGTTCAAGTCCATTTTCTTTTGATCCCATAATCAATGTTCAAATTCCTAAGAATGGGGTGACCCTCAATGGACCCATCTGTGTGTCTGCATAACGTGCCCCTCTGTTGATATAAAAACCTTTAAATTTTGCAGCTATTACCACCCTTTTCTGATGGGAATCATTAAATAACAATCAATTCAGTCGTGTCTAACCACCCAACCACATGGTGAAACCACGATCCAATCTTATAGCCATTCAAAATTCCATATCCTGTGACAACTGGATCTCATACTTATATCACACGGGAATCACTTCTTCTTCTTTCATCCTTTCCTCTCCTTTCTTCTTGGTATGTTTTGAGTTCCCCCTTCCTGAGGAAAGTGGTGCGACTGTGCCGAAGCTTTTCTGCTCACCCTTGGAGTCCCTGACATTCCTCCCCTGCAAGTCATGCATCCCCTGTTCTTGGCGCATGTAGGAGAACTTCGATCCTTGATCATCTAAGTAGGGTTTTTCCTTCATCTCTCCTTACTGTGTATCATGCAGGGTGGTAACACTACTATTTCTGTGGGAATGGACAAAATCAGACCTTCACAAAGATAATAAACAGACTACTAAAGAATTATAGGGTGTATTTGACAATTCTTCTGTACTTTTATAATTTATATATGTTGTGAATTCTATGGGATATGCTCACTGAAAATCATGGTCGTTGGTGGTCTTTCTTTGCACACTAATGAACCCTTGTCTTTTGTGATAATTTAATGGATCTAACATGTGAATTTGGTTAATTACGTAAACTCAGCTGATTAAATGAATGACCAGTGAACAACAATCCTTGTGTGATCACCCCGGTTAACCAAACAAAAAGAAGAAAAACTTAGTGAATGAAGTACTTGAGTCTGGAAACTTCCTTGTTCTGTCATGGTGGCATGTTTATTTTCTCTGATCGATACTTATGGGGTGATGTGGATGGGGATGGATCCTCTGTTGTGGTACAATTGTTGGTTGTGAATCTGAAGCTGTGTGGGAATGTATCTCAAGGCTTGGTTTGGTTCCAGTACTTTGAGGGATCTCACCGATCCCTTTGTTGTTGGGACTTTACAAGAGAAACGGGTGTGAATGCTTAAATTGTTGTTTGGCTGTTTCTATTTACCTAGCTTGTGGTTATGCCTGTTATTTTCCCAGTAGTGTAGAATTAACCTAAATGGGATCACTTGAACATGAAAATAAGAATGTTTAAAATGAGGAATTGGTTTTGGGAATGAGTTGTGACTTGGTCGTGAGTGATGTGTTGTTCTTTTATGAATGAATAGTAATGAGGGTGTTTGTGCTTACGTTGGCTTTGGAAACCCTAGGATGGGATGAGTGCTTTTTACCTATATATATATCTATAGTTTTTATGTTTTTTATTCGCTCCCCACCCAATTTGAGCACTTAGTAATGAACACCCCCATTTCATGGGGGAGGGTGTTTTTCACAACACTCCTATGAGTGGCTGGTTATTATCTCCTTTTCTGCTCCCTTTCCCGAATATCCCAAGACTCTTCGGGCAGGCTGTGATGGCCTGAGGTCCATTATAGCCCAAGATTCTTCGGGCAGGGTAGTTTTTGTGGTTGGCCCAGGTGTGTGCAAGCAGGTTGTTCCCAAGATTCTTCGGGATGAGGCCCAGGTATCTTCGGGCCTGGTGGTAGTTGTTATGGCCTAGGTGTTTGTGGGCGTGGTTACTCATGGTGGTTGTGGCCCATGTGTTTGCAGGCGGGATGTGTGTTTGTGTCCTAGGTGTGTGCAGGCGGGTGTGGCAGTGGGACTGCGGTGAGAATGGCAGGATTGGTACGATGTGTATGTTGTCTTCAATAACCAATGGGAAAGTGGCGCAGGGTACCCAAATGTCAATGTGCTATTACTATACATTACTTGACTTGCATTTTTTTAGGGAGTGCACCTTGGTGAGGATTGAGTGGATAATTTTTCTTGCTAGGTGCTTTGGTTGCCTCTTTATCACAGGGTATTAGAATGCTTCCTCACTTGTGCATGAGAGTCTTTGGTTTTCCTTACTGAGTATACTTGTATGCTCACCCTACGTATATAAAATTGATTTCAGGTTTCCAGGAGGACTTCAGGGATCGTGCGGGGCCATGTTAACTCAGACATTGGGATAGTTGCATATGTTGTTTTTCTTTTCCTTGGTACTTTATCTTTGTAGTCTCCTTGTACTTTGCGGTATTTACTTTTGTAACATGCATATGGGAATGGTTTTCTTTTATATTTACTCTCACCCCCCAGTTTTGGTGTTGTTGGGATTTACTATCTTATCTCCTGATCCTAATAAAGAAAAAGGGTAATGTCTTCCATCTTGTGTGTAATTATATACCCTTGGTGCTAGTAGCCACTCTGGGGCCTATTGAAGGCGGGTCTCGGGGGTCATTATCTCTCCTTCAACTTGAATAAGGAAGGGCCTAGAAATCTGTTGTCCCTTCCCTCATCTTGGTGAAGGCGGGTCGTGACAATTGTAGTTTTTCATATGTATTTTCGAGCATATGTAGAATAGTATGGTAACACCCCAATATTTTTTCAATTTTTTTTCAAATTTATTTAACCTTTTTTATATTTTCCATTTCACATAACACAAGAAATAGTTTATTTTACATTAAATCACTATAAATGGATTTCATTATACACAACACTAATTTAATCATGCACTATTCAAAACATAAATTTTTCTTCACTACAAAAAACACAAGGGTAATCTTGGGCCTTGGCATATGTTACAAGCAACATCGATTTGGCGTACGCCACACGCAACATAGAGTTTCTATGAAATTTATTTTTATTATTATAACTATTTAAATGATATAATTATAATCTATTAGCTAAAACAAGTAATATGAATAGTTATAATGTCTTTTAAAATATTTTATATAATGGTTTTATATAAATAAAACATATTTATAATGAAATATATAATTTTTGGTAAAGTAATTATATGTTTAAAAATACAATATTCTCAAATGAACTACTTTTAATGACCATGTGTGAAAAAATAATAAAAGTAAATTTAAGAACAATTAGATATTTAATTTGATAAAATAAACTTGCTTTTTAAATTTATAGTTTCAAAATTAGCTCATGGAGAGTTTTTGGAATTTTTTTTGAGAAACATCATTTTTTTGGATGAATAGTGAAAATATAGGATTTTAATTTAGAAATAATTTTTCATCTAATTTATTTATATGGTTAAAATATATTTTAATTTAATTTAAAATTTTAATTAGATTATATTTTTACCAATTAAGGGGTAATACCTTCTCTCAAGCTCCTTTATTTTTTTCCTTCTCCACCCCCTCCAATCTCTTTATTCAATGATTATATAAAAAACTAGAATACTGAATATAATATAATGTTGTTATAATATGAGTTCAACCTACACTTTCACACCATCTAATTGGTAACAAACATACTGTTTACATGTATGGGTAATTATTTCCTCACTAAATGATGATTGTTCATTTTTAATTTAAAACCTCTCATGGTGGAAATTATGATGGAAACTCTGTTTATATATACTATATATTATATTTATTATGTATTTAAGGTTATTTATTCCTTTTACAGCACATGTATTTTTTACTTTTCTTTTGGTGTAAATACGATAATTTTGTTTGAGGAGGTGTGGACTATCGCCCCCAAAAGCAATGCGATTTGTTCGTACACTACATGAAATGTATAAAGGATAGTTTTAGTGAAATTATATGATATATATAACATTAAAATTTTATTTTAATGATATTATATAAATATATACATATAGTTCGTTTTTTTCTTTCATTCAATATGAAAATAATAATGAAAATAGTGTCCATGCGTACGTATAGATTACCGTCTCCAGGAATAGTGTATTCCATTTTGTACTTATATATTCTATAAATTATTATATTATACATATAATGGATATAAATGATATTTATATCATGTTTTATATTCTTCTATCACAATTTGAGAATAATTACCAAATATATAACAAATTATCACACAAGCGAAGAATAAAGTGAATATTATCTAAAGTGAAACCTTAACATAGGATGGTTAACAAGAGGGTAATATAAGGTCATTATAAAACCATATATGGTATTAGATATAATAATTTGGTTCAGTAAAATATTTATAATAAATTATTATTTATTATATATGTGGTTTTAACAATTACAATGGGAGGCAAGACACAAGGCAAGGGAATTTCATCTCGCTTTTATTTCTGTGAGATACATGCCTTAATCACCACTAAATTATTTTGTGTGGTGTATGTACTTCCCATGAATGTATTATATTTATCTTATAATTAAATTTATGGATATTCCCATATTCTATTTATGATATTTCTTTCATAGGGTTTTGGTTTCAAATTTTAACATATCAATAAATTAGTTTTTTCCCAATTTACCATTTTGAGACTCATGTTTTGTTATGCATATAAATTATATTTTGAGGTGTATTATATCATTAATATCCTTATTTTTGTGATATTTTAAGCTTCATAAAAATCCTTTTTCTCACATGGAGAGTATTATCCCATGTTATCAAGTGATATGATTTTATTGAAACAATATCATCACTTTAAGAGATTTTTTATGATTATGATTCAATTAATGAAATATTATGATCCATCTCTTAAGAAATCTCATAAAATTTTTTATATATATTCATGATATATTCATGTACTGGTACAATTTTTCCACTTTTTAGTATATAATTTTGTTAATAAGGTGTTTTTCTGAAATCCCAACTTTACCCTCTCTTCAGTTGGAAATTTGTCTTCCTTTAAAACCATGTTTTCTAAAATGGGTTTCCAAAAATATTTTAATAATCACTTATGATCATTAAAATACATTTTTACCCTTTTTTCTTTTACCAAGGATTTAGAAGAACTATTATTTTCTATTTCTGAACAAGGAATTTTTCTAACCTTTTTACCATGAAAAAGTAATGTTCTTTTTTACATTGTATGAAATGTACGGATTCACTTGTTGTAATTTATATAAGGATTAATTTCCATGATTAAAAGTTTTTTTTAGAATTTTTTTTAAAAGAAATTTTCAAGTAAAATGGTTTTCAAAATGTTTTCATTATTTCTTTATAAGTTTTCAAAGTTATTTTTATGGAAATAGTTTTCAAAACGTTTTCAAACTACTTGTATAAGTTTTCATGGAAACTGGGTTTCAAGATGTGTTAATATTTATTTATAAGTATTCAAATTTATCTTAAAAGAAATGGTTTTCAAAACATTTTCATGATTTGTATATCTTTTTCATAGTGTTTTCAAATAAAAAGGTTTTTAAAATGTTTTAAAACTTGTTTTATATGTTTTCAAAGAAAAGGTTTTTTTAAAATGTTTTAAATATTATTTTATAAGTTTTCAAGGAAATTTTTTTTCAAAATAATTTCAAATATTATTTATAAGTTTTCAAGGTATTTTCTAAGAAGATGATTTTCAAATTGTTTAATGTATTAAATTGCCTTTCTCAAAGGAAAAAAAGGATATTTTACTCAAGAAACATTTTTGAAATATATTTCAAAATAATTTTACTTATAAGATGACATCCATCGATGTTACTCAGGACCTTATAGAAAATATTCTAAAGGTTCAATTCATATTATTTCTATAAATGGGTTATACTTGATATCGTGGTCTTTATGAAACCCATTTCTCTTTCACAAGTTATATGGTTATGAAACCCATTTCTCTTTCATAGGTTATATGTTTATGAAACTCATTTTTCATTCACGGGTTATATTTTTATGAAATCTGTTTCTCTTTCATGGGTTATTATTTTGATGGAATGATTATGAAATATATATATCTTCTTCCATAGGTTATAATATGATTACATTCTTATGATACCCATTTCATTTTGTGGGTTATGATAAAATTTTTTATTATTTTGTTGATCATGTATGTATGATTTCATTATGAGATGGTTGGGACCTGTATCTCCCTCAAATGAATTGGGTAAAGAGTTATATCTCCTAATATAGACACTAATGGAATGGGAAATGAACTTTGTTCATTATTACAAGGTAGGAACAAGATATAAACTTGGTTTAGTATTATAGGGTTGGGACATGGAGTGAACTCAATTCAAGAATATAGGTATATAATAGGTTGTGAACTTGGTTTAGTAAAGGACATTTTCCACTAATATGGTCTCGACAAAAATGCCTTGACTACAATGGAGAAAATTATGAACACTTTTCTCTGGGATGCAAAGGGGGAGGGGCGGTGTCACTGGGCATCCTGGAAGCGGTTAGCTCGGCCTGTGGAGGAAGGAGGTGTTGGACTCCGCGATATTCATGACACCATTCTCTGCTTACAGGCGAAGTTGGCTTGGGAAATCATTGGCAGGGAGTCTCTCTGGGCGAAATTTTTCAACAGACGATATAGAGGGCGAGAGTCGACTGTCAGCCGCGGGGATACGATCTTGGCCAAATGTATGTTCTCTCACCTCGAAATTCTGTCCAATTACTCAAGATGGGTGGTCGGCCGTGGGGACATCAGTTTCTGGAACGACAACTGGGCGGGCGAGGTCCTTTCTTTCCTGGGATGCCCGTGTCCTGATATTTCTTTCCGGGACGCCTGTGACCACTATGATTTTATTCATGCGACCTTAAATCCCGTTTTGATGAGGCAGTTTGAGGGTATCGTTATGAGTGATCTCCCGGATTTATGCTGCTTCTCGGAGACGAGCTCGGGCAGGTTCAATAGCAGCGGGTTCAGGCAGCTTCTTCAACGTGAACGCATCTTGGAAGAGAGGGTTCCGTCTGTCTGGTGCAACGAGGTTCCCGCAAGGATGAACTTCCTTCTTTGGAGAGTTTGTAACAGAGCGCTTCCTACTGAGGAGAATATTCAGAAGAAGGGCGTGCACATTGCCTCTCGGTGCTACTGCTGCGCGGTCCCTCAAACCGAGACGACAACCCACCTTTTCTTCTAGGGACAATGGGCTGCCTACCTCTGGTCTCTCTTCACCCCCCTTCAGCAGTCGGACAGCAATCCCAGGTTGCCTCAGGAGTTTGTGGCCGCTTGGTTCAGGGGCACTGTTACTAACACTATGGAACGCAACGTCAGAGCGGTCATTTTGATCTCTATTTGCTGGATCATCTGGGAGGCTCGAAACCAAGTTCGTCTAGGTATTCCTCGTTCCCCGTGGTCCCTGCAGGTTCGGCTACGATCTCTTATCGTGGAGCTTGCCTCGCTCATCAAAGGTGGTCTTGCGTTGGCGACGGTCTGCAATCTCATCAATCGGCCATGCGCACATAGCAGGGAAAGCGGCTCCTGGGTCAAGTGGCATCCGCCGAGACATGGCTTGAAACTTAATATTGACGGCTCTTACATGGAAGGAGTCATGAGAGGTGGAGGTTTGCTTAGGGATTGTTGGGGCTCTGTCCTGGTTGCCTTTAGCGCCTTCTATGGGCCAGGTTGTTCCTTAGGCGCGGAGGTCCGGGCCCTTCTTTCTGGGCTCAGGGTTTGTAGAAGGAAAGGGTTGCAGATCACCGAGGTGGAGTCTGATTCGGAGGTGCTTGTCAAGGCCATTCATGGCTGTCGCGGGATTCCTTGGGAGCTGGTCTACCTCATCCGGAGATGCAAGGCAGAGACTGATCAAGGCCGGATTGTTCACCACAGATGGAGGGAAACCAACTTTGCGGCTGACAGACTTGCTCGGTTTGGTCGGCAGGAGGAACCACTCATGATCTTTGACAGCCTCCATTCACTGCCCCTTGAGTGTGTTAGTGTGGTGCAAGGGGATGCCCTGGGCCTGCACTTCTTTCGGCCTCCTTGAGGTCTTGCTGCACTGGTTTCCTTTTACCCAAATGAATAAAAATAATAACTTTCAGGCCAATATTTATTCCATGATTCATGTATATGATCTTTGATGTGCAGGGTATGATCTTCTATTTTCATGATCATCCTCTCATACCCTTATTCTCACGATTATTCTTTCATATCTTTATTTTGTATCCATAATTAGAATCTGATCTCACCCTTTCTTATGTTTACTTCCCCGTTTTATGAAGATATATAATATGTTTGATGTGTCTAAGAGGGGTTTGAGTCATAAAGAACCTATTGGGATATAATGTTGCTCACTTATATATCAGTTTGGATGTTTCCCTATTTCCAAAGGCTCTAGAATAGTACAATATTTGGGTGTCTGTTTCTATAATGTTTTAAGTATTCCAAAAAATTTATGTAATATTAATGTATGTTAAGAGAGGGTCATGATAGTTTGTATCATAATAAAGATTCAGTTAAAATTTTAATTCTTGGATGAGAAAACCATAGTGAGAACCCTAAGGACATGTCTAAGGATAAGTATGAGGATAATAAAAAGAATTGAAAAATGTCCTAGAATTTGGGTATATGATAGAGTGAGTGGTTTCCTATAAATAAATATAGGTCTGGATACTATGAGTGGATGTGTCTCTGGCCCATATATACCTTGGAGTTACAAAACTGATAAGATATTTTGGGCCTTACTCAGGGTAATCTAGTACATGACAATTGGCCTTTTTGCACACCTAATTTGACCCTTTCGGGAGATATGATTTCAGAATTCAAAAACACTTAATGAAAAATAATAAAGTCTTTAAATATAATTTGGATATTAATAGCCTAGTATGAAACTAAGGTTTCATATATTAAGGAAGGTGTTGTGATTTAGACATCCTATAAGTAATTATTTTCCTGACAATGTGTTTTTCTATTCTGATAAGTAATGCTCACATTACGAATCTAGTTTAAGTAAATGGTGTAAAATTAAAGGAAATAGATTGAAATTGAATGTTATGGACTATTTTCTAATGATAATCCAAGTGGGATGATCACTGGAGTGAACGAATTTGTGATCATGGAAAATAATTTCTCACGGAACGTGATTAACAACGTGTACCTTAACCAACTCTCTGACTCACCAAGGAAGAGAAATAAGGATTTCACTAAGATTTCAGGTAATAAAGACCATGGAGGGAAAAATATTCAGTTTACTTTATTTTAATAATTTATAAATAATCACCTAAGTGAATGTATTAGAGGAAAAATAAGATGTTTTGACTGTGGAAAAAAAGGATACAAAGAAATTGACTGCATGGGAAATGATGAGTTCGGTTAACAAAATGGATGAGAATATTGAACTCCCTAAAACATCATCAATAGTTTAGTTTTTTATGTGTGAAATAATCATTCATTATGCAACTCAATATCCCAAGATTTTATCTCTTGAAGAGGATCGATAAGGTGGTTTAAGTAATGGTTATATTTCTGATGATTACAATAGTACAGATGAAATGTGAAAGAAAAGAGGTATTGTATAATAGGATGACGTATCCTTGTTAATGGACTTAGGATAAAGTGGAATAATAAATGTTTTCTTGTATTTGGATTCATGAATTATATTATATGATTGGTGAAATATATACGAATTGTACAGTAAATGTTTTTCACTGTGGATTTACAAGAACATGTTGAATGGTTATGATGGAATAGAAAAATGATATAATAGAAAGGTGATGTCCATGGAAAAAACATGATTAATATAAATACAACCCTTAATAAATTCCTTATGTTATGATAATGTTTTTTGGATAATGATATATGGGATATTAATAAGTAAATTGGATGGTACTTATTACCTTGGAACTAATTAGGGACCTATTGATAAGCAGTTAATGCAATCATGGATGAGTTTACAACTTCTTGGAATTATATAATATATCCAGTTATCTATGTAATAAGTGAGCATTCATGTTTTATAAAAGGATTTATGGTAATTCAGGTTGTTCCAATGTTCCAAGAGAATTTACTATAAGGGTATTCACATGTTTGGAATGTGATAACCAAGAGCTACATTGTGATATATGGGGGATAAATGTTAAGATGATTTCATGAATTTATTTCTAAATTTTTCAATTTTCTTCTTTCCAATGGGTTATAAGGTTAACTATTAATGAAAATTTTATTATAAACATCAGAGGACATATTTATGTATTATGATTATATTAAAAACCTTTGTAAAAAGGATATTTAGTGATTAAACTTATTTCAAGGATGCTCTTCTTATTTGTAAATTATGTTAGTGTGGTTTCATAAAAGGACATCATGTATCACTATAAAAAAATTGGCTTATACCAATAGGGGTATATCTGTATGTAAAAGTGCATTTTTTTGGTAAAATGTTTTACAAAAAAAAATTGTATCGTCACTAAATTGTTGGTAAAAACTTTGTCACAAAATGTTATTGTGATAGATAAAATAGTTTCGTTACTATTATAAAAATACCAATATATAATATATATATTGTTCAAAGTGTTTAGAAATAGATTCATATGAAAAATATATCTATTGGAAATAATATTACCGACATATATTATCTGTTTATAATTTACTTTTAAATAAAAACTATAAATTTTTATTGCTATTAAAATTTCATATTATTTTTAGTAATTTATCCTATATAATATAATTGTTTTAATTATCAAGATAAAGATGATTTTTACACTTTTTCAAGCCTAGAAAAAGATTAATTATATTAGTAATATAATTTAAAAAATAAATAATGAATAATTTAAGTAGATTGATAAGACAATAAAAACACAAAAAACCAAGATCTATATATACATTTTTCTCCATCGCACCCCCACTGCCCATGTCGTCACTTGACAGAAATCCTCCAGCATAGTCATATCTTGACTGTAATCCTCTAGTACCAATCATGGTACAAGAATAGTTTCTTCTTACAAAAACCTTTTTTCACCCCCAAGTAGGCCACTATAAGAAACAAACCAAGTCAACTCCAGTACCATTGAGGAACCTCAAGTGGATGTTATGGCACACCCTTCAGTTCCAAGATCTACACCAAACACAATCAAAAAATATTCCCACAAATCAGAGAAATATATATGCATGAATTAAAACCATAAAAATAATAAAGTATAAAAAAATAAGGCCAAATATTTAATAAACTGAGTAAGAAAAAAAGGGTATAAAAAACAATAACTCCCCTAAAAAGTGTAGCTTTATCCTCCTGGTTGAGTTAACAAAAAAATCCACCATTATATTAAAATAAATAACTTGTTTTATTACTTCAAATAACCTACAAAACAGATTATTGAAAAAAAATTATTTACAATAATAGTATGCTAATAAAGGAATGTAACCATATTGTAAATTAAATGGTAAAGTGAGTCCAAAAATATCACAATAGTATCCAGGGATTGATCACTTCATTTTTCCAAGTTGAGGAGGGAGATTTCTAACAATAGTGGGTTTTCTTACAGTAACTACAATTCTAAAATAAGGAACATGTCATCAGGATTTGTAAATCAAATCCATAGAGCTAAAAATAGTGCAAACCATCTTTAAGATAAGTATGATGTGTAATTTTCTCAGTATGAGGAGGCTCGACTTCAAGATGGGCTCCAACAATCATTATAAGATACAAATATACACCAACATAAATTATACTTGAAGTTGTGCTTCTAGGTTCACCCACAGTGCCAAAGGATGAAGGTTTAAAAAAATTAATGAAAAAGGATTAACATTAAGAACTTGTAAATGAAGATTTAGAGAGAATAACTTTATTCATTTTAATCTCAATAGAACACTAAAATAAAAAGAAAAGAATGTGAATATCCCTTAAGATAAAACACAACCAGAATACCAACAACTCTGATAAACGAGTCAATAAGTATAGTTTAGAAAAATGATCAACAAAACATGACCAAAAAATAAAAGCATCCAAACATCTATATCATCACACATAAAGAAAAAACCAGTAAGCAAAGCATATTGACAAATCGGCATGCAAATCAAGACTACACCAACAATACCATCAGAAAATTTCTAAGAGAAACTTCACTAATTTAACTAGCATGAAAAAATAGTTATCAACAAAATATGAATTTTAACCATATAAACTCTAAAAAATTCCTGAAAATAATAATAATATATTACTCTCGTTAAATTTTCATATTTTAACAAAGCACTGGGTTGTTGTCCTTTCATTAAATTAAAAACTATATTATCATCCCATTTTCTATTTCTGAAAGTTATGCCTGCTTAGTACATTTAACACCTAAAAGTAAAGGTTGATTTAAAGAATTAATTTCTTCATTGAGATTAGAAATTTCACGACCCGTCCTCAGGGCTCGTGCCGTGACTACCCCCAGGCCAGGGGCTGGCGACTAGCACCAAGGCGTAATTCCCGGTAAAAAGGGAAGGCGTTGCCTTTGTAAAGTAAACAAACACCACAGAGCAAGCAAGCAGAAGTAAACACTAAGTAAAAACTGGGTACAACAGTAAGTGTGGAAAAGTAAGTGGGCCAGAATACAAACCCAAACTGAAAGTAAAGTACAACTGAAGGGAAAGTACAACAACTGAAAAGTAAATCTGCTACGGTGAACCGTCCACTGGTACTCCCACCTGAAGTGTGGGTACAGATATCCACCTCAGCTCCTCGGTTCCAGTTGTCCGCTCCATGTACGTCCTGCCCAGTGGTCCACCTCCAGGTACCGACTGCTCTGAAATCCTCAACCACGATCAGCGTTGTCAGTCATCTGCAACCAACACAACATAGTGCGGGCATAGCCCGTGCAGGGGTGAGTATAAGGTACTTAGTAGGGACCCCGAGACCCCCGAAGGTCTCCTAGAATCCACAAAGGATAATCCACAAAGGAAAGATACAATCATGAAGTAACATCCAAGACTACTTAGGTATATGCCCATACAAATACCCAAGTCATCAATTCTATTTCGGCTCTAACATCCGAGCCCAAGTACAACCCAGTCCACACAAGAAAACACAACCAAATCCACACAGGAAAGAATAACGTAATCTACACAGGATATCAAGTCAATCTTATCGAAGATAAGGATTAAAAATCAAGACTCATCTCACACAGGTATACTTCTTCGTAAGACGATAGAGATGATCAGATATAGTCACTGATTCATCTAAGCCATCGGACCCACACATGATCGATAGGTACTAACCCCCACAATGACCCACAAAGGATCGATAGGTAATTAACCCCTTCAATGACCCACACAGGATCGGACCCACACAGGATCTGTAGGCGATGGCCCACACAGGACCGCTGAGCGCTGACCCATATAGGATCTAACCCACATAGGATCGGTAGCACAGATCCACGTAGGATCGCTGAGTGTTTTAGTCGTCAAATCCATGGAGGATTTTTGTATAGTCGTCATCGTCATCGCAGTCGCAGCCAGCTCTAGGGTTACCGCACACAGCAAGCTCGTTCGGGAGGGTCCGCTCCACGAGCCGAGGGCTGATGCATCAACTGACACATAGTCCGGATTTTATGTATCCAAAAGTTCCATATCGTCAACAGGAACTCAACACCTCAGACAGCGCGTCAATAGGACGCCCGGTCTGAGAGTTATTGGCTTTTTTGTCCTAGAGGCCCAGTTGGTTTTTAAGTCAAAACCAACCCGATCATACTCCAACTTCATCCAAACCTCGAGAGGAGTAATCCAAAAGTTCTGTCTCACTAATAGGAATCCATCAAAGTCGACGGCATGTCAATCGGATGTCCGGAGCTTAAGCTATAAGTGTTTTCGCTCTGAGGGCCCCGTTGGTTTCGTGTACGAACCAACCCGTCTGAATCCAAAATACTCCAAAACTTTTATTATAATATACCGAAACTCCCGTCTCGATCCAAGGATCACTACGCAGCTGACGGTGCGTCGATCGGAGGTCTGTAGCCCAAGTTATGGGCAACAGAACGAAACAGTCCGAAAATGGGGGTCTGGGCCCGGTCTGACCCGGCCCAACCCCCCTTGGGTCGGCCCAAACCGGGTCGTCCCGACCCGGGTCCGGGTCCGACCCAGCAGGGCACGGCCCGGCCCGGCGGGCGCGGCCCGGTGTGGCCGGTCCAGCCCAGGGTAGCTCGGCGCTGGCTGAGCGGGTCGGCTCGGCGCTGGCCGAGCGGCCGCGCAAAGGGGCGTCGCCCCCTTGAATGAAACCGCAGCCCCACGTTGGGGCCTCTCCTTGCCAATGGACGTGGCCGAGTTTCGTGTCTCACCTCCTCGGTCACGCGCGGTCGCGGGACCAGCAGCCTGCCGCCACGGCTTCAGTCGCGGCATCCCTTCTCGGCGGCGCGCCGAGCGCCACCGTGTCGGCAAGGCGCCCCGGTGGTGTTTTTGCGGACCATCGGATGAGCTCCGGTGGTCAGTTTTGCCTGTCATCTTTGCCAACGGCCCTCCCGAGACCGGTTCTTTAGTGCGAAGACCTCAAAATTCCCTTGCGGCATGCTTCGTCATCGCCCGCCTATCCACACACCAAGAACGAAGAAACGGTGGGTTCGGACTTGTTCGTTGGTCCGTACCCACCGCGTTAGCGGTTTAAACGGCTTCCGAAAAATTTTAAACACATACCAAGGATATAAATTACATAGATTTAATTGTACCAAAACCCCTACCTCAAGCTTCGTCAAGCGAGGGTTCATCGCGGAATTTCACTTCGCGGAAGAAGGCGTCGCAGAAGGGGGATCGTCGCGTCTCAAAGAAAGGATTCGTCGGCGTCGCATCGTTGATCTTCGAGGATCTGGCGTTCTTCGCGTTCTTCGCGTTCTTCGCATTCTTCATCGAGGAAGGAGTGCTTCACGGCTTGAGTGATTTCTCCCAAACCCTCTCGCACAACCAACCTCTAATAAAATAAGAGTTGTCTTATTTTATTAACACACAAGCCAACTCTTTGAATTTCAAAAAGAATTGAAACAATCAATTAATGAATTAATTGAGGAGTTTAAACCACCCAATTAATTAGGCGTTTATTAACCAGATTAAACGCAAGGGTTGACTTCATTAAAAAGGGGGTGTAGGTGCGTTACCTTATTAATGGAGGGGGTTTAGGAAGAAAAGAAATGGTGGGGCTCATTTGGGCCCCACCTCACAAATATCCTACCTAGTGGGTAGGATATTGTGGGTCCCACTTCATCCACTTAGCTAGGTTAAACAAAAAATAAAATAAAATAGGTTGCACCACTTTTATTTTATTTCTTTACTTAACCCCAAAAATTTAAAAATCACACCCGAGCAAACGCAACTCTAGAAAAGGTGTTTCCAAGCAATTATCGGCGCTGTGATTCCATCGGTGCCCTCGGAATTCGATTCCGAGCACCGGTTCAAAAGTTAGAAAAACCCGCTCATTCGTTCACTGAACATACCCGAGCTAAACTTCGGAAAAAGATTCTGGGCACATCGGGCCTCAGAATCAGGTGCCGTCAGAAACTGCGTTCTTGTAAAATCCCAAAGAAAATTAAGAAGAAAATTTCCCTTGAATTTTACAGGTCTTTACATTACTCTCACCTCAGGGATTTACGTCCCCGTAAAGATACATCATAAACTAGGGAAACAAATGTGGGTACTGAGAACGCATCTGAGCCTCCCGCTCCCACGTGCTCTCCTAGAGGTTCCCGTGCATCCATCTGATGCGCACTAGAGGAATCGACCATCCACGTAGTACCCACTCATGTCGATCCTCAATCTCCACCGGGACCTCCGCAAAAGTCACCCCATCATCAACGTTTATCTCCCCATGGTCAATGATATGCGTCGGGTCGTGCACGTATATCCTCAGTTGGGATACGTGAAAGACGTCGTGCACCCGGTGCAACTGAGGTGGTAGAGCCAGGCGATAAGCCACCTCGCCAATCCTGCTGAGGACCTGAAATGGTTCGATGAAGCGTGGAGAAAACTTTCCACCTCGGCCAAATCTCCATAATCCACGTCGAGGTGAGACCCGCAAGAAGACGTGGTCGCCATCCTTGAACTCCAGTGGCCTCCGCCTCCGGTCAGCATAAGACTTCTGCCGGCTCTGAGCTATCCTCATCTGCTCCTGGATGACCTGGACCTTCTCCGTCGTGGCCTGGACCATCTTCGGTCCCACAAGTGCTGACTCCTTAGGGTCTGTCCAGCACCGAGGAGATCTACAAGGTCAGCCGTACAACACCTCGTAAGGTGCCATCTCGATGGTGGAGTGGTAGATGTTGTTGTACGCGAACTCCACCAAGGGTAGGTGGTACTCCTAGCTGCGACCAAAGTCAAGGACACATGCGTGGAGCATGTCCTTGAGAGTCTGAATGGTCCTCTCCATCTGACCATCTGTCTGAGGGTGAAAGGCAGTAATCAGACATAGCTGCGTCCTGAATGCCTCCTGCAACCCCTTACAAATCCGGGAAGTAAAGCGAGCATCTCGATCGGAGACGATAGACGATGGCACACCATGAAGCCGTACAACCTCCTGAACGTAAAGATGTCCCAAGATATCCACTGAGCCCTGCTCTCTGATGGGTAAGAAGTGTGCCGACTTGGTGAGTCAGTCGACAATAACCCAAATGGAGTCGTGACCTCTAGAAGTGCGTGGAAGTCCAGTCACGAAGTCCATAGATATGTCATCCCACTTCTACTCCGGGACCTCCAAGGGCTGTACCAAGCCTGCTGGTACCTGGTGCTCTGCCTTCACCTGCTAGCAGGTGAGGCATCGAGAAATGAACTCTGCCACAGCCTTCTTCATGCCCGGCCACCAGTGCTGTCATCTGAGATCCTGGTACATCTTCTCCACTCCAGGATGTACCACCAAAGGGGAAGTGTGGAAATAGCTCAGCACCTCATCCCATAAAGTAATTGGTACCAAGGTACATCCTCTGAAAAGGACGTTGTGCTCTCCTCCTAAATAGAAACCATCAGGTGCCTATCCTGAGGATATCTGTGCACGCCGCGTCTCCTAGTTGGCGTCCCCACGCTGTGCCTCTCTGACCCGCTGCAGTAGTGGAGGAGTGACTGTGAGTGACTGAAGAAAGGATGCTCCATCACTATCCACGAAGGATATCTGCAAAGCGGCTAGCTGCTCTGTCGCCTCCCCAAGTAGCTGAATGCTTGTCCTCCTGCTGAGAGAATTGGCTACCACGTTCCCCTTTCCAGAAGTATAGACTATCTCAAGGTCATAGTCCTGGAGGAACTAGATACATTGTCGTTGTCTTAGGTTCAATTCCTTCTGTGAGAAGATGTACCTGAGACTCTGATGGTCAGAATAGACTGTAAAGCACTTTCCCATCAGATAGTGTCACCACATCTTCAGAGCGAAGACCACTGCTGCTAACTCCAGGTCATGGGTAGCGTAGTTCTGCTCATGCTGCCTCAACTGATGTGATCCATAGGTGATCACTGCCCACTCCTGCATTAGGACACATCCGAGTCTGGTCCCTGATGCATCGCAGTAAACTACGTACCCAACTCCCTCCTCTAGTAGCCTCAAGATAGGCGTGCTGGTCAATCTCTGTCTCAGATCCTGGAAGCTCTGATGACATCTGTCTGACCACACAAAGGGTTTCCCCTTCTTTTTCAAAGCTGAGAGTGGTGCTGCAACTCTGGAGAAGTCTGGCACAAATCTCCGGTAGTACCCAGCTAGACCCAAGAAACTCCGCACCTCTGTCACGCTCCTGGGTGGATCCCTAGCTAACACTGCCTCGATCTTCACAGGATCCACCGCAACTCCCGCCTCAGAGATGACGTGTCCCAAGAAGTGGACCTCGCGTATCCATAATTGACACTTCGAGAGCTTTCTAGAAATCTGGTTCTCTCGGAGTGTGTCTAGTACAACCCGCATGTGGTAGGCATGCTCCTCCTCAGTCGTCGAGTATATCAAAATGTTGTCGATGAAGACCACGAAAAATCGATCGAGGTATGGCTAAAAGATCTTGTTCATGAGGCCCATGAACACTTATGGAGCATTGGTTACGACGAATGGAATAACCAAGAACTCATAGTGGCCATATCGACATCTGAAGGTCGTCTTCTGCACATCCTTGTCCCGAACTCTGAGCTGATGATAGCCTAATATGAGGTCTATCTTTGAGAATCATCGTTCTCCCTTGAGCTGATCGAAGAGGTCATCAATCCTCGGTAGCGGATACTTGTTCCTCACTGTCACCTGGTTCAGGCGACGATAGTCGACACAAAGTCACAAGCTCCCGTCCACCTTCTTGGCGAACAATATTGGGGAAGCCCAGGGTGAAACACTGGGTCGGATGAATCCCTTTCCCTACAAGTCCTCCAACTGTACCCATAGCTCTCGAAGCTCGGAAGGTGCCATCCGATATGCTGGGGTGGATATCGGGGCTGTCCCGGGGTACAGATAAATATAAAAGTCTACCTCTCTTCGAGGAGGTAGTCTTGGAACGTCGTTGGGGAAAACGTCTGCATACTGATCCACCACCGCAGGAAAACCAGGACTCCGCATGTGAACTTCTCCTAGGATGAGGCTAGCCAACTGATGAGTGATGGGATGTCCTCTCCTCTGCGAGAGTCCATCCTGTTCTATGAAGGCTCCCTTCTCACCGGTGAAGGTGAACTTGCTTCCGTCGGTGCGTACACATCGCACCTTGCGCCTAATACAGTCGATCTGAGCATGGAATGTAGATAACCAATCCATGCCCAAGATGACGTCGTAAGGCCTCGATGCCACTACAAGAATATCCCAGCCAAAGCTCTCGCCTCCTAGAGTAAGCTCACACCGTCGGCACCAGTGTGTAATCGTCGAGTCTACTCCCATAGGAGTCTCTAGCTGTAAGGATCGAGCCAACGGCTCTGTCGGAATATCCGAACTCCGAACAAGGGCAGCGGCTATGAAAGAATGACTCGCTCCTGTGTCTATAATAACTGCATCAAGGGCGGAATAGACACATATAGTACCTTGAATCATCTCGGGCGCGCTGTGGTCATAGGCCTCCGATTCCAGAAGTTGTTCCTGTCTCTGCCCGCCAGCTCCCTGTGGTCGGGGTGGACCTCCTAGGGGTGGTGGTGGTAGAGCCTGAAAGCATCACCCACCACCTGCTTCTCGGACAGCTCCTCTACCTCGTCCTCCTTCTCCCTTCGGACCTCCATGGTCGACCCTCTGCCTCTGCCTGGGTGGTCCCTCAACCATCTGTTGCTCCTCGGTACGGCGGGTCGGGCGATCACGAGCCATGTGGCCCTGCCCGCCACATGAGTAGCATTGTCTGCCTCTCGAAAGATTGGCTCCGTGCTGAGTGTCCCGCACCTCTGAGCCAGTGTCCTGAGGTCGTCTGCCTGAGGTTCTGGTCTGCCTGGACCCATGAGTCATCCGTCGACTGCCTGCTGCAGAAGACTCTGCTACGTGCTGCCCTGTGATGGGTCTCTCTACTGAAGTAGGCTCAGCAAGGAAGCTCTCGATGAGAAGGGCTCACTCCAGTACCCCGGCCTATGTCGGAATGCTGAGGGAGATCAGCGATGCCCTGATCTCATGCCTCAAACCCTGCTCAAAGTTCTGGGCCCAAAACAATGGGTCTCGTACCATGTCTGTCGAATAGCGCAAGAGGTCGGTAAATCTCACCGAGTACTGGGCGACCATCAAGCTGCCCTACCGCAGCTGTAGAAGCTCCTATATGCGCACCGCACGGAGGGTGGCTGGGACAAACTCAGAGAAAAATAGGCTCTAAAAGTCCGTCCAGAGGAGAGATTCCTCATCGTGCACCTAGAGCATTAAGCTCCACCATCTGCCTGTTGCCGCATGCAGGAGGCTCGCTGCGAGGATCACCATGAGGTCTTCGGGTGTCCTCACTAACCTGAAAACTCGTACAACTGCCTCCAGCCAATCCTTGGCTACCTGAGGGTCTGTATCCCCGCGGAACCTTGGCAGTCGCTGACGCTGAAACACGTGCAGTGCACTAAGGCGACGTGCATCGTCATCAGTTGGGGCTGGTAGCATCGGTGGCCTGGTGGGTAGAGGTACCACCGGTGCCTCTGATGTCAAAAAGCCCTATACCGAGGCCTCATCGCTCGGTGGTCTGTCGTCACGCACAACGCTCGGAACCCTAGCTAGATGTCTTCGTGGGACCATCCTGAAAAGAGATAGGTGCGCCATGGTCAGAACAATATACCTGGTGAGCTGACACAAAGTAATCACAAAGAAAACTTGAAACACACATGCAATCAATGTTTTTGTGCATTAAGTCAGAAATCAGAAGTCAGGGTCCTGGTGTACGGATACGTCAGTCGCCGCACCAACACTGGACTCCCTGGACTGATAACCACACCCAATATGCTAAACACTATTGCTTCACATAGAAAAGATCAGAGTCTACGGTTGAACCGAACTCCTCTGATACCAATTTGTCATGACCCATCCTCAGGGCCCGTGCCGTGACTACCCCAAGCCCGCCTTCCATAGGCCAGGGGCTAGCGACTAGCACCAAGGCATAATTCCCGGTAAAAAGGGAAGTCATTGCCTTTGTAAAGTAAACAAACACCACAGAGAAAGCAAGCAAAAGTAAACACTAATTAAAAACTGGGTACAACAGTAAGTGTGGAAAAGTAAGTGGGCCAGAATACAAAATCAAACTGAAAGTAAAGTACAACTGAAGGAAAAGTACAACAACTGAAAAGTAAAGCCTCTATGGCGAACCGTCCACTGGTACTCCCACCTGAAGGGTGGGTACAAATATCCACCTCAGCTCCTCGGTTCCAGTTGTCTGCTCCGTGTACGTCCCACCCAGTGGTCCACCTCCAGGTACTGACTTCTCCGCAAGCCTCAACCACGATCAGCGTTTTCCGTCATCTGCAACCAACACAATGTAGTGCGGGCATAGCCCGTGCAGCGGTGAGTATAAGCTACTCAGTAGGGACCCCGAGACCCCCGAAGGTCTCCCAGAATCCACAAAGGATAATCCACAAAGGAAAGATACAATCACGAAGTAACATCCAACAATACTTAAGTATATTCCCATACATATACCTAAGTCATCAATTCTTGTTCGGCTCCAACATCCGAGCCCAAGTACAACCCATTCCACACAGGAAAACACAACCAAATCCACACAGGAAAGCATAACGTAATCCACACAGGATATCAAGTCAATCTTATCGAAGATAAGGATTGAAAATCAAGACTTAGCTCACACAGGTATACTTCTTCGTAAGACGATAGTGATGATAAGATATATACACTGATTCATCTAAGTCGTCATACCCACACAGGATCAATAGGTACTAACCCCCGCAATGACCCACAAAGGATCGATAGGTAACTAACCCCCGCAATGACCCACACAGGATCGGACCCACACAGGATCTGTAGGTGCTGGCCCACATAGGACCGATGAGCGTTGACCCACACAAGATCAGTAGCACTGATCCACGTAGGATCGCTGAGTGATGTAGTCGTCGTCGTCAAATCCACGGAGGATTTCTGTACAGTCGTCATCGTCGTCGCAGTTGCAGCCAGCTCTAGGGTTCCCACACACAGCAAGCTCGTTTGGGAGGGTCCGCTCCACGAGCCAAGGGGATGATGCATCAACTGACACATAGTCCAGAGTTGATGTATCCAAAAGTTCTGTATCGTCAACAGGAACTCAACATCTCAGACGGCACGTCAATCGGATGCCCGGTCTGAGAGTTATTGGCTTTTTCGTCCCAGCAGCCCGGTTGGTTTTTAAGTCAAAACCAACCCGACCATACTCCAACTGCATCCAAACCTCGAGCGGATTAAGCCAAAAGGTCTGTCTCACTAATAGGAATCCATCAAAGTCGACAGCACGTCAATCGGACGTCCGAAGCTTAAGTTATAAGCGTTTCTGCTCCGAGGGCCCGGTTGGTTTTGTGTACGAACCAACCCAGCCAAACCCAAAGTACTCCAAAACCTTGAGTATAATATACCGAAACGACCTTCTCGATCCATGGATCGCTAGGCAATTGATAGTGCATCGATCGGAGGTCCGTAGCCCATGTTATGGGCAATAGACCGAAACAGTCCAAAAATGGTGGTCTGGGCCCGGTCTGACCCGGCCCAACCTCCCTTGGGTCTGCCCAAACCGGGTCCGAGTCCGACCTGGCTGGGCGTGGCCCGGCCCGGTGCGGCTGGTCTGGCCCGGGGTGGCTCGGCGCTGGCTGGGTGGGTCGGCTCGGCGCTGGCCAAGCGGCCGCGCAAAGGGGCGCCACCCCCTTGAATGAAACTACAGCCCCGCGTGGGGGCCGCTCCTTGCCAATGGACACGGCCAAGCGTCGCGTCCCGCCTCCTTGGTCCCGCACGATCGTGGGACCAGCAGCCTGCCACTGCGGCTTCAGCCACGGCGGCCCTTCCCGGCGGCGCACCGGGGGCCATCGCCTCCTGGCGGCCAGCCAGTGCCGGCAAGGTGCGCTGGCGGGGTTTTCCGCGGACCACCGGACGAGCTCCGGTGGTCAGTTTTTCCTGTCGTCTTCGCCAACGACCCTCCCAGGACCGGTTCTTCACTGCGAAGATCTCAAAACGCCCTTGCGGCCTGCTTCGTCGTCGTCCGTCGATCCGCACACCAAGAACGAAGAAACGGAGGGTTCAGACTTGTTCGTTGGTCCGCACCCACCGCGTTAGCGGTTTAAACGACTTCTGACAAATTTTAAACACATGCCGAAGATATAAATCACATAGATTTAATTGTACCAAAACACCTACCTCAAGCGTCGTCGAGCGAGGGTTCGTCGTGGAATTGCACGTCGCGGAAGAAGGCGTCGCGGAAGGGGGATCGTCGCGTCGCGGAGAAAGGATTCGTCGGCGTCGTGTCGTCGATCTCCGAGGATCCGGCGTTCTTTGCGTTCTTCGCGTTCTTCGCATTCTTCGTCGAGGAAGGAGTGCTTCACGGCTTGAGTGATTTCTCCCAAACCCTCTCGCACAACCAACCTCTAATAAAATAAGAGTTGTCTTATTTTATTAACACACAAGCCAACGCTTTGAATTTGAAAAATAATTGAAACAATCAATTAATGAATTAATTGAGGATTTTAAACCGCCCAATTAATGAGGTGTTTATTATCCAGATTAAATGCAAGGGTTGACTTCATTAAAAATGGGGTGCGGGTGCGTTACCTTATTAAAGGAGGGGGTTTAGGAAGAAAAGAAACGGTGGGGCTCATGTGGTCCCCACCTCAAAAATATCCTACCTAGTGGGTAGTATATTGTGGGTCCCACTTTATCCACTTAGCTAGGTTAAATATAAAATAAAATAAAATTGGTTTCACCACTTTTATTTTATTTCTTTACTTAACCCCAAAAATTTAAAAACCACACCTGAGCAAACGTAACTCCAGAAAAGGTGTTTCTAAGCAATTATCGGCGCTGAAATTTCATCAGTGCCCTCGTAATTCGATTCTGAGCACCGGTTAAAAAGTTTGAAAAACCCGCTCGTTCGTTCACTGAACGTACCCGAGCTAAACTTCAGAAAATGATTCCGGGCATACCGGGCCTCGGAATCAGGTGCCGTCAAAAACTGCGTTCTTGTAAAATCCCAAAGAAAATTAAGAAAAAAAATCCCTAGAATTTTACGGGTATTTAAAAGTAAAACAATGATCATAAAGATCAAGGCTAAGAAATAGTGATATTTGAAGCTTCCCCTGATTCACAAAACCATATGAATCATTCTTGAGGAAAATTTTGACAGCTTTTTTCAATCATTTCAACATCAAATTTTTCAAAAAGTAATCTATAATTATTTAACCCATTAATAATTGAGAAAATAATCTATGGATGGCATTGCATGTTATAATTATAGGTCATGAATATATCCAACAATCATGGATTCATCATTCAAGAAATTATCTTTACCAAACAAATCACATTAAATCAACTAGTAACAGTTCTTTAAAAGTAAGAAGGTAGATATTTTAGCATACATGATTTTAACCAATGAATATTCAATCTTATTTTCAACAAACCAGGTGGGTCGACCATTCTTGGAAGTTGTTGATGGGTATGTCCACACACACATCACAATGATCAATCTCCTCCCTCGTCTCCCCCACTGGATACATGCCTCGTGCATCTGTGAATGTCTATTAGTTCACCACGTCTCTGGACTTTGTAATGCATTTACCAACAACCTCTTCTCCTACAAGATTTTAAGGCATCAATATAGACCGATATCCAACCACAAAAATTCAAACCCTAATAAATCAATGAAAAAAAATCCATTTCATCAATCTGATTTTCTTGACGCCCATAAACCTTTATTTGAATTTTCCAATGTTGAAGCCAAATGAGAATCCATTTCATTACAATTACGTCTATCATTTTCTCAATAAATTTGAATCTTAAAGTAAATATAAATGAAAAATCAATAATAATTCATGATTTTAATTGGAGAAAATGGGAGAAGAAGAGGGATACTGGTTTCCCAATTTCAGTTGTTTCTCTAGCCTTATGGCTGGGGGGGCTCGTCTCAGTCAGGCACTAAACAAAAAATCCACATTTTGATCTTCACACAGAAAATTCAGTGAACCTTTTGTGTATCCTCACATATTAACGCAGCCATATCTATGGGTATATTATGATCTTATCATCTTCTTCAAACTTGCAGAAAAACAGATAACAACCATCCAACCACATAAAATTCGACTTCAAACGAATTGGATTCAACCAATTATGATTATTCAAGGTCTTATCTCAAGATAGTTATTTAAAGTTTGAATTAATAAAAACTAATCAAATTAAAATGCCAAAATTCCCATCAAAAAATGAATTCCTCAACCAAAATTCTTCAACAAAGATTTTGTTGACAACGGTCTTCTATTTCAATATTCGGTGGGCATGAGATTTTTTTTCAATAGGAGGAATTAAGGGATTCATCCAGTGAGGGATCACCTTCAACAACCAATGGTGGCTGAGATTAGATCTTCATAGATGGAGGTATCTATGCTAGATTACATTGGGCTTGGCCCGGTGGGAATTCATCATCAGTGGTGTAGAGGTAGACATATTCTAGGATCCTGGGATATCCTGTAAATAGAGAATCTAGTGTTGACTTTCTTCATCAATTAGGGATGAGAGGTGATTTTTTACACCATAATTTGGGTGGATTGGTCCATGTTGTATTGCGACATCATTCGATGGAACTTGAGTTTCTTCATCCTAACGGTGTGCATCATAGGTGGAGTTGGATCATATATTTGTATGGGATTATGTATTTGGTAGTGTTTAAGATTGGTGACTGGGTTTTATTCTATTTCCTCATATGGTTTATATTTGGTTTGGTGGATCTGATTGGTAGATCCTCAATTTTCGATGTATACTTTCTTCATCTTAGTCATGGATGTGTATCTCATAAGGATCTCTACTTCTTCCTCTTTGTAAAGTTAGATCAGTGCTCGGAGGTGAGGTCAGGGCATGACAAGGTGGTGGGAGGCGAGGTGGTGGGAGGTGAGCCTGAACACAGGACATTCCAATTAGTGATGTGTCTTTTATAAAATATATTTAAATGTTTATTTGATAAATAATATTAAAAAAATAGTTAATATTTTGAGAAAATTGAATAAAAAATTTTGAAAAATATAAAAACATTTAATATTTCGATAAAATAAAAAATTAAAGTCAATTATGTATATATAGACACAGACACTGTGTTTATATTAATTGGTTATTGATAAAAAAATTATTGTATGGTTTATTGTAAGATTTTTTATTAATGGAAAAATATTTGTTGGTAATAATCATTATTAATAACAAATTCATGTGTTAGTAAAAATATTGTTGGCATTAATATGATAAATAAATAGATTCAACTATTGGTAGATTATATGTTGGTATTAAACGGTCAATACCAATAGATATATCTATTTGTAAAAAGAAGTTTTGGTACTAAAAATAATATCAATAAATCATAATATCGATTTGAAATTCTCATTTTTAGAAACAAATATATTATCGGTCAGTAAATTTATATTGGTTTAATCCATTTTTTGTAGTGTATATATAGTTACAACCAATCAATTCTGGAAATTTTGGGGGTCATGAACCCATGATCTAAGGATGATAAGGGTTTCACAGTGATCACTGTCCTATGCGATGTCATGGTTATTGTATAATGTTTTTGATGAATAATTATTTACGATGAAATAATAGTGTTACTTTTTATGTTTATAGATTAATGTGTTAATCAAATTTATTTTTAAACATTGGTATTGATAAATAGATATACATTTCATTCTTTTATGGGCCTTAATATCTGCTAAAAGTGTATGCTAGTGATTCGTGCATCAAAGTTAATTTATGTACATCCTTTTCTTGAAGTAATTGATGAATTAGAAATAGTTAAAAGAACAACCAAAGAATGAAATTTTTTATGGGAATATATCAAGTAAGTATATTTCTAAATATACATGTTCATTAAAATAATTACTCAAAATTTGGATAATGATAAAAAAATTATCCTGATACCTTAATTTTTGTTGGATAGATTGCCTTATAAATCATCACAAATTTATGAATTTGAGGTCCTCAAATTTTCATTGATCATTCAATTGTTTATAATTGATTACCTCAATCACTCCCTCAATATATTTAAAATTTTCCTCCATGACCAATATTCACTCCCAACCAATGTTCTTCTATGTTGAAACTGAGTTATATGTTACTTTGGTTAACCGTTAGGGTTCCAACTTTCCATTTTTAAGGGATGTTCTAGTATCCATTTTTATGATGTGGGTTTCAATGAATGAAACTTTAAAGTATTAAACATTTTATAACCTAGACTAATTTATAGGTAGAAATTCCTTTTAAGGGGGTTAGAATGTGACACTTTGAGATTTTGTATTTTTTTTGAATTTATTTAACCATTGCAATATTTTACATTTCATGTAACACTGAAAATAGTTAATTTTATATTAAAGCATTATGTCTGGTTTTCCTATACACAAAAACAAGTTAATCATGCACTAAACACAACATAAATTTTATCTTCACTACATGGAACACCAATTTTATCTTGGGACATGGAATACATTACACACAACATCGACTTGTTGTACGCAAAACACAAAAAAAAGTTTTCACAAAATGTCTTTTTATTGTTATAATTATTTAAATGATATAATTATAATCTAGCTGTTAAAAATAGTAATATGAATAGTAATAAATAAATTAAAAATATTTTATATAAATATTTTATATAAATAAAACATATTTATGATGAAATATTTAATTTTTGTTAAAGTCCTTATATGTTTAAAAATACTATTTTCTCAAAAGAACTTCTTTAAATGTCCTTCTGTGAAAATTATCAAAATTAATTATAAAAAAATATATAAATTTAATTTGATAAAAAACCTTGTTTTTTTATTTTATAACATTGAAATTAACTTAGAGTGAATTTTTAGGATTTTTTTTTGAGAAATTTCATTTTTGAATGAATAGTGAGAAAATACTAGATTTTACTTCAAAACAACTTATGAATATAATTTATTTAAAAGGTTAAATAATATTTTAATTTGTTTTAAAAGTGTAATTATATTATATTTTTATCAATTAATACAATATAGGTAATTATAACCATTTTCACAATGAAATTTGATATAAAAACTTAGTAAAATTTTGATCATTTTTACTTTAAAACTCAGTATTGTTGGCCTGACTACAGGATTAATTTTAAATTAATTTCTACCAAATATGTGATTAGAATTTGGAAAAATGTCTTACATACTTGGAATTAAAAAAATTAATGTTTAATAATGTCAACTTATATTTTTACCAAAACTATTAGTGAAAGTAATTAAAATTAAAATTATCAATTAAGGTAAAATTATGTTTAACTAAGGAATAAAACATATATTTAAGACCCAAAACAACCTAGAAACTTTTACAAACCCCATTTTATGGACATTATTATAAAATTAACCTTACAATATTGAGTCTTTTTTGTTTTTGAATACTTTTGTTTATGTAAAAATGTGGGTACACCTAACTGGTTTTCAAAAATATCAAGTAAGTCCTTTCCCTTCCCTATAAAAGGCCACAACATCTCCCTCTTATTCACACATGTCAAACCACAAAGTATAAATATATGTATTCCAAATATATTTCCAACATCATTAAATTGCTACTTTAATCCTACCTTTGGTCATAAAGTCTTCCAAGTAACTTTTTGGCACAAACCAGAAAGAGTTACCCGATTAAGAGGCAACACCTCCTCTCAATCTTCTTTATTTTATTTTCCTTATCCATCTCTTCCAATATATTTATTCCATGATTATATAAAAACCACATTATTTTAAATTTACTAGTATGTTTTTATGTTTATATTTCAAGCTACACTTACACATACCTTCTTCTAATGGGTAACAAACATAATGTTTACGTGTACGGTGAACTTCCACCTCACTAAACGATGTTTGTTCATTTTTCCTTCACTGACTCTCGTGGTGGAAATTATGATGGAAAATATTTTTTATATATTATATAATATATTTTTAATTCCATTAATATTATGTATTAATTTTATAATACATATCCTTTTACATTCAATTTGGTGTAAAAATATAATAATTTCATTTGAATAAGTGTGGACTACCGCCCCCTCAAAGCGATGTGATACATTCACACACTACATGTAATGTAATAAGGATGGGTTTAGTGAACATATATGATCTATATAAAATTATAATTATACTTAAATGATATTTTATATATATATACATACAAGTAATTTTCTTTCTTTCTTTCAATACGACAATAAAAACAGAAATAACATTCATGCATACGTACGGCTTACCCTCTCCATGAACGGTGTATTCCATTTCATAATTCTATATTCAATAGATAATTATAAATCACATGTAATCGGTATAATTGATATTCATATTAGGGTTTACATTCTAGAATATTTATATAAGTATAATGTCCAAAGATATAACAAATTAAGACACGTGCGAAGAATAAAGAGAATATTATTGGAAGTGAAACCTTTACAAAGATTAGTTAAAAATGATAAATATAATGTCATAATAAAACTATATATGGTATTAGATATAATAATATGGTTATTTAAAATATTTATAATGAATTTATATTTATTATACAGATGGTTTTAATGAGTATGGTGAGAGTCAAAACATAAGGTAAGGGAATTTCATCTCACATTTATTTCTGTGAGATACATGACTTAATCATCAATCACTTCATTTGTGTGGTGTGTGTACATCCAATTAATGTATTATATGTAACCTATACATAAATATATGGTTATTAATATGTTAATTTTATGATATTTATTTCATGGGTTTTAAGATTCAAATGTTACCAAATTGGTAAAATAATTTTGTCTCAATTTTCCATCTTGAGACTCATGTTTTGTTATGAACCTAAATTCTATTTCAAGGTGTATTATATAATTATTCACCTTCCTTTAATGATATATTATGCTTCAAGAAATTCCATTTTTATACATGGATAGTATGATCCCAAGTTACCAAGTGATAATATTTTACTGAAACAATCTCATTTCTTTTTGAGATTGTTTATGATTATGCTTCAATTAATGAAATCTTATGATCCATATTTTAATAACTCTCCTGAATTTTATCCTCATATAGTTATTCATGTATTGGTTCTATTTATCCACTATTTGGTACATAATATAGTTATGAAAGTGTTGTTAATAAATCCCGACTTTTCTTTTGGCAAAAGTCTGTGTTCCTTCAAAACCATGTTTTATAAAAAGGGTTTCGAAGAATATTATACTAAATTTTACCCTTTTTTCTTTTATCAATGATTTTAAAGTAATAGTCTTGTATTTTTATGAATAGGGTATTTTATAACCATTTACCATAATAAATAATGTCCTTTTTTCCATCATAAATCATGTATAGATTTGTCTGTCGTTATTTCAATAAGGATTGATTTTTATGTTTGAAAGGTTAATTTTTAAGAAAAATGTGTTTTAAAATTAATTTTATAATAAAATGGTTTTCAATATGTTTTCAATATTTCTTTATAATTTTTTAATGTTATATTTAATGAAATGGTATTCATAATATTTTCAAGATTATTTTTTAGATATCAAGGAAAATGATTTTCAAAATGTTTTCAGTATTTTATTATAAGTATTCAATTTTAATTTCAAAGAAATTTTTTTAAAAAATTCTCCAAGATTTTGTAATATTTTTTCAATTTTTTTTCATATAAAAAGGTATTTAAAAATTTTTAATCATATTTTATATGTTTTTAAAAAAAATTATTAAAATGTTTTAAATTTTATTTGATAATTTTTCAAGGAAAAAGATTTTCAAAATGATTTCAAGTATTATTTATATGTTTTCAGAGTATTTTCTATAAAAATTATTTCCAAACTATATTATGTATTTAAAATCCTTTTTCAAAGGAGAAAGGATATTTTCCTCAATTAATGTTTTTGAAAGATATTTCAAAATTATTTTCCGTCTAAGATGAAATCTGTCGATGTTACTTAGGCATTTCTAGGAAATGATATAAAGGTTCCATTTGTATTATTTCCTTGAATGGGATGTGCATGATGTTGTGGTATTTATGAAACTCATTTGTCTTTCATTATTTCTATGTTAATGAAACTCATTTCTCTTTTACAGGTTATATTCTTATGAAACATGTTTCTCTTTCACATGTTATATGTTTATGAAATTTTTTTATCTTTTGTGGGTTATTATTTTGATGAAATTATTATGAAACCCATATCTTCTTCTATAGGTTATGATATGGTTACATGTTTATTATACCCATTTAATTTAATGGGTTATGATATGATTTCTTGTGATTTTGTGTAATATGTATGTATTATTTCATTATTAGATGGGTGGAACCTATATCTCGCACAAATGCATTGGGAAAATATTTATATATCATTATATAGACACAGATGGAATGAGAAATGAATTCAGTTTCGTATTATGGGGATGGAATGGGAAATGAACTATGTTCAGTATTACTGAGCTGGAATAGGGAGTGAACTCGGTTCAGTAATACATGGTTGGAACAGGGTGTGAACCCAGTTCAGTAATGGACTTTTTCCACTAAGATGGTCTTGGCAGTGATGGATTGACTAAAATGGAAGTCATTATATATTCTTAGGGGTCTTCCACAATTCCATGTTTTATTCCTATATTATTATTTCATGGATTTTGTTATTTACATCCTTTTGATTCATGTCTTATTAACTAGATAGATTTATGCCCCTATTCATGATTATGATCTTTGATATTCATGGTATGGTCTTTTATTTTCATGATCATGTTCTCATATCCTTATGTTCTTGATTATTCTTATATGTCTCTCTTATTTACCCTCGTTAAGAATTTGAGCTCACCCCTTTTTATGCTTCCTTCCCCAAGTTATGAAGATATTTATTATGTTTGATGTGTCTAATAAGGGAGCTATTCAAGAATAACGTAGTTAGAGATAATGTATCTCACTTATATATCAGTGTTTATTTTTCCATGTTTCCAAAAGAACTAGACTTGTACGGTCTTTGGGTGTCCGGTTTTATAATATTTTATGTATTCTTTAATTGTTATTTAATTTTAATTTATGTAAATCGAGGGTGGCTATAGTTATTGGTAACCATGAATAGTGATTGAGGTAGTAACATGATATTTTTGGAAAACATGTGATTATGGGAAGGATAACCCTTAATATATGCACGATGTTGGGTTAATAAAACACATATATGATTTATTTTCATAATATAAATGGTATAGTATTTATGAAATTTATATTGATAAGATTACAAGATGGTGAATGATATCATAGATTGAGTTTATAGAATTTTAGGATTTATGGTAGGAGGAAAGTGTTAATTTTTGAAATCATGAATGTTTTCACTGAGGTTTTATAGTAACTCATGTTATTACCATGTTTCATGAGAATACATGAAAATTATCTTCCCATGTTTTGTATGTTACAATTAATAGATACATCAATTTTTTAGGACAAAATGATAAGTATATATCAAAAATTTAGTGACGTTATTTTGAAATTCAAGGGTTCTAAGATTTTGGAATGGTCATAAAGGTAATTATTTATAGAATTTATTATGTTGAACATTGGAAGAGGTTTTAGAGATTAATGTTTTGTAATATAAATATTTATGAGTACTTGATAACATGTGATAACCATTTTTTATGATGATAAATAGAGATAGAATGAATTAATTATCATCCCATTATAGATCTTATATTTCAATTTTTCTTCAAGAATTAAAATTTAAACTTCATCTAGGAGTAATAGATGAAGCAGAAATTGATCAAGGACCAACCATTGATTGAGATTTTACTTATGATATCTAATCAAGTAATTATATAATATAAAATTTATTTTTAAAATAAAATTTATCCTATTATAAACATTTTTGATGATATAAATGACCTTTTTCATACTTATTGGGTCTATGGTTTTGTTGTCATTAACTTTATCTTGAATATGTTATCTGTCAATCTCCATCAAAACTTGGTAATTATTTTTCTCTTATATGTCCATGTTTTAACTTTCCACCTATATTCCCATTTTTTGGAAAGCTAGTCAAGAGTTACTTTGGGTAACCATTAATTTTCCAAATTTATTTTTAAAAAATGTTTTAGTATTTACTTTTATAATGATGGGTTTCTGAAAAAGTAGCATTCATGTATAAAAACATCAATGACCTTGATGAATTTAGAGGGAGAAATTCATTTTATGTAGGGAATAATGTAAAACCCCTATATTTTTATAAAATAGATTATTTTTAAATAGTATTATTTCTTTGATATCGTGCATTTAATTCTACACCATGCTAATCTTGCACTACACACAACACCAACATAGCTTAAATTTCATGCCACACTGAGTTTTTATAAAATATAATTTTATTATTGTAATTATTTAAACAAGAGAATTATTACCTAAACATTAGATTGGAGATTTTAAATAGTATTAAATTAATTATGAAAATATTTTTTACTCTTGTTTATATAATTAATTCTTTGGTGACCAATTAATTATAAACGGAAATAGAAACCATTTTAAATATAAAAGGAAATATTTTTTCCTGAAAAACTATTTAATTTTGAAAAAAAATGATACTAGTAAATTAAAAAAATATTTGTTGTTTTATCATATTAATATATATAAATAATATTAAAAATAATTTTTAACTTTTAACCAATTTGTTTTATAAACATAATAATTCCAGTTTTATGCTTATAAACCATATTTTTTTAAAAGTAGTTTTGTATCCATTAAATGACGCACTTATTTTGAAAAAAAATCTAACAATATAAAAAATTATATTTGAAAATAATTATTATTTTAAATTAATATATCAATATTTTATTTGTTTAAATTTTTTAATTTTTATGATAACTTTCATTTTTGATGAGTAGTGAAAAGTATTGAATTTTAATTGAAATTCGATTTTTTTAACTTATTTATATAGTTAAATTATGTTTTGAATTGTTTTTAAAGAATATATAGTCAAAAAATTCATAAATTAATCCAATTATATCATTTTAATCCATTTCACATTGAAATTAAATAAAAAACATTTCAAACATTTGGAAATTTTCACTTTTAAAAACTTGCCCTCTTATCACATCACTGAGATTAACTTTAAACCAATTTTATCCATTTATGTGTTTTGATTTTTGAAAAATGAATTATATTTTTTTAATTTTAAGGTAAAATTTTATTAAATAGTCCACTTTTATTTTTTAGACAATATGAAAAGTGAATTTAGTACTTTTTATTACCACAGTCAAGGGTAAAACGTGTAATTGTGTGTCTAAATAATGATATAAATATTTTAACATTACACTAAAACTTTCCCGAATGTAATTGTATTAAGTTAATTTTACCATTGACACATAATTTTTGTAATTTAATAATTTAATGGAAACTTTTCCCTAAAAATTACTTAGATATTATTAAAATCAAAGAGAGTGACAAAATGTGTCAGTCTTACTTTTAATAAGTATAATAGTTTTAATATGGGGTTAAATAGAATATATGATAAAATATATATATTATTTAGAAATATAAAATGTTTATATACTTTAGTGAAATTTATTTTTAATTTATAGTGAAAAATTAATTAACATAAATAATTACACAATGATTATGGGGTAATTATTCAATTAATGGAATGCTAAATTAAATGATTTTAAAAATATTAAAATAAATGTAATTTTAAATAATTAAGGTTCTACGAGAATTATATAGGTGAATATAACTTATTAGGGATGTATTAAATGAATTTGTTTGATTTTATCTTACTTTATTAATTTTCTTAAATTCAATATAATGAATGGGGTCATAATCTAATCTAATGATATTTTATGAAAATAAAATTTTATTAAATTAGTTAAGAATAATAAAAATACTAAATAAGTACAATTGGGTATAAATTAATATATATTCACCATTTATGTTTCAATTTAAACCTTATAATAAAAAACCTCCACCTTCTAATATTGAAAATTATGTTACTATGGTTAAAATTAAAATAGGTTAATTAAGGGTTAATCAAAAAAATAAGGTTTAAAATTAAATAAAAACCGATCTAAAATATATTTTGTTTGTTCATATTACCATTATATCACACACTATATTCTAAAAAATCCATTTTGTGGTATTTATATTGAGAATTAATTTATTATAAATTAATCTTTGTATAAATTACAAAAGTGCCCCTCCCCTCTCTTATAAAAGGGAACCCCTTATTTTCTTTTCTTCACACTTAACAACCGATTTAGTTCATATAGAATCTATAAAAATAACATCCATAATTCCATGAATTTATCCTAGAATCCTTACTTTGGGAAATAAAATCCCACCAATTATCTTCTTTTATGAAAATCAATAGGAGATACCCAAAGAAGAGGTAACGTTCATCCGTAGACATTTTTGTTTTATTTCTTCCTTAAACCCAATTGATTATTTTTTTCAATTATTATATAATAACCAAATTATCCTAAATATAATAATATTTTCAAATATTAATGGTTATATTTACATTCACACACACTTCCATAAAATGGGATACGAAATCATCATTTGTGTTTACGGCGGACTACCACCTCGCAAACTGATGTTATTCATTCTTCCATTTCCAAATTTCAATATTGGGAATAATGATGGAATTTCTTTTTTTATATTATATATATATGATATAATATTTATGATCTATTTATGGTTCATTAATTATTATATAACACATAAATTCATTAATTTCATTTTTTTTAAAATATGATAACATCATTTGTGGACATGTGGACTACCACCACCTCAAAGAGAAGTGATTTGTTCAAAATTTACATAGAATGAATTAAGGATGGTTTTAGTGAAAGTATATGATATATTAAATAATAATTCTACAAGAATTATATTATTTATATAAATTTATTTAATTTAATTTCTTTCTTTAAATATGACAAGAAAATGGAAACAACCTTCATGCATATGTTCGGCCTACCGTCTCCATGAACGGTGTATTTCATTTATATATTTTCTAGATTATTATAAATACTTATATATTGAATATATGTGACGTTTATATCATTTTTATCATTCTGGAGATTATTAAATAATGATCTATGTAAGATTACCAAAAATATAATAAATCATAACACATGCGAAAACAAAGTGGTTATTACCTGAAACGTAACATTAACATGTAATTGTTAATAAATGGGTAATATAAGAACATAAGTAAATAATATATAGTTAAAAATAATTCAATAAATTTATGTAATATATGTATAATAAATTTATATTGATTATACTAGAGATTTTCACTAGTAATATGAGTGTCGAAACATAATGTAAGGGGTTTTTGTATCACATTTATTTATGTGGGACACATCCCTTATACACTAGTTATTTATTTTTATTTTGTATATACTTCCCATAAATGTATTTTATGATTATTTTTCTAAATATTATGGTATTTTTATATCCATATAATTTTCTTTATTTCATTTGGAAATTTATTCTACTAATTATAAAGTGGTAAGGGTTTATTTAATAATCTCATCAATATTCTGGATGTTTCGTTTTAAAAATACATTGGGTAATATTTATCTTCTACATCCATGATTTCTAAAAAAATTTCAAAAAAAATTTTAATATCCTTTTATGAATATTTAAATTAATTCATACCTATGTTTTAATTTTTTCAATATGGTTTGAAAATAATGTTTTTGTCATTTTCTAACCAATTCTCTCTATGAATTTTTTGATAAAAATACAAAGTGAATATTTTTTAACATATTCAACATGAGTTTAAAATAACACTAGCATAAATCCATACTTATTTGAGGATTCTTTAACAATGTTAAAATATTATTTTACAGGAAAATTTAATCTTTTATAATTGTGTGACTCTTAAAAATAGATTTCATAAGTGAAAGGATATATTCCTTAATAATTATTTTATATTATCTTTAAAAAATAATTTTCCATATAAGGTGAATTTTACTGATGTAACTTATAAATTTCTTGGGATATTAACCAAGGATACCATTCTTATTCTTTCTGTAAATCATTTATATTTATGATGACTTGATATGTATAGAAGCTATTTTTTTTTCATAAGTAATGTTATTGTGACGTGTTTATAAAACTCATTTCCTAATATGGGTTATGATGTGATGATGATTTATGGTCTTAGGGAATACATATGTATAGTTTTCATTAAGTGACAGTTGAGACCTATATAAGTATCCAATGAATTTATTAATGAATTATATCTCATGAGATAGTTAGGGGAAACAAGATAATGTTCTTGATCTATTAGGGGAAACATGTGATAAGTCCAGATATGAGAGTCTTGGTAGTAAACCTTATCATATGAAATCGTTTTCAATAATTATGATGATTCCAATGATATTTATGATATAAATTTTTTTCATGGTTGATTTATGATAAATTTACATTCTAAAGATTCATTTCTTTTAAAATGTTAATGTTTTATGCCTTGAATCATGTTTATGACCCACGATAAGTTGGGTATAAAAATATTTCATGACCACAATCCCATAATTATTATAATAAGATTTCATAAGATAAAAAAAATTATCTTACATGATTACCCTTATTGAGAATCTGAGATCTCCCTTTTCTTATTTTTCTATCCCATGGGTTATGAAGAAAGGATCTAAGTAGGGTACTAAAAGGGAATATCTTTGTGGGAAACATTGAAAATATTTCACCAGAGTAGAAGATTGTGTTTATCTTTTACAAAGACACTAAACAATTATTGTATATGGGTATGTGTCTTTGTAATGTAATTAATATTCATCAAAAAAAGACGCAATATCCTTTTATGAAAAGCTGGGTTCATTATAGTTGGTATGAAAGGAATGGTTTAGTCAACCTTTGGAAATAAGGGTGAGAAAAACATAGAAATTTACCTAAGGATAGGTCTATGTAAAGGTTAAAATACTAGAATTTTCATTATGATCATGAATATTTGAGGATTAATCATAATGTTTCATATATTTAAATTTTATAAGTAATGTACCTTGATTATGTGGTTCTACCACTATGATAAGTTTTTCTTACACTAAGATTTATAATTTTAGTCAATGGATAGAACCCAAAAGAAACCACTTTTGTGATGAATGCGCCAGTAAATGAAATTAATGTAATCATGAGAAACCAAATGGTATGGGATCATGAATCAAAAATCTTATTGTTATTCTCACATATCTTTTTTAAGATATAAATCATGCTGGACTTTCAAATTAGAAATTGAGGAAACATCTCTCTATTGAGTACTTTATGAGGTAGTTTCCACCTTCTTTTATTGGGTCTTCAGATCTAATAGTGGATGATTATTATATTTTTTCCACTAAAAGGATATTTTTAGTTCTCCAATTTTCATAACATGATAATTTCATTTCAAATATCAATCATTTGTAAATGGAAGTGTACCAATAGGGGAATATTATCAAGAATATAAGGAAACTGTATGAAATTGAATCCATGGAATGTGATGAGGTCAAGAACATATTTTTCAATAAGTACATTCATTGTATTCTTCATAAAAAATTGGATAAAGAGTTAATTGACCTAAAAATAATGAATAATCTATTTTTTCTTATTGGGAAAATTGTACAAGACTTGCAAGGTACTCTTCTTGTATAATCTTCAAACCTTAATGTAAGGTTTTCTAATTCTTCAATGTATTAAAACGAAGTATTTTAAGGGAGTTATTCATAAGGGACTTTAGTATCTAAGAAAAAATTATTTTATGTTTACACAATATAGAAATGGAAATTTGAGATACCCTCCATTCTCATGGTTTTTATTTGAAAAAAACAGTCATGTCTCCTGAAAAATAAAATAAATCACATGGTGGAAAGAAATTACAAATATATACTTACCATAAATGTGTGAAGAAACTTCAATGGAAGTGTTTCAACTAAACTGATAGGTGATTTATATTTGGAAAGGTAGGATAAAAATCTCATGAATGCAAAAAATGATTAATAGGTTAGTTAATAAAATGAAGAAAAGTGGATTCCAACTACTTCACCGCCCACACTTCAATGATTTAAGCTTAAAGATAATGGAAATTATTATAACCACTTCTCAAATGTGAGGCTTAATAATGATGATTGATGTATGTAACCTCTTAATCCAAAATACAATGGGAAATATCATTTGATCACTATTGGATATGTGGAGTACGACAATAGAGTGGTATAATGATTGAGTGTTTATATATTGGTATTCAAAAATAATGTTATCGAATTACATTTATGGTATTATAGAATAATGAAACATATATGTATTGGTCCACTATAGTTTTTCTTTATGAATTTAAGAGAATATATTGAATGTTATTAGTAAACATGACAAGTGATTGAGGTGTTAAGATGATATTTTTGTAAAACACATGATTAAGGGAAGTATAACACTTAATATGTGTGTGGTGTTGGGATAATAAAATATAGAGATATTGATTGTGATAAAATAATTGGGTTAGTATTAATGATCTTAATATTGTTATGATGAAAATACAATTTATGATATCATGGTTTAAGTGTATAATTATTTTGGATTTATTATATAAGGAAAGAGTTAATTTTTGAAACCATTTATATTTTCTCTTAGGTTTTAGGGTAATTCAAGTTATTACCATGTTTCAAGAAAATATATGATAATGTTATTCACATGTTTGGAATGTGACAATTAAGAGATACATCATGTTTTTAAGGAATAAATGATCAGTTGAATTTTAAAATTTAGTAACCTTATTTTTAAAGTATTAGATTTTAAACTTTTTGAAATTTCTTATGGGTAACTATTTATGAAATTATTTATGTTGAACTTTGTATGATGTTTTAAATATTATTGTTTTATAATATAAATATTTATTCATATTGGATAACATGTGCTAACCATTTTTTGTGATGATAACTATAGATAAAGGAATTAATTATCATCCCATTATGGATCTTATGGTCCACAAGTTATTCAGGCATTAAAATTTCAAATTCATTATGGTGTAACATAGAAAGAAAAAAATTATCAAGGAAAGAATAGAGTGAGATTATACTTTTGATATGGAATCAAGTAAGGATACTTTCTCAAATTATTAACTTTAAATAAAAGGATACCCTATTATCATCATTTTTTATGATATGAGTGACCTTTTTTTAGACTTATTAGGTTTGGATTTTGTGTTCATTAACCTTATCTTGAACATGTTCATTATCACTCTCCATTAGAACTTAATAGTTATTTTTCTCTTATATTTCCATGTTTTTACTTTCCACTTATGTTATCCTATGTTGACACCTATTCGTGAGTTACATTGTGTAACCATTAAGTTTCCAAATTTTCATTTAAAGGAATTTTAAGTATTAATTTTTACGATGAGGGTTTTAAAGAAATTAAATTTTATATATTAAAACATTGATCACCCTAATGAATTTGGATAGAGAAAATCATTATATGGGGGTAGAATGTAACACCCATAGATTTTTATGAAATAATGTTTTTTATATAATCTGATTTCATTTCTACCTTTCATTACACACTAAACCATCTTAATATTAAACTACAATAAATAATGCTTTATCTTGTGGTACACACAACACTAAGGTTCTACAAAAATATTATTTTATTATTTTAAATATTTAAATAAGACAACTGTAACTTATCCGTTAGAATGGTGAGTTTAAATTGGATTAATGGAATATTGAATTTTTATTTTACACATGTAAATATAATTAATTATTTGGTTACCAATTAATTATAAATGAAAAAAAAACCCTTTTATTATAATATTAAATAGTTTTCTTGAAAAATAATTAAAATTTTCACAAGTTTATTTCATAACAAATCCAGTTTTATGCTTAAAAATGTATTTTTTTAAGAGCATTTTTATCACCCTTTAAAAGTTATTTTCTATAAAACTAAATTTTGATAGGTTTATAAATTTTATTTTAAAAAATAATTATTATTATAATGTGTGATAAGAAAATTTTGTTGGATTTATTTTCTTTTATTTTTCTGATAGTTTTCTTGTTTTGATAAATTGTGAGAAAATACTGATATTTAGTTGAAAACTATTTTTCCATCTAAATTGGTTATATAGTTAAATTATGTTTTTAATTTTTATATTTTTTTATTAATGAAAATTTACATAAATTAATTCAGTTAATTTCATTGGAACCAGTTTCACATTGAAATTAGATATAACAAAATTTCAAACATTTAAACTTTTTCACTTTCAAAAACCTCTCATATCATTCCTTAAATAGGATTAATTTTAAATTAATTTTATCCATTTATATGTTTTTAATATTCAAAAATTTATTTCATATTTGGAATCCTAATTTCCATATTTATTAAATAGTTACATTTTATTTTTGGACATTTTGAATAGTAAGTCTAGTGATTTTTATTACCACGATTAAGGGTAAGTGTAAACATAAAATTATAAATATTAAAAAATTTCCTTAAAACATTTCCAAATGTTATTTGATGAATTGAATTTGACCCTTAAAACATAAGTTTAAAAATTGTATAATTTAATGGAAAATTGTCCATTAAAATGTATAGGCTACAAAAAAGAAAAAAGAGTGATAAAATGTCACACTCTTACTTTTAAGAAGTATAATATTTTTATTATGGGTCAAATAGAAGATATTATTTACCATATATATTATTATAAAATAAAAAATTATCTACATCATGTGAAATTTATTTTTAATTTTTAAATAATAAGTAACTATCATAAATAATTACACAATGATGATGTAATAATTATTCAATTAATGAAAAATTTAATTAAGTGATATTAAAAATATTAAAATAATTATAATTTTAATTAATTAAGGTTAGAAACTAATTTTATAGGTTAATATCATATATTATGGGTTTATTAAATGGATTATTTTTAAGTTAAATTTCTATATTTATTTACCTAAAGTCAATATAATGAATAATGTCAAAATTGACAGTAATTATATTTTATGAAAATAATATTTTAATAAATTAGTTAAAAATCATAAAAATAATAATTAAGGACAAATGGGATAAATTAAGGTTCAAAATATCAAAAAATTACCATTTATGGTTCAATCTGCACCTTATAAGTAAGAATCTCCACCGTTTAATATTGAAAATTGTATTACTGTAATTATAATTAAAATATGTCAATTAAGAGTTAATCAAAATGATAAGGTTTAAATTTCAAACAAAAAATTTCTAAGATAAATTGGATAATGTAATTACCTCTCTATCCCACGTTATAATATAATACCTTAACATTTGGAGGTATTTGTTTTGATTTAATTCATTATATATTAATCTTTTAAGAAATTCCAAAAGTGCCCCTCCCCTCTCTTATAAAACGGCACCCATTATTCTATTTTCTTCACACTTCAAACCCTATTTGGTTTTATCTGACATATGTTCAAATATCCTCCCAACTTCCCTAACTTCATCTTAAAATCCTAAATTTGGTTATAAATCCAACCAAAGAACACCTTTTGTGCAAATCAAATGGAGATACCCAAGAATAGGTGACGTTCATCAGTGAACGTTTTTGTATTATTTCTTCCTCAAAACCATTCAATTAATTTTATTCAGTTTTTATATAATAAAATAATTGTCCCAAATATACTAATATATTTTTATATTGAAATTTATACCTACACTCACATACACTTCTATCAAATGGGATATGCAATCATCATTTGTGTGTACAGTGGACTATCACCTTATGAACCAATGTCGTTCGTTATTCTATTTATACTTTTAAAGGTTGTGAATAATGATGTAATTTATATTTTTATATTATATATATGACATTTATTGTTGATATATATTCTCATGTAATTATTATATAACACATACCTTCGTTATTTCAATTTTTTGTAAGCACGATAACTTTGCTTGTAGACGTGTGGACTATCGCCTCCTCAAAGCAATGTGATTCATTCACAATTTACATAGAATGTATTAAGAATGGGTTTAGTGATATTATATTATATATATGAAATTTTAATTATACTATAATTGTATTATATATATATATATTTAATTTACTTTCTTTCTTTTAATATGATGATAAAATGGAAATAGTGCTCATGTGTACGTATGTCGTACTGTATCCATGAACGATGTATTTCATTTTCTTTCTTTTATAGATTATTATAAATACTTATATACTGAATATATATTATATTTATATCATGAATATAATTATGGATATGGTAAAATGATGACATAAGTAAGATGAAAAAATATAACAAATCAAAACACATGCTAAAAACAAAGCGGTTATTACCCGAAACATAACTTGAACATTGTATTGATAATAAAAGAGTAATAAAAGGACATAATTAAATCATATATGGTATTATATAATTGAATAATACTATTTAATAAATTTCAAATAAACTTATATTTATTATACTGTATTTTAACATGATTACGATGAGATTCTGAACATAATGTAATGGATTTTTGTCTCACTGTTATTTTTTATTGTACACATTCCTTATACACTACTTATTTATTTTTGTGGTGTATATAATTCCATTGGAATTATTTTAAGTGTATTATTATGAATATTATGGTATTTTAATATCCATATAATTTTCTTTCCTTTATAGGGCATACAAGTCTACTGATTATAAAGTGGTGAGGGTTTACTTCATAATCTAATCAATATTTTGGATTTTTTTCATTTTAAATATCTTTTGGGGAATATTTATCTTCCATGTCCATGTTTTATAAAAACAAATTTAATTTTTTTAATATTACCCTTTTAATATTAAATGTTAATTTTACTTATGTTTAAATTTTTACAAAATAGTTTGAAAAGAATATTTTTTTCATTTTCTAAACAAGGATCTTTATGAATTTCTCGACAAAAATAAAGAATGAATATTTTTTAACTTATATAGAATGAGTGAATTTTTCCACCATATTTATACATATATTAATTGAATGGTCCTTTAAAATATTACAATATTTTTTTATAAGATACCTTATTTCTTTATAATTTGCTACTATAAAAAATATTTCAAAAGGGAAAGGATATTTTCCTCAAGAATTATTTCATGTGATATTTAAAAAATAATTTTTCCATGTAATATTTCTTTTACTGATGTTACATATTACTTTATGGGTATATAAACCAATTATTCCATTCTTATTCTTTCTCTCAATGGTTCATTTCTATTATTTCATGATATTTATGTAACCTATTTTTTTCTATGAGTTACGTAATGATGAAGTGTTTATGAAACTAATTAATTTATATAGGTTCTAATGTGATGAATAATTTATGGTCCTATGTCACACATATGTATAGTTTTAATTAAGTTATGTATGGGACCTATATCTCCCTCCAACGCTTTGGGTAATTAATTATATCACATGATATAGTTAAGAGATACAAGTCAATGCGCCTGATTTGTTAAGGGAAATAGGTGATAAAGCCTAATCCAAGAGTCTTGGTAGTTAACCATGACATATGAAATTGTTTTATATACTTATGATGATATTAAAAACATTTATTATATGATATTTCGTTTCATGGTTGAGTTATGATGAATTTTAATTCTTATGATTCATGTTTGTTTGAAATGTTAATGTTTTATTACCTAACTCGTGTTTATAATCCCTGAAAGTTTGGGTATAAAATTTTCTCATGATCACATTCCCATATTTCTTATCACATACTTTCATAAGCTTATAAATACATATCTTCTATGGTTACCCTTACTGTGAATCTAAGATCACATTTATTCTTATGTTTCCTTTCTATAGGTTATAAAGAAATATTTTAATTATGGGTACTAAAGGGGGTGATAATTATGGGAAATTGATAAAACACTATTTTATTGAATATTTTATTGATAATAAATGAAATAATTTCCTCACATTGTGTTAAATATGTTTATTTATAAAATATTTGGGATTTGATCATTCATTTGAAAATTTGGTGAAAATTCCAGTTTTACCCTTAATAGTGCATTATAGTATTTCGAAGCTAAATATTTTTATATTTACTATTTGAATTTTATATTTTGTAACAGTGTTCCTAACTTCATTTTATACAACTTTCATTCAGGACACTAGAGCTAAAGAGTGCATTTGGATGGAGTAAATGATCAATTAATCTAATGGTGGGCTGGACTCGGCAGAATGGACATGGGTTCTGTATTTGGGCCATATCTTCTACATACGGGCTTGGATTGAGCCCAACTTTTGAAGAAAGATCGGGGACATGATGTGGCACAAATCCTCCTTCTGGATGTTCGGTCAATTCACGAGGTTTTGAGGTCAAATTGGTGGTTCAAGTTGGAATAAAATATTTGGCCGAGATTTTCATTTCACACTTAAAAAGTTATGTATCCCTAGCCCTCACAAACTCTATTTAAAGGGAGTTTTAACTCTTTGAGAGGTCTGGTCGAGGCTTTGGGAAGGTGTGGCCGAAAGGGTGTCTCTTGGGAGCCCCTCACAACTCTTGGAGGAAGTAAGCCTTTGTGCAAACCTCTCTTCCAAAAAGGCTCTCCTCTCTCACCTATTCTTTGTATTTCTTTTCTTTCATGTTTGTTTCTTGAATTTTTCTTCAAATAATATTCTGTGTTCATCCCTCTTCTTATTATATTAATCTTCTTAATTGGGTTGGAATCAAGAGTGGAGACAAGATTGGGTTATACCCTTTCAATCCGTTGCTTATGCAAAACGTCTCCACGATGACTACACCACCCATGGAAGAGTAGTTCTTTTTAGTAATTGATCGACCTCTATCCTTCTTCATTCATTTATTTTGAATCAATGAGCTACTGTAATTCACATATTATGATCTATTAATTGAGTTTTTAATTTAAATGAAACTAAGCAAGCAATTGAATAGTTAACACAAAACACGCGAGGTCGGGAATTGTGTGAACTGTGAGAGCGCAACCTTAACCGGTAATTCAAAACCACATGGGATCAATTTGTAGAGTTCAAATATAATCCCTAAACTCAATTAATCCCCATTTCCAGAGTGGTTATGTGCCTTAATTTACCACTGACCATAAACTAATTTTAGAACATCAATCAAAGCAGGGTGTTGCGATTGCATGTTCCGAAGTTAGCCTAAGGTTAAAATTCACTTCAATCTTCGTGGTAAAGTTAATTCTCATAGGGTTCGGGATTTAACAAATTAAGGGATCATAATTAAGTGAATATTAATTTAAATGATAATGATTAATAAATGATTTAAGAGGTAGAGTTAGATCGATTACGTCTTTTAAATATTGTCTAAACAAACATCCTTTTGTTGTGTCGTTTTAATCAAACTTCATTTCAAAACTAAAAAAAATACAATCTTCTTCCAGAAAACTTCTTCTAGATTCATAAACTATAAACAAACACCCCCATCCTTTCAAGTAGTGTTTTTATTCTCTTTTATTTTACTTCTAGAATACCTCTAAAAATTGTTTTAATTCACTTCCTCCTTTGAGAGACGACCTTGGTCAGCCACTATGCTGCACCTAAGTACCCCAAAATCAAACTAATCATTTGAGGGCACCCACAATAGCGCTCTATCAAATTGGCGCCGTTGCCGGGGAGGCAAGTAATTATTTCAACCAATTAGAGGTATTTATTTTATTTTACATTTTAATTCCCTTCCTCTCTTCTTTCTTCCGTCTTTACCCAATCTGATTTTTTTTTCTTCTTTTATCTCTTTCTACTTATTTTTGGACCATCAAATCAAACTTCTAATTTTTATTTTACTATGGTCCACATTCCTTCTTTTCATCTTTCATTGATTGATGACACGAACTAATCCCGATGATCTCTTAGATCTTGACCCTGAGATTGAACATAGCCTTAGGGAACGAATCAGACATTCTCAGTCTACGAGAAGTTTCAACATTCAACCAGTTGGAGAATTACTCCAATATCAGAACATTGAAATTGGAAGAAATTCAAATTCAACCATAAAACAAGAACAAATGGCTGGAAGCAATGGAAATGAACTTAATAGAACCATTCGAGAATTGGCTGCACCTGATATTAACTATCAACCAAATTGTATTGCATACCCAAATCCCGAATCGGACTTCGAACTGAAATATGGGTTAATTCACTTACTTCCAAAGTTTCATGGCCTCTCTGGTGAGGATCCCAATAAACATTTGAAAGAATTTAATGTGGTTTGCTCAACCCTAAAACCTAGAAATATCTCTAAAGATCAAATCAAACTAAGAGCATTCCCATTCTCACTTGATGGAGCTGTGAAAGATTGGATGTATTATTTACAACCCGAAGATGTAACTTGTTGGAACGATTTGAAACGTCTTTTCTTGCAGAGATTTTTTCCAGCATCAAGGACCACATCCATTCGAAAGGAGATATCAGGGATCAAGCAAGTACAAGGGGAGTCAATGTATGAGTACTGGGAGCGATTCAAGAAGTTGTGTGCAAGCTTCCCACATCACCAAATCAGTGAGCAACTCTTCATCCAATACTTCTACGAAGGACTCACACCCATGGAGAGGATCATGGTGGATGCTGCAGCTGGAGGAGAATTGGTGGACAAGACACCAGTAGCTGCACGAGCATTGATCGACAAAATGGCCCAAAACTCTCAACAATTCGGTGATAGAGTTACACCACATGTTCGAGGAGTACATCAAGTAAGTCCTTCTTCTCTTGAAATTCATTTGATTGATACTAAGTTAGAAGAATTGACAACTATGGTGAGGCAGATTGCATTGGCTCAAAAGACATCCCAACCCCCTCCTTCAAGGCCTTGTGGTATTTGCACTAAGACAAGCCACCCAACTGACTGTTTCCCACAACTCCAAGAAACAGAAGATTGTGCAGCAGTGTTCCCTGGGAGACCATTTCAGCAGCAACAACAACAACCATATCCCCAAAAGAAGTTTGATCCAACATACAACCAAGGGTGGAAAGATCAGTCAGACATGAGGTATGGCTCTGGACAACAACAAAGGCCACCCTTTCAACAAAACTTCCAGCAGCCTCCGCCTTACCAGCAGGGTTTCCAACAACCCCAAAGGAGATTTGAATCTCAAACATCAACAAGTCAGCAACAAGGAAATCATCCACCAAAGGTAGATTCTAATACTGATGATCTTTTGAAGCAAATTGTTCTTAATCAACAGAATGAGCTGAAGAGTCAAAGTTCGGAGCTGAGGGAGTTGAAGACTCAAATGAGCCAGATTGCCACCGCCCTCCATGAACTTGTGAGTAAGAATTCTGGAAATCTACCTTCCCAACCCACTCCAAATCCAAAGGGGAATGTTAGTGCCATCACATTGAGAAGTGGGAAGCAAATGAACGATACATCTGCACCTACCATTCCACCGGGATTCACCTCAACTTCAGAGAAGCCGCATTCCATACCAACTGAGGAGCAATCCAAGGAGAAAGATAAAGGTAAGAAAAAGATTGATGATGTTCCTCCTAAACCCCTTCCTTTTCCAAACAGGGTTGTTCAAACCAAGAAGATGGCTGAAGAAGAAATGCAAAAGGAGGTTTTGGACACATTCAAGCATGTGGAGATCAACATTCCTCTACTTGAAGCCATTAAGAAAATCCCAAGGTATGCCAAATTCTTAAAAGAACTCTGCACCAATCGAAGAGGGCTCAAGGGAAATGAGAGGATAAACCTTGGAAGGAATGTCTCGGCACTCATTACACCAACTCTAGCAATGCCAACAAAGTGCAAGGATCCTGGGACATTCACCATCCCATGCACCATAGGGGAGTTGCATTTCTCTGATGCTCTTTGTGATTTGGGAGCTTCCATAAATGTGATGCCTCACTCTGTATTCTCTTACTTGCAGGTTGGTGAGTTGAATCCAACAAGAGTAGTGGTGCAATTGGCGAATAGAGCTACGGCATATCCAGCAGGAGTCCTTGAGGATGTACTTGTCCGGGTAAGAGACATGATCTTTCCAGCGGATTTCTATGTTCTTAACATGGAGGATGATCAGGTAAGTTCTCATGCCCACATTATCTTATGTAGGCCCTTCCTCAAAACTGCAAAAACTATCATAAATGTCAATGAGGGTACACTTTCCATGGAATTTGGGGATGAAGTTGTGATATTTAATGTTATGGATTCCATGAAGTACCCCTCTGAGGACCATTCTGCTTTTGTTATCTCCCATTTTGAACCACCAAATAAAAACTCCATAGAATTTGATTATCCTATGCTTAGGGAGATTATGAGTATTGGTTCGAGTTTGATGTCTAAGAGCACTTCCACACATATTTCTGATACACAATCCTATCTTGGATTTGATTTTGATGTGGATTCATATTCTGATTTTGATCATGTTCACTCTGATTATGAAATGGCTGTTGAGTATGCTGATGGATTTGATGCTTTATTCTATGATTTTGATGATGTATATTCTGATACCGATGCTCTTTGTGCACATATTTCAGTTCCTTCAATGTCTCTATCCATACTACACCCTCCTTCATTAGAACTCAAGCCATTGCCACCAAATCTGAAATACTCATACTTGTTGAGTAGTGAGAGATTACCTGTTATCATTGCTAACAATCTCCCTTTTGAACATGAAGAAAAGCTTTTGAATATTTTGAGGGAGAACATCAGGGCGATTGGGTGGACCTTGGCTGACATATCAGGTATTAGCCCCTCCATTTGCATGCATAGGATTCTCTTGGAGGATGGGGCTAAACCGGTGAGACAACCACAAAGGAGACTCAATCCCACCCTCCTGGAAGTTGAGAAATTGCTCGAGGCAGGTATAATATTTCCCATTTCAGATTCTCAGTGGGTAAGTCCTATTCAGGTTGTGCCTAAGAAAAGTGGTGTTACTGTTGTTAAAAATGAGAAAGATGAGTTAGTTCCAATGAGGGTGAAAAATAGTTGGCGTGTGTGTATTGATTATAGGAAACTAAATCAGTCCACTCGCAAGGACCATTTCCCCCTCCCATTTATTGATCAGATGCTTGAGAGACTAGCTGGGAAGACACACTATTGTTTCTTGGATGGATTTTCTGGCTATTTTCAGGTTCCCATTGCAGCAGAGGACCAGGAGAAGACAACATTCACCTTCCCATTCGGTACCTTTTCTTACCGAAGGATGCCATTTGGACTTTGCAATGCCCCAGGTACCTTCCAGAGATGCATGGTGAGTATTTTCTCAGATTTCATTGAGACCTGCATGGAGGTATTTATGGATGATTTTACAGTTTATGGGTCCTCATTTGATAAATGTCTCTCTAGTTTGGGTGATGTGTTTCATCGTTGTATTGAGAAGAATCTAGTCTTAAATTTTGAAAAATGTTATTTCATGGTCGAAAAGGGAATTGTATTAGGTCATATAGTCTCACAACATGGAATTGAAGTTGATAAATCTAAGGTAGACATTATTTCATCCCTCCCATATCCTACATGTGTGTGTGATGTTCGATCATTCCTTGGGCATGCTGGATTTTATCGACGCTTCATCAGAGATTCTAGTAAGATCGCTCTACCCTTATCTTGATTGCTTCAAAAAGATACTGACTTCAATTTTGATGATTCATGCAGGGTATCATTTGATGAACTGAAGAAGTTTCTGACCACTCCACCAATCATACAGCCCCCATGGTGGGACCTTCCATTTGAGCTTATGTGTGACGCTTCCAACTTCGCGGTTGGAGCTGTCTTATCTCAGAGGGTGGAGGGACGTTCACATGTGATCTCTTATACATCGAGGACACTGGATTCAGCCCAATCAAACTACACAACCATGGAAAAGGAGTTTCTTGCTGTAATATTTGCTTTAGATAAATTCCGTTCATATTTATTGGGCTCTAATGTAGTTGTTTTTTCTGACCATGCAGCTTTGAGGTACCTCCTAGAGAAGCCAGATGCAAACCACGCCTTATCCGTTGGATGCTCCTTCTTCAAGAGTTTGACCTTGAGATAAAGGACAAGAAGGGGTCAGAGAATTTGGTGGCAGACCACATGAGTAGGCTTACTCACACACTAGAGGGTGACACCTTGGACCAGGTACCACTTCGGGACACTTTCCCCGATGAGCATCTCTATACCATCTTAGGTAAGCATCCTTGGTATGCTGATTTAGTTAATTACATTGTTGTCTCTGAAATCCCAGTAAATTTGAAGAAGCATCAAGTCCAAAAATTAAAAAGTGAGTCTAGGTATTATGTGTGGGATGATTCGTACCTCTGGCGCATGTGTAGTGACCAAGTCATTAGGAGGTGTGTTCCTGATCATGAGTTTGAGTCTGTTTTGCATTTCTATCATACACGTGCTTGTGGTGGACACTTTGGACCCCAACGGACAGCTAGGAAGGTTTTGGACTTTGGATTATATTGGCCTAGATTATTCCATTATGCCCATGTGTTTTGTAAGTCATGCTCTCGTTTCCAACACACTGGGAACATTTCTAAGAGACATGAGATGCCCCAACAACCCATACTATTCTGTGAGATTTTTGATGTATGGGGCATTGATTTTATGGGTCCTTTTCCTAGTTCATTTGGATTTTTGTATATTTTGGTTGCTGTTGATTATGTGAGTAAATGGGTGGAGGCCAAGGCCACCAGGACTGACGATTCTCATGTTGTTGTGGACTTTGTCAAAGCACAGATTTTTTGCAGGTTTGGAGTACCAAAGGCCATCATCAGTGACCAAGGGACACACTTTTGCAATAGTAATTTTTCTTCCCTCCTTCTAAAGTATGGGGTGACACACAAAACATCAACACCATACCACCCCCAAACAAATGGTCAGGCTGAGGTTTCAAATCGTGAGTTGAAACAAATCTTGGAGAAAACCGTGCATCCAAATAGGAAGGATTGGAGCAAGCGCTTGGATGATGCATTGTGGGCTTATAGGACATCATACAAGACCCCCATTGGTATTTCCCCATTTCGGATTGTTTTTGGGAAAGCGTGTCATCTCCCTGTGGAAGTCGAGCATCGGGAATATTGGGCTATAAAGAAATGCAACATGGATTTGGCCCAAGCTGGAATTCAAAGGAAGTTGCAAATTCAAGAGCTTCGGGAGATTCGACTGTCATCATATGAGAACTCAAGGCTCTACAAGGAAAGATCAAAAGTAGCTCATGACAAAATGATCCAACAAAGGGAGTTTCATGTTAGAGAGAAAGTCCTTCTCTATAGTTCACGACTGAAGTTTATGCCTGGTAAGTTGCGTTCCAGATGGTTAGGTCCTTATATTGTGTCTAATGTTTTTCCTTATGGTGCAGTGGAGATCACACAAGAGGACACTGGAAGGAGATTTACAGTCAATGGGCAACGTTTGAAGAGATACATTGAGGGACATCCTACTGATGCAGTGGATTTTATCACACTGCATGACCCCGTCATCACTTGATCACATCAGGCTATTCCTAACCCTTTCACTTTTATATTATTTGTCCTATTTAAAAAATCTGCATTTCATGTGCATATATCATCTCACAGGTTCACATTGAGGACAATGCAATATTTTAAGTGTGGGGGAGGGAACCTTTTAGTTTAGTAATTTCAATTGTTTTCCTGTTTAAAAAAACCAAAAAAAAACAATTTTGTGTGTTTTTCAAATTTTGTGTGTTTATTTTACAAATTTTCTATGTTTTTTGAAACATTTTGAGCTAAAATGATTCTCATCACCATTTTTAAATCCATATCAATAAGTGAAACAATTTACCCCTTGAAACTAATCTTAAATGAATGCTGAAATGACTTTGTTTCAAGTTCAAATATTTAGTAATTTCATGAAAAGTACGCTGAATTTTGAATCCCATGCTAATCTCATTGTCTTTATATTTGAAATCACTTTCCTGTGAGGCTTCTAAACCATTATTTTCATATTCTTTGCATTCACCTCACTTCTTGAGAGAACCAAACCATGCTTGATTTAACCAGAATTTGATCTATTCCTGTCAAAACTTGAGGGTTTGAGGTACATATGTTTAAATGATTGAGGCATTTGTTTGGTATTAAAGCCCCTATTTCAAAGAATCCTTTTTTATAATGGCCTACCTTGAATATTTAATCCTTGTAGCCCTTAGAAGCCATGCACAGCCTGTTAGGTTAAGCCACATTACAAGCCAATTTTCCCTATCCAACCAACTCTTGAAGTGAAATTGCATAATCTAGTTGAGCTTAAGTGTGGGGGAAGCTGTCTTGTGTTGTGCCACCATATTATGTGATAATTTGGGTGGAAAATTAAATTCTGAAGAGATGAGTTTTCTCCGGAAAAAAATCATTATATTGAAAGCTGTGCCTTTTCTGGAGCTTTCATGACAAGTGAAGTTGTGCCCTTTCTGGAGCTTTCATGACAAGTGAAGCTGTGCCTTTTCTGGAGCTTTCAAGAAAATCATGTTTGAGAAGATTGACATTTTTTATGCTGAAATGATGAATGGTGTAAACCTTTCATGACTTTTCATTATGATGGAGCTGAATTGAAACTATGGGGATTGAAGAGAAGACCATATTTAAGTGAAAATTAGATTAATTCAATTTTGCTTCAAAAGAGTCAAGCCCTCCTCATTCAGCCTCAGAGTTTTTCACATCTTAATCCTACCAACCGAAAGCCACAGAACAACCCTGAAAAGTCCTCATGATAAACATATGTCCTTGACTCACATAGGGTAGTGATGTAGGAATCTATCAAGCCTATGGTGACCCTTGTATGAGTTTGGATGAGAAAGACATTGCAAAAAAATTGATATTTGAGTGATGAGAGAAAATTCAAGCGAGGTAAGTGTTGTGTGCATGGGTGGATAAATGAAGTGGAAATATATTGAATGATATAAATGGAGAACTTGAAATAAGGTTTTTTATGAGGCATTATATCTTTTGATTCTTGGTGTGAAATTGATTGATCTTAAGGATATGTGTTTTAAAATTGGTTTTGATTTGATATTGATGTTTACTTGACATGAGGTTTTGCCCAGGTGTGCAAAAGGGTAAGTGTGGGGGAGTTGATAAAACACTATTTTATTGAATATTTTATTGATAATAAATGAAATAATTTCCTCACATTGTGTTAAATATGTTTATTTATAAAATATTTGGGATTTGATCATTCATTTGAAAATTTGGTGAAAATTCCAGTTTTACCCTTAATAGTGCATTATAGTATTTCGAAGATAAATATTTTTATATTTATTATTTGAATTTGATATTTTGTAACAGTGTTCCTAACTTCATTTTATAAAACTTTAATTCAGGACACTAGAGCTAAAGAGTGCATTTGGATGGAGTAAATGATCAATTAATCCAATGGTGGTCTGGACTCGGCAGAATGGACATAGGTTCTGTATTTGGGCCATATCTTCTACATACGGGCTTGGATTGAGCCCAAATTTTGAGAAAAGATCGGGGACATGATGTGGCACAAATACTCCTTCTGGATGGCCGGTCAATTCACGCGTTTTGGAGGTCAAATTGGAGTTGAAAGTTGGAATAAAATATTTGGACGAGATTTTCATTTCACACTTAAAAAGTTATGTATCCCTAGCCCTCACAAACTCTATTTAAAGGGAGTTTTAACTCTTTGAGAGGGCTGTTCGAGGCTTTGGGAAGGTGTGGCCGAAAGGGTGTCTCTTGGGAGCCCCTCACAACTCTTGGAGGAAGTAAGCCTTTGTGCAAACCTCTCTTCCAAAAAGGCTCTCCTCTCTCACCTCTTCTTTGTATTTCTTTTCTTTCATGTTTGTTTCTTGAATTTTTCTTCAAATAATATTCTGTGTTCATCCCTCTTATTCTTATCTTAATCTTCTTAATTGGGTTGGAATCAAGAGTGGAGACAAGATTGGGTTATACCCTTTCAATCCGTTGCTTATGCAAAACATCTCCACGATGACTACACCACCCATGGAAGAGTAGTTCTTTTTAGTAATCGATCGACCTCTATCCTTCTTCATTAATTTATTTTGAATCAATGAGCTACTGTAATTCACATATTATGATCTATTAATTGAGTTTTTAATTTAAATGAAACTAAGCAAGCAATTGAATAGTTAACACAAAACACGCGAGGTCGGGAATTGTGTGAACTGTGAGAGCGCAACCTTAACCGGTAATTCAAAACCACATGGGATCAATTTGTAGAGTTCAAATATAATCCCTAAACTCAATTAATCCTCATTTCCAGAGTGGTTATGTGCCTTAATTTACCACTTACCATAAACTAATTTTATAACATCAATCAAAGCAGGGTGTTGCGATTGCATGTTTCGAAGTTAGCCTAAGGTTAAAATTCACTTCAATCTTCGTGGTAAAGTTAATTCTCGTAGGGTTCGGGATTTAACAAATTAAGGGATCATAATTAAGTGAATATTAATTTAAATGATAATGATTAATAAATGATTGAAGAGGTAGAGTTAGATCGATTATGTCTTTTAAATATTGTCTAAACAAACATCTTTTTGTTGTGTCATTTTAATCAAACTTCATTTCAAAACTAAAAAAAATACAATCTTCTTCCAGCAAACTTCTTCTAGATTCATAAACTATAAACAAACACCCCCATCCTTTCAAGTAGTGTTTTTATTCTCTTTTATTTTACTTCTAGAATACCTCTAAAAATTGTTTTAATTCACTTCCTCCTTTGAGAGACGACCTTGGTCAGCCACTATGCTGCACCTAAGTACCCCAAAATCATACTAATCATTTGAGGGCGCCCACGACAGCACTCTATCAGAAATATTGATGATATTTTACAAGACTAGAATTTTGTGATCCAAGATTCCAAATGTATTAAACTATTATAGTCATTGAGCATGTGTTTATGTAATTTACTGAATATTCATCTAAAAAAGATATAATATCCATGCATGGGAATCCTGGGTCATTATATGTGGCCCTCATACCCAACTCCCCTCATATCTCGTATCATCCCAATGGAGTGCCCCACCATTGTCCCCTCTTATTCAACACCCCCTCCTGTGAGCCCACAACCTCCATCTTATGCCCCACTTTTCTTCTTTTAGGCCTCACCACCTATATTTCCTTATATTCTTGTACCATATAACCAATGACCTTATAAAATTTGTGGCCCACAAGATTTTATCCATGGCCCTCCTATAAATGAGTGTAACCCATAAACCACTACACTCTAATGCTTTCAATTTATATAATTCTCATTGTGCTATTTATATATATTTAAATTTTTACTTAAATAAATATTATTTTCAAAATATATTTAAATACATTAAATATATAAACTATATATACATATATATATAAATTAATGTATTGAAGTTCATATTATGTATTTATGTGTTTAATTTATAATACATTTTTATTTTTTTAAATTTATTCATTAATAGAACTTTTTTTATATGTGTAAATCTGTATTAATGCATGTATTTAAATACATATATGTATATTAATATAAATGAAAATAAATAAATATTTTTTTACACACCTCTATAAATTATATATTTACATATATTTATATATTTATTTGTAAATATTTAAACTTATTTACATACAAATATATATTACATAATTATTTAATTACATATTACCCAAATATACTATATATATTATTTATAAGTAATTTTTTTATAAAATATTAATATGTATATATATATTTCATATTTATATGAATATTATAGATCATATATTTTTTTAAAAAATTATGTAGACACATATATATTATATAAATATAATATCTATATTAAATCTGTACAAATAATATAATATAATATAATATTTATATATTGATAAAATTTTAAGAATATTTAATTATAAATATATTTTACAGATATAAATATATTTATACAAATATTTATATTTATACATATAAAGTTATATTTATTTATTTTTAAATATCTATACATATATAACGTATTAAATAATTACTAATAAGATATATATGTATACATGATATAATTATATAATATATATACAGTATAATATAATACAATTATTTATATAATTATTTGTATATACTTACATTTATGTTTTTATATATATTTTTATTTATTTAATGTATTTATATAATGTCTTTATAAAGTATGTTTATAATGTATTTAAATATATTTATATAATGTATTTATAAGACAAATACACAAACATTATATAATTTGATATATTTAAAAAGAATAAAAAATATTATAGGAGGTTAAAATGCCCTCTCTTGTTAAAAATTATTGGTGGTTATTAATCCCCTATATTTTATTAAATTATACAAGGTTGAAAACTACCTCTAATTATATGTATGTATCTTTATAAGCTATTATTATTATTATATACATTTTAAAAACTTTAAGGGTTTTTATATGATTTTTTTAATAAATTATATTTATATGTATATATATTTATAAAATATATTGATTCATTTATATTAAAATTCATATTATATTAAATTCAATTTTATACAAATAAATATATATAAATTTACATATTAAACAATTATATTTTTTTATACGTATAAATATGATTAAATGCAATCATATAAATTATTTATATAAGTATATTAATATAATATGTTCATATAATATATTTAAATAAATTTATATATTGTTTTTTGGATATATATATATATATTGTGTTTTATGGAAGTTTTTTAAGAAAATTGAGGGGTTTTGAACCCCCTCTAATCTCCTAAATTAGAGAGGGTTTTGAACCCCCTCTAATATCTAACATTATAGGGGGTTGTGAACCCCCACAATTTTCTTAAAAAATAAAATTGCCTATAATATTTATAACTCATCTAAAATACAAAAAAAAGTATAAATAATAATAATAATATCTATATAGAACCTCTAAAATCCAACTAAATATATTGTTCCACTAATTATTAAATTATCTATTGTTTTTTTCACAACAGCCTCTAACATATGACCAAATAATACAAAAATTTTGATAAGAAATTTATAGGGGGTTATGAACCCCTTATAAATTCTTTTATTAGTGGGGGTTGTGCATAACCCCCTAAAATAAATAAATAAATAATTTAGAGGGGGTTGTGTGTAACCCCCTCAAAATAACTATCAGTAATCATTTGTTTTTTTTGTATAGAAATTCCGTTAAATGTTATACCTATTTTTCAGAAAAGATCTATTTCATTACACCTTAATCCCTCTAAGGTTGGTATTTTTTCCAAAAAAGGGACATCTGGGATGTGGGGGGGGGAAGTTCGGAATATATTTGTAAAGATATTGTCTGAAATAATTGTCTCTTAATGTATGGAGAGGATATGATCAAGGGTTTACTTTTATAAGTTATTGTAAGATCACATGTCTTTCAACGAGGTAAAAATTCTCTTCTTATTCCAGTTAAACCCTTCTTTATGTTCTCTTTTTAGCTTAGACTCTAATGTTGGTTCCATGGGATAGTTGGGTTGTTTTATAAGGAAGGAGGTAGGATAATGAAGGATGGATGTCAGCCAAGTACATGATGTGTATTTGTAATATATGAAATGTATTCAATACATAATTCATAATGACTTGGGAAGTCCAATTTACAATGTGTAATGATATTTCCTCATAAGGGAAAGCCCAATATTTACAGATGTTTAATTAATTTACACACCGTGTAACTGCCTGGGGTTGTTTTTAGAAAATAATGGTTAGGGACCATTATTTTTTAAATAACCTCCCCCCTCCATTATTTTCAGGTGTAGGAGATCCCCTATAATCCTAAAGGAAATATTTGATCCTTTTTTCTGATCCAGACTCTAATTATTCCTTTTTCAATCCCATTGGATAGGCACTACTGAATTATTTATTTCTATTACACCTTTCTCTTTTTTTCTTCCCCCTGACAGGGTTATTTTGGTGTAAACTCTTGTTCCCTATAATTATGGTGTTCATACATTGTTATATTTTCTTCTAATCTGGACTGAATTAAAGTTTTATACTAGATGAGTGTTATACCATGGGTATATGTGGGGTGGTCTATAACTTTACCTAAAATTTTATAGTTTTTTATACCTTGTTTTCATTGTCTTGTACACCAGGCCTTCCGGCATTGCCCGTAAAATACAATGAATGTCTTGTTAAAATTATTTGGTTCCTGTTTAGGTTTCCCACTAGTAGCACTATATATTTTGAGGTTGTTCATGTCATCATGTTCTGTCATTGAGGTATATTTATGAGTCATTCCCTTGATATACCACCTTGTTAGGTGTGTGCGTGCTTTCCATCATTGTCAAGGTCCTGGATTAATTGAATGATAATTGAATTAATGAATGGGAGAAGTTTAATGGCTCCTTTCCAAGTGATTACATTAATGGTAAATGTGTAATGAATAGGTGAAATGGTTTTAAATAGTAAATGAGGAATGAGTTGGATGAAAAAATGTATTATATATGATTATTATATGAGATATAGATTGATGAATGTATTGATTATGGTAATTCATTTCATAGATATTTATACTCCTCATATCCTAATTGCATAGTATTACATAGAAATTTGTACTCCATGGATCTATATAATTTTAGCATATATCTTTGAAAATTATACTAATTTGATATTGATTCCATTTGATTACATGGATAGTTCTACTCCATGGATCCATATTGATTATGGTAGTGGATTCCTTGGAATTTTCAAATCCTTAGATCCTGATTCCATAGGATACCAAAGAATTTTCTACCCCTTAGATATGGATTTCTTGGAACACCTTGGAAGTGATTATTGCATTCCACCTCAGTCTATACTAAGTTCCAATAGAGATGATCCATGGACTTGATGAGGATTCCTTTTACATTTATACCCTTGATCTAACTCTTTTAGGAATGACACTTGATTACACGTCATTATTATTGTGGATTCTTTTTAATTATTTACAAATAAACCTAGAATTGGTATTGGATTATAGTTTTTATATTAGATAGTATCACACCTTCTTTATCATGATTTATGGTTCCTTGATTATAGTTCCCCTTGTTTATGGGATCTTGACAGTTTTTCAAAATGAGTTGAGTTTGGATGGACATGATCACATCATCATTTGAAACTTTCTTTAATTACTGTTATACCTATGATATAATGAATATTTCTTCATTATTTATAAAATATTATACTTTTATAGACACCATTGGTGGTTTCCTACTAAGTGTGGTCTCACACACTGTTCAGGTTTCCATTAGGTAACTAGATAGACATCACGGATGAAGGTAGTGATCAGGGAAAGATCCCACTATATTATTCTTGATTGAGAATTTCTTAGAAAAAAGGGAGAACCTGACCGAGTAATGCTCATGATGCTATATTAAGATAGTTCATTTTATGTTATTTTATACTATTGATACAATTATTTCACTAGATATTTGTGGTCATGTATTTCCTAATTTTTTTGTATGGAGATATGATATGATCATAATTTTTTACATGCCACTTCTTTTGGATTTATTATAATTCCAGTATTTTGGTTGTTATTTATTATCTTGATTTATATTATTCATCCACATATTTATTCACTAGTTATACTGTTGTGTTACTATAATCCTGAGGGTATAGTCTCTCCACTATACCACCCTATAACCTCACTCTTAGTCAGTATCCTCTAGTGTATGGTGATGTGCGCATAAGGCCATGTGACCCATCAGATCAAGGCACCATTTAGTAGTTCTTGGGAAAGGAAAATACAAAGTTGAATCAGATGAGTTTATTTTATTTTATTTTATTTTTTATTCCTTAATATTTTTGGATGGTAGAAATTAGATTAAGAAGCGTTATAATTTGGTAATGAGATGTTAGAGGGAGTAGAAAACCCACGTACAGAAAAAATACAAATTGCATGGAATGGGACTTATTTTGCATGGATTTTTCATGTTATAGTTGATTTTATTTCACCATTGGGTGATGCACACGATTTTTGATATTATTGAAACATCTTGAGTGTTAATAAAGAAACACTATGTTCAATATCATACATGATACACTACATCCATCTTAAATGAACAACTAAATATTATAACATAAAGGTCACCATTATAACCAATCCCTTAGAATGGTAAGAATCAATTGTATCAACTAAATTATAAACATATGGTTTAAACATGTTTAAATAATGATTAATTGGTTACCAAATTTAATAAAAATGGAAATAAAAACCAATTGAATATAAATGATGTGTTTTCATGAAAACCTATTTAAAAGAAAATAATTGTGTTTATAAAATCATATCACTCTTTATAGATTTTTATTTAATTAAATATATATTTTATATATTCAATTTAATGTTTTAAATTCATCTTATATGTTTTATAGATATTATATATGAACAAATTCAATTTTTCAAATACAAGAAGTATTTTTCAAGAAAATACAGTTTTACCGCCGTTTGATGGAGAACCTTTTTTAAATCTGGTTTTTGACAATTTTATAAGTTATATTTGACATAATAAACATATTATTTGGAACTGGGACATTAAAATTTAACTTGGTTGAAATTTTGGTATTTTTCTGAAAAAAATCATATTTTAATGAATAGTGAAAATATTGCATTTTAATTCAAAACTGCTTTTTTGTCTAATTTATTTATATAGTTAGTTTATATTTTAAATTGGTTTTAAATTATAATTGGATTATGTTTTTATAATTTAATTAATTTTTTTTCATTGGATGTAATTTCACATTTAAATTAGACATAAACACATGTCAAACTTTTTATAGTTTTTACTTCTTAAAAACCTACTTTTTGGTTTTAACAATGGGAATTAATTTTAAATTAATTAATACAACTTATGTGTTTTGAATTTTAAAAAATGGATTCCATAGTAGGAATCATAAATTAAATATTATTTAAATAGTGACCATTTATTTTTTTACATTATGAATAGTAACTTCAGTAATTATATTTATTTACCATGGTTAAAGGGTAAATCAAGTGAATAAGGGTACAAATAACATTATAATAATATAAAACTACCCTAAAACATGTCCTGATATTATTTTATGAGTCGTGGGTGACCAAAAATTCATTATTCCGAACTTTTGGCATTTGGGAGCCACTTGTGTGTGAAAATGACATGTTATAATAATTAATTTAAAGTAAAGAGAAATATAACATAAACATGTATCTTTTTACTAAAACAATTTTAAGGTGGGGTAATATAATTGAATACTTTTTGTATAAATAATAATTGGAAATATAAAAAATATTTTCTACATCATGGTATTTTATTTATAATTTTTATACATTAAATAAATAACTTTATTTATGACACAATGATGATGTAGTGATTACCTTATTAATGAAACATTCAAATAAATGATATTATAAATATTAAAATAAATTTAATTTGAAATTTTTTTCCATCTGTGATTTTTTTGGACGGTTTTGAAATATTATATTTTATTTAATGCATTTGGTTCGAAGGAATCAAATTTTTATGACTTAAAAAAAACAATTACTAAATAGTGTCAAAATTGACATAAATGAGTTTTTAAAATAAATACTATTTTATTAGATGATATAATTATCCAAAATATATATGATTCAGTAAAGTGACTTGTATAATGTTAAAATTTTAGTAATGATTTACTTTTGGCACTCTTTTCATTTTATAGTCACTTTAGTAACCGTATATTACGAAAATACAAGAAGAAATGGTAAGAGTTAAATTATTCAACTAATGGTCAAAGCTAAAGGATAAGGTTAAATTAGTAATCTAAACTTGTATAAAACCTATTGGCTGAAATTATTTACACTAATACTCATATTATACTCTAAATATATCACTTTGGAAATATTATAATTCGAAAATCATTTTTTAATAAAATAATATTTCAATACTTTCCTAAAGTGCCCCTCCTCCCTCTTATAAAAGGCCACCAACTATAACCACATACTCACACCTCTCAAGCCCCTTGTCACTCCCAAATTCTGCTAAAATAATCTCCCAACATCCCTCAATTCATCATATAATCCTTATCTTGGGAATAAGTAAAATCCTAAAATCCGTTTGGCTAAAATCAAAAGGAGTTACCCGATTTAGCGGTAACATCTTCTCTCAAGCCCCTTTCATTTTTTCCTTCCTCCAACCCCCAAAACTCTCTTTATTCCATTATTTTATAACAAAAACATTATAATAAATATACTAGGATGTTTTTATTCTAATTTATCTACCTAAACTTACACAAATCTCCATTTAATGGATATAGAACATATTGTTTCTGTGTACGGAGAACAACTACCTCACGAAACGATGATTGTTAAGTTTTCTCCTACCACCTCTCATGGTGGAAATTATTATGGAACTGTATTTATATATGATATATATTATATTTATATTTTATCTATGAATCTGTAATTTTTATTTACAATATTCGTTTATGCTTTCCATAATGTGTAAATTTGATAACTTCATTAGAGGAATTGTAGACTACCACCCCCTCAAAGTGATATGACTCGTTCATTCCATACATGGAACATATAAAGGATGGATTTAATAAAATTATGTAACATATATAAAATAGATATTATAATTTAATTATAATATACCTATATATCATTTATTTTTCATTCCATTAATATGAAAAATTAATGAAAGTAACGTTCATGCATACGTATGGACTACCATCTCCATGAATGGTACATTTAATTTATTATCTATAAATATTATGTACTATTATAAATTCATATATACTAGATATATATGATATTTAAATAATTAATTTCATTTTTTAAATGATGGACTTATGACAACATGGATAATCTACATCAAAATAAGTTCATTTTTTACTCATGTACCAAACATTGAAAAAACATACGATATGAACTCAAATAATTAAATAATTATTATAACATGGTAATAAGTGATATAAAATGAATATTAATCATTAAAAAGGTTCTAAAGAAAGTATAAATTAACCTAATTTTATTATTCGGTAAATTTAATAACGAACGAGACGAGTCGGACTCAAGGTAAGGGAACTTCTTAACACAATTTCCATTCTTTAGGTTAATCTTCTTCTTCATGATTATGTCGTGCTATGATTATGTGAGAAATAACTTTTGATATCATATATTGTATTTATAATTTATTTATGTTTATTTATAGTGAATAAACATAATCAATTTATTTTATTAACAAAATTATCTTTGTAAGGGAAATCTTAACTCAATCGCATTTCATTGCGGTAAATATCCATGTCATTGGTTTTGTTTTTCCAAGAATATGTGTGAATTACCTATGATATTTTTACACTGAATATCCACTTATATTGGGTGTATTTTTTCACACATAAATATTCCATTTATTTATCCTTAATCTAATGATGCGATCCTTGTAAGGGACTTTGTCACAATCTCCTTTCATTGAGACATTTATTGATGATATACACCTTTATTTATTTTTAAAGTGTATATACATCCCCTTTTACATTACTTATCCATATTATATCTATATTCATGATATTTAATATCTTTTAAAATGTTCTACTTTCATGTGGTATATAATTTAAAAATTCAAAATTATATAGCACTCTTTATCTAAAACATATCATTAAATGTTTTAAAGATTTAATCTTCTAAATCCTTTTCTTTCATGTCTATGTTTTCAAAATAATTTTAAGGGATTATTAATATGGACATGAATTTTTTGAAGTGAAAATTCCTTTCAAAATTTTCAAAGTTTTATGGGATACTTTGATTCATAAATATTCTTTTAAAATTTTTTAATTGTGTTTTAAAAGGGGATTTATTATTTCAATAACTTTAAATGTTTTTTATATAAACATCATGAATGTAATTTCTCTATTTTATTTTGTTGATATGTATTGATTTTTACTTTACAAGTTTACCATTTTATTTTAAAATAATGTGTATTCATTTATGAGTGTGTGGCTTATAAAGATGAAATGTGATTTTAAAGTGGAAATGTTATTTTTTCATTATGTTTGGTTTATGTGTTATGATTATGTTATGGTTAATGGGAATTTATAAAATATATGGGTTATTACATGATAAACCAAGGGAATTTGAGCCTATGGTAGCTCTTTAATGCATTGGGTAACATGAATAAGGTAAATTTAAGGTTTCTCATAAGAGATTTAGGGAATATACTGTGATGGGTATTCAAAACGTAACCAAGAAAGTTACTCCCTATGTGGTTGTAAAATCTAGAATGTAATAATATTATAAATTCCAAAAGTAACCTTCATGATTTATTATTTATATTAATATTTTATAAATCATATTACTTCATGAGGTATGTTAAAGAGCTTTTTTTATGAGTGAAATGTATGATTTATTTGGTTTTTACGTATTCATGGACTAACATTTTCTTTCCTTATTTTATATACCTTACCGATCTTTTTATTCTATCCCAAGTTTTTGAAATGCTTTTCATAAGTTATAAGTATTGGTAAGAGAAATGAAGGCTGAGAATATTTTTATCAAGAAAATAAATCATGTTATATTCAATGAGTTTTATTTTGTGAAAAAAAATTGATAGGGTATAGAAGAGTCTACTTTGTAAATTTTGAGTTGTTATGTAATAGTCATGGCCTAATTCTCTAAAACTCTAATCCTGAAAAGATCCTCAATGTGAATTTCTTGAATTAACTCTAGATTATGTAATATTTAAGTCCACAACCTTATATTTGGTATCAAAGGATTGTTTAGACAACTTTAGTGATTATGATGTCTTCTTAAAAGATAGGGATATCATTTGAGTTTATAATTTTTAGTATGATCATGTTTTTAATATCATATAAATTTCTTTTGAGGCTTTATGTTCCAAAATTTAAATGTGTTTAATGGAATTTTTGGAGAAATATATTTTTGTTTCAATTATGGGTTATTACTTTTTGATATTCTAAATGAAAGGCATGAGATAAACTTTGAGGTTAAAATATGTTATGGTTATTTTTGAGGATTTTATCTCATTTATAGGAATGTTATAAAATTATATATATTTTTAAAAAGTAAAACATTCAGACCGTGTGAAAACTCATCACGTCATACAAAGTTATGGTAATCAAACCCACAACTAAAGTGCGACTGGGATTTATCGCCTACCACTAGTCTACGTGAAGTCCCTTGTTAGTATGACTTTATCTATTTAGTTAGAAAATTTGATAAAATAAGAATAAGTTGATTTTGGGAACTTATGATTTATCAAATGGATATCCTTATTATAGAAAAATAAATTAGTGATTAAGTGATTAATGTTATTTTGGAAAAAATTCTCTATTTTGGGAACTTTATATGATTAAGGTAAATATAATACTGTGGGATTTCATTTGAGGGATCATGGTTGAATTTTATTTTGGAATAATATATTTTTTTTATTGTGTAAAAATAGATATTTGGGCTATTTTTTTAAATGATTAATATATCATGGAGAAAATGTGATTAGGTTAATTACTTTTTTGGTATGAGACAATAAGAGCGGTTGATGTTATTTGGAGATAAATTTAAAACATTATCTTGGAAAATTTTGTGATCAAATCCTTTTGATTTTTGGGTTTCATTGTTAATTTATATTATTTTGAGTAATTTTAAGGACATTTGTATGTTGAATGGTCTATGTAGAACTTGGGTATTACTTTTGAATTTCAATGATTAAAATTAGTCATTCTTCTTATAAAGATTATTCTTTTTTAGGGGATTACCTGATCTTGTACTAACCATTTTGGTTTTGGTTAGTGTCTAAAGATATGGGAAATATATGGTTTATCTTTCTTGGATTATGTGATTCTCTAGAAGTTGATTATAGTGCTTCAGGAGTGTCCAAGTCATCTTAAATACTCATCTATTTGGGAAAAAGATGAGTTTTTTATGGAATCCGATTAATGGATAATACTCTACTTTTCAAATAAGTATATTAACTTATTTTATTATTCTAATTAGTAAAACATTTCCTAAACTTTATGAACCGTATCTTAAATCAAAAATGTTTTCCATTTACATTTTCATATTACGAAATCAAATATTGTTTAACACATCAAAAGTTTATGGTTTTCTGGTTGTTAACTTTCTCTTAATCAAGTTTTCTATCAATCTACATTAGAACTTGACACTTATTTTTTCTTCCATATCCATGTCTTCCTACATGGAATTCTAGTATGTGTTATCTCAGGTTACCTTTTTACCTCACTTTCAATCTTTTAAAGTGGAAGTTTTATTAACCCTTTTTCTGATGTTGGTTTGAAATAAAGTTATTTTGAAAATTCATACCCTAGTTACCCACCCCAAATTCAAATTATGAGGATGAAATTTATTAAAGGTGGGTGATGTAACATCCTGAGCTTTAAGGAAGAAACACAATGTTCAATAGCGTACATGATAGGCTACATCGAGCTTAAACGAACAACTAAATATTATTATTTAATGGTTTCCATTATATCCTAGATTTTGGAATGGAGGGAATGAATAGTATCAAATAAATTATGAAAATATGGTTTAAATTTTTTTAAATAATTATTCATTGGTTACCAAATTTATTAAAAATGGGAATAAAAACCAATTGAATATAAATGATGTGTTTTCATGAAAACCTATTTAAAAGAGAATAATAGTGTTTATAGAATCATATAACTCTTTATGGATTGTTATTTAATGATAAATATATGTTATATATTCAATGTAACATTTTAAATTCATATTATATGTTTTCTAAATATGATATTATAAAAAATTAATTTTTTAGATAAAAGAAGAATTTCTCAAAAAAAATACATTTTTATCGCCTTTTGATGGAGAACCCTTTTTAAATATACTTATTGAAAATTTTATAAGTTATATTTGACATAAAAAACTTTTTATTTGGAATTGGGACATTAAAATTTATCTTTATTGAAATTTTGGTATTTTTTAGATAAAATTCATAATTCAATGAATAGAGAAAAATACTGCATTTTAATTTAAAACTGTCTTTTCATCTAGTTTATTTATACTATTAGATTATCTTTTTAATTAGTTTTAAAGTGTAATTTTATTATTTATTTTATAATTTAATCCAATTCTGGTCATTTAAAGTAATTTCACATTTATATTTGACATAAACACATGTCATTTTGTTTATAGTTTTTACTTCTTAAAAACCTGCTTTCTGATTTTGACAACAGGAATTAATTTTAAATTAATTAATGAAATTTATATGTTTCTAATTTTTAAAAATTTATTCCATATTTGGAATCATAAGGTAAAAATTATTTGAATAGTAACCTTTTATTTTTGGACATTATGAATAGTAACTTCACTACTTATTTTTACTTTCCATGGTTAAAGGGTAAATCAGGTAAATAAGGGTAAAAAATAATATTATAATAATATAAAACTACACTAACATGTGCCCTAATATTACTTTATGAGTCCAGGTAGACCAAAAAATCCTTAGGCTGAACTTTTGGTATTTTTGTGCCACTTGGGTGTGAAAATGACATGTTATAATAATTAATTTAAAGTAACGAGAAATATAACTTAAACATATATCTTTTTACTATAAAAAAATTAATGTATGGTCATATAATTGACATATTTGAGTATAAATAGTAATTATAAGGATAAAAATATTTCCTACATCATATTATTTTATTTATAATTTTTATACTATACAGAAATTTATTTATTTTTGACATAATGATGATGTAGTGATTACCTTATTAATAAAAGATTCAAATAAATGATATTAAAAATATTAAAATAAATGTAATTTGAACATTTATATTCCATACAAGAATTTTATGGATGATTATGAAATATTATATTTTATTTATTACATTTTTTTCTATGGAATCATGATATTTAGGATTTTAATAAAAATCAATTACTAAATAGTGTCAAAATTAACATAAATGAGTTTTTAAAAAAGATACTATTTTATTACATGATATAATAGTCCTAAAAATATAATAATTTTCCAAATGAATTATATAATTTTAAAACTTTCATTAATGATCCACTTTTGGTACTCTTGGAATTTTTTAGCACCATTAGTAACCATATATTATGAAAATACAAGAGGACATGGAAATAGTTAAATTATTAAACTAAGGGTTAAAGCTAAATGATAAGGTTAAATTTGTAACCTAAACTTATATAAAACCTATCTTTGAGAGGATTTAGATCCATAATCAAATTATTCTATGATTATATCACTTTGGAGATATTATAATTCTAAAATGAATTTTTAATAAAATAATATTTCAAGACTTTCTTAAAGTGTCCCCCCCCCCTCCTATAAAAGGTCACCACCTCTACCCTCTTAATAAAACCTATAAATCCCCTTGGATCACCAAAATTATTCTGAAATAATATCAAAACATAACTCACTTCCTTTTATAATCATTATTTTGGGCATAAGGCAATTCAAGAAACCAATTTTTCTAAAATCAAAAGGAGTTACCCGATTTAGAGGCAGTGTGTTCTCTCAACCTCCTTTCATTTATTTTCTTCATACAACCCCCAAAACTATATTTATTCAATTATTTTATAAAAATAAAATTATAATAAATATAATATTATATTTTTATGTATAGGTTTATACCTACACTTACGCACACCTTCGTCTAATGGATATACAACATATTGTTTCTATTCATGGAGAACTACGGCCTCACGAAATGATGATTGTTCAATTTTATCCTACCACCTCTCATGGTGTACATTATAGTGGAATTGTATTTATATATTATATATATTATATTTATATTTTCTTTATTCTTCTATAATTTTTATTTACAACATACATTTATGTTTTCCATAATGTATAAATATGATAACTTCATTTGAGGAAGTGTGGACTATCGCCCCCTAAAAGTGATATGACTCATTCATGCCATACATGGAACATATAAAGGATGGTGTTAATTAACCTATATAACATATATAACATATATAACATATATATTATAATTTAATGATAATATATTTATTTATCATTTTATTTCCATTCCTTTAATATGAAAAGGTAATCAAAGTAGCGTTTATGTGTACATACGGCCTACCGTCTCCATGAACGGTATATTTCATTTCTTATCTCCAAATATTATGGAATATTATAAATACATATATAAATTATATATATGATATTTAAATCATAAATTTCATTCTTTAGATAATGGACTTATGAAAATATGGATAATTTTCATCAAAATTTGTTTATTTTTTACTCAAGTACCAAACATCGATAAAACATCCGATATAAACTAAAATAATTAACCAATTATTATAACATGGTAATAAGTTATATAAAATGAATAATAATAAGTAAAAAGTTTATTATGAAAGTATAAATTAACCAAATTTTATTATTTAAGAAATTAAATAATGAGTGAGACGAGTCAGACTCACGGTAAAGGAACTTCTTAACCCAATTTTGATTCTTTGGGTTAATATTCTAATTCATGATTATATCGTGTAATGATTATGTGAGAAATAAATTTTGATATAATATATTTTATTTATACTTTATTTATGTTTATTTATAGTGAATACAAATAATTAGTCTATTTTATTAACAAAATTATCTTTAAAAGGGAAATCTTAACTCAATCTCATTTCATTGAGTTAAATATCAATGTCATTGGTTTTGTTTTCCTAGAAAATGTGTGAATTACCTATGATTGTTTTTCCCTGAATATCCACTTATATTGGGTGTATTTTTATTTTTCAAACATAATTGTGTCATTGATTTATCCTTATTCTAATGATATGATCTTTGTAAGGGACTTCATCTCAATCTCCTTTCATTGAGACATTTCTTGATGATGTGCACTTTTATTTCCTTATGAAGTGTATATACAGCCCCTTTTACATTACTTATCCATATAATATCTATAATTATGATATTTAATGTCTTGTGATGTTTTCTACTTTCATGTTGTGTGTAATTTAAATTTTCAAAATTGTAAAGTACTTTTTATCAAAAACATCACTTCAAATGTTTTAAATATTTAATCTTATAAATACTTATCCTTCATGTCAATGTTTTCAAAATGATTTTAATAACTTATTTATATGGACATGAATGTTTTGAATTTCAAATTTCTTTCAAATGTTTCAAAGGGGTATGGGAAACTTTGATTCATAAATCTTTTTTTAAAATTTTTTAATAGTGTTTTAAAAGGGGATTGATTATTTCAATAACTTTGAATTTTTTATATATATATTTAATGAATTTAATTTATCTCTTTTATGTATATATTATTTTTACTTTACAAGTTTTCCATTTTATTTTAAAATAATTTGTTTTCATTTATGAGTTTCTGTCTTGTAAAGATGAAATTTGATTTCAAAGTGGAAATGTTATTTTTCCATTATGCTTGATTTATGTGTTATGATTTTGTTATGGTTTTTGGGAATTACTTAATTATATGGCTATTTACATGATAAATCTAGGGAGGGTGATCCCATGATAGCTCTCCAATGCATTAGTTAATGTGATGGAGGTAAACATTAAGGTTTCTCTTAAAAGATTTAGGTAATATAATGTGATGGTTATTCCAAACATAACCATGAATGTTACTCCCTATATAGTTGTTAAAGATACAATGTAAGTATGTTATGAATGCCACAAGTTAACTTTATGATTTATGATTTCTATTATTATTTCAGAAATTATTTGATTTCATGAGGTATGTTAAAGATTTTATGTTTTATGAGTGAAAAGTATGATTTTTTTGGTTTGTATGTATTCATGGACTAAAATTTTCTTTCCTTATTTTATATCCCTTAGTGATCTTTTTATGTTCATACCAAGTTTTTGAAATTTTTTCATGGGGTATAAGGATGGGTAAGAGAAAGGAATAATTCAAGAATATTTTTATAAAGAAAATAAATAATTTTATATACAAGGAGTATTATTTTTTGAAAAAAAATTGATAGTGAGTAGAAGACTCTAATTTGTAAATTTTTAGTTGTTATGTAATAGTTATGGACTAATTATCAAAAAATATAAAACTAAAAAGATCCTAAATGTGAATTTATTGATTTAACATAATATTATGTAATGTTTAAGGTTGAGGACTTATAATTATTGTTATTTTTTGTGGATTAATTTGAACCTTTCCACAATGAGGCAAGGATTTTTTGGTCCCATGAATCATTATATACACCTAATAGGATTCACATGCCATAAATATTCTGTTCTATATATTATTCTTTGATTTTTTTGCATATATTTTATTACATACGAATTTTGTTATAGAATTGTTATTAGAGAATTATTCTTGTAGGAAATTGAGAATCATAATTGGTATTTATAGTAAATGTTGTAACCTAAAAAATGTTTTCTGTCATAGGCTACAACAGACACCATAAAAAGTCAGTTATGGCACATTGAGTCATAGAACATTAGTCCCATGGATAAGAACATGTTACGATTAGGATTGAATTAATGAAAAACTTTGGTTTATAATGTCTATGGGACCTTATGTAATGGAAGTGTTCAACCATTTAGTTTATTCATTTATATAAAAATTTAAATATAAATATGAATTTAAGTAAAATTTAAATTTTTAAATGGGAAGGTTACTGATAAATAGTTTTATCATTTACACTAGACAGACCATATACTTGGTACTATGTTGTGAAATAGAGATCTTCACCTAGAACCGACATTAGAGTGGGATGTGGGAAGAGGCTCATGTGTTCTTTATAGTAATTTGGTTTACCTAGTCCTGGAGTTCGGAGCATGAAGAGGGGTGTGTCTTGTTTAAACGAAGTTTTCAACCTATCCTATTATTTTATCTATGTTCTTATCATTATCAATATTTTCTGAGGAATGTGTTTAGCATTGTAGAAATATTCCAACATGATGGCCTCTACTCATCCACTGTGATGGTGGTGACAACCATGCTCTGAAGGAAGTGGATTGTGAGTCACCAATAGAACCTCCATTAGTCCCTCTTATGTAACTAACCATTTTTATTGATAAGGGTTTTGATTCCCAATTCCAATATAGTTTCATGATCATTATTCATACCATTCATGGATATCCATAGACTTCATAATTTATGGTAGATATAACTTGATTGTTCCAAGAGAAACATCCTCCCATGATATCAAGGGATAACTATCCACAGGATTATGAGATATATCTTGAGACTATATAATATATCAACCAGAATCTATAGACATATCATGGGAGGAGATTGAAGATCATGACATATATGCATCGAGGAGCATTTAATCACTAGTTTTATGTTTTGAACTTGTATGATACGCTTCAATATGTGGTTTTTAGTGATTTACAATCTAGGTTTTATGACTACTCATTTCCTGATACCCAGAGAGCTAAGGGGACAGTGAATTTATGCATTTGGAGTACAGAGCGATGAATGTTATGGGGTATTAATCATGCTTCATAGAGCATCATCGTTTTTTCCAATTTATCTTGTTGATGATCCATAGAGGGGGATATACTTCAAGGAAAGTCTAAAGCATTTCATTTGATCACAAGTAAACATGTTTTGTCTAACTAATATAAAAGAGATAATGAATCAGGTACTGATTACTAAATGGAACCTGAGGAAATATGGCATGAAGAACATGGAAGTTTATCCTCTTAATCAAGTGGTTTAGTGTTATATATAAGAAAGGTCAAATTTTAGGGTTCTTGTGAGGGGAATACCATCTATACTAAGACTGTTGGTATTTATATCTTCTATTATCAGTGTGGGAGATGGAGATATATGAGGATTCAGTGAGATAGAGACCTAGTTGAGTGACGAACAAGCGGTAGAATTAGCCATGTATAGTGATTCCACCAAACATTCCCTCTAGAAGTTATTGGAAGGGTATAGACTCTGAATACATGTTCAAGAGTAGTATTCACATCTCCATGTCAAGCTGGGAGATGGGGTAGTTTTATTCATTCAGGCCAATGTGGTGGTCATGGTAAGGAATCTAGGCACCAATTGTACTATGATATCAAAGTGGGAATGATCTGGTTAGTGAGTTTGTTTCATAATTCCATGATTCAAACCATATATATTCTATACAGCCTACTCCTAAGGAGAAGAGCACATAGTCGTCTTTGGTGAGAGGTATGATCTTAGTAGCCTCTACTCCAGTATCTTCTCTTTTCGATAGAGGTGCATCCCATTCTTTCATATATTTTTCTTTTATGGAGATATTTGGGAATGTTTTTTCATTTTTATTATGGTGTTATAACTTTGGATACTTAATTGGGGATCATAACAGATAGTCTACACCATTGCAGGGAGATCCCCCTTGAGATAGGTGGGTGTCACTTCGTATGGAATATTTTTTCCATGATAATACATGGTTTGATGTCATGATCAAGATGTACTAGCTAGTTTCTTATCATTCCTATCTCTAATATTATCATTATAGGGTGACCTTCACATCATCGTAATGAGGATTTTTTATTCACAATGTTTAATGGTATGTCCAAATGAGGTGATATAGACTAGAGAATCATTAGATGGGAGGGATGCCAACTCATATTTAATGTTTATAACTAAATAATAAGAGATCATGTCATAATGGTTTCCCTCTAGTGGTTTAATATTTCATAGATGTTTTCCTAGAAACATTTTTTGGTTTACCTCCTAAGAGAGAGGTGGAGTTCTTAATTGAGATGGTTCTAAGAGCTGCATCGGTATCCATTCCTCTTTATAGGATGGATTCCACTGAGTTGTAGAAACTCAAGAGACATCTTAAATACATTGAGGAAGATGGGTTTATATGACCCAATGCTTCTCTTTACTGTTTTCTAGTCCTTGTTTTAAATAGTATTTAAAAACCCTTAGGATATATATAGACTAATAAAAATTGTACTAGTTTATGTTTAAGAACTAGTTTCCCTTTCCACAGATAGATAGTATCTTCGACTATCTCCAATGAGCTCAGGTTTTACCAAATATTGATTTGATATCAGGTCATCACAATGTATTTGTTGGGCCTACAAACATACCCCATACAATGTTTCATATCAAGTATGTTCTATATGTGTATCCAGTTATTCCATTTGGTCTCATGATAATGGAATATGTTTTCATGGAATAGATGAACCATTTTTTCTGTACTTATCTGGATTTATTTATAGTGGTATTCATGGATGGTATCTTTCATTATTATCCCAATCGAAATGACCATGCCAAACATATTGAGGTATTTTGGGTAAACTGAGAGAAAATTAGTTATATAATATACTCAAAAGTTATACTTATGGATGGATAAGATTTACTTCCTAGGTCATATTTTCAAAGAGATAGGAGTATCAGTTAAGATAGAGAAGGTGAGAGATATAGTTTCCTATGAGTATTCCAAGAACTTATTTAAGTTATAGAGTTTATTTGGTTTATATATATTATAGGAGTTTCATATAGGATATCTCACACTTACCATAATATTTTTTGTGTTTTAATACAAAGGATGTGATGTTTATATGGTTATACACCTACGATATAGAATTTTAGGAGATGAAAGAGAAACTAACTTCAGTGTTAGTTATGATTATAATAGTTTCAGGAAAGAGCTAAAATGTGTATTTTTATGTATTAGGTATCAAAATGGTAGAATTATAATGTACTAGGATATATTCATAACATAAAAGGCTCATCATTTGAGGCCATATGATAGGAACAACCTACCAGACGATCCTAATTTATCCATTTTTGTACATGCCTTGTGATATTGGGGTCATTATTTATAGGGAGAGAATTTTTGGTTTTACAAAGTCCACAAAATCCTTAAGTATATATTTACAATAAGTTCCTTGAACATTAGAAACTGGAGGTGGGTGGAATACTTACAGTGTTTTGACATCAAGGTTTCCTATATGTCTAAAAAGGGAAATTCCTTTGTCGATGCACTAAGAAGGAGGACTTGGATATAGGTAGTTAAAGAGGCTAGTAGCGAGTGGAAGCTTATGGACTTACTTTCAGAGATTCACTTAAAGGTGCAAGGTAGTTGTGGCCAAACCTTCCATTCTTATTTATCTATGAGATCTAATCTTCTATATAGGGTGAGGATGAGACAATTATCTAATGCGGAGGGCATATTCACATGGGAGAGTGTTGTAGGTGACGACACACCTCCTAGTTCGAATATTGGTGATGATGAAATTATGTATATTAATGGTCACATTTGGGTTCCAATAGTCATATTCAAGGAGATGATGAAATAGTTTCATTCCTTGTTTTGGTAAGTACATTTCGGCATTACCAAAATATATTAGGATTTACACCGCCAGTATTGGTGGTCGAGGATGAAATGATAGGTAGTAGGTTTTGTTATGATGTGTTCCACATTTCTACAGGTGAAGATGGAACACAAGTGACAATCTAGGATTTTATAACAGCTTTCTCTTCTCAAGTGGAAAATGAACATTATCATGAGGGATTATGTGATCAGGTTTCCAAGGTATCCTCAAGGTACCTATGTTGTATGGGTTGTTTTGGATAGGCTCAAGAATTTTTCCCATTTTTTACTGATTAGAGAGACCTTATCAGTAGATAATAATGGGATACATTATATCCATGAGATTTCTAAAATTCACAGGGTTCCTCATATCGTTGTATTTCATAGGGATTCATGGGATACATCTCTATTTTTGGAACGGCTTAGAGATTTCATTAGATATACAAGTACTTCTAAGCACGATATACCACCCTCTAATAATGGCCAGTCAAATCACACCCAATAGGATCTATAATACATGTTTATAGAATGTTTCATTGATTCAGGGGTCTCTTGGGAGAGGTATATACCCATGTTGGAAATATCCTAAAACAATATCTATTAGAAGAATATATAGATGGTAGAATATGAGGTCGTGTATGATAGGTCATTCTAATAAACTCTTTGTTAACTAGAGGCAGGACAGAAAGTGTTACTCTGACCTTGCCTCTGGTAGGTGACATCAGAGTAGGTATAGTTTATCATAAATAAGATGGCTACTACATAGTCTAGACAGAATTCATACATTGATCACTATCAATATCCTCTTGAGTTTGAGTTAAATGAATGGGTATTTTTATATATCTCATTAATGCTGGGAAAAAAATAGATTAGTAAATAGTGTAAGCTTTCACTATTATGTGTTGGGTTGTTCAAAATTCTGTAGAGATTTAGGTTGGAATCCTATTGGTTGTTATTACCTTATAGGTATTGAGCCATTAATGACATCTTCCATGTATTTTAATAGCATTATTATCACTTAGAACCATCTCATATTATTCAGACAAATGAGTTTTATTTATGTGTAGATGCGTCTATCAAGGAGCATCCTACAAGTATCATTGATCAAACCACAAAGGCTATATGATTCCAGTAAATTCCTCTAATATGGTTACTATGGTAGCACGACCATGTACAGGATGTTACATAGGAGTGGGAGGCTGATGTGTGTGATCAATGGCTAGAGTTATTCTCATAAAATGATTGACCACCCTTGGATGGAAAATACAGGGATGAATTGATTTAAGGGTGGAATATTATATCATCTCGTGTTTCTCAATGAGGAACATATTATTATTTTTTTCAATTAAACCTTTTTTAAGTTCACTTTATTTATTATCTCATAAATCCTGAACATAGGCTAGCTGGGTTATTTTTGTGCAAGGAAGAAGGGGTCTAAAGGTTGTCTACGGGTCAAGTACATGAGGTATGTTGGGAATATGCAGTGTGTATTCAATAAAAAATGTGTAATGGTCAGGGTGGTTCAATTCATTATATGTGATGATCCTTCACCAGAAGGGATAGCCTAAGATTTACACAACTAGTAATTCATTTACACACCATATAAATTCAAAGGGTTAGTTTTTAAAAATAAGAGTAAGGGCCTATTATTTTCGATAAAATATCACCCCTTCCTTATTTTCACACAAAAGATATCCCCTTAAAGACTAAAGTTTGGATTTGATCCTGTTTTGTGAACTGGACTCTAATTTTTCCATCATTGGTATTATTGGATGAATGACAATTAGTTCTTAATCCTTAATTCACATTTTTCTATTTCTATTATCCTTGAAATATTTATTTTGGTACATCCCCTTATACCCTATTTTCTAGGTGTTCATCTGTTCTAATATTTTCATATGATCTTGACTAAATCCAAGGTCAATACTGGATGAGTGTTCTACCAAGGGTATACGATATATAATCTATTTCATTACCTTAAAGTTTGGTGTTTTATATAACATGTTCCCATTTTTACACATGTTGAGACTTCTGATATTGCTCTGAATATTAAATGAATGTCTTATTAAAATTGATTGGGTTTTGTTATGGTTTCCTAGTTGAACCATTATAAGGTTTTTGTTCAATCACCTCAACATGTTCCAACTTTGAGGTGTATTTATGTATCCTCCCCATGATATACCACCCCATTTTATATTTGTGAGATCGAAATATTTTTTGGTATCATTGATTAATTGAATTAAAATAGAATGAATTACAAGAATTAGGGTTATGCGTCCTTTCCGTGTGATTGCATGAATGGTAAATATATACTGATTTAGTTAAATTTTTTGAAATGGTAAATGAAGAAGGAGTTAGATTAAATCAAGGATTATTTATGATTATTAATTTAGATAAAAATTTCTGAATGTAATGATTATTATAGTGTATTTTGTGGAACTTTCTACTCCTAATATCATGATTCTATAGTATTTAGTGGACATTTTTACTCCATGGATCATGATAATGTTAGTGAATTCCTTGGACATTTCTACCCCTTGGATCCAGATTCCATTTGACTCTATGGAAATTTATACTCCATTGATCTGTATTAATTATGGTATGGATCCATTGGAATTTTTTACTCCTTGGATCGTGATACTATAAAATTAAATGAACTTTTCTACCCCTTGGTTCTGACTTTCTTGGAATGCTATGGATGCACTCCTTTGATTCCATATATGCCTTTACCAAGTTTCATTTGAGATGATACATGGAATTGATGAGGATGCCATATCCATTTATACCTTGTATCCATCCCATTCCAGCTTGATACATGATTACACAACATCACTATTTATGGACGACTCATCAAGATTTACAGTTATCCCTAGTATGGGCATTTGATTACAATTGTTAGACTATAATGTATCACACCTAATTTATCATGATTCATAGTTGCATGATTATAGTTTCCCTTGTTTAATGGATCTTGACTATTGTTAAGAGGGAGATATGTGTGGCCGGATAAGATCACATATTTATTTGATACTTACATTTATTACTATTAGTTCTTTGATAAAATGAATATTTCTTCATTGTTTACACATATACTAGACTTGTTATTGACATTATTGGTGGTTTCCTATGGATTTTTATCTCACACCTTGTTCGGGTCATCATTTGGTACCTAAGAAAACTTTATGGATAAATGTAGGGACCGGGGAAAGCACCCACTATATGATTATTGACATGATCATTTATTAAGAGAAGAAGAGCACATGACTGATCTATGCTCGTGATATTACCTATAGATAGTTCCTTTTTGTTTCTTTTGTAATTTGGATACATGTATTGTATTATATGCTAATTTACATGTATTTCATTCAATTTTTTATAGAGACCAAAAAGGATACTCATATTGTACATGAAAATGATTTTAGATTTATTATTATTATATTCATCTATATTATATATACTGTCTTGATGAATATTATTCTTCTTCATATTTATTCAATTGAGACACCACTATGTTACTCTGATCATGAGGGTATAGTCTCCCCATGGTACCACCTTAGACCCTCACTTTTAGTTGATAGCCTTTGGTGTATAGGGAGGCACCCTTGAAGCCTTGTGACTCATCTACTTGAGGCATCATTTAGTAACTCTTGATACAGGATGTTATAGTTAGAGAGAGGATTCAATAGGTATTTTATAAAATATTTAAATATTTTCTTGTCATTTTTATAGAAACATGTCTTATAAAAAATACAATTTCGACCCTATGTTGATATGTCTAAAAAACCATCAATCCAATAGTGTTTTAGTAAGTTTTAGGGTACTTTTAACCCTTTTAGATTTAGTTTAACCCATCAGTAAACTTATTTTATCCATCACTAGGGTAAAAAAAATTTATTATTATTTCTATTCACTGTGACCAAAAATTATAATAAAATTTCTAAATAATATTAATTATTATTATTAAAAGTATTTAATTAATTTAATGGATTTTATTCCACATCATTGGATAAATTTAATTTTAAAAAACCTTCAAAATTTGATGAAACATTATTATCTAGAAAAAATGACTTGTTAAGTAGAAATTTTTTTATGCCAAAATAAAGAATAATAGTGTTTCCAATTACCTTTATTGGATTATTAATAATATAAATAAACTAAATTACTTTTAAATTATTTTAATAAAAAATTACTTTTTAATTTCTTGAAACAAAATACAATTTTCATTGAAAACATTATTCTTCAAAATTCATCATTAAAATAAAACTTTTCATAAAATTCTCAAAAATTACCTCTAAATAATTTTTCAAATGAATATTTATAAAATTAATATCATTTTTTGATATAGATTGTCAAAAATTTGAATAAAATAATATTATTATTTTCTCACAAAAATAAACAACCCATATTTAAGGAAAACAATATTTTTGAAGCATCAAATGACTTTGCTAAAAATTTAATTCTTATTAATTATCATTAGTCAATATATTTCTATCTATTAGAACCTTTATAAATATATTTAATATTTTTTTTGTTCAAATTCATACTTGTAAATTTAATGACTAAGTCTTAATGGTTTTATTTGAATAATAATATTTCATTGTTTTTGAGGCATGGTATTTCATGTCATGTATGCAATAGAACACAGTAAAGTTTTAAAAAAAATATGTTATTAAATTATCTCCCACATTAATAAATTTCATTGTTAAAATTTAATATCAATCACGGTAATCAAGGGTTTAAAATTTAAAGATATATTTTTTGGAAAACCACATCATAATAAGGTTTAATAAAAAAATTATTTTAAATTAGGAAAAAGGTAGAATGAAGGTTATTTTAAATAACACATAAATCAGTTTCCAAGTATGATAATATTAATTGGATGATAAAATATGGAATTAGAGGAAAAATTAATATCAAAATAATATTTTAGAGTGAAAGGGAACATTGATCATAGAAAAGTGAATAATCACGTGAAAGTAAATGACCAGAAAATCATAAACCAATGTTGTGTGAAAATACCATAAATTCATCAAAAATGAATGTAATAGGATAAATTTTTTATTTTAATATCTTTTTCATATATTTGAGGAATTAATTTACCATATATATTTATAATATAAGGAAATATACTTACTTGACATGTAAAATTTATCCCTTGTTCAACTTCCACTATAATATCTTGTTTTTTCTACAAATAATGGGTATTCAAGAGAAATTTTTCAAGCTTGAAGAGCTAAAATCAACATCTAATGACGTCTAAAAGGGTAAAAAGTTCTTAGACCTATCTATAATTATTTAATAAAAAAATTGTTATAACATAGTAAGATAATATCACATTCATATGAATAAATAATACATTTCTTTCTAAAATTTTCTTAATATCACTAAATTTTTATCATAAATCATTATATAAATCACTAACTCTATATAAAAAGGTACCCTAGTAAATTAATCATTAAATAATATATTAATCTAAAAGGTGTTATCCTAATATTTAACATATATCCCCAAAAATTAAATAGCATTCTTCCAAAATAATCATTCATGTTAAATCACATGTTAAACATAAGAGTTAAATAAACCCCATCATAATGAAACATCCTAAAAAATATCATTAATTATAATAATAAATCGCTATATAATTTTATAATGTTGTGAACATCACTATATTTTGATGAATCAAATTTAGATACTAACATGAAAGGTAATCCTTTTATAGATCATAAATATCTTTGAAAATACTTCATTTTCAATGAATCAATTTTGAACCATCAAGATTTTTTATATCCCATTATCCAAGTAGAAACCCCAACTCTAGTAACCCAGTGTCGATGTATTATTTATTTCATTGGTACTATATACCATAGATTGAATCCCAAAGTAATGAATAGTTTGATAGATTTTATTAACATGATACTTACATAATTCCCATTTTTTATATTGAAATATGATATAAAAAATAGTATTAGTAAACATTATTCATCCTTGAACTCATTCAAATATTCCTCAATCATATCCTATGGAAAGGAAAACAAAATAATTTTTAGGTAAAATTCTCATTTTAGGTTAAATAAAGGTTACATATAGTGGAATATATAATGGGTAAATAAGGAATAATAAATATAGTAAGGTAAATAACTAGAAACACATGTCATCTAATAAAAAATGTGAGCATGAAATGCATAAATTGACAATATTAATGTAGTAATGTCATGGATAATAATAACTAAATTCTCAACAAAGGAAATGCTTAATATTGGATGTCATGATCTCAGACATCTTTATATCATTACCATCAAAGCCTTGTGTTAATACAGTTTAACCAATGGGTAGGTATACACCAAAACCCCACTTAATAAATCTAGAAAACTTGTTTTTATCATAATACTTGTCATTGCATCAAGATGATATCTATAACCTATCCCCACCCATCAATAAATTTCTTATAAATTCCTCATATATTTAATGACCAATTTAGTTCATAAATAATATTTTTCATTAAAAAGTATCATTATTTATTAAGAAATATATAATATGATGATTTCCCCATATAATCATATATTAAAACACCATATGTAAAAAATGTAATGTGGATTATAAAATAATAATATCCATGATACAAATAATATGGATATTTAATAGTAATTTAACAACCAATGGAATATTATCACAATTAATTTAATATTTCATGAAAATGTTAATGATCACAAAATTACTAAGAGATAAAATTCGACCATCAATTCATCATAAATATAATTCTTAATAAATTCATGTATTCTTTATAATAAAATAAAATAGAATAATTATTCCAAAATTAGTTTTCATTAAATAGCTTTTTTTAAACCATTGAGAAATTGTAGGATTATATAAATTTCATAAATGGTTATGGTCATAGAAAAGTCTATTATCACTATATATATTAAAAAAAATCATTTTGTCCTTTATAAAAGAAAGTAAAAAATGACCCTTATAAAAAACCATTATAATTATTTTTATAAAATAGTGTAAATATAAAATTATAAAATAAAAATTAATTAATAAATAATTTTATAAAATAAAAATTAGTTTTAAAAAATAATTTTGTAAAAATATAGACATTAATGAAAAATATACCCAATCAAAAGATAAATAAGAACACCATTTCTTTTAAACATCCATATATTTTAACCAAATTCCTTTTGAGCAAGTGTTGTTTTCAACAATACATAATTTTTTTATTTAAATAAGGAGATTTTTTAGAACAATACTCTATCTCTTTATGATGATTTTGATGCTCACAAATACCCTTAATTGTTTTCTAATGATTTTATTTTTTTAGTATATTTCTGGAATTTATTTTTTATTTTTTATTTATGGAAGAAGTATTTAAGTTCTTGAACAATGAGATTTAATTATTAAAGTATTCGCATTAGCGTGTTCTAGAAACACTGGTTATGCTCTACATATTCGGGAATTGCTTAAGCATGTTCTGGAATCACTGTTCATACCATACGTTTGGAAACGTAGCGTAAAGAAAGGAACTCACTATTTACTTTACAAGTTATCATAAAATTATGGTTAATTAACCATACATTATTGGAAAACTATGAAAAATAACCCTACGTTTGGGATATTAGAAAAGTATGGAAGGAGAACCGTACGTAAGTGTTAAACGTTACGTTTGTCTCTCAAAAGTATGGTTCATCAACCTTACTTTTGTAAACAACCTTAAATTTCTTATAAAATTATGGATCATGTACATTTTTTTTGGAATCTTATAAAAGTATGGATCATTTATCATAAATTTGAAAGTTGAAGAGAAAAGTATGGATGGCGAACCCTACGTCTGTGATCAACCATACGTTGATAACCTTACGTTTGAAGGCGACGTTATCAACCTTACTTTTGAAGGCTACGTCATCAACCTTATGTTTATGATCTACATTATGTTCAGAGGATGCATACTTTACAAATCAACCTTACATTTGGCATTGGAGAATTTAAAGTTTATATTATTATTCAACGATCTGCAAGGGATTTATCAGGATGATTTTAAGTCGGATTAAAAAATGATTTTAAAGAACGTATTTGATGAGTTCAAAGCCGTTTAAGGATCGAATTAAAAAAATATTTTCATGGAGAATTACAAGGAGAGTTATGACTACTCTATAAATTCAAATTTTTGAATTACACGAGTAAAAAGGTGAAGGTTTTGGATCTGATATTTTTGTAGAGGAAGTATTCATTATATTTATTTAAGGTGTTTGTAAGTACAAACTGCATATAGTGATCCAGAACACACAAGCAGATACATATATCAAAATATGAGATCCTATGTACGACATTTTAGAAGAGAAGAAAAAATAGATTCAATCATAATCTACATTTCTGTTGATTACAAAGAGTGATAAAAGCTCTATTTGTTAAAGAAGAAGATACAAGACAGCAAGTTCATTTATTCGACATTGAAGATCAATTGTGAATCTGCTACTGCTGAAGTTGTGATTTATATTTCTATATCTACTACAATGGGATCGACTCAGAACGACTCTTTCTTGAAGATCATTATTTCTGAAGATGACGATCCATTTACTATCAATTTCATTCTGTTGCAATTGTGAAGAACAATCAGGAGAGTATTTCTAAAGAACAAATACTTTTTATCTTGAGTGACCAGCTTCTCATTCTAAGTTATGCAGGTGTTGTGATTGAACTAGAAGGTTTTTTTTTTGCCTTAGATTATAAAGGTGTAAAATTCCTGCACTCAGTTGTTGAAAGGTATATTGAGATGAGGATCAGATAGTGAAAATCGCCAAGCTCATTGAGTAGAGTGTTGGTGGAGTGGACTAAGGGTCTTCTGTTCCCCGAACCACTATATATCGTGTGTTCTTGTAGTTCATATTTCTGTTGCATTAATCTATCTAATTAAAGATAAAGGACAGAACACGATCTCACAAAGATTTTTGAAGAGACACAATTCCCCCCCCCCCTCTTGTGTATATTTGATATAATCTTGATCCAACAATTGGTATCATAGGTTGGGCTTTTGATAAATCTCTAACAAGCTAAAAGTGATTAAAGATTATATGCAGAGCAAGATTACTGATACAAGAGAGGGAATGTCTATGGTTAGAGCACTGTACTTAAATAGAGAAAAATATGGGTGTTGGAAGTCGTGAATGATTATCTATATGAAAAACCTTGGATACAGAGTATATTCTAAGATACTGACTCCATATGAAATACCTAAAAAACCTGAGACATGGAGTGCAGCTACGGAATCAGAATATGATATGAACTCGAAGGAAATTAATGCAATTATATGTGTTCTAGGACCTAATGAATTTAACAGAGTATATCAATGCCCGACAGCATATGAGATGTGGCAAACTATTGTTGTTTCTTACGAAGGAACTAACAATATCAGGGAAATGATATATGCTACTTATAAGATTAAATTTGATAAATTCAGAATGGTTTAAGGTGAAATAATTACTCAAATGAATGGAAGGTTGACAGATATTTTCAAAAATATAACTGTCTTGGGAGATCCCATTAAATAAGGTGATCAAACTTTAAAAGTACTGAGAGTACTGCCTATAAGTTGGAATGGAATCTCTGCTGTAATCAGACAGTCGACATCTGTCAAAGACTTAACTATAAGAGAAATGATTGGAACACTAATTATGTATGAAGCTAAGATGAAAGATGAATAAAATGAGCATAAAGTGTTTATCAATAGATATGACACTACCTTGAAAGTGTCATCACAAAGAAAAAATTTGAAGAAAAGTGTAAAAGTGAAATCAGAAAGTTCTGATTTATCAAATTCTAATGTGGAACTGGCTCAGCTAGCCATAAAATTCACTAAATTCTATAGAAAGAAGAAGAGATTTAGAAAATCTTTTAAAAAGTATGACAAGGAAGTCTGATGTTATGAGTGCAAGAAAATGGGGCACATCAGACCTGATTGTCCACAGTTAAAGGAAGACAAGAAGAAGAAGTTCTTCAAAAGAAATGATTATGAGCATAAGGACAAGAATAAAATAAAAGCTATATGGAGTGTATTTGAAGACTCCAGTAGAACTTCTGAATTAGACTCAAAGAAGAAAGAAGTAAATCTGAAGGCCAACATGTGTTTTATGGCAGAAACAGATGAGGTACAATCTTACTACTCTTCTGACTCTAGTTCTGAATCTAGTTACTCTAATGAAAAACTTGAAACCTACTGCAATATTCTTGAAGAAAAATAGGATTCTCTATTTAAGAATCATACGTATTTAAAGAACATTCATAAGGATGTTTTTGATAAAATAGATACAATTATAAAGAAATTTAAGGAGTTAACTGATAAGTATAATTCAATTAACATTGACTATACAGATCATGAAGCTAAAATAAAAACTCTGCAAATAGAAGTAGAAACATATAAAATTTCATCCCTTATTTTTACCAAAGGAGAAAACTTCTTGAATGAGATTCTTGGAAAAACTGTTATTAAGAAAGAAATATTTGGAATTGGTAGTAAAGGTGAAAAACCTAAGCTGTACAAGAATTATTTTGTTCCAAGATTAAAAAGATTAAATTATAATTATTGTGGAACAAGGGGACATATTTCTAAAAACTGTTTCTTAAGACAACCTCAAATAAGTGGTATTAAGAAATCATTTGTTTCAAATAATTTATTTGATTCTGTTGATTTTAGAAAAACAATGCAAGTCTGGATTCCCAGATCTTTTCTAGCTAACACATCTGGACCCAATAGAATATGGATACCAAAATAACTTGTTTAAATGCCTTTGTATAAATTAGGTCACATAAGCAAAAATATCATATGGTATATGGATAGTGGATGCTCAAGGAATATGAGTGGAAACTCGTCGAATTTCTCTACACTCACTCAAACAGATGGTAGAATTTTCACTTTTAGTGACAATGCCAAAGGGAAAATCATCATTATTGGAATAGTTGGAGATCCAGAAGTTGTCTTAATCAACAAAGTACTTTATGTACAAGGATTGAAATACAATCTAATAAGTATCTCACAACTATGTGATGATGGTTATACTGTTGATTTTTCTAATAACTGTTGTACTGTTTTTAAAAATAAACTGCTTAAATTTAGAGCACCAAGAACTCATAATGTATACACCTTGGATTTAAATTCCTTTGGTAAACAACAAGTAAATTTCTTAACTACTAAAGTGAATGAATCTTGGATCTGGAATAGGAGACTTGGACATTTTAATGTATATGTTTTACATAAATTATCTAAGAAACAATTAGTTTCTGATTTTCCTAGTCTCAGATTTGAAAGTGACATATTATGTGATGCATGTTAACTTGGAAAACAACACAAATCATCCTTCAAATCTGTTAACAAAGTTGCTACAACTAAACCTCTAGAACTTAACCATATGGATTTTTTTGGACCTTCAAGGGTAGAAATCTTTGCTAGTAAATTATATATATATATATATTAGTTGATGATTATTCTAGATTTACATGGATTTTCTTTTTGAAATTTAAAAATGAAGCTTTTACTTTATTTAAAAGTTTTTGTAAATATACTCAAAATGAAAAAGGTTTTAATATAATTTCATTAAGAAGTGATCATGGTGGAAAATTTTAGAATCAGGAATTTAATTACTTTTTCTAAAACATGGGTATTAAACATACTTTATCTGTACCAAGAACACCTCAAGAGAATGGAATTGTTGAAAGAAGAAATAGGACTATTCAGGAAATGGCTAGAAATATACTAAATGAATACAGTCTTCTTACCTATTTTTGGGCAGAAGCTATAAGCACAGCCTGATATATAATGAATATATTTTTAATTAGACCAATTTTAAAAAATACACCCTATAAACTTTGGAATAACAGAAAACCTAAAGTAAATTACTTTAATATTTTTGGATACAAGGTTTACACCTTGAACACCAAGGACAGTCTTGTTAAGTTTGATCCAAAATCTGATAAATGCATTTTTTAGGATATTCAGCTACCTCCAAAGCTTATAGAGTCTATAATAAGAAGTCAATGATTATTGAATAATCAGTTCATGTGAAATTTGATGAATCTGATCCCTTTGAGAAAAGGACAGATCAAGTGGATCAATCTAACTCTAATGATAACATGAGACTTGATAACTTGAAAAATGATTTTGAAAAAGATATAAATGAAATTCAGTCTAGTTCAAGAGAACATGATACTAAAGAACTTATAAGTGTATTACCTAAATAGACAATAACTATAAATAATCACCCATTAGAAACTATAATAGGTGACTTAGACATAGGAATAAAAACTAGAAGAAATATAGGAAATATTGTATAATTCTCTCCCTTTCTATCCCAACTAAAACCTAAGACTATAGAAGAAGTTTTAGATAATGAAATATGGATGATAGCAATGCAAGAATAATTAAACCAGTTCAAGAGAAATGAAGTTTGGGAATTAATTGAAAGACCACCGAATTATCCAGTGATAAGAACAAAAAGGGTCTTCAGGAATAAACAAGATGAACAAGGAATAATAACTAGAAATAAAGAAAGACTTGTAGAAAAAAAATATAATCAGGAAGAAGGTATAGACTATGATGATACCTTTTCACCTGTAGCTAGGTTAGAAGCTATTATAATCCTTTTAGCCTATGCGTCACATATGAATTTTAAATTATTTCAGATGGATGTTAAGTCTTCCATTTTAAATGGTTATTTAATAAAGGAAGTTTATGTTGAGAAACCTCCTGGTTTTGAAAATTCACAAAAACCAGATTCTATTTTTAAACTTACAAAAGATATTTATGGCCTTAAACAAGCACCTAGAGCTTGGTATGAAAGATTAAGCTCTTTTCTTTTGAAATATGATTTTATTGTTGGAATGGAAGATCCAACACTATTTAAGAAAACTATAAATTCTAATATTCTATTGGTTCAGATTTATATTGATGATGTAATTTTTGGATCAACTAATAAATCTCTTTGTCGTGAGTTTTCAAATATAATGAAAAAAAGAATTTGAAATGAGTATGATGGGAGAATTAAATTTCTTTTTAGGAATTCAAATTTATCAAAAAGATTTTGGAAATTTTTTGAATCAAATCAAATACATTACTAATTTACTTAAGAAATTTGGACTTGAAAACATCAAGACATATACAACTCTTATATGTACTAATATAAAACTTTATTTGGATGAAACTAGAAAGTCAGTTGACAAAAATTTATATAGAGGTATGATTGGTAGTTTATTATATCTTACTACTAGCAGGCCAAATATAATGTATTCAGTATGTATTTGTGCTATATTTCAATCAAATCCAAAAGAATCTCATTTAAATCCTGTTAAAATAATTTTTAGATATTTAAAAGGAACTATTTTTTCAATCTCTACTTTATCCAAAAAATTCAGACTTTAATTTAATTTCATATTCAGATGCAGACTTTTGGAGTTGTAGATTAGATAGGAAAAGCACTTCAAGTACTTGTCACTTTTTAGGGAAATCCTTAGTGTCATGGTCAATTAAGAAGAAACATTCAGTTGCCCTGTCAACAGTTGAGGCATAATATGTTTCTACTGGTAGTTGTTGTGCACAATTTTTGTGGATGAAAAATACTATTATGGATTTTGGACTAAATTTTAATAATACACCTATTTTATGTGATAATAGTAGTGCTATAAATATTTAAAAAAATCCTATTAATCATTCTAGGACTAAGTATATTGATATCAGACATCATTTTATAAGAGATCATGTTCTGAAAAAGGATATATCTTTGGAATTTGTAAGTACTAAAATTCAATTAGTAGATATTTTTAATAAACCACTTCCCACTGCAAGGTTTGATTTTATTAAGGGGGAGCTAGGTTTATTTAATTTTAAATAAAATTTTAATTTTATTCATTTTATTTATGTTTTTCTTTTCTATTTAAATATAAACTTGTTATTTATTTTTATATATGCTGCGGACAATTTTTATTTGTTTTTAAAATATATGTAATGATTATTGAAAACACAGGAATCAAGGTTGTCATAACCTTTCAAATTCTAAACCGTTTCATTTCCATCAAAACCCTTTTGAACCTGCGAAACCGCGCCACTTCTTGTCTAACCTAATCTTAGAACCTCTAAAACCCTAACCTTAAAACCTTTAGAGATTTTTGCAGAAATGGAAAAGACTAAGAGATATAATGAGTTCAAGACCAGTAATGCCAAGAAACAGTGCTCATCATAAAGGAAAATCCTATAGGGAAAGCTGATTGATTTAGAATGGCTATTTCAGAAAAACTTGTTGTTAAAATAAGCCCTGTCGTTTTAGAATCTCGAACAGACCTTCAATAGTGAGAATACGGAATTCTTGTATGATGTAGAGCTTCGATATTTCTTTAATTCTGTTCAATTTAGTTTGGGAGATGATTATGACACCATGATGGCTAAGATAGAAAATATAGATGTTTCAATATCTTCATTTGAAATTAGTCAAATACTGAACTGCCCTCAAAAGGGAGTGTTTCATTTTGATTTGAAAAGTATAAAATATTCTATGCATAAATCTAAAGATATTATGTCCTTTCTTTTTGTCTCTACTAACATGGGGAAAATGTTTGTTAAATATTTGGAACCATATCAGAAGATCCTTGTGAAATTTGTACAAACCGGGATAGCACCTAGATTGTCAGAGATGGAGAAGATATTGTATCCTGAAATTTACATAATGTATCTTCTTCTTAGTGATGTAAAATTAAATTTTCCTAGGTACATGGTGAGGTACCTGAGTTACTATTGTCAAAGTGAATCTAGAATTAATTTCTACCCTTTTAGTAGATTCATCTCAAAACACTTGTTCAAGAAAGATATTGTGAGACTGGTTGATGCTAGAACTCGTTGTCACCATAGTAATGTTTTTAATGATGGTACTTTAAGAAAAATTGGTTATTTCTGGAGTATAGTAAAAGGAAAAATCATGCCAGTAGGAGCTTCTGAAGAAGTAGAAGAAGAGAGGGCTCAGGCTCAGCCTGAAAAGTCAAAGGGAAATCAAGCTACACCCAGAGTTATCTCTGTTTCTAGAAGAATAAGTTTTGAAGTTGAGACTGTGCTGGAGGAATCAATTCAAGAAGGACGTCAAGTAAAAAAGAAGAAGAGATTCTACTTCTCATTAAGATAAAGTTTCAAATGTTTTAACCTCACAAGATTTATTGAGTTACAGATTTTTAAGAGAAGCTACTGCTAAAAAATCAATGGAAGTTGTTGTTGAGAGGTCAGAACCAGTGGAAGAACCTCAGATTCAATCTGTAATTCAAGTAAAAGTTGAAGGAGAGACTCAGGAATAGGATGTGGCTATTACAGAAGTTTAACCTGAAATAATTGAAGTTAAAATAACAGAACCTAAACTGGAAGTTGAAATTAAAAATGAGGCAGTACCTGGAGTAGATGTGGCCAGTCCTCAATTAGCTGAAGATGAAATTATTAAATAAAATCAAATAGAAGAAGTGATTGTTGATGTATAGGATGAAAACCCTTTAGCTGTACAAACAGAATTTCTTCAAGAGGATTTTTCTGTGGAAGAGTCTGGAAAAGAATCAGAGGAAAAATCTGTGGACCAACCAGTTAGAGATGATAAGAAGAAATAAGATGTTTAATCCTTACCCCTGGTGTTAGTATATCACTTTCATGCTGAAAAGGATAATCAAGAACAAATTGACTTTGAATCAGAAAATGATGAAGTTGAAGAAATATACAGGGAGTTGCAGAGAGTGAAGAAAGAGAATACTGCTCTGAGGAGAGCATTGGAAACAGAAAAATTAAAATTCCAGAGGCTAAAGAATAGTGCAGTTTCAAAGCAAGAAGTTGAAATTTTTAAGAATGATATTCTGAATGAGGTTGCAAAATTAAAGTCTGAAAATGGTTATAAAGTCAGATTTGTCAGATCTCAAATCATTTATGGAGACAAAGTTGGCATCTCTCATGATCAATGAGGCCAGTGGTTCAGATACTTCACCAGATTTGATCAGAAGATTTAAGGCAATAACCACGGTCTTAGTTGATATGAATGACAGGTTGCATGATTTTCAATGCAATAGTGCTCCTCTTTGAATGCTGCTCGACAATCAAAAGTTTTTAGTTAAACAGTTGACCTCAAATGAACCAGGAATCAGATCTTTCTTGGATAAGTTAACAGAGAAGTTGTTTTTGTTTTTGGAGAAGGAAGAAAGACTACATGAGTTTTCTAGAGTCAACTTAATTGAAGACATTAATATGACTCAAGAGAATAGAGATGTTATTATTATGCTTGGTGATGGAATGATGAGGAGACTAAGGGAGCAGCTATTAGAAATCAAGGAAGTAGTTCAAACAAGATAGACCCTATCTAAACCATGACCAACCCTTGATTCCTGTATTTATCAATTTTGTATGTTTCAATATTTTCAATGAAACTATGTTTCATTATATATGTTTGTGTTTGTTTGTTTTAGTGTATTTGATTAGATATGTCAGTAATCCAGATTCACTAATTGATAAGCAGTTACATATAGCATTTACTTTAGTTCAGTGCTACATTAATATGTGTTATATTCCATATTTTGTCATTATTTTTTATATCACAAAAAGGGGGAGAAATTTGGATAAACAGAATATTTTATTTTAACACATTTACATTTTTTTAAAATATTATTTTAGAGAGAAATTTGAAGAAATTTTTCTTTAAAAACAAAACTCTTTTTATTAAAGGATAAATACAAATATTTACTTTAAAATCTATTAAGAGGAAGAAGTTTGGATAAATATTTTTTTAAAAAAAAGTTTTTTTTATTTTTTTCATTTAAGGGGATATATTTTTCTTTACTTTTTTTACTTTTAAAAAAGGGGGAGAAATATATTTTTATATATATAACACAATGTTTATTTATTTTTGAAATAATCTTGTTAAAATTAAATATTTCTTTATCTAATCAAAATTCTAAACTATATGTAATTAATTTTGAAAATTAATTTCATTTATTATTTTATGGGTTTTGTGATCATCAAAAAGGGGGATATTGTTGAGAAAGTGTTGTTTTCAACAATACATAATGTTTTTATTTAAAGAGGGAGATTATAGAGAACAATAATCTATCTCTTTATGATGATTTTGATGCTCACAAATACCCTTAATTTTTTTCTAATGATTTTATTTTTTAAGTATATTTTAAAATTTTATTTTTTATTTTTTATTTATGGAAGAAATATTTAAGTTCTTGAAAAACGATATTTAATTGTTAAAGTATTCACATTAGCGTGTTCTGGAAACATTGTTCATGCTCTACATATTCGAGAATTGACTAAGTGTGTTCTGGAATCATTGTTCATACCCTACGTGTGGAAAAGTAGTGTAAAGAAAGGAACTCGTTGTTGACTTTAAAAGTTATCAGAAAAGTATGGTTAATCAAACATACGTTATTGGAAAAGTATGAAAAAGAACCCTACATTTGGGATATTAGAAAAGTATGGAAGGAGAACCATACGTAAGTGTTAAACGTTACGTTTGTTTCTCAGAAGTATGGTTCATCAACCTTAATTTTATAAACAACCTTACGTTTCTTATAAAAGTATGGATCATGTACCTTTCATTTGGATGCTTATAAAAGTATGGATCATTTATCATACATTTGAAAGTTGAAGAGAAAAGTATGGATGGCCAACCCTACGTCTGTGATCAACCACACGTTGACAACCTTACTTTTGAAGGCTACATCATCAACCTTACGTTTGAAGGATACATCATCAACCTTACATTTATGATCTACATTACGTTCAGAGGATGCATACTGTACAACTCAACCTTACATTTGGCGTCGGAGAATTTAAAGTTGATGTTATTATTCAATGATCTTCAAGTGAATCATCAGGCTGATTTTAAGCTGGATTAAAAGCTGATTTTAAAGCGCATCTTTAACGAGTTCAGATCTTTTTAAGGATTGAATTAAAAGGAGATTTTCATGGAGAATTACAAGGAGAGTTACGACTACTCTGTAAATTCAAATTTTTGAATTACGCGTGTAAAAAGGCGAAGATTGTGGGTCTGATTTTTTTATAGAGGAAGTATTCATTATATTTTTCTTTTAAGGTGTGTGTAAGTACAAACTGCATATAGTGATCAAGAATACAAGATCAGATACATCTACCAAAATACTAGAACTATTGTATGACATTTTAGAAGAGAAGAAAAAATAGAGTCAATCACAATCTACATTTATGTTGATTACGAAGAGTGATAAAGCTCTGTTTGTTAAAGAATAAGATACATGAAAAAAGATTCATTTATTCGTTATTGAAGATCAACTGTGAATCTGCTACTGCTGAAGTTGTGATTTATATTTATATATCTATTACAACAGGATCGACTTAGAATGAATCTTTCTTGAAGATCATTCTTTCTGAAAACAACGATCCATTTACTGTCAATTGCATTCTGTTGCAATTGTAAAGAACAATCGGGAGAGTATTTTCAAAGAACAAATACTTTTTATCTTGAGTGATCATATTCTCATTATAATCTGTGTAGGTTCTGTGATTTAACCCGAAGACTTTGTTTTGCCTTAGATTATAAAGGTTTCAACTTCCTTCACTCGGTTGTTGAAAGGTCTATTGAGATGAGGACCAGATAGTGAAAACTGCCAAGCTCATAGAGCGTTGGTGGAGTGGACTGGGGGCCTTCTGTTCCCAAAACCACTATATATCGTGTGTTCCTGCATTTCATATTTCCGCAGCATTAATCTATATGATTAAAGATAAAGGACAGAACACGATCTCATGAATATTTTTTAAAGACACAATTCACCCCCCCCCCCCTTGTGTATATTTGATATAATCTCGGTACAACACCTCCAAAGAGAGTAAAAGTTTTAATAAAACATTACAACTCATTAAATATCTAAATTATAAGAAAATATAGGGATTTATGAATAGTTAAAAATATTTCATCAATAAAAAATATAATAAATCACAAAAAAAATGTTTTAAAATAAATTATTACCTCTCTTAGGACATTTATATTATAACCGATTGAAATAGTAAACATGAATTCAAACTATAATCATCCTAAAAAAATAGAGATTCACGTTAAAAACATTTAGTGGTAGTATATACACCATATAAAAATGTATTTCTACATAATACCAAATAAGTCTCAATAGAGTGAAAATTGAGATGAAACCAGTTAAAAAGATCATATCATTGAAGTGATAATTAATAAATGATGTTATTATGTGTAACAAATGTAGAAACACACAAAACATGTGGAAATATAAAAAAATACAATCATATATCATTTTACACATAATCATGACGTAACATAGTCAATAAAGTATAACTATAATCCAATTAATGGAAATTAGGAATTAATCAATGTAGATATTATGTATAACTAATGAAAATAGAAGAAATTAAAAGTTAAAATAAAAGATAAACAAAATAGAGGTATTTTATTACATAATATTGGAATTATATAATCAATTAATACATGATTTGAACTAATGAAAGGAGTTTGGGTTAAGAAACCCCTTACCTCATGTTCCACTTTCCTCATGTATTCTTTTGACCTACACAATAATAAATTTATATTTATTATACATATATATGAGGACCTTATAAAATCTATATTATTATATTTGATCTATTTAAAACATATTATCACCCTTTTTTATCAATATTTTATTATTATTATTGTTTCAAATGTTAACAACTTCATTTTTTATGAGGATTTATGTTCAGTAGTTTGATCCTTATACATTGATTATGGTTCCATCATATAAAAAAATTATCAAGATATAAATTTAATATATAATAAATATATAGAGAGAGAGAGTTATCCAAAAAACGTATAGATATAAAAATTAATTACAATGTTCATGTAGACTGTAGATCATACATGCTCATGAATGTTGATTTCAATTTTCAATGAACTGAATATTAGATTTTTAAATAGTAGTTTAGCTTTATGGAAGAATTATTATCATGTATATCATGTATATATTTATTCAATCTATCCTATTAACTTCCTTGTAAATCATAATTGAAAAATGGATCACATCACTTTGTAGAGGTGGCAGTCCACACATTCGTATGAGTGACATTATGGTTTTCTAACATATTAGAATTTATGGATATAGATAAGATATTATAATGAAAAAATAACTATTATGTTTTAAATATCTACTACTAGAAAAGGGGGCATTGGAGCCCCCCAGACTCGGGCAACCACCATTGGCGGTCGCTATAGCTAACCATTAGCGACCGCCAATGGCGGTCGCTAACCTACATAAAAAAAATGGGGGGCTTCTGCGCCCCCCCTCCCCCCCCCCCCCCCGCGCCCTCGATCTCCCTCCGCCCTAACCCCCTCCCTCCCTCGCCGCCCTCCCCTCCCCCGCCGCCCGGCCTCCCCCGCCGCCCGGCCTCCCCCGCCGCCCGCCCTCCCCCGTCGCCCGCCCTCCCTCGCCGCCTGCCATCCAGCCACCGGCCACCGCCCTCCGCCCTCGGGCCTCCGGGCACTGCCCTCGGGCCTCCGGCCGCCGCCCTTCGGCCTCTCGGCCCTCCCCCCCCCCACCCCGGACGGCACCCGCACCCCGGACAGCCCCCGGCGCGCACTCCGGACCGCACCACGGACGCCTCCCCGCACCCCGGACAGCACCCCCCCCCCCCCCGTGCACTCCGGACCGCCCCCCGCACCCCGGACGCCTCCCCGCACCCCAAACAGTCCCCCCCCCACCCACCCCCCCCCCCCCCCCCGCGCACTCCTGACCGCCCCCCGCCCCCCGGACAGCCCCCCCCCCCCCTCACCCCGGACAGCCCCCCCCCCCCCCCGCACTCGGACACCCCCCCTCCGAACCCGGACAGCCCCCCCGCACCCCGGACAGGCCCCCCGCACCCCGGACACCCCACCCCGCACCCCGGACAGCCCCCTGCACCCCAGACAGCCCCCCCTCCCCCGCACCCTGGACACCCCCGCACCCCGAACACCCCTGCCCGCACCCCTGACAGGCCCCCGACACCCCGGACACCCCTCCCCGCACCTCGGACAGCCCCCCCCCCCCCCCCCCCCCCCGCTGCCCGTCCCCAGTCCCCTCACCGCCTCCTCTCCTCCAGCTCCCCGCCGCCGCCTCCACCCGTCCCCTCCCTTGCCGCACCGCCTTTGGCTCCGGCTCCCCTTCGCTTCCTCCTCTCCCTCGCAGCACCGCCTTCGGCTCCCCTCCCTTTCAGGTTTGTAGCTCAATCAGGTAACATGAGCTTTCAGTTACATTATTATTTTATCAATGGTTCATAAAAAAATGGTTAATATTTATTTTGAATATAGTTGATTTGAAAAATGTAAATGTAATAAGTATTGTGTAAATGTTTGTTATACAGATATTATTATGGATAAGAGTTGGATTGATCTTCCAAATCGAACGTCTAGAGAATATTTCAATGGCATTATGCAGTTTATTGACTTCACGAGAGGATTTGAAAGTGACTATATTAGTTGTCCATGTAGAAAATGTGATAACAGATATCAATTCACACGAGATACTGTGAGAGAGCACCTTTTCTTTAATGGATTTCTGAAAAATTATAAGAGTTGGACTCGTCATGGAGAAGAATATGTTCGTTGTCAAAATACAGATGCAGCTCAGATGGATGTTGATGCAAGGATGACTGATCCAATGCATGAAATGCTTACTGAAATGGTACGTGGGTTTGATCCTGAAGGCATTGACATCCAGAATCTTGAGACCGGTGAGATAAATCTTCACTCTGGTGCAGATCGTGATTCGAGGAGGTTTTATGAAGTACTTGATGATGCGAAAACAGAATTATATCCTGGATGTACTTCTTACAATAAACTGTCGTTTATCGTGGAGTTGTTGCATTTGAAGACTTTGAATAATTGGTCGGACACATCATTCGACATGCTTTTGGTTTTATTGAAAAAAGTTCTTCCTGTCGACGCTAAGATTCCTGAGTTGTATTACTATGCTCGTAAGTTGACAGAGAACATAGGTTTTACATATGAGACTATAGATGCATGTGCAAACAACTGTATGTTGTTTAGAAATGAAAATGCTCATTTGGATATTTGTACGGTTTGTGGCGCTTCCAGGTGGAAAGAGAACAGGGGAAATAAGACTCATCAAAGTCAGATTGCGATACAGGGGAAACCGATTGCCGTAAAGCAAATGCGTTACTTTCCCCTTAAACCGAGGTTGAAAAGATTTTTTATGTCATCCAAAGTTTCTAATTTAATGAGATGGCATGCAGAAAGAATTCATGAAAGTGACATGTTAACCCACCCGGCAGACTCTCATGCATGGAAGGATTTTGATAAGAGACATCCCGACTTTGCTAAAGATGTTCGTAATGTCCGATTGTGATTGGCAGCAGATGGTTTCAATCCATTCAAGTCTATGGTTGGTGCAACTCATAGCACATGGCCCGTGGTGTTGGTTCCATATAATCTTCCTCCGTGGCTTTGTATGAAGCAACAATTTATATTACTTTCCACTCTTATTGATGGACCTAAAAGTCCGGGGGATAAGATTGATGTTTACCTTCAGCCATTGATTGATGAGTTGAATGAATTTTGGGGCGATGGTGTGATGACTTATGACTGCGAAACGAATGAAATGTTCAAACTACATGCTGCTTTATTGTGGACAATCAATGACTTCCCAGCTTATGCAAATTTATCAGGCTGGAGTACGAAAGGGGAATTTGCTTTCCCTTGTTGCAATAAAAGTAAAAAATCTGTATGGCTTAAACATTCCAAAAAATGGGCATATATGGGTCACAGGCGTTTTCTCCCTCCCCAGCACAGGTTCAGAAAGGACAGAGTGGCATTTGATGGTTCTAGAGAGTTCATCCCAGCACCAAAGATCATGACAGGAGTCGAAATGTTATCGCAGATTGAGGAAGAAAACATCCGCATGGTATATGAAATTCAGGATTTGGTGGCTCCTCCAGTACGTAATATTCGTGCTGCGGGTAGGCAGCGCAGTCAAAATTGGAAAAAGAAAAGTATTTTTTATAGTCTTCCGTATTGGAAAACTAACATGTTGAGGCATAATTTGGATGTCATGCACATTGAAAAAAATGTTTGTGATAACATATTGTGGACCATTTTAGGTGTCAGTGGAAAGTCAAAGGACCATGTTAATGCACACCGTGATTTGGAAGAAATGGGTTTAAGGAAACAGTTGCATTTACAGTTAGCTGAGGGAAACAAGGCATATATGCCTGCTGCACAGTATTCGATGACTACAGAGGAGAAAGAGACATTTCTTTCCATTTTGAATATGGTCAAGGTGCCTGATGGTTACTCTTCTAATATTTCAAAGTGTGTGAATCTGACGAGCAAGACATTGCAAGGGTTGAAAAGTCATGACAATCACATATTACTTCAGCAGTTGATTCCAATCACAATTTGTGATTGTTTATCCCCCAATTTTGTTCAGCCCTTGATTGAGATGAGTAATTTTTTTAGACAGCTTTGTTTAAGAAATCAACGAATGAGTGATTTAAAAAGTTTGCAGGACCGAATTGTACTTACGCTTTGTCACTTTGAGAAACTTTCCCCCCCCCTCATTTTTCGATGTTATGGTCCACTTGATAGTGCACCTAACTGATGAAGTAATGGCTGCTGGTCCAGTGCAATTCAGGTGGATGTATCCTATTGAACGGTATTTGAGTACATTGAAAAGATTTGTACGCAATAGAGCTCGTCCAGAGGCATCAATAGCCAATGGTTATTTGATGGATGAGTGTACTAACTTTTGTGCAGAATATCTTACGGATGTTGAAACAAAATTAGATAAGCCCTCTCGGATTCATGATGGTCCAGTTGGAGAAGGAACCACATTTGATATGGACAACATCGAGTGGATACAAGAACATCGATATATCTTGTTCAATACTCCATCAGTTGCACCATTAATGCAGTAAGTATCTTATCAATGTTCTTGTATAACTTTTACATGTTTTCTTTGCATAAGTTGATCTTTTAAACATCGCGTAATCATTTGCAGGAAACACATTAATGAGATAAAAGAAGAGATGCATCGTGCGACTGAGTTGCAAATTCAACAATCTCATTATGTGGCATTTCATGATTAGTTCAAGGATTATGTATGTATAAATTGATTTTCATTATGAGTGAAGTATTAAACTAATTCTTTCTACATATATCAGTATTTATTTTTATAAATTATGTAGGTTCATAAGCTGAGGGATTTAGGGTACCCCACGCTACCTGAAGTATTTATCCAACTGGCTGAGGGTCCATCTATAACGGCTCGTCGTTATAAAGCTATTGATGCTAATGGTTTTCGATTTCGCATTAAAGATGTTGACGACAAACGAGCAACACAAAACAGTGGCATCGGTTGTCCCTTTGTCGATTCTGGTTATTACTATGGTCAATTGATAGACATCATTGAAGTTGTATACACACATGGTTTGAAGTACATATTGTTAAAGTGTAATTGGGTTGATCCAGTGCGTGGATGTAAAGTCAATCAATATCAGTTTTCATTGGTGAATTTTAACTATATGTTATACAGAAATAATGAACGAGTTGAGAATGAACCTTTCATTTTGACATCACAAGAGGAACAAGTATTCTTCGTTACTTTGCCTTCGGATCCAAGTTGGCAAGTTGTTGTCAAAATGTCTCGGCGAGGAGTGTTTTTATTTGAAGAAGATGAACCCGAGACTATTCCGTTTGTTTACCAACAACTTGATCAACATACCGTAGTTCAACGTGAAGAAGATATTTATTGGGTCAGAGTGGCTGTTGAAGGAGAAATGGTCGATTTTCATGCTTAATGAAAGGTATAATTGTTTTCCCGCTATTAAGTAGAATGTCCTAGGATATCATAAATTATCTAATCATTTTATAAATCCTTATAAGTTTTAATACTCACTTTTGTAAGTTAATTCAGTCATAAATATTTAGGTTGATTAACTTTCTGATTTTTTAAAATTCATTCACAACTAATTATTCAATCCATTTTTTGTTTGATTAACAGTTGTACAAGTTTGATTTATTAAGAACAATCCAATTTATCTTTTAAACACTTTGGACTCATTACTGATATTTTGTATGACTGCAGACATGTCAGGGGAAGAGGCAGAAAATCCACAGCATCCATCTGAGGCATCTACGTCTCAGGGTCGAGGTATGTTTGAATGTCATTGTCTATATTTTTTATGTAATTGACATGTATATATATATATATATAACATTTTTCAATTTATATATAAAATTGTTTTCAACAGGATCAGACTCGGCTGCTTCTTCCTCTCGCAGGAGAGGCCCTGGTCGTGGCATATTATCATGGAATTCCGACACGATGATAGATGTTTCATTTGATGAGGTATTTCATCCCGTGGGACCGAATTCCCCGGAATTTATTCGTCAGCTGGGTCATATCATACGTGACCCACATCGATTTCCATTGACCACGTGTGATTGGGCTTTTATCCCTCAGGACACATTAGATCGTCTATGGAGGGAGGTTCGGGTAAGAAAATAATTTTACTTTATTTTCTATTTATAAATAATACTAATATGTTTGATTATTTTCATTATAGAAAAATTTGAAAGTATTCCCTGAAGAGTTTCGACCCGTGTGTATGAGCAAATGCCGTAAGCTGTGGAAAGATTATAAAGGCAAAGTGAAGAGGGACCACTGGGTACCAAATGTGGGTGCCCTTGACATTTTGGAAAAAGTCCCGAGAGGTGTCCTCCCGGCTCAGTGGCGTGACTTGGTTGCATATTGGTATACTGAGGGTGTTGCGGTTTGTATATTAATTATTTTTCTGTATATATATTTTCAAGAATATGTGATTTGTTTGAAATTTGAATGAATTGAATGTAGGAGGTGTCAACACGCCATTCGGAGAATCGAGCGTTGCAGGGACCAGCTCACAGGCTCGGGACTCGTCACGTGTCTCAGATCCGACATGAGGTATATATTATTCATTTTTTTAATTTATTAATTAATATGGTTTTGTGTTTATATTCTTTTAATATACAGTTGCGAGGGCAAGGTGCAGCAACTGATAAAATGTCGGTGTGGATAAGGACTCGTGATCGTAATGATCCAGAGGTTGCAGCATTGATAGTAAGTGTCTGTACTTACCAATAATTACATAAATCTATATATTAACATATAAATATTTATATATATTTAAATATTTCACAGGATCAATTTGAAGCTGAGTTAGAACATCTGCCAGAGGACCAGCGACAGCTTCCCATGCGACGGGATGAGATCTTTCATCGCATTATTGGTCGGGACGGGCATGGCTATAGTTTGACCTATGGAGCAGGGATTCCTCGTTCTGTAGTGTCACGCGCTGCGGTTGTCGGTCCTGCTGTTGCTCATATGACACAGCAGATGTCAGATTTTGAGGCACGGCTGCGCGCTTCCGAGGAGACAAATGCGCAATTGACAGCTGAGGTTAGAGCACTGCGGGAATATGTGCGTCGAGCTGATGGAACAGGGGATCATACGACGTAGGTATATACTGTATTTATTTATTTAAATTAAATTATTTTTGTCATTAAAATATTTATAATGTTTATTTGTTGTAGGCACCTGGCCCACCAGAAGGAGGTAGCAGTGATGGTAACGCGTGACGCACCATATATTCATGAGATATGTTTTTTTGTTTTTACTGGTAGGGTTGACATTGATGTACTGTATTTATTCATTTAAGTAATGCATTATTACCATCCATGGTGGTCTTTTAAATATTTTATACACATATTGAGTTTTTGATCAGATAATCTTGAATGATTCTACATTTGAAAAAGTCGAACTAATTCCAACCGATCAATAAATCTGATATTATAGATTATGTATTATCCAATATATTTTTTATAAATTTCTGTATGGTATCGATAAAAGAAATATGTATTAATTAGATGTTATCACTTTTATTCTTCACTTTTGTAATCAATGGGATGGCCTTTGCACCCCCGTACAGCCCCCCGCACCCCCATACAGCCCCCCGCACCCCCGTACAGCCCCCCCGCACCCCCGTACTGCCCCCCGCCACCCCCGTACAGGCCCCCGCCACCCCCGTACAGCCCCCTCGCACCCCCGTACAGCCCCCTCGCACCCCCGTACAGCCCCCCCCCCCCCCCCCCGCACCCCCGTACAACCCCCCGCACCCCCGTACTGCCCCCTGCCACCCCCGTACATCCCCCCGCCACCCCCATACAGCCCCCCGCACCCCCATACAGCCCCCCCCCCCCCCCCCCGCACCCCCGTACAGCCCCCCGCACCCCCGTACAGCCCCCCCGCACCCCCGTACAGCCCCCCCGCACCCCCGTACAACCCCTCGCACCCCCGTACAGCCCCCCGCACACCCGTACAGCCCCCCCCCCCCACCCCCCCCCCCCCCCCCCCCGCACCCCCGTACAGCCCCCCGCACCCCCGTACAGCCCCCCTGCACCCCCGTACAGCCCCCCTGCACCCCCGTACAGCCCCCCCCGCACCCCCGTACTGCCCCCCGCACCCCCGTACAGCCCCCCGCCACCCCGTACAGCCCCCCGCACCCCCGTACAGCCCCCCCGCACCCCCGTACAGCCCCCCCGCACCCCCGAACAGCCCTCTGCCACCCCCGTACAGCCCCCCTCACCCCCGTACAGCCCCCCGCACCCCCGTACAGCCCCCCCCCCCCCCCCCCCCCCCCGCACCCCCGTACAGCCCTCTGCACCCCCGTACAGCCCCTCGCACCCCCGTACACCCCCCCCCCCCCCCCCCGCACCCCCGAACAGCTCTCTGCCACCCCCGTACAGCCCCCCTCACCCCCGTACATCCCCCCGCACCCCCGTACTGCCCCCCCCCCCCCCCCCCGCACCCCCGTACAGCCCTCCACCACCCCCGTACAGCCCCCCTCACCCCCGTACAGCCCCCCGACACCACCGTATAGCCCCCCCCCCCCCACCCGCACCCCCGTACAACCCCCCCTGCACCCCCCGTACTGCCCCCCGCCACCCCCGTACAGGCCCCCGCCACCCCCGTACAACCCCCCGCACCCCCGAACAGCCCCCCACCACCCCCGAACAGCCCCCCGCACCCCCGTACAGCCCTCCGCACCCCCGTACAGCCCCCCCCCCCTGCACCCACGTACAGCCCCCCCCCCCCCCCCCCCCGCACCCCCGTACAGCCCCCCCGCCACCCCCGTACAGCCCCCCGATTGTGTCGTTTTCAGCAGCGCGGCGCGCGCTGAAATGTCGCGTTGGGGGGTCAAAACCACCCGAACGACCTTCGAATGCCAGGAAACCGTATGACAACATTCGGGGCGTGAATTTTGAAATGGTCGGCCAGACGGAACCTCATTCGGAGGTGCCATGTGACCGCGGCGGCCGGAAACGCGTTTCCGGCGCCATAAAACACCAAAACGGCGTGCGGCAGTCCCATTCGGAGAAAACGTGCTCCGAAAGACCTGAAACCGCACGGGAATGATAGAAATATTATTCCTGAGATGGAGGAGGAGGCCGCACGTCCATCGGACGTGCGGTGCGCGCGGCACGTCCGATTGTGTCGTTTTCAGCAGCGCGGCGCGCGCTGAAATGGCGCGTTGGGGGGTCAAAACCACCCGAACGACCTCTGAATGCCACGAAACCGTACGACAACATCCGGGGCATGAATTGTAAAATGGTCGGCCATACGGCACCTCATTTGGAGGTGCCGTTTGACCGCGGCGGCCGGAAAGGCGTTTCCGGCGCCCTAAAACACCAAAACGGCGTGCGGCGGTCCCATTCGGAGCAAACGTGCTCCGAACGACCTGAAACCGCACGGGAATGACAGAAATATTATTCCTGAGATGCAAGAGGAGGCCGCACGTCCATCGGACGTGCGGTGCACGCGGCACGTCCGATTGTGTCGTTTTCAGCAGCGCGGCGCGCGCTGAAATGGCGCGTTGGGGGGTCAAAACCACCCGAACGACCTCCGAATGCCACGAAATCGTACGAAAACATCCGGGGCGTGAATTGTGAAATGGTCGGCCAGACGGAACCTCATTCTGAGGTTCCGTTTGACCGCGGTGGCCGGAAACGCGTTTCAGGCGCCCTAAAACACCAAAACGGCGTGCGGCGGTCCAATTCGGAGCAAACGTGCTCCAAACGACCTGAAACCGCACGGGAACGATAGAAATATTATTCCTGAGATGCAGGAGGAGGGCCGCACGTCCATCGGACGTGCGGTGCGCGCGGCACGTCCGATTGTGTCGTTTTCAGCAGCGCGGCGCGCGCTGAAATGGCGCGTTGGGGGGTCAAAACCACCTGAACGACCTCCGAATGCCACGAAACCGTACGACAACATCCGGGGCGTGAATTGTGAAATGGTCGGCCAGACGGAACCTCATTCGGAGGTTCCGTTTGACCGCGGCGGCCGGAAACGCGTTTTCGGTGCCCTAAAACACCAAAACGGCGTGCGGCGGTCCAATTCGGAGCAAAGGTGCTCCGAACGACCTGAAACCGCACGGGAACGATAGAAATATTATTCCTGAGATGCAGGAGGAGGCCGCACGTTCATCGGACGTGCGGTGCGCGCGGCACGTCCGATTGTGTCGTTTTCAGCAGCGCGGCACGCGCTGAAATGGCGCGTTGGGGGGGTCAAAACCACCCGAACGACCTCCGAATGCCACGAAACCGTACGAAAACATCCTGGGCGTAAATTGTGAAATGTTCGGCCAGACAGAACCTCATTCAGAGGTGCCGTTTGAACGCGGCGGCCGGAAACGCGTTTCCGGCGCCCTAAAACACCAAAACGGCGTGCAGCGGTCCAATTCGGAGCAAACGTGCTCCGAACGACCTGAAACCGTACGGGAATGATAGAAATATTATTCCTGAGATGCAGGAGGAGGCCGCACGTCCATCGGACGTGCGGTGCGCGCGGCACGTCCGATTGTGTCGTTTTCAGCAGCGCGGCGCGCGCTGAAATGGCGCGTTGGGGGGTCAAAACCACCCGAACGACCTCCGAATGCCACGAAACCGTACGACAACTTCCGGGGCGTGAATTGTGAAATGGTCGGCCAGACGGCACCTCATTCAGAGGTTCCGTTTGACCGCGGCGGCCGGAAACGCGTTTCCGGCGCCCTAAAACACCAAAACGGCGTGCGGCGGTCCAATTCGGAGCAAACGTGCTCCGAACGACCTGAAACCACACGGGAACGATAGAAATATTATTCCTGATATGCAGGAGGAGGCCGCACGTCCATCGGACGTGCGGTGCGCGCGGCACGTCCGATTGTGTCATTTTCAGCAGCGCGGCGCGCGCTGAAATGTCGCGTTGGGGGGTCAAAACCACCCGAACGACCTCCGAATGCCACGAAACCGTACGACAACATCCGGGGCGTGAATTGTGAAATGGTCGGCTAGACGGCACCTCATTCGGAGGTGCCGTGTGACCGCGGCAGCCGGAAACGCGTTTCCAGCGCCATAAAACACTAAAACGGCGTGCGGCGGTCCCATTCGGAGCAAACGTGCTCCGAAAGACCTGAAACTGCACGGGAACGATAGAAATATTATTCCTGAGATGCAGGAGGAGGCCGCACGTCCATCAGACGTGCGGTGCGCGCGGCACGTCCGATTGTGTCGTTTTCAGCAACGCGGCGCGCGCTGAAATGGCGCGTTGGGGGTTCAAAACCACCCGAACGACCTCCGAATGCCACGAAACCGTATGACAACATCCGGGATGTGAATTGTGAAATTGTCGGCCATACGGAACCTCATTCGGAGGTGCCGTTTGACCGCGGCGGCCGGAAACGCGTTTCCGGCACCATAAAACACCAAAACGGCGTGCGGCGGTCCCATTCGGAGCAAACTTGCTCCGAACGACCTGAAACCGCACGGGAACGATAGAAATATTATTCCTGAGATGCAGGAGGAGGCCGCATGTCTTTCGGACGTGCGGTGCGCACGGCACGTCCGATTGTGTCATTTTCAGCAGCGCGGCGCGCGCTGAAATGGCGCGTTGGAGGGTCAAAACCACCCGAACGACCTTCGAATGCCACGAAACCGTACGACAACATCCGGGGCGTGAATTATGAAATGTTCGGCTAGACGGAACCTCATTCGGAGGTTCCGTTTGACCGCGGCTGCCGGAAACGCGTTTCCGGCGCCCTAAAACACCAAAACGGCGTGCAGCGGTCCAATTCGGAGCAAACGTGCTCCGAACGACCTGAAACCGCATGGTAACGATAGAAATATTATTCCTGAGATGCAGGAGCAGGTCGCACGTCCATCAGACATGCGGTGCGCGCGGCACGTCCGATTGTGTCGTTTTCAGCAGCACGGCGCGCGCTGAAATGGCGCGTTGGGGGGTCAAAACCACCCGAATGACCTCCGAATGCCACGAAACCGTACGAAAACATCCGGGGCGTGAATTGTGAAATGGTCGGCCAGACGGCACCTCATTCAGAGGTGCTGTTTGACCGCGGCGGCCGGAAACGCGTTTCCGGCGCCCTAAAACACCAAAACGGCGTGCGGCGGTCCAATTCGGAGCAAACGTGCTCCGAACGACCTGAAACCGCACGGGAATGATATAAATATTATTCCTGAGATGCAGGAGGAGGCCTCACGTCCATCGGACGTGCGGTGCGCGCGGCACGTCCGATTGTGTCGTTTTCAGTAGCGCGGTGCGCGCTGAAATGGCGCGTTGGGGGGTCAAAACTACCCGAACGACCTCCGAATGCCACGAAACCATACGACAAAATCCAGGGCATGAATTGTGAAATGTTTGGTCAGACAGCACCTCATTCGGAGGTGTCGTTTGACCGCGGCGGCCGGAAACGCGTTTCCGGCGCCCTAAAACACCAAAACGGCGTGCGGCGGTCCAATTCGGAGCAAACGTGCTCCGAACGACCTGAAACCGCACGGGAACGATAGAAATATTATTCCTGAGATGCAGGAGGAGGTCGCACGTCCATCGGACGTGCGGTGCGCGCGGCACGTCCGATTGTGTCGTTTTCAGCAGCGCGGCGCGCGCTGAAATTGCGCGTTGGGGGTTCAAAACCACCCGAACAACCTCCGAATGCCACGAAACCGTACGAAAACATCCGGGGCGTAAATTGTGAAATGGTCGGACATACGGCACCTCATTCGGAGGTGCCGTTTGACCGCGGCGGCCGGAAACGCGTTTCTGGTGCCCTAAAACACCAAAACGGCGTACGGCGGTCCAATTTAGAGCAAACGTGCTCCGAACGACCTGAAACCGCACGGGAACGATAGATATATTATTCCTGAGATGCAGGAGGAGGCCGCACGTCCATCAGACGTGCGGTGCGCGTGGCACGTCTGATTGTGTCGTTTTCAGCAGCGCAGCGCGCGCTGAAATTACTCTATGGGGGGTCAAAACCACCCGAACGACCTCCGAATACCACGAAACCGTACGAAAACATTCGGGGCATGAATTGTAAAATGTTCGGCCAGACGGAACCTCATTCGGAGGTGCTGTTTGACCGCGGCGGCCGGAAACGCGTTTCCGGCGCCCTAAAACACCAAAACGGCGTGCGGCGGTCCAATTCGGAGCAAACGTGCTCCGAACGACCTGAAACCGCACGGGTACGATAGAAATATTTTTCCTGAGATGCAGAAGGAGGCTGCACGTCCATCGGACGTGCGGTGCGCGCGGCACGTCCGATTGTGTCGTTTTCAGCAGCGCGTCGCGCGCTGAAATGGCGCGTTGGGGGGTCAAAACCACCCGGACGACCTCCGAATGCCACGAAATCGTACGACAACATCCGGGGTGTGAATTGTGAAATGGTCGGCCAGACGGCACCTCATTCGGAGGTGCCGTGTGACCGCGGCGGCCGGAAACGCGTTTCCGATGCCACAAAACACCAAAACGGCGTGCGGCGGTCCCATTCGGAGCAAACGTGCTCTGAAAGACCTGAAATGAGATTATTTTTTGAATCTAAGTTTTTAAATTATTATAGCACAATGATTTGATATTATATATATATTAAATATATATTAAAACATTTAAAATATATTATATATATATATATATATTTAAAATATTGTATTTAATAGTATATATATGAATATTTATATATATATATATATATTTATATTTATATTTATATTCAATTCAATAAAAAAAAATTTAAAAAAAATTTTTAGAATAGCGACCGCCATAGGCGGTCGCTATAGGGTGCCCGACGGAGGGCCTTCAGCGACCGCTTGGCGGTCGCTGAAGGCCGATCGGCCGGCCTTCTATAGCGACCGCCATTGGCGGTCGCTAAAGGCGTCTAGCGACGAGGCAACAGCGACCGCCAATGGCGGTCGCTAATGGCCTTATTTACAGTAGTGATCATATATACTCATTATATAATTATTTATTACTATCCAACTAAAATGGTGGTGAAAACGGAATTATGATGTTATGTGGATACAGTAAGTCGTACGTATACTCAATAATTGTTTTCACTTTACATAGGATGGAAAATAGATGAATAATGAATTTACATTATAATAAGTAAATATAAATATATTTATGATATTTAAGTTTTTTTAGGATGGGTACAATAGATTTAGTGGAGGTCTAAGAAGAAATAAATATAAAAAATTTGGTAAAGACTGTTACCACTTCTTCGGTATTCTTCAGTTAGATCCATTATTAAGGACCATTGGAATGGCCTTTTAAGAAGACTATAAACTCTACTTCTTGGATATGGAAATTTATAATATAATTTGGAATGGTTTGGTCAGGATAGATGGCATAATGTGACGTAAGAAAAAGATAGAAGGGTGTCTATTTATATTTAAGTGGGGCACCTCTATAAATTTTCAAAATATTAAAAGAAAATAAAGTCAAATTATTGGTTAACTGGTTCTAAAATTATAAGTATTATAATATAAGGATTATATGTTCATAATATAGTCATAAAAACAAATTTATATTGTTTTATATATAATTTTAATCCTTATAATTTATATTTACCCCATTGTAAATAATTTTTAACTTTAACTATAGTAATAACTATTTTAATATTAAAGGGATATAATTTTAAGTATATTATAAAAATTGGATCAGAAATGGTCATCAGTTGATATTTTAAACCATGTATTATCCCACTTTTTCTAGTAAATTTTTTATTTTATTTTTAAATAATATAAAAAAAATATTATTTTCCTAACATATAATTAATGTCATTTTTTGGACACAATTAATTAATTTTGAATTTAATGAAATCAATAAAAAAATTTAATATGATTCTAAAAAATTAAAACATTTCTAATATTTTATATATTTCTATAAAATTATTGGGAAACTATAAATCATCCAAATATATTAATTTTTTAGTTTCTAAAAACATCAGCATGGTATTTCAACTACTTACAGAAGCATTGTATCTATGTTGTGTATACATTTACAGTAATATTTCTTCGAAAAAATTAAAAATAAATTAAAATTATAAAAAAAGTTAATTTATAATTTATATAAACATTTATAATCAAATTTATTATCTTTTTATTCTTATTTTGTAATTTTATTGATATTAAACTCAAGAGACTGACATTTTAGAATTTTCATTAATTAAAATAAAATAAATGTCATTATCAAGGGAAAATGGATCAAAAAAATCCATATATTGATATTTTGGATGGATATGGTCAAATATATACCATAAAAGAAAGTAAGGGAATGTTTTGGGTTGATTTTGTGTCCTTATAACATGATTTTAACCATGTATTAATTGTTTTACCCTTACATAGGTGATAAATATTTTCCCCAATTACTATTCATAACGAATAGAAATTAAAAGGATATATTTACTAAATTTGAACCATATAATTCAAAATATTTTATCCATTTTATATGATTCAATATCTATATGTGTAAGAAATCGATTTTAATATAAATACTTAAAACACAACAAAAAAAAATTTCTATAAAAATGTGTTTTAAGTATAAAAAATAACATATCTAAAAAACATGAATATTACTTATTAAAATAGAATTAATTATATTATTATAAATAAAATAGAATATATATAAATTTAATAAAAAAATAAAAAATAGTATGGGATATTAAAATTAATTTATTTAATAGTATTATATAAGAGTATTTGAAAAATCAGCATTTCCACTATTCACCATAAATCAATCATTTCAAAAAAAATCAAAATATATCACCCTAAACTAATTTTGGTATTATGAATTCAAAAAAAATTTTAATTCCCCAAAATAAAATTTTTAAATGTATCTGAAATTAAATATAATTTCAACAAAAAAATGAAATTTAATTATTTCTCAAGAAAATAAATTTTTAAAGAAAAAAAGAGTTCACTAAAAATTGAATGAGTATTTCATAAGAATTAATAAATAAATATGAATTTAATATTACCATTATTAATATATTTTATAATTCTATTACATATTTTCAAACCCGCCAATTTAACTGTTATGTTATAATATTTTTCTAGTATTTCACAATTCGCTTTATTATCTGAGTTGTGTGTTAGGAAATATATTGAACAATTAAAATTATATAAAATGAAATATATCTTAAAATGTGAAGATATTACATTATAACCCCATTCAATAAATTTTTCCATATCAATTTTTTCTTGATCATCAAAGTTCAACCTTAATTGAAAGCCCGCATCATACCTAGGGATAATAAAACGTATTTTGAAAATTAAAAGTTGGAAACCTAATGGTTACCAAAAATATCACATATTCAGGTTCTTAGATAAGGATATCATTAGTGGGAAGTTAATTGGTAGACAAGAAGGATATAATTAATGTCTAAATGAAAATATATAGTGATAGAGAATATGATCATTAGAATAATAAAGACAACAAAACCATAAATCATTGAGGGGCTAAAAGGCCACCAATATATTTAAAATAAAGGTAATATGATAATATTTTTATTTAAAAATTATTTTACTATATTTTAGGTATTTTGTTATTTTCATGATATAGAACTTTAGAAAATGTACTTAAATTATTTCATTAAATTTCTTAAGAAAAATTTCATCCTTGTGTTGTTTTTTGATGAATCAATATTCTATCATTCCAAGAAATGAATATTCAAGATGAATTTTTCATTCCCAAATCACTAAAATTACCATGTAATAGACCGTAACATCTATAAAATAATAAAAAATAAATCCATATTTTTCTAAATATTTAAAAAATTAAAAAAGGTCAAAAACATTTATCTAATATGAATAAATATAAAACATTAATTTCTAAATCCTTAATAATAACCATCCATGTTTTACATAATACATTACATAAGTAGATAACCTTAATATTAATCCAAAATATGTCTGAATAAATTCAAAACCCGAAATTTTCAATATGATTTTATCATACATTTTCTAGAGAAAAAATAAAATAGATCATAATGTGACATAACATACATATTAATACAATGAAAATATATTCTCTATAATCTGCTAATAATTTCTTAAAATAACTTAAATTGCCATAAAAACACTTTAAAAACATATATACTTCAACAAGGTAACTCTATTGTCACGACCCGTCCTTGGGGCCCGTGCCATGACTACCCCAAGCCCGCCTTCCATAGGCCAGGGGCTGGCGACTAGCACCAAAGGCGTAAATCCCTAAGCTGGGAAGGCATTGCCTTTATAAAAGTAAACAAACACAACAGAGTACGCGACAGGAAGTAAACACTAAGTAAAACTAAATTCAAAAGAGTGTGCTGGAAAGTAAATGGGCCAGTATAAAAATCCAACTGAATAAAAAGTACAAGTAAAGGGACAAACAGCTGAAAGTAAAGAGCGGCTCTTGGATCGTCCTTCGGGGATTACTACATGAAGGGTAGGTATAGATAGCCACCTCAGCACCCACGTCTGTCAGTCTCCATCGTGTGCCGACTAGTCGCAAGGTCCACCTCTGGGTACTGTCCATTCGTGGTGCTCTCGACCTTCGTCAGCATTTTCCATCGTCTGCATCCAACACAATGAGGTGTAGGCATAGCCTATGCAGGGGTGAGTATAATGATACTCAGTAGGGACCCTGAGACCCACGAGGTCTCACAATATCCACTAAGGATAATAAAAAGAAGAAAGATGCAACCACAAAGTATCAACCAACCCTACTTAGGTATATGCCCATACATATACCTAAGTTACCAGTCACATTCTGGCTCCAACTCATGAGCCCAAGCACAACTCAGTCCACACAGGAAGTAAAATCAAACACCATGATGATAATGGTTGAAAGACATGACTCAGCTCACACAGGTATGCCACAATTATATAGAGATATTAATGATCAGATGTAGCCACTCGATCATCTAAGCTATCGGACCCACACAGGATACAGTCCAGCTAAGCTGTCGGACCCACACAGGATACAGTCCAGCTATCTCGTCTAAGCTGTCAGACCCACACAGGGTATAGTCCAGCTATCTCCTCTAAGATTTTGGACCCATCCATGATACAGTCCATCTATTCTAGAGTAATAGAGATGATAATATGTAGTTACTGATTCATCTAAGATGTCGGACCCACGCAGGATACAGTCCAACTACTTTGTCAGAACTGCTGAACTCACAAAGGATTCTGGAATAGTTGTCGTCGTCATCAAACCCACAGAGGATTTCAGTACGGTAGTCATCGCAGTCACAGCCAGCTCTAGGGTTCCCGCACACAGCACGCTCGATTCCGGAAGGGTCTGCTCCTCGATTCAAGAATTCAATACATCAACTATCACGAAGTCCAGAGTTGATGTATCCCAAAGTTCCGTCTCATCAAAAGAAACCCAGCGTGACAAACGACGCGTCAAACGGACGCCTAGTCTAAGATATATTGGACTTTCCGTTCTAGGGGCCCGGTTGGATTTACTCTCAATCCAAACTTGTCTGTTTTCCAAAGTAATCCAAAACTCACTTAGAGTATCGCAAAAGGACCGCCTTGTCACAAGGATCCTAGTGTCGCAGACGGCGCATCGATCGGGCGCGTAGTCTATAAGATATTTGTGTTTAAGAGAAACGGGTCCGGCCCGTCAAGCCCAGTGGGCTGGCGGGTCGGCCCGACCTAGTTTGGCGGGTCCGACCCGGTTGGGGGTCATCCCAACCCGGTGGAGCGCGGCCCACCCAGGGACCCGGCCCGGCGGGTCCTACCCGGTTAGCGGGTAGGCCTGGCCCAGTGGGGCGCGGCCCACCCAGGGACCCGGCCCGGGTCATGGGCCGGTTCGGCTCGCCCGGCAGCACCGAGCGGCACTTCCCCTCCTTGCACCCAGCCAGCCAAAGCCAGCCCGTTTTTCCAGCACGAGCATCCCGCGGTTGTGGGCCGCAGTTCCCTTCAGCCTGGCCGACAGGCGGCCGGCCAGTTCGCCTGCTGAAGAGGCCTGCCTAGCGGGGGCCACGGTCTTCTCTGTAGCGCGTCGCCAAGCAGCGCTGCAGTCTCCTGCTCGGCCAGCCGTAGCCGACCAATTCGTTCAACAAGCGACCCGCGGATGCGGGCTGCACCTCCTCCGCGCGGCACCTGTCGGTGTCGCGGTTCGCCAACTCGGCCGGTAGTAGTCGGCCAGTTCTTCAGCCCGAGTGGCCCGCGGTTGCGGGCTGCGGTTCTCCTCCACGCGGCCGTTGCGCGGCCGCTACTTCTGGTCTCTGCCGCCTCCAGTCGTCGTTGCCAAAATAACCACGAACCAACAGAGGGTCATCGAGTCGTGTTCGTTCGGCCCGCGCCCTCCGCGTTAGGCGATAACAAAAGGCCGAAGACAATCCAAAGCATTCAACAAGAATGAGATATAATTTTATTCACTTAAAACTACACAAATCCCCCTACCTCGATTCAAGGTACGTTGCACGTCGACGAGCCACGGAAGAGGGTGTCGTGGAAGTCAGGCGTCGCGGAAGACGGACGTCGATTTCATTGACGTCGGGGTGCATCTAAAGAGGAAGTGTCGTTGGAGAAGTTCTTCATGAGCGGTGTCTTCTCCCTTGATGTGGAGGAAGAAGAATGAAGAAGAAGACGATCGAGGGCCTTGTGTTCTTCGTTGGAGAGGGTAAATGTTTTTCGTGGGAAGAAGGCCCTCTCTATTCTCCAAGGATCCACCAACACAACATGTTCCAACCCCAAAAATAATAGCTTAGGATATTATTTTATCCTTAACATGAATCTCAAATTAAATCAAAAATTTGAGCCAATTAATTAATTGTTCATTAATTGAGAGCGTGTTGGCATCTTTATGAGGGAGGGTGGAATGTGGAGAGTTTAGGAGTTAAATGGGGGGTTTCAAGGGGATTTGAAGAGTCTAAAATCGTGTGGGACTCACCCTTATTTATATCCTCCCAAGGGAGGTTATGTGGTGTGTGGGCCCCACCTTCAACTTCCCTTTGGAGGAAATAACCACCACTTAAAAATAAAATTGTGTAACACAACAATTTTATTTAATTTATGATGAATCCCCAAAATATAACTTCTACTCTCAACCAAATGCAACTGCGGTAAAGGTATCCTTAAGTGAATACCGGTGTTGCGAGTTCATCGGTGTTCTCAGATTTCAATTCCGAGCACCGGTTCGAAAGGTAGAAAAACCTGCACGTACGTTTACTGAACATACCCAAACAAAACTTCATAAATTGATTCCGGGCACACCGGGCCTCGGAATCAGGCACCGTCAGAAACTACAGACTCGTAAAATTCCAAAAAAATTAAGAAAAAAAATCGTTGAAATTACAGGGTCTTTACATTACCCCCACCTCAGGGATTTACGTCCCCGTAAAGATACAACACACACTAGGGAAACAAATGGGGGTACTGAGCATGAATCTGAGCCTCTCACTCCCATATGCTCTCTTGGAAGTTCTCGTGCTTCTAGCAAATGCGCACCAGAGGAATCAACCCTCCATGTAGGACCCGCTCCTGTTGATCCTCAATCTCCATCGGGACCTCCGTAAATGTCTCCCCATCATCGATGTCTAGCTCCCCATGGTCGATGATGTGGGACAGGTCGTGCACATATCTCCTCAGTTGAGATACGTGGAAGACATCGTGCACCTGGTGTAACTAAGGTGGAAGTTCCAGGTGGTAATCCACCTCACCTACTCTGCTGAGGACCTAGAATGGCCCGATGAATCGCGCAGATTACTTGTCACCTCAGCCAAATCTCTATAGACCCCGTTGAGGTGAGACCTGTAGGAAGACGTGGTCACCATCCTCGAACTCCAGTGGTCTCCACCTCCTATCAACATAGGACTTCTGTCTGCTTTGTGTAGTCTTCATCCACTCCTGGATGATTTTCACCTTCTCCGTCATAGCCTGAACCATTTCTGGTCCAACAAGTGCTGACTCCCCTGGGTCAGTCCAGCATAGAGTTGATCTGCAAGGTCAACTGTATAGTTCCTCGTAAGGTGCCATCCCGATGGGGGAGTGGTAGCTGTTGTTGTACACAAACTCCACCAAGGGTAAGTGATCCTCCCATCTGCAACCAAAGTCAAGGACACATGCATGGAGCATGTCCTTGAGAGTCTGAATGGTCCTCTCAGTCTGACCATCTATCTGAGGATGGAAGGCAGTGCTCAATCAAAGTTGCGTCCCAAAAGCTTCATGTAACTCCTTCCATAGCCGGGAAGTGAAACGAGCATCTCGATCGGAGATGATATTCGATGTTACACCATGAATCCGTACGATCTCCTGAATGTAGAGGCGTTCAAAGCTCTCTAATAAGCCCTGCTATCTGATCTGTAGGAAGTGGGCCGACTTGGTGAGTCAGTCTACGATCACCCAGATAGAGTCATGTCCTCTGGATGTACGTGGAAGACCCGTTATAAAATCCACGGATATCTCGTCCCACTTCCACTCTGGGACCTCTAAGGGTTGTACCAAGACTGTTGGTACCTGGTGCTCTGCCTACACCTGCTGACAAGTGAGGCATCGCAAGATAAACTCTACTACTGCTTTCTTCATACCTGGCCACCAGTGCTATTGTCTAAGGTCCTGATACATCTTCACCACTCCTGGATGTACCGATAGAGGGGAAGTGTGAAACTCCCTTAACACCTCCTCCTGTAGTGGAACTGGTACCATGGTACATCATCTGAAGAGGATGACGTGTTCCCCACCTTCAAAAAACCCATCAGGTGCCTTCCTTGAGGATATATGAGCATGTCGCATCTCACAGTCAACATCCCCACATTGTGCCTCTCTGACTCACTGAGGGAGTGTAGGAGTGACGGTGGGAGATTGAAGAAAGGCAGCTCTATCTCTATCCACAAAGGATATCTCCAACGCGGCTAGCTACTCTGTCACCTCTCCTAGCAGTTGAATTCCTGATCTCCTACTGAGAGCATCTTCTACAATGTTCCCTTCCCATGAGTATAGACTATCTCGAAGTCATAGTCCTGGAGGAACTCGAGCCATCGTCGCTGTCTCAGGTTCAAATCCTTCTACGAGAATATGTACCTGAGACTCTGGTGGTCAGAGTAGATTGTAAAATGCTCGCCCATCAGATAGTTCCACCACATCTTCAAGGAGAATACCACTACTGCTAACTCCAGGTCATGGGTAGCGTAGTTCTTCTCATGCAGTCTCAACTTCCGTGAACCATATGTGATCACTGCTCGCTCCTACATCAGGACACACCCGAGTCTAGTCCCTGATGTGTCGCAGTAAACTACATACCCTATGCCCTCCTCTGGTAGCCTCAAGATGGGTGCACTGGTCAACCTCTTCATCATCTCCTGAAAGATCTTTTGGCATCTATCTGACCACACGAAGGGTTTCCCCTTCTTCGTCAAAGTTGAAAGCAGTACTTCAACTCTAGAGAAGTCTGGCACAAATCTCAGATAGTAACTAGCCAGACCCAGGAAACTTCGTACCTCTGTCACAATCCTGGGTGGCTCCCAAGCAAGCATTACCTCAATCTTCGCTGGATCCAGTGCAACTCCAGCCTCCGAGATGATGTGTCCCAAGAAGTGGACCTCTCGAATCTAGAACTGACACTTCGAGATATTACCATAAAGCTAGTGATCTTGAAGTGTGTCCAGTACTACCCACAAATGGTAGGCATGCTCCTCCTCAGTAGTCTAGTAAATCTATATGTCGTCGATGAAGACTATGACAAATCGATCGAGGTAAGGCTGGAAGATCTGGTTCATGAGTCTCCTGAACACTAATGGAGCGTTGGTTACACCAAAAGTCATAACTAAGAACTCGTAGTGGCCATACCGACACCTAAAGGTCGTCTTCTACACATCCTCATCTCGAACTCTGAGCTAGTGATATCCTTACCTGAGGTCTATCTTTGAGAACCATCATGCTCCCATGAGCTGATCAAATAGGTTTTCAATCCTTGTAAGTGGGTACTTGTTCTTCACGGTCACCTGATTCATGCAACGGTAGTCGACACACAGTCGCAAGCTCTCATCCGCCTTCTTGGCGAACAAAATCAGAGATGCCCAGGGTGAAACACTGGGTCGGATAAATCCCTTTCCCTGCAAGTCCTCCAGTTGTACCCACAGCTCACGAAGCTTGGCGGGATCCATCCGATATGCTGGAGTAGATATCAGTGTTGTCCCGGGTACAGATCAATATATAAGTCTACATCTTTGTGAGGAGGTAGTCCTGGAACATCTTTATGGAAAACATCTGCGTACTGATCCACCACAATAGGAAAACTCGGATTCCGCACATCAATCGTTCCAAGGATGAGACTAGCCAACTGATGTGTGATCGGCTGCCCCCTCCTCTGTGTAAGTCCATCCTATGCTGCAAAGGATCCCTTATCACCGGTGAAGGTGAACCTGGTCCCATCTATGCAGATACACTGCACTTTGCGCCTAACACAGTCGATCTGATCATGAACTGTGGATAACTAGTCCATACACAAGATAATTTCGTAAGGCCTTGATGCCACTACAAGAAGATCCCAGTCGAAGCTATTTCCTCCTAGAGTAAGATCACACTGCCAGAACCAGTGCGTAATCATCAAGTCTTATCTCGTAGGAGTATCTATCCATAAGGATTGAGCCAACGGCTCCATCGGAATCTCCGAGCTCGGAACGAGGGCAGTGGCAATAAAATAATAACTCGCACCTGTGTCTATAAGTAATGCAGCATGGGTGGAGTAGACACAGATAGTACCTTGAATCATCTCAGGTGCACCTTGGTCGTAGGCCTCGACTTCATGGAGCTGATCTCGCCTCTGTCCGCCATCTCCCTGTGGTCGGGGTGGACCTCCTGGTGGTGGTGGTGGTAGAGCCTCGAAACGGTGTCCACCACCCACTGCTCGGACAGCTCCTCAGCCACGTCTGCCTGCTCCCAGCGGACCATCTTGGTCGAACCTCTGCCTCTTCCTGGGAGGTCCCTCTATTGTCTTTTACTCATCAGCATGGCGGGTTGGGTAGTCACGATCCATGTGGCCCTACCCACCGCATGCATAGCACTACCTGCTCCTCGTATAGCTGACTTTGTCTCGTGTGCCCCGCACAACTGAACCTGTATCCTGAGGTCTCCCACCTGATGGCCTGGTCCACTTGGACATCTGCGTCATCTGTCTACTTACGACTGCAGAAGACTCCTCTACGTGTCGCCCTGTGGTGGGTCTCGCTACTAGTGTCTGCTCAGCAAGAAATCTCTCCACTAGAAGAGCTCGCTCCAGCACCCCCGCCTGTGTCAGAATGCTGAGGGGAATCTTAGAAGCCCTAATCTCATGCATGAGTCCCTGATCAAAGGTCTGGTCCCTGAAGAACAGGTCCTGCACCATATCCATGGAGTAGCGTGAGAGGTCAGTGAACCTCGCTGAGTACTGAGCTACTGTCATGCTACCCTGCTGCAGATGTAGTAACTCCTGAATCTGCACCACATGAAGGGTGGCTGGAACAAACTCAGAGCGAAAGAGACTCTCAAATTCTATGCAGAGTAAAGATGCCTTGTCATGAACCTAGAGCATTAGGCTCCACCATCTGCCTACTGTTCCATGTAGGAGACTCACGACAAGGATCACCATAAGTTCGACTGGTGTCCCTACCAATCTGAAAACTCTCACGATAGCCTCCATCCAATCCTCAGCTACTTGTGGATCCGTCTCTCTGTGGAACCTAGGCGGCCTCTATTGCTAGAACTTGTACAACGCACTCAGGCAGCGTGCACTCTCTTCTACTGGGGCTGGTGGTATCGGTGGCCCAGCGGGTAGTGGTACCGCTGGTGCCTCTGCTGTGATGGGGCCCTGCACTAAGGCCTCGTCGCTCGGTGGGCTACCATATCGTACGTAACTCGAAACCCTAGCTGGATGCCTTCATGGGGCCATCCTGAAAAGAAACAGGTGCACCACGGTTAAACAGAATACCTAGTGATCTGACACAAAGTAATCACAAAGAAAAATTTTAAAATAAAACACACACGCAATCAGTGTATTCATGCACTGATTCGGAAATCAGAGGTCAGGGTCTTGGTGTATGGATACATCGGTCATCGCACCAACACCGGACTCCCTGGACTGAAAACCACACTCAATACTCTTAACACTATTTCTTCACAGAAAAGAATGATCAGAGTCCTGAGTTGTGCGATAGAATCGACTCCTTTAATACCAATTTGTCATGATCCATCCTCAGGGCCCGTGTCGTGACTACCCCAAGCCCTCCTTCCATAGCCCCGGGGCTGGTGACTAGCACCAAAGGCATAAATCCCTAAGCTGGGAAGGAACTTACTTTATGAAAGTAAAAAAACACAACAGAGTATGCAATAGGAAGTAAACACTAAGTAAAACTGAATACAAAAGAGTGTGCTAGAAGGTAAATGGGCCAGTATACAAACCGAACTAAACAACAAGTACAAGTAAAGGGAAAAACAATTAAAAGTAAAGAGCAGCTCATGGATCGTCCTCAGGGGATTCCTACCTAAAGGGTAGGTACATATGGCCACCTCAGCACCCACGTTCGTCAATCTCCACCATGTTTCGACTCGTCGCAAGGTCCACCTCTGGGTACTGTCCACTCGCGGTGCTCTCGGCCTCCGTCGGCGATGTCCGTCATCTACATCCAACACAACGAGGTGCGGGCGTAGCCCGTGCAGGGGTGAGTATAACGATACTCAGTGGGGACCCCGAGACTCGTGAGGTCTCACAATATCCACTAAGGATAAGAAAAAGAAGAAAGATGCAACAACAAAGTATCAACCAACCCTACTTAGGTATATGCCCATGCATATACCTAAGTTACCAATCACAGTCCGGCTCCAACTCATGAGCCCAAGCACAACTCAGTCCACACAGGAAGTAAATTCAAACACCATGATGATAATGGTTGAAAGACATGACTCGGCTCACACAGGTATGCCACAATTGTAGAGAGATATAGATGATCAGATGTAGCCACTGGATCATCTAAGCTGTCAGAACCACACAGGATACAGTCTAGCTAAGCTTTCGGACCCGCAAAGGATACAGTCCAGCTATCTCGTCTAAGCTGTCGGACCCACACAGGATACAGTCCAGCTATCTCGTCTAAGTTGTCGGACCCACATAGGATATAGTCCAGCTCTTCTAGAGGAATAAAGATGATCAGATGTAGTTACTGATTCATGTAATATGTCGGAACCACATAGGATACAGTCCAGCTACTCTGTCAAAACTGTCGAACCCACACAGGATTCCAAAACAGTTGTCATCATTATCTAACCCACGGTGGATTCCAGTATGGTAGTCATCGCAGTTTCAGCCAGATCTAGGGTTCCCGTACATAGCACGCTTGATTCTGGGAGGGTCCGCTCCTTGAGTCAAGAATTCGATAAATCAACTATCACGAAGTCCAGATTTGATGTATCCTGAAGTTTTGAATCATCAAAATAAACCCAACATGATAGATGGCGCGTCAAATGGACGTCTGGTCTAAGAGATATTGGCTTTTCCATTCTAGGGTCCCGGTTGGATTTACGCTCAATCCAAACGTGGAAATTTTCCAAAGTCATCCAAAACTCACTTAAAGTATCTCAAAATAACCTCCTCGTTGCAAGGATCCTAGTGCCGCAAATGGCGCGTCGATCCGATGTGTGGTCTAGAATATATTCGCGTTTAACCGAAACGGGCCCGGCCGGTCAAGCCCATTGGGCTGGAGGGTCGGCCCGACACGGTTTCGCGGGTCCAACCCGGCTGGGGTCGGCCCGGCCTGGTGGAGCGCGGCCCACCCAGGGACCCGTCCCGGTGGGTCCGACCCAGGTAGGGGGTCGGTCGGGCCCGGTGGGGCGCGACCCACCCGCGGACCCGGCCTGGGTCGTGGGGTGGTTCAGCTCGCCCGGTGGCGCTGAGCGGCGCCGCCCCTCCTTGCTGCCTGGTCGGCCGAAGCTGGCCGGTTTTTCCGGCACGAGAGGTCTGCGGTTGCGGGTCATGGTTCCTCCACATGTGGCGCCCATAGGTGCTGCAGTTCCCTTCATCCCGGCCTGCAGGAGGCCGGCCGTTTCCCCCGCCGAAGCGGCCCACCCAGTGCGGCCCGCGGTCTTCTCCACAGTGCGGTACCACGATCTCCTTCCCGGCCGGCCATAGCCATCTGGTTCGTCCAGAAAGCGGCCCGCGGATGTGGGCCACACCTCCTCCGCACGGCACCTGCGGGTGTCGCGGTTCACCAACCCGGCCGACAGTAGCATGCTAGTTCTTCAGCCCAAGCAGCCTGTGGTTTCAGGCCGCGGTTCCCCTTCATGCGGTCGGTGCGCGGTCGTCGTTTCCAGTCACTACCGCCTCTGGTCTCCTTTTTTAAAATAACCAAAAACCAACGGAGGGTCGTCGGGCCGTGTTCGTTCGGCTCGTTCCCTCTGCGTTAGGTGATAGCAAAAGGTCGAAGAAAATCCAAAGCATTCAACAAGAACGATATATAATTTTATTCACTTAAAACTACACAAACCCCCCTACCTCGATTCAAGGTACGTTGCACGTCGACGAGCTGCGGAAGACGGTGTCACGGAAGTCGGGCATCGTGGAAGATGGACGTCGATTTTGCTAACTTCAGGGTGCGTCCGAAGAGGAAGCGTCATTGGAGAAGTTCTTCGCAGGCGGTGTCTTCTCCCTTGACGCGGAGGAAGAAGAATGAATAAGAAGACGATCGAGGGCCTTTTGTTATTCATTGGAGAGGGTAAATGTTCTTCGTGGGAAGAAGGCCCTCTCTATTCTCCAAGGCTCCACCAACAGAACATGTGCCAACGCCAAAAATAATAGCTTAGGCTATTATTTTATCCTTAACATGAATTTCAAATTAATTCAAAAAGTTGAGCCAATTAATTAATTGTTCATTAATTGAGAGCGTGTTGGAATCTTTATGAGGGAGGATGGAATGTGGAGAGTTTAGGAGTTAAATGGGGGGTTTCAAGGGCAGTGGAAGAGTCTAAACTTATGTGGGCCCCACACTTAGTTATATCCTCCCATGGGAGGTTATGTGGGCTGTGGGCCTTACCTCCAACTTCCCTTTGGAGGAAATAACCACCACTTAAAAATAAAATTGTGTAACACAACAATTTTATTTAATTTATGATGAATATCCAAAATATAACTTCTACTATCGACCAAACGCAACTACGGTAAAGGTCTCCTTAAGCGAATACCGGCGCTGCGAGTTCATTGGTGTCCTCGGATTTCAATTTCGAGCACCGATTCGAAAGATAGAAAAACTCGCATGTACGTTTACTGAATGTACCCGAACAAAACTTCATAAATTGATTCCTAGCACACCGGGCTTTGGAATTAGACTCCGTCAGAAACTACGGACTCGTAAAATTCCAAAGAAATGAAGAAAAAAATTCCTTGAAATTTCTGGGTCTTTACATCTATTTTATCCCTCAAATAAAATCTTTTATGAGACCATCCTGATACATTACATAATATTATTTTAAATTCAATAATTAATTTTCTTACATTTGATGATCATTACGATGTAGAGTTGCAGAAAATTAAGCCACATACATAAGATAAATAGATATTACATCACAAAAAAAATTCTTATAATTATCCATTTTTCCTATAAAAAATTATGATATAAATTTTTTTCTATTCATGACATATCTTTATAATTTTTATCTTTACCTCATTCTTGTCCTAAAAAATACGTAAAACCCTATGGAAAATTTTTTAAATATTTGTATGATCAAAAAAATTATCTTTAAGGTATATTTAAAAATAATTAATGAAACTATTTGGTTCTTGAATACTTATACAAGTTTTTTATTACTCAAAAAAATATTAGCCTTAAAAAACATTTTTTTACCTAGGAAATAATCTTTTTTACACAAATATTTTCATAAAATATTTTATAATTATTATTAAAAGAAAAATAAAATAAATAAAGGTTACTTTTCAATCATAAAAAACATATCATAACTTTTTCAGAAAAAAATTATACATTTCACCATTATAAAATTACATATACTTTTCCTTAAAAATAACCTCATGTGTAATCCAATGGGAGAATAACATAATTAATTCGGTATCAAAAGATCATGGAAACATATTAAATGTTACAAAAACCCATAATATGACATAATCATAAGGAATTAATAATTTCTATGAAAACATCACCTGGTGTACAAAGTCCCGTAGTAGATTGAGTTTACTCTCTGGTCCCATAAATATCCTTCCAGAGACAAAAGCTTGACCCTACGCATTGGAGTGCTATTTAGGTACACCCATCATAGCATTATCATGCTTATGTGGGAAAAAATGAAATAAATCATATGTAATAGACATAAAAATTGCTCAGGGAAGGTAAATGGGTTCCATAATCATTCCTCATATCACAATCAATAGATATTTCTTAATGAATAAATTTTTGAATTGAGTATAAATATGTTTTTACCCCATCAAAGGATGGGATAATATTCTAGGTATATATATGTGATACATATATATATATAACTTATAACCATTCTATAGCATTAAAGAGATAGAGTATGTGAGTTATATAGAAAATTGTCATAGCCAAAAGAATGGGTGGTTTAGGGAGATCTCATACACCCATAATCAAAACATTTCTAGATATCGAATTATATATTACATCTAAAATAATTTTTGAAATTAATTAAAATAATTTTTACAATGGTTTTAATTTAAATAAAATAAGTAATATTTTATTAAATAACTATTTCAGTGGTTAGAAAAGTCTTTGATGATGTATACATTAAAAAACATTCCTTCTCTCTTTTGTGACAAAATTCCAAACGTTCCGTATAAAATGTGTAAAATGATTCCATTTCATTTCCAATAAAATAAAGTACAAAAGGGAAATAAATTATTTTTTATTCATGTATTAAAGTATAAATACATTAATAAAATAATTTTAACAATACGGACATGTAAGATAATGATTTGAAAAATAAATATTTATAAAATATAAAATGATGTTTTCAAAGTAAAGTGTCCCTTATGAAAACCCATAAAAGATTAATTTTTTAAAACATTGTAAATAATGTTAAATATTTTAAATAATGACCTTTATTATACATTGAATATTTATTTTATTTGATCATTTTTATGAATATGTACATTGAAAAAAAATGTTAGAATGGATGCATAAAAAGAGGATTTTTTTTAAATGAAGGTTCCATACCTCAATTCGGAATCCCCACATACCTTCTTTGTCTTCTTATATAATTAAAATATGTTAATTATTCACTACTATAAAAAAAATTAATTTTATTATCCATTTTATTTTATTATTATCATGTTATAATTAATTACATAATCATTTTTGTTCACATCAGATGTTTTGATGATATGTGGCTAACAAGTCAAAAATAACTTAAGTAGGTTGATTATTATCAATAAGGACATTATTTCACCACCTACAAAATTATAATAATTAAATAATTATAACTTATATATATATGACACTATTTAAAACAACCATTAAATATGGTTATGAAAAATAAAATATGTTACAGTATTTGAGATGGTTGGTCATAAGTACACATAAGTAATGTTTCCATTTTTCAATGATCACAATGGAAAGAAGGTAAGTATTTTTTATATTTATATAATAAAAAATATATCATCAATATTATACTATTTCTTAATATAAACTAACATATATCATCCATCTGATTTATTAATGAAAAATGAAATACATCCCTTTGGGGAGGCGGTAATCCCCACATACACATGAACGATGTTATCATCATTTAATGAATGGAAACCTAAGAAAATATATGATATATTATATTTATACAATGATAAATATTTAATTAATATCATACATATACCTTATATCTTTCCTAAAAAACATACATGAGAGGCTATGATGGAAAACGAATCACACCGGTTCACAAGGAGATAGTCCGTAGTACACACAAATGATGGTTTTGTTTCCCATTTGATGGAATACAATATGGATGTAGGTTATTAAATTAACATAATAAAATCATAATAAATGGTAGATAAAAATGTTATTATTTAATCATTTTAAAATAATATTTGAAGGAGGTGTATGACTAAATAAAAAACGCTTGGTTAAGAATGATCCATCTTCTTTAAACAACCTATTTTGGTTTACTCCAAAATCCTTCCTTGGATATTTTATAAAACAAACTACAGAATCTAGGATACGGAAAGGTAATTTATTAATTTGTTTTAGAATTTATTTTATAATCCATAATGATTTTTAATTATGAATAAAATGTGATGAAATGTTCACTTTTAGAAGTGGGTGGAGGGAAATTTTAGAATTTCATAAAATATTAAATTTATATAAATTAATATTCATTTAAAAAATGATCCAAACTCATATAATTATAATAAATAATTGGTATATGTATAAATAATATCGTAAAATTATATTTGTATAAGTTTATATTAGGGTTTTATCCATACCTATTTTTTTATCCCGTGATAACCCTTTTTGAAAATTATCGTTATAACAAATTTTTCACTCTTTATGGGATAAATTAATTAATAAAAAAGGATAACCTCATATTAAATGGACCACGGTTGATATTTTAAACCATATCTTAATAACATGTAAAAAATGTATTTTTATGAATTTGAAATCATTTGATAAAATAGTATTCATTATAAAATATCATTAATGTCATTTTCAGAACTATTCATTTAATTTAACATTAAAAAAAGCATGAAAATAATGAAATTAGAATATAATCCTTTTAAAAATAAATGAAATGTTATATTTATGTAAAAAAAATTGAAACAAAATACTTTATTTAAATTATATTACTTTTAATATTTTTAAAATAATTTAATTTATTATTATATTATTTGAATAAATATTAAGTTAGTGTTGAAACAAAAAATAAGGTTGTTAAAAAATTAATAAATATTATAAATAAATTACAATGATAAAAAAATAATTAATATTTAATATTAATATTTATTAAAAAAACATAATTTTACTTTATCCTGTTAAAAAAATGTAATAGTTTCTAAAAATAAGAATGTAACAATTTTTTATCTTTTAATACAATATTATGAAGGTTAAACTCAAAGAAATATGGAACCAAATCGAAATATATTTGACACTTGGATGTAAATTACTAATCTCCACTCATCAAATAGGAAAAAGGAATGTCTTAGTAGAAAATTTTTATTCTTTTCATATTATTTGTAACCACAATTACCCGATTTTCCCTTATTGTGGCGATAATTATATTCTATAGTTACTATTCATAATTACTAAAAAATGGGTCTTATTTACCAAATTTTTCCCTATTAATTACAAATATTGAATCCATTTTTAAATATTAATAAGTGAAAAAAAATATAATTTAAAATTACGCTTGTATGAGATGATGAAAAAGTATTTTCAAAAAATGCCTTTTAAGTAAAAAAATGTTTTGCTACTATATCTAAGTATAAAATTATTTATATAGACTATAGTTATATTATGTTTAATAAAAATGTAATAATTAAACTTTAAAAATAATAAATATATATTTTTATTTTTTAAAATACCTAAAAATAATATGCAATTTTCAATATAATCGGTATTTTCCACTATTCATTGAAAAATCAATAATTTCAAAAAAAAGATAAAAGTTTCATCATAATAAAATTTTGATGTGATTATTTAAAAAATAATATCCTCCACATCAAGTAGAATTTCTCAAATTTCCAGAAATTAATTATAATATTTTCTCATGAAAATAAGTAAACTCTATTTTTGAAGAAAATATTTTTTTAATTAATTAAATGACTTTACTAAAAAGTGGGTGATTATTTACTAATAATTTTCCAGTACAATAATATTAAGTATAACCTTTATATATTTTTTATAAATAATTTAATCTTTTTTATACCTACTAATTTAATAGATAGGTTATAATGACCATATTTAATTATAATATTTCATGTTTTATTTTTGGTTCGGTGTTGCATGTCATTGATGTTATAGAACATAGATTTTTTTTAAAAAAAAATATTAGGGTGTTTAATTTTTCCCTAATTTAATTTATTGTGTCTTAAAATTTTTAACTTATCCTTAGTAAATAGTTTTTGGGAATTTTAAAATTCATTTGTTGAAACCTCACATTGTAAGAAGGGTTAATAAAACATCCTCTTGAAAAGAAGAAAAATGTTATATGAAGGTAACCACATAACAAGGTTTCCAAATAGTAGAACATTAGTGGGTAGTGAAAATATGGACACGGAGAAAAATAATGGTGTAAAAATAATTATATAGTGATATAGATCATAGATCACAATAAAGTGAATGATAAAGATAAATTTAATGACCACAAGACCATAAATAGATGAGGTGTGAAAAAACACCATCAATTCATCAAAAATGAAGGTAATAGGATAATTATTTTATAGATTCTTTTCCAAGATTTAAGGAATTACATTACCATATAGATGAATAACATAAGGAAATATATTTACTTTATAAGTATAACTTCATCCTTTAATCAATTTCCACCAAAATTAAATATTTTTCTCTAAATTATGAGTATTAAAGAGGATTTTTTATCTATGGAGCACTAAAATAAACATTTAGTGTATAAAATAATCCAAAAAATGATAAACGGATCTTTCTATTTAATTTATAGATTTAGAAAACAAAACATTTTAGGAAAATATAATTATGAAGATAAATAAACCATCATTTTAAGAAATACAACATTAACCACCAAAGCATCAACAATAACACCAAAATTTCAACATAGATCATTCAATAAATAAGTAAATATAAAATTATCTAAAATATTATTAAATAATCTTTCAACCCTATGATTATAATTATTTTATCTCATATTCTTTTCAGTTAAATTTAACATTTATCTCCAAATAACATAATTAACTCTTAAAAAATATAATTTAAACATTATTCCTAAAATAAAATCTTATAATTATTTATTTACCTTAATTATATAAGGTTATAAAAAATTTGAAATTGTTTTGAAATAACATTATTGATCAAAACACTTTTAAATCCTATTTTATCTCTACGAAAAAACATATATTCCCACAATCAACTTAATATTTATTTGTTAAAATCATTTAAAAAATGAAAATTCATTCAAACCTATTAATCAAAATGGATAATTATAGGCATTGTATTTTTTTGGGCCTTCAGTTTTTGGTTTAATCCCCGTGACCCTATCGGATGTGACAGGTTATCCATTGAACAATTCTAATATAATTCTTATAACATCCCTAGAAATATTATGAACACCATTAAAATAACCTTAATCATCACTGATCATATAAAACATAGAGTTTGTCAATAACTTTAAACTTATGAAAAGATAATTCATCCTCAAATAAGACATCATCTTTTACCTAAGGGTTGTATATAACATAACTCAATAAAACAACTTTGAAAATGCCAGGAATCACATTAAAATCACATCACTTAAAACCGCAAAAGGTTTTTATATAAATTTTAACTTATGATCAAACATAAACTCATAAACCCGTTATGGAATCCAAAAGTCTTAATTTATACTCAAAATAAAATATCTTAATCTTTAAAGTTATCTAAACATTTCCTCTCACACTAATTGTAAGTACCCATCCTTAAACACTATTGTCTCTTGATTTTGAAGTCAAGAATTAATTTTCTTTTATTTTTGGATATTTATGGCTTATATTTTTATATAATTAGGCTACCGCCTATATATAAATAGATATTAAATCAAAAAGTGTAAACTTACTATTGGGATTAATTTTCCCCAAAAAATAAAACTTTTATGATAGAAGAAGTTTTAATTTTTAGAAAAATATTATCAATTTTCATTTCAACCTCATTATTACACTTACTCATATTTAAAACCATATAAAAACATTTTAAAAAAAATTTATGGGAAAAAAACAGACCATTAAGGGGTATATAACAGGAAATAAAGAAACATGTTAGTTCATGAATACTTATACAAGATTCTGCATTTTCAAAAATAATATTTTTAATCAAAATTAACAGTTTATTACCCAAGAAATAAAATTTTCTTCCAAAATAATTTGGTAAAACATTTCATTAAATATATTAAAGGAAAACCAAAAATCATAAAGGTTCCTTTTAAATTATGAAAATATTATGAAAACTTTTTGAAAATAAAATTATATATTTCAATCTTATGATATAGAATATACTTTCCTTTAAACATAAAATCATGAGTAATCACATGGGATCATAACATAAATAACATGGTATTAAAAGATCGTGGGAATGTATGAAATGTGTTAGCATAACAAAAAAATGAAATATTAATAAATAAAAGATAACTTCTAAGACAACATCACATAGTGGATAAAGTCTGAGATTGGATTAGTTTTACTCCTAAATCCTAAAAATGATGTCTCATGAGGAAAAATAATTACTCAATGAATTATAGCACTATTTGGGTGCACCCATTATAACAAGTTCATGACTATGATTCTTATAAAAATAAAATCATTCACAATTAATAAAAATAATAATTACCGATGGATAGATAATTGGTTTCATAATCTTACCCCATGTTATATTCAAAATATATTTCATAAAGAAGGAATTTGATAAACAGTCATAAGACATGTATTACCCCATAAAAGGAAGGATTGATATTCTTATAATATTTTTGAGATATATATATATATATATATATCTGTATATATAATTTAGAATCATTCTATAACATAAAATAGAGAGAGTAAGTGAGTTACAGATAGAATGGTAATAACTTAAAGAAAAGGCTATTTTAGACTAATCTATTGCACTAATAAGAAAAAAAATCTAGATATTAAAATATCCAATCCATTTTTTAAAAAATAACTATAAAAAGGGAAATATGTTTTATATTTAAATAAAATAAGTAAAAATGTTTCAAATAATGTTTTTCATTTTTTGAAAATCTATTTATGCAGTATAAATTAAAATAAAACATGAATTTTGTCTTTTTACTTTTGTAATGAAAGTAAAAACTTTTTTTATAAAATAAATAAAAAGTTTTATTCTAAAATAATTTTAAATTAATTAAAAAGAGACCTAAATTTTCCTTTATAATTAATTTATTACCAAATAAATGCATTAATAAATTTTTTTTATAATAAGGACATGAAATAGAAAATTTTGAAAAATGAATATATAAAATATTTAAAACATGGGTTTTAAAGTAATATTTCATATATGAAAAACCATAAAAGGTTAATTTTTATAAAAAAAATTCAAATAAAGATAAATATGTTAAAAAATGAACTTATCATGTATTTTTTTTAAAATTTATTGAAAAAATTAGAAAAAAAGAACATTTAAGAAAAAGAATTCGAATGGAAACATTAAAAGAGGATAGATTGTTTTAAATAAAGACCCTTACCTTAATTCTGGATTGTCATGTACGCTCCTTATCTTCCTCTGAATGGCCCGAAGGCCTTATTTTTTTATTTTTATTATGGATAATCCCCATTTTAAAGGTTGAAGGGGAACCCATACATGACACGTATTCCCCAAGGCACAAGGCCCGACAAACCCGCAATACATGACCCGAAGGCCCAGAGGCATACCATTCCCAATACATGACCCATAGGCCCAGCACACTTGAACTGCCCCTCCCCAGCTTTCTACGTCATTGATCACCAAGCTCCCCACCTTACATTGCTGATCGGCTAGCATTGCCCCGTACAAATCTGCACGGTGCCTGGTCCCGATGGCGGCTACCATACCATTTCATTCTTCCAATCTGGTTAGCTCTGCATCTGGTGGATGCTACTCATGTTTCTCTGATCCTCTTCTGGGACCTATTCTGTGTGAACTGGGTTACTCCATGGTCTACGTGACCCGAAGGCCCTGGAGACCCGAAGGCCCAAACCAGTGGCCTGAAGGCCCAAATTGGGTGAATAGTTCTGGCTGCTACAATACTGAATAGTAACTACTATAGTGACTGCTACAGTACTGCTACAGTGACTCTACAATACTTCTATAGTACTCCGGAAATTTTTCTCCACCCGGTTTTGAACTCGGGTCTCTTGGATGCCAAGCAGGAGCCCTTACCACTCCGGATATTCATCTCATAAGTACAAAATGACTTCTCTAGGTTGATGATGCTAAAAAATGTACTAATTTCATCATATCCAGAATAATTATCATTAAATAATAATATTTTTTATAAATATATTAAACTTTTATAACAAACCCCGAAACATGATTATGAAAAATGAACTATGTTATAATCATGGAGATGGTAGATCATACGTACGCATGAGTAATGTTTCAATTTTTCCACGATCATGATGGAAATAAGGGAAGTTTCATTTTTTATTTCCATAATTATTATTATATCATAAATATAATATTATTCCTTGGAATAAACTTTTATATACCATCAATTTGATGTGGTAATGAATAAAATTACAAATCTTCCCTAATGTAGTAATCCATACGTACTTAATAACAACGTTATCATATTTCAATGATGGAAAGGTAAGAAAATATGTGATAAATTATCTTTACATAATCATAAATATGTAAATACTATCATATATCTACATTAAATCCATCATCATCAATATCTGTGATAACTAATGGTGGAAATTGAATTATATTAGTTTGTGAGTCGGTAGTCCTCTATACACATGAATGGTGATTTTATTTCCCTTTTGATGGAAGAGGATGTGGATGCAGGTTTTTAAAATTAACATAATAAAATAAATTTAAATTATATTTAATAATTTAACTATATCATCATGGTTTAATATGATTTTAAGTATTTAAAAGAGAAAATTGAATAATAACACTCAGTTAATAACAATACCTCTTCTTCGGATAACAACTTTAGGTTAACACCAAAATATTTTTTAGGAAGTTATTCTAAACAAGAAAACCATATAGGATGTTTTATGGTAATAAATGACACTATTTTTTTAGATATTTTATAGACAAAATTTATTTTTATGTGTGAAAAAAAGTGGTGAGGAGGGTTCCCTTTTATAAGTGAGGGGTGGGGCACTTTTGGAATTTCATAAAATATTAAATTTATATAAATTATTTATCATTAAAAATGTATCCAAATAAAAAAATTTAAATATATTATGAGTATGGATCAAAATAATATAATCAAATAAATTTTTTACAAGTTTAGATTATGATTTTACCCTTATCTCTTGGGTTTACCCAGTGTTAACCCTTTTTGACAACTACCATGATTACAATGTTTTTACAATTTTTGGGTCAATATAGTTACAATAAAAGGAAAATTGGACAATAAATTTACCATGGTTGATAATTTAAACCATATATAAATTACATGGAATAAGACTTGATTTTTTTGAGTTTTAAATTATTTAATAAAGTATTATTTTTTTAAAAGTATTGTTAATATCATTTTTAGAACTATTCATTTAATTTGACTTTGAAAATCATATAAAAGTAATAGATTTAAAATATAATCATTTAACACGTACCTAAAATTTTATATTTATCTAAAAAAATATGGAAAAAATAATTCATTTAGTTATTTATTACTTTTAATATTTTTAAAACCATTTATTTTTTTCAATTAAATAAATAAATATTGTGTGAATGTTGCATTATAATTTAAGGTAATTATTTCATTACTAAAAATAAGAAATAAATTACCATGATTAAAAAAATTAATATTTAAAATTAATATTTATTATTGAACATATGTTTTTCCCTGCCACAAAATATTATAGTTATTAAAAGTAATAAAGTGAAAAAAAATCATTATATTTTATATAAATGTTAGAAAACAAGAAATTAGTGAAATATAGAACAAAGTGGAAATATATTATATTATTTGATGGAAATATATGAACATAACTCATACAATAGGGTAAGGGAAATTTTTAGGGTAAATTTTTAGTTATTATTGTATTATTTTCAACCTTAATTACTCTATTTACTCTTATCGTGGTGCTAATTATTTACTATAGTTACTATTCATAATGACTAAAAATAAAAGGATCCCATAATAAAAAAATTTATATCCTTAATCCAAATTTAGAATCCATTTTTCAAGATTAAATTTTTAAATGTAAAAGAAGTTCAACAAAATTAGACCCACCAGACGCGATAAAAATTGGGTTTTCAAAAAATTGTATGTTAAGTATAACATGTAATTTTACTATATCTATGTATAAAATTAATTCTAAAGACCTTAATTATATTATTTTTAATAAAAAATTAAATTTTAAAAATTATCCAAAATATAATTTAAACTTGTGAAAAAATGAAATGAATGTAAAGTTTTCAATTAAAATTATTATTTTTTACAATTTATTAAAAAATAAAAATTTTCCGAAATACCTCAATATTTTATCATGAGATAATTTTAATATTTTTAATTAAAAAATAATATCCACATTATTAAATAAAAATTTCAAATTTCCCATATATTAATTATAATATTTTTTCATTAAAATAAATAAAAGACATTATTGAATAAAAAGTATTTTCGAAGAGTAAAATGATGTTACTAAAAATTATGTGATTGTTTAATAAGTATTTATCAATACATTTATAGGGAGTAAGAAATTTATATAAATTTCATATATTATATAATCTTATTCACATCCATATATTTAACGTCTAGGTTATAAAGGTTATATTCAAATAATAATATTTAGTTCTTCTTTTAGGCTCAATGTTGCGTATCATATATGTTATCAACGTATTTTAAAAAAACTTATATTCACTTTACATTAATCATATAATATTCCCCAATAATATATGGAGCTTATTATGAAATAACTTGTATCATTTAGTCACCAAATCACTTTTCTATCCCACGGTTTTCTATATGTTAAAACATCGATTCCCAAATCGTAATAGTCCATAATTACCTCAACATCAATTATTTTGCTAAACCATAAGTTTTTAAATTAAATTCATCATAAAGTACAATAATTTTCATTTTATTACCCTTAAATGCAACATAGTCACATTAAATATCATTAAAATGCTCAGTTAAGGTCAGAATAGCTTCAATAAATACTAATACATCAAAATTTCCAAAAACCAATATATATGTACTTCATTCATTCATCTTGATTCATAAACATCTGAAAAATATTTTTTTACTTATTCCAATATATTTCCTTTATATAATTATAAATATTAATCATATATCATATTCCTAAAATCTAAGTATAGTAAAATTTTCTTTTAATAGTAACTACAAAAATTATTCATACCTCTTATATGTTACTCCTAGATTCTTCATCCCCATCAATATATATAATAATATCACTAATACCATATTCACATGATATTTACTACCTTTCCCATATACTTTCACCCTATGAACTTTTAAATATGTTATTTATTACTTGATGACTTATTTCTCTACATGTAAAATATCTTCTAGTCCTATTAATACATTTCCCTAAGTGTCTACTCTAATTTTATTGAAATATAAGATGTTGAATATTTTTCATTTCATTTTCCTTGTCACCTAAAATTTGATGAAAATTCGTATTTATATTATTTGTTCTATTAGTAAACTCACCCAAGTTGATATTATTAATCATATAATGAGATAACTAATTATTCATAATAACAAAAATTCTCATTCCATCTCACGTTTCATTTGGTTTCTCATGAGGATAATCATTCCATTATCTACCAAATTTAGTTTTAACAAGGTTCATTCTAGTTCCGTCTATTGATTGAAACAAAAAATCATAGTTTGAGAAACAATAATCATAGTGTAAAACCACATCATCATGAAAATAGCTTATACGAGGTATAAATATTGATACCTTATTTTCAATCCAAGACACCATTAGTTCAACCTAGGTAATATTTGGTTTTCATTTATTCAAATAAATATTATTAGTTCAAAATGATAATGTTAATAAACCCAAGAATATACAATGGGACTTTTAAATGAGGTTTTTAGTAAGGGTACACTCACCGTGTACCAGAATGTTGGTCATGATATATTCGACCAACTTTTTGGGGATATTACCTATAGATTAATCTATTATAATACCATGTAAAATTTTAATATATATACATGGATTTAATTATAGGAAAATCACAAAATAACTACCTTAAAAACCTTTAGGATGTTATCTTAAACATATTCTTATCCTAAATGTTTTTCATAGGGTTATGTTCACTGATATATTTTTTCTTAAATCTAGTTCAAAATGTTTCTACTAAACTTTATTTGATAACAAATATATAAAACCAAACTTAATTAACACAAACATGGTGTCTTCTTTATTACTTTATCACTACATAAAACCAATATCATCTTAAAGGACTAAATAGTTTAGTAGTCTTTAATAACTATATGCATACCTGATTCTAATTTTTTACATTGTGAAAAAAATAAAACAATGTAATTGTAATTGTTCTACATCCTCAAACTCATTCAATAGATCTTATTTCATATACTAGAGAAAGGAAATATAATAAGGGTGAGCTCAAATAATCAATAATGGTTATATATAGCCAGAAATTCATGACTAAATAATCTATAATCAATATGGATAGGTATATAATCAAAAATACATACCATTTAATTAATAACTTGAGAATGAAATGAATTTTTCGATAATATCAGTGAAGTAGTCTCATGTATAATAATAACCAAATTATAAATGAAGAAAAAGATTTATATTGGAAGTGATGACCTATAACATTATTACATCTTGATCTTCATGTCTTTGTGTCAAGACATTTTAATCATGGATAGGTATAATTAAAAAACCCATTTAATAATATTATCTAACTATTTTGTCTCATTAGACATATTGATGCATCAAGGGGCCATCAAAAAATAGGCTCCACTCGAAACTTCATGTCCAATTCATTCCTCATGAATTGAAATAGAAATTTAATTTAAAAAAAATATTCCTTATTCACGAATAACTATACCGAATAATGAATATGAAATATCAGGATTTCACTAATCAATAAAAAAGTAAAATTCCATATTTAAAAATGGTATATGTTTTAGGCCATAAGAATGCCCATGATACAATGAAAGTGTACATTTAAGAAAATTTCAATATTTAATCAAATATGATCAAAATAAATTGAATTATTTAAGATAAAGTTGATGATAAAAAAATAATAAGAAAAGGATTATGGAAATAATTTTGTTTATAAATACAGGTTTTAAAATAAATTAATTTATGTTGGTTAATATAAGAAAATAAAATAAAAATTTTATCAGAAGTTTTCATTATAGGGTCTTATTTTTAGAACCATTTAAAATTTTTAGGAGAATAAAAAATATTATTAAATAATCATGGAATCAGAAATTTATGTTAACATCATAGATGTTAAAAAGAAACATTCCTTTTGAAATTTTTAAAAGATATTTTAAGATGAACCATTAATGAAATATTATGGTTACAATAAAACATTTTAAAAATTAATTTTTAAATTAAAATATCCTTAATAAATCATTTTATTAAACAAAAATTACTTTTGTAAAATAATTATTGAATAATAGGTATAGGGAATAAATATAAACTCGATCAAAATATAAATAAGATCTTCATTTATTTTAAACAATTCATTATTTTATTAAAGTTACAAAGAGAGGAACATTTTTATGAAATCTTGGAAAATAATTAAATTTCAAAAGTATATTAAAGTAGATAAATTTTATAAAGTATATATTATAGTATTCCTTCAATAAAACATATAATAAATCCTAAAAAATGATATTATAAAAATATTCTTAACTATTTGGTAATATTTAAATTGTAACACCTTGAACAATTAAACATGAATGTAGGATCGAAATAATGATGTAGATGCTCAATATACAAGAGGGGGGTGAATTGTACCCTTTAAAAGTTTTCTAAAACAAGGAAAGATCCAAGTTTAACAAAGTTAAACTAAGAAAATTTACAACACCTCTAACCAATTAAAATATTGGTAAAAAGTATGAAGTTACAAACTTCTAGTTCTATACACTTTCTTAAATATGGAAAGTGGTTCCAAAAAACTAGTTCCGGAAATATGGATCTGAAAAATGAAACTTAACAAAATTTTACAAAAAGAGATTCTACCTTAAATCATATAGAATCTAACAGAATCAGAGTATAATTATAAGGAAATATAAGAAGGTTATACTTTCCTTACAATACAAAAATGCAACGGAAAAACTTGTAACTAAAACAAGTAACAAGATATAAATATTTTAACCCAAAGAGAAGGGTATCCAACAACCTTGGATAAAGTTCCCTTGATTTATACTTTCAAGAAAGTTTGTCTTACCCACACCCGGATAAGCCCTCGATAGGAAGATCGGAGTCTCTGTCTTGCTATCCTCGCAAGCCCTCAACTTTAAGGTAGTTGGAACCTCTGCCTTCCTCAGCAAGGAAGCCCTCGAACTTCAAGGTAGTCAGCACATCTGTCTTCCTATCCCCGGAATCCCTAAAATGTAATCACCAACATTCGGAGTCGCACGAAGCAATCTGAACTAGCAGTTCAGTACGCACAAGGCATTAAAAGATTCTCTCTCTAGAAATCACCTTAACAGTGTGTGGTCTCTAGAGTGATCAACTTCTTGTTGAGCTCATTCAAATGAGCTCCTATTTATAGGCTCGGTTGGAACGGTCGGCTCCCTCCTCTGACGGTCATATTTTCCTTAAATTTCAGAGGGACCTGTACACGTGTCACTAAACCAATGGTTAGTTAAAAACAGAAAGGATGACATCATTTTATAACAAAACATGTGTTACTGAAAGAATGACATTGTTTTATAACAAAACATGTGTAACTGAAAGCACGACGTCGTTTTATAACAAAATTAACAAATCGGAGTGTAAGTAAAAAGTTCAGAGTCTAACCAAAAATTATATTCAGAGTCTATATTAAAAGGATATTTGGATTCTTTTTATCAAAAGAATTTGGAGTCAAACTTCATAAAAGTTCATATCCATAATTTGTAATCAGAATTCATAACCAGAATTCGTAATGAGAATTCATCCCAGAATTCGTAATGAGAATTCATCACAAAATTTGTAATGAGAATTCGTCATCAGAATTCGTAATGAGAATTCATCATTAGAATTCGTAATGATAATTCATCACAGAATTCGTAATGAGAATTTGTCATCAAAATTCATAATGAGAACTCGTCATCAGAATTCGTAATGAGAATTCGTCATCAGAATTCGTAATGAGAATTCGTCACAGAATTCATAATGAGAATTCATCACAGAATTCTTAATGAGAATTCATCACAGAATTCATAATGAGAATTCATCATAGAATTCGTAATGATAATTCCTCACAGAATTCATAATGAGAATTCATCACAGAATTCTTAATGAGAATTCATCACAGAATTCATAATGAGAATTTTTCATCATAATTCATAATGAGAATTCGTCATAGAATTTGTAATGAGAATTCATTACAGAATTCGAAATGAGAATTCGGATCCTGAAACAGAATTCTTCATATCTAAGTATTATACGATTCCGAGAATATAGATATGAATTTGATTTTTATACTTGATAAAAATATTGATATGAATAATGAAAACAAGATAGAGGTAAATTTCCTAAAGGAAATTTTCCTTAGAGAAGTAAAACAAGGGTAAAAACAAATTTTCTTAAAGATAAGGTGTTTGTGATTTTCAAAACAAGAGGGAATGGAAAAGTCATAAGGAAAGCCTTATTGACTCAAAAAACTCCCCCTTTTTGGAAAGCACAAACATCCTTATGAAAAAAATATAAGGACTTAGAATAAATTTCTAGACTTTGAAATTAAAGCTTATCTCCCATTGTTTATGGATGATAGTGAATACAACTAACTCCCCCTTAGGTTTTGGAACTCTAAGGATTGTATTCTGGATTTATGGAATAGGATTTTCATTATCATAAGAATGAAAAACTTCATAATAAGAAACTCCCCCTTAGATAAGCTCCCCCTTACTTTAGGTATAGTTCTTCTTTACTTAGAAATTTTTCTTCTCCCTTTTAGATTCTTCCTTCTTCCCCTTTTGAGTAATTCTTTTTCCTTCTCCCTTTTTGTGATTTTCAAAAAAAAAATTGAGGGAATGGAAAAGATAATAAAGTACCTAAAATATTAGTACATGAAACCAACCAAAAGACAAATAACCAAAATTTCATTACTATTGGAAAGAACTAGTACAAGGAAAACAGTACAACAAAAGATCAGAGTGGTATATTTTGTTTCTTTTTCCTTGGGCATAAGCATTTTGACAATTGTCTTCAGCTTCTTCATTTCTTTGTGGCCCTCCTTCACTTGATTCTCTAAAGCAATGAGTCTTGCATCTTGAGCCTCCATTGCCACTGTCTAATCTTTAAGTGTTTCATCTTACTTTACAACCTTTTCTTCTAACTGAATCTGAAGATCTTTTTCCTCCCTATAGTGCTATACAAGCGAACTTATCTTCCCATTCAGATCTTTAACATCCTGAATCTGAACATCCTTCTCAATAGTTAACTTCTTCTCAAAATAATTTGTAAGATCCTTGATTTTAGAGTCTTCGGTATCAAAAGAATCTTTAACATCTACTTGGAATTGATCAAAGTCTCCCATGTCTTGAACAACTTTCTTAGACCACTTAGTTATCTTCTTGCAAGAAAATATATGAGCATGATAATTGATAAGAATGTTTTTATGATCAGCCTCACTCTTAGCACACCTATCCATCACCATGGATACAGAGTCCGATTTTTGATTTATGCTATACTGAAGCATCTGGCTTCTAGATTCTATTTCTTGAAAAATCAGAATGATGTCCACCAGCTTCTTTAGGGACTATTCAACAAAGTCATGTCCAAAGACAGATGACTCCGAATCTGAAATTCTGGTTGGAGATGGTTCTTCCTCTGACTGTATCATCTTCCTTTTGGATGATCCTCCAGCTTCTTTCCTTATTATAATATCTTTTCTAGGAGTGTCAACAACAACTTGTTTTCCCTTATCAACTTTTGGAATAGTCTGTTCATCAGGAGATTCTTGCTCACTCTCTGAAAGTTGAACAATCTCATCTTCATCAACTTTCTCCTTCTCTGCTTTAGCTTCAACATCCTTAGGCTGTATAAAGTCATGATTGTGACTTCCTTCCTCAGAAGGTTTTTTCACTTCCTCCCCACCTTTCTCATCAACTATAGGTGTAGAAATTTTTGAGGATCCGTCTTGAGAAGTCCGGAGTGAAAATTTCTCAGAAGCACTATCCTTCTCATGATAGTCTTCAACTTGTTTTATTACACCACCAGAGCCACCATTGCTCTATGATTGCTAGATTTATTCCACAACTTGATGAAATCTCAGCATCAATTCCTTCTTAGCTTTCTTCTTTTTATAATTTTCCAAAGTCTTCTCACTTGGAGTTTCAGGCAATCCTTCAACCAAAAAAGATTTCAGAATGGGTAAATTTCCGGATTCTACTTCATTGGCTTTCAGAAGATATTGAACAATATCTGCCTCTGACATCTTTTTCTTCAACTTCTTCTCCTTGGCTTGCTTTTCCAATTCATCAGTCGCTTTCTTCTTCAAGGCCTTAGCCTCAGCAGGATCCAATCTGAATTGAGGATCCCCTTCTTTTCTCTTTTATTTATCTTTCCTCCACTTGGAAACCACCTCATCTGGATAAGCCTTTTTTTCTTGGGTTTAGGAGGTGCAGATTGAGTTTCCTTAGACTTAGGGGTTTTCTCAGCAACTTACACTTCCTTCAATTTCTTTTTCTTTCCATCTTTCTTTGATGGTTCCGGAGTTTTTTGATCTTTCTAAACTGCCTCAGCCTCTTCCTCTAGTAAAGATTAGAATTCTCCGGATTCAACAGAAAAACCCATTTTCATCCTCTTCAACGTATCATCACTAACTAGCATTACCTTTCAATTTCTTGGCTTGGAAGTGCAAGTAATTTTAAACGAATCAAGACACCTGATAATAAGCTTAGAAATCAAGGTCGGATACATTATAATTTGAGATTTTAGATTCCCTTCTTTAATATTCTTAACTATAATCAAAACATACCTCATCAAATTTAACTTCCTTAGATTTACCAAAAAAACTAAGATGTATATATCACTCTTCTTGAGATTATCCTTATCACCCCTTCTCGGTATGAAAAATCCTTGTACCCACAGCTATAGAATCCAATTATTCGGAGAGAGATGAGCAATCTTAGCGGTCTTAACATCTTTAAGTCCAAGGCATTCCTTGTCCTTCACTTTATTGAAACTTTCTTGCTCATCCGGCAGCTTATGTGAGAAAAATTCAGCTTCACCTTCATATGATAGGCCCACCAAGCTTGCAGCCTTGGTGTAAGATAATTTGTAAGTCTTCCTATAGGACTTGAAAGAAAACATCTCTCCTCCATCTTCCTCAAGGAAGGAAACAAACTCGTAAAAGTCTACAAGAAAATCTGTAAAAACTGGATCCTGATTCGCTGGCTTTGATAAGCATACATCCTCCCAGACATTGATCTTGATGTTCTTAGATATAAGAGAATAATACATGTAGAAATTCGGATGCACCAGCCTTTCCCTGTAAACTAACCACTTATAAATGGGCTTCCCAGTTGACATATCTTGATAAGTGGCTTCTACAGACAACTGGAACTGAACTCTTCTGAAGAAATTGGAACGGACTTGGGAAAGATCAGATCATCCTTAAGTAAGGAGGACAGAGCTTTGAGATGCAAAATATTGATATCCGATGTGGGACAACCCTCGGGGGGTCCCCTTTATATAGGCATTGCGACGATGGTCCAACTTCCATGGTAGATTGAACAATTGAGATTCATTGAGATTTGTTCTGACGGTTGAGAAACAAGCTGCAAGGAAAACTTGACTCCGATATTTTGAGGTTTTAAGAAAAACAATTGGATTTAAGAAAACTATAATCCGAGAAATTTTAAAACACATAAGAAAATACCAGAAAGTAAAATATGATTACAAAAACTTAAGTAATGAAATCATACCTTTCAGATTAGCTAGGAAGATTGTTCGTAATAGTTGATTTTCTTTCTGATGAAAATTTGACTACGGAAATCTTACTACGAAAAATATGAGTACGAAAATCAAGAGTATGAAAATTTTCATTACAAAAATTCTCAGTACGAAAATTTCATTACGATAATTTTCAGTACGAAAATTTCATTACAAAAATTCTCAATACGAAAATTTCATTACAAAAGTTCCAGTACGAAAATTTCATTACGAAAGTTCCAGTATGAAAATTTCATTACGAAAGTTCTAGTATGAAAATTTCATTACGAAAGTTCCTATACGAAAATTTCATTACGAAATTTCCAGTATGAAAATTTTATTATGAAAGTTCCAGTATGAAAATTTTATTATGAAAGTTTTGAAAATATCATTATAAAAAATTTTGAAAAGCTCATTACGAAAAATTTTCAAAAGCTCATTACGAAAATTTTCAAAATATCATTATGAAAAATTTTCAAAATCTAACAAAAAAAATGTACTCCTACTATAAAAAGGAGTTTATTACTATAAGGAGATTGTTTCAACAAGAATTTAATGAAGGATAATTACCTTACAGTTATCATTCCTAACTTCTGTTTAGTGTATTCAAATATATCGGAAGGTAAATATTTTGTGAAAATATCAGCAAGTTGATCTTGCGTTCCGATATAATGAAGAATGATATCTCCTTTTTGTGTGTGATCCCTAAGAAAGTGATGCCTAATATCTATGTGCTTTGCACGGGAGTGATGTACAGGGTTTTTACTAAGGGAAATGCCACTTGTGTTATCACACAAAATTTGAGTCTTAGTAAAACTCAAGGCATAGTCTATGAGTGTGTGTTGCATCCACAACACTTGAGCACAACAACTTCCAACTGCTACATATTCAGCTTCAACAGTGGATTGTGCTACTGAGTGTTGCTTCTTTCATGACCAAGAAACTAACAAATCTCCTAAAAAATTAAAAGTTCCGGATGTACTTTTTATATCCATTCTACACCCACCAAAGTTATCATCTTAAAAACTCTTTAAGATAAAATAATTTCCAGAAGTATAAAATAATCCTAAATCTATGGTTCCCTTTAAGTAGTGAAAAATTATTTTCACTGCCTTTAAATGAGATTACTTAGGATTGGATTGATATCTGGCACATAAGCATACTGAAAACATTAAGTCTGGATGACTAGTTGTCAAGTATAGTAGGCTTGCTATCATACCTCTAAAAGATGTTTGATCCACTAGTTTCTCGGCTTCATCAATATCAAGTGTGTTTGAGGTACCCATGGGAATACTAATACTTTTAGTTTTGTCATATCCATACTTTTTAAGAAGATCTTTAATATACTTATGTTGAGATATATAGGTTCCTTCTGGTTTTTGAGAAATTTGGAAACCAAGGAAAAATGTTAACTCACCCATCATACTCATTTCAAAATCATATTTCATTATATTTGCAAAGGAATCAGTTAATGATTGCTGAGTTGAACCAAATATGATGTCATCAACATATATTTGAACAATCAAAACATTTTTATTGTCTTTCTTTATAAAAAGGGTTGGATCTGCATTTCACTTAACATAGTTATTTTGAAGCAAAAATCATGTTAGTCTATCATACCAGGCTCGAGGGTATTGTTTAAGTCCATACAAAGCTTTGGTAAGTCTAAAAACATTATCAGGATGTTTTATGTCTTCAAATCCAGGAGGTTGTTCTAAAAAAAATTCCTCTTGGACATAACCGTTAAGAAAAGCACATTTCACATCCATTTGAAAAAGTTTAAAATTGAAGAATGCTGCAAAGGAAAGTGAGATACGAATAGATTCAAGTCTATCTACTGAAGCATAGGTTTCTTCATAGTCTATTCCTTATTACTGATTATATCCTTTAGCAACTAGTATAGATTTATTTCTAACAATGACTCCATTTTCATCACACTTATTTCTGAAGACCCACTTTACTCCAATAAAAGAAGTTTCCTTAGGTATTTCAACCAAGGTCCAGAATTTATTCCTTTCGAATTCATTTAGTTTATCTTGCATGGCTTTGATCCAATCAGTATCACCTAAAGCTTCATCAGTGCTTTTTGGTTCTAATTGGGAAATAAATGCTAGATGTTCTAATTCATTCCTCAAGGAACTTCTAGTCCTTACAGGTTGATTTACATCACCAATGATACTATCACTGGGATGATTCTTAAGAAACACTTGACTTGGGTTCTGTAAAACATGTTCATCAATATAGGGTAGAAAGTATTCTGGGGTAAATGTTTCAGAAATATTTTCTTGAAAATTTTCCTTATCATAGGGATATTCTAACAAAGGTTGATAATCAGTTTTTGAAAACACGTCTGAGGATTTAGGTTGGGATGATTTAAAAACAAAAGGATCAGTTTCATCAAATTTTGCATGCACTGTTTCTTCAACAGTACAAGTGTTTTTGTTGAAAACTCTATAAGCCTTAGAAGTTGTGGAGTAGCCTAAGAAAATTCCTTCATCAGATTTTGGTGCGAATTTGTGTAAGTTATCTTTAGTATTCAAGATGAATACCTTCCAACCAAAAACCTTGAAGTAGTAAAGTCTAGGTTTTCTACCACTCCATAACTCATAAGGAGTTTTATTAAGAAAAGGTCTAATTAAAACTCAATTTATAGTATAACAAGCAGTACTTACAGCTTCATCCCAAAAAATTTTGGCTACAGAATACTCACTCAACATGGTTCTAGTTATTTCTTGAATAATTCTATTTCTTCTTTCAATAAATCCATTTTGTTGAGGTGTTCTGGGTGCTGAGAAGTTGTGAGTAATACCTTTTCTACTAAAAAAAGTTTCAAAATCATAATTTTGAAATTCTCCTCCATGATCACTATGAATAGTTTTCAATGGAAGTTTTTTATCATTTTTAACTTGGGATCTAAAACTTTTGAAATAAGAAAAATCTTTAGACTTCTTTGCTAGAAAATAGACCCATGTAAATCTAGTGTAATCATCAACTAGAACAAACACATAGTATTTTCCACCAATGCTTCTAGTTTTTGTTGGGCCACAAAGATCCATGTGCACCAACTATAACACATTAGTTGTTGAGACTTCACCGATTGATTTAAAACTAGATTTATGTTTCTTTCCATATTGACAAGGATCACAAACTTTAGAAGAATCAAATCTAAGCTCCGGTAGATCCTTAACTTGTTTCTTCTTAGAGATTTTACATAAGTTTCTAAGGTTATAGTGACCTAGTCTTCTATGCCATAACCAATAATGATCTTCCATTGCACTTAGAAAAGGTATGTCTTGGCTCCTAAGTTATTCTAAGTTTAGTGTGTAAACATTCTCTTGCCTATTGGCAGAGAGAATAAAATCTTCCTTGGAATTGTGTACTAAGCATTTATCATTCCTAAAATTCACAAGGTATCCTTCATCACATAATTGACTTATGCTAATGAGGTTGTTCTTAAGACCCTTAAAAAATAAAACATTTGAAATCAAAGTTTTACCAAGAAGAACGATATTACCTATACCAAAAATTTCTCCCTGATCATTGTCTCTGAAAGTTAATTTTCCTCCTTTAGTCTTGATAATATTTTGAAAATAGTTTTTGTTACCAGTCATATGTTGGGAACATCCACTATCCATGTACCATGTATTGTTTTTGGTACTTCCTTTATCTTCTTGAAAATAATAAAAGAATTAGACTTTCGGAATCCAAACTTGTTTGCATCCGAGATTTTCAAATAACAAAATTGTGGTCACCCACATCTTCTTAGAAAAATAAGCCTTATGAAAACCTAATGATTGGGTTTTATTTAAAGAAAAATTCTTTGCCCAGTGACAACCACATTGAAACTTGGTACAAAATGGGTCACTTTGAGGAACAAAGTAGTTGTTACTAAAAATTAGTTTTGCATGGGTATAACCAAATACGAATTTGTTTCTTAAAGTTCGTATTTGTGAATACATCTTATCAAAATTTTCTTTACCTAAGGTAAAGTTCAACAAACACTTCTTTAAGGAAAAAATTTCAGACTTGAGTTTTATAACCAAGTTTTTATCTTCAAAATCATTAGATTTGGAACTAGATCTAGGCTCGAAAACACTTTTCTTAGAAATTACTTTTTCTAGATCTTTAGAAATTTTATTCTTCTCAGAATTTACTTCCTCAAGAATTTTTGAAATACTTATAAAATCAGCATTTTTTTATCAAGATCTTTATAAAGGTCTAATATTTCCTTAGTAAGAATATTATTTCTAGAATTTTCCTTATCAATTTTTTTATTGAGTTTTGAATTCTCAATCTCAAGAAGTTCAGCAAACCTAGAAACTTCTTCATAGGTAGGTAAAGTATTTTCTTCATCAAAATAGGATTCTTCATCCAAAGAGTTATAATATTTACTATCATTAGAAATTAAAGAAACATTGGTCAATGATTCTGCATTGTGTACCTTATCCATAAAGTAATGATTGTCAATAGGTAATCTGGATATAAGACCAAGATTCTTTTGTCCAGAAGATTCATAATCCGAAGATTCATCTGAAGATTCACCACCAATGGCACTCCAAGTACCATTATCTTTCATAACTTTCTTATATTTAGCTTTATAATACTTCTTCCTATTCCTTTCAGAATGCCTCTCTTTTCTTTCTTTCTTTTTTGAGCATAGGCCAATCAGGTCTTATGTGTCTAGCTCTCTTGAATTCATAGCATGTGACTTCTGAATCTTTCTTATCTTTCCTTTCCTTCTTATTATACTTGGATTGGAAATTTATTTGTCCAGCTATCTTGTTCATCCTTTGAGAAAGATTTGATAACTCATTCTCTGAGACTTCACTCTCACTAGATTCTGATTGGATAACAACCTTTTTAGATTTGGATCTAGTTACTATATCAAGAGTCTTAGCTTTCATGTGATTTGATGTTGTAGTAAAAGCCATAGTACCATTCCCATTCTTCTTTTTTATGTTGTCAGCATCTCTCTTCATCCTTGTTTCATGTTGGAGAAGAGTTCTAAACAGCTCATCTAAGGAAATTTGAGTAACCTTCATATTCTCATCATTAGCAGTTCTCTTTGATTCCCATTCATTGGGAATAATATCAATGATCTTGTCAACAATAGATTCATCATCCAGACCTTTATCTCCCATAGATTGTAAGATATTCATGATAGTCATAAATCTTTGTTGCACCTTACAAATGGGTTCTCTATAAGGAAAGTTAAAACCATGATACTCAGCTCTAAGCATGGCTCTTCTGGTCTCAATCACTTTAGATGTACCGAAATGTGTAACTTCGAGTTTCTTCCATATACAGTTAGCTGCTTCACAAGAAGAAATTTGGATATACATACTCCTAGTCATTGAACATAGTAAAGTGTTGTGTACCTTATAGTTTAATTGATAATCATGATTCTCTTGGTTTGTGAAAGTACTAACTTCCTAATCAGAAATTTGATAACCTCGAGTAAGAATAACAAACTTTTCTACTCCAGTATTGATAATTAATGTCTTCATTCGATCTCTCTAATACTCATAATCATTACCATCAAACATTTGTGGTCTTTTAGGATTTAGGTTGTCGATGGAACCAACATTGATTCCTGCCATCTTAAAAAACTTTCTACACGAAAACTTGTTAACAACAAAAGTTCATATTCAAGGAGAATATTCCTAAGCAAGGAAAATATAGAACAATGAAAAACTGAGCAAGAATAACTTATATGTGAATATTAGTATTTCAGAGACCTGCTCTGATACCAATTGTAGGATCGAAATAATGATGTATATGCTCAATATACAAGAGGGGGTGAATTGTACACTTTAAAAGTTTCCTTAAACAAGGAAATATCCAAGTTTAAAAAATTTAAACTAAGAAAATTCACAACACCTCTAACCAATTAAAATATTGGTACAAATTATAAAGTTACAAACTTATAGTTCTATACACTTGCTTAAATCTGGAAATTGATTCTGAAAAACTGGTTCCGGAAATATAGATCCGGAAAATGAAACTTAACCAAAGTTTACAAAAAGAGATTCTACCTTAAAGCATATAAAATCTAACTGAATCAAAGTACAAGTGTAAGGAAATATAAGAAGGTTATACTTTCCTTACAATACAAAAATGCAGCAGAAAAACTTTTAACTAAAACAAGTAACAAGATATAAATATTTTAACCCAAAGAGAAGGGTATCCAACAACCTTGGATAAAGGTCCCTTGATTTATACTTTCAAGAAAGTCTGTCTTACCCACACCCGGGTAAGCCCTCGATACGATGATCGGAGTCTCTATCTTTGTATCCCTACAGGCCCTCAACTTCATGGTAGTTGGAACCTCTGTCTTCCTCGGCAAGGAAGCCCTAGAACTTCAAGGTAGTCAGCACCTCTGTCTTCCTATCCCCAGAGGCCCTAAAATTTAATCACCAACATTCAGAGTCACACAAAGTAATCTAAACGAGAAGTTCAGTACGCACAAGGCATGAAAAGGTTATCTCTCTAGAAATCACCTTAACAGCATGTGGTCTCTAGAGTGATCAAATTCTTGTTAAGATCTTTCAAATGAGCTCTTATTTATAGGCTCGGTTGGAATGGTCGGTTCCCTCCTCCAACGGTCATATTTTCCTTAAATTTTGGAGGGACCTGTACACGTGTCACTAAACCAACGGTTAGTTAAAAACAGAATGGATGACATAGTTTTATAAAAAAAACATGTGTAACTGAAAGCACGACATCATTTTATAACAAAACACGTGTAACTGAAAGCACGACATAATTTTATAACAAACTTAACAAATTGGAGTGCAAGTAAAAAGTTCAGAGTCTAACCAAAAATTATATTCGGAGTCTATATTACAAGGATATTAAAATTATATTTATCAGACGAATTCAGAGTCTAACTTCATAAAAGTTCATATCCATAATTCTTAATCAGAATTCACAACCAGAATTCGTACTAAGAATTCATCCTAGAATTCGTAATGAGAATTCGTCACAATATTCGTAATGAGAATTCTTCATCATAATTTTTAATGAGAGTTCATCACAGAATTCGTAATGAGAATTTGTCATCAGAATTCTTAATGAGAATTTATCATTAGAATTCGTAATGAGAATTCTTCATCAGAATTCGTAATGATAATTCATCACAGAATTCGTAATTAGAATTCATCACAGAATTTGTAATGAGAATTCATCACAGAATTTGTAATGAGAATTCATCCCAGAATTCGTAATGAGAATTCATCACAGAATTCATAAATATAATTCATCACAGAATTCGTAATGAGAATTCATTACAGAATTCGTAATGAGAATTCAACACAAAATTCGTAATGAGAATTTGTCATCTGAATTCGTAATGAGAATTCATCATAGAATTTGTAATGATAATTCATTACAGAATTTGGAATGAGAAATTAGATCCTGAAATAGAATTCTTCATATCTAAGTATTATACAATTCTGAGAATATAGATATGAATCCGATTTTTATACTTGAGAAAATTATTGATATGAACAATGAAAACAAGATAGAGGTAAATTTCCTAAAGGAATGAAACTTTCCTTAGAGAAGTAAAACAGGGGTAAAAACAAATTTTCTTAAAGATAAGGTGTTTGTGATTTTCAAAACAAGAAGGAATAGAAAAGTCATAAGGAAATCCTTATTTACTCAACAATGAATTAAAACATAAATCATAATTAATTAATATATATTCATATTAAATTAATTAATTGGGTAGTATATACACTACATAAAAATAAATATGTTTATAATAATAAAATCTCAATGGAGTTGAAATTGAGAAAAAATCCCTTAAAAAATTATATCCTTGAAGTGAGAATTATTCAATAAAGTGAATATGTATAAAAAATTAAATACGTATAAAATAAGTGTAAATAATACATAATAAAAACATTGGTAATTTAAAACTTAATCATGACATAACATATCCAATGAATTAGAAGTATAACACAATGAATTAAAATTGAGTAAAGAAAATCCCTTAAAATATTATATCATTGAATTTAGAATTAAATAACTAGAGGAATATGTGTAAAAAATGAGAATGCACACAAATTCAAATTTAAATAAAATATAAATCAAAAAAAGTATTTTCACATATAATCTTGGCATAATATAATCAATGAAGAAGTGATTTGACCCAATAAAAGGAGATTGAGCTAAGAAACCCTTTACCTCATGTTCAAATTTTATATTAATAGTTTTTAAACTCTTGTATATTAAATTATATTCATTATAATTACGTATAATTACTGTATAAAAATAATTAAAAACATATGCAATAAATTTATAACATCTTATCCTCAATTTGAAAAAGAGGTGTATAATGGTTTCCCTATAATCATAATAAAATCTAAGTTTATTTAAGTTATTTTATTTAGTGTTTGTAAAATCTATTTTATATTATTTAGAATAAGAAATAAATTTTAAGGACTCAGTAAAGGCGATTACATCCTTTTTGTTTGACTTCAACTAGACCCCTTTTTGAGGAATCATGGAATGATCTTTTAAGAATAAATGAAACATTAATCTTTTCCTACAGTATTTTAAAAGATAATTTTTCATGGTTAGATCAATCTAGATAGCTCAAAGTGGTGTGTAGAATAGACAGTAGGGGTTTCCTTTTATAAGTGAGGGGAGGGGCACTCATGTAATTTTTAAAAATATTAAATTATAAAAAAATCACAATCCAGACCAGGTGGTTACAAAATTAAATATATTAAAATAAAATAACGATATGTTCTGAATAAAATCATATAATCATATTTATATAGGTTTATATATCATTTTAAACTTTATGTTTTTTTATTAACCCTTTTTTAACCATTTTTAACCTTAACCGTGATAACAACTATTTCAATATTAAAGAGTAATAATTTTACTTGAAAGGTAAAACATTTATCATAAATGGGAATTGGTTTAAATTTATACTATAAATTATCCACCTTATCTCAGTTCAATATTTTTATTAATTTAAAAAATATATTTTATCAAATATAATTAATGAAATTTTTAACACTATTCAATAAAATTGACATAAAATACATCAATAAATAAATAAAATTTGAATATAAACATTTAAAATATTCCTAATGTTTTATATTTATCTATAAAATTAATGGAAATCTATAACTCACCTAGACAATATTACTTTTAGAGTTTTTAAAATCATTTACTTGATTTTTCCATTACATACATAAGCACTCTATCAATGTTGTGTAAGAATTTAAGGTAAATATTTCTTAACTAAAAATTGAAAATAAATAAAAATTAAAAAATCATATTTTATATAATATTTTATAATCAACAATTTCATATTTTTTTTACTTATTTATAATGTTAGAGATATTAATTACAATAGATTGACATTTTTTGAATTTTCATTAATTAATATAAAATAAATATCATTATCAAGGGAAAATGAATAAAGTGTCATATATTGTAATTTTTTATCAATATAGTTAAATGTACCCCATAAAATGAAATAACATCATGGTTTTGGTGGATTTTGAGACCTTATCTCATGGTTTTAACCATGTTTTGCTCATTTTACTCTTACTATGGTAACAAATATTTACCACGATTACTTTATATAATGACTAAATATGTTAATAACCTATTTAAAAAATTAGATCCTCCAGATTCCAAATATTTTATCCATTATTAAATATTAAATCCATGTAAGTTTCATTAAACAATTTTAATATAAATGTGTAAAATGCAATGAAAAACATTTTTTTTGGAAAAATATGTTTTAAGCATAAATATTAACATATATCAAAACCATGAATATTTATTATTAAAATGGATAAATAATAATATTTCAATTTAAGGAAAAATCCAAAATTTAATTGGACTTTTGATTTACCTTATTTAATTAAAATAAATGAGTGTACTTTAAAAATGGACATTTTCACTATTAATTGAAAAATCAATCATTTTAGAAAAATTGAATCATTTACCACAAAGTAAATTTTTATATGATGATTTCAAAAAAATCATTTTTTAATATACATTCTCTAAAATTTTTATACATTAATTACTATTTACATATAAAAAATTCAATAAAATCGTTTTGGAAGAAAATTTATTTTTGAATCATAAAATGACTTCACTAAAAATTGAGTGCATATTTCCGATGTATTCACAAATAAATTTTAGTTGTGTAATACCATTATATATATTTTTTATAATTTGATTAATCATATTCATACACACTAATTTAATGGTTATGTTGCAATATTTTTATAGTATATCGTAATTCTCTTAAAGCTTAATGTTACGTGTTAAGTAAGCTATTGAACAGTTCAAATTATTTAAATATAAAAATATCATAAAATCTCAATATGTTATAATATAATATATTATAATTAATTTACCATAAAATTATATACTAACCAAATGTTTTATTTAATCCTCTATGATGTATTCTTCTAAGAACCCAATAAATGGTTCAAATCAACTCAAGGTATGATCTCTTATGACAATAAAAATTGAACTTCCTCTATTGAACATATGATAAAACCTAAATTTATTAACATATTCTAGTATCTATAACTATTAAGTTACATCACATAAAAATAATAATCTCCAAAGTTATCTATTCCCCACTATAATACCCAATTTTTCTAATTCCATATTAAGTCTTTAATATCTCGCATAAAATTATACACCAATGAAACCATTACAGAAGTTAATAATTTAATTTATTTTTCATAACTTAGGGAATTGGAAAAAAATAAAGGTTTGGATAAAATTATCAGTATGTGTAAACATAAATAAATCATGTTTTTAACTTGGAACATATAACATTAATCATAGAGTCACAAAAACTATATAATTCTAGAATTCTCATAAGAGTAACTTACAATAGTTAACTTTTTCACTTCATAAGGGAGCCTATGAAAAGAAAACACTATCACACACTCTTTGGTGTAACTTACAACAGTTATCTTAATCATTTTAACCAAGTCATTGGAGGGTTATAATAGACTCGCCCATCCTTGGATTATAATATAACTCCTCATACTTGGTTAATAATTGAACCACCCATAAATCAACCTTATATATTTCCATGTACCATATAAGGATAAAAATAAATATTAGATTTTACTTTTCAATATAACAATGACCATTGTTCATTTATAAACTGATTTTCTCATGTAAAATAGATGGGTTTATAAAGATCTCTTTGAAACAATCATAATCCATCCAAAGAAAGGATAAAATGGGATCATTACACCATATCCCCAATGGAGTATAAGTAACATAAAGGAAATTTTTTATTGATGAATATAAATAATATTATATTATTATTAAAAACATTATTAAGGAAAATACTCTTTCTACTTTTAAAATCAATTATAAAAAATAAAAATATAAAAAATACTAGGAAAAAAGTTTCCCTTGAATAGAACATTCAAAAATTTCATGTTAAGATTCAATGAAAAAATATTCATCATGGAACACAAATGTGATTAGGTTTTATATGTTTAAATAAAACATTCCTTTCACACTTTGATAAAGAAAGTCAAAAAATGTGTCATACAAATATTGTTAAAAAGATTAATTTTTAAAACCATTATAAATAAATTCAAAGAAACATAAAAAGTAACTTATTAAATCATTGAATTATAAATAATAACATTCATTAAAACATATTAAAAAAAGATGATATGGATGAAAAAAATTTATGATCTAAAAGAATATACAAGACCAGTACCACATACAAACAACCTTCTTGGTGTTTCTTTAATAAATAATAGAGAAAATGGAAATTAAAAATGAAAACCACATCCATAACCATATAATAATAAAATATATGTTTTTTAATAACATAAGATAATATTATCCCTTCTAATTGAACATTGAATATAGAAAATCCCAAAATATGAAAACATCATATCCTAAAAAATCATATTATATTGGTAACGTTTGAATCTAAAACCCAAGAAATAAATAACCTCAAATGAAAATTTAAATATCATGAATATAGGTAGACCCGTGATATAACATGTCATTGTGTCATTTATATACCTTATAAAATAATATAAGTTAATAACATAAACTTATATACCATGGAAAAAAATTGGAGTCAAATAACCCTTACAAAGATCATATAATTAAATCAAGAATTAATAAATGGAGATATAATTTGAAATAAAATATAAAAACACACCAAAAAAATTAAATAAAACATAAAAAAATTAATTTCATTCATAATCTTGGTATAATCAGTCAATAAATAAGTGATATAATGCACTAAAAGGAATAAGATTTAAGAAACCCATTACATCACACCCCTACTTGACACATACATTATTTATATTCCTAGATAATAAAAAATTGTTAATTATTTAGTTTATTCATAAAGATTTTAATTTTTTATATTCAATTTACTCCACTTTCCTCCATGTAAAAATTAACAAATTATAAATTATTTTATAGTAAGTCATTTGGATGATATTCTGCTCATATATTCAAATGACTTCATTAGGATGAATGTGGTCAAATGAGTCATGGTTCCAAGATCTAAAGAATTATATTTATTAAAAAATAATTAATTATATACATTAATTACAATTTTATATCCAAAAATTATATCTGGTAATGAAAAATGAAATACATTGTATTATGGAGGCAATTATTTGCATGTATACAGGAGTAACATTTTTATTTTCTAATGATCATGTTTAATATAAGTTAAGTTTGATTTTATATTAAAATAATGATGAGTATATTGTAGTCATTTCACCGAAGGTATTTTATCAGTTTCCCAAATTATTTTACCCTAATGAGTATAGTACCAATAAGGGGTCAATCCATAAGGAAAAAAGTTATTTTTTTCTTGCTTATCTAGTTTTTACTTGATCTAATGAAGTGTAATTAATTTAGAGATGCTTTTTAAGGTTTTGGATAAAAAGGTGATGGGATTTTAATTTCTTTAGAAAATTAATTTAAGATAAAGAAAAACATAGTAATTTTGGTTTTAATGAAAATATATAGGGCAATGTGTCGAGGCTGTGGATTTTTAAGAGGTTTTTTATTAAATCAAATTTCTTATGAGGTTCTGTTGTTCATGATAACCCAACACTTTGGGTTTCAAATGCAACAAGGTTCCCTTGGTCTGGGTAACTTATGTCTAGAACTGAGGAAACTGACTCCTTGGTCTGGTAGTTAGTGCTTCACAATTCTTTATTTATATTAGTCCATTTTTGAGTCGGTAAATACTTCCAACAATCATGAAAATATTCATTGTTATTCTTCTTTTGAGTCCCTGAAAATTCCTCCCTTGTTCTGGCTTAGAATTTTCAGTGATAAATGAAGTGATTAAAGAAGAATAAGAAGAGTTAAACAGAACAAACACAATTATAACAACTAATCCAAATTACAACTCTTTCATCACCCAAAACCCCAAAACATTGGGTGTTTAGTTACAAAAAGTATAAAATATGAAAATAGGACCATCGATACCTGATGTGGTCATCATAGGAACTTAGAGTAGAGGTGAGTTCTGTGGTAGAATGGTAGAATGGCGGAGTAGTGGATTGATGGTGGCACAACAGCAGGGAAACAGAACCTCCTTCATTCAGATCTTCACTAATGACTCCTCAAACCGGAGGCCAAGTCCTATATTTATAGAAAACAAAATTACACAGTGTTTATCAAAATTACACGACATGTAGTCTCATCAATGCGCTTTTCTCATCTTTTTCTCTACTGGTGGGTGGCCAAACACGTTGTCATTGACTTGGAACATTGTGCCACCTAGTAGGTGGAGGTACATGACATGTAATGCGGCCATACACGACGTGTAATTTCATTCCTTGGCCACCAATCACTTCTAGAATAGAATACACGATGTGTATATGATGTACATGGCGTATAAAGGTCAGCCGTCCACATGGGCATGTTGACTTCTTCTCAGCCACCAACCGCTTCTATAAGAGGATACACGGCGTGTATATTATGTACACGGCGTGTGCATGATTCTAGAAACTTGGGAATGTACTTGGCCTAGCCAATCCATGTCTGAGTCTGAATGTACATGGCATGTAAATATGTACACACCGTGTAGTTGGGAATTTTTTCTCAGTTTTCCCCCGATTTGTGTGTTTGACCAGAAACCATCTGAAAATGAACAAGATCACTAAAATCAAAGTATTTTTCCACTAAGTAGTTGGTATTTTCTAAAAACATGTTCCTATTTTCAATAAAGTATGTGGAAATGTATACACAAATCGGGTGCATCCAACTCCCCCATACATAGTCATTTTCTTTCCCTCGAGCAAATCTCAACATCTGATTAAAATAGACTATATTTTCAAAAGAAGTTATTTAATTAATCATAAGTGTAAATGATACAGTCACAATAGAAAATTCAAAAAAAGGTAACAAAAATGTTTCAATTCATAAGATATTCTAATCATACATCATATAAAATTCAATTAACTACTTTCATCCTCCTTTAAAATCACTTTTAAACATTTCAAAAATAAGCAAGTCACTTGATGATCTACCTCACCAGTAAATAACATACTCAACACTCAATATATTTTAAATCAATGTTATGCTCAATCAAAGGTATATACACTCTATCCATAGATTTGAAATAAATCCAGTTCTCTTCTTCAGAACATTGAATTACAAGAATAATGAGGGATTTTCAATAAGTTTTATATGTCTCTATGGATAAGGGATGGTAGGTAAATATGTGAAAAATAAACTCTGAGGCTTAAAAATGGAGGCTAAATTATTTAAATAACACTATATTATATTCAAAATAAAGCTCAGTGTAAAAGCATCTTCAACAAGCTTTGTCAAATTCTCTCATCACCACCATCTCCCTTAGTTAGGTAGGGTTCACAAACCATCAACTGAGTATAATTTCTCTTTGTCTGTATCATTATTTATTATTTTTATTTTTTTAAATAGAGGGTACCACTTAGAAATTCCACAAATAGGGGTTTGGAACCCTTTCTATCCCAAATGAACAAGAGGCTCTCCCCACACTCAATTTCATGACAATTCACAAACAATGTGTCATGTACTATCAATTCCCTCTTTTAAGATTAATTGAATAATCATGAAAAGTCAAAAATAATTAGGGTAGAATGGTAAATAGGATTGTAATATGGATTCCTATCAAGGTTGTTCATGGTTTCTAGGGGCTTCACGAAGATCAGATGTAGGGTAGGTCTCAATATAAATGGGTTGAAATAATCTTATGCCTGAATCATTTTAACTTATTTCAAAAATTATTCATGTTTGGAAAAGAAAACGTGCAAATTATGGTAGTCATTTACATCCTAAGAATCACTCAAGAAAGAGGGTATTATAACAAATACGACAAAGGGTTTAGAATGCCACTCAAGAGTGGAAACACAAATAAAGAGATAATCAAGTCGTGACTTGCATATAAATGATTATCCTAATCAATGTAATTATCCAAAAATTACAAGTTGTAATTTAAACTATATCAACAATCATTTTAAAACACTTAAGAACCAAAATAATCATGGAACCTTTAAAAATTTCCTACTTTCAACTTTATTATTTATAAATATGATTAATCTAAATATCTTCACATTTTCAAATATATCTTCCAATAATGATGGCTCCTAGATGATGGTATAGGAAAAGACTAAGGTGGTCAAGAGACTCTCCCCCATACTAAATATTGCACATGGTCCTCCAAGTTCCACAAAAAGGTGGAGAAGGCAATGTGGGGAGACAACAGTGGACCAGAACGAGGGGAAGAAATGGAAGAAGTAAAACGTGAAATAAAAAATAAAACAATGAAATCTGTAAAAAAAATACTCCCCTTGTGTCTAAGTGATGGAATATGGGAAGGGGTGGATAAGTACAACCCAAAGTGTGCTAGAGTACCTGTGATGGTCGTGGAGAGAGAGAAAAATCTACAAGCATACACAATAGATCACAGGAATAAGATATCACAAAAATATATATAGATAATGGAAGAAATGTCTCCAAAAACCAGTCAGGGGGTCACCTCAAAAGAGGCATCATCCTGTACAGAAGCAGCTGGAAAAGAGGGATCAGCAGCCATGGAAGCTGGAGGTTCGGAAACTGCATTTGGAAAAGAAACTGTAGTAGCCGGAGGTACAGATCCCTCGTTCGGTGGTAGGGATGCCACTAAAGGGGAGTCTGTGATGGAGATCTCTACAAGAGGAGCCGGATCAATACCTGTAGTGAAGATGATGATGGATTCCATGGCCACAGTATCTCCAGAAGGTGGTACGGGGGAAGCTGGAGGCGCAGAAGTAGAAGGAGCCTCCAGTGGAATAGGAATCCTCTGATGTTTTAGTAGGAGCTCCATAATCCTCTCAATATGGTCCAGGTTATGAGCAGAGGTAGTTTGCTTCTAAAGGAGATAATCCTACTGATTCTCCAAACGAGCCAGACGGTGGTCGATCTCAGCTAGGTGGATGGGGAAAGGGAGGTCAGCCGAGGGTGCAGAAGAGGGAGGGGTAGGGAAGGTCTAGGAGGGGGAATAGGAAATGAATAAGGGAAGGGTGAGGAAGTGGGAAGGGGGTGAAGTAGGGGTAGGGGCATCGGTAGGGGCATGAGGGTCGGTGGGGGGTGGGGGTGGTGCCTGGGCAAGGATGTAAGCGCCCCTGCTTCCGGACCAATCCCATGCGAATAAACATGAGAAAGTCCATCCATTGGGGGGAACCTAAATGGTTATGGGGAAGGGATAGCTCAAAAATGCTATGGTGGTGGGAAAGGCGGGTGGCGTAGAACCCACCGTTCAGGTTTCCCTAACGATTGGTGAATATAGCATGTAAATAAGAGGCGACAAGGTAGGGTATGTCCAGGTATTCCTACCAAATGACATAGGTGAGGAGCTCCATGTCACGGTCAGTCAAAACCCCCATATCCTTGTGGCGGGGAAAAAGGATCGCGCTAAATCACCAGTGGGTGAAACAGAGGATAGGGTCAGCGATGAGGGTACTCTTCTAGGAAGTGGGCATGTAGCGGTGGTTAGACCCAGAAATATCCCGCCACATGTAAATGAGCTCAAAACGCTTAGGGCGGGTCAGGGTGGAGACAAGGGGTGGGGTGAAGTAATGAGGATAGAAACTGCACCCTCCTCCAAACTCGGTCATAGTAAGTGATAAAGGTCGACCGCCTAGCCAAAATCGGACCACCGGGACCACATCGTCAGGTGTCTCCTGGTACTCAGGCCCGTCGAACACGAAAGATGCAGAAAAATCCAAAAATAAATCTCTGAAAATAGGAGTGATGACCTGGAAGATCATGAGTAAGGGTGTGTGCCTGAGTAGATCTTCCAACTCCCCCCAAATACCCAGCTATTGAGGTACACTGCCGCATGGGCCTGCCCAGGTGGTACAACAGCAGGGGAAAGCTTTGGTGGTGGAGCGGCCGCAGTAGATTAAGGCTCGCTGGACGTGGTGGCCAATGAGGGATCAGATACTACTGAGGCGGTCATAGGAGGTGTGGTACTAGGACCAGCCTCTGCTAAGGCAGTGAGTGGTGGCATGATGTCCAGCGAAGGAGGTTGGTACTCTGGGAAGTCTGGAGTTGGTGTCATCACGGGTCGGAGTCATATCCGGTGAAAAGTGGGCCTCTCTCCTTTAGTATAAGAGGTGGGATGCTTCCCATGTGAAGGGTATCGGTCTACCATATCCTGATAAAATAAAGGGAAAAAACAAAATAATAATAAAAAGAAAAAGAAAAAGAAAAAAACTGAGAAAATAGAAAATTAAAAATTACACAGCGTGTAAACCCAAATTACACAATGTGTAGTGTAAGAAGATCATCTACCCTTGAGATTTGGGTAGACACACCAAGTGGTCATGTAACTAGCCAGGGAAGGATACACGACATGTCGACAGGAGACATGTCATGTATGGGAAAATGGTTGTCTTTCTGTGTGGGTCTGTTGGACACGGGATGGACTGTTGAAATGGGGTACACAGAGTATACCGAACATACACGCTGTGTATGTAAACATGGTTTTTCTGGACGTGTGGATATGGTACCTAGACAAGATTCTTAATGGTATACAGTGTGTAATGAACATACACACCGTGTAGTTTCAAATTCTGAATTATTCAGTGTGTGGTCGTGTACAAGAGTACACGGCGTGTGTTCTTGGTATCGTGTCCATGTATCGAGGAAACCAAACGGTCAATCGATCCATAAATCAACCTAAACACCTAATAAATATTGAAATAAAGGTTGTAGATGGGCGTACCTGGACCAAGGATCACAATGCAGTAGAAATCAGAATCTAAAATGCAAGAAATCTGTAGATTTGGAAGTGGGGAGGTCGGACGGCGCATGGGAGAAGAAACGGGGGGTTCGCATGACACGGGCTCAAACCGGGTGGGGCACGGCCTTTATATCTGTGGTACACAGCGTGTATCAGTGGCATACATGCCGTTTATCACTAGTTTTTTTCATGGTTATATAATTATTATAGTAAACAATATAATAATTAATATTAATAATTAAAATAAAAGAAATATAAATAAAGAATTATTTATTAAAAATAAAGATATACATGTAATGTATCGTTAGATACACACTGTGTGTTTTAAAATTGGAAAAATAGAAGTACAACCTTTGGTCTGATGCTTGGGGAGAGGTTGGAACCGGCGATCGGTCATTCCAAACAGAAGCCCTCAACCACGAGAGCAAAGGTTGTATTGCTACTCCTTTTTATTACTTAAATATATTTAATGTATAAGGCCTATACAACATTGAAGAAATAAAATTCATGGTGTGTGGTTTTTAATTAGACAAAAAGGGATGAAGTAGGGAGATTAGTCGAGTTCAAACCTGGGTCTTTTGTATCCAAGATCGAGACTCTACCAATCTGCCAACTTCACCCGCATGTATTCATCTATGTTGAAAATATTTTCAGTTATTAATTAAAACATGGTGAACATGACATATATCGAAATACACACCATGTGGTTTTTATTAAAATGAACAGTTATGGAAATGGGCCAGTTTTTAGGATTCAAACCCGGGTCTTTTGGACACCGGTGGACGACCCTAGCCAGTCGGTTCATCCCCACCATGGGTTTTCTTTTAAACAAATATAAATATAATATTAAAAATACTACACACTCCATGTAGGAAAACATGAGAATAAAAATGAGGAACCTCATGTCAAAGGTAGGTCAAGAGGTATTTGAACCGGTGACGGCTCAGATAAACTCCTGTAACCTTACAATCGGCACCAGCATCATCCCTGTTTATTACTTAGTTAATCTATATATTTTTAATATTAAGAATATAAACTAAAATGACTCAATAAACACCATGTATATAGGTGGTACATGGCGTGTATCCGCTGGGTTTCCTCCTAGGAAGCGCCTTTGTTTTAGGTCATTGGCTCAACCGACTTACCTCTACTTACCTAAGATGTATGGGGGAGAGCATTCTCATCGTGTCTTCCATGTGATGGTAAGTCATTATCCACTATCTATTCCCCTTGAACGGTGGGCCTGTAGATGAGGAGGGGTCTGTAATTGTGCCTTCTTCATCAGCAGAGGGTGTAGATGCACTTGGTAGTGTCGGTTTCTTCTGTTGTAGCTTCATTCCACTCCGTAGTGTGATGGAATGGGCCTCCTCTCTCAGGTTCTTCTCAGTGTTACTTGGTAGTGTACCGGGATGCTTTCCTAAGAGTTGGTTTTCCAACTGGACAATTTGGTTCTCCAGTCCTCGAATGGAAGCCTCCTGATTCTGGAATCTGGTTTCAGCAGTAGATATAAATTTTTTCATGAGATCCTCTAACTTTGAGGTGTTCTTCTGCTGAGGTGGTTGTGCAGCTGGTGGAGTCGGTGGCTGTCACAGCTGTTGTGGGCGAGGTTTTTGATACCCTTATTTCTGGTAAGGGACCTACTGGGGATACAATTTCCTCAATTACTATCTCTGATACTAGGGTGGACCATAGCTGGGTATTCACTGGGGTGGAATATTTTTCTACTGTTGGCCCGAGCCTGGGTTCTGGTGATCACAACATGTTGGGTTCTAGTACTATTGGTACTGGTTAGGCCCTCAATTTTGAGAAACATAGCTCACATCGCTCGTCAAAGGGCTGCCTATAGGTCTCGGGCATTCTCCCATGATGTTGTTATCACCAAATTCGTTGCACACCAGATGGTTCGCCGCATGTACTTGGGACGTGCCCTTCAGATTGAGCGCGTTGATCTTTTTGGACACAGCGTCTAACTAGGCAGTAAGCATAGTAGTAGCATAGATGTTGTGCATACCTTGTTTCTATGTGCCCCACTCAAAATTCCACTATGAGTTTTTGGTATACATTTCTTCTAGTAGTTTGAAAAGCTCTTCAGGGGACTTCCTCATAACTGTACCTCTAGTATCAGCATCCACCACAGACTTTGTGTCCATCGTCAGTCCTCCATAGAAGGTTTGGACCTGCATCCAGAGTGGGACTATGTGGTGTGAGAATTTTCGTATCATATCCTTGAAATGCTCTCATGATTCACACAATGACTCCAAGTTGTGTTATTGGAAGTTGTGTATTTCGTTCCACAAGGTCACCGTCTTTGAAGGTGTGAAATATTTGGATAGGAATGTCTGAGCTAGCTGGTCCCAGGTGAGGATATATCACTACGAAAAACCTTTTATCCTTCATTTTTCTTTATCCCTGAGAGAGAAGGGGAAAAGGAAAAGAAAAATGGCGTCTGTGGACACTCTGTGGTAGCGGAACTTGTCGCAGACCTCCAAAAAATTAGAGAGATGGGAATTGGGGTCCTCGTTGGGTAGGCCACTGAACTGAACAGTGTTTTGGATCAACTTCATGATAGAAGTCTTTATCTCGAAGTGTTGGGCCTACACTGGTGGACGGATGATGCATGTGTTAGCTTCGTGAATAGATGGAAGGTCCTACTCCATGAGAGTATGGTGTGGAGGTGGCTACTGAGGGAGTTGAGGTGTTATGTATTGTTGTTCCTAAGGGGAAAAGTACAACCCTTGACCTGGCTATAATAATGGCATTTTATCTGGTTGGTACTTTTATATTTTTTGCGGGACATATCCTAGAGCAAGTGGAGCTTGCTGATTCTGGTAGTCATCCAGACCAAACGGCTATCCAACTCCTTGAATAGCAGTTGGATCTCTTTCTTTATTCTGCGCGCATGGGATTGTTTTATTTGTGATCATCCATGAGTGTTCTTAATTTCCTAAAAAGTGTCCATTCGATCTCTGGGTCAATTGGGAGAAACTCCGATGACTCAGCATTCTTGGAACGAGTGAGGCAGCTGCTCATACACCTATGAAACTTCACAATACTAAACACACCAAGCGTAAACAAGGAACAAGAAAGATAAATAGAAATAAGATTAGATAAGATATTTTTGGTGAATTTTTATTTTTATTTCTACTAATATTTGATACAAACTTGGGGGTCATTTCATTTAAAGTATGTTATTGGTGTACCAATTTATTTTACCCTAATGAGTATAGTACTAGTAAGGGGTCGATCTATAGGGAAAAGAAGTTATTTTTGTCTTGCTTATCTAGTTTGTACTTGATCCAGTTAAGTGTATTGAATTTAGAGTCGATTCTTAAGGTTTTGGATAAAAAGGTAATGTGGTTTTAATTTCTTTATCAAATTACTTAAAGGATAAATAAAAACATGGGAATTTTGGTTTTAATGCAAATATGGAGGGAAATTCGTCAGGGTTGTGGATTTTTAAGAGGTTTTTTATTAAAAAAAATTGTTTATGAGGTTATATTGTTCATGATAACCCAACACTCTGGGTTTCAATTATAACAAGGTTCCCTTGGTCTGGGTAACTTATGTCTAGAACTGAGGAAACTAACTCCTTGGTATGGTATTGAGAGTTTCACAATTCTTTATTTAGATTAGTCCATTTTTGATTCATTGAATACTTCCAATGATCATGAAAGTATTCATCATTATTATTCTTTTGAGTCCCTGAAAATTCTTCCCTTGGTCTAGCTCATAATTTTCAGTGATAAAATGAAGTTACAAAAGAAGAATAAGAATAGTTAAACATAACAAACACAATTATAAAAACTAATCCAAATTATAACTCTTTAATCACCCACAACCCCAACACACTGGGTATTTAGTTATACATAGTAGAAAAGATGAAAACAGGACCCTCGATACCTGATGTGGTCATCGTAGGAACTTCGAGTACAGGTGAGTTCTGTGGTAGAATGGTAGAATGGCGGAGTAGTGGAATGATGGTGGAACGCATTTTTCTCATCTTTTTCTCCTCTTGTGGGTGGCCTAACATGCCATCTTTAACTTGGAACACGGCACCACCTAGTAGGTGGAGGTACACAGAGTGTAGCGCAACCATACAGAGCATGTACTTTCATTCTTTGGCCACCAACTACTTTTAGAAGGGAATACAAAACATGTATATGATGTACAAGGTGTGTAAAGGTCAGCCAGCCACATGGGCTTGTAGACTTCTTCTAAGACACCAATCACTTCTAGAAGAGGATACATGGCGTGTATATAATGTACACGGCGTGTGCAAGATTCTGGAAACTTGGTCATGTACTTGGCCTAGACAATCTGTGTCTGAGTCTGAATGTACACAATGTGTAAATATGTACACACCGTGTAGTTGGGAATTTTTGTTCAGTTTTCCCCCGGTTTTTGTGTTTGGCCAGAAACAATCTGAAAATGAACAAGATCACCAAAATCATAGTATTTTTTCACTAAGTATTTGGTATTTTCTTAAAACATGTCCTAATTCTGAATAATGTATGTGGAAATGTATACACCAATCGGGTGCATCAGTATATCTAATATATCTTATTCATTTCTTAAATCTATCTATATGACCAATAATGTGAGGTTATGATAGAAAATAAGATACATAGTATTGAAAGGCATTAGTTTATACGTACGCATGAGTGATGTATTTATTCTCCCTCTGATTGTAAATAAAGAAGTAATAATTTTAATTTACCAGTACATAAATGAATTTATATAATATATATCATATTATATAATTTAGATCCATTGTTTTTACTATCCATAAGAGGAGGTGATGGAAAATGAATTACATCGGTTTGTGATAAGGTATTCCTCCATACACATGAATGATTTTTTTGTTTCCCATTATATGCATAAGGGGATGGATTAAGGTTAATAAATTTACATAATAACATCTCAGTATATGTTAGAATATTATTTTATTATATCATATTTTTTGGATTATTTTTTAAGTAGGTAGAATAATAAATAAAACTAAAACATTCAGTTAAAATATATATGTCTTCTTCAAACAATGTCCTTTTCATTACACCTTAAGCCCTATAAGGATAGTTTTTTACCCAAAATATGAACAATAAGATATAGATGGGGATTTTAGGAGTGGTTTCACGTAATTATTGGTAGATCTAAATGTATATTTATGTGTTGATATGAGAGGGTAGGGGTTCCCTTTTATGTGTTAGGGGGAGGACACACTTTTTATTTACGAAATTAATTAAATATTATTAATTAATTTTCATCAAAAAGTATCAAAAAAACAATTTAATTTTTATAATAATTTTATAATGGTTTCAATAAATCCATATTGTATGATTAAGACAATTTTTTAGGTTATTTTAACCTTTATCACTTTAGTTTTTTCAGTATTAAACCTATTTGAACCTTCAGCATGGTAACAAAATTTTCATATTCATTGTGACCAAAAAATAATTTGACTTTTTTAACTAATATTAATTATGATTGTTCAAAATATATAATAAAGTTAATCAAAATAAATTTAAATAATAGGTTTATTTTTATTTAAAAAATCCAGAAAATATGATGAGATGTTGTTTTCCAGAATAAACATATTCTTAAGTATAAAACGATTTTATACCAAAATCAGGAATAAAATTTATTTCTATGAAACTAATTATATAATTAATAACAAATGAACAATGGTTTATTAGAAACCATTTTTAAATAATTTTTAACGTTTTTAATAATTTAAACACAAGGTAAGTTTTAAATAAAAAATAATTATTTTTCATTATTCATCAAAAAATAAATCTTTTTACAAACTTCCAAAAATTAACTCTAAAATAATTTTAAATTATAATTTAATAAATTATGTACATTTTGTCCAATAAATATTCTAAATGTGTCATGAATATCTTATAATACTTTATAAAAAATGTAATAAAAACTTTATCAAGGAAAAATGTATTTTTGGAAGCATCAAAGGACTTTACTGAAAATTAAATGCTTGTTTCTTGAGAATTATTCATTAAATTTTAATTAAATAGTAGCTTTATAAATATATTTATTAATTTTATTATTCCTAATCATAACCACCAATTCATTTCCAATGTTATAATGGTCATATTTTAATAATAATATTTTGTGGTGGTTTAAGATCGGTATTAGTTATCATGTATTCTATTAAATATAGTATTATTTTAAAATTTTTTGGGTATTAAACACACAATGATCAACACTGATCTTCCCATCATCTGCATAAGACTTTATATATGATGGTAAAATTCCCATGTATGGGTAAATATATACATACCTAGTTGGACACCCCAAAAACCATAGAGGATAAAATTATAAACCAGACTCTTCAGAACCACAAAGATAAAGGCAACCCAGATATACATTAAGGATAGTGAACCTAGAACAATATAGGGTCCCAACCAATATATCCCAGTTATAGTAGGAATCAATATCATTAGAAACCTATATAATCATAATTATAAAAACCCATGTTACTTAACATAATCAATAGTATGTGATGCACACCTTATTGAAGAATACTTATCGATTAAGGGAGTACCAACCCATGATAGAGGACCTAAGCCTCATCGAGTAGTGAACATTGAATGATGGAGTACCAAAACCCATAGATATATGACCCAAATCCCCATTGTGTATAATTTCTTGATTCTATCTTTCATATCGGGGGCCCATACCTTGTTAAGACCAATAAATTATTTGACCCACTCCTGAATTTGGAGGAATGATTCCCAGAGTGTACATGGGAGTATTGAACTTTTTATAAAATATAAGGATATAATACTTATTTATAGAACATAGATATGGATGAAATGAAAACTTTGAATTCCCTAATATTCATTCTGGAACCATTTCAACATAACCACAAGGGTAAAAAAATTATTCCTTAAAAATCACCTCAAATAAAACCTTTAATGGAAAAATGGATTATACCATTTCAATATACATGTAAAATACTCAAAATATGATATTTATTTTCCCAAAACTGACACATCATGATATATTCATTAAAATTTTATTTAGGTGATTAATGGTCCATATATTAGCATTTTTGTTTTTTATGTTTCATGTATAGGTGATGGAGGTGCTCCTATCATGCATGAGGTGCATGTGAACATGGTCATATGTGCACTGCAAGTCCCACATCCTATTTTATGCTAGGAAACCTACCTAATTCATTTACACTATCTAAATTTAGAGTATAGTATTACTCATTATGGAGCTAGTCCACTAGGATGTCCTGAAATTCACAAGTTTGGTCAAGTTAGATGAAAATCCCACTATCACTACCTGGTCCGATTCCGAGTGAGTTGCACACTAGGCATCCCATGTCATTTGGACCGAGAAGGGGGTTTTTTCTAGACAATATACTCTTAAATTACTATCCCTGTATTGTGGGTTGTTTTTCATTTAATCATAATCAATTAGGTGTCTAGGGAGGTCCTATACCCCCCCATGCCCCCACTCCCAGTACATCCACACCACATCAGCCTTGTTTGATCCACCCATCATTATCATAGACCTACACCACTATCTTTCTGACCATGAACCATCTTCTATGATTTTATTATCGTACATATATCCTTTAAGGCTTAGATCCACCTCCCATCATCTCCATATCAACTATTAGCCACCACTATATCTAAATGCCCTTCCTCATATGCAATGGAGAAAATGTCAGTCGAAGAAGGAGAAAGTGGTCACTAGGGACATTATTCTTCCCTACTTTAGGCCACCCACTAAGTTTGATGACATATATATGCACCATGGAAGTGTTTTTAGCATTTAATAATTGAGATAGTAAAAATATATCTAGTCTCGACTAACTAAAATCTCCTCCATTCACCAATAATCATGTAACACATGAGAAAAATTAGGGGAATAAAATTGGTATAAAAAATATAATTTACTATGATTTAGATTAAAATAAATGTGTTCAAAACCATAAATATAATAATAAATTCATGCATAATAGGTAAATATTCAATGTAATGATCCCTATAAGAAATATGGGTTGATGTCGTTGACTTTTTGTGTTTACACTGGGCTCTATTAATTATCTCCTAGAACAACATGTTTGGAATATCTTAAGTCCCTCAATATCTCTATAAATTTTAGGTATTTGATAATTTACAACATTAAATTATAAAGTTAATGATATTAGATAGGGGGATAGGTTTGGTGATATTTTCAATTAAAATACAAAATATATGACTTCAAAGGGGTTCAAAACCCCTTATTGATATTATGTCACCTCTCAGATAAATCCCCACACAACCATCGAGTCATAATATTAATTTTTGGGATTTATTTAAGATACATACTAATTTCTTATTTATCATGCATATATAGACTAAAATTAATATATTATTTTCAATATAATATATTAAGGAATCTAGAATTCAATTAAAAACAAAATATTTCACCGACCACTTAATAAAATATTATTTAAATTATTCTATATATTAAGATGATCAATCCAAGGTTGATACATCCTTCCCACATTCATGAATTTTCATCCCAAAAAATTAACCAACTAAAAATTGGGGATGATGAGCCTTCATCTAACTCCCGCACATCCTTGAGCCCATCTTTTGGTTTATATGATACCATAGAACATTACCAATGGTATCAACAAAACCTAAAGGGTCCCCTCTTGTCAACCTTTATCACCATCAGGGACTCTAAGAAGGTATTTCAATCATTAATTTATAATTATCCCTAGAAATTACTTTGTGAAGGGTCATGCATGTACCTATTCAGATCTGAAACATGAAAGACATATTATACACAAACTAATTATAGAAATAGTATTAGGTATTAAGTAACATTTCCTAAATTATGAATTATTTGAAATGGAACAATGAACCATGTGTATATCATTCTTTCTTAAAAAGATCTACACAACTCGATTCATATAGAGACCTCTGAGAACACATGATCTCCCTCTTCAAAACTTCATAGGCCTCTATTTTCTACTAGTTTAGGATATATGATGGTTCTAATATCACCTCATCCACTCCTGGATCACATTTAACTTCTCCATAATCAATCAAAAAAACTCTAACCCCATGATTGATGACTTTACAATATGTATAAAACACAGGGGAAACCTATAGAGTCTTGCATATATGGTTTCATAAAGTTCCATTTCATTAGAGTATCTATAACTATTATTATATACAAACTCAAATTATGTTAATGTATCCTTCTAGAATCAACCGAAATCAAGAACACAATACCTCAATATATCTTTGAGAACATGGATAGTCATATTATTCTAGCAATCCATCGAAGGATGCAATGTGATATTCAATAATAAATGAGTCATGAATGACTCGGAAAATATCTTCTAAAACTTGGAACTTAATCGACCATCTCATCCAAAAATAATCATAAAGTATATCTCATTAAATATGATTGTCTTATACATGTACAAAAATCACATGTTCTTCATAAAACTATACTCTTAATTTGGGATGAGGTGGGCCAACATAGTTAGTTGATCGAGGATCGCCTAGAAATAATCGGGAGCATTTAATAAGAATGGAAGTTTGTTCATGAATTTTATAGATATATCATCCAACTTTTATTCCAAAACCGCGTGGGGTTGATCCAAACCCATTGAAACATGGTGATTGGTCTCCAAATAGATGAGACACTATAATATGAACTCAGCAACACTTCACATCATACATGGACAACAATATGAATTCTTGATATCATGGTATAACTTAGTAACACCCAAATGTACTATAAAGGGGGAGTTTGGGACTATATTAACATAAAACATTACTGAAACCTATACTTTCCCTTGAATGGGGATAATTTTCTCCCCACCATTCAAAAATATATCAAGTGCATCATGTAAGGACATCTAGTCTTCCCAAAACTCACAGTCAGTATCTCTTAACTGACCCTTCATCACATGCTAAATAAATGGAGGGGCCACCACCATAAATAAATGGTAAGAAACACATACTTCATACAACAAGTAAAAATACATCTTGGATACCTACTCAGATTAAATATCTATTATCTATGCTTGGAATATCATATTATGGGAATCAACTACCACATTTCACAATCCTAAAGTATAGACACTCTAAAATTCATAATCCTTTAAGAACTCTACCCATGAACTCTAACTCAGGTTGAGATATCACTAAGAGAATAAATAATTGATACTCTTGTAGTATGAATAAACTATGTACCACTCACAAAGAAAGTAATGTATCTAGTATTTCATGAAAAAAAACTACCACAATGAGATCTAAGTAATATATCATGTAGTTTTACTTATGGGATATTTGTTTACTATTCTCATAAGTAATAAATGCCTACTAATACATAAGAAAACAACCCAGAAAAGATCTATATGTATATCATAATACCATATTCTTAACTCATTCTTCTAGAAACCTCAGAACATTAGCAATTTTCAACCTCAAATTTGGCTCATCGAAAGCAATATGGAATTACTCAAAGTAAAAAAATGACATTACCTTTTGTGTAATTGTTTTATTGGGAGCTGAAATTCTATATAATTCCACCATGAATCTTCTATAATACCCCACCAACCTAATTAATCTATGAAATAAGAACACATTATTAGTTGGATCCCAATAAATCACTTCATATATATTTATATGATTTACAACTACTTATATCTCTAAGTTGACATTACCTATAAATTGGAATTCCCTAATCCAAAATATACATTTTTATATTTTACTAAAAATTAAATGGTCATAAAGAATACATAGTATAATCCATAGATTTTCAATATTTTTATTTTTGAAATAGAATATAAAAGGATATCATAAATGAATACTACCACAAACTGAAAAAAAAATGATGATCTGGTTCTTGAGGTCCATGTACACAGCTATAGAATTTATCATGCCCTAAGAAATCACTAGAAACTAATTGTGGAAACATCCTCTAGATGAATTTATTGGTTCAAAACATACTCTATTACTGAAATATCCTCCTTGGGGACTACCATACCAACCTAGGGGAGTTCCCTGATCATGTCACTTCCTCTAACACATGGGTCTATCTATTATGACAACATAGCTTCCCCCTATTACATGGTGGATTGGATAGTGCTTAGATATATAACCTCATCCTCTATAGTCAAACCAAATCCTGTCTGTCAATTGAATTAGTCATCTATGGGGATATCCTATTCTTGGTCCTTGAGACTAATATTATACATGTGTGTGAATTAGATGCTACATCCATAATTCCAGGTATTAATCAACTATAGAAGATGATACATATCTTTGAAAACCAATACTGTTTCCAAAAACTAGATACCCTCATACAAAACTCTCGTAATTACTAGATCCCTCTATATACAAGACTCTAGAGTAGGTGGGTATATCATGATGGAAAACCAGGGAAAATATCCTCAAGTGAATGTCACATGAAAACTTCCATGCTCAAAGAATCCTATCATAATCATATAGATAGAGTGCCTCATGAGTTTAGTGAAAATTAATATCTCATTTTTTATAATCATGAATCCCTTAAATAGGTACAATAGATCATGAAATTCACCACCCATAACATCACTGATTAATGCTCCATGTAAAAGAGGTTATCAATTTTTGAGCATGGAAAATTCAACTTTTCATGGGTCTAGATAATCAACATCCATCAGTGAATTTATACAACATATAAAAGGATAAATGATAGAACCACCATCTAATCAGTAGTTATCTACACAAAGAATAACACATGATTAATCACCACAAGCTATTCATCATCCACATAAGGGTTAGTATTACCTCAGAGCTTGATTGGTCTCTATTATTATAGCTCATGAACTTCACTCAATCTATTGGAATCATTCTCCATTATAACAAGAATAATCAAATACTTACCACTTGGTGGTTCATATTTCTATAATTCCAGTGGATGATTTATTCACTACAATATGGGTGAAAAAACTACTCCATAATCACCAAGTGGGGACATTACATAATCATATAAATGGATGTAGGAATCATTACTCAGTTGGATTGTGATTAGAGACTATAGAACTAGTAACAGTTATTTAAAAACCTACCTTGGAATCTTACATGGATATTGACATTCTAGAATCATGTATTCGGAATAGATGAACCATGGCCATTAAATAATATATGGGGAGCTTAATATTAAAGGATATAAAAATCAATAAAGAATCACTACATGATGCATATACCATCCTTTTAATACCATGTATAGAATTATTTAATTTTTTGAGTAAAATAAAACACTATCATAATCTTGATGAATTGATATTTTGGTCATTACAACAATATTATGTTCTCTAACTCGAACACCACATTTTGGCCTCTCAGAATATGTTTCCCAAAATTTCCAAAAAAGATCACGTGACTCCAAACTATAATCATCATTACTAAGACAAACATCGCTTTGATTCCACTCTAAAGCAACCTAAAAATTAATACCCCTTATAAGACCGTGGTTAGGATAGGTATGCCACCACACACCCACATACAATATGACAAGGGTTGGTGACTAACCCTAAGTTAGAATATATCACAACATATAATCATTTAACCAAATGATACTATACATAAAAAACATATGAAAAAGAGATATAATAATGTAATATAAATAGATAAGAAACAAATATATATATATATAAATACATGTGGAACATACTAATTATCCAAATAATATAGTAGAAAAAACAATTAATTGTAACAAAAAACTCTTAATTTATTAAATTTAAAATAACATAGAATAATTAGAATTGGTAGGAGACTCCTTAACACTAAAATCTTGGCATGAACACCACCCTACATATATTATCTTGGAGAACCCCAAATTTTTTACTAAACTAAAACCATTCCCATCATTATAAATAGAATAATTCTTATCATATTTATACTACATGGCTTGTGTAGGTGAAATTACAATGTAGAGGTGATTGTATAAAAACCTCATAACGACGCAACCCATAGTGGACTGCCTAGATTGAAGAAGGTTGAGTGGGACCACTATTGTTCTAGGGAATGGCTCTTCCATGCTTTGAGTGGAACCTTATAACACACTGGGGTGAGAGCCCTCTTTCAATCTACAGAGCAGAATCCATTATCATTTTAGGGAATGAGTCCTCTATCTACTGAGTGGACTCACCCTATTACACCCGAGTGTAATACCTCAATTGGGGATTTCCCCTATCACTATTTATAAGTAGTCAAGTGTGAGTCTTCCACATGTATTTCCCAGATATAAATGAGTTATGTTATACATCGATGATGTACATTTGGAGACACAGTCAGATATATCATAATGGGATGGGCTATGGGATAAAGATCACCTTTCTCTCTCTTCTGGGTTCTTTTTGAGAATATATATATATATATATTAATGGGTTTTTTTCACTTACTTTGGGTTGAGTTGAATACTTCTATCATATCTCCCAATTACTCCCTTTTTGGTTTTCGGGGTGACATACTGGGTATGTATATACTCACCCCTGTATGGGATTTTCCTACACATTTCATGTCTTATGAAGATGATAGATAGTTTAATGATGACATTAGTGGAGCAAAGTGATACTCTGGTGTATAGTCCATGTATGGTGGTCGGTCTTGGAGATCAACATCCAAGCCCTCTCAGCTATTTTTTATTCAATTTTTTTTTGGGTTGGGACATCATTTTGTATTTGTAATGTATTTTCTCCTTTACATTATAGTTGTATTCTATCATACTCTGATTTATTCACTCAAGGTATTTCATGTATAGTTTACACTATATGTTACTATTTTTTTATTATTATACCTCTACACTATTTCATAGAGATGGTGAGGTTCATTTATACATGTACACTAGTAAAAGGCCTCGAATTTTCAATATGTCTTATCAGCACATGTCACTAGCCCCTATATTAGTGGAGGTAGTCTTGGGGTTGTGATAGCTTGAACTTCTTCTATCCAGGTGGTACTCAGTGGGTTTTTTCATTATAGGGTATGAATACACTCACATCTACATAAGAATTTCTCCCGCATATTCCATGTATTGTACATATGGTAATAATTTTAGTGTTGATCATGATGGGAATAGTGGCAGTGCAGTAGATGTTTAGGGGTGATATGATATAATAGATTTTGTTTGGTGATCAAGTCAAGAGTTGGGAATTGAGGAGTCTCCTACCCATTCTATTTATTATATGTTGTTTTCATTTTTTATATTAAGATTTTTGTTTGTACCTATTAAATTTTAACTTATATATTATTTTGATGATTAGTATGTTATAAATATATTTATATATATTTTTGTTTTATTACCTATTTAGTTTACATTATTATATCTCTTGTGGAGATGTTTATTTTTTTATAGTCTCATTAGGTTAAATGATTGTATGTTCTGATATATTCTTACTTAGTGTTAGTCACCAGCCCCTATCATATTAGTGGTTGGTATGTAGTGGCAAAACTATCCTAACCATAGTCCTAGGAGGGGCCTCTATTGGTTGGATTATGTTAGAGTTAAATAAAATTGAGGAATTTCTTAATAAAAAGTTTTGAATTTAAGAGTCATGGGAGAAATATTTTGTGAATTTTGGAAAATAGAATATTAGAGGATTAAATGTGGAATTCATGTTAGGGAAATCAGTGTTTGTATAATGAATGAAATTTCCATTCCTGGAGACTATCATAATCTATTAGTTAAATTAGAACTCTTAATAATTTTTAATAGGGTATGAATAGGATGGTTTATTCAAAATGTAGTGGTTATTTGTAGATTCTTATGTCCTTTATGAGTTAGCTCCCCATATATGCTTTAATTATTTTTATTTATATTGTAAAAATATAGGATTCCACTCTGTTAGTAGCCATGTAAGATTCCTAGATAAGGTTATAAAGAACCAGTACCAGTGTTATAGCCTATTATAACCATCCAATTGATAAATAAGGCCTCATTCTATACATTTTATCAAGAGATGTCCCCACTATGTGATTGTGGAGTGGTGCCTTCAACCATAGTGTAGCGAGTAGACCCTCTATCTAAAGTATAGTAAGATGACCCACCAACTGATATATAGTATACAATTAAAATTATAATGTAAGAGGATTATAATAGGCTAAGATCACTTCAGGAGTTATTTAATGATATACCACTCATGTTCTATATCGAAATTGGCCCTCAGGTGGATGAGAACAGGATTGAGGAGATGAATCAGGTGTTATTTTTGGATTATATGCCTATAGATCAGATGGTGGTTTTATAATATATCCTTTTATATGGAGTATAAATTCACTAATGTGTCTTGATTATCTGGACCCATTATAAGGAGAATTTTCCATGGTCAGATTTTGAGAAGCTCATTTGTGAGGTGAATTACTTAGTGATGTTAAGGTTGGTGCATGTCCACGAGAAATTATACCTATATAAGGGTATCATGCCAATATAAAATGACATATTAAGGCTCAAAAACCTCCACATGTAATCTCTCAATATTAGTAACGATAGGTTTATTTGATAATGAATGTTTTAGTGTATATTCTCTAGGAGAACTCAGCCATTGTTTTTCCTCTTTATATCCACAACTAAACTACATTCTTAGAGATAGGTCCAGTGATTAAGATATTTTTGGATGAGGGTAACTAGTTTCAGGAAATGATATTGGTTTTCTAGGATAAGTTTCATCTTACATGGTTGGAAAATACAATTGATTATGGTTGTAGCATCATATTCATACACACACTCGATCTTAATGTCCAATAACAACAATAGAAGAGCCTCATAGATGATCTATTTAGTAATGTGATCATATTTGGTATTAATATAGAGGATGAGACCATATTTACTTATATAATACAAGAAATAATGAAATATAGGGAAGATATCATGATATAGTAGATTGAAATATGTATCAAATTAAGTGACATGATCAGGGAACTTTCCAAGGTGGACAAGTCAGTCCCTAAGGAAGAGCTTCTAGGAATGATGTATGTAGTGCACCTGTAAAAGGATTCATATGTGGATGTTATAATGAGTTTATGTTGATTGCTTCTAGTATAAAAAGTACCTGAGCTATTTAAATGAACACTAAGAACAAAATTATCAAGAAAATTTTTGTTCGGTTCATGGTAGTATTAATTTATGATATCCTTGTATATTCAGTTACCAAGGATAAACATATTGAGAATATATGGATTTTCCTATATTTTTTTCAGGTGAACATACTTTATGGTAAACTCTCAATGAGTTAGATCTATATTTGGTAATTCCACATTATGGGGAATGTAATATTAGAGGAATAATTAGTTTTGGATCCTATAAAGATAGAGGTAGTGCTTTCTTAGGAGCCACCCAAGAATGTGTTCAAGTTTCATATTTTATTTAGGTGGTGGGGTGTTATTGAATATTCATGGTGGAATTATCTATCATTGTAGCTCACATGAAAAAAATTACCTAAAAGGGGAAGTAATTTTTTTACTATGGTTAATACCAGATATCTTTCAAAGAGACGAATTAGAGGTTTGAAAGTAATCATGTTCTGAGGCTTCTAGATGAATGAATCAAGAATGTATTATTGTGAGATACCTATAGAACTATTATGTGTTGTGTGCTTATGTATAGGTATGTAGGTATTACTTATGTGTATAAAAAATAGAGAACCCATGAGTAAAACTAAAGGACCCATGACATGGATCTCACCATTGTTGTTTTTTTCCTAGATACATAGAAATATTACAATCTTGATGAGTTGTTCATTTTATATTAATATCACAAGTGTCTAAAGTATAGATTTTCTTAATGATAAATTAACTTTAGGTAGAGTTATTGGTTTGATTTCCCAAATTATGTGACTTTGAGAGTTTATATACTTTGGGAAAGGGAAATATGGTAGTTGATTCCCTTAGGAAGAATTATGAAACATATTTTAATGATAAGGCATTTGAGTAGCTATCCGAGATGCAATTTTCCATGGTGGGTAAACAAGTTGTTTCATACCATTTATTAATGGTGGTGGACCCTCTGTTTCTTCAGCATGTGATGGAGTCCTTGATAAGAGACTACAACTGAGAGGTCCAAAAAGACTAGATGTCCTTTCATGACGTACCTGATAGATTTTTCAATGATGGGAAGAACATTATCCACTTTCTAAGGAAACATTATTTCTAGTCATGCTACATGTTTAGAGAGTCCAAAACTCCCCCCATAGCAGTAAATCTTGGTGTGAATAAGTTATACCATGATCTCAAGCATTCATATTGATTTCCATGTATAAAGGTAATTGTTGTTGAGTTCATATTGAGGTTCCTCCCCTATTATTATGTGAAGAATAAAAACTAGTTTTCAATGTGTTTGGATAAACCCCTTGAGGTTCTTGGATTAATGTTGGATGGAATATCATTGTACTTCATGACCAAACATCCGTGATTATAAAATGGTCACAATGCTATATTGATGATCATTAATCAACAGTTTGTTCCGAGCATAGAGGAAGCATATAGTGGTTTGTGATATATTAATTTTTTTTAAATATTCAATTGTCCCAAAACCATGATAGAGGATCTTCCGCGTCAAATTTATAATTAATTTATTTAGATTGGAAGGAAGAAATTACCTAGGATTAGGAGAATTCATCATTGATGAATATTTTTTATCTGAAAATAACCTTTTGGATTTCCTTCATTGAACTTGTAAGGATAGAAGGATATAATACCTCTATAAGGGATCCAAACATTCTCCTTTTAACTCTAAGCAATGCTAACCAAAGTCTAGGTGCTAGCATGGATAATCAAATGTCTTTTGTTGTTAGTTCTTATTCTCTTGTTCTTCTATCTTAAATAAATATCTCATGTGTTTCTCATTATTGAGATGGATAGAGATGGAGGAATCAAAATAGAATTTTTTTTATACACTAAAATGCTTTATTTTTTCAAATACCTACACAATATCTATAACAGTAAATTTATAGAGGTAGGGTTATGTTAGAATATTTTTTTATTTCATACCGACCCATAAAAAATATTTAAACCTTTAATAAACCCCATGCCACAAAATAATAATATTATTATTATTACAGTGTGCACCATCTTCCAAAAAAGATAAATAATATTTACCAACTTTAAAATAATTATTTATCACAAGAGTTTGTCTTAGTCCATTTTAACTCCCTAATATTTATTTAATATCTGAATTAAAATTTTATTCATAAATAAATATTATATTCACATACCAATGAATAAATATTAATTAAATATTTAGTAATATAAATAAATATATTTTTATTCACATACTGGTGAATAAATATTTATTTTTATTTTTCGATCAATAAAGCATGAATAAAAGTATTACTCAATGTTGAGAATAATATTTATTCCATTAAATAACTTTAAATATAATGTAATTAAGATCCTCAGAAACACATAGTGTGTGACCCTCTAGGAATATTTCTCATTAAAATTATGTGGCCCTACCTAGAGTCCAAGATTATTATCTAGAAATGGGTTAAGGATTCCAATAAAAAGAACTTAACATCAAAGTAAATAAAACCACATACGAACACTCATTGTGTAATATAATACCTTTGTCATAATATCTCATCAAGTAAGTTGCACATATGTGTTCGCATCCTATATTATTGATACATCTTTCTGTATCTATATGAAATAAATTTCATTAAACAATGTGCATGTAAATTAATATGACAGTTCTATTCCAATCAGAGGGAGAAGATATCAAATTATATAGAGAAATAATGGAAAAATACTTCTGACTGAAAATTCATTTTTTTTTTTTGAAAGACTTTTTGGTTAAGTGAGAACCCACCATACAAATCACTTTGAGGCCAAGTGAGAACCAGCATATCATCACAAGGAACCATTAATAGACTGGTCAAAGAACCCTATCCAGGACCAAACCCATACATAAAAAAAATTCATAAAAACATATGATACCATCACTTTGCATCTTAGTAAGAACCAAATCAAGATCCTCCATGATCAGAAACACCATCATCAGATTTTCCAACCCCATCCCAATTTGCCAAAGAATCCTTGGAACCAGCCCAAAGTGGGGGCATGAGCAAAGGGCAATGACAAAAGAGAAGAGGAGAATCATCAAACTAAATTATCAGACCTTGTAACACGAAAACAGAACCCCAAAGAGCCAAACAACGAAGAAGGGTAGAACAAGCAAGGAAATTTCCCAATAACCGAGCGTTCCTGAGGTCATCCTTTGCGCCCTCGTATTGACCTGGAAGAAGATGATGGCCCTACCTGTTCTGACCCCGAAGAAAACCAGAAAACATAACTGATGAGGAGAGGAAATTGTATTTTCCAATAATTCCTGTATATTCCATCCACATACGCGTACTCACAATGGAAAACAAACAATTCACCTACCTCAAAGAAACCAGCAATCTGCGCAGGAAGTGGAAAATGCACAAAGAAAAATCGGAGACAGATCTGGAAAAACCGCACCGAATCAAGTCCCCACACATACAAAATGCCATCTAAACACTGGAGGAGTCAGTATCTTAATATTTGAACCACCACATCGCGAAGGGGATATTTTTCTGATAGAAATCCTGACATACGTTGGGTTGCTTCACCGAAAGAGATCCCAGCCACACGCGATAGGGTCCGGGAGTGTCGAAGCGATGACAACGGCCTCGCGGCGGCGGGATCTATGAGGGATGGAGGTCCTGCGGGAAGTGGCGCATGAAGGAACCAGATGAATCCATACAAAGGCAGGGAGTCAGATTCGACAGACATCGCACCTCGTCTGCAACGTCGCGTGAAGAGGATCTGAAGTAACATCTGCTACATCACACGAGGAGGATCCGGATGAATCGTCGTTGTCGTCACCACCACCTCAATGAAACCAAGAAACCCTAGAAAGAAGGGAGTGCATATCCTGGGAGAGAATGGGGCCATTGGTCCTGAGTTATGGAAAAATACTTCATCATCTTATTCAATAATGAAATGTCAATCGTGATGCACCCAACATACCCTACTTCATTATAACATATTATGTGATCATTTTGGTTATTAAATATATTTTTTTGAGTCATGACATGCATCAATGATAATCCTTAAGTCTAAGGTCCATTACACACACACATAGATAGAAATATCTAATTTCAACTAAACATATGAAATTTATATTGGAGGTTTTGTTCTTGAAAAACCGTTGTGATATTTTTTTTAAAAAAAATTGTATTTTTTGAAAACTAGTATTTTTAGAAAGAATTTTATTGGAAATGGTTAATGATTACTAAATTATTGAAACCCAAACACAAGGGGGGGATGTTTTTATCTTTATGAATGTTGTTTTCTAGTCATAGGTGTTTGGGATGAGTAGCGCCAGACATAGAAGTAATCATAAAGATGATTCTCTTGATAGAATTCATCATCAGAATCAAATCTATTAGTATAAAGTTGAAGATTCATCATAATCAAAATTAGTTAGAATGTAATAAGTTGTGGAGTGAGGAAGTCATAATGATACTGAAGAGAGTAAGTGAAGAAATTTATATCATGAGTTAAAAAGTTCTTAAACATTATAATTTGAGTAAGATGATTCTATTTTGATCTCAAAAGTTCTCAAAATCAAGAGGGATTCATAATAGATACAGGAGTGTGTGTCTGAATAGTTATGAATTCATCGGTGTGAAGAAATGTGAGAAGTTGAAGATGTTGGTTTTCAGTCACACCAATAAATAAAATATACAGTTCATTAGATCCAAAAAAATCAATGGTAGAAATTATTGATTGGAGGAAGTTTGAAATTTCCATAATTATAGAAGGAAATAAATTTTGTGTTAGAAATTCAGAATGATTCTGAATAGGTTGTGTGAAGACAGTGATTTTAGGATTTATAATGTTATTAAACATAATAAACTTAAATTGAATAATGATTTTATATTCATAGAGTTCTGAAAAATCATGATAAATTATCATGGTAAATGATTTTGAATAATGGAGGTTTTTATGGTCTTTAAATAGTTTATATCAGTCCCATGAACCTGGACACAGATGATCAGATGAAAAAATACCAGACACAAAATTTTTCAGATGTTTGAATGAGTTAAGGATGATGATTTTTGAATAATTTCAAAGTTGCAAAGTAGATTTTCCATCCAAATGATAATAATATCATAATGAGATTTCCAAAGCAATAAAATTCCATCAGACTAACTCTATAAAGGAAACTTAATTGAAATAAGTAAGTTGAATATAGTCAGATCATAATGAGAATAAGAAGAAAGTCAGATTATAATGATCTAAGGGAGATAGTTAGATCATAATGAGTAGAGAAAGAAAGCTAGATCGTAGTGATATAAGGAAAATAGTTATATCGTAATGGGAAGATCAAGAAAGTAAAATAGTATTGATTAAAGGGTGATAGTCAGACTATGATGGGTAGAGGAAGAAATTCATTTCGTAATAAGATGAGGAAGTTACATCAGACTGAATATGAGGATGTTACTCTAGACTGAAACTGAGAAAGTTGCATCAGAACAAAGAAAAGTTAGTATGTTTGAGAAGACTTTTTTAAGAGAAATATTGAGATGGTTTAAAGTATTCAATGTTTAAGTAAAATGTTATTGTTTTATATATATTTGAATTTTTATTAAGTATAAAAAGTTTTTTAGTTTCTTGAATTTGATATTCTATGTCTCCTATAAATAGAAGTAGAGTTCATTCATACTTTTCAATATTTTTCAATTGAGGAAAATGTGGAGTAGTATAAAGTTTTATTTATAATTTTAGTTAGAGTTATTTTCAGATAGATAAATCATTAAAAAAAATTACATCTGTTTTTTTTATCGGACCGAGAAATGCTGAATTGAGTCAATCGGATAGAGGAATAGCAGACTTAGGAAGATCAAACTGAGAAATTGAGAAGATTTTGAGAAGTGAAGTTTTAGGAAAGGGCTCATCATAATTATTAAATTGTGATGATATAATCTCACTAAGTAAATCATACCTTGGTTCATTGAACAGATGTTTTTGATAGATTTTTGAGGATCAAATGTTTTTGTGATCATTTATTTTTTAGCACAATTTTCTGTAAGAAAAATTTGTAAACTAATGGGAGTAAGTATAATAATTCTTATTATGAGATATAAGGTTTATATCAATATTTGGAACAATTTTAATTCAATTATTCATTATATAAAATTTCTATAGACCCACATGAGTGGATATGGAAAGGATGTAGGTTATCACACTGATGGAAAACCTTGTAAATCTTTTGTGCATTGTGTGCTTTCCAAATTTTTCATGCATGATTATTTACTAAAATATGACAAGGAAATGAAAATTAATAGGTTTTAGGATTTAAGTTTCTAAAATCATTGAAACTTAAAAAAAATTAACAACCGATTCGACCCCCCCCCCTTCTCGGTTATTATTTAATTCTATTGAAATTCAATTGGCATTAGAGTGAGGTTACCTTATTGAACCCTTATCATGGATAATATCAATTCACCCAACATTGGATGGATTCCTAAATTTGATGGAAAAATTAATATGTGTGGAAAAATATGATGATTCTATATATCATGTATCTTGTCCTGTTAGTTTTTTATGCTTATAGAATTGGCTTTCCACCTATTGAGAAGGATGCCCTGATGAATTTTACTGATAAGAGAGATGTTGATATTGATAAAAAATCTGGAAATATTATCCTTATTTTATAATCACAAAATGTTAATATTAAGGTAATGGGTCTCAAAACATCAAAGAGTGTGGGAAAATATTGAATTTTTTTTGAAGAGAATACAAAAGTGAAGGAAGAAAAACTACAAATATGGAATAGTAAGTATAAAGAAATTAGAATGAGAGATAAATAAACTATTAATGAATACTTCACCAGGGTAAATGAAATTTTTTTGGAGCATAAGATGATTTTGATATGTCCTAGATGATTATTGAATTGTGAATAAACTTATGAGAAAATTTCCAGGAATGTTTGGTTCTAAAATTTCTATTTTGGAAGATAAATATGATTTAACTCTTGATGTGTTTAATAACTTTCTTGTTACTTATGAAATGGTAAAAACTAAAATATTCAAAAATATAATGAAGAATGAAGTGGATTCTAAATCCATGAGATAAATCAAAATACAAGATGTTGAATATGTTGATCTTTATGAATCTGAAGTTAAAAATCACAATGTGTTGAATGAAAAAATCATGTCTCTAATATATAAGAATTATCAAAGAGTAAGATAAATTTATAGAGGAAAACTTCTTATCATATTTTTTTGAGTGTGGTGGAATCAGACACTTTTCTTTTAATTTCCGTAAGAAGAAATTTGGTGAATATTGAGGTGAATCTATTGATAAACCTCGATGGAAGAAGTGGAAAAAAATGATAAATAAGAAAAATTCATAAAAAATATAAGAATAATGTTACTGGAAAAAAGTATATCAATAAAGAAAGTGTAATTATACTCAATTGATAAAAATTCATTAGAATATGAAAGTTAAAACAAATTTAAACCCATTATTGGAAAAGTTGAGAAAAGAATAAATTCCTTAGATAGTGAAGAAGGTAGTAAATAATAATATAAATATTTTCAAATTAGGGTATAACTTGTTGCACTTCATGAGAAAAATAGAACTCTAGAGAAAGAAACTAGCATAATGAATAAATATTCTGAGTAATTTTTTTGATGTAAGAAAATATTCCATCAAGAAGGAGTAAGAATACATTAAATACATCTTTAGTTACAAACACTGAATTTCTGAATAGGTATTGATGGTTGAAGATCTCAGTAAGAAGTTGGAAGCTATAGAAGAAGTTTTTTATAAGTTTTAATCAAATATTCTTGTATCTGAAATCATATTGAGGAAGATAAATGAAAAATTCAACAACAATTCAGAAGTAAAAGAAGATAATTATAAAGTTTATGGGAAATTTTAGATCAAGAATCATGTGAGTTCCTCACCCTCCATAAATAATGTTTCATATGATTTTTATAACATTTTAGGTGACAAGAAAAGAGCTAGGAATGTTTTTATTGAGAAGGTACTTGATAAACCTATCAAATATGAATAATTTGAAAACTTACTCAGTAGGAAATATATTTTATTTCATGAGTATGATAGATCAGAAAGAAGTTATCAATCTCTAAAAAATTCTAAATATAAAGATCATACATCAATAAAAAATTAATATTTGATGGCTATTTCTAGTGTTGTGGAATATATGGGCACAAATCTTATATTTATTAGCATAACTTGTCACTTCAGTAAGAAGTTTTGAAAAAAGATAAATAAATGGAGAAATAAGGATGAGGTACTTTCCTAACCCACAAGAAGATAGAAAAGTAAAATATCAAGTTCTTAGAAACTTTCCAAAAAAATCAACATGAATTTCTAGAAGAATTTTGTGGAATATTTGATCATGCTGGTCATCTTGCCAAAAGATGAATGAAAGAAATTTTGGACTGAGTTTCTTATGGAATAAAAAAATAAATCTAGAAAAAATAAATTTGGGGAAATAAATTTTTTTGTTGAGATAGATTTGAAAGAAATTAAAAAGAACAAACCATGGATACTATATGGTGTTTGTTCTTCACATATGACATGTGATTTAAAAATCATTAACATGTTGAAATCCATAATAGTGTACCATTTAACTTGTAATGATAGTTCTTTAAAAATCATAGGAATCAAAATGGATGGTATTGAAGTAGAAAAGTTTAAATCTAAGGAATATTTACTTCTCGATGGGATTAAACATAACATAATAATTGTAATCCAACATTGTGTTTATGGAAAAGTATTGATTTTAAAAAAAAATATTGTAACATAACATGTTCGAATGATGGTAATGTTATTGTAAAAGTATAAAGAACTATTGGTAATCTATTTCAACATAGAGAGTTTAATAACTCATGTTACTTGAATGATGAAGATGAAAAAAAAATGGCACTGAAAAAATAGGAACCTTGGGTATAAAAACATGAACAAAAGTTCTAAATTTGATTATATCTGTTATTTCCTGGAATTGAGAAGAATATACACAAATGCGTGTATTTCTTTTCAAAAAGAAAATATTATTAAAAAAAGTCATAAGAGAGTTGAGATTCAGTATACCAGGCCTATTGAACTAATTCATTCTGATTTTTATGGGATTATGAAAAATCAATCAACAAAAGAAGATTTATACTTTATCACTATTATTTATGATTTCACCTAGATGAAAAAACCGTGTTTATAAAACATAAGTAATAGGGTGTGGAAATGTTCAGGTTTTTCATAAAATATGTTGATAATGAAATGGGGGCTTATATAAAGAAGTTAAGAATAGATAATGGTACCCAATTTATAATAAATATTTTTTCAACTTATATAATAAATAATGGTATCAAACATCAGTATATTTATCCCTATACTATTAAATGGAGTTGGAGAAAGAGATAATAGAATCTTGGGGGGAAATGAGAAGAAGTATGTTAAGAGAATTAAAACTTTCAATATTCTGTTTGAGAGAAGCTATTATTACTATTGTACATGTTCAAAACAAATGATTATTGAGATCAAAATCTAACATGACTTCTTATGAAATATGGTATAAGAAAAAAAATCATTGAATTACTTCAATGTTTTTTAGATATCCATGTTTACTTAAAATAAAAAATCCAAATTTTGGAAATTTTAATGAGAAATATAAGGATGTAACATTCATGGCTTATTCACCCAATGGAAGTAATTATAAATGTTGGAAAAACAATTACAATGGTCAGTGAAATCATATGATATAAAATTAATTGAAAAGAAAATCCATAAAAAATGTTTTTGATCATGTTGATGAGGTGAAACTGGAGATTTTCAATGATAAAAAAAAGCGAGTCAAAACCTCCTTACCAAGATTCAAGAGAATTGTGTGATGAGTAAAGTTCATCTCAAATAATTTCCCTTCCTTAAAAAAAATATTAATTTCAAAAACATTATTGAAAATCAGAAGTTTCCAGTCCATACCAGAAGAAATTTGTGATTATAAAATATAACTTCACTCATTTAAAAAGTTTAACTAGAATTTGTTTTAGAATCTATTCTACACAAATAATGGGTGAATAATATAAATGAATATTTGGATCAAATTGAGAAAAATAAAATGTGTTAAATTGTTCAATGTCTAAAAGGTAAAAATATTTTTGAGAAAGTGTGTTTATTGAAACAACTTGTATGAACATGGAAGAGTTTCAAGAAACAAACAAAGGATTATTGTAAAGGAAATGCCTAGGAAAAAGGTGTGGATTTTGATGAATTGGTTACCCACATTTCAATGTTATAAAATATTCAAATGTTTCTAGTAGTGGTTTCTAACCATAATTACAAACTATATAAAATGAATGTAAAGTCATATTTTCTCAATGGAGAAATTTAAAAGGATTTTTACTTTTAACAACCTTGTGGGTTTCTATATAATGAGGATGAAAAAAAAGAAGATTTTAGATTGAATAATTATTTTTAAGTGTGGAAAAAAGATCCATTTTCATGGTATTCTAAGATTGGAAATTGTTTTTTCATATTTAATTTTTCTAAAATAAAATTCGATATCAACTTATATGTGAAATATTTAGACTCTAGAACTCTAATTTTTATTGTTTTTATGGATGATTTAATTTTTTGGGGGATAGATAAGATTTTTTTAAAAAAATTATCAAGAAATGAAAATGAACATTGATATGTCAATATTAGGAGAATTAACATTCTTCATTGATTAAAATTTTCAACAAAAAATAAAATTACATTTTCCTATCTCAAGAAAAGTATGCTGGGAATTGTTACAAAATTTTTTCATGGAATAATACAAAGAATATTCTACTCCTATCACAGTGGGGATAAAGATGAGTAAATATGAGTCTGGTTAAAGTGTGAATTAGAAATACTTTTGGAGGTTTATAGGAAGTATAATTTACCTTACTACCTTGAGGAATAATTTTTTTATCGTGACATTGTGTGCTAGGTAAAAAATTAATCAGAATTAATCTTTATATATTGGTAGTAAAGAGAATTCTAATATATTTCAAATGAACAACTTCACATGGGTTGTTATAAAAAATATTTTTTGAGATGATGTTTCATGGTTATACTGATACTGGTTGGGATGGAGATTGTAATGATAGAAAATAAAAATCTAGAGGAACATTTTTCTTGGGTGAATATTTTGTGAGTTTTCATAGTAAGAAACAATTTTCAGTAACTTTAAGAAAAGAAGAATCAGAATATATTGAAAATACTTAGGCTTGTACTCAGATGTTGTGGATGAAAGTTTAGCTAGATGATTTGAAAGTAAAAGTTTCTAAACCATTAAATATATATTGTGATAATCATAGTGTAATTGATATTTAAAAAAATCTTGTCAAAAATTCAAGATAAAAACACATTCATATAATGTTTCAATTTATAAAAGAGATAGTTACTACTGAATAATTTTTTCTAGAATATATATCAATGAAGTATCAAATTACTGATATATTCTCAAAGGTAATTCTAAAAGAAAGGTTTGTTGAATTGAGGCTGAAACTTCATGGCCATCCTCCTCTAATAAAACCCTATATCTCATAATAATGTCCCCCAATATGCTTTGGATTATTTTAACAAATGGGGAGAGAAAGTAACAAATTTTTACTTTGTAAGAAGTTTTTTACTTATCTTTTTTAAATTAATCTAAAGTGGTGGTTATCATAAAATGGGGGAGAGAAAAGGAAATGTGAGGGGAAAGTTTATATTAACATGGTTAAAAAATTCATAGCACTGAGGTATGGAATTCCTTCAAAAACAATACTTTATTAAGTAGTTTGGTTTCAGGACACTCCCTCTTGAGACATAAAATATTTTAATAAAAGTTAAAAATATTGGGTTGTTTACAAAATAGGAGATGTGAAAAAAAAATCTAAGATTTGAAAAAGTTTTTAATGAGTGTTTTAAAAAAATACAATGGGAGAGATTAATTAACCTTTGTGATTTATTTTAATAATGTTTTTTACATATTGAAAACTAATTTTTTTTTTAAGATAATATTTTTAAAAAATAGGTTAATGTTTCCAAAATGTTCAAACCCAAAAAATTTATGTAAAAAAGGTATTTCTTTTCATTATTAATTTTTTTTGAACATAGGTTTTTAGACATAGGTTTTCAGACTAAGAAGCACCTGATGTAGAAGTAATAAAAATATGATGTTGTTTATCAAAAACATCATTAGACTCAAATCTATATGTATAAATTTCTGGATTCTCCAGAGTCAATATTTGTTAGAAATTCAAAAGTTATAGAGTGAGTAAGTCATAATTATGTTGAAGAGAGTAAAATAATACATTTATATCAGGAGTTATAATGTTATTAAACCTTCTAACTTGATTCGGATGATGTTACACCAATCTCAAAAGTTTTCATCCTCACGAGAGATTGTGTTTCTATTTAAAGAGTTATTAATTCATTGGTGTAAATAAACCTATGAAGTTGAAGGTCTTGGTTTCCAATCAGACCAATAATTCAAATATATAGATAATAAGATTCAAAATAATTAGAGAAAAAAAATTTGACTTCAATATGTTTTCCATTACAGTAATCAAATAAATAAATAATTTTTTGAGTTAGAAGATTGGAATATTGATGAATATTTTTTATGAATATAGTGATGTTTGGAGTTAGAAATTTATTAAACATTTTAACCATAACTCATACAATGCTTCTCTGTTTATAGAGATCTCATAAATCATGATAAAGTCTCATGAAAAAATATTTTTAATAATAGAGTTTGGTGAAGGTATTTTAATAGTTTGTATCAATTATAGAAACATGAACACAGATGATCATATCCATAAGTACTAGACACAAATGTTTTCAGAAGTCTCAATGAGTTATAGCTGACGAGGTTTGAATAATTTTAAAGTTTCATTGTAGAGTTTCCATATAAATGATAATTCTATCATAATGATCCATCCATCATAATGGGAATTACATCAGAATTACTCAAATAAAAAAACATAATCAGACTGACTCATAGGAATATTGTCAGATCATAATGATTATAGGAAGAAATTAAAATCATAATGAACTGAGGAAGATAGTCAGAACGTAATAATAATAGGAATAAATTCAAATCATAAGGAGTTTAGGAAGATAGTTAGATCATAATATGTAGTGGAATAAAGTCATATTGTAATTTTCTAAGGAATATATTCAAATTATAATGGGAATAGGAATAAATTCAAATCAAAATAAGTTGATTAAGTTGCATCAGACTAATGCTGAGGAAGTAACATCATACTGAAGCTGAAAAAGTTACATCAGACTAAAGAAAAGTTAGTATGTTTGAGAACACAATTTTTAGAGAAATATTTAGAAGGTTTGAAGAACATAATGTGGGTGTTTAAATGTGAGTGTTTTATGGATATTTGAAATTTGAGTAAGCGGTAATAGTTTTTCAATTTCCAACATTTTCAAATCTTATTTTCCTATAAATAGCAGTAGAGTAAATTTTTTACTTTAAAATATTTTTCACATGTATAAAAAGGAAGAGCACTGAAAAGGTTGAGTTAGTATTTGAGTTAGATTTTTTTCTATATAGAGATCTCACTAGAAGGTTGGACATTTGTTTTATTTGTTTACCAGACTAAGAAACATTGTATTGAGTTGATCAGACTAAGGAAGATCATACTAAGTAGATGAGCAGAGTATGAGAAGTAAAGTATGAGAAAAGGGGTCATCTTAATGAGTCTTTCATAATGATATAATTGGTTTGAGGCAATCAGACCCAGGGTCATCGGACTGAGGTTCCAAAACTAGTTTTTTTAGAAATAATTTTTGTAATATTTTCATTTGTGGATCAATTGATTGTAATCAATCTTTTTAAAATAATGGGAGTTAGTATAATCATTAATTTTGATATATATAATGTATCTAACTGGATTTGGAATAAGTTTTATTTAATTATTCTCTATTGAATTTCAAAAGACCCACAGGAGTGGATATGGAAAGGATGTAGGTTTTTACACTAAGGGAAAACCCTGTATCTCTTGTGCGTTTTATATGATTTCCTACTTTTTCATTCATGATTATTTATTAAAAGATGAAAATTAAATGATATTTAATTGGTTGAAAGGGTTATGTTTCTAAAATTATTGAAACATATAGAAATTGGATAAGTAATTCATAACCCCTTCTTAGTTATTATTCGATCCTTTATATCTTCAGTTCTCTTAATCACTCACCTTGGATATTACTAACTGTGAACTTCCTAGGAAGAATCCTCATTCACTTATGAGTACTCACACCAGATAGTCTACATATAATGTGTCTTATCATAGTACATTATCTATCCACCTAACTATATTTAAGATATATATCCATATCATTTAGGGTTTCTCATCATATAAGGGAATTTGTACAACCTTATAAATGAGACAAATACTCTAGGACATTATCACATCAATGTTATTATAAATAAGAATCAATATGTGACAATATAATTATATTAATATTCAATTCATTGAATATATAAGTAATTTAAAGAAAGAAGTTGTTGGTTCTATGGAACCAACACTAAAAACTCTCACTTTCACTAGATACAACTACTAATGAATGGTTAATCCTCACATGTTAAACATGATTCTACTGAGTATGGATATAGTTGCAAGGACTTCTATGTTTTTAGGGATAGGGTTTGTTAATCCATATTTATTTGTGGCAGATCTGTTTACTACAACACAATTATCTTGAGAAAATATCTCAATTAATAATTTAATTAAATTTCCACCTCTTATTCCCATGTCATAGTCCTAACATACTTACTAAATCCATAATCATAGTTTATCATAAGATGATAAACCTTCTAATTTTTGGTATAACCCAAAATCATAACCAGATGTTTCTAAACCTCTTCTTAAGCTGTATCAGAAGACTCATCATACTCGGATATTGTAGATATGGAAAAAAATAGCTATAATATGTGTTTATTATATATTACTATAGCATTATCAGTGATTCTAGATCAAATTGAAAAAAATAAAGATAAGTGTTTAATTCCTTTGATCACCAATATTCACAATTCTATAGACATTGTGAAATTATCCAGTTTTACTTTTCAAAGTGTTGTAGTCTAGTTTTAACTGCATGTCTATGTAATTATGTTGGATTTATTTGATATTCACTTATTATGTTTTATGCAACAGTAATATAATATTTTAGTACATATCATGGTACATGAGATAAACTCATATCACATAATCTTGTAATATTATTTTAATCTCCATAATGAATTTCAATTCCCATTTTTGTTCTAATGGAAGGATTATATGACAATAACAATTCATTGTTGAATTCTTTTCAACTTGTATATTTCAATAAATTATTAATATATGTAATAAGGCTAGATTAATTAAACACATGGATGTATTTTATAGAACTTATTCCCTAGAACTTGATTTCAACATAATGTCAATCATGGATAAATTTCATTTATTATTCTCAAGAATCCTATAAGACATAACAATTGTTTTCATATATTATTAACATATTTATCTTGAAAAATTATATAACTATTATTGACCACTCAATGATACATGCCACTCATTCAATTCAAAATGATTATCCTATGATCAATACGTATGATTTATTCATAAATTAATTTATATAATCAACATATCATGTTGAAATTTATTAATTTCACCGACCCTTTCAGTTATTCCTAGTAGACATATACTATTGGTTCTCCTTTTTGTTGTGTCTTATAAAAATCTCCTATAAATATTTCTCTAAATGATGTTCCCTTTAAAATCAATTGACTAGTATGATGATCATATTAATATTATTTGATAAGACAAATTATATTTTAATAATAATTATAGGTGAATAAGTTTTTTCATAGTATAAACATTCAATATTAAATTAGGCTTTATTGGTACCATCTTGTACCACAATTCTATAGTTTCTATTAAATACTTGCCAATAGTATCAAGTCATAGAAATATTAAATATAATGAGTATCGACTATTGATAAATGGATTCAATTAATTGAATTTATATATACTTATCAACCATATCATATTACCACTTAATTTTTCTTTATATAAATCATTATTATAAAATGATAATACTTGTATAACCCATCATGGTGAACAAAGAAAACCTCTTTTGTAATAAATTCTTATGAAGTATGTGTCTCTAGAACTACTCCACCCATTAAGCATAAAGGGTTACAGTATTCCTATGAAAACTTGTGTTCATCCAGAGACTTAACCCACAAATGTTAAGTCATATCCCATATTCTTTAAAGATATATAATTCCATTATGGAAATATAGTAAATCTTTACTATATGTTAATATTCGTAGAGGATATAGGATCATTAACATAGATGAAACTTATTGTTTTAATGTTATTTTTTAGCTAATAACATATTTTAACAAAAAAAATTCAATAAACACTTATGGTAGTGTAATAATAAATTCTTATCATATCATGATTGATATAGTATCCATTAGATTTAATGGAATATTTTTAGTATATATAATAATCATCATTAATAATACTTTTACTATCATCAATTAATTGATTTATATAAGAAATTTTGAGTGTGGGATAACCATAACTCCATATTTCTTACCAATGATTACTTGGATAATATGTTCTCTGAAAAATCCATCTTAGAGTTTCCTCTATCTTAACCATGTTCACTCATTTACTTAACTAAGCATTTATAAAATTTATTAATGGAATATAATTATGTTTATAAAGTTACCTTTAGCATTATATTAGTTCAGGTGACTATTTTGAACTATTTTTAAAATATTTTTGATGTACCTTTATATATAGTGGTTTATTTATCAAAAACATGATAACTAGTTTATTTGTATATCTAGTACCCTATCTCAATTGAGAATAAAACTATTTAAATGGATTAAATAGTTTAACTTAATTAATTTCTATTTGATAAATAATTATCTTTCCATAATTTGGTTTAAGTCTTATATTTTATATTCATCCTGCATTTCAATGGATATATATTATTCAAGAGTTACAAAACATATTGTTCGGTATTTCAAGTATCATAACAACATATATTCCAAATGTGAAATAATTTCATGTTGTATCTGGAGGGGTACTAAGAAAAATTTTAATACTTATTATAAACATGAATCAATCCATTTATCATTGAGAATTTTTAATCTCCCCTTGGATGAAATATGAATCACCATTTCTCATCTTTTTTCAGTTCACTTTATAAAACTTCTATTTGTTTTTATATACTATATTAAAATAAATTCATGTTATGATAATATTTAATTTAATATAAAATTGATTAATATAAACTTGATGAATATATGTAAAGTTGATGAAACTTATTGCATCTTCAATTCATTGAAATTTATTTTCTAATACCCAAGATTTATGCATGGGAATAAAATAGTCTCTTGTTCATTATTATTCCATCAAATAATTTTTATATTTAAAAGATTTTGTAAAGGATATTTTTCATATATATTATCCATAGGATATTTATCCATTTAATTCAATTTTTTACCATAAGGGTTTGAGAATTGGCTTCAACCAGTCCTTATCTACTTGGTGAAGTATGGAAAAAACATTCTAGAAAAAATTAACCTATTTTTTTATCAAGGCTTGGACAAATAAGGATAATATTGGATATAAGGATAATAAAACAAGAATAGTGGATATTTTTTTATCCAAGTGTAAGTATAGTTTACTAATTGATCAATATTCCCTAGAATTATGAAATCATGATCAGTTTCTAAACAACCTTATTCTAGTTTACACTAATATAGTGTATTGAAGATATTAACTTCTTCATTCCTTTACTTCTCCTTCTCATTAAAAAATATATTTGTTATTATAGTGTAAGAATACATGTATTTATTTTTTTGTCTAATCAAATCTCCATACATAGTTGATACTATAATACAATGAACATAGGAAGCATCCATAACATATCTATCATAGGATAATTTTTTACCTTCACTTTCTTTCTTAGTTAACAGAATATGAAGAGGGGATTTGAAAACATAATACAAAATTTATGATAATACTTAGTTATATAAAAAATTGCACCACATCTGAAATTTTATAATTATAAGTACATTCCCTGAGTTAATTAAATATTTCACTCTTTCATGGTTTTTTATGCCTTTTCACTATAAAAATTCAAACAGATGATTATTAATTTACTTGATAAAAAATTAGGTGTGAAATAATAATTATTTTATTTTATTAATCCTCCCACTATTTTATCAAGTCACAATATCCATATTCATTTAACTAATAATGTTTATTTTTTAGGACATTATAATGGAAATTATCCACATGTCCTTTCACATAACCCCAACAAGGGTGTGTCAATATACTTGAATGTATTTTGGTAGGTAAGTATTTTCTTACTGTGGGTGTGCAGCTCCTTGATCCATTGAGTGGACTCCCATATCTTGAAATTCTAATTTATATTTATTCAACACTCACTTCCAAGTTACATAAAGTCTACTTATGGATACTTATCTTTATGTAATATGTTTAATTCAACCCATAACCTTCAAATGAACTCCATGTAAAAAGTATGTTTCCCAATGATGGTTAGTCAAACACTTAGATTCAAGGTTTTCATTAAAAATCAAGTAATTGAAGGCCAAGTATGAATTAATTTTTAATTGAGTATTTTTTAATTTATTATACATAAATAATATATTTTTTTATTATGCATGTATTATTAGTTTTTAGTGGGGTTTACATAATTGATCAACCATGTTTGAAAAAAATTATGAATAATCCATATATTTAAATTGAATATTTTCACATTAATATATTTATTAATGAGATTATGGTCTTGAAAACATAAAATAAAAAATTTATAGAGAGAAGTAAATAAATAAAATAATTACCTAATAATGAGATTTGTCTAATGATTTATTTAATGAGAATACATTAAATCAACCATTAACCTAGTGGAACTAACTCGTATTATTGGTATTGGGATGATTTAAAACATTCCTCATATCCACCTATTTATCTCCTGAGTTGGAAGAATAACGGTCACAACATGAATTTCCTCCACACACCTTGGGATAATCCATTAATTTCATGTATTTATAACTCGCACACAGGTGATAGGAACGAAAGGATAAGTTAAATGAAATTACATAAGTAACTATGGACTCTTGGGTCGTACATAATAATTAACGTTGTAATGAAACAGAAACCATCATTTTAATTTAATATTAAACAATTTAAAACCATTTCAATAAATTATATTATGTAAATTCCAACACATACATAGGTCTTTTTCAAGATCATTATCATTCATACATTCAACAAATATGAAAAATGTAATTGGATAACATTCATTTCTCTATTTATTCTTTATTATTAAGATAAATGTGCACACATTAATTAAGAAATTAGTTAATTCCCTTTAATGTTAATGATCATCTGAACTTAATTAAAGATACCCATAATTTGTGGAATTCATGGAAAATAAACAAAAAACCCAATAATAGAATATTTATTATAATAAATTAATTAATAATTTAAATATATTTACAATAATTATAAAATTGTAAAACACAAAATGGTGTTCCAATTAGTAAAATAATGTTTTAATGCATAAATTTTTCTATTTAATTTCATTTTACTTTTTATTTAATGGGAGACTACAAAACATGTACTATTAAGTTAAACATCTTATACCTATGTTACCATGTATCCATGTCACATGCTTAGGGATTCATTATGTTGACTCAACCAAAATACAAAATGTGTAAATTCTAGCTACACATCATGTATCCAATTTTCATCTACCTAAGATACTCACTTTAGTATTTGGCATTTATCTCTGCATATTAAATGGCATGTACAGGCCAGCTACAGGCTGTGTGGTCTGAATGATGCATTCCAGTGCAACCCATCGAAAGACTCATCATGTTCTCAGGTGAGAGACTGTATGACGTGTGGACTCTAACTATAAGTCATGTGTCTATAATTTTGTGTTTCTAGATAACTTTCCATGTATCTTGGATGTGTGAATTGATGAACTATATAGTGTGTACACCACATACATATCAGGTATATCTTAAATGATCCAGTTTTTTAGTCTCACATTGTTTGAACCTAAATTATGACCACATAGATTCATCAATTTATGCTACTAATACATGTAGACTACTTGGTGTGTGTATCTATACAAGTCCTGTAAACCGGTAACCTTGTACTAGGTCAGCCGGTCAACACGCAACATACACCACTTCTTATTTCTGCATGGTTTACTATGTATCCATCAAAACATCTAGATGCAGTGTACTATAGTACAATATGTGATCTTCCTAGTACATATCCTATAACCCAGTCTTACCATGAAAAATTTGGTAGTTGTCAATGGAATCTATGGTCATTTTTAATATGTTCTTAGTGATTTAAGAAAATGAAACACCTAAGAATATGATAAATATGTACAAGTATGTTAATTAAAATTTGATTAAATAATGTATAGAATAAAATTAAAATATAATAAAAATTACACATAGATCAATAATAAAATAAATAATAATAAATTTAAACACAACCTCCTCTAATACCACTTGTTGGTTTTTTCCAAAGAATATGCATGTGGTGGTGTGTCATATATTAAAATTTCTTTTAATATTAGAGTTTTCAAAAACCTTGAGAAGGGATATTTCTTATCACATTTATAATTAATTTATTTAGACATGAAGAAATAAATTACCTCGGCATAAGATATTTCCTCATCAATGAATTTTGACCATCGAAAAAGACACATTCAGATTTACTTCATTGGGCCAATGAGGATCCATGGATAGAATCCCTATAGAAGTGATATATAGGTGATCTTTTGGTCCCTAGGAAGTGACAAATGATCAATGGGTTCTATAATGTGGTAATACAACATCATATTTTATTCATTACTGATCACAAGTTTTTTGTTTCTTTAATAAATATACCTCAAATTTATCATTCTTGATAGGGGAAGAGATTGAGGAGTTGAAACATAATTTGTTGTTAAAAACATTTCTCTATTTTTTCGATTACCTATACAATATCAATAAAGAGATATTAATATAGGTAGGTTTTAGGTTGTAGTATTTTTTATTTTCTTATCAACCATAAAATAATATTAAAATATTTAATTTACCTCATGCCACAAAATAATAATATTACTATTATTTTTATGATGTTCACTATCTTGAACAATTGATAAATATTATTTAGTGAATTGTAAATAGTTATTTATCATCGGATGTGGTCTTGGTCCATTTTAACTCCTTGGTATTTATTGAATACATGAATAATAATTGTATTCATAAATAAAGATTATATTCACATACCAGAGGATAAGTATTTATTAAATATTCCACAAAATAAACAAATTTATTTTTATTCATATACCAGGGAATAAATATTTATTTAAAGTATTCAACCAATAAAATATGGATAAAATTATTCCTTAGTCTTGTGAATCATATATATCACATTAACTAAATTCAAATAGAATTTAATTAATATCATCATAAATACTTATCATGTGACCCTATAGGATTGTTTTCTCATTGCTATTATGTGGGATTGCCTAAAGTCCATAATTACTATCTAGAAGAATTTCATGTCTCTAAAAGGAAAGAAATTAATATCAAGATGATGAAAAATACTTATGAATGCTCACTGTGTAATATAATCCCTTTGTCGTAGTATCTCATCATGCAGGTTTCACATCTGTGTCACCAACCTATAATCTTGATACATCATTATTAAAATATATGAAACAAACGTCATTAAATCCTCGATATGGAATTTAATGAGATAGTTTTATTCAAATAAAAGGGATGAGATATCAACTTCCATGATGATGGAAGGTAAAAATCCTTCCTCAACATATTCATTAATGACATTTCAATTGTGACACACCCAATATACCCTAAATCCCACCAACATACTATGTGATGTTTTTGTCAGTAAATCTATGTGTATGAGTCAAAACATGTATCAATGATAATATTAAAATCTATGGACCATAAAACACACTCACTGATAAAAGTATTTGATGACTCTAAAACATATAAGAATTATTACTGGTGAGTATGTGCTCATAATATCCCACCATAGATATTTCCAGGTATGAATTTCATGATAAGAAGCTTCATCTTCATAAGAGTACTCAAACTTGATGTTATACATACCATGTGTCCTATCATTAGATGTTATAAAACTAAAAACTATATTTAATAGATATCCACATAACAACTCAAGGTTCTCATCATAGTGAGGATTTTCTATGACCTTATCAATGGGACATATACTATAGAAAATTACCACATCAATTTTATACATTATAACAAAAATATAAGATATGATATTTAAATTAATATTCACTTATTTTAATATACAAGTAATATAAAGTACAATGTAGATGGTTATAGGGTACCAACTCCAAAAATGACAAACTAAATTGGAACACTTCCTCCTATTTTAGGTGTAGAGTTTGACAGAGAACTTGGGATTCTTGTACATATATGAGGCAATGTGATTATATGAGATACCATTTAGTATTATTTTAGCCTGAGATGCTTAGTCGGGTTCCTCATTGTTGAGGATATTTAAAGAGGCATTTCGAACTCTATTTTTATTTAATTTTACATTCCACCCTTAGATATATGGATAGAAAATGATGACCATCAATTTTATAAATTAAATATTGAGGGATTGATTGTTTGATTCTGGTTGGATCTAGGAATATTCCATAAATTTATTAGAGTTTTTGTATGATAGTATTTAAAGTTATAATATTAACATGGAACCTTTTTTGGTCATGTATGATGGAAACTATAAGTTTCCATTATGATGGATAAAGATTGGTGAGTCATCAGTCATGGGGTCGTAGTTGGTTGGATTGATGGTGTAGAAGGTAAAGGTGGTCGAGGAGAGGATTAAGAGATTTAAAAGACATCATATATCTTATATTGGCCAAAAATAGAGGCCTGTGAATTTTGAATATAGAGATAAAGTGTTCTTAGAGGTCTCTCCATGATTCTTATTATGTATATATTTTTATGGAATATTGATATCCTTAAGGTTAATTGGGCCATTCAAAATATTTCATAGGGTAAGAAAGGATACTTACTACCGAACACTACAACTACAATTATATTGGGAATATGATGTAATATATGAGGAGGTCCATGAACAACCCTTTACAAATCATTTTCTAGGGATAGATAGACATTTTATATGATGATAACTTCTTAGAGTCCCTAATGGTCATAATGTAATGACAGGAGGGGACCATGCGTGGTTGGATGATAACTTTGGTGCATGTTCTATAATAGAATATAAACATTCAAAGGGGGTCATATAAATGTTATTTTCAAATGAAAACTTAGTATCCTCGCCTATTGAGTAGGTAATTATTATTGAGATAAAAATACTTTAATATGGGGAGGATATATCAACCTCAAATTTTTCATCTAAATACATTGAATATGTTAAAAAATATTTTATCTGGTAGTTAGTGAATTATTTTCATTTTTATTGAATTTTTTATGCCTAAATATATTATATCAAAAATGATATATTAATTTTAGTCCATACATGATTGATCAAGAATAAATTATTACATCTCATAAATAAATCCTCATATAAAAATTTTGAATCAATTTTTTTGTGTGGAATAGGGGATTTACTTGAGGGGTGACATAATGTCAGTAGAAGTTTTGAACTGCTGGTCTAGTCACCTATCATGTAATTAAAAATATCACCAAATATAAAATACCCTATTTAATATTTTTTAACTCTAAAATTTAGGATTTTCCATTATTAAAATCATAAAATAGAGAGAGATGGAGAGATTGATTAAAGGAATTAAGATATTACAAACATGTTCTTCTAGAAGATCTTCAACAGAGCCTATTGTAAACACAAAAAATCAATGACATCGACCCAAATTTTTTTTAGTGATCATTATATTGAATATTTATCTATTATTCATGAATTTATTTTAATAATTGTTTTTTTGAATATAATTATTTATTTCTATATCACAATGCCTTAAAATGTTTTAGTATAAATATTTTCCCCCTAATGTTTTTTCATTTATTAAAAAATAGTTGGGGAAAGAATTAGATGTTAGTTAGATAAGACTGGTTATAGTTTTCCTTTACCAACTATTTCATGATACACAATATTCCTTAGTTAAGTTCTATGAAGTTGAACTTAGTGAAATGGGTGAAGAAGGGATGGAAAATTTCCCTCTTCACTTCTCTCTTTCTTTCTCTCCCACACACATTTTCTCTTCTTGAATTGTAAGAAGGGACTTTAGAATTATTAAATCCAATAGTGTCTATGGATGTGATGGGAGGTATATTTGAGGAGCGGATGGTAGATGTATTATAAGAAAATGATAGAGTATGGTGAAGGGAAACAACGATGGTGCTATGAGTCTATGATAATGAAGGGTGGAGTAGACAAGGCTGGTGTGGTGTCAATGTAGTGGGAGTGTTGGTGTTAGGGTACATCCCCACACTTCTTATAGAAATTGATTAGACAACTAACCACCCACAATGTAGTGGGACGCATGTCATAGGATAGTGGATGGGCCAAACTCCCTTTTAGGGATAAAAACATGGTATTATTAGTGGAAATATCATCTAGAAATGAACTAGATAGCACTGATGGGATGCGCATCTTTCTCAAAAAAATCATGAAATGACTGGGATAACCTAATGGAATACCTCCATCAATAAGAATCATATCCTCCAATTTTATGTGGGGGAAATGAACTAGGTTTTGTTAATCGACCTGACCAGATAGGTGGGACTTGTAGTCTGTATATGGCTATGTTCCCTGACACATCATGCATGTGGGGTAGACCCCGAACACCTATACATGCCACATAATTAAACCAATGGATACCATGTGATCCATTCATCACCTACATGGAATGTTTCATGAATATCTTATCAAGTGTCAGTTTTTGTAAAATTAATAGACTATTCTGAGTATTTTTCATTTTATATTGAGATAGTTTAACCCATTTGGACATTAAAGGTTTTATTTGGGGTCATTTATAATGTTTTTTCAGATCTATAGGTCCAAGAAATTGGTTTGGGAATGATGATAGAAGAAAGTAAAGGTTTCATTATTCCCATGTTTATGTGTAATAATAAGCAATGTGTCTCTGGATTTCATATAATATATGATACTCCCATATATACTAAGATAACAATTCCTCTAAATTTAGGCATGGGTCCAATACATCCTTTTTCCTAAAAATTCATGGGTCCCCTATATGAAAAATAGATAAATCACCTTCCACGCTATTTGGATGTGGGTCCTATATGTATGGGATTAGTTACTCCCTCATTCGACATGTACTGCTCAATGAGGAATTAGAGGTTTGTATTCCTTCAATATATAGATTTCAGCAAGGTGAGTGTCCCCTCCTATATATTATATGAACTAATGTGGGTTTTGGAAATGTTGATTATCTTGGTTCCTCATGATATAGATTCCCAGTATAGCTAGGATATGTTCTTTCATACTATTTATTATTCTGGGTTCTCTATCCTTAAAGTATATCCAGCTTACCATTAACTTTGTGATTCTAAGTAGTTTGGTTTATAATTTTATCCTCTTTGGTTTTTGAGGTTTTCTACTAGGTATGTATATACTCACCCCTATAGTGGAATTTCTCCAGCATATATCATGGCTGATTCGGATGATGGGAATTTTAGTATTAATCATATTGTGTATAATTATTGATATTTTTAATAGCATACTATGTTAGATAGAGTACATGATATAGAATACCAAGCTTAAACAACCAATAAATATTGTTATTCAAATATGACTGTTATATAATAGATATTGAATTGGTGTGCACAAAAATGAATAATCTCATTATGAAATATATTTTTTAAGGTGTTCTTAATAATAATTTTTTGAGAAATTCTTAATAAATACGCATTCAATTTTTAGTAAAGTCATTTGATGCTTCCAAAATACATTTTTCATCAAAAATGTTTTTTAATACTTTTTGTCATATAATACTATAATTAATTTATAAAAAATTTAGAAATATTATTATAAAAAATGAAATAATTTTTTAAATTATAATGTCAAAAAAAATATAGTAATTTTCAATAATTTTCTAAAATGTATTATTTTTCAATGAATACTGAAAACATAATTTTTATTGAAAACTGTCTTTTTATTTCAATCATTTACAAAGTTATATTTTTTTTAAAGTGTTTCAAAGAAAAATAGGTTCATTTATATTCTGATTTATATAATTAATCTTATTGTAATTAATTTTTTTCTTTATTTTGTATAAAAACATTTTATACTTAAGAAGACATTTTTTATGGAAAACTGTTTTTCATCGCGTTTTTTGAATTTTATAAATTATATTATACATATTATATGATTTTAATTTGATAAATTTTATTATATATTTAGAATAAAATTAGTTAATATTATTTAATATGGTCAGCATAATTTTTTTTATAATAAATAGTAAAAATAGTAAAAAAATGTTACTATGATTAAGGTTAAAACTGGTTTACCAAGGGTTAAACTAAAGTGATAAGGGTTAAAATAACCTAAAAATTTATATATATATTATTTTATGGATTTATTTAAACTATAATCAATATATTATCAAATTTAATTGTTCATTGGAAAATTTTCCATTAAAATATGTAATAATATTTACATGTTTTCATAAATAACAAGTGTGTCCTCTCCCTCACCTAAAAAAGTAAACCCCCTATCCTCTCATATCCACACATAGAGAGACATTTATCTTATCCAATACCTATCAAAATACCTTTATAAAATTCATCCACATGTCCTTTTTTATATATATTTTGTAGAAAACAAACCTTAGAATTCTTAATCTGTAAATAAATGGAGGTTGTTTGAAGAAGAGGTTTAACTTTTAATAGAATGTTTTAGTTTTATTTCTTCTTCTACCTCCTTAAAAAATCATCCAACCATTGTGATATAATAACATAAGTTTTTCCCATTTACTAAGATGTTATTATTTTTATTTATTAACCTTAATTCATCCCCTTCTTCATCTAATGGGATACAAAACCATCATTAATGTGTACAACAGACTACCACCTCACAAATCAAGGAAATTCATTTTCCATATCCTCATCTTATGGATGGAAAAAATGTTTGAACTAAATTAAATAGTATGATATATATGATATAAATTCAATTATTTAATTTAAAATAAATTTATTACTTATTTATTTAAAATTTAAATGAAAAGTAAGAACATTGCTCGTGCGTATGTGAATACTACCTCCTTACTAGATGATGTATTTATTTTCCATCATCACCTCACTTTGTTAGTTATATAAACAGAATTATAGAATTAATATGAAATTTTAGATATAATAATCATTATGGATCTTTAAAATCAAACTTAACTTCTTTCAAACATACTCATTAAAAAATTAAAACGTTGCTCGAGTATACATGGAGACTACCACCTCCATAATAAAGTGTATTTCATTTTTCATGACCAAATTTAATGGATTCATATAAATATGTTATTAATGTGAACAAATAACAATATTTTGACAAATATTGTTATTTATATTATGGAACCATGACTCCTATGTTCATATTCAACCTATCAAAGTCATTTTGGACATATGATCTGAATATCCTAAAAAAACTAACCCGAAATTAATTGATTATGTAATTAATTATGAAATTTATGTAAGTGAAATAAAATTAATAATAAAAATTATAATTTTTATTAAAATAAATAAATAAATAATAGTATTTTATTATCTAGGAATAGAAATATTGCATGTGTTATGTCTGGGCATGATGTAGGGTTACTTAACTAAAAATCCATTTAGTGGTTATATCACTTGTTCATTGATTAATTATACCATGATTATGTGGGAAATAAAATTCTTTAATTTATGTTGTATTTACTATTTTATGGTGTGTATTTTAATTTTTACACATAATCTCTTCATTTATTAATTCTCAATTCAATTATATGATCTTTGTAAGGGTTATTTGTCACAAATTTTCTTTCATTGGGACATAAGTTTATGTTATTAACCTATATTATTTTATCATGTATATAAATGACACCATTACATGGTATATGATTGATATATTTATATTCATGGAATTTAATGTTTCATTTTATTTTATTTATTTCATAGACTTAATATTCAAAAGTTAAAACCTAGTAAGAATTTTTATGATATAATGTTATCTTATTTTGGGGTTATATATGTTAAATGTTCCTTTGGAAGGGATAATATGTTCTTATTTTATTGAAAAAATATATATTTTATTATCTTATGGTTTTTAATGTGTTTTACATTTTAAATTTCCATTTCATCTCTCATTTATTAAAGAAACATCAATAATTTTTTTTATAAGTGATGTTGATCTTGTATCATTTTTTAGATCAGAAATAATTTTCATCTATATCCATGTTTTCTAAAATGTTTTCAAGAATGTTTTTATTTTTAATTTAATTATTTACTAAGGTAGTTTTTTTAAGTGTCATTTCTTTTATTTAAAATGGTAATAAAGAGGAATCTTTTTATAACTGTTCATATAACACATTTTTTTATTTTTTTTATCAAAGTGTGAAAGGAATGTTTTATTTTAACATATACCTCTTATCCTCAATTTGTTCCATTATGAATATTTTTTCTTTGAATATTACCTTTAATTTTTTCAAGTTTCTTTTTAAAGAAAACCTTTTCCCAAAGATTTTTTATATTTTTAGTTTATTAAATTTATTTTCAAATCAGAAAAGGTATTTTCCTCAATAATTTTTTTAATAATAATTTAAAAATATTTATATTAATCAACATCAATAACAATTTATGTAACTTATTATCCATTTGGGATATGGTGTAATGGTCCCATATTTATTCTTTCTCTAGATGTATTATGATTATTTTAATGTGATCATCATGGAACCCAATTTGTTTCCATCGGTAAATCAAGCTATAAATGAAAAACTGTTATTGTTATGTTCAAACTCTCATGATTATAATTTTTTATCATTATATTGTACTTGGATATTTGTAAAGTTGATTTATGTGTGGTTTAATTATAACCCAAGTATGGTGAATTTCATTATAATCCACATATGGGTGGGTCTATTATAACTCTCTAATGAATTGGGTAAAGTGATGAAGCTAATAGTAGTAAATTACAATTAAGATAGTGTGATAGAGTGATATTTTCATAGGTATCCATTTTAAGTGACATTGTAAACTCTTATAAGTTAATCCTAAGAGAATAATATAATTATCCAATTTAAGTGATTCCGTGATGAATGTTTTATATTCCAAGATACCAATATGAATTATTTATGTTTACACTTATTGAGAATTTGATCCCACACTTTATTTGTTTTCCAATTCCCTAGGTTATGAAGAATTAAGTTAAATTATTAATTTCCATTAAGGTTTCATGGGTGAATAATTTATTGGTAGATACTGATGACATAATATGGACTATGAAAATATAGGTAGAGTGGAAAACAAAATGCTCACTTAAAGACATGGGTATTATTTTGTAAGAGTTTCTCTAATTCTCTAAAACTATAAAACTAAAAGGTGCTTATGTATAAAAGTGATGTAATATTCCCATTTTATGTTATATGTTTTGGATCGTTGAAATTTGGTCTTGTTTATTAGTATAAAATCCAAAAATGTAATTATTATTTTTTTAGTATCATATTTAGGGGTGTGGGTTCATGGCTATCATAGTTGGTATTAAAGGACATCGGAACACCCTGGGAGGGGGGTGAATTTGGACACCAACATTTCCTTATAAAGTGACTTATCTTGTTCCCAAATTGGCAGAAAACTATTAAACCTATCTGATGGGAACATAAATAAAACAAATAATCAGATAAAAACCCAAAACAGTAATTTTACTAGGTTCACCACTAAGGTCTAGTCCAAAGAGCATACACTAATAGTGTGTCTATTGTACCTAAATCCATTAATCATCAATAGTTGTAGAATATATAAGTTTATACACAGTCACTCTATTCTAGGAACACCTCCTTTATAATATTTTAGGGATAGAACACTGATTCTGTTGAAACACTTTCATCGAATCCCCATTGATCACTCCCTTAGGTGAAGTCTTACTCACTTTATCTATATGAAGGTCACTTCAATAGATTTTAATTGAGGCATTTATCCCTATATAGCATGATACCCTACATTCATCAAATTCCATAATTGATGCACTTGAAATCACTATTCACTAAAAACTAATGTTCGAACCCACTTTTCATGAAGCACCTTTATGAAGCTTTCTCCTTCATAAATAAAACTACATTCGTAGAACAAACTACCTTCTTGAAGCTCATTGAGACATCATGGATTACCCCATCATCGTGAAGCACTCAATACTTAAAGCATTGGAATAATTCAAGACTTATCTACTATTTTCATAATTCTTAAGCTTTCTTAGAAATCCAAATTCATGGAGCACCTAAACTTCACGAAATCAGAGTGATTCTAGACTTTTTTTGTTTTTTTTCAAGTAAAATAAAGTTGGGGTAGATTTTTATTTATAGGATCTTCTGTTCGTGATTCTCAACCAAATCCAGAACATTTTATGGATATTTTAAAAACATATTCATGGTGATCATACCTTTTCAAAGCTCTATTGATATTTTTTATTATCACAAAGATATCTATCAAACCATTGTTCACTTGCAATGCTCTAATTCTCATAATCGCAGAGAACACCGACAACTCATCACAAACTCATGAAACTCACCTTTGAAAAATCTAGTATTCATGAAACCCATTACTTTACCATATTTATGAATATTTGATTCTAAAAATAAACCCATAATTATTATATCATCTCCCTCCATATTTTATGCCCAAAAATTTGGAAAACACTCGGAAACGACCTTACCTTCAACATTATTTCCAGCATGTACTATAAGATCACTTTTCATAGAAAATCCTTGATCAAACAAGTGTGGATTTATAACAAGAACAGACCAAACTCTATTTTGAATAAATAATATCCTTGGTTATAATAGGTATTAGAGATAGGTTTAGATAACTTTGGAGATTATAATTATTTTAAGTGAGGTAATTTATGATTTATAGATACTACCATGGGTAAATAATTTTATGTTTTATCACATGTTCAATGGAGGAAATTCTATTTTTAATGTCAAGTGTGATTGAATTTATTTTCAAAGTTTTAAAAAAAGGAATATTTTTTTCATTGCTCATGTGAAAAAAAAATATTCCTTATCAATGTGTGAAATGAATCTTTTATTTTAACACATACAACTTAACCACATTTTTGTCCCATCTAGAATATTTTTTATTTGAATTTTTCATTGATGTTTTTCAAGGTTATTTTCAAAGAAATTATGTTTCCTAATATTTTGTAAATAATTAGTTTTTGTAATTTATTTTCAATGTGTAAAGGGTATTTTACTCAATAAGTTTTTTAATAATCTTTTAATAGTATTTCTAAGCATCAAAAACAACTATCATTGATGTTACTTATACTCCATTGGGGATATGGTGTAATGATACCATCCTTATTATTTCTCTATATGGATTATGATTTTTTGAAGATATTTTCATGGTACACATTTATTTCTCATGGGTAAATCAATATATAAAAGAACAATGGTTATTTTTTGTTAAAAATTGAAATATTCAAATTGTTTTTATCATTCTATGGTACTTGAAATTATGTAAGGATCACTAATGGGTGGTTAAACTATAAACCAAGGTTGGGTAGTTCCATTATAATAAAAGGATGGTTGGATCCATTATAACTCTAAAAATTCATTGGGTATAGTGATGAAGTTAACAATTGTAAGTTAGTCATAAGAGACTGTAATATAGTGATCTTTTGATATGCACTGCTATGAATAGATATAGTTAATTATTGTAAGTCAATACAAATATAATGTTGGAATTATATAGTTTAGGATATTGTATTATGAATTATTTATGTTTCATGTTACAAACATGATTTATTTATTCTTTTATTAGGTTCTAATATATCATTTTCTAAAGGCTTAATTTCACACAATTAATTGTTATTGAATCATATGATTCTTGTCTTATGATAAATATTTATGACATGTCCCATGATTTTTCCCCTATTTTTTTTATGAATTCTCTTATATTTTTATCATGAACTTTGATTATGTCATAATTTACCCTTACTGATCACTTTATCCCACACTTTATTTGTTTTCTCTTTCCCAAGGTTATTATGAATTTTGAAAAATTAAAAATGTCTAGAAAGCTTACATGGGTGATGAATTTTATGGGAGATATTGAAGTCTTGATATTGAATAAGAGAAGATGGGTATAATGGAAAAAAATGATCAAATAAATACATTTAAAAAGGTGTGAAATATTATATCTTAATTCTATAAAACTTCAATTAAAAAAGGACCTAGGGTATGTATGTGATATAATATTTTTATTTTGTATGTTTTTTATAGTTGAAATTGAGCCATGATTATTGGTACCAAATCCAAAAATGTAAACATTATTTTTTTAGCATCATATTTTAGAGCATGGGTTCATGTATTTAATAGTTGGTATTAAGGATGTGTTTAGCTATCTTTAGAGATTAATATTTTTTATGTGAGGAAACTTAAGAGTTATGGATACTATCATGGTTTTATTAATTTATGTTTTATCACATGTTCAATAGAGGAAATTTTATTTTTAAGGTTATAAGTGATTATCCCATGGGATGGTTTGAAACTTTTATTGGGTTTTGGGAAGTATTATATCATGACCCCCTCCCACCAAAGATACCACAATGAGGGGAGAGAGATAATAACCCTTGAGTCCCACCTCTAGTAGGCCATAGGTTGATGACTCACACAAAGGGTATAAAAATATCATGTATTGGAGGCATTCCCCTATATAATATAAATAGGATCCAGTGATAAGATGAATCATCCACAATAAAATACATGAAATAATATAAAATAAATCCAAAACATTCCATAATTCATATATAAAACAAAACTAATATATATAAAAGTATCCAAATGAAATCCCAAAGAAAACAAAGATAAAATAGTGACACAAAAACTATCCAAAGGTCTGAGTTACTAGTGTCCAGCACGGTCTACATATTCCTAGAATCTTGAAAAAAATTATATGTAGGGTGAGAATACAGGTATACTGAGTGAGAAAACCAATGTATCTCATGAACATGTGAATAGATCTTACAAATGTTCCAATGAGAAAAATTGTAGAACCAAACATCATCAATACATGTATACTTACCAAAACTGAATCCTCGCTAAGTCTATCTCACCAAATTATGTATCCATGTGTAATAATATAATATGAATCTTGTTGATGATGGGGTACCCTGAAATTCATTACCACTGATTTTATTCTCTCATGCCCCAACATCGTAGGTCTTGAAGATCCAACCTCTTCCAAACAACATCACATCACATCGCATCCATCTCGTACACACCTGGGCCTCCAAAACACATCACATCCCATAAACACACACCTGGTACATCATATCACATCACATATAATAACCAGGGTAGTAGGGTATCATGAACATGAAGTAAATCAACCACATTCCATCATCTTACCACACACGACCACCACCGTAATCCATCTCACCACATCTCACCTGAACACAATTGATCCATCAAAAATCATCACATAGAAAATAAAAAATGACACGTTTTACTTTTGGCTATAAATTCTTGTGCATGTCCATATCATATCCTAGAAGATGGAGAAGAGAAGATCGGGTATCCATCCATTCATCCTCCTATCAGGATGTTAGGAAAAACACCCCACATGTGACTATGCAGGTGTTGGCACATAGTGATCAATCAGGGTGGTGTAGATATATAAATAACAAGAACATATAGTGTATATATATATATATAGTTACAACACATAATCTATCCTATGGGTATACAACAAGGACTAACCATGTCATGTAATCCACACAATCTTCGCCACCACTAAATGCATAAAATCATAAAAAAAACATAATCCATATTTCATATTTTAGTCTTTAATCCATTTTCTAAATTATATATTTATCAATAAATTCTAATTTAGAAGCCTCTTTAATGTATGTACTCCACATTCATTATCATCCCATTTCATTTAGGAAGACACATTTTTTCATATTTCAAGCCTATTAGTTTTATATATATATATATTATATGTTTAAACCGCACATCCCATCATCAATTCACAAATTAATCATGCTAATTTAAAATCATTATCATGAATTTAATTCCATTAATACTTGGGTTAATAAAATAAATCCAACCACACCGCACAAGCACAAAACCACAATCCAACTACCACAACCACATCATTTTACAACCATATCCACTTTCACAGCCCTGATGCACAACCATACCACAAACACCATCACAGCCCTGCAACACCACTGCACTATAAAAACCACCATAGCCCCACTACACAACCATATCTCATCCACTACCCCCACACAAATCACATCATGGACACAACACATTACATTAGTCCGACACACACAAACCCAAACCATTCCACACATAAAATCACATACTACAACACAAAACATTTTTATATTTAGTAAAGGGGGATCTTATTCAATTTCACTTATTTATTTAAGGGTGTTATCAGAGAACCCATTAGATCATTGGGCATCCATTTAATTAATTGAATTTAAGTGGTTGAACATTTTTTATTGTGTTGTCACAAAAATCACAAAAACTGTGGAATCACATCATATTCAAAAACCAAACAATAAGGGCTATCAAAAGAAATGACTTTAATCAATACACCAATCATAGAAAATCACAATATCACAAAATAAATTAAAAAGATAGAAATTCAAGTGAAGAATTATCCTTCCCCTTACCATTTTTTTAAACTGGTTAATTATCATTGTTAATTCAGATGAAACTATATTAGAAATACATAACAATAATAATCTAATCCTACATGATACACATAAATATAATGGAAGGAATTACTACCTATATAATAGAATATTTTCCCAAACTTATTATACCAAAATAGGGGGTGCCTGTACTAGAGGGAACTTCTTTGGGGGGGACATAAACCAACTGTAGCAACCAAGTTCTACAACTCCATGTGAAGAAGTATTTAGAACCTCCTCTCTCAAAGGAAATAATAAGGAAATAATTAAGGAAGGATCTTCTCTTTAAAAAGATCGAATCTGAAAGTAACGGGATTTGAAAAGGTTTAGATTGACCATTAAAGGAGGATCTTATTAAATCTACATAGTTTAAACATTTAAAAGGCATCCGAACATTTTAGAAATTTAATATATGAATCATTACTTATGAAACAGATTTAAAAACACATAATTGATCCATTAAACCCATATTCATCACAAAAGACATCAAAATAGAAAATCTATAATTTTATGGAATAATGGAAAACTACCAGAATGACCCACCATTGGAAATGACCCACCGTTGGAAACGAACCACCATTGGAAATTTTCTAGAAAATGGAAAAATTCTATAATAACCCACCATTGGAAATTATCCACTATTAGAAATGACCCACCATTGGATGTTTTATGAAAAAATGTTAAACTACCAGAATGACCCACCATAGGAAATGACCCACCATCAGAAATTTTCTGTAAAAATAGAAAACTGTCTGAATGGCCCACCATTGGAAATTTTCTAGAAAAATGGAAAACTATCAAAATGGCCCACTATTACAAATGACCCACTATTTGAAATGTAATGGGAAAATGGGAAACTACCAGAATGAACCACTATTGGAAATGAATAATTGTTGGAAATTTTTTGAAATAATGGAAAACTACCATAATGAACCACCATTGGAAATGAACCACCATTGAAAATGAACCCCTATGGAAAAGGACATGCCATTGAAAATTTTATGGGAAAATAGAAAACTGCCAGAATGAACAACTATTGGAAATGACTGAAATGTCTCAAAAACACCCCGGACATAACCTAGACACCAAAATCATCATATTTTTTCAATGTAACGGGCCAGAAATTCCAGACCTTTACATCAGATAACTTTCAAACTATTATCACTCTAGAAAATTCAAAACAAACTTAGAAGGAAGGATATAATGGGTCTGAAAAATCATCCCTCAAGATACCTCTCAAGGATCACAATACTTTTAGAACAAAACAAACACTATGGAATATAAGTGTAAAGTTACACAACACTTTAAAACAATCTACCGGGGAGATACCTCTCAAACTGGAGTAAATCCATTAATAAATCATTACATCGATGGAGGAAATGCATTTCATATATCAACATGAGATCAAATAATTCATCCTAAAAATCCTTCAATGACATGGATTTTTTTGAACACATGTCTATGAATCAAATTCCCATGTAAGGTAACATAAATAACCTATACTAAACTGAAAAGAAATTTATATTAATTATTTATGAGCAAAAAATTATTTTCAACCAAATTTATCATTATCTATTTTAAAAGGTACATTATTTTCAAAATCACCCATCATTTGAAGTCCGTTTTTTGAATCTAAATCAAAAACACTTCTTTAAATTAATTTTCTTTTTAACTTATTATTTTTTCCCACCCAATATTCTTAAATCTCTAAAAATGATTTATTTCAAATTTACATTCCTTTTATTTCAAAAAATATATAAATTATTTTTTTTGAAAACCCATTCCACTCATTTCAAACCATACCAACTCAAATAATAAAAAATTTCACACCCTTTTCATTTTATCAATATTCTGCTTCAAATAATTATTTAAACTCAAGAAACTTTTTCTAAGAAATAAATAATTTTTTTTGTTTTTTTAGCCAATGTAAAGGGTTTTCATCAGACACACTATGATATTTAAAATAATTTGCGAGGAGTCCCAAATTTGATATATAACATGTAATGTAAACAAAAAAATCATAAGATAGAAAGAATCTATATTTTATAACTTTAAAACTTTTCCCATGTTTGTTAATAAAAAATTATTTACTAGGAGAATACATGTGCTAAATTTTCACCTAGCATTTCTCCATCCAACATAAGAACTCATGTCATCATAGAGAGATCTACCACATGCATACAAATCAAATGAACCCATCCACCACACCATGATATTATCAGCTTTGGGCCTCACTAACCTTTTCTCATGGTTTTAAAATGTGTCATAATAAAAGGTATCTAGATGTATGAAATATTTTTCTCTCTCTTCATATATTTGAGGTTATAACACTTTTCATTAACATAATATCAGTCACAAAAAGCCCAAATAATGCAATAGTAGTAAAAAAATCATTAAATCCATTATAAAATATTTTGGCGTGGGAGGTATGCAATTTTTTCCAATTTCATTATTTTCCAAAAAAACATTTCTTTTATTATTAACATCATGTGATTAACCATTTTATGGGAGTTTGGGGATTCCATGAAGACAGACATATCATATCACCACATAATTCACACTTCCACAACAACAACATCTCTCATTAACCACCCATCACCACCACTTCACAACACAACCACTATCTAGACTTACCAACCAACAGACACATTCACCATACATTTCACACAACCACATCACCTCACCACCTTACCAACCATACACAACCATCCTTTTCACATAACCACCTTCTCCATATCATTGTCCATGAAACCCCCACCATCGATCACCATTATCATCACACAAAAATCCATAATCATAAAAATCAAAGAATTATCTCTTCCATGTTAAGATATTATCTACTTTGGGCGGCACTAACACTCCCGCATTATTTTAATCACGTCCTAGTATAACACGTCTTGATTATGGATCAGGTTTCTCCTAATTTTTTGAAAGAATATTTTTAAAATCACACATCGCACATGAAGATAAAACAATAAAAATCACACATATTAGCAACACATATTTTCTCCCATAAAAATTTATGGTCTTACATTATTTCACCTCACTATTTATCATGGGTACATTCAAAAAAATTTAAATTTTACATGGGGAATCAGTTAATTAGTTGTATATAAGTGATTATCCTTTTAATTAATAGTGTGATCAAACATGCAGTCATATCAAGGGTCTCATAATTTACAACAATCATAACACAAGAAGGGGATAAAATAACTTTTATTTTTAGTATAGCATGTCAAAAAATCAATGAAATTATAATAATGAAACCACAAACAATACTCAACATTTCCATATTATATCTAATGAAGAAAAATGAATTTAATTTAAATGGTTCTAACATGCATCCAAGATAAAGATGAAGCCATACACAAGTCTTCTCACACATATGGTTTAATATGTTGAAAATATACATTCTCGATTCATCTTGTTTCCAAATAAATAAAATTAAAAATTAATTTGAAAAATTCTACATGCTAGGTTCTTGTGTTTAATTAAAATACTAAATTATATACACTACATGATATCACAATCTCCAAAATAAAACATTCTTTCTGACAAAAAAAATTAAATTGCACATGTTGTATTACTATATTTCATTCTTTATCACTCTTCAACTAAAAATTATTTAATCATTTCATGGATCATGAAAACATGATTTTATATAGAAAAAAGTGTAACTTATTTCAACTTATATATTTAAATACAACATATTAAAAATGAAACTTTCCCAAGTATCATGTATTATAATTTCCCTAGTTACAAAAAATTGATTTGTACTTGAGGAATGCTTACAATAACAAACTACGCATGAGTTAACATGTGAGGTAAGGTTATTTAAGTACTTAAAATTTATTATCAGTCATAAAATAATATTATTATTATTTAAATAGTTTTAAGTCTCAATAGGTTACCAAAAATCATGCTTACAATTTTCCAAAATTTAGTAATAAATGTCACAAGAATTTCCACTCTAACACATGCTGACAACATATGGTCAATTAATAATATAGAACTAAAATAAAGAAAAAATAAAAAGATAGTTATTATTGTAAATTATTTCATATTAAAAGGAATTATAATTAATCAAGATGTAAATTTTCATAAATTTTATAATTTAAATGTTAAAACCCCGTTTTACAACAGTTTCATAACACATGCTCATGAAAAATTACAAATTAAATGCCAAAAAAGACATATTAACTCACATGGAAACTAGAATACTTATATCTAAGGTTTAAAAATAATATATTTCATCATGCCATTATTAAATCTACTTCAAGGTAACATGATTCATAAGCGTTTTCAAAATTAAATAGTTAATCACAAAAAATAACACTAAGTATATTTCTCTAACAATTTCAAAAATTTGGAAAAATGGAAGTGGTGTTATATAGTTTTATTAAGGAAATTAAGTTCAATTCATTAAGAATCATACTATCACATGAAAGGAAACATCTTATTAAAACCTCAATAAGGATTTAAAAAATTATCAGGATAGTTAACCATAATATTACTATTTTATTTTGGTTATATGAATAATTTAGTAAATAATAACAGTTTATTATCAAAAATGTCATGGGGAAAGTCAAAGAATCACACATATAATTTCATTATTTATTTAATTCATTTTAAATTCCCAAGAACACCCAATTCAAATAATAACACATGTCAATTAGGATGCATGTACCTCTCATAGGCCTCTACCACACAAGTGTTTCCATTTCCCTTGGTTGTTCAGTAGGATTAGTGTCCTTATATAGGATCACAGGGGATCTAAAATCATGTGTCCTTACTGATCTTACCTAGCCTATTTCACACACTAATATCATCTTACATCATTTCCCTACCAACCCATGAAATCCTCAAAATTCATAACTCTATACACTAACTATCAATTCTAATATCATTGTGTCATGACCCCCTACCTCTAAAGATACCTCAATGAAGGGAGAGAGATAACTACCCTTGAGTCCTGCCTTCAGTAGGCCCCCGGTTGGTGACTAGCACTGAGGGTATAAAAATCTTGTGTATAATTGGTTTTACCCTCTATAATATAAATAAGATTCTGATATAAGAGGAATTGTCCATAATAAACTTCATGAAATAATATAAAATAAATCCAAACCATCCCAAAATGAATATATAAATCAAAACTGATACATATAAATGTCTCTAAATGAAATCCCAAAAGAAAATAATATAAAGGATCAATAACAAAAAAACATCTAAATATATAAGCTAATAATTTCTAGAATGGTCCATGTAGACCTCATGGAATCATGAAAATATTTTTTATATACATAGGGTGATAATACATGTATACTCAGTAGGAAAACCAAATTCTATCATGCACATGTGAAAAGAGAATACTATAGCTCCCATGAGAAAAATAGTAGAACCAAATTGAACCTATATAGGTATAATAACAAAAACCACAACCTCTAAAAGGTTCTCTCACTAAATTACACATCCATGTATAATAATGTAATATGAAGAACTTTGATGATGGGGTACCCCACACCTCTTTCCCAATAATTTTTCACTCTAACACCCCAACAATATACGTCCTATTAATCCCACATCTTCTAAATAATATCAAATCACATCACATCCCACCCACAAACATTGGGGCTATCAAAACACATCACATCCTGCCCTCATACACCTGGGACATCAAATAACATCACTATTGAGTCAAAAGTTCTTCTTCTTACAGGTCCATTCCTTTTGTTTTGGAAATCACAAAAACTTTCTTAAAACAAATTTACTAAATTTTTATGTCCTATGTGTTTTAGAATTTTTTTTATATAAAACATTATATTTTACCATACATAAAATAAGTTCTAAGGTCTTAAAAATATATAATTTACATTCTTAATTATGATTATCATAATGAGTATGTTTCTGGTTAATTAGAATCACATTTATCAAGACCGTATGTTACACATTCTGTCATTCCTATCGTACTGAATAAGTCTTAACAATTGGATTCATATCGGTAATGATAAGAATCAAACGGATACTCAAAAAGGTTATCATAATGACAATTGTAAGGAATTATATCAAACTAACTAAGTTTATAATAGAATTAAGAAGAAATACTTCTGATGTAATGAATATTTTTAACACTATGATGGCGTTAACAAATATGATGTTATACATTGAATTAATATAGAACCATTGAGTTCCATGTGTCCAAATTTATTTAAAAAATATGGAGAAATATAACCATTGGGAGATTAAGATAACCATGTGAAGGAATTCTATAAATACCTGCTCATTCAAATAGTTTTAAGCGAGCTATTTCATTTGCATTTTCTCATTTTGTGAGAGATCTAAAGATTGAAAATAGTAAACTTTTCATTCCTCGTTGTGTATTTATTTTTACATTTTTTGTAAGGAAACCTTGTCAGGTTTAGTCCTTTATAATTTTTTTTAATCTATGTATGATCATCATAATGATCTAGGGATTCTGGAAATAGGAAGATAGAAAATCAAATCCATCGATTCAAGGGTGTATGAGGATAGTAAGATAGAGATAATCATCATATAGAGGGCTTTTAGGGATATAAAGATATATCCATTTCGATTTTCGTATCGAGGGCTTCCCTAGTAAGGGAAGATAGAACTTTGTGTAAGTATAAAACAATGGATACCTTTATTCAAGTTTATTGACTACCTTTCTATTTAGGTTAAAAGAGGTAAAAATTTTAATAATATCTTGTGATGCATTTTTTACAATTACTTGATATTTTATTACATTTGGTTTAAAAGTTTTATATTTTTTAGTATAAATAATAGAAAGTGAGTTATCATATTCATCTTTTTATTATTTTTGTTTTATTATATTAAATTTTATTACAATAAACACTCTCATATAAATTGAATCCACTATTATTACAATTTTCACTATGAATTAATCATACTATTTCTAATTACAATTCTACAATTCTATTAATTAGACTGAGGGATGAGTCTGGAAACCTACTTAAAGAGGCATTAGGTTTGTTTAGTTTAATTCCTTTAAAATAATTTTTTAAAACTAAAATCCACTACCCCCCTCTTGTATTATTTCCATCATGACTGTATTCTAAAAATACTAATAACTATATTTCTATATACTGATCCAACAATTGGTATTATAGAAGGTCTCTACTACTCAAATACTTCCTTATCTTTTTCTTCTTTACTATTTAATGTTTTTTGTGTTTTTTTATTAAATTTTTGTATATAAAAATTTTTTACACTATTTTGTATTGTTTAAAAAGAATATCATTTGTTTTTAAATATGGAAGGTCTAAATATTGGTTCAATGGATAACCTAAATCCCAACAGACCAACTATTTTTTTATGGGGATGACTATGAGTACTAGATAAATAGGATGATGGATTTCATTATCGAAACCGGTGTTGATAATTTTTTAATGCTCACTAAAGATTATAGAATACATGATAAGGATTTTACATCCTTAACTAATTAAGAAAAATGTGAATATAATTTAACTATATAGTATGGAATACATTGATATGTTCTATGAAAAGAATTATTTACAGTCATATTTCTTATTTTGAATCTTCTAACAGTATCTGTAAAATTCATAAAGGTACATATCTCAGAACTTCTAAAGTTATTGAGACCAGGAGATCTATAATAAGATCCTATTATCATGGTTTTGATTTCATACTTAGGGAATCGATCACAAAGATGCATCATAGATTCATGACTATTATTAACAGTTTACAATATATTGGTAAAAAAGGACTGGGTGATTAAATTCATGTGGAGAGGATAATTGATATTATATCCAATGAATGATAATATTAGAGAATATTTATGGATGAGAATATAAATTTAAACAATATTACTCTTGATGATTTGATCGTCACCCTTATGGAGTATGAGTCTAGATTAAATAGAGATACTGAAAAAGAAAAAAAATGGAGATGTTTCTATTGCTACAACTACATTACCTAATAAATATCAATCTCCTGAAAAAGTTTTTAAATCGTCAAGAAAGAATAAAATTGTTATTTAATCAGATTCAAGTGTTTATAAATATTCTGAAAATGAATTAGAAAACTTTTCCATAAGGATGAACAATATATTAGGAATGAAAAACTTCCAATACCGATATAAAAAAGGTCATAAGGAAATAAGTTATAAGAAAGACGAAGTCACATGCTATGAATGTAATAATACTGGACATATCAGGTGAAATTTTACAATGAAAAAAAAGAATGAAAGGAAAGAAATACATTCAAAAAGAAGTGAAAAAAATTATTATAAATACAAGACTAAGAAAGATCAAAATTCTTATGAAACATGGAGTTACAATAGTGGTGACTCTTCAAAAAATTTTATTAATAATGAAAGTTCTAGATATAGGATCATCATACTTTTTTATATAGTACCCAAGGTTAATCAATGTTTCATGAAAAATGTACAAATAGTTGAAAACCATAAAAATATGTATTTAAGTGAAAACTATCCTAATGAGAAAAAAATTAAATCCTCAGATGAATAATACTCGATAGCCAATGAAGATAATATTATTCCTTTATATGATGATGTTTCTAGTTTTTCTAAATTTCTTGAAAATGAGAATTGAAAAATTATAAAAAAAACATGATAAGGTTAAGGAAAAACTTTCAAGAATAGATGTTTTAAGAAATGAAATATCATTTCTTTCAAAAGATCTTGATGAGACTATTTCTGAAAAATAATTTCTCTCAAAAGATATTAAAATTTTAATTTATGAGAAAGATATTTTATAAATTAGTTTTAATAAAATTAGTTCAAAGAAAATTACTAATAAAGATAAAAATTTAGTTATAAAAATAAAGTCTGAAATTGCTTATTTAAAGAAACTCCTATCAAAGTTTACCACTTGTAAGGAAAAATTTGAGAAAATGTATAAACAAATTTGTCTTTATGGGAGTAGTTCTGGAATGGGGTTTTCATATAAAAAACATGTTTTTAGTAACAATTTCATTATTACTAAAATTTCACTTTATGTACTAAGTTTAAAAGTAGTGTAAATTGTAAAATATTTGTTCTTATAATAAATTTAAATCACTATGATTACATAAATCTTGTTGTTAAAAAGAAATGACATCTACCCAAAGAAAAATCAGATATATTTGGATACCCATGATTTTTTTTCTAACATTATCAGAACTAGGAAGGTTTGGGTTCTGAAAATATAATTTTTTTCCAGTAAAATAGAGAAAATACCAAAAAAAATATATAGTATATAGATACTATATGTTCCAGGAATAAGACCAATAATAAAGACTTTTTCAAAAATATTATCAAGATAAAAGGTGGAATGTTTCATTCGAAGATAATGATCAAGAAGATATTATCGGAATAGGTAACATTGTTCTTCTTGGTAAAAATAATATTTAAAATGTTTTTTTAAATGAATATATAATTTTACAATTCATCAGAACATAAGACTAACTTGCTAATATTTTTAAAAAACAACTTCCTTAGGATAGATTTGAATACATTAAATAGAATCAAGGAATGGTCAATGTAAAGCAATGGATCATATCTAATTATGGTTTACCCATCTTCTAAATTCAGTTACTCCTTTTCATAGGGTTAGTACATATGTTTTCCCAAACATTTAGTTTTTTATTAAACTTTTAGTGCCAACGAGCCCATACCCGAGTGGTAAGGGCTCCTTCTTGGCATCCAGGAGACCTAGGTTCAAAACCAGGTGGAGGCGAATTTATGGTACTATAGCAGTACTGTAGCAGTCACTATAGCAGTCATTGTAGCAGTACTGTAGCAGGTACTATTCGGTACTGTAGCAGTCGGAACTATTCACCTGATTTGGGCTTTCGGGCCACCGGTTTGGGCCTATGAGTCTCAAGGCTCTTCGGGCCATAAAAGGCCTTCAGGACACAGGGCCTTCGGGCCATTGAGGACCCTCAAGTAGCCCAGTTCACACAGAGAAGGCCCCAGAAGAGGATCAGAGCACCAGTAGCAGTCACCAGAAGTAGATCTAACCGGATTGGAAGAATGAGAGGGTATGGAAACCATCATCAGGACCAGGCATCGTGCAGCTTTGTACGGGGAAATGCTAGCAGATCAGCAATGCAGGTGGGGAGCTAAAGGCGATTAATGATGCAGAATCTAGGGAGGGGTAGTTCTAGTGGGATGGGCCTATGGGTCATGTTATGGGCATGATATGCCTTTGGGCCTTCGGGTCATGTATTTCGGGTCATGTCAGGCCTTGGGCCTTGGGCCTACGGGTCATGTAGGGGTTCCCCTTAAACCCTTAAAAGGGGGATTATCCTTAATAAAAATAAAAAAGAAGGCCTCCGGGCCATTCGGAGTGAGAGTGATTAAACTTTTAGTTTTCTTTAAACTTTTATTTTTTAAAAAAATTATATTTTCTTATAATTTTATCATAATGGGTTTTATGGACTCAATCGTTTAAAAATAAATTCAAAGTGATAATTTTTAGAAGATTATTCAAACTCAAAAAATGTTTTAAAATTTCCAATAATAAATTTATGTAATAAAATTTTGGGTTTCAAAAATTATCATAATTTTTTTCTTAATAAAACTATTGTTATTACATTTAATACTTAAATAATCACATTCAGTTTTTTATTTTCAATACTATCATAATTTTTATAAAAAATTAAGAAAAATAGTTTATACATACTGATGAAATTATTCACTCTGAAATGTACTTCTATATTATTTTATTTGTTTACACAATTCCATTAATATTTAAAAAAAAAAAATTTGTCATACCTTGCGTTTTATAAAATAAATCAATGTTTTTTAAAAAAAATTTATTAATCAGATTCATTATAAATCTGATAAATGTTTTTAAAAACCTCAAGAGTTCAAATATTTTCTCAAAACATTCTTCAAAATAATTATAACTATTAGATTATAGAAACATACATCTTGATCATATATTTTGTTGTGGAAGATGAACCAACACAACTGAGTGCATGTATAAAGATGGACCCCCCCTATTTCCCACATTGGTTGTTTATGGATTTTACTATAGAATTACTGACCCACCCCTTTAAGTTTCTCAGTTTGAAAAATTTCCCTTCCAACCGACCTGCAAAATCAGTTTCAGTCTAAATCTAATGTCCAAAAATGAATTTTATGCAAGGTGGTACACTTTTATAAAAATATTATTTTAGATATCTTTCTTTACAAAGTATTATTCTTTGTTGAAAAAGATAATTTATTTTCAAGGTTGAGAATAAGTGTGTGTAGAGAAACCTAAGAAAGGTTTTTAACTTTTTTAACATGATCTTGTTCATGAATTTTATGCCTTAGATAAACTTTTCAAGGAAGATGGAAAATAAAAACATTATTTTTCTATGTATGGGAAGTGATACATATTATCTTATAAGAAAGACATGATTGTTATAGGAGTACCCTTAGAATGGGAAGCTTATTGTCCATCATATAGGCTCCTAGATGATATTTAATCATTTAATTGGTAAATGTTAGAATATTTTTTGTTTGATAATTACAAAAAAAGTTAGAGGGGTTTCCAATATAACAATAAATAACAATACTATTTCATTATAGGTGTAAGGGTTCTTGATTCCTATGAATAGGGATCCTGATAAATAAAAGGTTTCTAATGTTATTGAATTGGATTTTCTTTTGAACATGAGGAAGATAAAATTGGTGAATTTTATTTTAGTAACCATTGAGAATGTCAAGTATTGTTAAATCATGTAAAAATCATAACTATTTTGGATTTATCAAGAAAATTGTTTGAACAGTGCTTGGGGTTTTTCAAAATAGAAAACCAAAATTTCTGTAATGATAGAAAATATCTCATTTATTGGTGATGATAACATAAACCATGTGATATTTTCTTCTATAACAAGTCTAAAAAGTATATTGATAAAGTTTTTGTTACTTTAGAAGTATAACCATTAAGGATCCATAAAAACTTGAGAAAAAAAGTAAAGGAAAGAATGGAATTCATCACCAAAAAAGAAAAGGAAACAAAAAATGATCTTGATGATGTTTTTCAATATTGGATGAAAAAGAAAGCTAAAAAGAAGCAAGAATGTCTGCATTTCAGAATCGATATAGCTGAGGATAAATATTTCAAAATCTATGCAGTTGAAACCATATAGGAAGAATCTAACGATAAAAATTAAAAGTAAAAGTTTATCAATTCCCAGATTTGTTAATTTTTTTTAATGGTTTTGAGATAACCATTGTGAAAGTTTCCCTTCCATAAATCCACATCGATCAGTCAATTTGGAAGCTTGATTATCTTTCCAATAAAAATATTTTTTGTATGTCAATATTCAATCTATGGATGATAAAGGAAAATGAAAGGTTAGTTATCAAGAATCGGTTCCAATAATTCAATAGAATGAATCAGAATGAAAAATTACCATAAATTAATATCTTAGAACTATGAGTTAGTTATAAAAATAACTTGAATTAGAGCTTAGAGAGGAATTTCAATAATAAAAATTTGATGGAAAGAAGTTTTTGAGAATGAAGGAGAAGGAAAATATGGAGAATAATAAGTATTATAATATGAAGAAGTTGAAATAGATATTAAATAATAAGTATAAGAGTAGGAGGATAAATTTGAATAGGATGGGAATGAAGAAGATGAGAATAAAGAGGGAGATGAAAATGAAAAAAAATCAATCTGATGTGAATTCATCATATTCATCATCATCACTATCGTCTGAATTGCCTTATTATGTGGATAAAGATAAAAAATATAAAAGTGCTCAAGGAGAAAAACTATCATCTGAGGTATCTGAACACTCATCAAAGAATGAATAAGGTGATTAGAATTCAAAAACTAAATCTTATCAAAAAACTAAGACTGATAAACAGATAGGCATTGTTTAAATTTCTGATGAAAAATTAGTTTTTAATAAAAATTAGAAGGAAGTGGAAAATAATGATAAAGGGAAAAGAAAATAAATTTAATTCGGAACAAGCCGAACCAAACCACTCCAGGTTAACCCCAATCAATCAGATTTAGTAGGAACCATTGCTCAGAAGGGTTCTGATTATGTTGTTCATGTCTTGAGAATTCCTGAAGGAACAATTCCATATTTTTTCATGTTTAAAGTAAGAGATTAGTTAATTCAGGATGGACTTGGTCAGAAGTTTTAATTTATTAAATATTTAACTGATTCAGTGATTCGTTTTGAGGAATAATTGAATACACTTTAAGAAATCTCCCAAACACATAAGATATCTTGTAATCAGATGTTGAAATGGTCTCATCAAGTTGATGATGATATCAAATTAAAAGATGATAATTTTGATTATATGAATAATCTCATGAATGAATCATCCAATTAATTCAATTAGTTATCTAAAAACATGATATATAGGGTGATGTTTTTATAAGTTTTAAGATATGTAACTAATGATAGAATTGAGGGTGTTATTTCTCTAAAATAGAAGATTAATGATATAGAGATAGAGTGGAGAATGATGAATCTAATTGAATATGATGTTATCATTCTCAATAAAGAAAACAAATACATGTTTAAGAAATTCCAAACATAAGAAGAAATTCTAGTGAAGTTAGGGAAGAACCAAAAAGAATTCAAAAAATGATGTCTTTCAAAAAAAACCTTGAGGAATAAATATTTATTTTATTTGAACACCTTTTTTACATGTTATAAAAAAGTATTTGAAATTTTATTTGTAATGAATGAATTAAATTTCCATCCAATTATGATTTTTTTGAATGTTTTCCAATTCTAATTAGTTAAATTTTCTCTCATATTTATTTTGTGAATTATTATTTATTTCATTATATTGTTTTTTATGTTTGTTTTTATATAATTTCATGAAACTTAGAAATTTTACCTATTAATTTTTAAAACCAAAAAGGGGTTTATAGTCATAGAAATGGAGAGAATTTTTTTACAACAATGGAAAAAAATTATATGGGGAGATGTATCCTTAAGGGGGATAAATATTTATGGAGTATTATTTCAAAACAAAGGGTGAGTAGAGTTGATAAATGAATAGAATTTCATAAATGGGGAAAATACGATCCATAAGAGAAGATATTATCCTAAGGGGGAGTTTATCATATTCAATACCATACTCCCAATCATATTCAGAAGAGTTATAAACTTAGTGAGAGTTAAGGTTTAATGATTAACCTTGAATACAAATCACTTTAAAGAGTATGAACTGTAAGTTTTTCAAAGTTATTTTTCATTTAAGTTTTGGGTTTTTGATTTTTAAAAAGGGTGAGATTTTTCAGTCAAATGTACTTCTCAATTTTCCATTCCTTTTGTTTTGTAAATCATAAAATCCTTCATAAAACATGTTTAAAATATTTTTATTTCCTATGTGTTTTAGAATTTTTTTTGTAGAAAACAATGAATTTTACTATTCTTAGAATAAGTTCTAAAGTGTTATGGATATAAACTTTACATTAATCATTATAATTATCATAATGAGTATGTGTATGATTAATCTAAATAATCTTTATCTAGACTATATGTTCGACTCTCTTTAATGTCTATCATAGTAACTAATTATTAACAATCATACTGATACTGGTACTGATAAACATCAAACTGATACTCATAAAGGTTATCATAATGATATCTTAAATAATTCCATCAGACTGACTAAATTTATAATAATAATCATAAGATGTATTTCTAATGTAAGGAATATTTTTAACACTAGGATGTTAACCAATACAATGTTGGACATTCAGTTATAATAGAGATGTTGAGTGCCTAGCATCAAAATTTGTTACAAAAAACATAAAAAAAATTTGACTATTGGGGTATCAAGATGACCATTGGAAGGATGACTATAAATACAAGGTCATTTGAAGAGTTTGAAGATGGACAGTTCATTTCCACTTTCTACTTTTTCAAGAGCTCTGACGATTGAAAAGCATGAACTACTCGTTCCTGGTTTTGAAATTCTTTTTAGAGTCATACTATGGAATCCTTGTCAGGTTGTCTCCTTTAGAACTTATGATTTTTTTAATTTGTGTCCATTCCTTCTAATTATCAAGGGATTATAGGGATAAGAATATGTAGAATAACATCCATTGGATAAATTAATTATTAGTATAATAAGATAGATTAGATCTTCATATCAAGTGCTTCTAGGGATATAAAGATAGATCGATTCCAATCTTCATATCGAGGGATTCCCAAGTAAGGGAATATTGACTTTCTTGAAAGTATCAAATAATGGATATCTTTAATCAAGGTAATTGAATACCTTTATCCTTAGTTTAAAAGTAGTAAACTTTTTAATAATAGCTTGTGATTCATTTTTACTATTACATTCTATTGTATTACTTTTTGTATACAAGTTTTATACTTCACGACATATATAATAAAAAGTTAGTCATTGTCTTTATCTTTATATTTAATTTGTTTTATTGTATTAAATCTGATTATGATACACACTATAATATAAATAAGATCCACTATGATTATGATTTTCACTATAAATTAATAATACTATTTCTGATTATGATTCTGTAATTTTCTTAATCGGACTGAGGGCCAAGTCCAATAACCTACTTAAAGAGGCTTTGGGTTTGTATAGTTTCATTATTTTAAACTATGTTTTTAAAAATACTATTCAATCCCCCCTCCTCATGTAGTATTTCAATCTTAATCATATTCTTTTGATCCTAATAAGTATATTTATTTATAATGATCCAACAACCACATCTCATAACTAAGGTAGTAGGGTGTCGTGAATGTGAAGGAAATAAAACTCGTTCCCTCCTCCTACCATGTATGACCCCGAATATAATCCATATCGCCATATCTCACCTGAACACACTTGTACCATCATAAATCATTACATCACAACATGACAATGAAACTTTTTACTTTTTTCCATCATATCCCATGCCTTCACTTCTCATCTCTTGGAAGAGGGAGCGGGGAAGAGTGGGTAGCTATCTATTCTAACCGCCCACTGGGATATTGGGAAAACACCCCCACCCTCACAACTTGACTATATGAGTGTTGGTATATAGTAATTCATGAAGATGGGGTGTGTGTATAAATCATAAGAATATTCAGTTTATTTACATATAGTGTTACAGTATACATCCCCCTATGGGTTTACAATAAGGACTAACCATCTCACAAAATCCACACAATCGATGGAACCTCCAAATGCATAAAATCCCACAACAAAAACACAATACATAATTCATATTTTACTCTTTAAGACATTTTTTAGAGTCTCTTTTTATCAATAAATTACACTTTAACATCCTACTTAATTTATGTACACAAAATTTGTTAACATACCATTTCACCTTTTATCATATTTCCATCCCATTAGTTTGTATATAAACATTATATATTTGAACAACATATACCATTATCAATTAACTCATTAAACATGTCCATTTAAAATCATTATCATCCATTTAATTCCATTAATACTTGGGTAAATAGAACAAAACCAACCACACAGCACAATCACAAGACCACAACCTAACTGAAAAATCAACATCATTTTATTGCCACATCAACTTTCATAGCCCCGCTGCACAACCATACCATAACCACCATAAAATCCCTAACACACTACTACAACATAAAAACCATCTTATCCCCACTATAAAACCATATATTATCCACTACCCCCACAAAAATTACAACATAGACCATGCACATTATATCAGTCCCATGCAAACAACCCACAACCATTCCACACATCACATCACATACCAAAACACCACACATTTTCAGATTTAACAAAGGGGGATCTTATTCAATTTCAATTATTTATTTAAGGGTTTTCTCATAGAATCCATAAGATCATTGGGAATCAATTTAATTAACTTAATTTAATTGGTTGGTTATTTGTTTATGGTGGTGTCAGAAAAAACACACAAATAAGGTAATCACAGCATATTTAAAACCCAAAAAATAGGAGCCACTAGAATCCATGAATTTCATCAATGAAATAATAACAGATAACCTCAATATCACAATATCTATTAGAAAGATATAAATACTTGTGAATCATTCAAATTTCCCTTACTATAATTTTTAAATTGGTTAATCATATTTGTCAACTCATATAAAACTATCTTCCCAAGAGATAAAAATAATAATCCCATCTCACATAATACACAAAAAGATAAATATAAAGGAATTCCTACCTGGAAGAGAGAAGATTGGCATAAACTTACTCTACCAAAATAGGGGGTGTGCGTACATGATGGGAAATATTTAGGGGGAACTCAAACCAACTACAGCAACCATGTTATATGACTCTAAGAAAATAAGTATTTTGAATATTCCATATCAAATAAAAGAAGTTGGAAATAACAATAGAATGATCTTCAATTTTCAATGATCATATTAGAAACTAGAGTGATTTGAAATGGTTTAGATTGGCCATTAAAGGTGGATTTAATTAAATCCACATGCTTTAAGAATTTAAAAGGTCTCCAGACATTTTAGAAATTGAATATATGAATCGTCACCTTTGAAATGACTTTAAAAATAATAATTAAGGAATTAAACCCATTTTAATTCACAATATACATTAAAATGGAAAATATATAGTTTTCTGTTAAAATAGAAAACTAATATAATGACCCACCATTGAAAATGCCCCGCCATTAAAAAATCTAGAAAATAGAATATTGTCAGAATAATCCACCTTGGGAAATGACCCACCATTATAAATGAACCACCATTGGATGTTTTTTATAAAAATAGGAAACTATAAGAATAAACCACTTTTAGAAATGTCACAATATTGGAAATTTTCTATAAAAATGGAAAACTACAAAAATGAACCACCATTAGAGTTGACCTACCATTGTAAATTACCCACCATTGAAAATATTCTAGAAAAAATGGAAAACTGCTAGAATGAACCACTGTTGGAAATGACCCACCATTGGAAATTTTCTGGAAAAATGTAAAACTACTAGAATAACCCACCATTGGAAATTAACCACCATTAGAAATTTTTTGTAAAAAAGGAAAATAGCTAGATTGACCAACCGTTGGAAATGAATTGCCAATAGAAATAACCCACCATTGGAAATTTTCTAGAAAAATGGAATGCTTCCAGAATGACCCACCATTGGAAATGACTGAAATGTGTCAAAAACACCCCAGACATCCCCCAAACACTACAATCACTAGATTTTTTTCAATATAATAGGCCGAATGTTTCAGGACATTAAAAACACTTCTTGAAGGTTTAGATAAACCATTGTGTTATTAATAGATTTTATGTTAAGGTAATTAGGGTTTATTTTATTATAATAGCTTTAAATTTTATGATATATTACCATTTAAATAATTTGAAGTTTTCACTAGCTTTTTTAACATGTAACACCAAGATTTAAGAAAATTTTGATATACCATAAAAATATTATTACCTATAAATTAAATTTGTGGTAATGAATATGAGTAAGCACATTATAAAAAAATATATAATGGTATTACTCAATTAAAATGTGTTGAATAATACTTAAGAAATACACACCCAATTTTTAGTGAAGTCTTTTTATGCCTCGGAAATGAATTTTCTTCAAAAATTGTTTTATTGTGATTTGTGTGTGGAAATTTAAATTAATTTAAACACATTTATAAATTATATTTTTTTTAAATGAACATAATATTTTAAATAAAACATTAAAATTAACATAGTGTAAATTTTTGAATTTTTCTATAAAGACTAAATTTTCACTTAATAAAAAATACATACTCTTCAAATACTCTCATTTATTTTCATTAAATCATGTAATTTAAATGTACAATAATATTTTGGATTTTGTCATAAATTGAAATATGATCCATTTTATTTTAAAAATAAAATTAATACAATTTTAATAATTAATATTCAGGATTTTGATATAATATAATTTTTATACTTAAAAACACATTTTTTACCCAAAAAAATGTTTTCCATTGTGTTTTAGTAATTTATATTAAAATTTATTTACAGATCATATATAGATTGGATATTTAAAAATTGATACAATATTTTTGGAATCTGGAGTTTAAAATTTGTTTCATAGGTCCCTTTAATATTTAGTCATTATGAATAGTGATAGTGGTAATATTTTTCATCATAGTACCAGTACAATGGGTAAGACACGGTTAAAACCCTGAGATAAGTTCTCAAAATTAACCCAAAACTTGAAATTATTTCATTGGAAGGGGTAAATTCTATCGTATCCATACAAAATTCCAATATATGACATTATTTTCTATTTTCCTTAGATAATGACATTTATTTTATTTTAATTATTGAAAATTCCAAAATGTTACTCTCTTGACATTAATATTTCTAAAATTTTAAATAAGGATAAATTGGTGATACAATTGACTATGAAATTTTATTTAAATATGACTTAATTTTTTTATCTTGTTTATTTATTTTTAATTTTTAGTGATGAAATAATTACCTAAAATGCTAACACATCACCAACATAGTGATTATGTAAGTAGTAGAAAAAATTTATAACTGATTTTAAAAACTCTAAAAGTAATATTTTTTATGTGAGTTATAGTTCCGCATGAATTTTATATATATATATATATAATATTATAAATATGTTAAAAGTTTATATTTAAATTCAATATCTTTCATGATGTCTTGAAAGTAAAAATTAATGAATAGTGTCATAAATGACATTAATTATATTTTATGAAATTAATATTTTTTTAAATTATTTAGAATTCATACAAATATTAAAATATAAAAATGGGATATTTTATGGTCTAAAATGTAATATAATTTCCATTTATTATTCATTTTTCACTTTATAAGTAAAATAATAACCCTTTAATATGGAAATAATTTTTACCACAGTTCAGGTTTAAAATTGTAAACAAAGAGGTTAAAAAAGATAAGGTTTAAAATGATATATAAACCTATATAAATTTTATTGGGTGATTATACTATGACCATATTCTCATTATCATTTAATATATGCCATTTTGGAACCACTTTATATTGAATTTGAGTTTATTATTTTTAATATTTTGAAAAATTACAAGAGTTACCCTCTCATCACTTATAAAAGGACACCACTTTGAACTTTTCAATTACTCTACTTAGAGAAATATATCTTAATAAAACCATGCTAAATTTATACTAAAATATCCAATACAAAAATTATATGTTCTTTTCTTCTTAGAATACCATTCCAAGGGTCCTTAAAATGGATCTTGTGGAATTATATCATTGAGGAGGTAATCGTCTTTACCAAATCATTCAAATTTCATTCCTATTTCACATCCTATAAATTTGTTTTAAACTATTTTAAAAGAATAAAAACATCATAAAAAATATAAAAATATGTTATTATGATTATATAACTACCATTATCCACCTCTTTTCTATCATTCATAAATAAAAAACATTGCTCATATGTACGTATGACTTACCATATCCACATAGGCATATAATTAGTTTTTCATAACCATTTTATTTGGATGGTTATAAAAAATAATTAATGATTAAATGGTATAATTATGAAATAATTATACATTTGGAATTATAATATCATATATACCTTCTTACCTTCTTATTTTAAAAAAATAATAACATCACTCATGTGTACATGTGGACAACAACCTCCACAAAGTGATGTGTAATTTTTTTAATTTATAATTCGTATGGATTGTAATAAGGATATATTTATTGAATATATATTATATATATGATATAATTATTATTATTAAGAGATATATTATTATTTTAATTTCATGAATTCCATCTATCGAAAAGTAAAAACAATTTTCATTAGTACGTACGATCTACCTTTACCCTGAAAAGTGTAATTAATTTTTATATATCCAAATTTATAGGATAAATGTAATATATATATATATATATGTGTGTGTGTGTGTGTGTGTATAATTAATATTTATGATATTTATTTCATTAATAATATTTTAGAAATTATGGAATCAGAATAAAATTACAAGGGCCGGAACTACTGAACCAAAATTCTTATGAAAAACAAATAAATTAGCACCTAAAACAATGATAATAATAAAATATGATTTTATAGATATGTGTGCGGTTATGGTGTGTCATGATAATAAATCTAAATTTATTATACACGAGGTTAAAATCACTTAATAGGAAAGAAAAACATGTGGTAAGGGGTTTCTTAACCCAATCTTCTTTCATTGGGTTAATTCACTTCTTCACTAATTCTATTATGAAATTTTTATGTATAAAAATACATTTGTGTGATTTATGATTTATTTCTACCAGTATTTTTGTATATTTTAATTTTTTTATACTTAATCCCTCCATTTATTAATTCTTAATTCAATTATGTAATCATTTTAAGGTATTTTATTAACTCAATTTACATTCATTGGGTTATAATTCAACTTCATTGATTACGTTATGTCATGATTATGTGTGAAATAACCAATGATTGTATTATGTTTTACTTCCACATATTTTTTTGGATTTATATTTTTATACATTATCACTTTATTCATTAATTCTCATTTCAATGATATGATATTTGTAAGGTATTTCATCTCAATTTCCACTCCATTAATACATATTTGGTATTATACATGTATTTATTTTTATACGGTGTATATAATTCCCAATTAATACATTTAATATTAATATATATTTATTAATGTTGATTAATTTTTCAATTCAAGTTTACTCTTTCAAGGGTTTATAATTTAAATGTTATAAAAGTGGTAACAATTATTATTACAATCTCAATTATTGGGATTGATTATATTTTTTAAAGGAATATTATAATATATTCTTCATAAATACCATTTATTTTCTTATCCTTTGGATATTTAAGTAGTTTACATGATTTAATAAAAATATTCACATCATTAAAACTTGAATAAAAAATAAATGATTTAAAGAAAATCAGATCTTATTTCTCTGTTGAATGGGTATATATTTCTTATCTCCATATTTTTTCAAAATTAATTTACAAAAGTCTTTTTTATTAAATAAAATTACTTATTAAGGATATTTTAAGTTATAATTTATTTTTTAAAATGTTTTAAATTAATCATTATAATTTTTTTAATGGTTTATTTTTTACGTTTTTTCAAAAAATCAAAAGGGATGTTTCTTTTTAAAATATAAAATTTTAATGGAATTTCCCACTGACATAACCATTTTACAATATATTACTTATTCTATAGGTTTTAAATGGTTTTAAAAAATAAAGCACTCTAATGAAAACTTGTTTTATTATTTCTCTTCGATGTAATTTTACTCTAGAAAAAAAAATTAATTATAAAACTGATATTTCTGATGAATTGATGGTCTTGTTTTATATGTTATTAATTTTTTGTAATTATATATCTCTTGGAACATTAAAATTATTTTGATGATATTTAATTTTTAATTATAGTATTTTTTAAATGTATGTATTCATTGTATAATGGATTTTTTTTGAAACATTATACCATTTTTACATATGGTGTTTTACTATTTGATTGATTGGGGAGATCTTAATGTTATGTATTCATTACTCAATATAGATATTTTTAATAAGTCATATTGTTTATGAGTTATATTGATCATTAAATTTTTGAGGAATTCATTAGACATGAAGTCCTAGGTGGGTCCCAGTTATAGATAGTCCTTCAATACATCGATAGAACTGATGAGGCAAACCCATTCTATAGCCTTATTAAATAGATTATTGTGTATACCTACCTATTGATTGAACTCTCTTGGAACAATACTCTGATAGTAAATATATCAAGATGTATGGGATCATGACATCCAATATTATAGATTCTAAACATTTATAATTATATTATTATTATTATCTATGAGCTTACTACACTGACATTATCCTTGGATTCATTTCATGGTCAAGTTATTGATAAAATGGTATGTGTTTTCAGTTATTTACCCTTTCTATATTGATTATTCCTTATTTACTCGTGAAATCATTCACTATATATAACCTTACTAAGAATTTTATCGCCCAATTATTTTTTTCCATTTCCCTGTGATATAAAGGAAGAATATTTAAATGAGTTTGAGGATGAAAAATGTAACCTATTACATTATTTTATTTTTTTCAATGAAAAAAATGGGAATCAGGTATGTATCTAGTTATTCAAGACTACTAAAGAATTTATTTCTATGGATGTGATTTCTTATATTTTGTGACACTGTAAAAAAAAGAGGACACTAGCCCTAATTTATTGGAGTTGGTGTTTCTATAGTTGGTATCAAATAAAGTTTAGTGGAATTATTTGGAATAATATTTAGTAAATTATAGATTAATAAAAATAACCATAAGAAAATCATTATGGGTAAAAATATATATAAAATAAAATACAATTTTTTATTAAGGTAATGATTATGTGGTTTTCCTAGTGGTATATCCTTGTCTAGATACTACAAGTGGATAGAGTTTTAGAATAGATGTATCTATGGGTTATAACCTAATAAGTGTTGGTCGAATATATCTTAATTATCATTCTAGCACATGGTAATTGTGGCTTTATTTCACACCTAGTTTCACACTTTTGGGGGATATTATTGGGTTAATTCAAATTATCATTAGGAACCATTATGAATTATTTGAATTGATGATAACCAAATATGACCTAGGTTAAACCAATAATGTAAATATATTGAAAATAAGGTGTCAATATTTACGCATCCTATAATTTGTGTTCATGATTATTCAGTTTTCTATTATGATTAATTCTTATCATATTATGATTTTTGGTTGCATTCAATGGCCATAAAAAGAAGGAACCATGTTAACACTAAATGTGAAAGATAATGGAATCATTTTCCTCAGTATAAACCAAATGAAATGGGGGATGGATTGTGAAAACATGTTATTATGCATAATTGAATATCTTCTTATATAATTAATAATATTGACTTGGATGAGTTTCTTGACACAACAAATAAGAGAAATATGAATTTTCATAGAATTTTAGGTGATAATAACCATGAGATGAAAAGGATTCAAAAACATACATTTTAATAAAGCCATTAGAGGTACTTATGGAAATTTATTAAAGGAACTAGAAGATGTTTTTCATATGGGGAATAAAGGCATCGAGTAATTATAGGACAGTATAAGAGTTAATAGGTTTACAGCTTCGGAGAAGAATTAGTAATGTCATGTGAATAAGGGATTATTAATTTTATATTGTATATGGATGGAGATTATTAATATATCAGTAACTTATAAGAGGTATGAATTATTTTAGTAGTTTCCCATAAAATAAAATATAACTAGACCAATATTGATGATATTTGAGATATGATTCATATTTCTAATTATAGAAAAGAAGTATTTTTGAAAAAAAATATTAGTTAAAAGTTTATGATTTATGTTGAATGATTGATGTACCTATGTATTTTATTTTAAAAATTATGATGTAGTTTTATTCAGTGATGGTATTTTAACATCCAAGGATTATTATACAAATATTTAATGTCATGATGTTGTATGGAAGGGTTAGAAAATAAAAATTATTGGAATTTATGCCATAATGTATTGATAAACTTATGGGTAACTGCAATATTTTAAGTTTAGGTAATTATGGGGTTTTAGGATTTTGGAATATTTTTTTTCATTTATAAAACCATGAGAATGAAAATAGATTTAGAAACTAAGTGATACCAGTTATTTTTAAAGAAGCTAAAAATATTATTAGGGAACATTATATGATTAAGGTTAAGGGAGTATAATTTTATAATGTGGGATCAATAACACTAAAATATCGTTTTTAAAAAGAAATAAATGTTTTATATCATAGACAACATGAAACTCTGATCCCAAATGAAACATGACATATTATTACTTAAATATGAATGTTATAACCTCGATGTTAAATTTGTGGTTTTGAATAATATTAAATAATTTATGGAATATATATAGAAATTTCATACTCATTATAATTGTCTTGATAAATACATAGTAAATTATCACACAGTTTTTATTAATTTCATGTTATTCTTCCAAAATGTGTTTTCTTTAAAAACGTGTGTATATTGCTTTTCATGAGAAAAATATTATAATTCGTTTTTGTAACATTTAAAAAATAATAATTTCATAAAAAGGATATAATATTTTAAATAATTATATCAAAATTAACTCATGATGAAATTTTTCGATTTTTCTGGAAAGTTTGACTTTTAATAAACAGTGAAAAATACTGATTTTTATTGAAAAATGTATTTCATTTTCAAGAATGTAGAAATTGAAATTATATTCTGGATAAGTTTTAAAATTTATACATTTTATTTTTGTTAAAAATAATATAATTAAGGTATTTGGAATAAATTTTATACTTAAATATAGTATAAAAACATTATATACATAAAAAGTTTTTTTCTGAAAAAAGAATTTTTCATTGCATATCATGGGTCTAATTTTGAATTAAAATATTATACTATTATGAATTGAATCATGAAAAAATGGATTTTATATTTGGATTAATCATATAAAAATTTATTTGATAGTCTTCTTTATTTTTAGTCATTATGCATAGTAACTATAGTAAATGATTATCACCATGATAAGGTTAAATCAAAAAAATATGGTTAAAAATAATATGACAAGAACAAAAAAGTGACCATAAAAATAGAATTTATACTATTATATGAGAGAAGTTCATCCATTTCCATACATATATTAAGTAAATGGCCACATGGTTATATATTTATTTGGTTTTTTCCTTTATTATATTAAATTAAATGACAGAGACAAAAATGTATCGTTCTTACATTTATTAACAATAATATTTTGTGATAGGGATAAAAAATGTATTCTTATGTCTAAATAGTAATTTATTGTAGCGTCTCCATCTTGGGAGCCACCTGAAGGGTGCCCCAAGCCGGGTTGGCCACATAACCTCAAGCGCATCTCCCCAAACTCTAGAGGCTGCTGACTAGTAGTGAGGGCCTTTTTGTGTCCGAGGGGGAGACTATGCCCTCGTAGTTAATAGGTAATATCACATCAGAAGTAAACAACAATTAATAATAAATAGTGGAAGCATATAAATGAATAAACTGCAGTATAAGAAATATAAATAATCCAACTGAATAATAATCAAGTGCAGAATCTCACAAAACAAAGTCATGTTATGATGTCTGTCTAAACTGAAAGTACAGAAACATAAACCCAAGAATACTATAAACTAAAATAAAATACATAAATCCACAACTAAATCACGAGCAAGGATTGTTCCTCTACCCCAGTCACCATCCTAAGCAGTAAAAAACAATCATGCATCGGAAGAAGCATGCTTCCCATTTTCAATACCTACAAGTATGTAATATACTTGGGTGTCAATGATGCCCGAGCAGGGTGTGAGATAAAATCCCAGTAGGCCAGCACCCATGGTGTCTAAACCTTTCCATTTCATGCAGTAATAAAATATAGTGTTCTATTTTATAACAATTGCAAATAATTAATTAATTGCAATGAAATAAATAACTCGGACCAGGTTCCCAATGGTACCCATCCCTAATCACCTTCTTCAGCCTAAGTCGTAAGTTTGAAAAGAGTACCTGCAAGAAGAATTCACATATACATATATATAAATCTTGTTAAATCAAGGTAAAACAAGGAAGATACATACCCCCAAGCTTGTGTTTAACTTGGGGTCTAAGCAATGTGTTAACCAGGTGTGCTTTAACATACCAGAAAAATATCACAAATCTCAAGAGGATTAAAGCAGCATTAATATAAACCTTTAGTGCATCATTATTAAGGGTTCAAGTTGAGAGTTGGAGTCCAATCTCATCCCTAAGGTATCACTATGGAACATCCTTCAATTTATCCAATACCACTGAGCATGTCCAAGGAAATATTTCAAAAGACCGTGTATTGCTCGAGGCATGTCTTTACCATGAGTCCATTCCAATCTCACAAAAGGGGGTTGAGCATCATCTGAGGTTTTCTTATCCATATTTCCAATATATCCATCTCGATGGGCCCTTTTGGAACTGGTGTCACTCATAAGTATTAGAAAGCCCGGGGAAGTCTCAGTCTGGAAAAGCCAAAGACACCGCCCCCTGACGCGTAGTGGTAACTGTCAGAAACAGAGGGTCTAAGAGTGGACCTTAATATGGGACCCACATTCTTTCTCCACCCTAAATTTAATTAATGTTTTCACAGCAGCAGATATGACATAATAAGAATATGAAATTACATCTTGCAATCTAAACAGATATACTTGTGCATCACAAGGTATAAATTAAATATTGCAGCATAACAAATTAACAAGGCAAGATATCGCATCAACATAAGAAGATAAATGAACATTTTAATAAATAAATAATTCATCACAACAACTACCAAATATCCAACAATTAAAATTTCGTGATCAAAGTAAACTAATTATTTAATTTAATTACAACAAAAATGGATTGCGCAACACATGGAGTTAATTAAATTAAATATCTGGGATAACAAGAAATTTTATCGACCACGTAGGCATGCCCAAAGGGGTGTATGATCTTTTTGAAACAATTTAAACAATTTAATTCATGATAAATAGGGCTGAAACAATTAGTAGAAACAAATAAATTAAATAAATTTGGTGAATTTGCACAAAGTCTGTAGGCACCGACGAACGGCACAACGGTGCACTTTTATAAATTGCAACAAAATAGGGGGAAAGTGATTAGACACCCTAACTTATGGTCATAGATGATTCTATGATCCATGGTAGTCTTTTATTTTACCTAAAATGAAAAAAAATATAAGATTTTAGAAAAAACCCAAAATATGGTAAAATCCTTCCGTGACGAACTGCACGTAGGATACTTAACAAAATTCTACGATTCCAAATTCACAAGGTTATTCTTTCCTTAAGGTTTACTAAGTACCTGACAACGAAGAAAATGGATAACATACAGAGGCGCGACGGTCTTCCGAAGGTGCTGTAGGGTGGTGGACCACCAAGGGAGGGAGGGTCGTGACGTGAGGGAGAGGTGGAGAGGAAGAGAGAAAAAAATAAAGAAAAGGAATAAAAAGAAAAGAAAAATAATAGAAAAATAAAAGAAAAGGAAAAATAAAAATAAATGAAAAATAAAATAGAATAAAAAGGATGGAAATAAAAAAGGATAAAAATAAATAAAAATGGAAATCTCTCATTTTAATTATTTTTACTTTTTCTGTAACCCCTTTTCTATTTTATTTTTAAATTTCTTTTTATATCTTATTTATTTATTTTAAATTTATTTAAATCTGTTCTTATTTATTTTTAATCATTAATTAATTATTTTAATCTCGAACACCGCGTTAAAGTGAGAAATAACATTTTTCATAAAACTCACCAGGTTATTTAATTAATTTAAATAGCTGCCCAGGACCCGCAGTGGGGTGCGCAGGCGCACGCCCCGATCACTTTAAAGAATTATACATCAAAAAATTTAAACATTCTGTACCTGACTAATTTCAGGACATTACAACCTCCTCTATTAAGACAACTCATCCTCGAGTTTCCCTTCCAAGGGTAGTGGATGTAATTAGAGAAAAGATTCATCCACTATGAACATACATTCGTCTCTCGCTCCCAGGTCTCATCCAGAACATGTCTGTGTTTCTATAACTCCCGGACTAGACAAATAGACTTACCTCGGAGGACTTTCATGCTATGATCAATGATACGAATCGTATGCTCTGCATAGGATGCATCAGCCTCAAGCTCGATATCTTCAGGATCAAAATAATGAGATGGGTCTGGATGATATTGTCGGAGCTGAGATACATAGAAAATGTCATGCATGGAACAGTACCTATGAGGTAGCAGTAACCGATAGGCTATCGACCCAACTCTCTCTACTATCTCAAATGTCCCAATGTATCTCGATGATAACTTTCCCTGACTCCTGATCTGCCTGTGACCCAACCTCGGAGAAACACACAGAAAGACTCGATGTCCTTCCTATAACTCCAGAGGTCTGCGACGACGATTGGTATAAGACTTCTGTCTGGAATAAGATATATTCATGCACTTCTAAATTATCTAAACTTTCTCAGAAGTCTCATGAATGAGATGAGGACCCAACAGAGCTGCCTTACCTGCTTCGAGCCAGTAAAAAGGTGAACGGAACGGTCTACCATAGAGGGCCTCATACAGAGCCATTTGAATTGTCACCTAGAATTTGTTATTATAGGTAAACACGACAAGAAGTATATGATTCTACTAAGAACCTCCAAAATAAAGGATATAGTCCCATAGCATATCCTCTAACACTCGTATTATTCTCTCAAATTTCCCATCGGTCTGAGGGTGATATGCAATACTCAAAAGTACCTATGAACCCAGCGCCTTTTGAAACCCTTGCCAAAATCGTGAAGTAAATAGGGAATCTCTATCTGATAAAATAGAACGAGGTACGCCATGAATTCACACAATCTCCCGAATATACATCCTTCTAAACTCATCAATCATAAAGGTCTCCTAGATAGGCGAGAAGTGTGCAACCTTGGTCAACCTATCGACAATCACCCATAATGCATCGCTGCCTCAAGGAGGTCTTGGAAAGCCTGTAATGAAATCCTATTTATGTACTATGTTTTATTTTCAATAAAAATATATATGATGGAGGTTAAAGGAGTCCAGAAGTTTGCTGGTGCTATGCCTTCACCTGTTGACAGGTGGAGCACTAAGTGATGAAACCCAATATGTGCTTTTTCATACCAGGTCACCAGTACTGTCGACACATGTCTTTGTACATCTTGGTCAGCCCAGGATGAACTACCCAAATGGAGGTGTGAGAATCCTTCATCACCTCTTCCCGTATACATAAAGGTACCCATACACAGCCATGATAAATGAGAGTCTCACTTCCATCAACAACCCAACCAGGAGGTGGGTTCTCTTCTGTAACACTTTACCTCAAAAATATCCCCTCAGGATATGTCAGTTATTGTCTGTGAACTTTATCTAGGAGAGATGATGTTATTGTAAGAGTTTCTAGAATTGGTTTTCTGCTCTACTTCTGAACCTCCATATGCATCTTTCAAAAACAAAGTCATCATATGCCAATCACTGATGGCTACCTGCACGGCATGCGTCTGTGTCTTGCAGCTTAAAGCATCTGTCATAGAATTACACTTACCAGGGGTATAAGCAGGATCAAAGTCGAATGACTTCAAATATTTGACCTACATGCGCTATCTTAAGTTCAAGTCTCGTTTAGTGGATATATATTTTAAGCTGTTATGATCTATGTAAGTAATGAATCTTTCACCAAAAAAGTAGTGTCTCCAATAGCATGGATCATGAACCATAGATTCCAACTCAAGGAGGTCATGTGTAGGATAGTTCCTCTCATGAGGTCTCAACTGGCGGGATCTATAAGCCACGACTCGATCACCCTGCATCAAAACTACACCTAGCTCGATTTCTGAAGCATCACAATAAACAGTATGGCTTTTACCTGGTTTAGGAAGAATCAAGATCGTGGATAAGGTTAGTCTTCCCTTCAACTCATAAAAATACTTTTCACAAGATTCTGACCAGATGAACTATACACCTTTATTAGTCAGGGTCGTAATAGGTGATGCTAAGCGGGAGAAATCCTAGATGAAATGCCTATAATATCCAGAAAGTTCCAAGAAACTATGGATGTCGAAGACATTCTTAGGCTGATTCCATGAAACTACAGCGCTCACCTTTTTTGGATCAACTGATACTCCTGCTTCAAATATAATATGATCCAAGAAGTGTACTTTATCAATCTATAAGTGGAATTTTATGAGCTTAGTTTATAGCTTGTGCTCTCTCAGTGTACTCATCACGGTATCAAGATGGGTTGCATGGTCATGTCTGGAACTTGAATACACCAAGATGTCTTCTATGAATACTGCCACAAAGGAATCAAGATGCAAGTGAGAAACCCGGTTCATCAAAGCCATAAAGATTGTTTGCGCATTCATGAGGCTGAATGTCATAACCAGATACTCATACAAGTCTTAACTTCTTCGAAATGTTGTACATGGTATTTCAGGTGGTTTCACATGCACCTGGTGATATCATAACCTTAGATCAATATTGGAGAAAATAGTTTCTACTCGGAGCTGGTCAAAGAGATCATCTATACGAGGTAATGGATATCAATTATTTATCGTGAGCTGGTTGAGTCGACAATAATCCACGCATAAACTAAGGGTTTCATCTACCTTCTTAGTGAAAAGAACAGGTGAATCCCATGACGATGTGCTAGGTTTGATGAAACCCTTAACCTTGAGGTCTTAAAGTTGTTTTTTGAGTTCCTATAGCTCTGTTGGTGTTATCCTATAAGGAAGAATAGAAACTGTTTCTGCACTTGGCACGAGCTCGATAGTGAACTACACGTCCCTTATAAGAGGTAATCCAGAGAAATCGTCAAGGAAGATGTCCCTGAAAAGATCCACCACTGGAGGGAATTCGAATACCTACGTTCCCTAATCGCCCATAAAGAGACTTGCCAATTGAGTTGTAACTCTTCCCAACCCAGGAAATTTATTCTTAGCTCGATCTGCCTACATATCCCATTCTCCTTTGTGTAGATATGTTTCACCCTCAAGGGATGTAAAGTAAACCCAACGGTGATAGCAATCCACTGGATCATGATAAGGAGCAAGCCAGTTCATACCAATGATGACTTTGATGCCAGACATATCGAGGATATAGAAATTACAAACAAAACAGTACCCACTTATCTTAAGGGGAACTCTTGGAAATAGCATATTCCCTCTGTCCTGACCCCAAGCAGAGTGTCAAGAGACAAGATACTACAATGGTACTCAAATGGAAAACCAATACTTTCAACAATAGTAGCATATATAAAGGAGTGTGATGCGCTGGTATCAAAAAGAGTAGAAACTAAAGTATAGGCTATTAGGATAGTACCTCTAACTTTAGATGGTCCTGCACTTTGATCCTCTGGTGCTGATTGTACAGCATACATGAGACCTGAATCATAGCCCTGAGATGTTTCCTGTTGACCTAAGCAAGTCCACTTTGTTGTCCCTGATAATCTGGAACTTGATTTCCTCAACCACGACCTCCACCATTAACTCGTACTGATCGGCTAATGGAAAAAAGAACTTCCCTTATACTTTGGAGTCATAGATCCCATACCTGATGGAGGTGTAGGTGCAGATCCTATACTACTAGATGCTGAAGAGAAGGAATGGAATAAATTATAAAGGTGACCCATCTTGCCGCAAGCTCGGCACTCCTTCGGGTCTCTCATGCACTGTGGATTCTTGTGACCATCTCTTCCGCACTGATAACATGTGACAGAGACCTCTAAATGTGTTGTTTGGTTAGGATTTCCCCCACTTTCACCTTCAAAAAGAAGTTTCCTTCTTTAAGAAGAGTTTTCACCCTGTCTCGGAACTAAACCGCCCTGGCTCACCAGTTTAGCATCCCTGACATTCTGCTCTGAGATTAGAGCCCGATTTACGATCTCTGTAACAGTGGTCAAATGGAAGACGTTCACCTTCAATCAGATAGTATACTCAAGTCCATCCTCAAAACATCTTGCAGTAGTCTATGTGTCATCAGTTAGAGATGGGGAAAAACACTGAAGTTCTGTGAAATGAGTAGAATACTCCAACATAGTCATAGCACCCTTCTAAATATGTAGGAACTCCTGCGCACGATCATCTCTCAGAGTCTATGGGAAAAAGTGATCATAGAAGGCTTCTTGGAAGTTGGCCCAAACCATGTCACTTTTTTTATCATCCTGAGAAACAATGTCCCACCAACGCTTGGCGAAGTCACAAAGCATGTAGACTGTTAGTTTGAACCTTCGCTCTGGAAGTGTCTAGAGGTTGTCGAAGGTAGACCTTCTAGCTTCTATCCATGACTCTGTCGCATGAGGGTCATCACTCCCCAAGAAGGTGGGAGGGTGTTGCTGTAGAAAGTCCTGCATGAGGTCTGCTATAGAAGGGGCAGGTCTGGGGATACTCTGAACTGACTGCATAAACCTGAGGAGACTATCCCTGAACTGAGCGTCAGGGTCCCTTGGAAGATCAGCAGGAGGTATTGCCACAGGAGGCACTACAAGAGGTACCACTGGTGGTTTAGGACCCACCATCTCTAGAATGTTCTCATTGCCACTCTCATGAGGCATGGCACGAAGACGTCATGGAAGAATTGGTCTAAAACATCCAAACACACATCTTTAGACAAAGAGTAAATAAGACGAGGAAAAATAGGTAAAGCACAAAACATGTTAGGTACATAGCCTGCCTCCGAGCACTAAACAACAGATAACCATTTTAAGAGCTGGGTTTTGATATGGAAGAGACAACTTAAAAGGATTACTAAAAAAGGTCTACAGTCCATTCTTAGGTTAAGTCAGGTTATCATCTAACAGACTATCACAACTTTATATTTGACAAACCAACATTTCCAAAAAAAATACCACTAGGCACAACAGAACTCACATGAAAATAGGAAAATTCATGATTAAAGTAGATATGGCATGGCAATATGCATGTAATTTTAATCATATGGTGCCCAATATTATGCATGTAATGTATTTCCCTCATATCATCGGGTTGTAATGGTAAAAACTAATTATCTCAACAATACCAACACAAATAACAACGCAAAACAAGTGAGTCATCCAATGGTGAAATCATATCAACAATAATCGGCATAAACAATAACTGCAATCCCAACCCAAGAATTTGGGTTTCCCCTATACATGGGTTAGCTACGTCCAAGCATAGGGTACATTCCAAATCCCTTTATCCTAGTATCCTGTCAAACCCAAACAATAAGACAAAAGGAAAAAAAGCTCTGATACCACTTTGTAGCATCCTCATCCTGGGAGCCACCTGAAGGGTACCCCAAGTCGGTTTGGCCACATAACCTCAAGAGAATATCCCCGAACACCAAAGGCTTCCGACTAGTAGTGAGGGACATTTTGTGACCAAGGGGGAGACTATGCCATCATAGGTAATAGGTAATATCACAGTATAAGTAAACAATAATTAAAAATAAATAGTAGAAGCATATAAATGAATAAACTGTAGCATAATAAATATAAATAATCAAACTGAATAATAATCAAGTGCAGAAGCTCACAAAACAAATTCATTCTACGATGTCTATCTAAATTGAAAGTATAGAAACAAAAACCCAATAATACTATCAACTAAAAGAAAAGATAAAAATCCACAACTGAATCACAAGCAAGGATCATTCCTCGGCCCCTGTCACCATCCTAAGCAGTAAGAAAACAATCATGCATCAGAAGAAGCATGCTTCCCTTTTTCAATACCTGCATGCATGTAATCTACTCGGGTGTCAACGATGCCTGAGCAGGGTGTGAGATAAAATCCCGATAGGTCGACACCCACATTTTCTAAACATTTCCATTTCATGCAGTAATAAAATTTAGTGTGACATTGTATAACAATTGCAGATAATTAATTAAGTGTAATGAAATAAATAACTCGGATCGGGTTCCCAATGGTACCCGTCCCTAACCACCTACTTCATCCTAAGCCGGAATTCTGAAAGGAGTACTTGCAAGAAGAATGCACATATACATATATATATATAAATCCTGGAAAATCAAGGTAAAACAAGGAAGAGTCACACCCTCAGGCTTGTGATTTAACTTGGGATCTAATTCATGTGTCAACCAGGTGTGCTTTAACATACCAGAAAAATATCACAAATCTCAAGAGGCTCAAAGCGGCATTAATATAAACCTTCATTGCATAATTTTTAATGGTTCAAGTTGAGAGTTAGAGTCTGAGATCATTCTGAATGTATCTCTATAGAAAATCATTCAATTTATCCAATACCACTGAGCCCGTTCAAGGTAATCTTTCGAAAGGCCAAGTATCGCTCGATGCATGGTTTTACCATGAGTTTGTTTTGATATCGAAAAAAGGGGTCGAGCATCATCTGAGGTTGGATTATCCATATTTCCAATGGATCCATCTTGATGGTCCCTTTTGGAACCGGTGTCACTCATAATTATTAGAAATCTCAGGGAAGTCTCGGTCCAGAAAAGCCAAAGACACCCCCCCCCCCCCCCCCCCCGACGCGTAGTAGTAATAGTCAAAAACACAGGGTCTAAGTGTGGCCCTTAATACATAGCCCACCTTTTTCCCCACCCTGAATTTAATTAAAGTTTTCACAGCATTAGATATGACATAAAAAGCATATGAAATTGTAGCTTTCAATCTAAACAGATACACCCATACATCAAAATATACAAATTAAATATTGCAGCGTAACAACTTAACAAGGAAAGATACCGCATCAACATAAGCAGATAAATAAATTTTTTAATAAATAAATAATTCAGGAAAAAAAATACCAAATACCCAAAAATTCAAAGTTCGTGATCAAAGTAAACTAATTATTTAATTTCATTACAACAAAAATGGGTTGCGCAACACATACAGTTAATTAAATTAAATACTCGGGCTAACAGAAAAAATACCGACCACATAAATATGCCCAAAAGGGTGTTTGATCTTGTTTCAAAACATTAAACAATTTAATTCATGATAAATAAGGTTGCAACAATTTGGAAAAACAAATAAATTTTGTGAATTTATGCAAAGTCGGTAGGCACCGACGAACGACACAGCAGTGCGCTTTTATAAATCGCAATGAAATGGGGGGAAATAGAGTAGAAACCCTACCTTATTTTCACAAATGATTATATGATCTGTGGTAGGCTTTGATTTGACCTAAAATGGAAGAAAACTGAATATTTTAGAAAACCCCCAAAATAGGGTTAAATCCTTCTGTAAAAAACAGCGCGTAGGATACTCAACGAGATATTACGATTCCAAATGTGTAAGGTTATCCTTTTCTTAAGGTTTATTACGCACCTGACAGCGAAGAAAATGGATGATAGACGGAGGCGTGGAGGTCTTCCGAAGGTGTTGTAGGGTGGTGCACCACCTAGGGAGAGGGAGGGGCGCGACGTGAGGGCGAGGAGGAGAGGAAGAGAGAAAAAAAAGGAAGAAAATGATAAGAAAATAAGATAAAAATAAAATAAAAGGAAAAAATAAAAATAAATAAAAAATAAAATAGAATAAAAAGGATGGAAATGAAAAAGGATAAAAATAAATAAAAATGAAAATCTCCCATTTTAATTATTTTTACTTTTTTCGTAACCCCTTTCTATTTTATTTCTAAATTTATTTTTATCCCTTCTTGATTTATTTTAAATTTCTTTAAATCTTTTCTTATTTCTTTTTAATCCTTAATTAATTATTTTAATCCTGAACACCATGCTAAAGCACGACATAACATTTTTCATAAAACTCAACAGTTATTTAATTAATTTAAATAGCTGCCCGGGACCCACAACGGGGTGCCCAAGCACGCTCCTCAGTCTCTTTAAATAATTAAACAACAAAAAATTTAAGTGGTCTGTACCTGAATAAAGACGGGATGTTACATTTAAAATATAAATTATTATTTTATAATGTTAATTTATTTTTAATTTTAAGTAATTAAATATTTACCTCAACTTCTATTTCAACATTGACATGATATTTATTCATTTAGTTAAAAAATAATAATTTTAAAAATATTAAAAGTTATATATATTAAATGAATTATTTTATTAAAAAATATTTTTACATAAATATATCATTTTATTGATGTTATAATTTATTATATTAGAATTCTATTTATTTCATGTTTTCAAAATCAAATTAAATGAATTGTTCAAAAATGGTATTATTAATACTTTATAATAAATACTACATTGTTAATTGATTATAAATTCTTAAACAAACATATAATCATCCAAGTGATAGGGAAATTTTTCTAATTATCATCCATATTAATTTTATTTTCCAATTTTTCTTTATAGTAACTATATTAGCACCTAAATAGTAAAAACATTTTTATCATAGTAATTATCAAAAAGGGTTAATGCAAGTTAAAATAAATAAATAAGGGAAACATAATTTAAACGTGTAAAAAAATTTATTGGATGATATTATTTCTACCCATACTCATTATATATTTAGATTTTTTCATTTTTTATCCTTTTTCGTGAAAACTAATTTATATTAATATAATATTTTATGAAATTTCAAAAGTGCCCATCCCCTCACTTATAAAAGGGAACCTCCTCTCCTCCTTTATTCACACATAAAAATCCTTTTGGTTAACCAAGTCAATACCAAATATCACATAATTAATACCATTAAAACATCATATAGGACTTCGTTTATTAGAAAACACTCATAGGGATCATTTTGGGATAAACCTAAAGAGGATGTCCAAAAAAGAGGTATTATTCTTAACAGAGTGTTTTTAAACTAGTTCCTCTTCCACATCCTTAAAATATTACTAAACCATGTTGATATAAGAAGATTAGTTTCTCCAAAATGAATTGAATTTATTATTTCAATTTCATAACCTACAACCATCTCCTCTTCTATCAAATGTGATATGAAACAATCATTCATGTGTATGGAGAACTACCAACTTGTGAACAATTCTAATTCATTTTCCATCATCACCTCTCATAGTTTTTTATGATGATGGATTTAATGTATATATGTGATATTAATTACATATTTATCATTACTTAAAATTGATATATCATATATTATTTTACCAATCCATTCATTTAAAGATGATAACATCGTTTTTGCATACATGGGGATTACCACATCCACAAAGAATTGTAATTTAATTTTCATTACCGCATCACATATATGGTATGTATAAGTATATTTAAAAAAATAATTAGATATTTTTTATATAATTATCATAATGGAAATATAAAATATAACTTTCCATCTTTCCATCATTATCATTGAAAAATATAAACATTACCCATGCATACAAACAACCTACCGTCTCCATGATTGTAACATGGTTCATATTTCATAACCATATTTCAGGGATGGTTATCAATTTATAATTTATTAATTAAAATGTTAATTATTTTGTGATAATTTAACTCGATATGATGAAATAATGACTTTTTTTACCATAGTAAACCTACCGAAGTCATTTTTGCACTTATGAGTCTAATACCATCAAAACGTGTGATGTGGACTTAAATGATTAAGTAATAAAATATACCATGATAATAAATAAAATAAAAGCGATAAAAATTTAAAATGGTTCTTAATAAAATAAATAATTATTATTATTTTATTATTCATGATGATGATGAACGGATGTGATGAGTCAGACTCGAGATAAGGGACTTTCTTTAAAAAATCCTCTTTTAAAGTTTCCCTTCCAAATCTTTTACTTACATGCCCATGTTCTTATGAACTATTGAATAAAACTATAATTTAAAGGATGATAAAGGTAAATTTTTTTACCATATTTATCTTTATTTAAAAAAATAAAAATAACCTTTTAAAGGATTTATCTAATGGAAAAATTACTTTAAAAACATATTTTAAATGTTTTATAGAATTATTTTTCAAATCATTCTCTTCCAAGTCCATATTATAAAAATTATTTTATTGATGTATTTATATGGTCATAACTGAATCTTAAATAAAAAAAAATTCTTTCTTTTGAATTTATTTAAAATGTTTTTTGAAGGAATATTTTTATTTCTTTCATATAGAACATTTTTACTTTCTTTACTGAAGAAAAAGGGATTGCTTCATTTTAATGTATGCATCATCAATAGTTTTTTCCACCTCCACAACCATTATTTAATATCAATTTCCATTTTTGTATAAATTAAATCAAACTTTACCTTTTTCTAAATAGTTTTGAAAATAAATAAATGGATTGGGTAATTTTATATCTAGAAATATTTTCCTTATGGGTTTAAGATATCTCTCTAAACTGCCCTTTTCTTCAAGTTATGACCACTCTCTCTCTAACTCACTTAATCTATCTCTATTTAATTTTATGTAACGACTCTAAATTATATATATATCATATATATAAATATAATATTCACCCTTCCATTTATGGTGTAATACATATGTTATAATCATTACTTGTATTCCTTCTTTAAGAAATCACTTTTGATTATAATACAAGGAATGATTATACAGCCCATTTTCTTTCCATGGGTAATTATTATGTGTATGAATTATGATTGATTTTCCTATTTATGGCATGTGTATTCATGAAAAATTTATAATGGGTGAACCCATACAACTCTCCAATGAATTGGGTAAATTTTTTATCTCAAGAGACATTATTTATGGGATTAAAGAGTAAAACTAATCTACTATTGGACTTTGTATACCATAGGATGTTGTCTTGGATGTTGGCCTTGATTTTGGATTATGTCATATTTTTTGTAGCTTCCACATTTCTTGTATTTCTATGGTATTTTGATACCATGTTCTTTATGTTATGATCCCATGTGAATACTCATGAGTTTATGTTTAAAAAAATGTATATTCTATTTTAGGAGGATTAAATGTGTATCTTATTTTAAGAAATTTTTCATGTTCTTTTCAGGACTGAAAATGAACCTTTAGGATTTTTATTTTTCATTTAATATTTCATGTGAAATGTTTTATAAAATTATTTTGGAAGGAAATTTTATTTCTAGAATAATAAAATATTTATTTTGATTCCAATGATTACTTTTGAAAAAGAAAAATCATGAATAAGTATTCATGAAATAACATGTTTCATTATTTCTTTTTATATGTCCCTTATGAATATTTTTTATGCTCATACAATGTTTTAAAATGTTTTCCATAGGTTTTTATGGAATATTGAGGACAATAATGAATTCAAGATGATAATTTTGAAGATTTAAGTTGAAAATATAACTTGTTATATCATAAAGGTTTTAGGTTGTGGGGAAAATAAATACATATAAAAAGTGTCCACTTTGTGATGTATTATCTATTTATGTAAGATTGATGGCATAATTTAATAAAACATTAAACTATAATGATCCTTACATATTAGAAAATGGGTTTTTTAAATTTAAAATAAAGATATATTAATTTTTAAGTTTGGATAGATACATTAGGTATTAGATGAAAGGTTTAGATAATGTTAGATATTATGATGTTTTCATGTAAGGTTATCTTAGGAGCTATGGATACAATCATGTGTTTATGAGTTTATGTTTGACCATAAATTCAAATTAGTAGACACCCCTTTGTGGTTTTATGTGATAGAATTATAATTTATTTAATTACATTTATGAGATGTCTTATTGATTTAGGGTATATGAATTCCTTAGGCTCAACATGAAGTATTGTTTGAGGAAGAATGTTATTTTTATATGTTTAAAGGTATTGATAAACTCTAGGGTTTAAAGGATATTTTTTTATTAAGGTTATTTTTTAGGATGTTCATAATATTTATACGGGATTTATAAGATTTATATTAGTATATTAAAAATTATAACATGTCAAATCCAGTATGGTTATGGGTATTAAACCCACAACAAAAAGGAGGCAAGGGTGAAATTCCTACAACTTTCCTTTGTGATGGCTAGGATAGTATGAAATTTAATTTTTTAAATGCTTGATAGATAAATATTATGTTTACTTTGTGAACATATTTTTTATCATAGTTATAACCATGGGATATAAAATTGATTTGGTGATTAATGGTATTTTGAAAGAATTTCACAATTTTGGGAACATTATATGATTAAATAAAAAATAACATTATGATATTTTATTTTAGGAATAACCGTTGAATAATATTTTGGAGGAATATATAATTTTAATATGGATTTTTGGTGATTTAGGTTATTTGTATAAATGATTATCATATCTTAGAGATTATATGATTATGGAACATGATGTTTTAGAGTGCGACATTAAGGGTGTTTGGTGTTATTTAGAGTTAAATATTAAATTTATCATGGATGAATATGTGATGAAATCATTATAAAATTTTGGTTTCAATATCATTATGGAATATTTTAAATAATTTTGTGTTTATTTAATTATTGAATATTCCATGGTGAAATTTGGGTGTTATCTTTGATGCTTTAGGGGATAATGTTGCATTACCTCATATAATTCTTTATTCATTTTGAAAATTTTAATTTTCTAACCATTTTTGTTTTTCATAATGTATAAATACGAGAGTAATAACTTGGAATCATTTTTGGATTATTTGATCCATGAAATGTTTATTTTAGTGCTCTGGATATAAAAAAAATCATCTTGAATACTCATCGTTTGGAGAAAAATATGAGATTGTGGTGGAAATTTTATAAACGGTGAAATTATACTTATCAAGTAAGTATATTTTTTTATTATTTTTGTTTATATGGTAATTTAATTCATTGGGAAAAGGATATTGAAAAAAAATATCCTATTACCTGCAATTCTAATGAATTGATGGTGTTTTTTCTGACCTCATAGTTTTATGGTTTTGTGATCATTAACTTTCTCTTAATCACTCACTTTCTTATGATCAATGATCTCTATCACTCTAGAAAATTATTTATACATTATTTTTTTATCCATGTCAATGTTTTCACATCCCACTACATTCCTCATATTTTTAATCCTAGTTATGTGATGAAATTTGTATTTCTTTTTCTATTTTTTCAAGAGGATATTTTATAAACACATTTTATAATGCGATATTTCAAAAAATTATTTTTTTGATATCCAAAACTTAATTATTGAGCCTGAGTTAAAATTATAAGGATTCAATTTATTAAAAGTGGAAGAATTTTCACCCAGTTATTTAAAAAAAGTATGCTCCATATAATATAAAACATGCAACATCATGCCTAAATAAGCCGTGAAATATTATTATTTAAATATAGTCATTATAACTTATCCATTCAATTGGTGGGTATGAATAGGATTAATTTCATTTTAAAATATATGTATATATATAAAAAGTTACAACTCAATATAAATGTATTAATAAATTCTTACTGAATAATCACTCAATTTTTAGTAAATACATTTTATTATTTAAAATTTTGTTTTCTTCAAAAATTGATTTTATTTATTTTCATAAGGAAATATTATAATTAATTTTTGGAACTTTGAAAAAATATATTTGATAAATAGGTTATAATTTTTAAAATCATCATATCAAAATTAGTTTATGAGGAAATTTTTGAACTTCTCCAAAAAAGTTATTTTGTAGGATCGAAATATAATATGAGATGCTCAATATACAAGAGGGGGGGTGAATTGTATACTTTAAAAATTCCTTTGGAACCTTTAAAGTTAGTTATGAATAACTAGAGTTTCCTTAAGAAAAGGAAAGAACTAAGTTTAACAAAGTTAAACTAAGTTGATTCACAACACCTCTAATACCGAACTAAACTTGGAAAGAGATTCCAAAAGAAGGTTCCGGAAATATGGTTCCGGAAATTGAAACTTAACAAAAGTTACAATATAAGATTCTACCTTAAAGCGTATAGAATCTGAATGAATCAGAGTAAGTAAGGAAGTATAAGAATGTTATACTTTCCTTAAGATACAAATTACAGCGGAATAGAAACGAGTAGTAAAACTACTAACAACAAGATAATAGTCTTTTAACCCAAAGAGAAGGGTATCCAACAACCTTGGATAAAGGTCCCTTGATTTATACTTTCAAGCAAGTCTGTCTTACCCACACCAGGGTAAGCCCTCGATACGAAGATCGGTGTCTCTGTCTTGCTATCCCCGCAAGCCCTCAACTTCAAGGTAGTTGGCAACCTCTGTCTTTCTCGACAAGAAAGCCCTCGATCTTTAAGGTAGTCGGCACCTCTGTCTTTCTCAGCAAGAAAGCCCTCGATCTTTAAGGTAGTCGGCACCTCTGTCTTCCTATCCCCGGAAGCCCTCGAATGTAATCACCAACATTCGGAGTCGCACGAAGCTTTGAGAGTTAATAAGAGACTCTCTCTCTAGAAATCACTTCAACAGCATGTATGCACAAAATCCAAATGTTCATCCATCCGTCTGTGTTTTTTTCAAATGAGCTCCTATTTATAGGTGAGGTCGGCTCCTTCTCCAACGGTCATATTTTCCTTAAAGTTCGGAGGGACCTGTACACGTGTCACTTAGACAACGGTTAGTTTATAACAAAATGGACGACATCGTTTTATAACAAAGTAAGTGTAACAGAAAGTATGACATCGTTTTAAAACCTAACATAAAGGTTCGGAATAGAAATTTCGGAGTGAAAGTTCGGAGTGAACAAATTCAGAGTGTATAAAACAATGATATCCAGATTCTGTTTAATGAGTGAATTCGGAATGAGAATTCGGAATAGGAATTCGGAATAGGAATTCTTCATCAGAAATCGTAATGAGAAATCGTCATCAGAATTCGTAATGAGAATTCGGAATGAGAATTCTTCATTAGAATTCGTAATGAGAATTCTTCTTCAGAATTCGTAATGAGAATTCGTAATGAGAATTCTTCATTAGAATTCGTAATGGGAATTCTTCTTCAGAATTCGTATCCTGAATCTGGAATAGAACTTAGTCAGAATTCATAACCGGAATTCGGAGTGAAACTTCCTTATAGTTCTTGTCCAGAATCCGAACCCTAAAACAGAATGCTTTTTATCAGTTTTAATGATTCCGAGAAAGTGAATCCGAATTTCATACTTAAGAAAAATATTAATGAAAATATGATAAGGATAAATTTTTCTTATAAAAGCGTTTTTCCTTAAGAAAACATTTTTCCTTATAAAAGCAATTTTCCTTACAAAAGCAATTTTCCTTAAAGATAAGGTGTTTGTGATTTTCAAAACAAGAAGGAATGGAAAAGTCATAAGGAAAACCTTATTGACTCAACAATCTCCCCCTTTTTGGAAAGCACAAACATCCTTACGAAAAAGCTATTCTAAGAAGAAAGAAACATATTAAAGCTTATCTCCCTTGGTTTAAGAATATAGATGAATACGACTAACTCCCCCTTAGGCTTTGAATCTCTAAGGATCGTATTCATATTTCCGGAGTGATATTTCTTTAAGATAAAAACTCCCCCTTAAACAAACTCTTAGTAGAGTTCTATCTCCTTGGGTATTTTTCTTTCTCCCCCTTTGATAAGCACTTATTAGATTTCCTCTTTTTCTTAAGGATCTTTTCCTTCTCCCCCTTTGTGATTTTCAAAAAGAATTTCGAGGGAATGGAAAAAAATAACAAAGTACCTGAAAGATTAGTAACAACAACAAAACAGAACAACAAGCACGATTCTCATTAAATTTGAAATGTCAGCAACAAAAACAGATTACAACAAAAAGATCGGATTGATTATTTCGGATCTTTCTCCTTTGACATAAGCCCCTTGAGAATAGTCTTGATCTTTTTGAGGTCCTTATGATCTTCCTCTGCTTGCTTTTCTAAGGCAACTATTCTTGCTGACTGAGCTTGAATGATTTCTTCCTGAGCCTTCAACTTTTCTTCCTGAGCTTCCATTTTCTCTTCCTGAGACTTTATCCTTTCTAGAAAATTGATCCGATGATCCCTTTCAAATTTCCAACTTTGATTAACAGAGTTGAGCTTTCCATTCAGATCTCTTACTTCCTGACTCCGAATGTTCTTTTCCTCTGCCAATTTCTCATCGAATGATGCAGTCATCTCATGAAACTTCTTATCCTCGGTTTGAAAAGCATCCTTAACATTCTCCTGAAAATCATCCAGCAACCTCATCTCTTCCACATTCTTCTTCGACCAGCTAGTCATCCTTTTGCAAGATCTTTTATGGGCTTCGTAACCAATGAAGAAATTTTTGAACTGGGCTTCTATCTCAACACACTTATCCATTACCATGGATACGGAATCGGTTTTCTGATTCAGCGTATGTTGGAGCATCTGGCACCGAGAATCAATACTGGAGAAAGTCGGAATGGTTCCCACCAACTTCTTCAAGGATTGAACAACAAAATCGTGCCCCAACGATGATGACTCCGAATCAGAAATCTTGCTAGGAGAATTTTCTTCTTCAATAAGCTCCAACTTCCTCTTAGAAGAGCTACCAGCTTCCTTCCTCAAACTTTTTTCTGAACTCGGGGTATCAGCAAGAATTTGCTTTCCCTTTTGTTTTTCCGGAATTGAAACCTGTTCCGGAGATCTGTTCTCACTATCAGAGACTTGAACAATTTTATCTTCCTCATCAGCAACTTCTTGAACATTGGCTTCCACGTTTCCCATCTGAGCAGCATCAAGTAAAATATTTTCTTGACAAGTAACTTCTTCTTCTCCCTTTTCTTCTTCCATTGCAGGAGTAGCAAGCTTTGAAGATTGAGCTTCAGATGTTCGGAGCGACAGGTGTTCCGAAGGAGTTCCCTTGTATTCATCTACTTGTTTGAGCACATCTCCTGTCTCACCACTTCCTTCAGCAGCTTCTTCCACTTGTTCCACTAGCTCTACTTCCTCAGCATTCTTAGCAGCAGCCTCTTTTGGATCATCGAGATTTCTTCCTGGAGTCTCAGGTAGAGAGTCCAAAGAAAAAATTCTCAGAACGGGAATGGTTGCTGAAACCATTTCATTAAACTTCAACAAGGCTTGCACAGCCTCAGCTTCTGACAACTTCTTCTTCAGCTTCTTTTCCTTAGCTTGCTTCTCGAGCTCATCAGCAGCCTTTTCTTTCAGAGCTTTAGCCTCTGCGGGATCCAATCCGAACTGCGGATCTCCTTCCTTCCTCTTTTCCTTGTCAGCTCTCCACTTCGCTGCAACCTCATCAGTATATGTCTTCTTCTTCTTAGGCTTAGGAGGTGCGGAAAGGACTTCCTTAGACTTAGGTTCTTCAGCTTCACCTACCACTTCTTTCAGCTTCCTCTTCCTTACCGGCTTAGGCGATTCCGGATCAGCCACTTTCGGAGTCACTTCTTCTTGAGGAGGAAGATCAATAAACATGCCAGACTTCTTGTCAAAAGCTATATTCATCCTTTTAAGAGTTGCATCACTGAGCAACATGATCTTGCAAACTTTCGGTTTAGAACTGCAAGCAACCTTGAAGGACTCAAGGCACCGAACTATCAGCTTCGACAATATTGCCGGATACATTACTATCTGAGCTCTCAGATTCCCTTTCTTTAAATTCTCAAGATTAAGAAGGATATGCTTCATCAGATTGAACTTCCTTTGATTTATCAAGAAATCTAAGATGTATATCTCACTCTTCTTCAAGCTGTCCTTGTCTCCTTTTCTCGGTACAATAAGCCCTTGCACCCATAACTCCAGAATCCGGAAGTTTGTAGAAAGGGTTGCAATTTTCGAAGCCTTATCATCATCCAGTCCGAGAATTTCTAAGGCTTTCTCCTTGTTGAAACTACCCAAGGAGTCTGGCAGAACATGCGAGATAAACTCAGCTTCCCCTTCATAATTCAACCCTACCAAGCTTGCAGCCTTGGTGTAAGATAGCTTATAAGTCTTGCCATACAATTTGAAGGAAAATTTTTCTCTATTGTCTTCCACGAAGAAAGCAACCGACTCATAAAACTCAACAAGCAAGTCTGGGTAAACTTCATCTTGGTTGCCAGTTTTTGATATCGCAACATCTTCCCAGCCATTGAGCTTGATATTCTTTGATATAATAGAATCATAGTTGCTGAAGAAATTCGGATGCACTAACCGCTCTCTGTAGACTAACCACTGTGAAATGGGCTTTGTTGAAGACATCTCTTGAGAAGCTAACTCTGCAGACATTCGGATTAGAAGTCTCTGAGAAGTTCGGAACTGAAAAGACTGAAGTTCGGAACTGGAAAACTGTAGTTCGGAACAGCCTTAAATCAGAGAGACAGAGCTTCAGCACGCAAGAGCTTGAGATCGATGTGGGACGAGAAAATAGGGTCCCCTTTATATAGGCTTTGGGATGACGGTTCAACTTCCTCGGTTGATCTAACGGTTTAGAATGATCTGAGATCAGATCTGACGGTTGAGAGGTTGAATCCGATCTTTTTGAGGTTTTATTAAAACAAAATTCAAGAAATAAAAAAAAAAACCGAAAACAAACTATAAGAAAATGCCAGCAAGTAAAATATGATTACGAAAACTTCAGTAAGGAAGTCATACCTTTCGGATTAGCTTAGGAAAGTTATTCGTAATGGGTAATGTAAAGACAACTACGAAAAAACTCAATACGAAAAACCTAATACGAAAAACTCAATACGAAAAACGCAATACGAAAAACTCAATACGAAAAACTCAATACGAAAAACTTCATAAAAAAAAACTTGTTATGGAAGATTCAATACGAAAGTTTTTTTTTTCATTTTGAAAATACCAGTACGAAAATTTTCCATTCCGGAAACTTTTCAATACGAATACTTTTATTCCAGAAGTATTTTGTATGGAAATATCCATTCTGGAAAATTGTAGTTCCGGAAGTTCCATTCCGGAAAATTTCGTTCCGAAAAATTTGAAAACAAATTTTGAAAAACCTTTGTTAAATAAACAAACAAATGTACTCCCCCTATGAAAAGGAGTTTATTACTGTGAGAAGATTTTTCCAACAGAAAGTTAATTAAGGAAGATTACCTTACGGTTATCATTCCTAACTTCTGTTTAATATATTCAAATCTATCAGAAGGTAAAGATTTTGTGAAAATATCAGCAAGTTGATCTTGCGTTCCGATAAACTGAAGAATAATATCTCCTTTAAGTGTGTGATCCCTAAGAAAGTGATGCCTAATATCTATGTGTTTTGCACGGGAGTGATGTGCAGGGTTTTTACTTAGAGCAATGGCACTTGTGTTATCACACAAAATTTGAGTTTTAGTAAAACTCAAGCCATAGTCTGTAAGTGTGTGTTGCATCCACAACACTTGTGCACAACAACTTCCAGCTGCTACATATTCAGCTTCAGCAGTGGAGAGTGCAACAGAATGTTGCTTCTTGCATGACCAAGAAACTAATGAATCTCCTAAGAAATGACAAGTTCCGGATGTACTTTTTCTATCCATTCTACAACCACCAAAGTCAGCATCAGAAAAGCTTTTTAGAACAAAATCATTTCCAGAAGTATAAAATAATCCTAGATCCATGGTTCCCTTAAGGTAGCGAAAAATTCTTTTAACTGCCTTTAAGTGAGATTCCTTAGGATTGGATTGATATCTTGCACATAAGCATACTGAAAACATTAAGTCTGGTCGACTAGCAGTTAAGTAAAGTAGACTTCCAATCATACCTCTAAAAGATGTTTGATCTACTGGTTTCCCAGCTTCATCAAGATCTAAAGAGTTTGAGGTACCAATAGGAGTACTTATACTCTTCGTGTTGTCATAACCATACTTTTTAAGAAGATCTTTAATATACTTATGTTGAGATATGTAGGTTCCTTCTGGTTTTTGAGAAATTTGAAAACCAAGGAAAAATGTTAACTCACCCATCATACTCATTTCAAACTCAGATTTCATTAGACTAGCAAAAGAATCAGTCAAAGATTGCTGAGTTGAACCAAATATAATGTCATCAACATAAATTTGTACAATCAAAACATTTTTCTTATCTTTCTTTATAAAAAGGGTTGGATCTGCATTTCCCTTAACATAGTTATTTTGAAGCAAAAATCCAGTGAGTCTATCATACCATGCTCGTGGGGCTTGTTTAAGGCCATACAAAGCTTTGGTAAGTCTAAAAACATGATCAGGATGTTTTGTATCTTCAAAGCCAGGAGGTTGTTCAACAAAAACTTCCTCTTGAACATAACCGTTAAGAAAAGCACATTTCACATCCATTTGAAATAGTTTGAAATTAAAGAATGCTGCAAAGGCAAGTAGAATACGGATAGATTCAAGTCTAGCTACTGGAGCATAGGTTTCTTCATAGTCTATTCCTTCTTGCTGATTATAGCCTTTAGCAACAAGTCTAGCTTTATTTCTAACAATGACTCCATTTTCATCACATTTGTTTCTGAAGACCCATTTTACTCCAATAACAGAAGTTTCCTTAGGTCTTTCAACCAAGGTCCAGACTTTATTCCTTTCGAATTCATTTAGCTCATCTTGCATTGCTTTGATCCAATCATCATCACCTAAAGCTTCATCAGTGCTTTTAGGTTCTAGTTGGGAAAGAAATGCTAGATGTTCTACTTCATTTCTTAAGGAACTTCTAGTCCTTACAGGTTGATTTACATCACCAATGATACTATCACTGGGATGATTCTTAAGAAACATCTGATTTGAGTTTTGTAAAACCTGTTCATCAACATAAGGTAGAAAGTCTTCTGGGGTAAATGTTTCAGAAGTATCTTCTAGAACAATTTCCTTATCAGAAGGTTCTTCTAACAAAGGTTGACAATCAGTTTTTGAAAACACATCCGAAGATGTAAGTTGGGAAGTTTTAAAAACAAAAGGATCTGACTCATCAAATTTCACATGTACTGTTTCCTCAACAGTACAAGTAATTTTATTAAAAACTCTATAAGCCTTAGAGGTTGTGGAATATCCTAAGAAAATTCCTTCGTCTGATTTTGGTGCGAATTTATGTAAGTTATCTTTAGTATTCAAAATGAATACTTTGCAACCAAAAACCTTGAAGTAGGAAAGCCTTGGTTTTCTACCATTCCATAACTCATAAGGAGTTTTATTAAGAAAAGGTCTAATCAAAACTCGATTTATAGTATAACAAGCAGTACTTACAGCTTCAGCCCAGAAATGTCTAGCAATAGAATATTCACTCAACATGGTTCTAGTTATTTCTTGAAGAATTCGATTTCTTCTTTCAACTACACCATTCTGTTGAGGAGTTCTAGGTGCTGAAAAGTTGTGAGTAATACCTTTCTTACTACAAAAAGTTTCAAAATCAGAATTTTGAAATTCTCCTCCATGATCACTATGAATAGTTTTCAATGGAAGGTTTTTCTCATTTTTAACTTGAGCTCTAAAACTTTTGAAATAAGAAAAAGCTTCAGATTTCCTTGCTAGAAAATAGACCCAAGTAAATCTAGTGTAATCATCAACTAGAACAAACACATAGTATTTGCCTCCAATGCTTCCAGTTTGTGTAGGACCAAAAAGATCCATGTGCACCAACTGTAATGCATCGGTTGTTGAGACTTCACCGATTGACTTAAAACTAGATTTATGTTGCTTGCCATATTGACAAGGATCACAAACTTTAGAAGAATCAAATCTAAGCTCCGGTAGATCCTTAACTAGTTTCTTCTTAGAGAGTTTACATAGGTTTCTAAGATTACAGTGTCCTAGTCTTCTATGCCATAACCAAGAATGATCTTCCATTGCACTTAGGCAAGGTAAATCTTGGCTTCTTAGGTCTTCTAAGTTTAAGGTGTAAACATTCTCTTGCCTGTTGGCTGAGAGAATAAATTCTTCCTTGGAATTGTGAACTAAGCATTTATCATTCCTAAAATTCACAAGGTAACCTTCATCACATAACTGACTTATGCTAATGAGGTTGTGCTTAAGACCTTTAACAAAAAGAACATTTGAAATCAAAGTTTTACCTAAAAGAACAATATTACCAATACCAACAATCTCTCCCTTAGCATTGTCTCCGAAAGTTACCTTTCCTCCTTTCGTCTTGATAATTTTTTCAAAGAAGCTTTTGTTACCAGTCATGTGCCGGGAACATCCACTATCCATGTACCAAACATTGTTGCTGGAACTTTCTTTATTTTCCTGAAATTAAGAACAAAGTTAGACTTTCGGAATCCAAACTTGTTTGGATCCGAGATTTCTAGACAATAAAATCTTAGGTACCCACATTTTCTTGGAAAAATAAGCTTTATGAAAACCTAAGGATTGGGTTTTGTTTAAGGAACAATTTCTTGCCCAGTGACCACCACATTGACACTTAGTACAAAATGGGGCACTTTGAGGAACAAAATAATTGTTGCTGAAAACAGGTTTTGCATGGGTATAACCAAATCCGGATTTATTTCTTAAAGGTCGTATTTGAGAATACATCTTATCAAAATTTTCCTTACCATGGGTAAAGTTTGATAAGCACTTCTTTAAGGAAAAAATTTCGGACTTGAGTTTTACAACCAAGTTTTTATCTTCAAAATCATTAGTTTTGGAACTAGAGTTAGGCTCGAAAACATTTTTATTAGAAATTACTTTTTCTAACTCTTTAGAAAGTTTATTCTTCTCAGAACTTACTTCCTCAAGATTTTTTGAAATATTTTCAAAATCAGCATTTTTCTTATCAAGATCTTTAGAAAGATCTGATATCTCTTTAGTAAGAATAGAATTCCTAGAATTTGCCTTATCAAGTTTCTTGTTGAGTTTGGAATTCTCAATCTCAAGAAGTTCAGCAAATCTAGAGACTTCTTCAAAAGTAGGTAAAGTATTTTCCTCATCAGAAGTTGATTCTTCATCAGAAGAGTTATAATACTTACTATCATTAGGATTTAAAGAAACATTGGTCAATGATTCAGCATTTCGTACCTTAGCCATAAGACAATGATTATCAATAGGTAATCTGGCTATAAGACCAAGATTCTTCTGTCCTGAAGATTCATATTCAGAAGATTCATCTGAAGAGTCACCACCACTGGCACTCCAGGTGTCATTAGCTTTCAAAACTTTCTTAGCTTTAGCTTTGTAATATTTCTTCCTGTTCCTGTCTGAATGCCTTTCCTTTCTTTCTTTCTTTCTGAGCATAGGGCAATCTGGTCTAATATGTCCAGCTCTCTTACATTCATAACAAGTAACTTCTCCATCTTTCTTATCTTTCCTATCCTTCTTCTTATACTTGGATTGAAAGTTTCTTTGTCCAGCTATCTTGTTCATCCTTCGAGCAAGATTGGCTAATTCATTTTCTGAAACTTCACTTTCACTAGATTCGGATTGGAAAATGACTTTCTTCGATTTGGATCTGGTTACTCTCTCAGGAGTCTTAGCTTTCATCTGATTCGAAGTTGTAGTAAAAGCAACAGTACCATTTTCATTCTTCTTCTTGATGTTGTCAGCATCTCTCTTCATTCTGGTCTCATGTTGTAGAAGAGTTCCAAATAATTCATCAAGAGTAATTTGAGTAACCTTCCTGTTCTCATCTATAGCTGTTCTCTTGGATTCCCACTCATTGGGCATAATGTCAATTATCTTGTCCACAAGAGCTTCATCATCTAAACCTTTCTCTCCCATAGACTGTAGACTATTGACGATTGTCATAAATCTTTGTTGTACTTTACAGATAGGTTCTCCATAAGGAAAATTAAAGCCATGATATTCAGCTCTAAGCATAGCTCTCCTAGTCTCAATCACTTTAGAAGTCCCAAAATGAGTAACCTCTAACTTCTTCCATATACAATTAGCTGCTTCACAAGAAGAAATTTGGCTATATATATTTCTAGTCATTGAACATAATAAAGTGTTGCGTACCTTGTAGTTGAGTTGATATTCTTGCTTCTCCTGGTTAGTAAAGGTTCTGACTTCCTTGTCAGGAATTTTGTAATCACCAGTAAGCATGACAAAGTTATCTACTCCAGTATTGATAACAAACGTCTTCATACGATCTCTCCAGTATTCATAATCATTACCATCAAATATTGGTGGCCTTGTAGGATTCAAATTGTCTATCGAACCAACATTCATTCCTGCCATACTTGAAAATAACTTGGAAACAAACTTGTTAATAACAAAAATTCGGAATTAAAAAGTTCGGAATAGGAAAGGTTCGGAATGGATAATCCGGAATGAAAAAGTTCGGAATTGAAAAGTGAGCAAGAAAAACTTGAACGTGAGTACAAGTATTTCAGTAACCTTGGCTCTGATACCAATTGTAAGAATGGTATAGAGTAAGAGGTTTCCAACCTCTGATACCAATTGTAGGATCGAAATATAATATGAGATGCTCAATATACAAGAGGGGGGGTGAATTGTATACTTTAAAAATTCCTTTGGAACCTTTAAAGTTAGTTATGAATAACTAGAGTTTCCTTAAGAAAAGGAAAGAACTAAGTTTAACAAAGTTAAACTAAGTTGATTCACAACACCTCTAATACCGAACTAAACTTGGAAAGAGATTCCAAAAGAAGGTTCCGGAAATATGGTTCCGGAAATTGAAACTTAACAAAAGTTACAATATAAGATTCTACCTTAAAGCGTATAGAATCTGAATGAATCAGAGTAAGTAAGGAAGTATAAGAATGTTATACTTTCCTTAAGATACAAATTACAGCGGAATAGAAACGAGTAGTAAAACTACTAACAACAAGATAATAGTCTTTTAACCCAAAGAGAAGGGTATCCAACAACCTTGGATAAAGGTCCCTTGATTTATACTTTCAAGCAAGTCTGTCTTACCCACACCAGGGTAAGCCCTCGATACGAAGATCGGTGTCTCTGTCTTGCTATCCCCGCAAGCCCTCAACTTCAAGGTAGTTGGCAACCTCTGTCTTTCTCGACAAGAAAGCCCTCGATCTTTAAGGTAGTCGGCACCTCTGTCTTTCTCAGCAAGAAAGCCCTCGATCTTTAAGGTAGTCGGCACCTCTGTCTTCCTATCCCCGGAAGCCCTCGAATGTAATCACCAACATTCGGAGTCGCACGAAGCTTTGAGAGTTAATAAGAGACTCTCTCTCTAGAAATCACTTCAACAGCATGTATGCACAAAATCCAAATGTTCATCCATCCGTCTGTGTTTTTTTCAAATGAGCTCCTATTTATAGGTGAGGTCGGCTCCTTCTCCAACGGTCATATTTTCCTTAAAGTTCGGAGGGACCTGTACACGTGTCACTTAGACAACGGTTAGTTTATAACAAAATGGACGACATCGTTTTATAACAAAGTAAGTGTAACAGAAAGTATGACATCGTTTTAAAACCTAACATAAAGGTTCGGAATAGAAATTTCGGAGTGAAAGTTCGGAGTGAACAAATTCAGAGTGTATAAAACAATGATATCCAGATTCTGTTTAATGAGTGAATTCGGAATGAGAATTCGGAATAGGAATTCGGAATAGGAATTCTTCATCAGAAATCGTAATGAGAAATCGTCATCAGAATTCGTAATGAGAATTCGGAATGAGAATTCTTCATTAGAATTCGTAATGAGAATTCTTCTTCAGAATTCGTAATGAGAATTCGTAATGAGAATTCTTCATTAGAATTCGTAATGGGAATTCTTCTTCAGAATTCGTATCCTGAATCTGGAATAGAACTTAGTCAGAATTCATAACCGGAATTCAGAGTGAAACTTCCTTATAGTTCTTGTCCAGAATCCGAACCCTAAAACAGAATGCTTTTTATCAGTTTTAATGATTCCGAGAAAGTGAATCCGAATTTCATACTTAAGAAAAATATTAATGAAAATATGATAAGGATAAATTTTTCTTATAAAAGCGTTTTTCCTTAAGAAAACATTTTTCCTTATAAAAGCAATTTTCCTTACAAAAGCAATTTTCCTTAAAGATAAGGTGTTTGTGATTTTCAAAACAAGAAGGAATGGAAAAGTCATAAGGAAAACCTTATTGACTCAACATATTTTTCAATGAATAGTTCAAAAACAATTTTTTATTAAAAATTGTATATTCATTTCAAGTATTTAAAAAATAGTATTCTATTTTTGAAGAGTTTTAAAATTTAATTAGTTAATTTATATTAAATATAATCTAAATATGGTATTTTTAATTAATTTCATACATAGATATAGTATTAAAACATTTTATACTTAAAAGGAATTTTTCTGATATACATTTTTTCGTCTTATCTCATAGGTATAATTTTAAATTAAATTATAACACATTTGTGAATTGAATATTGAAAAATGTATTCAATATTTTAAATTAGGATGTTAAAATTTGATAAATAGTCCCATTTTTAGTCATTATTAATAGTAACTATAGAAAATAGTTATCACCATGATAAGGGTATATCGAGTAACTAAAGATAAACAAAATATAATAAAGACTAAAATTGTCCCATAAAACATTCATTTATCCTATTAGATAAACGTATAATACTCACTTTCATCTATTTATTGAATATATGGCTACTCGGTGCATTATTTCTTTTATATTGACCTTTATAATATTTAAGTAAAAAATAAATAAAAAAAGGCCACCTTCTTGTTTTTAATAACTATAACATTTTTTACCAAGTTAAAAAAAATTATACATGTTTATAAATATTAATTCAAAATATAACTAACCTTTTTATCATGGAAATTCATTTCTACTTTTTATTAAAAAATAACAACCTTAAATTCTTATACGACACAAACACAATATTTATTCAATTAATAAAAAATAAATGATTTTAAAAATATTAAATGTAAAATAAATTAAATGAATTATTGTGTTCTACAAATATTTTAGATAAATATAATATTTTATTAGTGTTTTATATTATTATATTCTAATACCATTATTATCATGTTGTTTTCAATTTCAAAATAAAGGAATTGTTCCAAAAATGACATTAATGATATTATATACTAAATAATAATTTGTCAAATGATTTATGTAAAGACCCAAAAATTTCAAGGAAATTTTTTTCTTAAATTCTTTGAAAATTTATGAGTCCGCAGTTTCTGATGGCGCCTGATTCCGAGGCCCGGTGTGCCCAGAATCAATTTCTGAAATTTTGTTCAGGTACGTTCAGTAAACGTAAGTGTGAGTTTTTCTATCTTTCAAACCGGTGCTTGGAATTGAAATACGAAGACACCGATGAACTCGCAGTTTCGGTATTCGCTTAAGGGGACCTTTACCACACTTATGTTTTATCGGGAGGAGAAGTTAATTTTTGGGGTTTGTTATTAAATTAAAAATTATGTGTGACATTATTTTTAGGTGGTGGTTAAATCCACCAAAGGGAAGTTAGGAGTGGGGACACCTCCCACATAACCTCCCATGGGAGGATAATGTGTTGTGGGGACCATACTAAAATCAACTCTTCAACTCCCCCTTGAAACCCTTGGAACCCCCCATTGATGAGGGTTAAACTCTCCACCTCCCACCTTCTCCCATTAATGTGCCAACACCATCAATTTAATTAATTAAGCTCCCTCAATTAATTGGTTAATTTGAACTGATTTGAAATGCAGGGCATTATTAAATTGGGAAGCCTTTTATTTTATTTATTTTGACAAATATTCTGTTGGAGAGGCTCAAGAGAATTAAAAGGAAAGTGTTCCTCTCCACGAAGAACATCTTCAACGAAGAACGACATCTTCCTTTCGACAAAGAATGTTCGCTCCACTTCTTCAACCGGGGTAAGAATGTGAGGCGACTCCCACGAGGAATTTCATATTCCTTCCTCTTCCTCCACGTCAATGGAGAAGACGCCGCCCGCGAACAACGACGCTTCCTCCTCGGACGCACCCCAACGTCCACAAATCGACGTCGTCGTCAACGAACGAACTTTGAATCGAGGTAGGGGTTTTGTATAATTTTATTTATGTGAATTACACCCTCATACTTTGGTGAATATATGTTGGACTACTGTTTGAGCCTCTAACGCGGAGGGCACGGGCTAACGAACAGGTTTGGACCCTCCTCCATTTCATTCTTGATGCGCGGTTTGTTGGGAGACGGATGAACGGAAGTGCAACCTTGTTTTGAGGTCGTTGTAGTGAGGAGCAGGACCCGAGAAGGCCATAGGCACAGTCGGGAGGCAAAACGGACCACCGGAACGACTCCAGTGGCCCGCGGAAGAGCGCGGCGGTGTCGGCGACCGGAGGCGACGGTCGGTACTGGTCGGTCGCCTGGGGGCAGCGGCGCCCCTCACGCACCGCCGGCGGAAGGTCGCCGCGGCACCAGCTGCGGCGGTGGAGAGGAACCCGCCTCACGGGTTCTGGGAGAAACGGGTAGTGCCAGCTAGTTCCGCCATTACAAAAAAAAACTGGGGGGTTGTGCCCCCCCCCCCCCCCCCCCGCTCCGCGCTCGACCAGCTGGCTGAGCCGCGGCCGGCCACCTGGTCGGGCCGCCCGCCTCGCGGGTCGGGCCGCCTGCCGCGTGGGACGGGATGCCGTACGCTTGCCGGGCCACAGCCGCCGGACCGGGCAGACACGGATCCTGGTCGGGTCGACCCGGTTCGGGCTGACCCAGGGCGGGTTGGGCCGGGTCGGACCGGACCCAGACCCCCCTCTTCGGACTACTTTTGGTTTTTCTCTCATAACTTGAGCTACAAACCTCCGATCGATGCACCATCAGTTGTGTAGGATTCCTTGGATATATATGGTAGTTTCAGTATATCACACTCAAGGTTTTGGCGATGTTTGGGAATGGTCGTTTTGGTTCGAACCCGAAACCAACCGGGCCCTCGGAGCGGAAACGCTTATAACTTAAGGACCGAACGTCTAATAGACGTGTCATCAACCACGTTGGATTCCTTTTGATGAGATGGTTCTTTTGGAATACTCTACACAGGATTCGGATGAGTTTGGAGTATGGCTGGGTTGGATTGTACCTGAAATCCAAACAGCCCCTCGGAGCAGAAACGCTTATAACTCTCAAACCGGGCGTCTGATTGACGCACCATCTGTCGCATTGGGTTTATTATGATGAGATAGAACTATTTCATAAATAAACTCAGGACTTCGTGATAGTTTATGTATAGAAACTTGGATTGAGGAGCGGACCCTCCCAGAATCGAGCGTGCTGTGTGCGGGAACCCTAGGGTTGGCTGCGACGGAGATAACGGAATCCTACGTGGGTTCGACAGCGACGACTACTGTACCGGGATCCTTTGTGGGTTCAACAGTAGTGACTTTTTTACCAGGATCCTATGTGGGTTCGACAGCGATAACCCCTGTACCGGAATCCTACGTGGGTTCAATAGTGACAACTTCTGTACCGGGATCCTCCGTGGGTTTGACAGCAGTGACTTCTGTACCAGGATCCTACGTGGGTTCGACAATGATGACTACTATACCAGAATCCTATGTGGGTTTGACAATGACGAATTCTGTGCCAGGATCCTACGTGGGTTCGACAACACTGATATTGTTCCAGGATCCTACGTGGGTTCGACAGAGGAGATGATTCAGAGGCTAAATCTAATCATCTCTACCCCTCTTCGTGAGTTGTATACCTGTGTGAGCTGAGTCATGTCTTTCAACCATTATCAATGTGGTGATTGACTTACTTCCTTTATGTTATGGTTTGTGCTTGGTCTTGAGAGTTGGAGTCTAACTGTGATTGATAAATTAGGTATATGTATGGGCATATACCTAAGTAGGTTTAGTTGATACTTCGTGATTGTATCTTTATACTGTGGTTTATCCTTTGTGTATTTAGTGAGACCTTGAGGGTCTCGGGGTCCCTACTGAGTATCGTTATACTCACCCCTGCACGGGCTATGCCCGCACCTTGTTGTTTTGGATGCAGAAGACGGACAGCATTGACTGAGGCGGAGTGTACGAGGACTGGATGGTACCTAGAGGTGTACCTCACGACGAGTCGGTACCTGGAGGAGACGGACGGACGTGGAGCACTGAGGAGGATATATGTACCTACCCTCAGGTAGGATTTGTGGTGGACGATCCAGGAGCTGTTAGGAACCTTCTAGCTATTTTTCTTTTTAGTTGTACCTATTTTTCCTTTCCTTGTACTTTACTATTGGGCTTGTATTTCTGGCCCTTGTACTTTACAGCACTTCTTCGGTATTCAGTTTTTACTTAGATTTTTCTTCTTGTTTGTTATCTGGTTGTGTTTGTTTGCAGTTATAAAGGCAATGCCTTCCCATTTTAGGTATTTACGCCTTTCGTTCTAGTTGCCAGCCCCTGGCCTATGGAAGGCGGGCTTGGGGTAGTTACGAAATGGGCCCCGGGGGATGGGTCGTGACAAATTGGTATCAGAGGATTCGGTTCTACCGCAGAGCTTGGACTTTGATTCTTTTAACATCAATAGTGTTAAGTATTTTTTGGGGTGGTTATCAGTTTAGAGAAATCAGTGTAGGTGCGGCGGTCGACGTATCCATAGACTAGGACTCTGACTTCTGATCTCCGACTCAATGCACGAAAACACTGATTGTGTGTGTGTTTCCTTTAGAAAAGTTTTCTTTGTGATTACTTTGTGTCAGCTCACTAGGTATATTGTTATAACCGTGGTGCACCTGTTTCTTTTTCGTATGGCCCCACGAAGGCAGCTAGGGTTCTGAGTTACGTACGAGATAGTAGCCCACCGAGCGACGAGGCTTCGGTGCAGGGCCCCATCACAGTGGAGGTACCAGCGGTACCACTACCCACTAGGCCACTGATACCACCAGATCCAGCAGTAGAGAGTACACGCCGCCTGAGTGTGTTGCACGAGTTCCAGCGACAGAGGTCGCCGAGGTTCTGGGGAGAGAAGGACCCACAGGCAGCTTAGGATTGGATGGAGGCTGTTGTGAGAGCTTTCATATTGGTAGGGACACTAGCCGACCTCATGGTTATCCTTGTCGCGAGTCTCCTGGAGGCAGTAGCAAGCAGATGGTGGATCCTGATGCTCCAGGTACATGATGAGTCATCACTACTCTGGACAGACTTCGAGAACCTGTTCCGGGAAGATTTTGTACCATCCACCCTTTGTGTGGTGCGGATTCAGGAGTTACTTCATCTACAGCAGGGCAGCATGACAGTAGCTCAGTACTCAGTGAGGTTCACCGACCTCTCGCACTACTCTACGGATATGGTACGGGACCCATTCTTTAGGGCCTGGACCTTTGAGCAGGGACTCAGGCGTGAAATTAGGGCTTCGATGATCTCCCTCAACATCCTGACGCAGACAGGGGTATTGGAGTGAGCCCTCCTAGTAGAGAGTTTTCTTGCTGAGCAGTCTCCAGCAGCGAGACCCACCACTAGTCGACACACACCAGAGTCTTCTATAGCTGGTAGTAGACAGATGACGCAGGGGTCCAAGAGGACCAGAACCATAGGTGGTCGACTGCATGACTCAGGTTCGGTTTTGCAGGGCACAAGAGACAGAGCTAGCCATACGAGGAGCAGGCAGTGATATGCATGCAGCGGGTAGGGTCACATGGCTCGAGACTGCCCGACCTGCCCTGAAGATGAGCAGAGGCAGAGGTTCGACCATGGTGGTCCGCCGGGAGCAGGCTGATGTGGCATAGGATCTGACCAAGCAGTAGGTGGTGGATGACGTTTTGAGGCCCTACCACCACCACCACCAGGAGGTCCACCCCAACCGCAGGGAACGGGTGGACAGGGGAGAGCTCAGCTTCAGGCAGCTGAGGCCTACGAACATAGTGCTCCGGGAGTAGGTGGATAGAAGTGGTACTAGTTCCAGGCATAGATTCCTTGTTCATGAAGCTTCTAGATTCGTTGATGTCGTTGTTTTTGGTTGCTTTGTGTCTATGTACTTTGAGTTGCAGTAATAAAATACACTTGTCCTTATGATGTTTGATTTCCTTCCTTTTGTGTGGATAATACTAAGAGATTCTGGATAAAACTGTTGATTTGACCCTCACATTCTAGATTTCTACTGGAGGAGACCCAGTGACCACACACTGATGCCGATAATGTGACTCAACCCTTGGAGGTGAGAGTAACAGTTGGATCTCTTGGTAGTAGCGTCGAGGCCTTACAACGTCGTCCATGGCATGAATTAGTACCGTTCATGTCAGGATAGACTGTATTAGGCAATGGGTGTGGTTCATCCAGGGGATGAGACCGGATTTATCTTTTTGGAAAAGGAGAAATCTTAGCAGCTCTTGTAGGACATAGGCGAAGAAGAGTGTAGATGAGTTCTTTTGAATTGGCTAGTCTCTCCCATACTTCATTGGGAGAACGCTTTGTAGTCTACTCTGACCACCAGAGTCCCAGGTATATCTTCTCTCAGAAGGACCTGAACCTGAGACAGTGGTGATGACTTGAATTCCTCCAGAACTATGACCTCGAGATAATCTATACTCCTGGAAAGGGGGACGTTTTAGCTAATGCTCTCAGTAGGAGAACAGGCATTTAGCTGCTAGGAGATGCAACAGAGCAGTTGGCCGCGTTGTAGATATCCTTTGTGGATCGGGACGGAGCAACCTTTCTTTATTCTCTCACAGTCACTTACCCACATCTTCAGCAATTCAGGGAGGCGCAGCGTGGAGACGTTGACTGTGAGACGCGACATGCTCATATATCCTCAGGGCAGGCACCTGATGGGTTTTCTGAAGGTGGGGAGCATGTCATCCTCTTCAGATGACGTACCATGGTACCATTTTCACTACAGGAGGATGTGTTGAGGGAGTTCCACACTTCCTCTCTAGCGTTACATCCAGGAGTGGTGAAGATGTATCAGGACCTCAGACGAAAGCACTGGTGGCCGGGTATGAAGAAAGCGGTAACAGAGTTTGTCACACGATGCCTCACTTGTTAGAAAGTGAAGGTAGAGCACCAAGTCTCAGCAGGCTTGGTTCAGGCTACGATGGAGAAGGTGCAGATCATCCAAGAGCGAATGAAGACTACACAGAGCAGAAAGAAGTCATATGCTGATAGGAGACAGAGACCACTAGAGTTCGAGGATGGCGACCACGTCTTCCTACGGGTCTCACCACGATGAGTTCTACAGAGATTTGGCTGAGGCGGAAAGTTGTCTCCACAATTCATCGGACCTTTTCAGGTCCTCAGCAGGGTAGGCGAGGTGGCTTACCGCTTGGCCCTTTCACCTCAGTTGCACCGGGTGCACGACGTCTTCCACGTATCTCAGGTGAGGAGATACGTGCACGCCCCGTCCCACATCATCGACCATGGGGAGCTGGACGTCGATGACGGGGCGACTTTCACGGAGGTTCTAGTGGAGATTGAGGATCGACAGGAGCGGGTCCTGCGTCGACGGTTGATTCCTCTGGTGCGCGTTTGCTGGCAGCACGGAAACCTCCTGGAGAGCACATGGAAGCGGGAAGCTCAAATGCATGCTCAGTACCCTCTTTTGTTTGCCTAGTGTGTGTTGTAGCTTTACGGGGACGTAAATCCCTAAGTTGGGGGTAATGTAAAGACCCGGAAATTTCAAGTAAATTTTTTTCTTAAATTATTTGGAATTTTACGAGTTCTCAGTTTCAGACGGCGCCTGATTCTGAGGCCCGTTGTGCCCAGAATCAATTTCTAAAGTTTTGTTCAGGTATGTTCAGTAAATGTACATGCGGTTTTTTCTATCTTTCGAACCGGTGCTCAGAATTGAAATCTGAGGACACTGATGAACTCGCAGCGTCGGTATTCGCTTAAGGGGACCTTTACCGTAGTTGCATTTTATCGGGAAGAGAAGTTAATTTCTGGGGTTTGTTATTAAATTAAAAAAAAATTGTGACATAATTTTTAGGTGGTGGTTAAATAAACCAAAGGAAATTTGGGAGTGGGGCCACCCCCCCCCCCACACACAGAACCTCCCATGGGAGGATAATGTGTTTTGGGTCCCACACGAACATAAACTCTTCAACTCCCCCTTGAAACCCTTGGAACCCCCCCCCCCCCATTGATGAGGGTTAAACTCTCCACCTCCCACCTTCTCTCATTAATGTGCCAACACCATCAATTTAATTAATTGAGCACCCTCAATTAATTGGTTAATTTGAATTGATTTGAAATACATGGCATTATTAAATTGGGAAGCCTTTTATTTTATTTGCGTTGGAAAATATTCTGTTGGAGAGGCTCTGGAGAATTAAAATGAAAGTGTTCCTCTCCACAAAGAACATCTTCAACGAAGAATGACATCTTCCTCTCGACAAAGAACGTTCTCTCTACTTCTTCAACCAGGGCAAGAACATGAGGCTATGCCCATGAGGAACGTCGTCTTCCTTCCTCTTACTCCACGTCAAGGGAGAAGATGTCGCCCGTGAACAACAACGCTTCCTCCTCGGACTCACCCCGACGTCAACAAATCGACGTCATCGTCAAAGAACGAACTTTGAATCGAGGTAGGGGGTTTTGTATAATTTTATTTATGTGAATTATACCCTCGTACTTGGGAGAATATGTGTTGGACTACTGTTTGAGACTCTAATGCAGAGGGAACGGGCTAACGAACAAGTCTGGACCCTCCTCCATTTCATTCTTGATGCGCAGTTTGTTGGGTGACGGATGAACGGAAGTGAAACCTTGTTTTGAGGTCATCGTAGTGAAGATCAGGACCCGAGGAGGCCATAGGCGCAGTCGGGGGGCAAAACGGACCATTAGAACGACTCTGGTGGCCCGCGGAAGAGTGCGGCGGCACCGGCGACCAGAGACGGCGGTCGGCACCGGCCGGCTGCCTGGGGGTAGCGGTGCCCCTCACGCACCGCCGGTGGAAGGTCGTCGCGGCACCAGCCACGGAGGTGGAGAGGAAACCACCTCGTGGGTTCCGGGAGAAATGGGCAGCGCCAGCTGGCGTCGTTGTTACAACCCCCCCCCCCCCCCCCGCTCCGCCCTCGGCCAGCTGGCTGAGCCGCGACTGGCCACCAGGCCGCCCGCCGCGCGGGCCGGGACGCCTGCCGCACAGGCCGGGCCACTGCGCGTAGGCTGGGCCACAGCCGCTGGGCTGGGCCACGCCCTACCAGGCTGGATCCGGGTCGGGTCGACCCGGTTCGGGCCGACCCAGGGTGGGTTGGGCCGGGTCGGACCGGACCCAGACCCCCCTCTTCGGAATACTTTTGGTTTTTCTCTCATAACTTGAGATAAGGACCTCTGATCGATGCACCATTAGTTGCAAAGGATTCCTTGGATCGAGATGGTCGTTTCGGTATATCACACTCAAGGTTTTGGAAAAGTTTGGGTACGGCCGGGTTGGTTCAAACTCGAAACCAACCGGTCCCTCGGAGCGGAAACGCTTATAACTTAAGGACCAGACGTCCGATAGACGTGCCGTCAACCACGTTGGATTCCTTTTGATGAGATGGTTATTTTGGAATACTCCACATAGGATTCGGATGAGTTTGGAGTATGGATGGGTTGGATTGTACCCGAAATCCAACCGGCCCCTCGGAGCGGAAACGCTTATAACTCTCAGACCGGGCATCTGATTAGCGCACCATCTGTCGTGTTGGGTTCCTTATGATGAGACGGAACTATTGGATACATAAACTCAGGACTTCATGATATTTTATGTATCGACACTTGGCTTGAGGAGCGGACCCTCCCGGAATCGAGCGTGCTGTGTGCAGGAACCCTAGGGCTAGCTGCGACTGAGATGACGGAATCCTACGTGGGTTCGACAGCAATGACTACTGTACCGGGATCCTCCGTGGGTTCGACAGCAGTGGCTTCTGTACCAGGATCCTACGTGGGTTCGACAGCGATAACCACTGTACCGGAATCCTATGTGGGTTCGACAGTGACAACTTCTGTATCGGGATCCTTCGTGGGTTCGACAGCAGTGACTTCTGTACCAGGATCCTACGTGGGTTCGACAGCGATGACTACTGTACCGGAATCCTATGTGGGTTCGACAGTGATGACTTCTGTGCCAGGATCCTACGTGGGTTCGACAACGCTGATATTATTTCAGGATCCTACGTGGGTTCGACAGAGGAGATGATTCAGAGGCTACATCTAATCATCTATACCCATCTTCGTGAGTTGTATACCTGTGTGAGATGAGTCATGTCTTTCAACCATTATCAACGTGGTGATTGACTTACTTCCTTTGTGGTATGGTTTGTGCTTGGGATCGAGAGTTGGAGTCAGACTGTGATTGATAACTTAGGTATATATATGGGCATATACCTAAGTAGGGTTAGTTGATACTTCGTGATTGTATCTTTCTACTGTGGTTTATCCTTTGTGGATTTAGTGAGACCTTGAGGGTCTCGGGGTCCCTAATGAGTATCATTATACTCACTCATGCACGGGCTATGCCCGCACCTCGTTGTGTTGGATGCAGACGACGGACAACGCTGACCGAGGCAGAGTGTACGAGGACTGTACGGTACCTGGAGGTGGACCTCACGACGAGTCGGTACCCGGAGGAGATTGACGGACGTGGAGCACTGAGGAGGCTATCTATACCTACCCTTCAGGTAGGATCTGTGGTGGACGATCCAGGAGCTGCTAGACACCTTCCATCTATTTTTATTGTTAGTTGTACATGTTTGTCCTTTCCTTGTACTTTACTGTTGGGCTTGTATTTTTTGCCCTTGTACTTTCCAGCACTTCTTCGGTATTCAGTTTTTACTTAGAGTTTGCTTCTGTTTGTTCTCTGGTTGTTTTTGTTTGCAGTTATAAAGGCAATGTCTTCCCAGTTTAGGGATTTACGCCTTTGGTGCTAGTTGTCAGCCCCTGGCCAATGGAATGCGGGCTTGGGGTAGTTACGACACGGGCCCCGGGGGACGGGTCGTGACAATTTAAAACTCTTAAAATCCTATATTTTTACAAGTGATTGGGTTTTTTTTTAATATATCAACCATTTTTCTATTTATCATCCAATTTTTCCTTTATATTAACTATATTGTCCCCAAAAGAGTGAAAAAATTCTTATCACAGTAATTATCACAAATGGTTAATGCGTGTTTAATCAAAGAGATTAGGGTAAAAACATAATCTAAACCTGTCCAGATTTTTTTGATGATATTATTTTGACCCATACTAAACCAATATTCAAATTATAAAAATTTGGATCCTTTATAAGGAATATTAATTTATATAAATTTAATATTTTAAGAAATTCCAAAAGTTCCCCTCCCCCCACTTATAAAAGTGCACATCCTATCCCCTTTGATTAACAAATAAAAATAATTTTTTTTCATCCATTACATTCCCAAAAACCTTTTTTACTTCCATTTCCATGTCCTAGAGGATTTTTTTTCTTTGAAAAATCTCCAAGGAGTGGTTTTGGTGTAAACTTAAAGAGGTTATCCAAAGAATAGGTATTGTTCTTCATCGGGTGTTTTTATTTGATTTCTTTCTACATCGCCTTCATATATTATTCAACCATGCTGATATAATTACATAATTATCTCCCATATATTAATATTTTTATGTTAATGTAATTACATACATACATATCCTCTTCCATAAAATGCAAAATGAAACCATCATTTGTAGGCACGACAGACTACTGCCTCGACAACTGATGTAATTTTTTTTCATCATCTCATCTATCATATGTTTAAAATGATTGATATAATTTAACTATTTTATATTAATGAAATATTTATCATTCTAGAAAAGAAATATGTCATATGTTTTCTTTTCCTTTCATTCATTGAACGACGATAACATCGTTCGTACGTATGTGTAGATTTCCACCTCGACGAATAGATGTGATTTATTTTTTATTACCGCATCACATGGATGGTATATATAAGTTTATTTAATGAAATAAAATTATATTTATCAAATTATTATGTTTCTAGAAATATAAAATAACACTTACCTTATTTCTATCATAATCATGGAAAAATGGAAATGTTACTCAAGTGCACTTATGACATATCATCTCCAAGATTGTAACGTAGTTCATTTTCCATAAAAATATTTCATTATTGGTTTTCAAGGTGTAATTGATGTATAATAATTGTAATTATTCCATGATTATTATTCTATAGATGATTAGATAATGTACTCATTGACAATATTTAACATATCGAATTCATTTTAGAGTTATAAGCCAAATATCTTCAAAGCATCTGACATGTACTTAAATGTTTATGTAATTCAACGTAACATGATTTTAAAAAAATAAAATTGAAAATTTTTATTAAGTATGTAAATAATTAATTTTTGTTTATTATCCAGGATTATAAATAACTTACTTGAGGGTTCATACTTGAGATAAGGGACTTTCATTTTAAAAAATCCTCTTTTTAAAGTTTCTCATCCCACTCTTTTCCTTTCCTATCCATGTTCTTCTAAATGTTTTTATAAAATTGTTATTCATTAGATATTAATGATCATTTTTTAGCATATTTAAAAATATTTTTATTGTTTTAGAAAAAGGAATGTTTTTAATGTTTTAAATAAGGGAAACATTACTTTAATAACATTTTAAAAATTTTAATGATTTATTTTCCAAATCATTCTCTTCAATATCCATATTATTAAAATTATTTTCTTAATGTATTTATTTGGTCATAAATGAAATATAAAATATATTTTATGTAAATTTTTAATTTCGGTCAAAGATTTTCCAAAGGAATATTTTTAGATATTTTGTATGGAATTTTTTTGACTTTCATTACAAATGAAAGAAGGAATGTTTTAATTTAACTTATATGGTGTTAATAACTATTCCTACCACTATAACCATTATTTCATATAATCCTCCATATTTTATTTAAATAAAAAAATCCATTTTTTAATTAATTTCAAAAATGGGTATTAGTTGGAATTGATATTTTGATATCTGGAAAAGTTAATCTTATGGGTGAAAGGGATCTCTCTCACTAATAAAAATAATGACTTTTCACTTCGGTTTTTATTGATTGTTAACATTAGTTAATTGGTTATGTTGTGATGTGGAACATTGTAAATAAGTTTATAACATCAAATAAAAATAAAACGTGTTTTAAATAATTTTATGTGGCTGTTTTTCATGTCATTCATGTAAATACTGTTGTGAAAAATGTTTTTCCATGTCGATTCTATGAAATAAACAATGTGAAAGATATAGATAATTCATCTTTAACATTAAGAAACCCTTCTTTTATGTCGGTTCCTTTATAAAATCGATGTGGAAGAAGGTTTTTCACATATGTTATTTGATGACCGACATGAAAACTGACCCCATTGATTTTTGACATCGATTATCAAATAACCGGTTTGAAAATTTGGATTTTTTAAAAAAATTAATGTTACATCTTCCATCCCAAAAAAATTAAAAAATAAACATACATAAAAATAGCAAACAACAGAACCAGTAGAAAAGTAGAAAAAGACTTACAATTTCAACTTTCATGTTTTCAAAATATATTACAAATAATCTAAAATTGAAACAAAACTGTGAAATGATTCACCCATTCATCTTGAAAGTACCTTAACCTTTTTTCACTATAAGACAGAGGGTCATCAAAAAGTTACAAATTATAAACAAATTGTTTTACTTAAAAGTATATTGAATAAAATGAATGAGATACCAAGGAATAATTTATAAATAAATCTAACCTGATTAAACTATGTAACCATCCTAGTTGCAATTATTTCATACATAAATCTTAAAAGATAGAATCAAAATTATTTTACTCGTTCATGTTTATGCGATTATTGTTTGAAATAATTTATCAATTATAAATAACATTTATACGTAATATATCCAAACTTTACTAATTGTAAATGAAAACTCACCTTTTCTTCTACATATTTGATCTTAGTGATCTTCTTTCATGTGGATCAATAAATAAATTTGATTCCTTGTTTTAAAATAATATATATAAAATAAATTTATGTCATTATAATATAAAAAAGTATAAAAATACTCAAACATACATCTTCAATATATTCATAAAATTTTCTCGCACTTTGTCATGGATAGAGCATAGCCAGTACGGTGTCTTCTCACTTTGATAAAAGAACATCCAACGTCAAATGGACACTAATATATAAGAAGATTTAATTTTAATTGTTAGTATGTTAAGAGATATAAAACACTTTGTTAGAAATATGTTTCATACTATTGAAGATAAGGAAACATTCATCACTGAATAATTATATTCTACCAAGAATGATCTCTTTAAACCATAGAAAAAACATTTTGTTATGCTCATTGAAAATACATTTATCTTTCTTCTTTGGATATCATTGTTTCAACACATTAATATGAAATGTTATATCTGGTTAAATGTACCTTCTTAATCTCATCACGTGTCAACGATTTTAATTTCAATCCACGAATCCTCTTTCCCCCATAATTGACTCATTCATGGAGAGATGCAGGCAAAACAATGTGCTCCACTGCATACAAGTATATTGTAAAAAACTCTACAACCTTTTCAGAAATATACTTTTCAGCAATGGAGGCTTCATGTTGATATTGATTCTTAACAAACCCCTTTAATATCTTCATATACCTTTAGAAAGGATATATCCAACATAGACATATAGGTCCCCAAACCTTTATTTCTCACACGAAATGAACCATTAAATGAAACATGATATTAAAAAAGGATGGAGGAAAATACATTTCCAATGTACGAAGTATATAAATTGCTTCGTTCTTCAAATTTTTCAAAGCGTTCAGATCAACCACCTTATTAAAAATTAAATTGAAAAAATAAAACATATGGTATTTATTCTGACATTGATGGGAAATATTCAATGAAATACAACTGGTAGGAGTTGTTGCATCTTGACATAAAAATCACGAGATTTCATACCTATCAACATCAAATCCTTTAATGAAACAAAATTATTTACATTTTAAAAATAACCTCGTGGCAATTTGATATCATAGACACTGAAAAAAAAAACTAATTTTCTCCCTCTTGGATAATTTATAACAAGCTAGGGGAAAGAATGGTCATTTTCCATCAGGAGTGGGAGCTAACTCCAATTGTATTCCCATTGAGAGTATGTCAAATCTTGCATTCAACCCTTATTTACTCTTTCAATTAATATATAATAGTGTTCCAATAAATATGTCAAAGATATTCTTCTCCACATACATGATATCAATCTTATATTTGACCTCATGATATCTCAAATTTGGTAGGTCAAAAAATATTGACTGTTTCATACAAATATTTCTATTATTACCAAATTTTTGTCTTTCTGAATGTCACATCAATGTTTTACACCTCGGCATACTGCTTGGTGTAAAATGGTTTTGGAGCACTAATAAATTATCGTGATCCACTGAATGTCTTCTTTAATCTTCGATAAGAGTGATTCATAGACAAAAACATTTGATGACCCTTGTATACTATATTTCCTCCATGATACAATTTATAATATGAAGTCTTTTTTCACAAATTGGACAAGATTTATACCCCTTAACACTATATCCAGACAAACTACCATATATTGGAAAGTCATTTATAGGGAACATAATCATTTCATACAGTTGAAAATATTCTATTTTATAAGAATCATCTACCTTAACACTTTCCTCTCATAAAAGTTTTAAATCAGCAATTAATGGTGATAAGAAAACATCAATATCATTTACAGGTTGTTTTGGTTCAAAGATCAATAAGCTCGACATGACATTTTTTATTCATTTTTTGTAGATTAGTAGTAAACTACCAATAAAACAGCCTATGAATTAAATGTGCTTCTAGGTATTTTATATGGATTCATTTCATCCGTGCACAGTCCATGTCTGAGATTTATAACATCATTTCCAAATGTAGGAAACTGGTGATCAATTTTCTTCCACTATAGACAATCAACCGAATGCCGTAATTTTCTATCACATATCTGCTCATCTGCATTCCATCTTAACCTTTTTAAATAATGAGAATTTGAAAATTGACATTTCAAATGATGAATTACAGGATTTACCAAAATGTCTTCATAGAGTACTTTGTAACTACTCAATGAGCCTATGATTTTTCTTTCAACTTATACAGTGACATCCCACATTTAGGACACTCTGAAAAAAATGTATTCTTTCCTATATAGAACATAGTCACTCGAGTAGACATGTATTTTCTTATACCACAATCTCATCGGGCTTAATATTTTATTCACTTTATAATGTGAATCTAAAAGATCTTTTCTTTAGGAAGAATGGCTTTCAACAATTGTAGCAGCTCTATAAAACTCTTATCACTCCATTCATGTTTCTCTTACAGGTTAATCAATCTTAACACCGTCAATAAAACCATAAATTTCATTCAACCAAGATACAATGTTTTTAGCATCACCATATAGATTCTCAATTTTCTTTTCTTTCTCAATTGACTACACTTCAATATCAATAATCATTTCATCAAGTTGCACATATTTATCATATTACAAAGCACCATCATCAATAGATCTGAAATTATTCCCATTTTAACCATTCTAAATCCAAGGTCTACAACTCAGATTACAACCATGAAAAATGAAAAATTAAATGATCTTCGATCTCCCTACATTTAAACTTCTTCAAATTTAAACATTTCAGACATGGACAGAAAAACATGTCATTGTTTGGAATATTTGGTTTAAAAATTTGCAAAAAAGCATTAACACCTTCCTCATATTCTTCGCCTATTCGAGGTACAATAATCCAACATTGATTCCTTATTATCTATAAAAAATATGAAAAATAAATATAAAAAACAAATATCTTGCAAAAAGAATAGTGGTGATAAAAGTGAATCTTATTTTAGATAAGGATGCATCGCATATTCGAACATTTGTTGGAAATGTAAACAATTCTTTTAATCTGATTTATCTTTTGCCCAATGAGGTTGTCGTATTTACCCATAATTTTTAGAAAACATTCATTGGATTTTAGCCTACCATTCATGAAAAATATCATATCATTGGCAAACATTCAGTGCGAAATGATGATGTTACTAGATCTATTCTTGGAAAGGAAAGTATTGAACCAGTTGCCAAACCGCTTCTGGTATTCATGGTCAGGACATCTTGAGAAATAATAAAAAAGATTCGGCGATACTATATCACCTTTCCGTAAGCCCTAGACCGATTTAATGAACCCAAAACCCTTCCTCATGAAGAAAATAGAGATCTAAGGTGAGGAAAAGCATGTCAATGAAGCAATCATTGAAGACAAAGTTCCTGAGTACACTAAGAATAAAACTCCATTCCAGTTTGTCAAAAGCTTTTTCAATGCCCACCTTGATAATGATGTTAGAACCAATAAACTTTTTATCCAAGTCATCAACCATTTCCTTGGCAATTCCAACAACCCCTTGGATGCTCCTCCCTTTAATGAAGCCATGTTGATCCTCAGAGACGAGCTTAGGAATAACACAACTTAAAACTTTTGTTCAAGAGAACTGAATGAATTTTCTAAATGAAGTTACAAAGACATATGGGACAATACTGACTTATTGTGGTGGGGTGGTAGACTTTCGGAACTAGGACCACCCTTAAGGCACAAACAGATCTAGGAAGCGCACCACCCTTGGAAAAATCACACAAAGCTTCGAAAACATGGACTTTGATAATGTCCTGGGTTTCCATAAAGAAAGAACCAGGAAATCCATCTAGGCCAGCTGCACTATCAGGGTTCATGCTAAACACCACTGCCACTTTGTTGTTCTCCTCATCAACCACCTTAGGGATGCATTGCATGAACCTCTGCACTCCTAAGGATTCCTCTCTATGGTCGCTAAGAATAGCTGGACCAGACAAAAGATCTTTGAAATGCTAGAAGGCCAGATCGCCTGCAATATCTCTATCCCCTAGGGAAGAGCCATTCGGTAACATCAGATTTATTTTTCCTAAAGACTTCTTTTCTTTGATGCAAGCCTAGAAGAAAGCTATATTCTTATCCCCTTCTTTTAGCCACTTAATACGGGACCCCTCCCTGTAGAAAGTCTCAATCTCTAGTAGTTTCTTTGCCAGCTCTCTTTGTTTTACTGTTAGGCTGATAAAGATATCACAATCCCAGTTTTGAACCAAGCAGGATTCAAGTGAAGCTATCTCCCTTTTGAAGACTTCAAGGTACTGCCCGTGTTGGGTCTGAGAGAGACCCACTCAAGCATATCCTTCTTCAGACAACGGAGCCGCATGGAAATCCTAGACCAAGGGTCGGCTGAAACAGGTTGATACCATGAGTTGCTGACCATATGGGGGAAGCCCTCCCACTGCGTCTAGAGTTTTGAGGATACAAAATGCTCCAGGTTCCTCTTGCTTTACATTAAGTTTATCACAAAAGGAGCATGATCCAAAACGATTCTAGGCAGATGCAAGATAGAAGTTTGAGAGAAACTATCCAAACCAGTTGGTTAAACAACGATCCAGTCTGCACCATATACAATTATTTCTTTTGCGATTGTTACATCAGGTGTACTGTGAAACCAAGATCCATCAAACCATTGGATACCATGAATTTCTTGAATTGAGGCATAGCTTTCCATGAAGGATTCCCTTCCCCCTCTTTTCTCTGAGACACTGTGATAGTATTGAAGTCACCACCAACAAACCATGCCTCCACCCCTCCATGAAAAATCAGAATGATCCTGCCAAAAAGTAGACCAGGCACCTATATCACAGTTAGCATAAACAAAATTAAAGAAAGTAACCAGGTTACCATAGCCACTTTAGTAGTGACGAACTGATCAGATGAAGATACAAAATCCAGTGAAGCATTCCATTTCCAGAAGACCCAGATGAATTCACTGGATGCCTTGACATGCATGAAATTTGCAAAGCCCAATCTCTTTGCAGAGAAGCCCATATTTCCCACCCTTTGCATTGGTTCGATAATAGCCAAAACAGAGACCTGCAAACGTCGAGAATCATTGAGGATGGAAGCTGACTTAGCTTTCACGCCCAAGCCCCTGACATTCCATATCATTATCGACATTAAATAACAACAGATAAGGTGGCCTTGCGGCATGAAGCAGAACCGTCCTTAGAAGCCGAGATGGAGAGGGGAAAATCTTTTGATTTTGCTCTGGAAGCACACCCACAGATCGCAGAAACAGAGCCGGATTTAGAAGCATCTTTAGCTATAGGATCTAGTCCCAGAAGAGGGGAGGATACGCCAGAACCCTCTGGGAAGCGCCCTGGAAGGAAACCGACGGAACCCTTAGCTCTGGCTCGAGTGATGCGGACCGAGTTTGGAGAGTCAGATGCAGACGCCAAAGCCTTTCCTTTAGAATATGATGCAAGATGTGACTCATCTAGTCCCTCCGAGGAGCCCTCAAGGATAGAAAAACTGTTGGTGGATACCTGCAGAGGGGGAGAGGCCTTTGCCTTGCCCTTCGACAAGCTGGGAGGGGCGGAGAGGAGGTCTGGGAAGCAACCTTAGGATCATCAGAACCTCCTGCCGGAGAAGACGAGAGAGGCCCCCTTGAGATTGTCTGCAGATAGATCCGCCGAGGAAGAAGAGGAGCGCAAACCGTCGAAAAGGGTCCGCTTGAAATAGAAACCCGCCGCGGAGATTAGGGGACCTCCAGCCGCATGGAGAAAGGTAGACCATCAGGCGACAGGGAACTGACCAGTCAAGCGAAAAAGCTGTGGAAATTTTGAAGAGGAGAGACGACACTACAGGGCGGTGAGCTGGAAAGGGACCAGAGAGACGTTGGATGTTAAGAAACAAATATACATATATAAATATAGAAATGATCTCAAAATAGTTTATGTGAATATTATTTCCCTTCCACTTATTTGAAATGATCAAACTAATAGAATGAAATATTCTATAAAATAACTTTAAATTAATCCGAACAAGGAAAAATATATTGAATGTGAATAAATAATACATACTAAAAATAAAATCATGGAAAAATAATTCATACTTGATAAATGATATTTGAATCTTCCGGTTGGAGATGAGCAGATCTATAATAGAACATGCAATGATGAAGTTGACAAAACCTGAGGGTGTGTGGAGATGGTAATATGAGAATGGAGAAGATAGAACAAACGATGGTTTATGATTCCATGACAAAGAACTACCGAAAATATATAAATGATAATGCGTGAGTCTTACTTTAGAGATCATAAGATCTATCTTCGATGCGTATGATGAGGCCGACAAAACTTGAGGGTGTATTAACACTACAAGAAAATTACAATTTCGCAGCGGTTATTTTTGGATATGGCGGCGGTTTAAACCGCCACTATATGCTTATGTAGCTGTTTCCGAAAACCGCCGCTAAATCGTGTGTCAGGAAACTATTGGCGGCGATTAAAGCAGTTTAGCGGCGGTTTATGGGAATCGTCGTAGTTGGTGCATTTTGCGGTGGTTATACTGTTTTTAGCGGCAGTTTTTTCGGCTAGGGGCTTACTTTTTTTTAGCGGCGCGAAATGCGAGCGGAAGACGGGACACTGTAGCAGCGGTTTTAACCGCCGCTAAATTTAAGACCGTAACGGCGGTTAGAACCGCCGCAAATAGAAAAATACCGACATTTAGCGGTGGTTAAAACCACCGCTAAAAACAGATTTACAAAAAAAAAAAGCAGTTTCTGCCACCCCTATACTAGTGCCCTAAAAAAAATCATTCCAAGAATACCAAAAGACCAACAAAATACATACTGCAATCAATATGAAAAGAGACGCTTAACTGAGCACAACCAAATGCATCGTTCAATGGGTAAAGGAATGCAAATAAACATATCACATGCCCATTAGACCTTTAAACAAAATTATAAACAAGCATGTATATCGTATTTCATGAAAACAATGCCAAGCCTAGGTTCAACCTACCCCATCTATACCAGTTCCAACCCTGACATAACCATTCGTATCAACATACATCCCACTATCATTGGTGCTAACTACTCCAAAAACTCAGGCCTCCCTACCCATACCTCATCAACCAATAGTCATCCCAAGATCACATAACATCATATATAAAGCCCTACATCCAGAGAAATAAAAAGACAAAAAACATCAAATAGAGTCAATATGGAATATAGTCCCTAAAATAACAATCCACCCATCATAAGAAAATGGGCTTACTCGACACCATAAATTTATCTTTATTGAACTAATTGTTCAATTAAAGTATAGGATTAATCAATTTATTTATGATGTGTTACTAATATTGAAAATATAAATTAACTAGAATGCCCACCATCAAATATTATTGTTTAAATAAAATTTAAAGAATAAATTCACAATAATATGCCTCTAATATTAAAAACAACATGAATTTTCAGCTTCATTCTATTTACATATTGATGAACAATTTATATAAACATGCATTAGTCATCAATTTATTTCCATCAAATTCTAATTAAGAATATAGCAGTAAAAAATCCAAATTTTATTATTTTGGAAACCAATTATAACCCAAATTACATTGCACAATGATTTTCATCATATTATACTTTAGGAGAACTTGGGTTGATATCCAATCCTTGGTTGAGTTCACATACAAATAAAACCAGAATTCAATTCAAATGACACATTTTGATGCTCTTTATGGTTGGATGTTTCACTCACTAATATGTTAGCATTAGGACGAGAGGTAGTAATTGTGAGTCGTTCGTGATTTTAAAGGCATTTGTGAGATTTTACTAGATGGAGAAGCATTTAATCACTTCTCATTTAAAATAGAGATCATATGACAATGGTAGGAGGTGTAATGGCCCGGACCTCTCAGGCCCATTCCTTTGTCAAAAATAAGGTCACGAAGTGTTCTGGAGGGTAAAATGGACTTTTCCCACACTTTTCAGAATTTTGAAACTACACGCCGTGTAGTGTGAGTACACGTCGTGTACCCCCTCGCTGGGTATACCCCATGTTCAAGGTCGTGTCCTTGCCGTGTAAAATAAATAAGTACACGCCGTGTAGTCCCTCCCCGCGTACGCGTTACCGTGTGTTGACCAGTCAACGGCCGTGTGCCGTGTTGGAGTCATGTCCTTGCCGTGTGAAATAAATGGGTACACACCGTGTACCCAATACTACACGTCGTGTAGTCCCTCCCCGCGTATGCATTACCCTCAAGCCATGTGTTGACCAGTCAACGGTCGCGTGCCGCGTTGAAGGCCGTGTTGGAAGCCGCGTGGTGACCGTGTGAAATGGCCGAGTACATGCCGTGTACTTTTGTTTTTATCGCCTATAAAAGGAGGGGTCCCCTCCTCCTTTTCAACTCACCCATCTCCTCCCCATTCCTCTGAGCAGAGCTCTCCCAAGAGACTCGAAGGCTCCTTTTCTTCCATAACTTCTTCGTCCGAGCTTCGATTTACAATCTGTCAGCGGCCACGGGATCGTAACGACGAGGCAGAACTTCCGAGCTTGGATCTGTTGTCTTTCCTTTCCAACTTCCACCCGAGGAGGTTTTGTCGGGACTCGACAGAGGTGACGGACGCCGAAAAACGTCTTCTAAGGTTGATCCGGGGGAGCGTTGTGATCAGAACCTGTTGAGGTAGGGATTTTCTACCTTTGTCTCTCAAATTTGTTAATCATGCGGGGTGGGTACCCTCTTGTTTCCATGAGAAACGGTTGAACCAATAAATAAAGATAATAACTGGCTTAAAGAACGGGGATGAGGAAAGTTGTTATGTTTATCTTTGTTTATCCTATTGATATGTTATGAATTGAATAGGCTTATGCCTACTGAAAATCACGGTCGTTGGGGGCCTTTGCTCGCGCAATTAAATGGTGCCCTATCTTCTAGACTGTTTTTGTGAATGGAACCTTGTGAAATGTGGAATCTGGTTAATCACGTAAAGTTGGATGATTAAAATCTGGAACCCTTGTGTGATCACCCCGGTTAAACAAAATGGAATAATGAACATGTGGGTTTTGACTTGGTTACGTGGTGTGTGAAAGGGGGGGGGGGGTGAATCCTGGGTTGTTACGAATAGAACGGGCAGCAGGGCTGCGGTAAATGATGTTAAAGGGGCGATGATGTGGCAAAAACATTTTTTTGTGGGTTGTTGTGGATCGGGTGGGCAGCGAGGCTGCGATTAATGGTATCAAGGGATGATGATGTACGGTGCGGTTGTGGTTATGGCAGTTGGCAGCGGGGCTGCAGGGATGGGTTTGAATGTGAACGAACTATGTGTTGTGAATAATAAATAAAATGTGGAAGAGTTAATGAATGATGGGGCATGGTAATGGAACAGGGTTAATAATCAATGGGATTGGTTGGCTAATAAGAAGGACTTTGTTGTGCTGCTTGTGTTTTCCTAACTTGATTTTTGGATGGTAGAGATATGTTTCACGAACGATTGATATGCTTGGTTGCGGTTGGTTGCCCAGTAGATAAGGAAATAAATAAACTAATTCTGCTGAAATGTGAAAACCTAAATGGGGTTGGGGTTGTTTATTGTATGCATGCTTCGTAGTAGCAGTGCCAAGGCACATGCTCAGTTTCTCTATTTAGAAGCCATAGGTTGGGCTGTGTGTTTGGTATACATATATATATCTGTATCTTTGTGTTTTGGTGCACCCCACCCATGTTGATCACTTAGTGCCGAACACTCCCATTTCATGGGAGAGGGTGTTTTCCCATAGTTACTAGCTCCTTCCTGCTCCTTATTCCATAGGCTGTGATGGCTTGAGGCGACCTTACACTCAAGACTCTTCGGGTAGGTTTCGTTTGGGGTGGATTGGCCCAAGACTCTTCGGGCAAGTTTGTTTTCCCAAGAATCTTCGGGATGAGGCCCAGGTGTCTTCAGGTGAGAGTTCTGTTACTATTACTATTTCCCAAGAACTTTCGAGATGAGGCCCAGGTGTGTGCGGGCGGGTTATGTGGTTGTGAGTCTCAGGTGTGTGAGGGCGGGATACATGGTTGTGAGGCCCAGGTGTGTGCGGGCGAGATATGTGGTTGTGAGGCCCAGGTGTGTGCGGGCGGGATACGTGGTTGTGAGGCCCAGGTGTGTGCGGGTGGGATGTGTGGTTCTTGAGGCCCAGGTGTGTGCGGGCGGGAAGAGTGTGGTAGCGTCAGGACGTTCGCCGTTAGGAAGAGAAAATAACTAGTGGGAAATGGTGCAGGGTACCCAATACTCTTGTTTTTATATACTACTACCTATTGTGATTGTGTTTTTGGTGAGTGTGGCTGGTGAGGTTGGGTGGATAGAATTCCTTGCTAGGTTTCTTCTATTGTTCTCACGGGACATTAGGATGTCTCCCCACTTGTGCACGAGAGATTTAGGTTTCCCTACTGAGTATACTTGTATGCTCACCCTACGTTTACTTTCAGGTTTCCAGGAGGACTACCAGGGTCGTGCGGGACCCTACTAGTCGGACAGTTGGAGTTGTTGCAGTTTTTGTACTCTTGTTTTTTTTGGTATTGTACTTTGAGCTTTCTTGTACTTGCACCTTGTTATAAAATTGTTTAAACATGCATGTGGGCTTGGTTTGAGTTTATTTCTATACACTTGTTCTTTTCCTTTTTGGTGGTTGACTTGTCCTATTTCCCGATCTTAAATAATAAAAGGGTAATGCCTCCCATATTTGTGAAAACTTATACACTTGGTGCTAGTCGCCACTCCGGGGCCTACTGGAGGCGGGACTCGGGGGTCATTATCTCCCTTTCACCATTTCCAGCTCAGGAGGTGCATCTTTGGTGGGAGGGGGTCGTGACAGAATGGTATCAGAGGCGATGGTTGAGAGATAGGATGGAGTCTGGAGTTAGGCACAGTGAGGATTGCATGGGATGGTAGGGCAACGGTGTTGGTTAATCTTGGTGTGTGACATAAGCCAGGGAAGACCGGCTGGGAAACGGGATTTTAGGCCCCCCGTGATCCGATGCAAGGACTCTGAGCCTACCGAACGACCAAGTGAGACTACATTGATTACAGGGTAGAGACCCTAGGGAAGGTACATGCATCATCATGACTGTGTTTTACTTGATTTGGGTGTTCTGGAAAAGAAATTGAAATAAAATGATAAAATGAAACCCTAGGAAATTTCATTACTACTTGGGATTAGGCGATCTTTGTTTACCATACAACTATGGCACCTGGACGTCATCCCTGGGTGGCTCAGACGGCCGAGGCCCAGCAAATTTAGGCGGTCGATCAGTTGAGGATTTATCGAGAGGAGGAAGATAGCCAGTGGCAGAAGACTCTCCGTTCTTTCCAGCAGAAAACCCTCAAGAATTACGAGGGTAGTACTTCGGATACAGAGACAGAGGGGTGGCTTGAGGAGTTAGGGATCGCTTTTACCTTGATTCGTGCTCCAAGGGAGTACTGGGTTCCCCTAGCAGTCAGTCAGCTGAGAGGTGTGGCGCGACAGTGGTGGACGCTCTACCTCAGAGAGAGGATAAAGGCAGAGGTTTTGTGGGATGACTTTGAGAAGGAATTCTGAGAGGAATTCCTTTCTTCCATGATCAAGGCGAAGAAGCGGCAGGAGTTACTCTCCCTTCAGCAGGGGAGTATGTCAGTACGAGAGTTGGGGATCAAGTTTAAGGATCTCTTGCGATTTGCTCTGGATCTCTTTCTAGATGAGGAGTCTCGGGCGAGACGTTTGGAGGAGGTGTTTCGTCCTTCGCTTCAGTATGCTGTTACACCCTTCACCCTTCTGACGTACTTGGCAGTACAGAAGAAGGCAGAGGTTGTAGAGAGGATGCACTCACAGGGAGGTGCACCACGTGAGGGGATTCAGCCAAGTTCATCAAAGGGGAAGGCATTCAGCAACAAGTCTCCTGCGACGGGACCTTCCAGGTTCAGGCCAGTGGGGAGTAGGCCCCAACAGTTCCAGTTCAGATCTTCAGGTCCTCATCCCTTCTTCACGAGCCCAGGACCTAAGTGTTTTTCTTGTAAAGGTTTCGAGCACATTCAGAGTCGGTGCCCGACCCAAGCTCAGTACAGTGGAGGTGGGCAGGTTCGGCGCCCACCTCAGCAGCACCAGTTGTCGGCAAGGCCCTTCCAGTAGCAGCAGGACCATGCTCCTCCGAGGGAAGACTTTGCGGGAGGAGGCCGACCTCAGGGTGCTCCTCAGGGACCTCGACTAGGGCGTGGTCAGGGAGGTGGACGACATCAGATAGGTAGAGGAGCTGGACGTGGACAGTTTCACGTAGTAGAGTTGACAGCTCCAGTGGGACTAGAGGTGGTGCGAGGTACGATTTGTTTGTTCAACACTCTCATTTTTGCTTCGTTCGATTTGGGAGCTTCGCACTCCTTTGTTGCACCTGGTCTAGCCCATGCTTTGGGACTAGGCGTAGAGAGACTTTCCGTACCACTGATGCCGAGTACACCAGTTGGAGGCCAGAACAACGTATCTTGTGTTTGTCGGGGATGTGGGCTGACGTTGGGACCACATCGATCTAGTGGGGACCTTCTTCTGTTACAGATGCAGCCATACGATGTCATCCTAGGAATCGACTGGTTGTTTTCTGTTAGTGCCGTTATCGACTGCTTCCAGAGAAGAGTCGTGTTCTCCGACGTTGACGGGCAATGTGTAGCTTTTGTTGGCGAGAGGAGCTATCAGGTGGGAAGCCGGCGTGTGGAGCCTCTCCTTTCCTTGTTAGGCAGGTTATCAGTGGTTCCAGCTGATACAAAGATGATGGATGTCCCGAAGGTTGTTGGGGAGTTCCTCGATATTTTTCCCGAGGAGGTTGTGACTCTACCCCCCGATGTGACGTTGAGTTCAGGATAGACTTACAGCCTGGTGCTCATCCGATTTTGATGGCCCCTTATCGGATGACACCTTCAGAGTTGCGGGAGTTGCAGATTCAGATTGACGATCTGATGGAGAAGGGTTTTGTTCGACCCAGCGTATCGCCATGGGGTGCTCCAGTTTTGTTTGTGAAGAAGGCATATGGTGGTCTCAGGCTATGAATAGACTACCGAAGGTTGAACCAAGTAACGATCAAGAACTGTTACCCCCTTCCAAGGATAGATGATCTCTTCGACCAACTGAGGGGAACATGTTGGTTTTCTAAGATTGATCTACGATCTGGATATCATCAGTTGAGGGTAAAGGATAGTGACATATCGAAGACGGATTTCAGGTACAGGTATGGGCACTTCGAGTTTGTAGTGATGCCGTTTGGAGTTACGAATGCACCGATCGTGTTCATGGGACTTATGAATTTTGTCTTCCGAGAGTTTCTGGACCGGTTCATCGTTGTGTTTATCGATGAAATCTTGATCTACTCAAGATCAGAGGAGGAGCACGTTGATCATCTCAGGGCAGTCTTGGAAGTCCTTCGACACCACCAGCTTTATGGGAAATTATCGAAGTGTAAGTTCTTGACACAAGAAGTGCACTTCCTTGGGCACGTAGTGTCTCAGCATGGAGTGTCAGTGGACCTGTCGAAGGTGGAGGCAGTTGTTTCTTGGGTGGCACCCAAGAGCGTGGCGGAAGTTCGTAGTTTCTTGGGGTTGGCAGGTTACTATTGGAGGCTCGTTTCAGACTTATCTTGAGTTGCTGCTCCATTGATAGCTTTGAATAGGAAGAACCAGGTCTTCCTATGGAGCGAGCAGTGCCAGAAGGCTTTCGACTACCTGAAGGAGAAGTTGGTCAGTGCTCCCGTACTCAAGTTTCCAGAGGAAGGGTTGTTGTATGAGGTGTTTTGTGATGCTTCGGGCCTTGGTCTGGGGTGCGTGCTGATGCAGAATAAGGGAGTGATCTGTTATGGTTCTAGGTAGTTTCTCCCTCACGAGCGTAACTATGCCACCCATGACCTAGAGATTGAATCAGTAGTGTTCGCACTGAAGTTGTGGCGACATTACCTCCTTGGGGAGCGCTTTGTGGTCTTCTCAGATCACAAGAGCCTGCGTTATATCTTCTCCCAGCGTGACCTGAACCTGCGACAGCTGAGATGGGTTGAGTTTCTCCAAGATTATGACTTTGAGATCTCTTACACTGAAGGTAAGAGCAACATTGTGGCTGATTCCCTAAGCATGAAGTCGCATCAGGAAGTGGTTCAGGAATCCTCTAATGCTTGGAAGGAAATGGGAGAGTTGGGATGCCTTGCACTTGGATGTAAGGGTAGAAGGTGTTAGAGCCTGTTTGTTTCAGATGACGGTGCAATCCTCCTTGTTTCAGCAGGTGGAAGAGTATCAGTGGGGGGACTCCGAGGCGAAAGTAATGCAGGATCGTGTCGATCAGGGAAACGCTCCAGAAGGATGGTCAGAGGATAACTGACATCAGATGCTTTTCCATGTAAGGTTGTTTGTTCCGGAGGCGATGCGTGAGGGAGTTCTCCATGAGTCCCATAGCTCAGCCTTTGCGGTACATCCAAGAGTTTCAAAAATGTACCGAGGCCTGAGGGAACAGTTTTGGTGGCCTAGGGTGAAATGGGCAGTGGTGGAGTTTGTGGCTAAATGCCTAGTGTGTCAACAAGTGAAGGCTGAACACCGTGTTCCCAGTGGTTTGTTGCATCCTTTAGATTTCCCTGAGTGGAAGTAGAATGACATCTCAATGGACTTCATCATAGGACTGCCCAGAGCTCAGGGTGGTTATGATGCTATCTGGGTAGTGGTGGATCGACTGACGAAATCAGCTCACTTCTTAGCAATTAAGGAGTCAGGGCCGGTGAGTACCTTAGCACAGAGGTACGTAGACGAGGTGGTGAGTTTTCATGGAGTTCCAAAGACTATCGTCTCAGATCGGGATACTCGGTTTACCTCACGAGTCTGGAGGGGGTTACATCATGCTTTTGGCACCCAGCTACGCCTTAGAACTGTTTTCCACCCCCAGACCGATAGAAAGACAGAGCAGACTATCTAGACATTGGAGGACATGCTGTGAGCATGCGTTCTAGATTTCGGAGGATCATGTGTACGACACTTGCCTTTAGTAGAGTTTGCCTACAACAAAAGCTTCCACTCTACTATTGGCATGACACCGTTTGAGGCTATGTATGGAAGACCATGTCTTTCACCCATTTGTTGGGAAGAGGTTGGTGAGACAGGTGCTCTTAGGCCAGAGGTAGTACAGAGCACCACAGAGAAGGTTCAGCTTGTGCGTGAGAGAATGAAAGCGGCTCGGGACCGACAAAAGTCTTATGCTGATCGTCGAAGGAGTCCTTTGGAGTTCGAGGTGGGAGACCATGTGTTCTTGAAGGTTTCCCCTCGACAAGGGCAATAGAGGTTCGAGAAGGGGATTAAACTCTCCCCTAGGTTCATCGGACCTTTCGAGGTGCTGAGGCGAGTCGGCGAGGTGGCATATCGGCTGGCCCTACCACCTCAGTTGGAGAAGGTTCATGACATCTTCCACATCTCCCAACTTCATTGGTACTTACACAACGACTACCATGTTATCGACTGGGGAGAGTTAGATATGGGAGACGACGCGACCTTTAAGGAACGACCAGTCAGAATTGAGGATCATAAGGAGAAGGTGCTCCGTGGACGAACCATTCCATTGGTTCGTGTGTTGTGGAGGCATGGTGGCCTCGAGGAGAGAACTTGGGAGCGGGAGAACCAGATGCACGCTCAATACCCGGAGTTGTTTTGACTTGTGTTTTTCCTTGTTTATTCTGAGCTTTGTGTTGATATTATACTCTATACCTTTGATATGGAATGCTTGGCTTGTCGGTTATGAGACCTTTTGTTTCCTTATTCTATGGAAGTGTGTAGCATGTCCGGATGTGTGGGGAAAGGGAAAAACCTGATCCTTAATCAAGACGCATTAATTCGGATGTGATTGAACCTGTGCGGGTGAGTCAGTGCCGCCTAAAGCAGATAATATCTCTACATAGGAGAAGGAATTTTCCCCAAACCACATGTTCGGGCAGTGTGTTGGATGTGTGGTGTTGGGGGTAGTGCAAGTTGAAAAATCCTAATGTATGAAAGTGGGAAGAACCAATTCTTAATAGAGACGCATTAATGAGGATGTGATTAAACCCGTGCAGGCGATTCAGTGCCGCCTAATGCGGATAATATCTCGACATAGGAGAAGGAATTCCTAATACATATGATTAGGGTTGTTGGTAGGGTTCCTGTTATAACGAGAACCCTAAGAGGTATCTTGTTGGGTTTCCTCTGGGTTGGTTTTTGAATTCTCGAGGACGAGAATGTTTTAAGAGGTATCTGATGTAATGTCCCGGACCTCTCCAGCCCATTCCTTTGTCAAAAATAAGGTCATGAAGTGTTCTGAAGGGTAAAATGGACTTTTCCCACACTTTTCAGAATTTTGAAACTACACGCCGTGTAGTGTGAGTACACGCTGTGTACCCCCTCACCGGGTATACCCCGTGTTCAAGGTCATGTACTTGCTGTGTGAAATAAATAATTACATGCCGTGTACCCAATACTACACGTTGTGTAGTCCCTCCCCACGTACGCGTTACCGTGTGTTGACCAGTCAACGAACGTGTGCTATGTTGGAGCCGTGTCCTTACAGTGTTAAATAAATGGGTACACACCGTGTACCCAATAATACACGCCGTGTAGTCCCTCCCCGCGTATGCATTACCCTCAATCCATGTGTTGACCAGTCAATGGCCACGTGCTGCGTTGAAGTCCATGTTGGAAGCCGCATGGTGATCGTGTGAAATGGCTGAGTACATGTCGTGTACCATAAAGTACACGCCGTGTACTTTTGTTTTTATCACCTATAAAAGGAGGGGTCCCCTCCTCCTTTTCAACTCACCCTCTCCTCCCCATTCCTCTAAGCAGAGCTCTCCCAAGAGACTCAGAGGCTCCTTTTCTTCCATAACTTCTTCGTCCGAGCTCTGATTTACGATCTGTCAGTGGCCACGGGATCATAACGACGAGGCGGAACTTAAGAGCTTATATCCGTTGTATTTAATTAGACCTTTCCTTTCCAACTTCCACTCGAGGAGGTTTTTCTGGGACTCGACAGAGGTGACGGACACCGACAGACGTCTTCTATGGTTGATCCGGGGGAGCGTTGTGATCAGAACCTATTGAGGTAGGGATTTTTTACCATTGTCTCTCTAATTTGTGCATCATGCGGGGTGGGTACCCTCTTTTTTCCATGATAAATGGTTGAACTAATAAATAAATATAATAAATGTCTTAAAGAATAGGGATGGGGAAATTTGTTATGTTTATATTTGTTTATCCTATTGATATGTTATGAATTGAATAGGCTTATGCCTACTGAAAATCATGGTTTTTGGGGGCCTTTTCTTGCACAATTAAATGTTTCCCTATCTTCTAGACCATTTTTTTGAATGGAACCTTGTGAAATGTGGAATCTGGTTACTCACGTAAAGTTGGATGATTAAAATCTGAAACCCTTGTGTGATCACCCCGGTTAAACAAAATGGAATAATGAACATGTGGGTTTTGGCTTGGTTACGTGGTGTTTGAAAGGGGGGGGGGGTGAATCTTGGGTTTTTACGAATAGAAAGGAAAGCAGGGCTACAGTAAATGATGTTAAAGGGGCGATGATGTGGCACGAACCTTGTTTTGTGGGTTGTTGTGGATCGGGTGGGCAGAGGGGCTGTGATAAATGGTATCAAGGGATGATGATGTATGGTGCAGTTGTAGTTATGGCAGTTGGCAGTGGGGCTGCAGGGATGGTTTTGAATGTGAACGAACTATGGGTTATGAATAATAAATAAAATGTGGAAGAGTTAATGAATGGTGGGGCATGGTAATGGAACGGGGTTAATAATCAATGGGGTTGGTTAGCTAATAAGAAGGAATTTGTTGTGCTGCTTGTGTTTTCCTAACTTGATTTGTGGATAGAAGGGATATGTTTCACGAACGATTGATATGGTTGGTTGCAGTTGGTTTCCCTGTAGATAAGGAACTAAATAAACTAATTCTGCTGAAACGTGAAAACCTAAATGGGGTTGGGGTTGTTTATTGTATGCATGCTTCGTAGTAGCAGTGCCGAGGCACGTGCTCAGTTTCTCTGTTTAGAAGCCATAGGTTGCGCTGTGTGTTTGGTATACATATATATATCTGTATCTTTGTGTTTTGGCGCACCCCACCCATGTTGAGAACTTAGTGCCGAACACTCCCATTTCATGGGAGAGGGTGTTTTCCCATAGTTAATAGCTATTTCCTGCTCCTTCCATAAGATGTGATGGCTTGAGGCGACCTTACACCCAAGACTCTTTAGGTAGGTTTCATTTGGGGTGGATTGGCCCAAGACTCTTCAGGCAGGTTTGTTTTCCCAAGAATCTTTGGGATGAGGCCCAAGTGTCTTCAGGCGAGAGTTCTGTTACTATTACTATTTCCCAAGAACCTTCAGGATGAGGCCCAGGTGTGTGCAGGCGGGTTACGTGGTTGTGAGGCCCAGGTGTGTGCGGGCGGGATACATGGTTGTGAGGCCCAGGTGTGTGCGGGCGGGATATGTGGTTGTGAGGCCCATGTGTGTGCGGGCGGGATGTGTGGTTCTTGAGGCCCAGGTGTGTGCGGGCGGGAAGAGTGTGGTAGCGTCAGGACGTTCGCCATTAGGAAGAGAAGATAACTAGTGGGAAATGGTGTGGGGTACCCAATACTCTTGTTCTTATATACTACTACCTGTTGTGATTGTGTTTTTGGTGAGTGTGGTTGGTGAGGTTGGGTGGATAGAATTCCTTGATAGGTTTCTTCTATTGTTCTCACGGGACATTAGGATGTCTCCCCACTTGTGCATGAGAGCTTTAGGTTTCCCTACTGAGTATACTTGTATGCTCACCCTACGTTTACTTTCAGGTTTCTAGGAGGACTAGCAGGGCCTTACGGGACCCTACTAGTCGGACAGTTGGAGTTGTTGCAGTTGATGTACTCTTGTTTTCTTTTGGTATTGTACTTTGAGCTTTCTTGTACTTGCACCTTGTTATAAAATTATTTAAACATGCATGTGGGCTTGGTTTGGGTTTATTTCTATACACTTGTTCTTTTCCTTTTTGGTGGTTTACTTGTCCTATTTCCCGATATTAAATAATAAAAGGGTAATGCCTACCATATTTGTGAAAACTCATACCCTTGGTGCTAGTCGCCACTCCGGGGCCTACTGGAGGCAGGACTCGGGGGTCATTATCTCCCTTTCACCATTTCTAGCTCAGGAGGGGCATCTTTGGTGGGAGGGGGTCGTGACAGGAGTCAACACGTAGAATTCATTGTGGGTCTTTGATTTTTATTATGGGAGACTCCTCAATTAGGGAATCAATGATTGCAGAAGCAAGGGATGCTGACACCAATGTTTATGGGGTTGTTCGGGATTATCAAGAGTGTCATGATAGTGGAATTCCATTTGGAATTTTCTCCACATTATCAAGAAATTCATGATGTTTTACATGTCTCTTATATTCAGTTGTACATTCTTTATCAAAATAATGTGATCAACTATGAAGAATTTCAGTTGGAGCCTTACCCAACATTTGTGGAGTGCTCAGTGTAAATCATGGACTGTAGTGAGAAAATGTTTTGAAGAAAGCCAATGTCACTTTTTAGAGTCATATGGGAGCATGGATGTATGCATGAAGAGTCTTAAAAGTGAAAATGTGATGCGCAATCTCAATAGCCCCAGTTTTTTGGGTGTGAAATATAGAGGCACTACTCAAGGATAATAAATCCTCAAAGGGGGAGATTATAATGACTTGATGTTTTCCAGGGGCCTTTAGCCTTACATTCTACCCTTATTTAATTGTTTATGAGATATTATTTTATTGGGTGAATTCTTAGGTTGTTTGTTTTTGGGTTTTAAGCTTTATAGAGGCCTCTAAATGGTTTCTTGATAGGAATATGGTCATAGGAAACCATGTGGTTCTCCCCAAAAAACCATATGGCTTTGTTGAAGAAGGATACTAGGTGGGGCATGGTTGGAACATAGTTATAGATGAGAATGAATCATTTACCTTCAAATATATGTGTCTCAGAATATAGGAAAAAATAATTGTTAACACACAATTTACCAAATGAGAATATTCATTCATTGACGATGTGCTAGAATCTCATATTCAAATCCATGTCTTCTTTAAAATATAGAGGTTGGGTTGTCTTCTTTATTTCTCTTGGTCCTAGTTTGGACTGTCTTGGCATGGTAGTGAATTATTACTATAGCAATGGAAATTGATTAGAATACATGGTTTGAATTGGATGTTATTGTAGAATGTAGAAAGGGAAAGTTGAAGAATCCATTTGTAAACTCTTTTCAGGGTGTTACTAGTAAGAGAGCATGTGGCCCATGTGAATTGGAAATTGACCTTGATGGATTCATGAGAGTTGATCACATTTAATGATAGAAGTACATGTAATCTAAAATGACCAAACATATATGATAATGTAAGATTACGAAAACATAATATAATAAAGATGATCCATTGATCATAAAGTAGGCATTTAAGAGTGTGGAGTGTGCATTAACATTTAAGAGTGAGAGTACTATAAAATTATTAGGAGATAATCTAAATAGAGGAAAAGGATAATTCATATTTTATTAAATATCAAGACAATAATGAGATATTTTGGGTGATGGAATTGTTGTCAATGTCATAATACAAGTTAAAGATATACCCTTCTCATTGCATCCATCATGGTGATTCTAGTGGATCATATAAACTTAGGTGATTCTGGATCTTTCCAAGGGTTAAATTATCAATTTGGGTGGTGAAACTTGTATATCAAGTGTCTTTTTCTAATTTGTTTCCATAGTGTGTGTGAGTTAAGCAGTGGGTTTTCTCACTCTAATAAGTAAATTAGGTTTATTTTGTAAGAAATCAAAAAAAGAGAAATGAATTACTATTCACTGGTTCAAACCCATCTCACTTAAACAACTCTATACCTGGGTCCATCACATGATGGTCTTGAGCATATTTTATTCGCTCATAGAACTACTACACCTTCTTTATCATTCTCTTCACCAAATTTGGTATAAGATTAATTAACTCTCTAACCTCATTCCAACATAATTGAGATATGTAAGAACACTCATGCGATTCTTTAAATGGAGTTTTACCAATGGTTAATCAACAATTATTATCATATTAAAACTCAACCAAAGGAAAATGATTCACCCAAGAACCTATAAAATCAAGAATAAACATCTTCAATACATCCATTAGCATTCAGATCATTCTCTCTATCTAACCTTCTATCCGAGGATGAAAAGTACTGCTTAGAAAAAATAATAAAAAAAGAATGCTACAAAATCTTCTACAATTGGGAGATAAATTAAGATCTTGATCATAAATGACCATTATTGAAACCACATGAATCTTCACCACAATGGGAACCTATAAATGGAAGAACATACCACAATAATCAATATTGAAAATAAAGAAGTAAGATTCAACCAACTTTAAAGAAACCAACCCAAAATCATACCACAACTGCACAATAATGAAATACAAACCTGTGTGGAGGGACGACAAAGGTAGTCAACAATGGCGATGGGTGGTGAGGCACGCTGAGGGGCGATGAGAAGCGTTCAGCGGCGACATGGGTCAGGACCAGCAGCAGGGAGGCGAGCTAGGGCTTTGGGTGGTCAGCGACGATGGGAAGCAAGGCGCACTGATTGGCGGCGAGAACCGTCACCGACGACATGGGTGGGGAGCCGATCTAGGTTTCTAGGCTTGCGGGGGTCGAGGGGAGAAGGTGGGGTCGTGGGGGTCAGGGGGAGAAGGTGGGGTCATGGGGGTCGGGGTCGGGTGTTGGGGGGAAGTGTCGCCACTGTAAAAAAAACGGGGGGTTTAGTGGCGGTTTTGTAAACCACCTCTAAAGGTGATTTATGTTATAGTGTAAGATCATAATGAGAGATTGGACCACTAGATTGAAGAAATGAGAGAGTTAGGGATTGAGAGATAGAAATGAGACATGTGTCATGGGAATGGAAGACCACAAAATGAATCCACCATCGATTCATAAAAGTTTAAATGATATATAATGTAAGTTTTTATATAACCGACATGAAAATGTAGTTTTTCATGTTGGTTATATGATAATTGACGTGAAAATTTAGTTTTCCACATTGGTTATATGATATAACCCACATGAAAATGTAGAAAATATGTCTTTTTCACCTAGGTAATTATATATCTAACATGAAACATGGATTTTCCACACCAGTTCATGTAAAAATCAATGTGAAAAATCAATATTTAGATATTGACACGTTGGTTAAAGATAAAAAACATGAAACAATGTTACGTTATAAAGAGTTTTCGTGCTAGTTTCTAAACCAACCTTTCTTCTGGTTATGACCATTTTAAATCTGACTCACTTATTATCTCTATATAATGTTATGGAATGATTGTAAATTATGTATATATCTCCCTCACCTATATAACTAGCATATTATCCCATCCTTTAATGAAATAACACAATACTTATGATCATTTCTGAAATTCCTTCTTTAAGAAATCTCTTTTTATTATGATATGAGACAATATTATACAACCAATTTTCTTTCCATGGTAAACATTTATGTTTATTACATATGATTTATTTTCTTTTTGTGTCCCACATAATCATGATCATGTTAAAATGGTTTCACCCAATAAGCGTTCTGATTCATTGAGTAATGATTCTGTCTCTTGAGAATTTATTTATGGGATTAGGGAGTAAACCTCATCCACTATGGGACTCTATCCACCATGTGATGTTGTCTTAGCAGCTATCCTTGACTTATGCTCACATCTTGTTTTTTTCTTATTTCACATTTCTTATGTTTCCATGATCATGTGATACCAATTTACTTATCTTATTCTCCCATGTTATTACTCACAATCTTATGTTTAAAAGAATGTATATGCTATTTTGTAAGGGTGAAATGTATAACTTTTTAAAAAAAAATCTGTAATATGTTTTTCATTATTGAAAATGAAACTTTATTATTATTATTTTTACATTTAATTGTTCGTATTAAATGTTTTATGAAATGATTTGAGAAGAGAATTTGATTTCCCAAGTAAAAAAATGTCTATTCTGAGCCCAAATTTTAATTTTGAATAACACAAATCTTGTATGAGTATTCATGAACTAACAGGTTTCTATCATTCTTTTTTATATATCCCTTACTGATATTTTTTGATGCTCATACAATGTATTAAAATATTATTCACAAGGTTTTAAGGATGTGTAAGGACAAGAATGAGATCAAGATGAAAATTATGTGTATATGTCATGAAAATAAAACTTTTTATATCATAATATATTTTTTAAAGAAAAATTTATAATAAGTAGATGTTTTAACTTTGTGATTTAATATCTATTTATGTTAGGGTGATGGCCTAATTCTCTAAAAATCTAAACAAAAAAGAACCTCAAAAGTAATAAAATGAATTATTTTCTATAAAATCAATATTATGTAATGTTTAAGGATGGTAGCATAAAGGATTTCATTTTAGGGATAAAATTGAGTAATTTTTTTAAAGTATACATGTTTTTATAGTGATTTTATGGTATTTAAGATATTTTATGAAATTATTACCATATTCTAGAGAACATATTATCAAGATATAACCATGTTTGTTATGCCACATTATGAGATACTTTATATTTTATTGGGAAAAATATAGGATCAAATATTTTGGATTTTTGAGTTATAAATTCAGTCAGACATATTTTGGAGTAGTCTTAAGGTTAACAATTTATGGAATAGATTAATTAAATCATGGGGGGTTATTGTTAAGGTTTTAGAGATTAATGTATTATATTTATCTATATTGGAAAACTTGTGATAACCATTTTGGTTTTGTTAAATATTTAGTGAAATATGAAGTGACTTTTTATTCTTGCATGAATCTAATGATCCATTAAAAGTTTATTTTAGTACATTATGAATGAAAAATTCATCTCAAATATTAATTTCTTGGACTAAAAGATGATGTGGAAACTCATCAAAACACAACCATATGAGGAAATTGTTCTTATGAAATGGAATAAAATCAAGTAATTAAATTGTATCATGTTCTCTATCATGAAAATTAATTAATCCTTCAACCTTAGTAAATTGATCATGAAATAAAAAAATTATCATGTTACCTTCAAGTTTGATGAATTGTTGTCCTTTTCACCCCTAACTAATTTATGACTTTGAGGTCATTAAATTTATCATGGTCAAGTTCTCTATCACTCTCTATTAGTTTTTGGACATTAGTTCTATTCTCCCTGTATATATTTTAAATTCCCACCCATGTTATCCTTATCTTGGAAACTAGATATTTCTTCTTTCAGGTCACCATTATGTTTCCCGCTTAAACATTTCAAGAGATGTTTTATTATCCCTTTATAAGATGTGGGTTTTGAATGAAGGTATATCCTATGATGATTGAGATAAAATTTTGAGTGAAAAATTTATTTATGGGGGTATAATGTAACATCCTTATAATTTAAGATATATTTCACTTTTAATAATTTTACCTGTTCAATAATTTGTATAACACACAACACCAAGAATTTAGAAAATTGTGATAAACTATAAAAATATTATAACATTGTAATTAAATTGGTGGGTATGAATATGGGTAACTAAATTATAAAATATATTTATAATGGTCCTATTCAATTAAAAGGTATTTATGAATTATTAGTAAATACACACTCATTTTTTTTATAGAACTCATTTTATGCTTCAAAAATGTATTTTCTTAAAAAATGATTTTATTTTATTTTTGTGTGTGGAAATTATAATTATTTTTTTCACTTTTATTAATTGTATTTTATAAAATGAAAATATTTTTTAAAATCAGAATCTCATAATTAATTTGGGGTTAAATTTTTGTATTTTTCTAAAATGATTTATTTTTTAGTGACTAGTGAAAAATACTATTTTTTCAAAAACTCTCATTCATTTTAATTAAATAAAAATATTTAAAATTCCCATAGAATATGTTATTTTTTCATAATGTGATATATGATCTATTTTATTTATACTAATATAATTAATTCAATTTTAATAAGAAATATTCATGATTTAGATATAATTTATTTTTTTTGCTTAAAAAGGTATTTTTCTAAAAAGATGTCATTCATTGCAATTTACATATTTATATTAAAATTTATTTATGACACATATTGATATTTAATCATGAAAAGTGGATACCATATTTGTAATTAGGAGGTTCAAATTAGGTATATAGGTACCTTTAATTTTTGGCCATTACAAATAGTAGTCGTGGTAAATATTTATCACCTTAGTGAGGGTAAAATGGGCAAAACATGGTTCAAACCACGAGATAAGGTCTAAAAATAAACAAAGAACTTTAAATTATTTAATTTTATGGTATATATTCCATCATATCCTTCCCAAATTTTAATATATTGAATTTTGGTTCCATTTTTCCTTGATAATGATATTAATTTATTTTAATTAAAGAAAATTCTAAAATGTCAATCTCTTGACATTGGTATCTCTAAAATTTATCCAAAAGTATAAAAAGATGATAATTTTTATTATAAATTATTATATAAAATATGAATTATTTTTAATAATATAAATTTATGTTTAATTTTTAGTGATGAAATAATTTTCTTAAATGCATACACAACACCGACAAAGTGCTTATGCGAGCAGCGAAAAATCATATAAATGATTTTAAAAACTCTAGGATTAATTTTTTTGATGATTTTTTACCATGATTTTTTTGATAATTATTAAATAATAGTTATTTTTAAAAAATTGATATTAAAAATCCATATTTTTTGAAGTATTTAAAGTCAATGTTAATGAATGGTGTTGAAAACGACATTAATTATATTTTATGAAAATAATATATAAATTAATTATTTAAAAAATAAAAAAATATTTAACTAGAATTTTTTTGATAACATATATTCTAAAATTTCATCCCTTGTCCATTTATGATCCAATTTTTACCTTATAAGTAAAATTATAACCATAAAATATTGGAATAGTTGTCATTGTGGTTATGGTTAAAAATGTTCTACAAAGGTGTTAATAAAAAAGATAAAGTTTAAAATGATATATAAAACTATCTAAATTTAATTTTATGATTATATTAGGAACACATACTGATTATATTAGAATATATCTAATTTAGGAATCAGTTGGCTAGGATAATTAGTTTATTATATTTTAATATTTTGAAAAATTACAAGAGTTCCCCTCTCCTTATTTATAAATGGAAACCCCTTATATCTTTTCTTCACACCACTATGTTACATATAACTTTAAAAAATTATTCCCAATTATCTTATAAACTTCCTTATTCAATAATTATAGGGTATAGTCTTCTTATAAGACATTTCTAATGGTCCATAAGAAGGGATCTAAAAGAAGTCTACTGAAGAAGTGGAAATACTCTTTACTAGCACTTTCACATTTATTTCTTATTATAATTCCTCAAAATATTTTTATCCCATCCTAAAAATATAACTATAGTATAATAAATAAACTAATATGTTATTATGATTATGGTAAAACCATTATCCATCTCTTTTTCAACCTATGTAAAGCGATAACATTGCTCGTGTGTACGTACGACTTACCATCTGCACATAGCGGTATAATATGTCTTTTGTCACCATTTTATTTGGATGGTTATACATATTTAACTAATGATTATAAATGATACTTCTGAAAAAATAATTATTTTTTAATAATAATAGCATATCTACCTTTATACCTTTCAATCTATTGGAAAATGATAAGGTCACTCATGTTGTGCGTTGACTACCACCTCTATGAAGTGATGTAATACATTTTTCATTTATAATTTACATGGATGGTAATAGGGTAGATTTAATAAATATATATGATATATATGATATAATAATGACTATATAGAGGTAAATTAATATTTACATTTCTTTCATTCTATTTTTCAAAAATTGAAAGAAAAGTTCATGCATACATATAACATACCATCTCCATGAATAATGTAATTCAATTATCTATTTATAGATTTTTTAAAAGAAACTAAATATATATATAATGAATATATATTATATTTTTATCACAATTAAAATTTCTTATATGATGGATCTATAGTCAAAGTAAAAGGACCGAAACTACAAAAAAAATTATCATGAAAAATGTAGTTAACACTCAAAATAATGATAATAAAAAAATATTATTAATAAATATGCCATAATATTTTTAAAATGAATATTATATGATATTATATATATATATTTCATTTATGTATGTATAATAAATATAAATTTATTATAATATATTTTAAAAGAACTTATTAGGAAATTCAAACTTGAGGTAAGGGGTTTCTTAACTCAATCTCCTTTCATTGGGTAAAATCACTTCTACGGTGATTATTTAATTCCAAAATTACATGTTAAAACAACTATGTTCTATTTATTTTTTACTTAAATTCTTTTTTTAAATTTTTGAAACATAATATCTCCATTGATTAATTCTCAATTAAATGATATGATCTTTGAAATGGATTTTCTAAACTCAATTTCCATTAATTAGGTCATACTTCTACATCATTGACTATGTTATGCCATAATTATTTGTAAAATGACCTATGATTATATTATGATGTATTTTCAATTTTTTTTATTTACATTTTATACATATAATCACTTCATTGATTAATTCTCACTTCAGAAAAAAGGTCATTGTAAGGGATTTCATCCTAATTTTTACCCTATTGAGACATATTTGTTATCATGCACTTATTTATTTTTATGTTGTGTATATACTATCCCCTTAATGCATTTAACATGAATATATATTTATTCATTAAGATTAAATTTTCAATTCATGTTTACTATTTTAAGTTGTTACAATTTAAATGTTAATAGAGAGGTAAGAATTTATTTTACAATCACATTTAATAGGATTGATTATATTTTTCATTTAAGGAATATTATTATATATCCTTTATAAACTATATATATTTTCTTCTACTTTGGATATTTAACGAGTTTCCATGTTTTCATCCACCTTATTTTCTCTTTGGAACATGAATAAAAAATGAATGTTTAATAGAAAAGATAGTCTCATTTCTCTTTTGATCAAGTATATTCTTTCCCTTGTCCATATTTTTCCAAGATTTTTTTTAAAAAGTCCATTTTATTTATCAAAATAGTTTATTAAAGAGATTTTATGTTATAATTTATTTTTTAAAATGTTTTATTGGAATCATTATAATTTTGTTTGAAAGTTTTACTTTCAACTTTCTTTTCTAAAAGTTAAAAGAAATGTTTCTTTTTATTGTATACAATGTTAACACACTTTCCCACTACCATAACAATTTTATGATATTTAGCTTCACCTATAATTTTTAAATGTTTTAAAAAATTAATCCCTTTAAAGAAATATTATTTTAAAATTTTCCTTCCATTTTATTATATTTTCCAAAAGACATGAATTTATTAAAAAACCTATATTTCTGATGAATTGATTATCATATTTTATCTCTTATTAATTTTGTGTCTATCAACTTTCTCTTGAAATATTTAATTTATTTTGATAAAAATTAATTGTAAATTAAATTACTATTAAATATTCTTAATATTTGTATCATATATATGCTTATTGCCTAATCCACAAAGAGTTTTAATATGCAGTGTTTTACTATTTGACTGACTGGGGAAATATTAATATTTTGTATTATTTAATAAATAAAGATATTTTTTAATAAGGCATGATGATAATGAATTAAATTTAACATTAAATATATGATAAATTGATTGGAAATGCAGTGATGGATGAATCTTGGTAATAAATATCCTCTCAATGCATCAATGACTCTCATGAGGAAAATAAGTTGGCTAGCATTATTAAATGGGTTTTTTTATGTATACCTACTCATTAATTAAAATATATTAGAACATGACTTTGATGGTAAATATATCATGATGTTTGAGTTCAAGATTTCCAATATTAATAATTTAATTATTTTAGAATTCATTTATTATAATTCACAAGATTACTACATTGATATTATCCATTGATGATTTTTTGATGATGTTATTGATTAAATGGACTGTATTTTTAGTTATTTATCTTTATATATCGAGTATTCTTTATTTATCAATTATAGATAATAATATATTTAAACTTTATAGAATATTTCATCTCACCCTTATTTTTTTCCCATTTCATAGGATATAAAAAAGGAATCATTGAATGAGTTAAAGGATGAATAAAGATTACTACTACTATGTTTTGTTTTTTCTTGTTTTTTAATATAAAAATCAAAAATCATGTATGTATTAAGTTTATCAAGACTACAAAACTATTTAGTCATTTGGGGTGAAATATCTTTTATTTAGTACCAATGTAATAATAAGACACTAATAATGGGTTACTATAGTTGGGGTTTCTACAAGGACAATGGGATATAGATAACCTTCATGGTTCAAAAGTGATTCATTGACAAGGAAATATTTTTAGAGATATTTATGGTCAAGCTAATGATTACCTTTCAAGTTAGTATATAAATTTTATTCCTAGTAATTTAGTGATGTTCACTACAATATAATACTATATAGTGATTTATCAAGTTTATTAATGATATTTTGGAAGATGTTTCATTAGGTTTAGGTATATGTAACTCTTAGGTTTAACATGTGATTTAATATACAATATTATTTAGGAAGAATGATATTAAATTTATGGGAATGTGAGGTGAAATGTATGATATAATATTTGAGATTAATACATTATCTAACATTTAATTTACTTAGGTAAATTTGGATATAGGGTCAGTGATTTATAGAATTATTTATATTAAACCTTGGGTGTTATTGTGGAAATTTTGGAGATAAATGTGTTATTTATTTACATAATAGTTTATTAATTTTGGATATTATATTAAAATTTTCTAACCATTTTTTTAAAGATTAGATAAATGTAGAATAAATTTTCACCTTTTTTGGACCTCATTATATGTTGATTTTAGTTCTCTGGTCTTGAAAACCCCATCTTGAATACCCGTTGTTTTGAGTAAAACATGAGATTATAGTTGGAATTGATTAAAGTATGAAATTATAAAAACCAATTAAGTATATTTCCTAATTTTATTATTATATATGGTAAAGTAAATCCTCAAATATAAGAAAGTAGTATTGTAATAAAAATGTTATATTATTAAATTCAGTTCTGATGAATTGATGGTCTTCTTCACAACACATTAGTTTATGGTTTTGTGGTCATTGAATTTATCAAAATCATTCAATTTCTTGTGATCAATGTTCCCTATCACTATCCATCATTATTTAGATATTAATTATTTCATAAATTCTATATTCTCACATCCCATTAATGTTCTATTACTTGGAAACCAACTTATGCGTTATTCCTAATGACCTTTATAGTATAAATTTCCTATTTTAAAATGGATGTTTTATGAAACCTTTTTATGATGTGGGTTTTTAATAAGGTTATTTTCAAATTTTAAACCATTGATTATCGATCTCAAGGTTAAATTTAAATAAATAATTTTTTTAAAGTTGTGGATAATATATTACTATGATATTTTTTAAATAATATTATGTTCAGTAACTTACATGACATGGAATAAAGAGCTTACACAACTACAAAATACTATTATTCAACTATTATCATTACAACCTAGTCATTAAATTTATGGGTATGAATGTTAATAAAAAAATATGAAATATTTCTATAATGGTTCCACTAAAAACAAATTTATTGACTAATTCTTAGTAAATAAGAGTTTAATTTTTAGTAATGTCATTTGATGCTTCAAAAATATATTTTTCCTCAAATTTTGTTTTTATTTAATTTTTTTGATAAAATAATATAATTAATTTCACTAAATTATAGAAAATTTATTTTAAAAAATTAAATTCATTTTTTAAATCATCAACTTAAAAAAATAGAGTTAATTTTTGAGAATTTTCTGAAATGTTTTCTTTTTCAATGAATTGTGAAAAATACTGATTTTTATTGAAAATTGACTTTTTGTTTCAATAATTTAAAGTTTTATATTTCAAATTAAATTGTTTTCAAAGTGAAATTATTTTATTTATATTATCAATAATTCAATTATGTTAATTTTAATCAATATTATTCTTTATTTTGGTATAAAACAATTATACTTAAAAAGTTATTTTTTCTAGAAACATACTTTTCATCAAGATTTGCGGGTTTATTTTTAAATGAATTTTTAAAAATTATATGAATTTAATTTGATAAAATTAATTAAATAAGTTTAACCACCACAATTAATATTATTTAATAAGTTCAAATTAATTTTTCCTCATTATGAATAGTAAAAATAAAAAAATTTTGTTACCTCCGTTATGGTTAAACCATGTTTAATGCGAGGTTAAACTAAAGTGATAAAGGATAAAATTAATATAAAAAATAATTAAATAATATTACATAGACTAATTTTGATCCTTACAAACATATTATAGAAATTTAATTAATTATGGCACATGATTAGAAAAAAAATCTTAATAATATTTAAATTATTTCAAAAATACCAACTATGTACTCTCCTTTTGTTATAAAAATACACCCTCTCTCTTATCCTCTCTACACTTATAAAGACATTTATATCAGCCAATATCTAAAAAATACATTCCTAACATCCATCCCCATGTCCTACATGTCTTATTTTGGAAAAATACCATCTTTATTGGGATTTAGGTGTAAATCAATGGAGGTTATCCAAAAAAGAGGTATAACTTTTAACCGAATGTTTTAGTTTTATTTATTCTTTTAACTCCTTCATAACTCTTAAAACCATTATAATATAATAAAATAACTATCTTCCATATAAGTATATGTGACTAAGTTGATTTAATAACCTTATTCTATCTCTCTCTTTATCTAATGGGAAATGAAATCATCATTCATGTGTACGACGGACTACTGCATCGCGAACCGATGTAATTAATTTTATATCACCGCTTCTTATGTATGGTAAAAATAATTGATTTAAATGATATAATATGATTTATATTATATAAAATCAATTAATTTTTGGTAAAATAAATTTATTATTTCTCTCTTTACAGTAAAAATGAATAATAAAAACATAGCTCATGTGTGCATGAGGACTACCAACTCATGAAACAATGTATTTTATATTATATAACCGCCTCAAATGGATGGTTTTATAGATTGATTTAAATAATTATTATGATATGTAAGATATAAAAATAATTCTATAAATTTAAAATCAAACTTAAATTTTTTCACACACATTCATAAAAAAAAATAAAATTTTACTCATGCGTATGTGCAGACTACAGCCTCCATGATAAACCATATTTCAATTTACATTTCCACCACATATAAATGATTATTAAAATGTTATTAATGTATAAAAATGATGATTTATTTTGTTAATATGATTCATAATATATTGGAACCATGAATCTTTTGACCATTGTGAACCTACCAAATTCATTTTGGATATATGAACCTTATATCCTAAAAATTTATGTACTGAACTTTATTAATTAATTAATTAATTATGACATAGAGTAGAGTGAAATAAAATGAATAATAAACATGTAAAGGTTAATAAGAATTCAAATAATTAATATAATTTTATTAATCTAGAAGATATAGAATGTTCATATCATGTCGGGGAGTGGGGTAAGTGGTTTATTAACTAAATTTCCTTTGATTATGTTATGTTACTTCATTTTTGATTATATTATGCCTAGATTTTCTGTGAAATAACCTATTATTGATTTATATTATATTTTTATATGTATTTTATCTATTAAAACTTCTTAAAAATAATCATTACAATGATTAATTCTCAATACAATGATATGATCTTTCTATGGGTTATTTGTCTCAATGCTTCCTTCTTTAGTACATAATTTTATGTTATAAAACCAGCTTAATTTATGAGTTGTATAAGCTAACCCATGAAATTTTATTCCATGTATATCCTTATATGCATGGTATTTAAATTCTCATTTGATGTTATGTCCTCCATATGATTTATATTCAAAAGTTATCAAAATGGAAAGGATTTTTATGATATAATATCATCTTATTCATGGATTATATATGTTCCAAATTCCTTTAGGAGAGAACATTTGATCTAATATTCTTAAAACACATCTATTTTATTCTCCTATTATTGTGATTTTTTTTACTTTTTTTATTTCCATTTCCTTCTTTATTAGTTAAGTGAAAATCAAGAATGTTTTTAAAGTGATACATATCTTGTATCTTCATTTGGATATAAAATATTTTTTCTTAATATCCATGTCTTCTAAAAAGATTTAAATAATGTTTTTATTTACACATATATGATTTCTTATGTTTATTTCATGTGTCTGAATTTATTTTCAATGGTTTTAAAAAGTAATATTGTTAACATTGTCAATATGAAACATTTTGACTTTGTTTATCAAAGCATGAAAGGAATGTTTTATATTAACATATACGTCTTACCTGCCTTTTCCCACTTTCAGGGATATTTTTTCATTGACCCTTCCTTTGAAATTTTAAATGGTAATATTAAATGATTATGTTTCTTCTGATATTATAGAAAATTTTAGTTTCTAAAAGTGATTGTTAAAGTGTAAAGGGTATTTTCTAAAGATTTTTTATAATTTTCTTTTAATGGTATTTCTGTTCATCAACAACAACAACACCTGATGTTAATTATGCTTCAATGGGTATATGTTATAATGATACCATATTTATTCTTTCTCTATATGAATTAATTTTTTTTAAATATACATTCATTGAACCCATTTCTTTTCAATGGGTAAATCTGTTATGTATAAGTGAGATTGAAAGATGGACTATTTTTTTTGAATAGTAATTTTTAAAAATTTAAACAAATTATATTTGTTAGAGTAATAAATTATAAAATGTAGAAAAAAATACATCAGTATAAAATAAAACAAAGAGAAACAAATACTTTTTTAGTAATTTAGATCACCAAGATCATAATCTAATTTTAAACCTTCTCCACTCAACAAGAAGATTGTTATTAACTAAGAAACTAAATAATTTTATGGTGTGATAACCCAGTTATAGACATCCATTTTCTCACCAGGTGGTATAACCCAACTAACTTTTATCAGAGTCACAACCCATGTCCAACGTGAAATTTTTGTAGGATCCACAACATGACCTTCCTTTTGAATATGATGAATAACCTATAAAGCCATATTTTTTATAGGAAAAGAAAAAAATGAGGTGAAAGAAAAAATATAATATTAGGAGAATAGAATAATGAAAATCAAAAATAAATTGAGAATAAAAGTAGAGTAAATGATGATGAATGATGATGAAACTCTTGAACTTCGATCACATCAGTAGAAGATGATCAAATGATTAAGAAATCTATCAGCATATCAATGAAATAGTAGTTGCAATAGTGATTTGCTACTTCATTCTTTTCATATAAATGTTTTATTTGTCAATATTTTTTTAGTAAACTATGTTGATTTTGTTTAATCACATTCCCCCTTGATCTCATTCCAAAAACTAATCCCACTTAATTAACTCCAAGATCTTATTGAGTATGAAGGAGTATCAAAATAACTAATAACAATATTCTATGTTAGAAAATAAAAAAATGAATTTATAACTATCACATGTTATTTGAAATATCATTCTCATTATCTGAGAGTTATTATGCTCTTTTATTCATACCGTAAATTTTTAAATTTATATGAGATTTACATATCTTTATGAAATTGGGTACGCGGTTCTCAATCACATGCATAAAAATCATGTACATGATTTTCAATCAGCTAAGTCAAAATCATCTATATGATTCCCAATTGGTTATGATGAAATCAACAATGTGATTCTCAATTAGAGACACTGAAATCATCTACTTGAATCAAAATCACCTACATAAAAATCAACTATTTGGTAATCGACTATGTCACATAATTGGCTACATCTCAAAATTGGCTATGTTGCACACAATGAATTAGAGATAAGTCATTGTAATGGATACATGGATGGGATGTTTATGAGGTTTTGCACTAAAATTACTATTTCATAGATTTTTTATGTGTCTAAAATCATCTATGTGGGTCTAGAAAATTCTATACTTCACTAAAATGAATTTTGAACAGATTATAGGACTTAAAAAACTTAAAGTTCGCACCACTAATCCAAGATATTATAGACTAGAATATTATATCAGATGACATAAATAAAAATAATATTTTTTAAAATATAAAGACATTAAATGTGAGAAACTATAATTTAACAAAACTAAAATTGAAACAATTAATTCCTATGAATTTTAATTTTATAAAAATTCTAAGATAATAAAATTCAAACACCCCAACACTAACATTCCCAAATTATTGTAAATTATAAAACTAAAAAATTAATTCACTAATTTCTCATAATTTTTAAAATTTATCAAAAATAAAAGAAAATAATAATAAATTATTCTACAATTTTATTACCTTATACACTGAATACTAAAAAATGAAAAATAATTTTATATAATATCATTTTGAGTGATAATAAAACTAACCTGATTAAACTATAATTTTCTCAACAATAATATAGAAAAATATAAAATTATTGAACAAAATAAATGAAATTATAAATTAATGGATATCTCCCCCAAAATTCATAATTTTATAAAACATATATAAGAGCATTAAAACACATAATTAGAATGCTTATATGATAATGAAGCTTAAATTTTAAAAAGTTATTAGAATTTTCATATCTGTTTGCACTTCAAAGCAATTTGAAGCATTTAAAAATTAAATAGTTTAAGATAAAACTCCATAAACTATAGTTAAAACATCAATTTCTAAAACCTTATAAAATATTATTTTTTGGTAACTATATCTACAAGTTTATATTATAATGGAAAAAATTAGAGAATGATACCCCTTTATTAACATGTTCTCTTAATAAATAAAATCTATTATAATTATGTTTCATACTATAATTCTATAATGAATTCATAGATATTGAAATATCATATGTATTAGTACAGAATATAGATTTTTTTTTCAAAATTAACATTAAAATAAAATATATTTTTTATATATTCAAAGTCATTGAGAACAAAAAAATTATATTAACAATATAATCATCCTTAGATTTAGACAATGAAATTAAAATTTTCATTTTGGAACTCAATAATGTTAAACATTTATCAAGTAAGTGACACATACTTGGTGTGATTTTCCTTTGTAAGTGAAACATAATTGAAATAGTTTTCCTAATTGATGCTACAGCTATAACTCAAGATCCATAGAACACTGTGAACTTTGATAAGGTCCCTCTGACTGAGTTAGAAGCCTACTCTATGAAGGATAGTTATAATTTTTCCAGTTTGGGTTAGTCAAATTATCAAGAACTAAGGGATGTTGCTAGCAGCTCTAAGCATGATCCCTATCCCATAGTTAATAATTACACTGGTCTTAGAAAATCTATTATAATAGGATCTTAAAATAGCATGACTAAGGATAATGTAAACACTATAATTAAACATTTATATCTACAAGATTATTATAATGATACATTGAATGGACACATAGTTTCTTTAGAGTACACAAGCCTCATGGTATCCCCAAGACTCCCACTCCTTCAAATAAGTGCTCAGATGATTAAATTTCATCACCCTTAAAGGAGGATGATAATGTTAGGTCTCCAGATCATGTGAGTAAAGGAAATTTTGTATATATGATACTAATGTGAAAAAATTGGTCCTACAAGGAAGACACCCAAGAAAAGGTATTTATAAAGAAATAAAATGGGGCTCCCATTATAAGGCCCCATCCTTAAACATTACATAATCTTGAGTTAAGACAAGAATTCACATTGATGATCTTTTTAGGTTTAGAGTTTTAGAGAATTAGGCCATAACTATTATATTACATCTAAAAAATTTCAAAATAGAAACTTCTACTATGTTTCCATATTTTTAATAAAATAAAATTTTTTAATAAAAGAAACATGTCTAGTTCTATGTTTTAGGCAACATTACTTTTCCTTGATCCCATCCTTGACCCTATTCATCTTTAAGTCCTGTGAAAAACATTTAAAAACTTGGGATGAGCACAACAAGCCTAGTAAGGGTTATAAAATAATAAAAGGAAACATTAACCCATAAATAAATACAAATAAATGAAACCATACTTTTCAATCATAACATACCTCATGAAATCACAAGATTTATGAATAACACACAAAAATCATAAATCATAAAGGTAACTTATGGAATACAGAACATACTTACGTTGTAGCTTTCACAGCTATGTAGGGAGTTACATTTTGAATACCCATTATAGTATATTCCCTAAATCTATTAGGAGAAACATTAATGTTTACCTTCATCATGTTACCCAATGCATTGGAGAGTTATCTCGGGCTCACCCGCCCTAGGTTTATCACGAAACCACCCATATACGTAAACAATACCAAATAACCATAACATATTCATAACACATAAAATAAGAATAAAGAAAATATAACATTTCCACATTACAATCACAATATATCATTTCAAGATATTGACATAATCAATGCTTTATCAAACCATTTTCAAAACTATTTAAAACATTTAATAAAGAGATTATTGAATCAAAGTGTTCCATACCACTTTAGAAATTTTAAAGGAATTATAATTTTAAAACATTAATGTCCATAAAAATAAATCCTTAAAAACATTTTGAAAATATGTTCATTAATAAGAATGTTTTGTAATATTAAATCTTTAAAACATTTAAAATAAGGTTTTAGTTAAAGAGTCTCTTACCACTTAAGAAAATACTTGAATAAAAATAGTTAAAGAATAACATTAAACAAAACTTATAATATTAAGAGAATATGGAGATTCCTGATATAATATGTAAAAGGCAATATATACACCCTATATTATAATAAATTTTCACAAGATCAAGATATTCCTCAAATGAAAGGAGATCGAGACATAGTCCCTTACGAAAATTCGGCAGCCTAACGACGTCACTTTAAAATTCAAAAAAATGAGTTGATGAGACAGAAAAGTATATCTCATCACTTGGACATAAAATTTATTGTAATAAGGATATATAAGAACATATCCAAACATAAGATAATGTAAATTAAAATATATAAAAGAATTCTTTGACTAAAAGAGTACAGTGAAAGGTTCCCTTACTGATTTGGTAACTTATGAAACATACACTCCATGAAAGAAGGATCATACAATGAAGATGTAAATACCCATAAATTAAATTATATTACACAATGAATACAATCATAGGAATTACATACAACACAAAAAATGAAATAATAGAAAACATAGCATGAATCTCACGGGAATAAAAAGTGAGATGAAAACCCCTTACAAAGATCGTATCTTTAAATTAAGGATAAATTGAGGACATAATTATGTGTAAAAAATACAAATACACAAAATATAAGTGGATATTAATTTTAAAACAATAATAGTTCATTCACACATATTTATAGCATGATATAATCAATAAGTAGAAGTTCAACCCAAAGAATTGAAATTGGTTGAAGAAGTTCCCTCACCTCATGTCTGACTTGACCCGTTTGTTATTTAATCTCATGAATAATAAAATAATGTTAATTTATACTTTCTTAAGAACCCTTTTCAAGTTTACTATTACTTTTATATCAATTATTATCATGTTTCAAACATTATGTAATCATTTATGTTAATAACAGTCATTTTTTCGATATTTGGTACTTGAGTCAAAAATGAACTTTTTATAATTACAATTTTTCCATGTGGTCAGAATTTCATTATCTATAGAATGATATTCATGATTTAGATATCATATATATCATATATATCTAGTATATATATTTATTTTATAATAGTACACAACATTTAGAGATAATAAATGAAATGCACTGTTCATGGAGACGATAAGCCGTACGTACGCATGAACGTTACTTTCATTTCTATTTCGTATTTAATGGAATGAAAAAATAATGATACATTGTTATATTAAAATTATAGAATAATATAATATATAATTTCAGTAAATACATCCTTTATATATTCCATGTATGGCATGAACGAGTCATATCACTTTGAGGGGGTGGTAGTCCACACTTCCTCAAATGAAATTATCACGTTTACCCATTATGGAAACCATAATCGTATGATATAAATGAAAAATAAAGAAGTATAGAGATAATATAAATATAATATATATCACATATAAATACATTTCCATCATAATGGCCACCATAAGAGGTGGTATGAGAAGATTGAACAATCATCATTTCGTGAGGCAGTAGTTTTCCGTCCATAGAAACAGTTTGTTCTTTACCCATTAGATGAAGGTGTGCATAAGTATAGTTCGAATACATCTAATAAAAAAAATACTATTATATTTAGGATACTGGTTTTATTATAAAATAAAGTAATAAAAAGAGTTTAGGTGGTTGGAGAAGTAAAATAAAAGAAAAGAACTTAAGAGAAGACATTACCTTTAAATTGGGTGACTCCCTTTGGTTTGAACCAAAAGGATTTCTTTAAGTTACTTCTACCTAAGATAAGGCTTATAGGTGGAATATAGGTATGTAGGGAGATTAATTGGGTAGATTTTGGATGATCTGAGGGGATTTATAGGTGTGAGTAATGGGTTAGAGGTGATGACTTTTTATAAGGGGAAGGAGGGGCTCTTTAGGAAAGTTAAAAAAATTATTTTATTATAAACTGATTTTCGGTTTCAAAAGGTCCAAAACTCATTAAATTTAAAATATAAGTTGAATATTGTTATAAATAAAATCATAAAATAATAATTGGATAGGTTTTAGATAGTTTTTTAAATTTTATAATCTCATTTATTTAAATCATTCATTAATAAGGTAATCACTGCATCATCATTGTGTCATAAATAATTTTATTTATTTGATGTCGAAAAATTTAAATAAAATATCATGATGTATGAAATATTTTTAGATTCCTAATAAATATTTATAGTTTAAGAGATAAATTAAATAACCCCATGTAAAAATTGATTTACTTAAAGACATATGTTTAAGTCATTTTTGTCTTTACTTTAAATTGATTAATATAAAGTGTCATTATCACTCTTAAATGGCTCTATGGGGTCCCAAAATCGACCCAAGAATGAAAATGGTCGAAAATTTATTAACCAATAGGATTAGGACACATGTTAGGGTAATTTAATATTATTATAATGTTATTTTTTACCCTTATTTACCAAATTTACCCTTTTACCATGGTAAATAAAATATTTTCTAAAGTAAATATTCATAATGTATAAAAATAAAATTTACCTATTTAAAAAATTTGGACCTCCTTATTCCAAATATGGAATAAATTTTTAAAAATTCAAAACACAAAAGTGGTAGAAATTAATTTAAAATTAATTCCCGTTGTCAAAACAAAAAGTGTGTTTTTAAGAAATAATAACTATCAAAAGATTGCCACTTGTTTATGTCCAATTTCAAATTGAAATTACTTCCAATGACCAAAATTGGATTAAATGGTAAAAATATAATCTAATTAAACTTTAAAACCAATTAAAAATATAATCTAACCACATAAATAATATAGATGAAAAGACGGTTTTGAATTAAAATGTGGTATTTTTCACTATTCATTACAAAATTAATTTTATCAGAAAAATACCAAAAATTTACCCAAAGTAAATTTTGATGTCCCAATTCTAAAGAAGAATTTTATTTTGTCAAATAAAACATATAAAAGTGACAAAAACTATATTTAAAGAAGGTTCTCCATCAAAAGGCTGTAAAACGACCTTTTAAAGAATATAAGAGTATTTATGCTTGAAATCAAATTCTTTCTTATTTTAAGCCTCTAAAATTTATTGGATAAATGTAAAAAAATTTAACAAACATGTATAATCATATTTTAGTTAGTTTTGTTCATTCCTTCCATTACAACGTTTAGGTGTTAACTACCATTTAAAATAATAATATTATAATAATATTTTTTAGTATAACTCAAAGTTTTGTACAACGTAAGTTTTCAAAGAAACCCGTTGTTGTGTATCAGGTACTCCATCAAACATAGCATCCCCTTTAAATTAAAATTAATATTTAATTCAAAAATATTAATAAATATGAAAATGTCATATTCTTTATTTACTTGAGATGTTACATCCTTCCCCCCTTTTGGGAATTGCGTCCTCAAAATTTTAAAATAGGGCTCAGAAACTTCATTGAAAGTCCCACGTTAAAAAAATACTCAATAAAACTATCACTTTAAAATAAATAAATACAAGTAAAAAGGTCACCTGATACAACCCATACTAGGATTCCATGTAAGAAAACATGGACATGGAAGAGAAACTAACCATCAAGTTCTGATGGAGAGTGATAGAAAACATGATCAGGAGAAATTTAACCACCAAATAATCACAAACTTGTGATGGGTTAAACAGTCATTGATTCTCCAGTAGGAAAATTTAATGGACAACGTTTTTGTTTTAAGTTACTTTTCATAATTTTGAAGAATTTATTTATGAGATTAACTAAAAATATAAAGAAACATACTTACTTGTCATGTAGACTTTCATCTTTTACTAAATTCCTACCACAAACTCATCTATTCTCCAAACTATGCACATTCCAGATGACTTGGTCACACATGAAGTGCTAGAATCAACTACTAGAGTATCAAATAATCTAAAAAAGAGGAACTATATATTTTCCTTGTCTTTAGAAATCAACCAAAACCAAAATGGTTAGTACGAGATCAGATAATCCCCAAAACGGATAATCCTTTATAAAAAGAAATACTTCTCTTAATCTCAAAAATTCAACAAACAATACCCAAAGTTCAACAAAGACCATTAAATACACAATTGTCCTTAAAATTATTCAATATAATCCAAACTAAGATTAAAACTCAAAAATAAGAAGAATTTGATCACATAGTCTTACACGATAATTCTTAACATTTATCTCTAAATAACATCGACTACTCTTAAAGTCTCATACTGAAGTGTAATTAACCTAATCACATACTCTCTATGATAGGGTAATCATTTCCATAAATAAACCAAATATCCATATCTCCACAATAAAAACATTAATTCTTCCAAAATAAAATTTTAACCATTACTCCACAAATGAGATCCCATAGTATTCTATTTCCCTTAATCATATAATGTTTTCCAAAAGAGATAACGTCTTCCAAAATAACCTTTATCACTTAATCACCCAATCATTTTCCTATATTAAGGATATTCATTTGATAAAACATAAATTCCCAAAATCAACTTATTATTGATCCATAAAATCATTTAACTAAAAAGAATAAGTCATACTAACTAGGGACTTCACGTAGGCCAGTAGTAGGCGATGCGCCCTTGTCATCCTTTGGTTGTGGGTTCGATTCCTACAGTCTTGCCGGACGCATGGGTTGTCACTCATCTTATGGGTTGTCCTTTTTATAAAACTCAAACATAACCCTAACATGTTTTAACCTAAAAGGTTTTCTTATACCTTTCATTTTCATCCCAATACATCAATACCTCAACATATTATATATTGTCATTTTTTTACCTCTATATGATAAAATAAAACTATTCCCAATAGAAAGAACATCATAATTTGATCATGGTGTCCATATGGTTTCATCATCATCTTGTTCACATAGGTATAAGGTCCATGCATTGCAACAATGATTTAGATATCCTTCAAAATAATTTTCTTCCTTCATCCAAATACACCTTGTGCAACTTGGGTTATATGGGTGTTCACAGAAAAATAGTTTCGGAAAATAATCATGTATGACATATAATTTCAAAACATCTGATAAAACATGATTTTTATAAAACATTCAGACTGAGTTTGAGTTGAAATTTTCAATCAATGGTCCTTTTAAAATACCATAAGTATGTGCTGAGAGACTATATTGTAAAAGAAAATATAAATAGGTTGTGTAAGGGTCTACTTCTACATTACCTTTTTCAAAATCATAATATGCTTCAAAATCTTGTGATACGGTAAAATATTTGAAAATTCCTTGATAATATTTATCTTTCTTGAAAATATGAGAATATTGTTAAAATAGGATTTGATTAAATACAACCCATGATCCATGATGATATCGAGGTATAGTGGAGGTGTTTTATATCTAAAACAATTTCTTGCAAGTGATTTGTATGTTAGAAAAAGTTTCACAATCATCCGAACATGACTTTTCAATAATTATTGAAAGCATGTCATCAGGAATAGATAGTAATGTTGTTTGAGATCCTCCTCCTTCCATTTTTAACCGAATTTACTTGATCTGAAAAAGTTATAAAACAAGGATTTAACTGAAATAATATACATAGGGACTAACCATGTTTTTAACAAAAACTCTTAATCCCTAAATTTGTCTAAACTGACCTCTGATACGAACTATAAGGCCCTAGCCTTAAAAATTACATAATCTTGAGTTAATACAAGAATTCACATTGAGTAACTTTTCAGGTTTAGAGTTTTAGAGAATTAGTCCATAACCATTACATTACATCTCAAAAATTTCAAAGTATAAACTTCTACTATGTTTCCATTTTTTTCAAAAAATAAAAAATCTTAATAAAAGAAACATGTCTAGTTCCATGTTTTAGACAACATGACTTTTCCTTGACCCCATCCTTGACCCTATTCATCTTTAAGTCCTGTGAAAAACTTTTTAAAACTTGGGATGAGCATAAAAATATTAGTAAGGGTTATAAAATAAGGAAAGGAAACATTAACCCATCAATAAATACAAATCAATGAAACCATACTTTTCAATCATAACATACCTCATGAAATCAGAAGATTTATGAATAACACACATAAATCATAAATCATAAAGGTAAATTATGGCATACATAACATACTTACATTGTATATTTCACATCTAGGTAGGGAGTTACATTTGGAATACCCATCATAGTATATTCCCTAAATCTCTTAGGAGAAACATTAATGTTTACCTCCATCATGTTACCCAATACATTGGAGAGCTATCTCGGGCTCACCCACCCTAGGTTTATCACGGAATCACCCATATACGTAAACAATGAACAATAACCATAACATATTCATAACACATAAAAAAATCATAAAATAAATATAACATTTCCATATTACAATCACAATATATCATTTCAAGATATTGACATAATCAATGCTTTATCAAACCATTTTCAAAACCATTTAAAACATTTAATAAAGAGATTTTTGAATTAAAGTGTACCATACCACTTTAAAACTTTTAAAGAAATTAACATTTTAAAACATTAATGTCCATATAAATAAATCTTTAAAACCATTTTGAAAACATAGACATTAATAATAATGATTTATAAGACTAAATCTTTAAAACATTTAAAACAAGGTTTTAGTTAAAGAGTCTCTTACCACTTGAGAAAATACTTAAATAAAAATAGTTAAAGAATAAAATTAAACAAAACTTATAATATCATTAGAATATGGATATTAATGATATAATATGTCAAAGGTAAGTATATAAAACCTATAGTATAATAAATGTGCACAATATCAAGATATTCTTTAAATGAAAGGAGATCGATACATAGTCCCTTACGAAAATTCGGCAGCCTAACGACGTCACTTTAAAATTCAAAAAAATGAGTTGATGAGATAGAAAAGGATAAATTATCACTTGTACATAAAATTTATACAAATAATAATATATAAGAACATATCCCAACATAAGATGATGGAAATTAAAAGACATAAAATAAGTCTTTGACTAAAACAGCACGGTTAAAGGTTCCCTTACCGATTTGGTAACTTATGAAACATACACCCCATGAAAGAAGGATCATACAATGAAGATGTAAATACCCATAGATTAAAGTATATTACAAAATTAATACAATAACGGGTAGTACATACACCACAGAAAATGAAATAGTGGAAAATATAGCATGAATCTCATGGGAATAAAAAGTGAGATGAAAACCCCTTACAAAGATCGTATCATTAAATTAAGGATAAATAAATGACATAATTATGTGTGAAAAATATAAATACACCCAATATAAGTGGATATAAAGTTTAAAACAATAAGATTTCATTCACACATATTTATATCATGACATAATCAAGAAGTAGAAGTTCAACCCAAAGAATGGAAATTGGCTGAAGAAGTTCCCTTACCTCATGTCCGACTTGACCCGTTCGTTCTTTAATCTCATGAATAATAAACTAAAGTTTATTTATAATTGATTAATAAAATTTATCAAGTTTATTATTCCTTTTATATCACTTATTACCATGTTATAAACATTATGTAATCATTTAAGTTCATAAAGGTCGTTTTGTCGATATTTGGTACTTGAGTCCAACATGAACTTCTTATAATTACAAGTTTTCCATGTGGTCAAAATTTCATTATCTCCAGAATTATATTAATGATTTATATATCATATATATCATATATATCCAATATATATATGTATTTTATAATAGTACATGACATTTGTAGATAAGAAATGAAATGCACTGTTCATGGAGACGGTAAGTCGTACGTACGCATGAACACCACTTTCATTTCTATTTCGTATTTAATGGAATTAAAAATTAATAATATACAGGTATATTATAATTCCATTATAATATCATATATAATTTTAGTAAATCCGTCCTTTATACGTTCCACGTATGGCATGAACGAGTCATATCACTTTGAGGGGGCAGTAGTCCGCACTTCCTCAAATGAAATTATTGCATTTACCCATTATGGAAACCATAATGGTATTATATAAATAAAAAATAAAGAAGTATAGTGATAATATAAATATAATATATATCACATATAAATACAGTTCCATCATAATGGACACCATAGTAGGTGGTAGGAGAAGATTGAACAATCATCATTTTGCGAGGCAGTAGTTTGTCGTCCACAGAAACGGTATGTTCTTTACCCATTAGATGAAGATGTGTGTAAGTATAGATAGAATAATTCTCATAAAAAAATACTAGTATATTTAGGATACTGTTTTTTTTATAAAATAAAGGAATAAAAATAGTTTAGGAGGTTGGATAAGTAAAATAATAGAAAAGAACTTAAGAGAAGACGTTACATTTAAATCAGGTAACTCCCTTTGGTTTGAAGAAAAATGATTTATTTAAGTGCCTTATGACTAAGGTAAGGATTATAGGTGTAAGAGAGGGATGTAGGGAACTTAATTTGGTAGAGTTTTTATGATCCAAGGGGCTTGAGAGGTGTTATTAATGGGTTAGATGTGATGGATTTTTATAAGGGGAAGAGGGGCTCTTTAGGAAAGTTTGAAAATATTATTTTATTATAAACTGATTTTCGGTTTCAAAAGGTCCAAAACTCATTAAATTAAAATATAAGATGACTATTTTTATAAATAAAATCATAAAATAAGAATTTTATTGGTTTTGGATAGTTTTTTACATTTTATAATCTCATTTATTTAAATCATTCATTAACAAGGTAATCACTACATCATCATTGTGTCATAAATAATTTTATTTATTTGTTGTCTAAAAATTAAAAATAAAATACCATGATGTATGAAATATTTTTATATTTCTTATTAATATTTATAGTCTAATAGATAACTTATATAACCCCATGTAAAAATTGATTTACTAAAAGATATATGTTTAAGTCATTTTTGTCTTTACTATAAATTAATTAATATAAAATGTTATTACCACTCTTAAGTGGCTCCATGGGGTCCCAAAATCAACCCAAGGATTCCTATGGTCAGAAATGTATCAACCAATAAGATTAGGATACATGTTAGGGTAATTTAATATTATTATAATATTATTTTTTTACCCTTATTTATGAGATTTACCATTTTACCCTCGAAAATAAAATATTTTCTGAAGTAAATATTCATAATATCTAAAAATAAAAGTTACTTATTTACTCAATTTGGTCCTCCTAATTCTAAATATGGAATCCATTTTTAAAAATTCATAACACAAAAGTGGCAGAAATTAATTTAAAATTAATTCTCATTGTCAAAACAAAAAGCGTGTTTTTAAGAAGTAATAACTATCAAAAGATTGACACTTGTTTATGTCAAATTTCAAAGTGAAATTACTTCCAATGATCAAAATTGGATTAAATGGTAAAAATATAATCTAATTAAACTTAAAAAATAATTAAAAATATAATCTAACCATATAAATAAAGTAGATGAAAATGCAGTTTTGAATTAAAATGTGGTATTTTTCACTATTCATTACAAAATTAACTTTATCAGAAAAATACCAAAAATTTACCCAAATAAATTTTTATGTATTTATTATAAAGAATAATTTTATTTTTTCAAATATAACATATAAAGGTGACAAAAAATATATTTAAAAAGGGTTCTCCATCAAAAGGCTGTAAAACGACCTTTTAAAGAATATTAGAGTATTTATGCTTAAAATCAGATTCTTTCTTATTTTAAGCCTCTAAAATTTATTGGATAAATTTAAAAACATTTAACAAACATGTATAATCATATTTTAGTTATTTATGTTCATTCCTGCCATTACAATGGCTAGGCGTTAACTACCATTTAAAATAATAATATTATATTAATATTTTTTAGTATAACTCAACGTTTTGTGCAACGTAAGTTTTCAAAGAAACCTGTTATTGTGTATCGGGTATGCCATCGAACATAGCATCCCCTTTAAAGTAAAATTAATATTTAATTCAAAAATATTAGTAAATATTAAAATTAAATATTCTTTATTTATCTGGGATGTTACACCCATCCCAAACACAAGTTTAAATTATTTTTTTGGAATTGTAAAGGAGCATAAAACTTTGATTCAACTATCTCATTATAATAATTTATTCATAATTATTGCCCACAATTCATGGTATTTATAATCCTAAAAAATTATATTCTAGTAGCCTTTTTGGTCTTGAAAATAGATTTTATTGTTTCATTGGTGGAAAATCATCTTTTCACTAGTGTAAATTCTATAGGTTTTCCCATTCCTATCTTGATAATGTCTCTACCCTATACATTCAGGAACAAATGATTACTTTTGAGGTTGAACTCCCTAATTTTTATATATAATTTATGATAAAATGGGTATCAATATAGAAGAATATTTTTGAATAATCTTGACAACATTATCATCAAATTATAGGATCCTTAGATTATTATAGGAGACATTAATGACATCAGTTGATCTAATGAAAAGATTGGTGCACTACATTCAAATATCTCTAGGATATATTTTAAATCATGCATAGAAGGAAATATTATATTTGAAATAAATTTATTTGGGGATAAATAAACCTCGTACAGAATAAAAAAAACATAACTATTTTTAGAAAGCAGGGATATTCCTTCTCCAATGAGCAATCCCTTGACAAGTGGGACACTATTATAAGTGTCATGGGCCCAAAAATCATCTTTATCCATCATCCCATTTTGGTCACCCCTATTTCTTGAAAAATCGAGCCTCATCCTCCTTTTTAGTTTAACAATTCTATGGCACCCCACTAAGGATTTAGTAATCTTGTTTGTCACATCTAGAATAATACTCATTGTGTAAATTATATTTTTTTCATGTGTCATGAAGTTGAATCTTTTGAAAAATAAACTCAATATTTGGTGTAAGGATAAATCCAATTGGATTAAAAATGGAATTGTCTACCCTAAGGATATCCTCAAATAGATTTTGTATGAAACCACAAAATCTAATTTTTTGGACCACCACAAAGAGATCGATCTCACTAATATTCTGAATTCTATTCTCTCTATGAAGGAAAAATATCAAAAGCAAACCTTCAAGCTATAGTGGCTCAAGTATGAGGATATGAATACTAAAATTTTCAACTTTATTAAAATAGATAGAAAATAAATGATTATGAATACATAATTTATAATGAGGAATTCCTTATCATATTTTCTCTTATTACACAAACCTTTTCAAGGGGCCTAATATTCATAAAAATATAGAAGATGAACTTATTATTTTTCTTTTCATAAATTAAAAAAAGTTGTATTACCATAATACCCATGGTTTTAAAATCACAAAAGAAGTTTTTATCCTTAATATCGATATTTCTCTTGGCTTTGATGGTTTTACTAACTCTTTTTTATATAATTTTTGGGATTTTATTAAGCTAGATGTGTAAAGAGTGGTTACAACATTATTTTCAAGGGAACTCATCCACATGAAATGAATTCCTAACCAATCACCCCAATTAAAAAATATTAAAATGGAATTGTGATTCATATCTTAAGAATAATATTAATTATTAAAATATTTGATAATAATATTTTCAACAATTTTTAAAAAAAATTACTCCTGGAAAAAGTTTTGTTTTGTTAAAGTTAAAATCAATCAATAATTCATTAGAATAGATTATGAATGTGAAAATATTATTATAAAGTTTAATATAGGTAGTATAATTTCTATCAATCTTTACACCCGGAATGATTTTGACACTATTGATTGGAAATTTATATATAAGGTGTTTCATAGATTTGAATTCAATGATTTTTTTCTCAATTGGTTTAAATATCTCTCTAGTCTATCTTACACTTTGGTTCTCATTAATGAATCCACAAATGTATACTTAAAATCCTCAAAGGGGGTTAGATAATGAGATCCTCTCTCTTCCATCCTTATATTCATTTTGAAAGATTACATAAGATAGCTCTTCACCCATATAATTTATCAAGGTAATATTAAACACATATATTCTTTCAATAATCTTTCTACCACTATCCATCTCCTTTATAATGATAAAATAATTATATTTCTTCAAGTAGAGAAAAGAAATATTAAAAAGCTCAAAAAATATCTCTCCCACTTTGTATATTTTTTGGGATAGTCCATTAACTTGAATAAGTCTTTTATTTACTTTGGGAAGTGTATCCCAACTGCCAAAGAAATTCATATCATGATGTATTTGGGAATAAAATATGGATATATTCCCATTACCTATCTTTTTATTCCCATATTTTAGGCGATGCATAGAGTCGTTTACATCTCTTGTATTACTCATCAAATTGATATCCAACTCTCTTCATGGAAAGGGAAGTCTCTCTCAATGGATCACATGATCTACCTTGTAAAATATACCATTATTTAATTTTTTTTTTACTCCATTATTATCTATAAATAGACCATGAATATTTTCAAAATGAAGAATGCCTATGTTATGATTTTTTTGGATTGATAGAATTCTTGAGGGGAAATTAGTCACCATACCATGGATCAAATGTTGTAAGACTATTACTAATGAAGGTCAAGGAATCAAAAAAATTAAGTTTTTTAATGATGATCTCCAAGACATGTCTACTTTGAGCCTTATAAATATTTACTTGATTGAAATTTTATTTCTTAGAGCTTGATTTATTTGTAAATTGTGAAGGGGAATCCATTGTTACCTTGATTCCTCTATTTGGCCGGCCATAATTTTTTCTTCTTCAGAATTTTATCACAATCCATATAGATTGAGATTAGGGAGACTTCTAATAATATTTGGATTAATAATTGGAATAGGAAACCTCTTAATTATCTAGTGAATTCATATAATCCTCCTCCTCATCCTCAAATGCCAATTAAGGATTTTTGGGATAGGAACAATTTCACCTTGCTAGAAGAAGTCAACAACTAACATATTAATTACTCTATTTCTACTAATGATTATGTATTGGTCTAGGAACCTACCTGGACATGAATTTTAGACTCCAAATTATAATATTTTGAAAACATTATTGATTCAACCTAACAATTAACCTGTTTGGAAAATTTTTATAAACCTTGGATCAAACCATCACATTTGACCCTCATTTAGGGGTACGATCATTGAAAAACTCTTACTAATTATTGTCTTAAATATTTTTATATTACTATTTATTACAAGTTTAATATTTTACATCAACATAGGGATTATTTAAACCTTATTTTCTTCTATTGTTCCACTAATTCTACTTTATAGAAGTCGTATTAATATTTGTTTGAACTCACTATTCCATACACACACTCCCTTTCCTCCCAACATCAGCTGTGTGTAGATGTTTATTTATCTCTGCAACATATAAACCTCTTCAAATACCCTATGGATAAGTTGTTTCATATCATCTATTTTCTCTATAACTCCCTACCGCACAACCAAATTCTATTCATCTTTCAAGCAGTCCTTTTAAAAATCATCACCATTATCATGGTGGAAAATTCATTCCAATGTGGTCATGAAATGAATTAAATTTTTCATTTAACCATTATAAGAATGATTAGAATTTATGGAAATTATAATACAAAAGTTGTCATGATTGATGCCTTCTAGAATGATCTTACACTGGGATGGATTAGAATCAATGTTGTGGGTGATTAGAAAGGCAATTTAGGTCCTTCGAGTTATGGGGAATCTCTCAATGATTATAGTGGAAGGATTATTGGATGTTTCTATGAAACAAGTGTAATTTTTTCATCTCTATATGATTAAATTATTATCATAATCACTTTGATTTCTTTTGTAATAAAAAAATGTATGGGATAATCTTTGGATTGAAAGTGACTCCACTGCTATTTTTTAGAAAGTTCATAATTGTGTGATTAATATTTATTAGAAACTCATAGCTATATGTATGGAATGTTTTTTCTTCAATTATAGTATCAAATCCATTAGTACACATGTTTTACAAGAAGTAAACTCAGTGGTAGATGGGCTCACTAATAAAGGATTCAACTATGACATCTCATGTTTGAAAGACCTCCCTTCTGATTTGGTTTTTATTTTTAAGAAAAATTTTAATAACATTTCCACCTTAAAAATAATGTAATTATTATTTTTATCAATAAAGGTGTCTTGTACATTTTATTCAAGGAACCAACCTCTTAAAAATAATAATTATTCTATCCTCTTTTTAAACATTTGGAGGGTAAGTAAATTTTCTAATTCATACATAATTCACATATCAATTTTATTTTTCATTAATTTTAAAAAATCATTACTAAGAATATCATTTGTAGATATAAATAAAATATCATCAAAATATATTTATACAATTAAAATATCATTATAAATATTATTTATAAATAATTCTTTATCAATCTTTCCTTTGTAAAAATCATTTTATGATAAAAATATAGTCAATATATCATGCTAAGATCTTGGAGAATGCTTCAGACGATACAAAGTTATAGATATTTTGGAAAAATGATTATGAAATTAATAATTTTCTAAAATAAATGGTTTATTAACATAAACCTATATATAAATTACACTTTTCAAAAATTAAATTTTTTGCAACCATTTGAAACTATTTAAAATTTTGATAACAAGAAAAGGAATATAGAATCTGAATGAATTCAATTATAAAAACTAGAGAAAGTGAATTTTCAAAATAAAAACTTTATAATTATAAATGTACTTGGGTATATATCCTAGACATATTTCATACTATATTATTTGACTGATTAATTTTATTTCAAAAAAAAAATCAATTTGGTTCAAATGGACTATTTATTTTTAGAAAACTCAACCAAATTTTAGTTATTTTTTATTCAAAATGATTAAGTTAATATTGCATATAAATTTTACAAATTTAATGATTCAATTATTATTTATCATTAAGAGTATAAAAATTATCAAAAAATAAAGAATTTATAAAAAATAAAAACTAATTTTTTGGTTATTACTCTATATTCAACATTTTAAATTAAATTTTCTAAATAATAATCTCAAGGTTTTTTAAAATTTATAATATCATATTAAGAAGTGATGTTTCCCCCTCAACTGATGCACTTTCATTTTCATGATTATAATTAAAAAATTGATATCATTAAATTATTCCTCAAGATTATCAAAATATTCATTCTATTTTTTGTTATTTTCAATTAAAATTACATGCAAACATTCCTCCATTAAAATGGTTCTCTTCTTGTATACCTATATCCTAAAAAAATAAGTTTATCAATTTTAGCATCAAACTTTTCTAAATTATATTTAGTATTTAAAATATAAACTATTCTACTAAAAACATTAAAGTGACCAATCTTGGGTTTCAGTTCTTTAAAAAGTTCATAATGAGTTTTTTTAACATGGGTTTCATGTAAACACTCTTTAAGATATTGAAAGTAGTATTAATCATTTTATCCCAAAAATATTTTGGTAAATTGAATTCATTTAGTATAGTTATTTATATTTCTTGAATAGTTATATTTTCCTCTCTATAATACCATTTTATTATGATGTTCTTGGGGAATAAAAAAATGGAAGTATATATTATCTTAAAAAAATTTATCAAAAAATTAGTTAACAAGATCTACTCCTCTATCACTTCTAATTTAAGTTATAAAATGATATTTTTTATTATTATTTAGAAAAATAATAAATTTTTTATATGGTTTAATTTTTATGAGATGGGAAATGAGTATAAGTGAATATACTAAAATCATCTAGGATTAAAAATACATATCTCTTTCTACCTAAAATATAAGTTCAAAAAGAACCAAATAAATCAATATGATGTATTTCTAGACATTTTATAGTATTAATATTGTTAACGTAACTAATTGTATCTTTGTGATTCTTACTATTTGGAAAAAAATCACTCCTAAAATACTTACTTTCTTGGACTTTTGGAAGTTCCCCAAAATCTCCATGTTTTTTCAAATTGTACAACTATTGAATATGAACATGTCTCAAAATTTTGTGATAAATAATGTGGTCTATATCTATAGCATTTAACACTTAAAATTTTGTTTGGTTAGCTCTAAAAAATCGATATAGTAGATATTTTTTTCTATTAACCTATAATAAAACTGCATTATCTTTTTAAACAATAAATTTATTATCTTAAAACTTTACACCCATTACATTATTACAAATATATGAGATACTAAGTAATTTGTTTGTTAATCCCTCTATATAAAGTTCTTAAAAATTTACAATATATTTTTATATTCCTACTTCTCCAAAACCTATAACCCTATCTTTAGAGTTATCACTGAAAGTTATTGTTCCTCCATCACATTAATTAAAGGATAAAAAGTTAAAAAAATTACAAGTAATTTTATTAAAAACCTATTTCTCCATATACCATGTATCTTTAGAAATGTTTAGGTAAATTTCTCCCAAAATAGAATAAGTAGAAAATTGTTTTGGAACCCGAGCTATTTTGGGTCCAACATGATTACTGATAAAAAATTTAGGTCCCTATATTGATTTTATACATTTATTATAGGGTAATATAGAATATAGATTATTAAAAATAAAATTCTAATTGTTACCTAATAACTTAGTAAATCATATTGAAAATTTGTTTACATAATTCCCTTTCAAATTATATCTACATAATTTAACACTTGAAACGTTCCCCTTAATCTATTTAATAGAATTTTTTATTTTTATATTAGGAATCTGACTACTATAACCAAATATAGTTTTATCATTGTTAGTTGTCTTCATAGCCATCATATTTTTAAAATTTTTATTACCCTAAGAAAAAATAGGTGAGATTTATTTTAGACAATTAATTCCCCTTTTAATATTTTCATTCTATTTTTGAATTACATCGAGGTCATCATAGATTTTAACATTTGAACATGATCATTTTTTTTATAATTTATTTTTTACTTGTTTTAGATTCTTATATTACTTTTCAATTTAACCTAAGTCATAAAAAAATTTAATCTAATTTCTTAATCTTCATTAGTTTTTGAAAATAAATCATTCCTTAATTCATTATCATCATTGATCTTTATCAGTTCCTAATCAAAAACCATTTTATTAGATACATTACATAAAGAGAAAACTTTTATTTTTTACATTTTATTTATTAATTTTCTAATTTAATCTTTTCAATTATCTATATAGTTCAACCATTATCAAAATGTATGTTTATAATTTTTCATTTGGTTCTATTAATTCTTTATCATCAATTTCAATATCAAAATCATAATCCGAACAAGATCCAAAATTAGTTCTTACCTCATTCAATGTTGTTACCATCTAGAATAAATTAGCCAATTATTTTCCACTTTTAGAATCATCACTTCTCATGTATGAGTCCTCCATGAAACTATATCCAGTATGCATGCATGCAAGTCATTTTTTTTCATTTTCCAAAGCCAATTTATGGGTTCCTGGTACCCAAATGTTAACAACCACAAACTCAAATCAAAAGAAACACAAAAGTAAGGGTCAAAACAACAAATACTTACATATCATAATAACCATACTCCTCACCGTATCCCATGCATGATTCCTCTCCTCCGGTGGCCGTAGCCGATTCCCATTCTAGCGATCTCCAGTAGCTTTCACTTTGAACCCGACTCCTAAGCTGATCAAGCAGTGGTTGTTCCGGAGATGTCCTTTTGACCAAACTCCCCTTCTTAAAAGCCACAGTCACCTCACTATTCCGCTTAGAGGCAGATCTGGTCCGCATCGGCCGCAGAAGGCGTGAGTAATATCTCCTTGGTCGTCTTCTTGGTGTCGCAGATAAAGGACCCTCAGCTAGAGTCAAAATATTCTTTCCATTTTGAACCACATCGCTGAAGGAACGGCTAGCAGTGCCACTCCAATTCTCCTTCTCTCCTCCAAACTTCTCCCTTCCTTTACCGGTTTTCTCCCCTCGACTCAAACCAGGATTCCCTGCCTTGTTTCTCCTCCGTTGGTCTGGGGTATTATTCTCCGTTAAAGGTAGACATTCATCCTCAGTGGCCAGCCTCCCCACAGTTGCGACCTGCACCTCCTTCATGCCACCACCATCTTGAATTCCTTCCACCATCAGGGTTGCGTTTCTAGTCACCTTGAATCTATCTTCCACCGATATAACAACTGGAACTTGCTCCAAATCAGAAGCCTGGTAGTCCTCCACAGCCTCCGCTCCACCCATAGCAGTTATGTTTACCAAACCTTCCACCGGATGTCTGTCAAGGACCTCCTCACCATCATCCTTTCCTCCATGAGTAGCCTCCTCCGGCCCCACAGTCATCATACCATCAGATAAACCTTCAAACCTGTTACTCAGTAACAGAAATGGAGCAGCCAATGGGTCCAGGCCTATAGAATCCTTAGCACCCACTGGAGCAGCAACCTCCCTTGCATTCAAAACCCTTCCATCCCCGATCTTCCCAACTCTCACACTACCTAGTGAGTCTGAAATGTTGATATGCCTCTTACCATCTGAAGCTCCAGAGTCCCTTCTGCTTTCAGGGGAAGCCATAAGAGACCCAGCAGAATTATCTTCCAAAGACGAACTAGTCACCTCATAGCACATCCCTCCATCAGCATTTCCTATCAAACTCTGGTCCCATTGAAACTCCAAGTCTGCTTCCAAACACATACCATTAGCAGCGCTCACCGGATCAGGCTGCTCAGTGCGAATGGTCCCCCTCAGATGTGAATTGAGTCCCCGATGACATACCTCCGCCGAATGACCCTTCCTCCTACAAGAACCACAAAACTCGATCCAATCTTTGTACACAACTTGCTGCTTGTAATGATATTCTTCTTCAATTGTTATCCAAACAAAGTCAAAAGGAGTGCGAGACGCGTCAATTTCAATACAGACCCAGGGGTTCACAGGATGACAGACCGCCTCAGTTCGGCTATCGGCACAAAAGAATCTTCCTACCATGTTTCCCAGCATGCGAATAATTGAAGGATTTTGAAACAGCAAAGGGAGTTTAGAGAAACTAACCCAAACTGCGATGCAAGGAGAATCACAGTTCATATAAATGTCAAAAGACCAACACAGAAGAAGAAACTGATAACCCTTGAAGTAGTGAGGAGCCTTCGACCATGCTTTGATGAGGTCTGCCTCTGTCTCGAATCGAATCACAATTTGTTTATTGTCAAGTAACCCAACCACAGCTCGCTCCTGGAGATCCCAGGAACCGAAGAAAAAACGGTCGAAGTCGTCCACTGAAGGTCGCTTGTGCTTGAACCGAGCCACAAGAGTGAGATTCAACAAGCTGTAAGAGTCTGAAAACTCGGAAGAATAGAGTTGAAGATTCGGCGCTCCATCGAACAGATCTGGAACCTTAGGGTTTAAAGCAGCTCTCGGGAACAGAGGGAGAAACTCCGGATTAGAAGATCATTCATCATGGTTTCCCTAATTACAACCATTCTCTTGATAGTTCTAGTGAATATGTTTTATATCTAGTTGATGCTCTATTGATCATTCATTTTGAATTATTGAAACTCATCACTATGAATGACCATCTTGTTTCTCTATAATTTATCATTTCTTTGATGAGATTATTTTTATGTAATCCAAAAGTTAGATGTAGTTTTATAAGAATAAACATGTCTATAAATTTTTCTACTTGGATAAAAATATTTGTAATTAATAACATTTTATATTAGAATTCATTTTATAGAATCATTTACAATTAGATTTTATAAATCTATAATAGGAAATTTATATGGTTTTTAAATGATAACTAAAAATTAAAGAACTATTTTTTTTGGAAATACCTCTAAATCATACTTCTAATATATGTAATATCTTCCACTAAATTGAGGTAGTTTAATGGGGTTAAACAACTCAAATTTCTGATTTGTTATAACAAAGTAGTGAATCCTCCCTTATATTGTTTGGTCAAGGATGATGGTTAGTATTAAAAGATAATGAAATAATAATCACCATCAAAATACTAAAAATGAATAACACTTTGATAAAAATTGTTACGTCCAAGTGAGATACAAATATGGTCTAGATGGGGGATGAATGGTCCTTTTTAATAATTTAAAAATTATAATTATCAGATTAATAAATAGTGTAATGATGAAAACAAATAGTGTAGTGGAAAATAAAATAAAGATGATATACTATTTTTATAGTAGTTTGTATCACTATAATCCTTCTCTACACTTAAATATTAACTACAAAGTGAGAAGATTAGTATTCACTAAAAAAAATCTGTTTTTTAGGAATTGAAAAATGAGTTATAGATGTACCTTTTTATCACATGGTGGTATAACCCAAATAACTTTTACAAGAGTCACAACCCATGACCAACTTTTCTTTTTTTATTGATTCCCAACCTGACATTCCTTTTGAATAATAAGAATAACCTAAGAATAAATTCTTTGGATATAAATGATTAAACCAAATATAAAGGAACAACAATAAGATTAAGATAATATAATAATGAAAAAAATAAAAATATCAATAGATAAAAAGATAATTAATGTTAAAACATCTCAACAATATTTATCACTTAAGTAGTTTATGATCAAATGATATATTCCTTTGTGATCATACCAAAAAAATAGTAGTCATAGTAAGGAATTACTAATTCACAGTTCTTGTATCTATGTTTTATTTTTTATCTCTCTCTATTGAATAAACTATATTGAGTTTATTTAATCATGTTACCACTGATTTTATTCCAACGACTAATATTTCATCATTAATTCTAAGGTATTATTCAGTATGTAGGAGCATATAAAAAACCAGTCATAATATACCTCATTAGAAAATAATAAAAATGAAACATACCCATTACCTTTTATTTGAGATATCAAACTCATTATTAGAGAATTCTAAAAAAAATTTATTCTTGTATTAAATCATCAAAGTTATATGATATTTTTATTTCTTCATAAAATCAGCTATGTGGTTCTCAATTGTCTATATAGAAATAAACTACATGATTCAATATCAGCTATGTCAAAATTGCATACCTGACTCTCAATTAGCTAAGTGATTCTCAATCAGCTAATCAAAATCAGCCATGTGATTCACAATCAGATATGTCAAAATCAACTATGTATAAATCATCTATGTCATAAAGTCATATAAGTTGCACAATTGGATACATCACACAATCAGCTATCTTATAGATATTGATTTTTAGAAACAATGTTGAAATGTATATGTGGATAAAATAGCTACATAGTTATTCATTAAAATTTTTACATCACACATTTTGATATGTGACTGATATCAGCTACATGAATCTATAAAATTCCAGACTTCATTAAAATAAATTTTGAACTTACTAGCTGACTTTTAGGATTTATTAAACACCTCACAACTACTCAAATATGTTTTATAGTTAAAAAAATTATATCTGATGAAATCATGAATGAAAATATATTTTAATGTATAAATATAGTAAGTGTGAGAAATTATAATTTAAGAAAAGTAATATATGAAAAATTAATTGGGAGGAATTTTAATTTAATAACATTAATAAAATAATTAAATTCAATATCCCAAAAAGTAAACAAATCATGATATAAATGAAAAATGGTTCTTGGTATGTTGAAATTTTTATTCTTATAATTGTTTTCTCATTTTATGGTACTTGGAAATGTATCTGGATGATTGAAAGGTGGTTTTATTAAAAAATAATGATGGGTAGTTTCATTTTAAACTAAGTATGGGCAGGCCTGTTAAATACATTTAATTAATTGGGTAAAGAGAAAGAGATTATTTTTGTAAGTTACTCTTAAGATATTAAGATGGAGTTATATTTTTTACGAACTCCTATGAAGATACAGAGTTAAATGTTTTAATTTAATCCTAATAGAGTGTTGTAATTATCTAGTTTAAGTGATTTTATGGTGAATGTTTGAAGTTAAAAGTTACCAACCTATATTATTTATGCTGTCATCAAGTTATAAAGTATTCATTACTCAAATATTGTTTTCAAATGGATCATGATTATTGACATATATGAATATATTATTTTGTTAAATCATTATACAATGTATCATGATTTTTCATATTTGTTTTTATGGGTATGAATTATCTTATGTTATTCTCACACAATTTGATTATGTCATCATAACCTTATTCTTATATTATTATCACTAATTAAATTCAATTTTTAATGATTATTTTTACACTTATTGAGAATTTGAGATCACCCATTATTTGTTTTATATTTCCCTAGGTTATGGAGAATTATGTTAAATGAATTTCATACAAAAAAGTTTCATGTGTGAATAATTTTATAGGATATGTTTAGGAATTAATATGTAATAATAAAATCTTGGAAAAGTAGAAAAAATTTATCACTAAAATAAATGATAATGTTTATTTCAGATATTTTCCTAATTCTATAAAAACTAAACCTAAATGTTCATTGGGTATATAGATGATCATATATTTCCATTTGATGCTGTAATTTTTGGATAGTTAAAATTATGTCATGTTTATCAACATCAAATCCAAAAATTTAAATATTATGTTTTTAGGGATATATTTGGGAGTGTGGCTTCATGGTTGTTATAGTGTACATAATGTTAGTAGAGTAAGAGCTTAGTGGTCTTTAGAGGCGATGTGTTTGAGAGTAGTGTTCATGTAAGATACTGTGCATACATAATTCTCCTACTATTTATTGTCATTTTAACATAGTTTTATTTGGAGACATTGGTATTTTTTCCCTATTACATTTTGTTTCTAATCTTATCAAACTTTTTGGATGATTAGAAAATGTCAGATGCATATATATATATATATATATATATAATTTTTTAGTCAATCTGGATTGGATTATTATATCATGTGTGGGGAAATGTGTTATTTATAGATTTATTAATCTAAGGCCTACCATGCTATGAGATAAGTCTACTTGGTGTTGGCCACTAGGCCCGAGAATATTAGAGGTGATCATGGGATGAAATACCCATCATAACAATCATCCTAGGTCAGGTCCCAATGGTTTGGGTTGTGTCACATTGAAAATTTATTTTGGAATATGTGATATCTTGTAAAATAAATAATGAATATAATAAAAAAAATATTATTATATAAATGGTGAAAGAAAATGTGAATGAAGGTTTGATTACTTGTAAATAATTACAAATTTCAGAATAGGTTTGTTTTGGATTTATTGAAATAAATATTATAGTACTCTTGGAATGTAGCTGAATGGTAGACCAAATTCATCTTCCCATTAGGCTTGTCATATACTCTTTAATGAACCTCAACAATCATGTTTTAATCAGAAGATTGTTTTTTTCATTTATATATATATATATATATATATATATGGTAGTTTTGTTTTGTTCTTGTTGGTTAGTGGAGCCTGAGAGGTTTTTGGAGTAGGGTATTGGGGTCACCCTCTATATAATTTTATGTATAAGGATACTGTATACCCGATATAAGTCTATAAGATACTTTGTAGCCTATGATTTATGCCTATTGAGCATCATACCCAATCATCAGTGCACCGCATGGCTGCTAGATAACTAGGTACTCATTGATTGCTGACTGGGTACTTGGTGTGTTTTGAGTGATATTTTTATTGCCAGTTTTTGAACTTCTCATTAAAACCCCCTTTAATATTTGTCTCTCACATATCTTGATCACCTTATAATTAGCCATAATTTTTGGAATTTCTTTTGGATTTTAAGGCTTCATCCACATCTCCTATTTATGTTTGAAGTTACAGTCATTGTAAAAAACATTTTTTTTGGTAATTTTAACCCCCCTTCATTCCCTATTTGTTCCAATATCTCATTATTTCTCTATATTCAATGATGATTACTCAATTATAAGGGATTAAAAATTATTTTTGGGATTGTTTTGGCCTGAAATGTTCTTATTTTTTTTCTAAAAGCTGTTGGGTGGGTCTGAATTGATGAAATTGGCCCCTTATAGGTAAGTTTGGGGGAAAAATGGCTTCGGTATGGTGATACCTCATCTTATTCTATGGTTCGAGTTAGGGTTTCCTACTTTGTTAAATTCATCATAGTGTGATCTATTCAATATTGGTTAAGGATAGGGTGACCCTTTTCCATAAAATATGTGTTGGGTGATGGGAACCTTTATTTGTGAAGGTGGATAGTAAGTGAATGTGGAATGAATGAGTAAACTAGAGTGGTTACTTTGGGAGTAGCCTATGGGGTACCCTTGTCGTATCCTTGAGTTAGGAAGTTTTTTTTCATTAGATGTTAGATAATTGATATTTATTTTTTATTTAATGTTCATCCATCTTGTTAAATAATGTGACGAGACAGATGATTTTTTAAGCATGTATAGAGTAAGAGGATAATGGCTTTTGATGTGTTATTATGGGATTATGGGTATTAAGGCCACCATGATTTAGAGCTTCCAACACTAAGATGATGATTTCTGACTTCCCCTGAGTGATAGGGTTTGTTTTTTTATTTATGTATAATTTGGTATGTGGCATTGTCTATGTGAGAGTGTGTGGTATAAGACTCTATATGAGACTCCATAAGTGCTTTTCCCAGAGTGAGATGGTGTGGTCCAGTGATAGATTTGAGACATGATTTGGGACTATTCCTTGAGTGGTAATGTACCAATCATGATTTTCTTAATTTCATGACATGATATTACTCTCCATATAGAATTTAGTTTAATTAGGTATGGTTGGGGTTCTTGGTATCCAAGTTAGTGAGCAATAACCCAATAGGTACATATTCCTATCTGTATAATTATTTCTACGAGTGAATAAACTCTCATATAACTTTTGTACTTATATAAAGAATTAATTGGTGGTATCCTACTGAATTTTATTATTAAAAACATCCACAAAAATCATGGTTCATGTGAAGAATTTATTATCAATGATCTATATAAGGGAAGTCAACTTATGTTAGGCCACTGAGTAGGAATAACTATTTGGTGATAGAGCCAATACTAGGACACATACTGAGAACTTTTTTTATTGTGCCTCTAATATTATCTTGTTCATTTTTTATCAGATGTATTGATCCAACACATGTGATGATATTTCTATATTTTATAAATGATTGGTTATATATCATTTTTCATAACAGAGAATTCATTTTGATTGATTGATTATTGATATGTTTACTTATTACTTCTTTATATGCTATTACCATTTTTTATTTGTTTATAAATCGTGGTTTATATATATAGAGGGAATAATTTAATAATTACATGACTTAGGACATCACTTCTAATTGGAATCCTATTATGTATTGAGAGTAGGTATTGAGGCTAAATGTCACTCCAAATCAGACATGGTAATTTGTTATGGTAGGTTGTAAAATGGTATCAGGCCCCCCTTTCATTTGATATAATATTTAGGGCTTGATATAATAGAGATAGGATGGTAGGGTCTTGGTTGAGAAGCTATAATTATATCTAGATAGAACCTGTATAGTTGGTGTTTATGTTCCTATGGTAGTGGGATTGATTTAATTGGTTTTGATTTTATGTCATCAAGATTTTCTTCACATGTTATCTATTTCTATGGTTTATTTTGTATTTTTTATCTCGACCAAGGTGGTGAGAGTGTGTGGGTTCATGAATTATAATTTAGTAAATAGGTTAACTTGTCAATAACTTGATTTCCTATTATTAATTTTGGATTAAATTAATTAAATACCAACTAGAATATTTTTTATTTTTTCATAAACACATTCTTGATGACATCTAATTAATTAAACCTATCATGTTGAAATTTATGTTATACATGACTATGAATAATGTGTGGGTTCAAGTGGTATGAGCTTATTACTTAGGTGTTTTATGGGTTGTTATTCCTAGTGGTTAGGGGAATATCTATAGGGAAAATGTCCTATGGTTTCTGTATTCCTTTGTTCCATTTAAATTCATAAATTTGTTTAGATTTAATTTGTTTAACACATTTTTAATTATCTATATTGGCATTTGAGAACTTTATTCCATGTATAGATCTCATGATATCACACAATATTTAGATTGAGGATATTCTTGAGGTTATAAATTATCCTATTACACCATTAGATATTCAAGGGGTGTATTTGAGCTTTCTCCTAATATTATTTTAGTTTTTTAGGTAGAAATGATACTTTAGTCAGGGGTATTTTGTATAGTACTATTGGGAGGTGAAGACGCAAATTAGGGTGGAATTACAATGGTGGATGTTTCTCATGACTTAAAAAAATAATCCTATAGAATTCCTAGGTATATGTGGTCCTCAAGATTTCCAACACCAGATTAACGTTATCGAGGGTGTCTTCAAGATGATAGTGACACCAAATGATCAGTGAGTGAAGCTAGGAGCCTATATACTATGCCCCACCGATGTCACCAAAAAACTATCTATTTTCTTCATTTGACATGAAATGAGTGGGATAATCTTATACATATGTGAGTATATACATACCAAGTAGGACACCCTAAAAAACATAAAGGGAGAAATAGAGAGATATGATAGAATTATCTACCTCAACCCAAAGAAGGATGAAAAAACCCAATAATATATATATATATATATATATATATATGCTCAAAATAACCCCAGACAAGAGAGAAATAAAATCTCTATCTCACAACCCATCTTAGGATGATGTGTCTTCCTATGGATTTAAAGGTCTATCATTGATGTCCAATATCTCATGTGTCTATCTGAGAAATACATGTAAAGTACCCACACCTCACCATTTATCCAATACCAATGGGAATAATCTCCAATAGAGGTCCCACACTCTATAGTGATATGGGATTCTATTCCATAGATAGAGTAACCAAACCCAAAAATGATAGGGGGATTCCACTCAGTATATGTACAGAGGACCCACACCCTTATGAGTTAGGGGGTTCCACTCAAAGCATAGAGGACCCACCCATATCATGATAGGAGGTTCTACTTAGTAGGTACTTATAAAATAAATGTTTCCTTATATGTTAGGGGGTTCCACTCTATGGGTAGAGGACCCACACCCTAGTACCATAGGGTGGTACCACTTAGAGGGTAGAGGACCTGATCCCTCATACATTAAGGGGTAGCCACTCAATAGTAGATGACCCATTCCCTATAACCAGAAGTGGTTCCACATAGAGGGTAGAGTACCCACACCCTATTACGATAAGTCTATAACACTAAGACAATATAGTACCTATAACCTACTATGTTAGGGGGTTACAATCAACCAATGTTAGGAGTATATAGGACCCACAACTAGGTGAGATAGGTGGTTGTGAACCCCATCCTCTCTATGATGATCTTATCTGATCATTGTTAATATTTACTCATTTCATGATAAAGTTTTATGATCTCAACACCTTACTTTATATCTCAAAATCCTCAATATAGGATTACATCATGTTCTATGCATAAAAACTCTTAGGATAGGATAAGAATAGGATAAAATATGAGTCCAAACAAAGGAGATATGCAAGATGGAAGTCCTTGAGAAAAGTACATGGTGTGTACCAGGGGTCACAAAACATGTGACTGCACCTTGAATCTAGGATGTGTCCTCAAAAACACATGGATTAGCTACACATGTATCACCACACATCATGTAAGGGTACTACACAACATGTCTCAGATGCTTGGTGCCTGCCCATGTTCTCCTGTCTATGCATGTGTACTTTGGGCCCTTCTCGTATACCTGGTTGTGTTATTGATCATACCAGGGTACCATTTTGTGTCAATGTACCCCAAGTATTTACCTTCTACTCCCTAAGTAAACGAAATGTCCTCTCGCACGGGGGGCATGACCATGTATAGCTGAAATACTGCTTAACCACCTAGTGAGGGTCACATGACAAGTGGGATCAACAACACTATGTTATCCTCATATTCCACAAAACCCTAGTGCCACATCCTGGGGCAGTACACAACATGTGTTCCTAGACTAAATGTTGTGTAGCTGCATTTTTCATAGAAACCTAAGTTTCATCATGTGTCATTACCACACCGAAGCTGCTTCCACTAAACATGTTAGGGGTCTTAGAGTAGGGCCCTTCTATGCCCTCTGTATAGCTGATGGTCAGAGTCTGGCTACCCACACCCCGCACAACTCCTTCATTTCATCACTATAATACCATGTTTCCACTCTCGATCCCAAATCCATATAGGTCTCACCCTTAACCCAAAACGAATCTAAAATCATTTTCAAATCACCAATACATTCATTGTTTTTGAATTCTCCTGGAATATGTGGGTTTGATCATGCTCAAACCCACCTCGACAATGTTGAACCATAACCCCATGGTCCAATGATGAATAATAAAAAGAATAGAGGGGGAAAGCACATGAAAAATGAGAACAATAATTGAAAAATAATTCTAGGTCAATAATTATTTCATTAGGATGTACAAGGGTGTAATTAAAAGAAATTAGGGATTAAATCAGATAAAATAATATCAAATAAATTTTATATCCCATGCGATTATTGGAGGATTTGAGAAATCAATTCAGATTAAATATTCTTGTTGGAATAAAAAAATTAATGGTGAAAATCCAAAAATAACGTTCCTTTCCTCAATTTTGATTAATCACTAGTGAAGAATGTGTTCAACAGAAATGAAGATAATCAATCATGTTGATTGCCTCTTGATCCACCTCGATCAAACCATCATTCTTCATGTGATCTCGATCTTCCATTAAATAGTGATCATTGGTATCCTATCTAAATATACTAGAGTTATATGGACAACCCTTATGAAATTATTTTTGAGAAATATTTATAGAGGATTTAATTTATGTCATTTAAAATAAAATAAATAAATTTAACAATTTATATTAATTAAACACACCCTCCAACAACTTCATTAACTAGACATATTGTGCCGACCAACCTTATGTTGTGCGTAGGGTAATCCCCACATTCTAGAATTAAACATGCTCTTGTATTTCTAATAAGAGGTCCCAAAAAATAGTTAAAATAAATTTCCACTAAAAAAATGTGTGCATATGTATTTAAATATATTAATATTTTTTACATATTTTTTCTTGGGGTCCTGATACACCCAAACACCCAATCAACTACATGGATATATATATATATATATAATTATTCAATGGATAATATATTAAAACTAGAGTTTCTATGTTCTCCACTCCTTTTCATATTTTCAGCCCGAAGTACATATGATAAAAAATGTGGGAATATTTAGTTTTCATATGACTCTCTCACTCCCAGGCACTCTCTTTCATGCTCAACTACTACCATGAAATAAAAACTAAGGGAATGTTCCATCCTCATGGGATCCTCTATTGATGATCACAGATCGCCACTGGGTACTTCATGAAGGTGTCTCCTTTCTTGATTTATAGCTCTTCCTAGTAAATATGATTCATCAAATCAAGTATGTATCTTCTCATCATCAATACATGGAAGACATCATGCACCCTCTCCAACTATGGGGGTAAGGCTATGCGGTAAGAAACCTCTCTAACCATCCGTAGAATCTCAAATGGCCCAATGAACCTCATATATATATATATGTCCTAATCATATAAACCTCTAACATCTTCATCATGGGCTGGATCTAAGGAAAACATGGTATCCATAATTGAACTCCAATGGATAACAATGTAAAATTACGTTTGATTTTTTGCTACACAAGATTTTACTTATACAATCCTATATCACTTGAACCTTCTCCATCATCTCCTACAACATCTATGTCCAAACAAGATATATCTCACTATTATTAGTACAATAAAATGGTGAATTACAAGGTATATCATACAGGGACCAAAAACGTGACATGATGATTATAGAGCAATATCTATTATTATAAGAAAACTCTATTGATGGAAAGTGATCCTCCCAACTCCATCTAAAGTCCAAAACTCAAGATCATTGAATACCATCCAAAAAAAGATAGTAATCTCATTATACCCATTCATATGGGTGCGGAACACTATACTCATCTTAAAATGGGTTCATAATTCCTCCTATAGGCCTCTCCATATCTGCGATGAAAACCTTACATCACAGTCATAGACAATCATCAAGAGTATCCCTGTAACACCCTGACCCCTATAGATTGGATCTGGTGCATTACCTATTAATTTGGAATGAATAAGAGGAATGAAATCTTGAAGGAATGATCAATTTAGTATTATTGAATAAACTAGATACATACAAGTAACAAAAATCACATTGAAAAAGGTAACAAAATAAAATACATAACAAAAACAAAAAAAAATTTCTTCCATAAAAACTCAATAAATGATCTCCTCTTCATAACTTGTGGAAGGAAAAAAAGTTAAAGGGGTGAGCTAAAATGCTCAGTAAGGGTTTAAAATAGTGGAATCATGAATCAAAAATATTTTAATCATAAGAAAAATGGCATAGTCAATATGGAATGGTGAATAAATAAAAAACACACTCCATTAATAAACTGAGAATGAAACTATATCCATAGATTTTTTCATAGTGAAAACCTCATGGATAGTAATAACTGAAAATGAATAAAGATAATGATTAATAATTTAACATCATGTATCTGGAACATGATACCACTATACCATAAAAATAGTTTAAGTTTGTGGGTAGAAAACCATCTGATTTTTGAAAACAAACTTGAAGGGTTTGTCGCCAACTAATTTGTCTCATGAGACCTGTCGATGCATCAAGGGGATATAGCGGGCCCTACCCAATGATGAAAGTCCAAATCATTATTTATACATGGATTTAATACAAGTATAATATTACTTCTAAATATCTATATGGAGTAGAGGATACATATTCAACAATATTCCCATAATTAAAACATCATTCCAAATAAACACCGTATGTAAAATGTTATACAACTTAAGAAAATAATCATATCCATGAAACCAGAATATGGATATATAATATATTTACAATTTAAAATGAAAAATGATCTCAAATGGGTAGTGGATACACCACATAAGAAATATTAGGTGCACAATACCAAGTAAGTCTCAATGAAATGGAAATTGAGACAAAGTCCCTTACCACGCAGCAATCAGTCGAGTCGTATGACCAAAAACTAATAAACACAAAATGAATCATAGAATAAAATTAATATAAAGTTAATAATGATAATTTATATAAAATGGAAATACACAAAACACCACATGCAATAAATAAGTGGCGAACAATGGAAATATCACAGAATTAAAAGTGAGATAAGAGACCCCTTACAAACATTTCAGTATGGTAACAGGTATTCTTGTGAGGGATTAAAGAGAGGTAAAGGGGTATCCCATCATTTATATACCATAAAGAAATTATATGGGAGGTGAAAAAATATACCCCATTATTAGGAATTAAAAAAATAAATAGACACAACATAGGGGAATTCTTGAACAAAAGTGAGAGAGAGGATCCATTACCTTATGCCCAAAGGTGTTCTTGATTGATATTAATGACCGGAATAATCAAATTTAGATTCATTAATTAATAATTAAATAAAACAATAAATATTTAATTGATATATTATTACCTTATTAGGCTCATTCATGCCCTTCTTGATGGTTTTAAAAGATTCAATTTTATTTTTTTGGAACCATTTTCTTCCTTGGTTTTCATGACTGGTTCACTTGTATTCATGAATGGATGTCCATTTGAAATGTGTTTAAACATCTATAATTGTAAATATATATTATTAGTGACATTATAAATTATCTTATAATGATTTATGATTATATACCTTGAGGATGACTCATTAGTTAAAAGTTATTGATAAATGTTTGGATTAACTTGGCAGTTTTTTGCATAATGAACTTGTTTTGTATTATTATTTTTTATTATGAGTGTGTAAGGATTATAGAACATTGAATAAGGTAAAATACATATATTCTGATCTGTTTCAACCATTAAGAAGGTTTCATGGCCAGTCTTGAATATATTAATAGAAATTGAAAACCCGTCGTCCTTGAATGTGATAAATTAACACATCTTGGATTGTATTTTTTATTTTTAGTGTAAGTGGAGGGGGAAAAGAGAGATGATGATGAAATATTACATTAGAATTATAAAATTTTAGTAAATGTAAGTTACTGTAATTATCATAGCATTTTTATTTTGGGATTTGAGTATATAGTAATAAAATAATGGAACTTTTAAAAGAATTTGAAAGAAAAGAGAAGAAAGGTTCACCACTTCAGTACTCCTCCTTGAGAATCTCCTTAAGGACTTTATTTTTGGCCTTTTGGTGTGACCATTAAGTCTTAGACGTGGGGAAGGATCTTAGTGAGATATTTTACTAGAATTTAGGCAAGTATTGAATCTTGAGTGGTGTGGGAGGAAGAGGGGGTGAGAGGTGGTTTATATAGTGGAGGGGAGGAGGGTTTCCTTAATATTATATTCATTAATTTATTATTTCTCCACAAGACAAGAAATAGTGAGTATTTCATGAACTATAATAGTAATAAGTTCATGTGAGTTTGATATTTAGGTGCTTACACCACTCATGATTCTAGGAATAGTTAATTTAAATTATAATGTATTTATATGGTAAATTAATCTATTTTACTATTCACTAAAAATTCAATTATTTCAGAAAAATCACAAAAATTCACACTAACCATTTTTCGACATGTAGAATCCAAAAATGAACTCCATTTTTCAAAAATAATTTTCTAAATATGATGAATTTAATTTTTAATTAAAATAATTATTTAATAGAAAAATACAAACACTTCAAATATTCATCTTCATTTTTAAGGTGCCTAAATTTTATTTACACTTTCATGGGTACGGTTACCATTCATAAGGGTAATATTACTATTCATAAGGGAAATTTACTATTCATAAGGGTAAGTTACTATTTATAAGGGTATGTTACTATTCATTAAAAATTTTGTTGGTTCTATGAGACTCTAAATATCACCCTGATCGCAACCGTGTATGTACGTTTCTTGAAATTCAAAACACAGAAGTGGAAAATTTAAGTTTAGTGGCTAGTTTATGACTATATCCTAAATAAACAAGTGTTGTTTCAAAGAAACCCAGTTTTTTATGAAATATAAGATATCTAATGAATTGAAATCATTTAAAAGAGAGATACTGTAAATTTTTTGGGGTGTTACATTATTCCCTCATTCAGAAATTTCGTCCCCGAAACTTTTCAAGTATATTGCTCCCTAAAAATATGTGGGTGATTATTCTTCATAACATCCTCATGTTCTCATGTTGATTTTTCCATCTTATGGTTCCTCTAAAGAACCTTTACCAGACAAGTCATCTGATTTATCAATACTTTTCCCCTTGTGTCAAGAATATTGATAGGATTTTTATAGTAAGACAAATAAGGTAAGATCTCTATTTCTTCATAGGTGAATACATGCATTGGGTCTGGTACGTATTTATTTAACATTGAAACATGGAACACATCATGAACTTTGGAGAGACTTGGTGGCATTTCTAAAGGGTAAGCTACAACTCTAATCCTTTCTAGAATTTCAAACGGTCCGATGTACCTAGGGATTAGTTTACCTTTCTTACCAAACCTTAAGACACCCTTACACATAGATAATTTTATAAAGACATGATCTCCTACTTGAAATTCCAAATCCTTTCTCCAATTGTCAGCATAACTCTTTTTCCTACTTTGGGTTTCTTTAATATGGGCCTGAATTTTTTTTACCTTTTTTATTGTCTCTTTGATAAGTTCTGGGCCTATAAGTTTCCTCTCACCAACCTCATCCCAAAAATTTGGAGTTCGACACCTCTTACCATATAATGCTTCATATGGAGCCATTTGAATGCTAGAATGGAAACTATTATTGTAGAAAAATTCCACCAAAGGAAAGTATTGATCTCACATACCTTGAAAGTAAATAGAGCATGATCTCAACATGTATTCTAGTGTTTGAATATTCCTTTAAGATTGTCCATCGATTTGGGGGTGATAAATAGTACTCATATGAAGCTCAGTATCCAAAGCTTTCTGAATAATTTTCCAGAATTTTAATGTAAACTAGGGATCTCAATCAGACACAATCGATAGAGGTGCACCATGAAGTCTTACAACTTAATTAATATAAAGTCTTTCCAGATACTTAAGTGGTAAATCCTCTCTTATAGAAAGTAAATGTGCTGATTTTGTGAGACAATCTACAATTACCTATATTGCATCATTCCTTCTAGGTGTCCTCAATATTACTATGACAAAATCCATCATAATTTCTTCCCACTTCCATATAGGAATAGGTAGAGGTTGCATCACCCCTCTAAGATGTTGTCTCTTTGCCTTCAATTATTTAAAAACTAGATACCTTGACACATAGTCATAAATTTCTCACATCATATTATCCCACAAAAAATGTTCCTTCAGATCTATATACATTTTAGGGGTACCAAGGTGTATATAGAAATTTGAGCTATAAGAATAATCTAATAGTTCTCTTTTTAGATCAGGTACTGATAAAACACATAACCTCTTCCCAAATTTTAGAACTCCATCCTCAAACAAAAATTCTGCCAATCTTCCATCCTCAATGTCTTTAATTTTCTTTTGCAGGTTCTCATCCTCAGATTTAGTGATTTTTATCTTCTCTAGTAAGGATAGTTTATCAATTATTTGAAAGAGGAAATATGTTTCCCATTCCTTAACAATTCAAATATCCATATTTAGTAGATCCATGAATATTGGATCTCCCTCAATCCTAATTTGGGTCTTAAGTCCATGATCTTTTTGGATTAATGCATCTGCCACCTTATTTTCCTTTCTTGGGTGGTAGTGTATTGAAAAATCATAATATTTGAGTAACTCGAGCCATCTTCTTTTCCAAATTTTTATTTATTTTTGTGTAAAAATGTATTTCAAACTTTTGTGATCCGTATATATCTCATATCTTTTACTATAGAGATAATGTATTCATATTTTCAGAGTAAATATTACGACTGCTAACTCAAGATCATGAGTTGGATAATTTTTATCATGAATCTTCAACTACCTTGGTATTCGTAGGATCAACTAAGATTACATCCTTAGAGACAATATGACCAAGAAAAGAAATTTATTGAAGCTAGAATTCACACTTGATAAATTTACCATATAATTCATTTCTTCTAAGAGTTTTTAGAATAATTATCAAGCAATTCTCATAGTCTTCATAGCTTCTTGTTAGGTCCACAAGGTTGAATACCCTGAGGGGGGGGGGGGGTGAATCAGGGTATGACTAATTTGAAATTAACGCCCTTTTTTATCTTGTTTCATTATTAATCAAAACAATCTTCTCTCTCTTTCCTGTTGCACAAAGTAAATATAAAGTAAAGAATGCACAGGACACAACAATTTTACTTGGTTCACTGCAAAGGGATATGTCCAAGGAGCATACGCCGACAAGTTGCCGATCGTACCAATTCCACTAAACTTCACTAGTTGTGGATTACAATGTTTGGGCTAGATCAATTCTATGCCCAGGATCACTGCCTTTACAATGTTTAGGGTCAGCTCACTGCTTCCCCAAGGGTCACTCCTTGTTTCTCTCTCTCTGGCTCACTGCCGGTGGAGAGGATCACCTTCTTTCTCTTCCTTTGCTCACTGCTCTTGGAAGGAATCCACTCACAATTTATAGACTTATAGGTCTCTTCATTTTCATGAAGGAATACATCTTCCTCTGTAAGTAGATGCTCTGTTGAAGCCCAATTTTTACCCGTAGATGAATATCTATTTGCACCGAAGGTATCGGGAAAACTTCCAACTTCCACGTAGCCCGAAAATCACTGCTGGAACCAAAACTAACTTGGCGCGCAAGTACCGGCGCGCAAGTCTCAACGGGTGCGCAAGTCCACCTCAGACATTTGCGCGACACAATATTCCCCAACTCCAAACTTGAGCGACTCTCTTCCTTTTACGCCCAAACCAACATTGGCGCGCAACTGCCAACCAGTGAACAACTTCTCACACTGGCGCACAACTTCAACCACCGGCGCGCAACTTCACTTGCGCGACCCACACACCACTTGTGCGTCCACCACACCTGCGCGACGGGAGCTTTGATTTCTCAAAGTGTTGAACTCTGGTTCTGAATGAAGAGGGGTGGTCCAGTATTTATAGGCATTTGGTCACCCCTGCGTGACGGCGCGCAACTCTCCCTTCGGCGCTCAAGTCTCGGCACACAGCTCTCTTCCCCTCCAAGTCATTTGTGCGACCCACTTCCAAACTTGCGCGAACCTCTTGCCTTTGCCATATTTTTATCCTATGATCTTGAAAAACATATGGCGCGCAAGTTTCCTATACTCCAAGTCCTCGGAGCGCAAGTCCCTTTTCCAAAAACACTTTTCTTCATTTGTCGATTTTTAGGCCCAAAAATTTGGCAAACACTGGAGAACGGCACCACCTTGTATCTGTTATTTTGTACCACCTCCAGATCATCCATTCCATTATCAACGTTCTTGAATCAAGCATGGATCATTGACCTCGTATCTTGAACTCAACATTCCATCATGAAATCCTCTTTTTCAACAAATTTGTATGTCATTGTTTTGCTTTGTCAACAATCACCACTCAGATGTCCACTTTGTCAACAAACACAATCACCTCAAAAATGCTTCAATGATGCCTTGAATGATTTTTGCCCAACAATCTCTCCCTTTGGGTTTATTGACAACTCTTTTATGGAAAGATACATTGTTGATTCTTCATCCACCATTCGCCTTTTGTGATTCTGATAGTGATCAAGGATTTACTCAACACATACTCTAATCCCACATGAGAAATACTCAGCGTGAGAAACAAGAGTAAATGAAAAGTTCATCAATGAATCACTTCATCTCTGACATCCAATGTTGACACCAAACTGATACCAATTTGTACTAAACTGATACCAATTGTTGAAGGACTTGTGGGAAGACCAATGTTTGGTTTGGAAATATTCTTACCACTCTCCAACACCACTCTTCTGCTTTTATCACGATCCTCAGCTGTCGTGATATCTATTCTTTGATTGATCACATCTAGCATCGTCAGATTTAATACGCTCCCCCTTTCTGCTTACAGCATCAACACCTCTTTAGCCCTATTTCATGTGTTGTCAAAGCTAATCTCTGGCTAAGCACATTCAACTAGCTTCAACTCCCCCTATCTAGCTGCTCCACTTGTCAGCTTCTCCCCGTATCAACCATGATGTATCAAATTTCCACAATGTCTCCCCCTTGAACAATCACCATTTTCTCCCCCTTTGTCAACGAACCCAAAGGTCACTCCTTTACAGTCTGTAACAGAGTAGAGAACACATATCAGCACATTAGGGAAAACACATCATACCTCGGGGAGAGGGGGGTTCCACATCCAAACTATTTCAAGTGCGGGGAATCGACTGAACTCCGAGAGCTAGTCGATGCCTCTCAAAAGCTTTCTTGGGTAAGGCCTTTGTCAGAATGTTTGCAACCTGTAGCTCTGTAGGCACATACTCTAAATTCATGATTCCCTGCTCAACCTTCTCCTTGATAAAATGATACTTTATCTCAATGTGCTTTGTCCTTGAGTGATGGACGAGATTTTTGCTAAGATTTATAGCACTTGAGTTATCACACTGGATTCCAATCAGATACTTCAATTCAACTCCCATATCATCAAGCTGCTACTTCATCCATAATAACTGTGTGCATACTTGAGTGGCCACAATATATTTAGCTTCTGCGGTGCTCAATGAAATACAATCCTGCTTCTTGCTTAACCAAGCAATACATAGCCCACCAAGATAGAATACACCACCTGACGTTGATTTTCTATCATCTACTAAACTGGCCCAGTCTGCATCAGTATATCCCCATAACTCTGTCTGAGATTTTTCAGTATATGTCAAGCCGAAATCCATTGTGCCATGGATATACCGAATTATTCTTTTCACTACAAGAATGTGACTTTCCTTGGGATTACTCTGATATCTCTCTTCTTGGCATGTGGCTAAAACAATATCAGGACTTGTTGTAGTTAAGTATAACAGACTTCCAATAATTTGCCTGTATTCTATGATATTAACTGCCTTGTTATCCTCATCTTTTGATAATATCATCCAGGTAGCAACCGGAGTCTTCATCTCCTTGTAATTCTCCATTCCAAACCTTTTCAGAACCTCCTTGGCATATTTAGATTGAGAAATGAATGTTCCATTCCTTCCTTGTGTCACCTGTAGACCAAGGAAAAATGTTATCTCTCTAATCATTGACATTTCAAACTCATTTTTCATGAATTCGGAAAACTGTCTGCACTGAGCTTCATCTGATCTGCCAAAAATTATGTCATCGATATACACCAGCACCATCATCCTTTGATTACTGTCATTAATGAAATAGAGATTGTAATCAACTCCCCCATGCTAGAAACTAAGCTTCTTCAAGTACTGATCAAGTGTAAAGACCCATAAATTTCAAGGAAATTTTTTTCTTAATTTTCTTTGGAGTTTTACAAGAACGCAGTTTCTGACAACACCTGATTCCGAGGCCCGGTGTGCCCGGAATCATTTTCCGAAGTTTGGCTCGGGTACGTTTAGTGAACGGACGAGCGGGTTTTTCTAACTTTTGAACCGGTGCCTGGAATCAAATTTTGAGGGCACCGATGAAATCGCAGCGCCAATATTTTCTTAGAAACGCCTCTTCCGGAGTTGCGTTTGCTCGGGTGTGGTTTTTAATTTTTGGGATTAAAGTTTAGAAATAAAATAATTTGTTCGACAAACTTTATTTTATTTCACTTGAAGTCACTTGAAAGCCACTTAAACTGAGTTAAAACGGATAAGATGCTATCCAGAAATATCCTACCCCATTGGTAGGATATTTGTGAGGTGGGCCCGCACGAGCCTCGCCATTTCTTTCCTCTAAGTAACGCACCCGCGAAAACCCCTCATTATGAAAGTCAACTGACGCGTTTTCTTAAATCCTTAATGCACCATTTAATTGGGCGGTTTATTTCGTGAATTAAATGGGCGGTTTCTTTCATTGAATTAATTCAACGAATTGATGGGTCGTTACCTACCCTTTTTCGTTTGTTGGCGTAATAATAAAATAAGACCAACACGTCTTTTTGGAGGATTACTCGTTGAGAGGTTTTGTCAGAGCTCTTGAGCCTTCATCCTCCTTCGTGAAGAACGCGAAGAACGCAAAGAACGCGAAGAACGCCTGTATCCGATGAAGAACGCCGAACCCGCAGAAGTTGACGACGCGACGCCGTATTCCGCGATGCTGACGTTCCCTTCCTGCAACATTCTTCTGCGACGTCTCTTCCTCCGCAATGAAATCCTCGATCAGCTGTTTGAGGTAAGAGACTTCGGGATTCTCTTAAATCTCCCTTGTGTTTTTTTAACAAAACACGGATTTAATTTTATATAATTAAGTTAAATCTGTTGCTTCTTGGTCCGTTGAGTTCGCCGACTCAGCGCCGGATTCCGCGACGACGCGACGCCTTCCACGACGACGCGACGATTCCCTCCTTCCGCGACGAACAAATCCACGAAGAACGTGCGTACGATGATGACTACGAGGTAGGGGTTGTTATAAATAATTACTTTCTAGCATGATCATTTCTTTTAAAAGTGAAGAACCAGAAAATATGAACAATTTCAATTTATTAAAATTGTTGTTTCCTGTGTGGAATAAAAATTCTCCCGTTGTTTATATCTAACGCGGAGGGTGCGGGCCAAACAAACACGGCCCGAAAACCCTCCGCCGTTCTTTGTGATTGTGCGGATTTGACGGGCGATGAAGGAACGTGACGCAAGGGCAGTTTGATGATCCCGAAGTGAAGAACGGAACCCGGGAGGAACAACGGCACAGACGGGAAGGAAAACGGACCACCAGAGCGACTCCGGTGGCCTACGGAAGCCGGCGGCGGCGCCCGCTGACCCACGACCGCGTGGGTCAGGCACGCACGGGACGCGGCTGAAGCCGCGTCCGGCCGTCCAGGGCGACACTCCGCGGGTGCCACGGGGTTGTCACGCAGGGGCAGAGTCTCCCCCCGCGTCACTCGGGTCGTCCAGGGTGACACCCCGCGGGTGTCGCGGGGGTGTCCCGCGGGGGCGGCGGCTCCCCACCTGCGTCGCTCGGCCGGTCCGACCGGCCGTGCCGGGTCCGACCGGGTCGACCCGGTTCGGCCGACCCAGGGGGGGGTCGGGTCGGGTCGGCCCGGGCCCGGACCCCCCGACTTCGGACCTTTTTCGGTCAAATGCCCGTAACTTGAGCTACGGGTCTCCAAACGACGCACCGTCAGCGGAAACGTCATCCTTGGATCGAGACAGTAGTTTCGGTATATCGCACTCAAGGTTTCGGAATACTTTGAGTTCGGCCTGGTTGGTTCGTACACGAAACCAACCGGGCCTTCGGAGCGGAAACGCTCATTTCTTGAGCTACGGACGTCCGATTGACGTGCCGTCGCCTTGTTGAATTCCTCTAAGTGAGACGGATCTTTTGGCTCACTCCACCCGAGGTTTGGACGCAGGTAGAGTACGGTCGGGTTGGTTTTGCCTTAAAAACCAACCGGGCCCCTGGGACGAAAAAGCCAATAACTCTCAGACCGGGTGTCCGATTGACGCACCGTCTGCGACGTTGAGTTCCTGTTGACGATACGGAACTTTTGGATACATCAACTTCAGACTTTGTGTTATTTTATGTATTAGCCTCTCGGCTCGTGGAGCGGACCCTCCCGAACGAGCTTGCTGTGTGCGGGAACCCTAGTGTTGGCTGCGACTGCTTCTTCGACAGTGACGACTGTGCAGAGATCCTCAGTGGACTCCGACGACGACCGTGCAGAGATCCTCAGTGGACTGCGGCGACGACTGTGCAGAGATCCTCAGTGGACTGCGACGACTACTGCACTCAGCGATCCTACATGGATCAGTGCTACAGGTCCTGTGTGGGCCCGATCCTGTGTGGGTCCGATCCTGTGTGGGTCAGCGCTCAGCGGTTCTGTGTGAGCCAGCGCCTACAGGTCCTGTGTGGGCCCGATCCTGTGTGGGTCATTGCGGGGTTTAGTTACCTATCGATCCTTTGTGGGTCTGACGACTTAGATGGACCAGTGATCATCTTTATCGTCATCCGAAGAAGTATACCTGTGTGAGATGAATCTTGTGTTACTCTCCTTTGTGGATTGTGTTGAGCTATCCTGTGTGGATTTACTGTTTACTCTCCTTTGTGGATTGTGTTGTGCTATCCTGTGTGGGTATACGTTTGCTTTCCTCTGTGGACTGGGTTGTGCTTGGGCTCGGACGTTGGAGCCGAACGGGAATGGATAACTTAGGTATATGTATGGGCATATACCTAAGCCGTGTTAGATGTTACTTCGTGATTGCATCTATCCTTTGTGGATTTCAAGAGACCTTCGGGGGTCTCGGGGTCCCTACTGAGTAGCTTATACTCACCCCTGCACGGGCTATGCCCGCACTTCGTTGTGTTGGTTGCAGACGATGGACATCACTGATCGTGGTGAAGGCATGCGGAGCAGGACAATACCTGGAGGTGGACCACTGGGCGGGACACACTCGGAGCGGACGGCTGGACCGAGGAGCTGTGGAGGCTATCTGTACCCACCCTTCAGGTGGGTCTTCCAGAGGATGGATCGACGCTGCGGATTTTCTTTTCCGTTGTTGTTTTTCCCTTTCAGTTGTACTTTATAGTTGGGCTTGTATTTCCGGCCCCTTTTACTTTCAGCACAGCTTGTTACAATTTTACTTAGTGGTTACTTTTCCGCTTGCTTACTCTGTGGTTCTTGTTTACTTTTCAAAGGAAATGAATTTCGTTTTTGTTGGGATTTATGCCTTGGTGCTAGTCACCAGCCCCTGGCCTATGGAAGGCGGGTTTGGGGTAGTCACGGCATGGGCCCCGAGGACGGGTCGTGACAAATTGGTATCAGAGGTGGTCGGTTCTACCGCAGACTCTGATCTTTCTTCTGTGTGAAGAAATAGTGTTTAGCATGTTGAGTTTTGTTATCAATCCAGGGAGTACAGTGTTGGTGCGGCGGTCGACATATCCGTACACCAGGACCCTGACTTCTGATTTCTGACTTAATGCACGAAAACATTGATTGCGTGTGTGTTTCAAGTTTTATTTGTGATTACTTGTGTCAGCTCACCAGGTATACTGTTCTGACCGTGGCGCACTTGTTTCCTTTTCAGGATGGCCCGACGACAGAAGCCAGCTAGGGTTCCGAGAGTAGAACGCGACGATAGCCCGCCGAGCGACGAGGCCTCGGTACAGGGCCCATTGACAGCAGAGGCACCAGCGGTACCTTTACCCGCCGAGCCCCCGATGCTTCCAGCGCCGACCACTGACGATGCACGACGCCTCAGAGCTCCGCACAAGTTCCAGCGCCAGCGACCACCTAGGTTTCGTGGGGAGACGGACCCCCAGGCAGCCGAGGACTGGCTGGAGGCGGTCGTTCGAGTTTTCAGGCTAGTGAGGACACCAGCAGACCTCATGGTGATCCTCGCGGCGAGCCTACAGCATGCAGCAGCAGGACGATGGTGGAGATTGATGCTCCAGGTGCACGATGAGGCCTCTCTCATCTGGACGGACTTTGAGAGCCTCTTCCGCTCAGAGTTCGTCCCAGCCAACCTCCATGCGGTGCGCATTCATGAGCTTCTTCAGCTGCGGCAGGGCAGCTTGGCGGTCACTCAGTACACGGCGAGGTTCACCGATCTTTCTCGCTACTCGACCGACATGGTACGGAACCCCTTCTTCCGGGCCCAGACCTTCGAGCAGGGATTGAGACACGAGATCAGGGCATCGCTGATCTCCCTCAGCATCCAGACCCAGGCAGGAGTACTGGAGCGAGCCCTTCTGATCGAGAGCTTTCTGGATGAGTCTACAACGAGACCTACTGCAGGGTGGCAGGTGGCGGAGTCTTCGGCAGCAGGTAACCGACGGATGACTCAGGGTTCCAGGCAGACTAGACCTTCCGGCAGACGACCTCGAGACACTGGCTTAGCAGTGCGGGGCACACAGTGCGGAGCCAGTCTTCCGAGAGGCAGGCAGTGCTACGAGTGCGGCGGGCAGGGCCACATGGCTCGTGACTGCCCGACCCGCCGTACCGAGGGGCAACAGACGGTGGAGGGGACACCCAGGTAGAGGAAGAGGGTCGACCGTGGCGGTCCGCAGGGAGGAGGCGGACGAGGCAGAGGAGCTGGCCGAGCAGCAGGTGGTGGGCGATGCTTTGAGGCTCTGCCACCACCACCACCAGGAGGCCCACCCCGACCACAGGGAGCTGGCGGGCAGAGACAGGCACAACTCCAGGCAGCGGAGGCTTACGACCACGGCACACCAGAGATGATTCGAGGTACGATCTATGTCTATTCCACCCTTTCTGCAGTTCTTATAGACACAGGAGCGAGTCACTCTTTCATAGCCGCTGCCCTTGTTCGGAGCTCGGAGATTCCGATAGATCCGTTGGCTCGATCCTTACGGCTAGAGACTCCTACGGGAGCAGACTCGACGATTACGCACTGGTGCCGACAGTGTGAGCTTACTCTAGGAGGCGAGAGATTCGGCTGGGATCTTCTTGTAGCGGCATCGAGGCCTTACGATGTCATCTTGGGCATGGATTGGTTATCTACAGTCCATGCTCAGATTGACTGTTTTAGGAACAAGGTGCAATGTGTGCGCACCGACGGGAGCAGGTTCACCTTCACCGGCGAGAAGGGATCCTTAGCAGCACAGGATGGACTCACGCAGAGGAGAGGACAACCCATCACTCATCAGTTGTCTAGCCTTATCCTAGGAGCAGTGGACGTACGAAGTCCTAGTTTTCCTGCAGTGGTGGATCAGTATGCTGACTTCTTCCCCGACGAAGTTTCAGGGCTACCTCCTCGCAGAGAGGTAGACTTTTATATTGATCTGTACCCCGGGACAGCCCCGATATCCACTCCAGCGTATCAGATGGCCCCTGCTGAGCTTCGAGAGCTATGGGTACAGTTGGAGGACTTGCAGGGCAAGGGGTTCATCCAACCCAGTGTTTCACCCTGGGCTTCCCTGATTTTGTTCGCCAAGAAGGCGGACGGGAGCTTGCGACTGTGTGTTGACTATCGTCACCTGAATCAGGTGACAGTGAGGAACAAGTATCCGCTACCGAGAATTGATGACCTCTTCGATCAGCTCAAGGGAGCACGATGGTTCTCGAAGATAGACCTCAGATCAGGCTATCATCAGCTCAGAGTTCGAGACGGGGATGTGCAGAAGATGACCTTCATGTGTCGGTATGGACACTATGAGTTCTTGGTTATCCCTTCGGCGTAACCAACACTCCAGCAGTGTTCATGAGCCTCATGAACAGGATCTTCCATCCATACCTCGATCAATTTGTCGTGGTCTTCATCGACGACATTTTGGTATACTCGACCACGGAGGAGGAGCACGCCTACCACTTGCGGGTTGTACTGGACACACTCCAAGAGAACCAGCTTTATGGAAAACTTTCGAAGTGCCAGTTCTGGTTACGTGAGGTCCACTTCTTGGGGCACGTCATTTCTGAGCCGGGAGTTGCTGTGGATCCCGCGAAGATCGAGGCAGTGCTAGCTTGGGATCCACCCAGGAGCGTGACAGAGGTGCGGAGTTTCTTGGGTCTAAACGGATACTATCAGAGATCTGTGCCAGACTTATCTATAGTTGCGGCGCCACTCTCAGCTTTGACGAAGAATGGGAAACCCTTTGTGTGGTCAGACAGATGTCAGCAGAGCTTTCAGGAGCTGAGACAGAGATTGACCAGCGCACCTATCTTGAGGTTGCCTGAGGAGGGAGTCAGATACGTATTCTACTGCGATGCGTCAGGGACCGGACTTGGGTGTGTCCTGATGCAGGAGCGGGCCGTGATTGCCTATGGATCACGTTAGTTGAGGCCGCATGAGCAGAACTACACTACCCATGACCTAGAGTTAGCAGCAGTGGTCTTCGCTCTGAAGACATGGAGACACTATCTGATGGGCGAGCGCTTTACAGTCTTTTCTGACCACCAGAGTCTCAGATACATCTTCTATCAGAAGGACCTGAACCTGAGACAGCGAAGATGGCTCGAGTTCCTCCAGGACTATGACTTTGAGATAGCCTATACTCCTGGGAAGGGGAACGTGGTAGACGATGCCCTCAGTAGGAGGACGGGCATCCAGCTACTTGAGGAGGCGATAGAGCAGCTAGCCTCTTTGCAGATATCCTTCGTGGATAGAGACGGAGCAACCTTCCTTCAGTCTCTCACCGTCTCTCCTCCACTTCTACAGCGGGTCAGAGAGGCTCAGCGTGGGGACGCTGACTGCGAGACACGGCGTGCACAGATATCCTCGGGACAGGCACCTGAAGGTTTCTCCCTTGGAGCAGAGCATGACTTCCTTTTCAGAGGACGTACCTTGGTACCAGTCGCTTTACGAGAGGAGGTGCTGAGAGAGTTTCACACTTCTCCTTTGGCGGTACATCCTGGAGTGGCGAAGATGTACCAGGATCTCAGACGACAACACTGGTGGCCGGGCATGAAGAAGGCTGTGGCAGAGTTCGTTTCACAGTGCCTCACCTGCCAGCAGGTGAAGGCAGAGCATCAGGTACCAGCAGGCTTGGTACAGCCCTTGGAGGTCCTGGAGTGGAAGTGGGATGGGATATCTATGGACTTCGTGACTAGACTTCCACACACTTCCAGAGGTCACGACTCCATTTGGGTGATTCTTGACCGACTCACCAAGTCGGCACACTTCTTACCCATCAGAGAGCAGGGCTCAATGGAGAGCTTGGGGCGTCTCTATGTTTAGGAGATTGTACGGCTTCACGGTGTGCCATCGACTATCGTCTCCGATCGGGATGCTCATTTTACTTCCCGACTTTGGAAGGGGTTGTAGGAGGCATTCGGGACGCGACTACGTCTGAGCACCGCCTTTCACCCTCAGACGGATGGTCAGACGGAGAGGACCATTCAGACTCTCGAGGAAATGCTCCGCGCATGCGTCCTCGAATTTTTTCGTAGCTGGGAGGACCACCTACCCTTGGTGGAGTTCGCATACAACAACAGCTACCACTCCACCATCGGGATGGCACCATACGAGGTGTTGTACGACAGACCTTGCAGATCTCCTTTGTGCTGGACAGACCCTGGGGAGTCAGCACTTGTGGGACCAGAGATGGTTCGGGCCACGACAGAGAAGGTCCAGGTCATCCAGGAGCGGATGAGGACAGCTCAGAGTCGACAGAAGTCTTATGCTGATAGGAGGCGGAGGCCATTAGAGTTCGAGGATGGAGACCACGTCTTCTTGCGTGTCTCACCTCGACGTGGTTTGTGGAGATTTGGCCGAGGCGGTAAGTTGTCTCCACACTTCATTGGAACATTCTAGGTCATCAGCAGGATTGGCGAGGTGGCTTATCGCCTGGCTCTACCACCTCAGTTGCACCGGGTGCACGATGTCTTCCACGTATCTCAGCTGAGGAGATACGTGCACGACCCGACGCACATCATTGACTATAGGTAGCTAGACGTGGATGATGGGGCTACTTTTGCGGAGGTCCCAGTGGAGATAGAGGATCGACAGGAGCGGGTCCTACGTGGGAGATCGATTCCTCTTGTGCGCATCAGATGGAAGCACGAGAACCTCCAGGAGAGCACTTGGGGGCGGGAGGCTCAGATGCGTGCTCAGTACCCACATTTGTTTACCTAGTTTTTGATGTATCTTTACGGGGACTTAAAGCCCTGAGGTGGGAGTAATGTAAAGACCCGTAAATTTCAAGGAATTTTTTTTCTTAATTTTCTTTGGAGTTTTACAAGAACACAGTTTCAGACGACACCTGATTCCGAGGCCCGGTGTGCCCAGAATCATTTTCCGAAGTTTGGCTCGGGTACGTTCAGTGAACGGACGAGCGGGTTTTTCTAACTTTTGAACCGATGCCCATAATCGAATTCTGAGGGCACCGATGAAATCGCAGCGCCGGTATTTTCTTAGAAACACCTCTTTCGGAGTTGCGTTTGCTCAGGTGTGGTTTTTAATTTTTGGGATTAAAGTTTAGAAATAAAATAATTTGTTCGACAAACTTTATTTTATTTCACTTGAAGCCACTTGAAAGCCACTTAAACTGAGTTAAAACGGATAGGATGCTATCCAGAAATATCCTACCCCCTTGGTAGCATATTTGTGAGGTGGGGCCTGCACGAGCCCCGCCGTTTCTTTCCGCTAAGTAACGCACCCGTGAAAACCCGTCATTATGAAAGTCAACTGACGTGTTTTCTTAAATCCTTAACGCACCATTTAATTGGGCGGTTTATTTCGTGAATTAAATGGGCGGTTTCTTTCGTTGAATTAATTCAATGAATTGATGGGTCGTTACCTACCCTTTTTCGTTTGTTGGCGTAATAATAAAATAAGACCAACAAGTCTTTTTGGAGGATTACTCGTTGAGAGGTTTTGTTAGAGCTCTTGAGCCTTCATCCTCCATCGTGAAGAACGTGAAGAACACAAAGAACGCGAAGAACGCCGGCCTCCGACGAAGAACGCCAAACCCGCGGAAGTCGACGACGCGACGCCGTATTCCACGACGCCAACATTCCCTTCCTGCAACATTCTTCTGCGACGTCTCTTCCTCCGCAACGAAATCCTTGATCAGCTATTTGAGGTAAGAGACTTCGGGATTCTCTTAAATCTCCCTTGTGTTTTTTTTAACAAAACACGGATTTAATTTTATATAATTAAATTAAATCTGTTGTTTCTTGGTCCGTTGAGTTCGCCGACTCAGCACCGGATTCCGCGACGACGCGACGCCTTCCGCGACGACGCGACGATTCCCTCCTTCCACGACAAACAAATCCGCGAAGAACATGCGTACGACGACGACTACGAGGTAGGGGTTGTTGTAAATAATTCCTTTCTACCATGACCGTTTCTTTTAAAAGTGAAGAACTGGACAATATGAACAATTTCAATTTATTAAAATTGTTGTTTCCTGTGTGGAATAAAAATTCTCCCGTTGTTTATATCTAACGCGGAGGGTGCGAGCCAAACGAACACGGCCCGACAACCCTCCGCCGTTCTTCGTGATTGTGCGGATTTGACGGGGGATGACGGAACGTGACGCAAGGGCAGTTTGATGATCCCGCAGTGAAGAACGGAACCCAGGAGGAACAACGGCGCAGACGGGAAGGAAAACGGACCACCAGAGCGACTCCGGTGGCCCGCGGAAGCCGGCAACGGCGCCCGCTGACCCGCGGCCGCGCGGGTCAGGCGCGCGCGGGACGCGAATGAAGCCGCGTCCGGCCGTCCAGGGCGACACCCTGCGGGTGCTGCAGGGTTGTCACGCGGGGGCGGCGGCTCCCCCCCGCGTCACTCGGGTCGTCCAGGGTGACACCCCGCGGGTGCCGCGGGGGTGTCACGCGGGGGCGGCGGCTCCCCCCCCCCCCCCCCGCGTCGCGCGACCGCTCGGCCGAGCCGGGCCGGGCTGGCCGAGCCAGGCCGGTCCGGACCGGGTCCGACCGAGTCGACCCGGTTCGGCCGACCCAGGGGGGGGGGTCCCGTAACTTGAGCTACGGGCCTCCAAACGACACGCCGTCAGCGGAAACACGATCCTTGGATCGAGACGGTCATTTCGATATATCGCACTCAAGGTTTCGGAATACTTTGAGTTTAGCCGGGTTGGTTCGTACACGAAACCAACCGGGCCTTCGGAGCGGAAACGCTCATATCTTGAGCTACAGACGTCCGATTGACGTGCCGTCGGCTTGTTGAATTACTCTAAGTGAGACGGATCTTTTGGCTCACTCCGCCCGAGGTTTGGACGCAGGTGGAGTACGGTCGGGTTGGTTTTTCCTTAAAAACCAATCGGGCCCCTGGGACGAAAAAGCCAATAACTCTCAGACCGGGCGTCCGATTGACGCGCCGTCTGCGACGTTGACTTCCTGTTGACGATAAGGAACTTTTGGATACATCAAATTTGGAATTTGTGTCAGTTGATGTATCAGCCTCTCGGCTCGTGGAGCGGACCCTCCCGAACGAGCTTGCTGTGTGCGGGAACCCTAGTGCTGGCTGCGACTGCTTCTTAGACAGCGACGACCGTGCAGAGATCCTCAGTGGACTCCGACGACGACCATGCAGAGATCCTCAGTGGACTGCGGCGACGACTGTGCAGAGATCCTCAGTGGACTGCGACGACTATTGCACTCAGCGATCCTACGTGGATCAGTGCTACAGGTCTTGTGTGGGCCCGATCCTGTGTGGGTCCGATCCTGTGTGGGTCAGCGCTCAGCGGTTCTGTGTGAGCCAGCGCCTACAGGTCTTGTGTGGGCCCGATCCTTTGTGGGTCATTGCGGGGGTTAGTTACCTATCGATCCTTTGTGGTTCCGACAAATTAGATGGATCAGTGATCATCTTTATCGTTATCCGAAGAAGTATACCTGTGTGAGCTGAATCTTGTGTTACTCTCCTTTGTGGATTGTGTTGAGCTATCCTGTGTGGATTTACTGTTTACTCTCCTTTGTGGATTGTGTTGTGCTATACTATTTGGGTATACGTTTGCTTTCCTGTGTGGACTGGGTTGTGCTTGGGCTCGGACGTTGGAGCCAAACGGTAATGGATAACTTAGGTATATGTATGGGAATATACCTAAGCCGTGTCAGATGTTACTTCGTGATTGCATCTATCCTTTATGGATTTCGGGAGACCTTCGGGGGTCTCGGGGTCCCTACTGAGTAGCTTATACTCACCTCTGTACGGGCTATGCCCGCACTTCGTTGTGTTGGTTGCAGACGACGGACAACACTGATCGTGGTGGAGGCGTGCGGAGCAGGACGGTACCTGGAGGTGGACCACTGGGCGGGACGCACTCGGAGCGGACGGCTGGACCGAGTAGCTGTGGAGGCTATCTGTACCCACCCTTTAGGTGGGTCTTCCAGAGGACGGCTCAACGCTGCAACTTTTCTTTTCAGTTGCTGTTTTTCCCTTTCAGTTGTACTTTACAGTTGGACTTGTATTTCTGGCCCCTTTTACTTTCAGCACAGCTTGTTACAGTTTTACTTAGTGGTTACTTTTCCACTTGCTTACTCTATGGTGCTTGTTTACTTTTCAAAGGCAATGCCTTCCCTTTTTGTTGGGATTTACGCCTTGGTGCTAGTCGCCAGCCCCTGGCCTATGGAAGGCGGGCTTGGGGTAGTCACGGCACGGGCCCCGAGGACGGGTCGTGACATCAAGCCTTGAGTGCCATGCTCTTGGTGCTTGTTTCAGTCCATAAAATGCCTTCTTCAGCCTAAAAACTTTGTTCCTATCCTCATGAATAAGAAAACCATCCGGCTGCTCAATGTACACCTCTTCTTCCAAAACCCAATTTAGAAATGCAGATTTGACGTCCATCTGGAAAACTTTGAACTTTCTTTGCACTGCTATGGAAAAAAATAATCTGATTGTCTCCAGCCTTGCAACCGATGAAAATATCTCATCTACATATATTCCCTCTTTCTGGGAGTATCCCTTGCACACTAGCCGTGCTTTGTTTCGAATCACAGTTCCATATTCATTCATCTTGTTGCGATAGACCCATTTGGTCCCGATGACATTCTTGTCTGCTGGCCTCGAAACAATCTCCCACGTCTGGTTCTTCTCAATCTGATCAAGCTCTTCATTCATAGCCTGAACCCAGTTTTCATCTTCAGCTGCATCGGAAAAAAATTTCGGCTCCACCTGAGATAAAAATGATATTTTCTGTAATGATTTCATTCTTCAAGTCTGAACTGGAGTTGTCTGATCACCAATGATATTCTGCCTATCAATTTCAGCTCGACTCTTTGGCTTCCTTGCAGACACAGACTTGACACTTTCTTGTTCATCATTATTATCTTCTTCTGATTTAGCCTCTTCCACTTCTACTCCCCCTGTTTCACTTACCTCATCATCACTTTAATCCAAAAACTATTCACTAGGTCATTGACCATTCTGTTCATTTTCGACTATAGTGACATCATTGCTCTCAACAATTTTCTCCATCCTTTTGTTGAAGCATTTATATGATTTACTTTTCCCTGAGTATCCAAGGAATATCCCCTCATCTCCTCGTGCCTCAAACTTCCTGTGATTTTCTTTGTTGAGAATGAAGCACTTACTTCCAAATATTCTAAAGTATTTCAACATTGGCTTCTTTCCATACCACAGTTCATACGGAGTCTTCCCTTGCTTCGAACACAACAGAGACCTGTTCGAAACATAGACCGATGTCAAAACTGCTTCCTTCCAAAATTTCTCTGGTAGTTCTTTATCAATAAGTATCGTTCTGGACATGTTGTTGATGATCCAATTTCTCCTTTCAAACACTCCATTCTGTTGGGGAGTTCTCACTGATGAAACTTGATGCCTTATCCCATGTTTCTCGAGATAGTTTTCAACTTGACTGTTTGTGAATTCCGTACCATTATCAGTACGAAACTTCAGAATTTTCTTCCCAAGCATCTTTTCTGACTCCCTCCTATACTAATTTATGCAACTGAACACCTTTGTCTTATGGGTAATGATGAATACCCAGGCCATTCTGCTATAATCATCAATGAAAAGAACATAGTACCTTTGCCCATTTATAGCTCATGGTGAGATAGGTCCACATACATCAGCATGCACCAATTCGAGAACTCCAGTTGTTTTTTGTTCCTTTGGCCTGTATTTCTTTCTGATGATCTTCCCTTGTTGACAAGCATCACACATATGAGTGCGATCACGTGATAGTTTGGGAATTTCTCTAGCAGCATCACACTTTACCAGATCTTCCATGGATGGTTGACATAGATGACCAAGTCGCTTATGCCACAACTGGTTTTATTTTTCTCTGAATAAAAATCATGAATCTTCTTCCCCACCTACCAGGTAAAGATTTCCCTTTGTTCGTTTTCCCTGTAGAATGACTGCTCCATATTTTCCTTTAACAATACACATCTTCTTGGTAAATCGGATAGAGTGCCCAGAGTCACATAGTTGACTGACACTAAGAAAGTTATGACTGAGACCCTCTACTACCAAGACGTCAACACGTCTCATTTCTTTTCCCCCAAAATTGGATTTCCCTGATCCAACACTCTTCAGGCCTTCATCATTTCCAAATTTGACAACTCCTTCTTTTTCATATTTTATTCCTGTAACAAGATCCTTATTACCCGTCATGTGGGATGTACAACCACTATCAAGGATCCACACACCAGATCAATCTGATGCTTTAAGGGCAATCTCCGCTACCACAACCTTCTCATTTTTCTTCTTCTTGGTCCATAATTTTTCTTTCACACTTGGCATAGATTGAGACTTCTGTTCTTTCTCAGAGTATGATGGACTAGCCTCATCTTGCAAAGCCGCAAATCTATTCTGCATTTTTCACTCACCTGTCGGTTTATTGATCTGCAGCTTGCGAACGTTTTGATTCTACTTTGGCACATTTCTATGAATGGTCGAAGTACAATACCTAGCCATGTGCCCAAATCCTCTACACAAAAAACAGTGTCCTTCAAAATATGTTCTGGAAAACCGTTCTCTGTTTGGATTCCACCACTATTCTTGTTCCCTTTGATATCTCTTGGCTATGAAACACACATACTGTGAATGTCCCATCTTCCCACAACAATAACACCTGATATATGGTGCATTCCTTCGTGACACTTAATCACACTGAGTTTCCACTTGGGATCTCTGAATATTATGATTTTTCTTTGTTCCCAAATCAATCTTCAATCTCAGGACAGGTGCTTGTGGTTTGATTTCAATTGCCATAGATTTTTTTTATGATCAAGCCCCGAATCAGCCTTAATAACTGAGCTCAATTGCTGCTTCTTCCCTGCTGAACTACTAGGCTCTACTTTCTTCTTCTCTGTCTTCTGAATGGCCTGCTTTTCTGATATCACATTGGGGGTCAAGTGTTTTTCTTGATCCTTAATTTTTTGTCACAGACTAACCACTTCTTCTTCAAGCTCTTTGATACGTCTGTCATGCTCCTTTCCTGTGTTAGTCAAACAATCAATTTCCTTCTTTTGTTCCTCAATTTTAAGCTTATACTTAACAATATTTTCTGATCTCTCTGGTGTTGAGGATTTTAGTCTTTCAATTTCTTCTAACAGCTCAGACTTTTCTTCATCCTGTTATTGCATATAGAGTTTGGCATCACGAACCACTTTATTGGCTTTCTTCGGTTTGGCTCTCCAAACGTCTATCTCCTCAAGAGCTGCTTCCAATTCAGCTTCCATATCAAGTATCCCTTCAATTTCTTCTTCTTCTTCAGCATCAGCTTCTTTATTTTTCTGAGAACTACCAACAATTTCCACCAAGGAATTTACCCCACGATCTCTGCAATTTTCTATTTCCTCAACTTCTTCATCCTCAGACTCATCTGAACTTTCAAATTCTTGTGAAAGAAGATTCTTTTTCTTAAAGAAATTTCTCTTGAATTTCTTCTTCCCTTTCACAAATTCTGAAGTATTCTTCTTGGGAATTTCAACTTCATCATCATCATCATCTTGAAACTTCTTTGGTCATCTTGCCGCAAGATGACCAACCTTTCCACATAGAAAGCATGCTAGTGTAAGTTTACCTTTAAACTTTCCTCTTCCTCTTTGCAGATTTGAAGAAAGGAATGACATCACCTCATCTGTCTCTACTTATTTATTATAATCTTCAATGGTGAGATTTTTCATGGCCTTTAATGCCACCTCTTTGGATTTCCCCTTTTCCACAGTCTCGTTATCAATGTTTCTCATTTCATATGCAATAAGAGTGCTGTGAAGGTTATCCGATGTCAGTTCTTTTGGGTCTTTATCTTCCAAAACAGAAACTTTCGGATTGAACCGAGGTGGAAGTTTTCTCAATATGCGCTTCACAATTTTTATATCTTCGATAATTTCTCCAAGACCCCGCATGTCTTCTACCACATCATTTACCATGTCAAAGAATGCATCAATAGACTCATTCGGGTTCATTCTCAGATCTTCATACTTGTTCCACAACACTTTCAGCTTTGCCTCTCTCACCTTTGTATCCCCTTCATATATATTCAAAATATTTTCCCACATGGAATGTGACGTTTTTCATGACATCACCTTTGTATAGATGGGATTGGAAAGGGCTCCCCCTAAGGCATTGATCGCTTTGGAATCAGAATCCAATTCTCTATGTTCGGCTTCTGATAACGCACCACTATTAATATCAGCTGTGATACCATGCATAGCTGCTGAAAACACATCCATTTCCAAAGATCAGAAATAGTATTGCATTCTATTCCTCCATATATGAAAATTACATCCATATAAGATCTAAATCCCTTTCTAATTAGTGACCTCCATTGAGAGAAGAACAACTGTCAACCTCCCTCTGATACCAATTGTTAGGTCCACAAGGCTGAATACCCTAAGAGGGGGGGGGGGGTGAATCAGGGTATGACTAATTTGAAATTAATGCCCGTTTTGATCTTGTTTCGTTGTTAAGAAAAACAATCTTCTCTATCTTTCCTATTGCACAAAGTAAATAGAAAGTAAAGCATGCACAGGACACAACAATTTTACTTGGTTCACCGCAAATGGCTACGTCCAAGGAGCATACGCCGACAAGTTACCGGTCGTACCAATTCCACTAAACTTCACTAGTTGTGGATTACAATGTTTAGGCTAGATCACTTCTATGCCCAGGCTCACTGCCTTTACAATGTTTAGGGTCAGCTCACTACTTCCCCAAGGGTCACTCCCTGTTTCTCTCTCTCTGACTCACTTCTGGTGGAGAGGATCACCTTCTTTCTCTTCCTTTTCTCACTGCTCTTGGAAGGAATCCACTCACAGTTTATAGACCTGTAGGTCTCTTCATTTGCATGAAGGAATGCATCTTCCTCTATAAGTAGATGCTTTGTTGAAGCCCAATTTTCACCTGTATATGAATATCTCTTTGCACCGAAGGTATCAGGAAAACTTCCAACTTCCACGCAGCCCGAAAATCACTGATGGAACCAAACCTTACTTGGCGTGCAAGTCTATCTTGGCGTGCAAGTACCGGCACACAAGTCTCAACGGGTGCGCAAGTCCACCTCAGACACTTGCGTGACACAATCTTCCCCAACTCCAAACTTGCGCGGCTCTCTTCCTTTTATGCCCAAACCAACATTGGCGCGCAACTGCCAACCGGCGCACAACTTCTCACACTGGTGCGCAACATCAACCATCGGCGCACAACTTCACTTGCGCCACCCACACACCACTTGCGCGTCCACCACACCTGCACGATGGGATCTTTGATTTCTCAAAGTGTTGAACTCCGGTTCCGAATGAAGAGGGGTGGTCCAGTATTTATAGGCATTTGGTCACCCCTGCGCGACGACGCGCAACTCTCCCTTCGGCGCGCAAGTCTCGGCACACAGTTCTCTTCCCCTCAAAGTCATTTGCGCGACCCACTTCCAAACTTGCGCGAACCTCTTGCCTTTTCTATATTTTGATCTTATGATCTTGAAAAACAAATGGCGCAAAAGTTTCCTATACTCCAAGTCCTCGGCGCACAAGTCCATTTTCCAAAAACATTTTTCTTCATTTGTCAATTTTTAGGCCCAAAAATTTGGAAAACACTGGAGAACAGCACCACCTTGTATCTGTTCTTTTGTACCGCCTCCAGATCGTCCATTCCATTATCGACGTTCTTGAATCAAACGTGGATCGTTGACCTCATCTCTTGAACTCAACATTCCATCATGAAATCCTCTTTGTCAAAAAATTTGTATGTCATTGTTTTGATTTGTCAATAATCACCACTCAGATGTCCACTTTGTCAACAAACACAATCACCTCAAAAATGCTTCAATGATGCCTTGAGGTATTTTTTCCCAACACTTCTAGAGTATACTAAGATATCATCGATAAATACCAAACCAAAGTCATCAAGATATTCCTTGAAAACCCTATTCATTAGATCCATGAAAACTAAGGGTGTATTAGTCATTCCAGAAAGTATTATTGTAAACTCATAATTCCCATACCTAGTTTGAAATTCTATCTTAGGAATATCTTCCTTCCTCACACATGGTTGATGATATCTGGATCGAAGGTAAATCTTTGAAAAATATTGGGCTCCATGAAGTTGGTCAAATAAATCATCAATTAATGGAAGAGGATACTTGTTCTTTATCATAATATCATTGATTTCCCTATAATCATTGCATAGACTCATGGAACTATCTTTATTTTTGACAAAGAGAACAGGGGATCCCCATAGAGAAACACTAGGTCAAATAAATCTTTTATCACTCAATTCCTCTAGTTATTTCTTTAGATCCACTAATTTCATAGTGACCATTCTATAGGGAGTATTTAATATAGGTATTGAACTATGAATTAAATCAATAGAGAACTGAACTTCCCGCTCTGGAGGGTATCCAGGTAGATCCTCTGGAAACACATCAATATATTCTTGCAAAATATGTACATATTCAATTTGAATATTTCCTTCCTCACCCATAGATATTGTGTTATCTTTCTCTCTAAGAATTTCATTCAATGGAGCTATTGAGGGTGGATCTAGATAAGAATTAGATGGTGAGGTTTATTCTTTAAACATAAGGGATTCTACACCATTCTCACAAATTGTAACTTCCTTATTCTTATAATAGATCTTCACATCATAATTTGACAGCCAATTTGTAACATCCTGGTTCTGGAAGCCACGTAGAGGTGCCCCGTACCTAGTTGGTCACATGGCCTCAAGTGAATTTCCCCGAACTTCAGAGGCTGCCGACTAGCAGCGAGGGCCTTGGGTGTGATAGTGGGGAAACTATACCCTCATTGGAAGAGTAATACAATAGAATAAAAGCAAAAACAATAGTGGAAGAAGTAAAAATCCATACAAAATTAAGCAGCGGAAGACTAGAAGAAATAAGTAGCTAGATTGTATATATATAAAAATGATTCATGGTACATATGTCTAGGAAAATATCCAAAAACATCACAATGCTGGAATATAGAATAGTACTAAGCCTAAGTACAAAAGAAAATAGATAAACAACACCTCAGCATCGCAAGCCTCAGCTTGGTCCCATGCTCTCCAGCTCCACAGCATATCAACTACCTGAAGTAGAAGGGCTCTTTACCTTATCAATACCTGCAGCAATATAATCTATTTGGGCCCAAATTCATAGCCCAAATAGGGTGTGAGACTAAATCCCAATAGGCAATCATCACAAGATCTGTGCCTAATAGTCATTGAATATATGAAAGGTAATAAACAAAAGAAAGCAATAAACAAGGAAATACTCAGTAGTAACCAATCCTACAGTTTCAATGCAATTAGTTTTATACATCAATGAAAGAAAATAAGCAGGGAACCATCTGGGTAGTAATATCAGCCTAACCCCTCCGGTTCAATCAAAATAAGGATACTACAGAGACTCTCTGAGGAAGCTCTCTTAGTCAATTCCCCTTATAGTATTAAGAATTTAAAGACTCTCTGAGGAAGATCACACGTTCAATTCCCTTTATAGTCTAAAGTAGTCAAGGAATCTTTGAGGAATCTCACACAGTCAATTTCTCTAATAGCCCCAAGTGGTCATAGACTCTCTAGGGAAGCTCACAAGGTCAATTCCCCTCATAGTCTAAAGTGGTTCAAGGACTCTCTGAGGAAGCTCACACAATAAATTCCCCTTATATACCAAAAGTGATTCAAAGGACTCTCTGAGGAAGCTCACATAGTCAATTCCCCTTATAGTCTTCTACACTAGGTTCTCACGGCCCTGTGTAAGTCAAACGAGCATAACAATGCAATATGACAAAAGTAAACCTATAAAATTACATGGATAATGGTCTACAATATAACAAGCATGTCAATTATCAATCACAACATCCTACTACTAGGCATGGGAAAACATGGCATCCTAACAAGCTAAGCATGGCACAAGGGTCATAGCGAAAACATGTATGGGAGACACCTCCAAATCATAGAAATCAACCCTATTCACATACAAATAACCTCTACCCGCTCACACTAGCAAAGTAGAAAAATAACAAGGTTAAAAATGGTAAACGCACCATACCACATTCATGGGTATTGGAAATTTTGCACATATAATTCAAAGACTTTCAGCCTAAAGGCACAAAACACCTACCTCAAAGGTTTTAATAAAAACCCCAACAAACGAAGAACGCACAAGAAAACCAGGTTGATTCTCTTAGAACCCGCCTCAGATCTCCTCTCTTAAAAAGACCAAGACCAAAAATAATCAAACTTGTCTCCATACACTTAGATCTAACCATAACGGGCGTATATCTAAGAAACTTAAAGAAGAATAGAAGTAGATCTAATAGATCTAAGAAACTGAACAAGAATGAAGAAGAACATCTACATACCTCAAAAATCCGGCTTCAATTCACCCAGAGAAGCCTTCGGATCACCTCCATAATTATGGGAGAACCTTATTTGACCTTAAGAGAAGAAAAATCCTGAGTTATGGCTACTTAGAAAGAAAAACGATCCACTTAGAGGAAAAAACACATGAGATCCACTTTTTTAGGATCTCATTTAAGTGCCACATGGTTTTCTCACACAGTTAGAAAAACTGTGTGTTAACCACTACCTCGGAAGACCCTCCATGCACGGTTTGGCCACATGGTTAGACAAAACGTGCGCTAACCATGTGTTTGCCACTGCCTTGGTAGACCCTCCACACATGGTTTGGCCGCATGGTTAGACAAACCATGCGTCGCTCGTGCGACTTCCCCTTTACCTTAAAACTTCTTTCAAAGTTCTCCTGACTCTCCCATTCATCACCCTTAAATTTATAACCAAGAAAATAATCAAACAAGGGTCACATACCTGAAAAGATAGTTCATGTTCTTACAAACTTCCCCCCTTAGAGAAATTCGTCCCTGAATTTCTCTAGCAAGGCAGCACAAAAGAAAAAACCCTGAGCAGCTCCGGCCACTGCAAACGTAAATCAGACTCCCTCTCCCAAGTCTCGTCCTGTACTCACCCATGATGCCATATCACCCATACCAGAGGAACAGACTGGCCACGAATAACCTTTGTACTTCGATCAATGATTCAGATAGAAGACTCCTCGAATGAGGCATCCACCTCTAACTCAACCTCATCGGGTTGAAAGACATGAGATGGGTCTGAGAAGTAACTTCAAAGCTGAGAAACGTGAAAGATGTCGTGCATATCCTGATGCCTCTGAGATAACTACAACCGATAGGTAACTGGACCAAATCTCTCAGACACCTCAAACAGCCTGACGTACCTTAGGGAAAGCTTACCCTATCTCCTGATCCTTATATGCCCCAACATCGATGTGACACGTAGAAAACCTGATCTTCGACCTCGAACTCTAGAGGTCATCTACACCGATTAACATAAGACTTATATCGAGACTGTGTAGTAGACATCCTCTTCCGAATCAACTCTATCTCTTTTGTGGTCTCCTGAACAAGACGAGGTCCCAACATAGCTGCCTCTACTGCCTCCAGCCAACACAAGGGTGATCGGCATGGTCTAGCATACAAAGCCTCATAAGGTGCCATCTAAATAGTTTCTTGAAAACTATTATTGTAGGGAAAATCCACCATAGGTATATACTTCTCCCGAGAACCTCCAAAATCCAGAATGCATTCTCGGAGCATGTCCTCAAGCACCTGAATCGTACACTCAGACTGGCCATCTGTCTGGGGATGATAAGCTGTACTCAAAAGTACCTGTATACCCAAAGCCTTTTGAAGTCCCTACCAGACCCTAGAAGTAAAACGTGCATCCCTGTCTGAAAAAATGGAGTGTGGAACTCCATGAAGATGTACAATCTCACAGATGTACAACCATCCCAGATTATCAAAATTGAAGGTCTCTTTGATCTGCAAGAAGTGAGAGACCTTCTTAAGTCTGTCAATGATGAACCATGCTGCATCATTCCATTAAGGCGACCTCGGAAAACCGGTCACGAAGTCCATCGCGACATCATTCCATTTCCACTCAGGAATAGATAACTACTGCAAAAGCCATGTTGGTCACTGATGCTCTGCCTTCACCTACTGATAGGTGGAACACCTCATGAAGAAACCAAAAACACCTATCTTCATACCTGGCCACCAATACTGATGGTGAAGATCACGATACATCTTGGTGACACCAGGATGAACTGCCCAAACCAAGGTATGAAAGTCCTGCATCAGCTCCTCACGTATGTCTGCTGGCACCCATATGCACCCTTGGAAAAACAAAACATCATCTTCGCCTATGGTCCAACCAAGAATAGGGTCCTCTACTGACACACTTTCCCGTAGGACTAGGCCTTATGAATCTGATATCTGTCTCATTCGCACTCAATCAAGAAGAGTAGAGGTAACAACAATAGAAGATAAAAAATTCTTCCCCTATCTGTCGTGCACCTCCAAATGCATCTTAGAGAATATATCCATAAGATGCCACTCAATGCTGGCCTCCTGAACTGCCTGTATCTGAGTCCTCCTGCTCAAAGCATCAGCCACTGCATTTCCTTTTCCCAGTGTATAGGCAAGCTCAAAGTCAAAGAACTGATGATACTCAACCCACCTTCACTATCTCAAATTCAGATCACACTGAGTGAAGATGCACTTTAGACTTTTGTGGTCGGTGAAAACCAAAAAATGCTCTCCCAGAAGGTAATGTATGCAACAATGTAAGGCATGAACAACTACTTCCAACTTAATATCGTGTGTCGGGTAATTCCTCTCATGTGGCCTCAACTACCGAGACCCGTACGCAATGAATCCTTCTCCCTGCATAAGCACAACACCTAGATAGATACCTAAAGAATCGTAGTAAATAGTATAGCTCTTGACCGGAACTTGCAAAACTAGTATCAGTGCTGACGTCAATCTCCCCCTCAGCTCCTGAAAGGCCGACTCACAAGAATCTGACCACAAGAACTTTGCACCCTTCTTAGTTAGGACCGTCAGTGGTGCTGCTAAGCACGAAAAGTCCTATATGAAATGTATGTAGTATCCATAAAGCCCTAGAAAACTCTGTACCTCAATGATGTTCTTCGAATTCTCCCAAAAAACTACTACCCTCACTTTCTCTGGGTCTACTGATACTCCTATATCTGAGATAACATGACCCAAAAAGTGAATCTTCTCCATCCAAAAGTGGCATTTTGAGAGATTAGAATATAAATGATGCTCTCTCAGTGTACTCATAATGATCTCAAGGTGTGTATCATGGTCATGTCGAGTGTGAGAGTACACCAAGATATCATCCACAAAGACAACCATGAAAGAATCCAAGTATGGATGGAACACTCAGTTCATCAGTGCCATGAAAACTGTAGACACGTTTGTGAGACCGAACAACATAACTACATACTCATATAGACCATACCTGCTCTAGAAAGCTTTAAGAGGTATATCATATAGTCTAACGTGCAACTGATGGTAACCAAATCTCAATTCAATCTTCAAGAACACTCGAGCTCCTCGAAGCTGATCAAAGAGATCATAAATACTCGGCAAGGGATATCGGTTCTTGACCGTCAACTGGTTCAACTTCTGATAATCCACACAAAGCCTGATAGTACCATCATCCTTCTCTGCAAACAGGATAGGAGAACCCCAAGGAGAAGTATTGGGTCGGATGAAACCCTTTGCCTATAACTCCTTCAACTACTTCTTGAGGTCTTGCAACTCAGGTGTATCCATCCTATAAGGAGGAATGGACACCGGTTCCACTCCTAGAACAAGATCAATAGAAAAGTCTACCTCTCACTCTAGAGGAAAACCTAAAAAGTCCTCTGGAAAGACATACCTGAAATGATCCACCACTGGAAGAAGGTCCATCTATGAAGTCCCCTGGTCATCCAAATATAGACTAGCAATCTAAGCTGTAACTCATCTTAACCCATGATGCTCTGGACCCTCCCTGCTCTCCTAGACATCCCATTCGCCCTTATGATTAAACAATCTGCCCTCTGGTGATATGAAACTCACCATAAAGTGATAGAAATCGACAAAATCCTAAAAGAAAAATAACCAGTCCATTCCGAGAATGACATCATAGCCTATCATCTCGAGGACATAGATATCCTAAAAGAAATGACACCCACCAACCTCAAGAGGGAACTCCTTGCACTAATGTACACTAGCCGTTCTATTCCCCAACGGAGTGTATAGTGTCAAGAAATCAGATGAAGAAAGGATACAGAGCCCAAGGCTCTCCAGAACAACAACAGATATAAATCTATGGGAAGCCCCTATATCGAAAAGAGTAGAAGATAAAACTAAGGCAACTAGGATTGTACCTCTAACTGTAGAGGGTCCGAGATCCTTCTCTTGTTGGGTCTGCTCTACTGCAAAAGTCTGGCCTGCTCCATGACCCTATGACCCTGCTTGACCTCTCTGAGCTGATCCACCATGCTTTCGTTGATAGCCTCGCATCTGACCACCATGGATGCGACCTCCACCTCTGCCTGAATGGCTGGAATAACTCCAATTCCCAGACTGGTGAGAAACTGGTGGAGATGATCCTATACGAGGAATCATATATGAACCCCGGTCACCAGCTTCTGGTGAGAAGACCTGACAGAAATGATGAAGGTGTCCCATGTTGCCTCAATATTGTAACTCCACTAGGTCTCTCTGGCACTGTGGCATCATATGCCCGCTTCTCCCACACTGGTAGCACACCACCTGGATACCATAAGATGTTTCCCACCTACTCAGATCTTCCTGTCTAGTCTCCTTGCGACGCTTCTTGCTATCAGCTAGAAAAGAACTAACTCTGGATGTCGATATTCCCTGGATCACACCTCCAGATTCCGTCAGATACCGCTTCATGATCAGTTCCTGGTTGACGATGGAAGCGATGGAAGTCAACCTAAAGATATTCACCTGCGAGCAGATGTCCTTTATGAGACCATCCTCAAACTTCCTTGCCAGGAATAACCCATCTACTCCTAGTAAGGGTGTGAAAGGATTAAGCTTGGTGAAATGAGAGGAATACTCCATAACCAATAGGGTACCCTGCTCCAGGCTCATGAACTTCTGGGCTCGATCAGCCCTCAAGGTATCCGGATAGAAGTAATCATAAAAGATGAATTGTAACTCCTCTCAAACCATAACCTGCTAATGACCCACCTGTGAGATCACGTCCCAACATCACTTGGTGGAATATCATAGCATGTAAGTAGAAAGCTTGACCCACATTTCTGGAGGTGTCTTCAGATTCTCAAAGATCATCAGCATGGCTTCCAACCATGACTCTGTAGCCTGGGATCCTCCTTCCTTTGAGAAGGTGGTAGGATACTGCTACTGGAAAACCTGCGTAAAATCTTCCATAGACAAGGCAGGACGTAGTGCTCCCTAAAAGGTCAACATCATCCTCATGAAGCCCTCTCTGAACTGTGCATTAGCTCCTGTATCTGGTATAACTGCTGGTGCCAAGACTGGAACTACTGGAGGATCTGCTATCTATCCTTGATCAGCCATATCCAGTGTCTAATCATCGCCTTGCAACTGGCATACAACCAGATGACGTCTTGGTGGCATGACTCTACAAGGTCAAGTGCACACCTTGGATTAAGATCATCAATTACTAAGAACTGGAAACATAATAAGGGAATACGAGAAATAAAACATTCAAGTTTTACAAAATAAGACTACACGGCATGTATAATAACTACATGGCATGTTCCCTTAAGTCTTTCACATGGGTTCATACTTCTTCTAGAACTGGTCGTGTAACACCCCAAACACACGGAGTTTTGTTCTTACACACAACGTGTACTTGAATTTTCTTCCCCTTCCTGATTCCTTCTACACAGTTAAGCCACACGGCTCTCATAAGACAAGACTACACTGCGTGTTAAAGAGAAAAACGAAATTTACTAGACAAGCTTCACTGACCTGTGTTGTTAGGGACACGACCGGATACACGGCTCACACTACACAGCGTGTAATCTGGGTTTTTCTGGAAAATAAGCCTCATAAACTACTCTGGAGCCCAGAAAACACTAAAAATGAACATTTAAGTGCCAAATTCTGATCTGTGAGGGTCCATAATCCCCACGAATCAAATCTTGGAATCTTATACATGTCATAAACAAGAACAACAAGTCAATGATCCACCAAATTTCGGTCCATGAGGGCCCATAACACCTCAAAAACCAAATTTTGGAATTCATTCAAACAACACCTTACACAAACAATAACTTATCAAACATCAGGTATTCTATCATATCATGTATCACAATAATATGCATATTCTACACAACATCTATCACAACAACATGCAATTAATAATGCACCCTAAATGGCATGGAAATAATGCATGACATGTGATTTCTATCAAGTGTTTATATGATGTATGAGATGGCATACCCTCATATCATTAGGTTGTAACAGAAATAGAACCTCAATAGCATCAACGGTAACAACACAAAGCATGTGAGTCACCCAATGGTGAAAATAAAATCAACTGTAAAATTGAAAAATCAGAAAATAGAATTAATGAGGTAAATTGGCTTTTCCCTGTACATAGGTTAGATACTCTCAGGCACAACTTATTACCAAGTACCTATTCCATCTTATCTGTGACTATAGGCTCCAAACAGTAAATCAAGAAAAAATAATTCCTCTGATACCACTTTGTAATGTCCCAGTTCCGGAATCCACCCAGGGGTGCCCCGTACCTGGTTGGTCACATGGCCTCAAGCGCATTTCCTTAAATTCCAGAGGCTGTCGACTAGCAGCGAGGGCCTTGGGTGTGCTAGTGGGAAAACTATTCCCTCATTAGAAGAGTAACACAATGGAAGAAAAGCAAAAGAAATAGCAGAAGGAGTAATAATCCATACAAAAGTAATCAATGAAAGACTAGAAGAAATAAATAGCTGGAGTGTATATATATATAAATGATGCATGATACATATGTCTAGGAAAACATCCAAACACATCACAATGCTGGAATACAGAACAATACTAAGCCCAAGTACAAAATAAAACAGATAAAAAACTCCTCAACATCGTAAGCCTCAGCTTGGTCTCATGCTCTCTAGCTCCACATCATATCAAGTACCTTAAGTATAAGGGAACCTGCCCTTATAAATACCTGCAACAATATAATCTGTTTGGGCCTAAATGCATAGCTCAAATAGGGTGGGAGACTAAATCTCAGCAGGCAATCACCACAAGATATGTGCCTAATAGTCAGTGAATATATGACAGGTAATAAACAAAAGAAAACAGTAAAAAAGGAATTACGTAGCAGTAAACAGTCCTATAGTTTCAATGCAATCAGTTCTATACATCAATGATAACAAACAAGCAGGGAACCCTCTGGGTAATACTCTCAGCCTAACCCCTCCAGTTCAATCAAAACAAGGATACTACAGAGACTCTCTAAGGAAGCTCTCTCAGTCAATTCCCCTTATAGTCTCAACCATTTAAAGACTCTCTGAGGAAGCTCACAAATTCAATTCCCCATATATTCTAAAGTAGTAAAGTACTCTCTGAGGAAGATTACACAGTCAATTCCTCTTATAGCCCCAAGTGGTCATAGAATCTCCGAGGAAGCTCACACGGTCAATTCCCCTCATAGTCTAAAGTGGTTCAAGGACTCTCTGAGGAATCTCACATAGTAAATTCTCTTTATAGCCCAAAATTGATTCAAAGGACTCTCTGAAGAAGCTCACACAGTCAATTGCCCTTATAGTCTTCTACACCAGGTTCTCACAGCCCTGTGTAAGTCAAATGAGCATAGCAATGCAATATGGCCAAAGTAAACCTACAGAATTACTTGACTAATAGTCTACAACATAACAAGCATGTCATATATCAATCACACCATCCTACTACTAGGCATGGGAAAACACGGCAACCTAATAGGCTTAGCAGAGCACATGGTTCATAGAGAAAACATGTATGGGAAATACCTCCAAATCATAGCAATCAACTCTATTCACATACAAATAACCTCTACTCACACACACCAGCAAAGCAGGAAAATAACAGGGTTAAAAATGGTAAACACACAATACCCCATTCATGGGTATTGACAATTTTTCACATATAATTCAAAGAATTTCAATCTAAAGGCACAAACTACTTACCTCAAAGGTTTTGATGAAAACCCTAAAAAACAAAGAACGCACAAGAAAACCAGGTTGATTCTCCAAGAAAGCACCTCAGATCTCCTCTCCTAACAAAACCAAGACCAAAACTCATCAAAATTGTCATCCACACACTTAGATCTACCCATAACAGGCATAGATCTAAGAAAAAAAGAGAAGAGGAGAAGTAGATCTAAGTAGATCTAAGAAACCAAACAAGAATGAAGAAGAACGTCTACATACCTCAAGAATCCATCTTCGATTCTCCCAAAGAAGCCTTCAGATCGCCTCTATAATGATGGGAGAACTATCTTTGAACTTAGAAGAAGAAAAATTCTGAGTTATGGCTACTTAGAAGAAAAAACGAGCCACTTAGTGGCAAAAATGAATGAGATCCACTTTTTTAGGATCTCATTTAAGTGCCCGCACGGTTTGCTCACATGGTTAGATAAACTATGCGCTAATCGTGCGTTAGCCACTACCTCGAAAGACCCTCCATGCATGGTTTGGATGCACAGTTAGACAAACTGTGCACTAGCTGTGAATTAGCCACTACCTCGATAGACCCTCCACGCATGGTTTGACCACACGGTTAGACAAACCGTGCACCGCCTGTGCGACTTCCCCTTTGCCTCAAAACTTTATTCAAAGTTCTCCTGACTCTCCCATTCATCTCCCTTAACTTTATAACCAATAAAAGCATCAAACAAGGGTTACATACCTGAAAAGAAGGTCTGGGTTATTACAAAATTCATACAGAGAATTATATCAAAGTTAATTATTTGTATGATGATAAGGTTAGCAACCAAAGCACATTTATGTGCCATTAGGGGGACTGATCAAGACATCTTTGTTGCAATGATACATCCCCTAAGAGTTTTGACTGAAAACTCCTTTATTAAATCAAATTAGACATGTATAATTTTCTAAGAAAAATGGGAAGATATAAATAAATGCGATGATATAAAATCAAATAAATCATTGTCTAAGTTTGAGGAAACTATTAAAGTACCTGCCACCACATCATTAAGAACTTCAACCTCTACGGTTGTAATCATATAAGCTTTCTATTGCTCTCGTGGCCTTTTTAAGGAAAGTTTCCTTGGCACTTAGGACACTCATTTTCATAGTGTCCCATATCTATACAATTTTAGCATTGAACATCATTGACTCGTTTATTCCCCTTGAATTCATTATATTTATGACCCTTTTCTCCACACTTATAGCAGACTCCCATTCCTTTCAATCATTTACCAGGATGATTATTTCCAGAATTATCACATAACAGGAATTTCTTTGTTCCCTTTTTCTTCTTTGGTGATTTACCTTTTCCATAGTTATCAGAGTACTGCTTCTTATCTTGGTTTCCCTTGAGCAAATTTGATCTAGAAAATTCCTTCTCTATTTTGATGGCACTTAATACAATTTCCTCATATGATGAAAATGATTGAGAATCTAGTTCCCTTTGAATAATTGGCTTAAGACCTTCAAATAAATGACCAATCTTGTCTTTCGAGTTATGTACGCAATCTATGGAATACCTAGATATTCTTGTGAAGGTAGCCTCATACTCTACAACACTGTCTTATTCCCTTTTCTTTAATCCAAGGAATTTCCTCTTTATTTCGGTTCATTTCCCATGGGGGAAATATTTTTCAAAGAACATTTCCTTAAAATTTCTCCATTACATATCTTTTATTTATTCTTCCCCTATGGAATTTTGGATCAAGGATCACCATTGATCAGCGTCTCCCTTGAGAAAATATACTACCATTACTAAATTTTCATTTTTATTGCATATTAATTCCATGAATATATTTTCAAGGGACTTGATACACTACTAAGCTACCACTGGATTAGTAGTACCACTAAAATATGGGGTCTTTTACCGTATGAAATGATCCAACATAAGTGTGGCATGGTTATTCATCACAACCTGAGTAAGTTTTCCCAATATTGTCATGATCTGATTCGCTCCAACATTGATTGTGTTGACTTTCTCAGTGGGTAAATCCCTAAATTTTCCATGAGTATTGATTGCACTTCTTCCATTAGGTTCCATTTCTAAATAATGGCATAGATTAGGTTATGAATCATAATTTATAATATCAACTAGCAAAGTACATAAATAAATTGAAATTCTATGCATAGATAATCTCATAAATATGGTTTCTTTGAGGAAAAATTTACATTAAAATCATTCATAATGACTTTTAAAGAAAATGTGAATTATCTTAAGCATATCCATGGGGAGTGTCAGTACCAAGAGTTTAGTAAGGTCCATTATCGTGTACCATGATACCTTGAGTCAAGCCCGAAACTCCTTGTCGGAGTTTTCACCCCTTGTTACATCTGTGCCAGAGCCACCTCTACTTGTTTGTATCCAGATAGGGATGTATTTTATAAAAAGATCCACATAATCTATTACTTACCAAGATTCCATGACATCATGGTATGTTTATCCTCAAAATCTACCTTAGGTCTTTGTTCCCTAATCTACGCTTTCAAATCTAGTTTCCAAGTTTTCTACTAAACTTCTTCTCATACCAACTGTAACACCCTGAACCTTATAGATCAGAGCCGGTGCATTACCTATTACATTGGAATGAATAAGAGGAATGAAAACATGAAGGAAGGATCATTTTAGTAGTCTGGAATAAACTAGATACATACATGTAACACAAATTACATTGTGAAAGGTAACAAAATACAATACATAACAAAAAAAACTTCTTCCATGAAAACTTAATAAATGATCTCCTCTTCATAAATTTTGGATGGAAAACAAGTTAAATGGGTGATCTAAAATGCTTAGTAAGGGTTAAAAATATCAGAAACATAAATCATAAATATTTGAATCATAAGAAAAATGGCATAGTCAATATGGCATGGTGAATAAATGAAAAACACACACCATTAATAAACTAAGAATGAAACTGAATCCATAGATTTAGTCATAGTGAAAACCTCATGGATAGTAATAACTAAAAATGAATAAAGATAATGATTAATAATTGGACATCATGTATCTGGCACATAATACCACTATACTATCAAAATGGTTTATGTTTGTGGGTAGAAACCCATCTAATTTTTGGAAACAAACTCGAAGAGTTTGTCACCAACTGATTTTTCTCATGAGACATGTCGATGAATCAAGGGGATATAGTGGGTACCGACCGTCACTACAATTACAAATCCTTATTTATACATTTATTTAATACAAGTACAATATTCCTTCTCAATATCCATATAGAGTAGAGGATACAGATTCATCAATATTTCCATAGTTAAAACATCATTCCAAATAAACACCGTATGTAAAAGGTTATATGACTTAAGAAAATAATCATATCCATGAAACCATAATATGGATATATAATATATTTACAATTTCAAATAAACAATTATCTCAAATGGGTAGTGGATACACCACATAAGAATGATTAGGTGCACAATATCAAGTAAGTCTCAATGAAATGGAAATTGAGACAAAGTCCCTTACCACACATCAATCAGTCGAGTCATATTACCAAAAATTAATAAACACAAAATAAATCACAAAATAACATTAATATAAAGAGAATAATGATAACTTATATCAAATGGAAATACACAATAAACCACATTCAAGAAATAAGTGGCGAACAATGGAAATCTCACAGAATTAAAAGTGAGATAAGAAACCCCTTACAAACATTTCGGCTTGGTAAAGGGAATTATTGTGAGGGATTAAAGAGTGGTAAAGGGGTATCTCATAATTTATATACCATAAGGTAATTATAGGGTAGGTGAAAAAAACATACCCCATTATTAGGAACAAAAAAATAAAAGGACACAACATAGGGGAATTCTTGAACAAAAGTGAGAGAGAGGATCCCTTACCTTATGCCCAAAGGTGTTCTTGATTGATCTTAACAACCAAAATAATCAAATTTAGATTCATTAATTAATAATTCCATAACCCCATGAACATGTAATTGATATAGTATAACATTATTAGGTTCATTCATTCCCTTCTTTATGGGTTTAAGAGATTCAATTTTATTGTTTTGGAATCATTTTCTTCCTTAGTTTTCATGACAGGTTTACTTGTATTCACAAATGGATGTCCATTTGAAATGTGGTTAAACATCCAGAATTGTAAATATATATTATTAGTGACATTATAAATGATCTTATAATTATTACAGATCATATACCTTGAGGATGACTCATTAGTTAAAAGTTAATGATAAACGCTTGGATTAACTTGCGGTTTTGTGCATAATGAACTTGTTTTGTATTATTATTTTAAATTATGAGTGTGTAAGGATTACAGAACATTTCATAAGTTAAAATAAATATATTACGATCTGGTTCAACCATTAATTTTTTTTAATGACAAGTCTTTAAGATATTAATAGAAATTGAAAACGCGTCGTCCTTGAATGTGATAAATTAACACATATCAGACAGTATTTTTCATTTTTAGTGTAAGTGGAGGGGGAAAAGAGAGATGTTGAGGAAATATTCCATTAGAATAATAAGATTATATTTAATTTAAGGTACTATAATTATCATAGCATTTGTATTTGGGTAGGTGAGTAGAGAGTAATAAAATAATTGAACTTGTAAAAGAATTTGTAAGAAAAGAGAAGAAAGGTTCATCTCTTGAGTACTCCTCCTTGAAAATCTCTTTAAGGACTTTATTTTTGGACTTTTGGTGTGACCATAAGGTCTTGGACTTGGGGAAGGAGCTTAGGGAGATATTTGATCATAATTTAGGCAAGGATTGAATCTTGAGTGGTGTGGGAGAATATAGGGGTGAGGGGTGGTTTGTATAGTAGAGGGGAGGAGGGTTTCCTTATTATTATAATCATTAAATTATTATTTCTCCATAATACAATAAATAGTGACTATTACATGACCTATAATAGTAATAAGTGCATGTTATTTTGAGATTTATGTGCTTACGTCACTCATGATTCTAGAAATAGTTAATTTAAATTATAATGTATTTATACAGTAAATTAATGTATCTTACTATTCACCAAAAATTCAATTATTTTAGAAAAATCCCAAAAATTTACCCTAACCATTTTTTGATGTGTAGAATACAAAAAATGAACTCCATTTTTCAATTTTTTTTCTAAATATGATGAATTTAATTTTTAATTAAAATCATTATTTAATCAAAAAATAACAACGCTTCAAATATTCATCTTCATTTTTAAGATGCCTAAATTTTATTTACACTTTCATGGGTAAGGTTACCATTCATAAGGGTCATATTACTATTCATAAGGGTAATTTACTATTAATAAGGCTAATTTACTATTCATAAGGGTAAGTTATTATTCACCGATAATTAAGTTGATTCTATCAGACTCCAAATATCTCCTTGATCGCAACTGTGCATTTTCATTTCTTGAAATTCAAAACACAAAAGTGGAAAATTTAAGTTTAGTGGCTAGGTTATGACTATATCTTAAATAACAAAGTTTTTCTTAATAGAAACTCAGTGATTTATAAAATATAGGCTATATAATGAATTAAAAGTATTTAAGATAGAGACAACATAAATTGTTTGGGGTGTTACAATCCCATGAAGCCGGATGATCTCCAATATGTATAACAACCCCATACTCTCCACCAAACTCTTCTTCCTTATGTTAGAGAAGTGTGTTTACTTCATAAGTTAGTTAACTATCACCCATATGGATTGTGGAATATCACTTTCTTTGTAATCCCTTCCACACTTTCCATAGATATGGCATACCATTTCTACTATGAGATCTCAAGAGGTTGTGTCAAACCTACAAGAACCTGGTGCTTTTCCTTCACTTACTAACATATGAGGCATCAAAAGACGAACTTTTAAATTTTCTAAGTCATGCCATACCATAAAAACTAATGCTAAAGTTCCTTGAATATAATTTTCATAATATGATGTGAAGCTATGGGGGAAGTGTGAAACTCCCTCATCACCTCCTCTCACAACATTACAGGAACCACAGTCCATCCCTAGATAAAGTTAATGTGTTATCCTTCTTCAGATAATTAATCTGGAATCTCTTGGGGATATTTTTCATATAGAACCTCACAATTGATGTCTCCCAATCAATCCTCCCTCACACTATGGATAAGAGGAGAGGTCACCACCATAAACTAAATAAAAAAAATCCCCTCTCCTACATCAGGTTCAAATGAAAATAATCCAACTACTCAGGGACCACCACTTCCATAATAGAGTAAGACTTACTTATAAGGGAATCCACCACCATATTTACCTTACTAGTATTATAAACTACCTCAAATTCATACTACTTCAGAAAATAAAACCTTCACCTATGTCTCAGGTTTAGATCTCTCTGAGTGATTATGGACTTGAGACTCTGGTAGTCTGAGTATACAATGAATTTATCTCCCAGAATATAGTTTCTTGACATCTTCGGAGTGAAGAATAATGTTTCAAAAAGAATGAAATTAGTTACACATTTCTTCTCATGGAGTCTCAAATTCCTTGACCCATATGTGACCAATTATTTTCTTTCCATCAACATAAAACCAATCCTATCTCCAAATACATCAAAAAACACTATGTACTCCATTCTCTCTTATTGTACTATCAACACAGGATCAATATTCAACCTCAGCCTCAACTGCTCGATGGATTCATGTCACTTTTCTATCTAGGTAAATGGATTCCCTCTTTATGTTAGGTTAGTCAAAGGTTCTTCTACTCTAGAAATTTCATGCATAATACTCCTATAGCACCCCACTGAGACACAAAATATTTGCACCTCTAGCACACTCTTGGGTGGATCCAAATATAAAACTATATCAATCTTCATCAAGTCCACAATAATTCCATTTTATGAAATTACATTTCATAGAAAGTGGACCCCATGGATCCAAAACTGTCACTTCAAGAGTTTACCATAAAGATAGTGTACTCATTATTTTTAGGACTATACTTAAATGATTTTTATGCTATTCCTCTATCATAGATTAATAAAGTATGTCATAAATGAAGAAAACAAAAAATTAGTCCTATTATTTCTCAGTGATTTGGTTAATCAAACCCATAAACACTATGGGGGCATTCTTCAGACCGAAAGGAATCACCTAGAATTCATATTGTCCAAAGTGACATCAGAATTTCATATTCATAATATCATCCTCGTGAACCCTCAACTAGAGGTAGTCAAACCCAAGATCGATATTTAATAACCAACTAAAGCATCTTAACTAGTCAAAGTGGTTATCAATCCTTAGTTTGGGGTACTTTTTCTTTGTAATTACCTGGTTCATGAGATGATAATCAACACAAATATTCAAGATCCCATCAACTTTTTTCATGAATAAAATAGAAGTTACCTAGAGGGACACATTGGGTTTGATAAAAACCTTATATTGAAGGTTTTACAACTACTCCCTTAGATCTCGGCATTTGGTAGGGGCCATTAAAAATGACTCAGAAGATACCAATGCAGTCTCAGGGTGAAATTTGATTCAAAATTTCATATCCCACCTTAGAAGTAGTCCCAAAACATCACTAAGGAAGAAATCCATATAGTCTTACACCATAGAAGGAATAAAAATGCCGAATGATCCTATTGTAGTAAGGTATAAAATCACTAACTGATGGGTGATGGGATACATCCTCCTGATAATAAGGTTAACTCTCTCTACCATGAGATATCTCTCACTCACAAAGTAGAATATTGTCTCATCCATTGGAAGGAATGTAACCCACTTGTGATGATAGTAAATCTTGGCTCAAACCATGGAAAACTATCCCATGCCCATGGTGATGTCATAATGTTTCATTATGAGGACCAAGAGTTCCCATGGGAAACTCTATCCACTAATCACTATCATGAACTACTGACAGATAAGAAATATCGAATAATCACACTCATCCAGAATCTCTAGAAAAATCTATTGGGATATGGTCTCAAGAAGGAGATAAATATATCTCACATGGGATACAAAAATGAAGGAGTGACTTGAGCCTACATCTAAAAGTACTGTAGTAAGTGTATAAAATACATATATTGTATCTCATATCATCTTGTGGGATGTTAGTTCATAAGCCTCCAAAGCATGGAGCTACCTACACACTCAAAATCCAGCTCCCTGAGCCTGGTGTGGGCCACCAAGTGGTGGTGGTGGAAGTATATAATAGAATAACCCTTTATTTTATTAATATTTTTATAAATTTTTATATAATTCATTTACTTATTTTATATGAAATGTGTTTAATTTGTGTGAAATATTAATGTTTAAATATTAAATATAATTTTTGAGCATTATTTGAATTCATCCAGATTCAAGTTAGTTAACTGTTTTAATAATAACTATCAATATACAGATCCAAATTTTGTGGTTTTTGTTTTTCATGATTCCTTATTAAATTTTCCACATATCATTAGAAGTACTTATTGTCCAATTATTCCATTTGAAGGGCTATATGGACCACACAAGAAGACCCACAAAATCTGTGAAGAAATTGGATCATCCATGAATATTAAATTTCTGGGATCAATTAGGAAGTAAAAATTTCTTTAGAATCCTCCAAAATTCTTGGAACAATTCAAGGAGTCATTAATAAAAATTTTAAGGCCCAAATTTAGAAACAAGGGGCCCAAATGAAGCTTTGAAGTCCCGCCCACCATTCTGGATAGGAATTAAAATCAGGACACTATTCCTAAATTTTCTCCTGATTTAATCATCACATCAGGCTGGTATTTTTTAGTGTAAAATATAAGTTATGGAAGAAAAAATTGTTAGAATAAATTATTTTTATTTTAGGGAATCTTCCTATTCAAAAACTCATTCACATTTCAGCCTTCGAAAAAGTGTTGATAAAAATGGACAGGTTCAAACTGTTTAGTAAAATAGCCATATCCTTGGATCCAAAATTCCAATGGATGCTAAATTTTTAGGTTTTATAGTAAACATTAATATATATAACTTGTAAGAAGAACATATCTCTATATTCAACCCTTTGTATGACCAAATTGTCGATTCGAGTGGAGGGGTATATTTGGAATGAAAACTGTCCACCTCCTTGGGCTATAAATAAAACCCCCTCTTCTCCTTGCATGAGGTTGGCATTTAAGAAGAGAGAAGAATACATTGGAAATAAAAAATCCTTGAATAAGTCTTGGGATTACCTTCCATACACAAGTTTTTACTTGATATAACCTTCCTCCTCTCTTTGTTTTCATGTTATTTTGTGTTCTTCTTATTTGTAATCATGTAAGTCTATTTATATTTCAATATAATTTTAATGCATGTTTCTTCTTCTTAATCTATTATTATCATCCATCTTCTGTTATAATATTAATGGTCTTAAAATAGTTTAAATATAGTTGAAGTCCATTACCTTATTTTTTTCCTCATTCAATCGAAAGTCTGTTTTTAATTCTCATTATCATTTGTGTATGTGTTCGATGCAACACTCTTTTCTTATCCTTTTATTTTTCTTATCTTATTAATTTATCATCATAATAATTATAACCATATTACTAATAATTTAAATGGCTGAGTAAATATTTCATTTGGGTGAGTTATAATTTAGGGATGTTAAGTGATTGAGAGCTTTTACTCGATGAGTATTCTTTGAATTATTATTGTATATGTTGGACTTAACATGTCATGGATTAATGACTTGTTTTGTTTGACGAGTGGTTTACATGGATTATTGGAACCATAAATACATAAAAATAAACAAGATATGATTAATATTATAACCATAAGTTATGTTAATGATTGGATTAAAGCCTTAGCACTTAGGAATTCCAATCAATGTCAACTTGTTACATGGGTGTTAATTTAATGAAATATAAAGCAAATCTCAAGGATATCACAAGATTAACTACATAATGATGAACTCACCCCAATATTTATCAAATTGTTAAATAAATATTAATAAATCAATCATTTCAATTAAGATCTATAAACAAACCCCCAATCAATATACAATCAACTAAAAACAACCAACTATTAAAATGTAACATCACCGAGGGTTCGAACCGAGTGCTGCTATACACATTAGCAGAGCACCAGAACCTTGAATGGTCGATAGGAGACAATCATACATGCTTTCAAATGTAATAGTTTCCAGGGATGGTTCGATTAAATAGTCTTTAATTTTTGGTTATTGTAAAAAAGCAAAAAAAAAAAAAAACAAAATTTAAAAAAAATTTGAAAAAAAACACGAAGAAAAATCCACCTTCTCATAAAAATCATAAATGAAGAAAAAAATACAAAGAAAAAACCATTTCCTCTTTCTTCCAAAATCTCTCTGAATGCACCGTACCCTCCCAAAAAATCCCTCAGATTTGTTTTACCTTGAAATTGAGCGAACTCTTCGCCAACTTAGGAGGAACATTAGGGATAATCAAATAATTCATGATCTGGTCCTTGTCCAACCAGTTGAATTAGAAATGGAAAATCCTAGGGAACAAACACTTAAAGAACTCACTACCCCTGATATGAATTACCAACCCCTTGGTATTCAATATCCAAACATAGAGGCTGACTTCGAAATTATATCGGGTTTGATTCATCTTCTCCCTCATTTACATGGGCTAGCCGGTGAGGATCCACATCTCCACCTTAAAGAGTTCCAAGTGGTGTGCTCTATGATGAAGCCTCAAGGGGTTTATGAGGAATAAATAAAACTCCGAGCATTTAATTTCTCCCTAGATAACACTACTAAGTCATGGATTTACTACCTCCTTCCTGGTTTCATAACCACATGGAATGACATGAAGTGATTTTTTTTAGAGAAATTATTTTCTGCTTCTTGAACTTCTTCTATCCGAAAGGAAATAAGTGGTATCCATCAATTATAAAATGAATCACTCCATGAATACTGGGAGAGGTTAAAAAATAATTTTTAAACTTTCCCACACCACCAAATCTCTGACCAAATCTTGATCTAATACTTATATGAGGGGTTATTGTCTATGGAGAGAACTCTCATTGATGCCTCAAGTGGTGGTGACCTTATTGATAAAACTCCCACAGCTGAAAAAGATCTCATAAGTAACATGAATGAAACCACACAAAAATTACATACTCGAGCACATTCTCAAGTCAGACAAGCTCAAGATAATGAATCTATAGAGCTGAAAAAGATGACAGAGTGGATGAGTGAACTTACAGGTCTTGTGCGGCAACTAGTTATGGTGTCCAAATCCACAACCTCATCTTCTCCACAATCTCTATTCCCTGGACCTATTAAGAACTATGGAATATGTATCTCCCCATCTCTTCTAACTGAAACATGTCCAAAACTTCAAGAGGATCCCTCTGATTCATCTGGACCAATGGAGCTCAATGCATCATATACTCAGAGGAACACCAACCCTCAACAATTAGGTAATTTCATTAGAAACTTCAACCAACCCCACTTTGAGCCCTTATCTTCTACCTTAAACTAAGGCTTGAGGTATGTTAATCCCATTTCTCATCCCCCTCAATTTCCTTCTCAAAACCCGAACCAATTCTAATATGGTGAAGGTGTTGGTAACTCCCAACAACCTTACCCTTTTGTTCCTCAACCTCAAAGGATCAATCCTCCCCATTCTCCTCCTGGATTCCACTATCCTAGTGAGCCTTACCAATTCCCAAACCAATACAGTCGATTTCCCAAGAACCAAAATCAGGTTCATACTAATTCAGGACAAACCTCTTCATCTAACCAACCATGGTAAAGTGCAGTGAAATATCTTTCCTCCTTCACCCATTCCAACCTTAAAAACATTGAAACCCAAATTGTTCAACTTGCATCCCACCTGAGCCAACCAAAACAATCAAATTCTTCCCAAATCCTAGCTCAACCATTACCCAACCCCAAGGGTAATGTAAGTGAAATTTCACTTAGATTGGGAAAGAAAATTTTCTATGCCTCATGATGAGTCCTCCCACTCCCCTTTAAATGTTGACCTAGAAAATAAAAAGAAAACGAAACTTGAAAAGGAATCAGAATCCATTCCCTCACCTCCTTCCATTCCACTTAGGAACCCAATTCCTTTTCTTCAAGCCGTTTCTAAGCCAAATAAGTCCTTTGAACCCAATCTTGAAATGATCAACATGTTTAGATGTGTTGAAGTCAACATTAACCTCTTATATGCCATAAAAAAAATCCCTAATTATGAAAAGTTTCTTAAGGTATTTTTCACCCATAAGAGGAAACTTAGGACCTTTGAAAATGTTTCCACCCAACATTCTATTCCCATAATGTGCTAAGATCTAGGGACCTTTACGGTTCCATGCCAAATTGGAAGTTCCAACTTTGATGATGCACTCATAGACCTAGGAGAATCAATTAATGTCATGCACAAATCCATCTTCTCTAACCTTGGTCTAGGTCCCTTACATCTAATAGGTGTTGTAATTCAATTGACCAATAGAAGCACTGCTAGTCCTGAGGGTATAATCAAGGATGTCCTTGTTCGGGTGAAGGATCTCATCTTCCCTGTTGATTTCTATGTCTTTGACATGGAAGGTGAGATGAACACTTCTCGATCTACCCTAATTATAGGAATAACATTCCTAATGATAGCGATAACAAAAATTGATGTCCATTCAGGCATCTTATCCATGGAATTTTGTGACCAATTGTTCAAGTTCAACATTTTCCAATCCATGTGATACCCATTTGAGGATCACTCTGCATTCTCAATCCATGCTTCTGAGGACACTTTTAAGAGTCATGTGAACCCCATTTAATCATGTTCATCATGTTCTAATGAGATAGAATCTTGTGAAATCTACACCATGATTAACCAAGTTAAAAATGGTGAAGTTGATGTTGACCTCTCATTCATAGAGTCCATCAATATAGAGTTTCTTGAAAAATATCCTGAATCCCACATCAGCTCTGATCTATACTGATCCACCTTGGAAAATATTAAGGAAGATGAATCTGAAGAAACTGAAGTCCCTTCCTCCATTCCTAAGTTGTTTAACCCACAAATTAATGATGAGACTGATCTAAAACCTCTTCTTGAACACCTGAAATAAGTATTCTTTTCCATGATCACTCTTATCCTGTCATTATATCTACTTCAATTACCAAAACTGAGGAGCCCAAACTTGTTCAGGTGTTAGAGGAAAACAAAAAGGCCTTAGGTTGGACCCTAGATGACATACCATGAATCAACCCTGCCCTTTTCATTCATCACATCCATCTTGAAGAATCATCCAAACCAATTAGACAACCACAAAGAAGACTCAATCCACTCATACTTAAAGTAGTTAGGGAAGAGATCACCAAGATTCTTCAAGCTAGTATTATCTACCCAATTTCTGATAGTGAATGGGTTAGTCTAATTCAAGTTTTACCTAAGAAGGGTGGGATAACTGTTGTCACAAATGAACATAGGGAGGTAATCACAACTCGAGTAAAGAACAAATGGAATGTGTGCATCGATTATAGAAAATTGAATGTTTAAATAAGAAAAGATCACTACCATCTTCCATTCCTTGATCAAATGCTAGAACAATTAGTTGGAAAATCACACTATTTCTTTCTTGATGGATACAATGGCTACTTCCAAATCCCAATATCACCTTTAGACCAAGAAAAGACTACTTTCACTTGTACCTTTGGAACATATGCATATAAGATAATTCCTTTTGTCATTTTCAATGATTCTTCAACATTCCAGAGGTGTATGATGAGTATCTTTTCTGAATTCATTGAACATTTCATGGAGGTATTCATGGATGAATTTACCATTTATGGTGATTCATTTTAATCTTTCTTAAATTCACTTTTTCTTGTCCTTCAAAAGTGTGTCAAGTTCAACATTGTGTTAAATTTTAAAAAATGTAACTTCATGGTTGAAAATAGGATTTTTCTAGGTCACATAGTTTCAAAAGATGGTATCTAAGTTGATCCTTCCAAAATTGAAGTGATCCAATCACTTCCTGATCCCACATCTGTTCAAGACATCTGTTTATTCCTCAGTCATTCCAGTTTCTATCAGAGATTCATCCATAACTTTAGTATTATTTCCCTCCCACTCACTCAGTTATTCCAAAATTATGTCACTTTCCATTTCGATGAAGTTTTTAAGAGATCCTTCGTTGAACTCAAAACTTCTCTTGCATCTTCCCCAATTATCCAACCCCCAGATTGGTCCTTACCCTTTGAATTGATGTGTGATGCTTCTGATAGATCCGTTGGGGATGTTCTAGGTCAAAAAAGATAAACAATTCCTCATGTCATCTATTATGCCTCAAAAACATTGTATGAAATTCAATCTCACTATAAAGTCACTGAAAAAGAACTTTTAGCAGTGGGTTTTTCCTTAGATAAATTCTGGACCTATCTCTTAGGTGCCAAAATCATCATCTTTAAAGACCATTCTTCTATAAAGTTATTACTCAATAAAAGTGATTCCAAATCGAGGATAATAAGATGGATCCTAATTCTCCAAGAGTTTGACCTTGAAATCAAAGATATACCAAGAAAAAAAAACCTTATGGCAGATCACTTGAGTATAATTTCTAATTCTTCTCATTCTAAAATAATTGATCCAAAATTTCCAACTGAGCACCTTTCATCTCTCACTCCAAAAATACCATGGTATGACCCAATTGAAAATTACTTGGTTTCTGGTGTTTTCCTGAAATATTTTCAAAAAAAAAAGATGAAGTTGAAAAGTGATTCAAAATATTATTTTTGGGAAGACAATAAACTTTGGAAAACTGGGGTAGATATGGTAATTAGAAGATGTGTTGATGAAAATGAACATTCTTCCATCTTAGAATTATGTCTCTGACTTCCTAGAGGTGGCCACTTTGGACCACAAAAGACCTCTCAAAAGGTACTAGACTCTAGATTCTTCTGGACTTCACTCTTCAAAGACTCACATGAGTTCTTTCAATCATGTCCTACTTGCCAAAAGTTTGGCACAATTTCAAAGAGAAATGAAATTCCACAAAGCCTTTAATTTTCTATGAGATCTTCGATGGTTGGGGCATCGATTTCATGGGACCATTCCCCCCTTAAAATGGATTATCATACATTCTTATTGTAGTTTATTATGTTTTTAGGTGGGTCAAGGCCAAACCCACTAGATAGGATGATTTATATACTGTTAGTGAGTTCCTAAAGACACACATCTTCCACCAATTTGGCACACCATGTGCCTTGATAAGTGACTTAGGAACCTATTTTTATAATAGAACCATGGAATATATTTTGAAAAAGAATGGGGTTGTACATAAAAATTAAAATACATATAACCCCCAAACAAATGGCATGAATTAACTTTCTAATAGAGAAGTGAAAAGAGTGCTTGGGAAAATTGTAAAACCCACCGGAAAAGACTAGCCTGAAAGACTTGTTGAAGAAATTTGGGCTTATAAAACTACCTATAAAACACCCATTGATATGTCTCCGTTTAGGCTAGTATTTGGTAAATCAAGTCATTCACTGGTTTAAATCCAACATAAATCTTTTTGGGCTGTGAAAACTTGTAATTTTGATTTTGAAAAATATGGTGAAGAATGATTATTCCAATTGGATGAACTAGAGGAGCTTCAATTTAATTATTATGAGAATTATAATCTCTACAAAGAAAAATCTTAGGTAATCCATGATAAAAACATCCTGAGAAAGTTATTTCATGAAGGTGAAAAGGTAATGCTCTTCAATTATTGATTTCATCTTCACCCCAGTAAGCTTAATTCTCGTTGGGAAAGTCCTTTTATTATTTCTCATGTTTACCCATTTAGTGCAGTGCAAGTCCAAGACCCATCTTCCAAAGGGACATTCATGGTTATAATACATCAGTTAAAGATTCACCATGAAAGTAAACACATCCCGAGTACAACATCAACCTCCATCGGATCCACAGTCGACCCACCACCAGATGGAGACAGCGACCCACCAAATCCAACCCAGGGGCAACTCTTTCCCTTTAACTCTCTCTCTCTTCCTATATCTACCACTTTCTTCTTCTTCATCTCTCTTTCATTTCTTTACTGATTTCTTCATCAAACCCTTTTTTTTCTATTTCTCTTTTGTGTGGGTGTGTATTTAAAAAAAACACTAAAAAAGAGTCATAATTACTCACCTTAAACTTTTGAAATTTTGTCTAACCATTTTGGGGAGTCAAAAAGACATGTTTTCATCTCAAAATTTTGTATTTTCTTCATGAATTTGGATAAATAATTTTGTGTCAAGAATAATAAATTTTGAATGATCAGTTTTTGATTTGGAAAATTATTTTCCCCAACCAGGAGGAACAACATTATATTTAAAGCTAAGTCTGCCTATGATCATCTTTTAAAAATGTGTGTTATTTTTTTACCCCCATTCATGATTCTTGATTTTGTGGACCTTTGAGCCGAATTTCCTACTTTGGTATGCATTAATATGATAGAGGCATTTTTTCAACCACATGAGAATCACAATATCCAAATATCCTCCCATTTCCCTTACATTAATCCTCCTTTTTAAAGCCCATTTGAGCCTATTAAAACCTTTTCTTTGATAGCCATATTACAATACCAATACCTTATCCGACCCAATATTTACATGGATTTTCATTACATAATTTTTTTTGAAATTTAAGTGTGGGGGAAATGGATTTAATTTTGGGCACCCTTTTGTTTATTTTCACCATGTTATCATATTATTGAGGGAAAGAATCAATTTTAGTGTGGGGGATAGGTTGTCCTTCAGTGGGGTTTGTCAATGTATATATGTTTATCTTGTACAAATGATATTGAAAGGTGTTAAAAAAAAATTGAAAATAAGAATGGGTTGTGTCTTGGGTGGGTAAAAAATCACTCTTCCTTAACCTTTGGTCTTGTTATAACTATTACAATTAGTATCATTAGAAGACCAAACATGGGTTAGGAGATGAGTGTGAAATCTGTTTCAAGTTCAAATTTTGAAAAAATATAAAATAAAGAAAAAAATAACACTTATGTCATTGGGAGAAGTTTTGTGTTTTGTAAATATTATATATTCTCATTCCCTTCAAATTTTATTCCACTTTTGTATCTTGATTCACACAATTTTTCCCTTGTAAGTATGTTTTTCCATTTCTTTCCATGTTTTATTTCAAAAATATAGTGTATTGCTTTTTCCATGTTGGTGTTTTACTTCCCTTTTTTCCTATCTTTTGGATATCATATTCCTACCTTCCTATAGCCACAGAAAACCCCCTAAAAAGTACTATTGATTTTTGAGCACTTTAGAATAGGTAATGGAAGCTAAGATATATTTCAAACTCGAAGATTTTCACTTTTGGTTGGTGAAAGAGTGAACCTCGATTAATGAATTTTATCATCTTGATAGGTGTGAGTTTTGAGTGTCCACATTTTCCATTTCTAAATTTGAGCATAAAAAATGAATTGTATTTGGAACATTTTTTTTGTAAAAGTTTGTGGTGGAATTCAATATGGAAGAGTGAAATGATCTAAACCTCCCCTGATTAGGGAAATTTTTTTTTAATATTTGTTGGGGAGTGAAAATTATTTTGTCATGTTTTTATATTTATTGCACATGAGGACATGAACAAGACTAAGTTTGGGGGATTTTATGTTATTAATATTTTAATAACTTTTTATATACTCCATTTACTTATTTTATATGAAATGTGCATAATTTGTTTGAAATATTAATGTTTAAATATTAGATATAATTTTTGAGCATTATTTGAATTCATCCATATTCAAGTCAGTTTACTATTTTAATAATAAATACCACTATACTGATCAATATTTATTGGTTATTGTTTTTTAGGATTCCTTATTCAATTTCCCACATATCATTAAAGGAATCATTATCCAATTCTTCCATTTGAAGGGCCATATGGACCACACAACAAGACCCACAAAATCTGTGAAGAAATTGGACCATACATGAAGATTGAATTTCTGGGATCAATTAGGAAGTCCAAATTACTTTAGTTTCATAAAAGGTTCTGGAAACAATTCAAGGAGTCATGAATAAAAATTTCAAGTCACAAATAAATAAAAAGAGGCCCAAATGAAGATTTGAAGTCCATCCCACCATTCTAGATGGGAATTACAATCAGGACACTATTAATGAATTTTCTCCTGATTTAATCATCAAATCAGGCTTAGATTTTTCAGTGTAAAATATAAGATATGGGAGGACAAATTTATAGAATAAATTATATTTATTTGAGATCATCTTCCTATTCAAAAACCCATTCACATATCAGCATTCAAAAAAGTGTTGATAAAAATGGACAAGTTCAAAATGTTTAGTAAAATAACCATATATTTGGCTCAAAATATCCAATGGACAAAATTTTTTGAGGTATGAAAGTAAACATCAATATATAAAACTTTTAAGAAGATAATATCTCTAGATTCAGCTTTATGGATGGCCAAATTGGTGATGCAAGTGTAGGGGAAGATTTGGAATGAAAACAGTCCACTTCCTTGGGCTATAAATACATCCCCCTCTTCTCCTTAAATGAGGTTGGAATTTAAGAAGAGAGGATCATATATTGGCATGAAAAATCCTTTAAAAAGGCTTGGTAGGACCTTACATACTCATGTTTTCACTTGATATACCCTTCCACCTCAATTTGTTTTCATTCTATTTTGTGTTCTTATTTATAATTGTGTAAGTCTGTTTTTATTTCAATAGAATTTTAATTCATGTTTATTATTATTTATATATTATTCTCATCCACCTTATATTAAATAATATTAATGGTCTTAAAATAGTTTAAATACATTTGAATCCCCTTCCCTTATTTTTCTTCCTCATTCAAATCGAAAATCTGTTTGTAATTCTCATTATAGTCTGTGTGTGTGTTCGACGAACCACTCTTTTCTTATCCCTTTATTTTTTTCTCTTCTTAATTTATCATCATAATAATTATAACCAGATTACTAATAATTTAAATAGATGAGTAAATCTCTCATTTGGGTGAGCTATAATTTAGGTATCTTAAGCGATTGATAGCTTTTTCTCGATGAGTATTAATTTGAATTAACATTGTGTATGTTGGACTTAACATGTCATGGATTAATGACTTGTTTTGTTTAACGAGTGGTTTCCATGGATTTCTGGAATCATAAATACACAAACATAAAAAATATATTATTTTTATTAGAACCCTAAGTTAAGTTAAGGCTTTGATTAAATCCTTAACACTTAGGAATTACAATCAACATCAACTTGTGACATGGGTGTTAATTTAATGCAATATAAAGCAAAGCTCAAGGATATCACAAGATTAACTACCTAATGATGAACTCACCCAATATTTATAAAATTGTTAAATAAATCTTAATCAATAAATCATTTAAATTAAGCTATGCAAACAAACCCACCAATCAAAATAAAATCAACTAAAAATATTGACTATTAAAAAGTATCATCACTGAGGATTCGACCCGAGTGTTTCTATACACATTAGTAGAGCACTAGAACCTTGAAGGGTCTATAAGAGAGAATTTACATCACTTTAAACCATCCACCATCATCTCCTATCCCTAGAGTCCCAACTACTGTACTACTAGCAACACCTACCTAGGGACTACCTTGAACATGCCTGGGAGAAACCTGATAACAGTGCTACCTTCCACTATGATGGTCTATATACTTCTCGTATTCCCTCCTCAACACATCAATTAAAGAAATCAAATGCCATGTTACATCACCCACCACATAAATAACATCACCCCTATCCAATATGACTTATTCCTCTATATGAACCCTACACCACTGGTCCATGTGACTAAGATCATCCATGTGCAGGTCTCCTATGTCAAGACCCTGCCAACTAGGGCCTTCTTGTTACTAAAAGTGAATCCATTACATGACACCCACTACTAGATACACCTAAATAGTATCCTAATTAAAGGAATATATCCCTCACAAGTTCCCACTATAGCACTCCAGTATAAGTTTTAATGAACAAATGGGCCAAATTTTCATGGATCTCTATGTGGACACGATACTCAATCTTATATGTCTTGAAATAAAATAAATCACCATATCGAGGGTGTATCATGTATGTTTATTAAAAATCATGTAATACTCAACACCTAACATACTAACTTGATGCATATCAAGAATCACCTAGATACAAACTGAGTGTAAGAATGAGGGATAATAGTCATCAGGAAATAACTGATGGATGTAGAACCATGATACTTTCATCTCATCATGAGTCTATATGACCATAATCTAGTAGCACCCTACTACTCCTTGGAAAATATTGGTTGTTAGTGCAATAATATGATCAATCATGGTTAATGTGAGCCTGAATACCCAGATCTCCATCTTAATCCAACCCTCCACTTCTTAGGGATCTGGATCACCAAGGAACCTTAACAGTATCTGATGATGGATGTCATGGAAAATAATAAGCATGCACACATCATAATTCTACCCTTATAGTACTACCTGCTACTCTATATGTGTGGGTGATACTCCCTACCCACATGGAGGAAAAACCTAGCACCCCCCCTAAATTGGGGCCTCATCACTCATCATATTGTTTTCATGATCCATAATCATTAACCTAAAGGGTTTTCTTCACATAGGCATCATAAAAGTAATCAAGATGTACCCTGGTATGATTATAATATATATATGTGGAGATTATTTAAGAATTAATGTCAAAGGACTCAATCCTATATGATACATAAAGCATTATTCCCCACAACTTATGTCTTACTATGATAATTTGATGAGAAGGTAGTCAAATTCATGGTGAATGGTTGTGTCATACAACAAAAAAACACTATTTTATTCATCCTAAAATACATACTTGAGACAATTTGACCATAATTTTTTATGTCCCAACTAATACTTGTAAGGGGAAAACTTATAGCACTATCCCAAGTAATGAACTCCTTTGATAAAAATCTATAAATACATGACCCATCAGAGCCATCTGAACTAGAGGAATGACAATCCATCACAACCCCAATCCCTCCTCGAATAGGAAATGGAATGGTGACAAGATCCGAGATGTCACAATGTAAATGGGAGGCCTTTTCCTAGTTCACATTTACACATAAAACCCACCATATCCATGCAATAATGCATAGGTATAACAAAAAAAAGATAGCAAATTATAGAGTAAACCATACATGAAATACCTCTAGAGAATATATCTGAGTATGAAATAATATAAAAAAACTACAAAGGTAAAAAATAAATGTCCAACCAGGAATGATGTCCTAACCTAACAACAACTAGAATAGATAATTGTTAAGAGATCACAGATCATGATCTCCAAGCATGACCATCTTACACTACCTACACACTCGAGTATAATTGTGCTCAACCAATGTCACTAAAAATATATCTATCATCTTCATAAAACATGACTTTTTCATGAAAATCCCATGCTAGGGTGAGTATATTCATACTTTATGGGATTCCATGAAAACCACAAATAATGATATAGAGACACATGAAAAAAGTTTATAGTTCAACATAAATAAAGAGAGAAACAAAACCCAATAATATATATAAGTATATAATCAAATTATATCCAGATGATAGAGAAATGGGATATCTATATCATAGACCAAGTAAGATATGTATGTTTGAAGATCCAAATGTCCATCGTCGATGTCTAGTATCTCATGTGTCTATTTGAGAAAGACCTTTGGAGGTCTCACACATCACCACTACTCCACAACCCAAGGGAGAACAATATCCAATATAAGACCTATTATCTAGTGAAACAGAGGAATTAAATTCATGAGATATAGGAACCATTCCTAAGAACTATAGGGGGGTTCCACTCAATAGATAGAGAGAGGACATGCGCTCTAGTTTGTCTATGTTCTGTCAATGAAAGAATAGAGGACCCACACACCAGTATGATAGGGGTTTCCACTCAGTATGTATCAATAGATGACCCACACCCTTTTGTGTTAGGGGGTGTCCTTCATTTGGAAGAGTACCTTATCCATAGTACTATAGGGTATGCTACTCAGAGGGTAGAGGAATCAGTCCCTAGTATGTCATGGGGTTTCCAACATAGTGTAGAGGCCTCACACCCTAGTATCATTGGAGGTGACCCTCTGAGGGTAGAGGACTCAATCCCCTGTACCATAGAGGGGTTCCACTCAGAGGGTATATGATCCATGCCCTAGTACTTTAGGGGTTATACTAAACTAGTGTAAAGAGTATGGTGGACTCAAACCCTGGTGTGAATAAAAGGGTTTCCAACCCTAGCCCCTCTCTGATGATCTTTCCTAATCATTGGTACTAGTTTGGAATCACCTAAAGAAGAATCAGGATATCAAAACCTTATTCTTTATCTCTAAATCCACTAGAATAGATAAAACTACATTCTAAGAAAAAATGAATATCAAGGAATGGGTAATTAGGAGCTAAAATACGAATCCAAACAAAGGATATATGCAAGATGGAAGTCCCTAAAAAAAGTACATGGTGCGTACTAGGGGTCACATGGTGTGTGACCCCAAATGGACTCCTATATGTGTCTCCTCTAGTATAAGGCTCAGATATACATATAACATTACACAGTGTGTAAGGGTTTTAACCAAAGTTTCTTGTCCACCCAGGGTTTATCTATGTGCTCTTGGTAGTGCCCATGTACTTTTGGTCATGCCTGTGTACTTGGTCATGTACCTGGAAATGCCTATGTACTGAGCCATTTTTATTTACCCCTTAGCATTCCCATGTAATCTTTTTAGTACATGGTATTCCCTACCAAATGGATCCCTATTCATGTGCAGCTAGGGCATGGCTTAGTCACCCGGGGAGGGTTACACAACCAGTGGGTTCAGCCACATGATGTGTAATACTAATATTCCCCAAAACACTAGCTCCATAGCTAAGGGGGAGTACACAATGTGTGTTCTTTAGAAACACAACATGAAGTATCATATTTTATAATCCAATATTTCTTCACATGTTATTGTCACCCCACCTCCACTAATTCCAAACATGCCCGGGGTCTCAAATCTGGGGTCGTCTATGCTTTATATGTCACCGATGACTAGATTCTTGTTACCTGAACCTGACATGGATCTTTCCCATAACCAATAAAATATCCAATTGTCACTCCAGATTTTGGATCCATAGAGGTCTCACCATAAACACACATTTCTTCCTCAATCATCTATAAATGACCATATATTTATAATTTGTGAATCCTCCAGGAATCTAGGGGTTTGGCTATGCTCAACCATGCACCAAAAATGTGAAAACACAACCTCATGGGAAAATGGAGAAGAACATGAAGAACTTAGGGGGGAAAGAACATAAAAATTGAACAATCAGTATCTAAAAATTCTAATTCATCAATTACATAATTGGGATATCTAGTGGGTGATATTAAATTCATTAATGGATTAAATCTGGTAAAATGTTATCCAATAAATTGTGGTGCTCATGCGATGATTAGAAAATTCCAGAAATCATAGTAGATTAATTAATCAATCTTGATTCAATGAAATATTGGATAAAACACACAAATAATGCACCATATCTTGATTTTGGTTGATTGGGGTGAAGAATGCATTCTACAGGGATGATATGATCTTATGCGTTCATTACTTCCTAATCCATCTTGACCCTATCATCATTCATCATTTGATCTTGATCCTCTAATGAAGAATTTTTATTGGTATCCACTAAAAATATCTCAGGGTTTTATAGATAACCATATAGAAATTTCAAAATGAAATATTTATAGTGGCTTTAATTTAGGTCATTTAAATAAATAAATAAATTTAACTTTTTGTTTTAATTAAACTCACCCATAAATGGATTCTATAAATGTACGTTCAGAATCAACCAATTTTAGGTCTTACCTAGGGTAAACTCTTTATTATAAAATAAACTGTTGTCTTAGATTTTCAGTCTGAAGTCCCAGACAATGGGAATAACCATTTCCACTGAAATAATTCATGCACATGAATTAAAATATATAAATACTTTTAACATATTTTTTATGGTTTCCCATCTAACACCCCAAGATTTTATGGTGTGCCACTTTTAAAATTTAATATCTTCGATAGTTTATGTTTCACACAACTCTGAGTTTAAAACTGTGAGTACAACCACTGGAATAGTAATGTGACCATTAGGAATAGTACTATGAACAATAGAATATTAACTTCAGCTATGATAGTATAAATAAAATATGGGTGTCTTCTAAATGAAAACGTGATATATTTATATCTTTGTATAAGTAATTAAATGTTTTAAAAATTATAAATTAAGTGTTTGTATTTTTGTAGAGAGTAAATATTTATATATACTTTTCAAATTAATATAATATTTTAAAAGAAAACTTATTTTCATAAAATAGATTCATTAATTAATATTATATTTTTCTTATGATTATAATATAATTTTATGAGCCCTTTTTAATTTCTCAAAGTGTTATGAAATCAGCTATAATTTTAAAATCAATATTTTCCAAATAAATTTGATTTTAATTAAAAATTAAATTAATCATATTTAGAAAATTATTTTCATAAAATGGAGTTTATTTTTGAATTATACATGTTGAAAAATGGTTAGTGTGATTTTTTTGGGATTTTTCTGAAATACATAAATTATTGGTGGATAGTAAAATACGGTAATTTATGGTATAAATACATTATATGTTAAATAAACTATTACTTGATTCATTGAATATGTAGTCACAAAAATCTATGAAATCCCTTCATTATTTTAATAATTTTTTTGATAATGCTCAAACTATTCATTGTCTTGAGCCAAAATAACAAACAATCGAATTAAATATTCAAAAAACACCCCTCTCCTCCGCTATAAATACCACCCATCACCACCCTTTCTCCCCACACCTCCAAATCCTTGATGTTTACTTATATTCTACCCATTTACTATCCCAAACCTACCCCTCACGTTTTTTTATTTATGGTCTCACCAAAATACCATTTCAATATTCCTTAAAGAGGTTCTCAAAGTAAAGAATTGGAGAGGTAAATCCCCTTTTGTTCTTTTAATTTTCTTACAATTTCTTTTATTTTTTTATAATCACTTTGCCTCTACTATTGAAACATGAATTATAACTCCATTATATTATATATACTATAAAATTATTATTATTATGGTATATCCACCATAAATTCTTTTTTCTCTTCCATTTTTTAATGAAAACATCATCCGTGAGGTGTCGATTTACCTCCTTCATGGATAATAAGTTTTTGTTTTTCAATTATGCCTTCAATGATTGTCATAAAAAAAATTTGTAGTTAAACTAGAAATTAATGCATGCGATAAAAATTATTTAATTTTCCAAAACCAGTATATAAACATAATATTAATTTATAAGACAAAACTAGTTCGTGATGATCGAAAAATTCCAAAATAATATAAATGGTTATCATTAACACTTTATCTAATGAATCATAAAATATATAGAGAAAATTATATATAATATCATTAATTATTATGTAATTTTATTAATAATAATCAATTTAAATTCTTTATAACTATTCCCATCTCACGAGATCTTTCATACATGTATACAAGTGAACCAATTTTGAAAACCAAGGAAACGAACACTTATGAACGAAAAAAGTTAATCTTATAACTCATAAAGAAGACCATAAATGAACTTAATAAAATTATAATAAATTAAATACATGTTTAATAGGTTCTGAATTAAACTATTAATGAATCTAATTTCATTATCCATGACATTAAGCACAAATACAGAACACTTTTGGACATAAGGTAAGGGTTTCTTCCTGAACATCCATTTTTCATTAGGGTTACACTTTCTCACTCTTTTAACCAATGTAATTATTCTTTCATTTTATATAATTCTTATGAATTATTTTTATATGTTCAAACCTCATTTATCAATATTAGTTCATCTTTAATTGATGTGAAAATACATGTCTTACAAGCCTGCCTTCTCAATTCCTCCCAATAAGAAAGCCTGATTAAAAGGAACTTCCCAATTTCTTCCCCATTTTAATATACACTGCATAATATATTTTAATACACCAATATTTTTTATAATTTTTTCCCATTAAATACTATCTTAGATATTTTTTTGTTTTATCTAAATAATTAATACTTTTTTTAGAGACTCTTATATTTTCCCTCAAACCGCACATAAGTGGCCTATTTCTAAAGTTTCTTAAAACCTATTTATATATGTTTTCACTTAATTTGGATATCATTTATTCCTAAAAAATAATTTAATTTTCCTCCTTTTCTGGGGAATATATGTTTACAATCTTATTTTATGACAAATAAAAATGATTTTTCCAAAAGAAATCTTCTTTCCAAATTAATGGGGTTTTCTCTCAAGAATTACTCAAAAATTTTGTTGGAGTATTTTCTTCTATTTAAACAACCTCAATTGAATTATATGATTAATTGGAATTTATATTTCATGATATAATCTACCATATTTTATGAATTTTTTTATTTTTAGGTTGACTATGGATGTGCTATCTTGATACCATTAACCATATTGCTCAAAATGGTTAATGATTATGTTTATTGAATGGAGAAATTTATTTATATTACACACACACACACATATATATATATATATATTGATTATGTTTCACCCCATTCATATAAGGAATTCATTGAAATTATTAAGTGATGGTCGGGGCCCTCTATAGCCCCTTGATGCATCAATAGGTTTCATGAGACAAAACAAATGTGGAATTTACTATAGCCTTGTCTATTTATTTTTCATATATGGATTTGGATGAGGCCTTCACCATTTATTTTCAGATGTCTTGGTTGAGGCCATGCTGGTATATTTCAGATGTCCAGTATTATTTGTTCCCTCATTATGAGACTAGTAATTAATAATCCATGTGGTTATTCGACTAGTAGAATATTAATAATTATGTTTATTTATCCTGTGATTATGGAATTATTTTATCAGATTTAATTTTTTACATAATATTCTGAAGATTATGTTTTAATGGAATGTATTTTTAGTTATTAACCATGAATTATCATTCATATTTACATTAGATTCTACTGTATTTCTTACCCTTACTGAGTATATAAGATCACCTCTTTCTTATGTTTTATTTTCCCCCACGATGTAAAGATGTTTATTATGAATAATTCTAGGGATAATCTAGAAGTTTATGGATGATTCCAATAGTGTTTCTATGTTTTTTTCATTACAATTTGTAATGTGAAACATATGTTTGTATATGTGTTTTTAAATATACTACATTGTTTGGTCCTTTTGGATGTGATCTCTTATTCATAGTGCCAATGTAATTAAGTAAGGCATAGAATCTAGGATACTGGGTTTGGGATCTTTATAGTTGGTATCGAGTAAATTTTAGAAAAAATTTGGAAACTAGATTTTGAAAACATAGATTAGGGAACATAATAATAAGATAGAATTTGGGAATAAGAATAGAATAATATCCTAAATTTTTTTTAGTGTATATTATGTGATCCTTATTATAAATACACCCCATTTTGGATACTATAGGTGGATGTGGTACTAGAAAAAATGTACCTAGAAGCAAAAACTCTAATAAGGTTTGTGAGGACTAACTCAGCATAACCTGGTACATAACAACATGACTTACTGCCCACCTAGTTTAACACTCTCAAGAAATATTCTTATGATAATTAACATTTTCATTACTACCCATTATGAAAGATTTAGAAGTAGATATATCCCCAAAGAAACCATATTTATGATTATGAGACTCTCAATGCATAAATTTTCAATTTATGTTAAGTGTTATTAGTTAGAAATTATGCACTATGATTAATAATCTAATTTAGTGTATGAAATTATTTAAAGATAGAGCCTAGTGAAAGGAATTAAAACCATATCAACATGCATATACCATGAAAGGATTTCCCTCCCTTGTTAGATTATTATATTGGAGTTGGAGCTACAACTGGAGCTGAACAAATTATAGCTATATTGGGACAAGTGACTCAGGTTATGAGAAATTACCTTACTCACATAGAGCATCCCGATCCACCATGCAATGCAATAATTTTAGAACTATTTATGTGAAAAATACCTCTATAATTAAATGGGACTAAAGACCCATTTTTATCCAAGAAATTGATAAGTTCCATAGAGAATATTTTTCTCACTTTGGGTTGTAACAAGAGAGAGAAGGTTATCATGGAATTTTATCATCTACCAGGACATATAGATCAATGGTGGCCATTAATTCAAAACAAAAAGGAGGAAAAAGAAATTATAAATATGAGATGGAAGGGTTTTAATGATATTTTTTAGAAAAATATTTCCCTTGTGAATAAAGAGCGGATATGAAGAGACAATTCTTGAATCTGATGAAAAAGGAGGATGATAGTGTTGCTAAGTATAGAGCCAATTTTACAATCATAAAAATGCATTCTATAGATTACGTACACAATCCAAATAGAAATATTGACTTATTATTTGATGGGTTAAAACCATTCCTCTTAAGGGCCATGGTTTCCCAAAATTTATCATCATATGAAGATATAGTCTTATGTGCTATCAAGATAGAGAAAGAATTCTCTAAGTCTTATGACTTTAAAGGAAAAAAGATAAGAAGAGAATGGATGAGAAAAGAATGGATAAATGGAAGAATAAAAAAGTAAATTTTATAATGTGTGATACTTGTGGAAGGAAACATATCAGTTCTTGCTTAAAAGGAAATGGATTTTTCTGCAAGTGTGGTGAGAAATACCATCATGATCATGATTTCAAGGGAAAAAAAGCTACCAATGTTCAATGATACAATTGTAGGGATATGAGATACTGTGAAAATTATTTTATGAATAATCAAGGAGACTTACCTTTGAAAACGCCACAATATCAAGGAAAATATTATTTGGTCACAAAATCTAAGGATGAAGCTCCTAATAATGTGGTGGTAGGTACTTTAATCATCTACTCAAATTTAGCTAAATCATTATTTGATTCTGAATCATTGAATTCCTTTATATCTTCCCAATTTTATTTAGAAATTAGTTACTTACAATTAACTTAAACAAGGGAGTTGTAAGGAAATACCCCTAGTGGAAACCTTATTGAAACAAAGATGTGTCCAATATTTCTTATTATGAGACATAAACGTGCTTTAATTGCTAATTATATCATCATTCATGTTATTGATTTATATATAATCCTTGATGAGGACTAAATTTAAAAATATAATGATATAATGAAATTATGATTCATGATGATGTTATGGAATTTATCATCTTTAGATACGAGACTTTATCATCCGAGTCATATCTGGATCCACCACCAGTAGCACTTCAGAATGAAATTCTTAGGGAGAAAGAGAAAACATCATCAATGGACGAGGAATGAAATATTAAAATTTAATAAGTACTTATTATTAAACAATAAATTGATTTATTTCTATAGGATTTACCATAACATTCTCTATAGAAGTAAGTTAAGTTCTCTTTTCATTTAATTCATGATGCAAGACCTATATCAAAGACTTATTATATAATGGACATTGTGGAATTAGTGGATCTGCAGGATCAACAAGAGGAATTGAGTGATAAGGGATTTATACACCCTAGTGTTTCACCTTGGAGAACTCCATTTCTTTATGTTAAGAAGAAATATGAATCCATGAGGCTGTGCATTGACTATAGAAAAATAACTATTATAATAATAAATAACAAGTATCCTCCCGCCCGTATTGATGATTTATTTGATCAACTTCATGGAGCTAAATATTTTCTAAATATTGAACTTCGACCAGGATATCATCAATTGCATGTGATGAAGGATGATATTCCAAAGACAACATTTTGAACAAGGTATGGATATTATGAGTTTACTATAATTCCATTTGGAATGACTAATGCACACTCTATTTTTATTGATCTAATAAACATTATATTCAAGGAATATCTTGAGGATTTTTTGTGGTATTTATTATTTATATATATTAATATATTCCAAAATTATGAGGACCATGAGAACTATTTGTAGGTTGTTTTAGAGGATCATAGAAGAAAAGAGTTATATGGGTTGTTTAGAGATTGTGAATTATGGATACAAACTATTTATTTTCTTGGATATATTATCTCTAAGGATGGATTCTTAGTTGATCATGTGAATAAAAAGGCATCCCAAGAATGGACCACACCAATGAGCATTAGCGAGGTATGTAGTTTCATTGGTTTAGTAGGTTTATATCAATGTTTCATTCATAATTTTTCCCGACTAGCTAACCCATTAACCAAGCTTATTTGTAAAGGAGTTAAAGGTATATGGAAAAAATAATTTGAAGAATGTTTTCAAGAATTGAAGAAGATATTAGTGAATTATACAATCTTGACTCTACCATCAGGAAATGGTGGATTTGTGATTTATAGTGATTCATCAAATAAAGGACTTGGTATTGTCCTTATATAGAATTATAGAGTTATTGTCTATGTATCAAAGAAGTTAAAAATGAAGGAAAAAAATTATCCAACTCATGATCTTGAGTTAATAACTACAATATTTTCCCTAAAGATATGGAGACAATATCTCTATGGTGGAATATGTGAGATATATACAGATAAAAAATATTTGAAATATATCTTCTAATAAAAAGAAATAAACATGAGACAAAGACGATGGCTTGAGATAATCAAGGATTATGATTGTTTAAGACACTATCACCCAGTGATTGAAAATGAGGCACCAGATGCATTGATAAGGAAGAATCATGGTGTTCAAAAATGAAATTAGGATTGAGAGGGATCATGTGATCATGGATCTAGTGAATATGGATATGGGAATTATAAAAAAAGGTGAAATGCCTCTACCTTTTCAATTGGTTACCCAACCTTCTTTATTGGAAAAGATAAAAAAAATTTAGTTTTAAGATGAGAATTTTCAAAGTAAAATTATAACTGTAAATGATTGGAAGTTTAGGGACTTTGTGTTTGAGGATGGATTTATGAAATTTTGGAAGTGGATTTCTGTTACCTCTATACCCGAGCTAAAAACAGAGTTATTGGATAATTCCCATAGATTGAATTTCTATATGCACCTTGGTAGCACTAAGATGTATAGAGATTTGAAGGAATATTTCTAATGGTATTATATGAAGCAAGAAATTACTGATTATGTATCAAGATATTCAGTTTTTCAACATGTGAAGGAAGAAAGACAATATCTTAGAGGATTCGTGCAATGCCTTATTATTTCTATATTTGAAATGGGATGACATCACTATGGATTTTTTCACTATATTACCAAAAACTCCAAGAAGTAATGATGCAATATGGTTAATTGTTTATCAATATACCAAGTATGAAACATTACTCACTATAAGGGAGGATTTTCCATTAGAGAAACTTCTATGAATCTATATTAATAAAGTTGTAAGACTTCATGGAGCACATCTTTCCTTTTTTTTAGATCTTGATCCATGATTTACACTAACATTATGGAAACATCTTTTGAATGATTTGGATATTGAAATTAATTTGAATACTTATTATCACCCTCAAACCTATGGTTAGATAGAAAGGACGATCCAATATTTAGAAGACATGTTGAGGTCATTCTCACTTCACTTTCAAGGCATGGGGATCAGTATTTACCTATGGTAGAGTTTTTCTACAACAATAGTTTCCATTAAAGGATTAAAATGGAACCATATGCAACATTGTATAGAAAGAGATGTTTTACAACAAATTGTTGGGTAGAAGTTGATAAAAGGAAGCATGTAGGCCTTGATCTTGTGGAGAAAACAATAGAAAAGGTGAATACTATTCAAACACATATCAAAGAAGAAAAAAGTAGGAAAAATATATTTACTGAGAAACGGAGGAAATATTTGGAGTTTTACACGAGAGATCATGTCTTCTTGATTGTATCTCTAATGAAGGATATTATAAGAATTTAAAATAAAGGGAAACTGAGCCCTATTAACCTTGGACCTTTTAAAATCGTAGAGAGAATTGGAATTGTGGCTTATCATTTGGTGATACCACCTAGCCTTTCTAAATTACATAATGTGTTCCACATATATTTATTAAGGAACTACATTCTAGACACAACACATTCCCCCACTTCTAAAGGAATAGAATTAGAACTTGATTTATCATATTGTAGAGATCCTATCCAGATTATAGACACTTTATAGAAGTTTTTGAGGAATCAGATGACTCAACTGGTAAAGTTACTTTGTAAAAATCATAATATTGAAGAGGCGACATGGGAACCAGAGGAATTTATGATGAATAAGTTCCCAAATATTTGTATGAGGTGATATTCTAGAAATTTTTAGGATTAAATGTTTTAAAGGAGGGTAGAATGTAATACCCCATGATTTTATGGCATGCCTCATTTAATATTTAACATCTTTGATAGTTTATGCTTTACGCAACACTAAGTTTAAAAATGTAATATACTATTATGTATGACCATTGGAATAGTAATGTGACCATTAGGAATTGTAATATGAACAATAGAATAGTAAATTCACCTTTTAAATTTTAAATAAAATTTGGGTATCTTATAAATGATAATATGATATATTTATGTCTTGGTATAAGTAATTAAATGTTTTAAAAATGAAAAATTAAGTGTTGTTATTTTTGTAAAGATTAAATGTTTATTTACATTTTTATAATTATTATATCGTTTTAAAAGAAAATTCATTTTCATAAAGTAGATTCATAAATTAATATTTTGTTTTCTTTGGATTATAAGATAATTTTATAAGACCTTAATTAAAATTTCAAAGTTTTATAAGATCAGTTATAATTTTAAAATATTTATTTTTTGAATAAATGGTGATTTTAATTAAAAATTAAATTTATCATACATAGAAAATTATATTAATAAAATGGATTTAATTTTTTAATTTGACATTTTTAAAAATGTTTAGGGTGATATTTTTGGATTTTTCTAAAATACTTCAATTATTGGTGAAAATTAAAATATGGTAATTTATGGTATAAATACATTATAAGTTAAATACACTATTACTTGATTCATTGATGATGTAATAAACATAATCTTGAACATACCATAATTATTTTAATATACTTAGTGATAATTCTTAAACTATTCGTAATATTGATCCAAAATAATAAACAAATGAATTTAATATTCAAAAAACACCCCTCTCCTCCACTATAAATACCACCACTCACAACCCCTTATCATCACACCTCCAAAGATTTGAAGATTGCTTATATTATTACCATTTCCTATTATAAACATCTCACCCACATTCTAGTATTTCTGGCCTCACCAAAAGACCATTTCAAAGTTCCTTAAGGAGGTTCTCAAGGTGAAGAATTTAAGAGGTAAATACCCTTTTGTTATTTTATTTTTCATTAAATTTATATTCTTTTATTATAATTTACTTACCTCATAAATCCAAATATTCATGAAAAAATAATGTATCTTATATATATGGTAATGTTATTATTATTGGATGTCAACCATCAATTCTATTTCTCTTCCCCCTTATTCTAATAATGAACACGTCATTCGTGAGGTGCCAATTTACCACCTTCACGGATGACGAGTTTTTGTTTTTAAATTCCACCTTCCATACTAGTCATAAAACCATTTTAATTATTAAACAATAAATTAATATATGTGGTAAAACTTATTTAATGTTCTATATCTAGTATATATACATAATATTAATTCGTAAGACAAAACTAGTTTGTATTGATTAAAAAGCACAAAAATAATCTAAATGGTTATCATTAATGATTTATATAATGAATCATCCTCATATCTAGAAAAAATGATATATAATACCATTAAATCATCTATATTTTTATTTATGAAATATAATTTAAATTCTAGATTACTATTCCCATTTCATGAGATCTTCCGTAGATGTATACAAGTGATCCAATTATGACATCCATGAAAATGAACACTTACAAATGATGAAATTTAATATTATAACTCATTAAAATGACCATAAATAAACTAAATAAAATTATATAAAATAAAATAAATTTTGAATAAGTTATGAATTAAATTTTTAATGAATATAATTTCATTATACAGGACATTAAGCATAGGTGGAGAACACTTTTATACTTAATATAAGGGTTTCTTCTCAAACCTCAAAATTTCATTCGGGTTACAGTTTCTCTAAAATTTACCCTACTGTAATTCCTCTCTATTTTTATATAAATATTCTAAATTCTATGTATATGTTCCAAACTCATGTATCCAGATCATTTCATCTTTCCTTTTTGAGTAAATACTTGTTTTATAAGGTTCCCTTCTCAATTCCTCCCGATAAGAATACCCGATTAACGAGAATTTCCCAATTTTGTACCCATTTTAACATAAACTACATAATCTATTTTAAGATAGATTTTTTTTTAAAAAATAACTATTTTTATCATAAAAATATATCTTATGTATTTTATGGTTTTTTGAGAAAAATTATTCATTTTTTCCATTTTAAAGACTCTTATATTTTCCCTCAAACCGCACTGAAGTGGCCCTTTTATAAAGATTATTAAGAACTATTTTTGTATGTTCTTAATTTAGTTTTATATTATTTATGTCACAAATATAATTAACTTGTACTCATTTAATGGGATATACATGTTTACAATATGGTTTTATGAAAAGTACAAATGATTTTTCCAAAAGAACTCTTATTTCCAAAAGTAAAGGGGTTTTCTCTCAAGATTTCCTCAATGATTTTATTATTGTATTTGATTATATTTTAGAACCATCTATTGAATCATATTATTAATTGGGATCTATATTTTATGATATCATATACTATATTTCATTAAATGGTTTATGATCATTGTGACTGTGGATGTGCTATCTCGATACCATTCACCATATTACTCAGAATGTTTAGTGATTATGTTTACTGATTAGGGAAAGTTATTTACAATTCATATGAATATATTGTTTATGTTTCAACTCCTTAATAAGAGGAATTAATTGGACTTAGTAAGTAACAGGAATTTCCCTCTATAGCCCCTCAATGCATGAGTATGTTTCATGAAACAAAATAGGCAAGAACTTGGTTGAGGCCTTGCCCATTTATTTCCAGATGTTTTGGATGAGGCCCTGATAGTATGTTTAAGATGTTAATCATTATCCATTCCCTCATTATGACATTATAAATTGACAATACATGTGATTATCCTACTAGTATAATATCCATAGTTAAGTTTCATTCCCATGAGATTATATAATTATTTAATATGTTTTTCTTCCATCCATTTTATGCTCAATATTATGTTTTAATGGCATGTGTTATTAATTATTAACCATGAATTATCATTCATGTTTATATTATATTATGTTTTATTTCTTACCCTTAATGAGTAGCTGATCTCAACCCTTTATTATGTTTTATTTTTTTCCCAAGATGCAAAGATATTTTTTATGAATGACTTGTAGGGATAATATTAGAGTTTATTGATGTTTCTAATGGAGTTTTGTATGTTGTATCTCATTGACTAAAAATTAAATTATTATTATCCAAAAATTTGAAGGAAAAAAGTTAGAAACCAAAAGTAATGCATAAAAGTAGAAAACCAAATCATTAAAAAATAGTTTCAACCCACACGTTTTATTCTCCCTAAATAATTTCCATGAGATAGTGTTTACCTGGGTGTCTAGGTCCTCCATCAAAAGATCTTCAATTATAAATTCCAATTTGTCCCAAGATTGAATGTACTCCTCTGAGGTGATCTTCTCTCATTAAAATTTGTAATGTAAAACTTATGTTTATCTGGTTTTTTAAATCTATTGAACTATTTGATCCTTTGGGATGAGATCTCTTGTTCATAGTAACACTATAATTAAGTATGGCATCGACTCCGAGCTACTGGGGCTGGGGTCTTTATATCTCAAGACACCCAAACACCACACCAACTATGAGGATAAATCCATATATATTCCTAGATATATTCAAAGGGTAATCCATCAAAACCAGAGTCATTACATACCATTTTCCCCAGAGACACACATAGATGGTTTACTCTACTCTTGACATTAACAAGTAGACCTCTCATCCCCACTCCGTTTTCTCTTTATTTGAATAATATAGGGTTCCAAAATATTGGTAGTTTCTCAAATTTAATTCATCTCATATACTATATTATAGATTCTAAAGTCTTAGTTATGAGGGTTTTTAAGGATTAGGGGATACCAAGTTGTGGCCCTCATTTATTGGTGATGAACATATAGGGACTAAGGTAAGTGTAAAAATCATTAAAACATGTTTTGTGGATTTTAGTTATTCATGTAAATTGTTAAACCATGAAATGGGTTATTTAGATTTATGATATTAATTAATAATGTTTTATTGAATTCAAAAAAATATTGAATTAATTATTCACATTCTAAAAATTATTTTAGTTTTTCATGTTATGAGAGTCTTTTTTAATTAATTCAAGATTATTTTGAAACTTCAACTATGGGTTAGAAAGATTTATGGAGAATTTCTTTGGTGAGAAAACACTACGGCAAAATCACGATTTAGCGGCATTTTTTTTGTTTCAGGGCGGTTTAAACCACCGCTAAATAGATTGGCGGCGGTTTTGAAAAACCGCCGCGAAATCGTGCATTGGGAAACTATTCGCGACGGTTTTTAAAATCGTCGCAGAACGTTTCATGGCGGTTTAAACCGCCTCTAAATGATTTAGCGACGGTTTTTTAATTTTTTTTTTAATTTTTTAATGTTTTTTTATTTATTTTATTTTTTTATTTATTTATTTATTTCGTATTTATTTAATTTATGTAATTTATTTCGTATTACTTTATTTTATTTATTTCGTATTACTTTATTTATCCATGCGTGCCCATGCCATGCACATGCCCATGCACATGCCCATGCAATATAAAGAAATACTGCGTTTGGTGAGATTTGAACCCCTAATCTCTTGCATATTTTCCAAAGACATTACCACTCTAGCAAGCTCGTCATGTGGTTAATAAACAGAATTTAATATACTTATATATATTAATTGAAAAAACAAATAATACATAAATAATAGATATAAACTCAGTAATAATAAATAATGAATAATGAATAATAAATAATAAATAATAAATAATAAATAATAAATAATAAATAATAAATAAATATAAATAATAAATAAATATAAATAATAAATAAATATAAATAATAAATAATAAATAATAAATAATAAATAAATATAAATAATAAATAATAAATAAATATAAATAATTAATAAATATAAATAATTAATAAATATAAATAATAAATAATAAATATAAATAATAAATAATAAATAATAAATAATAAATAATAAATAATAAATAATAAATAATAAATAATAAATAAATAATAAATAATAAATAATAAATAATAAATAATAAATAATAAATAATAAATAAATATAAATAATAAATAATAAATAAATATAAATAATAAATAATAAGTAAATATAAATAATAATTAATAAATAGTAAATAATAAATAATAAATAATAAATAATAAATAATAAATAATAAATAATAAATAATAAATAATAAATAAATATAAATAATTAATAATTAATAATTAATAAATATAAATAATAAATAATAAATAATAAATAATAAATAAATATAAATAATAAATAATAAATAAATATATAATTAATAAATAATAAGTAAATATAAATAATAAATAAATATACATAATAAATAATAAATAATAAATAATAAATAATAAATAATAAATAATAAATAATAAATAAGAAATAATAAATAATAAATAAATATAAATAATAAATAATAAATAAATATAAATAATTAATAAATATAAATAATTAATAAATAATAAATAATAAATAATAAATATAAATAATGAATAATAAATAATAAATAATAAATAATTTATAATAAATAAATATAAATAATAAATAAATATAAGTAATAAATAATAAGTAATAAATAATAAATAATAAATAATAAATAAATATAAATAATTAATAAATATAAATAATTAATAAATATAAATAATTAATAAATAAAAATAATAAATAATAAATAATAAATAATAAATAATAAATATAAATAATGAATAATAAATAATAAATAATAAATAAATATAAATAATAAATAAATATAAATAATGAATAATGAATAATAAATAATAAATAATAAATAAATATAAATAATAAATAATAAATAAATATAAATATAAATAATAAATAATAAATAATAAATAATAAATAAATATAAATAATAAATAATAAATAAATATAAATTATAAATAATGAATAAATATAAATAAATAATAAATAATAAATAATAAATAATAAATAATAAATAATAAATAATAAATAATAAATAATAAATAATAAATAATAAATAATAAATAATAAATAATAAATAATAAATAATAAATAATAAATAATAAATAATAAATAATAAATAATAAATAATAAATAAAAAATAAATAATAAATAAATATAAATAATAAATAATAAGTAAATATAAATAATAAATAATAAATAATAAATAATAAATAATAAATAATAAATAATAAATAAATATAAATAATAAATAAATATAAATAATAAATTATAAATAGTAAATAATAAATAATAAATAATAAATAATAAATAATAAATAAATATAAATAATTAATATTTAATAATTAATAAATATAAATAATAAATAATAAATAATAAATAATAAATAAATATAAATAATAAATAATAAATAAATATATAATTAATAAATAATAAGTAAATATAAATAATAAATAATAAATAATAAATAATAAATAATAAATAATAAATAATAAATAAATATAAATAATAAATAAATATAAATAATAAATAAATATAAATAATAAATAAATATAAATAATAAATAATAAATAATAAATAAATATAAATAATAAATAATAAATAATAAATAATTATAAATAATTAATAATTAATAATTAATAAGTATAAATAATAAATAATAAATAATAAATAATAAATAAATATAAATAATTAATAAATATAAATAATTAATAAATATAAATAATTAACAAATATAAATAATTAATAAATATAAATAATTAATAAATATAAATAATAAATAATAAATATAAATAATAAATATAAATAATAAATAATAATTAATAAATAAATTTAAATAATAAATAATAAATAATAAATAAATTTAAATAATAAATAATCATAAATAATAAATAATAAATAATAAATATAAATATAAATAATAAATAAATAATAAATATAAATAATAAATATAAATAATAAATAATAAATAATAAATAATAAATAATAAATAATAAATAATAAATAATAAATAATAAATAATAAATAATAAATAACCAGTAACAAATATTATTATTAATAATTATATTTTATTATTAGTACTAATAAATAATTAAAAATAAATAATAAATAATAAATAATAAGTAAATATATATAATAAATAAATAATAAATAATAAATAATAAAGGTAACACATGAAAAAGTATGAAAAGACGTGGTAAGGGATGAAAAATCATGAAAACGCATGAAAACGGATAGAGAAGCATATGAAGAATGAGACATTTGAAAGAATGAGAACGCATGAAAACTCATGACAACTCTGGAAAACCCCTTAATAATTCAACATAATCATCATAATAACCCACAAAAAACCATTGATAAAGATAACAAGTCATGGAAACCCAAATAAATAGTAATAAATGGAGCAACCGTTAAAACTCGTCAAAACGGTCATAAAGAGACAAAAACATTAGACTCACATTAACAGAGATAACTTATGATCTAAGAGTCCATTTTAGATCCAAGACCTGTCAAATCAAAGATCCTGAAACGATCTTCAACATGATAGGTGAAAGAGTCCGAATGGATAAGAGGATCAGAAGTTATGACCATTTAAAAAAAAGCTGACGGGGAACGAGTGCTAGAAACGAGGCATCGAAAAACATAACAAACCCGATACCCACTGAAAAGGCCATAACATATGATCCAAGAGTGCATGTGGGCGCCGCGACCAGTCAAACTGAAGCTCATGAAACGAGCTATGATCTGGTAGGTGGAGGTGTCCGAACTGACATGCGGATCGAAAGTTAGGTCCGTTTGAAGACAAGTTCGACTGGACACCGGTGAAAGAAATGGGGTTTCGGAGGCCTTCGGAGGGTTTTTGGGGTCAAGAAACACAACAAAAGCTTTCTTCTGTTAATTTTTTATGTAGCTCTCTTCGCTGGCTTTGATTTGATATGTGGTAGAGCCCAAACGAACACCCGGAGCGAAAGTTATGGCCGTTTGAAGTTGGATAACTTTTTTCAACATTCTTATAACTCTAATATCTTCTGCACCTTAGACTGTCTCACGATTTTGATTTTATGTGACTCTAGATCTCTTCATGAGCTTCGATTTGACTGGTCGTGGCGCTCCAACGGACGCCCAGATCAAAAGTTATGGTCGTTTTAGTGATTTCGGGGTTTCTCGTGTTTTTTTATTTTTTTTCCTTTAATTTCGCGGCAGTTTTACCGAAACCACCGCTATTTGGCGACAGTTTTTTAAAAAACCGCCGCTAATCCTAGAAAAAAATAAAAAAAAAATAAAAAAATTATGTCCTTTACGCATTTAGCGGCGGTTTTTAAAACCGCCGTGAAAAAACCGCCGCTAAACGGCAGTTTTCTTGTAGTGAAATTAAGCTCAATTATTTTTTTAAAAATTTCCTAGATTGGATAGAGTTGAGAAATCATTGGGTAAATGGAATTATAAATACACAATAATATATAAAGAGAGTATTTCCCAAAAGTAAGTGAGTTATCCATGGTTAGATAGTTTATAAAGAAAACTATGAGATGTGATTTATTAATAGATTTTCTACTCAAAATAGGGATATAATTAATTTAAAGGATTAAAAAATAATTTTAAAATCCATCTAACGTGGTGAATAACCGTAGAGAGAAAAAAATTTGATTAAAATATACCTTTGATGGTTTAGATCATTATGTCTTATAAGTCATGTAATTTTTTTTCATGTCCAAAATGAACAAAATAGAGATAAAATCCCCCTATTTTAATTAACCCTTTGTTTTATTCCATATCCAAACATCTCTTCTTCTTTGATAATTGTTTATTACTAGGTTAAGATGATAGAATTACTTCGGTGATCATAGGATGATACCCTAAAACTTATAAGTGGTATCTAGGACTTGTTCTTAAAGGATGAAATTTATTAATCTATTAGTTTTTCGAATAAATAAATTTCATATTGTATTATGTCAATATCATATATTGTGATATGAATTATTTCTTTATTTATCCATAACATATGGTTATTATATATCATATGGTATAACATATAAAAAATCTAAGTATTTGAACTATGTTTTATCATACAATTTATGATATCATAAAATATGAATCTATCTATGGTTTTTGTGAAAATAGAGGATCAAAGCACAAATAAAATATCACCTCAATTGTTAAATATGATAAAAGAAATATGATATCTCATACCATATTTTGTGAGAGTAGTCATGGCGTATGATTAAAGTTTCATCATAGAATATGATTGATTTGTGGGAATACCACTCTCCAATATTTTATTTTACAAATGATAATATCATTATTAGTTGTATAGTAGGACATTCCTAGAGGTAATTGTAGATCTACTTCAAGCCATGTGGTAAAATATTCAATGATAGGAAGTATATATGGTTCTACTAAGATGTTATGGTAATATATCATAATAATAAATTTAGGATTACATTGAATAGATTCATTTAATTTATAAGAGTAAAAAAATTCTAGATCAAAATTGAGCATAAGTTGAGAAAAACACCCTTTAAAGGGGTGTATGTTATTTGAGGGATCTTTTGTGGAATAAAAAAATATCCAAAATTGGAAGGTGAGGAATCCATGAGTAGACAGAATTGATATCCAATGTAGGTGGGGTGAGATTCATTTCTTGAAGACCATTAAAGTGGAGGTATTCTAATTCCTCTTCAATTGAGGATACTTTTTGAGTGATTCCATTAGTGTAGGTTCCTAGGAAACTTTAATCATCAGAAACATGATTATCTTCCATCTCTTGATGATGGATTGGACTCCCTAATTCAAAATAACCTTTCTCCCATTATTAAGATATAGATTGAAATCAAGCATTTGAGGATAAATTAAATAAAGGTAGTGAAGGTCATTTTTACTGTAGTATTGAAGTATTATATCTCTATTTAAGAGAGTAACAATTTTCATGCAAGATGGATACAATTGTGGACTTTTATGCATGGAGTGTATTAGATCCAAATTAACATTTTTATTTTCAAACACTTTTAAGGGGAAAGTGAGAACCCTCACAGATAAAACAGATCAAGCATTAAAGGATACAACTGACTTATTAAACACAATTCTAAGGCGATTGGAATCTCCTTCCCTAAACAGATTCCAGGGAAATGAACTAACTTGGAAGTCTGGATCGGCCTCCAAGATTTCTTTATAATGTCGTTCTAGATAATCCCAAGCTTTTATATACTCATCTTTTCTAATATTCTTTGCATTAAAGCCTCTAACTAGTATGCAGTCTTGCTTATCAATCCAATTGACTTGCTCTCTAGTAATTTCCACTTGAATTAATCTTCCCATCATTTGATCAATATATTCCCTCGTAGCATTGATCACCAGAAATGCCTCATTCATTTGTTCACTAGAATACATGAGTAATTCCATCTGCTTATCCACCTCCAAATCTTTCAAACCCTACAAGATGCCAGGGGCCCTGCCTCACATCGCTGTCCAGGGGGAGTGGTATCCTCCACCATCGGCATTACCTCCTGAGATTGCAAGATCATCTCCTCTTGTTGGTCCTCTGCCTTAGATGTTTCTTCCTCTTGTTCTTGGGGTTGGATTACATCGCCTTGCTGACCCTCCTCTCCTTCCACTGGAAGGGTCACATGCTCTTTGAGTTTCCCCTCTTTGTTTTGCCGATTGGGTCTCCATTGGCCTCGGGAGATAGGAGTAATCTTTACACCCCTTTGGTTTCAGCTTCTTGGAGACAATGTAGCTCCCCGGGTCTCTGTTTTCTTTATTCCCTTTCTTCCTTCTTTGACTGTGCAAACCTTTGCTGAACCTTCCCAATACATTACCATCTAAGGATAACCCAACATCATCAGACTCGATCTCAGCGGGGCAATTGATATTTCCTTTAAACTCTCCATCATTACTCAAACATTCAAACTGTTTGTTTAAGTTTAGACAGGACAAAGTCCTCCTTGGGATGGTTTCCTCTTTGGAATTCAATGACCTGCGTTTACCAAATGAAGTCTGCTCCCACTCCTGCCCCTCCTTATCCTTATTCTCTCTAGTAGACTATTTCCCCCTTGTTGAGTTGCTGCTACCACCATCACGCACTTCCATAGCATAGGTACACATATTTAGTCCCACATCACCCTTAGAAATTAGACCCATAGCTCTAACAGAGTCCCCCAGATTCTGAGACTTAGCACCTAAAACTTTTGTTGTCTGAGCTGCCACCTCCCGCACCGACCCCTCTGAAGCACTTTGGCTTCCCGAAATACAAGCTGAATAATGTAACAGCCCGAGATTTTATGAAAGATATTTTTTTTAATTTCATTAATGTCTTCTGTTGTACGCTACACCAAAAGGAGCTTGCTCAACACGCATCATTGACTTGCCTTGCATTACACGCAATCACGACCTTCCTCGATAGCGTGTGTAGTACACAATACCGAGTTTCACTAAACAACGATATGCTATTAAAATATTATTAAAACTAGCCATTATGAATAGTAATAACCACCTTTTAAAATTTTAGAAATTTTATCTCTCAAAATGGACTTCATTTTTGGATTCGGAGTATCGAAATTAGCTTAGGGTGAAATTTTGGTACTTTTCGGATAACTTTCATATTCTGATGAATAGTGAAAATTACTAAATTTTAATTAAAAACAACTTTTTTAATAAAAATAATTAATAGTGATAAATTATTAATTTGAGTGGTTTTAAAGTATATTTAGAATATATTTTTACAATTTAATACAATGTTGGTCATTGTATGTAATTTCACATTTAAACCAGTTATAAACAAGTGACAATCTTTTGATAGTTATTATCTCTTAAAAACACGCTATTTGTTTTGACGACGGGAATTAATTTTTAAATTAGTTAATGTAACTGATATGTTTTGAATTTGGTAAAATAGACATCATTTTTGAGTTCATAATATCAAATATAGCTTAGGCCTAATTTTTGGTATTTTTCTGGAAACTTTCATTTTTTGATGAATAGTGAAACCACTAAGTGGTAGTTAAAAAAATGAATTTTTCATAAAACTTAATTTTACCGCTTCTGTGAGTGGAATTTCAAAAATCCGAGAGACACGATTGATGTTAGTAAGTAAAATTTGGTTCAATGAGATGAAAATATTTTTTTGGTGAATAGTAACTTTTTACTTTTTTTACCACGGTTAAAAGTAAATAGGGTAATTAAGGGTAAAAATGATATTATTATTACCCTAACACATGTACTAATTCTATTGGACAAGTGTAATTCAACCAAAAACAACCTTAAGAATAAAATATGACCATTTAGGCCCACTTGGATTAGATTAGGACATTTATTATTATTTAATTCAAAGAAGAGTTAAAAGAGTTAAAATCAAAGTTTATTTACTAAAACATTTTTAATATGAGGTTATAAATAAGATAAATTAGACTATAAATATTACTTATAAATCTAAAAAGATTTCCTACATAATGGTATTTTATTTGTAATTTTTAGACATTAAATAATGTAATTTATTTATGACACAAAGATGATGCAGTAATTATCTTATTAATGAAATACTGACATAATTGATATTATAAATACCTAAATAAGTATAATTTGAGACTTTTTATGAATTGAACTAATTTTATAGGTTAATATGACATGTTAGGATTGATTTAATTAACTTGGTTCGAAGTAATCATTCTGTTATGAGTTTCAAAAAAATCAACTATTGAATAGTTTCAAAATTGACATAAAATAGTTTTTAAAACAAATATTATATTATTAATTGGTATGTTATTCCTAAAAATCTAAGGTTCGTCCAAATGACTTAGATATGGTTATAGATATTAATAAAACACAACTTGGGGGTCTCTTGGATGTATATGGTAAGTTTATTAACTATATAATATAAAAATACAAAGTGACATGGTAAATGTCAATCTAATTAACTAAGAGTTAAAACTAAAAGATAAGGTTAATATAATGACCTAAACTTGTATAAATTATATTGGATGATAGGATTTCTACCCATCCCCACCTTATTTTATAAATAACTCAATTTGGAGCTATTTAAAACCGAACTTGACTTTATAATAAAATAATATTTTTAGTTATTCCAAAGGTGCCCCTCTCCTCCCTTATAAAAGGGCACCTCCTCCCCCTCTTCCTCACACCACTTTGAGCCTTAAAGCTCAGAAAACCCCTGCCATTTTCTCCTCTCCACTTCTATAGAGACATCTTAGAGGTCTTGGTATTCTTCAAAGACCAATTTTAGTGCCCTAAAAGGAGGTCTCAAAGAAGCACTTCAAAGAAGAGGTAATATCCATTACCGATCCTTTCCAATTTCTTTCTTCTTCAACTTATTCTTCTTTAGTTGTTTAATTATGAAGTAATAACATCAGTATCACTCATATACTGATATGTTATTATAAGTATGAAACAACCCTATTTAACCATCTATCCATCCTACGGAAAATGAAATCACCGCACGTGCGTACGTAAGGAATACCGTCTCCACGCCGTGGTGTAATCTATTTTCCACCACCACCTTACTTGGATGGGTATAATAGTGTAAATAATGACTATATATGACTATTATAAAGTGATATTGATTCTGAAATATTATACATACACTCCAATACAATTCCATGATCATAGGAACGATATCATCACTCGTGCGTACGTACGGAATACCGTCTCCACGATGTGATGCGACTCGTTCTACATGATCTTCATTTCATAATGATTATATAAATGAATTGAATGAATGAATATGATATATATTACACTAATACCATTCTGGAAATGTGGTATCTATAACCTAAAGAGAAGAATAAGAATTTATTTGACAAAACACGCATAAGAACAAAAAGTTATAAACACCCGAATAACAAGTAGCAATGAAATATTACTACTAAGAAGATAAGAATATGACCATATATGATATCATAAAAATAAGTATGATTATGGAATAAGTCAATAACATTATTTAAATCATTATACAGGAGGTTCGGACACGTACAAAGCATATCGGACCTAAGGTAAGGGAAATATCACAATCTCATTTTTATCCGAGATTGTTTTTACTTTGGTATTTACTGGGGTGTATTTTATCATCCACATCCATGATTCCTAAATATGTAATATTATTTCCATCCACCTACAATTTTTTAAATCCAATTTTACCATTCGGTGAGTTTTTAGTAAAATATATGAAAGGAATATTTTGTCGTTTTTCGTACGAGGTACTTTTTGACTTTTCCGACAAAAGTACAAAGAATGTTTTTTTTAACTTATACGGCATGAATGGATTTTTAAAACATTATTTCCAAGAAGATTCATTTATAAGTTTTCAAGTTTATTTTTAATAAACTTCTTTTAGTTATAATTTTATGACATGTTAAGAAATGAAAAGTGTTTTTGAATTAGAAAGGATATTTTCCTTAAGAATGGAGTTCAAGTGTTTTATCAAAATTATTTTCCATCTAAGATAATAAAGGGTTCTGTTTCTATCCCTATTATTACATGGATTTGATTATGTTGTGATGGAAATATTTTTATGAATTCCTTTATCCTATATGAATTGTTTTATGATGTCATTATGATGTTTAAGATTCCCATTTTTATTACATGGGTTATGCAATGATGTATGATTTATGATTTTGTGGCACACATAATAATGGTATCATTATGAGATGGGTGAGACCTATATCTCCCTCCAATGCATTGGGTAAAGATTTTATATCTCATGATATAGACATGGCTGGAATGGTAGGTTATACCGGTTCAGTGAAACAAGACTGAAACAAGGGTGACTCGGTTCAGAAATGGACTTTGTCCACTAAGATAGTCTTGGCAATGAGTCTTGACTAATAAGAAATGATTCTCTATGATTATGTGTGTATGCCACAAAGTTTCATGTTTTAAGTTATGATTATTGGGATTACATTTCACTTCTATGATTTATCCCATGTTATGATATTATGATCTCTTTTGCAGGTTAATATTTCCAAAATGTTATGTTCTTATGAATATGATGTGATTGATATTTCTTTTGTTTACCCTTACTGAGCATTTGAGCTCACCCTTTTATGTTTTATTTTCCCCAGGATATAAAGAAAGGTTTTAGGTAAAAAAAAGAAGATCTCTATGGGAGATGTTGAAGATCTTTCACCATGATTAGAAGATTATATTCTGAGTTTCCAAAGACACTAAACTATTATGATCCTTGTGTGTTTTTTTGTTATGTACTAAGTATTCTACAAAAGTAATGTAATGTCCATGTACGTCAAGATTCGGGTCTCTACAAATAAGGACTTTAATCATTCTTCATCTCCTTAGGAACACCCATGTCCTCCTTTAGGTGCCCTAAGATGTCCTCAACTAAAGGGTTGGCCCCCCTCCTCCCTGCCTCACAGAGGGTGATCTTAGTAGCATCAGTCATCAAATGTGAAATAGAGGAAGGAATGATCTCCTGTGTTGAGGTTGCACAGTTTTTCTCCCCGACGGTGCTCAACTGCTCTTTGCCAACATCAGAACCACCCCCCTCCTTCGAGGGTCGAGCTTGGGTGGAACGACACCCTCGACGACATACAGAATCCAAGTGCCCAAGACGATCATAAATATCACAATAATCAGTCCAAGTTTCATAGCATACCTTCTGGTGCCATAGGATTTCACCTTCAATCTCAATGATAACTTTGTATATAGGGCCCTTCGACACATCAACTTCAACACATATCATCGGAGAGACTGGATGGAAAACAACATCTGTACGAGAATCAGAGCAGAGGTAGCGCCCTACCATGTTGCCAATCAACCGAAGAATCGCCTGATTCTGAAACGGTAAAGGAATTTTGGGAAGAGAAATCCAGAGTGCAGAAACTGGAGGATCTCGCATCAGGTGGAAGTCGAAGGACCACCAAAAGAGGGAAAACCAGAAACCCTCCATACATCTCGGAGCAGAATCCAAAGCACAAACCATGTTGTCTTTGATCGAGAAATGCATTTGAATATGCTTCGCATCAAGAAGACCAACAAATACACGGTCCTGCAGATTCCAAGAAGAATGCACAAACCTGTCAAAATCATCCATGGATGGAAGTTTTTTACCAAATTGAGCCACCGGAGTGAGCTTCAAGAGCACTGAATCATCCATGAACTCCAATAAAGAAATCAAGACCGAGATAAATCCATTAGTGCAGGATTGGACCTTAGGGAACTGATTAAAGGGAAGCGAGTTAGCGAAGATGGGTTAGTGAAGGGGGAGAAGCTGGGGTTTCGAGAAGGAAGTGAAGACGAAATATCAACCCCCCTCCTTGGCATGGAGTGTATTACATTATTATTATTCAAGACAAAATAAATGTTTGATAACTCATATAGAAAATGTCTTCTGAAAATGATAATGTTTCCAATCCCAAGAAAGAGCAGACTATTGATGATGAAACAACATAATTATTAGGGGACCAAAAACATGTTGACGAAAAAAATTAAACAAAACAAGAATGACACAACACCACAGTTTTGAATAAAATTATCAAGGCAAGAAGTTAGGGTATAAAATTTGAGGTTGGTTGGAATCAATGCGGCCAACCTATTGACCCCAACAAGTCAACATTAATTAGTTATCTTGGGGTCAAAAGAAGGATGAATGTGTTGATTGATATTGAATCATGGCTCCATGTCCAACCTGTAATGAAGGAAATCTTTTTAAATGATATAATGGTAATGTTATAATATACTTTCACTATTTTTCTGAAAATTTTTATAATGAAACATTTATTTAGTTTTCATTATTCCTTACAGGCTTATTTTATTTTAGAATATTTCCATAATAAATATTTATTAATGGACACTAGAAGATCCCATAGAGGCTTCTAGTATATTATAACGATTTTACATCTTAGGGATGTTGAGGGGAAAATAAATCCCCACTAACCACTTAGTTATACACACATTATAAAGCAAGAAACATGGACTAATTTCTAAAATCATTGTACTGATAAATCATTTCAAGTTCATTGTGGTCGATAATATATTATTTTACATTATTTATTTTATCCAACTTGATTCAAAATTGTTAATTTATGAAACCAAAAAAGAGTTCTAAAAATAAAGAATGTGCATCAAAACCAACATACCCCTATCGCAAAGAAAGGATGGGGTACGCTTCATTAGAGAATAAATTGGTATGTATTTTAAATAAACAATAAATGGTTAATTATGTGATATGAAACAACATATGTTACTTTATTTATATACATATTGATGAATCAAAATATGAAGCCACTTCCATCCCACATCATGTGTTATGGAAGGAGGCTCATGTAAATAAGGATGGTATATTGGTTGATAAAAATACAAAATCAATATGGGAATAATTTGTAAGTATGAAATAATTGCAATTTTTTTATGATTTATAACAATATTATATAAAAATACATACATTTATATATTTTTATATGGTTTAGACACAAGAATATACAATAATCGTACCATAAAAAAAGCGACTTTCAGTAGCTTTGAAGCAGCCTAAACAATATGGCCGTGTTAGAGGATTAGGTTTTGGAGTCTCTCCTCGAAAATATTTTGAGAAGATAAAACCATATGAAGATATATATAATATGGTGATATTAATACAGACACAAATAGACTCACTTTAAGATATTATTTTATGGTCTGGATTGGTAGACCAACATATAAGAAAGGATCAAAGCGAACAAGCGATGGATCAAAGATCCACACATGAAAAAAATAATCCCACTAGCTTTGAGGCTATTCATTACCCCCAACCACATACCTTACCTAAGGCAATAAATTTTTTCATTACTCTTTCTCCTAAATGTGAATCAAACAAATTTCAATAATTTTATATTACTAAAATTCTATAGGGTATAGTTTTATGTGATTTTTATCTATTAAAACCCACATATCGTCGTGTTGCGATGGGTAAAGTGTATAATATCCCAGGAGACCAGCTACACAATCAACCCCTCCCAAAAATCACATGATAGTGGGGATTGAGGTAGCTTATTATCCAACTACTAAGTTTCATATCCCAATAAATGGTACCAATATTACAATGTTCGAAGCTACTATTGGAGGTTTCATAGCTTGGCCGTCTAATTTATAAATATACATGAGGTACGTCTTTAAAAAAATCATATTAATACATATAATATTTGATGATAAAAGGTCTAAAGTGATTTATGATATTACAGATGAATAAAGTGGAATATAAACAAAAGGTTGAATCAAGAAAATCTAGTGAATCAACCAATAAAAAAACAACCTTCTGAGAGTACCTTCTCCCCTCCAGTTCTAGGGAAATATTTATTATCATTAAAACTTCATATAGAGACCACATTAAAATATAAAACTATGTATTACATTAAATATGAAGAAAATATATATGGTGAATCCTTCATATATGTAATTGGTCTCAAGACTCTAACTGATATTCTCAAGCATGAATGGTTGGGCATCTCAATTGTGAATGCATACATAAGGTACATTTTAATAACATGTCTATCCAAATAGAAAGCTAAATATGTGTTATTAAAGTTAATAACTATTAATATTTTGTACATGCGTTTATATTACAACTATATAAAGGGAATATCTTGTGAAGCATGATTTGGATTCATTAATCCCTATATCATTTCTTCACAAAAAATTACTTTAAATAAGAAAGAAATAGAGAAGAAAAAAGATGATTTACTCAAAGTGTTTAATAAAAAATCATCATATGAAAGACCCTTTTTGATACCTAAAATGATAAGGTAAAACTAAAAAATCTAATAACATAAAATATATTTTAAATTTTTTCATTACTTAATTGTTTTTGTTTTTTTAGGCAACACTGGATGCTGATAGCAGTCAACATAGACACACAAATATTTGTTTTTTGGAGTCAATGCATGGGTTTCCAACAAAACTAACACACATGATGTGTATTATGAATATTTAATACACTAAAATCAAAATTTTATAGATAAAATTCAAATTATACGTTTGGTTTTTGTTTTAATGAGAATTTTGTTATGATAGGGCAGTCACTCAATACAGGCTAAATCATGGAATGAAGTCGGTGTATGAAAGGCTAAAGAATGTGTATTACTACAACTGGAAAAAATTCAAGGTACATATAGAATGATTTAACTATCCAAACATTTCAAAACAACTTAGTTATTTTGGTCAATATTTCTACTGTGTTCGAAACAATATAATGATATCGATTATGGATATTATGTTTGCAAATTTATGAGAGAAATAATAAATCATGAAAAGAAAAGAATCCCCAAACTGGTAATTTTTGAATATAATTACAATTTCATTATATATATTTTATAATGATTTGTTTTTTTATATTTTTTCTCAGTACTATCAAAATTTATGACAACAGAGATACTAAAAAGAAGAAATAAATTTGTTTAAAGATGAGTGGGCTTCGTAATTTTTGTCAGAATGTATTCTGAAAACAAATATAGGTGATTACCTTCTATTTTTTTGATCTATTATGAGTTATGACCTTCAAATGATATTTTTGGTGTGAAACATTAGTGTTAGAATGCTTATATATTATTTTTTCATCTCTTTATCAAGGAGAAGAATAATGGAGGAAATCAATTTGTTTAGAAGCATTGGCCTAAAGACAATAATTTTTTTGGAAATCGTGGAGGTGGAGGCAGAGGTGGAGGAAAAGTCAGATTTGGAGACCGACATGGAGGAGGAGGTAGAGGTGGAGAACGAGATGGAGACCGAGGTAGATAAGTATAAGAATAAATTGCTTTCAAATAATATTTTTTTTGGGAAATTAATTATAATTAGGATCATACCATGATTTTGTTATATAAAAATTGATTAAAAGTGAACACAACACTTGTTACTTAATATAATATTCATTTTGAATATTTCCAGTTTAAAATGATATTTTTGTAAAAAACAGATGTGGCATACTCAAAACCAAGAAAAATCATTCATATTGTTTTTTAACTTTAGAAAAATGATACATAAATCATTTGTGATATGTATGGATCAATCAAACCTCAATCTAATGCATGGTGTGATCAATATAAATCCATGTGTCTATTTTTAGTTTAAAATTAACATTTTAATACAAAAAGTTCCAATCACCGAAAACCAAGAAAATGTACTCATATTGTATTTATAATTTGGGAAAACGATTCATAATTCGTTTTTGACATGTATAAATCAGTATCTTTCAAAACTAAAACACGATGTAACCTATATGGATCAAAGTGTGCGTTTCTAGTTTATAATTACATTTTAGTAAAAAACACATGTGGCATACTCAAAACTGGGAAAAAGCATTAATAATATTTTGGTACTTTAGGAAAATGATCCATATGTCACTTATGACATGTAGAGATCATCTTCAACTTAATACAATGCATGATGTTATTGGTATGACTCCAAGTGCTTCTTTATATTCAAAATTGTCATTAATTTTAATCAAAAATACAACTGACATACTCAAATAAGAGAAAATGCATTCAGATTGTTTTGGTACTTTAGGAAAATGATCCATACATAAATTGTGACATTTAGGGTTCAGCCGCACCTCAATCCAAAACATAGTGTGATCAATATGACTCTAAGTGTCTGTTATCAGTTTAAAATTGACATTTTAATACAAAAATTTGTCACTCACTGAAAAATAAGAAAGTACACTCGTATTTCCTTGTTAATTTGGGATAGTGATTCATAATTCATTTTTTATGAGTATTAATTAGTCTGATGTCAAACCCACACACGATACAACCTGTATGGCTCAAAGTGTGTGTTTTTTGTTTTAAATGAAATTTTAATAAAAAAAAGTAGAATACTCAAAACTAAGTAAAAAAACTTCTATTGGTTTTATACTTTAAAAAAATGATCCATGAGTCATTTGGGACATGTAAAATTCAGCTCCACCTCAATTTGATGCACGGTGTGACCATTATGACTCCAAGTGTGTCTTTTTAGTCAAAATTGACATTAATTTTAGTGAAAAAAACAACTCACATACTCAAAACCAAGAAAACACATTCATATTGTTTTGGTAGTTTATGAAAATGATCCATACATCACTTGTGACATGTAGGATCAGCCACACCTCAATTCGATGCATGGTGTGATCGGTATGACTCCAAGTGTATATTTCAATTCAAAAGTGACATTAATTTTAATAAAATAAAACTAACATACTCAAAACTAAGAAAACACATTATGATTGTTTTGTTACTTTATAAAAACAATCCATAAGTAATTTGTGACATTTAGAAACTATTAACACCTCAATTAGACTCACGGTGTGACCAACATGACTCCAAGTGCACTTTTTTATTCAAAATTTACATTAATTTTATTGAAAAAAACTTACATACTCTATAATAGTGTTTTCTTTTTCTTGTATATGTGTTAGAAATTTTATTTCATTTAAATTCAGTATTTGTATAATATTTTGGTAATTTTTATTGTTTTTTCTGCTAATGAAATGTGTTGTTGTAGCACACTGCACCTGTTTCTAGTGATGCAGTGTGATGCAACTCACACTACAGTTTTCACATTTATCAGTGCTAATAAATGTGCTAAAAAAGTATGATTTATCAGTGCTTTTAGAAGTTCTTATAAATCTTCCCTTTATCTGCGCTTTAGAAAGCACTGATAAATAATAATTTTATTAGTTTAAATAAAAGTGCTGATAAAGGGTATATTTATCAGCGCCGATAAATTGGGTCTTTTATCATCACTTTTACAAGTGCTGATAAAAGTATGATTTATCAGTGCTTTTATTTGTGTTGATAAATCTACCCTTTATCAGCACCTTTTTAGTGCTGATAAAATCCATGTACTTTTAGCAGCACTAAGGTAGCCGACACTTTTCTAGCACTGATAGAGGCTGATTCTAGCGTTATTTAAGGTGTGTTTTATAGTAGTGTCATATGAAGTTTAGTAAAAACATCGAGAACCAGATTTTAGAAAAAAATATGCTATTGAATGAAACTCTATGAAATAATTTAGAAATATATCCAAAAACTATTGAAAAAATGACCTATACCCACAGTTTTGGGAACCGTGGGAAACTGAGGTGTCAGTATATCTCCACAGCCTATACCCATAGTTTTTCAAAATGTGGGTATAGGTTTTTGTCATCATGTCATAGCCCTATACCCACAGTTTTAAAACAGTGGGTATAGGTTTTTGTAAAAATCCGGTTATGGGTTTTGATCCCGCAACCTCCTCCACTAACACCCAGTGCCTCACCACTACAACTACTTAACTTATACATATTTATATGTATATATTTATCTAAATATATTATTCTAAACCATGGGTATAAGAGGGAAAACTATGGGAATATGTGTTCCCATGAAAACATTTTTGGGTCTCGCAATCCCCCCCCTGCCATACCGTGGGAAATCTATACCCACGATTTGAAAAAATATGGGTACGGGTCCTCATAAAACAACCCTACACCCACAGTTTTAAAAAATCCATAGGTATAGGTCTAAAAAATCAACCCTTTACCCACGGTTTTGCCTAAACCATAGGTATTTCTCATGATAAACAACCTATACCCATAGTTTTCCAAAACCGTGGGTATAGGCTCCCATACTATACCTATACCCATAGTTTTGGGAAAACCGTGGGTATAGGGTTGCCTATACCCATGGTTTTTTCCAAAACCATGGGTATATGACCATTTTATAGTAGTGAAATAAACTATTATTATGATTTATAGATTATTTATAACTATTTTTTTTAATTTATGTTAAGTGTATCAATAATATTTAGATTATAAATTTTGTTTCATAATGTTATGATCTAATAAAGTGTATTCCTTTTTTTTGAAATGGATCCTAGAAGATGGAACATAAAATGTATCAATGAAGATAATCCATAGAGTTAGAATTATCATTTTCATGATGGTTTTAAGCCAATATTTTTTAGTGAACTAGTCTCCCAAACATTATCATCATACGAGGACATAGAATAATACACTATCAAGATATAAAAATAATTCTTCAAGTATTATGGATTCAAAGGGAAGCAAGATAAGTAGAAGATTATAGAGAAAATGAGAGATAAATGAAAGAAGGGAAAGAAGGATTTTTTCTCATGTGATAATTATAGAATTAAAAAACATGGTATATTCTTATGAGGAATTGAGTCTACCTCAAGGGTTTATAAAAAGGACACCATTCTCATGATTGTAAGGGAAAGAAATAATTTTTTAGTGTTCAGTATTTCAACTATAAGGATATGAGACACTACACAAATGAATGCACGAAGAGTCAAAAAAATATACCTAAAAAAAGCCAATGGATGGTTTGTCATTTCACTGAAGGTATGCTATCGGTCTCCCAAATTGATATTACCCACTCTTAATCTAGTATAGCGTAAGTGCTGGGTCGATCCATAGATAATGGATGAGTTCATGAATTCGATTGCGTTTGGAATTAAATTAGTGATATATGATGAATTTAGAGTTGGATTTTTGTTTTTGATTATGAAAACCATTTTGATTACTAAATTAAAGATTAACATTTAAAGGTAAAGAAAACAAAAGTGGTTTTTAATGTGGTTTATAGAAAAAGGAGCTTGTTGGGTCTATGGTGATTATGGAGGTTATATGAACTTCTTATTAGGTTGTGTTGTTCATAATAAACCAACACTCTGGGTTTCAATTGTGACAAGGTTCCCTTGGTATGGTAAACTATGTATGGAACTGAAGAAACTGAATCCTTGGTCCGGTAGTCAGTGTTTTACAATTGTTTATTTAGATCATTCCATTTGTGAGTCGATGAATACTTTCAATTATCATGAAGGCATTCATCGTTATTCTTCCTTTGAGTCCCTGAATTTTTCCCTTGGTTTGGCTACAAATTTTTATTGATAAAAAGAAATGATTGAATAATAATAAGAAGAATTAAACAGAACAAACACAAACATAATAATTAATCCAAATTACAACACTATTTCATCATCCATAGCCCCAACACATGGGGTTTTTAGTTACACATGTAACAAAAGATGGCAATAGAACCCTCGATACCTAATGTGGTCATCGCATAAACTTCATAGAGAGGTGAATTCATTGGTAGAATGGTGGAATGACATAGTAGCATAACAACGGTATGATGATAGTAGGGAAGCGGAACCTCCCTCCTTCGAATATTGAATATTGACTTTTTTTTAAAACTGGAGGCCAAGTCCTCTATTTATTGAAAAAAAAGTACACGGTGTGTAAAAAAAAGTACAAGCTGTGTAGTTTCTTCAATGTGCTTTTGTCGCAGTTTTTCTCTGGTAGGTGGATAACTGCACCGTCCTTGACTTCCGCGGCCTCAATGACCAGTTGGTGGAGGGTACACGGCATGTGGTGCCACCTCACACGGTGTGTAGTCTCTAGAAAACACCACCAACTGCATCTAGAATCTTGTACAGGGCATTTAGGTATGACCCACATGACGAGTCATCTCTATTCTGGCGACTTGGGTGTGTACTCGTCTGGCCGATCCGTGTTTGAGTCTGAATGTACACTATATGTAGGTATGTACACGCCCTATAGTTGAGAATTTTTCTCATAGTTCTCCCAATTTGTGTGTTTGGACAGAAAACACCTAAAAATAAACAAGATCACCAAAATAAAAGTATTTTTCCACTAAGAAGTAGGTATTTACTGAAAAAATGTTCTTATTTTCAATAATATATGTGGAAATGTATACACAAATCAGGTGAATCAAAGTCACCCACACATAGTCATTTGATTTCCCTCAAGAAAATCTCAACATATAATTAAAAGAGTCTATCTTTTAAAAGGAAGGAATTCAATTAATCATAAGTGTAAATGATACAGTCACAAAAGAAAATTCTAAAAAGTTACAAAACAGATTCAATTCAGAAGATATTCTAATCATGCTTTATATATAATTCAATTAACTACTTTCATCCTATTTTAAACACAATTTTCAACCTTTCAAAAATAAGCATTCCACTTGATAATCTATCTCACCAGTAAATAACACACTGAACACTCAAGATATTTTAAATCAAAATTATGATTAATCTAAGGTATATACATTCTATACATAGGTTTGAAAGAAATCTAGTTCTCCATTTCATAAGATTAAATTACAAAAATCATGAGGTCTTTTCAATAAGGTTCATATGTCTCTGTGGCTAAGGGATGATAGGTAAAAATGTGAAAAATAAACTCTGAGGCTTGAAAAAGGAGGCTAAATTCTTTAAATAACACTGCATGATATTTAAAATAAAGCTCAATGTAAAAGCATCCTTGTAACACTCCGGAATGATAAAGGGTTAAATGATTAAATGATATGACTCATGTCAATAAGGTGCACCTTCCTTTTCGGGAGTCTACCTGGTTAGAACTCCATAGTTAAGCGTGCTTGGTTTAGAGTAGTGATCAGGATGGGTGACCTTCTGGGAAGTTTCCCAGGGTGTGTGTGATTGAGGACAAAGAACCCTGGAAAGGAAAAGTGTTGGCCTTTGGGGATTATCATTAGTCAGATAACCCGTTCGGGCACGTGGGTGGGCCCCAGGGTGGGGACCATGTGTCTGTGGGGCTTCAAGGGAACCTGGTAGGCCAGGACCTGACGACCATGTTAAGGCGGGGTGGTTGTGCTATCACCGGGACCCAGTTGTCACATTTGGTATCAGAGGTGATACCTAGCCTTAAGTGCGGTGCACTTCTTGGGTTGTGATTTAGGGCCCACAATGAGGACGTTGTGCTCTAAGGGGGGTGGGGGTGGGGGTGAATGTAATGGATTAAATGACTAAATGACATTACTCATGTCAACAAGGTGTACCTTCCTTTTTAGGATCCTATCTGGTTAGAAATCCACAGTTAAACATGCTTGGCTTAGAGTAGTGATTAGGATGAGTGAACTTCTGGGAAGTTTCCTAGAGTGTGTGTGAGTGAGGACAAAGCACCCTGGAAAAGACAAGTTTTGGCCTGTGGGGATTATCATTAGTCAGATAACCCGTTTGGGCCCATGGGTGGGCCCTAGGGTGGGGACCATGTGTCTACGGGGCAACTAGGGTACTTGGAAGGCCAGGACCCGATGACCATGTTAAGGCGTGGTGGTTGTGCTGTCACCAGGACCCAGTTGTCACAATCCTCAACAAGATCTATCAAATTCTCTCACCACTACCATCTCCCTTAGTCAAGTAGGGTTCAAAAACCATCAAGTGAGTATAATGTCCCCTTTGTCTTTATCATTTTTTATTCTCTTCTTTTTTTAATGAGGGAACCACTTTATAATTCCAATAATAGGGGTTTGGAACCATTTCTACCCCAAATGAACAAGAGGCACTCCCCCACACTTAATTTCATGACTATTCACAAAAATGTTCCATGTACTTCCAATTCCCTCTCTGAAGCTCAAGTGAATAATCATGAAAAGTTAAAAAGAGTTAGGGTAGGAAGGGAAATATTCTTGTAATGTGGCTTCTTATCAAGGTTGTTTATGGTTTCTAGGGGTTTTATGAAGATCATATGTAGGGTAGGTCTCAAGATAAAAGGGGTTGAACAATCTAATGCCTCAATAATTTTAATGTAATTCAAATATTCTTCATGTTTCGAAAATAAACTTGCAAATTCTAGTATTCATGTATATCCTAATAATCTCTCAATAAATAGGGTATTAGAAAGAATACAAAAAATGGTTTATAATACCTCTCAAGAGTGGGAAAAAAATAGACAATTAGTTCATGACATGCATATAAATGATTAGACTAATCAATGTAATTATCCAAGGATTACAAGTTACAATTTAAAATATATCAACAATCATTTTAAAACACTTTTGAACCAAAATAGGCATGAAACCTTAAAAAATTTCCTACTTATTAATTTATTATTTATAAATATGACTAACCAAAATTTATTCACATTTTCAAATATATCTTCTAATAATTATGTCTCCTAGATGATGGTAAGGGAAAAGACTAATGTGGTTGAGAGACTCTACCCCACACTTAATACTTCACATGGTTTACCAAGTGCACTACTAAGGGGAAAAAGAGGATGGAGACACAAAAAGGCATGGGAGAGTGTAGAAATGAAAATAGAAACAAAAAATACTTTGAAAATCGAAAGAATACCCCCCTATTGCCAAATAAAAAAAATCTTGGTAAGAATTAAAGACGTCCAAAAGTCACTCTAGTGTACCTGTGACTGTCGATGGAAAAGAAAACTATAAGAAAACACAACATCACGTCGCAGAAATGGACAACAAATATATATAGAAAAAAACTCAAATGTCATAGTCATAGTGTTACTGCAGGGGAGGCAATGTCTAGTATAGGTGGGGCAGAATCAGCAGATGTAGTAGTGGGAGGAATAGATCCCTCAGCTTGTGGTAGTGATGCTGCTGAAGGGGCATCCGTGATGACTAGTTCTGTAATAGGAGGAAGGATGGTACCTATAGTAAAGATGAGTATGGAGTCTGTGGCCACGATAATGTCAGAATGGGGTATGGTAGAATCTGAAGGCGTGGAAGTATAGGTAGCCTCCAGTGGAATGGGAATCCTCTGATGCTATAGCAGTAGCTCCACCATCTACTCAATGTGGTCCAAGCGCTAAGAAGATATAGTCTGACGATGAAGGATAGCATCCTGCTGATGCTGTAGATGAGCCAGGTGGTGATCTATCTCGGCCACGTGGATGGTTATGGGGCGGTCAGATAAGGGTGCAGAAGGTGAAGGGGTAGGGGAAGGTTCAGGAGGGGGGATGGGAAATTAAGTAGGGAAGGGAGAGGAATCTGGAAGGGGTATAGAAGGAGGTGCAGGTGCATCCTTGGGGGCAAGAGGGTCGGTAGGGGGTGGTGGTGGGGCCTAGGCAAGGATGTAAGTCCCCTGCTTCTGGGAAAATCCCATGAAAATAAGCATGAGAAAATCCATCAGTTGGGGGGAACCTAATTGGTCATGGGGAATGGAAGACTTGAAAATGCAGAGGTGGTGGGAAAGGCAGGCGGCGTAGAACCCACCGTTCAGGTTTCCATGACGGTCGGTGAACATATAATGGAATTAAGATGCGGCAAGGTAGGGGAGGTCTGAGTAGTCCTACCAGATGACACAGGTGAGGAGCTCCATGTCACGGCCGGTCACAACCCCCATATCCTCATGGAGGGGAAATAGGATGGTGCTAAAGCACCGATGGGTGAATCGGAAGATGGGGTCAATGATGAGGGTACTCTTCTGGGAAGTGGGGGTGTAGCGGTGGTTGAGCCCAACAATATCCTGCCACATGGAAATGAGATCAGAATGATCAAGGTGGGTCAGGGTGGAGACATGGGTTGGGGTAACTGGATGGGGATAGAATCCACCCCTACAGCCAAAATCAGACAAGGTAAGGGAAAAAGGTCGACTACCTAGCCAAAATCGGACCACCAAGACTGTGTTTCTAGGAGTCTCCCAATACTCAGGCCAGTCAAACTCAAAGGATGCATCGAAATCCAAAAATAATTCTTTGAAAATAGGAGTGATGACTTGAAAGATCACGAGTAACTTCATGTTCCCGAGTAGCTCCTCTAACTCCCCCTAGATACCCAGCTACTAAGGCCCACTGCTGTCAAGATAATGAATTCTTAACTTGATCATGTGGAAAGAGAAGCGCCAGACTCAGTCGTGTGCCAGGTCTGTGATTTGAAACACCAGGAAAGGATAGGGGGCACCGGTAGTGGATGGCCTAGGTGGGGCAGTAGTAGGGGCTGGATATGGTGGTGAAGCGGCCTCAGTTAGTGAAGGTCCTTTAGACGTGGATGTTAGTGAGGGATCATCTGCAATTGAGGAGGGATTAGGAGGTGTGGAAGCTAGTGGTGAAGAAAAGGTGGTGCTTGGAGGCACCGTACGGGGTGGTGGAGGTGCGACACTAGTACCGGCCTCCGCTGGGGTGGTGAGTGGTGGCTAGATGGCCAACAGAAGAGGCTGGTACTCTGGGAAGTCTGGGTCTGGTGTCATTGTGGGCTATAGATGTATCCAGTGAAAAGTGGGCCTCTCTCCCTTAGTAGCGGAGGCGATCCACTTCCCATGTGCAAGTTCTCTTTCCTCTAAAACATTGATCGATGAATGAAATGTGGAAGAAATTTTGCGCTGAAATGGATTGAAAATGAAGATTCGAGGAGCGGTGACCATGTGGATTTCAGGAGAAGAAAATGGGGGAGGGGGTCCACATGAAATGAGGTTTATCCATGTAATGTTTCCAGATTTTATAGCCAATGTACACGACGTGTACTCTAACAGACATTCCGTGTAGTACTACTTTATTTTTTTGAAATATTTATTATAGTAAACTATATAATAATTATTATTACTAATAAAAAAATATATAAAATGAGTATACATACATATAATTTATAGAAGATAAACCTATACATGTAATTTATCAAAGGTATATACATCGTGTGTTCTAAAATTTGAAAAAGAGAACTACAACCTTCAGTCCAGTGCATGGGGAGCGATTTGAACTGGCAATCGGCCAATCCAAACGCAAGACCTCAACCACTAGAGTGAAGGTTGTTGTGATGTATATTTGTAAGAACTTTTAATAGTTAAATAATTTGTGCAGCTCTATACGGAATGAAGAAAATGCATGGCGTGTGGTTTTAATTATTATAGAGATGGGGATGAAGTTGAAATATTAGTCAAGTTAGAACCCATGTCTTTTGAACATAGGGTTGAGACTTTTCCAATATTCCTACTTTACCTGCATGTAGTTTCTTATTTTAAAAACCTTTTAACATTTAATGAAAACATGAGGAACACGACGTGTTTTGGAATGCACACTATGTGGTTTTATTAATATGAAAAATTATGGAACTGGGCAGATTGCTGGGTTCGAACCTGGGTCTTTTGGATATGTGATCGAAGACCCTTCCAGCCAACCCATTCCCACCATGGGTTTTATTTTGTTTTAAAACAAACATATATGGTATAGTAAAAAAACTCACACACCATTTAATCACACACAGGTTAAAAAGTATTGACTCCTGTACTGAAGGAGAGCATGGAGTGACTTGAACCAGGGATGGCTCATATACATTCTAGTGATATTCCCATCAGCGCATGCTTCGTTCCTATTTATTTAATAAATTAATATATATTCATATCACTAATTTTATTAACATTTACACTTAAAAAGTAAACAATGTGTATACCAGTAGTACACGAAATGTAGTCTTCTGGGTTTCCTTTGAGACAACACCTTTGTTTTAGGCCGTTGGCTCGACCAACTTACCTCTGCTTACTTGAGATTCATGGCAGAGAGCATTCCCACCATGTCTTCCATGTGATGGTAAGTCTTACGTCACCGTCTGTTCACCTTGAACGGTTGAACATACTCCCCAGCAATTTCCACCACTCCATGGTGGAATAATCGCATGACTCAGAATGGTCCCGACCATCTTGAATTTAGATTTCCTAGAAAGAATCGTAGATGAGAGTTAAAAAGAAGTACCTGATCACCAGGTTGGAAATATTTTCATGAAATCATCCTCTCATGGATTTCTCTCGTGTTCTCCTTGTACAACTTGGTGTTCTCATATGCCTCCCATTAGATTTCATCAAGTTATGATAGTTGGAGATTATGATTCTCTTCAGCTACCTTCAGATCAAAATTCAGAGCCTTGATGACCCAATAAGCTTTGTGCTCCAACTCTACTGGCAGATGAAAAAACTTTCCATAGATGAGGAGGAACATGGACATTCCCTATTGGAATCTTGAAGGCGGTTTGATATGCCCAGAAAGCATCTCCTAACTTCTTAGACCAGTCTTTCCTTGAAGTGTTCACCATTTTTTCTAGAATATTCTTGATATCACGGTTTGAGATCTCCAATTTTCCACTGGACTGAGGTTGATATGGCATCCCCATATGATTATTCACTCCATACTTCAACAATACTCCTTTCATCAATGAGTTTTCAAAGTGGGTCCTACTGTTACTGATCATTACATGGAGAATGCCAAACCTACTAAAAATTTGTTTTTTAAAAAGGCCACGACCACCTTGGTTGTGTCATGTGTTATAGAAGCGGATTACACAAACTTGGAGACATAGTAGACAAAGACCAGTATGTAATTATTCTCGAAATATGGGGGGAATAGACCCATGAAGTCTATACCCCAGACATCGAAGATCTCGACCTCCAGAATGGGGTGCTGGGGAATCTCAGCTTTACACCGCACATTACTTGTTTTTTTGGCATAGACCGCAATAGAAAATTAAGGCTTGGGAATCTCTATGCATGGTGGGATATAAAAACCCAGACTGTAGGATCTTTGCTATAGTACGACCTGGCCCATGATGTCCCCCAACTGGAAAGGCATGACAGAATTCCAAGACTCCATGAACTTCAGTTTCCAGGATGCAACGTTGGATCAACCCATATCTACTGGATCATAGTAGTAGAGGATCATCCTAGAATTACCTCTTGACATCAGAGAGAAACCTCCTCTTCTACTGGAAGGAAAGTTTGGGGTTGATGGCATCTGTAACCCAATAATTAGAAATATCATCATACCAGGGCTGGGGTGATTCTTCGACTGAAGAAAGGTGCTCATCAAAGAAATCCTCCATGATCTCTTGATATTCCTCCTTCTCTAAATGTAGCAGCTCCAGGCAGGAGAGATGATCAATAACACCATTATCTCTCCCCTTTCTATCTCAGATATTCAGATCTAATTCTTGTAGGAGGAGTACCAATCAGATCAGTTGTGGCTTTGCATCCTTCTTGTTCAGCAGGTACTTGAGTGCTGCATGGTCAGTATAAACAATAACTTTAGATAGCTCTAAATAATAATGAAACCTATAAAAATAGAACACCACTTCCATAATCTCCTTCTCTGTGGAAGTGTATTTCGCCTGTACCTCGTTGAGCATCCTCTTGTAGTAATATATGGGTTGGAAAATTCGGTCAAGCCACTGGCCTAGTATTTATCCCACTGTGTAGTCACTGTCATCGTACATCACTTCAAATTGATCCTCCCAGTTGGGAGTAGTCATATCTGGAGCTTTCACCAGGCTCTGCTTTAGGTGCTCAAAAGATGTGGTGCATGCCTCATCAAACTCAAGAATGGAATCCTTGGTCAAAAGGTTGGTGAGGGGATGAGCTATCTTTGAGAAGTCATAGAAAAACTACCTGTAGAAACTTGTATCTCCCAGGAAGATGTGGATGGATTTGAAGGAAGTTGGATTGGGAAGTCTTGAAATTAATTATATTAGTTTCAGGTCCACCTCTCTCCCCTTCATCGAGATTTTGTGGCCAAGTACGATTCCACTCTGAACCATGAAATGACACTTTTCCTAGTTCAAAACCAGGTTAGTATTCTCACATCTATCTAGTACCAGCTCCAGGTTCCACAATCAAGTGGTGAATGATTTTCTGTAAATGTAAAAATCATCTATAAAAACCTACAAGATCTATTCCACCATGACATGGAAGATAGACAACATGCATCATTAGAAGGTGGAAGGAGCGTTGCACATGCCAAAGAAAATCCTTCGATAAGAAAACGTACCATAGGGGAAAGTAAATTTCATATTCTCTTGATCCTATAGGGAAATGGAAATATGATTGTAGCCAGAATAGCCGTCGAGGAAGCAGTAAAACTCATTCCCCACTAGTCTCTCTAGCATCTGATCCATGAAGGGTAGGGGAAATGATCCTTCCTTGTGGAATCATTCATATTTCTATAGTCCACACAGACTCTTCAAACCATGAAAGTGTGTGTGGGTATGATCTCATTCTTGTCATTTGAAATCACAGTGATACCCCCTTTTTAGGTACCAATTGTAGGGGACTCACCCACAAACTATCTAATATGGGGTATATGATGCCTGCATCCAGAAACTTGATTACCACTTTCTTTAAAACTTCCTTCACGGGGGGTTCAGGTGTCTTGGTGGTTGCCGAGATGGATTCGCTCCTTCTTTGACCTATACCTTGTGGGTGAAAATGGTAGGAATGATGCTCTTAATATCTGCAACTTTCCACCCAATATCCTGCTTCCACCGCTTCAAAACCTGCATAAGCGTATCCTCCTGCTCCTGCGATAGTGCTGCACTAAGTATGATGAGCAATGTCTAATGGTCTCCCAAGTACCTGTACTTCAGAGAAGATGGGAGAGGCTTCAGTTCTAGTGTATTTTCCTTTATAATTGAAGGTACAGGTGGTTGTACCTATTCCCGCTCCATAATGTTACGAATAACAGCACACTACCCGAAGTGGACACCCTGGCCTTAATTGTAGGTCCTCTGCTGCTTCATCAACATGAATGTATGGAAAAACCAAGTCATCTGAGGTGGGAGAACATACCATATCACCTCTTTTTCTACTCAAGTGATCATCCATAGTGGTCAATGCATATCAACCCTCATGATTTGGTAATGATGCTTACTTTATAGCTTTGAGGAAATTGTAGGAGACTCTTTTGTCTCCTACTCTGAAAATAAGATCCCCCTGGTGTACATCGATCAATAACTTCCCAGTGGCCAAGAATGACCTTCCAAAAATGAGAGGTTCCTCTTAGTATTACTCCATGTAGAGGATGACAAAATCTATGGGGAGGATTAATCTGACCACCTTTACCAATATGTCCTCTAGTAGCCCCTTCAGATATTTGATGGATCGATCGACAAGATGAAGAGATACTCAGGTAGGATTTAGGTCGTTGAGACCTAGCTTCTTAAAAACTCCAAAGGACAGGAGGTTAACGTTGTACCCTAAGTCGTAGAGGGCCTTTCCAAACTCACATGATCCAATAGTGCATGAGATAGTGAAGATACTTGGATCCTAGATATTGGGAGGAATCGAATTTTGTATGACCACTGAGCACTGTTTGGTCAGTGAAATGGTTCCCAGATCCTCTATCTTCCTTTTGTTGGAGAGTATCTTCTTCATGAATTCCGAATACGTGGGAATCTGCATCACTGCCTCTAAAAATGGAATGTTGATGTGTAGCTTCCTAAACACTTCCACGAACATTCCGAACTGGTGTTCTATCTTTCTCTGCTTCATCATCTCCAGGAAGGGTAAGATAGGCTTAAAGGGTTTGACAACCTCCTTTCCTTTTTTCCTATGGGGATTATTTTGGTGGTCCTTTGGATGAGGAGGGGTCTATAACTATACCTTCTTTGTTAGTAGGGGGTGTATGTGCACCTGGCTATATTGGTTCCTTCTGTTGTAGCTTCTTTCCACTCCATAGTGTGACAGTATGGGCCTCCTCCCACAAGTTCTTCTCAGTGTTACCCGGTAGTGTACTGGGTTGCCTCGCTGAGAGATCGTTTTCTAGCTGGCCAATTTTGTTCTCTTGGCTTCGAATAGAAGCCTCTTGATCCTGGAATCTTCTCTCAGTATTATATATAAACTTGTTCATGAGATCCTCTAACCTTGAGGGGTTCTCCTGCTGAGGTGGCTATGCAGCTGATGGAGGTGGTGGCTTCCTCGGCTGCTACAGGTGAGGGTTTTGACACCCTTGCTACTAGTAAGATCCCTAATGATTTTGTTATTTCCTTGGGTACTACCTTTGATACTGGGGATGAGCATAGCTGGGTGATCGTTGGGGCGGAGGATTCTGCTGCTGTAGTCCCCAACCTATGTTCTGGTTATCATGCCATACCGGGTTCTGGTACTGCTGGTACTGGTTTGACCCTCGGTTTTGAGAAACATAGCTCACCTCTATCATCAAAGGGCCTACTTTAGGTCCTGGGCATTCAACCATGATGTGGTTTTCACTACATTCACTGCACACTAGATGGTTTGCCATATGTACTTGGGACATGCTCTTCAGATTCAGCACGTCGATCTTTTTAGACAAAACGTCCGACTAAGTAAAAAGTATAGTAGTGTCATAGATATTGTTCATACCTTTTTTTTGTGTGCCCCACTTGGAATTCCACTAGAAGTTGTTGGAAGAAATGTCTTCCAGAAGATTGAAAAGATCTTCGGAGGACTTCCTCATAACTATACCTCCAGCAGAAGCATCCACCATGAACTTTGTGTTTGTCGTCAGTCCTCCGTAGAAGGTTTGGAACTGTATCTAGAGAGGGAGTCTGTAATGTGGGAATCTGTGCAACATATCCTTGAAACACTCCCATTACTCATACAATGACTCCGAGTCATGCTGCTAGATGTTGGGTATTTCATTCCACAAGTTCACCATCTTCGAGGGTGGGAAGTATTTTGACAGGAACACCTTGTCTAGCTCCTCCGAGGTAAGGATAGATTGCTGTGGAAAACCTTTTATATAGTCTTTCTAATTATCCCTTAGAGAGAAGGAGAAGAGGCGAAGACGAATGGAATCCACGGACACTCTGTGGTAGCAGAACGCGTCACAGATCTCAAAGAAATTGGAGAGATAGGCATTTGTGTCCTCCTTGGGTAGGCCGCTGAACTGAGCTATGTTTTGAATTAGCTGCATGATATAAAGCTTGATCTTGAAATGCTGGGCCTACAATGGAGGATGGACGATGCCCGTGTCAGCTCTGTGAATAGACGGCATGCCGTACTCTATGAGAGTACGGTATGGAGGTGGCTCCTGAGGGAATGGAGGGGGAATATATTGATGCTCCTGAGGGGTGAAGTATGGCCACTGAAAGATCTGATGCGACTATTTGGGATGGCCGTACTCTAGAGGGGGTTGTTTTGGAGGCCTCTGGTAGTTCCTCGGGAGGAACTCCATGAAGCCTCCTTGTGGGGACAACTCTAGTATAGTAGCAGCGGGAGGCTGTTGGTCCTGGTACGGGTGCCTCACTGCAGCTTTAGTGGTCGACTCTCCCTCCTTATTCTCCATGGGTGGTGAGTTCTGGCTGTGCTCTTCCACCAGTGCACGTTGACGTCTCAACAATGTTCGTTTTATTTTCGGGTCAATCAGAATAATTTCCAACGACTCAGTGCTTCTGGACCGTGTGTGTTGTGTGTTTATACAGCTATGATACTGCACACACAAAAAACCAAAACCAGGTGTAAAAGGGAAAAAGAAATATAAATAGAAATGGGATTAGAAAAGATTTTTTTTGGAATTTTTAATTTTTATTTTCACTAAATTAATTAAAACACAAATAAATTTAACAGTCAAACCAAACTCCCCAACAAAGATGCCAAATTTTTTTTTTGTCATTTCACCGAAGTTATGTTATCAGTGTCCCAAATTGATATTAACCACTAATAAGCTAGTATAACATAAGTGAGGGGTCGATACACAGGGAATGGATGAGTGCATGAATTCAATTGTGTTTGTAATTAACTTAGTGAAGGATGATGAATTTATAGTGGGATTTTTTTTGATTATGACAACTATTTTGATTACTGAAGTAAATATTAACCTTTGAAGGTAAAGAAAATAGTTCTTTTTAATATGGTTGATAAAAAGAGGTGCGTGTTGGGGATATGGTGATTATGGAGGTTATACAAATTTCTTATTAGGTTGTGTTGTTCATAATAACCCAACACTATGGATTTCAATTGTGACAAGGTTCCCTTGGTCCGGTAAACTATGTCTAGAACCGAAGAAACTAACTCCATGGTCTGGTATTCAATGTTTCACAATTCTTCATTTAGATAATTTTAATTGTGATTCCATGAATACTTCCAATGATCATGAAGGTATTCATCGTTATTCCTCCTTTGAGTCCCTGAAAATTATTCCCTTGTTCTAGCTCATAATGTTCAGTGATAAAAAGAAATGATTGAAGAATAATAAGAATAATTAAACAAAACAAACACAAACAAAACAATTAATCCAAATTACAACATTATTTTATCATCTAGAGCCCCAAAACATAGGGTGTTTAGTTACACATGGAAGAAAAGATGACAATAGAACCCTCGATACCTGATGTGGTCATCATATAAACTTCAAGGAGAGGTGAATTCTTTGGTAGAATGGTGGAATGGTGGAGTAGTGGAACATTGGTAGCACAGAAGCAGGGTAGCGAAACCTCCCACCTTCGAATATTGAATATTAATTTTTTTTTAAAATAGGAGGCCAAGTACTCTATTTATAGAAAAAAAAAGTACAAGGAGTGTGTAAAAAGTACACACCATGTAGTTTCGACAACGTTCTTTGGTCATAGTTTTTCCCTAGTAAGTGGCCAGATGTGCCACCCTTGACTTCCACGACATTGATGGGAAGTTGGTGGAGGGTAGATGATGTGTGGAGCCACCTCACACGGTGTGTAGTATCTGGAAAATTCCACCAACCACATCTAGAAGCCTGTACACGACCTGTAGGTATGACCCACATGGTGTGTCATCTCTGTTTTGGTGACTTGGGTGCGTACTTGTTTGGTTGATCCATGTATGAGTCTGAATTTACATGGCGTGTATGTATGTACACACTGTGTAGTTGGGAATTTTTCCCAGAGTTCTCCTAGATTGTGTGTTTGGCCAAAAAACACCTGAAAATAAACAATATAACCAAAATAAATGTATTTTTCCACTAAGAAGTATGTATTTTCTGAAAACATGTTCTTATTTTCAATAATATATGTGGAAATGTATACACAAATCGGGTGTATCAATGGATCATGGTCAAGTTTATCCTATTAAAAAAAATAGAGAGGAATGATCAATGTTCTTGTGTTTCGATTAAATAATTATGTTGTAAAATATTTTTATCAATGATATTATGGATATAATAACCATGATAGATATAACAATTATACTACATGACTTCTTCCTTAAGTATTTGAGATCATATATTGAATGGTACTGATAACCATGAAAACATATTCAGTGTAAATTTGATCTTTTTGAAAACAAATGTTTCATGGAAAGATAACCTTCAAAATTTTCTTAATGTTGAGATAATGATGTCAGGATGAAGAGATGATTGGTATAGATAAAGTAAATTTGATAGTACTGACTACCTTGTATCAGATTAAATATTTCTTGACAAATTTGTTTATTCTACCATTGATGGAGTTGACACCATTTTTGTATTTATATAAAATATCCAATAATATATGTTTTATGTAAGGAATAAGGATACATACACTTTTTAAATATTTTTTATTGTAATTTACATTATTATCATGTTTCAAGAGAATACATGCTGAATGAATTCACATGTTCGGTATGTGAAAATTAAGACATACTTTATATTGTTTTATATATTAATGGCAAGTTAATTATGTAAATTTAGTAAACTAATTTATAATTTTTTAGATCTTGAACTTTTTTAATAATCGTAAGTTTAATTGTTTATGAAATGGTTTATGTTGAACTTTGGATGATGTTTTAAACATTATTATATTTATGTATATTGGATAACTTCTTCCAACTATGTTCTAGTTGACAAATATTTTCAGACATATGGATTGAATGGTCTCTCCTCACGGATTATAAAATACATTAAATTTGAATTTTAGGGCTTAATGAATTAAAAAAATTTGTTTTTGGATATTGATTTATTGCATAATGTGATGACATTACTATGAACTTTGTCACTAGATTACCCAACACTAAATGAAACAATTATTCAATATGAGCTGTTATATTTTCAAGAATGAAAATTGAAATGTATGATATAACATTAAAGGTTAAAACATTTATTTATTATTTTAAATTTATTATTGGAATGTTGTAAGTATTAAATTAATATATTTTTCGAAAAATTACAACTAGTAGGTCAACCTACAACCCTTCACATCTGGCAAGGTTGTGAGGTTTGAACCCACAACTGAAGGGAAACAAGGGTGCATCTCCTACCACTATTCTACATGATGTCATAGTTATTATAACATAGTTTTCATTATTTAAAAAACTTGAAACATAAATGATAATTTCATTTTAGGAACCCTATATGATTAAGATAAATAAAATATTTTGGAATTTTCTCTGAGGAATAAAGATTTAATTGTGTTTTGGAGAAAAAGAGGAGTTTATGGTGGAAATGGTTTAAAGTATGAAACTATACCTATAAAGTAACTATACTTACTTTTTTCTTAAACTTGGAATTAAAAGGATTATTTAAATCTAGTAAAATGATTTTGGAATAGAAATTTTATTCTTTTTATTTTCATAATGAGAAATCAATGACCTTTTAACCCATCACAAATTTATGGTTTTTTGATGGTAAAATTTATAATGACCACGTTCTCTATAAATATCTATAAAAAATTTATTTTTAGATTTATTTTTCCTGTCCATGTTTTCACTTATCCCTAATCATCTTCTATATATAAACCTAGTTTTTTGGTGACCTTTGAAATTTCTTTTCCCTCTTATTAAGAGGATGTTTTATTAACCCTTTTAAGGATGCAGTGTTTTCACAAGGGTATTTTAAAAATTAAAATACACGATTACCAATCACAAGTTTAAATTTAAAGGAAAAAATTTAATTATTTATGGTATAATGTAACACATAGAGATTTTAAAATAACACTATGTTCAATATCTTACGTTGCACATAACACTAAGTTTAAAAAATCTCCAAAATATCCTTATTTTAACACATCCATAATAAAACAACCATTGAATTGGAGGGTGTGAATTAGATTAACTATATTATGAAATATATAGGTAGTTAATGCTAATTAAAAATTTATTTTTTAATTCCTATTAAATAAACACACAATTTTTTGAAAAGTCATTTTATTCTTTAAATATAAGTTTTAATCAAAACATGATTTTTATTACTTTCTATTGAAGATAAATATAATTATTTTTTGAAAAATTTAGAAACTTTATTTGATAAAATGAACACCAATTTTGGATTCATCATTTCAAAATTAATATTCTCATTAATTTTTAATAATCTTATGAAAATATTGATTTTTTAGTGAATAGTTAAAATTACAGATTTATGTAAAAATGTCATTTCTTTTCACAAAATTAAGAAATTTAGAAGTAAAATTATGTTTTAAATTTAGATTAAATTAGAATAAGTATTATTTAATTATATTTAATTCACTTAAATTATTTTTAATCATATTTATCTTTCATTTTATAATAATATTATTTTTGGGTTTAAAAACGACATTTTTCTGAAAACTGTTTTAAATTACATAATGTTTTTCATATTTAAGTAATTAAAATAATTCATAATGAGAGATGTTTTAAATTAAATTTATTGATTAAATATCATTAAATAATAATTTATTTTCATAAAATGGTAATTATTAGTCAGAGTAAACTTAAAACAATAGTTTTCTTAAAAAATACAATTCTTGAAAACCCATTTTTTCATCACATCTGTGGGTTTTTTTAAAATATAATTTTGATAATCATAAGAATTAAATTTGGTAAAATGGATTCCATATTTAGAATCATAATATAAAAACTATTTATTATGATCATTTTTATTTTCATGAATAAAAAATTTACAATAGAAAAAAAATATTTACCACAATATAGGTAAAATAATAAAACGTGTTAAAGTTAAAAGTTATAAGATTAAAAGACCTAAAAAATAAAACTTTAAATCAGTGTTCGATGTGTTTATCAAAATTAAAAATCCATTAAAATATTAATTATTAATACAATTCATTTTAATTAATTCCACCTTAAATGTGGTTGGCTTTAAATATAAAATAATCATTTTTTAATCACTAAAAACCACCCCTCCTCAAGTATAAATACCTCTCATCATCAACGAATTTATCATTAAAATAATTGTATATATCTACTGAAATAAATTCCAAAACCTATCCTACCCACTCTACCCACACCCATTCTCTACTATTCTCACAAAAATACCAATTCCATGGTCCTTAAGGGATCCTTTAAGGAGGTGATATTCAGGAGGTAATTTTCTCAAACCACCTCTCTCATTTTATTTTATTCATCTACCTTCTCTCACCCAATTCATGAATCAAGTAAAAATAAATATATTATAATGTATATATAGTAATATTATATTTTTAATGTAATATATTATATCTACACCTTTTATTACCTCCTCTTATTCAAATAAACAGAACCATTGTCCATATTATCACAGTTAACCGTCTCCGTGCATAATTTTTTTCTTTTTCCATTACCACCTTCTAGGCTTGTCATAAAAGTATTATTCAAGTTAAATAATATTTTAATATTTATATAACAACCTATTTTATGTCCTAGAACTAATATATACACCTAATATTAAATAAAAGTATACTACATTGTGATGATTTGAAAAACCACCAAACTAAACTAATCATTTATCATTAACATTTATCAAATGAATCATCCTCATTTAAAAAAGACAAATTATATATGGGGAAATTTAAAATAATTTATTTTCATTAATAAAATTAAACCTCAATTCTATATTTCTCCTTCCATTTTATCAGAACATCCATAATTTTACACAACTGAACCATCCATGAAACCAGGAAATGAACGCACCCAAAATAATAAAAATAATGAAATATTATTAATGAAAGGGAAGTGAGATGTTATAAAAGTATCATATAAGTTATTATAAATATTAATATGGTTCATTAATTAATTAATGAAATTTTTTAAACCATTATTTAGTAGTTTCAGGTATGCACCACTAAAGGGAAGCATGAGGAAAGGGTTTCTTGTTGCATTTTTTTTACTTTAGTGAGTTATATTCCATATTCAACACTTATTTTGTGTGTGTGGTGTATATATAATTCCATTTTATATATCATATCATGAAACTAATTATCATCAAGGTATTAAAATTTTCATTTTATAATTATTACTTTCACGGGGAATATGATTCAACTGATTACAAAGTGGAAAGTTATTTCTTAACTCAAATTTCATTCATTGGGTTAAATTATATTTAATTGATTATATAATGATAAATTTATTTATGAAATTATTATTTACTATATTATTATTTGTTTATATTTATTTTTTTATTTATAATAGATACCCATAGTCGATTCATTTGATTAAAGATAAAATATTTGTAAAGGAATTAATCTCAAATTCACTTTATTGAGGAATATTTTAATATTATGCACCTAAATTATTTCCTATGGTGTATATACTTCCACTTTGATTTATTTATGATCATAAGTCATTAAAAATTTCATTTATATTAAATATCTATATTCCTTTTATCAGGGATATTATTATTTCTTAAGTCATATACCATTTTTACATGTGGTGTTTACTTTAGAAGTGATTTGATTAATCAGGGAAATAATGTTATATTCTTATATTTTACTCAATATGGATATTTTTTTATAAGACATTGAATAATTAGTTAAATTTATTCTTCAATTTATAATTAATTCTTTGGATATGAAAGAATGGGAGGGGAATGTATATAGAAAATCCCCTTGATGCATGAGTTGTATCATGAGATAAATAAGTTATCCAAATTAAATGGGTTTTCTACATATAAATACTGAATTCTATTATGAATTTTCTAGAAGGTAAAGTTATCATATTCCTAGGAAACATGACATCCAATGCTAAAGAATTTCCTTTATTATAAATTTAGTTAATTTTAATCCATGTGATTTTAACTATAATATCATTTTTGGTTTCATATTGGAAAAAATTTATTGATTATATGGCACATGTTTTAGTTATTTATATTTCCATAATTGTTTATATTTATTTATGACAACTTATATTGTATACATACCCTTACTAATCATATGATCTCACCCATTTCTTATGTTTTATTTTTCCCAAGGATGCTAAAAAGTTTATTATGTTTGATATGCACAGTTAGTATAGAATAATAATGGTTTTCTCAAAGGATTCATTATGTTGAATTTTATATTTTCAATTATAATCTAAAGTTCATGTATGTTTCTAGTTTTACAAAACTAATAAACTATTTAGTTCTTCATGATGAAATTTGTTATATATTATGTCAATGTAATAATATAACCAATGACTCTAGGATATTGGGGTTAGGGTATTTAAAGGAAGAATTCTATAGATATATTTTGTAGAATTTTATAATAATAGGAGATTTTACCAATATATGAATATCCATGAAAGAATTAAAAAGTTAAAAAAACATTGAGACACTTTTCCAAATAAAAAATATAAGTAGGAATAAATCAACATAATAAATATATAGATCACTATTACACCAAGGATAGTATAGTCTCTATTTATTTTTATTCTCAAAGAATAATTCATTTAATTTTTTGGAATTGAGTCACTACTTATAGAAGATATCAATGAAATTATTAAAGTTGTGAGGTTATAAATTTTTACATAAACATCATTTACTAAAGACATGTAATAAGTATTATGCTTTAGTAGATTTGGTATATTAAAACATAATCATTGTAAACTCCTTGGACATATCCCATTAGTGGCGACCCATGTAAAATCTTTTATCACCTTTTTTAATTCCTTTCATATATGATGTGAATGGGAGAATATTTCCCACTAATTAAATAATATGATAATCACTGGGAAAGGATTAAAACATCATATAAACTAATTCAACCACCTCTTAGGGTGTAATCTTTAGTGGGTCCAACAAATGATATCAGAGCTAATAGTTCCTTTTTAAGGTGTTTTCTCTATTTAATGACTATCTCAATGAGTTTCAATCATAAGTGAGTTTTGATTTTTAATGATCACAATTTTAACTATTGAAGGATAATATGTATCACTATTTATATTCACATTTAGTGATTATGTACATGATTATATTATATTGAATTATAGTTAATATAGAATGTAAATCCCTATCAAAAAGAGATTATAAGGAATTAAATATGGATGAAAACATTATTAATACTGAGGGGGTATTTTTAAAATATAATATATATAAATGTGATTTCATGTATGTACTTAAATTAAATTTGGGTGAAGTTATTGGACATATATGTAGGTGATAAAAAAGTGAAAAGGGAATAAATCAAGTTATTTAAAAAATATAAATACTTCAGTATGGACCCAAAAAACTAATAATGTATTCTTTTATTTGGTGAATCTAATTATGGATAACTGGTGTAGACTTTAAGGGATGGTTGAAGGTGTGAATATTGTGGATAATATACTAAAAAATATTTATTATCATTTAAAAATGATGGTTTTAGTGATAAAGTATTGAGAAATAAAAAATAACTTTGGATAAATTGAAAAGAATAATAATTGAATATGATATATAGAAAAATGGGTGTGAACTACAACAAAAAATATATCAAAGGAATTTTATTTCAAGGAAACAAAGAATCTAAACATGGAGGATAGTCTATAAAAGAAAAAATATGAATAAGTTATGTTATTCCCTTCTTCAAATCTGAAAAGGGGAAAATTGAATTTTAAAATGATGCTTCAACTCATGTTATTTTGATATGAAATGGTTGGGAAAATTTTTATGAATTTACTAAATAAATTAAAATAAAATGAAGAAGAAAATAAATATAAAAATAAATCATAAAGGTTTTTGAATGGAAAAAGGAGTAAAAAGAATAATTTACTTAAATGAATAACATTATTTTATGAAAATGTGATTTATCCTAGGAATTGGAAGCACATGATTTTGAGGACTACAAAGACCTCAATTAAGAAGTTATTATATATTTTGATGAAAAATAAAAAATCTAAGAGTAAATTAATGGTAATTAAACTACTATTAATCATGTCATAGACCATAAAGTTGAGTAAGAGGTTTTAATAAATGAAATTAATATATTTAGAGAAAATATAAATAAAGTAAATTTGTGTTATATTTGACTCTAAACTCTATATGTAGTAGTTGAAAGTGGATAAGGTTGAGTTCAAGGTGAATATTGAGAAAATAAAAGCAATAAATCAATAGAAATCAGATAATGAATTTGAGATCAATATCAACTTTGAATAGTAATCTTGAATAGTTGAAGGTATACCTACCATGGTGGAAGAGAAGTGACAATAGATTGAAGATATTGAAGGAAAATCTATTGACATGAGGAGTAATATTGATGATTAATTAGAAGGTATTACTCCTAGGATGACATCAGGTGGTTGGAAGGCTTTTATAGTGTATATGTTAAAAGTGATAAAAAATGATTTCTCAAATATATTGGAGGATTGAATGTAATTCAATAATTTAATATTGAAGGTATTGTAATCTTGGGACATTAAACTAAAAAAAGTTTTTCATAGTTAAGAAAATAAATTAATATAAAAATATATTTAAAGATATTTATTTTTATAAGATCTAAAAGTTTTTGGTATTATTAATAAATACAAAAAATAAATCTCAAATTATAGTTTATTTTTATGTTAATATAGGGAACTAAAAAAATGCGTATTCTATAAAAAAATGAATTTTAAGGAATAAGAGGAACAAAGTCTATAATAAATAATTTATATCTATAATTATATTTTATATTGATACTATTATTGGTGTAAAGTATAAAATATAAACACATGTTTTGATCTTCAGAGAAGAAAAGTGGTGTATCTAATGACAGAAAAATTTCTACTAATCCAAAAACAATATACACGTCATGTAAGAGGAAGACTAAAATATACTCATATATCTTAAAGATGAATATTATCAATCATATATAGATAATGAACATGATTACTTACCAAAAAAGTATATGAAGTAGTATATTTATATAATAATTAATAATGTTTAATGGGATCCAATGGTATAGTTTTTAGTAAAATAAATTATACAAACCAATGATTGGATTATTAATAGTGGGCGTACTTACTATATGATTAGAAATAGAAATATTGTGCATAAAGTTAAGTACAAAATGAAAGGAGTCATATGATTTGGTAATGATGAAGGATTGAGGATTATTCGGTCCATGAAATAAAAAATTTAAGGCAAGTACATGGGTATGATGAATTTCATGTTGGTGGATGGTCTTAATCACAATCTATTAAGAATCAATCAATTACGTAGCACATATAATTAAATTTACTTTAAAAATAACACTTTAATTTTAAAGGGAAAATACAATGAAATTATTATGTAAGAAATTATACAAGGGAAACTATCTACCACATTAGTTGAGAGATATATATGTGTTTTCATTACATGGAAGATGAAGATAATTTTTTTTAAAATCATGTTGGACATTTAAGTTAACAATCATTTAATTATTTTGTGAATAATGATCCCTTATGGGATGTTCCTATCCATACACGTACTCATTCTCATATACATGATGTTTGAAAAGAATAATTTTTAAGATGACATATAATCTAAAGATAATAAGTCATATAAATTTATTAAATTGGTGCTTGTGGACAAATTACACTAAGGGGTATTAATAGAATAAGGTACTTTATCCTCTATATTGACTATTACAACAATATGGAATAACTTATAGAGTTACTCATAAATTTAAGGTGCTTACAATCATAAAATATTATAAAAGGTTGGTTTTGAGGATTCTGAGAAAATAAAATGTTAAAATATTGAATTGATAATCATTGTATGGTTAAGAATGTAAATTTTTTATATTATAATGAAAAAATGGTAAAAGGTGAAAATTTTTAGTCTAGATAACATCTCAATATAATGGATTTATCAATAGAGGAATCCAAATAATAAAAAACATATCCTTGGAATTTATATTGAAATATAACCACTAAAAAATTGGAAGGAAATAGTGTTGTGATTTTTCTATACTTCAAATAGAGTTTTTATGACCCCATGAATAAAATAAAACATATGAGTTTTCATGTGGATAGATATAAATATTAAAATATGTTTAAATATTTTGAATTAATATTTCATTATCAAAATAAAAAACACCATAGGATTGAATCAAAAAGAGATAAAGGTATTTTTAATTGATATATCTCAAATATAAATGAATATACATTGTATAATAAATTCCAATGGAAGACAATGAAAGTTAATATGTCACTATATTATATAATGCCTAATTTTTTCAACAAAACAATGATGAAATTCCTAATGAACAAAGTGATGAAGTTAGTAGTTTAGAGATAGAACCAAATATTTATTATAATTTCAATAATAGTACAATTGATGATAAAGATGATTTAGGTTCATCGATATCTATAAAATCAAGGAGTAGAACTGGGGTTGATGGGAAAAATATTATCTCATAAAAAATTAATCTAATGAAAAAATGGATAATTAAATAAATAAATAAAGTTACAATACTATATCAAGTAAAGGATATTAATTTTTTAAGGATTACCAATATGTGAGTTGGGATAAATAATTTAAAAATGATAATGATTACATTGATAAAAATTTGACACATGGGATTTTTTAAAGGATAAATGATAATAATGTTATCAAAATATAATAATTTTTACAAAATAATCTCAATAAAAATAGTGTGGTCATTAAAAAAATTATTTTTTTAAAAAAGATACTCTTAAATTTATGGAATATATGCGTAGTGATTTTTTTGTTCTAGTAGGGATGTTAGATATTATTCATTTATTCTTGGTCATAACATTTCAAAGAAAGTTTAACTTATTCTAAATAGATGTAAATCTTTATTTTCTATATGGAGTTACTGAATAAAAAGTATAAAATAAGAAATATAAATTGATTTCTCATACATAATGATGAGAAAGCGGAGTGAAAATTGAACAAATAACTATATGGGTTGAATATAGCACTAGTATCATGGTTTTATAGGATTAATAAATTTACAAAAAATCTCAAATTATTACTTGGAGGATTTGATCATGATATCAAAGTGAAAAAATAATTTTATTCAAATAATTATTGTGATTATATAATTTAATGACATAATATTGGAGGATTGAGTGATGTTACATTCATAAAGTTCACTGAATTCATGAAGAGTAACTTTGAGATTCACATGATTATAGACTTAGTGTTTTTCCCTTAGCTTATAGGTTACTCTATAAAAGTATTGGAATTTTATTTCTAAACCTAAATAGGATAAAGTAGTTTCTAAAAATGTTTTTATAGATTACATAAATCCATTTAGAACACCATTAGAAACCATAAACATGTCTTAAAAATACGAAGATAATAATTTAGTCAATATAAAAAAGTATAGGAAAATCATTTAAAAACTATTTTACATGAAAATTTAAATAATAAATATTAAATTTTCCAAATTTCAAGTAAATTTTAGAATCATGTGAAATAAAATATCAAATTTGAGAAGGGGTGAATCAGTATTGGTATTTTATTCTTCTTCAAACTCTAGTATTCACACTGTGATTAGGAAATGATGTCTTGAACTCAATCAGTGTGGGATGTTAATGATGTGAATTGTAAATTTAATGAGGATTATATTCAATAAAAGTGACTACATACCATGTTTATTGTGGTTTTTATCCCTCCTTTAATAGACAAAATTGTTCTTTTATTATAAAAATGGCAATGGGTTAGGGAATCTCCTTAAAACCTTATCAATCAAAACCATCTATGTTTTCAAACACCATGTTTCTATAATAAATGAACAAATAAAACTTTTGAACAATGACCATCATGGAATGATCCAATCTCCATAAGAATTTTTGGATTTGGTCTTCTTCTTCATTTAATAGTAATATCTGGTTGTCTCTGTCAATTTTCTAGTAATTTCTACATGTGAAACAATCTCTTAAGGCCTTCTCTCTCATTTATAACTTTATTATCTCTTTTTTTCTCAAGAATATTTACTAGAGAGTCTCAAATATCAACAATCATGATATTGATAAGTGTTACCATTTGATTCAGTACAAAAAAATTTCCAATAATATCATATAAAAACAGATCATCCATTTTTCAAAACCTCTATTTTGAATGAGTTTTCAATTATCGAAATGTACTCTACAAACCACATCATGATGGCATGAGACTAGTGGTTATGACATGATTCCCTAAAACTTCCAATTTATTCAAAGAAAAATCACAATATTTTTTCATAATGTTATGGAATGACCTTAATCCATTTACAATTCCCCTAAAAACACTACCATATATATTGTAGCATAGAAAACTACTTCATGATGAATAGACTTTATATTATAGGATGTAGGTGAACCAAACACTCAAGGTAAACCCAATGTATAATTTCATTTTCCTTAAAGATCATCCATTATGTATTGAGAATATCTTAAATCTAATATAAATATTGAAATAAAATTATATGTCATATTCATTACAACATCATCCAATCATCTGTCTCAATAAATATCTATACTCAAAAATCAGTAGGTTTGAATTATGACGTGGCAGGATCCTATATATAATATTCATAACCAACCTCATACCCCATTTTAGTGTCTACTTATCTATTATAGAACAATTTCTTTGTTTAAAATCCTCTTTGGCACAACCATATACATTCATGTGAGGACTTTTTTTTTCCGAAAAAAATCATTTTCCTCAACTTCCTTCTCCAAATAATTCCTTTCTAACTAAAAATTCTCTAAAAAAACTCTTTAAATGTTTATAAATCATGAAATATATTGAAAAAAATAAAACATAATCATCATACAAGGGAGTAGAAATATCACATTATGGATTTTTTTATCAATACTAACTAATATTTTATTTTTAATAATTTTTCTCAAGTCCCACCAAAATCAGCACATTGAATTAGTACAACCCCATGAAATGAAATGAAACTGTTATTATTCCCCTAAATCACCTCACAAATTAATACCAAAATTCTATATGAATCATGAAGTTAAATGGGTAATGAAATAAAGATACTATTAGTGAATCAATAAACTCTAAGTATACATGAGATAGCTCAATATGCAAAAAAATAGAGACTCATGCAAAGATCAAAGATATCTAGAAAAACAAAACATGTGATATAAACTGTAGAACATTAATTCAAGAATATTCCATGAAGATCTCTAAAATTGTTTCATGCACAAATCATAATAAATAGATAAAAACATTCATTCACAAGTAATATTCTCTTTATGCATCTTATTTCTACCCCTTTTTATTAAATAATAAAAGAATAAATGTGGGGTAATGTATCATAAACTTACCTAAATGATGTTAGAGAATGGATTCCATACCCAATAGTTATGAAAAATTCTCATAAGTCTTAATTGGGAGTGTTTTTTAGTATATCAATAATTATCCCCTTAAAAGGAACAAATTATAAATTCAGTGCTACTTTAACCATATTATCCTTCAAGAAACAATATTTAATGTTTGTGTACTTTGATATTGAATTATATACATGTTTTTTGGATAAATTTATTGTGTTTTAGTTATGAAAATGAATAACTAGTGGATAATACATGTAAGTACACATGTCTTTGAGTATAGTCATCATATATACCATTTAAGTAGTATCTTGAGATGCACTAAATACTTATCCATAGTGGTATTCATGGTAATAAAGGATTTATTATCATTATACCATGATTTGAATATTCTTCAAAACAACTATGTTGTTGATATGGAATTAAGGATATCAATATGACAAGCCCAATCATCATCTATAAATACTTGAAATTTCTACTCTCTATTCTTCCTATATAACAGACCATGTTTAGATGTGTTTTTCAAATTATTGAGACTTTTTTATCAAAATATATAACTTCTTATGATAATATTAATACTTTACATAAAGTGTGTCATCAAATAAAATATTAGGTCACGTGACTATCAAGTACAAGAGACTACCAATCAATTTTCTAAATTTTTTCTCATTCATGCCATGTCCTACACCATTTGTACATAATTGTATGCCCATTTAAATTAATGTTCACTCACCTATATATTCTTCCTCGGCAAATTTATTCAATTGAAACATCGAATGCATTTATGTATTGTGAAAACATGACTAGAGGATTATTTAATTTAAAAACCCATGAAAAAATTCAACTCACCAAGTGAAAACATATCAAATAAGGTCTTTATTTGTGTTGAAAAATCATCAATTTTTTTTCTTAATTAATATAAAATATGATATCATTATCATACAAATTAAGCACGATTAATGTGGTGTTTTAATTCCTCATATATAAGTTTCTTTTCCACTCATACTGTTCTAAATTTCAATTTGTTATTATAATCATTTAGCATTAAATAACAATATCGTCATCTTATTTCAACCAATAGATATCCTTTTTCATTTTTTATACCTTCCTATGATATTATTGAGAATAAAACCCCCAAGTTTCTTTATTTACACTTCCTCATTTAACTTTCCATTCAAGACTACAAATTTGATACCAATCTGTTGAATTTTTTAGTTATTTGTGCTATATTGGAAGGGAAGATCCTTATATTCTCACATAAGGATATATGGGGAATTTTTTCATCCAAATATATTCCATCAACTTGATAATTTATCTTTTAAACCAATATTGTAGTGTTTACTACAACATTGACTTTTTCATTAACCTTATTTCAAAAAATCTCATTTCATGATAATGATAGGTTTATATTCAGGTATGAGTACAAGAACCTATGTATAATTAATTACAACATTATTAAGACCTTTATTCTTAGATTATATACACTCTTTTATTTATAAATATTCATAAATAGTTTTTTGGGTAAAATATTTGAAAGAAGACTAGTGTTTCTAGATTCATTGATTTTCCTTCTAGTGTGTACCCTTTAATTTTGACTTCAATTGATGCTTGTAGAATCAATATTTATTATCATTTTAATGTTATCTCCAGTGATATTATAAATCTCATTATCACTATAAGAATAAATGGAATCTACATCATCAATATTTCTTCTGTTTCTCTATCTTTCAAAATATGTTCAACATTTATTTCACCAGTCTCATCATCATCCATGACTAAATTTCTGATTTCATCATCATCCTCAATTGTTGTTGAATCATCACAGTCAAACATCTTCTCATATTTCTTGTTATAACATAAATGATAACTTATATTTATTGTGTAGTAATAGATTGAATAATTTCATCTATTTCACTACAAATTTCAATGATTTTAATCCCATAATTTTATCATTTAATTAGTGATTACCAAATGTTTGAATTATAGGAGTATTTTGGACATTACTGATAAAATAGCTTAAATCATAATATTTAATTTATTATTTTACATACATAAATTTTTATGATAAATTATAGAATTAATATGTCATGTTTTAATGACTATTTCAGGTGGCTTATGTATATTATGGATAAGTATTTGTGATTATGCTAATAAATGAGAGTTATTTCATTTATGAAGAATATAGACCATCAGGTAGTCATGCGGTTGATCCATAAACTACAAGAAGATATCCATAATCTACCACATATGGATAATATAAAATTACTTGATCAATCACATGGTGGAACTTCTATGTCATCACTTTTCTATCAAATTTCTTTTTCATCGACTAGAAGAAGAAATCAAATTAGTCACACATGAAGATTATTAAAAGTATTGAAATAACCACACATTGACCTAAGAAATGAATTGTTGAACCTATCATATTATTGATCCATTGGCCATAAGGCCACCCATCAACCTCATGAATAATTTATCAATTGATTTTGCCTCACCTAAAGCAGCAAGATAGTAAGTCAGTCATACATTTGATCCATAAACCATGCCTATCATAGACTAACCATGTGAGGATAAAACACACATTGATATAATATAACACATAGAGAAACTCATTGTCAATCCATGCCCTTGTGAAATTAATTTAATGGGTAATATGATGCAGGATTCAGAAAAATCATATATACTACAAAACAAGACTTCAGAACTCCGTGTTGACATGAATATTTTCAAATAGAAAGAAACCATATATATCTTAAAATTCATGATATATCATTAAGAAATTAATGAAATATATATATATATAAAGGTATTATTAAACATTGAATAATATGGACCACACAAGGGAGAAAAGGAAAATTTATGAGATTAAAATGATAGAATATCATATGGTATTTGAACAAGAAAAACAAGAAGGGAATTTAAAATATTTAAAAAATGTATTATTATATTCAAATAAATAAGGTCCTTCTATATAAATTTAGGATCAAATAGTACTGGTGAAATTAGTCTTCTATTCTTCTATTGTTTTGTTTTATTAATATAGAATAGTTTTTTTTCATTCTATAACTTTAACCGATATATTTTAATAAAGTGTTATATTTTATCTATCTCTCTCTCTAGTGTAATATCTCAAATTTATTGTAACTTTAATATCTTATAATCATAATCATGAGTAACTAACCAAAATAATATCTTTAATGGAGTAATCAAGTACTAATCCCAAGTCATTGTTAATTATATTCTTTGGGTTGAATTAAGAATTATCATTAGTGAGAGAAAGTATCTTTATTGTGGTTATCTAAGGGTTATCCTATTCTTATGAAACTATTATCTATTAGATGAAGGAGGTGGATGTGAAATGTGATTAATAATTTCTATGTAAATATATATTCACAACTGGGGTATATGATGGTGGCCACACATACAATTGAGTGTGATCATAGAGTGAATATAAAACAAGATGATTAATGTTCACACAAGATGCTTATCGCACGAGTATTTCCATTATTTCTCTATAAATGCATTCATTTTTAGTATTCTATATTTCTTTTTATTTTTTTTATTCCATAAAAAAAAATTAATTACTTTCATAAAATATAAAAATAAAATAACAAAATACAATGAGTGATTTGGAATAGTTATTGTTTGAAGTGGGATAAGTCCTTATATGAGATGACCTGATATATCATAGTGTTTAAATGGAAAAATAAATTATAGATTTTGTATTTACCTAAAACATGAACATCAAATCATGTAATCCTTTCTAAGGAGGATTCTATTTTTTCACCCTCTATTTATTTTTCAAAATTTTTAAATAATTTTTATATATTCTATTAAAAAAAAACTTTCCATGGTATATTCAATTATAATTATGAGGAATGGAATGGACACTCATAGGTAAAAATATAAGAATAATAAATTAAAAATAAAATTAAATTCCAGTTGTAAGACCTTAGAGAATACATACTGGAATAGAAGAGAAAAATAACATAATATGTAAGTGCATATTTGGAGCAGCTACTAGAGTAACCTAAACATCAACCTAAACCATAGGTTGAAAAAATATCTCTATACATTCTTAATGTTAAGGTAACAAATAATGTTTATAAGGGTTTAAAATATAATTAATATCATCAACATAAACTCATCCATGGTTGGATGACATTCCTAAAGATCACATTCATGTTGATGAACTTATCAAAGTTCAAAAAATTCTGAGCAAACCCATGCCCAGAGTGGCATTTCTATTTCAGGAAGATCCATATTCCCTTATTAGTGGCGTTCCCTCAGAATGGGGTTGGGTCATCCAGTCCTAGGTGATGATGTCTTGATCTATTTTTTTTGAACTGTCTTTTGGACTTCTATGGCTATGACGGTCAAAGTGTCTCGAGAAAGATGGTGGGGTTGGTCCTAGATGGTCATTGTTGGAGGTTAATTGGTTTTTTATTTTTAGAATGATGGAAGGGTTTGTGAGACCTGTTGGTACGGTGTTGTTCCTGGACTCGACCATGTGGATCAGGCCCCAGAGGAGGTTCCAAAGCTAACTTTTCATCATTTTAGTGCTTTATGAATTTGGACGTTTGAGTGGTTATGGTGTAAACCATCAGATCAGACCTATAATTTGACACGTGACACTTTCTTTACATTCAACCATGCATTGGTGGAGATATTTTCATGATCATTAGATGGGGAGGGGTAGCTCTATGTTGTTAGTTTAGTTTATCTCACATGACCTTTGGGTTGTAAAAATTTTATGTCGATGATTTATGTTAGGGTTCCCCCTTCTTCTCTTAAAAGGGGAATTGTTTTAAAATAATAAAAAAATTTAAGGCATTCAGGCCGTTGGATGGAAGAATCAATAAAATACAAGAAAACTATGACACATGGTCATTTTTCACAACCAATTACCTTTAATTTTATTGATATTTAATTTATCATTGTTTATTACCACCAAATGATCATCAACATATTCACAATGGACGAAGTACATGAATATGGTTATTATTTTACCCGCAAAGGAAAAGGATAAAGAAGATGGTGAAGACTTGCGGATCACGTGATCCTTCAAAGGACTCATGATCGAGTGACCATTATAATGTCACGTGAAGAATCCACAAACAACACATAACCTAATGTAGATCTCATGGAACCCATTTCAGTAAGATCTCATGCTCATGTGAAGGCGCTCTGGAAAAATAGTGGCTATAGAGTAGCTGTGCAATGGAAACTGGATAAGCTCCCCTAGGCCACACGGTTTGTGATCAGCAAATTCCTGACAAAACCATCTAGAAAATCCTCTAAAAATAGGAGGGAAATGTCCAAAATACAGATTATTTTAGTGGTCATAATGATCACGTGACACATCACCGATGGGAATGGTAACTTTCCTTGAAAACATCCAAACAAACTATCAAGAACCCTAAGACACTGTAAAATAAAACAAAGGAAATAAAAGGGGAGGAGGTGGGAGATACTCACAGTCATAAAAGACATACGACATGGTCATAAGGGCCGTCAAAACACCATGATACTCTGGAATAATAACTGCCTCATCTCACATAATCCCATCTGTATGTCACCCCCATCATGAAAAGATCCTCATCCATGTCCAGGAAACCTCACACCCCCCTTTGGAACCTAATGAAAAATGTATGTATTTGTCAAAGAAATGCTCGTGCACCCCCATATGACCCATATTTGTCACGAGAGGCATCATCAAGAGGTAGAGTAATTGTTTTGGACATTACTCATGTAATTTTTATTAACCCTAGAACTTTTAAAAAAAATAAAGGAAACTAAATAGGGAGGAGGTGGAAGCCTCTCACAGTCATAAAATAGATACAACTCACTAACAAAGTCCACAGTGTAGTCTCGTGAGACTCTTATATAATTTTCCATGATTTCACGCATACCATTGGAAAAACCACCCTTGCCTCATGAAATGTCCTAGGGAAGTCATCGAGCATCTCATGAAGGCCTTTAAACATGCACTTTGATCTTGTGAAGGCCCTTGGACATGTGAAAATGAAAATATGTAATTCATTTAGCATATCTATATGATTCAATAAGTCCCCATTAGTTGGAAACAAGACAATAATATAGGAATTGATGAGAGGGAATCATAGTTGATGAAAATCAGACAATTCCCTTAGATAGATCCATGATAAAGGCTCATGAAGACGAGTGGTGACAGACCCCTTCTCCGACTCCATCATAGATCCATTCCAGATATGCCATGAAATTTAATAGCAACTAGGGTGGAGAGGCCTATAAATGTCCCATTCTAGCATGAAAAATTCACTGCAACCATATGGACCTAACGCTCTAGAATAAGGTTGGTTTTTTCACATCTAGGAGCATCAGCACACCCAAGCACCATAGTATATTTTTTTAGTGGTTGATATCATGAATAGTAAGTCTTATATCATGTAATATGATGAATAATAGCTAGATCAATCAAGAACTATACATAAATCACTTCACGTGATCATTTATAGATCTTGAAAATGATTCCTGAAAGATGTGTGAAGAACATACCCCAAATATTTTCAGATCACGTGAGACTCAAAATAAACTATTACTGAATAAATTTATGTCATTTTTAATACATGGGCGAGAAAAAAAATTAAATGTGACAAAGTTAAGAGAAAAACATTTTTAACTGACTCTTATGCACTTTGCATGAGTCATCTAAGACACATAACAACACTATGACATGTCACCTACATCTCATGATGTTCATTTGGCATGTTATTTGGGTTAAGCATAGTCATATGGACATACCAAACAAATTCACTTGGTCCCCCGGGCTAGCCACTTTTGTTTCACGATTCCCTATGGTCCTATCACCCAAGCCACATTCCATCCCTTATAAACATATCCTAACTTATATAACGACACTAGAACAAGAAAACTAAGTCTTTTATACACATCTTTACATGCTAACAAAACTCTCATGATACCCTCTAGGAAAGTCAATCAAGGCTTGTGAAGCCCTCTAGAGATCTCTTCTTGGTCTCAAAATGGACTCCAGGGATGTTATCCAAGACATGCGACACCCTACGAGACATTTCATATTGACTCTCATGACACCCTCTATATGTGTCAATCCAACTCTAGCAAATGAAACTAGGGAATTTCATCTAGATCATGAGAAGACCACTAGAAAATCCATCCAAGTCATTTTTTGGCTTCCAGGATAGAGCACATGGATCTTGGTATGTCCTTTAGAAAATCTAGCTTTGATTATGAGACAACCTTCAGATATGACACCCATGTTACACAAAGTACTTTATAAAGACCAACTAGATCATTTAGTTTTGTTTAGTTATGCGAGGAAAATACTATCCTATATATCAGGAAAAGTTGAAAATCAACTCATGTCAATTAGGAAAGAAGGTCACAAGGGAAACCTCAGAGTGTAAGCCCTGACCAGCGACATAACATGATATGTCCCAATAACCTGATAAACCTCAGGGTGTAAGCCCCAACCAAGGGAACTATGAAGAGTTCGATTCTTTCTATATTCAGTATACATAGGCGACCTCTTCAAGGTTCGATATCCATAGGCTTGTCCCAATACATAAGTCGCTCACTCTCTATTTGATGATATTAATCATTTTCCATCCCTTATTACTCACACCAAGCATAAATCACTTGATATTAGAGAGTTTCAATAATCATATCATTCGCATAAAAAGTATCCACCAACTAGGAAAACATATGTATTTAATGACCCAATGAGTGGAATGACACATTAGCCTAAACATAAGGGAATCCACCTTAGGGATAATCCCAAGGGTGTGATTGAACTACAAGAACTCTGATTCATGCAATAAATAGGATATGTAAGATTCCTTCCTAAGTATTAGGATCAAATAAACATCCATTTCGATGCAAGCCTTATGTAGATGTCATTTCAACCATTAAGAGGCAATCATTCATATAAAATAATTACTCTACCACATTCATCAGTTGAATGAAAAATAAACTAAACTATGATGAATTTGATTCCTATCATAACTAGGATATGTAAGACATCTATCTGATTCTTTAACGTCATGTGGATAGGGTATACACAGGTGCTTAGGGAATTGAAAGAATCATTTCATCTAAATCATAACTATATATAATGATAATGGAAATCATAGTGCGTAAGACCCAACAAATTAACTATAAAAACTCTCATTCTCACCATAATCGAGATACATAGGACATCCCTCCATGACTCAATCTTTAAAACCCACTATCCCAGGGCACTTGTGTATACCCTCTGCACATGACGTTAAATTGAACTGGTCCAAAAAAACATGTGGGTTTCTTTTCTTGAAACAACTAGGATATGTAGGCAGACTCATAATGTATTTATCACCTTCTTATAATATTATACACCGCCTTTCATGGAATCACATACTGAAGCACTTGGTTTTACATCTTTAACACATAAGTGACCACCCATTATAGGAAAGTGATGGAAAACATCAGATACATGAAGATGGATTCAATAAAGAGCCCCAATGTTTTGTACTTAAAAAAGACTTAACCAATTATTTTTTTATGGAAATTGGTATCATATTGATATTAGGAAGATATTATTAAATATAACTTAAATCTATAAAACACTCCTAGAGTATGCAATAATTCCACCCACAAGGGTATGATGAAATTAACCTCCCATCATCTGAACCAATGTGAGTCCCCAAGAGTCATTAGGCCTGAAAACATAGGTGATCTACTACCATTTAAAAATGGGTTTGTACCCAATTACAGATGAGGGAACTATTGGGAGTTTCTGGTAAGAGTGAAAATGGTAACCTGGTGTTCATGATTGTGCACAACACAAATCCCTCACAATCAAACCATCGGGTGGATACCATCCAAATATTGAAACCCTGACGAAACAAAAATGGTGAACCTAATGTGAATCTCTCTAATATAAAATGATTGGTTATAATCTGGTAAGCCATTTGTTTCACCCCATACATAAAAAAAACTGACAAGCTCTACACAAATCTATTAAAATATGGGATAATAGATTGATCATGTTATAGGAAACTTTGTTTTTCATACCCTATAAAATCAAAGCAGTATGTTTGTAATGATTTGTCCTCTCTAACCAAGATATCTCATGAAATAAGTCCATCCTCACATTAATAAGTCCAAATGGGTAGAATAGCTAAGTCATAAATAAATGGAGAATTTTATTAACTATGCATATCTAATTGAGCATATTATTCCTAGGATATTGTAATAATCAGAAACCTTATTATTTTTCACCTAAAAAACTATAGATACTACTTTCAGTATTCCGATTCGAGACAATATCTTCATCATCCAGCATTCTCTATGATAAATCATCTACAGCTGAAACCCTCTTGGGTTGTAAAGTGATATCACCTACTCAAAAAATCCAACATCAGGTGAAAAACATGATGGTTTGGGAGTACCAATGATGTTGTATGATCCCGAACATAGAATATATCCATGTGGTTCTCCAAGAATGGAAACTGATGATTCCACATCTCCCAAAGAAATCTACATCTAAGATAGTAACCCTTATTGCTACAACCATCCATTTTAGGTGCATGTCCCTATAGCATGAAAATTTCCACCTTCAGGCTCTGATGAAGTTGGATAAAAAAACTAAAGATGTATCCCTTTCGATTCAAGTTCCACTAAGGATGGAACCTATTAACCACTGTCACCAACACCATCCCACCAATACCCACCATTCACCTATTGAAAGTACCACCCAACACACTACCACCTCTGATGACCATGAACAAGAAATAAGGAAGGATTGTCGGAGGAGGAAGGAATTACATATCCATGAAAGGGATCATATCCCACTCATAATGATGATGTTTATAGGAATATTCTGACAGGAACAATCAAGTAGGCTCATAACCCTGCTGACTCGGAACAAGTATGTGGGCATATTTCCATAGTAGGAAAGGGGGAGTTTCATATCCCTACCCCCATGCATGAATTCAATTGGGATATTTTTAAGGTATAAAGAGTAAATAAGTGGGAACATATTCCTGATTCAATCGAATATATCTTCCAATGTATAATGAAGACAAAATATGTGAATGCTCATATCCTTGGAAAAACTTTTATAAAATTAAAAAATATATTAGAAACAACTGAAGAACTTCATCGGCATATTCTGAAACTATTATAGATAAAGATATAGGTTCATACTCATATCCATATATCCATGGAAGCTCAACACTCATATCTTGGTGAAAAATTAGTTATACCAAAGAAATCACACATTCCTTCCCCCATCGAGGAGGATTATCATCATATTCTGATAAAGTTTGAGGTGTCGGACTGGCTTCATACTCCCATTTCAACCAAGTATCACTAGGTGAGAGTGGAACATGCCTCGGGATAGGGGAAAATTTGTGTTTAATAAGTATAGAGTCATATTACAAAGGCCTATGATAGGGCTCATATCCCCGTTATGGTCAGGGATCACTATGTGGGAGGGGGAAAATCCTTAGGAAAACCTTATATTTTGGTCTAAGTAGTACAGTGACATACTCTAAAGTCCTGGGATCAAGAATATATCCCTATTATGGTCAAGGATGAACAAGTGAGAATGGTAAAAGCCTCATGATAGACTCATATTCCTATCAGTGAATCTTACAGGAATATTCCAGTAGATCATGGAAGTTAGGAGAATATTCCTACTTCCACCGATGAAAAACTATGCTAGAATCATTCCAAGGAAATACAAGAGGATCATATCCCTTCTCTAATTCTAGAGGTCTACCAATATAATATGGTAGGGGTGAATATTTGAACCAGGATTATATTCCTGTTCCAACTAGGGCTCACCAAGTGAGAGCAGAACATGCCTCGAGGCAGGCTCATATTCCTGCCAAGAAAGACTACTTTCATATCTTAAGGGAACAAGATTGGTATAATACTCTCATCTTGACTAAGGATCCCCAAGTGAGAATGAAACATTCATTAGGAAAAGACCATATTACTAAAAATAATGAGACATCGTATTGGTATATTCCAACATCTTCTCAGTAGTAGGAACATATTACTACATCCCAATATGGTTATATACAGGTTTCAAAAACCATTATATAGAAGGATTATATACCTACAAAATCCTAAAAGGAAGGTTGGAATATTCCAACCATGACAAAAATTATGGCCCATATTTATAATATACTCAATTCTAGTGTCTTTGATGTTGTTTTAGGCACATTCACAACACCATGAGGGTTTTTCGACTTTTTTATTAAATCAGAAGAAGAAGATGTTCATTTCCATGATAGTTCTCTTTATAGTAGTGTGTAGATGGATTGTAGGGACTATAATCCTGACATCCACCGTGGTCAACCTCCCCAAAATGATATCTTACATAGATAAGAAAATACACCACTTTCCCGTACACCTTCGTAAAGGGAGGTGTTCAAAACTCTAACACTTTTGTACAGAGAGGTGTTCAAAACATCGATGTCAACTACATATGGTTCCCCATAAACTTCCAAAAACACTCCAATCCCATAAACATGAATCCACCAGAATCATATTGTATGGTTTGATCAAATGGATGAGTTTATGTATGATGATGAGAAGGAAAACATTAAAATATAGAGAGTTATCTAGAAACAACCTCCCCATCATGTTTGTCCCCTCGATACTTCTGACTATGAGATCCCAACTGAGCTAGAAAAGGATACAATGCCTTATCTACACCAAAATATATGGTCTAATCATTAGTGATTGAAGGTTAATCATCCCCTTTATCCAAGATATGTATTTCACCTTTAGATAATAAATATACTCTTTCAATAGCTAAACATGGACACTATCTCTATGGAACGAGATCCAAAAATGGAAAATCACAGCACAAATCTACAACATGATTTCTGCCACTACATCATGACACTTAGATAGATGATCTCTGAAGCCACATCATGTATCTATATTCTAGGAAGTAGAAAACATAGAGATTCATAGTTTTCTACACCCCTGGAACAATAGAACCCCTCATATTTGGCGTCCTATAATTTTATAGCCTCTGGAGAAATCAAGGGACCAATTGATGCTCGGGATAGTTGGTCACTACAATGGAATCCCTTCACTATAATGATTCCCTGAAATTATGAATGGAGGGATAAGATATTAAACAAGCCATAAAACTAGACCCCTAAAATAAATTTTAATGAATTTCAGATTTAGAGATCTAATTTGTAATCATCAATACAACTTCTTCTAAAGAATGGTTCTCATCATGTGTTTTCATCTCACCTAGCTTATACAAGAGTATACATGCACCAAATCAAATAGTCCATAAAAGTATCTATCTAGAAGAAGACCCTGCCTCCACCCCTTAGATCATCAATTCATGAGAGGATTCTGGATGCATCCTTAACAGCTGTGTGGCAACCCTAGCTCAATGGGATGTTGGAATTTATATCTCAATCACTATATCCAAGTTTATTATCCCCTGATAGGGTCTTGGAAGAATCAATGGTGATTCCAGATCACCTCCATCCCACTGGGGTGGGGGAATCTCTGTTATCATGTTCGTCCTGGGAATCATCAAGTCACCAATTGGAATCTTTGGTTCCTCAACAATAGATCAAATTAGTTCTAATTTCATCCATGAATGACCCCCACCCCACAAGGTTGGGGGAATTTTCCTCATCATTATCACAACATAGAGAATATTTCTTCTCTAGGCTATGAGGAAAACAATCGGTTTCCCACCTATCTCACCCACCATGAGACAAACCTCTGCTGGTCAGGGCCTGTATGACAAAAAAAAATAAAAAATCCCTCAAAATCATTATTCATATACCGATATGGGAGTTCCATAAGAAAATTCAATTAGAACCTACCGAGGTCACAAGCTAAAATGGATAAATATGGACAAGGGTTCAAATAATTACCCAAATGAGAACAATGTTGAATAAACCCATTGTGTTGAAAGTAATGGCACAACCACCATTGCCTGATATGCCTCTATGAATGTTATCACTATCAAAATGGAATACATTGATCAAGAAAGAAATACAAGGGAACATAAACCAAAGAATCTACCCTGAGAGGAGGGTGATTTTGATATACCAAATTAGGATACATGATCCCAAAAACAAAGAAGGATCCAAAATCTGGCTCCACTGAATATCAAGTTTCCACCTCCATAATGGAACATTTCCAAGGGAAATGGTATAGCTACATCGTGAACACTGCCCAAAGGAATTTAAGTTCTATCCCTAGAGGAACAATTTTCACAATATGAGAGTGAAAGAAAAACTATCTGGAAACTAAAAAAGGAATTACTCTGGGGAATTATTCCTGTCGGGAATCATCTTCAAGAAGAGATAAATATTTTCCCTCCCATGGATGATATTATAGTAAGAGTGATATTTGGGCATTAGATTGGCTCCAGATCTAGATATCCAGTCTCCATAAATGAAGAATTCAAAAATGACCGTGACGTCCCTCCCTTTAGGTGAGATACCCCCTCACCTAGTTAATCATTTAGTCTTATGAATAATTGAGAATTAGTAGGAGATAAAGGCAGGACCACCACATCATCCCACACCTACACCCTGTGGATGAGAGATAACTCTAACAACAATGCCCTTGAAGTTACCTAACATCATTGAGTCCCTGGGTACTTGAATGAAAACCATGGTGAAGCCTAAAAGGAATCCATAACCTGAATGGGTGGATCATAATACAACTCCACCCAACTTTAGAAAACCTAAATTCTCTACCTATGATGGTTTAGACGGACCTGAACAACATATCACACACTTCATATCATGATGTGGGCCGATGATGGGCCCTTATGGTCAACAAGATGAAATAAAGATGATGTGTTTCATACAGACTCTGCCAGGGCTAGCCTTTATAAGGTACATCATCCTACTAATAATATTTATTGTAGGATGGGAATACCTTCATTGTTAGTTTTTTTATCAGTTCATCTCCATGATAATAAACACATAAATGGTCAACCTAACAAACTACAAGCAACATGAGAACGAGAGGGTGTCTAAGTTCATAGAATGTTGGAATGGTTTAACCTATTCACTCAGTATTCCTCTCTCGCAAGATAATCTTCTAAAACTCTATGATTAAAATCTCAGGGATGAGTTACCAACACATTAGATCACTATGATGTATCTATTTGGGTTCTGTGAGTTCATTATAATGGAACAACGTCTTGAGGAGGCTATTTAGTAAACCCAATAGAAAACCTGAATCATGCCCACAACATATGGGAAATTCCGAGAAGAGAAGAAGTTGCATATATCACCATAAATCGAGTATAAGTTCCCATCTAGGCACCTAGAAAGGCTTCAAACCACCCAACACCTTCTGTCGAGTGGTGATAACCACATAATCACCCTTTTCCAGAATCATAGAGAAATTAGGGTCACTCAAGATTTGAGGAACATATGATCAAAGTATACTCCTTCCAAAATGAACAAGTCCATGATTATTTCTTGGCTTCCAGAGATAATAACCTATTCAAGATTCCGTACCCAAAAAATTCTAATGCGATCAACCTCACCAACCATCCCAACTACTACCCTTACCATAGAAGGATAGGTCATAGCATCCCGAACTGTTTCATCTTCAAAGACATCCTTCAAGGCATGGTCAATTCTAGATAGGTGACATTAGACAAATATTCATAGAAATTGGTGTGAATAACCATTGTCCGATCATAGAAGGAGAATTGTTGGTAGAATATTCATTCCAAGAATGTTCAAAAATTCGACAGCTAGATGACTCAAAAAAAATTGATCAAACTCTTTCCACCCAGAGAGTACCACTAAGTAGACCCAGAATAGATCAACCATTTAAAGAGGTAAAATCAAATGAACCTCCCAAATGTGGGCATGATCACCATATACAGGAAGAAATAGAAGAGGAAGAATCACATTCTTTTCCAATGCAAGATTTGACCCGGGTGATTTTCTTCCCAATAACATTCATTGCACGGTAACCACCCCACCAAACAGAATCCACATCAGATGAAGAACTCATCTAATTTCTTCTAATGTGATACACTTTTCCAACCCTTATATGATGATGATTATGCCCCCAAATAATAATTTCCTTCCCATAAATGGGGAATGGGACCCATATGTACTGAAATCGAGGATACATGGTATAACATGAATGTGGTTAGACATAATAGTCTGATCATATCCCCATGGAGAATATATATGTAGATGAAACACATGGGAAAACAGTCCATCAAGCCTAAAAGAGTAAAGGAGGTTTCCTAGAGTCCTACAATAGTCACCCACATTTGATTATCTTGCATGACCTCCTTGAGGGGATTAAATACAATCAACCCAGGTAAAGGGAAAGTGTAGTGCAACTTGAACCATTGGAAGAGTATTCCCCTTGAATTATACAGAATCACTAGGAGCATCCACCATAGATACCTCAACTCTTGAACCAAATTACTTAGAGCATTCCCATATCAAGAAGCACTGAACTATGTCACCACAGTACGATATTCAAAAACATCAGGCTTTTTTCCCATGCAATATCTAAATATTTGATGCAATACTTCATTAAAAATAATATATAGAGTTAATTTTTGAAGCCATCTAGATCCCATGGGAGTTCGAGACATAAGTTTCTATGGTTGAGGTCTGTCAATTGGATACCATTTCCTTAGAATGTCATGTTTTCAACTTGTTCACTCACCAGGATTAGGAAGAGGTAATTTAAGAAAATATCAGGCCCCAATATGTTTTAGGTAGACTCAATAATATAAATGTCTAAAGGGTTATGATTTATAAATATTTTTGGATTAATCTCATCATAGTTTGAACCATATTCCATTTGGGATATGGAGATGGGGAAATATCTCCCACAAAACTGACTATTCAAGGGTATGATAAGTATGATAAAATACAACTTTGAAATATTAAAACCAAATCCTAGTTTGGAGAACTCACATATAATGTTGAGTTCATGGTTATTCAGCAACACATATAACATCCTACTCAAGAGGCCCTGGCTCTATAACCACTTGGCGGTATCTTCAATATTCCATCAATGAATAAAGTATCACATTGATGAAAAAGTCAGCATACTCATGGTGAAAATCCCCCATTCAAGACATGAAGATCCACATATACTAAAGCATATTTCTACAAGAAGGGAGTATATTAACCAATAGAAGATTATGATATATGGGTTGTAACTCCAAATGGTTTGGGGACCACCCCTTTGAATCCATAGAGTTTTCTCGGTAGCAACTATGTGCTCCCCATAAATATGGTTGGGGTAGAAGATCTAATCCAAAAAGTCCAATCCCATTCTATCCTTAGTGAAAGTGTAAAATGGAATCATATCTAGAATCTATATGTGATGAATCAAATATAAAGGGAAGATAATGTATCTTCTAATTGCCTCCATCACCCTAATAGTGATGAAGAAGCCCCTACATTTCCATCTTATTCTAAAAATGTCTCCATAGAATTAGAATTGGAGGAGGTTGAGAATTATCTTAGGAACTCCACTCTAGTATTCGATAAAGGTGTATCCACCACTATAGATGAGCTCCGATAGATAAATCTGGAAATAGAAGAAGATCTGTGGCCTACAATGATTAGTTTCATCATTCCCCTCAAAGAGTAAGACATTTTAATCACATTTTTAAAGTAGCACTGATATGTGTTCACTTGGAGCTATAAAAAGATTCCCAAACTAAATCTAAATGTGGCTACACACCATCTAGAACTACCTGATGAGCATTGAGGATTTAAACCTGATGTTTGGAGGATGAAACCATATCATGCCACCAATACAGAGGTAGATGTTGATAGGTTGATCAAATCAAACTCTGTATGATAATTTAAACACCCAAGACATCTTCCCAACATTTTCCCCATCATGAAAAGGAACATGCAGATTAGGGTCTACATTGTCTTTAGAGACCTTAATCTTTATTTCACAAAAGATGATTTCCCATTATTGATAATAGAACTCTTGAATGATGAAACTACTAGATTATATTCCTTTTCATTCCTGGATGGTTACCCGGGGGTACAATCAGATCAAGATGGCCCCTGGATATGAAGAAGACACCACCTTCAGAGCACCTCATGGAATCTTATGCTATCAGGTTATTCCATTTTGATTAAAGAATGTTGGTTCCACATATTAATGTGCCATGGATCACATATTTAATCCAAACCTAGGAATGATATCCAAGTGTTATGTTGATGAAATAGTTGTTAAATCCCAATAATGAAGTGGCCACATCACAGATCTCCATAATTTTTTTACAAACTGTGATAGAATAGTTTAAATATGAATCCGTTGAAATGAGATTTCGGGGTAGCATCTGAAAAATTCATTGGATTTGGGTTAATACACCATGGAATTGAGGTTTATATAGAGAATACTAGTTCTTTTTTAGCAATTTTACCCCCATAAATCTCATAGAACTAATGAGAATCAAATGGATCATCACATACATTCGACGATTCATAGCCAACCTGGACAAAAAAACGTTCCCCTTTACTAGGCTAATGAAGAATGGGATCATCTATCAGTGGGAAAATGACTGCCAAAAATCCATTTAAAGTACCATGAAGTACCTTCCTCCCCCATTGGTTCTGATGATTCTAGTGTAAGGGAGGCTATTCATATTATATTTTTCTTCAATGGAATGATCATTGGGAACCCTCCTAATGCAGAAAAATGATGCGGGAAGTTAAAATAGTTTTTAAAATCTAAAGATAATGATGCTAGGTAATGATACTAGATATTCCATTGTCAAGAAGAACTATCATGCACTCATATTTGTGGTGAAAAGGTTGAGGCATTACATAGAGCACCAAAAAGTCCACCTAGTCTCTCGTATCAATCCACTCAAGTATATATTTAGCTTCCCTATGTTGATTGGGTTCTCGGCTTGATGGGAGATCATTCTGTAACAACATGAAATTCATTTCAGATCACATAAGTTAGAGAAAGAAAAACCCCTTTATGATTTCCTCACAACATATCCGGCCCCAAAAAATACATCGGACGACAACAAGCTCATTGTAGAAGATGTCTTATATTCCCATGAAACTCCCCAAACAAGGGAGATGTATATTGATGGAACCTCTTAAAGCCCTATCTGTACAAGGATGGAAAACTTGAAGCTTAATCATCTTGGTTTGGGTATTGTATTTTTTTCTCCATACAAAGTAGTTTTTCTATACTCTTCCTTACCTTTTGAAGGTTTCAAAAATAATGAGGTTGAATATAAATCCCTCATCGATGGATTGGAACTATCCCTATAGATTTAAATATCCCACCTAAATATCAAAGGGTACTCAAAATTGGTGATAAAATAGATCAAGGATGAATATGCCATAAAAAAGGATGAACTTTCCCCCTTTATAGCTATGTTAGGAAACTGATGGAAGAGTTACCTTTTGAGACTATACTACATTATGTTCCCCGATCACAGAATTCCTGTGCTAATTCACTAGCCAATGCAGCTACCTTCCTAGTTGACCCTGATCACGAGGAAGCAATCTTCTGCATCATGCATTGAATAAATGGATTTTCCATCAGTGTATACGATATGAAGGAAATAAAATAGGTAAGTACCACCCCAGAGAGTGATGATCCAATGACCACCCCTAGATGGATCGAGCCCATAATTGGATATCTCTAAAATGAGATTCTTTGAATATGTCATACTAAAAGGGAACCAATTTATCACCAAGAAATAAATTTCACTTTGCAAGATTATCCAAATGTAAAGAAATAACTCTACAAATAAGGAATTCATGGAGTCCTCATCAAATTAATAGAAGCTGAAGAGATTCTCACCATCATGAATGAAGTCCATGTAGGATTTTATGGTGCCCATCAATCCAGGACCTGGCTCTCCCACAAAATCTAGAGGTTGGGATATTACTAGAAAACCATGATACAGTACTGTGTGGAATTCACCACGAAATGTAAAGTGTTCCATATCCATGCCAAATTCATTCATCAAACACATAAATTTATATATATAACTAAATATTTATGGCTATTTATAGTTTGGGGAATAGATATTGTGGGGCCATGTCCCCCAGCCACAGCTAAGCAGTTCAAATACATCCTTACCACTACCAACTTCTTTTCTAAATAGGTTAAGGTAATACTCCTCAAGAAAGTCATGATAAAGAATATATTCACCTTTATGAATTCCCATATCATCACTAGGTTTGGGGTACCTCAAACAATATTGGCGAACAAAGACAACAAATTCTATTCTACATAATTGAAGAGACTGTACCTAGAGTACAATATCGAGTCTAATTACTCATCTCTCTATAATTCAGTAGAAAATGGAGAGATAGTGTAATACTATATCAAATATAATCTAGAATATTGTAAAAAAGGATAATAAGTCTTGGTCGAACAAAATCCTCCCTTGTATATGGGCCTACTGTACCAACATGAGTACTTCCACAGAAGAAACACCATACTCATTGGTGTATGGGACTAAGGTAGTGTTACCTATAAAGGTCTATTTTTTTCACTTTTACTATCCATTTGTGGACAAATATTAGATGATGAACAATCATAAAAGTGAATTGATTAATTGGAATGACTAGATTTGAATAGATTGCACACACTACACAAAATGGAGGTCCCTCATAACTGGATATCACATGCCTTTAATAAAAAGGTTCTCCTTAATTCATTACTCCAAGTAGAATATGTTCTAGCTTTCATTAACCCAATGATACCGAGAAAGAAACCCCTAAAACTAGAACCCAAGTGGGATGGGGCTTATTTCATATATAAGGTTTAAAAAAATGGAGCCTACTTATTAACCACCATGGATGGGGAGCATGTCACACCACCCACCTATGCGAAATTTCACAAGAAATACTTTTGAATAGCTATCATAAGAAGGGAATACACTTCAGAGTAATCCCCCTCATTCATACTCATTACATGACATTAAACCATACAAATTCATCCAAACCACATCATGAAAAACTGTACAGAGTTCAACCTAGCTACATGAACTCAAACTGCATAGTTTCTTAAGAACTACATATGGATTGATTTCATCTATCAAAGGATATATATTGATGAACAAACCTCTATTCTTGTTCCCTTATATAGGATTACTTTATTTTCACATCAGGTGATCCAATATCCTTACCACATGACATTAAACTACAATGGAAATGTCTTTACTACATGAAGTAGAACTGCATCGATCCATAATACCCATCTTCATTCATATCGAGTCACCCACTTCCATACCTCATGAAGTTATACTAAATGGGTTTACTAGAACTATGTATGGATTGATTCTCATTTTTGATGAGATAAGTAGGGATTCCTCAACCTTATATCTTGGTCCAGACACCACATGATACAAGATTCCTTGTCTGTATCTTAAATGCCTTTTCATGATGGGAGAAACATTTTCATTCCTTGTTTCTCACACTAAACATACATCAGATGGGATTAGGAGTCTCAGTAAGGGCTTCCCCACATAAAAAGAAATAACAGCTATTGACAATCCCATACCGGTCCTGAATCAAAGACCATAAAAGGAATACCATGATTCCTTGTTTGATGAAGTTAAACTATGTAGTTAATGTCCCCTACATGACATGAAATTGCACACTCCTGTAGACCTCACCTGAGAGGACCACAATAGTTGGTGTTGGTCTTTCTACCACACCTCTAGCCACTATATCCCTCTTCATGTTAGGGATCCCACTTCCTTTCCGCATAATGTTAAACTTCACGGTTCTTCAAGAACTATGTGTTGCTTGATTCTCATTTTCAAGATATATATAGTGAATCCCAAACTTCAATCCTTAATCCCAACTGCTATATCACAACTTTTTAATATCGGTCTATATTCTTCCTTATCGTATGATGTTAAACTACATGGTTCCTCAAGAACTATGCGTGGATTTATTTTTTTCCTCACAAGATACGTAGTGAGGCTTGGGTCTTCAATCATGGGCTCAGTTACAATAATTAACAGAAATAATTCCCACCTCTATGTATGGTCTAAACCTGTGCAGAGTATTTCTCACTCAATAAATATGTATTACTTGATTCCTATCCTCATAGGATACATAGTGATGCCTCTATTTCAAAAACTAGGCCTAGTAATAACAAATAAATAAAAACATGCCCCCTCTTTACATATGGTCCAGGATTGCTAAAAGAAATTTATTAAGAAGTATTTGTGTATTGATTATTATCACTATGGGATATGTAGTTATTACAATAATTTGATCCATGAGCCTAGCTATAATACCACTATTTCACATCAAGTGATCCACATCCTCACCACATAATGTTAAACTGTACGAACTTTTAGAACTATGTGTGGTGTGATGCTCATTATCATGAGATACATAGAGACTCCTGGAGTTACATAATTTGGACCAACCACAACATTTCCATTCATTCACATTAGTTCTCACATCCTCACCACATGACATTAAACTCTATAGAATCACTTCCTTACCGTATGAAGATAAACTGAATGAAAATATGTCCTTATCACATGATGTTAAACAACATGGAAAATGTCTAGGTTGTATGACATTAAAAATAGACACCAAATACATATTTACCACATGATGATAAAAAAAATAGTAAATTTTCTTACCACACAATGTTAAATATCATGAAAAACATCCCCACTACATGATGATAAATTATGCAAATCATCACCCATTTTTTATTCCTTATCAAAGGACCCCATGAGACTTAACTTGGTCAACTAGAGTATGGGATTATTATTCCATATTTTAAAAGAACCTCAATCCATTTTACACACTTCACATCATGAGTAACTCTAGTTTTTGTAATCCTTTCATAGTCCATGGAATGAAAAGAGACATATCAGTTTATCCATGATATCAAAGTAGAAGAAAATTAGACTCACTAAATAAATACATTGTGGACCGATATAATGGGATTTCTAATCTATGTATGCTTGATGTCACATAAGTAGAACCTAGAACCTGAGTTTGTTTTAGGTTGTCCTCGGCATGACTATCTCATATCATTAGACACGACCTAAGATATCCAAGTTATGATTTAAAACATCTCTATATCCCACTCAGGAGGATGTTGGAGTATTCTTGACACTAGGTATCCTAATTATGATCTTGTGTAACATCTCCCATATTAGTTCCATGTGATTCCTGACCTTAAACTACCTGTACTTTGGTCAAAGTTGTACGACCTTAAATAGTATCCTATAATGGTATAAATAGTAAGACCTTAAACTGCTAGTGAAAGATAAATAAAAATTGTCAGTTTGAGAACCCAAAAGGGAGGCCTGAGTAAAAGTATAATATTCACTCACTAAACTCTTCATCATCAGAGTTTAGAAAAAAATTAGGGTGAAAATAAATAATCCATAAGCCTTATAAGGTCCACCATGTGGACCTAATAAAAGACAATCTATGCTCAATATACCCCCTAGTACATGAAAAAGTTAGAGCAATGATTTTTCACATCTCCTTGCTATGAGTATATTTTCTCTAGACAGTGACACAACTTTTAGTGTCCTCAAAACCTTCTTGAACATTACGCATTTTATAAACCACCTTCACACATTTGAATTCTAAGCTAACACAAATTCCCTATAATATACTGGTAACCAGGACTCTCTCTGCCGAACAAACCATCAGATCCTAGGAAGTCTCCCCTTAATCCCAAGAGTTATCTTCTTGAACTTGTGGAATTGTAGAGGCTCGAGGAACCCATCAATTTTATTTCTCTCTAGATAACTCAAATATTCATAGGCCATGATTTACAATTCCCATAACCAAAGTATTAAAGTGGAATAGATATCCTTGATGTTACATCACCATGATTTTTACCCTTTATTAATACTCGAATGCAAAACTCCATTCTCAAACATTTTATGGCTCACACCTAGAGATTTGAAACTGAAGGGAGTAGGGATTGAGCTTCATAATCATGAGTTGAACTTCTCTATGAGTCCATAACCATTCATAGATATCCCTCTTTTCATACCCAACTTCATTATCTAGAAAATTTAGTCTTCCCAAATCTTTCATATCCCTCTGGAAAAAGTTTAGATCATCTTTTCTTGGACATTATATCAACACATAAGGAATTTGAACCACCAACTAAAGGAATCTTCTCTTTGAAATAATGGATATTTATTCCTTATAAGCCCAGTGAAATCGAGACATAATTGAACATCTTAGAGTGTTACAGAACATACCTGGTATCTCTTCTCCATCCAATATCCAGAGAATCAAGTTTTTGAGTTTTGATTTATTTCACCCACATTCAAACTATCCAGGTAGGTCTATTATCCCTATTATTTTACCCTCATATGATATTACTTCCATAATTCTTCCATGAACCTTGGAAAATAGAGGAGATTATCTTTTCTTGGCCATTATATCGTTGAATAAAGGATTTGAACCACCAAATAAAGGCATATCCTCTTTTCATGAAATGAACTCGAATCCTTGTGAGCCCTAGAAATACTATGGAAGAACCTAGAACCTTAGTGTGTTTTTTGTTACTATTGGCATGTATGCACCATATTCTATGGTTGTTGATATTAGTTCCAATCCCAAAAACTCTAAACTACCACACACAAAGTTCCAAGCTCAAATACACTAAAATACCGTGCACAAAGGTCCATGCACAATGAACCTAAAGTATAACACACTAATTGTCCAAGGTCAAGGACCCTACGATACAACACACCAAAGTTACAATCTCAAAGACCCTAAATTACATCACAACAAAGGTCTAAACTGAAATACCATAATCTAAAGAATGCCCATTTCTTAGATTGAGGAAGCTTTTAAGGCCTATTACATGGCCTCATCACGATCGACCTGATATATCCAAGCCTATCATCTTTGACAGAAGATAGATCACTATCCTTCTAGAATATGTATCCTACCAAAGCTGTACTTATGCAAAGTAGGTGATCTCCAGAGAACTATAGCATATAATTAGTAGAGAGTCTCATGTTGGTGGGAATTCCTACCTAAATGGCCCTAAGGCCTTAATTTTTATTGATTTTTTGATAACCCCCCTTTCAAGAGATGAGGGGGAACCCTTACAAGGCCCGTAGGCTCTGAGATTACATGGACCGTAGGCCTTCATTTTTAAATATTCATATCTAGACTTTCAGGATTACTTGATGTTATGAAAATTATTGTTAACGTTTGTAATTATTCTAATGAACCAAGATTGACATACAAGGACATTACATTACTTTTACAGAAAACTTAATACATTAGAAACATATATGACTAAAGAAAATAATAGTTTAGTCACTTAGGAAACATGGAAAACATTCTTATAATTTGGTGTAAGATCTTAAAAATATCACATAAATATCATCCCCTTTTGTTTTCCAACCTAAAACATTTCTTTATATCCTAGGGAGAAGAAAACATATGAAAATGGTGATCTCAGATGCTTAATAAGGGTAAATAAAGAAAATATCAAATAGAAAATGAACATAATAATGTAAAAACAAGAAAATATCTTTTGAAAATCATACCACATATAACATATATTAAAATATTGATTCATGAAATAGAAATTGGTAGTTCATAAGACATAAATCATAAAGGAACATGATGCATTTAAAAATTACAATGGAATAAAACATGGAGTTATGGAAAAGCACAATCATAGAAAATAATTTCCATATTAACTAAATATCATTTCTAAGACCATCATAGTGGAAAAAGTATTTTACTGAACTTAGTTCACTCCTCGTTCTAGACCTATATTATTAAACCAGGTTTACTTACCATTCTGTCCCTGTATTAAAAAACTGATATCATTTCATATTCCAGCCCTGTAGTACTAAACCAAGATCATTTTCCATTATATTACTATCTATATCATGAGATATAAATATTTACCTAATGAAATAGAAGTGAGATTTAGGTTCCTCAAATCTCATAATTAAATCATTCTTATGTGTGCCACAAAAACATAAATCATTCGTCATAACCCAATTAATAAAAATGGTTTCTTTAAACATTATTCCACTGTATATAATCCCTGTAAAAAATTGGATTTCATAAATATAATTCCATAATAAACACAATAAATACCTACAAAAAATATAGATAATATTTTTAAAATAAAACCTGTTAAAAAATTTCATATTAGATGGAAAATAATTTTGATAGAACACTTGAAATTAATTCTTTAGGAAAATATCCTTTCTTCTTCAAAAACATTTTTTTTCTCAAAATTCCAGGAAATTTTAAAAGAAAAGAATTGAAAATAAAATTGAAATATTTTAAAGTAAGATTCATAGGAAAAAGGTATCAATAAAATGTAAAAATCCATTCATACCATATGAGTTGAAAGAAAACAATCTTCTCACACTTTTGTTAGAAAGTCAAAAAATACCTTATATCAAAAATGACAAAAGATTCCTTTCATACAATTTAATACAAATTCACCAATGGGTAAAATTGAATTTGAATAATTTTGTAAGGATAGAAAGAATATTTTTAAATAAATATCTAGGAAACATAGATGTGGATGATAACTATAGCCTAGTAAATACTTACGTATAAACAATATCAGATAATAATGCGATTGAAAAATCATCCATTAATTTAGGTATGATATCATTTGTATATATATGAAACTCCTATATAATGATTTAAATATTTTCATAGACTTATTATATAAATTTAATCATTTTTATGATATCATTTATGATCAACTTATCATCCATTTTTTAATAACATTTCATTATTACTTATTATTCAGGTATACACTTCTTTATTTTTTTATGTATGTTTTTTTGAATAAGTTATGGTTCTCCTTATTATAAGAATATCATTAAAAAATGATATTAGAATAATATATATCATATTTATTAATTATATAAATTTATATAATCATTCTTTGATGGATGTCGTGTATAATTAATCACATCTCATCATGGAGACGGTAGGATATACGTACACATGAGTGAAAATATCATTTCCATAATTATGAAATGGTATGGAATTTGATGGTATATATTTTGTTCAAAAATAAATATAATTATATAATAATTATATATAGTTATTATTAAATCATTATACCCATATAAGTAAGGTGGTGGTGAAAAATAAATTAAACCAAGACATAGAGACGATAAGCTGTACGTACGCACGCGTGATGATTTTATTTTCTATAGGATGGATAGAAGGTAGAATATGGTTATTCCATAATCATAATAAAATATCAAAATATAGTTGATACTATAGTTATTAATTTATAATTAATACAACTTAGTAAGAGGAATTATAAGAAGAAATATGTCTGAAAGAATTGGTATAGGAGATTACCTCTTCTTCAAAAAGCTCCCACTATATCTCCACTTAAAGGAACTAGAGTTGGTCTTTTGAGAAGACCAGAACCTATATAATTAAACTAAGGAATATGAGAAGGTAAATGAGTAGATTATATCTGATATTTAAAGATTAAATAGAGGCGAAGTTATGAGGGAGGATGTGCCCTTTTATAATTGAGGTGAGGGGCACATTTAGAATCTCTAAAAAAATTAATTTATAATAAAATGAAACCACATCCAAAAACCTCTAAAATTTTATATTTTCTAAGATTATATGAGATATGGTTGTCATATCATCAACAAATAAATTTCATACATTTTTTTTTCAATTTAAACCATATCATTTTAATCAACCCTTAGATACTCTATTTTAATTTTAACTAATGTAACAAATGTTTAAATTTTAAAATAGTGCAATTTTTACTTATTTTATATCCATTAAACCATAAATGAAATATTTATAACATTTTATACCATATAATTGTTATTTTATATTTGTAAAAATTTATTATTATTTTTTAGATAATTTAATAAAACATTATTTTGATAAAATATCAATAGTTTAAATTTTGGAAATATTTATTTCTTGGATTTTTAAAAATAGAAAAGATAAGATTTTATACTAGATTTTTTATATTTATAATAGATAAAATTAGTCTATAAAATTCATTTAATATGTTAATAATCCCAAATTTATTTATTTTAAAATTTTTAATAACAAAAATTTGATATTTCCATTAATAAAATAATTACTACACTAGTTTTGTATAATTATTTAATATAACTATATCTTGAATAAAAATTAAAAATAAAATACTATAATAAAGATAAATCCTCTATAATTGATAATAATACTTATAGATTAATTTAGATTCCTTAAAATCCTACATTAAAAATGTTATATTTAATAAAATATAAATATGGAAACTTTAATATCACTTTAAATAAAATATTATAAGTGTCATAATCAATTTCATGTGGCTAAAAATGTCCAATAATTGGTCCCTTGGATGATTATTGTTGATATATACTCAAAAAATAAGATTGATTCATGTTTTTTGGCCTTTTATTATTTATTATAATTTTAATAAAAAATATTTTATTTATTTTGCATCAATTAAATAATTTATGCATCATCAATATATAAGCCTTTAAGGTAAATATTTATTTCCTAAAAATTAATAAAAATTACCATGAGAAATAAATAAAATTTATATTTCAAATGAGTATTTATAGTCGAAATTATATTCTATATAACCGTATATTAAAAATGATATATTTATTAAACTTTGAGTAATAAATATTTAACTTTTCTGTAAATAAAAAATATAAAATGTCATAATATCATCCAAGTGGCTTAAAAAGGATACCTTTTATACCCAATGATAATTTAGGTCGAAAAGACTCATAAAATGATATTATTACAAGTGTTAGGGTAATTTTATAATATTATTTTTACATTTAATTACCCGATTTACATTTTTACCGTATTAATAAACATTTACTAAAGTTATTATTCATAACTCCCAAAAATAAAATAACCCTATTTAAATAATTTTTAATCACTTATTAAAACTATGGAATAATTTTTTTTAAAAATTCAAAGAACTGAAGTTACAGTAATTAATTTAAAATTAATCTCATTTTTGGAAGAAAATGTGTTTTAAAACATAAAACATAATAAAATATTGAAATGTTTTTACATATAAATTCAATTACAATGACATAAATTATATAAAATAATAAAAATATAATATATTTAAACTTTAAAACCATTAAAATATATAATTTAACACTATAAATAAATTTGATGAGAAAGTAATTTTCAATTAAAATGCATTATTATTTTTACTATTTATCAAAATGTGAAACTTATCAAAAAAATACCAAAAATAAAACCGAAGTGAATTTGGATACTCAGATTTCAATGTTTAAGTTTTTTTCAAATAGAATATAAAAAGTGTCAAAAACTATATTTAAAATGGGTGCGCCCTCAAAAGGCGACAAAACTGTATTTTTTAAATACTAATTTTATTTTAATAATTGAATTTTTCATTATATCACGTCTAGAAAACATACAATATGAATTTTAAACATTATATTGAATATATTAAATATATTTTTCAATAATAAAATCCATCTACAATGATTTTATTCTTTTATAAATTCATTCATTTGAATTTAAATTGTTTTTCAGAAGAAATTTAATATTGTTCATACCAACCATTATAATGACCAGGGAATATGGTAACATAATAATTTTTATCTATTCACTTAAACTTGATATTTCCTGAAATTAATTATATCAAAATAACTTGAAATTTCATATAACACAAGGCAAGAATATTATTGCGTATACTACAAGCTAAGATATTGTTGTGTTTAGCGCAATATTATCTTGGTGTGGCGTAAAACATAAGACATCAATGAATTAAAAAACATAAATAATCAAATTAAAATAAAATAAGAAATCTATCTCATAAAAATATTAGGGTGTTACAATTCACATACTATCAGAGCAACGAAATATCATGTATATCAATAATAAAATAAAACCATACAACACATATAATGTTCGGTGAACTTGTTCATCAATACCATGAAAAATGGTGAATCTACACATACTAGAGACTCTCCTATGAATGTATGTGCCAAAGTGAGATTAAAATATTATTCATCCATGAAATCATATTCTTGGATGAGTCTTTATGATCATAAAGTCTTTGTATTAGGAAGCCATGGATTGGCAAAGTGGATTGAAAGATTCAGTCTCCGCCTCTACATCAAGTTGAAACTCCTCCACTCTTGTAAGGAAATAAAGTATAGCTTTATCAACTATGTCGCAGAGGAATTACTTCTCCAATATAGTCATTCAAAATATTTGAAATTCATATTGTAAATTTCATAGTTCTGTTTGGTGTTGGATGATTTTAGACCGAAGATGATTAATTTTATACTGGAGATGATTAGTTTGAATTTTCCCAGTATTAACTACATCTCAGTGAGTAGAAGTATCCATCACATGTTTGGAGGCTTTATTCATTGTTTAATCCAAATTTCACTTCATTAAAGCGGAAGAATAAATAACTTCCACCCTCAATTTGAGGGCCCACTTTTGTTCTCTCGTGAAGACCACCTCCATCACCCAACAATTAAGGGTGGAATAATTAAAACCTTCGTAACCGAGGGTGGAAAAATTAATCAAAGATGAGACAACTAATCCTTCAAGTACTCAAAAAAGGTTTCTAACACTAAAATATAGATATCCCTTTATATATATCACCACAATGAATGATAAATTATTGCAGACCTAAGACCTTGGTTTAGATTAATCTTTGTTGTGGGAACATACTCAGGGACCAAGTCACTTAGAGATAGGGTCAAAATCAAAGTATTAGAAAATGAAGGATGATATCCAACCTCTTCATTGGTTGACCCAATCTAAGGGACCCCTTGGGGAAAATAATCCAAAGACTTTGAGCCTCGAGGTGAAGATACTACAAATAAGGGGATGAAATTTATCAGTTAAAGTATGAATAGGATTATATAACTAGATAATCAGTGAGTATGACTGAGATTAGAAACATAATTTTTTGTGTTAGTGGATACATCTGCTTCCCCACCCCATCCTTATACGAAGATGCAAATCCTTCTTGTGATGAACAATTTTACAACACCTATTGTGTTTTCCCTGAAGATGTGCTTCGTTCTCCACTCCCAATTACTGTACGAATATAAAACAATATCTGGGGATTTGACACAATAAAACAAAGTGTCCAGTATTGAAGGAAAATTATCCTCCTCTAAAAACTACTTCTATTAAAGATAACATAGTATCAGAATAAATACTTATATCAACATCCTCTAAAAGTGAATTCACCCATGTTTGATTGAATGGTACAATCACTAAAATGATTGCAGTATAAAACAAAAATTATTGAGAAGGAACCTCAGTCGCTTAAAATTCTTAATGAATCAAGCCTAATAGTGAAGGTTCTATTGGAGAAATAAAACACTTGATCACATCCTCTACAGCAAAAACATTATTTTATATGAGAGCTTGTTAGGGACTTACACATTTTTGAAAAATCATAATGTTCTACTAGAGTGATCAAAGATAAAAGTAGAGTGAATTTTAACACTTACTTGAGGATTCTAGTGGAGAAGGACTTGAAAATGAAGATCGATTCCTTTTATTCTTTTTTTTGACCTCCAAATAAGGCCCTCTAGAAAGAGTTAAAAATGAAACTACTGATTTAGAAGTGGAAATCACCTACCTCATCTAAGAATGTAGGCCTAAGAACCCTTCATCATTCATTACCTAGTCATCACCAAATTTCTCTCTCATATTCATACCATGAGGAGTGTACTCAGGGTATGATAGAGTTACATAATATTTAGTACCCTACCATTGTGTCAAAATATATAAATAATGTCAATATAGTTGCAAATGCAATATGACAGTTGAAAAACTATAGTAAGCATGGATATACAGTTTCATCGGTGAAAGGGTAACCTTTTTTTTCTGTATCAATTTGAAGTGTTCTTAGGAAAACTATTTGGTGAACTAGTGGGGAGAAAAATAGCTAACCCTCGATGCTTTCCAAAATTTCATCAAGGTCTCGAAGAAAGTACCTAACCTCCTTTGAATGTTCTTTAAAGGTGATTCCATAAGGGGAAGTGATATAAGAAAAACCATCCAAAAGTACCTATAATGAATCCTACAATCCCTATAGCTAAGCTTCTGAACTCTGTGCCTTTCAATCTTCCCTCTATTTAAATGAAATAGGGAATAATAATTCTGACATAGTCTCCCCCATGTTGCTAAATTTTCAATACCTGTCTTAGTAGACACTTCTTCTAACAATGGTAAGTGTATGAATTCCATAGAATGTTCTTCTGGGGTCTTCAACCATTTAAGAGACATTTATTTTCTAGGACTAGTATTGTACTCAGTCGAAAGTGGTTGGTTACCCATGATTACCAATTTGGATTAATTTCTTCTTGAATATGAGTGAATAAAAACATCAACATAACCATGAGATAACTTGATTAATGCATTATAAGGAGGAAGTTATATCCATTCACTAGTATCTTCCATTGAAATAATTATCCTGAAATGGAGAGCTACCATTGGGTGTTCCTCTGATATAACATAAATAGAGTTAGAATACTTTGATGGACACATATTAATTGACAGCTAAACCAGAATGTCACATACCACTCATAAACGTGGTCCTTTTCAATGTGGGTAGAAATAAATCTCTCACAAAGTGAAATTATGTGATCCCATGCCTTGAGATTGGCCTTCCCATCATAAAAAAATACCCTTCCAGAACTATTCTATATGTTCTAAAAGAAAAATGTTCATAATGGATCACATAATCCCTGATAACATGATATTTCAATGTAACAGGTCTTACCCCATTGATGAATTGTAGGTACGATATTAAATTAGTATTAGGGATATCATTAATATTTAGATATTCATAACATCCCAGGTGATCCCCTATCCAACCTCATAATACATGGAATATGAACACGATCCTATAAGGGGATTCTCCCTTATTAATATAGTTCATGAGTTGATGATGTTTTTATAGGTCATGGATGGCTAGCCCGATTCACTCCTCCCATCCATAGAAGTCACCTTCTCAAAAGTGGAGACCATGATTACACCTTTCTCCTTCATAGGAATCAGGTATCCATTCAGGTACATGGCAAGGAAGCTGACCAGTTGGACATACCTTTCAATTCTAGGGACAATTTTTCATCCCCATTCTCAAAAAATCCCTCCTTTAACTATGGTCCAATAAGCACCTGATACACTATGAGTATTCTTTGTATGGAAGGAATTAAAACTCCTAACTTATGGCTCAGATATGGTCATCTGGATGATGTAATCTACCCATGTCTTGGAAGGGATATCCACTCTAGGAACCACCCCCTTTGGATAGGCCTTCTCATCCATATTAATTAGCTACCGGGATAAGGGAGGGGTACTCATCACAACATCATAATAAGACTGTGGTGGAAAAAACTCATCATACATACCACAAAGTATAGGTGAACTATAGATCTATTCCACATCTTGAATATTGATGCCAACCTAGCCATGTGTGTGGTGAAAAGTGTTCATATATGGGTTCCAATGACTGAATATCTCCATCATCATAACCTTATTGAAATAAGTAGAAATATGTGATATCATGATGGCCTCATAAATTCCATTTGATTCAACTCCTTAGAAAATTTGGAAATAATATATTGAACCTAGAAGGGCCATCCCCAATCTAGTTAATAGATACCCCTTGACTGGATGTCCCAACCGAAGATCCACCCAAACTTCTAATCAGAGGTGGACTTAAAAATTATCGAGGGATATATATGAAAGTCCTCATCATATGAATGATCAGACCCATTTAAGTCTGTGGGAATGAATTTCAATAGGTGAACATCCTCACGGTACCCTTAGGAGATGAAGTAAACCCCAAAGTGATGCTCACATAAAAAGTGTTATGGGTCCTAAAAATTCAGGAAGAAGGTATAAATGATGACTTCATAGGAGGAATGAAAACACCATTAGGTAGGCCAAAACCGTAGAGGGTAAAGAAGTCCAAAAGTGGATAGTTTGAGAATTTGGATCCAGTTAGTTTCATCAGACTTAGTTGAGGTGACCCGATAACATGACAGAAAGTAGGGTCCACACTCACCACTATAGCATCATGATGGGCTATCACTGATTTTTCCTCCTTTGAAACCCTAAAAAAAGTTTGATGAGAATTGGAATCCATCTAAATAAGAGGACATGGAATACGTCTGATACATGAAATAAAATCTTTTCAAAGTAAATACATTAAGCAACATCATCATGTGCATTGCATTAATTAGCAAGGGAATCCCAAACTACATAAAGGGTTTATCAATCACCTAACCTCCTAAGGACTCACAGTTCGCATAACCCCTGTAGGGTATCACACAATCACACAACCCCTTTGGAGACTCAGGATCGTGTCACCTAGAAATGGTCCTGCTAATATCATAATAATCAGTCGATCAAATGACCGAGTCAGCAGATCCCATGAAACCCTTAAGAAAATTGCAATACCTCATGGTCAAAGTTCAAAACATTTATTAGATTATGGTTCATATTTGGACTAGATATGTGCCTAATAAAAAGTAGTCTTGTGGGGAAATTTCTCACTAAATGAGGTCTCATGATTGGGTCTCATAGTCAAGACTTGTGAAATAGTCTTTCGATGAGGGCATGGGTCAAGGGTAAATCGTGAGATTTATAGAGGAATAATAGCTGGTGGATAAAGCCATCCTTCATCCCTATATATATAGTGAATCTTTTGAATTACCAAGAATCTCATAAGATACCAAACATCACAGAGAACACCAGTTCGTGACACTTCCAAATACTCGGGTAGGAATTTAATTTCCTTGGAACCGAGCCCTTTTCTCCACAAATGTCACTTCTGGGGGGGGACCTTTGTTGACACTCACCAAATGAGCATCATAAAATTCAAAAAATAATAAATACTTAAATATAGGTATGATTTTTCCCATAATGTAAAAGGAAGAATAAGTTGGTCGAGACCTATAGATCATGTGAGCCTTCAAAGGACTCACGATTTCATTACCATTATATGGTCACATGAAGTACCCATACATAACACATAACATGTAGTGGATCTTAAATAACACTTTAAAAATGACCTCATACTCTTTTTAAGAAAATCCAAACAACCATTGGTCACACAGTGGTGGGTAGATAATCTCCCCTAGTCCACATGGTTTGTAAACGGTGAATTCTTGACAAAACCATTTCGAAAATCCATTGAAAATAAGATAGAAATGTACAAAATGTGGATACCTTTTGAGATCACAAAGGTGATGTGATGAATCACCGATTATATGTGTAATTTTACATGACAACATCTAAACAAACTCACAAGACCCCTGAGTATTTTTAAAATAAAACAAAGGAAATAAAAGGGCAGGAGGCAGGAGCTACTCAAAGTCATAAAAGACACGAGACATGCTCCTAGCGGACCACAAGACACTGCGAGACTCCGGAAACCTAACTGACTCATCTCATGGAAGCTGATTGTAATACCCCATTATTTCATGGTATGTTATCTTCAATATCTTGTGTCTCAAACAACACCGACTTAGCTTTTGTGACATGCGAGATTAATTTTTTTCGAAACAACACTACAATGATAAAATTATTTAAATGATATATTTATAACTTATCCATAAAATATAGTAATATAAATAGTAATAAATATTTTTTTAAAATTTATTCATATTTTTTTCATATAAATAAATCATATTTATAATGAAATCTATATGTTTCAGTAAAATAGTTATATGTTTAGAAATACTATTTTCTTAAAGGAACTACTTTTTATGTTTTTTATGAAAAATAAAAAATAATAATAATTTTATACCCTATTAGAAATTGAATTTGGTAAAATAGAATTAATTTTTGAATTAATATTATCAAAATTATCTTAGGGTAAATTTTTTATATTTTTCGGGAAACATTCATTTTTTTGATGAATAATGAAAAACACTACATTATTATTAAAAACCGACTTTTTCATTTAAATAATTATTTTACATTAAATTGATTTTAAAGTCACAATAGATAAATAATAAATATATTAACCCAATTTATCTCATTGAAACCATTTTTATCCTGTTAGCAGGATTAACATTAAACATAATTTTACCACTTCTATGAATTTAATTTTAAAAAATGGATATACATGGTTATAATAAGTATGAAAATGTGGATCAATAGGATCAAAATATTTTTTGGTGAATAATAACTTTTGAATTTTATTTATCAAGGTTAAAGGTAAATACGATAATTAAAGGTAAAAATAATATTATAATAATTTAAAATTACCATAATACTTGTCCTAATTTATTTTGATTTTTTTATGAAAATAATCCTTAGATCTAAAATATGATCCTTGTTAAGCCACTTATTTTATATTAGAACATTTATTATATTTTATTTAAAGAAGAGTTAAAAATGTCATATTCAAATTTTAATAAATATTTTATTTTTAATATGAGGTTATATTAGTGATATGGTCGACTTTAAATAATATTTAGAAATATAATAAATACATCTACATCATGATAGTTTAATTATAATTTTTAGACATTAAATAATTAAATTAAATGGTGACACGATAATGATGAAGTAATTTTCTAATTATTGAGATATCAAATAAATGATATTTAAAATTTAAAAATAAATATAATTTTACTTAATTAATGACATAAATTTTTTTTATCATAACCACATACATGTGTGTGACATATTGAAATTATTGGTTTGAAGTTATCATGTTGTTTTGATATTTTTAAAAATACAAATATTCAATAGTATTAAAATTGACATAAATGATACTTTAAAATAAATAAAATTTTATTAAATGATATAAAATTCATAAAATTATTAATGTCATCCAACTAAAAATTATAGTCTTAAAAATTTCCTAAATTATCTACTTGGGGTTATTTTGGCATTTTATAGTAACTATATTAACCCTATAGTGTAAAAACACAAGAAGACACGATAAGAGTTAATTTTATGATCTAAACTTGTATAAAATTAATTTTTGAGAGGATTTATACCGATACTCATATTATCCTAGAAATAAATCACTCTATATCTCTTTTAAATTGAAAATAAATTTATAATAAATTAATATTTAACAGTATCCAAAAATGCCCCTCTTCTCTCTTATAAAAGGGAACTTCCCCTTCTCTTTAATTCACAAATCTAAAACCCCTTGTATTGGACAAAGACTACCCATTTCCTCTTCCAACATCCCAAAATAAGTCATAGAGGCCTTACTTTGGGTAGAAATCCATCTTAAGGATTCCTTTTGTGCAAATCAAAAGGAGACACTCGAAGAAGAGTTAATCGCTTTATTAACTCTTTCAAAGTTGTTTTTTATTCTAATTAAACTTTCTATGTTGTTCACATACAAATGTAATAAATACAGAATCATATACATTCTGATATTTTATTATGATTATGGGAAAACCATATTCTTCTTTTTACCCATTCCATGGAAAATAATATCACCATGTGTGCGTATATACAACTTACCATCTCCACACCATGGTGTATACTATTTTTCATCTATACTTCATTTAGATAGGTTTAACGATGAATATAAATGATTAAATTAATAAACATGACATTATATTTTCCCGGTACAATTAATATTCCATCAAATTCCAAACAATTTAATCATTAAATAATTGACACTGTTGCTTGGGAGTATGTACAACTTAATGTCTCCATGACACGATGAGATTAATCCCCCATTACAACCATTTTAGAATGATTATAAAAATATATATACTGAAAAAATATGAAATATAAGGAATAATAATGATACTAGAATAATATATATATATATGTCATTTACTTTCTTCAATTCAATATGATAAGAAAACCAAAACAACATTCATGCGTACGTATGACCACCCGTCTCCATGAATGGTGTGTTCCATTTCATTTATCTATCTATTATATATATATATATACTAAATATATATATATATATGATATATAAATCATTTTATATATTTATGAATTAATTAAATCATTATCTAAGTAATATGATCAAGAATAACTAGTCAAAACAGGTACGATAAACATATCAATTATTATCTGAAATATTGCATTAACATGAAATTGGTAATAAATAAGTAATATAAAGCCATAAAATAATCATATAGAATATCATAAATATTATTAATATTTTGGTATAATTTAATAAAATCTTTAAAAACATTATAAAGGATTTTCAAACACGTATGGAGAGTATGAGACCTAAGGTTAGGGAATTACGTCTCAATTTTAATTTTCGTGATATATAAGCCATGTTCACCACCCATTTATTGTGTGTTGTGTATTTACATACCCTAATATATTTTATATCAAGAATAAATTTATCTTAATGATATTTAAAGATTCATTTAAAGATATTGGGCTTATTATTTAAATGTTTAAAGTGGTATGGGATGCTTTGAATGTTTAAAGAATTAATCCTTTCTCCATTCTAGTATTATTGATATTATTAGACATATTTATTTATATAGACATAAAGGATTATAAATAAAATTTTATGTCTATTTTTAATTTAATTCAAATGTTTTCAAAAGGAATATTTTTAAAGTTTTATGTAAGGGACTCTTTAACTAAAATATCATTTTAAATGTTTTAAATATTGATTCTTCTAAATATTTCTCATTAATATCCATGTTTTGAAAATTGTTTTAAGTATTTATTTATATAGACATGAATGTTTTAAAATGTTAATTCATTTAAAAAGTTTTAAAGTGTTATGAGACAATTTTATTCAAAAATCTATTTTTAACTATCTTCTTTTATAAGTGTGTGGCTTTTGAATAAATTATTTAAAAGAAAAAGGGGTATTTGTCTCATGATATTTTTAATGATTTTAATATAGTATTTTAATATATATAAACTTCATATTTTGGATCTTACTCTTAATTAAGGTTGATCTATTATGATATCATTTACCATATTTTATTGAATGGTTTTCGATCTATTTTATTGTGGATGTGATATTAATATACCATTCGTGGTTTATGGTTAATGTATTCATATTTCATATACTAGTTTTTTATATGAATTATTATGTAGTTTGTGTTTCAACATTTTCATATGAGAAATGTATTGGACTTAGTAAGTGATAGAAGAGGCCCATTATATCCCCTCGATGCATTGGTAGGTCTCATGAGAAAAAAAATATATGGACTTAGCCAAGGCCTTTACCATTTATTTTCATATATGGATTTGGATGAGGCCTTAACCATTTATTTTTAGATGTCTTGGAAGAGGCCTCGGTGATATGTTTCAGATGTCCGACATTATTCATTATCTCATTATGAGATTAGTTATTGATATTAAATTCGATTATTAGACTAGTAGAATATCCATGTGAATATTTAAATGTACATTTGATTTATTCTTTACATATTATGTTCATTTTTATGTTTAAAAGGATTTTAATTTTAGTTTTATACTTGCCTTAAATGTTTATGCTTATTTTTGATAGCTTCTGTTGTACTGTTTAACCTTACTGAGCATCTGATCTCACCCCTTTCTTATAATTTATCTTCCCAAGATGCCAAGATGTAAATAATATTTGATATTAAGGTTTAATCTAGGATAATAATTGCATTATAAAAGGATTATCTTTGTTGTATGTTACATTAGAAATTGTAATGTAAGGGTAAATATGTAATCTATTTCCCAAGACTACTAAACTGACCAGTCCTTCCGAATTTGATTCCTTGTAACCATTCTAATGTATTAAAATAATGCACTATAACTGATCATATAGGGTAGGGTAATTACAATTGGTATTAGAGAAATTTTAACAATAACCTTGGAAACCTGATTTAGAAAACATAGGTTAGTGATCATAACCCTAAGATAAACATTATGGATACATATAGAGGAACATCCTAAAATTTTTCTAATTTAGAGATTATGTGGGTATTCTAAGTAAATACATCCCAATCTGGATACTACAAGTGGACGTGGTTCTGGAACAGATGTACCTAGAAGTAATAACTCCGATAAGGTGTTTCGGGATTGACACTGGGTAACCTGGTACACGATAATGGGCCTTACTGCATACCTGGTTTAACACTATCGGGGGATATTCTTATTATAATTCATATTTTATTTACCTACCATTATGAAAGATTTAAAAAGTAAATATTCCACCAAAGTAACCAAAGTTTATAGTATTTACGATGCATAAATCTATGTTGTGTCCTATAACATATTTCTAGTTATACGTATTTCATAACTTTATAAGATAATTAGGTATAATAAATCTTATAGAAATGGCACCTAGTAGATGAATGAGAAGTCCAAAAATGCACATGATCCAAAGAGTAATAAGGATCATATCTTTCATGGTCTTAATACAACTTTTCTATTGGAAATAGTCTCCCATGTATTATTGTCATATGAGGAAATAGTATCATGTGTTAATAAAATAAGTAAATAATTCTCTGATTCCTATGGATTTGAAGGGAATTTAGAGAAGAAGAGGATGTAATAAAAAAATATGGATAAAGGGAAGAAGGGAAAGAAGGATTTTCCCACATGTGATAATTGTGAAAAGAATCACCCTGGTAAATGCTTGAAGGGAATGTGAGTTTTTTTTATAATTATGGATAAAAGGAAACCAAGTTTGTGATTGAAAGGGTAAGAAAAAGGTTTACAATATATAACATGTCAAATTAACGAGACACTATGCGAATCAATGTACCAATCGTCAAAGGAATATACCCCAGATAATTCTATTGGATAATGATCAAATTATGATACTACCACAGATGAGAAAGAATGATTAATATTCCTATTCAATAATTATTTCATTTGAATACTTTATTAGAAATGTACGATTTATAATAATTATAGACTATATAGGGATTGTACTTCTGTACTATAAGAATTTGAGATTGTATAGTACCAAGTAAAGTGAAACACTTGCAAGTTAAACTTTTTGAAAATATATGGTTGAGGAAGAGATTCCCCTTAATATGTTTCTAATACTAAGATAATGATGTTGGAATAAAGAGATGATTGGTTTGGATAAATTATATTGTATATTTTTGACAACCTTTGAACTGATTAATGGTTTTTTATTCCATCATTTTTTGATTTTACAACATTTTTGGATTTTATAGAGTATATATAGTATTCTATGTTTTACATAAGGAATAAGGAATCATGGATTTATTAAAATAGGTTGTTATGGTAATTTAGGGTATTACCATGTTTTAAGAGAACACATGATGAAGGTATTCACATGTTTGTTATATGTCAAAAAAAGATCTGTATTATGTTATGTGATCTTTCTTATAAATTTTTAGACAATGAGTTTAGAAAAATGTATTTTGGATAAGTCTAAAGGTTGGAATGGATTAAGTTGGAAATTGGATTGTATTGTTTAAGGTTAAAACATTTCTTAATATTATTTTTTGAATTTTATAATAATATATTTTTAAGAAAAGGATAACCCATAGTTCAGGTGACAACTAGTCACTTTGGACAAGGCTGGGGGAATCGAACCCACAACCGAATTATGACAAGGCTTCACCGTCTACCACTGGCCTACGAAAAGTCCTTGGTTATTTTAATATAGTTTTATTTATTTAAATGGTATAAGTTCATTTTTGTAACACTATATGATTAAGATAAATATAATATTTTTGAATTTTATTATTTTTGGAGAGAAAGATGAGTTTGTGTACGAAATTAGTTAAATGATGGAACTCTACTAATCATATAGGTATGATTACTTTTGTTGTTATTATATTAATTAAATTTATTCTTAAACACTAAGGAAAGGATCTTAAAACTAAAAAAATTCATAGTACTCTCTTTTGTGATGAATTAAATGGCCCCTTGGATCATCGCAGATTTATAGCTTTGTGGTTTTTCACATTTTTCTAATAGTTTCTTTATCACCCTCCATCAGAACTTAATGGTTACGTTTTCTTTAATGTCCATGTATTCTTACATGGAACCTAGTATGTTTTATCTCTGGTGACCTTTGTACTTCCCTTTCTTTAGTAGAAAATGGTGGTCTTATTAATCCATTTTCTGATGTGAGATTTTAGTAAAGATATTTTGAAAAGTCAAACCCATAGTTTTTGATTTCGAGTTTAAATTGTAAAAATGAAATTTATTGAAATAGGGGATAATTTAACACCACAATATATCATGGTACATTATCTTAAATATCTTGTGGGCTAACATAACATGCAAGATTGAGTTTCCACGAAACAACACTTAATTGTTAAAATTATTTAAGTGATAGATTTATAAGTTATCAATTAAATATATTAATATAAATAGTAATAAATAATTTTTAAATTTTATTTATAATGTTTTCACATAAATAAAACATATTTATAATTAAATGTATAAGTTTTGGTAATATAGTTACATGTTTATAAATACTATTTTCTTAAAGGAACTACTTTTTATGTCCTTTTGTGAAAAATAATAAAATTAATATTAAACACTCTTAGAAGTTGAATTTGATAAAATAGACATCATTTTTGAATTTTGAATATAAAAATTAGCTTAGTTTTAATTTTGGTATTTTTCTGAAAACTTTCAACTTTTGATTAATAATGAAAAACACTGCATTATTATTAAAAAATAGATTTTTTTCATTTAAATAATAATTTTACTTTAAATTAATTTTAAAGTAAAAATATATAAATAATAGATATATTAACCCAATTTATGTCATTGTAACCATTTTTATTATATAATTAGATATAAAAATTTATTGACCTTTTGAACGTCTCTTTTACCCGCCTTCAAGCCACATATGTGTGATTATCATTAAACATAATTTTACTGCTTCTATGAATTGAATTTTAAAAAATATAAATACATGGTTGTAAAAAATATAAAAAATTTAGTTCAATTGGATCAAAATATTTTTTGGTGAATAATAACTTTTGAATTTTATTTACCATGATTAAATGTAAATAGGGTAATTAAAGGTAAAAATAATATTATAATAATATAAAATTACCCTATCATTAGTCCTAATTTCATTGGATAATTTTTTTTAAACCAAAATAAACCTTAGGTATAAAATATTATCCTTTTTAATCCACTTTTGTAAGATTAGGACATTTATGATATTTTATTTAAAGAAGAGTTAAAGATGTCATATTCAAATTTTAATAACTATTTTATTTTTAATATGAGGATATATAAGTTATATGGTTGTATATAAATATTATTTGGAAAGATAATAAATTTATCCACACCATAATAATTGATTTATAGTTTTTAGATGTTAAATAATAAAATTAAATGGTGACACAATGATGATTCAATAATCGTTTAATTAATTGAGATATCAAATAAATGATATTAAAAATAATAAAATAAATACAATTTTACTTAATTAATGACATACATAGATTGTATAGATAACATAGAAATGTTAGTGACATATTTTAAGTATTGGTTCAAAGTTATCATGTTGGTTTGATATTTTTAATAATTCAAATATTTAATAGTATTAAAATTTAAATAAATGATACTTTAAAATATAAAATATTTTATTAAATGATATAAAATTAATAAAAATATAAGGTTTAGGAAGCTAAATTGGATACTATTAAGTATGTCATAAATTATCCACTTGGTATTCATTTTTCATTTTATAGTAACTATATTAACCCTATAGTTTAAAAATACAAGAAGACGTGGTAACAGTTAAATTGTTAACTAAGGGTTAAATCTAAAAGATAAGGTTAATTTCCTAACCTAAAGATGTCTAAAATTCATTAGGTGAGGGGATTTAGACCCCTCCACACCTTAGTCTCTAAATAAATCACTTTTAAGATACATCAAATCTAAAATAAATATATAATAAATTATTACTTTAAGAGTTTCCTAAAGTGCCCTTCCCCTCTCTTATAAAAGGGAACTTATCCGTATCCTTAATTCCCTCCTATAAAGCAATTTTGATCAGAAAAAACCTATCCATTTCCTCTACAAACTTCCCTCAATACATTCTATAGGACTTACGTTTGGAGGAAATCCATCATAATGACTTCTTTTGTGAAAATCAAAAGGAGACACTCGAAGAAGAGGTAATCATTTTATTAACTCTTTCAAAGTTATTTTCTTCATCTACTTCCACTTCCTATGTTGTTTCCATAATAATGTTATAAATCTAGTATAACATACATTCTGATATGTCATTATGATTATAGTACAACCATATTCTTCTTTCTATATATTATATGAAAAACAATATCACCACGTATGCCTACGTACGACTTACTATCTCCACACTATGGTGTAAACTATTTTTAATCTATACATTATTTAAACGAGTATAAAGATTAATATAAAGGATTTAAATAATAAATATAATATTATATTGTTTCTTTAAAATTCATATTCCATACAATTCCAGACCATTTAACCATTAATGAAATGATACCATCGCTCATGCGTACATACAACTTACTGTCTCCATGATGAGATGTGATTCATAATCCATTACAACCATTTAAGAATGATTATAAAAATTTATATACTGAATAAATATGAAATATAAAACCTAATAGTTATAATGGAATAATATATATATATATATATACATGTCATTTATTTTTTTCCATTCAATATGACAAAAAAATAGAAACAATGTTCATGCATACGTACGACCTACCATCTCTCTGAACGGTGTGTTCCATTTCATTTATCTATAAATTATATATATTTAAATACTAAATATATATATGATATATAAATCATGTTATAAATTTGGAATTAATTAAATCATGATCTAAGTAATATGATCAAAAATAACAAGTCAAAACATGTACGATAAACAAAGCAATTATTAATTGAAACGTTTCTTTGACATGTAATTGGTAATAAATGAAAAACATAAAGCCATAAAAGAATCATATAGGATATAATTAATATTATTATGTTTCTAGTATAATCTAATAAATTTTTTATAACCATTATATAAAAGTTTCAGACACGTATGAAGAGTATCAGACCTAAAGTAAGGGAATTCCGTCTCCATTTTAATTTTCATGAGATATAAGCCATGTTTACCACCTATTTATTATTTGTGGTGTATGAAATTCCCCTATTATATTTGATATCATGAATAAATTTATCTTCTTGGTATTTAAAGATTCATTTTAGGATATTGGGATTATTATTTAAGTGTTCAAACTAGTATGGGACACTTTTAATTTTTAAATAATTAATCCTTTCTCTATTTAAATATTCTTGATATTAGCATACATATTTATTAATATGTATATAAAATATTGTAAAGAAAATTTTATGTCCATTTTTAATTTCATCCAATTTTTTTAAAAAGGAATATTTTTAAAGTTTTTTTAAGGGACTCTTTAACTAAAATATCTTTTTATATGTTTTAAATATTTATTCTTATAAATATTTCTCATTAATGCCCATGTTTTCAAAACGGTATTAAGGATTTATTAATATGTATATGAATGTTTTAAAATGTTAATTCATTGAAAAAGTTTCAAAGTGGTATGATACAATTTGATTCAAAAATCTATTTTTAAATGTATTATTTTATAAGTGTGTGGATTTTGAATAAGTGATTTCATAGAAAAATAGGGTATTTATCTCAAGATATTTTTAATAAATTTAATAGAGTATTTTTATCTTTGTCAACATACTTTGTTAGAACTTATGCTTAATTGATGTTGATATCTTATGATATCATTTACCATATTTTATTGATTAGTTTATGATCATTTTGATTGTGGATGTCCTATTTATATATCATTCTAGGTTTATGGTTAAAGTATTAATATTTCATATACTAATTTTCAATATGAATGATTATATTGTTTATGTTTCACCATTTTCAAATGAGGAATGTGTTGGACTTAGTAAGTGATGGATGAGGCCTGCTATAACCCCTTGATGCATCAGTAGGTTTCATGAGATGAACTAGATATGGACATGGCCCAGGCCTTGCCAATTTATTTTTAGATATGGATTTATCTGAGGCCTTAACCATTTATTTTTATATTTATTGAATGAGGCCTCAATGGTATGTTTCAGATGTCCATCATTATGCATTACCACATTATGATATTAGTTACTGATATTACATGTGATTATTCTACTAGTAGAATATCCATGTTAATGTTTAAATGAAATTATTTGATTTATTATTTCAATATTATGTTAATTTTTATGTTTAAAAGTCTCATGTTTCAGTTTTATACTTGCCTTAATAGTTTATGCTAATTTTTGAAAGCTTCTACTATACTGTTTAACCTTACTGAGCATATTATCTTACCCCTTTCTTATGTTTTATTTTCCCAAGATGCCAAGATATAAATTATGTTCTATATGGAGGGTTAATATAGGATAATAATGGAATTCTCAAAGTATTATATTTATTATGTTTTATTTTCGAAATTGTAATGCAAGGATAATGTATGTAATCTATTTCCCAATACTGATAAACTGATCGGTCCTTTGGGATTTGATTCCTTGTAAACATGTCAATGTATTAAAATAAAGAATTGGATTCGGGCATCTGGGGTCAGGGATTTAAACCCATCAACATGTCACCCTCATCATGAAAAGAGCCTCACACATGTCCAGGAAACCTCACACTTCCCATTTGGCTCCCTAAGGAAAAATGGAAGGATTCTTCCATGAAATGCTCGCATACCCCCATATGACCCCTATTGGTCACACGAGGCATCATCAATAGGTAGAGTAAATTTTTTTGAAATTACTCATTTAATGTCACTTGAAGATAAAAAATTATAAAATATAAAAGGAAATAAAAGTGGGGGAAGGTGCAAGCCTCTCACTGTCATAAAATGTCTGTGACGTGCTAAGGAAGTCCACAATGTCATCCCATGTGGAAAAACCACCCTGATTTCATGGAGACCCTAGAAAAAACCATCCTTTCCTTATCAAATGTATCGGGAAAGGAATTGAGCATATCAAGAAGGCCTTTCAATTGGAACATTGACCTTGTGAAGTCCCTCAGACATGTCAAAATGAAAATATAAAAGTCATTCAACATATCTACATGAGTCAACAAGTCCCATTTAATTTAAACAATCCAATAATGGAGGCATTAATTGGAGGGACTTGTGGTCTTTGAAAATTAGATGACACCCTCAGAGTGATATATATAAAATATTCATGAAGATGCATGGTTCCGGAACCCTTCTCTGACTCTTACCTAGATCTATGTTAGATACACCATGAAAACTGGTGAAAAACTTGGGTGAAGAGGCCTATAAATTTCCAACCCCAGCATGAAATATGTACCATAACTATACGACCACAACGCATTGAAAAAAGGTTGAATTTTTAACATCTAGAAACATCAACACATCCAATTTCTAGAGAGGATTTCTTGGAGTGTCTGATCTCACAACCAAAAAGTCTTCCATTAGGTAATATATCTAAAAATAGTTTGATAGATCATGTTCCATGCATAAAGAACTTCACATTATCATTCATAGATCACGTAAAGGACTTCTGGAAATGATTATAAAGAACACACTACACTTATTCTAGATCATGCAATACTCAAAATAAACAAATACTGAATAAATCTATGGCATTCATAATACAAGAGCTAGAATAAAGACTAATGTTGAAAGACATAAGATAAAACATGTTTTCTAACCCTCGTATGCTTCGTGTGAGTCATCCAAGACACGCAACAACACCAGGAAATGTCACCTATATCACATTAAGTACTTCTAAATTTATATTTGTGTCATGTTATGTCCTTTTTACATAGCATATAAAGTCACATGGTCACCCCTGGGCATGCCACTTTAGTCTCGTGAAGCTCTATGGTCCTATCACCCAAGCCTCGTGACGTCCTTTCGATACATCGTCTGAATCATATAATAGAACCATCACATGTCAGCTAAGTCTCACATATGTATCTTAACAAGTCAACTAAGCTCTCATGATACCCTCTTGGAAAGTCATATGAGACTTGTGACACCCTATAGACATGTTGTCCAGGTCTCACAATGCCCTCTAGGGATGTTATCCAATCCATGAGTCACCCTTTGAGAAATTTCGTATTGAATCTCATGAAAAAATCTATATGTATCAAAAAAATCATGATAATGACACTATGAAAAGTTAATTGGATCATGAAACGCCCTCTAGAAAATCCATCCAGGTCATACAATGGATTCTATGACATACCACCTAAATCTGGAAATGTCCTCTGGAAAATTCAGCTTTGATAATGAAAAATCCCTTGGATATTCCACTCAGGTTACATAATGTCCTTTATAAAGACCAAATGGATCATTCAGTTGTCTTCATATATGACAAGAAGATAATCTTCTACATATCAGGATAAGCAGACAATAAATGAATGTTAGGAAGGAAAGGAGGTCACATGGGAAACCTCATAGAGTAAACCTCTACTAGAGACCTAACATGATATTTCCCAAAATTCAGGGAAACATCAGTGTGTAATCCTTGACCAAAGAAACTACGACGACTCTGATTCATTCCATATTCAAGATTCATTTGACACCTATTTAAGGATAGAGCTCTACAGGTTGTCCCAATATGTAAGACCCTCACTCTCCAAGTGATGATATTAATCATTTTCTATCCCTTTTTTCTCACACCAAGAATATATCATGGGATCTTAGGGAGTTTCAATAATCATTTCATTCGCATCATGAGTATCCACCAACCAGTGGAACATATGTATGTAAATACCTAATGAGTGAGATGACACATTAGCCTCAAGACAAGGGAACCCACATTGGGGAAATCCCAAGGGAGTGATTGAACTACGAGAACTCTAATTCCATTAATGACATGGATACATAGGATGACATCCTAATACTTGAGCTCAAATAAACACCCATTTCGATGTAAACCTTATGGTGATTTCATTTCAACCATCAAGACCCAATCATTATCATGGGCCAATTGCTCTACCTCTTCGATCAGAAGTCTAAGAAATAAACTAAACTATGATGACTTTGATTTATTCCATAATATGGATACATAGAACTTCTCTCTGAGTCTCTAGATCTATAATTAGTCCCCTCCGGGAAGTCCCATAACATATGTCCCATAACATGAGTGATGAAAAAGATGATCATTTTCTATACCTTGTTTCTCACACAAAGCATAAATCACATGGGATTAGGGAACTGTAATAATCATGTCATCTACATCATAAATATATACAATAATAATGGAAATATGAGTGTGTGATCCCCATACTAATGAATTATGAAAAATATGATTCTATCAAATAATCAGATATGTAGTAAGTCCATCTAGGACTCAATCATGAAAACCTAGTTTCCTAGAGTATCTATGTAAGTCCTCTCTATTTTAAGTTAAACTACATTGGTACAATTAACTACATGGGTTTTGATTCCTACAATAAACATGATATGTATGAGTCCACATAATTTCTTAACCCCCTTCTCAAAATATTAACCACCTACTTTCATGGTAGCACATTGCGAAGAATTTGATTTTACGGCTTCAGAACATAAGAAACCTCCCATTACTTGAAAATGATGGAGAACCTCAGATATATATTGATGGTTTTACTAATGAGCTATCATTATTTTGAACTTAAAATAGAATTAACCCATGATCGTTTTTCTATGGAATCCGGTCTCGTGTCAATATTAGGAAGAGATTCATGAACATAACTTAAATCTATAAGAGAGTCCAATGGTAGTAAATAATTCTTCCATAAAGGGTGATATGAGACAAACCTCTAATCATCTTGACCAATGCAATCCCTCAATAGTCATTGGGACTAATAACTTATGTCATCACTTGTCTTTGGAAAGCAGGTTTGTATCGTATTACAGATGAGGGAACCATTGGGAGTTTCTAGAAAGAGAAACAACGGTAACATGATGTTCATGATTGTGCAAAACACAAACCCCCCACAATCAAACTATCGGGTGGATCCCATCCACACCTCGAAACCCATATGAAATAAGTCATCACATGTTAGATGTGGTGTTTATAATAACATGGTGTGATAGAGTAGGTTGTTTTTTACACCAAGTCAATAGTTGCATGAGATAGAGATTTTACCAATAAAGTGAATGGGGTTGCAGTTTCATGATAATATGGTGTTTCAAATAAATGGTAATTGGTGGATTTAATGAAATAATGTGCAAGATCATAATGTACATCATGGTCATACTTATAGATGAGTTGAATCTATACAAAAAAGAAGAGACCATAGATTGCGTTAAATCATGTAAATTTTATAAAGAAGCTTCTAGATCATTATGAACTTGATATATTAATGAAGGAATAGGTTTGGAAGTGTTTTATCTCATGTAAGAATTTGGTGTAGGAAAACAGATAAAGGGAAAAAGTTTCATGCAAAGAATATGTTATGAATACATAGATATTCCAAGACCTATCATGAAAATATGTAAAATTAAATATTTTCAAACAAGTTAAAAAGTTTTGTGAATGGTGAAATATTTTAAAAAATCTTCCTAAAAAATAGTTTCAAGCCTGCCTAAAAAAATATGAAAAATGCATGAAATTCAAGAAATATTTGGTTTTTTTATAAAAGTGTATTAGTGAAAGTTAGTTTCATGAAGGTGTTGAGATTTACATGAAAATTTATGACGAAGGAATTTTTTTTTCAAAATATTATATGAGTGGAATATGTTCCCAAAAGTTCCATGAATATTGAAATTTGTGTGAAAAAAATGAAGAGTTGTGTGAAGGGTAATTGGCGAGTGTGGAAGTTTCATTAAGCATCGATAATGTCTATGAATAGGTAAGTACCCCTTCTTATTAAAGAAGATGACTTAATAAATATATGTAGCCTCCCAATTATAAAAATAGTATTATAAAGATATATATTATGTGAATTAGTGATTTGAATATTAGTTACACGAAGAAAATACTTGTTACAATTTGAACATGTGGTATTTTGATTGCCTGGAAGGTTTTATGAGTGATATGAGTTACATGAATTAATTCACGCAAACATCAGTTTTTTGAAAAATGTAAAGCGTCTCTATACAAACTAACTGATTTTCATAAAAAATTGGATGTTGTGTTAAATATTGTATGTTTTGTGGCATAGTCAAAGTTGCATGAAAATAAATAATTTTTCAAAATAATAAGAGTCCTTAAAAAGAGAGTATTAAAAATTCTCATCAATAAAATGGTTAATAAAGTGATTATAACTCATTGCATACCCTTATAAGTAAATAATTTATTCTTTGATGATTAGTTCAATAGGGAATGCTATTTTTTTACATGGTCATGTTGATAATTTTTTTAAAGATTAGTGTAAAGATCAACACTTACTAATTAGTATGGAAACAATCAAATAGTGAAGTCATACATTGGCCAATGAGCCAAAAATATTTCATAATTAATGTAGTGAGAAAAAGAAGATGATAAATGGAGTTACCCTTGGGTGTTAGTGTGATGGCCATAAACCTTATAAATTAAATTATCCTAGCATGGTGTAAATGATGCTAAAACATTGTATCCCCAGAACTAGTGAAGATTATTGGATTTTGGAATTTGGATACAATGTCTATGTGTTATCCATAGACGTATCCCAGTGTAGGTGAACCAAGAAAAATTCTCGTGTGTTATGTTATTTTTTATATTCTATAGTATGAAAATCAGTGTATATAGATTGACTGATCATCAATATTATTTCCATAAGTGTAGTATAAGTTTATAAAATAATAAAGTCAGCACTAAACATGCGAATACAAGAGTGACCCTACTAATAAGTGAGTTCAATATCTATTTGGGGGGGGGGGGTGAGAGTATCATGATTATGAGGGGAAAAATATTTTCAAACCCTAATTTACACTATCCCCCTCATAGGTATTCTCTAACTAAATATCCTTATGGGTATAAGAATTTTTATCAAATCATAGTTTTTACTTGTTAGACTTATTTTATTCTAAATTGATATGATTGGTTTTTGGTATTGAATTTTATTCTTCCCATACAACATAATAAATAGAAAGAATATGAAATGAATGAAAACTCTTAAGGAATTATTTATAATATAAATGTTTTGAGAATTTTGTGATCGATGCGAAGGATCCAAGATGTTATCAAACAAAAGGTATGGATGAATTTTATTTCTTATCTACTTGTTCATATAATAATTTTATAGGACTATCAAAGGAGAGTAAATTTCCATGATATGTTAGAACTACTAATGGTGATGAGATATCAAGAGATACGGAGGTGTTATATATTGAAATATCACATGATCATGATTAGTGATTTATGGAAGAAAACATGGAGTTGAAAATAATAATGTAATTAAAGGATCCAGGTTAAATGACTTAAAATTAAGGTTAGTGACTGAAAAGACTCAATAAAAGTATAATTGATGTTGCTATATTTCTATAGGAGAATAATGATAGTCAGAACAAGAGTTGGAGTACATTTCATCCAAAGTTTAAGAGTATGAATATGGCTCCAAAGAGACCATAATTGAATCAAAATATGTTCAAATTATGAATCCTGATATGTATTAATTGGTTTCAAACATGGTGGAGTTATATGAGGAGAACAAAATCCTTTGGAATGGGAAGGTGGATCAGAAATTTTACATTGTGGAAATGTGTAGGAAAATGAAGTGTCAAATTGACTTACATAAAAAACTTATATAGTAGATTAAAGGAAAATAACTATATATAATAATATGAAAGATAACATTATCTCTCTCAAAAAACAACTGGAAGTGGTGTTATAATTTAGAGAAGAAGCAAGATCAAGTCTAAAGAAAATTATTTACCAACTAAAGTAGAGTGATATGAAGATAAATGAGATAAAAGCGTGGAAGAAAACCTAGAATTATAATACAAGGATCCCTCTAATAAGAGCACAAATAGTTGGAGTCCTCAATTGTTAAAATCCAGATCCAGAAAGTAAGAAAAATAATGTTTCCAAATTTTAAATTCATAACTATTAGAGAAACATAGACACAAAATTCTACTACATTATAGAGTCATGGTACATTCAATGTCTAATTTATTGGAAGCCAAATGTATCTAAAGAAGTAGTAAATATACTATAGCAATATCCCAACCAAGGAGTTACGATACGAGGTACGGTTTTGATGATATATTCTCTATCTATGATAACTATAGTCATACAGATTGTCATTAAATAAATATAGAAACTAATTATTTTAAAAGGAATTAATCCCATCATATGACTAAAAAAATAAGTTTTTCATAGAAATAAATTTTTCTATATCAGATAATATATTTATTACTCCGAAGAAAAATAGTGGATCTCAAAAAAAGTACACTAAGAACCTATATCATCTTACTCATTATAGCCCACCTGGAAAGAAATAAAATACATCTAGAGGAAAAAGAAGGAGTTTATCTATCTATGATAAATGAATATGAACATATAATGAAAGATACATTGAGGAAGACAAAATATAAGGAAAATATATTATTTATAAAAGAAAATAGACATCAAACATGCCAATAGGGTTTCAAAATATTTACCATAAGTAAAAAAATTATGAAAAATATCAAATTTCTCAAGAAAAGAGAAAAAAATGGTGTGAAAGGAATTTCCAAATAAATCTATTAATATAATAATTCTTATATAAATAATAAAGTTACTTTTAAAAATAAAAGGAATCCAAAATATTATCATGTGAAAATACATCCTGAAATAAGAAATGGTCTACAAAAGATGATAAAATAGGTATGAATAAATATATCTATAAGATAACATCGTGAAAAGGATCCAATAAATGATATGTGAGATAATCTTGTGGGTAATATTACCTAAGGAAGAATAGTTTTTTGAGTTGGGACATAATGAAAATGAAATTCACAATCCAAGAAAAGGGATGTATAAAGAAAAAATCTTAAATGAGTTTTGTGTAATTGAAATCACTAAAAGGAGAGACACTGGAAATAAATTAAGTAATCTTTCAACAATTAATGATTAAAAGGAAGAATAGGATGATGAGGTGATAGAATTCCATTCCTAAAATATGAAAAAGGGAAGCCACAAGTGTAATAGTGAAGGTTAGGTCAACCAATACGAACGTAATTCCTTAACATGAAGAAGTAATTATTACCCTATTTAAGAATACCAAAATATTTAATACATAGATATCACATATTAGTATATGAATATTCATTACATATCATGATGATCCATACCAAAATAGTTTAGGTATACTGCCTTTAGAAACATGGATACGTAAAAAAAACTTATTCATAAGTACACTACATCATCTCCTACTAAGTTCTTCATAACTTGCACCCTTCTTAGAAATATTATTCAAATTCCTTTATTTATAACATGGGGAAAGGAAACATAAAAAAGGGGATATAAATTTCTCATTAAAGGTAAACAATGAAGATATTAACATTACATGATCATAAGGGTATAAAAACATAAGAAAAATATTTTAATACTATATGTGAATATCATATATCATAAACCTAAGTCATGGGATAGATATTGTTTGTTCATAAGATATGAATCATGAGGGAATAAAAGAAAATAATACTTTATAACATTACATTGGCATAAGATATATATTGTTTGAATACACATAATAATATAAAATTATTACATCAAGGCTACCCACCAGTGCATTCAAAACATGTTAGGATTTGGTAACCACCCATGTACCTGCTATAAGATCAGGATAAATAACTATGTACCCAGTTTAGGGATTGGTAAAATTTCTCATGTACCCTATTGTTTTAAGAGTGGGATAACCTCACATTAACCCTCTTATTTCAAGATTGGGATAACCACTTGTGCCCCCACTTTTCTTGGGATTGGGATAACCTCCTAGGTTCCATTTTAGATAATAGAGAATTAAACATTAATAAATTTAATGGATAGAGATATAAGTCCCAAACTTAATTTAATCCATACATTTTGATTCCATGGTTTTAAAAAAGATTCATCAAATCATAACCCATCAAAATCAAAAGGGTTTCCTAGACATTTCATCATAACATAACCAATGGAAATGAAATAAGTATCATTAAAATCTTATCATAATAAGAATAAATCATCTAGAGAATTAATAATTATGGTATCATGGTTTTATATCCCCATTACATTATAAGTATCATCAAATTATATTGTCGTAGTTGGAGAATTATTTTGAAAGAACACGTGGAACAATTTTTGAGGAAAAGGTCCATTCCATTTTGAAATCAAATCATTAAAATATAAATATTTCACACATATTAAAGAAAAATATTTAATTTGAAAAAAACCATAAAAATTTATAATTTAATCTTCAAATCATTTATCGGTCATGAAAATGGAAAATTTTATTCATGTCCTATATGTTAAAATAATGTCGTATTTCACATTTTTCAAAAGAGAATTATTAAAAAAACAAGAAAAAGATTTTATTTAAAATATTCATTAAAAAGTAAAACATGGTAAAATTATTTAAAAAATAATTTGACAATTTGAAAAACTTTATTTAAAACTTTTTAAGAAAAAATGGATATGGAAGAAAAGTATTTTTTAACAAAGATAGAAATAAAGTCACTTTTTTAAAAAACATTCTTTCTATGTATTGAGTAATTAAAGAGAGAAAAATTGAAGGGAAACATGTAATATATAGAAATAAAATGTCTAGAATACAATATATGTGTTTCTTTATAGGTATATCATAATATTTCATCTTTGAAAACTTAATCATAAACAATCCTGATAAATAATGAGATTATATCAATAAACATTTCCACTTTGGTAACATTTGAATCGTATTACCCATTAAAGAAATAACATTATATTGATATTTATATCCCTTTAATTTTATCATAATAATCATAAAATACATTCCAGTGTAGTATATATGCTATAATAAAGAAATAAGTGATGAATACGTCATGTGTTCCCTGGAAATAAAATTGAGATAAAAATACAGCACATCAACTCCTAAATTTCTTCATACACATTAAAACCACCTATATTATAAATAAAAGATTATTATAAAATAATACTCATATTTATTATATCATATATTATTTACTTATGAAATTTTAATACATGTTTATTAACAATTACTTGTTAAAATGATGTTTCATGTAAAAACTGCTTCAGTTTTCATGCTTGTTTTAGTGTTTTATTTTTGGTCATTTTACATCGATCAGGTTTAATTCATCTATATAATTTTAAAAATTATATAAATATCATATATTTTTATTTAATATTTATTTATATTAATCCATATAATTTATATATATAAAATGAATTATGTTGTTCATGTAGACATTATGTCATACATACACATGAATGTTGTTTTCATTTTCTAGACATAAGGAATAAAAGAAAGGTAAATAAATTATAACCATTAAAAAATATTTTTTATTTCATAGATATTATATATATACATTTAATATATCTTTATTACCATCCATGTCAAAATAAAATGAAAAATTAATCACATCGCTTTGTGGAGGCGGTGGTCCACACGTATGCATGTGTGATGTTATCATTTTCAAAAGGATTGGAGTGTAAGAATATAAATACGATATTATAATTTCATGATTATAAATATGTAAAAATTTTTATATATAAACAATAAATATATCATTAACTACATCTGTTATAGGTGATGATTGAAAACGAATCACATTGGTTCGTGTGGTGGTAGTCCGCTGGACACATGATCAACAGGTTTTCTCATTTTATGGAGTAAGACATGGATATAAGAAACTAAATTAACATAATATAAAATATTATATTAGAGATAATAATTTATTATATCATCATGGTTTAATAATATGTTATGTTGTTAGAATATGAAAAAATAACATAAATGGTTAAGGAATATACCACTTCTTCAAATAAACACTTTTGGTTTACACCTAAAGCCTACATAGGAGGGTTTAATAATCAAAATAATTACTCTAGAAAGTGGATAGAGAATAAAGGAAGATATTACTGTTGGTATTTATAGAATAAAAAGTCTTTTAAAGTGTAAAGAGGAGAGGATAGAGGATTCCCTTTTATAATTGGTGGAGAGGACACACTTGGAATGTTTGAGGAGAAAAAGTTATACCAAATATTTAAACACAAAACAAGAATAAAAAATGGTTAATTATCAAAACTTAGAATATATAAGGAATAATTTTTTCCATACAATAGGTTTTATAAAATTTTCTTTGTAATTTTAATCTTTATATTTTTTTGGTTTAAACCCTAGGTAAACCCATTTCAAACTTAAACGTGGTAATTATATTTTACTATTTTGAATACTAATTTTGAACAAAACTTAAGTTGAAATTATTACATAATATTAATCATTATTATTCAAAAATAGTGAAATTTTTTTTAAATTAAATTTATATAATTAGAATAATTTAAATTAAAATTGAACCCACATATGTGAGGAAAAGTCCATTTTCTAAAGAGAAAGTTTTCGAAGGTATAAAATGTTTTAATATCACAATTCAACATTAAATTCATTATAAGATCATAAATTGGATTAATTATAACATAATTTAACTAATTTCACATTAATTTTTTTTCTAAATAAAAATACTTATTAAATTATTTAAAGTAAAATGAAATTTTAAATAAAAACCAATATGTTTCACTATTCATTAAAAATTATGTTTTTTAGAAAAATCCAAAAAATTCACCATAGGATAAAATTGAAATTTTTGATTATAAAAATGATGTTAATTTTTTCAAATATATGTTACAAAACTGGAATAAATTTTTTTCATTATTTGTTCATAAAATTAAATGAAAATCATTTTTTGAGAAAAAGTATTTTCAAAGCATATAAAGACATTACCAAAAAGTAAGACACTATTTATCAGAATATTTTTTATATATAAAAACATTATAAATAATTTTAAAAATGCTTTTATTACTATTAAAACAATCAATATTAACATCTAGGTTATAACATTTATTTTTAAATGATATTAATAATATATTGTGGTTGACTAAAACTCGATATCATGTGTAACATAAGTTATCGAAGTGATTAAATTAAATTGAAAATATAAATTTTATAAATTCTCTGGGTTTAAATTCAAGCAATGTTAAAATATTTTTTCTCTAAATTTTTTTCACATTGATACAAATAACCAAGGATACATTTACCTCATCATATCCTGAGGTTCCTATATAGCTTCCTTAAGATGGTGCTTTCACCATAAATCTATGAACTGCTGAGTGGAATTTCATCATAGATCTTTAACACTATGATCTCGAATCTCTATAGGGTTTTATTCAAAAGAAATATCATTATCTAGTGGTAATACTTTTGAGTTCAGTACATGTGATGGACCATGTCTGTATTTCCTCAGTAGTGATACATGGAACACATTATGGACTTGAGAGAGGTTAGGTGGAAGTAAAAAGTGATAAGACATTGTACTTACTTGATCAGGAATCATGAAATAGAAAATATACTTAGGTATCATCTTTCCTTTCTTCCAAAATCTCTAACCTTATTCCATGGATATTTTTTTTTAAAAAAATCACTACCTTCTATTTTGAGATCATGTTGATGATTCTAAGAAGAATTTTTTTGTCCACTCAAATATGAATTGATGTGATTTTGAATGGATATGAAATTATATTTTTTTATCAGCTAGATTAGGACCTAATATATTTCTTTCTCTAACTTCATCTCATCATATTTGAGTTGTACACTTATTTCCATATAGTTATTTATAAAGAAACATCTGGATTCTTGAATGAAATATATTTTTCTATGAAAACATGAAGAAAGGATATTTTTGATCCCAAAAACTATTGAAATCAACAGAAAAAACATTATAATATCTTCTAGGGTTTGAGTTATTCTTATAATGACTATCATTATGGGGATAATACATATTTCTAAAACTGAATTCTTTTTCAAGATCCTTCTGAAGACTTCACCAAAACATCGAGGATAACCTCAGATCCTAGCCTGACATAATAGAATATGGTACTCCAAGAATCCTTAGCACTTAATTGATGTATATATTGAAAATATAATCCAAATATAAATCTTTCCTAATATAAATTAAGTTTTATGACTTTATTAGGAAGTCGACTACTACCCATATAGCATTAAGGTGCATAGATGTTTTTGGGTGTCTGGTGAAAAAATCTATGGTGATGTTTTCCAATTTCCATTCTAATATGTATTATAGTTATAACACAATAATATAATTTTTTCTCTTAGGATTAAAATTATAACATACCAAGCATCAAGATACAAACTCTACAATATCTCTTTTTCATACAAACCACCGAAAAATAATCTTTCAGATCTAAATATATATTTGTACTTGCAGGATTAATATACAATGAAGAACAATGATATTACTATAACATATATTTCTTAAAATCAAGTATGTATGGACCAAATACATAGTTACTCAACCTTATAATTACATCATAATCATGGTTAAACATAGAAACATTTCGAACCATCTTCTATAGTTTTACATCTTCCTTCTGTGCCTCTTTAATCTTAACTTGGATAGATGGTTGAACACTTATTTGAGAAAGATAAGATATTCCCATTCCTTCATGATTTAAAAATAAATTATCTTAAAATCCATATATGTTGTAACTTTTGTGATCCTTAAAAAAGATAAGATAGACTAATATGTTTGATTCAATGAATCAGCCACCAAGTCTGATTTCCTACGGTGGTAATGGATTGAGCAGTTATAATTGTTAATCAACTCCAAACATATTATCTAGATCATGTTAAAATATTTCTATGTGAATATATAATTATAATTTTATGATAAGTATATATATCACAAAAATATATATAAAGATAATGCCTCCATATATTTAACGAAAAAAATACCGTAGTTAACTCCAAATCATGAGTTGGTTAATATTTATGATGAACCATAAATTATAATGAGGAAATAGTTATCACAATTTCATTATGCATGAGAACACATATTATTCCATTAATGAATAACTATAGATTAAAAACCCTTATTCATTGTAGGGTAATGTTAGAACAAGTGAATTATCTCACCTTATCTCTATTTGCTTAATATTTTCCTCACATTCATCCGTATAGAGAAACATGGATCCCTTCTAAGTTAACTTGGTGAGTGAATTGGATATGATTTATAAATTATCCATAGTCCATAGATAATAAATTTATAGACCACAAAAGCATAAAATCTCATTCATAGTGTTCAGTTTAGCCCAATACTCAATAGCCTCTTTCTTTGATGGATCCACTAATATACCCTTACATGAGATTATATGCACCAAAATTGATATTTTTTTGTCAAAATAATCATTCTTAGTAAAATTTTCATACTGATTCAACTTACAGAGGATATTCAAAACACTCCTCAAATGATCTTCATGCTCTTCCTTTCTATTTGAATATATAATAATATCATCTATAAATGCAACCAGAAGATTATCATAGTAATATATAAAGAATCTATTCATTAAATACCTGAATTTAGTTGGGGAATTAGTAAGAAAAAATGGAATCACCATATAATCATAGTGTATTTACCTTGTATGGAATATTTTATTGGGTTTATAATACTTTTTAACCCTCAATTGATGATATTAAGAATGAAGCTAAATCATGGAAACATATTTTGTTTCGTGGATTTGATCAAACAAGTCATCAATATGAGGTAGATGATACTTGTTCTTTATTGTGATCTGGTTCATCTCTAGATAATCAATGTATAGTCACATTTATCCACATATCTTCTTAATAAAAAGAACAATTACACCCCAAGGGGACAACATTGTCTGAATAAATACCTTTATAAAAATCACAAAGAGTTTCTTTTTCAATTATGTCAACTTAATTGAGGAAATTATATAAGGAGTTTTTGAAATAGGTTTGGAACTAAGTATGAGTTATATGGAGAAATCAAATTGATGATTCAGTGGAATACAAGGAAGTGTTTTATAAAATACATCTACAAACTCCCTTACAAAATGTATATAATCAATGTTGGTTTTCTGCCCTACCATATAGGATAAAAAACCATTTTGAATAGTGATAATGACCCATAAAATGGTTGAAATTTCCATTGAAAGTTAATATTTATCATAACACTTATAGATGAATATATTTTGGTTCATAATACCAAAAATTACTTCCCTTCCCTATAAATTGATGTTTTATTTATATAGAAAAATTCAATCTATGCCAAAGATAAAATCAAATTCAACCAGAGGGTGGATAATATGATTTTCATGAAGAAAATTCCCACAATATGAAACTATGAAAGAATCATACACATGATATGTGATCATCATACCATTAGGGTTTTTCAATGATAATTAAATATCTAATCATTGACGTGGTATTGTGATTCCATTATATAATTATTAATATAAAAAATATGGGTAAATACATAATAAAAAAATGCATTATATGTTTTATAGTGGATAGAAAGTTTAATTTTCACAAAATTATTATCATACCCATCATCATAAATAGTTATCAAATGTGATTTCATATTTTCTCTTATAATAAGATGTTTTTGAGGTTGATAATCTTCCTTATCCATCAAATTTAAGAACAAGTTTCCATAATTCAAATATTTCTTTCATTTGAATCACTAGAGTGTGGTCGGGGAATTATGTGGAGGTTTCTATCTAGTTTCATCATTAGATAACTTATTACCATAACTTTTGAATTTATCTCCTTGATGACCATCCTTTCAACACAATAAATGTTGAGTTTCCCCTTAATTAAATTTCCACCATGTTTCTTTTCACACTTTGAGAATAAAGGAAATATTATATTCTTCTCCCTATGGGTTTTAGAGTTTCCTTTGAATTTTATCTTTCTTTTATTATCAAACCCATGAGATTTATGGTTAACCCCAATATCCATTTCCATATTGATAGTACATTGAAATATTTATTCATATCTATTGAAGCACTTTATAGCTATCACCCTAAGGATACTTGGTTTTATCCCACTAAATAATTGATAAACAATAATTTTAGGTTGTACATTACTACTAAAAGTGTAAATTTCAAGTATTATGAAATTTTCCTCATAGGTACAAATAGATTCATCACACATCTTCTTTATCTCAAAGAAATTATTATCCATTTCAAATGAATAATACCATGAAAGGAGTTATTTGAAAATAATCTATTAAACTCATACCAATCCATGGAGTAAATTTCTTCATGTTTCCTTTTATTCTTGATAAGAGTCCACCATCGATCCCCTTCTCCTTAAAAAAGATATATGAAAAAAAAATATTTTTTTATTCTCCAAAACATGAGAGAAAAAAAATTATCTTTTCAAGGGTACTGATCCATTACACAATAATTAGTGGATCAATGGAACCACTAAAGGAAGGTGGATTTTGCCTTATGAAATAGTCAAAAAAATGTAGTTACATCCTTTTCTAATTTGGAAGTTAAACATGATTCATAGCTTGAGAAAAGTTTTTGAATATAATAACGATATTTCTCATTCTATATCCAACAATGTTTGGTTTCCTAAGAGGAAAATCATTTTATTATTCATATAATTTAGTATTAACATGTTTTATTTAGGTTAAAAAAATTATTAAAAATATAAATCATAGTGTAACCAATAATAATCATAGTGAAGAACCATATAATTGTGAAAAATCACATATAGGATGACTAAATAATTATAAATTCTTATAAATATATGAAACCTTAGTCTTAAACAAGGCCATTCATGGTCATTTTTGAAATCCTATATGATGATCACAAAGAGTTTGTAAATTTCCAAAACATCTCCTCTTTGAGTGTCAAACAAGGTATACAGTATTGACCATTGTGATGAACCATGTAAAAATCGAATCAAAGACCAATAAGAAATTTTCTGAGTTATTACCCCTAAGTACAATAGTGACAGATCCAATTCTACTTGTAGTTTCTATAAATGGATATAATTTCATGCAAACCACTCACACTATCCTTATAAAAATTCAAGGACATTTTCCTATACTTGGACTCGTCCTTAGAGTTGTCCCTAGGTATATCAATAAAGTTTTCTCATCCTAGTTTTTAGAGGATAAATAATCCTTGATATAGTACAAAATATAAATACTCAAACATTTCTTACATAGATATCACATCTTAGTAGATGAATATTCATTACATAGAACAAAAATCTATTCCAGAATAATTTATTTCTAGTTCCTTTGGAAACTTAGACATGTAAAAAACTAGTTCATAAGTTAAATGAACCATACCCTAATAATTTATTAGTAACTATCAACCTTTTTATAGTTATTATACATATTCCTTTCTTTCAAACCTAGGAAAAGTAAACATAAGAAAGGGTGGGATCAAATTCTCAATAAGGGTAAACAAGGGATGTATTAACATATCATGAGCATAAGGGTATGAGAAAATGAGAATGACATTTAAAAACTATAATATACATATAATTTATCATAAAAATATGTCATAGAATAAATCCTAGTAGTTCATAAGACATGAATCATGAAGAAATCAAAGAACACAATTGATGAGAGCATAAAAATTCCACAATACATAGATTTTTGGCATATACAAAATCATTTAAAATATAATGTCAATATTACCCACTTATACATTCATCACATGTTAGTATTGGGGAACCCACCCTTTTACCTAATTTAGGATTAAGATAACATCATTTGTATCCCCTTTTTGTGATAACCTTCTATATTCCCTCTTACTTCGGTCTTGGGATAACCTCATGTGTACCCTCTTGTTTTGGGCCTGGGATAACCTCCTACATATAGTTTTTCTCAGGATACCCACTTGTGCACCCTTTAATCTCATAGAACATTAATCATTTACAAATGAATTGTATGGAGTTATAGGTCTCACAATTCACATATTCTATTAATTTTTTTTCCAAAATATAAAAAAACATTCATCATTTTATAACCCACAAAATGTAAGTAGTATTCACAAACATTTCATAATAACATAACCTGTGGAAAAGAATCAGGTTTCATAAACATCATTTCATTATAATACAAAATTATTTGGAGAAATAATATGGATGGTATCATTGGTCTATTCCCCCATTAAATCATAAGTTTCATAAAAAGATTCCATTTTAGATGGAAAATGATTTTGAAACATCAATAGGAATATTTATTCAGAAAAATATCGTTTTCATTTTGAAATCACTTATTTAAAATCTAAAAATTTCCAACATATTAAAGAAAAAAATTTACTTAAAATGAACCATAAAAACATATCAGGTTTCTTTAAGTCATTAGGTAGACATGATGGTGTAAAATACCATTCATATATTGTATGATAAAACAAATATTCCTTTCAATTTTTCTATAAAACGTCAAAGAGTTATTTCTAGAATATAACAAGAATATTCCTTTCAAAAAAAATTAAAAAGTGAAACATGAGGAAAAACTTATTTAATGAATAATTTTATAATTGTAAAAAAAGTATCTAAAACATTTTTAGAAATCATATATATGGAAGAAAAATTATTTTTGACTGAAGGGAGAAATAAATATGATTTTATTAACAACATTATTTTAGTACCAAGAGAACTTAAAGAGACAAAAATGAAAGGAAAATATGTATTATCTATAAGTAAATATAGGATAATAAAATCAATGAGTTTCTTGAGAGGTATATCATAATATTTTATCATTAAAAAATTAATCATAAATAATCCTCATAAACAATTAGATTGTTTGTTATATACAAAATTTACAACTTTTGTAACTTTTGAATTGTAATCCCTATGAAATAAAGTTCCATTGAAAGATATGTATATCCCATAATTTTCATGATAATAATAAAAAAACATTCATGGCTAGTATATACATCACAAAAAATAAACAAGGGTTTAATATAGAATGTTTCCCAAATAAATAAAAGTGAGATGAAAATCCCTTAACCCGTGTCTCAACTTTTAGCATACACATTCGAACATCCTGTATAATAAATTTATGTTTATTATAAAACTATTTGAAAAATATACTTTATATATTAAACCACACACACATATATATATTTATATGGTCCCTAGAGAAAAACTCAAATCCATTTCTTCATAAAAGGAAAGAATATTACAAGAGGCCAAAATGCAGGATCTTATTACAATCAACCTCACAAAGAGGAATCAAATCCAATGAGAGAGTATCTGACCAGGTAAGAGGAACACCAACTCCCATGTTTGAAATACCATCTCTAACCTTTCATTTTAAAAAAATGAGATAGCATGAATGATCCCAAAAATATATATTTCAAGGTAACTATCCATTCCATAAGTGCCATAGAAACACCCCTTAACAGAATCACCAGAGACCTCAAGACCGCACCACACCCCAAGATCATGTGGTTTCCTTTAGAAGAACCATTAATATTCACCATGATCCAATTAGGTAAAGTAGGAATCCAAAACACTTCAAGAGTACCTAAAATAGGTTTGAAATTACCATGTACACCTAATTTTTTGAGAACCATAAAATCATGTATACTATTATCACACTCCCCCATACTAGCAGTGCACATATCCCTTATATTAGAAAAAAATCTGATGTGTAACCAGCTTCAAAACACAACCCCTTATTGGGTGAAGAACAACATTATGGTGCCCCCAACTGGCATGAATACGCTCAGCTATAGCCACACAGAGTAAGAAACACACCTAAGGGGAATTCTGGATGACCAAACAACAACGAAGAAGAGCCTATAGTCTCAAAAATTAAATACCATATAACCCAAATGTATCTAGAATACCATTCCAAATGGATGAGGCCATTTCATAGATGAGGAATATGTGTTCTGAATCCTCTCTATGTTGATTACACAAAACACATCAGGAAAAAGGATATTTCCAAACATCTGTAAAAACTCATCAGTGGGTAACGTATTGTAGGATAGCCTCTATATAAGAGTCATTCGTGAAGAATTGATCCATTTTTTTTAAAAATATAACAAATTATAATTAGTGTAAAAACCCTTAGTTACATATTGATAATAGAGTTTACTAGTAAGTACTCTATTTCTAGCTGGATTCCAAACCAGAAAATCTGGGCAGGAAACAAAATCATATATGTCAACAATAGCTTGATGTTCATCCAAAAAAAGTGATTAAGGATCATCAAAAAATTATTTAATAGTAACATGTTCACCTATTCCCAAAATAGCCAGTTGTAATTCATTTGAGAGAATAACACCAGTCTAATTATCATACCAGAACTTTAAGATAGAGTTCCTATTCACAATCCATCTAGAGAAAGTAATGATATTCTAAAAAGAAAATTTAATTGCTGGATAGAGAGAAGATTAAAGGTAATAATTACTTCCCTAATTCAATTTATCAGAAAAAAATTTATAAGGAAACCCACTGATTGTGAATTAATGTGACAAATACTCCAAGTGAGACAAGATTGAAGAGAATCATTAAAACGAGAAATATTCTTTATACCCATGCAACTGTTGGGTAAAGAATTATAATAAACCTTCCAAGAAAAAGTGACCATTTTACTTTCATGGATATTACCACTCCTAATAAATCTCTTGATGAACATATTTAATCCTTTAATGAGACCTCTCAGCCATTTATAGACCATGAACAAGTAAACCAATTTAGAAACAATAACATACTTCACCGAACTAATTCATCTAGCCATAAAGAGACTCTTCCCTTTCTTGGTTGAGAGCTTCTCATTGACCCTGTACACAATTTTAGAGAAAAAAAATCTCTAGGATGCCCCCAAATTAGAGGAACACCAAGATAATTAAAAGGGAAGACCCCTTCCTTGATTCCTAACTCAGAAAGAATCCAATGTTTCTTATAAATTGAGAACCTCTTCCCGAAATGAATAAAAGATTTATCCCAAGTTAAAAATTGTCCAAAAACACTCTCATAATGATAAATAATGTGTTTAAGAACATGAAAATTATTTTTTCCACTATACAAGAAATTAATGATATCATTAGCATAGAATAGATGAGAAGGGGAAATGAGGGACTTGGACACTTGTATTTTCTTGAGATGATCCTAACAAACCATGTGAGTAATGAGTCTAATGAGATAATCCTCAGTAAAGGAAAAAATCTAGGCTGAGAGGGGATCCCCCTGATGAACACCTCTAGAGAAAGAAAACTATTCTTTTGAAGATCCATTTAAAAGCACTGAAACTTTAGAAATTCCAAAAAGGGAATCAATAAAATTAATAAATATGTCATTAAAACCAAAACTTACAAGAAATTTGTAAAGAAAGTTCCAATACAGGGTATCAAAATTCTTTTCTAATTTCTTGCTTGAGAGTAATTATTCTTCCTCTTGTATGTTTCCTTAGAAAATTTATACATTCTGAAGTATAATAAATACATTCATGAATAGGTATTCCTTTGATAAATCCAAATTGGTTCCAAGAAACAATATTAGAAAACCTATTTAGTTTTACATCTAAATCCTTCATTGGATGGTTTCATAATCAAAATAATGAGTCAAATATGTTTGTAGGGAACTATATAGAATATTTGTTCTGGTCTATTATGAATCAAAAGGATTTGTGAGTGTATAGAAGAGAGAATATGGTGTTCCCATTTTCATGTGGGGGAGAAGAAACACATAAATTTTTTTAAATTGATAAAGTTATATACATGTTTTACACATTCCAAATGGATCCAAAATGGTACATTATCAATACTTATTGGATATAAGGTCTAAATATGGAAATAAAATATAATTTAGTTTGATTTTTAGGTTATTTTAACCTTTATTGTTTATACTTCGACCCCTCACTAAACATGTTTTAACCTTAGTCACAATAATTATTATTTTTTATTATTTTTAGAATTAATTATGAAAAAAAATTATGTTGAACTTATTATATAATATTAATTAGTATGATTCAAAATATGGAATATTTTTTTTAAATTCTATTAATATAATTGTAAAATTTAATTAAAAATTAAACCTGTAGATGTGATGAAAAAATGGTTCTCCAAAGAGAAAATTTTCATACGAATAAAAAGTTTTAATATCAAGAATACATATTAAATAGTTTTTAATGACCCAAATTGGACTGATTATAACATAATTGAACTAATTTTATTTTTAAACCATTTTATTACAAAATATATCTTTTTAAAATATGTTTTTAAACAATAAGTTTTCAATAAAAACCAGTATTTTTAATTTTTCATTAAAATATTAGACTTTTTAGAATAATAATAATAAAACCTAAGAAAAATATTCCCTATTGATTCTAAAAATGATGTTCATTTTTTCAAATAAACTTTCTAAAATTGGAAAAATTAATTTTATTATTTTTTCAAAAAAAAGTAATAAAAATATTTTTTTTTGAAAAAAGTATTTTCTATTAATATAATGACTCTACAAAAAATTAAGTACTAATTTATAAATAATTTTCCTTTAACTAATCCTTTATACTTAATTCTCAAAATGTGGTCATTTCTATTCATACTTCCATGTTTAACACCTAATTTGTATTGGTTTTGTTTAAATAATATTAACAATATATTATGGTTTTGTAAAACTCAGTATTGCATTAAATGAAAGCTATTAAAGAAATAAAATTTATTTTAAAAAATATATTTTATAAAGTGTTGAGATGGTACACTCTTACTATTATTTTTAATTTCTATTAACTATTAATAAATTATTTCAGGTTTCAAGGGAGATACAATCTATGGGGATGTTTCATCAAGATATGAAAAGTTATGTTTTGATATAATCTAAAGTACCAAATGATAATTTAAGAATAAAAGTATTTACAATAAATTGTAATCATTAGTGCCAAAAAATGAATGTTATCATTATAATTGATGTCAATAGGTGTCAATTATATTTTTCTAGCATTGGATCTTGAAGATGTAAGAGTAGAAAAGAGACAACAAAATAAGCTCTTAAGATTTTTTTATCAAACATGTGATATCATCTTACTACCCTTAGGATATAAAAATCTTCTATGGATGAATAAATACCATGTTTAATTTTAGAAATATATTTCATGAAAAAGATGATATATTTAAGGGGTTTTGAGTTAAAGATATCAGATATGGTATTCTTTAAAACCAATTAAAGACACTTTGTTAATAAGAGAATAAATAATTTATCCAATATAGTTTAAAAAGTTTCATTTAAAGATAAAAAATGAGTCAACCATTAAATAGTTGATATCATGAATGGTTTCTTTAATAGTGGGTGATCATTCCTAAACATTGAGTTTGAGAAAATTCAATTAATGACATCATCCATAATTCTTATATCTATGATGGTTTTATTAGTTTTAAAAATTGGTATCAGTTTTGTGTTTCGAACTAAAAAATAAATATAGAATAATTCCACAAAAGAAAACAATGTTCTATGGATTATTTGGGTGTATGGAAGTTTGTGACTGCAATAAATAGTGATATGTTATTAAATTTATTGATTGTTTCCTACAGTTAGTCTCAACACAATAGGATTACGGATTTTATTTCTCTTTGCTAAGTGGTAAGTTCACCCACTGAAAATCATTAAGAATGTAACAAAAAATATTTTGTTTGAGATAAATATATTTCTAAAACCTAAATTCACATATGAAGATATGATTAAATAGAAAAATTATTATTTTTTATAATCTAATAGGCCTAAAAAGTAGATGAGATTCAAGTCATAGGGGAGTTTTTCCTCCCATTATCAAATTCAAGGACTATGTTAACAAATGGGGAGAATTATAAATACCCCTATACTCATAATTGATAATGTAGACATAGTTTGATGATAGAATTCATAGTCTTAATGGTATCTAATGATGGAATATTGTGTTATCTGTTATCATGATAATAAGAGGATAATGATAAAAATACTAAAAGTGACACCCTTATTTCCTAAGGAACTATTTTATAGGGATTTTTTATTGGGTATATATGGTACTATATATAATTTTTATTTTTATTTTCAAATGGGGAGAATGACCCTGAAGGTGTGTACAGTTTCTCCTTGATAAATAAAAAATCATGACTGTGGGTGTGTGACCTACCCTCAAAAGGGGGATCTATAAGTGACGATTGAAAAATATAGCGATGTTGAAGGTGTTAATTTTATTAGGATAACTCATTAATAAAGTTAGAGATGAAATCAATTTCCTTTGGGGTTGAATAAAGTGTTAATATCTTGTGATTTGAATTTTTAAATAGTTGATACTAATCACTAACTATAATCAATAATTAGTGTTAGAATTAATTTACAATTGGTATTTATGAAGATTTATCATTTGGAATTGGGATATTTCTAATTGATTCAAACAATTTATTCCAATAAATCCTAATGGGTCTATTTTTGGACTTCAATGAGAATTGGAGTTTCCATTTTTTTGTGTTGGATACATTTTTAACCATGTTTTTTAATGCATACTATGTTGTTGTTTTAGATTCAATGTTTGTATTAACAAGTTTTGATAGAGCATATTAGATTTTATATTCACCAATTAAATGGTTTCATAATATAGTTATTCTTATAATTATGGGAACAAATAGATTATTTCATGAGAATATGGTTTCATATGTAAAATGAAATTGCTGGATTCCCAGAATTTAATTCATGCTTATACTTAGAGATGAGATAAAGTTATCCATGAATGTGTGTCTCCCAGATAGGGTTGAATCATGTAATGTTAATGGAAATGTTCTAGGACCATGAATACCTTGTAATACTCATTATGTAATGGGTATCAAAGTGCTTGATTTCATAGAGGAATTTGGTATTGGAAAATGAAGGAAAAAAATATATTTCATTAAAATCAAATGTTACATGAATATGATGATTCCAAACCCTCTAAAGTGAATATATAAAAGGAAATAATTACATGAAAGTGAAAAAATTGTGTGAAAGGTGAAAGTGTTTTTGAGAAATTGTGAAAAAATAGAGTTTCAAGGCCTCCTCATGAAAATATGGAAAAAGTATGATATTCATGAATGATTGGGGTTTTTAATTAAATTGAATGCATGAAGGTAGCGAGTTTTAGTAGAATGTTAATGACGGAGGTGACATGATTTTTGTAATCTAATGTGAATGTAATGTGTGCCCAAAATTCTAAAATTATTGAATGTTTATCAAATAAGATGAAGAGTTTCAAAGGGTCAGTGGAGTATGTTGAAGTTTCACAAAGGGGTAGCAATTTCTATAAATATGAATCTACACCCCATCCATATTTAAGAAAAGTAAATATCCAAGATATAAAGGATATCAATTTTTGAAATAGTTTAATGAAGGTATTTATTGGGAAAATAAATAATGTGAAAATCATTTATGAAAAGAAAGGATTTGGGTTACTTTAACCAAGTGAGTTTCTTGAAATCTTGGCATGTTTCACAAATTTTGTGATTTTCATGAATGTATTTATATGGGTTTAGGTAGCATGGATAAAGTAACTATTTTCTATAAAAAAAAAATGAGTTTCAAGTAAATATTAAAATATCCGAGAAGGATGAGATGTTTCATGACACAATGAAATTTGGTCAAAAAGTTAAAGTTTCCCAAAAGTATAAGAGTTGCGTGAAAATGTGAAGAGTTTCAAAAATGTAAAAATTAATTATTCACATCAACCTAAAAGAATAGAAATTTATTTTCACTCATAGAATAACTTTCCATAGGAAGAATATATTCTTTGAAGACTAGTAGAACATGTAAATTGAAGCTACTATAAGGGTGATGCTCACAACCAGTTTTGAAATAGGAGGATGAATATCAACAAGAAGTAATCAGTTAATAAAATATAAAACTATGATGTTGGGAATTTTCTTATGATCCAAAAATATTTCACTCCTGATGTGGTGTGTAAAGTGGTAGGGAAAAGGGAGTTACCTTTAGGTAGAAGTGATCTGACCCCAAAAATCATGTTAACATACCTCAAAAAATGATAAGAGTGAAATGAAAATATTATATGATTACAACAACTCATGTAAAAGTTACAAATGATTTTGTGGGAGGCACTTTGATCGTAACCTCAATGTTAGATAATGTTTTATCTTATTTTGTATCTTCACACTCTTTTATATATTTTATATTGTTAAAAAACATTAGATATTTCCCTAGAACCCTAGTAATGTAATTATCATTTAATCCATTATGTGGATGTCTTATTGTAATAAAGATGATTCAAGAGGTTCCAATTATGATGCTTGAGTGTTCCATATTTAGAAACCAAGTTATCAAACATATGATTTAATATGAAATAATACTTGGTGTTGATTTTTTTTCAAAATTTAAAGTAAAAAATTTATTTCTAAAGGAATGAGATTATGATTCGTGAAGGTGAGGTGCAATCTCTTAATCTTTAGTGGGGAATCATCACCACCTAAATCTTGTCTAGTTCCCCCCACAGTATGTCTTCCCAATGAGATTCTGTAACATCCTAGGTAAATGAAGAATAAGGAATATTTAATATTTATTAATATTTGTGAATTAAATATCAATTTTACTTTAAAGGGGTTTCTATGTTCGATAGCGTACCCGATATGCAACAATGGGTTTCTTTGGAATCTTACGTTGCACACTAATAATATAATATTATTATTTTAAATGGTAGTTAACTCCTAGCTATTGTATTGGATGGAATGAAAAAAACTAACTACAATATTATTATACATATTTTTTAAATGTATTTCCATTTATCCAATAAAATTTAGAGGCTTAAAATGTGAATGAATCTAATTTTAAGCATAATTTACATTAAAAGGCCGATTTATCGACTTTTAATGAAGAAACCTTTTAAATCTAGTTTTGGTAACTTTAATAAATTATATATGACCAAATAAAATACTTATTTATAATTGTGACATAAAAATTTACTTTGTGTAAATTTTTGGAATTTTTCTGATAAAGTTCATTTTTTAATGAATAGTGGAAAATATTGTATTTTAATTCAAAAGTTCCGTTTAATATAATTTATTTATATGGTTATATTATCTTTTTAATTGGTTTTAAAGTGAAATAAAAATATATTTTTACCATTTAATCCAATGTTGGTCATTGTAATTAATTTCACTTTGAAATTGGACATAAACAAGTATTAATCTTTTGATAGTTATTTTTCTTAAAAACACACTATTTGTTTTGATAACGGGAATTAATTTTAAAATTAATTAATGCCTCTTATATATTTTGAATTTGAAAAAATAGACATCATTTTTTAATTTGGAACATCAAATATAGCATAGTCTGAAGTTTTGGTATTTTTCTGAAAAACTTCAATTTTTGATGAATAGTGAAACCACTCAGTCGTAGTTAAAAAAACTGACCTTTTCATCTAAATGAAATTTTACATCTTCTGTGAATTGAATTTATAAAATATGAAATACATGGTTGTTATTAGTTAGTAAAATGTGGTTCAATAAGATGAAAATAATTTTTGGTGAATAGTAACTTTTGACTTTTATTTACCGCGGTTAAAGCTAAATATGGTAATTCAAGGTTAAAAGAATATTATAACAATTCAAAATTACCTTAAAACTTTTCCTAACCTTATTTTATGAGTAGTGGCCGACCATGGGCATCCTTGTGTCGATTTTGGGACCCCATGGAGCCACTTATGAAAGATAATGACACTTTAGATTAATTAATTTAATGTAAAGACAAAATTGACATTTACAAAAATCTTTTAGTAATTAATTTTTATATGGTGTTATATAAGTAATATTTTTGACTATAAATATTAATTGGAAAGCAAAAAAAGATTTACTACATGAAGGTATTTTTTTTATAATTTTTAGACATTAAATATATTAAATTATTTATGAAACAATAATGATGCAGTATTTACCTCATTAATAAATGATTTAAATAAATAAGATTATAATGATTAAAAAATTATACAAAACATGTCCAATTATGATTAGATGATTTATTTCTAATATGAGTCATATTATTTTCTACCTTAAATATTTTTGGACCTTTTTAAACCGAATATAAGTTTATAATAAAATAATATTTTCACACTTTCCTAAAGAGCCCCTCCTCTCCCTTATAAAAAGAGACAACTTATGACCAATTATTCACACCTCTAAAGCCATTTGGCTCGTCCAAAATCTGACCAATTAATCTCCCTATATCCCTCTCCTCTCCCTAGAAGCATTAACTTAAGTATAAGGCACTTTAATAAAACCTTTGGATAAAACCAAAGGGAGTTACCCAAATTAAAGGTAACAATTTCTCTTAAATTGTTTTCTTTTATTTTACTTCTCCAACCCCTAAACTCTTTTTATTCCTTTCTTATGTAACAAAACCAGTATCCTCAATATAATAGGATATTTTTATGATAATTATTCGAACTACACTTACACACACCTCCATCTAATGGGTGAATAACATAATGTTTCTGTGGATGGAAAACTAACGCCTCACGAAATGATGATTGTTCAATTACATCTTACCTCCTCTCATGGGGGCCATTATGATGGAACTGTATTTATATATGATATATATTATGTTTATTATTTCCTTATTCTTTTGTACTCGCCAATTATATCAAGCCTTTATGGTTTCCATAGTGGGTAAATATGATAATCTCATTTGAGGAAGTGCGGACTACCACCCCCTAAAAGTGATGTGACTCGTTAATGCCTTATGTGGGATGTATAAAGGATAGATTTAATGATATTATATATGATATTATACTCTAATTATAATATAACTATGTATCATTATGTTTTAATTCCATTAAAATAATAAATAGAAATGAAAGTAGCGTTCATGCATACGTACGACTTACCGTCTCCATGAATGGTGAATTTCATTTCTTACCTCTAAATGTTATGTAATATTATAAAAACATGTATATGATGGATATATATGATATATATGATATCTAAATAATGAATATCATTCTGTATATAAAGAACATTTGACCACATGAACAACATGTAATTATAAGAAGTCCATTTTTGACTCAAGTACCAAATCTCGACAAAACGAACTTTATTAACTTAAATGATTACATAATGTTCATAACAAGGTAATAAGTTATATAAAAGGACTAATGAACATGAAAAAGGTTATTAATAAAGTATAAATTAACTTTATATTATTATTCAGGAGATTAAATAATGATTGAGTCAAGTCGGACACGAGGTAATGGACTTCTTCTCAATATCCTTTAATTGAGGAATATTTTGTTTTAATACACGATTTTTTTTATAAATTATATAAAAACCTTTGACTTTTCATTTAATTCAAAGGGGATCTTTTTATACTAGGCGTTTTACTAAAGGAAAAAAATTAATGTTTTTTTACGTAAGCGGTGACAACAACCTTTCCGATGCCGTGAGTATTATTTGATCTTCTTCTTCCTTAACAAGCCAGAATGTTTTTAAAAGAAAAAAAATACCATATACTCTTTTTACATATTTTGGTATTGAAAATGATTTTGAGAATGGATTTATTATTTAAATATCTTGAAATGATATTTTGTTAGTGTAATGTGGAAATGTTATATTTCCTTTATGCTTATGTTATGTTTTATGATCATGTTATGGTTCTTGGGAATTATTTATGTATACAGGTGGTTTCGTGATAAACCTAGGGCGGGTGAGCCCAAGATAGATCTCCGATGCATTGGGTAACATAACGGAGGTAAACATGAATGTTTCTCCTAAGAGATTTAGGGAATATACTGTGATGTGTATTCCAAAGTAACTCTCTATGTAGCTGTGATAGCTACAATTTAAGTATGATATAGATGCCACAAGTTACATTTATGTTTTATGATTTCAATGTGTCTTTCATAAATCTTATGATTTCATGAGGTAAGTAAAATATTTCATGTTTTGTATGTATTTATGAAAAAATGTTTTCATTATTTGTTTTATAACCCTTAATGAGATTTTTATGCTCATCCAAAGTTTTGAGATGTTTTCAAAGGACTTAAAGATGAATAGGGTCAAGGATGGGATCAAGGAAAAGTCATGCTGTCTAAAACATTGAACTAGACATGACTCTTTTTTTCAAGAGTTTTTATTTTATGAAAAAAATGGAAACTGTGCAGAAGTTTCTACCTTGTAATCTTTTGAGATGTAATAGTTATGTCCTAATTCTATAAAACTCTAAACCTGAAAATATCCTCAAGGTGAATTATTCGTTTAATTCAATATTATGTAATGTTTAAGTCTGGGTCCTTAGAGATTCTATGAATAGAGAACATTTAAACGGGATCTATAGACAAGGAAGGTATCCCAATTATGGATGACATACCTATGGTACAAAAATTAATTGATGTTTGTTAGATGAATTATCTGGTCATACACCAGAGTGTGAAGTTGAGTTCCCCATTTAACTCACTTTTGAAAAAAAAAACGAATATCTAAAAATTCTAACAGAATGAAACAAATAGAGTTGTTGAATTTGAAAAAATAGTTGCAGGAGTTGAGAGATAGGTGATTTATATTCCCAAATGTTTCACCATGGGGATTCATTGTTTTATTTTTTAAGAGGAATGGTTGGTTTATGATATTTTTCATCGATTATAGGGAGATAGATTCCATTAACATAAAGAATATGTATCCTTTACCATTTATTAATTACTTAATTTAATAACTTTAAGGATCCCAATAATTTTAAAAGTTTATTAATCTCTTTATTTATCATCATTTTTGTGTAAATAAGGATGATATGTAAATGATGACATTTATAAAAAGGTATTAATATTATGATCTTATGGTAATTAATTTTATTGATTAATTAATTCACCTTGTTTACTTATAGATATGATGAATAGAGTGTTCATATAGTATCTTGATAACTTTTTGGTGGTCTTAATTAATGATATATTTATGTGATCTAAGAGATATAACAAGCATGAGAGTTATATGAAAATAATTACGGAAACCATTAGAAAAAAATAATTTCATGGAAATCATAATAAGTGTGAATTTTTTCTCAAATAAGTCTCTTTTCTTGGCCACATTGTGTCCAAGTATGGAATATATGTTCAACATTCATAAAACAATATAGTTAGTGAATGTACTACACTAAATAAAATAGAAAAGGTATAAAGTTTCATGGGATTAGCAAGTTACTATCAGTGGTTTGTTCTAGATTTTTCTTGGTTTGAAAACCCATTAACCAAGTTCGTGAATAAAGGGGTTAAATTCACATGGTCAATAAAATGTGAAGGAGTTTTTGAAGAGAAAAAGGGAAGACTTATTAATAATATAATGTTAACTCTACCATATGGTAAGGAATTTTAATATATATTAATGCACCAAATAAATGACTTGGTTGTGTTCTTATGTAAAATAATAAAGTTATTTCCTATACATCAAGAAAATTAAAAATATATGAATAAAACTATATAACTAATTACCATGATTTGGAAACCATAATAGTTTCTTGGAATATATGGAGAAAATAACTCTATGGTTAATGATGTGATATATATATATTAACCACAAGTGTTATATATATATGTTCTATCAGAAAGAGCTCAAATCGAGTCAAAGAAGATGGTTGGAACTAATTAGGTACTACTATTTCTCAAAACACTATCATCTTGGGAAGGAAAATAATGTGGATAATGCACTAAGTTAGAGGGGCTAGGGAGTTTTGACCATGATGTTGATTAAAAAAATATCCTATATACAAATATCTGGTAAATATGGATATAGTTTTATTTAGTTAAGGATGAAATTTATTTATATTCAATAAATTAATAAAACATCCTTAAAATAAAATATTGAGATGTATTAGTATGATGAAGAGAAAATAAAAAGGAATATTAATGTAATGAATGATGTCAAATGGATTAACTTAATCTATAGAGATGAAGTGTTAATTTTTAAGTATATGTTGTTTGTTCCATACATATTGAAATTAAATAGTGAACTTCTATATGAAGAATATAGATAAAATTTCTTTATACACCCTAGTAGAAAAAAGATGTATTAAGAAAACATTTTTTGTGGGATAACATGAAGTGTGAAATTTTAGATTATGTGCCCATATGATTAGCATGCCTACATGTAAATAATGAAAGAAAACACCCTAAGGGAGTCAGTCAACCTATTCACATTACTATATGAATTTTGGACAATGTTACCATGGATATTTTCATTTTAATCCCAATAAATGAAAGTAATAATGATTATATATGGGTCATCATTGATCATCTTATTAAGTCTTATAATTTATTAGTGAAAATAGAATATATACCACTTAGGTTCCTTTCCTGGATCTATATCAATGAAATTTTATGGATTTATGGGTCACTTATATCAATTGTATTTAATCATGAACCTAGGTTCACATAATAATTTTACAAGAGTCTTCAAAGGGATATCAACACTGAGATACATTTAATCACTTCCAAGAATCCTTATTCTAATGGGTAGTCTAAAAGTATCATCCAAATTTTGGAATACATGAATATATCATATAATATTAACTTTAAAGGCATGTGGGATAATTTTCTACATTTTAAGATTTTTTATAAAATAATATATTCCATTTAAGAATACAAATAGAACCATATGAAGAATTATTTGGGAATATGTTCCATAATCTTACCTATTGGGAAATATTTGGAAAAAAAGTTATTTGACCTAGATCTTTTGGAGGATATGAATATTAATATAAAAACTATTTAGGATCATTTTGAATTTTCTTAGAGAAAAAACTGTTTTTTATTATTGAAGGTAAGACTTGGACTTTAGAGTTACATATTATGTATTAATGATGGATTCACCATAGAAAGGATTTGTAAGACTTTGTAAAATATTTAATATAATTCATAGGTACATTGGTACTTTTTAAATGTGAGAAAGAATTGGGGTTTTAGCCTCCAAATTGGATGTTTCACTCAAACATTCTAAATTACATGACATATTATATGTTCAATTAATAAGGAAATAAATTATATATCTAATGTATATGCTCACATATGAGGGAATATAGTTGGATCTTGATGTTTCTTATAATAAAGGACCTCCCAAGATTTGTGACACCAGATAGAAAGTGTTGTGGAATCAGACAAGTCAATTAATGAAAGCCCTTTGTAAAAAGTCACCAACTATAATGGGAAACATGGGATCCTGAATAGTTTATTAAGAATATCCACATTTCCCCAATAACTAAAATATAACCAAATTTTTAGAATGAAAATATTTAATGGGGTCTATGTAATTCCTAAGACCCTACTGTATCATGCAAACACCATACATAAACTATTACATGACTCACACTCTAAATATTATTTATTTATAAATATATTTAAAAGTTTAGTTTATAAATGTTATAATTATATTTTAAGAAAATATAATTAATTTTTTAATTATTCATAAATATATTAACTAAAGAATATGTTTTTTTTCTAAAAAATGGTATTATGCATGAAAATATTAAAATTGATTATCCATAAACATTATAAATTTTATTTTATAAATTGGAATTTATTTGTAGAAATAATATGTATAAATTATGAAACTATTCCAATATTATTTTATTCATTTTAAATAAATTACTTAGTATAATGATTATTTACCATGCTAAAAGTAAAAAGGTTTTTTATAATGATTTTATTTTATAATAGCTATATAATTATTTTCAAATTCAATGATATTAATCTAATTTAAAAAAATTACTCTAATATGATGTTTAACAAAATAAAAAATATATATTAACACTCATTCAATTTATAATTAATGGATAATAAGAATAAAAAACACTTAATACATAAATGAAATTTTTCTATATTTTTTCTATATCTTATGTTCCATGTTTAATGCTAATTTTGTCATATTTAAATTTTAATTAGTTTAAATGGAAAAAAATTAATTTTCATTACATTGAAATTTTCTAATAAAGATTATATTATATCTTTATTAATAAAATAATTAAAATAATTAATTTTTAATCAATATTACTATGGGTAGAATGTGTAAATGATGTATCTAAAATTTTTAATAATAAAAATGTCACAAACACATTCTATAATGACTTATTAGGTATTAAATTCATAACCACATGTATCAAATACCATTTATCCAGAAAAATAACCAAACCCACCTAAAAAACATGTGATTTATTTCATATTCCTTACCTAACTTTAGATTCCATGAAAAGTCCCCTTTTCCACATAAAATGGGCACAACTCACTAGCCCTTTAGTACCACACTAAAAATTTCATTCCTTATGAAACTTATTCCAATTTAATTACACTTGTATCCCCTTTTAAACTCATAATATTTTATTCTCATGGTATTATCCCAATCCATTTCCTTCTAATGAATCCTCCAATGGACACCTGAAGGTCTCAATGTTTTTTCAATCTATTCACTAATATCTTTTTAATTTTATCTTACCATTTAATATTTATTTTTTTTCCAATAATATATGATGAATTAAATATTTATTTTATAATTAATTATGTTATATTTTTCAATTAAACACTGACTACCTTTAAACTTTCCATTAAGAAAGATGAAATCTTCATTCATGTTTTAAATGGACTACCACGTCCATGATGCAATATGTTTCTTTATCATTTGTTTCCTTATATATATATAATGACAAGATTGAATTGTAAAAATTATATTTATGATATCAATAAGTTTTTTATATTAAAGTTTTTTAAAACATTCTAATGATATGATCAAAATATGATCATCCTTAATTTAATCGTTTAAAATAAATATACTTAGAGGATAATATTTTATTCAAATTTTGTAATATTTTAATATTAATTTCTAATTATTTTAATTAATTACATTTCTCATATATCACACTAATAAACACTAAATAATATGATTATTCTTATGATATAATGATATTACATCAAGACCACCTCATTTTAATTCATTAAATCGAGGTATGCACATATTTAGGCCGGTTTGACAACCCACATAAAAAATATTGTGAATTTAAATCATGGATGAATATTGGAAGATAATTATTGGCCTTATATGTCATAAAATTTTAAACTATTATTTTTCTTGGTTCTAGAAAAATTATAGTAATATTTAATTCATTAATTAAGGAAACACACTTGGATCATTAATAATCACCAAAGCATGCTTATTATCAGTTTCACATTCAAAGATAAAGAATAAAAATTCATGGAAGGAATTTCAAAAATAATAAATAATTTTAAATTATTCCAAAAAATTATTTTAATGGCATATTAATTATTAAATTTGGAAAAATAATGAATAAATACACCGATATTATGAAACTAGTAAAAATGATCAGAACTATAAACACGTGATGTGGAAAATCGGTAGAATTCATGTAGAGAATGAATATTTATTAAGAATATGAATGAAAATTGATAGGAGCATGGTTATTAATTATGCGACTATGATTGGTATGTTTTTTATACTTGAGTTTAAAGTATGGTCACGAAATTCATGATAAGAGGTAAGGGTTTTTCAGCTTAAATTTCTCTCTTTGAGTCAAGTTTTATTTTATACACCAAATTTACTTTATGTGGTGTATATACTAACTATTTTAGTTTTCATATCATGAAATGTATTTCATAATTGTATCTAAAGATCATTTTTATTTCCCAAATTTAGAGAAATTTGAATGAAATGATAAGCAATCCATAAGAGGGGTTTTCATTTCAATTTTCATTCTTTTGGACTCAGGTTATACTCACTACCTTTTTCCTTTTGTGTGTTAAATTCATCTCAATAGAATAATTTTACCATATTTATCATTAATGTTAATTTATTTAAATTTTTATGTTGTTATCTTATCTCATATTATTTTGATTCAACGATTATCAAATCTATTGTAAAACCTAATCTTTTCTATGGTGTAAAAACCATCTTAAATTTTTTTAATGAAAAATTATGTGTATTTTCCTTGAAAATACATCCCTATATAGATACTTGATATTTTATGTATTTGTTTCATAGATGAATATTAGGAAATTCACCCTTAAAATAATTTTTTGATCATTGATTCAATCATCACTCCAATACAAAATAAAATTTTCAAACCATATATTTGATACACTTTATTTAATGATTTATAAATATACACTTAATAAAACACCATAAGGTTATGATTCCTGGTATATTTCAGTTATTGGGTAAAAAGAGTAAAAAATAAAAATAAAAATAAAAATATATAAACTAAAAATTCATAACATGCCCTTAAATTTCAAGGATCTTCTAAAACAGCACGGGGTACCCTGTGGATATATGGAAGAAAGGGGTGAGATATAAATCCTAGTAAAGGTATAATAAAAGAAAAAATGATTAATCTAATATTTGTGATTCAATAAGAACATTAAGGTAACATAAGAGGTCTGATAATAATAAATTTGAACATCAAATCATGATATAAGATAATAACATAATGGAAACATGGGAATGCAGAAAAAACATAAAACATGAAATCATAAGCATAAGTTAAAGATGAATTCCTAGAAATTGTAACATAATGTTATTAGGAAAACATGACATACTCCATATATGTAATTTCAAGAGATAAAAACATTACCCAATGAATTTTAGGGATATATTATTTTTCTCACACCCATCATATTTATATTATGTACAATAATAAGTGAAACAAATAGATCACTCAACATAAGGTTATCCTTCATATCTTTTAATCCCATTATTAAGGAGGGTGGGTTACACAAATGTAAGGCCCAAATAAATAAAGGAAAGGTACATATATGTAAATACCCTTTAGTGTAAAATGGGATTGGTATTCACTACACAAATGTTTGGCATGGAAAATATCAATATAATCACAACACCATAAGGAGGGTACATAAAGATTCATGTAATGGTTTAATTAGAGTGAAAGGGGTCTCTCGTAACTTGAAAATAATATAGAATGTAACAGGGAAGTGTAAAAACATATCCCATCATTAACAATTTGAAATAAAATTCATAATATAAATAAGGATATTGAATAAAAAGGGGGAGAGTGTCCCTTACCTTGAGAGGGCACATATAAAATCTTGGGATGCGCTTCTTAAGAGATTGGGAACACCTTTTGAGAGATATCGAGAGGGCATGGAAAAATTAACATCATGATCCAATGGTTTTTAGCAAGGATGAACGGGTGGTTGGGTGGGTTTTTATAGAAAAAGAGAGGTGAATACTTTATTAATTTCAAAATTTAGGTTTCAGATTCTATATGATAAATTAATCCAAATGAAAAACCATCCCATTGTTTCAAAAAAATAGGTGTGGAATTAAATATTTTATAAGGATAAGAATTGAAATCCCTAAAATAATACCCTTTGTGATTTTTAGGTGAGTCATGTATATAATTTATTGATTTTACAACCTCAAAAATCTATTATAGGTTTTGGTTGATTCATTAAGGGTTAATAAAATAATAAAATAACTTAAAAATGCATTATTTTAGAGGATAAACATAATTTTGGTCGTGGTTACTATTTATAATATTTATTAAAACACTTTTGTAATTTTTTTATGTCATAATACATACTAAATAATTATACCATATTTAATTTTTACACAAAAATTCGAATGTCTCAAAGATTTAAGAAAAATTATCGATTGGATAATTTCAAAAAATGATTTAAAAAAATATATTTTATCAAAATAATTATCCAAATAGGTTAATATAAACATTAAAATAAAAAATACCCATTTATTGAAAAATTATTTGTTTTTCAATAATAGTTTTTTGGCCCTTATAAAAATTAAATTTGACATCAGAAAATTATATCATCAAATATATTTAATAATTATTTTTAAATAATAATATTTTATTAAAATATCATTTATTTCAAAAATTTCTGAATTCTTCAAGGTGACTATATTGATCAAAACTCCATATTTTCCAAAAATTCAATTTCTGTATCATTATATCAAAGTCTAATTTCTATCAAACTTATTATTCAATCATTATAAATAAATAAAAGATTAATATAATAATTATTTTATAAAAAAAACTCATACTGTTTGGTTCTAGATACATATCCCTTTATTAAACTAGTAAATTTATTAAGGTTAAGGTGGGGGGTGGTGAGATATAGTTACAATGGTTTGAAAAACATGGTTTTGGATATGATCTCGATAAGCTTAAACTTATTCTATAAACAGTTTCTCTCATTCTTTAGTTTTTTAATCGCAACTTGGTTATAGTCAAGGGAAAATCTATGTGATGTTTTCTCCTATAGAAGCTATGATAAATGGGATCCATAAATCATGATTTTAATAGTCGAGACCACCACTTCCTTTGACTATATAAATTCAATTTATTATAACCCTAAATATATATTAATCATTAATTCATTGTATAATTTCTATACTATCAACGATTATGATTCTTAACAGTATTTTAAATGTGAAATTATATAACATATAATGGTTCAAAATAACCAAAGTATTGAAAGTGTATTTTATAATTTCATTTTCTAATAAGGAATTTACTCATTTTAAAATGGCAATTTCATTTATAAATGTTTGTGTCGTAACATTATTACCCCATTCAAAATTTTCTCCCTTGAAATATCATTTGTACACTGAAACTGATAATGGTACTTCTATTTTAAAACCTATTAATCTTTATAAGTTGGTTAATCGAGCTTGTGGTTCTTCTACTACACTTTGGTTAGGTGATTTGTCTTGTTCATAGAACCCTTTCTCTAAAATATAAGATCTTCAATTACTACTCATCATATGAAAATCATTCTCTAAGGGTACCTCCTTTGTATTCAGTACATGTGAGGTTCCTATTATGTAATTCTTCAAGAGGGATAAATGGAACAAATAATGTTCTTGAAATAGGTTAGGTGGTTCTGTTAGTTGATAGTCCGTTACTTTGATGTGGTCAATGAACTCAATGGGGGATTTAACTTAGACTAAGATTTCCATTCATTCAAAAACACTTTAATTTCATTCACAATGATATATGAAGGAACAATTTATCATTAACCTCAAACTCTACATATCATCAATGATTATCAACACAAATTTTATGCCAACTTTATAGAGATTTCATGTAAAATTGAATGTCTTGAACCATATCTGTCTTCTATTAGAAAATATTAGGTCCCCTCAACATCCACTCTTTAAATTCATCATAACATAATTGAGTTTGATACCTCTTCCCATACATAGTCTCATAAGATTAAATTTGAATGATTGTATGGAAACTTTTGTCATATTAGAATCCCATTAGTGGATATTGTTGATCCCAAAATCCCTGGAAATACATTTAACAGTATCTCATCGTATCCTCTAGAGTTTGAATGATTTTTAGAATGATCATTCATCTAATGGTGGTAAGTTGTTCCAATGATCAATTACATATCAAACTCTTTCTAAAGGATTCTCCAAAATAAAGAGGTAAACCTCAAATCTTGATTAGATAAAATAGATAGTGGAACTCTATACAGTCTTATAACTTCCCAATTTTATATCTTTATGAGTTCGTAAAAAGATAAATTGTCTTTGATAGAAATGAAATGCACTATCTTGGAAAGGTGATCGACTACCACCCAAATGGGATTATTTCCTTTAGGGTTAATGGAAAGTATTAAAAGGAAATCAATTATTATTTTTTCCATTTTCCTTACTAGTATAGTAAATGGTTGCATCATACCATTAGAATTATGTCATTCTGACTTGAATTTTTGGCATTCCAAGCATCATGATACAAATTATACAATATATCTCTTCATGATATCCCATAATAAGTTTTTTAATGAAATATATATACATATTAGTACTTCCTAGATAAATAGATAAGGATGAGAGGTTTTCATCATCTAGAAGTTACCTATCTAGTTTTAGTTTTTATGGGACCCATATCTAGGTTCCAAACCTTATAAATCCATCATTAGAAAAGTTTAACTCCATAATATTCACTTCCTTTTTCCATATCTCCTTTTATGTGAATGTATACTTGAGGATTTTATGATTTTTATATATTTCACAATTCTCCACACAGAGATAATGTCACCAAATCTTTATCTCAAAGATCACTTCAACTAATTAAAGATCATGTGTAGGGTAATTATGTCGACACAATATTAATTGGAATGAGGTATAGTCTATTATTTTTCATGTTTCATGAGTACAAAACCCAATACTATTTTCGGTGCTTCACTGTAGATCAAAAATCCATCCCCACTGGTGGATAATTCGAGAACAGGTGCATTGATTATCCTCTTCTTCAATTCTTAATTTTTTTATTCAACATTCCGTAAAAACATCAACCCCTTACATGTTATCTTGGTTAGTGGGCTTTAAAGTCATAAAATTTTCTCACAATTTGATGATAATACCTATATAATCAAAGAAAATTATGAATTTCTGTCAAATTGGTAGGTTGGGCCATATGTAAATTGCCTATATTATTAAAGGATACACAAATATCCCTTTATTAGTGATAAAAATCCCAAAAAATGTTACTTTCCCTTTAAAAAATCACATTTACTATATTATTAATGAATATTTTCTTTCTACAAGGTCTTAATTACAACTCCCAAATACTCCTCATGATCCTCCTTTCTTTTAGAGTAGATAAGAATATTGTTTATCATAAATAACATAATTTTTTCAAGGCAATCTCTAATGTCTATATATATTAATTTCATGAATAGTTTTTTATAAACAATGAGTCCAAATGGAATCACTATGAACCTGTAGTTACCATACCATATATAAAAAGTAGTCTTAGGGATATCCTCTTTATTTACCTTTACATGATAATATCCTGACTAAAGATCCAACTTAGAGTATTAATGGAAGCCATGTAGCTAATAAAAAAATTCATCAATATGTTCCATAGGATACTTTTTCTTTATCATGATCTTATTGAGTTCATTATAATCAATGTAGAGGAACATTAACTCATCCTTCATCTTAAGGAAGAGAACCAGAGCACCCCATGGTCATGTACATGGGCATATATAACATTTATCTAGATTATTTTATAGTTTCTTCTTCATCTATTAATTTTCAATAATGGACATTCTATATAGAGTCTTGGATATTGTCAAAGATCCAGGTGTATTTTTTATCGATAACTCAACCACTCAGCTAAGAGTTTGACAAGAAAATTCTTCTAAAAACACATCGGTGAATTCCCATATAATGCTAATGTCATCTATGATTATATTTTCCATATTCTCAATCATTTCATCTAGATACCAAATTATATCCATCCTCGTATTTACACATGTATATAAATAGAGGGATATTTATTTTAAAGATGTTGATTTCATTATCTTGAAAATTTATGTTGCCTCTATATAAGGAATGTCAATCCATTCCTAGTATAGAATAAAATTACACTAATGGGAGCATCAAATAGATTGTAGGATAATTTAACCCAAAAATTTTGAGAAGAGAGGAGTTATATAATTTGGTTTTGATAATTTTCAAAATTTCCATTTTCACTGATAGTTTTACTTCCATATTTTATTGTTGTGGTTGAATGGTCTCACTAAACATGTGTTATGTGAAAGAATGTGTAGAACCAAAATAAAATATCATGTTCACTATCCTTGAATGATTAACTAATGTACCTGTCCCCCACTTCTTTTTCTGGTATCCACCTAACTAGTTTTGATGGAATATGATCACCCTTATTCTATATGCTTTATAGGTTGTTTTCATCAGTTTAAATCAATAATCCTTGCCTTAGTGTAGTTATTATCATAGTGTCCTTTGGCCTTGTAGTTGAAAAATTAGACAATAGGATGAGGGTTGACTTGATAATTCCATTATTCCATCATATTGGTGGGTTTCTCCCATCATTAATCTCTTTCTAGGTGTCATTCCCTCCCACACAAAAAGAATTTCCTTTTACCCTTCAGTATATTTATGGGATTCTTCTTACCACACATTGGATATGTGGGATTTCATACTTTAATGGCCCTATAAGACTTCTCCATCACACTTCCATAATAGAAATTCATTCTACACTTTATATCTCCAAACCCATGAAATCCTTGAGAATTGTTGATCTATATTTCAACTTTGAAATAAAATCTGAAAATGTTCTCATAGATTTCAAAGTCTTTAATTTAAATTTTTTTTTCTAAACATATCTTTAGCCAAAAAATAAGTGGTCAAAAAAATTTCAAGAATAATGAAAATGTTGGAGGTCTATTTTGAAAGTATTACCATGTTATACTTATACACCATAATGGATGAACCATCCTTTTTTCTTGAGTCTCTGTAAAAATATATCCATTTTAAGGTAATGTCTGTGAGAAAAATATTTATCAATTTTTTTTATATAACTTCTTCCACTTAATTAGTTTGATCTCCTCCTCGTTCTTCATATTTTTATCAACATTAACTATTTATCATCTTATACCTCTATATGATAAATAGATAATATGAAATTATATTTTTCAAGGAATTGAAGGACAGAGAAGACCATTTCAATAGAGATGATCCATTTTTCCATGATTAATGTATTGGAATATCTAATAAAATTTGGAGTCCTTTGTCACATAAAGTTCATAATTGAATCATCCTCATTTTTAGGGGATGTGTGTTACCCCCCAACTCATAGTTCTATTAAAATATTGAGTAAATTGAGAAATTATTTCCATGATGTTCTTGACATCCACTCCCATCGGGTTGGGAAACTCATTTGGGAAGTTGATACATTTCTCATCACATTGGTTATTGACATGGTTCCTCTTATTTACAACAATTGAATAAATTACATAGAAAATCAAGGATGGTAATTTTTTAAAGTAAAATACATAAGTTTGAAACCATTAATATCATGAGATACAAGACTTACCCAATTTAATGGAGGGATATATAATTCCAGTCCCACTCATCACATTCATATCATGTACATGCATAAGTGTGGAACATAGGTTATACAACATAAGGATTTATTTCATCACTTTTAATACCATGATTAATGAGTGTGGGTTCTATTCATATAAATACCCCATCAATGAAGGATATTTATATCTAGGTGAATACCCTTGAGTAGAAATTAGGATGGATATTCACTACACAAATGTACTCCCTAGAAAATAATAGGATTATTTAAGCAGTATAACAGGGTGTATAATGATTTATAGAAGGATTTAATGAGAGTTAAAGGGATTTATAATCACATGTAAATCATAATAAAAGTATGAGGGTGTGTCAAAATACATTCCAAAATGAAAAATTGGAAATAAAAAAACATAATATAAAGAAGATTCCTATATAAAGAGGATAGGGAGAAGATCCATTACCTTGAGAGGGCATGTCTAAAAGTTTGGGAGGAGCTTCTTAAGAGAATGTAAACAACATGGGATGGATATAGATGGGGATGAAAATATTAACTTTATGATAAAAGGGTCTTTAGTTAATGGTAATGTGAGGTTTTTTGGGTTTTTTATAGAAAAATATAGGTGAATTCATTATTAATTTCCAAACATAGGTTTTGGACTCTATATGATAAATTAAACCAAAACACAAACCATAACATAGGTTTTGGACTCTATATGATAAAGTAAACCAAAACACAAACCATACCATAGTTTTTTCCCATGGTTTCTACCAAACATGAGCGCATTTAATTATTATATAAGTATAAGATCCAAAATCAATAAAATAATACCATTTTGTGATGTGGAAATGAGTCATGTTTATAACGAATTGATTTTATAATAAAAATATATAATATAGGTTTTAGAGAATTCATTTATGGTTTATAAAATTAATCAAATAACATAAAAAATAGATTATTTTTAGGATAAAATTTATTCTAATTGTGTACTCTATTTATAGTATTTATTACATACTTTTTGGGATTTTATGATCTGATAATACATATCATATAATTATATCATATTTAATTTTTACCCAAAAATTTTATTATCTTAGAAAATTAGGAAAAATACACCATTGGATAATTTCAACATTATGTTTTCAAAAATAATATTTTTATCAATATAATTAATTAAATATTTGAATTTACACTTTTAGATCAAAAATCACCATTTATTGAAAAATACATTGCTTTTTTAAATAATAGTTTTCCGACCCTTATAAAAATTACATTTTACTTAATAAAATTATATTATAAATTATATATAATAAAAATTATTTATTAATAATATTTTATTAAAATATAATTTATTTTTAGATATGTTCAATTAATTTAAAAGAGTGACTTGATGTAAACTATATACTTGTTAAAAATAAAATTTGTACTTAATAATATAAAAATATAATTTTAATCAAAAAAATATTTAATAATTATAATGTACTAAAAGATAAATTTATTAATTATTTAATTAACAATAAAAATATAATGATTAATACTATTGGGGTATAGATACATATCCATTTATTACATCAGTGAATACCCTAAGGGTAAGATGTGTGATGGTGGGATTTTCTTAGGGTGGTTTGATGAACAAGGTTTGTTTTGTGATCTCGATAAGCATAAAATTATCATAAAATCGTTTTTATCATACTTTAGTTATTAAATATGATATTGGGATTGGTCAAGGGAAAACCCCATTGATGATATCGCCATCAAAAGTTTTGATAAATGAGCTTCATAGGCTATCATCCAACTGGTTAAGGCCATCAATTCCTTTGTACGTGTCAATTAGAATTATCATAACACTTAATATATAATAATCATATGTTCACTATATAGAAGCTATACTATCAATTTTCAAGATTATTATTGGACTTTTCAATATGAGAGGATATTACTTGTAACCCTCTAAAATGACCAATGTAGTGAATATTTATTAAAAAATATCATTTATTAATAATGCATTTCCTCATTTAAAAAGGTAATTTAATTCATAGATGTTTTCACACTAGCCTTTCTTTAATTTACTACTACATATCTCTTTTTATTCAATTGTTTTTGAAATACCCACTATGTCAAAATGTCATTTGTTTCTATAGTATTGGGTACTAACTCCCAAGTGTAATTATTATCTATATATTCTATTTCATAATTTATAGGATCAACCCATTCTTGATTATTCTTTACTTATTCAACATCTCTAGGTTTAACTTGATATTACAATGAGGTATGAGTTGTATTCCTCATACATGTCCTTATTTTCACTTGTTGTAAATAATCACAAATAATGTTTTGAACTGGATATTTCCTTCTTATACATGGGTGAGATGAGTGATATTGCTCCTCATCACTTGAAATGAATGAATATTCTTCACCAACCTATACATGACCAACACTTTAATCTCTATATGAAATTTCATCTTGATGTTTGAAAAAAAGAGAAACAAAATCACTTCTGGAACATGCTTTATCATGTGTGTATTATTTATTTGATTTTTATAGAGTATTCGCATTAGCAAAAAAATTATATTTCCACATTATTTATTGAAATAATGATGTCCTCTTACATTAAGAGGATATCCAAGAATGATCCTGCCAATAACTCAATTTTCAAACTTTCCAAAATATCAAATTTATCTTTGGTGACATAAGAAATTCCAAACACATAAATTTACTTTAAAAATAGATATTTTTTATAATAACTCTCATATGTTGGAATATCTAAATTCAGTAGGTGTAAAAATCAATTCTAGATATGAACCAATGTAAAAATAGAACGTCTCTAAAATAAATGTGGTTTAACAAGCTCAACAAACATTTTAGGAACCATCTAAACTAAATATATTCTCTTATATTCATCAACACCATTATATTAAGGTTTTTATGGTGTAATGAGTCCATTTTTGATGCAATGATTCTATAGATAAGGTTCAAACCCCCATTTTTAAACTCATTTTCTCTTTTTATTTGAATATTATTAAGTGAAAACCCGCATTAATTTTATGAAAATATTATAAGAAATTTAAATAGAATTATGGCCCCAGACTTATGCTTGATAAACATGAAACAAATAAAATAATTGAATTCATTAATAAAATTATTAAATTACTTATCTTTTCTGGTTGATTATATCCTCATATACCTACACACATATGAATGAATGATCTCTAAAGTTTGAGCAGATTGAATCTATAAATTTTTGTGTGAAGAGTTAACAATCTCCCTATTTTGTCATGTTGATCACATGAAATATCATTATCCTTTCATAAAAGGAACACAATAAATACTACTTCCCTGAGTAATCATATTCATATTCTTTTTTCCAAGATAGAGAGAAATTTTATGATATAATTAATTTTATTCATTCATATATAGATAGGATGAGTTTCCAACATTAACCACTAGAAATAAATTTCCTCTTATTCATTGCCCTCTTATAACCACATTTTTTTTTATTTTTCCTAATAAAGAACACATATTTCCTAAATAATATTTCATTTGCATTATCAAAATGCTTTTAAACACTTAATTTTTTTTTAATACATTGCCATATAATTTATTTTGGAATTTGAGCATCTCTTTTCCAAGGAGATTTAAAAAAAACGCATTCTATCTTGAGTGACCCATCATTTCCAATAGTCCATCAGCCTTATTTTCACTTTTAAAAACCATTAATGAGTTTTATATCCACTATTAAGTGGGATGAGAATATTTTATCCAATATTTATGGACTTTACACTTTGGATTCTTTCAATGTCACTTCCATAATTAAGGACTTATCTTTTCCTTTTTTCTTGTTATTATATGGATTTTGGGTACAAAATATATTATTTTTAGGGCTTTTAAAATTATAAGTAAATCACTATCATGATCACTAGGGTGATCACACCTTCCAAAGACTTCATGATGTAAAGAAAACTTCTTCTATGATTTTAGGATATAGTTCTTAACAAGATTCTAAACATCCATCAATTGAGAGTACTAACTCACCCTAAACCCTTTCCTCTCACACCTTCTAGTCGGATTATGATGTTTGTTATTGAAATAGAAAATAAATTCTATATTCCCAAATCACCCATAATTATAAAAATAACCATATAAATCATATTTATCTTTTATATTGACATGTTTTTAAGATTGTTTTCACTGTACTACATGATTCTTAGATTCAATAATTTTAACTCTTTTTTAACATAATTTTGGTTAAATACAAACAATTTTCTCTTCAAGTAAATATTATTTTTATCCTTTTCAAACTCCCTTGTTTTTGAATATTTTTCACTTCAGTTGGTGTTCCTAGAATTTCAAGATTTTAAAACATCACTTTATAAAAAAATATTTTTATTTATAAATTTAATCTTATTCCTTGATTTTTAACCAACATTTTAATCATTCGTCTCATGATTATAAAATGTTTTTTGTTCTCATTTATCTTTACACTTATTTAAACATTCTACAATATTTAAAATATAATTTTTAATATTGGATCTTCACTTCTTCACATCCTCTTATGTTCTAATCAAGTTTGGATGTAAATTACAAAACTAATTTTATTTATCATTAAATATTCATTCTGTATTTATTGTAGGAGTATTCTCAAAATAAATAAACTTCTTTAACTCTTCACTTCTCCAATAAACTATGTATTTACTTTTTCAAATATAGTTTTATTATTTTTAAATGATTTATCATCTATCTCAATTTTATGATCTCCATATCCAATTTGGAAATATTTTAGAGAAAATATTCAATATCTATCTTCAACATGAATTTTATCTCAATTTATTATTAATATTCATTTTTATAAAAAATTTCATCATGTGAAATACTTTCATCAACATCACCACTAGATAGATACTCATCTTCATCTTCATTATTGTTGTTTATACCTTATTTAGAAAATAAGTTTCTATAATTAAATTTAGATAAATTATCACCCTTATAACTTTTATATTCTTTTTTAATATTAAAATTATTCTTAGAGAATATTCTAGGGATAACAAATTCATCTTTACTATCTTTACTGGTTTTTTGATTTTGGAAATTTTACAGCATAATACCCAATAGATCCACTCCAAGAAAATTTTATGTCAAAATTTATATAGTAATTTCATTTTTTTCATCTCATGTATCTTAATAAAAGAAATACAAAATCATAAAGATTATCCTTCAAATATTCATATGAATTTGTAAAAAAATATTCTCCTTCAAAATTAACCTTATTTTTTCATCTTTTTTAAATTTATGGCTTTAAAGGATATTTTTTTATCCTTCACCTTCTACATGATAGTATTCTCTTTCCTAATTTATTAATTTATAAAAATTATATAAAAAACATCAAGGGGAATATCACATAGATCCATTTCCTAAAATGTAGATACTTTAGAATCAAAATTATCATGTAAGATAAAAAAATTCCATGATATCAAAAGCTTCCAAATTCTCTTTATAAACTCTGATTGTGCTGGAAACTTCATTCACCCTTGTGAAGAAACTATCAATTGTTTTACCATCATTCACCATGAGGTATTTATACTTAAGTCTCCAAAAAAAATAATTCTGGTTGATTCAATTTGATTTTCCCATTATACATATTCTGATGTTTATCTTAGATATATTTTGGGAGTTTGTTTCCTTTAATTTTCAAAAACTCACTTTCTGAAAGTGGTTGTAGAATACCATTCATTGAACCCCCAAAATTTTACAAATTATTATTATTTTTTGCTACCATAGAAACACCTTCATCCAAGATAAAAAGCTTATATGCTGTAAATTTTGAAATCACATAAATTATAGATAACAAGTTGACATTAACATGTATTTACATATGTGATACCATCAAATTTAGGTATCCCCTTACCATTTACTGAATTAAAATTTCCCATTGTATATAATAAAAATTAGTGACTTTATCTTAAAATAGAGATATAGAGATAGCAAGGCTTAAAATATATAAAAATTAAAATACAGAATGCCAAACAAAGGTAATCTCTTGAACCACTTCAGGTTAAATGAAAGATCACTAGGGGTGAATTAGTGATCAACGATGTTTTATATTTTTATCTAAAAATATACTTTATTTAATATTACTTTATATTAGTGATGGTTTTTGTAAACCCACACACACACCAACAAAAGGGAACACAAAAAATTTACATGTTTTAGCTCCCAATTTGATAAAACTACTTATTGGGATGATATGGATTATACAAGGATCAGACTACCCCCTAAAATAATATTGTGAGTATAATAATCAAGTGATAATGCTGGACATCAAATTTTCATGTATCCCAACTATTCTTATATGTATATCATAAAGTAGTGAATTCAAAAATTTATAGTAATAAAAATTAAAAAAAAACTAATGTGTCTTCAACCAAATATAATTTCTCTAATTTATTGAGTGTGATTAATTATTATAATTCCAATATACTTTCAATGCATGAAACAAGTATAAATTCTACTCCAGTCTTTCTTAGGAATAAGATACTTATTCAATTTTTATACATATAACATGCACAAAACCACTTCAAGTTTCTTCTTGTTCTCCCCTTATTATAATTTTGATAATAACATAATATTCATTGTATTTCATATATTTAGATATAATTCTAATTCACTATATCAACCACTTCTTCTCATTTTTTATGTTGTATTCTCTTATTTTTATTTTTATATGATCATCTACTTCTACTAATTAAAATTTTAATTTGAATTTCAAATTTAAATAACCATCCAATCACATTCCTTGGATCAAATACCATCATAATCCTAACCAATAATTCAAATTGGTCATTATTATAGGGTGAAATAACCATCAAATTTAGAATATGAATTGAAATCAGCGTGACTTCTCAAACTACCCATATTTAACTATTAAATAAATTCCAAGGCACGATGGATGGATCCATAGCCTGGTTAGTTTTTTTAGGGGATTTCACACAACTTCTACTCAAGGTTATAGTGCGGAATAAGGGTTCAAACCTGGAGGCCCCATATTCACCAAAAACATTGTAAGTACATATTTGTATACATTTCATCATGGACCATCACTATAATATCGAGGTCTCAGATTTTATAGTTATACTAAAATCATTTTCTAATATTATTTTTGGGTTTATATAAGTTACATGGTGTATTAACCTCTTTTATATTCTTCTTGTTGTGCAACTAGTTTCACTATGGTGTGAATACCTCTGATTGAGCATCCCCTATATTGTGGTCACTCACTCTATAATGTGAGGTCCTATATAAAAATATTCATCCCACTACTAAATTTACCATCTCCACAGTGTATAAAATATTATACATTATGATCCATTATTATATCATTTTTCTATGATGTGGACATCAATTACAGTTCATGCCTCATTCCATAAACAACTTATATAGTTTTAACCCTATTTTGCAGTGTGTATCTCCTTTTATTTCTCCCATCAATATTCTAGCATCATGAACTATTCTCATGAGATATAATCACATTAAATAATCTTACTCATCATTTTAATTAATCTTCAAACACCTTCACCTCACAATAGATATGATTTTTAATATGATTTATGTGTTGGAAATAATCTAACACAAAGAATAATATCCAATCCAACTTATTCTCCAAAAAATTATTCACAAAAACATCTCAACACCCCTTGGTCTCCAAAATATCTTCCTTTGTATTTTATTTTCAACCATAAAACTTAAATCACTAAAAAATAAAAATATTTATCAATGGATCACCATTAAATAATTCTAAGCATAAATTAGAGAAATAAATGTAGGAAAAATCAACATTAAATATAAAATACAATTCTATTCATAAAATAACAATAATATATAACCTTTACACCCAAATATATAAACTTTTTATGATTATGAGACACCAAATGAATGAAAATACACCACATCATAATCAATGATTTATCATTAACATTGACATAACACTAAGTATTCCCTTACAAACTTATGTATAGACATAAATGAACTATTATAATAGCTTACACATACGCACAATGATATAATCAAAACATTTCCCTTTTAAGAAATCCATTAATGAAAAAATGAGAAATTTCAATGGATACTCCCACTACAAATATTATCTCTCATACAAAATCATCAGGGAGATAAATATAAGTAACTGTTTATGTTGTCATTTTTCTTCTCCTTTAACAAAAATATCCAAAGATAATAAGGGATATGTGAAAAATCAATATACCTTAACTCTGTAATGGATGAGTATGACCAAATAAAATCATCCTAGGATTTTTGAATACTTATTTATACAATGAGTTGGTGAACACCTCAATAATAAAGTCTATTATTAGATTAAACTACAAAATCAATTATTTTCATTCCAAAAAACTACTTGATAAAGCTATATTTAATATCAATGTTCTTTCTCCAATAATGTTGAATAGTCTTCTTTGAAAAATTTATAACACTATAATCAGCACATCAAAGAAGATGTTTTAAACCCAATTCATATTTTAATTCATCTAATTTTATCTTCATTTAAAGTAACTATGTTATGGACATATATATTTTACCTCATCAATGCTTAAATTCACCACACTATGCTTCTTAGTGTGCATAATTCAGAATCTCCATGGTGTAGATAATATATTGTAGAGTGATCCAACTTGATTTTAGCTATTTACTGTGTGGGCATAAGTTACGGAACAAGTCTTATTCCTTAAAAAACTTATATGGGGAAACCCATGTTTTGTAGAATGAAACACCATATATTGACCATCTAGCATCATGAACTCTTCCCATGATATATAATCACATTTAATAGGTTTAAGTATCATTGAAATAAGTCTCTAACACCTTCACCTCATAAAAAATGTGAGATTGAATTTGATTTCTTCATTGAAAACAAAATCCAAAACAAATAATCATATCAACTCTAGCATATTCTCTAAGGAATTAATCAAAAAAGCATTTCAACACCTGTTAGTATCTATAGAAGGTTTACACAAGATTATTATCCCATGATAATTTACTTTATTTCACTATAACTACATTTATTCCATTTCATTGAATATTTCATTTTAGTTATTCCTTACATAAACCAAAAATCCAAATTTAATTGACTTTATAAAAAACATATAATACATGATTAGGAATAGAGTGTGTTAGAATTGAAATAGCTACTCAAGTGAGATGATTATGTTAAACCATTATGCTACTATAAGAAAAAAAATCACATCTTTCACTCGACATTTTAATTATTTTAATCACCCTTTTATCATTTACTAGGTAATTATGAAATGACTATATTATAGGTGTATTTTGGGGTTTCATGAGAAAATAGAATACAATATGATCTTTAATTTCATATTTTATATTTGTTAATTTTTAGGATAAATCCTGTACTCACTACAAGAAAATTCTCAGCTCGCGGTGATTTTTTTGGGTATGGCGGTGGTTTAAACCGCCGTTATATGCTTCTACGATGGTTCCTATAAACCACTGATACATTGTGTGTCAGGACACTATTGCCGACGATTTATAGGAACTGTCGTAGTTTTCGCATTTTGCGGCAGTGATGATGTTTTTAGCGGCGTTTTTTTCGGGTAGGGGATTATTTTTTTTAGTGGCGGTTTTAACTGCCGCTAAAAAACTGTAAGTCCCTGGCCAAGAAACCCACTACTAAAAACATCATAACTGTCGTGAACTTCATGCATAAGATGGGCCACTATAGCGGCGGTTAAAACCAACACTAAATTTAATACCGTAGTAGTGGTTATAATCACCGCTAATAGAAAAATGCTAACATTTATCGGTGATTATAACCACCGCTAATAGAAAAAATGATGAAATTTAGCAGTAGTTATAATCGCTGCTAAAAACATATTTACAAAAAAACTGCAGCTTTTGCATCTTCTGTACCAGTTCCCTGAAAAAAAATAATTCCAAGAATACCAAAAATATGCATACCAAACTCATCTGGTATAATAAATTATTCAAAACTCACTGAGATCCAAACATATCTTGTGTGTACCACCCTCACAAAGCATGCATTTTTTTTGGAATGAAAAATCAACACACACTCTCTTCTTCCCACTATAGAGTAATCCTATGGGAACTGTCTCACTAGCTCATTCCCATAATCCTACTTAATATTTCCCAAACCTAATGGGTACACACTCCCATACTTCATGATCATAAAACTATAATCATGATCCAATGAATCATGTATGGTCATATCTGGTTCATGTTACCAACCCACTTACCATGAACCACTACATGTCAGTAAATTGAATATCCCAAAGCATCTTAGTCATATAAAGGCTAACCACATGATCACCCACCACATATGAGTCATTCTCAAAATGGAGATCATATACCTATTCTATTCTCAACATTATCTTGACAACCTAAGATCTCAATCTATAAAAATTGTTATCCAACTGACCCTACCCTCTCCCCTGAACTAAATACCAAAACCACTCAGAGTGTTTCTCATCCCATGAACAATGAATTACCATGACATTCCTCAACCCTTTCATGGTTACCCACATAACCACAATTTTTTGTTATGTATAATAACATAATTAATATATATGAGAAAACACTATATAATATTCATACCATGACATTACTCAACCCTTTAATTTCTAATTTTTTCCCCTATTCTTCACTATGGTAAAGTTGTTGGAAAGAGAATGGTTAATTCTATTAATGCTTTGGTAGGGGACTGATGTAGGCTATTGTGTCCTAAATATGCATACCACACTCAAGAAATCAATACATAAAAGGAATAATCAGAAATAAATAAAATACATAAAAGGAAATATGAAAAATCATGAAAACGTTAGGTCATGAAAATGTTTGGTGGAAACTATGTGCCACACATGATACATATAAAAACCGACGATGAACTCATATCGTCTCCCTCTCCACCTCCATCTCCACTTCCGTCTACCACCTATAAGAACATTATATTGAAAATTAAATAGTGTTTTATATTTATATTTAAACATAAAACCAATAAAAAATTGAAAACTAAAGGATTTTGAATTTTTGTGATTTACCTGCTCACCACCAGTCGATAAATTACTACCAGGGGCATATCTGCTCATCTGCTGATATATTTCAGTTAAATCTTTCTGCAAAGCCGATATCTGATCCCCATACTCCTGAAATGTGTTTTGTAGAGAAACAATATCTTTCTTAGAATCTCCGAGTATGGGCTAACTACAACCTGGATTAGATGCAACTTCCATCCTCGGTGGACTACTAAAAACCTCAGATGGTACGGGTCCCAAACCCATCCCATGTACTCTACCAGGATGCTCCTTCCCAAGGACTTTAGAAACCAGGTAATCCTAGGAGACTAACTAGGACTGCTCAGGATTGGAATCCCATAGTTCATTAATTTTTACCTATAGATAAAATATCAATATATATTAATATAGTAAAAACTGATAATAAGTTATTTTTATGAAAAAATGAGTTCATACCCCAACTTCTTTGGTAGTTTCATTAAAAAAACTTCCATCAGAGTTTTTCTGAACATCCAAACACACTTAAGTTTGGGATTCTTCATGCCCTAAACTCTGTGACTGCATTAAACAAAGATAAATCAACAATTTAATATATTAAATAGATAATATTGTCTTTTAAATATTTAAACTAATGAAAAGATTACCAGCGTTGATCGGCTTCTAGAAAAGATTTTTGACCCCGCAGTGTGAGGGATGACTTGCTTTGCCTGGTATGATGCATTATTTCTTGAGAGATCCTGAAATAAATAAAATGAAATTTAATAGTAATGTATTCAATTTCATCTCCTCTTCATATACATGTATAAATGTAAAATGAGGTTAAAATAATAATATATATTTAAATACCATCTTCTTCTCATCACTATGTCTGTCAACAAAAAACTTTCCACTGTTCTTTGGGTACCCCATTAGGTAGCTTCTCATACATTTGTTGGATGGTCAATGATGTATCGTTGACATTTCCCCACATACTCCATTTGAAGTCTTTCCATTTCTTACTAAGATTTTTCAATTTCCACTTTCGTGCTATCACATCAGCAACTGTAAAGTGGGAAAACATTTGTATACAAAAATTCATTTTGAACATATTAATAACATGAAATTCAATTAAACCATAATTTATTAAAATTAAATTTATTTGGGAATAAAAAATTCATTTTTCCAACTTGGAGGCATATATCTCCAATCATTATAAAAAAATATGAAGGGAAATGGGCTCCGCTGCCATCTGGCCTAGAATTTGGCCAAGTAATACTGCGACATCATCCGTAGGGACCCCATATGAATTGAATGAGACAAATATCTTCTCTCCATTCATATTCCACAAATATGAACTTTTTATATTTTTCTCCACAGTTTCATTTTTTTCATCTTTAATGAAAAAATATTTAGTATAAAAAAGTGCAATAAATTTATTTATATTAAAATTTGTACCTATAATGGTGACCCTCCATTATGTCTGTGATGAACTATAAGTGGCGCGCCGCCGCCCGAATGATGAGGCTTCTAAAGAGGGAGTTGGCAACTCAACTTCTAAAGGGACACTCATAGAGGGTGTAAGAGATGGTGCAAGGGGATATGGTGTAGGGGGGCAGAAAGCTGGTGGCTTAGATGCCGTAGGGAGGGAGACAGATTGATCGTCATCTGTCGTAGTAGTGGATGAAATAGTGTATCACTTCCTCCTTGGAATTCCTGTCATTTAATCAAATAAAATTAAGTTCAGAACATATATTTCAAAATAATTATGTAGAAAAAAATTTAAAGATGATAATATATGCCCAGTACTAACAAAAAAAATATACATAACAATGATAATGAATGACTGTATAAATGAAATAAGTGGTTGCTGAATGTATAAATAAATGTACATACAATCATTTTACCCTTTAATCATGTCTATTTACTGCTCCATTACTTCATCTACTTCATTCATCCTTCCTAGACTAATATTTTTAATATCATGATTGACAAATAATTCTGCTTCTTGTTGTTGATGAGATTCAATTTCAGAGGTCAAATCTTCTACTTTATCACCCATATCAGAACAAATCTCTTTGTATTACGTGAGAAACTACACTCCACACTTCATCCACAATATCATTCAAATAATATACCATTTTTTCTTGTGATGATAAGATATATGGATCATGCAGTTCATGATCACCAACATCCATCAAGAAAGAGAAGTTCACAGAAGTAAATTGCAAGGAATCTTTTTTAACACCTCTGATAATATCGACCCAATTTAATTTGAATAAAACAACTGAAAAATGCCCCTAGTAGTTTAATTCAATAATATCAGTCATCTTTCTATAGTATTCCACTTCAAAAAATGTAAATATACCACTATTCCTTGTTTTCAAACCCTCTTTATCGATTGACTATACGAAATCTAAATCCATTCACATTGTAAGCATCGAACTTTATAACTTGATTTAGAGGACCTCGAGCAAGAAACTTCAAATCTTCTGATACCTCTACTCGATTATGAGTATTCATGATCTAAAAAAAGAAATATAATTTATTATATTTACAAAATATATGTGTCAAACTAATATTCATATTTATTGCAATATTTATGAACTTACACGTCGTGAAAACCATTTTACAAGCTCTTTATTAACATATTTCATTATATCTTTCTCATTTCATGTTCTTCCTGTCATTCGTCTCTTTGTTTGTATCCTAAACTCTTCAATAAATGGATCTGCAATTTCACTATTCAGTAGCACATATCTATGTGCTTGTAATAATTACAATTCTGTCTGTGTCACATTTGAGGTCCTCCCAATTGATCAGCCAATAGCAGGAAATATTTTTGATTTCTGATGTATTTGATATTGAGTCGATGTGTTGTCAACACGTCCAACTCGATTAAATCTTGTCTCAATATCATCCAAGTATCTATAACAAAAGGTAAGACACTCCTCAGCCAAATAGCCTTTAACAAAAGAGCCTTCTATTTGAGATTTATTTTTCATGTATTATTTCAAATGCCCAAGATATCTATGAAATAAAATAAACATAATTATGAATTTAATTAAGTTCCAAAAATTGTTTACTTAACTGAAAAAATATAAATAAAGTACCTCTCAATTTGATACATCCATCGATAATGAATGAGGCCTCCTAATTTAGCTTCCTCAACCAAATGCACAATTAAATGCATCATTATAGTAAAAAATGACTGAGGAAAGACCATATCCATTGCCCAAAGGGTCAATACAAACCTCTCCTAGAGGTTTTCAAGATGCAATGGATGTAGAGATTTCTCACATAGTTTTCTGAAAAATGTGTAGAATTGGAGTACAAGAGTAGTATTTTTTTAGGTAATAATGAATGCAATGCCAATGGTCGTAACTGTTGTAACAAAATATGTGAATCATGACTTTTCAATCCATGTAACTTACGATTATTCAAGTCAACAAAACTTGATATGTTACTTGAATACCCATCAGATACCTTAAAATTCTTTAAAATTCGAAGAAATGTATCTTTATCCCTATTTTTCATTGAAAAAATTGTCAGAGGATACTTTTCATTCTCATCTATCCATAAATCACATTTTTTGTTCATTGATTATAAGTCTTTGCAAGAATTTAGATGATCCTTCGAATTTCCATGCTCATTAAGCAATGTGAAAATAAAATTGTCACAGACATTCTTCTCAATATGCATTACATAAAGATTATGCTACAACAAATTAAATTTCCAATATGGAAGTTTGAAGAATATACTTTTTTTCTTCCATTTTTGCGTTCAGATTAAGCTTGATGATGAAATTCGAACCCATTTCCCGATATAATTCAAATGAAGAACCTTCCCAAATTTTGTTTCAGCATTTCCAAGTTGTGTCAATATTTCAGAACCAGTTAACAACTTTGGAGGTAGTCTACGATCAATGAAACCATTAAATTTTTATCTGTTCAGTCGAAATATATGAGATGCATTGAGAAATATTTAATGGAACAAGAAGCACCATTTTATACTATGAGGTATCCATTTGGGATCAAAATCAATGTTACAAACAGGACAAGCCAAACCCATGTAATTGTTCAAACCAGATAAATTCTCAAGCCCAGGGAAGTCACTAATTGTCCACATTATAGCAGTATGCATTTTGAACATTATCTTAGAAGAAACATCAAATGTCTCAACACCTTTGCTCCAAAACTCCTATAATCCTTCAATTAAAGGCTACATGTATACATAAATATCATTTCTAGGCATTTCTTTTCCAGGAATAATCATAGAAATGATAAAAGATGTTTGTTGCATACACATCTACTAAGGCAGATTGTAAGAGATCAAAATAACTGGCCAAAAGCTATAACTGGTACTCAAAGTCCCAAATGGGTTGAATCCATCTATATATAATCCCAATTGAACATTCCTAGGATCATCTGAGAAATATGGATGTAATGAATCAAATTTCTCCCATGATTGTGAATCTCATGTATGTCTCATTAACCCATCATTGTTATTATCTATATAATTCCACTTCATGTGTTCGGTGGTTTTCAATGACATGAATAATCTTTGCAATCGAGGATTTAAAGGAAAGTAATGAAAAACATTTGTACGTGTGTTACTTTTCTTCTTCTTCATGAAAATATGTTGATTCAGACTTCCAACATCACCCATTAACTGCCATCTAGAAGAAGAACATTTTTAACAATCCTATCTACTTGAATCCTCTCTCCAATAAAGCATACAATCATTGGGACACACATGTATTTTTTTATAATTTAGATCAAAACTGTTAACAACTTTTTTCATATCATAAAAAGACTCAGGGATGTTTGCTTCAGGAAATGCATCACACAACAATTCCAATATCATGGGAATTTCCTTATTTGTAATTCCACATAGATATTTGATATGGTACAACTTCAGTATAAAAGAAAGTTTTGAATATTTCAAACATCCACTATACAAATCTTTATTTCCATCATCAACTAAATCATGGAATGTATTTTCCTTAGTGAAGTTTTATCTTATATTAGTATCCACATAATTAAGAGGATGATCCACTGATATGTTACAATCTTGATATGGTTTTCTTATAGTCTAAAAAACATCACTTGTCTCATTGCTATTTCTAGTATCCTCATCTGGTTGTTCTAATATGTTTTGATATTGATAGTGGTCTCTTGCAATGATGAATGCATCATTTATAAGGTTTTGTATTTAATTTTCCATTGTCGACGAAGTTGGGAGGTCATTCTGTGGATTGAAATCAGTGCTCAACCTTACTGTAATGTTCGATTCTCCATGCCAAATCCAACACAAATATTGTCCAGGGAATTGCTTCAATAGTAAATGTTCATAAACTTTATCTCTCTCAACAATATTTTAAATTTACATCTAGGACATGGACATCTTATTCTCCCTTCAACAGATTGATTAGAAATTGCCAAATCTAAAAACTCATTCAAACCCTTAATATACTGAGGTGTGTTCCTTGGTAATGTGATCCAACTTTTATCCATGTATATCACAATGTGCCTACACAATATTAAAAAAAATTAAAACGCACAACTATTACTAAATAGGGAATGAGATTTATATATACTAGTTGAAAAAATATATAAATATGTTAAATAAGGTTTTCCTATATCAATACATATGGTAAATCACCCATTAGTGGTGTCATCTAAAGTAGTACCACCACAAAGGATTAGAATAAAATTGGGAAATTAGGGTGAGTGAACAAAGTCCAACCACATTAATCAACTTAAGATAGTTGGAGGTTCCCCCTCCCATTAAATTAAATAATTCTAACCATTGTTTAAAGTGGCCCAATATTTAGGGGGAGATATGATCCATGGGGTGGATGTGCTAATAAAGTACATGTTATTAATCTAAAGAAAGATCTGATTAAATCCAAAAAATGCATGAAATAAGTGATGTAATAATTATTTCAAGTCTCATTTGATATAAAATATGATCAAAACGTGTCATGGCTGATCATGACTCTACAAGTGGTGTTAAGAAACCACTTTTTTTCTTAAAAACTTGATCTAGAAGTTTCATGCTGAAGTAAAGTCACTTGTGGAATCTATTATTACATAAAAAAGGGAAATTCTAGAATAAAAAGAGGTTTCCAAGCCTTAACTAAGAGAATCAATGATGTCATATTCAATCTGGTTTATAACAAGGGATATCAAGCACTGAATTTAGTATAATTAGACCACTAATAAGGAAGAGGTACCATCCATACCATCTCATAATAATGTTTGTAAATATCTTTTTATGAAGGGAGTGGGTAGGAAAAATATTATGTACAAGTATGGATTTTGAAATGTTTAATGGAATATTCCACCTTAGATAAGGTGGATAAGGAAATTAAGGAACTTGGTTTCCCTTAAATATTTAAACAATTTATAAACAAAACCTAATGTCCTTATTCAAATGAAATAAGATGATCATGGGTTGTGGATCAATGTTGGTGTTGTGAAAAATTCATTTATTATGAATTAGATTATTGGTATAGACTTTTAAATGAAAAATTAGAAAGGAATCCAATTCTAAGGGATAGAAATCCAGATATGAAGAAGAAACATCCATAGGTTAAGAGAAACATGTATACATAAAAACTAATTGGAAAATTTGAAAATGTTTGTGATAAATGAAAAATTAGTATTCATAGGATTGGTCCATGTTCATATCAACCTATATATTAATCAAATAAGAAAATAAGGACACATAAGTTAGTAAATAAATAAAAATCATCCTTAGGAAAAAGTGAAATAATATTGTAAGAAAAAAACCTCCTAAAAATATTTCACATAGGGAAGGTAAGAGGCCTTGGAATCTATATTTGAGAAGTTTATTAAAGGTTCATCATCTAAAAGAACTAATAAAAAAGAGGGAAGTTAGCAGTATCCATGTTGAAAGTTCAAACATTCTACTAATGAAAAAAATGACATGTTAGTTATATAGATGGAAGTTATAAAGAAAATCTGGAAAATAATATAAGCACAAGAAAAATATGGTCAAAAAGTAAAAGAATCGATTCCAAATAAAGATAACTTAGTTCAATGTGTGTGTTGAAACATGGATTGACACACTCATAGAGATTGTTATAAAATAATTCCATATTACCAACCATGCATAGAAATAAAACCTCCTATAATACTATTTTTTAATGAACCAACATGGGTCCCAAACAGTATTCCTGATCACCATGGGAAAGAGACAAGAACCTGGGTATCAACACACATAACCATGGGAGTGATTTCACACTAAAATAACAAGACAATATCTCTCATATATAAAAAGATAAATATAATCAGTCAGATTACATCATGGATGATAAATTACATGACCATGAGATATAAATAAACCAATCCAGAAAGATAAACATGAAAAGAAACTAAAACAAAGTCTCCATGTGATTATCTGTTACTACTATCCAAACCCACCATTAAAGTGACAAAAACACAGATATGCATTCAAGCCACATGAAATTATTCTATTTATCTACATACTAAAAGACCATACTTCCATACACCTAATAAAATATAAAAGGTTTGTGAAAAATTCATAGTAATATACCACCATGAATCTATACAATGTTTATGACCATGTAAAATTTTGTTTAATCTTAAAAATGAAAAAAACTTGATTAAGTTATTTTGAAAACAATTACAATTAAACATACATTGGTTTGATTTAAAACATTCCATATTCCAATAAATTCATAACATGAAAAAAAGTTAATGAAATTTAAATAAATTGAAATATAAAAAGCATCCATAAGATAAACATGTGATCATTAAAACATGAAACACTACCATCATGAATGAAACCAAACACAAAGCATGAATAAGATATAGCCTATATAAATACATTACTAAAACCCATAAGAAACACTAGACATGAAAATGTGTATCCCAATGAATCTGATTCCTTCCATATTCTAAAATTATCAAAACCATACCACTTAGTTGTGATACACTCTCAAAGGGTTTCATATGTCTATAACCCTATATACTGAAGGCTCCAAAAAATATGAAAAACAATACCTACGACTATGAAAACCACCAATGATAGGGGAGGGGAGCTGAACTAGGGTAGAAACTTGATGGGGTCGGGGGAGAAGGTGGCGTCACAGGTGTCGGGGGGAGAAGGGGTGTCAGCAGCAATGGGCGGCGAGGTCACCAACAACAGGAGGGGAGCGGAGCTAGGGTTGGGGCTCATCGGGGGAGAAGCGTCATTGGTGTCGGGGGGGGGGGGGGGGAGAAGAGGGTCAGCTCGGGTGGGGGGGGGGGAGTGTCACCACTATAAAAAAATAAATGGGTTTCACATCGGTTTTTCATAAACCGCCGCTAAAATACCATCGCTAAAGGTGATTTATGTTGTAGTGACTTAATATTTTATGTTTTGATGACTATTTTAGGTGGTTGGAGTCAATTGTGATGAAATTTTGGGGATTATTTTATTATATAGGATTTTTGGAGTTTCTAAAAATGATTGACTATGAGGTTGTTATACAGTTGATCCATCCAACACAATAAGAGCTTCACAATCAACCGAGGTAGAAAAATCTATAAGTCCTCGATGAACCACATGGTGAGCCTATCATATAGTCACTTTTTTTCCACACAGTCGATGCATTATCCATAAGAATAGATCCTATCTTTCATGCCTATAAATGTAATGATGATGTGAATCTAACATGCATTGAGCCGGGCGACCACATAATGAACCTATTATACGATCAATACATTAACCAAATTAGCATACATTGAATACAAAAATAAGTTCTTTTCTGATCATTATTTATATAAATCCACCACACAATAAATATTACATGTGATTGATCCATTAATTATAATGAAAAATAAATTACATACATTGATATTGCATCAAAATTGAATAATATTAATTAAAAAATATAACAAATCCATGACACGACCGTATAGGTATAATTTCTTTAGAAACTGGGAAATATAAACAAATGGTTCATAAGACATCTTCATTGTCTCCCACTTATTTCATCATAACTAGACCCCTTTTAAGATATATTACTTAATACCATTTTTCATAACACGGGGAAAAGAAACATATGAAATAATGAGATCAGATGCTCAATATGGGTAAAAAATAGAGATATCAATCATATCATAATCATAAGACATAATAACATAATATTTTAAAATCGTATCCTTTATATGAAAGATTGTGATATCATGCCACATAAAATAAATTATAAAATTTCATAAGAGTTAATGAACATAATACCAAAAATCATAATATAAGACATGAAATTTTGTAACATACACATAATCATAGAAAATAATTTCATATTAATCAAGGCTCGGTTCCAGTACCATCATAGTGGACAAATTCCATTACTGAACTGAGTTCACTCCTCTTTCAATCCTTGTACTACTGAATTGAGATCATTTCCCACACCACCCAAGTCTATCTCATGAGATATAAATATGTAACAAATGCATTGGAGGGAGATATAGGTCCCACCCATCTCATAATTAAATCATTATTACATGTTCCACAATAACATAAATCATTCATCATAACCCAAGAAATAAAATGGGTTTCCTTAAACACTATAACATAATCCATGTAAAACAAATGGATTTCATAAATAAAATTCCATCATAAAAAAATAAAACCATAGGAATAATAAGGATATTATACTTGAAACATAACCTTATTAAATAATTCAATCTTACATGGAAAATAATTTTGATATAAGACTTGAAATTAATTCTTGAGGAAAATATCCTTTCTTCTTAAAATATATTGGAAAATTTTAAAATAAAAGAATTTATTTTAAAATAAAAAATAAATATTTTAAAGGAATATTTATAGAAATAAGCCTTTGTGAAAATGTAAAAATCCATTCATTCCATATAAGTTAAAAAACATTCTCCTCATACTTTTTTTGGAAAAATAAAAAAATAACTCGTATAAAAAATGACAAAATATTCCATTCATACTATTTAATAAAAATTTACCAATGGGTAAAATTTTCTATAAATAATTTTAAAATAATATAAATAATATTTTGAAATACATAATTAGTAAACATGGACATGGATGATAAATATACCCCAGTAAATACTTGCATATAAACAATCTCAGATAATAATGAGATTGCGAAATTATCCGTTACCTTAGGTATGACTTCATTTGTATGTATGTGAACCTCCTGTATAATGATATAAATAATTTTATTTACTTATTTATGAGTCATGATCATTTTTATGATATCATATATGATCATATTATCCTCTGTTTTTAGTAACATTATTACTCGTCCATCGACTATTAACATCTTTATTTTAATACGCATGTTTTATCTGATAAGTTGTTGTTACTATTCTTAAAAAAATATATTTATAATTTATAGAATGATATTTTTATAATATATAATATTTATTTATTTCATTAATTCATATAATCATTATTTAATTAAAATTATGTATAATGAATCGCATTACTGGCTGGACATGGTAGGTCGTAAGTACGCATGAGTGAAGATATCATTCCATTAATTATTGAATGGTATTGAAGTGGAATGTGTATAATATTTCAGAAAGAATAACATTTTATAGTAATAATATATCATTATTATTTCAATCATTATACTCATCCAAGTATTTGGTGGTGAAAAATAGATTACACCACGACGTGGAGATGATAAGCCGCATGTACACATGCGTGGTGATTTTGTCTTTTGTTGGATGAATAGAATATGGGTTATGGTTGTTTAATATTCATAATAACATCTCAGTGTATAATTGATACTTTAGTTATTAATTTATAATGAAACAACTCATGAATAGAATGTAGAATAATAAAGATGTTTGAAATAATCGGTAGAGGAGATTACCTCTTCTTCGACGTGTTTCCTCTAAATCTTTAATTAAATAACTAGAGTTGGTCTTTAAAGAATACAATAACCTCTATAATGTAAATATATATGCTTAGAAAAGTAAATTGTTAGGGTATTGTTTATATTTAATGCTCAAAGTGATGTGAAGTGAAGAGGTGAGGGAGGAGGTGCCCTTTTATTATTGAGGTGATGCACACTTTTGGGATCTCCAAACAGACTAATTTATAATAAAATCAAACCCCATCCAAAAACCTCACAAATATCACAATTTATATCAATTTAAACATTAACATTTTAATTAACCATTAGTTATTCTATTTCATTTTGAACTATGGTAAAAAATATTTCAACATTAAAAGGGTAGATTCTTTACTACTTTGATGTAAATTAGACCATAAATAAATAAATTAGAACATATTAGACCATATCAAAATTATTCTATATTTTAAAAAATTTATTATTTTTAAATAATTTAATGAACATTATTTTGATAAACAATCAATGGTTCCAATTTCGATCTAATTCAATTAATTGAGTTTTAAATAATTTAATATAACAAGTTATCTTTGATAAAATTATTTTATTATATTACTAAGAAGTTTATCCAATCTATAAAATTTGTTGGACATATTAATTTTCCCAAATTATATTTATTTTAATATTTTTAATAATATTTATTTGATATTTCCCATAATAAAATAATTACTATAATGGTTTTGTGTAATTATTTACTATGCATATTTGTTGAATAAAAATTTATAATAAAATGCTATGACAAAGATAAATCATATATATTTCATAATAATACTTATAATAGAATATATAATTTTTAGAATCTATCATTAGAAATTTTATTCTGATTAAAGCATGATAGTGATAAGTTTATCATCACTTTAAATAAAATAATATAAGTGTCATTCTCTATAATATAAGACTCCAAATGGTCAATAAATAGACCCTTGGGTGGTTATGGTCATGATATACTCTAAAAATAAGATTTGGTCAAGTGTTTGGGTCTTTTAATGGTTATTATCAATTTTATAATACTTATTTTATTGATTTCTCATCAATTAAATAATTTCTACAACATTAAAGTATAATACTTTATGGTAATTATTTATTTCATAAAATTTACAAATAAATAATAATAATAAAAAAAAAATTTATCTTTAAAATTAATATTTATAATCAAATTTATCTTCTGTAAAATCTTATATTAAAAATTATATAGTTATTAAAATTTGAGTAAGGCTTATTTAACGTTTCATTAAATAAAATAAAATAAATGTCATAATCTCCTCCAAGTGGCTTCCAAAGGAAAAAATTTCAACCCAAGTATGATATATATTGATACCCACTAATCCAATGATATTTATACAAGTTTTAGTATAATTTCATAATTTTATTTTTACCCATAATTACCCGATTTACCCTTTAACTGTATTAATAAAAATTACCAAAGTATTCATAATGACCAAAAATAAATGTAAGATATTTAAATAATATGGACTTACTGATTCCAAATATGGAATCAATTTTTCAAAATTCAAAGCATAGAAGTTGCAATAATTAATATAAAATTAATCCCATTGTCATTAAGAGAGAATAAGTTTTAAAATTTAAAACTTTGCAAAAGATTGAAATGTTTTTATATATGAATTAATTGTAAAATTAATGCTAATGACATAAATTATATTTAATGATAAAAATGTAATATATTTTTAATTTAAACCCATTCAATAATATAATTTAAACATACAAATTATTTTGATGAAAACATTTGTTTTCAATTAAAATTTAGTATATTTTATTATTCATCAAAACATGAAAGTTAATAGAAAATATAAAAAATTCACAGAAAGTAAATTTTTATATCCCTATTTTAAATAAAATGTTTATTTTGTCATATTAAAATTATTAATGTTTAAAAATATTAATTTGAAAGGGGTTCTTCATTAAAAGGTGGAAAATTACCCTTTTGGAAAATATAGGTTTTTATACATCAAATAGGGTTACTTCATACTATATGAAAAAATATCTATTGAATGAATATAAAAGACATCACAATAAATTTATAACAAATATATTTCATTAATTTTATTTACTAATTATAAATCACTTAATAAAAATACAAATATATAATTGATTTATATTTCTCATTCACAATACATTTTATTAAGTTAGTTATATTTATTCCCACTAACCTAACAGCTATGTTATAATGGTCATTTTATAGTAAGGGTATCTCGTTGTTTGTTTAAACTCATAATTGTGTGAAATTCAAGCTATTGAGGAGTTAAAATTATTTAAAAAATATATTTCATAAAAACATTCAGGTGTTACATTATACCCCCCTTAAACTAAATTTATACCCCAAAATTAATCACTTGGATACAAATAGATGAGGACTCCTCTACCCCATCACATTATAAAGTTCCCATGTAGATTCTTCAAATTCTTGGTTCTACCATAAAACTTTAACCAAGTGAGTAATCTTGTTTCGTAGAACTTTTTTGCTATGATCCATAATCTCTATCAATTGTTCTTAAAAAGAAAGATCTTGCTCCAGTAGTACAACTTTTGATTTTATTACATGTGAGGGATTAGGTATATACTTTCTCAGGGGTGATACATGGAATACATCATGAAATTTAGAGATATGGCATCCTGTCTTATTATAACATAACTTTACATGACATTTTAAAAATAGAGGATCCTTTAAAGTTTAGTGTCTTGGAGATAAGGTAAATAATAAATGAAAAATTAATACGTTATTCTATTCAACATTAAAGTATTATTCAAGGATCATCCCAAGTACATTTATTTCATCTCATAACCTTGGGAAATACATAAAAGGAAAGGGGGAGAAGAAGGCCCAGTAAGGGAAAACAAGTGAAACTGTTTACATGTGAACTTGAATGATACCAATAAGAACATGAGAAATATCGTAAAGGCATGATAAAGAGGCATATAATAATAAAACTAAATTTAATAAACGTGAAAACCATGAGAAAACATATAATTTATACTTTCATAAGCATACCACAAAGGTCCAACCCCAAGGAGTTATAAAAATTACGAAGGTTATTCACCAAGGTATCGCAAAACTTGTCATCTATAGTGATTAATTTCTTTACCCAATTAATTGGAGTTCTATTAGAGAACACCCTTAATAAATCTTTATTTTTATGTTATAAAAATAGATCATAATCACAGATCTCATAAATAACCCATAGAGAATAAAATAAATGGGTTTCATATCAAGATCATGGTGTTTTAAAAAGTGATTGAAAACATGATCATTATGTCATTTATAAACTACATAAAGGAAATGTGGGTTTTATGTACGTCAATTCCGAAATAAAATAAAATATTTTTATTTATTTATGAATACCTATGTAAATGAAATACTTTTGGGTATTCACATAAAGAAAATAAAACAATTCCTTGACAAAAAGAGAGAGATTTTGAGAAGAAAATTCTACATCATAACAGCTATAAAACATAGTTTTATAAAACATTAAAAAGAGAGGGTACTCGGGTTTCCCATTCATAAAAGACTCATAATATATTATAGGGGTAGAAAAAAATGGAAATAACAAAATTTTATTTAAATTTTAAAGAAATTCTACATAAAAGATATCTTGAAAGGAAAATATAAGTTGGGAATTCTCTTACCATGAAGAGTAACATCTAAAACATGAAGATCAAGACCTTGTGGTATTAAGGGAGCCTTGAGAGGACTCCTTGGGAGGTAATAATATTATAAATTCATGTATAATGATTTTATAATGGAATTAAGGGAAGGAATGGGTGGATATTTATAGTGAAAGAGAGGGAGTTGTTTTATTAATTTTAAAGGACACCTCATTAGCGGTATTTGAAAAACCATGGGCTTTACCATGGTATTTGCACATGTTATTGGACACTTGGGAAAACTCATATCATATTTTATTACTCAAGAGTCTACCAGAATTATTAAATCATTATTACATCATTAATTATTTCATTAAATATATTGAGAACTCAAAACTGTATTTTTACTATTCACAGAAAAAGAATTTTTTATATAAAAATGTCATAAATTCCCCGTAACCTAATATCAATGTTCTGAATTCAAAAATGAAATTTATTTTACCTTAAAAAATCAATATATAAGATAAATTTAATTTTTAACTATAAAAATACTTTATTATGAAAAATAACAGCAGATAGAAAATGCAGTGTTATGCATAGTAAATTTTTCAACACTTGAAAAAATTAAAATCATTTTATCATTTTTAATTAAATATGATGGTTTTTATAACACAATTTCATTATAATAAACACTATTAATAAAAAATTGATTATTTATATCTATATGAAAAGTACAATTTTTACCTAAAAAACTAGTTTATCAAATTCCATCTCAATTTTTAAGCAAAACTATTTTTAAAAAGGAAATGATGAAATAAATTTTTTTTATTAAAACAATGGGATTACATTTTAAGTAACTAGGGACTTCACACATAACCCCTTAAAACATCCACATAAGACCTAATGGTAAGGTGTTCGATGGTGATGGACTCTTGGGGAGGATCAGATAACATCACCCGAATGTTAATCTCCACTAACTTGAACTTCTCCTGTGGGAGATTTCATTCAAGCTTAACATGTTAAAGATCGACTTGGACTTGGTCTAGAGAGAAGCCTAGATGAGGTCGTCAAATCTTATTTCTGCATTAATTATCCATTATCATTTCTATTTATAAACAATAATTATAACGTTTATTATTATTTCCAATAGTCTTATTAACTAACATTTATATTAACCAACAGTCATACAATGGTCAAAACCCAATGGTAAAATTTCATTTATACTTATATATTTTTATTGATCATGAAATAATTATACATACATTTTCAGGAAACAACATATTATTCAAAAGTTCAGGCTGTTACATTCTTCCCCCTTAAGAAATTTCATCCCCGAAATTTCAACTCATACCCTCAGAAGAGAAAAGGTGTGGATACTTTTGTCTCATACTATCCTCTAGTTCCCACGTGGCTTATTCATATTTTTGTTTCCTCCACAAAACTTTAACAAGGTGGGTAGTCTTGTTGAGTAGAACCTTGTCTCTATGATCCAAGATCTCCACTGGATGCTCCTCATAAGAGATGTTTTGTTCCAGTTATATCACCTTTGGGTTTAGTACATGTTAAGGATTAGGTATGTACTTCCTTAAAAGGGATACATGAAAAACATCATGAACTTGCGATAGATTTGAAGGAAGTGCAAGCCGATTGGCCACTGCTCCTACACGATCAAGGATTTCATAGGGGCCAATGTACCTAGAGACGAGCTTTCCATTCTTTTTTAACCGCATGAATCTAATCAATGGAGAAATTAAAAGGAAGACCTTGTCACCAACATCAAACTCTAAGTCCCTTCAATGGTTGTCGGTATTGCTCTTCTTTGGACTCTGAGGAGCCTTAATGTGTTGTTGTATGGAATGATCCTTTTTTGTCTTCTCTTGAAAAAGATCAGGTTCAAGAATTTCTCTCTCAATAGATTCATCCCAACAAGTAGGAGTTCTACATTTCTTCCCATATAGAGCTTCATAGGGTGCCATTTTAATGCTTGAGTGGACGCTGTTGTTGTATGAGAACACAACTAATGGGATATGTTGATCCCATCCACCTTTAAATTCCACTGAGCATGTTATCAACATGTACTCGAGTGAATGAATAGTCCTTTTAGATTTCCATCAGGTTGAGGGTGATAGGATATACTGAAATTCAATTAGGTACACATAGAATGATGAATACTTCTCTAAAATTTTAATGTGAACCTTTGATTACAATCAGATATGATAGAAAGTGGAACTCCATGAAACCTTACCACTTCCATCACATAAATCATTGAAAGTATATCAAGGGGGAAATATTCCCAAATAGAGATAAAATGGATAGTCTTGGTGAGATGGTCCACTATAACCCATATCATATTATTTTTTTGTAAGTTCTTGGTAGACCAGTGACAAATTACATAGTGATATTGCCCCACTTCCATGCTAGTATATGTAGTGGTTGTAATACCACTTTAGGAAGTTATCACTCTACCTTCACTTGTTTAAATACCAAGCACCTTGTAGTGTAGTCAGAAATCTCCCTTTTCATATTATCCCATTAATAATGATCATGAAGGCCCCTATACATTTTCGTGGTTCGAGGATATATAAAGAATGTAGAGATATGAGCATCATCCATCAACTCATTCTTTATTTTTGGAATATATGGAACACATAGTCTTGTATGAAATTTTAGTACACCTTCTTAATCGATATTGAACTCAGAAAACTTCCTATCCTTCACAACCTCAATCTTCTTCTATAATAAAGGATCTTATTTTTGAGATTTCTTGATCTTATCTAGTAATGACAGTTGAGAAATCATTTGGGATAGGGTTGATGATGTCCCTTCCCTTATAATTCCAATGTCCATTTTCACTAGATCATTGATTAAGGGATCTAATTTAATCCCCATAATTTCTAGAACAATACGTTGTTTCCTATTTAATGCATCAATAACTTTTTTTGGTCTTCTGGGGTGATAATGAATTTAAAAATCATAGTATTTAAGAAGTTACAACCATCTCCTCTATATCATTTTCAATTCCTATTACATGAAAATATACTTCAAACATTTATGGTCTATGTATATATCAAACTTCTCCCCAAAAAGATAGTACCTCCATGTATTCAAAGCAAAAACAACTACATCATACTCAAGATCATGCATAAGATAATTCTTATCATGAGGATTTAGCTATCGAGATGCATAACCAATTACCTTGTTCTTATGGATGAGGATGAACCCAAGCCCATTTATAGATACATTGCTAAAAAAAATGAATCCTTATTCGATTGAAGGTAGAGTTAACACAGGTGTAGTAACCGATCTATTATTTAGCTCTTGGAAACTTTATTCAGACTCCTTTTTCTAGATGAACTTGAACCCTTTTTGAGTTAACATGGTTAATGGATTATAAATTCATGATATTTTTTTTCAGAGACCTCCTATAATATACTACTAATCCATGTAAAATATGAATCTTAGATACTTTTGTAGGATGAGGCCACTCCTCTACAACCTTGGTCTTTATAGGGTCAACTAAGACTTCTTCACTGGTTAAAATGTTCCCCAAGAAAGAAATATGTTGTAACCAAAATTCACAATTGCTAAAATTTCTAAATAACATATCATTCCATAGAGATTTCAATATAAACCTCAGATGATCTTCATGCTCCTACAAACTTTTGAAATATATTAGAATATCATCAATAAAAACTACCAGAAAGTTATCAATGTATAATTTAAAGAATCTATTCATCAATTCCATAAAAATAGAAGGTGAATTAGTCAATCTGAAGGGCATAAAAACAAACTCATAATGCACATATTTTGATCACAAGGTGGTATGTGGAATGTATTCTTTATTCACCCTCAATTTATGATAACCATATCTAAGATCAATCTTGGAGAATAACTGATCCCCATGAATCTGGTCAAATAAATCATCAATTCTTTGAGGATGGTACTTGTTCTTTATTTTGATCTTATTCATTTCTCTATAATCAATGAATAACTGCATTGATCTATCATTATTTTTCCCAAATAGAACATGTGATCCCCAAGGAGACACACCTGGGTAAATAAACCCCTAATACAAATGAATTTTGAGTTGGTTCTTTAATTCCTCCAACTCTATATTCTCCATTCTGTATGGAGTTTTTGAAATTTTCTTGGAACCATGCATGAGTTCAATGGATAAATCTACCTATCTTTCCGGGGGAGGTACAAGAAACTCTGAAGGAAACACGTCAATGTATTTTTTGAACTATGGGGAAATTATCCATCCTTATACTCTCATTTTCTTCTTTATCTTCACCAATAAAGTCCATAAAAAATGATATAGGAGGTTATTCTAGAAAAAGATCAGGAAGAGATATCTCTCCTTGTAAGATAACTATAGGTTTTCCATTCAAGACTAATGATATTTACTTGCTTATGTATTTTATCTTAGCATTATAATATAAGATCCAGTCTATCCCTAGTATAATTTCAAATTCCAAAATGGTAATGACTACTAGATTTGTGATATGATTGTGCTTTCTAAAGTAAATACTAGAGTTTCTAAACACTGTTGATGCTTGGATAATCCCTCTAAGCAACCTGACTAATAACTCTAATTTTAGTAGTTTAGGAATTTATTCTATATTCATTGAAAACATGGGGTAAATAAAGTAATGTGTAGAATCCGAATTAAACAAATTACTTTCTAGATTTGAGATAACAATAAGAGTACATTCAACCACATCATTTGAAGCTTCAACTTCAGCCTTCGTGATAGATAAAGCATGAGCTTTCTCCCTTGTCCTATGATGAGGATGATGGTGATTCCACTTCACTGCCCTTAGATTCAGACAATGATTGGAGAAGTTCACAATCTATACACACTTGAAGCATTATATTTTAGGTAGGGCATGTACCATTTTCCCTTGGTCATTAGTGTTGGGAAGTTGAGGCTTCACCTCACTACAACAAATCAGAGCCAAATTTCCATCTCTTCCACACTTGTAACAATTCCTTCTCCTAAGAAGGTATTTCCTCAAATGCTTATTACCAAATTTGTTACACATGGGAAGTTTCACTTTCTTTACACCACTTCTCTGATTAAAGATCCTCCCCAATCTTGGATCCATTGATCTCTTCTTTTCATTAGATTTATTGGACCATTTCATTTCACTAAACTCTAGTTATAATTTTATTGCACTTCATATGATCTCCTCATAGCTTTCAAAGTCTTGGTTAGATAGATTCTTCAATATATGAGGTCTCAGTCCACCTAATAATCTATCAACCATACCATTAGGATCCATGAAAAAGCTAGAGGTGTAACTAGAAAGCCGTGTGAAGCTCATCTCTTAGCTTCCCACAAATTCATTCTCCTTCTACATCTATTCAAGAAATTCCTTCTATATTTTCATTCTACTTGAATGGGGGAAAAATTATTGAAGAGTATCCCTATGAAATCTTCCCACTCCATAGATTCAATCTCCCCTATTGGCCTTGTGTTTTTAATCAGTTCCCACCACTGATCTACTTCTCCATTTATGTGGTAAATAACCAGGGTGACTTTCTCTTATTCAGAACTATTAATTACAAAAAATATATTTTCTATAGAGCTTATCCACTATTCTACAATCAATGTATCGGTAGATCCACTGGATTTTGGTGGTCATTTAAGGAATAAACGGAATGTTTTTACCCTATTGTTGAAATCATCCTCTCAGCTTGATTGAATCTTTTTCCCATAACATGAGTCATTTGATTTATCATTCTCATGAAATTTTCTATTCCGTCTTCTATAGGAGGACCGTCAGTGCATGGTCAATTGCAGTTACTATTTTCTTAGCTTATCCTATTTCCCTCAATTTTCTAAAAGAATAGAACCTTACTGAGAAGTTTGTTTCATTTAAGAATATTATAACTATAAAGGGTTTTTATGTCTTAAAACATCATTCTAAAACACGTTATTCATTATCAACAATTACATTTTCTATAAATCCATCATAATGGTTCATAAAAATATTGTGATTAACAAAACATATCTCTCAGGAGTGTCAAATAAGAAGAGAAACATGAATCATTTTCATGCACCAATTCCCATTCAAGTCTATCTCAAAGTGGTTTTTTAGGTTTTACCCCTAGATACATTTGTTCCATAGCCACAACCACTTTTTCGTATCCAGACATGGATTTATTTTTTTGGAAACGAATTACATAATATTTCACAAAAATACTAGGATTTTTCCCTATATTTAAACTTTTAAATAGGGTTATTCCTAAATTTTTCATATACTAATTTAAAAAAATAACTAAACTATCCTCTGATACTAACTATGGCATCCCACCTTTTTATTACATAACTTTACATGGCACTTGACAAACATATGATCTTTTGAAGTTTATTGTCTAAGAAATAAGGTACCTAATACAAGAAAACCTAAAACATTCTTCTATTACTCAAGAAAGGATTATTCAAGGTTCATCCTAAGTACATTTATTTAATCTCATAACCTGGGGACATACATGAAAATAAATAGTGAGAAGAAGGGCCATTAAGGGAAAACAAGTGAAACAGTTTACATGTGAACTTGAGCGATATCAATAAGAAGAAGAAGAATACCATCAAGGCATGATAAATAGGAATATAATAATAATAATAACTTTAATCATAACTTGAAAAAAATTTATACAACATTTAATTTAGACTTTCATAAGCATATCACCAAGTTGTCATAAAAATTACCAAGGTTATTCACCAAGGTATCGTAAAACTTGTCATATCTAGAGATTAATTTCACTACACAATGCATTGAAGAACTATCAGGGATAAACCTTAATATATATTTATATTCATGTGACCCACATAGATAATAATAAAAAATTTCACATATAACCCATACAGAATAAAAGGAATGGGTTTCATATCAAAATCATGGCATTTTAAAAAGAGCTTAATAACATGGTCATTATGTCATTTATAACCCACATAAAGGGAAATGCGGGTTTTTTGTATGTATATTACTGAATAAAATAAATAATTTTTATGTAATTATGAATACATTTATAAATAAAAGTGGTTTGGGAATTCACATTAATAAATAAAATAATTTCTTGAGAAAAAGAGAGAGATTTTGAGATAAAATTTCTACAGCATAATAGCTATAAAACACAGTTTTATAAAACACTAAAAAGAGAAGGGGAAAACGTAAAACATTCATAAAATATCCATAATATAATATAGAGGCATAATAAAATTGAAATAATAAAATGGTATGAAAATTTTAAAGACATACCACATAAATGAGATCTTGAAAGGGAAAGAAAAGTTGGGAATTCCCTTACCTTGATGAGTAACTTATCAAACTCAAAGATCAAGACCTTGGGGGAATAAGAGAACCTTGGGAGGACTCCTTGGGAGGTAATAATATCATAAATTCATGGATAATGATTTTTAATGAAATGAAATGTATTAATTGGTGGGTATTTATAGTAACAATGACAGAGTTTTTTTATTAATTTCAGAGGGAACCTCATTAGTTGTATTTGAAAAACCATGGGCTTGCCCATGGTATTTGACCAAGGTATTGGACACTTGGGAAAACTCATATCATATTTTATTATTTAATATTCTAAAATAATTATTACATCCTTATTACTTCATTAATTATATCATTAAACATACTGAAAGCTCAAAACTATGTTTTTACTATACACCGAAAAACAAAACATTTTATAAAAATATCATAAATTCACTGTAAGTTAATATTGATGTTCTGAATTAAAAATTGAAATTTATTTTACCTCAATAAATCTATAAATATGAGAAATTTAATTTTAACTATAAAAATACCTGATTATTAAAAATAATAGTAGACAAAAAATTGATAATGACATGCATAGTAAAATTTTCGACCATTGGAAAAAAACTATTTTATGATTTTTAATTAAATAAGAGTGTTTTTATAGAAATATTTAATTATAATAAACATTATTAATAAATCCTTATTTTAATATGTCAATTTATATCTTTCTACAAAGTACATTGTTTACCCCAAAACCCAATATTTCAAATTCCATCTCAATTTTTAAGGAAAACTATTCTTAAAATGGGACTGATGAAATAAAAATTTCATTAAAACAATAGGATTAAATTTTAATTAACTAATAACTTGACACATAACCCCTTAAAACACCCGCATACGACCTAAGGTTAAGGTGTGCGATGATGATGGACTCTGGGGGTAGCTCAGATAACATCGCCTGAGTGGTAATTTCCACTAACTTGAACTTCTCTCATAGGCTATTTTGTTCAAGATTAATATATTGAATATAAGATTGGTCTTGGTCTAAAGCAAAGCCTAGTGACACTACCTCCTTCCCAATATCCAAAAAAATGGGCTTCATACAACTCGATTCTATTGGATGAGGCTATAAAAGTTTCTTTCTACATTAATTATCCATGATCATTTCTATTTAAAAACATTAATTATAAAGTTTAATATTGTTTCCAACAATAATATTAACCAAGGAAAATATTAACTAATGATCATATAATGGTCAAAAACTTATGGTCACATTTCATTTATACTTATATATTTTTATTTATTATGACATAGTAAGACATACATTTTCTAGAAACAACATATTATTCAAAAGTTATGGTTGTTACATGAGAGATTCTATAGAAGAACCAATCAGTAAGCTACCTTCCCAAAAAATTACATAATTTCAGAAGGACTGATATACCTTGGTCCCAATATTTTCTTCTTTTCAAATCTTATTACTCTCTTCCATGTTGATATTCATAGGAACACCTTGTCACCCACATCAAACTCCATGTCTTTTAATCAGTTTTTAACATATATTTTTGTCCACTATGAGATGGTATTTTAAATTATTGAATAGATATAACCTTTTCTGCCATTTCATTAACATGATTAGGTCCTGATATCTCTTTTCCCCAACTTCATCCCAGAAAGTTGGAGTTCTGCAGTTATTTCCATAGAGGGCTTTATAAGGAACCATCTGAATACTGGAGTGAAGGCTATTATTGTAAGAAAATTACACCAAAGGTAGGTGATGATACCAAACACCTTTTAAATCCATATATAAATATCTCAACAAGTATTATATATTTTAAATTATCCTCTCAAATTGACCGTCACTATGAGGATGATAACCAGTGATGAAACTTAACTCTGTATCCAGATCCTACTTTAGACTTTTCCAGAACTTCGAGGTAAACCTCATATACCAATAAGATATAATGGAATTTGTTACTAAATGAAATCATACCAATTACTTTACCTATATCCTAGAAATATGATTAAGATATAAATCCTATAAAATAGCAATGAAGTGGGATGAATTCATAAAGCTCTCAACTATAGACCATATAAAATTATGGCCTTTAAATATTATGGGAAGTCTGATGAAAAAGTCCATAGTGTTGTTTTCCCATTTCCATTCCATTATGGGTAATGGGTATAACATCAACTTAGAATTATATCTCCCTTCCTTAACTTGCTGACAAACCAAGAATAGAGAGACATATTCGAAAAAATTTCTTTTCCTGGCATCCCACCAGAAATACTCTTTCAGGTCCCTATAAATCTTTGTGCTTCCAGGATGAATACAGAATAAAGAACTATGAACCACATCCAACAGATCCTTATTTAATTATGGTATATAAGGGTTAAAAGTATGATTCTTGAACCTTATTTTCCCATCACAATCAAGGTTTAATTCAGGAACATTTCCCACATTCTTTTATAGCTCTACACATTCCTTCTACTTCTCCTTAATCTTCACTTGTATAGATGGTTGAACATTCATTTGAGAAAGAAAATATTTATCCCCTATAATTAAAATTACAAGATCCATCCTTTATAAATATATAATTATTGGATCTTTTATGATCCTCATCAGGGATAGGCTACATGAGACTTTTGACTCAAAGCATCTACCACCTTGTTTGTATTCCCATGGTTGTAATGTATTGAGAATTCATTAATATTTAATCGAATTCAACCATATTATTTGATATATATTAATCTATTTTGTGTGAAAAATATAATTTAAATATTTATGATCGGAATAAAGATCACACCTTTCACCATAAACATAATTTCTCCAAATATTTAGTGAAAAAATTACCGCAACTAACTCCAAATCATGAGTTGAGTAATTTTTCTTATGGATTTTAAATTTTCATGTGGCATAAGCTATCAACATATCATTTTTCATGAGAACACAACCCAACCCACTCTTGTATGAATCAATATATATTACAAACCTTTCTCTACTACAAGGTAGTGTACAAACAGGCGCACTGGCTAACCTTCTATTTAGCTCTTCGAAATCTCTTCACATTCCTCTACCAAATGGAATTAACTCCTTTACAATTAAACTTGATGAGTGGATTATAGAATCATGAAAATTATTTCACAAAATGTCGATAATATCCATCCAAACCAAGAAAACTTCATATCTCAGTTACCTTTGTTGGTCTCATCCAACTTTCAACAACTTTGGTTTTTGTTATATCCATAGATATCTCATCTCTTGAGATTATGGGATAAAAAAATGAAACTTTATTGATCCATAATTCACACTTGGTAAATTTTTCATAATACTTCTCCTTTATCAGGGTCTTCAGTACAAATCTCAAGTGATCTTAATGCTCTTACTTTCACTTTGAATAGACTAGAATATCATCTATAAATATTACCACAAACTGATCAAGATAGTCTCTAAAGACAGTTTTCATTAGATCCATGAAGATAATGGGGGAATTAGTAAGACAAAAAGTAATCACTATAAATTCATAGTGTCTATACCTTGTACGGAATGTCATCATTGGTATATCATCCTTATTGACCCTTAATTGTTGATATCCTAAACTAAGATCAAACTTGGAAAAGTATTGATCTTTGTATAGTTGGTCAAATAAGTCATAAATGTGGGGAAGTTAATATTTTTTCTTGATAGTGATCTTGTTATGTTCTAAATAATTAATGTAGTGTCTCATTGATCCATCTTTCTTCTTAATAAACAGAATAGGTGCTCCCCATGGTGACACACTAGGGCATATAAATCCCTTATTAATATTCTCATTGTGTTGCTTCTTCAATTATTGTAACTCAATTAGTTCCATTCAATAAGGTGTCTTTGAAATTGGAATAACACACGTTATGAGTTATATTGGAAACTCAAATTCACAATTTGATGGAAGACCAATCAATTATTTGAGAAAAACATCATTAAACTTTTTTAAAACAGGTGTATTCTTAATTTTGAGTTTCTGCCCAACCATTTGAGATATATAACCTTAATTTATATTAATCAAGAACCATACTATAGAGGAAATTTATACTAGAAGGATATATTCATCCTTTCATCAATAGATGATCATAGATTGATCTAGAATATGAAATGCAACTTCCCTTCCTTGGAAATTGAGATGAGATTCATATAGAGAAAGTCAATCCATGCAAATAATCACATCAAATTCCATTATAGGAAGGCTCACAAGATTTATAGGAAGCAATTTACCACAAACTTCAACTAAAGAATAATTCTAAATTTTTGATGTAGAATTTGTTCCATTTGGAGTTTTCACAACTAACTCAACATCTAGCTGTTGAGGTAATATAGAGATACACTTAGAAAATTCTTTAGAAATAAAAGAGTGGGTGGATCAATAATCAAATAAAACATTTTCTAGTTCAGAGTGGAAGGTAAGTGTACCTTTCACCACTTCATTAGCGTACTCCACATCACCGATAGTGATCGCATGCGACTTTCCTTTGTCTATGTCCTTAAGAGTTTTATAATGTAGATAATCATCAATAAACCTTGGATTAGAGAATTTATTATTATAATGACCCATTTCCTTGCATTTGTAACATTGAAGTGTAGGAGGTTCATTTTGTGTAGCCTTTTACCTATTCACATTATTAGACATATTTTTCCTGTCACATCGACATTAAACTACTTGATAACCTTATTTTCCACACATAAAACATTTTCTAGTCCCTTTAAGAAAATTTCCTCCATATTTCATTCTACACCTTGAGCATTAGGGAAAACTCATCTTCCATTCAGTGTGGTCTTTATATTTTCCCTTTGAATTTCATTTTTCTCTTTCGATCAAACCCATAGAACTAATGGTTTAGTTAAATATCCATCTCTACCTTGAGAGCACATCTAACGATTTCTACATAGATATCGATGTCCCTTATAGATAATTCCCATTAGAGACTTGGTTTTAAGCCACTAAAAAATTGATAATTTTTACTCTTAGTTTGGATAATAATTCAAGAAAAATACCTTGAATTTTCTTAATAGGTTCTAATGGATTCATCATCCATTTTATTAAGTTCAAGTAACTCATTCTCTATCATTGTTTGAAGAATACTAGGAAAGTACTTATTGAAAAATAAGTTCATGAATTCATCATATTCCATGGATTCAATTTCATCTCCTAGAATCATATTCTTGATAAGGTTACACCATTGATCAACTTCAACTTCCAAATTATATATTTATAAGATTAATTTACCATGTTTTTAACATTGGATAATTGAAAATATCTTTTTAGTGGAATGGATCCATTGTTTAGTCACTAATGGATTAGAAGACCCATTGAAATAAAGTAAATGTTTTCTCATGAAGGACTCAAAAAAATGCTATTCCTTCATTTTATCGTTAAGAATTCCAACATGGTTCATATATTTATAATGGTGTGTGATAAAATCTAAAAGTTTTTTTAATTCCAACTCTAATAACATCTGGTTTCTCAGTAGGATAATCAGGGCATTTCCCGGAACATTTGACATTAACACAGTTCCTTCGAGTTCTAGCAATTACCAAAAACCAAGAATCATAGTGTGATAAAAACTAATCATAATGATTAAACCACATAATCAAAATAAAATTTTAATTTAAGACAATTTAGGTTTTGTCCTAGGTTATTCATGTTAATTTATAAAACACTAGGATTGTAACATATACTTCAACATATACTTTGGGTTTTTACTAAGGTTTTCTCATCCTATTTTCCAAAGGTTAACTATACCTTTCCTCTGATACCAAATATAATGATATATAAATTAAATACATTGATATTACTTCAATATTTAAGAATATTCATTTCAAAATATAACAATTCCATTACAGGACCAAATAGGTATAGTGTCTTTAGAAAATGGGAAACACAAACAAATGGTTCATAAAACATCTTCATTGTCTCCCACTTATTTCATCATAACTAGAACCATTTTTGACATATCTTAATCAATACCCTTCTTCATGACCTGGGGGAAAGAAACATATGAAAGGGTGAGATTAGATACTTAATAAGGGAAAAAAAAGAGATATCATTCATATCATAATCATAAGACATAAGAATATAAAATTTTAAAATATTATCCTATATATGAAATATTGTGATATCATGCCACAAGATAAGTCATAAAAGTTCATTAGAATCAATGAATGTAATCCAAAAATTCAAAAAAAATACACAATTTTTTGATACACATAAGCATAGAAAATCATTTAATATTATTCAAGTCTCAATTCCAAGACCATTATAGTGGAATAAGTCCATTAATGAACTGATTTCACTCCTCATTTCATCCCTGTACTACTGAACCGAGACCATTTCTCATTCCAACAATGTCTATCTCATGAGATAAAAATATTTACCCAATGAATTGGAAGGACATATAGGTCTCACCCATATTATAATGAAATAATTCTTATGTGTTTCATAATAACCTAAATCATTCATCATAACCCAAGGAATAAAATGTGTTTCTTTAAAAACCAAAACATAATCCATGTAAAAAATGGATTTCATAAATAACATTCCATTATAAACATAATAAAACCATATGATAAATAAGGATATTATATTTTAAACATACCATTATTAAAGAATCCCATCATATATATAAAATAATTTTCATATAACACTTGAAATTAATTTTTGAGGAACATATCCTTTCTTCTTCAAAAACATTTTATTTTCTCAAAATGTCACACAATTTTAAAATAATAGAATTTATTTAAAAATAAACTTGAAAGTTTGTGGAGAAAGCTTCACGGAAATAAGGAGTTGTTAAAATGTAAAAATCCGTTCATGCTGTATAAGTTAAAAAAATGATTGTCCTCATACATTTTCTAGAAAAGTAAAAAAGTACCTCATAATGAAAAATAAAAAAGATTCATTTCATACTGTTTAATAAAAAGTTACCAATGGGTCAAATTGACTCTAAATTTTTTTAGAATAATAGAAATAATATTTTGGAATACATAATTAGGAAACATGGACATGGATGAAAAATATACCCTAGTATATACTTATGTATAAACTATCTTGAATAATAGTGAGATTACAAAATTATCCCTAACCTTAGGTCCGATTTCCTTTTTATGTATAAAAAATTCTTGTATAATTATTTAACTAATTTAATTTTGTTTTTTCATAATCATAGTTATTTTTATGATATCATATATTACCATATTATCATCCGTTTGTTAGTAACATTATTACTCGTCCAACAGGTGTTAACTTATTTATTTTATTACGCATGTTTTGTCAGATAATTTCTTATTACTCTTCTTATTTTATCGTTATATAATTTATATAATGATATTATTATAATATTTATAATATTTATTCATTCAATTAATTTATATAATTATGATTTAATGAAGATCATGTATAATGAATCGCATCACAGCGTGGAGACGTTAGGTCGTACGTACGCATGAGCGACAATATAATTCCCTTAACTGTTGAATGGTATTAAATTGGATGGTGTATAATATTTCATAATAAATATCATGTCATAATAATCATATATATTTATTATTTCTATCATTATACTCATCCAATTAAGGTGGTGCTGAAAAAATGATTACACCACGACATGGAGATGGTAATCCGTACGTACACGCGCATGGTGATTTCGTTTTTCATAGGATGAAAACAAGATTGAATATGGTTGTATCATAATCATAATAAAATATCAGTGTATAAGTGATAATTTTTTTATTAATTTATAATTAAACATCTCATGAAGAGGAAGTAGAAGAAGAAAAAAGTTTGAATGAATCGATAGAGGAGATTACCTCTTATTCGACGTTCTTCCCCTAAATCTCCTTTTAAAGCACTAGATCCAATCTTTGAAGAAGACCAGAACCACTAGAATGTAACTTGGGAAGTTGAGAAAAGTAATTGGGAATGGTATGGTGGATATTTAAGGCTCATTTTTAAGTGAAAGGGAGATGGAGGATGTTCCCTTTTGTAAATGAGGTGAGGGGCGCTATTGGGATTTCCAAAAATATTAATTTATTATAAAATCAATACCCATAAAAACCTCTAAAATTTCCCAATTTAGAATATGATATGAGATAGGGTTGTAATATCATCAACCAATAGATTTTAGACAAGTTTTTATATCAATTTAAATCTTATCGTTTTAATTAACACTTAAATATTCTATTTAATATTTTACTATCGCGGCGAATATTTCAATATTTAAAGGTTGATATATTTACTTATTTTATGTAAATTAGACCATAAATAAATTCTGTATAACATTTTAGAAAATATTATAATTATTTTATATTTTTATAAATTTTTTATGTTTTTTAAATAATTTAAAAAACTTTATTTTGAGAAACCATCAATATTTTCAATTTTGACACTATTCAATTCATTGATTAAAAAAAATTAAGATAACAAGTTAACTTTGGAAAAATTATTTTATTATATTTATAATAATTCAAGGTAATATTGAAAATTCATTATATATATAATTATCTAAAATTATATTTATTTTAATATTTTCAATAATATTTATTTGATATTTCCCTTAATAAAATAATTATTATAACATTTTTGCATAATTATTTAATATGATTATTTTTTAAATAAAAATTAAAAATAAATATCAATGAAAAATATAATTCTTTTATATTTCATAAAAATACTTATAATAGAATATATCCATTTTATAATCCATCATTAAAAATTTTATACTTATTAAAACATGAATGTGTAAAGTTTATCAACACATTAAATAAAATAATATAAATGTCATAATCACTTCTATAAGGCTCCAAATGGTCAATAACTCTCACATGGATGGTTATGATTGATATATACTAGACCAATAATATTTAGTCAGCTGTTTGGGTCTTTTAATGGTTATTATCAATTTAATAATAATTATTTTATTGATTTCTCATCAATTAAATACTTTTTTCATCATTAAAGTATAAGTCTTTAAGGTAATTATTTATTTCATAAAAATTAAAAAAAATCATGGTAAAGAAAAAAAAATTATATTTCAAATGAGTATTTATAATAAAATTTATCTTCTGTATAACCTTATATTAAAAAATGATATAGTAATTAAAATTTAAGTAAGACATATTTAACTTTTCTTTAAATAAAATAAAATAAATGTCATAATCTCATCCAAATGGCTTCTAAAGGATACCATTTCCACCTAAATATGATTTATATTGAATCAAACTTATCAAATATTATTATAAAAAGTGTTGGAGTAATTTAATAATATTATTGTTACCATTAATTACCCGATTTACCCTTTTACTGTATAAATAAAAATTACCAAAGTTACTATTAATAATGACGAAAAATAAAACTAAGCTATTTAAATAATTTAAAATTACTGATTACAAACCTAGAATTCATTTTTCAAAATTAAAATCATAGAAGTTGCAGTAATTAATTTAAATTTAATCCCATTTTTGGAAAGAGAGATTATGTTTTAAAAGATAATACACTACAAAAGATGGAAATGTTTTTACATCTAATTTCAGTGTAAAATAAATTCTGTTTACATACATTATAATGAATGATAATAATATATTATATTTATACTTTAAAACCTATCAATAATATAATTTAACCATATAAATTATTTTGATGAAAATAGTTTTTTTCAATTAAAATTTAGTGTATTTTTACTATTCATCAAAACATAAAAGTTATCAGATAATATCAAAATTTCATCCAAAGTAAATTTTTATATCCTTATTCCAAATAACATGTTTATTGTTTCATATAAAAATTATTAATCTGTCAAAGTCTAATTTAAAAGGGGTTCTCCACTAAAAGATGGAAAATTACCCTTTGAAAAATATAGGTTTTTATACATAAAATAACGTTTATTCATACCCTTTAGAAACAATATCCATTGGATGAATATCAAAAATATTTTATTAAATATATAAAGAAAATATGTCATTAATTTCATTTACTAATTTTAAATCAATTAACAAAAATAAAAATATATAATAGATTTATATTTTTAATTCACAATAGATTTTCATAAGTTAGTTATATTTATTCCCGCTAACCTAATAACTAGGTTATAATGGTCATTTTATACTAAGGGAGTCTCACATTGTGTTTAAACTCAAAATTTCATGCAAAGAATTCTATTAAATAATTATAATTATTTAAATAAATTATTTCATAAAAACATAAGGGTGTTTCATTAACCATGCTTATCCTAGAGTAACCATGTAAGGATTGAGTATACGTTGATTCAATCAACCGAAATGTTGAAATCATGGTCGATAAAATCCATTGTAAACTTTTTCTATTGGAGAATCAGGTACAGACCTCACTAAAATCACCTTTATAGTGAATCAAACCTTTGGTCCTCTTTGTCAACATGAATGTGATCAAATAAAATGGTCCAACATGGATTTAATTAAGCAAGATATTTATATCAACAATTTTGAAAATAAAGTCATGGATCTCATGGGATTCAAAATCTATAAAGAATAGGTAATCCCATGGGGGAGAAAATTAAACTCTATTGGATTAAAAATAAATAATATCGTAAGGTATTCAACCACAAAAAAAGAAGATAAATTTGAATCGTTGAAAAAGGACTAGTTAATTATAAATAAATGTGGTGGCATTATTGAGAAGGGGGACCATCAACTACATAAATAATTTAGGTAGAAGTTATACTACTAATTTTTTTCATTTATATATCATAGTTAATTTTCATTATATAACTCAAACATTCATATTTTAATAATGTGTTATCATTTATCTCCCTCATTTTCTATCAACATTATTTGAATTGTGATCTCTTATGATTATAAACATGAGTAACTAAGTCTAGGGATCTCTTAGGGGGATTAATCTAATATCAAACCCATGTCTTTGTTTCTTATCTACATTGGTTAGATTCAATAATTACTTATTTTGATAGAAGTTATCCTTGTTGTGGTTATCTAAGTGTCAAATTATTATTCTATAACAATTATAGATTTATTAAACTAAGTGTTTATATAGCATTCTAAGAAATATCTAGGTCATTGTATATTAACAAACAGGATATAAGAGGGTGTCCACATAAAAAATAGAGTTCAATGACTATGTGAAAATGAAACATGACAACAATGGTACACAATATATGATTATCTTTAGTGTATTTTATTTTATTAACTTTAATTCATTTATTATTTTACATTTCATGTTTAGTTTTTGTTAATAATTTCATAAACAAATGAAAGAAATTTTATTACTTTCATTAAATATAAAAAAATTAATATAATTCATTGGGAATAGTACATTTTTGAATGGTAACAACTCTTTAAGTGATACAAACCTAGAGAGACACTACTCTCCATTTGGAAAATAAATTACAGGTTTTTTACCAGCCTATGATATGAGTTTCATGTAGCTATGAAATACTCCATCTTTAGATCTCTCATACAAAATTACACATGTTTTTCATTTAGTTTTGATCATGAATAGACACCCAAACACTCTTAAGAATTTCAAATTTATATTCTTCTTAATACGCATTTCCCATAGGCTCATATATTAATTAGAAATAAAAAATACCTATTTATAATGATTTTAGTAGTTATAATATCATTCATCCTAAAATACATTGAGTTATTATAATCAGTTTTCAATGTTCTAGTCATATCGATAGGTCTCTTATTCTTTATTTTAGCTACTCTATTTTTTTATGGAGCGTAGTGTTCATTTAACTCATGTTTAATACGAATTTTATAAAAAAAAAAATTAGATTACTATATATTGTTATATTGATTCCCATTATCATATGTTATAATTTTCATAAGATAGCCTATTTTTTCTCATATAGTCTCCTAAAAAAATTTATTATTCTCAATACCTATTATTTATGAGACAAAAACATAATAAATTTTATTCAATTAAATTAATAAATAAAAGTGTTGAATTATATATATTAACCTTTTAATTTTTTTTCTCATAGTCCCACAAACATCTATGTGAAGAAACTCCAATGGACTTCATGTTTGAATTCCAACACATCTATGTATTTTCATTACAATCACCTCTTTTTGAAATATTTTTATCATGGTGTTTGTGACTTTTTATGGGGAATATATATTATCTTGTATACTCCACATTAATCAACTTTTTTATACAATATGGCCATGTCTTATATTAAAAACAATTAGTTTTAATTATCTTATAAAAACTAGTTTTGGATTCTATATTCTAAAATAGATTTTCTTGGGTTCTCAACCCACTTAAAAAAACTAATCCAACCATTAAACATTTCACAATGAAATAATTATTCTAAATATCATCTTACTTCAATTATCAAAAATATATAACATAATAATTTTTTTTTGTTCCAACAAATTAATGAATATGATATTTCTATAACATAATTACTTTTGGTTAATGTATGTTACTTTTAAATCCATGAACATTAATGAAATATGATTTATAATGGTAAAAAATCACCTTTATACTTTTAAATAATTTTCTATTTGTTCATATCATCAGTTATATATGATGATAAACTTCTACCCATAATCCAAGGCCTCTCGGTTTTGTATGCCTTGTATGAAACCTCAATAACATGTGCCTTTTATTTATATTTTTCTTTCTAGTGAAAATTATTTAACATAAAATTTTCATTAAATTGAGTTTGTATAATATAAATATAATCATATATGAGGTTTTCTTCTTGATTATACCTTCCACACACTTTATTTAGTTTTTTAAACATTTTTTTCTTCTCAATATTATTCTCAAAATGATATTGATTTTTATTGTACTTTTTCTTATTCGTTCTTCAATTTGGATCATAATCACTCATTTTTAAAAAATAAAAACATATTCTATCTACATATATAGGTTATATGACTAAAATACACAACAACATGTACAATAACCCATAAATATCTTTTATTTAAAAAATATCAATTCCTATAATGGTCATTGTATAATTTAATTTTCATGTATTTTATGTGTTGATTTCACCAAGACATTTTCTGTAATTTTCTTTGAATAGTCGGTTCTAACACACATATATATTTTATAATTTTTATCCTTCCAAATATGAAACTATTTAAACATACATTAAATCATTTCAACTAGAAAAAATAATATTTATTTTACTGGATTTAACCACAAACTTTGCTTCCCTTTGTGATGTTTCATCATTAATATATCCATTTTTATATCCAAGTCCTTATATTCTAAGAGAGATTGATCTTTTAATATTTAAATACTCATTCTACTATTCTATATCCTTTATTTAAATCTATTATGACTTATAACTTTAACATAATTGTTTGATGGAATTACTATAATTGAACATGAATTTATTCATGTGTTTCTTAGATTAAATGATATTTATATTCATTTAGTCATTATATTCATCCCTAATAATTGTGGTATAAGTCATATCATCAATGAACTTCTTTGTTCCTATATTTTCAAGCATTATATGCTCAAATTTATTAACAATATATTCTTTCTCAATCTAGATTTTTTCCTTCAAATTTTTTTCCATGATATTTGAATTATCATCCATTATCATTCCAATCTACTTTGGGTATTATGTTGTATTATTTTTTAGATTTTAATTATTTAGTAGAAAACTACTGATTTATTTTTAACATCAACATCTAAATATAAACATTCATCACCTTCTATATCCATAAAAACTCACTGAGAATTTTCACTAAAACACTCATAAATGACAATGATCTACTAAATATATGAGACATCTTCTTTAAGTGATATAAAATATATTTAGAGAATTTGGATGGTATCTTCTTCTTCTCTATCAGTGGAATCTAATTTATTTTGAATGAATATCTTATCTGATAGGATTATTTTTTTTAATTATATTCACCATTTGTAATAATTATAAAAGGTCATTTACCAGAAAATAAACCAATCATTCCATAGTTAAAACATTTGAAATATAATTCAAATAATAATTTACATAGTCCTCTTTTAAATTTTATTGATAGTAAATAGACTATCTCATCAATGTGATCAATTTTCTCATATTAACATCCTTCGATTTTTTAGACTATATAGTTTTGAATGATTTAAATGAGATCTACTTCTATATAACAGATTTTATTTTAAATCTACCACTATTCCTATCTCATAATATGTAATTGTTTTTTAAGCTTGTTAGTTATTGGTTTAATCTCTTCAACCACTCATTCTGGTTCAGGTTTCGGCTCAAGTTCGGGTTATTTTTAGGATGTACATATTTAGAAATAAATTCTATTTGGCTCTCCATTTTTTTTTCACTTTATCACTAATAATTTTAAACTGAGAATAAAGATCATTACAAACATTGTTTGGTACCTGATATTGTTCAGTCCATGCATAATAATCAGAATTTGAATACATCATGAACAAAAAAGATTTTTTTAGTTTTTGAAATTTATGATTTTTTTATTTTTTTAAAATGAAAGGAAAATTATTTACAAAATGTGAATAAAAATAGTTAATTAAAACTACTTGGATCCCCAGAAATAGTGCCAATTTGATGAATCATTGTCAAATGCACTCTAAAAAATATTTTTAAATAAATGCAGCATATGGGCTAACCTAGGTCGTTCTCTTGAGAAGATTTTTCAGTCAATAAATCACTACTTATAATTCAATTTTTTATGTATTTCTAATTTATGAAACAAAACTAAAATAAATTGATGTTTTTGAAATGATTATTCATGATAATGAGAAGTAAATATACAATGCATAATATAGATATAATTAATGCAGACAAAATAATGCTAGACAGAAAGGAGATCCCCCCCAGAAGATTATCCAGAATAAACTTTCATCAACTATTTGTTAGCTTCAAATATACTTAATGTTCATGCTCTATAATATGAATGAACATCCCCTTCTACCTATGGGTGAGGATATACGATGCAATCAATGATCACCAAGAGACTGCACATCCACCACCTCGATCATGGGAGAATATTATAGAAGAGAATGTTAAGCCTCAGGTGGAAAGTGGAGACACAAAGGCACCTTTCCCACTATGATACCTATTGTAATAAATATAAGAAAATAATAAACATAAAACATGAATGTATAATGACATGGGTTCAACACTATATTGATTCCCTAGGAACTTCCTCGGGTTAGTTACTCATGATCACGATTACAAGAGATCACAGTGAAGAAGAACGAGGTGGAAAACAAAAGATAAAAAATATGATAATTAGATTAATAAGATGATAATAAATATATTTTAAATTAATAATACTATTATAATGGAATGAAACTACAAAAAAATTGAAAAGTTCCACATATAAGTGCCAATTGTTTGAGAAGGGGTGAGGATACATATTTATAGGGAGAGGAGGTGAAGGAATTCTATCCAAAATCATACCATAAATATTTCCATGTGTATGTGACATTACATGGTATAATTTGTAATAGGTTTATTCATAAAATATGTTCCATAATATCTCCTATTTCACCCTCAAAAGTTTATCTTTATTGGACATCGAATGTAGGTGTTATGGCCTATTGAATCCAAGACATTTAATCTATCCATTTGACTGGCCAAATTCCAATTCTTCAACTTCCTTTGACATTATGACCCTCCAACCTATAGGATCCCGCCTTTTAGCATTAATAAAAGTCATTACCCCCTTTATTACTCATCCCTCCACAAAATATGGTACATTTTGGACACGTTCTCTTGATTTTGTAAATTAATTTCTCAATGGAACCGTTTTTGCCTTGTGAGTTGTTTCATCATCCACATGTTTCAACCATTCACATAATGCCTTAATGATAGTATTTTGACTTGAAACTAATAAAGAACTCAAATTATGAATAATTTTTCATTTAAAGCTAGAATAAATTCATTTTTAGGTTTTTTCACTAATTTATGCTCTGGTTACGTCAGTGGTACCCATTCTGTCCGCCGGGTAAATTTCCAAAATGAAATGATTTTTTGGGCCTTTAAATTCTTGAATCAGTCTTTACTCATACAGAAAAAGTTGTAGAAAATAAATTAGGGATTTAAAAAAATCATAGAATTTGGTACAATAATGCAAATTTTATGCCCAAAATACCCATATGATAAAAACCTATCAAAATTGTAAATTTAACCAGTTTTTTCTTTTAAGCTCAAATTACCACTAAAACCTAAAAAGGTGATAATTACCCATACAATAACACTATGGTGGGATTGTAAAAAATTATTTATAGTATAAAATGTATGAAAATGTGATCTTCATTAATAATTTGATTAAGTGTTGTTGTTTATTCTCTCAAAAATATTTATAACTAAATGCAACATATGGGCTGACCTAGGTCATTCTCTTGAGGAGATTTTTCGGTCAATAAATCAATAAATATAATTAAAGTTTTTATATATATCTCATTTATGAAATAAAACCAAAATAAATTGATGGTTTTTAAATTAGTATTCAAGATAATGAGAAGTAAATATGCAATGCATAATGTAGGCAGAATGATTGCAGACAAAATGATGATAGGTAAAAAGAAGATCCTGCAACAAGATTTTCTAGAATGAACCTTAATTGCCTCTTTTTTATCTTCAAATCTACTTAATGAATAAGCTCTATCGTATGAATGAACACACTCTTATACCTTTGGTTGTGGATATACAATGCAGTCAACGATCACCGAGAGACCACACACCCACCTCCTCGATCGAGGGAGAATATTGTAGAAGGGAAAGGTAAGCCTCGAGTGGAAAGTGGAGACACAAAGGAACTTTCCCACTAATACACCCCATCCTAAATCTAATAAAATAAGAAACATAAAACATAAATGTATAATGATTTGGGTTAAACACTAGATTGATCCCCTGGGATCTTCCTCAGGTAAGTTATTCATGGTCACGAGTACAAGAGATCACAATGAAGAAGAACATGGTGAAAAAAAAGATAAAAAAAATTAATAATGAGATTAAGAATAATAGAAAAATATATTTAAAATGAATAATACTATTAAAATTTAAAGAATATACAGAACAATAGAAAATTTCCACACAGAATTGCCAACTTTTTGAGAAGGGGTGAGGATACATATTTTTAGGGAGAGGAGGTGAAAGAAATCTCTCCAAAATCATCCTCTAATTGTTTTTCCGCATGGATGTCCCATTAAATTGCCAAATTGGTTACAATTTTCTTCATAAAAGATTTTCCATTATATCTCCTCCATTCACCCTCTACATTTTAGCTTTATTGTACATTATATGTATGAGTTATGGCTGATTTAATCTCAGACATTTAATATCTCCATTTAACTGGACAAATTGAATTATTCAATTTCCCTAGCCAATATGACCCACCAACCTATAGGTTCACACGTTTTAGGCTTAATAAATATTGTTCCCCAATTTATTTCTCATCCCTAAAAACATATGGGACATTTTGGACTCGTTATCCAGATGTTATGAATTAATTTCTCAATGGAAGCGTTTCTACCTGGTGAGTTGTTTCATCTTCCACATGTTTCATCCATTTACATAATACCTTAATGATATTATTTTGACTTGAAACTCAAATAGAACATGAATTATTGAATAATATTTAATTTCCAACTGGAATAAATTCATTTGAAATTGTTTGGACTGAGTTATGCTTCTATTACGTCGGTGGGTCCCATTCTGTCAGCTTGGTAAATTTCCAAAATGAAATGATTTTTTGGGCCTCCAAATGCTCTAATCAGACTTTAATCATATAGAAAAAGTTTTAGAAACTCAATCAAAGATTTAAACAAAAAAGAATCACAGAATTAGAAATAATAATGTAAATTTTATGCCCAAAATACCCCTGCAATAAAAATTTGTTAAAATTTTAGATTTAACAACCTTTTTCATTTAAGCTCAAATTACCACTCAAACTGAAAAAGGTGACAATTACACATAAAATAACACTATGGTGGGATTATAAATAAATATTTATACTATAAAATGTATGAAAATTTGAGCTTCATCACCCCACCACACATAAACATTTCCCTCGTTGTCAATCATATTACATTCAAATCAAAATCCATACAACAATGAAAAATGAGAAAATATCAATGATATTATCAAAAATAGAATTCCATAATGTATCATATATGAAAAAAATTATCTCTTACTTTAATTGCAATCATTAAAATTTGTTTAGCCTCATAAATCAATCCATGGCCCAATCATAACCTACCTCACATTGAATTTTATATCACTCTGTACTCAAGGGAAATTGAATATGGAGTTAAGCACAAACTTGGAAATCGCATGTATCAACATAGGCTTTTGAAAATTATCATTTATCCACAACATGAAACATGAAAATTAATTCAATAATGATGGATTTAATTAAAGGATTAAATGATTCTGTGGCTTAGGGTTTGTGGGAAAATGATTAAAAATTTTCAGGCACGAAAGATGAGGCTATACTTTTAAGTACAATTCATGATTAATTCAAGTGAAAAAACATGAACTTCCTCTCTCAAAACCACTTGAAAATGTAAAAAACACCACCAAAACCTTTTATTTAATGGTACATGATCTAATAAGTGATTAAAAATAATGATATAATCTATGTTTTCCCTCTTTTTTCAAGCTCCAGAAAGGCACAACTTTATTTTTTTTGATTTTTTTCATAGAAGATGAGATGAAAATTGAATACAATGAATGGATTAAATTTAATGAACTTTAATTTTGATAGGTAAATGAGTAATAAAATAATTTACAATTATTAATTCAAGCTCATTTCCATTTTTTTCATTTTTTAAGGAGAAATGGATAAAACAACTAAAGCGCAATGAAATGACAACACATGCCCAATTCCCTAATTATCCATAGTAAAAAATGAAGACACATACCACAGGATTCCCACAGATAAAAAACATCCTAATGAACTCACACAAAAGGCCCTTTCCCCATACTCAAACTTGAAATATCCATGCAAAAATACTAAGAGTGTGGGTAGATAAGGAAAAATCGGCCTGCAATGTGGCTTAAACCTATAAGGTAATTCAGGCATTTTAAGGGATAAAGAAGGATAGATATAAGGGTATGTCTCATGTTGATATGTGGCAGGCCAAATTAGATCCTGAATCATATTTAAAACAATTCATAAAATCCAAATCCTCAAAATAAAAAAATCATAAATTCTAGTTTTCACACAAAATTCAAGTTTCCCTCAAGAAATTGTTGGTATTAGGAAGAATATGCCAAAGTGGTTTAGAATACCTCACAGGACTAGAAATATATTTTGAGTTAGTGTTTCATGGGAATGTATTTCAAAAATAAGTCAAACTCATAAAAATTCATGAAAATAAAATTCGAGGAAAAAGGTTTCACATCAACAATAATTTAAAATACATTCTTTCAAAAATAATTTAAACTCTTTCAAAATAAATTGATGTGTAAAAAGTGATAATAATATTCATTAAAGCTCAAATATTCTTAAAATATGATGAAAAAAATGAAAAGAACACAGGAAAAACTAAGCAGGTTCACACTCCCCCACACTTGAATTTTACTACCCCTCATTTCAACTCAACAAAATATAAATATAATTGCAGAAAATCCAAGGGAAGGAAAGATACAAATTGATATTATTTTTTAAGTGGATGCCTTGAGTTAAGCTCTTAGATACTTCCATTAGACCTATAAATCATGAAATAAAATAAATCATAATAAAAATAAATAAATAAAGAATGATAAAGAGAAAATAGGATAGAACATTTTTTAGACCCCTATGTTGGTGTTAGGATTTCACTGCCCCTATTTAGGTAGTTGAAGTGGATTATCCCCAATCATATGGTGGGTGTGGTTTCATTGAGATGAACCAATACATTTGATTTTTCTTTATGTCCATGAGTATACACTAAAATTAGATAACCCCAAAGAAGATAAGAATGTTCTCAACCCCCTAAAAATAATAATGATGAAATTTTAGGTTTGAAGTGGGAGGGAATATAATATAGGGGTGCCCTCTATTCACTTCTGTGGTGTCCTCCTTTATATGGTATAAAAAATATTGTTGAAGAAGTAGTTGTACCACCACATGTTTTTACAAATTTTCTTTTTCAATCATCTCTACTTGGGTAGTTTCATTTTTAACATCCAAATTCTTCTCCAATTGTGTTGTATCAGAATTTTCAAAGAAAGAGAAGTTAGAAAACAATTGAGCTTGAATAAGATTAAAACATGAATAATTAATAAAGAAATATTCCATTTTATGTAATTCGTCTTGGTAATTTATTTATTTAGGCATCACCAAAGGAAAATCAATCTCAGTAGGTGCATTTTATTCATTATCTTCCAAACAAAGAGAGAGGTAGAAAGTATCCGATGTTTCATTATCAAGGATGGGAACATCATGTTTCAATTTATCTTCAACAAAGATATTCCAGGATTCTTCCAAAAAATGTTTATCTCCCATTAGTACATCAGTTGGACTGTGTACTTATGGGACTTCCCTGAGCAATTTTTGAGTGCGAGATGTTGTAATTAGTTCTTTTAGAAGTGTTTTCTCACCCGCCTTAGGTTGCTTAACATAAAAAATCGTAGGTGAAATCTCTTACACCACTTGTTCTGGTTCAGGTTTCAGCTCAGGTTCAGGTTTTTCTTGTGATGTGCGTACATATTCAGCAATCCATTCAATTTGGATCTCCAGATTGTTCAATTTATCACTAATCCTTTGAAACTGACCATCAAGATCATTACAAACATTTTCTAGCACATGATATTATTCAGTCCGTGTATAATAATTTGAATTATAAGATATCATGAACAAAGATATTTTTATGTTTTTTTTGAAATTTATGATTTTATTGTGTTTTTTTAAATAAAATAAAAATTATTTATAAAATCTGAATTAAAATAGAGAAAGAAAACCACTTGGATCCCCAGAAATGGCTTCAATTTGATGAAACATTTTCGTATGTGCTCTCAAAAATATTTATAACTAAATGCATCATATGGGGTGACTGATGTCGTTCTCTTGAGGATCTTTTGCGGTCAATCAATCACTACTTATAATTTAGTTTTTTATATATTTCTCATTTACGAAACAAAACTAAAAGAAATTGATGTTTTTGAAATGAGTATTCAAAATAATGAGAATTAATTATGCAATGCATACTGTAGAAAGAATGAATGCAGAAAAAATAATGCTAGATATAAAGGAGATCCTCCATAGAGATTATCCATAATAAACCTCCATCGCATCTTTGTTAGCTTAAAATCTAATTAATTATCATTCTCCATTGTATGAATGAATATCCTATTATACCAATGGGTGTGGATATACGATTCACTCAATGATCGTCGAGCGACTGCACATCCACCTCCTCGATCGAGGGAGAATATTGTAGAAGAGGAAGCTAATCCTCGGGTGGAAAGTGGAGACACAAAGGTGCCTTGCCCACTAAGATCCCCCTTTTACTAAATATAATAAAATATGAAAAATAGAACATGAATGTATAATGATTTGGGTTCAACACCGGATTGATCCCCTGAGGACTTCCTCGGGTTAGTTACTCATGATCACTTGTTCAAGAGATCACAATGAAGAAGAACAGGGTGCAAAACAAAAGATAAAAAAAAATTAATAATTAGATTAGGAAGAAGAGAAAAATATATTTAAAATGGATAATACTATTAAAATGGAATGAGTCTAAAAAAATATAAAATGGCCACACAGAACTACCAATGTTTTGAGAAGGGGTGAGGATACATATTTATAGGGAGAGAAGGTGAATAAATTCTTACCGAAATCATCAACTACATTTTTCCAAGTGGATGTCCCATTAAATGGACAAATTCTTCATAGGTTTCTTCATATTATATGTTCCATAATATCTCCTCCGTTCACCTAAAAGATTTTAGATTTATTGGACATCCAATGTAGGCGTTATGACTGATTTAATCCAAGACGTTTAATCTATCCATTTGACTATCCAATTTCCAATTATTCAACATAACTTTCCATTATAACCCTCTAACTTGTAGGTTAACATGTTTGAGACTTAATAAAGGCTTTTAACCACTTGATTTTCCACCCCCCACAAAATATGGGACATTTTAGAAACATTCTCCATATGTTATGAATTAATTTCACAATGGAACTGTTTCTTCCTGGTGAGTTGTTTAATCTTCAACATGTTTCAACCATTCACGTAATGACTTAATGAGAGTATTTTGACTTGAAACTCATAAAGGACATTAATTATTGAATATTATTTCATTTACAGCTATAAAAAATTCATTTGTAGGTGTTTTCACCAAGTTATGCTTCTATTATGTTGGTGGGTCCCATTATGTCTGCCCATTAAATTTCCCAAATGAAATGTTTTTTTCTGGAATTTAAATGATCGAATCAGCCTATACTCATAAAGAAAAAGTTGTCAAAAATTACTCAGGGATTTAGAGAAAAAAATAATCACAGAATTTTGAATAATAAAGTAAATTTTATGCTCAAACTACCCCTACGATAAAAATCAGTCAAAATTTTAGATTTAACCACCTTTTGAATTTAATCTAAAATTACCACTAAAACCTAAAAAGGTGAAAATTACCCATAAAATAATACTATGGTGGGATTATAAACAATGATTTATGGATTAAAATGTATGAAAATGTGAGCTTCATTAACATGGCATAAAACATGTTTGAGAAAAATTATAATGATTTTATTCTCCTCTATAGAGTATTCATGTATACTCTCTATTTCCTTTGATAGTGATGACTATCATGTTTATTATAGTAAATAATTTATCCAAAAATTCATATTCAAGCACTATAAGATATTGATAATAAATTATACATAGTTTAAACATTACATCATTTAAAAAATTTTCTCCTTAATAGATGTTTTGATGTTTTTACATATTTCTTTATAATTTTTGTATCCCGTGAATTTTTTTATTTAATTATTAAATTATAATGAAAAAATGTATTATATTTCTCCAAAAACTCTAAACATTATACTTAATGAATGATATAAATAATTAGTCACTTCTAAAACTATAAATACGTTATGAAAAATATCAATAACATCAAGTATATTAGAGATTAGATATAATACCATTCTCTATTTCCATATATTGAATCCTCTTCTATGGAGTATTGGAATCAATCTGTTTTTGATATAGTTATTATAAACTATTAAAATATTAAATGTGAAATAAATTAGTGAAAAAAACATATCTAAAACCAGTTATTACGATAACATGAAGTAATGATCAATACGGGGGGTGAATTAATGTTGATATCCTTTTCTTATTAAAAAAGGGTTCTCATTACGGTTAGGAAATGGTCTCTGAAAATCACTTTGATTTTATGAGGTTCATCCAAAAAATGGGTGAATACATCATAAATGTGTAGTTTTTTTTATCTCACACAAATATTAATGATATATTTTATCAATAACAACCAAGGTTAATGCAATGGCATTGAAAACTTATCAACTACCACTAACTAGTTTTTTACATACTTAACAAAATAAAAAAACAATGAAACTTTTAAAATAATTTTCAACTAAAAATATTGATTTTCCATCAGACTCTATGGATATAATCTTTTCCTCATTTCATAGTAATATATCTACGTATCTCATAATTATATAACAATTATCACCTGAAAAATAATTACTTAAGGTTGCCTCTCTCACTCAAAATTATCTTATCTATTTTTTATCAAGAAATATTACTAGAGTCTCATATCTAAAAACTAAAAACATTAATAGGCGTTAAACATTGATTGGGAAACAAAAATCATAACTAAAATAATGAATAACTACTTACTCATTTACAAGAACCTCTATTTTAAAAATATATTCGATTTTAGAAAAATTATCTAAACACCTCCTCATCATGGTGTGAGACTAGTTGTTGTAGTGTTGCACAATTAAACCACTAATTACTTCAATGAATACTAATGTGGATTATGATATTATTAAATTAAATATATTGAGTCCAACTTATGTTACTACGTACCCTAAAAACACTCTCACAAATATTATGGTGTGAATAAATCCTTAACAGTGAAAAGATTCTTCACTGTAGGATAGAGGTTCATAAGATATTTATGGGGAAAACCACTATGGAATGGTCTTAACATATATCATAATCCATTGTTATGAAACCTATAACAGTATAGCATTAATCTATATTCCATCACACATCAATCTAATTGTAAAATTTCATAGACTGTGTATTGCGATGTGTGCTCACTATTGTTGCATTATATAATCAACCATCTAAATAAAAAGTCTCACTTAATACTCATGGTGTATAAAGTTTACTATGTATGGTTCCTATAATTAATATTCACAACCATCCTCAGCTTCCCTTGTATCATATACTCATTTATTATGAAATGAATTATTTATTTAAGATACTTTTTGTATCATTCATAGTCATTATGATGAGGTCTTTTCTCTTTTCATTAAAATAGGAAACCATTATCTGTTGGATCAAAAATATAGATTTATATGTATATTAGATGGAATAATACAAGAGGGGGGGGGGTGAATTGTAGGTTTAAAACTTTGTGTTTTAAACACTTAAGAAATTAGTTTAAATGATCTTAAACTAATACAAAAACAAACAACCACAATTGTATTGGATAAGGTATGATACAATGTAATACTATAAGAAATGTAAAACAATTGTATTCAAAAGAATACAATAATAAGATTAATGTAAAAGTGAGAGATTATATCATAAAACATACAGAATCTAACTATATAAAATTTAATAGTATAAGTGTAATTGGAACAATTACAAATGTATATGAAATAGAAAAGGAAACAAAAAAAAATTCCTTTCTAATACAATTGACAATGGAAATGTAAAAGTATTACAATTATTTTAACCCAAAGAGAAGGGTTATACTTTGCCCTAGGATAAGAGGTATAACTTACCACCACCTTGGTAAGCCCTTGATACGATGATCAGTACGTCTATCTGCATATCCCTGGCAGCCCTCGATACGATGATCGGTTTGTCTGTCTGCCTATCCCTGGCATCCCTTGATACGATGATCGGTTCGTCTGTCTACCTATCCCTGTCAGCCCTTGATTTTGTAGGTAATCAACACTTCTGTCTTTCAAAGACCTGAAATCCCTCGATACGATGATCGGTCGCACAAAGAACAAACAAAGAACTTATATAAATACAAAAACTAAGAATGATCCATTCACGTTTTTTAGTTTCAATACTTTCGCACGAAGCAGGAGAGAAGTCACAGTATCTCTCTATAGAACTTGATAGAACAAAATGATCAGTCTCATACACGTATTTTTCTTGGCTTCAAATGACCTCCTATTTATAGGCCTCAGGTTCCAATGGTCACATTGCCTCCAACGGTCATATTTCTCCGGAAAATTCAGAGGGACTTGGACACCTGGCATTATAACTGTCATTTTGAAACAGAAAACATGACATCATTTTGATTAGTTTATAACTAATTCCACAACATCGTTTTGGTTAAAACATGAGTACGATTAAAATGAAACATGTGTTTTTGATAAAGGACCAAAACAAGAAAGTAATGAAAGTAAAGTATGAGTACTATAAGTATTAGTGTAATGTATTGGTAAGATACACACTAAGTATGATTCATAAAATTCAGTAAGATTAGTAGAGAAAAATTTCCAGAGTCCGTACGATAATTATAATCAGTACGATAAACCTGGTCAGTACGATTAGCATGATCGGTACGATAAGCATGGTCTATACGGTCAGTATGATCAGTACGATCAGAATGGTCAGTACGATCAGCATGATCAGTACGATCAAAATGGTCAGTACGATCAGCATGATCAGTACGATCAATATGGTTAGTATGATCAGCATTATTAGTACGATCAACATGATCAGTACGATCAGACATGGTCAGGGACATTTTTGATTTCCAAAACAATATATAAAAGTCAAAAGAAGACTTTTGACTTAACAATCTCCTCCTTTTTGGAAAGCACAAAACACAAAGTAAGTACAACAAGAAATACTTATCTCCCCCTGAGTTATTGGAAACTCTTATGAATATGAAATTGAATACAACTAATTCTCCCTTAGGTATGTGCTTTCCTAAGGATTGTATTCGTAGATTTTCTTGATTTAGAAGTGTTTTATTTAACACACTTCCCCCTTTGTAAAACATTCTCCCCTTTGTGATTTACAAAAAGAATGGGGTAATCTTTAGTTTCTTGAAAGAGTTAGAGAAAATAAATATAGGACAAAAAGAGTAGCATAAATGTCATTACAATAACAAAGACTTGTAGGGTTCACGAAAAAAATCATTTTTTTCTCTTTCCTTTTCCTTCTTTATCAACTCATTAAGAACAAATTTCATCTTTTTGATTTCTTTCTTGTCTACAGAAATCGAATCACCCGGAGATCTGAGAAGCTCTTGTTGGTCAGCAAAAAGATGATCTTGATTCTTGATAGTCTCCTCCTGGACTCTGATTACTTCTTTAAGGGTATCAATTCTATCTTGGAAATTCTTGTTATCTTTGGATAACATAGAATTTTGTTTCTTCAACAAAACTATTTCATCTTTGAAAGACGAAACCTTCGAAAACTCAGACTGAAAATAATTCATTCTATCTTAGAACTCTTTCACTGAAGGAATATCGACTCCATGAGTTACTTGATTCAGCCTTTCAACAGTTTCTTTGTCAAGCTTATTGAAAGCAATCGCAAGATCATTTGACAACTTCCTCATGTCTTCAATTTCTATCTCATGGTCATTCACTAAGATCTCTATTTTGTATGACCACTATGTCATTCTGTTTCAAGCCTTCTTATGAGCGGCCTAACTTTTAGATAGAACTTTCAAATCAGCTTCAACTGACAAAAGTTTCTTTCTCAATTCTCTTACAGAGCCGAACTTCTTTCTCTAATTGTCAGTGATAAAATCAATTTTCCCTTCCATCCTAGGGAAATAGAGAATAGTCTTTTCAACCCTTCTTAAAACATGAACAATTTAATCACTCCTCTTGAGAGAGATTTTTTATTCTGAATCAGTATCTTCATCGTACGAATGCAGTTAATTTGATCGGCTAGAATCATCAACTAGATGTTTTCATTTTCCTTTTTCTTTCTCCTTTCTTTCTTCTTATATTTTGTCACTGATGACAATAAATTTTTCAGTATGAGAATATTGAGCACATTTCTTTGGTTGAGAGGAAAATTTATCCAGAGTTTCAAAAGATTCAATAGGTGCTTGATCGGTATGAGGATCTTGTTGAATAGCTTCATTTTGCTTTTGGTAAGATTCTTCTCTACTCTTCTTCGAACTTTGAAGAAATTCTAAAAGAAAATCTCCTTCCTCTTATTCAACTTCCTGTATTTCTTCCAACAACTGTTTCCCTTTTTCTTTATCTAGAAGACTCTGTACTATATGTTCTTGATGTACTTCTTCCGTTAGTTGAGCACTAGTATCCTCAACCATTTTCAAGACTTTATAGATATCAAAGTCTTGAGCCTTTTTTTTCAAAAGAGTCTTATTTTTCTTTTCGGCTTGAAGGGTTTCCTCTACCCTTATTCTTTTTGAAAAAGCTTCAGCTGGGTCAAGACCGAACTTCGGTTCACCTTGTTTTCTTTGTTCTCTATCTTTTAACCACTTGTCCACAACCTCCTTATTGTACTTCGGTTTCTTATTGGGCATTGAACTGGTTTACAGATCTGGCTTTTGAGGAGCACCAGCATAATGATTTTCTTTGACAGGAATAAGTGCCGATTGATTCTGAGATGATTCAACTTCTAAATCCTTAACAAAAATATTTGAATTCTGATCAAAACAAACATTCAACTTCTTAAACGTACTCTTACTAATCCAGGATGGATTTAAATCTATCAAATTTCCTTTCAAATTAATATTACAAAACTTCATGCTCTCGATAATGAACTTTGTAAGAATAGATGGATACATAATCAAATGGGATTTGATTTCTCCTAACTTGACATTCTTAATTTTTTCAAAGATGTATCCAATGATATTTACTTTTCTCATGTTGAAAAGACAGTCCAACATGAAAATATTAGAAACCTTCAAAGTCTCTCTATCCCCTTTCCTTGGGATAGGAAAACCTTGCATCCACAGCGTCACAAATCTGTTATCTAGAGAAAGATTGTAACATCCCAGGTAAATAAATAATAAAGAATTTTCATATTTATTAATATTTATGAATTAAATATTAATTTTACTTTAAAGGGGTTGCTATGTTCGATAGCGTACCCGATACGCAACAAAGAGTTTCTTTGAAATCTTACGTTGCACACTAGTAATAGAATAATATTATTTTAAATGCTAGTTAAAACATAGCCGTTGTATTTTCAGGAATGAATAGAAATAACTAAAATATGATTATATATATTAAATGTTTTTACATTTATCCAATAAAGGATAAAGGCTTAAAATATGAAAAGAATTCAATTTTAGGCATATATACTCTAATTTTCACTAAAGTTCGACTTATCGCCTTTTCATGGTGAACCTTCTTTAAATATAGTTTTGGTCACTCTTATACTTTCTATTGGACCAAATAAAACTATCCTTTAGAATCGGTACATCAAAATTTACTTTGTGTCGATTTTCGGTATTTTTCCGATAAAGTTCATTTTTTTAATGAATAGTGAAAATGTTGTATTTTAATTCAAAACCTCTTTTTAATATAATTTGTTTAGATGATTAGATTATATTTTCAATTGGTTTTAAAGTGAAATTAGAATATATTTTTACCATTTAATACAATATTGGTCATTGGAATTAATTTCACTTTGAAATTGGACTTAAACTAGTGTCAATCTTTTGATACTTATCGTTTCATAAAAACACGCTATTTGTTCTGACAGCGGGGATTAATTATTAAATTAATTAATGTAACTTATATGTTTTGAATTTTGTAAAATATATATCATTTTTTAATTCGAAATATCAAATATATATTAGGGTGATGTTTTGGTATTTTTCTGAAAAACTTCAATTTTTGATGAATAGTGAAACTACTAAGTGGCAGTTAAAAAAACTGATTTTTCGTTTAAATGAAATTTTACCACCTCTGTGTTTAGAATTTCAAAAATCTGACATAAATAGTTTTCATTAGGAAGTAAAATGTGGTTCAATGAGATTAAAATAGTTTTTTGGTGAATAATAACTTTTAATTTTTTAATCACGATTAGAGGTAATTAGTGTAGTTTAAGGTTAAAATAATGTTTTAATAATATGAAATGAACTTGACACATGTTCTAACCTTATTGGATGTTTCATGGCCGACCAATAAAATCCATGGGTCAACTTGGGGACCCCATGAAGCCACTTTGGAAGGAAAATTACATTAATATCTTTTTATTTAATGTTAAAGTAAAAATGTCACAAACATGAGTTGATTTACTAAAACAATTTTAAAATGGGGTTATAAAAGTCATATTTTTTACTATAAATATTCATTAGAAAGATAAAAAGATTTACTACATCATTATATTTGTTTTATAGTTTTTATACATTAAATAAAGTAAATTATTTATGACACCATGATGATTCAGCGATTACCTCATTATTTAACGATTTAAATAAAATGAAAAAATAATGTAAAATCTAAGACCTAAACTTTTCAAAAACCTATTTTATGGGTATATTTATAACCCTTATCACCTTATACTCGAATTATATCAATGTGGGACCTTTAAAATCCGAAAAATCATTTTATAATAAAGTAAACTTTTATAACTTTCCAAGAGTGCCCCTCCTCTCCTCTTATAAAAGTCCCCCACCTCTACCTCCTTACCCACACCTCTCAAGCCTTTGGTTCGGCCAAGATATAATATTTTTGTCTCTCAACATCCCTATATTACTCCTAGAAGCCTCACTTTGGGAATAAGTCTTCCCAATAAAGCCTTTGAGCTCAAATAAAAAAGAGTTACCCAATTTAAAGGTAGTGTTTTCTCTTGTGTTCTTTTGTTTTATTTTGCTTCTCCAACCCCCTAAACTCTTTTTATTTATTTCTTTCGTAAAAAATCAAGTATATTCAATATACTAGGATGTTTTTATAAGAATAATTAGATCTAAACTTACAAACACCTACATATAATGGTTAAAGAACATACTATTTCTATGGATGACGAATTTCTGCCTCACGAAACGATGATTGTTCAATATTCTTCCAACACCTACAAAGGTGGCCATTAAGATGTCACTATATTTATATATGATATATAATATGCTTATGTCTTACTTAAGCTTCTGTATTTTTCATTTATGGCACACCTTTATGGCTTCCATTATGGGTATACGCGATATCTTCATTTTAGGAAGTGCGGACTACCGCCCCCTCAAAGTGATTTGATTCGTTAATGCCATATGTGGGACGTATAAAGGATGGATTTAAAGTTATTATATATGATGTATGTTACATATAAATTATTAATATAATTATGGAATTAAAATATACATACCTCTCATTTAGTTTTAATTCCATTTATATGACATAGAAATGAAAGTAGCGTTCATGCGTACGTACGGCTTACCGTCTCCATGAATGGTGCATTTCATTTATTACCTCTAAATGATTATGTAATATTATAAATACATGTATATGCTGGATATATATTATATATATGATATCCAAATCATAAATATCATTCTGGATATAATGAAACTTTGACCACACGAACAACATGTAATTGTAAGGAGTCCACTTTCGACTTAAGAACCAAATATAAAAAAAAACATTATTAACTTAAATGATTACATAATGTTTATAACATGGTAATAAGTGATATAAAATTAATAATTAAATTGAAGAAGGTTCTTAAGCAAGTATAAATTAACTCAAGTTTATAATTCAGGACGTTAAAGAACGATCGAGTCAAGTCGGACCTGAGGTAAGGGACTTCGTCTCAATCTCCTTTCATTGAGGAATGTTTTGTTCTAATACAAGACTTTCTTTTATATACTGTATAAAAAAACTTTTAATTTTCATTTCATTCAAAGGGAATATTTTTCTAAGAATCATTTTTCTAAACGACAAAAAGGAGTGTTTATTTTAACGTGCGTGGTGACAATGACCTTTTCCACCGCCGCAAGTGTTATTTCATCTTTAGCTTCCTCAACAAGCCATAATGTTTTTAAAATGAAATAAATAACATATACTCTTTTATGTATTTTGGTATTGAAAATGGTTTTTATAATGGTTTTTTTATGTCAATATATTTAAGTGATATATTTTGATCAAAGTGTGGAAATGTTTTCTTTCCATTATATTTGTTTTAAGTCTTATGATTTTATAATGGTACTTGGACATTTGATGGGTGGTTACGTGATAAACCATATGATGGGTGGTGACGTGAATACTAGGACGGGTGGTTACATTATAACCTTTAATGCATTGGGTATGGAAGTCGGCCATATGGCTATTCCATTAAGTGATATGTGTGGAAGTCGACCGTATGGTTATTCCATTTAAGTATGTTTATCTCCGAAGTTACCTTTATATGTTATGTGTTCTTTATATGGGTTTTATAGTAATATTTTGGTTACAAAAGGGTAAGTATTGATCTTTTATTCAGTGAAGAGTTTTTACTACTTCATAAAGGTGAAAATTATTACTTTGATAAAGTATATATGGTTTAATTGTTGTTTTGAAAAACTAACAGTTTTCATTATTTATGTTTCCCTTAATGAGCTTTTTATGCTCACCCCAAGTTTTTTTGAAATGTTTTTCATAGGAATTAATGTGGAATAGTTTCAAGGATGGGATCAAGGGAAAGTCATGCTATATAAAACATGGAACTAGACATGTTTCTTTTTAAGAGTTTTTATTTTATGGAAACTTAGTACAAGTGTCTACTCTGTAATCTTTTGAGATGTAATATTTAGATCTAATTCTCTAAAACTCTAAACCTGAAAAGATCCTAAATGTGAATTATTCATTTAATTCAATATTAAGTAAGGTTTAAGGCTGGGGATTTATAGTTGGTATCAGAGGTCGGTTTAGTCCACATTAGGAGTTATAAAATTGTTAAATTATAAGTTAATTTATGGTATGATTGAAATGATATAGCATTTATAGATTACCATGTTGCTTTTCCTAAGATATTTCTGTGTTAAGAATGGTTTTTCATAGAGGAAACAAAACAGCTTTTCTGGGAAGGCTTAAAGAGGGAAATGACCTTTGAAATCAATATCCTGAGATGGTTAGAATTAGAACTAAACAACTTTTTGTAGTGATGTATCTGTTGACTTAGGTTACTAACGAAGGTTTGTTGAAATTTTTTCACGGTTATCTAGTCCAATGACTAAGATAACTCGGAAGGGTGTTAAGTTTATCTGGACAAAATAATGTGATGATTGTTTTCAAGAGTTTAAAAAAATATTGTTGAATGCTCCATTTTGGAACTTCCTTCCAGGAATGGTGAGTTTGTTATATACAGTGATTCTTCGTTGAAGGGACTTGGTTGTGTCCTTATGCAGAATGATAAGGTAACTGCATATGTTACACATCAGTTGAAAACTCATGAGGTAAATTACCCTACACATGATTTGGAATTAGCTGCTGTTGTTTTTGCTCTAAAAATTTGGAGGCATCATTTGTATGGAGTAAAGTGTGAAATATATACTGATCACAAAAGTTTAAAGTATATATTCCCTCAGAAATAATTGAACACGAGACATAGGATATCGCTATAATTAATCAATTATTATGATTTTACAATTCATTACCATTCGGGAAAAGCAAATAAAGTGGCTGATGCTTTGAGTCGAAAAAGTAATGCTTCATTAACCATGCTACGTTTGGAACGAGATCCTTTGGTTTTTGATTTGATGAACATTGGCATAGAAGTTGTTGGTGCAGGAAGTTCTTCTGTTTTGTTTCAGGTATCAGTGAGATCATCTCTATCAGACAGAATTAAGCAAGAACAGAGGGAAGACAGTGAGTTGCAGAAAAAGGTAGAGCTGGTTCAGAAGGGTAAATTGCCTGAATTCACCATTGATAATGATTGTGTTTTGAGGTTTGGGAAGAGATTATTTGTGCCTGGTGATTCACAGTTGAGGAATGAGTTGTTATGTGAGGATCATAGTTCCCAGTTTTCAGTTCATCCTGGCAGTACTAAGATGTACAGAGATCTGTGGGAGTATTACTGGTGGGATGGAATAAAAAGAGATATTACTGATTTTACTGTGAAGTGTTTGACTTGTCAGCTGGTTAAAGTAGAGCGGCAGTTACCGAAAGGGATGCTTCAGCCTTTACCAGTGCCAGAGTGGAAATGGGAAAATATATCCATGGACTTTGTTGTGGGATTATCGAAGACATATCTAGGTAATAATGCAATATGGGTTATTGTTGATCGCTTGACTAAATCTGCTCATTTCCTTCCTATTCAAGATAATTTCTCTCTAGATCAACTTTTTCGATTGTATCTTAAAGAGATAGTCAGGTTGCATGGAGTTCCCCTCTCCATTGTATCTGATCGTGATCCCAGGTTTACTTCTAACTTTTGGAAAGGCCTTCAGAAGTCATTGGGTACTGAATTAAATTTTAGTACAACTTTTCATCCGCAATCAGATGGGTAGTTAGAACGAACAATTCAGACCTTGGAGGATATACTACAAGCTTGTTCTATAAATTATCAGGGAACTTGGGACCAACATCTTTCTTTGGTTGAGTTTTTATACAATAACAGTTTTCATTCTAGTATACAGATGGCACCATTTGAGGCGTTATATGGGAAGCAGTGTCGAACTCCAGCTTTTTGGGATGAAGTGGGTGAAAGGAAGCTAATCAGACTAGAATTGGTAGAAGAGATGGCAGAAAAAGTTCAGTTGATTCAGAAACACATGAGAACAGATCAGAGAAGGCAGAAGAGTTATGCGGATAACCGGAGGAAGGATCTATCTTTCGAGGTAGGTGATCATGTTTTTCTCAAGGTTTCTCCGTGGAAAAGTGTGATTCGATTTGGTAAGAAAGGAAATTTGAGTCCAAGGTTCATTTGACCATATGAAATTCTAGAGAAAGTTAGATCATTTGCTTACCGAGTGGCTTTACCTTCAAGTTTATCTCAAGTACACAATGTTTTTCATGTTTCGATGTTGAGAAAGTATATTCAGATCCATCTAATGTTTTGAGCCCATAGGTAGTTCAGTTGGAAGAGAATCTCTATTATAAAGAACAACCAGTCCAGATTCTTGACCGAAGAGAGCAGGTGTTGCGAAATAAGGTAATTCACCAGGTAAAGGTTTTTTGGAAAAACCATATGGTTGAAGAGGCAACGTGGGAATCTGAAAATGCTATGAGGGATAAATACCCCCACTTATTTTGATAAGTGAATAAAATTGCGAGGACGCAATTCCCAAAAGGGGGGAAGGATGTAACATCCCAGCTAAATAAAGAATAAACCATTTTCATATTTTTTAATATTTATGAATTAAATATTAATTTTACTTTAAAGGGGTTGCAATGTTCGATAGTGTACCCGATAAGCAACAAAGAGTTTCTTTGAAATCTTACGTTGCACACTAGTAATAGAATAATATTATTTTAAATGGTAGTTAACACGTAGCCGTTGTATTGGAGGGAATGAATAGAAATAACTAAAATATGATTATATATGTTAAATGTTTCTACATTTATCCAATAAAGGATAAAGGCTTAAAATATGAAAAGAATTCAATTTTAGGCATATATACTCTAATTTTCACTAAAGGTCGACTTATCGCCTTTTTATGGAGAACCTTCTTTAAATATAGTTCTGGTCACTCTTATACTTTCTATTGGACCAAATAAAACTCTCCTTTAGAATCGGGACATCAGAATTTACTTTGTGTATATTTTTGGTATTTTTCTGATAAAGTTCATTTTTTTAATGAATAGTGAAAAATGTTGTATTTTAATTCAAAACCTCTTTTTAATATAATTTTTTTATATGATTAAATTATCTTTTTAATTGGTTTTAAAGTGCAATTAGAATATATTTTTACCATTTAATCCAATATTGGTCGTTGGAATTAATTTCACTTTGAAATTGGACTTAAACTAGTGTCAATCTTTTGATACTTATTGTTTCATAAAAACACGCTATTTGTTCTGACAGTGGGAATTAATTATTAAATTAATAAATGTAACTTATATGTTTTGAATTTTTTAAAATATATACCAATTTTGAATTCGGAATATCAAATATATCTTAGGGTGAAGTTTTGGTATTTTTCTGAAAAACTTCAATTTTTGATGAATAGTGAAACTACTAAGTGGCAGTTAAAAAAACTGATTTTTCGTTTAAATGAAATTTTACCACCTCTATGTTTTGAATTTCAAAAATCAGACATACATGGTTTTCATTAAGAATTAAAATTTGGTTCAATGAGATTAAAATAATTTTTTGGTGAATAGTAACTTTTAAGTTTTTAATCGTGATTAGAGGTAATTAGTGTAGTTTAAGGTAAAAATAATGTTTTAATAATATGAAATGAACTTTAAATATGTCCTACCCTTATTGGATATTTCATGGCCGAACAAGACAATCCATGGGTCAACCTGGGGACCCCATGGAGCCACTTTGGAAGGAAAATGACATTAATATCTTTTTATTTAATGTTAAAGTAAAAATATCACAAACAAGAGTTGATTTACTAAAACAATTTTTAAATTGGGTTATACAAGTCATATTTTTAACTATAAATATTCATTATAAAGATAAAATGATTTCCTACATCATGATATTTGTTTTATAATTTTTAGACATTCAATAAATTAAATTATTTATGACACCATGATGATGCAGCGATTATCTCATTATTTAATGATTTAAATAAAATGAAAAGATAATGTAAAATTTAAGAACTAAACTTATAAAAAACCTAGTTTATGGGTATATTTAGAACCCCTATCACCTTAACCTCTAATTATATCAATTTGGAACCTTTAAAATTTTAAAATCATTTTATAATAAAGTAAACTTTTATAACTTCCCAAGAGTGCCCCTCCTCTCCTCTTATAAAAGGCCCCCACCTATACCTCCTTACCCACACCTCTCAAGCCTTTGTTTCGGCCAAGATCTGCTAATTTTGTCTCTACACATCCCTCTTTTACTCCTAGAAGCCTCACTTTGGGTAGAAGCCTTCCCAATGAAGCCTTTGAACTCAAATCAAAAAGAGTTACCCGATTTAAAGGTAGTGTTTTCTCTTGTGTTCTTTTGTTTTATTTTTCTTCTCCAACCCCCTAAAATCTTTTTATTTATTTATTTTGTAACAAATACAGTATCTTAAATATACTAGGATTTTTTTATAAGAAGAATTATAGCTACACTTACACACACCTACTTCTAATGGTTAAAGAACATACTGTTTCTGTGGATGGCGAATTTCTGCCTCACGAAACGATGATTGTTCAATATTCATCCAACACCTTCAAAGGTGACCATTAAGATGTCACTATATTTATATATGATATATAATATGTTTATGTCTACATTAAGGTTCTTTATTTTTCATTTATGGAACACCTTTATGGCTTCCATTATGGGTATACGTGATATCTTCATTTTAGGAAGTGCGGACTACCGCCCCCTCAAAGTGATTTGATTTGTTAATGCCATATGTGGGACGTATAAAGGATGGATTTAAAGTTATTATATATGATGTATGTTATATCTAAATGATTAATATAATTTTGGAATTAAAATATACATACCACTCATTTAGTTTTAATTCCATTAATATGACATAGAAATGAATGTAGCGTTCATGCGTACGTACGGCTTACCGTCTCCATGAACGGTGCATTTCATTTACTACCTCTAAATGATTATGTAATATTATAAATACATGTATATTCTGGATATATATGATATATATTATATCCAAATCATAAATATCATTCTGGATATAATGAACCTTTGACCACACGAACAACATGTAATTGTAAGGAGTCCACTTTCGACTTAAGAACCAAATATAAAAAAAAACATTATTAACTTAAATGATTACATAATGTTTATAACATGGTAATAAGTGATATAAAAGTAATAATGAACTTGAAGAAGGTTTTTAATCAAGTATAAATTAACTCAAGTTTATTATTCAGGACGTTAAAGAACGATCGAGTCAAGTCGGACCCGAGGTAAGGGACTTCGTCTCAATCTCCTTTCATTGAGTCATGTTTTGTTCTAATACAAGACTTTCTTTTATACGCTGTATAAAGCACCTTTGACTTTTCATTTCATTCAAAGGGGATATTTTTCTACGAATCATTTTACTAAATGAAAAAAAGGAGTGTTTATTTTAACATGCGCGGTGACAACGACCTTTTCCGCCGCCGTGAGTTTTAATTGGTCTTTGGCTTCCTCAACAAGCCATAATGTTTTTAAAATGAAATAAATACCTTATAATCTTTTATGTATTTTGGTATTGAAAATGGTTTTTATAATTTATTTTTTATTTCAATATATTTAAGTGATATATTGTGATCAAAGTGTGGAAATATTTTCTTTCCATTATATTTGTTTTATGTCTTATGATTTTATAATGGTACTTGGACATTTGACGGGTGGTTACGTGATAAACCATATGACGGGTGGTGCCGTGAATACCAGGATGGGTGGTTACATTATAACCTCCAATGCATTGGGTATGGAAGTCGACCATATGGATATTCCATTAAGTGATATGTGTGGAAGTCGACCGTATGGTTATTCCATTTAAGTATGTTTATGTCCCAAGTTACCTTTATATGTTATGTGTTCTTTATATGGGTTTTATAGTAATATTTTGCTTACAAAAGGGTAAGTATTGATCTTTTATTCAGTGAAGAGTTTTTACTACTTCATAAAGGTGAAAAGTATTACTTTGATAAAGTATATATGGTTTAATTGTTGTTTTAAAAAACTAACAGTTTTCATTCTTTGTGTTTCCCTTACTGAGCTTTTTATGCTCACCCCAATTTTTTTTGAAATGTTTTTCATAGGACTTAATGTGGAATAGTTTCAAGGATGGGATCAATGGAAAGTCATGCTATATAAAACATGGAACTAGACATGTTTATTTTTAAGATTTTTTATTTTATGGAAACTTAGTAGAAGTGTCTACATTGTAATCTTTTGAGATGTAATAGTTAAGATCTAATTCTCTAAAACTCTAAACATGAAAAGATCCTCAATGGGAATTATTCATTTAATTCAATATTAGGTAAGGTTTAAGGCTGGGGCCTTATAAAGATGAGCCACTTTCCTCTTTTCTTCATTTAAAATAAACAAAGACTTTTTAGAACTTTCTTTGTTAAACGTACAAAATTCCTCAGGTAGTTTATGAGATGGACAGAAAGAATCACCTTCTATTCGAACATTTAGAAAATGGGTTGCTTGTTTCACATACATTGATAACTTTCTATCATACACAACAAAGTTTATAGTCATGTTCTTATCAAAAGACACAGTTTTGTAGAACTGACTGACTTCATCAATAAGAACCAGATCTTGAGATACTGGTTTTTCAACACACAAATGCTCCCAGCCTTGAAACAAAATGATTCTTCTGATTGTAGAATCGTATGAATAAAAAAAGTCCTGAGAAACTAACCTTTTTCTGAAAAAGTATTACTCTCAAAAAGTATTTGAAGACATTTCTACAGGATTATAGGCAGAGGACTGAGACATATAGGTGAAACCGCTGAAAGATCGTACGGTGTCTTAAATCGATGGAGGAGAGCTTCGCCAAAAATCCTGAAAAACCAGTGTGGGTTTGGGGAGGGGGGGTATATTTATAAGCGGAAAAATAATGACCGTTGGTCTTCTACGGTTGAGATTAGAAGAAAATAAATCAACAGATATGATTAAAATAAAAAAAAATAAAAAAGGAAAGTATGTACCTACCGAATATCGTAAGGTAATTATTGGTTTAGATAGTATTAATAGTGAAATAAAACAAAAGCGTACGACAAAAAATAATACAATCAACTGCCATGTCGATGGAAAAAAAAGTTATTACCATGAACTGACGAGCCGATGGAAAAGAAATTCATTATCATTAACAGACGTGCTGATGGAAAAGAAATTAATTACCATGGATGGAGGTGCCGATGGAAAAGAAATTCATTACCATGGACGGACATGACGATGGAAAAGAAATTCATTACAGTAATCAGGCAATCAAAACGCAAACAAAATATAAACTGTAACTAACCAATTAATACGATAAAAAGAAAAGTAAATAATGATAATTAAATAGTCAATACGATAAAAAGAAAAGTAAATAATGATAAGTAAATAGTCAATAAGATAAACATTCAATATGATAGACAGTCAATACGATAAACAGAAAAGTAAAAAACACAAACCAGGAGAATAAACAGATAAAAAATAATATCAAGTAAAAAAAATGTTCTCCCTCTTTTTAAGAAGAGTTTTTTAATGTAAGGAGAGGTAGAAAACATGAAGTATACTTGAATAATTAATTTAATGTAATCATTCCTAGATTCTGTTTTATAAACTCAAATCTATTAGAAGGTAAAGGTTTTGTAAAAATGTCAGCAAGTTTTCTTGTGTTTCGATGAATTTTAAAATAATATCTCCTTTTTGTGTGTGATACCTAGGAAAGTGATGCCTAATATCTATGTGTTTTTCACAGGAGTGATGTGCTGGATTTTTACTAAGAGCTATCGCACTAGTATTATCACATAGAATTTGAGTTTTGGAAAAACTAAATCCATAGTCAGTGAGTGTGTGTTGCATCCACAACACTTGAGCACAACAACTTCCAGTTGCTACATATTCAGCTTCAGTAGTGGAAAGTGCTACTAAGTTTTGTTTCTTGCAGGACCAAGAAAATAGAGAATCTCTTAAGAAATGACATGTTCCAGATGTACTTTTTCTATCCATTCTACAACCACCAAAGTTAGCATCTGAATTTTTTTAAAACAAAAGCATTTCCAGAAGAGTAAAAGAGTCATAAATCTATAGTGCCTTTTAAATACCAAAATATTCTCTTCACAAATTTTAAATCAGACTATTTTGGATTAGATTAGTATCTTGCACATAAGCATACAAAAAACATTAAGTCTGGTTGACTAGCTATCAAGTATAGCAAACTTCCTATCATTCCTCTAAAAATTGTTTGATCTACTGGTTTCCCAGTTTCATCAAGATCAAGTGTATTTGAGGTACTAATTGAAGTGCTAATACTTTTAGTATTTTCATATCCATACTTTTTGAGTAAATCTTTAATATACTTATATTGAGATATATATGTTCCTTCTAGTTTTTGTGAAATTTGAAAAACTAAAAAGAATGTTAACTCACCCATCATACTCATTTCAAACTCATATTTTTTTTAAAAGGTTGGGGCCGAAGCCTCAATTTATTATTTGAAAGAAAAGACCTCTTTAGAATGGGTAGAGGGAGACCCATTACATAGCCCGAAGGCCCAAGGCCAAGTGACCTAAATACAAGGCATGAAAGCCCATTTAAATGGCCCAAAGGACCCCTCGGTGAACAGTACTACTACAGTACTCACGCTACTACTGTACCTTTTCCATAATTGTTTTGTAAAAGAAATCTTGTAAGTCTATCATACCATGCTATAAGGGATTGTTTAAGACCATATAGAGATTTGGTAAGTTTAAAAACATGATTAGGATGTTTTTGGTCTAGAAAACCATGAGGTTGTTCAACAAAAACTTTTTCTTTAACAAAAACATTTAGTAAAGCACATTTAACATCCATTTGAAATAGTTTGAAGTTAAAGTATGCTGTAAAGGCTAATAGAATTCGAATAGATTAAAGTATAGCTACCGGGGCATATGTTTCTTTGTAGTCTATTCCCTCTTTTTGATTATAGACCTTAGCAACAAGTCTTTCTTTATTTCTTACAATGATTCCATTTTCATCACATTTGTTTCTGAAAACCCATTTTACACCAATTACAGTTGTTTCTTTAGGTCTTCCAACTAAAGTTCAGACTTGATTCCTTTCAAATTCATTTAGTTCATCTTGAATTGCTTTAATCCAATCTTCATCACCTAAGGCCTCACTTAGGCTTTTAGTTTCGAATTGAGAAAGAAAAGCAAGATGTTCTATTTCATTTCTTAAGGAATTTCTGGTCCTTACAGGTTGATTTACATCACCAATGATGTTATCACTGGGATGATTCCTAAGAATCAATTTATTTGGATTTTGTAAAACTTCTTATCAAAATATGGTAGAAAATATTTTGGGGTAAAAGTTCTAGGAACGCTTTCTTGAACATTTTCTTTATCAGAAGGATATTCTAACAGAGGTTGACAAACATTTTTAGAAAACACATCTGAAAAAGTAGGTTGGGTTTGGTTGAATACAAAAGGATTAGTTTCATCAAATTTAACATGTATTGTTTATTCAATAGTACAATTGTTTTTATTGAAAAATCTATATGCCTTAGAAGTTGTGGAATAGCCTAGAAATATTCCTTCATCAGATTTTGGTGTGAATTTGTGTAGATTATCTTTAGTATTCAGAATGAATACTTTTCACCCAAAAACTTTGAAGTATGAAACTTTAGGTTTTCGGCCATTCTATAATTCATAAGGTGTTTTATTAAGAAAAGGTCTAGTTAAAACATGATTTATAGTTTAACAAGCAGTACTAACAGCTTCAGCCCAAAAGTTCTTAGAAATTGAGCATTCACTAAACATGGTTCTTGTCATTTTCCGAAGAATACGATTTCTTCTTTCAACAACACCATTTTGCTGAGGAGATCTTGGAGCCGAGAAGTTGTGAGTAATACCTTTCTTACTACAAAAAGTTTCGAAGTCTGAATTCTGAAATTCACCACCATGATCACTATGGTTAGTTATCAATGGTAGGTTTTTCTAATTTTTAACTTGGGATCTAAAGGTTTTGAAATTGGAAAAGGCTTCATATTTATTTGTTAGAAAATAGACCCATGTAAATCTAGTAAAGTCATAAACTAAAACAAATACATATTATTTGCCTCCAATGCTTCTAGTTTGTGAAGGAACAAAAATATCCATATGCACTAGCTGTAATGCATTAGAAGTTGAAACTCCATTAATTGATTTAAAGATAGTTTTATGTTTCTTACCAAATTGACAAGAATCACAGACTTTTGAAGATTCATATCTAAGATCTGGTAGTACCTTTACAAGTCTTTTCTTTGAAAGTTTACAAAGGTTTCTCAGTTTACAGTGTCCTAGTCTTCTATGACATAGCAATGATTGGTCTTCTATTTCACTTAAGCTGGGTAAATTTTGGCTCCTAAGATCTCTTAAGTTAATAGTGTATACATTCTCTTGCCTATGGGTAGATAGAATGAACTCGTCCTTGGAATTGTGAACTAAACATTTATCATTCCTAAAATTCACAAGGTATCCTTCATCACATAATTGGCTTATGCTGAAGAGATTGTGCCTAAGACTTTTAATAAACAAAACATTTGAGATAAGAACTTTTCCAAGAAAAATAATATTACCTATTCCAACAATCATTCCTTGAGAAATATCTCCAAAGGTAACCTTTCCACCTTTTGTTTTGATAATATTTTCAAAGAAATATTATTTTCAGTCATGTGTTGAGAACAACCACTATCCATGTACCAAATATTCTTACTGGTACACTTTTTATTTTCCTGAAAAAGAAACAATTAGTTTTTCGGAATCCAAACTTGTTTGGATCCAGAAGAGTTAGATAAAAGAATTTTAGGAATCCACATTTGTTTTAAAAAATGAGCTTTTTGAAATCCTAAAGAGTGAGTTTTTTTAAGAGAATACTCTCTTTTCCAGTGTCCACCACATTGACACTTAGAACAAAATGTGGTATTTTTAGGAACAAAATAATTATTACTAAAAATAGGTTTGGAATGAGTATAACCAAGTCCATAATGATTTATCAAAGATCGAATTTGAAAATACATTTTTTCAAAGTTATCTTTGCCATAAGTAAAGTTTTACAAACATTTTTTCAATGAAAAAATTTCTAAATTTATTTTTAAAAATAATTTTTTATCCTTCAAAACATTTGATTTTGAACTGGAGTTAGGCTAAAAAACATTTTTCTTAGAAATTAAATTTCATAGATCCTTAGAAATTTTATCCTTTTCAGATTTGACTTTCTCAAGGGTTTTTAAAATACTTTCAGAATCAGAAGTTTTCATATCAAGATCATTAGAAAGATCTGATACTTCTTTAGTTAAAATTGAAATTCTAGATTTTTCTTTATCAAGATTTTTCTTGAGTTTAGAATTTTCATTCTCAAGTAATTTAGAAAACCTAGATACTTCTTCAAATAAAGGTAATATATTATCTTCTGATGATGAAGAATCACATGAAGATTCATAATATGTATTATCAGTATAATTTGCATTCAAATAAATATTTGTAATTGCTTAATAATTGTGTACATTAGCCATAAGACAACGATCTTCAATTGGTAGTCTGGTTATAAGACCAACATTTCTTTGTCCTGAGGACTCATATTCTGAAGAATTATCTGGTGAATCGCTACCACTTTCACTAAAAGTATCATTTTCCTTCATGAATCTCTTTGTCTTTGTCCTGTAATACTTTTTCTTATTCCTTTCAGAATGTTTCTCCTTTCTGTCTTTTCTATTCAGTAAAGGACAATCAGTCCTTATATGTCCCACTTTATTACATTCATAACAAGCTACTTCTGAATCTTTCTTTACCTTTCTATCATTCTTTTTTAATATGTATTGTAAGTATTTCTTTCCCACAATCTTTTTTCATCCTTCGAGCAAGATTGGCTAACTCATTATCCAAGGGATCACTATCACTTGATTCTGATATAACAACTTTCTTGTCTTTGGATCTTGTTATCCTTTTAGGTGTTTTAGCATTAGATGTATTAGTAAAAGATACTCTTCCATTCCCATTTTTATTCTTATTGAAATCAGCATCTCTCTTTATTCATGTCTCGTGCTGTAGAATAGTTACAAAGAGTTCATCAAGAGTAATCTGAGAAACTTTTCTATTTTCATCAATAACTGTCCTTTTTGACTCCACTTCGTTTGGAATTATATCAATAATCTTATCTACAAGAGCTTCATCATCAAGACCATTTTCTCCCATAGATTTTAAACTGTTAAAAATTGTCATAAATCTTTGTTTCACTTTACTCACTAGCTCTCCATAAGGAAAAATAAATCCATGATACTCTTCTTGAAGCATTGCTCTTCTTATTTATATAACCATGGATGTACCAAAATGTATGACTTCCAATTTCTTCCAAATACAGTTGGCTTCTTCACAAGAAGATATCTGGATGTATATATTCCTAGTCATAGAACATAGTAAAGTATTGCGTACCTTGTAATTCAGTTGATATTCTTGCTTCTCTTGATTGGTGAAAGTACTGACTTCTTTATCAGGAATTTTGTAACCTCTAGTAAGCATAATAAAATTGTCTACACCAGTATTGATAACGAATGTCTTCATTCGATCTCTCCAGTACTCATAATCATTCCCATCAAAAATTGGTGGTCTAGAAGGATTTAGATTATTAATTGACCTAATATTCATTCCTGCCATCTAATAAAACAAAGTATTTTCCACTCCACAAGTTAGTGTAGTAAATAGTGGAATGAAAATTTGAAAGAAATAAAGCAAGTAATACAAATCAGTGGAAACCTCCTCTGATACCAATTGTTGGATCAAAAATGAAGATGTATATGTATATTATATGAAAAAATACAAGAGGGGGGTGAATTGTAGGTTTAAAACTTTGTGTTTTAAACATGTAAGAAATTAGTTTAAATGATCTTAAACTGATACAAAAACAAACAACCACAATTGTACTGGATAATGTATGATACAATGTAATACTATAAGAAATGTAAAACAATTGTATTCAAAAGAATACAATAATCAGAGTAATGTAAAAGTGATAGATTTTATCATAAAGTGTATAGAATCTAACAATATAAAATTTAATAGTATAAGTGTAATTGGAACAATTAAAAATGTATATGAAATAGAAAAGGAAACAAAACAATTTCCTTACTAATACAATTGACATTGGAAATGTAAAATTATTACAATTCTTTTAACCCAAAGAGAAGGGTTATCCTTTATCCTAGGATAAGAGGTCTGTCTTACCACCACCTTGGTAAGCCCTCGATACGATGATCGGTATGTCTGTCTGGCTATCCCTGGAATCCCTCGATACGATGATCGGTTCATCTGTCTGCCTATCCCTAGAAGCCCTCAATACGATGATCGGTTCGTCTGTCTGCCTATCCCTGACAGCCCTCGATTTTGTAGGTAATCAGTACCTCTATCTTTCAAACACTTGAAAGCCCTCGATATGATGATCGGTCGCACAAAGCACAAACAAAGAACTTATAGAAATAAAAACACTACGAATGATCCATTCACGCTTTGTAGTTTCATGGATTTCTCACCAAGAAGGAGAGAAGTCACAGTATCTCTCTCTATAACTTGATAACACAAAATGATCAGTCTCATACACATATTTTTCTTGGCTTCAAATGACCTCTTATTTATAAGCCTCAGGTTCCAACGGTCACATTACCTCCAACGATCATATTTCTACGGAAAACTCAGAGGGACTTGGACACCTGGAATTATAATGGTCATTTTAAAATAGAAAACACAACATCATTTTGATTAGTTTATAACTAATTCCACGACATCGTTTTGGTTAAAACATGACTACGATTAAAATAAAACGTGTGTTTTTGATAAAGGACCAAAATAGGAAAGTAATGAAAGTAAAGTGTGAGTACTATAAGTATTAGTGTAATGCATTGGTATGATACACACTAAGTATGATTCATAAAATTCAGTACGATTAGCAGAGAAGAATTTCCAGAGTCAGTACGATAATTATAATCAGTACGATAAACCTAGTTAGTACAATTACCATGTTCAGTACGATAAGCATGGTAAGTATGATCAACATGATCAGTACGATCAAAATGGTCAGTACAATCAGCATGATCGGTACGATCAAAATGGTCAGTACGATCAACATGATCAGTACGATCAATATGGTCAGTACGATCAGACATGGATAGGGACATTTGTGATTTCCAAAACAAGATGTAAAAGTCAAAATAAGACTTTTGACTCAACATTATCATCACCCTTCACCAAATAATTCCTTGAACACTCAATATCCTCCAAATTACACTAAGTATATATTTTTGTACCTCATTACATATATTATAAACAAATACAATATATTTATTATCCAAGGTAAAAATAAAGACACATTATCAAAGTGATAAAAAAGTAATCTATGTGAGAGAAGTGAAATTTATTCTTCAATATATCAAATACGTAATGTGTTTTACACTATTATATAAATAATAAAATAATCATGAGTTATTGGGATATATGGAGGTCAATTGGGAAAGTGGATAATATGATGTAAACTTAGGTAGGTGCATTCTGTTTTGGAGGGTTTTTTATTTTATGGATAAGCAACAAACAAGATTGGATTTCCTTATAGTTGTAGATGTTTAATATATTTTCATTAATTAATATTTTAGGAAGTTTCTTTGGATGAGATATCAAACTAAATGAATTAGTATAATCAAATCATCTCTTATCATAGTTCAATATAATAACTTTATTATAAAAAATCATAGAAAATATCTAGTATATTGTTATTAATAGAACATATTTTGGTAAAATATCACTTTATCAAGGATAAAGTGGATCGAGGTATCATGAAGTTGGAATATGTGCTAACTCAAGAACAAATTAGGTATATTATGATTAATTCATTACTAAATGAGTGTTTCTAGAGACATCAGTTGAATCTTGGAGTTCATTTGTGTCTATATACTTAACGGTTTTGAGAATAACTCCAAATACCCAAATGTTTTGTGATATTATATTTGATTATTACACAAGTGATTTTTAATTCCATGGGTATCAATAATTTTTATCACTTTTATAAAGTTTAAATAAGTGGTTTGAAGTCAGAAGTGGAACATAACAAGGTATCTCCCCAACAACAAAGTACATTGAGTTATTAATTTCAAAACCAAACTTGAAGAATTTATCCCTAGATTTGGTAATGGGTATACATGACTTAACAGATTTTCTTATGAGAAAATGGGTAGAGATGGAAAAAGGATTTAGTTACTCAAAGGGGAATATATGACTAAATTAGGGGGTAATATGTCACTTAAAATATCTCTAGGCAGGTTTAGGAGTTACATACATGTGTATATGGAAATTTATAGAATTATCTAAACTCAAGTTAACTTACATTGAAGTATCATGATACTAATTTATAAAAATTTATTTACTTCCTCTAACTCATGGGTAGATACTTTGAATAAAAAATAGGTTAGTAAAGCAATTATTCATAAATGAGTTTTGTTTCCAACCATGGAAATGAATCATGTTGTATTATAGAAGATGATTATTGATACATTTAATATATTATAAATAATATTCTTATGATTTTCTAGAAGTACCCTAAAGGGGTTTAAACTAGTTTTTCTATATATTATTAATTATGGTTTTAAATAACCCAGATGAGGATATTGTAAGTAAAAATATAATATAACATTTTGAGGATGTTAATAAAGGATAGTGTAATTATTCTATATGAATTATATATACACTTGGAATTCATCATATGAAGTTTCATTGAGTTTGAAGTAAGATAGAGGTTTTGGATAGTAGACCAAAATCCATGTCTTGTAATAATACACAAAATCATGGCTATTTTATGGAGTATAAAAAATTGGATGGTTCGAAGGAGAAGAAGTAATTATTCTAGGATAATCGACACATTAAATAAAGAATCATATAGTGAGAGGACATTTTTTAATAAAGGTAGTTTTCCAAAGGAATTGGTCTTAGATTTTTTATATACTAATTATAGAACAATGTGTTATTATGTCATATTTTTAGAGGACACTTATTTCCATGATAAGTGTTTCGAGATTATTAGCTTGAGAAAATGGAAACAATGTTTGTATGTAATTATTTTACAAATTCAATGGAAAAAATAATATTAATATTCAACATATCATGAAGAATTTTCTAAATGTATTACATAAATTCAAAAAAAATTATTTTTAGGATATGATTTTTTATAATTCATTTATTTAAAATGAATTGTTATTTGAAATATAATGTACCATGTTATTCACAAAAACACTGTGTTTTATGTGATATCTATATATTTTTTATAATTTGATATCTTTTTCATTTCAAATTATAGTGATAATATAGAGTGATATAATTCGAATATATAGGATTGATATGACTACCTATCAAGCAGAAAATAAATGGAATGATCAGAAGAGTTTTAAATGAGACAAATTGATCTTATAAATTGATCATATATCCCAAAGAAAGGAAAAAGGATATAGAGACTTTTATAGAAATGGATAAGAAGAGGAGGATTTTATAGTGAGTGGGAAATTTATGAAATTCAAAAGAGTATTATTAGGAGTCATTGATATTTTTTCCTAATGAAAAATAATATTAAAAGTTAGATAATCACAATGATGAAAATGGAGATAATTTCTATACCAATGAAGGTGAAATATTTTATTTTTTTAATTTTTGAAAATAAATTCATTCACTTTCTTTGAAAGTGATTTACTAAATGTTAATGATATTATTGATATTTCAAGATGAATAAGATTTTAAACCAAGATGGATGGAGAATTATATATAAACATGAGATATTAAGTGTGCATTAGTGGATTTCATACACTAACACATTACTATTTTATACTCCATTGAGGTCTCACAGTATATGCGATCATTGTAAAATTTCATTATCAATGTATTTTTTTACTTTAATTAATATAATGAAATATTAAATATCTAAAATTAAACACAAAATAATATCATTAATAAATAAGGTTTAAAATATAAATACACTTATTTATCCTTATAGGAACTAAATTCTTTATGCCACAAACTTTGTTATGGAATCTATGAGAAAAACAAAATGTGATCTCTATGTGCACCATGACTTCTCATATACCAAGGGAGAGATAATATTATAAAACAATTCCAAGTAAAATGAAATGGTTGTAAAAATCTACCTCCATGTATAAGAACCCAGACCTTATTCTCAGGTATGTTTTTCTTTTCTGGTCATTTTTGGAGAAAAGAGGAATTTCTGGAAATTTTCTATGTACACCCTGTGTACTTTATAAGTTCACACCGTGTACTTCCTTGCCATAGTAGGCTATGTGATAGACGTGTAGTGGCCATACAAATGGCCGTGTGGGAGTGACTTAGAGGCTGCCTAATGCGGAGTATGGAAACAGCAAGTACAAGTTGTGCACTCCAAAAGAACATGCCGTTTATTTTGTTTTTTTCATTAAACGCACAGGGGTCGCGTCTTACAGACAAAACTATCTTCTTCTAGGTCTTTTTCATCCAAGAGAACCTGTATGGATACAGATCTTTGACGAACCCTAGATCCCCCATCCATCCTTCGATTCAAACACTCTTTATTGTGTTGGAATCACATCTATGAGTTCTCTCTTCTGCTTGAGGCTTGTTTTCCAATTCCTCTTCTTTTACAAGTTATCATGGGTTGAACGTTTTGGATGTTTTCTTAGATCTGCGACATTCCAAGGAGATTCAAGATTCGAGGTTCCAGTATATTGATCTCCTAACCCTGAGGTATGTGGTTTGTGCCTTTCTGTTCATATTCTTAGAATTTTATGTGCAGATTCCACCAATACCCTTGAATGGGGTATTGCGTGTTTACGGTTATACCCCTGGTGTTTCCTGCCATGATTTTATGCTTGTGTAGAGGTATTTTGGATATGAATTGAGATGATTTCCATGATTTGGATTTTTTCCCTTGCATGTTATGTCTACGACCGATTGGTCCTATTTATCCTTTGGATGCTTTGCCTGTTTTCTATGCCTGTTGTTATTAGATGCAGATTTTGTATTCTAACATGCTTGATATGTTGTAGACTTTTTAGCCAAGTAATACTGTATGTTTACTTTGGCCTTATTACACTGCTATGCTCGTTGACATACACAGGGCCATGAGAACCTGGTGTATTAGACTATAAGGGGAATTAACCAGGTGAGCTTCCTCAGAGAGTCTTTGATTACTTTAGGCTAAAAGGGGGTATTGACTGAGTGAGCATACTCAGAGAGCCTAGAACCAATTTGGGGATATAAGGGGAATTGACCAAGTGAGCTTCCTTAGAGAGTCCTTGATTGATTTAGACTACAAGGGGATTGATCGCATGAGCTTCCTCAGAGAGTCTTTGTTTGAATTGAAAGACATGGGCTATAAAGGGAATTGATCGAGTGAGCTTCCTCAGAGAGTCCTAGACCTTGGGGATATAATGGAAATTGACGTGTGAGATTTCACAGAAAGTCCTTGACTACCTAGAATATACGGGTAATAGATTGTGTGAACTTTCTCAGATATTCTTTGTTTACCATTGACTATAAGGGGATAGACTGTGAGCGCTTCCGCAGAGAGTCTTATTAAATTCCTATAATTAAACCCGAAGGGTTAGGCTGTGTGTAAGGCCTAGAGGGTTGTCTGTACTTAATAGGTAGGAACATATGGGATGTCTATGAGTACATCCCTTAGGGTCACCTATTTTAGATTTAGCTGTTTGTTTCACTACTGCTTGATATTGAACTGTGGATTGTTTACTACTGAGAAATTTCCTATTTACTGTGTACTATTTACTGTACTTTTACCTGCTATATATTCATTGAATGTTAGGCACATATCTTCGGGTGGTTGCCTACTAGGATTTAGTCTCACACCCTGTTTAGGTCATGATTTTGGTCCCAAACAGATTACATTGTTGCAGGTATAGATAAGGGCAAGCACCCTTATACTTCATGTACATGACTTGATTTGGAGCTGGAGAGCATGGGACCAAGCGATAACTTGCGATCCTGAGGATATGTTTATCTTTCTTCTTTTACTTTGGTTTAGCACTGTTTGTATTTACAGAATTTTGAAATGTTTGGCATTTTTCCTAGACATATGTATCATGCATCATTTCATATATATATGTGCTCCCGTTGTTTAGTATTCCAGTCTTCTGTTGTTCACTATCGTTGGATATTTACTACTTCCGCTATTGCATGTGTTGTTTAATTCCGGTGTGTACTCTGCCAATGAGGGCATAGTTTCCCCAGTATCACACCCAAGGCCCTCGCTGCTATTCGGCAGCCTCTGGCATTCGGGGAAATGTGCTTGAGGCCATGTGACCAACCGAGTATGGGGCGCCTCTAGGTGGCTTCTGGAACTGGGACATTAAAAAGTGGTATTAGAGGATTTCTTTTCTCTTTAATTAATCATTGGAGCCTTTAGCCAGGGATAGGAAGGAATTGGTACTTGGTGTTAAGTTGTGCCCGGGAGTAGCTAACCTGTTTACAGGGAAAATCCAATCTACCTAGTTTAATGGCAATTTTTCTGGTTTTGTAATTATGACAGTTGATTTGATCTCACCCTAAGTTACTCACATGATTTGTGCGGTTACTATTGATGTTATTGAGGTTCTATTTCTGTTTCAACCTGATGAGATGAGGGTATTCCATCTCATGCATTATATAGGAACTTGCTAGAAATCACATGTCATGCATTTTTACCATGCCATCTAGGATTCATTAGTGATTGCATGTTGTTGTGATAGATGATGTGTAAAATATGTATTTTATTGTGATAGTTACCTTGATAGAAATACCTTCTGTTTTTTAGGTTATTTTTTGTGTAGAAGTCTGCTTGAATGAATGCCAAACTTTGGTTCTTGAGGTGTTATTGGCCCTCATGGACCAGAATTTGGTGGACCATTTCTTTTTTTCCTTGCTATAACTTGTATAAGATTCCAAAATTTGATTCACAGGGTGTATGGGCCCTCATGGATCGTAATTTAGCACTTTCTATGCTCATTTCTGTGTTTTCTGGGTTCTACGATAGTTTCTGAGGCTTACTATTTGGAAAAACCTAGAATACACGCCAGGTAATTTTAAGTACACGCCACGTGTTCTTCTGTTTGGGAAGAAACTGTTTTTCTTAAGTACACGCCGTGTACTTTATATACATTCCATGTAGTCTCTAAACAGTGTCATAGGCCGTGTGGGTAGAGACACAGGATGGGGAAAACATGGAGTGAACACACCGTGTACTATCCATACACGCTATGTAGTGTCGACCCCATGCCCACCCGTGTCATTAAAAACACAGGTTGGCCGAGTCATGTCTAATACACGTCGTGTAGTCTGACTCAGGTACCCGGCCATGTCATGAACAACATGGGTTGGTTTTACCTTTCCACATACACGTTGTGTCTACCTTGAACACTCCATGTAGTCAGATCAAGGTACCCAACCATGTCACGAATGACATGGGTAGGTGTTATCCTTTCACATACATGCCATGTCCTTCTGAAACATGCCATGTATTGTGAGCTGTGTGTCTGGTAGCATCACTAACAACATGGTCCAGGTGAATCTTATCTAGTACACACCGTGTAGAAATTGTACACGCTGTGTATTCTTGCCTTTGGAGAGCTATGTGGCTTAACCATGTAGAAGGAATCAGGCAGGGAAATGGGACTCATGTACATGCCGTGTGTCTAGACAACACGCCATGTGTCTTGGGTGTTACACAACCAGTTTAGGTAAAAGTACATGCCCATGTGGATGACTTCAGGGAACACACCGTGTAGGAAATGTACATGCTGTGTAGTCATGTTTTGTAAGACATGAATGTTTTCTTTCTCTTGTTACCTTCTTACACTCCTTATTTTCAGTCCTTGATAATATTAATCTAAGGTGTGAACTTGACCTTGTCGATTCATTCCACTGAGACGTCCTCTGGTTGTGTTCCAGTTGACAGACGGTGATCGGACACCGGACATGGCCAATCAGGGACCACATGCAGATCCTACCGTTGTGCCAGCCTTGGCACCGGCCATTGTACCTGAAATAGGTGATGATGCACAATTCACGGAGGGATTTATGAGGATGATGCAAAACTTTCAGGGGGCGCCGCCTCCTGCCCCATCGATGGTTGATTTGGCACAGTTCTTCGAGCAGCATCATCCTCCCACTTTCTCAGGGGATGGTGGACCTCAGGCTGTAGATCCATGGATAGAAGCCACATTGATGATTTTTGAACATCTAGAGATACCTCCAGAGAATAGGGTGATTCTTTCTACCTACATGCTCCAAGAATCTGCTAAGAGATGGTGGGATGTGGTCTCACAGGTGGGATGCCCACAGAATATGGCTTGGGATGAGTTTCAGTGCATCTTCTACGATTACTTCTACTCAGAGACCTTGAGGGCCGATCAAGCCTGGGAGTTTATGAGTTTAGAGCAGGGTACTCTTTCTGTTATAGAGTTTTCCTCTCACCTCATAGAGCTGCAGTATTTTACAACTATTCCAAGGGGTGAGGAGTTGTTCCCTGCATAGAATTTCGAAGATGGTCTAAGGCATGACATCCAGTCATAGGTGAACATCTTTAGGTCAACTTATATATCTTCTATCATCAACCATGCACTAATCACAGTGCACAATCTGAAGGATTATGAAGCTGTGAGCCAGGGCGGTTCAGTATCCAGAGTTAGTGCTTTGCCAGCAGATAGTAGGAAGAGCTGCAGGGAGGCTGCACGAGGAGATCACAGCAGGCGGGATGCATCTTTTGGGAGCTAGGTGGTGTGCTACCAGTGTGAGAGAAGTGGGAATACAAGGCCACGATGCCCAAGGGACCCATTGGAGTGTCTATCTTGCAGCAAGATGGGTCACCTTCGACACTTCAGTCAGATATTCTCTCCAGCAACTGGTGACAAGGTTTCTTCTATGACTCCTCATTCAAGAGTAGTGCCACCAGTTTCTCACCAGTATGGGAACTGGAGTTCTTCCAGCCATTTGGGCTGAGTTGTAGTTTGTGGATGTGGTATCCAGTCACCCTGTTTTAAGTGACATCAGGGTGGATCAACTTAGAGTGGTCAGGCAGGGTCACATGACTGTGGTACTGGCCAGACTTTTACAGTGGAGCAGACCCAGTAGAAGCAGGATCCCAGAACTTCTACCATTTGAGGTATTATCTTAGTAGCCTCAGTTTTAGCTTCTTCTATTTTTGATACAGGGGATTCCCATAGTTTTATCTCTGTTTCTATTGTGGAGAGCCTTGGGCTCTGCATCTTCTCTTCTACCGATATCTTGACACTAGACACTCCGTTGGGGACCAAAACGGCCAGTGTACATTAGTGCAGAGAGTGCCTTCTACAGGTTGGTGGATGTGACTTCTTATGGGACCTCTATGTCCTAGAGATGATAGACTATGATGTCATTATCGTGATGGACTAGTTAGTACCATTCCGTGTAGTCATTGACTGTTATCGCCGTATCCTGAGTTTTGTATCACCTGAGGGTGGATCCTTTCTTCATAGGGGCGAGTGGGATGTCCATGTGAGCAGAGGAGGTCCATAGAATCATGGTTTGGGAGGAGTTATAGCCCATATTTATAGTCTTCAACTGGATGACTAGGGGACTTCACAGTTGGACTTTCCCCCAATGGTGGATCATTTCAGATATGTCTTTTTAGAGGACTTTTCAGGTTTACCTCTAGAGCGTGAGGTAGAATTATCGATTGAGCTTGTGCCAGGAGTGGCATCAATGTCCATTCCTCCTTATAAGATGGCTACACTAGAGTTGCTGGAGCTCAAGAAGCAGTTGGAGGAGTTTCATGCAAAGGGTTTCATCTGACCCAGTACTTCCCCTTGGGGTTCACCTGTCCTGTTTGCGAAGAAGGAAGATGTTACCCTCAAGCTTTTTGTGGACTATCAAAAGTTGAACCAGTTGATGGTTAATAACCGATATCCCTTTCCAAGGATTGATGATCTCTTCGATCAGCTTCAAGGATCCAGGGTGTTCTCAAAGATTGAACTGAGATCTGATTATCATCTATTGCACATTAGACCATCAAATTTACTTTTTACAGCCTTCAAGATAAGGTGTGGTCTATATGAGTACTTGTTTATGCCATTCGTCCTCACAAACGTGTCAACAGTTTTCATGGCACTCATGAACCGAGTGTTCTATCATTACTTGGATTCCTTCGTGGTGGTCTTCGTGGACAATATCTTGGTGTACTATCATACTCAACATGACCATGCTACCCATCTTAATTTTATTTTGAGTACACTAAGGGAGAATCGTTTATATGCTAAGCTCTCAAAGTGAAACTTTTGGATGGATCAGATTCACTTCATGGGTCATGTTATCTCAGAGGTAGGAGTTTCAGTAGACCCAGAGAAAGTGAGAGATATAGTTTCTTGGGAGCAGCTGAAGAACGTCTTTGAGGTGTGGAGTTTTCTAGGTCTAGATGAATTATACCGAAATTTCATACAAGACTTTTCATGCTTGGAAGCACTGTTGACAGGTCTGAAGAAGAAGGGGGCGATGTTTTTATGGACATATTCTTGCGATTCATCCTTTCAAGATCGAAAAGGGAGGTTGACTTCAGCACCAATACTAGTCTTTCCAGATCTGGGCAAGAGCTATACTATTTACTGTGATGCATCAAGTATTGGGCTGTGAGCTGTGCTTATGTAGGGTGATGGATTCATTGTGTATGGGTCTCGGTAGTTGAGGCCACATGAGAGGAATTACCCAATGCACGATCTGGAGTTGTCATATGTTATTCATTCCTTACGCTTTTGGAGACATTATCTTCTAGGAGAGCACTTTGTGGTTTTTACCAACCACAAGAGTCTCAAGTACATATTCAATCAGTGGGATCTGAATTTGAGATAGCGCAAGTGGGTCAAGTACCTATAATTATTTGACTTTGAGCTTGCCTATAATCCTAGGAAAGGCAACACAGTGGCTGATGTGTTGAGCAGGAGGATTCAGATACAAGAAGTTCAAGAGGCCAGCAGTGAGTGGCAGCTTATGGATCTGTTCTTTGAGATGCATTTGGAGGTGCATGGTAGTCAGGGGCAGACTTTTCTCTCTTATGTAGTTGTTACCTCTACTCTTCTTGATCGAGTTCGAATGAGGCAGCTATCAGATTCTGAAGGCCTAGTCCTAAGGGAAAGCATGTCAAGAGAGGACCCAATTCCTGGATGGACTGTAGGAGGGGATGAGATCTTGTGTTTCTAGGGATGCATATGGGTGCCAGTATACATACACGATGAGCTAATACGGGATTTTCATTCCTCAGTTTTGGCAGTTCATCCTGGCATCAGCAAGATGTATCGTGATCTACACTATCAGTATTGGTGGATAGGTATGAAAAAGGACGTTACTGGTTCTGTCATGAGTTGTTCCACTTGTCAGAAGGTGAAGGAGGATCATAAGAAACTAGAAGGTATTTTACAACAGTTACTCATTACTGAGTGGAAGTGGAACCACATAGTGATGGACTTCGTGACCGGTTTGCCGAGGTCGCCTCGAGGGAAGGACATAGTTTGGGTTTTCATTGACAGACTCACGAAGGTTTCTCACTTCTTTCTGATCAAAGAGACCTTCAGTGTCGATGAGCTAGGATAGTTGTACATCCGAGAGATTGTACGCCAACATGAGGTTCCACACTCCATTGTTTCTAACAGGGATGCATGTTTTACTTCTCAGTTCTTGAAGGGGCTTCAAAAGGCTTTGGGTACACAGGTAATTTTGAGTACAACTTACCACCCCCAGACAGATGGCTTGTCCAAGCGTACGATTCAGGTGCTTGAGGACATGCTCTGAGCTTGTACTCTAGATTTTGGAGGTTCTTGGTAGAAACATATACCTCTTGTAGAGTTTTCCTACAATAATAGTTTTCAAGCAACTATTCATATGGCACCTTATGAGGCTTTGTATGATAGGCCATGACGATCACCCTTATGTTGGCTGGAGGCAGGAGAGGTAGCTTTGTTGGGACGTCCTCTTGTTCAGGAGACCATAGAGTAGATAGAGTTAATTCAGAAGAGGATGGATACTGTACAGTCTCGACAGAAGTCTTATGCTAATCAATGGAGACAACCTCTGGAGTTCGAGGTTTGGGATCAGGTTTTCCTTCATGTCACACCGAGGCTGGGGCACATGGGGATTAGGATATAGGGTAAGCTTTCACAAAGGTACATCAGACCGTTTGAGGTGTTGGAGAGAGTTGGGCCAGTTGCCTATCAGTTATAGTTACCTCATAGGTACTGATCTATGCACAATTTCTTCCACATTTCTTAGATCCGACGTTACTTTTCAGATCCATATCATGTATTTCAACCCGAGGAGGTTGCGCTCGAAGTGGATGCGTTGTTTGTGGAGCATCCTATCCAGATTGTGGATCACAGTACAAAGGTTATCTTTGGCTAGTCTGTTCCTCTGGTACAATTGCTATGGCAGCATGGGAGAGTATAAGACGAGACTTTGGAGATGGAGTTTGATGTACGACCACAGTGGCCGGAACTGTTCGAGGGTTCTTATTCTAAGTCATGCTAGGGAAATCCAGGGACGAATTTCTTTATGGGGGGAAGTTTATAAGAACTCGGACCTTCTTTTCAGGTATGTTTTTCCTTTCTGGTTGTTTTTGGAGAAAAGAATAATTTATGGAAATTTTCTACGTACACGCCATGTACTTTATAAGCACACGCCCTGTACTTCCTTTCCGTAGAAGGCCGTGTGATGGCCGTGTAGTAGCCGCACACACGACCATGTGGGAGGGACTTGGAGGCCGCCTATTGCAGAGTACGGAAACAGAAAGTACACACCGTGTTTTTTGTTTTTTTTCATTAAATGCACTGGGGTCGCATCTGATGGACATAACTCTCTTCTTATAGGTTGTATTCATCCAAAAGAACCCGTACGACCTCAGATCATCAATGAAACCCTGAGCCTCCCTCTGTCCTCTGGTTCAAACATCGTTGATTGTGTTGGAATCACATCAGTGAGTTCTCTCTTCTTCTTGAGGCTTGTTTTCCAATTCCTCTTCTTTTCCAAGTTATCATGGGTTGATCGTTTTGGACGTTTTATTAGATCTATGACATTAAAAGGATATTAAAGCTTCTAGGGTCAAGTATATTGATCTCCTAACCCCAAGGTAGGTGGTTTGTGCCTTTCCATTCATATTCTTTGAATATTATGTGCAAATTCCACCAATACCTATGAACGGGGTATTGCGTGTTTACCATTTTACCCCTGATATTTCCTGTCGTGCATGTATTCTTGTGTAGAGTTATTTTGGATATAAATTGGGAAGATTGACATGCTTTGGATTTTTTTCCCTTGAATGTTCTGTTTACGACCGGTTGGTCCTATTTATCCTTTAGCTTCTTTGCCTGTTTTCCATGCCTGTTGTTGTAGGATGAAGAGTTTGTATTCTAACATGCTTGATATGCTATAGACTATTTATCCAAGTAATACTGTAGGTTTACTTTGGCCTTATTACACTACTATTCTCATTGACACACACAGGGCCGTGAGAACCTGGTGTAGTAGACTATAAGGGGAATTGACCAGGTGAGCTTCCTTAGAGAGTCTTTGATTAATTTAGGCTATAAGGGGGGATTGACCGAGTGATCATCCTTAGAGATACTAGAACCACTCTGGGGCTATAAGGGGAATTGGCCGATTGAGATTCCTTAGAGAGTCCTTGATTGCTTTAGAGTATAAGTGTATTGACCACATAAGCTTCCTCAGAGAGTCTTTATTTGAATTGAATGACCTGAGCTATAAGGGGAATCGACTAGGTGAGCTTTCTCATAGAGTCCTAGACCTTGGGGCTATAAGGGAAATTGATGTGTGAGCTTTCCCAGAGATTCCTTGACTACCTAGACTATACGAGGAATGGACTGTGTGAACTTCCTCAAAGAGTCTTGCTTTACCTTTAACTATAAGAGGATAGATTGTGAGTGCTTCCTCAAAGAGTCTTATTAAATTCTTATGAAAGAAACAGAGGGGTTAGGCTGTGTGTACTACTCATAGGGTTGTATGTACTTCATAGGTAGGACCAGAGGGGATAGTTTCGAGTACTTCCTAGATTGTCACCTATTTGAGATTTAGCTGTTTGTTTCACTGCTACATTATATTGAACTGTGGATTGTTTACTACTGAGCACTTTTTTGTTTACTCTGTACTATTTACTGTACTTTTACCTCCCATATATTCACTGACTATTAGGCATAGATCTTCAAGTGGTTTCCTACTAGGATTTAGTCTCACACCCTGTTTGGGTCATGCTTTTGGGCCCAAACAGATTATATTGTTGCAGGTATAGATAATGCCAAGCACCCTTCTACTTCAGGTACTTGACTTGTTGTGGAGATGGAGAGCATGGGACCAAGCTACGACTTTCATTGCCGAGAAGTTGTTTATCTTTCATTTTATACTTTGGTTTATAACTGTTTTTATTTCCAGCATTATGACATTTTGGGTTGTTTTCCTAGACATATGTATCATGCATCAATTTATATATATATGTGCTCCAGTTGTTTAGTATTCCAATCTTCTGCTATTCAATGTCATTGGATATTTACTTCTTTCGCTATTTCACGTGTTGTTTACTTTCACTGTGTAGTTTTCCAATGAGGGCATAGTTTCCCCACTATCACACCCAAGACCCTCGCTGCTAGTCGGCAGCCTCTGGCGTTCAGGGAAATGAGCTTGAGGCCATGTGACTAACATGGTATGTGGTGCCTCTGGGTGGCTCTTGAAACCGGGACGTTACACCATGAATAAGATTTGGATTACACACTTTATAACAAAAAGGGTGTGAAATCCTTAAAACTCATATGTGAAGGACTTATAGGATCCCATTGAACCCATAAAAGACCTTTTTTGGGTGAACGAATTATACAAGGTTCTAGAATATTTTGTAGGATTTAATTTTACTAGTCATGGAGCTAAAATATAATTATTGATCCAAATTTATGGTTATTATATGATATGATTAATTTTATCTCGAATAGAAATCGACAAACAAAATAATATCACGTACTTATTTTTTTATCCACGTACTTCCTTCACAACCGGTAGTCGGTTACGTCAATATCTTGGATTCCTTCATGAATCACATATGCGAACATGAACACTTCTAAATTTGATCACCTATACAAACATGAAATGAATACATTCCCTATGTGAATACACAAAAATAATTCCTGGTATGAAGACTACCCTTTATGAGGGTCTCATGCATAATTATCTTCACAAGACCCCTATATGAACTGTAACGACCCGAAATTTTGAATAAATCTTGTTTTCTAATTTTATGTGTTATTTTATTTTATTTTTATACTCAACAAAAATGTTTCATTTGATAACATGAGTATAATTAAAATGAGACCATTGGGTTTTTGACTGTTATATGACCATTGGTCAATATGACTGCTGGAAACTAAACCTTTTGATTATTGTCTCTAAATACAAGTAATCTTGGTTAATTATTATAGAAAGAAGATTCGATGGCCTCACCCAATAGTCTTGGACCGATTGAAGCCCATCTAACAGAACTTGGGAAGTAGGTAGCACCACTGGGCTTTGCTCTAGACCAAACCCAACCCGAAATTCATTGTGTGAAGCTAGAATGGAATCTCCTTTGCGAGAAGTTCAAACTGATTGAAATTACTACTCGTGCGATGTTGGCCGAGCCTCCATCGGATTCTCTCACCTTAGAGCACCTTACAATTAGGTCTTATGCTGGTGTGATAAGGGGCTATGTAAGGAGACTGTAACTGCCTTGGGTAATCCTTTGTTTTAAATAAAAATTGGTATTTCTTCTTATGACGAAGTTTATGAATTTTCAAATGACCGGATATATATAGTATGCATATTTTTGGTGAATTTTAAAAAAAGTATATTTTAAAAATGTTTATGTAGACCTTAAATAATTAAAAATGTGTAATGATATTCAAAAAATGGTCTTCTACAATTATGTCCAGTACGAAATTTAGAGTCTAATAAGATCAACTTGATTTTTTATGAATAGTAAATTATGAATAGTGATTTTATGATTAGGATTAGTTATGTGTCCAAATAGATTAGAAATCTCATTTAAAGAAAGTATTATTATAATCTAGTAACCTTGATTAAATAATGTGATTTAATAAAATGGTTAAATAACGGTTTCATAAATTATTATTCAAGTATTATTTTTTCGGGTGAATAGTGTTTTTTAATTAAAAATTAAATTAAAAATATTTAGAAAATTATTTTTATAAAATGGATTTTATTTTTGAACTCAGAGCATCGATATTATGTTAAGGTAATTTTTGGGGTTTTTCTGAAAAAATGAATTTTTGGTGAATAGTGTATTTATTTAATAATTAAAATTAAAAATATTTTGAAAAATATTTTTATAAAATGGAGTTCATTTTTTAAATCAGAGCATTGATATTTGGTTAATGTGAAAGTTTGGGATTTTTCTGAGAGTTGAATTTTTAGTGAATAGTAAAAATACAGCTTTAGGGTTTCGGTATGTTTAATGACATCATAACTGTGTCATGATGATGTCATGAGATATTTTAAGGGTTGGCCAACCTAAGGTGATGAATTATTTTATTGGGGGCCCCATTTGTCCTAACTTCATGGGAAATATCATGAGAGAGCACATGGTTTTGAGAAAACCACTTTTGAGGTGTCCCTTGGGCATTAATGCCTTGTCCCCTCACTTTCCCTATAAATACCATGCCCTCCTCTCATCCATTCGACTCCAAAACCATACTCAACGAAGTTCGGGTCTCATTACCTCCCAAGGAGTCCTCCCAAGGTGCCATCATGCCCTCAAGGTCCAAACCTTTGAGTTTTAAGAGTTAAATTTTAAGGTAAGGGATCTGACCTCTCTCTTCTTTTCAAGAAATGTCTTTTATGAAATTTCTTTTATACTTCATGTTCTTATGTTGGAGGATGTTCTTATATATTCATATTAATTCCCTTTTCATTTTCATATGATGAGAGACCCCATCTTTCTCTCATCAATTCTTTTTAAGAATGTTTAAGTGGCGCCGTTAGGCTGCTGAAATTTTAAGGGGATTCTTTCACCCTTCTCATTCTTTTCAAAGTTCTACTTTCATGTCAAGTCTTTCAAGTTTCTTTTTAATTATTTTGGGGTATGATACCTATATCAATCATACTTAACTCTTATGTTCATATGATGAGGGACTATATTTAATCTTTTTAATTCATTTTTGTTGAAGTTTAAGTGACGCCGTTAGGCTGCCGAATTTTCATAAGAGAAATCTAATTTTTTTCTTCCTTCCATGTTTTTCATTTCAAATGGAATATCCTTGAAATTTAATCACCATGTTCATATATACTTCTTATTATATCCCTATACTGTTTTATGAGTCATTTATGATTGTTTGAACCATGTCCCCTCTCTTTTAAATGTTTTCTAAAACCCCGAAACGTAGCCGTTATGCTACAGAATTGTTGTCTCAAAATGCCTCTCTCTTTTCTCAAAATTATTTTATGTTATTAAGTGAATACTAAAAGCTATTATTTCTACAAGGGTATTCACACATATATCAAAATTATCTATTTTAAATTCTGCGATTTACATACATGAAACCCACTTTCCCTTTCCGTGGGTTTAAAGTGACATAAAGATCATGTCTTTAAAACAGTTTTTAAAACTTTATGATTATGAAATGAAACCCATTTATTTTATGCTATATGGGTTATTTATGAAATGTTTGATGATGATATATGTGGCTCACATGATAATAAAGGAAAATTTAAGGGTGCGCCCTGATAGCGCTCCAATGCATTGGGTAATGATGTAACCACTAGAGATTACAATTTTCACGATATCTTGGTGAATAACCTTGGTAATTTTCAAATGACACCTTGGGGATGGACCTTGGTGATATGTTCATGATTTTCTTTGTTAAATTTTATAGCCACATCTTCAAGTTATTAAAAATGTTATTTTTATTATGATATGCCTCATGATTTCATTCTCATGGCTTAAAGTTCTTTTCATGACTTTATTGATGTATCTCAAGTTCATATGTAAGATGTTTCGCTTGTTTCCCTTACTAGGCCTTCTCCTCACCCTTTCTTTTGATGTATGTCTCCAGGTTATGAGATGCAGTAATGAACCTAGGATAAACTTAAGGAGAAGCCTTTCAAGTGTTTAAGAAGAATGTTTTATGTTGTTTTCATGTATTATGTTCCTTGTTTCCAAGACACTAAACATTAAAGATCCTCAGTTTTGTGTAATGTAATGAAAGTTTATGTTATAAAAAGGCGAGATGTTATAGTTGGTATCAAAGGATGGTTTCGTTATTTGTGGAAATTAGGATATGAAAACCTTAGGAAGAACCTTATAGAAAATTTTAAATATAGGAAATCTTCTAGGTATTTTGGTGAGTATTGAGTAAGGCGTTGCCAAGCAAATACATCCCTGTCTGGATACGAGAAGGTAGAGGTGGATCTGGTATAGATGTACATAGGGGTAAAACCCGAAAACACCGCTTTGATCTAGACTCAAACGGGAACTGGTACACGACAACGAGCCTTGCTGCACTCTTGGTTACGACACTCCCGGGGGATATGCTTTGGTAAATTCATAAGCTTAGTATGAACCATTATTAAAGGAACAAGGATAAAATAAAATAAAGATTCACATAAGAATATATGATCATGGATAACCTAGTTTGAAACCTAGGGGATCACAAGTTAGGGTATACTTTTCTTTTACAAGTTATCCTTATATGCTTTAAGTTCCTTTTCATGATTATTGGCTAAGTATTTAAGCCCCTAATTATACTTTCTCTTCTTAGTTAATGGTGGGAAATGGAAGAACATGTCCCAAAAACCAATGTGATAGGAAATGCGGCGATTTTCGTATTAATATGACAGAGATGATTAGGGGATTAAAAGATGATTATTATTTTGGAAGACATTCACTATTTTGGAGACCCTATATGATTGAGGTAAATATATTACTTCAGTATTTTCATTGAGGAGTAAGGTTGACTTATATTTTGAATAATCGATGAACTTAAGGTGGACTTATAGTAATTTAGGTTACTTATGGGAATGATTAACCTATCTTGGGTAAAATATGTTTAGGTTAGCTACTTTTTTATAAGATGTTAGGACTGGTTGATGTTGTTTGGATATGAAAAATGAAGTTTATTTTCGAAGACTATGTTATCAAATCCTTCTTGTATTTGGGTTTCAATCTTAGTTTGGTTTATTTTGAGGAATTTTAAGGACCGTTATTTATGGAATGGTCTATGATGAACTTTGGGTAGTACCATGGAACTTTGAAGATTTAAAAGTAGTTTCCATTCCTATGGGATTCTTTCTTTTTGAAGAGTTGTTTTACTTCTATTTTTGGGATAATGTTTAAAGATAGAAGAAATAGATAGTTAATCTTTTGTGGATTATGTGATTCTCTAGAAGATGATTCTTGTGCTTTTGATGAGACCAAGTGTTTTTTAATTCTCATCATTTAGAGAAAAGATTAGTTTTGGTAGAGACTTATTAAAGGATGAAACTCTACTTGAAGGTAGGTATATTTCCTTATATTTTTGTTCTATGTAGTAAATTAATTCCTCAAAATTATGAAAAGGAAAGTAAAACAAAAACGTTGTTGGTTTATGTTTCCTACTAGGTAATCAAAGACCGTTTACACACATCATAAGTTTGGGATTCTCTTATGGTTAACTTTCTCCTAATCATGTTTTCAATAACTCTCCCTCAGAACTTGACCCTTTGTTTTCTACTCCATGTCCATGTTTTCCTACATGGAATCATAGTCTGGGTTAACTCAGGTGACCTTTGTACTTCCCTTTCTTTCTTTTAAAGTAATAGTTTTACTAACTCATTTTCCGATGTGGGACTTTCAATGAAATTTCAAATCCCAATTTTAAAAATTGGAAGCACACAATTTATTAAGGGGGGAAGATTGTAATGACCCGAAATTTTGAATAAATCTTGTTTCCTAATTTTATGTGTTATTTTATTTTATTTTTATACTCAACAAAAATGTTTCATTTGATAACATGAGTATAATTAAAATGAGACCGTTGGGTTTTTGACTGTTATATGACCATTGGTCAATATGACCACTGGAAACTAAACCTTTTGATTATTGTCTCTAAATACAAGTAATCTTGGTTAATTAATATAGAAAGAAGATCTGATGGACTCACCCAGTAGTCTTGGACCGATCGAAGCCCATCTAATAGAACTTGGGAAGGAGGTAGCACCACTGGGCTTTCCTCTGGACCAAACCCAAGACGAAATTCATCATGTGAGTCTATAACGGAATCACCTTTGTGAGAAGTTCAAACTGATAGAAATTACTACTCGTGTGATTTTGGCCGAGCCTCCCTCAGATTCTCTCACCTTAGCGCACCTTACACTTAGGTCTTATGCTGGTGTGATAAGGGGCTATGTAAGGAGACCATAACTGCCTTGGGTAATCATTTGTTTTAAAAAAAAATTGGGATTTCTTCTTATGATGAAGTTTATGAATTTTCAAATGACCGGATATATATAGTATGCATATTTTTTGTGAATTTTAGAAAAAGGATATTTTAAAAATGTTTATGTAAACCTTAAATAATTAAAAATGTGTAATGATATTCAAAAAATAGTCTTCTACAATTATGTCCAGTACGAAATTTAGAGTCTAATAAGATCAACTTGATTTTTGATGAATAGTAAATTATGAATAGTGATTTTATGATTAGGATTAGTAATGTGTCCAAATGGATTAGTAATCTCACTTAAAGATAGTATTAATATAATTTATGCACCTTGATTAAGTAATGTGATTCAATAAAATGGTTAAATAACAGTTTCATAAATTATTATTCAAGTATTAGTTTTTTCAGGTGAATAGTGTTTTTTAATTAAAAATTAAATTAAAAATATTTTGAAAAATATTTTTATAAAATGGATTTTATTTTTGAACTCAGAGCATCGATATTATGTTAAGGTAATTTTTGGGGTTTTTTCTGAAAAAATGAATTTTCGGTGAATAGTATATTTATTTAAAATTTAAAATTTAAAATATTTAGAAAAATATTTTTATAAAATGGAGTTCATTTTTGAAATCAGAGCATTGATATTTGGTTAATGTGAAATTTTGGGATTTTTCTGAGAAAGTTGAATTTTCAGTGAATAGTAAAAATACAGTTTTAGGGTTTCGGTATGTTTAATGACATCATAACTGTGTCATGATGATTTCATGAGATATTTTAAGGTTTTTACGACCTAAGGTGATGAATTATTGTATTGGGGGCCCCATGTGGCCTAACTTCATGGGAAATATCATGGGAGAGCACATGGTTTTGAGAAAACCACTTTTGAGGTGTCCCTTGGCCATTAATGCCTTGTCCCCTCACTTTCCCTATAAATACCAAGCCCTCCTCTCATCCATTCGACTACAAAACCATCCTCAACGAATTTATGGTCTCCTTACCTCCCAAGGAGTCCTCCCAAGGTTCCCCCAAGCCCTCAAGTTCCAAACATTTGAGTTTTAAGAGTTACATTTTAAGGTAAGGGATCCGACCTCTCTCTTCTTTTCAAGTAATCTCTTTTATGTCATTTCTTTTATACTCCATGTTATTATGTTGAAGGATGTTATTATATATTCATATTACTTCACTTTTCATGTTCATATTATGAGAGACCCCATCTTGCTCTCATCAATTCGTTTTATGAATGTTTAAGTGGCGCCGTTAGGCTGCCGAAATTTTAAGGGGATTCTTTCACCCTTCTCATTCTTTTCAAAGTTATACTTTCATGTCAAGTATTTCAAGTTCCTTTTTAATTATGTTGGGTTATGATCCCTATATCTATCATACTGAAATCTTATGTTCATATGATTAGGGACCCTATTTAATCTTTTCAATTCATTTTTGTTGAAGTTTAAGTGACGTCGTTAGGCTGCTGAATTTTCATAAGAGAAATCTAATTTTTGTCTTCCTTCCATGTTTTTTATTTCAAATGGAATGTCCTTGAAATTGCATCACCATGTTCATATATCCTTCTTATTATATCCCTATATTGTTTATGGGTCACATATGATTGTTGGACCAATGTCCCCTCTCTTTTCAATGTTTTCTAAAACCCCGAAACGTAGCCGTTATGCTGCAGAATTTTCGTCTCAAAATGCCTCTCTCTTTTCTCAAAATTATTTTATGTTATTAAGTGAATACTCAAAGATCTTATTTATACAAGGGTATTCAAATATATATATAAAAATTTTCTATTTTAAATTATGGGATTTACATACATGAAACCCGCTTTCCCTTTCCGTGGGTTTAAAGTGACATAAAGATCATGTCTTTAAAAAAATTTTTAAAACGTTATGATTATGAAATGAAATCCATTTATTTTATGCTATATGGGTTATTTATGAAATTTTTGATGATTATATATGTGACTCACATGATAATAAATGAAAATTTAAGGGTGCACCCTGATAGCGCTCCAATGCATTGGGTAATGATGTAACCACTAAAGATTACAATTTTCACGATATCTTGGTGAATAACCTTGGTAATTTTCAAATGACACCTTGGGGATGGACCTTGGTGATATGTTCATGATTTTATATGTTAAATGTTGTAGCCACATCTTCAAGTTATTAAAAATGTTATTTTTATTATGATATTCCTCATGATTTCATTCTCATGCCTTAAAGTTCTTTTCATGACTTTGTTGATGTATCTCAAGTTCATATGTAAAATGTTTCGCTTTTTTCCCTTACTGGGCCTTCTGCTCACACTTTCTTTTTATGTATGTCTCCAGGTTATGAGATGCACTAATGAACCTAGGATGAACTTAAGGAGAAGCCTTTCAAGTGTTTTAGAAGAATGTTTTATGTTGTTTTCATGTATTATGTTCCTGGTTTCCAAGACACTAAACCTTAATGATCCTCAGTTTTGTGTAATGTAATGAAGGTTTATGTTATGAAAAGGTGGTATGTTATATGAAAACACTTCACAAGCCTCCCTTATGTCCCCCTTTTTTATTTAGGTCACCTATCAAGAACCCACTACTCAATACCACTAGGGCTCCACCACCTAGATCCGGATCAATGATTCATTGTGGTCCATCAACTTTGATTGGTCCTTTCAATTCTATTAAATACCCCCATGATAAATTGATAGTCACATCTAGATATTTTTTATCCATTTCAAACATATTTGTATTGGTATACCCAAAACCCTGACTTTCACACCACCCACACTATATGTTAATATTCTCATCTAGGTTTCCCTAATAAAACATGAGTTTAAATACTCATATTGGTCACATAATATTTCATGAGTCGGCATACTCCTCCTATGTATAATCCCCCATGAAAACATTCACATGAATCATCTACTAGGTTAGGCATATTAGAGAAACTCTATGCACATGTCCCACTCATTCTATTATTGAACACTCTCATGTGATATGGTTGATCTACTATGATCGCTTGTCTATCACATCAAGTATAAATCGTATGGTATTATAGTTTTTTATTTTAACAAATTGGTATAATTATTGTGATAAAACATTTTCATAAGTTAGGAATTCCTCATATTCCTATCTGTATGACTCTAATATTCATAACATGCATCCTTAATGCATGACATTAAACTGTGTAGACCTATCCTATCATATATCTTGAAATATAAAACTCAAAATACATGGTATTGAATTTACATTAATCATGATACATTGAATTCCTCTTTTATTTTCAGTCCTTAAATATTTAAACATTATTTTCCTTATGTTATGGGTATATGACTTTTTATTTAACAAGAATAGGATCCACCTAAAGTTGAGATTCTCATCTTGGTTTCCGAAAAAAATTGATTTGATATTCTTCTAATAGTTTCCCTATATCTAGGACTCCTAAGATATGTAATCTTGAACCACATATTCTTCATTACCCATATAGTGACAAAAAAAAGTTTGTGGATACCAATATTTGGGATTCAAAAAAGGAGAAATACCAAACATTAGCTGGACACCACTTATGTGATGAGTGTAAGAAACCCCTATAATGAGCATGGTATTACCCAAATATTTCTCAGGTGATGAGACTGAGGAGATTGTGATCAACCAAACCTAGGTAGAAGTCACATAACTCCTTCTATTAATGAGCTTACAGTGAATCTTCTTTCCTTAGTGACAATCCATATATTCCTCAGTTGATGAGATATGTATTCTATTAGAGATGAGATATGGATTATCTACCATATATTGTGTGATTATCATGTGTAATGTCTTAAAACGAGTGCCACGCATTGGTACCCCGAGCCGATCGGTCACATGACCTCAGGTGAACCTCCCTGTACGTCTGAGGATATCGACTGGAAGTGTGGGTCTGGTAAGTCATTCATGGGGAGACTATACCCGCTTTCATCAGAGTAAAATAACAGTGGAAGTAAATAACCAATAGTGGAAGCATGTGTAACCAGAAATGTTACAAATTTCAAAGATAACCAAAACCATAAATACATCAATCAATGGAAAGGGAAACATGCCATGCCAAAGTGTCTAAAATGAAACTAAAAATTAAGACAGTAATGACTCCCAAGTGGGTCCCGAACCATGTCTGGTTCCCTTATTCATGATCCTTCCCCAATCATAAATCTAATCTAGGGACATTACCCTTAATCCACCCTACAATAATAAATTCTATTCGGGTACCGATAAGGAAACCTGAATAGGGTGTGAGTATGGCATAGAAATCCACCAACAAGAGTGTCTAAAACAAATCCAACCAACAATAGTGTATGAAAGTGTAATAATAATAAGTATAAATCACAAATAAACAATTTATCACATTATTAAATATTCTCTTTTTAATCACATAAAAACCCCAGGTTCCTGTAGATACCTTTACCTCAATACCTGCTTCGACCCATGACAGAATCTGATCTTTCCCTAAGGTTTATCATGTTTTATAAATCCCTTGTTACCTTTATTAATTCATAAATGAATGATCATGTCACCATTCTTATTTCAAAGATGAATGATCATGTTACAATTCATTAAATCATACAATTTTAATGACAATGTTACCATTCTTATTTTACAAATTAATGAGCATGATACAATTTACTAAGTCACACAATTTGAAAGACCATATTACCATTATTATTTGAAACAATGAATGACCTTATTACTATTAATTTAATCGCACAATTTGGATGACCATGTTACCATCCTCTAATTCATTCTGAATGACCATGTCACCATTCACCATTTAATATTACATAATTTAATGAGCATGTTACCATTCATAATAGTTTTTCTAATGAGCATGTTACTATTCACCATTTCACACATGTCACATGTATCTCATTTATCAAGGTTAACAAAAATTAACCACAATATCTTATATATAAAATCATCACATTAAGTAGGATTAATCGACATTAAACCTCTAACCCCTATATCCCATTAATTAATTTATCAATTTATTAATCAACTCATCCTTATTGCTAATTTCAATATTAGTCTTTACATAAAAATCACCTTAATTCATTCCATAATTAATTAAGCACATCAATCTCTTTCATGAACTCAAATGTTAATTAATCACTTACTCATAATTTATGCATCGATTAATTATCTCAGTTTCCAAAATCAACATATCATAATTAATTCCTAAATTATTTATTCAAACAGAGTATTATAGTGTCCTATAATTAATTCTCGAATTAATTATCTATTTCATGGAATCAATATCCCATAATTAATTCCTAATTAATTATCTTAACCAGGATCTAAATTTCCCATAATTAATTTTGAAATTAATTATCTCTATTCATAAAAACCACAACCCGAAATTCATTCCACAATTAATTACCCAATTCATTGATCTCAATTCCATAAAAAGTAATTCCCACAATTAATCAATAAAATTCAAAATATCAAAAACCCGAAATTTATTATATATTTAATTACCTCATTAAACGATCCCTAAATCTCACAGTTTCACAATCAGCTCAATTAATTAATTTACCATATTAATTATTTCAATTAGGGATTATAATTTCAAAAAAAACTAGAAATTATAAAACTTTCATATACATATAAAATCATGACTATGGGATTTAGACTTTAGACCACCTATATCGATTATTTAATAGACGTTCGCTCAACAAAAATCCTGAAAATCTGAGCAGCACAACGACATAGATATGAGATCTAGATTTAATTATTAAACCAAGATCAAAGATATCAATATCTAATCAATCAAGATATATATCTACAATACTAGATTTAGATCTCACCAACTATGTTTATCTCTAAAAAATGGAGAATAAACTCCACCAAATGATCAAGAGAAGAAGGAAGAATAGTCTGAATAATGATCGTGATGAGACCCACTTTCAGGGAGAAGACAAGATCTTCAATTCGGGATTTGATTCTTGAAAATGGTAATTAGACGACCATAGAACCCCTCTAAAAAGATTTATAATATCAAAAAAACATTATTTCCCAAGGCAAGATCTAAATGAGGGTGTTTTAGGGGTTTTTGGGGATTTTAAAATAAATTTTAGGGTGAAATAAAATTTCACACACAGTTTTTCTAGGCAAGGGAGCACAATTTACCAAACCATGGAGCAACCATGGGGATATCACTGTCTGGGTTTAAATGGTCAACTGGGTTTGGGAATGCATATTTATAAACCGTGTACTAGACATGTGGATCCCCTCTTCCCGGGTCTGCTCAGTTAGCTGGGCTAGGCACATGGTTTACTCTAAACCTGTGTAAACCATGCACAATCCCCTTTTCTAAAAAGTTTCTTTAAACACCACCAAAATGAACCCCAAGTCAAAAATACAACAAAATTTAATTAAATAAAACAAAAACTACCTGAGTTTGTGCCTAAGATAACTCTAGAAATTGCTGGGATCTTAAAATCTCCCCACCTTATAATATCTCATCCTCAGGTTGTACTTCCAAAATTTTCAAAGATTCCAATCCAAAATGATTAGGCCATTTAGCCCCCATATCTACTCCCCTTTCCCATGTTTCTTTTTGCAAACCTCCATGTTTCCATTACATACAAACTATTGGCACAATATTTCCCCACAACAGCTTCTCACTGTGATCCATCACATGTATCTGATGCTTCTCAAAGGACACATCTATCTCAAGGTAAAACTCAACCAAATTGATCATATGATAAGGGTATGGGTGATACCTCTATCATCTTGACACATGGAAAATATAATTAATTGAACTGTGTTTCTATGGAAGAGATAATCGGTATGCCACTAGCCTAATTCTCTCCACGATCTCAAAAGGTCCAACAAATCTGGTCACTAACCAACCCTGTATCTGTATCTTATGGTGACCCAACCCAGGCAGCACCTGTAGGAATACATGATCACCCTATGAAAACTATAGGAGTCATCTACATTTATTAGCATATGATTTTATCTTACTCGGAGATGTAGACATAAATTTTTGAATTAGATTTACCTACTCTAATGTCTCATGCATGAGACTCGGCCCCAACAACTCTCACTCACCATCCTCCATCCATCATAATAGTGTTCTACATGGAATACCATAAAGAGAATTGTATGGTGGAATCTATATAGTTTCCTGATAACCATTATTATAGGAAAAGTCCACTAAATCCAAGTGTTTCTACCATCACCCACTAATGTCTAGAACACATGCCTGTATCATATCTTTAAGAACCTCTATAGTACTCTTCGACGTCCTATCCATTTATGGGTGGAAATATGTACTCAATGAAACTTGTGTGCCAAGAACCTTCTATAATCCCTTCTAGAATCATTATGTGAAGCATGGATCATGATCCATAAATATCATATGTGGAACCCCATGGAAACGAACTATCTTCTGATCATATAGTTCTCCCAACTTCTCTACTATGAGGGTTTCCCATATTGGAAAGATAATATCTATATTTTTTAGTCGATCCACAATTACCCAAATAACATCACTATTCCTAAGTTCATTTTGATGACCTAAAACAAATTCCATAGTCACATCATGCCACTTCCATTCAATAATGGGAAATAGTTGTAGCATTCCTCCAAGTCGTTTATTGTCTTCCATCATCTGCTGAAAAGTGTAGCATCATGTCACAAACCTAGCTAACTTATTTTTAATTCTCGACCACCATAACTATAATCATAGTTCATGGTATGTTTTGGTCATTCTTGGATGTACCTCCCACTTCAAGGTATGAAATTCCCGCACGTTCTCCTCCCGAATGCTCATAGTTAAAACAATTATATCCTTCACAAAGATGATATCGACCTCATCTATCTACCAATCCAAAGGTGTCTCCCCAACTTCAAATATTTATCTCACGGTTAAGCACTCTAGATCCTCATTATGTATATCCTTGATCTATATCAAAATTTTAGACTCTATAAAATAAAAAAAACTAGATTAATCTATTCTTGAATTTTTTGAACCACCACATGCATTTCGGACAAAAAAGTCATCATATTCCACTCATCACTCAACTCCTGAACCATCCAAGTCTTAGTTTTCTTCCTCAAGCCTTCAACCACACTATTTCCATTCCCGAGCATATATTCCTATTCAATGTTGATAGACTGCATATATTCAACCCATTTCCGAGGTTGAATATTCAAATATCTCTACGTGAAGGTATACTTAAAGATATTATGGTCAGTGTAAACTGAAAACTTTTCTCCCATGAGATAGTGTCAGAAACGCTTCAAAGCATATACCACTAATACCAACTCAAGGTCGTGGATATGGTAATTTCCTTCATGAGGCCGCAAATTTCGAGACCCATACACCACAACTCAATATCTCTGAATCCACATAGCTATGAGTCCAATCCTAGAAGTGTCACAATACACTGTGTACTCCTCACCTGACTTAGCCATGATCAAAATCGATGCTGATGTCAAATGCCCTTTTCAGATCCTAGAAATAATACTCACATGATTTTTCACTATCAAACATTATCCCCTTATTGGTAAATATTGGAAGAGGCACTGCCAAACTTGAAAATCACCATATTATCTTCTTATAATATCCAGCTATTCCCCGAAATATTTGGATATCAAAAACATTTTTGGGCCGCTCTCAAGAAACCACTACCTGAACCTTCTCAAGGTGCACTTACACACCTTCTTCCATGATGATGTTCCCCATGAAGTGTATCTAGTGAATCCAAAATTGACACTTAGATAGTTTAAGGTATAGATGATGATATCTCAGTGTACTCATAATGATGTCAAGATGTTGGTCATGATCTTCATGAGTATTGGATTATACCATGATGTCTTCCACAAACACCACAACAAAATGATCTAGGTATGGATGAAATATTTTGTTCATCAAGGCCATAAAAACTGCTGGTGAGTGATTTATCCCAAAAGGCATTATGGCGAACTCATATAAGCCTTACCTTCTTATGAAATTAGTCATTGATATATCAGCAGTCCAAAATCTCAGCTAATGATACCCCACATCAATTTGATATTTGATAACACACAGGCCCCATTAAATGATAAAAAAGATCATCAATACATAGAATAAAATATAATATCTTTATGTTTATCTTATTCGACTTCCAAAAATCAACCCAAAAATGTAATGTCACATTTTCCTTATTTACGAACAATACAGGTGATCCCCAAGCCGACATACTCAAATGGATAAACCCTCTATCCTGCAACTCCTCCATCTGAGTCTTGATATCTTGAAGCTCTCTCAGTTCCATTCTATATGAAAAAATAGATACTTGAAGATCCCCCAACATGATATAAATAGTGAATTCACATCTCTATCAGGTGTAATATTGGAGAAGTCTTCATAAATGAAATCCTAAAATAGTTCCACTACTAGTGTATGGACATCTCACCTAACACCCCCGTCATCCAGCAACAGACTAGAAATACAGGCTATAAGCTCTCTTAGTTGCTGAGTAATTGGCCCAGCTCGACCAGCCTGGACACCCCACTCTCCCCAGTGAATGTACTGGTCACCCTTAGGATATGTAAATTTATATCTCCTACGATAATAGTATATGTGGTCTCAGTATGTGACTAGTTAGTCAATTCCCATAATTAGGTCAAATCCATTAATATCAAGAAAATATAGATCCCACTAAAAATGGTACTCCACGATCACAAGAGAACATACCTTTCACACATATATGTCTCTAGACCATACAACCAATGGTGTATCAATCTTTATAACCCCACACATAAACTCCACCACTATGATCAAATAATTAAAAAAATGATGCTATATAGAAAGGAGATTATTCCAAAAAATGTTGATCTCCCATTAGTGGATCAACTAGAATGTGTACTTAAAGGAGCTCCTCAAGAAATGGTTGAGTGTGAGATGATATAATTAATTGTTTTAGAAGTTTATTCTCACCCGCCTTATGTTCTTTAACATAAAAAATTATTGTTGAAATATCTTCCACCACTCATTCTGGTTCAGGTTTCGGCTCAGGTTCGGGTTGTTCTTGGGATGTGCATACATATTCGTCAATCAATTCAACTTGGATCTCCAGAATGTTCAATTTATCACTAATACTTTTAATGTGAGCATCAAGATCATTACAAAAATTTTCTGGCACATGAGATTATTCGGTCCGTGAATAATAATGTGAATTAAAATATATCATGAACAAAAAGAGTTTTTAAGTTTTTTCTTGAAATTTTCTATTTTATTGTGTTTAAAAAAAAGAGAAATTATTTACAGAATCTAAATTAAAATAATGAATGAAAATCACTTGGATCTCTGGAAACGGTGCCAATTTGATGAAACATTGTCATGTGCGCTCTCAAAAATATTTATAACTAAATACAACATATGGGATGACCTAGGTTGTTCTCTTGAGGAGAATTTGTGGTGAATCAATCACTACTTATAATTCAATTTTTTTATATATTTCCCATTTATGAAACAAAATGAAAAGAAATTGATGTATTTGAAATGAGTATTCAAAATAATGATAATTAAATATGCAATGCATACTATAGATAGAATGAATGTAGAAAAAATAATTCCAAATAGAAAGGAGATCCTCTCAAGAGATTATCCAGAATAAACCTTCATCGCCTATTTCTTATCTTAAATTCTACTTAATGATCATGATCCATTGTATGCATGAATATCCTATTATAACTATGGGAGTGGATATACGATTCACTCAACGATCGCTGAGAGACTGCACATCCACCTCCTCGATCGAGGGAGAATATTGTAGAAGAGAAAGCTAAGCCTCAGGTGGAAAGTGGAGACACAAAGGTGCCTTTTCCACTACGATCCCCCTCTCCCTAAATATAATAAAATAAGAAAAATAAAACATTAATGTATAATTATTTGGGTTCAACACTGGATTGATCCCCTAGTAACTTCGTCTGGTTAGTTACTCATGATCACATGTTCAAGAGATCACAATGAAGAAGAAGGGGGTGACAAACAAAAGATAAAAAATCGATAATGAGATTAAGAAGAATAAAAAAAATATTTAAATTGAATAATACTATTTTAATGGAAAGAAGATAAATAACAATAGAAAATGGCCACACAAAAGTGCCAGTGTTTTGAGAAGGGGTGATGATACATATTTATTGGGAGAGAAGGTGAATAAATTCTCTCCAAAATTATCATCAACATTTTTCTAATTTGGTGTCCCATTAAATGGAAAAAAATTTCACAGGTTTCTTCATAAAAGATGTTTATAATAACTCCTCATTTCACCCTAAAGATTTTAACTTTATTGGACTTCGGATGTAGGTGTTATGACTGATTTAATCCGAGACATTTAATTTGTCCATTTGACTGACAAAATTCCAATTCTTCAACATCACTATCCATTATAACCCTACAACATGTAGATTAACACAATTTATCATTAATAAAGGTTGTTCCCCACTTCATTTTCTGTCCCTCCACAAAATATGGGGCATTTTGGATGCGTTCCCTAGATATTATTAATTAATTTCTCAATGGAACTGTTTCTGCCTAGTGAGCTGTTTAATCTTCAACATGTTTCAACCATTCAAATAATTCCTTAATGATAGTATTTTGACTCGAAAATCATAAAGGACGTGAATTATTGAATAATATTTAATTTATAACTGTAAAAAATTCATTTGAAGGTGTTTTCACTGAGTTATGCTTCTGTTACGTCAGTGGGGCCCATTCAATCTGCCCGATAAATTTCCCAAATGAAATGATTTTTTAGGAATTTAAATGCTCTAATCATCGCATACACATGAAGAAAACGTTTTAGAAAATAACTCAGGGATTTCAATAAAAAATAATCATATAATTTACAATAATAAAGTAATTTTTTTTGCTCAAACTACCCCTATGATAAAAATCTGTCAAAATTTTAGATTTAACTACCTTTTGAATTTAAGATCAAATTACCACTAAAACCTATAAAGTTGACAATTACCCATAAAATAATAATATGGTGGGATTATAAGCAATTATTTATATTTTAAAATGTATGAAAATGTGAGCTTCATAAACATGACATAAAACATGTTTGAAAAAAATTATAATGATTTTATTCTCCTCTGTAGAGTCCTCATGTCTTTCTCTATAACCTATGATAGTGATGACTATAATGTTTATTCTAGTGAATAATTTATTCAAAAATTAATCTTCTTGCACTCTCACATATTAATAATAACTTATACATAGTTTTAACATTACATCATTTAAAATTTTGCCTCCTTCATTGATGTTTTGATGTTTTTACATATTTATTTATAATTTTTGTATCCCATGGCTATTTTTATTTAATTATTAAATTAAAATGAAAAAAATGAATTATATTTCTCCCAAAACTCTAAAAATTATACTTAATGATTGATATAAAATATTAGTCACTTTTAAATCAATAAATACTTGATGAAAAAGATCAATAACATTAAGTATATGAGAGATTAGATATAGTACCATTCTTTATTTCCATATATTTAAGCATCTTATATAGAGTATTGGAATCAATTTGTTTTTGATATTGATATTATGGACTATTGAAATAATAAATGAGAATTAAATTAGTGAAAAACACATATCTAAAACCAGTTATTATGATAACATGAAAGAATGATCACCACAGGGGGTGAATTAGTGTTGATATCTTTTTATTATTAAAAACAAAGTGTTCTCATTATGGTTAGGAAATATTCTCCGAAACTCACTTTGATTTAATGAGGTTCATCCAAAAAATGGGTGAATCCATCATGAATGTATAGATGTTGTTATATCACACAAATATTAATGACATCTTCTATAAATAATAACCAAGGTTAAAGTAATGGCATTGCAAACTTATCAACTACCACTAACTAGTTTTTTACTTACTTTACAAAATAAAAAAAATGAAACTTTTAAAATAATTTTCAACTAAATATATTGATTATCCATCAGACTCTATAGATATAATCTTCTTCCTCATTTCATAGTAATATATCTATATATCTCATAATTATATAACAATTATCACCCAAAAAATAATTACTTAAGGTTGCCTCTATCACTCAAAATTATCTTATCTATTTTTTATCAAGAAATATTACTAAAGTGTCTCATATCTAAAAAGTAAAAACAATACTAGGTGTTAAAAATTGATTGAAAAAAAATCATTACTAAAATAACAAAAAAATACTTACTCATTTACAAGAACCTCCATTTTAAAAATATATTTCATTTTAGAAAAAATATCTAGAAACCCCCTCATCATGGTGTGAGAATAGTGGTTGTAGTGTGACGTAATTAAACCACTCATTACTTCAATGAATACTAATGTGGATTATAATATAATGAAATTAGATAGATCAAGTCCTACTTATGTTTCCATGTACCCTAAAAACACTCTCACATATATTATGGTGTTAATAAATACTTCACAGTGAAAAGATTTTTCACTATACGATAGAGGTTCATAGAATATTTAAGGGGAAATCACTCTTTAATGGTCTTAACATATATCATAATCCATTTTTGTGAAACCTATAATGGTAGAGAATTAAACTATATTCCATCACACATCAATCTAATTGTAAAATTTCATAGACTATGTATTGCGATGGGAACTCACTGTTGTTGCATGATATAATCAACCATTTAAATATAAAGCCTCATTTAATACTCATGGTGTATAATGCTTACTATTTGTGGTTCATATAATTAATATTCACAACCATCCTCAGGTTCCCTTGTATCATATACTCATTTATTATGAAATTATTTCTTTATTTAAGATACTTTATGTATCATCCATAGTCATTATGATGAGGTCTTTTCGCTTTTCATTAAAATAGATTACCATTATCATCACCCTTCACCAAAAAAATTCCTTGAACACTCAATCTCATATAAATTATACTAAGAATATATATTTTTTACCTCATTATATATATTATAAACAAATAAAATATCTTCATTATCCAAGGGAAAAATAAAGAAACATTATCAAAGTGATAAAAAATAAATCTAGGTGATAGATGTGAAATTTATTCTTCAATATATCAAATACATAATGTGTTATACACTATTCTGTAAATGATAAAATAATCATGAGTTATTGGGATATATGGAGGTCAATTGGGTAGGTGAATAATAAGATGTCAACTTAGGTAGGTGCATTCTCTTTTGGAGGGTTTTTTATTTTATGGATAAGCAAAAAACAAGATATGATTTCCTTATAGTTGTAGATGTTTAATATATTTTCATTAATTAATATTTTTGTATGTTTATTTGGATGAGACATCAAACTAAAGGAATTAATATAGTCACAACATCTCTTATCATATTTCAATATAATAACTTAATTATAATAAATCATAATAAATACCTAGTATATTGTTATGAATAGAACACATTTTTGGTAAAATATCACTTTATCAAGGATAAAGTGGATCGAGGTATAGTGAAGTTGGAATATGTGCTAACTCAAGATAAAATTATATATATTATGATTAATTTAGTAAAAAATGAGTTTTTCAAGAGACATCAGTTGAATCTTGGAGTTAATTTGTGTCTATATACATGATGGTTTTGAGAATAACCCCAAATACCCAAGTGTTTTGTGCTATTATATTTTAATATGACAAAAGTGATTTTTAATTCCATTGATATCAATAATGGGTATCGATTTTATAAAGTTTAGATAAGTGGTTTGAATTCACAAGTGGAACATCACAAGGTATCTCCCCAACAACTAGAATCATTGAGTTATTAATTTCAACACCAACCTTGAATAATTTATCCCTAGATTTGCTAATGGGTATACATGACTTAAATGATATTCTTTTGAGAAAAGGGGTAGATATGGAAAAGGATTTAGTTCCTCAAAGGGGGATATATGACTAAATTAAGGGGTAATATGTCAATGAAAATATCTCAAGGCATGTTTAGTAGCTAAATACATGTGTATATAGAAATTTATAGAATTATCTAAACTCAAGTTAACTTACATTGGAGTATAATGAAACTAATTTATGAAATTTTATCTAATTCCACTAACTCATGGGTAGATACATTGAATAAGGAATATGTTAGTAAATCAATTATTCATAAAGGAATTTTTTTTTCCAACATGGAAATGATTCATGTTTTATTATAGGGGATTATTATTGATTCATTTAATATATTATAAATAATATTTTTATGATTTTGTATATGTACTCTAAAGGGGTTTAAACTATTCTTTTTCTATGTATTATTAATTATTGTTTTAAATAAAACAAATGGGGATATTGTAAGTAAAAATATAATATAATATTTTGAGGATGTTAATATAAGATAATGCCATTATTCTATATAAATTATATATACACTAGGAATTCATCATATGAAGTTTCATTGAGTTTTTAGTAAGATAGAGGTCTTGGATAGTGGACCAAAATCCATGTCTTGTAATAATAAACATAATCATGGCTATTTTATGGATTATAAAAAAATCAGATGGTTTGAAGGATAAGAATTAATTGTTCTAGGATAATCGACACATTAAATAAAGAATCATATAGTGAGAGGCCATTGTTTAATAAAGGTAGTTTTCCAAATTTATTGGTCTTAGATTTTTAATATACTAATTATAGAATAATGTGTTTTTATGTCATATTTTGAGAGGAAACTTATTTCTATGATAAGTGTTTCGAGATTATTATCTTGAGAAAATGGAAAAAATGTTTGTATGTAATTATTTTACAAATGTAATGGAAAACATCGTATTAATATTCAACATATCATGAAGAATTTTTTAAATGTATTACATAAATTCAAAAAAAAATTACTTTTAGGATATGATTTTTTATAATTAATTTATATAAAATTAGTTGTTATTTGAAATATAATGTACCATTTTATTCACAAACACACTGTGTTTTGTGTGATATCTATAGTTTTTTTATAATTTGAGATCTTTTTCATTTCAAATTCTAGTGATAATATAGAGTGATATAATTAAAATATATAGGATTGATATGACAACCTATCAAGGGGAAAATAAATGGAATGATCAGAAGAGTTTTAAATGAGACGAATTGATCTTAGACATTGATCATATATCCCAAAGCAAGGAAAAAGCCTATAGAGACTATTATAGAAATGGATAAGAAGATGAGGATTTTATATAGACTAGGAAATTTATGAAATTGAAAAGAGTAGTATTAAGACACATTGATATTTTTTCCTAATGAAAAATAATGTTAAATGTAAGATAATCAATATGATAAAAATGGAGATCATTTCTACACCAATGAAGGTGAAATATTTTATTTTTTTAATTTTTAAGGTAAATTCAATCACTTTCATTGATAGTGATTTACTAAATGTGAAAGATATTAATGATATTTCAAGATGATTGAGATTTTAAACCAATATTGATGGTGAATTATATACAAACATGTGATAATAAGTGTTCATTAGTGGATTTCATACACTGACATATTACTGTTTTACACTCCATTAATGTATCCCAGTATATGCGATCAATGTAAAATTCCATTATCTATGTATTTTTACATATTTCATTTATTTAATAAAATATTAAATATTTAAAATTAAAAAAATAATAATATCATTAATGGGGAAGGTTTAAAATATAAATACACTTATTGATCCTTATAGGAACTAAAATCTTTGTGCCACACACTTTGTCAGGGAATCTATGAGAAAAAAATGTGATCTATTTGTGCTACATTAATTCTCACATAACAAGTGAGATATAATCTTATAAAACATTTCCAAGTACAATGAAATGGTTTTGAAAACCTCCCTCCCTGACTAAGATTTGGATTTCACACTTTGTAACAAAAAGGGTTTCAAATCCTTAAAACTCATTTGTGAAGGTCTTATAGGATCCTTTTGAACCTAGAAAAGACCTTTTTTGGGTGAACCAATTATTCAAGGTTCTAAATAATTTTGTAGGATTTAATTTTACTAGTCATGGAGATAAAATATAATTATTGATCCAAATTTATGATTATTATATGATAGGAATATCTTTATCTTGAATAGAAATCAACTAACGGAATAATATCACATACTTATTTTTTTATCCGTGTACTTCCTTCACAACCAGTAGTCGGTTATGTCAATCTATTGGATTCCTTCATGAATCACATATGAAAACATGAACACTTATAAATTGGAGCACATATTTGAACATGAAATGAATACATTCCCTTTATGAATACACAAAAACAATTCCTTCTATGAAGAGTACCCTTCATGAGGGTCTCATGCATACTTCTCTTCACAAGACCACTATATGAACACACTTCACAAGCCTCCCTTATGTACCCCTTATTTAACTAGGTCACCTATCAATAACCCACTACTCAATACCATTGGGGCTCCACCACCACCACCCAGATTCGGATCAATGATTCATTGTGGTCCATCACCTTTGTTTTGGTCCTTTAAATTCTATCACATCCCCCCATGATAAATTGATAGTCACATTTAGATCTTTTTTATCCATGTAAAACATATTTTTATTGTTATACCCACAACCCCGACTTTCACACCACCCACACTATAAGTTAATATTCTCCTATAGGTTTCAATAATAAAAAATGAGTTGAAATACTCATATTGGTCCCATCATATTCCATGAGTTGGAATACTCCACTTTTATATAATACCCCATGAAAACATTCACATGAATCTTCTAATAGGTTAGGAATATTTGGGAAACTCTATGCACATGTCCCACTCATTCTTCTATTGAACACTATCATGTGATATGGTTTATCTACTATGATCACTTGTCTATAACATCAGGTTTGAATCATATAATATTAGTGTTTTTATATTAACACATTGATAGAATTATTGTGATTAAACATTTTCATAAGTTAGGAATTCCTCATCTTCCTTTATTTAAGACTCTAATATTCATAACATGCATCCTTACTGCATGACATTAAACTGTGTAGACCTATCCTATCATATATCTTAAACTATATACCTCAAAATACATGGTATTTAATTTACATTAACCATGATACATTGGATACCTCTTTGATTTTTAGTCCTTAAATATTTAAACATTCTTTTACTTATGTGAAGAGTATATGATATTTTATTTAACAAGAATAAGATCCACCTAAAGTTGAGATTCTATTCTTTGTTTCTAAAATGAATTGAGTTGATATTCTTCTAATAGTTTCCTTATATCTGGGACTCCTAAGATATGTAATATTCAACCACATATTCTTCATTACTCATATAGTTATAAAAAAATGTATATGGATACGAATATTTGGGATTCATAAAAGGTGTAATACCAAAAATTATCTAGACACCACTTATGTGACGCGTGTAAGAAAACCGTATAATGAGCATGGTATTACCCAAATATTTCTTAGATGATGATACTGAGGAGATTGTGATCAACCAACTCTAAGTAAAAATACCATAACTCATTATGTTGATGAGATTACAATGAATCTTCTTTCCTTAGTGAAAATCCATAGATTCCTCACTTGATGAGACATGTATTCTATTAGAGATGAGATATGGATTTTCTATCATCAATTATGTGATTATCATGTGTAACGTCTTAACCTGGGTGCCACGCAATGGTACCCCAAGTCAGTCAGCCACATGACCTCAGGTACGCCTCCCCGTACGTCTAAGGATATCGACTGGTAGTGAGGGCCCGGTAAGTCATTCATGGGAAGACTATACCCTCTTTCATCAGAGTAAAATACCAGTGTAAGTAAATAACCAATAGCGGAAGCAAGTGTAATTAGAAACAATAAAAATTTCAAAAGATAACCAAAACCATAAATACATCAATCAATGGAAAGGGAGACATGCCATGCCAAAGTGTCTAAAATGCAAGTAAAAATTAAGAAACTAATGACTCCAAAGAGGGTCCCGAAACATGTCTGGTTCCCTTATCCATGATACTTCCCCAATCATCAATCTAATCTAGGTCCCTTACCCTTAACCCACCCTACAACAATAAATTCTATTCTGGTAATGATAAGGAAGCCCGAATAGGGTGTGAGTATGACTTAGTAGGCCACCAACAAGAGTGTCTAAAACAAATACAACCAACAAAAGTGTATGAAATTGTAATAAGAATAAGTATAACTCACAAAAATAGTTTATCACATTATTAAATATTATTTTTTTTAATCACAAAAAAACACCAGGTTCCCGTAGATACCTGTACTTCAATATCTGCTTAGACCCATGATAGAATCTGTTCTTTCCCTAAGGATTACCATGTGTTTTAAATACCTTGTTACCTTTCTTAATTCAGAAATGAATGATCATTTTACCATTCATATTTCCCAGATGAATGATCATGTTACCATTCATTTAATCATACAATTTGAATGACCATGTTACCATTCCTATTTCACAAATTAATACCATGATACCATTTATTAAGTCAAACAATTTGAATGACAATATTACCATTATTATTTGAAAGAATGAATGACATTATTACCATTCATTTAATCTCACAATTTGGATGACCATGTTACCATCCTTTAATTCATTATGAATGACCATATTACCATTCACCATTTAATATTACATAATTTAATGATCATGTTACCATTCATAATAGTTCTTCTGATGAGAAAGTTACCATTCACCATTTCAAACATGTCCCATGTATCTCATTTATCAAGGTTAATAAACATTAACCAAATTATCCAATATAGAACATCATCACAATAAGCAGGATTAATCGACATTAAACCTCTAACCCCAATATCCCATTAATTAATTTATCAATTTATTAATCAACGCATCTTCATTTCTAATTTGAATATTGGTCTTTACATAAAAATCCCCTTAATTTAATCCCTAATTAATTAAGCACATAAATATCTTTCATGAACTCATATGTTAATTAATTACTAACTCATAATTAGTGCAAATATTATTATCTCAATTTCCAAACTCAACATCTCATAATTAATTCCTAAATTATTTATTCAAAAAGAGTATTATAGTTTCCTATAATTAATTCCCTAGTTAATTATCCATTTCATGGAATCAATATCCCATAATTAATTCCCTAGTTAATTATCTTATTTAGGATCTCAGATTCCCATAATTAATTTCCCAATTAATTATCTCTATTCGTATTAACCAAAACCTGAAATTAATTCCACAATTAATTACCCAATTCATTGATATCAATTCCATAAAAATTAATTCCAACAATTTATTATTAAAATCTGTAATATCAAAAATCCATAATTAATTACATAATTAATTATCTCATTCAACGATCCCTAAATTTCACAATTTCACAATCATATCAATTAATTAATTTACCGTATTAATTATTTCAATTAGGTATTATAATTTAAAAAACGAAATCTATAAATTAAAAAAAATTAATATATATAATAAAACCATGACTATGGGATTTAGATTTTATACCACCTACATCGATTCTTTGATGGATGTTCGCTCAATGAAAATCTTGAAAATATGAGTAGCACAATGGGGTAGATATGAGATCAAGATTTAATTCCTAAACCAAGATCAAAGATATCAATATCTAATAAATCAAGATATATATCTAAAATACTAGATGTTGATCTCACAAATTATGTGTAGATCTGAAAAATAGAGATTAAACTCCACAAAATGATCAAGAGAAGAAGGAAGAATAGCCTGAATATGGATCAGGATGAGACCCACTTACAGGGAGAAGATATGATCTTCAATTCGGGATTTGATTCTTGAAAATTGGTAATTGGATGACCTTAGAACCCCTCTAAAAAGTTCTAGAATCTCAAAAAAACATTATGTACCAATTCAAGGTCGAAATGAGGGTTTTTCAGGGGTTTGGGAGATTTTAAAATAACTTTTTGGGTGAAATAAAACAGCACACACAATTTTTATAGGCAGGGGATCACAATTTACCAAACTGTGCAACAACCCTGGGGCCCCAACTATCTGGGTTTTCATAGTTAACTTGGTTAGGGAATGCATATTTCTAAACCGTGCACCAGACGCATGGATCCCCACTTCTCGGGTCTTCTTAGTTAGCTGGGATGGGCACATGGTTTACTCTAAACCTGTGAAAACCATGGACAATCCCCTTTTCTAAAAAGGTTCTTAAAACACCACCAAAATGAACCCAAATTCATAACTCCAACCAAATTTACTTAAATAAAACAAAAAGTACCTGAATTTTTGCCTAAGATAACTCTAGAAATTGTCGAGATCTTAAAATCTCTCCACCTTATAACTTTTCATCCTCGGGTTGTACTTCCAAGATTTTATATGATTCCAATCCAAAATGATCAGGCCATTTAGCCCCATATCTTCTCTTCTTTCCCATGTTTCTTTTTTCAAACCTCCATGTTTCCATAACATACGAAATATTAGCAAAATCTTTCCCCACAACACCTTCTCACCGTGCTCCGACACATGTATCAGATGATTCTCAAAGGACAAATCTATCTCAAGGTAAACCTCATCCAAATCGATAATATGATAAGGGTATGGGTGATACCACCATTTTTTTGATACATTGAAAATAACATTAGTTGCACATTATTTACGTGGAAGAGATAATCAGTATACCACTAGCCAAATTCTCTCCACGATCTCAAAATGTCCAACAAATCTGGTCACTAACCTACCCTGTATCTGTATCTTGCGGTGAACCAACCCAGGAGACACCCGTAGGAATACATGATCACCTTATGCAAACATTAGGGGTCATCTCCATTTATTATCATATGATTTCTTCCTACTTGGAGCCGTAGACATACATTTTTGAATTAGCTATACCTTCTCTAATGTCTCTTGTATGAGACTCAGCCCCAACAACTATGACTCACTATCCTCCATTCCTCATAATAGTGTTCTGAATGGACTACAATAAAGATAATTGTATGGTGGAATTTATATAGTTTCCTAAGAACCATTAGTATAGGTGAACTCCACTAAATCCAAGTGTTTCTCCCATCAACCATTGATGTCTAGAACACATTCCTAAATCATATATTTAAGCACCTCTATAGTACTCTTCAACATCCCATCCATTTTAGGGTGGAAATATGTACTCAATAAAACCTATGTGCCATGAAACTTCTGTAATCCCATCTAGAATCATTATGTGAAGCGCGAATCATGATCTGTAACTATAGTCTATGGAACCCCATGTAGACGAACTATCTCTTGATCATATAGTTCTCCCAACTGCTCTAATATGAGGGTTTCCCGTATTTGAAAGAAAATATCTATATTTTTTAGTCGATCCAAAATTACTCAAATAACATCATTCATCCTAAGTACATTCTGAATACCTAACAAAAATTCCATTTTCACATCATGACACATCCATTCTATAATGGGAAATAGTTGTAGCAATCCTCCAAGTCGTTTATTGTCTGCCATCACCTGCTGGAAAGTGTAGCATCATGTCACGAACCCAGCTAACTTCTTTTTCATGCTCGAACACCATAACCGTCATCATAGGTCATGGTACGTTTTGGTCATTCCTGGATGTTCCTACCACTTCGAGTTATGAAATTCCCACATGATCTCCTCCTGAATTATCATAGTTACAACAATTATATCCTTCACATAGATGATCTCAACCTCATCTATCAACCAATCCAAATGTGTCTCCCCACCTTTAAATATTTCCCTCAAGGATAAGAACACAAGATCGTCATTATGTCTGTCCCTGATCTATCTCAGCATTGTAGACTCCACAAAAACAAAAACTAGATTCATCTATTCCTGACTTTCCTGAACGACCACATGAATTTTGTCCAACAAAGTCATCATATTCCACTCATCACTCAACTCCTGAACCATCCAAGTCTTAGTTTTCCACCTCAAGTGTTCAACCAAACTATTTCCCTTCCCGAGCATATATTCAACCCATATCAAATGTAGAAGATTCAAATATCTCTACGTGAAGATATACTTCAAGATCTTATGGTTAGTGTAAACTGCAAACTTTTTTCCCAAGAGATAGTGTCCGAAAAACTTCAAAGCATATACCACTACTACCAACACAAGGTTGTGGATAAGGTAATTTCCTTCATGAGGCCTTAAATTTTGAGACCCATACACCACAACTCAATATCTTTGAATCAGAACAGCTCTGAGTCCAATCCTAGAAGTGTCACAATACACTGTGTACTCCTCACCTGACTTATCCATGATCAAAATTGATGCTGATGTAAAATGCCTTTTCAGCTCCTAGAAAGAATCCTCACATGATTTTTCCCTATCAAACATTATCCCCTTCTTGGTCAAGATTGAAAGAGGCACTGCCAAACTTGAAAATCACCATATGTTACTCTTATAATATTCATCAATTCCAAAAAATCATTAGATATCAAAAATATTTATGGGATGCACCTAAGAAACCACTACCGGAACCTTATCTAGGTCCAACGACACACCTTCATCCATGATGATGTTCCCCATGAAGTGTATCTAGTGAATCCAAAACTGACACTTAGATAGTTTATGGTATATACAATGATCTCTCAGTGTACTCATGACGATGTCAAGATGTTGGACATGATCTTTCTGAGTATTGGATTACACCAAGTTGTCTTCCACAAACACCACCTCAAACTGATCTTGGTATGGAAGAATGATTTTTTTCATCAAGTCTATAAAAACTACTGGTTCATGCTTCATCCCAAAAGGCATTACAACTAACTCATATAGGCTATACCTTTTTATGAAATTAGTCATTGATATATCAACAGTCCAAAATCTTAGCTGATGATTCCCCAACATCAAGTCGATATTTGAGAACACTAAATCCCCATTAACTGATCAAAAAGTTCATCGATACATGGAATATGATATAATATCCTCAATTTTATCTTATTCGACTTTTGACAATCATCCCAAAAATGTAAACTCACATTTTTCTTATTTACGAACAATACAGGTGATCCCCAAGATTACGTACTCTGATGGATAAAACCTCTATCTTGAAACACCTCCATCCAAGTCTTGATATCTTGAAGCTCTGTCAGTTCCATTCTATAGGAAAAAATAGATACTGGAAGATCCCCCGACATGATCTCAATAGTGAATTACACATATCTCTTAGGTGTAAGCTTTGAGAAGTCTTCTTGAATGAAATCCTAAATCAGTTCCACTACTAGTGGATGGACATCTCACCTAACACCCTCTTCATCTAGCAACAGACTTGAAACATGGTCTATAAGCTCTCTCAGTTGCTGAGTAATTGGCCCGGCTCAGCCAGCATGGATACCCCACACTCCCCAGTGAATGTAATGGTCACCCTTAGGAGATGTTAATGTAAATATCCTATGATAATTGTATATGTGGTCTCAGTATGTGACTAGACAGTCAATACCCATAATTATGTCAAATACAGTCATATCAAGAATATATATATCCCACTAAAAATGGTACTCCACGATCACAATATAACATCCCTTTCACACACAGATGTCTCTAGACCATACACCCAATGGTTTATCAATCGTGATAACCCCACACACAAACTCCACCACTATGATAAAACCATTAACAAGTTTAGAATATATATATGAATGAGAGGAACCATTATCAAATATGGAACTAGATGATGTATAATCTAAAAGAATATTACCTCTCACTATTGATGGATCAGCCTCACTATCCAAAAGTTTAGGATGCACCACATGCAACTGTCCTTCTCCTCTTCCTTTTGATGCTTCCAAACTCCCCTAAGCAGAACCACTCTGTTGATGTGGTTTCTATTTCCTAGTAGCACCACATATGCAACCCTTACAGCCTCAGCCAATAGAACTTCAACTTTAGAATAGATAAGGTGTAGAATATCCCCATCCCACACTCTGACTATGTCAAGCTAATCCATCACTACCTGGATACCTTGAGTTCCTCTAGATTATCTGGAGATGTCCTAACTTTACACAAGATCATCACTACATTGATGGTCACAAACATTCCCTATAATAAGTTTTTGTCCCATCACACTGATAACAGATCACTATAGTAAGTTCCTATGAAACCGAACCTCCTATATGTTTTCTCTTCGTTCTAATTCCTTGATTAATGTTTTCATAATGACACTTCCTTATCTCAGAAGTTTCACCTCATGATCGCCTAGTAGCAACTAACAATCCATTACTGCAAGCCTATTGTAGGTTCCCTTCATCTACGAGATCCTGATCCACCACCTCAATAAAATTATTTAATCAAAAGAGATTGACTTGGGACTTAATCTCACACTTAGTCCATCCTGAAATCATTTTTTCCTTGCGGCCTCATCTTCTACTAACACTAGAGCCAAGAGATTTAAATATATGAAGTGTCCAGCATAGTCCATAATGAACATGACCACCTAAGTCAGCTTCATGAACTCGGGTTCTTTCTCTAGCCTCAATTTATCTAGATATAAATGCTCCAGGAACTACTCCAAAAATTCCTTCTATAGCATGCCATTAACCTGTATAGTCGGCACATGAATTTCCACTAATGCTTTACTGATCCTCATAGCATATCATTTGACATATTGACCATATTATTAGTATGAGTCTTCGTATAGTCAAGTATCGTCTCAATTATCTCAATCCAACACTAATCTCCCTCAGTTTACCCTCTCTAGTAAAAGTAGGAGGGTGTTTTAGTTGAAACTATCTTGTCAAACCATGAATTCTTTTCAAAACCTAACATGGGTCTCTTTCTATAAATTGCATGAAATGAGTGAAGTTCTCATAGAACCTAACTCCTTCTTCCTTACTTGGTACTATCGGTGACTCAGGTTCCACCACTAGAGGATCATCCACAACCATGTAATATAGTCGTCCACTCAAGAAGTGCCTTCATGATGTAATATCTCTACAATACCAAACAAACCTTTTAGGACTCATAACACAAATTTTTCACATTTATATTAGATTAAAACATAAAAAATCCACAAAAGTCTTTTCTATAACCTTATCCACTTGGTCAAAACTGAGGAACTGTTACTACCCTTAACAATCCTACACTTAGGCCCGATTAGCAAGGGTATCCAAATTATCATTGTTCAATCTTCTCATGAAGAGACCCATTTATTCATATTTTTCACTATATTCAATAACTTAATGTTGGGGACCACTTTTATTTAAATTTCATAAGCATGTGAAATATTTTATGTCAAATGGCTTACCCATAACCCGTTTTCCCATGTGTGCCTAAAATGATGCCAGTAACATTAATACTAAGTGTCTAGAATGATGCATGAATACTCAAATATAATTCCATTCCAGACCACGAATCGATATTCAATAATTCTTCGAAACAATAATCACATTAAAAAAAAAGTGTGTCACTCAAGGTGAAATAATTTTCAACTGTAACAGCTAAGCACAATAACAACAATCCCACCCTAAGAACATGGGTTTTACCCCATACATGGGTTTTCAACTCCCATGAAAGAGTTCATTACCAAGCCCCGAATCTTCCAAGTCTCATGTACAAATTTCCAAAAATAGTAATACAAAAGGAAAATAAGGAAAAATACCTTGATAACACACTGTAACATCCTAGTCTGGGTGCCATGAAACGGTGCCCCGAGTTGGTCAGTCACATGACCTCAGGTCCACCTCCCTATACGCTAAAGGATGTTGACTAACAACGAGGGTCTGGTAAGTCTATCATGAAGAGAATATACCCTCTTTTATAAAATTAAAATACCAGAAAAAGTAAATAAGAAATATCAGAAGAATATGTTATTATAAACAATACCAATGTCAAAAGACAACCAAAACCAGAAATGAATTATTCAACTAAATGGGAAACATTACATGCTAATATAATGCCAAAAGTGTCTAAAATTAAACTTAAAATAAATACATGGGAGACTCCCTAGTAGGTCCCAAACCATGTCTGGTTCCCTCATCCATTTTCCATCCCCAATAAATAATCTAATAGAGTGAACTTTCTCTTAACCGGTCTTGCAATAATAATGCCTATTTAGGCACTGATCAGGTAGCCCGAATAGGGTTTGAGTACAACTCAGTAGGCCACCACCAATTATTTCTAAAACATATCCATCCAACAACACTATATGAAACTATAATAAGAATAATTATAGTGCACGAATAAATAGTTTATCAAATTAATACATATTCTATTTTTAATGACATAAAAACCTTGGGTTCCCATAGATACTCGTACTCCAATACATGCTTCGTCTTGTGCTAGAATCTGATCTTTCCCCAAGGTTTACCAAGTGTTTGAAATCCCATGTTCACACTGTTAATTCAAAAAATGAATGACTATGTTACCATTCTTATTTGACAGATTAATGACCATGTTACCATTAATTTAATCACATAATTTGAGTGACCATGTTTCCATTCTTATTTCACAAATGAACGACCATGTTACCACTCATTAAATCACACAATTTGAATGACCATATTACCATTATTATTTCACAAAGGAATGACCATGTTTCCATTTATTTAATCAAAAAATTTGGATGACCTTGTTACCAACCATTAATTCATGTTGAATGACCATATTACCATTCACTATTTAATAATAGCTAATTGAATGGGAATGTTATCATTCATAATAGTTGGCTGAATGACCATGTTACCATTCACCATTTCACACATGTCATATGTGTCTCATTTATAAATGTTACTCAACATTAACCACATTATCACATATAACACATCATCATAGTAAGTCAGATTAATTGACATTATACCTCTTACCCAAATATCCCATTAATTAATTTATCAATTAATTAATAAACTCATTCTCATTACTAATTTGACAACTAGTATTCACATAAAAACCCCATTTATTAATTCCCCAATTAATTAATCACATCAATATCTTTAGTTAACTCAACCATTAATTATTCACTTACTCATAATTAATGATCCAATTAATTGTCAACATTTAAAAACTCAACATATCATAATTAATTCATCAATTAATTGTTCAAAAATACTACTCCAAAGTCTTATAATTAATTCCCCCATTAATTATTCATTTCATGGAATCAATATCCCATAATTTTTCACTAATTAATTATATCAACCACAATATTAGTTTCGCATAATTAATTTCACAATTAATTATCTTTCTTCTCAATACCCATAACCCATAATTAATTCCAAAATTAACTACCCAATTTAATGATCCCAAAATGTCACAATTCTATAATCATCTCAATTAATTAATTTATGATGTTATTTAAATCAATTGAGGATTATAATTTCTAAAAAAACTAGAAATTCTAAAAATTGAATATACAAAATCAAATCAAGGATATGGGATTTATATTTTAGACCACCTACCGCAATTCGATGAAGGAAATCCAATAAAAATAAATCCCCAAAATCCAAGCAGCCCAACGACGTATATCTGAGATCTAGATCTAATTTATAAACCAATATCAAAGAAATCAAGATCTAATAAATATAGATTGAGATCTAAAATCCTAGATCTAGATCTCACCAATTGGGGTTAGATCTAAAGAAACAAAGAATAAAATTCACAAAAAGATAAAGAGAATAAGGAAGAATAGATGGAATAAGGATCGAGATAAGACCCACTTATTGGGAGAAAAGTGGATTTTCGATTTAGGATCTGAATCTTGAAGAACAGAGGTCAGAAAGACTTAGAACCCCTTTAAAAGATCTAGAATTTCTCAAAAACATTAAGTCATGATCCGAAGTTAAAATGAGGGTTTTTGGGGGTTTGAGAGATCTTAAAATAACATTTCATGTTAAATAAAACTAAGTACATTGTTTTTTTGAGTAGGGGCACATGATTTACCAAAATGTGTACTAATTGTGTGATCCTCACTAATTGGGGTTGACCAGTTAATTAGGATTGGTAATACAGCTTGTTAAACTACGTGACATCCATGTGGATCCCCTATACCCAGGTCCACACGATTAGCTAGTTCGGGCACATGGTTTACTCTAACTATGTGCCAACCATGAATAATCCCCTTTTCCCAAAATTTTCTTAAAACTACACCCAAATTCTTTACAAGTGATAAATACAACCATAGGTACTTAAATAAAACAGAAAATACCTTAATTTATTCCTTAGAAGACTCTAGAAAAGATTGAGATCTTATATCATGATATTACTTCATGACCTGACATGTGGAATATAACATCATCCATATATGACGTGTAATCATCAACCATACATTCTCTTGTTTAGTTACCAAAAAGAGGACAATACAAAAGGACCACTCATGCATAACTCCCACACCAACCATTTCAAATAAACCTTTTACTAGTCATATATTCCATAAAATATTAAACTAATTAGGAGAATTCATGGTTTAATAACAATAAAAAGAACCCTCATGGACCTTTTTACATGATGTTAAAATGTGTAACATGTCTTGTTAATTAGAACAGAACAATAAAGGTTCTGATTCCCCTTATAAGGATACATATGAATCACTTCTTAATGTCCTGATACCATCCCCAAAAACAACAAACACCTCATTTTATGTCGATAGACTCCATATTTCCCAACTATATGTATTAGAACCCTATTATTAATAATTAGTATGATAAAGATAGGTAATATCTAATACACACAAATATTCCCTGTGATTTTATAAAGATTCATGAAGATATCTTAAATATTAAAAGATCACTATAGTATGCATCAATTCGCCTCAAAGGGTGTGATGAGAAAGACTTACCATCCTATCAACCAACACATATTCTAAACCATACTGAGGTAAAAGTCCCCAGTGACTACATAACATTGGAAAGAAGGTATATGAGAATAAATATGTTGGGATGTCACTAATGAGGGAGTTGTCAAATTTTCTATTGGAATCAATCTCTTATCACGAAATAATCATTTTTGGGTCCAATGAAATAACCTCAAAGGAATTGAAAAACATTAAATGAGATGTAATAAGTCTAATTTAACATTAAAAATCATCAATTAAATTATAAACAATTTATAATCATCATACTTTCCCTAATTTGATCATCTATTTTTCATCAAGAAAATAAATTAAAAAAATCTCACAATGAGAATTAACTATATAATGAAAAATCATACTCAATAATGATTATAGTCAAATACTTATAAGTAAATATTTATTAGATAAAAAAATTCACAAAAATAAACAATTTATTTATTATCAATATGGTTTTGAAATATACTCAACTCTAGTTCCATAACTTAAAAATCATCTTGATAACGAAAATTTAAATTATTAATTTAAATTCAGATGATTATTGATTTAAGTTTACATTAATATTTTTTTGAAAAAATGTAGACTAATTTATAAATTTTATTTTCCATTGTAAAAATATTTGAAAAAATTTCAAAATCACCCTTGTAAATAAAACAATATTATCACATATATACACCCCATAAATCACATCTTGTGACTATTTTTAATGTTCATGAAATGAATCAAGAAGTATTATTATCCATAAGTCAATATATGTTTTTCCATTATTTCAAAAACATTTTTAAACATGATTTTCCTATGAAATATGTGAATATACTAAATCAAATGAAAATTTGTTTCAACCAAATTTAAAGTTACATTATTTTATGAAGTCCTATATTTTTTATGTTCATTATTCTAATAATTTTGAAGTGTTGGAGAATGAAGGTGTGTGCTTGAAGGTAAATTTTGAATGTTGAGATGAATTGTGATGTAAAGACCCGTAAAATTCAAGGGAAATTTTTTCTTAATTTTCTTTGGAATTTTACAAGAGCGCAGTTTCTGACGGACAGCGTTGATCTTAACTGAGGCTTGCAGAGCAGGACGGTACCTGGAGGTGGACCATTGGGCGGGTCAGTATCCAGAGGTGGACTTCACGGCGAGATGACACCCAGAGGTGGTTGGCGGGTGAGAGCGTTGTGGAGGCTATCTGTACCTACCCTTTAGGTAGATTCCGTGGAAAGGCATCCTGAAAGAAACATCGTGACACGGTCAAACGTTTATACCTGGTGAGCTGACCTGGTTTGAGCTGTTTTAAGGGGAAACCTTTGAAAACACACACACAATCAGTGTTTTCGTGCACAAAGTCAGAAATCAGTTGTCAGGGTCCTCGTGTATGGATACGTCGGCCGCCCGCACCAACACTGGACTCCCTGAACTGAAATCCACACTCGGTACTCTTAACACTATTGCTTCACAAAAAGAAAAAGTCAGAGTCATAAGTTCTGCGGTAGAACCGAACTCCTCTGATACCAATTTGTCACGACCCGTCCTCGGGGCCCGTGCCGTGACTACCCCAAGCCCGCCTTCCATAGGCCAGGGGCTGGCGACTAGCACCAAAGGCGTAAATCCCGATAACTGGGAAGGCATTGCCTTTATAAAAGTAAAAAAACACGACAGAGTATAAGAGGAAGTAAACACTAAGTACAAAGAGAAGTGCAAAAAGGAAAAAAATGGGCCAGAATACAAACTCAAAAGAAAGTACAACTAAAACTGAACAAAGTACAACAGAAAAAGACAACAGCTGGTGGGATGGAAGCAACTCCTGGGTCGTCCTCCTCGGATCCTACCTGAAGGGTAGGTACAGTTAGCGCAGCTCTTGGATCATCCACCACGGATCCTACCTGAAGGGTAGGTACAGATAGTCTCCACAATGCTCTCACCCGCCAACCACCTCTGAGTGTCATCTCGCCGTGAAGACCACCTCTGGATACTGACTCGTCGAGTAGTCCACCTCCGGGTATCGTCCAGTCCTCGAACACTCGGCCTCCGTCAGCACTGCCCGTCGTCTGCAACCAACACAACGAGGTGCGGGCATAGCCTGTGCAAGGGTGAGTATAACGTTACTCAGTAGGGACCCCGAGACCCTCACGGTCTCACTAAAACCAACAAGGATAACCACAAAAAAGATCTCAACAGATAACCTCTACTTAGGTATATGCCCATACATATACCTAAGTTATCAAGTAACCCATCTCAATCATGAGGAAACACAAGGATCATGAAATCAACGGATAACCACTACCCAGGTATATGCCCATACATATACATAAGTTATCAAGTGACCCATCTCAATCATGCACTAAACACAAAGGTCAAAAGTCTCACCTCAAACCAGGATTTTCATTATCGAAACCGTAAGTGCTGAAGAGATCCGTCTCTGGAGTGTACAGTGGTCCTATCACGACTCCGAGGTACTGCTCACTAACCTAAGACTGCTGAAGTACTCCTCCTGTCGAGTACCGCAGGTCAGCCACCCAGACACAGCAGTGCTTCCCGCTGAGGTATGTCACCCAAACACAGTAGTGCACACCCCCTAGTAGCCTGCTGAGGTACTCTCCGGATGAGTACCGCGGGTCTGCACTGTCACACAGGTAGTGCTCCGTCCGCCATGGGTCTGCACCTCAGAAAGTAGTGCTCCGTCCACTGGGCTAGTCGACTCACTCCAAGTCGAGTCGGTCAAGCAGTCGTCAGGTCTCATCCAGTTACACGGTCTCCGTACTCCGCACACTCGTCACTGGGAGGGTCCGCTCCACAAGCTACAGGTCGATACTCCAAGTATCTCAAAGTCCCACGAAGAAGTATCTCAAATGACCGCCTCGTCATAGGGGTCTCAACACAACAGACGGTGCATCAATCGGACGCCCGGTCTGTGAGTTATTAGCCTTTTCGTCCCAGGGGCCCGGTTGGTTTCGTGAGAGAACCAAACCCGTCTGTATCTCAACTGTACCCCGAACTCTCATAGGGTATACTCATAGGGACCGTTTCTCAACGAGATCACCAACACTGCTGATGGTTCGTCAAACGGACGTTCTGTCAGAAAGGTATCAGATTTTCTGTTCCAGGGGCCCGGTTGGATTTCTGTGCGATCCAACCCGGCCACTATCCATCTGCATCCAAATCTCAGGCGGAGAATGCCAAAAGTTCCGTATCGTCAACAGGAACTCAACGCAACAGACGGCGCGTCAATCGGACGCCCGGTCTGAGAGTTATTGGCTTTTTCGTTCCAGGGGCCCGGTTAGTTTTTAAGGAAAAACCAACCCGACCGTACTCCACCTGCGTCCAATCCTCGGGCGGAGTATGCCAAAAGATCTGTCTCATCAAGAGGAATTCAACGAAATAGACGGCGCGTAAATCGGACGCCCGGACTGTTAGTTATTGGCCTTTCCGTCTCACACCCACCCTGGGAAACTTCCCAGGAGGTCACCCATCCTGATCACTACTATTGGCCAAGCACGCTTAACTATGGAGTTTTAACCACATAGGCTCCCGAAAAGGAAGGTGCACCTTGAGTATAGTATACCGAAACGACCGTCTCGATCCAAGGATCGCGTTGCCGCTGACGGCGAGTCGTTTGGAGGCCCGTAGCCCAAGATACGGGATTTGACCAAAAGTGGTCCGAAACTGGGGGTCTGGGCCCGGGCCGACCTGGGCCGACCCCCCCCCCTGGGTCGGCCGAACCGGGTCGACCCGGCCCGGGCGGCGACCCGGCCCGACGACCCGGCCCGGCTCGGAAAAATCCCGGCCCGGCCAGCGGCACGGTCTGGAATCTAACTCACTTCTCATTCAATATTCTACTCTTTTTGGTGTCATGGAAAATAGGAGTCTATTTGGTTGTTATGAGTGCTCTTTGGTGGATTCTAGAGATTCTTTATATTATGGGATTGAATCAACTCAAGATTAATGTATTATTTCAATTTTTTTATTATATTATATTATATTTTTTATCTACATAATATGTTTTTATGAGATGGATGGATATATTATTGATATGAGATTGATAATATATAGGATGGTTGGGATTTATCCAAGAGGACAAATGATTTTTGTTTTTAAAGTCTATTGATTCAATACAAAATTGAGGTAAGGGATCTAATTTCTATTTTTTGTTTTTTAAAGTAATGTTAATTGTTTGGTTGATTTGATGACTGGTAATTTCTATAGTTTTTTAGATATTAAATAAAGTTAAATATTATTTAGTAGGATGTGATGAATAGTTAAGTATTATCTATATGGAATAATATGTCAATTAAAGAGACAATAATTATAGAAAATATAGTGGGGAAATTTGACATAGATGGAGGGTATGGATTTAGAAGAAGAATAAGAGTTATTGAAGTGGGAAAATTGATTAATTGATTATTATTTTATTTTATGAGGTGATTCCATATTGAATATGTTGAGTCAATAAGGTTTTATTATGACTTTTCTATTCCTTCATGTTTGGGGATATTTTTGAGTCAATAAGATTTCCATATGACTCTTACATTCCTTTATGTTTTCAAAATGAAAAAAACCCTATCTTAAGGAAAATTTCATTTCCCCTAAGAATTTACTTGATTAGAAAAATTTTACTTCCTCAAAGAAAATCCATACTTACCATGATAGAATTGTTCATATCATAATCTTACCCATCTTATTTATAAATGTAAAATTCGATTTCACGTCTTAAATCACATAATTCTATACATACTAAGTTAAAGAGTATTATGTTTTCAGGATCCGAATTCAGGTTCCGAATCCACAGAATTTAGACTCCAAACTTTCTAAGTTTAGGTTCCAAATTCCCTGAATTCAGACTCTGAACATTATATGTTCAGACTCCGAATTATAATGAATTCTAACTCTGAACTTTGTAATATTAGACTCTTAATTCTAATGAATTAAGACTCCGAACTGTGTAAGTTTAGACTCCGAATTCTCATGAATTCAAACTCCAAACTTCGTAAGTTTATACTTCTAATTCTACTGAATACAGACTCTAAATTTCCATGAAATTCAGACTCCGGAATTCTATAAAATCCAGGTTCCGAATTCTTGAGAAACAGAATCTGAATATTCTTATACTATAGACTTTGAAGAATATCTTTCTTAGATTATGAATTCCATTTTTTCCTTAGACTATGAAATATATTTTTCCTTATATTCCGAAAAATTAATTTGGTTAAGAAACCATATTTTTACTTACTCATGTTTTGGTTAAAAAATGATGTCATGCATTCAGTTACTCACTAATTATTGTTTGAGTGACACGTATACAGGTCCCTCTGAAATTCAAGGAAAAATATGACCATTTGAGGAGGGAGCCGACCGTTGAAGGTGTACCTATAAATAAGAGCTCATTTGAATGAGCTCAGAACTTTTGACGACTAACGCAGTTCTATGATTCTAGAGATTATATGATGTTGAAGTGTTTTCTAGAGATAGAGGTTCTTTCAACTCTCAGTGCTTCATGCAGAAGTTGTGAACAACTTGTTAGGGTGTAAACATCTTGTTAAAAATTTTCTTTGTGCATAATTGCTTCGTGAAGAGGTGCGATTTCCATAAAATCAGAGACATCAGGTTGTGAAGTTAGAGGTACCGATTTCCTTACAAATTGAGGGCTTGCAGGGATATCAAGACGAATACTGATCTTTAGATTGAGGGATTACTGAGGTTTGGGTAAGAAATACTTTCTTGAAAGTATAAATCAAGGGACCATTATCTATGGTAGTTGGATACCCTACTGTTTGGGTTAAAATATTTACTACATGTTACTTGTATTGTTTTAAGTTTGATTTCCGCTGTAATTTTTGTTGTTGAGGAAAGTATAACTATCTTATACTTCCTTATACTTGTACTCTAATTAAACAGGATTCTATATTATTTAAGGTAGAATATTTGTTGTTGTAAACTTTTGTTAAGTTTCATTTCCAGAATCACATTTCCGGAATCTCATTCTTTCCAGAACCACATTTCCAGAATCTAGTTAGTTTGTTGAACCTGTTTCATTTCTGGAATGACATTTCTAGAAATTCATTCTCAGAATGACATTTATGGAATCAAGAAAGTTAGTAGAACTAAGAGGTTTGTGAATTTACCTTATTTAACTTTATTAAACAATGTCATCTTTAAAAGTTCCTAAAGAAATTTTAAAATATACAATCCCCCCTCTTGTATATTGAGTATCTACGCCATTGTTTTGATAGTGCAATTAGTATCATATCTATCTTACAATCGATCCTACGATTGGTGTCAAAAGAGATTACCTTATACCATAAACTAATCTTAAAATTTGTTTCAGAGTATTGGTTAAATTTGAGTTAATCCCATGATTAGATTCAGAAGAGAAATTATCTTCTTCTTTGTATTTTTAGAATCAGATTTTCGAATTCACCTATCCAGATTCATATTTTTCTTATAGATAATTTAGTTCTATATTTTCCTTTCTTATAATTTTTTTACCCTTGTTTACAAAATTTTATTACTAACAAGATTGCGTGGAAGGATTTTCTTTTAAGATTACAGGAATAAATGTTGGTTCAATCAACAATCTAAATCCTACCAGACCTCCTATTTTTGATGGAAACGATTATGAGTACTGGAGAGATAGGATGAAGAATTTTGTTATTAACACTAGATTTGATAACTACCTGATGATGACAGGAGACTATAAGATTCCTGATAAGAAATTGAGAACTTTTACTAATCATGAGAAATCAGAATATCAGGCTAATTTTAGAGTCAGGAATACATTTCTATATTCCATGACTAGGAACTTCTATAGTCAAATATCTTCATGTGAAGCTGCAAAAAGTATCTAGAAGAAATTGAAACTCACGCATTTTGGTACTTCTAAAGGTATAGAGACAAGAAGAGCTATGCTGAGAGTTGAATACCATTGCTTTAACTTTCCTTATGGAGAACCCATAAGCAAATTTCAACAAAGGTTCATGACAATTGTGAATTTATTACAATATATGGGAGAAAAAGGTTTGGATGATGAGGTAATTGTATATAAGATCATAGAAATTATGCCAAATTAATGGGATTCAAAGAGTAAAACTATTCATGAGAATAGGAAATTCACCCAGATTTTCTTAGATGAGCTGTTTGGAACTCTTCTTCAGCAGAAGACTAGAATAAAGAGAGATGATGGAAATGTTAAAAATGAGAATGGGAATGGAGGAGTTTCTTTTATAACTATATAAAAACATATTAAATCCATGACTCCAGAAAGAGTTACTAGATCAAAATCAAAGAAAGTTACTATTCAGTCAGAATCTAGTGATACAGAAAAATCTGTGAATGAGTTGGATAATCTTTCTTGGAGAATGAACAAGATAGTAGCTTAGAAGAACTATTAGAATAAGGTTAAGAAGAGATACTACAAAGAAAAGAAATATGGATAAGTTACTTATTAAAAATGTAGAAGAAGAGGTCATATCAGACTGGATTTCCCTCTTTTGAAAAAGAAGGAAAAGAAGGAAAGGATTTCAGAGAGAGACAAGAATATGTTCTACCATTCTAAGAACAAGAAAAGTCTTAATGCTAAAGATACTTGGAGTGCCAATTGTAGAGATTCTTTTGGAAGTGAATCTTCTGAATATGAATTATCATCACAGAACAATATCAGATTTATTGCTACTACTTCTTACCCAAATACATGTCTTATGGCCAAGGTACGCTCTGTCGAGGCTTTAACATATTTATATCTTGATAAGAATTATTATTCTAAAGATATTACATTTAGTGAAGATACTTCATCTTCAAATAATAAAGAAATACCTTCGTATGAAGAATTATCTAGATTTTCCAAGTTGTTAGAAGAAAAAAATTGTAAAATTTCTAAGAAACTCGACAAGGAAAATACCAGAGAATAAGTTCTTACAAAAGAGATTTCAGACATCACTATAGATCCTGAAGATAAGGATGAGCTTATAGAAAAACTTTCTAAAGACCTTAAGGAAGTAAATTTTTAAAAGTAAAAACTTTCTAAAGATCATAAGAATGTTATTTCAAAAATAAATGTTTTTGAGGAAAAATATAACTCTAAGGAAATAATTCTTGAGCATAGGAATTTAGTCATAAGACTAAAATCTGAAATATATTCCCTTAAGAATCTTCTTTCCAACTTTACTTCTGGTAAAGAAAATTTTGACAAGATGTATTCCCAAATCATACCTCAAGGAAATACTTCTGGAGTAGGTTATACTCACAGAAAACCTGTATTCAGAAACAATTATTTTATTCCATATAGATCCCGTTTTTATAATAAATTTTAAAGTGGTGGGAATTGGAATAAGAATTTCTCTTTAAATAATGTTAAATCCATTGGGTTTCATAGAGCTTATTTTTCTAAACAAATGTGGATACCCAAAATTTTATTGTCTAAACTCGGATCCAAGAAGGTTTGGATTCTGAATGTCTAATTCTCTTATTTTCAGGAAAATAAAGAATATACCAACAAAAATACATGGTACATGGATAGTGGATGTTCCTGGAATATGTCTGGTAACAAAAACTTATTTGAAAAGATTATCAAGATGAAAGGAGGAAAAGTAACTTTCATCGATAATGCTAAGGAAGAAATTATTGTTATTGGTAACATTGTTCTTCTTGAAAAAACATTGATTTCAAATGTTTTATTTTTTAAGGGTATTAAAAACAACCTCATTATCATAATCCAATTATGTGATAAATTTTTCCTTGTGAATTTTAGGAATGAGAAGTGCTTAGTACACAATTCCAGGGAAGAGATTATTCTTTATGCCAATAGGCAAAGAATTTTTACACACTAGACATAGAAGACCTTAGGTTCCAAGATCTACCTTTCCTTAGTGCAATGGAAGATGATTCATTGTTGTGGAATAGAAGACTAGGACACTGTAACCTTAGGAACCTTTGAAAACATTCTAAGAAAATACTAGTTAAGGATCTACCAGAGCTTATATTAAATTCTTCAAAAGTTTGTGATCCTTGTCAGTATGGAAAGAATCATAAATCATGTTTCAAATCAGTAGGTGAAGTCTCAATAATTGATACATTATAGTTGGTGCATATGGATCTTTTTATCCCAACAAAAACTATAATCATCAGAGGCAAATATTATGTATTTGTCTTAGTGTATGATTGCACTAGATTTACATGGGTCTATTTTCTAGAATATAAATCTGAAGATTTTTCTTATTTCAAAAATTTTAGAGCCCAAGTTAAAAATTAGCAAAACCTTCCTTCAATAACTATTCATAGTGATAATGGAGGATAATTTTAAAATTATAATTTTGAAACTTTTTGTAGTATAAAAGGCATTACCCATAACTTTTCAGAACCCATAACACCTCAACAAAATTTTTTTGTTGAAAGAAGAAATAGAATTCTCCATTGGATAACAAGAACCATGTTTAGTGAATACTATATAGATAAACATTTTTGGGATGAAATTGTATGTACTTCTTGTTATACTATAAATCATTTTATGATTAGACATTTTCTAAATAAAACTCTTTATGAGTTATGGAATGGTAGAAAACCTAGACTTTCGTACTTCATGGTTTTTGGTTTCAAGGTATTCATTCTGAATACTAAAGATAATTTACACAAATTTGCACCAAAATATGATGAAGGAATTTTCTTAGGCTACTCCACAACTTATAAGTATTAGAGAGTTTTTAATAAAAATATTTGTATTGTTGAAGAAACAGTACATGTCAAATTTGATGAAACTGATCCCTTTGCTTTTGAACAACCTCAACCTAAATCTTCATATGTGTTTTAAAAAACTGATTATCAACCTTTTTTAGAAGATCCTTCTGATTAGGAAAATGTTCAAGAAAATATTTTTTAAGCATTTACCCCAGTGGACTTCCTACCCTATTTTGATGAACAAGTTTTAAAAAACCCAAATTAGTTGTTTCTAAAGAATCATCACAATGATAACATCATTGGTGATGTAAATCAACCTGTAAGAACTAGAAGTTCCCTAAGTAATGAAGTAGAACATCTATATTTCCATTCCCAATTAGAACCAAAAATCACTAATGAATCTTTAGGTGATGATGATTGGATAAAATCCATGTAAGATGAGATAAATGAATTCAAAAGGAATAAAGTCTAGAACTTGGTTGAAAGACCTAAGGAAACTTTTGTTATTGGATTAAAATGGGTCTTCAGAAATAAGTGTGATGAAAATGGAATTATCATAAGAAATAAAGCTATATTAGTTGATAAAGGCTATAATCAACAATAAGGAATAGAATATGAAGAAACCTATGCTCTAGTAGCTATACTTTAATCTATTCTCATTCTAGTTGCCTTTACAACATTCTTTAATTTCAAACTTTTTCAAATGGATGTTAAATGTTCCATCCTTAATGGTTATGTTTAAGAAGAAGTTTTTGTTGAAACAAACTGCTGGTTTTGAATATACAAAACATCCTAAACATGTATTTAAACTTACCAAAGATTTTTATGGTCTTAAGCAAGATCCTCGAGCATGGTATGATAAAATTACAAGATTTTTTCTTTAAAATTATTAAGTTAAGGTAAATGTTGATCCAACCATTTTTATAAATAAATATAAGAAAAATGTTTTGATTATTCAAATTTATGTTGATGACATTATATTTGATTCAAATCAGCAATCTTTAACTGATTCCTTTGTAGATCTAATGAAATATGGTTTTGAAACGAGTATGATGGGTGAATAAACATTTTTCCTTGGTTTTCAAATTTCTCAAAAACTAGAAGGAATCTATATATCCCAACATAATTATATTAAATATGTTCTTAAAAAGTATGTATATGATAAAACTAAGAGTATAAGTACTCTCATTGGTACCTCAAATTCACTTGAACTTGATGAAGATGAGAAACCAGTAGATCATACATCTTTTAGAGGTATGATAGGATGTTTACTTTACATGATAGCTAGTTGTCCAGACTTAATTTTTTCAGTATTCTTATGTACAAGATATCAATCAAATCCTAAGGAATCTAATTTAAAGGTAGTGAAAATGATTTTTCTCTACTTAAATGGAACTATGGATTTAGGACTCTTTTACACCTCTGGAAATGATTTTGTTCTAAAAAGTTTTTCGGATTGTGATTTTGGTGGATGTAGAATGGATAGGAAAAGTACATCTGGAACCTGTCAATTATTAGGAGATTAATTAGTTTCTTGGTCATGAAAAAAGAAACACTCAGTAGCACTTTCCACTGCTAAAGCTGAATATGTAGCTGTTGGAAGTTGTTGTGCTCAAGAGTTGTAGATGCAACACACACTCACAGAATATGACATGAGATTTACCAAAACACAAATTTTGTGTGATAATACTAGTGCCATTGACATAAGAAAAAACCCTACACATCACTCTCATTTAAAACACATAGATATTAGGCATCAATTTCTTAGGGATCACACACAAAAAGGAGATATAATTCTTAAATTTACTGAAACACAAGATCAACTTGCTGTTATTTTCACAAAATCTTTACCCTCCAATAGATTTGAATACATTAAATAGAAGTTAAGAATGATAATTTTAAGGTAATCATCCTTATTAACTTCCTGTTGAAATAAAAAAATTACAGTAAAGAACTTATTTTCATAGGGGGGAAATTTTTTGTTAGACTTAATTTTTTTTCATAGTTAAAAATTTTCCAGAGTCAAATTTTTCTGTATTCAAGATTTTCATACTTTAAAATTTTTCAGAATGAAGATTTTCATACTTTATATTTTCGGAATGAATATTTTTGTAGTAATGTTTTTTGGAATGAATATTTTTGTACTTAAAATTTTAAGAATGGAGATTTTTGTACTTAAAATTTTCAGAATGAAGATTTTTGTACTTAAAATATTTGTAATGAGGTTTCTCGTAATAAAGTTTTTAGTAGTCAAAGTTTTGCTACTAAAATTTTCAGAATCTAAAGTTCTTCAAGAAGAATTTTCTCTATTACGAATAATCATCCTAGAAATCTGAAAGGTATGTTTTCTTTCTCAAATTTTCATAATAATCCTTTATTTTTTAGTATTTCTATCTGTTTTTAAATTTTTTGTATACATTTTTTTTCTTGAATTCAAATGTTTTCCTTAAAACATCAAAAGATCGGATTCTATGAAATTTCCTTCCAGTAATCATCTAAAACACAAATCTAATAAAAAGGTTTTTCAACTATTGGATTGAGTACGGAAGTTGAACCATCACATCACTTTCTTATATAAAGGACCCCAGATGGTTGTCCCACATTGAAATCCAAGCTTTCGCGTGCTGATGCCCTGCCCTCCTATAAAAGCTCGTTCCAAAATTTTCACGGTTTCTTAACTCCGAATGTCTGTCAAAGTTTCCTCTTAGAAAGATATGTCAACTATCAAGCTGATTTCTGAATGGTATATTTACATAGAAAGGTTGGTACATCCAAATTTCTTCGCTAAGTATAATTCTATAATCTCAAATAACATCAAGCTGAATGGATGGGAGAGTGTCTGCGTATCGAAACCAAGAGCTCGAGATCTAGTTTATCCATAATTTCTATTTGAATTCTATGAGTTAGTAAGTTTTTTCAAGGAAGAAGGAAAATATAAATTCCTTTTCTAGAGCTATAGGAAGACTTATTCCCTTTCTTAAAACAAGGCATCCAGCTTGATTGGAGTCCCTTACAAAGGAGAGGCTAAGTTTTGTTCTCATAAGCTACCAGATGTTCAAGGAAGCTTTGTTAAGGTAAAGGCCATGGATTTCCATGGTCTTTTAGATTTATAGACTCCGAATATCGTTAACCTATCTACAAATTTCCAGATTCTTGAATTGTGGGTGCAAATATTTATCATTCCGAGAAAAGGTGATAAGGATACTTTTGAAAAAGAGTGATATGTATATCCTGAATTTCTTGGTGAATCTAAGTAAGATCAACTTGGTTAAACATATTCTGATTACAATTGAGAATATAAAGAATCGAAATATGAAGTCTCATATTATCATGTATCCATCCATTCTCTCAAAGCTGATTGTTCAGTGTTTAGAATCCTTCAAAATTCCTTGTAGTTATAAGACAAGGAATTGCAAAGTCATGATGGTAAGTGATGACACTTTGAGAAGGATGAATGTTGGATTTTATAAAGAATCCGAAGAATTTTATTATTTTCTTGAGGAAGAGGCAAAAGCCTTATTGAAGAAATAGGAGGTCGTTGAAACCTATAAGAAGGGAGGAAAGAAGAGGAAGATGAAGGAAGTAGAGGAGAAAGAAAAATCCCCAAAGGCTAAGGAAAATAAATATGCTCCACCAAAGCCTAAGAAGAAAAAATCCTATCCGGATGAAGTAGTATCTAAATAGAGGGAAGATAAGAAAAATTAGAAGGGGATCTATGTTTGGCTTGGACCCAGCAGAAGTAAAGGATTTGAAAGAAAAGATAGCCAAGGAACTTGAAAATAAAGCCAAAGAAAAGAAACAAAAGAAGAAGATGACTGAAGCAGAGATTATGCAGTCTCTTTTGAAGGTAGCAGATAAAGCATCCAAAAAGTTCTGGTACCACAATCATTCTTAGTAAAAGCTTTAATTGAGACTCTGGGAAAAAAGTTTGTGATTCTAGAAAAACGTCATAAAGAAGTTGTTGAAGAAGAAAAATTAGTAGAAGAAGAATAAGCAGAAGCTGGAAGTGGTGATACCAAAGAACTGATTAAGAAAGTTAAGGATTTTCATGAGAAGGAAAGCCCTTCAGAAAAATTATCACTCCGAAATTCTAAAGCTGATTCTTTAAATCTTGTTACCCCTGGGAAAGATGAAAAAGGTGAATATGATAAGGTTGAAGAAGAATTAAATAATATATCTGATGAAGAAATTTCTAATCATGATTTCATTCATCCAAAGGATGCCGGGGCACGATTTGAGAAGGAAGATGTTGATGAAGACAAAATTGTTCAACTCTCTCATAGTGAACACAAATCCCCTATCCAAGATGAATTCATTCTAATGGTTGATAAGTGAAAATAGGTGGTTGTTGATACACCTAGTAAAACTATTGTGAATAACAAAGAATTTTGTGGATCATCAAATAGGAAGGTGGTTGAAATAGAGAAAGAGTCCTCACCAAGTAAAGTCTCAGATTCGGAATCGTCCTACCTTGGACACGGTTTCATAGTTCAGTCTATAAAAAAACTTGTTGGGACCATTCTAATTTTTCCAAGTATTGACTTGAGATTCCAAATTATTCAACACTCTTTAAATCAGAAATCAGATTCATTATCCGTGGTGATGGATAAATGTGTAAAGACTGAGACCGAATTTAAAACCCTCTTCATAAATTATGAAGCTTACAGAAGATCTTGCAAGAGGATGACCAGTTGGTCAAAGAAAATGGTGGAATACATGAGAATACTTTATGAGTTTCAAGAGAATGTTAAGGAATAATTTGAAACTGAAGATGTGAAGATCAAGGATATCTGGTCTCGCTTGTCGTTGATTGAAGTTATATGTGTCCCAAATTAATTAACTGTTCTTAGATCTTTAGTTTAACATAAGTTCAGGGTCGATCCACAGGGAACTGTGGAATGCATGAATTCAATTGAGTTAATACTTAATTAGGTTAAGTATGCAAAATTTAGAAACGATTGGGTTGATTTTGGGTTTTGATTGAAACTAAATTGATTTACTTTGAATAATTGATACAGTTTGAAAGAAAACAACGGGTAAATTTAAAGAGTTATTTGAAATGGAAGGAAAAGATGTGTTGGGGCTGTGGTGAATAAGGAGTTCTTATGTAGATTGTTTAAATGGTTGTGTTGTTCATAATAATTCAATCATTCAGGATTTCATTTTCTTACAAGATTTCCTTGGTCCGGTTCCTCTTGTTTGGAATTAGAGCAGCTGACTCCTTGGTCTGATAGTCAATGCCCTTAATTCTTTATTACGTCCAGTCCATTATTTGAATTGGTGAAAACCTTACAATTTCCATGGATGTTTTCACCATTACTTTTCTTTTGTATCTCTGAGAATCCTTCCCTTGGTCCGACTAAGAATTCTCAGTTAAATTAGATAGTGGTTTAAGAATAGTAAGATGAATTACAATGATTCAAACACAAATATATAAAACAATATACAAATTATGATCCCATAATCCACAGCCCCAACACAAGGGGTTTAGTTACACATTTAATTTAAGAGAGAAACTACACATGTGATACCTGACAGATTCATCGTGTAGGCGTTGAGGTAGAGTATCGGAAGGTGGAATGGCAGAGTGACGACAGTAGCTTCGGGAATGGTGATAGCAGAGCTACTCTTTCCTCTCAATGGTTCTGAACTCCAAAATCCATAGGCCAAGGCCTCATTTTATAGAAAAATAAAGTACACGATGTGTATAGAAAGTACACACCGTGTACTTTTTGTCAGGACGTTTTGGCGCCAGTTTCTCCACTGGCAGGTGGCCGAGCACGCCATTTTTGACTTTTGAACACGGCGCCGCCTGCAAGTTGAGTGTACACGGTGTGTAGCTCTGCCATACACAGCGTATAGTATCAAAAGTTTGGCTGCTAGACCCTTCTGTAATAGCAGACACGACATGTAAAAGTTCAAACACACCGTGTCTTCATCAATGTCCACATGGGCATGTGGACTTTTCTTCGGCAACCACCGCTTCTAGAAGGTTGTACACGACATGTAGCACCGCCACACATGGCGTGTATCTTCTGCCCGGTGAAATGGGTGTGTAATCCCTCCTTCAGTCAGTGTCCCTTCCTGGATGTACACGGTGTGTATAAAAGTACACGTTGTGTAGTTTCAAAATTTTCACATGCATCCCTTGATTCGTGTATCTAGCCAGAAATCTCCTGAAAGTAAACAGAATCACCAAAATCAAAGAATATGTTCATAAAACAACATATATTTGATGAAAACTTGTTTTTATCTTCAATTATGTATATGGAAATTTATACACAAATTGGGTGCATCAAATTATCCCATACTTACTCTTTTTCTTGCCCTCAAGAAAAATATCAACATCTAATTAAGAGATCCTATACTTTAAAAGGAAGGCATTTAATTAATCAAACGTATAACTGATAAAGTTACTGAGGAAAAATTCTAAAAGGCATAAACGAATTCAATTCATAAGATATTAAAATCATGCCTCATATATAATGTAATTAACTACTCTCATCCTTTTTCAACACATTGTTCAACCTTTCAAAAATAATCATTCCACTTGATGATTTACCTTACCAGTTAAAATTACACTCCACACTCAAGATGTTTTTAATCGAGTTATGCTCAATCCAAGGCATATACACTCTATCCATAGGTTTTCAAGATATCTTGTTCTCTACTTCTGAAAAATTGAATTACAAAAATCATGAGGGCTTTATCAATAAGGTTCAGATGTTTCTGTGGATAAGGGTTGGTAGGTTCAGATGTGAAAATCAATTCTAAGGATTGAAAAAGGATGGATAATTACATTAAACAACATTGCATGATATTCAAAGTAAATCTCACTGAAAATACATCCTTCAAAAACTCAGTCAAATGCTTTTGTAATCGTCACCATCTTCCTTAGGCAAGTAGGGTTTATGGGAAAATAAGCATAAGGTCCCCTTGTTGTTTGTTTGTTGTTGTTTTTTTTAAACAACAAAACACAAGGGAATCCCTTATGAATACAATGATTAGATGTTTGGAACCCATTCTGCCCCAAATAATCAAGAGGCACTCCCCCACACTTTATTTCATGGCTGTACACAAAAATATTCCATGTATTTCCAACTCCCTCTTTAAAGCTTAAATGAATAATCATGCAAAGTTTAAAAACAAATAGGGTAGGAAGGGAAATAGGCTTGTAATGTGGCTTCCTATAAAGGCTTTTCATGGATTTTATGGGCTTAACAAAGAAGAAATATCGGGTAGGTCTCAAGATAAAGGGGTTGAAACAATCTAATTCCTCAATCATGTTAATGTAATTGAAAAATTTATTCATGTTTCGAAAAGAAAAACTTGAAAATTCTGGTAGTGATGCATATCCTATGAATCTCTCAAGAAAGAGGGTATTAGAAAAGAAATATGAAAAATGGTTTAGAATACCTCTCAGGAGTGGAAAAATAATAAAGGGACAATTAGGTCATGACATGCATATAAATGATTAGCCTAATTAAGGTAATTTAATCAAGGATGAAAGGTTTCAATTGAAACTATATCAGTAATCATTTTAAAATACTTACAAACTAAAAAGCATGTAACCTTTTCAAAAGTTCCTACTGATAACTCTAGCATTTATAAGATTGATTAACCAAAATTGATTTACATTTTCAAATATAGAGTGTAATAATGATGTTTCATAAATTAGTTTAAGGACAAAGACTAAGGTTAAAGATATAGATTCTCCCCCACACTTAATACTGCACATGGTTCACCAAGTGCAACAGCAAGCTAAAGGGTGGAAAACAGGGAGAAATGGGGGACAAAATGAGGGAAAGTAGTGGAAGAAGAAAATCTAAAAAGAAAGAAAATAGAAATGGAAAAAAAACCCCCCGTGAAAATTGATGCCCAAGGCGCTCCATGTCCGTACCTGTGACTATCGAGAAAAAATAAAACTACAAACATGCATAACATCACAGCACAGAAAATGATAGAAGAGATATATAAAGAAAAATGTCACTATCATGGGGTCACCTCAGGGGAGGCATCATCCTGTACAGAATCGGCTGATAGAGATGGCGCTGGAGGTGTGGAAGGGTGAGGCTCTGACTCGGCATCGGGAAGGGTATTTGAAGAAGTAGGAGCCGCAGGTGCTAGACTCAGGATCAGAAGCTCAGCAGCAGGCCCTAGCCCGGCAGAAGTGGTAGCAGTAGAGCTCACTGTAGGCATCGGAACGGAATCGGTGGCCGGCGCAGGAGATGGCGGTGGAGGAGTAGCAGAAGGGCCAGGAACAGAGGCAGAGGATGGTGGCTGAGGTAGTGGAACACCAAGATGCTGAGCAATATGCACCAACAGATGCTCCATCCGGTCCTGGCAGCCATCCAGACGAATCAAATGGCATGCAATGGTGTCCTGGTGGCTGATGATATGGGCTAACTTCTGCTCCATCATGGCTAGGCGGAAGGAAAGGGTCAGATCGACTGAGGGTGCGGGGGTAGGTGGGATGGGGGATGGGACAGAAGAAGGAATGTCAGAAGAAGTGGGGTTAGTAAGAGGTGGGTGAGGTGGAGAAGCTGGAGGGGGTGGGGAAGGATGAGCGGGGTCAGTAGGTGGGGCAGGGTCAGCAGGTGGCAGGGCTCGAGCCTGAGCAAGGATGTAGGAACCCCTACTTCCGGACCAATCTCATGTGAATGAGCATGAGGAAGTCCATCTGCTGGGGTGAACCTATCAAGTCATGAGGTAATGAGGGCTTGAATACCCCCAAGTGGTGGGCAAGATAGGTGGTGTAAACCCGCCGTTCAGGTTTCCCTGACGGCCGGTAAACATGGAGTGCAAATAGGAGGCAGCAAGATAGGGGAGGTCCGAGTAGGCGTGCCGGATGACACAGGTAAGAAGCTCCATGTCACGGCCGGTCACGACCCCCATATCCTCATAGTGGGAAAAAAATGATGGCGCTGAAGCACCGGTGGGTGAAGCGTAGGACAGGGTCAGCTATAAAAGTTCTCTTCTGGGAAGTGGGGGAGTATCGGTGGTCAGGCCCAGCGATATCCCGCCAAATGGAAATAAGGTCAGAACGCTCGGGACGGGTCAAGTCAGAAACGAGGGGTGGTGTGATAGGATGGGGGTAGAAGCTACACCCTCGGCCAAACTCTTTCATCTTCAAAGAAAAACATCGGCCGCCTAGCCAGAATCAAATTACTGGCACCGCATCGCCAGGTGTCTCCCGGTACTCTGCTCCATCGAACTCAAAGGAGGCCGCAAACTCCAAAAATAAATCTCAGAACATAAGAGTGCTGACCTGGAAAATATCGAGGAGTGCGGTGTGCCCGAGAAGTACCTCCGACTCCTCCCAAATACTGAGCCGTTGCGGAATGCTGTTGTCAAGGTACTGGCCGCTCAATGGTATTGGCCGACGAGAGAAGCATCGGATCCTGTCGTATTCGAGGTCGGTGACCGGGAATACCGTGCATGAATAGGGAGAACCTGCAGGTCTTGGCCTAGGTGCCAGTGTAGCAGCAACATCTGGCTCTGGAGGTGGATCCACCGAAGAAGAAGGTGGCTCGGTTGAAGGTGTGCTCGAAGAGGGACCAACTGCTGAGGATGATGGTACGGAAATATTGGCAGCTGGTACAGCAGAAGTAGGCCCCGCCTCATCTAAGGGAGTGAGTGGCGGCAGAATTGCCAACGGAGGGAGCTCAAAGACCGGAGCGTCGGGGTCCGGCTGCATAGGTGGTCGGAGTCAGATCTGACGATAGCTGGGCCTCTCGCCCTCGGTGACAGAGGCTGGACGCTTCTCGCGGGAAGGATCATGATCTGCCATATCCTAAAATAGAAAGAAAAAAAAACAAAAGAAAAAGAAGAAGGAAGAAAATAAAACAAAGAAAATGTGAGAAAACTGAAAAAAATAAAAGTACACGGCATGTACTCCAGAGTACACGGCGTGTAGTCAAAAATGGAGAGTATCCCATGTTCTCTGGAAAGACATGTCGAGGGTGGAAAGAGACCATGTAATAGGAAACGGCGTGTACCGAACATACACGCCGTGTTCACATCAAAGTGCAGGTGGTCGTGTAATAAAAAGGACACGACCATGTTGCTATCAGTTCTAAGAAAACAATACACGCCGTGTAAGTACAGACCACGACGTGTATTGCACATGAAGAACATGGCCGTGTAGAAAGGGAGACACGGGCCAACTACAGATATAAAGGACACAGCGTGTACCAAACATACACGTCATGTTCTGGAACATGGGGTGACAGGCCGTGTTATGCGCCACACACGAAGGGGCCAAAGGAAATGGTCTACACGGTGTGTACCGAACATACACACCTTGTACATTCAAATTTTGAAATATTTTGTGTGTGGCCATGTACAGATGTACACGGTCTGTGTTCTTCATATCATGGTCATGTACAGGCGGAAGCCGAACGGTCGGCCGATCCGATTAACACCATAAATGATTCTAAAAACTTGAAATAGAGGGTGCAGAATGGCGTACCTGGACTGAGGATCACAATGTGAGAATAATCAGAATGTGAAACGCCCTAAATCAACGGATCTTCAAAAGGGGGTTCGAATGGCGTTCGGGAGAAGAAGCGGGAAGAAGGGGAAGAATGGGGAGGCCGTGCGACACGGCCTCAAGCCGGGTGGCCCGCGGCTTATATAGCCGCGGTACATGGCGTGTATTTTTGGTACACGCCGTGTATCCCAATTTTTTTTCATTAGTACATATAATTATTATGGTCAACTATATAATAATTATTATTATATCGACAAATTCTATTATACATAAACATATACACGGCGTATATCGGGAAATACACGCCGTGTATTTTAAAATAAGAAAAAGAGTAGTACAACCTTTGGTCCGGTGCTTGGGTAGGGATTCGAACCGGCGATCGGCCGATTCAAACGGACGCCCTCACCCACTGGAGAAAAGGTTGTTCTGCTGTTCATATTTATTTTATATATATATTTATTATATACGGCCTATAGACACGGAAAGAAAGAAAAGCACGACGTGTGGTTTTTATTTAGGAAAGGATGGGGGTGAAGCGGGGAGATTAGCGCGATTCGAAACCGGGTCTTGTGAACCTGGTGCCGAGACTTTTCCAATACGCCAACTTCACCCACATGTAATTTCTTATTTTTAGACTGGTTTTCATTTATAGTTGAAAAATCATGGCGCACACGGCGTATATCGGAGTACATGTCGTGTGGTTTTATTAAAAGAACAAATGATGGAAAAGGGACAATTGTCTGGATTCGAACCAGAGTCTTTTGAAACCTGATTACGATTCTAGCCAACCGGCCCATCCACACCATGGGTTTTATTAAACACACACACACACATATATATATATATATATAGATTGAATATACAAGACACTTTGTGTAATTAAAAGGAGGAACCCCTTGCCGAAGGTAGGTCAGGAGGATTTGAACCGAGGATGGCTCGAATAAACTCCAGTGACTTTGCCATCAGCACCGGCATCATCCCTGGTTATTTATTTGTTATTATATATTTTTATACTATTAAGTTTATAAAATAAAAAGGTTTATTACACGCCATGTATATAAGTGGGACACGACATGTAACCTATGGGTTGCCTCCCAGGAAGCGCCTTTGTTTTAGGTCGTTGGCTCGACCTACTTACCTTGCTTACCTGAGGAGTATGGTGGACAATGTTCCCACCATGTTATCTGTAGGATGGTAAGCTTTCAAGCGCTGCCCGTTTAACTTGAATGGTTGACCATCTTCTCCAGAAATTTCTACCGCTCCGTGATGGAATATGCAGATATCGTGGAATGGTCCCGACCAGCGTGACTTTAAGTTCCCTGAAAATAAGAGAAGACGAGAATTAAAGAGAAGTACCTGATCACCGGGTTGGAATGATTTTTGTGATATCATCCGGTCATGAATGGCTCTTGTATTCTCTTTGAACAACTTGGCATTGTTGTATGCCTCTAATCGGATCTCATCTAGTTTCGATAGTTGGAACTCCCATTTCTCATCAGCTGCCTTTAGATCAAAATTCAGGGCTTCGACGGCCTAGTAGGCTTTGTGTTCAAATTCTACTTGAAAATGGAAGGTCTTGCCATAGATGAGGCAGAACGGGGACATTCCCAGTGGTGTTTTGAAAGCTGTCCGATATGCCCACAAGGCATCATCTAACTTCTTGGACCAGTCCTTCCGTGAAGTGTTCACTATTTTTTCCAGGATATCCTTGATCTCACGATTGAGGAGCTCTACCTATCCACTGGACTGGGGATGATATGGTGTCCCCATCTGATGCTTTCCTATATACTTCGACAATATTCCTCTCATCAGTGTGTTGTTGAAGTGGGTCCCTCTATAGTTGATCAGTGCTCGTGGAACTCCAAACCTGCTAAAAATATTTTTCTTCAAGAAATTTATGACTACCTTGGCTGTGTCGTGAGCTATAGCAGTAGCTTCCACCCATTTAGAGACGTAGTCGACGCAGACCAGGATGTAAGTGTTCCCAAAAGATGAGGGAAGGACCCATTAAATCTATTCCCCAGACGTTGAAAATCTCAACCTCCAGGATGGGGTGCTGAGGCATCTCGGCTCTACGTCCCACATTACATGTCCTTTGGCACCGATCGCAATAGGAAACAAAGGCCCGGGAATCTCTATGCATAGTTGGCCAGAAAAATCCAGACTGCATGATCTTAGATATGGTATGGTCCGACCCATGATGTCCTCCTTCTGGTGAGGCGTGATAGAACTCTAGGACACCGTGAACTTCATTCTCTGAGATGAAATGGCGGATCATTCCATCTGCATAGGATCAGAATAGCATAGGATCCTCCCAGAAGTACCTTTTCACATTAGAGAAAAATCTTTTACTTTGCTGGAAGGAGAGGTTGGGGTGAACGACACCTGTAACCAAAAAATTAGCGATATCAGCATACCATGGTCGAGGTGTTTCACTGATCGAAAAGAGGTGCTCATCAAGAAAATTCTCCCTGATCTCCCGATCTTCTTCCTTCTCCAAGTGAGGCAGCTCGAGGCGGGAGAGATGGTCAACAATGAAGTTCTCACTCCCTTTCTTATCCCGGATCTCAAGATCAAATTCTTTTAGGAGGAGTACCCAATGGATCAATCGGGGATTTGCGTATTTCTTGTTGAGTAGGTACTTTAGTGCTACATGGTCAGTATAAACAATAACTTTAGACAACACTAAGTAAGAACGAAACCTATCAAATGAAAAAACCACTGAGAGAATCTCCTTTTCTGTGGTGGTGTAGTTAATCCGTGTCTCGTTGATCATCTTACTGGCAGAATAGATAGGTCATAAAATCTGGTCAAGTCGCTGGCCCAAGACTGCTCCCACTGCGTTGTCGCTTGCATTGCACATCACCTAAAATTGTTCCTCCCAGTTGGGAGAAATCATAACTGGAGCCTCCACAAGGCGCTGCTTTAGATGCTCAAAATATCTGACACAATGGTCATCGAACTCAAATATGGCATCCTTGGTTAGAAGATTGGTGAGGGGTTGGGCTATTTTGGAGAAGTAGCGGACAAATCGCCTGTAAAATCCCGCATGCCCCAAGAAGCTGTGGATGGCGCGAACGGAAGTCAGTATTGGTAGTCGTGAAATGAATTCAATCTTCGTCGGGTCCACCTCTATCCCCTTCGCTGAAATTTTGTGGCCAAGGACTATGCCACTTTTCACCATGAAATGACACTTTTCCCAGTTCAAGACTAGGTTAGTGTGCTCGCATCTTTCCAAAACAATCTCTATGTGTCGTAAACAAATGGTAAAGGATTTTCCATAAACGAAAAAATCATCCATGAATACCTCCAGGATTTGTTCCGCCATATCGTGGAAGATGGCCAGCATACAGCGTTGGAAGGTGGCGGGGGCATTACACATGCCGAAAGACATCCTTAGATAAGAAAATGTGCCATAGGGGAAAGTGAATGTGCTCTTTTCATGATCCTCTGGAGTAATGGAGATTTGGTTGTAACCGGAAAAACAATCGAGGAAGCAATAGAAGTTGTACCCTGCTAGCCTCTCTAGAATTTGATCCATGAATGGCAAGGGGAAGTGATCCTTTCTTGTTGCATTGTTTAACTTCCGGTAATCCACACAGGCTCGCCACCCCATGATAGTGCATGTAGGGATGAGCTCATTATTTTCATTTGAAATCATAGTGATACCCCCTTTTTTGGGTACCAGTTGGAGAGGACTCACCCACGGACTATCCGAGATGGGATAGATGATTCCTGTATCCAATAATTTGATCACCTCCTTCTTTACAACTTCATTCATGGGAGGATTCAAGCGCCGTTGTGGTTGCTGAGATTACTTGGAACCCTCTTCAAGTAGCACCTTGTGAGTGCAAATGGTAGGGCTGATGCCCTTCAGATCAGCGACTGTCCACCCAATAGCATGCTTCTATAGTTTGAGAACCTACAGAAGTGCATCTTCCTGCTCCTGTGATAGTTCTTCATTAAGTATAACAGGAAAATTTTGATTGGGTCCTAAATACCCATACTTGAGAGAAGATGGAAGAGGCTTCAGTTTGAGTTTAGGTGCCTTTAAAATCAAAGGAAAAAGTGGATGCACCTTGTCCCATTCCAAAATATCAAGAACAACTTCATGTTGCCAATAGTGGCCGCCCTGGCCTTCTATGAATTTCAAGTCTTCTGGCGCTTCTTCTAATATAATATCTGGATCAGTTAAATTATTCGAAATAAGAGAACATACCAGTTCATCCCCTTTGTCGCTAAAATTATTAACCATGGCGGACACTGCATAACATTCCTCATGCTCTGACAAGGAAGCATGTTTGACAGCTTTGAGGATGTTATAGGAAACTCTTTCACCACCTACCCGAAAAATAAGCTCCCCTTGGTGCACATCGATCAGTACCTTCCCAGTAGCCAAAGGTCTTCCAAGTATAAGAGGTGCTTCCTAGTCATCCCCCATGATGAGGATGATGAAATCAACAGGGAGAATCAGCCTACCCACCTTGACCAGTACGTCCACTAGTAGTCCCTTCGAGTGCTTGATGGATCGTTCAGCAAGTTGAAGGGCGACGCGGGTAGGCTTGAGCTCGTGGAGTCCCAGCTTCTTGAAAACTTCGAGGGGCATGAGGTTCATGTTGGCCCCTAAGTCTCAGAGGGCCTTCCCAAACTCACAGGATCCAATAGTATAAGGAATGGTGAAACTACCTGGATCTTGTAGTTTGGGTGGAATGGAATGTTGAACCACTGCAGAGCACTCCTTCGTTAGTGCAATAATGCCCAAATCCTCCATCTTCCTCTTATTCGAGAGTATTTCCTTCATGAATTTAGCTTATGTTGGCATTTGTGTCAGGGCCTCTGCAAATGGTATGTTGATATTTAGCTTCTTGAAAAAATCCATGAATTTTCTAAATTGGTGGTCCAGCTTCCTCTGCTTCAATCTTTCCAGAAAGGGTAAGGCATGCTTGAATGGTTGGATTACTTCCTTTTCTTTATTTTGTAAAGACTCCTTATACGGGATTTTGGATGATGAGGGGTTGGTATTGGTACCTTTTTCATCAGCAATGGGTGTGGATGCACCTTGTTGTTCTTATTGGTTCTAGTGGAGCTCTTTTCCACTCCGGAGCATGATAGCATTGGCCTCCTCCCTTGGGTTTTTTCGGTGTTCCCCAGTAGTGTACCAGGCTTCCTCCCTGAAAGTTGATTTTCCAGCTAGCCAATCTGATTCTCCAAGCCTCGAATCGAAGCTTCCTGATTCTGTAACTGAGTCTCAGTAGTAGATAAGAATTTAGTCATTAGATCCACTAACCTTGAGGTGTTCTCCTGCTGAGGTGGTTGTTGAGACGGTGGAGGAGGTGGCTTCCGTGGCTGCTGTGGACGAGGGGTTTGATACCCTTGTTGCTGATAAGGACTCCGCTGGGGTTGTTTCGGTCTTTGTAATTGGTTCTGATATGGAGGCTGGTTGTAGTTGGGCGGTCGCTGGGGTGGAGGATTCTGCTGTTGTTGGCCCCAGCCTGTGTTCTGTTGATCTCGCCATGTTAGGTTCTTGTACTGTTGGTACTAGTTGGCCCCTCGATTTTGGGAAACATAACTCACCTCGCTCATCGAGGGGCCTCCAGCAGAACCCGTGCATTCTCCCATGATGTGGTTATCACCACAGTCGCCACATGCTGGATGGTTCACCGCATGAACTTGAGATTCTCCTTTGAGGTTCAATGTGTCGATTTTCTTGGACACCACGTCCAACTGAGCAGCTAACATAGTGGTAGCGTCAATGTTGTGCATACCTCACTTTTGAGTCCCCCGCTCAGAGTGCCATTGGAATCTATTGGCTGGCATGTTTTCCAGTAGTTCAAATAGTTCTTCAGGGGACTTCCGCATCACCGTACCTCCAGCAGCAGCATCCACCACGGACTTGGTATTCGTGGTAAGTCCTCCATAGAAGGTCTGGACTTGCATCCAGAGTGGGAGTCCATGATGGGGGCATTTTCGTAACATCTCCTTGAAGTGTTCCCAGGACTCGTACAACGACTCAGAGTCGTGCTGCTGGAAGTTATGAATCTCATTCCGGAGTTTCACCGTCTTGGATAGTGGGAAGTACTTGGACAGGAATGCCTGGGCTAGCTCCTCTCAGGTGATGAGAGATCATTATGGCAAACCCTTGATCCAGTCCTTCGCCTTATCCCGTGGAGAAAATGGGAATAGGCTAAGACGGATGGTGTCCTCGGACACGCCATGGTACCGAAAGGTATCTCAGATCTCCATAAAGTTGGAGGGATGGGAGTTCGGGTCCTCACTGGCCAGGCCTCCAAATTGGACTGTGTTCTAGATCAACTGCATGATAGCTGGATTGATCTCGAAGTGTTGGGCCTGGACTGGAGGATGAACAATGCCCGTATCAGCTCCGTGAATTGATGGAAGTCCGTACTCCATAAGGGTACATCTTGGAGGTTTTTGTTGATGGGGTGGAGCTTGCATAAACTGATCCTGAGGGGAAAATTATGGTCGTGGGATGAGTTGTTGCGGCGGCTGTTGGTAATCCTTTGGGGGGAATTCCATGAAATCTCCAGGAGGTTGCTTCGGTAGACAAGCAGCGGGAGGCTGCTGATCCTGGTACTGATGCTCAGTTGCAACATCTACGGCTGGTGTTCCCTCTTCCTTGTTCTCCATGGGTTGTGGTTGATGGTTGTGAGTTTCTGTCTGTGTACGCCGACGATGAAGCAAGGTCCGTTCGATTTCCGGGTCAAGCGGAACTAATTCCGAAGACTTGGCACTTCTGGATCGTGTAAAACGTCGAAACATACACTTTAAGCTCTGCACAACACAAAAACAAAAACCAGGCGTAAAAAGGAAAAATAAAAAAAGAAAATTTGAAATGGGATTAGAAAAGATATTTTTGATAATTTTTATATTTTTATTTTCACTTAAATCAATTATTAATACATATTAAATCTTAGCACTAAAACCAAACGGGGTCCCCAGCAACGGCACTAAAATTTGTTATCGCTTAACGTTGATTGAAGTTATATGCGTCCCAAATTAATTACCCGTTATTAGAACTTTAGTATAGCATAAGTTCAGGTTCGATCCATAGGGAACCGTGGCGTGCATGAATTCAATTGAGTTAATACTTAATTAGGTGAAGTATGCAAAATTTTGAAACGATTGTGTTGGTTTTGGGTTTTGATTGAAACTAAATTGATTTACTTTGAATAATGGATACAAATTGAAAGAAAACAACGGGTAAATTTAAAGAGTTCTTAGAAATGGGAAGAAAAGACGTGTCGGGGCTGTGGTGAATAAGGAGTTCTTATGCAGATTGTTTAAATGGTTGTGTTGTTAATAATAATTCAATCATTCAGGATTTCATTTTGTTACAAGATTTCCTTGGTCCGGTTCCTCTTGTTTGGAATTAGAGCAACTGACTCTTTGGTCCGGTAGTCAATGTCCTTAATTCTTTATTACGTCTAGTCCATCATTTGAATCGGTGAAAAACTTCCAATGGTCATGGATGTTTTCACCGTTACTTTTATTTTGTATCGCTGAGAATCCTTCCCTTGATCCGGCTAAGAATTCTCAGTTAAATTAGACAGTGGTTTAAGAAGAGTATAATGAATTACAATGATTCAAATAAAACTATATAAAAAATATTCAAATTATGATCCCATCATCCACAACCCCAACATGAGGGGTTTAGTTACACATAGAATTTAGGAGAGAAACGAAACATGTGATACTTGACAGATTCATCATGTAGGCGTTGAGGTAGAGTATCGGAAGGTGGAATGGCGGAGTGACGACAGTAGCTTCGGGAATGGTGATAGCAAAGCTTCTCTTTCCTCTCAATGGTTCTGAACTCTAAAATCTATAGGCCAAGGCCTCATTTTATAGAAAAATAAAGTACACAACGTGTATAGAAAGTACACGCCGTGTACTTTTTTTCAACGCGTTTTGGCGCCAGTTTCTCCGCTGGCAGGTGGCCGAACATGACGTTTTTGACTATTAAACATGGCACCACCTGTAAGTTGGGTGTACACGGCGTGTAGAACCACCATACATGGCATGTAGCGCCTCCATACATGGTGTGTAGTATCAAAAGTTTGGCCTCCAGCCCCTTCTAGAATAGCAGACACAACGTGTAAAAGTTCAAACACGTTGTGTCTTCATCAACGACCACATGGGCGTGTGGACTTTTCTTCGGCAACCACTGCTTCTAGAAAGTATTACACGATGTGTAGAGCCACCACACACAACGTGTATCTTCTACCTAGTGACATGGGCGTGTACTCCCTCCTTCGGTCCGTGTCCCTGCCTGGATGTACACGGCGTGTATAAAAGCACACGCCGTGAAGTTTCAAAATTTTCACATGCATCCCTTGATTCATGTATTTATCCAAAAAGCTCTCAAAAGTAAAAAGAATCACCAAAATCGAAGAATATGTTCTTAAAACAACATATTTTTGATGAAAACTTGTTTTTATCTTCAATTATGTATATGTAAATGTATACACAAATTGGGTGCATCAATCTCACAAATAGGATTGAGGAGAAGCTAACTCTAGAGAAGAATTATCAGAATCAAGAAGTAAAAGATCTGAATGGAATGTTGTATACAATTTCTTAGAGTTGGAAGAGAGCAAGTGATCTTAGAATCGAGCTGGAAGAAAAATTTTCTAAGCAAGAAGAAGTTCTTAAGGCATAGGTATAATATCTTAAGGCTCAAGAAGAAAGAATCAAAGACTTAGAGTAGAAAATAGAGGATCAGGATCAGCTTCTTAAAAGAATAGAGGAATACCACAAGGAACTCAAGAAGCTCAAAAAAATAGTAAATAAGTTGATGCCAAAGGAAAAGGATGGATAAAATTATTCAATTCCGATCTTTGGTTGTATTTCTTTCCCTATACAATTTGTTTCCAATCAAAATGAAATTGTTTGGTTACTCTTTATATTTTTTGTTTGTCTAGTACTAATATTTCAGGTACCACATTTCCTTTTCCACTCTCTTTAATTATTTTGAAAATCACAAAGTGGGAGAAAAGAATGAAAAATAAAGGAATAAAAAAGAATAAAAAGTAAAAGAAGAAATTTCCATAAGTAAGGGGGAGTTCATCTAAGGGGCTGTTCTTATCCTAGATGATTTTTGAAAGCAATAAAATGCTAATTCTAAATCTAGAAATCAAGAATACGATCTTTAGTGTTTCCAAAAGCCTAAGGGGGAGTTAATCATATTCATTTTTATTGCACATGTGTAAAGGGATATAATTTTTATTTACAAGTCCTTATAGTATTTTTCTCTTCTTTTTCTCTTTATCGTAAGGATGTCTGTGCTTTCCAAAAAGGGGGATATTATTGAGTAAATAAGGTTTCCTTATGAATTTTCCATTCCTTCATGTTTGGGGAGATTGTCGAGTAAATGATATTTCCTTATGAATTCTACATTCCTTCATGTTTTGAAAATCACAAACACCCTATCTTAAGGAAAGTATCATTTTCCCTAAGATTTTACTTGATAAAAACAATTTCCTTCCTCAAGGAAAATCCATACTTACCATGAAAGCATTATTCATATCATAATCTAACCCATCTTATTTCTAAGTGTAAAATTCAGTTTCATATCTTAAATCCCAGAATCCTATAAATACTTAGTTATAGAGTATGCTATTTTCAGGATCCTAATTTAGGTTCTGAATCCACAGAATTCAGACTCCAAACTTTCTAAGTTTAGGTTCTGAATTCCCTGAATTCCGAATCCAAACATTATAAGTTCCGACTCTGAATTATAACGAATTATGACTCCGAAATTTGTAAGTTCAGACTATGGATTCTAATGAATTCAGACTCCAAACTTTGTAAGTTCAGACTCTGAATTTTCATGCATTCAGACTCTAAACTTCGTAAGTTCAAACTTCTAATTCTATTGAATACAGACTCTGAATTTCCTTAAAATATAGACTACAAAATTTTATAAAATGTAGGTTCCAAATTCTTGAGAAACATAATCCAAATATTCTTATACTATAGACTCTGAAGGATATCTTTCTTAGATTCCAAATTCCATTTTTTTCCTTAGACACTGAAATCTACTTTTCCTTACATTTTGAAAAATAAATTTGGTTAAGCAACCACATTTTTTCTTACTCATATTTTGGTTACAAAATGATTTTGTTCATTCAGTTGCTGACTAACTATTGTTTGAGTGACACATATACAGGTCCCATCGAAATTCAATGAAAAATATGTCCGTTGGAGGAGGGAGATGACAGTTGAAAGTGTACCTATAAATAGGAGCTCATTTGAATGAGCTCAGAACTTTTGACAACCAAAACAGTTCTATGATTATAGAGATTATAGGTTGTTGAAGTGTTTTATAGAAAGATAGGCTCTTTCAACTCTCAGTGCTTCGTACAAAAGTTGTGAATAACTTGTTCTAGTGTGAAAAACTTATTCAAAATTTTCTTCGTGCATAATTTCATCGTGCAGAGGTGTGATTTCCTTAAAATTAGAGACTTCGGGTTGTGAAGTCAGAGGTGCCGATTCCTTAAAAATCGAGGGCTTTCAGGGATAACAAGACGAATACCGATCATCAGATTGAGGGATTTCCTAGGTTTGGGTAAGACATAATTTCTTGAAAGTATAAATCAAGGGACCTTTATCCAAGGTTGTTGGATACCCTACTCTTGGGGTTAAAATATTTACTACTTGTTACTTGTATTGTTTTAAGTTTGTTTTTCGCTGTAATTTTGGTTGTTAAGGAAAGTATAACTATTTTATACTTCCTTATACTTGTACTCTAATTTTATAGGATTCTATATGCTTTAAGGTAGAATCATTGTTGTTGTAAACTTTAGTTAGGTTTCATTTTTGGAATCACTTTTCCTGAATCTCATTCTTTCTGGAACCACATTTTCGGAATCTAGTTAGTTTGTTGAACCAATTTCATTTCCGGAACGACATTTCTAGATTTTCATTCTTGGAACAACATTTCTGGAATCAAGAAATTTAGTAGAACTAAGAGGTTTTTAAATTTACCTTGTTTAACTTTGTTAAACAACATCATCTTTAAAAGATCCTAAAGAATTTTTAATATATACAATTTCTACCTCTTGTATATTGAGTATCTACACCATAGTTTTGATACTACAATCATTATCATATATATCTTACAATCGATCCTATAGAATATAATTTTTATTATTATTGGTTTATGTTGTGAGAATTAATAGTTATTAATAAAATATATGGTGTCAAATGGGGAAGAGTTTATATAGTAATGAGGTGGTAGTTTAGTAGCTGACACATGAGGTTTGAATATGTTTGGTTAGAATAGAATTCCTAATGAAATGTGGAAACAATGTAGAATTTTTTATGAGTAATTGGACGTTTAAGGAGGTAAATGTGGCTATTTTATTGTTATTATGGTTGTGATATATTTTTCGATTTCATGTGTATTAATGTGATTATTTGGTATGTTTATACCCTATATTTTATTGATATTGTATTGTGAAATTACATTTACCTTGTTCTATAGATTATGATATCATTTTTATGAGATGTATCATTCCCATATATTAATGTGGTGTGATGGATATGATATTATCATATGAGAATACATTGGAGGGATTTTGTATTCTTACTATAGATATGACTACTATAATTGTATCTATACTTCCGAATATGTTTCGGTAGTGGGGTTCGTTGGTCCTCACCTATAGTGATAGATCACGTTTTGATTATGGATATAATATTGTCTGATATGTGGATAGATATATGAGGTGGTTGATGTGTTTTTTTGATGAGATAGTGTTATTTTTATGGAGATAGTAAATAGGATGACATGTGATACTGATTTTATAATACAGATATTATTATTATGTATTAGGTTAAATTAAAATATATTTATATTTGTTAATTAGTGAAGATTTATTATTTTCCATTCACTTGACACATTATAGGTTGGTAGAGAAATTTATTAAGAATAATTCTATTATAACCTTATTATATTATATAATTTTTAAGACTAGTAGTATCATTTTTAGGATGGTGTCCAGAGTCATTAGTTTAGTCTTATGATGACCTATCCGAAAATTGTAAGAGTCACATGTCAGTGTGTTACCTTTTTAGTATGTGCATACTGTTCTAGTTTTGTTTTTTTGTTGATATACTCAAGTATGTGTTCATTCATTTATGTTGAAGTTAATTATTTTATTTTACAATATTGATTGGATTTATTTATTCATATATTAAAAGGATAATTCCTCCCATATTGTTTTATACCCTCATTTCTAGTCAACACCCTTTTCCCTTTTAGAGGGTGCTTTGAAAATTACTCTCACTATCATTAGTATATCTAAAAGAGTCTAGTGGGGTCAAGTCATTATACAATGGTCACTTAGTGAGTGATCAAGGATGAATTTTAGAGTGAGAGATAGTGAGGACTTCATGGGTTGATAAGGTTTTCATAATACTTGAACCTCGTATATAAAATAATCTATAAAACCAAAATAGGGACAAAAGGGACCCTATGATTCTAAATAAAAAAAATTGATTATCTATTAATCATTTTTAGAAGGTTGTTTTATATATAGTAAGGTAGTTATTATAGTTTGAGATCATGAATCATATAATATTAGGTCATGCTAGTTTTTTACTTTGAATCAAAATATACTTTTTTATTAACTTAACGTACTATAAATATAATCATCCACATTGTCTATGAATATGGGAATTTTTTTTACCAGTGGTTCTTTCACATATAATTTGGAATAAAAGGTTATAGGAAAAGTAGGTATGGGAGGAACTATTGGATTTTAATTAGATGGTGGAATAAGTGGTTGATGAGGAAAATTATTTACTTTATGGGAGTTCCAGTATAGAACTTATATAATTATGAAGTACCCATTTCTAATATGAAAACTGAGAGATGGATGGAGTAAGTTTTGATAAAATTACAGCATATTTAAGTATCAAATGAGCACTAGCTTCCATTGGTGGAGAGCTTATTATATTGAGATATAAATTTTTTTTGAACCCTATATATCAATGATAATTGTGTATCAATAGTGATGATAAACCGGTTTATGGAATAGTTCCAGAAGGAGTTATTGTACATTTACCTTTGATCAGAGAATTTGTGGGTGATGTGATCCTCTTAGATGGTAGGACCTAGTGTTAAATAGTATTTATTACTGTTCATTAACTTATTTTGATATTTACATTACACATTAAGTGGTAAATAATAGAGTGTTTACGTCACGTGTAACATGACGTTATGTTTTCAGGTATTTTTTTATGTTTCCAAGTACCTCTGTTTTGGAGTAGTTACTTGGGAGAGTCGAGATAACATTAGATGTTTTTTGGGGAAAAGGGGAAGTCACACGGGCGGCACACAGGTTGTATAAACAGTGCGGCCAAACCGTGCGCAATTGGTCTTGGAGGAAGTAGCATCCGCACAGGCAACGCACGATTTGTCTAACCGTGTGGCCAAACCGTGTGTGAAGGATGGATGAGGTAGTAGCTAATGCACGTATAGTGCACGAATTTTAAAACCATGTGAAATAACTGTGCAGGAACTTAAATGAGATCCTTAAATTGTGGATCTCACTAGTTTTTGCCTCTATGTGCCTCGTTTTTCTTCCTAAGCGGCCCTAACTTGGGATTTGTCTTCTCCTAAGGTCTGAGAAGGTTCTACAATTGTTTCGGAGGTGATCCAAAGGCTCCTCATGGTTAATCGAAGCCGGATTCTTGAGGTATGTGATCGTTCTTCATCGTTCTTGATCGGTTTCTTAGATCTACTTAGATCGACTTCTCCTCTTCTCTCGGTTTCTTAGTTCAACACCCGTTATGGGTAGATCTAAGCATGTGGTACCAAATATGATGAGGTTTGGTCTTGATATTTCTAGGATATGAGATCTAAGGTGGGTTCTTGAAGAAGCAACCTGGCTTTCTTGAGCGTTCTCGACCGTTGTGGTTTTGGTCAAAACCTTCGAGGTAGGTGGTTCCGTCTCGAGTTGCCAAATTGATTGTCATTGTATTTGCTTGATTTATTTCAATTTTTTATTTAAATTAAATTGCTCAAATTTGATTTCAATTAATTTGGTAAAAACTCGATTCCTGTGAATTGAGATATTTGAAATGGTTTTGGCATGGAAATTTGAAAAAAACCCAATTCCATTGAACTGGGTGTGTTTATGGAAATCTGCTGATTTAAATTGATTAATTTAAATTGTGGATTTGATGGAAATGATTTCAATTAAATTGTTTAATTTAATTGTGGAAATGAATTGTGTGATAATGGAATTGGTTTTTAATGGATTTCAAACTGGTGAAAATGGATTAAAATGATTTGATAGAAACCCATTGGTTTAATCTTGTGAAAAAGGCATGTTTTGAATAAAACCTGTTTTGGTTTTAAATGGAATGAAATTGGCACTTTTGAAATGGAAGAATGGGATTGATCGAATTTTTAAGCATTTTTAAAATAGTTCTCCCATCATGTAAGAGCACATGAATGCCTTAGGTAGTTAGTGAGTTTTTTGGATACACTCTACACTACGACAATGTTCTAAAACATACTAGCGGCGGGTCACATCCCCGATGGGTTGGTGATGAGTCTCATTTGGCCACTGTCATAGGGACATGTGTATAAAAATATTTCTAATTTCACTTAGAGAGTGTGGAATATAATAACTGTTTAATACTATCATACCCTTTGGCAGATGACCATGTTTCTCGCTTTCTTATTTATATTTGAGATATAAATTTATGCCAATGCTTTTGAACTGCTTTACATGCCTGATAAATTTATATAAACTATTTTATATAAATGTTTTACATAATCCATTGTTTTAGAAATATTTCATCATTGTAAATACTTTTCTTAATGTAATTTTTCCATCTTTTGGAAATGTATAGCATGTTTTGTTAAAATATGCTTTGGAGTTTCCAAACCTCTTTATTTGAAAATTGAAAGCTTTGCTTTGGATAATCTATATTTGGCATCTGTTATAGAATCTTTGGTGGTATCCTAATGGGCTTAGGCTCACACCCTAATTTTTCCTTCTGGTTTTTGTAGACTTTCTTCTTCTAGTGTAACACCCCAAAATTTCATAGTGTTTTATATCTTCAAAATAATTCAATAACTTGTACTAGACGCAACACTGAGTTCAAGCGCACCACGACATACCAAACAAGTCGTTCAAAAGCGGTTATGAATAGTAATAACTGAATTTTGAACTTTATATAATCCTTACAATTTTATAATCCATATTTTTAGTTTCTTAGACATAATTTAAGAACAAATTCATTTTTTAGATAAAAGAAGTATTTTAAAAAAAATACACATTTACCAAATTTTAATGGTGAACCCTTTTTAAATCCAATATTTGAAACTTTTATATATTCAATTTGACAAAATAAGCTTCTTCTTTAGAATTGGGACATAAGAATTTAGTTTCAATAAATTGTTGGTGTTTTTCTGATAACATTCATATTTGGGTGAATAGTTAAAATTATTAAATTTTAATTAAAAACAACTTTTTTAATCGAAATAATTAAAAGCGATAAATTATGAATTTGAGTGATTTTAAAGTATAATTAGATTATATTTTTACCATTTAATCCAATTTTAGTCATTGAACATAATTTCACATTTAAACTGGACATAAGAAAGTGTCAATCTTTTGATAGTTATTATTTCTTAAAAACACACTTTTTGTTTTGACAATGGGAATTAATTAATAAATTAAACTTCTATGTTTTGAATTTGGTAAAATAGACGTCATTTTTGGATTCATAATATTGAAAAAATCCTAGGGTGAAATTTTGGTATTTTTCAAAAAACTTTCAATTTTTAATGAATAGTTAAAAACACTGAGTTATAGTTTAAAACCGAATTTTTATTTAAATAATAAATTATTTTATTTAAATTTATTTCAGGTCAAAATAGACACATAATAACTATATAAATTCAATTTAATTCATTGGAGTCAATTTATAATAATTTTAGATATATAAAAATTTCTTAGAACTTTCACCGTCTTTTACCCATCTCCTAGGAGAATTTGCAAATTCACATAAAACTTAATTTTACAGCTTCTGTGAATGGAATTTCAAAAATCCAAGAGACATGGTTGATATTAGTAAGTAAAATGTGGTTCAATGAGATGAAAATAATTTTTGGTGAATAGTAACTTTTTACTTTTATTTACCACGGTTAAAAGTAAATAGGGTAATTAAGGGTAAAAATGATATTAATATTACCCTAAAACATGTCTTAATTCTATTGGACAATTGTATCTCAACCAAAAACAACCTTAGGAATGAAATATTATCATTTAGGTCCACTTGGTTTAGATTAGGACATTTATTATTATTTAATTGAAAGAAGAGTTAAAAGAGTTAAAATGAAAGTTTAATAACTAAAACATTTTTAATATAAAGGTATACATAAGATAAATTCAATTGTAAATATTAATTATAAAGATAAAAATATTTCCTACATAATGGTATTTTATTTATAATTTTTAGACATTAAATAATTTAATTTTTTTTATGACACAATGATGATGCAGTAATTACCGTATTAATGAAAGATTAAGATAATTGATATTTTAAATACCCAAATAAATGTAATTTAAGACTTTTAATTAATTAAAATAATTTTTAAAGATACTATTACATGTTAGGATTGATTTGATTAAATTTTTTCTAAGTAATAAGGCTGTTATAAATTTATCAAAAACAAAATACCCAATAGTGTCAAAATTGACATAAAATAGTTTTTAAAACAAATATTATATTATTAATTCATATTCTATTCCTAAAAATATAAGGTTCAGAAACAGACATATATCATGATAGTTGTATCATTAATAGACCACTTTGGGGTGTCTTGGATATATATAGTAAGTTTATTAACCATATAATATAAAAATACAAAGAGACACGGTAAATGTCAAACTAATTAACTAAGAGTTAAAACTCAAAGATAAGGTTTATAAAGTGACCCAAACCTGTCTAAAATCTATTTGTTGAGTTTTTTTGACCCATAACCACCTTATACTAGAAATAAATCAGTTTTTAGCCATTAGATACCGATTAAGAATTTATTATAAAATAATATTTTAAGGTTTTCCTAAGGTGCCCCTCACCCCTCTTATAAAAGGTCCCTCCCCCTTCTCTCAAATAAATACCTTTAAAGCCATTTGGCTTGGACAAAACCTGCCCAAATATTCTATAAGATTCCCTCCATTCAACCTAGAGGCCTTAATTTGATCAGAAACTCATCCTAAGGAGCCCTTCTCATCAAATCAAAAGTAAGAATCCGAAGAAGAGGTAATGTTTACACCACCCTTTTTCAACTTCCTTTCTTCTTCCACTTCTTATTTCTTTGTTATTTACATTCTAAAATAATATCTTCAGTATCTTCTATATACTGTGATGTTATTATAAATATTTTACAACCATATTCAGTATTCTATCCATCCTTTGAATGACAAGTCACCATACGTGCGTACGTATGGATTACCGTCTCCACGTCGTGGTGTAATTGTTATTCAAAACATTATTATTTGGATGGGTATGATAATGATGTGTAATTGAAGTAAATAATAAACATATCATTATAATTATTCTGTATATATGATGTAACATCCAATTATATATGATTTTAATATCAAAATAATGACATTGTCGCTCGTGCGTACGTACGGACTACCGTCTCCACGAACACGATGAGATTCATTCCCCATCATATCCATTCAAGAATAATTATCATTTGATGATTAAAAATAATTTTTGAGGACTTGATATCATTATGGATATGAATAAGATACAACCTATCCATAACAAACATGGCTTATGTAACAAAACATATAAAAGAAAACAAGTAAGTTAACACCTCAAACGACAATAATACTAAGATATTATTAACAATAAATGTTAAAAGATCATATATGATATCATATTAATGTACATGATTCTTGTATAATTTAATAAAAATTATTTCACCATTATATAGGAGGTTAACCTACCCTCGACCACGGAAAAGTACCAGGTAAGAGTTTATTTCACAATCTCTTCATTATCCGTGGTTGGTTATACGTAATTATCTACTGGGACCTCTTTATCATCCACATCCATGTTTCTTAAAAATATATTTCAAACATTTTTAATAATTTCTAGACAATGGGTTAAAGTCATTTATACCCATATGTGTTTTGAAAAGAATCTTTCCGTCATTTTCCAAACAAGGTACTTTTTGACCTTTTCGACAAATTTTAGGTAAGAATGTTTTTTAACTTATACGGCGGGTGCAACTATTTTCCACCATTATAACATCATAAAAGCTTCCCATACAATCTTATAAGAATATTTTCAAAATAATTTTTTTCTTTATAATTATGTGACTCTTAAATAATTTCAAAATAGAAAGTGATTTATCTCTAAAAAGGGTTTTTATTTCATCTATGTCAACATCCTTTTATGGATTTTAAGTTTATTTGATGTTGATTTATTATGATACAAAACTTCCATATTGTATTGAAGGTTTTTTGATATGTTTGACTGTGGATGTGCTATTTTTATACAATTCATGGTTTATGTTTAAATTATTGACATTTCATATGCTAGTTTTAATACCAATGTTTATGATATGTTTAATCTTTTTCATATGAGGAATGTATTATACTTAGTAAGTGACGGGTGGAGCCCACTATAGCTCCTCAATGCATCGGTAGGTCTCATGAGACAACTATATGTGGAATTGGTTGAGGCCCTTTCCCAATTTGATTTATGGTTTTGGCCGAGGCCTTAATCATTTTTAGACGTCTTGGCCGAGGCCTTAACAAAATGTTTCAGAATGTCTGGCATTATACATTCCCTCATTATGGAAATAATATTGATGGTTCATGTGTTCATTCGACTAGTAGAATAACAATGATTATGTTTTATCACTACAACAGAATCACTGTTTAGCAGCGGTTTTTTTTTGCGTTTCGCAGTGGTTTAAACCGCCGCTATACTGTTTGGCAGCGGTTTACAGAAACCGCTTCCTAATAGGGCGTCGGTAATCTATTAGCGGCAGTTTTTAATGTTTAGTGGCGGTTTTAGGAAAGCGTCATAGGTGCCTCATTTCTCGGAGGTTTTCCTGAATTTAGCGGCATTTTTACGAGCCGTAGATATCACTTTATTCACGGCGGTTATAACCTCCGTGAATAAACTCAATTTCTAGCGACGGTAAAACCGCCGCTCAATTCAGGTAAACCGCCATGGAATGAGGTAGCCACAAAGCTTCTATTTAGAGACGGTTATAACCGCTTCTAGAAGTAAATTTTATTTTAAGTTTAGCGGTGGTTTAAACCGCCACTAGTATACATTTCGTGGCGGTTAAAACTGCCGCTAAAAGCTGCCCAGAATAAAAAAAATAATTCTTGGATTCTGCTGCACCACTGCCCTGAAAAACAAATAAAACTAGAAAAAACAATCAAAGGTTCCAACACATTCCTCATACTCATGTATAAAATATCCTAAATAGTAAATACTACGAAGATAAAACTCCATTGATACAACATTGTAACATCCCAAACTAGATTCCACTAAATCTTATAACTTCACTTTCTTAGGATAGATCATCCATAGCGATTCCACTCTATTTATAAAAATTGATAATTGATGAATTAGTAGTTATATTAGTACCAACCCATTTATATAATTATTTTTTTAGTTTTTTGGCCTAGACACCATCCTTAATTCTTATAATAAATTTGAACTGATGAAATAGCTTAAATAACACATTAGAAATATATTGTTATAAAAAATCCTATTGTTGGAATAGTTTTAGAGTTACATTGGGATATAGATTTTATAGGAATGTGGATATTTACAGTGAGTCTTAGTTGACATCTTTTTATGTTGGAATATAGTTTAGGTATTAACTATGTTGTGGTGAGTAATGTAGACCAGAGTTTTTAGTAGAAAACCTAAGTTATCCTAGTTCTATGGATGACTATGTAAGAGGATCGAGTTTTATAACATCATCAACCTGGGATAAAGTTCAAGATATAGTTATTGATGTTGATTGAATGTGTGCGCATGGAATGATGATTTCATAATTCATATTATTATGAATAGACCATTTATATTTATTATTAAGTGGATGATGTAAATCTATGTGGTAGGAAGTGAATCACAGGTTGTTCAAGGATGGAATATTAGTTCCAGATGAGGCTTCAGCGTATGCCAAGGATAGATTTCCATGATGGAACATGGTATAATTATGTTGACTCACATCCAGAAACCATGTTTAGTGGTGGACAGAGTGTTTTTCATGGGAATTAGATTCCTATTTTTATTAAAATGATGAATATTAAAATCCTATGGTGGGGAGAATCACACAGGTTATGGAAAATGTAACCTTTGGGAGAGTGGTTGTAGAAATAATAGTAATGAATGGTAAAGAAGAAAGTTCTAGAATTCTAGTAATTAAAGTTTCATGACCCTATAGCTTGTAATGAATCAAAAAATGGAATTAAGAATCATAATATAAATAATTCAGGGATATAATGATAGGTAATAAATACCAGACAGACCATGATTAAGTGGAATTTGTGTTGGGAATGCAGTTGAAGTCATGCAGTAATAGTTCAGTGATCAAAACATTTATGGTTGGAAATGGTCCATTGTAACCATCCTAATATTGAAGTATTTGGTAGAATTTCTTTTCTTAAAATTCATGTTTTTATAAGACATACCAATTGTGTGTCAAGTCGACATCCATCTTCGAGATTATATTTTAATTTATAAAGTATTCTTGCCTATATTCATGGACTTATGCTAATTTATACCCCCTTAGTCACACCTATGTCTTAGTGAACCACCCTTGATTTAGAACATTCTCATGACATTTTAGAAGAGCTAGAGCATGTTTAGATACTTTTGACGCTTAAATCAGACATTTTCAACAATGGGCCTCACCAAAGTGTCCACAACACTATCCCCTTGATCACTATGAAATGACCCAATTTGTTTAACACATAAACAATGGGTTTAGATCCTAGTCATCCAAAATCTCGACTACCAATTCAAACACAGACCTAAATGGAATGATGTATACCACACTCGAGAAATGAAGACATGAAAACAAACATCAAAAATCAATAAAATTCATAAAAAGAAACGTGATAAATCAAGGAAATTTTAGGGCATGAAAATGTGTGGTGGAAGCTATGTGCCACAAATGTTACATATACAAACCAACTGTTTTCATTTTTGTTCAACACATCAACAGTACAACTACTCAGGGTCCGATGATGCATCGTCACCCTCTCCAACTTCATTTCCACTTTGTGATGTCACCTGTACAAACATTATATTGAAAATTAAATATGGTTACATATTTATATTAAAACTTAAAACAAATGAAAGTTATCAAACTAAATGATTCTGATTTTATGTGATTTACCTGCATACCACCAATCGATGCACTCCCATCGGGGGCATATCTGCTTATCTGCTGACGTAGTTCAGTCAAATCTTTCTGCAATGCAGATATCTGATCCCCCTGCTGGTGAACTGTGTTTCGTAAAGAAACAATCTCTTTATTAGCATCTCCGGGCTGACTAAAGTCAAGAGTAGATACAACAGCTGTCCCCGGTGGCCTGCTAAAAACCTCAGATGGCATGGGTCCCAAACCCATCCCGCGTACTCTCCCAGGATGCTCCTTCCCAAGGACTTTAGAAAATGGGTCATCCTGGGAGATAAAGTAGGAATGCGCAGGATTGGAATCCCATAGTTCTTTAATTTTGACCTATAAATCAAATATAAATATATATTAACACAGAAAAAAATGATAAGAAGTTATTATGATAAAAAATTGACTTCATACCCCAACTTCTTTAGCAGTCTCATTAACAAAACATCCACCTGATTTCTTGTGAACATCCAACCACAGTTCAGTTCTGGTTGCTTCATGGTCTAAACTCTGTGACTGCATTAATCAAATATAAATCAACAATTCATTATATTAAACAGATAATATTGTCTTATAAATATTTAAACTATTTAAAATATTACCAATGAACATCGATTTCTAGAAAAACTTTTTGAGCCCACAGTGTGCGGGATGACTTGCTTCGCTCGGTTTGACGCATCCTGTCTTGATAGATCCTGAAATAAATAAAATGAAATTTAATACTGATGTATTGAATGTCATGTCCTTTTCATATACATGTATAAATGTAAAATGTGGATAATATAATAATATATATATTTCAATACCATCCACTTATGATCCTGATGCCTATCAACAAACACTTTCCACTGCTCTTTTGGTACCCCACTGGGTAGCTTCTCATACATTTGCAGCATGGTCAATGAAGCATCGTTGACATCACACCACAATCTCCATTTAAAATCTTTCCACTTCTTACCTAGATTTTTCAACGTCCACTTCTGTGCTATCACATCAGCAATGGTAAAGTGGAAGAACATCTGTATATACAAATTCATTTTGAACATATTAGTAACATGAAAATAAATTAAACCATAATGTAATAAATTCACCTAGATTTGATAATCAAACACTTCGTTTTTCCAGCTTGGAGGCATATATCTCCAATCGTCATATGAAATGGGAAGGGAAATGGGCTCCGCTGCCAGCTGGCCTAGAATCTATCCAAGCAACCCCGCGACATCATCTGTAGGGACCCTGTAAGAATCAAATGGCACAATAATCTTCTTGCCATTCAGATTCCAAACATCTTAACTTTTTATTTTTTTCTCCACGGTTTCATTTTTTTCATCTTCAATGAGAAAAAAATTATTATAAACAAAATGCAATAAATTTATTTAATTAAAATTTGTACCTATGATAGTGAAACTCCAGTATTTCTGTGATGAACTGGAAGGGGCGTGTCGCTGCCCCACTGCTGAGGGTCCTGAAGGGGGAGTCGATGACTCAGCCTCTACTGGGACATCCACAGATAGTGTGAGAGATGGTGCAAGGGGAGATGGTGCAGGGGTGTTGGAAGATGGTGCATCAGATGTCATGGGGAGGGAGCCAGATGGATAGTCATCTGTCACAGAACTGGATGAAATAATGTAACGCCTCTTCCTTGTCATTCCTGTCATTTAATCAAATAAAATTATGTTCAGAATATATATTTCAAAAAAATTATGCAGAAAAAAAAAATTAAAAATGATAAAAGATGGAGTACTAACAGACAAAATATATATAACAATGATAATGAATGACTGCAGAAATGAAACAAGTGGTTGCTGAATAAATAAATAATTGTACATAAAATCATTTTCCCCTTCAATCATGTCTGTTTCCTTCTCAAATTCTTCATCTACTTCATTTATCCTTTCTAGAATAATATTTTAAATATCATTATGGACAAATAATTCTGCTTCCTATTACTGATTAAATTCAATTTCAGAGGTCAAATTTTCCACTTCATCACCCATATCATACAATTCTCTTTGTATTACGTGAGAAACTACACTCCATCCTTCATCGAAAACATCATTCACATAATATACCATTTTTTCTTGCGATGCTAAGATATATGGATCATGTAGTTCATGATCACCAACATCCATCAAGCGAGATAAGTTCATAGAAGTAAATTGCAAGGAATCTCTTTTAACGCCTCTGATAATATCGACCCATTTGCATTTGAATAAAACAACCAAAAAATGTCCGTAGTAGTTTAATTCAATAACATCATGCAGCTTCACATAGTATTCCACTTCAGCAAATGTAAATATACCACTATTCTGTGTTCTCAAACCCACTTCTCAATCGACTGTATGAAATCTAAATCCATTCACATTATAAGCATCGAAATTTCTAACTTATTTTAAAGGACCTCTAGTAAGAAACTTCAAATCTTATGATACCTCTACTCAAGTATCAGTATTCATGATCTAAAAAAATAAATATACTTTATTATATTTACAAAATGTATGTGTCAAACTAATATTCATATTTATTGCAATATTTATGAACTTACACATCGTGCAAACCATTCTACAAGATCTTTATTAACAAATTTTGTTATATCTTTATCATTTCGTGTTCGGACTCTCATTCGTCTCTTTGTTTGTATCCTCAACTCTTCAATAAATGGATCTGCAATTTTACTATTCATTAGCACATATCTATGTGCTTGTAATAATTCCAATTCCGTCAGTGTCACATTTGAGGTCCTCCCAACTGATCGGCCAATAGCAAGAAATATTTTGGATTTCTGATGTATTTGAGATTGAGTCTATGTGTCTTCAACACGTCCAACTCGATTAAATCTTGTCTCAATATCATCCAAGTATCGAGAACAAAAGGTAAGACACTCTTCAGCCACATAACCTTCAGCAATTGAGCCTTCTGGTTTAGCTTTATTTCTCACGTATGATTTCAAATGCCCAAGATATTTGTGAAATAAAATAAACATAATTATGCATTTAATTAAGTACCAAAAATTGTTTACTTAACTGAAAAACATATAAATAAAGTACCTTTCAATTGGATACATCCATCGATAATGAATGGGGCCTCCTAATTTAGCTCCCTCAACCAAATGCACAGTTAAATGCATCATTACAGTAAAAAATGACAGATGAAAGATCATCTCCATTGCAAAAAGAGTTCATACAAACCTCTCCTGGAGGTTGTCAAGCTGAAATGGATATAGATATTTCTCACATAGTTTTCTGAAAAATGTGCAGAACTGGAGTACAACAACGGTAATTTTTCAGGTAATAATGTACGCAAGGACAATGGTAGAAACTATTGTAACAAAATATGTGAATCGTGGCTTTTCAATCCATGTAACTTACGATTATTCAAGTCAACACACCTCGATATGTTACTTGAATACCCATCAGATACCTTAACATTCTTTAACATTAGAAATAATGTATCTTTATCCCTATTTTTCATTGCAAAAATTTCTGGAGGATACTTTCCATTCTCATCTGGCTAGAGATCGCATTTTATGTTCATTTCTTGTAAGTCTTTGCGAGCATTGAGATGATCCTTCGACTTTCCATGCTCATTAAGAAATGTGAAAATCAAATTTTCACAGACATTCTTCTCAATATGCATCACATCAAGATTATGTCGCAACAAATTAAATTCCCAATACGGAAGTTTGAAGAATATACTTTTTTTCTTCCATTGTTGCGTTCCGGTTTCGCTTGATGATACACTTCAGACCCGTTTTCCGCTATCATTCAAATGATGAAACTTCCTAAATTCTGTTTCAACATTTTCAAGCTATGCCAATATTTGAAAACAATTTAACAACTTTGGAGGTGGTCTACGATCAATGGAACCATTAAATTTTGATCTGTTCAGCCGAAATCTATGAGAAGCATCGAGAAATCTTCGATGACATAAGAAGCACCATTTTCTACTATGAGGTAGCCGTTTGGGCTCAAAATCAAAGTTACAAACGGGACAAGCCAAACCCATGTAAGAGTTCCAACCAGATAAATTCCCAAGCCCAGGGAATTCACTAATGGTCCACATTAAAGCAGCATGCATTTTGAACATTGTTTTAGAAGAAGCATCAAATGTCTCAACACCGTGGCTCCATAACTCCTACAATTCTTCAATCAACGGCTGCAAGTATACATCAATATCATTTCTAGGCAGTTGTTTTCCAGGAATAATCATCGAAAGGATAGAAGATGTTTGTTGCATACACATCCATGGAGGCAGATTATAAGGGATCAAAACAACTGGCCAAATGCTATAATTTGTACTCAAAGTCCCAAATGGGTTGAATCCATTGGCAGCCAATCCCAATCGAACATTCCTAGGATCAGCTGAGAAATCTAGATGTAATGAATCAAATGTCTTCCATGATTGGGAATCTCGTGGATGTCTCATTAACCCATCATTGTTATTATCTACAGAATGCCACTTCATGTGTTCGCGGTTTTCGATGACATGAATAATCTTTGCAATCGAGGCTTCAAAGGAAAGTAATGCAAAAACTTTGCAGGTTTGCTCCTGTTCTTCTTCTCCATGAAATTATGTTCATTCAGACTTCCAACATCACCCTTTGCCTGCCATCTAGAAGAAGAACATTTCATGCAATTCTGTCTACTTGAATCCTCTCCCCAATAAAGCATACAATAATTGGGACACGCATGTATTTTTTATAATTCAGACCAAGATTGTTAACAACTTTTTTCATATCATAAAAAGATTCTGAGATTTTTGATTCAGGAAATGCATCACGAATCAAGTCCAATATCATGGACATTGCCTTATTTGTAATTTCACATAGACATTTGATGTGGTACAACTTTAGCAAAAATGAAAGCTTTGAATATTTCAGACACCCACTATACAACTCTTGATTTCCATCATCAACTAAATCATGAAAAAGAATTTCCTCAGTGAAGTTTTCTCTTACATTTGGATCCACAGAATCAAGAGGAGGATCCAATGATATGTGAAAATCTTGATCTTCCTGTGTTACAGTCTCAAAAACATCACTTGTCACGTTGCAATTTGTAGCACCCACTTCTGGTTGTTCTGATATGTTTTGATGCTGATAGTGGTGTCTTATAGTGCCGAATGCATCATTTATTAGGTTTTGCATTTCATTTTCCATTGTAGATGAACTTGGAACCTCATTATGCAGATTAACATCAGTGCTCAATCTTTATGTAATGTTTGATTTTCCATGCCAAATCCAACACAAATATTGAGTAGGGAATTGCTTCAGTATTAAATGTTCATAAACCTCATCTCTCTTCAACCATGTTTTAAATTTACATTTAGGACATGGAAATTTTATTCTCCCTTCAACGGATCTATTAGAAATTCCAAAATCTAAAAACTCATTCAAACCCTTAACATACTGAGGTGTGTTCCTCGATAATGTGATCCAGCTTTTATCCATGTATATCACAATGTGCCTACACAAAAAATAAGGAATCAAACATGAGACATCTTCTATAACCCCATCATCAAAAACAAATAATGATGAAAAAAATTAACATAATAGAGAAAAAATCAATGATATATCAAGAAATGGGTCTCAAAATTCCTCAAAGTCCCTAAAATGGAAGCACAAAATGGATGAACTATTTATATAAGAATGGGGATTTTCATCATGTTATGGTTCATCCTGCCTCTACTCCTTGCACATTGGATTCTCTTCATTCCCACTATTAATTTTTTTCATACCTGATAAAACTAAGGAATGAACAACCATAAATTTTCAAGAATATTTAGCTTCCATTCACATGTCCCTAGTGACAACCTCCAAAATGGATGTTATGCACAAAGAAATTAGAGATGTACCAAGGTCTGGGTGAAGAACATCACCAAAGAAATGATCTTTCTCATAATTGATGACCCCTATCTTTGGATAATATATAAAAAACCTTGAAAGGTTATTGACATACTCCCATACTGATCTCTCACCAATAAAAAGTCTCATGAGCTCAGTCTATTTCTCTACATTCATTCCCTTAGGAAATAACCATTAAAAAAATCAATATTGATGAGATTCCAATTCATACATTCATGAAGTTAAAGGAATGAATTTTAAATATAAGGACTGAATTTAAATGTAAGTACATTTATGAATAAGCCTCTGGTGAAATATATCATGTAGAAATATATCCTATGTATGATATGGGACATCATTAACATACCATGGATTCATGGGTAGGGGAACATGTTTATATTGAGATATTTTATTTATCTGACTCTCATGTACATATTTATAGATAATAAAGTTATTACACAACAACCAGATTGAGTTCATGTAGAATTTACTATATATCAAGACAGGGGGCTGGTGTGGGCTGGATGTGGCTGGAGCAGGGCCAAATCACAGTATTACCATGGCGTGACTACGGAGTGACCGCGACGTGACCGCGGTGTGACCGCAGCATGTTGTCCCGGTCCAGCGACATTCGCAGGGCCAAATCATGGCATTACCGTAACGTGACCGCGGCGTGACCGCGGCGTGACCGCATCGTGTTGGCCCGGTCCAGCGACATCCGCGGGACAACATCTTCCACTTAGTTTCAAATAGGATGATATGGATGGCATGGGAGGATGTTTTCTCAGAATATTTAATGAAATTAAAGCTAATCTGTGATGACTAGAGGATTAGATGACCCCGGATATACCTAATTCGGTGAGGGCTCAAATGCTGGTGGAAGGGGGGCTGTTGCGGGCTGGAATGCTGGTGGAAGCGGACTGAAATGATGGTGGAAGGGGGATGGTGTCGGCTGGATGTGTCTAGAGCAGGGCCAAATCATGACATTACCATGGCGTGACCGCGGCGTGATGGCGGTGTGACCGCGGCGTGATCGCGGCATGACCACAACGTGAATGCAGCATGTTGGCCCGGTCCGGTGACATCCGCGGGGCAGCATCTTCCACTTAGTTTCAAATAGGATAATATGGATGGCATGAGAGGATGTTTTCTAAGAATATTTAAAGAAATGAAAGCTAATATGTGATCACTAGAGGATTGGATGACCCCTGACATACCTAATTCGGTGATGGATCGAATGCTGGTGGAAGGGGGCTGGTTACAGGTGCTAGGGGGATGGTGCGGGCTGATTCAAAGGTGGCAGAGGGATGTTGTGGGCTGGAATGCTGGTGGCAGCGGGCTGAAATGAAGGTGGAAGGGGGATGGTGTGGGCTGGATGTGGCTGGAGTAGGTCCAAATCACGACATTACCACGGTGTGACCGCGGCGTGAGCGTGGCGTGACCCCGGATTGACCGCGGCGTGACCCTGATGTGACTGCGGCGTGACCCCGGTGTGATCGCGACATGACCCCGGCGTGACCGCAACATGACCACAGTGTGTTGGCCCGGTCCAACGACATCCCTAGGGCAAAATCTTCCACTTAGTTTCAAATAGGATGATATGGATGGCATGAGAGGATGTTTTCTCATAAGATTTAAAGAAATGAATGATAATCTGTGGTGACTAGAGGATTGGATGACCCCTGATATACCTAATTCGGTGAGGTTTGGAGATCTAGCAATGTGTAGGAATACCTAGAGGAATTAATACCCCATGGGATCAGGAAAATCACAGGTTACATAACATGTAATTTGACATTACTGGTACCGTGGGACCCCTGGGCTGTGGAACTGGGCTTTTGGTTGGATTTAAATATCACATGCCATGTGACTTGGTCACACAACATGGGACCCATCTTAAAAGTCTAACGACACTTAAAGAGTGTCTTGGTTCAAACAATCATTTTAATAAAAATATGGAAACCCTCTATAAGGATATAAAAAGGGTCAAGTACGATGTGTGCTTTATGACTAACAATGACATCAAGTATAAGGAAAACATCAATGCAATAAAGTTAAGAAAGGTATACCACTGTGAGTTTTTGCAGACAGCGCAGCTTCGTTGGAGGGATTTTATTACAAAACCATGACTTATTTATCATGGATATTCACACTATGTTTTATTTTATTGTTCATAGACCAATCTATGTATAGAGTTTAAGGGAATGTATCCTTGAAAAAAATTAGGTGATATATATAGCGATATAAGAGAGGAATAAAAATATGATATGGATGTAGATCTTGACACACATATGCATATATCCTTAGGGGATGACTCAGATATTTTATGGTCATGGTTCTCAGACCTGTAATGCTAACATTTTTACATATAAAAACATAGAACCAATGATTGGTTAGTCTTCATAGATATTCCAAAACACAACCTGATGTGAATTAAGGATTATTAGTATCATATAATACCTTGGAGGGGGACATTAATTTTATGGTCATGATGTTTAGACTACTGTATCACAATGTTTAATATCCTATGAAAAGGACCATGGTTTTGATAAGACATTACAAAAGGAGAATATAATGTTATGTATTTGGGGTATCCAAAAGAGATTCAAACCCAAATTGGAAGGTGCAGAAGAATATAATTTCATAATTTATTTAACTGTTAAAATGATTCTGAAATGTTTAAACTTCAGGTTACAAAAATCAAACTGAATAGAATGATTTTGGAAGGTTTAAAACATACATTATGAATACCTGAATCAATAATAAATAGAGACCAACTGGTGAAGAATGACCATTACAAATAGTGGAATACTAATACAATTCTCATTCAATAGAATTTAATGGTAGTAGGTTAGATATTTTATCAATCAGTCCATTGATTGATTAAGTGGTTTAGGTGGAAATATCTTCCATGACTGAAATATCCCATAGGGACAACTTTGTATGCTTCGAGGAAAGGTGTGATATTCAGTATCAAATCCTAATAGGTTAGCTTCAAATAAATCAACATCCACAACCAATTTTTAGAAGAACCCTACAAACCCACTATATAGGGATATCCCCCAAGGCCTCATTACACCTTTACACACCACCCTATAATGAAAAAAACTAGTAAAATAATCATTTAAGTGTAATTTAAAATAAAAGATGTGGAAAAGGAAAGTGAGAGGGGCTATAGGGTGTGAACAAAACTGAACACAAAGAAATGGTTCAAAACAGTGTATGGAGTATCCATTGGTTAATTAGAGACCATCCAAAAGGTGGAATGTGTTAGAGGATGGAAACATTCATTAAATTATAATTGTGGAGGCTATCATTAACCATCCCCACCAATCATAATGAAAACCTTATACTATAACTATCATTGGAGTCATAATGTCCAATGTATCCATATAATCCAAGTAAATTGGATCCAATGAATAGAAATGTATAACAAATCCTAGTGTGATCATTGAATATAAGGATTATAAATGGACCAGGCATCCAAAAATGTCCAATAAATCAGATATGAGGAGAAACAATATCTATGAAATAATTATGAGTCAAGTCAACTGGATCCAAGGAGTTGAAATGTCCAAAGAATCCAATTAAGTAGGACCCATGGAGTTGAAATTTCCATGAAATCCAGATATGGTCATCATATCCAATGATTATTAATGTCCAAGGCATCCAAAATATTCCATTCACCAATTCATTAACCATTCAATGAATCATTTATCTATTCCATTCTTGATCATGTACAAACCAAGGGGTCATCCAATTCATACCTTTCAATTACGATTGATAAGGTTCTATATGGTGTTTAAAACCTTCTACAGTACACTTTAATACCTCATTCAACTCTAAATTATATAAGTCATGATCATCACACCTTGAGGGTTGAAAAAACGTGATATAAATGTAGAACCCACCCCTTGGGTAGTCCAGGTTGAGGTAAAAAAACATCCAACCTTGAAGAAATATGTCAATGTAATTCCTTAACATGTTTATAATAATTAGTCTTTGGTCCAAATAATTTATAAATAATCTCCTTGAAAGTACAATGTGTGTCACATTAACAATAAGATATACACAATGTGGCATTATGGGAAAATTTATAGACCACCTAACTTATCATGGTAGATGAATAATCATCTAGTTTGAATTTTTTATTTGATCCTGAATAGAAGAAATAAAAATAATAATCAAAAACCCTAAAAACAAGCATAAGATCCTCCACAAAAATATCATTGTCGATAGATAGGAAGACATCAAACGGTGTAATGAGGCCTTGGGGGATATCCCTATATAGAATTAATTACACACAAAACCTTCTTGGGGATTTGATTCTTATACCTACTGGAAAACCAAAAAAGCATAAAGGAGAAACAAAACCCTAACTAGAGGGGAAGACAGTGCAGCTTCTGGGGTCGCAGGGGGTTGGGGGTCGCGGGGTCGCGGGGCTTCCGGGGTCGCCAGGGTCGTGCAGGGTCGCCGGGGTTGGGGTCGCGGGGTCGCCGGGGGAAGCGGGGGGCCGAGGTCGCGGGGGAAGCGGGGGGGCGGGGTCGAGGGGGAAGGAGGGTCGGGTGTTAAAAAAACCAACGTTTTGTGGCGATTTATTATAAACCACCGTGAAAATTTTTTTACAAAAGGTTTAGCGGCGGTTCTAGGAACCGCCGCTAAACAGCGGTTTTGTTGTAGTGCATTATGGCATTATTTACTCAGCTCCTATTCTTTCCATAAAAGTATTCATGTTTATTATTGGTAAAGGCATGTGGTTTCAATTATTCACCATGATTAATATTTATGTCATTTTCTGCTATATTACTTACCCTTACTGAGCGTTCGAGCTCACCCCTTTCTTAGGTTTCATTTTCCCAGGATATGAAGAAGTTAGTTATGAGTGACCTACAGGAATAATCTACGAGGATAGGATGTTTCTAATGAAATATATTTGTGTTGTATTTATCTTCAAGCTGTAAAGTTGAACATATGTGTGAATCTTGTTTCCAATAATACTAAACTGATCGGTCTTTCGAGACATGATTTCCTTGTGATCATGCCAATTTTATGTAATAATTCACCGACTCTGGGTAACTGGGGTTGGGGCATTACATCCAGGATCGATCAAAGGGAATGAACCTCTTATAGGTGGATACAGTAGTTGAACTTTGGTCTTGGTGAGTTGTGTCCTTAGGGACCTTGGGGATGTTTTCTGAATTTTAGTACTATTGTTGTAGTACTTCGAGCTATGCCACTTTTTTATCTGGTACATTACTCCTAGTGGAGTTTCTTTTTTTCATTCAAACTGTCTTGTTTCTTTTGCTTCCGCATTATTGTGGGAAAAATCATTCCCACTTGTATGTTGTACAATGCCAGGTGATAATTACCGAACCGTGGCGATAGGGAACGCCCTTCAGGCTATTTAAAAGCCGGCTTGGTTATCAGGCTACCAGGGTACCCGTGCTGGTTCATGACAATGTGGTATTAGAGGGAGGTTAAGCATCTTGCCTTGATGATAGTATGCATTTGAGTATTCTTGTCGGGACTTAAGAGGTAGTTGGGATAGAGTGCCTGGCCAGCTCTCACCACAATGAACCTTATGTCACCAAGTTTGCATAGGGAAATATGACTTGTGGATTAGTTCTAGTATTTTCCCTTTTTTGATTTGGATAGAGTGGAATCCAAATCTTATTATCCCTTATTTTAAGAATAGTTTTCCTTATTACTCAGTTTGGGTGTTAATATATGTCTTTTCATGATTTGTTGTATCATGCCTCCAAGAAAACATGGAAATAAAATCGAAAAAGAGGCTTCTTCTAAATCTTAGCAAGCGAGCCCTATTGTGGATCCAAGTCTGGTTGGGGTGATTGCTCGCACTGTCCAAGCTCTGGGATATGCACCACCTCTAGTTCTTGTTCAGGATCCAGCTATAGATCCTCATAGTGATATTCTCTGAAGTCATTCTCAAGAGTTCCTACGCCAAAAGACACCATTTTTCAAAGGCTCCACTGACCCTTAACATGATAAGGAATGGTCGAGTAAGATTGAATGTCTGTTTGGGTTCATGGAGACACCTGATGTGATCAAGGTGAAGTGTACCACCTTCATACTAGAGGGACCAAGTAAGAGATGGTGGGACACAATGGTGACGGCTCGGAAACATGAGGGTTTGAAGTGGAAAGACTTTAGGGTTATTTTCACTAACCAGTTCTATCCAGAATCAATGGTGTTGGCCAAGGATGTGGAGTTTTTCAAGCTTGAGCAGGCCAACAAAATCATGACTGAGTACTCAAATCGCTTTTCTGAGCTGGTACAGTTTGCTCCTGAGATTGTATCTAATGATAGGATGAAGGCTCGATGATTCGAGTTGGGAATTCGATCAGATATCTATTCTTAGGTTTTCATACTGAAGCTAACCACTTAAGATGATGTGCTAGATAGGGCGATTATAGTTGAGATGGACTTGGTAGGAAAGTCAGGGTTGAAGGAGGTTCTTTTCCCTCCTAGTGGCAGTGTGGGTTCCTTTATAGGAAAACGGAAGCGTGAAATTCCTCATGGCAATTATCGATAGAAGAGTCATTCCAGACCTTCGGTAGCACCAAGAGGGGATTCTTTGACTTGCTATCAGTGTGGGAAGCCAAGACATTATAAGAGGGTTTGCACCGAGGCACCCAAGAACTGTAGCTACTGCGGACGTTTTAGGCACTTACAGAGATTCTGCCATTACTTCTCTACTCCATGTAGTGGAACAAGATCATCAGTACCTCCAGAAACTGCAGGGTAATCAAATTCTTCACATACAAAAGGGTTACAACCACAGGCATCTGGAACGAAGCTTCTTCACGCAGTGGAAGAGTCGCCAGAGGTAGCTGATACGGGTCCTACAACTGTGAGAGGTACCATTAATATAGCTTCATCTTTAGTGACAACTCTTTTTGATACTGGTTCATCTCACTCTTTTATTTCAACACATCTTGTTAATCTTATTAATATACCTATGGAACTTTTATCTTGTGTGATGGATATTACTACACCCCTTGGTACAATGAGAGATAATGGTCTTTGTAGTCCTACTTGTGTCTTCTCTCTATAAGCGATTGATCATTATTAGAGTTTCTTGGTTCTCGACATGAAATCTTTTGATTTCATTTTTAGGATGGATTGGCTCATTGCCAATAAATCCTAGACCGATTGTTATTTTCGACCGGTCTACCTTACTACACCCAGTGGTGTGCCACTTGTTTTTCAAGGAGAATGGGACCCAAGGTCAAATAGAGATAGACCCTCTTATCCAGGGTTGTGGAAAGTTATATAGGTGCTTGATTTTGATCTAGAGAGATATTCAATGTGTGGTGATCTTTCTCTAGTCATCGCTGAGTTTCTCGACGTGTTTCATTCTGACTTCTCTGGTTTTCCACCAGTAAGGGAGGTTGATTTCTCTATTGACTTAATGCGTAGTACTCAACCAGTTTCTATTCCCTCTTACCTAATGGATCTATCTGAACTAAAATAACTGAAGTCTTAGTTAGACAATCTTCTTGATAAAGGTTTTATAAGCACGAGTGTGTCACCTTGGGCATCACCTGTTCTCTTCGCCAAGAAGGCTGATGGTTCTCTTCACTTATGTGTTGATTATCGAAAGATCAATCAAGTTACGATAAATAAAAAATATCCATTACCACAAATTGATGTTTTGTTTGATCAATTGAAAGGGGAAAAGTGGTTTTCAAATAATTATCTTCGATCTGGTTACCATCAGTTGAGGATAAATTAACATAACATTCACAAGACTGCTTTTCAGAGTAGGTATGGCCATTATGAGTACCTTGTTTTGCCCTTCGACCTAAAAAATGCTCTTACAGTTTTCATGGCTTTGATGAACAAGGTTTTCCGTGAGTATCTAGATACTTTCTTGGTAGTCTTTGTGGATGAAATTCTTGTCTACTCCAAGTCTGAGGAGGATTATGTGCATCATCTGAGAACATTTTTGAGTCTTCTATGGAATCACATACTTTATGCCAAGCTTTCAATGTGCGATTTGTGGATTCGGGAAGTGAAATTCTTGGGACATGTGGTGTCATAAAAAATAATATCGATTGATCCTGAGAAGGTGAGGGATGTTATGACATGGGAACAACCACAAATTTTTTTCGAGATTTGGAACTTCTTGGGATTAGTGGGATATTATCACCGGTTTGTTAAATACTTTTCAATATTGGATTCTCCAATGACTGATCTAACTCGAAAATGAGTGAAGATTTCCTAGAATGGTAAATGTCAGAGGTCTTTTGTTGAGATAAAGCGTCTTTTAACTACTACACTGGTGTTAAATCTTCCTAAGGCTGGGTTAGTGTGGTCTTCTATGATGCATCGGGTTCAGGTTTGGGATGTGTCCTTATACAAGGTGATCATGTTGTTGCCTATGGATCTCGTCAGCTTAAGCCTCATGAGAAGAACTATCCTACCCATGACCTTGAACTTGTAGCTTTAATGCACGCACTTAAGTGTTGGAGACATTACCTTTATGGAGAAAGGTTTACTGTATATTCATACCACAATAGCTTGAATTATATCTTCTCTCAAAAATATTTGAATCTCCGCCAAAGGTGTTGGGTGGAGTACCTACAATATTTCAACTTTGACGTTGCCTATACCCCGGGAAAAGGGAATGTAGTTGCAGATGCATTAAGTAGGAAACATGCATCACAGACTGTGAAATAATCTTCAGAAGAGTGGAGTTTGATGGCTCTTTTTACTCAGTTGTATATTGTAGTTCAGTGGAAGGGGAATAAAGTTTCTTTAGCAAGTGTTCAGTTGAATTCTGCTCTCATCGAATTAACTCTTCAGGAACAACAATTGGATGATTAATTCCATAGCATTAGGGACTCTCTTTATGGTGGGGAGACCGAAACCCAGTGGTCATTCTCTAAATAGGGTGTTTGGTGTTATTGAAACCTATACGTTGTGCCTTTAGTGTCAAGGAAGGATGTGATGGTGGTTTCCATAAATCCTAGTGGGATGTACACCCAGGAACCATGGAGATGTTCTATGACATGAATCGACAGTTCTGGTGGCCAGGTATGAGACAAGACATTTCTGAGTTTGTATCTTGTTTCTATACATGCCAGAAGGTGAAAGCCGAGCACCAGAAACCTTCAGGTTTGCTTAAACCACTTCCAATCCCTACATGGAAGTGGGATGAAATCTCTTTGGACGTTGTGTGTGGGTTACCTCAAACCCAGAGGAAGAAGAACATGATATGGGTTGTGATCGACTGACTGAACAAGTCATCTCACTTTATACATATTCGAGATTCAACCAAAGTTGAGGTGTTAGGAAATATCTATGTGAAATAAGTTCTTCATTTGTACGGAGTTCCATATGCTATAGTCTCTGATAGGTATCCTCGGTTTACTTCTTGATTTTGGAGAGGCCTTCAGGAGGCACTAGGATCTCATGTCCATTTGAGCACAGCCTACCATCCACAGTAAGATGGCCAGATAGAGAGAGATATTCAGATCCTTGAGGATATGCTCCGCGCATTTGTTCTGGACTTTGGTGGGTCTTGGGATGATCATTTAGGGATAGTTGAGTTTTCTTATAACAACAGTTACTAGTCTGCGATCAAAATAGCTCCATTTGAATCATTTTATGGTCGTCATTATAAATCTAATTTATGTTGGTCGGAGATTGGTGAAAGTCCCTTGGTAGGACCGAGTTTGGTCCAAGAGACGAAATCTAAGATCCAGTTGATTCGTCATAGAATGTTGACAGCACAGAGTCGGTACAAGTCTTATGCTGATCATCACCATAAACCTTTAGAGTTCTCAGTTGGTGACCAGGTGTTCTTGAAAGTTTCACCCCGATTAGGTCATCGATGACTTGGGTGGCAAGGGAAAATTTCTCCTCGTTTTGTGGGACCTTTTGAGGTTTTTGGTCTTGTAGGGAAAGTATCTTACCATCTAGATCTACCAACAGAGGTGACGTCGATACATAACGTGTTCCATGTATCACAACTAAAAAAGTATCTCTCTGATCCATCTCATGTTGTGAGCTGGAGTGATTTTGAGATTGAACTAGATTTATTTGTTACTGAATAACCAGTCGGGGTTATTGATTCTGAGACCATGGTACTTTATGGGAGAACGATACCTCTGGTCCATGTACTTTGGAAGCATGGTTCTGATTCTCATGAGATGTGGTAAAGAGAGGCAATAATGAGAGAGTTGTGGCCTCATATTTTTGACGTGGAGGTTTCTTCATAGGATTTCTGGGGACAGAAAGATCTTATGGTGGGGAGGTTGTAACATCATGTTACGTTTTCAGGTATTGTTTTATGTTTCTAAGTACCTCTGTTTTAGATTAATGATTTGGGAGAGTCAGGGGAACTTTAGATGTTGTTTTGGGGCAAAGGAGAAGTAGCAAGGGCGGCACACGAGTTGTATAAACTGTGCGGCCAAACCGTTCGCAGTTGGTCTTGGAGGCAGTAGCTTCTACACGGGCAGTGCACAGTTTGTCTAAACATGCGTCCAAACCATGAGTGAAGTATGTCCGGGGCAGTATCTAACGCATGGCTAGCACAAAGTTTATCAAACCATGTTAACTAACTATGCAGACACTTAAATGAGATCCTTAAATTGTGGATCTCACTCGTTTTTGCCACTAAGTGCCTCATTTTTCCTTCTAAGCGGACCTAACTTAGGATTTTTCTTCTCCCAAGGTTAGATAAGGTTCTTAAATCATTCTGGAGGTGATCCAAAGGCTCTTCTTGGTGAATCGAAGCTGAATTCTGGAGGTACGTGATCGCTCTTCATCATTCCTGGTCGGTTTCTTAGATCTATTTAGATATACTTCTCCTCTTATCTCGGTTTCATAAATCTACGCCCGTTATGGGTAGATCTAAGCATGTGGTACCAAATATGATGAGTTTTGGTCTTGATCTCTCTTGTATAAGAGATCTAAGGTGAGTTCTTGAAGAAGAAACATGGTTTTCTTGAGCGTTCTCGACCGTTGTGGTTTTGGTCAAAACCTTCGAGGTATGTGGTTCCGTCCTGACTTGCCAAATTGATTATCATTATATTTTCTTGATTTATTTAAATTGTTGATTTAAATTCAATTAATCAAATTTTCTTTCAATTAAATTGATAAAAACTCAATTCCAGTAAATCGAGATATTTGAAATGTTTTTGGCAGGGAAACTTGAAAAAAAACCAATTCCATTGAATTGGATGTGTTTATGGAAATATGTTGATTTAAATTGTTTAATTTAAATTGTGTATTTGATTGAAATTATTTCAATTAAATTGTTGAATTTAATTGTGGAATTAATTGTCTGATGATGGAATTGGTTTTGAATGGCTTTCAAACTTGTGAAAATGGCTTAAAAAGATTTGATAGAAACCCCTTGGTTTTATCTTGTGGAAAAGGCATGTTTTGAATAAAAACTCTTTTGGTTTTAAATGGAATAAAATTGGAACTTTTGAAATGTAAGAATGGGATTGATTGTATTTTTAAGCATTCTTTAAATAGTTCTATCATCATGTAAGAGAAAATGAAAGCCTTAGGTAGTTAGTGAGTTTTTTGGATACACTCTACGCTACGACAACGTTCTAAAACATACACGCGACAGGTCACAAACCCGATGGGTTGGTGACGAGTCTCCATTGTCCAGTGTCATTGGGACATGTGTATACACATTTTTATGGGTTCATATAGAGAGTTTGGAATCATATAACAGGTTAATACTATCGTATCTTTTGACAGATGACCATGTTGCTCTCTTGTTTATTTATATTTGAGATATAAATGTATGTCAATGCTTTTAAACTGCTTTACATGCCTGCTAAATTTATATAAACTATTTTATATAAATTGTTTTATATAATCCATTATTTTAGAAATATTCCATCATTTTAAAGTCTTTTCTTTAAGTAATTTTCCCATCATTTGGAAATGTATAGCTTGTATTGTTAAAATATGATTCTGAGTTTCCAAACATGTTTATTTGAAAATTTAAAGATTTTATTTAGATCATCTATATTTGGAATCTATTACGGAATCTTTGGTGGTATCCTACTGGGATTAGGCTCACACCCTACTTTTTCCTTCAGGTGTTTGTAGACTTTCTTCTTCTAGGATCGAGCAAAGGGAAGAGTACTCATGGAGGTGGATCCAGCTATTGAACTTTGGTCTTGGTGAGTTGTGTCCTTAAGGACCTTGGGGATATTTTCCCAATTTTAGTACTTGGGTTATAGTACTTTGGGCTATACCTTTTTGTTTTCTGGTACATTACTCCCAGTGGATTTTCTTTTTTTCAAGCACATTGTCTTGTTTCTTTTGCTTCCGCATTCTTGTGGCAAAAATCATTCCCACCTGTATGTTGTACGATGCCTGGTTCTAGTCGCCAACCCATGGGGATCAGGAATGACCTTCGGGATATGTACGAGCTGGCTCAGTTATCGGGTTACCAGAGTACCCGGGATGGTTCGTTACATCACGACCCGTCCCCCGGGATGGTTCGTTACATCACGACCCATCCCCCGGGACCCGTGCCGTGACAACCCCAACCCACCTTCGATTGGCCAGGGGATGGAGACTAGTGCCGAGTAGGAATATCTCACAAATGGGAGGCATTTTCCTAAGATCCTGTACACACGTACCCAACTACATGACATAGGGGATAGGGAGTAAAAACACTAATTAAATAAAAATGCATGCATCCACTACAACCCAACAATAGAGTATGAGAGAATGTAAAGCTGTAAAGTGAAACCAGACTAGAAACAAGCCCACTAAAAGAAAGAAAATTGTAAATTCTAACCTAAAAACTAGGTCATTTAAGCTAATATAGGAATATTCTAAAACACCTCATCTCATTTGATCTCACAAGGTACTATCCGATCATGGTCCTGGTCCTAATCCACCTAGGACTCCACCAAAGTGTCGGTAAACTGCATAAGAGAATACATGTGTGGGTAAAGCCTATGTAGGGGTGAGTAAAACAATACTCAGTAGGGGACCCCAAAATAAAATGGGAAAGACCACAAAGGAAACACCACCAAGAAGGTACAGTCAGTTCAACACAGTTATATGTCAACAACACATATAACAAGAACATTTAGGTATACTCATAAAAAATTCCAATATGCAACATCTCATCCATTATCATCCATTTTGTTCCACTCATAGCACACTCAATTTCGGGAGACCCCACTCCTCGAGAAATCTGAAGGAAATGACATAGAATAAGTCTACCGGATATATCCAAAAGAACATCTGGTCTCAATAAATCATGATGTTTCCTTGAGACATTCGGTCTCACTGAGATAAAGACTCTCGATATCACAACCAATATGTAACCACAAGATTCTTCTCAAGGTGATCTCATTTCGAGAGAACTCGGTCCTTGAGCTATGAATTCATCAGAGAACCTCTCAAAGAGGTCTAGTATCTTTGGGCCCCTACCAAAGAGAACACACTGAGAACTACCCAAATTACACTGATCAGGTTGAGTCATGAAGGAAAGATCCCGATAAGCTGATAGGGGGTTTTGCACCCCAGGCTCACATGGGGACATCCTGGCCCTACTGGAATTGTCATCCTAGATAGAGGATGAGTTCCCATGTAAATATTGGTCACAGCCATGATACAAACCCTATCTAATGTACTAGGAAGAGAAGTGAGGACCAATCGGGCCTCTTCGTATGGCACATGCACCACATAGACCCATTGAGGCACTAAGACTCGTAGAGTCATTTCAGCCTACTGGGTCACCGAGATCCACTCTTCACATAGGTCTGTTGGGTCACAGAGATCTACTTTGAGCCCACTAAATTCAGAACATGGGCCATTCTCTATGATAGGAACGAGATCCTGCATCATATCTTCATAAATAAGATAAAGAGAATACCAAAAACCCTTTATGGTGCAACTAAAAACCAACTAACTCATCTCAGAAGGACCACCTCATTGAAAGGATCCCAACACCATAGACGACACATCAATCGGATTTATGGTTTGAATGATATGGTCATTTTAGTGAAAAGGGTCAGGTGGGTTCTAGGGCTAGGATGACCTGGTTGGACAGACCTGACCTGACCCGACCCAGACTAGGATCCACCGACCCAACTCAGGCCTGCAATGACCCGGTTGGTCGACCCGACCAGCTGGGCTTGACCCAGCCCGCTGGAACCGACTCGGCCCGGTCCATTGTGCCATCCTGGCCCGCTTCAGCGGCCCAACTCGAGGCACTAAGCCCGACCCAAGGCTGGCTAGCCTGACCGTCCTGGCACACTAGAGTGGGCCAATCTTCTCAGCCCTAGATGTGGTGTGTGATGCATCCCACTAGTGGCCATTTCCACGAGTCACCACCATGTTCCCTCTAGACCACGACCTCCAGCTGCGCCTGCTAAACAACCCTGCGGCCTGAGTCGCAGGTCCAACTCCCCCCAATGCATGTCTGGATCCTCCTACTGCAACATGGAGTTGCACCACGCTGCCCGAGCACACCGCCTATTTTTTACCTACACACGACCGACGCCATCACTGGAAGGACCTTTTGTGGTCCACCGGATGCACTCAGTGGTTTGTTCTTAGATCTGGAAGAGGATCCAGGATTCCTAGGTTGTATTCTTCATCAACTAGGGTTTGAATCCTCATTGCGATCCATCGTGGTGCAATGTCGTTCGAGCAACAATATCTCCCACACCGCCTTTATCCATTCACCACCGTCGTTGTCGCACCTCTATTGTGTAATGTCCATTACAGATCCAAGATGTCAGATCTTTGTTCCACGAAACGGTTGTGCAATGATCGATCGTTCGTCAACCCATGAAGAACGCGATGAACATGGGGAGAAAAACACCATAACCAACCCGAGAATCGAACCTCAAACATTTATTCATTTTGGCCTTAATCCAATCTGTTATAAGGATCAAGAAAATGATGAACAAACCAGAAATCAATCAAATGATCATCAATCCCTAAAAAACCCCACAAGGTGTAACCCATCCCACAATAATATGCACAATCCATGAATCAATCCATTCGTCGATCGATTCACATTCATTGTAAAAACTCAAAGATGGGTAAATTATAGAATTTAACTAACAACCACTACCTTGAGTTGTATCGATTGAAGATGTAGATTGAAGTCACATCACCACATCGATACTTATTCTTTCGGCGTTTATTGATTAGTCATCACTTGATCGAATCCTGACCTCCGATCCATCATCACCAGTGAGAGACCTTCCTCCTCCTTGCCTTAGGGAAACTCTAGGTTTCCAGATAAATGTCGAGCATTAAGAATTATAATGCTGGAACCTACCCCCGATTAATGGATGAAACAAATTTACGTGTTAACGCATTTCAGCGTTACTATTTCTCATTGAAACAACGTCACCATACTGCTTCATTTATGAAAGGAGAATGGGTTTCTTCATCACAATGTCACTATACTATGAAATGATAATAGGAAATAAAATAATGTTCTTTAATTTTATTTTATTCTCATTTAAAAAGTGAAAAAAATTAAATTTTACCCTCAACCCACACCGGTCTAGGTTATGTTCCACCTAAGGAAAAAACACCCTCACAAGCTCAACGGTACCCTCATATTTCCAATCTGAGTTACTGTTTATGATATATAAGGATTTGAAAAATAAAATAATTTTATTTAATACTTTTATTTACTATTATTCCATTTTAGGGTTTTCCCACGGGTGACACCCACCGACTAAACTTAAGTCACGTCTATAGTAAAACCACTGATCTGAATGCAACAATACCCTCATATTTCTAATCCGAGAACCCATTTAAGAGTTATTACACATTTTCAAGAATAATTATCATGTGTGCTATTTTAAAACATAAAATTTTTCAATGGATAATTATGGGCACTCCAAGTCTCAAAATCACATGTCGTCTCAGTGCCTAGTCTCATTATTTTCCTAGAATTTTCTAAAAATAGAACCAAGAAAATCTGATTCATTACAGTTCATTACATTTATAGGGAATTGTGACATGAGATTCATGAGAAGGTTAGTCATTTTTATTCGAAAACATTTACCAAGGCACTCTAGAAAATAGAGATTATTGAATTTTCTTTGGAAGGTATAACTGGTGTGGTATGTGAGGGTGTATGATTTAGTTTTTTGGTAATTAGAGATGTATATAATATCCCCTTTATCATAGGATAATTTCTTCATCGATGGACGAAGCCATAATTATTTATTTTTAGGACATTGTAGTTAATGCCTCTCGAGTGCAAGCAGTGATGTGGTTTTCTAAATATAAGGATGTTGGGGACATCAGTAGAATATATGTACATATTATTGAGGAAATCATTCTGGTCTAGACTGTAGTGTTTGGGTGTACAAATTAACATGGTCATTTATTTATATATAGCTATAGGACATTGGTAGTTTATGTTTCAATATCATTAGGGAATTAATAAATATATTCAGTATAGTGTGATGGTTTAAGGGATGATCCATAATCTATTTTACATATAAAGGTCATAAAATTTTTGTTTTAGAGTTTGTAAACATTTAAAAGAATTTTCATAATTCATACATGAGGGGAAAATGGACATTTATCCTAGTAAACAACTTTTTTTTGTGGTTCCAATGAAAAAAGAATGGTTTGTTTATCCTAGGATGAAAATTTAGGGTAGATAAAAAGAGTTTTTAGTTAGAGTGAATTAAATAATTGAATTAAATAAATATTTAAAGGTGGAATGTGAGATTTTTTGTTTATTTTGAAAAAATTGTTAATTATCGTGTAAGACAACTCTGAAGAATAATTTTGAAACACACCATTAAACTTGGAATGTAGTGTTTAAATTGATATACAAGGATGAATTTATTTGGAGGACCTAAAATTTCATTAGGTTTTAAAATTTAATTAATTAATTAATTAAAATAGGATCTGTTTATTTATTTATTTTATATCAATCCAAATCTTTAATGGAAAAACAATCCATACCATATTTCTAATAATAAAATATATTAGTAAACACTAACATATTTTAATTTTAGACTCCAAACTCAATCTATGCCTATTTTCAAAAGTTTATTAAGAAATAAGAGATTTAACTCCCATTTCCTAATTATGATGTTATACTTGTGGAGTGTAGACTATAGAAAGTTAAAGATGAGTGGGTGGTCCTTGATGATGGATTCTGAACTCCTATTTAACTTTACTCATTCTGTTTAATTAATATAGATTAATTATATAACATAGTTTACAGTATATTCTTATAATGAAAAACTTATAATTATTGATATATTAATTTCTATTATTGTTGTTTTGAGAGTATGCTTTACTAGATGCTTATTATCATTGATCATCTTTAAACACCAAAGAGGTGTAACAAATCATAATTTTTTGGTGAGATAGTGAGAAGAACACTAACCTATTTAGTGTATCCATTGTGGGGACTAAAAATGACTGGACCACTAGTGCAATGATAAATGATAGCTAAAAATAAAGTAAAAAATATATAAAAATGAATACCAAATGTAACATGGAAAACACTACAAGTGAAGATGAGTAAAAATATATAGGAATATAGAAGGATAACTATGGATAAATTTTAATACAAAATATATCTACCTATTATAAGGAGAATACCCTTGTAATTTCTCTCTCTTGAAAATGGATAAATGTAAAAACCTTCCCTTTTGAGGCATGAACATAATTAATTTATGCCCATCATTTTTCCCATGTTTTTTGTAGAGGGGTTTATATTACGGAGTTAGAGTGATTATAGAGGTATGTATTGTATATAAAGGGGGAGAAAATAAGGTTCATAAGGATTTGGGTGATCCAGCAGTGTATGGAGGATCACCACAACATCTGTTATGTTACAGTCACCTAGGTTTGGCCATTTTGACTAATAACAGAGAGCTCCACACCATGGAGCTTACCATTATGGAAGGGGGTTTCACCTATAATAAAACTGTGAGGATGTCCCTCACCACATTTTCCCCTTGGTCTAGCCATTTTGAATGAGGATATTCTATTTGGATGGACCACTAGAAGATCCATATCCTGATCAAGTCTAAGGTTCTTTAGAAGGGAATTTTAGTTGAAGGTGTCACCTATGAAAAATAGTTAAATAAAAAAACTAGGATGGGTATTTGGATGGTTTTGGTGGTGTCAAGGATGACTAAGGAACCTATGTTAAAAACAAGGACCAACTATGATATACACCACTTCTAGTGAATGTTTTGATCAAATCATTACCCTAAAGGAATGAAGAGAAATAAAACATCATGGTTGTCCTTCCTTGATATTTTTTGTTAGACCATAGAAATATCTACATCATAGAGCTGGACATTATAAGAAAGGGCATGGTACCTTTTATAATATAGAAAGGGAGTGCTCCCCATATACCTACCCTATCCATATTAGTTATCTGTCCATAATGAGTTATACCATGTCATAGCCCCTATAGGTAACATTATGGTGATGTCAAACCTACCATTAAAAATGAGTGAATTTACCTTTTTAATCTTGTTCACTTTATGTTTTTTGGGCCATTTTTCCACATTTCATGTGATATAAGACCTATATAATAAAATTTATTCCTTATCATATTATCATTTTTAGTTATATTTAGATTATTGGTGGAATTAATCTCTATTCATTTTTATTATGGTCTCAAAGTAAGAAAATCGTTCCATTTCAATACATCCATTGTTTCTTTTGTAGCCTAGTAGCTTCACACCTTTATGTCTATTGTGACATATTTATAGGAATTTGTTTAATCCATATATTTATATTGGTTAAAATCGAATCAGAGGACAATATTAGGTGAGTAGTCATCAACAAGAATAAGGTAGGTGGTCTTAAAGATATCCCTTAAAATTCATGTCATTTTTATATTGCGCGTGATGTGTAGTTGCACTCACATAAAGTGTGTTTGACCTAAAAAATAAATGAATGTTGTGTTGACTTAATTCATGAAATTGATCATTTCTTTTGGAGATGATTAGTATGTTGGTGATTTCATAATAAAATGATATCCACCACATGAGGTGTGATTGACCATATAAATTAAATGGGAAATTTAGAGGGGAAACCCTATGGGTACTATGGATTATGTAAATGATGGTCTACGTGCATAGGGATCTCTATGACATACTCTTATACCTATTATTTAAGCTTATTATATGATCCCTGAAATAGTTAAACTTAGTGATTTGATAATTTAATTTCCTATGTACTTGAAATATGTTGTACATACCCCTTGGATTCAGTATTGTGCCTTCTGACATGGAATTCCTTTTGAAACCCCCTGGATTTGGTAGTGAGACGATTAATCAATAATGTATCACACACTATCCGTGGACTCAGCCTTAGAAATACTAATTTTTAATTACATGGACTTGTTCCATGGATTCATATATTATCTTAAAGTCTATGAATTCCTTAGATATTTTACATTGATTCAGCCTTTGTATTATTGAATAATAATCCATTGGATATGCTTCTTGGATTCAACATTAAGCATATTCTTATGATATATTGTGACCACAAACATTTGAAACTGGATACAATGGATGGTTAATCCTAGGTACCACTATGGTGCTCGATGATCAACAATAGATATTTAATTATACTGTTTCCTTCATTTTAGTATATATATCAACATGCACTATATACTCATACTGGATATGCTTATAGACACCATTGGTGTTGTGATATTGATTCATATTCACACCCTACTCAGGTCATCATTGGTACTTGATCAAACCTCATGGTTTTAAGGAAGGAAATGGGAAATCACTCTATGACTGATTATTGATTGTTACCAAGCACGTGAAGCATGGGGGATGGAAAATAACTATAATTTGAAGCTAGTTTTATTAGGTTTCATATTTTTTTTATTTCTTTTTCACTTATAATATTTTTTTTGTTTGTGATATTCCTTAGACACCTTAATTTCATGGAATTTATATTGTTCATTTTGATATAACATGGTTTATGTTTATTTAATGTCACTTTCCTTGATGTCTATTTTCTTTATCCACCCATTGTAAAATACTAGTATTATTTCTATCAATTTTAAACTATGATATGTGGGTATAGTCTCACCACTATACCACCTTAGACCCATACAATTGTTTGGATGACTCTACCATATAGGGTGATATATATGAGGTCACACGATATACCTCATTGGGTTAGGGAAGTTACAAAATGGTATTAGAGACCTTTATTTTCCTCTAAATGTTAGGTTAAGTTAGATACAAGATACCAAATATTTGGAATATAGTATGAAACTTATTCCTGGTATTTACTGATATACATATGAGTAAATTACACATTGTTATGGGTGTGATTGATGTTTCAATTTCGGTTTTTATTGTTAACCAATTTCACATCATGTGATGCATATGACTTAAAAATGTATGTTCTATAAGAATTTTTCTCTTGATTGTGGTAGTAATATGGAATGTTTACATGAATCAAAACTAGAACATATGATTCATTTGTCATCTACATGATTTCTTTTGATTGTCTATCTTGACATTGATATATGGTTGGTTATCTAATGTGTATGAAATAATTTGTGTGCCATTATCCCATATACATTTAGGTTAGTATCATACTTAACCAATTATTAAGGTGTTGAAGGGCCATTTCATGCTTATTTTCCTAATTATTATAAAGAATTAGTTAAATAAAATGTTCATTATAACTTATAATTATTTTTACTAAATATATTTTAATCAAAATTTCATTTCACCAAACCTCAATTATAATGGTGATTATTAATGTAATGGAAAATAATGATATTTTTGATCCTACTATGTGTGATGTGGAAATTATTTGTAAATCGTGTTGACCCTATTTGTGGGTGGATTGCGATAGAAAGTATACCCAAGTTATGATATTATTTTGATATGATATGTGGATAATAGTGGGGTTTTATTCTTTTTATTTATTTATTGAAACTATAATATCCTGAAAATTTATAGAAACATGTGTTTTTAATTAAATAAAATTTTCTCCATGGTGAGATCTAGTTGAGAACGAGGAGGGTGGTGATGAGAATTACTCAGAGGTCATTAGTCTAAATCCTCTATGAACATTGAATTGAGCTAAGAATGATTATCTTATGGGGATCCTACTTTATATTGAGGAGTTTATTGGGAGATGTTCTCCATGAAAGATGTCAATGATTTAGGATTTTACAAGAGAGTTTCAATTAAACCATTTTCCATAATATTTAGGGAGGGTGGTACATAGGTGGTTGGGATTTGGGTAGAGTATATATAAATGATATTTAACCATAAGGATACATCTATAAATATGAGAGTGAAACTATCAATGTAGTCACTTTGATGGATGAAAAAGTGATGACAGGATTTCCTGGTCCGAGTAAACCAACATGTGGGGATGACATGAAAAGACTTTTATTCCTATTTATTTGAATATTTCTTTCTCAAGACTATGAGGGTAGACATGGTTTGGGATTTTATCGACCATGAATAGGTAGGTATGTTAGTGATGGACTATAGAATCCATATTATAGAGATTATACTAGATTTTTTAGTTGAAACCATATAACCATAGATACATACAAGTTTAGTGTTTTGGAGTTGGGTTAGTTACACGATAAAAGGAGGAAAGTTATTTTCCGTCCAATAATTCTATTCAGGTTGGGGAAAATGGTGCCTCGGAGAAAGGGACATAACATGAGTAGGGTAGTATATATTGGGTCATCAGGATGGTATGTAGATATATGGTATAATCTAGTTACATTTTATTCATCTATCAACCATATATTAGGATGTTATACATTATTTAGTTTGAGGTATGATTCTTCTAACCTCTATGTTATCTTTTTCCTTGTTTAAAATAAGAGAATCAAATTATTTTATAGTTTCTTATTTCATATAAGTATTTGGGCCAACCATGTAATATTTGTATGGGGTGATTTCCATTTATATGTTGTTGGGAGTGCTATATGGGTGAATTCATCTGTTTGGAAAGTGTGGCCCTAAGGTTGGTGCTTATCAATTTTTCTAAGATATCATTTTTTGGGATGACTCATTTTGATTTTATTCTCATGATAAAATGGTTAGTACCATAAGGATCCCACATATACTGTAACTAGTGTTGAGTGTCTTACCTATCACTGGAGGTTGATAATTATGTTTTTAGTGGAAAGTGGGACTCACAAGTGGGTCACATGGGACCTATCCATAGATAACTGGGAGGGATTATAGGCCAGGTTTTTAATATTATTCTGGATAATAGGGATATGTGTTAGCTGATTTTTCCTCATGTGGTTGATTAGTTTTTTCATTCCATTACAGATAATTTTTCATGGTTTTCACCCATGAATGAAATCAATTTTATTATTAAATTCATGTGGAGTGTTGATCCTATTTCTATTTTTATATACATGATTTTTCTTATGTAGTTATGTGAGATCAAGGTTGATTTAGAGGACATTGATAACAAGAGATTCATATGACTTAGTACATCTCCATGGGGTTCTATGGTCTTATTCTCTAAGAAGGTGAATTATTCCTTGAGACTATGTGTGGACTATCTAATCCTGATCCAAATGTTAGTTAAAAACTGGAATAAAATTTCACATAGTGAGGATCTATTAGATAAGCTTAAGGGTTTCTAGATATTTTCTAATATCAAATTGAGAGTTGATTATCACTAGTTGAGAGTGAGCTTAGAGACACAACTTTAATGAAAATCATTTAAAGGTGCAATGTATATAAGTATTTGGGGACGTCATTAGGTTTGAGGAATGTTCATACTAAGTTTTTTATGTGATGAATTGGGTCTTTCACACTTATTTTGACACCAACATGGCCATTTTGTTGATAATATTCTAATTTACTCAAATTTGAAGGACGATCACACACCATATCTGGAAATCATATTTGGAATACTTTTGGAGCATTGGATATATATCAAACTCTCAAAGATCTACTTTGGATAGACCATGTTCACTTCTTGGGTCATATTATATTATAGGAAAATTTTTCTGTATAACCAAAGAAGGTTAGAGTAGTGTTTTCTTGTGAGAGTCCCAAAAATGTTTTCTATATACATAGGTTTTTGTTCATATCTTATTATTACCAAAGGATTGTTGAATAATTATCCCATTTTTCAGGGATGATGACTAGAATAACTAAAAAGGGAGTGAACTCCATCTAGTTTGATGCTTTTGAGTGTAATTTTTAGAATTTTAAGGTAAAAATGCCTACATTTTTTATTTTAAAATTATTTGATCCATGTATTGATTACACTATGTATTTTGGTAAATCATGGGTTTTTTCAGTGAGAAGACATGATGTAGTGGGGTTATATGGTAACTTATGAGACCAGAATGTTGAGGCCCTTTGAGATAAATTACCCTACACAAATTTTTTTTCTAGAAGCTATAGTGTATTCCATGAGGTTTTGGAGGCTTGACTTGTTGGAGGAAATGTTTTTGGTGTTTACCAAACATAAGATCCTAAAATATATCATCTCACAATAGGAAATAAAACATCAACACACTATTATGAAAGAGGCCCTGAATAGTTCAAAAAATAGCATTTATTAGTGCTAGAGAAGCACTGACTACCTATGCATTATTAAAATCCCTAAGATTTTATCAGCACTAAAAAAGATCTGGTAAAGTGTTTCATTATCAATGATAAAAGAAGTGATGAAAAATGTATCATTTATAAATTATTTTAGAAGTGATGTTAAAGGGAACAATTTATCAATTCTTTTATTTAGTGATGATAAAGGGGACCTTTATCAGTGATTCTAAAAGTGCTGATAAAATTTACGTCTATTAGCACTTGAAAAAGAACTAATAAAAAGTAATTTTACCAGTGCCTATAAAAATGGGGATAATGAACCCCTTTTATCATTGCTTGTAAAATAACTGATAAAGGGGCATACTATAGTGTTCTGTGAAATAACACTGTAGCACTAGTGCAGTGTCCTGTAATCACACACTACAACACCCGGAACACCACCAAAAATCCACTGAATCAACTACCAATACATAAATTAAAATAAATAAAATTTAAAAAACAAATACAATAAAAAAACTATATTATATACAATTCATCCATTGTTTTATATAATTACATAAGTACAGATTTTTACACACATTCAAAAACATCCATGTTCCATGGTTTTTTTGATTCTGACAAAGAATCATTCTATTCCCAAACAAACCACCCCTACTCAAAAAAATTAATGCACCTATATAAGAAATGATTCATAATATTATTAATCATAAAAAGAAATATATTTACAAAAATTCTTAGTTTTGAACTAATATTTGAGTCAAACCAGGAACTGTGTATCAGATTGAGTTGCGGTTGTTTCTTGCACATCATGCCATTTTATGTTCATCTTTAAGAATTATCCCTATAAAAATTAACAAAATAATTATAAGATAAAAATGATAAGGAAATTTATTAAGCAAAAGAAGATATAATGATGAAAAATAATATAGGTTCATTTTCTCTTTCTTGGTGATGTGATGTGCATTTTAAACTAAAATGACATGTATCTATTGTAAAGATTCACTTTGAGTCATACCAATCACACCACATATAGGATTGAGGTGTAGATGATTCTTATATGCCCCAAATGACTTATGGATCATCGTATTAATTTATCAAAACAATCCAAATGTATTTTCTTGATTTTGAGTATGTCACTTGTATTTTTACTAAAATGTAATTTTAAACTGTAAACACACACTTTGAGTCATACCTATCATATCATGTATCATTATTACATTATACTAATTCCTACATGTAAAAAGTGACTCATGAAAAATTTTAATAAATTATAATGATGATCCAAGTGTTTTTTCTTGGTTTTTATTGAGTGGAACATTTTGAACTGTAATTTTAATTGTAAATCGATAACGACCACTATGAGTAACACTGGGAACATCGTGTATCTAATTGAGGTGAAACTGATTCTTATATATATAAAAGGACTTAAGGATTATTTTATTAAAGTATCAAGGAAATTTTAATGTTTTTCCAAGTTTTCATTATACATGTTGTCTTTTTTATAACAATTAATATCAATTTAAATAAAAAGATGCATGTGGAGTCATAATGGTCACACTGTGAAACTGATTCCTACCTGTCCAAAATTACTTATGGATAGTTTTCCTAATGTATCAAAAAAATATGATTTCATTTTCTATATTTTATTTATTATAGTTTTCTTTTTTCTAAAATTAATGTCAATTTTAAATAAAAAGACATACTTCAAGTCAGATCGATCACACCGTGTTTCAGATTGAGGTGTAGATGATTCTTATATGTCCCAAATTACATCTGTATAATTTTTTTAAAGTATATAAACAATAAAAATGTGTTTTATCAGTTTATATTAAACCACTTGTATTTTTTATTACAATGTCATTTTAAATAGAAAACAACCACTCTGAGTCATATCGTCACATTAAGTATCAGTTTGATGTGATACTAATTACTATATGTCAAAAATACTTATGAATCATTTTTATAAATGATAAAGACAATTCAAATGTGTTTTCTTATATTTCAGCGAGTGACACATTTTAAACTAAAATGTCAATTTTAAACTAATAACGAACACTTTGAGTCATACTAAGAACAATGTGTGTTATATTCAGGTTCAGAATATTATTAAATGTAAAAAATGACTTATGGATCATTTTACCAAAGTATTAAAACAATCCTAATTTGTTTTAATGGGTTTGAGTATGTCAATTAACTTACAAGAATTAAAGTCAATTTTAAATAAAAAGAATCACTTTGGGTAATACATGTCATACTATATGTCATATTGAGTTTTGGATAATTTTTACGCATCCTAAATGACTTATGGACAATTTTACTAAAATATAAAAATAATATAAATGTGTTTTCTCTATTTTGAAGACAACACCTATCTTTTTTAATAATATGTCATCTTAAACTAGGAACACACACTTTGAGTCATACTGGTGACATAGTGTATCAATTTTATGTGAGATTTATTCTTATTCATCAAAAATTATTTTTTAATTATTGTATTAAATTATCAATAAAAAATGAGCGTGTTTTCATTGTTTTTATGAGTGACACAATTTTAACTAAATTGTTAATTTTAAACTAATAAAATAAAATTTGAGTCATACTGGGCACACCGTGTGAAAATTTTAAGTGCATCTAATTAATACATGACCTGAATAAATTATGAATGATTTACCTTTAATATAAGAACAATATGAATTTTTTTCTTTGTTTTGAGCATTCCATTTGTATTTTTTACAAAAATTAATGTCAATTTTAATTAAAAAACACACCTGGAGTCATACTATTCACAACTTGCATTAGATTGAGGAAAAATTAATTCCAACGAATCTTAAATGAAATATTGATTGTTTTACTAATGTATCAAAACAATATGAATGCATTTTCTCAGTTTTGAGTAATTTAGTTTTATTTTTTACTAAAATTAATGTCAATTTTAAATAAAAAGACACACTTGGGGTCATACCAGTCACAACATGCATCAGATTGAGGTGAGGCTAATTTGAAAATTTCCCAAATGACATATGGACCATTTTTTAATGTATCAAAACAATACTAATGTGTTTTATAAATTTTGAGTATATCATTTCTCTTTTTTACTAAAATATAATTTTAAACTAGAAACACTTACTTTGATCCAAACAAGTCACATATTGTGTTAGTTTGATGTGATATTGATTCCAAAATTTCACAAATAACTTATTAATAATTTTCCTAAATTATCAATAAAATAGGATAAAATTTTCTATACTTTCAATGAGTAAAATTTTGAACAAAAATTACAATTTCAAACTGATAACAGACACTTTTAGTCATACTCGGAACACCGTGTGTCAGATTGATGTGTGGATGATTCCTATACATAAAAAATGACATGTGGATCATTTTACTATAGTCTTGAAGCGATAAAAATGGTGTTGACTAGTTTTTAGTATGTTAGTTTTCTTATTTAATAATATTAATGATAATTTTAAATAAACATATTTATTTGGAATCATACTGGTCACATTGTGCATTAGATTGAGGTTTGGAATATTCCTAAGTCTCCAAAATTATTTATGGATTTTTTTTACATAATGTATAAAAATAATGAAATTGTGTTTTCTTGGTTTTTATTATGTTAATTTTATTTTTTACTAAAATTTAATTTTAAACTGGAACACATAATTTGACCCATACGGATCATATTGTTCTTCTATTTGATGTGATACTGATTCCTACATATCAAAAATGACATCTAAATAATTTTCCTAAATTATCAAGACAATACAAGTGTGTTTTCTTAGTTTTTAGTTAGTGACACATTTTGAACTAAAGTATAAATTTTAAACTGACAACGGGAACTTTGAGTCATACTTGGAACACAGTGCATCATAATGAGTCTATATTGATACCAACACATAAAAAATAACTTATGAATCATTTTAATGATGTATCAAAACAATATGAATCATTTTTCTCAGTCACGAGTATGTAAATTTTCATTTTTACTAAAATTAATGTCATATTTTAAAAAAAAGATTCCCTTGGAGACATACTGGTCACACCATTCCTTGGATTGAGGTTAGGTTAATTCATACATGTCCCAAATGACAGATAGATTTTTTTAAATAAAATTCCAAAACAATCCAAATGTTTTTTTCTCAATTTTGAGTATGTCACTTGTCTTTTTTACAAAAAAGTCATTTTAAATTGAAAACATGAACTTTGTGTCATACTGGTCCCATCATGTATCAAATTTATGTGATATTGGTTCTTATAAGTGACAAATTATTTAAAAATGGTTTTCCTAAATTATTATGACAATCTGATCATGTTTTCTCATTTTTCTATAGGTGATACATTTTGAACTAAAATGAAAATTTTAAACCAAAAACGGACACTTTGAGTCATACCTAGAACACCATGTGTCGTATTGAGGTAAGGATGATTCCTAGAAGTCACAAATGACTTATGAATAATTTAACTAAAGTATCAGAACAACCCAAATGTTTTTTTGGTTTTGAGTATGTCATTTTTCTTTTTTACTAAAATTAATGTTAGTTTTAAATAAAAAGAAGAACTTGGGGGCATACTGGTTATATTGTGTGTCAGAATGAGGTGCGGCTGATTCCTACACATCCCAACATCTCAAAAAATACAAATTATGAATGTTACCATGATTATAGTTGAATTAAATTGTCAAACTATCAACACTGTATATTGATTGTCGAACTATGATGTTGGAATTCGACAAATAATTCCAATGAAAAGCATAGTAACATTGAAAGAAAGAAACATTTTATCTCTTTTGTGGATTATTATATATTTTTGAAATAAAAATATGACTTCCCAAAATAGATTTGAAAAAAAACTAAATTATAATTAGATAAAAATAATAATTAAGTTAACATAGAAATATTAGATAAAATAATGAAAAAATTATTTAAATAATTACCATGAATTCACCTTTTCATGATGGTTTTATAAATTATTGAACCATTTACTTGTTGTCATTATGTGAGATACAAGCTCAAAGTTCAATCTCGCATGATAATGAGAATATTTGAACAAACCACCCCCACTCAAACAAAATAATCCACCAGTATAAGAAAAAAAATTATTATGAGTAATACTAAATGGAAATAAATTGAAAATAAATATTAAACAATAAATTAATTATATGAACTATTATTTTAATGTAAAAAAATCAATCCTTCCTCTATGATTGAGAAAAGGAAACACTATTTCTCTTCCTACAAAGGCAGTTGAGGTAACTTGAAGGAAATTGATAAATTATAACACTACATGGGTCAAAAGGGTTTTAGGGAGAAGAATACTATTGAGGGTTTTGTTAGAAAAGGCATGAAAGAGATATTTAAATATTCTAAATTAAATAAACTTTTTTTAAAATAAGTCTTCCAAAAACATCTATGAAAAGGATCTAAATAATTATTAGATTAATATGGTAAGAAAATTAACTTACATTTATCATGTAAAATGATGAAAAAATTAACTAAATAAGTAGTAGTAATTGACCTTTTCATGATGGTTGTATACATTATTGACCCATTTCATTATTTTAATTATCTCATTTGAATCTTGGAAGACCAATATCTTATGAGCATGAGAAGCGTCGAACAAACCACCCCAACTTGAACCAAAGAGTCCACTTATATAAGAAAACAATTCTTATGTGAGTAGTACTAAAAATAAATAAATTAAACATAAATATGAATCAATACATTATATAGGTGGACTCTTTTGTTCTATACATTATTTCAATGTAAAATGATTTTACTTTGAAAACATAATGATTAACTCTATTACTGATAAGGGGTAGGGATGTTTGTCTTCATACAAAAGTTGTTGAGGGTAATTTTAAGGAATGTAATAAATGCCAACACATCAAGGGTGAAATGGTTTTGATGGAGGTAAATTATATGTTTTTTTGGTGCATAAATTCATGAAATATGGATAGATATATTATAAGTTAAATGAACTCTACAATGAATAATGAAAATTTATTCAAGTTTTCATTATATAATTTTTGGGTAAAATAGAGAAATTATACCATAACATTACCTTTACATATTCCCAATGGGTTTCCATTATTATAGTATATTCTTATATGGGATTGGTAACATCATCATGTGTAGAAGACATTTTCTTCATTAGTAGTCAAATATTTAATTTGTATTATATTAATGTAGTAGAGAAAATCTAATAATATGAAGAAAGACATAGTATATTAAAAAAAAAATTATATTCTCATCGAAGAGTATATTTTTAATGGTTTTATGGATTTAGTCCCTCTATTGAAAATCCAAATCCTCTATTTGTAGTCTCTTATAACATACAATAAATTTTCTATATTTTTTTCATCATGAAAATCTTGTGATATTCCAATGAAAGGGTCATCCTTGATTATATTTTCATCTAACCTGACATTTGTTTTAGTCACAAGTAGGAAAATAGAAAAATTATTTATTTCTAGATATGATAAAAAAAAATATTTCCACTTCTTGTGATTCCATTATGAACAGCTCTTATTTTTTCCCTTTCATAGAGAAATTCATCTTCACGAAATCCATTTCATCAAATTTCACTACACTCATATTCTTAACCCATTTCCTATTAAAAATTGATACTTTAGTTTTTGTATAATAAAACTCATATAACTATTTGATAATTCCAAAATATTACATATTTTCATAAATTTTATTTATATTCTTGAAACCAAATATGTGCATCTCTTTTTCCACAAGCGTAACACCACTGTTTCTCATCATAATTGCAGTCATCGTATTCTTTTGTTTACAAAATATAACCATTTTTTACAAAACAGGTGTAAGATATAACATTTACATTTGGTCCCCTGGCTCTCCATAGAAGTCATTCATCAATTGAAAGAAAATTTATCACTTATTATTACTTGATTTCTTATATTTATTTAAAAAATGGTTTACCAAAAACATTGTCAATATATTTTATGTTCTCTAATAGTTGATCTCTAATTAGTGGATACAGTGTTGTACTTTGTTTGATATTCCCTTTTAATGTTTTATTCTAGGATTGGTGTTTATTTCATCAAGGTAAAAATTAACGATGTCCTAAAAACAAATTATTTGAGGAATTTTTTAACCAAACTGAGTGTGTTCTTTTTTCAAAAATGGGACAACGCAAAATTCTTTTAATTTTAGATTCTGGTCAATTTTCAAAAGCAGTGTAGTCATTTATCATCCTGTACATCATGGACCTAAAATGTCAATTCTTCACATCTATGATAATCATGAATTGTAACACTTGTATCCGACATCAATTTCATATCTTCGATCAATGGAGTCAAATAGACATCAATATCATTACTATGTTTCTTTGTTCCTAATATAAATAGAGACAAAAAAATGTATTTGCGCTTCATGAATAAACATGGAAGAAAGCTATAATTTACTAACATAACAGGACATGTACTATGAGTACTACTCTCTACACCCAAATGATTTATTCCATTTTTAATTGTTTTCCATGTCAAATTTCTCATGGATTTCTGACATCCATATAGTCTTCTAAATCATGGGGTGATGGTAATGTACAATGAATATTTCGATGAACTTGGTTCATTTTTCAAGTATCAATATAAACTATGATTATGGTATTTTATGAGTGATTCATGGTCCTTGATAAACAATATGAAATCATTTAGACAGGTATGTATGTTTTAGAGATCATATCCATTGAACATATAATTTATTTGGAATCATATGCTTGACATTGTAGTTCATTTTCTTCTGGTACCATATCATTCAATAAACCATATAGTTCTATAAAACTAGTTTCACTCCATCCACTACCATCTTTAAAATTATTTAACTTCAATACAAATGACAATGTTGTATATTTAGAAAAACTGGTATACAATGGTCTCTTAGAACCACTATTTAACTTCTCAAATGACTTTTTACAATCATTAAGGTCATATTAAATTTCCATTTTCAATTATTTCATGTGATTTATATCATCATTTACACTTTTATTCAATCAAATGATCCATAAAACATAGTGTCATCCAAATCAGTGTGTGTTTTTAGCTTTTCTTCATTTTTACTCCAAAATTTATAGCTTTGATCTATTCTATGAAAAATAAAATTTTCTTCCAAATCATCTAGACTAATTTATCATGAATAACAACATTATAAACATGAAAAAAGGATTTGAGAAGGGTTTTTTCATGCTCTATTAAAAATTTTATTAACTATTTAACTCCATATTCATACTCTTTTGTCAAATGATTAGCATGAATCTATTTTCAAGTCATACACATCATTTCAATTCATAAAATAATCATTTTTACAATAAATAAACAAATACACATAGGATATTCATTATCAAAGGTGATTGTAATAGATAATTCTAATAAGGGATACTCAAAATTTGATTGAGTCAAATAATTTCAATAATATTTGAAAAAAATAGGGAATTGAATTTAAGAAAATAATTACTCCACTATGGTCGGTGTTATCCTCTGAATTCATCAAAAGGTGAAATTTAAAGATAAATTTCATCCTCATCAGATCATCGAATGAATAGTTATAATTTCATTTGTTTTTTTGACACTAATCCTCTATCTCTTGTGGAAATATACCTATGTTGATTGAAATACCCTAAAAATTAGTCATCTATGGGATGGATACTGCTCGAAGTAGTAAAAGAAACATAAAAGAGATGGTGAATAAGCCGCACGAAACCAAATGAACTAATAACTGTTCAGTATATGAATCCAATTAGGATGATAATTGTATGTTCTATAAAAGGGTATTTCCTCTCATTTGTGATAATTACATAGATGGTAATCAGAGATTCATAAGGGTGGAACCAATACATGTATACATAAAATTATGAACACTTAAAAATAATTTCTAATAATTATTCCAACATATATAGAGTTTGATAACCTCCATTAAACTTTTTGGAACATTTGATGTAATAACCTATGGAATTATTAATTTTAATATTAATATTATATCAAATATTTTAAAAATATCAAAATTATAATTTCAATTTCAATTAAAATCGATAAGGAACATAAAAACAATTTTAGGAAAATAATATACCTAATTATGATAACTGTTTTAAACATCTTAGAATTATTAGTTGATAAATTTATTCAAAAATTATGTCTATATTGGTTCAAAACAAGAATTATTTTCAAGAATATGAAGTGTATGATTTATAATAAAATAATATTTTTGGGGCCATTATGGGTTTTATAGTGATTTTGGGGTCATAGTATAAAATTTTAGTCATAATGAGATAAATAATATTATTCAAGGATGATATATAAGTTTTAAGTTAAAGGGGATATGAACCACTCCTACAAAAATAGTTTCAATGGGAGATGAATCTTCATAAGTAAAATTGGATAATGAATTTCATTTATTGAATGAACTCTATTGAACATGTGACAAATTAATCATTTGTATAAAGGATTGTCAAGATTTTAAAAAAACATAGATGACTTTGGAGAAAGAATTAGAAATGTATTATATGAAAAGGAATGGAATTTAAGAAGAATTTATTATTGATGTCACCCTAACGGATTTACAAAAGAACCATCCTCTCATAATAGATATTGGTTGTTCATCTAAAATGATAGGTAAATTGATGTAATTAAATATTTTTTTCTTATTTAAATGGTACTTATTATATTTGATGTTTGATGAAGGAAATGAAATAAATTTTAAGAATTATTAATGAGTGGGTTATCACTTGAAATATGGATTTATATTTATATATTTATTGAAAACTAGATGAACAATATTCTTATTTATGGTCAAAAAGTTTTTTGGTAATTGTGTTTGAAAGGGGAATTGGATTTGTGATAGTGAAAATTTTATCATATTAGATAATTATACATTTAAATAATTATTTAAAAAGGGTGGGTTGATATTTTTTATGATGATAAGATAAAATTGAAAGATTTTTTTCTAATTAGAATGGGAAGATTGTTAATAATTAAAATAATAAAATTGAGATTTAAATGAAACAACCCGTGGAGTTTATTAACTAAGATATATATTGACCCTAAAAGTATAAATCAATGCGTTGTGATAATTATTTAATTTCAGCCATTTATAATTACTCTCAAAACATATTTATTATGACTTAGTCATATATATATATATATATATAATTCTCTAAATGTGGTTACAAGTTTAAGAAGAAGTATTAATAAGGAGTTTCATTATGTGGAAAATAATTATATATTAGATTACGGGGTTGAGTATATGATACACCTTTCATGGGGTGGTAAAAAAATAATATTTATAATACTCATCAGTACAACACAGTTGATGGCCATTTTCATTCCCTTAAATATTTTTTTAGATCACTCACTATTCCTACGAGATTATTATATTTATGGTATTTTATATATTTTTTGAAAAAAATAAAAAATATTGAGGATTTTGAAAAATGATGAATAAAAAATAATATGAATAAAGAAAATAAAATATTATGAATATAGTTTTATCTTAAACAATGATCAATCCTTTGGGGATTCCCCATACATGTGTTTAACGTTTTCTTAATGTGTTATCCCAAATTAATTATAACTCTATTGAAATGATCAATATCATTCACCTAACTATCTCTAACTATTTATCCCATGCATAGAACTATTTAATTACTATCACATGTGAATTTGGACTAGTATTTCCTAAGTCCAATGATGGGAAGAATCCTTTGATTGAGTACAATAACCCCTGGCTTCCACATTTATCATGTTAAATGAATGAAGAGAAACCCATTGTACATTTTTAGTGGTCATTAAGTAATTTTCTATACTTTCAAAATATCTATCATATTCAAGATAAATTTGGAAGGGGAACCATTTATCAAACATTAGTGTGTGAAGAAATAGTTGTGAAATAAATAAATTCAAGAATGATGATAAAAAAAACTACAACTTGTTGATGAAAAAATATCTATAACTCAAAAATAGATAACGAAAAAAAGAAATCAACAAGTGAGGAGGAGGAGAAAATACGATACCTTGAATTGAAAATTTGAATAATCTTAAATAATGTAGAGATATCTCCAAACTTGGATTTGATTTGATCCTTCTATTTGTTCGACCCTTGAATCGTTTGAGCCTTGGATTTGAGCCATAGAATTTTTGGAGCCTTGATTCTAGCCTTGATTCGAGCTTAGATTTAAGAATGAGGAGCAACAGTATTAGGGGGATTCAATGGAAAGCTCTAGATATCACGACTCATTCACGATTCTTAGGGTTCTCAAAATAGACCAGGGTAGATTTATCAGCGCTTCCAAAAAAGAACTGACAAATAGTCCTTTAATCAGTGCTTATTACTTAAGTGATGATAAATGAATTATAATTACAAATATAAATAAATACTTCTGTAAATGTATTTAAATAATTATATTTATTATATATATATATATTAAATATTTTTATTATCATTTTATAGTTATTTAAATATATAATTATTGATTTCAAATTATATAAATACTTTTAAAAAATAATATTTTTATATTTTTATATTTTTATATTTATATCATCATATATATTAATATAATTATGTATATGTATATTTAATAAATAAATATAAATATAAATATAATAAATATAATAATTATTTAAATAAATTTATTATAATTAGATAATTATTGAAATATATATAATTATTTATTTACAATTATATAAATACATTTTTAAAAAATTATATTTATTTATCTATAATAAAAAATTTATAAATAAATAAATATAGTTAATAAAAATTTATAAATATATTATATATATATATATAACCTTATTAATGAATACTAAATATTAAGTGCGTGAATGTTAAAAATGAGGGAAATTGAATAATTAAAAATGAGTACACATTAACAATATTGAAAAAATGGATAAAGATTATTAATTAAATATAAATTATTAAAAAAATATGGATATATATTGAAATAAATATGAATACATATTGAAATGATTAAACTATAGTAAATAAATAAATAAATATGGATAAATGAGAATACCCGAAAAAATAAAAAATAAAATATAAAAAATATTAAATATAAAATATTAATTAATACATAACTGTAACAAAATTTATAATAAATAAATAATTTTTTTTATTAGATACATGATCTTTTAAATTTATCATGTTTTAATGAAATTCTAAAATGAATACTAAAATTTAAATACATTTCATTAATATTAGGTGTATGTGTTTCTCTATAAGATTTCAATAATTACATAAATTGTTGTGTGTGTATATTGTATATAAAAATGAATTAATCACATATTTTTATGTGGAATAAAAATAAAACACATTTTATATATATTAAATTCAAAAAGAAAACAACATACAATTATATCCATTACTCGATTAAATTAGTCAGTATTTTTAACTCATAATAATTTTTAATTATAAACCATTCCTCACTAAACATATTCTTATTTAATGTAAATCTTAAATATTCATTATTATATAAATCATATTTATATAATTTCATGTATCTCTATATATTTAATATATACTATTAAATAATATTATCAATAGTTATTTAATAAATAAAATGATTAATATTTATCTTAATTTACTTATTTTAGTTTTTGATTATTCAATATTCATTTTACATATATCTATATATTTAATACATATTATTTATTAGTATTTATAATTTTTATATAGAATAATAAATTTATTCATTTCTATCAATAATTATTTTGTTAATAAAATTTTATATTTTTTTTAATAAACTCGTTATTATTTTTTAGGCATTTAATTATTTTATTTTATTCTGGACCTTTATCAACACTAAAACTAAAGTGATAATGAAGGGTGCCCTTTATTAATGCTAAAAATAAAGCACTGATAAACGGTACCTTATATCAGCGCTAAATAAAAACCCTGATAAAGGGTTTCATTGATCAACGCTAAAACATTCTAGTAAAAGGCACCCTTTATTATCATTTTTTACCAGCACTAATAAAGCCCAATGCTATTATAGTTCTGTTTTATAGTAGTCGCAGTGAAGTTGGTTTGATAATATATAGTACCTTAATTTTCAGCTTTCATACACTCCAGGGAAGGGAAATATGGTAACATATATTTTGATCCAGAAGATGTAGAACCAAATGGTCCTAGAGTCCAGTAATGGGTGGCAGTTGATAATCCTTTTTTGATAAGATGCATTTTGACAGTCCAGAGTAATTGGGTCCAGTGACCCATGCATCATAATCCATTGATTTATTACATCTTTTATTGATTAAGAAGAGGTATCTATCATATTATGTGTGTTTATTACTAAGGTATATTATAAATGGTTTGGATTCACCACCAATTTGGACCATTGAAAATGATTATATTCTTTACATCCACAATGGTGTATTAATTTCCATGTGCATGTATGAAGGGATGATGAGAGACTCACACACCATAAAGTGGCACATACACCTAGTTTTGATTGAGATGCATCATGGTATACATCATAAATACTATTTTCCTTGTATGATGGGTATAATGGGTTTTTTTATATGGTTCTCCATCCATCAACAGGTTACAAGAAAGCACTAAAAAATCACTAGTATCCTATAGTCATTGGTCATTCCTAATTGTAAATGGTATGATGTTATTATGGATTTAGTGATGGGGTTACCAAGGACACCCGACATCTTTTATGTGGTATGGATGATCGTGGATTAGTTATTGAAGGTGGTTTATTCTCTAATAATCTAGGATGCCTTTTAAGTTGATGATCTAGGTAAGATATATGTCTAGGAGGTTATACACATACATGGTAATCCCTAATGTATAATTTTGGAAAAATGCACTTATTTTACATCATGTTTATAGTAGGTATTATATAATGATCATGTTAAAAAGGTGAGTCTATGCATTAAATATCACTTATTGATGGATGGATAGTCTTGATATACTATTTATATCATAGTGGACATAATGAGAGAATACACCCTATATTTTGGCAGTTCTTTGTAGAATCACTTGGCCCTCGTGGTTTTTTTCTACAATAAGAGTTATTATGATTCTATAAATTTGTAACTATAGGAAGAATTATATGGTAGTACGTTTCATTCGTCTTAGGTTTGGTGGAGGTTAGTGAGGAATTAATGATTTTTACTACATATTGTATAAGAGACCTCAAAGTATACTCGATTATTCTATAAATAGATACTAGACACCTAGAGTAGATAGATGATGTAGTAGGATCAATGATTCCAATATATTAAGTAAGATATAGGTGTTTGAGTATTCTTATAGGGGTATCCAAGTTTGGGAATCCATCTTGTTCAGAGAGTGGGAATATTGGAACCATATTACAAGGGGTTAATTGAGATCTTAGAGAGGATCAAATTAGTGGTATACTGATTTGAACTCCCAAAATGACTCAATTCTATGAATTATGGATTCCATATATCACCACTTCAATTATACTATCATGATATGTCACACATGGATTAAAAAAATGATTTCTAGATTATAGTTAATGCATCCTTTAAGGAGAATCAAATTTAAATAATTGATCAAATATAGAAAGATCATCAAGGAAAAATATTTCCTTTGATATGAGTGTTGTGGAATCATGGGTGCATCTTAAAAGAGATGTGTGTGAGATAGTATGATAGTATTGATAAATGTCATTAATTTTGTGTTGATGAAGCCCAGTGATGTTCAGGGTACAAGATTAAGGAAGAACTAATATAAAGAAGGGATTTTGTAAAACCCCACCCCCATTTTGGAACAAAAAGATTTAATTTAATCATATCCTTGTGTTTTTTCTTGTTCTATTTTTAAGTCATTGGTTGAGAGAAGTTGTAGTGGTTTTGGTGGTGTTCCAAGTGATAAATAGGGTAAAGGAGTGGGTCAAGATGGATTAAGGGGGTCCTGGAGCACCTATAGGCTCACCACGACATCAATTATGTAATGGTATAATAGGATTATTTTTTTTGACTGACCACTAGGAGATCCATACAATGGATCCTTCAGTGGGTCATGTTGGTTTTACCAATGAAAAATTGTAAAGAAGTACCTCACTATAGTTTCCACCTAGTCTAGAAATTATGGATGAGGCCAGAACATTTGTTTGGACTATAGCGATATTTACCCCTCGTTGGGAATTTAGATGCTCATGGTGGTAGTCTGAGAAACTAATATTCATAGGATCAAAATAGGGACCATGTATTTCATGGTCCCCATCGAGTGGTTGTTTCAACCAAAGAGATTTCATAAATCAAACACTGAGAAAGATAACCCTAGGGGTTTTATTCAGACTAAGGTGAGATGTATGTCGTGAATTTAGTAGTGGTGTGAGGGGCATGAGGTACAATTTGTAAAATATTAAGATGAACTACTTAATTGTCCCTTCAATCTATTCCCTGGTGATGCCTCGCTATACCTTATAAAATATTTGAATTTCCCTTATTAACCCCAATAAATCAAGATTTTTTTATCCAATTCCCCCCTCATTCACGTGACATACGATATCCTCAACGAGAATTATTCCCTATTCTTTATGCTTCAGTGGTCTTCATTCAATTCGTGGATGAATTAGTAGCCATTCATTAAGATATTGAGCTATAAGTGAGTTTATCATTCTTTTTTTCATCCATTTTTGGTTTCTTTCATGGCTATATTGTCTCAAGCCCTTATATCTATTTTTCCATAGTTCATGTCATTTTTTTCTTCATATTTTTCATTAATTGAGAAAAAATTCTAGGATCATATAAAATGAGTATTAATACACAAGTATAAAGTAGGTCATCTTAATTTTATTCCCTAGAAATATTTTCATTTTTATATTACATGTGTTATGTGGTAAGAATTTAAAAAACATGTTCTTGATCTAAGTAATAAATAAATGTTTTTTAACCTTAATTATTGAAATTGAAAATTTCCAGAGGCCATGAGCAACTCTTTAGAGAGTCTAGTTTGGAATGGTAGCCACTATATGAGGTTTTTTTGGCCTTGAAAATTAAATGGGTAATTTAAGTGGGAGACCCTAGGGGTGACATGGATTATATGATTTACTATATTTTTTCATGTTGATTCATAGAAATTAATATATCATTCAGTATTCATGGTCATTATGTGATTCCTAAATTAATTAAATTAAGTGGGTTAATGAAAAAAATTTATGTCAACTAGGAATGCCTTGGACATTCCCCATGGATTTATAAATGTTACCAGTGACTTTTAAGGCCTTCGAGTAATTCCCCCTTGAATTGAGAGTGAGTGTATTGATATATAATTCCTTATTAAATTTCATTGGATCTATCCTTGGTCTTATTGATTTTAAATTCCTTAGACTAATTACTTGGATTGTTTTGTGATCCTAAAGTTTGTGAATGTACTAGATATTCTCCTTGTATTTTTCCACAGTCTTATAGAATGGGAATTATTTATATATTCTCATTAGATTCAGATTTGAGCCTATTTATATGATATATTGTGATCAGATACATTTGACACTTGTTGAAGTATGTATGCTTGATCCTAGTTGTCATTGTGAAACCCTTGGATTGATAAAGGATATTTATTTATGTTGTTACCTCATTTTATTATGCACTCCATCATATACCATATATTGAAACTGGATATGATTATATATGTAATTTTTGGTGGACTATATAGTAGTACTCACAACATGTTCAAGTTGTCATTGAAATCCAATTAGACCTAATGGTTATAGGTAATGATAAGTGAAATCTCCATAGAAAGTATGATTGGTTTTTTCTGGAATGTGGAGCCTAGACTAGGGGACTTAGATAGGATTTAGAACCATTTTTGTAGAGTTTCCCAACTTTTTTTTTAATTTTTTGAATTTTGATATTTATATTCTATCATATATGTAGGAATTTATTGAAATCTATATATTTACCTTTGATATTGAGTTGTTGAACCTTATTTTTTGTAATGTTTTTTGTTGTCTCTTATCCTTATTCATCTATAATATGATATTATTTTCGTTTTCATTGTTATTATACTCTGATATGAAGTAATAGAATCCCTACCATACCACATTAGGACATATCCTATAGTTGGAAGCCTATGGAATATAGGGAGACACACTTAAGGTCACATGGGGTACCCATTTCGATTACTGCCAAGTGATCTAGGCCAGGGACATTGAAATAATATTCTAAAAAAGATCACTCAAATACTAAATTATAATTTAGATATATTGAATGTTTAATCTAATTGTGGTAATTAAATGATAATGTAAAGAGATTATTTTATAGGATACTTCTTCCCTCCATTATTCTATTGGTTATTAGGTTTATCCAACCTCCATTAGGTGCCACAACCTATCCCACCCCCAAAAACAATCTAGGGTGATTTTGTTGTCTTTTTTTAAAACTATTGGAGATGTAACTAATCATGGAATAGGGGAAAATGATTTTGACATATATCCCATGTTGATATTTTATTAGGAAAAATCTTATTTCTTTACACCCTTTCTATATAAAATAAATTATTCTCATGTCTATATGAGGTTACTCAAAGATATACACTATATAAACTTCTCAAATCAAATCTCCTCAATCAAGAAATATACTAGATTTTCATTAGTGTGAATTTCTATATTAAAACTCTTACCTCCTCCTCCAAATCAATTAAAAAGTGATATTTTACCCCATTGTGCATCATCCTTGAATGAAAATATACATCATTGTTATTTTATAAGGTGCATTAACTATCCCAAAACACTAGAATATTCTCCATATTTTTACCAAGTTCCTCTAAAAACCATCTTAAAAAAATCACTTCTTTACAAGAATGTATAGTTTCCATGTACCCCCCCCCCTTAGTCATTGATAAATCTATAAATAACTATAATTTTAAAATCCAATAAATAGATCCTCCTTTTAGTGTAATCACATTTCCAATAGTGGATCCCCTGGATTTAGAATTGTTGGAAAAATATAAATCAACATGTAATAAAATAGTGATATACAGTCCACAATAACATAATGAAACATCTAATTTCAAATTAATGTTTCTTAAGATCCTATTAAATGTATTACAATGATTTCTTTAAGGATTATCTATGTATCAATTGGCTACTCCCACTTCATGTTCAATTTCTGGTCTAGTAAAAACCATAGAGAACATCAGAATCCCCACTATTTAAGCATATAATACTCAATAAATCATCTTATCTATCATCATTTCACTTATAAAACTCATCATATTGTATAAATTGAAATTAATAGGAAGAGGGGTAGATAATGTATTACAGTTTTTCCTGTTGAAGCATGTAAGAACCCGTGTTTTTCCGGACTGCAGTTTTGAGAAAAATTTGGTTTTTTGCTGTTGGATGCTGGTGAGGGGTAAAATGGTCTTTTAACCTACTATTTGATCTTGAATAATTTTTATGACCACTATGTTGGTCCTGGAATAGTGTGTTTTCCCTAAGAGAGGAGTTTGGTAGAAATATGAGCTGTTCAAATTTTAGTAGAATATTTAATATTTAATATTATTAAATTAAATATTAAATTATTTTCATAGGTTATTTCACGTATAACTTTTAAAAGGATCATTGGATTGATATTAATACTACCCTGTTGAGTCTGTAAAGATATTTTAGCCTTGGTGAGGCATAAACTTGAGTCGGGTGCTGGGGCCAGCCTGAGCCCCTTTTTCTTTCTTTCCTTTTCTTCTTTTTTTTCCTTCTTCTTTCCTCCTCATTCTTGTGCATTCTCAAATATGTGGCTCCACCTTGTATATTAACCATTGGAGAAAATGGGTAATTTTGAAAGAGAGAGAGATACAAGGGAATATTGGTATCATTGTGAAGCCCTCGACGCGTAGAGTCGGCGTATGTCATTCATTGATGGTGAAATCTACCGAAGCTTTGATGGTTTCTTCGTGAAGGTAGGTACATTTATGTTTTCATAATAAAACCCATTTAAACATGTTTTTATGTTTTTAAATCCTTATATTTCTTGATTGTGGCCTCTTTAGGATTGATCTGTTCTTTTAGGGGTGAAAACAGGTGTTTCGGGCGTTTTGTGGAATATTCCATCAGAAAAACCAGGTAACATGGTATGTGTTCCCGGGGAACACACCATGTGTTCTTCCCATTTGGGGAAGAAAATTTTCTCTTAATGACATTCTGTTTACTTTTAGTACATATCATGTGGGGGTTGGCTGTGTGTCCAGCTGTGTGAGAAAATAACACAAAATAGTGGTTTTTGAGCAGTACACGCTGTGTACTGAGAGTACACACCCTGTAGTGGAAAATGGGCATGTGTCCAGGTGAAAAAGAACATGGGATTATGTTTTGGGAACTGTAAAATCCATGTACAGTAGCTTACATGATATGTACTTTTACATGAGCAGACCCCATGTACTTTAGAGTACATGCCATGTACATTGTCCATCATGTTTCGTCCTGGGGTTATTTAAACCCCTATAAGTAGCAAACTGGGGATCCGTTTCTAGTGTTGTCTATGACCACGTGACCGTTGATTTGAGGCATAACTTTTGAGACCAGTTTAAAAAATATTTTGTTTTAGGAATGATTCCTAGTGGCACGAAACGTCCCAAAAATAGTAATAATATTTTAATTATTATTATTTGGATATTATTGAAACGGGCGTATATTCTGCGTCTGATGTCTATATGATGCCCCATCAGTGGCGTTGAGTCCCTGAATTAATGAAGTACATTTATAGACTGATTTTAGGTGCTAAAAACGAAATCATTTTTGGGCCCCACTCGAGATTATTACAGTGAATTGTACCGTTTTCACCAATTGACCGTTTTGGGCGTGTGAGTTGTCTATTATGAGCGTTTTTCTATGTAGATCATGATGGTGGAATCTTCTAGACATTTAGAGGTAATCTAAATGGTGTTTATGGGGTTTATATTTAACTGGAGAGGTTCTTCCTCTGATTATCGAGTTCAATTGTCACCTAAGAGTGAGACTTGGTGTCGATGATAGGTTGGGTGTTGGGACCAACTTAGTTGAGTCATTTGATCTAAGATGAGCTGTGAGATATCTCCTATGACCTATGATTTTAAATAAATTTACCTTATTATATGTGCCCTTCTGGCCTATGAGGCCTTGAGAACTGATGTTTCCAAGGATCCCCTGAGGGATGCCTTTTCTTATGTGTTGACCTAGGGAGTCCCTTGTAGGATATCTATCATGTTTTACTTAGAGACGATCCCTATTATAGGATTCCTATGTAGTTTTTCATTTGAGGATCTTATTTAGGATTCCTCCCTTACTCTTCACTAAGGATCCTCTGTACAATGCCTTCTCTTGTGTTTACCTGGAGGATTCCCAGTAGAATACCTCCTTAGTGTTTGAATTGACAGACCTAGAGGGTGCCCGTTTCTTGAACGACCCCGAGTCATTACATTGGTTTTCAGTAGATATGATGTTTGGGTGCCACCTAGAACTCGTACTGAACTTGTAAGCCCATGGGGCTAAGTCAGTAGTGTTGGGTTGGGCGTTCTGGCCCCCCTCACTCATTTATTTATTTTTGACTTGGTTTTGCTGATACAGAAGTGGTTACTAGAGGTTCTTCAAGGTTGGTGGATATTGAGTCTGACATGAGGAATCTTTCTTGTTTGATGGGATGCCCAAACATGCTCTCCTGGGAATTGGCTTCTAATCCATGTTATTTTTGTTATTTACTAAACCCATTGATATTACCTGAGAATTGGTTGTTGAGAATTAATTGATGAAATTGGTTATGTAAATGTTTTACCCATGTGAGTTAATTATGCTAAACCATGTGATAGTTTAATTCACATGTTTTTTTTTCTAATTGGAATGATAAATGATTTAAAAGAGGTAATTAGCAATGGGTAATCCACAGTCTTGTTTAAAAGACATGGTCAGGATCATGTGACTAATTTCATCTTCTATACCATGGGTGAACCAATGTCTTGGTTAAAAGACAATGGATGGGATCAAGAGGTTAATTATGTAATGGACATGAGTGAGACATGATAGGGTGGTCGAGCTCAATGAGTCTTATTTTAAAAATGATGAGTGAACCTAGGATCCATTGAGGGATTCCCAGGATGGGATCTATTGGAAAATGTTTTAAATGATACATGATGAAATGTCGATACACCAGGCTTGGCACTGATACATGTTGAAATATTGAAACACTAGGCTTGCCCCTTATACATGCTGAAATGATGATACACCGAGCTTGGTCTTGAGACATTCTGAAATGCTTATATACCGGGTTTTTCCCTGAGACAGGTGAAAATGATGATATACCGGGATCGACCCAGATTTAATGGTATGCCTTCGGGTGAGTTTTTATGAGTCTCAATTGGATTCATGGGCTTATGCTCAGTGTTTTCTGACCAGTGGACTTTTATAGGATTGACCGTCGGTATAAGGTATCCTAGTTTGTGATTGGAGGCGAGTATGAGTGAACCCTGGTGTCAGATGAATGTCCCCTTGTGGTGACATAGCTTTCTCAGAGATATAATTTTGGCGTTGGATGAAGTAGGTACATATTGATGGTATTACTGACCTAGAGATTGAATTAATGATACACGACTTGAGTGGCATGATTTCCAGCTCAATGTCCTTGAACAGGATGTCCAGGAAATCAGGATTATGGACCCAAGGATAGACTGCTAATGTTGTTTCTTGTTATTTGATTCACATACTCATGAATATTCATATTTATGTATATGTGTATAGGTATGGTACTATACATGTATACATATATAGATATGTACATCCATGGTGGCACTTTGCTAGATGACATGGATTATGGACTCTAAGTTTGATTGTGGTTTCATGTTTGGTTTACTTCTTTTTTTATGTGTTCTAGCTAGGCTAAGAACGTTTTCATTACATACACTTTTAGAAACACAGTTATAGGTTGCTTGTTGGTGTTCCCTAATGAGATTATTTTTCAACCCTTCACGTGTACCTTGGTGCATGTCTAGACCTTATGTATACTTTTCAGGTGGATCACAAGTTTCATGGTGGGTAAGGCTGAAGCCTAGTGTTGCATGATCGAGCAGAGCTGCTCGAGTGGTTCTATTGATTGGGCTAATGCAGTTCGACAAAGTTCGAAGATCATGTATGTGGATTGGGTCCGAGTTAGTAGTAGATCCATGTAATTTTAATTTCAGTTTCATTTGTACTTTTATCTGTATGGTCGACCTAGTGGGTGTCTTGTGTTATATTGTATTTCATATCTATTCAGACTTTTACTACATTTTACTATTACATCTTGTTCTATTTTAGTTGTTTATTGCTTCCACACTCAGTTCACTTTTTCCTATGTATGATAGTTAGTTCTACTATTTTCTTACTCTAGTATGAGGGAATATTCTCCCCACTATCACACCCTAGGCCCTTACTTCTAGTCAGCAGAATTTGGCATACCGGGAGGCATGCCTGAGGCCCTATGGAGAACTGGTTCAGAGCACTGATTTAGTGGCTTCCGATTCAAGACATTACAAAGTGGTATCCAAGAATTTTTATTTTCTGGTCATTAATATTTGGGATATGGTGGATATAATTATTAGGAATGTGATGGAACCTATGATGGATATCGAACTGGTGCATTGGGAACACTTGTTACAGTAAGAAGCCCGAGTTTCCACGGTTTGGGATTGCTGTTTTAATTTTTTGATGTCATAGTTGTATATAATTTTCTTCTTTATAAACACACATGTTGTGTGGGGTTTTGATATAATATGAATATCTAGCTCTTGTCCATTGGTAAGAGGCCAAAGAGGGTTTTTGAATCTTGGAAGGAAAAGAAAAGAGGCATCCCATGAATCATACAAGGCATGTAGTATTCACAACATATAGACCTGATAGTGTGTGTTTTTCCTAATGATTGAGACCTTTGGTTCTACTTACACATAATTATACTCTGATTTCATGTTATGTGGATCTATGTTGAGGTGTTTTTGTTTAGAGGCTGAAGACTCAGTCCCCATGCACCTCCTATGAAGTAAACCTAGTAGGTAAATATGGAACATGATTCAATTTTGTTTAACCCCTTATTGGGTGTTGTTTCTTAGGTATGTGGTTATCTAGTCGGGTCGCTGAGTACGACACCGATAGATACCAAGGCATTTCTTGTGAACTGGACCTCCTTGGGTTATTTCCATATATGGATACCTGATGAGTATTAGTTCAACTTTTCTATTCTACTTTGGTTGTGACCTCCGAGGAGCAGTTCCGTCTAAGGAATTCTCAAAGAGGAGTAGGGCCATCGTTGGTAGTGTTTTTCAGATTTGACCCTCATTGTTCATTGTGTTCTTTTCCTTATTTTCATAGGGTCAAATATTTTAGGCTTGGTGGTTAAACTTTTTGACCCAGTTGTGATGATTTTTTTATAGGGATATTGGGAAGACCTAAAGACTGTAGGTTTTGAATCAAACCTTTGTAGGTCGATGTATGTTCTGTTCTAGGGGAACCTGTGCAAGAGATGTTGGATAGTGTTTTACAATGCCTTTTTAATGGGGATCTAGACATTCCTTTGGTGAAATATTTGCGTACTCTTGTAAGAGACAATCATGCACTATCTCGATTCATCTTGAGTATGCTGAGAGAGCTTCATCCATACACTGAGATCCTTCTTATTTCTTAATTTTCTTCCATATTGAGGAGATAACCTTTTGTGGTTGTTCTCTAGGAGAGATGTAAGGAAATCCATATGGTGGGGAGTGCACTATTGGATGTTTGAGGGTGTTTTTTCTTGTTTTGGTTAAAGGTCAATGTTTTCTGTGAGCTTTTGTGTTCATGGTTTTCTTTTATGAAGATGATAGGGGTATCACTATGGTAGGGAGTACTAGATCGGTCACAGTTAAATGTATTTCATGTATAAGTGAGTTGTTAATGTTATGAGGAAAGTTGTTGGACAATATAAATAGATTGTTTGTGCAGATCTTGGGTTGGGAGCATGGCTACTGGTCCTTTCACTGTGCTTCTTGAGGAAGAGAATGTTTATGGTGGAAAGTTTTTAAGAACCCGTGTTTTTTGGACTTCAGTTTTGAGCATAAATTTTAATTTTTACTGTTGGATTCTAGCGAGGGGTAAAATGGACTTTTCCCCTACCATTTTGTCTTGAATAGTTTTTTGACCACTCCGTTGGTCCCAGAATAGGGTGTTTACCCTAGGAAAGAAGTTTGGTGAAAATTTGAGTTGTTCGAATATCAAAGGAATATTTAATAGTTAATATTATTAAATTAAATATTAAATTATTCACATAGGATTATTGGGTGATAAATTTAAATGGAGCATCATAGTGAGATTCTGTCTGTTCTGTTGAGTCCAGAATGGGGATTTTATCCTAAGCGAGGCATAAACTCGAGTTAGGCACTTAGGCCGGCCTGAACCCTTTTTCTTTCTTTCCTTTTCTTCTTTTATTTTCCTTGTTGTTATTTCCCCCTAATTCTTGCACATGATCTATGTGTGGATCCTCCTTGTCCATCTCCCATTGGATAAAATGTGTATTGAGAAAGAGAGAGAGATGGAAGGGAATTTTTTTATAGTTGCAAAGCACTCGATGCGTAGAGTCAGAGTATGGAATCCATTGATGGTGAAGTCAACCGAAGCTTCAATGGGTTTTTCTTGAAGGTAGTCCTGTTTACATTTTCACCATAGACCCCATTTAAACATCTCATTTTATGTTTTTAAAGCCTTATATTGATTTCGTATGGCCTCTTGAGGCTCGATCTGTTGTTTCGGGGGCGAAAATGGTTGTTTCGGGTGTTTTGAGGGATTTTCCATTGGAAAACCTAGGTAACACTGCGTGTGTTCCATGGGAATAGGCAATGTGTTCTTCCCATTCGAGGAAGAAGAATTTTTCTTATGTATACTTCATGCACGCCTTGTGGTGGGTGGCCGTGTGTCCAACCGTGTGGAAAATGAACACAGAATGGTGGTTTTTGAGCAGTACACACCGTGCACCGGGAGTACACACCATGTAGTGGCACATGGGCATGTGTCCGGGTGAAAAAGCACACATGATCCTATTTTGTGAATAGTAAACACCATGTATAGTACCTTAAATGATGTTCACTTTTACATTGGCAGACCCCAAGTACTCCAGAGTTCATGCCATGTACTTTGTCCAGCCCATTTCATCTGAGGGTTCTTTAAATCCCTGTAAGTCGCAAACTAGGGGTCCGTTTCACGTTCTATCTATAGCCACATGACCCTTTCTTTGAGAAAAACATTATGAGACTAGTTGGAGAACTTTTTTGTGTTGGACACGATGTCTAGTGGTACAAAACGTCCCAAAAATAGTAATAATATTTTAATTAATATTATATGGCGATTATTGAATCGGGAGTATCTTCGGTATCCAAGGTATATTTGATACACTATCAGTGGTTTTTTGAACTTTAATTAATGTTATATGTTTGGATACTGATTTCAGGTTCTAAAACCGAAATCAGGTGTCAGCCCCAATCGGTATTGTTACAGTGAATAGAGCCTTTTTCATCAGTTAACCGTTTTGGGCGTGTGAGTAGTCCATTCTGAGAGTCTTTCTATGTAGATCGCAATGGTGTAATACTCTTGACATTTAGAGATCATATAAATGGTGTTTTGGGGGATTTATATCTAAATAGTCAGGTTCTTTCTCCGTTTATCGAGTTCAGTTGTCACCTGAGAGTGAGACATCACGTGGATGATAGGTTGGGTGTTTGGAACAACATAGTTGAGACCTATGATTTTAGATGAGCTATGAGATATCTCCCATGACCTATGATTTTCAATAAAATTTCCTTGTGAGATGTTCCCTTCTGGCCTATGAGGACGTGAGACTAGATGTTTCCAAGGATCCCCTGAGGGATACCTTTACTTATGTGTTGCCTTGGGAGTCCCTTGTAGGATCTCTATCCTATTTTCTTTTGAGAGGATACCTATTATAGGATTCCTCTGTTGTTTTTCATTTGAGGATACTATCTATTATTACTCTCTTAATCTTTACTAAGTATCCTGTGCAGAATTCATTAACTCATGTTTAATTGGAGGATTCATAGTAGGATGCCTCGTCAGTGTTAGACTTGAGGGACCCAGCGGGTGCCTTCTATTTGAACGACCTCGAGTTGTTACGTCGGTTTTGTGTAGAGATGGTGTTCGGGTGTCAACTAGAACCCATAAAGAACTGGTAAGCGCATTGGGCAATAGATGTAGTGTTGGGTTGGGTGTTCATTCCACCCTCACTCGTCTGTTTCTATCTGACTTGGTTTTTATGATCCATCATTGGTTACTAGAGGTTCTTCCAGGTTGGTGGCTATTGAGTCTGACATGAGGCTTTTTTCTTGTTTGTTGGGATTCCTAGACGTTCTCTCCTAGGATTTTTCTTCTAATCCATGTTATTTTTCTTATTTACTATACCTAGAGGTATTACCTAGGAATTTTCTATTGATCCTTAATTGATGAAATTGGTTATGTAAATGTTTTGACCACGTGAGATGATTATGTTAAACCACATGATAGTTTAATTCACATGTTTTGTTTTTGAAATATAATGTAAAATGATTTAAAGGTGGTAATTAGCAATGGGCGAGCCATGATCTTGGTTAAAAGAGAACTTCATGCTCATGTGACTAATTTCATATTTTATACCTTGGGTGAACCATTCTCTTGGTTAAAATACAATTGACGAGGTCAAGAGGTTAATTATGTAAAGGTCATGAGCGAGACATGATAGGGTGGTCAGGCTCATTGAGTATTATTTTAAAAATGCCGAGAAAACCTAGGATCCAATATGGGATTCCTAGGATGGGATCTATTAGAAAATTTTATAAATGATACATGCTGAAATACTGATAAACTGGGATTGGCCCTGATACTTTATGAAATGTTGATACACCGAGATTGGCCTTGATACATACTGAAATGATGATACACTAGTCTTAGCCTTGAAACATGATGAAATGATTATATACTAGGTTTTACCATGAGACATGTTGAAATGCTGGTATACCAAGCTCCACCCTAATTGAATGATATGCCTGTAGGAATGGTTTTCTGAGTCTTTTTTGGATTCATGGGCTTATGCTATGTGTTTTCCGACCAGTGACCTTTTACATAATTGACCGTCAGTATAAGGTATCCTAGTTTTGATGGGAGGTGTGTACGAGTGAACCCAGGTGTTGGATGAGTACCCCCCTATGGTGACATAGCTTGCTCAGAGATATAATTCCATCATTAGATGAAGAAGGTAATTTTCGATGGGATTATATAACTAGAGATAGACTTAATGATTCACAACTTGTGTGGCATGACGTCCAACTCAATGCCCTTGCATAATATGTCCATGGGTTCAGGATTATTGACCCAAGGATCGACTAATGACGTGGTTTCTTATTATTTGATTTACATACTCATGAATATTCATATTTATGTATATGCGTATAGGTATGGGACTATACATGTATACATACATATATATATATATATATATATGGACATCCATGGTGGAACATTCCTAGTTGGCAAGGATTATAGACTCTGAGTTAGATTGTAGTTTCATGTTTGGTTTACTTCTTTTTTTGTTCCAGCTAGGCTGAGCATGTTTCCATCACATACACTTTTAGAAACACAATTATATGTTTCTTGTAGGGGTTCCCTATTGAGATTATTTCTCACCGCTACATGTGTTCCTCGATGTATGTTTAGACATTATGTCTGCTTTTCATGTTGATCATGAGTTGCATGGTGGATAAAGATGAATCCCAGTGTTTCATGATCGACTGGAGCTTCTTGTGGGGTTTTACTGATTGGACTACTACAGTTCAATAGTGTCTGGTGACCGGGTACGTGGATTGGATCAGAGTTATTAGTAGATCCCTTTACTTTTAATTTCAGTTTCTTTTGTACTTGTATCTCTATGGTGATCCTGGTGGGTGGCCAGTGTTGTATTGTATTGCATATCTATTTGGTATTTTATAGCATTTTACTATTACAGCTTGTTCTGTTTCAGTTTTTATTGCTTCTTCACTCTGTTTACTTTTCACTATGTTTGATACTTTGTTTTTTTACATTGTTTTCTCAATATGGTTTGAGGGAATAGTCTCCCCACTATCACACCCTAGTACCTCAATACTAGTTGGTAGCCTCTGGTGTATGGGGAGTCATTCTTTAGGCCTTGGGGCGAACTGACTGGAAGCACCGATTTAGTGGCTTCTGGGTCAGGACGCTACAAAGCATTTAATGTCATTCCCAAATTAATTATTGTATGATAGAAATAAATTTACATTATTTTTATATCAGAAAATCTATATCCCAAGAATATTTATTTAATGTCCCATGTCCTTCTTATCAAACTACCTAGACAATTATTCTTTTATCTCCTAGATTTTATCATTTTTGGGCCTATAGCCCACATGTCATTAACATATAATAGAATAATGACAAAATAATTACTATATGAACCACTAAAATATATAAAAGAATCTAAATATATTTTTTCCATATCCATGGATCATGGTACATAAATAAGATCTCTTACAAAAATATCTTGGTGCCTACTTCAAACCACATAATATTTTTTCAATATTAAACCCAAGTTCTCATTGGCATAATTTTCAAAAGCTTAGTGTTTATTTATATAGATTTATTTATCAATATCACATAGGACACATTTTTTCCTCACATATAGATTCCCTATTTGTAAATTTTATATAGAAGACTTTTCCCAAACTACCTAAATAGTCTCTAATAAAAAAATATGAGGAAAATGTTTCACTGAAATGAATACATTACTTATGAGCATATCCTTTGAACACCATTAATGAAAAATATATTTCCAATTATTACTTTCAAACTAAATGGATCTTAATGAACCCTATATTATTGAAAAAATCCCTTCTATAAGGATATTGAATAAGATCCCATGTCGTGTTATTATTCATGGTTTCATGTTCCTCCAAAATCACTTCCATCGATGGGGATACATCTAGAATATGATTCACATCTATAAAAGAAGACTAATCTTAAAAATTCATTAATAAAAATTATATAATATTGTTCTCAATGATATATTATAACAACCATATTAGTTCTCTTTTATTTTTATTTGACCCTCATGGTTCAAACTCAATTATTATGTGATCATATTAGTTTGGTAACACTTCATAGAAAAAATTATTTTCCATTGATTCATATTCTTATTCAAATATTTTAGTTTTTATATTCTTATTTCCATGTCTCCATTGACCAAAATTTTCAACTTTTCTTTTTAAATAATTTCATCACTACTAATGATAGGACTGAGGATATTGGGGTCCCAAAAATGATACCCCTTCATACCATTAGTGTATACAAGTAAGATATGATTCCTTGATCTTGAATCCAATATTGATCTTTAATGGTCATTAAAAAATTTATATATGGGACTTCTAAAATCACATAAATGAGAACAGTTAGTAGGTTTTCAAATCGACATCTCCATTAGTATTTTTAGATCTATCCCTATTTAAGGTAACTAACTAGTCACATTATAATTGGTATTCAATGTTCATAGAATAACATCTTGGAAAATCCCAAAATCATTAAAATAATAGTTTCTCTATCCAATAGGGTGTTTTTCATCATCTCTACCAATCCATTCTACTGAAGAGTGCACACCACCATGAACTATCTCTTAGTATCTTCCACTTTCTATTCCATAATCACTTGTTCCAAATTCCTATTACATGATCATTTTTTACATTCAATGTTTTAGAGACTTTAAAAACATATTCTATCCTCTTAAATGGGTACACCAAAAATCTCCTAGAATAATCATTAATAAATAATACAATGTATATTTCTACTCCTTGTAATATAACTATTGATTTAAAAATATCATAATGGATAAACTCTATTATCTAAATTCTCCTCTCCGATGATTTCATGAAATATAAACTCTATTGAATGATCAAAAAAATTCTCATAAATTGGAAAATATACCTTTGTAATTTTAGGAATATACTTCTAATCAGAAATATTATTCAGACCTCATTAAGATATATGACCAAGATTTAGATTCTATGAAGTCATTAATAATTTAATTAATGCATTTTAAGTATAAACTATCTCCACATCGTTTAAGTATTCAATGATAATAATGTACATGTAAATTGACATCTTCTCCTCCTTCATCACAAAAAAAACTCCCGTGATAATTTTTATCACTCCCATATCAGTGCTACTCTTTCCCCATATTTCATCAAATTATCCAAAATATAATATATTATTTTCCAAACCCTTCACATGCAATTCCCATTGGAAGGTAATCACTATACCTTCATTCATCTTCATTTTTATGGTACACACTCCATTAATATTCATGATGTGTTCATTCCGTATCTAACAAGTCCTTCCAGGATAGGTTCATATTGATCAAAACCATTCCCTTTGAGGAATCATGTTCCATGTAACTCACTTGTCCTTTATCCATGTGTTATTGATATTAGGTCCCTCATAGGGTGATGATAAGATATAGGAGGGGGAGAAATATATTCCTAAAAATAATAATAGTACCTTAAATACAATTCATAATATAGTGGAATAAAATGATTCAAAAATGTAACACAAAATAATAAGTGTTGGGAGTTTGAAGTTTGTTTATAGAATAAGTAAAAAAAGAGAGGAATATATTTTATAATAGTTTAAATCTAAATGATTCTAATTTCACTCATCATACTCTCAACTCAAGAGTGTTTATTTCCACAATATATATATCCTTTTAAATTTTTTTTTTCGAAACCAAATATTTTTCAATGTTTTTAGAGAAAACAGAGACTTATACAATGGGTATAACCATAATCTAATCTATTCAAAGAATATATAAAACCTATATCCTTTTGAAATGGGTGCTAAAAAAATATTGGATTTCTAAAGGAGAAATCCTAACCATTTCCCTTTTAACCATATGAGATAGAAAAAGTCCAGGAATACCTTTTATTCATTCATGTATAAAAATGGTGTATTTAAGGGTAATATATCAAATTAATGTTATAAAATATAGTATAGACAATTATAAAAAATAAAATTAAAAAAAAAATAATCTCAATGTTATAGATGTAAATATAGATATGAAAAGTTATCCTCATCCCTTAACTGAGGATGAATAACAATGCTCAGTAATTACAGTAGGGCTTTAGTAATTCAGTATAGGTTATTTGGATTTTCTAGACTAGAATCAATTTTTATTGATTTAACTTTTAGAGAAAAATTGATATGGTTATTTTTCTCTCACACAGTCTTCATGATAATTCTTCATTGATAATATTCATATAAACGTTCTTAAATTCAAAAAATCATATAAAATAATTCAACTTAACATTTAAATCATAATTAAATAAACTATAATTAATAACATTAAATACTCAATAATAGTATACATTTAATCTGTTTGAAATAATCAATGAGATCACATGGAAGAATTCAATCGACATATTAAACCATTTAAATTTGGAATCTATTTTTTTAAAAAAAATATCCTGAATATCATACAATTGATAATCCAATAATTAAATAATGATTCATGTATTTCATAAGAGTCAATATTCTGAGAATAATAATAATAAAGACACAAATTATAATTTTTTAGAGTAATCTTCTTTATTGTGTAAAGGTAATCTACTTTAACTTCTAAACATGTATTTTCCCAAAATACTACACTATGAAATTCATAAGATTTACCATGATATAATCTATATGATTCCTTAATTAATTTTACAAAATATAAAATTCCTTAAAGCCCAATGATTTTTAAGTTTCAATATATTAAAAATTTAAGAGTAAAAACTAAGAACATGAGAGTCTTTTTTAATTCATAATTTTCATATCAAGGTCCCTTTTGAATCATAAGAGTCGTGTACATTGGAAAATATATAGTAGACCACAATCATAAGAGTCAAATTTATAGAAAAAAGGGTCAAATTGAATTCATAAGTGTAACAAATAACTTTGTAAAGATTATAACTTTTCCAATGTTCATACTATTTTAAAACATATGAGTACATTATTCAGATTATATGAATCATAACCAAATAGATAAGATTGACTTAATTTTTTTTTAATATTCCCACATATAGACAAAATTATTTGTCCCAAAAATTAATAAATTAAAAATATAAAGAATGTTAATAAATAATAAATAATGAAAACATTCAATGTCATTATCTTCCTATATAAGTAGTGAAAGATTCAACAAAAAATACTTAATTATCTCTAATATTAAATATGATAATAATAAATAATAAATGAAACATGTGAGGAAATATTAACTATCAAAATACTAATAATTTTGAATGGAACCACTCAAAATTATCCCCCTTTTGATAATTACAAAACCTGAGCCTTGTGAACATGAATATCTATCCCCCTTTTGTGATATCAAAATTATAATAAAAACTGAATATCATGTTGATCACCAAAAAAAAAGTTTTAAACAATAAATGGTAAATTAAATTAAATTGTTTTAAAAAAAATGAGATATTTGTACTATAGGATGTGGTTAATTATAGTCAAATGGAATCTGACAATTCATCTCTTTCACATTAGTATTTTGTTTATTGTAAGTTATAGGATTCAATGAATATGGGTATGCTGGAGAACGTGCTCTTAGGTGACCAGATAAGAAACCCTAATGACGACCATCAATCTTTTGTGGACGTCGTGGTTGGGAATCAACGATTGCAAGCTCATATCCACTCAAAGGTTGCGGTGTGCATTGAACCGAAGAGATATCGTCATAGAGGTCTTGATGAGATCTTATTTTCGAAATAAGAGGCACATTTACTTTCTTAGGATTTGCGTTTTGTGCTTGTTGGGAAATTTTTCAAGAAAAGACCCTCCCAATTCTTCCTTAAAAAGACCCTGGAATCTATCGAATTTGCGTCTTTTCATGTGGGACTACATAATTCCTCTCATGTGGGTTTTCAATTCACGTCTGAGAATGACTATGATAGGTTTTGGACAAGAGTTTTGTGGTCCTTTGGTGGAATTTTGATGAAGGTTTTAAAATGGACAATAGATTTCAACACTGATTTTGACCCTCCTATTTCCCCCATTTGGCTCAGTTTACCTAGTTTTCCATTTCATTTTTTAAACGATAGGTTCTCTTTTAGATTGATATCTTAATTGGACAACCAATCAAATTATATTCTTCCACTAAAAATATTTCTAGACTTTCGGTGGCTAGATTATGTGCTGAAATTGATATTTCACAACCGTTACGCTCCCACATTTGTGTTCAAAATAGTGATTCTGATTTTTTACCAGATGTAGTTTTCGAAAACCTTCCATATTATTGCCAAATATGCCTCAGAATTTGTCATTCCACAAAAGGAATGTGGAAAGAGATATTTTTCTTCTGGACTCCCTACACATTATAATTCTCTTTGGGTTAAAGAAGGGAAGCATAAGGGGATGAAGGTTGTCTCCTTCGATCGTCCATGGAATCTTGTTCAGAATATAGCCAGATCCTCAAAAGTAAACTCTTTCCTGTAAACTCCCCTAGAGTGGATGTTGTTCATAATTATCAATCCATTGATAAGGACAAAGATAATATTTACAAGCATGACCCACCTATTTTTGATTCCACAAGTGTTGTACAACCATCACAAGAAGAGGATAAAAATGTTCACTCTGATTCCAATGAAGTATTACATAATAATGATGGGCAAGTTTATCAAATTGAGGAGGTTTACTTGAAGTCGAGGGAGAGAAAAGGTAAAAAATCAATGGTTGAAAAAGATGGATTAATTTATCTAAACCCCAAGAATACTAAAAAATGTAGAGATTACTCTAATTTTGAAAGAACAATTGTCAATAGATCCTTAGTGGCCTTTAGGATTGAAATTGCAGTCACCCCACCACAACCCCTATCCGTTGATTCCCTTATTGATTTGAAAGGCAGCAATTGTGATGGTGAATTTTATCCTTCAATGATGGAAGAATATCTAGTCAAAGATTATTTGGAGGAAGAACTGGATTCATGGTTAGATGAACAAGATACAATTGTTTACCATAGATAAAAAGTTGGTGAAATTACTATAGATACCTACCTTTAAATTAGAAAATGAATGTTTATTAAGATGGTGGAGGAATATAAACAAATTCCTATTTTTAACTACAGGTAAATTCCATGGAAATGATTCTTTCTTGCTCTAAATATTTGGATTCCTTCGATCATCTTTGACTTTAGTTGTCTGGTGGCTTTTCTATTTTAACCAAAAAGCTGTTTCTGATCGTTCCTGCTTTCTATTGTTGAATAGATGTGGGTTTGGTTTTGTTTTTTCTATAGATCTATATAGTTTTTAGAGATTTTGGATTGCTGTAGCGGAGGTGGAAATACATCATAACTAGGTGAAATCAGTGGAGTTGGAATCCAACCATGATCATTTTCTTCCTAGGACACTAGACTGGATGCTCCATAGTTTATGGATCCTCAAATGCTGAAGAGTTCCAAGCAACTTCTCATGGAGATAATGGACTGGATGTCAGGTCTTTTCGATTATATGGATCATGCTTGAATCAATCTAGATTTTTTGACCTGATCCTTAAAGATTGGGTGTGTTGGGGCTGGAATTTCCCCCTGTTTTCATCTGCTCTTTTCTGTCATTCATGGCTTGGTGTGGCTTTCCCAGCATTTTGATTGTTGCAGCTCAAAACTTGCTGGTTCTATAAATCTAGACACAGATATGTGCAAAAGATATGAATGGATGATTTGGCATGCCTGCTTCATATAGATGGTGATTGCTGATGCTCTTATGAAAATAGTATAGTGATGAAGATTTCTTTGTGCATACTTACAAGGAAGGATTGAAATCATGGACCTGATTCAAGATTCTCTCTAGGTGTTTTAGTATCAAAGAATGTGAAGGATTGGAATGGATGACCAGATCATGTGTAGCCTTCCTAGGCTACTTTCTCCACTGGAATTCCCTCTATTTTCTACTTATCTATTTCACAACTTTATCGTAGTGCTTGGATGTCTTCTAGATGTTTCAGTTTTAGAGAATGGGAAGGCTTTTCATGGTCGACCAACTCTTGTTCAGACTTCCTGGATTGCATTCTATAATTACCTCCTATTTCAGTTTCACTTATTCCTTGTGGTAGTGCATGATTATCGTTGATGAGTCTTGTTTCCAGAATTCTTCCTATGCTTTTCTATTTCCTATGAGGATAGAGCTACATGATTTTGAGGAATTTTTGTAGTCATGGAGGAGCACTCCTTGCTGATTTGGGGTCATCTATGTAGATGTTTTTTTCTATTCATTTTCCCAGCAACCAGCTGGTTCTTCTGCCATTCATAGGCTGGAGTCTCCTTCAGTTCGGCCTCATTGGGTGTCTCCCCTCATGGAATATGTTGGATGCTCTAACAACAGTCCAGGAAGAATCTGAAGATACCTGATGGATTCTTGGACAACGCCGTCCATACATGTTCTTATGTTGTTCATGGATTGGATGAGTACAGGTCAAATCGATCAATCTTGCAACTTGAGCTTCTTGGTTTTCTCAGCTTGTCTTCCCATCAATCCTATTGGTGTAAGCTCTTTAAACCTCGTGTTTGTACTTATACCTGTATTTTTAATATATTTCGTTGTCGCATGAATTGGGCTACTAATTCATGTCACCACCTTTAAAAAAAGGTTATATGTTCTAATGAAATCGTAGTAAAAATTTTGACCCATAATAGAAACTAGTAGTAAAAAAATCATAGAAAATAATACATATATTTAAAAATCATAACTTATATAGAAACAATAAATCCACATATAATTTATAAAATGGTAATTGAAAAATAGTGTATGGAGTGTTATATGACAATATAGATACCCTTTAAATATTATTAAAAAAAATCCATTCAAGGGAATTATTTATTTTAATTTAAATTGGTATATTGATAGATAAATCAGATCTAGGGTATCCATATTCCAAACACTAAAATATCATCATTATACCCCCAATAATATGATATAATCCTGAACCATGACTTTTACAATAATAAGTTAGTAGTGAAAGGTTATATCCCTAAGAACCTCGCTAATCGTAATAATAAGAAGTACGTCCAAGAACTATGGATTTCATCTAAAAACCATTGGGAAATATAAAACTTTGAGAACTAGAGTCTCATCGATATCAATAATCAAAAGCAATAGTTTCCTCATTTAAATCTACTTAATCATGAAGATATAAAAAAACAATTAAAAAGAAAAATTGAGAGATTTATAATGAAACCTCACCCAACAATTTCTCTTAGTTAATCACACTAAAATAAAAATACAATCAAATGTTATATATAGATTATATAATACTCAACATGATTGAAAGTATTCTAGTTATCTATTAGTTCCTTAAATCTTTTTTCGGATTTATAGATGACAGTGTAAAAAACATCAACAGTCATATTCAGAGTTCCTTGGGCCCAGTTTCAATGGAACCCGATGTTGTACCCAATATTCCAATGATTATATCTCTATATTTTGATGATGTAATTCAGTGTTCAATCACAATTCTTCCACATGTTATAGTGTTCAAATGTTTTAACTTAGTTCACCATAAGATAAAAATGGAAATTAATTTTTCAAAAAAAAAAACAAATCCTCCTAATTTTATTCCAATAATAAAGTGAAGTGTATTATGATTTAAAAAATAAGGATATGAGGAGTCATTTTACTCAACACAAACATTACTCCCCAAACAACCAAACAAATTATTCCATAAAATATCACCTCCCAAATAATATAACCATTATAATATATAATACATTCTCAAGCTAAAAAAAACATGATTTAGAAATATAAAACATTGAGAAAAATCATGAAGATCTAGAAAAAAATACAAACATTTTAAATATGAAATAATCCTAATAATATGTATAGTAGAAATAGATTCCAACTAAATGAGTAATAAATTATAATAAATAGACCCCCAAAATCAGATATTCCACACTCCTTGATAAGTAAAAGTGTGCATGAAGAATAATATAACAATCAATGCACCCCCACTTGTTAGATCTGATTAATAATAAGACAATATAACTATAAATATCCACAAAATAATGTTAATATATTCAAATAATTATAAAAATATATGAAAATATTTTAAAATAAAAACTGTACCAACATATTTCTATAAAATTGGCTTATATTATTATCAAATTCTAAAATAAAAATATAAATTATCACCCATACCACTATACTATATAATATTAATTAAAACATTTTCATGTTGACTGATAAAAATAAATTTACTTGGGAAATTAGATCCTCTTTAGTCAAATCAAATTAATGAATGATCCCTTATGATCCTAAAATATATAATGGAAGTATGTTTTAACTCTGCAAGAATATTTAAATGTAAATAATTTTCTATGAAGAGAATATTTAACATACTATAAAGAGTAATCAATTGTATAATTACCGAATAAACCACACCTAAAACAAGAAAAATAAAAAATACCTCAATTTTACCTATGAAAAATAATATCCCACAAAATTTGGTATTCTCTCATTGCAACCAATAGAGTTTTTATTTTTATTTATTGTAGGAATTTGTTTTCAATCTCATAAAATAATTTAGATTTTAACATAAAATAGTAAACATAGAAAACTCTTATATTAAGCTCTCTACCTCAGAATTAATATACACATTTTTCTTTTATATTTCATCCAAATCACCAATGATTTTATATTTAATACATAAATTTTAATATTTCAAACATTAATTCTCTCTTTTTAGTTTTGAAATATTATCTTTCATAACATCTAGTTTTTATTTTTCATCATCATACCTAAAAATAGTACCCTTTAAATTTAATTTTTCCAAATGAGGTTATTTTTTTATTTTGTATACTTCTTATAAACCTTACCTAATTTTTTTGTATCTTTGAAATATTTTCAATTTTATTATGATACTTATCAGAAATCCCATATAAACTCTCCAATAGTAGGTTTTTAATAACTAGAATCCTAAAAGGAATAGAAATAAAAATTATAAAACTTATCATTAATCTTACTCAAATATACTTACATGAGATAAAGATTAGGAGTATCCTTCTCACTTATTAACCATCACTTGAATTAGAGTATTCTATTAAAGTCCAAAAATTATGCAATGATTTCTTATTTTGATTAAACTTCATAATCTCTTCTATATCTATTTCCATCATTAGACATTAATATTTTTTATAACCCATATTCTTTCAATCAAAAGATATAATATGACAATTTGGATAACCATTCCTACCTTAAAATTGAAATATTTCTTGTTCATATTATTGAATTTATTATAGAATTTTTTTTCTTAAAGTTATAATATATATTTTTCAACTTGACTTAAATCATCACAATAACCACGACTAGAAGAACATGAACTATCATATAAATAATAAAAAAACATATTCTTAGTTGTTTTAAAAGAAACTATTTCTTTTTTAATTGACTTTATTTTCAGTATTCTTTAACTCAAGATCATATTGTAGTAATGATTCAATAATCTCATCTATGTTATATTTAGAATAGAACTTCTTTTCTTAAATTACATGGTTCTTGGAATAACTATTATGAGGTAGTGTTTGATGTATTATTTATATTTTAACTTTATTCTTCAGGGTCTCACCATGAGTAATCATATTTTTCACAATCCTTGTAATATTTTTATCGATTTCAATAACACTTTCATACTGAAACATTATAAACTATTGGAATACAACCCTTTGAAACCTAGTCTTAGTTCTCTGTAATTTTTTAGTGCATTGATGAATATATTTTAAACTCATATAAATATCATATTTAGTTTAATATAATAAATATGACTATATATATTTATAAAAAATTAAAATTAAATATAATTAATAACTTTTTAATCGAAAACATGTATAGTAAGAACATTACCTAAAGGAACATGGTTTGAAATATAAGCATAAAAATGGCTTAATTTTCTATTTTTTACATTGTATATATATTTATATACTTAATTTGGTATGATTAAACCCAATTTATTCCAAGGATCTCATGTAATTGAAGTTAATTATGAATGGGAATTCAAAATAGTGCCTTGCTGGAGTAGTGCAATATTGGTGATATTTTATCATCTCTAAATCATCGTATCTTGAAGAAAAAACAATTGATACAATATATATCTTCTAAAAAAGCACTGAAACATTATGAATGTCCTGATTTTATTCCATGGTGTTATAAAAAAATATTTAAGACCTTATGATGATCATATGATCACTAGATGACCACACGATCAATCCCCAAACATGAATTGATATGCACATGACCTTTTATTTGGTTTATCAATATAGAAACTTGAGGTGATGATTAAAGGGAATGAAATTAGTTAAAATTTATTCACTTGATATTTATAGATCAAAAATGATATTAAATAGTACAGTGTAACTTCAAAATATCCCCCCAAAGCCTTGGATAAGATTAACCTCTTAAACCAGCCCAAAAAATTTAAATCACAAAAAAATGTGTTGTACGTGTTATGAAAATTTCAACACCCACAGGTGAAATTATAAAATTATATGTGATAAAAAAATATATATTAAATTTAATTATCCCACTTATAATTATTTGATAGACCTTGAATGTGTAATGTTTGTTTTAAAATTAATACATCCTCATATTAAATTTTATAATTATATAAAATTTTAATACCTGAATAAATAAATTCAATTACATTTATTCTTAACTACAAAAACATTATTTAATTAATTTATCGGTGATTTTTTATTTGGGTTTCAACTAATCCCCAAATGTGGGCCGTACCTTATCCTGAACTCAAAGTCATTTACATTTTTGTAACTTAATGATACACTTTGTGTGTGTTCCTATGGTACTAAATCCCAAACAAAGATTAATATTTATAAACACATCATATACCCTAAAGAGATATAGATAAGTCATAGCTATGACTTACACCAATAAATTCACACTATGTAATATAATAAATTTTTCTTGATATATCATCAAGAAGATTGATTCACTTGTATCATCAACCCATATGTTTGCAATATATTTCTTTGTCTTTCCATAAATGAAAACATTGATAAAACAAATGGCTATTAAATTAATCATAATGTTCCATTTTAATCAAGGATCTATAGAAATTTACTCTAATTAACCCAGATGAGAAAAATCTTTTTTTTGACTTATTCATTCATTATATATATCATTTTTGACACACATAATATTTCATAACACATTGTGAGAATATGTCATCACGAGTTTTTTCTAAAAGTAAAATATTTGACTCATGATATGTAATAATAATAATATAAATCTCAAGGGATAATACACACATTCACAGATAGGAATATCCAATGACACATATGTGGAATTCTAATATGTATGTTAGTTCTCATGTCCTCATCACTTGAAAAATACCAAGGGTGAACTTTATGAAAACGATGTAATGTCTTATAAGATCCCTACACATGATAGATTATATCATTTGTGTCCAGTCAGATGATATGATCTCACCATAGAACTTTTATTTAATAATATCATCCAGGAACTTCAAGGTTATCTTCATTGTGGGGAAGTGATATAACCTTTTAATATGATAGATACTATAAATAAATTATCATAATAAATATCACCTAGATGAAAAAGGATAACGTGATTATAAATTAATTTATATTAAACTCTCTAAATATGTAAGTAATCGAAAGCTTAAATTTATTCTGTTCTAGTGAACTGACTCCCATATACTCCTACTTGCACTAAATACAACTTCTGGATATCTCACAAGTTATCTTCACATGGTAAAAATTATTATTCTATGTATGGTTATACATTATGGTCTTATAAAAATTTTAATTTTATTCTATATACCATGGACTCATCTCTCTATGAAAATATCTGAATAGATGATATCTCTATGTGTATGGTTTTTTTTCATTTTTTTATCCCTAACATGATGGATAATCCCATAGTCAAAATTTCACCATAATATGATTTCACTTTATTATCTTGAAAAAATCCCAAAATCCAAAACTATCAATTTATAAATTAATTTTTAAGATACATCGAAAGTCACAACATACTTAGTTTATATAGATATAGAAACCATTGGTTATAATAACTTTTCTCTTAAATATTTCCTTATCATAACATATATCGTAGATGAAATTAATCAAAAATAAGAATAATTTTATATCCAATTTATAAATTTAATTCACATTCTCAAATTTATAAGAACACATCCAAATTTACTTTTTCATGTACTGATGGATGGTTATGACTACCTTCCTGACAGTTCGCCTAGATCATCTTAATATATACCTACTATGTTCATGGAATTGGCAACATCAATCCTTATACATATAATAGAATACATGGTGGAACCTAATTTTTTTTAAGATATTATACTCATCCTCTCTCTCTATATATCTCATATTATGTTTGAGGATAAATTTTATTGAAGATATGCATAAAACGTGACAGTAGAACCAACCCACTCTGAGATTTCGTATTATTGTCTAGAAATATTTTTTTAACATTAATGAAGAAAACATTGATCAGGAATATGAAATCATAAAATAGTGGAGAACAAGGAAATCCACACAAATGATATAATTATACATTGAGGTTAATAATCCTAAAGGAAAAATCAAGATAGGGGAAAACACATATCCTTTAGAATCCAAAATATTTTTAAAATTTTTAAAATCATGCTAGGTGTGTTGGAGAAATGAATTTGACGAAACCATCCTCCAGAAGTCTCTGATGAGATAATATATAGAAAAGGGATGGAAATAATATCTTATTATGTAGTTGATAAGCATTTTTGAGTCATCATTGACGATGGAAAGTGAGATCTAATTAGCCATTATAAGGGAATGAATGCTATGAAGAACTTGATTTTTCACATCCAAAGGAAACACACTACATTAGTATGAAATACATTACCATATCATTGAGCCACTCCCATCCCTAATAAATTCCCCAACCATACAAATTTAATTTTAGTATGACCCATTAGTATTTAATTTCATTCCAAAAGGGTGGGTAGAAGAGGGTCCCAACAATCTGTGATGTTTTTACTATCCTAAGCCCATGGAATAAATACACCAAGATGTGGTTCCCAAATATTTGGAATACCTTGAAGAAAATCCATGTCATGAATGGGATAAAATTTTCAAATATTTTGAAACTAAAAATCGGCCTGATATTCATCATTTTGAAGGTTATTTTGAAGATCCTAAATAGACTAATAACTAGTAATAAAATCTGAATTAAAAAGAATCCCAATCATATAGGTAGTATCCATTCTATGAAACCGAATATCCAATATCTTATCAAATAAACCTCAGATAGGTAAAACACCCAAATACTTCACTAAAGAAAGATGTTGTTATAGCTCATTATTTTTACGTATAGAGTATTTATGGTTTCTTATTTACTATTTTTCATGGTTTTGTTTATATAAGAATGATGATCTCGGTATGTTGTTTTTAATAACTTTTATTTTATTCATTAATTTTTAATCATCCCTAATAATAACCAAAATTTCAATAAACTAATTCCACGTTATTAGATACATTAAACCATGTTTTTGAAATAAATAAATTGATATCTGAAATTACGTTAAGAGTTAATGTAATCATGAGTAAGATACTGAATATATGATTATGTGATAGTGTATCTTATGTTTGTAACTCTAAAATTTGTTAAATAGTTCAAATAATATGCAATATAATATAGTATTTCATTATATATATATTGTAAGATATAGCTCAAGTGGTGGACTATGTTATGGGGTCACATGGATTACATTGTAGGCCTTAGAAAAAACAGAGTACCATTTTTCCATTATTATACATTACATTGAGTGTTAAATTAATATGGGGAGTGGGATCAACATTTCATTGTGATAAAACAAAATATCAAGCACAACATGCAACACATGGATTAATTTATGAAAAAATATCCCTTCAAGTGAGTCGTACAATGAAATTTCACTTGGATATGTGCTTTTGGTTGACCTCAGTCACCCCATTAGTATCTCGATAAAATCCTCTGAAACTTCATCACGACATGGCCATAACCATTGTGTCTCCCCAAATAGTGGTTCTCCCTCTTTCACAAAACTGTGTTCATCCTTCTAGTGTTGACCTACGCTTTCCCTCGGTACTGTGAAATTATGTTGAGTTTCAATGTAATGTCAAGTTAATGTTTAAGAAAACGAATTTCTATATTTAGTTTGTTTTTATTATAATTTTTAAATGACTTATATACTATAAGTTATTATTTTAAAATTATAATTAAATGTTATTTGAGATTTTTTTAATTATAATTTTTTTGAATTAATTAACTACAAAATGTCTATAATTAATTAATTGAATGATTTTGAAAAATTTATCAATAAATATTCCCTAATATTAAGAGTTAATTTTTCATTCCATTTAGATATTATGTGGAAAACATATAACTTGTATATAAATTTATTATATAGAAATTATAAGTGTAATTAATAAATGATTTATAAATTAAAAAAAAATATATAAATATAAATTATTTATATTTTAAGGTTATGAATTTTTCATAATACTTAATTCAAAGGGTTTAAATTAATGCACCTTATTTTGATATAATTTTAACCACATAAAAAGATTTTAATGATTGATTTCATTAGGGGATTACATAATATTATGTATTTTATATTTATATTATGTAAACTATGTATACGATATAAATTTAATTATATAATTTTTATAATTCATTAAATATAATAGATTTAATATAAATTTCATATAATGAGTAATATGAAGAGTTAATATTATGGAATTAATATATAGTGTTTATATTCATAATTATGGAATATCTACCAGATAAGATAAAATTATAATGTGTTTGTAATCAGATTTTATTTATGAATTGTTTATAAATGATTATATAATGTTTAAATATTTGAAAAACTTATTTATTTAAATTATTTTTCATGATTTATTAATTGTTATAAATTTTTTATATTATAAATATATGTATACTTTATTTTTTTCTGATAAAGTACTTATTTTAAAATTCTTAAGCCCTGCATTACATTCTATGAATGACAACGTAAGATTTAGTTTTTAATCAACCTTGAACTCATTTTGTAATTAAAGTTATTAGTGTTAATATAGTTATTAAATATTGTTTTTTTCATATTATGTGTTAGTTATATCATGAATTGTATTATCTTTTGAGTAAAGTCTCTTTATAGAGTGCGACTTGGGGTTAGATTTCTCAGTGGCATAAAGGCTTGTGCCTTATTATAGGAAGGCAAGGGTGGGATACCTATAACTCTAGGATTAATCTTGAGGATATTGTCAACATCATATAAATCTATTCCTTTTTATATAAATTTAATGTATCTTATTCATGGGATGAATTTACATATGTATATATGTACTTTGATTTTGTTTTGGGTAATTAACCACAATATGTTGGTTATGTAAAGAGTTAAACAACAATATGGTTTTAACATATTGATTAAGTGGATTTCATGGGATTCCAAAACAAAATTTTTAGAATCATACCTACTCAAATGGAATAATATTAGAAAATATGGTTAGATTAAATAACCTTCAAAATACTAAGTGTTTTATTCATTCTAAATCCTCACTTGTCAATACCTATATTATTTAGTATGGGTGACAATAATAGTTAGGTTCCCATGAATTACCTTGTGTAAGTAAAGAAATTAATAAGGTGTCCCTAATGGTTTGGTGACATGTTTGGTCCTTTTATTTTTGTTATATTATCTAGGAAAAACTATTGTTTAAAATACCATAGGAATAGAGTTGGTTCTATCCACTAGATGGAATGGAAAAAGAGCTTTCTTCTTGACTATCAAAGAGTCATATATGATATGATTGATAAATATTTTCTATATAATATATCCATTAATTATTCACATGAGAAACCACTATAATTAATGAGGGATTTGAAGGTAAAATAATTTATCATGCTATGATAAATCTATTAAAATTATGTGTTACTTCATCTCAATTCACTTATATGATAATAGAAGTTATTCATTAACAAAGTTTTGATATAAAAAAAATGAGATTATTAATTGTATAAATTTGGTTTATGATTTATTTAATTGTATATTGTATTTTGAAAATTATATATGGATAAAAAAATTATTTAGTAAATGCTTTTATCAAGATATTTGTTAAAATATGATGGAAGATGTTCATATCAACCATCGGTGACATAGTTTTATGAATAATCATTTTTTCAGAGGACAATTTTCCAAACACATAGAATTTTTTTTCTTGTATGGTAATATAATTTTTTAATACACTTAATAATTTTAAATAAGATATATTACATACAAAAATGAGTTTTTTATACTATCATAATGATCTAATTAGAATATACGGTCTAAGAGGATATTACTTGTATGTTTTAGAATATAAAAATTAATTTTTTTACAAATAATATAAGTCTAATGTTGATGTGATTTCACTAAATATTCTAAATAGTTTAGGATATTAATTACATGGGATGATTTTAGGATTATATTTAGTTACCATTGAAATTAAATATCACTATATTATAATGTATTATGAAAGTTAATTTACTAATTTATTTTTACTTAATATCCTAAAATATTTTAGGGTTTGAGAATAATGAAAAATTTAAAGGGTTACATTTGGTTTTTATCAATGTAAATGTCAATTGATCCTAAAAAAGTTTAGGATGTGCTGGTGTATAGTATTTTAAATAGTTACCATAGTATTTATGGAAAATGTTTTATGGAATAAGTTCCAAGGATAATGATGATGAACTCTAGTAGAGTTTTAAGTTGATAATTGTATTTTACATAAAAAAATGATGTTTTAGAAATAATGGGTTCATATATTTTCAAAGAATCAAGCATTTTAAATATAGTTCTTAAATCTCACCATTATTCAAAAATTATTACCTCATATATGTTCCCCACTAAATAGTTTAGTTTTTGGATTTTATAAAGTTGTCACACTAAAATGTGTTGTGTATTACATATATATGTAAAAAATTTAACTTTACACCAAAAAATGTATCCAATAAAAATCCGATCTAGAAGTTTATCTTACATGATGTGACAGAATAATATTTATGTTAGGTTATTTTAAGTACTCCTAAAATATTTTCAACAATAACAAATTTATCATATGGAATACAATATATATTTTATCATACTTTCACATTGGTTGTATATATTTATATACATATATACATTTGATGAAATGTAATGATATTTTACCTCTAAAGTTCAACATAATTACCTCATACAAATTTTCATAATAGAGTATTCTTGGTTATGATTAAATATAAAGGTTAGTGTGAGTAGGAATATTATATTGATATACAGAATATTATCGTGAGGTATAAAATGAGGTAAAAAAATTTCTTGTACGTTCAGGATGACCAACGAAGTATACCATAAGGAGTTTCATACAATATGCCTCTGGTATACTAGGGGTGCATTGATCATATCTGGTCCCTCTAACCTGAATTCTGTGAGATAAACTTTATGATAACATGTATACTTTAACTCATTCCTTAAATATAACATTACTTCTTAGCTAATTGGGGGTGTTTTTTTATGTTTTTGATTATGTCATTGGTTGGTACACAACCAAGATGATATTTTTCCTCTCATACGATGAGTATGACATCAGGTCCCTTGATTGAGATAGACTGGGGAGTGTGTAGAGGCTCCTATATAGTACATGGGATGTTTATATCTATTTTTATGGTTTAATGTGATGTTATAATCAATAAAGATGAGTGAAATGTGATGTATTTGTTGATTAGGATAGTCCATACTCGAAGACTCGAGATCATATGAGTTATTTATGTGGGATTTCCATACATTGTTCCCATTGATCACATGATGTGTTGGATTAAGGGAACATATAAGAAATAATTCAATCATGATATAAAATTTGAGGAAATTTCTATTGATCTACATGTTTTTGATGGGGATGATGCTAGATCCCTTCATAGCTTCAGAAGAATTGATTCTTTTCTAAAGTCATAAATTAAATACATTTGTGAATCAAGTTATTCATATTTAGGATCAATTCTATAAATGAAAATGGGTTCACACATTTTATTTGAATTAATTTGGATTTAGTATTACTTAGAAATATTCTATAGAAGTTTTCTTAGAGTTAATCCAAAAGAGTTTTGGATGATTATTCACATGTTATTACATATGATGTTATATAAAGTGATGTTTATGATATATTTTTGGATGTGTTTCGAAATATATCCTAAAGGTAGTTTTGGATACATTGTCACAAGTTATTGTATATGATACAATATAGGGTGAAATGAAACAATTTCTATTCCTCTTTAGTACAAGTGATGGACTAAAAGGTATATTCCATAAATCCAAGTCTTATTAATAGATTATATAAGAGGAAATTTGGTGTTAACAAAATCTAATGTAATGACTTGACCATATGTTAGATAAAGAATAATCTAATGTATTTACTTGAGAATACATTGGTGAAAACCTAGTCTCATATGAAAATAATTTATATATTAAGGATATTTTTCCCCCAACGTACCATGGGCATGTATATGTTTATCACCATATACCATCTGTAATTGCCTAAGTTCTAATGTGTATGGATTTAAACACATTCATGTATGTGAGGAATGAATCATATGAGGTATTAACTCATGTGTTAGAACACAAGAGTTAATTCACACATCATCAAGGAGCATCCTCAAAGATATATAAATACCACCATAATGTGATTGTAGTAGTGTGGATGTTTGGCTGAAGCTCCCAAACTCTATTCTCAAATCATGTTATTCTTTAATGAATTTTTGTTCTAGAACACTATGTAATCATGAATAATCAATCTTATACAACATTTAATTCTTATGCTACCAATGGATACCTTCGATGATGGGGTGCCTTTTGGATGCAACTTTCAGATCTTCATCAAACTATTCAATGGTATGAAGATGTTATAGAATCTCATCAATGTGAGAAACACACAGTTTATGGTTTCTTCTTTTTATAGTTTATATGTTTTCATTTATCTAATCATAGTGATATCGGTTTGTGGTTTCTAATCATTTTTATTCCCTTGATTATGTTTTAATCAAACCCTATGAAACCTTACCTAGGTATAGTACATTGCTCCATCAGATGATGTGAAAGATGTTATTTGGATCTAGAAGTTCATCTATAATCCTGGGATTGTTTCTATTGATCAATATTTATTGAGACAAAAATGTCCGCTTCACCTAGAAAAATGAATCCCAATCTCACCCATGTCCCAAAAAGATGCCTTATAATTATCATTTCATATTCATCCATTCATGTAAATGTATCATGATTTTATAATAAAATCCAACCTATATTTTTAATTAATTCACATGTGTTATATTTTTTACGTGAAAAATTTTATGATGATATCTCTTCAATGTATGGATTTTATTTTTCTCTAATATATTATCATCAGAAATTAAAATGGGTAGTGATGGTATATTAAGGTTAACATGAATAGATTCATGTACTCTTTACAAAGGACTATATATGATAAACAAAAAGTATATTCAGGTGTTAATAAGTGGAGACCTATTACTTCTATTGAACTTACAAATTATATTTCATGGAATTTAATAAAGTAATTTATATACTAAGTTATATATTCTTATCATCAATCCCCATTTGTAGGACATTTGGATTCTGATACAATTGAATCCAAATATGATGAGAGATTATTTGTGGGTGATCCCAAGGATACTATGGGATTATATTTCTAAAATATTACTGAAAAAATGTGTTTGTGGATGGATGTGGATTCTTTACTAAGAAAAAACAAATAAGTTAATCGTGATCCTGATCATATATTGTATCCAATGTAGTCTATTTTTTCAGGGGATGTAACTTGAGACTACTTTATGCACCACATAATGCAGGATGAGTGTATGAAAATAACACTATAATACTATGTGGTTTAATTTATTTACAATTATAATATGACTGTATTAGAGTTTATTTATATATTTATTGAATGAGTTCAATGGTTACCAAAAGGATAAGTAATGTATGTGATATTTTTTAGTTGACTGATGTGTTCTCTAAATTATAGAGCATCTTGGATAACCAATATAATGGAAGTAGTTCTCTCTATTTGGTATGATTGGTTGCACGAAAAATATAAATCACATATTCCTCCCATTTATGATATTAATATCCATAGATAATTCACTATAACCCCTTGAAAATATTAGGATCATTTTATATAATCAAGGATCCATTGGCCGATGTAATATCTCAGGGGGGAGAGATTTTAGTTCTGCTACTTTGGTAATCTATATCAATCATTATCCTTGGAAAATAAAAGTATGACGGCTAATAATTAATATATATAGGTTTGCACATTTTTATATTCATCATATATATATATATATCATTTTTATTCTATCAAGGATAGATCATACACAAAATGGGGTTTCATCCGCTATAATTTTTATTTGATGAACAATGAAAACCCATTTATGGTATAAGATCTTATCATAATCAAAACATTGTATGAATGTTACACACCACCTGTTAATTATAAAATATATAATGGTATCTTTCACATTCCATATATATCATATGTATTATTAAGGTCACATTGAATCATTATCAATTGAACCATTTCTAACAACGTACAATTTTTCATCTCTAACACACCATTATATTGAGGTGTTCTCATAGGAGTGAGTTTCAAAATCATTCCACAATTACTTATAAGTTAAATAAACTATTGGATAAATTATTCATCACCTCATTCTAATTGGTGAATTTAAATACTTTTCCCAATTGATTGATTACTTCATTTTTAAACTCTTCAAACATTTCAAAACAATTCCTATTTTTTATCATGAGATACATATATCTATTCAATTTAAAGTCATCGATAAATTTACCAGAGCACCTAAAACTAAAAATTTATTGAGTAATCAATAGTCCACAAACATCACTATGTATGAGATCAAAAATTCCACAATCCATTTCAACTTATCTACCAAGGAGTTCCTTGGTCAACCTATCTAATAATTTAGATTCAAAATTCTCAAATGATTCACTAGTGAATGATTATAATAATCCATCATTATGGTTTTTTTGGATGTTTTTCTCATTTTCATGTCCATGGACATAATGTTAAAGGTAAGTATGATTATAATCAACCCTAACTATAAAATTATAAGTGTTATAAATATGATTATTTATATCTCGAACCCATAAATTATTTATTAAATTCCTAATTTCATAAAACATTTCATTACTATATATAGAATAAATTTTCTCTTAAAAGGTAATGATAATACCTTCTTTTCAAAAAAAGATACATAAATCAAATTTCAATTTATAGTTGGAACATAATAACAGTTCTAAAATTATATGGATAACCCACTTGGTAGAATCATATCATAAGTGTTGAGTTATAATGTAAAAACTCAACCACCATTACCGACCTAAAGATTTACATCACCATTCTGTAATTATTTCATACATATGAATCTGTGGTTATCAGCACATGAGTGTGATGAACATCAGGTATCTAATTCACATGATTCATATGTGGTTGAATTAATCAATACAAAAACAACATAATTTAGTGAAATTTTAATTTACATCATTGATGTTTATAAACATCGCTAATTAATTTATATTCACTTCTAAAAAATGTCAATAAATGTTGTGTTTATAATTAGTGATGTTTAAAAATGTCTCTAACTATTCATTTACCAATATTTTTCAAAATTTCAGTATTTACATATTACTCACTGATGTTTCTAAAAAATGTAGAAAAATGTGGTGTCACTAATTAGGGACAATTATAAACATATCTAATTAATGATTTATATAGGTTTCTAGAAACGTAGATAATTATTTATTATTTCACATCATTTCCATAAATTTTGGAAAAATCAGGCATTTTAACTACCCATGTGTGCCCCCTCCTCCTGGTTTTCCCAACTCATTTCAACATGCCCCTGGCCAACAACCCCACGATACCCCTCATTTCTTATACTCACACCTAGAAAGTGACCCTGCATGTGCCCCCTTTTATACTCACCCCCGATAGTCAACCCTGTGCGCCCCCTCCACCATGATCACCCATCGCCTCCTCCCTATGGTGACCATGTGCAAACCCACAGCTCCACACCACCTCTCCTTGCACACCACTTGTCAACATCACCCTCACTACACACACACTGGTGGACTCATTTCTATTTTACTTGCCTCCCTTCCCCCACAAACCCTATAAAAATCTTTATCCTTTTTAGTTATTAAGAGAGAATATCCTATATCAAATTTGGATGTGGGACTTCTTCCCATCACATATATATATTTAATTTATATTATTCATATATTAATATTATTTATAATAATTACTGACACACACACACACACATATATATAAGGTATGGTTTAAAAAAATAAAATATATTATTAATAAAATATATATTAATATAATAAAAACATTTTTTTAATATATTTTATAACAATATATATATATATATATATATTGTTAATACAAATAAATAACAATATATTATAAAATTATTTTAAACATAAATGTACACATATTATTAATATATATTGTAATTATATATATATATATATATTCAATAAAAATATATTATTAATATATTATAAACACACACACACACACATATATATATTGTAAATTTTCTATAAACACATATATTTTTTATTGTTAAAAAATATATTATTTATAAGATATTATATAACAAAATATATTTTTTTGTAATGTTTTATATACAATTAAAAATGTATAAAAATATATATGTATATATATATATATATATTAAATAATAATAAATAAATAGATAATACTAATATAATATAAACATATATACAATATCAATATATACAATATTTAGTATACAATATATACAATATAGATACATGATATGCATAAAATATATATTAAATAAAATATATACATACAATATATATTGTACATGACATATATTATATAAAATATAAAACATAAAATATACAATATATATAGTATTATTTTAACATATACAATAACAAATATATATAAATATATAAATATATACAAAAAATATACAATATATATAGTATGAAATATACAATATATAAAATATAAATTATCTTTAATATATACAATATATAGTATATAAACTCTATATTATTGTGTATATATTATTGTTATATTTATTACTCTATACAATATATATATTTATAATAATAATAAATAAAAATATATTATTAATATATTATAAACATATATATATATATAGTAAATGTACATAGTCCAACACCAATTTCTATATAGATATGCCCAACATAATATTTAATATATTTGTTGTCATGACCCGTCCCATGGGGCCCATGTCGTGACTTCCCCAAGCCCACCTCCAAAAGGCAAGGGGCTGGCGACTAGCGCCGAAGGCGTCAACCTGCAAGTGGGAGGTATTAGCCTGGATATCTGTATGCACAAACACGCCCAACCAAGTCCCAACTCACAAAAGGGAAACATCATACCACAGAATAAACTGCGTGTAAGTACGTCTGAATAAAACTGGGCCAAAATACCAAACCAATAAAAGTACTAAAAACTGTAATGTACAAAAAGTGCTCTGATGGCCATCTGCAGTAAACTACACCTAATCATGAGAGTAGTGAAGCTACTGGAAGCCGAAGTAGTGTGTCATTTCCGCTCGGTCCTACTGGGGTTGGCCTGGTCCTATTCCACCATGTCCACCGTCATAGCATCCGTCCCATATCCCTGGTCACCCCTGTCGAAACATCAGTCATATGCACCAAACACAACACGTGCGGGTGAATCCCCTGCTAGGGTGAGTGACACAATTCTCAGTAGGGACCCCCCCCCCAAATAAATAACACACAAAAATTCCTCAATGTAAAGAACGAAATACAAGACAGCTCACACCAGGTATTTTTGAGGGTAATAACAGTAGCATCGTCAGTCATAAATGTTGAACTTCTCATCCACTGGATAATTCCTCCTCTATCGAGTATAGTGGGCCTGCCGTGTCACACAGAGCTGCATACCACTAAATTTGAATAGTTTTGGTACTCATCCTTGATGAGTACCATGGGTATGCTGGGTCACACAAAGCTGCTTCACACCATGGGTCTGCCGGGTCACATAGAGCAGCTTTTCACCTTGGCTGAACTGAGGTACTCATCCTGTCAAGTATCATGGGTCTGACGGGTCACACAGAGTCTCTCTCCACTATGGGTTTGCTGGGCCATGCAGAGCCGCTTCACACTGGGCCATCGTCGAGCAGTCTTCAGGTCTTAGCCAACCATATGGTTCTGTACATACCATGCTTGGGAGAACCACTCATCAATCCATTCATTAATTCTCGATTCCCATAAAAGTAACCACAAAGCATGCCGAAAGATCTACCTCCCCAATAGGGTTCCAATGCCTCAAATGGTCTGTCAATAAGATGTGCAGTTTGCAAGATATAGACATTTTAGTAACTAGGGGACAGTTGCGATGGGGCCTAGTCCGACCCTGTTGGACCGACCCAACCAACCCGGCTCGAGATTTCCACATACCCTAGTTCATTATGATGGACTCGACATGAACTGGTGTGGGTCGGGGTCAGTTTGGTCTGCCCTGGATAGTGGGCCAGGCCTAATAGGCCTTTCTGGACCCATCCCAGTTGGTAGAGGGTCCAACCCGCCGGGTGGCTCGATGACCCTATCTAGTCCGACCCTGCCCGAAGGGGCATGGGTCCGGCCCGCTGGTGCGGGTCCAGCCCGCAAGTGCAGGTCTGGCTCGCTAGGCTCGGGTCCGTCCTAATTGGGGCATGATCCACTGGGGGGCGCAACCCACTGGTCTGAGGACCCACCACGTTAGTGACCAGTGGGGTGCGCCTGGGATGCAACAGACCGTCACGTCCTTCCCTATCCGAGCGTAGCCCGTAAGCAATAGGTCGCTCCTCCATGTGCCCAAGGCCGGTGATGACTAGATTCCCTCAACATCGCCCACAAAATCAGTCCGCGGGTTTTCCCCGGTCTACGTGGCGTAATGCTGGCGTCGCGGGTCTCCAGCATCACGACCCAACCATCCATGTCTTCCGCCACACCGGCGCGCCGTCGGGGCACACCTCTCCACCTATCCACCATCACGGTTGGTACCCTGCTCCTTCCGTCTAGCACGTGGTTGGCGCGTGCCACCGCCACCACTGCGGGTTTCCACTGCTAGCACTGGTGCGCCGATAGATTCTTCGGCGGACCACCGGATGCACCCCGATGATTGGTTCTTCGCACCGGCTTCACTTACAGCTTCCGAGGAGAATCCTCTTTATCGCAAAGCCTTCATATCCACCTTTCCATCATTCCAGACAAAATTTTCACCATGAGTGCAAAAACGTAGAGGTCCGAGCCTTTGTTCGTGTCATCCCGCACCCTCCACGTTAGAAGGATTAAAGATGGGGTAGGTTTGTGGAGTCTCCATTCAATTGTTACATGCCATGATTTGAACCCTGAATATAATACCCCAGGAATGAAACACCCTCTCATATAAACACACAAATCATAGGTCAACCATTTCTTGGGTTGACCCGTGTTCATTGTGTCTAGAAATGGACGGGGAAGAACAATGAATCAAAAACTCTTACTTCATTGAAGTTTGTTGCCGCACGTTCGTCCTTGGGGGATTAAGACATTGATGTCGCTTCTCAACTCTGATATTTGAAAGGCATGACAAATAATATGATGTTCTGCCAACATTATTTTTTCTTTTCTGAGGTGGAATTCCTCTAGAGGTTTGTTAGAGAATCCACCAAATTGTTAATCCATATATCCCAAACGTGTCGAACTATAATTTGGAGCACGTCACATTGTTCCCATTATGATGTTACATCACATCATTACACTGTTTTATTTAAGAAACAACATCACTATTAAATGTCATTAAAGTGTCGTTATATTTCGAGTTTAAGAATCCATTAATGAGACTCATTGATGTGCATCGTCGCTGCCCTGTCACCAACCCACAATGTTTCCATATGCGACTCAAAAGTGATAATGAAAATAACATAATTCTTTTAAATTATTTTATTATTTTTTCTAGAAAAGTCCAAAAAAATGTTTTTTCTGCTCGACCCTTTCTTTCTAAAGTTATGTCATTTTTAGGTGAATCTAAACATTCTAAATTCAAAATTACCCTCAGATTTTTGATATGAGAAAAGGTTCAAAAGATTTGAAATCTCGCTCGCACGTTTACTGAATGAACCTTAAAAAAACATAAAATTTCGTTCTGGGTTCTCCAAACCTCGGAATTATAAGCCGTCGAATTTTGCAGTCTCAAAATAATTCCATATAAATAAAAAAACACATGGAAATTATAGTACATTAAATTTTTCCAAGCTTAGGGCGTTGCATCCTCGAAAGTCAAAACTACAACTAAACAAAAAGATGGGTGGTACTGAGCACGGATTTGAGCCTCCCGCTTCCATGTTCTCTAATAGAGATTCCCTTGCTTCCATCAGATGCACACTAGAGGAATTGACTGTCTGCATAGGACCTGCTCGTGTAGATCTTCTATCTCCACTGGGAACTCTGCAAATGTCACCCCATCTTCAATGTCCAGCTCACCCCAGTCGATGACGTGCAATGGATCATGCACATACCTCCTCCGCTGTGACACTTAGAAAAAATCATGCACCCAATGCATCTATGAGGGAAGGGTTAGGCAGTACGCCACCTCGCCAACTCTACTCAAGATCTGAAAAGAACCGATGAACCTCAGAGTTAGCTTACTTCTCCAGCCAAATCTCCGCAATCCTCTTTGGGGTGAGATCCAAAGGAATACATAGTGTCCCACCTCGAATTTCAATGGTCTTCATCTCCTGACGACATAAGACTTATGCCTACTCTATGTATTCCTCATCAGCTCTAGGATGATCTTCACATTCTCTGTGGGGGACCATAACAACTATGGACCCATGAGTTCCAACTCCCATGGTTATGTACAACATATGGGTGATCTACATGGCTTCCCATACAAGGCCTCAAACGGTTCCATGCCAATGGTGGAGTGATATCTGTTGTTGTATGAAAACTACACCAGTGGCAGGTGGTCCTCCCAACTATGACCAAAGTCAAAGAAACAAGCATGAAACATGTCCTCTAAGGTTTTTATGGTCTACTCAGTTTGACCATCCATCTAAGGATGAAAACCTATGCTCAAGCATAGCTACATCCCAAACAAATCCAATAATCCCTTCCATAACAAAGAAGTAAAGAGGGTGTCGTGATCTGAGATGATCGTCTAAGGTACCCCATGAAGCTGCACTATCTTCTGGACATAGAGGCATCCCAATCCCTCTACAGTTCCCTACTCATGGATGGGTAAGAAGTGACCTGACATGTTGATTCGATCAAAAATAACCCAAATAGATTCAAGATGTCTAAACATATGTGGTAAACTCGTCTTGAAGTTCATCGAGATACCATAACATTTCAACACTGGTACCTTGAGTGGCTGAGTCAAGCTTGCCATAACCTGGTGCATGACCTTCACTTACTAACAAGTGAGGCATCATGAGACAAACTTGGCCATTGATTTCTTCATATCTGGCCACTAGTACTGACAATGGAGGTCCTGGAACATCTTTTCCACTCCAAGATGTACATCTAGAGAGGAAGTATGGAACTCCCTCAACACCTCCCCCCGCAACACCACTGGTAGTAAGGTGGGCCCTCTGAAAAGGATGATGTGGTTCCCACCTCTCAAAAATCCATTTGGATCCCATTCTGAGGATATCTAAGCACATCGGGCCTCGTAATCAATATCCCCCAATTGTGCCTCCATGACTCGTTGAATGAGTGGGGGACTAAAACCATCAACTGGAGGTAAAAAACTTCACCATCATACATGAGGGATACCTGCATCACAACTAACTTCTCTATCACCTCACTCAGCAGCTACAACCCGATCCTCCTTTTGAGTGCGTCAGCCACCACGTTCCCCTTTCCAAAATTATAGACTATCCCAAAATCATAGTCCAAGAGGAACTCTATCAATATCTATTGTCTCGGGTTCAGGTCCTTCTAAGAGAAGATATACCTAAGACTCATGTGGTCAGAGTAAACTGTAAACCGCTCGCCCATCAAGTAGTGCCGCCACATCTTCAACTCAAATACCACTACTGCTAACTACATGTCATGGGTTGTGTAGTTCTACTCATGATGCCTCAATTATTAGGAGCCATAGGTGATCACCACTTTCTCCTTCATTAGAGAACATCCATGCCCAGTCCCTAATGCATCGTAGTAAACTAGATACCCAATGCCCTCCTCTAGTATTCTTAAGATGGGGGCACTAGTCAGTCTCTGCCTCAACTCCTGGAAACTCTATTGGCATTTCTCTACAAACATGAAGGGTTTTCCCTTTCTTGTCAATTCCGATAAGGGTTCTTTTTCCATAGAAAAGTCTTGAACGAACATCTGATTGTAAGCAGCCATCCCTAAGAAGCTCTACACCTCAGTCACACTCTTGGGCGTCTCCCATGAAAGAACATACTCTATCTTCACCAGATCTACAACAAATTCAGCCTCTAAGATGACATGTCAAAAAAGTGGACCTCATGTATCCAAAACTAACACTTCAATATCTTAACAATAAACTGGTGCTCTCGGAGTGTATTCATGACTATCCGTAGGTGTGTAGCATGTTGCTTCTTAGATGCTGAATACACCAAGATGTCATCGATGAAAACCCTAATGAACCGGTCGAGGTAGGTCTGGAATATCCAATTAATGATTCCCATGAGCACTGATAGTGAGTTATTCACACCGAAAGGCATCACTAGGAACTCATAGTGGCTGTAACGGCACCTAAAGTCCATCTTTGGTACATTCGTGTCCCGTATCCGAAGGTTGTGGTATCATGATCTAAGGTCTATCTATGAGAACCACTTCACCCCCTTCAGCTAGTCGAAGAGGTCATCAATCCTTAGAAGTGGGTACTTGATCTTCATGGTCACCTGGTTCAGGCGCCAGAAGTCCATGCACAACCTCAAACTCCCGTATGAATTCTTGGAAAAAAGCACTGAGGCTGACCATAGTGAAACGATGGGTCTTATGAACCCCTTATCTTTTAAGTCCTCTAGCATTATCCTCAGCTCACGAAGCTCTATAGGAGCCATTCGATATGCTAGTGTGGATATTGGTGTCATCCCGGGGTATAGGTCGATACCGAAGTATACCACTCTACAAGGAGGTATCTCTAGAACCTCATCAGGGAAAAAATCATTGTAGTCATCCACCACTACAGGAAAACTTGGACTCCACTCTTACACTGCACCGAGGGTGAGGCTAGCAAACTTGTGAGTGATCTGCTGCACCATACCCCATGAGATTTCATCCTACACTTCAAGGGTTTCCTTATCACAGATGAAGGAAAACCTGGTCCCATCTGTGCGTACACACCGCACTGTACGCCTAAAACAGTCGACCTGATCATGGACTTTGTATAACCAGTCCATACCAAATATGACATTATAAGGCCTAGAAACTACTACTAGGAGGTCCTAGATGAATATCTCACCTCCTAGAGTAATCTCACACTGCCGGAACCAGTGTGTAATCATCAAATCGTCTTCCGTAGGATTCTATTGCTATAAGGATTGAGCCAACAGCTCCACCAGAATCTCTAAGATTTGAACGAGAGCTGTGGAAAGGAAAGATTTACTAGAACCTATATCTATAAGTAATGTATCCAGGGCAGAGAATACACAAATCGTACCTTAGATAATATCTGGGGCACTGTGGTTGTAAGCCTATACGACCTAGAGTTGAGCTCTCCCCTGTCCACCTGCTCCCTAAGGTCAAGGTGGCCCACATGGGGGTGTTGGTAGTAACATCTCAAAATGTTGACCACTGCTTGCCACTAGACCATCTCCCCTGCCACGTCCGATTCCCTATAGACCTTGTTATTTGAACTGTTGCTACTGCCTTGGAGGCCCCTCGACCATCATCCGGTGATCTATACGGTGGGTCGGGCAGTCATGTACCATGTGTATCTGCCCACTGCACATGTTGCACTGCATGGCTCCCTACCAGCTCCCTCTGGACTAGGAGCCCTGGTCAATCGATCCTGAGTCAGGGGGTCATCCTCTGAAAAACCTAGCCATCTTGGGCCCACGCATCTACGGTCTGCTGCCTACTAAAGACTCTGCCGCCTGGGGTCTGCTGGTAGCTCTAGTTGTCGGTGCCTGCTCTTCCAAGAAACTCTCCATCAGAAGTGCTCACTCCAGAACCCCGACCTGGGTAGGGATGCTGAGATACACCACTGAATCCCTGATCTCCCTCCCAAGTCCCTGATTAAAGGCTCGATCCCTAAAGAAAGGGTCTCGCATGATTTCTGCGTAGTAGTAGGAAAGATTTGTGAACCTTGACGATTACTTGGCCACCATCATACTATCCTGCTATATGTGAAGAATATCTAAGATGTGCATTGAGAACAAGGTCGTGGGGAAAAACTCCTCACAGAAAAGCCTCTCAAAGTCATCCCAGGTGAGGTTCACCTCATCGTGAGTCTGGATGGTCAAATTCAACCATCTCGCTACCAAACCCTATAGAATGCTGGCTACCAAGATCACAATCTGGTCAGGAAGTGTCCTCAATAAGTATAAGACCCATGTCATAGCCTCCATATAGTCCTCAGTGACCTGAGGATCCGTCTCTCCCCTGATCATGAGAGGTCTCTGTCTCTAAAACTCATGTATGGCACTAAGCCTACGAACATCCTCTTCCAGAATTTCCAGAAGTAGATGTTGACCATTGGGTGGTGGTAGCACTATTGCACCACCCATTGGGGCCATCTCTAGAAATGGTCCCCGAACGGATGCCTCATCGCAAGACATTCTATCCTCACGACCTTGCATCGGGATCATGGATAGTCATCCACGTGGAGGCATCCTGAGATAGATCAAGATGAACCATAGTTATAAGGTTAGACCTAGTGAGATAAATCTTATCTAGAAATAAGGATACAATTATGCAACCAATGTTTTAATGTATTGAGCTAAAAACAGAATCCAAGGTCCTGGTGTATGTATACGTCAACCGCCGCACCAACACTGAACTCCCTGAATCTGAAATTTGAAGTCGCAACACTTAAAACTGTTTCCACAAAACAAAACATTAGACTCCATATCTTTGAGGGGGAAATGACCTCCCTCTGATACCACTTTTTCCTGACTCGCCCCCCGGGGCCCGTGTCGTGACTACCCCAAGCCCACCTCCCGAAGGCCAGGGACTGGTGACTAGCACCAAAGGCATCAACCAGAAAGTGGGATGCATTATCCTAGATACCTGTAAAAAAACACACACACCCAACCAAGTCTCAACTTACAAAACAGATGCAACATACCACTGAATAAACTTAGTCCAAGTACAGATGAATGAAAGTGGGCCAAAATACAAACCCATGAAAAAGTACTAAAAACTAAAAAGTAGGAAAAGTGATTTGATGTCCATATGCAGTAAACCCCACCTGATCATGAGAGTAGTGAAGCTACTGGAAGCCAACATAGTACGTCCTGTCCATTTGATCCTACTAGGCCTCGCCTAGTCCAAGGCCACCATGTCCACCATCGTAGCATTTTCCCATCCCGTGTCCCTTATAACTCCTGTCAAAATGTCGGTCGTCTTCACCAGACACAACACATGCAGGCGAAGCCTCTGTAGGGGTGAGTAACATAGTACTCAGTAGGGACCCCAAAATATAGAAATAACACACAAAAATTCTATAAAAAAATCATGAAACACCAGACATCTCGCACAAGGTATTTTCTTGGGTAGTAATAGTAGCATCGTCAGTCACAAATGTTAAAATCCTTAGCTGATAGAGAAATCCACCTCTATCGAGTATAGTGGTCCTTCTGGGTCACATAGAGCCCCTTCCCACTAACCTTGATCCATTTTGGTACTCAAACTTGATGAGTACCATGGGTATGCTGGGTCACACAGAGCCGCTCCCCATTGTGGGCCTGCCAAGTCACACAGAGAGGCTTCCCACCTTCGAAGAACTGAGGTAATCCTCTTGTTGAGTATTATGGGTCTTCCGAGTCACACAGAGATACTCCCCACCATGGGCCTACTAGGTCACACAGAGCTACTTCCCACTGGGTCATCGTCGAGTAGTCTTCAGGTCTCACCCAACCACATGGTTCCGTACATACCGCGCTTGGGGGAACCTCTCCTCAAGTCATTCTTCGCTTCTAGGCATCCATGAAAGTCACCAAAAAAGCATACTGAAATATCCGCCTCCTCAAGAGGGAACCAACACCAGAAATGGTCTATCAATCGGATGTGTGGTTTGCAAGATACATGTGTTTTAGTAACCAGGGTGTTGGTTGCAATGGTGCCCAATTCGACCCAGTCGGACCGACCCAACCAACCCGGCTTGGGGTTTCCATATACCACGGTTCATTCTGATAGACCCGAATTGACCTAGTGTGAGTAGGGGTTGGTCTGGTCTGGCCTAGCCAGTGGGCCAAACCCAATAGGCCTCACTGGACCTAGACCGATTGGTAGAGGGTGCAGCCTGCCAGGTCGCCCAGGGACCCGGTCTAGTTAGGCCCATCCCGAAGTGGCATAGGTCATCCCACCGGTGCAGGGTTCGGCCCACCGGTGTAGGTCTAGCCATCTCAGCAGTGGGACCAGCCCAACCTGATTAAGGCATGGCCCGCTGGGGGTCGTGACCTACTGGTCTAAAGACCTTCTGCTTTAGAGGCTGATGGGATGCACCTGGGATGAGGCAAACAGCCGCGTCCCTCCTTATTCGAGCATGGCCCACAAGGAGCAGGATGCTTCTTCATGCGCCTACGGCTAGTGAAGACCGAGCACCCTCCCCTTCACTTGTGGAATCGGTCCATAGGTTGACCCCGATCAATGTGACGCCATGCTGGCGCTGCAGGTCTCTAGAGTCGCAGCCTGATTGGTCGTGGATTATGACGCACCTGTGCGCCACCGGGGCACGCCGCTCCACCTTGCTACCGGCATGACCAGCGACCTGCTCCTGCCTTTCGAAACGTGGTTGGTGCATGCCATCTCTGAGGGCTTCCGATGCCGGTACCAGTGCACCGGTAGATCCTTCAGAGGACCACCAGATGCACCCCGATGATCTGTTCTTCGCACCGCCTGTGCTTATGGCCTCTAGAGAGTATCCTCTTTACCGTGAAGCCTTCAAAGCCGCCTTGTCGTCTCTTCACACAAAACGTACAACATGAGCACACAAACGAAGGGGTCCGTGCCATTGTTCGTGTCGGCCCATGCCCTATGCGTTAGACGGTTTAAAGATGGGGGAGGTTTGGGGAGTCTCCGTTCAATTGTTACATGCCCAGATTTGAACCTCGAATATAAAACCCCAAGAATGAAACACCCTCCCACATAAACGCACAAATCACGGGTCAACCTGTTCGTGGGTTGACCTATGTTCATCATTTCTAGAAATGGATGGGGAAGAACAAGGAATAAAAAACCCCTACTTCTTTGAAGTTAATTTCCGCACGTTCGTCCTCAAGGGGTTAAGACATTGACATCGCTTCTCGGCTCTGATATTCGAATGGCGTGATGAAGAAGATTATGTTCCTCCAGCGTTCTTCATTCTTTGTTGGGGTGGAAGTCCGCTTGAGGTTCACCAGAGAATCCTCCAAAATTTTAATCTATATTACCCCAACATGTCGAACTATAAATAGGAGAACATCGCAACATTCCCATTATGATGCATCGTCGCATCATTATGCTATTTTATTTAAGAAACAACACCGTTGTTATGCGTCATTAAAACATTGTTACACTATGAGTTTAATGAGCCATTAATGAGCCCTATTGATGTGAATCGTCATCGCCCTGTTGCTGATCCATATTTTTGTCGTCTTGCAGTGTCGCTATCCGCGACTCAGAAGTGAGAAAGAAAATAAAACAATTCTTTTAAATTCTTTTTTTATTTTTCTCGAAAACTCCAAAAAAAAAGACTTTTCTACTCAACCCTTACCAGCCGAAGCTAAGTCATTTCTAGGCGAATCCCGACCTTCTGAATTCAACAGTTTCCTCAGATTTTCGATTTGAGCAATGATTCAAAAGATAGGAAATCCCACTTGCACGTTTACTGAAAGTATCTTAAAAATTTTCAAAAATCCATTTCAGACTCTTTGGACCTCATAATTCTGCACCGTCAAATTTCACAGTCTTGAAATAATTCCATATAAATTAAAAAAATTACATGGAAATTATAAGACATTACATTATTTTATTAACATATATATATACATATATATTTAATACAATTTTAATATATTATATTATTAATATATATTCATAAATATATATATATATATGAATAATATAATATATTATTATATTATTATATTATTAATTTCTATTTCTGATAATAATAAATATACATATATTTATAAATATTATTAATATAAAATAAATATATATACGTATATATATAGATAAATTTTTTTAATAATAATAAATTAATATATATATATATAATATTATTAATATATTATAACACTTAGATACACAATAACAAAATTATTGAGGTATCATTAATATATATAATTTATATTGTTAATAATAGTAAATAAAAATAAATTATTAAAATATTATATACACTCAAATAAACACATAAATATTATAAATATATACAATATATATTATATATATATATAAACATATATTATATAAATATATAATATTATAAACACACCCACACACCAATATATATGTATATATTATATAATATTATAAATATATATAATATATTATTGAAAATATATAGAATATAGAATATATTTATATATATTTAATTTAATATATATATAAATATTGTAGTTAATATATAAAATATAAAATATAATATACAGACAATATACAATATAATTTTTATATATATATATTGTCTAAAATATATACATAAAATAAATTTTTTATAAAATATACAATATATATATAAACAATATATATATATATATATAGATATATACATAAACTATTCAATATAAAATATACAAAATATTAAATAATATTTTTAACATATACAATATAAAATATATATTTATATATATTGTGTATTATTTTATATAAAATATATTTTTGTATATTATATATATATATATAATATCATATATATTTATATAAAATATTAGTTTTATACTTATTAATTCATACAATGTATAAATTGATAATAATAATGAATAAAAATATATTATTAATACAATATAAATATATATACACACACACATAAATATTATTATATTTGTTTTCAAAAAAAACATGGCTAAATTAATCATGTTTTGAGGAAAACATTACTAATTTAGCAAGGTTTTCCAAAAAAGGTGTCAAATTCGACATTAGAATCTTTTTAAAACATTTCTAAAAATTTAAATAATATAGTCTCATTTTCAAGAAAACATTTTTAGATTAAACATTAGCGATGATTAATTTTTTTTAAAAAACATTTCTAATTTAGCCTCCTTTTCCAGAAAATGTTTCTAAAAAAGTTTCTAAATGTATGTTTTTATAGTGAATCTCTATATCATACACTTTTAAATGCTCTTAATTAATCTCCTTCAAAACACTTCTCAACCCTCTCTATCAATATCTAACAGTTTTATAGGTTATCCCTATAAGGGATCTCAAAATTATTGTTAGGAAGTAATCCATAATCTATAATATTGATATATTATGAGTGAGTATCCGGTATTGTAACTTTTCATAAAATAATATTAATTAAAGTAGTCCCATAAAAAATGATAGCCATAAAAATTATATTTATTTAGTTATCCAATATCGATATTTCATCATGAATTACACCAGTTTACCACAAAAAAGTTATAAATATATCTAGTTGAAAAAAATTTCAATTATATTTAGTTTTTGAATCCTAATTCAATCCACCTAATTAATGTATTCACACTACATTAATGTTATACTCATTACAAAACACAAATATTTGTGTTAATCTCACAAAATCAATGTTATATATATTAATACATATCCAAATACATATAAATCATATACTATATAAACATTTCATGTAAAGGAACATTGTTATATGTGATTTATAATCTCTACATGAGTAAGTATAGAGCCACAAATAACTAACCCCCACTATTCTAGAACAAGGTATAAGCCTATAAGCTAGTGGTAAGATCAAGAAAAAGTAAATCTACATGGGGATACATTGCTAAAGATAGAATTCAATTCATAATATCTCTATCAAATAATATGAATAAACTCTCTTAAGAAACTATTATTAACCTCATAAATCTAAATAATAAACTTAGGTCAAGGAAGATAAAAAACGAAATTATATGAAGTTATACCAAACAATAAATGAAATTCATTTTTTCTTAGAAGAAATTTATCATATAAATTAAATTAGATACCATATTCATATTCCACATACAATTTGTTAAAAAATAATATCAACAAAATTTAAAAAATATTTTTTTTATTTATCAGAAACATGAATTTTAAAAAAAATTGTATTTATTTTAGACATTAAAAATAAAATTTTATAAATTTTATGACTTATAATTTTAAAATAATTCATAAATTACAAGAAAAATTAAGTAAATATAGGTTTCTAATTTTTTATTTTTCCTCTAGATATTAAATTGGGGCCAAAAAATTGTCATGTTCATTCCCAATATAATCCAATCAAACAATATAGTATTATGGTGGTTCCTAATCTTGTGTTTTCATACAATTTTGTTTCAAGGGACAATACTTAACTTAATATTATGCTTTCTTACAACATAATGTTAGGAATTAACTTTATATTACATCGAAACACACTGTTACATAATGTAATCCAAATATGATATTTTGTGTTTATGTAGTGTGGAAACATGCTACTTTATCCAATAACATGGGTTACATCCAACCCTAACATTGTGATAACCACATAATGTAATATTTTTCTCTATTATAGAACTTATTTTCATGAAAATGTATCATCATTTGTTTACTTGAGATAACATTTATTCTCAATATAGTCTAAAAAATGAGCACCTCCATTTTTGTTTTCATACAACATAACATTTTTTATGAAAATTAACATTACATTTACCCACTTGTGTGGTGATAAATTTGATAAAAAAATAATGTGTAAAGATATGAAAAAATGGACACCAAATGTAATGTGGAAAATAAAAAATTGAAAAGATGTAAAAAGCCATGGGAAAATAGAAGGATCAATATGGATAAAAGTTGGCACATACTCTCTATTACTATTACAATGAGGTTACCCTTGTAACTTATTCATCGAATAGTAGAGAAAAACCTCCCTTGTCACACCATGTATTTTTATTAATTGTTTTCTTATTTATTGGGTTTTATTATTATAAATTGGACACAGTTCATATTTTATGGAAATTGGGGGTGGGAGTGGGGATGTTGTTAATGTCTCTCTATTTGTGCATGTTTAGTAAAAATTATGAAACCTGGCCCTGAAAATACTTAAACTCTTTTTAGAGTTGATCACATGGTTGTTGCATGGTTTTCTAAACCATTCATTAAAATTGTGGAGATCACCCTAGTGAAGAGGGGAATTGAAGCATAATTGGAATACAAATTGGTAGACTACGTAGACGAACCATTCACTATTTACAAGGTGAATTCATATTAATATTCATGGTTTGATATACGTCCTATAAAAACCATGAAAACGTTCCTTATCTTTAAAATCTGGATTTTACCCTTTTGCTTATCGATTTTAGTCCTTTGAGGTCCCTCTCTTCCAGTAATTTGATGCCCAATAGTTGTAGTTCCTCTCACTATCATATATGTTTTCTCCTAGAGCTTATTCAATATATATATTCTATTTATGGTTAATTATTCAATATAGATTTCTCTAGACCTATTTATTATCCAAATTTCTCAATTTTCCTATTTATTTTGTGACCTAAGATAGTCATGGAAACTATGCTTTTTTCCTTTCGGAAATTTGACTCAATAATTTCTATGTTTTATAATCTTTATTGACATATTAGGGTTTATTCATACCATGATTTGGGAAAGTGATGAATTAAGGCATGTTTCACTATGTATAAACCTTTTAATTTAATTTAATTAATTTCTTTCTTGTTTTAACCAACTTTTTAAACCCCTTTGAATTTTTATTATGAGCATATAATGATCATTTCTTAAAAAGGTATTTTATTCACATATTTATACTCAAAAATATGATATTATTTATACACACCATATTTATATTTAAATGATTAAAAGTAACCATATAGAATGATTTTATTATAAAAAGGGTTGTGATTTTTTCATTTTTTACAATATTTAGGATTTTTTTATTTGAATGTATTTTATGAGTATTATATGATTTGGGTTTAGAATATTATATTGTGAAAAAATTACTAAATAATATTTAAGGCCCATTTGAAACATTATAATGAGGTTATCATGATGTAAATTAAACCTTGAATCAAGCACATTTTTGTTGTTGTGTTAATTGGTTGTAAAATGTTCCAGTTTGTGGAATTATCTATGATATTATTATTCATCAAAATCGGATGCTTTAGTGACAGGTGTTTTGGGGTAAGGGTGAGTTATGATCATTATATAGTGTACTTTTTTATTTACCACGTTTATTTTCTATATCATGGAAATATAATGGTATCTAGTTGGGATATATAGGTTAACATGTTGCACTAGTGTATGATTTTTCTATTTTCATGTCCTCAAGTAAGGGTACACCATATTTGGTGTATATTCCCCTCTATGAGGATAGATAGGGTAAGGACCGAGTATTGGAGATATTTTATCACATCAGACACCAATAGAATGGATTATATTTTATTTTTTTCCTAGATCATCCTTAAATACCTTAGGCATTCCCATGATCACTGGTTATTGATTATATTATGATGACTATGATTATATTTTTCCCACACTACTTGACTACGATTAAATTAGTATTCCCTTTATTAAAATTTTCATTATCTTTATTATTTCTCTTTAAATACATTTTTATCTCTATTTTAAGAGAATAAATACAAATTTTTAATTCAAAATTAAATTGATTATAATGGTTTAGACCATTCAACTATTTTGGTACATGGGTATTTTAAATTGATATTTTTACATGTTTTTATCATATCAAATATTTCATATACATTTAATGACTAATGTAATATTTTAATTTGAAAATTTTAACTCATATTTTTGGAATTTAATGGTTTCAAATGATGATAACAAGTTATTGGTGTTCATAAAAGGTTTAAAAATATGGTTTATAGTCTTGTTTTGAATCATGCATGAAATTGATTTATTTTTAAAGGTAATATATGTTGTGTGGGAAGGAAACCTATAATAATTTTTTATCATTCCCATTATATTATGGGTTTACTAGGATCTACATGGATATATAGGATGATCCATGCGTTTAAATTTAGGTATATTGGTGGAGACAAGTGAGTATGATTCACTTCGTGCATGGATTTGGTTAGTTGTGATACCTTTATTTACCTTTCTATTTGGTTTATCTAATGTATCATTCCATGTTAGAATTACACTCGAGATTTATTTTATAGTTTGTATTGAAGTTTTATTTTAGTTTTTTTATTAACATTAGAACTAATTGGTTGTGATTATGGATATTATTTCATTGGATATTAGTTACATTTGAATATTTTTGTCTCATTTGTTTTTTTTATTTATGGAATTGTTTATTACTAAAGTGTGTTATTCCTTTTTTACATAATGGTAATTCTATACTCTTGAGTTTAATTAGCCTCTTTATTATTGTTTTATCAAGAAAAATCATTACCAATAATGTATGTTTTGGTGACCTAAAATTAGTTATCATCCTGTGGTGATTAGTAGTGTTCATTGGAACATTCCATAAGCTGAGTCTAGAATCCAAATTAGGGGGTTCCTGGGTTAGTTCATGAAAAAATGGTATCACATCTTGGTTGTTATTTGGGAAGTATGACACATGGGTGACCAGATGGTCATAACTCAAGATGTAGGCCATGATGATTTTCCTAATAACTAAAATTCACAAGGAAACAAGGGTTATCATGAGTGTTTGGTATGTTTGTGTATATTGAATTTGAGATTTGTTCATGGTAATTATTAAGATTTTTTAGTCCAGATTAGGGTATTTATGTTTATCATTAATGATTCATGATATATTATGTGAAACATTATGTTTAAGAGTATAAATTCCAAAAATAACTATGGGTTGAATGGATATTGTTCATATTTTTGAAAACCAGGCACATTACTTGTGAGTGATTTCAGGGTCTTTTAGTGAGATCTATATTTTTGGAAAATAAATTCCAAGACATTATGACCAAACCATGCATATTGGTGATTTTTTCAAACTTTTAATAATTTATTCTATAATGTTATAAATGATTTATATTTTTTATAATTTTTATAAAGATATATTAGATTGTTTTCTATGATGTATTGATGTTATTTATGTTTATTTAATTCAAAGATTCATAATCAAAACCTTAGTGATGAATTTTAAAATGTTTTAAAATTCATAACATAAAATATGTTATAATTTTTTTGAATTTAAACTAAAGTGTCGATATATTAGAAGATTATTTTAATAGTAAGGTGGTGTGTAAAACATTTTAATAATTTTTATGTGTGAAAAATATTTATAAATAGTATTTTTGGTTTTAAAACTAGTTTTATTTTGTTATTTGGAAAATTATTTTTCCACTGATTTATTGTTTTATAAAATGGTTGATTTCATTATGGGATTTAAAAAGATTTTTTTTAAAATGAAAATAGTTTTTTATAATTTTTTTGAATTCCCAATAGAGAATTTGGTATTTTTATAAATGATTCGGAAGTGGATTGGACTTTATCCAGTTTTCAAAAAAAAATTCCACATCGATGTGGTTTTATAGAATGTGTCTTTAGACCAATTTTGAAATGATAGTGATTTTAGTAGAATGTAATATTTTCAGTTATTTTTCTTTTATAACTGTTGTTTTTTTGGATTTATCACTTAACTTTAATTCATACTACATAATTTGAAAATTTGAAACATGAATTTATTGAATTCATGTCTTAAATTCCATTGAATATGACTCCAAAAAAGTTCTCAGTTGAATAAAGAATTTTTATCTTTTGGGATGATCCCCAGGATGACTCTTCCCATTTTCTAGGTGTGATTTTTTTTGTAAATTGAATTTTTAGAGGAACAAAAGTTTGTTGGTATAACTGAGTTTTTGGGTGGTGATGGATATATTTTTTGCGATTTATGCTTGTCGAGTCTAGAGATGTAAAATATGTTAAGCTGATTATTATTTTATTTTTTTCTCTGGTTATCCACGCAACTACTCTAATTCCCAAATGACATGATTTTTTTTCATTATTAGATAATCCCATTTTAAACTAGGTTTATAGGGAAACCATACATGACGCATAGTCCTAGAGGCATAATTCCCCGTAAATGAACCATATGCCCAACGTTATGAGGCCTAATACATGAACTGATGTACGAGTACTTGAAAATTAATTATGGAATGCATATTGTTTTAGAGAATTCATATTAGACAACTATGGATTGTGATTTTTTAAAATTTTCAAGGTAATAGCCTCATTATAGGATTTTTTTCTTGGGGGTTTGAGAATGATAATCCTTTGGTGTGCTCTTGAGTTACTAAAATATAAACTACCCTATTTTTTATTATAATTGGACCAATTCCCTTTTTATATTTCTTTGGGTTAACTATGGGACATTGTTCTATGATTGAGGTCCCAATTCACTTTTCTATTTACTTTGTGACAAAATATTAGAGACCATAATCACCCTTTTTTGAGTTTTCTTGTGATATTTTAAACTATATCTTATCTTCTACCATATATTACACCTTGATTTTTTTGTTAATGGTTTATACTTTCTTTATGAATTTTCTAAGGGCATTAGATTTTTTATTTCTTTAGATCATACCCTTTTTAATTAGGTTGATAGAGAACCCTTACATGGACCATAGGCCCAGATCCATGATGATCTAGTACATGACAGAAAAGCACAATGACCCAAATATACTAGAAATACCTTTCCTCAGTATCTTCATCAATGATAGAGCCTAAATATCCACCATGTATGGCTGATCAAAGATAATTAAAACGTTTTTTTTATGTTTCCTAGTATTATCAGAGAATTACATAACATCACTTTTTTAACAATCTTGTTTCCTCTGCACTAGTAACTACTACTTAATCTGATTCCTCATCTAGGGATTTATCTAATGTGGTCTCATATGAATTCTATGTGTCCTAAAGGAATAACAGTAAAAAATACCATGGCTCATAGCCAAGAGATGTCCTTGAGGGCTGCGCTCTTGGTTTTCCCCATCGTCGTCGTCTGTGGCGTCATCTCTACTGTGGCGTCGATTCGTGTTCCACAGAGGTTTGGTTCGGCATTACAGTTTCATGATCGAAAGTCGTGGGTTCACTTCGGCGGAGGCTGGTTGGAAGGTGGCAATTACAGATCTGTTCCAGATCTAGTTTCAAACCAGATCTGGTCGGACTTCGGCGGTTCATATAGCAGACTTTGGTCTTGCGGCGACACGGTGTCGGAGGCGTGATGGTGTTCAGTGGTGGTTGGTAGCTCCGTTCTGGTCATGATCTGCAGATCTGGCTGGATCTGTGTGCCTCGTCGTCGACGAGATCCTTGGCGGGCGGCGGGCTCTACTGGCGGTCGTTTGTGCAGGTCCGGAGGTGCGTCGCGACAGTCAGTCACGCCAGTGGATTCTGTGCGGTGTTGCGGTGAGCGTCGACCTCAGGTTGATGGATTGGTTCCAGAACCCATGCGGTCTTCGACGGCGGTGCCGTGATAGGGTTTTGTGGCCCTTGGTATTCGATGGTGGTGGGATTGCGTGGCCTTGATGTGTCGAGGACACGATGGGGGTTCAGATCTGATTGGTGGCGCCGCGGCGGTTCAGGCATGCTTGGGCTGCGTGGTTGGTTTTCCCTGCTTGGGCAGCCGGTTCTTTTCTGGTGGTCATGTCTCTGGAGTGATAGCTTGGAATTGGTCAGGTGGGCCTTCTGGTTTTACCTTCGGGTTGTGTTATCCACTTATGGTGCTTCTGGTCACTTGTCATGGGTTTTCCCATTGGGCTCTTATGTTTTGGGTAGTGTCTCTAATTGGGCTTTGTCCCACTGGGCCTACGGGCTTGTAATGTGTTTTACCTTACCCATTTCCAAACGTTTTACTGTCCTTTTTCTTTTCTTTTAATAAAGGGGCATGACCCCAAACCTTTCTGGCCTTGTGTAAAAATGTCCCAAATCTATTATTCTTAGGCCAAAATCTAGTGAATAGATCTCATAGTATCCATTATGTGATTTTTATTATTGATAAATATTTATTATTTGTTGGGTTTCTAATGAGTTACCATCTATGTGTTAGGGGATGAATATGAGTAAACCCATATTGGTTTATCTACTCTTTTATTAAATTAGTTGTTTTTTTAGAAACAATGTATTAGTTTAGTTATTATATGGTTGGTATAACACTATGGATATTTTATATTATTGAATCATTACCTATATTCATGTAGATGTAGCAGCGTGAGACTATTGGGTGAGTTTTTTAACTTCACCAACCCAACCCTTCTCTATGATGGGTAATATTTTTTGACTTTATGTTCCTTAGTAATTTGATTTGGAGTCATTGATGGTTTCCTATGTGTGAAAAAATTGGTTGTTTTTTCTATAATCAAAATTCATATTGGTAATGAAGTACCTGATTTATGGTTCCATCCTTCGAGTTTGTTTAAAGAGAATGATTGAGTTTGATTGTATGTTTCTTATTTGTGAGTGTTGTAGGTTACATTTTATTGTATTACATGGTGTTACATAGTCAATTGAATTGTAATGACAATGAGGAAGGTAAACCTCATCCTTAATTTTATTTACCTTTTCTACTGAGAACATTTTTCTGGAGGAAAATACTATGGTGGGGAGAATTTTCACACCCCGACCTAATTTTCCTTATTTTTTTATTTATTGGTTTTTATTATTATTTCTGGTCTATAGGTCATTTTTTCATTGAAATTACAGGGTAGTTGGGAATTTGTGAACATCACAAGGTTTGTGCACCATTAATTTAAACTGTTAAACACTATCATTTAAAGTTTATAACTCTTTTCAAATGTTATTTTATGGTCGGAACATGGTTAACTAAACTATATGGTCAAATAGTATAGATCATCCTTATGTAAGGTATTCACATGATTGGTTTTGATATATTTTAATATGTCATGTGATGTTCACCTGGTGCATCAAGTATCATCTACATAGTTGACACATGGTTTTGTATACCATATGAGCTATTCGGTTCATTAAAATTATAGATTTTACCTTTTTCCCCTCTTGAGTTTAATCCTTTAATTATCCTCTCTTCCTCACATTCTAATCCCAATAGATATTACATCACTAACTCTTTTTTATCCCTTCTCCTTGGGAATATATTGTGGATTTAATCCACTTAAGGTTTATTATTAAAGGTAAAGATCTCTACACCTCTTTCTATTCTATCTCTCTTCTCGTATTTATTTCTTAACCTATGCTAGTCATCAGACCCTTTTATTTTTTATTGATTGAATTTAACTTCATATTTTCTATATTTTTGGGTTTTTCTTGACATTTTAGGGTTAATTAAAACTATTATTTGTGAAATTGATGGATTGATGTAGGATTCTCCATGCACGATCCTTTTAAATTTAAAAATACTAACCAATTACTTATTTTAACTCAATTTTTTGTATCCCATTTGAATTTTTATGAGCTATATATAATAATAATTTCTTAATGAAGTTATATTCGTCATGTTTATATTCAAAAATACATTTTCATAAAAAATTGTACATTCATAATTTCTATTTAAATTACAAATAGGCTCCTTTAAAAATAATATGATTTTAAAAAGGTGTGTATTATTGATTATTTTTAAAATAAATTTGTGCTTCACTATTTATTTGAGTGTCTTTAATGATGAATATGTGATTTTTTTCAAATACAATTTTAGAACATGATTTTTTAAAATATTTTCATTGATCGATTTATAATTTATAAATATGTTTTATTTATTTGAATTACACCTTGAACTAAGACCACATGTATTGTCATGTGACATGGATATAAAATATTCCCTTTATTAAACTTATTGTTATTCATGGAAGGGGCCTAATTTTTAAGGGTTTTTGGAGGTGGGAGTTAGTTATGATCCTTATTTATTCTAATTATTTTTTTGTCATATCTGATTTTTCGCCTCTAATTTATATATTATGTAGAAATAGGATTATCTAACTGGGATATCATAGTTCACATCATTCTCTAGTGTAGACTTTTTTTGCTAGAATCCCCAAGTAAAGTTATGCCCAACCTGATGAATTTTTCTCTCGGTTAGGAAAAATATGGTAAGAACCCATTATTGGGGTGATTAAATAACATTAGATGATAATATGATGGATTATATTTTAGTTATCTACTAGATCATCCCTATATCTCATAGGTTTTTCCATGATCACTAGTTCTTGATTATACTACGATTATCGTGATTGCATTTATTCCATGCAAGTTTTCTTTGACTAAAATTTCCCTTTTTTATTATTTTCTTTATTATTATGATCTATCAATATTTCTATAGGAATATTATTTTTAAAAAATAAATGTGTTTTTTTATTTTAAAAGGAAATATTTTATAATTTTTTTAATTCTACATATTTTTTCACTTATATGGGTATGTTCTAGAAAGTTTTTAGAATATTTTTCTCATATTAAATTATCTGTTTTCTTAAAAATCACAATTAAACATTTATTTAAAAAAATTATAATAGACTTTTTTTTGAATTGAATGGTTTCAAATGATGATAAAATTTCATTAGTGTATAATAAAAGTGGAAAGAATATTTTTGTAGTTATATTTTAAAACTAGCATAAAATGGATTTATTTCTAAAGATTATGCCTAGGGTGTGGTTAGGATACATACTAGGAATTGTTTTGTCACAAAAATCATATTACATTTTTAGATGGTTCCATATTGATGAATTGAACAAGCCTTGGGTTTCATTTTTGGTATGTTATTGGAAAAAATTAAATAGGATTCACATGTAATGCAATGATGGGTAGTGGTGTTTCCTTTAAATATTTCCAAATTTGGTTTATCTGATGTATAATGAAATTTCATAAAATTCTTATATCCTTCTTTTTGGGTTTGTATTGGAGTTTTATTTAATTTTTAATTTTTAATTAAATATTATTAGAAGTTCTCATGGTGTTTAATTAATCATATTTGAGTTATGTTTACATGTTTATATATCATTTGGTTTAATTTATTTATGTATTTTTTATTACTCATGTTTGTAATTTAAATTTATATAATTTCAATGTAATACTCTTAGTTGTAACTACCATCATTAATATTATTTTCTTGTGTGAAATCATTACCTTATTTTTATGTTTTGATGACTCAACACTAGTTTTCATCCTTAGAAATTTATATTTCACATTTGGATATGCCAGAAACCACCTTGGGTACTAATATTATGGGTACTATGGGCTGGTTAGAACATCAAAAATATTATAGAAATACTGAACTACAATCATGAGATACTAATTTTCAATGATTTCAAAGTAATTAGATATTATAGTGAAGATAGATATTTTATATGATCTCATTACTATTCGTATTGGGAAGAGAAAAATTGATACAATCATCAAACTGTTTCATATATGTTCATCGAAAATTCAAATCCACTAGTACTTTAGTGATGTGGAATTCCAATTACATGTACTTTTCCTTTTGGCTTAGATGACAAAAATTAGGAACATTACTACACCCAAATCAATACTTCTATGATTCACACCAAACAATCTCTAAGAAATATTTATTATGGAATAATAGTAGAAAAAATTATATAGGAAGAAAATATTATGTGGTTTGTGTTATCATCTTATGTACATGGAAGAACAATTCAAACATATTATATTACTGAAAGTAAAAAATTATGAATCATTATATATAAATGGAAAATAACTACACTTAAAGAAAAATTCAAGTAGTATGTTTTTAACAAAAATTATCCGAAACTATCCTTTAGAGAGATACTAAATCTATAAATTAGTCACACCTACATGAAATAATTATGGTCAACTATCTATTGACTTCACCGATATACATCAGAAATCATGAACTCAACTGTGGTAGAAGATAAACTGTTTACTTCCCTCGATTTGGTCAATATAGATTAGCCTAATCAACCCATTGAAAATAAATAATATTTTGGTAAACTCAACCAGATATTGAAGTATATTATTATAGATGCTCTGACAAGGCTGAGGAAAACTACAGCAGCCTAAACTTCTAGTTATTTAAATTTGGTAACATATATAATTTTCATAATCCAACTCATATCCCACTTTAATATTGTTTTTTTGAACCTCTTTGGATCCCTCCAATACTTTAGAAAAAACAAACCCTTCTTCCATATGAAAGCAGTGTTATCCTTATTTCTCTTGTTTATCCAAGTCCTACTGAGGAATATTATTTCCTTGAGCTCTCTAATTCTAATACCATTATAAACATATTTTTCATATTTTTATTCATCATGATATTTTATAACTTTTAAAACTTATCTTCTAGTATATTCTATATGATATGGAATTTGAGGTTAATTTTTACCATTCATTCATGAAATATAAGAGTCACGACACAATGGATAACACTCTTACTATCACAAAATAACATTAAACCTTCCAAATATTTTCTTAGATCCCTTAGTAAGATTATCAAAAAAATAAAACCCATTTCATCATATATAGTTGTGATATATTTATCTTTAATTGTAGATAATATAACCATTTCCTATAAACAAGACATCTACCTTACCATTATTCCACCAAATATAAACAAAAAACCCATTGTGATTTTTTAAGTGTTATAATCGCCAGAAAAATTAAATATCAACTAATCCATATATTGGATCATCTTCCATATAGCACAATGTTATATCTACTAATCCATTAAATTATCATATGATCTAATTAACAACTTCCCAATGCCCTTTTTTGGGTTTAATCATGAACTAACCTTGAACTCCCACTTCAAAGGCAATATCTATCCATGTAAATAAAATTTCATACATCAGGCTTTAGATATATGATACATATTACAATTTATTTTGGTATTGAACCGAATATTCCATTGAATGTTTCTATGACATGGAGAATATGATGATCTTTATGGGAGGGTTATTAACATATTTACATTTTTCCATCCTAAATTTATTGATGATCATACAGATGTATTCTTTATGAGATAACACTAGTTTATCATGATTTTGATCCCTTTATATTCTCATTCCAATGATTTTTTTTAGAATTTATAAGATATTCTATTTAAAATATTTCAACATAATTCCACTTCAACTCATGGATCTCTTCAATCCCTTGACCCATATGCAACATGTCATCCACATAGAGTAAGAGTAAAATGTAAGTCCCACCATTTGAGGAATGACCACAAAAATAGTCCTTAGAGTCACTCATCATGAAACCTATTCTAGTCATGAAATCATAAAAATTCTAGTACCACTATCGAAATGATTAATTCATTCCATAAACACATTTATACAATTCATAGACAAGGGCCTCCTTTTGATTTTCTTCAAAAATCATAATTTTTTTCTTTAAATATCCTCTACCAAATCTCTATGAAAATGGAAGTATTGATATCACATTACTACAATATTTAAAAATTATAATAAATAATTCTCCACACCATTTAGATTATCATATTACTAAATACCAAACAAAAAACATCAGATAAATCGATTTTTTCTCCTATTGGAATCATTTCACCACCAATTTATCCCTATATCTTATACTATTTTGTTCTTGTTCCTTAAAATGATAATTTTTTATCAAATGCTTTTTCCATTTCGACTATTAAATTATCTACCAAGTTACATTAATCGTTAAGGAATTCATTTTCCACCTTAGATGACCCCCAATTCTTCGAGTCATTGAGTATTAGTTGTTCTTCTATAAAATTAGATTCTATAACATCTATTATATGTATGTTCTTTTTGACCCCATATGAGTGGACATATCTTTTAACTCCATAATTTATTCTTAGATAATATGAATCACTCTCTGGAACTTCAATTTCTTGTGTTTTGACTTTTGGTTCTCCTACTGTTGATTTCTCTACTAACCAAGCCTTCCCTCATCCTTCTACACTCCATGAGCATTCATGAATATATGGTGTTGGTTTATTTTTTATACAATTCATATTTACATCTGATATCACCTAATTTATCAACATTCTATAATTGGTATATAATTTTTTATTCATATTTACTAGAATAAAATTAAATTTGGAATTTCCATCAGTTTATCTCAATAATTAACATCAATTAGAGAATAATCAATGAAACCAAATACATTGATGCCTGGTATTTCTTGTAACTTACCTATAAATATCTATTTCACGAGACATTATCTCACTAAAGAGACTATAATTTTATTAAAAAATACTTTTTTTGTGTTGATTGTTTCATCCTTGATGTATTTGGTAATTTTGGAATGCATATGAATGCATCTACACTTATCAATCAATGTCTAGATCATTGTCTCTTCCACTTCATTCTACTATGGAGTTTCGGGTACAGTTCTCTAGAGCCCAGTCTCCTTATGAAAATAATAATAGGAACCATTATTATTGTACTCTATTCCATTATTGGTTCTAAATTATTTCATTTTTTGATCACTTGGCAACTCTACTACAATATTCAATTGTATGGAGTTACTAAACACATCAGATTTATTTTTAATAAAATAAACTCATGCCTTCCTCATTGAATTTCTAATAAATGTGATTAAGTAATGTGATTATTTATAATATTGGAATGGGGAAGGTCCGCATATATCCATGAGAAAAAATTATAAGTTATAGTCCTTGGTATTTTAGATATTCAAGTTGATTGAATCCAATTTTTTATTTCCAGTAACCCAAATCTTAAAACATTTGATAGTTTTATGATAATTATTAGGAATGAACTTCTCTAATAGAACCTTCATGTTCTTCCCACTAAATTAATTGGTTCATAAATTTCAATTATTTAGATAATTCTAGGATAAAATTACATCCATTACATGTCTATATGATGTTTGGGAAAAATAATTTTTTCCATCCATTATTCTTTATTTTACAACAATAAATCCCCTTGTAACTTATCAGACACCATTATTGAATGTTCTATCAAAACTTTCATAATATAAGCACCCCAAATAGATTATATTATTCCTAATACCTAGAATATACCTCACTCCAATCATTAAAATAAAACTATCATTCTACATCCAGATTTAAAAATATCCATTTTTGATAATATCAAAATATTTACTATCTTCCAAATGAACTCTCCCAAAGATTCAAAGTTCATAATGAACCATCATTCCATGATATTTTTTCAGTGGAAATATGTACCAAATTCAACCTCCCATTACCCCTTTGGATTATGAATATTGATATGTAGATTATTACTTGTATCTATTAAAATAATTAAATATAAACTTTTGGAATCTGTCCAAGTGTTGTCTTCCATGTTTGTTTTATAATTCCTTAAGAGACGTACTTGCTTACCGAAATTATAGTAGGTAAAACCAATATCATTCAAAATTATAATACAATTCCACATATAATTCTATTATAATAGTTTTCAATTCATTATCTATGTTGATAATCCTCTTACATCAATACTAGGAGCATTTCGAGAAGGTACATGGACCTATATTCTCCAGATATCATCATTATGTATCAAATTCCAAATGACTAGAGATACTAGATCAGTCTTTCTGTATGAATTAGGTACTTCAATAATCATGTTATTATAATATTTTTTTAAATATAAAAATAATAATATTTCCCTTGTATCATTCATGAAAATCATTTTCACTAATTTGAGAAAAAATCTAAGCATGTTGAAGGCATTCCCATGATATATACCTAATTTTATTTCTAATAAACTCATGTTAAACAAATACCTCATCTCTAAATTTTTTTTACAAGTGTTTATTTTTTATAAATGTATTCCAATTCACCCATATGTTTATTTTTTTCCTTCTTCTCTTGAATTTTGAATTCTATCTTCTGTACCAACATCATTTTCACTAATACTAGTGCCATTATGTCAACATTTCCAAATAAACTTTCTCTATCATGTTGGGTTTTTCTCCACCAAAATGAATTTTCAGATCCTTTTATATATTATAGTATTCTATATGAATCATCTAGAAGCCACAATCACTTCCATTGAACTGGCTTATCTAACCTTTCCTTCCCCCATTTTAATATCTCTCAACAATGATAAAACCAATTGAAATCAATATAACATTGATGAATGTGATAAAATTACTTGATTTTTTGAGTGAGTCTGACCCAAATACTATAAAAAATATTGGGAAGGGAAAGACATATACAATCAATGGATGGTTGAAACTAGGTTCTCTATAAATTAATATCCACTAGTATTTCTTCACAATAGAGTTCCAACTACCAATTATTCACTTTCTTTCTTTGAGAACTAGAATTTGGAAGCCCATTAAACCCTAATAAAAAAATTCTAAGAACCACACCACACACATTCCAAATATAATATTAAAGTAAGATCAATAATAAAAATTTAAATGTACACAAAATATTATTTATTTCATACTTTTATCCTATGTATATGGGACAACACTACAAACTCATTATGTTATTGTAAGTGTGAGAGTATGAATCAATGTATATAAAATGATTATTATTACACATTAATAAAATGTTGTAAATTATATTATTAATAATAGCGGGACCCACCTCTATTTTATAGAGATTGTCATTTAGTAAACCAGTTGAACCACCATTTGAGAATCAAGGTATTCAATCTATTGACTTCACTGATCTATATTATCTAACACCAACTCAACCACATAAACTAGTAAAATGTTAAATAACACTATTTGGTAAACCAATAATAGAATTTCAACCCATTAAAAGTACTGGATCTTGATTATGATCATTTTATTCTATTTTTCTATCAAGGTTTTATCGAACCAGCAAAGTTTGAACTTCTAGTGAGTTAAATCTAGTGACTTAAAAAGGTTTAAAATCACAAAAATTTCTAAATTTACCATATTTTATAAAACCAAGGAATAGGGGAAACACTTTCCCATCTATAAAACTTTCAAGAGAAGAGTTGTGATACTCTAGGGATCTATGTCCTTTTAGTTTATTTCAAAAAATTGTACATTGGTTCTGGGATAGTGCTAAGGAATGATAATGAAATCAATGAAAGAATACCCCTTTCTCCCCAAGAAGTTGATCATTCCTAAAAAATAATTTTTATGCCTAGGAAACATTGGATATTTATATTATTACCTAATATAAAACCCTATATTAGGAATTAATACCAGATCAATATAGTAAATCAAATGAAAAACTAGATATAATATTCATTGGAAGGGGATTTAGAAGGCTTCCACCCTTTGATGAATTTAACAGTAGTGTGAGTTGGAAATTTTTTGTGGGTATTTGTTCAGTGAGTAGTGATGGAGGGTTTGGACGATGATTCTAAATAGAAACTATGCAGGGTCTGATCTGGGGTAGGTGATGACCAATCCATTCATAGAGGTGATGAATATTGTGACATATGGTGGTTATTGTATTTTGTGTCTTAGGATTGATTAACTGGATTTAAGGGTTGTGGTTTTAAGATGGAAAGGTACATGTTGTGTGGGAAAAACCAAATAGATGGAAAATTATTATTTCTGGGAAGATGGTGTTATTGGTTTATGATAATATATTTTATTTTATTTTATTTTTGAAATCATAATTAAATGGATATAACAATATACATCATTTATTAATAATAGAAAAAATAATCATACATGTGGGGAAGTAACATGTCACATAGAAATACTATTATCCCTCACTCATGCATTTTCATGGGATATAATCACTTCTGATAAAAAATACATTTATTTATAAAAATATATAAAGGGGTAAAAATTTAATTATAGTTTTGTTATATATAAAATGGATTTAAAATTAATATATCTCTAAAAACTAGGAATGGAAGGGAATTAGTGTCACTCATGAGGAGAGTGGGAGGAAATTCTAATAATAATTAAAGTGATGGGATAGTAGTGAAACCTTAAAATGTAGTAAAGGGTAGTGTTGAAATGTTTATCCAAATCTAGAGTTCTTCATGTAACTATATATGTGAACTTATGTGTATAGGTATAGGTATATTAAAACAATGTATGAATATTTTATTCAGGTTAGTACACTTTACTAGGGGTTATATAGAGTCCTTAATTCAAATAATATCATTCTCATTTTTATCATTTTGTGAGATCTTTTAGTATGTAGTTGTTTCTTATTTTGTTGACTGAGGTTTTCCACTTCTCCTCAAAGTCGTTTCTTAATAAAAATTATATTTTGTAGTATTCTTATAGGTGTAGGTGATTTCATACAATATATGCATATTTTATACATATAGAATGAAATTGATACATAATGAATAAAATTTATTAGTCTAGAAGGAGAATGGGAGGAATAATAAACTTAAAATACAAAGTATGAATAATGTAATTTTATATAGTATACAATGTATAACTAATTTTTTAAAAGTAATAATCGATTTTACATTCATTATAAATGTTTTTTGCAATAATTATAAAAAATTTGATAAATTTTTTGAAGTACTGTATATAACATTCCATTTTAAAGTCGATTTCATTTTTGGTAGGGTTAATATTTTTCAAATATTAATAATAAGAATTTAATATTCTCTAATAAATTTATTATATGATATTAGGTAACATAGATGCACTATACAATCAACTCAGATGTTTTCAATGATAATTCTTGAACAACTGAAAATAAGTTATCGTATGATTTAAATCATCCCAACCCTGTGAGTGAAGAAAACATATAGATGATCCTAGTGCATCAGATTCATATTGGGAATCATATATAAAAATGAGATCCTTGAAAAAAATAATATATGGAATATTAGATAAAAAAATCCATAGAAAAAATGATAATTTTTTTAATAAATTTAACTCGTTAGATGGTTAAGTCAAATGCTACTAAAATTTATTCATCCCAATATGATACTTAAAGAAGCATATCAAGTAAATGGATGGTTTTTTGACATTTTTATTTTATTTTTTAGTGGACTTATAGAGTTTTGAAATAACATTCTAATTAATGAATGTTTCATTAAAATCATTTATATAGTCAATATTTAGAGTATCAATGCAGAATATTAAGATACACTGTAGTATAAATATCAATGAATCAATTTAGTATAATCACATTTTCATACAGTAAATACACAATAAAAATAATATATAATGACCCTTTTTTACTTAAATAAATATATAACTGTAATGTATAACATTTTATAACCACCTTTTCATGTACTAAAAACACATATGAATAAATTCAGAACAAACACATGGGAATTAGTGTTTCTCATTTCCCATTTTAAAAATCATTAATGATTGATTCACAATCATTATATTAACCTTTTGATAAAATTAATCACTCAACACCCATATTTCCACATCTACGTTATATCTGGGAGAAGTTTAATTTTAATCATAAAGATCAATCTTGTTTATAAATATATTAGCTAAAATGGGAAAAAACTTATTCTTATAAACAGAAATAACCCCAGAGATTAATTATCCGATATAAAATTAAAAAAATGGATAATACTCAAGTAAAGGAAATCTTTTAAAAATTAACTATATTTAAAAATTAACATTAACTAATGTGTTGAAAAAAAATTAATCTGCTTAATTATTTACATTTATGTTTGGTTATTGAAATGAGAACTACAAATCATTATAAATGTATACTCTTAAAAAGAAAAAATTTTATTTTATAAAAAAATAAAATGAATAAGTGTTTTTTCATGTGTGTCATAGGTTATATTAAAATAAGTATACATGATCACTTACTAAGTTACATAATTTTTTTGGAAATACTTTATTAATTTCCTCAATTGATTACAAGGAATCAAAACTCTTTTTTAATTCAGGCATTTCAACTTATGATGCCACTATATTATTCCAAAAAATAAATAACAAAATTGGGGAAAATATAAACATTTTAGAATATGGGTAAATTTATGATATAATCAAAAATTCATAACTTTATTGTAAAATAGAATAAGTTGTGAGGATATAACTTTATAACAAAAACAAAATTCATAGTTATTTGTAGTTTAAAAAATGAAAAGAAATATTTCATATTTGATAAATCAAATGAAGTGTAAATTGTATATATTTTTTCTAAAAATCCTAAATTGTAGATTTGGAGACATTTTCTTAACCAAAAACTATTTAAACAACCATTTTTTTGAAAAAAATCAATCTACATATTAAGAAAGGTGAAATGATTTAATTCATTCATATAATTCATGATTATAAAAAATTCATAATAAGGTATCATGTTTTAAATGAACAAAAACTATTATAGTGACTATAATTTCATAAAATCATTGGAAAATATATAACATTTACCTGTTAATACAATATACTAATTGTGAATGGAAATACATATGCAACCTAAAAGTTTCATATACAATGAATACTATAAATATAGTATACTAACATTGAATGGACACACATATAAAATATGGTATCACATAGGAATAAATAATAAGTGTATATATTAAAATAATATTAACATATATGAAAACATAATAATATAAACAAGGAAAAAAAAAGTGAATAGAATATATTTATAGTGAATAAAAATTGATATTGGTGACAAAAGCATAATAACATTGAATATATCATGATAATAATATATGATACTAGTTAAAAGTTCCATAATGAATCATGGATACTTCAAATTTATAGTCAAACTCTAATGAAACATATAATTAGAAAATTAAACTAAATTAGATGTATGAAAAGTTGATATCTTGTTATCCTTATAGGTGGAAAATTTAAATTTCATCTATTTTGATACCTTAGATCATTCAATGGTATTATTAAAACAACCCTAAAAACATGGAAAAGATAAAATAGGTGTATAAAAATACAGAATCATATAATTGACATGGAATATTTGGAGGTATATATATATCTATATCTTTGATAAATATCATTTTTTATATTTAAAATATTGATATATTGGGAAAATTAAATAAGGATTAGGATAAAAAACAAAAAATAAATTATTATTCATGGATGGATAACCTGCATTTTTTATTATAATCACTTTATATTGCTAAAAACAATTTTATAGAATAATAAAAATTATGATCAAAATAAATAACAAACATATAAAATAAAAAATATGAAAATAAAATGCAGTTTTTATCAACAATTATGAAGGGGAATCCTCACATGAAAAAAAGATCAAAATAAGAAGATTGTACACAATAATGGGTCTAATTAATGATATGGTATCCAATTATATTATATAAATATTAATATAAAATACACCATTCCTTTTTATTATTATTATAATTGATGTAAGTGTAGTATGAATTAGATATAGTTAAAATTTAGAATGGTAATAAAAAAACTCAGATACAATTAATAAAAATAAAATAATAACTCAAATTAAAAAACAATAGGTAATTGGTTCTTTTGCTATGAAAATTTAGTTTATTTAAATAATGAATATAAAAAAAATTATGAAGTGAAAAAAGTGAGATAAATATATAGTGAAGGATGTATTTATCATAATTTAGGGTATTAGAAATTATAATTACGAGAAAAGTTTTTATTAGTCTCATAAAATAGATATATTCCTGTTATTGCACTAGATATAAAACATGAAAATTACTGGGAAAGTCCTATAGTTTTGATGATGTGAATATAAATTCTATTATATTAGTTTCATAAAATAGAGATATACATTATATTGAAGTGGTTAAAAAACCTACTATGGCAAGGAAGAGTGAATACCCTTGATGATTAGGGTTTATTAACATTACATAAAAAAGAAAAGGAAGTAACCAAACTATCCATGGTGTGAAATATATGAAATTCAAAAGAAGACATGGAAAAATTTGGGTAAAATATATACTTAATTGGTGGAGTGTTTTTCCCGGTTCCGGGTGCCACTCAACGGGTGCCCCGGACCCAGTTGGTCACACGACCTCAAGCGCATTTCCCCAAACTCCAGAGTCTGCCGACTAGTAGCGAGGTCCCAGGTCTGATAGTGGGGATACTATGCCCTCATTTTTCAATGCTTAGCACAGCGGAAAAGATAAATAGCATACAACAATAGCAGAAGAAATAAACCATACACATTTATAATGAACAACTCCAGTAAAATATAACCACCAGTTTTATAGATAATGATGAAACATGTCTCTAGTTATAAGAAAATAGCCACAACATGTTACACAGTAGTACAATACAAAACAATAGAAAGTACAGGTACAACAGAACAAAACAGAATAGCCAGCAGCATCGCGAGCCTAAGCTCATTCCCATGCTCCCCTACTCCTCACCAACAATCAAGTACCTGTATAGGGACCCTTTCCCTTATCCATACCTGCAAAAATGTAATCTATTTGGGGCCGAAGACATGACCCCAAACAGGGTGTGAGAAATAAATCCTAGTAGGCAACCACCAAAGGCTCGTGCCGAACTGTCAGTGAAAATTTGCAACAACTGTGTGCATTAGTAAATGCAATAAACTAAGAAGTACTCAAAAGTAACTAACTTTACCAGTTATATTGCCATTTAAATATTCATTTAACTATTCTATTTAATAAAATTTTGTTCTAATCAGTACCAAGACCTCAGGCCAATCAGATCCTTTCCCTCAGGCTAATATCATAAAACCACACCCTCAAGCTTCCCCTTAGGCTATCGAGTATAACCATGCCCTCAGTTCTGCCATTAGTCTATCAAATTTAACCACTCCCTAAGGATTTCCCTTAGGCTATAGAATATAACCATGCCCTCAGGCTTTCCCCCAGGCTATCGAATATAACCATGCCCTCAAGCTTTCCCTTAGGATATAATAACCGGGCCATGCCCAAAGCACAAACAAGAAATTTACATACAAATACTCTCAAGGAAAACGTAATGCAAAATATAAACATGGAATACCCTCGGGTATCCTGGCCAAACGGCTAAATATAGGAACGCACCCCCAGGGTGGTCGTGGTTCCAAGCAGTGATCCCAAACAGCAGTTTTACAATTACAATAAACTAACTATGAAATTATAGGCATTTAAACAGCCATGGCCTCAGCTATACGACACCCCGAACATGTGTTCGTAGCACAACGGTTCACAAAACACACAATAGTTGGAATTTAAACACCATACCACCTACCTCGATCACCCCTGATCGGTATACGCAAATGATGCTCCTCAAAACACCCAACAACAACATAGATCTGAGGTGAATATAACCTCATTCAAACTCAAATAACTTCCTTTAGAGGAAGAATTGGAAAAAACTATGTAAATAGGAGGAATAATTAACCCGTGCGGTTCCAAGGAGATCGACGGTGAAGAAAATGGATTCCCGACGCTCGATTGGGTGATCTCTAAAGCTCTGGCCATCCTCCCGTACTCTCCTCTAGTTCTAAGCCATCTCTGTGGACAGAGGAGGCTACTGTCCATTTTAAGTGAAAAAAACAGATTACACGGCATGTACTATTGAGTATATGATGTGTACTTTCCATTTTTAATTGTTCCTACAGTGGATTCATTCCACCGTGGCACTGTTCATCAGTCGACATGAGTACACAACATGTATTCCTTGAGTACACAGTGTGTACTATTTCTCAGTTGGCAGCTGCCTTCACCACCTTACTATTTTCCTGCTGACTGACTACACGACGTGTACATACCCACTACATGGCATGTGGTTAGTTTTTACACCTCTCACCAACAGCCTGGCTACACACCCTGTGTACTCATCCCACATGGCCAAAGTACACGGCATGTGGAAAAGTACACGGTGTGTACCCACACGAAGTGTGATTTTCCCCCATTTTCCTTATTTTCTCAAAACCACTCAAGGAGAAGAGAAAGGAAAAAACCCGTACCTCATAAATAAGAACTGGGTTCTTACAAACTTTCCCCATTAATGTAATTCATCCCCAAATTTCCCTTCCAAGGGTGGTGTAGATAAATCTCAGAACAAATCTGGACACTGAGCATGTACGTCGGTCTCCTGCTCCCAGGTTTCGTCCTACACTCGGCCATGCTACTATAGCACCCATACCAGAGGAACTGACCAGCCTCGGAGAACCTTCATGCTCCTATCCATGATATGAACCAGATTATCCTCAAAGGACGCATCTATCTAAAGATCAACCTCCTCTGGATGAAAGAAGTGAGATGGGTCTGAATGATAATGACGCAACTGAGATATATGCAAGACGACGTGCATGGCCCGGTACCTCTGTGGTAACTGCAACCGACAGGAAACTGGCCTAACTCTCTCCAGAATCTCAAATAGCCCCACATACCTCAGTGAAAGTTTACCCTTTCTCCTGATCTGTCTGTGTCCCAACCTCGGCGAAACACACAATAAAATGTGATCCCCGACCACGAACTCCAAAAGTCGTCTGCGGTGATCAACATAAGATTTCGGATGACACTGTTCGGTATCCATCCACTTCTAATTCAACTTGACCTGCTTAGATGTCTCCTGCATGAGATGTTGTCCCAGTAAAGCTGCCTCACCTGCCTCTATCCAGTATAAAAGTGACCGGTATGACCTACCATATAAAGCCTCATAAGGTTCCATCTCAATAGTTTCCTGAAAACTATTATTATAGGAAAACTCTACTAGGGGTATATGCTTCTCCCAAGAGCCCCCAAAGTCTAGGACGCATGCACACAGCTTGTCCTCTAGAACCTATATCGTACGCTCTAACTGACCATTGGTCTGTGGGTGGTAAGCTGTGCTAATAATCACCTGTGTACCCATTTCCCTCTGAAAACTCTTCCAGAAATGAGACGTAAAATGGGGGTCCCTATCTGAAACGATAAAATGAGGGACCCCATGAAGACATACGATCTCTCGGATATACAAATTCTCAATATTGTCGACTCCAAAGGTCTCCTTGATCGGCAAAACGTGAGATACCTTTTTGAGTCTATCCACAACAACCCACATGACATCATTGCCTCGAGGTGACCTCGATAACCCAGTCACAAAATCCATCACGACATCATCCCATTTTCACTCTGGAATTGGTAATTGCTGTAACAGTCTGGCTGGCCTCTGATGCTCCACCTTCACCGGCTGACAGGTGGAATACCTTGTAACAAAACCAGCTATCTCCCTCTTCATACCCAGACACCAATACTGACGTCTCAAGTCACGGTACATTTTGGTAACTCCGGGATGAACTGCCCAAGCTGAAGCATGAAACTCCCTCATCATCTCCTCGCATATATCCCCTGGAACCCATACTCGTCCATGGAAATGTAGTAATTCATCATCTCCTATCGTCTAACCAGGAGGAGGGTCCTCAATTTCCACCGACTCCCGTAGAACTAGGCCTTCTAAATCAGATAGTTGTCTCGTCCTCACTCTATCCAGGAGGGTAGAAGTCACAGCTAAAGATGAAAGATAAGTTTTCCCCTGACTGTCGTGCACCTCCAAATGCATCTCATAAAACAAAGCCATAAGATACCATTCACCACTGGCCTCATGAACTTCCTGTATCTGAGTCTTCTTGCTCAGTGCATCAACAACTTTATTTCCCTTACCAGCTGTATAGGCAAGCTCAAAATCAAAGGCCTGAAGGTATTCAACCCACTTTTGTTGTCTCAGATTTAGGTCAGGCTGAGTAAAGATGTATTAGAGACTTTTGTGGTCTTGAAAACCACAAAATGTTCTCCCAAGAGATAATGTCTCCAGCAGTGCAATGCATGCACAACTGTAGCAAACTCGAGGTCATGTGTCAGGTAATTACTCTCATGTGGCCTCAACTGCCGAGACCCGTACACAACAACTCGATCGCCCTACATCAACATATCTCCAATCCCAATACCTATTGCATCACAGTAAACTGTATTGCTCTTTACCTGCTCTAGAAGGATCAGGATTGGTGTTGATGTTAACTTTCCCTTCAGCTCCTGAAAGGCTGTCTCGCAAGCTTCTGACCAATCAAACTTCACACCCTTCTTAGTCAAACCCGTCAACGGTGCTGCTAAGCGTGAGAAGTCTTGTATAAAACATCTGTATTAACCATCCAACCCCATGAAACTATTTTTCTCAAACACGTTCTTAGGATACTCCTTGGAAACCATTTCTCTCACCTACTCCGGGTCTACTGTAACTCCTACCTCTGAGATGATATGACCCAGGAAGTGAATCTGGTCCATCCAAAAGTGGCACTTTGAGAGCTTCGCATATAGCTGATGCTCTCTCAGTGTACTCAAAACGATCTCAATATGGATAGCATGGTCGTGTCGAGTGTGAGATTACAACAAAATATCGTCCTAGAATACTACCACAATGGAATCCAGATAAGGGTGGAACACACGATTCATCAGAGCCATGAAAACTGCTGGCGTTTTTGTGAGTCCAAACGGCATAACCAAGTACTCGTATAGACCATATCTTCTCTGAAAAGCTATAAGTGGTATATCCGATGGTGTAACACATAACTGGTGATATACCGATCTAAAATCAATCTTAGAGAACACCCGTGCACCTCGAAGTTGATAAAAAAGATCATCAATCCTCGATAAGGGATATCAGTTCTTGACTATCAACTAGTTCAGTTTCCGATAATCCACACAGAGTCTGAGGGTACCTTCTGCCTTCTTCGCAAAAAGGACCGGAGAACCCAAAGGATAAGTACTGGGTCTTATAAAACCCTTTGACTCTAACTCCTCTAACTGTCTCTTGAGATCCTGTAACTCAGGTGTAGCCATCCTATAAGGAGGAATGGACATCGGTGCTGCTCCTGGTACAAGCTCAATAAAGAAATCCACCTCTCTCTCCAGAGGTAGACCTGAAAAGTCATCCGGGAAGAAATCTCTAAAATGATCAACCACTAGAGGGAAATACTTCTGACAAGTTCCATGGTCATCCAGATATAAACTCCCAACCTGGGTTGTGACTCTACCACTCCCATAATGCTCTAGTCTAGCTCGACTCACCTAAACATCCCACTCAACCTTATATAGAAACACTCTGCCCTCTGGTGATGTGAAACACACCCTATGACGATAACAGTCTATAAAGGCTTGAAAGGGAACAAACCAGTCCATCCCGAGAATGAAATCATAGCCCTTCATCTCTAAGATAGAGTGGTCCCATAGGAAGTGACACCAACCAACATCTAGGGGAACTCCCTACACTGACGTACACCAGCCGTTCTAGTCCCCAACGGAGTGTCTAGCGTCATAACATTAGAAGAAGAAGAAACAAAGAGCCCAAGGATCTCCCCAACAGGTACGGATACAAAGCTATGTGTAGAAAATGTATCAAAAAGTACTGAAGATAAGACAGAAGCTACTAGAATAGTACCTCTAATAGTAGAAGGTCTGGGATCCTGCTCCTATTGGGTCTGTTGCACTGCATATACCTGCACAGTGCCGCGACCCTGTGACACAGCCTGGCTACCCTGATCTATTCCTATTTGTTGCCTATGAGATCCTGGTGTCTAGTTACCATGGACACGAACACCACCTCTACCTGTACGACCTGGCGTATTCCAGTTTCCTAACTAGTAAAAAGCTGCTAGTCCTGCTCCCGCTTGTGGAGTCTGCACAGAACCCCTCTCACTAGCCACTGGTAGAAATGACCTGCAAAAGCGATGCAGATGACCCATCTTGCCGGAAGCTCGACACTCCACTGGGTCATGTGGACACTACGGTCTGTTGTGACCCTCTTTACCACACTGGTAGCACATGACCGGGACACCTGAAACATTTTTCTGGCTGGTACTGCCACCATGAGAGAAATCCATATCTCTATTTCAGTTCCCGATAGAAATAGTACCAGAAACTGTTGTTGAACCGCCCTCGTTCACACCACTAGCTTCCCGCAAGTTCTGTTCAGTAACCAGTTCTTGGTTCATGATAGATTGTGTTGTAGGCAACCTGAAAACATTCCCCAATGCTCGGATGTCACATCGAAGACCATCCTCAAAGCGTCTGACCCTCAACATCTCATCACCCACCAGAATGGGTGCAAAACGCTGAAGCTTGGTGAAGCAAGCAGAATAATCCATCACCGACATATCAACCTGTTGTAGGTTCATGAACTCTCAGGCTCAATCTGCCTTCAGCGTCTCTCGGAAGAAGAAGTCATAGAATAATGTCTGAAAATCATCGCACGCCATGTCTCTTTGATGCTCAGACTGAGTGGTAACATCCCACCAACTCTTGGAGAAATCATGCAATATGTAAGTAGCGAGCTTGAACCTCTACCCTAGAGGCATATCAAGGTGCTCGAAGATAGTATATATAGACTCCATCCAACACTCCATAGCTTGTGGTCCACCATCCCCTGAAAACGTAGGCGGATGTTGCTGCTGGACGATACGAGTCAGCTCTGCCATAGATGTGGCAGCCAGCGGTGCTCCCTGAAATATCTGCATGAACTACATAAATCCTTCACAGAACTGCGCCTCCACTCTTATGTTCGGTATAATGGTTGGTGCCGAATCTAGCTCTATTGGAGGATCCTCTGGTAGCCCATGGCCTACCATCTCTTGATTATAATCGTTTCCGCTCTCTTGGAGAACAACACGTGTTTGTCTCGGCGGCATGAATCTACAAGGTCAAGAACACACCTTAAATTTAAGACTATCAAAGACTGAAAAACAAGGGGACCAAAAGGGGAATAGGAGGAAGAAGGCATTTCAAGATTTTTAGAACAAGACTACACGATGTTTATATTAAATACACAGCATGCACCTGACTTTTCTTCCCCTGCCTGAGTCCTTCTACATGGCTTAGCCAAACGACGCCCTTTGAACAAGACTACATGGAATGTATGTCAACTACACGGTGTGTATGGTTTAATTTCCAACTTCCCATGTCGTTCGTGAAAGAGCCGACTACTTGGCTAAAACTACACGGCGTGTGACACCCACACACGGCGTGTACACCACCTCGTTTCTCTAGAGACACGGCTAAATCCGCATGGTATCACACCGGAAAGGACTACACAGTGTGTCCCTCAGGTACACGTCATGTTCAATAAGAGGTAACACCGACCCGTGTTTGTTAAGTACACGCCCGGGTACCCAGGTCAGACTACACAACATGTTCCAAGGTGGACACGACATGTATAACTCAACGCCTCCCTCGTCCGTGTTGTTAGTTACACGGGTGGTCTATTGGTCAACACTACACGGTGTGTACATACGGTACACGAAGTGTTTTCCCCAATCCTTTCCCTTCCCCATGTCCCCGCCCACATGGTCGATGACATGGGAAGAGACTACACGGCGTGTACTGGGGGTACACGACATGTACACAAAATGTTTTCATTTTTCTCGAACAGAAGAACACACGACATGTGTCCGAGGAACTACACGGCATGTATCCTATGTTTTCCGGTCAGTAAGCCTCTGAATCTACTCCAGAGCCCAGAAAATACTGAAAAACAACACCTACATTCCAAATTCCGATCCGTGAGGGCTCATACTCCCTGAGAATAAAAGTTTGGCATCATATACATGTTATACATAAGTAAACAAGTCAATTATCCACCGAATTCCAGTAATTGAGGGACCATACTCCTCAACGAACAATGTTTGGCGTTCATTCTATCAAGGCCTCACACAAGAATACCCTATCACATAGCAGATATTTATTAAGAATCTATCACAATAGCATGATTTTCTAGTACAAAAACTATCACAACAATAAGAAATTTCTAATGCACCTACATGGCATGGAACGATACATGGCATGTGATTTTTATCATGTGCCTAAATGATGCATGAGATGGAATACCCTCATATAATCTGGTTTTAATTAAATAGAACCCCTGGATAACATCTAAACAGCACAATCACAAGTGCGTCACCCAACGGTGAAAATCAAATCAATTGCAAAAGTTTCAAAATCAGAATAATTGAAAAATACGAGGTAGACATGCTTTTACCTGTACACGGGTTAGCTACTCTCAGGCACAACTTATTACCAACTACCATGTTTTTCCTATAAGTGAATAAGGATCCAAATAGTAAGTCAAAGAAAAGAAACTCCTCTGATACCACTTTGTAACGTCCCGGTTATGGGTGCCACTCAACGGGTGCCCCAGACCCGGTTGGTCACACGACCTCAAGTGCATTTCCCCAAATGCCAGATGCTGCTGACTAGCAGCGAGGGCCCGGGTATGATTGTGGGGAAACTATGCCCTCATTTGTCAAAGTGTAGCACAACAGAAAAGATAAATAGCATACAACAACAGAGGAAGCAATAAACCATACACATTTACAATGTTCGAATGCAGTAAAAGATAACCAAAAATTTTATAGATAATGATGAAACATGTCTCTAGTTCTAAGAAAACTGCTAGAACATGTTACACAGAAGTACAATACAATACAATAGAAAATAAAGGTACACTATAACAAAACAGAATAGCCAGCAGCATTACGAGCCTAAGCTCGGTCCCATGCTCCCCTACTCCTCAGAAACAATCAAGTACCTATATAGGGAACCTTACCCTTATCCATACCTACAGAAATGTAATCTATTTGGGGCTGAAGACATGACCCAAAATAGGGTGTGAGAAATAAATCCCAGTAGGTACCCACCAAAGGCCCGTGCCCAACAGTCAGTGAGAATGTGAAACAACAGTGTGTAGTAGTAAATGTAATAAACTAAGTAGTAATAAAAAGTAGTTAAATTTACTTGTTATATTTCCATTTGAATATTCATTTAAGAATTATATTTAATAACATATTGTGCTCATCAGTACCAAGCCACAGGCCAATCAGATCCTTTTCCTCAGGTTAATATCATAAAACCACACCCTCAGGCTTCCCTTAGGCTATCGAATATAACCACGCCCTCAGGCTTTCCCTCAGTTTATTGAATATAACCACGCCCTCAGGATTTCCCTCAGGATATCGAATATAACCATGCCCTCAGGCTTTCCCTCAGGATATCGAATATAACCAATACCTCAGGCTTTCCCTTAGGCTATAATAACTGGGCCAATCCCAAAGCACAAACATGAAATTTACATACAAATCCTCTCAAGGAAAAAGTAATGTAAAATATAAACATGGAATACCCTCGGGTATCCTGGCCAAACGGCTAAACAGAGGAATGCACCTCTGGGGTGGTCCTGGATCCAAACAGTGATTCTAAATAGAATTTTTACAATTAAAATAAACTATCTATTCAATTCTAGGTATTTAAACAGCCATGTCCACAATAGTAAGACACCCCGAACATGGGTTCGTAGCACAATGGTTCACAAAACACACAACAGTTGGAATTTAAACACTAGACCACCTACCTCGATCGCCCCTGATCGGTATACTCGAACGACGCTCCTCGAAACACCTAAGAAAAACATAGATCTGAGGTGAACATAACCATGTTCAAACTCAAATAACTTCCTTTATAGGAAGAATTTGCAAGAACTACGTAATGAGGAGGAAGAACACACCCGTGCGGTTCCAAGGAGATCGATGGTGCAGAAAATGGATTCCTGACGCTCGATCAGGTGATCTCTAAAGCTCAGGCTGTCCTCCCAATCTCGCCTTCGATTCTAAGACTTCTCTGTGAACAGAGGAGGCTACTTTTCATTTTAAGCGAAAAAACAGACTACACGGCGTGTACTTTCCATTTTTTAACTGTTCCTACGATGGATTCTTTCCACCGCAGCACTGTTCATCAGTCTACATGAGTACAAGGCATGTATTCCTTAAATACATGGCGTGTACTATCGCTCAGCTGGTGACTGCCTTCGCCGCCATACTATTTTCTTGCCGACTGACTACACGATGTGTACATACCCACTACATGGCATGTAGTCGGTTTTTACACCTCTCACTGTCAGCCTGGCTACACACCCTATGTACTCATCCCACACATCCAAAGTACATGGCGTGTACACACAAAAAGTGTGATTTCCCCCCATTTTCCTAATTTTCTCAAAAACACACAATGAAAAGAGAAAGGAAGAAACTTGTACCTCATGAATAAGAACCGATTTCTTACATTGATAGTACCTAATAGTTCATTCATTGTGATTCTATATAATAAGCTGACTAATTTACAAATAGTTATCAAAAGGTGTTATAATATATTTAATTTATATTTCTATAAGAAAATAACAATTAAATAGGGGAAACTGTAAAAATATTAACATGAAGTACAATATTATAATATAATAGTATTAAAATTTTAAAAGATTAAATAAAAATAGAATAAATTATAATACCATTAACACTTCCGATATGGGATGTGGGTATGAAATATATCAGCTGTAGAGGAAAATTTATTCCAATTAGGACAAGAATCCTGGAAACATAGTCGGACAATCATCTACCGATATGAAAAGTAGAATATGCCTAGTAGGATTTGTTAATGAAATTTTTGATGTATTAGTTAAATAAATGTAGTATTAGAAATGAATTTTGATAAATATTAATGTATATGAAACACCACAAGATATGTGAACACATCATACATACAAACTATCATTGAAAATCCAAATAGTATCAAGATTTTCAACCAAAAATATATAAGTAAATAATAATGTAAAAGGAAATAAAAACAGATTGCTAAACCAATCATCACTTCATAACATTATTTTGTATGATATCATAGAAATAATATGAAAAATGATAATAATACAATTAAAATAGATTAAAATAATTCATTTCAACATATTTATTAAATGTTAATATTTTTTTAAACAAATGATTATTTTTTAAAAAATATTTAAATAATTTAAAATGAGAATATATTTAATAAAGTTAATTAGACATGGAAAGAAAATATTATTCTTAATAAAGGTAATAAAATGTTAAAATACATATTAAAGAAAAGAAGAATATTTTTTATTTAATAAAAAGTGTATTAAGGTGAAGCTAAAAGAATTTATTAAAGAATATGTAATAGGTTAGTAAAAGAAAATTTGTTTCACTCAAAATCTATATAGATAGTGGAATGTGAATATTACTATATTGAATCATAAATTACTATAGAACACCACTTTACATGAATGAAATATACATTGTATAATAGTTCGAATTAAGATTAATTAAAATTATAATTCTTATTATCCTTAAAACAATATACTATTAAAAATCATAGATTAAAAGTTAGGGGTTTTTCACTTCAAGGAAAAATTATTATGAGATAAATTAGAATTTTTAGAATGGGGAAGGGATATTATTTGGAGATGATTCAACTTAAAATTCATAAATCTAAACCACTAAAATATAATTAAAGTGTCATGAATTGATTATCAGAAGAGATAGTGAATTATATGCGCAGTGTGATGCAAGTGGGGAGTTGAAATTTTTAGAAGAAAGTGATGACATATTTTAAGTAATCAATCACACCAGGGTTAGGAATAGGGGAATTTAGAGGAATTCCTTGAATTGACTTTGTAATTTGGTCTACAAATAGAACACAATTTAAGGAATAAGTATTTCATTCATGGAATTGGGGTATGGGTAGAACTAAAAGTTAGATAATGGGTTTCATTAGGGTCAAATGTGGCAATACAAGGAGATAGAGAGGTAAAAGTGGTGATAGTGGTGGGGAGGTGGTGGAGGATACTAAAAGTTAGAGAGAATAAAGAGTTGGGGGGGGGGATGTCTTAAGTGATATTGGGGAGGTATAATGGTAAAGAGAATGAATTGGGGAAGGGGGGATATTTTTTGAGGGTAGATGTGAAAGGAAAGGTTGACATGTGCACCTTGAGTGAGGAAATATATGTACTAATATATGTTGGGATTTATCTTTGTATAATTACATATATTAGTGTGTGTTAGTATAATGTAAATGTAAACACAAACAATTATAAAAAATAACAAGGACCATGGATTTGGTAACCCCATCCCATGGACCAAAGAAATTTATTGTGAAAAAGATGCATACATATCACTATGAGGATAATACATGGTCAAATATGTGGTAAAAAACAAAATAAAAATAATAAAAAGAGAAAAAACATCACTCAAGCATCTCAACCCTACCATCAAGTATGGTTGTAGTCGCCAATGATCAAGAAACAATCCAAAATACTACATAATAGTTAGGTATAATCTATCATTCCATAATTAAATCATCAATAATTTCAAATATAAAACATCATTCAATCAAAATTAATGATGATAGTAATAATAAAATTATTATTATTATTGTTAACATTAATATTCCCCACATTAGTGCGATCGTGGTTTGGGTTTTAAGGGGGCTGGGGCATGTACTAGGGTCTTTCCACTAGGGGTTATTATTTTCTTCTAGTGCATCATGTGCATTTAGGATTCTATAAATTATTTACCTTATTATTACTATTATTATTTATATACTTAATTATATATGTATAGAAATCGGTAAAAATGTTAATTTTTTCTTGGATGTATAATTTTGATAATAAAATATAAAATTAAAAAATGATTTTTTATATAGATCATTTTAAAGATAATTTGAAGTAAAAAATAGTTTCTTGGATATAGTTTTTTACATTTTAAAATATTGAACACCATGAGTATTGATGATATATCCTAAAATAATTTCAAAATATTTTATTGACTTTATTTATGATTAAATCACAATGATACCCTATGTTTACTGATTTAAATAACATAAGGTGAAATAATTATATAAATATATTTTTGTATGTGTGTTCATACTCAACATAAAAAGTTATATGGAAATTATGATGTGAAGGTTATTGAGTTTAGAAAAGGTTGTTTAAACCAATCCTAATAAAAATCATTCATCAAATCCTTATGATATATCTATATTATAGAATAATCACATATAATTTATAATTAAATTGAGTATATATCATGAATTTCCTATCATTGAATCTTTTTCTCTAGTGATAATTTAGTTGAAAACCACTCTTATATCAACCATTTTTAGAGGAATAAAGGGTGTATTCCCTATAGTGGTGATCCACACGTACTTCATAAACCCCTAAACATAATTATTTAATTCTATGGGTTTTAGTGTGAATGTTCAAAAGAATGTGTCGATCATTGTTAATCGACACAAGAATCTATCTAAATTTGAAGGATTGTTTCATTCTCTATAGACTCATGATGATAGGGGAGGAGTATAACTCTCCATTCATGAGAGAATTCTAGAAGAAAATGTCTATTTGGATTGAGATAATTATCTCTTGTATTCATTGTTCATAATGATTTGAATGGATCAACTATGGTTAGATAATGACATAACCAGGTATATATAGACTTTGGGTTAGTGAATAAATAATAGAACATAGACCCTTATTATTTTATTTATCCCCTATGAACCCCTTGTCTAAATAATAACAATAATATTATTATTATTTACCTAAAATGCACTGAAATTGTTCATAAATAAATATTATTTATTTAATGAAAAAATAATATTTATTCAAATAATATGTAATATATCATTTGTCACCAGACTATTAATTCACTATTTCATTCCTCATCGGTATTTTCTGAACCTTCAATAATGAATATTTGTTTATATAAATTAATAACACTCCATCATTGACCAATAAATTCACTAAAATGGATAATAGATATTTTTTAACTATTAAACTCACTTATATTAACTTGAATAACCGGTGATCGAATATTAGTGATAAAAAATACATGAATAATTATTAAATCATGTATAAGAATAATATTTATTCAATTTTTTAAATCATATATTAGTTTTATAGGTTTTAATTACACTTAGTGTGTGTCTATATAGGCCTCTTTATCTTTGATATTAGGAAACACCACTTAACGTCGATGGTTAACATCCAGTATCATGTCAAGGAAAACATAAATTATGATGTTAAATGAAATAGAGAAAAAAAGAAATTAAGAATGAACTCTCTATTGTATAATCCACTAATCTCAATATCTCTAATCATATAGGTTTGATACCAGTTTCATCAACCTATATTCCTGACACCTCATTCTTTGGAATTCTGAAAAAGAACTCTTCAAAAAAATTCCAAGGCTATAAACATGATCAAGTGGTTCAACACCCATCAAATGTATTTTGATATCATCTTACACTAAGGAATATAACTGAAAATCATTTCTCTCGTTATTCATTATTATAATATCAACGGTGGCACACCCAATATATCCTAACTATCTGTGTGTATATGTCATCACACATTTATTCAATACATCATAGTACGTTACTAATGATATGAATTAATAATTATATTAATACTAAGTATCTTTATACATATGTGCATATTGGAATATTTAATGAAAAATAAAAATGTGGATTTCCCAATGGTGGGTCAAATTATCATAACCTCTTTTCTTGAGATTACCAAGGATAAAATTCATAAGAAGAAGTATCAATGTATTATAAGAATCTTAATCATGATATAATGTATCATTTTATTCCCATTAAATGATATCATACAACCATAGAACATATATTTATGAATATCATCCTAACCCATCTAGGTTTCTATCATAGCAAGGAACTGCTATGACCTCTTAGTGTAAAAACTACCCTTATGATATTATCACATATGATTTCATATATAAAAACAGTCATATTGAGATAATAACTTTATTAATTTTTGAAAGTATGAATATAGATAATTATAAAGTACACATTAGTTGGTTCTAGGGAACCCACTTCAACAGATACCCACTTCCCATTATAAGAAGCTTTCAAAAACTTTTAGCATAGTGGATCTCACATTATGAGCATACTTCTTCTAAGATAAGTATTTAGTCAATGGGTACCTGATGTTGTCATCTATGGAAATATTACTGAAAATGACTTCATAACAGATCCCATATTTTTTTAGGTATATCACTCTTTTATGCTATCATAAAACAATTTAAACTAGTTTTTTTTTTAAATTTGGTTGTCAAACCTTTGTCAATATATGTTTTTTCTAGGAGGAAGAAATATTTGTAAAAATATAAAACCTTTATTTATTGAATGGAAGAATAATTACATAATTTCCTCATTTTTCATAATTTTATTCAAGTTTGGGAAAATTTTGAGGATTTTGGGATGGTTAGGGAGGATTAAAATGTTTGTTCCGCAAGCTTGCTACCGAAAATAGTGGTGCTACACTATGGCCAATATGGTTGTGACACAATGTTTCCATTGAGATAGAACCACACCATAGAGGGTGAGAATATTTTATAATATTTTTTATTTATGAGATTGAACCACAACCTTCACTATAGGTGGATGATTTGTGAAGGAACTTCCATGGTGACTTGGACTACACCACATATCTCTCCCTGTATTAGTTACAAATTATGGTCTAGCTTAATGGTTATAGAGGATTATGGCCATAAATAGGCTATTACAATATTTAATTAGGGAATTAAGTTCATATTTTTTAAGGTAATTAAGGGGGTTTTATCACATTGAAAAGATCCTCAATGAATTCCCCTATGAATATCCTTTATTTTTCAGAACATTATCATTTTGTAGAACTCCCAAGGGATGTAGAGATAACTCCACAAAACCACTAATTCTATTACATCACAGTAGTGAAAACCATATCCTAGTTATATTTCATATTCTCCCTTATTTATTTGTCGAGGTCATATTTCCTTGTCACAATGCCTCATCCATTACCATGGTAGTTCCTCTTAGCACACTACAATGTCGTGGTGCATATCCCTAAGATATGGAGGTCATTCTCTAACATTATGAAATTTCATGGTGTCACACCAAGTTTCGGGATGGTGGTTTTTACTACTTCTCTATGCTACGCCCCCTGTCTTAGAATATGGACCTTCACACATTTCTAGAAAACTGTGGTTTTTCTTGATGATCGACCTCAGGAATGTTGGATCAATCAATTGAAAATTTTCTTCCATTCTTTATTCTAGAACACATAACATGTCTGATTAGATCCATTACTAGTATAATTTATCATACAAACCTATTCTGGTTGGTGTAAAAGAATTAATCAGGTAAATGATTTATTAGATCATGGTGTTCTAGGCCTAGAGTTTGAAGGGAAATAAGATGGAACTGAATACTACCTTAGACATCAAAAGTGTTTCTGCATATTCTTCTATTTTGTGGTAGGTGATCTAGAACAACCCCATTTTGTATATTTTAATTTAATCTAGTATGTGAAATACATGAGATCAGGCTGACACATTATGTGCCCAACATAATTAATTGTCTAATTCACTATTTTTATGGTGATATATTTCCTTAAACCACCCATAGATCTTTTTGGGTCCATTGATGTTGATACCGGTCATGAGACCAATCATGAGGTGAGCCTACATTTAAAATAAATATGATTCGATAGAGTTGATGATGAATATTGTGGATTAATAAATTGATTTTATTATTGTATTAATATTATGAAGTGGAATAACATGAGAGTTTTTGTGATTTCATGGAATATAAATCCACAGACTAATAATCATTTAATCAAAATGTATTTTAATTAGTGTGTCCACATGATGTGATATGGATATATACTGGAATGTTAATGTCTTTTGGGATGAATTTATATATGAGGCTAAAAATATTTCAATTATTATGATAATATGGAACATGATTTTATGGAACGTAAATCTCTATAGAAAGGGTAATTGGAAGAATTGTTAAATGTGATTTAGGATGACATTTGTTGGTTTCTCATCACAGGGTTATTTTTTTATTTCTTAAACATAATTATTGGTATGAAATTATATATGACTTATTCCTAAGGTTGGAATGTTTCATAAACTTTTGGTATTTTAAATTTATATAAGTTTGACCTATATTTGGGGCTTGAGAGAACCATAGTTGATGCTTGAGGGTAAGGTGCACAGTTCTTTTCCCACATGAGGGTACTTTTTGTGGTATTCAATACATCTTGAGAGTAATATTCATGGGTTAAAAACAACTTTAAGGTAAGATGCATAGTCAATAGATGACTGAGGGATATATTATTATATTCTTGAGGGAAATATTCTTGTTTTCCTAAGGTCACATACATTTGTTTCATGATATCTTACGAGTGACTCATCTAATGATGGATAATACACCACCAAATTTGGTGATCTATCATAATTTTGGAGGTTCTTTACCTTGATATAGATATCCAGTATATTGTTGAATTAGGTATGACTAACCCCTAGTGTTAACCTAGAGTTCAAGGGTCAGTGGATTTATTTTATGTGAAATATTAATTATCAAATTAATAACCCTATTTAATACCTTTATTTTTTGCATGATATATATTCATACTTTATTATTCATACATGGTGGTGTTGAACCACTGAGTTGTAATCACACCATGTTCAGGATTCTATTTGGTACATGGGGAAACTTCATGGATGTAGATATGGACAAGATATAGGGATATTATTGTCTATTTCCACTAGTTGGATTTTTTTAAGATTAGAGATGGGATAAAAATGTGGCTAAAGACTGATGGTTTCAGAGTCTTTTATCGTTTATGATTTTTCCGTTATTCATATAAAATGTACCATGTCATTTAGAAACATTTTTTCATAACACTTCATGGATATATTATTATTGTACTGTTTGATTAATCCTTTATTCAATTATGGATTCTTATTGGATTATCCATGTTGTTTCGACTACTATATTATAATTTATGATGTTTCAGAAACATTATACCATAGGGTATAGTCTCCACACTATATTATTTACACACTTGCTACTAGTTAGAATTCACTTTCATATGGGAAGGCATGTTTAAGGTCACATTTCCAACCTGACTTAGTCACATAAGGGAGTACAGGGTTGGGAACATTACCAAGTGGTATTAGAGAATAATGTTTATTTTATATTTTTTTACATTTTGAGAAGGTATAAAGCAGACTAGGATATCTTGGGGTTTAGTAATGAGATCATTCATGGGAGTATCTAACCCATATATTAGGGTAAATAGAGTACATATGGATCATATTACTATTTAGGTTTTTTTTCTGGTTATGGTTGGTATTATTTCACCTTGGGTGATTCCCTTGTTGTGTGATGTTGCTATTTTTTGATATTTTTACACATGAATCGGTATGGAATGATATGATTGTGCATAAATCATTATAGAAACATATGGATATATTTTTAAAATAATAGTTCATGTTAAAAACATATTTATTTCATGTGACATATTTTCCTATATAATCTATGAAAATAAGACCCTTGATATACCTTTTAAGAATAAATCAAATATAATATGTGGTTATGATAAATCACATGTTAATCCAATTTCATAGGAACATTAAGTTATTGTCCCTCTATTTATTTTTTCAAATTTATATAGTTATTATTGTCAGACCTAAGATCTAATGTGTTCCTTAAACCATGTAGAGAAAAATTACTCATCATCTTATTTAGATCAAGAATTAGGAGAGTGTAAATTTGTACGATCCTAATTAGTTGACCTAGAAGATCCTGAATATTTATAGAGTTAGATAGAGGAAAAAATCCAATAATTATTTCAGAGGGTCATGTCATCCATGGAAAGGGATCGTGTTCACTCCATTTCAATAATATATGATATGAATAGAGAGTTCTAGATACATAATCTACCAACATTATTTGTGGAGGGAGGCCTGCATGTAGATGAGTTCAAGAGTGAGTCATACCATATGATCTTTAAGAACCATGAGACCCCTTCAGATAAGTGGGTGAAGCTTGAGGATTACATGAATTAATGACCATCCAAACACTAGTGGGACATTCTGGAGTAATCCAGATAGTAGGAGGAGTTATCCAGTAAGGGATTTGAGGTGAATGTTTTGAGTCACTTATATCTAAAAACATTAAGGGTTGAGAGGGCTGAAATGTCAATACACATAACACAGAAGGGAATATCGGTGACCCACTATGTTGGAAAAATCACTGACCTATATCATTTTTTCCATCCTTACCAAATGATGAGATTTATAGGGATATACATTTCTAGAATGGGATTCACTGTGAGATATGGTCATAGGTGAACATCTTTTTACTGAGCATATTTGAAGACATGATGAACTAGGCTCTCATCATAAAACATAATTTGAGAGGGAACCTGAGTGTTAGCCATTATGTTTCATTAGGGTGATATAGGAGTTATTCTTCAAGCAATATAAAGAGCTACTACAACAATTACTATCATGTAAGTAGTGGGAAAAGTAGCGAGGGATGTTAGTATCCCTCATAGAGCTGTGGTCAGTTATAGTTCTTTCAACATGAAGAGTTACTCTACAAGAATCCTCAATTTCCTTATCCCATAATAGAGTGTCATTATTACACTAACGTGGTTCACTTGTAGAAGTTATGTAGGATAATTTCATTATAATTAAATGGAAGGGGATACAAACATGCACCTATCTCAGGGAGGGGAACAACTACTTATCATCATATAGGTAGCTTGAGTTCTGCTGGACATTTAGGAAGATTTAATGGATGTGATACCCAGTATAGGATAAATAGTAACAACCATCAGGAATGACATAGTGGAGTCAGACTGAATCCTAGTACATTTGGGTATGTTAGATTCACACTATACATCCTAATAAGTACACTTCAGATGCATGACATATAGTGACCCAATCCTTTTACACAAATCATTACATTATTTTAAGCATAATTAAACATCAAATTACAATCCATGTATTGTAGAGTCTAGTGTCTTGGAAGATTGGGTATATAAAACTTTAAGCAAGGGATTAAATAAAACATTTATTTATTTAATATTCATAAAGTAATTCTAACTTCTATTGAGACCTTAAATATGCATAGGATATCCTAGGGATAACATGAACCGGTGGATGCACTAAAAATCCCAGTAAAGAAAATATACATAAGAATAATGCTTAGAAAATGGGTTATAAGGCATAACATATTGATATAAAGAGGGATGGAACATGATTAAACATAAAGAATCATAACATTTAGAACATGGGATCATATAATCATAAAATAATAGTAATATTTCAGTAACAAAAAACATGTCTTTGGCATGAGTAAATGATCATTTCACATATCGGAGCACAAGTTAGGGCTAACCACCAAGACTATTGAAAATGGAGCATGAGTCAAGGCTAACCGCTAAGACCATTGCACATAACATCTAATGAGATTTAACTTCTCCCAATGAATTGGAGATTTATCTAGGAGAAACCATATTAACATGTTCAGGAATATTTTTTCTACATAAATAATCATACATAATCAGTCACACATAAACACAAGGTTACCCATGGAATGAAATGGGTATCATAATCATGTCATAAAGCTTAGCCAATGGAAGTATCATAAAAGTGTCCATAAAGGAAAGGAATTAGATCATGCATTGAAAATAATAAGGTATAATATTAATATTCATGATAAGTGATGTCAAATTGAATTTATATTATTTAAAAAATTATTAATGAAATTATAGAATTAAATTTTTTTACTACAGTCTAAGAAAAATATAAAAGATCATTTAAAATAGAAAAGGGAATAATATTTTATATAAACTCAAAATTGAACCTAGAAGGTTTTTATAGTAAAATGGGTTATTTTTTAATGATAATGGGTTCTTATAACATATTATATATTGCTCTTGAAATTGGGTAAGAATTTAGGAAGTTCCCTTAAAATAAGATTGCTTATTGGAAAGAATTGAGGAAGGAACCACTTAAAAACATGTATATTCTCAAAATGGAATGATGAATGGATCATGATACATGAGTTTGGAACAAATAAACATAATTTATAATAAATAAGTAAAAAATAAAAGATAAATTCATTTGGGTAAAAATAATGATAGAGAAACCTGAAGGAATAATGGAGCTTCGGGTAGAATCCCTTACCTTATATCAGAAGGTGTTCTTCCCTTGATGTTAAGGTATTCAATAATAAAACTATATCCACTAATTAATTAGTCCAAATTTTTTTTACAAGTAATTGATATATTATAATTTTATTAAGTTCATTTATTCCCTTTTAGATGATTTATAAAGTTCAATTTTATCGTTTCGGAGTGCTCATTTTCTTAGATTCTATGATCGACTCGCTTATATAATAGTATGGAAGTTAATATAAAATGAGAATTGAAGTCCATATTTGAAGTTACAAATTATTAATTATCTTATAAAGGGTTAAATGACTATATAAGTCATTTGGTTATTTTGGGTGAGGATGAATCATTAGAATAAACTTTAATGATAATCGCTTTGATTATTTTGGCGATTCTTTGGTCACAACAAACTCATTTTGTTTTATGAATTAATACAATTATTACAAAATACTTCCAGAAAATTACATAGTATATGATACATATATAATAATATGGTTCAACCATAAAAATGGTTTCATTACCGCAATTTAATATTTTCTTAAAAATTGAAAACTCATCGTCCTTGAATGTGATAAATTAACACATCTCAAATAGTGTTTTCATTTCTAGTATGAATGGATGGGAAATGATAGATGATGATGAATTATTAAATTAGAATAAAAGAATTAAAGTATATGTAAGATAATGGATATTTCATAACTTTTGGAAGCATATAGGTGAGGATATAAATAAAAGTAAAGGAACATGAAAAGAAATTTAATGAAAGCGAAATAGGGTTTTACCTCTTGATTCCTTCCTATTGAAAACATCCGTAGAGGATTGGTTTTTGTATTTTATTAATTAAAATACTCCTAGACATTTGGGAGGAAATTGTGAGGATATTATAGCAGAATGTGGACATGGAACAAGGCTTGAGAGGTGCGAGGAGAAGAGGTGGTGAGGGGTGGTTTTTATAGTGGAGGAGAGGGGTGTTTTCTTAATATTTATTTATTAGTTTATTATATTTCTCAAGACAAAAAATAATGCTTATTATTGAGAATAAATATAGTAATTGGATAATGTGAGTTTGAAAAAATGGTGCTTACATCATTCATGACTCAATGAATAGTGTATTTAACTTATAATGTTTATATATCATAAATTAATGTATTTCACTTTTCAAAAAAAAATCAAGTATTTCAGAAAAGTCCCAAAAATTCAACCTAATAACTTTTCAATATGTAGCATAAAAAAAATTAAATATATTTTTCAAAAATAATTTTCCAAATATGATAAATTTAATTTTTAATTAAAATCATAATTTACTAAAAAATGTAAATTTTAAAATTAAAACTTTTATTCTAACACTTTGAATAATTAATCAGAGACTCATAATGTACCTTTATAATCATAGAACATCTATATATTTTTATATTAATACATTTTATGAAAATTAATTTTCTTTTAATTTAATAATTTAATCAGAAAATTATAATAACATATTTATGACTTACAAAATACCAACACATAATCAATAATTTTTTAGATATTTATTTACTTGTACAATTATATTATTATAAGAGATTATCACTTATAAGATGGATAAATTTTACTTATAATTTCATTGGTGAGGTTACTATGACATTGGTCTATTTACTATTCATAAGGGTAGGTCAAGTTATTATTTCATCGGTATATATTCCTTAACTTCTAGAGATAGCTTTAATTTCACTCATTATTCATTCATATATTTTCTATTGTCTTCTAAATTAAATATTATGAAATTATACAATAAGAAAACAAATTTAATAAGGGAATTACATTGATTAAACTTTGGGTTGTAACATTCTTCCCCCCTTATGAAATTTCTCCTTCATAATTTTTCTTTACAAACTAATCTAAAAATAGGTGTGGGTACTTTTCCATTATCGCTTCGTCTAGTTCCCATGTTGCCTCTTCATACTTATGGTTATTCTATAGTACATTCACCAGGTGAGTAGACTTGTTGCATAAAATATTATGTTTATATCTTCATTGTATACTCCTTATAAGAAATATCATTTTCCAACTATACCACCTCTCAAGATAGTACATGTGAAAGATCCAATATGTACTTCCTTTGGAGGGATACACGGAATACATTTTGTAATTTACACATGGTAGGTGGAAGTTATAGTCAATAGGCCAAAACTCTAATAAAATCAAGAATCTATAAAGGGATGATATACCTAGGATTTAGCTTTACTTTCTTCCCAAATCTCATGAAATTCATTCATATAGATATATGGAGGAAAACCATGTCTCCAACCTTAAATTCAAGGCCCCATCAAATATTTTCTTCATAACTCTTCTGTCAATTTTTGTCTTCCTTGATGTGTTGTTGAATATTTTTCACCTTGTCTACAATTTCTTTGACCATTTCAGGTCCTAGAAGCTTATGCTCACCGACTTCATCCCATCACCAGTGTTATGAACCTTTTCCAATAAAGGGATTTATATGGATCCATTTGGATGCTGGAGTGGAAACAGTTGTTGTAAAAGAACTCAACCAGAGGCATATTTTGGTCACATCCTCCATTGAAGCCCAAAGAACATGCTACCAACATGTATTCTAATGTATGGATAGTTAATTCATATTGAAAATCTGTTTGAGGATGATAGTACATACCTAAGTTCAGCTCAGTGCTTAGATCATGTTGGATACTTTTCCAAAACTTCGAGGTGAATCTTGGTCTCGATCAGATAAAATCAATAGTTGTCCTCCATGTACCCTAACCACTTCTATGATTTATATCCATGCAAGTTGATCCAGTGAGAAGACCTATAAAATTGGGACAAATTGAGCTGTCTTTATAAGAAAATACACAATAACCCATACAACATTGTTTCCTCTAGAAGTCTTTGAAATTCCAGTGACAAAGTCCATGGTAATGTTCCCCCAATTACATTTTGGAATGGGTAGTGGTTGTATCATACCCTTATATTTTTTTTCCTTTAATCCTTCAATTTCAAACATACCAAAAACTTTGGTGTATACTCAACGATCTCCTTCTTCATATTGTTCTACTAATAGTTCTATCGGAGATCTCGATACATCATTGTACTTTCTATGTGAATAGAGAAGGTTGAGCTATGAGCGTCATTAAGAAGATTCTTATTTATCATTATATCAGATGGTACAAATAATCGAGACCCAAATATTATGACTCTATCTTCATCAATTTTGAACTAAGAGGATTTCCCATTTCTGATAGCTTCCACACTTCTAAATTTCAACATAATTTCTTTTATCATCCTTTATTTTCCCCATGAGGGATAGTTGAGAAATAATTTGAGAAAGGATTTATGATGTTACTTCATTAATGATACCCATTTCCATCCTTTTCAAATCTATGAATATTGGATCCTTCTCAATTATCATCATTGACAAAGATGCCATATCCTTTCTACTTAGAGAAACTGCGACCTTATTTTCTTTAATAGGAAGGTAGTTGATTGAGAAATCATAATCTTTGATTAGATATAACCATCTTCACTGGAACATATTATGGTCCTTCTGTGTGAATATTTATTTGAGTCTCTTATGATCAATATATATCTCATACTTCTCCCCATACAGATAATGCTGCAAGATTTTCAACACAAAGATCATAACTTCCAACTCCAAATCATGCATGGGAAAGCTTTTCTCTTTAATTTTCAACAGCCTTGATGCATTGGATATAACTTTATCATTTTGAATCATTTCACTTTCTAAGACCTTGTTTGAAGCATTGTTTTACACCACATAGAGTTCCGTAATTGTTGGGAGTGTGAGTATTGGTGCAGTGATAAACCTCCTTTTGAGATCCTTAAAGAATTCCTCACGTTATTGAGTCCATAAAAACTTCCCCCGCTTATGTGTTATCATGGTTATTGTGTTTGACAATCCTAATATGTTTTTCACAAATTCTTGGTAATACCCAGCTAGACCAAAGAAACTATGGATTTCCGTTATAGATGTTGTACTAGGCCACTCTTCAATTTCCATTGTCTTATAAGGGTCCACAAATATAACTTTTCTGGTGATATGATTCCCTAAGAATTATACTTCCTCCATCAAGAACTCACATTTACTATACTATTCATAATGTTTCTCCCTTAGAAAAGCCTTTAGCATAGTATTAAAATTATCCTCATGGTTCACCTTACTCTTAGATTATATGAGAATATAATCAATAAAGATGGCCACAATTTTTTTGAGTTAATCTCTAAAAACTCTATTCACAAAGTCCATGAAAATTTATAGAGTATTAAGGATTTTGAAAGGTATCACTATGAATTCATAGTGTCCATACCTCATTTAAAAAATTTCTTGGGAACATCTTCCTTACTCACCATTAATTGGTGATATCCCAACTGAAGGTCCACCTTAGAGATATAACTACCCCCACATTATTGATCAAAAAAGTCATCTATCTAAGGCATGGGATACTTATTCTTTATCGTGATTTTATTATGTTCACGATAATCAATGTAGAGGCGTATTGATCCATTCTTCTTCTTGAAGAAGAGGACTGGTGCACCCCATCGTGAAGAACTTGGGTGTACACAAATCTTCTGAAGATTGTACTGTAAATTATTATTCAGATATTCCAGCTAAACAATGGCCATTCTATAATGGGTATTTGATATATAAAGAGATATTGGAATAAGTTCAATTGAGAAATCAACCTCTCGATTAGGGGGAAGACTGGGAAATTATTTGGGCAATACATCAATGTAGTCCCTTATAATGGGAATGTATTCAAGCGTGATTCTCTCCTTTGGCTCAATCATTTGAGCTAGATATTCTTGCTCATAAGGAATTAATATCCACACATGAGACAATTATTCTGAAGGAGATTCATATTTATCTTTACTCTTGTACTAAATTTGAGGATTCTCTTGGATGTGAAGTGTGATATCCATTTCCTGACAATTGATTTGGGATTTATATAAAGAAATCCAATCCATGCCCAAAATAGCATCAAAATCTACCAAAATGAGTTTGAAAAGATTTTTAGAAGGTTTATTTAACAAACATTAACTAGGGATAAGTTATATACTTTAGATACAAAAATTTCCTAATTTTATGTTCTCATAGATAACAGAATATCAATATTTTGAGGCCGTGTTTGATTATTTCCACTAAACATTCAAGATATGAAAAAGTTCATAGAACCAGAATCAAATAGTAAATTCTCTATTCTTGAATGAATAACTAACTTACCTTTCTCAAAATCATTATATGCCCCCCCTCAGTATTAGTGATATAAAAAGACCTTTCTTGTTGTGTTGGAAGTTTTTTTTATTGCCATTAAAAACCCTTAGATTAGGGAAATTATTCACATAATTACCATTTTACTTGAACTTTTAACACTCCACTATAGTCTGAGTGTTGATATAAACCTTTCTTTCTTCTTCATTCACATTAGTAGAATTCTTCATATCCCTTTTGATTTTATTATCCATATGTCTTACTCTTCCACATTTGAAGTAATTTCTGGTTCCCATTTGATAGTTCCCAGGATGTTTCTTCGCATAGTTTTCACATGTGGGATGCTTGGTATTTTTTCCATAATGGGATTTATGTGTCGAACCACCCATATTAGACTATATTTTCCTCTTTTCTTAACAAGGTCCATGATACTATTGAGATAATCCAATATATATTTCAACCTTTAGGGTACAATGGGAAATCTCCTCATAACTTTCAAAGTCCTGAATCACCAATTATTTTCATAGAATTGTCTGCATTCTTCTAAATAAGAGATCCACCTTTCTTTCAGTGTTCATGACAAAGCTGCAAGAATATCTTTCAATAATTGTAAATTTTTCTTCATACACCCCGATATACTAATATTCATTATGTTTATGACCATGGAACTCTATTTCCATCTTGATATAGAGGGTTTGGGTAAAATATTTTTTGAAAAAAATTTCTTGAATTCCCCCAAATCCATGGAATAAATTTCCTCCTTAGAATTTTTATTTTTGATCAGTGTCCACTAATAATCATCTTCCCCATCAAAGTGATAGACTACTAGAATGAATTTCTCTAATTCTGAGAACTAGAGGACAAATAATATCTTTTAAATTGAGTTAATCCAATGTTATATGAGGAGGGGATAAGAAGATCCACTAAAAAAGGAAGGCCTTTGTAGCATGAAGGATTCTACGACAAATTTAAATTCTCTTGGATGAGGAGGTGTTCCACATGATTCATGTTAGTATTCATAACATGAGATAGTTTAGAATGTACTGTCATAAAGTATTGATCACCTTTTCCTATCATATCTGACATATCATTAGGGAAATCATCAAATTTATTATCAAATTGATTATTGGCACATGTTCTTCTAATTCACGCCATTAACTACAAAAAATAAAGTACAATTATGGGCCTTGAATACAATTCTAATATGTATAAAAATGATAATTTAAACATAAAAGGAAAAAATCTTAAAGTAAAAGTATATCTTAAGTTTTGATTCCCTAGGTTTCAATCTAGGTTATCTATGATATGTTTCCTATCATATATTCTTATGGGATTTTTTCCTTAATAATGGTTCGTAATGTGCTTACGAATTTACCAATGAATATCCCCTAGGACTGTCAAACTAGGTATGCAGTAAGGTCCATTTTCATGTACTAGGCTACCCAGAGTCAAGCCCGAAACACCTTGTTAGAGTTGTTACTCTTAGGTATATCTATTCTAGAACAATTCCCACTTATAGTATCCAGACATGGATGTATTTTCTTGATAAACAACTTAGTATATAGTTACTAAAATTTTAGGCATATTTTCTTATAATTAGTCTTATCCATAAGGTTCTTATTAAAGTGTTCTATTCCTAATATCCCAAAATAAATAGACCATCCTATGATAATAACTATAATGACCCAATCCTTTTACAAAAATCATTAAATAATTTTAATTATAATTAAACATCAAATTACTTTTCAAGGAATGTAGAGTCTAGTGTCTTGGAAGACTAGGTATATAAAACTAAAAACATGAGACTAAATAAAAATTTTCATTATTTAATATTCATAAAGAGATTATAAATTCATTTGTTCCCTTACATCTTAAAAGGATAACCTGGGGATTACATGAACAAAGGGATGATCTAAAAATCCCAATACATAAATATAAATTAGATTGAATCTTAGCACATGGTTTATAGAGCATAACATAATGATATAAAGTGGAATGGAACATGATTAAACCTATGTAATAATAACATTTAGAACATAGGATCATATGATCATGGAATCATAGTAATGTGGAATTTACATAAAACATGACTTTAGAATGATTCAAGGCTCATTGTACATAGAGGAGCACGAGTCAAGGTTAACCACCAAGACTGTTGCACATGGAGAATGAGTCAATGATAACCACCAAGACCATTGCACATAACATATCATGAGACTATAATTTACCTAATTAATTGGATGGATATCTGGGCACACCCATATTAACATTTTCATGAATATGTTTTCCACATAAAGAATCATACATAATCAATCATACATAAACATATAGGTACCTATAGAATGTAATGGGTATCACAATAATGTCATAAATCATAAAAAATGGGTGTATCCTAAAAGTTTTCATGAAGGAAAACAATTAGATTATGAATGGATATTCATAATGTATAATAGGAATATATCATGATAAGTGGTTTCAAATTGAAGTGACTTCATGTAAAAAGAGTATTTAAGCAACTTAAAACATTTTAGTACGATCTAAGGAAAATATCAAAGATCATTTAATATAGACAAGGGGATAATATTTTATATAAAACCCAAACTGAATAGAGAAATTTTTCATAATTAAATGAGTGATTTTATAAACATAATGGTGTCTTAAAGAATATTATAATGTGAACTTGAAATCGGGTAATAATTCGGGAAGTCCCCTTAAAACGGGCTTGCATGTTGGAAAGAATTGAGAAGGAAACCACTTAAAAAATATATATAACTGAAAGAGAATGATGAATAGATATTGATACATGATTTTGGAAAATATAAACAAAATTTATAATATGTACATAAAAATAAAAGATAACTTCATTTGGTTAAAAATAAATATAGAGCAACCCGATGTAACAATGGAGGATCAGGTAGAATCTCTTACCATAAGTCTGAAGGTGTTCTTTCCTTGATATAAATGTCCTGGATAATAATATTATATTAATTAATTAATAATTATATAAAATTTATTACTTTTAATTGAATTATTAAAATTTTATTAATTTCATTTATTCCCTTTTAAATGAGTTATGGAGTTCAGTTTCATCATTCGAGAGTTCTCGTTTTCTTAGTTTCCATGATCGGCTCACTTATATAATAGCATGGAAGTTCATATAAAATGGGAATTGAAGTCCAAAAATGATGTTATGAATTATTAGTGGTCACTAAGATAGATAAAGGATCATATAATTCATTTTGTTATTTTGGTTGAGGATGAATCATTAGATAAAACTTTAATGATAATCACTTGGATTAATTTGGCGATTTTTCTATCAGAATGAACTCATTTTATTTTATAAATTAATAAATTTTGTAAAAAATGATTCCAGAACATTAAATATGATATGATACATATATAATAATATATTTAAACCAAAGAATTTTTTTTCAAGATCATAATTTAATATGGAATTAGAAATTGAAAACTCATTATCCTTAAATGTGATAAATTAACACATCTCAGATGGTGTTTTCATTTCTTGTATAAAAGGAGAGGAAATGAGAGATGGTGATGAGTTATTAAATTAGAATAAATAATTTATTGTATATTTAATGTAATATAGTTTTCATACCTTTTTTATTAGTAGAGGCGAGGATAGAAAATAAAATAAAGGAACTTGAAAAGAAATTGAAAGAAAGCGGAAGAGAGTTTTACCTCTTGATTCCTTCCTCTGGAAAACCCACTTAAGGGATTTGTTTTGGTATTTTATGAAGACCAAAAGCTCCAGGAAATAGAGGAGGTAATTGGATGGTTATTTTATTAGAATTTGGACAAGGAACATGGCTTGATAGGTGCAAGGATATGAGGTGGTGAAGGGTGGTTTTTATACACTACGGGAAAGATGGGTATTTGCGATGGGGGTAAATCCCGTCGCAAACAGCCCGGTTAAAAACTTATTTGCGACGGGGGTATTTGCCCGTCACAAATAAGTAGTCTTTTGCGACGGGTTAGCTTTCCCCGTCGAAAACGAACTGGTGCGCTTTGCGCGCCAAATCGCGGGAAACGTATTTGCGACGGGCGGTTATTGCCCGTCGCAAATAACCGGCGGTGGTAAAAGGTATTTGCGACGGGAATATTCCCCAGTCGCAAATAGTATGTCGGTAGGTGGTTATTTGCGACGGGTCCCGTCACAAATAACTATTTAACCATTGACCGTAATAAATGATGACTAGGGTATTTGCGACGGGTACCGTCACAAATAATATTATTTGCGACGGGTATCCCGTCGCAAATGGACCCGTCGCAAATAATCTAACCTATAAATACCCCCATCCGTTTTTTTCAATTCATTCTCAAACTCCATCTTCTCCTTCTCTCAAAATTCTATTTCTAGAGTTTAGCGTTTCATAAGTTTAATTTTTTTCTCCGGAGTTGATATTGAAGTTTTCAAGAACGATCAGAGATCAAGCTCAGATCAATTTTAAAGGTATTTATGTTTATTTTAATTTAATATTTATTTTAAATTTTCTATTAGTTTCAATTATTCTTAATTAGTTGTAATTTAATTATGTTTACATTGTTTTGTTACTTAATAAATTTAAATTATTAGTATTGTTCATAGTTAATGGTAATTAGGAATAATAAGTAATAATTTTCAATAATTAAGAATAATACTAATAATTAGTAATAAATACCAATAATTAGGAATAATAACATTATTACATTATTAGTATATTTTATTATTAATATTAAAATAATATAATTTTTTATATTATATACAATTCTCCTTTCATCTGTGTGTTTTCTGTCTCCACACATAATATTTGTATGTGGAGACAGAAAACACACAGATGAGAGGAGAATTGTATATAATATAGAAAATTATATTATTTTAATATTAATAATAAAATATACTAATAATGTTATTATTCCTAATTATTGGTAATTATTCCTAATTATTGGTAATTATTCATATAATTACCAATAATTAGGAATAATTACCAATAATTAGCAATAATTAGTAATATTTAGTACTAATTACCAATAATTAGTAATAATTACCGATAATTAGTAATAATTATCAATAATTAGTAATACTTACCAATAATTAGTAATACTTACCAATAATTAGTAATAATTACCAATAATTAGTAATAATTAGTAATAATTATCAATAATTATCAATAATTAGTAATAATTAGTAATAATTACTAATAATTACCACTAACTAGTAATAATTAGGAATAATTACCAATAATTAGTAATAATTAGTAATAATTAGTAATAATTAGGAATAATTAGTAATAATTAGGAATAATTAGTAATAATTACCAATAATTAGTAATAATTACCAATAATTATCAATAATTACCGATAATTACCAACAATTAGGAATAATTACCAATAATTAGGAATAATTACCAATAATTAGGAATAATTAGCAATAATTAGTAATAATTAGTAATAATTACTAATAATTACCAATAATTAGTATTAATTACCAATAATTAGTAATAATTACCAATAATTACCGATAATTACCAATAATTAGTAATAATTACCAATAATTAGTAATAATTAGTAATAATTGCCAATAATTAGTAATAATTAGTAATAATTAGTAATAATTAGTAATAATTACCAATAATTAGTAATAATTAACAATAATTAGTAATAATTAACAATAATTAGTAATAATTAACAATAATTAGTAATAATTAACAATAATTGGTAATAATTCCCAATAATTAGGAATAATTACCAATAATTACCAATAATTAGTAATAATTAGTAATAATTAGGAATAATTACCGATAATTAGTAATAATTAGTAATAATTACCAATAATTAGTAATAATTAGTAATAGTTAGTAATAATTACCAATAATTAGTAATAATTACCAATAATTAGTAATAATTACCAATAATTACCGATAATTAGTAATAATTACCGATAATTAGGAATAATTACCAATAATTAGTAATAATTAGTAATAATTAACAATAATTAGTAATAATTAACAATAATTAGTAATAATTAACAATAATTAATAATAATTAACAATAATTAGTAATAATTACCAATAATTAGTAATAATTACCAATAATTACCAATAATTAGTAATAATTAGTAATAATTAGTAATAATTAGTAATAATTGGGAATAATTACCAATTATTAGTAATAATTAGTAATAATTACCAATAATTAGTAATAATTAGCAATAATTTGTAATAATTACCAATAATTAGTAATAATTACCAATAATTAGTAATAATTAGTAATATTTAATAATAATTACCAATAATTAGTATTAATTACCAATAATTAGTAATAATTAACAATAATTAGTAATAATTACCAATAATTAGTAATAATTACCAATAATTATCAATAATTACCGATAATTAGTAATAATTAGTAATAATTAGGAATAATTACCAATAATTAGTAATAATTAGTAATAATCACCAATAATTAGTAATAATTAGTAATAATTAGTAATAATTAACAATAATTAGTAATAATTACCAATAATTAGTAATAATTAGTAATATTTAATAATAATTATCAATAATTAGTATTAATTACCAATAATTAGTAATAATTACCAATAATTACCAATAATTACCGATAATTACCAATAATTAGGAATAATTACCACTAATTAGCAATAATTACCAATAATTAGGAATAATTACCAATAATTAGTAATAATTAGTAATAATTAAGAATAATTACCAATAATTAGTAATAATTAGTAATAATTACCAATAATTAGTAATAATTAGTAATAACTACTAATAATTAGTAATAATTAACAGTAATTACCAATAATTAGTAATAATTCTTTATAATTACAAATAATTAGTAATAATTAGTAATAATTAGTAATAATTAGTAATAATTAGTAATAATTAGAAATAATTAGAAATAATTAGTAATAATTAGTAATAATTACCGATAATTAGAAATATTTAGAAATAATTAGTAATAATTAGTAATAATTAATAATAATTACGAATAATTTGTATTAATTACCAATAATTAGCAATAATTATCGATAATTACCAATAATTAGTAATAATTACCAATAATTAGTAATAATTAGTAATAATTACCAATAATTAGTAATAATTATTAATAATTAATAATAATTACCATTAATTAGTATTAATTACCAATAATTAGTAATAATTACCAATAATTACCGATAATTACCAATAATTAGGAATAATTACCAATAATTAGGAATAATTACCAATAATTAGGAATAATTACCCATAATTAGAAATAATTACCAATAATTAGGAATAATTACCAATAATTAGGAATAATTACCAATAATATTAGTACTATGAAAATAATAAAAAATTTATATAATGTTAGAATTGTCAATATTTGTAATAGGTTTTGCTTTATTCTCAACATCTTCAATTCTTAAAGGGTCAATTTTTAGGTCTATCACAATAAAAAGTTTGCGTCAGTCGTGTATGATGTAAACTCTATATTTATCCTTGCATGAGTGTTTTTTCTAACAAATTATTGAAAACCAGTAATGCTTTTATATTTTATAGAAAAATATTGAACAACAAGGTCGTCAACAATCATTATTAGGTGACCGTATATGGATAAATCAACGTAGAAATCCAAATGGTTCTGGTTTAAATCCAGTATATGTAGAGGGTGTGGAGACTTTTTTATCATTTGCGGCATCAAATCCAGAATTTGTTTCAGAAGGCAAAATAAAATGCCCTTGGAGAAAATGTGCATTGAGAACGTTTGACACATTTGACAAAGTGGGGGGACATCTATTGCATTTTGGTTTTCAACCAGATTATGTTTTTTGGTATCAACACGGTGAACGCAGTTCCAGAGTAGGTGATACCAACTTGATTCCAGATCCATCCCCGTTTCAAGATTTAGTACATGATATTTCAGGTTCATCTGTTCAACATACAGAAACTCCAGCTGATATAGCTTTAAATCCTGAGTTGGCACCGTCTGAATTTTATGAGTTTTTGAGGTCTGCTGAGGATGAATTATATCCTGTCTGCAAGATGAGAAAATTAGAAGCAGTTGCAAAATTTATGGCTATCAAATCAGATAACGGAATGTCAAACACCTATTTTGACCAGATATTTTCGTTTGCTTAAAACACTGTTTCCCGAAGGAAATGTTTTGCATGCAAATTACTATGAGAGTAAGAGGCTGGTTCGAAATTTGGGACTTACTTGTCTGAAGATTCATGCATGTTCAAATGACTGCATTTTATATTCTGGGGAAAATGAGTCGTTGGATAGTTGTCCCACATGTGGGAAAATGAGATATAAAGAAGGAAAACATGGGGAGTCTGGTTTGATTCCTGTAAAATAGTTGAGATATTTTCCACTTACATCCAGACTTCAGCGTTTATTCATGTCTAAGAATACAGCGACAATGATGTCATGGCATAAATAGAATATTTCAACCGATAAAAGCTTGAATCATCTAGCTGATGGTGATTCATGGAAACATTTTGATAGAGTGCATCCATCCTTTGCTTTAGAAGCTATAAATGTTCGACTGGGCCTTTCCACTGACGGTTTCTTTCCGTTCGGATCTTATGGTAGTCAATATTCATGTTGGCCTGTTTTTTTAACTCCGTACAATTTACCTCCATGGATGTTGATGAAGGAGACATATATCTTTTTTACTTTACTAATTCCAGGACATCTGAAGAAAAATATTGATGTTTACTTGAAACCATTTATTGATGAATTAAATTTATTGTGGAGTACTGGTGTCAGTACATATGATGTTGCAACGAAACAAAATTTCATACTGAGAGCAGCATTGATGTGGACAATTAGTGACTTCCCGGCTTATGGGATGTTATCTGGAAGGAGTACACATGGTCAGATATCATGTTCTTACTGTATGTGAGAGAACAAAGCATTTATGCTCATTCATGGAAAGAAACCTTGTTATTTTGACTGTCATCGCAGATTTCTTCCAGCTGATCATCCTTTTCGCAAAAAAGATCTCATTTTAGAAAAAGAACAGTTGAAAGGGATGGACCTACAAAAATGCTATCAGGTTCAGAGTTAAAATCAGTTGTATTTTCATTACCTCCCATCACTTTTGGTCCCACAATAAACCAACAGAAAATTTCTGGTTTTGGGGAAGAACACAATTGGATTAAACGTAGCATATTTTGGGATTTTCCATATTGGTCGGATTTGTTGGTCCGACACATGTTAGATTTCATGCATATTGAGAAGAACTATTTTGATAATTTGTTTCATATAGTTTTGGATACGCCAGGAAAGAGCAAAGACAATGTAAATGCACGTTTAGATCTTGCCCAAATTTGCATGCGTCTAGAATTGGAACTGTTTGAGAATGTCAGAACAGAAAGGTTACTGAAACCAAAAGCAGATTATGCACAGTCTAAAGAAAACCATTTATTATTTTTTCAGTGGATTGCAGATTTGAGACTTCCAGATGGTTGTGCTTCCAATTTGGATAGATGTGTAAAGAATGGTTATATTACTGGATTAAAAAGTCATGATTGTCATGTTATAATGGAAAGAATTATACCCATTAGATTAAGAGGTCTGTTGAATTCTGTGACTTGGGATTCCATAACAGACATGTCCCATTTTTTTCGGGAAATTTGTGCGGCTACAGCAGATTATGATGCTCTAGGCAAACTTGAAAAAGATGTTGTAATTATATGTAAACTGGAAAAAATATTTCCTCCATCTTTCTTCGACTCAATGGAACATTTGATGTTACATTTGCCATATGAAGCCAAATTTAGAGGTCGAGTACAGTTTCGATGGATGTACCCATTTGAAAGACGCATGAAAAAATTGAAAAGAAAAGTACGTAATAAAGCATCTGTTGAAGGATCTATTGTAGAAGCTTATTTGCAAGAGGAAATATCTTTTTTTTTTGCTCCCATTATTTTGAATCTGAGTATCCTTCAAAACACAACCGAATGGGATAGAACGAGAGGAATATTGATGAAATCGACAATAAATTATCTGTTTTCAACCAGCCAGAGCTTGGTTTTGGTGGAGTTTATGAACACTGGATTTTAGATGATGAACATCATAGAGCTCATACATATGTTCTGATCAACTGTGAAGAGATGACATCAGTTGTACTGTAAGTTTTTATATCACTTATTCTATCATTTATGTTACAGTAAATAACTTTGGTTTTTATAGGTTGTATGATAATCATATTAAGAAACAAATTCCACAAATTACAACTGCTGCTCTTGAAGAACGTCGACTGAAAAATTTCTCTTAGTGGTCTCAAAAACTGGTAACATAAATTCTTTATCTTTTAGCAACTCATTCAATGTATAGTTTACAATATTGATAATTATTTCACAAATTTTCAGGTGTCTCGACATGCTGATAAAATTGACAAATGACTGTGTTTATTAAGTAACCCACCTTCCAAACTTGTTAAAACTTATAATGAATATGTGGTGAATGGATTTCGATTTCACACACATGCATATGGGGAATCGAAAAAAACAATGAACAGTGGAGTTATCTTGAGAGGATCTTATCGTCGAGAAAGTGAAGTTGACTTTTATGGCATACTTGATGAAATCATTGAACTCTGTTATCTTGGACAAAATTACATAACCATGTTCAAATGTCGGTGGTTGGATACAGAGAGAGGCGTGCGTGTTCATTCGACTCATGGAATCATCGATATTAAATGTAAAAGTGTTCTCGCAGTAAATAAACCATTCTTATTGGCTCAAAAGGCACATCAAGTTTATTACACAATGTACTGTGCTACATCAAGAGACTTGACTGATTGGTGGAGTGTAATAAAAATCAAAATTCGAGACAATCAGTTTAGTCAAAGTGAATGTGCTTTCACTGATGTGCAAAGAATTGAAGTTTTTCAAGAGAGTACTCAAAATCAATCTTTTTTACAAAGAGACATGAGTATCGATGACGAAACCCCACATTTAAGAGTCGGTGATGACAATGATGTTAATGATGTCACATATGAATTTGAAATGGTAAGAGATGAAGCAACTGTAACTCGAATGGATATCGATGATGTTGAGGAGGAATATGAAGATGACATTGACATATATGAAGATGATGATGAAGATGAACAATGATAGAATTCCATGGTATTTATATACAATCATAATGTGTATATATGTATATATAATAGTAATTATCAATTATTTGCTAACAACATTAACATTTTCTATTTCAGATGGACGACGCCACATTTTGAGAGTTGGCGGATGCTGACCTGCCTTTCGATGCTGATGAGTTGCTGGCAGATGACCCTCTTCCTGCAGGCGCTCCAGGGAGTACATGGAGGGGGCGCGGTCTTGCACGATTGATGATTCCTGACTCCATCTCTGAGCGACGTCCACGTCTTGGGTGTGATCCACGCACACTGAGGTCTGATAACCTGTGTGATAACCTGTGGATTTGACTAAGATTTCATTAATCTATTCACATAATAAATGTTTATTATTTTTATAGTTTTCCGCATATAGCAGTCGGACAGGGCAGCGCTATTTTGCGCAACTATTTCTCTCAGTCGTGGACCACATGGGAGCAGATTCCCATTGATGTGCAGCAGGCCATGTTCGGCCATTGGTTGGTACGTACGTAAATAAATAATATTTATTTTGAAAATTATTTCATTTCTAACTTGATATTTTGATTTATTTGTAGGGTTTATGGTATCCGATCGAGGATACCATGCGTGACGCCATCCACAAGGCATGAGAGGTGGCCATGCGTGATCGCCTTCATCAGTTTTTGCACAATTTAAGAAAAGCTGCCATGAAGAAAGCAGGAGTGTCAGATTTCGACGAGTCATGTAGAGAACACCGACCAGAGTACATTTCATCCCATGTATTGGATGGATTATGTGTGTACTGGTTGAGTGGTGCCTTTTAGAGGAGATCATCGGTGGGGAGGCAGAATCGGGGGAGACAGAAGGTGACTCATCGAGATGGGAGTCGTTCTTTCAGTACTCATAGACAGCATCTGGTACGTACATTATTAATAAATATTTTATATAACTATAAATATTAACAGTTTATTTTTTATTCTTTTATAGGTTGTCGAGCACCCCGATATTACGGAGTACGACGTATATCGGAGGATGTATAGTGATCCTGCTACTGGGGATATCAGAGGTGATCGTCAGCATCACATCGTGGTCAGTATTATTTTTATTCAAGTTTAAAAATTAACTGCATATAATATATTCACAATTTTAATTTTAAATTACATCTACAGGAGTCATATGAGGCCGCAGCGTCACAGACCCGGCTTGAGAGTCAGGCCAAGTCATCAGATCAGGCCACTGGCCGTCAGTTTGATGAGGCGGCATGGATGCAGGCCACCCAGTATGCCTTCGAGAAGGGCTGGGTAGTTGGTATCAGCTCTCGACTGACTCCCGGAGATTATTATGGCAGTGCTGCGATGTCAGCGTCCAGCTCGAGAGGAGCTCATGCATCTTCTTCTGCTACACAGTATGAGGATCAGTTGCGATCTCAGACTACACTGATAGAGAGTCTCCGACATGAGCAGGAGCAGATGCGTCAGCAGCATGAGGAGGAGCGTCGACGCCAGCAGCAGCTGTACGAGGAGCAGACGAGTCGGTGGCAGTAGCAGCATCAGGAGCAGATGGAGTACTGCGCTGACTCACTCATGCTTTAGGGATGAAGTTTCCTCCACCACCATCTGCAGATCCCCCCCTCCCCCCCTCCTTCAGATTAGAGTTTGTTTTTATGTTATAAAATTTGTGAAATCAAAATATGATTTTTTTTCTATTCGTAGTTTCTGTCTCATTATAAAATATTAATAATATTATATTTTGAAATAAAAATATTAATATGAATAATAATATTATTTATATTTTATAATATGAAATTTTATATATATATAAAATTTTTATAATATTATAATTTAATTATATTTTTTTGTAATACTTGAATTATTTTAATATTTGAATGTAAAATAATTCTACATATTATTTTTATATTAATTAAAATCACTTATTAATATTTTTTTATTTATGAATTATAATTCTAATATTATTATATTAATTAAATCATTTATTAATATTCTATTATTTTTTATTTTTGAATTATAATTCTATTATTATTATAATAATTAAAATAATTTATTAATAATTTATTATTTTTATTTTTGAATTATAATTCTATTATTATATTAATTAACATCTTTTATTAATATTTTATTATTTTTTATTTTTGACTTATAATTGAATTATTATTATATTAATTAAAATAATTTATTAATAATTTATTTTTTTTATTTTTTTATAGTATTTTCGATGAGATACTATGCCCGTCACAAATAGTATTATTATATGCATTAAAATAATTTATTAATAGTTTTTTATTTTTTTTTAAAAAATAGTTTTTGCGACAGGACCCGTCGCAAAAACTATTTACGGCGGGCCCATCGTAACAGGTATTTGCGACGGGGCCCGTCACAATTAATATTTGAAAAGTTTTTTACAAATATACGGAGTACTATTTGCGATAGTGAGAATCCCCATCACAAAAAATGGATTTAGCGATAGGCCCGTCGCAAATAATTGTTTTTGTGACACAGTTTTCAGCAACGGGCCATTTGCGACGGGCCCCCGTCGCAAATACCTATTTTTCTAGTAGTGATAGTGGAAGAGAGATGCGTTTTCCCAATATTTAATTGATTAGTTTACTATTTTTCTCAAGACAAGAAATATTGATTATTATTGAGAAAAAAATATAGTAATTAGATCATGTGATTTATAACCAGTGGTGCTTACATCAACCATTAATCAATGATTAATGTTTTTAACTTATAATATATATATACCGTAAATTATGGTAGTTCTCCATTCCTCAAAAATTCATGTATTTCAGAAAAATCCCAAAAACCAACCCTAACCATTTTTTGACATGTAAAATTCAAAAATAAATTCAAATTTTCAAAAATAATTTTAAAAATATGATAATTTTAATTTCTAATTAAAATCACAATTTACTAAAAATACAAATTTTAAAATTAAAATTGCTTTTTTAACAGTTTGAAAGATTAATAAACGTCGCATAAAATTACTTTATAATTGTAAAACATCAATTTTTTTTTATGAATACATTTTATGAAAATATATTTTCTTTTAATATATTAATTTAATAATAAAAACGTAATTAAATATTTATGACATATAAAAATTCTAACAATTAATCAATAATTAATAAAAATATTTATTTACTTATACTCTGATATAATTATACCACATTATCACTTATAATATGGATAAATTTTATTTATGCTTTCATTGGTGAGGATAGTATTTCATTTTCTAGTTTACTACTCATTAAGGTCACATTACTATTACAAAATTCAAGTTACTATTTCATTGGTATATGTTCCTTAAATTCTAGAGATACCTTTTATATCACATAATATTCATTTATAATGTTTGTAATGTGTTCTGAATGTAATATTATGTGATTATACTATAAGACATAAATGTAAAAGGGAATTCCATTGATAAAACTTTGGGTTATTTCATGACCTTCTTCCATCAAGACCAATTTAGTTTTGATAAGTTTTTCTCATAGATCAGACATCAATCCTTGTTCTGGATAATGGGGGGAAAATTGGATATCATTCATCTAGTAAGGAATCATTTTAAGGCATATTTTCGAAAAATTTTCTTCTTCTTTCCATATGAGTGGGAGATAGAGTTCACAATTGAATTGTTATCTAGAAATACACCAATTTCTATACCACCCTATAGAATAAACCTGAAAGATATTACTCAGTTGAAGGCTAAGTTGGAATATCCAGAAGGGAAAAGCTTCATATATCCTAGAACTTCTCTATGAGATTCTCTCTTTAATTTTTCTGATAATGATAATGGAACATCAAAATTATGTTTGGATTATTAGATGTTAAAATAGATGATAGTAATTAACTACTTTCCCATTCCATGCATTAATGATCTATTTGATTAACCAAGATTTTATAGGATATTGTATGATATATTCTTGAGTTCAGAGCTCTATCAGTTGAGGTTGATACCATTAGATATACCCAGTACTACTTTTAGGAGTATGTATGGATTGTTTGAGTTTAGGCTGATGCCATTAAGGCTAAATAATATTCTAGAAGTATTCATTACCTCAATGAATTGGAATTTTTATTCACTATTGAATTAGTTTGTGGTGGTCTTTTCTATGTCATCTTAGTGTACTCTTAGTTTGTAGGTTATCATGACCAACATATTGGAATCTCCTTTAGTACATTGAAAGATAATTTACATTAAGTCATGCTATCTAAATGAATAATATTTATTAATAGAGTTCACTTTGTGGGCCATGTTATCTCCGAGGATAGATTGGTAGTGGAGAAATGGAGGGTTTCATCCATAGTATCTTGGAAATAAACAAAGAATATGTTTGATATTTTTAGATTTCTAGTTCTAGCAGGGTATTAGTACTACATTATCAAAAACTTCTCTCATTTTAAATCACTGATATTCAAACTGATCAAGAAAGGGGTAATGTTTTTTTGGGAAAATTCTTGTGAGTCATCATTTCAGAATCAGGATGACGTCAACACTAATCCCCACTTTTCCTATAACTAGAATATATTATATCATGTAATATGATACATCTGGAGTTGGAATATGAGTAGTTCTAATATAACAGGATCAATTGGTTTCTTATGGACCAAGATAGATTAGAAGGAATGAGAGGAATTTTTCTTCTCATGACCTAGAGTTATCAATGGTGGTATACTCTTGATTTTTAGGTGGTACTATCTTTTGGTAGTGAGGTTTGTGGTGTAAATAGACCATAAGATCCTCAAGTAATTATTTTCATAGTGATATTTTAACCTTAAACAGAGGAGGTGGTTCAATTAACTACAATCGTTCAACTTTGATCTAGCTTACACATAAAGAAAAGGGAACATCCAAATTTCTACACTGAGATGGAAGATGTTGATAAAGTTGGTTTAGTAGACTTTTGACGATTGTAAGCTGATGGAACTCTATGAAGAAATGCATCTAGATTATCAAGATTTCAAGGGATGTGTATCTTTGACTTTGACATATATTATTCATTTATTTTTAATTAAATCAATATAGAGAAGTTTTCTGATCCAGAAGGATTAGATTTGAGGTATAATGTATATGGTGGAGAGCCACCGCCATGATGGTCTCTTGGAAGTGGGAATGTTCTTATTATCCATGGTTGTGTATGGGTTCCTTCAGTCTTATGTGAGGACATTATATAGAAATATCATGATTCTAGATGGGCAGTACATATGGTTCTAACAAATATTTATCATGATCTAAAAATACAATTATGGTGTCTATAATTAAAATAAAAGATCACAGGATTCATGGCTTTATGTTTCTTGTATTAGAAGGTTAAGTCTAAGCACCAAAGTACTGTAGAGTTGTTTTAAAATTTACACATTTTAGAATTTAAGTAGGATGATGTAACTATATACTTCTTGAATATATTACCCAAGACACCCTGTAAGAATGGTGTTGTACGGGTGATCATGGAGAGATTAAGAAAGGTATACCACTTCTTTCTTATTAGGGGGACCTTCTCTATTGAAAATTTGGGTAGTCTTCATATGTGGAAAATAGTTCAGTTGCACAGTACTCCGAGGAGTATCATTTCAGATTGAGATCATTGTTTCAATAATTTATCATTTCATGGACATCATAAGGATTTGGGTTCACATGTTTTTCTATTTACAACCTATCATCCTCATAATGATGGAAAATATGAGAAGTGGTGTAACATCCCGACCCCCGTTACCCAGAGTTGGTGCATTATTTTAATACATTGGAATGATTATAAGGAATCAAGTCCCGAAGGACCGATCAGTTTAGCAGCCTCAGAATATAGATTATATAAATTAACTTTACATTACAATTTCAAAAATAAAAAAAAAGCATAGATATTTTTTTGAGAATGCCATTATTTCCTTTAGCTTAACCCTGAATATCAATCATAATACACTTCTTGGAATCCTGGGAAAATAAAACATAAGAAAGGGGTGAGATTAGATGCCCAGTAAGGGTAAATAATTTAGCAGAAGCTATAATCTTTTAAGGAAAGATGTGTGATAAAAACAATAGCCTTTTTAAACATAAACTTGAACATAATATGGAAAAAATAAATCAAACATTAACATATAATCATGCACATGGATATTCTACTAGTCGAATAATCAAATGTAATAACTAATTTCAAAAATGATGGAATGCCTAACGCCAGACATCATTACCCCATAGTCAAGGCCTTGTGCCAAGACTACAAATAAATATTTTGTCAAGACCTTGGGAAAAGACATTATTTTGTCTCATGGGACCTACCAATGCATCGAGGAGCTATAGTGGGCTCCACCCGTCACTTACTAAGTCCACTGCATTCCGTATATGAAAAAGTTGAAACACAATATAAACATTCATATTAAAACTAGGATACGAAATGTCAATACATAAACCATAAACCATGAATTGTATACAAATATAACATCCATAGTAAAACACATCAAAACTATTCCAATACAATATGGAAATACTGTATTATAATAAATCAACCTCAATAAAAAATAATATCCACTAAAGGATGCTAACATAGTTAAAAATGATGAGTAAATATTTTTGAGAGAAATATCATTATTGTGAAATCATTTACAAGTCACACATTTATAAATGAATTAATTTAAGATATTTTTGAATCAAAGTGTCTCATACCACTTTGAAACCTTTGAAATGAATTATCATTTCCAAATATTCATGTCCATATAAATAAATCCTTAAAATCATTTTGAAAACATGGACATTAATTAATAAGATTTAAAAAGATAAATATTTAAAACATTTAAAATTATGATCTTTATAAAGAGTACCTTTAAAAAGTCCTTAAGATATTAATTTTGAAATAATTTTTATGAAAAATGGACATGGATGATAAAAATGTCCCAGTAAATACATACACATAAACAATCTCAGATAATAATGAGATTGAAGAATTAACCGTTACCTTGAACATTCATTTAGTCAAGGGTACGTTTAACCTCTTGTATGAAGATAACAGTATGTTATTCAATTATATCAGAACCATATTAATATTTATTATATCATACATGATTCATTTATTACTTTATACTACCCATTTAATAAAAATTTCCATGTTAAATTAACATTTCGGGTAATAATCTCTTTCTTTATCATACGTGTTTTAACTTGTTACTCTTGATTGCATCACTTAGGTAAATATTTAAATACATCTATAATATAAAACCTGATTTATATATCATGTATATTTAGAAAATAAATATGTATAATAGACATATATAAGAAATGAAAAACACTGCTTATGGACACAGTAGTCCGTATGTACGCATAAACGCTGTTTCCGTTTTCATATCGTATTGAACGGAACAAAGTGAATAAGATATATGTTAGTAAATATATATATATATATATATATCAAGTATCATTATTATTTCATATATTACATACTTATTAGTAATATATATATTTATAATCATCAATGAATGGTGAACATGGACATCAATCCCATCGCGTCATGGAGACAGTAATCTGTACGTATGCACGAGCGACAATATCATTTCCTTAAAGATGTGGAATCAGATGGTATATTTCTTTTACATATACATTATCATGTTATTTTAATTATTTATAGACATATTAATCATCATTATATCCATCCAAATAACATAGTGTTGAATAATAAATTACACCACGACGTGGAGACAGTAAGTCGTATGTACGCACACATGCTGACATTATCATTCATAATATGGATAGAATAAGGAATATAGTTGTTACATATTTATAATAACATCAAATTATATATAATATACTAGAGTTATTATTTTAAAATGGAAACAACAATGAAAGAGTAAGTGGAAGAATAAGAGAACTTGAAAGAGGGTGGTGAAATCATTACCTCTTCTTTGGGTTCTTCCTTTTGATTTGATCAAAAGGGATCCTTTGGTTGGATTTCTGACCAAATAAATGACTCTATGATGATTTTATGATAGTTGGGAGGATATTTGGGAATGTTTTGGCTGAGAAAAATGGATTTGGAGGTGTGAATGTGAGGGAAGGGGAAGTTCACTTTTATAAGAGGGGTGAGGGGAACCTTTTGAAAAACTTAAAACATTATTTTATAAGAAATTAATATTCGGTTTATAATGGATCCAAAGTGACTTATTTAGAGGATAGGGTGTGGATGGGTCGAAATAATCTCAACCAATATGTTTTATACAGGTTTAGGTTACCATTTTAACCTTATCTTTTATATTTAACTCTAAGTTAAATAATTTAACTTTTACTGTGTCTTTTTGTATTCTTACACTATATGGTTAAAAAAAATACTATATACTAACAATAGAACCCCAATTGTATCTTTAATGTCATATATATTATTATATAAGTATTTTGGCCGAAATTTAGATTTTTAGGACCATTATATCAATTAATAATATAATATTTGATTTAAAAACTATTTTCTGTCAATTTTGACCCTATTTGGTATTTGTTTTTTGTTAAAATAATAACAGCATGATTACATCAAATAAAATACATTTAATCAAAAATAACATTTCATATTAACCTATAAAGTTCGTGGATGTCATACAAACTCAGAAATTATATTTATTTTAATATTTATAATACCATTTATTTGATCCTTTCATTAATAAGGTAATTACTGCATCATCATTATGTCATTAATAAATTTAATTATTTAATATTAAAAAATTATAAATAAAATACCATTATGTTTGAAATTTAATTATATTTCTAATTAATATTTATAGTCTAATTTATCTTTTGTATAACCCTATATTAAAAATTGATTAGTTATTAAACTATGATTTTAACTCTTTTAACTCTTCTTTAAATAAAATAATAATAAATGTCTTAATCTAATCCAAGTGGACCTAAAGGGTAATATGTTTTTCCTAAGGATGATTTGGGTATAATTACACTAAACCAATAGAATTATGACATGTGTTAGGGTAATAATAATATCATTGTCACCCTTAATTACCATATTTACTTTTAACTGTGGTAAATAAAAGTAAAAAGTTACTATTCACAAAAAAAATTATTTCCATCTCATTGAACCACATTTTTCTTAAAAATATCAACCTTTTATCTCAAATTTTTGAAATTCCACTAACAGAAGCGATATAATTAAGATTTATGTGAATTTAAAAATTCTCCTAGGAGGTGGGTAAAAGACCGTGAAATGTTCAATAATTTTTTTATATATCTAAAATTATTATAAACTAAATCTAAGGAATTACATTGAACATATATAAATATTATGTATATATTTTTACCTAAAATAAATTTAAATAAAATAAATAATTATTTAAATAAATATTTGTTTTTAAACTATAACTTAGTGTTTTTCACTATTTATCAAAAATTGACACTTTTCAGAAAAATACCAAAAATTCACCATAAGATGATTTTGATATTCAAAATAAAAAAATGAAATCTATTTTACCAAATTCAAAACATAAAATTTGATTTATTAATTTAAAATTAATTCCCGTTTTCAAAACCAAAAGGTGTTTATTTAAGAAATAATAACCATCAAACGATTAACACTTGTTTATGTCCAATTTCAAAGTGAAATTACTTTCAATAACAAGCATTGGATTAAATGTTAAAAATATAATCTATTTATACTTCCAAATCATTAAACTGTATAATTTAGCACTATAATTTATTTTGATTAAAAAATTTGTTTTCAGTTACAATATAGTATTTTTCACTATTCACCCAAATATGAAAGTTATCAGAAAAACACCAAAAATTATTAAAACTAAATTCTTATGTCTCCATTCTAAAGAAGAAGTTTATTTTTTCAAATTTAATATATAAAAGTTTCAAATATTGGATTTAAAAATGGTTCACTATTAAAAGGCGGTAAAAGTGCATTTTTTTAAAAATACACCTTTTATCTGAAAAAAATAAATTACTTCTTATATTATGTATAAGAAACTCATAATATGGATTCTAAAATTATAAATATTATATATAGTTCAAAATTCACTTAATACTATTCATAACTGCTTTTGAATGACTAGTTTGGTAAGTCGTGGTGCACTTGAACTCAGTGTTGTGTGTAGTTCAAGTTATTGAGTTAATTTGAAGAAATAACATATTATTAAATCTTGGGATGTTACATTCTTCCCTACTTCAATAAATTGCATCCTCGCACTTTTATGTTGTTCTTTAAAAATAAAAGGTTGAAAAGAGAAAATAAATTTGTGGAGGACTCATATCTGAAATAGGGTTAATAAAATTTATTCTTAATAAGAGAGAATATATATATATATATATATATATATATATACACTTGACAAGTAGAGTTACATCCTTTAACTTATTCTTTCCACAAACTCATCTTTCACTCCAAAATATTTAAAAAAATATTATATTTATCTAAATCGTATAGGGTTAAAAAAATTAATTTATAATTAATCTATCAGACCTTTTAAGAAAAACTACATTATTCAATCTAGGACATCATGTTGGTCATTGATAGGTGATACACCCTTTTTGCCATTCGGTTTTGGGTTCAAGTCTTGCGGCCTTGCCGGACGCGACGGGTTGCCGCCCGACCTTCGGGTTGTCCTTTTTATGGCAATCCAAAAATAACTTTAACAATGACATCCAATTTCAAAGTTAATCCATTCCAACCTTTATAATTATTTAAAATACTTATATCCAAACTCTCAGTCCAAATTTTATATGGAAGTTAAACATAATGAGGATACTTTTTTCCAGGCAATAACATGTTAACGCCTTCATCGTGTATTCTTTTACAGCACCGCAACATCCTGAATTACCAAAATCAACCATCTATTATTCCAAAATCACTACCTCATTATCAAGACCATATTAAGGATTGACTTTCCTTCAACCATTTATTTTCCAAAAAGTGTATCTTACTATTAAGTCACTTTTCGTAGAACCATATAATCTCAAATCGTCAATAAAATAGCACTGAAGTATAATCCTTATTTATCTCAATAATTCATGTAACCAGTATACTTTTGATACAACACTCAAATGAAATAATTCTATAATAACAATATAAGAACACTAGTAATTCCTCTTCATCTGAGGTAGTATCATATCTTGATTATTATCGCATAACATCATTTGGGATATACTCTTAATAATGGGACATTGATTCGCATAGTGTCTCAACAACTTGAAGATGAAGAATTTTACATTTGAAAACTTCTTCTTACCCTTGAAATCATGTACTTGGTGTCCTTTTTCTCCACACTTATAACAAACTCACATTCCCTTCAAGCATTTACCAAGGTGATTCATTCCACATTTATCACATATTTGAAAATCCTTCTTTTCCTTATTCCCTTTATCCATCTTTCTTTCTACCATCCTTTTCTTTTCTAGCTTACCTTTAAATCCATAGGATTCTATGAATTCTTTACTGATCTTATTAACACATGATACTATTTATTCATATGATGATAATACATGGGAGACTATTTCCTTTCTAAATGTTGGCTTAATACCATGAATTATATGACCCTTCTTACTCTTTGGATCATACATATTGCTAGAGTTCTCATTCCTTCTACTGGGAACTATTTCTAAACAATGGCATACACTAGGTCAGTTTATGAATCGAAATTCATAATTCCAAACATGTAAAATAGGTAACGTAAATTGAACAGTTTATGGATATAATCCATAATCACAAAAATCTATTCTTTGAGGAGGTATATACTCATAAACCCTTCATAGTGTTTTGTAAAAAAACGAGAATTATCCTAAGAAGATCCCCCGGGAGTGTCGTAACCAAGAGTGCAACAAGGCCCGTTTTCGTGCACCAGTTCCCATTTAAGTCTAGCTCAAAGCAGTGTATTTAGGTTTTACCCCTAGGTAAATCTGTTCTAGAGACACCTCTACCTGTTTGTATCCAGACAGGGATGTATTTTCTTGGAAAACTCACAAAATCTCTACATTACCAAAATTCTAGGAAGACCTTCTATACAAATCCTCAAAGTCTATCATGGGTCTATGTTCTCTAATCAGAGTTTATCTAAATCTAACTTCCAAGGTTATTGATAAACTTCCTCTGATACCAACTATAACGCCCTGACCCCCTTTACCCAGAGCCGATGCATTATTTTAATACTTTGGCATGATTACAAGGAATCAAGTCCGGAAGGACAGATCAGTTTAGCAGCCTTGGAAAATAGATTACATACATTAACATTACATTAAAATTTCAAACATAAAACACAGCATAGACAGTTCTTTGAGAATTCCATTATTCCCTTTAGCTTAACCTGATATATCAATCATAATACACTTCTTAGAATCCTGGTAAAATAAATCATAAGAAATTGGTGATCTTAGACGCCCAGTAAGGGTAAATAATTTAGCGGAAGCTATAATATTTTAAGCCAAGATGTGTGATAAAAACAACAGCCTTTTTAAACATAAACTTGAACACAATATGGAAAACATAAATCAAACATTACCATATAAACATACACATGGATATTCTACTAGTCGAATAATTACATGTAATAACTAATTTCATAATGAGTGAATGCCTAACTCTAGACATCATTACCACATAGTCAAGGCCTTGTTCCAAGACTACAAATCAAATTTTTGTCATGGAATTGTGCCAAGGCAATAGTTTTTCTCATGATACCTACTGATGCATCGAGGAGCTATAGCGGGAACCACCCATCACTTACTAAGTCCACTTCATTCCTCATATGAAAAAGTTGAAACATTACATAAACATTCGTAATAAAACTAGCATACGAAATGTCAATACATTAAGCATAAATGATTAATGGTTATAAAATAGAACATACACAATAAATCATATCAAAACTCATTTAATATAATAGTGAATGATTATATTATAATAAATCAACCTCTATCAAAAATAATATCTAGTAAAGGATGTTGACATCATTGAAAATAATGAGTAAATTTTTTTGAGAGAAATATCATTTTTGTAAAATCATTTAAAAGTTACACATTTATAAAGGAAGTAATTTAAAAGAGATTTTTGAATCAAAGTTTCCAATACCACTTTGAAACTTTTGAAAATATTTATCATTTGAAAATTTTCATGTCTATATAAATAAATCCTTAAAATCATTTTGAAAACATGGACATTAATTAAAAAGATTTAGAAAGATAAATATTTAAAATATTTAAAATTATGATATTGATAAAGAGTACCTTTCAAAATTCCTTAAAATATTAATTTTGAAATAATTTTTATGAAAAATGGACATGGATGATAAAAATTTACCAGTAAATCCATACACATAAACAATCTCGGATAATAATGAGATTGAAGATTTAACCCTTACCTTGAACTTTTCATTAGTCGAGGGTACATTTAACCTTATGTATGAAGATCATAGTATGTTATTAAATTATACTAGAACCATATTAATTTTTATGATATCATACATGATTCAATTATTACTTTATACTACCCATTTAATAATAATTTCTATGTTAAATCAACATTTCGGGTAATAATTGCTTTCTTTATCGTACGCGTTTTAACTTGTTACTCTTGATTTCATCACTTAGATCAAGATTTAAATACTTCTAGAATATAAAATATTATTTATATATCATATATATATTTAGAATATAAATATGTATAATATACATATATATGAAATGAAAAACACCGTTTATGGAGATGGTAGTCCGTACGTACGGATAAACGTTGTTTCCGTTTTCATATCGTATTGAACGGAACTAGGTAAATAAGATATATGTTAGTACACACACACACACACACACATATATATATACAGTATAATTATTATGTCATATATTACATACTTATTAGTAGTATATATTTTTATAATCATCGATGAATGGTGAACATGGAAATGAATCCCATCGCGTCATGGAGACGGTAATCCGTACGTACGCACGAGCAACAAGATAATTTATTTAAAGGCATTGAATTGGATGGTATATTAATTTTAAATAGACATTATCATGTTATTTTCATTATTTATATACAAATTACTCATCATTATATCTATCCAAATAACATAGTGTTGTATAATAAATTACACCACGACGTGGAGACGGTAAGTCGTACGTAGACACGCATGGTGAAATTATCATTAATAAAATGGATAGAATAATGAATATAGTTGTTCCCTATTTATAATAAAATCATAGTATATATAAGATAATGGAGTTATTATTTTTGAATGGAAACAACAATGAAAGAGTAAGTGGAAGAATAAGGGAACTTGAAAGAGGGTGGTGAAATCATTACCTCTTCTTCGGGTTATTCCTTTTGATTTGATCACAAGGGCTCCTTTGGTTGAATTTATGACTAAAGTAAGACCTCTATATTGAAGTTAGGATAGTTGGGAATATATTTGGGCAGGGTTTGGCCGAGAAAAATGGATTTGGAGGTTTAAATTTGAGAGAAGACAAAGTTCCCTTTTATAAAAGGGGTGAGGGGCACCTTTAGAAAAACTTAAAATATTATTTTATAATAAATTCATATTCAGTTTATAATGGCTCCAAAGTGACTTACATAGAGGTTAGGGTGGTTATGGGTCTAAATCCTATCAACGAATTGGTTTTAGACAAGTTTAGATTACCATTTTAACCTTATCATTTAGATTTAACTCTAAGTTAAATAATTTAACTTTTACCAAGTCTTCCTGTATTATTACACTGTATGGTTATAAAACATACAATATACTTCCCATATAACACCAATTGGTTCATTAATTCCTTATATATTATTATATAAGTCTTTTGGCCTAACCTTATATTTTTAGGACCGTTATATCAATTAATAATATAATATTTTTTTAAAAACCATTTTATGCCAATTTTGACACTAATTGATATTTGTTGTTTGTTAAAATAATAACAGCATTATTACATCAAAAAAATACATTGAATCAATCCTAACATGTCATATTCACCTAGAAAATTAGTTTATGTCATAAAAACGTTGAAATTATATTTATTTTAATATTTATAATTCCATTTATTTGATTCTTTCATTAATAAGGTAATTACTGCATCATCATTGTGTCATTAATAAATTTAATTATTTAATCTCTAAAAATTATTAATAAAATACCATTATGTAGGAAATATATTTATATTTCTAATTAATATTTATAGTTTAATTTATCTTATGTATAACCCTATATTAAAAATGTCTTAGTTATTAAACTATGATTTTAACTCTTTTAACTCTTCTTTAAATAAAATAATAATAAATGTCTTAATCTAATCCAAGTGGACCTAATGGGTCATATTTTATTATTAAGGTTGTTTTGGGTCCAATTACACTTAAACAATAGAATTAAGACAAGTGTTAGGGTAATAATAATATCATTTTTACCGTTAATTACCCTATTTACTTTTAACCGTAGTAAATAAAAGTTAAAAGGTACTATTCACCAAAAATTATTTTCATCTCATTGAACCAAATTTTTCTTACTAATATCAATTGTGTCTCTTGGATTTTTGAAATTCAACTCACAGAAGCTGTAAAATTATGTTTTATGCGAATTTTCTACTTCTCCTAGGAGGTGGGTAAAAATCGGTGAAAAGTTCCATAATTTTTTTATATATCTATAATTATTATAAACTAACTCCAATGAATTACATTGAAATTATATAAGTATTATGTATCTATTTTGATCTAAAATAAATTTTAATAAAATAAATAATTATTTAAATAAAAATTTGGTTTTAAACTATAATTCAGTTTTTTTCACTATTCATAAAAAATTGAAACTTTTCAGAAAAATACCAAAAATTCACGCTAAGATAATTATGATATTCCGAATCCAAAAATTAAGTCTATTTTACCAAATTAAAAACATAAAAGTTTAATTTATTAATTTAAAATTAATTCATGTTGTTAAAACCAAAAGGTGTATTTTTAAGAAATAATAACTATCAAAAGATTGACACTTGTTTATGTCCAATTTCAAAATGAAATTACATTCAATGAAAAGCATTGGATTAAATGGAAAAAATATAATCTATTTATAATTCCAAACCATTAAACTGTATAATTTAACACTATAAATTATTTTTATTAAAAAATTTGTTTTCAGTTAATATATAGTATTTTTCACTATTCACCCAAATATGAATGTTTTCAGAAAAAACCAAAAATTTATTGAAAATAAATTCTTATGTCCTCATTATAAAGAAGAAGTTTATTTTGTTAAATTTAATATATAAAAGTTTCAAATATTAGATTTAAAAAGGGTTCACCATTAAAAGGTGGTAAAAGTGCATTTTTTGAAAAATACATCTTTTATCTAAAAAAATGAATTAGTTCTTACATTATGTCTAAGAAACTCATAATATGAATTCTAAAATTATAAGGATTATATATAGTTAAAAATTCAGTTAATACTATTCATAACTGCTTTTGAACAGCTAGTTTGGTAAGTCGTGGTGCGCTTGAACTCAGTGTTGCGTGTAGTTCAAGTTATTGAGTTACTTTGAAGACATAACACACTATGAAATCTTGGGATGTTACAAGAAGAATCATATTATGGATAATATTCTATGATCATATATTCTAGACTTTAGTGTTTCTTGGGAGAATCATTAAGCACTCATGGAGTTATCTTTTAATAAAATATTCCATGCATCAATCAAAACCCATAATTTTTAGTATTTTTATAGAATTAAATTTTTCTGAACTCCTTATAAGATAATGATAAGAGAGTCAGGGCTTGTTGTACCTAGTCACATGTAGAATACATGTGAAAAAGTTCAGTTGATCAAAAAGTGGTTGGTGATCATGCAATTCTATCTGAAATTCAACACTAAACAATGGATATGACCTCTAGATTGTGAGGTTTGTGATCGTGTAATCATTCTTGTGTCATCAAAGTTGGGGAAATGTCATATTAAGAAAAGGGGAAAGATAGAACCTAGGTTTTTCATCCCCTTCAATTTAGTAGAAGGGGTTGGTCTATGGGCATACCATTCATCCATTCCACAGTGCCGCAATGCTATATATGATGTGTTTCCTGTGTCACATATTCAGTGGTATCACCCTGACCCTTCTCACATGATAGATATTGTTGAAATTTTTTTTGATGTTGATACGTCCTTTGAGGATCATCTGATTCAGATTATGGTTCTTAGTGAGAAGAATATTTTGGGGGGGATTATACCCCTAGTACAAGTGTATTGGTGTCATGGATATGTGAAAGAGGAGACATGGGGGAGGGAATCTAATATGAGGACACAGTTTCTAGACTTATTCACTAATACACACTGAGATATAGTTGATCACATCTCAGGGTAGAGATTTTATATGGTGTGGAGGTCATAAGATCTTAAATTTTTCTATATTCAACACTATTTTATGTTATCATAATCCTCTTTCAACATATTCATTTTGTTTGAAAATTGATTTTTTAGACTTAGTCCAAGTGGTTTTATTCTTTAAGGAAGAAAGATTTGTAAAACCCTGAATCTTTTGTTTCTTAAATAGAAGCATTATTTCATACTTTTCCTCTATATTCTTACATCTATCCATGTTTGGATGAATTTATGAGGGATTTATAAAGCTTAAAAAGGCTTAAAATTTGTTTTTTAAATTTTACTAGCAAGAAAGGGGATCTATGGCAGGTCCTATATGGTTGTTCCATAGTGTTTCAGTTGAGATAAGACCCCAACATATTGGTTGGGACTACACCATGAAGGTTTGATATGATGAGTTTTTTCCACAACCTTCCCCATGTAAGGCTTATTTATTAAGACTATGTTTTGGTATCATGGACCACACCATAGACCTTTACACATGTTACTTACAGATGATGGTCTAGCCTATTGACCTTTTAGGGGTCATGAACTCTAGTAGGCTATTACAATATTTAATTGGGGAAGGTTTTTACGATTTTCAGGAAGTGGTTAAGAGGAATTTATCACAAGGAATGGATCCCCAATTAATTACCTAGAAAATATCCTTTCATATCCACTATTTCAGCATCATATAGAACTCCACTGGGCTATATGGATAACTTCATGCCATAGTACATTCCCTTATGACACAACAATGAATGCCCCATCCTAATTATATACCATCTTCTCCCTCATTGTGTCATGGAGGCCATCAGTCCATACTGTAGTTACTCATCCTGTTTCATTGTAGTTCCTCATAGTTAAACACTATATCATTATGAATAACCATGTGTTATGAAGGTCTTATTTTAACACACTCATATGTCGTGGTGTTACACCCAACATCATGGTGGTGGTTTCTTGTATACCTCTACACCGTAACCCCTGTCTTGCACCATAGACCCTCTCAATTTTCTAGAACATTTTTTTCCTGATGATTGACCACAAGTATGTTGGTTATATCCCTTTATTTTTTTCCTCCATTCATTTTTCTAGAACTCGTAACATGTTATATTGGAACTAGTTCTTAGAGCCATTGATATACGATTATATTCAAACTTGTGTGCAAGCATGATTTGGGTGGAGTATCTATTAGTTCTTTGTGTTATAGGCCTATAGTTTGAATGGGTGTAATAAGGAACCAAAAACTACATTAGACATTGGGAGTTTTTCATCTTCTATTCATTTGAGCTAAGTGTTCTAGTAAAACTCTATTTTTCTATTGTAATGTCTTCTAGTTTGTGGAATAATGGTGATCACACCATCACACTATGTTCACAACCTAAAAAGTTGGATAATTCACTATTTTGATGATGATCCATTTTCATTGACCACCAATAGATCTCATACGGTCTATTGGAGTTGAGACTATACTTGTATCCACCAATGATATGATCTTAGCCTTGAAATGAAATTGAACTCGATGAATTGATAGTGAAGATTATGGCCTCATAGTTTGACTTAATTATTAAATTAATATTATGAATTAAAATAACCTGAGATTTATAGGGATTGATTGAAATATAATCACACTGAATAAAAATTACTTCATCGATATGTAATTGTCATGATGTGTTAACCTGATAGGATATGGATATAAAAAATTGTGTACAACCGCAAAAGCGATACACACTCAAAAAAGAAAAAACATTTAAACCCATTGGCCTAGGGACTAGACCTCGTGACCTCACCCAAAATCCCTCCCCTCACTTAATACCCCATCCATGATTATGGGTTAGATATGATATGGATATATACTAGCATGTTTATTTATTTTGAGATTAATTGATTAATAAGGCTATAATGGTAGTAATTTTCATGATAGTTTGGATCTTGATTTTACAAAATTTAAATTACTAGATTAATGGAAATTGGATAAAGTATTTAATTTGGTTTATGATGACATGTTTGGATTTATTGGTAATTAATTATGTTTTTTATTTCTTAGTATCCTTCCTTGATATGATTATGATTATGATTTATTCTTAAGGGTAGAATGTTGCATGTATTGTTTGGATTTTGTCATGATATGCATAAAACCTATGTTTTATAATTTAAAGCATTATATATGATGCGTGAGGGTAATGTTTATGGTTATATTCCTTAATATGGGTAAGTTTCATGGTATTCAATGATGCATGTGGGTAATATGATTTGGATATAAACCCCATGCGGGTAAGATTCATAGTCACCATATTACTAGGGGAGAGATTATTATATGCCTGATGGATATATTTTTATTATCCAGGGGGCAGGGACTATTTTTTGATGATATGTTATGTCTGATTCATACTTGGAAGGAGATTATTCCACTAAATTTGTTGATCTGTCATGATGTAATAGGTTCCCCCTAGACTAAGATATCAAGCATGGTGTTGAGATAAGTTTATCTGACCCCATGTTTCATTGAAATATTAGAGGTCAATTGATACATTTGATGTATAGTATTAATAGATAAATAAATACCCATGTTGAATTGAATTATTGCATGTGCTATATATATATATATTAATAATGGATTTTAAAGACACATGGGTGTTGACCTACCAACTTGTACTCACTCCCCATTCACTTTGTTGTTTTAGTACCCGGGAAGAGTATATGGATGTATGTATAGACAAGGTAATGTAACCTTTTTGTTCATTGATTCTTACTAGACATGTTAGAGTTTAGAGATAATACCAACATGGGGATCTACACCCAGACATTGGGAGTCTCTTATATTTTTAGTTTTTTATTTTATTTGTATGACATAAATAATTTCATTTAGTTGAATTTAATCTTGACATTACGTGGTCTTATTATTATTAGATTATTTAATTTTTTTACTTTATTCTTCTTTGGATTATTTTTTCAATTATTCATTTTGTTTTCTCTATTTTCACTATTCAATTATTATTTTCACTGTTATTGAAACTATGTACCAAAGGGTATCATATCCTTACTATATTACTTACAGCATAACTACTAGTAAGTAGCTTCTACCATATAGTGATAAACTCTTAAGGATGTGTAGAAAAACAAGTTTGTTCAGATGAGGGATTACTAGGTTGAGGATATTAAACCTTACATCATAGAGAAAATTTCTTATATAGGTGATATTTCTATAGTTTTTACTTATTTGGTTGATGTGATCATTGATCTTTATCAAGATCCACCACTATAGTATTATAATAATATAATGTTATAGGGTCTTTATTAAAAGTCACCATGTTAATATCATTGATGAGTTTTTATATCCAAATAACATCATTTGATGAATCAGAAGACAAAATTGTAATGCCCCAACACCAGTTACCCAGAGCCAGTGCATTATTACATAACATGGGCCTAATCACAAAAGACCATGTCTCAAAAGACCTATTAGTTTAGTAGCCTTGGAAACACTAGATACATTCATAAGTCCTACATTACATCACAAAGTGAAAAACTACAACAACATAGTCTCTAGAGTCCACACTCATATCCCCTCAGACTATCCCTATAAATCAGTCATAAAATACTTCTTCACATCCTGGAAAAAATAAAACATAGAAAGGGGTGAGCTCAAATGATCAGTGAGGGTAAAAAATATAGAGGAAACTTTCATAAATAAGAATAAACATTTAATGAAATGTATAACTAAAACAAAATCCTTTTAAACATGAACATCAGAATAATATGGCCAAAATAAAATGAAATAATCCCATTTAGTTATTGACATGGATATTCTACTAGTCGAATAATCACATGCAATATCAATAACCACTTTCATAATGATGGAATGCATAATTCCAGACTATCATAACCACATAGTCAAGGCCTTGTGCCAAGACTACAAATATGATATTGTCAAGGACTTGTTCTAAGATAGTAGTTTGTCTCATGAGACCTACCGATGCATCTATGATCTATAGCGGGCTACACCCGTCACTTACTAAGTCCAATGCATTCCTCACATGAACAGGTTTAAACCTAACATAAACATTTATATTAAAACTAGCATACGAAATGTCAATACTTTATCCATAAACCATGAATTTTATAAAAATGACATATCCACAGTCAAAAATATCCCAAAACCTTCAATAATATATGGAAATATTTTATCCTAATAAATCAACTTCAAATATGCTTAAAATCCATCAAAGGATGTCGACATAGATGAAATCAAAACTATTTGAGAGAAATATCTTTTTTTTGAAATCATTTAAAAGTCACATAATTTTAAAATATAACATTTACTTTTAAAATATTCTTATAAGATTTTAAGGGAAGCTTCAGCGATTTTATAAAGGAGGAAAATAGCCGCACCCGCCATATAAGTTAAAAAATACATTCTTACCTTAATTTTGTCAAAAATATTAAATATGGCCTTGTTTGGAAAATGACAGAAAGATTCCTTTATAAAAATCTTATAAAAATTCAAAAAACGGTATAAATGACTTTAAACCATAGTATATAAAATATTAATAATGTTTTGAAATACATTTTGAAGAAATGTGGGTGTGGATGATAAAGAGGTCCCAGTAGATAATTACGCATAAACAACCTCAGATAATAAAGAGATTGTGAAATTAACCCTTACCTTGTACTTTTCTTTGGATGAGGGTAGATTAACCTCCTGTATAATGGTTAAATAATTCTAATTAAATTATACAGGAATCATATACATTAATATGATATCATATATGATCTTTTAACATTTATTTGTTAATAATATCTTAGTATTATCGTCGTTTCGGGTGTTAACTGATTCATTTTAAATTATATTTATTGTTATGTGAGTCATAATTTTTATGGATGGGATGTATATTATTCATATACAGAATGATATCAAGTCTTTAAACATTATTTTTAATCATATAATGAAAATTATTCTTGAATGGATACGATGAGGAATGAATCTCATTGCGTTCGTGGAGACGGTAATCCGTACGTACGTACGAGTGACAATATCACTCTTTTGATATTAAAGTAATATATAATTGGATGGTATATCATATATACAGAATAATCATCATGTTATATTTATCATTTAAGTTAATTACACATCATTATTATACCCATCTAAATAATAATGTATTGAATAACAATTACACCATGACGTGGAGACGGTAAGCCGTATATATGCAAGTATGGTGACATGTTATTCAAAGGATGGATAGAATAGTGAATTTGGTTGTAACATATTTATAATAAAATCACCATATATTTAAGATACTAGATTAATTATTTTAGAATGGAATCAACAATGAAAATGGAAGTGGAAGAAGAATGGAACTTGAAAGAGGTGGTGAGATATTTACATCTTCTTCAGGTTCTTCCTTTTGATTTGATCAAAAGGGCTCCATAGGTTGGATTTTTGACTAAAGGAAGGCCTCTACGATGAAGGTAGTACAGTTGAAAGGGTATTTGGGCTGAGTTTGGCCGATCCAAATGGCTTTGAAGGTGTGAATTAGTGAGAAGGTGGAGTGCCATTTTATAAGAGGAGTGAGGGGGACCTTAGGAAAAGATAGAAATATTATTTTATAATAAAATAATTTTCGGTTTATAATGGCTCAAAAGTGTATTATTTAAAGGATAAGGTGGGTATGGGTCTAAAAAAACACAAAAAATAGATTTTAGAAAGGTTTGGGTCACTATATTAACTTTATCTTTTATATTTAACTCTTAAATAGTTTGACATTTACCATGTCTCTTTGTATTTTTATATTATGTGGTTTATAAACATAATATATACATCCAAGAGAACCCAAAGTTGTTCAGTAATGATAAACCTATCATTATATAAGTCCTTTGTCTGAACCTTGGATTTTTATGAACATAATATCAATTAATAATATAATAATTGTTTTGAAAACTCTTTTATGTCAATTTATACACTCTTTAATAATTGATTTTTTAAGGTACTAACAACTTTATTAATTCGAAATAAATTAATTTAATCAATCCTAACATGTGATATTAACCTTTAAAATTATTGGTTGTCATATCAACTTTCAAATTATATTTATTTTAACATTTATAATACCATTTATTTGATTCTTTCATTAATAAGGAAAATAATATTATCATTTTATCATAAATAATTATATTTATTTTATGTATAAAAATTATAAATAAACTATCTTTAGGTAGGAAATACTTTTAGATTTATAATGACTATTTATAGTTGAATAGATCAATTATAAAACCTCATATAAATTTTTTTTACTAAAAGATATATTCTTTTGTTATTTTTGTCTCTACTTTAAATTATTTAATATATAATGTCATTATCACTTCCAAATGGCTCCATGGGGTCCCAAAATCGACCCAAATATGACCATGGTCATACAATATCATCCAATAGGGTTAGGAAACGTGTTATGGTAATTTAATATTATTATAATATTATTTTTTACCATTATTTACCAGATTTACCCTTTAACCATGGTAAATAAATTTTTTACTGACATAATTATTCTATATTTTTAAAAATAAAAGGTACCTATGTAAACAATTTTTACCTCCTGATTCTAAATATGGAATCAATTTTTCTAAATTCAAAACACAAAAGTGGCAGAAATTAATTTAAAATTAATCCACGTTGTCAAAACAAAAAGCGTATTTTTAGGAAATAATAACTATCAAAAGATTGACACTTGCTTATCTCCAGTTTAAATGTGAAATTATGACCAATGACCAATATTGGATAAAATGGTAAAATTTAATCTAATTATACTTTAAAACTACTCAATTTTATAATTTATCATTATAAATTATTTTGATTAAAAGAGTTGTTTTTAATTAAAATTTAGTATTTTTCACTATTCATCAAAAATTGAAAGTTTTCAGAAAAATACCAAAAATTCACCCTAAGATAATTTCAATATTCCGAATATAAAACTAAAGTACATTTTGAAATACAAAATTTATAAAATTTCAAAAAGTGGGTATTACTGTTCATAACAGTTACTTTGATTGGTCGTGGTGTGTTAGAACTCGAAGTTGCGTATAACACACGCTATTATATTATTCAAAGAGAAGCATATAGTGGAAGCTTGGGGTGTTACATTTTCCCCTCCTTCAAATAATTTTACCCTCGAAATTTCTAGAATACTACCGCATGAAAAGACTCAGGTGGTTCTTCCTCATAAGTTTTTCAGGTTCCCACATTGCCTCTTCCATCTTATGGTTTCTCTATGGAACTTTTACCAGACGAGTCATCCAGTTTCTCAGCACTTGTTCTCTTGTATCAAGAATTTTGACCGGCTCTTCACAATAAGACAGATCGGGTTCTAGTTCTAATTCCTCATAGGTGAGGAAATGCATTGGGACTGACATGTATTTTCTCAATAGTGATATGTGGAACACATCGTGAACTTTGAAGAGACTTGGCGGCATTGACAAAGTGTAAGCTACAACCCCAATTCGTTCTAGAATTTCGAAAGGTCTAATGTACCTGCGACTCAATTTTATCTTATTACCAAAACGTATAACACCCTTCCATGGAGATACCTTTACGAAGACAAGATCTCTTACATGAAATTCCATATCTTTACTTTGGTTATCGGCATAGCTCTTCTGCCTACTTTGAGATGCTTTGATGTGGGTTTGGATTACCTTCACCTTTTCCATCCTTCCTCAAAAAGTTTTGGGCCTAAAAGTTTTCTTTCACCAACATCATCCCAACAAGTTGGTCTGCGATATCTCTTTCCATATAACACTTCATATGGTGCCATCTGAATACTTGAATAAAAGCTATTGTTATAGGAAAATTCTACCAAAGGTAAATATTGATCCCACATACCTTGAAAGTCATGTGATCATAATCTCAACATGTCTTCTAAGGTTTGAATAGTCTGTTTTGATTGTCCATAATTTTGGGGGTGGTAGGCAGTGCTCAAAAGAAGTTCAGTATCCAGGGATTTCGGAAGACTTTACCAAAATCTTGATGTAAAACATAGATCACGATCAGAAACAATTGATTTTGGTACTCCATGAAGTCTCGCAACTTCATTAATATATAGCCTTTCTAGAAGTTCAAGTGGTAGATCTTCTCTTATAGAAAGAAAATGTGCTAACTTTGTAATACTATCAATAATGAACCATATTGCATCATTCTTTCTGGGAGTCTTTGGTAGTCCCATGATAAAGTCCATCGTAATATTATCCCATTTCAACTCCAGTATGGGAAGAGGCTGCATGACTCCTCCAAGATGTTTCATTCCAGTATTCTCTTGTTTACAAACCATACATCTTGACACAAAATCTGCAATCTCCCTCATCAGGTTGTCCCACCAAAAATCTTCCTTCAAATATCTATACATTTTGGTCCTCCCTGGGTGTATAGAGAAATTGGAACTATGAGCATCATCCAAAAATTCCCTTTCTAGATCCGGCATATCGGGAACAAAAATCCTCTTCCAAAATTTAAAAATTCCATCTTCACACACAAAGTCACTCAATCTCTCGTCATTTACAGCTTCAATCTTCTTTTGAAACTCTTCATCACCGGTCTAAGAACTCTTTATCCTTTCTAGTAAAGATAGTTTGGCAACCATTTGAAAAAGTATTGATGTTTCAACTTCCATGGATATTCCCATACCCATCTTTACTAGATCCATATATATAGGATCCTTTTCAACTATCATCTTGTTCAAAACTCCATGATCATTTCTACTCAAAGCATCTTCCACCTTATTTTCCTTACCTGGGTGTTAGTGTATAGTGCAATCATAATCCTTGAGTAGTTTAATTCATCACCTTTCCCTCATGTTGAGTTCCTTTTGTGTGAAGATATACTTCAAACTCTTGTGATCAATATATATCTCACATTTTTCACCATAGAGATAATGTCTCCATATCTTCAAAGAAACTATTGCAGCTGTTAACTCAAGATCTTGAGTAGTATAGTTTTTCTCATGAATTTTCAGCTGTCGTGATGCATAGGAAATAACCCTATCATTCTGCATAAGGACACAGCCAAGTTCTTTCTTCGATGCATCACTATAATTAATGAACCCATCATTCCCCGATGGTAGAGTCAATATAAGATCACTGACTAATATTCTCTTTATTTCTTCAAACATTATTCACACTCTTTTGTCCAAACAAATTTAACCCTTTTATGTGTGACCTTTGTTAATGGTTTAGCCAACCAAAAAAAAATTCTAGAAAAAACATCGATAATAACCTTCTAAACTAGTAAAACTGCGTACCTTAGATATACTTTTCAATGCTGGCCATTCTTTGATTTTCTTGGTCTATGAAGTATCAACAGAGATTCCATACTTAGAGACAATATGTCCACGAAAAGAAATCTCTTGAAACCATAATTCACACTTTTTAAACTTCCCATATAATTCATGTCTTCTAAGAGTCTTTTGGATATTGCATAAATTATTTTCATAATCTTCATAGCTTTTGGAGTATACCAAGATATCATCAATAAATACCACCACAAAGTTGTAGAGATATTCCTTGAAAACTCTATTCATTAGATCCATAAAGACAGAGGGTGAATTAGTTAATCCAAAAGTCATTACTGTAAACTTGTAATGCCCGTACTTGGTTCAAAATGCAATCTTCGGAATGTCTTCCTTCTTCACACAAAACTGATGATATCCAGATCGAAGGTCAATATTTGAAAAGTATTGAGCTCCATGTTGTTGGTCAAATAAATCATCAATGTAAGGTAGGGGATAATTTTTCTTTATTGTTATATCATTGATCTCCCTGTAATCAATGTAAAACCTCATAGATCCATCTTTCTTCTTAACAAAAAGGACAGGGGCTCCCCATGGAGAAACACTAGGGAGAATAAATCCATTATTACTAAATTCTTCTAGTTGTTTCTTTAGTTCCACTAATTCCACAGTTTACATTCTATAAGGGGTCTTCGATATGGGCCTTGAATGAGGAATTAAGTCAATGGAAAACTCAATTTCTTGTTCTGGAGGATGTCCATATAAATATTCGGGAAACACATCAACATATTCATTCACAATAGGTACATCATCAATTTGAACAGTACTTTCCTCACCCACAATTATTTCATTCTCTTCCTTGCCAATAATTTAATTTAGTTGAGCTACTGGGGGTGGATCTAGATAAGAATCATGTGGTGACGATTATGCTCTAAAGATAAGGTGTTCTTTATCATCATCATTAAAAATCGTAACCTCATTCTTCTTACAATAATTCTTCGCATCATGGTATGAAATCCAATCCATACTGAGGATTATATCAAATTCAATAATGGGTATGATGATGAGATCAACAGATAAAGAATATTTATATGCTCTAATGGGAACATATTCACAAAACATTGTTGCAATGATACTTCCCTTAGGAGTTTTAACTGACAACTCTCTTGTTAAATCAAATTGGAAATATCTAATTTTCTTAGAAAACTAGGAATATATGAAACAATACGATGATCCAAAATCAAATAATGCATTTTATAAACTTGAGGAAACCATTAAATTACCTACCACCAAGTCTTTCAGAGATTCTACCTCAGCAGTAGTGATAGCATAAGCTTGGCCTTAATCCCTTGGAATATTCTGAGGTAAGTTCCCCTGAATATTAGGGAATTAATTTGCAAAATGTCCCATCTCCCTGTATTTGTAGCATTGAACATCGATAGCTTATTTCTTCCCTTTGCAATCACAAGCTTGGTGGCCTTTTTCACCGTACTTATAACACACTCCCATTCCCTTCAAGAAAGTACATGGGTGTTTCTTCCAACATTTATGGTAGGATGGATATTCAACTTTTCCCTTCTTCTACTTATTTCCATTTCTAGAGTGATCAATATATCTTTTATTCTCTTGCATAGCTTTAATGTTGTAAGACTTGGAGAATTCTTTTTCTGTCTTGATATCGCATGAGACAATATCATTGTATGATGAGAAGGATTGTAAGACTAATACTCAAGGGATAAACGACTTTAACCCATCAAAGAAATGATAAATATTTATTCTTGGGTTGCGTGTATAATCTAAAACATGCCTCGCTAACCTTTTAATGTTAGCCTCATACTTTGAGACATTCTCATCCTCCTTTTGCTTCAGACTCAGAAATTGCCTTTCTATATCTGCTCGATGGTCATGATGAAAGTATTTTTCAAAGAAAATATCTTTGAACTACCTCCATTACATATTTGATACTTCATCATCTTCCTTTGTGTTTTAAATCAATTACCATCATTGATCATCTTCTCTAGTGAGGCGGTAAAATGCCATGATAACCTTTTCACTTTCACTACTCCCCAAGGCATGTAATATTTTCTCTAATGAATTTATCCATTTGTCAACTAATAATGGATTTTTAATCCCATTTAATTTTTGTGGTTTTTTCATCATTAAGCAATCTAACATTGATCCTCCTCACTGTGGATCTGTGTGCTCCATACGGGTAAGGTTATTATTCATAACGCGAGTGAGTTGTCCCAATATAGTGATAAGCTGATCAACACTAGTTGTATCACCAGCTCCACTATAATTATCTTGAGTAGGAGGGAAATCCCTAAATGGAGTGCATGCAATGATACAGTTTCCATTCCTTCCACTAGGCCCCATTTCTAAATAATGGCATAAACTAGATTAGTTTATGAATCATAATACATAATTCCAAACTTCTAAAACACTTAACCTAAATTGAACAATTTATGGATATAATCCATAATCATAAAAAAATGTTTTCTTTGAGGAAGTATATACTCATAAACACTTCATAATGTGTTGTAAAGAAAATAGAATTATCATAAGCATATCCCCCTGGAGTGTCGTAACGAGGAGTGCAGCAAGACCTGTTGTTGTGCACCGGTTCCCATTCGAATCTAGCTCAAAGTGGGGTTTTTGGGTTTTACCCCTCAGTACATCTGTTCCAGAGCTGCCTCTACCTACTCGTATCTAGACGAGGATGCATTTATTGGAAAACTCACAAAATCTATACAATACCAAAATTATTGGAAGTTCTTCTATACTAATCGTCAAAGACTATCTTAGGGTTATGTTCTCTAATCAGAGTTTATCTAAATCTAGCTTCCAAGATTTGTACAAAACTTCCTCTGATACCAACTATAACGCCCAAAACCCAATTACCGAGAGTCAGTGAATTATTACATAACATTTTCATGATCACAAAAGATCAAGTCTCGAAATACCGAATAGTTTAGAGCCTTGGAAACACTAGATACATTCATAAGTCTTACATTACATCATAAAGTGAAAAACTACAACAACATAGTCTCAATAGTACACACTCATATTCCCTCAGAATATCCATGTAGGTTAGTCATAAAATACTTCTTCACATCCTCGGAAAAATAAAACATAGAAATGGGTGAGCTCAGATGCTCAGTAATGGTAAGCAATACAGTGGGAACTTTCCGAAATAAGCCTAAACATTTAGGGCAATGTATAACTAAAAAAATCCTTTTAAACATGAACTTCAAAATAATATGTAAAAAATAAAATGAAATAATTCCATTTACTTATTCACATTTATATTCTACTAGTCTAATAATCACATGCAATATCAATAACCACTTTCATAATGATGGAATGCATAATTCTAGACTATCACAACCACATAGTCAAGGCCTTGTGCCAAGACTACAAATAAGATTTTTTCAAGGACCTGTGCCAAGAAATTATTTTTTCTCATGAGACCTACTGATGCATCAATGATCTATAGTGGGCTACACCCATCACTTACTAAGTCCAATGTAGTCCTCCTATTAACAGGTTTAAACATAACATAAACATTCATATTAATTCTAGCATACGAAATGCGAATACTTTATCCATAAACCGTGAATGATATAAAAATAACACATCCAAAGTCAAACATATCACAAAACCTTCTATACTATATGGATGTTTTGTATCATAATAAATCAACTTCAAATAAGCTTAAAATCCATCAATGGATGTTTCCATAGATGAAATCAAAACTATTTGAGAGAAATATCTCTTTTTTGAAATCATTTAAAATTCAAATAATTATGAAATGAAACATTTACATTGAAAATATTCTCATAAGACTGTAAGGGAAGATTTGATGAATTTGTAATAGTAGAAAATATCCGCACCCTTCATATAAGTTAAAAAAGACATTATTACCTTAATTTTGTCGAAAAGGTTAAAAAGGACCTTGTTTGGAAAACGACAGAAATATTAGTTTATAAAAGTTTTATTAAAAGTAAAAAAATGTTATAAATGACTTTAACCCATAGTCTATAAAATAGTAAGAATGTTTTGAAATACATTTTTAAGAAACATGGGTGTGGATGATAAAGAGGTCCTAGTAGATAATTATGTATAAACAACCACGGATAATGGAGAGATTGTGAAATTAACCCTTACCATGTACTTTTATTTGGTCAAGGGTAGGTTAACCTCATGTATAATGGTGAAATAATCGTTATTAAATTATTCAAGAATCATAAACATTAATAAGATATCATATATGATCTTTTAACCTTTCTTTGTTAATAATATCTTAGTATTATCATCGTTTTGGGTGTTAACAGATTTGTTTTCCTCTATATTCTTTGTTATGTGAGTCAAAATTGTTAGGTATGGGATGTATATTATTCATATCCAGAATTATATAAAGTATTTACTCATTATTTTTAATCATCTAATGGAAATTAGTCTTGAATGGATATGATGGGGAATGAATCTCATCGCGTTCGTGGAGACGGTAATCTGTACGTACGCACGAGTGACAATATCACTCTTTTGATATTAAAATAATGTATAATTGGATGGTATATAATATATATAGAATCATTATCATGTTATATTTATTATTTACATAAATTACACATCATTATTATACCCATCCAAATAATAATGTATTGAATAACAATTACACCACGACGTGGAGACGGTAAGCCGTACATACGCACGTATGGTGACATGTTATTCAAAGGATGGATAGAATAATGAATTTGGTTGTAACATATTTATAATAAAATCACAGTATATAGAATATACTGTAGTTAATATTTTAGAATGGAAAAAACAAATAAAAAGGAAGTTGAAGAAGAATGAAACTTGAAAGAGGTGGGGAGATATTTACCTCTTCTTCGGGTTCTTCGTTTTGATTTGATCAAAAGGGCTACTTAAGATGGCTTTATGACTAAAATAAGGCCTCTAGGATAAAGGGAGGATATTTGAGAGGGTATTTGGGAAGAGTTTGGCTGAGATAAATAGATTAGAAGGTGTGAATTAGTGAGAAGGGGGAGTTCCCTTTTATCAGAGGAGTGAGGGGAAACTTAAGAAAAGCTAGAAATATTATTTTATAACAAAATAAATTTCTTTTTATAATTTCTCCAAAGTAGATTATTTAAATTATAAGTTAGGTATGGGTCAAAAAACACACAACCAATAGATTTTATACAGATTAGGGTCACTATAATAACTTTATCTTTTAGATTTTTGTCTTAAATAGTTTGACATTTACCATGTCTCTTTTTATTTTTATATTATATGAATAATAAACTTACTATATACTTCCAAGAGAACCCCAAGTGGTTCATTAATTATACAAATATCATTATATAATTCCTTTGGACTAACATTATATATTTTAGAATATAATATCAATTAATAATATAATATTTGTTTTAAAAACTCTTCTATGTTAATTTTAATACTATTTAATAAATGATTTTTAAGGTCCTAAAAACATTATTAATTCGAACTAAATTCATTTAATCAATCCTAAAATTTTATATCAACTTATAAAATTAGTGGATGTTATAAAAACTTTCAAATTATATTTATTTTAACATTTATAATACCATTTATTTTATTCTTTCATTAATAATAAAAATACTGCATCATCATTGTGTCATAAATAAATATATTTATTTTATATCTAAAAATTAAAAATAAAATATCCTAAGGTATTAAATCTTTTTATATTTATAATGAATATTTATAGTCAAATATATCAATTATATAACCTCATATAAAAATTGTTTTACTAAAAGCTATTTTCTTTTGTAATTTTTGGCTCTACTTTAAATTATTTAATATATAATGTCATTATCACTTACAAGTAGCTCCATGGGGTCCCAAAATCGACCCAAAGATGAAAATGGTCATAAATGTATCATCCAATTGGGTTAGGACATGTGTTAGGGTAATTTAATATTATTATAATATTATTTTTTACCATTATTTACCAGATTTACCCTTTAGCCATGGTAAATAAAATTTTTACCGATTTAATTATTCAAAATGTCTAAAAATAAAAGTTACATATTTAAACCATTTGGAACTCCTAATTCTAAATATGGAATCCATTTTTCTAAATTCAAAACACAGAAGTTTCAGAAATTAATTTAAAATTAAACCCTGTTGTCAAAACAAAAAAGCGTGTGTTTAAGAAATAATAACTATCAAAAGATTGACACTTGCTTTGGTCCAGTTTAAATGTGTTATTATATCCAATGAATAAAATTGGATTAAATGGTAAAAATATAACTTAATTATACATTAAAACCACTCAATAGTATAATTTAGCACTATAAATTATTTTGATTAAAATGTTGTTTTTAATTAAAATTTAGTATTTTTTACTATTCATCAAAAATTGAAAGTTTTTAGAAAAATACCAAAAATTCACCCTAATATAATTTCAATATTCCGAATACAAAAATAAATTCCATTTTGAAAGATAAAATTAATAAAATTTTAGAAAGTGGGTATTACTATTCATAACAGCTACTTTGATTGGTTGTGGTGTGTTAGAACTCGAAGTTGCGTATAACACACGCTATTGTATTATTCAAAGAGATGTGTACCATGGAATTTTGGGTTGTTACAAAACTAAACTCAGATTCCATTGTAATATCAGTTAAAACTATCTATATTGAGCTCTTCCTACTCATATATCCTCCATTGATGATGAATACACATTCCTATTATGACTTCATATCATTATGATCTGTTTGGAAACTATAATATCTATATCCCATGATGAATATTTCTTAATCTCCTCCACATACTATGAACTCATCCTTAAAATTCATCAAATACATAATTTAAGACTTACCTAAAGAAATATTTTATTCTCCCTGATCATCTTCATATATTCCTACCATGCTCAAGGAATAAGAAACATCATTCATGGTAGATACCATTACATTCATGACTAATCATTTCACATATGAATATGGGATATGACTTATCCTCTCTCTCTAACTCTATCTCCCTCTATATCTCCCATTAATTCTAAGGCCATGTTTTCTTTGATATATGTATAATATATCTCACTACAATAAATACCCTCTTCAATTTTACCTTATTGAATCTTTTTCATATCCATTCAATGTATATACCTTAACTATGTCAAAGTATCCTCTTGGATCAATCATAAATGATCTTGATCCCAAGGATGTAGTCCACTTCACCTAAGTCATTTATAGATAAGAACATGTTTAATCAATCCTTACCTGATAATAAGATAGATTTTTCATTTCCAATAATTAATATGGAATCGATAAACACAACTATAAATATGAACACAGTCCCAAAAAAATACATGTAAAAACATGGATAACATTCATTATTTATCACATAAAACTGTCCTAGGTATTTATCAAACTATTTATTCCATGAACTGAATTCTTTCTTCTATAAAAAAATAGATCTATACATTTTTATACCATAAATTCATTATATTGAGTCACAAGGACTTTTGGTTGTGTCATATTCGCATATTCCACATGGTTTCTAATTTGGAAAACTATTTTGACATCCATTTTACAAATTACATAGTCATGGAAAGACAACATGGAAAGTGGAATTTTGATGGATCTAACCCGGGAAGCATGGGATAAGGTTCTTCCTTAGTCTATGCCTTGATGTTGATTACCACCATTATACACTATCCATGTTTTATAGGTAATCATTATAACATAAACATCTAGTTTTCTCTAGAATACCCATTTCCACCTAATTCAATTTACATAATCAATCATATCGAATAGAACCCATACATGGATCTAATACATAGAATCCATCATATAATTCATGAATTTTTTCCATATTATAGCTTTTGATATCTCCACCACCTTTTAATATGAAATAGGATCATTACATTCAATAAAAAATTAGTCCAAATCCATGCTTAATAGAAAAATATATCATTATATTTATCTAAAAATTTTATATCCCTTGAAATACTTGTGCCTCAAGAGTAACCTCTTCCATGTGGACCTGTGAAATGTTCCCATACACCAACTATTGTGTATCTTGAGAATCAAATTCATCATAGACAATCTTTCGCCAGCTATATATTTCATAAATGTTCTCCATAGCATGATATATATATATTTTTCCACAATCACATTCTTTTCATAGACATATTATTGGTAATATGCACTTTTTTCATTAGGATATCCAAAATAGATACACATCATTACCCAAGGATCTATTTTTATTCTCAAATGGTCCTTAAAAAACACTTTTCAACCCAATACATATATATGATTCAAATCATATTTTTTTCTATAGAATAATACATATGGTATTCAATTATCTCCTATAGTTGGAACTCTATTTAGAATGTTCATCATAATATATAATTCATATCCCCAATATGATAATGGAATATCTTCGTTACTCCTATTCAATAATACCTTTTCATGATAGATGTGGTTCCTCCTTTCACTAATAGCATTACACTATGGTGTATAAGGTAGAGTGACTAGAGATAAAATCCCAAAGACCAATAAATAATCAATGAACTATTAACTAAGTTACTCACCGACCTTATTAGACTAATTTTTCATTATTTTATTACCATTTTAATTCTATAATTTATTCTTGGTTTCATTGAATTTATCTAGATATTATGATTTATACCTCATTAAAAAAACTTTCATATTTACTTGACTCATCAGTAAAATCAATAAAGTGAGAATACCATCCTCTAACTTCTACTAGAAAAGATCGAAATTACCGAATATCTACATCCCTTTCACCATTCCCAATAAAATAATAATTCATCATTTTTCATTGTAAAAAGTGTGACATTTACAAAGTGTATTTTTTTAAAGGATTCTGAATATCCAAGAGGATAAAACTTTTTCAAATGCTTATTGTTTATATGATTAATTCCATGATACCACAACTAGTTCAGATATGAGTCATGTGGACATGATTAATTATCAATTTCCAATACATGGTTTTAAAAATTTAGTTATTAAATATAAATATTTAAATTCGCAATACCATAACATAAGATTTTTTTGTAAAAGAAAAAAATCAATTCTATATTTTAAAATAAATTCGTTTATATATAGGAAGGATATAGATATTATGTTTTAGATAACTAAAGTTGAATAATAAAAATCATTCAAAACCAAAATCATTTCTAATGGAAAAAAGAAGGTAGTATCATGAATCCAAGGAAATTTTTTTACTCCTTTGGAATCTTAAATACCCACCTTTCCTTCTGAAATATTTTATAATTTACATGGTTCATGTATTTGGATACAGATGTGAGTTAACCATTTTTCATCTAATACCCTATTTTTTTATATGGAATGATTTAACATGATAATGAATAAAACTAAATATACAGTGCATGTGCCTCGATCTAGGTGCGTGGTGGATATAAGTTGGTGTGATGGATATTGTCGCGTGGTGCAGGTGGATGACCTCAGGATTCTCGGCTAGAAATGCGTGGGTGACCTCGGTTGTTTGGTTGCAGTGACTCTGGGTTGTGTGTGTGCTGGCGATAGTGATGGCTATTGCAGACAGTTGGTTGGGGTGTGGAGACTTTGGGCCGCTTAGTGGAATGCGCTGGCGCTGGATTGGATTTTTGCGGTTTACACTGGGGAACATGGATCATATAATATATATTTTTTCGGATCCTTCATTGACGGAGAGGGGAACGCCGCTGAAGAGGTGGTATGACCACTTGATGCGATGGGGAGGGTATCGTATAGACCTTTGGCTGACGGATTGGCAGGTAGGGTCGGTGTCTGGGTAGGGTTGCCGGCGATGGCCATCATGGGTTGACCTTGGGATGTGGAGGAGTCTTTGGTTCGTGGTTGAGTTGGGGATGTGGGATTTGTGGGGATGCGGTTTTTTAGATTCATTTATTGGGATGTTCATGACAAGGATTTAAATGAATGGGAGTCGGTTCATCGATTTAAAGTGGGCACAATGACGAAGATCTCAGATGAGATTTCCTTGGGATGTGTGGTATTGACTTCATGTTCTGTACAGTTCTGGCTACCGACAGGATTCTGGATGGGTCTCGCACGGACCCTTGCATTTTATGGTCTCTAGAAATGCTTCAGAGTCTTGTGGTGTGTGGAGTCTTTACGGACTTAATTTTTATCTTTGGGGTCTACACTTTGTGTTTTCATGTTTGTGTTACCTTTACTTTTTATTAATAAATTTGCAGGGTTGTGGTTTTGGGTTACCAAAACCATGATCTGAACCGTTTTAGTATTTTATTCACTATAATGATAGTAATTTTTTATGCTTAATGACCTTATCAACTAGGTGAATCCATGTAAGTATTTATGAGAGATACTTACCACAATTTCTCATATCACAATTCACAGTGATAATGGTGAATCTCTTTTGTAGTGATGATAGATTGATATATAGGTGAAACTCATTAGGGATCTTCAACCCCAAGATATCCAATCACTCTATAAATCTAATCATAATGACTATATGAGGCACATTTGGATTTGAATCTCCAAGATTTCATGTTAATAGAGTATTGGAGATTTAATATCTCTCTTGTCACACCTTATCTTCATAAATACCATGAAGGTAATACACCATTCTATATGACTCCATTTCCTTCTGTTGCTTCATGATGTCACAGGACATTGATGATTTCATGAAACAATGGACATATGTGGAAGCATACCAAGGTTTTATGTAGAGATAATGTTCTTCCTTGATATCATATTTACTAGGAAATTTATGATATGGGTTTTTAGTATGTATAATTTCTAGTCTTGGAGTAGTAAAATGCATAAGCACCTATACAAATCTAAGAAATTTGATCTAGTGAGAAGGTTATCCTTCTCAAATATAGATCACAATGATATAGTTGAAGTCATATGTATTTATATTTCTATAATTAATAATATTTTTTTTGTATATTATATGGATTATAAAATTAGATAATAAATATTGATTAATTTTTTAATTTTCCACTATTTTTATCCAAATCGAATAGCCCTCATGTTTTGGAATATCTCATCATGTGGATATTCTAGTGGGAAGGATCCATATATCTCTTCTCATAACACATATAGAGGTTTGAAAAGATATTAAATGTGTTTTAGGTAGTCATAACTTTCCAATTTCATTAACTCGCAACTCCTCAATCCATTGTGTAGACTTCCCAATGCTTAAATCAAAGATTTTCATTTCCTCAGTACTTGGCTACTAGATTCACTAAGTATCACATAAGCAACCAAAAAAATAATTATGAAATGTCTATGTCATCCGGACACTCAAAATTCTCAATAATTAAAATCATCCTAATAGATTTTTTTCATTAACATGGAACCATGGTTTGGTTATAACCCAATTAGTCGAAATCTACACTAACATAATATTTTAATTTGAGGACTTTTTTGTCATTATGTGTAAATTTTACATTTTATCTTGTCTTATTCATGTTAATTTTATGTGGATTTTAAAAAAGTGATTAACCATATATAGAGAAAAAAATTCATATTCCAATATAGTTTACTTCCATCTTGAATACTTGTTAATTCACTTATTGAGTGGTTTTTATAAATATTTTATAAATAATTAACAATGAAACTGATAGTAATAAAACACTAAAATTTCCTTGATCATGATATTATCTAATGGTTAGTTTATCAGTAATATGATAACCTAACCCATGACCTAGGTTAAAACCTCCATGAATAATAACTAGGTTTGAGCTACAACATTCCACCATTTTTCCCATGTAACTCCTAAATTAGATTCACCTGATATTCAATCTTGAAATGCCTCTAATTTCCATGGATATATATCATTTTTATAACCTTTTACTCACATAGAGGTTCAGGGAATAAACAAATTGGTTATTAGTTTTATGTAAATGAAATAATGGTTGTGTGTTCTTTAAAATAATAGACGAGGGATTACATGAATTATAACGACCCATACTTTACATACATTTTTATTACTTCAGAATTGAAGCATACTTATTACAACATATAATAAAACCATGATAGTACCGTATAGGTATAATGTCTTTAGAAACCGGGAAACATAACAACTGGTTCATACAACATCTACATTTTCTCCCATTTATTTCATCATATCTAGAGTACCTTTTGGCATATCCTACTTAATACCCTTCTTCCTGACCTGGGGAAAAGAAAACATACAAAAGCGTGAGCTCAAATGCTCAGTAAGGGTAAAAAAATGAAATATCAATCATATCATATTCATAAGAACATAACATTTTAAAAAATTTAACCTTCAAAAGAGATCATAATATCATAACATGGGATAAATCATAGTAGTGAAATGTAATCCCATTAATCATAACATAAAACATGAAACTTTGTGGCATACACACATAATCATAGAAAATCATTTCATATTAGTCAAGACTCATTTCCAAGACTATCATAGAGGACAAAGTCCATTTCTGAACCGAGTTCACTCCTCGTTCCATTCCTGTATCACTGAACCGGATTAACTTGTCGTTCCAGCCATGTCTATATCATGAGATATAAATATTTACCCAATGCATTGGAGGGATATATATGTCCCACCCATCTCATAATGAAACCATTTTTATGTGTGCCAAAATATCATAAATCATATATCATAGCATAACCCGTGTAATAAAAATGGGATTCTTAAACATCATGCCATTATAACATAATACATATAAGATTAAATGACTTCATAAAAAATAATTCCATAATAAAATAATCAAATAAATGTAAAAATAGATATATAAACAGAGCCCTATATTATCTTAGATGGAAAATAATTTGGATAAAACACTTGAACTCCATTCTTGAGGAAAATATCATTTCTACTTCAAAAACAATTTTCCTTTCTTAACATGTCATACAATTTTAAACTAAAATATGTTAATTAAAAATAAAATTTAAAACTTTTAAAGGAAGATTCATGGAAAAAATGTTCTATGAAATCATAAAAATCCATTCATGCAGTATAAGTTAAAAAAACATTCCCCTTGTACTTCGGCCAAAAAAGTCAAAAAGTATCTCGTACTGAAAATGAAAAAAGATCCCTCTCATATCTTTTACTAAAAATTCAACAATATTATAAATTGGATCTATAACAATTGTAGGTGGATATAAATAATATTACATATTGAGGAAACATGGATCTGTATGATAAATATGCCCCAGTAAATTCTGAAGTATAAACAATCTCGGATAAAAATGAGGTTGTGTGATTTTCCCTTACCTTAGGTCCGATATGCTTCGTATGTATCCGAACCTCCTGTATAATGATTTAAATAATGTAATTTACTTATTAAAGAATCATAATCATTGTCATCATATCATATATGATCATATTCTTATCTTCTTATTAGTAATATTTCATTGCTACTTGTTATTCGGGTGTTCATTTCTTTGTGTTCTTATGCATGTTTTGTCGAATAAATTCTTATTCCTATTTTTAGGTTATAGATAACTCATTTACTGAATTGTATTAGTGTAATATATATCATATTTATTCATTCAATTAATTTATATAACCATTTTTCAGTTAATATCATGTAGAACGAGTCGCATCACATCGTAGAGATGGTAGGCCGTACGTATGCACGAGCGATGATATCATTCTTTTGATATTAAATTCGAATATAATTGGATGTTATATCATAAATACAGAATCATAATAATGTTATATTTATTATTTATATCATTTATACTCATTATCATACCCATCCAAATGATGAAATGTTTTAATAACAAACTACACCACGACTTGGAGACGGTAAGCCGTACGTACGCATGTGTGGTGAATTTTCATTCATATGATGGATAAAATAACTAAAATGGTTGTAACATTTTCATAATAACATCACAGTAAATATAATATACTGGAGTTATTATTTTAGAATGGAATCAAAAAATAAGGAGGAAGTTGAAGAAGAAAGGAACTTGAAATAGGTGGTGAGATATTTACCTCTTCCTCGGGTTCTTCTTTTTGATTTGATAAAAGAGGATCCCTAGGTTGGATTTATGACTAAATTAAGGCCTCTAGGATTAAGGGAGGATAGTTGAGAGGGTATTTGGGCAGGGTTTGTCCGAGAAAAATGAATTTGGAGGTGTGAATTAGAGATAAGGGAGAGTGCCCTTTTATAAGAGGGGTGAGGGGCATCTTAGAAAAAACTTAAACTATTATTTTATAATAAATTAATATTCGTTTTATAATGGCTCAAAAGTGACTTATATCAAGGATAGGGTGGTAATGGGTCTAAATACTCTCAACCAATAGGTTTTAGACAAGTTTACATTACCATTGTAACCTTATCATTTATATTTAACTCTAAGTTAAATAATTTAACACTTACCATGTCTTCTTGTATTCTTACACTATATGGTTAATATAATTAATATAAACTACCAATAGAACCCCAATTGGTTCATTAATGTAATATATATTATTATATAAGTATTTTTGACGAGCCTTAGATTTTTAGGAATAGAATATAAATTAATATTTTAATAGCTTTTTAAAAAACTCTTTTATGTCAATTTTGACACGATTTTGTATTTTGTTTTTTCTATATTTATAACAGCATTATTACGTCAAAAACAATTCATCTAACCAACCCTAATATGTTATATTAACCTATAAAATTAGTGTAATTAATAAAAAGTCTCAAATTAAATTTATTTGGGTATTTATAATATCAATTATGTTAATATTTCATTAATAAAGTAATTACTGCATCATCATTGTGTCATGAATAAATTAATTTATAAAATGTATAAAAATTATAAATAAAATACAATTATATAGGAAATCTTATTATATTTCTAGATAATATTTATAGTCTAATTTATCATATGTATAACCCTATATTAAAAATATTTTACTTATTAAACTTTGAGTTTATTTCTTTTAACTCTTCTTTGAATTAAATAATAATAAATGTACTAATCTAAACCAAGTGGACCTAAATGGTCATATTTTATTCCTATGGTTTCTTTTACTAGAATTAAAATTATCCAATAGAATTAGGACATGTGTTAGGGTAATAATAATATCATTGTTACCCTTAATTACCCTATTTACTTTTAACCGTGGTAAATAAAAGAAAACATTTACTATTCACTAAAAATTATTTTTATCTTATTGAACCAAATTTTACATAATGATATCAACCATGTGTCTAATTTTTTTGAAATTCCACTCATTGAAGCGGTAAAATTATGTTTTATGAAAATTTTCAAATTCTCTTTGGAGGTGGGTAAAAGACGGTAAAAGCTTCAATAAAATTTTCATATATCTAAAATTATTATAAAATGACTCCAATTAATTAAATTGAACTTTTATAGGTATTATATATTTATATTTAACTAAAATAATATAAATAATTATTTAAATAATAATTTGGTTTTAATCAATAACTCAGTGTTTTTCACTACTCATCAAAAATTGAAATTTTTCAGAAAAATACCAAAAATTTACCCTAAGCTAATTTCGATATTCTGAATCCAAAAATGAATTCAATTTTGAAGGATAAAATTTATGAAATTTTAAAAAGTGGGTATTACTATTCATAATGGCTAGTTTATATAATATCGTTGTTTAGTGAAACTCGGTATTGCGTACAACACAAGCTATCGAGGAAGGTTGCTCTTATGTGTAACGTAAGCCAAGAAATTGTTGTGTGTAGTGAAAGATTCCTTTGGTTTTGCGTATAACGTAATACATAAAAACAAAATATTCCTCATAAAATCTTAGTGTGTTACATGAATAGCATCATTTTCACTTAATAAAATTATTATTATAAAACCCGTGGAATTTTGATTAAATTAAATGAAAAATATCACATTAATTGGTCTATCTAATCTTATGATCATACATGCATGAAAAAAATATATATATTTTTATGTTATCAAGAATTCACTTTAATTCATTATTTTATTAATAAAAAGTAATTTTGAAATAATTCAGTAGGTCATTTTATTAATTTATTCGTTCATGAATTTTTTCCTTATCAAAAAGTCCTATAAATTCGATCATTTAAATTTAGAAAATTCAAATCTATTAATTTTATTTAAAGTAATACATAGTGTGTACTTGGAAGAAACATGGCATGTTACCAATTTAACCATATTTAGTCATGTATCACATTCTCACATGGCCTATCTTTGTACATGGAAATTCACATGGTTAATCAGTATGAAATTACATATGGAATAATAAAACATAATAAATACATCATTTATGAATATTGTATATGTGATAATGCACATGATGTATACCTCTTATATTTCTTTAGTAAATACATCAACCATTGTATTTAATTAATTATGAGAAACAAATTGAGCATTTATATAATCCTAAAACCCTGTTACACAGTATCATGCTAGCTTCTGGATTTGATGTTGTGTTTTAATGTTGTTAATACATAATTATTCGTAAAATATAATCTTTCTATTTATTGGGTAATTACATAACATAATCATGGAATATATACAATATTTATATCACATTCTATGTCTCCATGACACTCGCATGGGGAGCTAGATGTGTCAAACCTGTGACCATTAAGAGTCACATGTTGTGTATGCAGGATACATTGTGTGTAATATTATTAATTTTTGGATTTTCATCATTAAGTCTTTAAACATAATATTATATTTTCATTAACCGTCGAGTTTCCATAAAAAAAGTTGGTGAGTTGAATAGGACTAAACAACATGTAAGCAGGTTACATGGAATGATGTACATAATGTCACATTCTATTATTGTTGGTTAATACATGGAGTGTTAATTAACCTACATATCAATTTATATTTATCAATCCATATATCCCATGAATTATTTTAATGTGGTGAACCTATTTAAATGATGTGTACTTATTTATTACAGAACGTAAAACTATATCTTTTGTCCAGAACCCTTAACAGTTCCTGGTGGAACCTCTAAACATCATTCAGTTGTTATTCACATTTCTTGGTTCATATGAAGGAGAAAAAACATGTAATATCAGATTTCTGATTAAAATAACAAATTAAAATAAATTTAACACTAATAGTAAGCATTATAATGACTCCAAATTTTCTAATTGAGATTCCATTTTTTAATATGTAAATGTTCTATTATGTATTGTGGTTATAGAATACACATGAACTTCATTGGATCTTTTGAAAATTTAGATGGTATATCAAATTTAATATTCCATTAGGAATCATAATAATTTAAAATATATTCATTTTATCGTGATCATATTATTAATATATATTTAATGGTTATGATATATGTCTAACTAATAAAGGATTAAGAAGAGATGTCCACAACCAGTAGAATCATACCCTATGAAGGCCATTTATTTGAGATTATAAGGGAAATAGACTCACCTATATTTTCCTATGACCAAGAAATTGTTTTTCCACATCCAAATAATGAAGAAAATAATTTAGGGTAGAATTTCAAGCTTATTGGGATCATTGTTGAAACCATGTACGTTGAACCACCCTAATAAAATATCACTATTACACACCTTACACTTATAACTTTCAATGGCGTAATAAAGAGAAATGGATATATAACCTAAGAGAATAAATTTTTATATTTCATTATAATTAAACAATTATTATATTTATACCCATTTAATTTAACTTTTAAATGACTAAATAATGAGTTTGATATATATTAAATTCTCATATAGAAAAATATATATTATATTTTTGGGAAATCTAATATTTCAATGAATTAACTTGATTTTAGTTAATTCATTATTTTTTTAAAAAATATGATATTATAATAATATAATATCATTAAATAATGTTTATTAAATATAAATAATAAATAATATAACATTTATTTTTTTATAACGGCCAGAAAACTGTTATTATCATTAAAGGGGTAATTTTAAACAAATGTGGATTTTTTATTTAAAAGTGTCAATTCTCAAAATTGTAGGATAATTTTATAAAATAAATATTATTTTATATATTAAAATATAAAAATTTACCCACGATTAATTATTCATATTTTTTAAATATAGATGAATTTTTGGATCAAAATTAATTGTAGTATAAATATACGATGTGTATTATGACATCATAATGAATAAAAAGCAATTAATATGTTTCATAAGAAATATCAATGAGTAGATATATATATTACCTTTAAAATAATTTGTTTTTATGTTATTTTATTAATTTTATGAAGCTTTAAAGAATCCTCCAAAAATCAATATAACATTTTATGTTTTTATAAAAAATTCATTAGAAACGTGAATCACTTCCACATCACCAAGAATATTATTTTAATGAGATAGTTTCTTAAAAATGTAAAATAATTAAAACTTATCCACTTTGGTAGAAACCATGTTAAAAAACTATGGGTGTTTTTTGGTTTGGATTGCATTATCATATAAAGTAAAAAACCTAAATTTAGAAACTAATAAAAGAATTATCCTATATTTCTAAAAATATACCCACAAGAACTCCAATTTATCTTTACTAAAATCCTTTAATTATGAAATTAGTCAACCCTTCTATATCAATATCCCTTCCAGGTTTCCCCCAAGGTCATAAAGAAGATCCTACTGTGATTTTGGAATCACCCTCTAAAGGTAAGGGATCCTCTCCTTATCCTCTTTATTTAATCTCATTCATTAAATATTGCCTTTTGTTTCTAATTATTCATGTCATGATATGTTTTCACATATCATTTTTACTAGAATTATGATTTTCAAGTGACTATATACCCCATTTATTCTCATTAATCCAAATCATTAATCATTGAGTACAACCATTATGCAACCAAAATTATCCTGCAATTTTCCATTTCAGAAATTTGTTTTGTGAATAATCATCCCCATTTCCCATCAATGGTATTCAACTAGATGTATCTATAATTAATTTGTTAGGTAATTACATGTTTGTAACTCATACATATTTATCATGGGATTAAATATGATGAAATATGACCATATGTTGAATGATCTATGTGGCAGACATATTCATGTTTATATTATGATGGATGGACCCATATAAAGATCCAGTGCATTGGGTAATAGTTTAGTATCATGAGAGATCGTGCATAAGATTAGGGAGTAAACCTACTCCATTATAGGACCCTTTGAACCATGTGATGTTGTGTTGGAACCTATCCTCGACATTTTTTTCTGACATGATTTATGTTTTCCACACATCCCCATGTTATAATTATGCTATCATGATATATCATGACTTATTGCTTATAAATTATAATCATCACCCATTTTATGTTACCTTGATTTGATAATTGTCTCACATGCACTACGTTACTTAATTCTATTCTTGGTTTACTCCCTTAGTGAGAATTTTATCTCACCCTTTCTAATATATATCCCCAGGTTATCCCATACAGTTTTAGAAGATCCAAGAAATATAAGAGCATGTTTGGATATTTAAAATAATTTTTTTATATTTATTATGAAAGTTTCTATATAATGTACCTAATTCCATAAATAAAATACGATTCAAATATTATAGGATTGTATAATGTATACATTTACGTAATAAATCATAAAATAAATGGTATTAAAACTTGGGTAGTAATATTTGGTATCATTGAAAATTATAGTCATTTATGGGGATTGGGATTAGAAAAATATAATGAATGCCTCATATATAAGGCTGAATATATAAAAACATCCGTAAATTTTAGTAAAGGTCAAATTAAGTGATTGCAAGAAAATAAATCCCTATATGGAAACTACAAGTGTATGTGGATATAGAAGAGAGGTTCCTAGGTGTAATAACCCTGAAAAATGGAATATTTACCTGGACTCGATCATCACTTGGTGCATGAAAATGGTCAATTACAAAAAATGGTATTACAATCATAGTTGATATGATTTGGTAAATTCAGAAGCTTCTTATGGACCATTATTAAGGGAACAAAAATTTCCACACGATTTTATATTAGGAAATAGATCACGGAAAACATATATTTAATCCAATAAATTCATAGGTTAAGGAATATATGTCTATTGTGAGGAATCCATTAAATATGAATAATTTAACTATTATGTGATTAATAGAATGATAATTATCATCTTTATGTCTATTATAGATGAATTAAATGATTAGGATAAGAATAAAATAGTGAAGGCAAGATTATCATCCATGGTTTTATTAATTATTTCATTTATCATATGGTTAGTAGATATATTCAAAGAAAACTTTAAAATGGAATTATAACTATTGAAGAGAATGGAAAATAGACTAATTAAGACTTCAAAAGTATATAACTCTTCCCCTATCAATTTGTTTTGGGTTTGAGTTCTCATAGAATTTTATGATACCTCCCTTAGTGGAACATTATTCTAATCTATTCATGGATTTTCTTTCCTTATATAGAGCCAAAATAATTTACTGTGAGAAAGAAATCAACCTATGTATTAATAATTTCCCTCCAGTTCTATACAAATGTAAAGAGGAGGATAAATATGTGTTTGTAAAAAAATCTAAAGAATTTATTTTATTTCCTTATGATAAATAATATCAATCTCAAATGATTGTGACTAAAGAAATATCGTCCTTGATGACATTCCCATTGTTAGGGAATTCACTGATTCATTCCCCAAAATTATTTCTTGTATTCCCTCAACCATGGATTTGTAACATCAATTGATCTCATACATCAAGATTTTAAAATATCTTAGACTCTTTAAATAATTGATAATAATTAACTTGAGGATCTAAAGATTCAATTACAAGTCGATCTAGATAAAGGGTTCATATGCCCAGGTGCTTTACCATGATGTTCACCATCCCTCATCACCAAGAAAAATTATAGTTACATGCACCTCTGCATTGATTATCATGAGATCAAAAAGAAACGATATAGAATTTGTATTCTTTTACACCTATTAATGACTTATTTAATCATCTACATGAATCCCAATATTTTATATGGTGGATATTTGGTTAGGATATTATCAAGTAAAGGTAAACATTATAGATATCTCCAAGAATACTCTTCATACTAGATACAAGAACTATGAGTTCATAGTGATTCTAATTAGACTTACTAGTGCTCCATAAATCTTTATGTTCATGATGAATTGAGTATTTAGAGATTACCATGATTTTTTGATAGTGTTTATATATTATATTCATATAAACCATAAAATTAGAGAGGAACATAAGAAGAATTTAAATACTATACTAGAGACCTTACAGAATGAAATTTAATAATAATGGTATAGTAAATGTGTGTTTTTGTTGGAAGAATTAACTTTCCTAGGGAATGTTTTCACCAAAAAAGGGATATCTATGGATCCTTCAAAAATGAAGGAAATCAAAGGATTTCTATGACTAACATCTATGATGAAAATCCATAGTTTCCTTGGATTAAATATAAACTATCCTATTTTTTCCAGAATATTTCCATGATTTTCATTCCCACTAACCAAGATAAATTGGATGTGAGTTAACATTCTCTGGACTAAGGAATTAAAATAAATCATTGAAGAGATACCGAATAAGTTAATCACTACAATTTTCCTCACATTACACATGGGTGGGGAAAGAGTTGTGATCTACATAAAGTTATCTGAATTGGGTTTGGGTTATATACTCATGCAAGATCACAATGTTATAGCCTTTTCCTCCTATCAACACAATACCCCTGAGCATAACTGCAAAACCCATGATCTAGAATTGGCTGCACTGATTTTGTCATTGGAGATATGGTGAAATTACCTCTATAGAGAAATGTGTGACATATATATGGATCCTAAAATACTCATGTATATATTAAGACAAAATAATATTAATATAATTCAATGAATTTTTTTATATTTGGTCATGTATTATGATTGTTTAATCCATTAGAATCTGTGTAAAGAAAACAATTTAGCAGATGATATAAGTATAAAGGATCCCACAACTCTATCCATGATGAGGATTTCAAGGGATCCAATCTTCATGGTTATTAAGTTTATGGGAATGGGAATAATAAAAGGATCTTAATATTATATTTCTCAAATAATTTATCAAACATCTATTCTTTAGAGGATTACAAGGGTCTAAAAATATTACCATCAACTACAGAAGAAGGTAGAAAATATTCGAGAGTTTAACTTTTCTGAAGATGAAGTCATAGGGTTTGGAACTGAGATATATGTCCTATCAAAACCAACACTGAAGAGGGAAAAACTGGATAATGTATATTTCTCATCCTTCTCTACTCAACCCAAAAGAACTAATATGTATAGATATCTGAAGCAAAACATATTATGGGTAACATGAATAGAGTGGTTGTAGAGTTTTCCTATCAATGCTTGGTATGCCAACATGTCAAGGTTGAATGAAAGAAGTCTGAGGTAATGATTCCATCATTGACTATACAAATATAAAAAACCGAAACCACAATTTTGGATTTCATTGTAGGAATACCCAGGACACCTAAATGTAGTAAATCTATTCGGTTGGTAGTCAATCACCATACCATATCATTACATTTCAAAGCTATCAAGGAAGATTTATCCCTCAACTAACTCCCCACAATATACACAGGATAATTTTAAAGCCTATATGAATTTCAACACTCTATTATACCTTATTGAGATATGAGGTTATCCTCAAGGTTTTAGAGAACCATTAAGAAATTGCAGGATACATAACTGAGATTCAGTACTTCTTATCACCCTCATATAGATGGTCAGTGTGAAAGGACTAATACAACTATGAAGGATATGCTAAGATCATGTTCAATAGATTTTGAAGGATATTGGGACCAACACCTTCCCCAAGTGTAGTTCTCATAAACAAACAGTTTCCATTATAGTGTTTAAATGGAACCTTATGAGGCTTTGAGTTGATAAATTTTTTAGACTCTGACATACTGGAATGAAGTTAGAGAGCAGAATATAATGAGACCGAATCTTATCTAATAAATGAAATTGAATTTTCAAATCATTTAACATCATATGAAATCTTCACAAATTTGAAAGTTTAGATATGCAGATAATCATTGATGAGACCTTGAGTTTAATGTTGGAGATAAATTGTTTTTCATATATCACTATGGAAGAAATTTATGAGGTTTGTAAATATGTGAAAGATTATTCCAAGATACATCGTCCCCTTTGATATCATTTATTGCATTAGGGTAGTGTTCTACATACTACCACTCCCCCTAACCTACCTCAATTAAACGATGTGTTCCATGTATCCCTCTAGAGGAAGAACATTAAAACCCACTCACATGTACTAAATCTATAGGTGGTACCACTGTTGAATGATATTTCATATGAGTAGTAGTTGGTGAAGATCCTATATCATCGCGTCAAAGTTCAACAAGACAATATAACTCACCTGGTCAATTTATTATGGAGGAACCACCAGTTTGAGGAAGAAATATAGGAACTAGAAAAGGGGATGAAATAGAAGTATCCAAATCTATTTTAGTGGATGAAATGAATATTTCAAGGGTTATTTATTTAAATGGGGACAATTTAATGACCTGGTATTTTATAAATGAACTTGAATTTTTAATAAATAAATTCCCTATTTTGTAATGAAGTTATAGAAAACACATGTAGGTCTATGGAAATTTTGAATAGTTATTTGTTATGTAAAATTTAAAATATTTTTTAGCATTATAACCATTGATAATATATCCATAATATATTGAAAATATGATTAGAATATATTTTAGGGGTTATGATTAAGTAGAATTTATAAAGATGAAATAAGTGATGGTCTTGAATCATAGGATTATACCCTATAAAGCATATTTAACAGAAATTTTTAGGGAGATAATGTAAGGACCCTACCTTGAAACATTACATAATCATGAATTAAACAAATAATTCACATTAAGGATCTTTTCAGGTTTAGAGTTTTAGATAATTAGGCTATAACTATTACATTTCATTTCAAAAAAAAAGTAAATTCTTCTTCTCAGTTTCCATTTTTTTTACAAAACAAGAACTCTTGAAAAAATAGTCATGTCTAGTTCCATGTTTAAGACAACATGGATTTTCCTTGATCCCATCCTTGACCCTATTCCACATTATGTCCTGTGAAAAACATTTCAAAAACTTGGGATGAGCATAAAATGCTCAGTAAGGGATACACAATGAAGGAAAACGGTTAGTTTTTCAAAACAAGTAAACCATGAATACTTTAACATAAGTAATAATTTTCACCATTATAAAGTAGTGAATACTCTTCACTAAAATAAAATATCACTACTTACCCTTTTGTAACCAAAATATTACCATAAAACCCATATAAAGAACACATTACATATAAAGGTAACTTGGGACATAAATATACTTAAATGGAATAACCATACGGCCAACTTTCACATATATCACTAAATGGAATAGCCATACAGCTAACTTCCAGAACCAATTCATTGGAAGTTATAATTTAACCACCCATCCTGGTTTATCATGACACCACCCGTCATTTGGTTTATCACGTAACCACCCGTCAAATGTCCAAGTACCATTATAAAATCATAACACATAAAACGAATATAAATGAAAGAAAACATTTCTAAATTTCAATCACAATGTATCACTTAAATATATTGACATAACAAATCCATTATCAAAACAATTTTCAATAAAAAGATATATAAAAGAGTATATGGTATTTATTTTCCTTGAAAAAAACATTACATCTTGTTAAGGAATCCAAAGAACAAATAATACTAGCGACAGAGGAAAGGTCATTGTCACCGCTTACATTAAAAGAAACATTCCTTTTTTTCATTTAGTAAAATGCTTTATAGAAAAATATTCCCTTTGGAAAGTTATGTTTGTTTATAAAGAGTATAAAATAAGGTCGTGTATTAAAACAAAATATGCCTCAATGAAAGGATATTAAGACGAAGTCCCTTACCTCATGCCCGACTTGACCTGTTCTTTCTTTAATCTCCTGAATAGAAATATAAAGTTAATTTCTAATTGATTAAGAACATTTTTCAATTTTATTTGTCCCTTTATATAAATTATTACCATGTTATAAACATTATGTAATCATTTAGTTAGTAATGGTCATTTTGTCAATATTTGGCACTCGAGTAAAAAATGAACACCTTATATTTACAAGTTGTCCATGTTGTCAATAGTCAATTATATCCAGAATGATATTAATTATTTAGATATAATATATATAATATATATCTATTATATATATATATATATATATATATATTTATAACAATACATATCATTTGGAGGTAAGGAATGAAATGCACCATTCATGGAGACGGTAAGCCTTACGTACACATGAACACTACTTTAATTTATATTTATTATTTTAATAGAATTAAAACATAATAATACATTGGTATATTATAATTATAGTATAATATCATATATAATACCATTAACTCTATCCCTTATACGTCCAATGTATGTAATGAACAATTCATATCACATTGAGGGGGCGGTAGTCCGCACTTCCTCAAATGAAATTAGCCTGTTTACCCATAATGGAAACAATAAAGGTATGCTATAAAAGAAAAATAAAGAAGAATAAAGAGAACATAATCATAATATATATCATATATAAATATAGTTTCATCTTAATGTCCACCATGATAGGCGGTAGGAGATGATCGAACAATCATCGTTTCATGAGGTGTTAATTTTACATCAATAGAAACAGTATGTTCTTCACCAATTAGATGGAGGTGTGTGTATGTGTAGATCGAAAAATTCTCATAAAAATATCCTAGTTTATTGAGGATACTGTAGTTGTTATAATATAAGGGAATAAAAAGAGTTTAGGGGTTGGAGAAGTAAAATAAATGAAAAGAAGTTAAGAGAAACTATTACCTTTAATTTGGGTAACTCCCTTTGGTTTGAACCAAAATGGTGTGTTGAAGAGCCTTCTTCCTAAGGTAAGGTTTCTAAGTGTAAGAAAGATATGTAGGGAGATTAATTGGGAAGAGGTTTGACGAGACAAAAGGCTTGATAAGTGTGAGGAATTGGTTAGAAATGGTCTCTTTTTATAATGGAGAGGAGGGGCTCTTTAGGAAAGTGTGAAAATATTATTTTATTATATAATGATATTCAGTTTATAAAGGTGAAAAAATAAGTATATTCAAAGATAAGATGAATAATGGTCCAAATAAAATCATCCATTAAGAATTGTAATGGTTTTGGATGTTAGTTTAATATTTATAATCTTAATTATTTAAATGATATATTAATGAGGTAAACACTGCATCATTATTGTGTCATAAATAATTTAATTTATTCGATGTCTAAAAATTATAAAAAAAATACCATGATGTAGGAAATATTTTTAGATTTAAAATTAATATTTATTGTCAAAAATATTACTTATATAACACCATATAAAAATTAATTCACTAAAAGATTTTTGTTTTGTCGTTTTTGCCTTAACTTTAAATTAATTAATCTAAAGTGTCATTATCATTCATAAGTGGGTATATTGGGTCCCAAAATCAACCCAAGGATTTCCATGGTAGGCCATTACTCATCCTAATATGTTAGGAAAAGTGTTAAGGTAATTATAAATTATTATAATATTCATTTGTACCTTAAATTACCCAATTTACATCTAACCGCGGTAAAAAAAGTCAACAGTTATTATTCACCAAAAATTATTTTTAATCTTACTGAACCAAAATTTACTTACTAATAACAACTATGTATGTCGTATTTTTGAAATTCAATTCATATATGTGGTAAAATTTCATTTAAATGAAAAAGTCAGTTTTTTAACTACAACTAAGTGGTTTCACTATTCATCAAAAATTGTTGTTTTTTAGAAATATACCAAATATTCAGCCTAAGATATATTTAATATTTTGAAATCAAAAATGATGTCTATTTTAAGAAATTATGAACACAAAATTTTCATTAATTAATTTAAAATTAATTCATGTTGTTAAAACAAATAGCATGTTTTTAAGAAACAGTAACTATCAAAAGATTGACACTTATTTATGTCCAAATTCAAAGTGAAATTAATTCCAATGACCAAAATTGGATTAAATGGTAAAAATTTATTCTAATTACACTTTAAGAACAGTTAAAAATATAATCTAATGATATAAATAAATTATATTAAAACACAGTTTTTAATTAAAATACAATATTTTTCACTATTCTTTAAAAATGAACTTTATCAGAAAAATTCAAAAAATTTACACAAAGTAAATTTTGATGTCCCCATTCTAAAGAGGGATTTTATTTGGTAAAATATAATTTATTAAAGTGACAAAAATTATATTTAAAGAGGGTTCTCCATTAAAAGGTGGTAAATCGATCTTTTAAGGTAAATTATGGTTAAAATTAGATTCATTGAAATTTTAAGCCTCTAACTTGTATTGGATAAAAGTGAATACATTTAACAGACATGTATAATCATATTTTAGTTAGTTTTTTTCATTCCCTCCAATACAATGGCTATGAGTTAACTTCCATTTAAAATAATAATATTATATTATTAGTGTGCAATGTAAGATTTCAAAAAAACCCGTTTTTGCGTATCAGGTACGTTATCAAACATAGAAACCCTTTTAATGTAAAATTAATATTTAATTCAAAAATATTAATAAATTTGAAAATATATTATATTTCGTTTACCTAGGATGTTACATCCTTCCCCACTTTTGGAAATTGCATCCTCACTATTTTTATTTACTTATCAAAATAAGTGGGGGAATTTATCCCTCATAGCATTTTCAGATTCCCACATTGCCTCTTCAATCATATGGTTTTTCTAAAAAAACATTTACCCAGTGAATTACATTATTCTGTAAAGATTTCTCTCTATGATCAAGAATCTATTCTGGTTATTCTTCATAAGAGAGATTCTCATCAAACTGAACTACCTCTGGACTCAAAACATGAGATGGATCTGGAATATACTTTCTCAACATTGAAACCTGAAAATCATTGTGTACTTGGGATAAATTGTGATGTAAATCCACTCTGTACGCAACTGATCCAACTTTCTCCAGTATTTCATAAGGTCCAATGAAACTCATACTCAACTTTCCCTTCATACCAAAACGAATCACACTTTTCCATGGAGAAACTTTGAGAAAGACATGATCACCTACCTCAAATGAAATATCCTTCCTCTAGTTATCCGCATAAAATTTCGGTCTGCTCTGAGATGTTATCATGTGCTTCTGAATCAACTGAACATTTTCTGCAATCATTTCTACCAATTATAGTCACATCTTCTTTTTCCCCCTACTTCTTCCAAAAAATATGGAGTTCGAAAATGCTTTCCATATAATGCCTAAAATGGAGCCATCTATATACTGGAATGAAAAATGTTATTATAAGAAAATTACACCAAATAAAGATGTTGGTCCCAACTTCCCTGGTAATCCAGTGAACAATCATGTAGCATATCCTCCATGGTCTGAATTGTTCGTTCTGACTACCCATCTGATTGAGGATCAAAATCTATACTAAAATTTAATTCTGTACCTAATGACCTATAAAGTCCTTTCCAAAAGTTAGAAGTAAACATGGGATCACGATCAGATACAATGGAGAGGGGAACTCCATGTAACCTGACTATCTCTTTAACATACAACTGAGAAAGTTGGTCTAGAGACAAAGTATCTCGAATCAGAAGGAAATGATTAGATTTAGTCAATCGATCAACTATAACCCATATTTCATTATTACCTTGATATGTATTTAGTAATCCCACAAAAAAGGCCATGGATATATTTTCCCATTTCCACTCTGGCACTGGTAATGGTGGAAGAATCCATTTCGGTAACTGCCACTCTACTTTAACCTACTGACAAGTCAAATACCTCACAGTAAAATCAGTAATATCTCTTTTCATTACATCCCACCAATAACACTCCTAAAGATCTATGTACATCTTAGTATTACCAGGATGAACTGAAAACGGGGAACTATGAGCTTCACATAACAACTCTTTCTTCAACTGTGAATCACATGGCACACATAATCTCTTTCCAAACCTCATAACACAATCATTATCAATGTTAATATCAGGAAACATACCCTTCTAAACCAAATCTACCTTTTCATCAACTCATTTTCTTCTTTATATGCTTTCATTATTCTATCTGATAGAGATGATTTTACTTACACCTAAAACAAAATAGAATAATTTCTTGAACCAACAACTTCTATGCCAAATTTCACCAAATCAAAAACCAAAGGATCTCGTTCCAAACGTAGCATGATTAATGAGACATTACTTTTTTGACTCAAATCATCAGCCAATTTATTTTCATTTCCCGGATGGTAATGGATCGTAAATCATAATCATTTATTAATTCCAGCCATCTCCTCTATCTCATGTTCAATTCTATCTAGGTAAATATATACTTCAAACTTTTTTGGTCAGTATATATTTCACATTTTACTCCATAAAAATGATGCATCCAAATTTTTAAAGCAAAAACAACAACAACTAATTCCAAATCATGTGTAGGGTAATTTAACTCATGAGGTTTCAAATGACATTAAGCATAAGCAATTACCTGTTCATTCTGTATAAGGACACATCAAAGTCCTTTAAATGAATCAACACTATAAATAACACACTCACTATTTCTATAAGGCAGTTCCAAAACTGGAGCATTCACGAATCTTATTTACAATTCATGAAAACAACCATCAAATTCTTTTTTCCAAATGAACATAACACCTTTTCGAGTTAACTTAGTCATTGGAATATATAAATGTGAAAAATTCTCAACAAACCTCCGGTAATAACCTACCAAACCAAGAAAACTATGGATCTCGGCTACATTTTTGGTCTTAGACATTCTTCAACAAACTTTGTTTTTTATGGATCAACAGTTATGCCATTTTTGTAAAAAATGTGACCAAGGAAAGAAATTTATTGTAACCAAAATTCAAACAAGCTGAATTTATAATAAATATTCTTTTCATTTAAGGATTTCATGATGACCCTTAAATGACATTCATGATTTTATTTACTTTTATAATAAACCAAAATATCATCAATGAACACAACCACAAACTTATCCAAGAACTAATGGAAAATTCTATTCATAAGATCCATGAATACAACAGGTGCATTGGATAACCCAAAAGGTATAACTAAAAATTCATAATGGATATATCTAGTACGAAATGTGGTCTTAGGAATTTCTGCTTCCTTTACTTTCAATTGATGGTACCCCGATCTCAAGCCAATCTTCAAAAAATACTGAGATCCCTGGAGTTGAACAAACAAATCATCGATAGGAGTCAATGGATACTTTTTCTTAACAGTGATGTTATTTAATGCTCTATAATCAATGAAAAGTCTCATTGAACCATCTTTATTTTTAATAAACAAGAGAGGATCACCCCATGGTGATGTTCTAGGTCGAATGATACCTTTATCTAATAACTCCTACAATTGCTTCTTTAATAGTAAAAGTTCAATTTGTGAAATTCGATAAGTGGATTTTGAAATTGGCTTAGCATCAGGAACCAAGTCACATTAAATTCAACTTCCCGATCAGGTATAATACCATGAAACTCATCAGAAGAAACATCAAGATACTCATTTAGCACTGGCACATCATTAATCTGAACAGTTCCTTTATTTTTAATAATATGTGCAAGGTAACATTTACATACATCTTTTACTAGTTTCTCAGCTTCCTGATATGTTATAAAAAACAAGGGTTCATTATTGTACACAAACTATAAATCCTTCTAAAATGAATCTTCTTTAGCTTTTCAGTCAATCTTAACATGATAAAAAGACAGCCAATCCATGCCCAAAATAACATCAAAGTATACTAGAGGAAAAACAATAAGGTTTGTAGGTAGATTCTTCCCACACATAAGGATAGGAAGGTTATTATGTTTTATTTTTATCTCAACATTTCCTCCTGGTGTTTTCACCATAATTTCCATATTCATATCTTGAGATGGAATTCCCAATATAGTAGAAAACTTCTCATAAATGAAAGAGTGTGTAGACCCTGAATCAAACAACCCATTGGAATAATCTGAACAAACAAACAATGTACCTGATACTACTTTTTTTGATGCCCCAATATCTACTGAAGTAGTTGAAAAGGATTTCACCACCCCTTTCTGCTTGTAGTCTGGATGCTTTCCCTCCGTTGAGTTCTTCACTAGACACTCATTTTCATAATGACCCATTCCATTACACTTAAAACATCTTACAGATGGATTTTCATCACCTGCTTGATCATCTTCCTTACTGTTATGAGCAATATGACTAGACTTACCACACTAGAAGCACTTTCTAGACATTGATAAACATTCTCCAGGATTATTTTTACCATACTTCTCAGAAGTTGGATATTTAATTTTCTTACCTCTAGGCATCTATGATGAATTCTTTCCCTTTTACTACCAACTGGACCTATTATTCTATTGTTTTTCAACGAACACCTAATCATTAGAAAATTCCATTTCCACCTTCTCCGCACATCGAACAAGTTTTTCATAACTTTTGAACTCATAAGAGGCTAATGCTATTTGATATTGTGGATTCAGTCCTAAGTAAAATCGATTTTTTGTACTATCAAGATATCAGATGAAATATAGAGCATACCTTGCCAGTCAAGTGAATTTTTCTTCACAAGAAGACACTGAGTCATCCTCCCACCTTAATTCCAAGAATTGTTTTTCCATCCTAAGATGAACCACCTTAGGAAAATATTTCTCAAGAAATGTACCTTTGAATTCTTCCCAATCAATAGCATCAATCTCCTCACTATCCCTGATATTTTTCACCATCGAACACCACTGATCAACTTCACCTTCAAAATGGTAAACAACGAGACTAACCTTTTGATGTTCTGAACACCCCATGACATCAAAAATGTTCTCTAGTGCATTAATCCACCCTTCAGCTAGCACAGGGTCATATGATCCTCTGAATTATGGGGGAGGTTGTCTCACGAAATGATCCAATAATCGCATGTTCCTCTGTGGATTATCTAGCTGATCTCGTGCATGTATACCACCACCATTTATAGCCTGAGTCAACTAGGCCATCACTGCAACTCACTGTTCAGTTTCGATTCCGACCATCTCAGGTTGCTAATTTGGAAGGTTGTCTTCCTCTTGATGTCATCCCAACATAGCTTCCCTGTTTCCACTATGGAAAAACATTCTGAACACAAAACTATCTTAGGTGAAGCAACATGGAAATCTGTAAATTCTATATCATTTCAATATTACCATAAATTAATTTATCCAAATTTATTTAACAATACCTTTACTCCTAAAGTTGTCTAAACCAACCTATAATACCAACTATAAGGACCCGAACATAAAAAATTCCATAATCATGAATTAAATGAAAAATTCACATTAAGGATCTTTTTAGGATTAGAGTTTTAGAGAATTTGGCCATAACTATTATGTTTTATTTAAAAAAAAATTAGACACTTCTACTCAGTTTCAATTTTTTTTTTCAGAAAACAAGAACTCTTGTAAAAAAGAGTCATGTCTAGTTCCATGTTTAAGACAAAATCACTTTTCATTGATCTCATCCTTGAACCTATTCCACATTATGTCTTGTGAAAAACATTTCAAAAACTTGGGATTAGCCTAAAAATCTCAATAAGGGATACACAAAAAATGAAAACTGTTAGTTTTTTAAAACAAAAAGTAAACCAAAAATAATTTAACATAAGTAATACTTTTCACATTTATGAAGTAGTAAATACTCTTCACTGAAATAAAATATCACTACATTACATTTTTGTAACCAAAAGATTACCATAAAACCCATATAAAGAACACATAACATATAAAGGTAACTTAGGATAGAAAAAAACATAAATGGAATAATCATACGTTCTACTTCCAAAAATATCACTAAATGGAATATCCATATAGCCGAATTCCATACCAAATTCATTGGAGGTTATAATGAAACCACCCATCCTGGTTTAGCATGATACCACCCATCATTTGGTTTATCATGTAACCATCCATCAAATGTCCAAGTACCATTATAAAATCATAACACATAAAACAAAAATAAAGGAAAGAAAACATTTCCACATTTCAATAAAAATATATCACTTAAATATGTTGAAAAAAATATCCATTATCAAAACCATTTTCATTACAAAAATACATAAAAGAGTATATGGTATTTATTTTCATTGAAAAATTCATTACGACTTGTTATGGAATCCAAAGAATAAATAATACTCATGACCGCGGAAAGGTCATTGTCACCGCTTACGTTAAAAGAAACATTTCTTTTTGACGTTTAGTAAAATGCTTCATAGAAAAATATTACATTTGAAAATTCAAGGGTGTTTATATAGCGTATAAATTATAGTCGTGTATTAAAACAAAATATTCCTCAATGAAAGGATATTGAGACAAAGTCCCTTACCTCGTGTCCGACTTGACCCGTTTGTTCTTTAATATCTTGAATAATAAAATAAAGTTAATTTCTAGTTTTTAAGAACCCTTTTTTAAGTTTATTAGTCCTTTTATATCAATTATTACCATGTTATAAACATTATTTAATCATTTAAGTTCATAATGTTAGTTTTGTTGATATTTGGTACTTGAGTCAAAAATGAACACCTTATATTTACATGTTGTCCATGTTGCCAATTTTCCATTATATCCAGAATGATATTCATTATTTAGATATAATATATTTCAAATACATCCAGTGTATATATATATATATATATTTATTTATTTATAACAAAACATACCATTTGGAGGTATGAAATGAAATCCAGCATTCATGGATACGGTAAGCCGTACGTACAAATTAACGCTACTTTCATTTATATTTCTTATTTTAATGTAATTAAAACATAATGATACATTGGTATATTATATTTCTAGTATAATATCATATATAATACCATTAACTATATCTTTTATACATCCCACGTAGGGAATGAATGAGTCATTTCACTTTGAGGTGGCAGTAGTCCGCATTTCCTCAAATGAAATTATCACGTTTACCCATTGTGGAAACCATAAAGATATGATATAAAATAGAAATACAGAAGCATAAAGAAAACATAAAAATAATATATATCATATATAAATATAGTTATATCTTAATGGCCACCATGATAGGTGGTAGGAGAAAATCGAACAATCATCATTTCGTGAGGCGTTAGTTTGCCATCCACAGAAACTGTGTGTTCTTCAACCATTAGACGTAGGTGTGTGTAAGTGTAGTTCAAATAATAATAATAACAACATGCTAGTATATCAAGGATACAGGTTTTGTTATAATATAAGTTAATAACAAGATTTTAGGGTTTGTAGAAGTAAAATAAAATAAAAGAAGTTAAGATAAATTGTTACCTTTAATTTGGGTAACTCCCTTTGGTTTGAAACAAAATGGTTTATTGAAGTGAATTATGCCTAAGGTAAGTCTTCTAAGTGTAAGAGATGGATTTAGGGTACTTAATTGGGTAGATTTTGGATGAGCCAAAAGGCTTTTGAGGTGTGAGGAATTGGTTAGAAATGGTCTCCTTTTATAAGGGGGTAGGAGGATCTCTTTATGAAAGTGTGAAATTATTATTCTATTATATAACGATATTCAGTTTATAACGGTCCAAAAATCTTTATAGTCAAATATAAGATGACTAATTGTTGAAATAAAATCATAAAATAATATTTTTATAGGTTTTGGATGTTATTTTAATATTTATGATCTTATCTATTTAAATTATTTATTAATGAGGTAAACAATGCATCATTATTGTGTCATAAATAATTTAATTTATTCAATGTCTAAAAATTATAAAACAAACCATGATGTATGAAATATTTTTATCTTTCCAATGAATATTAATAGTTAAAAATATTACTTATATAACACCATATAAAAATTAATTCACTAAATTTTTTTTTGTTTATGTCGTTTTTTCCTTTACTTTAAATTAATTAGTCTAAAGTGTCATTATCATTCATAAGAGGCTCAATGGGGTCCCAAAATCGACCCAAGGATTCCAATGGTCAGAAATTACTCATAAAATAAGGTTAGGATAGGTGTTAAGGTAATTCTGAATTATTATAATATTAATTTTACCTTGAATTACCCTATTTACCTTTAACCGCGGTAAATAAAAGTCAAAAGTTACTATTCAACAAGAATTATTTTCATCTTATAGAACCAAATTTTACTTAATAATAACACAAAATTTTGTCAATTTTTTGAAATAAAATTCACAGATGTAGTAAAATTTCATTTAAATGAAAAATTCAGTTTTTTTACTTCAACTAAGTGGTTTCACTATTCATCAAGAATTGATTTTTTTCAGAAAAAACCAAAAATTCAGCCTAAGATATATTTGATATTCTAAAATAAAAAATGATGTCTATTTTACCAAATTCTAAACATATAAGTTGAATTAAGTAATTTAAAATTAATTCCCGTTGTTAAAACAAATAGCGTGTTTTTAAGAAACAATAACTATCAAAAGATTGACACTTGTTTATGTCCAACTTCGAAGTGAAATTAATTCCAATGACCAACATTGGATTAAATGGTAAAAATATATTCTAATTAAACATTAATAACAATTAAAAATATAATATATCCTTATAAATAAATAATATTAAAACGCAGTTTTGAATTAAAATAAGATATTCTTCACGATTCATTAAAAAATGAACTTTATCGAGAAAATTCCAAAAAAAAAAACACAAAGTAAATTTTGATGCCCCCATTCTAAATAAAAATTTTATTTGGTCAAATAGAATGTATTAAATTTAACAAAACTAGATTTAATGAGGTTTCTCCATTAAAAGGTGGTAAATCGACCTTTTAATGTAAATTATGCATAAAATTAGATTCATTCAAATTTTAAGCCTCTAACTTTTATTGGATAAAAGTAAATACATTTAACAAACACTTATAATCATATTCCAGTTAGTTTTGTTCATTCCCACCAATACAACAGCTAGAAGTTATCTTCCATTTAAAATAAAAATATTATATAATTAGTGTGCAACGTAAGATTTCAAAGAAACCCATTGTTGTGTATTAGGTAAGCTATCGAACACAGAAAACCTTTTAAAGTAAAATTAATATTTAATTCAAAAATATTAATAAATATGAAAATCTTTTATTCTTCATTTACGTAGGATATTACAGATAACATCACTAAAATTTTCCCTTGACCAATCCTAAGCTTAGAATAAACAACTAGAGCATGAGAAAAACTATATTTGGGAGTGTTTTGAGTAAATCATGATCACAACCCAAACCATGTATGCCAATCAACCCTAAGAAAATCTCACAATTCCACACCTTACCCTTAAATATTTTTATGTTTTAATAAATAAATATCTATGTAGACCTTATTAGTATGAATTTTTATATTTTATCAATTCGTGAATTATTTAAATAAATTAAATTATAATAAAATATTATTAATAAATAATATTTATTAAATATAAATGATAATATGATTTTTTTAATTCAAAAATAATTTGTATAAGGGTTAAAAATTTATTATTGTAAAAAAATAAGTATTTTATAATAAATATGAATTTTTGACTTAAATGTGTTTTTTCTAATAATTATGGAATTATATGGATAAATAAATATATATTTTTTAAATCAATATGTTTAATTTATACAACGATTATTTTTCATAATTTTCTCAGACAACTGATTTTTTGGGTCAAAACTAAATTTTGTTTAAATATATATTGTGTATTTTGACATAATACATTCCCAAAAGGGATGTAATATATTCTATAAAAGTTATAAATGAGTAAATATATATTTTCCATTTAAAATAATATGTTTTTTGTTTATTTTAATAATTTTATAAATCCTTAATGAATCCTACAAAATATACGTTATATTTTAATGTTTTAAAATAAATTCTTTCTAAACATGACTTAATTCTACATATCCAAGTCTATTATGTTTAATGATATTAGTTATTAAATAGATAAAATAATTAAAAAAATCCACCTTGGAATAAAACATGTGAAAAATATTTTTATGGTTTTTCATTTTTATTACATTATAATATAGAGTCAGAAACATAAATCTGGAAATTAATAAATAATTCTCCTATATTTTTATATATAAACCCACCAAAGCTCTCATTTATCTTAATTAAAAACCCTATAATAACCAAATTACTCAAAAATTACATATATGTATCTCTCTCAAAAGACTCCCCAATCTCTTAATAAATTCCTTTTAATATTCCGGAAACACCCTCTCAAGGTAAGGGATCCTCCCCTCTTCCTATTTATTCAAACACCATATTTAAATTATGCCTTTTTAAAATTATTTATGTTGGGATATGTTTTATAACATCCCTTTTACTTAACCTGTGGTTTCTAAGTTATGAGATACCCCTTTCACTCTCATTAATCTATCTCATGAATCCTTGAGTACCCCTGTGGTGCTGTCAAAATTACCTTGTCATTTTCAATTCCAAACATTATTTTTTTTGAATACCCATCCCCATTTTCAATCATGGGTATTCACCTAGATGTTCCTATGATTCATTTATTAAGTAATTGTATATATTTAACCCAAACTCCTTAATTTTTTTTATTAAATTTAATTAAAGTTAACATTATGTTGAATTATTTTTATACCACACATATGCAAGTACATGTTATTATGGGTACGCACAAATAGTGCTCTGATACATTGGGTATTGTTTTAGTCTCATGAGACATCATGTATGGGATTAGGGATTAAAACTGATCCATTATGGCACTTTTTCCACCATGTGATGTTGTCTTGGTAGTTATCACTGACTTTTGTTTATGGCATGATTTATGTTTTCACCACATTCCCTAGTTGACTTTATGATATCATGATATATCTTGACTTATTTCTTTATGATTATGATTGTCAAACCTATTATGTTACCTTTATATTCCCCTTGGCTCACATGCAATTATTTTCCACATTTATTTATTTTTTTATTCTCCTAATTATATTTATACCTCACCCCTTTCTTTTGTACATCCCTAGGTTATCTAATGTAGTTTTAGAATATCCAAGAGAATATTTTGGAGCTTTTAAATAATGTTTTTGAATTTATGTTTCATATAGTTATGTTATGTACATAATTCCGCAAATAAACTTAGTTTTATGATCTTTTTGGATTGTATAATTTGTAGCTTCATATAATAAATCAGTAATTAATGTTTATTAAATACATGGGTTGTAAAAAAATATGTATATCAAAAAATGAATAACAAATAATGGTAAATTATTATATAACCATTCTGATACCAATTAATGGATAGAAGGTGTATCAGAAGCAGTTAGGCCCATTCCTAATAGTGGTTTTTGATTAACTCTCTTATATCTATCTTTCAAACTAAATGAAATAGTAATCTTAGAAACAATGAGACAATATCATTAAATATAATTTATAATTAATTTGAGTTAAGATAATGTATTACCACTCAATAAAATTATTTCATCATTAATGATTCAGTCAAAACCCCTTTCCATGTTATCATTTTATTATAGTAATCGAGGTATATTCCCTATATCTATGATAATTATGTTCTCTATGGGCCTATGATCATCCTCATGTAATTCTATAGGTGCAAGCATGGACGTTATAATGATTGAGTAAATTGTTATTGATAGCTGCAAGAATCAAATAAAAGTGTAAAGATTAATTTATTCTCTCAAGGATTTATAGGATTCCGTGTAAGGTATTTTCTCTATTTTTGATAGTGTTCTGGAATAAAATATATCTAGGTGTTGTGGGTATTCTCTATATAATTTTTTGTGCACAACAATTAGAATGGATCAGCAGGGATTAGAGCATGAAATAACTGAGTGTGTATAGACCTAGGTGTAGATAATAAATAATTTTGTATAGACCCTTATTATTATTATAACCTCCAATAAAGTCTACTTTTAAATAATAATAGTATTATTATTTACATGACATTCACTAAACTCATGGATAAATAAATATTATTTTATCTGTAGATAAATTAATATTTTTTCAAATAATATTTAACATATCATTTCACACTAGACTATTCACTAAATCTTTCATATTTAATGAAACTTTAATAATAAAATTATTTAAATAATTTAATACCAATTTGTCATTTTAAAATAAATAGATAAATATTATACTCACTAAAATAGAGAATAAATATTTATAAAATATTCAACTCACATGTATTATCTTGAATAACTAGATATTGAATATTTATGATGAACTAAAGATGAATAATTAATAACAAATGGATGGGAAGAATCTTTTTTTGAACATCATAAATTAATACAGAATTTAACTAAGGTTCTAAATACACTTAATATTTGACCCTCTAGGCCTCTTTATCAGTGGAATTAGGTAACACCAACCAAAGTCAAATGTCAGTATCCAGAAACATAACAAGGAATTCATAGAGAAATAATTAAAATGTGGTAAATAAAATAACCACATATAAATTCACACTATGTAATATAATCCCTTTATTTGAATATCTGTAATATTGAAGTTTCTATATGGTGTCATCAAACTCTGTGTTTTATGTATATTTAATTGATTTTCTAGAAATTATCCCGTCGATAGAATGCAAATTCCATAGCCTTGTTTAGGTAATTTTGTTATTGTAAAAGGTCTTGAGATATCACCTTACATTAAAAATAGAAAGTGAAATCCTTTCTCACATTATCCATTAATGAAATATCAGTCATATGGTCAAAATGTATCCTACCTCACCACAACCATATGATATCATGGATTTCATTAACACTTCAAAGTATGTGACTCGTGATATGGAATAATAATAATCTTATTGAATAAATTCCATTAGATATTTTAAAATATAGGAATGTCCAACGAAACATATGCAAGTTGATTCTATACTAGTAGGTCAAGTTCTTATAACATCATTTCTTGATATTACCAGGGAAAAACATCATGAGAAAAAGTCTCAATGTCCAATGATTCACTACCCCTTATATAATATATCTTTTATGTAACCCAAAATAATATCATCTATCCATAGAATATATATTTAATAATATTATCATATCATTTCTACATTTTCATTATTATGAGGAACTATTATGAACATTATGTACAAAAGGTACCCTTAGGACATCACATACCATGTCATAAAAAAGGAAAATCATGTTTTGATAAGATCATTATTAATATTCAAATCCATATATATATATATATGTTATAACAATTTACATAGAATTTGGTTCTAGGGAACCAAGCCCAACATGACATACCAGGTTATTTTAGTTAAACCTATGATGTGGGATCAATTATTGTGACTATTTTCAATCAATTATTTAGTATGATATAAGTTTTTGATTATATTATTCACGATGAATGTTTACATTTAATTTTCATAAGTTTTTTTATGTAGTTGAATGATTATGTTAGAATTAATATGACTTATGTGGTTGAAGATGAAAATGAAATTTCAATACTTTTATCATCCTAGATTAAACATGACCAATTTACTACATATTTTATTTATGGTTTGATATAGTGATCAGTTAAATTTTTATGTAATGATGGTTTTTGACTCATAGATGATATGATATTATGTTCACATTATACTTAAAAGTTATTATTTTGAGATAGATTTGTACTAATTCATATGTGAAAAATGATGGAAATAGAGTATGCTGGTCTATTTTCAATTGTCAAACGAACATCATTTTAAAAATGTTATGAAGGATAAGTCCTAGGTTAGAGTCATGAATGCTGATTTATTTTAGATTAACCAAAATGAAATGTGGGAAATCATGGAAAGGTATAAGTATAAAAAAGATATGAATAATAAGTGGTTCATTAGGAATAAATTCAATTAACATGGTTGCGTAATCTGATATAAAGAATATTTGGAATGTATAGGTTCTGGTAAAATAAATGGTGTGGATGTTGAAGAATATTTTTTACTAGCATATTGACTTGAATTAACTATAATCCTCTTAGTAATAGTAATAGAAATAGGTTTTAGGATTTTTCAAATGGTTATAAAGATATTGTTTATAATTGTTGTTATTATGGAATAACTTTACCTTTAACAATTTTCATATTTCACACTCAATAATGACAAAAATAATAAATATAGGTTTAATAAGGCCTTTTATAAACTAAAACAACCACTGTGTTTCTAGTATGACTGGCTTGAGTAATATATGGAAAAATTTGTGTTCAAAATGAGAAGTGTAAATAACAACATTAATGTGAATAAATATAAGGCAGAACATTTTGATTTTTTGGTTTATGTGGATGATATAATATTTATTGGAAGAAAAGGAATTTCTTTGGAGGATTTTTATTGATATTATGTGTTCAAAATTTAAAATTTCTCTGATTGGTGGACTTACTTATTTTTTGAGGCTATGAGTGGTTTAAAAAAAGATACTCACTTTTATGTCGCAATATAAATATGAATAAACGGTTCTAAAAATGTTAAAAATTAATGATTGAAATCTCATTTCAACATTGATTAGAGTTGTAATAAAACATGGTAATCACAAGGATTGAAATATATTAGCACCTACCATGTACAATAGGATTATTATAAATTTATTGTAGATGATAGTAACTCAACCATATATACCCTATGTTACTCTTTTGTCTTCCTGTTTCTAAATAATTACAAAGGAGGAGAATCTAATGGAATTAAAAAGAGTTATGAGGTATATTTTAGGTACTTTTACATGTGGGTTTATATTAATTATAGAAAATTATGATGAAATACCATTATTTTTTTGCTGTTGATTTGGTCGGTGATGCGGCGTAATGAAAGTCCAAAAGTGGGGGTTAATTTTTCATTAGCAAAGATTTTGTAGTTTAGATGAGTAAAATAAAATAGCATAAATATCTTAGAATTTTTGAGGCTGGATATATTTTATTAACCAAATAAATTTTATATATTCAATACGGAAAAATTTAAATATATTATTGGGGAAGTTAAATAACCTATAGATATATTTTTAAGATAAAAATTGTTCAATAAAAATAATAACAAATATATTGTATAAAAACAAAACTAAACACTTTGGAATCAGATAAAATCTCATTAATTTAAAGGTGGAATAATATATAATTAGGATGGAGTTTTTGGGGACTGATTAGAAAGTTTCATATATCATAAAAAATTCCTTATGAATATTTCTATATTCTATTATATTCTACATAGATCATTTAATCACATAGTATTTGAGAATGTGTTAATAAAACATTACCTAGTATTGATAAAATTTGGTTCATTTAATCATACATTGATGTGACCAGAAATAAAAAAGAGTCCTTTTAATTTTTTTATAAAACTGGGAGAGTGGTAGTAGGTGGAGGGTATAAATTAAGGGGAAGAATAGATGGAAACATGGACATGTTTTGTCGTCAACATTAAGAAAAGTAAGTTACAATAAAATTCAAACAGGTAGAATGTTGAAACCACGACTTATTTCATTTGATTTGTTTAAAATTAGAATTATTCAACCTTAGAAAGTATTATAATGTTTATTATAAATAGATATAGGATAAATAGTTTTAGAGAAGGGATAGAATCTATTTATATCTAATTACTTTAGTTTTTACAGAATCCTTGGATGGCATATTATGAAGAATTTTGTAAAAGACTAATGTTTATTACAATTAGAGAAACAGATACAGTAATAATATGTATAATATTAACCATGGATGTTTATAAAGATTAATTTATAAACCAGATATAAATTAAATATATGATTTAAATTCATAATTTAACTGGTCGGTAGTAGCCTCCATAAGAGACTTCCAGGACGTAATGGTGAAATAAAGCTAAGTCATTTAAGCACCATGTATCTATGAAATTAATTTATTGATGATCATATATAACTGTAGAAAAATAATGGAACCCACTCTATACATAATGGTAATATAAGATTCAATATGTATGATAAAGAAATATTAAGGTCTTTCTAGGTTGATAGAGTCACAAGATTGTACTCTAAGAGAATCTGTAAAGTTCCCTAATCTGGAACTCTCTCACATGGCCAAATCAGGTTGGTTTTTAGACCTGAATCATGCCTCCCCATACATCAGAGGATGATGACTAGAAGAAGGGTTTTAGAGAACATAGTGGGGGAGTATAAAACCTATTATTGAGTTTTAATATAGTTTAGACGAATATAAATCAGAGTAAAATATTAGAAATATTAAATCATAGAAGATAATGAAAATATTAAATACAAATTGAATATCCCAATAATAATAATTTAATTATTTGATGATAGGAAAAAATGTATCTAGATGTAAAAATTAAAAATAATATAAATAAAATAATATTCTTACACAAATAAATTCAAAAGACCCTAGTCCTGAATCCCATGTCATTCTCATCTCCAAGATCAAACCCATCCCACAAGTAATAATAAACAACAAGTCCCTTACCCATGTCTAAACACACATCCATGTAATTTACTCATGTAATAAATGGTTGTATGAATAGGGTGTCAGTAAAAATTAGTAGGTCGACACCACCGTCTCTATGAAAAACTTTTCTAATTATTAGTTCATGTAATAATGCGATAATCAACAGTAATAATTAATCAATTAAAAACATAAAAAATATAAAAATATTTGAGCACCATGATGAAATATCTCTAAACATGTTGTAAACCCATGCCAACCATAACATCATTCCCAAGGAATAATCACATAACTGGGTTGATCCCTATATTCATTACAACAAAAATGGGTTAATCCCATTATATAAGAATTTTATCATAACTATTAATTTTTTTATGTATGTATTTAATCATAACAAAGAAAATCCTATTACATATGTATTTAAGCATCATTAGAAAAATACCATTAGATATGTATTTCAAAATCACTAGTAAAATACCTATATATAATAATTTTAGTATCACATGTTAAATCCATTTATATAATCATTTCAACATAATCAATAAAAACCCTTCATATAAGCATTTAAGCATCACAGAGAAAATTCCTTTATATAAATATTTCGTTATAAATTAAAAAAAAAGTAATAACATCCATAATAACAAACCATGACATCAAAATTCAAAAAATTATATTTAAACAATTACCATTTTCATTCAATTTTCCATTCATTCATTAAATTATAACTTAATCGATTTTTATACCAGTTTACACACACATTTATCTATATTTATCACTATTGATTCATTAGACAAGAAAGAAATGTTTCAAGGTGAATCTGTCTCTAGAAATCACCTAAGATTTCATGTCATGGTAAATCATATTTTAACACATTAGCCAGTTCATTATATTTCTAGGGTAAGCTAACCCAACTGGTATATGCAAGACAAGTCACAAAACCATTTGACAAAAATGGATCCAGGAAGTAGTGTATACACATTATTATAATAACCCATTATTTTTTATTAATGTTCAAATGTTTTCGATACAGTCGCAAAATATTTCAAATATTTAAGAAAATAGAAATAAACAATAGGAATTTGTTTTAGAACACCTAAATTTATTTGGGTATTAATGTAATTCTTCCAATAGGAAACACTAATAATAAAAAAATGAGATGGTGATCCCCAGTAAAACCTAGATCACACAAACATTAATTTCTAAACCAGATTCATCTATGGTTAAAATTTCCAATTTTTACATCAGAGGACAATATAAGTAAAGGGGAAAACCAATGTGAAGCACCTCACGCAGGATTAAAAACCAGATCGAGACACCATGAAGGGAATAAATAAATCCATAATCCCCTTGATTCTCCCAAGGGTTCAAGAGAGTAATTCTCATGATGGATGAAAAAAAAACTATACGAACATAATTATTTAAAACTAAAAATATTGATAGATTCATTAGGAGAAACCCTTTCATGACATGAATTTCTCAATTTATGAGATATGAAAAAAAAAATTGTCACATCATGTTAAAATAACCTCGATTGACCATTTCATGGCATAAAGAAATTTCATGGTGTGTGACTTTTCACACTCTAAACCAGTTCACAACATTGGCCTAGAAACATGTCCACATCATGTAACATGTTCACGATGTGAAAGTGTCTGACAGGTAGACCTCATACCAACATCTGTAGAAATATTCTAAACCACCTCTGAAGCCTTCTAAACTCATGGATAACCCTCGTGACACCTTCAAACATTTATAACTAGACTCCATTAATTCAAAAAAAAATCTTATATCCCCAATATTAAAGTAATTTTACCTAGAAAGTTCTATACATCCCGAAGAAGTGAATTGACCACCAAGGATTAAAGAAGATGGAAAACCCAACTAAAAGTGGTTCAACCAAAACCCAAAGTGTTCTTACCTATAAAAAGATGTGATATTACAAACTCCACAACTAATAAAAACTCATTCTTTTGTTGATCCAAGTATCACCATAGGGTTTTAGCAAACAAGTCTAGATATTGTGATCACATATGAGATTCCCGCTATTAGGTCTCCTCTTGAACATTCCGATTATTCCACTCCACTTGAAATAGAGGTATGGTCTTTCATTAGAGATAATACCCAATATAGTCCACAATCTATTCCAGATTCTCCTATAAGAAATCATATATACCAAGAGTGATATCCTCAATGTCTACCATGTGAGAAGGTTCAGGATGATATCTCTAAAGATATTATACATGGAATTAATTGTGCATGGAACTATAGTGTTGTGGAAAGTCCAATCGAAACAAGAATTGACCATCCATTTACACTTTCTTGAATGGATGAAAAAATGGGTTCTACCCTTCCCTATTTCCAAATATGGATTCACCCCATCTTATAAAACAGCTGAAGGAAAACATGATGAACAATCTAAAAAATGAGACGTTATCTCTACCTGCTAGTGTAAGGTTTTTTTCTACAATGTAACATAAATAACTTTCACTTTATCAGCTGAACCTTTTCAGATATCACTTGCATGATACTAGGTCCAAAAACATTCGACTCTCATAACTTTAACCAAAAAATAGGTGAATGAAATTTCCTTCCATAAAAATCCGTGAAAGGTTACATTTGGATCGATACCTAGAAAATGTTATTATAATGTAAATAATTTAGTGATAAATATTACTCTAATGAACCACTGAAATCTATAACAGAATCTTGTAACATATTCCCCAGAATCATAATAGTCCATTTAGACTGGACACCATTTTGAGGATGATATTTTTTTACTCAAAAAAAACCTTTGATCCTAGAGACTTTTGAAGACCCTTCCAGAACCAATATGTGAAACAAGGTCTATATCAATAATGATACTATTAAAAAAAATGTTAACATACTATATCTTTCATGTAAAGACTAAAAATATAATTGAGATTGAAAGTATCTACAATGTGAAAAACGTGGGCTACCTTATTTAGTAAATCTACGGTCACCCATAGTCCATAATTCTTATAATGGACCCTAGATAATCCTATAACAAATTCCATAGTGACATAAACCCAATTCTATTTTGGAATGGGAAAAGTCTGCAATATCCCAGTATGCCTCTTATGCTTACATTTCACTAGCTAATAGGTAAAACAATTCTCAATAAATCCCACCACCACCTTCGTTATTTATGGACATCATTAATATCTATAAAAATCACAATACAACTTTTTAATCCCTTGATGTACCACCCATATAGAATCATGGAACCCTCTCATCATCTCCTCATGAAATCCCATACATACCCATACTCAACCACCAAAAATAATAGTATTTACTCTACCAAGAGACAATCTTGACAAAGGATCACCACAATATAAGTTGTCTCTCAATGATAATCCCTCCATATGAGATAAATTATCTCTCTTTATCCAATTAAGTAACATGGGTATAATCGATGTTAATGTCAAATCTACTTGTCCTTATGTCTCTTGAACATCTAGATACATGACTACAAAGAAAGACATCATCCACCACTCATCAAAATACTCTATAAATTCCTTTTTCAATGTATTTTGTATTAAGGAATAGACAATTACATTTCCCTTTCACAATGTATAATCCAATTTGAGGACCAAGGCTACATATTCTTGACCAACCTCCTCTACTGAAGGTTTAGGTCCCATTGAGAAAAGATATACCAGAGGCTCTTACAGTTCATATACAATACAAACATCTCACCCAAAATATAGTGTCTTCAACATCTCATGGCATGTACCTCTATAGATGTCTCTAGATCATGATTAGGATAATTCCTATAATTCAGTATTAGCTATCTGGGGCCATGATGAACTACTCAGTCCTCCTACATTGGAACTGCTCTAATTCCAACTCTGGATGAATCATAATATATGGTATATGTAATAAAAAAGGCATCTAATTAGAGGATTTATGTTAAGGTAATCACACCCTTAAGATCTTAAAAAACTATCTCATAAGCATATTAATAAAAAAACTACACCCCATTCTTTTGTCAAATCGAACATCGGTGATACCAGACAAGGGAAGTCCTTGATAAATTTTTTATAATAACCTATTAAACACGGAAAGTTTATAATTCCAATGTCATTATTAGTTATCTCCCAAGATTCCATGATTTTAACCTTATCTGGGTCTATAGAAACTCTATCCTCTAAGATCACATGTCCCAAAATTTTTACTTTATCATTCCAAAAACAACATTTTTTTATCATATAATAATATCGATGCTCTCCCAATGTACTCAAGGAAATGTCAAGATATTAGTAATAGTGGTAATATAACATGGTGTACACAAATATTTCATCCAAAAAAATCAACATAAAATGATCTAGGAATTTCTGAATGATCTAATTCATCATGTCTATGAATACTTCCATCACATTCTTCATAACAAATTTTGTCACCATGAACACATAAAATCCAAAACTACTCCTAAAAGAAGTATGAGGTATGTCTGTTAGTCTCAAATTCAACTGATGGTACCCTGATCTCAAGTTGATGTTATATAAAATTTTGGTATCTATCATTTGACTGAAAAGATCAATGTTTTTTGGAAGTAGAAACCGGGTCTTGACCATCATCTAGTTTAATCTCTGATAATCTACCCATAAACCCAAAGTCTCATCACCTTCTTAGAAAAAATAACTATAGAACCCCACATAGATGTGCTATCCCATATGATTCCCTTGTAATCTAGATATAAAAACTAATCATTCCACACACAAATCTATTATATTAGAATACTTTAAGGTGTGATAGAAACTGAGTCACCTCTCTACACTATCAAAATTATTCAAGCATGAGTTTGTTACCAAACCCTTACTTGAAAAATTTAATAAAATAAAAGGAAAGTACAAAGTGATAAAAAAAGGTAAAATTCATTTAAACCAACTAGGAATTCAGATATTACAAAATTTGAGTCCAAAAATAAAAGGTATCTATATCATCATGCATATAAGTGATGATACAATGTAATTTACCCTTCCATCCATTTTGATTTGGTTCATTATCTACCAAAATTAGAACCCTAGGAAACATTTCTCAAAATTTTAATTTATAGATCTAGGGACTCAATCCCTTATTCAATGTATTCATAAGAGATTCATTGAAAACCCCATTATAGATTTAGAAAGTATTTCATAATAAAGTCCGAGAGATCCTTCCTTAATCAATATTGGTTTTACATAAATGAAAGAAAGCATTTATCAAGAAGTTTCTTGAAATTTAGGTCTCACTCTTCAAGAATTACCCAATATTCAAAAATTTCAGAAGCATCACATACATTTAAATACAAAAAAACACATGAAGAAATTTTAACAAAGTGTGAGATGATACAAAAATGTTTGACCACGATTTTAATCTCCTGTCTCATGCACATGGCCTCTACCCTAAACTATAGAAATAAAAACACAATAGGATCTAAAAAATCTATAAATAAAGTCAAAATAACTTTAAACTATCACATCAATTTATACCAGAATTTATATGTCATTAATATCCTTAAAAAAAATGTTTAGGCTCCCAAAATTATGATTGAAAAATATATCTTAGCTTGTAGAAGAGATCTGGAAATAACACAACAACCACATCTCAAGAATGAAATTTAAAACCACATCTAGGGATATACTTCAATGAAAATATCCATAATGGGAGAGAATGACTCGGGACCATCATGGTTGTGACCAATTTATTCTCTCTAATAAAACTATTCCCAAGGAAGGTGTAAAAATTTAAAATTAGGGTTTCTATCATGTTAAAATGTCAGACTATAAAATATCTTCTCCCTTACATGGAAATACTCATCTATAGTTATCTCATTGTTAATATATCTTCTAAACCACCACCTCTGTTTTTCCTCAATCTAGGGTTATAATTCATCCTTATATTCCTCCTTGAAAACTCATTTTCAACTCTTAATCTTAATATTATCCTCTAATACCTCTTCATATAAGGATGAGGAGGGGTCCTAATCATCCAATAATGAGTTGGTATTCCCACCATCTTATAGATAATGATAGACCATATATTTTTCAAATTCAATCCTAGAGGATATGGTAAATATAGTTCTCTCCAATATAGATTAATCTACACATTTATGGGTCTTCTTGGAGGGTGGAGTACTAAATCCATCTAGGTAAAAAAAATTACCTTTTTAACACTTTATTTAAGGTTATATTCCTCAATTTTTAATAATTTATCAATTACAACTTGGTTGGATTTAGTAGACTCTGATTGAGTCTCATGTTTTATGAATAGAAGGTAAAACATATGAGGTAATAAAAATGGGTCGATCATTATTAACCATATCCATGAAGTCGTAGAAGGAATCAACAATAAGACTCAGAGGATAAGACTATTTATAATTACCAACCACATCCATAATGGGTGTGAGATCATTAGAGTCCCCTTATCCATTGGCTCAGGGCCTAGTTGAGAATTATCTATCGATAGAGTCTCCTGAGGTGTTTTGGTATCAACAGGTCCAACAAGGGACACACATGTCTCTATGTTTCTTTCATCATGATCCTTAAATTCTTCAACAACAAATTTATTACTTCACTTTTCCACCAATAATGACTTGTTATGAGTGATATGTTGTAGTATAGTTGGTTCATGATAGTAATATTTTTTTTATTTTCTATACTAGGTTGGTTGATTTTTATACCTTAACAATTTGGAAAAATCATAATTACCATTTTGAATACAAAACTAGGGTAATAGAGTTTGGGAGTTTTTAAGTTCAATTAAAACCCTCACAACTTATGGTATTGAATGATTTTTGGTAGTATATTATAGTTTATGCAGTTGGCCAATTAAGGTGGAAATTGGAAAAATATATGCTTATTTTAACAAGTTAAGAGTAAATACAATGAATCCTAATTGGAATAGAGTAATATGAGGTTTAAAGTTAGGATTGAAATTTGGGCTCCATTCAATAACATTCATATAGTATCCACCAAACACCCTTGAGCTCTTCATCCATAAACAATTGTAATAGTTTTCATTAGAAAAATGAAAGATGGCATTTGAGGAGTCCCACAATCCAATGTGAATACCAACAAAACCCAATAACATCAAGTGTCTTTATTAAATATTTCAAAGAAGGACTATGATTGAAAATTTTCTCAAATATCATGAATAGTATATTTTATGAGAGTATGTGTACCTAATTTGTAGAAAATGATATTGTTGAGTAACCTCAATGTTGAAATGTTATCAGTTCAACACAAGGATCAACCTTTGGGTCATCAAGAGGCTCCTTAATATTAACAGATTGGATATCAATAACATCTTCAAAGAATCAAGCATCATCATCAGGGTTTCTTGATTGATATACTGGAGTCTTACTCTATATATTTCATTAAATTTCTAAAAAATAAATTATTTAAAAAATATACACTTGGTGTTAACTTGATCCTGAAATTTATCTCTCACTCGGGTGGTAAGACATAAAACTCAACAAGTAAAACATTTTGAAAATAGACTATAACTAGATGGAAAATGTTCTTCTACATTACACTTTCATCTAGATAAATTTCTTTTATATGATCCATGATACAATCTAATTTGTAGTAAATTAGTTCAAGATGACCAACATGAATATCCCACTCACCCTCCCGAAGAAAACCTCCTCCTTATGAAGATATAAAGGTATCTATCCTATAATAATAGATGAAATGATATTAGACTATAAATTGAAAGTACATAATAAGAATTAAAATTTCACCTATCATTTATAGAAAAAATAGTTCCCAAAATAAATGATAACCCCCAATTTCTAGAGAAAATGATTTAAAACATTTGATATTTCTGGACTGTACTCCCAATGGTGTATCAATGGTTAAGGCACCATCCATGATTTCAAAAATAATTCCAAACCATTTTAGAAAGAGTAGGAATTGAGGAATGATATTATCCTATATTAAAAAGTCACAATAAAGGGTATACGATATAATAATCATACTTCTAATGGTAGAAGGTCCTTCATTAAAACTATCCATAGTAGACTGCACAGTGTGTATCTGAATTTCTCCTCTACCTTGTGATACAGTCTAACTCCCCTAGGTTGATCCCTATACCAATTAATATTTCTCCTATGTTTGTGTACCAACTACCATTCCACAAACATAATTTCCATTGAAAACCTATCTACCAGTACGATAAGAGCTAACTGTGCCCTTCTCAGACTATAGTACCTATCATAATCCCCTTTCATTGCTCTACTGCATCATGCACCTATGAAACCTATATAGGTGGCCCATAAAAAATGGGATTTATCAAAAATTAAGGATTTAACAACAATATCTAAAATTTATATTATGTAACCCCTTTTTCAGTGCTAAAAAAAAGACATGTTAATCGGGGTTTTTAACAATGTTAAAAAAGCGATGTTTAAGGGGGCCTTTATCATCACTTTTAAAATATCGCTGATAATGGACCCTATCAACATTGTTAAAAAATTATTGATAAAGTGTTAGTTTAAAAAACATAATTAATTAAAAATAATGTATTAATATATAAATATTTTTATATTGATATAAATATATTATATATATTTTAAATATATTTTAGAAAAGTTTAAATAGAAATTTATACTTCATATATAAGATATTTAGTGAAAGTGGATTATAAAATAATTAAAAAATTTTAATTAATAATTTTATTATTATTATAATTTAATAGCCATTTCATAAAAATTTGAATAATAAAATTATTAAAATTAATAAAAGATTTTAAATAAGTTGGAAACATAACTCGAACTTAAAATGGTCAAAACTTTTGATCTGGGTGTCCATTTAGGCTCTTCTATATATCAAATTGAACTCAGAAATGAGATCTATACCATGTTGTCTTGGGTGACACAGATCACTATTTTTTGGGGTCTAAAGTGGCCTAGAATGCCTCTACAACTGAGATTTTAATCTGCGTACCTTAATTTTTTAAAATTCAATGGAATTTAGTCTTTTTTAAGGGGGGTGTTATTATCTTTTCTTAATGGGGAATAAATTTATTTCCAAGTATTACATTACTATTGTTATTATGGTTCTTAATTTTTATAATTTTTTATAAGGTTCTATAATCAAATATATAATAATATTTACATATTTTTTATATATTCACACATAAAAACAAAAATAAACATATTTAATATATGTTTTTTAATATATATATATATATATAAAGATATATATATATATATATAAATATATAGATTAAAAATGTAATGAAATATGTATACATATATAGATATATTATAAAATGGAAGAAAAAACAACATAGGGGGGTCGAAAAAACATTGGGATATGAGCAGGAGGTCTCGAGTTCAAAATAGGATGAAGGAAAGGGTGTGTGTAGGAGGGTGGAATTATCTAAAGCAATGATAAATGGGGTGATAAGTGCTAAAAAAGTGGGTCAGAAGTACTAATAAAAGTGTGTTGGTAAGATCTTCGAAAAAAAAATTATCCCACTTTATTAGTGAGGCCTTTATCACTGCTTTTTTAGAATAGTTAAAGGGGGCCTTTAATAGTGCTAAAATGGAACTATCAAAGGACCCCTATATCAGCTCTAATAAATGAACTGATAAAGCCCCCATTTATTATCCCTTTTTTCACACCGTTATGTGGTTCCTTTAACAACACTTTTTCCAAGCGCTGTTAAATCCAACCATTTAACATCACTCGCATTATCATAACCTCCTAAACTGATTATAAATCCCATTTTCTAGAGCTATTAAAGGCCATATTAATAGTAGTATTTCCTTGATGATAATAGTAATAGTATTGTTTCCTTCCACTAGAAAATGATATATTAGTTCTCTGTGGGGAAATATCCTAGCCTCTGCTCAGGGCCTCTCTTATATTTCCTTTTTGTGATGAGATTCAGATTCATCATGTCTAAAAATCTAATCAAATGATAAATATTATCCTATGAACTGGTCTCATAGAAAATCTCATCCTAGGAATTCCTTTCACATGAAATATCATTAGCTTCTAATGATGTCTCAAAATACTACAATTTAGTGAAACATCTAATGTTGTCCATCACTAACATTCTCTCCTACATCTAGCCCATGAATTCATGATCCTTATTATCCCTCCAAATTTTACGATATAATTTACATGAAAAGGTTTCTTCAATTTCCTTATAGGGTAACTCATATTGTTTCCTAGCTTTCTCTATAGTGTCCCACAAACACTTGGATGGTCCACAATGCATATATGAAGCAAGATTTACCCTCTTATCTAAGAGTGTCTTGATGTTTGTGAAGATCATATGTACTAAATTGATATATAAAATAGATAACCAGTGGCCTACCTACCTAGGGAACATAGGCGGATGCTACAAATGATACTCTTTGATCATCTTAGACATCAAAGGAATGGTAATAACTATCACCATTTCCGTGGATCACACAACCCTCATGAATCTATTAGAAATCTAAACCTCTATATGATCCATAGAAGCTATATTAAGATCTAGTTTATCTTTTTTTGGATCCAGATGATTTCCTCTCTCTTGATGCTCAATTCAAATATTATGAGGAGGAATTTTTTCTAAAAGAAAATGAAACACCTTAGAAAACTAGATAAAAATAAGGTCAACCTCAATAGGTGAAAAAATAGAGAAAAACTAGATCATCGTCTCTCTAAAAATGGACTTTCAATTGAATTATAATGAAATATAAGTTATTTAATTTTAATTTGTCACATATAAAATTTATCCCATTTCACAGTTCATACAAGAAAATATATCACATGAAATAATAATGACCTGATCATGAACAATGCACATTAATATATATATTTCTATGTTCCTATCATGATGCAATCATAATAATCTAGTTCCATAATAATAAAAAAGTATAAATATTAAAAAAATAACATCACACAACATGTGAATCACCAACATTGAAATAACATCAACTGTAATAAATGGAAATCATAAATGACAATTCCATCCCTTGGAAATCATATTTACCCACATACATATTCTAGATACTCCCATGAAAAACCACATTACCATGTCCCAAAAATTCCTAGTCTCCTTTATAACATTACAAAATAGAAAATAAATAGAAAAGACCAACATGACCCTCTAATAATACTTTGTAACATCCCTGTACCAGCCACTCTCTCTCATATCCAAATCAAGTTGGTTACTAGACCTCAAGCACACCTCCCCACATTTAAGAGGCTACCGACTAAAATCTCGGGTGTATAGAACATAGTGAAAACCCTATACCCTCAAGTATTAGTTTTTGATATAGTAAAAATAAACAAATATAAGAGTAACAGAAAATAAAAGAAATTGTACATCACATCAGATAAACTAAACATTAAATGTTTACTTCATAATAGAATAATCATAAACTAATAATTTAATGATCAAATAGAATGTTTCTAGATATCAAATTGATAGTAATATGGATAAAAGACCATTCTGAAACAAATAAACTGAAAAAACCCCGGTCTCGAACCCCATACTGGTCCTATATCAAATATTCATCCCATATAGTAGGCAATAATAAAAAATAAGGTATCATCCCCTTGTCCAAAAATACATCCATTTAATCCTCTTTGGTACCGACCAATATCCTGAATAGGGTTTTAATAAAACATAGTAGTTTGAAAAAAATCATCTCTAAAAACCATTATGATAGTAAGTTCATGCAAAAATTGATAATCAGGAGTATTAATTAATCAATTATTATGATACAACAATCAATCTTCTTCACCACAATATAAGAATGTATTTGAGCATATAGAAAAACCTTGACAAACATAAAAATAAGTCCAAGGAATGCTCACATAAACAGTTCAAGGCCTATAAGTATTATAAAATAACCGAACCAAGACCTTTATATAAAAATTTCTTCATAATCAAGAAAATCCCTTTATATATTTATTTCACCATAACCAATAAAATCCCTTTATATAACCATTTCGGAATCACCAGGAAAATCCATTTATATATTAATTATAACATCACTAAGAAAGTCCCTTTATATAACAACTTCATCTTCAATAAGTAAATCCCTTAATATATACATTCCAACATCATCTAAAGAAGACCTTTATATAATCATTTCAGCATAAATAACAACATAAGTCATAACGGGCAGAATTAGACTATATAACATAAAAATTAACATTGTTCAATTTAAAAAATAGAATTTAAATTTAAATTTTCCATTTATTCATTCTATTATACCATAACACATTATCATGCCAGTGTAAAAACCCATTTATATCAATTCATCCACATTCATTCACAAATCAATTAATCCATTTTACATGGTGAATCTATCTTGAGAAATCACCCGAGATTTCATCTAATGGTAAATCATATTTTATGACATTTTCTAGTTCATTAAAATATCAGGGTAGGGTCACCCTATGGGTAACTGTAAACTAGGTCACAACACAATTGAATCAAAAGGGATCCACAGACTAGTCCAAACACATGATTACCATCACACATTATTTTGATCTTATATGTGCACATTGTGTCAGATTAATTTCATAATATTAACATACTTCAACAAATAAAAATTGGACATAAGGTTTTATTTTAGACCTCCTACCTTTATTTCGAAACTAACAAAAAACATCCAATATGAAATATGAAATAAATTAATTCTACAGTGATTATAAGGAATAAATAGATCACACGAACATGAATCCCTAAACCAAATTCAACCATAGTCACGAGATAACTCCATGACAATGGAGGATAATAGAAGGAAATGGGGAAACCAATATGAAGAAACTCACCAGAGATTAAATTCTTGATTGAGATGTCTAAAATGGATGTATTTACCCAAAATCACCAAGCTTCCACCTAGTGATCAAGAGAGGAAGCTATAAAGAGGATGAAAAATAAATGGAAAGGAAAATGTGGTTTAAAATTATAGATCCCGAGTTATTCATGATGTAAATTTCTCAATTTATAAGATAAGATGAATAAAACATCACCTTGGGTAAAAGTAACCTGGATATACTATTTTAGGGCATGAACCAGTTTCATGACGTGCAACTTTTCATGCTCTGAACTAGTTCATAGCTTCTTCTTGGAAAAATATTCATATTGAATGACATTTAAATTATTTGAAAGTGTCCAAAAGATAGATCTAATCCCATATAATACAGAAATAACCCAAACCACGTATTTAGACATCCAAAATCACATAGAACCCCTGTAAACCCTTGAAACATTTATACCCATACCCTATTAATTCAAAAAATCATACATCCAATAACTTGAGATCATTTCCCCAAGAAAATAATTTTCATCCCCAACAAGGGACTCAAATATGAGGGATTAAAGAAAAATGAAATACTAACTGAAATTGGTTCAACTAAAACTTCTTGATGGACATACCTAGAAAAATAAGGGTTCTTACATAATCGGAAAAGTCATAAAGAAATCAAATTCTATTCTTAAATGTAACATAATGTGTTTCGTAGGAGTCTTCTATTAATATTTCAATATAATATAGAGAAGGATGTATTCTTGACTTGAATAAATAAGAATAATCTGGAATAGACTATATTAAAAAATAGAATTGTATTAGTACACATAATAGTATTTTCTTGGAAATGAGTAAGAGTAATTTCTCAGAAAAGGCTAAAACATAATGGTTGTCCTTGGAGTTAGGAATAGTCATTTTTTAACATAAGACTACGTGTAAGATTCACTTATAAATCCCAAGGAGTTAAAAATCCATCAAGGTATACCACCAAATTGGAACCCAACCAATCTATACATAAGGCTCTAAGGGAATCGCAGATCCCCATGATCCAGTAACTAGTTCATGGGTATTATAAATATCTTCTTAAAAATAATTTCACCAATTGATAAAAATATAAACAATAAGTAAAAGATACTAATAATTCGTTAGGTCCTATCAATACATTGAATATACATACATGGCACATAAGTAGAAACAAATAATAAATATTAAAAAAATGTAATAATTATACATACGTATTCCTAATACATACAAATACCCCACCATATAAGAAATATTGTACATGTAGAATATAAATAGGATGAAAGATAAAACATTTATTGATAAATTTTTTGATACAACTTTGAAAAAAAATTAAATGAAACCAAAAAAACTCCAAAAAAGATCCATATGACCCATAGTCACTCACCATATCCCAACTCATCCAGACATCACATCCATAAAACAACCAATAAAATAGAATAAAATACTGGTCTCCTTAGAGAAAACATAAGAGTCTCTCTCTCTCTCTCACACACAATGATGTATGCAGAAGGTGTGAGTCAAACATGAAGTGTAGGATTTCACAAAATAGTATATGAAATTACATTAATATTACAGTCAATAAATTTGGTTTTGAAAATAATATATAAAATATATTTTCACATGATAAATGTAACAACACTGACTCTAGTAACCTATATATGGTGTATAATTTATTACATTGGTACGAGATACAAGGGATCACACACCAAATGTTTGAATTGTTTATCTGTATTTGGAGTCAAGATATTTACATGACTTCAATTTTATAATATAAACCTAAATAATATCTTATAATCTTCTTAAAAATATTATTATTACATTAATTACATCCAATAGGTGTTTTAAATTTCACATCTTGATACCATGGGGAAGGAAAAAATATACAATGGTGTGATAAGATGCCATATAATGTGTTGTATATTGTGCAATATATCATGTACAGATATGTAAAAAAAATAAGGTAATGTGAATAATCAATAATCACATCATATATTCAATAACCTGAGTATGAAATATGTCCATAAGATAAAAAATAAAATGAAGAAAAACTGATTTCATAATGATGGAATATAAAATTTTGGGTGTCATAATCCTTATGACCAAACATCATGATCATAATGTGAAGGCCACATTTAAAGACTTCATGATATTATAATCAAGTTTCTTTTTATGTCATCTTACATAATTTCAAGTCCATTTACCAAGTCATCATAATTATATTGTTAGAAATAGACCAGTCTTCCATTTTTATTTTTTCTCATGGTCCACACTTAATGAATCTAAGGGAAATAATTAACCCCCCCAATCACCTAGACATATCCACTTCATTAATTACGTGTTGAAATAATAATTATTATTTATTAATATTCCTCAAAAAATAATTAATAACCATAAAAAATCAAGTAAATGGAACATAATTATTTCTCTTATCAGTGGAACTTTTTTCTTAGTAATATTCTTTCAATTTACACAATATATTCTAATGATTATATGGTTAATTAAAAATTTTAATGATTAATTATATATCCAAGAAATAAACTAACATGATCACGAGGGAGAAAAATAATGTCTACTAAATGATGGAGAGTGATAGAGAATATAATATAAATCCATGTATTTAAAATGAAGTATAAACCATACATTAGTCAAGGATGTAAGTAAAAAATAAATTCATCAAAAAATTTTTTTCCTAAAGGAGTTTCATTTTTAAAATTATATATTATAATTGAAGTAAAATATTGAAATAAACTATCTTAATATTTTTGTAACATGGTTACAAAAAATGAAGTTTAGCTTTACTTCCAAAAGTATTATCATGTGGTTCCAAGAAGATGTTTTAAAACACTATTTTTAAAATAGTTTGTAATAAATTATTCTTAAAAATAAAATAGGATCATTTTAGACAATATGGAGTGTAATATAGAAATATTCATAACAGAATTGAAACTCCATTTCAAAATGTTTATGGAAATAATATCATTTTATTCTGGTGTAAAATGAAAAATAAAAAAATTAATGGAAAATTATTTTCATTGAAATATTATGTAAACATTGAAATGAATATTCAAAATTAATAATGTTAAAGGTTCTATAAAAAATTATTCAACTAATAAATATTAAAAAACATTCTTTTCATAACATTCTATAGAGAGTCAAAAGTGACCCATATGGGGAAATATTTAAAAGATTCATTTTGAAAAATTATTAAAAGTGTGAATGAAATTTAAAAATTACTTTAAACAATTATTTTAGTATATATTAGAACGTTATTGAAACAAATTAAGTAACTTGAATATGGAAGAAAATGTTTTTCAACTAATAAGAAGAATTAATGTCAGTTTTTTTAGAAACGTTATTTAAGTCATTTCAGTGCCAAAGTAGGGAAATTTGATAATAATATTTTAAAATTATATAAATTACCATATATTCTTGAAAATATATGGGTTTTAAGTGATATTTAGAATATAATTCCACCTATTTAAATTCAATTATATATAATCATGAATAAAAACGAGTCTAAAAAATAGACCCTTTCTAAGGCTTCCCACAAGGTCAAACACTTTAATACCTATAATATAATAAATTTATAATCATTATTTAAATATATCATATTAATATTTATATAAAACACGTTTTATATAATTTATTTGATATTTTTTTTACCTATATGCTTATAATTAATTATTAAAATTAATTACATGGGTGAAACTCTTCTATTTCTCATGAAAGTTTTGAATAATAAGTTCTAGTCGTTGCATCTTATTCATGGTTTCATCAATTATATAATTTTAATAATGTCATATATATCATATTTATAAATTTAATACACATTTAAAATCATCCATGTACTGTTTTTCTGAAAAATAATATACGTCGTTCATGGTGGCGGTAGTCCATAGGTATGCCTGGGTGACATTTTCATTTTTAAATAGACATAAGGAAAAAAAGGTATAGAATGATTTATAATTCAAAAATATTAAATATTTCATAAATAAAATATTTATTTTTAAAATAATCATATATAACAATCCATGTGAACTGGTGATAAAAAATAATTTCATCTCCTCATGGAATCGTTAGTCCACTCATGAACACAAGCAAGTTTTCCATTTTCCAATGGATGGGTGGGAATGAAAGTCAAAAATATTTTATATTTATTGAATAATGATGATTCCATAAATATTACTGATATTCATTAAATCCATCTATATGACTATCCATGTGAGGCTATGATGAAAAATGAAATATGTTTCTTTGTGGAGGTGGTAGTCCGCACGTTCGCATGAGGGACATTTTTATTCTCCTTTGGATATAAAAGAGATATAAAATGGTTGTACCATAAACATAAATAAATTTAATTATATAAAATATATTTATTTTGTTATATTTTTATTTTTATAAAAGATATAAAGGTGGTGGAAGAAGAAAGAAACATGAAAGAACTCAGTTGAAACCTTTAACTCTTCCTTGGATATCCACCGTTTCTTAGATCTTAATCCTTATTACTTTAGAATTTTAGTGAGACAAGGACCTCTATAACATGTGGATACATGTTTTAAATTTATTTGGGTAGATATTTTTTGATTTATGGTTCTAACATTGTTTGAATACTTGAGGGGCGAGGTTATCATTTTATATGTGAGGTGGTGACACTCTTATAAATACATATAATTTTAAAATAATATAGTCATTTTCATGGGAATGTAGTACCAAACAAGAAAAATTTAGAATATAAGATGATTAATTTTAAAAATAACGTTATCTAATTAAATATAGACCAATGTTAGTTATATTTTATGCCTACTATCTTAGTTTAATCCCCTCGAGAAACCTTTTAACCAATACTGTGGTGATAGAATTTTACCATGGTAACAATTAATTATGTCTAAAAATAAAATGGGTATTATTAATTAATTTTAATAGAATTATTTTAAATATTCAATTCATTTTAAAAAGAATAAATTTCTAAAGGTGTTCAAAATTAATTTTTTTACAAGTATAGAAAACACAATTAAGAACTATTTTATTAGAAAAGATACTTTTAATGCCTAAAAATCATTTTATAGTAAAATACTATATATAATTTATTCCTATATGTTTTATTGGTTTAATAATAAAAATGTGATTTATGTGACTCTAAAACTGATCAAAAACCAAATGTAATATTGAAATTACTTAATTAAATAACAGGATCACATATATTTCTTTTAATAGAATAAAACACGACTTGAGTTCCAAAATATCAAACATGGATTTATAAATTAAAGATTATATTTTTAAACACATAATTTCACTCCTTTAATACATATTTTATTAAGAAAAATTTTACATATACTTTTAATTCATTCATATATCATGATGATTTCATAAAACTTATGATATTTGTTAAAACTGTAATTTTCACTATTCAGTTAAAAATCATTCATTTCAAAAAAAATCTAATAATTATCTCTAATATAATTATTTTCATGGTGAATTAAAAAATATAGTTCATTTAATTAAATATAATATATAAAAATTTTAAATTTTTCTCATAATGGAAAATATTAAATATAATGAAAATAATGTTTATAGAAAAATAACTGTTTTAAGATTTAAGATTTCTTGATCATATTTCATTTAAATTGACAATTAATTGAGTCATAATTTATTAGTTCATAAATTTAATTCACTTAATATCATTCAACTTTATTAAAATACAAAATACTCTAAAAACAATTCATTGAAAAATACCCCTTTTGACATTGATTGATTTTAATCTTATCACCCTAATTATTTGTCTTTTAATCATTAAATTTCATCAATAAAAAAAGTTATAATAATATTTAATTATTATAATAGAAAATATTTTTATATTCACTAAAGTTATATTCATCTTTAAATTTTAGAATATTTTGACCCATTTTTGTTCAATGATTCATGTGTTACAGGATATTCGACATAGTATATATTTAAAATAAATTATAACTAAAATATTTTTTTATAATATTATTAAACCTAAAAAAATATCACCCACAATATATTAGTTTTTTCTCACCACAAAAATTGTATATTAATATAGGTATAATCTAATATATAGATTTTATCTTGATAATATATTCATAAGTTACTACTGGAAATATTAATATTTCATTATTAAATATTTATAAAACCATGTATATATTATTATAAGACTCATACTTGTGAACGAGCCTCCAGAGGCATAACTTGATAGATGAGATATATTTCTCACTTATGAATTATTATATTTTTCTTCCACTTGAATTATTTTGAGGGATTATTTTACAATTGAGATATAGAATATGATAAAATATAAATACTTGGTTTCCTTCCAATATATAAGAATAATTTCATCCTTTGATTTTGTTTCAATCAATTTTTCATTTTTTGTTTCATCTCATATTATAAATGATAAATGTCCATGATGAATTCCTCACATTTTAAGCACCCAAATAAACTATTCATAGATTATATAATCAATAAATTAATGATAAGGTATTCCTCCTGTCTTTAGTCATTTACTAAAAATATGGTGAGTGTGAGTAAAAATAACATCAAATGAAATACTAACCTTAAAATTCCTTATTATAAAGAATACCTCTATTCAATTTAAGTTACATTATACCTTATCTAGTAATTCCTTAATCATTAACATTAATTAAACTCCAAAAATAAGAATCATTTCAAAGTTAATCAATGGTATAACAACCATATTATCAACTACTAAATAGTTATTATCATAATAGAGAACACTTGATATATTCTCCTTATCCATAATTCCCATTCTTTCCAATGTTATTCTTTTTTATTTGGAACCCCAATTGTGAATTTTTTTTGACCCTAAAATTTTCATTCTCCACTTTTAAAAATTATATTTTGGTAACTTCTTTTATGATAGGTGTTTTTTAAATTGTTATTTAAAAATATTAAATAGGTTTTCCATACATTTGAAATAATTTGTTTTATATTTCACTAAACAATTTATTTGATAAAAATTGCATCATTTGATGGTTCTATTATTGAAATTTGTTTTAAAATTAAATGTTTTTCAAATATTTTCACTTTACATTTTTAAAATATTTATGTATTATTTAAATTATTCGTTATTGATGATTATTTTTGAAAAGTAAAAGTTTAAAAATGTTTTTATATTACCTTTTTGAAAAATCCATTTATTTTTATGAATTTATTATTGATACAACTCCATAAATATTTATTCTAAAAATTCAATATTTTCCAATTTCTCAAAAGTGTCCTTTCTGAAAATTACTTTTTTAAAAGTAACACATAGATTCATCACTTATGTCAATTTTAAAAGTGTTATTGAATTTTTTTACCATTTCAATACCATTTTACTACTTTATCTATAACGGATTAATTAAAATTGAGTTTATTTTTCATGAATCATCCTCTATAAATTCTTATAACATCTATTTTTGAGTCGATTGAGTTATTGATATTAATCATTTATATGCTTGAGTTCAATTTTAGTGATACCATCTTGAAGTGTTGTGAACACCATTTTTATTTTTATGGGTTATTCATGACGTGATGAATAAAATTAGTTTTATTTCCCATTTGTTTCATGATATATTGAATTATTGATATCTTATAGAAGCCATATGAATGGACAATGATGGTTAGGGTCCTGTATCACTCTATAATGCGTTGGTTAATGTCACGAGGTAATAATATTGAGTGTAAACATGATTTGAATTATCAATGTTCACAAGATTAAGAATAAACATGATTCATATTATCTATATTCCTGAGATTATGCATGAACATGATATGGATTAGTAATATTAAAAATATTTTATTTGAACATGATGCTGATTAGATAAATTTACAAGATATGGAAACGATACATATTTTCTAAATTTACAAGAATGAGTGTGAACTCGATACGATTAGCTATGTTCACAATGATATGAAAAAATATTCTTATTCCTATTCCATAATTTTATATTATATTAATATGTTATTTTACATGGAACATGTTTATTTTATCATGTTTCATCACACTTTTTACATGGTTTTTTTTTCTTTTTATATTTTAAGGACCACAATCTTGACTTAAGGACATATTTTATTATTCCATATTTTTTTAAAAAAATATTTATCCCATGTTCACGTTATATCTCATGATTTTGATATATACATTGATGATATAAATATTTTATTCCATTACTAATTGTATGAGCTCACCACATTCAAATGTTTTTATTCCCCAACTTATTATGACGAGTATAAACTATTTCAATCCTATAATGGCATCTAGTATGGTTTTATTAAGGAGAAAAGTCAATATCTTTTTCTGAATAAGTTATCAATGGAACTTTTTGTCAACAATACTAAACCTCATATTCTTGGTATTGTGAGATGATTATTGATTCACAATTTTTATCTTATTGTAATGTTGCAAAATAGTGTTACATTCATCTAACTTTGTATTAAACTCAATGTTTAATTAAAGTGTTTTTTTCACAAGACCTAAATGGTACGATCACTACTCAATTTTTATCATATCATTTTCTATCACCAAACATATTTAGAGGAGGAACATGAGGAATATAATGTTATCTGGTAGCATGATACTCACATGTGCCCCAATCAAATCTAGTATAAGGGGATGAATACCCAAAATATTTAGGTTGAAGGATAAAATATTGTGTCAGTTTGGGAGATTTAGTTTCGGTATTTATACCCCCATGAGGTGACCTACTCATATAGAAAGTTAACTAGGTTTTACATGGGGAAGGGTGTATTTTTCTTGATAATGTAGAGAAACACCTTCTACAACATCATCAATAGTGGTATGAACATGATAATTCACTAAAACACCACCAGTGTCACCTCTATAATAAGTGTGTTGGGCCTCACCCCCATATGTGCATCATGAACTGTGATCATCCATCTACATATCAATGATGTGATGAATCCTATGAACCTAAACATGGGAAAAACATGATTCAGGAAGTTTTCCCATAGGTTCCAATGAATCACCTTTATAATTCTCTTGTACGAGTGATCCTTCCCTCACTGTAATTCATTCAAGCACTGGAGTGGGGATCCCAGGCAGGATATACATAGGCTCGATCAAAAATATACTGAACCACTTCTTGAATGGGATATCCTTTATCCAGGTATTATTCTCTCCCCCCTAAATCAGATCCAATAAATCAATTATTATTGGAATCCCATCCTACTACTCCTAAACGTCCTCTATAGGTATGGACTCACCATACATTCTACCTTGAATTGGAATCCCAACAATTTGGTAGAGGCCTGACAAGCTGATTTCGACCTCCCTATGGGGTAGATAGATTATCTTAGTCTATGGTGACCATCTTCTCAGATGCTCTGGAATAATTTCCAAGAATTAGTAAACAAGATCCAGTGAGGTCCACACCACTTTATATAACCCCACCTTCTTTACAGTCACATATATTTCACTATAGGTTTGACATTCCCAGTATGCCTAGACCCACTCATCCAAGATGCTACCACCTTTGTGTAGATCCCACCCCCTTTTCCATATTTAGAGGCTTTCTACCAATCTTGGCATGAAAATAAATTCATATTAAGGATGGGATGTCTCAAAAAGGATATTATCATAACTGATGTAGTTCAAAATATTCCATAGATAATGGTTAGTGATTTATGCATGGTACTTCAAAAAATAACCCATAGAAGTTACGTTCCACTGGTACTTCCCATGTGAGATTTTTGACCAATAAGATAGCTCGTATTTATTATCACTATGAATTGATACATCATCCCCAAGTCCGAAACTATACAATGGAATCCTTGGGAAGAGACGATATTCATGGTGTTCCTATATCATAAATTCAGTGAGTGTGTCAGCATCTGATGAACTCCAAAAGATCTCCCCAATAATAATATTTCTAGCTATCTCCCTTGGTTGATAATCTATAGTTTCAACATCATTAGAAACCATCATTGAGACTTTGTAAATTTTAGAATTATTGACCACAAAATTTTGCTTCACAAAGGTATCATTGGTGAAAATTCATTGCCTCATGATTTTTTTCATGAAAAGAACTAGTCATTGAAGTTAAAAAGTTTCATGAGTTGTAAGGGTCAAATCCATAGAACACTAATGAAAATCCTGAGTTTCATGAAAAGAGAAAATGTTAATATCTTGTGTGAAAAATTTTTATGGCTCCTTTGTGACCCTAGCCCTATTTATAGGCTAAAGTGGGGAGCCTATTTTAATGAACATGGCACCTATATCATTAGTTTTTGATGATTTTACCTCAGAATACAACCCTTCTCTCCCATGTCGGCTGACATTTTGAGGGGGGATTTTTTTTATGTTGAAAATGACACATAGAGGGAGAATTTGTGGACTTCACGGGCATGTCAAGGTACCTTTGGGGAAAAACAATCTTAATAACCACCATATGAATGAGATCCCTTATATTTTAGAATTTTTTAATCTATAAGAGCTTCCATAATTGATTTCCGAGTACCACGAATGATTTCATGTAAATGAAGGTAAAAATAACACAACACATATCTATTCACAGAGTTCCACAATAATCACAAAACAAGCCTCTAAGTTAATAGCTTTCAAAAAAACTACCTTCCCACCACACAATGTCTATAAATACTTCTGTAGGCCCTATAAACAAAGGGTAGTGAACTTTGTACTTCCACCAGAGGCTATGAATTTGTGAAACATTGAGCTTCATAACTAAAAGGGGAAATGGATTCTTATAGGTGAAAGATACTTATCCTTCATGAAACATTCCCTAGGGGAGCCAAGATATTAAAAAGAGGAACGACCATCCTATTTCAAGAATCCCCCTATTTCATGAACCCATCATCCTTTTCAATAACCCATGATTTTTAAAACTCCCCTCCAGGGCTCCCACATTGTACCTCCTTTTATAAAAAATAGTTTTGATGAAGTGTGGTGCCTATGGGTCTTATTATATTCACAAAACTTGTATCCTTATGTCTGAACCACAATAATAATCAGAATCATTGACCTTCTTTCCTAGGATCTTTTCCCCAAGATTTTCCTGAATTTTTTTTTCACCTATTAAACTTATTTATATGCACCCTATCCTCAGGTCCTTTACATGTCACTACAAGGGTGGAATCATGAAGGGAAACAATTTTCCCCCTTTCATGTGGCCTAGTGAAAGAGCCTTTTGTCCTATCTGGAAATGAACTCCCTTAGTGTCGGTCTATTGAAATATCATCTATATGATTTAAAATTGCATAGCCTAACATCATAGTCCTAAGATGATACTCTTCATGAGAATTTCCTCAGTACATGATGTAAAACTATAGAATTACTATGTTGTAAAGACATAGGATGATTTGAGTATGAATAGAATGGGATAAAACCTCCACTTACACCATTGTATGGGACACCCAAAAACTACATAATCCTTTATGATTAAGCCACACATTATCCATTTTTTTCACTCATTCTATGATGTGAACATCCATACCACATGACGTTAAACTGAATGGACTAGCCCTATCACAATACCTTAAAATATGGAACGAACTGCATGGATTTTCATTATTTTCTCTTGTCTGGGTATGTAGGACACATTTATGGGGTTTATTCAAATAATCTTAACATGCTTGGGACATCTCCCTAAGGTTCCACCAAGATCCCCTAACACTACCATGAAATCTTCATGTCTTTTCATTGGAAGGTGGAATCAATGATGTGTGATCATCTCCCCATGGGACACACTAGACCTCACCCATTTGTCACCACATGGAATTAATAAAATAATATAAATATCCCTGTATGTATTTAAACCTTGGTCCCATATTTTCCCAAAAGAAATTAAACCAGTGACTTACCTACCCCCCAAGATGTAAAACCTGTGACCAATCACACTAAATGCAAGATAATACCTACCTTATAAGTAGTACATGGGATGAACAGGGAATTGAAACATGTATAACTTATGTGAATGACATAATTTACCTTGTAGAGGATTTTGGATTCCTTGGGTTTTACATCTATGATTCTTTAAACTTGATAATCCCACAACACCAAAAGAGTAGGATCATTATAAATTATCCACAGGCCCAATATTCCGAACATCATCATCATCTCCAAACTGAAGGTAGAATCTCTGTTGTGATAGAATATATAATAACTAACCAACATCCACCTTTAGAAGGAACTAGGATAATGTTCAAGAACATTTCTAAAATCATTGTGGTAGGCCCATACTTGGTGAAAAACTCTAAGGAGAAATCCATAAAAAAAGATCCATCATCCCATCTATCCTATTTTGATCAAGGAGCTGACATCATCGATTATGTTAATTGAGTTCTACCTCCATTGGAAAGTGAAAATAAGGGGATAAAAACCCCATAAGGATCAAAAACTAGTCCACAGATGTGGTTCAATCTAGGAGAGTAAAATAAAGCACACTATCACTCAGATATTCGTCACCAGTGTAAAGCATCAGAAAATAGAAGTATAGACATTTCAACAAAAGTGGTCATGATGTTTAAACATTGAATTGTGGAAGAGAGAGGTAATATTTTTTATTTTTTTCCATTGTAAAATATAATATATATAAAAATATCTAATTATAGAATTAATAAAATGTATTTTTTATCTACATTTCTATATAAATTTTAAAATCAAAATCACTTAACAAGTATATTTTTAATTTCATTATAATGTAAAACATTCAATATATAGAAAATACACCTTGTTTTGGAATTCCACAAACCAAATCAAGAAATGAATTATAACCCAATATAATATAGTCAAACAATAGTCACAAAATTAAAAGTGAATCCTCTTTTAATATGATTACTAAGGTGTATTCATATGTAAAAGATTAAATATCCAAAAATTGATGATATAAAATATCTATGTGGATTGAATGTTTAACATTGATGCATATAATGATATCATGATGGTGATAATTCATGTTTTCATGTCTTATTTGAATTTTAGGATTCTTAGTACTTTTCCTAATGGAGTTTCTATTTATCATCTTAGTATGTAGGATGGGGTAGAACCACTAAAAAAATGATATTTAGTAGTGGTTTAAACCACCACTAAATTATGTGCAATGTTTTCTATAATTATCTTGTATTTAGAAGTCAGAAATTTTTTCATGGTGTTTTCTTATTTAATAGTGGGTTAATCCCTCTATTAAATATTTATCGAGATAAATTTACTTATTTATTTGTATAATTTTTTTATATTTTATTATTATTATTTATTATTTAATTATTATTTATTCGTTTCATAATTTATTTTTTATTTATTTATCATTTATTTATTATTTATTATTCTCACCATGTAAAAATTAAGCTTATCTATATTTATAGACCGAGATTTGAACCTCTTACCACTTGGCTATTCTAGAAGACATTTATTACTCCAGTAAACTCTTCATGTAGTAACTAAACAGATATTAATATACTTATATATATACATATAAATTAATAAATACATGTAATTTCATATGAGTACATATATTTATTGATAATTTCTTAATGCGAATATAAATAAGAAAATATAAATATATAATTTTTTTTAAATACTTGAAAATATATATAAATAGATAATATAAATATAATTATATATATAAACACATATTAATATACATATATAAATATATATATATAATAATATATATAAATATACATAAATATAAATAAATAAATATATACACAAACAAAAATACATAAAAATATAGATAAATTTACGTAAATATATATAAATACTTATATATATATATATTAAATTAATTTTAATTATATATAAATATAAATATATATTATAAATATACATAAATATGTATACTCACACACATATAAATTTGTGTGTGTGTGTGTTATATATTTATATGTATTTATATTTTTTTATATATTAATATTCTTTAAATATAATTTAAAATACATATATATTTAATTCAATTTATAAATATATATATTTATGTCTGTGTGAATATTAATCATTATTTATACATATATATATATATTTATATATTTATATAATTTCATATTATTTACATTTTTTATGTTATTAATATTAATTATTAATCATTATTTTCTATATTATATATATATATATATATATATATTTAGAGATAGAAAAATGTATATGTATATGAATGTATATATATTCATATAATAATATTTTTCTATTTATGTAATTATACATATATATATATATATATATTATAATAATTATTAATTATTTTTAATTAGATGAAATATACACACATTAGAACACACACACACATATACCAAATTAATAATATTGGAAAATAAGTATCTTATAGTTGATAATAACTAATTATGAATAGACAAATACATATTATTTTTAATCATAATTAATTAATCATGAATAATAAATACTTAGTAGTAAATAATGAATATTTATTATTTATTTATTATCAATTATTATTAATATATTTTTGTTAATTAATAATTATTTATAATGTGTTTATATGTATACATGTAAATATAAATATATTTTTTATGAAATTTTAATACATTTTGAGGTGATTTTATAAATAAATTATTCAAAAAGTAAATAAAAAATAAAAATAATGATTAAGTGGAGGTTTAAACTATCGCAAAATGAGGGTGAGTTTTACAAAAAAGAAACGTCGTTAGAAGATAACAATTTTCTAAAACCACAACTAGACAACATAAACAGAAACATTCCAAGGCAGTTTTTATAACTGTCATTGAATATAGTTTTTTCTAGAGTGAACAAGGGATATTCTTATGTGAACATCACAAGCTCAATTTTTATATAAAATATATATCATAAATCCCATGGGTAGGCTTGGGAACATCATTTTCAGTATCACAAAATCCATGAGAATGTGTGTGCCAAGATCTACGTATTTTTTCACTCATTATTTACATCATAATTGAGTAATATTTTGATAGGGGCATCTCTCTGCTTGGAGCTCGCAATGCTGGAACCCTAGCGCATGTTGAATGCTGCTTCCCCCCTCCCTTTTTAGCAGCGGGAGGGGGGAGGATGATCCGATTTTACTGCCTTTGAAGCCACAGATTCCCTTTGTACCTTTTACTAACCCTAACTATCTTCCAGATTTTCCGTCGATTGCTTTAAATCCAAAGGTTCCTAACCTTCATCTTGGAAATCCTCATCTTCCAATCTCGGTGTCAGAGTTATCTAAAGTGACAAAACACCTTGATCTGACCTTGGTGCCCGTTTCAACTCCCTAAGGCCGTTTGTTGATGACTTTGATCGATTTTTCTTTGCCAAATGTGACTTATGTGATCGATCAATTGTTGGTCTTCCTGATTATAGTCATTTAATGATCCATTTTGCCTCAGATGAAGACCTAGTTCGTGCTTAGTCCAGTGATCCTCGTCGTTGCAATGGTTGTAAATTTTTTCTATTTCGGTGGATGATTGACTTCTGTATGAACCGTGATCCTACTTCCATTCCGATTTGGGTAAGTCTTCCTAATCTGCCTTTACCCTTTCAAAATCCCGTGATTTTTTGTATGCTTGAGAACGTGATAGGTCGTTTTTTATGCTATGATGTTTGTACGTATACTATGAGCACACGATTAATCCCTATTTTTATGTTGATGTGGACATTTCTAGGCCACCGGTGGAATGGGTTTGGATCTCATTTGGGGAGGAATTTCGATGGAAGCAATCTGTCGTCTACGAATCCTGGGTTGATTATTGCTCAAGCTGAAAGAGATTGGGCCATTCCTGTTCGACATGTCATGATAGAATCCAGAGTAGGAGGTCACAAAAGCCGACCTCACTCAAAAAGAATAGTAGACCTGTTGTGGTTGATCCTACGACAAGAAATCTGGGATCTCGGGGAACATTGTCTGTTAACACATCCACGGGTGCTCCTCCAAACCCGTTGGTGTATTTTGTGTTCACTCGGCTTAGGTGGGATCTGAATAGGGGGAATGACCTGAGGGAAATTGATACCAAGGGTGCTAGTGGTGGTGGTGTGGCATGCCCTTCAGATGAACCCACGACTGCAGACATTTATCAGGAGTCCGTGACCTCTACTGTGTCGGAGAAGGATGTTTTTGTTCAAGTCAGTCGGACTGATGCTGGTGCGGCTAAGGGGAGTAGCAATGGTGTTGTGTATAAGGGAATGTAGGGGTTTGTTTCAAATTCTGAAATAGACCACATGTAGGGGTTTGTTCCTACTATGAAGAAAATGGAGTCTGCTGAAGGTAAGGATAATAGAACTGTGGATCTTGTTGGTAGCTGCAGTGGTCTGGGTAATGCTGCTAGTGGGGTTATGATCATAGTACCCACGGGGAATCATTTTCAAGAGTTAGACATGACAATTAGGGATGATATGCCTCTTGTATGTTGTAGTGGAAGCAGGAAGAATGATTCAAAAGAGGATGCAGATGTGTGTAAAGGTGGGATATATGCTGATCATGCAATGGTGGAATAACCTCACTGTTTGGATATGATTGATATGAATAACCAGTTTCAGCAAAACTAGTTAGTGAAGTTTCAAGAGATTCAATACCATGGGAAATGGGGGGATCTTGCTGATAGTGATAAGGAAAATTATGGGGACACGATTAGGCCATCAAACAGTGAGACTGTCCATGTGGCGAACAAGGTGGTACCAGTGATCCAGCACAAGGTGATTGTCTCTCCGCGAGGAAGGATGAGGAAGGACTACTCCCATTTGACAAAGCCGATGCCTACCAAATCTAAAGTCAAGAGTATGCACTCTTCCACTGAGTGTTTTGAGCTAGAGCGGTTGAATCTGAGGAGGAAGTATGCTAAGGTTCTGAAGCACTATGAGAGTTCGGTGTGGGAAACGACGACTAAGGAAGAGTCTGTTTATCATGGAGGTGGTGAGGGGTGTGACTTTGAAGACTTTTTGTGACTGTGTTGGGTCTGTAATTCTTGTTTCCTGAAATTTTATTTTATTTTAGTAAATGGTTAGGGGTTCTGCCTCTGGCTACGCTTTCCTTGTATTTACATCACAATTGGTGATCCCCCTCCATTGATACTGGGTGAAAAGTGATATAATCAGGTTTTTAGAGGGAGAACTAATTGGTGATGAATTTCATAAATAATGTTTTATATGTTAAACTGAGGAGTATGTTCCATCGGTCTTTAACCCCCTTGAGGGATAGAGGTGCGCCCTCTCCCACCAATATGTTATGCATGATTAGACAATGCATATCCCTCTTTGTCGCTTCTAGTAGCCTATAGACTATGTCATCAATGGCTAGGGAAAACACCAATTCCTATGTGGGTTTTCTTCCATAATCTGTGGAAAGATATGTAGTGTGCTCCACATCACCCTATTATTCAATCCATGTATACTGTAAAACCATTTTTTTCATTTCTAATCCTACATGGGTGGGGTTACTGGCTAAGGGTGTTGTGCGATGATTAGTTGGACTGTTGCGGCTCAATGAGTGTCTTGGGATAGGGTTAGTGTATTATTGTGTTGTGTTAATTGGTTGAGGAGATGGTAGACCTTGCTACCTATGTAATATTTCCATGTATATCAAGTTTGTAGGTTTTACCTTCATCATTGGTTAAGAATAGTGGTACTTTCATTGCATGTATGCATCCCTAGGGTTGGATTTCAATGAAAGATCTATTGGTACATTATTTTTGTTGTTTTTATTTCCATTAATATTAGGAAATATCAGTGATATTGATGAGTTTCTCACTTTAAAGGGGAGAATTACCTTGAATAATTTAAAGAAAACATGAAAATTTAGAATAAACATTAAAATTACTAAGAGATAAAAATATATTTATGTAATTTTTTACAAATGGTTGATTTTATTTTCACTAATTTTGTTTATCAATCCCTAATTTCCCTAAATTTTTCCCTATTTCAAATTCAAAAGTTTCTTCATTTTTTATTCATTGAGGGGGTTTTTAAGAAGTAATTATTTAACAATTCATTTTTTTAAAATATGATTCGTTTTAATGAAATAAAAATTTAGACACTAGTTATTCATTATCGAATAATAAATTAATATTAACATTATTATAAATTTAAAAACAAGGTTTATCAAAAAACTTAGAACATGTATGTTGAGTTTTATAAAAGATGAATGTTTATGCCATGAGAATATTGGATTTTTATCTTTAAATCCAAGATAAACCCCTACATTTGATATGAAATGCTGAGTGGTTACTTATGGTTCGATATGATAGATGGTGTGAAAAGAAGATGAGTGGTGACCGTAATCTATATGTGATGGTTTTTCTGGTTTATTTTTTTAAAAATAAAATTAAAAGTAGGTATAGGTTTTAGAATTTTTTAAAAGTGGGAGTGTTGAAGCCTAGAATTCCTTTCAGAATAATATGAAAGGTGTAGATGGAATCGACATCTTTTCTTTGGATCAATGACTTGGAAAAGGGGTTGATTTCATCAACATATTTTGTGTTTTATTACTCGGAATGTATTAGGGGAAACAAAACCTTTTCCATAATAAAACATGAAAGGCACTGAGGTCATCAACATTGTCTACCCTCTCACTTATCACCGAGCTTTTAAGCCTCTCTCTAAACCACCCCCATATTTTCTCCCTCTATCTCTCTAATGTATTCTTAGTTTTTTTCAAGGTTCCACAGGGTTGAAGTTGGCAACTCTTGGTAGCCTTAGAGGGGAAAAATGTTGTGAAGCATTAGTGGAATATATTTTTTCTAATGATATTTGATATCTCTTATATATATAATTTCTTATTTTTTAGTTTATTTTATTTACATAGTTGTTTAATTTATTAGATAAAATTTTTAAATGATTATTTATATTAGTGAGTAATTATTTAAAAATTAGTGGAAGTTGGTAATATAATAATTATTACGAATTGGTTATTATTTAATATAATTTATTAGTTTATAATAATTAGTAAACAATAAGTATTCACTAATATATAACCATGTAACTATTCATTATGGACTAATTAAAAAATTATTAAATAATAAATAAAGCAGTAATTAACTTTTAATTAACTACTATTTAATTAACAACTAACAAGTAAATAATAAATACATATAAATTTTTAACTAATAATTAATTATGAGATACCTAATAAATAATTTACTATTAATTAAATTATAATTAATTCTTCACAATTGGTTACTAATAATTATTTATCACTTACTAATTAATTAAATATCATTTTATTAATAATTAAATAATAATTCCAAAATAATTATATGATAATTAATAATTAATTAAATATTAATTAATTATCTATTAACTAATAATTAAATATTTATTTATCTAATGATGAACTACATATTAAGTAATAATTAACTGATAATTAACTAATAATTATTTAGTCATTAGCAATTAGTTATCTATAAATAAATATTAATTAACTAATTATTAAATATTAATTAACTAATGATCAACTGATGGTTAACTAATGATTAAATAATTAATAATTAATAATTAACTAATAAATAAAAATGAATTGACTATTAATTAACTACTAATTAAATTTTCATTAACTAATGATTAGATATTCAACAGATAATTACTATATTGTAATTAACTAATGATTATCTATGGATTAACTATTGATTAACTAATAATGAACTATACATTAACTAATGAGTAACTAACGATTAAGTAATGATTAATTAATCATCATCTAATAATTAACCATTAATTAACTAATAATTATTTAACATTTAACTAGTGATTAACAAACAATTAACTTACAAATAACTATTAATTAAATATCAATTAACCAATCACTACATATTAATTGACCATTAATGAAATAGGGAATTACTAATGATTAACTAATGATTATATAATCATTATCTAAGGATTAACTAATGATTAAATAATGTGTGACTACTAATTAACAAATCATAATGTATTGACTATCTACTAATTAATAAAAAGTGACTTCTAATTAACTAACACTTAACTGAAAAATATATGTTAATAAACAATTAATTAAATGTTAATTGACTATTAGTTGACTATTAATTAACTATTAGTTAACTTTCATTGAACTATTAATGAACTATCACTTAAATATTTATTAAATATTGATTAAATATTAATTAATTAATTATTAACATAATTATTAACAATTAGATAACAATTACTAACATACTTACCAACAATTAGGGTAACTTATTTACTAACTTCATTACTATGAAAAAACATAACACTTATTCTAATTTCAACCTTTCATGATTATTCCCCATAGTAAATATTATATATAAAACCGTTAATAATGTATAATTGTGTGGTTCTTCAAGAAATGACATCCCCATATGGTACAAAAAGTAGATACATGGTCTAACATATATCCACCTAAGATTAATAACCCTAAAATGTGAATATTTAGTATTAAGTCAATAAAAACCCAATACACAACAAATAGGACTAACTGCACACTTGGTTTACACTCTAAGGGGATCAATATTGGATTATTCACATACTATTTATAAACTATTGAACTTATAATTATATCCATGTACCATGAAATTAATTAACATAATTATTCCACCTTTATCCATATACTATAATTCCTCATAGTGAATATTGTTCACACTCTTGTAATCATGATCACAAACATGTTTTTCCTGTTGAAAATTGTGTATGTATGTGTCTACTACAATGGAGAGGTTATTCAAATTGATCAAGGGGAAATATATAGTATACAAACAACATGAATGGTTTTCATAATTGATTATTTTAACCTAATAGAATTTCCAGCAAAAATTCATGGTCAGTTAAATTTGAGACCTCATCAGGAGATCTTGTCTATTAGCTATATATATTTTCAAATCTGAGATTTGTCATGACATATAACTTTTCCATTTTATGATGATGAGGACTGGTTCTAAAACATAATATAATTTATTCAAGGGTCTGATAAGTCTTTTATGTAGTTACATATTATGGTTTCTAACATAAAATAGTATCCTTCTATGAATACAAAGTCATACAAGAGTCATCAAAGAAGGTCTATCTCAAGAATTTGTAACTATTCACTAACATACAGAAGAATCCAACCAAAATGATAAAACTTATAAGATGAAAGGGTAATTTGTTAATGAACAAGTGTTTAATAATGGAATTAATGGAGAAAGCGTTTTGATGAGGTGGAATATGTGGATTTTGGGGAATAAGTTACTTGAAATGAAATATTTGTACATCATACTCAACACATGATAAACCATCCATCACTCTTCGCATCATGGTAGAAATATATGGCACATTGTCATGAATTTGACTAGAATATTATGACACCTACAAGTAAGCTTCCTGAATCCATAGAAGATAGATTTGGTTCAATGGAGAAAAAACTATATTTGGGAAGATATTCTCCAAGAAAATTTTCCCTCAAAATTACATTGAAACTATTTCATATTGAGACATTAGATATTTAGTTGTGGAGTAAAAATGAAGAAAATATATCATTTGATGTGATAAATATGGAGATCATTATAGATTTCTATTGGGGTGATTCTTAAAATTTATTTTATAGGATATTGGATTTATAAGATTGATGTATCCCATACTATCAAGGAGGATAACCTAATAAAAGATCATACAATATTATATGCAGAAGTTTTGGTGTCTATTATTTTTGATATGATGAGTAATTTCAAAGATTTTCTTGTAGCTGTTGTGTATGAGAGGATAAAACAAAAATTTGGATACAAAACTTCTTATGGAAAGGAATAGAGGTAAAAGCATAATGAAATTGTTAAGGTGTATGATGACTAGGATGACTCTTATTGTGTGTTGAAGTAATTTCTATTAATATTGTAGAAAAAATAAACTTTTAGTCAACCTTGACACTAAAAAACATGTGTCGTAAGATAACCAAGTTGATCATTGTCAAGTTAAATTTCATTGTTTTTTCTATTCCTTCATTCCATTGATTTCCAAATTTTGTTTCTAAAAATATTTTATACATTCTGATGAAACATTTCAATATGAAAAGTAAACTAGTGTATTAATTATTATGAGAACCCTATATAGTATCCTTACACCTCCACCAGTTTCATTTTATATAGTGGTGAAGGGAAATTATGATTCATAGAGTTGTTTGTTCATGTATATTAGCAACTATTTCACATGAATTTAGGGTGTATGTTTTATATTTGATTATCATTGGGTGATCAATGTGCCACACAATGTAGATCATGTTATGTATAGGTCCCCAAATGCACATCATCAGTACTGAATTATAAAAATTTCCAGTAATGTGTGATATACTTTTCATGAAGAATATATAAATAATTTTATAATGAATCATGGTATATAATCTATTTCATATTCTTTACTATAACAATGTATTTATAGTACTAATTTATGTGAAATATGAAATATTTTATATAGAATATGATCCGGACCAGTTATGTTTTAAGAAGTAATTGAAATGAATTTATAGGTCTAATTACAGAGTGTATGATTTCATGTTGTGGATTCCAAAATAGAAATATATATATATGCATATTATGAGAGGAATGTGTATTCTCACATGAACAAAAACATTGTGGAGTGCATCAATGGAGTCTTCACGATGCTTCATAGGTTATATATAATTGTCCTAGTTCATGAATCACTTTATCATTGTGTAAAGTACTTTGTATACATAAGAAGATAAAATAATGATGACATTCATCAAGGGATATAGTAAAAAACACTTTTAATAAGTGATTGACTAGAAAAATTATTAATCTCTCTCTTTTATAGTTTTAATGATCAACCAAGTCATAAGTTGATTTGAAGTGATGGAGTGTAGAAACATCACCATTGGTAGAAGTAGTTATGTTTTAGTGGTATCAACTATACCATAGGAATTGTGACTATAGAAACATTCAAACATTGTGGTTTCCATGTGTGCATTCCATTACAACATGTGCCTCTATGAATATATCATGGGAAACATATATGGATCTAGTATACCGGATCAACACAGTTTCTAAATACTATAGTGAAAATTGGACACCAATTAGGGAGTTTTTACATTTGCAATGCCTAATGGTCAACCCACAATGACACCTAGAATCAATTGTATGGGACCACATTGTAGGAAAAAGACCATCCAGATTCAGAATGAGATGGATTAGACTAAATAGTACGGTCAACATCTAAGATGAAACATATGGAATAGGGAAGGTCATAAAAGTAATTGATGCCCAAAAATTGTTGAAAACTTTTCTCATTCTTAGACATATTGATGTATTTCAAGCGGGTAATGTAATTCCCTAAGTGTTTAATAAATTTGATTAAGGTAAAACCTCATTTCAGTCATCTCGGTATTTTTATAAAAGTTTTGATGATTGAAAACAGAGCATATAAAAATATAGTACATATGAATTTAAAAATCAACCTTCTAAAAATAATAAATCAACTCTAGTGTCTACAAATACTAAAGAAGAAAATTAAAAGTGATAATAATCAATGGAAGAATAATAATAATAATAGTTTTAAAAGAAAATGTAATACATATTTTGATATTATGTGTTTTCATTGAAATAAATAAAGGATACATAAAAAATTTAAGTGAAAATGAAATATTTAATGTTTATTTAATGGATAATGATACTAATGTTGGTGGTATTTGTGGACCATGTAAGGATAATTCTACATTTTGGTATATAGGTTTAAAAAATAAACATGGAAATTTTTCATAAATAATGATTATGAAGAAAAGTTAATTTAAGGGATGAATGTTTCATTTATCAAGGATTGAAAATAATAAAAAAACCTAAATGTTCTTGGGATTGATGAATGATATATTTAGAGAAGACGATCCTCTTATATGAGAAAAAGATCATGGTAAAATGATGAAACCAAGTTTCCATGAATAGTGAAGATGTAATTATGTATACATATTCTCTATGATAAATAGAGATAAATCTATGTTGTCAACTTAAGAGAGAGAAATGGGTATTCCCATAACTGTTATATCTTAAATTCTTCTAAATATTTCGTTATACTAACCATTACATTGTATTAAAATTTAACACATAATATTTTTTAATTTTATGTTTACAGATGGGGGATATTATTATATTCATTGAGTGGTATACACATGCTTCGTGATAAGTGTTTGGTTTCATTAGGTTCAACATGTTATGGTGCATAGGGCACACCATTATAATTACATTGTTCCTCTTGCAACTATTATACCATACCTATGAAATGTTGGATTTTATGGAGTATCTATATCATATTTTACAATTTTTATCATATCCTCTTTATTTCCATCACCAAGAGATTGAAATTTAAGACTCACACTTTCCACTGGCCTAAGGGAGAGATAACCATCACCCTATAGGATGATCTGTTATGCTCGGCATTTTTATCCAGAGTATTGTAGTTATATGCCCCACCCATAGAGACTAATCTGAACTAGATCAATTATTTCTTGGACTATAAATTGTATGAGATGATACTAATACAAATTAAAGTTATTTTTCTATGAATTCTAATAACATGTAATTCACACATTTACCAGCTGATGTTGATGGGAATATTGTCATGTATCATTCTTGTCTATATATCTTGTTACTTGTTGGTAGGACAGTGTGTTTTGATCACTCTAGAATGAATTTCCACATGATTTATTTGGGGATACTTCAAAATTATGATCATTTCAGAATATAAAAATAATACAATTCATGATTTTAATACACATATATAACATTATTGTATAATCCCATCCAAGGATCCACTAAGAACAGTTCCCTAATCCTGTTTTCCACTAGGCCTCTTGCGGGCATCCCCATACACCAGTGGATATTTTACTAGTAGTGTGGGTCTAATGATGGTACGGTGAACATAAAATACCCTCATGATTAGAATATAATATCAGTGTAATAATAAATACATTAATCAACAATTTAAATTTTATTAATAAAAGATAATAATAAGAACAATAATAACAAGATAAGATGGATGATGCCAATTATACAACTATTCATGCATTTCTGAATGAGGCTACATAAACTAAATCTATAAACATACAACATGTGATACAATAAAAAATAAAAAGGAAGAAAAAATCCACAGAGGATATCTACATAAGAATATTGAGTTCTAGCTCATTCACATGCTCCTAAGCTCCCATGTACTAGAAAAAAACTAGAAATCCAAATCCAAAAACCCGATGTTGCATCCATGAGGTCTGTTTGAGTTCCCCAGTGAAATGTTGACTGGAAAAGGTTGTGATATATACTCAGTAAGACACCACCAATAGTGTCTAAATCTATCAAATTTGTGTATATAAAATAAATATTTGAGAATATATGATAAAATAACTAGTTAAAAAATAAATAAAATAATCAAGTCATGTAACAGCCCAAGATTTTATGAAAAATATTCTTTTTAATTTTATTAATGTCTTGTGTTGTACGCTACACCAAAAGGAGCTTGCACAACACGCATCCTTGACTTGCCTTGCATTACACGCAATCGCAACCTTCCTCGATAGTGTGTGTAGTACGCAATAACGAGTTTCACTAAACAACGATATGCTATTAAAACTAGCCGTTATGAATAGTAATAACCACTTTTTGAAATTTTGTAAATTTTATTTTTCAAAATGGATTTCATTTTTGGATTCGGAGTATCGAATTTAGCCTAAGGTGAAATTTTGGTACATTTCGGATAACTTTCATATTCTGATGAATAGTGAAAATTACTAAATTATAATTAAAAACAACTTTTTTAATCGAAATAATTAATAGTGATAAATTATTAATTTGAGTGGTTTTAAAGTATATTTAGAATATATTTTTACAATTTAATACAATGTTGGTCATTGGACGTAATTTCACATTTAAACCTGACATAAACAAGTGTCAATCTTTTGATAGATATTGTTTCGTAAAAACACGCTATTTGTTTTAATAGCGGTATTTAATTATAAAATTAATTAATTCAACTTCTATGTTATGAATTTGGTAAAATAGACTTCATTTTTGAATTCGGAATATGAAATATAGCTTAGGATGAAATTTTGGCATTTTTCTGAAAACTTTCAATTTTTGATGAATAGTGAAACCACTAAGTGGTAGGTTAAAAACTGAATTTTGCATAAAACTTAATTTTACCACTTCTGTGAATGGAATTTCAAAAATCCGAGAGACACGGTTAATATCAAGGACTAAAATGTGGTTCAATGAGATGAAAATAATTTTTGGTGAATAGTAACTTTTTACTTTTTTTTACCGCGGTTAATAGTAAATAGGGTAACTAAGGGTAAATATGATATTACTATTACCCTAACACATGTCCTAATTCTATTGGACAAGTGTAATTCGACCAAAAACAAACTTAGGAATAAAATATGACCATTTAGGCCCACTTGGATTAGATTAGGACATTTATTATGAATTTATTTAGAGAAGGGTTAAAATAGTTAAAATCAAAGTTTAATAAGTAAATCATTTTTAATATGGGGTTATACATAAGATAAATTAGATTGTAAATATTCATTAGAAAGCTAAAAAGATTTACTACATGATGGTATTTTATTTGTAATTTTTAGACATCAAATAATTTAATTTATTTATGACACAACGATGATGCAGTAATTATCTTATTAATGAAATATTGACATAATTGATGTTATAAACACCAAAATAAATGTAATTTGAGATTTTTTATGAATTCCACTAATTTTCTAGGTTACTATGATATATTAATGTTTATGTAATCAACTTGGTTCGAACATATAATTCTGTTATGACTTTCACAAAAATCATATATCAAATAGTGTCAAAATTGACACAAAATAGTTTTTAAATCAAATATTATATTATTAATTGTTATTTTATTCCTAAAAATCTAAGGTTCGGCCAAATGACTTAGATAAGGATATATATATTAATAATAAACAATTTGTGGTTCGTTTGGCTTGTTATAGTAAGTTTATTAACCATATAGTGAAAGAAAACAAAAAGACACGGTAAAAGTTAAATTATTTAACTTAGAGTTAAATATAATTGATAAGGTTTAAAATAATATCCAAACATGTCTAAATTTGATTGGTTGATGAGATTACAACCCTATCTCATCTAATCTTCGAATATGAGTCATTTTGGAGGTTTTTAAGTGGGGTTAGATTTATTATAAATTAATATTTTTAAGAATTCCTAAGGTGCCCCTCTCCTCCCTTATAAAAGGGCACCTCCTCCCCCTCCTCCTCACACCAATTTGAGCACTCAATCTCGGCCAACCCCTGCCATTTTCCCTTCTCCACTTCCGTAGAATAATCCTAGAGGTCCTGGTCTTCTCCAAAGACCAATCTTAGTTCCTTAAGTGGAGGATTCAAAAAAGGCGTTCCAAAGAAGAGGTAATATCCATTACCGATCTTTTCAATTTCTTTCTTCTTCAACTTCTTCTTCTTTAGTTGTTTCATGATAAAGTAATAACATCAGTATTAATTACATACTGATATGTTATTATAAATATGAAACAACCCTAATTCACCTTCTATCCATCCAACGGAAAAATGAGATCACCGCGCGTGCGTACGTACGGAATACCGTCTCCACGCCGTGGTGTAATCTATTTTCCACCATCACCTTACAAGGATGGGTATAATGGTGTAATCAGTAACTATATATGATTATTATTAAGTAATATTGATACTGAAATAATATATATATATACTCCAATACAATTCCACGATCATAGGAACGATATCATCACTCGTGCGTACGTACGGAATACCGTCTCCACGATGTGATGCGACTCGTTCTACATGATCTTCATTTCATAATGATTATATAAATGAAATGAATGAATGAATATGGTATATACTAAACTAATACCATTCTGGAAATGAATTATCTATAACCTAAAGATAAGAATAAGAATTTATTCGACAAAACACGCATAAGAACAAAAAGTTATAAAGACCCGAGTAACAAGTAACAATGAAATATTATTAACAAGAAGCTAATAATATGACCATATATGATCTCATATCAATATGTATGATTCTGGAATAAGTCAATAACATTATTTAAACCATTATACAGGAGCTTCGGACACGAACAAAGCAAATCGGACCTAAGGTAAGGGAAATATCACAATCTCATTTTTATCCGAGATTGTTTATTCGTAAGTATTTAATGGGGTGTATTTTATCATCCACATCCATGTTTCATCAATATGTAATATTATTTTCATCCACCTACAATTGTTTAAATCCATTTTTACCCTTCGGTGAGTTTTTAGTAAAGAATAAGAAAGGAATCTTTTGTCGTTTTTCGTACGAGGTACTTTTTGACTTTTCCGACAAAAGTACGAAGAATGTTTTTTTAACTTATACGGCATGAATGGATTTTTAAAACATTATTTCCAAGAATCATTCTTTACATGTTTTCAAGTTTATTTTTAATCAACTTCTTTTAGTTTAAAATTGTATGACATGTTAAGAAAGGAAAAGTGTTTTTGAAGTAGAAAGGATATTTTCCTCAAGAATGAAGTTCAAGTATTTTATCAAAATTATTTTCCATCTAAGATAATAAAAGGGTTCTGTTTTTATCCCTATTATTACATTGATTTGATCATGTTGTGATGGAATTATTTTTATGAATTCCTTTATCTTATATGAATTGATTTATGATGTCATGATGTTTCAAGAATCCCATTTTTGTTATATGTGTTATGCGATGATGTATGTTTTATGATTATGTGGCACACATAAGAAAGGATTCATTATAAGATGGGTGGGACCTATATCTCCCTCCAATGCATTGGGTAATGATTTTATATCTCATGAGATAGACATGGCTGGAACGGAAGGTTATTTCGGTTCAGTGATACAGGACTGAAACGAGGAGTGAACTCGGTTCAGAAAGGGACTTTGTCCACTAAGATAGTCTTGGCAAAGATTCATGACTAACAAGAAATGATTTTCCATGATTATGTGTGCATGCCACAAAGTTTCAAGTTTCATGTTATGATTATGGGGATCTCATTTTCACTTCTATGATTTGTTCCATGTTAAGATATTATGATCTCTTTTGCAGGTTGTGATTTTCAAAAAGATATGATATGATTTTTATTTCTTTTGTATACCCTTACTGAGCATTTGAGCTCACCCTTTTATGTTTTCTTTTCCCCAGGTTATAAAGAAAGGTTTTAGGTAAAAAAAATGGAAGATCTTTACGGGAGATATTGAAGATCTTTCACCAGGATTAGAAGATTATGTTCCGAGTTTCCAAAGACACTAAACTATTACGATCCTTTAGTGTGTGTTTTTGTTATGTACTAAGTATTCCGCAAATGTAATGTAATGTCCATGTACGTCAGGATACGTGTCTCTACAGTTGGTATCAGAGGAAAGGTTTAGTCAACCTTTGGAAACTAGGATGCGAAAACGTTAGTGATATCCCTAGAGATATTTCTAAGGTATGTCTAGGGATGTCCCTAGGGATAAGTATACGTATAGGTTATAGTAATAGAATTACGCTAACGATCATAGAATTAAACCTAAGATGTTGGATATTGAAGGTACTCCCCCTTTATTATGTTGTTTTCCCTAGCATGATTTTTGCCTCTCACACTATTCTTTTGGGGTTTTAGACGATGGCTGGAACCCGAAGGAACCGTGTTAATGCAGAATGTGATGGGCAATGCAATGATTGTCCCCCTGAGCAACCAAACGATATAGGAGCTGGAATGAAAAATCTTGTAGTCATGCTCACACAACTTTCTCAAGCTATGAATCATGCAGGACTTCCAAACGAGCAAAGGAAGGAGCAACATTCTGTTGAATCCTTCATGAGGCAGCGTCCACCTTCTTTCAGTGGGTCTACTGATCCATTAGTTGCTGAACAATGGATTAGTACTACTGAAAAGATATTTTCAGTTCTTCAATGTTCTGAACATGATAAAGTCATCCTAGCAGTGTATCGTTTGGAAGGTGAAGCTGATCAATGGTGGAATCTTATCAAGAATACGAGGCCAAGAGATGAAATTGAGTCCATGGAATGGGACGAGTTCAAGAACTTGTTTTTCAGTAAGTACTTCCCTCGTATTCTTCGAACAAAGATGGAAAAGGAGTTTATTGAGCTGAAGCAGAAGGATGATGAATCTGTTGGTATATACGAAGCGAATTTTACAAGACTTGCAAGGTATGCATCTGGCATTATCATCCAACCTGAAAGTAAAGTTGATCGATTTTTCAGTGGCTTAAAACCAAGTCTTCGAAGGGCATTAGCTATAAGAGACTTCAGTAGCTATGAAGAAATTGTGCGTTGTGCTATCAAGGTAGAAATGGAAGTTGGTGTTACATATCCATCTCATGGTTTTGACAAGAAACGAAAGATGGAGTTCAAGGAGAAATCTCAGAATAATGATGAAAAGAAGATGAATGTTTCCTTATGCACAAAGTGTGGGAAGAAGCATGGTGGAGATTGTCTTAAAGGGACTAGAAAATGTTTTAAGTGTGGAAAAGAAGGTCATCGAGCAGCTGAGTGTCGAAGTAATGGAAAAAGGGTTTCTAATGATGTGAATAAAGCAAACACTGCAGAGAACGCACCGCCAACACTTCAATGCTTCAAGTGCAAGGAAATGGGGCATTATGCTAATAATTGCCCTAATCCAAGGGTTAGTGATGATCAACATGAGCAACCACTGAAGGCAAAGGACAAATGGAAATCACATGCGATCACTATTGGCAATGTTGAATATGATAACGATGTGGTGGAATGATTAAGTGTTTATGTAATGGGATTCCAAAATAATGTTGTATCATTGAGTATTGCAATATTTATTGATGTGGTATTCAAAGTGATTGAGATATTTTTTTTGGAAATAAGATGATATGCGCATAATGAAGACGAGAAAATGAAATGTTTAATAGTATTCATGAGCTCATGATTGATATAAGGACTAAGTGATATCATGGATTGAGTATATAGAATTTTGAGGATTTTGGTATGTGGAAAGTGTTAACTTTTAACTGCATTCATGTTTTCACTAAGGTATTCAAGAGAATACATGATTAAGGACTTTGAATGTTTAGAATGTGACAAACAAAACATATCTTATGATATGTGGGGATCAACGACAATATTAAATCTCTGGTAATCGTTGTCACTATATTATGAGAGTGGACTGCAGTATTATGGATAAGCCTAAAGATTGAAATGGATTATGTTGGACATAAGTGAGTATTGTTTAAGGATCGAAGTTTTCTCGATATTATTGATGGGATGTTATAGTAATATAGTTTTAGAAAAAGGACAACCTGCAGGACGGGCGACAGCCCATCGCTTCGGACAAGGCTGTAGGAATCGAACCCACAACCGAAGTGCGACTGGCCTTTATCGCCTACCACTGACCTACAGGAAGTCCCTATTTAGTAGAAACTAGTTTTATTATATTAAGCAGTATGATATATGAAGTATAAGTCCATTTTAGGAACCATATATGATTAATCTCACTATAGATCGATTTATGCATATAATTTTTGCTAACCTTTTGTTTGAGACAGATGGAATGACCCGTCATTCTATCACATTATCTGCTAACACTTCACGAATAACAAATTCAACTTCATTTATTTAAGAGATGAAGTGGAAATTGTTCAAGGCACGAACAACAGTGAGATTGTACCAAAATAAAGTAAGTATTTATTCTAATTCAAATTTTCAACTTTAGGGAAATGATCTTGAAAACCAAAAATGTTGTCTTAGTGATCTTATACCTGAGGAATCAGATGGTACCTTATATCATCACAAATTTATGGATTTGTGATTTTTGGCTTTTCCATAGCCATGTTCTCTACCACTCTCCATCAGAACATGATGGTTAGATTTTTCTTCCATATCCATATTTTTACCTATGTGGAAACCCAACAATTAGTTTATTTGGGTAATCGTTACATTTCATACTTTAGTTTTTAAAGCCAAGTTTTGGTATTCCTTTTTACGATGTGGGAAACTTTCGAATAGAAAACCATTTATAACCCCGACGAATTTCGAGGGCGAAATTCATTTTAAGGGGGGTAGAATGTAACAGCCCAAGATTTTATGAAAAATATTCTTTTTAATTTTATTAATGTCTTGTGTTGTACGCTACACCAAAAGGAGCTTGCACAACACGCATCCTTGACTTGCCTTGCATTACACGCAATCGCAACCTTCCTCGATAGTGTGTGTAGTACGCAATAACGAGTTTCACTAAACAGCGATATGCTATTAAAACTAGCCGTTATGAATAGTAATAACCACTTTTTGAAATTTTGTAAATTTTATTTTTCAAAATGGATTTCATTTTTGGATTCGGAGTATCGAATTTAGCCTAAGGTGAAATTTTGGTACATTTCGGATAACTTTCATATTCTGATGAATAGTGAAAATTACTAAATTATAATTAAAAACAACTTTTTTAATCGAAATAATTAATAGTGATAAATTATTAATTTGAGTGGTTTTAAAGTATATTTAGAATATATTTTTACAATTTAATACAATGTTGGTCATTGGACGTAATTTCACATTTAAACCTGACATAAACAAGTGTCAATCTTTTGATAGATATTGTTTCGTAAAAACACGCTATTTGTTTTAATAACGGGATTTTATTATAAAATTAATAAATTCAACTTCTATGTTATGAATTTGGTAAAATAGACTTCATTTTTGAATTCAGAATATGAAATATAGCTTAGGATGAAATTTTGGCATTTTTCTGAAAACTTTCAATTTTTGATGAATAGTGAAACCACTAAGTGGTAGGTTAAAAACTGAATTTTGCATAAAACTTAATTTTACCACTTCTGTGAATGGAATTTCAAAAATCCGAGAGACACGGTTAATATCAAGGACTAAAATGTGGTTCAATGAGATGAAAATAATTTTTGGTGAATAGTAACTTTTTACTTTTTTTTACCGCGGTTAATAGTAAATAGGGTAACTAAGGGTAAATATGATATTACTATTACCCTAACACATGTCCTAATTCTATTGGACAAGTGTAATTCGACCAAAAACAAACTTAGGAATAAAATATGACCATTTAGGCCCACTTGGATTAGATTAGGACATTTATTATGAATTTATTTAGAGAAGGGTTAAAATAGTTAAAATCAAAGTTTAATAAGTAAATCATTTTTAATATGGGGTTATACAAAAGATAAATTCGATTGTAAATATTCATTAGAAAGCTAAAAAGATTTCCTACATGATGGTATTTTATTTGTAATTTTTAGACATCAAATAATTTAATTTATTTATGACACAACGATGATGAAGTAATTATCTTATTAATGAAATATTGACATAATTGATGTTATAAACACCAAAATAAATGTAATTTGAGATTTTTTATGAATTCCACTAGTTTTCTAGGTTACTATGATATATTAATGTTGATTTAATCAACTTGGTTCGAACATATAATTCTGTTATGACTTTCACAAAAATCATATATCAAATAGTGTCAAAATTGACACAAAATAGTTTTTAAATCAAATATTATATTATTAATTGTTATTTTATTCCTAAAAATCTAAGGTTCGGCCAAATGACTTAGATAAGGATATATATATTAATAATAAACAATTTGTGGTTCGTTTGGCTTGTTATAGTAAGTTTATTAACCATATAGTGAAAGAAAACAAAAAGACACGGTAAAAGTTAAATTATTTAACTTAGAGTTAAATATAATTGATAAGGTTTAAAATAATATCCAAACATGTCTAAATTTGATTGGTTGATGAGATTACAACCCTATCTCATCTAATCTTCGAATATGAGTCATTTTGGAGGTTTTTAAGTGGGGTTAGATTTATTATAAATTAATATTTTTAAGAATTCCTAAGGTGCCCCTCTCCTCCCTTATAAAAGGGCACCTCCTCCCCCTCCTCCTCACACCAATTTGAGCACTCAATCTCGGCCAACCCCTGCCATTTTCCCTTCTCCACTTCCGTAGAATAATCCTAGAGGTCCTGGTCTTCTCCAAAGACCAATCTTAGTTCCTTAAGTGGAGGATTCAAAAAAGGCGTTCCAAAGAAGAGGTAATATCCATTACCGATCTTTTCAATTTCTTTCTTCTTCAACTTCTTCTTCTTTAGTTGTTTCATGATAAAGTAATAACATCAGTATTAATTACATACTGATATGTTATTATAAATATGAAACAACCCTAATTCACCTTCTATCCATCCAACGGAAAAATGAGATCACCGCGCGTGCGTACGTACGGAATACCGTCTCCACGCCGTGGTGTAATCTATTTTCCACCATCACCTTACAAGGATGGGTATAATGGTGTAATCAGTAACTATATATGATTATTATTAAGTAATATTGATACTGAAATAATATATATATATACTCCAATACAATTCCACGATCATAGGAACGATATCATCACTCGTGCGTACGTACGGAATACCGTCTCCACGATGTGATGCGACTCGTTCTACATGATCTTCATTTCATAATGATTATATAAATGAAATGAATGAATGAATATGGTATATACTAAACTAATACCATTCTGGAAATGAATTATCTATAACCTAAAGATAAGAATAAGAATTTATTCGACAAAACACGCATAAGAACAAAAAGTTATAAAGACCCGAGTAACAAGTAACAATGAAATATTATTAACAAGAAGCTAATAATATGACCATATATGATCTCATATCAATATGTATGATTCTGGAATAAGTCAATAACATTATTTAAACCATTATACAGGAGCTTCGGACACGAACAAAGCAAATCGGACCTAAGGTAAGGGAAATATCACAATCTCATTTTTATCCGAGATTGTTTATTCGTAAGTATTTAATGGGGTGTATTTTATCATCCACATCCATGTTTCATCAATATGTAATATTATTTTCATCCACCTACAATTGTTTAAATCCATTTTTACCCTTCGGTGAGTTTTTAGTAAAGAATAAGAAAGGAATCTTTTGTCGTTTTTCGTACGAGGTACTTTTTGACTTTTCCGACAAAAGTACGAAGAATGTTTTTTTAACTTATACGGCATGAATGGATTTTTAAAACATTATTTCCAAGAATCATTCTTTACATGTTTTCAAGTTTATTTTTAATCAACTTCTTTTAGTTTAAAATTGTATGACATGTTAAGAAAGGAAAAGTGTTTTTGAAGTAGAAAGGATATTTTCCTCAAGAATGAAGTTCAAGTATTTTATCAAAATTATTTTCCATCTAAGATAATAAAAGGGTTCTGTTTTTATCCCTATTATTACACTGATTTGATCATGTTGTGATGGAATTATTTTTATGAATTCCTTTATCTTATATGAATTGATTTATGATGTCATGATGTTTCAAGAATCCCATTTTTGTTATATGTGTTATGCGATGATGTATGTTTTATGATTATGTGGCACACATAAGAAAGGATTCATTATAAGATGGGTGGGACCTATATCTCCCTCCAATGCATTGGGTAATGATTTTATATCTCATGAGATAGACATGGCTGGAACGGAAGGTTATTTCGGTTCAGTGATACAGGACTGAAACGAGGAGTGAACTCGGTTCAGAAAGGGACTTTGTCCACTAAGATAGTCTTGGAAAAGATTCATGACTAACAAGAAATGATTTTCCATGATTATGTGTGCATGCCACAAAGTTTCAAGTTTCATGTTATGATTATGGGGATCTCATTTTCACTTCTATGATTTGTTCCATGTTAAGATATTATGATCTCTTTTGCAGGTTGTGATTTTCAAAAAGATATGATATGATTTTTATTTCTTTTGTATACCCTTACTGAGCATTTGAGCTCACCCTTTTATGTTTTCTTTTCCCCAGGTTATAAAGAAAGGTTTTAGGTAAAAAAAATGGAAGATCTTTACGGGAGATATTGAAGATCTTTCACCAGGATTAGAAGATTATGTTCCGAGTTTCCAAAGACACTAAACTATTACGATCCTTTAGTGTGTGTTTTTGTTATGTACTAAGTATTCCGCAAATGTAATGTAATGTCCATGTACGTCAGGATACGTGTCTCTACAAGTCAGGCTCAGGTTTTCCAATGACACCTATCCAACCAAACCAGCTTCAACCTAAGCCATACCATCTTTAAAAAATCACACTTGTATAAATTTATAATTGTGAACACAAACATATATAAGTACGGGTATACATACACGAGTGAGGAGTTAGGGTATCAATATAATGTAAGGGGATAGTGATGAAATATCATTTGGACCCATATCTATAATCCTATAAATCCATATAATAATGTATCTAAAGCCACATAGAAAAATATGACTGCTCATAAAATTCTGAACATTAGACCACTAGATGGCCAGGGACCCGAGGTATATAGAGAGGGTGTCCTATCATAACAATTATCACAAAGTGATACCACTGATCACATAGTAATAGATAACAAGATTTAAAGTAAATCATTATCCATATGAGTTTGTCCATGGAATTTCTATACAAGAATTTGAGTATCACCTAAGTCATATATAAAAAAATCACCCAATGAGTCTAAATAAGAAATTCCTACATTGTAATCTAAGTATAACCCAAGGAATGTATTAACAACTCACACTATAAGTCTATCCATGGATTTATTTAATGGGAATATATGTATCACTCAGAGAGTAAGGTAAATAATGAAGGTCTCGGGCATATCTGAAGCTCATGGGTGGATGTGACCACTTGGATTTTTGTCATTTGTGACGATCAATCTGGGATCAATACGACGATAAATGCCAGTCTCCATGGATCAAATCACATAAATAGACAAAGAAAAGGGTCCCGAGACCATAAAGGAAATATCATCATAGGTTTATTATAATTAATTTAATTAATTGACAAGAAGTACCTTTTATGGCGCTCTTTGTTCATTGATATTTCTGATCACATTCCGAAGTGATTCATCATTGTGTCGTAGAAGACATGTGTAGGCTTCCTCTAGAGGTGATCCACATGTGTACCACGTATCTCTGGACGTCACCAAAGGAATCTATGGGTGCTAGCATGGATAATATTTTGATTGCATTGTTTGCCTTAGATCGCCTTGATCTGATGGAGGTAGATCTCTCTCAGTCATGAGAGTGTTCTTCAGGGATGGAGTTCTTTCGGTCTTGAGAGAATTCTTCAGAATTGTTGTGCACAATTATTCTCATAGGAAAAGAGTTGCAGTTTTGAGGATATTTATAATCAGGTTTGAGGTTGTAGAGTTATGAAAATAAATAAACACGTTACATGTTTTATTTAATAACTCTTTTGAAAACCCCATGTCGAGTCATTAATTCCTTGACATGTGCCCACACTAATTATTATAAATATCATTTAACAAAATGAAATTATTTCCTCAAAATCCAGACTGGAAAAACTACATGGCGTGTAATCATAAATACATGGATTGTACTTGTTTTTCATTGAAAACTACACGGCACGTACATTCAATGTACACAGCGTGTATATCTTGTTTTCATTTATTCATTTCCTTTCCAAAATGAAAACTACATGGCGTGTAATCATTAATACATGACATGTATATCTTGTTTTCATTTTATTCTTCCTCCATCATTGAAACGATTTAGGCTTCTATGAATAATTATTAAACCACGCATGGGAATAATCTTTATTCTACTTGAGATACTTGGATACACTTAGTGTGTTACCCTCTAAACCTCTTTATCGTTGGCAATAGGAAGGCTTTCCTAAAGTCCAAGATTACTGTCTAGCAACAGGTGAAGGCACCCAATAGAAAGAAGTTGATGCCACATTGACGTGTCATCTCATACGAATGCTTACTATGTAATTTAGTCCCTTTTTCTCAATATCTCATCAAGCAGGTTTCATGGTAGTGTCATAAACCTATATTCTTGATCTATAATTCTTTGACTTACAGAAATAAACTCATCATGACACCATGGCCATGGAATTTATTCAATATTTATATTTCAATAAAAGGGTCTGAGACATTTTCTTCCATAAACATGGAAGGGAAAAATCCTTCCTTGACTTATCCATTAACAACATGTCATTCGTGACGCACCCAACGTACCATACTTCCCGCCAACTATCTTCCTGACGGTTTTTGTCAGCAAATATAAGTGCGTGAGTCATGACATGAGTTAATTATAATCTTTTAGTTTAAGGACCATTACACACGCTCGTAGATATCAATTTTCGATGACACAAAAACTTGCGGAATTGCTAATGGCGGGTCTGTTCTCATAATCTCTCATCTTGGAGATTACAAAGTGCGATCTCCATGAGAGAGAGTCTCGTCTTCTTATGAGTACTCACACATGATAGTCTGTATACTATGTGTCCTATCATAGTTTTTCATCCAATCATAGAACACTATTTAATAATATTGTTATATCATTTCAAGGTTCTCATAATAGCAGGGATCTGCCATGACCTTATCAATGAAACAAATATTCCAAGACATTATTATATTATAGTCATGAAGAACAATAAAAAATATATAATAAGTGTACATTCATGTAATAAAAGTACAAAACAGTTGGTTTTCAAGACACAAACCCTAATGAACTCACACTTGGAATAGATCCAGCTACCGAGGAATTTTAGTCCGCTAGACCTCACATGATGATCATGTTTTTGCTGAGTCAAGTATTTATTCAATGGGTCTCCACGTTGTCTTCTGTGGAAATAATGCCCACTGCAAATTTACCTCTCGGGGAAAAATCCCTCAAGAGATGATACTTCTGAAGTATGTGCTTTTTCCACTGATGTGACCTTGGTTCTTTTTCTAGTTCCACCGCTGCAGTATTATCACAATAGAGTGTGATATGATCTTTACTGCTAGGTACTACATCAAACTCTTGGACAAAGCTTTACATCCATACTGCTTCTTTAGCTACCTCAAAAGCTGCGATATACTCGGACTCTTCTGTAGAATCTACGACCACACCTTTCTTGAGCTCTTCCAGCTCACTGCACCTCCATTCAAACTGAAGATGTATCCAGTCTATGAATTCAGGTCATATTGATCAGTCTGGAAACTAGCATCTACATGTCCTCTGATGACTAGTTCCTCATCTCCTCCATAAACCAGGAACATATCCTTAGTATGTCTTAGATACTTAAGGATAGTCTTTACTTCCATCCAATGGCAATCTATTGGATTGGATTGATATCTACCTATGACACTTAATACGTAAGCAACATCTGTCCTTGTACATAGCATAACATACATGACTGAACCAATCGCAGATGCCTAAGGGATCTTTTCCACTTTCTTTCTTTCCTCATGTTTCTGATGACACATTTTCATGGAAAGATGAATGCCATGTGACCCTGGAAACAATCCTCACTTATATTGTTCCATACTGAATCTCTTCAGTATCTTGTCAATGTATGTACTTTGACTTAGGACCAACATTCTCTTAGATCTATCAAGATAGATCTTGATCCCATGAATATATGCTGCCTCACCCAAGTCTTTCATATGGAATCATTTCTCTAACCATGACTTAACTGACTGCAAGACAGGTACTTCATTTCCAATTAGTAATATGTCATCAACATATACTATTAGGAAAAAAAACTTCACTTCCACTAAACCTTTTTTAGACACAAGTATCACATTCGTTCTTAATAAATCCAAATTCGGTTACAGCTTTATCAAAAAAAATGTTCCATGACCTTGGTGCTTTCTTTTGTCCATAAATGGATTTATGCAACTTGAATACTTTATTAGCATCCTTTGGAGTCACAAAACCTTCAGGTTGTGTCATGTAGACATCTGATTGGAGGTTCTTATTAAGGAATTCTTTTTTGACATCCATTTAACAAATTTCATAGTCATGATAAGTGAAAATGACCAATAGGATTCTGATGGATTTCAGAATCACAACCGGTGAAAAGGTTTCATCATAGTCAATTCCTTGACGCTGTCTAAAAATTTTTGTAATAAGTCGTGCCTTATAGGTGCTAACTTTACCCTATATGTACAATTTATTCTTGAATACCCATTTATTACCAATAGGCTTTACATAAATAAGAGGATCTACCAAAATCCAGACATGGTTTTGGTATATGGAATCCATTTCAGAATTCAGGGCTTCTTGACACTTGGCAGCGTCTGTGCCTTCAACTGCTTCCTTGTAGGTAAGAGGATCATCATTTTCAACCAATAATGAGTCACCATCCTTGGTGACAATAAAACCATATCATTCTGGTTCTCTTACCTCTCTCATTCTCCTACGTAGTTCTTGTGTCATTGGAACAATTTTTCCTTCCATGGGGCATTGTGAAATCTATTCTTATACCAAATCCTGTGTATCCTGATCCTCAACATCATCGAAGTCTATCTCTCTCCCACTATCATTTTTGGAGATGTTCTCCCTCTCAAAAAATATGGCATGTCTTTCCATTATAACCTTTTTATTTGAGGGGTTGTATATGTAATATCCCCTTGTTTCCTTGGGATATCCTATAAAGATACACTTTGTGCCTCGGGGTGCATGTTTGTTACCTGAAGAGGCCTTAAAAATGCATTGAAACACCCACATATGTAAATTTGAAAACATGGATTTGCGTCCACTCCATAATTCATATGGAATACCATTTATCGATTTATTTGGTACTTGGTTTAGTATGTGTGCTACTGTTTGTAATGCATATCCCCAAAAGGATAATGGAAGACTCGCATGACTCATCATTGATCTCACCATGTCCAACAATGTGTAGTTCCTTCATTCACATACACCATTCCACTGAGGCGTGTAAGGATGAGTGAGTTGAGGTAGAATTCCAAAATCCTGTAAGAAATCAATGAAGTCCTGATTAAGATAATATCTTCCTCTTTCTGAGTGTAGTTTATTAATCTCTTTACCAAGCGGGTTCTCAACTTCATTCTTTTATTCTTTGAACCGATCAAAAGAATTTGACTTATACCACATTATGTAAATATATCCATATCTACTAAAATCATCAGTAAAAGTTATGAAGTACAAGAACCAACCCCTTACTTCAACTGGAATTGGTCCACATACATCGGTGTGAACTAATTATATAAGCTATTTATCCCTTTCACCTTTCCCACTAAATGGGGATTTGGTTATTTTGCCTTTTAGACATGCATGACATACACCAAGTGGTTTTAGTTTGAAATAATATAAATACCCATCTTGAGGTAATTTTTTCAAAAGTTTCTCATTGGCATGACCTAGCCGGTGATGCCAAATTTGGGTGTGGTATGAGTGAATTAACTTTTTCATAGATTTTCATTACTTGGTTTGTATAGTCTAACACATAGATGTCCTTATATTAATGTGCCCTACCAAAACAAATGATATCTTTATAAAAATAGCAACATTCATTTCCAAATTTGAAGATGAATCCATCAGTATCTAATCTGGATACTCATATAATGTTTTTGGTTACAGAGGGTACATAATAAAATCCTTTTAAAACCAAGACCATCATAGTAGGTAATGTGAGGTGGTAGTCTCTTATAGCTAAAACAGTGAGTCTGGCTCCATTGGCTGCTCGCAGATCCACCTCACCTCGATCAATCTTTCTGAATGTACTTGTTTCCTGTATTTGGATACAGATGTGAGCACGACAATAATTATCTAATACCCAATTAGTAGAAATAGATAGATTGCATTTGATAACAAGAACACCTAAAGATTCCCCTTGCTTCCTTGGGTGGGTGCAGTTTTTCTTCCAGTGGCCCTTCATTCCACATGCGAAACAAACAACCTCCTGTTCTCTTGCCTCCCCATTGATCTTTCTTTTCTTGGAAGGCCTGGAATAAGCTTTGGGATTAAAGCTCTTTTCATTCCCTTTCCTTTTATTCTCCATAAGGATATATTCCTTTTCACGCTTCATATCATTTTCCCCTTGGCGAATAAGGATAAGAAGTTCAGATAGAGACTTCTCAATGTTTTTCATGTTGAAATTTTTTAAAAAAAAGTTAGAGAAGCTCTAGGGGAGTGATGCGAGAATGAGATTGGTACCCAGTTTCTCAGGGAGATTAAACCCTAGAACCTCCAAACACTCAATGTATCCAATGAGCATGACTACATGAGTCCTGGCTGGGGAAACCTCTCCAAGCTTGCTCTAAAATAGAGCCTTGGAGATCACAAACCTTTCATGTCTTTCTCTCTCCAAGTATAGACCATAGAGGTGCTCGAACATGCTATAGGCATCCATGTCGTCATGAGAGTTCATGAGATTACTATACATTTATGATATAATCGAACATTGAAGATCGAGTGAATCATTTAAATGTTGATCATAGATTAATAAATCTTGATCACTTTCCCCTTGGGCAGGAGAATCATGAAGTGAGGACTCCAGCACGTAAAACATTCTTTCATGGTGTATGATAACCCGAAGGTGCCTAAAACATTCCTGAATGTTACTACCAGTGAGGATATTTTAGTTGTCTAGAATTGATCGCAGATAAAATGTGGTGGATGAGATTGTCATATTGATTCTACAATTTAAAAGAGCAGATTTATCAGTACCTTTTGATTACGTTTTATGAAAAATAATAAATTAATTTATTAATTCTCCCACTATTTTATCAAGTCCCAATGGACCTCACTATTGAACTCAAAAGGTCCAGTTTCTTTGACATTCTAGTTGAAAGGATCCATATTCCCCTTCACATAACCCCAACAAGGGGTGGTCAAGCTATTTGAAGGTATTTAGGCAGGCAAGTCTTTTCTAACTTTGAGCTTACAGTTCCTTGATCTGTTGAGTGGACTCCCCAAACCTGGAATCCTGACTTTGATTTCCTCAACACTTGCCTCTATTTTACAACAAGTCTATCAAGGGATACTTCTCTTGATGTAAAATGTTTAAGTCATCCCAAAACTTTCATAAGATCTTCCTTTATAAAATTAAGTGCCCCAACAAGGGTTGTTCAAACACAAAGTTTTATTGAGTCTTGCCCTTAATCAAGTAACGGAAGGCTTGGTCTGACTTAATATGGTATTTGAGAGATTTTATTCTGTATGCCTATTTTTTCATTATCACATTCTTGTTAATATTAAGTGATGCTTTCTTAAGAGATTAACCATGTTCTGATAATGTTTACGCATAGTCCGTGTTTTATTTTATTCCATCTTTGCATGCTTGATTATTTCATCAATTATGCGATCGTGAAAACACATACATAATAAATAAACCATGCAATCAGACAGAAATAAAATAATATAGAATGATCATGAGATTTTATTGGTTAGCTTATATTATGGTTTGAGAAGATAAACCAGAACTTGGGAAAAAGACCTTGAACCGATGATCCGTGTTTTTAATCTCCCACCTATCCACATTTGTATCTTCTTGGGTTGGTTTCACCTCAGAATCGGGTTTTGAACCATCTACACTGGCTTGGGAGATCTTTCATTAGATGGGGTTTACATTAAAGAAACCATGGGCATGTAGGCCTTAAATTTTATTCGAAGAAGGCTCGTAGGACAACGAATTTAAATTAATTTTCTTTAAAGAAACAATACACACATACAAAGGGACTTTGGTCTAGATCATGATCATCCATAGCATACAATTACATTTACGCATATTTAGAATTCAAATTCTTTTAATCGTTTTATTATTTATGATAGGTTGCACTTGAATTCAATTAATTATGATCTTATAATTAATCATATCTTTATCTTAAATTGCATTCTAAATTTTCTTGAGGTTCTTCTCATCCATATTCCTTGTATAGGTCTTTGTACTTTTGGAGTAAAACTAGTGAAACTCCATTTCTAGAAAGTACACGGTGTGTAATATAGCCTACACGGGGTGTATTTTTCACCCTTTATCCAAATTAAATGCTGGGGGCTTTGGCATGATTTCTGTACTTTGGAAATTTTTTAGTACATGTCATGTAGATTAATCTAACACAGCGTGTACTTCCTTGTTACATGGTTACCTGCCTGACAATCCCGTGTACGTGGAAAACGGCTTCTCTTTGTACACGATTTCACCTGGGCCAGATCGAACTACACCACATGTTGATTAAACATACACGCCATGTATTCCTGTTCCCACACGCCATTCATTTCTGGTTAACATGGGCTAATAAATACTTAAGTGTACTCAATTCATGTGGCGTGGTTTGGAGGATCAGTATCGGTTTTTGAACCAAAGTAAATGGTGTGTAGTTTTCACTACATGCCATGTATTCTTGTGTTGTACAGACAGAAAGAGCGGCTCCTCTGGATGAGTTCCTCATTTTTAATTTAATAAAAATTAAAATTAAAAAGTCCTTTATGTGATGTGAATTGAGAAACAGAGGAGGAAGAACAGATCTCATTCATTCAGTTTTATAGAATGATTTATCTTGAATTGAATCAAATATGAATTCGTAAATTATCAATGAAAATTAAATAACTATGACAAAATTTTGACTCCCTATAATACCACATGAAGGTCCCGGGCGCAGCGGAAGCTCGTGGGTGGATGTGCGCAAATGGATTTTTTTCATTTGTGATGATCAATCCGGGATCAATACGACGATAAATGCCAGTATCCATGGATATAATCACAGATATAGACAAAGAAAAGTGTCTTAGAACCATAATGTAATGATCATCATAGGTTGATTATAACTAATTTAATTAATTGAAAATAATTACCTTTTATTTCATTCTTTCTTCTTTGATATTTCTGATCACGTTCGGAGGTGATTCGTCATTACGTCATAGAATCTAAGTGTATAATTCCTCTAGAGGTGATCCACATGTGCACCACGTATCTCTGGACGTCCCCAACAGAATCTCCGGGTGCTAGCATTGTGAATACTTTGCTTACATTGTCCACCTTAGATCACCTTGATCCGATGGAGGTGGATCTCGCTCAGTCTTGAGAGTGTTCTTGGAGGATATAGTTCTTTCAGTCTTGATAGAATTATCCATAATTGTTGTGAACAATTATTCTCTTCGGAAAAGATTTAGGGTTGTAAGGATATTTATAATCGGGTTTTGAGGTTGTAGAGTTATGACAATAAATAAAAGCGTTACGCATTTTATTTATTAAATCTTTAGAAAACCCCATGTTTAGTCATTAATTCCTTGACATGTTCCCACACTGATTATAATAAATATCATTTAATAAAATGATAGTATTTTTTTAAAATCCCGACTGAAAAAACTACACGGTGTGTAATCATAAATACACGGCGTGTACTTGTTTTTCATTTAAAACTACACAACATGTACATTCTATATACACAGTGTGTATATCATGTTTTCATTTATTCATTTACTTTCCAAAATGAAAACTACTTGTCTTGTAATCATTAATACATAACATGTACTTGTTTCCCTAAAAACCACACTGCGTGTAATCATTAATACATGGCGTGTATATCTTATTTTCATTTTATTCTTCCTCCATCATTAAAACTATTTAGGCTTCCTTGAATAATTATTACAGCATGTACATAAATAATCTTCATTCTACTTTAGATACTTGTATACACTTATTGTGTGACCCTCTAGGCCCCTTTCTCGTTGGCATTAGGCGGGCTTGCCTAAATTCCAAGATTACTATCTAGTAACGGGTCAAAGAACCCAAGAGAAACAAGTTGACTCCGGATTGACGTGTCACCTCATACGAATTCTTATTGTGTAATTTAATCTCATTGTCTCAATATCTCATAAAGCATGTTTCATGACAGTTTCATAAACCTATATGCTTGATCTATCATTCTTTGACTTCCAGAAATAATCTCGTCGTGACACCATGGCCATGGAATTTATTCGATAGTTTTATTTTAATACAATGTCCTAAGATATTTTCTTCCATAAATATGGAAGGGAGAAATCCTTCCTCGACTTATCCATTAACAACATGTCATTCGTGATGCACCCAACATACCCTACTTCCCGCCAACTGTCTTCGTGATGGTTTTCGTCAGCAAATCTAAGTGTGCGAGTGATGACATGAGTTAATGATAATCTTCCAGTATAAGGACCATTACACACGTTCGTAGATAGCAATGTCCGATGACACCAAAACATTTGGAATTGATACTGGCAGGTCTATTCTCATAATCTCCCATCTTGGAGATTACCAAGTTCGAACTCCATGAGAGAGAGTCTCGTCTTCTTATGAGTACTCGCACATGATGGTCTGTATACTATGTGTCCTATCTTAGTATGTCATCCAAACATATAACTTTATTTAAGAATATTTTTATATCATTTCAAGGTTCTCATCATAGAGGGTATCTTCCATGACCTTATCAATGCAAAAAAATATTCTAGGAGATTATTATATAATATTCATGCAGAACAATGAAAAATATACAATAAGTTTACATTCATGTAATCAAAGTACAAAACAATTAGTTCTCAGGACACCATCCCTAACAAATAATCCACCTAGTGAGCCTGTCTAAGGTATTCCACATAGGGGAACCAATATCCCTCATGGTATAGCACATAATCATCCACCCACCAGGCGTGTCCATGGTACTTCGCTAGGAAACAAGTATCGCTCTCGACATATACAATAAAATTAACCTATGATCCCATCCATGATGTTTTGTAAAAATGAAACCCAAGTATTTCTCAAGGAATAATACAATTCACATGACCTATGAGCCTCTCCGTAGCATTCCATAAAAAGGAACCCATGTATCGCTCAAATCACACAAAAAAATCAGCCTTCTAAATTTAAACAATAATGAATGCCATGATTATAAACATGCCACATCATGAGTACTGTATAATTAAATAGAGACACACCCATTTATTATTAATTTATATAATAAAAGGCCATGTACTTAATAATTTTATACATTTGGTAAAACATCACCACATAATTTACCATTTTTATTAGATAATACAGAACTCCTAGAATAGTGATTTTTATTATAAATAAAGGCATGGTTGGAATTCCATTTCATTTAATACAATTTAACCATTAGTTACATGAGATTCAATCCAACAAATCTCAAAGGTAACGAAATAAAATTTCATGACATATAAATGGAACACCCCTTGGGGATGTTTCGAGTTGATTCCAACAACCTCACAAGGATTAATTAATGTGAAAGGGATACAAGAATTATGGAATTGTGTTCTACATAATTAATTTTAAATTTATTGGGAAATAAAAATAATTAGAATTCGACAGAACAAATTTTTTATAATTCTATGAAAATTTAAGGGAATATCTATAGACCACCGTTCTAATACTATAGATTCTTCGCATTTCCAATATTTTTCCTTGAATCGGGCCAGTTGGAGAGAAATTGAAGAAACGGAAAAATGCCTTGAAAATAGGTTGAATTATCTCACACCACTATAAAATTTAATATTGTAATAATAACTGCTAATAGAGGTAATATGAGTTGGAAAGTCACTCATATGCATCCAACATGATGGACACCACAGGAAATAGAGTTCAGAAGAAAGAGATACCACCATGACTAGAGGATGGGAGGAGGTTCTTTATGAGGCGGTTGTTGCTATGTGCAGATGGAAAAAGAAAGGAGGAGTGGTGGCTTTAGACGTGGAATAGAAAAAATTGAATTTTTTTATCTTTTATGATCCACATTGTTTGGTTGTACTGTTTAAAAATTTTTACACCAATAATGAAGGATTTACTACCCAAATCGATACACCTTTGAATATGGGTGTATAGTTGGGATGAATGGCTTGAAAAACTATGCATCTAAACCTGTGTAAATATTGGTTAAGTGGCACTAATAGTGTGGGGAGGGAGTATGGGTTTTGAAAATCAAGTACAGCCCATGCAGGTCACCCCTGCACACCTATAACATGTGGCACAATTATTCCCATGAAGTCGCAGGGTTCAATCAAATTATTCACCTAAATAAAATTGGCCATGTGGTGGATCCATAGGGTTTAACTGAACATGTTTCAACCATTAACCTAATTTAATTTTCAAAAAAAAATTCTTTTAGATCCCAAGGCTTCTAAAACTAAAAAAACTCATAGGATACCACCCAAGGCTTATACCTCAACCAAAATTATCACTTACAAGTGATTCAATGCATGGATTTACATTCAGAATCTTGGTTTTTAGAATAGATCATCCCCCAAATAATAAAATCAAATTCCATTTGAAATTTACACTATTAAAAAACATGCGATGTTTTATCCTCCCCACCATAGAACTTATCATCCTTAAGAATCCTGGAGAAACAATGAAAATAACACCACCTACACAGGATGTGGACTTTCATTTAAGAAAGCTCACCTCATTTAAAAACACACAACACACCCTCATAAATCACTAGGCATAGGGTAAATAAGTTGTCAAACATGATTCAATTCTTGAATTAAAAATTATCACATTGAGATGATTCCTACCTAAGCTCATAAAAAATTAGACATCACCCCATTACAATTTACACCATAGGTTCAAGCATTTAAAGGCCAATTATGAGTTATAATACCTCTATCATTGAAATTTTCTATTTCAACATTCCCTTAGAATTATAACAATGCAGTTGGTATGATCCTTATCATAATTAAACAGTAGACTCCCAATTAACCTCATTTAACTAGTTCAATCCATCTTTTCATGAAAACCACAGTTTAATCATGCCTCACTTGCCTCCTCCAAATGATGTGCTAAGAAGCTGTTACTCACCGACCACACTTCAGAAAAAAAAGGAATAAATATTGAATCTATCCCATCTGTCTATACTCAAAATTCTTGTATTATTTTACTAGAGTATCACAACCCAAAACACAACACTTTCTCTAAAAAACCTTTACATTAATTCAAAATCATCCATTGAATCTCATATCTGACTTCTGGTGATGTCTGAAGAAAAAATGTTCATCTATGTTGTCATGCCTCTGCATGAACATGGGTTTATTTTCAACCTAGTGAACTTGGATCACTACACTGAAAACATATCATCTAAGTCAGAATTAATTATGGGGTAACCTCAGAATCATCAACTAGAGTCTAAGGAGTTCATCTAAGATAATTCATTATTTTATTTCTACAAGTGAGATTTCAATAAATAGCTGAAACACCAATGCATCAGAACACTGATTGAGCCTAATGATAGTTAACTCAAATAGTCAGCTGGTGTCCATGAGTGTGTCAAAGGTGTTCCTACTCAGGAACACAAGTATCTCCAAGGAATTAACATTCCCCTCTAATAATAACCATTCTTCCTTAGAACAACTCCTACAGAGTATATTTATCGAAACTGAAGACATTTTAATTTAGCTAGATATATAACTGATGCACTCTTAGTGAACCCGGGATAATGTCCATATAGGGAACATGGTCATCACTAAGACAAGATTACAGTAAAATAATTTCAATATTTAACATGAATAATTGAGACAATTCTATCATATACAAGATAAAGTGTTCAGTATGATTTCCCACCAACCATACCCAACTATGCTAGGTTAATGAAGAACCATCTCTGGTCAACTATTTTTAATGAATCTTTGATTTAGTCTCCAAAATTTTACCTCTACCCAACTTTGATTCCCTCAATACTGATGAATTTTATGATTAGACAAGAATAAACCAATGAGGTTGAAAGAGAGTTGTCGCACGCGCTCTCAAAAGAACTTCAAAAGTGAGTTACGTTGGATAAAACTCCAAGCACAACACTCTATGAAGCTAATGTTTAGTTTACTTGGTGTAGCATAGGGGGCTAACCAAGGTCGTCTCTCAAAGGAGGAAGTGAATTAAAACATCTTATTAGAGGTATTCTAAAAATAAAATAAAAGAGAATAAAAACACTACTAGAAAAGGATGGGGGTTGTTTATAGTTTATGAATCTAGAAGAAGTTTTCTGGAAGAATATTGTATTTTTTTTTGTTTTTAGTTTTGAAATGAATTCCGATTAAAATAACACAACAAGAAGATGTTTTTTTTTAGAAAATATTTTAAAAGGCGTAATCGATCTAACTCTACCTCTTCATTTAAATATTAATCATTATCATTTAAATGAATATCCACTTAATTATGATCCTCTAATTTGTTAACCCTCGAACCCTACAAGAGTTAACTTAACCACAAAGATGGAATTACTTAAACCCTAGGCTAGCTTCGGAACATGCAATCGCAGAACCCTGCTTTGATTGTTGTTCTAAGGTTAGCTTATGGTCAGTGGTTAATTAGAGCACAAATACATTCTGGAAATGAGGATGAGTTGTGTTTAGGGATTATATTTGAACTCTACAAATTTATCCCAAGTGGTCTTGTATTACCGATTAAGCTCGCACTCTCACAATTTACACAAAATCTCGACCTCGCGTGTTTTTGTATTAATTGTTCAATTGCTTGCTTAGTTTCTTAAAATTTAAAAACATAATTCATGGATCATATTAAGTTAATTACAGTAGGCTCAATGATTCAAAATAATTAAATGAAGAGGGTAGAAGATAGATCGATCACTAAAAATTACTCTTCCATGGGTGGCGTAATCATCGTAGAAGCGTTTTGCATGTGCAAAGGTTTATAATGGGTATAACCCAATATCGCTTCTACTCAAGAATTCCAGCCCCAAGAGGAAGATTAAGAGAAGAATAAATTTAAATAAAACAGAGGAAAAGAGAAGAAATAAAAGAAGAACAAATAAGTTTATTACACAAACAAAACAATTACAACATGAAGGAGAGAAGGAGGCTTCGATGAGAGGATCCTTGCTTCAAGAGCTACCTCTCTTACAATGGTTGTAGAATTTGGTTGAAACCAATTCTCCTCTGCCTCCAATCTCCCAATGCACGAACCAGCCTCTCCAAATGAGAAAATCACTAATTTATAGAGTGGAGGGGAGGCTAGGTTTAAAGTGGTTTCAAGTGTGAATGCAAAATCTCGGCCAAATATTTTAATGAAACTTTCACCGCCCATTTGACCTCCAAAACGCGTGAATTGACCAGCCTTCCAGAAGGATGATTTGTGCCACATCATATCCCCGAGCTTTCCTCAAAATGTGGGCTCAATCCAAGCCCGTATGTAGAGGATATGGCCCAAATACAGAACCTTCTCCATTCTGGCGAGCCCAACCCAACTTTGACTTCATGGCCCAATTTCAACAACCAAATTAACTCTTTAGCTTTAGTGTCCTGAATAAAAGTTGTAGATAATTAAGTTAGGAACACTGTTACAAAATTTCAAATTCAAATAATAAATATAAAAATATTTATCTTCGAAATAATACAGTGCACTATTAAGGGTAAAACTGGAATTTTCACCAAATTTTCAAATGAATGATCAAATCCCAAATATTTTATAAATAAACATATTTAACACAATGTGAGGAAATTATATCATTTATTATCAATAAAATATTCAATAAAATAGTGTTTTATCAACTCCCCCACACTTACCCTTTTGCACACCTGGGCAAAACCTCATATCAAGTAAACATCAATATCAAATCAAAACCAATTTTAAAACACATATCTTTAAGATCAATCAATTTCACACCAAGAATAAAAAAGATATCATGCCTCATAAAAATCCTTATTTCAGGTTCTCCATTTATATCATTCAATATATTTCCACTTCATTTATCCACCCATGCACAAAACACTTACCTCGCTTGAATTTTCTCTCATCACTCAAATATCAACTTTTTTGCAATGTCTTTCTCATCCAAACTCATACAAGGGTCACCATAGGCTTGATAGATTCCTACATCGCTACCCGATGTGAGTCAAGGACATATGTTTATCATGAGGACTTTTCAGGGTTGTTCTGTGGCTTTCGGTTGGTAGGATTAAGATGCGAAAAACTATGAGGCTGAATGAGGAGGGCTTGACTCTTTTGAAGCAAAATTGCATTAATCTAATTTTCACTTAAATATGGTCTTCTCTTCAATACCCATAGTATCAATTCAGCTCCATCATCATGAAAAGTCATGAAAGGTTTACACCATTCATCATTTCATCATAAAAAATGTCAATCTTCTCAAACATGATTTTCTTGAAAGCTCCAGATGGGCACAGCTTTCCACCTCAATTAGAAGCTCCAGAAAAGGCACAGCTTCACTTGTCATGAAAGCTCCAGAAAAGGCACAGCTTTCAATATAATGACTTTCTTTAGCAGCAAACACATCTCTTCAGAATTTAATTTTCCACCCAAAGTATCACATAATGTGGTGGCACAACATAAGACAGCTTCCCCCACACTTAAGCTCAACTAGATTATGCAATTTCACTTCAAGAGTTGGTTGGATAGGGAAAATTGACTTGTAATGTGGCTTAACCTAACAGGCTGTGCATGGCTTCTGAGGGATACAAGGATTAAATATTCAAGGTAGGCCATTATAAAAAAGGATTCTTTGAAAAGGGGGCTTTAATACCAAACAAATGCCTCAATCATTTAAACATAAGTACCTCAAACCCTCAAGTTTTGACAGGAATAGATCAAATTCTGGTTAAATCAAGTATGGTTAGGTTCTCTCAAGAAGTGAGGTGAATGTAAAGAATATGAAAATAATGGTTTAGAAGCCTCACAGGAAAGTGATTTCAAATATAAAGACAGTGAGATTGGCATGGGATTCAAAATTCAGCGTACTTTGCATGAAATTACTAAATATTTGAACTTGAAACAAAGTCATTTCAGCATTCATTTAAGCTTAGTTTCAAGGGGTAAATTGTTTCACTTATTGATATGGATTTAAAAATGGTGATGAGAATCATTTCAGCTCAAAAGTTTCAAAAACACACAGAAAATTGTAAAATAAACACACAAATTTTGAAAAACACACAAATTTTTTTTGGTTTTTTTTTAAACAGGAAAACAATTGAAATTACTAAACTAAAAGGTTCCCTCCCCACACTTAAAATATTTCATTATCCTCAATGTGAACCCATGAGATGATATATGCACATGAAATGCAGAATTTTTAAATAGGACAAATAATATAAAAGTGAAAGGGTTAGGAACAGCCTGATGTGATCAAGTGATGATGGGGTCATGCAGTGTGATAAAATCCACTGCATCAGTAGGATGTCCTTCAATGTATCTCTTCAAACGTTGCCCATTGACTGTAAAGCTCCTTCCAGTGTCCTCTTGTGTGATCTCCACTGCACCATAAGGAAAAACATTAGACACAATATAAGGACCTAACCATCTGGAACGCAACTTACCAGGCATCAACTTCAGTTGTGAACTATAGAGAAGGACTTTCTCTCCAACATGAAACTCCCTTTGTTGGATCATTTTGTCATGAGTTGCTTTTGATCTTTCCTTGTAGAGCCTTGAGTTCTCATATGATGACAGTCGAATCTCCTCAAGCTCTTGAATTTGCAACTTCCTTTGAATTCCAGCTTGGGCCAAATCCATGTTACATTTCTTTATAGCCCAATATGCCCGATGCTCGACTTCCACGGGGAGATGACACGCTTTCCCAAAAACAATCCGAAATGGGGACATACCAATGGGGGTCTTGTATGCTGTCCTATAAGCCCACAATGCATCATCCAAGCGCTTACTCCAATCCTTCCTATTTGGCTGCACGGTTTTCTCCAAGATTTGTTTGAACACACGATTTGAAACCTCAGCCTGGCCATTTGTTTGGGGGTGGTATGGTGTTGATGTTTTGTGTGTCACCCCATACTTTCGAAGGAGGGAAGCAAAATTCCTATTGCAAAAGTGTGTCCCTTGGTCACTGATGATGGCCTTTGGTACTCCAAACCTGCAAAAAATTTGTGCTTTGACAAAGTCCACAACAACATGAGAATCGTCAGTCCTGGTGGCCTTGGCCTCCACCCATTTACTCACATAATCAACAGCAACCAAAATGTACAAAAAACCAAATGAACTAGGAAAAGGACCCATAAAGTCGATGCCCCATACATCAAAAATCTCACAAAATAGTATGGGTTGTTGGGGCATCTCATGTCTCCTAGAAATGTTCCTAGTGTGTTGGCAACGAGAGCATGACTTACAAAACAAATGGGCATCATGGAACAAGCTAGGCCAATATAATCCAGAGTCTAAAACCTTCCTAGCTGTCTGTTGGGGTCCAAAGTGTCCACCACATGCAAGTGTATGACAGAATTGCAAAACAGACTCAAACTCATGATCAGGAATACACCTCCTAATGACTTGGTCACTACACATGTGCCAGAGGTACGGATCATCCCACACATAATACCTAGACTCACTTTTTAATTTTTGGACTTGATGCTTCTTCAAATTTACTGGGATTTCAGAGCCAACAATGTAATTAACTAAATCAGCATACCAAGGATGCTTACCTGAGATGGTATAGAGATGCTCATCGGGGAAAGTGTCCCGAAGTGGTACCTGATCCAAGGTGTCATCTTCTAGTGTGAGAGTAAGCCTACTCATGTGGTCTGCCACCAAATTCTCTGACCCCTTCTTGTCTTTTATCTCAAGGTCAAACTCTTGAAGAAGTAGCATCCAACGGATCAGTCGTGGCTTTGCATCTGGCTTCTTTAGGAGGTACCTCAAAGCTGCATGGTCAAAAAAAAACAACTACTTTAGAGCCTAATAAATATGAACGAAATTTATCTAAAGCAAATATAACAGCAAGAAACTCCTTTTCTGTTGTGGTGTAGTTTGATTGGGCTGAATCTAGTGTCCTCGATGCATAGGCGATCACATGTGAACGTCCCTCCACCCTCTGAGATAAGACAGCTCCAACCGCGAAGTTGGAGGCGTCACACATAAGCTCAAAAGGAATCTCCCACCATGGGGGCTGTATGATCGGTGGAGTGGTCAGACACTTCTTTAGCTCATCAAATGATACCCTGGATGAATCATCAAAATTGAAGTCAATATCTTTTTGAAGCAATCGAGATAAGGGTAGAGCGATCTTACTAAAATCTCTGATGAAGCGTCGATAAAATCCAGCATGTCCAAGGAATGATCGAACATCACGCACACATGAAGGGTAGGGTAAGGATGAAATGATGTCTACCTTAGATCTATCAACCTCTATCCCATGGTTTGACACTACATGCCCTAAGACAATGCCATGCTCTACCATGAAATGACACTTTTCAAAGTTCAGGACTAGATTCTTCTCAATACAACGATTCAACACATTTTCCAAACTACTTAGACATTCATCAAATGAAGATCCATACACTGTAAAATCATCCATAAATACCTCCATGAAGGTCTCAATAAAATCAGAAAAAATACTCACCATGCATCTCTGGAAGGTACCTGGGGCATTGCAAAGTCCAAATGGCATCCTCCGATAGGCAAATGTCCCAAAGGGACAGGTGAATGTAGTCTTCTCCTGATCCTCCGGAGCTATAGGAACCTGAAAATATCCAGAAAATCCATCCAAGAAACAATAGTGTGTCTTCCCAGCTAGTCTCTCAAGCATCTGATCAATAAATGGGAGGGGGAAATGATCTTTGCGAGTGGAATGATTTAGTTTCCTATAATCAATACACACGCGCCAACTGTTTTGTACCCTCATTGGAACTAACTCATCTTTCTCATTTTTAACAACAGTAACACCACTTTTCTTAGGCACAACCTGAATAGGACTTACCCACTGAGAATCTGAAATGGGATAGATTATACCTGCCTCGAGCAATTTTTCAACCTCTTTTTTAACAACCTCCAGAAGGGTTGGATTGAGTCTCCTTTGTGGTTGCCTCACCGGTTTAGCTCCATCTTCCAAAAGAATCCTATGCATGCAAATGGAGGGGCTAATACCTGATATGTCAGCCAAGGTCCACCCGATTGCCCTGATGTTCTCCCTCAAAAGATTCAAAAGTTTTTCTTCATGTTCAAAAGAGAGATTGTTAGCAATGATAACAGGTAATTTTTCACCACTTAACAAGTATGAGTATTTGAGATTTGGTGGCAATGGCTTTAGTTCCAGTGATGGTGGCTGCTGAATGGATGGAAGCATGAGTGGCGTAGACATCTGTGCACAATCATACATATCATCTGAATGAGAGAACAATGCATCAAATCCATCAGAAAAATTAGCAGCCATATCATAATCAGAGTATACATGCTCAGAATTCGAATATGATTGGACAAATGAACCAATCCCAAGATCAGAAAGATCATGAATTAAAGGGGATGAAGTAGAATGAGACATCAAGTTGGACCCAATACTCATTATTTCATTAAGAAGTGAATAGTACCCAAGAGATTGGGAATCAAAAATAGAGGGACTATCACATGGAGACTCAGAATGAGAGAGAAAGAATGCTGAGTGTTCCTCTGGTGGGTACTTCATAGAATCCAGGATTTTAATCCTCACGATTTCATCCCCGAATTCCATGGAAAGAGTACCCTCATGAACATTGATAATGGTCTTAGCAGTTTTGAGGAAGGGTCTACCAAGAATGATAGGGGCATGAGAACTTACCTAGTCATCTTCCATGTTTAGTACATAGAAATCAGCAGGGAAGATCATGTCCTTTACCTTTACCAACACATCTTCAAGGACACCAGCCGGATATGCTGTAGCTCTATTCGCTAGCTGCACCACTACCCTTGTAGGCTTGAGCTCACCAATCTGCAATGAAGAGAAAACAGAGTGAGGCATCACATTTATTGAGGCTCCTAAATCACAAAGAGCATCAGAGAAGTGAAACTCCCCTATGGTGCATGGGATGGTGAATGTCCCAGGATCCTTGCACTTTGTTGGCATTGCTAGAGTTGGTGTAATGAGTGCTGAGACATTCCTTCCAAGGTTGATCCTCTCATTTCCCTTGAGCCCTCTTCGATTGGTACAAAGTTCTTTTAAGAATTTGGCATACCTTGGGATTTGCTTAATGGCTTCGAGTAGAGGAATGTTGATCTCCACACGCTTGAATGTGTCCAAAACCTCCTTTTGCATTGCTTCTTCAGCCATCTTCTTGGTTTGAACAACCCTGTTTGGAAAAGGAAGTGGTTTAGGAGGAACATCATCAATATTTTTCTTACCTTTATCTTTCTCCTTGGATTGTTCATCAGTTGGTATGGAATGTGGCTTCTCTGAAGTTGAGGTGAATCCCGGTGGAATGGTAGGTACAGCTGTATCGTTCATTTGCTTCCCACTTCTCAATGTTATGGCACTAACATTCCCCTTTGGATTTGGAGTGGGTTGGGAAGGTAGATTTCCAGAATTCTTACTTACAAGTTCATGGAGGGCGGTGGCAATCTGGCTCATTTGAGTCTTCAACTCCCTCAGCTCCGAACCTTGACTTTTCAGCTCATTCTGTTGATTAAGAACAATTTGTTTCAAAAGATCATCAGTGTTAGAGTCTACCTTGGGTTGGAGATTCCCTTGTTGCTGACTTGTTGATGTTTGAGCTTCAAATCTCCTTTGGGGTTATTGGAAACCCTGTTGGTAAGGTGGAGGCTGCTGGAAGTTTTGTTGAAAGGGGGGCCTTTGTTGTTGTCCAGAGCCATACCTCATGTCCAGATGATCTTTCCACCCTTGGTTGAATGTTGGATCGAACTTCTTCTGGGGATATGGTTGTTGCTGCTGCTGCTGATATGGTCTCCCAGGGAACACTGCTGCACAATCTTCTGTTTCTTGGAGTTGTGGGCAACAGTCAGTTGGGTGGCTTGTCTCAGTGCAAATACCACAAGGCCTTGAAGGAGGAGGTAAAGATGTCTTTTTTGCCAAAGCAATCTGCCTTACCATAGTTGTCAATTCTTCTAACTTGGTATCAATCAAATGACTCTCAAGAGAATAAGGACTTACCTGATGTACTCCCCTGACATGTAGTGTACCTCTATCGCCAAATTGTTGGGAGTTTTGGGCCATCTTGTCAATCAATGCACGTGCGGCTATTGGTGTCTTGTCCACCAATGCCCCTCTAGCTGCGACATCCACCATGCTTCTCTCCATAGCTGTGAGTCCTTCATAGAAGTACTGAATGAGGAGTTGCTCACTGATTTGGTGATGTGGACAGCTTGCACACAACTTCTTGAATCGCTCCCAATACTCATACATGGACTCCCCTTGTGCTTGCTTGATCCCCGATATCTCCTTTCGAATGGATGTGGTCCTTGATGCTGGAAAAAATCTCTGCAAGAAAAGACGTTTCAAATCGTTCCAACAAGTTACATCTTCAGGTTGTAAATAATACATCCAATCTTTTGCAGCTCCATCAAGTGAGAATGGGAATGCTCTTAGTTTGATTTGATCTTCAGAGACATTTTTAGGTTTTAGGGTTGAGCAAACCACATTAAATTCTTTCAAATGTTTATTCGGATCCTCACCAGAAAGGCCATGAAACTTTGGAAGTAAGTGAATTAACCCTGATTTTAGTTCAAAGTCCGATTTGAGATTTGGGTATGCAATACAATTTAGTTGATAGTTAATATCAGGAGCAGCCAATTCTCGAATGGTTCTATTAAGTTCATTTCCATTATTATCAGCCATTGGTTCCTCTTTTATGTTTGAATTTGAATTGCTTCCAATTTCAATGTTCTGATATTGGAGTAATTCTCCAACTGGTTGAATGTTGAAACTTCCCGTAGACTGAGAATGTCTGATTCGTGCCCTAAGGCTACGTTCAATCTCAGGGTCAAGATCTAAGAGATCTTCGGGATTAGTTCGTGTCATAGATCAAATAAAAATGAAAAGAAAGAAGGTGGACCATAGTAAAATAAAAATGAGAAGTTTGAGTTGATGGTCCACAAAGAAGTAGGAGAAAATAAAAGAAGAGGATGAAAAATCAGATTGGGTAAAGAAGGAAGAAAGAAGAGAGGAAAATAATAAAATGTAAAATAAAATAAATACCTCTAGTTGGTTGAAATAATTACTTGCCTCCCCGGCAACGACGCCAATTTGAAAGAGCGTTGTCGCACACGCTCTCAAAAGAACTTCAAAAGTGAGTTACGTTGGATAAAACTCCAAGCACAACACTCTATGAAGCTAATGTTTAGTTTACTTGGTGTAGCATAGGGGGCTAACCAAGGTCGTCTCTCAAAGGAGGAAGTGAATTAAAACATCTTATTAGAGGTATTCTAAAAATAAAATAAAAGAGAATAAAAACACTACTAGAAAAGGATGGGGGTTGTTTATAGTTTATGAATCTAGAAGAAGTTTGCTGGAAGAAGATTGTATTTTTTTTTTGTTTTTAGTTTTGAAATGAATTCCGATTAAAATAACACAACAAGAAGATGTTTTTTTTAGAAAATATTTTAAAAGGCGTAATCGATCTAACTCTACCTCTTCATTTACATATTAATCATTATCATTTAAATGAATATCCACTTAATTATGATCCTCTAATTTGTTAACCCTCGAACCCTACAAGAGTTAACTTAACCACAAAGATGGAATTACTTAAACCCTAGGCTAGCTTCGGAACATGCAATCGCAGAACCCTGCTTTGATTGTTGTTCTAAGGTTAGCTTATGGTCAGTGGTTAATTAGAGCACAAATCCATTCTGGAAATGAGGATGAGTTGTGTTTAGGGATTATATTTGAACTCTACAAATTTATCCCAAGTGGTCTTGTATTACCGATTAAGCTCGCACTCTCACAATTTACACAAAATCTCGACCTCGCGTGTTTTTGTATTAATTGTTCAATTGCTTGCTTAGTTTCTTAAAATTTAAAAACATAATTCATGGATCATATTAAGTGAATTACAGTAGGCTCAATGATTCAAAATAATTAAATGAAGAGGGTAGAAGATAGATCGATCACTAAAAATTACTCTTCCATGGGTGGCGTAATCATCGTAGAAGCGTTTTGCATGTGCAAAGGTTTATAATGGGTATAACCCAATATCGCTTCTACTCAAGAATTCCAGCCCCAAGAGGAAGATTAAGAGAAGAATAAATTTAAATAAAACAGAGGAAAAGAGAAGAAATAAAAGAAGAACAAAGAAGTTTATTACACAGACAAAACAATTACAACATGAAGGAGAGAAGGAGGCTTCGATGAGAGGATCCTTGCTTCAAGAGCTACCTCTCTTACAATGGTTGTAGAATTTGGTTGAAACCAATTCTCCTCTGCCTCCAATCTCCCAATGCACGAACCAGCCTCTCCAAATGAGAAAATCACTAATTTATAGAGTGGAGGGGAGGCTAGGTTTAAAGTGGTTTCAAGTGTGAATGCAAAATCTCGGCCAAATATTTTAATGAAACTTGCACCGCCAATTTGACCTCCAAAACGCGTGAATTGACCGGCCTTCCAGAAGGATGATTTGTGCCACATCATGTCCCCGAGCTTTCCTCAAAATTTGGGCTCAATCCAAGCCCGTATGTAGAGGCTATTTCCCAAATACAGAACCTTCTCAATTCTGGCGAGCCCAGCCCAACTTTGACTTCATGGCCCAATTTCAACAACCAAATTAACTCTTTAGCTTTAGTGTCCTGAATAAAAGTTGTAGATAATTAAGTTAGGAACACTGTTACAAAATTTCAAATTCAAATAATAAATATAAAAATATTTATCTTCGAAATAATACAGTGCACTATTAAGGGTAAAACTGGAATTTTCACCAAATTTTCAAATGAATGATCAAATCCCAAATATTTTATAAATAAACATATTTAACACAAGGTGAGGAAATTATATCATTTATTATCAATAAAATATTCAATAAAATAGTGTTTTATCAGAGGTCCAACTTGACTAATGTTTTCTTCAAGTTTTTCTTAATTAGAAATCCATTTCATCGTCATGCCACATTGAAAATAGTGAAACATTTTCCAACCTCACTAGCAACATGGAATTTAAATGATGAAAAGAACATTTCAAAATGGTCCTCCTTGGTTGTGTACCTTCTATATGTAATTACACATATTACCTAGATTGGTGAGACACTCCCCACCTTAGGAGTGCAAGGGTTGTTGGATTTACTAAAAAAGGAAACTCATCCCATGAAACATGCTCTATTGACCATATATCATGGCTTCTAGTGGTGTACAACATGAATTATCAAGAGTTAAACTAAAATAGATGAACACTAGTCAGTATAAAGAATTATAGATTACACTCAAATCATTACGTACCCATGAAAATCCTCCCATGTTATATCCATGTTCACCATAGCATCAAGAATAGAATCCAAAACCAACTAACTAGTGTTTCAAAATACTAGATCCTTTTTACGATATCATCCTAAACATTGGGGTGAGTATTATTTTTGTTTAATTCATATGTCACTATACTCCATAAATTACCCAAGAATTTAATTAAATAAACCAAGGATTAAATGAGTACCATCAATCACATATAAGTTTCTATTCCATTTAATCAACTCATCAAGTATCTCATGTATCGACACTTATTACTGAAATATTCTACTATTATAATGGAATACCTTTGATAATATCCATAGGATTAACAAACCTAAAAATCCAAGTATTCAATGGTGCGTAAAAATAACTATCCCAAAGTTGTATTATCCCATACGAAAGAAAACCTGATTGAAAACTACCTGTGTTGTCCATTACTGAATAAGAAGATAAAGGGACACACACCCTTCTATGAAGCTGACCATTCACTATAAATTTCTAACCCACTAATACCGAGTGTTTGATATTTCTCACACCCATAAAAGGGTTAAAATTATAGAATGACCACCCATCTACCTTGAGTGTTGTTTTAGAAACTAAGAGTCATATTTGGGATAAATAGAATCTGAACAGTGCCGCACATCATGAAAAAAACCAATCTGAACCATTTATCAATGCAAGATTTCCTATGATGGAAATATTGACATCATGATTGCCCCTTCATAATCTAGAAAATTCTAACCTCATTACTAGGTTTCTGTCCAAAATATGGATAAGCCATATCGCCAATCACTTAAGTTAGAAAAGATTATGGGAAATGATCATGTTCCAATTCTCTAGAAAAGCTCAGGAAAGACTTATACTACCCTAACATGAGTGATAAAACTAAAAACACCATGTCAATATTATATTGTAGATAAATAACTCTTTTAAAAAAGATCATTAAACATTTTAAAGGCATATTTTTAATGTTTCAAGTACTAGTCATAAGGAAAAACTAGTTGGAACATTATTTAGCTAAATCCACTAGGAAACATAGAAGATTTATATCACTATTCATGTAAAGATTTAATATATTGCTAACATATGATTGTATTTATGTTGTAATTATATAAAATCTATTTGAAACATAATTCAATTTTATTAAAGGATCTCATAGTTTGGGCATAGATAAATAAAAATTTAATTCCAATGTATAGAGGAAAAACACCATTAGGTTGTATTTGAACTTTTAATTAACTAACACCACATATAAATGTAGCTCGAAAGTAGATAACAAATATTTGATTAATTAAATATGGAACTGGTCAAGTAAGATTCCACTATACATTTATATATAACAATATATATGTTTTTGTTGGTACATTAAATAACCTTCCCCAGAAAGTAGAGTATATCCTGATGGGGTTATGTACTAGGACATATCAGTAAAAGATGACATACAGGGGTCCCAATCATGCAAGAATTAAGGTGACCTACAAGGGTAACATCGATTCAGCTGATAGTAAGTTTTATAACTCCTTTAAAGGATCATATATATAATTATCCAAGGCTGACCTAATCAGGTCAAGCCAAGCATAAGTTTCATAATCAACCAAGTATTTTTTAAAATTAAAGGTTTGGAAACTTTTACATTTATACTTTAGTCTCAAGGTACATCAATCTCATATATAATAGTTTAATTATATGGGTTAACATTTGACAATTTATAACGTTCTCATACACTTTTTACATTGCAAATTAGATCCCATTTAATCATAGCCATTATTTTTTAGCTCATGTAGACAATTTTCCATGACTCAAACATGTCATACTCGGTTAGTCAAATGGAATTCCACCATCATAGTATATAGGAAAACACTTCTTAAGTTAATTTGGACACTTTTTTTGATTGAGATTTTATCAACTTTATAAAAATGCATACAATCCTAATTAGAAGATATATGAAAACATGTTAAATAAACATATAAGAATGAAAAATAAAAAAATAATGATACTATATAATAAGGAAACACCCAAATATGGTAAATAAGTAGACATTATAAACATTAAATTATAATCATAGGTATATTCCATAAAGGAAATCATAATAATAAAACACACATCATTTTATAAAAAATGATAATAAAATTCCTAAGTATGTATACAACTAGCATGTAACAAAAATACCGAACATTGTATACAACTGAAATTCTAATAAATTAAAAATTCCCATAAAAAACCTCCAATATTACATCAATGTAATCTAAATAGCATGTAATATTCATAGAATGTGAGTCTATATGTGCCTATAATTATTCATGTGATTCTACATCCTTTCCATACCAGGAAAATGGATAAATTACCTAAATATCATAAATCTCCAACTAGAAAAAGTACACCAATGAATAAAGGTGAAATAAAAATAAATTGTAAAAATGAACAACATAAAAAAATCCCATCCATGGACACGTTGTCTTTTATCTATGTGTGGGTTAATCACTCCTAGGAATAAATTTTTACCAAGGGTCGACACATTCCTAGTTTCATGTATACCAACCCAAAATATTAAGACATAAGAAAATAATCACCTCTGTTATTACTTATAGCATCCTAACCCAGGAGCCACATATAATAGTTCCCAAATCTAGTTTTCCACTAGTCTTCATCCACTAATATATATATTCAAGAGGCTTACGACTATCCATGAGTGTCAAATGATAGTTCGACAGGGAGATTATACACTCAGGATTAAAGTACCCCATTGGTATAACAATAAATAAAATAATCAAAAAAAAGATTCAATATAAATAAAATAGAAGCATAAGATCAATAATAAATTAATAAGATGGACACACCAAATATTCAAATATGCATGTATGTGTGGATGAGACAATATAAAGTAAATAAATAAACATAAAACATGGGATACATTATAGTATAAAAAGAAAGAAAAAACATCATATCTATCTTCAAATGTATCCTATGTTCTGGATCAATCCTTTTCTCCAAAATCTCCCATGTACTATAATAACAGTAGGTATGAAAAATCCAAATCATGCTCCTTAAACCATGAGGTTTATTCAGTTACCCCATTGAAATGGTTTCATGAACAAGGTATGATATATACATATATGGCCAACACAAACGGTTTTTAGATATATCCATTCCATACATATAAAATATAACTGTGTGCATGTATAATAAATAAATATGCAAATAAATAAATAAAAATAAACAATTTGGGCTCAGGTTCCTTAAGGACACCTAACTGACCATACCTTCATTCTTACTAAGATAGAACATCTCTTAAAAAACACACCTATATAAATTTATAAGATTAAAATTAAATATATTTAATCAGGGTTATATATTTATACAAATGATAACTCAGGGAAGCTACAAAAGATAATGAGATAATGATAAAATTGAATTTGGAACCATGTCTATATGACTAGACATCTATAAAAGGGAGTCTCTAAAACTGTGGATCAATATCTAGATGTTCACATGTATTTGAACATAAGACCACTAGTTTTTCAGGGAACCTTGTTACATAGACAGGGGGTCCTTTCATGAAAACTATAAAAAATAGATACCACTAATAATAGTGTAATATATTATAAGCATTAAATTAGTTTATTTTCTATATTATTCCACCCAAATAATTCCAAGCTAGGAATTTGAGTATCACTCAATTCATAAATAGAAGACTAGTTAGTACAAGGAATTCATACATGATAATTAGAGTACCCCTTAGGGAATATATAAACATCCCACACTATGTTCCTTTCAAAGGAATTGCTACATGGGAATCCATGTATCGCTCAAGTCACATTGTAATTCATCATCCGGATGATCTCATCCATGGTATTCAACATAAGAGACCAAGAATATCTGTTGGCATAACACATAATCACTCACCCACTACGCTAATTAAATTTTCTACATTAGGAACCATGAATTTATTTCATTTTATATAATATAAGTATGGTATAATCCCCTCCTTGTAGTTCCTTAAAAATTGAAGAAAAGTATCACTCAAGGAATATAATAATTCAAATGACCTATAAATCAGTCCTTGGAATTCCATAAAAAAACACATGTATCCCCCAACGTGAATTTAAAATATTTAATCATATAAATTTAAACAACAAGTATGATTGTTTTTTATAAACATTCAACATAATGAGTCATATATAATTGTAGTGGTCCATTCCCATTTATCAATCAATTATAAAATAAAAGTCCATCTATATAAGAATTCCATTTATCTTATCAAACATAAATATTTAATGTCCCCATTTTATTCGGTAATACAGTGGACTTAGAAAGGGGTTTTCTATTATAAATAAGGTAATTATTGGAATATCATTTAATTTAATACAATTTTACCATCATTTACAAGAGATTCAATCCAACAAGTCTCAATGGTAATAAAAGTATAAATCAAGGGGTATAAAGGAAAAACCCAATGTGGATTGTTTGATTTGATTAAAATAACATCAAACAGTTCAATTAATATGTAAGGGATACTAGAATTTAGATATTAGGTTCTAAAAAACTAATTACTCATTTAATGGGAAACACATGGATATTCAAACATTTGACATAATGGTATATTTTATAATTTGAAGAAAATTTAATGGAAGAGTTATGGACCACCTACCTTATACAAAGGATGATTCACACATTCATATTGATCCTTGAATCAATCTACTTTGAGAGAAATTTAAGAAATAGACAAACACCTTGGAAATAGGGAGAATTATTTTGCATCACTATAATATTTATGATGGGAAGAGAAAATGAGAATAGAGGGAAAGTGAGTCGAAGAATCACTAATACACTTAAATATTGATGAACTCAATTGAAAAGCAATATATATAGAGTACATATCCCCATTCTTTATGGAGGAGTGGAAGTCCTCCTTGAGAGGGCTACTACTGCACACATATTGAAAAAAATGAAGGGTGTATGCATTAAATGATGATGGAAAAATCATCATTTTTACCTATTTTAAGTGCCTCATGGTTTTTTCACATGGTTTGGGAAATATAGTTCCAACCATATTTTATTAAATACCCCAATAAATACCCATTTTAATCGGGGAACACAGTTGGACTACACAGTTTGAAAAAATGTGCTTGAACCATGTATAACAAGTGATTAAGTTTCAGTAAGGGTGCTTTCCATGAGAATAAGTTGGGAAAAATGTGTTTAGCCCATGTGTGTAACCCATAGACATTTTTACCATGTCTTCTGGTTATTCCGAGTAAGATTCATAGTTTAAAAAAATTATACCCTTTAGGAAAAGGGGTCACATATTTGATCTTCACAGTTAAACTAACTATACGCTAACTGTGTGCATCATTCTATTTCTCAAAAAACGCATGCTTTTATATTTATAAACTTCTGAAACTCAACATAAATCATGGGACACCTTCTCGGGATTAGAACCTAACCAAAAAAATCACTTTAATGTTATTCAATTCCCTAATTGACATTCAACAACTAGGTTTAGAGATTGGATCATATACCAAATGGTAAAATTAAAATTCCATTGGAAATTTCAACCATTCAAAAAAATGGTTCATTAAAATTATGGAATTCATGATGGTAATATCATAGTGATATTGAAGGATATTTCATCCTCAATTAGATGTGAACATGTGGGAGTATCCCCCCTACCCATTATTGTTTCTCAGTCGGAGCATTCCATGAATGTGATGCATGGCACTCTTTGTGGACACTGATATGATCACTCATATTTTTTTATGACTATAATTATATATATTGTACATAATTGTTTATTATTTATCATTTTATATGGTTTATATGATATTTGTAGATAGACGCACCATTTAATCAAGAAACTGAGACATAATATGGTATTATATGATCCCATTTTGTATAGACTACCACATTATGATGTTATTATATACATTCTTCATTATATTAGTCAATTTAATGATATTATTATTATTGGAAATTAGTATAAAAATATTTTAATGAATTTCAAATGTCATTTAATATTTCATGGTATCCAGATTATAGTATATTTGACCATCTTCCAACTTACTGCACGGTTGGTTTTAATGATGTGAGGGTTGTAGTGCATCTCACACTTTCATATTATTGAGTGGAACTAATCCAAAAAAGTTACAAGTTAGTGTGGGTAGGTTCATATTATTTAATTTTAACCCATAGAGATAAAAAAAAATCTTTTCTTGAATTTGTCAGGGAGGCAGGATGTTGACTAGAGATGGAAGTAGGCACAGTTTGTTGACATTTGTGACATACATGCATCATTTCATATCTAGGAAATGTCTATATTGTAGGTTCATTTAAAAAATAAATAAAACTCATGTATGTTTCATGTAATATATTTATTCCTACATAATACCTTAAACCACAATGTAGGTTTATTGATGATATAGTAATTTAATAAATTAAATTAATTTGTCTGTTGTTATTTTTTGAGTTCTATTTGAATCACTTTACGACATACTCCACTTGAGAATATTATCTACATGTCTGATCTTGGGGAGGATGATGTATTTAGTTAGGAAGTGTACCATTCTACATTTAAGGACCTGATTTAATCATATTGTGTTCTATATGATAGAATATTCGATCATTCACAATAGGGAGAGGAGGTTTATGCTCAAAATCCGACTCTAGCAGCTGCTAATGTTGGTGAGCCATGATGGTGAACACATAAACCATGTTTCGCTTCATGTGGCCTCACCTATTCTACATTAATATGTATCCCATATTGAAAATGATCCTAAAATAAAAGTCAATTTGTATTATCAACCGTTATATCCATTTATGTTTTATCATATCTATTGTCTTTTCCTGGTATAACAGATTTGAGCTCATATCAGAAGTCATTTCACTTGTCTTCATTTTATATGATAGAGCTTTCACATGTCATATGTTCCCCTCAACATATTTAAAGTTCTTCAACATATATCATTCGAGAAGGATGTGAAACATGTCTTTATATTCTGATGAAACCTCCTTTTAATGATTTACAAATACAGCACCAGACGGTCGAGGTTCAAGTACCTGAGGAAGATCACCCTCCAGATCACCAGACTCCACCACATCACAAAGGTCAAGGATCTTAATATGCGTGTCTGATTCTCACTATAGACTATAAGATGAGACCCCATCATATACATTGATAAAAAATAACTATATACATTGATTTATATGTTTCATATGACTTAAATTATTTGAGAATACATTGTGTGCTACATCTTATTGATAATGTTCAAGTTTTTATACAAAAAATTGTCAACTAATTAAATTTCATAAAAATATATTAAAAAATCACCTCTAAAGAATATTGAAATTATAATTAATAGTATTAATTTTAATGTATATAATTTCCTTGTTAATATATATACATTTTTCTCAGATCATTTATTATAATAAAACATGAATACAAATGAATAAAAATATTTCTTTATAATTAATGTAATTATTTTGAAATTTGGTTTTTTAAAATAATTTATATATAATTTTTATTAATTAATCACAACTAAGAATAATTAGAAATTACTTAATTTTAATTAATTATAAAAAAATAGACCTTAATAATTAGGAAATTAATGAATTAATTCATAACAACTTCAATAATAATATTTATTAAGTATTTATAATAATAGTTAAAGAATTTTAATTATTTAATATTAATAAATAAAAATATTAATTATCTAAAAATATATATTAATAAAAAGAAACTTTTTATGTTATAATTAACAAATAACTTATTATTTATTTATTAAGTTATAATTATTAATAACACTTATAAATAATTATTATTTAATTAATTATAATTCAAGGTTTCTTGTTAAAATTTAATATTTATTATTAATAGTTATATTAAAATAAATTTTATTAATTAATATTCATTAATAACATTCATTTTTTTTGTTTCAAACATGGTGTATGAGGGATTTCATGCCTTCTTCAGAAAGTGAGTGACGTTGGAAGGTTTGGATGGAAATGCTGGTATAAGGAGTCCAAGTAGGGTTTGGCCAAGGGGAAGTGTGAGGCATCCAATAGTTCAGAGTAGCCTAATTTTAGGGTGCGGGTTTCATGATATTCTATTATAAAAGAAATTTTTTTGAAATAGTGAGGTCTTCCTATTGGAATATTAGGGTTCTATAAAAGTGGTTTTGTACTTTTGTTATTAAAACCATAATTAAAGGGATATAACAATATATGTTAATTATTAAAAAGGGGGGAAATAAGAAGTCATTTGGGGAAGACACACACATATCATGCATATAGAGATATACAAATACAATAGTGTTAGAAAAATATATATTCATATATATATATATATATATATATATATACATACATACATATTTACAAGTGCATGCTAATATTATGTAAATATAAATACTAGAAATAATGTTAACATAAATGATAATAATATTTTTTCCGTTTTTATTGTTATTATTACTATTATTATTTGTATAAATATTTTTATATGTATATAAGTGGAGAAAAATATTCTCTTTTTGTAGGGATAAAATCTCTTAAGGTAACATTGTAGCATTTTTGGGTTGATTGTGTTAGCTGACAAAGCAGGTTTCCTTGGTGAATTGTTGATTTCTAGAGATATTTTGGACAATCCATGTTGACAAATAACCATGAAAAATGATTGGACGATTTGGAGGCAGTACAAAAAGTGCAGTACAAGGTGGCACCGTTTTCTAGTGTTTGCCAAATTTTTGGGGTCTAAAATTTGGAGTTTGGAGAGCATTGATAAAATAGGATTTCCTTGAAGAGCTAATTTAAATATGTCTAAGGCATGAATTTCGCAAAGATAGGCTTCATGGTTTGGAATTCGTGAAGGCTAGAAGAATGTTGACGGTGATACTTCGCGATCACGTCAAGCTTTGCGAACGACAGAGGCTGAAGTGCATCGCGGTGGTGAAGGGATTTGCGAGGGAGCCTCGCATCAAAGGAATGAAGGGATTGATGGTGATGCTCAGTGATTACGACGAGTTCTGCGATCGGAAAATTTCTGTGGTGTTTTGCGATTTTGAGAGAATTTCGGTGGGAACTTCAGAGCATCGCAATTTGAAATGATGTGGCATTGAATTCATGTGAAAAGTTTGAGGGTTGGTGTAATTGCCTATAAATAAGCCTTGAACACTTCCAGATAAGTGAATAGATTTTTCAAAGAAAGTATTTTGTTCTCAGTTCACGAAGGTGGTTCATGAAGCTAGTGTTCTTCGCGAAAGAGAGGTGCTTCGCGGCGGCTAATCTAGCTCCGTGAAAGAAGTGCACTTCGCGAGGCCACATGCTCTAAAGAGTGTGCTTCACGAAGAGGCATGAGTATAATGATAGACTCAGCTTTGAAAAGGCTTGAGCTTCCAGAAAAGGTAGGAGCTTCGCGAAGGCTTGTTTGAGCTTCAAGAAATTGGGAGCCTCGCGAAGTAGGGTGATTTGCGAAGGTATTTCCAAAATAATTTCTCTGTGTTCAGAGGAAAAGGGGTATTCATCAGTGGAAGATATATGAACTTCAATAGAGCATCTATCAGCAGTTGAGGATGTATTCTGTCATTCAAATGAAGAGACCTACAGGTCTATAAACTGTTAGTGGATCTTCTGAAGAAGCAGTGAGCTCACTTCAGTTGAGAGAGTAGTGAGTTCTCAAATTATGAGTGATTGTAAATAAGGAGGGACAATGAGTCCACTTTGAACTTGTAAACAACAGTGCACTTATATTAGAATTGGTACATTGGCACACTTTCGGTGTATGCTCCTTGGACATAACATAGTTAGGGTGAACCAAGTAAAAATCTCTATGTCATGTGCATGCTTTGAGTCTTATTCATACTCTACATTGGGAAAGAGAGAGAAGAGGGATTTTTCTAAAATCAAAACAAGATCAAAAGGGGAAGCTGTTTTAATCTATCATACCCTGATTCACCCCCCTCTCAGGGTATATATCCTAGTGGACCTAACACTTTCCCCCTGTATTGTTATTCATTTTAATTGTGATGAAGCTAATTTTCATTCTAATGAAGATCAATTTGATGGTGTTTTTTAGAATTTTAAAAATTTTCACACTGAGATAATTGATAGCATGACCTCTTAAAATTTAATAAATGGATAATTGATTTTATTACTTGATAATATCATAATTGAAACCCTTGTTGAGTGATTTGAATCCGCTTTGACAAAAAAATAAATAAAAGAATATTTTTGTGTAAGTGTGCACAAACTTAACCTGAAGGAAACCCTGACAATCATTATATACCAATAGTTTTTAGTGAATCCCTTAACCATGATATCAATTAATATTACTAGTAATATTCAATTATTTAACATGATATAAGGTTTTCATTATATTAATAATGGTGGTGTGCTATATGATGAATATTTAGAAAGTGATTTTCGTAGTTTAATGTTCGTGTGTGAATTAAGATGGTTAATTTGGCTAAATAGGTAAATGCTGGTGTGATAATATTATGCTACTATTTTTAAAATTATTATTTTTAGATATGATTTGAGTTATATATAGTTACGAGACAAACCTCTACATATTAATGGATTGTGATTCCTGAATTATGGGGTTTGAAATTCACATTATACCAAGATGTTGTTCTTTAATAAAATTGTACATTATACTATATTATTTAAAATTTCATTCAGTATTATTTGAGGATAGTATATACAGATTATGAATATTTAATAGGTTGTAAAAAAAGATCCAATGGTCGGTTTTCTAATCATGATTGGATGATCATCTTGGGATTGACACAATTTTTACATTTCTTTAATTAACTTGTTTGACACTAATAGATTGACCTAGATAAATACCTTTCATGTGATATCATGGTTGTGATAATGTTAATTATTTAAAATGGTGATATTTATATTTTTCAACCTAATGATATCATAATAGTTTTAGGGTAGTATCTTGAGTATTAAAGGGAGTACCTTGACCTTATTATAGATTCATGTCGGTAAAAGATTATGATAAATATGATGTGATGATAAACCTGATGGAATGTATAAGATGTAAAAAATTAATTCAATAATAAGAGGATGGATTATGTTAGTAGATTGACCAAGGATACATGATTATGTATGATATGGAAAATTTTATTTATGATGTTTTTTCAATAGAGGGAATGTAATTTTCTATGCAGCCACCACCAAAGTGTTGGTTTTTTGGGTGATAACCAACATTCTATTGGGTGGGATGGTTGAACGAATGGGAAAATTAGCATGCCCTATCTCACCCCACTGAGTGTCATATATCAGATAAATATATGTCATTTTGTGGTTTTTCACAGGCATAAACAATTATATGGTGTATTTATGGTAGTTGGTACTTGATATAACAATAAATGTTAGAGATGTGAAAATTAGCTCATGGGGGTTAGTTTATAAGGGCAATAGTATAGTTTGAAAACATCTTTAATATTATATATATCGTAATATTTGATGATTGATTGTTTTGGGGACCTTTGGACTAGATAAAGACTATGATGAAGACTTAAATGTAATGACACAAAGACTTTCATAATGATTTTTTTCATAAAATCAAATGACACCTCAGGTGAATATATTTTGAAAGTTTATATTTATACTAGTTTACCAAAAGGTGATCTTACATAGTGGATACATGAATATGTATTATGATTTTACTTCTTTTATTATTATAAATGAATTATATTAACATTCTTTTTTATCCTTAAATTTGGAATGTTGATTATGTGTACATACACACCCATAATTTCACAAATAGTTTATAGTATTTTTGTTAGAGTTATCAGGTGGCGTTAACTAGATGATGGAGATTGACATGTTGTTTGTTTTGTTTAGTTATTATTTTATTTATTACTAAAGTGTATTGGTTTTTGGTTTATCTAAATATTTTGGGACATTTATTTTTTCCCATAGATAGTTTTATTCTTTTTGTTTCTTTATAAAACATTCATGCATTACGTATTTTTCTTGTATCAAATGATGATATATTTCATAGTATTTATAGTCTAGTGGTTCACATGTTATTTTACCAACTTATGTCGTATTCATCAAAGGAAAATGCCTCCAATGTTTTTAATTTATCCCCTTCATGCTATTATCCAACATGAGGACCAATGGAGGTGGGATTCAGTGGTTACACTTGGTATCATTACTAATCCCTGAGTGTCATGGAAAAATTATTCCATGAAAATATCAACCTTTGTATTTTTAATAATAAAGAAAACATTAATGAATATATGAACCTTTGGGAAAATTTTATGTTGGTAGTGGAAATCAAAGAAATATTACTCATAATTTAGTATAAGGAAATGACCATAGATAAGAAGGAATATTGGTTTGGTGGTGAGGTAGAGAATATAATCAGGATCTTATCCTTGTGGTATATGTTGACGAGTTGGGAGGGCCTTATAAGGTGATCAATATGATCTATATCATCTCATTCCTTTCAAATGATTTATTTCAGAATAATATACCCCATTATTTTGTTACACATGGCTTAGTTAGATGGTTATAGATTTCCATTAAGGGGATTTTTTGACAACTCAAGTTATCTACAAGAGTTGGGTACTTGTCGATGTTCTTAGGAGAATATTGGGTACAATATATTTATTATAATAAATCATATGAGTTGGGAAATTTCATATTTAATATATAACTGTATAGTGTCATAGATGGCATAGATTAATTTTATATAGTGAAAGAATGAATTGATTATCATTATTGGAGTGTGATGAGCTCTAGTATGGATGGGGACAATGTCGTGTTCATCGAGGTAGAGGAGAAATAGTTTCCTAGTGTGTTGAGATTTTTTTAATATATTCATTGATAATATTGTGAGTTTTCTATCGAGGTAGGAGATCAGGTTTTGTGTAGATCTATACCAAAGTATCTCTTCGGGGGGGGGGGTCAAATTGGGATCTCTATCCTGAGATTTTATTTTAGAAAAAGTTATATAGATAGTTGTCCCATATGATTTGATGATTGTGTGAAACAATAATAATAGAATTAATGATTATACCTCCACTTTTCTCCCAATTAAGTCAATTTTTCACAACATAAAAAAGAATGTTTATGCCTTGTTAATAATAGATATTTGTCTTTTGAGAAGACATTAACTCCCAAAATAGGAAATAGATGATGGAGTATTGAATTATGGATTGATATGATAGATGGTGAGAAAATTAGATGGAAAATGTCGGTATTGTGCAGCGGTAAATCATATAAAATTTCTCTAGGGTAGATATCTCATAAGGTTTCCTTCTTCAGTGAAGTTAATAATGGTTCATGTTAATTATATTCTATTGGTATCCAATAAATGAGTTTTGGTGGAGGTATTAGAATGTGACATTGGTAAAAGTATTCTATGTAGGGTTCGAAAAAAGTAAATGTGAAGCATTTTTTAAGAGGTAGGCATCAACTAATCTATTAAGAGAGGCATGGAAGACAGGAAAATTTAATAGATATTTTTTAATATGACCGATTAGTGGAAGATATAATTTTAGAGAGGGGTTTCATGTTATTAAAATTAACTTTTAATATAGTTAAAATTATAGAGTTGGCCTGGTATTATTTCTATGATGATGATATTAAGGGTTTTGAAAAAATTAATTATTCATCTGTTAATATTAAAACCACAATTAAAGGGATATAACATGTATCACTGACTATGGTATTTTCTTCTATGAGATTTATTTTAAAATGTTACTATTTATAATTATTATTTAGAATCATATTTTTGATTTACTATGTGTTTGTGGTTATTTTTTAGCTGTTAAGTATGTCAATGTAGTTTGAGAACTATGTTTTGGGAGTTTCCCCATGTATGGGGATAAAATTATATAATAGAAAGAATTACCAATCCGTGTCATGGTTAATCTTTATGTAGTGAGAGGTTGATCGAGTTGTTATAAAGTAGCAATAGAGGCACCAAAACATAAAGGATTTTGGGAGTTTATGAAGTTTCAAAATGGTTGGTTGTGTTGTGACATGTGGTTGTGTCATAGACTTGGGTCTAGGCCATGAGATTTTGGTGTTTACCCATTTAATTTGGGGGTTTTGGTCATCCCAATTTTTTTTGTGTTGTATTGTGATTTTTAGTAGTTTTGTGTCTTAAAGTATAGTCTATTTAAAGTTTTGAAGAGTGGGTTGGCTATAGTGGTCATTCCATAGATAAGGTTTATCATGACATGATGGGTGTTTTGATGCTCTTGTAGAGAAAATTTACTAAGTCTTCTATATATGTGTCCTTTTTATGTGGGTTAAGTCCCATGAATGGTGTCTTCATGCATAAGAGTACTCGTATCATTAAAAAATTCCAAAAAGTCCTCATGTATGGTGGTTACCTTTTTATATTTAATGTCATTCTTCTCTAATGGAAATAAGTAGTGTTGGATTCCCTATAATACATAAAGGCCACCATTATGATATTTGAGGATTGATCTAGTTTTGTGGAAAATGGTAAAGTGTAATGGGTATCGGTTAATCCTATGATACATAAGGGTTATGAAGGATGGATTTGGAAATGATTAGGTGTTTGATAAATAAAGGTTGATGAGTTACCCTGGGATATGTATGGGTACTTGAGATATGTAAGTGTACTTGGAGGGGAGTTGAATTTTGCTAATTACCAGTATTCTTATAGTACCTAAGGGTTACGCTAATACAATATAGTTGAAATAATGGTAACATATGTAATATTGTGATTGTTATGATTCTTCATGTTACCATATTTAATTTACCCGATGTTCCAGATTCAGTAATTTTCTTGGACATTTTCGTAGTAGCGATAACAAAAAAATTCATCATATAGATGTGTTTACTATAAGATCAAATACATTCAATGGGTTGAGTATATTGGTCTTTTATTGTGGTGAAAATTAAACTAACATTGAGAATTTAGGTGGTGTGGGATAGTGTAGAGAGGTGACATCAATGAATAGTTGGTTGTTATTCTTGGAGTTTAGTGTAATGGGTTTTACTAGGTGATTACCATTATATAAGAGAGGTGGATCTTTATACTATTCATATTGACGTGATTTAATTTTAGAGTTTTAATTATATTTCACAAAGTATAATAACTTTCTAATTAAATATAGTGATTCCTCTCCTTATGCTTCTTGAAATATAATAGTTTGTAGTGTTCTCCCTTGGACGTAAGATAAAAGTCTGAACCATGTAATCTTGTGTTTCTATTAACTTTTCAAGTTGATCTTACATTAATTTCATATAATGTTTGTGAATTTTGTACATCTTAGAAGTTTTGATTTGGGTGAAGTAATATTTCTAATTTCATTTCTTTATGTGAATGCAATATGTTTATATACATTAAATTTAGTACCACTGAACTACCGATGTATACAATTTTTTATTGAACTGAGCTTCAACCTTATGGTGTTTGTATGAGGTTTTAACTTTAGGATTCCAAAACATTTTCATCAATGAATGGTTAGAAACACCCAAATGATCATGTAAGTTACTCACATTCCTTAGGACCATATTGATTTTAGATGGTCTTAACTGTTATCAAAAAATACCAAAACATTATAAGGAAAGGTTTGAATCATCCATTTTGATGGAACTGAATATAGATTCTTGTGGATGTAGATATAAAACTATTTCACCAAGAAGGATCTCAAAATTTATTTGAGAAAATATAAAACCAAAAATATAGGTAAACATTAATTTGATAAGATGTACATGAAATTTTTATAATTTGCATTAACATGATATATAAGGACCCGACCTTAAAACATTACATAATATTGAATTAAAATAATAATTCACATTAAGGATCTTTTCAGGTTTAGAGTTTTAGAGAATTAGGACATAAATATTACATCTCATAATATTAGAAGGTAGACACTTCTACACAGTTTCCATTTTTTCATAAAATAAAAACTCTTGAAAAAAAGAGACATGTCTAGTTCTATGTTTTAGACATCATGACTTTTCCATGATCCTATCCTTGACCGTATTCATATTTATGTCCTGTGAAAACATTTCAAAACATGGGATGAGCATAAAAAGATCTGTAAGGGATATAAAAAAAATAATGTAAACATTTTTTCATAAATACATACAAAACATGAAATATTTTACTTACCACATGAAATCATAAGATTTATGAAAGCCACATAGAAATCATAAAACATAAAGGTAACTTGTGGCATCCATATCATACCTACATTGTAGCTATCACAGCTATATAGGGAGTCATTTTGGAATACCCATCATAGTATATTCCCTAAATCTATTCGGAGAAACATTCATGTTTACCTCCATCACGTTACCCAATGCATTGGAGAGCTATCTCGGGCTCACTCACCCTAGGTTTATCACAGAACCACCCACATACGTAAATAATGCCCAAGAACCATAACATGATCATAACACATAACATAAGTATAAAAGAAAGATAACATTTACACATTGCAATAAAAAAGTATGATTTCATGATATTGAAAAATTAAATCAATTCTCAAAATCATTTTCAATACCAAAATATGTAAAACGAGTATAAGGTATTTATTTTTCCTTTTAAAAACATTTCGGCTTGTTAAGGAAGCCAAAGATCAAATAATACTTGCAGCGGTGGAAAGGTGGTTGTCGCCGCTTACGTAAAAAAAACATTACTTTTTATAATTTAGTAAAACAATTCATATAAAAAGATTCCATTTGAATAAAATGAAAATTCAAAGGTGTTTATACAACGTATAAAAGAAAATCGTGTATTAAAACAAAATATGCCTCAATGAATGTAGATTGAGATGATGTCCCTTACCTCGTGTCTCACTTGACTCGATCATTATTTAATCTCCTGAATAATAAAATAAAGTTAATTAATACTTGCTTAAGAACCTTTTTCAAGTTAATTATTTATTATATATCACTTATTACCATGTTATGAACATTATGTAATCATTTAAGTTAATAACGTTCGTTTTGTCGATATTTGGTACTTGAGTCAAAAATGGACATCTTATAATTACATGTTGCTAATGTGGTAAAAGGATCATTATATCCAAAGTGATATTCATTATTTGGATATCATATATTTCATATATATCCAGAAAAATACATGTTTTTATAATATAACAAACATTTAGAGGTAAGAAATGAAATGCACCGTTCATGGAGACGGTAAGCCATACATACGCATGAACTCTACTTTCATTTATATTTATTATTTTAATGGATTTAAAACATAATGATAAATAGGTATATTATAATTCCAGTTTAATATCATATATAATATCATTAACTCTATCCTTTATACATCTCACATAAGGCATTAACAAGTCATATAACTTTGAGGGGGTGGTAGTCCGCACTTCCTCAAATGAGATTATCGTATTTAACCACTATGGAAACCATAAAGGCTTGATATAATTGGGGAGAACAAAAGCATAAGGAAATAATCAACATAATATATATCAGATATAAATACAGTTCCATTATAAGGGCCACCATGAGAGGCGGTAAGATGTAATTGAACAATCATCGTTTTGTGAGGCGTTAGTTTGCCATCCACAGAAACATTATGTTCTTCATCCATTAGATGGAGGTGTGAGGAAGAGTAGTTCGAATACTTATCATAACAACATCCTAGTATATTTAGGATTCTGGTGTTGTTACAAAATAAAGGAATAAATAGAGTTTAGGTTTTGGAGAAGTAAAATAAAAGAAAACAATTTAAGAGAAACTGTTACCTTTAATTTGGGTAACTCCCATTGGTTTTATCCAAAGGATTTCTTGAAGTGCCTTCTGCCTAAGGTAGGGATTCTAGGGGTAGGAGGGGAATGTAGGGAGCTTAATTGGGCAGAGTTTGGATTAGAAAAATGGCTTGATAGGTGTGAGGAATTGGTTAGGAGTGGTCTCTTTTTATAAGGGAGAGGAGGGGCTCTTTAGGAAAGTGTGAAAATATTATTTTATTATACATTTATATTCAGTTTCAAAAGGTCAAAAAATCATTAAAGTCGAATATAAGATGACTTATATTCGAAATAAAATCATCCAATCAGAATTGGAAATGTTTTGGATAATATGTTAATCATTATAATCATATTTATTTAAATCATTTATTAATGAGGTAAATACTGCACCATTATTGTGTCACAAATAATTTAATTTATTTTACGTCGAAAAATTATAAAAAAATACCATCATGTAGGAAATATTTTTATCTTTCCAATGAATATTTATAATCTAAAATATAAATTATATAACACCATATAAAAATTAATTACTAAAATATATTTGTTAATGTCAGTTTTGTCTTTACATTAAATTAATTAATCTAAAGTGTCATTATCTTTTATAAGTGGCTTCATGGGGTCCCAAAATAGACCCAAGGATGACCTTGGTCGTCCACTACTCATACAATAAGGTTAGAACAAGTGTAAATGTAATTTGTAATTATTATAATATTCTTTTAACCTTGAATTACCATATTTATCTTTAACCGCAGTAAATAAAAGTCAAAAGTTACTATTCACCCAAAAATACTTTCATTTTATTGAACCAAATTTTACTAACTAATAACAACCATGTATGTCAGATTTTTGAAATTCAATTCACAGAAGTGGTATAATTTTATTTAGATGAAAAAGTCGGTTTTTTTAACTACCACTAAGTGGTTTAACTATTCATCAAAAAATTGAAGTTTTTCATAAAAATACCAAAAATTCAGCCTAAGATATATTTGATATTACAAATTAAAAAATGATATCTATTTCTTCAAATTAAAAAAATATAAGTGGAATTAATTAATTTTAAAATTAATTCCCATTATCAAAACAAATAGCGTGTTTTTAAGAAACAATAACAATCAAAAGATTGATACTTGTTTTTGTCCAATTTCCAAGTGAAATTAATTTCAATGGCAAAAAGTGGATTAAATGGTAAAAATATATTTTAATTTCACTTTAAAACCAATTAAAAAGATAATCTAACTGTATAAATAAATTATATTAAAAGGAACTTTTGAATTAAAATACAAAACTTTCTACTATTCATTAAAAAATCAACTTTATAAAAAAATTCCAAAAATATACACAAAGTAAATTGTTTTTCCCCATTCTAAAGAATGATTTTATTTGGTCATATATAATGTATTAATGTAACCAAAACTATATTTAAAAAGGGTTTTCCATTAAAATGCGTTAAATCATCCTTTTAATGTAAATTATTCTTAAAATTAGATTCATTCACATTTTAATCCTCTACCTTTTATTGGATAAATGTAAATACATTTAACAAACATTTATAATCATATTGTTGTTAGTTTTGTTCATTACCACTAATAAAATGGCTAGTAGTTAACTACCATTTAAAATAATAATATTATATTATTAGTGAGCAATGTAAGATTCCAAAGAAACTCGTTGTTGCGTATCAGGTACGCTATCGAACATAGATACCCCTTTAAATTAAAATTAATATTTAATTCAAAAATATTAATAAATATGAAAATATATTATTATTCATTTATCTGGGTTGTTACATCCTTCCCCCCTTTTGGAAATTGCGTCCTCGCAATTTTTATTCACTTATCAAAATAAGTGGGGGTATCCCTCATAGCATTTTCAAATTCCCACATTGCCTCTTCAACCATATGGTTTTTCCATAGAACCTTTACCTGGTGAATTACCTTATTCCATAACACTTGCACTCTAAATTCAAGAATCTAGACTTGTTGTTCTTCATAAGAGATATTCTCTTCCAAATGAACTACCTCTGGGCTCAAAACATGAGATGGATCTGGCATATACTTTCTCACCATCGAAACATAAAAAACATTGTGTACCTGGGATAAACATGGAGGTAAACCCACTATGTACGCAACTGATCCAACTTTCTTCATAATTTCATAAGGTCCAATGAACCTCAGACTCAACATTCCCTTATTACCAAAACACATCACACCTTTCCATGGAGAAACTTTGAGAAAGACATGATCACCTACCTCAAAAGAAAGATCCTTCCTCTGATTATCTGCATAACATTTCGGTCTTCTGTGAGCTGTTCTCATGTGATTTTGAATCAACCGAACATTCTCAATCATCGCTTCTACCAATTCTGGTCCTATCTGCTTCCTTTCACCTACTTCATCCCAAAAAGCTAGAATTTGACAATGCTTCCTATATAATGCCTCAAATGGAGCCATCTATATACTGGAATGAAAATTGCTATTATATGAAAATTCAACCAAAGAAAGATGTTGGTCCCAACTTCCCTAATAATTCATCGAGAAAGCACATAACATATCCTCCAATGTCTGAATTGTTCGTTCTGATTTCCCATCTGATTGAGGATGAAAAGCTGTACTAAAATTTAATTCAGTACCCAACAATTTCTAAAGGCCTTTCCAAAATTTAGAAGTAATCCTGGGATCACGATCAGATACAATGTAGAGGGGAACTCCATGAAACCTTACTATATCTTCAACATACAACCGAGAAAGTTGATCTAGAGACAAAGTATCTCGAATAGAAAGGAAATGAGTAGATTTAGTCAATCGATCAACTATAACCTAGACTGCCTTATTACCTCAAGATTTCTTTGGTAATCCCACAGTGAAGTCTATGGATGTATTTTCCCATTTCCACTATGGCACCAGTATTGGATGAAGTGTTCCTTTAGGTAACTATCATACTACTTTAACATGATTACAAGTCAAACACTTCACAGTAAAATCAACAATATCTATTTTCATTCCATCCCACCAGTAATACTCATGAAGATCTCTGTACATCTTAGTACTGCTAGGATGAACTGAAAACGGGGAACTATGAGCTTCACATAACAACTCATTATTTAACAATGAATCACAAGGTACACATAATCTCTTTCTAAATATCAAAACACAATCATTATCAATGTTAAAATTAGGCAACATACGCTTCTAAACCAACACTACCTTTTTCGGCTACTCACTGTCTTCTTTCTGCGCTTGCTTTATTCTGTCTGATAGAGATTATCTCACTGACACCTGAAACAAAATAGAATAATTCCCTGCACCAACAACTTCAATGCCAAATTTCACCAAATCAAAAATCAAAGGATCTCGTTCCAAAAGTAACATGGCTAATGAATAATTACTTTTTATACTCAAAGCATCATCCACTTTATTTGCTTTTCTCGGATGGTAATGGATCGTGCAATCATAATCCTTGATTAAATCCAGCCATCTCCTCTGTCTCATGTTCAATTCTTTCTGAGTGAATATATACTTTAAACATTTGTGATCAGTATGTATTTCACACTTCACTCCATACAAATGATCCCTCCAAATGTTTAAACCAAAACAACAACATCTAATTCCAAATCATGTGTAGGGTAATTTAACTCATGAGGTTTCAACTGATGCGAAGCATAAGCAATTACCTGATCATTCTACATTAGGACACAACCTAGTCCTTTCAATGAAGCATCACTATAGATATAAATCTCTCCTTTTCTGGAAGGTTGTGCCAAAACTGGAGCATTCACCAATCTTCTTTTCAATTCCTAAAAACAATCATCACATTCTTTAGTCCAGATGAACTTAACACCTTTTCGAGTTAACTTAGTCATTGGACTAGATAACCATGCAAAAGTGTCAACAATCCTCTGCTAACAACCTTCCAAACCAAGAAAAATTCGAATCTCAGTTATATTTGTGGGTCTAGGCCATTCTTCAACAACTTTGGTTTAATCAGGGTCAATAGTTATACCATTTTTTGAAATAATGTGACCAAGGAAAGAAATTTTTTGCAACCAAAACTCACTCTTTCTGAATTTACCAAATATTTTATTTTCTTTTAAGGTTTGAAAGACAACCCTTAAATTAATTTCATGTTTTTCCTTACTTTTGGAAGAAACCAAAATATTATCAATAAGCACAACCAAAAGCTTATCCAAGAACTGACGGAAAATTTTATTCATAAGATCCATGAATACAGTAGGTGCATTGGTTAACCCAAAAGGCATAACTAAAAATTCACAATGGCCATATCTAGAACGAAATGAAGTCTTCTGAATATCTTATTCCTTTACTTTCAACTGATGGTACCCCGATCTCAGGTCAATCTTCAAAAAATACTGAGCTCCCTAGAGATGATCAAACAAACCATCGATTTGAGGAAAAAGATACTTATTATTAACAATGATGTTATTCGATGCTATATAATCAATGAAAAGTCTCATTGAACCATCTTTCTTTTTAACAAAAAAGATAGGATCACCCCATAGTGATGTGCTAGGTCAAATGAATCCTTTATCTAATAAATCCTACAATTGCTTCTTTAACTCTAAAAGTTCAATTTGAGCCATTCGATAAGGGGTTTTCAAATTGGCTTAGCATCCGAAACTAAGTCAAAAGTAAATTCAACTTCCTGATCAGGTATAATACCAAGTAACTCATCAGAAAAAATATCAAGGTACTCATTTACCACTGGCACATCACTAATCTAAAAAATCCCTTTGTTTTCAACAACATGTTCAAGGTAACATTCATTTCCATCTTTTACTAGTTTATCATCTTCCTAATATGTTATCAAAAGTAAGGGATCTATTTTTATACAAACCGAAAATCATTCTGAAAAGAAACCTCTTTATCTCTGTAGTCAATCATAGCATGATAAAAAGAATTCAAATCTATGCCCAAAATAACATCAAACTCTACTAGAGGCAAAAAAATAAGGTTTGCAGGTAGATTCTTTCCACACACAAGGACATGATGGTTCTTATAGTTTCTTTTTGTGTCAACATTTCCTCTAGGTGTTTTTACTGTAAGTTTAGTATTCATATCATGAGATGGAATTCCAAATTTACTAGAAATCTTCTCAAAAAAGAATGATTGTGTAGACCCAGAATCAAACAACACATTGGCATTATCTGAAAAAATAAATAGTGTACCTGATACAACTTCATTTGATGGCCCAACATCTGCTGAAGTAGTTGAAAAAGATTTCACCACCCCTTTTTTCTTGTATTCTGGCTACATTCCTTTGGTTGAGTTATTTGTTGGACACTCATTTTCATAATGACCCATTTCATTGCACTTAAAACATTTTACTGATTGTAAATCAGATTTTTTCTTACCATTAACCAGAACTTTTTTAGTGAAATTACGAGCCTTATGTCCCATTTTACAACATCAGTAGCACTTACCTGAATTCAAAATACATTCCCCAGTATGCTTTTTACCACAATTTTGACAAATTTTAAACTTAAGCTACTTACCATCAGAATTTTTTGAAGAGCTCTTCCCTTTCGCCTACCACCTCGACCTCTTATTCTGTTGTTTTTTCAAGAACACCTGATCATTAGAAAACTCCATTTCCACCTTCTCCAAACAATGAACACTTTTTTCATAACTTTTTAACTCACGAGAAGCTAAATTCCTTTGATACTATGGCTTTAATCTTAAGTAAAAAATGGTTGATTTTACTATCAATATCTCTTATGAAATTTGGAGCATAGCTTGCCAGTCGAGTGAATTTTTCTTCATAAGTAGCCACTGAGTCATCCTCCTGCATCAATTCCAAGAATTGTTTTTCCATCCTAAGACGAACCACCTTAGGAAAATATTTCACAAGAAATATACCATTGAATTCATCCCAATAGTGAGCATCAATCTTCTCACAACCCCTGATAGTTTTCACCATTGACCACCAATGATCATATTCACCTTCAAAATAGTAAACAAAAAGACTAACTTTTTGATGTTCTGAACAACCCATGACATCAAAAATCTTCTCTAGTGCTTTAATCCACCGTTCAGCTAGCACAGGGTCAGATTATCCTCTGAGTGATGTGGGATGTTTCCCCATGAAATGCTCCACTACTGACATGTTCCTCTATGGTTGATCTGGATGATCTCGTACATGGATACCACCACCATTTATAGCCTGAGTCAACTGTGCCCTCACTGCAAAAAACTGTTCAGTCACAATTCTAGCCATCTTAGATTGCTGATTTAGATGGCTATTTTCCTCCTTATGTCGTCCAAACATAGTTTCCCTATTTCCTCTATGGAAAACCATTCTGAAGAAAGAAATATCTTTAGCGAAGCAACATGGTAATCTATAAATGCTATATGATTTCAATATTAACATAAATTACTTTATGGATATTAATTTAATAATACCCTAACACCTAAAGTTATTTAAACCAACCTCTGATACCAACTACAAGGACCCGGAATTAAAACATTACATAATATTGAATTAAATGAATAATTCACATTGAGGATATTTTCAGGTTTAGAGTTTTAGAGAAATAGGAAGGAACTATTACATCTTAAAAGATTACAGGGTAGATATTTCTACATAGTTTCCATTTTTTTCATAAAATAAAATCTCTTGAAAAAAATATTTATGTCTAGTTCCATTTTTTAGACAGCATGACTTTTCCTTAATCCCATCCTTGATCCTATTAATCTTTAAGTCCTGTGAAAACATTTCAAAACATGGGATGAGCATAAAAAGCTCAGTAAGGATTATAAAAAAAATAATGAAAACATTTGTTCAAAAATACCTACAAAATATGAAATCTATTACTTACCTCATGAAATCATAATATTTAGGAAAGACACATAAAAACCATAAAACATAAAGGTAACTTGTGACATCTATATCATACTTACATTGTAGCTATCAGAGCTACATAGGGAGTTACTTTGGAATACCCATCACAGTATATTCCCAAAATCTCTTAGGAGAAACATTCATGTTTACCTCCGTCATATTACCCAATGCATTGGAGAGCAATCATAGGCACACCCGCCCTAGGTTTTTCACAAAACCACCCATATACGAAAATAATTCCCAAGAACGATAACATGATCATAACACAAAACATAAGCATAAAAGAAAGATAAAATTTTTACATTGCAATAAAAAAGAATCATTTAAAGTTATTGAAATATTAAATCAATTCTCAGAATCATTTTCAATACCAAAATACATAAAAAGTGTATATGGTATTTATTTTTCCTTTTAAAAACATTTTATCTTGTTAAGGAAGCCAAAGATCAAATAATACTAGCGGTGGCAGAAAGGTCGTTGGCACTGCTTACCCAAAAAAACATTCATTTTTTTTTCATTTAGTAAAACGCTTCATATAAAAAGATTACCTTTGAATGAAATGAAAATTCAAAGTTGTTTATACAATGTATAAAATAAAATAGTTTATTAAAACAAAATAAGCCTCAATGAAAGGAGATTGAGATGAAGTCCCTTACCTCATATCTGACTTGACTCAATCATTCTTTAATCTCTTGAATAATAAACTAAAGTTAATTTATACTTTCATAAGAACCTTTTTCAAGTTCATTATTCTTATTATATCACTTATAACCATGTTATTAACATTATTTAATCATTTATGTTAATAATGTTTGTTTTGTCGATATTTGGTACTTGAGTCAAAAATGGACTTCTTATAATTACATGTTGTTCATGTGGTCGAAGGTTCATTATATCCAGAATGATAATCATTATTTGGACATCATATATATCATATATATCCAGCATATACATTTTTTTATAATAGTACATAACATTTAGAGGTAAGAAATGAAATGCACTGTTCATGGGGACGGTAAGTCGTACGTACGCATGAACGCTACTTTCATTTCTATTTATTATTTTAATGGAATTGAAACATAATGTTACATAGGTATATTATAATTACAGTATAATATCATACATAATATCATTAACTCTATCTTTTATGCATCCCACTTAAGGCATTAACGAGTCACATCACTTTGAGGGGGCGGTAGTCCGCACTTCCTTAAATGAGATTGTCATATTTACCCACTATGGAAACCATAAATGCTTGATATAATTTCGAATCATAGAAGCATAAGGAAATAAAAAACATAATATATATCAAATATAAATACAATTCCATCATAATGTCCCCCATGAGAGGCGGTAAGATGTAATTGAACAATTATCGTTTCGTGAGGCATTAGTTTTCCATCCACAGAAACATTATTTTCTTCATCCATTAGATGGAGGTGTGTGTAAGTGAAGATCGAATTATTCTCATAAAAACATCAGAGTATATGAAGGATACTGGTGTCTTTACAAAATAAAGGAATAAAAATCGTTTAGGTGTTGGAGAAGTAAAATAAAAGTAAACAATTTAAGAGAAATTGTTACCTTTAATTTGGGTAACTCCCTTTGAGTTTATCCAAATGATTTCTTGAAGTGCCTTCTTCCTAAGTTAAGGCTTATAGGGGGAGGGTAGGGGTGCATGCAGATTAATTGGTCAGAGTTTGGAGGATAGACATGGCTTGAGAAGTGTGATAATTGGTTAGAAGTGGTCTCTTTTTATAAGGGAGAGGAGGGGCTCTTCAGGAATGTGTGAAAATATTATATTATTATAAAAATATATTTGGATTAAAAAGGTACAAAAATAATTAAGGTCTAATATAAGATGACTCATATTCGAAATAAAATCATCCAATCAGAATTGGACATGTCTTGGATAATATTTTAATCATTATAATCTTATTTATTTAAATCATTTATTAATGAGGTAAATACTGTATCATTATTGTGTTATAAATAATTTAATTTATTTGATGTCTAAAAATTATAAAAAAATACCATAATGTAGTAAATATTTTTTCTTTCTAATGAATATTTATAGTTGAAAATATGTCTTATATAACACCATATATAAATTAATTACTAAACGATTTTTGTTAATGTTAATTTTGTCTTTACATTAAATTAATTAATCTAATGTGTCTTTGTCTTTCATAAGTGGTTCCATGGGGTCCAAAAATCGACCCAAGGATGCCCATGGTCGGACACTACTTATCCAATAATTTTACGACAAGTGTTAAGGTAATTTTGAATTATTATAATATTCTTTTAACCTTGAATTACCATATTTACCTTTAACTACGGTAAATAAAAGTCAAACGTTACTATTCAAAAAAAATATTTTCATCTTATTGAACCAAATTTTACTAACTAAGAACAACCATGTAAGTCAGATTTTTGAAATTCAATTCACACAACTGGTAAAATTTCATTTAGATGAAAAAGTCAGTTTTTTAACTACCACTAAGCGGTTTCACTATTCATCAAAAATTGATGTTTTTCAGAAAAATACCAAAAATTCAGCCTAAGCTATATTTGATATTCCTAATTCTAAAATGATGTCTATTTTTTCAAATTCAAATCATAGAATTAGAATTAATTAATTTTAAAATTAATTCTTGTTATCCAAACAAATAGAGTGTTTTAAAGAAACAATAACTATCAAAAGATTGATACTTGTTTATGTCCAATTTCAATGTGAAATAAATTCTAATGACCAAAATTGGATTAAATGGTAAAAATATATTTTAATTTTACTTCAAAACCAATTAAAAATATAATCGAACCATATAAATAAATTATATTAAAAGGAACTTTTGAATTAAAATACAATACTTTCTACTATTCATTAAAAAATGAACTTTATCGGAAAGATTCCAAAAATTTACACAAAGTAAATTTTGATTTACCCATTATAAATAAGTATTTTATTTGTTCATATAGAATGTATTAAATTTTCTAAAACTAGATTTAAAAAGGGTTTTCCATTAAAAGGTGATAAATCGGCCTTTTAATGTAAATTATGCTTAAAATTAGATTCATTCGCATTTTAAGACTCTAAAATTTATTGGATAAGTTTAAATACATTTAAAAAACATGTATAATCATATTGTAGTCAGTTTCATTAATTATTTCTAATACAACGGCTAGGATTTAACAACCATTTAAAATAATAATATTATATTATTAGTGTGCAACGTAAGATTTCAGAGAAACTCGTTGTTGTGTATCGGGTACGCTATTGAACATAGAAACCCATTTAAATTAAAATTAATATTTAATTCACAAATATTAATAAATATTAAAATCTCTTATTCTTCATTTATCTGGGATGTTACGTGATAGGTGATATTCAATATTTAGGAGAAGAAGACTATAACAAAGATTATGGACGTCTTGAAGGATATGTATGAGAAATTGACTGGGTTAAAATATGTTTTTATGATGATATAATTGATTATATTTTGGTTTTTAGAATGATTTTCAATGATATATCATGTGATTGAATTCAACATGATCTTAATCCATCTAAAATCTATGAATGTTACATTCACCGATGAGGCTTAGGTGATAAACCCTTATTTAATATTTACTAGAATATTTTAATGGAATGATTAATTTATTATGTAATTAATTTGAAAAGACAGACCTAGAATTTAAAGATGGTTGTAATTTGATCCTGAATTTGGTGAAAAATAGAAGATTGGTCCAATTACCTTCTAGTTGTGCACCAAATTCTAGTATAAGGTAATTATCCACTCATTAGATGAATCATAGAAAACCAGAAGAAAAATCTCAAGAAAAGAGTTTTGAAACATTTAATGGTCCAGGACCTACCTAATGGAATTTTGGTAATCAAGGAAATATCTAGATAAATTATAATAATAATAAGGAATTAACCATAATGAAAAAATTTAGAAGTTCAAATTTCATTAGTTATATAGATATAGGGGAAAATATTCTTCTCACTTTTCAAAATCTGGTGGATTCATGAGTGATTGATCCTAGTGTGTTATGATACTTAATAAAAGATCATTTTTTTCATGGTTAACCTTACATTATAAATATTCAGGGGAGTTATTAAAAAGATATATAATCTTTAAATATTATCAGAAAGGGAGATGTAAATATTTAGATGCATATTGGGAGTATTCTTCAGTTGAAGGGGGTGAGACATATACCTGGTCTCCAAAAGAACCTCATTTTAGTAGGGGTAGTTAGATGATTAAGGATTTAGGGAATCTTTAAAAATTGTGTTCATAAAGTGACTTGGTGATCCATGGGTGTGGAAAGTAGAGTAAATGATTGTTCACTCAACTAGAATATAAATTTTGATTCAAGAAAAATAACTAGAATTTAAAACTAAAAAAATTTGGAGGTACGACATTGGAAACATGATCACCTAACTGATAAGTACATAAAGTTACTAGTAGGTATGCATGGTATAATGATCGATAACATGACAATTGGGAGTTCTGAGAGATGTATTCTTGGAAATAAGAAAGTGTTTCAATCAAATTGAATATTCATAATAAGAAATTATTCAATATGTAATTAGTTCACATAGTATTCAGTAGACCTACCTCAGGTCAATATCATGGAGGATCCTGTTACCTTTTCGAATTCATTTATGATTCCATGAGGAAGGAATGTGTTTATTTTCTTAAAAATATATTTGAATATTTTTGTACCTTTTTACAATGGAAATCCATGGTGGTGTTGGAAATTGACTGGAAATTGAAATTTCTTATATTAGATAATGATTAATAGTATAGTGGTAGTAATTTCTAAAATTTCTTCCATAATAAGTGGATATAGTTTAAGGGAGCAGTGCAAGGAATTCCATTTAAAAAAATTAGTTATATAAAGGATGAATAAGATTATGATTGAGAGTTATATGTGAATGAATGTGCACCCTGGTATGCCCAAACCCAACTAAGTGAATGTAATCAACAAAGAAGCGTACTTTTCAAACAGAATTATATCCTTTATAATTGGATAAAATTATACTATACGAGTTATTATCTAGAAAGTAAATAATAGTATTATACCTCTATGTCTTGAGTTCCATTTCTTATCCACTTTTTAATGAAATGGATAGAGATAATCTAGAGGAAAATTCTAAATCCTATTTTCCTATAAGCTATGAAAAAAATTGATACTCAAACTAGAATTATGATCAATGATATTTCATTTTGAGTCCACATGCAGTCTTTAATGAAAAGATTATATGAAAATACATAAACATAGATGAATGAAAAGTTAAATAAAAGTTATCAACTATTAAAGTATAAGTCAATCTGGATAAAATCACCAAAAATTATCAAATGCTAGTGAATATAAATTTTAGTATATATTTTCCATAAATAAAATCAAAAAAGATGTTCCATAATGCTCACAGACTAAAAAAGCCTCTTGGATTGTTTCAGTGGTAGAGAAATAATTAGTATGATGAACAAAAGAAGAAAAACCTATAATTCAAATTCCAGTGTATAGAAACATCCTCGATATGGACTTTAATATTTTTTTTATATTCCAGTGGTATAATGATGATTAAAACTTATTACTTATAACAAATATTGTAGAAACCAAACGTATATAAAAGGAAAAAACCCCTAGTGAGTCTAAGTATTTAGAGTGAGCTGTGGAAGAAGAGATAAATTTCTTAATGTTCAATAGAACATTGAATCAAATTGGAATACCAGAAGGGAAATGAGAACTAGAGAATAAATGAGTTTACTATTTAAAAGAAGAAGTTGAAAAAAGTAAAAGGCATAATGCATGATTGGTGGTGAAAGGATTGAAATGAATGAAAGGAATTGATTTCATTGATTTTTTTCATCAGTAGTTAAGAATACTATAATATTGGTGGTTATGCGTATTTCCTATTTCAATGATTTAAACTTGGAGTAGATGAATTTGAATACAACTTTTACTCATATATACTTACTGTAGAATATCAATATGTAGTAGCCTATGGGGATTTAATATCATTTGAAGTAGGGTCTTGTTTTAAAATTGAAGTCAATCCTCTATAGCATGAAACAAACACCTCGAAAGTGGAACCATATGTTTGATGTTTTCAGGGATGAATAAAGTTTCAATATGAGTGGCTTCAATCACTATTGTTATTATATGTCCTGGAATTATGGTACTTATGTTTTAATTTTACTGTATGTGAATTACATGTCTCGTGGGGGTCATAAGATTCAATGGATTTAAGAGTTGAAGTGGTATTTTTGGAAGATTTTAAATAATGTATCTTTTCATTTCAATGAAAATATTGGGAATAGAGATAGTAAGTGATAAAAAATCTGGTACTCTAGTGTTATCATATAAATAATAGATATTAAAGATCATAGAGAAATTTGGGATGAGCGAATGTAAATTTTTTTGAACCCCACCTTCCAGAAACATAAATTTATATTAGGTATAGGAACCTTAATACAATGATGAGGTCTGATATATGCAAAAATTACTATATGCTTTATATATCAAAATCATGATTTCTATGATTATTTTTACTAGGCCTGGAATTTACTTTATAGTGGGAGTAATAAGTGTGTTCATGCTTAACCTTTGGAAGGATAATTCAGACACTAGAATGTGGATTATCTTATACTTGAATGGATTGGAAGACATAAAATAGTTCTTTTGAGAATATTAAATTTTTTAATAATGTCTCAACACAAATTTCTCTAGTGATTATAGAACCAAAAAAAGGAGGAATGGGTTTTGTCTTTACAATTAGTAGAATAATGATCAACCAGATGTCTTGGCTATAGCCAGTGGTTACATTCCATTGATGGAATCAGAATATGTAGCAGCAATAGATGAAAAAATGGAGTTTCTTTGGTTAATTTACATACTAAAGAACATTTGAAAATAATTAAAAATAGGTATGATATTATGATATATTCATAGTGATACAAACCTTTTTAAAAATCATAATTTTACTTGTGAAATAAATAAATATATATGAAATTTCATTTCATCTGAAATTGACTAGAAAAGAAGTTTTTAGTACTATAGAAGATTACATGGAAAAATCCATTTGATATATTCATGAAGGTGGTTTTCAAAGATATATTTAAGTATATCTATGAATTAATGATATTTATCTATGTTAAATGTGGAATGAGAATACTTCTAGAACTTATGATTAAGATTTCATTTTCCAAAAGTGTTAGAAGTTGAAAGGGAGATTCGTTGAATCAATCCTGATGTAAGTGATTGTTTATATTGGGAAGCTTTTTCTTTATTTATATAATGTAACAAAACATCAGATTCTTGTAGTTTTATTTATCTCTGTCAATGCAACGACATTAGGATCTTTTATTAATATTATGTTTTTACTATAAGATCACATACATATCTCGAGTTTAATATATAGGTCCATGGTTATTGTGACATCTTTAACCTACTCACTCAATTATAGTAGTCAAACCAGTGGCCACAAGGCCTCCAGCACATATACTCATATTCTAGTGGTTGATGAATACTAGTGAATGTCTAAAAGAGTATGGTGGGGAGAATATACTATCTTGATAAGAGCGTGAAACATTGAGATCATATAAGCATTAAATAGCATAATTGTAATAAATATTCAACCAATTTTGTAATATGTAAATCTTTAAGATATCATAAATAAACTTGTAAAAACCATGTCCAAAGTCATATAAAAATGATGATGATCATTTAACACTATTATAAACATTGGGAACACATAGGCTGTAGAGAAGCACTCATATATGTCATGCTATATAAAAAAATGAAAAAATATATGAAAAGGTATTTCGAAAAACATCATGATCATTATCTAGGTCCAAAGATATTGTACTTCATCCATGTATAGAGAAATCAAGAAGTCATATAAGACTACTTTCCTTTGTTCCATCTCCAATATTTGAATTCTTTCTGGTTACCAATCAGTGGACTGAAAACTGTGTGATATATACTCAGTAGGACACTACTAATGGTTTATAATCCATCCAGTCCATGAATATATAAATATTAAGTGTGAAGGTAATAATAATAATTTTACATGTAATATGTAATAACCATGTTGTTTGCATTTTCTGGTGAGACACTCGAATGAAACCACATGCTATGGCATAAGATGGTATGTCTCAAAATGATTACCTATTTAAGATTTTATTCATTAAATAGTCTTAAGACCCATCTCATAGCTAAGGAATCCCCCTTAGATCATATCTGTACATCTGGTGAAAACATATCATTCCATTTCACTTGGTAAAGAATATATAATAAGATTTTCATATACATAAATCTCTCACCAAATCCAAGAATATTCTTTGGATTTTAATATGCATAAATTTAATTTTTTTTCAATAAATTTATTAGAATCCTCATCCCATCAATGGAATTAGATACAAGGAACCCATGTATCACTCTAGTTGTTATATGAACCAATCACCTTATAAGACCATTCATGGAATTCCTCCTAAGAACCTGATTATTTCTCCTTGTGTGTTATAAATTCCCCACCCTATAATTCTATCCCTGTTATTTCACAGAAAATACAAAAGTGTCACTCATGGAATGAGGTAAATCACTCCCCTTAGATTCCATCCAAGGAATTCCATGTAAGGAACACAATTATCACTCAAGGAATAATAATAATAATAACTTCCCCTTAGAATCCATCTCATAATTCCCTGTAAGGAAGCCAATTATAGTGTATGGAATCCACTAATAAATCTGCCTAAGTTGGAATATTCATTGTGTTTATTTGAGAGTTCTTGAATCTCCCGTGGATTGGGGTAAATACATTTAACAATTAATTTAATTAAATAAGATTAATGAGTATATCCATGGAATTTCAATTCAAAACCCATGTATCACTCATGACAAGGAATAAATAATGGTCATAGTCTCTAAATATGAATATACCGTTAAATATCACATTTAATTCAATTAGAAATTTAATTAATATATGATAAGTCTTCCTCATCTCATATGTTGGTTCAATCTATAGTCTTGATTTATAAGAAATATGGTGACTTAATTTATTACATCTAGTTTAATTATGCCATATCATTTAATTAATTATAGCATCCTAATTACATAGGGAAAGTATGACACCTCTAATGTGACTACAATTATAAGAAACTCAGGGTTGTCTTATCAAATTTAACAACACACCCTATGGGGTGTTTCTATAAGGGTTTATAAAACCAAATATATGATTATAGGTGAATTGGGACATATAAACAGAAGACCATACATTTAATTGAGGAAAAACTATATTTAGTAGGTGACACTCAGAAAGTCTAGCAGGAAACATAATGATAAAATTTATAAATCACTAGACTTTTATGGAAAATCATGAGACCACCTAAATATTAAATTTGGTGTATTCATCATCTTTTATTAGCCCCAGATTTTGTCTATACCGGTAGAAACTAAATAAATTCATGAACGCCCTAAAAAAAGGGAAACATAGATTTCATGGATTTATCATTCCATTTGAAAATATAAAAGAAGCAAATAAAGGAGTGGATGTAAGAGAATTCTGATATAGATATAATATTATAGAAACTAATAATTCTTATATTAGGTGTAGAAGTTCTCTCTAATCCTATATTGAAAGGTATTTAGGACCTCTAATAGGTGGGAGGTGATGTGCATGGTAAATAAGAAATAGGGGTTAAAAGATTTAAATTCTAAAGGGGAAATGGTTATTTCACCCATCATTAAAATGGATCATGGTCTGGACACATGTTTTGGAAAACATTTCACCAACTTTTCAAAAATACTATCCAAGGGGAGCCACCCCTTTCATAGTTATTCCACACGGTTTATCCAAACTGCACACTAACTATATGGGGTCACTGCCTAAGTGGAACTACCTATGTGGCTAGCACACCATTTTTAAAACTGTGCATATATCATGAGGGTCCCCTCTATAGTTTCTCTACCACTATATGCATAGACATGTGGCCTACCAATCATGTTTTAAAAATCATGCTCCATCACTTATGGGGATACACGATTGAGCCGCATTGTTACTTATAACCATGAACCAACCGTGTTCCATTTCATGTTGCTCTAAAATATAGATCAATGGTCTTCAAATAATCCTTAGACACACTCAATACCTTCCTCAAACCTATATAATCGTTTAACAAAATAAAAATTGATTGATACAAAAATTTGAAGTATTCATACCTCATATGAAATGTTGTGATTTTAAAATCTCCTCTCCTTAAAACAACTCATCACTGAGTTTCCCTTATGAGGGTGGTAAAGCATCATATACGAATAACTCTAGCCACTGAGCACATACATCAGCCTCTCCCTCCTAGGTCTGATCATGTACATTGTCTTTCTTACATAGAAACCTCACTAGAGGAACTAACCTACCTATGAGAGACTTCATTATCTGACCAAGGATACATATAGGATGTTCCTAGAAGGACTCATCTACCTCCAACTAAACCATATCTGGATGAAGAATATGATATGGGTCTGAATGGTAATGATGTAATTGAGATACATGGAAGATGTCATGCAAGGACTAGCACCTTTTTCGTAGCTGCAACTGATACCCTACTATCTCAAATCACTCTAGAATATCCAAAGGTTTTAAATAATATGGGAAAAGATTAACCTTTTCCAAATACATCTATTCTATTGTCTAGGTACACCATATAAGAAGAATCAGACCCCGAACTAAAACTATAGAGGTCATCAATAGTTGTTGGGATATGACTTCTTCCTAGAATATGTTGTATCCATTCAATTATTGATAAGTTTTATATACACGTAAATTTCAAGAATGAGTTGAGTTAATATTAGTGATATCTCTCCTAACTCTAACTTGTATAGGGTTGAAAAACATGACATTAGCTACACAGCCTCATAATGATCTGTCATTATAGTCATCTGGAAGTAGTTATTGTAAGTAAACTCAGTGATAGTTAATTATTTATCCCAAGAATCTATAATTTTTAATACACATTCTTAGAGTGTTTCTTACAAAACTAATATATTGTATGATCAGACTAACCGTCAGTCTCTGGGTGATATTTTGTACTCACTAGTTTCAATAAAACTAGTTCTCTTTAAAATCCACTCTAGTATTTTGAGGTAAAATGAGTATCTCTAGATGATAAGATATTATGTGGAACTTCATGAAACTGTATGATTTCTTTGACATATATTATTCTAATAAAATCCATTTAAAAGGAATCCCTAATAGGTATAAAGTGATTGAACATTGTAAATACGTATGTGATTACCCATACTAATTCAAAACCTTGAGGTGACCTAGGTAACCCTATCAAAAAATCTATAGTAACATTATTCCATTTCGATACAGGAATGGAAAAATACTGTAAAATTCCTTCCAGTCATTGGTGTTCTTCCTTCACCTAATGAAAGGTGGAAAACCATGTATAAAAACCATATACTTCCATTTTCATACTAGGAATCCAATACTGGTGGTATAAATCTTGATGTATCATCACAAGGACATGATGTACTGACCATGAAAAATCATGAAACTCTCACATCAACTCCTCTCATATATCTACTAGAACCCAATTATACCAAAGAATTGACAATATATCATCCCAATAAATTTAACAATTAGGTGGTTGTTCTTTTCCTGATAAACTCTCCTATGGGACCAATCCCTTAGGATAAAAAATCTGGCTCAACTTCACTCTATCATGTAGTGAAGAGGTCACTAATAATAATGTGATAAATGGATCTCTGTGATGACCCAAAACCTCCATGTTATTCCCAAAAAATAGATCCATCGTCTGTCAGTCCCTATTGGCCTCCTAAACTGCCTATGATTGAGTCTTATAGATTAGAGAATCTGTAACAACAACACCATTACAGGGCATATACACAAGATCAAATTCAAAAGGCTATCAGTAATCATTCTACATTTTCTACTAAAGATTCTTATAACATTGTGTAAATATTTATTTGATGATTTTATGGTCTATATATACCATAAAATCTCTCCCAACAATTAATGCCTCTGACAACATAAGGCATGCACCACAACCGTTAACTCTAGATCCTATGTCAGGTAGTTACACACATGAGACGTCAACTATTGATTCTTGTATTCCATGAATAGATATCCCTACATCAAAACAGATTTCATCCTAATGATATATACATCACAATAAACCATGTATCCTCTATTAGTCTTAGCTAGAATCAGGATTGGTTTTGAAGTCAATCTCCCTTTCATCTCCTAAAATAAGTTCTTATACTTTTCAAAACATTTAAACTTTACCCCCTACTTGGTAAATCCATTCAGAGGTTTTGTAAGGCATGGGAAATCCTAAATTAATCTCTTTTAAAATCTATCCATCCCTAAGAAACTTTTTTTTGTCAAATTCATTCATAGGATTCATCCATGAACAAAAAACTCTCACCTTCTCAATGTCAGTTGATTCTCATGTCTCTACAACAATATGACCCAATAAGTGGACCACATTGACCTAAAAGTGGTATCTGATTAGATTATCATACTGATGTTTTTCTATTAGTGTGATAAAAATGATATAAATATATTGGTAATATTTATTATTGGTATGTGAGTACCCAAAGATGTCTTCCACTAAGACTGCAACAAATGAATCTAGATACAATTGGAAACACTGATTCATCAATTCCATGGAAACTGATGGTGCATTCATAAGACCAGATGACATGAACAAATAACCATAAAAGACATATCTACTATATAATTATGTATATAGTTTATATAGTGTTCTAAAACTCACCAAATGGTATCCTAGAATCAAATAGTTCTTGGTGAAAACTGTCAGTTTTCAGAGATAGTTGAAGTGGTCAACTATACGTGGTAGTGGATACAGATTATTAAACATAATCTAGTTCAATTAAAGTTAATATATAAAAAACATGAGAACCTTATTCCTTATTAGAGAAAAGTACATGTGAACCCCATATGGAGGTAATGGGATGTATAAAACCATTTTCATCAATGTCCTCTCTCCACCTATTAGGATCCAACAATTCAATAGTTTCCACTATGTAAGGAGGAATGAATACAGGTGCTACTTCTAGAACTAACATAAGAGTAAAAACAACCTATATCTCATACGGTTGTCTAGAAAAGTAATTAGGGAATATTTACAAGAAATAATATTCTACTAGATATAAATTATCCTAAATTATTCCATAATTATCCATGTAAATAGTAGAAATTTTTGCTTTCACTCTGTCCAACCCATGATTCTCTCATTCAGACCAACTTTCCTAGAAATACCATTTACCTTTGGGAATATTTATATCTTATTTTTAGTGATTTAAAAGGCACATTATGAAGATACTAATAGACATAATCATAATAATAAACCAACAATTTCATCAAGATAATGATGTCGAAACTCATTTTGTCAAGGATAAATAGGTCTCATAAGAAACAATGCCTGATTATCTTAGAGGGGAACTCCTTAAACTAGAATACACATTTTTATCTAATTTTTATGATTTATTGAGGTTCATTATTCTATAGTAATTCCAAATATCAATACCAAGTCAATCCATAATTTAAAAAGATACGAAGGAGTGGGAAGTTTCCGTATCAAATAAGGAAGATGCTAAAGTATGGGCTCCAAAAATCATACCTCTAAACATAGATAATCAAAATTATTTTCATCATTGATTGAATATACTACATATAAATGGACCTATATATAGTCTAAGGATATATCCTGACTACCTTGGGAAGGAAAACTCAGTAGGTGTTGAAAATCTTATGTCTGGCTCCCTCATCCATGACTGCATCCCATGCATGATTGGCTGGTAATAATCCATCACCCTACCTGACAATGGGATACTGACCTCAATCCTAAATTTAGGTTCTATGACGATTCCATCTCACTATCCACTAAGGGAAATGTTCAGAAAAAATAATGAATATGAATCTTTTGGATGTAAAATCAATAGTAAATTGGGTCCTTAATAAATTGATTCTATGTATGTCTGAGCCTACCACATTGATGGTATACCACCTAGCTACCTGATATCCCACTCTATAAGTTTTTTCCCATGATAAGTCTCATAATGAGAATCCCTTCCACTAGTTTAAGCTGTTCTGGATCAAAATAACTAATCCACCCTAGCCCACACCTTGAAAATCTATCAGGTTATGGTTAGTAATTAGTTCTCAATTCACTATCCCTAATATGGTAGTCAACCATAAAACATTCACCTCAGATCATATTTCATGTCTAATACCATCCTCGAATCACCGAACCTTGGGTAAATTTTCACCTAGAAGGATCTATGGGAAGCACTAGATATAGTGACACTGGCTTAGCATAGATGGATATTATACCATTTTAGATGAATATTTAGTACATTACAAAAATACATGTGTGAGGCCCATAATCATATAGTATATTTGGATGCCTAGAAAATAAAATATTCTATATTGGTGAAAGATCTTCAACATCTCCCACAACAATCTCCATGTTTTGTAATTATAACTAAAATATTTCTCCACAACCTGGGTAAAGAAAACATAAAACGGGGGGGAGCTCAAACGCTCAGTAAGGGTAAATGAGAGAGACATGTAAGAATAAATATCAACATGGGGATATGATAATGTGATCGTAACATTAGGAGATAATATCCTACATATCAAAGATCATAAACATGAGTTATGGGATAAAGATTGGAAGTTCACAAGACACGAATCATAAAAAAATAACATCACTATCAATGAAATAATAACTGAGGAATAACACATAGGATCTGTGAAATACATATAAAAATTTAAAATATTATGTCAAGGATACCTACCAAGACTTCTATAACATGTTAGGCTTGGGAAACGACCCATGTACCTACTTTGGAATTATGATATAAACCTGTGTATCCTATTTCTTTTAGGCTTGGGATACAACCGATGTGCCTTCTTCTTTTCAGTCTTGGTCTATAACCTGTGTTACCTCTTTCTTTTTGACATGGGATAAAAATCCATATACCTTCTTGTTTTTGATATTGAGCCACAACTTGTGTACCCTTTCCGTTCATATACAACTTATCGTTACCCAATGCATTGAAGGGAGATATAGGTCCCACCCATCTCATAATAAAATCATTCATACAAGTTCCACAAGATAATAAAACATTCATCATATCATGAACCATAAAAAAGGTTTTTATAAACATAAAATCATAACCCATGAAATGAAATGGGTATCATTAACATTTAATAACATCATAACCTAAGAAAATAGATAGGTTTTATAATTTCTTCATGAAATGATAACTTATGTAATGCATTGGGTTTCAAAACGATAAAAACCATGGAAGTGAAATTGGTTTCTTATGCATCAGTCCATCAAAACATAAAACAGTCAAGAAAAAATATGAATCTAACCTTTGGGAAATTTACTAGAACGGAATGAGTAACATTAATAGATATTATCATAGATGTAAACTAACTTGGATGGATATTTTTGAAACATTTTTTTGCAGTAAATATCCTTTAATCATTGAAAAAGGAACTTTAAAAAATAAAGCCATTTGAAAACCATTTTCTATAAAAAATTATAAAATTAAAATTAAAACCTTTTTAAAAACATTTCCTTGTAAATATTTTTGTAAAAAAATTCTTAAAAATAAACCATTTAAATAGGAAAATAAATCATCAAAGAATTGATAACTGGTAAATCCTTACATGTCATATGAGATAAAAAACATTCCTTTTTCATAGAAAAAGGATAAAAAAAATTAATTATTTGAAAAGAAAAAAGGATATTCCTTAGAAAACATTGGAAAAAGAGAAAAAGGGTAAAAAAATTTAATGAACATAGGATATTAGTAGAATAATCTTTGAAACCCTCTTTAGAAAACATTATTTTAAAGGAACATGGGTTTCTCGCCGAAGAGAGGGTAAATTTGAGCTTTCTTAAAAACACTTTATTAACTATACTATGTAAAAAATAATGAAAAAGTGGTACTAATACATAGATGTATCTTTAATAAATAGAGGATAAGAAAACTCATAATTTTTCTTCCAATATGGATCATAATATTTAATCAGTGGAAGCATATCGAAAAGCATTGAGAATGTCTCAATAAACTCTTATAAAATGGTAACTTGGGATCATACTCTCCATGTAAGAAAATGAGATTTAATGAAGCATAAAATATCATGAATAGAGGTATGTTAATGATGTAACTTGTAAAATGTATGTATATACACCTCAAAATATAATTTAGGAGCATAGAAAAAAAATGAGTCTCAAAGAAGACAAATTGAGAAAAAAATATTTTACGGATTTCATAACTTTTGAAACTTAAACCCCATGAAATAAAGATCATAGAATAGATATGTGAATAAAAATAAATTTATGTATAATATACATCGAATACAATCATGTTCAGTACATAGACCACACAAAAGGGAAGAGTGGTAAACATTTCATGTATCTCACAAAAATAAAAAGTTAGATGAAATCCCCTTACCTTGGGTCTAGAATCCCATAATACTCATTAAAACCACATTTATAATAAATATAAATTTTTTAAACATTTTTAAATAACCATATTATTATATTAAATTCCATATATGGTTCGATTATGACTTTATATTACATGCTTGTAAATAATCCTATGTTAAGTTTTCATATCGAGTAATATTCTTTTTATTATTCACATGTGTCTTAATTTGTTATATCATTGGAATTTATACATTATATGAAGATTCCCATAATTTAAACCATGATATAAATATCATTTTTATAAAATATATTTGTATTATAAAAATGTATATAATATATATGTATGAAACTGAACACATCGTTCTTGGAGATTGTAGGCCTTACGTACGCATGAACACTACTACTGTTTAATTGTCATGATGAAAGAAATAAAGTAAAATAAATATATGTATATATATATCATTATTGAAATAGATTTATTATACCATATATATCTTATGTATTCACTAGAACCATCCTTAATAAACATCATGTATTGTAAGAAAAAATCATATCTCTTTAAGGGGGATGTAGTCCACACTTCCTCAATTGAAATTATCATATTAAAAAAAATGGAAAGTAAAAATGGATACGTTATAAATGGAATACATAAGATTAAATAAATAATAAATATAATATATAATATATATAAATAGAGTGTATATAATAATTTATACCAAGAAAGTGGTATAGAAAATTGAACAATCGTCATTTAGTGAAGTAGTAGTTCACCACACACATAAACAATATGTGTGTTATCCATTATATGGATGTGTGTTTATGTTTAGGTTGAACAATTTACATAAAAATATCATAGAATATTTAGTATACAGGTTTTTTTATATAAGAATATAATAAATATAGTTAGAGGTGGTGGAGAAGGAAAATAAAAGGAAGGACATGCGAGAAGACGTTACCTCTTAATTAGGTAACTCCTTTTGGTTTTTTGAAAAAGCTTTCCTTTGATTGAATTCATAAAAATTAAAGGATTATAAGAGGAATGTTGGGATGTTGGGAAGTGGATTGGGAATAGATTTTCTGAACCTAAGAGGTTTGATATGCGTGATAATGTGGTAGAAGTGGTAGCCTTTTATAGTAAAGGAAAAGGATTCACTTGGAATTTTTGAAAATAATTTAGGTTTAAATTGTTCTTACATAAAAAAGTCATATCAATCCAACATAAAAAATATGTTTTAGTCCATAATCAATCTTAATTTGTCCTTAATTGTTGTGAATTATTTTGATCACTTTTACTAATCATTTTTGTCAAAAATAAGCATGATCTCATTATACTCATAATATTATACTGATTACAATGGTGTATGTTGGTTTTTTTTAAATTCAACTCACATAAGTGGAAAAATTAAGATGAATACTAATCCCACAAATGGGGTGAAATTAAGGGTTTTTAATGTAGAAATAATTTCAAATGTTTATTAATTTTGTCTATCAATTTCAAAGTGTAATTGATTCTAATGTCCTAAATTATATTAATAGATTTATAATTTATCTAATGTGCCTTTGAAACAAATTTAATGAATATTTTAACATTATTAATTATTTAATTGAAAGGTAGTTATTAACTAAAGTGAAGTATTTTCAATATTCGTCAAAAAATAAAATTTCTCTGAAAAATCAAAAAAATTAACCTTAAGAAAATTTTTGAATCCTAAATTCAAAAATAAAGTTTATTTTATTAAATTAAATTTTTATATGTGTCTAAAATTAATTTTACTATTTAAAGCGGTTCATTTGAGAAAAATATATCTTTAAACATAAATGACTTTACCAAAATTCATATCTTACATTATCACTATGTTTTATCTATATAAAATAATTATAAATAATATTTGAAAATTGTTTATTACTATTCATATAACTAATATAACATCTAGGTTATCATTATGTCATTTAAATAATTATAACAAGAAAATGATGATTTGTAGAAACATATGAGTTGCGTGTAATATATGCCTAGTTGTTGTTGTGGGTAGCACAATACAAGTTAGTATTTTGTGTAACGCAAGCCAAGTTGGTGCCATGTGAAAGGAGTGTTTGAATTAGTGTTTTAATATATACATATAAAGACTTATTTCTAATGTCACATTAAATAGAAAATATAAAAAAAAATTAACCTAAAAACTAATTCCCAAAATCTCTGTGTGTTAAATTATACCACCCTTAAAATGAATTTTTACATTGAAATTAGTCTGGGTTATCAAATGTTTAATACTTTAAAGTTTCATTCATTGAAACTCAGATCGTAAAAATGAATACTAAAACTTATCTTAAAATGGAATGTTGGGACTATAATGTTTAACAAAGGTAATACAAAACTGGGTTACCGCATAGGAGAACATAAGTTGGGAGTGAAGCTTGAACATGGAGGAAAATGTAAAAACTTATTGAGAGTGACTGAGGTCATTAATCACAAACTAGTGAATGATCAAAGAAAAGATGAGGGCTTTGAATTCATAAATCTATGATGATTTAAAAGGGAATCTGTTCAAAAAAAATTAAGGTATTTAGAAAACACATTTTATTTTGAGATCCTAATATTGATTAATTATTTTATTGACCAATAATATAAAGAAATTTATTTAATTGGCATATTTCTATAAATAAAATTTGATTCTTCAGTTGCTCTTTTATCAATTTATAATTTATCCATTACATCGTGTGATGGACGTCCAGAAATTACCTTTCATGCCTAAATTAATTCAATAGACTTTTAATAGATCATAAGGATCATAAAATAATGAAATGTATAACTATTTATCTATAACTATTCTTAGAAATGATTATGGTTAATACATTAAAATATAAACATAAAAAATAACACTACTGTTTCATCATAAATAATTATTCATAAAAAATAATTATACATTGACCAGGACATTGTGTAGGCCAATGGTAGGCATGAAACCCTTATCTTCCTTCAGTCATGGGTTCATGAACCATGGCCTTGCCAGAATTTATTGGTTATCACCCAAAATACATGGTGTTCTTTTATAAAATCATTCAAATATAATTTCCAAAATATGATGAACATCCTTTAAATAAGGTTAATGTCACGAACCAAATCTAGTCTCTTCTAATACTGACAAAACAATCCTACTCATGAAAAGGCCCAAAGGGTGTTCCCATTCCCCATGGGCTGACAGAAGTTCCCGAGTACCAATAAATCAAGTTGGAGAATGATTTACCTGAGTATGAAAGCATAAAACCAAAAAAAAGAATATAAAATTTCAATGCCCAAAAAGACTTAAGAAAAATCCATTACAAAATAAATGGTTTTAAATATGGTAAAAGAGGTCGAAAAAAATAAAAACAGTATAAAATCATCAAAAAAGACTCTACACGACAAGTTTTCGTCACCCCCGTCCCATCTCTACAACACCGCACCGTAGGAGGGGTATAACAACCTGAACCGCCTTCACCCGAGGCTATTCCTTTACCTAAGTAGAACATACCCAAGTCTACTTACACCCAAGGGTTTCAAGTAGAGTGTTATCCTAAGACTAATAGTATACCACCCAAAGACTCCAAAGAGTATGCAATACAAGGTGAAAAAGAAAGCAGTTTTAATATGTAAGGAAAAGCAGTGATAAATTCATTGAAATGAAACTTTCAATGGAAAAAAGTTTTCAAAATAAATTATTAATTATTTTGACACATTAATATAAGGCATGTTATCTACTATAATTTAAATACCAACACACCCCTAGAAAAGGTTAAATACCACAAATCCAATGAGCAGCAAAACCAGGAACACCCCTAGGCACTAGATAGTCTCGGGCCCTATGTACCTCGTACCACGGTGTAAAATACCCATGTCACAAATCCTTTCCCATAAACAATCCACTAGTAAGAAACACACCCACAACCTTGTGGTCCCCAAAAATCTCCTACATAGTTTATTTATAGTTTTCGTTATCCATTTTCTTAGTGAAATTGGGACAAACCCCATCTGAATAACTAGTCGTAATAGTACATATCCTCCCACCTAGGTACCTGATCTTCCCCCTTTGTTCTAAAAACATTTCAGAATACTAAATAAATATATATGAATATAAAAACACCTCTACTGGTTATAAAAAAACAATACTATATCTATACACACTTTATACCACTTTAAACCCACAATAAAACATTTTGATTTTCAATAAAAAACTTCTCAAAATCTCACATTGTTTTGCACCCAAAACTCCTTGAAATCCCAATTTTAACACATTTTTCATACATAAAAGTCCCCAAAATATAAATTTAATCCCAATAACTTTAAAATAAACCAAAAAATCAGTTTTTGGGAAGCCCCATATGAACCACGAAGTGATATCTTTAAAAAACCTCAATTTTCAAACAAACTTGGCACTTAAAAATCCATGTGTTTTACAGACACTATGAAAATGAGTTTTCATATAAACAAACAAAGGATATAAATATTAAAAACATTATTTTAAACCCTAATACACTTTAATAAGATCAACTAAGTAATGGTAACGCCCCGACCCCAGTTACCTAGAGTCAGTGCATTATTATATAACATTGGCATGATCACAAGAAGGATCAAATCTCGAAAGACCGATTGGTTTAGTAGCCTTTGAAATACTAGATATATTCATAAGTCTTACATTACATCATAAAAATGTAAACTAAAACAACATATTTTCTTCATATTCCACACTCATATCCCCACATACTATCCCTGCAGGTCATTCATAATTTACTTCTTCATACCCTGGGAAAAATAAAACATAGAAAAGGGGTGAGCTCAAATGCCTAGTAAGGATAACAATATAGCGGAAACTTTCATAAATAAGAATAAATATTTAAGGCAATGTATAACTAAAACAAAAGGCTTTTAAACTTGAACGTAAATATAGTATGGAAAAAATAAAATGAAATAATTCCATTAACTTATTCACATGGATATTATACTAATCGAATAATCATATGCAATATCAATAACCACTTTCATAATGATGAAATGCATAATGCCAGACTATCATAACCACATAGCCAAGGCCTCGTGCCAAGACTACAAATACATTTTTGTCAAGGCCTTGTGCCAAGACACTAGTTTGTCTAATGAGACTTACCGATGCGTCGAGGAGCTATAGCGGGCTCCACCCGTCACATATTAAGTCCAATGCATTCCCATATGAAAAGGTTTAAACATAACATAAACATTCGTATTAAAACTAGCATACAAAATGTAAATAATTTCAACATAAACTATGAATTGTATAAAAATAGCACATCCATAGTCAAACATATCACAAAAACTTCAATACAGTATAGAAGTTTTGTATCATATTAAATCAACTTCAAATAAGCGTAAAATCCATCAAAGGATGTTGACATTGATGAAATCAAAACTCTTTTTAGAGAAATATCTCTTTCTATTTGTTTAAATCATTTAAGAGTCATATATTTATAAATAAAACATTTTATTTGAGAATAATCTTATAATCTTGTAAGGGATGCTTCGATGATTCTATAATGGAGGAAAATAGCAGCACCCGCCGTATAAGTTAAAAAAACATTCTTACTTTAATTCTGTCGAAAAGGTTAAAAAGCACCTTGTTTGGAAAATGACGGAAAGATTCCTTTATAAAACTCTTATAAAAAGTCCAAAAATGGTATAAATGACTTTAACCCATATTATTTTATATAGTAAAAATATTTTGAAATACATTTTTAAGAAAGATGGATGTGGATGATAAAGAGATCCCAGTAGATTATTACGTATAAACAACCTCGGATAATGAAGAGATTGTGAAATAACCCTTAACTTGTACTTTTCCTTGGTTGGGGTAGGTTAACCTCCTTTATAATGGTGAAAAAATTGTTATTATGTTATAAAAGAATAATATACATTAATATGATATCATATATGATCTTTTAACATTGATTTGTTAATAATATCTTAGTATTATCGTTGTTTCGGGTGTTAACTTACTCGTTTTATTTTATATGTTTTGTTACGTAAGACATGTTTGTAATGGATAGGTTGTATATTATTCATATCCATAATTACATCATGTCCTTAAAAATCGTGTTTAAATCATCAAATGATAATTATACATGAATGGATACGATGGAGAATGAATCTCATCGCGTTCGTGGAGACGGTAGTCCGTACGTACGCACGAGTGACAATATCATTCTTTTGATATTAAAATAATATATAAATGGATGTTATATCATATATAATGAATCATTAACATGTTATATTTATTATTTACATGAGTTAAACATCATTATTATACCCATCCAAATAATAATTTATTGAATAACAATTACACCACGACGTGGAGACGGTAAGTCGTATGTACGCACGTATGGTGACATGTTATTCAAAGGATGGATATAATAATGAATATGGTTGTTCCATATTTATAATAACATCACAGTATATATATGATACTGGAGTTATTATTTTAGAATGGTAACAACAAAGGAAGAAGAAGTGGAAGAAGAAAGGAACTTGGAAAAGGGTGGTGAAATCATTAACTCTTCTTCGGGTTTTTCTTTTTGATTTGATCAAAAGGGATCCTTAGGTTGCCTTTATGATCAATCTAGGGCCTCTAGGTTGTATTTATGGAAGTTAGGAGAGTATTTGGGCAGAGTTTGGCCGAACCAAAAGGCTTTGAAGGTGTGAAGAAATGAGAAGGAAGAGTGCCCTTTTATAAGAGGGGTGATGGGCACCTTTGGAAAAGCTAGAAATATTAATTTATAATAAATTCATATTCGGTTTATAATGGCTCAAAAGTGGATTATTTAAATGATATGGTGGTTATGTGTCAAAAGCAACTCAACCAATAGAATTTAGACATGTTTGGGTGACTATATTAACCTTATCTTTTAGTTTTAACTCTTAGTTAATTAGTTTGACATTTACCATGTCACTTTGTATTTTTATATTATATAGTTAATAAACTTACTATATACATCCAAGAGACACCCAAGTGGTCCATTAATTGTACACCTATCATAATATAAGTCTCTTGGCCGAACCTTAGATTTTTAGGAATTTAATATCAATTAATAATATAATATTGTTTTTAAAAACTCTTTTAGGTCAATTTTGACACTATTCAATAGTTGATTTTTGTGAAACTCATAATAGAATGATTACTTCAAACAATGTTAATTAAATAAATCATAATATGTCATATTATCCTAGAAAATTATTTCAATTAATTAAAAGTCTGAAATTATATTTATTTGTGTATTTATAATATCAATTATTTTAAATTTTCACTATTATGTTAATTACTACATCATCATTGTGTCATATATAAATTAAATTATTTAAAGTCTAAAAATTATAAATAAAATATAATTATGTAGGAAATATTTTTATCTTTCTAATGAATATTTATAGTCGAACATCCAACATATACAACCCTATGTAAAAAATGTTTTTCAAAAAGATATATGCTTATGTCATTTTTGTACTTATTTTAACTAAATTAAAATTAAGTGTCCATATCACCTACATGTGGCTCCATGGGGTCCCAAAATCGAGCCAAAGATTCCTATGGTAGAAAATGTATCAACCAATAAGACTAGGACACGTTTTAGGGTAATTTTTGTATTATTATTATATTATTTTTAACCCTTATTTACCGGATTTACCCTTAAAAATGCTAAATAAAATATTTACCGAAGTAATTATTCAAAATGTCTAAAAATAAAAGTTATCTATTTAAACAATTTGAATATCCTGATTCCAAATATGGAATCCATTTTTCCAAATTCAAAACACATAAGTGGCAGAAATTAATTGAAAATTAATTCCCGTTGTTAAAACAAAAAGCGTGTTTTTAAGAGATAATAACTATCAAAAGATTGACACTTGTTTATGTCCGGTTTAATTGTAAAATTATGTCCAATGACCAAAATTGTATTAAATGGTAAAAGTATATTCTAAATATACTTTAAAACCACTCAAATTCATAATTTATCACTATTAATTATTTTTATTAAAAAAGTTGTTTTAAATTAAAATTTAGTAATTTTCACTATTCATAAAAATATTAAAGTTATCCGAAAAGTACCAAAATTTCACCTTAGGCTAAATTCGATATTCTGAATCCAAAAATTAAGTCCATTTTGAAATATAAAATATATATAATTTCATAATGTAGGTATTACTATTCATAACAGCTAGTTTGATTGGTTATGGTGTGTTAGAACTCGGTGTTGCATTCAACACACGCTATCACATTATTCAAAGAGAAGCGTACCATAGAAGCTTGGGGTGTTACATTATCCCCTACTTCAAATAATTTTGTCCTCAAAATTTCTAGAATACTTATCACATGAAAAGACTCAGGTGGTTCTTCATCATAAGTTCCTCGGGTTCCCACGTTGTCTCTTCCATCTTATGGTTTCTCCACAAAACTTTTTCAAGACGTGTTGTCTGGTTTCTCAGTACTTGTTCTCTCGTATCAAGAATCCTGACAGGCTCTTCACAATAAGACAGATCGGGTTCCAGTTCTAATTCTTCATAGGTGAGTACATGTGTTGGGTCAGGCATGTATTTCCTCAACTGCGATATGTGGAACACATCGTGAACTTTGGAGAGACTTGGTAGCATTGCCAATTGGTAACCTACAGCCCCAATTTGTTCTAGAATTTCGAAAGGTCCGATGTACCTGGGAATCAATTTACCTTTCTTACCAAAATGTATGAATCCCTTCCATGGAGATACCTTCAGTAAAACATGATCACCGACTTGAAATTACAAATCCTTCCTTCGATTATCGGCATAGCTCTTCTGCCTACTTTGAGCTGCTTTGATGTGATTTTGGATTACCTTCACCTTTTCTATCGTTTCCTCCACCAGTTCTAGACCTACAAGTTTTCTTTCACCAACGTCATCCCAACAAGTTGGTGTGCGACATCTCTTTCTGTATAATGCATCATATGGTGCCATAGAAATACTCAAATGGAAGCTATTGTTATAGGAAAATTCTACCAGAGGTAAATACCGATCCCACATACCCTGAAAGTCAAGTGAGCGGGATCTCAACATGTCTTCTAAGGTTTTAATAGTCCGTTCTGATTGTCCATCTGTCTGAGGGTGGTAGGCAGTGCTCAAATAAAGTTCAGTATCCGGGGATTTCTGAAGACTCTTCCAGAATCTTGAAGTAAAATGGGGATCACGATCAGAAACAATCGATAGGGTTACTCCATGAAGTCTCAAAACTTCATTAATATATAGTCTTGCTAGACGTTTCAGTGGTAGATCATCTCTTATAGAAAGAAAATGTGATGACTTGGAAAGACGATCAACAATAACCCATATTTCATCATTCCTTCTAGGAGTCTTTGGTAGCCCCATGACCAAGTCCATCGTAATATTGTCCCATTTACACTCCGGTATGGGAAGAGGTTGCATGACTCCTCCATGGTGTTGCCTTCTAGCTTTCACTTGTTGACAAACCATACATCTTGACACAAAATCAGCAATCTCCCTCTTCATATTGTCCCACCAAAAATGTTCCTTCAAATCACTATACATTTTGGTGCTCCCAGGTTGTATAGAGAAATTGGAACAATGAGCATCATCCAAAAATTCTCTTTTTATATCAGGTATATCGGGAATACAAAGTCTCTTCCCGAATTTCAAAATTCCATCTTCATACAAAAAGTCTCTCAGTATCCCATCATTCACAGCTTTAATCTTCTTTTGAAATTCTTCATCATTGGTCTGAGAACTCTTAATCGCTTATAGTAAAGATGGTTTGGAAACCATTTTAAAAAGCATTGATGTTTCTCCTTCCATGGTTATTCCCATTTCCATCTTCACTAGATCCATGAAAATTGGATCCCTTTCAATTCTCATATTGTTCAAAACTCCATGATCTTTTCTGCTCAAACCATCTGTTACCTTGTTTTCCTTCCCCAGGTGGTAATGTATCATGAAATTATAATCCTTGCGTAATTCAATCCATCTCCTTTGCCTCATGTTGAGTTCTTTTTCTGAGAAAATATATTTCAAACTCTTGTGATCAGTATAAATATCACTTTTTTTACCATAGAGGTAGTGCCTCCATATCTTCAAAGCAAAGATCATAGCTGCTAACTCGAGATCATGAGTAGGATAGTTTTGTTAATGAATTTTCAATTTTCATGATGCATAGGCAATAACTCTATCATTCTACATAAGGACACAACCAAGTCCTTTCTTCGATGCATCACTATAAATAATGAACCCATCATTCCCCGATGGTAGAGTCAATATAGGAGAATTGACTAATCTTCTCTTCAGTTCTTCAAAACATTCTTCACACTCTTTTGTCCAAACAAATTTAACACCTTTACGTGTGAGCTTCGTTAATGGGTTAGCCAATCGGGCAAAATTCTGGACGAAACATCGATAATAACCTTCTAAACCAATAAAACTATGTACCTCAGTTATACTCATCAGTGTTGGACATTCTTGGATTGCCTTGGTCTTAGAAGGATCAATAGAGATTCCATCTTTAGAGACAATATGGCCAAGAAAAGAAATCTCCTGAAGCCAGAATTCACACTTGCTAAACTTCCCATATAATTCATGTCTTCTCAGAGTTTTCAAGATAATGCGCAAGTGATTTTCATGATCTTTGTAGATTTTGGAGTATACCAAGATATCATCAATAAATACCACCACAAATTCATTGAGATACTCCTTGAAAACTCTATTCGTCAGATCCATGAATACAGAGGGTGCATTAGTCAATCCAAAAGGAATTACAGTAAACTCGTAATGCCCGTACCTAGTTTGAAATGCTGTCTTTAGAATGTCTTCCTTCTTCACACACAACTGATGGTATCCAGATCGAAGGTCAATCATTGAAAAGTATTGAGCTCCATGCAGTTGGTCAAATAAATCATCAATGCATGGTAGGGGATACTTGTTCTTTATTGTTATAGCATTGATCTCCATGTAGTCGATACAAAACCTCATAGATCCATCTTTCTTTTTAACAAAAAGAACAGGGGATCCCCATGGAGAAACACTAGGGCGAATAAATCCCTTACTACTCAATTCTTCTAGTTGTTTCTTTAGTTCAACTAATTCTACAGTGGCCATTCTATAAGGGGTCTTTGATATAGGCCTCCATCGAGGAATTAAATCAATGGAAAACTCAACTTCTCATTCGAGAGGATGTCCAGGTAAATCTTCCGGAAATACATCTACAAATTCTTTCACAACAGGTACATCCTCTATTTGAACATTCATTTCCTCACCCACAGTTATTTCATTCTCTTCCTCTCCAATAATTGAATTCAGTTGAGCTACTGGGGGTGGATCTAAATAAGAATTAGGTGGTGACGATTCTGCTCTAAAGATAAGGTGTTCCTTATCATCATCATCAAGAATCGTAACCTCTTTCTTCTTACAATAAATCTTCGCATCATAGTCCGAAAGCCAGTCTATACCAAGGATTATATCAACCTAAATCATAGGTATGACGATGAGATCAGCAGATAAAGAACATTTATGTGCTCTAATGGGGACTGATTCACAAAACTTTGTTGCAATGATACTTCCTTTATGAGTTTTAATTTACAACTCCCTTGTTAAATCAAATTGGAAATATCTAATTTTCTTAGCAAACTAGGAAGATATGAAACAATGTGATGATCCAGAATCAAATAATGCATTTGCTAAACTTGAGGAAACCATTAAATTACCTGCCACCATGTCTTTCAGAGCTTCTACATCAGCAGTAGTGATAACATAAGCTTGACCTTGATCCCTTGGCCTTTTCTGAGGTAAGTTCTCCTGACTCTTAGGACATTAATTTTCATAATTCCCCAACTCCCTGCAATTGTAGCACTGAACATTGGTAGCTTCCTTCTTCCCCTTGCAATCAAGAGCTTGGTCGCCTTTTTCACCACACTTGTAACAGACTCATGTTCCCTTAAAGGAAGTACCAGGGTGTTTCTTACCACATTTACCATAGGATGGATATTCAACCTTTCCCTTATTCCCCTTATTTCCATTCCCAGATTGATCTGCAGGTCTCTTCTTCACTTTCTTTTCTTGAAAGTCATAATACATAGATAATTCCTTTTCGGCCTTTATAGCACATGAGACAATGTCTTCGTACGATGAAAAGGATTGTGAGACTAATGCTCGATGGAGAAATCGTTTTAACCCATAAAAGAAATTATCAATCTTAATTTTTGGGTTATGTATATAATCTCCAGCATACCTTACTAACCTTGTAAAGTTAACCTCATACTTTGCGACATTCTCAGCCTCCTTTTGTCTCAGACTCAGAAACTGCCTTTCCATATCTGATCGGTGGTCGCGAGGAAAGTATTTTTCTAAAAACAGATCTTTGAACTCCCTCCATTCCATATTTGATACTTCATCATCTTCCTTCGTATTTTGAATCAATGACCACCATTTATCAGCATCTCCAATGAGGCGGAAAACTGCCATGATAACTTTTTCCCTTTCACTACTCTCCAAAGCCTGAAATATTTTCTCTAGGAAAAAATATCCATTGCTCAGCTACTAAGGGATTTTTACTCCCATTGAACGTTGGTGGTTGTTTCCTCATGAATTGATCTAACATTGATCCTCCATGCTGCGGATCTGGGTGCTCCATACGGGTAAGGTAATTTTTCATAACCTGAGTGAGTTGTCCCAGTATGGTGATTAGCTGATCGGCACCAGTTGCATCACCAGCTCCACTATAATTATGTTGAGCAGGAGAGAAATCCCTACATGGAGTGCGTGCATTGATACAGTTTCCATTTCTTCCACTAGGTGCCATTTATAAACAATGGCATAAACTAGATCAGTTTATGAATCAAAATACATAACCCATACTTATAAAACACTTAACATAAATTGAACTATTTATTGATATAATCCATAATCATAAGAATGTTTTCTTTGAGGAAGTATATACTCATAAACCCTTCATAATGATTTGTAAAGAAAATGAGAGTTATCCTAAGCATATCCCCCAGGAGTGTCGTAACCAAGAGTGCAGCAAGGCCCGTTGTCATGGACCAGTTCCCGTTCGAGTCTAGCTCAAAGCGGTGTTTTCGGGTTTTACCCCTACATACATCTGTGCCAGAGCCGCCTCTACCTGCTCGTATCTAGACAAGGATGTATTTCTCGGAAAACTCACAAAATCTCTACAATACCAAAATTCTAGGAAGTTCTTCTATACTAATCTTCAATGTCCATCATAAATCTATGTGCTCTAATCAGAGTTTATCTAAATCTAGCTTCCAAGGTTTGTACTAAACCTCCCTCTGATACCAACTGTAATGCCCCGACCCCAGTTACCTAGAGTCAGTGAATTTTTACATAACATTGGAATGATCACAAGAAGGATCAAATCTTGATAGACCGATTGGTTTAGTATCCTTGGAAATAATAGATATATTCATAAGTCTTACATTACATCATAAAAATGAAAACTACAACAACATATTTTCTTCATATTCCACACTCATATCGCCACATACTATCCATGCAGGTCATTCATAATTTACTTCTTCATACCCTGGGAAAAATAAAACATAGAAAAGGGGTGAGCTCAAATGCCCAGTAAGGATAATAATATAGCAGAAACTTTCATAAATAAGAATAAACATTTAAGGCAATGTATAACTAAAAAAAAGGCTTTTAAACTTGAACTTAAACATAGTATGAAAAAAATAAAATGAAATAATTCCATTTACTTATTCACATGGATATTCTACTAATCGAATAATCACATGCAATATCAATAACCACTTTCATAATGATGGAATACATAATGCCAGACTATCATAACCACATATCCAAGGCCTCGTGCCAAGACTACAAATAAGATTTTGTCAAGGCCTTGTGCCAAGACACTAGTTTGTCTCATGATACCTACCGATGCATCGAGGAGCTATAGCGGGCTCCACCCGTCACATATTAAGTCCAATGCATTCCCATATGAAAAGGTTTAAACATAACATAAACATTCATATTAAAACTAGCATACGAAATGTCAATAATTTCACCATATAAAAATAAAACATCCACAGTAAAACATATCACAAAACCTTTAATACAATATAAATGTTTTGTATCATAATAAATCATCTTCATATTAGCGTAAAATCCATCAAAGGATGTTGACATAGATGAAATCAAAACTCTTTTTAGAGAAATATCTCTTTCTATTTTTTGAATCATTTAAGAGTCGTATATTTATAAATAAAAAATTTTCTTCGAAAATAATCTTATAATCTTGTAAGAGAAGCTTCGACAATTTTATAACGGCGGAAAATAGCTGCACCCGCCGTATAAGTTAAAAAAACATTCTAACCTTAATTCTGTTGAAAAGGTTAAAAAGCACCTTGTTTGGAAAACGACGGAAATAGTCCTTCATAAAACTCTTATAAAAAGTCAAACAAGGGTATAAATGACTTTAACCCATATTATTTTAAATAGTAAAAATGTTTTGAAATACATTTTTATGAAACATGTATGTGGATAATAAAGAGATCCCAGTAGATTTTTACGTATAAACAACCTCGGATAATGAAGAGATTGTGAAATAACCCTTACCTTGTACTTTTCATTGGTTGGGGTAGGTTAACCTCCTTTATAATGGTGAGATAATTGTTATTAAATTATACAATAATCATATACATTAATATGATATCATATATGATCTTTTAACATTGATTTGTTAATAATATCTTAGTATTATCGTTGTTTTGGGTGTTAACTTACTCATTTTCTTTTGTATGTATCATTACGTAAGCCATGTTTGTAATGGATAGGTTGAATATTATTCATATCCAGAATGATATAAAGTCCTTAAACGTCATTTTTAAATCATCAAATGATAATTATACATGAATGGATACGATGGAGAATGAATCTCATCGCGTTCGTGGAGACGGTAGTCCGTACATACGCACGAGCGACAATATCATTCTTTTGATATTAAAATAATATATAAATGGTTGTTATATAATATATATAGAATCATTAACATGTTATATTTATTATTTACATGAGTTACACATCATTATTATACTCATCCAAATATTAATTTATTTAATAACAATTACACCATGACATGGAGACGGTAAGCCGTACGTAAGCACGTATGGTGACATGTTATTCAAAGGATGGATATAATACTGAACATGGTTTTACCATATTTATAATAACATCATAGTATATATATGATACTGGAGTTATTATTTTAGAATGGTAACAAAAAAGGAAGAATAAGTGGAAGAAGAAAGGAACTTGGAAAAGGGTGGTGAAATCATTACATCTTCTTCGGGTTCTTCCTTTTGATTTGATCAAAAGGGCTCTTTTGGTTGGCTTTCTGATCAAACTAGGGCCTCTAGGTTGTATTGAGGGAAGTTGGGAGAGTATTTGGGTAGAGGTTTTGCGATCTAAAAGGCTTTGAAGGTGTGAATAAATGAGAAGGAAGAGTGCCCTTTTATAAGAGGGGTGAGGGGCACCTTTGGAAAAGCTAGAAATATTAATTTATAATAAATTCATATTAGGTTTCTAATGGCTTCAAAGTGAATTATTTAAATGTTAAGGTGGGGATGGGTCGAAAAACACTCAACAAATAGAATTTATACAGGTTTGGGTTACTATATTAACCTTATCTTTTAGTTTTGACTCTTAGATAATTAGTTTGACATTTACCATGTCACTTTGTATTTTTATATTATATAGTTAATAAACTTACTATATACATCCAAGTGACACCAAAGTTGTCCGTTAATGATACACCTATCATAATATAATTCTCTTGGTCGAACCTTAAATTTTTAGGAATTTAATATCAATTAATAATATAATATTTGTTTTAAAAAATCTTTTAGGTCAATTTTGACACTATTCAATAGTTGATTTTTGTGAAACTCATAACAGATTGATTAATTCGAAAAAAGTTTATTAAATCAATCCTAATATGCCATATTATCCTAGAAAATTATTTTAATTCATTAAAAGTCTCAAATTTTATTTATTTGGGTATTTATAATATCAATTATTTTAAAGTTTCACTATTTTGTTAATTATTGCATCATCATTGTGTCATATATAAATTAAATTATTTAAATTATAAAAATTATAAATAAAATATAATTATGTAGGAAATAGTTTTATATTTATAATGAATATTTATAATCGAAAATTCAACATATATAACCCTATGTAAAATTTTGTTTTCTAAAAGATATATGCTTTTGTCATTTTTGTACTTACTTTAACTTAATTAAAATTAAGTGTCCCTATCACCTACAAGTGGCTCCATGGGGTCCCAAAATCGACCCAAAGATGCATATGGTCGAAAATGTATCAACCAATAAAGCTAGAACACGTTTTAGGGTAATTTAGTATTATTATAATATTATTTTTAACCCTTATTTACCGGATTTACCCTTAACCATGGTAAATAAAATATTTACCGAAGTAATTATTCAAAATGTCTAAAAATAAAAGATACCTATTTACACAATTTGAATATCCTGATTCCAAATATGGAATCCATTTTTCCAAATTGAAAACCCAGAAGTGGCAGAAATTAATTGAAAATTAATTCCCATTGTTAAAACAAAAAGCGTGTTTTTAAGAGATAATAACTATCAAAAGATTGACACTTGTTTATGTCCGGTTTAATTGTAAAATTATGTCCAATGAACAAAATTGTATTAAATGGTAAAAATATATTCTAAATATACTTTAAAACCACTCAAATTCATAATTTATCACTATTAATTATTTTGATTAAAAAAGTTGTTTTTAATTAAAATTTAGTAATTTTCACTATTCATCAAAATATTAAAGTTATCTGAAAAGTACCAAAATTTCACCTTAGGCTAAATTCAATATTCTGAATCCAAAAATGAAGTCCATTTTGAAATATAAAATATATATAATTTCAGAATGTAGGTATTACTATTCATAATGGCTAGTTTGATTGGTTATGGTGTGTTAGAACTCGGTGTTGCATACAACACACGCTATCACATTATTCAAAGAGAAGCGTAACATAGATGTTTGGGGTGTTACCATAATTATTGGGTAACCCCAAATAAACCAACAAGATAATTCTATGAAAAACCCCCAAATTTCACATAAAACTGGCACTTAAAATTCATTTTCATTACAAACACCACTAAAACCAATTTTTGAAGCAATATTAAAATGATATAAACATGAAAATACTATAAATAAATCAAGATAAGTCACAATTATTTCATACACAATGGAATCACCTACCAAAAATGTGAAAAACCTCAAATCTTTGTGCGAAAGTTAAACTGCACCACCTCCGCACCAGAAAGGAGTTAAAATAGAACTAAAACAAGAATTTCAGATGATTAACCAAAATATCATTCCCAAATTTCTAAAGACTACTTGACGGACATTAGGATCTTCAAGAATAAGGGAAGAAACCCTAAGCTAATTGGAGCAAGAAGGATGGAAGCCCACTTACATGAGGAATCATGAAGAAATATCCCAAAATACACTAATATCTAAATTTAAAAACAGAAAAAAATTCATGTGGGGTTATCAAAAAGATGGGGAGGTCATGTAGAAACTAGAATGGGGGAAAATGAGTAGAAGATGAAGGATTTATGATGGAAACAAATTACCTCTCTAAATCTGGATGATTTGAGAAATCATGAGAATATTTTCCCTAATATGTGATGGAAATGAGCTCCCAAGAGGGAGACATGAAGATAGGGTCATTCCTAGGAATTGTTTCTTCGAGTGGGATGTGGAATCCCCAAAACTGAGTAAAAATGAATAACTTATTAAATACACAAAATTTATTTTTAAAATTGGAAACAGGATTCCAGGCAGGCCCAATTCCTTAAATAAAAACCAAAATCCACAATGATTATGGATACCTACAGGGTCATAAAAAGTATGGTGGTGCTAATAGGTCAAGTGATGCCATTTTGGAAGTAGAATGTGTGCAAAATAATGAAAATTGAAAGGGTTATAAATTAAACAAAATTGGTTTTCAAATCCGAAATTGAGCTCATGGTTTTTCCTATATCATAAAAACTCACCCATTCCACCCAAAATTCATAGGAAATCCCCAAAAAAGCATGAATGGATATTAAATGAAATATTCGTTTGAAATAATTCATGGATGTAAAAATTATCTCTACTATGAATGAATCTCCACCCCAGAATGTCAAACTAAATCTTGATTGGAAAACAAGAACGTGTACTCTTCCTTAACCCATGACTTTTGTTCCCATGTATAATTTGTACCATTCCAATGCTATCAAAGAACCAAGACCAGTCGAACAGAAATTCCCCAAAGAACCTCTTCTTGGATGTCCACCATTCGTAGTGGCTGATCAATAATAGATAAATCAGGCTCTATATCCAACTACTCCCAATTCAGTACATGGGATGAATTCGGGCTGTATTTCTTCAACTGGGAGACATGGAAGACATCATAGATGGATGTCAACTGAGATGGTAGGGCCAACCTGTATGCCACCTTGCCAATATTCTCTATGATTTCAATAGGTCCGACATACCATGATGCCAACTTACCTTTTTTCCCAATCGACGATGGCCCACACGAGGGGCCACTTTCAAGAATACCCTATCACCCTAATAAAACTCTAGGTATCGACGCCTCTCGTCAGCATTATATTTATGGAAACTTTGAGCTGTCAATAAGTGATTCTTGAACAACTTGACCTTCTCAGACATCTCCTATACCAGACTCTGCCCCAGTAGTGAGGTCTCACATACCTGACACCAACATATGGTGAATCGACAAGGATAAACATAGAGCACCTCAAAATTATCCATTTGAATCGAGTATTGGTAACTATTATTATAAGAAAAATCAACAAATCCCAAATGGATATCCCAAGAACCTACAAAATCCAGAACCCATGCACAGAGCATGTCCTACAAAATCTAATTCTCATGCTCTGCCTGACCATCTGTCTAAGGGTGGTATGTGGTGATCATCTTAATCTGATACCCCAAGGACTTCTGAAGTCCTTCCCAAAATTGAGAAGTGAAGCATGGGTCTCTATATAAGAAAACTGCTGATGGAACAACATGGAGTCTCACCACCTCCTGAAGATACAAATTGCCCAACTCATCCACATTAGAAGTATCTTTGATCAGAATGAAGTGGGATGATTTTCTCAGATGATTAATCCCCACCCAAATGGAATTCTTACCCTGAGGTGTATGAGGAAATCCAACAATGAAATCCATGGTGACCTTTTCCCACTTCAAGGTAGTAATGTGTAATGGCTGGAGAAAACCGGAGGGTCATTGATGCTCTGTTTTCACCAGCTAGAATGTTTAGCTTCTCAACACAAATTATTCTATGTCCCATTGCATACCTATCCACTAGAATTTTCATCTCACATCATAATAAATCTTAGTGGCACTCGGATGGATAGCCCACTCAAAGTGGTGGTTATCCTGCATCACCACCTTCTATAGATATAAAAACACTACTAAATGGCCCTTGAATAACAAAATTCTCTCAAGAGATGATGACCAATTAGAGGACGTCTCCCCACCCTGAAAATACTACCTATACCACAAACACTACTCATCACTTGGATGTTCCTGCTAAATCAACTCTGAGAGGGAATGAGTCTACTGAACGTTGACTAAGAACACACCCTCATTTTTCTCATTCGTGTCCACATGCATCTTAATAAAGAGAACCATCAAATTCCACTCATCATTGGACTTCCTCAAAGCCTGCACTGGAACTCTTCTGCTCATGGTTTTAGTGACCACATTACCCTTTCCTGGGGTATAGAAAATGTAAATGTCAAACCCCTACAAGCATTCGATCCAACGATGCTACCTCAAGTTGTGGTCCTATTGCGAGAAGATATAGGCCAATATTTTTTATCAGAGTAGGCCAAAAACTTCTCCAAAAAGATTTGGTGATTTTAAGTCGTCAAATAAAGAATCACAACTGCTAACCTAAATTCATGGGTTAGTTAATTATTTTCGTGTGGTCCGATTTTGTGAGAGCCATACACCACCATGTGATCATCTATATAAGCACACACCCAAGTCCCATACATGAGGCATCTCAATAGAGAACATACCCCTTCCTGACCTCAAGAAAAATTATCACATGGGTAGTATTAAACTACCGCTTCAGATCCTCTAAGGAGGCCTTCCATTTTGGGCCCGATAGAAACATCACCCCTTTTTAGGTGAGTGTTATCATCAGTGAATCCAGATGAGAGAAATTTCGAAAGATTCGCCTGTAATAACCAGCCAGGCCAGGGAAACTCCTAATCTTGAACGCATTCTTCAGCTTCTCCCATGAAATAACTGCACTGATCTTCTTTGATTCCACTACAACCCCCTACTCCAATATCACATGCCCTATAAATTTCACCTCCTTGATCCAAAAAGTGAAATTTAACAAATTTTCATTGAGTCGGCGATCCAACAAAGTGCCTAAGAGGATCCTCAAGTGATGTTTGTTTTCCTACTCAGAGCCAAAGTATACTAGAATGTCATACACAAACACCACAACAAAGGAATCGAGATATTGTTTGGACACCATGTTCATGAGTCCCATAAGGACCACTGGATCATTGGTCAATTCAAAGGGCATGACAAAAAACTAAAAGTGGTCATACCAGCTTTGGAAGGCAATCTTTGGGATATATGCCTCTCTCACCCTGAGTTGATGGTATACCAAATGAAAGTCTATTTTTGAGAACCACTTTTCTACCTTAAATAGATCTAAAAAATCATCTATTCTAGGAAAAGGGTATTTGTTCTTAACTGTTACCTTATTCAACATCCGGTAGTTAATGCTCAACTGGAGGGATCTGTCAGCCTTTTTCGCAAACAACACAGGAGCGGCCCAAGGAGAGATTCTCGGGTGAATAAATCCTTTGGATTCTATGTCATACAGCTGTATCATTAACTCCCTTAGATTGGTAGGGGAAATGTGATATGAGGGAAGAGATATCATTTGTGTTATTGACGCCAGTTCAATCGGAAACTCTACATCCCGCACTGGGGGAAAACATGAAAATTTATCTAGGAATACCTCCATAAAATCATTCATTACATGAGGTAGTGAAACTTTAGGGGAAATACCATTATAATATCATGAAAGTGACAGTTATTTGAAGATGAGACATCCCAACTCTAGGAGTGGAGGTCTTGCACGTCCCGACTGGGGATCCCATTCTCTACGAAAAACCTGACGACTCCCATCAGGTGTCGTGAAATTCACTCGCCGCCTATAGCAATCGATGTGTTCTTGGGAGTGTACTAGCCAATCCATTCCATGTATTATGTTAATTAGTTTCATATCTTAGACTAGGAGGTCCCACTCTATCTCAATACCTGACACAGAGAGCACGCATGATGGGTACCAGAGACCCTGCGCCTTCTTCTTTCCCAGTAGTGTTACCAACTCCATTGAAAAAGACAACAACACGGTTGGTAAATTCAGAATTTCCAAAAAATGGGCAGAAATGAATGAAATAGATCCACCAGTATCAAAAATATAAGTAGATATAGAGGATATGATCATAATGGTATCTCGAAATGTTGACAGTCCCGCCTCTGATCCAGATGGTGCCTGATCCACCGCATGGAGATGTTTAGTCTCTACTTGAGGACAATCGCTAGTCTATGGTTGTGCCCTAAACTAGAAGTTCCCAGAAGATGACCCATCACTACCACCACAACCCCCAAAATGAGATCCCCCAGTCCCCGACTTCTTGGATTGTGCTGGCACTCCTCTTCAAGCCACTGACCCTGCCCCTCTTGAAAGTAAACGTTCCACCCCGCAGAAGTTCTGAAAATTTCTCATACCTCCACATTGGTAACAGGAATGTAAAGGAAGTGGGAATTCTGGTCGGATGAGCCATGACCTCCCACATTGGTGGCACACAACCGATATCACATTAGAATACAAAGATGTGAACTACCTAGAATAGTGGCTTGAATAGCCACCTCCTTTATTCACATATTCCTCCCACTTCCTTTTATTCTATGAAGACCTTACACCTACCACGACTAATACTGACTTATAGAAACCAACCCTCCCTTTTCGATCAATCTCCACTATACACACCTGGTCAACTACCTCAGCATAGGTCCTCAGCATGAACATGAAAACCTGGGAGTATATCTCTGGTCGCAATCCTTTCTCAATCCTATGGGCCTTCGCTTTCTCATTAGAGACGATTTCATGAGCATACCGAACCAACTTAATAAAATGGTTATCATAATCCATCACAGATAGATTCCCCTGAACAAGATCCATGAACTCTAAGGACTTGGCATATACAAAGACCTCATCGCAGTATTGTTCAATAAAGACAAACTTGAAATCTCCCCAGCGCATCTGCTCATTCTTACCAGTTTGAAGTAATGATTCCCACTACCTATGGTTGGGACCCTCCAATAAAAAGGAGTCACATTTCACCTTGAGCTCATCGGGTGTACCCACGAACTCAAGCATGCGCTCGATCTCCTCGATCCATTCCTCTGCTTCCTGGGGTTCTATGCTGCCTCAGAAGGTGGGAGGCTTGTTTTTCAGCAACTCCTAATCTTTATATTTTCTAGAAAATATCTCTTTTTCCCTAATAGAAATGTGAATAGGATCTAGTCCCTATCATAGAGCTTAGAAATCTTGAACCACATCCTTGACTAGACTCTAATCAATCAGTGTGGGAGAACTCTCTCCGGCTTCCTCCCATGCGTGCATGTGAGATTTCTGGGGAGGCACACTGCTACAAAATATAACAGTCAAAAAACAATAGTAAATACCACAATTATGAAAATTTTAATCAAATACATCAAATATAAATAATCTAAACACGTTATAGTAATAAAAGAAACAACTACTCCACCCCTGCCCGATGTCTACGTGTAGTCTATAGCCTACACATATCACCTGGAAGTGAAGTCAAAAAAACAATTCCAATGTCCCAAACTGACTCAAGGTCTTTCTAAAATAGGTGGAGGTCAAGCACCCTACTCACGAACAAGACTCTGATTCATGAAAATCCTAGCTCCTGTATAGCCCAACTCATCCCAAAATTATAATGTAATCGAAAAACATTAAACTTCTTTGATACCATTTTTTCACAAACCGAATATGATCTTCACTAATACTGGCACCACATCTAGCACATGAAAAGGACCAAAGGGCGTTCCCTATCACCACGGGCTGGAAAAAGTTCCCGGGTATCAATCAATTAGGTTTGGGAATGATTTACCCGAGTACAAAAGCATTATACCAAAAAAATACAATCAATAATAAGAATCAGAAATTTCGATGCCCAAAAACACTTAGGAAAAATACAGAACTGAATACATGGTTTTAAATAAGGTACAATATGTAAAAAAATAAATAAAAATAGCACCAAATTATAAAAAAAATATCCACATGACAAGGGGTCATCACCCCTGAGTCGTCTCCTCAACACCGCACCGTAGGAGGGATCTAACAACTCGAATCACATTCACCTGAGGCTTTAACTTTACCTAAGTCAAACATAACCAAGTATAACTACACCCAAGGGTTTTAAGTAGGGTGTGATCCGAATCCCAATAGGATACAACCCAAATATTCCAATGAGTATGCAATACAATGTGAAAAATCATGCAGTTTTAATATGTAAGGAAAAGTAGTGATATATTCCAAGAAATTCAACTTTAAATTGAAAACAGTTTTCAAACTAAAACATTAATAATGTTAACACATTTAAATAATACATGTTAACAACTAAAATGTAAAACCAAACACACCCTAATACAAGTGTAAATACCACAAATCCAATGAGGACCAAATCTGGGAACACCCCTAGGCACTAGATAGTCACGAGCCAAATTTACTTCATACCTCGATGTAAAATATCCATGTCACAAATACTTTAGTGTGCACGATCCAATAGTAGGGAACATACCCATAACCTAATGGTCCCCAAACATCATCCATATTGTTTATATATAGTTTTCATTATCCATTTTCTCAGTGAAATAGGGACAAAACCCATCTTGATTACTAGCCGTACTAGTACATATCTACCCACCTAGGTATCTGGGATCCCCCTTTGTGCTCAAACAATTTAAGAATACTACATACATATATTTTCATATAAAAACACCACTAATGTTCACCAAAAACCAATACATTATCTATCCACACTTTATAACACTTAAAACACACAACAAAATATTTTGATTTTCAATAAAACAACTTCTGAAAATCTCACACTGTTTTTCACCCAAAACTCCTTCAAATCCCCACTTTTAACACCATGTGCATACTTGAAAGTCGCCAAAACTTAAATTTAATTTCAATACCATTCAATGAAACCAAAAAATCAATTTTTGGGCATCCCCATATGAACCATGAAGTGATATGTTTACAAAACCTCCATTTTCACACAAACGTGACACTTAAAAATTCATGTGATTCACAAAAACTATTAAAACAATTTTTTGAAGCAATGACAAAAAAATATAAACATTAAAAAAATTATTTTCATACCTAATACACTTCAATAAAATCAAATAAGTAATTATAGGGTTTCCCCAAATGAACCAACTCCAGATTTCTATGAAAAACCCCCAATTTCAAATAAAAATCAAACTTAAAATTTATTTTCATTACAAACACCAATAAAACCAATTTTTTCAACAATATTCAAATTATATAAACATGGAAATACTATAAAAAAAGCACGATAAGTCACAAGGATGTCATAAACAATGGAATCACCTACCACAAGTGTCAAAACTTCAAATATTTGCATAAAAGTTCAACCTCACCACCTCTACACCAAAAAGAAGATAAAACAGACCTAAACCCATAAATTCAGACCATGAAACACAAGACCAACCCCTATTTTCTAAACCCTACTTTCTGGAAATTAGTAACTTCAAGAATAAGAGAAGAGACCCTAAACAAATAGGATCAAGAAGGATGGAAACCCATTTACTTGAGGGATCTTGAAGAAATCTCCCAAAATACACCATTAGCTGAATTTACAAACAACCATAAATTTATGTGAGGTTTGAAAAAGTATGAAAATGGCATGTTAGAACTAGAATGGGGGAAAAGAGTGTGAAATTCAAGAGTTATGATGGAAAAAATACCTCTTGAAATATAGACGATTTAGAAAATCTTTAGCATATTTTCACTAGTTTGCGATGGTAATGAGATCCAAAGAGGGATAATATAATCTAGAATTATGCCTAGGGATTTTGGCTTTAATTGGGAGGTGAAATAACCAAAAATAGTAAAACATGAATAACTTATTAAATAAACAATATTTATGTCTAAAAAACGAAATGGGCTTCTAGGATGGACCAATTCCTTAAATAAAAACCCAAATACACCATTACTATGGATTCATAAATGGTCCAAATTAGTATGGTGGTGTTAATAGGTCAAGAGAGGCCATTTTAGATGTGGAATGGGTGAAAAATATTGAAAAATAAAAGATATATAAATGAAAAAAAAATTGTTTTAAAATCTTGAAATTGGCTCATAATTTGTCACAAATCATGAAAACTCACCAATTCCTCAAAAAATGCACAAGAAACCACCAAAACAATGAAATAATGGAAATTAAATGAAATATACCTTTAAAATAAGTCATGGATGTGACCGTTAATCAGTAAATAGAATTTTAACCATGATTTTCACTACAATATCAATATATAAATACTTCCTCCAAAGCTTACCTAAATATTATCATGAATGGATAACCGTATAACCTTTCTAAAAGATGAAAATACAATACCATAGAAATAAAGTCATAAAATAATATTAACATTGATATCCCTATATAACATAAAGTAGATCTTTGTTGTCACACACAAAACATGTGATTACACTCATAATATATTCTCTTGAAACATGGTAATAACCTTAATTACCATAAATACTTTTAGAAAACATGCATTCTTAATTATTCCATATATTATTGGTTATATTCCATAAATCAAAGAACTTGTAAACTTCATATGTGATAGAATGAACTACTTGTAAACATGTCTTCAATAAGATCCAAGGTAATCAGTACCGTCCAATTTACTTATTCATAACAAAATTATATTTCCAAAAAGAACATATTAAGGGTTACCTTCCCTTAGTCAAAATATCACAATATCACTAAACCACTTCACCATTCCATTGGGAACATTCAACATTAACTTGTATGTACTGATCAATTAACATAGGTATAAAAATCAGTGTATATTTCACCATTCATATAACATAATTGTTTGATTCAAAACACATACAAACATTGATTATTCAACTTCATAATTATTCCATTAAAATTAATACCTCATCCTATTACATAATACCTCTTTCATTTCATGTTTAATTTGTAGTCTATTAATCATCAATAATGAAAACATTAACTACACCAACATTCTAGTTCCCTTCCTGAGCATTAATCTTGAGAAATTAAGTTTCATAATGAACTTTAACTCCACACATGAAATACTTATCCATCGATGATGTATTATGGAGGCCAATATTCTCATCCATTTCATTAACAGAACTCTTCATTATCCCTTGTAGTCACTTTCTTTGTGTCCATCCTTACCTTATTCAAAACATCTTCTCGTTCCTCTAGGAAATTCACTTAGGTGATTATTATAACATTATTAACATAGTATAAAATAAATCATATTTACTCTATAGTATTCATTACCCAAACTCTCAAAGAACCCCTTCTTTCTCTTCCATGGTGAGTCTGAGAGTTGGTGAAGGTATACATTGTTAATCATGTTCCGTGAAAACTGATGAGGCATGATCACAAAATCTTTCAGTATAGTGATAATCCCATTTTAATTCTCATCAGAAAATCATTTTTCACATTCAACATTAAGAGATTTAATTTTGGTTCCCTCTATTGACTAAAACCCAAAGCATAGTGTGATCATTACATATAATAGCAGAAAACCAAATTGTCATGAAAAAAATTACTTATAGGTTGTATAAATCATGACACCTTCATTAATCTAGGACACCCTAGGTTCATATTAGGTTATTCATAGCCCACATATCTTAAAATCGTTCATTATTGTTCATGAAGAGTTTGTTTATTTCCAAAGCATATCCCTCAGGAGTATCAAACTTGGTTTGTAGAAAGGCTCATTTTCATGTACCAAGTTACCCTCAGTCAGACCCAAAACATTTTTTTAGATTAGATACCATAGGTACATTTTGTCTATATCCATATCCAATTTTAGTATCTAGACTTGGATTTATTTATAGGAAACCACTCACTCAATCCTTTTCCAAAATAATAGGACATTTTTTTTAAATTTTAACTAATCTTTATACTTATCTTTATATACATCCCTAGAAAAATATATAGAAATATACCTAGGGATATCACTAATTTTTTATCATCGTAGTTTCCAAAGGTTGAGTAAACATTTCCTTTGATACCAACAAGAGTGACTATGGCTTATAATACATGGATATTACATCATTTTAGATGAATATTTAGTAAATTAAAAAAATAAATACCTAAGTACAATAATATTTTATTGTATTTTGAAATATGGAAAATAGAATCTTCTATCCCGATGAAAGATCATAAAAATCTCCCATAAAGATCTCCATCTTTAAGAATTCTACCTAAAACTTTTCTTTATAAGCCTGGAAAGAAAACATAAAAAGGGGTGAGCTCAGACATGAAGTAACGGTAAAAAAGGGAGATATTCAATCGTAAACATGAAAATATGGATATGAGAATGTGATCATAACATTAGGAGATCATAACTTACATATCAAAGATCATAAAACATCAGTTATGGGATAAATTATGGAAATTCATAAGACATGAATCTTAAGGAAATAAATGTCATGATTCATGAAATCATATATGAGGAATAAGATATAGGATTTGTGCATACATATAAGAATATAAAATTTTATGTCAACTCTACCTACCAAGATCTTTATAACATGTTAGGCTTGGCCTACGACCCGTCTACCTGCTTAGGACTAGGGATAGGAACCTGTGTACCCTATTTATTTTAGTCTTGGGATAAAAACCACGTACATTCTTGTTTTAAGGCTTGGACTACAACTGTTGTATCCTTATTCATTTAGTAATAGGCTACAACCCATATACCATATTGTTTTTAGGCATAGGCTACAACTCATGTTCCCTCTTTCTTTTAGTCTTGGGCTACAATAGATGTACCACTTATATTCACTCATAGTCTATAACCCATGTACCCATTAATATTATATAAAAATGATTGTTACCAAATTAATTGGAGGGAGGTATAGGTTCCACCCATCTCATAATAAAATCATTCATACATTCACCACAAGATAATAAAACTTTCATAATATCATGACCCATAAAAAACTAGGTTTTATAAACGTCAAATCATAACCCATCAAAGGAAATGGGTATCATTAACATTCCATCACATCATAAAATATTAAATGAGAGAGTATTCATAATTACTTTATCAAATAATATCCTGTGAAAATAAGTGGGTTTCAAAGGCATAAAATATGTGGAAGTGAAATTGGTGTTTTTTAGCATCATTCCCTCAAAAAATAAACTACTCAGAAAATAATATGAATGGAACATTCGGTTCATTTCCAAGATTATAATTATTAATTCCAACATATGTTATTATATATAGAAAATATATTAGAATGATATTTTGAAAATATTTATGGTGGAAAATATCCTTTCTTTGAGGGAAAATTCTCTTTAAAAATATAAAAACTTTTGAAAACCATTTTACATAAAAATATATATGAGAATTTTGAAAAACGTTTTTAAACAATTTCCTTTTAAATCTATTTTAAAACTACTTTATTAAAAATTATTCTTTTAAAAATAAATATATATATATAAAGAATTTATGGTGGGTAAATATGTACATGTTGTACGAGGTAAATAAAATATTCATTTTTATAGTAAAAAAGATTAGAAAAATATATCATTCGGAAAGTGATAAGAAGATTATGTTGAAAACACTAGAAAAATAAAAAAGGGTAAAAATTTAATTTAATGATTATTTGAGATTAGTATAATATTCCTAGAAACGTTTTTTAGAAAACCTAGTTTTAAGGGAACACATATTTTTAACCGAAGAGAGGGTAAAGTTGTGCTCTATTAAAAATAGTCTATTAAAATTATTATGTACTAAATAGTGAGAAAATTGGTACTAATACATATTGAATAAACATAGGATAATCAAACTCATGATTTTTCTAGAGATATATATTATAATATTTCATAGAATTAATAATAAAAAAACAATCTTGAAAAGTGATGAGATTGTCTCATTAAACTCTTATAACATGGTAACTTAGCATCATAATTTCCATGTATGAAAATTAAATTAAATGAATATTAAAATATCTTGGAAAGAAGGAATTTCATGATTTAACATGTAAAATTAAAGAATATAAACATCAAAAAATAATTTGGTTCATAATAAAACTTATGTCTCAAAGAATGAAAATTGGGAAAAAAACATATTTTACGGATTTGGTAACTTTTGAAACCTATACCCCCTGAAATAAAGATCATAAAATGGATATCTGAATAAAAATAAATTTATTTATAATATACATATAATAAAATCATGTGAAGTACATACCCCACAAATATCAAAAGAGTGGAGAACATAGTGTGTATCTCACGGAAATAAAAAGTAAGATGAAATCCCCTTACCTTGTGTCTTGACTATCTTGGTAATTATTCAAAGTCCCAGAATAATAAATATAAATTTGTTATGAATATTTTTCAGAACCATATTATTATATATAATACCATTTATAGTTTTATTAAAACCTTATTTACCCACTTTTTAACAATACTATGTTAAGGTTTCACTACGGGTAATATTCACTTTATTATTCGTATGTGTCTTAATTTGTTATATATTTGGATTTATACATTATATCATGATTTACATAATTTAAAACATGATATATATATATACATTATATGAATTATATATGTATTATAATAATATATAGAATATATAATTATGAAACAGAATTCACCATTCATGGAAAGGGTAGGTCGTACGTACACATGAATACTATTTCCATTTAATTGTCATGTTGAAAGAAAGAAAGTAAAACACATATGTGTATATATATGTACACATATATATATCATTATTATATTTTATTTATGATATCATATCATATATATATATATATATATTATTCTCTATAACAATCCTTAAAAAATCTATTTAGTGTATTAACGAATCATATCGCTTTCAGGGGGCAGTAGTCCACACGTCCTCAAACGAAATTATCTTATTAACACTAAATGGAATGTTCAAAAGAAATGTGTTGTAAAATTAATACATAATATTAAATAAATAATAAATAATAAATATAATATTTATAAATATATAACCCATTATAATGTTCACCATGATAGGAAATACGTAAAATTGAACAATCATCATTTAGTGAGGCACCAGTTCGTCGTACACATAAATAGTACGTTTTTTATCCATTAGATGGAAGTGTGTGTTATTATAGGTAAAAAAATATACATAAAAACAACCTAGTATTTTAGTATACTTTTTTTTATATAATAATATAATAAATATATTTGGATGGGGTTAATTTGGAAAATAAAAGGAAGGAATTGAGAGAATACATTACCTCTTAACCGGGTAACTATTTTTGGTTTGTGCCAAAAAGAATCATGGAGTTGCCTTATAACCAATGTAAGGATTCTAGTAGGAAGGGAGGTATATTGTAAAGTGTATAGGGTACTATTTTTCTAAACCTCAGTGGTGTTAGAGGTGTGAGGATGTGGTAGTGGTGTTGGCCTTTTATAGTGAAGGAAAAAGACTCACATGGGTTTTTTGAAAACTAGGTAGGTGTACACTTGTTATTACCTAAAAAAGACATAAAAACCAATAGAAAAAATAATGTAAAGTTTATGAACTAAATATGTCCATAAAAGGTGTTTTGGATAAGTGTATAGGTCATTTGGGATCTTAATAACAAGGGTTATTCCCCAATTAAGCTTAATTTGACCATAATCACTTTGATTGATTTTAATTATTTTTACTAATCATTTTGGTCAAAAATAAAAAAGATCTAATTAAGATCTCAATATTATACTGACTAAAATGGTGTGTTTCAGTATTTTGAATTCAACTCATACAAGTATAAAAATTAAGATTAATTCTAATCCCACAGACAGGATAAAATTACTGGCTTTAAAAGTATAAATAAGTTCAAAAGATTATTAGGTTTTTATATTCAATTTCAAAGTAAAATAGATTATAATGACATAAATTGTATTAATATATATTATATTTATAAAAAGTGACCTAAAACCAAATTTAATATAAAATTTATCATTAATAATTATTTAAACGAAAAGACAGTTATTAACTAAAATACAGAATTTTTCACTATTCATCAAAAAATGAAGTTTCTAAAAAAAATAACAAAAGATAACCCTAAGATAATTTTGGTATGATAAATTAATAAAATAATTTTATTTTATAAAATTCAAGAAATGTAATCTACATGGAATGGAATATGCATGGCATGTGAATATTGATGTGCCTACAATTATGCATGAGTACAAACCTAATTTTCGAACCATAAGAAGGGTACAATTAAATCCATATCAAGAATAATAACATTACATATCATCTGCATAACCCAACGGTGAAATAAGTACAACTATAACAAGCATAATCCAGAACAACTATTCCCTTCACTTGTAATTTTTCTGTTCCATTTACACATGTTTTCTACTACCCAAAAGAGACTCATTACAAAATCATGATACATCCCTAGTCTCTTGTATAAAAACCCAAACAGTAATTAAAAAGGAAAATATGCTTTGGTTCCGATTTTGGAACTCTTGGATCATCTCACTAGATAACATTATCTGAACCAGTGGCCACATGGCCTCAAGTACATCTCCCCATATTTTAGAGTCTGTGAACTATAAGTGAGGGTATAAAATTGTATGGTTCATATGATATACCCTCATGATAAGAGTGTGACACATCAGGATCATATAAGCCTTAAATAACATAAGAATAATAAATAATCAACAAGCTTCAGAATAGGTTCATTATCTAGATATTATAAATAAACATGTAAAATCCAAGTCCAAAGTCATATACAAAAGGATTATGATAATTTCATACATATATACAAAATGATATTACATATGATATAGAGAAGAATAAAAATACAATATGATAAAAAAAAATAAAAAAAATACCAAAACCTATATCGCAAAGCATCATGATAATGAGCTCGGTCCTCTTCTCCTATACACTATCCTAGTATAGATAAATCAATCATCCATAGTAGGGAGATTTCCTTTTTCCCTAACAAGATCCATTAGTTTTGTTTGGGTACCAGTTGAAGGCCTAAACAGGTTGTGATATATACTCATAAGAACACCACAAATGGTTTCTAATCCATCAAGTCCATGACTATATAAATAAGTAATGTGATGGTAATAATAATAAAGAAAATTGGAATATTTAATACCCACGTCAATTCAAGCTCTTGATGGGACACTTAACAGATACCACTTACTTCTATATAAGCTAGGATGTCTCATATTATTACTCATTTTTTATTTTATTCATAAAATAGGATCAGAACTTGGTTCACAGACAAGGAATTCCCCTTGGATCATATTTGTATATGGGGTGAACACAACCCATTCCATTTCACTTGATAAGGGAAATATAACAATTTTTGGAGTTGATGTCATAGAATGAAATTTTGTATACTTTTTGATAAACTATATTAATTATTTCAAATATTAATAAACTCTTTATCACATACTAATTATTCTTATGTGTAACATAGTATGTGCTAATATTCTAATAGTAGTTTTCACACTAAAAGTTCATATCAATAAACTGCTTTGATGGGAACCCAAAAGTGAAATGAGTTCTAAAAAATATATTCTATGGCCAGATGAAATAATTTTAGGGACACAAATGATCTTGGATATTAATGGTGGAGACTCATAAGAATTTTAGAAATATTATCATGGTGTATTATCATGTTAATATCTAGTGTAAGCTATTATAACAACGATACCCACAATTAGAAATTCCACATTTATAAGCGTCATTTGATATTCCAATATACATACATGTGTATTGATCCTTTGAAATTTAATTTATTATTAACAGTAATTATAATTCTCATAGTTTGATGTATTTATGAAAACCATGATTTCGTATACTAAAAGAGAGGTAGGACATGTTGGGTGATTCAGGACTAATATTTCATTAATAAATAATGTAGGAAAATATTTTTCCCTTTTGTTTTTTAATTAGAGATGATGTCTAAAAAAATTATGGAAATGATATAGATTAAAAAATACATGTCTAAGGTGTTCTATATGAATGTTTGATTTCTATAAACTCAAATAAAGAGACATTGAATATATAGGTTGATTGAACCAACATGCAACCTTCTTGATTAAATATATCTAGATAAAGGTATTATATTACACAGTAAGATTCTGTTTGAGGTATTATTTCATTTAAGTATTAACTTATTTCTCTATGGCTATCTTGATTTGTTTATAGATTCAAACTATAGAATTTAGTTTTTTTACCTAATACCATTGAGAAATAAACCTAGAGGGTTTCACAGTTGGTGTATCAATAATATCAATTAAATAATATAGTATTATATATTATTTAACATGTTCAATAAATATTATTCTCTCATGTGGTTTAATAATTATTCATTTTTGTATGTTGTATATATTTCACCAATTATTAGAGTTAATATTATGTGATCAGAATATTTAATCAGAATTTATTTTCTTTCTTAGTGAATATAATATTTGTTTATTTATTGGTGAATAATGTAGTGACATTTATTTATGAAGTAAATAGTTATTATTAATGGACCAATAAATATTATAGGGTAAGTTTGGACCAAGTTTAGTGGTTCAGTGATAAATAAAATATATTGAATGTTATTATAATAACAAATATTTAATTTAATTCACAGGTTTAGTGAATGTTAATAAATAATTATAATATTATAATTATAATAGAAATTGGTTTCTCTAAGGATTATGGAAATAATAATTCACACATGTGTAATTATTATTTTCTAACCATAGTGGTATATTAACCAAATTATATTATTTTAGTAAAAGATACTATTCATTTTTTGTTGTACAGAATGAGATCTGGAGAAAATCCTCTCTGAACCCTCAAGGTATCCCTCTCTAAGAATTCTCTTAAGGGCGGAGAGAAATCCTCCTCCACCATAACTCTCAAGTCTATAGAGATCGAAGAGAAACATTCCTTGAATCGATTCGTGGGGTGATCAAATTCAAACTAAGAAAGTGTTCAGATCTTCTATGCTAGAACCCAAAGATTTCTATGATGACATCAGAGGGTCTTGGAAAATGTGTAGATCACCACTGAAGAGAATATACTCTTGATTACTACAATGCAGTTATGGTACAACCTAAATTCAGTGTTAGATCCATTAATGAACAATGAATTTCTCACAAGGTAATTATTTAATTTCTTAAATTAATTATAAATATCATGTAATGATCGTAAGATTTGGTTTTTACATTTATCTATTGTTCAGATTAGTTGATTCAATTCCATTTATCAAAGTGTTCATCATTTGGTAAATCTCAAAATAATCATCGATCATGAAAAAAGGTAGAATTTGGAATTTCCCATTGGATGCTTCCGATATGCCTTAAACCTTCAAGTGGTATCAGAGGGGTCGTATAATTATTTATAATTATATAAATATTTTTTATTTATTTACAAATTTTTTGTTAGTTTTCAATCTCACTTTAATTGTTATTTAATCTGAATCACAAGATCTTATTTATTCCTATTCAATTCCCTAAAATATAATAAAATTGATAAATTTTAGGAATGTAATCAATTCAAATATCTCATCAGAAGATTTAGTGGAGTCTGTATAGATAACATAATATTATACACCATTTAACCTAGAGATACACATCATATACTATTGTTTAATTCACCTTGAATTAATTGAAATTTAATTTAAGTTGTCTGCATTTATTATACATTGTGTGTTGACCAGTCTAGCCTATCGCATAGTCATCCAAAGTACACATTGTGTAACTTCCATAAATGGTGTGTAGTCATTTAGTCATATATGGTTGATATATCCTATTACATATCTTGCATGAATGGTGATCATGTAACTCAATGACCTCAAACTATGTATCCAATGTGCATGTCATGTACTGAAATATCATTAATGACATTATTACATATTGAGTTCTTAGGCATGTGGTATAGATAGAGGGTGAGAATAATACACATCATGTAAATTACACCCCACGCATCGTTTACTATTTCCAAATTACATAGAATTGAAAATCTATTGATTATAAAATTAAAACCTTATCAACATGTGTTCTGTGTGGTCATTAAGTTGATAGAAAAATCTATTTGATGAGTTATATATATATAATTAATTTCTATATAATTTTCAAATCATCATATAGTTTATAATTTGTATTTAAATTATTACTCTATATTCATTGAATAATGAAATTCTATGTAAATACCATGTGTCCCATGTGGTCAATAAGTTGATAGTACACACCATGAGATAATGTGATAAGTTATGTATTCCACATATTACAAGAGTTACAAATATGCAAGTATAATACATGTTGGGTAGTTCAAATGGGTGGCCACCATGTTGCCTCTAAGGTACATTTTTTACATAATTAATTTTAAATTAAATAGTTTTAACTTTATGATGTATGAGAATCTCAAGGAAATATGGATGAGAATTAAGATAAAAGAATTCATTAATTAAAGAATATATTTAATTGATTTGAGTGTGATTTATCTTAAATAATAATGATTATAATTGAATGATAGTTTTATTAAATTCAATATTAGTTACATGCACTTGGATTACGATGGGCTTAGAGAAGACCTTTTTTTGTGATTGGTTTCATTTACTTTATTAATAAATTAATATTTTCCCTATTTTTCATCTCTCTTCTCATTATGTAAGGGCCTACATGCCCATGATTTCTTCTATGAAAACCCCTTAAATAATCATTTTGTTCCCTCACATAAATGTGATTAAAAGAATTTGTAATGGATGGATCTCCCAATATAGTCGATGTGGTCCAAGTTTGGTTCTTTTGAGAACCCAATATAAGAGAGATTCATAGGTGGACAGGTCAAAAACTGCTACATAAACCATAAATAGTTCAATGTGTTTTCCCCTATGTCGATGGTTAGTCTATCATCCCGTGAATATACTAACCATTAGTAAGAACTCATGATAGTGCCACTTCATTATTTTATTTATATCAAGTTTCATGGTTATTTCATTATGGATTTCTTGTCTCGATCACATGGATTAATGAATTAACCGGCATAAAAGATAGTACTAAAATAAATTAACTTAACAGACCAAGGAACTACGAGTTAATGTAATTTAAATTTAGAATGCCTATATAAAACCCCTAAAATTGATTTATCAACCAAATTTTGGGTGATGATAAGAGGAATATATATCCTTTCCACTAAAATGTCCAAGAAACATGATATTCCGAATCCAATTTTGATTGTTATTGGATTTTGATAAAATAGTGGTAGATTAATAAATATAATTTTTATCTAGTTGTCCAAATTTCATCATATAAAGTATAAAATTATTTCTCATCTTATTTATAGAAAAATAAATAAAATTAAATTCAAACATATCTCTATGATCTATACTTTATATGGACAACCTTCTCACTGGAACAATTTTCCAATAATGGAAAACATTTCTACAGGTTATCTTATGCCATTATATGAGATTCTATGTGATGGAAGAACCTATTGTTGATGATCTTAGTAATAAGGAATGTGGGAAAAATTATATCTTTTTGAGATAAATTAGAATGATTCTATAAATTTTCGTTGTTTCAGTATATCATATATGGATAATGAGATTATGGAGAAACATGAGGACATGGATGCACATAACATTATGTGTTACCTTCATTATATCTATTCTGAGAAGGTGATATAAGAGAGATATGAGAAATCTAATTCTCTTTTGACAATTAATCTTGTATATTTTATGCCCTATGATCCTCATGTAGTCAGGATTATTGGAAATATTGAACTCTTAGATAACTTAGGTATTAAATTACTATATGAGATCTACACAGATCTCATTATTTCCTCGCTAACTATGTCCTTATCTTATTCTATAGTTAATTATAAAAATATCAGTAATGGGAGGAGGATTTCAGGAATTTTTTGTCTAATTATCTATATAGATAAGGACATGGGGTGTGACAATCCTATGGTCTTTATGGTGAATAAGAGAAGGAAGAGAAAGATGAAGGGGCCCATGACTCATCGAAAAGTTTTAATCTATCAAGTACCATCCTTCTAAAAAGAAGAATATCTAGAGGAAGAGTAATGAAAAGGAGGCAGTATGTTTTTAAAGTGTAATGATATTCCACTAGAAAAGAAACATTACTTAGAATAAAGGGGCGGCTAAATGTGAATTCATTATTGAGTGTAATCTTTCAACATCTACACATCAGTTATTAGATACACCATGTGGTTCTCACATTTGTATCCAAATGCAGGAACCGAGTAGATAATGAATGATTGGTATAGGTGAGGATAATTTTTAAAATTATAAGGCCACATGGTTGGATACTCATTCTATTTGTTAATACCACTTTTCATTTACAATAGGAATGATAATGGTTTTGAAGGATTATTATTACATACCAATTGTTACCAAAAACATAAGTTCGCTATCATGATTATATTCATATGTTTTTGTTTACATGTTTTGAAATAAAATCTGTTTCTTTTATTAAGACAACATATTTTATGATATGGTACATTTAAATAATAGTCTTTATGCATTATATTATGATAACCAAGTACTAGAAATAGAAAACAAATCATGATCCCAAAAATAATAAAACACCATACTATGGAATCACCATCTTGGTCATTTAAACAAGAAGCGTTTGGAAACGATCTATCAGGATAGTAATTTATAATATTTTCCTATAAAACTACTTAAAGTATGTCATTATTGATTACAAGTAAAAAGTACAAAAAATCCATTCCGTAGACAAGGTGAAAGGGATACATAGATTTTAGTATTGGTGCACACTAATGTGAGTGGAACATTTCTACTAAATGCTAGAGGTGGGTATTTTTATATCATAAATTTTTTTATGACTTGAGTATATATGAATATGAATACTTGATGAGGGGTAAATATATTTATTTTTAAGAAATATAAATATTTCATGAACGAAGTAGTGAACCAACATGGAAAGAAGATAAAGAAGCTTCTATCTAATCAAGTTATTGAACATCATAACCAAAGGTTTATCAAATTTTTATGGTAGGTTTGTATTATATATCAACTCACTCTACCATACACATAATAATATATTGTTGTTAGTGAAATGAGTAAATGTACCATGATATACATGGTAAGTTCAATGATGATTACTATATATCTTTAATTAGCCTTTTGGAGATATTCATTAAAAATTGTGGCATACACACTAAACTGAGTACTAACTAAAGTGGAAAAGAAATTTTTCTTTGAGTTATAGAGTAGAAATAAACATGTTTTTTCTCAAACATGTGTATGGGGTTGCAAGGAATTTTTAAGTCTTTTAAAGAAATAAAATATAAACCTAGGGAAAAACTTGTATCTTGATAGGATAAACTAAGGAAAAAAGGATAATTCTTATACAAAACCTTAAATATGAAATTGATTTTCACAAGATAATCAATATTTCATGATAGATAGAAAGCATATCTTCAAAATGGTTAGTGGTATGAAGATATAATTTGATGACATTGATGCCCATGATACACAAGAGTTGTTATAGGAATATATTCCCTAATTCCCTATGAAGAAGTAGTTTCTAAAACACAAGTACGACATAAGAGAACTATAAAGGTAAAAGAATAATAGAGTTATGGTTTATTAGTCACTAAATATAGTGAATAATTATTGGTTTAAAATGATAAAAATATCTCCTACAATGATTCAGTACAAATATCAGAAGATTCAAGATGGAAAGAAACCATGAATTTTAGAATGGATTTCATGTATCATAACCATGTTTTGGTTCAAGTCGAGGTTTTCGTTGGTTTAAATGTCATAGGGTGAAAATGTGTATTCAAGAGAAAAATGGATATGGAATGTAAGTTAAATAACTATAAGTAAAGTATAGTGGGAAAGGGTTTAAACAACATCAAGGAATTGACTACAATGTATCCTTCTCACAAGTTTCAATGTTTAAATCCATCATAATTTTACATTTTATAGAAAATTATGAGGACTATGAAATTTTGAAGATGGATGTACAAACTTATTTAATAAATGGGAAAATCATCGAATATTTAAATATGTCACAACCAGAAGGGTTTGTGACTCAGCTTGATTCTAAATAGATTTTCATGTTTCAACGATCCATTTATGGATTGAATAAAGCATCCAGGTCATGGAACATTCAATTCAATCAAGATATAAAATAAATTGGTTTCCTTAAGAATGAATGTGATCTATGATTTTATAATTGGTTTAGTGGGAATTTGGTCATTATCTAAGTATTATATATTGATCAAATATTACTTATTGTAAATGACATGCCAGTTTTATGTTCTGTTAAGGACTGGTTAAAAAAGTGTTTCTCTATGAAGGACATAGGTAAAGAAACATATATTCTAGGTATCGATATTTTTTTTATATACCAAAGAGGTTTCTTGGACTAAGTAAAAGTACACACATGGAAAAGATACTAAAAAGATTTAGTATGTAACAGTCCATGAAATTATTGGTTCCAATGTCACATGGTATACATATTTCTAATAAAATTGGTCATTAGACACAAGAGGAGAAAAATATAACGAGTATGATCCCATACACTTTAGAGATAGGATCAATCATGTATTCCATGTTATGTATTAATAATTATGTTTACTATGCATTGAAGAGGTTAGATAGTTATCAAGATAATCCTGTATAATAACATTGTTTTTCTATTAAGGTTATTCTTAAGTATCTGAGAATAACTAAGGATGTGATCATGGTGTATGGATTAGATAAGGATCTATTCATCATGGGTTATTCTAATTCTAGTTTTAAAATAGACCAGAATGATCTAAATTCATAGACATGATATGTTTTCAGTAGTAATGGAGGAACTGTGAGTAGGAAGAGTTCAAATCATCCAGTTGTCATTGATTTAACAATGAAGAATAATTATATAGTGTCATTACAAAAATCCATGGAATCTCTTTGGATACTAAAATTTTTCTAGTAGCTTTAAGTTTTACCCATTAGTAAATAACCTAACATGGTGTACTATGATAATAATACAGTTGTGGCTCTTGAGAATGTTCCAAGGTCACACAAATGGATTAAAGAACATATATTGGATGTCTCACCTATTGAGGGGTTTTACTATATGGGTGAAGTTGCAGTAATCATATTTACTATAAAATAAAATGTTTATGAACCCTTGACTAAATTATTATCTTAGAATAATAATGATTGTCCTGTGAGAGCTTGCAGACTTAAGGTTATCTGTAGTTGGCTCTAGTGCAAGTGGGAGTTTTTTGAAGTTTGTTCCATTAAACCAACTTCTGTGTAATTTATGATAATATTTTTTCTCAATATCAATAATATCCTTATTAACTCATGATTTTTCTTCTATGTACCATATTTTTTTTATAATTTCATAATATTATATGTCACATTGAATGGTCATAGTAGTTCCCAGCTATGATGAGAACCTAGAATTTACATGACAGAATTCTTAAATAAATATTCTAGAGTAAGATGAAATCATTTTAGGGGAAAAAATGAAACGATCTATCAAGTTAGGAGACTGATAGGAGTTTTTGGCACCTTCTAATGGTATACACCATTGGTAATATCCAATGTAAGATGTTTTGAGAATGAGACACGCCAGTAGAAAATCCATATTTAAATGTGTCATTGGATGTTCCTATCTGCATGCATTTGTATCGATCCTTAGAATTTAAGATTATTGTTAATGAGTATTATAAGTCACGTACTTTTAGGTATTGAAAATAACCATTATCATATATTCTCATGGAGATATAGGATACAGTGGGTGCTGCATGAGTAATATTTTGTTAATGAATAATGTGACAAAGTATTTTTCCATTCTCTTCATTGATGAAAGTTAATATCTTAGAAATTTTATTGGAAATTATATAACATAAATAAATATATGGATATGGAATTCAAAAGTAATGTTTTATTTTTGAAAAGTCAATGAAAGAGACATCCAGCACATAGGTTGATAGCACAATAATTTACCCTACATGATTAGGGATATCATGATAAATGGATTATATTACACAATAATCATCCATATAAGTTAGTATGTCATTTTGGAATTAACTTCTTTCTCTATGGGTTTCCCAGAGTATTTTTAGACACTAACAATGGACATTAGGCTTCTTCGACTAATTCCACTGAGAAAGAGGCCTAGCGGGTCACACACTAAGTATATCCAGAATATTAATTAAATAAAATAATATTATTTAATATTTAAAAATTTGAATAAATATTATTCGTACATGTGGTTTAATACTGATTCATATTTTCTTGATAACATATACTTTGTCACAATTTATTCGAGAGAATATTATGTGAGAATAATATTTAATAAATATTTTATTAATAGTTAATGAGTATAATATTTAATTTTTAATTAGAGAATAATAAAGTGAAATTTATTCATTAAATAAATAGTCTTTATTCAAGTCTTGATAAATATTATGGAGGAATCGTGTACTGAGTTTAATGGTCCAGTGAGAAATAATATATATTGAATATTAACTGAATAAAAAATATTTAATTTAATTTATGATTTTATCACATGTCAAATTTTTATAATAATAAAATTATAATTATTATTATATAAATGGGGAATCAAGGATATTAAATAAATAATAAAGTTTGGATGTGAAATTATTATTTTATAACAATATCATTATATAAACCAAATTCTTTTATTTTCTTAGGAGGTCCAATTTATTTTTGGTTAAGCATTTTGAGATTTATAGAGAGTCTCATAAATGCCTGAGGCATCTCTGTATATAATAAAACTCTAAATAATAGAGATAGATTCTTCTCCAACACCACTCTCAAGTATAAATAGATCAAAGAGTACCCTCCTATGAATTTATTCTTGGGGTGATCAAAGGCAAACAACACAAGTGTTCTGATTCATCATGATAACACATGAGGATTCCTACTACGATTTTTGGAGGTTTGTGGAACTCATGTGGGTCACCATTAGAGGGAATATACTCTTTATTCTTATAACAAAATGATTCTATGATGTAAATATATTGTTATAACAATTTATTAATATTTATTTTCCCACAAGAAAATTATTTAATTTCTTAAATCAATTATAAATAATATGTGATGATCCAATAGTTTGGTTCATACATTTATATGTTGTTTATAATCTTTGTTTCAATTTTATTTATCCTAGAGTTCATGGTTATGTAAATATCATATTAAAAATTAATCATGACAAACTAAAAGTAGGGCATTCCCCATCCGAAGATTTTATTTTTCACAGAACCTTCAATAAGGCCATTCTAAATATAAATTCTGAGAAAATCCAAGAATGTTATTTAGATTCTAATATATGTTACATTGATTAATTAATAAATTAATTTATTTGAATCTTAATCCTATCCATAGAACATTTATGAGGAACCTAGGCATCAATCTAAGTGTAATATGAACCCATGAACTTACAATAACATCCATTAAATTCCTTATATGAACCCCGAAATCACTCTCAGTGTGGTATAAAGTCATCACCCTCTGAGTTCTTCCTTGGAATTCCATGTGATAGACCCATTTTTAATTAGTAGAATGAGGTAAATAACTTCCTTCAAAGTCTATGCTTGTAAATTTATGAAAGGAACCCAAGTATCACTCCTGGAATAATTATAAACACTATCCTTTAGAGTCCATCTTTTGAATTCCCTATATGAGACCCAATTATTACTCATGCAATCAAGTAATAAATTCACCCAAGTGTGTATATCCATGGAATTAATGTGAGAACCCATATATCATCCATTAAATGATGTAAATCCATTTAGAAATTAATTTTAATTCAATAAGATCGATGGGTAAATCCATTTAATTCCAATTCGGAACCCATGTATCTCCCATAACATGGAATAATAAATTTCCATGTTCTATAAATATAGAAATGGCATTAAATATCACATTTAATTCAACTATCCATTTAATTTAAAGTGTAAAATTGTAACTCACCTTAAAATTATATTCAATCACATTGCCTCGGCTTAGAAAGCCAGGTGAGGATTAATTCATTCTATTAAGTTTAATTAATCCATCTCATTTAATTTTCACAGCCTCACAATTACATAGAACAAGTATCAGACCTCTAAAGGTGACAATAATTATAAGAAACACATGTTTTTAATATCAAATTTTACAACACATCCTAATATTATGTGTGTATCATGACATATAAGAATACAACAATACATTTAATTTAAGAAAACTCCATTTAGTAGGTGACACATATAAATTCTGGCGTGTGGCACAACAACGCAATATATAAATCAAGATACATTTAAGGAAAAGAATTATACCACCTATATTAGATGTGTATTAGATTACTAATACATTATTACCACCCTATTTAGTTATATTGGGAGAAAATTAGGGGAAAAAACCAAAAAATAGGGAAAAAGAGACCACATGGATTTATTATTCCATTAGACAAGATAAAAAAGAAATGTAGAAAGTTGATTTTAGTGACTACTGATAAGGATCCAATGTGACTGAAAAATAATTTTTTTATCTTGTAAGATGAATTTATCCAAAATCCTACATTGAACAGAATTTACGAGCTCAAATTAGTTGGAGGTGTTGTGGATGGAGGAGAAGAAACAGGGGTTAAAATATTTAAAGTCCCAAGTGATATATGTTCATTTTAACCAACTTTTAAAGGGAACATGGTTTGATCACATGGTTTTCAAAACCATGTTCCAAACATGGGAGACCAATATCCAAAGAGAGCCACTACAACATGGTTAATGTATGGTTTCGACAAACTATGCACCAACCTTGTAGGGTCCTCGTCAAAGTTTCACTACTAATGTGGTTAGTCACAACGTTTGGTAAACCATGTGATGCCATGTGGCCACCCTATATTTTTTCTTTGAAGTTACATGCATGGTTGTGTAGACCACCACACATAGTTTACAAACTCTTCTCTACCACTTATGGGTATATATGGTTGAGACACATAGTTACTCCTCACCATGCGCCAACTGTGCACCTCTTCATATTCCTCAAAAAACTAGAGGTATAGGTTCTGAATGATCCCCAGTTTTTACTAAACCCTCCCATAAACCATTAAGAGCTTCAAAATTTAGCAAAATTATTTATAATGAAATTATAGGGTTTAAAACAACATAATAAAAGATGGGATCTTATAGTTATAATGAACAGTCAACCAACTATAGTGATCGAGGTGGTGTTGAATATTGTACACAGTTAAAGTCAGTATATGTCTAATTTTTGTATTATAGGTTTGTAAAATTATTTTTACAGTCTTATTACCACTATAAAATAGAGGTTGGACCGTAGGATATTTTTTTTACTTGGATTCACTATACTATGTTACAAATATTGTATGGAGTCTAGTCACTAGCTAATTAGAGACAATGATTCCATTCCTTTTACTTCAAAAAATATAATATTTTTTAATGTTATCCCATAAAAGTAGTTTTCAATTATTAACTTCATAATATATTTTTTACAATAATTTTTTATTGATCTTCCTTTTAATTAAGTTTATGTGTGTTTAGTTTATTCCATTGATGTTTTGATTAGGGTGTACTGGATTCTTAATTTTGGTTCATGAAGACAAATTGGGAGGTATCAGTAGTTTAAATTTCACAACACTGAACCGACAATGGATAAAAATACATCACTTCTATAAATTTGGGTTTATTCCAGTGCTAGCCTTTATTAGAGATAGAAAAATCACAAATAAAGGAACCATTTATCAGTGCTTAAGAAAATCATTGATAAAGGACTCTCTTATTAGTTCTTGAAAAAAGAACTGATAAATGAGGTTCTTTATTAGTAATTATAAAAAAAAGCACTGATAAAGGGTGGCCATTATTTTGTCTTTTTTAGTGATTATAAAGGGTACCCTTTATAATCACTAAAATTAAAGCATAGATAAATTGGATCCACTATCAGTGATAAAAAAAATTAATAAAGGGGTTTCATTATTAATTCTAAAAAATATCCAATAAAGGCATCCATTTATTAGCACTAGTGAAAAATGATAATAAAGGGGGTTAATTATTTGTGCTAAAAGTGCTAATAAAGGACCTCCTTTGACAATGATTCTTTTTAATTACACTGATATAGGGGCCCCATTATGATAATTTTTTTTTCTAGTGTTGATAAAGGAAATATTTCATAAATAATATTTTATGAAATGAAATATATTCATATATAAATATATTTATATTGATATAAATATAAAATATTTTGTTAAATATGATTTAGATAGGGATAAATATGCATTTATACATAATATATAAAACATTAGTGAAAAAATGGATTAAAATTATTTTTTAAAAATAATATTAATTAATAATTTTATAATTATTATTGATTAATATTCATTTAATAACAGCTGGATGACATAAAAATTCAATTAACTAATGAATAGTCTAAGATATATTGAAAACATGTCGTGAACTTCAAATGGCCATAACATTTGATCGAGGTGTCTATTTTAGTTCTATGTCATATCAAATCAATGCCCGGAAAGTGATGTATGCCCTATTTAAGGATGGTACTTGGGTCACTATTTTTTGAGGTCAGAAAGGGCCCACATGGCAAAAAAAAATGAGTTTTTAGTTGGGATACCTTAATTATTTTATATTCAATATTATTTCAGATCTGTTTAAGAGAGTTTTCTTATTCATTTTTAGTAAAGACTAAATTTATTCCCAAATATTACACTCATATAGATATTATGGATTTTAAAATTTACCATTTTTCATAGTGTAGTTTTATTTATAATTAAATATATTCATATATTCATAGATTTACTTGTTATAAATCAATTATATAAACAACTATTTATAAATAGTTATATATCATATTATAAATATATTTAAAACAATATCTAACCATTTTTACATTAAAAAAATAAATATATATATATATACTTAAATATATATATATATATGTATATATCTATATAATTTTTATACATACAGATGTGTGTGTATTAACAAATGGATATTTATTTTCAATTATATTCAAATATATATAAATGAATATTAATATATAATATATTTAAATAAATATAAGTATATATATTTATATCTCAGACAAAGAAAAATATATTTTATTAATATATTTAAAAATAATTATATAAATATTTGAATAAAAAATTATAGGTATATATATATATAAATATTGTAAAATATATAATAAAACATCTTGGAGTAGTTATAAAGGTGTTGCATCTTCAAAATAGAGGTAAAAGTACTGTTTCCAGACATGTTTGGCAGTGAATAAGAGGTCGGAATTGGGAAAAGCACTGAAAAAGGGGTGGGGTATGGAAATTGAGTTAAATGTGGGGTGGGGTTAGTGTGTGAAAGGTGCGGATAGGGGAGAGCATTGATATAGGGGGTTGGTGGAGAACTCCAAACAAATATTTGTTCACCCTTTATCAGTTATTTTTTAGCACTCATTAAGGGAACCTTTATCAGCGCTACAAAAAGTGTTGATAAATTCACCCTTTATCAATACTAAAAAAAATGATGATACAGAGCCCATTTATCAAATATTTTATTTTTATTACTGAAAAGATGATTTTAAGAGAGTTTATATTAACAGTTCCATTATAGTGCTTCTAAATCAAATTTTTTGTTATTGTTAGAAGTATAAATTGTAGCAGTGTTTGATGAATATTGGTTTAGATATATGGTGTTTGTATTATGTTTTAACTTCCAGATTCCGAACATATATTAAGTATTGGTTCTATGGTTAGTTCATAAAGGTTTCCTAATTTTCATAGAATTCAAGTGAAAAATTTCAGAAAGTTAAAATCATGTTGTGAACTATAGATTTATTCTATGATGTGGTTTATTGTTCATATTAGGGAAGTCATTCTATGAACCTCAGGGTCACACCATCACACCTTATGTCCAGTTTTATAGTTTGTGAAATTCTTATATTTCTCCAGTTTAAACTAAAAACCATTGGGGTGGTTTTTTCTTCCCACTATATTTCTAGACCTCCAAGGTCTATCTCCATATTTTTCTCTTCATCTCCTTGGTTCTTACAATGTTTTTCCATGATTTTAAGTTAATTATTCAAGTTAATGTGATATTAACTTCTCTATTTCCTATTCTTATCCTTCTAATCTTCATTTATAGACCTTATATATAAATGGAGACCTTGGGTTTCATTTATTTAATATTTTCTTCTAGACTGAGGGTTTTTATTTCATTTAAATGGTTCTCATAACTCTTATTGTTTGAACGAAACCATAACATTAAATTTCATCAATTTTGAGGTTCTTTGTTCCATTCATTGACATTTATAGTTAAATCCAAGAATTATTTCTTATTTTCATTCCATGTTTCAAATGGTTTTATAGTTATAATATGTTTTTATATTAATTTTTATTCCAAGGAATATATTTGCCTCAAAGATATCACTTTGGGTGATGGGTTTCTCATGATTTCCTAGGTCAATAAATTTATACTATTTTATTAGGTAACCCAAGAGTTTGAAGAAATTATTTAGAGGTTATTTTCAAAATAATTTTAGATACAAATGGCTCATTTTATTCTCAATATGTATTAAAGGATGTAAGTCATGTTTTATAGGACTTGATTCTAAACAGATGGTGTGTTTGTCTTTTCGAAAATTTCATTTCTTCATCGTCGATTATTTGAAGTATTTTGATGATATTTATGTACTTGAAAGAATTGGTTGTGATTAAGAAATATTTTAAACAACTCAATGTTTCATAAATGATTTATAAATTATGTTTTCATTATTTGGTTTTTGAATTATATATGAATTGATTTTATCTAATGATATTCCAAGGGGCCAATTAATACTTTAAGAAATAGGAAATAAAGATATATGAGAACACCTGAAGAGATCCACTCCATGTTTTTATGAAAAAGATAAATATTATAATTAAGTTATGTGAAACTTATGAATCTATCCTAGATAGAGGATAATTTTATTATTTTCTATTATTTAGAAAAAGGTAGTTCTTCTTTGAAAAGAAATAATAGTTGAGGATGAGTTGTAATTTTTCACATATATATGAATGATTTATGTTATATTGATAGCTCAAATCCATTTATTTTCATATTAAACCACAAGTATCTAAGATTGAAATATATGTAATGGTATTTCACCGGTTATGATTCCATTGTAGCTAGTGTACTGTGTATGGATCACAACCTTGGATATTTTTCCTCTCTTTCTTCATTTTTAGAGTAAAAAAAGTGTTAGATAATTGTATCATAACATGTTTAAATTAGCTGGATTACATATTCATGTTTTCCTAAATTTTCACCAGGGCTCCTAGGTATTCCCATGAGGATTGTGGTTGATTATCAAGTAATTATTTCATTATATATTTGAATGGTTATTCTTATGATAGTTCATTTATGAATGTTTTATGTCAAACTGGTTTTATATATAATTCATGATAGATCCTTTTTCTTTATTTCTTTATTATTTTTTTCATTATTATATCAACTGGGTGTTTTTTATTTTTTATGAAATTTTTGTTAATTTGTTTCTCACTAAATCCATACTGATTACTACCCTTTTATAAAGAAAATTATGACACTTGTAATAATAGAAGGTGTGTTTTATTAAAAAATAATTTATCTGTCTGCATTCAACATGTATAAATAAATTTAGTTTCTATAAAAAGGGATTAATGAATACCACACTTACATTTTTTTATTATATAAAAAATGTTTTTTAATTGATATGTTTACCTTAAACATGAATCATGAGTGTTTTATAAGAAGCGTTATAAAATATTTTCATTAATTTGGAAATAAATAGATTCATACGTTTTATCTATGTGAATTATTTTAAAAATAAAATGAAATACTTGCATTGATAGTCGTACCTCAAACTAGAATAAAATGGTTTTACTTTTAATGTTTATTCATGGTTCATGGGTGGATTCCTGATAAGAAGTTTCTTTTTTCATGACTATATGTAACATCCCAAGGTTTTCTAAAAATAAATTGAAAATGCTTGAAATTTTGTTAAGGTATATATTTATAAGTATCCTTTAAAACATAATTTTATTTCTTCTATGTTTTGAATTTCAAGAAACTATCATCTACATTTGTGTTCAGTATGTTATTTCGAGTCTGATGGAACAAACTTGTTTTTTTTGTGAATAGTAACATGCCCTTATGAATAGTAATATGAATAGTAATATGAATAGTAATATGACCTCATGAATAGTAAATAATATTATTATTTTATTTTCCCATGGCAATAGGATAATGGGATCTTAATTAATTTTCCAATGTCACATAAAACTAATTGCACTTCAATTTTGTTATTTTTCGAATTAACTGTGACCTTATTTTAAAATTAAATTAATAATATTTAGAAAATTATTTTTGAAAAATGGAGTTCATTTTTGAATTCTACACGTCGAAAAATGGTTGGGGTAAATTTTTGGTATTTTTCTGAAACTCTTGAATTTTCGGTGAATAGTGAAATACGGTAAAATACCGTATAATCAATTTATCAGTAAAAATGCACTATTTATGACATCATAAGTGATGCAAGGCCACTTGCTTCGAAATAACATGATATTTTCACTAATTAAGGCCACTTGATTTGAGATTATTCATAGTCTTGATAAAAATATTATAATAATAATTAAAATAATCTAAAATACCTCCCCTCCTCCACTATAAATACCACCCTCACTCCCCTCTTCCTCCCACACCTCTCAAGCCTTGAGCATTGTCTAATTTCTGCCAAATTCCCTCCTCAATCTCCTTCCCCACGTCCTAGAGCTACTGGTCTCACCAAAAGACCAAAATCAAAGCCCTTAAGAAGGATCTCAAGGAGAAGAGATCAAGAGGTAAACATCCTCTTTCTTTTTCATTCTTTCCTTCCATTTTATGTTATTCTCTTCCTATCCCTTTGTCTTTTGTTGGGATATTTCATTTAATATTTCCCTTACTGTCCAAATTTTGTATGATTGATGAGATATTCCATTCCTCTCATCAATCTTGTTTTTATGAAATTTTTAGAGGCGCCGTTAGGCTGCCGAATTTTTTTGTAAGAAATTTCTCATGTTTTCTTTTTTTCATGATTCCTTCCACTTCTTTCTTCACCCCCTCTTATCCAAGAGGCATGAAATCTCCAGAATCATGTATATTCTGGATGTTTTCATGTTTATGGAAAATTACAAATCATTTTTCCTCTCCTCTTTCACTTATTTAAAGAATCAAAAAAACATTGTCCATTTGTGTCGAATTACCGATATCGTGGACGATGTATTTTCAATTTCCATTAATTATTTCAAGTCTGGTCATGAAACCATTTATATGGTTGAACCAGGTTATAATATATGTTTTATGAAACATATAAGGTTCTGTAATTCTTTTGTACTCATGATTCAAACTTATAAGACTAAATGAAATTGTAATTATCAAAGAACCACTTAAATTATCTAAACGAACATAATTAATGTTTTAACTTATAAATCATCATCATATAAAGAACCAAAGTGATGAATGGTATAATTTATGGTACTGGAATTATGTAAATAATACTCCATTCCAATTCTGGAGTTTCACTTCCAATCAACAAGAACGATTCTTCATGAACCGATTGTGAAAATCACAAAAGAACTCACCCAAAATAATGCAAGGAACAAAATACTAACAAATAAGGGGTGAAATGAGGTTATGAAATGACCATATAAGATGTTATAAACATGAACACGTTTCTTTAAAATCCTATTGACACTCCTTTAACCATTATACAGGAGGTTCAAACAATTTTGAAGTAGGACAAGCCCAAGGTAAGGGAATTCTTAACCCGATTTCCATTCTTTGGGTTAACCTTCTACTTTATAATTTATGTGCTATTTAAATTGTTTGTGTGATGGGTTCTGTTTATATTATGTTTAATTATGTGTATTTACAGAGTATATACATATTCCATCCACTCAATTAAGTATCACTTCAAGTATATGATGTTTATAAGGGACTTTTCTTCTAAAATCCTCTTTTAAAATTCTGTTTTATAAGATTCAAAGGCAATGTTTTTATGCTATTATTTATGTTGAATGATTATGTTTTGGCTATTGGGCATTGTTTATGATGAAGGGTGGGACCTATATTTCCCTCCAGTGCATTGGGTATGAGTAAGTTGGAGGTCGGCCGTATGGTTACTCCAAGTGTAACTGTGATGGTTACACAAAGTAAGGTAGCCGTGAGGGTTACAAATTTTAAGGTAGCCAAGATGGTTACAAGATTATGTAAGTAATGCCCCAATATACCTTTATGATTATAATTATGTTTGTATGGATCTTGTGTAAATCTCATGTTACACAAAGTAAGATTTTATGGGTGTAAATCATGTATTTTAAAAATGTTTTCATATGTCTTGTGTATTCATGGACTAATGAGATTTTTCCTTCTTTTTCATACCTTACTGAGCTTTTGTGCTCATCCCAAGTTTTTAAATGATTTTTCACAGGTTAATGGATGAATAATACAAGGAAGGAAGACATGTTAAATGTTGAAGAATTGTCAAGGAGTCTTGTTTTATGTTTTAATGTTTTATCTTCTGAGGAAAATGGAAACTGATTTTATGGTATCCACTATGTAACAATGTGTAATGTTATGAATATTTTGTCTTAATTCTCTAAAGCTCTAAACTTGAAAAGATCCTCAATGTAAAATTAAGTGTTTTCTTGAATAAATTCAAGATTATGTATGAAATAAGTGCGGGTCCTTACAGTTGGTATCAGAGGATGGTTTAGATAACTTTAGGGGTTAAGGTGATGCTAATAGAATACCATAACTAATTCTCACCCTATGTTTAATTTGTTATAGCATTTAAAGATTACCATGTTGCTTCATATAAGAAATGTTTGTTTAGAATGGTTGTCCGCATAAGGAACATGGATGCTGAAGAGGATAGGCACCGACAGAATGACATCCTTCCTGATCAACAGCCCGGAATGGTAGGGATTGGAACCGAGCAGTTTGTGACAGTAATGGCTCAGCTAACACAGGCAATAAATGGTGGTGGCATCCATGCAAGAGGACAAATAGATGTACCCCAACGGAACATGACAGTGGTGGAACATTTTATGAGACAACATCCTCCTGCATTCAGTGGATCTTCTGACCCAGTGGCAGCAGAAGGATGGATTAAAGCCCTTGAAAAGATATTTGATGTTATGGGATGTTCAGACAATCAAAAGGTAAGTCTTGCCATTTATCGTTTTGAAGGGGAAGCTGATCAGTGGTGGTCAATGGTAAGGAATATCAGGGGTAGAGAGGATTTTGATGCCTTAGTATGGGATGAATTTAAAAGTCTTTTTCTTGAAAAATATTTTCCTAAGGTGGTGCGACTTAGAATGGAGAAACAATTCCTTGAACTGAAACAAAAGGAGGAAGATTCAGTGGCTATTTATGAGGCGAACTTCACCCGACTGGCGAGGTATGCTCCGAATCTTATTCTGGATCTCGATAGCAAAATCAACCGCTTTTACTCAGGATTGAAGCCAAGGTATCGAAGGGCGTTGGCCTCCCGTGAATTCAAAAGTTATGAGAAACTTGTCCGATGTGCTGAGAGGGTAGAGATGGAGTTTGCTGACGATCACATGCAATTTGGAAACAAAGAGAAGAAGATGTCAAATTGGAAAGCAATGGGTAAGAATCAACCAATGAAATCTGATGGTAAGAAAATACAGTTTCCAGTTTGTGAAAAGTGTGGCAAGAAGCACCCTGGGGAATGTCTTATCAAAACTGGGAAGTGTTTTAAATGTGGTAAGTTTGGACATATGGCCCGAGATTGCAATGAAAATGATCCAAAGACTAATCCTGATAAGCAAACTATAAAGTGTTTTAAATGTGGTGAGATGGGTCACTATGCAAATGCCTGTCCAAAGAGGGATCCAAATGATGCAAAGAAGCCAGACTACAAGCAGAAAGGTGTAGTGAGATCCTTTGCGACTACGTCAGCAGATGTTGGGCCATCCAATGAAGTTGTATCAGGTACTTTGTTTGTTCACTCAGTTTTTGCTAAAGTTTTGTTTGATACGGGGTCTACACATTCCTTCATCTCTGAGAAATTTTCTAGTAAATTGGAAATATCACCTCAACAAATGATACCCGAACTTGTTGTTAAAACACCAGGGGGAAATGTTATAGCAAAGAGGAATTATAAGAATATTTCTATTTTGGTATGTGGAAAGACATTACCTGCAAACCTTGTTGTTTTACCCTTAGTCGAGTTTGAAGTTATTCTGGGGATGGACTGGCTTTCTGGTTATCATGCTAAGATTGACTGTAGAGCTAAAGAAGTTGTTTTTCAGAAAGAGTTTCAGTTTGTATACAAGAATGAACCCATACAATTGATAACATATCAAGAAGCTGAGAAACTACTGAAAGATGGAAATGAAAGTTATCTAGCTCATATTGTTGAAAACAAGGGAACTATTCAAATCAATGATGTGCCAGTGGTAAATGAATACCTTGATGTTTTTCCTGAGGAGTTACCCAGTGTCATACCTAAACGAGAAGTTGAATTCACAATTGATTTAGTTCCTGATGCTAAACCAATTTCAAAACCCCCATATCGTATGGCTCCAATAGAACTTCTTGAATTGAAAAATCAGTTGCAGGATTTGCTTGTCAAAGGTTTCATTCGTCCCAGTACTTCACCATGGGGAGCCCCTGTTTTGTTTGTTAAAAAGAAAGATGGTTCCATGAGACTTTGCATTGATTATAGAGCCTTGAACAACATCACTGTTAAAAACAAGTATCCTTTGCCTCATATTGATGACTTGTTTGATCAGCTCCAGGGAGCTCAGTACTTTTCCAAGATTGACATGAGATCCGGATACCATCAGCTGAAGGTGAAGGAGGATGACATCCCGAAAATAGCCTTTCGTACTAGATATGGGCATTATGAATTTGTTGTTATGCCATTTGGGTTAACTAATGCACCTGCTGTATTCATGAATCTTATGAATAGAGTATTTCATGAGTTCTTGGATAAGTTTGTGGTGGTATTTATTGATGACATTCTGGTTTTTTCTAAAAATAAAGAGGAGCATGAAAAACATCTAAGGGTTGTTTTACAAACTTTAAAAGAAAAGAAACTATATGGAAAATTCAGCAAGTGTGATTTTTGGTTGCAACAGATTTCTTTTCTTGGGCACATTGTAAATAAGGATGGAATAACAGTTGATCCTGCCAAAACAAAAGTAGTTGATGAATGGCCAAGACCCACAAATGTTACAGAGATTCGTAGTTTTCTGGGCTTAGCAAGTTATTACCGACGCTTTGTTGAGAACTTTGCACGGTTATCTAGCCCAATAACTAAGTTAACACGGAAAGGGGTTAATTTTGTTTGGACAGAGGAATGTGATGTTTGTTTTCAGGAACTAAAGAAGAGATTGGTGAATGCTCCAGTTTTGGCCTTACCTTCCCGGAATGGTGAGTTTGTCATCTATAGTGATGCTTCTTTGAAGGTACTTGGTTGTGTTTTGATGCAGAATGGTCAGGTAATTGCCTATGCCTCGAGACAACTTAAACCTCATGAGATGAATTATCCCACACATGATTTGGAATTGGCAGCTGTGGTTTTTGCTTTGAAAATATGGAGGCATCATCTATACGGAACCAAATGCCAAATATATACTGACCATAAAAGTATTAAGTATATATTCACTCAGAAGGAATTAAACATGAGGCAGAGAAGATGGCTAGAACTGATAAAGGATTATGACTGCACGATTAATTACCATCCTGGAAAAGCAAACAAAGTAGCGGATGCCTTAAGTCGGAAAAATCATGCATCATTAACCATGCTACGTTTGGAACGTGATCCCTTGATTAATGATTTGATAAATTTTGGCTTGGAAGTTGTTGGTGCAGGGAATATATCTGTTTTGTTTCAGGTTTCAGTGCAGTCTTCGTTGTCAGACAGAATTATGAAAGCGCAGAGGGAAGACCGTGAGCTACAGAAAAAGGTAGAATTGGTTAAAATGGGTAAGTTTCCAGAATTTAATCTTGATAAAGATTGTGTTTTAAGGTTTGGATAAAGGTTGTGTGTGCCTTGTGATTCCCAGCTGAAGAAAGAATTGTTGTGTGAAGCTCATAGTTCTCCATTTTCTGTTCATCCTGGAAGTACTAAGATGTACAGAGACCTTCGAGAGTATTACTGGTGGAATGGGATGAAAAGAGATATTGCTGATTTTACAATGAAATGTTTGACATGTCAGCAGGTTAAAGCAGAGCGACAGTTACCGAAGGGGATGCTTCATCCTTTGCCGGTGCCAGAATGGAAATGGGAGAATATATCCATGGATTTTGTGGTGGGACTACCAAAGACTTCTCGAGGTAACAATGCGATATGGGTTATTGTTGATCGGCTAACAAAGTCTGCTCATTTTCTTTCTATTCGAGATACAATGACATTAGATCAGCTTTCTCGATTGTACCTTAAAGAGATTGTCAGGTTACATGGAGTTCCTCTTTCCATTGTGTCTGACCGAGATCCCAGGTTCACTTCTAAATTTTGGAAGGGACTTCAGAAGTCTTTGGGCACAGAGTTGAATTTCAGTACAGCTTTTCATCCTCAATCAGATGGGCAGTCAGAGCGAACGATTCAAACTTTGGAGGATATGCTTCGAGCTTGTTCAATGGACTATCAGGGAAGTTGGGATCAGCATCTTTCATTAGTTGAGTTTTCTTATAATAACAGTTTCCATTCCAGTATTCAGATGGCACCTTTTGAGGCCTTGTATGGAAAGCGGTGTCGGACTCCTGCGTTTTGGGATGAAGTCGGTGAAAGAAAGTTGATGGGGCCAGAATTAGTAGAAGAAGTGGCTGAGAAAGTGAGGATGATCCAGCAACACATGAGGATAGCTCAAAGCAGGCAGAAAAGTTATGCAGATAACAGAAGGAAAGACTTCTCTTTCAAGGTAGGTGACCATGTTTTCCTTAAAATATCTCCTTGGAAAAGTGTGATGCGTTTCGGTAAGAAAGGGAAACTAAGTCCACGGTTCATCGGTCCTTTTGAAATCTTGGATAAAGTTGGAACAGTTGCGTACCGCGTAGCTTTGCCTCCGAGCTTGTTTCAGGTACACAATGTTTTTCATGTTTCGATGTTGAGAAAGTATGTTCCAGATTCATCACATGTCTTGAGGCCGGAAGAAGTTCAGCTAGCAGAGAACCTTTCTTATGAAGAAAAACCGGTTCAGATTCTTGATCGAAGAGAACAGGTATTGCGGAATAAGGTAATCCACCAGGTAAAGGTTTTGTGGAGAAACCACATGGTTGAAGAAGCAACATGGGAGTCTGAAAATTCTATGAGGGAAAAATACCCTCAGTTGTTTAATAAGTAAATAAAATTGCGAGGACGCAATTTCAAGAAGGTGGGGATAATGTAACATCCCAAGGTTTTCTAAAAATAAATTGAAAATGCTTGAAATTTTGTTAAGGTATATATTTATAAGTATCCTTTAAAACATAATTTTATTTCTTCTATGTTTTGAATTTCAAGAAACTATCATCTACATTTGTGTTCAGTATGTTATTTCGAGTCTGATGGAACAAACTTGTTTTTTTTGTGAATAGTAACATGCCCTTATGAATAGTAATATGAATAGTAATATGACCTCATGAATAGTAAATAATATTATTATTTTATTTTCCCATGGCAATAGGATAATGGGATCTTAATTAATTTTCCAATGTCACATAAAACTAATTGCACTTCAATTTTGTTATTTTTCGAATTAACTGTGACCTTATTTTAAAATTAAATTAATAATATTTAGAAAATTATTTTTGAAAAATGGAGTTCATTTTTGAATTCTACACGTCGAAAAATGGTTGGGGTAAATTTTTGGTATTTTTCTGAAACTCTTGAATTTTCGGTGAATAGTGAAATACGGTAAAATACCGTATAATCAATTTATCAGTAAAAATGCACTATTTATGACATCATAAGTGATGCAAGGCCACTTGCTTCGAAATAACATGATATTTTCACTAATTAAGGCCACTTGATTTGAGATTATTCATAGTCTTGATAAAAATATTATAATAATAATTAAAATAATCTAAAATACCTCCCCTCCTCCACTATAAATACCACCCTCACTCCCCTCTTCCTCCCACACCTCTCAAGCCTTGAGCATTGTCTAATTTCTGCCAAATTCCCTCCTCAATCTCCTTCCCCACGTCCTAGAGCTACTGGTCTCACCAAAAGACCAAAATCAAAGCCCTTAAGAAGGATCTCAAGGAGAAGAGATCAAGAGGTAAACATCCTCTTTCTTTTTCATTCTTTCCTTCCATTTTATGTTATTCTCTTCCTATCCCTTTGTCTTTTGTTGGGATATTTCATTTAATATTTCCCTTACTGTCCAAATTTTGTATGATTGATGAGATATTCCATTCCTCTCATCAATCTTGTTTTTATGAAATTTTTAGAGGCGCCGTTAGGCTGCCGAATTGTTTGTAAGAAATTTCTCATGTTTTCTTTTTTTCATGATTCCTTCCACTTCTTTCTTCACCCCCTCTTATCCAAGAGGCATGAAATCTCCAGAATCATGTATATTCTGGATGTTTTCATGTTTATGGAAAATTACAAATCATTTTTCCTCTCCTCTTTCACTTATTTAAAGAATCAAAAAAACATTGTCCATTTGTGTCGAATTACCGATATCGTGGACGATGTATTTTCAATTTCCATTAATTATTTCAAGTCTGGTCATGAAACCATTTATATGGTTGAACCAGGTTATAATATATGTTTTATGAAACATATAAGGTTCTGTAATTCTTTTGTACTCATGATTCAAACTTATAAGACTAAATGAAATTGTAATTATCAAAGAACCACTTAAATTATCTAAACGAACATAATTAATGTTTTAACTTATAAATCATCATCATATAAAGAACCAAAGTGATGAATGGTATAATTTATGGTACTGGAATTATGTAAATAATACTCCATTCCAATTCCGGAGTTTCACTTCCAATCAACAAGAACGATTCTTCATGAACCGATTGTGAAAATCCCAAAAGAACTCACCCAAAATAATGCAAGGAACAAAATACTAACAAATAAGGGGTGAAATGAGGTTATGAAATGACCATATAAGATGTTATAAACATGAACACGTTTCTTTAAAATCCTATTGACACTCCTTTAACCATTATACAGGAGGTTCAAACAATTTTGAAGTAGGACAAGCCCAAGGTAAGGGAATTCTTAACCCGATTTCCATTCTTTGGGTTAACCTTCTACTTTATAATTTATGTGCTATTTAAATTGTTTGTGTGATGGGTTCTGTTTATATTATGTTTAATTATGTGTATTTACAGAGTATATACATATTCCATCCACTCAATTAAGTATCACTTCAAGTATATGATGTTTATAAGGGACTTTTCTTCTAAAATCCTCTTTTAAAATTCTGTTTTATAAGATTCAAAGGCAATGTTTTTATGCTATTATTTATGTTGAATGATTATGTTTTGGCTATTGGGCATTGTTTATGATGAAGGGTGGGACCTATATTTCCCTCCAGTGCATTGGGTATGAGTAAGTTGGAGGTCGGCCGTATGGTTACTCCAAGTGTAACTGTGATGGTTACACAAAGTAAGGTAGCCGTGAGGGTTACAAATTTTAAGGTAGCCAAGATGGTTACAAGATTATGTAAGTAATGCCCCAATATACCTTTATGATTATAATTATGTTTGTATGGATCTTGTGTAAATCTCATGTTACACAAAGTAAGATTTTATGGGTGTAAATCATGTATTTTAAAAATGTTTTCATATGTCTTGTGTATTCATGGACTAATGAGATTTTTCCTTCTTTTTCATACCTTACTGAGCTTTTGTGCTCATCCCAAGTTTTTAAATGATTTTTCACAGGTTAATGGATGAATAATACAAGGAAGGAAGACATGTTAAATGTTGAAGAATTGTCAAGGAGTCTTGTTTTATGTTTTAATGTTTTATCTTCTGAGGAAAATGGAAACTGATTTTATGGTATCCACTATGTAACAATGTGTAATGTTATGAATATTTTGTCTTAATTCTCTAAAGCTCTAAACTTGAAAAGATCCTCAATGTAAAATTAAGTGTTTTCTTGAATAAATTCAAGATTATGTATGAAATAAGTGCGGGTCCTTACACTATATACATTAAATATTTTAGAAGGTTCAATGGATCTCTAGAATGGATGGGATACTAGTTATAGATTGGTGGCGGTGGAAAGAAAAGGAGCCTTTTTTGAGGCATGGAGATGAATATTTGTTTTACTCATGTATATTTTTTAATATTGGATAACATAGAAATGTACACCCCTAACATCTCTTGTATTCCCCTTTTAATTATTTTGGAATATTCTTAGTGTATTTATGGTTTTAAATTTTGGTTAGTGTATTATTTTTTATTCACATTCCTTTATTTATTTTTCAAAACTATAGAAACTACATATTTTTTATATATGGATCCCTGAAACATGATGTGTCCATGTTATACCTTTAGGTGGATGTGATACTTTTATTAATTACATTACCAGGTGAAATATTTACCAATGATGTATACATTGAATCCCAAGCTCTAGTTTCCAACCATTATGCATTAGAAAAACACTTCAGGTCATTTCATAGTAATACTAGTGGCCATAAATAAGGGGAAATCAAGGTTGTTTTATCATAAAATTCTTTTAATGACCCATATATATTTTTTCCATTTCATTCCTAGGAAATTTTAATTTTTGGTCTTATATAAGGGTATGTTTGGAGCATTGGTTCTCAAATTGGAAATCTATTTATCATAAAATATCTAGGATATGTTTTTTTTTAAATTTTTTGAAGCCTTGGAGATATGTGTGGTTCTTTTTTGAACATTATAGTGGGGTCTTGTGAAAGGGGTGATACTACTATATCTTTTAATGTGCATTTAAATGAAAATATCCCCACATTTTTTCATTTTAAAAAAATATTAATTCTTTTTATAGCTTTTTGATATATTAAATTTTATATTCATAATGTAAAAAATCAATATTTTTAACTCTTTTCAATCATTTATGTAATTAATTAAGAAATCCATGTTTTATTTTTGTGTCATTTGAAAAAAAAATTGTAGTCTTAAAATGATAAATTTTGAAACATATGGATCATAATTAACTATACCTATACATAATTATTTTTTAGAGTTTCATATGTATTTGGATGGATCATATGTATTTTTCACTGATGTATAAGTCTATACATTGAAACTATTCTTCTCAAGCAAAAGATTTGTTTTTAAAATAATCAGTCTTCACACTTTTATAAAGTTAGATATTGTGTGGCTTTAAAAGAAAAAGATGTTATGTGTTTTAATATCATGATACATGAAAATAAATATGATATTAAAATTCAATTGATAAAATATCAAAAATATATACAATGAAATATAAAAAATCTTTCAGTTAATACTTTGTGTGAAATTTTCATAAACTATGTATTTTCACTGGTGTAATTTGGAAAACCCAATTTTATTAATTTTTATATGGTGATGAATAGTAAAGGATCATGGGATAAATCAAAGGATATGAAAAACTTGGTGTGCATGAAACTACAAATTCTCTCAATATATGAAATCATGTGAAGATCTAATTGAAACTACTACCACCTAGAAGATGATCACATGAGCTATTTTGAACATGGAGGGGTTTTTAAGGATCTATTGAAGGTTTGAATAAAATTGAAATAATTTTCCCTCTATTTTCATAGAAGGTCAAAAATATAAAATAATGTCATAAGAAATTATCTGAGTTTTCAGGGGGGGGGGTGTAATTCATGAGACTGAAACAACCACAACTTGGTGTTACTGGATAGAAAAGTAAAAGAATATCTCAATATTTTCAAAGAGTAAGAATAAAAATGATAGTTTATTTATAAATGATAGGATAAAATCCAAAGTAGTTATGGAAGTAAATATACATGGTAAATATCTTCCAATTTTTGAGTTTCATCTCATCTATTTTTTATTTTTTTGGATTTTGTTTATGGAATGATGATGTTATTTTTATTCCTCAAATACTCAATATTCATAAATTTTATAAATTAACATTAAATTTATTGGATTAAAGTGATTGTTCCAACTATTTAAAATTATTTTATAAGGTATCACATTTATGAAAAATGGGTTTAGTCAGGTTCATTTTCATGGAGTTCTTTAACCTTTTGAATAACTTTCATTAAGAAGACACCACCTATAATGTGTTATGGGTATAGTTTTTAGGTTGGTTTTAGAATTTACTAGATTACATTGGGTAAAAAAAATGAGAAATCCAATTAGATAATCATTACATATAATGAGGAAGGGAAAGTCTAAATGATTAACACTTTCCACTTCTAGTGTCTTAAAAATATGGTTTCAGACATTTATTTTCTTTATGTCCTAATTTTTAAATTATAATTATTTCTTTATTTTTGGTTTTATTACATTTTTTATTTGAATTCAATCACAAAACACCAATTAAAAAATTTATTTTCACATATATAAAACAAAATGACAGTTTGAAACTTATCTTTGACAACATTCCTAAGAGAAAGCCTAACAGACTACTATATTTCATTCATTTAGGGGGTAAATTTATTGAATGGTGTAAATAAATAAAAAAAATGAACTTTAAAATTAATCCAATACCTATGAGGTTTCCAATGTTTATTTTAATTTTTTATATGTCTTGAAATCCTAACTCTAATTTTTTACCATTATATATTTAAATTTATATAACTTATCACTATAATAAATTCCCATGTGACTAGTTTTTGAGTATAACACAAAAACATTAATAAGAAACATTATTTAACTAAAAATAATCATTTAAATAAATATGAATTTGATATATTTGGCTTCATACAATTAATACAATTAACAAAAACCTATATAATATTTGGATGACCCTAGTTATTTTGAAATCAAATCGGGTTTTGTTCACCAACATCCAAAATTCAACGGATTTACATGTGAATATCTATAAAAAAATATTCAATATTATATTTACCATTTTATTAACATAAAACCACAATAAATTTATGTAAATAAAATTAAGTTGAGGTATTTTTCATTTATATATAAGGAGTCCAAAATGAATGGTTCTTTAATTTACAATCAACTTTGATTAGAGATTAGAATTAATTCAAACATCTTTTCATGAAATATTCCATACTTCTTCTATAAATTCATCCATTTAAAAATAAATCTATAGAAATAGACAATCCCATGTATGATATTTCAATTAATATTTGGGTTTATTTAAAAGGCATTATTTTAGTTTTTCACACCAACAAATAAGTGCTCAACTTTTGATCAAATAATTTTATGGAGTATTGTGTTTTACTGAATGTATTATGATAGATACTACTACTGGGGTAGCACGAGTTGATAATAAACCCACTTATAATAGAATATTGATTGCCTTAATGGCCCAGAATAATCAATAGTTTAGAGCAATAGGCACATTACATGTTAAATATACTAATGAAATACCTACTACCAACTCAAATAATAAATTTATTTCTAGTAAACATAGAGATATTTCCACCATGGATCAATCAATTATGATATCCAACACACCACATCCTCAAATAAAACCTAAAACAAATTTTCAATTTGAAGTTCACTATGGAATTTTATATTTTAATAAAAAATAAAAAGGAGCAATGCAACAAAATAAAATATCCTTACAAAAAATTATAATTTTGTATTTACTAAAATAAAATTTCATTCTAACCAAAAAAATATTTTTTGTAATCCCAACCAAAATGTCAACCCGAGCTTCATTAATCATCTCCATGAAAGTTTTAGATTTCCTGAACCACCAAACTGACCATTTTAAGGGGATTTAAGTAATTCCTAATCTATATAGTTTAATGAGAATAATAATAGTCATTCTGGGAGAACTTTAGAACCTTCTGAACATGTCTAAACATATAAACATAGTTTGACATAAAAAATGATGTAATACAAACAAAAATGACAATAATAATAGAAAATTATGAATAATTTGATGAGTCACATGGTTCAATAAGAAACTAATTCTAGTATCCTAAGAAATCAAATATATGGAGGATGACCTTACCAAAACCAAGTCACTCAAAGAGATATACGAAAAGAAAATGCAAGGGCCATAATACTAAGGAGTGAAACCAAGTTGAATAACCCCTAAGATGAAAAGTAAAAACAATAAGTCAAACCTAAAAATATCCATGAGACTTAAAAAACAATTAAACTATTTTAGAACTAGATATCATTAAACAACATGATGAGGAGCTTTTTGAAAAATCATAAACCTCTTGGAATTTTTGAATCTGTATTGATAGAAAAATAAGTTTCATAAGAAGTAGTTTTTATGAAAATAATCAATAAGGACTAGAAAATAATAACAAGGATTTATTTTCAAAAATAATAATGAACATTCAAAAAACCACTTTCTTATACTATGAGTAACCTACTAATGAAAAAAATTAGTAAAAAAATCTGGACAAAGACGTTTTAGAGAAATTTCGTAATGTCCAGGCCAATATCGCTTTGATAAATATTTTTAAAAAAATTTACAAAGAATGGAATTTATTTGATAGAAATGTGTTACCATAAAATACAATTTATATGAGGGAATGTCAATTTATGAAGAAATGTGCCTTATATAATCCATCATAATTTTCCTCTAAAATTTTATGATATTAGTGTATTTATTATTCCTTGAACCATTGGATAATTTAATTTAAAGGATTTAAGTATTGACTTGGGAGTATATATAAATGGTATATGGAACTCTATTTATTCATATTTACATTTGGAGAACTCAAACCTATTATAATAGTCTTATATATTACTAACTAAAGTACTGAGAAACCTAATAGAGTTGTTATATATGTTTAATTTCTCTTAAAAAACATTGTTCTCCATATCTATTTTTTGTTACATATATGAAAGATCACATATTTAGTACCCATGAACCTCTCATACTTGGGATACTTTAAAAACTTATTATACTATCATCAATATCCATAATGGAAATTTGTAATTAGAATTTAGAAGAGTAGTATTAAAATTAAATATATTTCAATCCATGAAACACCAATTGTAAAATCATTCATAATATTAAGTTGACATGATTGATAGGTTTTCTACTAAGATATTTTTAATTTTTTCTTGTAATTAATCAACCACTATTTCTATAAAAATTATTTCTTACTATTGAAGTTGATGTTTATAAATATCTTAATATTGATAAATTTTCATCTTGTTTATATGGAATCATTGTTAACCTAGAAAATTAATACTCTGGTATATATTTAGAATAATGTGAAAGTTTTTAATATAAAATCACTGATGAAATTTTTGATCTAATAAAAACTACTATAAGTTAAAATAATGATGTTATTTTACCTTTATTATATTTTTATAATATATGTTGAAATTGGTTGTTATTAGCATGAAATATATGATATATTTTCATGTCAAAACACTACTAATAATGTTCAAATTAATCACCTTGCTACTAGAAATTAAAATCTGATAGATTCTATTAAATATAAAATTTTATAGAAGAAAAAACCTATAAAATATTTCTTGATAGCCTATGGAACCCAAATTCAATAGGAATATTTCTTCTGAAAATGGGGATGACATTTTTTGTTTAAGGTTCAAAATTTCCAATCGGTTTATAACGGGTTTATTCATAGAACCGGAAACACCCAATGATTTTATATTCATTTGGACCTACTTTCCAAAGTAGGTTCTCATTAGTTGTGGACCAATGAGGCTTCAGAATTTGCATTGGACTAGGGGATGGGAGGTAAGGCTCATCACACCTTTTTGGTAGAATTATTGCCTACTCTGAGACTCTCTTATAGATTTAAGTTATGTCCATGAATCCTTATTCATTTACCAATAATGAAAATGAGTTTTTTCTTTTAGATGTTGCAATCAATTATTGATATGTATGGGATTTAGAGAATCTTTTATATGTATTTGAGGTTCTTAATCAGTAGATAATCATCCATATGAATTATAGATTCGTAGTCAATGGTATCCTTCAATACATTATATAGAAATCTCTTGGTCATTATGATGACCATACTCATTTAAAGCCACTTAGTGGGGAACTTAAAGTTTATTTTCATTTAGAAAGACATGGATTATTTTAGAGTTGGGATCGTACCTGCAGATGGGATACCTACATATCCTTGTTAAAAAAATGAATCAGAACCCACATAGTTTGATAAGAAGGATATATTTTAACGTCATATAGGACATAAAAGAATTAATGAAATATGGTCTTGAACCTTATAATGTATTCCTACATGCTCTACTTTCAAGGTAGAGATCAATGTCCACGTAGTTCGTGTGAAGAAGTATGAGGTTTATGCAAGATTAATGGACCAAAGAGAGATGTCGTAATTACTTTTACAATCTAAGCTCATGTGAGTCATGCTTGGTTTGAGAAACAAGAGGTATTAGTAAACCTGAAAATTGTGCCATGAAAGATGCATTCATAAGAAATGATGTGGGGATTATGTATGTATGACTTCCCAAGTAAATGAAGACAAGGACTTTTAGGAAAGAATCCCAAGAGCAAGTTCTATCAAGGTATTTGTATTTTATGGGGATTTGGAATTTTAACCTGGGAATTACTCCTGAAAAGGAATCCCAAATTAAGATGGACATATGATTGGGTTTTATTCCTAAGAAGGAAGCCCAAATCAATATAAACTAATATTGGTGGATTAATCTTAAGGAGGATGCCCAAGTTAAGGGGATTTGTAACTTGGGGCTTACTCCTGAGAAGGATGCCCAAATTAAAGAAACTTGTGAATAGGGATTACTCCTGAGAAGGAGGACCAAATTAAGGAAACTTGTCCCTAGGGCTTACTCCTAAGATGGAGTCCCAAATTATAGAAACTTGTGACTGGGAATTACTCCTGAGAAGGATTTTCAAATTAAAGAAACTTGTGACTGGGGCTTACTCTTGAGAAGGAGGCCCAAGTTAAGGAAACTTGTGACTGGGGATTACTCCTGCAAAGGAGGCCCAAATCAAAAGATCTTCTCATCTCAAAGGATGAGGTTGTATATGAAACCCCTAATAGTGGTGACATAAATCTTGTAATTCATGAGGTTTTGGGAGAAGTTGTCACAAAATTCATTTCAGATAAGGAAGACAACAATGGAACCATGCCATAAATGGATTTGAAGAGGATTTTGAAGGATATGTCTTGAAGAGAAGAGGTGGATTTGAGGAAAGGAGGTGACTAGGAAGAAGGCACACAAGTATTTTTCGAGAATTCAAGTCCTTGTCGCGCAAGTAAACTGTCGCGACATGATTCACCTTGGGCGACGAATAATCCATAGGTTAATACTTGGGAGACTTTGAACGTGAGCCCTTATTAACATCCCAAGGGGCTTCTAGAAGGGTGGCACACAAGTTCCCTTGAGAGGGAAAATCAGCGCGCAAGTGTATTCATTTCCCTTAAGGGATGGACACTTAGGCACGCATGTATTGATGTGTTCTAACACTTAGGCCTTATTCTTCCTCTTTAGAGATTCCATTTTAGGTAAAGAAATACCTTATAAGTGTTCGAAAGATGTCAGAAAAAGACTTGGGAGACCAGAGCTTCAATCTGAGTTTTGGAAAATTTGTCCCTGAAATGGGGGGCCCACATGGGCTATTTATAGGCCACTAGGAACCTCGGGAGAGAAAAAACATAGGGCGTGCAAGTCACTTGTGCGACCAATATGTGGCGCGCAAGTGACTTGCACAATGCTTATGAAACTTGTGCGACACCCTCAAAATGGGTTCCTGGTCAATGCCTTTGTTAATTTTTGATGTTTTTCAAAGGGTGACCCTCATTGTGCTTAAGTTATTCCCCTTTTCCATTCGTTGGACTCTGTGACGGAATGGAGCGTCAACAAAAGTCACCCCTCATAGTTGGATCTGAAAAAGGAAAGAGGATTTGACTTTGAGGAAAAAAAAGAAGAAACCAGGGCTCAGCGATGCACATGTTTCGGCGCGTAAGATCCCAGTTTTTGGAAAGGTATGTTTTCATTATGTTTTGGTTGAATCCATTGTTTCAGGCTTCAAGGGATGTCTTCTGGAAGTATGTGAGGTCTTGGGGTGTTTCGGGGGCTCGGGGAACAAAAGAAAGGAAATCTAGGCAAGACAAGGCTGGGCGCACGGCCTGCGCATGACCAGGGAAAACCATGCGGCCTTCCCAGGAAAACTTTGTGACCCCTCTTCCTATGGATAGTATCATCCACACAGTTTTTTCAAAACATGCGTCCAAACCGTGCGGCCTCTTAATGTTTGGAAAAAATTACAAAATTCCCACCCCCGGATTTTAAGAACCCACTCAGATTTTACTCTCCTTTCCTCCCTCTTCACCCAAGGAATGAAACAAATCACCCAAGAGCTCCAAGGGATTGATCTCCCTTGTTTCAAAGGTGTTTTCGGTGATGTTGGATGCAGATCGAATCTACGGGTAAGGCTAGTCCCATCCTTGCTTCTCTTTATGGTTTAGGGTTTGTATCTTGTCTCCATCTTGTTCTGAAGCCCTAAAACCCTATATTCTGGGTGAGTTTAAGGATGAAACTCTAAAGGTTGGTTAGATCGAGGTCTAAGGACTCTATTTATAGTGATTTCAATCTTGTTTTCAAGGTAGGTGGTATACAAACGTTATCCCATTGTTTAATGGTGGATTGCATGTGTGGCTTTGCATATGGTTTCTTTAGTGAGCTTTGATCAACCTTGATGTGTTTTCATATAAATGGTGTTTAAAATGGTAAATGGGAACTCTCACGATCCCCATTGGATGCGTTGAGAATGACTTGACCTAATTGGGGCCATCCATGGGTTGTGCTGGATTTTCCTGGGTTTAGGGATTGTTATTAAACAAGTGACCTTATTGTAATAAATGGTAGATCCCTTGATGAATATGATGGCATGATTTTTTGAACTTGGAATATAAGTTAGGTGGTGCACCTAGAATTGGCAATAACCTAAGGGTTAATTGAAATGGGTTGAATGGTTGATTCATGGGAAATGATGAATGGGTTAAATGGGTTAATGAGTACACTGGTTAAAGACCATAATAGGATGGATTATGGGTCTAGTGTTGAATGCTTAGTGAGATAGGCATAACTCCTGGGAATTGGGTGAATGGTTAAATGATGTGAAATGGTAATGTGTTAATGGGTTAAGGCATAATGTGAATTCCCATGTGGTTTGTTGTGAATGGTCTTTGTAAAAGGGAAATGGTTTGATGGGTTGATTGTTATATATATATATATATATATATATATATAAGAATGTGCACATGGCTTGGTATAGTAGGGTATGAATTGAGTATCTACGCCCACGGGTCGAGTGAAGACTGATGCTCTGATCTCCACCCTAAATGCTTGGGTTGGGAATGAGGACTGATGCTCTATTCTCCTAACGATTGCATCCACCCGGACTGATACATTGAGGTGTGGGTGTGGTTATCCTCCCGGACTAATTCTTAGAGGTGAGGTATGGTTTCTATGAGGGGGTTAGTCCTAGTGAGATAGGATAACAATTTGTTTACCCTCTTACATGTAATTTTTGGCCTTAGACCCTTGTAACATAATGTTTGTTATTAACCCTTAGAAATGTGTTGAAATAGTAAGTGATGATAATTGGTGTGATATAAATGGTAATGGAAGTTGAAATGGATTTGGATCTGAACTGGTTAATGGAACCATAAATAATTACTTGGAAATTATCATTCATATTCCTTTGCATGCACTATCTGTTTATGCTGGATATTTTGTAGACACTGTTGGTGGTGTCCTACTGAGTTGTACTCACACCCTACTCGGGCTGCCATTGGGTACCTGAGAAAACTTCATGTTTACAGGTTAGGAGAAGGGCAAGGGTCCTTGCTAGATAGTTGAGTGGACATGGGTAGCACTTGGTGGAGGATCCAGACTTGGAGTCGAGACCATTTTGGGGATTTTGGCCATTGTCTTTATTTTGGGTTTTTGTTCACTATTTCACTTTTATTATGACATGGAATATTTATTGTTGGAAATAGTTTTTATACATTTTCCTTATTTATTGGTTATTGTTTCCTCTTTTGGTTTATTTCTATTGTGGCTTACTCTGATAAAAGGGGGGTATAGTCTCCCCACGTGACTCCATAGACCCCTGATGCTAGTCGACAGCCTTTGGCATATGGGGAGGCGCATATAAGGTCATGTAATCACCTGGCTCGGAGCACCAACTTAGTGGCTTCCAGGTTGGGGACGTTACAAAGTGGTATCAGAGGAGGTCTTTCTTCTCCTTCTCTAAGGTCTTATTATTTGGGATTGGTATCCAAGGGTTAAGACGTGTCGGGCCTTGGTAATGTGCTCGTTCTTGGGAGTAGTTAACCCAGGTACAGAAGAAACCCAAGTCACCCCGGGTGGGAAATGTTGTTCTTCGTTGTGAGATGTTTATAGTTGATGATATTTCACCGTTGGGTGATGCACATGTGGTTTGATGTGACTGTTTTATGATATTTGGCTCATGGACTGAACAACATGAGGATTTGCATTCATGCATCATTGTAGGCACCTAGGGAGATAGGTGATGTGGATTGTGTTATGCACACACACGAGGTGGGTGTGTGAGGCAGGAAAGTAGTGTGCATCATACATTTTATGAATCCAAGAAATAATGAGAAGAATGAAATAAATCATGTGGGTAAATGATGTTTAATGGAATATAAAGGTTTTATATGGAGTGGAAAATGTTTTGTGAAATGTTGTGTGAGTTTGGTGGTAGTGCATGGTTGGTTACCCCATGTGGACCATGGCCCACAGTAGGGATGGTCGGGGTGGTGAATTGAGGTGATAATGTTGTTTAATTATCATATGAAAATGGGTTGTTGTATCTAGTAAAGAGATTTTAATGAAGTCATGAATGTTTTATGATACGTGTTCTAAATCTCGTCCTAGGCAATGTAGAGAAATGCCACCACGACGTCAGTTACCAGTTGGGAAATGGGAGGATGTCGCTGAGAACACTACTCCGATAGAAGAGCATGAAAATGTGGTGATCAATGAAGGTAAAGAAGACCAGTTCTGGGAGAAATTGGCTCACCTTATGCAGATGATGGATCAGGACCCATGGCGGGTTGCACCGAGTATGTTTGAGATGACCAGGGAGTTCCAACTGTATCACCCTCTGACCTTCACTAGAGAGGGTGGGCCAGAGGCAATAGAGTTCTAGTTAGAGTCTGTCCAGAAGATCATGGATCATATGGAGACTCCTGTTGAAAAGCGAGTAAATCTATCCATTTATATGTTGTGGGTCCATGCAAGGCGTTGGTGGGACATTCAGGCTCAAAATGAGTAGGCTGAGGGGATGTCGTGGAAGGTTTTCTAGGAGACTTTTTTGGAGCATTTCTACCCAGAGACTTTTTGGCAGTAGTGGGATGCAGATTTTATGAGCCTGACTCATGCATCACTATGGGTGATGGACTCTGGGAGTCGCTTCACTGATTTGAGATGCATTTTCCTAGTGTTAGCAGGGGATGCGGCAGTGGTGGAAAGGCATTTCCAGGATGGGTTGAGACATGAGATTAGGTCTCAAGTAAATATCATCTTCTTAAAGATGTTTATAGAGGTGATGTATCATGCACTCATCTCTGAAGGAAATGTGAAGGGAGCTTCGGGTGGTGGGCTTGTCATGCCAGCTGGGTGGACAAGTGGTGCAACTTCCGAAGGTCGGAAGCGTCATTTGGAAATTTTCAAGCAAGGTGATTAGAAGATAGGGTCAGCCTCTTAGAGTGGGAACCGGGTGTCCTGTTATAAGTGTGGTAGGCTAGGGAATATGCGCGTTCAGTGTCCTCGACCACCAGTTGAGTGTCGTTCGTGCTACAAGATGGGGCATGTGCAACCCTCAGTAGACGAGTGAGCATGGTGATGAAAAGCATGTACCGGGTACGGGAAGGGGATCAATTTCCTTGTATTAGGAAGGTAGTTGGAGCTCCACGGGCCGTACTGTCAGGGGCAGTGGACGTGGAACTCTGGGGAAAGATCTCTCATGCCAGAAGGGCGGTGAAGTGCAGGGTGCTCTAGCTGAAGCCCATGGTAGAGAAGCAAGTCAGCTTCAGGCAGTTCAGTTTGTTCCTGGTGATGGTGAGGTCGGACTGTCAACTGTTCGAGGTACAATCCCTGTAGATTTTATTTTTTTCTAGTGTGTTTTTTGACACAAGTTCCACACACTCTTTTGTTTCTACTCAACTTGTGGTAGTGCTCGGTTTACCGATGGAGGGGGCATGTGGAGTTATGTCAATTGACAACCCGTTGGGAGTGTAGGTTGGGGATATCATGCAATGAAAGGGATGTTCCTTGGATGTTTGTGGGTATCATTTTTTGTGGGACTTGTTCGTTCTCGAGATTTCAGGGTTTGACCTAATCTTGGGAATGGATGGGTTTGTGTTTTATCGGGCGCACATAGACTGTTATCATCGCAGAGTATCATTCAGGTGGCATGAGGGTGATGTTTTTGTCCACCATGGTGAGTGGGATGTTCGAGTAGGGCATACAGGACCATTTGGTTAGCTGTTGAGTGGACTCACGGCTCGAGTGACATGTCTCATGCTTGATGATAGTGAAATAGGAGAACATTATGTTTTCCCTATTGTGGTTATTGGTTTCAGGATGTGTTTCCTGAGGATTTCTCGGGGTTACCCCCTGGTAGTGATGTTGAGTTCACGATTGAGTTGTTTCCAGGAGAAGAGCCCATTTCTATTCCACCATACCGAATGGCACTGGAATAACTCTAGGAACTGAAGGTTCATCTTGAGGAGTTGGAGCATAAGGGGTTTATTCGTCCTAGTACGTCTCCTTGGGGATCTCCCATGATTTTTGCAAAGAAGGCCGATGGTTCATTAAGGCTGTTTGTTGACTATCAAAAGATGAATCAGATGACGGTGAAAAATCGGTACCCTCTTCCTAGAATTGATGAACTGTTTGATCAATTGAGGGGTCCATCAGTGTTTTCTAAGATTTATCCGAGGTCGGGTTATCACCATTTGAGGGTTGGGTCTTCTGACGTACCATGAATAGCTTTCCGGAGTCGGTATGGGTTCTTTGAGTTTGTGGTAATGCCTTTCGTCTTGACCAATGCACTGACAGTGTTTATGGATTTAATGAACCAAATCTTTCATCCCTATCTAGATCGGTTTGTGGTTGTCTTTTTTGATGATATATTAGTGTACTCAAAACTCACTACGATCGTGCCCAACATCTTGACATCATCTTGGGTATGCTAAGAGAGAATCTTCTATATGCCAAGCTATCAAAGTGTCAATTCTGGATAGGTGAGGTGCATTTTCTGGGTCACTTCATCTTAGAGGCAGGTGTGTTAGTTGATGCAGAAAAAGTGCTGGAAGTTGTATCTTGGGAGAAGCCCAAGAGTGTTTCTGATGTTCGGAGTTTTCTGGGTTTTGCTGGGTATTACCGAAGGTTCATTCAGGATTTATCTATCTTGGTAGAACCACTCTCGGGCTTGAACAAGAAAGGAATCAGGATCGAGTGGTCTGAGGCTTGTGATAATTCATTTCAAGAGTTGAAGAAGAGGTTGACGACCACACCAATCTTGATCTTACCTGAGCCAGGTAATAAGTACATCATGTTTTGTGATGCGTCTGGAATCGGACATAGGGATGTGTTGATGCAGGATGAGCGGGTTGTGGCTTATGGGTCGAGGCAGTTGATACCCAATGAGTGGAACTATCCCACTCATGAACTTGAGTTGGATGTAGTGGTGTACGCCTTGAAGTGCTGGAGGCACTATCTGGTGGGACAAAGGTTTACTGTGTTTACCAACCATTAGAGTTTAAAGTACATCTTCTCACAGCGGGATCTGAATCTTCAGCAGCGAAGATGGGTTGAATATCTCTAGTATTTTGACTTTGAGTTGGTGTACACACCGGGAATGGGAAACGGTGTTGCTGATGCTCTGAGCAGGAAGGTTCAGAATCAGGTGGTTCAGGAGTCCAACACCGAGTGGAAGGTGATGTCCTTGTTTGTAGAGATGCACTTGGAGGTACAAGAGGAGAGTGGTCAGATCACTCTTGCTTCCTTAACGATGGAGTCAACGCTTTTGAGCAGAGTTAAAGATAGTCATCTTGATGATACTGAGTGTTTGATCATGAAGTAAAATCTTAAAGGTGGGGAGCTACCTTCTGGTTGGGCCATCTGCGTGGATGGTGTTGTTGGTGTTCATGATCGTGTGGTTGTGTGAGAGTATATGTGAGAAGAATTGATGTGTGAGTTCCAGGCATCAAAGTGGGTAGTGCATCTTGGTTTGACCAAGAGGTACCGTGATCTCCAAAGGTAGTTTTGGTGTCCTGGAATGAATAAGGGAGTTGTGGGCTTTGTGGCACGGTGCCTTACCTATGAGCAGGTGAAGGCTGAGCATCAACACCCAGGTGGTTTTTTGCATCCATTGTCCATTCCAGAATGGAAGTGGGATGATGTAACAATGGATTTTGTCATGGGTCTTCTGAGGATGCTACAGAAGAATGATGCAATCTGGGTGTTTGTGGATCAGTTAACGAAAGTGGCTCATTTCTTACCGATTCAAGAGACCTATACAGTTGACCAGTTAGGTGAGTTGTATGTTCAGTAAATAGTATGGTTGCATGGTGTTCCATGGACCATATTTGCAGACCGAGATCACCGTTTCACATCGCGTTTCTGGCTAGGGTTGTCGAAGGTGCTGGGTACGCAGGTGTTTTTGATTACGGATTTCCACCCACAGATGGACGGGCAATCGGAGCGTACGATCCAAGTGTTGGAGGACATGTTACAAGCTTGTATTTTGAACTTTGGTGGTTCTTGGGAGAGGCACCTATAGTTAGTTGAATTTTTCCTACAACAACAGTGTTCAGGATACGATTCAGATGGTATCGTTTGAGTCACTCTACGGGAGGCGATGTAGGTCTCCGTTGTGTTGGCTAGAGGCCGGTGAATCTGAGCTGTTGGGGCCATGTCTCATGCCGGATACTTAAGATAGAGTTAAGATGATTAGGAAGCATATGGATACGAATAATACTAGGCAGAAGTCGTATAAATATCAGAGGTTAAGACCTCTTGAGTTTCTGATGGGTGATAAAGTGTTCCTTCGGGTGTCGCTAATGTTGGGTCACTGTCGAATTCGAAAGCCGGGTAAGTTGGTGCCCAGGAATGTGGTCCCTTTTGAGATTATGGAGAGGATCGGACTAGTGTCTTACTGATTGGATCTTACACAGCAGTACGGTGGGATGAATTATGTGTTTCATGTGTTGTAGCTTCGACAGTATCACCCTGACCCATCTCACATGGTTGATGTTGAGGATCTAGCGATTGAGGGTGATGCGTCCTTTGAGGAGCATCCAGTTCGTGTGGGGGATCATAGTGAAAAGGTCTTGCGAAGCAAGGTTGTTCCATTAGTACGATTACTATGGTAGCATGGAAAATTTCATGAAGAAACTTGAAAGCATGAATCGGATATACGGGCTCAGTGGCCCGAACTCTTCTCTTCGGTGGATCAATGGGGCCTGGGAGCTCGGCTCGAGGATGAGCCGTTATAAGGCGGGGAGTTTGTAAGATCCCGGTTTTTGGAAAGGTATGTTTTCGTTATCTTTTGGTTGAATCCCTTGTTTCGGGATTCAATTGATGTCTTTTGGAAGTATGTGAGGTATTGGGGGTGTTTCGGGGGCTCAGGGCATGAAAGAAAGGAACTTTGGGCAAGACAAGGCTGGGCGCACGGCCTGCGCATGGCCAGGGAAAACTGTGTGGCCTTCCCAGACAAACCGTGTGACCCCTCCTCCTCTGGATAGTAGTATGCGCATGGTTTGCGCACGGTTTTTCAAACCGTGAGGCTAAACCATGCGGCCTCTTAAATTTTGGAAAATTTAAAAAATTCCCACCCCATGATTTTAAGAACCCACTCATGTTTCCTCTCCAATCCTCCCTCTTCACCCTTGGAATGAATCAAATCTACCAAGAGCTCCAAGAGAATGATCTCCCTTGTTTCTAAGGCATTTTTGGTACTGTTGGATGTGTATCGAAGCTCTAGGTAAGGATAATCCCATCCTTGCTTCACTTTTTGGTTTAGGGTTTGTATCCTCTCTCCCTCTTGTTCTGAAGCCCTAAAAACCTATCTTTTGGGTGATTTTTAGGTTGAATCTCCAAAGGTTGGTCGGATCGAGGTCTAAGGACTCGATTGAGAGTGTGTTCAACCGCGGTTTCAAGGTAGGTGGTCTACAAACGATATCCCATAGATTTATGGTGGATTTATACTTGTGTGGCTTTGCTAATGGTTTCATTGGTGAGCTTTGATCAAACTTGATGTGTTTTGGTATAAATGATGTTTAAAATGGTAAATGGGAACTCTCACGATCCCCATGGGATTCATTGAGAATGACTTGAACTAATTAGGTCCATCCATGGGATGTGCCTACTTTTCCCGGGTTTAGGGATTGTTATTAAACAAGTGACCTTGTTGTAATAAATGGTAGATCCCTTGACGAATATATTGGCATGATTGGTTGAACTTGGAATTTTAGTTAGGTGGTTCGCCTAAACATGGAAATAATCTAAGGGTTAATTGGAATGGGTTGAATGGTTGATTCATGGGAATGATGAACGGGTTAAATGGGTTAATGTGTAAACTGGTTAAAGACCATAATAGGATGGATTATGGGTCTTTTGTTGAATGCTTAGTGAGATAGGTATAACACATGGTAATCAGGTGAATGGTTAGATGATGTGAAATGGTAATGTGTTAATGGGTTAAAGCATAATTTAAATTCCCATGTGGTTTGTTGTGAATGATGTTTGTAAAAGAGAAATGGTATGATGGTTTTATCGTTACTTATATATATAAGCATGTGTACATGGCTTGTTAGAGTGGGGTATGACTTGAGGATCCACACCCATGGGTCGAGTGAAGACTGATGCTCTGAACTCCACCCTAAATGCATGGGTTAGGAATGAGGACTGATTCGCTATTCTCCTAACGGTTGCATCCACCCAGACTGATGCTTCGAGGTGAGGGTATGGTTATCCACCCGAACTGATGCTTCGAGGTTAGATATGGTTACTATGAAGGGGTTAGGCCTAGTGAGATAGGATAATGATGTGTTTACCCTCTTACATGTGATTGTTGTCCTTAGACCCTTGTAACATAATGTATGTGATTAACCCTTGGAAATGTGTTGAAATGGTAAGTGATGATAATTGGTATGAAATGAATGGTAATGGAAGTGGCAATGTCATTGGCTCGGAACTGGTTAATGGAACCTTAAATAATTACTTGGAAATTATCATTCATATTACTTTTCATGCAATATCTGTTTATAGTGGATATTTTGTAGACACCATTGGTGGTGGCCTACTGAGTTGTACTCACACCCTTCTCGGACTGCCATTGGGTACCCGACCAGACTTCATGTTTTCAGGTCAGGAGAAGGGCAAGGTTCCTTGCTAGATTGTTGAGTAGACATGGGTAGCACATGGTGGAGGATCCGGACATGGAGTCGGGACCATTTTGGGGATTTTGTCCACTGTCTTTATTTTGGGTTTTTGTTCACTCTTGCACTTGTAGTATGACATGGCATATTCATTGTTGGAAATGGTTATTATACATGTTCCTTGTTTATTGGTTATTGTTTCCACTTTTGGTTTATTTCTATTGTGGTTTACTCTGGTAAAAAGGGGTTATAGTCTCCCCACTTGACTCCATAGACCCCCGCTGCTAGTCGGCAGCCTTTGGCATACGGAGAGGCGCACTTAAGTTCATGTAACCACCCGGCTTGGAGCACCAGCTTACTGGCTTCCAGGTCGGGGATGTTACACGGCGCGCAGCTCTGGCGCACAGGGTTGCGAGATTGCCTATATATATGGGCGTCACTTCGTGCAAACCATCCTGCCTCCAAAGCTTTTGAGCTCTCATCACACAAGTCGTTGCTTTTCTTGGTCGATCACTCATCTTTGTGCCCTGCTTCTCCAGTAAAGATTTTGACTTGCGCAACAGTAGTATCACGATAATACATGCGCAACAAAACTTTCACAGAAACATTTGTGCACCATAATGCCATAGCCATTTTTTTGTTTTTTTTGTTTTCTTCACAAATATTTCATAAAAACATACTTACTTAAAAGTTAACTGTTTGATCTTTGTGCAGATTCAATGGATCCCAAAAGAATTGGATCGGCTAATGAGTTGGCCAGCAAGAGAATATATGATATGATGAACATCATTTTCCATGACTATTATGATATCTGCAACAAAACTCTCCTAGATTTGGCTAAGTACTGGAAAAAATATCCTGTCAAATTCCCATAAAGAATTTACTTGCCTTTATATGTCAATGGTCATCTCCAAGGAGTAAACGTTCTAGAGGCAAAGAATTATATTTCTCATTCCTGGTTTCAGACTTACACCAATTTTACTTTATCAAATGTCTTAGTTGCAGGATCATTTGTCAATACTGGAAAATTGGAGAAGACTTTCATAATGCATCATAGCCCATATACTCTAGATCTAAAGCCTCACAAGCCTAAGCTGTAGCCTCACTATTATCCCTCTATTTTTCAAAATTCTCTGATGGACCAATCCATGTGATGGAAAAAGAGTTGGGATTTCTGTCTTGGAGGAGGTGTGAAGCTGACTAGGATGTGGGTATATTGTGTGCAACAAACCTGTGCAGAGTTTATTGGGGATTTGAAGGGAGCTGCAATATATGAATCTGTCTGGGCTTGGCAAACATATGTCTATAGGAATGATAATTTTGTACCGGAGCTAATAAGCCGTTGGGACCCATAAACCAATTCTTTCCATCTGACTCATGGAGAAGTAGGCATCAGATTGTGGGATGTTTACAAGATCTCGGAGGGATCCAATTCTGGGAGACATGTATGACGAGTTCGTCCCTCTGAAGGTGATGTGGAATGATTCTAAGAAGACTCTGACTCAAGCTCTGGAGTTGATGGAGATCTTTTTCAAGCTCAATAATTCAAAGTCCACAAAAACTCATTCGAGAAAGGATATTCATTCAGAGGAGTATATAGATATATTTCTCATCAAAAAGAAGGATAAGGGGCCCACTTGTACTCGCCCTACCAACTTCCCTATATTAGAGAAGAGGGGTGATCTTGGAACATTCTGGCCAACTCTAGAAGTGGGAGAGTTTAAAAACTGGGGGTATGAAGTGGATCAAAGAATCCCAGAGGAGACCTGTCTGGAGGGATTCATAGCCTTGTGTCTCAGTGGTTATCTTCTGCCAGTTAGGGATTCGAAGGGAGGTGTCAGGCTAGAGACCTTCGTTGTTGCAGCCAAGTTGGCTGAGAGAAAAAAGGTTGGGTCGACCACCCCGGGTTTGGCAAAGATTCATAGGAGCTTACTCCATATCTATAAGGGTAGGTATCCTTTGAGAATATTGGGACCATTCAATGTTTTGTGGGGATGGATTGCCACTCACTTCAGGACATACACTATACAGAGCAGAGTACAGGTTCCTGGAAGTTATTTTCGGCCATCTGTGCATGCATTTTCCAGAATTTCTCCATTGTCCCTCAATTCCTATGATCTGAAGGTGAGGCTGAGCATGTACATGGAATTTCATTTATTTTCTTATGGATACCCACTAACCAGACGGTTTGTTGATGATGGAATAGCTAGCTTGGAATTGAGGTCATATATGTTAGCTTGTAGAGATGGTGTATTCGCCACCAGAATTTATGCAGATATTATATGTGAGGCCTATGATCCATATAGATTTTCATGCCAATTAAAGTGTCTGTAGAAACGTGCACATCGGGTCAGAGAAGCATCCAATGGTTTCTCGATAATTATGGTTGATGATAGCTATGGAGAAGACTGGGGTAGGGTTTGATCTACCAGTTGCTGGAGCAGTGAGTCAATTGACTACATGGTATGATGAGAACTGGGAAGCATCATACCCGATAGGGGTATTGAATCTTCCTGTCTCCCAGGTGGGGAGTAAAAAGGGAAGTTTCAGGAAAAAAACCTTTCATCTGGAAGGTGACTCTTCCTCACCCAGAGCTAATTCACCGGGTTCTTCACCTGGAGCTGATTCACCGGATTCCCAGGATGGGGATGATGAGGCACGACATGCGTTAAAATGGCCTCGTGCCAAATATAATCCCCCTCCTAGCGTCAAGAGAACTACTCCATCGACTTTTGGTTAGTTTCTTCATTGAGGAAATTTAGTCTCCATCATTTTAAAGAGAAAAAAAGTTAATTTTCTTATCCTTTATCTGTGATTGAATAAGCTGGGAAGAAGTTGAAGTCCTAGATTATAGGACCCTCCTTACGTCCTTCTGGTGCACATTCTGAATATTTACGACCAAAGGCTGTCTAGACATGGTGGATTTTATATTGTGATGCTGAAACCGCATGGATGGACTTATGTGAAGGGATACATATCCCAATATTGGGGTATCTCCGGGATTCTACTCATATTCACTTCGAGGATAACCCCAATGATGTTTGGTCTTGCATCAGAGATCTAGAAATGCTAATATATTCCACTGATGATTCCATTCCTATCAGCAAGCGAGTGATGGAAATGATGGATCATGGCACCACTGAGGGGATTTTTTCTTTAGTAGACGAGGAGTGGAACGATTATGTGGCTCATAAAGATGTAAACTTCTTTCCTTATTTACATTGCAATTTGATTTCTGACAAAGCATTATTATTCAAGGAATGAATCTTCTTCATTATGCATCTTGTCAAAGAAGGAACTATTGAGGTCCCTTCACCACAGTATAGCCCTAGTGGCACCGCTCTTGGAGCCACTGAATCTCCCTGTGAATAGGGCGAAGTATCTCCAGGCCAGCAATCCATGGATAAGGATTTGGAAAGGGCGATGTTGTCTCCGATACCTGTTTTCGGAGGTGATGATGCCAGTCCACCCAAAAAGGCCAAGAAGAAAAAGCATAGAAGAAAGAAGAATATAGCCAAACGCTTTATCAGTAGTGGTAAGTCCTTCAGATAGTCTTGAATTCTAACTCATTAAAATGGTTTCTCATACATCCTGGGATTTCAGGGGCTTCTTTGATTTCCCCTCTTAGGTAGAGGACTAACCCTCCTTTGAAGATAACAAAGGGTGTTGGTGAACAGTCCCAAATTCATGCTGACCTCACTACTCCTGAAGAAACAATGAGAGAAGAAGAGCCAGCGTCTGTTCCCAGTACTACTCCTTTAGCTGCTACAAGGAGAGAAGATCTTGCTTCTGGTAAATTAACAATACTTCATAGAACATTGAATGAAAACATAAACTGACTTCCATTCTGTGATGCTTTAGGTTCAACACCTGCACTAGAAAATTTGGCGGCCACTGCAACTGAGTCCAAAATTTTCTCTGAGGAAGCTATTCGGGGTCAGAGGTCGTAGGAGGAGGGTCTCCAAGAAGAAATGTCAAATTCTCCCACTGGTGAGACTAACCAAAAATCTGAGATATCACTGGATGAAATGATGAAAATTAGTGTGTATTCTGAGGAAATTTTATATCATGTTAAATTACCATGTGACTTAGAATATTTTGAATGTGAGTGTTATCCTTCATCTTGTTAATTTTTTTATTAAATCTCTTACCATGATTGGTTGAAATGTACAGTTCCGTCTGATCAAGCTACTAGTCTGTCGATGCCTGAATGGGGTAGAGAAAACCCTATCATTCCAGAGATGCTAGCTCAAGTGGATCATAACCTGGTAGAGCTTCTTGAAACTCGTCCTTAAAATCATGTTGAAGCTAGGAAGTATGGGGAAGAGCCTTCTCGTACTGCTTATCTACCCCTAGATAAAAGATGATAATATTTTTGGTTATAATTAATTTTTAAGACATCTAATCAACTTTTGTTATCTTTTGAAACTAACAAAATATTTCAATTGAATATGCAGTGCTGTCAACTTCAGTGGTTAGATCCGGAGGTGAAGCCCCAGCCTCAATGTAACACCCCAGGTAAATAAAGAGTATGACATTTTCATATTTATCCATATTTTTGAATAAAATATTAATATTACTTTAAAGGGGACGCTATGCACGATGGCGTACCCAATACGCAACAACGAGTTTCTTGGGAATCTTGCATTGCACTCTAATAATAAAATAATATTATTTTAAATGGTAGTTAACTCCTAACTGTTGTAATGGTGGGAATGAACAAAACTAACTAAAAAATGATTATATATGTTTGTAAAATATTTTTACTCCTTACAATAAATGGTATAGTACTAAAAGTGCGAATGAATCCAATTTTAAGTGCAAACATTGCAATATTCTTTAAAAGGTCGATTAACCACCTTTTAATGGCGAACCTATTTTAAATACACTTTTTGAAACTTTTATAAGCTATATTTCTCAAAATAAACATATTATTTATGATTGGGACATTGAAATTTACCTTGGGTTAATTTTTGATATTTTTCTGACAATGTTCATTTTTCAATGAATAGTGAAAAATACTGCATTTTACATCAAAACTGCTTTTTCATATAATTTAATTATATGGTTATATTATCTTTTTATTTTTTTTAAAGTGTAATTAGAATATATTTTTACCATGTAATTCAATTATTGTCATTGAGATTAATTTCACTTTGGAATTAGGCATAAACAAGTGCCAAACTTTTCATAAATATTGTTTCTAAAAAAACTGCTATTTGTTTTGACAACGGGAAGTTTATTTAAATTAATTATCGAAATTTATGTGTTTGGGATTTGGTAAAATATATTACATGTTTTTAATCAGAAGGTCCAAATTATGTAATTAAGACTCTTTTGTTTTTGTACATTATGAATAGTAACGACGGTAATTATCTTTAATTATCTTGATAAATGAGTAATTGGGTAGTTAAATATAATAAGATAATATCATAATAATAACAAATGTGTCCTAAGGATACTGGTTGTCTCATGGCCGACCATGAGATGCCTTGTGCCAAACTTGGGGGCCCCATGGAATCAGTTTTGTGAGAAAGTGACTTTTTATATTTTTATTTTTAAAAAATGTTAAATGTAACAAAGAATGTATCACCTAAGTACAATATTTTTAATTTTGTCTACATAAATTATCTTTTGGACTATACATATTCATTAGAAAGATAAAAAGATTTCCTACATCATACTATTTGTTTTATAATTTTTAGACATTAAATAAATTAAATTATTTATGACATCATGATGATGCAGTGATGACCTCGTTATTTAACGATTTAAATAAAATGGAAATATAATGTAAACTCTAAGACCTACACATGTCCAAAACCTTTTGTATGGGTGGATTTTGAACCATTATCACCTTATCCTCGATACACATCAATTCTGGACAATTAAAATCCGAAACTCATTTGAAAATAACGTTACATTTTATACCTTTTCAAGAGTGCCCCTCCTCTCCTCTTATAAAAGGCCCCCACCTCTACCTCTTTACCCACACTTCCAAAGCCACTGGCTTGGCCAACCCCTGCCCATTTTCTCTCTCTACATCACTATATAACTCCTCAAAGCCTCAATTTGGGCAGAAGTCTTCCCAAGTAAGCCTTTTATCTCAAACCAAAGGGAGTTACCCGATTTTAAGGTAATGTCTTCACTTGAGTCCTGTTGTTTTACTTTGCTTCTCCAACCCCCTAAACTATTTTTATTCATTTCTATTGTAACAACTCCAGTATCTTCAATATAATAGGATGTTTTTATAAGAATTATTCGATCTACACTTACACACACCTTCGTCTAATGGTAAAAGAACATATCGTTTCTGTGGTTGGCGATTTTTTGCCTCACGAAACGATGATTGTTCAATATTCTTTTAACACCTTTAAAGATGGCCATTATGATGTAACTGTATTTTATATATGATATATATGGTATTTATGTTTACTTTATTATTCTGTATTTTATATTTAAACCATACCTTTATTCTTTTCATGTTGTGTAAATGCGATAATTTCATATGAGGAAGTGCGGATTACCGCCCCCTCAAGTGATGTGACTCGTACATGCAATACATGGAATGTATAAAGAATGAAATTAATGAACATATGTGACCTATATAACATATATATTATACTAGAATTATAATATATATATATATATCATTTATTTTTAATTCCATTAATATGAAAAAGAAAAAAAAGAAAGTAGCGTTCATGCGTACGTACGGCCTACCATCTCCATGAACAGTGCTTTTTGTTTTTTATCTCCAAATTATATGGAATAGAATAAAATGAATATGTACTGGATATATATGATATATATGATATATACATTATGATTATAACTCTGGAGAAAATGGATACATGAACAACTTGTAATTATAAAGAGCATATTTTGACTCAAGTACCAATGATCGTTTAAATGACCGTTATTAACTAAAATAATTACATAGTGTTCATGACATGGTAATAAGTGATATAAAAGGAATAATGAACTTGAAAAATGTTCTTAAGGAAGTAGAAATTAACTCAAGTTTATTATTCAGGATATTAAAGAACGATCGTGTCAAGTTGGACCCGAGGTAAGGGATCCTACTCCTCTCTTTCTTTTTAAGTACACTCTTTTATGTCATTCCTTTTAAGCTCATATTTCATGTGATTGGGATGTTATTATTGTAATTTTTATGTTCATATGATGATAGACACTATTTCCTATCATCAATACATTTTGGAAGTTTTAAGTGGTGTCGTTAGGTTTTCGAGTTTTCGTAAGGGATTTTTCATCTCACTTTTATTCCTGTGAGATTTATGCTATATTTTCCACAATTTCCTTTGAGTTGTGTATGTACTGCACATTATTATACACTTCGTGTAGTATAATTTCATTTATGGTTATTTTCATCTTCATTGTATGACCCTTCTTCCATGGGGTGTACGTTTCGAAAGTTACCCAACTTGGTAAGGGGACCTTTCACCCTCCTCTTTTTAAAAGAAATCTTTTGTTATGTCTTTTAATTTATATATTTTTATGTTGGGATATGTTCTTTTATATCCTTATTGATGTAAATTTTATGTCCAAGTGATTAGATTCCCTTTTTATCTCTCATCAACTCATTTTCTGAATTTTGAAGTGATGTCGTTAGGCTGTCGAATTTTACCTAGGGAACTTTTTAACCCAATTTCGATTTCTTTGGGTTCAACATGTATTTATTGAATATGTCATCCTTTGAATATGTGTGAATGAACTTTTGTTGTTTTACACTTAATATCCACTTATATTGGGTGTATTTATATTTGTCACACATAATTTTGAGATTGATTTATCCTTTAGTTAATCATACCTTCTTTATAAGGGATTTCATCACATTTGACATTTCTATTGAGACTTCATTGTTGTTATGCACAAATTCACTCTTATATGGTGTATATACTGTCCTTTAGAATATTATACCATGAATCCATTTATTCTCATGATATTATAAAGTTCTGACTAAATGTTATTCCTCAATTATTGTATTCAAGTGTCTCTAATTTTGGTAAAACCCCTTTAACCAAAATATCGCTTTAAATGTTTAAAATATTTGTTCTTATTTATATCCTTGTTTTTAAAATGGTTTTAAGGATTTATTTATATGGATATTAATGGTTTAATATTTTAAAATCTTCAAGGTGGTACGGGACAATTCGATTCAAAAATCTCTTTATTAAATGTTTTTAAATGGTTTTGGAAATGGTTTCTTTTTGACTGGATTAATTATTTCAACATACTAAAATGTTATATTGTGATTGAAATGTGGAAATGTTATGTTTCCATTATGCATGTTTTATGTGATACGTTTATGTTATGGTTCATGGTCATTTTTATGAAAACGGGTGGTTCCGTGATAAACTAAGGGTGGGTGAGCTCGATATAGCTCTCCAATGCATTGGGTAACTCGAAGGAGTGAAACGTTAAGGTTTATCCGATGAGATTTAGGGAATATACTGTGATGGGTATTCCAAACTTAACCAAGAGGGTTACTCCCTACGTAAGAATGTTATGAATTCCTCAAGTTACCTTTTATGTCTTATGATTTCTATGATTTATTCATGATTTTATGAGGTATGTTAAAGTGATTATGCTTTATGGGTAAAGCATGATTTCATTTTTATGTATATATGTACTCATGTTTCCTTTCCATACTTTTTATATCCCTTACTGAGTTTTTTATGCTCATCCCAAGTTTTGGAAATGTTTTTCATAGGTCAAGGGAAAGGTACATGATGTGATGATAGTGTCAAGGAAGTGTCAAGAAAGAATCCATGTTTTATTTTAAATATGTTTCCATTGATGGGAAAAATGAATACTGTCTTTTATGTAACCACTTTGTTTAAATGTGGAATGTAATGCAAGTTTCATGATCTAATTCTCTAAAACTCTAAACCTGAAAAGATCCTCAATGTGTAATCTTGTAATAACTCAAGATTAAGTAAGGTTTAAGGCTGTGGCCTTATAGTTGGTATCAAAGATAGGTTTAGATAACTTTAGAGGATAGAGTATTCTTTAAGCATAAGTGACATTACCATAATGGTTAGGATTTTAGAAAGAGTCGTAGTTTTAGATAAAGTGAATGAGTAAGTATATCTTAGTGTTTATCTTCCTCATTAGTACAAGATGGTTTTTTTGATATACTCACACTGGCCTTTTTGGTTTTATTAAATGGCTGGATCTAGCTGGCACCAAAGTAACAGTGGATGTGAAGGAAACTGTGACAGTTTTTTGAGCAAGAAACTGAATGATATGGGAGATGCAATGAGAACTCTTGTGATTATCCTCAACCAACTATCTGGACTCATGATTGACCACCTAAACCTTGGTGATTTCTCTAAGGCATAATATATGCGAGAAACAAATACCTATGGAACTACAGGTAATAATCATAAAGGTATGTGTGTTCAAAAACTTATGTGTCAAAAATGTGGAAAGAAACACCTAGGAAAATATTTCAAAGGGACAGAAATATGCTATAGATATAGAAATGAAGGTCATAAAGCATGAACCATCCATGGAAAAAGGAAGCATCCAGTTGACTCGAGGAAAGGGGAATAAGTTCTTTCTGAGGGATCAATTGAATGTTTTAAATGTGGTGTGCATGGTCATTATGCAAACACATGTCCTATGAAGAAGTTTCGTGAATGGGATCACCAAGATCGTACAAATGTTCATTTACCAATACCTAATGCCATTCCGATTGAGGATGAAGAAACTGAAAATGACCAATCAAAGGTATGGATTATTTCATAACTATTGTTTTCCTATTTTGGAATCTTAGGATATGATTCATGATTTTGTTTGTAGGAAAGAAGTATTTTAGAATAAGTTGTAAAGGAATGGTTAATTGATCATGAAGAATGTTGAATGAGTAAGATGTCAACATATAAGGTCTTCAAGAGTTATGGTGAAATTATTAAGAGTATTAAGTCTCTTTTGATGATGGGGTTACATTAGAATACTTTTTATAGTATGTGTAACCCTGATGTTTAATATATGAAAATTTTATTCAAGGAATAGTTATCTGTTCATTTGTGGACACAGTTATAAAGAACTATTTGGGTTTATATTATCCTTACTTTGGAGGTAATTATGGGTTACTATATGTTATGATGGGAGTTCAAGGCATGAGATAACATTGAGGTTAAATTATGTTATGGTTATTTTTGATGATTTTATCTCTTTTAGGGGAATGATTTGAAAATTATATAGTTTTGGAAAAAGGACAACACGTAGACAGTGTGACAACCCGTCGCGTCGGACAATGCTGCGGGAATCGAACCCACAACTAAAGTGCAACTGGTATTTATCGCCTACCACTGGACTACGTGAAGTCCCTGATTAGTTTGACTGATTACTTTTAGTTAGATGATTTTATGAATTAAGAGTAATTTGATTTTGGGTTATCTATGGAAATATATTAACCTATCATGGAGGATATGTGATTAGGTTAATTACTTTTCAATACGAGATTTTAAGAGCAACTGATGTTGTTTGCAGATAAATGTTATGATTTAAATTGGAAGACTATGTGACTAAATCCTTCAAATATTTGGGTTTCAATTTTAGTTTGGTTTACATTGAAGAATTTTATGGACAAATTGTTTATCGAATGGTCTTCATTGAACTTTGGGTTTTGTTGGACAAATTTTGGGGATTAAGAATAGATTTTCTTTTTATTAAGGGTTATCCTATTCTGGATTATCTGATCTTGTACTAACCTTTATGGTTTTGGTTTTGGTTAAAGTCTAAAGACATGGGAAGTATATAGTTCACTTTTTTGGATTAGGTGATTCTCTAGAAGTTGATTATAGTACTCTTAATGTGAACAAGTCTTCCTAAATACTCGTCTTTAGGAGAAAATATGAGTTTGTGTAAGAAATCTAATAAAAGTTGAAAGTCAACATGATAAGTAATTATGTTTCCTTATGAATAAATTCCTCAATAAAAAAACAAAAAAAAAACAAAAAAATGTTGTCTATTAACTTTTCCTACGGAGGAATCTAATACCGTTTAACCCATCACAAGTTTTTGATTTTCTTGTGGATAACTTTCTTCTAGACATGTTTACTATCACTCTCCATCAGAACATGAACTTTTGTTTTTTCCTCCATGTCCATATTTTCATACTTGGAATCCTAGTATGGGTTAACTCGGGTGACCTTTGTACTTATCTTTCTTTATTTTAAAGTGTTTGTTTTACCGACTCTTGTTCCGATGTGGGACGTTCAAGGATGTTTCCAAGATCAATTTTAAAATTTCGAGGACGCAATTCCCAAAAGGGGGGAAGGATGTAACACCCCAGGAAAATAAATAGTTTGAAATTTTCATATTTATCCATATTTGTGAATAAAATATTAATATTACTTTAAAGGGGACGTTATGCACGATGGCGTACCCAATACGCAACAATGAGTTTCTTGGGAATCTTTGATTGCACTCTAATAATAAAATAATATTATTTTAAATGGTAGTTAACGCCTTGACGTTGTAATGGCGGGAATGAACAGAACTAACTAATAAATGATTATTTATGTTTGTCAAATATTTTAACTCCTTACAATAAATGTTATATGATTAAAAATGTGAATGAATCCAATTTTAAGCGTAAACATTCCAATATTCTTTAAAAGGTCGATTAACCGCCTTTTAATGGAGAACCTCTTTTAAATCCACTTTTTGACAATTTTATATGCTCTGTTTTTCAAAATAAACATATTATTTATGATTGGTACATTGAAATTTTCCTTGGGTTAATTTTTGGTATTTTTCTGACAATGTTCATTTTTCAATGAATAGTGAAAAATACTGCATTTTACATCAAAAATGCTTTTTCATATAATTTAATTATATGGTTATATTATCTTTTCAATTTTTTTTAAAGTTTAATTAGAATATATTTTTACCATGTAATTCAATGATGGTCATTGGGATTAAATTTACTTTGTAATTAGGCATAAACAAGTGCCAAACTTTTCATAATTATTGTTTCTAAAAAACCCGCTATTTGTTTTGACAACGGAAAGTTTTTTTAAATTAATTATTGGAATTTATGTGTTTGGGATTTGGGAAAATGGATTACATATTTTTAATCAGAAGGTCCAAATTATGTAATTAAGAATCTTTTGTCTTTGGACATTATGAATAGTAACGACGGTAATTATCTTTAATTGTCTTGATAAATGAGTAATCGGGTAGTTAAAGATAATAAGATAATATCATAATAATAAAAAATGACCACAAATGTGTCCTCAGGCTACTTATTTTCTCAATGCCGACCATGGGATGCCTTTTTCCAAACTTGGGGGCCCCATGGAATCAGTTTTGTGAGAAAGTGACTTTTTATCTTTTTATTTTTAAAGAATGTTAAATGTAACAAAGAATGTATCACCTAAGTAAAATATTTTTAATTTTGTCTAAATAAATGATATTTTGGACTATAAATATTCATTAGAAATATAAAAAGATTTCGTACATCGTAGTATTTTTTTTATAATTTTTAGACATTAAATAAATTAAATTATTTATGACATCATGATGATGCAGCGATGACCTCGTTATTTAACAATTTAAATAAAATAGAAAGATAATATAAAATATAAAACCTACACATGTCCAAAACCTATTGTATGGGTGGATTTCGAACCCTTATCACCTTATCCTAGAAACACATCAATTTGGGACCATTAATATCCGAAACTCATTTGAATATAATGTTACATTTTATACCTTTCCAAGAGTGCCCCTCCTCTCCTCTTATAGAAGGCCCCCACCTCTACCCCCTTACCCACACTTCCAAAGCCATTGGCTCAGCCAAACCTTCCCATTTTGTCTCTTTACATCCCTATCTAACGCCTTGAAGCCTCACCTTAGGCAGAAGTCTTCCCAAGAAATCCTTTTAGCTCAAACCAAAGGGAGTTACCCGATTTTAAGGTAATGTCTTCACTTGAGTCCTTTTGTTTTATTTTGCTTCTTCAACCCCCTAAAATATTTTTATTCATTTATTTTGTAACAACTCCAGTATCTTAAATATACTAGGATGTTGTTATAAGAAGTATTCGAGCTACACTTATACACACCTTCGTCTAATGGTTAAAGAACATACTGTTTCTGTGGTTAGCGATTTTCTGCCTCACGAAACGATGATTGTTCAATATTATTTTAACACCTTTAAAGGTGGACACTATGATGTCACTGTATTTTATATATGATATATATGGTATTTATGTTTACTTTATGCTTATGTATTTTATATTTAAATCATACCTTTATTCTTTTCATGTTGTGTAAATGCGATAATTTCATATGAGGAAGTGCGGACTACCGCCCTCTCAAGTGATGTGACTCGTACATGCAATACATGGAATGTATAAAGAATGAAATTAATGAACATATGTGACCTATATAAAATATATATTATACTGGAATTATAATATATATATATATATATTATTAATTATTAATTCCATTAATATGAAAAATAAAAAAATGAAAGTAGCGTTCATGCGTACGTACGACCTACCGTCTCCATGAATGGTGCTTTTCGTTTTTTGTCTCCAAATGACATAGAATAGTATAAAATGAATATTTACTGGATATATATGATATATATGATATATACATCATGATTATAACTCTGGATATAATGGATACATGAACAACTTGTAATTATAAAGAGCATATTTTGACTCAAGTACCAATGATCGTTTAAACGACCGTTATTAACTAAAATAATTACATAGTGTTCATGACATGGTAATAAGTTATATAAAAGGAATAATTAACTTTAAAAGGTTCTTAAGTAAGTAGAAATTAACTCATTTTTATTATTCAGGATATTAAAGAACGATCGAGTCAAGTCAGACCCGAGGTAAGGGATCCTACTCCTCTCTTTCTTTTTAAATACACTCTTTTTTGTCATTCCTTTTAAGATAATATTTCTTGTGATTGGGATGTTATTACTGTAATTTTTATGTTATTATGATTATAGACCCTATTTCCTCTCATCAATACATTTTGGAAGTTTTAAGTGGCGTCGTTAGGCTACCGAGTTTTCATAAGGGATTTTTCATCTCACTTTTATTCCTGTGAGATTTATGCTACATTTGCCACAATTTCCTTTTAGTGGTGTATGTACTGCCCATTATTATACACTTTGTGTATTATAATTTCATTTATGGGTATTCACATCTTTATTGTATGACCCTTCTTCCATGGGGTGTACGTTTCGAAAGTTACCCAACTCGGTAAGCGGACCTTTCACCCTCATCTTTTTAAAAGACATATTTTGTTATGTCTTTTAATTTACATTTTTTTATGTTGGGATATTTTCTTTTATATCCTTATTGATGTAAATTTTGTGTCCATTTCATTAGATTACCTCTTTATCTCTCATCAACTCATTTTCTGAATTTTGAAGTGATGCCGTTTGGCTGTCGAATTTTACCAAGGGAACTTTTTAACCCAATTTCGATTTCTTTGGGTTTAACATGTAGTTATCGAATATGTCATCATTTGAATATGTGTTAATGACCTTTTATTGATTTACACTTAATATCCACTTATATTGGGTGTATTTATATTTGTCACACATTATTTTGAGATTGATTTATCCTTAATTTGAGGATACCTTCTTTATAAGGGATTTCATCACATTTGACATTTCTATTGAGACTTCATTGTTGTTATTCACAAATTCACTCTTATATGGTGTATATACTGTCCTTTGGAATATTATACATGAATCCATTTATTCTCATGATATTATAAAGTTCTGACTAAATGTTATTCCTCAATTATTGTATTCAAGTGTCTCTAATTTTGGTAAAACCCCTTTAACCATAATATCGCTTTAAATGTTTTAAATATTTGTTCTTATTAATATACATGTTTTCAAAATGGTTTTAAGGATTTATTTATATTGATATTAATGGTTTAAAATTTTAAAAGCTTCATGGTGGTATGGGACACTTTGATTCAAAAATCTCTTTATGAAATGTTTTTAATTGTTTTTGGAAATGGTTTCTTTTTGAATGGATTAATTATTTCAATATACTAAAATGTTATATTGTGATTGAAATGTGGAAATGTTATGTTTCCTTTATTAATGTTTTATGTGATACGTTAATGTTATGGTTCAGGGGCATTGTTATGAAAACGGGTGGTTCTGTGATAAACTAAGGGCGGGTGAGCCCGATATAGCTCTCCAATGCATTGGGTAACACGAAGGAGTGAAACATTAAGGTTTCTCGGAAGAGATTTAGGGAATATACTATGATGGGTATTCCAAACGTAACCAAGAGGGTTACTCCCTACGTAAGAATTTTATGAATGCATCAAGTTACCTTTTATGTCTTATGATTTCTATGATTTATTCATGATTTTATGAGGTATGTTAAAGTGATAATGCTTTATGGGTAAAGTATGATTTCATTTTTATGTATATATGTACTCATGTTTCCTTTCCAAACTTTTTATAACCCTTACTGAGCTTTTTATGCTCATCCCAAGTTTTTGAAATGTTTTTCACAGGTCAAGGGAAAGGTACATGATGTGATGATAGTGTCAAGGAAGTGTCAAGAAAGAATCCATGTTTTATTTTAAATATGTTTCCATTGATGGTAAAAATGAATACTGTCTTTTATGTAACCACTTTGTTTAAATTTGGAATGTAATGAAAGTTTCATGATCTAATTCTCTAAAACTCTAAACCTGAAAATATCCTGAATGTGTAATCTTGTAATAACTCAAGATTAAGTAAGGTTTAAGGATGGGGCCTTATAGTTGGTATCAGAGGGAGGTTTAGATAACATTATATGTTAGGGTATTCTTTAAGTATAGGTGACATTACCATAATGGTTAGGATTTCAGAAAGAGTCCTAGTTTTAGATAAAGTGAATGAGTAAGTATATCTTAGTGTTTATCTCCTCATTAGTACATGATGGTTTTGTTGATATACTCACACGGACCTTTTTGGTTTTAGTAAATGGCTGGATCTAGCAGGAACCAAAGTAACATTGGATGTGAAGGAAACTGTGACAGTTTTTTGAGAAAGAAACTGAATGATATGGGTGCTGCAATGAGAACTCTTGTGATTATCCTCAACCAACTATCTGGAGTCATGATTGACCACCTAAACCTTGGTGATTTCTCTAAGGCATCATATATGTGAGATACAAATCCCTACGGAACTACAGGTAATAATCATAAAGGTAAGTGTGTTCAAAAACTTATGTGTCAAAAATGTGGAAAGAAACACCTAGGAAAATGTTTCAAAGGGACAGAAATATGCTATAGATGTGGAAATGAAGGTCATAAAGCAAGAACCTTCCATGGAAAAAGGAAGCATCCAGTTGACTCGAGTAAAGGGAAAGAAGTTGTTTCTGAGGGGTCAATTGAATGTTTTAAATGTGGTGTGCATGGTCATTATGCAAACACATGTCCTATGAAGAAGTTTCGTGAATGGGATCACCATGATTGTAAAAATGTTCGTTTACCAATACCTAATTCCATTTCGATTGAGGATGAAGAAACTGAAAATGACCAAGCAAAGTTATGGATTATTTCATAACTATTGTTTTCCTATTTTGGAATCATAGGATATGATTCATGATTTTGTTTGTAGGAAAGAAGTATTTCAGAATAAGTTGGAAAGGAATGTTTAATGGATCATGAAGAATGTTTAATGAGTAAGATGTCCACATATAAGGTCTTCAAGAGTTATGGTGAAATTCTTAATAGTATTAAGTCTCTTTTGATGATGGGGTTACATTAGAAGACTTTTTATAGTATGTGTAATCCTGATGTTTAATATATGAAAATTTTATTCAAGGAATAGTTATCTGTTCTTTTGTGGACATAGTTATAAAGAACCATTTGGGTTTATATGATCCGAGGTAATTATGGGTTACTATATGTTATGATGGGAGTGAAAGGCATGAGATAAAATTGAGGTTAAGTTATGTTATGGTTATTATTGATGATTTTATCTCTTTTTGGGGAATGATTTGAGAATTATATAGTTTTGGAAAAAGGAAAACACGCAGACCGTGTGACAACCTGTCGCGTCAGACAAAGTTGCGGGAATCGAACCCACAACCAAAGTGCAACTGGTATTTATCACCTACCACTGGACTACGTGAAGTCCCTGGTTAGTTTGACTAATTCCTTTTAGTTAGATGATTTTATGAATTAAGAGTAATTTGATTTTGGGTTATCTATGGAAATATATTAACCTATCACGGAGGATATGTGATTAGGTTAATTACTTTTCAATACGAGACTTTAAGAGCAACTGATTTTGTTTGGAGATAAATGTTACGATTAAACATGGAAGACTATGTGACTAAATCCTTCAAATATTTGGGTTTCAATCTTATTTTGGTTTACTTTGAAGAATTTTATGGACAAATTGTTTATCGAATGGTCCTCGTTGAACTTTGGGTTTTGTTGGACAAATTTTGGAGATTAAGAATAGATTTTATTTTTATTAAGGGTTATCCTTTTATGGATTATCGGATCTTGTACTAACCTTTTTGGTTTTGGTTTTGGTTAAAGTCTAAAGACATGGGAAGTATATAGTTCTCTTTTTTGTATTAGGTGATTCTCTAGAAGTTGATTATAATACTCTTAATGTGAACAAGTCTTCCTAAATACTCATCTTTAGGAGAAAATATGAGTTTGTGTAAGAAATCTAATAAAAGTTCAAAGTCAATATGATAAGTAATTATGTTTCTTTATGAATAAATTCCTCAATAAAAAAAATAATAATAAATTTTTTGTCTATTAACTTTTCATACGGAGGAATCGAATACCGTTTAACCCATTACAAGTTTGTGATTTTCTTGTGGTTAACTCTCTCCTAGACAAGTTTACTATCACTCTCCATCAGAACATGACCCTTTGTTTTTTACTCCATGTCCATATTTTCATACTTGGAATCCTAGTATGGGTTAACTCGGGTGACCTTTGTACTTATCTTTCTTTATTTTAAAGTGTTTGTTTTACAGACTCTTGTTCCGATGTGGGACGTTCAAAGATGTTTCCAAGCTCAATTTTAAAATTGCGAGGACGCAATTCCCAAAAGGGGGGAAGGATGTAACACCCCAGGTAAATAAAGAGTATGACAGTTTCATATTTATCCATATTTGTGAATAAAATATTAATATTACTTTAAAGGGGATGCTATGCATGATGGTGTACCCAATACGGAACAATGAGTTTCTTGGGAATCTTGCATTGCACTCTAATAATAAAATAATATTATTTTAAATGGTAGTTAACGCCTTGCTATTGTAATGGCGGGAATGAACAGAACTAACTAAAAAATTATTATATATGTTTGTCAAATATTTTTAATCCTTACAATAAATGTTATAGGATTAAAAATGCGAATGAATCCAATTTTATGCGTAAACATTCCAATATTCTTTAAAAGGTTGATTAACCGCCTTTTAATGGAGAACATATTTTAAATCCACTTTTTGACCATTTTATAAGCTCTATTTTTCAAAATAAGAATATTATTTATGATTGGAACATTGAAATTTACCTTGGGTTAATTTTTGGTATTTTTCTGACAATGTTCATTTTTCAATGAATAGTGAAAAATACTGCATTTTACATCAAAACTGCTTTTTCATATAATTTAATTATATGGTTATATTATCTTTTTAAGTTTTTTTAAGTTTAATTAGAATATATTTTTACCATTTAATTCAATTATGGTCATTGGGATTAATTTCACTTTGTAATTAGGCATAAACAAGTGCCAAACTTTTCATAAATATTGTTTCTAAAAAACCCGCTATTTGTTTTGACAACGGAAAGTTTTTTTAAATTAATTATTGCAATATATGTGTTTATAATTTGGTAAAATGGATTAAATATTTGGAATCAGAAGGTCAAAATTATTTAATTAAGACTTTTTTGTTTTTGGACATTATGAATAGTAACGACGGTAATTATCTTTAATTATCTTGAAAAAGGAGTAATCGGGTAGTTAAAGATAATAAGATAATATCATAATAATAAAAAATTACCACAAAATGTGTCTTAAGGCTACTGGTTGTTTCATGGCAGACCATGGTATGCCTTGTACCAAACCTGGGGGCCCCATGTAATCACTTTTGTGAGAAAGTGACTTTTTATCTTTTTTTTAAAGAATGTTAAATATAACAAAGAATGTATCACCTTAGTAAAATATTTTTAATTTTATCTACATAAATGATATTTTGGACTATAAATATTCATTATAAGTATAAAAATATTTCCTACATCACAGTATTTTTTTATAATTTTTAGACATTAAATAAATTAAATTATTTATGACATCATGATGATGCAGCGATGACCTCGTTATTTAACGATATAAATAAAATGGAAAGATAATGTAAAATCTAAGACTTACACATGTCAAAAACCTATTTGATGGGTGTATTTCAAACCCTTATCACCTTATCCTCGAAACACATCAATGTGGGACCATTAAAATCCAAAACTCATTTGAAAATAAAGTTACATTTTATACCTTTCCAAGAGTGCCCCTCCTCTCCTCTTATAAATGGCCCCCACCTCTACCTCGTTACCCACACTTCCAAAGCCTTTGGATCAGCCAACCTTTACCCATTTTGTCTCTCCACATCCCTATATAACTCCTTGAAGCCTCACTTTGGGAATAAGTCTTCCCAAGGAAGCCTTTTAGCTCAAACCAAAGGGAGTTACCGGATTTTAAGGTAATGTCTTCACTTGAGTCCTTTTGTTTTATTTTGCTTCTACAACCCCCTAAACTCTTTTTACTCATTTATTTTGTAACAAATCCTGAATCTTCAATATACTAGTAAGTTTTTATAATAAGTATTCTAGATACACTTACACACACCTTCATCTAATGGTTAAAGAACATATTGTTTCTATGGTTGGTGATTTTCTGCCTCACGAAACGATGATTGTTCAATATTCTTTTAACACCTTTAAATGTGGCTATTATGATGTCAATGTATTTTATATATGATATATATGGTATTTATGTTTACTTTATGCTTTTTTATTTTATATTTAAACCATACCTTTATTCTTTTCATGTTGTGTAAATGCGATAATTTCATATGAGGAAGTGCGGACTACCGCCCCCTCAAGTGATGTGACTCGTACATGCAATACAAGGAATGTATAAAGAATGAAATAAATGAACATATGTGACCTATATAACATATATATTATACTGGAATTATAATATATATATATATATCATTTATTTTAAATTCCATTAATATGAAAAAGAAAAAAAATGAAAGTAGCGTTCATGCGTACGTACGGCCTACCGTCTCCATGAACGGTGCTTTTAATTTTTTATCTCCAAATGATATGGAATAGTATAAAATTAATATGTACTGGATATATATTATATATATGTTATATACATCATTATTATAACTCTGGATATAATGGATACATGAACAACTTGTAATTATAAAGAGCGTATTTTGACTCAAGTACCAATGATTGTTTAAACGACCGTTATTAACTAAAATAATTACATAGTGATCATGACATGGTAATAAGTGATATAAAAGGAATAATGAACTTTAAAAATTTTCTTAAGTAAGTAGAAATTAACTCAAGTTTATTATTTAGGATATTAAAGAACGATGGAATCAAGTCGGACCCGAGGTAAGGGATCCTACTCCTCTCTTTATTTTTAAGTACACTCTTTTATGTCATTTCTTTTAAGCTCATATTTCTTGTGATTGGAATGTTGTTACTGTAATTTTTATGTTCATATGATGAGAGACCCTATTTCCTCTCATCAATCCATTTTGGAAGTTTTAAGTGGTGCCGTTAGGCTGCCGAGTTTTCGTAAGGGATTTTTCATCTCACTTTTATTCTCGTGAGATTTATGCTACATTTGCCACAATTTCCTTTGAGTGGTGTATGTACTGCCCATTATTATACACGTTGTGTAGTATAATTTCATTTATGGGTATTCACATCTTCATTTTATGACCTTTCTTCCATGGGGTGTACGTTTCGAAAGTTACCCAACTCGGTAAGGGGACCTTTCACCGTCCTCTTTTTTAAAAGACATCTTTTGTTATGTCTTTTAATTTACATCTTTTTATTTTGGGATATGTTCTTTTATATCATTATTGATGTAAATTCTATGTCCTAGTGATGAGATTCCCTTTTTATCTCTCATCAACTCATTTTCTGAATTTTGAACTGATGTCGTTAGGCTGTCGAATTTTACCAAGGGAACTTTTTAACCCAATTTTGATTTCTTTGGGTTCAACATGTAGTTATTGAATATGTCATCCTTTGAATATGTTTGAATGACCTTTTATTGTTTTACAGTTTATATCCACTTATATTGGGTGTATTTATATTTGTCACACATAATTTTGAGATTGATTTATCCTTAATTTAAGGATACCTTCTTTATAAGGGATTTCATCACATTTGACATTTCTATTGAGACTTCATTGTTGTTATGCACCAATTCACTCTTATATGGTGTATATACTATCCTTTGTAATATAATACCATGAATCTATTTATTCTCATGATATTATAAAGTTCTGACTAAATGTTATTCCTCAATTATTGTATTCAAGTGTCTCTAATTTTGGTAAAACCCCTTTAACCAAAATATCGCTTTAAATATTTTAAATATTTGTTCTTATTAATATCCATGTTTTAAAAATGGTTTTAAGGATTTATTTATATGGATATTAATGGTTTAAAATTTTAAAAGCTTCAAGGTGTTATGGGATACTTTGATTCAAAAATCTCTTTATTAAATGTTTTTAAATGGTTTTGGAAATGGTTTCTTTATGAATGGATTAATTATTTGAATATACTAAAATGCTATATTGTGATTGAAATGTGGAAACTTTATGTTTCCTTTATGCATGTTTTATGTGATACGTTTATGTTATGGTTCATGGGCATTGTTATGAAAATGGGTGGTTTCGTGATAAACTAAGGGAGGGTGAGCCCGATATAGCTCTCCAATGCATTGGGTAACATGAAGGAGTGAAACGTTAAGGTTTCTCCGAAGAGATTTAGGGAATATACTATGATGGTTATTCCAAACGTAACCAAGAGGGTTATTCCCTACGTAAGAATGTTATGAATGCCTCAAGTTACCTTTTATGTCTTATGATTTTTATAATTTATTCATGATTTTATGAGGTATGTTAAAGTGATTATGCTTTATAAGTAAAGTATTATTTAATTTTTATGTATATATGTACTCATGTTTCCTTTCCATACTTTTTATAACCCTTACTAAGCTTTTTATTCTCATCCCAAGTTTTTGAAATGTTTTTTACAGGTCAAGGGAAAGGTACATGATGTGATGATAGTGTCAAGTAAGTGTCAAGAAAGAATCCATGTTTTATTTTAAATATGTTTCCATTGATGGGAAAAATGAATACTGTCTTTTATGTAACCACTTTGTTTAAATGTGGAATGTAATGCAAGTTTCATGATCTAATTCTCTAAAACTCTAAACCTAAAAAGATCCTCAATGTGTAATCTTTTAATAACTCAAGATTAAGTAAGGTTTAAGGCTGGGGCCTTATACTCATCCCCAACGAGAGTAGAAAGTGAAGTACCAAGGGTCAGGGGGAAGAAGCAGAACATTGAACTTCTTTAAGTGCATTAATCACGGACTATATTCCCTCCTGTGATAGCGATGTTGAATCAGACCTAGAGGTGAAAAATGTGCTCCAATTATCACGTCGCAAGACATATCAGAATATATGGAAGATCATATCTGAAGTGTCTCTTAAAGATCGTTCTTCTAAGATCCCGTGACTGTCATCATTGTTCATCATGTTGGGACATGGTGGTTTAGGATATCAAGAGATCCATACCACGGTGAAACAAGTCATCTTAAGAAGGGAGAAGGAGTAAAAGTGCCATCCATATCTGATCAGAGCGAGGATGCTGACCAATAATGGAAAATTCAAAGTTGTGGTGTCCCGAGCTAAAGCTGATCATGCTAAAAAGCTGATGGAGCTAAAGTATAATATCAAGGAGAAAGTTGTCCAGAAGATTCACCTTCATAAATAGCTAGATGTTGTTACTGGAGAACTTGACCCATATAACAATTCATTAGAATGAGTCCAAACGGATGGTATGAAAGCCATTGCAGATGCCATGAAAGCACTCCATCAAGATGAAAAGATCGAAGCTGCTCAAGTGAATGAACTTCAAGTTGTTGTTGATGAGGCTTGGGATGTCGTAAATCAAATGAAAAGTTATGTTGAAATCCTCTTGTAATTCTTGAAAAGGATAAGATACTCAAATTTGTGGATGTTCATCTAATCTTTTGCATCAATGAAAAATACATTTCATCTTCAATCATTTGTACCTACACTCTCTTGGTAACTACTAATTTTTTACCTAAGTTAGCCAATGGGCCTAGTTAGAATAGTTTGATTTTCTCAAGGTTTATACAAACAACCCCAAAAACATTGCATCTTTTTGTTTCTAAATATTGTATAAATAATACAAAATGTAGGTTTAGTGAGCTGGGACTCGACTTTTGTTCATATTTCCTTTTAAAGGTTCCCAATTTAATGAGTAACATGTCTCTCACTGGCGGTTTAAAGTCATGCATTTCAGACATTAACTTTGATCGAATGGATTAAAATTGACTCAATTCCTTGATAATTTGTTTGAAAACATATTACCACATTCAAGTATGTGGGAAAACATGTAAACTATGACTTAAGAAATTTTGAATATAAGGAATGATATTAAAAATGGTCTAAAAGGAATTAGAGGAAGTATTTCCTAAGAGTGAAGTTACTACTATTTGAAAAAACCATTAGGGGGTTGAATTATGCAGGGAAACTTAATGAAATTGGCTTCATAGTCAAATAATAGCATATTTTGGCTGACTGGTCTGTTATATAGACTACTTATACAAGGCCACCTAAGGGTATGTGCTGTATAGTCAGACAAAAGAACTTTGAGAAATTTTACTTTTCTATTGCTAAAAGCCAGTGAATGTTTATGGAGATTAAAATTTCCCAAAGCATAGAGTCTATTGTATGGAGAGACGTACTTGAATATGGAGAGGATATTCACAATCAAAATTGTCAAAGAATTGGATAAATGTCACTCCTACGAAGGTATGACCTAAATGTATGGAAGGGAAATATAAACCATAGACTTGAATAATTTTAGATCATGAAAATGTGTATGGGACAAATATGTTAAGGATTATTAATTTTTTTTGGATCCCTACATATCATTATTAAGACAAACAAGGAAAAAAGAGGTTCCCCCCCCAAGAATGAAGTTACCACTATTTGACAAACCCGTTAGCGGGGGTTGAATTATACAAGGCCACACAAAGGCATTGGCTGCATAGTAAAATAATAGTATCTTTTGGCTGAAATGTCTGTTATGTAGACTACATATGCAAGGCCACCTAAGGGAACGTGCTGCATAGTAAGGAAAAAGAATTCCCGGGTATCATACATTTTGTGACCAGAAGTTATGAAAATTGTTATAGAGATCTGTAAGTATTTAAGTTTAGGAGTATGACACATAAAAATGGGTATTGTCCAATTCATGAAGGAGATACATAGACCAATTTTGACCATAATCATGTTGTGGATGGGTCTTGAATTGAGATGTTTGACATCACTACATATCTCATTAGGATGAGAATTAACTCATACGTAATTTTTGAAATACAGTTTAAGTTCATGCAGGAAAAGAGCATAGAAGATCTTAGTTTATGGTCGTAGATCTCGAACCATAATAAGGGATACAAATTGTGTGTTTGTTATAAACCTGATGTGAATAAAGACTAGGGTTTTCATACCACATTCATGTGCTCACAGGGGGACCTTTCAGCCAAGGGACCGAAAGTGGAGTTTGGGGTTAGGACCAAAGACTTGGGGCTAGATTTGAGGGATGTTAAAGTGTTCCTACGTATCCCATAGGGATGGGAATAAAGCCATATGTAGTTCATGAAATAACCCCTGTATAGATTTGGTTCATACATGTGAAGGGTGAAAGGGGAATTTAGTGCAATGATGGTTGGACACAAGATTAAAAGTGCTGGTATTGCCATGTATGCATGTAATCCTTGAAATATAACATGATTGGATATCAATGTCAATAATAATTCCCTCTCAGGTGAGGGTGTCAGATACTGTTGTATTTTATTGTCATACATGACAAAAGTGTGAATAGTTTAAGGTCATATGCATGGACCGGTACAACACGATTTATCATCATGTAGCTAGGACATATTGTTATGAAGCTTATTATCTTGCAGTGAGGACAACATGGGACTGTATAGTTTAACGTCATATAGCAAGGACCATGGTGAAACAATGTGAAGATATTGGTTTTGGAGAGGTTTCAGGGATCAACATCGTATGAGATGGAGGTAAACTAACATGAAGATATTGTTTTTGGGCTTGAACCTCGAAAGGTTGCTTACGTACCTAGCCTAAAAGGAAAGGATCAAAGTCCATGTAGTTCAATTGAGAATGAATTGGTGATCAAGTTGTACTTGAGGACAAAGACCTGAAGATGGTGTTGGGACTTACGTGTGGTAAGCAGCCCAGAGAGGGTGTTATGGTTGAATCTTACTCTAAGATCATGTGAGTCTTGATCAGTGTGAGAAACAAGAGCTGGCAACAACCCTAACGATGAACAGTTTAATGTCATGTAGGACGTATGCACAGTTTAACATCATGTTGGACGTATAAGGGACTGGACATAGTTTAACGTCATGTTGGACGATGGAGGGAGCTATGTTGTTTAATGTCCTGCAGAAAGGACAATGGTGCATTTGTGTTACACAAAATACCTCTTTAGGAATATGGCATTGGTTGGAGTCGTGATGAGTTCTCCATCCATTGAGATTAAAGAATAAGATCCATGGGAGAAGACCTTATGTATTGAGTAATGACCTTCCTAATTTGGCTCATGATTTGGAGGTTTCTTTCTTGGTATCATTGGAGCCTTGAGGACCAATACCAATTCTCCTTGAATGAATGAATTAAGATGAAGTTTTTTGGTTAAAATATGGTGCTATTCGATTCTGATAGACTTCCAAGTGGTGCAGGGTGCACAATCTTTTTTCAACTAATCATTCCAATTCATTAAATAGCTTATGAGATTTTTCATCTATAGATGACTGATCACAAATGTATATTCTGAGAAAAGGTAATTGAACTTCAATGGGAAAGACTGCTTCTATTCCATATACCAATTAATATGGAGTTGAATGCGCAATAGTGCGGGTGGTGGTCCGATAATCCCATAAGGCATGAAAAAGTTTATCAGGACATGATTTCTTATCTTTATCCACTATATTTTTCAATATGTTTGAAAGAGTCTTATTGAAGGCTTCTATTTGTCCACTGGATGTTGCATGATACTGAGTTGAATGGTTGGATTTGATGTTGTATTCTTGATACAACTTTCTTACCTCGGATGAACAGAAGTTGGTTCCATTGTCCATCAATATGGTATGAGGGACACCAAATCTAGTAATTATGTTAGACTTGATGAAGAAAGAAATTACTTTCGAACTAACTTCTTTGAGAGGTATTGTCTTTTCCCATTTGGAAATGAAGTCAATAGCAGTAAGAATATACTTAAACTACTTGGATATAGCCGGAGGATAAGGTCCTACTAGATCCATTCCCCATGTGGCAAATAGACATGAGTATTTAGCTGTATGGATAAACTCTGGAGGTTGATGAATGAATTTGTCACATACTTGGAAAGAATGACACTTCTTGGTAAAATCAACATAATCTTGTATCATTGGAGGCCAGAAGTATCCAAGCCTTCAAATTTGACCAGATAGTCTATGTCCAGACCGGTGGGCACCACAAACTCTTACATGTACTTCATTCATGACAGCCATTGTCTCTTCACCGTCAATACATCTAAAGATAATTCCATCAAAACCTCACTTGTAGAGAATTATTTGGTGATCTGGGCTATCCAAAAGAGTAAAATTGACCACGCGTTGCAGGACTTGTTCTTTCCCATCTCTATCAGGTGAGATTGTTCCATTTTTAAGTTATTATCAGATAGGTGTAATCCATCATGTAGTATGACCATATGGTTCAGAAATGGGACTGATTTCATTGATTTACTCTATTTTTATTTGATCATAAGTTGAAACTGTACGATGGTGGGCAATATTGATGATTGATTCATCCCGATTTGGATCTTCTAGAGCTGTGACTACATTAGCCAGTGCATCAGTTTGGGCATTTTGTGATCACGGGACATAAGGAAATGTAAGTTCTGATGGAAATTCCGCGATTAACTCTCTAACGTAATCATACAAAGGGATTAAATATTCCTTTTTGATAGCATAGTCCCCATTTATTTGTTTGATTGCCAAATCTAAATCACCTTTTACCATTATGTGATTCACCTGTGCTTGAAGCGCCAAATCCAATCCGACAATGAGATCTTGCTATTATGCTTCATTGTTTATACCACCTTCCAATAATAATAAGAAATAAGGTAGCACTACCTTTTCTAGGGAAAGAAGCACAATTCCTAACCCGACTTTTTTGAATTTAGGATCTTCCATTTTCTTCCCTGTTGGACTCCTGGAGGCACCATCAAAGTAGAATTCCCATGTTTGAGTATTATCTTTAATAGAGAAGAATTTCTCATCAGGAAGTTAAATATTTAAAGATGTATCTTCTATTAATGGGTGTTCAATAAGAAAATCATCCAGAGCTTGGCCCTTTATTAACATTTGAGACCCATACTAGATATCAAACTGCTGTAAAATAAATGCCCACCTTTCCATACGTCCTGTAAGCATTGGACGACTAAGGATAAATTTGAACGGGTTATTGCGAGATTCCAATTGGAACTCATGATGTTGCAGGTAGTGTCTCAATTTATGAGCAACAAAGATTAACACTAGGAAGAAATTTTCAATACTTTAATATCAAGTTTCTACCTCAAGCATAGTCTGACTGAAATAGGAAAGGTTTTCTTTACTCCCAACATCATTCTTTTGGGCGAGGAAGGCACATAGTGGTCTCTCTAAAGCTATCACATAGATAATAAGTGGTCTTCCTTCAATAGGCAGAATTTATACTAGTGGACTTAAGTGATATTTCTTAAGGGTATCAAATTTTTCTTGGCAATATTCAGTCCCCTAGTAAGTGACTCCCTTCATCATTAATTTAGTGAAGGGTAAACATTAGCCTTCTAGATTGGTGATGAGATGCCGAATATAGGCCAAGTGTCCTTGAAGTCCTCTCAATTCCTTCAAATTTCGAGGAGGTGACATACCAAGGATTGAATTTGTCTTCTCAGGTTCAACTACGATACCACGATGACATACAAAAAAGCCGAGAAATTTTCCTGAGGTTACCCTGAAATCACGTTTCAAGGGGTTCATATTCAAATTTTGTTGTTGAATATTGTTGAATATGATTTCCAGATCATCCAAGTTATTAGAAAATTATCTGGATTTAACCACCAAATCATCCACATAACATTCAACAAATTTCCCTATAAAGGGATTGAAGATATGGTTCATGGAACGTTGATATGTTACACCTGGATTCTTTAGGAAAAAGGGAATTAACCAATAGAAAAACACACCTTGAGGGACTCTAAAGACTGTAGATTCTTCATATTCTAGAGCCATTCAAATTTGATTATTCCCAGAATATCCATCCATGAAGGAAAGTGCTTCATAACCAGCTGTTGCATAAATTAAGAGATCTGTGATCGAAACTAGAAAATCATCCTTGGGACAATTCTGATTATGATTTCTGAAGTCAAGGAAAACTCTAATTTGTTCATTCTTCTTTTTCAAAGGGACAATATTAGCCAACCATTTTGGATATTGAACTTCTCTGATGAAGTTACCCTTGATAAGCTTATCCATTTTAGATTCAGTTTTGGAGCCATAAGTTGGGTGTGTTCTTCTTGCGGCTTGCTTGAATCCTCAATGTTCTTCTGGAAAACCCAAATGATGAGTAGAAAAATCATGATCAAGACCTGGAATTTCTTTATAATTCCAATAAAATACATCTCAATTTTTCTTTATAAATGAAGTATACATTTCTTGCTCTTCCAGAGCCATGGCCACTGTAATTAATGTGGGGCGTGGATCTTCTTTTGTACCCATATTTATTTCTCTGAGTCCATCCACAGTGGTAGAGATACCCTCTTCAAATGCTGGAGGAGAATCTATGAGATCTTCCTCTTCTTCTTCAATATGTGTTACTTCTTCTATTTCTACTTGCATAGTAGATGACGAAGCAAAATTTCCATGATCAGGGGATAAATTAAAATTTGAACATCTTGAAGAAGATGCTTCCATTTTTGGACTTATTAATGATGAAGGGTCATCCTTGGGTAAAAAAGAGGAGATAATGGATTGATAATCGACATCATCGTTCTCCTATGACATTGTTATAACTTCTTCTGGTCTGGTTGATGAAGTATAGAATTTCTGGATTTCAATGGATGAAATGAAGACATCTCCATTTAAAATTTCATCATTTCTTGGTGAAATAACAATTTCTCCCTTGTTTTCTGGATTGTTTCTGTAATTGACATTATGGATGTTTCCAGAAGAGTGTTTGAATTTGGGTCTATCCTGTCAATTTGACTGATAGGCAACACATAATCTGTACTCACATGTATGAAAGGGTTTACTGGAATATTTTCCAAACCATTTGGAGCATTAATTTTGGTAACCTCCTTTGTCATGGATTTCTCCTATCCCTCCATGTGATAGAATTTTATCTCAATGTATTGAGATTCACCTATTTTGAATTAGGATTTATCACCATACGATGTCTCAATTTGACCATTGAAACAATATTTGATACATTGATGGTATGATGAAGGTATAGCCGCATGTTGATGTAGCCAAGGTCTTCCAAGAAAAATGTTAAAGGTTGTATCATGATGAACAACCATAAAATCTAAATTAGACATAAGGTCTCCAAACTGAGTTCTGAGTGTAATCTCACACAGAGGTTCTTGTTCATTCTTATCATATCCTTGCAACGTCAAAGTAGAAGGAGATAAATTAGATTCGGTGAGGCCTAATCAACGAAGTGTATGAATAGGGACGAGGTTGACTCCTGAGCCATTATCAATGAAATATCATCAGATGTTTATGTCATTTAATTTTCCAGATAAATACAAAGGTCTGATATGTCCATGTACAACATCATCTTCATCTGTAAAAGATATCACTGCATAACATTCTGCAGGATCCTTCTTTATATAATAAACTTCAGCCACATCAATTTCAGTTTCGAATTCTTGAGGACTTGAAAAATCCTCAATGAGCGCCTCCTAAAGATCTTTTGATAGATTCAAGGCATCCATAATTGATAACATTGCCAGTAGTTGGGCCAAATGTTTCAAGAAATCATACTTTTGGTCCAAATGTTTACATTTCCCATTATGAAAATGTGGTTTTGTAGGTGCCTTAGAAATTTATGCTTTGGTAGTAGATGAATCTCGTATCAGGGTAAGAGTTTGAAATACTACTGGCTTCGGTAGATTAGACCGACCAGGTCCATTTATTTGCTGAGAGGAAGAAGGTGTAACGTCTAATCGGTCCTCCAAAATAACTGTGCCAGGACCGAATCTTCCATGTGTGGAAGGACTTTCTTATTCCTATTGATCCCGCTGAATGGATTTTCCATGAGTTTCTACCGCATATATAGTTCTAGCAGGGGTAGGATTGATATAGTGGCTTCATGAATATCCATGTCTTCCTCTATATCATAAACCTCTTTTTCTTCCTATAATTTCTCTATTTGATACGTCGAACTCATGATCATTATGATCGAAACAGTCACTGGAATAAGGATTTGTTAAATGAATCATGTTAAAAGAACCAAAGATTAACTCTTCATCTGATAAAGATTCTTCTTGATGAATCAATTTAGGCTGTGCCATTTGGTGGGACGGTGCCTGTTCTTTTTAAGTAGATGGAATCAAATATGCCAGAGTTAAAGACAACTTAGGCTTTGACACAAGCTCATTTTCTTTTGACTTCTCTTCTTTTGTTGAATTATGCCGCCTCTTTGAAGATTTTCCGTCTGATGAAGGGAGTTTTGTTGTGGCAAATATAGAAGAATTCACAATTGGTTGCTTCAATTGTGTTCGTAAAATGGCGTGAGTTTGGTTGATCATTTTCCTAACCATCCAATCATCATATTTCTACGCATTTTTTCTTTTGACTTTGTGTCACTCACCTTCTTCTTATGGATCTGTAGCAGTAACACATGCTACCTTGGCTAAAGAACCTTTATGTTTTACTTGTCCAGAGTCCACCATATTTTGCAGAAGGTCTTTGGAGACAAAACACTTTTGAATGGGATGCCCCAACATCTGATGAAATGGGAAATAGTTGTGGAGGTATTCATCCCCTTCCTTGTTTGGACTTTTGGGCCTTGGCAACAAAACCAAATTGTTTTCCAGAACTGAAATGACGTAACTAGGAACTTGTTAATTTAGGAAAGAATAAACTTTGTACTTTAAATCCTCAAACTGTTTCTGTCTTTGATCTCTTTGATCATCATGATGATGAGGCCTTTATTGTTGACACTCAGGAGGTGGATCCCTTTGATATGATGAAGGGTTTGAAGTTGAATTAGGTACAGGTGCTTGTTTAAGTGCAACTGTGGCAGTCTCTGCTCTCTCTGTTCTTCTTCCCAGAGCTGATGAAATTACATGAGTTTTAGCCTTAGTCTCTATAAGAGTGTCTTTAATCTGTTGAGATATTGAAGTAAGGTCTGAAAACCCTCCTGTGTATTTCACAGGTATCAATGGTGTGCATAATTCATCATGAAAATTTACCACACAGATTGGCAGAAACTCTTATTGAGGGAGTGCTATGCTTAAGGAATATATTAATTCCTTCCAGCGAGCAATGAAATCCAAAACACTTTCATTTTACCTTTTCTTACAATTTTTAAGATAAAAAATTGTTGTCTTTGGTAATGTTTAGCTAAATTGAAGAAGGAATCGTTTATAGAGATCTTCCCACCCGGTAATTGACCGAGACTTCAAACTTGTATACCAGACAAAAGCAGGCCCTTGTAATGACTGCACAAAACACCTGAGCATAACTGCTTCTTGTTGTTGAGGAGATTCAATCATAGGATCACAATGAGAAACAAAATGTCTTATGTGTTGTTTTGGATCTCCCAAACCATTAAAAAATTTGAATGTGGTATTCGCAAAATTTGATGGGGGAGGAATTGAATCCACCCATTCAGGGTAAGCTTTATTTTTTGGTTGAACTTGTGCATGTTTTCTGTCCATAACTTCCAACCGAGCTATTAATGACTCAATGGTAGTTATTAATTTTTGAGAAACATTTGGTTGAGCTTGGACCTGAGCAGGTGCAATAAATGGAGTTTGGAAGGGTGTGGTGACTGGTACTACAACTAATGGTAGTACTACCAGTTGCAGTCACGCATGACCCATATGATTGGAACTGTGAGGGTGTACTTGTAAAGGAGGATATTCTTGACCCATCCCAATAGCAGCAAAAAATTCCCTTGACTAAAAAACTCCAAATCGCTTAGGAGTAAGACTACCTTGAATTAGTTCTGCATTTAACCTCCATAACTCCTTCATTTATTCTTCTTGTTGTGCGAACCATTTCTCAAATGAGATTGATTGGCCTTCTCCAGAGGTAGGGTGGGATATAAGATGACTTTTTCCCTTTTCCGTGGCATGTGCCATTCTAGAGTATGGAAGGGCATTACTCGAAGGAATATCTTTCCTCTGGGAAGCCCTCTGCCTTCTGGTACGCACAACTTCTTCATTTATTTCTATGTGTACAGCCTCTAGAATATGAACTTCTTCATCTGATTCCTCTGATTGAACCTCATGTTCTGCGGGATCAGTGATAATGTCATTGATGAAATTTATCGATGCATAACGCATTGCATCCCTTATATCGCCATTTCTGTGATATTATCTTCTTTCATATCATTTATTAGGCATTGAATTTTGTTTGGTTGATCCCTAAAGAAATTCTTGATGAACTATAATTTGGAGATAATCTCTTGATAATTTGGCTCTGAATTCCTCTTATGTCTTCTTCACTAATCGAGATAATACTGACTTTCACTAAGAGATTGAGAATTTTAAAAAGTCCCTAGTCTGGTGGACTGGGGCTGTTTCTTCTTTTCCTGCTCAACTCCTTGAATCCCATCTGTTAATCCTAAGGGTTGGGCTAAAAGAGTCCCCATCATGGCATGCTGAGGTGGCTCTTGAGCTGCTACATCTGAAACTTTCTTAAAAGCACTCCTGATTTAGTGGATTTTGGTTTGAAAATTGGTCGGATGCATCATCCGACATCCACTCAAATCACCTATCTCAAATGAACATTGGATGATTTATGACAACTTTGTCACTTGATGATGCACATTCTTTAAATGAGAGGGTTATTCAATGTTCCCATTTTCATGATGCAAGAGTAATTCGACAACTTTTTCTTTATATGCCTGACTTTGGGAAGAACTATTTGAGGCATGTTCCTAAGAAAAACTATTATTACACACAAAACTAGTTGGATGTGGTTGGCCATGGTCAATAACATTGCATGAGACCACTTTTGACGGGCTTTGCTGACTAGAGAGAATATTGAAATGCAATGCGCCATGAACACCCCATCCCCTGATATGAATACCAGATGGGGAATTGGTAATTAACTGGAGCAACTTTTTTAATGATCTAAGGCATGCACGCTGAAGGTCTCTCTGCTGCTTATCAACCTTTGTATATCGGGAAACTAAGAAAGATGCCAAGTCAGTTTGGCATTGCAACCCTTCTATTACCTTAACATGATTTTTATATTAATCAAAAGGTAATATTCTATCTTTTAAGTGAAGAAGTGTTTTCCACATGTTGAGATGAATATTGTGAATACAATCTTCTGTCAACGTTTCTGGAATATCATACTGAGAGTCAGGAAAAGTCCAAAAAATGATTGGTACTTCACCTTTCTCCAATTTTTCCTCATATTCAACACATCCTCCTTATCATTTGATGAGGATTCTTCTACCTGATTGGAACAAAGAAAGTGATTCTTTGTTTCTTCATCAGATTCAACAAGATTGGTAGAGAATTCATTTGTCAAATTAGAAGATGAATGACCCATGGGGTGTTTCGGAGAATGCCCTACACCCCGGGATATCTTCTGAATGAGAAAGTATTTCACCTGCTAGCGGTAAAGCATCATACATGACTAGATTCTCATTTTCAAGTGCCTCAACATAAGAGGGATTTCTCCTTACTGCATTTTCCATTGAAGAATTTTCCATGCTATGAGAATTACTACTTCGGAGTGGACTTTCACAGCTAAATTCATCATCATGGGGAGGACCACCATGGTGGGTTACATCAAAATATGAAACCTTTTTCTCCTTGATTTTCTGGCCACACAGAGGGTTATCATGGCTCGCATCTGAAGATGATACTTTAATATTGACCGAACTGTCACTAAGGAAGACTTCATGTTGAAATGTATGATGAATACCTTCGGAATTATTGTTGTTACTTCTGGAATTTGGAAATGAAAGAGTATAATCTTGAGTTACAATAGATAATTGTCTGAGGGCTTCAAGAACACCATCATCGCGCAAGGCCTTATTGCATATTTGCTCTTGATTTCTCGACTGTGATAGATGGTTATTTTTCTTAGATGCCTTCTTACTCACTTTGGAAACCACTTGTTGACGAAACTGGTTATTATGGGAAGGTGTATGTGCCTGCTCAAGAGAAATGGTTAGGTTAGGCTGATTATCTCCATTCAAATCATGTGTATGTTCCCAACTTGATTGTCTATATGACATGGGGGAGTGTTCCCCACAACCATCATGGATTGGGACAGAGGTGTGTATCTGCTCTGGAGTGATATGTTGATGAGTCACTCCACTGATAGGGATAGATTTATGATTTTTTCCATGTGATGCTACTGAAGTTGTTATAATATTCTGATTGGTATCCAGAATATGGGTAGGGATTTTCTTCTGCTCTTTCACCATTGTGAGAATGTTATTGGTGACTTCATCTATCGAAACGGGAATATACATCCATTCCGTGCTTGGAGTAGGTGTGTATTCCTTCTCTTATCCTCCTTTTCCTGTCAGTGAATTCTAATAGTACTCATGTGTGGAGGCAGAAAATTATGTTTTCCTCCTGCTAGTCAATGGAGCTTTCCAATTAAAATATCTGGGTGCTACCAAACAAGACTATTGGTTGGACTGATGAATTGTAGGTGTATGTTCCTGCTGATTGTTCTCCACCACATATGATTGGAGAGATTCTTTGGTTACAGTCAGACGGGCCTGCTAACTAGCTGATGAATTATAAACAAGTTTATGTGCTTGGCTATAGTACTCCGCTAGAATTGCCTAGCGGGATTGGTGTGTTACTGCCAGACAAGTCTTCTGGGTAGTGAAATTAGGACAGACGGGTGTATATGATCACTCGTTGTTTTCCATCAAGTTAGCTTGATGGACTTATTCGAATGGGGAATAGCTAAGAACCTTCTCCCTGTTGACCAAATTTCAACTTTGATGGTTAACCTTGAGGGATTGGTTCTGAGGATCTTGAGCCGAACCTCTAAAGGTGATACCCTCATCATGTTGAGGGTGCACTACCACACGAGTCTGGCGGTGATTGTTGATGGGATCCCTCGGGAAGGACTCTTGTCATCTTGAATTGAGGCCTTGAGTGACCTTTTCATTCACCTCACCATAATATGGGAGGGACTGGTGGTTGTGTTTCGGGGATAACAACCCAAAATTGTTTGAGATGGTGGTTGGAATTACCTGCTTCTTGACCACTGGTCATCGCTTTCCGGAAAACCAGGGTGAGTTGTTAACTTGGAGGGCTTGTCAAGCAGCCTCTAGAGTCAGGATGGTACCGTGTTGATGGTATTCCTTAACCAATTCATTTGATACCCAACATTGAAGACATTGAGTAGGCGATGTCGTCCTCAGAGCGGACGAGGATCTAGTAGGAGTAGTGGTTGAGGCATTCACAGATGTGAACTTTAAATAATCCATTTCTGTATTGCAGAGTGATCTTGGAAAAGAGTGCATTTTTGATATAACAGGCATAATGAAGATAAGTTTGGCAAGACTACATCTTTTGGATGAGAATATATGTTATTGATTGCTTTTGTGGCCCTCACATTGAGTTAAATAGGGGCCTAGAAAATAAGTTAAACATAATTTAACTCGGTTAAGGATTCATGTGGGGTTCACCATTTTTGTTTCTTCTGGAAATGGGGATGACATTATTTTTTTAAGGTTCAAACTATCCAATCGGTTTCTAACGGGTTTATTAGTAGAACCAGAAACACCCAGTGATTATATATCCATTTGTACCTACTTTCCATAGTTAGCTGTTCATTAGTTGTGGATCGATGAGGCTTAAGAATTTTCATTGTTCGAGAGGATGGGAGGTCAGGATCATCACACCTTTTTGGGGGGAATTATTGCCTACTCCGGGACTCTCTTATAAATTTAAGTTATGTTCATGAATCCTTATTGATTTACCAAGCATGAAAATGAGGTTTTTTCTTTTATATTTTTCAATCAATGATTGATATGTATGGGATTTAGAGAATATTTTATATTTATTTGAGGTTCTTCATCAAAAGAGAATCATCCATACAAATTTGATATTCTTAGTCAATGGTATCCTTAAATACATTATATAGAAATCTATTGGTCATTATGATGATGATAATGGTTTTAAAGTCACTCAGTGGGGCACTTGAAGTTTATTGTCATTCAGAAAGACATGTATTATTTTAGAGTTGGGATCATACCCACTTATGGGATACCTACATATCCTTGTTAAAAAGAGGAATCAGAACCAACATATTTCGATAATAAGGATATATTTTAACGTCATATGGGAGAGAAAATAATCAATGAAAGATGGGTTGAACCTTATAAAGGTTTCCTATGTACTCTACTTTCAAGGCAGAGATCAAAGTCCACGTAGTTCGGGTGAAGAAGTATGAGGTTTATGAATGATTAATGGCACAAAGAGAGATGTCACAATTACTTTCACACTCTAAGATCACGCGAGTCATGCTCTGTGTGAAAAACAAGATGTATTAGTAAACATAATGATTGTTCCATGAATGATGAAGTCATAAGAAATGATGCGGGGCTTACGTATATATGACTGCCCAAGTAAATAAAGATAAGGAATTTTAATAAAGAAGCCCAAGATCAAGGTTCATAAAGGTATTTTTATTTTTTGGATATTTGGAATTTTAACCCAGGAGTAAATCCTAAAATGGAATCCCAAATTAAGTGCGACTTATGATTGGGATTTATTCCTGATAAGGAAGCCAAAATAAAAAGAAATTAAGATTGGGGGCTTACTCTTGAGGAGGATGCCCAAGTTAAGGGAATTTTTAACTTGGGGATTACTCCTAAGAAAGAGGCCCAAATTAAAGAAACATGTGACTGGAGCTTACTCCTGAGAAGGAGGCCCAAATTAATGAAAATTGTGATTGGGGATTACACCTGAGAAAGAGGCCCAAGTTTTGGAAACTTGTGACTCGAGCTTAAGCTTGGGAAGGAGGCCCAAATTAAGGAAACTTGTGACTGGGGCTTACTCCTGAGAAGGAGGCCCAAGTTAAGGAAACTTGTGACTAGGGCTTACTCTTAAGAAGGAGGCTCAAAGAAAAAGATCTTCTCATCTCAAAGGATGAGGATATATCTTAAACTTTTAATTGTGGTGACATAAATCTTGTTAGTCACGAGGTTTTGGGAGAGGTTCTCATAGAACTCCTTTCAGATAAGGAAGACAACAAAGGAAAAATTCCATAAATGGAATTGAAGAGGATTTTGAAGGCTATTTCTTGAAGAGGAGAGGTGGATTTGAGGAAAGGAGGTGACTAGGAAAGAGGCGCACAAGTATTTTTATGGCATGCAAGTTCTGGTTCCGCAAGTAGACTTGCGCGACATGAGTCAACATGGGTGAAAAATAATCCATAGGGTAATACTTGGGAGACTTGGAAGCTAAGTCCATTGTATCATCCCTAGAGACTTCCATAAGGGTGGTTCGAAAGTTCCCTTGAGAGCATAAGGCGACACGGAAGTGTCTTTATTTCCCTTAAGGGTTGGACACTTAGGAACACAAGTATTGATGAGTTCCAACACTTAGGCCTTATTCTTCCTCTATAGAGCTTCCATTATAGCAAAATAATTACATTAGAAGTGTTCAGAAGACGTTAGAAAAAAGACTTGGGTGACCATAGCTTGAATCTGAGTTTTGGAAAATTCATCCTCGAAATGGGGGGCCCACATGGGCTATTTATAGGCTAATTGGAACCTTGGAAAAAAACATAGGGCATGCAAGTCACTTGTGCGACCCATATGTGGCATGCAAGTGACTTTCACGATGCTCATTGAACTTGTGCGACACCCTCAAAATGGGTTCATGGTCCTTGCCTTTGTCAATTTTTGATGTTATTCAAAGGGTGACACTCATTGTGCTTAAGGTATTCCCCTTTTCCATTCGTTGGACTCAGTGATGGAAAGGAGCGTCAACAATGACATATGCTAATTTTGGTGATGAATTATAAATTTGAATTGATGTTGATGATTTATATATGACTTCTTTAAAAATGAAAATTTCCCCTTAGGTAGTCTTGAAACCATTACTTTAAAATTTTAATTATTACATTATTGTGAGAATGCAGACTTCCTCATCATTATTTATAATTATCTTTCCAATGTAAAGGAGAAACAAATTTTAAGTGTCCATGAAAAACATTATGATGTTCCCTCTCCAATATCAATATAATTAGTCATGCCACATGTTTTCATAGAATTAAGTTAGAGAAGAATATCAGACCTATAAGATAATTTCAATGAGGATTGAACCCAATACTATTTAATGTTTATAACATTACTTTATTTTATGATTAAATTATACTTTCAATCCTTAATAGATAATGATTGATCCCCATTCAGGTTTTTCAAATAAAATTTGATTTACAATATGAAATAATTAATTTTCAAAACATTCCTCTTTCAAAAATAAAAAAATGGATATTTTTTATTGAATATATAAACTCTAACTGGTGACTACAAAATACCATTACCCACTTAATATTCTGGATTAAGTACTTTAGTGACTATCTGAGCTGACTCACTGTTACTTCATTGATGTATTTTCTTGATACATTAAAATTTAAATTTCTTGTGGTGGTCAAGAGAAAACCACATTATCATGTCCTTTAAGAACCTTCAGTTATAAAATAATATCCTTTCATTTATGTAATTCAAAAAAAACCATTCAAAGTTACATGATGATCATTTTTATATGTTTATAGAATGTTTTGTGTAAGTATTTATCGATGGATTTAGTGTATATAGACCACCTTTTGAAAGTTACATTAATATTTTACATGATTTCCTTAAAAATTACATTGATAAAAACCTTGTTCATAATTACAAAAATTCCATTACATGTTGAATAATAGAATTTTACTTGGAAATGTTCTGTCTCAATAAGGAATCCATGTCAAAAAATCAAAGGGGGAGATAATTTATTCACTACCCTACAAGAAAAATGTAACAGTTGTAAGATCATTCCTTGGTCAAAGTTTAAATAACAACATATAATCCCACCTGTTATCTGACAACCAAATTGATGCTTTCCCTTTTATATAATGGCTGATGTACTTGATTTTTAACTTAGGTATATTTTATATTAAAATATAAAAAATAAATCTCAAATCATTTCTTATGAATTTAAGAATATAGATCAATACTAATATAATTATAAGACCATTCTAAATGATTTTTTTATATTGAATTCTATTGGAAAAATTGATGATTCTACTAATTCATATCCAAAGATATTTCACCCATTGATCATTCAACAATCAAGTTTTTGATTAAGAATCATAATTGAAAACCTAGTATTTAGATACAGATATTTATATTAAAATAATTACATATTGAAATAAAATATAAAAAAACTAACTAAAAATATAATGGATGAACATATCAAATGAATACCAACTATTTTTTATGAAAACATCATATTTTTACACCAATTAATGAAACCCTTCCTCTGGAATATTTGCCTTCAATTTGGATTGATAGACCTTGGTTTGATGACCTAGAAAATTACTATACCACTAAATATATTCCCAATTAGTTTTCTAGACAAATGATTTCTATTCTTATAGGTGTTTCAAAGAATTACATTTTGGATGAACCTTACTTGTGGAATATTGGCAATGATCAAATGATAATGATTTACATTAAAAATTCAATAACTTCTCAATTTATATCATAATTTATGTTTTGAAGGAAAAATTATTTCTTAATGAACTACTATAAATATTTTGTATTATTTTTTATATTTTTATTATCTATTAAAATAATCCTTTAAATTATATCAAACCAATAAAACATGCTAATTTCAAGAAATTATTTAAAAAAATTAAAATTACACAACAATACTTTCTATTATGTTTTGTATTTATCATATGGACAATTTAATTCATGGGAAACATTATTAAATATTTTGGATGACTTTATATATTTATTATTTCAAATTATGTGTTAATGTTGGTAGATTCTATTTCTTTATGAACAGATGATGGAAGTGGTTTTTTATTAAATTTGTAAAAGAAAATAGTTTTTCCAAATTATATTTACCCATGTTTTTAATGAATGATAAAGAAATAAACTTCTATAATAGGAACTGATAATATAGGTTGAGTAAATGTGGAGAAAATAATTTGTTTTTGACATGTTATCAATTAAAAACTAATGGAATGGTATAAATACAATAAAATATAATAAAATAAAATTGATAGGAAATAATGTACTCGAATGGAAAATATTGAAGTTTCAGGAAAGATGACGCACTATGGGACATTAAAACTTATTTCAAAACGCCAATAGGAATTTAATTTTTTTATTAGTCTATGTAAAATCTAATTACATAAAAATTTTAATTAGAGAATAATTTTTTTTGGGATGTAAAAACATGTAACCTGGATTTTTTTTCATTATAAAAAAAAGAAAATTATACTTGAAGGAGTTGAAAGATATCAAAAATAATGATTAATAATTTTTGAGGTTGTATAAGGAAAGACCAAAGTGTTTCCTGATGAAAAGAAAATAAACCAAGATTTAAATATTAGAGATAAAGTATGGCTATATGATTCTGGTATGAATCAATTTTCAGGTAAACATCATTCCAAATGGTTAAAATATTTCATTATTACTCATGTTTTTTATTGATATCTAAATTAAAACAATAGATGAAGAAAAAATATTAATTTAGAATTTACTACAATTAAATATATTTATATTGAATTATTATGATATTATAGGGGTGGTTTCTCACATTCATGCTATTGAGTATATGTGAACACCTTGTTATATCTTTTTTCCAATTTATTTTTTCTTTTTTCCATCATTTATGATTTTTATTTTCTATCTATAAAGTGTGATATAATTGTTTTTGGTATATTTCTTTCATCTCTAGAAATATTTTAGGAATTTTAAAATCTAATTTAACACCATCCCAATTTTTGATGCCTAATACATTGAGTAAATTAATTTACCCATGAAACTGAATTTAAATTAATATTGAAATAGGTTTGTATCAAGTTCCACACTTTTTTAATCACTTTAAAATACCAGAATAATTTTTATTCCCATGAATCAAAATAATTTTTAATTATAGGTTCACCAACACGTGAGTCCATTTAATAATTTTGGAATATTCTTTATGTTCACTTTAATTATTTATAGATCCAAACAATTCTAGCCTAACTATAATTTTCTTTACTTCTATTAAAACAATAGAGTTTTAGAAAGTTGTGACTAAAATTTTTGACATGGTCAAATTTAAATTTTAAATCCACCTTTCAATAATTTATCCTTAATCAAGATTACCTATACATTTGTATCTCATAAATCCCCTTAGAATCCTTGAAAATCATACTAATTGGCCACATTACAAGCCGTTTTTGCTATCTACCATTCTCTAGAAAGTAAAATTGAATGATCTTATTGAATTAATGTGTTGAGGGTGGGGATGTATTATTTATTTCAATATCATTTTTATCTTATTTGGGAGGCTAATAGTTTTTTGTTGATATTAGGTTTACTATTGAAAAAGTAATTCTTCTTCTTTTTTAAAGCTATTTCTAGTAAATCAAAATAGAAATAACCAAATATAATAAGATGGAGATACTGAATAATGTAATAAAAAAATGCTTTTAATTCTATAATGAAATAAATTCTATTTAAGAGATAGTTTGATACGTTCACACCCCATTTTATAGCTCAATGTTTTCTTTCTTCCCTTCACTGTCCAATAATTGTGATCAAATTCTGATCTGAATAATAACTAGACAACACTATTATAATGTGAGGGAATAGGGGATTAAATATCATTTCTATATATATAAAAAATACATGTAATAACCCTTATAATTTTATTGATTCTGTAGTTGATTTATTATTGGATAATGTGGACAGACCAAACTTGAGTTTAAACTATTCACGTATTCTTAATTTAAATAAATCCAAAATCTACTTCTTATGACAATGAAATTTTCATATATAAAACCTACAAAGTAAAATCCCTATATTAACCATGAATAAAATAAATATTAAACAATATTCTCCAACTTAATTAGGGTAATTATTTAAAAGTTTATAAACATTATGGTGAATCATTCATTTGTTTGTATGAGAAAACATTTGTTGCAAATCCTTATTTGTGTTAACAGAGAAAATTCATGTGAGGTATGTGATTTGTTTTCATGTGACGATAAATTAAATGGAATTGTATAGAATAAAACAGGCGGATAATTTTTAACAGTAGTTGTTTAATACGCATGATAATTTTTTTCCTTAGTGTTTAATTATAGGAACCCATGGGTTTATGTTTTGAAATTATTTTGGTGTGATATTTATTGTTTAATTTTCAAGTATTCCATTTTCTATGTGTGTAATAATTGATAGATATGATAATTTTAAAAACTTTTATATTTATTTCATGTAATAAATACAAACTATCTGTTCATTTAAAAAGGATTTGAATTCTTTTTATACATTGATAGATATTTTCAATTTAATTATGAGAGTGTAAAAATTAAATCTTTTTATGTGTTTTCAATCATTTTTTTAATTAATTAAGAAAGTGATATTTTTATTTGTGTCTTTTTTAAAATTATGTTTTCTGAATTTATATAAGAAATTTTTAATTGTATAGATAATAAGTACTTATCCCTACACATATATGTTTATAAGAGTTTCATAAGCCTTTAAATGGATCATACAAATTTTTTCCTATATTGTATGTTTATATATCATAATTCTTATTCTAAATTTTATATATTTTTCTAGATCATAAGTCTTATTGACCATTTTTAGACTCTGGTATCATTTGAACTCAAAACCAAATGACCTTATTTCATTTCATATCATAACACGTTAAAAATCTTGTAATATGGAAATTCAGATGATTAATTCTCTAAAAAGTTATGATAAATAATTTTTGAAAGATTCATGAATTTGGAATGATCACTTATACAATTTTTTCAAACTATATCACTTTGTTTTGAGAGGTATATGAAGGGGAAAGTATCACTAGATGATTACAAGGAAATTAATATTTTAGTTCACTTGAAAATTAAATTTTAATAACATTTGAAATAATGTGAAGATCAAATTGATGCATCCAACCACCTAGAAGTTGATCATATTATTTTCTATGCATGCATAGAGATTTATACGGATAAATTGAATATTTGAATCAAAGTCAAATGATTTTACGGTTACTTTCCTAGAAGTTCAAAACTATAAATAACAATGTAATGAAGGAACAATGTATACTAGTTTTTTTGTGATGTGGAGTGAGTGTAGTTTGTGATAATGGACCTATCATGACTTGGTGCTACTGGATAGAAGACTTGAACAATGTTTTTCTAAGTATGAAGAGAAATAATAAAAATAGGATTTTATTTATCCAGTATCTTATAAACTCCCATGTAGCTGTGGTAGTATATATCCTAAGACAATCTATTATGATTTTACTTATTTCAGTGTATTTTTATTTTATTTTATGGAATTCATTTTTTTAATGAAGGAGTTATTTCAGTTCTTAAATACTAACTCTTATATGATATTATGAAATTTCCTTTAATTTATGGGAGTAATTTGAGTAATTTGACTATTTTAACTATTTAAACTCCTTTAGCATGGTTATTCCATTTAAAATTGTGGTTTTAGCCATATTGATTTTCTTGGAGTTCTTTTGCCTTTTAAATGACTTCTATAGAGACAAAAACACCTATACTAAAGTCTTGGAATAATTTTTATGAAAATTTAGGGGTTTTTCAAAATATATTTGGGAAAACATTAAGAAATAAAATTATATAATCATTATAATTAAGGAATATGTGATAGATTGAAGGATCAGCACATGACACTATTACTGTCGTTAAAATTTGGTTTTCAAAATTTTATTTTTAACTTGTTTTATTTATCAAATAACAATTTTTTCATTTACTTGTTTTAGTTATAATTTTATATTACAAACTTAATAAAAATACATAATTATAGAATCTATTTAAGAAAATAAAAAACAACGTTATGTATTAAAACATATGTCTAAAAACATCCCTAAGAAGAAACTACAGGGACTGCTATATCACATTCTTTTAGAGGGAAAACTTATTGAAATGAGAAAAGTTATTGAGAACCTCATTTTCATTTGGGTGACCCCATTTTATAATTTTAGAAATAGGTTTCCCATCACATAATTATGGGTTTGGGTCACATTATAAGCACATTTAGTTGGATATGTTCAAGCTATAGACAAGTGTTTTTTATATTTCTAGGTTTTGTGTGAATTTTGGATATGGGAAGGACACATGAGAAATCGTCATGTTGTGAATGGGGATTCCTGAAATGAGGATCAACCTTACATCGGGGTTCTAAGGATCATAAATTTTTCCTTTTGTGATTTTCATATTGGAATACTAGTCATTCCATGACACTTATATCACACTGTGATGGCCGACTGTGAGGGGAATCATGGCTGAAAGAGTGGGGGTACCATTCCATAAGGGAGGGAGGAAGTACCTTGGATGTTTGGGTATCTCCTATGAAATTATCATCATTCCATGACCCACATAGATCATACTTATGTTTGATAAGTCGTAGGGTGGCCCCACTTCTTACAGTGGTCGGATTGAGACCCATAGGGTTTGCGTCGTGACCCAACCATGTGATGGATCATTGTAGAGCTACCAACATAGTCATCAATGTCCAACTTTATAGAACATTTTTTAGCAGGGATAGATAATTAATTTAACTATTAGCTACCTTCTAATTTATGATTTATATAATCATCCATAGATGACCATTTATTCATATACCATATCTTCACTTGTTTTATTCCCCCTTATAGAGGGATTATTTTTTTTGTGATTTCGTGGTGGTTTAAAGTGGTTCAGTCCCTTTGGGTTCCATCATTTTGTTTTAATTTTAAAATATTATAATTTAGGGTGATTTTTGATTGGGTTTAATTGAAAATTACACTGGATAATTGAATAATCCTCTCAATTTTATTGTGATTTTGACAATCAGGGTTATATTAGATCTTAAAAGGATGAATGAATGTTGTTGGGTGTAGTTCTGATGATTAAGTTTTCCCTAGTGTATTTTTTTGGATATTATTAATATTTTTAAGTTGAATAATTAATGATAAATTGTTTTAGTAATTTTATTAGGTTTATTTTCATGATATAAGATCTTAAATACTGGTACAAGCATGAAATTGGAATTATGGGCTTGTTTAGGGAAGTGAAGAGCAAGAAATGGGTGGTAACTTTTACCGAGTTATGTGGACCTTGTAATATTAAAACATATACATTTTTATGAAATAATGTGAATTATTTCATGTTTATATGTTATTGGGTATAGGTAATAGGTATCCAGAGTGACTTAGAGAATGAAATTGGGTGGATTCTAGTCTCTTTGGAGAAGAGAAGGTTATCACATCATGTTAGTGAGAAATGGAGATTTTCGATCAGTATACTCCCAATAGGTGGAGATTCTGTTTGATTTTATGATATCCTTGATGTATATCTGCAGGTTTGGAATGATATTCAAGTATCATAGTATGACTCCATAAGTATAATTATGTAGGCATGAGAGGCTTATGCCTAATGGTGATAGGTGATACGGGTGTACATCTCACACTTGATGAGGGAAAATCTCTTAATGATAGAGGAGTTCCTTGGTACGTTCCATGGGTTGATAAGTCCATTAGCGATGGAAGAGGTATATATAATATGTATTTAATTTGGGTAATGGTTTGAAATATCTCTGAATAGAGATGTGAGATAAGATACAAGTGTTGGAAATTGGAATTTTTTGTGAATTATCATTAGGTTTATAAGGTACATGAGTGATTTTATTTGGACCGTTCCTAGATATAATGGTTTGGTTCTGATTTTGGATATAAAATAAAATTAGTATGGCCTATTGGGGAATAGTTCAGATAAAGACTATAGGTTACTGGAACATAATGGGGGTGTGGGATATAGCTTGGGGGTAGTGGGTAGATATACGGGTAGGTCAAAAGAACCTAGTTGATGCCCTTATGGATGAGTTGAAAATTCGCTAAGGACTTACATTTTATTCTAGTGTGATAAATATGGTCTTGAAGATATTATCCTATAATGTTGGGTGTATAATGAGATTTTATTCAAGATACATGTCTTGGTTTTCAGTGAATAGTTCCTTGGGGGATACCAGTGAGATTATGGGACATGTTACATTCCTTACCTTTTATTACAAGTGTTTGCTATCAATGTGAATATGATTAGGGATAGACCACATTATGGATGATGGTGGGTCCCAATTCACTTCCTTACCTTGAGTGGTAAGGTATTGGTATGAATTACCTTGAGTGATTAGGTATTGGTTGGGTTATGATGTGATATTGTACCATAACTAGAGTGATAAGGTAGTTTTTGGGATAATGGACATACATTGAGTGACAAGGTATTATAAGGTACCTCCTTGACTGAAAATATTTTTCCTAATTCTGACATGATATTAGACAATACCTTGATTGGTAAATGAGTGGTCAGGTTTTTGGACTCATCTTAAGTGAGAAGATCTTAGTGTAGATATTCTTGAGAGAGAAGGTTGGTTTAGGGTTTGATGTGATAAGAGATGTTACATAGGATCAAACTTGAGTGATAAGGTAGTGGATGATATGTAGATAAAGGACCCTATATTTTTTCTATTGTAATAAACATGATATAAGATAGGGACTCAGACTTGGGAACATGGACCTACCTTGTATCTTTATTCCCTCTCTACCATACCAGTTAATGAGTGACCCCCTTGAGTTATAATGGATATACCGTTACTTGAACATAAGAACCCACCTTGAATCATTGGGTAGTATCTGGGACATGGTGATGCCCTACCCTGGGTCAACATTTATGGGATGGGATTTCCTTATGATGGCTTTACCAGATTATATTTTGGAAATGGTTCAAGCAGGTTTAGTTGAGTGTTAAGGTAGTCTGGTTTTATCATTATAACATAACACATGTGTGTGTGGTTATAGTGTGAGGTGGATTTTTGACATATTACATAGAAGTTATAGTCGAGTGTTATTGTGTACTTGTTAGAACATGATGACTGTACATGCATGTTTGTTATTAGTTTTTAATTTACTTTTTCATACACATGTATATGATGGAATTTATTTTTTTCACTTATGGAGACCCTACTAAGATATATTTCTCACAACATTCATGGAAGACCTGGTGTTTATGAAAACTGTATGTATTATTTTAGGTTAATAATGGGATGTGTTGTGGATTTGGATGATGTCTCTTAACTAGGATATGATTACTATTTTGTGAGTCTTTGTGATGGTATTAGATCCTCCTTGTGTATTTTTTTCATTTTTATATTTTGTATATGAGGTTATAGTGATGGATGAACAATGGGATTTCATTGTTACAATGGCTAAAATATTGGTGTTCATGGTTATTGTTGTTATGGTTGAGATGCTTAATCAATATGAAATATTTATTAGATATTTCAATATTTATATCTTAAATCATATCCCATTGTGGAAAGTTGCTTATTCTTGCATCATAGTTGGCACATAGGGTTTAAATGATGTATATATTCTTATGTGTCATTGGACATGGATAATTAGAAAGACTCAACTGTTAAATGTTTCAACAATTACATACATGATGGAATTCCATATAACTTTTTAGTGTAATTAAACTTAGATGGACAAATCATTTTACTCATGAGTGGTTTTTCTACTAGTAGGTCAAGTAAATCTTATCCAATGATGTTATTTTGTGATAAATATATAGTTCCTATGTGAAATAATGGTATAGTCACCCCTATTTGGTTGGTGGGGACATTTTATGCCTAGGAAATGACACCCATGTGAGTTTAAAGCATATAGGTTATGCCTTGATGTGATCCAAGGATGTGTTTCGGTTTCCCTGAGGATATGGATACCATTGAGAGGGTTGAGTAAATGCAATATGTGATTTCGGTATTAAGTTCAAGTTCTAGGATGGTTGGATCAATTGGATTTCTAGCCTTGATAGAGAGTGATCCAAGATAGTGGGATCATACATGTCTACATAATAGGTTTTTTATTGGTGGATTATGAATGTCACCTAGGTGGAATGTGATCATGTGGTTTTCCATGAAATGAGTGATATGTGTTGGGACTATTGGAGAGAAATAACAAACATTCTTCAAGATAAATGCTATTTACACGTGATATGAGAATGGTTAGTTTAGTAGGTACATAAGCCTAGGTATGATGGTGAGTGACTCTTGGGTGTGTGAATTTGTTTGTGTGATAGGGTGGTATGTGAGTGTGGACCTATTGGGTTTTGATGATATTGATATGGATAGTTGGTATGAACCTATGAGGGGGGTATTCTAGATGTTCACACTTCTTTGTAGGAGGATATTTATTATTGGTGTGGATTTTTATGAAAAAAACATGATTTATAAGGGAAAGTATTCACTAATTAAACATAATGTCATTGGGATGAAGGATAGTGATATATAGTGTATAGATAAAGAACTGATGAGGTTGATTAGATTCTTATGGGCATGAGGACTTGAGGTTTGGATGAGAATGTGAGGTTTCCCTCAATGTTGGGAGATGAAATTTTTTATGTATCAAATTGTGGTGACATGGTAGATCTGTGTTTGGAATCTGATATCGGATTTTAGTAATGTCTAAGTGTGGATTTAGAGGAGTGATACACATGTGAGGTTGGAATCCTTCTTGTATTGTTCTCTAGAACTTGTGTAAGAAAATCTCTATTACAGGGAGGACATAATTAGCTTTTTGAGGGTGTTCCCCTCATTGTGGATCAATTTTAATAACTTCTGATGATTAAGTTCACAGTGATATTGGAATGGATAGTAATTGGATTTTAGAATTGAATATAAAATATAATATGTATTGTCACATTAATATTTACATTTATTAAGGGTCAATACATAAACAATGGTGATTAATTACAGGTAGAAGAGAGTGATGATAAGGTAACTCTTATAGTTTGTAGAAACTAATCAGATGTAGAGTAATGATCTTATTATTGAATAGGTAAAGGATACTATATAACTAGGTGGTAGATGATAGATATTCCAATGGGATGATGATGTGTAGAAAGATGTGACGTGACATTATTCATTGGTAAATTCCATTTTTTTATTTGAATGTTTTGTGTGATGGATTTATTGTGTTGGATTCTAGTTGTATATAGAATTTTGACTGATATGAGAGTGAGTTATGACTCCAGGAGTTTTGGAGTTGAATAATAATGGTTGAGATATGGGATAATGTGTCAGTGGTTGATTATGGGTATATTCTGGACAACTCATTTGGAGGAGGATTAATTAGTGTTTTTCCTCTAGTTTTGGAGTGGTGAGGTGGAATGTGAATTGATTATTTTGATGAATTGATAGAAGTGTGTTTTAGATAGGTGATTCCTATAGTGTTGAGTAGCATGAAACAATAGTAGCCTCTATTATAGGAGCCTTATTTTGGGAAGAACCATAATACAAGAGAAAATTTAGTTGATTATTCTTTTATATTTATATAGATGTGTACAGTTGAGCACCATCTTGGTGGTGGTAGTGATGATGAGAATGTGGATTGAATCATGGTTAATAATAAACCTTAGTGTTCAGACCTTCATAGTTTAATCTTATCAAATTTTTTAGGAGATCACATGAAGATATAATTCTAAATTATTATTGAGGTAGGTTGAGAAAAATGGTTAGTGGACCACCATGGGCTCTCGAGGATGAGAAGTGTTACGGTAGAATTTTTTTAACAACCTACAGATTTTTAGGTTATTATTTTATGAATAAAGTTCATTTTTTGGTCTTGAAGAGGGGATACTTTGGTGAATTGGGGCTCAAATTAGGATTTCCAGCATTATAATACCTCATAGAGATGTTTTTTTGATACGGTTCGAGGCCTGGGAGATATGTCAATTGCTCATGTGAACGTCAGGGTGTGTTTATATTGATCCTTTTTGTTTATTTTGGTTGTATCTGGTTGATCATGTAATGATGGGTGAGGGGAAATTTGTGATGAGAATTGAGTGGTTGGTGGTCATTCTTTGGTAGAGGGATTCAGATTATGGTGGGATGTTATGCGAATTTTGGATAAGGGAAAGATAAAAAAATGGTCATTTCACGAAGGGGGTTCCATTCCACAATGATGACTCTTATATAGTGGTATGAAGAACCTTAACTTTTTTACATTTTTTTATTTTTATGTATGAATACCTTTTAGTCTATGGTAGTCGTTCTTGAGTGGTGTTTTATCTAAGAGCATGTAGGAGTAGAACCTCAATGGACAGAGGAATCCACTTAGGGGTTTGGTCCTCACCTAGTAATATCTCATCACACCATGAACCAAAGAAGTAATTCTATAAAGGGAATAGGTAGTGGGTGTACTATTTTCCCAGGGTTATCATGCAATGACCCATAAATGACATGGCATGGCATGGTTGTGTGAACACTTTCTACTATATGTCTTTCATGGTAGTTCCATACTTAACCCACTGACATATTTTTTAGGGAAAAATAGCGATTTACCAATCATCCAATTCATATTTTTGGGTGATAAAGGCATTGGAATAGGTCTTTTCAGCCAGATCCACCTACTCTTACACCATTCAATTCCCCCATGGAGAAGGAAAAAGATTTGTGATTATCTGTTGGTTTAATGTGTGTTTCCCTCTAATTTCCCATGTTTCAATTTACCTTTTTTTTCTAATTTTGGACAATTTAGGATATTGTTTTGTTATTGATTCCTCTAAACCATGGTACAATAATCCTATTTTTATGGAGAGTTTACACAACATGGATAGGGGATATTTTTACATGATGAACACATATTGTTTGGGGTAGTTTAGGGGATATGGTGTCTCGCAATGAGTTTCATAGATATTATACCTCTTTTGTTTATGTTGAAGTAAAAATTTTAAAATATTTTAACTAATTATTTTGGTGTTTTGGATTATCAAATGGAGAAAAATTGTGCTATAATATTTGATGAGGCATGGTGGGCATGAATGATGAATTGTAGAGCATTGCATGGGTGAAAACTCTTATATAGAGGTAGGTGACCTTATAATATTATACAATAAGAATTTTTATGCATGAGTTTGATTTTATTCACATATACGTATTCTTTGGTAGAGGTAATATATATCAATAGTTCCCTAGAGAATGATATTGGGTGGTATTTAGCCTATTTGGACTAGAGAAGGCGCTCCTTTGATGTTTGTGAGAAATAGAAATGTATAAAAACTATATCTCCATGGAGAGAAGAGGCGATTTGATGATTCTAGAGACCCATTTTTAGGTCTCAAGGACTATAATGAGATTAAATTATCCTAATTTGATTCCTTATGTCTAGTTTGGTGGGTAAGTGATGCTTAGTTCTAGTGGTGATAGGTGAGATGGTCATATATCTCATGCATGATAAGGGAAAATATAAGATCCTAATATTTTCTGAACATGCGTCAAGTCAGTTTATAGGAATTAATTTTTCTTATTTTGATTACTTGTGGTTTGGGTTTTAACTTCAATGTGTTTGGGTAAAAAATTAGTGAGACTTAGAATGAGGAGAGGCTATGCACGGTTGGCACATGGTTTTCCCAAACTTTTCAGCCATCCAAGGGAACTGTGAGAAACTAGTCATACAATATTTGAACATCTAGTGCACAATTTTTCAGATAGTGTGCCCTCTTAGGAGAAATTGTGCACCCCTCCCAAAAGAGGCGCATAGTTAAGGATCATAATTTGGTAGACCATGTTCCCCTATCTAGGAAACCATGAACGGATTTCTAATTACCACTAAAATTATATTTAAAATCCATAACACCCTGGTATTAATCATTAATAACCGAAATTCAATCCTAAAATCATTCCTACAAATATTAGAGGCTTTGGGACAAATTCCAAGACCTTATGACATCATTTCTTGGTGATCTGAAGCTCAATTGTCAAATCTAAACCTCTATGGGTATGTGGTTTCTTCCCAATTAGATTTCTCTTCTATCTAGATCAACTTTCTTGATAAAAGAGGAATGTTTATCCAATGTTTTTTCAATATCAAGATCTATGTTTTAGATATTTATTCATTTTATCCCTAATCTATGTTTCATATCTAGATCATATTTTTTCATGGGTTCGAATTATCAATTTAAAATTGGTAATTCTTATTGGGAGATCGTTCATCAATAAATTGAGATCGATGGTCTATTATTCAAATCCAAAATTCTTGGTTTCATTTATGTTTATTTAACTGCATAATTTCTATTTAATGATTATCAATTGAAATTCTAAAATTGAATTAATTAATTTTATGATATGATTAATTAAGAGATTGTTAAAATATTGATTTTGAGATCACTGAATAGGATCAATTAATTATTAAATTATTTAACATGAGTTATTGTGTTTATATAACTTATTTAATTGTAATAATAAGTTTTTAATTAATTATTTGGATATTGTGATTATTGAATTAGATTAGTTAATTTTTGGATTAATTAATTGGAATTATTGTGATTATGAAATTGGTTGAAATTGATTAATTAATTATTAAATTAGTTAATACATATTTTTATTAAATAATTTCATTAAAAGGAAAATGTTGATTAACCTTGGTGGACGTGATATATTTGTTTGTTTGATAAATTGGGCTTGGGACATATACTGAAGCTCCAAATACCCATGGGGGTCCTAGACATTGTGTTCTAGGCCCAAATCCATGCATGTGAATATTTTTATGGGATATGGACTAATGATAAAAAATCCCAGGAGCTGTGGGACTGGGACGGATGATCCAAATACCTATGTGGAGATATACATGGCATTCTACACCCTTGAGTTGCCATATGTTTATGGTTCCATTTGTTCGTTATATGAATTGACATGATCAATGGTAAAAATGGAATTTAAATGTGAATTGAAATGATGAATGGTAATAATGGAATTCAAATATATGATATTAATTAGGTATAGTTTATAATTTGGCATGGGATGAAGAAGGCATTGAGAGTTCATGTGTCCTCAAGAACCCAAGAGTTAATTTGGTAAAAAAATAGTAATTGAATAAAATAATCTATTTAATTTATAGCTTGTATTTATTTCATATACAATTATATACACTATTTTTAAAAGATATTCATTTGTAAAATATTGGCGGTGGACTACTGGGTAGAACTCACACCCTACTAAGGTTGCCTGATTGGTACCTGAATATATTTCATGGTTCCATGACATGTTAAGGTAAATGGACCTATGTTAGATTACTAATCCGGATAGAGCATGGATGAGGGAACCATATATGGATTCAGAAGTCAATTTGGAGTTTTCATTGTCTTTACTTATTTTATAGTTTTTCATATTTACACTTGACACGTACATGGAATTCCATATCTACTGTTTTAGTTTTGGTATTATTTTTCCTTCTTTGGTCATCATGTGATACTGGATGGGTTTGGTTGTTGATTATATCATTTTTATTATTGTTTATTTATTTTCTACTGGTCTTTTACTCTGATACTTAGGGTATAGTCTCCCCATGATCGATATTAGACCCTCATTGGTTATCAATGACCTCTAGCACACGGGGTGGTGTGCTTGAGGTTGCGTAGCAGTCCGACTCGGGGCACCGGTGTGTGGAACTTTGTTTGGGACAGTACAAAGTGGTATCATAGCCCAATTTTCTTTTCGTTTATTTTTTATTACTATTTTGTAAAGGTATATAAGATACAAAGAAGATTTGGGCATTGTTTATGAGCTAGTGAATTTGAGTATCTAACCCATGTTTGGGGGAAACCCCAAGTACCCTTGGTGGGAATGTTGTTATTGATATTTTAGTTATTGGTAGATGTTATTTCACATTGGGTGGTTCCCTTGTTCTGTGATATAATTTTTTTGAGATATTCTTATATAGGAAACATTTCTTGGAATAGAATGAGAGTTGAGTATGAATACATCATTCTACCCATGCAATATTATTTTGTGACATGCATTATTTTAGGCACACATAGAAAAATGAGTTTCTCTAATTTTTTGAACTGGAAATTGTTTTTATTTTTTGTGTGTTTTATTTGAAAATAGGGCATAATATGAAATTAAAAGTGGAAAATTGATGAAAAATGTGAATAATTGGGTTTCTAATTAGAAACACGAATAATGAGAATGATTTTACCATTTTCTAACCCAGACTTATTTGTAAAATGGTTCAGGGTAGTGATAGTGCCTCAGTGTTGACCGTGTGGTAGAAAAAGGCAGAATAAATTATGATGGATTTTGCGAAAACCAATTGTTTAATGTGTTAATGTGGTATAATGTTTCCTAAGATGTGTGTTGTAATTTTATAGAGATGTCTACATGATAACTCTTTTTGAGAGGATGACAGGAGGAAATGGTTAGATATGCTCCTCTAGTAGTGGAACCCGAGGCACAGGTAGTGCCGAGTGAACAATTCAAAGAGAGGTTCATAGAGTACTTTTATCATTTCATGAAATTAATGGATAGATACTCGAAGATGGATGTGAAGAATATTTCTAACCTTACACATAATTTTAGTAACATTACCCTCTAAATTTCACCAAAGAGGGTGGACCTACTACAACATAGTCCTGGATTGGTTCCATTGAGACTATAACTTTCCATTTAAAGACTCGAGCTAAGAAGATTGTCATTTTAGATGCTTATATAATATGAGTATCAATGAATAATTTTTGTCTGTCCAAGTTCAAACATAATAGGATGATGGTTAGTTATTGAAGGGCTTTTTAGATCAGATCTTCGAGAACTTTTATCTAGAGAAACTGATTCATGAAAGAGCAGCTATGTTAATGAGGTAGACTTAGGGGATTAGGTCTGTAATGGGCTTTGTTAGACACTTTATATATTTTTATGCTTTTATCTAGCATTGTAAGTGGATGAGATAGTTTTGGTGAGGTGTTTTCTGGATGAAAATAAATGTGAGATCAAGTACCATGTCAACATATTTTAGTAAAACTAATTTTCTAAGGCTATAGATCATGCTCTCATAGCTAAGGGGAACCTAAAGGAGGATTCCATTACAGAACATATGTTTGAAGCTAGATGATCATGAGGTATATAATCCAATAGGATGAAATATTATTATTATAGTGGTAATCATGGAAATAGGAAGAAGAGTGTTCATGGGGAAGGATTAACTATATAGGATCTTACCCAAGTGTTGCACCACCATTGAGTTGGGCAAAGACACTATCATAGAAATTTTATGTAACCATCGGTAGAGCACAGATCTTAATACAATATGGGCATCTAGAAAGGTTCTATGGGAACTTATGACATACTGGTATTGATTAAGTAGCTAGAAAGAGTCATAGAATAGAAAGGGTATCTTCTACACATTATCAATCTAGAAGTTATAGTTCTACTGGTCATGGAGGTAGAGGTAGCGGATGGAGTGATTTTTGGAAAGATCACCCATATGAGTAGAGTGTTGCAGCTCAGGGGACTCAGACTGCATTATAGAGAAGAGGGGAAGGATAATTAAATCCCATTAAACCTACTCTTATAGATAGAGTGGTTGGACTATTGACTGTAAGAGTTACTATTATTTTATCTTCTACTCTATCTACTGTGCTATTTGATACTGGTTCCTCTCATTATATTATTTCTATACAAAATGTGAATGTTTTTAGCCTTATGGTGGAGTTCATGAGCGGGGTTTTGAAAATATATACACCATTGGGAATATGGTATAGAGACATCTATTTGTGTAAAGGGTGTTCTCTCGAGGTTGGGGAGTATCATTTTCTAGTGGGTCCTTATATTCTTGACATGTTAGCATTTGACATAATTTTTCATATGGATTGGTATGTAGAATAATTATACTACATTGATTGTTACCACATGAGAATTATTTATACATCTCCTGAGGATAAAAATTATGTACACTAAGGATAATGGGATATCAAGGAAATCTGTGTAGGGACAGTCCGTCAGAAACTATAGGATATTGCCTCCTTGTTTTCTAGTTTTTTACTATATGATGGAGGTGATAAGTAGTATATCATTCCATCCATATTGTACTGGTTTCATGATGGGTTTCCTAAACACTTATTAAGGATTTCACCTGTGAGATATGTTGAATTTATTGTTGATCTCAATACTGGAGATGAGTTGGTTTCTATTCTACCATATAGAATGTCACAGACAGAACTTCAAGAGATTAATACTCAACTAGTATAGTTGATGGATAAAGGGTTTATCCATAAGGGTATGTCACCATGGGGTTCTCCAGTTTTTTTTTCTAATAATGATGATATGAATATATGATTATGTGTTTATTACTGAAATTTGAACAGAATTACTCTAATGAAATGGAATCCTCTTTTTCATATCAATGATCTATTTTCCCAATTGGGAGGATCATGTGTTATCTCAAAGAACTATTTAATATCTGGGTATCATCATTTGAGAGTTTTACCTTTTTATATACCAAGGACTACATTTAGATGTAGTTATGGCCTATATGAGTTCATCCTAACGATTGTTGGGATAGTGAATGACCCTTATATGTTTATGGATTTAATGAACATAATATTTCATCCTTACCTAGATCAGTTTGTGGCAGTATTACTGGATGAAATCTTTGTGAACTTTAAGATTCATGATGACCATTCCAAAAATCATGACATATTCCAAAGTACCCTAAAAGATAATTTTCTATAATTCAAGGTATCGAAGTGTCAGATTTCGAAGGATCATATACACTTATTAGGTCACATCATCTGAAAGGATGGTGTGTCCATGGACCTAGAAAAGGTGTAGGAAGTGGTTTTATAGGATAAGACTAATAATATTTTTAATCTTGATATCTTTATAGGATTGGCTAGATATTATCAAAGGTTAATTCAGTACTTTTATTATTATTAAACACCACTTTCTGCCTTGAGAAATTTGGGGATAAAGTTAAAATGGATAGATTCATGTGAGAATTACTTCCAGGAGATGAAGAATCAATTTAACTTGACACTAGTCTTGATTCGACCTGAGTCGGGTGAGGGGTATATGATTTTTTTTGACAATTATAGGATCAGACATGGAGTAGTGTTGATGTAGGGAGATCGATTTTTGGTGCATGGGTCTCAGTATTTGAGTCCACATGAATGGAACTACCCTATGTATGACCTCAATTTAGCTATAATTATTTATACTTCTATATGTTGAGGAAATTATCTATTTGGCAAGAAGTTTATTATATATACAGATCTCATGAGTTTAAAGTATATATTTTCATAATGATACTTGAATATCTGATAGCTAATATGGGTTATGTTTATGAAGTAATTCTATTTTTATATTTAAAATATTCTAGGGAAATTAAATAGTGGTGTTGAAGCATTCACCATGAATACTCAGACACAGGCAGTTCAAAAGTCTAGTGCTGAGTGGAAGATGATGAATTTATAGGATGAGATACACTTGTGGTATAGGAGGGTGTGGAGTAGATTAATCTCATACTTGTTTTTGTTGAGTCTATATTTTTATGTTTTATTAGAGATATGCAATATGAGGATCCAGAATTTTAATCCTTGATGGAGATATTTCAAGGTGGGGGTCATCATCTGATTAGAACACATATGAGGATGAGACTATATTTGTTAAGAACTTGGTTATTATGACTAACAGTTTGCAAGAGTTACTGATGCAAGAGTTTCATGACTCTTAGTGGGAAGTGCACCTAGGTGTGACCAAAATGTACCATAACCTATGAAGAATTCTTTGGTGTTAGGGAATGAAAAAGGAGAAAACAAGGTTTGTGATATGATGTTACACCTACCAATAGGTGAAGGCCGAGAATTAATGACATTGTTGGTTTTTGTAGTCATTACCCTTTCCCAAATGGATGTGGGATGATGTTACTATGGAAATTATTATGTGTATCCCAATATCCCTTCTGAATAATGATGCTAATAGGGTCATTGTGGACTATTTAACACATGTAGATCATTTTTTACTTGTTCGGAAGACTTTATCTATAGATCTATTGGGAGAAATATATTTTTGGGAGATATTATATCTACATTGAGTGACAAAAGTATTTTTTTAGACCATGACACAAGTTTTACTTTGTGCTTCTAGTAGGGGTTATAGAAGGTTCTTGATACATAGGTTTCATTGAGTGCGGCATTACAGCAAAAGAAAAATGTACATCCAGAGTGTACTATACAAGTGGTTGAGGATATATTGAGAGAAAGTGTCCAATACTTTATGTGTATTTGGATAAGAATCTAGCTTTTGTGGAGTTTTCCTATAAAAACAGTTATCAAAAAACTATAAAGATGGTATCATATGAAGCACATTATGGTAGGAAAGGAAGATCACCTCTATATTGGATGGAGGTGGGTGTGTTAGAGTTTTTGGAACTGAGTCTCATATAGGAAACATCCGAGAAGATACAACTGATTTGAAATCATATGGATATCATTCAGAGTAGACAAAATTCATATAAAAATAGATGTCAATGGCATATAGAGTTTGTAGATCATGATCATTTATTTCATCAGGTGTCTCCTAGATTGGGTCATTGAAGGATATTGAGATAGGGTAAGCTTGTTCCTAGGTTCATTAGATCATTTGAGTTCATGGAGAAAATTCGGATAGTGGTGTACAGATTGGTTCTTCTATAGAGATACAATTCTATACATTATGTTTTCCATGTGTCACAACTTCAGTGGCATCACCTCGACCCTTATTATGTGATTAATGTAGATTATGTTGAACATGAGATAGATGCATCCTTGGAGGAGCATATGATATATGTGTTGGATTGCAGTGAGAAATTACTGTGACGAAATACTGTGATGATAGTTCATGTATTATGGAAACATGGATTTGTTCAGGAGGAAACATGGGATAGATGATCTGATATACATGCTTAGTGGAATGATATTTCTAACTTAAAATCATAGATGTTTTTAGGTGTACAGCTCGAGGATGATCTATTATAATATAAAGAGATTTTAAAATCCCTTAATTTTCTAGAGATATATCAAGATCATTTACAATTATTATATTTTCTTGTTTTGTGTTTTTTTGGATTTTATTTGGGTGCATTAGGGTAGAAAATTGGAATCATTTGGATAGAGGATAGATTCTACAATTTGGGGGAACGTTTTCCCAAACCGTTTCCCCAAACCAAAAAAATGTGTGAACCTAGAAATAGGGGATTTGAAAAGCTGGCACACAGTTTTTTGAACCACACTCCCTCTTAAGAGAAACCATGACCCCCCATAATAAGTTCACGGTTAAGGTATATAGTTTTGAAAAGTGTCTTCCCCTTATAAGGAAACTGTGCACATAATTTTCATTACTGGAAAAAGTATATTTTAAATCCAAAACACCCCAGTATTAATCACTTCCTTTGGTTGATCATTCATCGAAAAATTTCAGTAGGTGGTGTGTTATTCAAATATCAAAGCCTTAATTTCAATTATGTGTTTGTAAGTTTGGAATTTATATTTAATGTTTAGAAATTAAATTTCCTAAAATTGTATAAATAAATTTGGTGAATTAATTAATTAAGGCATCGGAAAATTGAGGATTTTGATATCATTGAATAGGATTAATTAATTATTGAATTAATTAATGAGATTTGTTTTGTTTATAAAATTGACTACATTCAAATAACTTATTATTTATTTAATTATTAGGATATAGGGATTGTTGAATTTTATTAATTAATTATTTAATTAATTAATGGGAATGGTTTTGTTTATGAAATTGATTTAATTTTAATAATCAATCATTGAAATAATTTTGGGTATATTTGTATTGTTGAATTAGATTAATTAATTTTTGGATTAATGAACGTGAATTGTTTTCATTATATAATTGGTTGAAATTGATTAATTAACTAATTAATGTTTTTATTGAGGAATGTGATAAGAAAGTTAATGCAGATTAACATTGAATGATGTGATATATGTGTTTGATTTAGAAATTAGATGTGGGACACTGGATGATTCTCCAAATATCCCAAGGGGTCCTAGACATAGTTATCTATGCCCAAATGCATGCATGTGAATAATTTTATGGGAGAGGGACTGATGCTCCAAATACCCATGAGGTGTGGGACAATGACTAATTATCTACAAACCCATAGGGTGTTAGACACAACATTCTATACCCATGAGTTTACATTAGACTATGATTCCAATTGGATGTGATATGAGTTGAGATGATTAATGCTAATGATGAAATTTAAATGTGAATTTAGGTGATGAATGGTAACAATGGAATTCATATATATGATTTCCAATGTGGAAATTTCTGACTCTAAAATGATCTGAGGTAGGTATTGAGAGTTTGGGAGTCCTCATGAATCGAAGGGATAATGTGTTTAATTAAAGTGTATTTAAATAAATGTAAATTTTTTATTTTATTTCTAATATGTATTTTGTATAAAATTACACACACTATTTTAACTGGATATTTCTTTAGACACTGTTGTTGGTAGCCTACTGAGTTGTACTCACACCTTACTCGGGCTGTATGATCAGTACCCAAATAGATTTCATGGTGGAAATACAGGTTAAGGGAAATTTCCCTATATTAGAGGTTTGAGTTGGGATAGATCATGGGTGATGGAACTACAATTGGATTTCGAATCTTCTTTAGTGTTTTTAATGTATTTACTCATTTTGGGGTTTTCCATATTGTCACTCGACATGTACTTGGCATGCCATATTTAAATTTTTAGTTTTGGTATTGTATTATTCATTTTAGTCATTATGTAATGTTGGTTGGGTTTGGTTGTTGATTATGTCATCTATGTTGGGGTTTATTTATTTTCTGTTGTTATAATACTCTGATAGAGTGACTAATATTAGACCATTTCTACTAGTAAGTAACCTTTGGCATATGGGGAGGCATGCCTGATGTCACGTAGCACTCCATCTTAGGGAATAAATGTGTGAAACCCAGGTCAGGACCTTATAAACAACCTTTTATGGTTGGAGGAGCACCTTATTGAGTGAAATTGTTTGGTTACATGCTTTGGATTCAGTCAAGGTGTATTATAGATACTTTCCTGTTAAGTGAGGGTTTGAGATATCTCCTAAATAATAAGTGAGATGATACCGAGTAGTGGGTTAGTGACTTGATGTTGGGTATTCAAGGGGAGTGGGATAATTTCATTAGATGGTTCCTAGTAAGGGGGGATGGGCCATAATTTAGTATGTGTAAGAGGATTGGGATAACCTATTAGGAATTAGTCTAGATAAAGCCTATGGGCTATATGAATATCGTGGGTTGTTTGATATGGACCAATGTTATTGGGTAGTGACTTGGACCTATTTGAGTACCCTAGTGGAATCCCTTATAGGATAGATGATGATATTGTGATAAGAGACATAATATTATTGTGTTATTGATACATTCATGATAGGATTATATCATGAGGATGGGTGGATGATGATAAATTCTTAAATTCAGAGGGATAGTTCTTGAGTGATTAAAATAATGAGATTAGTTTTTATGCTTTTGTTATGGTCTACATTCCCTTCTTGTTATTTCATGCATGTGTTGACCATGTGAGTATGATTGGTGATGAAGCATTATGCAATGTCTTGACCTAGATGCTACTAAACTAACGATCTGAGATGGTTCATTATGAGGTCTCAAGCATGTGTCCTTATATGTTAGAGGATGCTGACTTGCATTAAGGGCCTAGGGTGTGATGGTGGGGATACTATATCATCATACCAGAGTAAGAAAATAGTATAAATAGCTTAGAATCATATGCAATAGAAAATTAATCAAGTGTGGAAAAAAAATAAAAATAAAATAGAAGATAATATAACAATGAATGAAAATTATATAAAATCCCAAATACCTATGTCATACATAATACACTAGTCACCCACTAGGTCGAACATAAAAATACATAAATAAAAAAGAAAAAAAATAAAAGTACATGGATCTACTACTAACTATTAGCGAGACTACATACCCAGTCACCAGACAATATTGAACAACACTACCAAGAAAAAAAGAACCCAAACTAGCAGCTCTTAATGATCATGAAACTCTAGTACTCTCCCCTATCCATCAAACAACTGTAATAAACTGGAAAAGGAGATATAAGGCTTGTACGCACATCAAGGTGCATATACATGGGTGAGAGTATAATCTTAGTTGGAAAATCCAATGATGAACTTATAAAATATGTTTCCATAATTTCTTGAAAAATAAATATGCTAATCCAAGATGAGACTCAACTGATATGATAAGTAAACCCAATAACGTGAGACTAGAGTTAACCCCAAAGTCTGAAATCCGAGTTTATTGGTAAAAGTTCTATCATTGTGGTCCATACTTATTTTTGTATATATGTATAGTCCAAAACATATATATATATATATATATATATATATATATATGGGGAAGTTGAATTAAATAAACATAAAAACCATCAGCACTTAATCCTTGGTTCTGTAATCCCGATCACCTGAACATCCTTTGAAAATGTGATGAAGCTATTAATCATGCCACTCAATCCATGTATCATTAATTCGATCTATGTGTTTGTAATTCCAATAAACATATTCCTACTTTAGGTAGTGCCAGAAATGTCTCTGATCAAGCTGTGTAACCATATGGGGATACTCATCCAAACCCTGGGTCCACCTATACACGTCTCTAATCATTGTAATGAAGGATTCTAGGGAATTACATCCATAAATAATGTAAATGGTAACTGATCTAGATGCCATGATAATAATTCCATGTAAATCCAATCTAATTTTTAATCGATTGGTCTTAGTCTATATGCATTCACAACCATTAAAGTAGGATGAACCCTAAGTGTATGAACCTCATGTGATATGTAACGAGATCTCACAAGCGATACTTCATTCAAAAACCTTTGTATCTATGATGTCTATTTCATTTAGAATGCCAATAATAGGTGTGAGAAACCATGTTGAACCACCTTGATAAATAAAATGGGATCACAAGCCTGATCCTAGAGTGTATGTCTCAAGATCCTCATCATATGAAAAACCGAGGAGATCATAGTCATCCTTCATAATCCATAGGTCGAGGAGAGAATAATCATCATCTATAGACCACAAGTCAAAGAGAGAATAATAATCTACCAAAAACCCCAGGTTGAGGAGAGTGTAATACTCCTCATTTAACCCATGATCTGAGGAAAGCATAATCATCCTCATCATATAACAACTCTAGGAGAGGGTAATCATCCTCATCACTCAGGATAGTGGAATCATCCATGAGTATCATTACTAGGGATAACATGCCCATATATCATAATAGTAGCCTCAATATCCATATTCTAGGAAGCACTATTGAAAATGAAAATAATCATATAATCAAATATACATGATCAACATCCATTTCCCATGTAGTATCTATGGGTATACTAGTAAACATAAGACCTAACATTACTTAGAAGCTGGATCCCAAGAAGAATGTTTGGTCATCCTAAAGAGAAAGATGATTCCTCAAATCAGAATCATCAGTAACCAACCATGAAGTACCATTGAATAATATCGCTACATCTATAATAACAAAATAAAATTATAAAATAATGATTGATGTTTTCCAAACTATAAAACCCACAACTACTATCACATCCCCATGTCTTACAAGTTCATCATAGGTTTAAAGGTGAAACCTACTACCCCCACAACCCAAACATAACATACTAGCTCAGTGTTGGTCAAACATCAGGGAACCCACTAGTTACCTTATGAAAAACACTATTAGGCATCCTACTTGGGATCCTCAATGGATACACATAATTTAGGGCTTCCTACTCGGGATCCTGAGCATGGAGTGTAAGGGAGGAATCCTATATGGGATCCTCAAATAGAATGTGAACAGAGGAATCCTACATGGGATCCTCAAAATAGTATACATGTAAAGGGTTTATACTTGAGCTTCCTGAGGTTACCATGTAAGAAAATGAATCCAATTGGAGACCCCTTGTAACTAGGAGAAGATATATGCATCCTCAATGGTATCTTCTAGGTTGAAAGGTAAGAAGATGAATCATAAAGTGGATCCTCCTAAACAACTGGTATCACAGCCTCTTAATCGAGAAGGGTACATCTCGCAAGGGATATGTCCTCAAAGAAGGATACAAGGCATAAGACATGATAGATAGATAATGGTTTATCTCAAATCAAGGGTCTCTCTCTAATGAAACAACTAAATTCAATTATCTGAGAAAAAATATCTCCCTTAGGAAAACACCCGAAATTCCACACATGAGTCCTGAAAACACCTCATGTGTATTACTAGTGTGATCTAAACAAAATGATATTAATATTGGACTAATTTTGGGTTTAATTACAACTCTTAAAAGAAAATAAATGAAAAAACACACAAAAGGGTGGAAAGGGAATATTACCCTATGTGTGTACCCTGGTACACAATTTGCACCCTCAAGTCCCCACCATGGCATATAATCCATCCAGAATTGGCATATAAATTCCAAGTACATGGTGTATCAGTCCTATACAGTGTGTTTACCCTACATGGGGTAACTTCATATGCACCTTGTATGCCCAAACCATTTATAATGCTTGGTTGTGTACATCTACATGGTGTAAAACCCAAATGGGGTTTGGTTGTGTACTATACATGACATGTTCGCCAAACAAGCGTAGCCTAGACAGGTAATCAGATACATGGACGAGTCCCATTACATGACATGTAATTCCCATACACATCATGTAATTTGAAAAATTAAACTTCCCCAATAAGAATAAAAAATGGTGTGTGTTCCCTAAACCACACACTATGTAGATGGGTTATCTTAAACAAAAAACCCTCAAAAACCCTAAAACCACCACTTTCACCCAAAAATCAGTAGATTGAACCCTAATGGGATCTGTGTAATAAGAATATAGGGATTAAAAATTAAAAACAATTAATATATGGTTAATTGAATAAAAACAGAAACACTCCATCCTTTGGTATCAATCCATCAAAGCTTCACCCGTCTCTACACTCCACGGCTACCGCACGATGATCTGGTACGTCCCATGCTCTACAGAGGTACCATTATTCCCCTATATCTCTTTCTATCTCTACCTCTCCCATTTTCCACTATTTTCCACATAATGGAGGATCTATAGGGTTTTGAGTGAGAATCTTGGTAATAAAAGAAGAAAATAAAATGAAAAGAAAGAAAATTATGAAAAAGAAAAGAAAAGAAAAAGGGGCTCGACCCGTTCCCAATGCCCAACTTGAGAATGTGCCTCAATTAGGAAAAACTCGTCATTTAGAAATCAGTGGATTAGATAAATTCTAAATCTGATGCACCATTTAAGAGATATGGTTGAACGAACTTTATTGATTAAATTGATATTTATTTAATTAAATATTAAATATTATTTATTATGATAAAATTTTAATGGCTCATAATTCCACCAAAATCATATCCTATGGTAGAAACCCTATTCAGAGACCAAAAAAGTGGTCCTAAAAATTATATGAGGTCATATATAAGTGTAAATAACTATTTTACCCCTTATAAGCTTATGAAGGAAAAAATTAAAATTTCTTCTCCAAAATTTCAGTCCAAAAAATGGTTCATTACAACCTCCCCAAAAAAACCTTCTCATCTTCGAGAAGCCTGGTGGTAAGAAGAAAAAACATTCTCTCAACCAATTCATATTCATAACAAGTTATCTTAGCTATCCAAAAACTATTCTCTACCCATCAATAACTATCACCTACATGGAGGAAACTTAACTATGATTCATCTGGTACTCCCCATTGTAGGAATACCCTTCTATTCAACTCAAAAAAAATCTAAACTCAATAGATCACAAAAACCAATTTCAATTTTAATGTGGTTCAACACCCTCAAACATCCAATGTTGTACTCCCCACTATATGTATTTCTATATATCGCTGCTCGTGCGAATCCTCAACATGTTCTTTTTCCAAAACAAGAAATAAATTTAAAAATAAAAAATATCAATGTTGGGTCGATGCTAACTCAATGTACATATGATGAATTCAATATAGAACATGGTCATCTTCAACTAGTAGTACACATTGATTTCACAAAACGTGTTGAAAACTCTTCCGTGACACTCACCCAAAAAATATGCTAAATTTAATTTAATTAACACCAGACACCATGTCTCTTGAAAATGTGTGCCCAGGTCCATCAATGGTAAAACTATCTTATGTTACCCCATTGATTTTGATGTTTCCAAAATCATCAATGAAAATTCATCATTTAAACAACAAATCCCTATACAAAATTACAACAATAATTATTGAAAACATCTGTCCTCTACTCACACATGACCACTCACCGATTTACCATATAAATGGTACCACACACGACCAACATGTACCTTTAGCACTCAACTCACAAACCCAAAATTAGTCTCACACAAGTCTAATCTAACCATGATACACATCACATTTGTCTCATTAACTAGAATCTTCCTTGGAACTTCTCTTTAAAATAGTGCATCAAACCTATTCCATGATTTATTCCATAATCTCTTATCACCCATTGTAGTTCCATTCACACACATCTACCTAAAATTTAACAACATTATCAAAAATGGAAACACTATTCAACTGGAAAAGGTACTAGAAAATGTTTCCAATTGAAGCCAAACCTGATACCAATAATCCTATGTTCTTGTAAAATGGTTAAGTCATAAACATATCTATATTTAAAATCTCAAGAACTAATGGTGTGTTGGTTTCAAAATGAGTGTATAACCAAGTTGACTACCTAAAAAGGCATAAAAAATACAGGACAACCACATATGTAGGATTCTTTTGAAAAAAATGGATGTCAACCTAGAAGAGTCTGATTCAATGTAATGGCCTCTAGGTCTCCCCTGTAGCCCTATAGAACAAGTCTCACAATTGGGTCACAAATTCTAACCACCTATCCCAAATGATCAACCTATCTAAAGAAGGTGAGCAGAAAAAAATCCTATGAGGTTAAAAACCAAATAGAAGGCCTATAAGGGAATAATTCTCAAAAAACATAATTATAAAAAACTACTCTCTAGAGATCCTGATACTAATGCATAAGATACACTGAACTGATACTCACTGGGAATCTGTATATAGTAGTACCCCTTGGAAGTCAAGTTCAACAGAAATGGAAAGGGTATCTATCAACATTTTACTTATCGATAATACTATATTACCAAAATGATGGGATTAAAATATGGGAATATTATTCTCTATCAACCTACTAGTTTCATTTAACCTATCGTGTATGAGGACAGATTCATTAGTCTCAAAAAAACTCCTCAAAAAAATCCACATTACTTTCCATCAGAAAGAAATATATCTGTAAGTAGGACAAAATTAATAGTCCTCAGTCATTAGTAAAACCACACATTAGAAGGGATATATAATATTAATCCTACCTAAAAAATATGATGCCTGATACACCTGATTTGTTTTCTGTACAATAGTCACAATAGAACCCTATCCACATTCAAATGGGGTAAGAGTAATAAATCCAAAATAAATCACAACATCGACATGAAATGTGTATCACTCAAGGTAAAAACATATAAAATGGTGATATTGTTGATCAAAATATTAATCCCATACCCTTGGAAACTATAACAACTTATTGGAACAAGTGTTATCGATGCACCAATCTGATATCCATCACTGGTTCTAAAACATTCCTAATACTCATGTTTACCATATCCCAAATACTAATGACCAAGAAAATAATATCCATGATACATATTTGTATCTTCTTGACTGTAATTTGCCTAAATTTGTTTGCCAATATAGTTTTTTATGAGGCCTGAAGCATGCCTCCTCGTATCCAAAAGGCTATTGACTAAAATTGAGGGAATATAGTGTAATAATTGGTAGACTATGCCCTCATATAAGAGTAAGAAATTAGTCAAAGGAACTATGTATCATACACATTAGTAAATAAATAGAGCGTGGAATTAATAAATAAACTAAAATAAAACATGTTGTAATAATAAATGAAAATTCTAACAAATCAGGAATAACTATGTTATACACACAACATTGGTCACCCACTACGTTGACCATATATATACATAAATATATAATGAAACTAAAATAAATGTATAGGGATATACTAATAACTCCAAGACATCCCACATAAATATTCTATAGATATTTTTGAACTAGACTGGCCTAAATAGAAGCACCCACATGAGTAGCTATGCCCGATCATGCAACTTTAGGCCTCATCCCTATACACCAGGCAACTATAATCAACCTGAAAAACAAACATAATGTCTGTATGCATGACAAGGTGAACATAAAGCTGTATGAATTTAATCTTAGCATTCCACCGCAATGATGAACCTATAAAACATGATTCCATAAGTGCATGAATAATTAATATGCTCAACCTAGCCCGTACTCAACTAAAATGACAAGTAAGTCCAATAATGTGATGCCGCAGTAGACCCCAGAAGTCCATAATCCCAATCAAATGGGAAACTTTCTATATTGAATGTCCACACAAACATGTGTATATATGTATAGTCCCATACATATACATATATAAAAAAATATTATTATACATGGGTAGAGTGAATTAAAATCAAAAAAATCATACGTAGTCGATCCTTGGCTCTGTAATCCCGATCTCCTAGACATCTTGTCCAAAGGTAATTAAGTTGGAAATCATACCACTCAATCCATGTATCATTATGGAAATAATTGGGTCTATAATCCCAACTAACAAATACCTTCTTCATACATCACTAAAAATGTCTCTCAGTAAGAAACACCACCATAGGGGGGTACTCATCTAACCCGAACTCAACTCCAATCATTGTAAGGAAGAAATCTAGGGAAGTAAAACCATATATCCTATAAATAGTCACTGAGCTAGATTCCATGATTTTCTTACCATGTAAATATAGTCCAATGTATAATCCTTAGTTCCCAATCTGTAGGCGTTCATGGTATTGAGACTTGGATGAACCCTTTGGGTCTAACCCTTAGGTGATATATAAGGAGATATCACCAGTGAGATGTCATTACCACCCCTCATGATACATGATATAGACATCATACCTAATTTCAATCATGGGTTTGAGTAACCATTCCCAACAACCTAAATAAAGAAAAATTTTCCATAATATTGATCATAGAGAGTAGGTTTGGAGATGCCCGTCACATGAAAAATTGAGGAGAGTGTAGTCATACTCCATAGGCCACAGGTCTAGGAGAGTGTAGTAATCCTTCATATACAAGAAGTTGAGGATATAATAATCATCCAATGACAACCAGATGTTGAGGAGATCATAATAATCCTCATTTAACTCATGATGTGAGTAGAGGATAATCATCCTCATCCTATAACAACTCGAGGATATTGGAATTATCCTCATTAATCGGGAGAGGCGAATTTTCCATTAGTATAATTACTAGGGATACCATGCCTGTATATCATAGTATCATTCCCAATAGCTAAATTCTAGGAAGCACCTTTGGAAATGTTGATCGTATGATAACCAAATATACATGTTCAACAACCAAGTCCCATGTAGTACCTTTGGGTATAACAGTAAACATAATAAATAATTTGTCTTAGAATATCGATCCCTAGAAGAATGTCTAAACATCCCTTAGAGAATGAAATATGCATCATGTCAGGTTTATCATCTACCAACTAGGAATCATATTTGGATAACTTCGTTGAATTAGTAAAAAACAAGTGAAATTATAAAAAATGAGGGAGGGTGAAAGAACATCTAAACCAACTACAATTGTCATAGACCTAGGGATTAAATGTTCTCCACGGGTTCAAAGTTGACACCTAATAACACCTCTACCCAACCACGACATACTTTCCTAGGGTCGGTCAAACATCGGGGCACCCACTAGGTCCCTTAATTCAAACACTAAGAAATATACTACTTTTGTTCCTCGAGAAATATCGATAAGAAAAGGAATCATACTCTAGATCCTCATTTGGGAAGGTAATAATGGAGTCCTATATGGGATCCTTGAATGACTAGTAAACAGAGTCATCATACAAGGGATCCTTAGAACAATACATAGTTAAAGGGTTCCTACAATGGATTACCTAAGTTAGTATATAAGATAATTCATCCCATACAGGACATATAGTAATATGGAGAAGATAGTGGCATACTACATGATATCCTCTAGGTTGAAACATAATTAGAGGATCCTAATAGGGGATCCTTTGAAACAACTTCTTTCATGTCCTCATAAGATAAAAGGGAACATATCACAATAGAGATATCAAATAAGGAAATTTAAAAGGCATTCTTAGTGAGAGATAGCTCATGGATCACCGAAGATCAAGGTCCTCACATTGAGGGGAAAACCTAATTCAATTACCAGTGGAGGAATCCCTCCATTAAGAAAACACTCAAAACACCACCAAGGATACCTCAAAACACATCACATGTCATTCCATCATGATCTACAAAAAAAAATTCTCATAATGAACTAATCATGGGTCCAATTCTGACGCATGGGAGAAGCGATATGAAAAAACCTCAAAAGGGGGGATAGGGAGGGTTACATGGTGTGTGTACCCAGGTACATGTTGTGTACTCTGAAGGCCACACCTAGGAATGTACTCTAATAGGACATGGTATGTAAACAAAAAGTAAATGGCATGTTGATTTTGTACATTACGTTTACCCAACACTGGGTACCATCCTGTGCACCTCACATGATCTACCCATGTATAATGATTGACCATATACATCTACATAGCATGAAAGCCAAATGGTGTATGGTCATGTACTCTAGATGGCAAGCGCCCCTTGTATGGACTGCTTCACCAGGTACTCAGATACATGGTCGAGTACTAGTACACAACATTTAATTACAAGATAGAGTGTTTACTTTGAAAAATTCAACTTTCCAAAATAGGAATAACACATGGTGTGTGTTTCCCGAACCATATGATGTGTATAATGGTTTTCCTAAACATAAAACCCTCAAAATTCTATAAAGCCCATTTTTTCACTTAGAAAGAAATAGATCAACCACAGTGGGTTAGAAAAAACTATAATATGTCATTAAAAATATAAAATTATTAATATAAGTGGATTTTTAGAAGAACCTAAAATTTCATTACCTTTGGGAGGAATCTGTCGAAGCTTCACACATTTCCATGCTCCAGGACTACCACATAATGATAAAAAACATTATAAGATTTACAATTATACCATTATTACACTATCTCAATTTCTATCTCTTGGACATGTGAAGTATGATCTGTAGGGGTGTGCATGAGATGACAGGGAAGAAAGGAGGAGAAGAAAAGAAAATGAAAAGAAAAAGGGGCCCAACCCCAACACCCATCTTGAGCTTCTACCTCACCAAGGAAACATATCCATTACAGACTGAATTGTGGAGATGGAATCATAATCTATCAATCTATTAGAAATATAAGTCCATATTAAATTGTGAAAATAAACAAATATTTAATTAATTATATATTATATTTTAATTATTCTGTTAAAAACATTACAACTTGGAATACAACTAAACTCTTGGAATAGGATAAAAACATATTTTGGGAACAAAAATATTGTAAGAAAAATTATCTAAGGTCATCTTCTATGGTAAAATTACAATTTTACCCCTTATAAGCATCAGAAAGAAAAAATTCAATCCCCCCCCCAATTTCCAATTTAGATAAACATAGGTTGGTACACATTATGATTAATTGTGGGTCCCATGGATTTTACATATATTGAGTGATAAGGTATTAGTAGGGACCTTCTTTGAGTTATAAGGTAGTAGTCAGGTTATGATGTGATATTAAACCCTAGAGTGTGTGATAAGGTAGAAACTAGGATAATGGAATTAATAAGAGTGAAAATGTATTGGTATATATTTCCCTAATTTATATGGTTGGACTATGTTGTGATGTGATATCACACCCTTCCTTGATTGATAAGGTAGTGTTCTTGATAATTACATCATCTGGATATAATTTTTTTTGCTATGGATCTCATTGAGATAGAATTGTGGTACTGGGGTTGATGTGATATGAGACATGGTGTAAGACCAACCTTTAGTGACAAGGTAGTGTTTGAGACATGTATTATGGGACTTACCTTGGGGGATAAGTTTTTGGTTAAAAAATGACATGTGGACCTACCTTGAATGATAATGTTTAGGTTTAAACTTTATTAGTGATGTCCCTTTGGTGATAAGGGATGGTCTATGAATTGGATGTAGGACCCTACCTATCAACTTTGGGCAGTATTTGGGACATGGTGGTGCCCCATATTTAGTATTTGGGTATAGTTTGGGCTTCAGTTATGATTTCATGAGGCATCTGGATTGAAAAAATGGATGATGAAGGTATGCTCATGTGTTATGGTGTTCTGGTTAGCACACGATGACCAGATGCATGTGTATGTCATTCTAGAATGATGTCGATTTCTCGGATAAGAAACTTTTATGATGGTTAAGTGTAATGGTGGCCTAGTTATCATTTCATGACTCAACCCACATGATTATTTTTAGTTTTTATTTCCATTTTTTATACACACTCATATGATGGGGTGTATAATGGGAACTTTTTGACACCCTATCAAGATATACTTCCCACAACATTCATGGTAACCATGGTTAATATAAAAAGATTATGTTTTAATTCAATTAGATTATACTTTGTCCATTGGATTTATATGGAGAAATAAATAGGTATTTGGAGACTATGATGGTGAGTTTCAAGGATGGTAGTAGAGTAGCCATGTGTATTTTTTATATGAGGGAAACCTAGTTGGTGATCAATGTAATTGTATAAATGTATTATTTAATGAAGTAAATTTTTTATATCCTGGGTTTTTTATGTATTGATAATACTATGATGGTTTTTCATCGATATTTTTTGGTTATTTTCTCTATTTTTTTACTCCGATTTGTAATGACCCAATATTTTTAAAAATGGAGTTAAACTTCTTATATAAGTCTGTTATATTTAGTAATGTAGTATTATATAAAGAACATGTACTACATAATAACACCAAAAACATATTATTTTATTAATTTGAAAATTAAATTTAGAGAATAAAAATGGCTAAATGATTATAAAGTATTATATTAGGATAAAAAATAGAATACAAGATTACTATAATATTAAAAGTTGGATATACTCATTCCACTAGAATAACTGCACTCATGAAAAACACTATAAAAATGAAATAAAACTTTAGTAATATAATATCAATCTTTAAAATTAAAATATAAATAACCTTGAGAGATGATATAAGTTAATGAAGAATCAATGAAATGTGAGGTATTTATAAAAAGTAGGAAACCCATATAACCATTAGAAATCTAACCATTGGAATTTAATATGGTCATTTTTAATAGTAAACTAATTGTTAAAATACTATCCTCACCTATGGAAGTGTAAAATAATATTTATGTGTCTTGTAAAATTAAAATATGTCATATTGATATCATGATACATGTAAATAATTTCTATAAAAATTATAAAATAAGTGACAGTAATTTTGTAAAACATAAATTTTTTACTTGTATTTTAAAAACAAATATAATGACATAAAATAATTTTATTTATATAAATTGGTTTCAAAATCAATATTAAGTTACATTGTAATGATAATATAATTTTATGAGACTATAAGTTATTTTTAAAAACGTATTATTATTGATCATAATATTAAAATATGTATTTTTCAATTAAATAATTATATTATTTTATAAGAAAAAAAATCATATTTAAAAATTTATTTTCATAAAATGGAATTCATTTTCAGAATATATATTCTCAAAAATGGTTAGGGGGATTTTTTAGTATTTTTAGAAAATAGTTTTTTTTATGAACAATAACATGCATAAAAATATGGTAAGTTGAAATATCAGAAAAATATATGCAGAAATGATTCATGGTTGATTTAAGTGACCATTGCTTAAAACCAAAATTTATGAATTATTATATATAGTGATAATTATCAATATTATTGGTATTTTTAAGCCAATAATAATGAACAAATTAATATTATATTCAAAACACACCCCTCCCCTTCCTTAAAAATATCATCCCTCTCCTTCCCTTATCCTCACATATTCTAAACATTAGAGATTAGAAAATTTCTAACCAATTATATTAAGAAAACTCTATTAAATTTAATAGTACTTTTTTTCTAACCAATAACCATTTCAAGTCTCACACCCTGACCTTTAATTCATTTTTAATTATTTAATTCTTGGCCATGCGTTCTCTCCCCAAGGTCCGAGCTGGGTCCTGAATCAAATTTTTTGACGTTTAATGTTTTTACTGGGTTTCGGAGCAGTGCGCGGTCACCGTGCTATTGGTGGTAGCCGTGCAACCGGCCCTAGTGTCGTGAAATTTCTAATTATTATTATTATTATTTTTGTTGTTGTTGTTGTTATTATTATTGTCATAATTGTTATCAAAATTGTGTTTATTATCATTATTATATATTATTATTATTATTATTATTATTATCAATTGGTTATTAATAATATTATTATTAGTTTAGTTAAGTTAGTAGGTTTAAAAAAATAATCAAAACCTTAATTCACTTTTTTTCCCTGTTTGGTGTGGCACCACTTCTCTCCCCCCATTTTCCTTTTTCCACACATGGCCCCCCTCTTAGTTCGACCTCTCCTCGCCATGCTTCCCCCTTCATGGATGACTTAATCTCTCGCCGATGCCACCCCACTCCGGCCAGACCACCATCTCGCATCGTTCTTCTGTTTTCGCTCTCCTCTGCGCGACCGACCACACACGCCGATAGTTCTCTTACCGACCGAACCTCCTCTTTGGTGTGGCCTCATCCAGCAGTCCCCTTCCCTTCCAAAAAACCCCATCAAGCTACAACCCTCTTCGACGTGTAGCTCTGGTTGAACACCCCTTGTCTGGCACATCCCTCACCAGTAGCAACCTCTTCAGATATCTCCTCTTCAGCGCACAATTTTCCCCCACCCGTGAGTTTCTCTTCTATTTTTTGGTGGCTTATTTCACCTTGGTTGGTTCTTAGATGTCTTCAACTAATTCTAAAATGTGTTGAATTTTTTTTATAATCATAGTTTTCTCAATTATAGTTTTTTCATGTTAGTGGAATTTTCTAAAATAGCTTTTGTGGTTGTTTTTTTGATCGATTAGGTCTATGTTTGTTTTTACCAATTGTGTTTGGTGAAATTTTATTTGGATTTTAATAGTGAAATTAGATATTTTATGTAGTGTGAAATATAATTCGAAAGTGTTTTGAAATTATTATATGATGAATGTTAAATTTATAAATCATATGGTCATGTTCTCATGTCTTCCTCACTAAGGTACTCCTTAGAAGTGTTTTTATGATTGTGCAAAAGATGAGAATTGTGTTTTCAAAGGCACTTGAGATAAAAATGCATTGATAATGGTTTTTTACAAGGGGAATGGATCATTTCGGCATGTTTAGTTTTGTTTGTATTCTTTAAATGTGATTTGGAAATTAAGAAAATGATATGGAATGCCTTTTTGAGTGAACTTGTCTTTGTGTGTGGGTTTTTAAAGGGGGCTTCCCCATAGAAATGGTTGAATTTAATATGTGTCCTTGTAATAATTTCAAATGGGTTTCATGAATTGATTAATTAATGGTAAATGAATTCGAAAAATGGTTTTTGGTGTTTTTGAAATTGAAAGCGGTTTGTTTATGGAAAATGGATTTTGAAGTGTGTGTGGTAAATGTATTTGTGGTGTGAAAAACATAAAGGTCTGTTGGAAAAAGTGCAATTGAAAATAGTGTTTCTTTAGATCTCGATTTCTTGAATGGTCCGTTGGTTTCTAAATAATGTTGGTTCCTCTTGGTTAATTAATTAGAGCTTGGGTGGCTTCTTGGTGGTGCGCGCACACACATACATAGGTACATATGTGTCTAGGTATATATATATATATATATATCTTCATTGCAAAAATTCCTTCATGGCATGGGGAATATTTTCAATGTATTAAGGGAATATATATATATATAAGTATGAGAATGTATGTGTGTGCTAGTGTGAGCATTTTTTGTCAGATGCTACAAGAGCCATAGTGTCTCATCTTGGTCTACTTCTTTCTCTAAGGTAGGACCTCGATGAATTAACCTTTAAATTTAAGAATCTTTTATTTCTTACATTTTACACCATGTTTTAAATATTAATTATTGATATAGAACTATTAGTAAAATTTTTCTTTCTTGAATTAGAGTTGTTTATTTCTTGTAATGTGTTCCAATATGTAGTTGGATTGTGTTTTCACATCAATTGTATGATTAAATTCCCATTTGACATTTGTGAATGTGTTTTAGATTTAAAATTTTGGTTTGGGTTTCATAAATGGGTTTCAAAGTGTATTTATGGTTTTCAAAGTTCCCTGCGTGTGGTTCTTAAGAAATGGTTCGGTATGTGAAATTTATGTGAGGCCTAGTTGGCAATTTTGTAAAACCAGTTATCTTAATAAAAATATCCTTGGATATGGCCCCCTTTTCATTGGTTGAATTATGTGTTATGGAAGTTATGCCGGGTAGGACATTCCTATGATCAAACTGTTAAAAGGCGAGGGACATATTCCTTGGGGTGACTTTGTTGTGTGTGTTGACTGTGTGTGAGGAATGTACTTGTGACTGCTTGTTTGAAATTATTGGCTCACCCCCTTTTTAGTATGAACATGGGATCCTAGAATAGCGAGTGAATTTTTAGTAAAAAATTTCCGCACTAGTTTAGACTTGGCACTGGCCAGTGGCCCTTAGTATGGATGATACTTTGCTAGGGGATTGGACCCCTTCATTAGGCCAGGTAGGGCGATACTGCGAATTTGGTCATTATGACGTCATCGAGTGTAGGCATGCCTTCGGGATCAGTCACATGTATAGTACATTCTAGACTATTCACAATCTCCTAGTTTTTTCCCATAAATATCGGCACATAGTTATCTGCGGCGTATGATTGAGGTGCTTTGTTTGGTCGATTACTCTTGCTTGTTATTTTCCATTTCCCTTGTGCGATTATTGATTTTTCCTTTGTGTACGATGCATCTTTTTGTTATAGTGGATAAAATTGATCTTCAAAAGTTTGTGTAAAATGGTTTTTAGAATGTTTTTCACATCACTACCCCTCTTTCTTTAAAAAGGTTAAAGCTTCCTCCTTGGAAAAAGAACATAGTTTAAAATATTAAGGCCAATGGATCGTGATTTGGTTTTAAAGAAGAAAATGTGTAAAAAACATGTTCTCTACATTGTATTTCAAACTTGAAGCTGATAGATATTTTATTTAAAGGAAATTCATATGATAATATATTGTTTAGGCTTGCCTACTGAGTTTTAATACTCACTCCTATAGTTTTACCTTTTTTTGTTAGCTTTGGTTGCTGTGCGTTGCATGGATTCAGTCTCCATAGCGTGACGTTGGATTGAGGTTGGTGGTGACCCATAGGGTCACATGGAGGTATGTACGACTTTGTTTTCTCGGTTCTCCTTGTTTTCATTTCCATATTTCAGTTTTTTTGTTTATTTATTTGTCATTCATTTATAGGCTAAATCATTCTTACTAGTTTATTTTTGTTTCCCGAAACTACCTTCCAACCGGTGAGGATTGGGAATGCCACTCGGTCCATGTCACGGGCCGGCTCGGGTGATCGTTTTACGGTCGACCCGGGTTTTTTCGTGAAAAAATGGTGTCAGAGGAGGTTCTTGTTATTTGGGGCATCCGGTAGAAGGAGATTAGGATTCTCAGAGCTCAATATTTAGGTTACAGGTTAGTTCTTGATCACCAACGCTCACGACGAGACCAATGTTACCAGGTGTAGTCTGGTTTTTGAGTCTTTTGTCTTTGTTTTGGATTTGAGGGATAAAAATAGAGGGGACTAAGTGTCACGTTGTGACCCCACATGGAGTAGTGACCCATGTGGAGCCCAAGTGTCCGATTTAAGTTCCTCTGGTGTTATGTCTTATTTGGGGCGTGGCTCACTACCATGTCGTCAGGATCGGCATAAGCACTAGTTTTTCATTCTGGTTGTCCGTTGTTGGTTGTTCTTTATCTTGATTTTGTTTGGATTTAAAGTGTTTTTGGAAATGAAGGTGGTTTTGAATTGAAAGGGTTCTTTCTCTAATAGTTTTAAAACTTGTAAAAAAGTGGTTTTCTTTCAATTTTTTTGAAATTGGTGAAGTGGGTTTTTAAATAGTAAGTGTTTTAATTTGGAAAATTTTGGCTTATGTTTGGATTTGGTAATAGAGGGGAAAGTGAAACCCTTGGTATTCCTTACGATCGTCTGCATATGTGTGGGTAGATACGTGAAGTGCACATAGATGCATATGTACGGGTTATTTGAGTGGAAAGGGATGAAGGATTATGCGGTGGTTCATAGGATTCCATGGGTGGGGTTTTGGAATTTAAGGCTTGGCTTGATTTTTCTAAAATGGACTCGAATGAAAAAAAATGATTTCGAGACTTGATTTTTCTTGAAAAGTGGGTTTTGGTGTTTTGAAAAAGTTTATTTTTCCAGTGTTTATATATGTTCGATTTATGAGACTATTACCCTTGGCTTGGGGTGTTTCTTTTGGTAGTTTTTGAGAATATTTGGGATTTCGGGCCGATTATCTTGGTTCAGGGTGTTTATTTTAGTTGAGTTTGGATAGATGCCAGTTTCGATTTTGTTTTTCACGTTGTCCTAAATATGACACCCAGAAATTTCCTCAAAACATGTTAATTAGTCGTGCCCAATTCTAGTTTCTATTGAGTGTGTCTTTTCTTTCGAGGCATTCGGGGTTCATTAGGGGCAGTTAAGCAGTTTGAGGGGAGTAGAGCATGTATTTGAGTGTTTGGAAACTCCTGTGTTTGTAAGAGTTCTTATTGTCTTGGGTTTAGTGGAGGGTCCATCCTTGAGCCAATGGAGGTGGATGTATCATCATAGTTGGTGTTGGGATAATGTGGATGGTGTTAAAGTCTCTCTTCATCCAACAGATCACACCTGAGGAGGTGAAGGTGAAAAGGGGCGAGTGACCTTCCATAGTTAAAAGGCCAGTGGTTGGAAAATGCATGGGTTCACCACCTTAGGGTGTCAACATCTAGAGAAAAAGTTCCAGGAAAATCTGGCACCTTTCTTCATTCATAAGGGTACCCCATTTTGCGAGCGGGGTGTACGAGATGAACCTACCTTTGAAGAAATCCCCTTTTGTCAGTGTTGACTTCTAGTTCGTCAGACTACTTTCTAATGTTCCATCGGTGTTTCTGGTTCTATCTTCCTAAGCCATCTTGTTTCATCCCTCTGAAGGCCTGCTATTGTGTGACCATTTAGGTCTCTAGGAAACGATCTGAAAGAAGTGTCGTTCAAGGAAGGAATTCTGATCAGGGGATGTTCGTGTCTTACTGTGAGGAATAAGATGATTCATCCATTAGAGCTCCAACCTCAGGTCTTGGGGTGAAGCTTGCGCATAGTCATGGTGTCAGAGGCATGTGAGACCTTTGTTTGGTTCTTTATCTCTCATCATTTAATAGAGACATTCAGGTTTCCTTGTTCTTGTTTTCTTTCTGTTGTAGGTTCATCCTTTGTAAGGATACTGTGATGAACTTAATCTTTCATGATCGTAGTAGTTGCGTTATTCTGAATGTGGCCTCTAAAATTATTATTTTTTCTTGAATGTTTATTTGGACCTTGTGTGGGTTGGTATTGATTTCATTAGTGATCATTTGGAGATGTGAGTGTTAGGGGTTTTTGTCTTGTGTCGAGGGTTTCGGGTTTAAGTTGAAGCATTTTCATGCTCGTACTAAGGGAGTTATATGGGTTGGGAGTTTTGGATCAGTGTGTGGCATTCTTAGTTCCAGCAATATTGTAATAGAGAGTTCATTGTTTTGGGTCCCCAATATGCCAGGTGGCCTTATGGTGGTGTTCTGTTTAGGTCTTCGTGGTCCCGCTCAACTCAAGTGGAGAAGTCGGTAAGTTTAGGTTGGGAATTCCAGCATTAACCCCTCTTATGGTTGGTGTGCTTGGGTTTTAAAGTTTCTATGTTAGTCGAGTTCTTTTGGTGGGTAAAACCCTCTCGTGTTCTCCCCTCATTTTATGTCATAGTTTCTTTGTGACCAGTTGGGTGTGACTTGTGGAGTGAATCATCAAACTCAGGTTCTTGACTTTCCTTTTTGGCTCTGTTCAGGCATTTACTCAAGCTTTGTTTACCTTTTGGCTTGGTGACTTTCTAGGGGCATAAAGTGTTTATGGTGTGGAGAACTGTCAAACCCTAACCTTTAATTAATTTTTAATTATTTAATTCTTGGCACCAAGTTCTCTCACCAAGGCCCGATCTGGGTCTTGAATCAACGTTTTTGACGTTTAATGTTTTTACTGGGTTTTGGACCCGTGTGCGGTCACCGTGCGGTTGGCTGTAGCCATGCAACCAGCCCTAGTGTCGTGCGATTGATCAATATTATTATTATAATTAATATTATTATTATTATTATCGTAATTGTTATCATAATTTTTTTCATTATCATTATTATATATTTTTATTTTTATTATTATCAATTGGTTATTAATAATAATATTATTAGTTTTGTTAACTGAGTAGGTATAAAAAATAATAATCAAAACCCTAAAGAAAATTTTCCCCTATTTGGTGTGCCACCACTTCTCTCCCCATGTTTTCCCTTTGCCTCACATGTCCCCCACCTAGTTTGAACTCCCCTAACCATGCTTCCCCCTTCACGGTCAACTTCCTCTCTCATCGATGCCACCCCACTCCAACCGGACCACCATCTCGCGTCACGCTCCTATTTCCCCCTCCTCTGTGCGACCATCGCCCACATCGACATTTCTCTTGTCGGATGGACCTCCTCCCTGGTGCAGCCTCATCCGGCGGCCCCCTTCCCTACTGACTCAACCCCATCCAACGGCAGCCCTCTCCGACGCATAGCTATGGCTGAACCCCCCTTGTCTGGCCCCTCCCTCTCTGGTAGCAAACTCTTCAGATATATCTTCTTTGGTGCATAGTTTTTTCTCCCACTTGTGAGTTTCTCTTCTATTTTTGTGTGGCTTCATTCACCTTAGTTTTTTCTTAGATGTCTTCCACTAAGTTGAAAATGTGTTGCGCAACTTGTTTTTACTCATAGTTTTCTCAATTATGGAATTTTCATGTTATTAGAATTTTCTAAAATATCTTTTGTGGTTTTTTTATTGATTATGTCTATGTTTGTTTTTACCAATTGTATTTGGTAAACTGTTATTTATATTTTAATAGTGAAATTAGATATTTTATGTGGTGTGAAATATACTTCTAAAGTGTTTTGACATGAGTATATGATAAAGTGTACTTTCTAAAGAATATGGTTATGGTTTCATGTGTGCCTCACTAAGGTACACATTATAAGTGTTTTTATGATTGTGAAAAAGATTTGAATTGTGTATTCAAACGCACTTGAGATTCAAATGCATTGATAGTGGGGTTTTATAAAGGGAATGGATATTTTCGGCATTTATACTTTTGTTTTTCTTCTTTAAATGTGATTTGGAAATTTGGAAAATGATATGGAATGCCTTTTTGAGTGAACTTGTCTTTGTGTGTGGGTTTTAAAAGGGGGATTTTCCCATAGAAAGTGTTGAATTTAATATGTTTCCTTGTAATAATTTCAAAGGGGTTTCATGAATTGACTAATTAATGTTAAATTCATTCGAAAAATGGTTTTTGGTGTTTTTAAAATTGAAATCGGTTTGTTTATGGAAAATGGATTTTGAAGTGTGCGTGGTAAATGTATTTGTGGTGGAAAAAACATAAAGGACTTTTTGAAATAGCACACTTTAATATAGTGTGCCTTTAGATCTTGATTTCATGAATAGTTCATTGGTTTCTAAATAATGTTGGTTCCTCTAGGTTAATCAATTAGAACTTGGGTGGCTTCTTAGTGGTTCGTTCACACACATACATAAGTATGTATGCGTGTGTGTGTGTGTGTATATATATATATATATCTTCCTTGCACATATTACCTCATGGAGAGAGGAATATGTTCAATGGATTAAGGTTATATATATATATATATATATATATGTATGAGAATGTATCTGTGTGCTAGTGTGAGCATTTTTTGTCAGATGCTTCAAGAGTCGAAGTGTCTTGGCTTGATCTACTTCCTTCTCTGAAGCAGGATCTCGTTGCATTAACCTTTAAATTTAATAATCATTTATTTCTTGCTTTTCACACCTAGTTTTAAATATTAATTATTGATATAGAACTATTAGTAAAAATTTTATTTGTTGAATTGGAGTGGTTTATTTCATGTAATGTGTTTCAATAAGTAGTTTGATTTTGTTTTCACATCAATTGAATGATGAATTTCCACTTTGGAATTTGTGAAAGTGTTTTAGATTTAAAATTATGGTTTGGGTTTCTTAAATGGGTTTCAAAGTAGATTTATGGTTTCCAAAGTGGTGTGCATGTGATTCTTAAGAAATGGTTTAGCATGAGAAATTTATGTGAGGCCCGGTTGGCACTTTTGTAAAACCAATTAAGTTAAGAAAATTCCCTTTAGATGTGGCCCCTTTTTCTTTGGTTGATTTATGTTTTATGGAAGGTCTGTCGGGTAGTAATTTCTTGTGATCAAATGATTGAAAGGAAGGGGACACATTCCTTGGGGTGACTCGGGGTTGATTTTGTTTTGTGTGTTGACTGTGTGGAAGGAATGTACTTGTGACTGCTTGTTTGACATTATTGGATCACCCACTTTTTAGTCTGAACATGGGAAACTAGTATAGCAAGCTAATTTTCAGTGAACGATTGCTACAATATTTTAGACTACACACTGGCTAGTGGCCCTTAGTATGTATGATACCCTGCTAGGGGATTGGGCCCCTTGGTTAGGCCAGGTAGGGCGATCCTGAGCATTTGGGATTTATGAAATCATTGAGAGTAGGCATTACATCGGGATGAGTCACACGTATAGTATGTTCTAGACTCTTCACGAGATCCTAGAGTTTTCCCATGTATATTGGCACATAGTTATCTATAGTAGATGATTGAGGTTCTTTTTTTGGTTGATTATTCTTTCTTGTTATTTTCCATTTCCCCTGTCTGATTATTGATTTTTTCCTTCATGTATGATGCATATCTTTGTTATAGTGGATGAAATTGATCTTTAAAGGTTTGTGTAAAAAGTTTTTTAAAATGTTTTTCACTTCACTACCCATCTTTCTTTAAAATGTTTAAATCTTCCACCTTAGAAAAAGAACTTAGTTTAAAATATGATTGGAAATGGATCGTGATTTTTTTTAAAGAATAAAATGTGTAAAAACCTAGTTCTATACATTGTATTTCAAATATGAAACTGATGAATCTTTTATTTAAAGGGAATTAATATGATAATAGATTGTTTGTGCATGCCTTCTGAGTTTTAATACTCACACCTATAGTTTTTCCTTTGTTTTTCAGCTTCGGTTGTTGTGCCTTGCTTGGATTCAGTCGCCATAGTGTGACATTGGATTTTTTTTGTGGTGACCCATAGGGTCACATGGAGGTATGTACGACTTTTTTTCTCAATTCTCTTAGTTTTCGTTTCCATTTTTCAGTTTTTTTGTTTATTTATTTTTCTTTCATTTATGGGATAAATCATTCCCACTAGTTTTTTTGTGATGCCTAGAACTAGTTTCCATACTATGGAGATCGGGAATTCCCTTTGGTCCATGTCATGGGCATCCTCAGGTGATTGGTTCAGGGTGGACCCAAGTTGCTCCGTGACATCAAGGATCCTTAAAGGGTAGCCTAAAAAGAGACAACAAAAGAAAGTGCTAAAATTCTCGACTAACCTAACCTAATTTACTTTTATTCTTCTTTTACCACATCCATATGTCCTCCAACAATATAAACATAGTAACTTAATTATCCAAAATTTAATGATATTTTATTATTATGGTGGGATATATTTCATCTACCATCATAATAATTTATTCTTAAACGAAAATGTTGTTCACAATATGGTTCGTTCACCGTTTCCATGAACAACACACTTTATTTTTCTACACTACATTTATGTATGGTTATAGAAATATCATTATTTTTAAATATGATTATAATAAGTTTATTATAACTATTTTAATTATTTTTTTAATGTATTAATAAAAATTTAATTAAGTAAAACAAATCTTTTCCTTGGTAGTCGTTAAACCTTCACATATGAACTAACCATATAATAATAAAGTTTATACTAAATGAATATATCCTATGTCGTAACACATATGGATATTTGAGACAATTTAAAATGTAATAGGAATATTATTAATATATCATTTAAACTCTATAAGTTTAGTCCCATTTTATAATAACATTAATTATTATACACAATTGATCTAACCTTGGAACATTGAAACGAACATCCTCGGAACAACGACGGTAAACATTATATGTCATTGAAATTGTTATAAATAAAAATAATAAAATTATTATAAATGAAATATATATTAAAAAGGTTACTAATTAAGTAATTAATTAATATAATTTGATTAATTAGGATATAAATTTCAAGTGAAGAGCGAATCTGAACATAAGGTACGAGATCTCTCCAAACCACACTTTTTTCTTTGGTTCGTGACCATTATATCTATAACTCATTTATATATCACTTTTATGTCATGTAATTATTATAAATTATTTATATATGTCTATTAAATATATATCAAGATTATTATTCCTTCATTTTATGGGGTTATAAATCCTAAATGTCATTTTTTAAATGATTCCTTTAAAATTGTACCTAATTAAAGAGTCTTTCCTATAAATTATTAATTTCATATAACACTATTTTAAATTCTATATTATAATTCATCATTTAACTAAATAAAGAAATATTTTATGTATAACCATTTTATTTTACCCATGTTTTTAAAAGAAAATTCCATGTTCGTTCTTTCTTTAAAAGTCTTAAACAATTTCTTAAAATATTGTTTTCACAGTTCATTTTTATAAATTATTTTATGCACTTTATCATGAGGTTTTGTTAAATGAACACAAAATTTAAAACCTATGAATATTTATTCAGATATACAAATCCAAAATATTTAATTACTACTTATATTTATAATTTTTTTAAAATATCTTTTTATTTTGATATAAAGGAATATTATGAAACCCATTTATTTCCATGGGTAATTCTTATGTTTATGCCTTATGTTTGATTTCCTTTTCTTACAAACATATGAATGTACATGTTATGATGGGTGTGAGTGGATAGTGATATAATGAATTCAATAACATTTATGTCTCATTATATTCTATGTATGTGATTAGGGATTAAAACTAATCTATGATGGTATGCTTTCCAATATGTGATGTTGTGTCAGTAATATTTTTTCCTTGTGCTTATGTCAAATTTCCTATTATTCCTAGATTCTAATATTTCCTTGATATTTGGCTAAATGTTCCACATATAATGATTTCATAAGATCATTCATCAGACTTATGTTTTATGATATCATCCTTTTCATTTTGACTCATATGTTGTGCTTCATTGTTATTTATTACCTTACTCGGTGAGCTCAGCTCTTTTGTTTATGTATTCGCTAGGCTACCCTATATAGTTTTAGGTTATAAAATAGATTTATTACCCGATTATTGAAAATAAAATAATTTTTTTGTATACATATTGATATATTATGAACCTTATATTACAAATATACTATGATTTTCAATCTTTAGGTTGTGTTTATTTGATTTTTATGTCAAAAATTATGTCATTATATTCTCCAATTCTTGGATCACTATAGTTGGTATAAAATAAAGGTCTCATTATTTTTTTGGATTATGAAAATAATATATTAGTTAAAAACCCTAGGTTTATGTCTATGTTTAGAAAATATTTTGAAATTTTGGTGAAGTATAGAGTGAGTGGTTTCAGAGAAAATATATCATTTTTTGGATACTATGAGAGGATATTTATTTGGAACAATAATACATATGGGTAATAAAACAAAGAAGGGTAAATTGAGTATTTAATATATATTCACCTAGTCTTTGAAACAATCCTTACTTCAAACCTAGTTAGAAAAACCCAAGGGATATTATTTGGAAATTTAACAAACTCGCTAAAACAGTTATTAAGTACATGAATAAATTGTTAGGTTAAAAAATATAATAGGTAAAGTACCATGGATCTCTTAGATTGAAACATATATACTTATATGTTTGGATTTATATTTAATTTATAATTTATTACATCAAATTTCATAGTTTCCCTATTTATATACTTATTAGTTTCAATAATCTCATCACTATGTTTTTATGGATATAGTAAATAACTAGAACTAGACTCAAATAGTGAAATGTGTGCTCATTATCCATTCCTGAACATAAAATGTTATATATGGTTATATTTTTACACATTACATCATACATTTTATGTTTATTAAAACTATTCAAATATCACCTTAAAACATAGGGGTTAAGCGATTTGTGAGAATAAAAAACAGAGCAATTATTTCATCCTGGATTTATCATCTCCAATCATTGTTTGGGGATTGAATCTACCAAATAAACTTTTCATACCATCTTTATTGGGATTTGATTCTGTATTGGTCATGGAATTACTATCCTTATATAAGTCCTAGTTACATCGGTCCCTCCAAGATTTAAAATCACATCAGAATTGTGGCCTATCGACTAGAACTAAGACTAGCCCTATCTCATGTACGTGAAATCTTCCATGTATCCATCTTGAGTATGTACTTTAATAACCCACCACATAAATAGAATTTATAGGTGCTATTGCTACCAAAATTTCTCAATTTTGTGGAGAAACTAGTGAGGATATTGGATTGTAGAGACAATGTTCTACACAACAAGATAACTAACCTAGTCAAAGTATTATCATGGAACCATAAGATAAAGGAGGTGACCTGGTAACTAGAGGAATTGATGAAATGAAATTATCCTCATATATTTTCAACTTAGTTGGTGAAATAAAATTTCAATTGTGAGATTTATTAAGGATGGAGAATGTAGCTACCCGTAATTTTTATCAGTGGAATTTACTTCCTCGTATAGATCTTTCATATTTAGTAACATAGTATTATATAAAAAACATTTACCCCAAGATAAATCCAAAAAATTATTTTATTAGTTATAAAATTATATTTATAGAAACAGATGGTCATAATAATTGAAAATATTACAATATGATAAAAAATTGAAAATATGATAACTATAATATGAAGATTTAGATACTCTCAATCCACTAGAACAACTGTACTGATGAAAATACTATACATATGAAACAAAATATTATCAATACAATATTCATATTTAAAATTAAAATACATATAATCTAGAGATAAAAATATGTTAATGAATAATTAATTAAATATTAAATATTTATAGAAAGTAGAAAACCCATATGAGAGTTAAAAATCATAATGTTGGAATAGTTATATGATCTTTAGTGAAAAAACCTAACCATTATAATGGTATGATCACTTATGTAATTGTAACAATAATGTTAAAGGGTCTTATAAAATTAGAATATGACATATTTATGTCATAATAAAAAAAAGTTAATGTTTTGGAAATGATAAAATAAGTGTTTGTAATTTTATAAAACATATATGTTTTATTTTAAATTTTATAAAAAATATATAAATTTTAAATAAAATTTCTATTCAAAAAATGGTTATATAAACATAATATTATGTTATATTATAATGATAGTATATTTTTATGATACCGTAAGTACTTTTTCCAAGGGATATAAAATTTATCATAATATTAAAATTGGTGTTTTCAAATAAATAAAGATTTTATTTGAAAAGTATATTTATTATATATTGAAATATATTTGTATGTTTCTTCATTTTTATAATCTAAACATCATGAAATGGTTAGCGTAATTTTTTTTCCAAAATAGTCAAATTTTATGTGAATATTAACATACAACAAAATATGGTAATTTGATTTATAAGAAAAATATCTTCATAAATCAGTCATGGATGATTGATGTGACAATTTATTCAAACATACATGGATAAGTTATTGTATATATTCCCAAAAAGCAACACTATTGGTAGTCTATATCCAATGTAATAAAATAATGTATATAATATTAAAAAACACCACTCTTCTTCCCTTATAAATACCACCCCTTATCCTCACATTTTATAAGACATATATCATGAAAATTTCATTAATGCTATCTTCCCAAACCACTCCCACATTTATTATTATTTTGGTCTCACCAAAGACAATTTCAAGGAGCCTTAAAATGTATCTTAAGAAGTGACAACCAAAAGAAGAGGTAAAATACTCAACAAAACTCTTTTTATTTTTTTCCTTCTACCACCCCCATATTTTCTCTATCCACATAAAAATAGTAAATTTTTCATATTAAATATACTTAAATTTTATTATTATGGTGAAAAAAACATCTTCTACCCTCACTATAATCGATTATGAAAGGAAAATATTGTTCACAATATGGTTGGTTCACCGCCTCTTTGAACAACACATTTCATTATTCTCCACCGACATCAAGAATAGTTATATATGTATTATTAATGTTAAATATGATGATATTAAGTATATTATAACTTATTTCCTAATTATACAATGTATTAACAAACTTTTGATAAAATAAAATAAATTTACTACATGAAATCTTGAAAAAGTTCTTAAATGAACTAACCATATAGCAATAAAATTTATATTAAATGAATCATATTTAATTTATTAAATATATATATATATATATGATAATTTAAATTTAAATATGAGCATGAATATTATTTCATTTTATAATTTTAGTTCCATTTTATAGGAACTTCAATACTTATCCACAAGTAATCTGACCTTAGAACCATGAAACGAACAAACCCGAAAAGATGAAATTAAATAGTATATCTCTTTAAAATGGTTTAAATTAAACATAATAAATTAGATTTAATAAATTATATTTAGTAAATTATATTTAATAAATTATATATGTAAATGGTTATAAATTAAGTAATTGATGAATATAATTAATTTATTCCGGATGTTAAGTGCATGTGTGGAACGAATCAATGCATAAGGTAAGGGATATCTCTAGACCACCCTATTTTCTTTGGGTTATGAACCTTATCTCTATAACTAAATTTACATATCTATTTTATGTTATATAATTATTCTAAATTATATATACATATATCTTAGATATATACCTATCATCTACGGACGCTTTTATACATACCAGAAGTTCATTTATCAAATGCCTCCTTTAGAATGAATGCTAATTTAAGTGGGAATTTATAATCCCATAATAATTTCATGTAACACTGTTTTAAATTTTTTATTCCCATTCATGATTTAATTAAATAAATAAATATTTTATGGATATCTATTCTAGTGTGACTCTGGTTTTAAAATAACACACCATGATCATTATTTCATCAAAATACTTAAACATACTCTTTAAAACAATGTTCTGATAGTTCATTTTTATACCAAATTCTATAAATTTTATCTTTATTTATTTAAATAAAACGAAAATTTGAGACCTATGATTTATTATTTAAAAATTAAGTAAAAAAATTAATTCTTAGTTCTCTTTGGATCTTTAGGAAATGTCATTATATTTTGATATGGGGAGAGATTATGCAACCCATTTTATTCTATCTATAATTATTAGGTATATACCTTATGTTTGATTTCCATTTGTGGCACACATATGAATGTACATGTTATGATGGGTGAAACCAGATAGTGCTCCAATGAATTGGGAAATATTTATTATCTCATGACATTACATGTATGAGATTAGGGTGTAAAAAATCCTTTATGGGTCTTTGTCCATCATGTGATGTTTTCTTAGAAGGTAAACATTATTTGTGCTTATATAATTTTTCATGTTGTTTCCAAATTCCTATAATTCTATGATACTATCATGTCATGTTATCTATGTTATGATCCTATATGATTATTCACAAGCCCTATCTCTAATGATATAATTTTATTCATTATAACTCATATATTGTGCTTCATTATTATTAATTCCCATTATAGGATTTTTAGATCACCAATTTCGTTTATCTATTCTTGATTTTATCCTATGAAATTTTATGAGATAAAAGGGACTTTTGAGCTTATTGTTGAGATTAAAATAAGAAAGTTTTATTTTAGTTTCATTTTGATGTATTATGAATCTATTCTTCCAATGAAACTTGGCCTATAGATCATTGTATTGTGTTTATTAGATATTTTTGTAAAAACATATGTATGAATTTGTGTAAAAGGCTTGGGTTTCTATATTATTAGTGACCATTTTATCCACAATTTATGATTTAGGGACACTTTTCTAGTCGAAAAACTCTAGAATACTATGAGGCATTCTTTAGGCCTTATGGATCCTCTGATTGGGACACTAATGAGTGGCCTCATGATAGTGTATTATAATGAAATAAAGTCCAAAAAAAGTTATGTTATTTTTGGGATTTATATTTTATAAGATATATTATCTTTATAATTCATGAGGTATATGTGAAGGACTTTCTAGAAAATAACTTTTATACCACAGTTTGGGTTTCCATGAGATATTACGAATGTGTAAATGTATATTTATGTTCAATTATAAATCCTTATTGGGTTGAAATAAATATTTTAATTAATTTTAAAGGGTAACTAATGTGTTAAATTGATAGTGTGTGGGTTTCACACCATGTACCCAACCTACACAACTTGGAAGGGTGTGTTTTTTTCCTTTATCACTGCTTCTTAGTAATTTTTACTAATCTTATAGATTTATTTTTATTAATATTTATGATGTTCATATGGTATATAATTTCTTTAACCCTAAAATATCTTAAATTTTTTATGAATCCCATGGATTTATATTGTAATTTAATTTTCTTTGGTCTCATTTATCATGTTGTGACCCTTGATGCTCAGTTTTCAAGTTAAATGTCTTAATCATTAAAGGTTTTATAAAACATTATTTTATTACTTTAAGTAGTTTTATTTTTATATAAATAAATATTAAATTATAAAATATTTAGTTTGAATTAATGATGATTCTTTTAAAGGTTTTTTTGGTAGATTCCCAAAAGAGATTAAATTAATATATTGTTTAAATTATATAATATTGATATTGGCTCTCTCATTGGTAATAATGTATTATATTAATATATCTAAACCATTTACGAAAAATAAACTTATGATCTCATTTCTAAATTTGGTATTTAAAAAATGGGTTTTTAAATCCTATGGTTAAATTAATTTTATATTCTAATAGTTTCAAAAGTTTTATAATATTTCAAAGGATTCAATGGAAGAATTTAATTAGAATATTTAAATATAGAGAATTCATGGATTTGAATTAGAGTAAAGGTGTTGTTTAAGACAATGTGTTTTTTAAAGTGGTGTAAATATTTTACAATATTCTATTTTTCTATATGTGTTTTCCTTTTTTAATGCTTGTTACTTAAAAATGTTATCATTTTAGATGAGTTTTCATCTGTATTAGGTATATGGATATAAAATTCTATGTTGGTTCTCTTCATAGTAAGTTTTATGCTACGTAGTAGGTGGATATAAAATAAATAATGGATTATATTAATTTATTCACCATTTAATGATTTCCAATGTTTTTAATGAATATCATAATTTTGTGGAGTCAAAATTTTAAGGCATTACCAGTTAATTTTAAGGACTAGTATGTCGTAATAATGATCATATACTCTTTGTATCTCAAATGTGTTTTCAAACTTTTACTATAATTTTTTAAAATAAAATTTTTTAATGTATTTAAATGGTTTTTGATCCCTTTAATTGGTGATGTGATTTATAAAATTATATATCGTTTCAAAATAATGATACATCTCTATGTGTTTGGTTTGAAAAGGGATAATATGTTTTTATAAAACCATATTTTTTAAACATTGATTGTTATATGTTGTTTATTTGTTTTGTCAATAATTTTTTATTATGATTTTTTAATTTTATCCTCACTTGGTTAGTGCATGAGTTAATTATTTGGAATGATTTATAATTTTAAAATTATTCGACTTCTAAAGAAATATATAGCATAATGAAATTTAAGAATTTTGAATTATGTTCTATTAAAACATGATTTTTATCACTATATTTCTATTAGTTTTAATATTGGAGAGAATACCACCTATGTATGTGTTTTTAATAAATTAATTTATAATGTTTTATTTTATGTTATCAAGTATATAAAATTTTCAATTATGAAGAATTAGTTTTCCTCTTAAGACTTGATAATTTTTAGGGATGAAAAGATTTAATGGTGGGGAGTATTTTCACAACCATGGTGTTATTTTTTTTGTAAAATATTTATTATTTGTTGTTTTTGATTTCTATTTAATGAGTTTTGTAGGATTTTAGGTCAATAATGTTATCTTGGACCCTGTTGATGTGCTAGGGTTATTGATATTGATTGATAATTGAGTTTTGGGAGTTAGCCCAAACTCGATGATTGAATTATATTGTAAAACGAATTACTACACCATGATATGTGTAATCACAATGTGGTGATAGGTTGATCAGGAGATCATGAAATAGACAAGGAGTCATAAAAATATGAAATATATTATGAGATTTCAAAGATAGGTCACGGTTTCTTATGTCATGGAGTGTAGATGTGTCACTACATGACCATTATTTGTTAGGTATTCATGTTCATATATTTACAGAATCTCTTGTTGACTATAAAACTTACTAATTATGTGTATCACGTAGGAATACCTATTACCTGGCTTCCTAGGTCCAATATTACCAATCATAATACTAAATATTTAGTAAATCCCTACACTATTATTTTGATTACTGGTTTATTCCAGATATTGTTAATAATTTCACACTTATATGACCATAATTACTTTCCATTTTTTCTTGCCTCTAGTGATTGGGAGGTGTATTTTATGTCTTATGAGGATCCTTCTTGGGATAACTTAGGTATCCATTCTCAGTTGTTATAAAATCTTATCTGAGAAATTGATGCCCTATTAGGAATGAGATCAATTGTTTTCAAGATATTGGAATATTTGGGATTTGTAAGTAATATATAAATATACATGTACATTATAATTATAATAGAAAACTGAGGTACTAGGGGTATTCCAGGTTCTATTTTGACCCTATCCTTGAGTTAGGATTCTTCTATATGTGACATGCATCCTAAATAGACATTTTTAGGTTAATATAGTTTAAGTTATATGGTATTTCCTGTTCTTAAATGCGATTATTACATTTTAATGTCAGAATCAATTGAATATTTATTTTAACCAAAACCTCTCCTCAAGTTAGGATTTAGTTATCTTGGTAACTACTTTTTTTGGAATTTACATATTTAACGTTATAGATTGATTTATAATTTTTCATTTAATGAAATTCACTAAAATATACAATTTTTGACAAAAAAGAAATTTTTTTGAGATATGTGATGGGTATTATGACATGATTGGTGTTATACATTCTTAGTAGTAAAAATATATTTATTTTTTAAAATAGAATATATTTTATTTATATTTATAAATGTAGATCACGCCACTGCGTAGACCCCCTATTGATCCATAGGAGGGAGTTGGTGATCTTGTTCCACCAACAAGGATTCCCATTGATCCAGAAGTTCTCAAGAGTATAGTTCAACTACATTAATCCTCAAGTTAGGTATTACCATGAATATAATCCATAGATATAGTTGTTATATGGGATTTCTATTTTGATCATACAACAATATTTTGGAGTTAAGTTTTCCCATATGGAAAATAGGAGTTGGTTGACTTTGTTCACCACATCTTTGAGAGAATAAAGATTCTGTATTATAATGAAGTTCTTTTATCCCCCTTAATGCTATATGAAGCTATTTATCTATGTTAGGGTATGGTTTTCAAGTAAAATAATAATATAATACTTAAATAAAATGGTCTCTTGGATTTTTTTTTGAGAAACTCTATCTAGATAACCTTTACCAAGTGAAAGACAGAGAGTTATGAATTTTAAGAAGGTTCAATGTCAATTATAAAATATTCTACTTGGTTCATGAACCATCATTGTTTCACTGCTTATATGAATAGTAATGAATAATTCAGGAACAAGGGGTGTGAGATAATATTGAGGTAACCATTAAAAATTAAAGTGGTAATTTTTATCCATCAAAATTTCTTTATTGTGGTGAATAAGGTAGTTCTAGTTGAGACCAGTTTGCATAAGGGTGTGTGGAATATTGGTTTTTCTAGTGGATGTAAGAGACATTATGAAGAACTGAATTGGGGTGGATCTAGGAAGGGATGTTAATATGGGAGGTTTTTTTGTTAATCCATTTTTTATTTTTATAAAATCCACAACATGGTATGTTTTAATGTGGGAAACCAAAATACAAAACTATTTCTAAAATAATAAACATAATCCCAAAACACAAATTCAAAGAAGAAATCCATAATCCTATCTAGAATCAAATGAGATCCACATATGATCAATCCTAGATATATATATATATATATAGTACCTCGATATAAAAGACTTATAGCCAATATAATCATGCCATAATTATCTCATCTCTTTTGGAATAAATACTAGCTATTGTTGAACAACTATAGTTCTGAAACTCAACTCAAGAAGCCTCACCAAGCCATCATAACTTCACCCTCAATCCAAAAAAACAAAAAAGGTTAAAAAAATAACATTATAAAATGAAAAGAAACCATCATATATCTTAATACAATAAGACCCATGAAAAAAACTCATTGATATTATATAATAGTGACAATTATAATAAGAGTTACCAAAATAGTTTCGATGGGAGTGATTTATCCCCATGTTTTGAGAAATATAATATTAAATACTTCTAGTGTGGTCATGTAGAACACACTCAAAATAGCTATCAATATATATCAAAGTCGTTCCACCAATATGGAACGTGTAGTCATATTCACAGGTTTTTCTAGTCTATACCTTCTGTGAGTGGGGGACAGTAACCTCAATAGAGCTAGACCTCATGTGTGAAGGTTAGTGTGTAGGAAACTATAGAGAACCATACTTATTCTCATAGATCTAGGTTGGGTAACAAGTAAATTATACATATTAAACTATCAATAGAACATTCACTAGTATAAGAACTAGTATAAAAAGTATTTTCCACATCGGCCTTTTCATGTCAGTTTTTATTTACTAATGTGAAAAAGTTATTTAGCTGGATTTATTATGTCGGTTTGATAATAACTGATGTGATTAATCAATATATGTCCCTTTTCAAATGATTTATCATTTAAATGACATGATAAAGACAAATATATTACATTATCAAATTTGTGATACAATAACTGATGTGATAAATGAAGTTTCCCCAGGTTATCACGTCAGTTATTATATACCCAAAATGTAAAATCTATGTTATCACATTGGTTATTAAATAACCAATATGATTAAGTTATTTACATTAAATCTAGACATCATTTGTAAAAAACGAACCTAAAAATTATTCTTTATCATATTGGGTATGTAATAACGGATGTGACAAAACATTTAAAATTTTATGAATCTTCATTTGAATTATTTCTATGTTGGTTCACTTCTCACGAAAGTCGACTCCTCCCTCCTATGTAGAATCTGTAACACTCATTTTGTTGGATTCAATCAACCCAGAACTCAACATTCCATCTTCTTAGATCCTCGTGTTTAATCATCCTTATTATCGCGCATTCATTATGACCCATTCTCAGGTAAAACATAGTCATTCATCATATCTTTTGGTTGTTCAATGCTTCCATATCCTTAATATTAATTTTTTTATTCTGTGTACTCAAATATAGAAGTACCATCTTCTTAGAGTATGAAATTTCATCGGTTTTATATTTTTACAACCATATATTTGACATTAGATCCCATTTATGTTTATATATTATTATTCCTAATATATTTTGATAAATTGAATTATTATTTCCCTATAGTGGTTCTAAAAATACACCCTATATGTTTATATGTTCATGATAGATTTTAAACTATGGTGTCTCATTGATTTCTTTGACACCGTATATTATTTCTTCTTTGGAGTTTTGTGAGTCAAAGATCCATATTAATTATCAATTATATAAGGATTTAATCTAGGAAATTATACAACAATTGTGTTCTTTATTGTTTTCCATGAATAATGTAGATGATATTCAAGATTTGTACATCAATTACCACTGATTGAGTAATGAAATAATGAATAATAAAATATAGAATCTCATTGATTGATGATTGGTTTGATAAGTTGGTGTGCTATTATTAGTTCTAGCAAAATTATTTTCAGTTTTCTTGTTATTAGATGATTGTGATGGAAGAAAATATTATATATAATTCATCCAGTTGACATTAAATATTTTTTGTTTCTAGTTTTTTCTTTTAGTATAATAAACATTACTCTATTTATGGGATTTATTAATTACAAATACATCACATAGTATTCAAACTGAATTTTTATCTCCCCATAAATTTGAATCTTTACTGTATCAATGGAAGTAGATTATAAATCACTTCCATGAATATCTTTTTATGATATAACATTTGAATTTAATTTTATGTTCCCTTATTTAATAGAACATATAGTTATGTTTATAAAATATGCATAAATTTGTTTTATATTTCAAAATTGTGTTACATTCAAATTATGACATATTAGATATAAATTTAGAATTGGATTATCCTTACAGAAAAATTATTTCATATATTTGTTTTATATAATAATATGTTGAAGTTTTATTATTGAACATGAAATAAGTTATAAATATATGGAAGTCAATGATATTTTTTTTTGAATTTTCTAAAGTAAATTTTCCAAACAATGACATGTTTTTGTCCATACCTAAAATTTCTAAATATGAAAAAGTTTAAAAATTAGAGAGACCAAAGATCATTTAATTTTTCATGGTTTTAATCCATGTTATAGCCCCTATATTTATAAAGGTGAAACTATGAATAATTTTGGATCTATTGATGATAATTCTTTGTGAGATGATAACTCCAATGAAATTTAAGAAATGGTTCATGATTTTGAAGAAGATGCAATTAAGAATGAATCGATAATTGGTCATTTATATGGTGATGTTGAAAAACCATTTTGTCCAGGTTCTATGGAATTTATGGTTTTACCATCAGTGTTAGGATTGACTAACTTGAAGATGAAACATGGTTGGAGTGATAAGATTTTTACTATTTTCATACAATTGTTGAAAGATAATCTTCATAAATAAAATTAACATCCAGATGAATATTCTTAAGCAAATAAAATACTACAATTGATGGGATTATGGTACAAAACAATATATCCCTACCCATGTGAATTTGTTCTATATAAGAATTACTAGTATTTTTTGTTAAAGTGTCTTAAATGTGGGGCGTCACAGTACATGTTGAAAGAAATATTACATGCTTATTTAGCATTTATAGAAACCTCTGCCAAGGAATTTTTGTATTTTTCTATAATTCCACATTTGAAACATTTATTTTCAAATTCATATTATGAAAAAATGTTATTATATAATACATATGAATGGATATGTGTGGAAAATATTATGTCATCTGGCTAATTTTCCACAGTGGAAGAAAATTGATTAGTAGTTTCTTATATTTAGAAATGATTCTATAAATATATGACATGAACTATGCAAAAGTGTAATTAATCTATATCGAATCGTTAGTATAACACATAGTTCATGGATGATTTTATTGGTAATTTAAAAATCATCTCTTAAATTTTGTATGAAGTGAAAATTTTTCATGTTGAGTTTAATGTTCTCTAGACCAAAACATCACCTAAATGATATTGATATTTATTATCACCAATAATTGATTATTGGAAACTCTTATAGAAGGATGATATTAGGGTTTATGATTATTATAAAACAGAATATTTTCAACTACATGTAATTATTATGTTCATTGTAAATGTCTTCATAACATATGGAGATGTTTCTGGAAATAGTGCAAAGGGGTATAAATCATGTCCAATATGTGAACAACATATGTTATATTATTAGATACATCATGGGAGAAAGACTTTATACATGGGACATAAAAAGTGTTCTTTTATGGATCACTCTTATAGAATATTAAAAAAGGAATTCTATTGATCACAAAAATTTGATATTGCTCTATATCTGTTATCCAATGATCAGTTTTTTGGGAGGGTGAAAAACTATGATGTGAAATTTACAAAGACTCATAAATCTGGTATTGATAGAAATACTTGGAAGAAATAATCAATATTAATTGAGATACCATATTGGACATATCATGAGGTCTATCATAACATTGAAGTTATGCACATGGATAATAATATCCTTGAGAGATTTATTGGAACATTGTTAGATATCAAGGGAAAGACTACATGTGGGTTAAATTCATGATCGGTCTTACTCTTAATAGGAATTTGTTTTGAGTTATCTCCAACATCTGAAGGAAGGCTAACATTCCTACCCATAACTTTTCACACATTATCCAAGAGATATAAAATAAGCTTTTTATAGTTTCTTCATGATATCAATGTGCTGCATGGATATGCATCAAATGTAAAAAACATTGTGTCACTAAATGATTTGAAGTTGAAATGTTTTGAATCTCATGATTATGACATCATGATTAATAACTCCTACCCATTTCATATCATAGAATATTTTTCATCTGTGCCATAATTACTATCATGATATTTTTTTATTTATTCATTTAAAATTTTAACAAGATTATTGATATGAATGCTTTAAATAATTTGAAAAAAGAATCAATTTTAATACATTGTCAATTGTAAATGTATTTTCATCCATTTTTTTTATATCATGGTGCCGTTAATATTTCATTCGGTGTGATAAATAAATATTTAAGTAACTATATATCTATGTTGAATGTATCCTTTTAAATTTATATGAATATATTTATGGGGTTTTTTAATAATCCATATCAACATGAATCCTCCATTATTAATAAGTATATTTCTGAGGAGGTAGTGGAGTTATGTACACGCTAATTTTATACAGTGGAGCTAATTGTTTTGCCTCCATCTCACCATGAATGAGTTTATTATTGGGGAAATGAGATCAATGGTTTGAAATTCAAATATTTGACAGGTGAACAGATAAAGAAGGTACATTTATACATATTGAATATCATAGATGACTCTCAACCATATATAACATTGTATATTAATTTTCTGAAACAATGTTATTTAATAGAGAAATATATATCAATTTTTAATGAGTACAACAAAACATTTTGGTCATTGTTTAAAGATACCATGCTTGGTAAATTAGATGCCTCAGAAACATTTACTTGGTTAGTGGGTAGGCCAAGTTTAAATTTGATAACATGGTCTTGGTATGACATTAATGTCTCTACATTTCATAGGAAAGATCATGAAAATAGAATTGAGGTTTTGAATATTTGTGTATTTTTGTTCTCAGAAGAAATTCATTTTTGTGTGATAAAGACAAAAAACCAATTTCAACATCAAGTGTATATTATGGAATCATTGAAGAAATATGTGAGGTTGATTAAAATAAATTTGACGTTCAACTATTTAAATGCAAATGGTTTATTGGTAAAAACAGTTTCAGACATGATGAATTTTGAATGATACTTAATAATCTAAATAAATTGGAATACACAACTTATCCTTTTATAATGTAAACACACGAAAAAATTTCTATGTTTTTGATCAATACAATACATAGTCATATATTATTTTAAAAGGAAAATATAATATGTTGGTGATAATAAATATGACGAAGATTCTGATTTTTTTTGAGATCCATACTTCCATGGAAATATTAATTGAAAATATTGATGGGAATATTGTAGACATGGTTCGTGTCATACAAGAATGATCATGAAGAAAGAAATTTTGAAAATAATCATTTAGTACATTCTTAATATTATAGGTAACATAAGTTTATTTCTTATTTACATTTTAATATTTCATAAAATGATAGATATTTTAATATTATTTTATTTATTAAAACTCATATTGTCTATTAATAGATTTAATTTATTTTTTTGTTTGAGGATTATTCATTTTCCAAGAATTTTTTTAATAGCTGGATTTGTATATTTGTCTACTAATTCTTTTATTTATTTGATTTATAGGATAATAATATATCAATATTCTGATCCAAGACATATTTTTGTATATGATTTTACTTTATCCTATAGGGATTAATGTAGAAATTATCGTTTTGATGAGCCTCTTCGTCATTCATACATGATAAAACTACTTCCACAGTGGAACAAAATAGTTCGGGGGTTGGTAAACATGGCACCACATGTTTACAAAAATTATCAGTTTTTCATAGCTCGGACCAGAGTATACATGTAGATTTTGAGGATAATGATATTCCAAAAGGTCCAAATTAAAAAAAATCAATTCTTTTGTACCAATTTAGGGTAAAATAAAATTTATTATTTTGTTTGATGCCTGATGAAATATTGACAAAGTGTCATTATCTCAATTGTGGGAGACCATTTTGGTAATATTGTTTTTTTATTTATCTTATCTTGAATTTTTTATATTAATACATGTTTTTAAACATCTTCTCAGATTAGATATGGTTTACTTGATACTAGAGAAGGCTTGAGGAAATATTTATATTTGGATGCTAGGATATGGAGGGATTTTAAATCATCCCTCACATCACAAATCATTTTTTGGAATAGAGAAAGAATAAGAATACTTGTGATATATATCCACTTATAGATGATGATACATGGAATACATTTGTTTAAAGTAGATGAAAATAATAATTTTTGGTAAGTGAAATGTTTCCTTTTATATGTTTTTTTATTTTAATGACAATGTTAATGATTTTTTCCTTAATTATTATTTTACTCTAATTGAAGAGATCTCTTCATAAGATCCAATATAAAAATCTATCTTCTAATATGTTATCTCATAAAGGGTATAAATTATAAAAAAAATGATATAAAAAAAACATAAATATTTGAGTGGAGTCAATAGGTTCTACATAGGTTGCCCCTCCTCCCCCAGTATACATGAAAAATGGATGAGGTCTCAGATAAGAAAAAAAGAAAAATATCTTATAGAAGAGTCAAGGATTATATCTTATAGGATTGTAAGATATTTAATATATTTATCTATGTTAATTAAATTATTTATATAGTTTAATTCATTATATATTTTTGTCATAATTTTCATACAGGATTATCTTGAAGAGAAGAGAATTGATGGGGTCTTTATAGCTAAGTGTAGGATGGATATTTTATCTACAACATTGGTAAATCCAGAACACTTAGGTCATGTACGAGGATACATGGATGGTGTATCAGTGAAAATGGTTCTTCTAGGTTCTACATTAGTGGAGGATGTTTATAAAAAATAAAATCTTTAGAAGTTGTAGTTTAGGTTATTTAGGTGATAATGGAGGATAAGATTAGAGCTTCAGTACAATCGTTGTTTATAGACATGTAAAGATAGTTTCAGATTGCAGCTCACACTCCTCTACCTCCACCAGAATCTCCTACTCCTCCACCTCTGACTATTGACCCCACTACTTCTTATCATACTTCTACACCCCCTCCTCTACATCTTTCTAGATAATATGAGTTATATATTAATCATATCTAATATCATATTGGTAAATATGATATGATATTTGATATTGGAAATACAACTCATCACCAACAGATACAGATAAACCATCATAGAGTCTCTATAAAAGACATCATAGATAGATCTGTAGGAGTCCCATCACATACAAATGAGGTGAGCACAGTTTGACACAGTATCAACCACTTTTTATTTTTTCCATATAGACTAGTGAGACTTGTAACCATTGAGGTATGTGTATATTTTATCATTTATATCATTTTCATATTAATTTATTTTCCAAATTATAAGGGTTATATATTGATATATATTTTCATAAAAATAATTTAAAGGTAAATAAATACAATATAGACCACAAAAAATAAAAAGTTTTATGACTTCATATACAGATTCTAGTATCATTGATAGATTTTAAACTTATTCAAGATTTTTTTGAATGTTTATGGGATTTCTTTTGAATCTGGTGTTTGTGGGCATGTAATAAATGTGGTGATTTTTAAAAATGATATCATGGATCTTGTGAATAGATATATGTTATTCATCAACATAATGCGTGTTATTTCTATCTAAGTATCAAAATAAATCTTTCCAAACATTTAATTTATTGAAAATTTATAATTATGTTTGTTTTATATTTGGCATCCTTATAAATTTTGTAAGGTGCATGATAAGACATATTTATATGGATTTATCAAACCATAGTTTATTTCACATATAGAAATAAAAATAAATAAAGGATAAAGAACAATGTATATTACAGAAAGATTTTAATAGAATGAAACTATTCAGTAATGGATGATTCCTTATCTTCAAGATTTTGAAACATATATCTCACAATGATTTAGATATCTTTTAACATAATAACCCCTAACATTAAATTTTATTCTATATCAGTGTTCATTAGATAGTAGGTGTATTTTGTCCAAATGAGAAGACACTTTATTGTTTATGATCTATCCATGGTGAAGTTAAATTAAATTTCATGGTTGCATTAAACATGCATGTTTTAATTATTTAATATATATATATATATATATTATAGTGGCTTAAATCTATATCATTCATTTTATTCTCAATTATGTAATCGAATTTCTTTCAAGAGACCGCAAGAAAGAAGGGAGACAAACATGGCCTGCAATTTCTTACATATATTACTAATTTTTTATGTTTTGTTTCTTTTCAGGTCAGTAATGGAGAGGATGGACGTTTAGAAATAAATTTATTAAAAAAATTATTTTTTATTTCTGTTAATTAATAACCAATATGGAAAAAATATATTGAATGGTTATCCACATCGATAATATTATAACTGATGTGAAAAATGATTTTTCACATAGGATATTCACATCGGCTATCAAATAAATATCTAGAAAATTGATTTATCACCTCAATTATAAAACAACCAACATGAAAAATCCATTTAGAATGGTTTATCACGTCTGATATAGGATAAATAAAGTGATAAACCATTTTTAATATCGGTTATCAAATAATCGACGTGAAAAATAAATTCAATATTTCCATTACAATGTATATTTTTCTAACCAAATTTAAAAAAGTATTTAAAATGTCACCCATAACAACATCACCTAATAACTGATTTGAAAAATCAAAAAAAACTAATATAAAGAATACCTTTTTTAACTATTGAGGGGTCATGACAATAGGGTTTTCAGGAAGGATTAAGTAGATTCATTTCAACCAATGAGTCTATGATCAATGTTTTTTAAGGTCCTTTGATGATCAAAGATATCATTATGGTATATTTTACCCTATTCTATGAATTATTTGATATATGAGCTTCTCATTACATTATGTCTATGAAACAAGTTTCATAATTGGGATTAAAAGTTGAATCATTTTGTTGTATTATGAGTATTGATACCTCACTGGGAAAAAAGCAACAAGTGCCTCACTTGTCCTCTTATGGTGGGATCATATTGAAATAGAACCTCCACTAGTATAGGAATCACTACCATAGGGTTGTCAGGATGGCTTATGTAGAGTTATTTCAATCAATTAGTTGATGATCAGTGTTTAGGAAGGTCATTTTATGATCATAGATACCATTTTGGTAAATTTAACCCTATTCTATGAATTTTTTTCAATATCATCTTCTCATTCCCTTATTTCCGTGCAACTAGTTTCATACCTATCATTAAATGTGGAATCAATTCATTGTATTATGATTATTGATGCCTCACTTTGAAGACAAAAAAATATGGAAGAAGTGTCTCACTTATCCTTTTATGGTGAGATCATTTCCAATTTATTTGGAATTTTCTACCCATGATATTAATTACTTTGATATTTTCTTGGTAATAAACTATTTAGCTCAGTTTAATGATGTTATTGATTTTGAGAATAGTTTAATTTCTTTTAATTCTCGTTATAAAACTGTGTATACTATTGTTAGAGAATGGTATTATAAATAAAGTATACCATGGGTGTATTAGGTGAACATAGGTGATATCACCTCTCAAATGGATTGTTTTGTTCTCAATGTTTTTAGACCCAAGATACTTGATGTGTTAACTCCTACGATAGACATCATTGTTAATATATATTTTTTGGAATAATTTCTGGGTTTCCTAATAAATATGAACATGAGTTTTTTTGAGTTTTTTCATGGTATTAAGTTGATTTTGATCTCTACATACCATATATCAAAAATGGATTTAATATAATTAAATAATCATCTTTAGGAGATGGATTTCAATGGTTTTAAATGACTGGGTACTTCTCATTGGGGTTCCAAAGTTTCATCCACAAAGAACGATGATGTAAGTCTACATATCTATATAGATTAACAGAAGATAAATTTGATACAACTCAATAAATAATACCAATTGCCTTATATTAATGTTTTTTAACTAATTGACAGTATAATAATTGTTTTTAAAAATTAGTTTGATATATGTGTACCATTAACTCTATGTGATCCTTGATGACATACCATAGATTGATATTTGAAGTTATTTTGAAAATTTAAAATATTAGGTTATGTCACTCAACTTTACTAATGATCCCATATTTTTCATAGATCTCATGAACAATATCATTAACCAATTTTAGAATTGTTTATTATGGTATTTTTGGATGGTATCTTTATGTATTTCCAAACATAGGAATAAAAGTCCAAACATCTTCAAGTGGTTATGGGTGCATTAAGGGAGAAAATTCATTATATAAAGCACTAAAAACCTTCATTTAGAATTCATGAATTTATTTTTTTATACACCATTTCATGTTAAAAGATTTAATTTCTATTTATCTAATGAATTTGGAAGTAATAATACATTAAGAAGAAGCAAAGAACATCTTTTATGTTCTGAGATTCATTGTACATAAAAGATATTATCACCACTTCATTCAGTATTCTCCCATATAGAAACTATTATAAACTCATTATCGAAGAAATGGGAGATGTATATCTATTCAAAGTTATGTGAGATGGATTTTTTTGAGCTAAATAATAGGCTTACAATAACGATCATAAGAGCCTTAAGTAACAACCTATTTTTATAATGTTATGACCACATGAAAGGAATTTCCCTAACCACTATTTAGAGATTGGTGTTGTATATTATGCTCTAAAATACTGTATGCTTTCTTTGTTTGACGAGGTGTTCTAGTTATATAACGATCATAAGAGCCTTAAGTTCATATTTTATAGGATAATTTTTAATTTATGGTTGCATCTATGGTTTGAATAAATATAACACGATTAATTTTAATATTATATATTATGTGGGTACGGAACGCATTGTAGTTGATTCCCATAGTAGAAGACTCACCCTGAGAAGGTGTGAGAAGGTAAAAATGAATGGAGGCACATGTATATGCTAGCTAACCTGCACTTGGATATCACCAAAGATTAGGAAAGGGTGTACTTGTACCATATATATCTTATATCATTATTCATGGATTGGGTTATGGATTCTAAAATCTTTTACTAGGATAATTTTATCATTTGGGAGAGACTTGATGGTAGAGAGATCATAAAGGGATGATCTCAATATTCTATTTCTTTCCACTATGTCCATTTAAGATTGTTTGTTCCTACATATATTCAGGAAGAGATTATGAGGATGTTTCATTATTAAAATTTGGATTCAAAACCTATAATCATTAAAATTTATCCAAATATGTATATAATATTCTTTTGGTATAGCTTGAAATAATACGTTGAAATTTTTTTTTGTGATGCATTATTTTTCATCAAGTTCATAAATAAAATAAAAAATTAATGGGAGATATAAAACCATTTATTATACATTAATGGAAATATGATTAAATCCCCATATTTTTTAAGGAGATTACCTCTATATTTGAAGGTAAAGGATGATGTATGAGTAGTTTTGGACTGATCAACAACGAATGATCACATATTACTGATATAAGAGGAATCATTGGTTGATGTATTGGTGAGAATTTACGTTATATAGATCATGAAACTCTCTAGGGTGCCGAATAGTATCATGTCATATTGGTACTTGAGGTTCCCTTCTTGTTTTTTGAATGGATTATTAAAAAAATTGAATTATTGGTGAATTATTGGTGAATTTAAGTATAACTTATCACCTTATGTCATCTCTCCACCCCCTCATTCCTCCTTCCTTCGCTCCCTACTCTCCCATATTTTTTCTTTCTCCTCGCTCCTGCTTGCTTGGTTTTCTCTGGTTCCTTTCTTTCCCCACTCATTTTCTCTACTATATGCGATCTTGGCACCTATTAAAGCCCAATCAGTTCTTCTGCTACTCTTTCCATCCGGTTACCATGTTTCTGACCCCATTCTAGCTTGGTGCGCTGGTTCTCTCAGAAGGTTTGGGATGTTTTGGATGAATCATATCGGTGCTCTAGGATCTCGTCTTGCGTTAGTTATTTGAGGGATTCTTTTTATTTGGTGGTCTTTTCCTCTTCAGCGTGTTGATGATGTGAATGTTTCTTTGAAGCGGTTTCAACAGTCGTGGTTGGTGGTTCTGGGTGAGGACGTGATTCTTTGTTAAGACCCTTCCGCTTCAATATTTTCTCTGGACTCTTTTTCCTTCATCATTCTCCATGCCAGTCTTCTGAGATGGTTTCAAGAGGCTTCGGGAGGTGCTATTTGTTTGGTAGTCGATGCTCCAGGTGGTGCGTCCTTCGCCAGCTTCAATCTCTGATGTTGTTGGGCTTGTTGTTCGTAGCAGTTTTTGATGAAATGGGAAGCTTGTTTTTGCCTTGATGTGCCAATGACGTTTGAAGATGTTTTGAGGGTGGTGATGGAACAGATGATGGTGTTTCCATTTATTTTGTTTGAATCTTTTGTGGAACGTTCTAGTGCATTTTCACTGGCATAAGCCGATGACGTTAGTCGATTATTCATGGAGGTTCGGGTTTTAGTTTTTGGTTCGTCTTGATGGTCCCATTTGAGCAGCTCTCTCAGTCTGTTTGTCACTAGTTGCTTCCCCTTTTATAGGCTCTCAAATGCTGCATATCTTGATTGAAATGGTAATATGAAAATATATCTCGAAAAAAAGATATCACAAGATCTCTTGTATATCATCCTAGCAGATACACATGCAGACAAATCTAAAAGATATGTCATATCCAAAAAACATATATTATCTCAAATATGGAATCACCCACATGCGGTCAACAACTGTTATTCCATCCATTAATATTGAAAATTAAATCTTCATAATGCTGGGAGAAAATCCCCAATTAATGTTGAGATAAATCTCTCCATTAATAATTTTCTCTCTCATCATAAATGTGATGAATCCCTATAATCCCCCCCTTCAGCAGATTAATGAATGAAAAAAAATCCAACAAACCCAATTGGAAAGAAAAAGATCAGTATCACATCAATCATCGTCATCTGCAGAGAATATGACGACATCCATTTACACTTCTGATAAAAAAATCAGCTCCCCCTGCAAAAGAAATCCAGACACATAAGTCTTCGTCATATCTGAATCTGCACCACCAATACCAGAATTAAAAATTTCTGGCTCCCCCATAATTACGATCTCCACACAATCTGGAACATCTTTCTCAACCTTCTTTTCAAAGAATATTCTTCCTGACGCACGCGTCATCGATCCTCTCGAAAACATCTAAAATTCTCACCACAAATTGCAAGCCTGAACCATCACCTCTGATACCACTTTTTGGGGAGAATCCCGATTCCGGGCAGAAAATTTTCTTGCCAAAAATGTCCTGAGAAACCCATCGTAATATGGAAGCGATATGAGCAGAATAAATAAATCAGCACACAGGTTTTTTTAACGTGGAAAACCCAAAAAGGAAAAACCACGGGACCTAGTCCAGAAAAGAGAATCCACTAAAATAGATAAGTACATGGTAGAGACTCCCCAAAAATAAATGGGATCTCAAAATTAAAACTCATGAATAAAATAGTGAATAAAAGTTTGAAACCAGATGCAGTCTGAAGCAAACCTAAAACAAATAACATAGCCTGTAAAAGAAACCCAAATAGATCTGACCATGAAAGCAGGAGATTGATGCCCGAACAAAAGGATTAGATGAAAAAGCACCAGGATCGGATCAAAAACCAGCGCAGACGAAAGCCGATCAAATCAGAGTAATTCCGAAGGTTGCAGAACATAAAACCGCTAGGTAAAATCTGAACTGCACTGCACCAAAGATTGCGAGGAGCGTCGTGCACACATGCACACATGATATCCCATAATATTTTAGATCCACCATTTAAGTCTTGTATTCCATCGCTGATGAGCCACATGGGCTACCGTAGACGCGGCAACCCTTTTCTCTCTTGATCTCGGTGGACTACATCTTGAGCAGCTCTCTCAGTCTGTTTGTCACTAGTTGCTTCCCCTTTTATAGGCTCTGAAATGCCGCATATCTTGATTGAAATGGGAATATGAAAATATATCTCAAAAAAAAAAGATATCACAAGATCTCTTGTATCTCATCCTAGCAGATACACATGCAGCCAAATCTAAGAGATACGTCATATCCCAAAAACATATCTTATCTCAAATATGGAAACACACACATGCGGTCAACAACTGTTATTCCATCCATTAATATTGAAAATTAAATCTTCATAATGCTGGGAGAAAATCCCCAATTAATGTTGAGATAAATCTCTCCATTAATAATTTTCTCTCTCATCATAAATGTGATGAATCCCTACACCATTACCTTTCTCGTGGATATTAGTTTTTGAGGAGGCATGTTCTTCACTCGGTGGAATAGCGTAAAGACAGATAGTGTGTGCAATGGTGATGTAGTGTCGAGGTGGGTGATCATCAACAACATCTTGGTTTGTTTCAGATCTATGTGATGGTTCAACGGCATGGATTGTTGTTCGGTGATGACAGGGTTGTGCTTGGTCCTTTTATGGATTCGTGTGTGTCTAGGGATGGTTGTTATTGTGACTTTTGTTTTTCTAAAAGGCGATGAATGGCGGTCGACTGTTATGGGGTGAGTGAAGCAGGCTGGCACATGGCCCACGTTTGAAATTAGAAATTAGAAATGTTAAAATCCGTTTGGGTGTGGTTCTTTGGTTTTTCAGTGGGCGGTCTTTGTTTGTGGTAGTTTTTTAGGTTCTAACTTACCCTCAAAGTGGTTTTTAATAAAAAAATGTATTGTTGTTAATATAGTTTTCTTTTAATAACAACAATCAGACATAATGCCAAATAGACCCATTTTAGGAACTCTATAGAAAACTATGTCATTCTCTATTATATTGGGTATATATTAAGAAATAATGTTTTATTACACCAAAAATCATTTTAAAGATTACATAATGGGTGATATATATTCCAAAGTGTCTAATGAATGAAAAAAAATAACTAAAATATTTATGGTATTCATAGATAACGACCATTGCAATTTTTGGTTGGTAATGATTTATTCCACTAAGTCTCCACTCTATTGGGTTATCAGTGAATGAGAAAGAAAGAAAAACTTCCCATTGATTCATTAGAAACTTCTAGATATTTAATAATCTATAAGAAATGGATTACCAGTCAAAACTGTCATCTAATTTATGTGTAATTCATAATATCTTATATGTATTCTAAAAAATAAAATATGTGAATGTCCCCACTCAAATTGTTTGGTATGATGAAATGTTATTCCATTCAGATAGATCAATTATGGAATATCTTCTTGATAGTTTTGAATAAAGGAAGAGTATCTTGTGAGAAAAATGCATTCCCTTATATCATGTATGATGGAAACCTGATAAATATTTAGATGATACTAGGGAATATGACAAAATTTTATAATTTGAATAGACAAACTTATCCACTTAGGAATCTGCCTGAATCTTTTTAGGGATAGAAACACATTTTTTTGGGGGTGGGGGGGTTTAATGGCCCACATTTATTTAGGAGATTTTCCCCTATATTTTTGACTTTAAACTACTTTTAGGATTTCATCCTATGATATAGAGAAAATTGAAACATTTGGGAGAGAAAGGTAGGAAAAGAGATGGATATTATGTGCTGTGGTGGAACAAAGAATGTGATAGCTAGTAATGGGTTTCTAGTAAACCTAGGTGAGATTTATGGTTTCTATTGGCATTATCGAGTACCTAGTGGAAAACTACCAGGTACCCAGTAGGAATGGTTCCTTTTAAAAAAATATTTTTGAGTGGAAGTTTCATTTCACCCAAAAATATGCTCTCTTAAATCTATAACTAATAATTTATTCATTATTTTAAATATTAACCTGAAAATGAGACCCCCTTGAATTTCCTTCACACCTCTTCAGTATTACCATGCTCCCTCATCCAAGTTCATTTCCATGTAGCCACGATAGTCAAAATTAGGTAAATTTAATGTAGTACCTCATCCATCTTCTAATTTTGTTATTATTTTTATTGAAATTTAATGTGTCTTAGAATCTATTTCATCTTATAGAGTTCAGATTTGTGGTCATTCTCAAATCAATCTTCTTCTAGGGGGTATTAGTAGTTGATAACCAATGATATTATGACAGGGTATATGGGTGTTTTCTAATTAGGCAAGTGAGCTAAATGCTTTATCAGTCTAACCTAGGATTATTAAATCAATCGATGGCATAATATCTAACTTGTAAAAGCATAAGGATTTACATATACATAGGCCAAGTCAGGTTACCTCTCCACTTGCTTTCATATAATCACATTGCATATATTTAAGTGGAATTGGTAGATTATGGGACGACCTAATAATTGTTTCCTATATAAAACATTCTTAATATTTTTTAAAAAATTAAGATAAAAACAATTATCCTCTCATGATTCCTAAATCCTTATGCTTTTAATGTGATTCCTTTATCCTATTCATATACACTAGTGACATTTAATATAAGGTTTGGGTATCTTTATATTCTATGTAATGTTGTATAACATGTTTTAGGAATTCCTTTTTATAATAAATTTCATAAAGAATTGTTAGAATTCCACTTGGCCCGAATACACTCAAGTTGAGAACACGTAGGTCATCCTTAAGGACTACCCAATTGGGTTTTCATGAAACATAATTTCTCCTAAACAAATCAATACATAATAATCTGGGATTGGCTGCCTAATATGGGTGTTAATGCGAGTTTATTTTTTATTTAGAAAATTATATCAAATATATTTTTAACAGGCTTTTAGATTTGGATTTTCTCCTTGATCCTTGTTTCTTATACTTTTGAAATAGTAGTAAAATATTCATTCTTTTTTCTTCTGATGGTAACATTATCAATATCATTAGTCAATTTTTTAATGATTCTACATATCTATAGACTAATATTACTATGTACTATATATAACAAGACTTCTATTTATTACACATTAATACAAGATTTATTACATAAAATTTCACTTCATAAAACCCAAAAGATAAAAAAGTCTAGTGTCTTTGGGAATTTGGTACATAACATATAATATTGAAATTGTGATACATCAAGATTATTAAATACTTCTTTAACCTGATTTATTGATAACTTTTTTAACATGCTCAAAATACTCCTTCGAACATAAAATTTTATGGGACAACCTGTGGAAATACATAATAAAGGGGTGAGATATAAATCCCAGTAATGGAATAAACATGTCATAAGAAATAAATGTTATACAATAGGCATATAAATGAAGAACAAAAGGAACATGAATAATAATTCATGATATATCATGATAATCATAACATGGGAAATGTGGAAGCAACACGAAACACTGAATCATGGAAATAGGTCAAGGATAAACCTCCATGAATTCTTGGTGGAAAAAGTAAAATAAATTAATCTAGTAAAACATTTTCTGAACAAGACATATCACAATACAAAATATTACTCAATTGATTGGAGCACTATATAGGTGAAACAATCATAATCCTTTCATTCACATGCTTAAGTGTGCCACTTAGATCTTTTAGTTGGGTTAATTCATCATTAAAATTTACTCCACAATCATGAAATTTGTATTGAATAGATTTAAGTCGCTAATAAATACGTATAGGTTAATAAATATGAGTACCCTTGATAGAATGATGTGTATCGTATTCAATACGTAGTGTTTTAGCATGGAAAATTGAGGTGAAATTTCAACAGCATTACAACATTACAAAAAAATTATAAAACATGTTTATGAGATTGAAATGGGTCTCTAATTATTTTCAAATAAAATTTTAAGTAATAAAAAAATGGAAAATCACATATGATCTTTATAAATTTTGAAATAGAAGGAATAAATAAATGAAGAAACACTGAAAGAGAAACAAATCCTTATGAACTTTCAGAATGGTAACATGTGTACTTAAAGGATTATGGGAAGATTAATGAGGGTGAAATAAATCTCTCATAATATATATATATATAATGGATAGTAAGGGTAATATGTAATATCATACCCTATTATCATGAAATTAAATGTTAAAGAAATAACATAGAATGAGTGCTTGATAAAAGAAGAGAGTGAAAGATCCCTTACATAAGTGTGGGACTCCAAATCCTTGGGAGAGGATTCTGGAAAGCTTGGTGGCTCCTTGGGATAACTATAAGGAGTTGGGGTAATGTAAGGACGTTCTAAAAGTTGTCTTATTGAAGATAAAGGGGATTTTGGGTGGGATTATATAGGAAAAGAGATAGATTTATTTATTATTTTGGTTTTATATTTATATAATAAAATATTCAAAACCACAAACCATCTCGTGGTTTTTCTTATTGTTTCTTCAAAAGGGGATTTTTTTTATTTTATAAGGACAAGGTCCTATGTTTTCAAAAAGATTACCCTTGGTGTTGTAAAGGTGAGTCACACTCTTAAAGAAACAATTTTAAAATCTTAAAATATATTATAAGTCTTGGAGGATTCATAATATCTTTATAAAAATAAATAAAATAAATTAAAAATCACATTATTTTAAATGGAAACATATATTGTTTCATGTATCCTTTTTATATTACTTATTACATCACTTTTGGGTGATTATAATGTCACAAAACACAAACTATATTTATATGGTATTTAATTTTTATCGGAAAATTCAACTATTTTATAGAATTATGAAAAATTCACCATTGGATAATTTCAAAATCATGATTCCAAAATTAATATTAATTTTATCTAAATATTTTTATAAATATGTGAATTTTATCATTAATATAAAAATTTACATTTATTAAAAATGACTAGTTTTTTTGTCAATATGTTTTTTGAACCCTTATAAAAATTCAATTTGACATCATAAAAATTATATGATAAATTATATCTAATAAAAGATACTTAATAATAATATTTTATTTAAAATTTTCTTATTTCAAAAATCCATTAATTCATTAAAACAGATTTCATAATTGAATTTCAATATTAACCAAAAAAACTATATTTCTTTTACTGAATCAAAATAAAAATTATTTATAATGAAACAATAATAGGATGGAAATACATTAATTATTCTATAAAAAATTATATACATACTCATATTTCTAGGTTATTTTTACAAATCCTTTTAATACACTAGAAAATGCCCAAAACATAATGTGTGAAATGGTGGGAATTTCATGGTCTGGTTCAGAAAACATGGTTTGGGTTGTGATCTCGATGAAATTGAACTTATCCTATAAATAGTTTCCCTCATGCTTAAGTTGATGGATTTGGTCAGGGGAAAGTACCAAAAATGTTATCTCCCTCAGAAGCTCAAATAAATGGGCTTCATAGGTTATGATCCTCTTGGTTGTGGTCATCACTTCCTTTTTTTCAATTTTCTTTGTTAAAACCCTATATTTATACAAATTATGTGATAATTGTTCAATGAATATATTATAAATGATAATGATACATATTGGTATTTTAAATATAATTGGAATAATAAGGCAAACGAACATCATGTGTTTTTTATAACTATATTATATAATAATACATTTAATAAAAATTCAAGTGGAATTCTATTTATAATAATTCAGGTCATTACAATCGTTTCCCCTTAAGAAAATTTTCTTTATATATTTTCATTTCTCACACTGAAACTGATGAGGGTAACACTTCTTCATCACTTACTCAGGTTCCCACATTTCATCCATAAACTTTTGGTTTCTCTATAACACTTTGACAAGGTTCATTTTATTATTTCGTAGAACTTTTTCCCTTTGATCTAATATATTCACTAGTTTCTCCTCAAAATAAAATATCATTCTAAATTGGAACTAACTTTAGATTGAGTACATGCGAGGGGTATGTTATATACCTTTTCAATAGATATACATGGAACAAATCATGTACATGACATAGGTTCTGTGGGAGTGATTGTCGACTGGACATTGCTCTAATGCAATCAGGGATCTCAAATGTGATGATGTATCTAGGACTAAGATTTACCTTCTTCCAAAATCTCATCACTTTATTTCATGGAGATATACATAGGGATACCATGTCTCCAACATACAACTCTTGGTCTCATAAATGAGTGTTATCATAGATATTCTGTCGATTCTAAGCATCCTTAAGGTGCTGTTGAATGGTCTTAACCTTCTACACCATTTCTTTGGCCATTTCTGTAACTAAAAGTATTGATTCCCCAACATCCTCCCAACATGTAGGCTTTATTCACCTCTTCCTATAAAGGGATTCATAGGGTGATATTTGGATGCTATAGTAGAAACTATTATTGTAAGAGAACATGGCCAGATTAAGATATTGGTCCCACCCTCCTTTATTGTCAAATGAGAATTCTATCAAAATGTCCGCAAGTGTTTGGATAGATTACTCATATTTTCCATCAGTTTGAAAATGATAAATCATACTAATGTTCTTCTCATTATTTAGAGTATCTTGGATAATTTTCCAAAACACATAGTTGAATCATGGTTCTCAATAAGACACAATTGATATTGATACTCCATGCAGACTCACCACTTCTTTGATGTATATATGTGCAAGTTGATCTAGTTAGAAATCCTATTTTATTTAAATGTAGTGTGAATTCCTTTTAAGATGATCTATAATAACCTAGATATAATTATTAATTTTTAATGACTTTAAAAGTTTGGTGACAATGAATATGGTGATTTTTCCCATTCCTATGTTGGTATGGGTAATGGTTTCATCATCCTCTTAGACTTCCGTCTTTTGTCTTTCACATTCTAACATACCAGAAACATTTATGTATATTTATTGATCTACTTCATTATGTTTTCCCACCAATAGTGATCTCAGATATCTTGTTGAATCCTTGTGCTTCTTGGGTGAGTGGGTAATGTTGAATTATTTTCATCATCGAATAATTCCTTATTTAACATAGAATTTTATGGACCCCATATTCTTGACCCAAATCTCACAATTATTTCTTTATTAACATTGAACTTTTAGTATTTCCCTTTTCTTATAGTTTATACTTTATTTTTATTTCCCACATCATCTTTTTAAGCATCCTTTAGAGTTTCAAGAAGAGACAGCTGAGAAATAATTTGTGAAAGGATTTATTATATTCCCTCCATTATGATTCCCATGTCCATCCTCTTCAATTATAATAAGATGATATCCTTCTCAATTATCATAAATGATAAAATTGTGGGATCCTTTCTACTTAAGAAATTTTTCACTTTATTCACTTTACCGGGATGGTAGTGAATTGAGAAGTTGTAGTCCTTTATTAGCTCTAACCATCTTCGTTGGTAGATATCCAACTCTTTCTATGAAAATATATATATGTGAGGCTTTTGTGATATTTATATATTTCAAATTTCTCACCAAAAAGATAATGAAACCATATTTTCAAAGTGAGGATCACTGTATCCAACTCTATATCATGCATTAGATAGTTCTATTCAAGAATTTTAAATAGAATTAAATCATTGGATATAACATTGTCATATTTCATCAACACTAGGTACAATACCTTCTAAAAAGCATCACTAAATACTACAAAAAGTTCTCAACATGTGGGTAGTGTGAGATTAGGAAAAATAATAATCCTCCTTTACAACTCATTGAAGCTTCATTCACATTCATCAGTCCATGAAAACATAACTCCCTTTCGAGTTATCTTGGTAAGGGGGTTTTGAAATCGTGATAAATTTCACAAAAATTATTGATAACAACAATCTAATAAATGGAAAAACTGATATGTATCATAGATTTTGGCATCACCATACTTTAGTTTATTTTTTATTTGAAGGATCCACAGATATTCCATTAATTGTGATGATATTCACTAAGAATGGGACCTCCTTCAACCAAAACTCACACATTTTGTACTTTTTATAATTCTTTTCCTTTCATATGATATTTATAACAATTCTCATATTATACTCATGATCCGACTTGGTTTTGAAGTATATTAAAATATAATCTATAAATTAAACCAAATATTTTTAAAGGTAATCACTAAATACTCTATTTGTAAAATCTATGATGATTTTGGTAGCATTTTTTATTTTGAATGGAATCACTATGAACTCATAGTGCCCGTAACTTGTATGAAAAGAGGACTCGGGATATATTCCTTTATAAAACTTACATGATAATATCCTGACCGAATATCCACCTTATAGAATTATTGTGCTATACATATCTATTGGAATAATTCATAAATCAAGGGCAAAGGATACTTGTTCTTTATTGTGATCTTGTTGAGCTCATGATAATAAATGAAATGGAGCATTGAACCATCCTTCTTATTGACGAAGAGGACTGGTGCACACCATGGTGAAGCATTTTGGAATAAAAACCCTTATTCTATATTCTCCTACATTTGTTTCTTTATCTCCAATTGTTCCACACCAACCATCTAATATAGAGTCTTGGATGTTGGAAACGCCCCTGTTATAAACTCGATTGAAAATTTGACCTCTCAGCTAGGAGGAAGACTAAGAAATTCCTCTAGAAACACATCATAATATCCCCCCACAATATTCATGTATTCAGGGGTGATATTTTCCTTGAAAATAATCATTTGATCAAGATATGATTACTCATAAAGAAACTAATAACCATGCGTGAGATGATGGCATTAAAGAAGATTAATCTTTCTCCTTGAACTTGTACAGAATCGGGGGTTGATTCACTATATGAAGAGTGATTTCCTACTCACAAAATTTTTTGATGGCTCTGTATAGGGATAACCAATCAATTCCTAGAATTGCATCAAATTCCACCAAAGGGAGTATGATGAGGTTTTACTAGAAGTTCATCCCACAAACATTAACATGGTTGGAGTCATATACATAGGATACAATAATTTACCCATTTCTCATTTTCATAGACAAATCTAGTTCCATGAATTGTGGTGGTGTTTGAATAGTTCTACTAAACATTTGTGATATGATGGAATGTATAGAACCATATTTAAAAATTATGTTCACTATTTTTGAATGAATAAAGAATGTACATGTCACCACTTATTTTTTAGGATTCAATTCATCATTATATATGAAAAAATCTCTCTCTTACTTCTATTGAGGTTGTTGGTTGCCTCTAAAAACCCTTGGCTTAGTAAAAGTTTTTTAAAAGTTCCACGGTTCCTTGTAGTTGTATAAATAAACAATGCATTATGGGAAGACTGGATAATTCCTTTACTTTAACACATTTGTAGGTTTCTATTGTCAATAATTATTATCTAGTTTTCCTTCCTTATTTCACCTAAAGCATTTACTTTTACCCCTAAGGAAATTTCTGGGGTTCTTGTTTTTGTATCTTTGACATGTAAGATATTGATATTTATTAGTACTGTTATATTTATCCATCAAACAACCATAATTAAACAACACTTTCCACTTCTCATCCCCAACCTCGATTTTATCCAATCACCATTTTTTACTTTGAGGGCACATCCGATAGTTTCCTCTTAGATACCAATGTCTTAGATCGCCAGGGCTTTACGTACACCAGGTTTTAGCTCACCAAATAAGTGTTCAACCTTTAATTAGTGGGAGAAAACGAAACTAGTGTTTTATCATGCAATTATTGTGAATATTTCTTCATAAAACCCAATAAATTTATCATATTTCTTCTTAAGGTTAAGAAAATACATTTCCATTTTATGTCAGAGTGTGCGAAGAAAATATTTATCAAAAAACATTTTCCATAATTCCTTCTAATCTATCGGTTAGAAATCTTCCACAAGATTTGTATTCTTGATCAAAGTCCATCACTAAACAACTTTTCCCTTCATATGACAAACAACCAGTAGATCATTCTCATACTAATAAAATTGAATGATTTATAAGATATTATCAACGTATTATATCAATTATTATAAAATTAACGGATCATCTAATCCATTGATATTAGGAGGCCTTTGTCGCATTAAGCTATTGATTGCAGCTTGTTCTCTATTTAGGGGGTTTGGGCACTCCTCCGGATCCAGGTTTCTATTCCGAAGCTGAGTTAGTTGAGAGAGTTTCATGTTAAAAATTTAGATTCCTTCTCCCATCGGATATGGTATCTCATTGAGGCATTCATCAAATTTCCCATCACATTGATTATTTACCAAATTTCTATTATTTCCAGCCATTGGATAGAATAAAATAAAAATTAGGGCTGAATAATTTAAAAAATTAAACACATAATGGGTAATCCAATGAAATTAAAGTGATAAATTATAAATTATGTTTATTTGTTTAGATTATGATTTTTTAGGCTTCAATCTATGTTATCCATGATCAATTTCCAAAAATATATTTTTATAGGAGTTTTTTGTTCCTTTAATTTTGGTTCATAATGAGCTTATGAATTTACTAAATAATATCACCTTGGTGTGTCAAACTAGGTGCACAGTATGGACCATTTTTATATACTAGGTCACCCCATGTATGGTCTGGAACACCTTGTCCGAGTTGTTACTCCAAGATACATCTATTCTAGAACCAAGTCCACTTGTAGTATCCAAAAAAAGATTTATTTTCTTGTAAACCACTTACTCTATACTTACCCAAATTGATTTATGTTTTCATATACATAGTATCATCCCTAATTATTTCTCTAGATTTTTCTAATCCTAATATTAATAATAATTAAACTTCTCCTTGCATACCAAATACAACAACACTGCTCTTTATTACACATTAATACATGATTTATTAAATAAAATTACACGTAATAAAAGCTAAATAATAGATAATTATACTATATTTTTGAAATAGGTACATACCCTAACATATTGAACATGGGATTGAACAACATTATTAAAATATTCCTTAATATTTTCTATTGAAAAATTCTTTAACATGCTCAAAATACTCCTTCAAAATTAAAACTGCATGGGATATCCTAGGGACATACATAAGGAATGGTGATCTATAAATGCTAGTAAGGGAATAAAAATGTAATAGATGATACATGTTGGAAAATAGTCATATTAATGGGGAACAAAAATAACAAAAATAATAATGCATGATATAGAATGATAATCATAACATGGGGAATGTGGAAACAACTTAAGTCACTAAATAATGAACATAGGTCAAGGATAAACCACAAAGACTTCATGGTGAAAAATTTACCATAAACTAATTAGGTACATCTTTTTCCCAACATGATGTATCATGATACTAAACAATATCGTATGTATCAATGTGCTATCTGGGCACACCCATCATAATCATTTCATTCTAATGATTGATTGTGCCACATAGATCATATGACATAGATTCATTCATCATGAAAATTTATTCCATTATCAAGGAATGTGTATTGTATACATTTAATTCCCAAATAAATATGTATATGTGCATAAGGGTGAATACCCTTGATATAATAATGGGTATGGTACTCACTATACAATTGTTTTTTCAATGGAAAATCTCGATAAAATTTTGACATCATAATGACATCACATAAAAATTCATAAAAATGGTTGATGAGAGAGAAAGGGGTATATAATTATTTGTACATAAAATGTTCAGTAACATGGGCATTTAAAATAATATCCCAAAATACGAAACTTGGAAATAGAAGGTATATGGTAATGAAGAAACACAAATAGAGAAATGAATCCTTATGAAATTTCGGCATGGTAAATGGAGTACATAAAAAATTATGGGAAGGTTCATGAGAGTGAAATTCATAAAATTTACAATAATAGTAATGTGTAATATCATAACCTATCATAATAAAAGGAAAAAAAGATATAACATAAAACAAGTGCTTGATAAAAGAGGAGTCTGGAAGATAACTTACTTGAGTGTGTGACTCCAAAGGCTTGGGAGGGGCTTCTTGAATACTTGGGGTTCCTTAGGAGGAATATAGGGAGTGGGGGGGGGGGGATTTAGGAATTTCTCCAAATATGTTTAGTGAATATAAATGGAATATTGGGTGGTATTATATAGTAAAATAGAAATATTTCATTATTAATTTGGATTTTGGAATCTACATATAAAATATCAAAACCCAAAAAACATACCATGGGTTTTTTCCAAAGGAGAGTGGTTTTTATTATTTTATATGTACAAGGTATGAAATTATTAATATATTACTCTTGGTGATGGGGAGGTGAGACACACTCTTAAAGAAGTAATTTTAAAATCATAAAATATTTTATAATTCTTGGAGGATTCATGATAGCTTCAAAAAAATAAATCAAATAAACATTAAATAAAATTATTTTAAAGGGTAAAAACATTTTTCCTTTGGTACAAGTTATATTACTTATTGGATCACTTTTTTGTCATTGTGATGTCATAAAACACAAAGTATATTTATACTATATTTAATTTTTACTCAAAAATTCCACTGTCATGGAAAATTATGAAAATTTCACCATTAAATAATTTTGAAATTTTAATTCCAAATATAATTTTGATTTTATCAATATATTTTTATAAATATTTTAATTTTATATTTTAAAATAAAACTGGAGTTTATTTAAAATTAAGTGTTTTTTGACAATAATATTTTTTGAACCCTTATAAAAATTACATTTGACTACATGAATATTATATTATATATTATATTTAATAAAATTTATTTAATAATATTTTATTAAAATACTATTTATTTTAAATATCCAATAATTTATCAAAATTTATTTTTTAATTGAATTTGATTATTAACCAAAAATTCAATTTGTGTTTTGTTGAATAAATACAAAAATTAATTATAAAGTAAAAATAATAGGATGGAAATATATTCAATATTTTATACAATATAATATACATAATCTTATAGTTAGGGTATTGTTACATATCCCTTTAATACATTAGAAAACTCCCTAAATGTAATGTTTGTCGTGGTGGGACTTTTATGGGGTGGTTCAGCGAACATGGCTTGGGTTGTAGTCTCAATGAGATTGATATTCTCCCTTAAATTGTTTCTCTCATGCTTAATCTATCGGATCTCAGCATGGGACTGGTCAAGGAAAAATCCCATAAATGTTATCTCCCTCAAAATCTCTGATAAATGGTATTTATAGGGTACACTCTTTTTGGTTGAGGCCATCACTTCCTTTGTCTGTGTCAATGGGATTTGTTAAAATCCTATATTTGTACTAATCATGTGATCACTATTAAATAGATATATTGTCAATGGTAATGAGAAAAAGGGTTGTTTAAATCCAACTATAATAATAAGATAAAATAAGTTCATGTGTTTTCTAAAACCATATTATATAATATGACATTTAATAAAAATTCAAGGGGAGTGTAGTTTATAATATTTCAGGTTGTTACACTAAATATGATGTCATATGGACAATACATTTATTAACCAAGAAATATTTACAAATATATACACAACCATCCATTTGTGTCTACTTGTGAAATATACACCAGGTCCAAATGGTTTTTAACCTATTTGGTAGGTCTACAATATTTTAAACCTAATTAGCTTACATGGATTCTATTCCAAGTTCCATTTATTTTAACCATTGATTAGAGACAAACCTAATGATTTATTCGTAGTAAGAATATGAATAGTCTTTTATCTATGTTACATAAACATTATCAAAAATAATAAATATATATTTACAGGGCTGTTGTTGAAATCTACATAACCTTGATAGGTCTTTTGTGTACTAATTTGATTTATTTTTAACAACCCTTTGTGTTTCCAACTCATATGTATCAAAAATAAAATCATCTTCTTAGGATATAACATCATCAAGTTCAAATTTTTACAATAATTTACTTTAAAAATAAATTCCCTTTCTAAAATGATAGTATGAAATTTTATAAGAACTTTATTCTCGAATAAATTATAGAAATAATAAAGAATTGTCCCAATTTTCTAGGTAATAAATAGATATTTATATAATTTAGGTTCTATTTTACATGGGGTAACATTTCATATATACACCGCACATGACCAAATAATTAGGAGAGATAAATAAGGGTGCTTCTTAGGCCACATCTCAAATGGAGCCTTTTTAATAAGAATTAATTGAATACATATTATTGTAATTGAAGTAGAAAATACATTTTAACCCGTAAATAAAACATGATGGTTGGTATGAAACATCATTTACTTAACCATGTATAAATATTTTTTTTCTCCTTTTAAATACACCATTTAATTATGGTACACTAGGAGGAATGAGTTGTGATAATATACCCAAATCTCTATGATAGTCATGAAACTCGGAGCTCAAATTATCTACACCTAGATCAGATAAAAGTGTTATAATACCTTTTAATTTTTTTACATAATTATTTAACATATTTAACATTTAAAATTATTCACACTCTTTTTTCATAAAATTTTTACTCTCATTTCAGATGAATTCCTCAGTAATGACAATAATGTAAAAAAAACTCCACCTTCAGATATTATACATAGATTATTACATAAATTAGTATGTATGAGTTTCAATAATTCAATTTCCCTTTACACTTTAACATTAAAATTTTATTTATTAATTTTACTTAATAAATGTAATTCACATTCATGAAATGATTCATGATTATACAAATCAAACAATCCATCATTTTAGATTCATCAGATGTAATTAATATTTATATTGTCAAGGTTACAATGTCAATCATCTATGATATTCAAATCATTAATTTTGTCTATTTTAATATTTACTTTATATATATATTTTTCAATATATAATATATATAATCTATTAAAAATGTTAAAATAACCATAAAATATTGAATTAATATAAGTATAATAATATTGTTTGTTTAATACAAATGAAATATACACCCTACTAAAGCAAGATATAGAAATAGAATCTTTTTTTATTAATGTAACATGATAATGGCCTTCTAGAAATAATTTTATTCTATTAGGAAGAAATAGTTTCACTATATGCATTGAAAATTCAATAACTATTTATCTATTGACAACTAATAGGTCTACTTCTCCCATAATCAAAATCCTCAATTCTTTAAGAATCTGGTTGTGACCATTCATAAGTGATTCCCATTAAATATCCAGTACCCATGATTCAGAGTAAGAAACATTTACCTGTACAACATATAATTATTCAAATCTATGATTATTTTACTTCATATAAGACATTCAATCACATTTAATGTTTTATTGATTTCATATATCTTCTTATGTTTAGATTTAATGGTTTATAATAGAAAAAATAGTAGGTCATATGCACCCTTTTAATACTTTTTGTAAACACATTTTCCCTCTTATTAGGTAAAATAAAATAACTTATATGTGGTGGATTTCTATATGATATATAATTTTTCTTCATATTTGATAGACATTCTAAAATTGTGATTTCATTTAATGAAATTGTTTCTATTAAATTTCTTCTTCTCAAGTATTGATCAAAAAGATATGTGGGAGTTTGTGTTTGATAGAATAAATGTCTATAATATGATATCTATTATTATCATTACCTTTTATGTTATTCTTAATATGTAATTTTGTTTAATAAATTCTTTATAAAATAATAACATCCTTTCACTATATTATAATATATATTTTTGTGAAACATCTATATTTATACATGTAGGTACATGGATAAGATTGTCTCTTAAATAATATATATTTTGTGAAGAAACAATAAAAAAATATGTCAAATGATATGATTCTATTTTTGAGTGTTCCAAATACATACCAATTCACCTCATGAATATACCCAACACCATATCTCTAGGTGCCAATATGAATTTTTTACCTAGTTAAGTGTTACCCAATATAAAAAATTAGAAAACTATTTCCCTTTTCACCTAAAACATGATATATAGTTCATGCTCAAATAAGAACTACCCTTCCATTTAATCAATCAATGTATTGAAAATTTTAATTCTTATTAAAATTCATCTATCAATAATAATTTCACCAAGGAATTTATATTCAGTATCACTAATAACAATATATGTGTGACATGCATACCTTATATGATTATATTCACAGTACTGCAATAGTTTGTATCATATAAAAAATCATTACATATTATTTATATTAATTAATGAATTAATTGACTTATATATAATGTACAATGTTCAATACTTTAATCCCAATATATATTACATTTTATGACTCTATATTTACATCAGTAAGATGAAAAGATCTTTAATTCTAAGTGGTCTTCTAAACTAGAGGATAAGAAATAGGACATATCAGACAATGGATTATCACAAACCAATTATCTATAATTACCCTTAATTTTAGTTATCACAACATCAGATATCCCATAAATGTTACATGTTTGTCTTTTATAAATTTTACATAATGTGAATATATAGTAATAATTTAAAATATTCTAACATTTATTCTATATTTTTCATCAATAGAGTATAACTATTATAAGAGTTAAGAGTTTATGTAATAATAAAAATAATAAAAACTAAATATATTTATTAATAAAACCGGTTATAGATCATTAAATTTAAATAAAACTCCAAATAATATCATATTAACAAAAAACACCTTCTTAAAATGGTTCAAAATATTAAATTCAGACCAGAATTATCAAATTCAAGCCTCGTTTAGTATCCACTAATGAATAGAATCATTAATTACATAGTGGGATACTATTCCCATACATGTAATTATAATAACATAAAAAGAAAAATGATTGAATACGGCATGAGAAGAAAATGGGAGAACATATCAAATGAGAAAAACTAGAGAACACCTTCTAATAGGGAAAATAGAGAACTCAATGAACCACCTTTTCATTCTCACAATTAAATGAATCCTTCACCCCTTATCATTACTATTTATATAAATATAAGAATTTTATAACTATGAAGGAATATAAATCCATATAAAACTAAATGATATGTAATAACGATCCTCCAAAGGTCATTGAAGCATTGAATGGAGTCCAGAAATCCTAATCATCATTATCTTACATACGACCCAAGGCCCTTCGTAAAGTTATAAATGGATATGAATCTCATCAATAATACCAAATAATAAATTTTATCTAAAAATTAAGGATACAAATACAAATTAAAAAGAGGTTTAGTGTGATATAATAATTAAAATTTAACATATCAAGTTGTTGGTGAAAGTAAAATTCCACACCCATTTTGAATTATGGGAGTTTTATGGGTGTGTAAAACACATTCTCAATAAAAAAACATAAATAAAAGAGTTCATTTAACAACATTTGTTTTTGGTGGATGGGTTTTGAGGATTTTATAATTCCTCAGTGTTTTAGTTTGTTTTCAGGTGTGTTGGATTTTAAAAACCCATATTTCTGGGGTGCGTAGACTGGGGCAAGCTATTTTGACAAACCATGTGGCTTGTCAAGAGAAATTGTGTTTCCCTCCGACTCTATTGGAAATGGTTTGGTAAAAATTTATTGACGGGTTTCATGTATGTGTGTCACATATATAGTTTTTAGTATACTTTATTGCTATGGTGACCTCCTAGATTAGAAAACCATTTGGGTTTACTATGTGAGGTCTTCCTTTGGACAATAGGTGTCACATGATTGGCGCAAACTTATCCAAACCGTGTGACAAATCTATTCACCTTGTTAAATAAGTGAATTTACCTTTTCACCATCTTTGACATTAAAATTTTTTATTCTTCTTTCTCCTCTATCACCCATGCATAGTAGAGGGTACCCATCATTTTCTCACCCCCAAGCCTTTCATCTAGATCAATCATTCATAAATCATTTCTCAATATTTCTATGGTGTTGGATTTTTATTTATAAGATCTAAACAACTATGGATTATATTTTACTTTTATCTCACCTCACATAGCCCTAAATCTGTGAAATCTGATTTACCAAATTTTTAGGGTGTTCATCTAAAACAAAAATTTCTTCCATGTTGGTTCCAGTTAGATGCTAATATTGGATGGGTGGATGTTTACCAAAATGAGGTAGGTAGTGTATATCTTTTTTTTTGTGATATAAAGAGTTTTTTTGGGGGTGTATATTTGAGCATACCATTTTTTTGACCGATCAAGACCCTATGAATTTAATCTCTTTTCTTTTATTAATTATATTGACCACGTGAGATGTTTATGGGCATGCTCACACAAGTTTACAAATAGTGGAGTCTTAGTGAGAGGTTGAGACCTTGGAATGTTTTGGTTAAGGTGTTTATTTTATTTTATTTAATTGAATTATATATATATATATATATATGAATTTTTATGATTTCCATGGTAACATGGTGTGCTAGGGTCGAGTATTGTGGTGGTGTTGGCTATCTAGATTTAGATGATGTAATCATTAGGATAGGTTTGGACCAAGTCATATTGGGTGATGTTGATCACTAGTAGTTTTATATGGTCATCGGAATAAGGAGACAATTTCATCACGCTATACATGAGGCTCATGTTATATTTGTTTTCATTGGCCATCAAACTAAGAGAAAAGGGCACAAGGGTATGAGGTGCCGAGATGGTGTAGCTCATGCACTTAATTATTTATTTATACTCACCCATGTTAGATAATATTCCATATGGAGCTATGTGAACATGGTGGGACTTAGATGATGAGGTGTTATTGACCAATCATGTGGGTAGAGGTGTCTCTTAGTTGTGGATTAAGACGATTTTTTGAGGTTTCTATAGTATAAATCCATGGTAATGATGATTATCCATCTGTTGATGGTGTTGAGACAGTCGGTTGGGGGATAAGTCTCGTCGTACTTGATGTCATTGGGATAGAATCATTTGGGAGGAAGGTTATTTTCATTCCATGGGAATTTAGATGTTGATATAACATCATAATTAATTTTGGAATTGAAATTAATGTGCCTTAGGATGTTGAGAATCAAACTAAAGTGTGTTTTCGATCAATGGAATGATGGACCATGTTCTTATATATTGGGAAAGCCTTCAAGATATTAGCGACTTGACTTATACACAATGTGTTAGTTGGAATATGGCCTCGAGTAATTTTGTTAGAGGTGGAACCTGAGGGTTAAACTAGGCCAATTTACATCAGGGGATGTATTGGACTTAGTCTAAAGATCGTCTCGAAAATGGTATTTAAGTGTTGGTTGAAGTAGTTGATCTCTCCCATGAGGCTATTGAGAACAAGGGGAGTGGGTTGTTGTTAGGATTGTGTGGTGTGTTGTTTCATTTACTATTTAGAAACACCTAAATATCATATGTAGGATAAGCACATGTTGGTGGTGGCCTACTAAGATTATTTATCACACCCTACAGATTCCCTTTCAGGATGCATGTAGATTTTAAGGATTTGGGATCAAGTAAGGGTTCAGGCTCTGGAGCATGGATCTTAATGTTGGGATATTTAACATGGGATGGGTGGAAAGGTACCATGGGGTTCCTGTAAAATATTTTGTTTCCTTTTTCTATTTTCTTTCTGTATCAACATAATTATATGTACGTACTGAGGTCAGTCATTGAAGATCCTTATGGTTATTGTTTATATGACCTATGTTTGAGGCATGTTTTTCTTCAGTAGCTACAAATGGTATGTTTTGGTGTTTAAGTCTTCAAATGGTATTTATCTTGTTTATTATTATTTATTATTATATCCATTGATTTTTCTACAGGAGAAGCTTAATTTTCTAGTGTCTATTTGAATTTCGTTGTCACTACATATTATATATATACGTGGACCATTACTAATTAATCACCAAAGGGTATAGTCTCTCCACTATCAACTTTTTACACCCTCACTGCTAGTCAGCAGTGTTTGGTGTATGGGTAGTAATGCCAAACGCTTGGAGCACTTGGCCCAATTCACTTTTTGTGTGGATAATCTGGTTGAGGTGATAGAAATGGAATTAGATTAGTTAATGACTATGAATTGGTAAGAGTTTTTTGCTGACTAATAATGATCTCACATGTTTTCTTTTACTTTCACCTGGTATTAATATTTGGGTTATGATATAATAGATATTAATATGTTTTTGGAATTGGGTTTATAGCTCGTTTTTGTGTGCCTATATCCCCATGCATGGGGAATAGAACAAGTTTATAGGGGTATGAATTGTTGTTTTTTTATCATTTTACATTTGTTTTGACTTCCACATAAATTAGTATACTTGTATGAGAGTTGTTTTTTATGTCATGTGACCCTTCGACTAGAATGGTGAGGGTGTAGTTTTGGATTCCTGTCCTCGTATAGAAATGGTTGATCACTTATCCTTTTTATTAAGTATATAGGATGTGTTAAATATATAAATTCATGTGACTGTGTTAAATAACTTGTGTTATTTGATACCTATATGTATGTGGGTCAGGCACTTATAGGAGAAGGAATGGATATTGATATGGGGTGATGTTGACCACTAGGTTTTGATATGAGGTCGTAAAATTGTGGATACATGGTTTAATAGGATGAGTGTGGACCAAGTTATATGTGATACTTGGCTCTGATATGGGTGGGTAAGGCGCTTTGAGGTCGGATGTCTTGAGACTTGGTTATAATGGGGGAGGGAATGGGTAGTGAGATTGTGCTACTTGTTACTTCATTCCATATTTATGTTGTGTGTGTGTTTTTTATCTAGAATGTATGACCATGGTCTTTGTATTCAGTGAGATTCTACATATATGAGATCCATTGGAGTGTCGTGTGGGAGATGTTTTGGTGTCTCAAGAGTTTTCATAGGATGAGACCCCCAACGGTCATGATGAGGCCTCAAAGGGTGAGGAATATCATGATATGTAGGTATGTAATCAGGTAATTGCTCTAGCATGGGTGAGGTAGCTACTAGATTTTACAGCTTTTGGGTCATGGATTGACAAGAAGCTCATATAGAGTCCAAAATGCATTATCCAGGTCATCTATTGGGGGTTATGAGGAGTATAGCCTTATATGGTATACCTGAGTTGAGAGTTCCAGTCGTAGCACAAACCAATATTTTCAGGTGAGGGAAAATAAATATTGGCTGAGAATAGGATTGAGTCAATGTAGATATTATTTGAGAATCTTGAGACACCCCTAGGGAGGAGGGATAATCTAGAAACGTACATGGTTAGATGTCCAACAAAGCACTATTGGGGCAAGTAGGTTTAGCCAGGCGGACATGAGGGACCATCTTGGAAGGACTTTAAGGATATTTTCATTGAGAACATATTATTGTAGATGTATAGTGTGGAGAGAGATTGGGAGTTCATTAAAATACATTAGGGTGACATACCCATCATAAACAATGCAATTACATTCATTATGTTATCTCATTTCACACCCCATATGGTGGAGGGAACACCTTGAGGGTTATTCATTTTGTGGAAGGTCAATGAAACTACATTCAGACATAGGTAAACATCTTCAAGATAGCCTGATTCCCAAAAGAGGTGAATCGGGTTCTCATAGCCAAGGGAAATGTCTTGTATCATTCTTACTCAAGCTGAGTGGTGACTTTAGGTGATTTTAGTGGAGACAATTTAGATAGAAGGATGTGAGGCTAGGAAGAGTCTCGATATGGAATTCAGGCCATGGATTTGAGTAGACCTCATTGGATTGGGTCATTGACAGTGTGCTTCTAGTGAAACCAATAAGGTTATGTGAGGATGTAGTGCGATCAGGTGCTAAAGGAGTGTCGAGCATGTGGCCAGGTTGGGAATATTTTGATGTTCTGAAGGAATACTTCTCGAAAACTAGAAATCAAGGACCAGGGTATAATTGGGGTTTTTAGATTGGACCGAGAGTGGTACCAACTACCGATAGCTATGATTTAGCTGCACATGAAGGTCTTTGTAGAGACAGTGGTACCCAATAGTGGGGTTAGTGTAATATGGCTGGTGTGGCACTACAAGGAAGATATGTTGGAGTTGTTGTCCTAGAACTAACATTTGTGTACTTTATGATAACTTTTATTCATCAATTGGAATATTAACAAACCCATTATCACGTCATCATTGTTCTTCTGTGTAACGTTATGTGTCATAATGCTTAGTAGTATTTCTCGTACAAGGGTAATAGATGTTCCCCACAATGATGAGAACCCAAAATTACTACGAAATTGTTTTTAAATATATGTTCTATATACAAATTATATCATTTGTGGGACACAAATTATATAGGATATCAGATGTGGATACTCTAAGTACTTTTAGGAACCTTCTCATGGTGGATACCCTAGGTAATATCTAGTATGATAATATGTGAATGAGACCTAATATTAGGAAATCCAAAATTATATGCTTCATTGGATGTTCCTATATGAGACATGTGTATTATTCATTAAACTTTGTGATTATTATTAATGATTATTATGAGTCATGTACTTTCATGTATTGATGAAAAATGTGATGATATATGTTCATAGCGATGTAGGTTATGTTGGGTGCATCATAAGTAATATTTAATTAATAAATAATGCCAGAAATTATATCTCCCTTCTATTATTTAACAGAAGTTGATATCTCTTACCCTTTGACGGAAATGATACAACCTAAATAAATCCATGGCTATGTTGTTCTATAGGCTGGATCAATTGCTAGGAATTCAAAAAAAGAGATGTCGAGCACATAGGTTTGTGGAATTGGCATGAAACCTGATTGATTAGATATATCTTGATAAATGGATTATATTACACAGTAAGAATCTATATGAGATATTATATTTTTTCAGTATTGGTGCCTTTCTCTATGGGTTCCATGGTTGTTTCTAGATGCTATCCTAGGAATTTGGGCTACTATACTTAATGTCACTGAGAAAGAAGCCTAGAGGGTCACACACTAAGTGTATCTATAATATAAGTTAAATAATAATATTATGATTTATTATTTAACATTTTTAATAAATACTAATACTAAATGTGGTTTAATAATGATTCATTTTTGCTTGATCACATTTATTCCATCACTAGTTATTTGATAGAATATAATGTCAGGAGAATATTTAATAAATATTTATTTTCTATTTAGTGAAAATAATATTTATTTTTTATTGGAAAGTAATGAAGTGATGTTTATTTAAAAAATAAATAGATGTTATCCATGGATTGATAAATATTACGGAGGAATGGCGGACCGAGTTTAATGGTATAGTGAGAAATAATAAATATTTAATATTATATGATTAAATAATTTTTAATTAAATTTGCATGTTAAGAGAATGTCGATAAATAATAATAATATTATTATTATTTGAAATGGGGTTATTTAGGGATTATATATAAAATAAAGGGCACTTTTTCAATTATTTTATTTTAACTATTTCATTTTATAAACCAAATTATATTATTTTCACCAAAGAGACAATTAATTTGTTTTCTTTATGTACAACGGATTTGGAGAATTATCCCAAGACCTAGAGAGATACATTTTCAAAGAATGCTCCCAATAATAGAGAGAGAACTTCCTCCACCTCCCAATCTCAAGCCAAGAGTGATCTAGGAGAATGATTTGAAACCAGTTATCAAGGAGATAAAAGTCGGACACCACAAGCAATAACATCTACCATGCTAGCACCTGGAGATTCCTACAATGATGTTGATATTTTTTGGAACATGTGTGGATAACCTCTAGAGAGAATATAATTTTATTTATACAATGTAATAAAGGTAAAACATAGATCTATTATAATATTCATCAACAAAGAAACAATTCCCTCAAGTTAATTCTTTAATTTGTTAAATTAATAACAGATAATATGTAATGATCTTCTCTCTAGTTCTGTAATTATATCCATTATCTATTTATTTTATTTTATTTCATTGGTCATGATGTTCAACATTGTGAAAAATCATTGATTAATTATTGATAATGAAAAACAAAAAAGTATTTCCATAACCCCTTATATGCTTCTACTGTACCCAGAACCTATAAGTGGTACTAGAGCGGTCGAAAAAATATTTATAATTTTTTAAATATTGTTGATTGATTTTTGAATTTTTGATTTAATTTTTAATTAAAATTAAATCTTTATTTTAATCATAATTATGAGATCTAATTATTTCTCTTTCATTTCTCATTGTTCTTACCAATATGATTAGTTTTATGAATGAAATAAAATCAAGGATCTCATCCAGAGGTGGAAAGGATTTTGGACTTATAACATAGGAGTTCACCCCATGTAGCTGTAGTTTTATGTCATTTACTTGTATTCAATGCGTCAAGAATTAATTTGTAAATTAATTCAAACCATGTGCATTTATGACACACTATGAATTTATTCCATACACCATGTTTTTACTGAGAAATACTAGTGCACGATCACCTAGAGTAAATGCCATTTATCCCACATACAGATCATGTACTCCCTTTATGTCACATATGAGCCAGGTATTACCATAGATGGCCTACCTGACTACTGATCATGTAGCTCAGAGACCACATGAAATGTATTCATTTATACACGATGTGTAGTCTATTTTTTTGAAGTACAGTTTACACACTGTGTACCTATGTGTGTTCCTCAGATAGAAGGTGGAAGACATACACTCTGTCTAGCTTCATATACACTCCATGTACTTATATAAAATTATATAGATTTAGAATTTATTTATTATTCTGTTTAAACCATATCAACATGTTCTTATGGGTAGTAATTAAGTTTATAGGACACTCCATGTGATAAGATTATATATATATGTGTGTGTGTGTTTGATTAATATATTCGCAATGTTCATATCTGCATATCATGTATGAATCATATTACATTTGTTACTCTATGTGAATTAAATAATGATACATTACAAAAAAATGTACTTCATGTAATCATTTACTTGATAATACACATCATGAAATTATGTGATAAGTCTTTCATTCCATATGTTACAAGTGTTTAATTTATATGAGTATAATATACGTCGGGTAGAATAAGACATATATTCATTGTATTTCTTCCAAGGTACGTTTATATACATAGTTAATTTTAAATAAAATTATTTAATTTTTTAAAAATTATGATAGAAAATAATGAAAAGGAATATTTTATGAGAATTAAGATAAATGAATTTATTAATTAAAGAATATAATTAATTGATTTGAGTGTGATTTATCTTAAATAAAAATTATTAATAATTTAATTCTAGTTTTATTAAATGTGTAATTAGATGCATGCTTGTGGATGATCATGAGAATAGACCAGCCCTTTAAATGTTATTTGTGCCATTTAATTTATTATTGAATTAAATTACTGGTCTACATGCCTTCTCTACTATTATTATGTATGGGAATGTGTACCCTTGGTTTCATTTAGTTTAACCATTTTCCCATCACCTTCATATGAGTCAAAGGATATATAATCGATGGAGCTCCCATGATAGTGGAGGCAGTTCATGTTTGGATCACAGTTGAAACCAATACAAGAGAGATACATAGGTGGATTGTTCTAAATCGATATCAAAAAGCATTAATTGGTTCAAAGTGTTTTTACATTAGGTCAATGGTTTGTTTATCAACCATTGGATAATATAACCATTAGTATAAGTTCATGATCATACCACTTTAACATTTTATTTCTATCAAGTTGAATGGTTATTTCATTATGGATGTTTTTCTGCAATCACATTAATTAATGAAATTAATGAGCAAGAAATATTGAACTAAAATAAATTTTCTTATGCATAAATATTGTATAATACATGGTTAATCACTTATGTAAATCCACATAATATTAAAAAACATATATTAAAGATAATAATTGCAAAATTTATGCATAAAGGGATAAAATTCATCAATTATAAATATTAATATGGTATAGCCTTCCAATACTTCAATTGAAATTGAATCATAGTTAAATGTTATTAACCAACCAATTTTGGGATGATTTCAATTATTGGGGAATTATAACATGAATTTTTAGGTTGAATTAACATAGTTAACATTAAGGATTGACTGCCAAAGTAGGACTTAGTGTCACTAAGAGTCAAGGGTTGGGGAAATCCAATTTAAGGATTTCAGTATTGGGGATTCCACTCAATAAATTAAGGAACTATTAGTTAATATAGTTTTCATTTTGAATACCTACCTAAAACCATTTGAGTTTCATGACCAACCAATGATGGGGTAATGATAATGAGAATATGGATCCTTGACACTAGAATTTACAAGAAATGGGATATTCCAAACCTAATGGTGAGGGATATTGGGTTACAATAAAATACTGAGAGACTAATAAATATAATACTTATTTATTTTTTTATTTGTCTAAATTATTTTAGATAAACTACTAAAATTAAGATCATCTTATTTATAGAAACAACATTAAAATGACTCCAAACATATTGCTTATACTACATACCTTATCATTATTAAACATTAATACATGATTTAATTACATAACATTACACCAAATAAAACCAAAAATATTAAAAATTCTAGTGTCTTTGGGAATTATATACATTTCATTATGACTATAAACATGATTTACAACATCTTTATTGAAATATTTTTTAACATGCTTGAGCTTAAAATTTCATTCGATAACCTAGGGAAATACATATGTAATGGGTGATATATAAATACTAATATGGGAATAAACCTTAAATAAAATGAATATATTAATACATTCTATAAAAGGCATATCAATGATTAAAAAATGGAACATGCATAATAAGGCATGATATAGCATCATACTCATGACATGGAAAATATGGTAACAACTTAAATCACTACATCATTAACTAAGGTCTAGGCTAAACTGGAAAAACTTCATGGTGAAAAATTTCCCATAAAGTAATTAGGTTATACCCTATCCCAAAATAACTTATCATGATACTAAACATTATCCAATTAATTTTAGTACTATACAATTCATAGCGCACCCATCACATTCATTTCATTCTCATGCTTCAGTGTGCCACATAGATCATAAAACATGGATTAATTCCTCATGATAATTTATTCCACGATCAATGAGTGTGAAATAAGTACATTTAATCCATAATGAAAAGTTATATGTGTATAAATGTGAACACCATTGATATGAAATGGGTATGGTTTTCACTACACAGTTTGTTTGGCATGAAAAATTATGGTGAAAATTCTACAGCATAACGATGTCACTTAAAAATTCAAAACATGTTTTAATGAGAAGGAAATGGGCCTATAATCATGTGTACATGAATTTAATATTATTTTGGAAATTTGTTTACATGCACACATATATATAATAACAAGAGGAATGAATATGATAATAAATAAGCTTGAATAGAAATATAAAGGAAAGGATGCTTACGAAATTTCAGCATGGTAAAGGGTGTACATTGGAGGGCTTAATAAGAGGGAAAGGGGTCTATAATAATTTATACAAAATATGGGATGTATTGGGAGGTGAATAAATATACCCCATAATTAGTAATTTGAAAATAAAAGGTTATACCAAGATAAAGAAACTTGGATAAAGAGGTGAAAGGAAAGAACCCATATGAAATTTTGACATGGTAACGAGAGTTCTTAGGAGGGCTTCATGTGAGATAAAGGGGTATAACATCCTTTATACCTCATAATTGAAGTCTGGGGGAGGTTATAAAACATAACCCACAATTAGGAATAAAAAAATAAAGGGCATAAAATTGAGGAGATTCTTGAATAAAACTGAGAAAGAAAGGATCCATTACCTTAAGAACATGACACCAAAAGCTTGAAAGGGGATTCATGAGAGATTGGGGGAAACATGAGAGGATTATAGAGAGATTATGTAAGATTTATGTCATGATAAAAAGATATTTATTTAAGAGAAGTGGGAGAATGGGTGGGTTTGTATAGAAAAAGTTGTGGATTTCTTTAATATTTATGTTTTCGACTCATCAAACCAAAATATTTCAAATCAAAAACCTTCCCATGATTTTTCACAAGGTTTTTTTTCCAATTTTAAGAGGTTTTTATTATTTTATTAGAAAAATAATCAAAAATATTAAAATTTTACCCTTTCTTATGTGGAGGTGAGTCACTCTTTAAAGGAAATGAATTTAAAATCATAAAATATATTACATGTTTTAGAGGATCCAAAAAGGATTTATAAAATTAATAAAATAGACATGAAATCACATTATTTAAATTTTAAAACATATTTTTAGCTGAATATACCTATTAAAGTTTATTTACATACATTTTGGCTCATTATGATGTCATAAAACACATGATATATTTATACGGTTTATAATTTTCACATGAAAATTCAACTGTCTCAGAAAATTATGAAAAATTAACTATTGGGTAATTTTGAGGTTCTCATTCAAAAATGGATTTTTATTTTATATAAATATTTTTATAAATATGTTAATTTTTTTACATTCAAAATAATATTCAATGTTTATTGAAAAATGCATGGTTTTTTGACAATAATAGTTTTTGAACCCTATTAAAAATTACATTTCTCATCATAAAAATTAGATGAAAATTTATAATTAATATAAATTATTTAATAATATATTTTTTTAAAATACTATTTATTTTAAAAATCCATTAAATCATCAAAATAAATCCATTCATTGAATTCGAATTTTACCCAAAAATGAAATTTTTTGTTCAATTGAATAAAAAATCATTTATAAAGTAACAATAAAAATGAAAATAAATACATTATTATTTGAAATATACATATTCAAATTATTAATGTCTTGATACATATCCCGTATTACACAAATGTACTCCCTAATAGTTTAGTTCATGGTGGTGAGTCTTGCATGGGGTTGTTTGGTGAACATGGTTTAGACCGTGATCTCAATGAGCTTGAATATATCTCGTAAATTGTTCTTCTCATGCTTAAGTTATTGGATCTCAGATTGAGTTTAGTCAAGGGAAAACCCTAGTGATGATATCTCCCTCGGAAACTTCAATAAGTGGGATTCATAGGGTACAATCCTACTTGAGGAGTCCATCACTTCCTTTGTTTGTGTCAATTGGATTCGTTAAAACCCAATATTTATACTAATCATGTGATCACTTTTAAATGGCTATATTATCAATGATAAAGATTCTTAAAATTATTTTGAATCCAATTATATATAACAAAAACAAGTTCATGTGTTTTTGATAAACATATGATATAATAAAACATTAAATAATAAGGGAATTTTATATATAATAGTTATGGTCATAACAGATGTGATCCACAGTTGAGAAGGATAACTTTGTCACAAGCACAAATTTACAAGAGTGGAAAAGGTTCTTATGCGTTATCCTTCACCATGAAAGGTATTTTTATGTGTTGGAAGAAATTATTCCTTATTAACCCACTAATTAGGCAAGTGATGAAGAGCTATCTATCTATTAGAAACATTTAATGATGCTACAAATGTTCAACATTCCATGCTATCATCCATGACCAATGATATTTTGAAGCAACATGAGTGTATGGATGCGTATAGATTTATGTAACAACCTATTACCTTTATTGGGTAATTATTCAACCTTTGCTATGTTAGGTTTTGGTTAAAATTTATTTTATGTGACTTTTATAGGTGTCCTACAGAGTGCTGAATAGGTACACACCGTGTACCTGAAGTACACATTGTGTACTTGGTGTTGGTTGCATGTCATGGACTGGAAGATCATGTCATGAACTGGGAGATCATGTCATGAGCAGGTACATGTCGTGTAGGGGTTAAATGTCAGTTTTTAATCTGAGGTAATGATTTTTCTGACATAACTTATCCGGCGTGAACTACACATCGAGACCATGTGGTACACGTCATGACCCAACCCACATACAGTTTTGAAACACAAGATTGATAGTTCTTCTCTGTCCATTTCATTCCAAACCTCCTAGATCATCAGCCTAGACTCTTCCTATGTGTTTTTCTGAGGTGACCATCCATCTGGTTTGATCGGATCATCTTTGGATCATTGCATCGCTTGCAGTGCGATTCCTGGGTAAGGGGTTCCCCTCATTTTTCGAGTTTCTATCTTTATCTCTTCTTGGGTTTTCAATGTATCATTTATGAATTATTGATTTATGCCCGGTGATGTTGGATCATGCTTCTAGCTTAGGTTTCAAGGTATCCTTTAACTTTTTTCCCGTTGGCGGGTGTCGTTATGAGTGTTGTTCTTTCAAAAAATTGTAAGTGGTTTGGTTCTGATTAGTCAAATTGATTATTCCTAAATTACTTGATTTATTTCAATAGTATATTTAAATTTTTTTCCTCAAATTTTCTTTCAATAAAATTGATAATCACCAGATTCTTATAAATTAAGAGATTTTAATTGTTTTTTGCATGGAAATTTAGAAAACCCCAAATTACATTGAGTTGGGTTGTGTCTATGGAAATTAATTGATTTAAATTACTCAATTTAAATTCTAAAATTAATGAAAATATTTTCAATTAAATTTTTTAGTTTAATTGTGTAAATAAATTGGGAAAAAGATGTAATTGGTTTTCAATGGATTTAAAACATGTGAAAATTTCTTAAAATGATTTTATATAAACCTAGTGGTTTTATCTTGTGAAAGGAATGTTTTAAATAAAAACTATTTTTTTTAAATGGAATGATATTTGAATTTTTTTAAATTGAATAATGGGATTGATTGTATTTTAAGATTTATTAAACTAGTTCTCCCATCATGTAAGAATTCATTCAAACCTTATTTAGTTAGTGAGTTATTTGGATATACTCTATACTATTACAACATTCTAAAACATACATCTAGTGAGGTACATCCCCAGCAGGTTAGTGGCGATTCTCCTTTAGCCAGTGTCATAGGGATGTCTGTATACACATTTTACTAATTTCACTTAAAGAGTGTGGAATCTTATAGCTGGTTAACACCATCATACCTTTTGGAAGATGACTATGTTGATCACTTTTTTATTTATATTTGAGATATAAATGTATAACAATGTTTGTTTGAGCTGCTTTACATACCTAAAGAATTTATATAAACTGTTTGATATAAATATTTTACATAATTAATTACTTTAGAAATATCTCATCTCTTATAATGTAAAGCATATTCTTTGAAGATATTTTCCATTATTTTGAAATTGTATAGCATGTTTTGTTTAAATCTTCTCTTGAAAATTCGTACATGTTTGTTTTGAAAAATTGAAATATTTTATTTTGATAATCTATATTTGGAATCTTTTATGGAATCTCTAGTGGTATCCTACTTGGATTAAGCTCACACCGAACGTTTTCTTAGGGGTGTTTTTAGACTTTCTCCTTCCAGGATCAAGCAAAGGTATGTGATCTCTTGGTGGTGGATTCAGCTTTTGAGACCTGGACATGGTGTTTTGTGTCCTTAGGGAAATTGGATACTTTTTCCTATTTTAGTACTTGGGTTTCAGTACATTGGATTTATGCCTTTTTGTATTCTTGTACCTTACTCCCAATGGATTTTCCTTCTGCTAGGCATACTGTTCTATGTTTAATTTTCTTCTACATTCTTGGGGAAGAAATCATTCCCACTTGTATGTTTTATGATTCTAAGTGCTATTCACCAACCCATGGTGATCAGGAGCTCTGTTTGGGTTATGTCTAGATTGGCCCAGTTATCAGGTTACCAGTGTACCTAGGCTGGTTCATGAAAAATTAGTATCATAGGAGGCTTTTGATCCTTTTCATTGAAGTCAATATGCATTTTTGAAATCACGTTGGCACTTAAGAGGTAGTTGTGACCGAGTGATGGGAAAACTCTCACTATAATGAGTCTTTAGTTTCCATGGGTGGTTAGGGAAATACATCTTGTGGATACGTTCTAGTCTTTTCTCTATTGAGATTTTATAGATAGAAATCAAAATATTATTTGTCCCTTTTTTGAGAATATTTTCTATTTATACTCAGTTTTAGGTTTAATCTAATGTCTTATTTTTTGTCTACTGAAGTTGTGTATAATCATGCCTCTGAGAAGATGTGTGAATCAGATATAGGAAAAGGATACTGCGGAACAACAACAATAAAATCCTGCTGTTGATAAAAATATGGTAGTGGTGATTATGCACACCGTCCAAGCTCTAGGATAGGAACCACATCCAGTTCCCACTCAAACTCCTACTATGGATCCTCAGGGGGATTTTCTTCATAATTATTATCAAGGTTTCCTTCGACAGAAGCCTTCAGTATTCAAAGGATCCACTAATCCTCAACATTCTAAGTAATTTTTTTATAAGTTAGAATGTCTGTTTGAGTTCCTGGAGACATCGCGAGTGATTAGTGCGATGTGTGTCACTTTCGTGCAGGTGGGACCATGCAGGAGATGGTGGGACTCAATGGAGATGACATGGAAACATGAGGAATTACTGTGGAAATACATCAAGGTTATTTTCACCAATTAATTCTATCCAGAGTCAATGGGGTGGGATAAGGATGTTGAGTTTTTCAAGCTTGATCAGGCCGACAAAACCATGACTGATTATTCAAATCTATTTTCTGATCTGGTGAAATTTTATTCTGAGATTGAGTCTAATGAGAGGATGAAGGCTCGGCGATTTTAGTTGGGACTTTGATAGAATATCAATTATTTGGTTTTCTTGCTAAAGATACCCACCTATGATAATGTGTGGGATTGGGAGATGATGGTTGAGATAGACTTGGTTGGAAATTTAGGGTTGATGGGAGTCCCCTTTTCTCATAGTGGCGGTGTTGGTTCCTTCAATGAAAAAAAAGGAAGCATGATGATCTTCACAGTAGTTTCCGATGGCCGAGTAATTCCAAACCTCCAACAGCTTTAGGAGGAAATTCTTTGACTTTCTATCAGTGTGAAAAGACAATACATTCTATGAGGGTTTTCCCTGAGGCACCCATGAACTATAGATCTTATTGATGTTCAGGGAACTTGCAGAGGTTCTTCCATCATTTCTCTACTCCGTGTGGTAGGACATGATCATTAGGTCATATCAAAAATGTGGGGAAACCAAATTCTTGACTGATAAAAGGGTTCCATTAACAAGAATCTAGAACTAAAATTCTTTCTACAGTGGAAGAGTCTCCAGAGGAAGCAAATACAGGTCCAATGACTTTGAGAGGTACTATTACCATTGCATCATCATTACTAACTGATCTTTTTAATACTAGTGCATCTCACTATTTTATTTAAACATGTATCTTTAATCTGCTAAATCATTATATGGAGAAACTATCTTGTGCAATAGATATTACTACACCCCTTGGTACAAAGACAGAGCATGGTCTCCGTAATCCTACATGTGTCTTCTATCTATCAAATGTAGAGCTAATTTATAGTTTTTTGGTTCATGATATGAAATCTATTTATTTATTATTCATTATGGATTGGATCATTTCCAATAAAGCCCAAATTGACTGTTATCTTTTATGGGTCTAATTTTCTACACCTCGTGGTGAGCCTTTTATTTTTTAAGGAGAATGGGACCCAAGGCCAAGAAGAGTCGGACCTTCTTATCCAGAGGTGGGGAAAGTGATATCATTTTTTTCTTTTGACCTGGAGTGATATTCAATGTACAGTAATCTTCTTCCGGTTTTCACCATGTTTTTGATCATTTTACCTTTGGATATATCTAGTTCACCACCAGTGAGATAGGTTGAGTTTTCTATTGACTTAATTCCTAGTACTCAATCAGTCCCTATGTCCTCTTACTACATGGAACCAGCTGAACTAAAAGAGAGGAAGTCTTCGTTGGATGATTTTCTTGAGAAATTATTTATTCGTCCAAATGTGTCACCTTGGGTAACATCGATTCTCTTTTCTTAGAAGGTCGACGGTTCTCTTCACCAATGTGTTGATTATCAAAATCTCAGTCATGCAATAATAATTAAAAAATACTCGATTCAATGGATGGAAAATCTATTTGATCAATTGAAAGGGGTAAAGTGGTTTTCAAATACCGAGAATTGATCTGGTTACCATCCGTTGGAGATAAAATAATCTAAAATTCATAAGACCTTATTTTATAGAAGGTATGGGCAATTTTCATAACTTGTTATTCCCTATGGTTTTACAAATGCTCCTTTTATTTTTATGAATTTAATGAACATGATTTTCCATGAGTATCTGGATACCTTTTTGGTAGTCTTTGTGGATGACATTCTTGTTTACTCCAAGTCTGAGGAGGATCATGTACAACATCTGAGAATGGTACTGAATATGCTAAGAACTCACCGCCACTATTTCAACCTTTTGAGGTGTGATTTATGGATTCATGAATTGAAATTATTGTGAAACGTGTTGTCTAAACAGGGAGAATCAGTTGATCATTAAAAGGTTAAGACTGTTATGACATGGGAGTAACCTCAAAATGTCTTCGAGATCTGGAGGTTCTTGGGATTAGCCAGATATTACCGCAGGTTCGTGAAAGACTTCTCGAAGATTCCATCTCTGATGACTACTATAACTTAGAAGGGGGTGAGGTTTTTGTGGGATGAAAAATTTCATAGTTATTTTGTTGAGTTGAAACGTCTACTGACTATTGTGCCAGTGTTGAATCTTCTTGGAACTGATTGGGTCTATGTGGTCTTTTGTGATGCATCAGGTTCTTCTTTGGGATGCATTCTTATGTAGGTTGATCTTATAGTAGCATATGGATCTCGTCATCTTAGGCCACATGAGAATAATTATCCTAAACATGACATAAAACATGCATCTATGATGCACGTTATTAAGAGTTGGTGGCACTGCCTTTTGGGGAAAGGTTTATATTGTATTCAGACCACAAAAGAATGAGTAATCTATTCTCTCAAAAAGATTTGAATCTTTGGCAAAGGCATTGGGTGGAGTACCTAGAGTATTTTTACTACAACATCTCATGTAACCCATGGAAAGGGGATGTTGGTGTTGATGCGTTGAGTAGGAAACTTCCTACCAAAGTAGTGAAAGAGTCTTCATAAGATTTTAATTTGATGGATCTTTCTGCACAGTTGTATATTGGAGTTCAAGAGGAAGGGGATAAGGTTTCATTATCTAGTGTGCAGTTAATGTCTACACTTCTTGAAATGATTATTCAAGATCAAGATCTTGATGATTAGTTCCGTAGAATTAGAGAATCCCTTTCTGTGGGGAGACAATTTTTCATTGGTCGTTCACTAAATAGGGTTTTCTAAACTATTAGAACTTCTTAGTGGTGCAATTAGAAATAAGGAAGGCTGTGAGTGGAGATAGTCATAGCTCTTAGTGGGGTCTTCACCCAAGAACCATAAAAATGTTTTGGGACATGAGTTGGCAGTCTTGGTGGATAGGTATGAGATGGGACATTGTAGTTTTTTTTCTCTAAATGTTATATGTTCTAATAAGTGAAATTCGAGCACAAGAAACCTTCATGTTTGTTTCATCCACTTCCAGTCCTTACTTGGAAGTGGGACAAGATCTCTATGGACTTTGTGGTTGGGTTTCCTTGTACCTGGAGAAAAAATAATGCAATATGGTTTGTGATCGATAGTCAAACCAAGTAAGCTCACATTATACCCATTCGTGATATGGTAAAAGTTAAGGAGTTTAGAAATACTTATGTGAAATATATTGTTCTCTTATAGGGAGTTCCATGTGATATAGTTTATGATACAGATCCTCAATTCACTTCTGTATTTTAGAGAGTCCTTTAGGAGGTATTGGGATGTTAGGTTCATTTGAGCATGGCCTAAAAATCTATAGTCAGATGGCCTGATGGAAAGATCAATAAAAATTGTTGGGGACATGCTTCGTTAATTTTTTATCAACCATGGAACAACTTGGGATGATCAATTAGGGCTATTGGATTTTCTTAAGACACCAATTACCAGCTCGCAATCAGAATTGAACCATTTTAGGCCTTTTATGGCCGACCTAGTAAATCTATGTTGTGTTGGTCGGAGGACAGTGAAAGTTATTTGGTTAGAACAAGGATGTTGTATAAGATTACAACAAAGATTCAGCTAATTCATCATAGTATTTTGACAACACAATTCTGATATAAGTCTTATGTTGATTGAATTTTTAGACCATTTGAGTTTTTATTTGGTGATCTGGTGTTCTTAAAAGTTTCACCCTGGTTGGGTCATTTACAGCTTGGGAGGGAAGGGAAGCTCGATCCTCACTTTGTGGGAGCTTTCAAGTCTTTTGATCATGTGGGGAAGGTTGTTCACCATTTGTAACATCAATCATAGCTGAAGTAGATATATAACATGTTCCATTTATCATCACTATGAAAATATATATCTGATCTATATCTCATTTTGAGATGGAGGGATCTTGAGATCGAGCTTCATTTATCTTTAACTGAGCGGCCAGTCAGGACTGTTGATTCTGAAACCAAGGTATATCATGTGATAATGATACCTTTGGTTCATGTGATATGGAAACATTTATCAAATAGTAATGATATGTTGGAACTCAAGGCACTGATGAGAGGGTAGTGGTCTCATCACTTTGGAACGGAAGCTTCTTCATAGGATTTCTGGGGGAAGAATGTTTTATGGTGGGGAAGTTGTAACATCTAATTACCTTGATCAGGTTAGTTTTCCACATTTTCTAAGTTTCCTTTTGGTTGAAAATCCTTTTATGGGATTTTTCTGGTCTTACTGCAGACTACAGAATAGGTTACACACCATGTACCAGAAGTAATTGTTGTGTACTTGGTGCTGGTAGCATGTCGTGGACTCGGAGATCATGTTTTGAAAGGAATGCATAATTTACCTAAGGTAAACATTATTTAAGGGATAAATTTTATTTTCTTAATCGAGTCAATGGGGGTTTCAATGTAAATTATCTAGTGTAGACTACACATCATGACCCTGGGGTACACGTCGTGACCCGGCACGTGTCCCATTTTAAAATGCACGAACAATAGTTCTTTTTGGTCATTTTCATTCCATACCAAATGGATCTCAAACCTAGACCCTTTATACGCATTTATCAGAGGTTCTCCTCTTTCCTATTTGATCGGACCAGCTTTGGATCGTTGCTTCTCTTGCTGTGTGATTCCTAGGTAAGGGTTCTCCCTTGTTCTTTGAGTTTCTCTCCTTCTCTCCTCTTGGTTTTTCAACTAATCATCTAGTAATTTCTTAGTGTATGACTGTTGTTATTGGATCGTGCTTCTAGGTAGTCTTTCAGGGTCTTTTTTACCTTATTTTTCATTGTCATGTGCCGTTACATGTGTCTTTCTTCAGAAAAGAGGTTGGTGGTTTTGTTCTGATTAGAAAATTTGATTATTCCTAAATTCCATGATATATTTAAATAGTTTATTTAAATTTAGTTGCTAAAATTTTCTTTCAATTAAATTGATAAAACCTTTATTCCATTGAATCATGATATTTGAAATATTTTTGGCATGAAACTTCATAAAACCCCCAATTCCATTAAATTGGGGGTGTGTTTATGGAAATTAGCTGATTTAAATTATTGAATTTAAATTCTGGAATTGATGGAAATATTTTAAATTAAACTATTGAATTTAATTGTGGAAATTAATTGAGAAAAATATGGAATTGGTTTTGAATGGATTTCATGATTGTGACAATTTCTTGAAATGATTTGATAGAAACCAAGTGGTTTTATATTGTAAAAGGCATGTTTTTGGATAAAAACTATTTTGGTTTTAAATGGAAAGAAATTAGTTTTTTTTAAATTAATGAATGGGATTGATAAAATTTTAAGCAATATTAGAAATTTTTTTTCAATCAGATAAGAGCTCATGCAAGCCTTAGGTAGTTAGTGAGTCATTTGGATACACTCTACGCTATTACAATGTTCTAAAACATACATGCAGTGGGTCACATTCCCGATGGGTTGGTGATGAATCTCCTTTGGCTAGTGTCATAGGGTCATGTGTATACACATTTTTTTGAGTTCACATAGAGTGTTCGGAATATTATACCTGGTTAATACTATCGTACCTTTTGGAAGATGGCCATGTTGCTTGTTTTTTTATTTATATTTGAGATATAAGTGTATGATAATGTTTTTTTGAACTATTTTATATTCCTTATGAATTTATATAAACTTCCTTATGTAAATATTTTACTTAATCCATTGTTTTAGAAATATTCTATCATTTGTAATGTAAATCCGGTGCTCTGAAGATATTTTCATCATTTTGAAGCTATATAGAATGTTTTGTTTAAATATTATCTTGAAATGCCAGACCTATTTGTTTCGAAAATTTGACATCTTTTACTTGTATAATAAATATTTGGAATCTATTATGGAATATTTTGTGGTATACCACTTGGATTAGGATCACACCCTACTTTTTCCTTTGGGGTTTTATAGATTTCTCTTTCCAGGCTCGGGCAAAGGGAAGTGATCTCTTGGAGGTAGATCCAACTGTTGAACCTTGGACATGGTGAGTTGTGTCCTTAGGGACTTTGGAGATGTTTTCTTGTTTTAGTAATTCATTTTTATTACTTTGTCTTCATGGATGTTTTTTTGGTACCATACTCCCAATAGAGTTCTCTTCTAATATGCATACAATTCTATTTTCTTTTTCTTCCTCATTCTTGTGGAAGAAATTGTTCCCAGTTATATGTTGTACAATGCCAGGTGCTAGTCATCGACCTGTGGGGATCGAAAATTCCATTAGGGTTATGTCAGGACATTCTTGGTTATCGGGTTACTGAGGTACCTGAGCTGGTTCAGGACACTTGATGTATCACATTTGGGATCTTTATCAAGACAAGGAAATACAAGAGTGATATAATATCTCTTACGATTTGTATACAACTAATCATGGAGAGTACATGCAGGTTGAGCCTTGTGTAGTCAAACTTATTTACTAAATTGAACACTTAGACATCTTAGGGATTAAATTCCCAGATGAGTTGTGTACATATCTCCAAATTTCATCATTACCAACAAAAACTAACATGTTTTATTATTAATTATAATATAAGGAATAATGAGAATAATATTTTGTAAATTATGACTTTGATTTCAATAGTGGATAAGGAAATGAGGCATGATAAATTTATGATCCTTAAGGTGAAAAAGAAATGTACGAATGGGGAAAAGGGGCCCAAGACTCTCAACTAGTCTAAATCACCTAAGAACCATCTTTCTAATAAGAGGAAGATCAAGAGGAAGGGAAAGGAAAGGGAGCCAATATGTTTTTCATGTGGAATGTTAGGGCACTAGAAGATTAATTTCATCCAAAAAGAAGGAGAAGAAAAAGGTTTTTTTTGTTATCGAGTGTTATCTTTCAATATCTAAAAATTGGGTATTATATATAGATTGTAGTGCTCACATCAGCATAAAAATACAGGAACAAAGTATATTATAAAATATTGCTAATGGAGTGGTGGATCTGGGAGCTTCTAATGGTGCGAGGTGGCTAGCCTTGCCATTGGTGACTACTACATTCCATTCCCAACATGAATTTTTTTTATATTAAATTATTTGTATTATATACCTACGACTATAAAGAATGTAATTTATATATCATGCCTTGATGGATATGGGATTATTTTCCAGTTTGGAAATAAATGTTGTTTCTCTTATAAGGACAACATATGTTATGTTTTCACACATTTAATTAACAGTATTTAGGAATTAAATTATTAAAAAAAGTATTGGAAATTAATAAAAAATTGTGTTTACATGACTCATATAACACCCATATATGACATCACAATCATGGTAATGTAATGAGATTTCCTTGAAAAATATATCTTAGGATGGTTATTTAGACTCATTTGAGATAAGAGCACATATAATATGTCAAGTTAGTTTACAATGAAAAATGAACAAACCACCATTTAGTAGACATGGTGAAAGGGCCACACAAAATTTAGGATTAATACAAAATGATATGTGTGAATAATTTATAGTAGAACATAGAGGTGAATATTTTTACTAAAAAACTTTTTCTGATGACTTGAATAGATATGGATATACCTAATCGATGAGGTATAAGTTTGATACCTTTGAGAAATTAAATGAAATCAATAATAAAGTAGATAATCAACTTGGAAAGAATATAAAAAATATTTTATTGGAGTGAGGTTGTGAAGTTCTTAACCAAAAGTTTATCAAATTTCTACAGTGGTTTGGGATTCTATGTCTACTCACTCCACCTTAAAAACCATAGTGGAACATGGTTAGTGAAAGGAGGAATTGTACCATGTTAGGCATGGTTAGGTCGATAATGAGTCACATAGAACTTCCATTATCCTTTTTGGGATGTGAATAAAAAACTATATAATACACATTAAACTGATTACCAAATAAAGTATAAAATAGAATCCCCTTTGAGGTAATGAGTGGAAATAAACCCTTTTTTCACATACATGCGAATGGGGTTTAGAGGCACTTGTTAAGGCCTTATCAGGAAACAAACTAGAACCCTAGGGCACAAAGTCTGTCTTTATAGAGTATCCCAAAGAAACAAAGGGATACTAATTATAAAATCCCTCAGAAAATAAAGTGTCAGTCACCAGAGAATCTATTTTTCTTGATAGGGAGCGCATCCTCAAAAAGGATAGTTAGAGAAAGATTGACTTCGATAAAGGTGATTTTCAAAATACGCAAGATTTGGTATAGGAAAAGATTCCATAGGTCCATGTGTAAAAATTTGTTTTAAAAATAAAATTACTATATAAGAGTATAAGAGAGGTAAGGGAACCATAGAGATATGGTTTCGTAGTCACCAAATATCATGACTCATTACTAGTGGATAATGATGAACCTCTCACCTATAAAGAATAATTAGAGAGCTTTGAAGATCCAATATGGAAAAAGGCCAGGAATTCTGATATGGATTCCAAATATCATAACCATGTTTGGGTTTGGTTTGATGAACAAGTTGATGTAAAAATCATTGGGTGAAAATGGGTATTCAAGAGAAAACTAGAAATGGAAGGTAAAGTAAATACCAATAATGTAAGGATAGTATGTTACGGTTTTAAACAACATCAAGTAACTGACTATGATGAAACATTTTCAAACATTTATATTTTAAAATCCATCATAATTATACTTTCTATAGGATCTTACCATGAATATGATATTTGGAAGATGGATGTAAAAACTACATTCCTTAATGAGAACCTTCAAGAATATGTCTATATGAAACAGCCAAAAGGGTTTTTGACTCCAGGGTGATTGAAAAGGTATTTTCAAGTTTCTGAGATCCATTTATGTACTGAAGAATTTATCCAGGTTATAAAATGTTAAATTTGATGAATCCAAATAATAATTTGGTTACATTAAGAATGAATGTGATCCATGTGTTTACAAGAGGTTTAGTGGGAATGTGGTTGTTATCCTTGTAGAATATTTTGATGACATATTACTTATTATAAATGTCATAATTGTCTTATAGTCTGTTAAGTACTAGTTAAAAAAAAGTTCATCCATCAAGGACTTAGGTAAATCAGCCTATATTCTAGGGATCAAGGTCATTTGTGATAGATCCAAGAGGATTCTTGGACTATGTTAATGTATATATATTTACCATATACTAAATATATCTAGTATAGAATAATAAAATAGGGGATTTTCTCCAATGTAATATGGGTTACATATTTCTAAGAAAATATATCCTCACACACAGTTGGAGAAATCGATAATGAGTAAGATCACACACACTTATATGATATGATCAATTGTGTATTCTATGTTATGTTCTATATTTGATGTTCCATACGCAGTAATCATGGTAGGAAGATATCATGCAATTCAAAAAAAATAGAATTGGTCTACTGTTAAGGATATCCTTATGTATCTCAAATGAACTAAGGATATGTTCCAAATGTATGGAGGAGATGAGGAGCTGGTCATCAAGGGTGACACTGGTGGTAGTTTTCAGACAGATCAGAATGATCTAAAGTCACATCCATGATCTGTTTTCTATCCCAATGGAGGATTTGTGAGCTAGAAGAGTTAAAAGAAGCCAGTTTTCAATGATTCAACAATGGAATATGTGTATATATAGTCTTTTGATGTATCTAGGTAAGCTGTTTGGATTAATAACTTTGTCTAGGATATTGATGTAGTACCTAGAAGAAAATATCATATAACATTGTATTGTGATAATACTATAGTGGTGGATCTTGAAAAATATCCAATGTCACACTAATGGAAAAAATCAAATACTCTGAAAGTATCACCTCTTGAAAATTTTTTATTAGAGGGTTGAATTAGGAAAAATTAGTGTTCCCACAAAAGATAACATGGTGAACCCCTTTACTAAAGGCTTATCTCAGCTAAAGCATGAATATCTTGTGAGATCTAGATGGCTGAATGTTGATAGTAGTTGGATATAGTTTAAGTGGAAGTATTTTGGAGTTGGTTCCCTAGAACCAACATTTTTGTACATTATGATAACCTATATTCATAGTTTTGAATATTAAGAAACCTCTTATCACATCATGGTTTTTTACATAACATATTATGTGATAATTTCATAAGAGTAGTTGTCAAAATTAAAGGTAATATTAGTTCCAGGGACACAAGTGATACAAGCTACTAGGGCTGGATACTCATAGGACTTTGAGGCACCATGTCATGGTTTACGCACTTGGTAGTATCTAGTAGGATTTTATGAAAACATGGCATGCTAGTATGAAATCCAAATATATGTGTGTCATCAAATGTTCCAATATGTGGACATTTTTATTGGTTAATAGAATTAACATTATTATTAATGAGTATTGTGAGTCATGTACATTGATTTATTAATGAAAACTTTGATGATAGATGTTCACAATGATGTAGGATACATTTGGTGAATCATGAATAATATTGAATTAATGAATATTGAGAAAAATTATTTTTAAAATCTACTCTATAATGGAAGTTGATATCTCAGGAACATTGATATCTCATGCACTTTTCATGTATATTTAAATAAATACATGAAAATTGTGTTCTATAAGAAAGTTCAATTTTCTAAAAGTAAAACAAATAGACATCAATCACATAGTTTGATGGCACTGAAATGCAACCTGCTTGATTAGAGATATCATGATAAAGGGATTATATTACACAATAAGAGTATGTATAAGATATTATTTCATTTCAACACTAACTCTTTTATATATCGGTGACTTGGTGCATTGCTAGATGCAAACCTTGTACTTTAGGCTACTTCACCTTATGCCACCAAGAAAGAGTCTTAGAGGATCACACACTATGTTTATCTAAAATCTCAGTTAAATATTATTATTATTTATTTATTTACAAAGATGAATAAATATTAATCCCACATGTGGTGTAATAATTATTATTTTTTTCTTGATCATATTTATTTTATTACCACTTATTCAAGAAAATATAATGTGGGAGGAATATTTAATAAATATTTAATTTTTTATTTAGTGAATATAAAAATTATTCATTTATTGTTGAATAATGAAGTGGTATTTATTTAATAAATAAATAGTCATTATTCAAGGATTGATAAATATTGTGGAGGAATGGCACACTGAGTTTAATGGTCTAGTGATAAATAATAAATAATTATTATTATTTGATTAAATAATATTTACTTTAATTTTAAAGTTAAGAACATGTTGAGAAATATTATTAGTATTATTATTATTATTATTATCATTATTATTATTTGACATGGGGATCCATAGGGATTAAATAAATAATAATGGTCACATATGAAATTATTTTATTTTAACCCTAGTTGTATATACACACGATTATATTATATCTATAAGGATCCAATAAAAAAATTTTCTTGTGCAAAATGGATTTGGAGAATTATATCAAGCATTAGAGAGATACCATCTCTATAAATTCTCCCACGAACATAGAGGGATGTTCCTCCCCCTCCAACTCTCTATCCAATAGAGATATAGGATAAATCTTTATAAGTAGTTCACTAGGTGATCAAAGGTGTACGACGGAATCAATACGATCTTCAATACAAGCACCTATAGATTCCTATAGAGATGTTCAACGTTTTTTGGAACTCATGTGGATCACCACTAGAGGTAATCTTCATTTATTTCTATAATAAAACGATCGTACAACACATATTTGTTGTCATATTCATCAATGAAGAAATAATTACATCAAGGTAATTGTGTAATTAATTAAATTAATTATAAATAATATGTTATGATCCTTTCTCTATAGTGTTGTTATATCCTTTATCTATTTTACTGATTGAATTTTTTATCGTGATGTTCAACATTGTGTAAAATCTCAAATTTATCATTAATCATGGAAAAAATAAAAGTAGATAACAACCCATTGCACACTTCTACTATGCCAAGAACCTATAGGCTAGGCCCCCACTAGTTATTCATTAATATAGATATACATAGGGGACCTTCCATGTGCATAGTAGGATGGGGAACTGGTTACGATTAATTGTACGCCATGGGAATAACCATTGTTTTTTTATTTTGTTTGATGGCCCTTGGGTAGACATGTCTATTTTAGGTCCCTGAGGTTCAAAAGATGTGGTTTTTACAAATTAGACACTTCTTAGTAGGTTGGCATCGATTTAGATTCGGTGTGTGTGTGTGTGTGTGTGTGTGTGTTTGTTTGTGTGATTTTTATTACACCATTATCTTCAATGAGAATTTTTGGATGTGTGTCTTTTGAGGTGTATTGGCATCTGGGTATCGTTGTGATGCAGGACTTGATTAAGGTGTGAGATTCCATGATTAATTTTATAAATTAATGATATGTGGGTCCTCATAGGTGTCACATGAGACATGGACCTAAGGGAGGCATCTAAATATATATGGGGAATGATGGGTAACAGGTGTGGAACAAAAGAACATAATGAGGGGTTGGAGTGATAATTCATTACGGGAGGAATTTTATGTCCAATTATGGTCAATATACCATCGGTTTTATTAGTGTTTTAGGTGAAGAAGTGATTGGGATAGGTAACCCCTAAGGTGGGGAGAACCTTAGGGGAGTTGACATGTTCCCTTTGTGACCGGGGTAGTCTGTGTTAATTTTAAATAAATTAGTATATTTGGTAACCTCTTGTATTTTTGTTTTATATATCGGTGATGAGCTATGTTAAGGTGGGGGATTATAACATCCTGAATTTTTGGAGTTAGTCGAATTCCTCACCTGTTTAGAATTATTGGAGTTTGGTGGGTGTTAAAACTATATTCCCTATCAAAAGTGATTAAATATTAGAGAATATTTAACCTAATGTATTGTTTTGGATGGTTTTTGAGTCTTAGAAAATTCCTTCAAGTTTTGGATTGGTTTTGGGTGCATTAGACGTGAAAAACCAAAGTTTCTAGGGTGTTTAGACTAGGGTGAAAGATTTGGATAAACCGTGTGGCCTCCTAAGAAAAACTGGGTGACCCTTCATATCTACTAGAAAGAGTTATCAAAACCATGCTCGCGGGGATCATGTTCATGTATAACCTCTGCAATTTTTAGCTGATGTGATTCATATTGTTGCTAATTGTTTTGGAAAACTATGTGGTTCAACCATGCAAAGTGCCCCTTTGGATAGTGTGTATCACATGGTTGTCTCATGGTTAGAAAAACCATAGAACTCATTAAATAGGACAATCATCATTTTTACCCTCCATCCCTTTTCTTCTTTTTTCTAGTATTTCCCCTTATTCAATTACACACATTGGTGGGGATTTCCCCATTACTTACTACCCCATCCTTTGACCTAGATATATGTTCTGGACTTTGTTTCTTAATCTATCTACACATTTGGATCTATATCATTATGATCTTGAGTCCCATTTCTTCTTTTTCCATTTCTCTGACCTCAAACATTGCTAAATCCTTGTGAGCCGACTTACCCTGTTTTTAGGGTTTTCATACAAAATTTTGATTTTTTACAAATCAGCTCGAGTTAGAGGATAAGATCAAACGAGATGATGTATGACCACAAGGTAGTGGTGATTATATTTCTTTATGATTTCAAGAGTTTTTTGGAGGTATAGATTTGATAATTAAATTTTTCTGATCAAGAGATACCCTATGAATTTAATCACTTGTCTTTAATTAATTAAGTTGACCATTTGAGATGCCTATGGGAATTCTCACACAGGTTCACAAATGGTTGAGGCTTGTTGAGTTGTCGGGACCCTGGTCAGTTTAGGATGGGGTGTTTATTTTATTTAATTGAATTATATATATATACATGAATTTATTATGATTTCCATGGTAATGTGACTGGATCGACTAGAGGATTGAGGTGGAGTTGGAAATTAGGATTTAGGTGATGTAATCGTCAGGATGGGGTTGTCCTGAGGCATATTGGGTGATGTTAATCACTGTTTGGGTGACTTAGACATTGGAATGAGACAACAATGTCATTAGGAAATGTAAAAGGCTTGTGTTATATTGGTTGGTGTTGTTATTCGAATTGAAAACATAGTATTAGGGTCATAAGTTGTTGGAATGGTGTAGATTAGGGACTTAATTAGTGAATTATTATCACTTGTGTTGGAAAATTCACTATTTGGAGTCATGTGCACACAATAAGACTCAGATGATGAGGTGTTATTGACCACACATATTGGTATATGCCTCCATTAGTTTGGGATTATGATGATAGTTTGAGGTTCTTTCAATAAAAATCCATAAGGATGGTGAAGAGCCATATGTCAATAGTGTTGTGACTATTAGCTGGGGGATGAGGCTTGTCTTACATGAGGATATTAACTTCACTTGGACATAAGGTGTTGGTTGGAACATGGTTCCAGGTGATTTTTTTAGAGGTGAAACCTGAGGTTCCCCCTAGATAGGTTTACATCATTGTGTGCCTTAGGCTTAGTCCAAGGATCCACTCCACTATGTTATTTTGGAATTTCCCAACATATTTGATTGCCCCCTTGTGTCTACTAAAAATAAGGGAATATAGTTTTTATCATGAATGTGTGTAGTAATATTTATTTTATTATTTAGATGAACCTACTTAATCATAGATTTATTATAGGAACACATTGGTGGTGGCCTACTGAGATTCTTTCTCACACCCTACATGGTCTGTTCGGGTCAAATGTAGATTTTATGTCTCTATAATCAGGTAAGGGTTCATTATCTAGATATGAACCATAGAGTTGGTTTGTTTATGATGGGATGGATGGGAATGTATTTTTAGGTTCTGAAATTAGCAGGATTTTCCATTTTTATGTTCTTCCTATATCACTATGCTTATATATACGTATCGAGATTAACCATTAGAGACCCTTCTTCTTATTTTTTGTATAACCTGGCTTGGAAACATGTTTGGCTTTATTTTATACAAATGTTATGATGTGGTGTTTAATTATGAATATGTAATTGAGATTGTTTATTATTATTACTTCTGATGTCTATTGTGCTTCCTCCATGGGTGGGTTACTGGCCCAGTTTCATTTAGTCTTTCGTTTACGCTGCATATTATATATATATATGGACCATTATTAAATAATCTACATTGGAAATAGTCTACCCACTACCACCCCTTTACACAATCATTTTTATTCATCATCCATTAGAATACAGGGAGTCACACCTAAGGCTAGTGGCACTTGACCCGATGCATTGTTTGGGTGGATAGTTGGTTCAGGGCACTACAAAATTTCTATTATATAGAACCATACTCCATGACATCAATATTTATCATAAGACATAAATAATGTCAACCCTGTATAACGTATCTTCTTTTTCAATTATCAAATTTACTAAATATTATATAATTAATTAATATGTAATTATCATAACATATCCTCGATCTTATATTGTCAAATATAAAGTGAGATCCATGATTTAATAACCCATCATAAGTGTGGGAAGGTCCTATCATGGTTAATAAAGACTCTTTTATTTATTAATGTTATACCCAATTACCTTCTTCTAAGGTAAATTATCAAATGAATTTAGATAGGTATCAATATATGAAAGTTCACAAGTAGGAAATGTATTTTTAAGACTCAATTTTAATGATATATTACAAATTTCCACTTAAGAAGCACTAGTAAAACATATATGATAATTCATATGGTGTACTTTAAGCAGGTCAATCTGAATTCTAGTTCGACAACATATATTCCAGGGGTGATTAGTTGTATATCTATATAAGTGATCCTACATATACTAATATTAAAATATCATCACAACCTATAATTATCATAAAATAAGGAATCCTTGATAGTATATATATATTTTAGGTGGTTTCTATCATATCACATCCCATGTTATAAGAAACAAAAAAATTGAATAATAATATGTTGTAATTAATATAGATTGCATGATATATATTGTACCTATGGCAATATTTACTAGTTTATATAGTCTTGCAATCATTTTTTAAATTTAATACATGTTAGTGAAATTGTTGAATGTTACATACATGTTAATGTTTTTTCATATTCTACTATGGAGTGAATTAGAATTGAAAACAATGAATTAGGAAGAATAAAAACCATGGAAAATAATTATTATCATAGTTTAATAGTTTTGAAATTTAAATCATAGAAAATAAATTATTTAACTAAAATATTTAACTATAAATATACAATAGTAACATTTATATGAAAAATTTTCAATTTTTATTTAATTTTAGAATGATATAAAAATAATTTGATACAGAATTAGGTAATTTAATAAAAGTAAAATAATACATGAAAAATAAATATAAAAATATTATGGTTCCTTAGGATATCTAATAAAAAACTCTTCCCTATCATCTCCTAGATAATAGATCTTCCCATCAATGAGTTTTGGGAAGTCTTATGTTATCACAAAAAATTTGAGTTGCAAATTATTGAATATATCTATCCAACATCTCATTTAGTTCTCTACATAGGTTTTCTATATTTAATGTATGGGATTTTTTCTCCATTGGTGGAATAGAGTGGGACATCTCTTGGAAGGTGACAGTCATGGGTTAATGAACAATAAATATAAAATCCAAAAATGTTAATCCATTTATCCTTATAGATAAAATATTTATAAAAGTGGAATCCTTATATTTAAGGACCATAATATCTATTCAATTTTATTATTATATAAATAAATCCATTTTTATATTTTTATATTTTTGTTAAATATATCAAAATCTGCATAGATGGAGTCTTGTTTCTAACTCAGTGATGAGGGAATCTTACCTCCCTATATGGCTAATTGGTTTAAACTAAATGACATATATAATCCTACTTTTTTTTATTACTTCTAATGTAATATTACAAGTCTATGAAATTAATTTATCTAAATTTATATGATAGTTAGACTATTTTATAAAAGATATCTTCCATTGATACCATCGTGTTGGAATCACATTGTACAGTAGAAGGTGACAAAGTAGGAAGACAATATTCTAGTAAACAATTCATTTCCCTTGGTGGAATATTTTGATAAAGTTATATCATAATTATACACTCTAAGATATTTTCACACCCAAACATTATTTTCCATTTTATTTTTTTTATTCTTTAATAATTTCTTGGATTTTAAGAAGCTTTTTGTTTGAATTTTATTTTTTTAGAATTTCCATGCCTCTCTCGTATAGTTAGTGCTACCGGTTTAAGGGAAAACTCATTACTACATGTACATTAGGGTGTTTTTAGTTCACTACAATTAATTTAGGGTCTATACAAATGGTTATTTCATGGTTAGATCAAAATTGTGTGAAAAACAAAGGAAAAAAATAAAGGAATTTGGTCATAGAGGTATAGGTTCACAACTAGAGGAAACCATGTGGAAACAATGATTTTTCATATGATGTTTTCACAAAGACATAGTACAAGTTTGGTGAATAGATTCCTTAAGAATGGGGCTAAACAATGCAAGATCTCAGGTGTGTTCAGTGAGTGGTTCATAGTTAGTTTATTGTTTGGTATACCGCATGGCCAAACATTGGACCTTTCATAGACTTATTTTTTGAATTCATTATTACACATTTACCCAATTTTAAAACCAAAACCATATATTCTTATCTCATTCATCCTCATAATATGTGTCTCCCATATTTCATATTTATCCTCCCTTTAAAGGAATTTTTTCTAGGATTTCCATATGATTTGATGATAGATTCTTGTGGTAATTCCCTCTAAACATTTTCTCTCTTCTCTCTTTTCCATTTTGCAACTTATTTTTTCCAAGAAAGGTTATGATTACCTAATGTTTCATGTGGTTAAATTTTAAATATGTTTTTATTCATTTTAATATTCGTTATTTTTTATTATAGGTCATTCTCACCACATAAGGTTTGATCTTCATCTCATTGTTGAAGGAAACTTGTTTTCAGTGATTTGATGTAGGTTTCCCCATGTTCAAAGCACTAAATTCAAGAGCCATTGACTACATGTTCATTAAACCAATATTTTACAAATCAATTGATAATATTATATGTGTATATGAATCTTTCTTAAAGGGAAACCAAGATTCATGTGGTGTCTATTGAATATAATGATCTTTTATTTTAAATCATGTGACAAAAATATATTTGAAAAATGCCATGCACATCAAGTGTTTGATGGATTGAATGAATAGAAATTATTCATGATTTATGTTATTTTAAAAGTTATTATGAATATTATGTTCAATTTTGAATGTTTTTATGGATTAAATGGTGTTCTTAGTTCCGGAAAATGGGTTTTTGAAACAATAATGTTTTTGGATATTCTATAAATCTTTGTAGAAAATATTTAATCCAGACACATAAATTATTATTTTAAGAAAACTGTATGTGTTAGAGTATTAATTTTTTTGTTGAATTTCTAAATATAAAAACATTTAGTGAATAATCCTTATGATTTTTGGTACTGATTAGATATTTTGAGATGTTTTGAATATTTTGGAATCAATGGATCATTATGGGGAAAATGTTTCAAAGGTGTGGGTGTTATTATGATTATGTTTTATATATTTATATTAATATTACTATTATATATGTGGGTATATAAAAGTAAATCACTACTCATTGATTTTCACACTTCTATTTTTTACCATAGGAAATTGATCATAGCTTGGGGGTGTCCAATTACACATACTACAATAGTTTAGGATTATTCCTTGACTAGTGGTCGTTAGTATGGATCACACCCCACTTTGAATGTTTACCCCTTGGTCAGGATTGTTAGGGTATGAATGAGTGTTATGGTGATTTTATTGCATAAACAACATAGATATTAAGGATCATCTTTTAGTATTGTTATAAATTTTCCAATTTATCTATGAGGTTTTCATATTCTTACTTATACATTTCATTATTATGATTATTGTTATTATTATTTTTATACTGATTGTTGGTTATGGTTATGCATTATTTTCATGTTTTTTATTTAAATAAAATATTGGTTTTATGTCTTCAATTTAGAATATATTTAAATATTAGATACATGTTATTCTACAAAAAATATAAAATACCAATTTATCATAAATGTATAACCCTCAATTTTAAAAATAAATGGACCAATAATGATTATGGTTGGTAATTTTTATATTAAATTCAAAAGTAAATGTTACGTTTTAGTTGATTTTTAAACAACAATGGAATTAGATCCTTTATTTTAAGTATATACATAGGGTGTGGTTTCATTTGGAATACCTACTAATTTGTCAATTTCACACACACAATATATATATATATATATATATATATGTTTGTGTGTGTTCATGTGTGGTGTGTGTGTGCATGTGTCATTTTAGTCTTAGATTTAGGTTATGTTTTATCTTCCATCACCTTGGTGGGTTGAGGATGTTTTATGAACTTGGGGTCACACATAGACCGATTTGTGAATTTTATGTTAATTTTTATTTTAATTTTATGGAAATAAGATAACCCCTCATGTAATATTTTATTTTTTTATTTTTATTATTTACCATGATATCTCTTGTTTATTTATTTTTTATATTCTATTTGGAACTATTTAACTTATAGAACTTTTTTCTATTGGTGTATGGAACTCTAATGAATGGATAAGCCATGAAAAAGTTTTTCTAAAATTATGCTTTATATAACGTCATGTTTATTATCCAAAACTATTCAAAAAATATCATAATAGGTTCATTGGATCTACTATCCATCTTAGGGTGATCGATAAAACACCTTTGGTATGTCACGTTCTAGATGACATGCTTAGATCTGGGGCAGATCAGGTTGGATTAAGAAAAAAATTGTATTATAACTTAGGTTCTTTATAGGGACTTGGTTTCAATGATCCCTTTTTTATTTGGGAAATAATTCTAGAATATATATATGACTATAAAAACATGGGGTGTAGGTTTGAGGAACTATTTTACTAATTATTTAATAACTAAACCTTAACTTACAGTGTAAGGGAATGTTTTGGTTTTGGAAATTAATTTGTTTTTATTATTTTAGAGTTTTTCTAGATTCCTATTTATGGGGTTTTTGATATCATTTATGTTATGAGAGTTATTAAAAAAAATCATTTTTTTTGGGATAAAATAGGAGTTGAAATAGTGTTACATGTTGATATTTTAGAGGATTGAAAACCATGTGTATCTTGAGTATAAGGTTATGAATAACTACTCATGATAGAGGAATTATTGGAACATGGTCCACCATTCATGAGGAAAAGTCTCTCGTGGTCACTAATCCACCTTGAGTTTTACAATTCTTTCTTTTTCTTTCAATTTTTTTAATTAAGGAAATTATTATGCTAAGAAGGTTATACATGGTTTTACATTTCAATATATTGTTTTGAAATGGTATTTTTTGTGTTTTGAAGATAGTAAATGTGTTTTCTCAAATTTATTTAAATAGAAACATGATGTAGTGGCTTAAAATAAAATGGTTTTAATAAAATGGTGTGTCTAAAATAGTTTTATATGATGTTATTCAATTTTAAAATCCTATTTGTTTTGTTTTAAGGGTGATTCCAAAAATAGTATAAACTGGAGAAGTGATTTTGATGATAAATGTTTTTTGAATTAAAATCAAGGATTATCTGGAATATAGTGAAATTATTTGTATATGAAAGTTAGATGAATTATATGTGTTATCTTTGAAGTTGTTTTCATAATGGCATCTATGGATTTATTTTATAATTTGAGAACTTTTTCCATTATCTTCTTTTGATACCGTGGTATTATATTTCATGAGATTGTGATTTGGGTGTTTTTCATGATTTTTTATTATATATCTATTATGTTTACAGTATTCCTCAATCATGTCTTCATGGATTTAAAAGGGGAAGATATGGGTGGTTATATATAAGTGAATCCTTCTATTAATCAACCTAGGGATTTCCTTCTACAGTTTTTATGACTAAACCAAAATCTCTTTTATGGTTATATAGATCCTTGAAATAAAAATGAATGGTTTCAAAACATCAAGAGTATATTTTTCCTTATTTATTTTACTTAGTTTATTATGATAAATTTGATACCTTTGTTTTTTAATGTCCATTTTAGAAGTGGTGTATGTCCATTATGTCGAATAAGATCAAGATAACTTTTCATGGGAATATTTTAAATTATTTTTCATCTAAGAATACTTCTATGAGGCTGTAAAAGTGGATAAAGTGAGAGAGTTGTGTGACATTCATCATGTAAATCAATCAAAATTGGGGCACCTCTGTTATTTTAATGATCTATCTCCTTTCCTTCTAAATTTATCCTCAGAAACTTTCATTAAGGTATGTTTTTTTTAAATAGGTCTCAATCTAGATCTTTAGTCAATGGTAGACTAGTTTAACCTCATATGTTAAAGTGGTATGGATGGTAGTCCAGGATGAGGTATCCCTTGCATGAGTTATTGTGTAAAATGATACTTAAATTCTTCTTATAATCATAGTAGGAAGACCCATAAAAGTAAAGGGTAAGAATCCATAGTCTGATCAGGCAGATGGAAGTACCAAGAGGCCATTCTATCTCTTTTAATTACTGAATTCATGGGGAAATACACTAGTATTTTTCAATACTGCAATCCATGTCAAAAAAATAACTCATGATATAAATCTATAAATTCCTATTATGGTTGTAGTTTTCTTGGTCATATACAGTGTTTTTGTTAGGTAGTTTCTCAAAAAGGAGTGGATCAAGATTTACCACTTTGATGGATTTTCCAATGAATTTTTTTAATTCCTGTTCTTGATCTATCCTTTTTTGAGATATTATCTTTTCTATCAATATGATTTCCAATCTATATAGTTTGGTTGGTCTCTGTTTTTGGAAATTATTAGGCATTTTTTATGATATATTTCTAGTGTAAATCCAAAATCATTAGTATTAAATGAGAGGTTTGTTTTTAATGTTGGAATTGTTATTTAGTTTGGGAATATTGGTTTGAATCTATTATCACCATTGATATATTATTCTTGGTTTCATTTTTAATACAATTTATGTTTTATATAACTTATGATATGGCGAGAATAAAACCGTATTTGTTTCCTCACAACCCCCATGTTGATCTGGTTTGGAGTCCCTTAGTGATTTGCATCTTTGTAAGAGAGTATTAGGTCATTGATTATGGATTATGAATTTTTTTGGGAGAAGGTTTGAGTTTATCATATGAATGTGGTTTCTTTTTTTTGATTTCATAATATTTGTCTTAGTGGTTTTCATGATTATCTTTTAATTTTAATAGTTTAGGGGTGTTGAAGAGATTGAATCTTGTCATTTTGATTGATCAACTGAATATGATAATAATTTATAGAGTCAGAAAGAATTATAATGGTGTGTATCATAACACTCGACTCCTATATTTTATGTTATTTTACCCTTTTTATCAATTTTTCCTCTTTTCATGGAGTTTCAAGAGTTTTATGTTCCAATTTTAACATTTTGGAAAAAAAATTACCTTTTTCACATAGTTAGTGCATGAATATTAGGGAAAATATGTTACTACCATTACACAAGGTTGTTTCTAGATATTTTTTTCAAGAAAATTATGTAAACATAAGTATCATATCGTTAGATATAAACTATGGGAAACCCAAATTAAACCATAAAAATACTTTCTTCCTATAAGTAAAGGCACGCTTTTGGGGAATAACTAGGAGAAACCCTATGAAGATTGTGAATTTAAATTAGATTTTTTAGTAATGGAATTTCATAGAATTGGTTCATGGTTTCATTACAAATATAGATAAAATTTATACGTTACTAGCTATATCTAGTGATGGAAATTGGTTTGATTAATGGTTTTGTAAACTCTGCATCCAAACAATACTCCTTTCTCAAACATTTTTTTTTTGAATTTACCATTATGTACTTATGTGATTGTAAACCCAAACCACTATATTTTACTATAATTAATTCACATGGTACATTGATCCCCTCTATCACTGTTCTTATCTCTATTAATGTGCTTTTTTGGATTTATTAAAAATTTTAGGTCCAATTCTTGAGGTAATTACTTTTAAACCTTTGTCTCCCCCTCTCTTTTCCCTTATTTGGTATTGTTCTTTACCTAAATATGTATTTTAAACCTAGGGATTATTTTGGTTTATTTTTTTACATATGTATATAATTTATTACTTCTTATACATGTTTATTAATGTTTATTCTCACCTTATAAATTTATATTATCACCATTTTATTGAATCAAACTTTTTTCCACTAATTTGAGGTAGGATGTCCCTACTTTAAAGATTTAAATTCTATAATAATTAACTTATTGTTCATTAAAAAATGATTTAGTTTTTTATTGATAATATTATAAGAATATATTAATATTTTTTAAAGGGAACCCATGTTTTAATTAGTTTATAACGAATTGAATGGAATTTTCTTTTTAATCATGTGATTTAAATCTATTTAACATCTACTATACAAACTAAGTGTTCAATGGATTTCCCAAAATGACAACTAATCATACATTTTAATATTTTAAAGGGTGTTTTAATTCCCATGTTGATTTAAAAATGTGTATATGGATTTAAATTGTGTTCTTAGTTTTTGAAAATGGTTATTTGAATCACTAAAAAATGTATTGTATATTTTTTAAAGCTCTGTAACTAATATATATGTTGGTTTTATAACATATTATTTTAATTAAATGATATAATGTTTTATCATCACTTTTGAGTAATATTTAGAAAAATAAAAACACTTTATACATTCCCTATATCATTAATGGTGTTGAATTTTTATCGTGTGGGATTTGTAATTATATTTAAATTTAGGGGTGGTTTTAGGGAAAGTGTTTTAGAGGTGCATGTATACTTATGATCTTTGTTGATATATTACTGCTACTAAATATATTATTATTATATATATATATATATTCATATGAATCACTATTTTTTTATACTGATATTACCATCTCTATTTCATACCATGGGAAAATTAGAGTAGATATAGGGATATCTAGATACACATGCTACACAATTTTAGGATTATGCTCTGACCCATGTCCCTTAGTATTGATCATACCATACTTTGACTGTTTTTCTATTAGTTGGTCTATGTAATGAATGACTAAGAATTAGGTAGATTATATTACATCCAGCCCATCGATAATATGGGCATTCTTTAGTATAAGTAAATATTTTTCTATTTATTAATAAGTTTTTTCCACTTTTACTTATTCTTGGAATTATTATTGTTATTATTATTAGTCTAATTGTTGATTATATTTATGTATCCTTTTCATTACTACTATTTAATTAAAATCAAATTGTTTAATTAATTTAATTTGAAATTAAATTTAAAATTAAATACCTCTTCTAATTTTAAAATATAAAATATGTAATTATTTGAAATATATAACCCTCTATTTAAAAATAAATGGTCTAATAATTATGATGGCTTGTGACTGGTTTTTAAATTAAAATAAAAAACCTTATTCTTAGTTGTAGTTAAAACTATCATGGAAATGAATCATTTATTTAAATTCTATAAATGGGGTTTGGTTTCATTTGGAACATCTAGTAATATTTCAAGGTCACACATATATATCATTTTAGTTTTAGGTTATGGTTTTGGTTTATCTTTTATCTCCATTGATAGATAGTGGTTTAAGGATAGATGGTAATCTCAAGGTCACACAGAGACCAGGTTGGTAATTTTATTTTATGTTTTTTTGTATAATTCAAGACATACCCTCCTATATTAGCCACTTATTTTAGTTTCTATTTTATCTTAATACATCTTGTCTTTTATTTGTTATATACCTTTTTTATTATTTAAATTTAAGAAACTTCTATTGGAATATAAACCTTTAATGTATGGAGGGGTTATGATAAATTTTTAGGAAAATTATATTGCCCATAAAATCAAGTTTATTAGGTGAAAATTACCCCCTGAGTTGATAATAGATTCCCTAATACTAGTTTCCATCCTATAGAGATTGGGAATGCACTTAGAGTATGTAATGGGCTAGCTTGGGAGACCGGTCCATCATTTTCCTTTATTGGATCATGAAAGTAATATTATAAACTATTAAAAATAATTTCAAAATTGAATGTTACATGTTATGATAAGTGGAAACTATTCTTGTAGTTATAGGAGTGGAAAGATGTATACAAATTTTCCAAGACTGAACCTATGTTTTCTGCTAAAATATAGATTCCTTTTACCCCTCTTCCATAGCTACATCACCCATTAATATAATTTAATTTCCCAATTTTTATATATTAACTATTTTCTATATGGTACTCATATCAGTGGGATAAGGTTCCCTAATGATGTTACGGGTTCATCCCTATAAAAACTGAAAATATTCTTGTTTATAAGAATTATGAAATAGACCGCATAATGATAATTTTTCCATATGGTTCATTCTTTGAAATTATATAAAAAATTATTATAAAATGTATAGGGGAATTACAGAGGTTAAAATATATTATTTCTAAATAAATTTAGTTGATGAATCCTTGGATTTAAACATTTTTTCGATAGTATGTATTTAAAGCTCGATATAAGATATAAAATATGGTATCATTTTGATTTGAGATTTAATATTTTTTTAAATTTTCATTTGTGAATTAAATTATTTATCTTTTTCCTCTAATATTTATGGAATATATTAAAAAATGACTTATTTGAATCAGAGTGTAAAAAAGACCATAATATATATCTGGATAGAGGATAGAAATTTATACAATGTTCCCCAATCAAACTTTCACATTACTTTGTACAAATCCATATATAGTATGTCTTGAGTTGTTACTTTTATTTTTTTATTTATGTATTTATAATTTAAAAAAATACATCTCTAATTTTATACACTATTGTTCTATATGTGTTAATTTTATTATGTTATGTTATTTTTAATATTTTGTTTTACTGAAGAATTTCAGATTCCATAAGATTTTTATATAATGTTGAAACTATCGAAGAGTAACATAACAGGTAGTTAATGTAACAAGTAAGTTTTATTAAGTTGCACGTGAATCTATAAAAATATGATAATGATTTATATTTTTGGTTATATCAATTAATAAGGATATAACAGTGAGAAAGTTAGTGTCACATAATATTTTCTTTAGATTCTATATAAAGAGAGTCGAAAAGCTAAAAATATTTTCTATTATTATTTCATAAGAATATATATTGTGAAACTTTCTTAACACTATGAAAAATGGGGAATAAATAATCAATGGAAAAATACACATGATTCCATATCATGAACACAATCTCAATCATGAACTCCAGGTTGCATCATTGTACCACTTCCAACTAGAGGATCAATGTAATATTCAATGTCGATGAAACACAATTGGAATATTTATATTTCATATTTATTATTTATATTATAAACTTCATTTAATTAATTTGAATTATTTACTATGGTTTAACAGCTCTCTAATCATTATTATATACTAAATATTTTATTCAAAGTGGTTTTGAAGTGTTTTATAGATAATGAAATGAGTTTTTTAATAGAAATATCGATCATCATATACGAATTTTTGATAACATAATTATATGACAAATGAATATCACAAATCCAAAATGAAATATGACACAATGATATATAAAACATATTAATGATATTAAACACAATATTTGAATCAGGTACTATGTAAAACCAGGAATTAAATAACACAAATATATTAAATCAAAGACTGTATTTTTATGAAAATCTCAGGACTACAATGAATGGCCAAATGCTATCTAGAGGATAACTATAAGTCACATCAAATATATAATGTCTTGTATAGTACCATTTTGAGGTTATAACGAACATAACATAAAATTATGACATTAATTATATTACATTATGGTTATAACACTATATGAATGAGAAGCATGAGATTATTTCAAACATAAAATTCATGAAATTTAAAATATAGGTAACAATTATATTTACATGTTTTATGTTAAAAATAGTGCATTATAGGAGTATAGAGAGTATTATGGATATAAATATGTGCTATTTACATTTATCATTAAAAATAAATTTTATTCTAGGAGTTTTTAGTTTCTGATTAATCTATATAATGGTTCAAATCTACTAGTATAAGATACAATTCCATTATTGAATACTAATGTGATATAACATAAATAAGATACTTTTATCCCATTTTTTATTTATTGATACTTCTTTGTTTCTTACATAGATAAATTATTCCACTATATCTATAAAGTTTCATATATTATAGTTTCTACACTAACACCTTATATGTAACATTCTTTAGTTTTATTATTTTTTATTTCATTATACTCAATTGTTTGCAATGTAATGTTTTCCACACAATGGATATACCACCATTAAAAGGTACATGTTTTTGTTAAATTTACAATACAAAATATATATTCACTAATTTGTTCCTCCATTTTTTTAAATGTAAGCGTTGGGTGTGTGCTTCAAGGTGTGAAAACATAAATAGGTTAAGTCTATAACATTTAAATTATGGGTTTTTACTACACTCAGGTAAAAGGCTGGGTTTTTTTCTGATCTTATATAAAAGAATATATCTTAGTGGATATCCATAATCCTAGGATGAAATATAATAGAGTATAAATATTATACTTTGGATTGGAACTATTATAAATACCTTATTCCCTCTTATTTATTCTTTCATACTTTCGTTCTTCATTGATCAACGATATCATTTGTTTATAAATTATTTCTTTTTGTACCTTTATTCCACAAAATTACACATTTTTTGTTTAATTAATCTTACATTTTTAATAATGAAAATTAACCCCCTTTTATCTATCTTATCTTATATTGGACCTAATATTTTTAATTAGAGACTAACCTATTAGTATTTGTGTTATTTTTATTTTTATTTGATACCCTAAAAATTATATCAAGATATTATTTGGATTTATTTTTACATGGTTGCCTTATTTTTTGGGATTTATGTTTATTTTGAGAGAATATATATCCTATTATTTAAAAAATACAATGGTAAATATATTTTTTAGTGGTTTATTATATGAGGAATAATTTTTTTAATCCTACACTTCCTCCATACTTCAATAGTAGTAATTATTCTTAGAGAAAGGTCCTTATCAAAGTTTATTTTTCAATTATTTAATTTTTATACTAATATATTTTGATAAATATATATATTTTTCTAAAATCTAATATATTCAATATGATTGGGTTAGATGTTGTTATATACAAGATTAATTTTAATTTTTTTCATATTCTTTATTTCACTTTTTTGAGAATTTTTTTATTAATATATGGAAGTTCTCCACTAATCATGATATTTAGAAACATATTAAGATAACTAAATTTAAAAGAGGATAAAACTAAAGAAATATTTATTTTTAAGAGGATAGAAGAATATATTATTTATTATGAAAATAATAAAATTTTATTATTTAATTACTGGAAGCTTGGACACATTAAAACATAATTATTGGATAAGAAAAATGAAATGGTTCAAAATATAAGGGGAAAGAAATAACATTGTAATAAATGGTGTTACTTGGAATGTGGTCACTTATAAGAATTATAAAATGAAGATAATTTCACTCCTAATATAATTTTGATAGCTAAACATGATAAGGTTTCATTTACACCATCTCCATCAAAATCATTAATTGAAATTATTGAATTGTTATAGAAGGTTGGAAATATATGCATCATGGTTAGCATGGACGAGGTCATTAATTCTAACTATGATTTTTATTAGGATTATAACATTGATTCTAGATGTAATAATCCTTTTTTATATGATTAATAAAATATGTTTTGTGGGTTATAAGTAATTTTAATCACTATTCGTGATTCTTAAATGAAACTAAAAAGGATAAAAAATGTTGGTTAAAGATAAAAAAGGATTATTTTGAAGTATTTACAATTATAAGGGAAAATGAAATTTTTGATGAATAAGATTTGAAGATGAAGAACACATATTCTAGTACTAATAATAAAGTTTGTGATGATTTTAAAATTCTAAAATAATAGAATGGTAAAATGAAGGCAGGGGTAGAGAGTTTTAATAATGCTTTATTTAGATTCATTATTAGAAGAGAAAGTGTGGATGGGTTTATGAGAATGAAAATTATGGTAGAATAAATAATAAAAGGATGGTCCCTGTTACAATGGGGAATTACACACAATCTGCATGAGCTAGTTTGTGAAAGGAAAAATTGAATTTATTTCTTCTACCAACTACTTTACTTGTGATGCTTTTGATTATTGAAAGTGAAAATTCTCTAAATTTTGTTTAATATATTCACCACATGAAGTATTTTTCAACAATTTTTTGTAAATGTTAAACTGAATACTAATTTTACAAAGTGGGTTCCTAAAAGATATTATATGAATCATATTGGATATAAGTTAGTCTATATTCCTAGATAAGACTGTATAGGTTTTCCAGCATGCATACTATCATTATTTTATCATCTGATATAGTGTTATGAGTTTATTTATGAGTTTTTATTTAGGATAATGATCGTGTACTTATTATTATTTTTATAAGTTTTATTGGAATGTGATTAAGTATTGTTTACTTTTAAAATATCTGGACATATTTAAATATTAATTGAGTATCATTAACTTATTTCATGGTTCTGTATAGTTTTCATTTTATAAATGTGGTGATAACATTATGAATTTTCATAGTCATATTATTATAAGATGAAGAAGTTTGTTTGGGGTGATTTAAAATTTTTAATATTTTTTTATTGTTTTAAAAAATAATTAGTTATTTTAATTATTCATGCAATTATGGGGAGTTCTTTTTATGTTGATCATTCATTTTTATGTTTATTATTTTCATATCTTTATTATCCAATATCTATTATGTTTATTTACTATTTAATATTATTTTAGTGTTAAAAAGAGGGTAATTTATTATTTTTTATGTTTCATTCCCTTCCCTTTAATTTATTATATATATTTTTCATGATCTTCTCAATATTTTATTTTTTTCTTTTAAAAAAAGAGGGAGATATGTTCCAGTTTTGTAATTATAAAAAAAGGGGAGAATGTTGACTGGATCATTGAATTTTTTATTTATGTTTTCAAAATCCAAAATATCCCTCTTTTATTTTATTATTTTTTATTTTATATGTGTTTATATTATAATTATTTTTTTATCATATCCAGTTTTGTTATGGTATTTTAGATTGTGTAAGGGGTCTGCATGAAGATCTAGCTATGAAAAAATGACTTGACAAGTCACATATAAATGATAATTATAATATTAGTATGAGTATGAAACTATACATAAATAAATATGATTTATCTGGTTATTTTATCATTGAATAAGGATATATTATTTTCAAAGTAAATACCGTGCAAGTATACATTCATATGTTTTGTGAAGATATTTTGAAATACCACTATAGTTTACATTATTATTTCATAATATCAAACATAGATATGGTTTATTGATACTATAATTCTTGAGGAATAAATAATTAAGGCCATCATCCATATGAATTCATTATATGAATGCACTCTTAGGATAGAACTCTAGGATACATCATCGTAATAACGTCATCTAGATGATCAATGAAAAATAAAAATTTTATGAAACATAATTGGAATTGTAATTCCTTGTTTCTTCATCATTTTGAGATTATTAATTGTTGTGGGTTATTTTTAATTGGTCAATTTTTCTTATTATTCATTTAATAATTTATAAATTCTAATTATTTCATTTGAAGTGGTTTTGAATTATTTAATTCAGAATCAAATGAGATCTTGGATGGATATCCTGATCATTATCTACAACTTCATTAAAACATAATAATACAAAAAAATATTTTTTTATTTATACAATTTAATGTGAAACTACATTACAAGAAACATATTTTGAAGAATTAATGCAATATATGAATCAAATCCTTTGTAATATCAATAATTGAAGGACAATGTTACTTCAAAGTGCTAAACACATTATTCAGATAAATCTAATACAATGTTACAAGGATGAATGATATTTATAGAATAACCATGATATTATTTAAAGGAAGCACATATTTTTAAGTACCATAGCTAGGTTCTATTGTCGAGGATTTAATAGTGAAACATAAGAAATATTATGTTTTATGGAGAATTGTATATGAATGAGAAGCATTAGATTCTTTAAATCAAAATATGAAAAATATTTTAAAAACATATAATGATGGTATTCTCAGGTTTTATATTCTAACCATTATGCTACTAGGTTATGTAGAGATTCAAGGAAACACCAATTTGAAGTAAATTTTTATCGTTAGTGGAAATGTTCATGAAGGGATTTCTCCATTGATATTTAATATATGTAAAGTATTAAAGCTACCGATGGAAGATATTATTCCATTGTTTAATACTAAAGGGTTTCAACATAAATAAGATTTATTTTTTCCTCTATCATTATGGTTTTCTAGGAAATTTATAGTTCTCTTAAGTATGTATCATTATAATATATCTGTGAGGGGATGGGGATTATAGTTTCTACATCAATACCTCATATAAAAATTTTATGGTATCATTTTTTTATTAGTTCATTGTAATGATTATTTTCAATTTACAGTTGTTTACACACTAGTTATACAACTATTAAAAGATACAAGTCTTGGTTATGATTGCCTAATCAAAAAATAATTCACTAGATTATTTCTCTAGGTGTGTAAAAGTCATAGTTGGGGTTGTGCATATTGGTGTGAAAAAGGGAACCGAATATGATTTCTTCTATAAAAACCTACGTTTTTTCAGCACCCATTAAATGGATGGATTTGGTTTGAAACTAGGTAATGGATTATATCTTAATGGATATCTATACCTTTGTTTTAAAGTGTAGTTATTTGGAATATGATCATTCGATCCAATGTAATTTAAAATTCATATTTTATTTTATTTACTCTTTGTAGTTTTTATTCTTGATACATCAACTTCATTATATATTTATGCATGAATTCTTTATTTGTATTCAATTGAATTATTCATTATATTTTTAAATTATTCTAATATGTTTAAGGTTTAAAATTAACCACCACATATCATTTACATTGCTCATGTGGAACCTAACAGAATAAAACTCCAATATGATATATATATATATATCCACCAACACCTCTAAAATATTATACATTTAATTATTTTAAATTACATACCATAGTGGATCTGTCAAGATAATTCATGGAATGTGGGAGGGATTAAAAAAATTTATGATCATTATTTACCTCCATTTATGTTTTTATAATTAGTGTTGGTTATTTGTATTATTTAGCTGGTTGAATACAGAAATTTGTCCTAGTATGTATTCATTATAAGAGTGGGGTAAATTCATTTGGTTGTGGGTTTGTGTACTGATTGGTTATAATTGATTATATATAGTGAAATTTATAGATTTACAAAAATAATTATTTTGAACGGTTCCTTTAATAGATATTTAGGGGGAGAGAAATTTATCATTTTATATTAGAATAAAACTTTGGATGGGGGAGCATGATGGATTTGGTTTCATTTTGTTAAAGTAACAGATGTAATAGTTTTGTTAAGGGTATTATTGTGTAAATTTTTATTTGTGGTAGGTTTTAGGATGAATTTTTATTATATATAATCTGAAGTTTTATATAGGGAATGATATAACAATTAATTTTCATGGAAATAACTTCAAGGTTTTATGAAAAGTCAAGGATTTGTGGAATGGAATAATTAATAGTTTTTGGAGTGTATGTAATAATGGAGGATGTTGAGTGTTTTTTTATATTATTTTTTGTAGTTGGTTGATAGGTATCATTATAAAAGATAATGGGTTAGAAGAATAATTTATTATGTGAGGTTCATGAACCTTTTGTTTTAAACACTCATCTCTAAATTTTTTCAAATAAAACAATAGAATTAATAAAAAAGTATGATTTATAGTTATAGGTTAATTTTTATACGAAATCTCTACTAGAAATTTCATGGTTTAATATATTATGATATTTGGATATTTTGGATTTGATGAGCTATAAAATAATGAATCAGTGTTTAAGATACTTAATTTGTTACCCGGTTTGGTATGTTTTGGGTGACTTTAAAATTATGGAATTTTTATATATCACATTTCATAAGTTTTGTTTGAAATTCCTAGTTGGTTTATAAGGATCACTATTTAAAATGATATGGATTAAAATTAAATAATTCTATTTTAATTTGGATGAGGGAAACATCAATGGAAACAACATGATATAATCATGGAAACATAGGTCAATGTATCTTTCCAAGTATGAAACAAGATGAAGAAAATTATTATGTTATTCTCTAAATTGACGGTGGATTTTTAGTTTATTTGTTTGATTAAAATTGTAAAAAATTAAAAATATATAGGAACATGGGAATCAACTATGGTTAATAGTATGTGATCTAGGGTTTATAATGGAAATGATTTAGTGGAAATGAATTTCAATAAGGATAATTATCAAGTGTGTGGGGAAGGTTTAAAATTTTCTATATTGGGTAAGGTATGTTTAAAATAACTATGTTAAAATTAAAATTTTTAGTATAACAACATGAGGTGGTGATAAGGTAAAATGGTTAAGGAAAATAATTAATGTAATTGGGGTGAGATGTTTTAGTTATAAGATTTAATATGAGATTGGGTGGTTTATAAAAAACTATTTTACATGTCATGGGTTAAGTATGAAATAAGGAACACCCTAATTGAAACGAAGTGATGAAGTCTATTATGATATTCTGGGTTACTTATATTTTTAATTTTGGTTTGGGTTATTCGCTATTTAAAATATGGAGTGAAAAATTATGGTTAAAAAAATTATGCGTGGTTGGGCTTAGTCATAGGAAACAAGAGTGATTTAGCTGACTTGAGATGGATTTATTTGGGTTTGGATGGATTAATAATTACATAACCTCTAATAAGCTAGTCAATGTGTAATTTTTAAATTTTAAATAATGTTTTTTTTTTCAGTTTTCTAGTGTAAAAGAACATGTATGGGGTATTTTCTAATTTGGATTGGATAACCCTAAAAAAGTAAGTAGTTTTGTTATGATAGGAAAATGACATTTTAGGGTGTGAAATGATTGTGGGTATGATTTTAGTCATTAGGATGTTAAAAAAGGTTATTTTAAATTGGAGAAATAGGGATATAATGGGTCATTGTTTTTTATTCTTGTTTTATGGTAGGTAAACTATGGTATTTTAGAGTCTACCACAATTTTTATTTAGGAATCCTCTCTTACAATTCCATATCAAAAATATATCAAAACCCTATTTAAAAAAAAGACATTTTCACCATGTGTTCTTAATCCACAATGGAATAAAGGATAATGAAAGTGTACGATGATTATACATGAGGAGATATAGTAAAGTTTTGTTTCTAATTCTAGAAAATAAAATAAAATACCAATAGTATCATATTGAAATTTTATTTTATTAGGTTATTAGAGATATATTTAGGTTTCCTTCCAATTTGAAATATATTTAATGTATATAACTAGAATTGATTTCCAGTCATGAATAAAAATATGGGAGGATATTTATCCTGTAAGAGAGGGATAAAATTAGATATTAAATCAATATTAATTCATATTGAATGGTTATTTTAATTCCATTTCAATATATATTACTCCATTTATAGACATCAGCTTTATATAAAATGGTATAATCTATAATTTATTAATCTTAATCCAAAAAATAATAATAGGGAGTTAAAACTCTCAACAAAATATATTTCAAGAATGTAATTATTTTTATTTCATTATATATTTATAAATCTTCATATGAATCTTTTTTCATTATTTATATTCATCTAGCTAGAGAAACATTATCTTTATTGTATCTTTGACATCAATGTTCATAGAATTGACTACATAATATGATTTTATATATAGATCAATTTATAAGTTTAGCGGTTTCCAATAAACTAATCATAAAGGTAATGAAACTAATAGAGTTTTAAAAAATGACTTTTAATCCAAAATAAAGTCATAAATATCTTTAAACTAATTTATTTTTTTGTAATGAACCCTCTTCTCTATAATATATTTGAATCCGAGATTAGTTAATACAATTTATCCACAAATTTTTAGGTGGTAGTGGTGATATTATTTTATATTACTCAATATTTTTCTAAAAAAAATCATAATTTGTTTTTATTGAAATGGATTCTCTTCTCTCATAAGAATAACTGGGATTATCTAAATTAATAAACAAAATTCATGATTTTCACCACGACTTTTATTATTATTATAATTATTAACTTTTAACTCATATTTTTAAAAATTTGATAAATAATAAATATACATGTAGATGCAAATATTTAGAAAGGAGTTTGAAAAGGGGACTATGTAGTCAATTACCTAAACATAAAACACTTCCACATGAATAATTGGGTTATATATAATTATGTATATGATCATGATATTCCACATTTATTTGAAATTATCTTAAATAATTATGTAATCCTCAACATATCTATCGGGAGTGGGATAAAATAATTAATGTTGATTAATATTTGAAAATATTTTATTTACACTATAATATCCTATCATAGTTGTTGAATGATATAAATTTAAAACACTCTTTGCCTCAGATACAGGTACATATCTTTATATTATACCATCAAATTTTTTAAAAATTGTTTATTATCATAAAAATTGACCTGGGATTCCACTCAGAATTGTTTTTTATGATGAAATATTAAATAAGGGAAGAGTTATCTTGTTACTAAGTTATTGGAATAACTATATAACCATTTAGGATTTGGTACATCAACTTGAAAAAAATTATCATTGAGAAAAACATTGTAAAAATTAGGATCAATATCTACATCTATATATGAAATTACTGTCCTGAAAATGATCTCAATTTTTTCAAGTCCATTTTATCATTTTTTTATCTATCAAACTCATTAAATAATATAATCTACTAAATTATTAATTAATTTTCATCCTTATTATTCAATAAGTATTTGATTGAAGCATTATTAATATAAACTATTACATTGTAGATAATAAGATATACTCTTAGCTATTGAGGGAAAAAACCTAAAAGTGATCTTTTATTTGGACTAGTGTATTTGGTTTTATTTAAATAAATTTTTGACTCAAATATTAATAAAACCTAAAAATAAAATCAATATTTTGTCCAACTGTTACTTTTAATGTGTAATAATTATCATTAAATTCCATAATAAAGGGTTTTTCTAAATTAGAAAGCATCATAATCGAATCAACCATAAACTTTTTATTTATCTCATTAGATATTTAAATACCCGATTCATTAAATAAAAATTTAACTCTTTTCCTTAGTATGTGCATAAGTGGATGAAAAATATTATAATAATATTTATGGAATTATCTATATAATCTCTCATTTAATGTCCTACCTATGGTTACACTAATATATTTTCTTAGAAGGCCCATCACAATCCCTTAGATGCATACCTTGATCCCCAGAGGTTGAGGACATACATAGAATGACAATAATCAATTATTGGATGATGATTTACCGTTAAGATAAAATCCTTAATTTAATATATAGTTATAAAAATTAATAATTATATATATATATATATAATATTTTGAATCTAAAAATTCCAAAAATTATCTATTAAGGAACTGTGTTGTCTTATATATGAATACATACAAGTAATACCTTATTCAAAACATTATAAAAGATAAAGGCCATATAGATTTTAAAATCCATACAAGTATAAAAAATTATACTGATGGTTATAAATGATTAAAAAATATAAATTGGTTTTTTCTCTACCCCCAAGTCTTCACTAAACCTTAGCCAACTAGACACCCAATATCCTTCTAAAATTCTTTTAACCTGCATGGCCATAAGATCTTAATTTTTTTAGAGGTTCTTAATGGGATTTAGGCCAAAAATCATGACACAATAGCCCCCATTTATGGGGTATGATATAATATAAGCAATTGAAACAAATTTTAAATTGGAATAAATGGCATATCTATATATATAAATATGTGGTATTTTTCTGACTGATCCAAACAAACGTAGTTAAACCTGCATTTCATAAATAATTTTATGATTTTTAATTTAATGTAATTTCATTATAATATTTCATTTTTTTGTAGAATGTATTTTTTTGTTTATGTGATGAACATATATATATATATTAATATTTCTGTTATAATAATTATATATTTAGTATTTAATATTTTTTATTATTATACATCGATTTATTTTTATTAAATAATATTTTTATTCATAATTAAGAATTTGGTTGGTGCATGGACCAGCCTGCTTAAAATGCTGACCAAATTAGACTATAATTATTTAATCGTATACTAAATTCTTGAATAAATAGAGAAATCAATTTTATGTCCAGTCCATGTGGACTGACCTCTCGACCTTGTCATAACTATTTATGCACCCCTATTGTGTTCTGTTGTGAACATGTAGGCTGTGAGTCCATAATACCAATTAGTGATTGACCATCATACTCCCAACCTCTAATAATAATAAAAAGTGAATATAATATCCATGAATAATATGTATATTCCTAACCATAATTACTAAAATAGAATGAGTAATTATACCCAATCAATAAAATCCTAGCATTGAATGATGTAACAAAGGATAATCATCAAAACTAACTCCAGATCTTCCAAGAGGAGAAAAAACAGTAAAAAATACTATTTCTCTTCTATAACATTTAAAGAATAATTGGAAATTATAAATATATATACCTTTTCTAAACCAACAAGATGGAAATTATAACTAAAAATTAAAAATTCATTTCTCCCACCACCATAAGTGCTCGTTCATACCTTAATCTGCACCTAGAAATTGTAACAATATTTTATAGGCTCTCACATAGAGGGGAAATATCAATGGATATCATCATATAAAGGGAAAATCCTAATAAAAAACCTAAATCAAATAGAATATATCATTGAAAAATATCACATAAAAGAATAATATCATTGAATATTTTTACTCATAGGGAAAATATCATTTGATTCCTTATTACCTATAATAAGATTCCTTACACTATGTCTCACCAGAAAAGATGAAACCTATTGTGATCCACTTTAGGCTAGTGGTATGATTAGAATTCCACCTAAAGACTACCTCTAATAATCTAGAGGAAGGATACTAAAAACAGAAGATATAAAATACATGGAATCTATATCCTATAATAACCATCCATATTCATTGATCACTCTATGAAATATAGCCAACAACCCCTTAAATATATATATATATATATAATAATTAATATATCTAATATCCATCATTGTGATCAATTGAAAAAATCGAATACCATGTAGAAAAACATATTAGATACAGTCTATGAGAATAATGGATGTACGATAGGGGATGTCACCTAATCATTGAATAATTATAGTGTAACAGCCATCACCTCCATGAACCACCATCCATAACCTTGAATCAATGAAACCAGATAAACCAACTATGAATTCACCAAGGTCACCTTCAAATTGTGAATCGCCTTTATAAATACAGCATGTGTGGGATGAAATCCCCTGTTTTTGTTAGAATACACTTACTAGTTTTTACATCACAAAAAAAGTAAGATGAATTAAAAAGTTAGATCAAGTTAGAGAGAGGTATGGATATGATTTGAGATCGAGAAAAAAATTTGATGATACAAGAATCATAGACTTAAAGTATCATCTCCATGATGGATAATATCTCATAAGAAACCAATGATTCCCAAAATATTATGGGACATATAAATCCCAAAGATAAAAGATAAAAAATTAATCATATATTAAAGGAAACCATGAACACCCAAACATATTTAAAGACCCTCACCCACCAAACTACTCATAGTATTCTATTATATAGACTCCAATAATTATATGCCACTTCCTAAAAATATAGTATTTTGTACACCCCCCTGAGATAGGGTGATAGTCCTTTGTATATTAGATTCAATACTATATCGACTGAAATTTCCACTCAATAAGGTGAGGGTCATCACTATGTTTCAATACACCCTAGACTAAACATTATCACTTGCGGAGGACCAGGTCCAAATCAATGGGTAAATAGATAGTAAATTGAAGTTATGTGGTATGGGTAGTTATGGATGATGATTAGTTTTAGTGCTACAAGTATATCAATAAGATTAGGAATTCATGGGTTTCAAAAAGATATGATTTATAGTATGTATTTTTTCATCATTATTTATATTTCCCTTAATATTCTAGGTACCACTTGTTTCCTATGTGATACGATCCTTGGTGGTTTTGAGATGTGATGATTGTGAATCTTCCATCATAATTATTTGACTTGTCCTCATATCATATCCAAATATTCCCACTATCTTAAGATGAATTATTGATTCATATTACTTTTTATTTTAGGGTATCTTTATTCTTATGTTTATACTTGGCTTTAAATAATATTTTTGGTCATATGTGTTGTGTTTTTTCAGGATATGTATAGTTTTGATGTAAATTTTGTGGACCTAGAATTGGTGGAGCTAGTTTTGATGATGCATGTAGGTGATAACTACTATTTTAGATTTTTCTAGGGGTCCTTTGTAGTGATGTGGCGTTTTACCGTACCTTTTTTTTATATTGTGAATGAATTTATCTTATATTTTTTCCCATGCCATCATTATTTTCATGTTGATTATATTGATATATTCCTCATACATGTGTTTTTATTTAGTCTAATTACAAAAACACACACACACACACACACTACTAGTGTTGTTGGTTATATAGAATATTGAATATGTTTTCCTATGTTTTTCAAGACCTATCCCAATGGGGGCCAAATCGTGACTACTCCAAGACCGTATCCAATAGGAAAGAGACTGGAAAACAACACTGAGTAGGCATATCACACACATGGGATGCATTGTCCTAATGTACCAATATACATTAACATATCTCAAAAATCATACAATGTTGAAATGTAATACAACTGAAACTAATGAATGAATACATCTATAATCTCAAAATCAGAATATGAAAATAAAGTACTGAAAGTGGTAAATGGGAAAATAAAAGACCAACCTTGAACAATAGTGTCCAACTTGCTCAAAATGTGATGACTAATATCAAATGAAACCACCCAAAATAACAACTAACTATTTGGATAATTATATTCTCTACATGATACCTATACTCCTATTACACTGTCAAATGTGTCTTCATTTTCTTAAGACATGACCAATGTGGGAAGATCCCATGCAGGTGTGAGTATAACAATACCCAGTATGACACCCTTAAAAAATAAACACATAGAATAAAGTATTGCCATCTATAACATGGATTTTAAAATAAATGAAAAAACTGAATACACTCATAAAGGACACCACACCTCTATAAGGTCTCAACAAAACCATCTACCAAAGGATTATACACAAAACTTCTAATCCACACTCATTCTAAGAGAACCCGCTCCATGATCCACTCTATCATCTGAGAAACCATCCAAGAGTTCATGATCATTATTCTCTTCCCAAGAAAACTCATTGGTCTAAGAATAAATTGATACTCAAATAGTGTATCTCACTTAGGACCATTGGGGGACACCAAAAATGAAATCTGGATCAACCGACTATACAGGGGATCGTATACCAACAATACCACAAAACTTACTAAAACAACCATCTAGATAAAGGATCAACACCCTACTCAAGGAGGTCAAACTGAATCCATAAACCCCACCTAGGGTATAAGAAGTAATGATAGAGGATCACACTCCTCTATTGTGAAGTTAAATGAAAAAATCTATATGAGACTCATCCTCCATAGGGGATCCCAATCTAGAGATTTAGAAGTAACAATGCAACTTATCCTTGAGGGCATGGACCAATGGAACACACTCACCTGATACTTGTCCAATAATAATGGAATGAAGGGATCCAAACACCCAAAAAAAGGGTGTGATGTGAGTACTTGGGGTATATGATGTGTCTAGACAACTATAACATCCCAGTTCTAGGTTCCGCCCAATGGATCCCCGAACCCGGTTGGTCACATGGACTCAAGCACATTCTCGGGAACGCCAGATGATACCAACTAGTAGTTATGGCCTTGAGTGTGATAATAGGGAAAAATGACCTCATTGGGAGACAATACACAATGGAAGGAAAATAGTGAACATTAGCGAAAGCAGTAATACTATACAAAACAATTAGCAGAAGACTCATTGTAATATAATAACTTGAGTATATATAAATGATGCATGTCACATGTGTCTAGTAAAGAATCTAAACAAGTCCCAATGCTGGAAATAAAACACTGATACTAAAGTATATAAAAGCAGTAAACTCCAACAGCATCGTAATCCTCATCTTGGTCCAATGATCTTCGTCTCCAACAACAATCTTGTACCTGATGAAGAAGGGTGACTTCCCTTAACTATACCTGTAACCATATAATTTTTTCGGGTCCAAAAGCATGTCCCAAAAAGGGTGTGAGATGAATAATAGTAGGAAACCACCAAAAGATTTGTGCCGAAAAATCAGGGAATATATATAGTAGGTAATATAGAAGAATGAAGAAATAAACAAGGAAATACTCAACAATAATCAATCCACAGTTTTCAATTACATTCATTTCCACTTATTATTCCATCAATGGAACCATGTAAACCATGGGATCTAGCATGTGCTTTGTATCCCATGTGTAATAGAAAAATAGATGTCTCAGAAGACCTAAAAATCTAGTAAGACTGTGTCCATGCTTGTTCTTTGGCTTGGTAGAGTTGTCACAATCATTAAATAATTCATAAGCAACCCCCTAGGAAAGTTCTCTTAGTCCAATGCCTTTGGTATAAAATATCATTAAATAATTTACAAATGACCACCTGGTAAGATCTCATGGTCAATACCCCCTTGGTCTACATAAGAACAATAAACTACAATGACCACCTGGAAGCTCTCACATTAAATGTGCTAGGGTCCCACATCCATTTATAATGACCCTCTGGGATGCTCTCATAGTCTAACCCCTCTGGTCTATGACCACATGGCATCTCTCACAGTTAATACCTCTAGGTCAACATAACAACAATTCTTACATAAATTACCAGACCTCGGGAAGCTCTCATTGTCAAATGATCCTTGGCGGAACATTCACAATCCATATCACACACATCTCATATAATCAGTAACTCCATCCTAACAAAACAATGAATGAAAAAAAGGCAAGACTATAGGCATCCTAGACTGAATGAACGATAATAATCAATAAATGGAACACAACCATGGTGAGTCCCATAAACAAGGTATACAACCATAAGCATAATCAACTACCGTTTATTCAATAGTCAAACTATAGTAGGTGATAAACTGGGTTAAAATCCAAATCAAGAAATACCCCAAACATGGGTATGAAGAACTTTAAGCATATATAATCCAAATAAGAGAAACGAAAGGCACAAACCACCTACCTCGATGTTTTATGAAGAACACTCTAGAATGTTGGCCCTTGAATCAGCCTAGAACGATGTAGATCTACAAAAAGGATAAAAATGTTCAACCTTGAAATACTCATGATAGAGGAGGAATCAAGAATAGAGGATCTATGGGAATTGAGAAATCTCCGGTGGAATTCCAACGCACCAAACGGTGTCTCAATTGGTAGTTTAATGGAGAAACAATGGCTCAATCATTGTTCGTCAATCCCAAGTGCTCCTGTATAAAACACGAAAAAAATTAGTTGTTTCTGGACATGTGACATGACCCTGCTCCGTTATATCAAACAAAAATAAATGTACATGGTGTGTTCATTAAATATACACACTATGTATTGGCCTTAACTGAACCCCATTTTAGGAAATATTTTAGGTCACCACAAAGCCATGTAATCAGCCATTATATGGCTAGTATGCATCTCTATGTGGAACCTGGGTACACGGCATGTACTCTTATGTACACGACATATACTTAGAAAATTCTCATTTTATCATTTTCCCCACAAACAACCCAAAATAAAGATCCATACCTAAAACGAATATCGGTGTTCTTACAAACTTCCCCCCTTAAAAAAGTGATCCCTGAATTTTTCTTCTAAGGGTGGTGAAGAAGAAAATTAAAAATACTCTGGCCACTATGATTGTACGTCAGCCACCCTCTCCCAAGTCTCATATTGTAATTTCCCATGATTCCATAGCACCCATACTAGAAGAATAGACTGACCATGGATAATCATCATGCTTCAATCCACAATCTGAATAGGGTGCTCCTCGAAGGACGCATCCACCTCCAACTCAACCTCCTCAGGTTGAAAAATGTGAGATGGGTTTAAAAGTAACATTATAGATCAAAAACATGAAATATGTTGGGAATATCTTGGTACTTATGAGGTAATTGTAACCAATAGGCAACTGGTCTGACTCTCTCCAAAACCTCAAATGTCTCGACATATCTCAGTGAAAGATTCCCCTATATCATAATCCTCACGTGTCCCTACCTCGGTGTAACATGTAGAAAACCAGATCTCTGGCCTTGAACACTATTGGTAGTCTCTATCGATCAAAATAATATTTTTGGTGAGATTTTTAAGTAACCATACTCTTCTAAATCAACTTCACCTGCTTCGTGGTCTTCTAGACAGGACGAGGTCCCAACATAGTTGCGTCTTCTGCCTCCACCCAAGATAGGGGTGATCAACCTGGCCTGTTGTACAAAGCCTCATAAGGTGCCAACAGAATTGTTACCTGAAAACTATTATCATAAGAAAACTCCACTAGTGGTATGTGTCTCTAATAATAGAACCTGAAATCCAAGATTCATGCTCAAAGAATGTCTTCAAAAATCGGAATCATGCGCTCAGACGGACCATCAGTCTGAGGATGGTATGTTGTACTCTGAAGTACATGTGTACCCAAATCCCTCTATAGTCCCTTCTAGACACGAGAAGTAAACTGGGCATCCCTGTATGAAATTATAGAGTGTGGAACCCCATGAAAATGTACAATCTCTCAGATGTACAATCTTTCAATATCATCCACACTAAAGTTTTCCATAATCGGTAGGAAATGAGGAACCTTCATGAGTCTGTCAATAACAACCCAAAACACATCATTCCATCGAGGTGACCTGGATAAACCCAATATAAAATCCATCGCAACATCATTCCACTTCCACTCCGAATTGGGTAACTTTTAAAAAATACATGCCAGTTGCTTATTCTCCTCCTTCACCTACTAAAAGGTGTAATATCTCATAAAAAACCAGCAATATCCCTTTTCATACCTGTCCACCAATACTGATAGTGTAGATCTCTATACATCTTGGTGACACCAGGATGAACAACCCATGTCACGGAATGAAAATATCACAAAAAATCCTCATGTATGTCGGTTGAAACCCATACACTCCCATGAAAATGAAATACCTCATCTTCACCCATGGTCCACCCAGGAGTAGGGTCCTCACCTGACACACTCACCCTTAAGACTAGGCTTTTGGAATCTGATAGCTACCTCATTCACACATGATCCAGTAGAGTAGAGGTAATAGCTATAGAATAAATTAACATCTTTCCCTATCTATCATGAACCTCTAAATGAATCTCAGAAAACATATCCATAAGCTGGAACTCACTACGGGCCTCCTGAACTGCCTGTATTAGTGTCCCCCTGCTCAACGCATCAGCCACTGCATTACCTTTCCCAGGAGTGTAGGCAAGCTGAAAGTCAAAAGACCTAAGGTAATCAACCCACCTTTTTCTATCTCAAATTCCGATATAACTAAGTAAATAGGTACTTGAGACTTCCGTGGTTAGTGTATACCACAAAATGATCTCCCAAAAGATAATGTATCAAATAGCACAAAGCTTGCACAATAGCAACCAACCCGAGATTGTGCATTAGGTAATTACTCTAATGTGGGATAAACTACTGATACTTGTACACTATTTCTACTTAACCTTTCATAAGAACTTATCCCAGCCTGATACCTAATGCATTTCAGTGAATGTTTTAACACTTTACTAGCTCTAGAAAAATTAGTATCGGTGCTGAATGCAATCTCTCTTTTAGCTCCTTAAAGGATGAATTGCAGGAATCTTTAGACAAGTACTTTGAAACCTTCTTATTTTGGCCAATTAGTGTCACATCTATGCATGAAGAGTACTGAATAAAGTTCATCTAGTAACCATCCATCCCTAGAAAACTCTATATATCAAATATGTTCTTTGGATTTTCCCTGGAAACTATGACACTCGCTTTCTATGTGTATGTTGATACTCATATCTCTAACATAACATGACCAAAGAAGTGAATTTTTTCTATCCAAAAGTGGCATTTTGAGATCTTGGAATATACATTATGTTCTCATAGTGTACTCAAAATGATCACATGGTGTGTGACATGGTCATGTCGAGTGTGAGAGTACACCAAGATGTTGTCCACAGAGACTACCACAAAATAATCCAAATAAGAATAGAACGCTTGGTTCATCGGTGCCATGAAAACTATTAGCACATTAGTGAGACTGAATGGAAAAACCAAATACACATATAGAACATACCTGCATCAAAAGGATGTAAGTGGTATATCTGATGGTCTAACACGCAATTGATGATAACTGGATCTCAAGTCAATCTTCAAGAAAACATGTTCTCCTCAAAGTTTATCAAATATATCATAAATCCTTGGTAAGCGATATCAGTTCATAAATGTCAACTTGTTTAGATTCTAATAATCCACACAAATTATAAGGGTACCATCTTCCTTTTTTGAAAAAGTACTGGCGGTCCCTAAAAATAAGTACTAGGTCATATGGAATCCCTTTCCTGTAACACCTCTACCTACTTCTTGAGCTCCCATTACTCTGGTATAGCCATCCTATAAAAAGAAATGGAAACTGGTACCACTCCTGGGACAAGATCAATTGGGAAATCTCTCTCTATATCTAGAGGTAAACCTAAAAATTTTTCTGTAAAGACATCTCTGAAATGTTCCACCACTTGGGGAAATTCCATCTATGATGTTATTTGGTCATCTAGATATAAACCATCTATCTGGGTTGTAATTCCTCTCAATCCAAGATTCTTGATTCTATCCCTACTCACATGGACATCCCATTCTCCCTTGTATAGAAAATACCCACCCTCTGATGACATGAAACACACCCTATGACAATAGCAGTAGACAAAGGCCTAGAAAGAGACTAACCAATCCATTTTGATAATGACATCGATGCCTAGCATCTATAATATGTAGAGGTCCTATAATAAGTGACACCCACCAACTATAAGAGGGAACTCCTTGGAAATATGTAAACTAGCCATCCTAATCCCCAATGGAGTGTCTAGCATCATAACATCTTCATATGTATAGATACGAAGTCTGAGGCTCTCCACAACAGCCACAAATATAAAACTATTGGAATCCCCTGTATCAAAAAGAGTAAAAGCTAAAACTGTGGAAACTATAATCCTAACTCTAACCGTAGATGGTCTAGGATTATACTCTTGATGGGTATGCTACACTACAAAATTTTGACCTGTACCACCTCCCTACAACCCTGAAAGACTACCATGAGATGATCCACCCTACTGTCGTCAAAATCTAGCCAACTGTCTACAACGACCATGACCCCCTCCTTGGCCTGAATGGCCAGACGAACTCTTGTTTCCTGGCTAATGAGAAACTAGTGTTCCATCTCTTGAATGTGGAGTCATACCTGATCCCCTCTCACTAGCTGCTTGTGAGGACATACTGGAAAACGCTAAAGATGGCCCATCTTTCCGGAAGACCGACACTCTACTAGGTCTCTTGGTATTTGAGGTCTTTTGTTCCCACTCTTCCCACACTGGTATCATACCACATGGATACCTAAAGAAACATCATGTGAAATATCCATTTGGTGCTTCCTGCTATTTTTCTAAGAAGTACCAGCCCTAGATGCTAAACCACCTTGGATCACAGCTCCCAAATTCCTCATATTATGCTCGGTAACCATCTCCTGGTTCACTATATTCACCACTGAAGTCATCTTAATGATATTCACCTATTTTCGGATTTCATACCTGAGACCATCCTCAATTCACCTAGCCAAAGATAACTCATCACCTCCCAGAACAGGTGTGAAGTTCTGAAGCTCTGTAAAATGGGAATATTAGTCTATCACTGAAAGAGAGACCTAATACAAATGCATGAACTCTTAGGATTGATCATCCCTTAATGTCTCGGGATATATATAGTCATAGAAGGACCTTTAAAACTATTCCAAATCCATATTCCAACAAAATTCTTCATATGAGATAACATCCCACCATCTCTTAGTGTAATAACATAGCATGAAAGTCGCAAGATTCACCCTCCTCTCCGAAGGCATCTCAAAATGTTCAAAGATATAAACCATGGCCTCCAACCAAGACATTGCAGCCTGTGGTCCTCCATCCTCTGAAAAAAGTTAGAGGATGTTACTGCTGAAACACACAGGTCTACTCTTCCATAGTAGGGGTCAGATGTGGTGCTCCCTGAAAATTTTGTAACATCCTCAAATAGACTTCACGGAACTATGCATCTTTACCTTTGTTCAGTATAACAGTTGGTTCCAAGATAGTAATGATAGGAGGATCTGCTGGTAGTCCCTGATCTACCATTTCTTGTGTCTGATCATTTCCCTATACCTAGAATACAATCGGAGGACGTCACAGTAGCATGGCTCAACACGGTCAAGTGCACACCTCAGTTGAAGATTATCAAGGACATCAACTTAGTACTGAAATAATGGAACAAGAGAAGGAAAACATTCAATTATTATAAAATAGGGTTACATGGTGTGTGTATAACCCCTGCACAGTGTGTTCCCTTATGATTTTAACATGGCATGTATTTCTGCCAAAATTGGTCATCATAAACCCCTACAAATGGTATGTTCCTTCTCAGACATGGCATGTAATTTAATTTTTCTTCTTTTCCAGGTTCCTCTAATGACTAACACTACACGATTATATCCTGGGTAACACTACATGGAATGTTCACCCTAGACACGATGTGTATAGGTTAGGTCCCATCGACCCATGTTTTTGGCCACACTGTTGGAGACACGGTCCTTATAACACTGCGTATACTCTCAATACCTGGTGTTTACGTAGGAAAATTTGTTTCTTCATGAATATAAGAACACAAGGCATGTGTTCGTAACATCACACATCATTTTGTATGGGTTCCTAGATAGTAAGCCTCTATAACTCTTTTAAAACCCTTAAAAACTTATCCTTTTTTCCAAGGCATGATAAATTCTAACCCGTGGAAGCCCATACTCCTGCGAATCAAATTTTCTCATCCTTATTCATATCATAATGAGAAAAAAATATACTAAAGTTTAACATGATCCACAAAATTCCAAACCAAGAGGTCCCATAACACCTCAAGGTCCAATGTTTGGCATCCCCCCAAATTAAAGTTTACATATTCTAACACCCTATCAAAATAGAAAGTATTCTATCATGAAATCTATCACAACTATAGGAATATCTAGCACAACATCTATCACAACAACATGCAATCAGTAATGCACCCTAAATAGCATGACACGAACGATTGACATGTGATCTATAGAAAGTGCCTATATGATTCATGAGATGGCATACCCTCTGCTAAAACTTCTTTTTTTTTTGATTTTCAAATAAATCACTTTTTGGGTAAGTGAGAACCTACAAACTCACCGGATTCCAAACCCTTTCGCCTCTCAAACTCATCACCGGAATTCACACTGGTGTTTTCATGAAATCACCGGGAACTCTTCACGGACCACAAATCAGACAGCCATACATCATACCAGAAATTCACAAGAACCAACAGAAAACCGAATCATAAACACAGATTCAAAAAACCTGCTACAAAAACGTCATAGCAAGTCCGAGTAAATATGACCGCCACCATGAATACATCACAGAACGTCGCTGATCACCCGAAAACAAGATTCCTCTCACCAAGACTGCATCACCGGTCGCCGGAATCGGAGCCGAGTCAAGCACTGAAACAACCATCGCACCACGAAACCAAGAAAAACATACAGAAGAAAACGAACAAACACAAACCAGGCCAGAACTCACTGGAACGGGACCCCTCACAACCCTATTCCGAAAATCCCGGTGCCACTTTCAAAACCACACCCGGGGCCAGATCTGTCCATCACACCCACAGACGACGCGAAATGCAACGTCAACCCCCAGACCACAGCATCGACCACCCTGGACCATCATCGCGTCTCCATGGAGAGCCCTAGCCAGAAAAATCGTCACAACAAGGATGTTCACTAGAGAAGAAGCCGCCACCACTGGAAGACCTGCGAGCCACGATTGCGCCGAGCAGAAGGGGACGACGCAGATCTGCAATGGGGGAGCGGAAGGCGGTGCTGAGGAAAACCTAGCGTCAATAGAGGCGCCTTACGGGCTCATCGTATGGCATACCCTCATCTCATAAGATTGAAAAATAAATATAACCACAATTATATAAATAATAACAACACAAAACAATTGAATCACCAAACAGTGAAATCAAATCAACTGTAACAATTGAAAAACCCAAAAAATTGCAATATTCGAGGTAATTTGGATTTTCCCTATACACGGTTTAGCTACTCCTAGGCACAAATTATTACCAACTACCTATTCCTTCCTATCATAGTATATAGAATCCAAATAGTAAAGAAAATCAGAAAATAAAACTTTTTTGACACCACTTTGTAATGTCCTGATTCCGAGTTCCACCCAAAGGGGCCCTATACCCGGTTGGTCACATGGCCTCAAGCGCATTCCCTTGAATTCCAGAGGCTACAAACTAGCAGCAATGGACTTGGGTGTGATAATGGGAAAAATATTCCCTCATTAGATGGGTATACACGGTGGAAAGAAAATAGTGAACAATAGAGGAAGCAAAAATAACATACAACAAAAGTAAACAGAGGAATAATGATAGTAATATAACAATAATAGAATATATAAATGATGCATGTCACATGTGTCTTAGAAGACCATATAAAAAATCTAGTAAGACTGGGTCCAATCTTGTTCTTGGTCTTGGCAGAATTGTCACAATAATTCAATCATTCATAAGCAACCCTCTGTGAAAGTTCTCACAGTCCAACCCATCTAGTATAACATATCATCAAATCATTTAAAAATGACCATCTGGGTAGCTCCCACGGCCAATAAACCCTTGGTCTACATAGAAATAATAAAATAAAATGACCAATTGGTAGCTCTCACAGTCAATGCCCTAGGTTCCCACATCTATTTAATAATGACCCCCTAGGTATCTCTCACAGTCTAACCCCACTTGTCTATGACCACCTGGAAGATCTCACATTCAATACCTCTAGGTCAACAAAACTACAATTCATACATAAATGATTATACATCAGGAAACACTAAAAGTCAAATTCCCCTTGGTCAAAAATACACAATTCATATCAAAAGAATCTCATATAATCAGTAACTCCATCCTTACAAAACAAGGCATGAAAAACAAGGCAAGCCTACAAGAACTCTAGACCAAACGATAAATAAAAATCAAACACGTGAACGCATCCATGGGGTGTCCCATAAAAAAGGTATACAAACTTAAGAAAAACCAACTTCCCTTTATTCAATTATAAAAGCATAGAAGATGATAAAAAAGGTTAAAATCAAAATCAAGCAATACCCCAAACATGGGTATGCGACAATTTAAGGATATATAATCCAAGTAACAGTAATCAAATGCACAAACTACCTACCTTGATGGTGTACAAAGAAAACTCTTGAACGTTGGGACTTGAATCGTCCAAGAACGACATAGATCTACAAAAAGGTGAAAATTGTTCAACCTTTTAATATTCACTAGAGAAGAGGAATTAGGAAGTGAGGATCAATGGTAATTAAGAACTCATCGGTGGGGATCCAACTCACCCAATGACGTCTCAATTGGATTTCGAATAGAGAAACTGGGGCTCAATCATTGTTCATTGTTCCTGAGCACTCATGTATGAAACATGGGAAGAAGAAGTGGTTTCTGGACATGAGACGCGACCCGTCTCCATTATATCAAACAAAAAGAAAACTACATGGCATGTTCATTAAATGTACATTATGTGTATTAGCCTCAACCAGTCCCCCACCTTATGCATTCTTCCATATTACATTTCTTGTGTACTACTGGTCATGCCCATGTACCAACCTATGTACACCTGGCTGTTCTCATGTACACCTGATTGTGTTCATATATCCCGACAAGCCTGTTCCCATGTATCCACCAAGATACATGTTGAACTTCTAGCTTGCATCACATAGTGTGTGATATATATCACACTACACGTGATATTTTTATTCTCCATGGAACCCATATCCCCACATACAGTCTCCCACAAAATTGGTAGTCCTGTATTACATTTCATGAAATTAAGGATTTTCTAGAACCCCATTATTAGTTCATGGGTTTCCCAGATCCACTACTATGACCATTAATCATTCCCAAATACTATGGATATGTGGTTGAACAACATTTCCAAAATCTCCCCAACAAATTCTAACAACCAAATTAGATCAGGAACCCACCTTCTACATCTTTGTCACCATGTGTTACTTGGGAAAACAAAATTCCTCCCATCTGGTCTCATTCCTCCTGGAATCACCTTTTATCTTCATCAATCCTCAAATTAGTGCCTCAACTGTAAGTCTCACCCATAGTAATTATCCATTTCACTAAAGAACATTCACATAATGATCACATATAGTGTATTCATTGAACCATTGGCCAAATAGAATATCAAAAATGATTAATCTATGAAACAGGGTAGAAAAATATAAACCGAAAAATTTTGCAAACAAACTGCAACCTTGGTCCATTTGGCCTTGATCTCTTATTTAAGAATAAGACCAATAAAGTGGATAATAACTATAAATAAATATATTCTCCATAAATAAATGTACCATCAATGTGTGAATCACATATTGTCTATGTAATTGAACCATTTTTTATTTAGTTAAATAATGATATGGAATCGTATAAATAAAACAACCTACCTAGAGTTTGTATTTTTCATTGATGAATAACGGTACTATGTTTCTGTCATTGGTGAGATCCATGAACTCTAATAGTGAATCAATATTTAATCTCAATCTAATGTTGTTTTCCAAAGATCCTCTAACATAACCTCTTTAATAGCTCATCTCCAATGGATCCTCTCAATCTCTATATTAAAAGGATAATCCTACGGATTGGGGAATAGCTTTGTATTTATTGATTAAATGGGATGTAACATCAATTTAATTAAATATCTAAATTTATTTATTTATTTTATTTTTTACATCCATGACAGCTTTTAACCAAATTTCTGATGCTGAAAATTATTATGTCATACCTATGGTAAATACCATGATATAAAATAATTGGTGACATTATATTTATATTCCAAGACTTTCATTAATATATATTTCAGTTTTAAAAGAAAAATGTGTTAGTGTGTGACATTAATATTATCAATATTTTTTAAATATGAATTTTTGTCTCACCAAAACTCAGAATCTGAAACTGTATTAGTTCCTAGCTCTAAAAATAGTCTATATAATATTATAATTTAATACATGGAATAATAAGATTCATTACATTCTCCTCACCATAGTTCTTTTCATCCAAAATGGGAAAAAAAATACTAAAAATTATGAGGATACTGGTCTTGTTTCTTAGTTTCTCACTTTGAGGTGATCTTCTAAATATTCTCATGCTACCACTGAACATGCACTAGGGGAATCAACCTCCCATTGAAAGATCATCTCCCACTAATCCTCAACCTCCACCATGTACTCATTAAAGGTAGACCAATCCTCTATGTCCATATCACCCATGTTGATAACATGTGGTGGGTCATCCATGTACCTCCTCAGCCGCAACACATGGAAGGAATCGTTCACCTAGTCTAACTATGGAATAAGAGATAATAGGTATGAAACCTCGCAAACTCTACCCAGAATCTAGAAAGGGTCATGGAATCTCAGAGATAGCTTGTCACCCCGATAAAATCTCTATAATCTCAAAAATGGTGAGACCATTCAAAACATGTGGCCTCCCTTCTCGAAATCCATAGGCCTACATTTTATTTCTCATAGGACTTATTATGGATTTTTATAGTCCAAATCAACTCCGGGATGATTTGAACCTTTTTAGTCATAACGCACACCAACTCTTAACCCATGAGAGTTGGATCGCATGGATTAGTAAAAAAATGTGATGACTTGCAAGGTCTCCCAAAGAAGGCCTTGAGTGGTTCCATGTTGAGGGTGGAATGGTATTAATTCTTGTATGAAAACACTACCAAGGATAGGTAATCCTCCCAACAATATCCAAAAATACCACATGCAATCCTGAAACATGTCCTCCAAGATGTAAATTGTCTTCTTAGTTGAGCCATTATTCAAGGGGTGAAACATCATGCTAAAATGCAACTAAGTCCCAAAGGCCATTTGAAATCCTCTCCATAATCATGATGTAATGAAAGTATGATTGTCTTAAATGATAAACAAGAAAATCCATAGATCTAGACTAAATCCTGCACATAAAAGTGCCTCATGCTCTCAAATGAACTCTTCTCATGAATGGGTTGGAAGTGGATTCTACTTTGTGAGCCATTATATGATCACACAAATGGTATCTTTTCCCATAGACATATGTGGTAACCATGTCATGAAGTCCATATATATCTTAACCCACATACACTCTGGAACATCAAGGGTTTGAGAAAATCCCATTGGAACATGGTTCATATCATTCACTTTCTGACAAATGGTCCATCAAGACACAAACTCTGAAAACATCTCTTTATTCTTGACCACAAAAATGACATTGGAGGTTATGGTATATCTTTACCACACCTAGATTTACCTCCAAAGGGCATGTATGAATCTCCCTCATCACCTCCCCCACAATGTTACTGGTATCATCATCCATCCCCTAAAAAGGTTAATGGGCTCCCCACCTTCAGAAAATACATAATGAAAACATCGAGCAGATATCTAAGAATGTAGGGTCTCACAGTCAATATCTCCATGATAAGCTCCCCTATCAAAATTTAAAATTTTTGGAGTGATAACCATCAGTAGAAGATATGATGAACGACCCTTTTCCACTAATTAAAACTTTAAAAATTCTAACTTCTTAGAATCCTTGTCCAAAAAATGAGAATAAAATCTCATATCTAGAGTCTTTGTCACCATTTTCCCTTCCCTGGAGAACACAAAATCTCCAATTAATAGTCTTGGAGGAACACTAGATATCAACTTGATCTAAAGTTATAATCCTTCACAAATAAGAGATAATTTATACTCATGTGGTCAGATTATATGATAAATCACTCACCAATAAGGTAGCATATCCACATATGCAATGCAAAGACTATCATTGTTATCTCATGAACATGTGTCACATAGTTCTTCTCATTCAGTATCAACTATCTAAACCAATAATAAATCATTGCCTAACTCTACATCTAGAGGTAACCAAGTCTAGTCCTTGAGGAATCAGAGAACATTATGTACTCGACACCCTCCTCTAGAAATCTCAAGATGGGGGTGCTCGTCAATCTATGGATCAACTCCAAAAAACACTTCAACATCCTTTATAACCAAATAAATGGATGACCCTTTTTGGTAAAATATTTCAATGGTGATACCACAGGGAGAATCATATACAAACCTATGATAGAACTCTAACAACACAAGGAATCTCCACACCTAGGTAACAATATTGGGTGGCTCTGAAGTAAGAACAAACTTAATCTTCTCTAGATCAACTACCACTCCAACCTATAAGTTGAAGTGTCCCCTAAAGTGCATCTATTGAATCCAAAACTAACACTCTGAGATATTTCCATAATGTTGGTTCTCTCAAAGTGTGTCTAGGACCATACTCAAGTGTCTCATAGGACCCTCCTTGGATGTTGAGTGAACAATAATATCATCTATGAAGACCACCAAAAAATGGTCAAAGAAATGATGAAGGATCTAGTTTATGAGTTTGATGAACATTTCTGGGGTGTTCTTCATGGTGAAAGTAATCTCCATGTACTCATAGTGACCATAGATACATATATAGGAGGTATTGAATATGTTCCCATCTTATACTCATAGCTGGTGATATCCTGATCTGAGTTAAATCTTTGAGAACCATCATGACCCTTTCAACTGAAAGAATAGATCCTTGATCATTGGTATTGGAAACATATTCTTCGTGTTCACCTATTTCAAGAACAGATAATCCATACATAAACTCAAGCTCCCGACCACCTTCTTGGAAAACAACACTGGGGTAGCTGAGTGGGAAACATTGCGTATCATGGATCCCTTCTCCTGAAAGTACTCTAAAAAAACCCTCAACTCACGAAGCTCTACAGGATCCATACTATATACTGGTGAAGATATCAGGGTTATCCCATAATGTAAATTAGTGTATAAGTCTAGCTCTTGGAAGGGAGGTAAGCTTGGAACCTCCTTTGTAAGCACATCCATATACTCTGCCACCACTGTAGGGAACCAGTATCCCATAGCATCTACTACTACAAGAGTCATACTAACCAAATTTTTATTAATCTATTTCACTCCATTATGAATGATTCTGTCTTACTCCACCAGGGTTTCTTTTTCATTCATGAAGTAAAACCTCATCACATCATTATGGACACACCGTATCCTTTACCTAAAATATTCAATTTGGTCATGAACTATGGATAACCCGTCCATGACTAAAATTATATCATAAAACAACATTTCTACTAAAAGGAGATCCAATACAAAGCTCTTACCTCCATGTGTTAGATCATACTTTAAGTAGAAGTGTTCATTCCATGAGTCACCACATGTGGGAGTCTCCAAGCATAAGGGTCAAGCCAAAGTCTCAATCAGAATCCAAATTCCTCAAACTAGAGAAGTGCTAATAATGGATTGAATCACACTTGTGTCTATTAGAACAATAGATAAGGTGGAAAAGAAACAAATAATACCTCATATCATCCCTGGAGCATCAGTTTCATTGGTATCCATAGCCTACAGATGTCCTAATCCCTAACCACTAGCTCTCTGAGCCTATGATTGACCCCCCTATGGGTTGTGCTGGAAGTAGTTCAAACCTCCAACCACCACATGGTATTCTACCTAATCATCTTCCACATACACCACAATGATGACCTCCATCATCCTACCTTTTATTATACATTCACATCCCCTCAAAATTTTACTGACCAGTTTCATGACGGGTTAAATAATCCATTCCAAGATGTCCTCAACCATCGCATGAGAAGCCCCACCTCACCATTCATTGATTCAAACAATCTTTGTAGCTACGAACCACAGATCCTCTATCCTTGGATCATCCCCTAAAGTTTATAACATTCCTATATCCTTATGAATTCCATCAGCTACCTACTGAAAAGGTCTCAACTTTTAGATTCCCATTACCAGTACCCACTATCATCTCCTACTCCTATAAGATGCTCTCTGCCAATGTAGACCACTCAACCACCCCATTATTAGCGGGAATGCATAGATATATCAGTGAAACACTAATATGTTTATGTAAGACCTACTCAAATGCTAGTTCCCAAAAGAATAGATCATGCACCATATACATGGAGTACTGTGACAGATTATTAAATCTCTCAGAATGCTCTACTATAGTCATACTAACCTAATTTAAATATATAATCTCTTAAATGCACACAGATTAAAACATTGTTGGATAAAACACATACCTAATGTGATCATGATGTATGACCGGGAGAGATATGTATCATCATGTAACCGAGTCACCATAATCCACCATCACCCAGTGGATCCCGGAAGAAGACTCTCCATGAGGATCACCATCTAATCTGCATGAATCCTCATTGGGATAAAAACTCAAGTGACTTATTTTATTCAGTTCTCATACGTTTGGGGGTGTAGATCACCTAGAAATCTAGGATTTTGAAGCCTCTAGAACTCATTTAGTGCACCTAACTTATGTGCATCCTAATCTAGCACTACCAGTGTTAACTGTTATCCAAAGGGTGGTGGTACGGGTTGTAAAACAACTAGATGTACTATCTCCATTATAGACTCATGTAAAAAGGCCTCATCACTAAGAAAATCACCCTCATGACCATGCAGTGGAATCCTAGACAGCTATCTTCATGGTGGCATCATAAAATAAAGAAGACGTACCATGATTAAAGATTATATCTAGGGAGTTGAATCAAGAATGAAATTGAAACAAAAACCCATTCCAATATGATAAATGTACAAATTTATTCTTTATAACCATTTTTTTCATGTATCTATTCAAAGGGAAAGTGATCAGAGTTCTAGTGTACATATACTTTGGCCACAACACCAAAACTAGAGTCTGTAACAAAAAATATCTATAGGAGAAATTTATCAATGTTTCTTTAAAACCCAAACCAATATAATAGACTCCAGTATTAAGGTATAATCGACCCCATTGACACTAATGTTTCATGAACTAGCCTAACACTGCATGAATCATAACTTCCCCAGTCCAACCTCTAATAGACCATAGGAGGTCAACCAGCACCAGGTTGGCATTTCACATCCATGAGAGGAATTAGCCTAATGTACATGTACACACACACATGTCCAATCCCATAAAATGTTTAAATGTAAAATAACTGAATGAAATGAATGAATACATAAATAATCAAACAATTAGAGAATGGAAAAGATGTACTTAAAGCAACAAATAGTGTAAAAAACAATCCTGACCAAAAACAAAACAGAGTCCAAAATTCTCAAAAGGTGAAGAATATTCTCAAATAAAACAACCAGAAAAACACTTTCCTCTTTATAGATTAATCTAGGCTCCACCAGCTCCCTATCTACCCCGGACACCATCAAATAGGTCTTCGTATATATAAGACACAATACATGTGGGAAGAGCCCATGTAGGGTTGAGTATAACAATACCCAATATGACACAACAAAAACACTAAACAGATAACATCAATAATAGTTAACTCATAAAAGTATATGATAATTAAAGAAAAACCTAGATATTGTCAGGAGGGACACCATGCCTCTAGGGGTTCTCAAAGAAGCATTCAACCATATGATTCTACTCAAAGCTTATAGAACATGCTTATTATAGGAGGAACCACTCTACAAACCATAATATCATTAAATACACTCACCCAAAAATCCTTGATCATCGGGACCCTCCCATGAAAACCCACTTGTCTCAAAATACCTCTATACTCATATGGGGGTTCACACCCAGAACCAATGGAGACACAACAAACCCAATTTGCATCCACCCACTATGTAGGGGGTCATATACAAATGCTACCATGAACCCCACTAAAAATGGAAAACTAGATTGAGGATCAATTCCTTAATGAAGGTGGTCCCACCAATTCCAAGAACCCCACCTAGGTTATAAGAAGTAATGATAGAGGTTCACACTTAAGTATCATGTAGGGAAATCAAAAACACTATCTAAGAATCACCCTATAAAGGGGATAACATTATTGATTTGTGTATGTAATGACCCACTAAAACCTTGAGGGGATGGACAAAGTAACACACTCAACCGATAATAGTCCAATAATAAAGAAACAGAGGTCTCCAAACACTTTCAAAGAGGGTACATGGCATGTAGTTTGGGTATATAGAATGTATAAGAAACCCCTAGTCTACCTATATTGTAACAGCCCGAGATTTTACGAAAAATATTCTTTTTTATTTTACTAATGTCTTGTGTTATACGCTACACCAAAAGGAGCTTGCACAACACGCATCCTTGACTTGCCTTGCATTACACGCAATCGTAACCTTCCTCGATAGCGTGTGTGGTACGTAATCCTGAGTTTCACGAAACAATGATATGCTATTAAAATATTATTAAAACTAGCCGTTATGAATAGTAATAACCACTTTTTAAATTTTAGAAATTTTAACTCTCAAAGTGGACTTCATTTTCGGATTCGGAGTATCGAATTTAGCCTAAGGTGAAATTTTGGTACTTTTCGGATAACTTTCATATTCTGATGAATAGTGAAAATTACTAAATTATAATTAAAAACAACTTTTTTAATCGAAATAATTAATAGTGATAAATCATTAATTTGAGTGGTTTTAAAGTATATTTAGAATATATTTTTACAATTTAATACAATGTTGGTCATTGGATGTAATTTCACATTTAAACTAGACATAACCAAGTGTCAATCTTTTGATAGATATTGTTTCTTAAAAACACGCTATTTGTTTTAACAGCGGGATTTAATTATAAAATTAATTAATGCAACTTTTATGTTATGAATTTGGTAAAATAGACTTCATTTTTGAATTCGGAATATGAAATATAGCTTGGGATGAAATTTTGGCATTGTTCTGAAAAACATCAATTTTTGATGAATAGTGAAACTACTAAGTGGTAGGTTAAAAACTGAAATTTCCATAAAACTTAATTTTACCGCTTCTGTGAATGGAATTTCGAACATCTGAGAGACACGGTTAATATCAAGGACTAAAATGTGGTTCAATGAGATGAAAATAATTTTTTGGTGAATAGTAACTTTTTACTTTTTTTACCACGGTTAATAGTAAATAGGGTAACTAAGGGTAAATATGATATTAATATTACCCTAACACATGTCCTAATTCTATTGGACAAGTGTAATTCGACCAAAAACAAACTTAGGAATAAAATATGACCATTTAGGCCCACTTGGATTAGATTAGGACATTTATTATTAATTTATTTAAAGAAGGGTTAAAATAGTTAAAATCAAAGTTTAATAAGTAAATCATTTTTAATATGGGGTTATACATAATATAAATTCGACTATAAATATTAATTAGAAATCTAAAAAGATTTCCTACATGATGGTATTTTATTTGTAATTTTTAGACATCAAATAATATAATTTATTTATGACACAAAAATGATGCAGTAATTATCTTATTAATGAAATATTGACATAATTGATAATATAAATACCAAAATAAATGTAATTTAAGACTTTTTATGAATTCCACTAATTTTCTAGGTCACTATGATATAATATTGTTGATTTAATCAACTTGGTTCGAATATATAATTCTGTTATGACTTTCACAAAAATCATATATCAAATAGTGTCAAAATTGACACAAAAGAGTTTTTAAATCAAATATTATATTATTAATTGTTATTTTATTCCTAAAAATCTAAGGTTCGGCAAAATGACTTAGATAAGGATATATGTATTAATAATATACAATTTGGGGTTCGTTTGTCATGTTATAGTAAGTTTATTAACCATATAGTGAAGGAAAACAAAAAGACACGGTAAAAGTTATATTATTTAACTTAGAGTTAAATCTAATTGATAAGGTTAAAATAATAACCTAAACTTGTCTAAATCCTATTGGTTGATAGGATTTCGACCCATCCCCACTTTAGCTTCGAAATAAGACCCTTTGTAACCATTATAAACCGATTTTGACTTTAATATAAAATAATATTTTGAAATATTCCTAAGGTACCCCTCTCCTCCCTTATAAAAGGACACCTCCTCCCCCTCCTCCTCACACCAATTTGAGCACTCAAGCTCGGCCAACCCCTGCCAATTTCTACCCTCCACTTCCCTAGCAACATCCTAGAGGTTCTGGTCTTCCTCAAAGACCAATTTTAGTGCCCTAAGAGGAGGTCTCAAAGAGGCACTTCAAAGAAGAGGTAATTACCGTTACCAATTCTTTCATCTTTATTTCTTCTTCCACTTCTTCTTCTTAGGTTGTTTCATTATGAAGTAATAACATCAGTATCACTCATATACTGATATGTTATTATAAGTACGAAACACCCCTATTTCACCATCTATCCATCCTACGGAAAAAGAAATCACCGCGCGTGCGTACGTACGGAATACCGTCTCCACGCCGTGGTGTAATCTATTTTCCACCACCACCTTACATGGATGGGTATAATGGTGTAAAGAATAACTATACATAGTTATTACAACATCATATTGATTCTGATATATTGTATAATCCACTCCAATTCAATTCAATATTTATAGAAATGATATCATCGCTCGTGCGTACGTACGGAATACCGTCTCCATGACGCGATGAGATTCATTCTCCATGTTAATCATTTAAGAATGATTATAATGTATATATAAGAAATAATAATGAAATATATGACATTATAAAGCTACTGGATTTATGTATATATATACATATGTATGTCATCTACTTACTTCCATTTCAAGACAATAAGGAAAGGAAAACAGCGTTCATGCGTACGTACGGACTACCGTCTCCATGAACGGTGTTTTTTTTCATTTTATTTATCTACCTATTATATATATATATATACTGAATATATATGATATATAAATCATATTTTATATTCTGGAAGTAATTAAATCATGATATAAGTAATAATGATGTCAAGAACAACAAGTCAAAACACCTACGATAAATGAAACGATTTTACCCAAAACGCTTCTTTAACATGGAATTTACAAAAGAACGGGTAATATAATGTCATAAGTGAACCATATATGATATCATAACAATGAATATGATTCTGTAATAAGTCAATAACATGATTTAAATCATTATACAGGAGGTTCGGACACTTACAAAGCAAGTCGGACCTAAGGTAAGGGAAATATCACAATCTCATTTTTATCCGAGATTGTTTATTCGTAAGTATTTACTGGGGTGTATTTTATCATCCACATCCATGATCCCTCAATATGTAATATTATTTCCATCCACCTACAATTGTTTAAATCCAATTTTACCCTTCTATGAGTTTTTAGTAAAGGATATGAAAGGAATCTTTTTTCGTTTTTCGTACGAGGTACTTTTTGACTTTTCCGACAAAAGTACGAAGAATGTTTTTTTTAACTTATACGGCACGAACGGATTTATACTGTTTTATAAAGCTTTATTTTCATGAAGATTCCTCTAAAAGATTTCATGACTATTTTCAATAAAATCTCTTTCTTTTAAAATTGCATGATGTTTTGTGAAAAGAAATTGATTTTGAAGAAGAAAGGATATTTTCCTCAAGAATTCAATTCAAGTGTTTTATCAAAATTATTTTCCATATAAGATAATAAAGGGTTCTGTTTCTATCCATATTTTTACATTGATTTGACTATGTTGTGATGGAATTATGTTTATGAATTCCTTTATCTTATATGAATGGTTTTATGATGTCATGTTGTTTAAGAATCCCATTTTTATTACATGGGTTATGCAATGATGTATGATTTATGATTTTGTGGCACACATAAGAAAGGATTCATTAAGAGATGGGTGGGACCTATATCTCCCTCCAATGCATTGGGTAAAGATTTCATATCTCATGAGATAGACATGGCTGGAATGGTAGGTTATACCGGTTCAGTGAAACAGGACTGAAATGAGGATTACTGGATTCAGAAAGGGACTTTGTCCACTAAGATAGTCTTGGCAATGAGTCTTGACTAACAAGAAATGATTCTCTATGATTATGTGTGTATGCCACAATGAGTAATGTTTTAAGTTATGGTTTCATTTTCACTACTATGATTTATCCCATGTTATGAAATTATGCTCTCTTTTGCAGGTTAAGATTTCCAAAAATGTTATGTTCTTATGAAAATTATGTGATTGATATTTCCTTTGTTTACCCTTACTGAGCATTTGAGCTCACCCTTTTATGTTTTCTTTTCCCCAGGATATAAAGAAAGGTTTTAGGTAAAATAAAAAGGAAGATCTTTATGGGAGATGTTGAAGATCTTTCCCCACGATTAGAAGATTATACTCCGAGTTTCCAAAGACACTAAACTATTACGATCCTTGTGTGTGTGTTTTTGTTATGTACTAAGTATTCCACAAAAGTAATGTAATGTCCATGTACGTCAGGCTTCGGGTCTCTATATATATGGTGATGCCTCTCAAATCATGTGTATCTTTAAATAAATGATGCGTAAGTTTATATATGCAGCATGTAGAGGTTTATGGAAACCATGCATGTTCCATCTGTCTATGGTTGTGTACTACAAGTCATGCCCATGTACCGAACCATGTTAGCCAAGTCATGCATAAGTAAACTTGACCATGTCCGGGAATCCCAACCTTCCCATGCTATTATACCCTCTAAGATACATGTTGATCCTACAACATTAGTCACATGAAATGTGATATTTTTCTTCACCATGGAAACCCCAGAGCCACATAGAGGGTTACACATAGTGTGTAGTTCTATATTATACGTCATCTAATGTGGTATTTTCCAAAGACTCTTTCCCAGTTCACACGTCACTCATATCCACCACCTCTACCATCAATCTTGTTCAGAGACTACATATATTAGGTAAAATGGCCTCCATAATTCATTCTCATAGGATTTTTTCCACAAAAAATGATCGAGAACCCACCTCTGTTATCCATTGTATCGTGCGTAATTTGGGAAAATGAAATACCTCTGGCCTATTTTCATTCTTCCATTAATCACACACAGTTGACATTGATCTTCATAAAATATGCTTAATTGAAATCCTTACCCATTGAAACAATTCATTTAACTGAAGAATGATCATACAATGATCAAATATCAAGTATCCATGAAAATATTTCCCAAATAGAATAGAAACAATGATCAACCAATGAAATGGGTGAGAAAAACATTAAACAACATATTTTATGTCACGACCTATCCCCTGGGGACCATATCGTGACTACCCCAAGACTGCCTTCCATAGGACAGGGGCTAGAAACTACCACCAAGGGTATAAATCCCTAAACTGGGAAGGCATTACCTTTATAGTAGTAACCAAATACAACAGAGTATTAAACTAGAAGTAAAACACTATGTAAAACTATATACAAAAGAGAGTGCTGAAAGTAAAGGGGCCAGAAATACAATCCCAACAGTCAAGTAAAATACAACCGAAATGCTAGTACAACTGAAGAAAAGAAGTAAAGTAGCTACTGGGTCACTCTCTGAGGTTCCTAACTAAAGGGTAGGTACACATGGACTCCTCATCACTCCTCTTCCATCTCTCCGCTCCTTGTATGTCTCACCAAGTGGTCCACATCCGGGTACCGACCAGTCCTGCTACTCTCTGCCCCGATCAGCATTGTCTGTCGTCTGCAACCAACATAACGAGGTGCGGGCATAGCCCGTGCAGGGGTGAGTATAACGATACTCAATAGGGACCCCGAGACCCTCAAGGTGTCACAAAATCCAATAAGGATTACCACAAACAGTGAAATCAACGAATAAACTTTACGTAGGTATATGCCCATACATATACCTAAGTTCTCAAGTAACCAATCTCAATCGTGAGGTAAAAACAACGTCATTGACTCAGCTCAAAACCAGGATTTTAAGTGAAGTACAGAAGTACAAAGGATTAGTTGCGAAGATATATCCTCTTATTTTGTCAAAAGGAACTGCTTCTGACCATATAGAGTCGGACCCACACAGGATCCATAGGTACTATCCCCCATAATGACCCACACTGGATCTGACCCACACATGATCGGTATGAGCTGACCCACAAAGGATGGTTAAGCGCTGACCCACAGAGGATCTGACCCACACATGATCAGTATGCGCTGACCCACACAGGATCGCTGAGCACTAACACACACAAGATCTAACCCACACAGGATCGGTATGCACTGACCCACCCAGGATCACTAAGCGCTGACCTCTGTATGATTTGTCTCCAACCCCCACCTCACTACTAGCTATTGGGTTCCTGATCATAGCCAATTTGGGAGATCCACTCCTCAAGCCATCAGTAGTACCTCAACCACCACGATGTTCCACGAAGAAGTATCTCAAAGGTCCGACTCGGCATAGCGGTCTTAATGCAATAGGCGGAGCATTAATCGGATGTCAGGTCTCTGAGTTATTGGCCTTTCCATCCCGGGGGACCGATTTTTTTTGGTTCAAACCTATTTTACCATACTCTGAATGTGTCCAAAGATCAAGTGGGATATGACAAAAGACCTGTCACACTCCATGAATTCCATCACCATAGTAGGTTCGTCAATTGGACACCTGTAGCCCAAGATATGGGCGTAACGGTGTAAACTGGCCATAGCGTGTCCGGGTCCGATCCGACCCAGTCGGATAGACTCGACCCGACTCGGTCCAGATCTGGGTCAGACCCGGTCCATGAGTCTGACCTGGTCCGAGGGGGCGGCACGACCCAAGTGGCCGGCCCGGCCCATGTGGGCGGCCCGACTTCAGGGCGGCCCGACCGACGGCGGCCCGACCGACGGCGGCCCGACCGACGGCGGCCCGACCGAAGGCGGCCCGACCCGAGGGAGGCCCGACCGAGGGCGGCCCGACCAAAGGTGGCCCAGTGGCCTGCCCTAGCTGTGCCCTGGGGGGAGGCGCACACCCCCTGGCACCCCAACGGCTTTTCAGTTCAGGTGTGAGCAGAAACAGGTGCCAGGTGGCTCATGTACAGCACACGAGGGACCTGACAGGGTCCTGCTCCTCCCGGCTAGCCTGAGCGGCCAGCCGCTCCATGGCACTGGTGAGGTGCGAAGGCACCGCACCCCTCCACTGCAGCCCACCCTGGCTGCATCCCTCTACTAGCCTCTGCGTGCCATGATGGCACCGCTCTTTTCCGATGTGGTCCGTCGTGGCCACGACTCTCCTTCCGTGCGGCACGATGGTGTCACGCCCTCTTGGCGACCGGATGGCCTTACGCCGCCGGTTCCTTCACGGTCGGTCTGAAACCGGTCTCATTTCTCCACCACAGTCTTCATCAAACAAGAACAATCAATGGGGAGGTTCGGGCCATGTTTTTGTGGTCCAATCCCTCCACATTACATTGATATCAATCGGTATATCTCAACCATAATTTGAACGAGGAATAATGGAAATAAAATCAACTCAAACCCATACCTCGCTTGACGACGATCGTTGATGATGTCGTGGTAAGGTGGCATCCTTTCGTCAAAGTTGTAAGAGGAAGATTTCAGAGAAGATGAGTTGAAGATAACATCGACAACGTTCTTCGTGGGCGGAAGTTCCTCCACTTCTAGCCCTGGTTGAAGAGAGAGGTATGTCTGTCGTTCTTTGTTGTCAAAAGAGACGTTCTTCATTGGAAGAATTTGTTCCTCCAAGTTCTTCCAAGTTCTTCCTCCTCTCCCAAAGGTTCCACCAAAGTAATTCCAACCCAAAAATAATAGAGGAAGTTCTCTATTATTTTTTTGGCACAACAACACAAATAATTGTATTTAATTAAATGAGACAACTCAATTAATTAATGGAAAGGAATGGTTAAAATAAATAAAAAGGAGAGGTGAGGAGTTCCATTTAATTAATGGGGAGTTAAAAGGGGTTATGAAGCTCAGGTGGGCCCCACTAAATAATATCCTCCCAAGGGAGGTTTTGTGCGGGTGGGCCACACCACCATAACCTCTCATGGGAGGTTATGTTTTGGTGGCCCCCACTACTAACCTCCTCTTGGAGGTTTTAACCACCCCAAATAAAAATAAAGTTAACACTTTATTTTTATTCAATATAATTAAAAACCTCAAAAACTGACTCCCATTCATGTTATAATGAAACTGTGGTGAAGGTCTCACTAAGCAATCACCGACGTTTCGAGTTCAACGGGACCCTCAGATTACAGTTCTGAGCACCGATTCAAAAGATATAAAATCCTACTCATATGTTTATTGAAAGTACCTCAAAAAACATCAGAAATTGATTCTGGGAACACCAGGCCTCAGAATCAAGCACTGTCAAAAACCGCGGACTCGTAAAAATTCCCATGTATTTAAAAAAATTACCACTTAAATTCAAGGTCTTTACATTCTCTCCACATCAGGGCATTACGTCCCCATAATCTACAACTCAAACTAAGGGATCAAATGGGGGTACTAAGCACGCATTTGAGTCTCCCACTCCCATGTGCTCTCCTAGAGGTTCCCGTGCTGCCAGCAAACTCGCACCAGAGTTATTGACCATCCACAGACGACCTGCTCCTGTTGATTCTCAATCTTTACTGGAACCTCTGTGAAGTTCTCCCTGCCATCGATGTCCAGCTCCCCGTGGTTGATGATGTGGGATGGGTTGTGCACCTATCTTCTCAGCTGGGATACGTAGAAGACGTCGTGCACCCAATGCAACTGAGGTGGAAGAGCCCAGCTATAAGCCACTTCACGTACTCTATTGAGGACCTCGAAAGGTCCGATGAACCGCAAAGACAGCTTTCCGCCTCAACCAAATCTCTATTGACCTCGTACAGGTGAGATCCATAGGAAGACGTGGTCTCCATCCTCGAACTCCAGAGGTCTCTGTCTCCTATCAGCATACGAATTCTGTCAGCTCTGTATAGTCTTTATCTGCTCCTAGATGATCTACACCTTCTCTGTGGTAGCCTATACCATCTCTGGTCGCACTAGTGCTGACTCCCCTGGGTCTGTCCATCATAGTGCCGATCTGTATGGTCAACCATAAAAGGCCTCAAAAGGTTCCATACCAATGGTAGATTGATAGATGTTGTTGTATGAAAACACCAAAAAATGAAATTGATCCTCCGAGTTGTGACCAAAGTCGAGGACACATGCATGGAGCATGTCCTTGAGGGTCTAAACGGTCTGCTCAGTCAGACCATCTATCTGAGGATGGAAAGCGGTGATCAAGAAAATATGGGTCCCAAAAGCCTCCTACAACCCCTTCCATAGCTGGGAAGTAAACCACGCATCACGGTCTGAGAAAATCGAAGAAGTTACTCCATGAAAACTCAAAATCACCTGCACATAGAGGTGTCCAAAGCTCTCTACTGAGCCCTGCTCTCTAATCGGTAGAAAGTGGGCCGTCTTGGTGAGTCGGTCGACGATCACCCAAATAGAATAGTGACTTCTGTATGTATGTGGAAGAACCATCATGAAGTACATGGATATCCCATCCCACTTCCACTCTGGTACATCTAAGGGATGAACCAAGCCTGCTAGTTCCTGGTGCTCCACCTTCACTTGCTGACAAGTGAGGCATCATGAGACAAACTCAGCTACTGCCTTCTTCATACTTGGCCACCAGTGCTAACATCGGAGATCCTGATACATCTTCACCACACCAGGATGTACCACTAGAGGAGATGTGTGGAACTCCCTCAACACTTCCTCCTGAAGTGAAACTAGTACCAAGGTACGTCCTCTAAAGAGGATGACGTGATGCCCACCTTCAGAAAATCCATCAGGTGCCTGTCCTATGTTTATCTGAGCACGTCGTGTTTCGCAGTCAGCCTCCCCACACTGTGCCTCCCTAACTCGCTGATAAAGTGGAGGAGTGACTGTAAGAGACTATAGAAAGGCTACTCTGTCTCAATCCACAAAGGATATTTGCAACGCGTCCAGCTGCTCTGTCGCCTCTCCTAGCAGCTGAATTCATGATATCATGCTGAAAGAATCTGCTACAACATCCCCCTTCCTAGGATTATAGGATATCTCAAAGTCATAGTCCTGGAGAAACTCAAGACATCATCATTGTCTCAGGTTCAGGTTATTCTATGAGAAGATATACCTGAGACTCTTATGATCAGAGTAGACTATGAAACTCTCTCCAATCCGATAGTTCTACCATATATTCAAGGAAAATACCATTTTTTAACTCTATGTCAGGGGTAGAATAGTACTGCTCATTTTTCCTCAGCTACCAAGAACCATACGTGAACAAGTCTCACTCTGGCATCATGACACACTCGAGTCTAGTCCCTGATGCGTCGCAGTAGACTACGTACCCTACACCTTCTTCTGGAGGCCTCAAGATGGGTAACCAGTCATCCTCTACCTTAGCTCCTGAAAGCTCTAATGGAATCTCTCCGACCACACGAAGGGTTACCCCTTCTTCGTCAAAGATGATAGTGGTGATGCAACTCTAGAGAAATCTAGAATGAACCTCCAATAATAACCAGCCAAGCCCAGGAAACGTCGTACCTCCGTCACACTCATGAGTGGCTCCCATGAAAGTACCACCTCAATATTTTTTGGATCTACTGCAACTCCAACCTCCGAGATGACGTGTCCCTAGAATTAAACCTCTCGAATCCAAAACTGGCACTTCGAGAGCTTACTATAAATTTGGTGCCCTCAAAGTGTGTCCAGTACTACTTGCAAATAATAGGCATGCTCCTCATCAGTATTCGAGTAAACCAGAATGTCGTCGATGAAGACTAGGACAAAGCAATCAAGGTAAAACTGGAATATCCTGTTCATGAGACACATAAACACTACTGGAGTTTTGGTTACACCGAAGGTCATAACCAAGAACTCATAGTGGTCGTACCGACACATGAAGGTCATCTTCTGCACATCCTCATCTCGAACTCTAAGCTGGTGATAGCTTGATCTGAGGTCTATCTTTGAGAACCATTGTGCTCCCTTGAGCTACTCAAATACGTCTTCAATACTCGGGAGTGGGTACTTGTTATTCATGGTCCCCTGGTTCAGGCAACGGTAGTCAACACAAAGCCTCAAGCTCCCATTCGCCTTCTTGGTGAACAAAATCGGGGCTGCCCAAGGAGAAACACTGGGCCGGATGAATCCCTTCCCTTGCAAGTCCTCCAGCTGTACCTGTAGCTCACGAAGCTCAGCGGGAGCCATCCGATATTTCTGGAGTAGATATCAGTGTCGTCCGGGGGTATAGGTCAATGTATAAGTCCACCTCTCTGTGAGGAGATAGTCCTGGTACATCATCAGGAAAAACATCAGTGTACTGATCCACCACAATAGGATAACTCGGACTCTCCACGTCTACTGCTCTGAGGGTAAGGCATGACAACTGATGATTGATCGACTGCACCCTCCTACAAGTAAGTCTGTCTCATGCGGAAAAGGTTCCCTTTTCGTCGTTGAAGGTAAAACGGGTCCCATCCATGCAGACAAACCACACTTTTCACCTAATACATTCAATCTGAGAATGGACTATAGATAACCAGTCCATACACAAGATGACATCGTAAGGCCTCGACGCCACTATGAGGAGATCCCAGCCAAAGCTCTCACCACCTAAAGTAAGCTCACTCTACCGGCACCAGTGTGTAATCATCGAGTATGATCCCGTAGGAGTCTCTATCCATAAGGATCGAGCCAACAGCTCCGTCAAAATATCTGAGCTCCAAACGAGGGCAGTGGCTATGAAAGAAAGACTGGAACCTATGTCTATAAGAACTACAACTATGGTCGAGTAGACAAAAATCGTACATTGGATCATCCCTGGAGTTCCATGGTCGTATGCCTCAGCTGCATGAAGCTGAGCTCTCCCCTGTCACCCTGCTGCATGTGGTCAGGGTGAACCTCCTTGTGGTGGTAGTGGAAACACCTTGAAACGTCATCCACTGCTAGTTGATTGACCAACTCCTATGCCATGTCCACATGTGCCCTATGGACAGCCTCGTTCCAACCTCTACCTCTTCCTAGGTGGTCCCTCAACTATCTACTGATCATCTGAATGGCGGGTCGGACAGTCAAGTGCCATGTGACCCTGCCTGCAGCATGAGTAACATAGTCTTCTCCTGGAATATGTTTCTCTGCTCTGTGTTCCCTACACAACCGATCCTGAGTCCTGTGGTCGACCACCTGTGGGTCTGGCCCTATTGGACATCTGCATTATATTTCTACTTCGAACTGCAGAAGATCCCACTGCATATCGACTAGTGGTGGGTCTTGCTGCTGGAGACTGTTCACCAAGAAAACTCTACACTGTGAGGGATCACTCTAACACCCCTGCCTATGTTGGGATGTTGAGGGAGATCATCGTGTCTCTGATCTCTTGCCTAAGCCCCTACTCGATGGTCCGAGCCCTGAAAAAATGTGTCTCATACCATATCTATGGAGTAGCGCAAGAGTTGGGTGAACCTCATTGAGTACTGATCTACAGTCATGCTGCCCTGCTGTAGACGCAGTAGCTCCTGTATCTGCACCACATGAAGGGTTGCTGGAACAAAATATGCCCGTAACAGGCTCTCGAAGTCTGTCCAGAGAATTGTCTCCTTGTCATGGACATGAAGCATAAGGCTCCACCATCTGCCTGCTGCTTCCTGAAAGAGACTCGTAGCAAGAATCACTATGAGGTCTATTGGTGTCCCTACCAGCCTGAAGACTCTCACCACATCCTCCTTCCAATCCTCCTTCACATGTGGGTCCATCTCTCCATGGAACCTGGGTGTCCTATGGTGCTGGAACTCATGCAACATGCTCAAGTGGCGTGCATCGTCTGCTTCTGGGGCTGGTGGTATCAGTGGCCCAACAGGATGTGGTACTACTGGTGCCTCTACTGGTAAAGGGACCTGCACTGAGGCCTCGTTGCATGGTGGGATGTTAGAGCATACAACTCTCGGGGCTCTAACTTTTCATCCATGGGGAGGAATCCAAAAAGAAACAGTTGCAACACGAACAAAAGTTTTTCCCTGGTGGGCTGACCTGGTTGAGTTGACATAAGAAAACTTTTAAAGACACGCATGCAATCAATTTTTTTCATGCAATAAGCCAGAAATCAGTAGTTATGTTCCTAGTGTAGGGATACGTCGGCCACCGCACCAACACTGGACTCCTTGAACTGAAGACCACACTTAGTACCCTTAACAATATTTCTTTACAGAACGGAAAGATAAGAGTCCAATGTTCTGTGGTAGAACCGACTCCTCTGATACCAATTTGTCATGACCCGTCCCCTGGGAACCATATCGTGACTACCCCAAGCCCGCCTTCCATATGCTAGGGGCTGACGACAAGAACCAAATGCATAAATCCCTAAACTGGGAAGGCATTAACTTTATAATAGTAAAAAATATAGCAGAGTACACAGCTGCAAGTAAAACACTAAGTAAAACTGTATACAAAAGAGAGTGTTGAAAGTAAAGGGGCCAGAAATACAAGCCCAACAGTAAAGTATAGTACAACTGAAATACTAGTACAACTGAAGAAAAGAAGTAAATCAGCTTCTGGGTCGCCCTCCGGGGTTCCTACCTAAAGAGTAGGTAGAGATGGCCTCCCCAGTACTCCTTGTCTGTCTGTCTGCTCCGTGTAAGTCTCGCTAAGTGGTCCACCTCCGGGTACTGACAAGTCCTGCTACTCTCTGCCCCGATCAGTACTATCCGTCGTTTGCATCCAACACAACGAGGTGCAGGCATAGCCTGTGCAGGGGTGAGTATAACGATACTCAGTAGGGACCTAGAGACCCTCAAGGTCTCACAAAATCCAACAAGGATAACCATAAAGAATGAAATCAATGGATAACCTTTACTTAGGTATATGCCCATACATATACCTAAGTTATCTTGTAACCCATCTCAATCGTGAGGTAAACACAAAGTCATTGACTCAGCTCAAAACCAGGATTTTAAGTGAAGTATAGTAGTACATATTATTAGTCTTGATTCTAGATAATCTTATTATTACAAGAGGCACTAATTCTGACCATACAGAGTCTGACACACACATGATCGATAGGTACAAACCACTACAACGACCCACACAAGATCTGATCCACACAGGATCGGTATGCGCTGACCCACACTAGATTGCTGAGCGCTGACCCACACAGTATCTGACCCATATAGGATTGGTATGCGCTGACCCACATAGGATCACTGAGTACTGACCCACATAGGATCTGACACACACAACATCGGTATGCACTGACCCAAACAGGATCGCTGAGCGCTGACCTCCGTATGATCTGTCTCCAACCTCCGCCTAACTACCATCTACTGGGTTCCCGCTCATAGAATATTTGGGAGATCCTCTCCTCAATAAATTGGTTGTACCTCAACCGCCACGAAGTTCCACTAAGAATTATCTCAAAGATATGCCTTATCATAGGGGTCTCAATTCAACAGACATCGTGTCAATCAGACGCCCAGTCTGTGAGTTACTGGCATTTCCGTCCCGGGGGGCCCGATTGGTTTTTTGGTTCATACCAACCTGAACGTACACCTACTATGTCCAAACCTCAATTTGGATATACCAAAAGAACCGTCTCGCTCCAAGATTTTCATCACCGCATGCGGTTCGTCAATCAGACACTCGTAGACCATGATATGGGCATAAAGGTGTAAACTGGCCATAGCGAGTCCGTGTCTGATCTGAACAAGTTGGACCGACCCGGCCCGACCAGGTCTATAGGTCCGACCCGGTCTGAGGGGTGGCTCGAATCGAGTGGTCAACCCATCCCGAGTGGGCACCCCGACTCGAGGGCGGCCCGGCCGATGGAGGCCCGACCCGAGGGTGGCCCGGCCGAGGGCGGCACAGCCGAAGGTGGCCCTGTCGAAGGCGGCCCAGTGGCCTGCCCTAGCCACTCCCAAGGGGGGAGGCGCGCTCCCCCTGGCACCAGAACGGCTCTTCCGTTCGGGTGTGAGCCAAAACCGGTGCTAGGTGGCACCAGTCAAACACACGTGGAACCCAACGGGGTGCTTCTCCTCCCAGCTGGCTCGAGCGGCAAGCCGCTCCACGCCACCGAGCAGCTCGATGGCGTCGCGCCCCTCCACAGTGGCCCGCACTGGACGTGGCCCTCTGCTGGCCTCCCCACGGCGCGATGGCACCGTGAACCTCCACTGCGGCCCATCGTGGCCCCGACTCTCCTTTCATAGGGCATGAAGGTGGTGCGCCCTCTTGGGGACCTGGTGGCCTTGCGCCGCTGGTTTCTTCGTGGTCGGTCCGACACCGGTCGCGTTGCACCCCCTCCATCATTATCAAACAAGAACAATCAAGGGGGAGGGTCGGTCTGTGTTCGTGCAGTCTGAGACCTACACGTTACACTGATATCAATCAGCATATCTCAACCATAATTTGAACGACGAAGAATAGAAATAAAATCAACTCAAACCCCTACCTTGCTTGATGACGATTGCTGACAAAGTCACGGGAAGGCAGCGTCGTTTCATCAATGTCGGAAGGGGAAGAGATCGGAGAAGATAATTCAAAGATGAAGTCATCAGCATTATTCATGGGCAGTGGTGCCTTCACTTCTTGCCCCGATTGAAGAGGGAGAGGTGTCAGTCGTTCTTTGTTGGCGGAAGAGACCTTCTTCGTTGGAAGAATTTGTTCCTCCAAGTTCTTCCATGTTCTTCCCACTCTCCCAAAGGTTCAACCAAAAGAATTCCAAGCCAAAAATATGATAAGAAGTTCTCTATTATTTCTATGGCACAACAATACAAATAATTGTGTTTAATTAAATGAGACAACTCATTTAATTAATGGAAAAGAATGGTTCAAATTCAAAAAAGGGGAGGGGAGGAGTTCCAATTGATTAATGGGGAGTTAAAGGGTTTAAGAACCTCAGGAGGGCCCCAATAAATAATATCCTCCCAAGGGAGGTTATGTGCAAGTGGGCCCCACCACCATAACCTCTCATGGGAGGTTATGGTGTGGTGGCCCCCACTACTAACCTCCTCTTGGAGGTTTTAACCACCCCAAATAAAAATAAAGTTAACACTTTATTTTTATTCAATTTAGTTAGAAACCCCAAAAACTAACTCCCATTCTCATTAGAACGCAACTACGGTGAAGGTCTCACTAAGAAATCACCAACGCTGCGCGTTCGACGGGGACCTCAGATTTTAGTTCCGAGCACTGGTTTAAAAGATATAAAATCATGCTCATACGTTTACTGAACATACATGAACAAAACTTTAGAAATTGATTCCGGGCACACTGGGTCTTGGAATCAAGTGCCGTAAAAAACTGTGAACTCATAAAAATTCCCATGTATTTAAAACAAATCACAGAAATTCTGGTTCTTTACATTTAAGGAAATAACATCCACCTATATTCTGTTATCCTTGATCCTTTCTCAAAGAGAAAGATTAAAAAATTGGAAGTAACCAAAGGATAAAAAAATTCAATGCATATTAATCTATATTCGATGCACAAATCAATTCTTATTCATGGATGTGATCCATAATTGGCCAAGATAACGATAAGGGTGTAATCATATAAATCAAACATTATACTTAGAGTATGGATTTATTATTGATGAAAAACATTCCTACGTTGTTGATTTCAGAAACATCCTCAATCTTGATCATATGTCATCTACCAATGATCCTCCAATGGCTCCCCTCCAACAGCTCCTCCCCAAAACATTCTCTTAATCTCTATTTTATGAGGATACCCTAGGTATTGAGGCATATTAGTGTATTTATAGTTGAAATGGGTCATTGTATCAATATAATAATAATAATATATATATATATATCATTATTATTTACACATGTGATGTATTTTAACCGAATGTATAATGTCAAAAAAAGTTTATGTCACACCCAGGGTAAATACCACACTATTAAATCAATGGTAGCCTCATATTTCTAATGTAATCCTCCATTTATAGTTTATTCCAATTTCTCAAGAAAATTATGCATGCATGATATTAATATTATTAATAAATTTTAAAAATCTATTTTGGGCTCACTAGGTCTCAGAGTCTCATGCAGCCTCAGTGCCTGTCTCTAAAAGTAATATATATAATATTCTAAAGTAATACATGGAAAACATATATCCATTAAAATTGTATCATGTTATAAGAAAGGTATCCCATGTATATTATTATTTCTTGATTTCAATCTCTAGCCCTATCCTATGTGGGCTTCAGGTGGTATAATCATCTAATATTTGGCCCAGGCTGGAGATTAGTGGATTGTGGCATGTCATCACCACCCTTATAAAATATTTATATCAAATTATAATTTACTAAACAAGAAAATATACTATAGTGACAAATCAAAAAATCAATCAATGAAATCAATATGAAATAATGGAATATCAAAATTTCATATGAATATAACTAAAATATTCCAAAAAAATTCAAAAATACAAAAACCATTCCTAATGTGGCCTAACATTTTCATTACAGAACCATTAAATCATTTGTAAGATAAAAACATAATAGTGATACAATCCAGGATCCAAATGTATAATATATGGAGTAAATTAGGCTCAATCATCACTTCTACATAATAAAATTGAAACATTTTTTAATTAATTATTATATATATTATTATTTTCCCTCTCAATATCCATAGTGTAAGTAATCACCTAAAGATATACATCAGTTTATGGGGTGAGGTAAAAGCCTGATAAGGGGAGGAATAACAAGGGGTGAATAAATTACATGAATCAAGAGTATATTGATGAGAAAAATAATATCATATGATTAAGATCATCATTATAATCATGAGAGAAGTATTTGAAAAATTAATAGAATTTAGAATAAAAATAAAATGAAAAATCATTTCATAGTGTTCAAATACCACATATAGTTGTCAGTAAATCAAATATCATGTTCATGAATAAAATATGAGTATAAAAAATAACATCATCATTTTCAAAGAAAATAAAATAGTTTTCATGAATATTTCACATAATATAATTAGATATATTACATTACTCAATTCATTGGAGGGGTATATAATTATGGTCTCCCTCCTCATATCATAAATTCTCATAATCCTGCATGCCACATAGAGTGTATAACAATCATAGTTATGAAATAAACCAAATGAAGAGAATGGGTTTCATAAGGATTTCATAACGCATACTTTAATGAAGAAACCTTCGGGTTCCCAAATTAATAATTTAAATCATATATGGACATAAAACATCATTATTCTTGAATGGAAAAGAATCATTTCTAGGGGGATAAAATATGATGTTTTGGAAATTTATGTCAATTTAAAAAAGATTTTATTATAAAACAATTTGACATGGTAGGGACATTATAGGGACATGCATATCTCCAAATGAAAATATAAAGGTAATTTGAAGGATTTAATAGAAAAATTCATATTATGGAATAAAATATAACCCAAAAAAGGAACGTGGATTGAGAATCCCTATACCTTAAATCCCACATTATTTTTTCATTTTCCCCCACCTAGACAATAAAAATAGGATTTTTAAAATGTACTTACATAAGTAAATTTTGTTAATTTTTTCCACTATTTATCCATTATAATTATTGAATTATTATTTTTAAAAATAGTTTTTAAATATTAATTATTTTGATATCATGTGTTCAATAAATTTTCTAGTTTAGTTTCAATTTCACTATTTTCTATCAAATTCATTTATGCATAAGTATAATTAATTGAAAAAGCATAAAATACATGTAATTAAATATTTATATAATATTTATAATTAATAATATACATACAGGAATGTGGTTATAATAATTTAATAGGAAATTTCCTTGTAGGTGGTTAATTTTATTTTTATGGGACATTGTCGAAAGAGCGGGAAGAAGAATTTTGAAATTTATATATACAGAATACATGATAATTATAGTAGGTTAAATCATTAATATAATTTTAAATTACTTTCTAATTAATCTTGCATGTTTTTTAAAAAGGTTTTTTGAGGAAAGAAGGATAATAATAAAAAATCGCTAAGCGAAACTTACTTAATCCTCTGTGTAGCTTCCATTGTACGATACTAAAACTCCCTTGATGTTTGGAGTTAGATTACACTAGAACATAACTAAGGGTTATAAGGGGATATAAATTAATTATTTTTGAAGGGTCCTATATTTTTAATGTGGTGGATTAATTATTTTCTAACGTGATGAAGTGGAGTTATTTATACTTGAGGAGAGCGGAATTTTTAGGATAAAATATTAAATAAAATAATATATCAAATGTAAAACTTATAGTAGTGAATATTTGAAAATATAAATCATATATAAATATAATATAATTGTTATTAATATATTAAATCTATTTATAATTATAATTCATTTGTTTATTAAAATGGAAAGTCGAAATAATAAATATTGTTTTTAGGAGTCACTTTTGATTTTAGGTTGGAGAAAATGATTTTTAGGTTTGGAATTTTAATTAATTCTATTTTAAGGAATAATGTATGAAATTAAATATATAATGGCATAATATCAAGTTATATAAATTATTAAGTTAATATAACATCATGAATTGGGTCATTAAGATATATTAGTTATGTGAAAACAATAGTTTTACTATTCACCTAAAAATTGAAGTATTTTAGAAAAATTTAAAAAAAAAACCCACGGAAAATTTCAATATTATGATTTCAAAAATTATATTAATTTTATAAAAATAAATTTCTAACATAGGTAATTTTAATTTTTAATATAAAAATTATTATTTTTATGAAATACTTTAAAATACGGTTTATTTAAAATGTGCTTATATTTTAATTGAGTTTCTAAATAATTATATTTATTTTTTGGAATTATAATATTTATATTTATATAAATTATTCATGGTAAATATTATACATAACACAATTTATTATTTTCAGTTAAAATTACTATTATGACTATTAGGTTACTATTCTCATTTGTCTGGTTACTATTTCCAATGGTCGAGTTACTATTCTAATGGTCACATTACTACTAAAATTGAAATATTACCTACTAAATATAAAGCATAATTATTTAACTCAATATTTAATAAAATTCCTTACAAGCTAATATATTTTCATTTTCTAAGTTGTCTATTGGGTTATTAATATTCTTCTTTGTTTCTATAGTGTTAGCCAATTGAAAGATGATCCAAACATTTTGGGGAGATCCATGTTTTACTATTTTATCTCTTATATTTTATATTTTTTATCCAATTGTAATGTTTTTAATTTTAATTGGTTTTTTTATTCCCATTGTAATGATATTTATTAATCTGATAATTTTTTATTGTTTATCTATATTTTATATGTGTATATTATTATACAATATAATAAAAAACACACTTATTTATGAAACAAATATTTATAATAAACACTCGGTTTTTACATTCATACCCATTTAGAAATTTCATCTTCCCATTTTTTTCATATTCATGGTTCAGAATAGATGTGGGTACTTATGTATCATTATTTCATAGGGTTCCCATGTATCATCTTCATACTTATGGTTCCACAACAACACTTTGACAAGGTTAGTTGTCTTATTGCATAAAACATTGTCTCTATATCCCAAGATCTCCACCCCATAATCCTCATAAGATATTTCATTCTCCAGTTGTACCACCTCCTGATTCAGTATATGTGTGGGATCAGGTATATACTTCCTAAGTAGAGATACATGGAAAACAACATGACCAATAGCCATATTTGGTGGAATTTCTATCCAATTGACCATTTATCCTATGAAATCAAGTTTCTCAAAGGGTAAAATGTTATTTGGTAGATATTTACATTCTTTTAGACTAAATAAATATCTTCCATGGTGATATTCGAAGGAAAACAATTTCTCCCCCATCGAACTTAAATCCCCATCAATGATTTTTAATATAGCTATTTTTCCAAATATGGTCAGATTTTATGCGTTTCTAGATGGATATAACCTTATTTATCATATCATATACAACAACTAGTCCAAGTATCATTCATTCCCCAACTTCATACTAATAATAATGATTTATACATCCCTTCCCATATAGAGATTCATATGGATCCATTTGAATACTTGAGTGGAAGTTATTGTTGTATGATAACTCAACTAATGGGAGATATTGATACCATCATAATTTAAATTCCATTTATCTTTCTCCTATAATTTATTTGAGAATATGAAAATTAATTTCATATTGGCCATCAGTTATGGGTTGATTAGACATGTTGAAATTAGAATTAGTATTGAAGGCATGATGAATAATTCTATTGAATTTAGAGGTGAACATTGGATTGTGATTAGATATGATCAAAAGTGGAACCTTGGTCAGCCTAACCACATTATTTACATATATCTTAGCAAGTTATTCAAGTGAGAAAACTTTATAAATAGCGATGTAGTGGGAAGTCTTCATGATTCGATCCACCATAGCCCATATCATAATGTTTCTTTTATATGTCTTTGGGAGACAATTGAAAATGTACAAGGTGATGTTCTCCCATTTACATGTGGGAATGGGTGATGGTTTCATCAACCCCTTGTATTTAAATCCCTATAGATTTACTTGATGATATACCAAGTAATTTGAGGTGTACTCAATGATATCCTTCTTCATGTTGTCCCAACAATTAATCTCTTGGAGATCATGGTACATCTTGGTGCTTCTGGGATGGATTTACAAATATTATCTGCATGAATTGTCCAATATATCATTCCTTATCTCCGATGATGTAGGCACATAAAGTATTTTTTATATTCAAATGATACTGTGCTAATTGATGTGTAAGTCATGAAGATTTATTTCCTTTACTTGTTTAACCTCATTTTGATTCTCCAAATCGTTCCTTTATGCCTCCTTGATCTTCTCATGGATAGGCAGGTGTGTAATCATTTGGTCAATTTAGGATCTATTTCATATCATTATTATTTACAAATACAATATTTTCATATCCAAGAAGATAACGTCTTCTCAATCTGTATCATGGATAGAGTAGTATGTTCTTTTTTAATAATAGCATAAATTTCCTTATTATCCTTTTTAGGATGGCAGTGAATAGAGTAGTCATAGTCTTTGATTAGCTCCGACCATCTTATTTAAAGTATGTTTTCCTACACCTATGTGAATTTTTACTTTATAATCTTGTGATAAGAATATATATCACACTTTTAACCAAAAAATTAGTTCCTCCAAATCTTCATAGTGAATATCACAGTTGCTAACCGTAGATATTGTTTCATATAGTTCTTCTCATAAATCTTCAACTACTATGATGAATAGGCTATCACTTTTTTATTTTGAATTAGTACACAACCCAATACATTCCTTTAAGAATCACTATATATCAAAAAACCTTCCTCACTTCTTGGTTGTGTTCTAACAGGTGCAATATTTATCCTCTTCTTGATCTCTTAAAAGATTTACTTACATTCTTCCATAGAGACATCCTTTACCCCTTTTAATATTAACTTAGTTAGTGTAGAAGACAATAATGAAAAATTCCTCAAAAAATGTTAGTAGTACCCAACCAATACAAAAAACTATAAATTTCTATGACACTAGTAGGTCTGGGACATTCCTCAATTACCTTTTTTTAAAAGAGTTCATGGAAATTCCTTCACTTGTGATCCCATTCCCAACTAAAGTGACTGATCTCATAAAAAAGTCACACTTACTAAACTTATCTTCCATTTTATCCCAAATTATTATTCCAAAAATAATCCATATATGATCTTAATGTTACTTCTTACTCTTGGAGTAGATGATAATATCACTGGTAAAGACTACCATTAATTTGTTGAGGGAGTCTCTAAAGACTGTACTCATCAAATCCATGAATATTTTATGGTAATTATAAAGTCTGAAGGGAATCACTATGAACTAATATTGTTATACCTTATATGGAAGTCATTATTCTAAATATATATTTTTTTCTTCTTCTGTTGATGATATGAAGAGTGATGATCCACCTTTAGAAAAGACCAATCTCCTCAAATTTGGTCGAACAATTCATAAATCTTTTGTTGATGATACTTGTTCTTTATTGTCATCTTTTTGGGATCCCAATAATCAATACACATCTTCATATATATATCCTTCTTAAAAATGCCATTGTCTCACCACATGGTGATGCAATAGGGCGTATGAACCCTTTTTCTAGATTCTCTTATAGCTATTTCTTTAACGCCTCGAGTTTGATCTGGGACATCATATAGGGCCATTTATAGATAGTATTGGAACCGGTTATAAGTTTTATTGATAAATATACATCATGATCTATGGGAATTATATGTAACTCTTTTGGTAATGCATCACAATATTCCCCCACAATGGGAATTTCCTCAAGGATGGTAATTTTCTTCAACTCTAACATTTGTGAAAGGTATGATTCTTCATATGGTATCATCACCCACACCATTGAGGGATTTTCTAAAATATATTCTTGACATTCCTTGAATTTTAATAGGATCGTGGTATTTTTCAGAATTTATAATGATATTTCCTTTTCTAGTTTGTTGATGTACACTCTATATAACAAGATCCAATCCATTACCAGTATAGCATCAAATTCCACCAATGGGAGGATTACGACATTCTCTAGAAGAATAATTTCAAATACACTAACATGATAATATTTCAACAATTGGGTTGTATTGATCACACCACAAGGTGTTTTAACAGATATCTAAACATCAAGGTAATGGTTTTGTGATAAAAAATTTCTAGAAAAAATTCAAGATATAAAGTAATTCATAGAAACTGAATCATATAAAACTATTTACATTATTGAGTGAATATTAATTTTACCCTGTACTACTTCATTTGAATGCTCCACCTTAGTAGTGGCGATGGCATAAGCTTTTTGATGTTATTTATACTTTTGTGGTTGCTAACACTAATTACCCTCAAGGACCTATGGTTTAGTGAACTATCTTTCGTAGTTAAGTTTTACACTATAGTTGAAGCATTAAAAAATGGGTTATGCATTCATTTCCTCTAGCACATTACCCACATTCATCATGTATCTTTGAAAATCATGATCTTAGTGGCCTTCCATCTCACACTTTTAGCATTTCCCAATCTCTTTGAGGATTTTATCATGATGCTTCTTCCACCATTTTTGACTTGTGCATTGTTGAGTCTTCTTTCCACCTTTTTCCTTGGATCCACTAGATTGAAACTAAATCTTTCATTTATTATATCCATATTCATGTGACTATTCTTCAAAATCCATATATACTTTTAGATCACATTGAAAAACCCATTTATAACTCCTAGAGTATTATATAGGTAGAGACTTTAAGAGGTGTGATTTTAAACCACTGAAAAATCTATCAATATTTCTATTTTTGATGATAAAAAACATGAGGTGTATATTTCAAGACTTGTAAATTTTTTTAATATAAACTTAAAGAATATTTCTCCTTTTTCGTAATCTCTAGGAACTATCTATTCCTATTTTTTTGAAGATTTGGATGGAAATATATGTTAAGAAATAACTTTTTAAATTCATCCCACTCTATTTCTTCAATTTCATCATTTGGATTAGTATTATTTATCAGAACCCACTATTGATCATCCTATCTATTTTAATGATAGACAACCAGAGTAACCTTATCATTCAAAGAATAATGGAAAACATACAATGTCTTATCTATTGATTTAACTCACTATTCTGCATTAAGAGGATCAGAATATTCATTAAATGTTAGTGGTTATTACCGTATAAAGTATTCCATAACCATTTTTTCCTTATTTGGTGAAGGTGGACACTCCACATTGTTTAGTATATTGTTCTTTCCTTGAGATAGTTTGGTATGAATCATCATGATTTTTTTGAACTCCACCACCCATTTCATTGAGAGTTTCCTTCAGGAAATCATTAAATTTTCCCTCACATGAGTTCTTTTCCATAGTTTCTCTTGGTTCCCACCATTTTATAAAATAGAAAAGGTTTGAACCAAAGTCAACAAGTCAAGAATAAATTATTTATTATTTTTCTCAATAAATTATAAATTCATATCTTATGGAATCCTAAGGATTATCCTTTCCAATAAACTATACTTCTAGGATCATGTACTTTATATTTTTTTAACCTTTAAAAAGAATAGTTACTTTAGCTACATATCCTTAATAATAGTTTGTGAGTTTTTGAATAACTAAATAATATCAAATGGGAGATTTAAACCAGTTCTTCAAAAATTACTATTTTCATGCACCAGTCCCTGATTGAGTCTCGCTCAATATGGGTTTTTCAGGAACATTACCCCTAGGTACATATATCTCAGAGAAACATCCACTACGAGTATCTAGACATGTATTTCATTACCCAGAAACCATGAAATATTATAATTAATTAAAGAATAATATGTTTAACTATATATAGACTTATCCTTAGTATTTTCCACTGTCATTTTTTATTCCTAATTCCCAAATTAAATACACCATGATCGGATACCAAAGATAGTGAAATGGAATTTTCATTAAATACCTATTACATAATTTTGAAGATAAAAATCACAACAATGATACAATACAAGATGAAAATATTTAGTATTGTGTATAAATTACGATAAGAAATCACATTTACATAATAAAACTAAAACATTATTTAATTACATATTCTCTACCCACTTAGAGTCCCTCATGTTCTCTTTAGTGAAATAATCACCTGATGATATACATCAATGAATTGGGTGATTTTAAAGTCTAGTAAGGGGAGGTATAACATGGGGTGAATAAAGGAAATGAATTAAAAGTACATGGGTGAGCATAATAGTATCCTAATCATAGGATCATATTCATAATCATTTAAAAAAATGAAAAAGGTATGTAATTTTTCATATGAATAAAATGAAACATCTTATCTTTATGGTCAAATACCATACATAGTTATGAACAAAGCTAGTATCATATTCATGCATAACATATATGTCCACAATTAATAACATGTTAATTATGAAAAAAGATAGAATCAAGTTCACACATATTGCACATAATATCATAAGATACATTAAATTACACAATGCATTGAGGGCTATATAATTCTTGGCCCACATATCACATCATACATACTCATAATCATGCATACCACATAGAGTGTATAATAGTCATAGTTATGAACTAAAACAAAGGAATAGAATGGGTTTTAAAAGGATTTCATTAATAATATTGTCCTGAATAAACCTTTTGTTTCATAAATTAATAAGTTAAATCATAAATGGACATAAATCTTCATTATTCTTGTGTGTATAAGAATAATTTCAAGAGCACTAAAATATGATATTTTGGAAATTTAATTAATTTTAAAAAAGTATTTTATTATAATTTTTTTGAAATAGTATAAACTTGAATATCACTAAAATAAAAATGAATGGAAATTTGAAGGACATAATATGAAAATTCATACAATAGAAGAGAAGAAAACCCAATGAAAGGAATTGTGTTTGAGAATCCCCTTACCTTAAATCTTGTTTTTTTCTCAATTTTCCACCACATGAACAATAAACTTAGGATATTAATAACATTGTTCCAAAAGTGAATTATGTTAATTTTTTAAAATATTTATCCATTATAATTATTTTATTCTATTTTATAACACTGTTAATCCTGAATTATTTTGATATCATGTTTTCATTAAGTTTTCCTGGTTTTGTTGAGTTCAATATTTTCAGTCAAATTCATTTATAAATAATTATCATTAACTAATGAATCTTAAAATACATGTAATTAAATATTAATATATTATATATAATTCAGACTACACATAAATGATGTCGTGTATAAGTATTTACTTGGAAATTTTTCTATAAGTGGTTAACCAACCTTTGACAGGACATTGTTGAAAGAGCGAAAAAGAGAATTTTGAAATTTATATATATATATAGTAAATATGATACTTATTATAGATTAAAATAATTAAAATAATGTTAAATTACTACCTAATTTATCTTACAATGCATCATTTTAATATGGGTGGTGAAAACATGTAGTTAATATGAATAGAAAAAGTTAATCTAAACTTACTTAATCATCTGTGTAGCTTCAATAGTATGACAGTGAAACTCCCTTGATGTTTAGAACTATCTTACCCCATGATGTACCTAATGATTATAAGGGGAATGATATGAAGGATTTGGGAAGAGTTTAGGATTTTTTTAAAGTGGGGAATAAGTGGTTTTTCATAGGGAGGGTGTGGTGTTCTTTATACATAAGGGGAGGTGCAATTTTAAAATAAAATATTAAATAAAATTTTATATCAAATTAAAAACACTTAATAGTTATTTTTTTACAATAAAATCATATATAAATATAATATAATATTTTTTAGACTTTAAAAATCATGATAATAAAAATTAATTAATTTTTTAAAAAGGAATGTTGAAAGAGATAAAAAAATTATTTTGAGGAATCAATTTTTTCCTTTAGGTTTTAAAAAATTCTATTTAGGTTTGGAATTTTAGACCATTTTACAATAAATACATATTTATTAAATTAAATATATATTTTTAAAAACTCATGTTTTATAAATTAATAGGGAATTATTGCATCTTGAACGTTGTTATTTAATATGTACGAATTAAGTGAAAAACTGCATTTTTACTATTCACCCAAAAAATGAATTATTTCAAAACAATTACAAAAATTCACCTTTAAAAAATTTAGAAGTATTTATTTAAAAAACTATATTAATATTTTAAAAATTAGTTTCTAACCAAGTTATTTTTAATTTTTAATATAAAATTTGTCATTTTAATGAAATACGTTGAATTATAGTTTGTTAAAAATGTGCTTATATTTTCTTTCATTTTTTATATCATGGTATTTTTTTGGAATTATAATATTTATATTTACATAAATTAATCATGATAAATATTATTTTTATCAATGTTTATTATTTTGAGGTAAAATTACTATTCCAAAAATCATATTACTATTCCCAATAGTAGAGTTACAATTCCAAACTACTAAGTTAATATTCTAACAATCACATTACTATTTCGATAGACACATTTACTCCTATGTAAAACACTTAATTTTCACTAAATATTCGTTAAAACTACTCCCAATGTTATATATATCCATTTTCTAAGTTTTTTATTTGTTTTTTAAAAAATTTATTCATTTCTATTGTGTTGGACAATGGGACGATGATCCTAGATGCTTAGGTATATCTATATTTTTAATTTTATATTTTATATTTTTTGTCTAGATGTAATGCTTATAATTTTAATTAGTTTAGTATCTACATAATTTAATGATATTTATTAATGAGATAATGTGTTTATGGGTTCTCTATATTTTATATGTGTATACATTTATATAATATAATACAACACACATTTATTCAGGGAAAAAATATTACTAAGAATCCTTAGATCATTAAAATTATATAAGAAAACCATTCCAAAAAAATAATATCATCATAAAAATATAATGTACAAAAAAATTATTTAAGTTAAAAATGTATTCACTCATAACACACTGAGACTAGATATTTTAATAAATATTAATATTATTTTTCCATACAACCCCTCCTCCAATATATTTTCATCGATTAAAGACATAATGTTTTTGAAAATCGATGAAAAATCATTCCACCATGATTAGAAACTCAACATTAGGCATACATTACCATTTATATTTTTATGTCTAGTATTTGAGATCATTGGATTCCCCATTCAGTTTAATAAAATAATCTTTATAGGCTTGAGAGGGAGTAAATAACCACTGAGAGATGGGGGTGGATCAATGGTTGACCAAAAACAAAAAATCACAACAAAAATATTTTACATCATTGTTCATTAAATATGGATATCAATGGTGATTATTCAATGCTAACATATAGATAGAGAAATAACACACATCGAACAAGTGTGAATACAAGGCTCACCAACACTTTTTTTTAATATGATAATCCCTAGTGTGAACTATTTACAATTTCTTACCCATGTTATACATTTATTACCAATAATAATATGTAATATATAATTTATATATCAATAAACTCCCATGTACAATTTATAGTGATATTTCTCAAAACTTCAATCAATATTTTCTACTATTACCTATTGTTCTTCTAAAATTTGTATTACATGTGCACCCTAGTTCTTCTCCTCAAATATCATCCAAACGCTTCTTAGTATTATCCCTAGAATGAATGGAATTATTATATATAGATTATTTAAAAATTTTCTCTACATTTTGTTGGATAGACACCGTTCTATTTATAGTACATAAATTCATTGTGGCATGATTGATTTTCTCATGTCATGTTCCATATATAAAAAAGATATGGAAACTAAATCCCAATGATCAACGATGGTTGTTGTTTCTTGGAATAGTGAATTATGATGTAAAATAAATATTCAATGATATATAATGATATCTTTTAATGACATGTTATAAGATGGCTAGGTACTTTGTGGAACAATGTATTTGATATGCTCAAATCTAAAAAATCACTATATTCATACAACATTCCCATTATGATCTGGACATATTATTTATATTGTGAAAAGTTGGATTATTGTATGAGTACATTTTAATTCCAACAAAAATGATAATAAAAACTATTAATCCCTTTTTAATGGAAAAAATTCTCATTGTTTCATGAGGATATTTGACTACCAAACGACAATATCATAAAAACACATATAATATTTTTCATAGAACAGCCCCTCCTCACATCTATTTAGGTAAATACATTATAGAATAATTTGTTGTCCTGTGATGTGGCTCTCCATCACCTCAATTTCATCGTGGAAAAACTAACTTAGTTCTGGGGTATGATCTTACATAAAAATGACACTCTTAATGAATGAAATTAAAATCATGGTTCAACCACATCCTTTAAAACATGATGTTACTCATCTCAATAATAATTTATTAATTTTCATCTTAAAAACCCCAAAATCCTACAAATTGTGACATCTCAAACCTGTTAAACTCATAATTGACCAACCTAGTGGCCACATTAACTCAAGAACAACTCCTCATGTGACAGAGGCTACCAAATGGTAGTGAGGTTCTATATTGGAATGGTGGGGAGAAAATAACAACTTTATTATAGTAGATAATAATGGTGAATAATATATAAATCATAATAATAATTATAATAAAAAAGTATAAATTAACACATAGGAAAATAATGCAGAAATAATCAATAACTGATGTCCTATATAAAAGATGATAAGATAATGATGCTTTACAAAATGGGGAGTAAGGGGAATAGGGCATCATGCATACAGTAATACATTCTATAAACAAATAAAAAAAATACTAAAATATATACTCTAATAGAATCAAAATAACTAGCTCAGTCCTCCACTGCAATAATCTATCAAAGTATAAAAAACCAATCATCCATAGCTGGGTGCCTTTCCATTTCCTTAAATAAATCCATGAAGTCTTTCAAGGTTCCAAACAATATCTTGAAGATGATGTGAATAAAACATAGTAGGATACCACCAATGGTGTCTAATACTATCTAGTCTATGAATATATAATGAATTATTGTGAATATAATAACAAAACAGTAAATGATATAAATAAAAACTCTATCAGGTCATGTTCCTCATGGGATACCCACTTGATACTACATACGTCAGGCTAAGATGGAATGCCTATGAGTATTTATTATTTTCTAATATAGTGTAGGGACCTGAGAAACATATAATTGAGGTGAACCTAATTAATTATGATTATATAAGGGATCCCAAGTCCTATGGAAATTAAATCATAGTAGTCAAAGGTAAACCATGAAAATTATATATATAAAACATTATGCATTTATGATATTAACAGATTCTATATGTGTTCATTGAATTTCTAAAATGAATCAAATAATAGGTTTCTATCATAATCTCGTCAAATAAATTCCATAAAAGAATCAATGTATCGTTAAAGTCATAATATACATTAATTATATATATAATATTGTTCGAGGTATTCCATATAGGAGTCCAAGTATCTCCAATGGAATAACATGATCTCATTTTCCTTGTGATCCCATCTAAGGAATTCTATGTTGGAATATAAGTATTTCCCATGGAATAATATAATCCCATCATCTTATGAGACTGTCCATGGAATCCCATTTGAGAACCCAAGTATCTCTAATGGAATAATATAATTTGTTTCGTTATATATTCAATTAATTATGCCTGATGAGACCATCCAAGGAATTTTGAATCCGAACTTGAGTACCCCCCACAGATTAACATTAAATCTGCTCATGGGCTAGATAACTATCCAAATAATTTAATCATTCAATTAATTCCAATTTTTTATTTTATTTAGAAGGGTAAAATCATGAATAAAATAATAATAAACAAGTGGGAAAGTGACATGTTCATAATGTTCAAATATCGTTTAATTTGTTTAGACTATACATTCATAGTGAAAATTCCTAAACTCGCATAAATGTCGTTCAATTACATAATCAAGACAATATGTTCATAGAATCTATTAAACCACAAGTGTGGGAGTTTTATCTCTTTAGAATATGTTGTAATTATCACGACACATAATCTTCACACACAAAGGGTAGTTTAATTCAAGGTAGAAAACCTCCACTTACATAATTTAGTGTACAATTAATAACTAAAACAAGGTGATAAAAATTTACTTATTTAGTTTCACATTTAATATTTAAAACAATGATGTTCCAAAATCTTCCACAACGTTGCATAATATTTATATAAATAATTGTAGGGAAAGGTAACAGATCCCCTACTTTATGCTGGTAGATGATCCGTATCTAGCATCAGCTTCATATTCAAGATAGAACTATAGAAATTGAAGAAAATATGAAAAATACCAGAAAATAGAGTATAATATTGTTTGTGATGATAACATCAAGGGTGATGAGATAAAATAAGATAATAAAGAAGAGTTTTGATATCCTTACCATCCGTGATCCAAGATAATGAATGATGTTTGATTCTGAGCTTAGAGGGGAAAGATCCTTCAAGGAATAGGAGGAGAGCCAATATGAATACTTAGAGGTTTGATGTTCTTGGAATTAAGGATAATAAATTTTTGCTTTAATGATAAAATAAATAGAGGTATAACTGTAAAATAACCATTTTTAAAGGGGAAATAGTTTGGTTACATGGTTTTGCGAACCATGCACTATCTTTGTTTGGATCATTACATAAGCACTAGATACTCACATGTTTCATGCACATGGTTAGATAGATAGTGTGAAACCCATGTATTTCATATTGTCTCAATCTTGTACCCCGTATGACCTTTGGACAAGGTTAGTACTAACCATTCACACACCGTGCAATTTAAATGTTAAATTTATTATAGGATTTTTAGGGGAATATTTCTTCCCTCACATAGTTAAACTAATAATTATATTTACTTTTGGGATTCAAAATTGATATTCAAAGTTACTAATAATTTTGGGAAACCATGAACCCTTTCCTATTTCTCTAAAGACAATAATTCTAGGAACTAATCCATTTCGGAATGCTCTTTAACCTTCCATGAACTCATTATGAATCTAGGACATGAGATGATCCGAAACACTCTTGAAATATTTATGACCTAATTTTTAATTTATATATATATTAAAAAAATATTTATATTGAAAACAATAGGATCTACACCTCATATAAAACATAAGATATTATATCCTTCCCTCCTTAAAAAAACTTGTCTGTATGTTTCTCTTCTGAGGGACGTTGACAATCAACTGGGAATATTTCTAACCACTGAACACATACGTTGGAATCTCACAACCATGTCTAATACTACACATGGTTGAGTTTCCATAACACCCAAACCAGGAGAACTAAATTTCCACTAAGAGCCTTCATGTTGTGATCAACTATATAAGAATGATTCTCCTCAAAAAATCATTAACATCTAACTCAACCACTTTGGGATAAAAAACATAAGATGGGTTGGAATTATATCGATGAATTTAAGAAACAAGGAAGATAGCATGCATAGCTCCGAACCACTATGTAAGATCTATCTGATACACTACCTACCTAAATCTATCCAAAATCATGATAAGTATAATTAATCTCAATGATAGATTACTGTGAATCAAAATTCATTGATGGCCCAATCATGGAAAAACATGTAAGAAGAACCGATCACCAACATTAAACTCTAGATTTTGATAATAGTGATTTTCATAATACTTCTACCAAGATCGAGTTGTAGACATGTGTCTCCTGAAAAATTGTACCTAAACTAATGTGGTTTGAATAAGATGATTTCCTGATAACACTACCTCTCCTACATCAAACCAGCATAGGGGAGAATGTGAAGGCCTACTTTAAAGGGCATCGTAAAAAACCATCAGAATGGTATATTGAAAACTATTATTATAAGTAAACTAAGAAAGTGATAAATTTTTTCCCAATAATCTCTAAAAAAGGATGAATTCTCTTAGAATTCATCCTAATTCTAGTATAGTATACTTTTATTGACCATCATTCTGTGGGTTATATGCAGTACTCAAAATTACTTATCAACTCAAAGAATTTTAAACCCACATCAATAACCAAGATGTGAGATGAGAGTCCCAATCAGATATCATAGTATATATAAAACCAATATTTTTTATAATCTCTCATATGTAAATTATTCTGGGATAATCAATTGATATGGTCTCCCTGGAAGGAAATAAGTGTGATCACTTTATTAGTCCATCTATGATTATCCATACTGCCTCACTACCTCAAGGGTATTTCGGTAATCCCATCGAAATATCGATAGATAAGTCATCCCATATCCACTCCAGAATAGGTAATGGCTATAAAATACCATCCTGTCACTAGTGTCCCACTTTCACTCACTGAAAGGTGGGACACTAGGTAAAAAAACTTTTATTTACTTTTTTATATGAGGACACTAATACTGGTGGTGTAACTCATGGTACATCTTAGTGAGTCCAGTATGGACTGGCCATTTAGATGCATTTGAATATCACATCATCTTATCTAATATTTCTTTAGGTACTTTGAGATATCCATTAATATGAAAGATCCATTCTCATCAATAAACCAACTAGGTGGTGGTTTCTCACCTAAAATTCTTTCCATTATGACTAATCCTATGGTATTTAAGAATCAATATCATCTTTACTCGATCCAGAAGTGATAATGTCAATGCAAAATTCCTAATAACATGTTCCCCGTGAAATTCACAAACCCTTGTAAGCATATCAGAAAATAGAGGCACCAACCAGCACTCACCTGTAGATTCCATAACCACTTATGTATAAGTATTTTGGCTCATAGAATCATCCAATGCATTGCATTTCCCAATAATATTGGAAATATTGACATCTAAATACTAATTTTATCATACCAATCTTCACTGTCTTTGGTTCAAATGTCATAGAGTGAATATGTATTGGATATTTTTTTGGTCCATGTATACAACACATCATTCCCAGAACAATTAATATCTCCTAAAATTTAAAACATGAGGAAATATTTTTATCCTGGTATCATGCATTGGGTAATTGAACTCATGAGGCCTCAACTATCAAGACCATTGAACCATAACATACTCAGCTTTCATCAAAATCACTATCAACCTAATTTTTGATGTATCATAATAAATGGTATAACATCTTCCAAAAATAATTGGAATCAATATTGGTATTGAGGTAAACCTTTATTTCAATTCCTGAAGGGCTTCCTCATAATATTCATACCGTATACACTAAACACCTTTCTTGGTCAATCTTGTAAGAATTTTTAACAATAATTATTAATTATGAATAAAATTCCTATAATAACCATCCATACCCAAGGAACTCCATAAGTCGAGGAAATAATTAGGATAGTACCAGGAAACAATATCTCTCTCCTTCCCTAAATCCCCCGATACCCCTGACTCTGATATAATGTGACCTAGGAAGCCAACTTTATCAATACATATATAACATTTATGAGATAAGAAAATATCTTGTACTCTATCAGTGTATTTCATATGATTTAAAGTTGTTTAGCATGTTCATGTTGAGTTTTATAATACAATAAGATATCATCCATAAAAACTACCACAGAGGAGTCTATGTAATGGTGGAAAAACTAATTCCCCACGGAAATAAAGTCTAATGGAATATTTATGAGAATGAGAAACACTGCCAAGTAATAGTAAAGGCCATTTCTACTTCTGAAATGTGTACATTGTATATTTGAGTACATAACCCTTACCTGATGAAAGACTGATCTAAAGTAAATCTTTAAGAAGCCCCTAGATAATATAAGTTAGTTGATGAGATCATCTATAAATGGAAGTGGGTACTTATTCATAATATCATGTTGATTCAACCACCGATATCCTACACACAATCCAATCACCCCATCCACCTTCATGAAAAATCATAGGAATATCATAAGAAGATGTATTGGGTTGTATAAACCCTTTACCTACCAGATCCTCTAACTCTCTTTTCAATTACTAAAGCTTAATAGGTGTCATCATATAAGGAGGAATAGATATCGGTTCTACTCCTGCAACAAGATCAACAGTGAATTATACATCTCTCTTAGGAGGTAGCATAAAAAATTCATTACAGAAGACATCCATGGAACAGTCTACCATTAGAGGGAATTATATCTAACCTTTTTCCTAATCAATCCTAAGAAAGCTAGTGATAATGGATGACACTCTTCCTAGCCCATGTTTTTTAGGTCCATATCGGCTTTCATGGATATCCCATTCTCCTTTGTAAACATAACTACCCCTAGGGTGATAATAAATACACCCATCAATGATAACAATGATATAGAAGAATAAGTGTAGTAGACATCCCATATATGGAATTATATCAAATCTGATCATCTAAAGGATGAAAGGATTACAAAAAATAATGATATCCTCTAATCACAAGATAAATTTCCTGGTATATAAACACACTCTTTGATGAGACTCTCAATGGATTATCTATAGTCATCACTCCATTGAAGTATTCAATCTCAAAAAATTCCACTCACTAAAACCTTATAAATGAATAAATTTGAAGCACTGATTCCAAATAAATAAGATAATAAAGTAGTGTCTACTAATATTTTACCTCGTACTATAGATGGATTAGCAATCTACTCCTCAAGTGTAGGTTTTATGGAATATATCTGGCATGATCCATGACCTAGAGAAATAAACATACTCTCCTGAGTGGGGAAACATTGATGGTGCTACATATAAGTAGTCCAGCTACCATGAACGCATCCTCCTCTATGATCTAAATGTTCTATAGTACTCCACCACCCTACTTGATGTGGATCTTCTAACGCTACACCAAAACCAGGATCTAGTGTAGACCTTGTCTCATTAGCTACTACAGGAAAGGTATAAAAAACCACTAAAGATGAAATATATTTCTACAAGCCTAGAACCCCACTATGTCATTTCTAAACTGGTTCTTCATGTGTCCCAACATACCACATTGATGGTATAACACATTGATACATGGGAATACACATTGACTACTAATTTTATGATAAGAAAAATCAAGGTTATGGTTTGTACCACCAACCAAAATATCATCATTTTTAGGAACTAAACCACCGTACCCCACACCTTTATATTCTGTTAGGTTACACTAGGAGTTTTGGGTTTATTTTAGTATTTTAGAAACTATAATCAAACAGAAAACGTTCACCTAAGATCATATGGCCTACCTAAGACCATCCTCAAATCTCCTCATCTGGTCAATTTGTCATAAAAAAAATTAGGAATGAACTAATGTATTTATATTAATTGATTTGACTATTCCAAAACATATATAGTACATTGATCCAAATCCATAAAACTCATAACTCACTCGGCTATCAACATCTATATAAATAATTAGTCATATAAACTAGTCTGGAAGTCTCTTTAGAGCATAACCCAATGTGGATATTCCTAATTTAGAACATCTCACCAGTTTCTTTAGGATAATTGTAGCATGTAAGTTGAATGATTAACCATTCTCTTTGGGGTAATATCTAGATTCTCAGATATAGATAATGTTTCTTCTATCCATGACTCATCATCCTAGGGGAAGCCATACCATGGAAAAGTTTGTGGTTAATACGGCTTGAACTCTCATGTCAATTATGACATAGTTGGTACATGATATAGAACACCCAATATAAATTTAACTTGTAAATATAAACCCTCTCTAAGATGAGCATCATTTCCTAATATGGGTATAATAGGAGGTTTCATATATGGAACTATTTGAGGCATCACAAGCGATTCAGGCCCTACCACCTATAAAGTATGTTTTTCACCACATTCCTGGAATTTAACCCAAGGTCGTCCAAGATTCATATATCTAGAATGCCAAAAACACACCTCAATCACTAAAAAATAACTGTTTTTTTAGTAGGGACACCAAGAAGATCAGGGTTGTATGAAGTGGTGAATACATAGAGCATCTCCACTGACAATCAGATTACAATCATGGAGAATAACACATATTCTATAGTAAATAACATGACTATCATTAGGGAATACTTTTCAAGAAATGTTTTCAGTAGAAAAGTTCCCCTCCCTAAGAGTGTTACTATACATTGTTATGTTACAAATGATAGACTTTCACTTTATAATAAAATATTTTCAATACCACAGATTGTTGATATTATCCTAAATGAATCCCACCAAATTTTTATAATCAGATTCAATTTTCATTATATTCATATTAAAATATTTCATAAGGGAATACCACTAAATATTGTTCTATTATATATCTTTATTGAGTTACCTATCCCATAAAAAGAACTGAATCTAGTGACCACTGATCCTATGGCATTTCCGACAAGGCCTCCTCCTCTTAAATATCCCTAAATGCATGGCACTTTCACCTAAAGTGTATACCCTTATTTGGGTAGGATATATGTAGAGACCCGTAGCTTGACGTACATGGACATTACATTACTTTTTCGAAATACTTAATACATAACAAAAACAGACACACAAGGACCGTAATAGTTTAGTGTCTTTGGAAACTTGGAACGTAATCTTCTAATCATGGTGAAAGATCTTCAACATCTCCCATAATATCTTCCCCCTTTCGTTTTCTTACCTAAAACCTTTCGTTAAATCCCGGGGAAAAGAATACATATAAAGGGTGAGCTCAAATTCTCAGTAAGGGTAAACAAAAGAAATATCAATCACATCATATACATAAGAACATAACTTTTGGAAATCTTAACCTGCAAAAGAGATCATAATTTCATAACATGGGATAAATCATAGTAGTGAAATGTAATCCCAAAAAAATCATAACTTAAAACATGAAACTTTGTGGAATACACACATAATCATAGAGAATCATTTCTTAGTAGTCAAGACTCATTGCCAAGACTATCTTAGCGGACAAAGTCCATTTCTGAACCGAGTTTATTCCTCATTTCAGTCATGTTTCACTGAACCGGTTTAACCTTCCGTTCCGGCCATGTCTAACTCATGAGATATAAAATCTTTACCCAATGAATTGGAGGGAGATATAGGTCCCACCCATCTCATAATGATACCATTATTATTTGTGCCACAAAATCATAAATCATACATCATTGCATAACCCATGTAATAAAAATGGGATTCTTAAACAACATGACATCATAAAACAATTCATATAAGATAAAGTAATTCATAAAAATAATTCCATCACAACATAATCAAATAAATGTAATAATAGGGATAGAAACAGAATCCTATATTGTCTTAGATGGAAAATAATTTTGATAAAACACTTGAACTCCATTATTGAGGAAGATATCCTTTCTACTTCAAAAACATTTTCCTTTCTTAACATTTCATACAATTTTAAACAAAAAAAAAGTTGATTAAAAATAAAATTGAAAACTCGTAAAGGAATCTTCTTGGAAATAATGTTTTAAAAATCCATTCATGCTGTATAAGTTAAAAAATACATTCTTCTCGCACTTTTTTCAGAAAAGTCAAAAAAGTACCTCATAACGTAAACAAAATAAAGGTTCCATACATACCATGTAGTAAAAGTCAAAATGGGTAAAAAGACTTTAAACATACATGAAAACACTTTTATAAAACATGGACATGGATAATTGCAACAAGCCCAGTAAATACTTACGAATAAGCAATCTCGAATAAAAATTAGATTTGAAAATTTATCCCTTACCTTGGGTCCGATATGCTTCGTATGGATCCGAACGTCCTGTATAATGATTTAAATAATGTCATTTACTTATTAAAGAATCATATTCATTGTTTTTATATCATATATGGTTTACTTATGACTTTATATTACCCGTTCTTTTGTAAATTCATGTTAAAGTAGCGTTTTGGGTAAAAATCGATTCATTTGTCGTTCGTGTTTTAACTTGTAATTATTCATATGATTACTTAGATCATGATTACTTAAATCCAGAATGTAAAACATGATTTATATATAATATATATTCAGAATATAAATATATATAATGGATCGATAAATGGAAAGAAATACACTGTTCATGGAGATGGTAGGTCGTACGTACGCATGAACGCTGTTTTCGTTTCCTTATTGTATTGAATGGAATTAAGTAGATGAAATAAATATATATATACATAAATCCATTAGCATTATTATGTTATATATTTCATGATTACTTATTATATATACTTTATAATTATTCTTGAATGGATAATCATGGAAAATGAATCTCATCGCGTTCGTGGAGACGATATTCCGTATGTACGCACGTGCGGTGATTTCGTTTTTCATAGGATGGATAGATGGTGAAATAGGGTTGTTTCATACATATAATAATATATCAGTATATGAGTGATACTGATGTTATTACTTCATAATGAAACAACTAAAGAAGAAGAAGTGGAAGAAGAAATAAAGTTGAAAGAATCGGTAATGGACATTACCTCTTCTTTGAAGCGCCTCTTTGAGACCTCCTCTTAAGGCACTAAAATTGGTCTTTGAAGAAGTCCAGGACCTCTAGGATGTTTCTATGGAAGTGGAGAAGAGAATTTATAAGGGTTTGGCCGAGCTTGAAGGCTCAAAGGGGTGTGAGGAAGAGAGGTAGGAGGTTCCCTTTTATAAGGGAGGAGAGGGGCACCTTTGGAATAACGAAAATATTATTTTATTATAAAGTCAAATTCGGTTTTTAATAGCTCCAAATTGATATATTTATAAGATAAGGTGGGGATGGGTCGAAATCCTCTCATAAAATATAATTTAGACAAGTTTAGGTATCAATTTTAACCTTATCATTTATATTTAACTTTTAGTTAGATAATTTAACTTTTATCGTGTCTTCTTGTTTTCTTACACTATATGGTTATTAAACTTACTATATCAAGACAAAAGAACCCCAAGTTGTTTGTTATTAATATATATAACCTTATCTAAGTCATGTTTCCGAACCTTAGATTTTTAGGAATAAAATAACAATTAATAATATAATATTTGTTTTAAAAAACTATTTTATGTCAATTTTGACACTATTTAGCAATTGATTTTTTGTGAAAATTATAACAGAATGATTAGTTCAAAAAACGTTAATTAAATAAATAATAACATGTCATATTAACATAGAAAATTATTGGAATTTATAAAAAGTCTCAAATTACATTTATTTGTGTATTTATAACATCAATTATGTCAATATTTCATTAATAGGATAATTACTGCATCATCATTGTATCATTAATAAATTAAATTATTTTAAGTCTAAAAATTACAAATAAAATACCATTATGTTTGAAATATTTTTAGACTTATAATGAATATTTATAGTCCAATTTATCTTATGTATAACCCTATATTAAAAATGATTTAGTTATTAAACTTTGATTTTAACTATTTTAACCCTTCTTTAAATAAATTGATAATAAATGTCTTAATCTAATCCAAGTGGGCCTAAATGGTCATATTTTATTCCTAAGGTTATTTTTGTCAAATTAAACATATCCAGTAGAATTAGGACATGTGTTAGGGTAATAATAATAACACTTTTACCCTTAATTACCCTATTTACTTTTAACCGTGGTAAAAAAAAAGTAAAAAGTTACTATTCACCAAAAATTATTTTCATTTCATTGAACCACATTTTAGTCCTTGATATTAACCATGTCTCTCGGATTTTCGAAATTCCACTCACAGAAGCGGTAAAATTATGTTTTATGAAAAATTCAGTTTTTTTAACTACCACTTAGTGGTTTCACTATTCATCAAAAAATGAAAGTTTCCAGAAAAATACCAAAAATTAGGCATAAGCTATATTTGATATTATGAATTCAAAAATGATGTCTATTTTATCAAATTCAAAAAATATTAGTTACATTAACTAATTTAAAAATTAATTCCCGTCGTCAAAACAAATAGCGTGTTTTTAAGAGATAATAACTATCAAAAGATTGACACTTGTTTATAACTGGTTTAAATGTGAAATTACATACAATGAAAAACATTGTATTAAATTTTAGAAATATATTCTAAATATACTTTAAACCACTCAAATTAATAATTTATCACTATTAATTATTTCGATTAAAAAAGTTGTTTTTAATTAAAATTTAGTAATTTTCACTATTCATCAGAATATGAAAGTTATCCGAAAAGTACCAAAATTTCACCCAAAGATAATTTCGATATTCTGAATCCAAAAATGAAGTCCATTTTGAAAAAATAAAATTTATAAAATTTCAAAAAGTGGGTATTACTATTCATAACGGCTAGTTCATAATAATAATATCTCATTTAGTGAAACTCGGTATTGCGTACTACACACGCTATCAAGGAAGGTCGCGATTGCATGTAATGTAAGGCATGTAAGGGATGCGTGTTGTGAAAGATTCTTTTGGTGTAGAGTACAACACAATACATTAATGAAATTAAAAAGAATATATTTTTTTTTCATAAAATCTCGAGGTGTTACATTCTACCCCCCTTAAAATAAATTTTTCCCTCGAAATTCGTCGGGGTTATAAATGGTTTACTACTCAAAGGTTTCTTTAATAGAAACCCACATAGTAAAAAGGAATACCAAAACTTGGTTTTAAAAACTAATGTATGAAATGTAACGGTTACCCAAATTAACTAATCATTGGGTTTCCACATAGGAGAACATAGGTGAAAATATGGATATGGAAGAGAAATCTAACCGTCATGTTCTGATGGAGAGTGGTAGAGAACATGGATATGAAAAAGAAAACAATCACAAAGCCATAAATTTGTGATGATCTAGGGTACCATCTAATTCATCGGATATAAGGGCACTTGGACAACATTTTTGGTTTTCAATATCATTTTCCTAAAGCTGAAGAATTTGAATTAGAATAAATACTTACTATATTTTGGTACAATCTCACTGTTGTTCATGACCTGAACAATTTCCACTTAATCTCTTAAATAAATGAAGTTGAATTTGTTATTCATGAAGTGTTAGCAGATCATGTGATAGAATGACGGGTCATTCCATCTGTCTCAAACAAAAGGTTAGCAAAAGTTATCAAATATACATAAGTCCATCTATGGTGTGGTTAATCATATACGATTCCAAGAATGAACTTATACTTCATATATCATACCGTGTAATAAAATAAAACTAGTTTCTACTAACCAGGGACTTCCTGTAGGCTAGTGGTAGGTGATAAATGCCAGTCGCACTTCGGTTGTGGGTTCGATTCCCAAATCCTTGTCCGACACAATGGGCTGTCACCCGTTCTGCAGGTTGTCCTTTTTCTAAAACTACATTTCTATAACATCCCATCAAAAATATCAAAAAAAGTTCTATCCTTAAACAATACTAACTTATGTCCAACATAATCATTTCCAATCTTTAGGCTTATCCAAAATACTGTTGTCCAATCTCATATTATAGTGAAAATGATTACCAAAGAGTTCATATAATAAGCATGTTAATACCATCATTAATCCCTGTATATCATGAGATGTGTCTTGTTGGTCACATTCCAAACATTCGAAGGCCTTAATCATGTATTCTCTTGAAAAATGAATACCCATTGAATCTTAGTGAAAACATGTGTGCTGTCAAACGTTAACTCTTTTCACATACCAAACCATCAAACCATGATATAACTATTTCCTTATATCAGTCATGAGATCATGAATACTATCAAACATTTCATTTTCTCCTTATCCCTTCATTATGCACATATCATCTTCTTTCCAAAAATATCTCAATCACTTTCCATGGTTACAGGTACCATAAAATTATTGAAAACCATAATAGACCAATACATAAATATTCCAATATTCCATGATACTATATACAACATTATTTTGGAATCCCATTACATAAACACTTAATCATTCCACCACATCGTTGTCATATTCAACATCGCCAATAGTGATCGCATGTGACTTCCCTTCATCCTTTTCTTTAAGTGGTTGCTCATGTCGATCATCATTTACCCTTGGATTAGGGCATTGATTAGCATAATGCCCCATTTCATTGCACTTGAAGCATTAAAGTGTTGCTGGTGCGTTCTTTGTAGTCTTTTCTTTATTCACACCATTAGCAACCCTTTTCCATTACATCGACACTCAGCTGCTCGATGGCCTTTTTTTCCACACTTAAAACGTATTCTAGTCCATTTAAGACAATCTCCACCATGCTTCTTTCCACGCTTTGAGCATAAGGAAACATTCATCTTCTTTTCAACATTATTCTGAGATTTCTCCTTGAACTCCATCTTTCGTTTCTTATCAAAACTATGAGATGGATAAGTAACACCAACGTCCATTTCTACCTTGATAGCACAACGCAAAATTTCATCATAGCTACTGAAGTCTCTTATAGCTAATTCCCTTCGAATATTTGGTTTTTAAGATACTAAATAATCGATCAACTTTACTTTCATGTTGGATGATAAATCCAGATGCATACCTTGAAATCCTCGCAAAATTCACTTCGTATACACCAAAAGATTCATCAACCTTTTGATTTAGTTCAGGAAACTCCGTCTCCATCTTTGTTCGAATAATACGAGGGACGTACTTATTGAAAAATAAGTTCTTGAACTCGTCCCATTCCATGGACTCAATTTCATCTCTTGGCCTCGTATTCTTGATAAGATTCCATCATTGATCAGCTTCACCTTCCAAACGATATACTTCTAAGATGACTTTATCATGTTCGGAACATTGAAGAACTGAAAATATCTTTTCAGTGGTACTGATCCATTGTTCATAAACAATTGGATCAGAAGACCCACTGAAAGAAGGTGGACGTTGCCTCATGAAGGACTCAATAGAATATTGTTCCCTTATCTGCTCATTTGGAAGTCCAAAATGATTCATAGCTTGTGTACGTATTGCAATAAGATTTTGCACTCCATCTCCCATAACATTTGTTTGTTCAGGAGGACAATCATTGCATTGTCCATTGCATTGATCAACACGGTTTCTTCGGGTTACAGCCATCTTCTAAAACCCAAAAAGAATAGTGTGAGGGGAAAAAATCATGCTAGGGAAAACAACATAATAAAGGGGGAGTACCTTCAATATCTAACATCTTAGGTTTAATTCTAATATTGTTACCATAATTATAGGACTATAACCTATACTTATACTTAACCTTAGGGACATCCCTAGACATACCTTAGAAATATCTCTAGGGATATCACTAAAGTTCTCGCATCCTAGTTTCCAAAGGTTGACTAAACCTCCCTCTGATACCAACTATAGAGACCCGTAGCTTGACGTACATGGACATTACATTACTTTTGCGGAATACTTAATACATAAAAAAAACAGACACACAAGGACCGTAATAGTTTAGTGTCTTTGGAAACTAGGAACGTAATATTCTAATCATGGTGAAAGATCTTCAACATCTCCCATAATATCTTCCCCTTTTCGTTTTCTTACCTAAAACCTTTCTTTATATCCTGGGGAAAAGAAAACATATAAAGGGTGAGCTCAAATGCTCAGTAAGGGTAAACAAAAGAAATATTAATCACATCATATACATAAGAATATAACTTTTGGAAATCTTAACCTTCAAAAGAGATCATAATTTCATAACATGGGATAAATCATATTAGTGAAATGTAATCCCAAAAAACAATCATAACTTAAAACATGAAACTTCATGGAATACACACTTATTCATAGAGAATCATTTCTTAGTAGTCAAGAATCATTTCCAAGACTATCTTAGCGGACAAAGTCCATTTCTGAACCGAGTTCATTCCTCGTTTCAGTCCTATTTCACTGAACCGGTTTAACTTTCCGTTCCAGCCATGTCTATCTCATGAGATATAAAATCTTTACCCAATGCATTGGAGGGAGATATAGGTCCCACCCATCTCATAATGATACCATTCTTATGTGTGCCACAAAATCATAAATCATACATCATTGTATAACCCATATAATAAAAATGGGATTCTTAAACAACATGAAATCATAAAACAATTCATATAAGATAAAGGAATTCAGAAAAATAATTCCATCACAAAATAATCAAATCAATGTAATAATAGGGATATAAACAGAACCCTATATTATCTTAGATGGAAAATAATTTTGATAAAACACTTGAACTCCATTCTTGAGGAAAATATCCTTTCTAATTCAAAAACATTTTCCTTTCTTAAAATGTCATACAATTTTAAACTAAAAGAAGTTGATTAAAATTAAACATGAAAAATTGTAATGGAATCTTCTTGGAAATAATGTTTTAAAAATCCATTCATTCCGTATAAGTTAAAAAAACATTCTTCTCGTACTTTTTCCGGAAAAGTAAAAAAAGTTCCTCGTAACGTAAACAAAAGAAAGGTTCCTTACATGCCATGTAGTAAAATTGAAAATGGGTAAAAAGGACTTCAAACATACATGAAAACACTTTTATAAAACATGGACATGGATAATTGCAATAACCCTAGTAAATACTTACGAATAAGAAATCTCGGATAAAAATGAGATTTGAAAAATTATCCCCTACCTTGGGTGCGATATGCTTCGTATGGATCCGAACCTCCTGTATAATGATTTAAATAATGTCATTGACTTATTAAAGAATCATATTCATTGTTATTATATCATATATAGTTTACTAATGACTTTATATTACCTGTTCTTTTGTAAATTCATGTTAAAGTAGCGTTTTGGGTAAAAACTGTTTCATTTGTCGTTCGTGTTTTAACTTGTAATTATTCATAAGATTACTTAGATCATGATTACTTAAATCCAGAATGTAAAAAATGATTTATATATAATATATATTGAGAATATACATATATATAATGGATCGATAAATGGAAAGAAATACACCGTTAATGGAGACAGTAGGTCGTACGTACGCATGAACGCTGTTTTCGTTTCCTTATTGTATTGAATGGAATTAAGTAGATGAAATAAAATATATATATATATACATAAATCCAGTAGCATTATTCTGCCATATATTTCATGATTACTTATTATATATACTTTATAATCATTCTTGAATGGTTAATCATGGAAAATAAATCTCATCGCGTTCGTGGAGATGGTATTCCGTACGTACGCACGCGCGGTGATTTCGTTTTCCATAGTATGGATAGATGGTGAAATAGGGTTGTTTTATACTTATAATAACATATAATTATATTATTTATACTGATGTTATTACTTCATAATGAAACAAATAAAGAAGAAGAAGTGGAATAAGAAATAAAGTTGAATGAATCGGTAACGGACATTACCTCTTCTTTGAAGCGCCTCTTTGAGACCTCCTCTTAGGGCACTGAAATTGGTGTTTGAAGAAGACCAGGACCTCTAGGATGTTTCTAGGGAAGTGTAGAAGAGAATTTGGCAGGGGTTGTCCGAGCATGAAGGCTCAAAGTGGTGTGAGGAAGAGAGGGAGGAGGTGCCCATTTATAAGGGAGGAGAGGGGCACCTTTGGAATAACTAAAAATATTATTTTATTATAAAGTCAAAATCGGTTTTTAATAGATAAATTTGATATATTTTGAAGATAAGGTGGGTATGGGTCGAAATCCTCTCATCCAATATAATTTAGACAAGTTTAGGTATCAATTTTAACCTTATCATTTATATTTAACTTTAACTTAGATAATTTAACTTTTACCGTGTCTTCTTGTTTTCTTACACTATAAGGTTAATAAACTTACTATATAAAGCCAAAAGAAGCCCAAGTTGTTTATTATTAATATATATAACCTTATATATGTCATTTTGTCATACCTTATATTTTTAGGAATAAAATAACAATTAATAATATAATATTTTATTTAAAAACTATTTTATGTCAATTTTGACACTATTTTGTAATTGATTTTTGTGAAAATCATAACAGAATGATTAGTTCTAAAAAAGTTAATTAAATCAATAATAACGTGTCATATTAACATAGAAATTTTTTGGAATTCATAAAAAGTCTTAAATTACATTTATTTGGGTATTTATAAAATCAATTTGTTCAATATTTCATTAATAGGATAATTATTGCATCATCATGGTATCATAAATAAATTAAATTATTTTAAGTATAAAAATTACAAATAAAATACCATTATGTTGGAAATATTTTTATATTTCTAATTAATATTTATAGTCTAATTTATCTTTTTTATAAACCTATATTAAAAATGATTTAGTTATTAAACATTGATTTTAACTATTTTAACCCTTCTTTAAATAAATTGATAATAAATGTCCTAATCTAATCCAAGTGGGGATAAATGGTCATATTTTATTCCTAAGGTTGTTTTGGTCGAATTACACTTATCCAATAAAATTATTACATGTGTTAGGGTAATAATAATAACACTTTTACCCTTAGTTACCCCATTTAATTTTAACCGTGGTAAAAAAATAAAAAGTTACTATTCACCAAAAATTATATTCATCTCATTGAACCACATTTTAGTCCTTGATATTAACCGTGTCTCTCAGATTTTCAATATTCCACTCATAGAAGCGGTAAAATTATGTTTTATGAAAAATTCAGTTTTTTAACTACCACTTAGTGGTTTCACTATTCATCAAAAAATGAAAGTTTCCAGAAAAATACCAAAAATTAGGCCTAAGATATATTTGATTTTAGTAATTCAAAAATTATGTATATTTTATCAAATTCAAAACATATTAGTTACATTAACTAATTTAAAAATTAATTCTCGTCGTCAAAACAAATAGCGTGTTTTTAAGAGATAAAAACTATCAAAAGATTGACACTTGTTTATAACTAGTTTAAATGTAAAATTACATCCAATGACCAAAATTGTATTAAATTTTAAAAATATATTCTAAATATACTTTAAACAACTCAAATTAATAATTTATCACTATTAATTATTTCGATTAAAAAAGTTGTTTTTAATTAAAATTTAGTAATTTTCACTATTCATCAGAATATGAAAGTTATCCGAAAAGTACCAAAATTTCACCCAAAGCTAATTTCGATATTCTGAATCCAAAAATGAATTCCATTTTGAAAGATAAAATTTATAAAATTTCAAAAATTGGGTATTACTATTCATAACGGCTAGTTCATAATAATAATATCTCGTTTAATGAAACTCGGTATTGTGAACTACAAACGCTATTGAGGAAGGTTGCAATTGCATGTAATGTAAAGAAATTCAGGGATGCGTGGTGTGCAAGATTCTTTTGGTGTAGCGTACAACACAAGACATTAATTAAATTAAAAAAATAATTTTTTTTCATAAAATATCAGGGTGTTACAGTATACTTGATCCACCTCCTAATATAAGTTGTTCAATAAAATTTTAAGACTCAAGAGATATGACTATTTTCACCTTCCCAACTCTCACCACCTTGAATTAAAGTACCAAGCTCATCCACTAGATAAAAAAACCCAAAATATTCCTATGTATGTGGGAATAGTGTTTTACTTATTTAACTTTGTTCATCTTGTCCCAGTTCTACCAATACATCTAGGAAATCACCATTATTTAAAGTTTGACCTTGGGTTCATGAACATTGGATCCTAACAACTAGATGAAGATAGAATACTAAAAATCCCCCACCGGCACTCAAAGACCCAACCTCTATCTGAACAGCTCCCAAAAAAATTATCCCAAGATGTATTAACCTAACTAATTTCCAATAAGTCTTGGGAATTGGTAATATGTAATGTTTAAATCATATTGGTTTTGTTATATCGAGTGTTAATTGAATGTTATAGATGACAAATTGATTTACCTTTCAATTGGAATCCCCAAATAAGAGTAACATTTATTTGTATAAATCATAATTTAATAAAATTTATTTTTTATATAGTGGGGTAGTTATATGAATTATCTTCCCAATTTATAAATTCATAAAATTTATAAGTTATAATTGGAATAATATTTAACCCAATGAGACTCATTAACCAATTTCCAAATGTAACAAGTCTATATACAATGATCCAGTTATATAGATCACCATTCCCAATTTACCATGGAAAAAACATTGTAAATTAAAATTGGAAGCCATTTAATCATAGTCAAATAATGTTTCAACTTGTTTAACCACAATTAAATTTCACAAACATGTGATAATTGGTTATTTATTCCTCCATCATCAAGATATGTGAGAAATAATCATTTAGGATGATGAAAACACTTTAATAAACCAATTATTTTCCTATTTTCCAATAAGAAAAGTTAGTCCAATTTAAAATATAATAACCCAAGGACACTAGATAAATGGTAGGCACGGAGGAAATTCAAACACTAAATAAACATATCATGACATATTAATGACATATAAATCATAATGTGCCTATAATAATTCATGGACAATGATTCATTATGATATTATCCCAAGGGTAGAAATCCATAATCATATCAAACAGAAAAAATCATGTACATCACAAAATGGTGAAAATATTATAACTATCATAGGAAAAAAAGAACATAAAATGTTATACTTTGGAACATGGATTATTTCCATACATGGACCAGCTACTCCTTTTCAAAGGCTCCTTACCAAATTATAAAATATATTAGTCTTCTATCAATCATCCCAAAATAGCATTCCAAATAAAAGAGTACCCTCTGATACCTCTTTGTAATTTCCTAGACCCAGTACACTTGTAAGTGACATGACCTGGTGGCCACCTAGCCTCAAGTACACCACCACATATGTTAGAGTTTACAGACAAGTATTTTGTGTTTATGATAGTTTCGTGGGGATACTATAAAATTTTTATCATATTAGTAGACAATGGTGAAGAATATTTAAATCAGTTGAAGTATTATAATGTTAATATAATAAATGAACATCTAAATAATAAATATATAAATAAACAATAAACAATGTCATATAAAAACTATGATAATGTCATGATTCTATACAAAATGGTGGAGTAAGGGGATCAAGGTAGAAGACACACAATAATAAATGATATAAAAAAATACACAAATAACCACATGTTATACTCCAATAGCTAATTATCAGTAGATTGGAACTTTTATCCCATACTCCAACTTAGTATCGAAAATCAAATAAGGATATCATGACGCTTTCCCTTCTCCCTATCTGTATCTGTGATGTCTTATCAGGTACCAAATGATGGCCTGAATAGGTTGTCATTAAATCTCAGTAGGGAACCACAAATGTTTTATAATATTATCTAGTCTATAAATATATAATTATATAGTCAGTAGATAATAAAAAAATAGTAAATTAAATAGATAACACCCCTGTCATGTTGGGTTCCTTATGGGATACACGTCTGATACTACCTACATTAGGCTAAGTTAGGATGTCGCTAAAAATTTATTATTTTATAGTATAGTGTTGGGAACTAAGGAATATAACCAAGGCACCCATAAATAATGATGAATACATAAGTTATCACATATTCCATGGAATTTAAGACTTAAAAGTTGAAGGTAAACAAAGAAATATTTGTTTATAAAAGCTTTATGCATTTATGAAATTGACTGAATTCGAGTATTTTCATTGAATTGAAAATTAAATCAATGAATTTGTTGGTTTCCAAATAATATCCCAGTAATTCGGTATAGTTATCAAAGTATCACTAATGGATTAATATAATTGAATTTTCCCTATGATCTCATCCAAGGTATTACATGTAGTAATCCAAGTATCGCCTACTATATAGCATGATATCTTCTACCCTGTGAGCCCATCGAATGTACTCTATATAGGAATCTAAGAATCGCCTTTGGCGTAACATAATTCAATCATATTATGAACCCATCCAAGGGATCAATTTTTGGAATCAAAGTATCTACCAAGGAATGGTATAATAATATTTATAATTTATTCAATCAATTATATTTGATGAGCCTATATAAGGCATTCCGAATCGGAACTTGAGTATCACCCACAACTTAACATCCTAAACAGTCATGGGATAACTAACTATCCATTCCATTTAATGATTAACTTAATTAAAATTTGCCATTTAATTTATAATTCACAACATAACCATAAATTAAAGAGAAACAAGGGGGAAAGTGGCATGGTATAACAACTCACCTTTTATTTAATTCATTTTCACCTTTCATTTATAGAGTACAAGCCTAAACTCCCCTCAAAGGTGTTAAATTACATAATCTTAGAAATGTGGTAATAAAATATAATAACCTCCCAATGGGGTACTTTTATATATTAATTAGAAGGGGTAATAGTTATGTCATATAAGCCACATGCCCAAAGGGTTGGTTTGAGTCGAGTTAGGTAACTTTAATCAATATAACATAGGATACAATTCTAATGTAAAACAAGATGATTACAATTTATTTACCTTGTATTTTATTTAACTTGACACACAATAAAGTTCCAATTTATAGCATAATGGAACATTATATAGACATTAATAAATTTAGGGAAAGGTACCATACTACCAACCTTATATCGGTATGAGACTACTCAACCTATATCAGCTTCTGATTCATTCTAAAATGGTACAAATTAGAGAAAGTCTAAAAATGCACTAAAAATATAGTAGATCATCTCACATGAATATGGAATCAATTATGGTGAGAGAAAACAATATAATAAAGAAGTGTATTGATAGAATATTGAGGGTGATCCAACACAATGAGATGTGATTGATTCTAAGATCTGATGGAAGTGATCCTTCACTATCTTAGAGGAAATCGAAGGGGGATCTTGAGTTGGAAAATTTGTGTGGAATGAAGGAGGTGAAAGGGTATATTTAGGGTTAAAATAAACAGGGGAATAAAGGTAAAATAATATTTTTTAATGGAAGGTATGGTTTGGACATAAATTTTTCCAAATAATGAACCAACCATGAATAACATATTACTCAAACACCATTCCATCATATGGTTCATATGCATAGCTAGACGAACCATGTAGAAACTTTACTTTTGGAATTGTTCGAATCCCACACCCTGCATGGACTTGGAACACTATTAGTACTAACCATGCACACATTATGTGAACACCATGTGAGTTACACCTACATTTTATTATAACATATTCATGATAATGTGTCCTCCTTCAGACAATTAAACTAATTTTTCTCTTCACTATGTGTCACATTATTGATCCACATGGTTACTACTAATCATCCACCAATTGTGTCCCTCTACCATTTCTCTAAAACCGAATCTTTATACCCCTAGGTGAGAATGAAAACTCCCAAAAAATCCAAGAATTAATTAGGATTTCCCATGTAAATAGAAAAAATATTTAGAATTCAATAAAAATGATCCATAAATCATAGAATAATTGTGATCATACACAATATCTCCATGAGATTGTAGTTAGTAAATAAAATATTAAAAAACATCCAAACCCCATTAATTAATTGCCATAGAAAACAAGGAATAACATGACTCAAATTTTAATCTTACCTACACACAACAACATATGATATAATGGTGTTTGTGAGAGTAATCTTACTATCAACCTAATATGAATTCCATTTTATCATAACTAAATTTATATTAACTCACAAATCCCCTTGTCAACTCAATTTATGAGAGGATTAACCAAAATATAACACTAATCAACAAGCCTTAATAATCTAGGATTCATAAATATACCAAGGAATCCTTAATCCACCCATTTATATTTTATTAAAACATTTTAATTCATGAAATTTATATTTGTATACCAATACAAAAAATCTACACCTTTAGGTCTGGTTGAAAAGAGAAACTAGATTCTCCCACCCCTTTCCTTGAAGGGATCCTTTTGTATTTTCTCTATATTTAAAAATATTAAATGGAATTAAATATGTAAAATTACCAATAAAACATACAATATATATGGGAAATAATATACCCCAAACAACACTCTAAATTTCTTAAAGGCAGTCAATAGTTGTGACACTGTCAAGATATTATAAAATCGCTCTTTGGTTGAAACACACGCTATTGAAATCTCACCACTGTCCACTTTATTCTTAATGTGTTCGTATATAATTTCAATATTCATTTTTCCTTGACTTTTTCATTATATTATTCAATTTTATCATTTAACTTTTATTTTCACACATAATCATCAATGGGTATGATACATTCAACTTTGTGTTTTTGATTTTTCAAATCATCCACATCATTTGTGTTTTATTTTGAGTTCCTATAACATATTCAACATTCACCATACTAAATGTAATATAATTATAATTATTTTTGTGATAAATAATGAATCTCCATTCAATAAATAATTCTCCTATAGAAGATTATTTTAGATATCCAACATATCTATCATATTCATCATTGGAATAATTATACAACTATAATGATATATTGTTATTATACCTTAAAATAAAATTCTGAGCCATTTGATATAGTGTAGAATATATTTTACCATTGTCAGATGAAACTCCTTAGGATTACTTTAGAATTATTTATATTTTAACCATAAATATAATCAAAAATATAGATACCATCAAATAATGTTGGATAGATTTTAGAATATAGACATTCACATTTGAGGCATGTCTCAAAAAATGTTTTCAATGATCCATGTTTTAATTACATGGTTCTCTCCTTTTAAACCATGCTCTAGTTATTCTACTCAAATAATATATTTTTAGATGGTATATAGATTACAATAATAATTAATTATTATATGATTCTTATGATATTTTTTAGAGTATTAATTTTTCAATTTGGATCCATTATCTGTCTGAAAGGTTTTAAAAGAACATCCCATTTGATTCTTATAATTCCTCCAAAAGTGTTTGAATATCTAAAAAGAAATTTATTTACTCGACATAAAATATAAATAATTAATATTTTTTAAAAATCAAAAAATCCATAAGATACTTTTCTCTAATGGTTGAATTAATTCTCGTTGGTTAATACATGTTTGAGTTCACCAACAGAAAATGTTTCTTTGACATGCACTCTTATGGCATGGGGATATTTTTCACAATTTTTTCTTTTTTTGACATAAATCAAAAAATTTTATGATTTTATGATCTATATTTGATATATTCCATATAGATTATTATTTTATAATATTATTCATGTTCTTTGTCTCCAAATTTTGAAGTTTCATATGCCATAATTGATTTTCTTTCTTTATGCTCATGTAGTAAGATCTTTATTATTTGAAATTTGAAATATATAACCACGTGTTTTTTGTTTCATAATTAATATTGATCAATTATTTTACTTTTTTAGGAAATATATATATCCTTGTGAAATTTCACCTCATTCTAATTTTCATAATGATAATAAACACTCATGTGATAGTGATTCAACCCACAAACAAAGTTAAATTTACTATATTTATTCTTAACAACCTTGGTGAATCTAACTCCTTTAACAATAATATTTCCATCAATATTGAATGAAAAAAACTAATCCATCATACCTTTATATGTCATTCAAGAGGATATTTCTACATGTCAATTATGATGAATGACAACTATTGAGTTCCCAATGTTCTCTTTTTTCACTCTTTTTATAAAACCAAAACCAATATTTGTTTAATTTTATTCTTTATTCATATTAATATATTAATTTATTTTCATTTGATTAATGATCTATAATAGCATTGTATGACACGTTTTTGTGATTTTTTCTAGTTTAAAATACCTCACATAATTTTACTCATTATAAATAACTAAATTTTTGAACCTTCTCTTTTGGATGTTTTCATTATTGGAATCTGGGAATATTTGGTTAAATGCCCATCAATTCATGACCCATCTTCAATTATAAAAGATAACAATTATACTATTACACACATTCATTGTTTATATATACTCTAAAACACCTATATCTTACTTCAAAGTGATGTATCCTTACGTAATAAATAAATTCTTGAAAATATTCCCAATGTTATTCCTTCTAATTTTATATTTTCCATTTCTCATAAATATTACCATTATTACGAGATTTCTATTATACATTGAATTTTTCCTTATATTTAGTCTATGTATTCTTCATATCCCATCCCATATTATTTTTTTGAGTTTTCAAATCCATTACTAAATTTACTAATTATTGTGTTTACCATCATAAGTGATTGTACAGTAGTATTATTTTATTTATCACTACCTACACCATTATTATTTCATGATTGGATCTCCAAAACAATTTTCCATTGTGTCATATTACAATTATAATGTTTATTAGTTTAATTAATAACCTCATTTACTATCATGGATCTTAAAAGGATTTCATTGATATAATTTTATAACATAAGGTGAGTCCTAATCAATGATGTTTTATTTGAAACTAACCAAACATCAAGAAATTTTAATTATTTATTATTAGAAATGAATTTTTTGTGGTAATATCATGCATATTAATCTTATATTCAAGGATCTTATTCTGATCTCTCATCACTCATATGAACTCCACTTGCTTCTCAAAAATGTATGAATTTTTATTGATAAATACATTTTCTCAATGGATCGCCCTCAAATTTTAATGATTTATTTTCTCTATTTTTTTTATTTTCCTCAAGAATATAAAAAACTCCATCCTTAATCTGAACTACTTTGTTTTTCCTCATCAATTCATTATTCCTCAATAATTCTCTCTTATTCCACTTCCCTCGGGAGATATCTATGAAAATTTGATAAATCCTTAAAATTTATCGACCCTTTTTATTTTGAATCACCTTTCTCTATTTCAAAATCCTCATATAAATTGTGGCATAACTATTTGAGAATAAATTATTCTTGTTAATTTTTTTAGTTTTTTATTTTCTTATGAATTACTTTATCTTATTATGACTAGATGCCACATTTTTTATCCTTTTGACGATTTTTATGACTGTTAATCGTCCAGATATTCTTATTTATTCTCAGGGTAACATGATTATATGTATTAATATTTTCACAAATGAAACACTTGAACATAATTTTATCTTTTAGTATTCCATTTCAAGATATCATACAAATATATAATACAGACATAATTTTTTTTAAAACCATTAAAACTTTATCATCATCAGATTCATCCTCATGAGGCTTCTTTGGATCAAGTTGTTTTATATGTTTTATATCTTTAAAAGATTCCTCCTTATTAGATTTTCCTTTTATTATCTATTTTTACCTCTTTTATTATCAAAATAAATAAAAACATTTTGAAGTTTAATGATGGTCCCCTCATCTCTGGCCTGATCCCCTATATAATAAATCCTAGCATAAAATTTATTCATTAGAATTCTCATTATTTTTTTACTATGGCAGGATATTCAAAAATCCATCCATAACTTCGAATCAATGTTAAAATTATTTTCACTGAAATGAATAACTCATCTACCATTTCATATTATCCTATCCATATACCCATAAGTTGATATTGAAATGTTTCTATCTATGACTCTTTTACTTTCTTATCTCTGTTAGGTATATAAATAAAATTCCTCAAAATTATATTCATTTTTTAACCTCATAAATTTTACTAACACCTTCACTAATATGTATGAGAGTTACCCATTATGTGATATCACATTGGATTCAATATTCTTAATGATAAGTGGTATATTTTCTATCAAAAACTTGAGAATATATAAACCAATCTATGTGATTTCACAGCATCCAATCCAAATAGAAGAATAACAATTTATGGAGTAATATTATGAATATGGACTCATATTTACATTAAAAAATGGAACAAATCAGTAAGTCGGTTGATTACTACTTCCCTAACCTAAAGTTCCTATTAAATTTTGATTATTTAAGAACCATTATTATTTTCCAAAATCTTATCCAAACATTTTTTGTAATTCTTCATTGAATGAATGGTTGGTTAGCTTGATATTTTTTCCACAATCACTAACTGAATGGTTCGGGTGATATTCCCTTCTATTTATAGAGTAAATATGAATTGCAGCATGACTGCTTTCCTCTAGGTGTGATCCCTAGATTTGAATGTCATGAAAACTAAATTTTGAATGTTATAAATCAGTATTTTATCAATAAATACAATATAAAACCCCATCCAAATCTAACAAATTAATTTTCATAATAAAAAATCATCACATGCCTCCAATATGAAATTTACCTATACACCACTCTATATGACAGAATAGTGGTTGTGAGATTACTATAACTCTTAGTGTAAGATAAATTCCATTTTTACCATGGATAAATTTATAACAACTCTTATCTCCCATTGTAAATTTACTTTATAAGTTACATATCCAAACTCCAAAACTCATCAAGAGCTCCTATTCACCAAGGAATCTTTAATATCCCTAGAGAAATTTTAATTCTCATCCAATAAATACCCTAACCATTTACATACACATAATATAATTCGTACAATGTTTATAGTTACATTCCTCTTACAACAACCAAAGTTAACATGTTTAAATGTTTAGGTAAAATATACTATATCAATCCAATTCTGAAAAACCTTGTTCAGAATATAAAAATCTGTCACTTTTACCATTAGTGAAAGAAAAAGTAATAGGGGGAAAATTAAATGGATTTCATCTATATTAATGACACAAACCTATTACCACTGATATATATAGAGATCCATATTTAAATTTTTAAAAGTGTGAAATAATTGAGGTTATTTTGTTCATTTTATCTATAAAGGGTTTTGTTTTTATTTATCAATCTCATAATAAAATTTATTTATTCCATAAAACAAAAAATGTTATATTTAACCTTATGTATATAATTGGAAAATATTTTTAGTGGTTATATATTTAGATAATATTTATTTCTTTATAATATTTATTAAATTAAACCTCTATAGATTTATTACTAATAAATTATATTCTCTATTATATAGATGTATGAAATGGTAATATTAAATGGATTTGGTGGATGAATATTTCCTTGAATAAACATGACATATTGTGTTCTATTATGTATATTAATAAGTGGTTTGAATTGAAAAATTTATGGCCAACATTTAAAGGTTGTTATGTTTTTTATAAGGCATTATATTTGATAAATTAATTTTTTATGATTATTTCACATATATAAATAAATGACTTTTTCCATCCATTTCAAACATAAACAATATCCTCTCTTAGATTATATGGTTTTTTACCTATTAATTAGTAAACCATGTATAATAGATTGATAATGAGGAGTGATGAATGGAGAATGATGTTCAATTAATAGAGAATCATCATGGAATTAAGGCAGTTAACTCAAAACTCTCATTTAATTTTAATCTATGTAAATTAATTATGGTTTTTTAATTCTTAAATGGGTATTTAATTTATGATAATAAATTAAATAGATTTTTTTTGATAAATTTAAAATGAGATATAATGAAAATGATTCGTCATTGGTCAATACATATTTTATTATTGAGGATGGTAATTTAAAATATGAATTGGGGTATATCTAAATGATGAAATGTAATTATGAATAAGATAATAATAATGAAAAAAAATATTATTGCGGGGTGAAATTATAGTTAAATAGATATGATTAAATGTTGAACTATTTTTGAATTTGCAAATAATTATTTAACTTTTGGATTTATGGATACCAAAAGTTGAAATTTAGGGTTTTTTTAAATATAATAAATTTTTTAGAGAATATTGAATATAAAAAAATATTATAAAACATGATAACTCTAGGGTGGCATATTAATAATTGTTTTTTTAAGTTTGAATGTATTTTTAATGTGGTCTTAATTTTAAATTTTCATCGTTTAACATTAGGCCATGATAAATGGCATGGGGGAAATTATACTCTCTACAAGAAACCCAGGATGTTGATTCTCCTTTGAATAACCTGGAATTAATCTTCAATGTAGTATATGAAAGGTTTTATTGGGATTTTTCTACATAATAGAATATATTTATTTCCATATGGAGACTTATATAGGTTTAATGTGATATCTACATGGGGATGTGATTTATCATCATGAGGTATTATTGAAATAGAATGAGTTTCATGCATTCTTTTCACTCTAATTACTTGAAATATATTGATTTTTCAATTATTTTTTATATATAATTCAATGATTTAATCCCATTGAATTTTAGAATTTAAGGGAAATTATATAATTCTCAGATTTTTGGTATATTCTATGACTTTATGGAAAATATGTTCTGAAATGTGTTGTTAGTATGTAATTTTATTATTATTTAACTTTAAACTAATAAAATGTCCATATTTATTAATATATGTTTTTCATGATTTTTTTGGATAAGTGGAAACCCTAATGTTTGGGTCAATATTTATACATAATGGTTCCCAATAAAAAATGAAGAGGATAATTCAGAAAAGTCTATATATAAAGGTTCTTAGTTGGGATACATATGAGCGAAATGAGGGAAAATAAGAAATAACTACTAATGGATTGTGATATGTAATAATTACAATGATTTATATGTAAGGATTCCCCAATATCCAACTAATATGTATGGGTAAATTTCATTTTCCATTTAAGAGAATGTAAATTATGAACTTATTTATTTTGGTTTAATTGATATATAATTTTATTTTCTTTTCTACAAAAAAATAATTTACCATATGTAAAGGCGACATCAAAATTTTAGAGAATAATTATGTTTCATTAATACTGAAGGAATGGTTTATAGGATACAAATGATAGAAGTAAATGATAAAATATTTTATTTACTCTAACAAACCAAAATTTTATTAATGAAATTTCCATTTCAAATTAAGAAATACCTTATTAACTAACAAAGTTATAGAAAACACATGATATACTTTTGTTATTTTAAACTATTATATGTTATATCATTACACATATAAAAGACCATTAAGAATAATAATAATTTATAATATTCCAATTGTATATTGACTATTAAGATTAGAATTTATTAATGGTTATGATAAAGTAAAATTGGCATAGGTGGAAGAAGTCGTGGCCTCAAACAATAGGATCATACACTTGTAAGACCATTTATCAAAGCTTCTAAGGGACGTAGAATGTAACATCCGATGTAAATAAGGAATATGACTTTTTCATATTTATTAATTTTTGAATTAAATATTATTTTTACTTTAAAAGGGTTTCTATGTTGGATATCATACCCGATACGCAACAACGGGTTTCATTGAAATCTTACATTGCACACTAATAATATAATATTATTATTTTAAATGGTAGTTAAATCCTAGCTGTTGTGTAACACCCTGAGATTTTATGAAAAATATTCTTTTTAATTTCATTAGTGTCTTCTGTTGTATGCTACACCAAAAGGAGCATGCACAACACACATCCTTGACTTGCCTTGCATTACACACAGTCACGACCTTCCTCGATAGCGTGTGTAGTACGCAATACCGAGTTTCACTAAACAACGATATACCATTAAAATATTATTAAAACTAGACGTTATGAATAGTAATTAACACTTTTTGAAATATTTTAAATTTTATTTTTCAAAATGGACTTCATTTTTGGATTCAGAATATCGAAATTAGCTTAGGGTGAAATTTTGGTACTTTTTGGATAACTTTCATTTTCTGATGAATAGTGAAAATTACTAAATTTTAATTAAAAACAACCTTTTTAATCGAAATAATTAATAGTGATAAATTATTAATTTGAGTGGTTTTAAAGTATATTTAGAATATATTTTTACAATTTAATACAATGTTGGTCATTGGATGTAATTTCACATTTAAACCAGACATAAACAAGTGTCAATCTTTTGATAGTTATTATCTCTTAAGAACATGCTATTTGTTTTGACGACGAAAATTAATTTTTAAATTAATTAATGCAACTGATATGTTTTGAATTTGGTAAAATATACATCATTTTTGATTTCATAATATCAAATATATCTTAGGCCTAATTTTTGGTATTTTTCTGGAAACTTTCATTTTTTGATGAATAGTGAAACCACTAAGTGGTATTTAAAAAAATGAATTTTTCATAAAACATAATTTTACCGCTTATGTGAGTGGAATTTCAAAAATCATATAGACATGGTTGATGTATGTAAGTAAAATGTTGTTCAATGCGATGAAAATAATTATTGGTGAATAGTAACTTTTTACTTTTTTTTACCACGGTTAAAAGTAAATAGGGTAATTAAGGGTAAAAATGATATTATAATTACCCTAACACATGTCCTAATTCTATTGGATAAGTTTAATTCAAACAAAACCAACCTGAGGAATAAAATATGACCATTTAGTCCCACCTGGATTAGATTAGGACATTTATTATTAATTTATTTAAAGAAGGGTTAAAATAGTTAAAATCAAAGTTTAATAAGTAAATAATTTTTAATATAGGGTTATACATAAGATAAATTCGACTATAAATATTCATTATAAATTTAAAACGATTTCCGACATAATGATATTTTATTTGTAATTTTTAGACTTTAAATATGTTAATTTATTTATGACACAAAGATGATGTAGTAATTATCTTATTAATGAAATATTGACATAATTGATGTTATAAATACCCAAATAAATATAATTTGAGACTTTTTATGAATTACACTAATTTTATAGGTTAATATGACATGTTATTATTGATTTGATTAGCTTTGTTATAACTAATCATTCTGTTATAATTTTCACAAAAATAAATTACAAAATAATGTCAAAATTGACATAAAATAGTTTTTAAAACAAATATTATATTATTAATTGTTATTTTATTCCTAAAAATCTACGGTTCGGCCAAATAACATAGATAAGGTTATATATATTAATAATAAACAACTTGGGGTTCTTTTGTCTTGTTATATTAAGTTTATTAACCTAATAGTGTAAGAACACAAAAAGACACGGTAAAAGTAAAATTATCTAACTTAAAGTTAAATATAAATGATATGGTTAAAATAGGAACCTAAACTTGTCTAAATTCTATTTTATGAGAGTATTTAGACCCATCCCCACCTTATCTTTGAAATAAATCAATTTGGAGCTATTTAAAACCGAATTTGGCTTATAATAAAATAATATGTTTAGTTTTTCCAAAGATGCCCCTCTCCTCTCTTATAAAAGGGTACCTCCTCCCTCTCTTCCTCACACCACATTGAGCCTTCAAAATCGGCCAACCCCTACCAAATTCTCTTCTCCACTTCCATAGAAACATACTAGAGGTTATTTTCTTCTTCAAACACCAATTTTAGTTCCCTAAAAGGAGGTCTCAAAGAGGAGCTTCAAAGAAGAGGTAATGTCTGTTACCGATTATTTCAACTCTATTTCTTCTTCAACTTCTTCTTCTTAAATTGTTTCATTATGAAGTAATAACATCAGTATAACTCATATACTGATATGTTATTATAAGTATGAAACAACCCTATTTCACCATCTATCCATCCTATGGAAAACGAAATCACCACGCATGCGTACGTACGGAATACCGTCTCCACGCCGTGGTGAAATATGTTTTTCCACCAACACCTTACATGGATGGGTATAATGGTTTAATGAATAAATATATATGGTTATTATAACATCATAATGATTCTAATATTTTATACCATCCACTCCAATTCTATTCAATAATTATGGGAATGATATCATCGCTCGTGCGTACGTACGGACTACCGTCTGCACGACGTGATGAGATTCATTTTCCATGTTAACCATACATGAATGATCATAAAGTTTATTTAATGAATAATAATGAAATATATGAAATAATAATGATACTGGATTTATGTATATATATATATATGTCATCTATTTAGTTTCATTCAATTCAATAAGGAAACGAAAACAGCGTTAATGCATACGTACGACCTACCGTCTCCATGAACAGTGTATTTCATTCCTTTTATCGATCTATAATATATATATGTATATGATGAATATATATTATATATATATATATCATTTTTTACATTCTGGAATTATGTAAATTAGTATATAAGTAATAATATCAAGAACGACAAGTCGAAACACATACGATAAATGAAATGATTTTACCCAAAACGCTGCTTTAACATGGAATTTACAAAAGAACGGGTAATATAAAGTCATAAGTGAAACATATATGATATAATAACAATTAATATGATTCTATAATAAGTCAATGACATTATTTAAATCATTATAAAAGAGGATCAGACACTTACGAAGCAAATCAGACCTAAGGTAAGGGAAAATCTCGCAATCTCAATTTTTATCCGAGATTGTTTATACTTTTGAATTTACTGGGGAATATTTATCATCCACATCCATGTTTCCTTAATATTTAATATTTATATCCTTCTAAAATAGATTATATCCAATTTTACCCTTCAGTGAGTTTTTAGTAAAAGATATGAAAAGAATCTATTGTCATTTTTCGTACGAGGTAATTTTTGACTTTTCCGACAAAAGTACGAGAAGAATGTTATTTTTAACTTATATGGCATGAATGTATTTTTAAAACATTATTTCCACGATGATTCCTTTACAATTTTTCATTTTTATTTTTAATCAACTTCTTTTAGTTTAAAATTGCATGACATGTTAAGAAAGGAAAATGTTTGTGAAGTAGAAAGGATATTTTCCTCAAGAATGGAGTTCAAGTGATTTATCAAAATTATTTTCCATCTAAGATAATATAGGGTTCTGTTTCTATCCCTATTATTACATTGATTTGATTATATTGTGATGGAATTATTTTTATGAATTCTTTTATCTTATATGAATTGTTTTATGATGTCACGATGTTTAAGATTACCATTTTTATTACACGGGTTATGCTATGATGTATGGTTTATGATTTTTTGGCACACATAAGAATGGTATAATTATGAGATTGGTGGGACCTATATCTCCCTCCAATGCATTGGGTAAAGATTTTATATCTCATGAGATAGACATGGCTGGAACGGCAGGTTAAACCGGTTCAGTGAAACAGGACTGAAACGAGGAGTGAACTCAGTTCAGAAATGGACTTTGTCCACTAAGATAGTCTTGTAAATGTGTCTTGACTAATAAGAAATGATTCTCTATGATTATGTGTCTATTCCACAAAGTTACATGTTTTAAGTTATGATTATTGGGATTACATTTCACTACTATGATTTATCCCATGTTATGATATTATGATCTCTTTTGCAGGTTAAGATTTCCAAAATGTTATGTAATTATGAAAATGATGTGATTGATATTTATTTTGTTTACCCTTAATGAGCATTTGAGCTCACCCTTTTATGTTTTCTTTTCCCAAGGATATGAAGAAATGTTATAAGTTTTAAAAAAAGGAAGATCTTTATGGGAGATGTTGAAGATCTTTCACCATGATTAGAAGATTATATTCCGAGTTTCCAAAGACACTAAACTATTATGGTCCTTGTGTGTGTGTTTTTGTTATGTACTAAGTATTCTGCAAAAGTAATGTAATGCCCATGTACATTAAGCTGAGGGTCTCTACAGTTGGTATCAGAGGAAAGGTTTAGTTAACCTTTGGAAACAAGGATGCGAGAACTTTAGTGAGATCCCTATAGATATTTCTAAGGTATGTATAGGGATGTCCCTAAGGTTAAGTATAAGTATAGGTTATAGTACTAGAATTATGGTAACCTAAGATGTTAGATATTGAGGGTACTCCCCCTTTTCCATATTGTTTTCCCTAGCGTGATTTTTGCCTCTCACATTATTCTTTTTGGGTGTTAGACGATGGATGGAACCCGAAGAAACTGTGTTGATAAATGTAATGGAAAATGCAATGCTTGTCCTCCTGAACAAACAAATGTTATGGGAGATGGAGTGAAAAAAATTATTGCTATACTTACACAAGCTATGAATCATTCTAGACTTCCAAATGAGCAGATAAGGGAACAATATTCTATTGAGTCCTTCAGGAGGCAACGTCCACCTTGTTTCAGTGGGTCTTCTGATCCACTTGTTGCTGAACAATGGATCATTACCACTGAAAAGATATTTTCTGTTATTCAATGTTCTGAACATGATAAAGTCATCTTAGCAATGTATCGTTTGGAAGGTGATTCTAATCAATGGTGGAATCTTATCAAGAATATGAGGCCAAGAGATGAAATTGAGTCCATGGAATGGGACGAGTTCAAGAACTTATTTTTCAATAAGTACTTCCCTCATATTCTTCGAACAAAGATGAAGAAGGAGTTTCTTGAACTAAAGAAAAAGGATGATGAATCTGTTGGTATATACGAAGTGAATTTTACAAGGCTTGCAAGGTATGCATCTGGATTTATCATCCTACCTGAAAGTAAAGTTGATCGATTCATCAGTGGTTTAAAACCAAATCTTCGAAGGGCATTAGATATAAGAGACTTCAGTAGCTATGAAGAAATTTTGCATTGTGCTGTCAAGTTAGAAATGGTAGTTGGTGTTACTTATCCATCTCGTATTTTTGACAAGAAATGAAAGATAGATTTCAAGGAGAAATCTCAAAATAATGGTGAAAAGAAGATAAATGTTTCCTTATGCTCAAAGTGTGGAAAGAAGCATGGTGGAGATTGTCTTAAAGGGACTAGAAAATGTTTTAAGTGTGGAAAAGAAGGTCATCGAGAAGCTGAGAGTCAAAGTAATGGAAAAAGGGTTTCTAATGATGTGAATAAAGAAAATACTATAGAGAACGCACCACCAACACTTCAATGCTTCAAGTGCAAGGAAATGGGCAATTATGCTAATCAATTCCCTAATCCAAGGGATAATGATGATCGACATGAGCAACCACTTAAGGAAAAGGAAAAAGGGAAGTCACATGTGATCACTATTGGCGATGTTGAATATGAAAACAATGTGGTGGAATGATTAAGTGTTTATGTAATGGGATTCCAAAATAATGCTGTATATAGTATCGTGGAATATTGGAATATTTAGGTATTGGTATATTGTGGTTTTCAATAATTTTATGGTACCGGTAACCATGGAAAGTGATTGAGATATTTTTGGAAAGAAAAGATGATATGCGTATAATGAAGGGAAAATGATAAAATGAAATGTTTGATAGTATTCATGAGCTCATGATTGATATAAGGACTAAGTGATATCATGGTTTGAGTATATAGAATTTTTGGATTTTGGTATGTGGAAAGAGTTAACTTTTGATAGCATTCATGTTTTCACTAAGGTTTAATGGGTATTAAATTTTCAATAGAATGAATGATTAAGGAATTCACATGATTGGAATGTGACCAACAAGATATATGGGGGATAAATGATGGTATTCACATGCTTGGTTTATGACATTTCAAGTAATCGTTTTCTTTATACTATGAGCTTGGACCAGAGTATTTTAAATAAGCCTAATGATTGGAATGGATTATGTTGGACATAAGTAAGTATTGTTTAAGGATAGAACTTTTTTTGATATTATTTATGGGATGTTATAGTAATGTAGTTTTAGAAAAAGGACAACCTGCAGGATGGGCGACAACCCATCGCATCGGACAAGGCTGTGGGAATCGAACCCACAACCCAAGTGCGACTGGCTTTTATCTCCTACCACTGGCCTACAGGAAGTCCTTGTTTAGTAGAAACTAGTTTTATTATATTAAGCAGTATGATATATGAATTATAAGTCCATTTTATAAACCATATATGATTAATCTCACTATAGATGGACTTATATATTTTTGATAACTTTTATAATCTTTTGTTTGAGACAGATGGAATGACCCATCATTCTTTCACATGATCTGCTAACACATTACGAATAACAAATTCAACTTCATTTCATTCAGGGATGACATGGAAATTGTTCAATTAACGAACAACAGTGAGACTATACCAAAATCACGAAAGTATTTCTTCTAATTCCAATTTCATCAACTTTAGGGAAATGATCTTGAAAACCAAAAATGTTGTCCTAGTGCTCTTATATCTGATTAATTAGATGGTACCTTAGATAGTCACAAATTTATGGCTTTGTGATTGCTGGATTTTCCATAGCCATGTTCTCTACCACTCTCCATCAGAATATGATGGTTAGATTTCTCTTCCATATCTATATTTTCACCTATGAGGAAACCCAGTGATTAGTTTATTTGGGTAACTGTTACGTTTCATACTTTTATTTTTAAAGATTGGTTTTGGTATTCCTGTTTATGATGTGGGTTTCTATTAAAGAAACTTTCGAGTAGTAAACCATTTATAACCCCGACGAATTTCGAGGGCGAAATTCATTTTAAGGGGGGTAGAATGTAACACCCCGAGATTTTATGAAAAATATTCTTTTTAATTTCATTAATGTCTTGTGTTGTACTCTACACCAAAAGTAGCATGCACAAAATGCATTCTTGACTTTCCTTTCATTACACGCAATCGCGACCTTCCTCGATAGCGTGTGTAGTATGCAATACCGAGTTTCACTAAACAACGATATGCTATTAAAATATTATTAAAACTAGCCGTTATGAATAGTAATTAACACTTTTTGAAATTTTTTAAATTTTATTTTTCAAAATGGACTTCATTTTTCTATTCGTAATATCGAAATTAGCTTAGGGTGAAATTTTGGTACTTTTCGGATAACTTTCATTTTCTGATGAATAGTAAAAATTACTAAATTTTTATAAAAAACAACCTTTTTAATCGAAATAATTAATGGTGATAAATTATTAATTTGAGTGGTTTTAAAGTATATTTAGAATATATTTTTATAATTTAATACAATGTTGGTCATTGGATGTAATTTCACATTTAAACCAGACATAAACAAGTGTCAATCTTTTGATAGTTATTATCTCTTAAGAACACGCTATTTGTTTTGACAACGAGAATTAATTTTTAAATTAATTAATGCAACTGATATGTTTTTAATTTGGTAAAATAGACATAATTTTTTAATTCATAATATCAAATATAGATTAGACCTAATTTTTGGTATTTTTCTGGAAACTTTCATTTTTTGATAAATAGTGAAACCACTAAGTGGTAGTTAAAAAAATGAATTTTTCATAAAACATAATTTTACCGCTTCTGTGAGTGGAATTTCAAAAATCCGAGAGATACGGTTGATGTCAGTAAGTAAAATGTGGTTCAATGAGATGAAAATAATAATTGGTGAATCGTCACTTTTTACTTTTTTTTACCACGGTTAAAAGTAAATAGGGTAATTAAGGGTAAAAATGATATTATTATTACCCTAAAACATGTCCTAATTCTATTGTATAAGTGTAATTCGACCAAAAACAACCTTAGGAATAAATTATGACCATTTAGGATCGCTTGGATTAGATTAGGACATTTATTATTAATTTATTTAAAGAAGGGTTAAAAAAGTTAAAATCAAAGTTTAATAAGTAAATCATTTTTAATATAGGGTTATACATAAGATAAATTAGGCTATAAATATTCATTAGAAAGATAACACTATTTACTATATAATTATATTTTATTTGTAATTTTTATACTTTATATAAGTTAATTTATTTATGACACAAAGATGATGTAGTAATTATCGTATTAATGAAATATTGATATAATTGATGTTATAAATACCCAAATAAATGTAATTTGAGACTTTTTATGAATTAAACTAATTTTATAGGTTAATATGACATGTTATTATTGATTTAATTAACTTTTTTAGAACTAATCATTCTTTTATGAGTTTCACAAAAATAAATTACAAAATAATTTCAAAATTGACATAAAATAGTTTTTAAAACAAATATTATATTATTATTTTTTATTTTATTCCTAAAAATATAAGGTTATGTAAAATGACTTAGATAAGGTTATATATATTAATAATAAACAACTTGGGGTTATTTTGGCTTGTTATAGTATGTTTATTAACCTTATAGTGTAAGAACACAAAAAGACATGGTAAAAGTAAAATTATCTAACTTAAAGTTAAATATAAATGATAAGGTTAAAAAAGGAACCTAAACATGTATAAATTCTATTGGATGAGAGGAATTTGACCCATACGCACCTTATATTCTAAATAAATCAATTTTTAGCTATTTAAAACCGAATTTGGCTTTATAATAAAATTATATTTTTAGTTTTTCCAAAGGTGCCCCTCTCCTCTCTTATAAAATGGCACCTCCTCCCTCTCTTACTCACACCACTTTGAGCCTTCAAGCTCAGCCAAACTCTGACAAATTCTCTTCTCCACTTCCATAGAAACATACTAAAGGTTCTGGTCTTCTTCAAAGACCAATTTTAGTGCCCTAATAGGAGGTCTCAAAGAGGAGCTTCAAAGAAGAGGTAATGTCCGTTACCGATTATTTCAACTCTATTTATTCTTCCACTTCTTCTTATTTAGTTGTTTCATTATGAAGTAATTACATCAGTATAACTCATATACTGATATGTTATTAAAAGTATGAAACAACCATATTTCACCATCTATCCATCCTATGGAAAACGAAATCACCACGCGTGCGTACGTACGGAATACCGTCTCCACACCGTGGTGAAATCTATTTTTCCACCAACACCTTACATGGATAGGTATAATGGTTTAATGAATAAATATATATGGTTATTATAACATCATAATGATTATGATATATTATACCATCCACTCCAATTCTATTCAATAATTATGGGAATGATATCATCGCTCGTGCGTACGTACGGACTACCGTCTCCACGACGTGATGAGATTCATTCTACATGTTAACCATACATGACTGATCATAAAGTTTATTTAATGAATAATAATGAAATATATGAAATAATAATGATACTGTATTTATGTATATATATATGTATGTCATCTATTTAGTTTCATTCAATTCAATAAGGAAACAAAAACAGCGTTCATGCGTACGTACGACCTACCGTCTCCATGAACGGTGTATTTCATTCCTTTTTTCGATCTATAATATATATATATGTATATGATTAATATATATTATATATAAATCATGTTTTACATTCTGGAATTATGTAAATCAGGATATAAGTAATAATATCAAGAACGACAAGTCGAAACACATACGATAAATGAAATGATTTTACCCAAAACGCTGCTTTAACATGGAATTTACAAAAGAACGGGTAATATAAAGTCATAAGTGAAACATATATGATATAATAACAATGAATATGATTCTGTAATAAGTCAATGACATTATTTAAATCATTATACAGGAGGTTCGGACACTTACGAAGCACATCATACCTAAGGTAAGGGAAAATCTCGCAATCTCAATTTTTATCCGAGATTGTTTATACTTCAGAATTTACAGGGGAATATTTATCTTCCACATCCATGTTTCCTCAATATTTAATATTTATATCCTTCTAAAATAGTTTATATCCAATTTTACCCTTCAGTGAGTTTTTAGTAAAAGATATGAAAGGAATCTTTTTTCGTTTTTCGTACGAGGTAATTTTTTACTTTTCCGACAAAAGTATGAGAAGAATGTTATTTTTAACTTATATGGCATGAATTAATTTTTAAAACATTATTTCTAAGAAGCTTACTTTACAATTTTTCAAGTTTATTTTTAATCAAATTCTTTTAGTTTAAAATTGTATGACATGTTAAGAAAGGAAAATGTTTTTGAAGTAAAAAAGGATATTTTCCTCAAGAATGGAGTTCAAGTGTTTTATCAAAATTATTTTCCATATAAGATAATATAGGGTTCTGTTTCTATCCCTATTATTACATTGATTTGATTATGTTGTGATGAAATTATTTTTATGAATTCTTTTATCTTATATGAATTGTTTTATGATGTTACGATGTTTATGATTCCCATTTTTATTACATGGGTTATGCTATGATGTATGGTTTATGATTTTGTGGCACACATAAGAATGGTATCATTATGAGAAGGGTGGGACCTATATCTCCCTCTAATGCATTGGGTAAAGATTTTATATCTCATGATATAGACATGGCTGGAACGGCATGTTAAATCGGTTCAGTGAAGCAGGACTGAAACAAGGAGTGAACTCGGTTCAGAAATGGACTTTGTCCACTAAGATATTCTTGGAAATGAGTCTTGACAAATAAGAATTGATTCTCTATGATTATGTGTCTATTACACAAAGTTTCATTTTTTAAGTTATGATTTTTGGGATTACATTTCACTACTATGATTTATCCCATGTTATGATATTATGATCTCTTTTTCAGGTTAAGATTTCAAAAATGTTATGTTATTATGAATATGATGTGATTGATATTTCTTTTGTTTACCCTTACTGAGAATTTGAGCTCACCCTTTTATGTTTTCTTTTCCCCAGGATATAAATAATGTTTTTAGGTTTAAACAAAAGGAAGATCTTTATGGGAGATGTTGAAGATCCTTCACCATGATTAGAAGATTATATTCCGAGTTTCCAAAGACACTAAACTATTACGGTCCTTGTGTGTGTGTTTTTGTTATGTACTAAGTATTCTGCAAAAGTAATGTAATTTCCATGTACGTTAAGCTTAGGGTCTCTACAGTTGGTATCAGAGGAAAGGTTTAGTTAACCTTTGGAAACTAGGATGCGAGAACTTTAGTGATATCCCTATAGATATTTCTATGGTATGTATAGGGATGTACCTAAGGTTAAGTATAAGTATAGGTTATAGTACTTGAATTATGGTAACCTAAGATGTTAGATATTGAGGGTACTCCCCCTTTTCTATATTGTTTTCCCTAGCATGATTATTTCCTCTCACACTATTCTTTTTGGGTTTTAGACGATGGCTGGAACCCGAAGAAACCGTGTTGATCAATGTAATGGAAAATGTAATGATTATCCTCCTGAACAAACAAATGTTATGGGAGATGGAGTGAAAAATATTATTGCTATACTTACACAAGCTATGAATCATTCTGGACTTCCAAATGAGCAGAGAAGGGAACAATATTCTATTGAGTCCTTCATGAGGCAACGTCCACCTTCTTTCAGTGGGTCTCCTGATCCACTTGTTGCTGAACAATGGATCATTACCATTGAAAAGATATTTTCAGTTCTTTAATGTTCTGAACATGATAATGTCATCTTAGCAGTGTATCGTTTGGAAGGTGATGCTGATCAATGGTGGAATCTTATCAAGAATACGAGGCCAAGAGAAGAAATTGAGTCCATGAAATGGGATGAGTTCAAGAACCTATTTTTCAATAAGTACTTCCCTCGTATTCTTCGAACAAAGATGGAGAAGGAGTTTCTTGAACTAAAGCAAAAGGATGATGAATCTGTTGGTATATATGAAGTGAATTTTACAGGGCTTGCAAGGTATGCATCTAGATTTATCATCGAACCTGAAAGTAAAGTTGATCGATTCTTTAGTGGTTTAAAACCAAATCTTCGAAGGGTATTAGCTATATGAGACTTCAGTAGCTATGAAGAAATTGTGCGTTGTGCTGTCAAGGTAGAAATGAAAGTTGGTGTCACTTATCCATCTCATAGTTTTGAAAAGAAACGAAAGATGGAGTTCAAGGAGAAATCTCAAAATAATGGTGAAAAGAAGATAAATGTTTCCTTATGCTCAAAGTGTGGAAAGAAGCATGGTGGAGATTGTCTTAAAGGGACTAGAAAATGTATTAAGTGTGGAAAAGAAGGTCATCGAGCAGCTGAGTGTCGAAGTAATGGAAAAGGGGTTTCTAATGATGTGAATAAAGAAAAGACTGCAAAGAATTCACCACCAACACATCAATGCTTCAAGTGTAAGGAAATGGGGCATTCTGGTAATCAATGCCCTAATCCAAGGGATAATGATGATCGACATGAGCAACCACTTAAGGAAAAGGACAAAGTGAAGTCACATGCGATCACTATTGGTGATGTTGAATATGAAAACAATGTGGTGGAATGATTAAGTGTTTATGTAATGGGATTCCAAAATAATGTTGTATATAGTATCGTGGAATATTGGAATATTTATGTATTGGTATATTGTGGTTTTCAATAATTTTATGGTACTGGTAACCATGGAAAGTGATTGAGATATTTTTGGAAAAAAAGATGATATGCACATAATGAAGAGAAAACAAGAAAATGAAATGTTTGACAGTATTCATGATCTCATGATTGATATAAGGACTGAGTGATATCATGGTTTGAGTATATAGAATTTTTGGATTTTGGTATGTTGAAAGAGTTAACTTTTGACAGCATTCATGTTTTCACTAAGGTTTAATGGGTATTTATTTTTGAAGAGAATACATGATTAAGGTATTCACATGATTGGAATCTGACCAATAAGATATATGGGGGATAAATGATGGTATTCACATGCTTGGTTGATGACATTTCAAGTAATCGTTTTATTTATACTATGAGCTTGGACCAAAGTATTTTAGATAAGCCTAAAGATTGGAATGGATTATGTTGGACATAAGTTAGTATTTTTTAAGGATAGAACTTTTTTTGATATTATTTATGGGATGTTATAGTAATATAGTTTTAGAAAAAGGAAAACGTGCAGGACAAGCGACAACCCATCGCATCGGACAAGGCTGTTGGAATCGAACCCACAACCAAAGTGCAACTGGCCTTTATCGCCTACCACTGGCCTACAGGAAGTCCCTGTTTAGTAGAAACTAGTTTTATTATATTAAGAAGTATGATATATGAAGTATAAGTCCATTTTAAAAACCATATATGATTAATCTCACTATAGATGGACTTATGTATTTTTGATAACTTTTATAACCTTTTGTTTGAGACAGATAGAATGACCCATCATTCTATCACATGATCTACTAACACATCACGAATAACAAATTCAACTTCATTTCATTAAGGGATGAAGTGGAAATTGTTCAATTAACAAACAACAGTGAGACAATACCAAAATCATGAAAGTATTTCTTCTAATTCCAATTTCATAAACTTTAGGGAAATGATATTGAAAACCAAAAATGTTGTCCTAGTTCTCATATATCTGATGAATCAGATGGTACCTTAGATCATCACAAATTTATGGCTTTGTGATTGCTGGATTTTCCATAGCCATGTTCTCTACCACTCTCCATCAGAACATGATGGTTAGATTTCTCTTCTATATCCATATTTTCACCTATGTGGAAACCCAGTGATTTGTTTATTTGGGTAACTGTTATGTTTCATACTTTTATTTTTAAATATTGTTTTTGGTATTCCTGTTTACGATGTGTGTTTCTATTAAAGAAACTTTCAAATAGTAAACCATTTATAACCCCGACGAATTTCGAGGGCGAAATTCATTTTAAGGGGGGTAGAATGTAACACCCCGAGATTTTATGAAAAATATTCTTTTTAATTTCATTAATGTCTTGTGTTTTACACTACACCAAAAGGTGCATTCACAACACACATCCTTGACTTTCCTTGCATTACACCCAATCGCGACCTTCCTCGATAGCATGTGTAGTACGCAATACTGAGTTTCACTAAACAACGATATGCTATTAAAATATTATTAAAACTAGTCGTTATGAATAGTAATTAACACTTTTTGAAATTTTGTAAATTTTATTTTTCAAAATGGACTTCATTTTTGGATTGGGAATATCAAAATTAGCTTAGGGTGAAATTTTTGTACTTTTCGGATAACTTTCATTTTCTGATGAATAGTGAAAATTACTAAATTTTAATTAAAAACAACCTTTTTAATCGAAATAATTAATAGTGATAAATTATTAATTTGAGTAGTTTTAAAGTATATTTAGAATATATTTTTACAATTTAATACAATTTTGGTCATTGGATGTAATTTCACATTTAAACCAGACATAAACAAGTGTCAATCTTTTGATAGTTATTATCTCTTAAGAACACGCTATTTGTTTTGACGACGAGAATTAATTTTTAAATTAATTAATGCAACTGATATGTTTTGAATTTGGTAAAATATACATCATTTTTTAATTCATAATATAAAATATTGCTTAGGCCTAATTTTTTGTATTTTTCTGGAAACTTTCATTTTTTGATGAATAGTGAAACCACCAAGTGGTAGTTAAAAAAATAAATTTTTCATAAAACATAATTTTACCGCTTCTGTGAGTGGAATTTCAAAAATCTGAGAGACACGGTTGATGTCAGTAAGAAAAATGTGGTTCAATGAGATGAAAATAATTATTGGTGAATTGTAACTTTTTACTTTTTTTTACTATGGTTAAAAGTAAATAGGGTAATGAAGGGTTAAAATGATATTATTATTACCCTAACACATGTACTAATTCTATTGTATAAATTTAATTCGACCAAAAACAACCTTAGGAATAAATTATGACCATTTAGTCCCACTTGGATTAGATTAGGACATTTATTATTAATTTATTTAAAGAAGGGTTAAAAAGGTTAAAATCAAAGTTTAATAAATAAATAATTTTTAATATAGGGTAATACATAAGATAAATTCGACTATAAATATTCATTAGAATGATAAAATGCTTTCATACATAATTATATTTTATTTGTAATTTTTAGACTTTAAATAAGTTAATTTATTTATGACACAAAGATGATGTAGTAATTATCTTATTAATGAAATATTGACATAATTGATGTTATAAATACCCAAATAATTGAAATCTGAGACTTTTTATGAATTCCACTAATTTTCTAGGTTAATATGACATGTTTTTATTTATTTAATTAAATTTTTTCTAACTAATCATTCCGTTATGATTTTCACAAAATTAAATTACAAAATAATGTCAAAATTGACATAAAATAGTTTTTAAAACAAATATTATATTATTAATTTTTATTTTATTTCTAAAAATCTAAGGTTCAGCCAAATGATATTGATAAGGTTATATATATTAATAATAAACAACTTGGGGTTATTTTGTCTTGTTATAGTAAATTTATTAACCTTATAGTGTAAGAACACAAAATGACACGGTAAAAGTAAAATTATCTAACTTAAAGTTAAATATAAATGATAAGGTTAAAATAGGAACCTAAACTTTTATAAATTATATTGGATGAGATTATTTCGACCCCTCCCCACCTTAGATTCGAAATAAATCAATTTGGAGCTATTTAAAACCGATTTTGGCTTTATAATAAAATAATATTTTTAGTTTTTCCAAAGGTGCCCCTCTCCTCCCTTATAAAAGGGCACCTCCTACCTCTCTTCCTCACACAACGTTGAGCCTTCAAGCTCGGCCAAACCCTGACAAATTCTCTTCTCCACTTCCATAGAAACATACTAGAGGTTCTGGTCTTCTTCAAAGACCAATTTTAGTTCCCTAAGAGGAGGTCTCAAAGAGGATCTTCAAAGAAGAGGTAATGTCAGTTTTTGATTCTTTCAACTCTATTTCTTCTTCCACTTCTTCTTCTTTAGTTGTTTCATTATGAAGTAATAACATCAGTATAACTCATATAATGATATGTTATTATAAGTATGAAACAACCCTATTTCACCATCTATCCATCCTACGGAAAATGAAATCACCACGCGTGCGTACGTACGGAATACCGTCTCCACGTCGTGGTGAAATCTGTTTTTCCACCAACACCTTACATGGATGGGTATAATGGTTTAATGAATAAATATATATGGTTATTATAACATCATACGGATTCTGATATATTATACCATCCACTCCAATTCTATTCAATAATTATGGGAACTATATCATCGCTCGTGCGTACGTACGGACTACCGTCTCCACGACGCGATGAGATTCATTCTCCATGTTAACCATACATGAATGATCATAAAGTTTATTTAATGAATAATAATAAAATATATGAAATAATAATGATACTGGATTTATGTATATATATATATATGTATTCCATCTATTTATTTTCATTCAATTCAATAAGGAAACGAAAACAGTGTTCATGCATACGTACGGCCTACCGTCTCCATGAACGGTGTATTTCATTCCTTTTATCGATCTATAATATATATAAGTATATGATGAATATATATATTATATATAAATAATGTTTTACATTATGGAATTATGTAAATCAGGATATAAGTAATAATATCAAGAATGACAAGTCGAAACAAATACGATAAATGAAATGATTTTACCTAAAACGCTGATTTAACATGTAATTTAAAACATAAAGGGTAATATAAAGTTATAAGTGAAACATATATGATATCCTAACAATTAATATGATTCTTTAATAAGTCAATGACATTATTTAAATCATTATACAGGAGGTTCGGACACCTACGAAGCAAATCGGACCTAAGGTAAGGGAAAATCTCGCAATTTCAATTTTTATCAGAGATTGTTTATACTTCAGAATTTACTGGGGAATATTTATCATCCACATCCATGATTCCTCAATATTTAATATTTATATCCTTCTAAAATATTTTATATCCAATTTTACCCTTTGGTGAGTTTTTAGTAAAAGATATGAAAGGAATCTTTTGTCGTTTTTCATACGAGGTAATTTTTGACTTTTCCGACAAAACTACGAGAAGAATGTTATTTTTAACTTATATGGCATGAATGGATTTTTAAAACATTATTTCCAAGAATATTATTTACAATTTTTCATGTTTATTTTTAATCAACTTCTTTTAGTTTAAAATTGTATGACATGTCAATAAAGGAAAGTGTTTTTGAAGTAGAAAGGATATTTTACTCAAGAATGGAGTTCAAGTGTTTTATCAAAATTATTTTCCATCTAAGATAATATAGGGTTTTGTTTCTATCCCTATTATTACATTTATTTGATTATGTTGTGATGGAATTATTTTTATGAATTCTTTTATCTTATATGAATTGTTTTATGATGTCACGATGTTTAAGATTCCCATTTTTGTTACATGGGTTATGCTATGATGTATGGTTTATGATTTTGTGGCACACATAAGAATGGTATCATTATGAGATGGGTGGGACCTATATCTCCCTAAAATGCATTGGGTAAAGATTTTATATATCATGATATAGACATGGATGGAATGGCAGGTTAAACCGGTTCACTGAAACAGGACTGAAATGAGGAGTGAACTCGGTTCAGAAATGGACTTTGTCCACTAAGATAGTCTTGGAAATTAATCTTGACTAATAAGAAATGATTCTCTATGATTATGTGTCTATGCCACAAAGTTTCATGTTTTAAGTAATGATTATTGGGATTACATTTCACTACTATTATTTATCCCATGTTATGATATTATGATCTCTTTTGCAGGTTAAGATTTCCAAAATGTTATGTTATTATGAATATGATGTGATTGATATTTCTTTTGTTTACCCTTACTAAGAATTTGAGCTCACCCTTTTATGTTTTCTTTTCCACAGGATATAAAGAAAGGCTTTAGGTTTAAAAAAAGTAATATCTTTATGGGAGATGTTGAAGATTTTTCACCATGATTAGATGTTTATATTCCGAGTTTCCAAAGACACTAAACTATTACGGTCCTTGTGTGTGTGTTTTTGTTATGTACTAAGTATTCTGCAAAAGTAATGTGATGTCCATGTATGTTAAGATTAGGGTCTGTACATGTTTTATTGGTGGTAATGAACAAAACTAACTAAAATATTATTATACATGTTTGTTAAATGTATTTACATTTATCCAATAAAAATTTAGAGGCTTAAAATATGAATGAATCTAATTTTAAGCATAATTTACATTAAAGGGCCGATTTACCGCATTTTAATGATGAACCCTCTTTAAATATAGTTTTGGTAACTTCAATACATTCTAATTGACCAAATAAAATCCTTCTTTAGAATGGGGACATCAAATTTTACTTTGGGCATTTTTTTTGGTATTTTTATGATAAAGTTCATTTTTTAATGAATAGTGAAAAATATTGTATTTTAATTCAAAAGTGCCTTTTAATCTAATTTATTTATATGGTTAGATTATATTTTTAATTGGTTTTAATTTTAAATTAAAATATATTTTTACCATTTAATCCAATTTTGTTTATTGGAATTAATTTCACATTGAAATTGGACATACACAAGTATTAATCTTTTGATAGTTGTTGTTTCTTAAAAACACACTTTGTTTTGATAAAAGGAATTAATTATAAAATTAATTAATGCCACTTCTATGTTTTGAATTTGGAAAAATATAAATCATTTTTGAATTCGGAATATCAAATATATCTTAGGCTGAATTTGTGGTATTTTTTTGAAAAACTTCAATTTTTTATGAATAGTGAAACCACTTAGTGGTAGTTAAAAAAACTGACTTTTTCATTTAAATGAAATTTTACCACTTCTGTGAATTGAATCTTGAAAATCCGACATACATGGTTGTTATTAGTAAGTAAAATGAGGTTTATTAAGATGAATTTTTTTTGGTGAATAGTAACTTTTTGACTTGTATTTACCGCGGTTAAAGGTAAATATCGTAATTCAAGGTTAAAAGAATATTATAATAATTCCAAATTACCTTAACACATGTCCAAAACTTTTTGGTTGAGTCATTTATGACCATTGAAATCTTTGGTTTGATTTTGGGACCCCATTGATCCACATGGGAGTGATAATGACAATTTAGATTAATTAACTAAAAGTAATGGAAAAAATGACAAAAGAAAATATCTTTCAATAAATTACTTTTTATAAGGGGTTATATAAATTATCTTTTCAGCTATAAATATTATATAGAAATATAAAACAATTTCCTATATGATATTATTTTTTCATAATTTTTAGACATCAAATAATTTAAATTATATATGACAGAATAATGATGCATTGTTTACCTCATTAATAAATCATTTAAATAAATAAGATTATAATGATTAAAATATTGTCCAAAACATGTCCAATTATGATTGGATAATTTTATTTCGACCATGAGTCATATTATCTTTGACTATAATGATTTTTTGACCATTATAAACCTAATATAATTATATAATAAAATAATGTTTTCACACTTTCCTAAAGAGCCCCTCCTCCCCCTTATAAAAGGAGTCCATTTCAAATCAGTTCATCACACCTCTCAAGCCTTTTGGATCGTCCAAAATCTGCCCAATTAAACTCCCTACATCCCTATCCTCCTCCTAGAAGCCTTAACTTAGGAAGAAGGAACTTCATAAAGTCATTTGATTCAAACCAATGGGAGTTACCCAAATTAAAGGTAACAGTTTCTCTTAAATTGTTTTCTTTTATTTTACTTTTCCAACCCCTAAACTCTTTTTATTTCATTTATTTTGTAAAAAAATAATTATCCTAAATATAATAGGATGTTTTTATGAGAACCATTCTAGCTACACTTACAGACACCTCCATCTAATGGGTGAATAACATAATGTTTCTGTGGATGGAAAACTAACGTCTCACTAAACGATGATTGTTCAAATATATCCAACTGCCTCTAATGGTGGCTGTTATGATGACACTATAATTATATATGATATATATAATGTTTATTTTTTCTTTATGATTCTTTATTTTTCCATTTATATAAATACTTTATGGCTTCCATAGTGGGTAAATACGATAATCTCATTAGAGGAAGTGCGGACTACCGCACCCTCAAAGTGATATGACTCGTTAAATGCCTTATGTGGGATGTATAAAGTATGGAGTTAATAATATTGTATATGATATTATACTGGAATTATAATATAACTAAGTATCTTTTTGTTTTTAATTCCATTAAAATAATAAATAGAAATGGAAGTAGCGTTCATGCGTACGTACGACTTATCGTCTCCATGAATGGTGTATTTCATTTCTTACCTCTAAATGTTATGTACTATTATAAATACATTTATATACTAGATATATATGAAATATATGATATCTAAATCATTAATATCATTCTGAATATAATGGATATCTTACCACATGAACAACTTTTAATTATAAGGTGTTCATTTTTTTTACTCAGGTACCAAATATTGACAAAATGACCGTTATTAACTTAAATGATTAGATAATGTATATAACATGGTAATAATTAATATAAAATGAATAATAAACTTTAAAAAAGGTTCTTAAGAAATTATAAATTAACATTAGTTTATTATTCAGGATATTAAAGAACGAACCGGTCAAGTCGGACAACGAGGTAAGGGATTTTCTTATCTGACTTTTAATTCCGTGAGATTTCCATTGTTCGCCACTTATTCATTGAATGTGGGGTAATGTGTGCTTACATTTGATATATATTATCATTATTCTTATTATATTCATTTTATTATTATATTAATTTGTTGGTTATTACCTTTTTTCCATACGACTCAGTTGATTACAACATGGTAAAGGGTTTCATCTCACTTTTTATTCCCGTGAGATTCATGCTATATTTTCACCTATTTCATTTTGTGTGTCGTATGTACTAACCATGATTGTAATTTTGTGTAATATAATCTCATTTATGAGTATTTACATCTTCATTGTATGATCCATCTTTGATGTGGCATATGTTTTGTAAGTTACCAAATCGTTAAGGGAACCTTTCACCCTCATCTTTTTAAAAGACTTGTTTTTGTTATGTATTTTAATTTACATATTATTATGTTGGGATATGTTATTATATATCCTTATTGATGTAAAGATTATGTTCAAGTGATGAGATACCCTTTTTATCACATCAACTCATTTTCTAAATTTTAAAGTGATGTCGTTAGGCTGTTGAATTTTTTACATGGGAACTTCTTATCCCAATTTCAATTCATTGGGTTCAACTTGTACTTCTTGAATATGTCATCCTATGACTATGTGTGAATTTACTCTGATTTTTTTACACTTAATACCCACTTATATTGGGTGTATTTATATTTTTCACACATAATATGTGATTTATTTATCTTTAATTTAAGGATACCATCTTTATAAGCGCTTTCATCTCAATTTACATTTCCATTGAGACTTCATTATTGTTATGAACCATTTCCCTCTAATATGGTGTATATACTGTCCTTTGACATATTATATCTTGAATCCCTTTATTCTCATTATATCATAATGTTCGGAATAAAAGTTATTCCTCAATTATTTGAATTCAATTGTCTCTCATTTTGTTAAAAACTCTTTAACTAAAATATCATTTTAATTGTTTTAAAGATTTATTCTTTTAAATCATTCTCATTAATGTCCATGTTTTAAAAAAAAAATTAAGGATTTATTTATATGGACATTATTGTTTTAAAATGTTAATTCCATTAAAATATTCAAAGTGGTATGGGACACTTTGATTCAAAAAAATATCTTTTTTAAATGGTTTTGAAAATGTTTGATAAATCATGGATTTTTTCAATATCTTGAAATGATATATTGTGATTGAAAATGAAATGTTAATTGTGAAATGTTTATATTTTCAATATTTTATGTGCTATGATTTTATAATGGTACTTGGACATTTGACAGGTGGTTATGTGATAAACCAAATAACAGGTGGTGCTGTGAATACCAGGACGGATGGTTACGTTATAACATCCAATGCACTGAGATGTAATAGGTATGTCCTAATTCTATAAAACTCTAATCCTGAAAAGGTCCTCAATTTGAATTATTCATTTAATTCAACATTAAGGATTAAGTTCGAGTCCTAATATTTGGTATCAGAGGTCGGTTTAGATAACTTTAGAGGATAGGGTATTCTTTAAACATTAGTGAAATTACCATAATAGTTAGGATTTAAAAAAGAGTCACAGTTTTTTTAGACAAGGTGAACGAGTTCAAGATAACATGAATAATTATATCTTAGTATTTACCCTCCTCATAAGATATTATATGATGATTTTACTGATATACTCACACTTATGTTTTTGGTTTTAGTCAATGGTTGGATCTAGCAGGCATCAAAGTAACAATGGATATGAAGAAAACTATGACGGTTTTCAGAATGAGCAATTAAATGAAATGAGAGCTTCAATGAGAACTCTTGTGGTTATTCTCAACCAACTATATGGATTAATTATTGAACACTTGAACCTTGGTGATTTTTATAAGGCATCGTATATGTGAAAAAAAATCCCCACAGATGTTCAGGTAATAAAAATTAAGGTATGTATGTTCAAAAACCTATGTGTAAAGGATGTGGAAAGAAACACCTAGGAAAATGTTTCAAAGGGACAAGAAGATGCTATAGATGTGGAAATGAAGGTCATAAAGCAAGAACCTACCATGGAAAAAGGAAGCATCTAGTTGACTATAGGAAATGGAAAGAAGTTCTTTCCGAGGGATCAATTGAATGTTTTAAATGTGGTGTGCATGGTCATTATACAAACACATGTCCTATGAATATGTTTCGGGAATTGGATCTCCACGATCGTACAAATATTTTTTTACCAATACCTAATTCCATCCAGATTAAGGATGAAGAAACTGAAAATGACCAATGAAAGGTATGGATTATTTATTAACATATGTTTTGACATTATTGAATCTTAGGATATGATTCTTGATTTTTTTTGTAGGAAATAATCATTTAAGAATAATTTGGAAAGGAATGGTTAATGGATCATGAAGAAAGTTGAATTAGTAAGAAGTCAACATATATGGGATTCAAGTGTTATGGTAGATTTTAGGATGGTGAAATGCTTAAAAGTATTAAGGCTCTTTTGATGATGGTAATTACATTAGAACACTTTTTATAGTATGTGTAACCCTGATGTTCGATATATGAAAATTTTATTCAAAGAATTATTATCTTATCTTTTGTGGATATTGATATAAAGAACCATATGGGTTTATATGATCCTTGAATTTAAGGCAATTACCGGTTAATACATTTTGGTATGCAAAACAAAAGATATTAAATAACCTTTGTGGTTAAAATATGTTATGGTAATTTTTGATGAATTTATCTCTTTTTGGGAATGTTATAAAATTATGAAGTTTTTAAAATGGGATAACACACAAACCGTGTGACAACCCGTTGCGTCAGACGAAGCTATGGGAATCGAACTCACAACCAAAGTGCGACTGGTATTTATCACCTACCACTAGACTACGTGAATTCCCTGGTTAATATGACTAATTATTTTTAGTTATATGATCTTATGAATCATGAATAAGATGATATTGGGTTATCTATGGAAATGATTAACCTTCCATGGAGGATATGTGATTAGGTTAATTACTTTTCGGTACGAGACTTTAAGAGTAACTGATGTTATCTGGGGATAAATGTTAAGATTTACCTTAGAAGACTGTGTGATTAAATCCTTCAGATATTTGGGATTCAATCTTAGTTTGGATTACTTTGAAGAATTTTAAGGATAACTATTTATTTAATGGACTTTCTTGAACCTTGGGTTCTTTTTGTTGAATTTTGTAGATTAAGAGTAGTATTTATTTTTATAAAGGATTATCCTTTTTCTGATTATCTGATCTTGTACTAACAATTTTGGTTTTAGTTGATGTATAAATACAATGGAAATAGATAGTTCTCCTTTTGTGGATTATGCGACTCTCTAGAAGATGACTCTTCAGCTTTTGATGTGACCAAGTCTTTTTTAATGCTCATCATTTATAGAAATGATTAGTTTTGGTATAAAATTATTAAAAGATGAAACTCTACTTGAAGGTAAGTAAATTTCATTATGTCTTTATTCTATGTAAAAAATTAATTACTCAAAATTATGAAAAGGAACGTAAAACAAAAATGTTCTTGGTTTACATTTCCTACTGGGTAATCAAAGACCATTTACACACATCATAAGTTTGTGATTTTCTTGTGGTTAACTTTCTCCTAATCAAGTTTCTAATCACTCTCCATCCGAACTTGACCCTTTGTTTTCTCCTCCATGTCTATGTTTTCATGGAATCTTAGTATGGTTTAACTCGGGTGACCATTGTACTTCTCTTTCATTCTTTTAAAGTGATAGTTTTGCTGACTCTTTTTCCCGATATGGGACTTTCAATAATGTTTCTGAGCCCAATTTTAAAATTGTGAGTACGTAATTCCCAAAAAGGGGGAAGGATGTAACATCCTAGGTAAATAAAGAATATTACATTTTCATATTTATTAATTTTTTAATTAAATATTAATTTTATTTTAAAAGGGTTTCTATGTTCGATAGCGTACCTGATACACAACAAAGGGTTTCTTTGAAATCTTATATTGCACACTAATAATATAATATTATTATTTTAAATGGTAGTTAACTCCTAGCAGTTTTATTGGAGTGAATGATCAAAAATAACTACAATATTATTATACATGTTTGTTAAATGTATTTACATTTATCCAATAAAATGTTAGAGGCTTAAAATTTGAATGAATCTAATTTTAAGCATCATTTACATTAAAAGGCTGATTTACCACCTTTTAATGGAGAACCCTAATTAAATATATTTTTGGTCACTTTAATACATTCTAATTGACCAAATAAAATCCTTCTTTAGAATGGGGACATCAAACTTTACTTTGGGTAATTTTTTGGTATTTTTCTGATAAAGTTCATTTGTTAATGAATATTGAAAAATATTGTATTTTAATTCAAAAGTGTTGTTTAATATAATTTATTTATATGGTTAGATTATATTTTTAATTGGTTTTGAAGTTAAATTAAAATATATTTTTACCATTTAATCCAATGTTGGTCATTGGAATTAATTTCACTTTGAAATTGGACATAAACAAGTATCAATGTTTTGATAGTTATTGTTTCTTAAAAACACGCTATTTGTTTTGATAATGGGAATTAATTTTAAAATTAATTAATTCCACTTATATGTTTTGAATTTGAAAAAATAGACATCATTTTTGAATTCGGAATATCAAATATAGCTTAGGTTGAAATTTTTGTATTTTTCTGAAAAACTTCAATTTTTGATGAATAGTGAAACCACTTATTAGTAGTTAAAAAAACTGACTTTTTCATTTAAATGAAATTTTACCACTTCTGTGAATTTAATTTAAAAAATCCGACATACATGGTTTTTATTATTAATTGAAATTTTGTTCATTAAGATGAAAACAATTTTTGGTGAATAGTAAGTTTTGACTTTTATTTACCGCGGTTAAAGGTAAATAGGGCAATTCAAGGTTAAAAGAATATTATAATAATTCAAAATTATCTTAACACTTGTCCAACCCTTATTGTTTGAGTCATTTACTACCATGGTCATCTTTGGGTCGATTTTGGGACCCCATTGAGCCACTTGGGAGTGATAATGACAACATAGATTAATTAACTTAAAGTAAAGGCAAAAATAACAAAAGAAAATATCTTTTAGTAAATTAATTTTTATAAGGGGTTATATAAATTATATTTTCAAATATAAATATTATTTAGACATATAAAAAAATTTCCTAAATTATAGTAGTTTTTTAGTAATTTTTAAACATCAAATAATTTATATTATTTATGACACAATAATGATGCAGTGTTTACCTCATTAACAAATCATTTAAATAAATAAGATTATAATGATTTAAATATTATCCAAAACTTGTTCAATTCTCATTGGATGATTTTATTACAACCGTGAGTCATATTATCATTGAATATAAAGATTTTTGGACCATTAGAAACTGAATATAATTATATAATAAAATAATGTTTTCACACTTTCCTAAAGAGCCCCTCCTCCCCCTTATAAAAGGAGAACATTTCTAACCGATTCCTCACACCTATAAAGCCTTTTGGCTCATCCAAACTCTACCCAATTAAACTCCCCACATCCCCATCCTCCTCCTAGAAGCCTTAACTTATGAATAATGAACTTCAAGAAGTACTTTGGTTCAAACCAAAGGGAGTTATCCAAATTAAAGGTAACATTTTCTCTTAAATTGTTTTCTTTTATTTAACATGTCCAACCCCTAAACTCTTTATTTCCTTCATTTTGTAACAAAATTAGTATCCCTAATATACTTGGATGTTGTTATGAGAAGTATTTGAGATACACTTACAAACACCTCCATCTAATGGGTGAATTAAATAATGTTTCTGTTGATGGAAAACTAACGCCTCACGAAACGATGATTATTCAAATATCTCCAACTGCCTCTCATGGTGGCCATTATGATGGAACTGTATTTATATATGATATATATTATGTTTATGTTTTCTTTATGCTTCTGTATTTTCCTATTTATATAAATACTTTATGGTTTCTATCACTACTTGAGATTTGGGCATTTGAGGCCCTTGGAACAGGCGACCGCCACTGGTGGTCGCTAAAGGTTACCAACAACGACTGCCATCAGCGGTCGCTAACCCGAATTAAAAACATTTCGGCGCAATCCCACACCCCCCTCCCCAAATCATCCTCGCACACCTTATCAAACCCTCCTCCCCCGAATCCTTCCATTCGTGTAGAGACCCATCGCCATCGCCCTTCCCTCTCGTCTGTCACTACCATCGCACAAAGGTTTGTCGTTGCCGCCGCACCTAGAGTTGTCGCCGCCATCCATCCCCCCCCCCACCGCCACCCCTCCAGCAGGCCCCAATAGACCTGTGCCTCCACCCGCTACCTTCACCTCCACACACAGATCCTTTTCCACAGCCCATTTGCCCTCACTGTCGCCCCTCCCTCGCACCTCACCCGGCCTCCACCTCCATCTCTGCACCCGCTCTCTCCTCTGGCATCTCCAATCTACATATCTTGGTAGCCTTGGGTTCTAGGTTAGAATTATTTAATTTTGGGACAATTTTAAATCCAATTATCTAATATGTGGATAATTTTTCTTCCAATTTCCATTATTACAAGAATCTTTACATCTCACTATTCAATATTAAGTGAACTCTCATCTCATTTTCTCCTTAGGTTAATCAAGCACATGATATACAATGATCTCCCACTATTTTAAATTAATTAATGGCATGTTCATCAAAACATTTACCCTATTTTAGGTTCATCTATTTCTTTTATTCCATTTATTAAATTATTTTACTTCACAAATGACTATATTTCTTGTTGTCATTGGTTTTATAGGTTAATCATGCACAAAATATAGATATTAAACAAGTATTTATTTTATTTTCTCTTTTTTATTGCATTTGATTTCATATGTGTCTTAATTTTGACTAAAATTGCCTTTTTTGGCTCCATTTCTTGATACCACTTCTCTTAGATGCATTTCTTGATTATCCTTTCTTTATTTTTCATGGTAGCTATACGGATGACGAGATGACAGGATTTTTTAGCATCGATTAGGTGTTATTAATACACTGTTAAAACCTGCCCATTTAATACTATCTACTATTATACACTGTCTATTATTATACTATATACTGTTATACACTACCATTTTTTTCAGTTTCTAATGTCATAAACTATTATTTAATATTGTCTATTGTTATACACAGTTATTAAAAATGGTCTACTGTTATAAACCACCCATTTAATGTTTTGTCTATAGTTATACACTGTCATTTTTTTACATACCAGGCATCGTTGATATTTATTAATTTCAGTGGAGGACCTGACCATTTATTTTTTAGGTTGTGATAACTAATAAATCATAATATAATTTTTTTAATACTTCTTTGATTTATTATCTTTCCCATTTACTAAAATTTTTTAGGAATAAATGGGCATATATTAGTTTTCCTATATACTGTTGTATCTCACTGAAAGGTACAAGAATATATTACTACATACATTGTATCCCACATAGTGTGTTTTATCTCACTAATATGTATAAAAATATATTTTTTTCAATGCAATTTATTTACCACCATATTGTGTTCAATCCAATTTAATCTCTTTGGAAGTGGAATATTTGAAACTGGCATTCAATTTATATTGGCTATAAAGATACATATAATCATTCTTTAATGTGATTTCAAATAGATATGCACTATTTTCCACCACTAGTGATGAAAGTTATTATCTTGTAACCTATGTTGCTTGTTTGGTGCCCTAATTTTCTTCATGTGGTGCTTCATAGAGGTCAAAGATCTAAGGCCAAGGATATTTTAATATCTTCTTATAAATATGGTTTGTTTACATACCCAGTGCTAATGGAATTTTTTCATCTGTTTCATTTTGAAATATCAATAGGACTTCGAAGCCATATGTCTATGGGGAGATATATTCCGGGATAAGAGTGTTCCTAAAAAATGATCTTTTTTTATTTGGAGAATTAAGAGGAATACACTTTTAATAGATGGGGATATTCAAAGGCAAGGTATTGTTCTATCTTTTGAATGTATATGTTGTGGAAATAATTTAAAGTATTTTATGACCCATATATCTACTAAAAATGATTTAGAACTAGGATTGTGGAGGTTCTATGGGGATATCATAGATATTTCTATCAGTCTAGAATTGTTTTAAATTATCTTTAAATAATTATTCTTTTGGTCATTGAATAAATATGTATTGCTTATCAGTATATGTTTATATGTATACAGGTTTTGCCTCTTCATTTTAGTGAATTTTCAAGATTTTTTGCATAATTATTTAACCTTATAATTATTTTAGAGACTGGGGAAGTTGGAAAGACTGATGTATCGACATTCTTGTGACTCGAAGGCATGGGATGAAGTAATTTGTTTTATTATATTTATTAATAATGGTTTTTAGTTTTTTTTGGTAAAAAAATAAATATATTCTTGTTTTTTGTGATGTGAAATTATGAGTGTAATAAAAAAGAAATATATTCTTGGGTTTCTTCATCTTTTAAAGCTAATACCTTAAAAGGTGGTTCATGTTATTCTAAAATTTCATTAGAAACATCATAAAATGCCACCACCAAGGTTCTTGACTATAAAACTCTGTGAAGATAACCAAAATTATCGAGATAGGCTGGACACACCAATTCAACCATAAGTTGTGTAGGAGGATTCACCATATCATTCTCTCAAACATGTTCTAGTGGTTTAGGCATTAGAGCCCCTCTAGATCAGAGTCTTTTGGACTGTAACATCCCATGTAGGAGGTGTGTAAAGTACCATAGTTGACTATCTCCATGAATTTCAGCTACAATATCTTCCAGCTTTTTAGAGAATGGGATGGCTATAAGATTCCATTTAATGGATAAAAATCATAGAGGTAATATTAGACATGTTTGAGAATTTTTTGAAGCGGCATGTAAATATACCATTGATTATGATTTATAGACCAACTTGTAGATTGTAGGGTGTAATGGGATAAGACTAATCTTTAGATGGAATGTAAATTTTTTCTTATTGTTTTTATGTTTGTAGGTTTCCTAGGATAATTCATTAGTGGTACCATGCCATAATCTAATAACTATTTACCTCATGAAATTTTTCTTGGAAAATTACATTATGATATTTCTCATTACACATTTTATGTTTTTTCCCAGAGAGAAAATAACCTATTTATATTTTCTTTATTTAATTATTTTCATAAATTATATTTTTAGGTTGATTGATAAAGGAGATTGGAAGGTCTAAATTTTTCTGAATACAGGTTCTTTATATTGTGATTTCTTTATCTAGAAAACATATATTTATGGTGATTTTGATGGGATGATATCATGATGATTGAATTTAAAGGAAGATCAAGAATGGAAACTGCATTCTTTTGGTTATTAGTTTTCTGATTTTATATATCTGGTCTTCCATTTTGGGTTATGTTATATATCTAGTTTTCCATTTTATGTTTTGGTTTGTGCTTTGGTTTATATTCACTTTGGTTTCTTCATTTTTTAATATTTGTGGTCTTCTATGGCCTCCTGGCAAGCTGGATGTCCCACGATACAGAAAGATTCATTTAAACATTAATATTGATTTAGAAATTCACCATGGAGCTTATTATTCTTTAGTATTTTAGAATCTACAAGGAATAATGATTTCATTATCTTTGAAGCTTGATAATAAGTCCTAATTACTTTCAATGAAAAATATGATATCTATTAATCACTGTAATATGATGATAACCACCCTTTGTAAAGTGAGATTACTTGAACTTTTCAGTCAATGGTGAAGATTTATCATGTATCTTTATAATTATATTGGGAATTTCCTATTTTACCTTCTCTTCAACTAGAATATTTTATTATCCTTTTTTTAAATAGCTTGAATGGATCTTCTCTCAGTTTTTATCATTGATGGTAACATGGTGTCTAGGATTTTCTCCTTCTGAATGTTTCCCTAGATATTTTATTTGTCATGGAAACATCTGATTTCAGGTTTGGTTTTTTTTAAAGTTGCAGTATAGAGACAACATGTGATGTCGCTCCAGGCCCTTGTGCATAAGGAGGAATGCTTCTACAACAAGCCCAGGGTTAAGTCTGATATTTTTTCACCTTATGTGCATTTGAATTTCAGTTGCCACACACTCAATCGAAAGACACAACCATATTGAACCATCGACACATGCTTCTATTTGTAGGATTTTGTTTTTTGGATCTTTGGCTACTTTCAATGTTCTGGTTTTTTAAAAAAAAATCCCAGGTTAGCAACTGCCTTAGGTGGTCCCTAATGATGTCGAATTTTTCTGGTTATTAGCGACCGCTTTTTGCGGTTTCTACTACTCATCTCGGAGACCACTGCCTCGATTGGCCGCGGAGGCCCTATAGCAACCGACATTGGTGGTCGCTATTAGCCTTCACCGACGGGCCAACTTCGACCGCTGTTAGCCATCGATGAGCGGTCGATAATGGTTATTTTCTTATTACTGTATAGTGGGTAAATATGATAATCTAATTAGAGGAAGTGTGGACTACTGCCCCCTCAAAGTGATATGACTCATTAAATTCCTTATGTGGGATGTATAAAAAATGTAGTTTATAATATTGTATATGATATTATATATAATTTAATATAACTATGTTTCATTTTGTTTTTAATTCCATTAAAATAAGAAATATGAATGGAAGTAGCGTTCATGCGTACGTACGACTTACCGTCTCCATGAACGGTGCATTTCATTTCTTACCTCTAAATGTTATTTACTATTATAAATACATGTATATACTGGATATATATGATATGTATGATATATAAATCATTAATATCATTCTGAATATAATGGATATCTTACCACATGAACAACTTGTAATTATAAGGTGTTCATTTTTTTACTCAAGTGCCAAATATCGACAAAACCACCGTTATTAACTTAAATGATTACATAAAGTTTATAAAATGGTAATAAGTAATAGAAAAAGAATAATAAACTGGAAAAAAGGTTCTTAAGAAATTATAAATTAACATTAGTTTATTATCCAGGAGATTAAAGAACGAACGGTTCAAGTCGGACAACGAGGTAAGGGATTTTCTTATCTCACTTTTAATTCCGTGAGATTTCCATTGTTCGCCACTTATTCATTGCATGTGGTGTAATATGTACTGAAATTTGATATATATTATCATGATTCTTATTATATTCATGGTATTCTTTGATTCATTTGGTGGTTATTACCTTTTTGTCATACGACTCAGTTGATTACAACATGGTAAAGGGTTTAATCTCACTTTTTATTCCCATGAGATTCATGCTATATTTTCCATTATTTCATTTTGTGTGGAATATGTACTGCACATTATTGTAGTTTTGTGTAATATAATTTCATTTATGAGTATTTACATCATCAATGTATGATCCATTTTTCATGTGGCATATGTTTTGTAAGTTACCAAATCGGTAACGGAACATTTCAACCTCCTCTTTTTAAAAGACTTATTTTTGTTATGTCTTTTAATTTACATATTATTATGTAGGGATATGTTATTATATATCCTTATTGATGTAAAATTTATGTTCAAGTGATGATATACCCTTTTTATCTCATTAACTCATTTTCTGAATTTTAATGTGATGTTGTTAGGCTGGCGAATTTTTTATAATGGAACTTCTTATCCCAATTTCAATTCTTTGGGTTCAACTTGTACTTCTTGAATATGTCATCCTATGACTATGTGTGAATGTCCTGTTATTATTTTAAACTTAATATCCACTTATATTGTGTGTATTTATATTTTTCACACATAATTATGTGATTGATTTATCTTTAATTTAAGGATACCATCTTTATAAGGGATTTCATCTCAATTTACATTTCCATTGAGACTTCATTATTGTTATGCACCATTTCCATCTTATATGGTGTATATACTGTCCTTTGACATATTATATCATGAATCCCTTTATTCTCATGATATTATAATGTTTTGAATAAATGGTACTCCTAAATTATTTGTATTCAAGCGTCTCTCATTTTGTTAAAAACTCTTTAACTAAAATATCATTTTAACTATTTTAAAGATTTATTCTTCTAAATATTTATCATTAACGTCCATGTTTTAAAAATGGTTTTAAGGATTTATTTAAATGGACATTATTGTTTTAAAATGTTAATTCTTATAAAATCATCAATGTGGTATGGGACACTTTGATTCAAAAAAATCTCTTTGTTAAATGGTTTTAAAAATGGTTTGATAATGCATTGATTTTGTCAATATGTTGAAAGGATATATTGTGATTTCAAAAGAAATGTTAATTTGTAAATGTTTATATTTTCAATATTTTATGTGCTATGATTTTATAATGGTACTTGGACATTTGACGGGTGGTTATGTGATAAAACAAATAACTGGTGGTGCCATGAATACCAGGACGGGTGGTTACGTTATAACCTCCAATGCATTGGGTATGGAAGTCGGCCGTATGGCTATTCCATTTTGTGATATGTGTGGAAGTCGACCGTATGGTTATTCAATTTAAGTATGTTTATGTCCCAAGTTACCTTTATATGTTATGTGTTCTTTATATGGGTTTTATGGTTATTGTTTTGGTTACAAAAGGGTAAGTAATGATATTTTATTCATTGGAGAGTATTTACTACTTCAAAAAGTTGAAAAGTATTACTCTTGTTAAATTATTCATGGTTTACTTGTTTTTTTGAAAAACAAACAGTTTTCCTTCTTTGTGTATCCCTTACTGAGCTTTTTATTCTAATCCCAAGTTTTTGAAATGTTTTTCACAGGACATAATGTGGAATTTGGTCAAGGATGGGATCAAGGAAAAATCATGATGTCTTAAACATGGAACAATACATGAATCTTTTTTTTCAAGAGTTCATGTTTTGTAAAGAAAAAAATGGAAACTGTGTAGAAGTGTCTACTTTGTAATCTTTTGATATGTAATAGTTATGTCATAATTCTCTAAATCTCTAAACCTGAAAAGATCCTCAATGTGAATTATTCATTTAATTCAATATTAAATAAGGATTAAGAACGGGTCCTTGTATTTGGTATCAGAGGTTGGTTTAGATAACTTTAGAGGTTAGGGTTTTCTTTAGGAATAACTGACATTACCATAATGGTTAGGATTTCAGAAAGAGTTATAGATTTTTTTTAGATAAGTTGAAGGAGTTTAAGGTAACATGAATAATTATATCTTATTATTTAACCTCCTCATAAGATATTATATGATGATTTTAGTGATATAATCACACTTAACTTTATGTTTTTAGTCAATGGTTGGATATAGTAGGCATCAAATTAACAATAGATGTGAAGAAAACTATGACAATTTTTTGAATGAGCGATTAAATTAAATGGGAGCTTCAATGAAAACTCTTGTGGTTATTATCAACCAACTATCTGGATTCATGATTGACCACTTGAACCTTGGTGATTATTATAAGGTATCGTATATGCGATAAACAAATCCCCACATAAGTTCAGGTAATAATCATAAAGGTATGTATGTTCAAAAACCTATGTGTTAAGGATGTGGAAAGAAACACCTAGGAAAATGTTTCAAAGGGATAGGAAGATGCTATAGATGTGGAAATGAAGGTCATAAAGCAAGAACCTTCCATGGAAAAAGGAAGCATCCAGTTGACTCTAGGAAAGGGAAAGAATTTCTTTCTGAGGGATCAATTGAATGTTTTTTATGTGGTGTGCATAGTCTGTATACAAATACATGTTCTATGAAGATGTTTTGGGAATGGGATCACCAGGATCGTACAAATATTTGTTTACCAATACCTAATTCGATTCCGATTGAGGATGAAGAAACTGACAATGACCAATGAAAGGTATGGATTATTTCTTAACATATGTTTAGACATTATTGAATATTTGGATATGATTCGTGATTTTTTTTGTAGGAAAGAATTATTTCAAAATAATTTAGAAAGGAATGGTTAATGGATCATGAATAAAGTTGAATGAGTAAGAATTCAACATATATGGGATTCAAGTGTTATAGTAGACTTTAGGATGGTGAAATACTTAAAAGTATTAAGGATCTTTTGATGATGGGAATTACATTAAAAGACTTTTTATAGTATGTGTAACCCTGATGTATGATATATGAATTTCTTTTCAAGGAATAATTATCTTATCTTTTGTATATATGGTTCTAAAAAACCATTTGGGTTTATATGATCCTTGAATTTGAGTCAATTACTGGTTAATACATTTTGGGATGCAAAACGAAAGTTATTAGATAACCTTTGTGGTTAAAATATGTTATGGTTATTTTTGATGAATTTATCTCTTTTTGGGAATGTTATAAAATTATGTAGTTTTTAAAAAGGGACAACACGCAAACTGTGTGACAACTCGTCGCGTCGGACGAAGCTGTGGGAATCGAACCCACAACCAAAGTGTGACTGGTATTTATCACCTACCAATGGACTACGTGAAGTCTCTTATTAGTATAACTAATTATTTTTTGTTAGATGATCTTATGAATCAATAATAAGATGATTTTGGGTTATCTATAGAAATGATTAACCTATCATGGGGGATATGTGATTAGATTAATTACTTTTTAGTATGAGGATTTAAGAGTAACTGATGTTATTTGGAGATAAATGTTAAGATTTACCTTGGAAGAATATGTGATTAAATCCTTCAGATATTTGGGTTTCAATCTTAATTTGGATTACATTGAATAATTTTAAGGATAACTGTTTATTTAATGGTCTTTCTTGAACCTTGGGTTCTTTTTGTTGAATTTTGGAGATTAAGAGTAGAATTTCTTTTTATAAAGGATTATCCTTTTGGTGATCATCTGATCTTGTAGTAACAATCTTGGTTTTAGTTGATGTCTAAATACAAGGGAAGTAGATAGTTCTCCTTTTGTGGATTATGTGATTCTCTAGAAGATGATTCTTGTGCTTTTGATGTGACCAAGTCTTTTTGAATGCTCATCGTTTAGAGAAATGATTAGTTTTGGTAGAAACTTATTAAAATATGAAACTCTACTTGAAGGTATGTATATTTCCTTATTATTTTATTCTATGTATAAAATGAATTCCTCAAAATTATAAAAAGGAACGTAAAACAAATACTTTATTGGTTTATTTTTCCTACTGGGTAATCAAAGTCTGTTTACACACATCATAAGTTTGTGATTTTCTTGTGGTAAATTTTCTCCTAATCATGTTTCATATCAATCTCCATTAAAACTTGACCCTTTGTTTTCTCTTCCATATCCATGTTTTCATGGAATCTTAGTATGGGTTAACTCAGGTGACCATTGTACTTCTCTTTCTTTCTTTTAAAGTGGTAGTTTTACTGACTCTTTTTCCCGATATGGGACTTTCAATAATATTTCCGAGTCCAATTCTAAAATTGAGAGGACGCAATTCCCAAAAGGGGGGAAGGATGTAACATACCAGGTAAATAAATAATATTACTTTTTCATATTTATTAATTTTTGAATTAAATATTAATTTTACTTTAAAAGGGTTTCTATGTTCGATAGCATACCCGATACGCAACAACGAGTTTCTTTGAAATCTTACATTGCACACTAATAATATAATATTATTATTTTAAATGGTAGTTAACATCTATTCACTGTATTGGAAGGAATGAAAAATACTAACTACAATATAATTATACATGTTTGTTAAATGTATTTACATTTATTCAATAAAAAGTTTGAGGCTTAAAATATGAATGAATCTAATTTTAAGCATAATTTACATTAAAAGGCCGATTTACTTCCTTTTAACGGTGAACCATATTTAAATATAGTTTTGGTAACTTTAATACATTATAATTGACTAAATAAAATTATATTTTAGAATGGGGACATAAAATTTTACTTTGGGTAATTTTTTGGTATTTTTATGATAAATTTCATTTTTTTAATAAATAGTGAAAAATATTGTATTTTAATTCAAAAGTGCCTTTTAATATAATTTATTTATATGCTTAGATTATATTTTTAATTGGATTTAAATTGAAATTAAAATATATTTTTACCATTTAATCCAATTTTGGTCATTGGAATTAATTTCACTTTGAAATTAGACATAAAAAATATCAATATTTTGATAGTTATTGTTTCTTAAAAACACGCTATTTGTTTTGATAACGGGAATTAATTTTAAAAATAATTAATTCCACTTCAATGTTTTGAATTTGAAAAAATAGACATCATTTTCGAATTCAGAATATCAAATATATCTTAGGCTGAATTTTTGGTATTTTTCTGAAAAACCTCAATTTTTGATGAATAGAGAAACCACATAGTAGTAGTTAAAAAATGACTTTTTCATTTAAATGAAATTTTAAAGGTTCTGTGAATTTAATTTCGAAAATCCAACATACACTATTTTTATTAGTAAGTAAAATTTGGGTTATTAAGATGAAAATAATTTTTGGTGAATAGTATCTTTTGACTTTTATTTACCGCGGTTAAAGATAAATTGGGTAATTCGAGGTTAAAAGAATATTATAATAATTCAAAATTACCTCAAAACTTTTCCAAAACTTATTGGTTGAGTAATTGACGACCATGGGCATAATTTGGTCGATTTTGGGACCCCATTGATCCACATGGGAGTGATAATGACAATTTAGATGAATTAACATAAAGTAAAGGCAAAAATGGCAAAAGAAAATATCTTTTAGTAAATTAATTTTTATAAGGGGTTATTTAAATTATAATTTTGACTATAAATATTATTTATATTTATAAAAATATTTCCTACATGATAGTATTTTTTTCATAATTTTTAGACATCAAATAATTTAAATTATTTATGACACAATAATGATGCAGTGTTTACCTCATTAATAAATCATGTAAATAAATTACATTATAATGATTAAAATATTATCCAAAACATGTCCAATTCTGATTGGATGATTTTATTTCGAACATTATTCATCTTATCTTCTACTATAATGATTTTTGGACAATTAGAAACCGAATATAATTATATAATAAAATAATGTTTTCACACTTTCTTAAAGAGCCCATCCTCCCCCTTATAAAAGGAGACCATTCTTAACAAATTCCTTACACCTCTAAAGCATTTTTCTATGGTCCAAACTCTGACCAATTAAACTCACTACATCCCTCTCTTTTTCCTAGAAGCCTTACCTTAGGGAGAAGGCACTTCAAGAAGTCCCTTGGTTCAAACCAAAGGGAGTTACCCAAATTAAAGGTAACAGTTTCTCTTAAATTGTTTTCTTTTATTTTACTTCTAAAACCCCTAAAATCTTATTATTTCCTTTCTTTTGTGACAACATCAGTATCATAAATCTACTAGGATATTGTTATGAGAATTATTCTAGCTACACTTACACACACCTCCATCTAATGTGTGAAAAACATAATGTTTCTGTGGATGGAAAACTAACGCCTTACGAAACGATGATTATTCAAATATCTCCAACCGCCTCTCATGGTTGCCATTATTATGGCACTATATTTATATATGATATATATTATATTTAGGTTTTATTTATTCTTCTGTATTTTTTCATTTATATAAATACTTTATGGTTTCCATAGTGGGTAAATACGATAATATCATTAGAGGAAGTGTGGACTACCGCCCCCTCAAAGTGTTATGACTCGTTAAATGCCTTATGTGGGATTTATAAAGGATGGATTTAATAATATTGTATATGATATTATAGTGGAATTATAATATAAATATGTATAATTTTGTTTTTAATTCCATTAAAATAAAAAACAGATATGGAAGTAGTGTTCATGTTTATGTACGGCTTACCGTCTCCATAAACGGTGCATTTCATTTCTTACCTCTAAATGTTATATACTATTATAAATACATGTATATAATGGATATATATGATATATATGATATCTAAATAATTACTATCATTCTGAATATAATTTATATCTTACCACATGAACAACTTGTAATTATAAGGTGTTCATTTTTTTACTCAAGTACCAAATATCGACAAAACGACCATTAATAACTTAAATGATTATATAATATTTATAAAATGGTAATAAGTAATATAAAAGGAATAAAAAAACTTTAAAAAAGGTTCTTAGGAAAGTATAAATTAACATTAGTTTATTATTCAGGAGATTAATGAACAAACGGGTCAAGTCGGACGAGGTAAAGGATTTTCTTATCTCACTTTTAATTCCGTGAGATTTCCATTGTTCGCCACTTATTCATTAAATGTGGTGTAATGTGTACTTTCATTTGATATATATTATCATTATTCTTATTATATTCATACTATTCTTTGATTCATTTGTTGGTTATTACCTTTTTGTCATACGACTCTGTTGATTACAACATGGTAAAGGGTTTCATCTCACTTTTTATTCCCGTGAGATTCACGCTATATTTTCCACAATTTCCTTTTTTGTAGCATATGTACTGCCCATGATTTTACTTTTTTTTAATATACTTTCATTTATTAGTATTTAAATCATCATTGTATGATTCATCTTTCATGTGGTATATGTTTTGTAAGTTACCAAATCAGTAAGGGAACCTTTCACCCTCCTCTTTTTAAAAGACTTATTTTTTGTTATATATTTTAATTTACATCTTATTATGTTGGGATATGTTATTATATAACCTTATTGATGTAAAAATTATTTTAAAGTGATGATATACCCTTTTTATCTCATCAACTCATTTTCTGAATTTTAAAGTGACGTCGTTAGGCTGTCGAATTGTTTACAAGGGAACTTCTTATCCCAATTTCAATTCTTTGGGTTCAACATGTACTTCTTGAATATGTCATCCTATAACTATGTGTGAATGTCATCTGATTGTTTTTCACTTAATATCCACTTATATTGGGTGTATTTATATTTTTCACACATAATTATGTGATTGATTTATCTTTAATTTAAGGATACCATCTTTATAAGGGATTTCATCTCAATTTACATTTCCATTGAGACATTATTATTGTTATGCACCATTTGCATCTTATATGGTGTATATACTATCCTTTGAAATATTATATCGTGAATCCCATTATTCTCACGATATTATAATGTTCTGAATAAAATCTATTCCTCATTTATTTGAATTCAAGCATCTCTCATTTTGTTAAAAACTCTTTAACTAAAATATCATTTTAACTGTTTTAAAGATTTATTCTTATAAATCTTTCTCATTAATTTTCATGTTTTAAAAATGGTTTTAAGGATTTATTTATATGGAAATTATTGTTTTAAAATGTTAATTCTTTTAAAATATTCAAAGTGGTATGGGACACTTTGATTCAAAAAAATCTCTTTATTAAATGGTTTTGAAAATGGTTTGATAAATCATTGATTTTGTCAATATATTGAAATGATATATTGTGATTGAAAATGAAATTTTAATTGTTAAATTTTTACATTTTCAATATTTTATGTGCTATTATTTTAAAATGGTACTTATAAATTTGATCGGTGGTTACGTGATAAACCAAATGACGGGCGGTGCTGTGAATACCAGGACGGGTGGTTACGTTATAACCTCCAATGCATTGGGTATGGAAGTCGGCCGTATGGATATTAAATTTAGTGATATGTGTAGAAGTCGACCGTATGGTTATTCCATTTAAGTATGTTTTTTTTCAAATTACCTTTATATGTTATATGTTCTTTATATGGTTTTTATGGTGATTTTTTTGGTTACAAAAAGGGTAAGTAATGATATGTTATTCAGTGAAGATTATTTACTACTTCATAAAGGTGAAAAGTATTACTTATGTTAAAGTATTCATGGTTTACTTGTTGTTTTGAAAAACTATCAGTTTTCCTTCTTTGTGTATCCCTTACTGAGCTTTTTATGCTCATCCTATGTTTTTGAAATGTTTTTCACATGAAATAATGTAGAATAGGGTCAAGGATGGGATCAAGGAAAAGTCATGTTGTCTTAAATATGGAACTAGACGTGACTCTTTTTTTTCTAGATTTAATGTTTTCTAAAGAAAAAAATGGATACTGTGTAGAAGTGTCTACTTTGTAATCTTTTGAGATGTAATAGTTATGTCCTAATTCTCTAAAACTCCAAACCTGAAAAGATCCTCAATGTGAATTATTCATTTAATTCAATATTAAGTAAGGATTAAGGGTGGGTCCTTATATAGAATAACTAGGATTTTCCCCTTATCAAACTGTAGCTGATATTCAACAATATAAGTATGATAGAAACCATTTATAGGAGAATTTCATGATTATTGTGATCACAACCTAAACAATATTTTTTGAACAACACCAAGAAATAACCAACATGGCATAGCATACCTTTAGGACTAACATTGGATTAATAAGGGGGTACGTATCTAGACCCTAGTAATTGGAATTTTTTATGTTCATCTTAACTATGTAATAATTATAATTATCCCTTTTTATGATTATTTATCAAAAATTATATAATGAGAATAATAAAAAATTTATTTTTACACGATGAAACTTAAAATTAATTTTGTCGAGAAACAAATATTATCAAATAAGACACACTTTGGATAAATTTAAGGATTTTTTAAATTAATTATATTTTAATAAAATATTATTATTATATAATAATTAAAAAAATAAAATTAAAAATAATTTAATGACAACCAATGTGATTTTTATAAAGGTTAGAAGGTGGATAATTTCGTAAAAAGTATTTTTCAGTAAATATGGGTTTTTATGTAAAACTGAAAATTTCTTTTATTTATAAAATTATATTTAAAAAATAATTATTATTTTCAAAATTAGTATATCAAAATAATCCAATGATGAATTTTTCTATTTTTTTAGATGGTCAATTTTTTGGGTAAATTTTAAATATTCTATTAATATATGCTATGTATTATGACATCTTAAAATCCAAAAAGTTAGGTAATAAATTATAAAAAATAGTATCCATAATCAAATTTATCTTTATATTTTCAAATAAAATTTTTTAAATTTTTTTATAAATTTTATAAACCCTTAATTAATCCTCCAAAAATATATTATATTTTATGGTTTTAAATTTAATTATTTATGAACATGAATCAATTATAATAAGTAAAGGGAAATTTTTTAAATTAATAATATTCATTGAATTAAAAAATACTTAAAACAATATCATTTGGTAGAAACCTTGGGAAAGGTTTATGGTTTTGATTATTTTATCATATAGTGTCTGAAACCTATGTTTAGAAATTAATAATGAATTCTTATCTTTATTCAATAAAACCCCTTTAAGAATTAATCTAATCTACCATTACCTCTCTATATCCTTACAATGGTGTTCCCAAGATCACAAAAAGCTCCACCCAAGCTTTTAGAAACACCCTCTCAAGGTAATGGGTCTTCTCCTGCTCTTTATTAAAGAACATTCTTTATATTATACATTTTTATTTTCAATTATTAATGTTGGGATATGTTTTTACACATCCATAATATTGTACTTAGGATTTTGAAGTTATTATAGACCTTGTTAACTCTCAATAAACCCTTTCATGAATATTTATATACCCCTGTTATGCTGCTGAAAGTATCCTATTATTTTCAATGCCAAATTTATATAGTGAATACCAATCTCCATTTCCACTAAAGGTTATTGAACTAGATGTACCCATAATTAATTTATTGGATACTTCCATATATGTAACCCACAATACTTAATCATCGAATTAAAATTGATTAAATACATACTTATGTTGTATGATCTATGTGACACACTTATTCATGTACATGATATGAATGTGAAGGGTTGACCCGAAATTATATTGACCTCTAATGTATGGGGTAATGGTTTTATATCATGAGATACCATGTATTTTTTTGTGAGGTTATAATAATCACAATATGATATGATTTATCAATGGTTATCCTTGACTTATGTTTATGATGCTATTTTTTCCCACATTCCCATGTTTCCTTTATGTTATCATCCTATATAATGATTAAATGTTAAACTTTATTATTCTAAACATTCATATGTTACCTCTATATTTATGTTTACTCACATGAATTACATTTAATTGTTCAATATTTTTATCTTTCACTTACTAATATTTATTGATCACCCATTTCATTTATATATTCCAAGTTAATCCCTTGTAGTATTAAAAGATCAATTGATTTTAAGGGTGTGTTGTATAGTTTTTAAATAATTTTGGTGTATCCCTGTTTCATTTTATTTTTTGTATACCCAATTTCTCAAATACAAAAGGCTTATTGATATTCTAGGTTTTTACTAAGTGTATCTTTATGTAATAAATCCAGAAATAAGGTTTATTAAAGAAATGGGTTGTCATAGTAGGTATTAAGGGATATTTTACATTTTTTTAATTAGGATTAGAACCCCGGTGAAATTTTTAGGGATAAGATAAAACATATGAAAAAATAACTAAATTTTGTTATAATATAAAGTAAATAGTTTCTAAAAATTAAAATATTTTTCTTTATATTATAGGTGGGTGTGGCTCTAGAATCGTTGTGCCTCAGGGTAACAACCCCAAAAAGGACACATTGTTATTTGACAAAATTTTCACCTAGTGCATGATAAAGAGTCAAGACTTCACATATGGTTTGACACACCCTAAGGATGTGATTTGGTAAATTAAAAATCTATACACAAACCATTATGAAGGGAACAAAAATTATTATAAAATGTTATTTTAGGAAATAGATAATGGATAACATAGATTGAAACTAATAAATTCATCAGTTAAGGAATATATGTCATCTATGGTTTATCCCATCAATTTACATTTTCTCTCTCTTTTATGTTTAATAATTGGAATATTCTCATCCACAAGTCTGTTTTGGATGAAGAGAATGATTTGAGATAGAATCAAATACTTAAAGTAAGGTTTATCATCCATTAATTAACTTTAAGTTTCATATGTTCCTATGGCTCTACACATTCATTCTAATAAAAAAATATTAGTAGAACTATTCAATTACCTCCTCAAAACATGGAAGTTGAGAAATCATTGAATATGAGAAATGGGTTAATTATTTCATCATAAGAATATAACTTATCATCTATCAAAATGTATGGTATTAATTCTCAAAATAACCTTGTGATTATCCCTTTAGTATAATTTAATGGAATTATAGGTATGGAATATTGTTCTATATATAAATCCAGCATAAATTTTCGGATGAAGGAAATATCCCTCCCTTTCACAAATCTACATCAAATCCTATTTAATTGTAAATAGGTGGATGAATCTACATTGGTATCATAATCTCAAGCATGGGTATTATTTCATTATGAGAAATATTATCTCACTCAAATGATTGAGACTTAGGAAAAGATCATCATTTATGACATCCCATTGTAAGGTAATTCATTTTTTTTCTCAAACAATATATCAGTCTTCCTCTAATATAAGAGGTTGAGTTCTCAATCAAACTTATTCCTTGAAATTTTCTAATATCCAAGACACTATATAGAATGGACACTATTGAACTTGGAGAGATGAAGACACAACTATATGAGCTTCTTGATAAAGGTTTTATACACCAAGGTGATTCACTATGGGGTTTGTCGATCTATTTCATCATGAAGAATGATGGGTCAATCCACATCTATATTGATTATCATGAGATCAACATGATCAGGAAAAAGAAATTACCCAATAACATGGATTAATAACATGTTCAATCGTATACATGGAACCCAGTACATCACCATGGTGTATCTTTGGATAAGATATATCAAGTAAAGTTTAATTTGTATATCCTAATGATTATTTTTCATACAAGTTATGATCATGAAAAGTTCATAGTGATACTATTTGGACTCATTAATTCCCTATATATCATCATGGACTTCATAAATAGAGTATTTTTGGATCACCTCAAGAAAATCTTGGTAGTATTTATAGATGGTATTATTATTTACTCTAAAAAATAGAGGAAAAAATGAGCATTTTAATTTACACTAAACACCTTGAGAAAAGAAAAGTTATATTCTAAGTATAGTAAATTAAAATATGGATTCATTAAGAAACATTTTTATAGTTTCTTAGCACTAAAAAGGATATATGTGTATTTTTTAAAAAGAGTAAATTGAGCATAACTGAGGCTAACATTTTTAATGTAGATCCATAGTTTCCATGAATTATTTTTGTACTCCCATCAATTATTGATAAAATTATCATGATTTACAATCCTAACAACTATTATTTCTCATAATGGATTGAATTTTTCATGAACCTATCAATGTGAATAAATATTGTTTTGTTATCGAAGAGGATAATAACCACACCTATGTGAATATTAACAATAAGTGGGGAATTATTTATGATCTACATTGATGAATATTAAAAGTGGTTGGGTTTTTTACTCCTAAAATATGATAAATAGATAGCATATACCTCTCACCCATTAAATATAAAATATAGAAAATACCCAACTCATGATCTAGAATTGAATTTAGTGATATTCACATTGAATATTTGAAAAAAGTATATATATATGGATAATTGTGACATATATAAGGATCATAAAATCCTGGAGTATATATTCACACAAAAAGAGATCAGTATGCACCAAAAAAGGTGGTTATATATGATTAAGGATTAACATTTTTCAGTCCAATAGAATTATATGAAGGTGAACAAGGCGGTAGATGATCTGAGTAGAAAATATCCTCTAACCCTATCCATGATGAAGATTGAAATGGATCCAATCTTCTTAGACATGAAAAGGATATACATCGGATTAATAAAATGTTCTTCATTATATATTTCTCAAATAAATACTCAACCATCCATTATTGAGAGTATCAAGGAGGATAAAAAATATTATGAGGAGCTACCAAAAAAGGTATATAATATTATAAATTTAAACTTTTTTAATGATGAAGTTATATAAATTATAACATAGATATGCATCCCATAAAAACTTGATCTAAAGAATGAACATTTTTATGATGTTTATATATCTTCCCCCTCTATTTATATATAATTTACTATGCTATATATGGATTTGAAGCGAAACATATAGTGGGATAACATAGAGAAGGATATTTTCTAATGTGTATCTCAATGCATGGTATCCCAAAAAGTTAAGGAAAAATGAAAAAAAACTATAGTAATAATGAAAATATTTCGCGTACCAATATGGTAATGGGAAAACATAACCGAGGTTTTTTTATAGGACTCCCTATGATATCTTGATGTAATAATTTCTTCATAGTGGTAGTCGATTGCCTTATAAAGCAGAATATTTTTTCTATAAATAAATATTTCTATTTGGACTAACTCACCATTATATAGATACGGTAAGTGGTAAGACTTCATGGAGTTCCACTCTCGATTTCATTTGATCATTATTCAAGGTTTACCTCAAGGTTATGAATAATCCTCCAATATGAATTGGATACAGAGTTATGTTTCGGTAATACTTATCACCCTCATGTGGATGAAAAATATAAATTAATAATTCAAAATATAGAGGATATTTTTTGATCTTTCTAAATTAATTTACAAGGATGACAAGAGGATTTCCATTCCATAGTATAGTTTACATATAAAAATAGTTTATATTATATCATTTATATGTCACCTTACATTTCTCTTTATCGGAATAGTTTTCATTCTATAACATGCTGGAATAAATTTGGAGAGTGGAATATGATGGGAACTGATCTTATTAAATAGGTAATAGATAAGTTTTAAACTATTTAATATCTTATTAAATTTGTATGAGGTTGATAGAGAATCTTATAGGAAATCATTAAAAATAACTGGAGTATAATGTTGGAGACAAAGTTTTCCTTTGTATATTAACATGGATGAAGATCATTAGGTATGGGAAGAATGTAAATATTAGACCAAGATACATTATCCCCTTTGTGATCCTTGATCACATCAGTGTTGTGGATTATCGATTAGAACTACCGCCTAATCTATCTAAACTGCATGATGTGTCCTATGTACCACTTTTAAGAAATTATATACCAGAAACCTCACATGTACTGAATCTAGTGGTGCTACCGTTAGAGAATGATCTTCTATATGAGGCATATCTAGTGAAGATCATTGATCATAGGGAAAAAGTACTATAATATAAGACAACTAACTTGGATAATGTTTTCTAGTGGAACCGCATGTTTAAGGAAGAAACATTGGAACTAGAAAAGGCACTGAAACAAAAGTAATATGATATATTTTATTTTATGAAATGATATTTTTGTGAAGAAATTTAGGACTCGGTGAAGAATGTAACAATCCAAAGTTTTATAAATTAAATTTCATTTTCAAATAAATAAATGGCCTATTAAGTAATGAAGTTTTAGAAAACAGAAACACTACTTTGCTAATTTTGGATAGTTATAACATATATCACATCAAATTTAAAAACCATTAACCATCATATCCATTGATAATATATCCATTATACAGTAACCGTTAAGATAATTTTATATTCAGGTTTATGGAAAAACCTATTTGATATAGATAAAAGAAGAAACAACCATAACTAGTAGGATCATTCATTATAAATCCCACTTATTAGAGTTTCCAAGGGAGATAGAATTCCTGGAATATTTTTGATATTATTCCAGAGCAGTGCCTTCAGACAGCGTGCGATTCTGAGCCCCTGTGTGGCCGGAATTAAGTTTTCAGTGAATTCACACTGGAAATGAAAAATAAATGGGATAACACCTAAACGGAGCTTCAGATCAGATATCTGAGTGCATGAATGGGTCCATAATGGGGTGTTTACCCTAGTAACGACATAAAACATATCGGCGCGGAACGTTTGGACCCCTCGCTCGCTTTCGGAACGTTAAACGGGTAAATTTATTTATTTATTTATTCATTTCATGGTTAAACTAAGGTATCTCTTAAACGGTGGCTCGAATTGGAAAACCGAGGGCACCGTTGAGTTTGTATCATGTCGTTTGCCAAAATAGGGGTGTAAGTTTCATGGGCGCGGGCCGTCTGTGAAAAATGGCCCCAGGGTCGTTTTCGTAATTTGGCGGCCACGGGCGCTAAGTTTAATAACTTTTGAACGGGGCCTTGTATTAAAATTCTGAGACCACCGTTTCGTTCAGATCATGGTTTTTAGCCTAGGGGAGGCTTAATCCCGATCCATTCGGGTGTTTCGGTTCGGGCCGATGGGCGGGTGGTTAAGTGTTTTCTATTTAAACACTTAACCCACCCCCTCCCTCTACTTCTTCGCCTGGACAGCAGCAGGTGGCAGCCCTCATTCTCCTCCTCTAGCTCCGGTGAGGCAGCTCCAGAGAGGAACGACAACTCTGACGGTCCTTCCGTGAAGCGTCGGGTGAAGCCCAACGAGGTAGGAGGTTTTTTTGCATTTTTATTTCGAAACTTTCATTCAATTCAATTTTATACGTCGTTTTGCTGTTAAATCTTCGAACAAATACCATGGTCGTATAGTATAGATTCTTCTCTTTCTAACGCTTGTTTTAGTTTTGAAATCCGAGTTCGGAGGAGGCCGCAACGACTCCTCAAATTTTGTGGGTTTTCAAAGTTTCGGGCGGGTTCCTCTTTTTTTTCGGCGAGCTCCAGCGGTGGTGGCAGGGGCTTCGGTGACGGCGCGACTCTTCAAGGAGGCAGCGGTCCCCCCTTGGCAGCGGAAGCCTCTCTTCCAGGCGGTGAGGCGTTCGGCTTCGGCGGTTGGCGCGGCGTGCATTGGCGGGGTGAGGCAAAGCTCGCCGGGGCACAAGGGAGCATCGGGGCACCGATGAGGGGACAACCGGGGTCGCGCTGCGACCCCGCGGGGAGACCAGGACCTGCCGATGGCAGGTCTCTGTGTGGACGCGACCGACCAGTTGGTCGGTCGGTGGAGGAGGCCGCGCAGGCGCGCGGGCCTAACGGGAGGTGGCGGGCCGCGGTGCGGGGGCCCGCGGGTTTGGCTAGACCGGGCCCAGCGTCTGGGCCGCGGTTCCGCGGGCCGACCGGAGCGGGCCGACCTGAGTGGGGCGGACCGGGCCGGTCCGTCCCTGGGGTAATCCCCCTTAATATTTTGGACGCACATCTTTTGAGCTACGGGCGTCCGTTTTGCATGCCCTCAGCGGTAGCGCAGACCTCGCGTCAAGGCGGACTTTTTAAGATGATTTCGGGAATTTTTAATTCCCGAAACGAGGGGGCTCGGAGGTGCGACGCGTCTTTAAGTGAAATGAAGTTTTTCCGAGAGATATTGTTTTGGACAGCATGGACGCGTCTGACGTCCGTTTTGATCGCTGTCAGTAGCGTTGGGACCCTGGCGACGAGGCGGAGATTTCCAGTGTGGCTTCGGGCTTTGGAACCTGATTTGAGGCATGGGCTCCACAGCCCGTCTTTCGAGTTGCGTGCAGCGTTTAGTGACTTCTTCTTCGGTGGTCCATTCGGGGCATGCGAGTAGTCGTTTTTTGGTGTTTTTATGAGGGAATTGCAATGGTGCAATCCACCCGCTCTAATTCGGCACGATTTTGCGGGCCCCACGAGGGTTGTTTGGGCGTTGATGGTGATTTTCAATCTCTATCACCGGGAGACCGTTTTGGACAAGTGAATAGTCCATCTTGTGTACTTTTTCAAGAGGATTGCAACTGTGCAATCCGTTGGCAGCGCTTCGGGACCAAGGTGCGGGTCCCGCGTGGTACCGCTCGTGCGCGGTAAGCAGGAATGTACCTTTTTCTCCGGATATCTATTACACTCAAGTGAGTAGTGCTTTTGACGTGTTTTTCCGAGAGTATTGCGATGGCACAGTTTGGCCGACCGTTTTTGGGGACGTGGTGTGGGTCCCACCCGACCCGGCTACGGTCAATAGTACCTTTTTCATCGGGTGTCCATTTTGGGAAATTGAGTATTCAATCCCATGTTTTTTTCCAAATGGATCGCAGTGGTGTGATCTGTTTGTTAGTTTTTGGATCTTGGGGTGGGCCCAACACGGGATTGGTTACGAAGAATATGACATTTTTCACCAGTTGACCGTTTCGGGCGAGTAAATAGTCTATCTCGCTTGTTTTTCTGTTGGGATTACAAAGGTGTAATCTGTTCAGGCGAGCGTAGGATCATACGCAATCTTATTAAATGTGGAAATATGAAGGGTGCCCCGGTGGCGGTTCTTCTACCGTGTTTGTAGAGGACCTGTGGTGTGTGATCGTGTGCACTCCTGTGTGAGTGATGTAAGTGCTTGAAGAGATGTGGTTGGCTGTGCCTCAGCCGTTGAGGTGGTAGGTTGGATTTTTTATGTTATGCCTTTGCGTTGACGTTGGGTGTCGTGTGCACGATAGCCTTTGGGCTGGAACGTGGTATAATCTAGGAGTATACGGGAACGCTTGGAGGTACATGTGGTTGTTTGTACCTAAGAACGTTTTTGCGTTTGGTTGGAGATGACTTGGGGCCGCACGTCGTGTGGGACCCATGAGCGTGTCGTGTTCTGCTTTACGTACCTTTAACCTCTCGTGACGTAGAGGGTCCCTCTGTTCTCGATGGTTTAGACCAGCATGGTTGAGTGGTTTCCTATGGCTTTGTTCTGGAGTTGGGTGTTTGTGTGAGACCCACTCCGAGTTCTATTGGCCTCTGATTATACCATCCAGTGGAGATGGCCAGAGTAGTTCCGGGCTTACCCTCAAGCGGGGCTGGGAAGTGGGTTGCTCATCGACTTCTTCGGGTTTACACTCCAGTAGAAACTGGGAAGTGGGTTGCTCACTGACTTCTAGGGTTTACCCTCCAGCAGAGACTGGGCAGTGGGTCACCGGACGACCGTTTAGAGTCTACCCTCTAGAAGGGCTCGGTAGTGGGTCACCCGTCGTCTAGTTCCAGGTCTACCCTCCAGCAGGGCTGGGAAGTGGGTTGCCTATCGACTTATTCCAGGTCTACCCTCCAGTAGGGTTGGGCAGTGGGTCTCCGGATTATGTATTAGGGTTTACCCTCCAGCAGGGCTGGGCAGTGGGTCACCCGATATGTTATTAGGGTTTACCCTCAAGAAGGGCTGGGCAGTGGGTCACCCGATATGTTATTAGGGTTTACCCTTCAGCAGGGCTGGGCAGTGGGTCACCCGTTATTATATTATGAATTACCCTCCAGCAGGGCAGGGCAGTGGGACACCCGTTGACATTCCAGACTCAGTCCTTTCTACTATGCTAGTCTGTGGCTTTCCTCCGTGATTACCGGAGTGGGACCCTTGGTTGTACGGGTCAGTGATGAATGACCTTGAATTTTAGGAGACCTCTGGACTTCGGGGCAGTGACGAGGCGTGGTTTGACTTAACCCGGAACTCTCAAGTAATAGGGGCACTTTCCCCCACCGAGACGCATCCTTGTGAAGCGACCTAAAACCGTGCAGGCGAGTCAGTTCCACCCAATGTGGATAGTGTCTAGGTACCGTGGTTTGAGCCCCTTGACTTGTAGTTTGGGGCAGACGTACGGGATGTTGGGCATCAATGGTGTTTACTTCTGGGACTGTTGGAGACTCACTTCCTTGGGCTGAGCTACCAGATGGAGATCCCCTTACGAGCTTGTTCAGGCATCTAGTTGAGCATATATATATTTGTATATACCTTGTTCTAGTACCCACTTCCTGGGTTTGGTTACTCTCCTTCCATGAGAGGCGAAGATGCGTAGGGTATGCCACGTGCTTTCCATGTCTAGCTTCTCGTGGTTGGACGAGTCTACTCTCCTGCTATAGGTAGCGAAGACTCGACGAGAAGTTCATATTCTCACAGTTTCCATCTCCTTGTGTCTGGACGATTCTACCTTCTTTCCTCTTGTTGGGTTGAGCTAGAAACTTTACTACACTCTCATTTGTACTCCTTTAATTTCCCCTGTTCGATCTACTACTCACCCTTAGGTACCTCCTTTGTTACTCCCTCGAGCCTTCGAGTTATCCTACTGAGTATTTTTATAATCACCCCTTCTTGGGCTTTGCCCACACTTGGTGTGCCCTTGCAGATGATGGAAAGGTTGATCGTGATGTCAGAGGAACTTAGTAGCCGGGAGGTTGGACCACGTGAGGTGGTCGTTGTCGGGTTCCAGTTGTGGGACCCTCCCAGCTGTTTACTGTTGTTTTAGCTATTGCTGGGTTGTGGCACTTTTCTGGTTGGGCACGTTTTTTCCCCTTTTCATTTCCTCTTACCTTCAACACCTGTTTGTACTATTTAGAGGTCAATGCACTCTTGTGGTTTATTTATAGTAGTTGGTACTTTGATTTTCTTTTTTACTTTGCACTTTTACATTGAGTGTGTTGGGTGTGTGTGTACAGGTACTTAGGCAAAGGCATCCCCAAGTTGTTGTGCCTTCAGCACTGGTCGCCAGCCCCTGGCCTATGGAGGCGGGCTTGGGGTAGTTGTGGATCGAGCCTGGGTAGGGTCGAGTCATGACAAAGTGGTATCAGAGGTGGTTCGTTCCTTGGTACGTTGTTCGAACGTCCCTAAAAAAGGAATTGGTTGGGATTTAGGGAAACACTGTTAACATGTCTCGAGAGTGGCTCTCAGGCCAGAGAGTCCAGTGGTGGTGCGGCGACTGATGTATCCATCCACCAGGACCCTGATAACCATCTTTTCAACTTGGCATGCTGAGACACTCGTTGCCGGGAAATTGGTTTGTGCATCATAAAGGATTGAGTCTTTGACTGTCCTTCTTGAGTCAGCTCCCCATCATTGTTATTGGTATGTACATATATGCTCATCTAACCGCGACACTCCTTGATAATATTCAGGATGTCTCCATGAAGATAGCCATCCACGATACCAGCTTTGATCCGTGAAAATGACCCTGTGAGCTACGAGGCCTCAGTCTAGGACCCATCATGAGAGCCCCTTTTCTCCGGGTGGGCTGGTAGTAGCACCCCCACCTGTTGAGCAGCATACAGCTTCTGTAGAGCAGGCTGAGCTTGCGCGCAAGTTGAGCACGCTCCGTGAGTTCTAGCGGTAGGGACCACTGAGGTTCAGTGGTGATCCAGACCCTCAGGCAGCATAGGTTTGGCTAGAGACAGTGGCTCGCCTTTTTGGGCTTGTGCAGACACTGAAATATCAGAGAGTGTCTTTGGAATCCAACCTTTTTCGTGGAGCAACTTGGCATTGGTGGAGTCTGGTGACTCAGTTTCTTGAAGAGTCGTCACTTTCGTGTGGTGACTTTCAGTTGTTTTTCCATGAGGATTTTCGCCTCTCCTTCTTGCGCTCCGTTCGGACTCAGGAGCTTATGTAGTTTCAAGAGGGAGGGATGACGGTGGCCGAGTACGCGGCTAGTTTTGCAGATCGTTCACACTTTTACCTGGACCTGGTCCATGAGGACAACATCTGAGCATGGAAGTTTGAGCAGGGTCTCTGCCGAGAGATTCGTGTTTTCATAGTACCCCTGGGCATTTCCTCATATGTCGGGTTGCTAGAGAAGGTGCTGGTGATAGAGAGCTTACTGTCACGTTCTAGAGTTTGTGGTGGCAACAGGCACGTTGGAGTTGAGACGTCAGCCGCAACTAGCGGTGTCGGCATGCAGAACCTCGACGCAGGTGGCTTTCTTACAACCGGACTCAGGGGCATGGTTGTACGCCATAATGGCGTTGGTGGGCACCAGTGCAGCCCGAAGAGGGTTGGTGCTATGCTTGTGATGGGCGAGGTCACCTGGAATGAGACTGCCCAACCAGGCATGCGGAGAGCTTCAGGCAGGTAGCAGGTGCACCACCACGACAGAGGCAGCGCCATGATCAGAGTAGTACCCAGGGAGGTGGTGCTAGTAGAGGAGAGGGAGGATCTGGTAGTGAGGGATGACTTTACGAGATCTTCCCATCAACACTAGGGGGTCCACGTCAGGCTCTGGAAGCTGAAAGTTGGAACCACGGACAACTGCAAGCTTTGGATCTCTACGATCCTGCAGAGCATGAGGTGCTAAGATTTAGGCTCTATATATCTTCTACTTCTTGTAGTAGAATTGTTAGACCCTGTGTGTGGAAATTTTTCCTCCCTTCTCCTTGCTTGAGGTGTTACCAGGGTGACGTAGGGTGTCGGTGTGGCCCTATGTCGAAAAGGTAGAAGTCATGGAACCTTTCTATTTAGTCAATGGTAGCGACACCTTCACCTTTCGAGCGTGTAAGAGAGTCTTGGTTGCGAGACATCTACTGTAAAACCTTGTGTGACCAGATATCCTTGGGTGTTTCACCATTAGGAAATTCTAAAGGAGGTATTCAACGGGCCTTGTTCCAAGTGCAGGTGGTGATTCCAGTCGCGGTATGAGACTTAGAGGTTTGGTCAGGGTCATGAGCTACCCCTGAGGTCCTTCAGACCATTTGAGACCATGCAGAGGGATGGCGAGGTTCCCTACTACCTTGCCCTAACCCCAAAGGCTGGTTTGGGTGCATGACGTCTCCCACGTGACTCACCCAAGAAGAGGTGTGCGTGCTCTTATGCACAACACCGGTAAGGGAAGACCTCACGTGAACGGATCAATCCTTTGGTATGTGTGCGGTGGCGCAGAGCTGTGCAATAGTTCTTCTGGGTACGGGAGAGCCATGTGCGGGCTTCGTACCATGCGTTGTTCCCTAGTTTTTCTTATTGGGGATGAGAATATTGTAGGAGGGAATGATGTAAGAACCCAGTTTTAGTTGTGAAAGACTTTGGAATATTCTTGATATTATTACAGAGCAGCGCCTTCAGACGATGTGCGATTCTGTGCCTCGGTGTGGCCGGAATTCCGTTTTCAGTGCATTCACACTAGAAACGCCAAATAAATGGGATAACTCATAAACAGAGCTTCAGTTCAGAGATCTGAATGCACGGATGGGTCCAGAATGGGGTGTTTACCCTAGTAACAACATAAAACATGTCGGTGCGGGATGTTTGGACCCCTCGCTCGCTTCCGGAATGTTAAACGGGTAAATTAATTAATTAATTAATTTGTTTCATGGTTAAACTCAGGTATCTCTTAAACAGTGGCTTGGATTGGAAAACCGAGGGCACCGTTAAGTTCTAAGCGTGCTGTTTACCCTAGGAGGTGTGTAAGTTTCATGGGCGCGGGCCGTCTGTGAAAAATGGCCCCAGGGGCGTTTTCATAATTTGGCGACGTCGAGCGCTAAGTTTAATAACATCTGAACAGGGCCTCAGATTAAAATTCTGAGACCGTCGTTACATTCAGAGCGTGGTTTTTATCCTAGGGGAGGCTTAATCCCAACCCCGCCGGGAGTTCGGCTTCGGGCCGACGGGCTGGTGGTTAAGTGTTTTCTATTTAAACACTTAACCCACCCCTCCCTCTCCTTCTTCTTCGCATGGACAACAACTAGCGGAAGCCCTCCCTCTCCTCCTGTAGCTCCGTTGAGGCAGCTCCGGCGAGGTGCGACAACTCCGGCGGTCCGTCCGTGAAGCATCGGGCGAAGCCCAACGAGGTAGGAGGTTTTTGTTGCATTTTTATTTCCAAACCTTTCTTTCAATTCAATTTTATATGTCGATTTGCTGTTAAATATTCGAACAAATCCCATGGCCGTATAGTATAAATTCTTCTCTTTCCGATGCTCATTTTGGATTTGAAATCCGAGTTTGGAGGAGGCCGCAACGGCTCGTCGAAGTGTACGGGTTTTCGAAGTTTCCGGCAGGTTTCTCTTTTTTCCGGCATGCTCCAGCAGCGGCGACAGGGGCTTCGGCGGCGGCGCGGCTCTTCAAGACGGCGACGGTCCCCCTTGGTGACAGCGGCTTCTCTTCCAGGTGGCGGGGTGCTCGGCTTCGGCAGTTGGTGCGGCGTCCGTCGGCGGGGCGAGGCGAAGCTCCCCGGGGTGCAGGGGATCGTCGGGGCGCCGACGAGGGGACAACCAGGGTCGCGCTGCGACCCCGTGGGGAGACCAGGACCCGCTGATGGCGGAACTCCACGTGGACGCGACCAGCTAGCAGGCCGACCGGTGGAGGAGGCCGCGCAGGCGCGCGGGCCACACGGGTGGCGGCGGGCCGCGGTGCGGGGGCCCGCAGTTTCGGCTTGACCGGGCCCAGTGGCTGGGCCACGGTTCCGCGGGCTAGCCAGAGCAGGCCGGCCTGAGTGGGGTAGACCGGCCGGACTAGGCCGGTCTGGCCCAGGGGTAATCCCCCTTAAAATTTTGGACGCCCGTATTTTGAGATACGGGCGTCCGTTTTGCATGTCGTCAGCGGCAGCGCGGACCTCGCGTAAAACGGACTTTTTGAGATGATTTCAGTGATTTTTAATTCCCGAAACGAGGGGCCTCGGAGGCGCGGCGCATATTTAAGTGAAATGATGATTTTTAGGGGGATTTTGTTTTGGACGGCACGGACGCGTCTGACGTCCAGTGTGGCTTCGGGCTTTGGAACCGGATTTGAGGCGTGGGCCCCACAACCCGTCTTTCGTGCTGCGTGAAACGTTTAACGACTTATTCTTTGGTCATCCGTTCGGGGCGTGCAAGCAGTTGATTTCGGGTGTATTTCTGAGGGGATTGCAATGGTGCAATCCGCCCGCTTTAATTTGGTATGATGGTGCGGACCCCCCGAGGGTCGTTTGGGCGTTGACGGTGATTTTCCATCTCTATCACCGGGCGACCGTTTTGGACAAGTGAATAGTCCATCTTGTGTACTTTTTCGAGAGGATCACAACGGTGCAATCTGTTGGCAGCGCTTCGGGACCGGGGTGCGGGTCCCGCGTGGTACCGCTCGTGCGCGTTAAGCCGGAATTTACCTTTTTCTCTGGAGATCTGTTCCACTCAAGTGAGTAGTTCTTTTGACGTGTTTTTCTGAGAGCTTTGCGATGGCGCAGTTCACCCGACCTTTTTCGGGGACGTGGTGTGGGTCCCACTCGACCCGGCTATAGTGAATAATACCTTTTTTACCGGGTGTCCATTTTGGGCGATTGAGTATTCAATACCGTGTGTTTTTCAGAGGGGATCACAGTGGTGTGATCCGTTTGTTCAATTTCGGGTTCTTGGGGTGGCCCCACACGGGTTTGGTTACAGTGAATAGTACCTTTTTCCCCGGTTGACCGTTTTGGGTGAGTAAGTAGTCTATCTCGCATGTTTTTCCGTTGGGATTACAACGATGTAATCTGTTAAGGTGAGTGGAGGCTCATACACAATCTTATTAAATGTAGAAATATGAAGGGTGCCCCGGTGGTGGTTCTTCTACCGTGTTTGTAGCAGACCATTGGCGTGTGATCGCGTGCACTCCTGTGTGAGTGATTTAAGTGCTTGAAGAGATGTGGTTGGTTGTGCCTTAGCCGTTGAGGTGGCAGGTTGGAGATGTTACGTTACGCCTTCGCGTTGACATTGGGTGTCGTGTGCATGAATGCCTTTGGCCTGGAACGTGGTATACTCTGGGAGTATATGGGAACGTTTGGAGGTACATGTGTTTGTTTTTACCTGAGAACGTTTGTGTGTTTGGTTGGGGATGAATTGGGGCCGCACGTCGTGTGGGCCCCATGAGCGTGTCATGTTCTGCTTTACGTACCTTTGACCTCTCGCGACGTAGAGGGTCCCTCTGTTCATGATGGTTTATACTAGCAGGGTTGAGTGGTTTCCCCTGGCTTTGTTCTGGAGTTGGGTGGTTGCGCGATACCCACTCCGAGTTCTGTTGGCCTATGATTGTACCATCCAATGGAGATGGCCAGAGCAGTTCCGGGTTTACCCTCCAGTGGGGATGGGCAGTGGGTTGCTCATCAACTTTTTTGGGTTTACCCTCCAGTAGAGACTGGGTAGTTGGTTGCTCACTGACTTCTTGGGTTTACCCTCTAACAGAGACTGGGCAGTGGGTCACCTGATGACCTCTTAGGGTCTACCCTCCAGCAGGGCTAGGCAGTGGGTCGCCTGTCATCTAGTTCCCAGTTTACCCTCCAGCAGGGCTGGGCAGTGGGTCGCCTGTCGACTTATTCCAGGTCTACCCTCTAGCAGGGCTGGGCAGTGGGTCTCCTGATGATGTATTAGGGTTTACCCTCCAGCAGGGCTGGGTAGCGGGTCACCTGATATATTATTAGGGTTTACCCTCCAGTAGGGCTGAGTAGTGGCTCACCCGATATGTTATTAGGTTTTACCCTTCAGCAGGGCTGGGCAGTGGGTCACCCGTTATTATATTATGAATTACCCTCCAGCCGGGTTGGGCAGTGGGACACCCATTGACAATCCAGACTCAGTCCTTTCTACTAGGCTAGTATGTGGCTTTCCTCTGTGATAACCGGAGTAGGACCCTTGGTTGTACGGGTCAGTGATGGAATGACCTTGACTTTGAGGAGACCTCTCTACTGCGGGGTAGTGACGAGCCGTGGTTTGACTTAACCCAGAACTCTCAAGTACGAGGGGGGATTTCCTCCACCGAGACGCATCCTTGTGACACGTCCTAAAACCGTGTGGGTGAGTCAGTGCAGCCAAAAGCGGATAGTGTCGAGGTGCGGTGGTTTGAGCCCCTGGACTTGTAGTTCGGGTCAGACGTGCAGGACACAGGGCATCGATGGTGTTTACTTCTGGGACTGTTGGCGACTCACTTCCTTGAGCTGAGCTACGGGATCGAGATCCCCTTACGAGATTGTTCGGGCATCTTGTTGAGCATGTATATATTTGTATATACCTTGTTCTAGTACCCACTTTTTGGGTTTGGTTACTCTTTTTTCAGGAGAGGTGAAGACGCATGGGGTATGCCACGTGCTTTCCATGACTAGATTCTCGTGGTTGGACGATTCTACTCTCCTGCTATAGGTAGCGAAGACTCGACGGGAATTTCATCCTCTCACCATTTCCATCTCCTTATGTCTGGACGAGTCTACCTTCTTTCCTCTTGTTGTTTTGAGCTGGACTCTTTAATGCACTCTCGGTTGCACTCCTTTACTTTCCCCTGTTCGATCTACTGCTCACCCTTCGGTACCTCCTTTGTTGCTCCCTCGAGCCTTCGGGGTATCCTACTGAGTATTTTTATACTCACCCCTGCTTGGGCTTTTCCAGCACTTGATGTGCCCTTGCAGACGATAGAGAGGTTGATCATGACGTTAGAGGACCATAGGAGCCAGGATCTTGGACTACGTGCGATGGTTGTTGTCGGGTTCTAGGTGTGGGACCCTCCCAGCTGTTTACTGTTGTTTTACCTGTTGCTGGGTTGTGGCACTTTTCTGGTTGGGCACGTGTTTTTTCCCTTTTCTTTTCAGCTTACCTTCAGCACCTGTTTGTACTGTTTAGATGTCGATGCACTCTTTTGGTTTATTTATAACAGTTGGTACTTTGCATTTCTTTTTACTCTGCACTTTTTCATTGAGTGTGCTGCGTATGTGGGTACAGGTACTTCGGCAAAGGCCTCCCCGAGTTGTTGTGCCTTCGGCGCTGGTCGCCAGCCCCTGGCCTATGGAGGTGGGCTTGGGGTAGTTGTAGCTCGAGCCCAGGTAGGGTCGGGTCTTGACAGATGGAATTCTTCAGATTTTTCCTTGACCAATACAAATCCAAGATTCAGCAAATAAGCATGATCAAAACTGTTATGAGAAAATTTCAAGCTTATTGAGATCATAAACCAAAATATTTTCACTGAACCACCCCAAGAAATAACCACTATTTCACATCATACCCTTAAGGCATAGGCTGGTGTAATAAGGGATTATGTATCTAGGCTCCAATAATAAATTTATTTAAATTTTATCTTTAATAAAATATTTATTATATTTATATCTTTTTATCATTACATTATCAATTATTGTAGAGTTAGATTGATATAAATTTGATTTCTATATGAAGAAATGAAAATATATTTTTGGGAAATATATAGAATCAAATAAGACAATCTTTTGAAAAAATCAAGGATTTTATAAATAAATTATTTTTCAATAAATAATAATTTTTAGAGAATAATTATATAAATATAAATGATAAAATAATTTAATGAAGTCCAAGGTAATTTTGTTTAGGTCAGAAAGTGGTTAATATAATAAAAATTAGAATTTTTCAGTAAGTAGGTTTTTTTTATTTAAATGTAAAAATTTTCATATTTATAATATAATTTTAATAAAATAATTATTATTTTTGAAATCATCATATCAATATTATTTGATGGTTAAATTTTCATAATTTTATGAGATAGTTGAGTTTTTGGGTAAAAATTAAATATAGTATATATTTATATATTATATGTATTATGAAAATATAAAAGATAAAAATGATGTAATAAATTATGAAAAGATTATATAATACCAAAATTATGTAACCCATTTAAATTAAAGTGATTTTAGGTTATTTGATAAATTTTATATACCCTTAACTAATCCTCTAAACCATATATCGTATTATAAGGTTTCAAAATTAATTCTATATGAACATGACTCACTTCCAAATAATAATGGGTATTATTTTAATTATTTTTATTCATAGAAAAATAAAATATTGAGAAAAAATATCTTTTTAATAATCTATTGAAAAAAATAATGGAAATGTTTGTGTATTTTATTATTTTATTATATAGATTTATTTATTTTTAAAATTAATAAATAATTTTCCTCTATTTCTCTATAAAAACCTACCCAACCTCCCATTCAACATTACACAAAACCCTTATATCAAGTATTTACACTTCCTTTACCTCTAGAAAGCCATCCCAAGGTGTTTCTGTTATCTTAATAATCTTCTTCAAATCTTTTAGAAGTTCTATATCACGCCTTGGGACTTCTCCATCTCATCTTTATACAAACCCCTTATTTAGATTATGACTTTTGATTTCCCATTTTTCATGTTGGTACATATTTTTAAACCTATATCTTACTTTAATTATTATTTAAAAGTACTGATAAATGCCTTTCACTCTCACAAAAATATTCCATAAATCTTTTTCTACTGTTATTTTGCTACCAAAATTATCCTTTGATTTTTCATGCCAAATATTTTTATAGTGAATACTCATCCTAATTTCCACTCAAGGTTATTCACCAAAATGAACCTATCATACATTGATTGTGTAATTAAATTTATCTTACCCACACTCCTTAATCATGGGATTAAATGTGATAAAATATATCCTTTTGTTGTATGATCTATGTGGAACATTTATGCATGTACATGATATGAATGTGACTGGTGGGACCATAATTATTTATCCCTCCATTACATTGGGTAATGTTTTAATCTCATGAGATACCATGTATGGTGTATGTAAGGTTATCCTAAGATCAATTTTTTATTATTTATTGATGTTTATCTTTGATGTATTTTCATGATGTCATGATTTATGTTGTTTCTACATTCCCATGTTGCTTTTATTTTATCATCTTATATCACGCTTTTATGTTCAAGTTTATGATTCTCACCCCTCTAATGATTCCTTAATAATCCTCTAGAATAACATGTACTAGTTTACCTTATGACATTATTTTTTTATTCACTTATTTTTCTTTATATCTCACCCCATTCTTAAGTACATTCCTAGATTATCTCTTGCACTATTATAAGATTGATGGATTTTAAGTGCATGTTGTGGAGTTTTTAAATTATATTGTTGTATCCATATTTTAATTCATTGTGTTATGTATATAATTACTCAAAGATACTAGACCTTTTAATCTATTGGGTTTATACTAAGTGTATCTTTATTTAATAAATCATAAAATAATGTGTATTAAATATACAGTTTATCATATCTACAACACATAAGGGCAATGGAAAATTTAAGGATGATGCATAATGTTTATATGATTTTCAAAATCATAATAACTGAATAGAACATAGAAATTATTTTTTTTCAATGAACACAAAATCAGGAAACTTAATAATAAACTCTCCATGTGGAAGTTGATTTTGGAAAGAAGAGGAGATTCCCATAGCACTATAACTCATTAAGATTAAATAATAAAAATATCAATTTTTAATTAGAAGGATCCTATTAATTTATATAATTATGAATATTACAATCGATATTGAGTTCTATAATTCCTACTATTTAAATTATTCTCCACATTAACTAGTATTTTTTAATATTTTTGTCCTCCAACTCTTACAAAGGTATTACATAAAACAAACAATAATTACATCATTTTAAAAAATATATAAAAAGGTTATTATTTTAATTTAATTTCCATTATCTAACTTCCAATCATCCATTAAAATAATGATAGCATTGCCCTTGTTTTCTATAGGCTACCTCCTCTGGGGATTTTTTTTATTTTTCATCACCGCCTTATGTGACTACTTCTAAAAATTATTATAATAGATAATTATGATTTTTTATGAAAATAATTTTCTTTTTTATTTTGTGGTATGTATAATATTTGATTCATTATTATGATTGCAGTGAGCTCAACCCTAATAGCTCGGAGATGGATCCCACTGCCATTTCAATTTCATGGGTAAAATATTTTGATCCCAAAGTACCAAATAGTTTAGTATTCATGGTAAAATAGATACATACATGAATATTTTATTAAAAATTAATGAACAAACTAAAACATAATTTTTTATAATACCTTTATTTTATCAAGAATATCCTTTCTTATCATTCTTAGTACACTTCATGGAATCCTGGGGAAAAGAAAAAATAACGGTGATCTCAAATTCTCAATAATGGTTAATTATAATGGAAATAATAATGAACCAATGAGAATAATCAATATGGTAAGGAAAATAACTTTAACACATTCCATGTAATCAATAACTAAGAAGGATATGTTTAAATAATAGGAAAATATATATAAATGGAAACACGTGTCATTTAATCAATAAACTCAGAATGAAATGAATCCATAAATTATTTCATAGCAAACATTTAATGGATAATAATTGCATAATTCTGAATGAATTCAATGCTTAATTATTGGAGGCCATGTTTCCCAGGAACATGACACCTTCACCATTAAGATCTACACTCAAGATAGTTTAAATCATTCTTGATAAAACCCATCGTATTTGTGTCAAGACATTTCACAAGTCACTACTATCAAGATTTTTACTCTATAAAGTTTAAATTCCATGGTTACAAATAAGAAGTTTTTGTTTCCCACTAATTGTGTCTCATGAGACCATAGATTCATTAAGGGGATTAATTTAAATTGTCCCCAATATGTTTCATATATATCCAAATCATTCGTCATATATCGTATAATCAATTTAATTCATGAAAAATATGTCTTATCAAATATACATATTGTGTAAGGGATAAAGATATATCATATATTCCCCTAGTTAATGAAATAAATTTTTAAGTAAACAATGTATGTAAAAATGATATATGGTTTAAGAAATAATTATATCTATGAAAAACAACTTGGGTATTTAGGGAAAATTTAATGTTCAATGATCATTAGAAAGTGAATAACATTTGGGGATGTTAATAACTATGAAAATGATTCAAGGAAGTCAATTTCAACACAATTATTGTTAAAAATAATCATAATTCATCTAGAGGAAGAATATTAATGGTATTAGTATGAATTATACCCTTTATAGTAAGAATAATGGTTGTTTTTCATTGATGAATAAAATTTCCAAAAAAATCCTTAAAAACATTCTTGATAGTAATATCCTTTTCATTTTGGAATACATTTTTTAAAATTATTTTTGTTTGGTAATAAATTTTATGAAACAATTATTTGAAAATAAATTTATAAAATTGTTATGTAAGCTTGAAATAAATTACGATAGGTAATTACCTAAAAGGTAAAAATAATATTCATTTTTATTAGAAAAAAGTTATAAAATGGCCTTATTAAGAAAGTGATAAGAAGATTACATTGAAATAATTTTGTAAAAAGAAAAATGGATAATTTTTTTAATAGACAATTTCTAAAAGAATAAAGGAAAAAATTGTAAACATTTTTTGAAAACATGGTGTTCTAAGAAGTTGGATTTTTGAATTAGGGGAGAAATGAAGTAGGATTTTATTAATAAATTTTCTCATTAATTTTAAGTAACAAAGAGTTTAAAAAAGGAACTATCATATTAAAAATATCTTGAATAAACCTAATAAAATAAATTAAATGGTTTAATAGGCACTAATAATATAATTTCCTTTAAAGTAAAAGTAAAAATAAACAATCTTAGTTAGAATGAGATTATGAAACAAAACCATAAAATGATCTTAGATATATAGTGAGAATTAATTAATGAATATATTATATATATCAACTATAAATACACATAGAACAAGAATAAATAAAATATAGTATAATAAAAATACATTATGTACAAAATATTATAATATTACTAACAATAAAGAATTAATATAACTAAGTGAAAAGAAATTGAGTTATGAAATTCTTTACCACTTGGTAGATTTTAATAGAATTAACCTTAGTTTAAATAAATCAAATTGACTCCTAAAATAAAATTAATAATGAACTATTCAAGATATTACATGTCAAAGTACATTATATACACCATATAAAACGAAATAGTTGCATAACATTACAGTATTCTTCAATGAATTGAAATTGATATGAAATCACATACCTCATGCTTCACTTTTGGTTGAACACCACTTAACGTCAGTTATAATTGTTTTAAATGTTATTAATTTATAGAAGAACTATATTAATATTTAAAATATTATATATTATCCTTTTATGACATCATATCATCAATTTCTAAAAATCTTTCATCATTATCATTGTTTTAGGTGATAACTATGTTTATTTTTTAGTATGTTATGACTGGTTATTTTTTTCCTCTTACATGAATCATGATTTTATAATATATTTAATTTAAATAATTATTTAATTATCACATATATTAAAATATATAAATTTATAGTACTCCATAAAATTTATTGAAAGGAAATGAAATACACCATTTTTTGAGATGGTTGGTCATATGTACACATGAATGTTGTTTCCAATTTCATGTTGTATTAAATGAAATGATGTAAATTATATATACATATATATTTTCATTAGAGTATAATTTTTATGTTATATAAATAACATATTATTATTAAACCCATTCATAATAGGTTCTATGTAAATAATTAATGAATCACAGCGCTTCATGAGGCGGTATTTTTTCGTACACATGATCAACATTATAATATTTCCACAAAAAAGAAAGCATAAGGGTATGTGATCTATAATAATAAAATATGACTAAATTTTGACACCCTGACCCCTCTAGACTGGAGCTGGTGTATTATATGTTATATTACAATGGTTAAATGGAATGAAAATCATGAAGGAAAGATCAGTTTAGTAGTCTTGAAGAAACTAGATAGATATTTTTAACTCAAATTACATTGTAAAAGGTTACAAAATACAATATCTAACAAAAACTAAAAAATGCATCCACAAAAAGTCAATAAATGATCTCCTCTTCATCACCTGTTGAAGGTAAAAAAAATTAAAGGGGTGAGATCAAATTCTCAATAAGGGTTACAAATAGCGGAATCATGAATCAATAATAACTTAATAATAAACAACTTGGCTTATTCAATATGGGGTGGTGAATAAATGAAAAACTCAAACCATTAATAATTCAGAATGAAACTGCATCCATATATTTTTGTCATAGTGAAAATCTCATCGATAGTAATAACTGATAATGAATGAAGAGAATTATTATTAATCAGATTTCATGTATCTGGAACATGATACCATAATACCATTAAAACGGTTTAGTTCTGTGGGTAGAAACTCATCAGATTTTTTGGAAACAAACTTGAAGGGTTTGTCACCAGGTGATTTGTCTCAGGAGACCTATCGATGCATAGAGGGGATATATTGGGCCCCACACACAACTTAAATTCCAAATTATTAGCTAAAAATTGATTTTATACAAGATCAATATTCATTTTTAATATCTGTATAGAGTCGAGGATACAAATTCATCAATATTTCCGTAATTAAAACAACATTCAAAATAAACATTGTATGTAAAATGGTATATGTATTTGATAATAATCATATCCTTGATATGGAATTATGGATATTTAAAAAAAATATAACATAAAATAAATAGTTATCTCAAATGGGAAGTAGGTACACCACATAAGAATTATAAGGTGGACAATACAAAGTCATAATGAAAAGGGAAAATTGAGACAAAGTCCCTTAACACAATATAATCGATCGAATCATATGACCTGAACTTAATAAACCTAAAATGAGTCATTTAATACCATTAATATAAAGAGAATAATGTGATTATATTTCAAATTTCAGTTCACATATACCATATACAAGAAATAATTGACGAACAATGGAAATCTCACGGAAATGAAAGTGAGATAAGAAACCTCTTACCTTATGCTTGAGTGTGTTCTTCATTTGTTTTAATGACCTAAATAATAAAATTTAGCTTCATTAATTAATAATTCAAGAGCCTCATATAAATTAAATTTATTTATTATTACCTTATTAGGTTCATTCTTGGTCCTTTTATGGGTCTTAGCGGTTCAATTTTATTGTTTTGGAAGCATTTTCTTCCTTGGTTTTCATGATTCATTTACATGTATTTATGAATGAAAGTTATTTTTAAATGTGGTTAAACATAAATAATTATTAATATATATTATATGTTTCATTTAAGTGATATAAATTATCTTATAATGATTTCGGGTTATATACTTGAGGATCAATCATTAGTTAGAGGTTATTGATAAACGCTTGGATTATGCTGGGCAGTTTTGTGCACAATGAACTTGTTTTGTATTATTATTCCATATTATGAGTTTGAAGGTATTCCATAACCTTAATGAGATTAAATACATATATTTTGATATGTTTCAAACATAAAATTGTTTCATGACCATAATTGAAAATGGTAACTTAAATTGAGAACCTGTCGTCCGTGAATGTGATAAATTAACACATCTCGGACGGTGCTTTCATTTTTAGTATAAGAGGAGGAGGAGAGAGATTATGGTGAAATATTCCATTATAATAATATAATAAAAATTATTGTAGAGTAATTTAATTATCATAGAATTTTTATGAGGGGATACGAGGAAAGAATAATAAAATGAAGGAACTCAAAATAGAAGAAAAATTTATAAATATCTTACTAAAATTCCAAGACCTGACAACGTCACATAAAATTTAATAAAATAGTTTGATGATAGAAATTAATTGGCCCGGACATCTCCAGCCCATTCCTTTGTCAAAAAAAGGCCACAAAGTGTTCTGGAGGGTAAAATGGACGTTTCCCACACTTTCTAGAATTTTCTATGTACATGTCGTGTAGTGTGAGTACACACCATGTACCACCTTGCTGGGTATACCCCATGTTGAAGGTCGTGTCCTTGCCGTGTGAAATAAATGTGTACATTCCGTGTATCCAATACTACACGCCGTGTAGTCCCTCTCCGCGTACGCGTTACCTTCAAGCTGTGTGTTGACCAGTCAATGGCCATGTGATGTGTTGAATCTGTGTCCTTGCCATGTGAAATAAATGAGTACATGCCATGTATCTAATACTACACGTTGTGTAGTCCCTCCCCATGTATGTGTTACCTTCAAGCTTGTGTTGACTAGTCAACGGTCGCATGCTGCGTTAAAGGCCGTGTTGGAAGCTGCGTGGTGACCATGTGAAATGGCCGAGTACACGCCGTATACCATTAAGTACATGCCGTGTACTTTTTTTTTCTTGCCTATAAAAGTACGGTTCCCCTCCTCCTTTTCAACTCACTCGTCTCCCCCCCCCCCTTTCCTCTAAGCTGAGCTCTCCCAAGAGACTCTAAGGCTCTTTCTTCCATAACTTCTTCTTCCGAGCTCCGATTTACGATCCGTCAGCGGCCATGGGATCATGACAATGAGGCAGAACTCATGATCTTGGATCCATTTTCTTTCCTTCGGTCCTTCATTTCCATATTCCACTCGAGGAGGTTTTTCTGAGATTTGATAGAAGTGACGAACGCCGACGGAGGTCTTCTAAAGTTGATCTGGGGGAACTTTGTGATTAGAACCTATGTAGGTAGGGATCTTACCTTCGTCTCTCTAAATTGTGAATCATGCGGGGTGGGTGTCCTCTTGTTTACGTGAAACACTTTTGAAACGGTTTAATAAAGATAATAAATGGTTTATATAACAGGGATGGGAAGTTTGTGAATGCAGTTACATTATTTATATCCTGTGATATTATGTTGTGAATTTAATTGGCTTCTGCCTACTGAAAATCACGGTCATTGAGGGAATTTTCTTGCGTAATTAATTGTTTCCCTATGTTTCTAGACCATTTTGTGTGTGGAAACTTTGTGGAATGTGGAAATTGATTAATCACATAAAGTTGGCTGATTAAAATCTCAAACCCTTGTGTGATCACCCCAGTTAAACAAAATGGAATAATGAAGATGTAGGTTTTGTCTTGTTTACGTGGTGTTTGAAAGGGGGGGGGCTAAATCCTGGGTTGTTACGAATAGAACGGGAAGTAGGGCTGTGGTAAATGATGTTAAAGGGGCGATGATGTGGCATGAACCTTTTTTTGGCGGTTGTCGTGGATCGGGTGAGCAGCGAGGCTGCGGTTGGCTTGATGTATGGGTTTCAGTGTGATTGTGGTTATGGTGGTTGGCAGCGGGGCTGCAGGGATGGGTTTGAATGTGAACGAACTATGGGTTATTAATAATAAATAAATTGTGGAAGAGTTAATGAATTGTGGGTCATGGTAATGGAACGAGATTAATAATCAATGGGGTTGGTTGGCTAATAAGAATGAATTTTTTGTGTTGCTTGTGTTTTCCTAACTTGATTTATGGATGGCAGGGATATTTTTCATGAATGATTTATATGGTTGGTTGCAGTTGGTTTCCTATTAGATAAGGAACTAAATAAACTATTTCTGCTGAACCGTGAAAACCTAAATGGGGTTGGGGTTGTTTGTTGTATTCATGCTTCATAGTAGAAGTGCCAAGGAATGTGCTCAGTTTCTCTATTTAGAATCCATAGGTTGGTTTGTGTGTTTGGTATACATACATATATATATATATATGTGTATGTGTGTGTATATTTGTGTTTTGACGCACCCCACCCATGTGGAGCACTTAGTGCCGAACAATCCCATTTCATGGGAGAGGGTGTTTTCCAATAGTTACTAGCTTCTTCCTGCTCCTTCTTCCATAGTCTGTGATGGCTTGAGGGGAAATTACACCCAAGACTCTTCGGGTAGGTTTCGATTGGGGTGGTTTTATCCCAAGACTCTTTAGACATGTTTTACTATTTCCCAGGAACCTTCGGGATGAGGACCAGGTGTGTGCGGGCGGGATACGTGGTTGTGAGGCCCAGGTGTGTGCGGGCGGGATGTGTGTTTGTGAGGCCCAGGTGTGTGCGGGTGGGATACATGGTTGTGAGGCCCAGGTGTGTGCGGGTGGGATGTTTGATGGTGAGGCCCAGGTGTGTTCGGGCGGAAAGCGTGTGGTAGTGTTAGGACGTTCGCCATTAGAAAGAGCAGCTAACTAATGGGAAATGGTGCAGGGTACCCAATACTCTTTTTATTATATACTACTACCTGTTGTGATTGTGTTTTTGGGGAGTGTGGCTGGTGAGGTTGGGTGGATAGAATTCCTTTCTAGGTTTCTTCTGTTGTTCTCACGGGACAGTAGGATGTCTCACCACTTGTGCATGAGAGCTTTAGGTTTCCCTACTGAGTATACTTGTATTCTCACCCTACATTTACTTTCTGGTTACCAGGAGGACAACCAGGGCTTTGCGAGACCCTACTAGTCGGGCAGTTGGAGTTGTTGCAGTTGTTGTACTCTTGTTTTCTTTTGGTATTGTATTTTGATCTTTCTTTTACTTGTACCTTTTTATAAAACTATTAAAACATGCATGTGGGATTGGTTTGGGTTTATTTTTGTACACTTGTTCTTTTCTTTTTTGGTGGTTGACTTGTCCTATTTCCTGATCTTAAATAATAAAAGGGTAATACCTCCCGTATTTTTGAAAACTCATACCCTTGGTGCTAGTCACCACTCTGGGGCCTACTGGAGGTGGGAATAGGGGGTCATTATCTCCCTTTCACCATTGCCAGCTCAGGAGGGGCATCTTTGGTGGGAGGGGGTCATGACAGAATGGTATTAGATGTGATATCTGAGAGATAGGATGAAGTCTGGAGTTAGGCATAGTGAGGATTGCATGGGATGGTAGGGAAATAATGTTGGTCAATCTTGGTGTGTGACATAGTCCAGGGAAGACCTTCTAGCACATGAGATTTTAGGGCCCCCTGTGATCCGATGCAAGGACTCTGAGCCTACCAAACGACCAAGTGAGGCTACAATAATTGCAGGGTAGAGACCCTATGTAAGGTACATGCATCATCATGATTTTTTTTACTTGATTTGGGTGTTATGGGAAAGAAATTTGAAATATAAAATGATAAAATAAGACCATAAGAAATTTCCTTACTACTTGGGCTTAGGTGATCTTTGTTTACCGTACAGCTATGGCACCTGGACGTCATCCCCAGGTGGCTCAGAAGGCTGAGGCCTAGTAGATTTAGGCCATCGATCAGTTGAGGATTATCCGAGAGGAGGAAGATAGCTAGTGGCAGAAGACTCTCTGTTCTTTGTAATAGAAAACCCTTAAAAAGTATGAGGGTAGTACTTTGGATACGGAGACGGAGGGTGGCTTGAGGATCTAGGGATCGCTTTTACTTTGATCTGTGATCTAAGGAAGTACTAGGTTCCCCTAGCAGTCAGTTAGCTGAGAGGGGCGACACGACAGTGGTGGACGCTCTACCTTAGAAAGAGGATATAGGCAGAGGTTCCATGGCCTGAATTTGAGAAGGAATTCCGGGAGGAATTCCTTTCTTCCATGATCAAGGTGGGGAAGAGGAAGGAGTTACTCTCCCTTCAGCAGGGGAGTATGTCAGTATGAGAGTTGGGGATCAAGATCAAGGATCTCCTGCACTTTTCTCTGGATCTCTTTCCGGATGAGGAGTCTCGGGCGAGATGTTTGGAGGAGGCGCTTCATCCTTCGCTTCAGTATGTTGTTACCCCCTTCACCCTTCTGATGTAATTGGTAGTACAAAAGAAGGTAGAGGTTATAGAGAGGATGGGCTCGATGGGAGGTGCACCACAAGAGGGGATCCAGCTGGGCTCGTCGAAGCGGAAGGCGAGCAACATGTCTCCTGCGACAAGACCTTCCAGGTTCAAGCCGGTGGGGAGCAGGCCCCAGCAGTTCCAATTTGATCTTTGGGTCCTCGTCCCTTTTTCAACAACCCAAGACCAAAGTGTTTTTCTTGTGGAGGTTTCGGGCACGTCAAAGTCGGTGCCTGACCCGAGCTTAGTACGGTGGAGGTGGGCAGGTTCAGCACCCGCCTCAGCAGCACTAGTTGCCGGCGAGGCCCTTCCAACAGCAGCAGGACCCTCCTCCTCTGGGGGAAGACTTTGCAGGAGGAGGCCGACCTTAGGGTGCTTCTTCAAGGACCTTGAACAGGGTGTGGTTGGGGAAGTGGTCGACATCAGAGAGGCAGAGGAGCTGGGCATGGACAGTTGCACGCAGCAGATTTGGCAGATCCGGCAGGACCAGAGGTGGTGCGAGGTACGATTAGTTTTTTCATCACTCTTGTTTCTGCTTTGTTCGATTCGGGAGCTTCACAATCCTTTGTTGCACGTATTCTAGCCCATGCCTTGGGTCTAGATGTAGATATACTTTCCATACCACTGGTGATGAGTACACCAGTTGGAGGCCAGACCACTGTATCTTGTGTTTTCCGGGGATGTGAGATGATGTTGGGACCACATCGATCTAGTGGGGACCTTCTTTTGTTAAAGATGCAGCCATAGGATGTCATCCTAGGTATTGATTGGTTGTTTTCTATTAGTGCCTTTAACGACTGCTTCTGAAGAAGGGTCGTGTTCTCTGATGTGGATGGGCAACACGTATCTGTTTTTGGAGAGAGGATCTATCAGGTGGGAATCCATCATGTGAAGCCTCTCATATCCTTGTTAGGCGGGTTATCAGTGGTCCCAACTGATACAGAAATGATGGATGTCCCAGAGGTTGTTGGGTAGTTCCTTAATGTTTTTCTCTAGGAGGTTGTGACTCTACCCCCCCCCCCCCCCGAGTTGACATTGAGTTCGGGATAGACTTACAGCCTGGTGCCCGTCCGATTTCGATGGCCCCTTATTGAATAGCACCTTCAGAGTTGCGGGAGTTGAGGATTCAGATTGATGATTTGATGGAGAATGGTTTTGTTCGACCCAGCATATCGCCATGGCGTGCTCTAGTTTTTTTTCGTGAAGAAGGAAGATGGTGGTCTCGGGATATGCATAGACTACCGAAGGTTGAACCATGTAACTTTCAAGAACCATTACCCCCTTCCAACGATAGATGATCTCTTCGAACAACTGAGGGGAGGATGTTGGTTTTCTAGGATTGATCTAGGATCTGGATATCATCAACTGAGGTTAAGGGACAGTGACATCTTGAAGACAATTTTCAGGTGCAGGTATGGGCACTTCAAGTCTGTAGTGATGTCGTTTGGAGTTATGAAGGCACCGGCTATGTTCATGGGACTTATGAACTCTATCTTCTGAGAGTTTCTAGATCGGTTCGTCATTGTGTTTATCAATGACATCCTGATCTACTCAAGATCATAGGAAGAGCATGCTGAGAATCTCAGGGCAATCTTGGAAGTCCTTCGTGTAACAGCCCAAGATTTTATGAAAAATATTCTTTTTAATTTCACTAATGTCTTGTGTTGTACGCTACACCAAAAGGATCTTGCACAACACGCATCCTTGACTTGCCTTTCATTACATGCAATCGCGACCTTCCTCGATAGCGTGTGTAGTACGCAATAACGAGTTTCACTAAACAACAATATGCTATTAAAATATTATTAAAACTAGCCGTTATGAATAGTAATAACCACTTTTTGAAATTTTGTAAATTTTATTTTTCAAAATGGAATTCATTTTTGGATTCGGAATATCAAAATTAGCCTAGGGTGAAATTTTGGTATTTTTCTAAAAACTTTCAATTTTTGATGAATAGTGAAACCACTAAGTGGTAGTTAAAAAAACTGAATTTTTCATAAAACTTAATTTTACCGCTTCTGTGAGTGAAATTTTGAAAATCCGAGAGACACGGTTAATATCAAGGACTAAAATGTGGTTCAATGAGATGAAAATAATTTTTGGTGAATAGTAACTTTTTACTTTTTTTTACCACGGTAAAAAGTAAATAGGGTAATTAAGGGTATAAATGATATTATTATTACCCTAACACATGTCCTAATTTTATTGGACAAGTGTAATTCGACCAAAAATAAACATAGGAATAAAATATGACCATTTAGGCCCACTTGGATTAGATTAGGACATTTATTATTAATTTATTTAAAGAAGGGTTAAAAGAGGTAAAATCAAAGTTTATTTACTAAAACATTTTTAATATGGGGTTATACACAAGATAAATTAGACTATAAATATTCATTAGAAAGATAAAAAGATTTCCTACATAATGGTATTTTATTTGTAATTTTGAGACATTAAATAATTTAATTTATTTATGACACAACGATGATGCAGTAATTATCTTATTAATGAAATATTGACATAATTGATGTTATAAATACCCAAATAAATATAATTTGAGACTTTTTATGAATTACACTAATTTTATAGATTAATATGACATGTTACTATTGATTTAATTAACTTTTTTCGAACTTATCATTCTGTTATGATTTTTACAAAAATCAATTACTAAATAGTGTCAAAATTGAAATAAAATGGTTTTTAAAACAAATATTATATTATTAATTGATATTTTATTAATAAAAATCTAAGGTTCGGAAACATGACTTAGATAAGGTTATATATATTAATAATAAACAAATTGGGGTTCGTTTGGCTTCTTATAGTAAGTTTATTAACCTTATAGTGTAAGAACACAAGAAAACACGGTAAAAGTACAATTATTTTACTTAATGTTAAATCTAAATGATAAGGTTAAAATTGGAACCTAAACTTGTCTAAATTGTATTGGATGAAATGATTTCGACCCATCCCCACCTTAGCCTCTAAATAAATCAATTTTGAGATATTTAAAACCGAACTTGACTTTATAATAAAATAATAGTTTTAGTTATTCCAAAGATACCCCTCTCCTCCCTTATAAAAGGGCACCTCCTCCCTCTCCTATTCACACCAATTTGAGCATTCAAGCTCGGCCAACCCCTGCCAAAATCCCTTCTCAACTTCCCTAGTATCATCATAGAGGTACTGGTCTTCTTCAAAGACCATCCTCAGTTCTTTAAGAGGAGGCTAAGAAAAGGCGCGTCAAAAAGAGGTAATATCCATTACCGATCTTTTTCAATTTCTTTCTTCTTCAACTTCTTCTTATTTAGTTGTTTCATGAAAAAGTAATAACATCAGTATTTTTTATATACTTATATGTTATTATAAATATGAAACAACTCTAATTAACCTTCTATCCATCCTACGGAAAAAGGAAATCACCGCGCCTGCGTACGTACGGAATACCGTCTCCACGCCGTGGTGTAATCTATTTTCCGCCACCACATTAATTGTATGGGTATAATGGTGTAATGAGTAACTATATATTATTATTATAAAGTTATATTGATACTGAAATAGTATACATACACTTCAAAACAATTCCACGACCATGTGAACGATATCATCGCTCGTGCGTACGTACGGACTATCGTCTACACGACGCGATAAGATTCATTCTCCATGTTAACCATTTAAGAATGATTATAAAGTATATATAAGAAATAATAATGAAATATATGACATTATAAAGCTACTGGATTTATGTATATATATATGTATGTCATCTACTTACTTCCATTCAAGACAATAAGGAAAGGAAAACAGCGTTCATGCGTACGTACGGACTACCGTCTCCATGAACGGTGTTTTTCATTTCATTTAACTATCTTTTATATATATATATATGCTGAATATATATGATATATAAATCATATTTTATATTCTGGAAGTATGTAAATCATGATATAAGTAATAATAATGTCAAGAACAACAAGTCAAAACACCTACGATAAATGAAACGATTTTACCCAAAACGCTTCTTTAACATGGAATTTACAGAAGAACGGGTAATATGAAGTCATAAGTGAACCATATATGATATCATAACAATGAATATGATTCTAGAATAAGTCAATGACATTATTTAAATCATTATACAGGAGGTTCGGACACTTACAAAGCAAGTCGGACCTAAGGTAAGGGAAATATCACAATCTCATTTTTATCCGAGATTGTTTTTACTTTGGCATTTACTGGGGTGTATTTTATCATCCACATCCATGTTCCCTCAATATGTAATATTGTTTCCATCCACTTACAATAGTTTAAATCCAATTTTACACTTCGGTGATTTTTTATATGAAAGGAATCTTTTGTCGTTTTTCGTACGAGGTACTTTTTGACTTTTCTGACAAAAGTACGAGAAGAATGTTTTCTTTTAACTTATACGACATGAATGGATTTTTAAAACATTATTTCCAAGAAGCTTCCTTTACAAGTTTTCAAGTTTATTTTTAATCAAATTCTTTTAGTTTAAAATTATATGACATGTTAAGAAAGGAAAAGTGTTTTTGAAGTAGAAAGGATATTTTCCTCAAGAATGGAGTTCAAGTGTTTTATCAAAATTATTTTTCCATCTAAGATAATAAAGGGTTCTATTTTTATACCTATTATTAAATTGATTTGATTATGTTGTGATGAAATTATTTTTATGAATTTCATTATCTTATATTAATTGTTTTATGATGTCATTATGTTTAAGATTCCCATTTGTATTACATGGGTTATGAAATGATGTATGATTTATGATTTTTTGGCACACATAAGAATGGTATCATTATAAGATGGGTGGGACCTATATCTCCCTCCAATGCATTGGGTAAATATTTTATATCTCATGAGATAGACATGGCTGGAATGGTAGGTTATACCGGTTCAGTGAAACAGGACTGAAACGAGGGTGACTTGGTTCAGAAAGGGACTTTGTCCACTAAGATAGTCTTGGCAATGAGTCTTGACTAACAAGAAATGATTCTCTATGATTATGTGTGTATGACACAAAGTTTCATGTTTTAAGTTATGATTACTGTGATTACATTTCACTGCCATGATTTATCCCATGTTATGAAATTATGATCTCTTTTGCAGGTTAAGATTTCCAAATGTTATGTTCTTATGAATATGATGTAATTGATATTTCTTTTGTTTACCATTACTGAGCATTTGAGATCACCCTTTTATGTTTTCTTTTCCCCAGGATATAAAGAAATGTTTTAGGTAAAAAAAGGAAGATCTTTATGGGAGATGTTGAAGATCTTTCACCACAATTAGGAGATTATATTCCGAGTTTCCAAAGACACTAAACTATTACGATCCTTGTGTGTGTGTTTTTGTTATGTACTAAGTATTCCGAAAATGTAATGTAATGTCAATGTATGTCAAGATACGGCTCTCTACAGTCGGTATCAGAGGAAAGGTTTAGTCAACCTTTGGAAACTAGGATGCGAAAATGTTTGTGAGATCCCTAGAGATATTTCTAAGGTATGTCTCGGAATGTCTCTAAGGTTAAGTATACGTATAGGTTATAGTCCTAGAATTGTGCTAACGATCTTAGAATTTAACCTAAGATGTTAGATATTGAGGGTACTCCCCCTTTATTATGTTGTTTTCCCTAGAATGATTTTTGCCTCTCACACTATTCTTTTTGGATTTTAGACGATGGATTGAACCCGATGGAACCGTGTTGATCAATGAAATGGACAATGCAATGATTGTCCTCCTGAACAAACAAATGTTATGGGAGATGGAGTGAAAAAACTTATTGCTATACTTACACAAGCTATGAATCATTCTGGACTTCCAAATGAGCAGAGAAGGGAACAATATTCTATTGAGTCCTTCATGAGGCAACGTCCACCTTCATTCAGTGGGTCTTCTGATCCACTTTTTGCTGAACAATGGATCAGTACCACTGAAAAGATATTTTCAGTTCTTCAATGTTCTGAGCTTGATAAAATCATCTTAGTAGTATATCGTTTGGAAGGTGAAGCTGATCAATGGTGGAATCTTATCAAGAATACGAGGCCAAGAGATGAAATTGAGTCCATGGAATGGGACGAGTTCAAGAACTTGTTTTTCAGTAAGTACTTCCCTCGTATTCTTCGAACAAAGATAGAGAAGGAGTTTCTTGAACTAAAGCAAAAGGATGATGAATCTGTTGGTATATACGAAGCGAATTTTACAAGACTTGCAAGGTATGCATATGGCATTATCATCCAACCTGAAAGTAAAGTTGATCGATTTTTCAGTGGCTTAAAACCAAGTCTTCGAAGGGAATTAGCTATAAAAGACTTCAGTTGCTATGAAGAAATTGTGCGTTGTGCTATCAAGGTAGAAATGGAAGTTGGTGTTACATATCCATCTCATGGTTTTGACAAGAAACGAAATATGGAGTTCAAGGAGAAATCTCAGAATAATGGTGAAAAGAAGATGAATGTTTCCTTATTCACAAAGTGTGGAAAGAAGCATGGTGGAGACTATCTTAAAGGGACTAGAAAATGTTTTAAGTGTGGAAAAGGAGGTCATCGAGCAGCTGAGTGTCGAAGTAATGGAAAAAGGGTTTCTAATGATGTGAATAAAGCAAACACTGCAGAGAACGCACCACCAACACTTCAATGCTTCAAGTGTAAGGAAATGGGGCATTATTCTAATAAATGCCCTAATCCAAGGGTTAGTGATGATCAACATGAGCAACCACTTAAGGAAAAGGACAAAGGGAAGTCACATGCGATCACTATTGGCGATGTTGAATATGACAACGATGTGGTGGAATGATTAAGTGTTTATGTAATGGGATTCCAAAATAATGTTGTATCATAAAGTATTGGAATATTTATGTGTTGGTCTAATGTGGTATTCAAAGTGCTTGAGATATTTTTGGAAATAAGATGATATGCACATAATGAAGGGAAAACTAGAAAAAGAAATGTTTAACAGTATTCATGAGCTCATGATTGATATAAGGACTAAGTGATATCATGGTTTGAGTATATACAATTTTGAGGATTTTGGTATGTGGAAAGTGTTAACTTTTAACTACATTCATGTTTACACTAAGGCTCAATGGGTATTCAAGAGAATACATGATTAATGACTTTGAATGTTTGGAATGTGACCAACAAAACATATCTTATGACATATGGGGATCAACGATGGTATTAAATCTCTGGTAATCGTTTTCACTATGTTATGAGAGTGGACTGCACTATTATGGATAAGCCTAAAGGATGGAATGGATTATGTTGGACATAAGTTAGTATTGTTTAAGGATAAAAGTTTTTTCGATATAATTGATGGGATGTTATAGTAATATAGTTTTAGAAAAAGGACAACCTGCAGGACGGGCGACAGCTCATCGCGTCAGACAAGGCTGTGGGAATCGAACCCACAACCGAAGTGTGACTGGCCTTTATCACATACCACTGGCCTACAGGAAGTCCCTGGTTACTAGAAACTAGTTTTATTTTATTAAGCAGTATGATATATGAAGTATAAGTTCATTTTTGGAACCATATACGATTAACCATAAGATGGACTTATAACTTTTGCTAACCTTTTGTTTGAAAGAGATGGAATGACCCATCATTCTATCACATGATCTGGTAACACATCACGCATGACAAATTCAACTTCATTTCTTTAAGAGATGAAGTGGAAATTTTACAAAGAACGACAAATGGTGAGACTATACCAAAATCATGAAAGTATTTCTTCTAATTCCAATTTTATCAACTTTAGGGAAATGATCTTGAAAACCAAAAAGGTTGTCTTAGTGCTCTTATATCTGATGAATCAGATGGTACCTTAGATCAACACAAATTTATGGCTTTGTGATTGCTAGCTTTTCCATAGCCATGTTCTCTACCACTCTCCATCAGAACATGATGGTTAGATTTCTCTTCCATATCCATATTTTCACCTATGTGGAAACCTAGTGAATAGTTTATTTGTGTAACCGTTACGTTTCATACATCTGTTTTTAAAAAATTGGTTTTGTTATTCCTTTTTACAATGTGGGTTTCTATTAAAGAAACTTTCGAATAGTAAACCATTTATAACCCCGACGAATTTCGAGGGCGAAATTCATTTTAAGGGGGGTAGAATGTAACAGCCCAAAATTTTATGAAAAATATTCTTTTTAATTTCACTAATGTCTTGTGTTGTACGCTACACCAAAAGGAGCCTTCACAACACGCATCCTTGACTAGCCTTTCATTACATGCAATCGCGACCTTCCTCGATAGCGTGTGTAGTACGCAATAACGAGTTTCACTAAACAACAATATGCTATTAAAATATTATTAAAACTAGCCGTTATTAATAGTAATAACCACTTTTTGAAATTTTGTAAATTTTATTTTTCAAAATGTAATTCATGTTTTGGATTCGGAATATCGAAATTAGCCTAGGGTGAAATTTTGGTATTTTTCTGAAAACTTTCAATTTTTGATGAATAGTGAAACCACTAAGTGGTAGTTTAAAAAACTGAATTTTTCATAAAACTTAATTTTACCACTTCTGTGAGTGGAATTTTAAAAATCTTAGAGACACGGTTAATATCAAGGAATAAAATGTGGTTCAATGAGATGAAAATAATTTTTGGTGAATAGTAACTTTTTACTTTTTTACCACGGTAAAAAGTAAATAGGGTAATTAAGGGTAGAAATGATATTATTATTACCCTAACACATGCCCTAATTCTATTGGACAAGTGTAATTCGACCAAAAACAAACATAGGAATAAAATATGACCATTTAGGCCCACTTGGATTAGATTAGGACATTTATTATTAATTTATTTAAAGAACGGTTAAAAGAGGTAAAATCAAAGTTTATTTACTAAAACATTTTTAATATGGGGTTATACACAAGATAAATTCGACTATAAATATTCATTAGAAAGATAAAAATATTTACTACATAATTATATTTTATTTGTAATTTTTAGACATTATATAATTTAATTTATTTATGACACAACGATGATGCAGTAATTATCTTATTAATAAAATATTGAAATAATTGATGTTATAAATACCCAAATAAATTTAATTTGAGACTTTTTATGACTTACACTAATTTTATAGGTTCATATGACATGTTATTATTGATTTAATTAACTTTTTTCAAACTTATCATTCTGTTATGATTTTCACAAAAATCAATTACTAAATAGTGTCACAATTGACATAAAATAGTTTTTTAAAACAAATGTTATATTATTAATTGTTATTTTATTCCTAAAAATCTAAGGTTCGGAAAAATGACTTAAATAAGGTTATATATATTAATAATAAACAACTTGGGGTTCATTTGGCTTCTTATAGTACGTTTATTAACCTTATAGTGTAAGAACACAAGAAAACACGGTAAAAGTACAATTATTTAACTTAATGTTAAATCTAAATGATAAGGTTAAAATAGGAACCTAAACTTGTCTAAATTATATTGGATGAGATGATTTAGACCCATACCCACCTTATCCTTGAAATAAATCAATTTGGAGCTATTTAAAACCGAACTTGACTGTATAATAAAATAATATTTTTAGTTATTCCAAAGATACCCCTCTCCTCCTTTATAAAAGGGAACCTCCTCCCTCTCCTCTTCACACCAATTTGAGAATTCAAGCTCGGCCAACCCCTGAAAAAATCCCTTCTCCACTTCCCTAGTATCATCCTAGAGGTCCTGGTCTTCTTCAAAGACCATCCTTAGTTCTTTAAGTGGAGGCTAAGAAAAGGCGCGTCAAAAAGAGGTAATATCCATTACCGATCTTTTTCAATTTCTTTCTTCTTCAACTTCTTCTTCTTTAGTTGTTTCATGATAAAGTAATAAAATTAGTATTTATTATATAATGATATGTTATTATAAATATGAAACAACTCTAATTAACATTCTATCAATCCTACGGAAAAAGGAAATCACCGCGCGTGCGTACGTACGGAATACCGTCTCCACGCCGTGGTGTAATCTATTTTCCGCCACCACATTAATTGTATGGGTATAATGGTGTAATGAGTAACTATATATGATTATTATAAAGTTATATTGATACTAAAATAGTATACATACACTTCAACACAATTCCACGACCATGGGAACGATATCATCGCTCGTGCGTACGTACGGACTACCGTCTCCACGACGCGATAAGATTCATTCTCCATGATAACCATTCAAGAATGATTATAAAGTATATATAAGAAATAATAATGAAATATATGACATTATAAAGCTACTGGATTTATTTATATATATATGTAGGTCATCTACTTACTTCCATTCAAGACAATAAAGAAAGGAAAACAACGTTCATGCGTACGTACGGACTACCGTCTCCAGGAACGGTGTTTTTCATTTCATTTATCTATCTATTATATATATATATGCTGAATATATATGATATATAAATCATATTTTATATTCTGGAAGTATGTAAATCATGATATAAGTAATAATAATGTCAAGAACAACAAGTCAAAACACCTACGATAAATGAAACGATTTTACCCAAAACGCTTCTTTAACATGGAATTTACAAAAGAACGGGTAATATAAAGTCATAAGTGAACCATATATGATATCATAACAATGAATAGGATTCTAGAATAAGTCAATGACTTTATTTAAATCATTATACAGGAGGTTAGGACACTTACAAAGCAAGTCGGACCTAAGGTAAGGGAAATATCACAATCTCATTTTTATCCAAGATTGTTTTTACTTTGGCATTTACTGGTGTGTATTTTATCATCCACATCCATGTTACCTCAATATGTAATATTGTTTCCATCCACTTACAATAGTTTAAATCCAATTTTACCCTTCGGTTAGTTTTTATATGAAAGGAATCTTTTTTCGTTTTTCGTACGAGGTACATTTTGACTTTTCCGACAAAAGTACGAGAAGAATGTTTTCTTTTAACTTATACGACATGAATGGATTTTTAAAAAATTATTTCCAAGAAGATTCCTTTACAGGTTTTCAAGTTTATTTTTAATCAACTTCTTTTAGTTTAAAATTATATGACATGTTAAGAAAGGAAAAGTGTTTTTGAAGTAGAAAGGATATTTTCCTCAAGAATGGAGTTCAAGTGTTTTATCAAAATTATTTTTCCATCTAAGATAATAAAGGGTTCTGTTTTTATCCCTATTATTAAATTGATTTGATTATGTTGTGATGAAATTATTTTTATGAATTCCTTTATCTTATATGAATTGTTTTATGATGTCATGATGTTTAAGATTCCCATTTGTATTACATGGGTTATGCAATGATGTATGATTTATGATTTTGTGGCAGACATAAGAATGGTATCATTATGAGATGGGTGGGACCTATATCTCCCTCCAATGCATTGGGTAAAGATTTTATATCTCATGAGATAGACATGGCTGGAATGGTAGGTTATACCGGTTCAGTGAAACAGGACTGAAACGAGGGTGACTCGGTTCAGAAAGGGACTTTGTCCACTAAGATAGTCTTGGCAATGAGTCTTGACTAAAAAGAAATGATTATCTATGATTATGTGTGTATGCCACAAAGTTTCATGTTTTATGTTATGATTATTGTGATTACATTTCACCGCCATGATTTATCCCATGTTATGAAATTATGATCTCTTTTGCAGGTTAAGATTTCCAAATGGTATGTTCTTATGAATATGATGTAATTGATATTTCGTTTGTTTACCCTTACTGAGCATTTGAGCTCACCCTTTTATGTTTTCTTTTCCCCAGGATATAAAGAAATTTTTTAGGTAAGAAAAAAAGGAAGATCTTTATGGGAGATGTTGAAGATCTTTCACCACGATTAGAATATTATATTCCGAGTTTCCAAAGACACTAAACTATTACGATCCTTGTGTGTGTGTTTTTGTTATGTACTAAGTATTCCTCAAATGTAATGTAATGTCAATGTACGTCAAGATGCGGGTCTCTACACTTCGACACCACCAGATTTATGGGAAATTGTCGAAGTGTAAGTTCTTGACGCAAGAAGTACAATTACTTGGGCACGTGGTGTATCATTATGGAATGTCAGTGGACCCGTCAATGGTGGAGGCAGTTGTTTCTTGGGCAGCACCCAAGAGCGTGGAAGAGGTTTTTAGTTTCCCGGGGTTGGCAGGTTACTATCGGAGGTTCATTTCAGACTTCTCTCGAGTTTCTTCTCCATTGACAGCTTTGACTAGGAAGAACCAAGTCTTCCTATGGAGCGAGCAGTGCCAGAAAGATTTCGACTACCTGAAGGAGAAGTTGGTCAGTGCTCCCATACTCAGGTTTCCAGAGGAAGGGATGTTGTATGAGGTGTTTTGTGATGATTCCGGCCTTGGTCTGGTGTGCGTACTGATGAAGAAGAAGGGAGTGATCTGTTATGGGTCTAGGCAGTTGCGCCTTCACAAGTGTAACTATGCCACCCATGACCTAGAGCTTGCAGTAGTAGTGTTCGCACTGAAGTTGTGGAGACATTACCTTTTTGGGGAGAGCTTTGTGGTCTTCTCAGATCATAAGAGCTTGTGTTATATCTTCTCCAAGCGTGACCTGAAATTACGGCAGCAGAGATGGGTCGAGTTTCTCCAAGACTATGACTTCGAGATCTCTTACACTAAAGGTAAGGGCAACGTTGTAGCTTATTCCCTGAACAGAAATTCAAATAAGGATGTGGTTCAGGAATCCGCTGATGCTTGTAAAGTGATGGGAGAGTTGGATTCCTTGCACTTGGATGCTGGGGTAGAAGGTGTTAGAGGCTATTTGTTTCAAATGACGGTGTATTACTCCTTTTTGCAGTAAGTGGAAGTGTCTTAGTGGGAGGACTTCGAGGAAGAAGTGATGCGGGATCGTATCGATTAGGGGAACTCTCCAAAAGGATGGTCAGAGGATAGCCAACATCAAATGCTTTTTTAGGGAAGGATGTTTGTCCCAGAAACAATGCGTGAGGGAGTTCTCCATGAGTTCCATAGCTCAGCCTTGGCGGTACATCCAGGAGTTTCAAAAATGTACCGAGGCATGAGGGAACAGTTTTGGTGGCCCGGGGTGAAACGAGCAGTGGCGGAGTTTGTGGCTAAATGCCTCGTGTGTTAGTAATTTAAGGCTAAACACCGTGTTCCTAGTGGCTTGTTGCATCCTTTAGATGTACCCGAGTGGAAGTGGGATGACATCTCAATGGACTTTTTCACAGAACTACCTAGAGATCCGGGTGGTTATGATGCTATCTGGGTAGTGGTGGATCGACTAACAAATCAACTCACTTCTTAGCAATTAAGGAGTCAGGCCCGATGAGTACCATAGCACAGAGGTATGTAGATGAGGTTGTGCAGTTTCATGGAGTTCCAAAGACTATCATCTCAGATCGGGATACTCGGTTTACCTCATGAGTCTGGAGGGGGTTACAACATGATTTTGGTACCCATCTATGCCTTAACACTGCTTTCCATCCCCAGACCGATGGGCAGATAGAGCGGACTATCCAGACGTTGGAGGGAATGCTGCGAGCATGTGTTCTAGATTTCGGAGGATCATGGGGATGAAAATTGCCTTTAGTAGAGTTTTCCTACAACAACAACTTCCACTCTACTATTGGAATGGCACCATTTGAGGATTTGTATGGAAGACCATGTCGTTCACCCATTTTCTGGGCAGAGGTTGGTGAGATAGGTTCTCTTGGGCCAGAGGTAGTACAGAGCACCACAAAGAAAGTTAAACTTGTACGTGAGAGGATGAAAGCGGATCTGGACCGACATAAGTCTTATGATGATCGTCAGAGGAGGCCTTTGGAGTTCTAGGTGGGAGACCATGTGTTCTTGAAGGTTTCCCCTCGACGGTGGAAGTAGAGGTTCCGGAAGGGGAGTAAACTCTCCCCTAGGTTCATTGGACCATTTGAGGTGTTAAGGCGAGTAGGCGAGGTAGAATATCAGCTCGCCCTGCCACCTCAGTTGGAGAAGGTTCATGACGTCTTCCACGTCTCCCAGCTTCCTCGGTACTTACACGATGACTCTCAAGTTATCGACTGGGGAGATTTAGATATGGGAGACGACACGACCTTCTAGGAATGACCAGTCAGAATCAAGGATCGTAAAGAGAAGGTGCTCCGTGGACGAACCATCGCCTTGGTTCATGTGTTGTGGAGGCATGGCGACCTCGAGGAGATCACTTGGGAGCGGGAGGCCCAGATGCACGCTCAGTACCCATAGTTGTTTTGACTTGTGTTTTACCTTGTTCTTCTAAGGTTTTTGTTGATGTTATACTCTGTATCTTTGATATATGGATTTCTTGGCTTGTCGGTTGTGAGACGTTTTATTTTCCTTGTTCTCTGGAAGTGTGTAACGTGTCCGGATGTGTGGGGAAAGGAAAAAGAACCTGACTCTTAATCAAGATAAATTAATGAGGATGCGATAGAACCTGTGCGGGCGAGTTAGTGCCACCTAAAGCGGATAATATATCGCCATAGGAGAAGAAAAGTTTTCCCCAAACCACATGTTCGGGTAGTGTGTTGGTTGTGTGGTGTTGGGGGTAGTTCAAGTTGGAAAATCCTGATATATGGAAGTGGTAAGTCCCAATCCTTAATCGAGACGCATTAATCCAGATGCAATTAAACCCGTGCTGGTGAGTCAGTGATTCCTAAAGCGAATAATATCTCGACATAGGATGGGGAATTCCAAACACCTATGATTAGGGTAGTTGGTTTGGTTCATGTTATAACGAGAACCCTAAGAGGTATCTTGTTGGGTTCCCTTGGGTTGGTTTTTGAATTATTGGGGATGAGAATGTTTTAAGAGGTATCTGATGTAATGGCTCAGACCTTTCCAGCCCATTCCTTTGTCAAAAAGAAGGCCACGAAGTGTTCTGGAGGGTAAAATGGACATTTCCCACACTTTCCAGAATTTTGTAAGTACATGCCGTGTAGTGTGAGTACATGTCGTGTACCACCTTTCTGATTATACCCCGTTTTGAAGGCCGTGTCCTTGCCGTGTGAAATAAATGAGTACATGCTGTGTATCCAATACTACACCCCGTGTAGTCCTTCCCCGTGTATGCGTTACCTTCAATACATTTGTTAACCAGTCAACGGCTGTGTGCCGTGTTTAAGCCATTTCCTTGCCATGTGAAATAAATGAGTACACACCATGTATCCAATACTACACGCCGTGTAGTCCCTCCCCGCATACGAATTACCATCAAGTCGTTTGTTGACCAGTCAATGGTCGCGTGCCGCGTTAAAGGCCATGTTGGAAGCCACGTGGTGACCGTGTGAAATGGTCGAGTATATGCCGTGTACCATAAAGTACATGCCGTGTACTTTTGTTTTTCTCTCCTATAAAAGGAGGGGTCCCCTCCTCCTTTACAACTCACTCCTCTCCTCACCTTTCCTTTGAGCAGAGCTCTCCCAAGAGGCTCGAAGGCTCTTTCTTCCATAACATCTTCGTCTAAGCTCCGATTTACGATCCGTTAGCGGCCACGGGATCGTAACGACGAGGCGGAACTCCTAAGCTTGGATCTGTTTTCTTTCCTTCGATCCTTCCTTTCCAACTTCCACCCGAGGAGGTTTTTCCGGGATTTGACAGAAGTGATGGACGCCAACATACGTCTTCTAATGTTGATCCAGGGGAACATTGTGATCAGAACCTATGGAGGTAGGGATCTTACCTTCGTCTTTCTAAATTGTGCATCATGCGGGGTGGGTGTCCTCTTGTTTACGTGAAACAGTTTTGAACCGGTTTAATAAATATAATAAATGGTTTATATAATGGGGATGGGAAGTTTGTTAATGCAGTTACATTATTTATATCCTGTGATATTATGTTGTGAATTGAATAGGATTCTGCCTACTGATAATCACGGTCGTTGGGGGCCTTTGCTTGCGCAATTAAATTTTTCCCTATCTTTCCAGACCGTTTTGTGGGTGGAAACTTTGTGGAATGTGGAAATTTATTAATCACATAAAGTTGGCTGATTAAAATCTGTAACCCATGTGTGATCACCCCAGTTAAACAAAATGGAATAATGAACATGTAGATTTTGGCTTGGTTACGTGGTGTGTGAAAGGGGGGGGGGGTGAATCTTGGGTTGTTACGAATAGAACGGGAAGCAGGGATGTGGTAAATGATGTTAAAGGGGCAATGATGTGGCACGAACCTTGTTTTGTGGGTTGTCATGGATCGGGTGAGCAGCAGCGCTGCGGTTGGCTTGATGTACGAGTTTCGGTGTGATTGTGGTTATGGTGGTTGGTAGCGGGGCAACAGGTATGGGTTTAAATGTGAAAAAAATATGGGTTGTGAATAATAAATAAAATGTGGAAGAGTTAATGAACGGTGGGGCATGATAATGGAACGAGATTAATAATCAATGGGGTTGGTTGGCTAATAAGAAGGGATTTGTTGTGCTGCTTGTGTTTTCATAACATGATTTTTGGATGGTAGGGATATGTTTCACGAACAATTGATATGGTTGGTTGAGGTTGGTTTCCCAGTAGATAAGGAACTAAATAAACTATTTCTTCTGAAACGTGAAAACCTAAATGGGGTTGGGGTTGTTTGTTGTATGAATGCTTCATAGTAGGAGTGTTGTGGCACATGCTCAATTTCTCTGTTTAGAATTCATAGGCTGGGTTGTGTGTTTGGTATAAATATATATATCTGTATATTTTTGTTTTGACACACCCCACCCATGTTGAGAACTTAGTGCCGAACACTCCCATTTCAAGGGAGAGGGTGTTTTCCCATTATTACTTGCTCCTTCCTGATCCTTCTTCCATAGGTTGTGATGGCTTGAGGCCAACTTACACCCCAGACTCTTCGGGTCGGTTTCGATTGGTGTGGTATTAGCGCAAGACTCTTCGGGCAAGTTTTACTATTTCCCAAGAACCTTCGGGATGAGGCCCAGGTGTGTGAGGGCGGGATACGTGGTTGTGAGGCCCAGGTGTGTGCGGGAGAGATGTGTGGTTGTGAGGGCCAGGTGTGTGCGGGCAAGATACGTGGTTGTGAGGCCTAGGTGTGTGCGGGCGGGATGTGTGGTGGTGAGGCCCAGGTGTGTGCGGGTGGGCAGAGTGTGGTAGTGTAAGGATGTTTTCTATTAGGAAGAGAAGATAACTAATGGGAAATGGTGTGGGGTACCCAATACTCTTGTTCTTATATAATAATACCTATTGTGATTGTGTTTTTGGTGAGTGTGGCTGGTGAGGTTGGGTGGATTGAATTCCTTGCTAGGTTTCTTCTGTTGTTCTCACGGGACATTAGGATGTCTCCCCACTTGTGCACAAGATCTTTAGGTTTCCCTACTAAGTATACTTGTATGCTCACCCTACGTTTACTTTTAGGTTTCCAGGAGGACTACCAGGGCCGTTCGGGACCTTACTAGTCGGACAGTTGGAGTTGTTGCAGTTTTTGTACTCTTTTTTTTCTTTTGGTATTGTATTTTGAGCTTTCTTTTACTTGTACCTTGTTATAAAACTATTTAAACATGCATGTGGAATTGTTTTGGATTTATTTCTATACAATTGTTCTTTTCCTTTTTGGTGGTTGAATTGTCCTATTTCCCGATATTAAATAATAAAAGGGTAATACCTTTTATATTTGTGAAAACTCATACCCTTGGTGCTAGTCGCCACTCCAGGGCCTACTGGAGGCAGGACTCGGGGGGTCATTATCTCCCTTTCACCATTGCCAGCTCAGGAGGGGCATCTTTGTTGGGAGGGGGTCATGACAAGAAACTTGTTATCTCATAACTATTAAATAATATGGGAATTAATGGAAATATGGAATGAAATATCCCAACATAATCCAATTTAAAATAAAAGAGAAAACATAAAATTAAATCTTTAAGAGAAGAGAAGGGTGGTTGATTCTCTTACATTGTAGAGTAACTCCTAAAAAATGAAGGATGGGATCTTGGGGGTTTGAGGACACCTTGGGAGGACTCCTAGGGAGGTAATAATTCCATATCTTTGAGGATAATGAGTTTTGAATAAATTAAAATGAAGGGGGTGAGTGGGTAATTTTAGAAATTAAGAGGAAGTTTTTTTATTAATTAAAAGGGACACCTCATTAGTGGTTTCTGCAAAACCATGGGATTGACCATGGTATTTGCCCATGATTTTAGCCTCTTAGGACACCTCATGTAATAATTTACTATAAACAAGTCTACAATCCATTTATATTTAATTATTACATCATTATGATGTCATTAAACTACTACAAACTCAAAACTGTATTTTTATTATTCACGAAAAATTCAAATATTTTAGAAAAATCCCAAAAATTTACCCTAACAATTTTTCGATGTGTAGAATTAAAAAACGAACTCAATTTTTTAAAAATAATTTTATATTTAATTTTAATTTAATTTTTAAATAAAATCTTAGTTAATTCAAAAAATAACAATTTTAAAGGTATAATTAATTTTGTATCAAATTGAAATATTAATTAACTTTTCATTATCTTATTACCATAAGAAAATAAAATATTATCATTATTTTATATTTATAAAGTTCATATTAATATTCATATTACTATTCATAATGGTACACTACTATTCATCAACAGATCATGTTAGTTCTATTAGACTCTAAATAACTTACTGGTCACAACTCTTGATGACCGTTTTTTGAAATTCAAAACATAGAAGTGGAGAATTTATGTTTAATGGATAGGTTTTGACTATATATTAAATATCCAAGTGTTGTTTCAAAGAAATTTAGTGATTTATGTCATATAAAGTATGAATACAATGTATTTAAGAGAAGTATACAATAAAATGTTTGGGGTGTTATATTATTCCTTCCTTCGTAAATTTCATCCAAAAAATTTTATGTATAAAGCCTACCAAAAAGTTGTTGGTGGTTCTTCTTCCTGAAATCATCTTGTTCCCATGTTACATCATCCATATTATAGTTTTTACAAAGAACCATTACTAGAAGAGTTTTTTTATTTCTCAATACCTACTCCCTTGTGTCAATAATCCAGATACGTTCTTCATACTATGAAAAATCAGGTTCTAGTAATATTTATTCATAGGCGAGTACATGCATTAGGTCTCGCATGTATTTCTTCAACAATGAAACATGGAACACATCATGGAATTTGGAGAGACTTGGTGAAATTTCTAAACATTAATATACTACTCTGATTCTATCCTGAATTTCAAATGGTTCAATGTACATGGGGATCAGTTTCCCTTTCTTACCGAACCTTAAGACACCCTTCCATGGAGATACTTTCAGAAAGACATGATCTCCCACTTGGAATTCAAAATCCTTTCTCCGGTTTTCAGCATAACTCTTCTACCTGCTTTGGGATACATTAATATGGGATTGGATTGTATTCACCTTTGTCGGTGTCTCATTAATAAGTTCTGGTCCTATAAGTTTCCTCTCACAATCTACGTCCGAACAAGTTGGATTTCGACATCTCTTTCATATAATGCTTCGTATGGAGCCGTTTAAATACTAGAATAGAAACTATTATTGTAGGAAAATTCCACAAAAGGAGAGAATTGATCCCACAGACCTTGGAAGTCAAGAGAGAATGACCTTAGCATGTCTTCTAGAGTTTGAATAGTCATTTCAGACTATCGATCAGTTTGGGGGTGATCAGTTGTACTCACACAAAGCTCAGTATTCAATGCCTTCTGGAGACTTTTCCATAATTTTGATGTAAATCAGGGATCTCAATTGGACACAATGGATAACGCTGCACCATGAAGTATTACAACTTCATTAATATAAGGTCTTTCCAGGCGCTCAAGTGAAAAATCCTCTCTTGTAGGAAAGAAGTGTGTTGATTTTCTGAGACGATCAACAATTACCCATATTGCATCATTCCTTCTAGGTTTCCTTAGTAGTTCGGTGACAAAATCCATTATAATGTTATCCCACTTCCACATAGGAATAGGTGGAGGTTTCATCACTCCTCTAGGATGTTTTTTATCTTCCTTAACTTCTTGAAAAACTAGACACCTTGACATATAGTCAAAAATTTCCCACATCATATTATTCTACTTAAAATATTACTTTATATCTCTATACATCATTATTCTACCCAGGTGTATAGAGAAATGTAAGATATGAGCATCATCTAATATTTCCCTTTTTTGTTCAGGTACTGGTGGAACATATAACTTCTTCCCAAACATCAGAACTCCTTCCTTATACACGAAGTCTTCTAATCTCCCATCCTTAACAACAAAAATTTTGTTCTGTAGATTTTCATCATTAGATTGATCACTTTTTATCTTTTCTAGTAAATATAGTTTAGAAATCATTTGAAAGAGGAAAGATGTTTCCCCTTCTTTAAAAATTCCCATATCCATATTTATAAGAACCATGATTATAGGATCTCTCTCAATCATCAATTTATCATGATGTCTAGGATCTTTCTTGGTTAATGCATCTGCCACCTTATTTGCCTTTTTAGGGTGGTAGTGTATTGAAAATCATAATTTTTGATTAATTCAAGACATATCCTTTTCCACATGTTGATTTCTATTTGTGTGAAAATGGATTTCAAACACTTTAAATCTGTATATATCTCACATTTTTTACCGTAAAGATAATGTCCCCATATTTTCAGAGTAAATATTAAAAATGCTAACTCAAGATCATGTGTTGGATAATTTTTCACATGAGTCTTCAAATGCCTTGATGCATAAGAAATAACGTTAACATTTTTCATAAGGACGCAACCCATCCCATTCTTAGATGCTTCATAATATATTAAAAATCCATCACTTCCAGATGGAAGAGTCAAAATTGGAGCATCGACCAGTATTATTTTCAATTCATAGAAGAATTTTGTACATTCTTTTGTCCACAAAAACTTAACTCATTTGCACTTGATCTTGGTTAGTAGGTTAGCCAGTCGGGAAATATTCTGAATGAAATGCTGATAATAACCTGCTATGCTAATAAAACTATGATCCTCGGTTATATTTGTTGGAGTGGGCCAATATTGGATTTCCATTTTCTTTGTCTGATCAAATAGGATTCCATCCATAAAGACAATATGGCCTAGAAAATAAATTGATTGAAACCATAATTTTCACTTTCTAAACTTGCCATATAATTAATTTCATTTAAGATTTTTCAGAATAATCAGCAAGTGATCCTCATGGTCTTCATAGCTTTTTGAGTATACCAGGATATCATATATTAATACCATAAAAAATTTGGCAACATATTAATTGAAAACTATTTTCATTAAATCCATTAAAATAGAGGGTGAATTATTATGTCCAAAAGGCATCACTGAAAACTTGTAATGCCCATACCTGGATCGAAATTGTATCTTAGGAATATCTTCCTTCCTCACACGCAACTGATGATATCTGTATCGAAGGTAAATCTTTGAAAATTATTGATATCTATGAAGTTGATCAAAGAAATCATAAATCTGAGGTAGAGTATACTTATTCTTTATTTAAATAACATTGATTTTCCTATAATCAATTAATAGCATCATGGAACCATCTTCCTTCTTGACAAATGGGATCGGGGCTCCCCATGGAGATACACTAGGTCGAATAAATCCTTTTTCACTCAACTCCTCTAGTTGTTTCTTTATCTCCACAAACTCTACAGTGGCCATTCTATAGGGGGTCTTTTTCATAGGTCTTTCACCAGGAATTAAGTCAATGTAAAACTAAATTTCCCACTCTAGAGGATGTACAGGTAAATCCTCTGAAAATACATCAATGTATTCTTGCACTATATGCACATCTTAAATTTGAAGATTTATTTCCTCACCCATAGATATTGGGTTCTCTTCCTCTCCAATAATTCCATTCAATAGAGATACTGGGGGTGGGTCAAGATAAGTATTAGATTACAAGGTCTCTCCTCTAAAAATAAGTGATTCTACACCATTTTCAAAAATTGTAACTTCATTTTTCTTACAATATATTTTCGCATCATAATTTGATATCCAATTCATATGAAGAATTATATCCAAGTCAATCATTGGAATGACGATAAGGTTATAAACTAAATCACATTTAGGTGTTGCGAGGGGGACTAGATGAAATTCCTTTGTTGCAATGATGCATCCATTAGGAGTTTTGACTGATAACTACTTTATTAAATTGAATTGGACATGTCTAATTTTCTTGAAAATTTGGGAAGATATAAATGAATTCGATGATCCAGAATCAAATAAAGTGTTAGCTATGTTTGAGGAAACAATTAAAGTACCTACCACCATATCATTAGGAACTTCAACATTCGCGGTTGTAATCACATAAGCTCTCCCATTATTTCTTGGCCTTTTCTGAGGCATGTTTCCTTGGTGCTTATGACACTCATTTGCATAGTGTCCCATCTCTCTAAAATTGTAGCATTGAACATCAAAAAATTGTTTCTTCCCCTTGAATTCATGTGATAGATGACCCTATTTTTCTTTCCCTTGGTTATCATAGTACCACTTTTTATCTTGTTTTCCCTTGAACAAATTTCATTTAGCTAATTCTTTCTATGTTTTCATGTCACATGATACAATTTCATCATATGATGAAAATGTTTGAGAAGCCAGTGACTTTCAATGATTTGGATTAAGAACTTCAACGAAAGGATAAGTATTGTATGCCAAGTCATGTAAATAATCAATGGAATTCTTGGCTAGCCTTATTAAGGTAGCCTCATACTCTGCAACACTGTATTCTTCCCTTTTTATTAAGCCAAGGAATTTAATCTTCATTTTGGTTCTTTTCTCATGAGGGAAATATTTTTCAATGAATATTTTATTAAAATTCTTCCATTACATATCTTTTATTTATTCTCCCTCCTTGGTATTCTGAATCAAGGACCACCATTGATCAGCATCTCCCTTGAGACAATATATTTCCAATGAAAAATTCTAATTTTCATTGAATCTTAATGCCATTAATTTCATTTCAAGGGACTTGATCCATTGCTCAGAAACCATTGGATTAGTAGTCCCACTAAAATATGGGGGGTTATGCAACATGAAATGATCTGAAACAGGTCTGAAATGATTATTCATTACAACCTGAGTAAGTCATCCCAATATGGTCACAGTCTGATCTGCTCCAACAATGACCGTGTTGACTTGCTCAGTAGGGAGATCTATATATTTCCCCCAAGTATTAATTCCCCTTCTTCCATTAGATGTAATTTATAAATAATGTAACACACTATATTAGGGTATGAATCATAATATATAATCTTAACTTATCATAAATTGAGATCCTATGCATGGCTAATCCCATAATCAGAAAAATGGTTTCTTTAAGGATTAATTTACATTTAAATCCTTCATAATGGATTATAATGAAAATATGAATTATCCTAAGCATATAACCTAGGATTTTCGTAACCAAGAGTATAGAAAGGCCCATTTTCATGTACCAGGATACCCCGAGTTAAGCCCGAAACTCATTGTCAGAGATTTCACTCCTAGGTACATCTATGCCTGATCCACCTCTACCTACTCGTATGCAGAAAAACATGTATTTTCTTGAAATATTCATGTAATATATTCCTTAAAAAAATACCAGGACGTTCTTGTACATTTATCCTCCAATACTACTGTAGGGATTTTTTCTCTACTATACATTTCCAACTCTAGTTTCTAAGGTTTCAACTAAACATCCTTTGATACCACCTGTAACACTCTGACCCCTCTAGACCGGATCCAGTGCATTATATGTTATATTAGAATGGATATAAGGAATTAAAATCTTGAAGGAACAATTAGTTTAGTTGTTTTGAAGAAACTAGATACATATATGTAACTCAAATTAAATCAAAAAAGTTACAAGATATAATATTTCACAAAAACTAAAAACTGCATCCTTAGAAAATCAATAAATGATCTCATCTTCATCACTTGTTGAAGGTAAACAAATGAAAGGGGTGAGATCAAATGATCAATAAGGGTTAAAAATAGCAGAAGCATGAATCAATAATAACTTAATAATAAATGACTTGGCATAGTCAATATGGTGTGGTTAATAAATGAAAACTCACGCCATTAATAACTGAGAATGAAACTGCATCCATAGATTTTGTCATAGTGAAAATATCATGGATATTAATAACTAATAATGAACAAAGATAATTATTATTAATTGGAAATAATGTATTTGGAACATGATACCATAATACCGTTGAAATGATTTATTTTTGTGGGTAGAAACATGTCTGATATGTTGGAAACAAACTCAAAGTGTTTGTCACCAACTAATTTGTCTCATGGGACCTGTCGATGCATCGAGGGGATATAATGGGCCCCACACACCACTTAAAGTCCAAATAATTATTTATAAATTTATGTAATACAATATAAATATACCTTTTCAATATCTGTATAGAGTAGAGGAGACAGATTGATCAATATTTCTATAGTTAAAACAACATTCAAAATAACACCATTTGTAAAATGGTATATGGCTTAGACAATAAGCATATCCATGATATGAAATATATATATTTAATTAAAATATAATTTCAAATTATAAGTGATCTTAAATGGCTAGTAGGTAGACCAAATAAGAATAATTATGATCCCAATAAAAAGTAAGTCATAATGAAAAGGGAAAATTGAGACAAAGTCCCTTACCACAATGTAATCGTTCAAATCATATGAATCGAACTTAATAACCCGCAAATGAGTCATTTAATACCATTAATATAAATAGAATCATATTATTATATATCAAATGGAATAACACATATACCATATACAATAAATAATTGATGAACAATGGAAATCTCATAGAAATGAAAGTGAGATAAAAAACCCCTTACCTTAGGCTGGGGTGTGTTCTTCGTTTGTTTTAATGACCTCAATTATAAAATTTAAATTCATTAATTAATAAATACAGAACCTAATATAAATTTAATTGATTTATTATAACCTTATTTGGTTCATTCATGGCCCTTTTATGGGTTTATAGGTTCAATTTTGTTGTTTTGGAAGTATTTTCTTCCTTGGTTTTCATGATTCATTTACTTGTATTCATGAATGGAAGTTCATCTGAATTGTGGATAAAAATTCATAATTATTAATATAAATTATTAATTAAATTAAATAAATATAAATGATCTTATAATGATTATTGGTTATATACTTGAGGATGACTCATTGGTTAAAAGTTTTTGATAAACACTTGGATTAAGCTTGGCGGTTTTGTGCATAATGAACTTATTTTGTATTATTATTCCATATTATGAGTGTGAAGGGATTACAGAACATTAATGATATGAAATAAATATATTATGATATGTTAAAACCATAAAAATGGTTTCATTACCAGAATTGAAAATGGTAATGGAAATTGAGAACCCGTCATCCATGAATGTGATAAATTAACACATCTCAGAAGGTGTTTTCATTTTTAGTATAAGAGGAAGGGGAAAGAGAGATGATGATGAAATATTCCATTAGAGTAATATAATTTCAGTTCATGTAAGGTATTGTTATTATAATATAATTTGGATGAGGGGATATGAGGAAAGAAGTATAAAATAAAGGAACTCAAAATAGAAGAAAAACTGATAAATCTCTTATGAAAATTCAGCAGCCTAACACTGTCACTTAAAATTTAATAAAATAGTTTGATGAGAGAAATGGGGTAGCTAATAAATCATAAATAAATTCTTAAGTAAGGGAATTATGTAATGAAATATCACAACATAATTCAATTGAAAATAAAAAATAAAACATAAAATGAAAGCTTTAAGAAAGGAGAAGGGTGGTTGATTCTCTTACCTTGTAGAGTAACTCCAAAAACATGAAGGTTTGGACCTTTTTGGTTTGAGAACACCTTATGAGTAATCCTATGGGTAATACTGCCATATATTTGAAGATAATTAGTTTTTAATGAGAGAAAATGAAGGGGGTGATTCGGTATTTATAGTAATTAAGGGCTAGTTTTTTAATTAATTAAAAGGGACACCTCATTAGTGGTTTCTACAAAACCATGGGATTTCCCATGGTATTTTCCCATGGTTGTATCCACTTGGGACACCTCATGTCATATGATATTGTACATAAGTCTAACATCCTTTTATATTTAATTATTACATCATTATGATGTCATTAAACTACCGAAAACTAAAAAGTGTATTTTACTATTATCGAAAAAATCCAGTATTTTTGAAAACTCCCAAAAAAAATCACCCTTACCATGTTTTCAGTTGTAGAATGGAAAAATGAACTCCATTTTATGAAAATATTTTTTTAAGTAATTTTAATTTATTTTTAAATAAAATCATAGTTAATTCAAAAAATAATAATTTTATAAGTATAATTAGTTATGTATCACATTGAAATATTCATTAACTTATCATTACCTTATTCTCTAAAGAAAATAATATATAATACTTATTTACTATTTATAAAGGTCATATTACTATGCATTAGTGTATTTTACTATTCATCAAAAAATCAAGTTGGTTCTATCATACTCCAAATGACATACTAGTCACAACTCTAGATTACCGTTTTTTAAAATTAAAAACATAGAAGTAACGTATTTTTGTTTAATGGCTAGTTTTGGACTATCTGTTAAATAAAAAAATATTTTTTCAAAAGAATATAGTGCTTTATGACATATAGGCTATGAATAGAATGTAGTTAAGAGAAGAATACCATAAAATGTTTGGGTTGTCATATAAATACAAAATAAATATTATAAATATAATATATAAATATTATTTCCATCATTATTCTCATCCTTTAATGTTGTTCATGGAAAACGAACAACATCAGTTCATGAGTCAGTAGTTCGCCATACACAAGAATGATGATTTCTAACCCAATTGATGAAATTTTGTGAATTGTTTTGGTATTTACCTAAAAATAAAAAAATATAAGTATATTTATTATACATAGGTTATTATATAATCATTATAAAAAAAATTAAGATTTTTGAGGAAGAAATAAGAAACGAAATGATTTTAGAAAAACATTACCTCCTCTCTGGGTATTCTTTTTTAGGTTTGCACCAATTCCATCTTATGTTGGATTTATGCCTAATATAAGGTTCTCGGATGTGTTTATATAATGGTAGAATTTATTTTCAATGTTCTTTTCTGAGAAAAATGTATTGATAGGTGTCAAGAGAGGATGATTGGACAAGGCCTTTTATAAGTGGGGTGAGTGGAAAACTTGTAAATATTTGAAAGAGGGAATTTCAACCACATTGTTTCCATGTAATGTGTTCCCAATAATAATAAAAACAATATAACATAAGTTATAAGGATTAAATATGTCCATATAATGGTTTTTGGTGAAGATTATAGGACATTTATCCCTTTAAGTTTAAATTTTAGTTCATTGGTAAACTTGTTTCTCTCTTAATCACTATAATTAATATTAACTACAATCACTAATATTCTTTGTAATTATTTATTATAAATTATAAATTATGAAGATTTAAAATATAGAATCTAATTTTTAAAATAAAATTCACATAAGTGGAAAAAAAGTATTTTAAAATTAATTCTGTAGATGGGATGAGAAAGCAGAGATTTAAAGTTAAATTGTCGAAAAGTTTACTAAGATTATATATATAAATTCTCTATAAAAATCATTAAAATAACATAAAATTATTTATATATTTATAATATATCTAATTTTAATGTATACCCAATTCCAAATATAATTTAACAATATAAATTATTTAAATGAAAACTCAGTTTACAATTAAAATGTATATTTTCATTATTCATTAAACAATGAAAATTCTCAGAAAAATACCAAACATTCCCCCAAGGATAATTTTGATATTTTATTTCAGAAATTTATTTTATTCTATAAAATTAAATTTATAAAATTTTCAAAATTTACTTTTAAAATGAGTGTACCATTAAAACGTGGCAAAACTGCCTTTAAAAAATATAGATTTATTATATGTAAAATTGGGTTTGTTCTTAACTTGTACCTATAAAATATATTAAATGAATTTAAAAACATTTTATTATATATATGTATTTAATTAATATAAAAAACAAATTGAAATTAATTTAATTTATTAATACCAAACACCATTGTCTTAGAGAAATAGTTTTTCTGTAAAACCATTTATTTATATTAAACTGGGTTTTATATTCATTTTTAATTTATTTGTACCCAATGAATTCAAAAATATATTTTCATAATTTATTTAATCCTTTTTATAACCAACTATTTCAAGTTTAGTAGATAATTTATATTTTAAATAATAATATTAAATGTATTTGTTTAGACCCAGTCTTGCATGTAACGCAAACCAATGAAGAAACTCATTATTGCATGTAACGTTGGCTAACTCAATGTTGCATGAATTTCAATATATATTATAGATTGAATGTAACACCCCGAGATTTTATGAGATTTATTATTATTATTATTATTATTATTATTAATATTAATTTCTTTGATGTCTTCTGTTGTACGCTACACCAAGATTATCTTGCGCTATACGCAACACCGTATTAGCTTGTAGTATACGCAACACTAATCTTGGATCGTGTTACACACAATTTCATGTTTTTTTTAAAGTAGTTATTCTACGCAACATTGAGTGTGTGTGTGTATATATATATATTCAATGTATAAATGAAATATGGTTGGATTTTGTTATACGCAACAACAAAGGAGTCTTGCACTACACGCAACCCTGACTTGACTTGCATTACATGCAATCGCGACCTTCCTCGATAGCGTGTGTAGTACGTAATATCGGGTTTTACTAAACAATGATATATGGTTATAATATTATTATGAACTAGTCGTTATCAATATTTTTAACTAAATTTTTAATTTTATAACATTATTATCCATCTTACACATTTTATAAAACATTGTATGTGAAAAAAATAATTTTTTCGGGTAAAATAAGTATTTTTCAAAAAATGCAGTTTTACCGCCTTTTGATGGCGCACCCATTTTAAATATATTTTTTGGCAAGTTTATAAGTTCAATTTGACAATATAAAATTATTCTTTGGAATCAGTATATGAAAATTTACTCTGGATAAATTGTTCATATTATTCTGATTAATTTCATATTTTAATGAATTGTAAAAACACGCTATATTTTAATTTAAAAAAAACTTTTTTCATCGCAATAATTTATATGGTTAAATTATAATATTTAATGGTTTTAAAGTATAAATAGAATATATTTTTACCATTTAATATAATTTATGTCATTATCATTGATTTTACATTGAATTCATAAGTAAAATTATTTCAATCTTTTGCAATGTTTTAACTTTTAAACCTTGTTTTCTTAACAACGAGATTAATTTTAAATTAATTTATGAAACATATGTGATTTAAATGGGGAAAATGAATTCCATATTTGGAGTCAGTAGGTCCAAATTATGTTAATAAGCTAATTTTTATTTTTACGCATTATGAATAGTAGCTACGGTAAATTTTATTTAACATAGTTAAAGGTAAATCGGGTAATTAAGGGTAAATATAATATTATAAAATTACGCTAACACTTGTATTAATATAATTGGATGATTATATTTTTCCCTAAATCATACTTTGGTCGAAATTTAATTTAATGGAACCCACTTTTATTTGATTAAGACCTTTAATTTATTTTATTTTAAAGAGAGTGAAATATGTCTCACTCAAACTTTAATAATTAAATTATTTTTAATATAAGGATATGAAGAATATAAATTATATTATAAATACTAATTTGAAATATAAAATGTTTTTATTTATTATGGTAATTTATTTATATTTTTTAAGAGATATTTAATTACCTTAATAGATTATACATTAATGATGCAGAACTTATTTATTTAGTGAAAAATAAGTAATATAGTTTTTATTGAAATATGTATACCCATTAAAAGGCCCACAAACCGGAACATAACTTATTTGTAGTGTATATATACACAATAAGCATACAATGACCGAATATATGACCGTTTGGAGTCTTATAAAAGTGAATATGACACTTAAATTATTTTATTTTAAATGATGTCAAAGTTGTCACCTTTATAATTTAATAAATATAGCATTTTAAAAGTTGGGTTTTTTAGAAGATAAATCTGACTAAAAGTATTATTATTAAATCTATATGATATATATTCATAATAGTATTTTATTTTTAATATTTTTGCATCAAATAAGTATATTTAATAATTATACAATAATGTTGTAGTTATTATTTTATTAAGAGAAATATCAAATAAATGGTATTACAAAAAGTAAGATAAATCATATATGAACTATTTAAGGTGGTCCACTAATTTTATACATTCATATGACATGTTAGGAATCTATTAAATATTTTATTTATAATATATCCTCTCTGTGTATTTTATTTAAATTCAAATAAATGAATAGTGTCAAAATTGAAACTATTGTTATTTTATAAAAAATAACATATTATTAAATTGTTTAAAAATCACAAAAATATTTAAAAATTATGAATTGAAATTTATGTAGTCTAAAATGTCATTAAGTATCCAATTATGGAATATTAACAACACATTAGTGATTATTTATAACCATTTATAATTTATAATTTTATTACCACAAATAAAATTAAATATATTAAATAAGGATAAATCAAAATGATAACGTTTAAAATGAAATAAAAACATGTCTAAATTTTATTTTTTGATGATATTACAATCCTATATCATCTCATATTCTAATTGATCCATTTTTTGAGGTTTTTATGTGGGGTTTTAATTTTTATTAAACTAATATTTTTGAGGATTACAAAGGTGCCCCTCTCCTCCATTATAAATGGGAACCTCCTCCCTCTCCTATTTACACAACTTTGAGCCTTCAATATTGGCCAAACCCAGTCCATTTCCCTTATCAAGTTACCTAGAAACATTCTAGAGGTCCTGGTCTTCTTCAAATACCAATTTTAGTGCCCTAATAGGAGTTATCAAAGAGGCCTGTCGAAGAAGAGGTAATATCCATTACCGATTCTTTCAAATTTATTTCTTCTTCTACTTATGCTTATTTATTTGTTTCATTATAAAGTAATAACATCAGTATCAATCATATACTTATAAGTTATTATTAATATAAAACAACCCTATTTCATCTTCTATCCATCCTACGGAAAATGAAATCACCGCACGTGTGTACGTACGGAATACTGTCTCCACGCTGTGGTGTAATCTGTTTTCCACCACCAACTTACTTAGATGGGTATAATGGTGTAAAGAAAAACTATAAATGATTATTGTAAAGTGATATTTATTCTGAAATATTATACATACACTTTAATACAATTCCATGATCATGGGAACGATATCAGCGCTCATGCGTACGTATGACCTACCGTCTCCACGATGTGATGCGACTCTTTCTACATGATCTTCATTAAATAATGATTATATAAATTAAATTTAATGAATTAATATGATATATATTAAACTAATACCATTCTGTAAATGAGGTATCTATAACCTAAAAATAGGAATAATAATTTATTCGACAAAACACGCATAAGAACATAAAGCAATAAACACCCGAATAACAAGTAGCAATGAAATTTTAATAAGAAGATAAGAATATGACCATATATGATATCATGACAATGAATATGATTATGTAATAATTCAATAAGATTATTTAAATCATTATACAGGATATTCGGATACGTACAAAGCATATCGGACCTAAGGTAAAGGAAAATCTCACAATCTCATTTTTAACCGAGATTGTTCATTCGTAAGTATTTACTGGGGGTTATATTTAACATCCATGTCCAAGTTTTATAAAAATGTTTTCATTTATATTTAAAGTCATTTTTACCCTTTTTTGACTTTTACCACATGGTATGTAATAAATATTTCATTTGTTTACCATACTATGTACTTTTTGACTTTTCTGACAAAAGTACGAGGAGAATGTTTTTTTAACTTATACGGCGTGAATGGATTTTTACAGTTTCATAACACCTTATTTTCAAGAAGCATTCTCTACAAGATTTCATGAATGTTTTCAACTGAATCCTTTTCTTTTAAAATTTCATGGAATTTTGTGAAAAGAAAATGTTTTCTAAGACGAAAGGATATTTTCCTCAGGAATTCATTTCATGTGTTTTATCAAAATTATTTTCCATATAAGATAATATAGGGTTATTCTTCTATCCCTATTATTACATTGATTTGATTATGTTATGATGGAATTATTTTTATGAATTCCTTTTATGGATTATGTTATGATGGAATCTTTATTACATTGGTTATGCTATGATGTATGATTTATGATTTTGTGGCACACGTAAGAATGATTTCAATATGAGATGGGTGGGACCAATATCTCCCTCCAATGCATTGGGTAAAGATTTATATCTCATGAGATAGACATGGCTGGAACGGAAAGTAAATCCGGTTCAGTAATACAGGGTTGGAACAACAAGTAAACCCGGTTCAGTAAGGGACATTGTCCACTAAGATGGTCTTGGTAGCAATGTCTTGGCTACTATGGAAATCAGATCATGTGGTTAATGTTTTTCCACAATTACAAGTTTTATTCCCATGCTATTTTATCATGATTGATGTTCCATTATGATCTATGCCTTAAGTACTGCCATGTTTTATGTCATTGCTCAATATTTTGATGTTTAAACATTATGTTCATGTTTTTAAGTTCAAATGTATATGGTTGGTTTTATTTTCTCCAGGGTTACCCTTACTGAGCATTTGATCTCACCCTTTTTATGTTTTCTTTTCCCCCAGGATTAAAAAAATGATTTTAGGTAAGGAAACAAAAAGGGGAAGATCGTTATGGGAGATGTTGAAGATATTTCAACATGATTATAAGTTTATATTCCATGTTTCCAAAGACACTAAACTATTACGGTCCTTAAATGTTTGTTTTTGTTATAAGTATTCCGAAAAAGTATTATAATGTCCAAGAAAGTCAAGCTTTGGGTATCTACATTGAATATGTTTAAAATATGTAATATATATTAATGTTTTTGGATTTTATATTAATTTATATTATAGATGTTTCATGTCACATTTGATATTGAATAAAATTTTATTTTTTATAATTTTTGGGGTGTTACATTCTCCCCACCTTAAATAAATTAAATCAAAGAAATTTAACCGTGATATCTATAATGAAATGTTTTATATTTTAAATTTACTTTTTTGAAAAACCCACATCATAAAAATGATTAATAAAATAACTCCTTAATAAGAGTTAAATTAATTGACAATGGTCATATGGAATAATATATGACTAGGTTTCTATACAGGAGAACATTAGTGGAAATTTAAAATATGTGCTTAGAGGGAAAGTGTAAATAATTATAGAGTGATAGAGGAAATTGATCAATAAAAAGTTAATGGTAAATTTAAGGTTGGGGAACTAAAATCCATAAATCATTGATGATTTAAAAGGCTATTGGATCAAAAAATACTAATGTATTAGGATAACATTTTCTTTAATGTCATTTTTCTAATGTTGAGTAATTATTTTACAAACTATGAATATAAGTATACTTACATGACATATTTATACATCATAAACATAATTTTTATATGTTGTATTTTCTTTGATAAATCTACAATATATCTGTTACTCTAAGAAATGTATATCAAAAAATTAACTTTTATGCATGAAGCACAAAAGTTCACATTTAATGGATATTATAGTCCACAAAAGAGTGTCAATTACTTCCATCTATCTCTAGCCATTTTCCAAAAAATAAAACGTTTAATACTTTAACCTCTAATCCAAATAGATTAATACTAATGGTTCATCAATAATATTCATTAACCAAATTATTTAACAAAAAATAGTGACATATTGACCAGGACATCATATAGGCCAATGGTAGGCCCAAAACCCTTTTCATTCTTCAATCAGGGGTTCAATCCTTACGTGATTTTTTAATATGATAGGTTAACACCAAGAATAAAATTTTCCTTTTTAAAAACTATATTTCAATAATGTTCCCAAAAATATGAAGGATTATCTTGAAATAAAATCAATCATTAAATAACATTTTACTTGGGTTTTTAATGTGACTTTTTTCCACAAAGCCAAATAAATAATATTTGACTATAATTGTCATATTAAGACAAAATTCCATCAATAAATTTAAACATATATCTATAAATTATAAATAAATTATCACTTAAATAATATTTACAATTAAATATATACTTGCCACAAATTCTTCCAAAATGTCTTTAATCTTGGTAGACTCTCATCCCATAAAACCAAAAAAATGATTTGTTTAAGAATTTTAACTTATGATCAATACTAACTCACTAACTCATGATGGTATCCATCACACATATGTTAATTAATACACAATTTCCTCAAAATTTTAATAGAATCCTTAGATGTTTAATGAATCTTGTAACCAAAATAACATTGGTAAAATACTTCTACAATTTAATTCATGAATCTCAATACATAAATACTTCAACCATTTTATTCCAACATAGGATCTTCTATGGTCTAGGGGTTTAACCTAGGTCATTTATTGTAATTATTTATTTATATCCATCACAATAGTTTGTAAAAAAATTAATTATCCTAAGGATATCACCCAAGAGTTTCAAACTAGGCTTGCATTAAGGATCATTATTGGGTACCAGGTTAATCTCGAGTCAAGCCCAACATGCCATTTTCAGATTTACTACACCTACGTACATATATGCATGAACCATCTACAACTTTAGTATCTAGAAAAAGATAAATTTTCTAGGAATAATCACATAATATTTATCTTACCAAAATTTTATGATGTTATTCTATATGTATCCTAAAATTATTTCCTAGGGTTATATTACCTAAACTATGGTTTCTTAAATCTAGTTCTAAAGGTTTCCAATAAACAAGCTCTGATACCAACTATAGCATACCCAACACCAATATCATGTAGTCGTTACCTACTACCATTACATTTTCATGTATAAAATATTCAGATCCCAAATGACGGAACCGTTTAATAGTCTTTGTAAAATAGATACATACAGGAGTCTAATATTAACAATGAATAAAAATATTACAACATAATTTTCATTATAATAACTTTATTCAATCTATAATATCCTTAATTATCATTATTGGTACAATTCATGGAATCCATGTGAAATGAAAAAAATATGGGTGATATCAAAAACTAGATAAGGGTTAAGTATATCATAATAAATAATAATTCAATGAGAATAATTAATATGGAAAGGTAAATAATTGAAAACAAAACCCATTTAACCAATAACATATAAGTAAATTTTTTAATTATATGGAAAGTAAAATAACTAAAAACACATTCTAGTTAATCAAAAAAGTTATAATGAAATGAATCTACAATTTTTTCATTGTAAAAATATCATTGATAATAATAACTGAATTATGAATGCAGACAATGCTTAAATATTGGATGTCATTTTTCCTAAACACATGATACATTTTCCATCAATATCTACCCACATGAAGTTTTAAACTGTTCTGGTTAAAACTCATCAAATTTGTGTCAAGACCTTTTATAAGATACTACTGTGAAAATCTAGCACATAACTATTTTAACTAATTGGTTACAAATGAAATGTGTTTTGTTTTCAACTAATTTTGTCTCATGGCCCAACTAATTAATCAATGGGATTGAATTAAATGATTCCCAACCCATGTATACTTATCCAAATCCTTCCCCATATGTCAAATAATCAATCTAATTCATGAATAATATGTCATATCAAATATCCATATTGATTAAAGGATACATATTTATCAATATTTAAAATATTAATCAAATCTATTTCAATGTAAACACCATATGTAAAAATGTTATATGTTTTGGGAAATGATAATATCCATGATAAATAATTTTTACATTTAGTGGAAATTTAATTTTTAATGATCACCAGAATGTAAATAATTCAAGGGGATGTTAATGACTACAAAAAATATTCAAGGAAGTAAATTTCAATACTATACTTGTTCAAGGTAATAATAATCCATATAGAGGAAGAAGAAGGATGGTATCAAAATTATTTATATCCTTTACAGTAATAATAAGGTTTGTTATCATTGATGAATATAATTACCATAAAATGATCATTAAAAATTATAGGGGAAAATTCCTTTTCATTTTGAAAAACATTTTTGAAATTAATTTTCATTAAAAATCAATTTTAAAATCATTCCTATTAAAAATATATTCCTAAAATTGAAAACTAAGATTCAAAGAAATAATGGAGGGTAATTCCATATAAGGTAAAAATAATATTCCTTTTTCATTGTAAAATGCTTAGAAAATTTCACTGTTTGGGAAGCGATAAGAGGATTTCATTTTCAAAAAATTTGTAAAAAGAAAAAATTGTTAAAAATGTCTTTTAATAAATCATTTTTAAAAGGATAATGAAATTGTTTTGAAATTTTTTAGAAAACATGGTTTTGTAAGAAAACGGATTTCCGACTAAATAGAGAAATGATGACGTGTTTTATGAAAACATTTTATTAATAATTTTAAGTATGAATGTGTATAAAAATGGAACTGTAACTTAAAAAATATTATGAATAACTATAGGATAATAAATTAATGGGTTTATTAAATATTTATAATTTAATTTCATTCAATGTTAATTAAAAAATAAATAATCTCGATTAGAATGAGATTGTGAAAAAAAAACCCTTACAATGATCATAATGTTGGATAGATAATCAATAAATGATTTTATTATGTGTATCAACAATAAATAAAAATAAACATTTTTAAATATAATATAATATAATCAAATGAAATTATAAACATAATCTTATAATATTAAAGACAATGATGAATTAATATAACCCCATGAACAGAAATTGAGTTATGCAATTCTTTACCACTTGATAACATTTAATTAAAATCCACATAGATGAAATAATTAAAATTGAAATTTAAAATACCATTAATAGTGAATTATTCAGGATATTACATTTCAAGGAAACCTATATACACTATATAAAAGTAATTAAGTTCGTTACATCTCAATATGACTCAACAAAATAAAATTGAGATGCGATCTATTACCTCATGGTTTATTTTTCATTTAATGCCCTTTACCCTCTAGTATTGTAACTCCCCAACCTAAGTTTCCTAAAGCTGGTGGATTGTTTTAGAACATTAGCATGATTACCAGAAATCAAAATCCCAAAGGACTGATCAGTTTACCAGTCTTGGAAAATAGAATACATATATGAATTTTACATTACAATTTAAAACTTAAAATACAACATTGATAATCCTTTTAGAATTCCATTATTCCCCAAGATTAACCTTGCCTATCAAAAATTAAACAATTCCTGGAATCCTAGGAAAATAAAACATAAGAAATGGATGAGCTCAAATGATCAGTGAGGTTGAACAATAAAGCAGAAGATTTCTTAAATAAACATAAACATTAAGGAATGTATAAAACCAAAACACAATCCTTTTAAATATAATATTCAGAATAATATGAAAAAAATAAATCAAACATTATCATATAAAAATTCACATGGATATTCTACAAGTCGAATAATCACATGTAATAATTAACCATATAAATAGGGAATCCATAATATGGGACATCTTAAACATATCATCAAGGCTTCGACCAAGACAACATACATAATTGGGTAAGACACTATCCAAAACCCAAACATAATTTTCTCATGAGACCTAATGATGAATCAAGGTTCTATATCAGGCCCGACCTAACGCATAAAAATTACAATTCATTCTTATAATGAAAGAGGTAAAACATAAACAACATAAACTTTCATATTAAAACTAGCATATTAAATGTTAACACTTAAACCATAATCTATGAATGATATTAAAATAGCACATCCATAGTCAAACATATCATAAAACCTTCAACACAATATAGAATATTGTATTATAATATATTAAACTTAATTAAGCATAAAATCTAAAAAATTATGTGGGCGTAGATGAAAGTGATCTAACAAAATCATTGAAACACTTTTAGAAATATCCCCCTTTACTTTGAAATCATTTGAAAGCCTGTGTAATTATAAACAAAAAATTTACTTTGAAAATAATCTAGTAAAATTGTAAGGGAATATTCAAAATGTTAAGGCATCATACTTTTGGAAAATATCTGCTCATGTCGTATATTTTAAAAAACTTTCTTTTTGTAATTTTTTGAAAAGGTCATATAGTACCTCGTTTCGAAAATGATAAAAAGATTCCTTTAAAAAAATTTATAAAAAGTAAAACAAGGGTATAAATGAAATTCAAAATTTTTATAGGAATATAAATATTATTTTCAAATAAATGTATAAGAAACATGGATATTGATAATAAATACGTCCTAGTAGACACTTACGTATAAACAATCTCGGATAATATTGACCTTGCAAAATTAACCCTTACCTTGTAATTTCCTTTAGCCAGGAGTGCGTTAATCTCATATAAAATAGTTAAAGATTTTTTAAAATTATAATAGTACCATATACATATTTATTATATCATATACGATCCTTTTATGTCATTTTGGTAATAATGTTTCAGTATTACAATTATTTTGGGTATTAACTGCTTTGTTTTCCTATGCATGTTTTGTTATGTAAGTCATGTTTCTTATGCATAGAATATATTTTATTCAAATAAAGAATCATATTAAGTTCATAAATATTATTCTCACTTAAAATAATAATTTTATAATCATTCTTGAATGGTTAATGTGGAGAATGAATCACATCTCATCCTGGAGACGATTGGTCCTACGTAAGCACAAAAGATGGTATAATTTCCATAAGTATTAAATGGTATTGAATTAGATAGAATATGAATTTTACATAATCAATATCATGTCATATTCATTATTTAAATCATTTATATTTAATTTTAGACCCATCAAAATAATATAAAGATGAAAAATAGTTTACACCATGGCGTAGAGACGAGAAGTTGTACGTACGCATGCATGGTTATATTTTTCCTCATAGGATGGGTAAAAAGAGGAATATAGTTGTCCTAAATTCATTAAAACATATCCTAATATAGTAAATGCTGGAGTTATTAATTTATTATGAATACAACATAGTAAGTGTATGTATAAGAATAAAAGAACATTAAATGTTGTGATAAAATGATTACATCTACTTTGGGTGTATCCTTTTGATTTGTAAAGAAGGAATCTATAAGTTGTATTTATGCCCAATGTGTGGATTTTAGGATGAATTTAGGGATGTTGGGAGGAGAAATGGGTAGGTTTTTTCAAATCCAAAGGGCTTTGGAGGTTTGAATTAAAGATAATGGGAAGTGACCTTTTATAAGAGAGGTGAGAGGCACTTTAGGAAAAGTTTGGAACATTAATTTATTATAAAATGATTTTCAGTTTATAATATCTCTAAATTTATTTATATATAGGACGAGATGATGGTTGGTAGAAATCCTCTCAACCAATAGTATTTATACATATTTAGGTCATAAATGCAACCTTATCGTTTAAATTTAACACGTAGTAAAATTGTTTATCTCTTACCATATATTCTTGTATTTTTATAGTAAATGGTTCATATAGTTACTATAAAATTCAAAGAGAAACTAAAGTGGTTAATTTATGAAATTTGTATAACTATCCATGTTATTTTTCTAAGAGTTGGGTTTTTATTATTTTTATATGGTTTAATAAAATATTTTTTATTTTAAAATCTTATTTAAGTCAATTTTGACACTATTTAATACTTGATTTTTCTATAAAAGTCAGAAAAAAATTATTCCATAGAAAAAAATGCATTAACTCAAATATAAAATGTCATAGTAATCAATAAAATTTGATTATGACATCAAAATGTTAAATTAAATTTATCTTAATATTTATAATACCATTTATTAGAATATTTCATAAATAAGGTAATCACTACATCATCATTATGTCATAAATAAAATTATATATATAATATCTTAAAATTATAAATAAAATACCATGATGTAGGAATTGTTTTTTCTAATAAATATATATATTCTAAGAGATTACTTATATAATCCTATATTAAATTTTTTTTAGTAATATGAGTCATGTTTATGATTTTTTTACCCATTTTAAATTTAAATGTTATAATTGTTTAAATCACACTAAAGTAGATTCAGAATGACAAATATATGTCACAAGGGATTTATAGGTCATTTTCTACTCATATAATAAGGTTATAACCATTGTTAGAGTAATTTTATATTATTCCAATATTATTTTTACCTTTAATTACCCTATTTACCTTTAACCGTGGTAAATAAAATTCAAAAATTACTATTAAACAAAAATTATTTGGATACTATTAGAAACAATTTCCACCATGATTAAAAACATGTACGCAATATTTTAAAAATTCAATTCACATAATTTGTAAAAATACTTTTAATGCTAATTTGAAAATGTGTCTAGAAGGTGGGTAAAAGACGTTCAATAGTTCAATAAAAAATTTTATATCTAATTATATTAAAAAATGATTTAAATGACATAAATTGAACTAATTTATGTATTATGTATATATTTTGACATTAAAATACATTAAATTTAAACTAATTATTTAGAACAATTTTTCTATCCACAATGGAGTGTTTTTTACTCTTTATCAAAAATTTAATGTTTTCAGAAAGATACCAAAAATTCACCCTAAGATAATTTTGATATTCCAAATTAAAAAAATAAGTATATTTTAAAAAAATAAATTTAAATGAGTGTCTAAAAGTAATTTTATTATTTTTTACAAAAGACATACAAAGTAGATCCTTTAAGAAAATAGTATTTTTTAACATATAACTTTTTTATAGAAACATATACATTTCATTATAAATATGTTTATTGTATGTGGAAAATTTATAAAAAACATTTAAAATTTACTCATTATTATTAATATTACTATATTTAATGGATATGTTATCAATATATCATTTAAATAATTACAACACTGATGTTTTGTTTCATAGGAACTCAATCTTGTGGGTTACGCATGCCAAGTCAGTTTTGCGTGCAACACAAGCTATTGAAGAAAACGTACTATGAAATATTTGGGTCTTACATTCTCCCCACATTCAATAAATTGCGTCCTCACAATTTAAACATAGAAACAAAATATCTGGGTTGGACATTTCCAAATATATTTATTGAATTCCCACTTGGAAAATGGATTAACGAGACAACCATTTTAAAATAATGAAACGAAAGTATGAAGGTCATGAGAGATATCACATACTAGGGTTCCATGTAGGAAAACATGGACATAAAAGAAAATTTAACCATCACGTTCCCATGGATAGTGATAGATAACATTATTTGAAGAAAGTTGACAATATAAAAGCTCTAAATCTACAATTGTAATGTCTCAGAATTTTTGTGTAATTTTTTTTTATTTCAAGACCACCAAAATCGATGGCACGCAATTACGAGGTCTGGAGAGCCCAAAATGGAATTTTGAACTTTTTTAAGTTACGCTCAGTAAACATATGAACAAGATTTTCTATATTTTGAATTGTCACTTGGATCTAAATTCCAAGGGCACTGTTGAATTCAGAATGTCGGGATTTGACTAGAAATGACTCTGCTTTGGCCAGCAAGGGCTGTGAAGAAAAGTTATTTTTTGGACTTTTCAAGAAAAATACAAGTGATGACACTATGAGACATAAACGAGTTAGTGATGATGCTCATTAATAAAGTTCATTAATGTCTCATTAACCTGTAGTGTAATGAATCTTTAATGACACATAACATGGAAAGTGTTTCTTAAGTAAAGTAGTTTAATAGTGTAATGTCTTATCATAATGGGAACGTTGTGATGTGATCCTATTTATAGTTTAACGCACTGTGAAAATATGGATTAAAAATTCGTAGGATTCTCTTGCGAACCTCTGATAGACTTCCAACCTAGTGAAGAACAAAAAATTATAGAAGAACTATTTCTTCGACACCTTTTCAATATCGGATTCGGGAAGCGATGTCGACGTCTTAAATCCCTTGAGGACGAATGTCGCGACATCGGATGTCATATGAGGTAGGGGTTTTTGATTCTTTGTTCTTCCCCATCCATTTCTAAACGATAAATTTGGATTAAACTAGTAATAAGTTAATCCAAATATCATGTGTTCTTGGGTGAGGATGATTTATTTTTTGTTTCTTTATCTATGATTTAATTATCTTTGTTGTTTAAATTAAAATCCCTAGACCTCCTTTGATTTGTAGACTTCTAACGCGGAGGGCCCAGGACGACATGAAAAAGGCTTGATCCCCTTAGTTTTGGCTGTTCTTCATGGAAAAAATTTCGAATTGATACTAAGGATGTTTTGATATCATCGTAGTGTAGAGGGTGATCCCCGAAAAATGCAGGTGCAAGCAGCATGAAGAACGGACCACCGGTGCGGACCCGGTGGTCCACGGAAGAATCTTTCAGTGCACCGGTGCTAGTGGTGGCACTGAAAATTTCTAGTGATGGACCACAGTGGTGGTCGTAGGTGAGATTTGGTGCACCATGATGTTGCGCTGGATGAAAGGCCATGATGGGACCGGGCCGCAGCGCAGCAGGAGAAGCTACCGCTCGAGCCAGCGGTTGGAGGCAGCAGACATGGTCGCTTAACTGCGTCAAAGAGAAATGGATGCTTCACCGAGCTGCGTCCCATGCGACAGGATTTATTCTCTTGACCGTAGTGGAGGAGGTGCCCCACGACGATCTGTGGGGTGATGGTGGGACATAGACGTGTCTCCTGGCCGCATCCCTCGAGGTGGACTGGTCCGCCTCTTGCAGACCGGACGAGGCATGAACCCCCAGCAGTTTGGACCCGCACTGTGGGACGGACCTGAGCCCAGTGGCTAGGACCACACTAGTGGGCGAGCTCCACACCTAGTAGGCCTAACTCACATCGGCATTCTCGACCCGTTCCCTCTTCAGTTCGGGCCGGACTAGGCCAGGTCGCCAGGCCACTCGGCAGGCTAGACCCTCTGCCAACTAGGTCGGGTCCAGCGAGGCCTATTGGGCCTGGCCCACTGGCCATACTGTACTAAATGGACCCTAACCCACACCAGGTCAGGTCTGTTCTATCATAATGAACCAGGGTATGTGGAAACCCCATTTCGGGTTGGTCGGGTTGGTCTAACCGGGTCGGACCGGGCCCCAATGCAACTAGCCCCCTTGTTACTAAAGCACCTGTATCCTGCAAACCGTGCATCTGATTGACATTCTGTTTGCGATGTTGGGACCCAATTGAGGAGGAGGATCTTTCAGAATAATTTTTGGAGACTTTTATCGATTTAGATAAGCGATGAATGGCTTTAGGAGAGGTTCTCCCAAGCGCACTCTATACGGAACCCTGCTGTTGGCTAAGACATGAAGACTGCTCCAGGATAGCCCAGTGGGAAGCAACACTATGTGACCCAGTAGGCCCATGGTGGGGAGAGGCACTGTGTGACCCGACTAACCCATGGTACATGAATGGAGGATTACCTCAGTTCGAATGAGGTGGGAAGCACTTCTATGTGACATGACAGGCCCACATTGGGGATAGGACCTGTGTGACCCAGAATACCCATGGTAGTCATTAGGGATGAGTGCCAAAGTAGTCAAAGTTTAGTGGTAAGCAGCTTTGTGTGACCTAGTAGGCCCACTTCACTCGATAGAGTTAGAGTTCTCCAGCGTCTGAGTAGTTCAACGTTTGTGACTAACAATGCTATTATTACTACCCTATAACATATTTTGTGTGAGTTGTATTATTTTTTGATTCTTTACTTCGAGAAATTTTTGTGTGGTCTTCCCTTTCTGTTTTGGGGTCCCTACTAAGTACTGTGTTACTCACCCATGAATGGGATTTTCCCGCACATGTTGTGTCTGGTGCAGGTGACCAACATTAAGACATGGGTTCTTAGGGAGACGGGACTGACAGACGCTGTAACGGTGGACTTGGTGGCCTAGGACAGGGTGGGGATTAGTAGCACCAGGCGGAAAGGATGTACTACTTCAGCTTCCAGTAGCTTCACTACTCTCATGATCAGGTGGGGTTTCTTGAATATAGCCATCAGAGTTTCACTTTTGTACTTTCTATTTTTAGTTTTTTGTTGGGTTTTTATTTTGACCCACTTACTTTCAGATGTCCATTCACTCAGCTTTGTTTTAGTGGTACTGGATTACCCTTTTCATTATGTTGGGATGTGGTTGGGTGTGTTTGTGTGTGTATAGGTACTTTGGGAAATGACTCCCACTTGTAGGTTGACGCCTTCGACACTAGTTTCCAGCCCCTGGCCTTTGGAAGGCGGTCATGGTGAAGTCATGGCATGGGCCTCGGGGGATGGGTCATGGGAAAGTGGTATCATAGGGTGGTCAGTTTCCCCTCAAAGACTGGGAGTCAAATGTTTTGGTTTGGGGAAATAGTGTTAACAATTGGGAGTTCAAATTTTATATTCAAGGAGTCCAGTGTTGGTGCGGCGAATGACGTATCCATACACCAGGACCTTAAATTCTGTTTTCAGATCAATTCATGAAAACACGAGTTTCATAAGTGTCGCTTTATTTATGAATAAGAGTCAAATCACCAGGTATAAACTTATAACCATGGTAAATATTTATCTATCTCAAGATGACTCCATGTGGAAAACCATCGAGGACCACGATACGAGGTCATGAGGACAACTCACCTTGGGACGATGCATCCGTTCAGGGACCAGTTCTAGATATGGCCCCACCGGGTGATGTACCAGTGCTACCATTTCCCGATGGTCAGCATCTACATCCGGTGGTTCTGGAAGAGGATGTTTTTAGGATCGGTGCCCTACATGAGTTTCAGAGACAAAGAACTCCTAGGTTCCAGGGAGAGACATAGCCTCAAGACGTTTGGGATTGGAAGGAGGCTATGATGTGGGTCTTCCTCTTAGTGAGGACACCACCTGACCAGATGGTGATCTTGGTGGAGAGGCTTCTGTAGGAATCGGCAGGGAGATGGTGGATCTTAACCATCCAGACTCATGATGAGGTGACCTTCACTCATGTTAAATTCCAGTGGCTTTTTTAGGAGTATATTTCTCGTGACGTTGCGCTCTATGTGCATTCAGGAGTTGGTTAACCTATATCAGGGAATCATGATAGTGGATGAGTGCTTAGTGGGGTTCACAGATCTTTCATACTACTCCACAGATATAGTGTGAGACCCTTTCTTCAAGGCTCGGGCCTTTAAGTAGGGACTCAGGTGATGGATCAGGGCATCAATGTTGTCTCTCAAAATCCCTACCTTGACCAGGATTTTTGAGTGATCCCTTATTGTGGAGAGCTTCTTGATGGGGGTAGGTGCCGGCATTTAGACCTCCCACCAGACCCAATGCGGTAGAGTCTTTAGCGGGAATCAGATAGCAGATTCATGAGCCCAAGCCGGCCAGGTCATTCAGAAGACAACCCAGGACTCAGGGTCGGTGGTGTGGGGATCCTAGTCCGAAGGGAGTCGTTAGGGAGCTAAGAAGTGCTACGCATGTGGCGGAAAGGTAAACAAGGCACATGACTACCCGATCCACCATATAGATGACCGAAAGACAATCTATGAGCCACCGAGGCAGCAACAACAGTTTGAGTGAGGAGGTACGCAGGGTGTCACACATGGCTTGGGAGCTGGCCAAGCATTAGGAGGTGGGTGGTTGTTTGAGATGTTACCTCCACCACCCACAGGTGATCCACCCCATCCTCAGGGAGCAGGCAGACATGGGTGAGCTTAGCTCTAGGTAGTAGAGGTTTAGGACCACGATACTCTATCGATGATCTGAGGTATGATCTGTGAATTCTACACCCTAGATACATTAATTATAGACACCGTTTCTAGTCATTCTTTTCTTTCCATGGCTCTCGTTCAAAACTCGAAGATTCTGGTGGAGACATTGGCTCGATCTTTATGTCTAGAGACTCCTACAGGAGTCAATCCGACGATTAAACACTAGTGGTCGTTGTGTGAGCTTACTCTACTAAGAAAGATCTTCAGTTGGGATCTCCTAGTAGCATCATTGAGGCCTTATGATGTCATCTTGGGTAGAAGCTAATTATCCACAGTCCAAGCTCATATTGAATATTTTAGGTGTACAATGCAGTGTGTCAGCACAGATGGGACTAGGTTTTCCTTCACTGGTCAAAAGTAAACCCTTGCAGTGTAGGATGGACTCTCTCATAAGAGGTTGCAGCCGATCACTCACCAGTTGGCTAGCCTCACCTTTAGTGTAGTGGAGGAGATGAGTCCATGTTTTCCTATAGTAGTGGATGAATATGAGGATGTTTTTCCTAATGAAGTTCCCAGAATAACTCCTCATAGAGAGAAAGAATTATGTATCAACATGTACCCAAGGAAAACACCGATATCCTCCCCAACATATTGAATAGCTCCCGCAATGCTTCGCAAGCTAAGGGTACATCTGGAGGACTTGTAGGATAAGGGGTTTGAATGACCTAGTGTTTCACCATGGGCAGCCCAAGTGCTTTTTTCCCAAGAAGGAAGATGCGAATTTGAGATTTTGTGTGGTATTTCAGCACCTGAACGAGGCGAACATGAAGAAAAAGTACCCACTGTTAAGAATTAATGACCTCTTTGACCATCTGAAGGGGGAAAAGTGGTTCTCAAAGATAGACCACAGATCAGGCTACCACCAGCTTCGGGTCCAGCATGAGGATGTACCAAAGATGGCCTTCAGTTGCTGTTAAGGCCACTATGAGTTCTTGGTGATGCCTTTTGGCCTGAAAAACGCCCCAACAGTGTTCATGGGCCTCATGAACAGGATCTTTCAACCCTACCTTGACTAGATCATTGTGGTCTTTATCAATGACATCTTGGTGTATTCAGCGTCAGAGGAGCAACACGCTACACACCTGCGAATAGTTTTAGATTCACTATAAGAGAAACAGCTTCATGGTAAGCTCTTGAAGTTTCATGTCTAGATACAGGAGATACACTTTCAAGGACACGTCATCTCGAAGGCTGGAGTGGTAGTAGATCCAGTGAAGATAGAGGCAGTGCTTTCTTCGGAGTTTCCTAGGAGCATGACTGAGATTCGGAGCTTCTTGGTGATGGATGGTTACTATCAAAGGTTCTTTCTCTAATTCTCTAGAGCATCATAACACTTTCCAACTTTTACATGGACGGGAAAACCCTTCATGTGGATAGAGAAATGTCAACATAGTTTCTAGGGTAAAAGTTAGAGACTGTCTAGTGCCCCCATCTTGAGACTACCTGAGGCGGGAGTGGGGTATGTAGTTTACTGTGATGCATATGGTATCATAATAGGTTGTGTCCTGATGTAGGAGAATGTTTTTATCACCTAAGACACAAAAATGTTGTGGCAGCATGAGCAGAACTATGCAACCCATGACCTGGAGTTAGCTGGAGTGGTCTTTTCCCTGAAGATGTGGCCACACTACCTGATGTGTGAGCGGTTCACCGTTTACTCAAACCACAAGAGTCTTAGGTATATATTCTCCCAGAAGTACTTGAACATAATACCATGGTGATGGATAGAGTTCCTCCAGGAAAATGATTTTGAGATAGTCTATAATCTTGGAAAGGGGAACGTGGTAGCAGACATGCTTAGCAGGAGGACCGGGTTTCAGCTGCTGAGTGAGGTGACAAAGAAGTTAGCAGGGATGCAGATATCCCTTGTGGAGGATGGTGAAGCTGTTTAAGTGTATTCCATTACTCTCACTCCCCCAATCCTTCTGCGAGTACCGAAGTCACATCTTGGGGACATTGACTATGTGGCCCAACATGCTCAGATACCCTCCAGACGGGCTCCTGAAAAATTTTATGATGGTGGGGAGCACGCCATCTTTTTTAGAGGGAGAACCTTAATACCAGTGGCATTGTAGGAGGAGTTGTTGAGGGAGTTCCATACATTCACTTTGGTAGTACATCATGGAGTGTAAAATATGTACCCAGACCTCTGATGTCAATACCAGTGGCCAGGGATGAAGAAATCAGTGGCCGAGTTCATTTCACGATGCCTCACTTATCATCAAGTGCAGGTTGATCACTAGGTTATGACAGGATTGACTCATCCAATTAAGGTACGAGAGTGGAAATGGGATTGTATCTCAATGGACTTCGTGATGGGGATATCATGTACTTCTAGAGGTCATGACTCTATTTGGGTGATCGTTGACCGACTCACCTAGTCGGCTCGCATCCTACCCATCCGGGAGGCGGGATTGATAAAGGGATTGGGACACCTCTAGGTCAAGGAGATAGTGCGGCTTCATGGGGTGCCTTCAACAATCATCTCAGATCGTGATGCCCACTTTACATCCTGGTTGTGGAAGGGATTACAAGAGGCATTTGGGACGTAGCTTCATTTGAGCACATCTTTTCATCCCCAGTCAGATGGTTAAACAGAGCTGACCATATAAACCATGGATGACATGTTTCATGCTTGTGTCCATGACCTTGGTAATAGTTGGGAGTACCACCTGCCACTGGTGGAGTTTTCATAAAACAATTGCTATAACTCCACCATTGGCATGACACCATTTGAGGCCTTGTTTGGGAAGCCTTTTAGATCACCCATGTGCTGGACAGAACTAGGGGAGTTGACACTCATGGGTATAGAGTTGGTACAGCCTACCACCAAGAAGGTGTAGATCAAATAGGAGAAGATGAAGACTCCACAGTGTAGAAAAAAGTCTTATTCTGACATGAGAAAGATACCCTTGGATTTTGAGGCGAGAGATCATGTGTTCCTTTAAGTCTCACCCCAATGAGTATTAAAGAAAATTTTCTAGGGAGGTAAGCTATCTCTGGGGTTAATCAGTCCTTTTCAGATCCTAAGTAGATTTGGTGAAGTGGCGAAAAACCTAGCTCTTCCCCCATAGATGCACTGGGTGCATGATGTTTTCCTTGTTTCGTAGATGAGAAGGTATGTGCATGATCCATCACAGGTCATTGACTGGGGAGAGTTGTACATTGACGATGGGGAAACGATTTCAAAGTTCCCAGAGGAGATAGAAGATCGATAGGAGAAGGTCTTATGTGGACAGTCGATTCCACTAGTGTGCATCCAATGGTGGCATTGTAATCTTAATGAGAGCACATGGAAGAGGGAGGCTCAAATTCGTGCTCGGTACCCCAATCATTTTGTTTAGTTGTTGTTTTGGTTTTTGAGGACTTAAAGCCCTAAGGTGGGGAGATTATAACATCTCATAATGATAGTGTAATTTTTTTTTATTTCAAGACCATGAAATTCGACGACACGAGATTCTAAGTTCCAGATATCCCGGAATGGAATTTTGAACATTTTTTAGAGTATGGTTAGTAAATGTGAGAGAAAGATTTTAAATCATTTGAACTTTTGCTCAGATCAAAAATATGAGGGAACCATTGAATTTAGAGCACTGAGATTTTACTATAAATGACTATACATCAGCCGACAAGGGTCGAGTGGAAAAGTTTTTTTTTTTGGAATTTTCATGAAAATTAATAAAATAATTTAAAATAATTATTTTATTTATTTTATAACCATTGAGTGGCAGACGGTGACGTTGTGAGGCAGTGAAGAGGAAGCAACAATTCATAATAATAAGGTTCATTAATGGCTCGTTAACCCACAATGTAATGATTATTTTATGATTCCTAACAGTGAAGTTGTTTCTTAATGAAAACAGAATAATGACGTGACGTTGAATCATAATGGGAACATTGTGATGTGCTCTTATTTATAGTTTGAATTGCTAGGGAAATATGGATTAATAGTTTTGAAGATTCTCTGGAGAAACTCTGATGGACTTCCACCATAGTGAATAATGACAAATTCTAGTATAACTTCTTCTTCTTCTTCGAATCCTTTCAAATATCGGAGTCAGGAAGCGACGTCAACGTCTTAAATCCCTCAAGGACGAATGTCATGGAATCAGATGTCATAAGAGGTAGTGGTTTTTAATTATTTGATCTTCCCATCCCATTTCTAAATGATGAACACTGATTAACCCACGAACAGGTTAATCCATGGACCGTTTGTTCTTGTGGGAGGGTTAATTATTTGGGGTTACATTATCCTAGATTTTGTTATCTTTTTTGTTCAAATTTAAGTCCCCAGACCTGCTTTGTTTCATAAAATTCTAACACTGAGAGCCCGGGCCGATATGAACAAGGACCGAGGCCCTCTACGATGGGTGTTATTCGTGGACAAGATATTCATTCGATGTAAAAGAAGTTTTGAGATAGTCACAATGGATAGGGTCATCCCCAGAAAATGCAGGCGCAATCGGAATGATGAACGAACCAACAGTGCAGACCCAGTGGTCTGTGGAAGAATCTTTAGACACACTGGTGCAGGCAGTGGAAGTGGCACTGATGACTTCTAGAAGGGGCTCATGGTGGTGACCTCGGGTGGGAGGCTGCATGTCGTGATGGCGCGCCAATCCAAAGGATGCGGCCAGACGAGGCTACGTCACAGTAGGAGAATCCGTCAGCTGTGCTGGTGCCTAGAGACCGCAGACGTGGTCGCTTGACCCTGTCGGAGGGAATTGGACATGACACTAAGCCATGTCCCATGCAATGGGCTATGGTTACTTGACTGCAGTGGAAGAGGTACCCCGCGAGGACCCACGGGGAAAAGGTGAGACACAGACGTGGCTCTTGACTGCATCCAGTGAGGCGAACTGGTCCTCCTCTTATGGACTGGATGAGGCACAAACCCCCAGTGGGCCGGACCCACACTACGGTATGAACCCGAGCCCAGTAGGCCGGACCTGCACCTAGTGGGACAGACCTGCACCGGTAGGCCGGACCCGCACCCTCTTCGGGCCGGGCCGGACTAGGCTGTGTCATCGGGAAACTTGGTTGGCTTGACCCTCGTCCAACTGGGCCAGGTTCAGCGAGGCCTATTATGTCTGGCCCACTAACCAGGCCTGACCAAACCAACCCTCAATCACACCTGGTCAGGTCAGGTTCATCAAAATGAACCGAGGTATGTGGAACCCCCGATCCAGTTTGGTCGGGTCGGTCGGACCGAGTCGGAACAGTCCCCATCGCAACTGGTCCCTTGGTTACTAAAATAATGCATGTATCTTGTAAACCGCATGTCCGATTGATGGGTCGTTTGCTGCATTGGGACACTCTAGAGGATGTGGATCTTTAGGAATGCTTTGTGGTGACTTTAATGGACAATAAGAAGTGAAAAATGGATTGAGGAGCAGTTATACCAAGCTCTCTATGTGCAGAACCCTGTGGTTGGCTGAGACTTGAGGACTGCTCGGGGATGGCCTAGTGGGAAGCGGCACCGTGTGATCCAGAAGGCCCATGGTGGGGAGTAGCTCATTGTGACGCAGGAGACCCACGATACATTACAAGAGACGTACATCAGTTCAGCCAAGGTGGGAAGCGGCTCTGTGGGACCCAGCATGCCCACGGTGGGGAGTGGCACTATGTGACCCAGTATACTCATAGTACTCATCAGGGATGATTACCAAAGTAGTCCAAGGTTAGTGGAAAGCAACTCTATGTGACCCGGAAGGACCACTTCGCTCGATAGAGAAGGATTTTTCTAGCAGCCGAGGAGTTTGATGTTTTTGAATATTGATGCTACTATTACTACCTTAGAATATACCAAGTGTGAGTTGTCTTGTGTTTCGTGCTTTACTTTGAGGAATTGGTGTGTAGTCCTCCCTTTTTGTTTTTAGGTCCCTACTGTGTGCTTTGTTACTCACCCATGCTCTGGGTTCACCCACACGTGTTTTGTCTGATGCAGACAACCGATGTTTCGACAAGGGTGCTCAGGGAGACGGGACTGATGGATTCTACGATAGTGGACTTGGTGGCCTAGGACTGGATGGGTCCCAGAAGGACTAACTGGTTAGGACGTACTACTTTGTATTCCAGTAGCTTCACTACTCTCTTGATCATCTAGGTTTTCCTCCAGATGGCTATCAAAGTTTCCCTTTTGTACTTGCTATTTTTAATTATTTGTTGGGTATGTATTCTGACCTACTTAATTTCTGTTGTATTTTCAGTCTACTTTATTTTAGTGGTACTTTTTTTACCTTTTTAGTGTGTTGGATGTGTTTGGGTGTGTGTGTGTGTGCATACAAAAAATTAGGTAAATTCGTCCCACTTGCTAGTTGACGCCTTCAGCACTAGTCACCAGCCCTTGGCCTCTGGGAGCCTGGCTTGGGGTAGTCACGACACAGGCCCTAGGGGACGGGTTGTGCCAACAATGATCTAAGGGACCATTTGATTCATCGGAAAAGAAACTACATAGATTTTTTTTTTAATATCCTTAACATAGATATTATGTATTAATTTACTTCATAGAACAAATGAAAAAGGAATCGTACTTACTTGACAAGAAGAGTTCCATCCATTTAATAATTTCTACCAAAAACTCATCTTTCTCTCTAAAAGTTAAAAAAATTCAAAACAAATTCTATTTATATTAATTGTATAGGATTACAGAAATCAATTTATAATTAATATGTCAGATCATTTAAATAAACAAAACTTCATTATATAAACTAGGACATCGTGCAAGACACTGGTAGGTGATAAAGCCTTGTCATGCTTCGGTTGTGGGTTTGATTCATGCAGCCTTGTCTAATGTGACGAGTTTTCACATGACCTAAAGATTGTAGTTTTCTTAAAACAATATTATTATAACAATCCAAAAATAATCTTATGAAATTTTTTAACCTTAAAAAATACTAAAAAATGTCAAATATAATCAATTCCAAGAATTAAACTTATCCAAAATACTTTTGTCCAACCTCTATATACAAAAACAATTATAAGGAAGGTCGTATAACATTATGAGGATCTTTTTGTTATATAACAAACATTTGAATGACTTAATCATGTATTGTCAATAAAATATGGTAATACCCTAAATTACACTGAAACGCTATTTGAATGCGTCTGTGCATCCTTGTTCCTTATGTAAAATATAGAATGCTTGATATACCACTTAAATACAAAAATGTTGTAAACTCCATAAATGATGGAATAAATAGAAAATTCATCAGTTCCATCAATAATATTCATTATAATTTATCCAAATAAATCATATATTTATTCCCAACATCATTATCACATACATATAAATGGTTATCATTCCCTCAACCATAATTTTTCAAAAAGTTTAACTTTCATCTGTTTCACTTGACGTGGTACCATATAATCTCAAATCCTTAATGAAATAGTACAATAGTACAATCATAACATATTTTCATTATTCATATAACTAGTACAACATTGATACAATACTTGAATTCCATAATTATTCCATAACTATAAAAGCAAAATAATCATTCCACTTCATCTGTGGTACTATTATAACTTGATTATTATCCAATAACATCATCTGGGGTATACTCTGAAGATTAAGACATTTATTTTCATAGTGTCCCATATCCTAGTAGTTGAAACACTATACATTGGAAAGCTTTTTCTTACCCATAAAATCACACACTTGGTGTCCTTTTTCTCCAAACATATAAAAAACACTCATTCCCATCAAGAATTTACTAGGGTAATTAATTCCACAGTTATAACATGTGGGAAAATCCTTATTTACCTTCATCCATTTATCTATATTTTTCTCTACCATCCTATTATTCTCTTCCTTACTTTAAAATCAATATGACTTGGAGAATTAATTACTTATCTTATTCAGACATGATACTATTTACTCATATAATGAGAATACATGGGTGACTATTTCCCTATGAAAGTTTGGCTTAAGAAAATGAATGATAGGATCCTTCTAACTCATTAAAACATGTGCATTGGAGGAGTTGACATTCCTCTACTAGGGGCCATTTCTAAATGACAAAATACACTAGGTTTGATAATATCTTAATGTATTATACAAAAACTAGAGAATTGATAAACATTAATTGAATATTTACACTTATCTAGTCTCATTATCATAAAAATTATTTCTTTGGGGACATATTTACTCATAAATCCTTCATAATGGTTTGTAAATAAAATATTAATTATCCTAAGGATATCCCCTTGTAATGTCAAACGAGGTGCATAGTATGGCTTGTTGTCATGTACTAGGTTATCCTGAATCAATCAAGTAACACCTTTTTAGAGTTATTACTCCTAGGTATATCTATGCCCAAACCACGTCTACTTATAGTATCCAGATATGGATGTATTTATTGGAAGACCAACACAATATATATATTACCAAAATTTTAGGATGTTTCTCTATACTTATCCTCAATGTTTATCTTAGGTTTATGTTCCCTACTCTTTGTTTTATAAATCTAGTTTCCAAGGTTATAGATAAAAATTCTATAAATCCGACTGTAACGCCCTAACCCTTGTTTCCCAGATCTAGTGAATTATTTTAATACATTGGAATGATTATAAGGAATCAAATCCCAAAGGACCGATTAGTTTAGCAGTCTTGGAAAATAGATTACATAAATGAACTTTACATTACAATTTAAATCATAAAATACAAAATTGATAATCCTTTTAGAATTCTATTATTATACTAGATTAACCCTGCATATCAATAATCAAACACTTCCTAGAATCCTAGGAAAATAAAACATAAGAAAGTGGTAATCTCATATGCTCAGTAAGGTTAGACAATATAGCAGAAGATTTCATAAATAACCATACACATTTAGGAATGTATGAAAATGAAACACAATCCCTTTAAACATAATATTCAGTATAATATGGAAAGAATAAATCAAATATTACCATATAAACATGCACATAGATATTCTTATAGTAGAATAATCACATGAAATAACTCACCTTATAAAGAGGGAATTCATAATATGGGACATCTTAAACACACTGTCAATGCTTCGACCATGACACCATACATAATTGGGTAAGAAATTAGCAAAAACCCAAACATAATTTTCTCATGAGACCTACCGATACATCAAGGGGCATTAGAATGTCCCACCCAACACTTACAAATTCCAATTCATTCTTCTAATGAAAGGGTTAAAAAAACCAACATAAACATTCATATTAAAACTAGATTATGAAATGTCAATACTTAAACTATACTCTATGAATGATATCAAAATACAACATCCACAACCAAACATATTATAAAACATTCAATAAGATATGTAAAATTTTATAATAATATATTAACTAAAATTAATCATAAAATACAATAAATGATGTGGACAGAGATGAAAGTGATCTAAAACAATCAAGAAAACTCTTTTTGAAATATCCCCCTTACAATTAAATCATTTGAAAGCCAGTGTAATTATAAAAGAAAAAATATCCTTTGAAAATAACATAGTAATATTGTAATGGAATCTTCAAAGTGTTAAGGTTTCTTAACAATGAAAAATATCCTCTCACACTGTATAAGTTAAATACATATTATTTCCTTAATTTGTCAAAAAGGTCATATAGTACATCGTTTATAAAATGATAGAAATATTCCTTTACAAAAATTTATAAAAATTAAAACAAGGGTACAAATAACTTATAAAATAGTATAGTAATATAAATATTATTTTTAAATACATTTATAAGAAACAAGGATGTGGATGATAAATATCTCCCATTAGATACTTACGTATAAATAATCTCGTATAATAATGAGATTTCAGAATTAACCCTTACCTTGTAATTTCCTTTAGCCAAGGGTGTGTCAACCTCTGGTATAATGGTAAAATATTTTTATTAAATTATACCAAGACCATATACATATTTATGATATCATATTCAATCCTTTTATTTCATTTTGTTAAAAATGTATCAGTATTACCATTATTTCAGGTGTTATCTGCTTTGTTTTACTGTGCATATTTTGTAAAGTAAGTTGTGTTTTTTTATGAACAGAATATATTTTATTCAAATAAATTATGTTATTAAGTTCATAAATATTATGTTTACTAATAATATTAATTTTACAATCATTCTTTAATGTTTAATTTGGAGAATAAATATCATCGCATCGTGGAGATGGCAGGTCGTACGTACGCATGAGAGACGATATCATTTCCTTAATGATTAAATGGTATTGAATTAGATGGAATATTAATTGTAAATAAAATATATCATGTCATATTTATTATTTAAATACTTTATATTAAACTTTATACCCTTCAAAATAATGTAAATATGAAAAACAGTTTACACCATGGCATGGAGATGGTAAGTCGCATATGCGCACACATGATAATATTGTACTTCATAGGATGGGGAAAAAGGAATATGGTTGTACCATTTTCATAACTATATATAAATATATATTATATTCTCTAATTATTAATTTATTATGGATACAACTTAAGAAGTGGATGTAGAATTAGAAAAGAACTTTGGAAGAGGTGATAAAATGGTTACCTCTACATCAGGTGTCTTCATATGATTTGTACAAAAAGAATTCATAGGTTGGATTTATGCTTATTGTATGGATTCTTGGATGAATTTAGGGATGTTGGGAGAGTAAACGGTTGGGTTTTGGATTATCCAAATGGATTTTGATATGTTAATTAAAGATAAGTAGAATTTCCCTTTTATAAGAGTTGTGAGGGGCACATTAGGAATATCTTGAAATATTAATTTATTATAAAATAATTTTCCGTTTCTAATAGCTCAAAATAAATTTAATTCGATGTTAACATGATTAAGGGTCGAAATACTCTCAACCAATAGGTTTTAAACTTTTTTAGGACATAAAATTAACAATATCTTTTAGATTTAACAAGTAGTTAAACTGTATATCTCTTTCCATATCTTCTTCTATTTTTACACTACAGGGTTAATATAGTTACTATAAATTTCCAAGAGAACCTAAATTGGATCATTTTTGACATTTTTATCACTATACAAGTTATTTTTATGACCTTTATATTTTTAATATTATTATATCATTAAATAAAATAGTATTTATTTTAAAATCACATTTATGTCAATTTGGACAGTATTTAATACTTGATTTTTTTTGATAAATTCATAACTTGATTCATTAGAGAAAAATGAATTAAATAAAAGATAAGACTTCACAGTCATCCATAAAATTCATGTATGAAATAAAAATGATAATCTACATTAATTTTAATATTTATAATGTCATTTATTTGAAAATTTAATAAATAATGTAATCGCTACATCATAATTATGTCACAAATTAATTTATATATATAATATCTTATAATTATAAAAAAAATACCATGATTGTTTCGCGCGGAATCCGGGGATGACCTCCTGGACGGGAGATTCAAACGTTCCGATCGGTTTCTACCGGGTTTGTTCGTAGAACCGGAAACATCCAATGATTCCACATCCGTTTGGACCTGCTTTCCAAAGGCAGGCGCTCATTAGCTTGTGGGCTAATGAGGCTTAGGAATTTGCATTGGTCGAGAGGATGGGAGGTCGGACTCATCACACCTTTTTGAGGGGAATTATTGTCTACTCCGGGACTCTCTTTATAGATTTAAGTTAAGTTCGTGAATCCTTATTACATTACCAAGTATAAAATGAGCTTTCCTTTAGTTTTAACAATCAATGATTAAATATGCAAGAAATTTAGAGAATCTTTTATATGTATTCGAGGTTCTTCATCAATATAGAATCATCTATATTTGTTTAGAGATTCTTGGTCAATGGTATCCTTCAAAACATTTATATAAAAGTCTCTTGGTCATTTTGATGACCAGGCTGGTTTTAAAGCCACTCAGTGGGGCACTTGAAGTTTATCGTCATTCAGAAGGACAGAGATTATTTCAATGTTGGGATCGAACCCATGAATGGGCTACCTACGTATCCTTTGTTTTGAAAAAAAAAAGGAATCAGAATCCACGTAGTTCGAGGAATGGGATATGATGTTTTATGATTGATGGCTCAAAGATGAATGTCATAATTACTTTTACACTCTAAGCTCACGTGAGTCATGCTCGGTGTGAGAAACAAGAGGTATTGGTAAAATTTAGACAATTGTGCCATGAAGGATGCAATCATAAAAATTTTGTTTGGGGCTTATGTATGGATGACTTCCCAGATAGATGAAGGTTTAGGATTTACTTTTAGGAAGAAAATCCATGAACAGGGTCCACAAAGTTATATGTGCTTCATGGAGATTTGAATACTCTAATCTTGGGGCTTACTCCTAAGGAGGATGCCCAAGTTAGGAGGAGACTTATGATTGGGTTTTATTCCTGAAAAGGAAACCCAAATCAAAAGGAAATTTATGACTGGTTAAGAGAAATTTTAAGAGACTTGGGGCTTACTCTTAAGAAAGATGCCCAAGATTTATGACTAGGACTTATTCCTGAGAAGGAAGCCTAGGTTAGGGGACTTGGGGCTTACTCCTGAAAAGGAAGCCCAAGGTTATGACTGAGTCTTTATTCCTGAAAAGGAGACCCAGGTTAGGGATTAAGGTTTGGGGCTTACTCCTGAGGAGGATGCCCAAGTTTAAAGGACTTTGATTGGGGCTTATTCTTAAGGAAGATGCCCAAGATTTATGACTAGGACTTATTCCTGAGAAGGAAGCCTAGGTTAGGGGACTTGGGGCTTACTCCTGAAAAGGAAGCCCAAGGTTATGACTCTTATTCCCGAAAAGGAGACCCAGGTTAGGGATTAAGGTTTGGGGCTTACTCCTGAGGAGGATGCCCAAGATTTATGACTAGGACTTATTCCTGAGAAGGAAGCCTAGGTTAGGGAACTTGGGGCTTACTCCTGAAAAGGAAGCCCAAGGTTATGACTGAGTCTTATTCCTGAAAAAGGAGACCCAGGTTAAGATTCTCTCATCTTAAAGGATGAGGTTGAATGAATGAACTCTCAATCTTTTGCGACATAAAGATGTTTAAATCACTAGGTTTTGAGAGATATTTCACATAATTCCTTTCAGATAAGGATGTCAAATCAAGAAATCATGCCATAAATGGCTTTGAAGAGTATCTTGAAGACTGAATCTTGAATAGGAAGGGTGAAATGGCTTAAGAGGGGTGAAAAAGGGCAAGATGGGCACCCAAAAAGATAGGGGCGCGCAAGTATTGAAGGTCGCGCAAGTCCTGCAGCGGCGCGCAAGTATTGGTCGCGCAAGTATACTTGCGCGACATGAGGTATACTTGCGCGATTTTCAACCAGAGTTGAATTATTTGAGCGACTCTTTATTAAACTCTTTCCCATCCTCTTGAGGTTCTTCCAGAGAAGGGACGCGCAAGTTATATTGAAGGAATTAAGTTGGCGCGCAAGTGTTTGATAAGTTTCAACACTTGGGCCTTCCTTCTTCTCTTTAGATCTTCCATTCTAGGTAAGAAATTACCTTAGAAGTGTTCCGGAAGCTTTTGAGAAGAGACTTGAGCGTCGGGAGCTTTGATCCGAGTTTCTGGGAAGAGAGATCTCTCTATGGGGGGCCCACAGGGTCTATTTATAGGCAAAAAGAAGACCCCGGGCGGTTACTGGGCGGTTATCAGATCTGTCGCGCAAGTCCCTTGCCCGACCATGATGGGTCGCGCAAGTATTGAGGCGGCGCGCAAGTGTACTTGTGCGACCAAGAGGGAACTTGCGCGACCTCTGGGCAATGCTCTCCTTTTTCATCCCTTTGTCGATTTTTGATGTTTCTTCAAAGGATTAAACCCTTTGAGCTCAGATATTCCCTTTTCCGAACTTTAGATTCCGTGACGAAAGGAGCGTCAACAATGATGTATAAAATATTTTTAGACTTCTAATGACTATTTATAGTCAAAGTGATTACTTATATAACCCTATATAAAAATTGGTTTAGAATAAAAGTCTTGTTTATGATATTTTTACCTGCACTTTAAATTAAATGTTATAAATGTATTAATCACACCCAAGTGGCTTCCAAAGGACAAATATATGTCCCAAGCGTTTTATTGGTCTTCTATTACGCATAAAATAAGGTTAGAACAAGTGTTAGTGTAATTTTATATTACTACCATATTATTTTTACAATAATTACCCTATTTAACTTTAACCGTGGTAAATAAAATTCAAAAGATACTATTCACCAAAAATGATTTTGATCAAATTAGATAGAATTTTTCACCCTGATTACAACCATGTATAAATTCAATTCACATAAGTGGTAAAAATATGTTTAATTCTAATTTTCCAATGTGCCTAGAAGGCGGGTAAAAGACGCTCAAAAGTTTAATAATTTTTTTATATCTAATTCTATAATAAAATTGATTTTTTTGAATTAAATTAGAATAATATATGTATTATATATATATATTGACTTTAAAATAATTTTATATTAAAATAATTTTTTAGAAGAAAAAAAGTCGGTTTTTATCCACATTGTTGTGTTTTTCACTATTCATCAAAAATGAATGTTTTCAGAAAAATACCAAAAATTCACCCTATTATAATTTTGATATTAGTAATTCAAAAATTAAGTATATATTACAAAATTAAATTTCTATGAGTGTCTAAAATTAATTTTATTATTGATCACAAAAGAGCATAAAAAGTAGTTATTTTACGAAAATAATATTTCTAAATATATAACTATTTTTTCAAAACTAATACATTTCATTATAAATATGTTTTATTTTGGTGAATAAATTATTAATAACATTTAAATTTTATTTATTACTATTCATATTACAATATTTAATGGATATGTTATCAATATATCAATTAAATAGTGACAACTCTAAAGTGTTGTTTTGCAGGAACACAATCTTTTCTGTAACACAAGCCAAGTCAGTGTTGTGTGTAACGCAAGCTATTAAAGATAACATACCGTGAAATATTGGGGTGTTACATTCTACCCACCTTCAATAAATTTTGTCCTCACAATTTAAACTCGAAAAGAAAATCTATGGGATGGAAATTTCAAAATATCTTTCTTGAAATCCCACATCAGAAAATTGATCAATGAGACCTCCATTTTAAAATAAAAAAATGGAGTATGAAGGTCCCCATAGATAACACATAGTAGGGTTCCATGTATGAAAACATAGACATCAAACAAACTTTAACCATCATTTTTTGAAGTAGAGTGATAGAGAACATTATTTGGAAAAAGTTAATAATTGGAAAGTTATAAATCTGCATTTATGTAAGGGAAATTTTGATTCATCAGAAAAGAAACTACTAGGAAACCATGTTTGGGTTTAATATCCTTTCCATAGAGATTAATAATTAATTTACTTCAAAGAATTAAAGAAAAATGAAGCAAACTTACATGACAAGTAGAGTTCCACCATTTTATTAATTTCTACCACAAACTAATCTTTATATCCTTAAGTTAATAAAATTCAAAACATATTCTATTTATATTAATTGTATATGTTTCTAGAAATAAAATTATAGTTCATATGTCATACCGGTTAAATAAAAAACTACATTACACAAACCAGGACATCGTGCATGTCGGTGGTAAGTGATAAAGCCTTGTCACACTTCAGTTGTGGGTTTGATTCATGCAGCCTTGTCTGACGTGACAGGTTTCCACCTGACCAGAAAGTAGTGAATTCCTTAAAAATACATTATTATAACACTTCAAAAATAATATTTTGAAATGTTTTCACCTTAAACAATATGATACAATTTCTAGCTTAATCCATTTCAACCATTAGACTTATCCAAAATATTTTTGTCCCAACTCATTGTCTAAAAAAATTATAAGGAAGGTCGCATAACATAATGCATAACATTTTTTATATAAAAATATTGTGAATACCTTCCTCATGTATTGTAAAAAAACATGGTGATACCCTAAATTACACTAAAACCCTGTTTGAATACATATGTGCTTCTTTATTCCTTATGTAAAACATGGAATACATGATATACTACTTAAATCCAAAAATGTTGTAAACTCCAACAATGATGGAATAAATAGACCATTACTCAGTTCCATCAATAATATAAAATATACTTTATCCAAATAAATCATTTATTTATTCCCACCATCATTATCTCAAACATATTAAGGGTTATCATTCCTTCAAACATATTTTTCCAAAAAAATTAACTTGCATGTGTGTCACTTTACATGGTAGCATACAATCTCAAATCTTTAATAAAATAGTTTTATTGTACAATACTTACTTATTTTCATAATTAAAATAAACAATACACCACTGATACAATACTTGAATTCCATAATTCATCAATAACAATATAAGCACATTAATTATTCATCTTCATCTATGGTAGTATCATAACTTTATTATTATCCAATAGCCTCATCTAGGGTATAATATGATGGTAGAAACATTGATCCACATAGTGTTTCATCTCCTTTAAGTTGAACCATTATACATTGGGAGCCTTTTTCTTACCCTTAAAATCACACACTTGGTGTCATTTTTCTCTAAACTTATAACAACATCCCATTCCCTTTGAGCATTTACCTCGATTATTCTTTCCACAATTATCACATGTGGGAAATTCCTTCTATCCCTTCTTCCCTCTATCTATCTTTTTCTCTACCATCCTCTTCCTCTCTTCCTTCCCTTCAGATATATAGGACTCGTATAATTCATTACATATCTTATTAACACGTGATACTATTTACTCATATGATGAGATTACATGGGAGACTATTTCCCTTTCGAAATTTTAGCATAAGACAACGAAATATAGGATCCTTCTTACTCTTTGGAACATGTGCATTGGTAGAGTTGTCATTCCTTATTCTAGGTACCATTTCTAAATGATGACAAACACTTGGTTAGATCATATAATAATGTATAATAAAAAAACTAGAAAAATGTTATGAATCTATTTAATATTTACACAAATCCAGTCTTATTATTAGAAAAATTATTTCTTTGTGGACATATTTATCCATAAATCCATAATAATGGTTTGTAAATAAAATTTGAATTATCCTAGTCATATAAACCAGGAGTTTCAAACCTGGTGCATAGTAAGGCCCATTGTCATGTACTAGGATACGCCGAGTCAAGCCCAGAACACCTTGTTGGAATTGTTACTCCTAGGTACATCTTTTCCAAAACCACCTCCACTTATAGTATCCAGATAGGGATTTATTTCTTGGAATACCAACACAATATCTATATTACCATAATTTTATATTGTACCTATATACTTATCCTCACATTCTATCTTAGGGTTATGATCCCTACTCTATGTTTTCTAAATCTAGTTTCCAAGGTTATTTCAAAACTTCCTCTAACACCAACTATAACGCCCCGACCCCAATTGACCAGAGCTGATGAATTATTTTAATACATTGTCATTATTTCAAGGAATCAAATCCTAGAGGACTGATCATTTTAGTTTTCTTGGAAAATATGTTACACACTTGAATTTTACATTACAATTTAAAACAAAAAATACAACATTGGTAATCCTTTTAGAACGACACTATTCTCCTAGATTAACCCTGCATATCAATCATCAAAACATATTGGAATCCTAGGAAAATAAAACTTAGGAAAGGGTGATCTCAGATTATCAGTAAGGTTAAACAATACAGAAGAAGATTTGTTAGATAACCATAAACTTCAAGGCAAGTATAGAACACAAACTAAAGAATTTTAAACTAAATATTCAGAATAATATGGAAAGAATAAATCAAACATTACAATATAAACATGCACAAGGATATTTTACTACTTGAATAATCACATGTAATCACTAACCATGTACATAGGGAATACATAATACGGGACATCTTAAACACACTGTCAATGCTTCAGCCAAGACACCATATATAATCGGGTAAGAAATTAACCAAAACCCAAACATAATTGTCTCATGATACTGATCGATGCATCAAGGGGCTATAATAGGCCCCTCCCTGCACTTAAAAATTCCAATACATTCCACTAATGAAAGGGGTAAAACATAACCAATATAAACATTCATATTAAAACTGGTGTATGAAATGTAAATACATAAACCATAATCTATGAGTGATATCAAAATAGAAGATCCATATTAATACATATCATAAAACCTTCAATACAATATGCATGATTGTATTATAATATATTAACCTTAATTAAGAATAAAATCCAACAAAGAATGCTGACATAGATGAAAGTGATCAGACAAAATCATTAAAAAACATTTAGAAATACCCCCTTCAAATTGAAATCGATTGAAAGCTTATGTTCTTTTAAAAGAAAAAATTTCCTTTGAAAATAACCTTGAAATATTTTATTGTAATATACAAAATTTTAAGGCATTATAATAGTGGAAAATAGTTTGTCGTGTCATATAGGTTAAAAAACATTTCTTCGTTAATTTTTCGAAAAGGTCAAATAGTACCTCATATGAAAAAAGACAGAAATATTACTTTCATAAACATCTTATAAAAAGTAAAACATGGGTATAAATGAGTTTCAAAAATAATCTAGGAATATAAATATTATTTTTAAATACATGTATAAGAAAAATAGTTTTGGATGATAAATGTGTTATAGTAGATACTTATGTATAAACAATCTCATATAATAATGAGATTGTGAAATTAACCCTTACCTTGTACTTTCCTTTAGCTGAGGGTTCATTAACCTCTTGTAGAACTGTTAAATATTGTTATTAAATTATACCAAGACCATATACATATTTATGATATCATATACGATCCTTTTATGTCATCATGTTAATAATGGTTCAATATTACCATTATTTTGGGTGTTAACTGCTTTATTTTCCTATTCATGTTTTGTTAAGTAAGTCATGTTTCATATGCGTAGGATATATTATATTAAAATCCAGATTTATATTATATTCCTAAATATTATTTTTATATATTAGATGAATTTTATAATCATTCTTGAATGGTTAATGTGGAGAATGAATATCATCGCATCGTAGAGATGGTAGGTCATACGTAAGCACAAGCGACAATATCATTTCCTTGAGGATTAAATGGTATTAAATTAGATCGAATATGATTTTTACAAAAACAATATCATGTACTATTTATTATTCACATCCTTTATATTCAACCTTATACCCATCGAAATAATGTAAACATTAAAAATAGTTTACACCATGGCATGGAGACGGTAAGTCATACGTACACACGCATGGTGATATAGTTCTTCATAGAATGGGTAAAAGTAGGAATATGGTTGTCCCATATTCATAATAACATCTCAGTATATAGTAGATTCTGGAGTTATTAATTTATAATGATTCCAACTTTGGAAGTGTAAGTAGATGAAGAAATGAACTTTGAAAGAGGTGATAAAATGATTACCTCTACTACGGGTGTCTCCTTTTGATTTGTACAAAAGGAATCCATAGGTTGAATTTATACCCAATGTGTGAATTCTAAGGCAAAATTAGGGATGTTGGGAGATGAAATGGGTGGGTTTTTCTAATATAAAGGTATTTTATGGTGTTAATTAAAGAGAATTATAAGTTCCCTTTTGTAAGAGTAGTGAGGGGAACTTTAGGAAGAGCATGAAATATTAATTTATTATTAAATGTTATTTGGTTTTTAATAGATCCAAATTGATTTAAATATAGTATAAGAATATTATGGGTCTAAATCCTCTCCAAAATTTTTTATACATGATTAATTCATAAAAGTGACCTTATCTTTTATATTTAATGTGTAGTTTAATTGTTTATATCTTACCACATCTTCTTGTATTTTTCAACTACATGGTTAATGTAGTTATTATAAAATTCCAAGAGAACGTAAAGTGGATCATTTATTACATTTTTATCACTATAAAAGTTATTTTTCATAACTTTATATTTTTATAATTTTTATATCATTTTGAAAAATAGTATTTATTTTAAAATCTCTTTTATTTTAATTTTGACACAATTTAATACATTATTGTTTTTGTAAAATTAATAAAATTATGATTCCTTAGAAACAAATGCATTAAATAAAATATAAAATGTCATATTCATCCATAAAATTCATGGATGACATCAAATTGTTAAATTACATTTCTTTTAATATTTATAATATCATTTTTTTGAATATTTCATAAATAACGTAATCACTACATCATCATTATGTCATAAATTAATTTATATATATAATGTCCTAAAATTATAAATAAAAAACCATGATGTAGGAAATATTTTTATATTTATAATGGTTATTCTTATTCTAATAGATTACTTATATAACCCTATATTAAAAAAATTTTAGTAATAAGAGTCATGTTTATGATATTATTACCTTTACTTAAAATTAAATGTTATAAATGTATTAATCACACTCATGTGGCTTAAAAAGTCCAAATATGTGTCCCAAGGGTTTTCTTGGTCTTCCATTACTCATCAAATAAGGTAATAACAAGTTTTAGGGTAATTTTATATTATTACAATATTTTTTTACCTTTAATTACCATGTTTACCATTAACCGTGGTAAATAAAATTCAGAAGTTATTATTTAGAAAAAATAATTTTGATCCTCTCGAACCAAATTTTTTTTCCCAATTTATAACCATGTATGTCATATTTTCAAAATTAAATTCACATTAGCAGTAAAAATATATATAATGCTAATTTGAAAAAGTGCAATGAAGGCAGGTAAAAGATGTTCAAAACTTCAATAATATTTTTTTATATCTAATTCTATAATAAAAATGATATCAATGACTTAAATTGGACTAATATATGTATTATTTATATATTTTGACTTTAGAATAAATTTAAATTAAAACAATTATTTAAAATAAATAGTCGGTTTTTATCCATAATGTAGCGTTTTTCACTATATATCAAAAATTGAAAGTTTTTAGAAAAATAGAAACAATTCACCTTAAGCTAATTTTGATATTAGGAATTGAAAAATTAATTATATTTTAAAAAATTAAATTTATATGATTTGATAAAATTAATTTTATTATTGTTAACAAAAGGACATAAAAAGTAGTTCATTTAAGAAAATATTATTTCTAAACATATAAATAGTTAACCAAAACATATACATTTCATTATAAATATCTTTTATTTATGATAAAACATTATAAATAACATTAAAAATTTATTTATTACTATTCATATTACTATATTTAATGGATATTTTATAAATATATCATTTATTTAATTACAACGCTAAAGTGTTGTTTCATAGGAACTCAATATTGTGTGTTACGCAAGACAAGTCAGGGTTGCGTGCAACACAATCTATTGATGATAAAGTACCATGAAATTTTTGGGTGTTAAATTTTCCCCACCTTTAATAAATTGTTTCCACTCAATTTAAACTCGGAAAAAAATATATGGCATGGACATTTCAATTATCTTTACATAAATCCCACATCGAAAAATTAATTAATGAGATTACCATTTTAAAATAAAGAAAAGGAATTATGAAGGTCACTAGAGATAGAACATACTAGGGTTAAATGTAGGAAAACACGTACATGAAATAAAATTTAACCATCAAGTTCGGATGGAGAGTGGTAGAGAAAATTATTTGTAGAAAGTTAACAATATGAAAGCTATAAATCTACAATGATCTAAGGGACCATTTCATTCATCAGAAATGAAACTACAAGGAATTTTTTTTCGTTTTAATATCATTTCCATATAGATTTATAATTAATTTACTTTAAAGAATAAAAGAAAAATGATGTATACTTACTTGACGGGTAAAGTTACATCCTTGTACTAATTTCTACCACAAACTCATCTTTATCTCTAAAAGTTAGTAAAATTAAAAACATTTTCTATTTATATTAATCATATAAGGTTCCAAAAATGAATTTATAGTTCATATATAATACCATTTAAATAAAATAACTACATTATACAAACTAGGACATCACTAGTCTAGTGGTTGGTGATAAACCCTTATCGCACTTTAGTTGTGGGGTTGATTCCTACAGCCTTGCCCGACGTGACAGGTTATCACCCGAACTGTGGGTTGAGCTTTTATTACAACTATATTATTATAAAAATCCATAAATAATCATATGAAATGTTTTATCCTTAAAAAATATTTTTCAATGTCCAAATTAATCCATTCCAACCATCAGACTTATCCAAATTTTTTTTTTTCCAAACTCACTATCCAAAAAAATATATGGAAGGGCACATAACATAATGCATATCTTTTTGTTATATGACCAGTTGTGAATACCTTCATCATGTATTGTCAAAAAAACATGATCATGTGCTAAATTACCATAAAACCATATTTGAATATGTTTTTTCTTCCTTATTATTTATGTAAAATATAGAATGATTGATATACTCCTTAAATGAAAAACTATTGTAAACTCCAACAATGATGGATTAAATAGACCATTAGTCAGTTCCATCAATAATATCCAATATACTCTATCCAAATAAATATTATATTTACTCCCAACATCATTATATCATAAATATTAAAGGTTATCATTCCCTTAACCATATTTTTCCAAAAAATAACTTGAATCTATGTAACTTTACATGGCACCATACAACCTAAAATCCTTAATGAAATAGTACAGCAGTACAATCCTTACTTATTTTCATAATTTATATAACCAATACATCATTGATAAAATATTTGAATGCCCTAATTATTCAATAAAATTATAATCACATTAATCATTCCTCTTCATATGCGATAGTATCATAACATGATTTTTATCTAATAGCATAATCCGATGTATAATCTAACAATTGATACATTGATTCATGTAGCTTACATCCTATTTATATTGAAACATTATACATTTTAAACCTTTTAATTTCCCTGGAAATCATGCACTTGGTTCCCTTTTTCTCCTCACGTATAACAAACTCCCATTCCATTAAATCATTTACCCAGGTGATTCATTATACAGTTATCACATGTAGTAAAATCCTTCTTTATAATCCAACCATTACCTATCTTTTTTTCTTTCATCCTCTTCTTATCTTCTTTCCCTTCAAAACCATAGGACTTAGATAATTAATTAATTATCTTATTAACACATGTTATTATTTCTTCATATGATGATAATTCATGGGAGAATATTTCCCTTAAAAATTTTGTCTTAAGACTATGAAATATAGGATCCTTCTTACTCTTTGGAACATGTGAATTGGTGGAGTTGTCATTTCTTCTACTAGGGGACATTTCTAAATGACGACATACACTAAGTTAGATCATATCGTAATGTATAATACAAAAAAACTAGAAAAATTATAAACATTAATTGAATATTTAAACATATCTAGTCTCATTATAATGAAAATTATTTCTTTTGGGACATATTTACTCATAAATACTTTATAATGGTTTGAAAATAAAATTTGGATTATCCTAAGAATATCACCAAATATTGCCAAACCAGGTGCGCAGAAAGGCTCATTGACGTGTACCAGGATACCCCGAGTCAAGACTAGAATGACTGGTAAGAGTAGTCACTCTTAAGTATGTCTATTCTATAGCCACATCAACTTGTAGTATCCAGATTGGGATTTATTACTTGGAATACCCCCCACAATATCTATATAACCAAAACTTTATGATGTTTCTCTATACTTATCCACAATGTCTATCTCAGGGTTATGATCCTTACTCTATGTTTTCTAAATCTAGTTTCCAAGGTTGTTGCTAAAATTCCTCTGATACCAATTGTAATGCATCGACCCTAGTTTCCTAGAGCTGGTGCATTATTTTAATACATTGGTATTATTATAAGGAATCAAATCCTGAAAGACTGATTAGTTTAACTGTCTTGGAAAATAGATTACATTCGTGAACTTTACATTACAATTCAAAACATAAAATGAAATATTGATAATCCTTTAAGAAATACATTATTATCTTATCTTAATCCTGAATATAAATCATAAAAAACTTCTTGGAATCCTAGGAAAACAAAAAAAGAAAGGGGGGAGCACAAATGCTTAGTAAGGTTAAATAATACATCAGATGATTTCCTAAATAACCATAACCTTTAAGGGAAGTATAAAACCAAAACACAAGCCATTTAAATATAATATTAAACATAATAAAGCAATAATAAATCAAACATTACCATATAAACATGCACATAAATATTTTAATAGTTTAATAATAACATGTATCAACTAACCTTATATAGAGGGAACCTATAATGCAGGACATCTTAAACCCACAATAAATGTTTCGGCCAAGACACCATACATGATTGGGTAATACATAATCCAAAATGAAAACATAATTGTCTCATGAGACCTACCAATGAATTAATGGGCTATAGGTAGCCCTTTTTAACACTTACAAAGTCTAATATATTCATCTTATGAAAGGGGTAAAGCATATGCAACATAAACATACATATTAAAACTAGAATATGAAATGTCAATACATAAACCATAAACTATAAAATATATAAAAATAGCACATCCACATTCAAAAATTTTATAAAACCTTAAATACAATATAGAAGATTGTATCATAATATATAAACCTTTATTAAGCATAAAATCCAACAAAGGATATTAACATAGATGAAAGTGATCTAACAGAATAATTAAATCTCTTCTTGATATATTCCCTTTTACATTGAAATCATTTGAAAGCTATTATAACTATTCAAGGAAAAAATTCCTTTCAAAATAACCTAGTTAGAATGTATGGTAAGATTAAAAAATTTAAGGAATCATAATGGAGTAAAATAGACACTCACACTGTATAATTTTAAAAAAATATTTCCTTAATTTTACTAAAAGGTCATATAGTACCTCATTTGGAAAACCACTAAACAATTATTTTAAAAAAAATTATAAAAATTCAAACATGGGTATAAATTAAATTTAACAATAATCTATGAATATAAATATTATTTTTAAATACATGCATAAGAAACATGTATATGGATGATAAATATATCTCAATAGATACTTACTTATAATCAATCTCGGATAATAATGAGATTACAATATTAACCCCTACCTTGAACATTTTTTTATTACAGGGTGAATTAACCTCATTTATAATAGTTAAATATTTTTATTAAATTACACCAGGTCCATATAAATATTTATTATATCATATACGATCCTTTTATATAGTTTTGTTAATAATATTTCTGTATTACCATTATTTCAGGTGTTAACTGCTTTGTTTTCCTATGCAAGTTTTTTTTAAGTATGTTCTATTTATTATGAATAGGATATATTTAATTAAAATAAAGAATGATATTATGTTCATAAATATTATGATTACTTATCATATGAATTTTATAATCATTCTTCAATGGTTAATGTGTAGAATTAATCTCATCACATCGTGGAGACTGTAGGTCGTACGTACACACTGGAAAAGATATCATTTTCTTAAGGATTAAATGGTACTAAATTGATTGGAATATGAATTTAATAGAAACAAAATAATGTCATATTTATTATATATATCATTTATATTCAACTTTATACCCATTTAAATAATGTAAATATGAAAAACAATTTACACTATGGCGTGGAGACGGTAAGTCGTGTGTACGCATTCATGGTGATATTGTTCTTCATAGGACGGGTAAAAAGAGGAATATGGTCATCCTCAATTCATAAAAATAAAAAATAAAATATTAGATGTTGTAGTTATTAATTTTGTAGGATAAAACATAGGAATTGGAAGTAGAAGATGAAAATAACTTTTAAAGAGGTGATCAAATGATTACCTCTACTTCAGGTGTCTCTTTTTGAGTTGTACAAAAAGGGATTCGTCCATTGGATTTATGCCCAATGTGTGGCTTCTTGGACTAATTTAGGGATTCTGGTAGAGGAAATGTGTTGGGTTTTTCCAAGAGAAAGGGCATTGGAGGTGTAAATTAAATAGAAGGAGAAGTTCCCTTTTATTAGTGAGGCGAGGGTCACTATAGGAAAAGAATGAAATATTAATTAATTATATAATTATTTTCAGATAATAATCACTTAAAATTGATTTAATCATACAATAAGATTTTATGGGCCTAATTCATTTCAACCAATATGTTTTAGACATATTTAGATCATAAAATTAACCTTAAATTTTAGATTTAACCCTTAGTTAAATAGTTTAACTCTAACCATGTCTTCTTGTATTTTTACACTACATGGTTAATATAGATACTATAAAATTAATATTAACTTAAAGTGGATAATTTATGTAATTTTTATCACTATAAACATTATTTGGGAAAAAATTATATTTTAATTATTTTTTTATCCTTTAATAAAATTGTATTTATTTTAAAATCTTATTTATATCAATTTTGACACTATTTAACACTTGATTTTTTTTAAAGTCATAACAACTTGATTAGTTAAAAAAATGAAATAATTGAAAAATAATATGTTATAGTCATCCATAAAAAATTTTTATGACATCAAAATGTTAAAATTATATTTATTTTAATATTTATAATATCATTTTTCTTGAATATTTCATAAATAATGTAATTAATTTATCATCATTGTGTCATAAATAAATTTATATATATAATGTATAAAATTTATGAATAAAATACCAAGATTTATAAAATTGATTTATATTTCTAATGAATATATATAGTCTATGATATTAATTATATAACCCTATATTAAATTTTTTATAGTAATAAGAGTCGTGTTTATGATATTTTTACCTTTACTAAAAATTAAATGTTATAAATGTTTTAATCACATAAAAGTGGCTTCCAAATTCCAAATATCTATCACAAGGGTTTTATTGTATGTCCATTACTCATAAAATGATGTTTGGGAAAGTGTTAGGGAAATTTTATATTATTAAAATATTATTTTTACCTTTAATTATCCTATTTACCTTTAACTGTGGTAAATAAAATTCAAAAGTTACTATTCAAGAAAAATTATTTTTATCCTATTAGACACAATTTTCACCCTGATTACAACCATATATTTCATATTTCAAAATTCAATTCATATAATCAGTAAAAATACATTCAATGTTAATTTGGAAATGTGCCTAGAAGCCGGGTAAAAGACGTTCAAAAGTTCAATAAAATATTTTATATCTAATTATAATATAATTTTTTTTGAATGACTTAAATTGGGAAACAATATATATATTATGTTTATATTTTTAATTTAAAATATAATAAAATTAAATAATTATTTAAATGAAAAGTTGGTTTTTATCCACAATGCATTGTTTTTCACTATTCTTCAAAAATTGAATGTTTTCAGATTAAATAAAAAAAATTCACTCTAATATAATTTTAATATACCAAATCCTAAAATTAAGTCTATTTTAACAAATTAAATTTCTATGTGTGTCCAAAAATTTTATTATTGTTCAAAAAAGGATATATAAAATAGTTCCTTTAAGAAAATATTATTTATAAAAATATAAATACTTTAACAAAACTTATACATTTCATTATTAATATGTTTTATTTATGTGAAAAAAATAATAAATAACATTCAAAATAAATCTTTTGTGTTATGCAGTCCAAGTCGCTTTTGCGTGCAACACATGCTATTGAAGATAACATACCATGAAATATTGGGTTATTACAATAATAATGGTTTTAATCTTGTTATTAACCTATTAAATAACCATATTAATATTTATTATATCATATGTTATCATTTAATAACATCTTATCACCATTTTGTGAATTATATTTCATCATTTTCATTATTTTAATGTAATAACTTGCTTTGTTTTTCGAGTATATTTTGACTTATTATTTTTGTTCTTATTATGTTGATCATTTCAATAATATACATAATGTAAACAATGATTTAAATATAATATATTTTCATTTTATATGTATTTATACAAATTAATAAAATTTGATGATAGGCATTGAAATTCAACATTCATAGAGACAGTAGATCGTACCTACGCATGAACATTATTTCCGTTTTCTTTTCATATTGAAAAATAATGCGAATTATATATATATATAAACATTATAGTGTCATTTTGATATCATATACATCACATATTTTCATTAAACCAATCGTTATAACATTCCATATAAAGCGTGAATGAAAAACATTGCTTCGCGAGGGTGTAGTCTACCTAACATATGAGAGACATTATCATATTCCAAAAAATAAAAATAATGTATTAGTGTGTTGTTTAATAATTATAGAAGAATAAATACATCCTAAATATCATTAATATAATATAATAACATTATTTACCTCATTATTACCAACTAATAAAGGTTGTAATGAAAAAATAATGACATCAGTTCGTGAGGCGGTAGTTTGTCGTACACATGAACGTTGATTTTCAAACCCATTTGATGAAAGTGTGTGAATTTTTAGGTTATAAACCTAACATAACAGAATATTAGTATATTTTAGACAATTATTTTATTATATAACAATTATATAAAAATAATTTGAGGGTTTTGAGAAGGGAATAAAATAAAAATTCTTTTAGAAAAACTTCACATCTTCTGTGAGTATTCCTCTTACATTTTCACCTATAAGTTCCTAAGTTAGATTTATAAAAAATATAAGAATTATGGTATAAAGTTATTGAATTGGATAATTTATTATTCAAGGTTTGGTATGAGAAAAATGGCTTTAGATTTCTGAATAGAGGAGGGCAGCTAGAGTGCTCTGATAGTGGGGTGAGAGAAAAACATATAGATTTTTGAAATATAGAATTCCACTCATGTTTTTTACATGTAACATGGATAAATTAATTTAAAAAAATTCTATCCTAGAAGTTATAAGGTCCCAATATTTCCATCTAATGGGTTTTGGAAAATTTTTTAGGTTATTTTTTTCTATTAATTTTTTGGTTTAGTCCCTTGGTAAACCCGTTTTCCTCCAAATCGCTATAAATAATTTGAATTACTCTCACTAATAATTCTGATAAAAATTAACCTGAAATTATTAAACATTATAAATTATAATTATTCCAAATATTTAATCATTTTTTCTAATTACAATTCACATAATTTGAAATTTTTTATTTAATATTATCTCTTAGAGGAGATGAGAAAGAGCGGTTTTAAAGTGAAACTTTTCCAAAGATTGCTATGTTTTTATATATAAATTTAAAATAAAAATCATTAAAATGAAATAAATTTTATTTAAATATTTAAAATTTATTTAATGTGAAATTAAAATCAAAACAAAATTTAATTTAATAGCATAAATTATTTAAATGAAAACTTGGTTTTTAATTAAAATTCAATATTTTTGATTATTCATCAGAAAATGAAATTTCTTGGAAAATTAAAAAAAGTCACCCTAAGATAATTTTGATATTACACTTTCAAAAATTATTTTTATTTTTTCCAATAAAATTTATAAATTGGAATAAAATTATTTTTAAAACAAGTGTTCCATTAAAAGGTAAAAAAACTACCATTAGAAAAATATTATTCGTTAATACGTAAAATTGGGCTTGTTCCTATCTTATTACTATAAAATATATTTGATGAATGTCAAAAAGTTTTATAATATATATATTTAATTATTATAATCCAATAATAGTAATAAATTTAATTTATTATGATAAAAAAAATTTGGCACATAAAAATAGTTTTTTATAAAGATATTTCCCTTATATTGAATTGGTTTTAATATTTATTTCTAATTAATTGGTAAAAAAATAATTCATTCATATATATTTAAAAGTTAGATAAACCTATTTATAAAATAAATTATCAATTAGAAAATAATTTTTTATTTTAAATCATAATATTAATAGTATTCGATAAAACTCGATTTTTGTGTAACGCATGGCATTGAAGAAAGTCATTGTTGTGTGTAACACGAGCTAACACAATGTTATGTAAATTTAAAATCTATATCATAGTTTGAATATATTTAAAAAATTTAATATATTTTAAAGACTAAGATTTTTATTTTCCTTTCTATTATTTTTGTTGCGTGTCACATAAACTATTGATTAAAATGCTATTCTTTTAGAATTTTTTATGGGTATAATGAAACCACATTTTTCATCATTAAAAATTAGAGAAACAAGCATGTTATGAGTTTCATATTTTTTAATCATACATAAAATATAAATTAAATTAATCTTGAACATCATAAAATATTATTGAATTTTTATTCTTACACCGTGAAAACTCTATAGATAATAAAATTATGAATATAGAATTATAAATGAAATAAATATATTGAGTCTATCATGGAATAAATCAAACTACTAACATTGATCATCAATATTAACTAAAAATAGTGATAAATATGTAATAAATTAATATTGTATATTAATATAATCATTAATATCTATGAATAAGGTTATTAAATATGATATTAAAATAGTTATGTTTATTTTATAGGAAGTCAGAGAATGTTCAACAAATAAGGAATCCAATGTAATAGGTCTATGAACTATATTTCCTTTTTATTAGTTCATAAAATATATTCCATATATATTCCCTAATAAGTTTATTTTATTATTCCATTTTTATATTATATAAGTTTTTCTCTATTTATATACATGTAATTTATAATTTCACAACAAAATCCTTTTCTTTTAAGAATTATTTTCTTCATAAAAATTTATCACTGTTTCGAATAATCCCCATCTTTACTAGTGGATCATTTTCCTCCTTGTATATATTCGTATAACCGAAATTATTTATTTCATTTTTCTAATTCTAATTACATAGAATTTTATAATTTCAATATCTCTCTTTATCATTTTATCAATGGTAAATTTTCAACTCTTTATTTGATATGGAATATTTTAGTAAATTGACTTAAAAGTCCAAAAGGAATTTCTTTTCATACACTCACACATCATCTTCCTCTCCATATTTCTTTACGTAATGTTATTTATTCTTGTAGTAAAATTATTAGTTATATTTTGAAGAGTTTTTATGTATTTAATTCACCTCCTTGGAATTTTTGTTATTTCAAAGTGACTCTTGTCTTGGATTTTTATAACAATTACAAAAATATATTTTATTATATTTATTTTTTGGATTTTTATTAAATTTTTGTATCAATATCAAAAATATATACCATATATAAATATAAATTTCATTAAATAAAGTATAAATATTATTATGATATACTCTTTTAGGTTGATTTAATTTTCTATATCTACCAGTAAAATTTTTGTTGTCATCTAATGTGATACTATTGGAAAATTTTATAAATCCCATTTCGTTTAAATTGGTTTTTTACATGATATATGATTGATTTTATTTAGGATACATATGTATGGATTTATATTATATTATGGGTGGGGTCTTATATACCACTATAATGAAATGGTTATGGTATTATATCTCATGATAAAACAAAATTTGTGAATTGGATTGATTATGGGGAGTTATGTTCATATGTTTGTCCGTTCAAATGATTGTGGGTAGTTATGTTCACATGTTTGTGGATGGTCATGAGTTAAATGAGTTATATTTAGATTTTTGGATGGATATTAATATATTATACTATGCTAAAATTTTATGTTTCCCTCGCTTATGCTTATACCTTATTTTTGGTCATTTCATATGCCTATGTTATGGTCCATGAAACATGATTTTTATATCATGTATTCTATTATGAAAAAATATTTATACCATGATTTTTTATCTTTTTATAGGGTATGATTATATATTGATAACCTGAGATCTTACTCATCCCAATATGCTAATATTATTCTCTCATATGAGCTTCTCATGATAACTCCCATTTCTAAATATACAGGGAATTTTATTTCACTATTTCTCACGTATTAATTTCCCAAGTTATAAATAAGAGTATTATGTGTAATGTTGCTATGAAGTTATCATGTGAGGAGCATATTTATGGGAATTTTTGAATACTTATTCTAAATAATATGACAATTTATCTAATCTATAAAGACACTAAACCATATAGTTCTTGTGTCATTTAAATGTTTTTGATTAAATTTTCCAATAATGAAAATAGTGTAAAATATTTTTGTGTTTTGATCAGGTATTATCACCTGTTATCAATGAAAATATATATAGTTTTTATTTATAGAACCATATTTTGGAGTGTATACATGGGGATGTCAGTTGGTATCAGATAATTTTTTTTTGGGATTTAGACTAGAAATCATTTGTGAAAACCATATGGAAATGTCTAAATATAGGAAACATTTTAAACTTTTGGTTATATATAGAATGTGTGGTTTAATAAATCTAAAATCTATATATAGATACAATCATGTAGATGTAGGATATTTTATAAATGCGCCTAGGGGTAATTATAAAAGAAATTAACCCACACTCATGGATCCAATGCTGAAAACATAATATTTTCATTTCTATCAATGATACTTATAAATGTCAATTTCAACCACATAAAAATTATAAAATAAAATAGATACATAGGATCTCATGCATACCCAAATAAAGTTCCGTTTTTGGTTTTATAGATGTAATAAAAACACTTACATTAAAATACCCATGTGTTTAGGTGACTATTTAAAACACTATACCAAGATTTTCTTATCCCACATTAAATCTTCAACATCTCTAAAAAAATTATTCACACCAAGAATATTTCTAAACATAAGTCATATAAAATAAGTATTTATATCCTATGTAAATGGTAAATAAATAAAGGGTCACCTAAAATACTTAGTATAGGTAAACATAAGCATTTAAAATTTAATATCATTAGTGAATATAAGATGATAATAAGGGCATTATAACATAATAAATGTGTATGATAAAAACACAAGAGAATTCATGCCCATTAAATCATGGATCTGAAATCAATGGAAATATAATAAATATTTTACATGAGAAAATATTCATATAAGTTAATAGTCTTTAACCATGTAAAAATAATCATTGAATAAATAATTCACTATAACATCATGGAATCATAACTAAAACATGTTAGAAACTTAGAAAATGAAACATTCATCATAGAAACACCCAAATAGGATAATTAAAATATTATATAAGGGGTAACCTTTAATATTTAAATCAATCACTTCATATGAGTACCTATCAAAAGATAACTCCATCTCTCTCACTTAAGAGTAACATATAACAGTTATCTCTCCCACTTTACCTAATTCATAGAAGGGATATAATGGACTCACATATCCTTGGTTTATAATGGAACCAAAAATCCATGTATTATAATGGAACTACCCACCAATAATATATACATATGTATAATTATCATACAATGAAAAAAATAATTATAATCTTTTACATTTAACATAATAAAAACTGATATTTTTTAAAGATTAATTCACCCATTGGAAAAGCAACGGGTTATAGGAAAATCTATTTGAAACAAAAAACATAATCCATATAGAGAAAGAAAATGATGGTACCATTTCGACATATACCTAGTGTAGTATAAGTATCCTGAAGGATTTTTTTATGATCAATAGAAATATCATTAAAATATCATTTAAAACCTTATTGGGTAAAACACCCTTTTAATTCGAAATCACTTTTAAAACAAAATATTTACAAAATATAAAAAAAAATTGAAAATAAACTTGTAAAATTTAAATGGAATCATTAAAAAAATATATTATGATGGTATAAAAACGTAGTTAATTTTTATATGTTAAAATAAAACATTTCTTTTACACTTTGATAAATAAATTCATAGTGTGACGTATGAATAACATTAAAATGGTTACATTTTTTGAAAATAATTATAAATAAGTAAAAAGGCACATGAAAAAGAACTTAAAAAATAATTTAAAATAAGAATATTATTTAAAACAAATTATAAAACATATATATGGATGAAAAATATTTCTGATCTAAAAAAAGATATAGGATCAATGTCACTTACTAACAAATTTTTGGATATTTATTTATTTACTAAGGTGGGAAATGGAAATTAAAAATGTAAATCCAATTCAAAACTAGAATAAAAGAAAATATGTTTGTTTTAATAATATAATATTACATTTTCCCTCACTAGGGAACATTGAACATATAAAATCTTGAAATAAGATGAGATTGTATCATGAAACCCCCTACATTTTGGTAACTTTTGACCATAAGCATGTGAAATAATTAACATAAAATGAAACTTTATGATCCATGAATATAAGTATATCCATGATATAATATTTCTTAGGTTAGTTTATAGAACTCATAAAATAATATAAGTTCATATCATAAACTTATATCCCAAAGAAGAAAAATTTGGGATGAATAACCCACACGATGATAATATCATTGAATTGAAGATTAATTAATAGAGAGATTATGTATAAAAAACGTAAATCCAAAAAAAAATAAGTGCAAATAAAACAGTTATAAAACAATCATAATTTCACACATAATCATGGAATAATATAATCATTTAATATGTGATATAACCTATTGAAAATAAATTGAGTTAAGAAACTTCTTACCATCCACCCTAATGTGACACATATATTCTTTATCTTCCTGAATAACAAAATTATTAAAAAAAATAATTTATTAGTAATATTTTTCAATTTTATTATTAACGTTCATTCCATTATATCTGTGTAATAATAAATTTATTTATCAATTTTTTTCAGGTTTGATGTTTTGAGGATGTTCGGTTCGTAGGTCCAAAATGAATTTAGTAGGGTTACTATGGGTGAGTGATTCATGGTTAAAAATATTCAAAATATTATTTATTATATAATAAGAACTTTTATATAGTAATATCATTTTTATAACTATCCATAAAATTTATACATGGAAAATGATATATGTTTTACTATAGAGGCAGAAGTCTGCACGTGTGCATGTGTAGTGTTTTAATTTGTTAATCATCTAGTTAGAGAGAAGATAAATATGATTTTATCTTACAAGGAATATGATTATACCTAAAATATAATATAAATTCCTAAAATTAATCTATATAACTATCAATGTGAGGTGGTGATGGAAAAAAAAATACAGCATCTCACATGGTGGTAGTCCATAGGTACAAACAATAAATTTTATTATTATTTATTTTTCTTGTTAATAATGAAGTAAAAAATTTAATTTAACATAGTATAATTTAATTTTTATAATATATATAATTTTATGTCATTTTTATACATCATTTTGTCCTTCTATAAGAGGCGGTGATATAAAATAGATCACATCAGTTAACGAGGTGGTTGTTAATTACAAACACATTCAATGGTTTCTATTTCCCATTAGATGATGAATGAGAATTATTAAGGTTGATTAATAAAAATAATTACATATATATATATATGTATATATATATATATATTAGATACTTATAATATTATATCAAAAAAATTTGAAGTGTTTAGAAAAAGGTAAAATAAGAAATAAAACTATAACATTTGGTTAAGAACTATGCCTCTTCTTCAGACCAACTCTTTTTCATTACACCTTATGCCCTATAAGTTTGGTATTATGATGAAAATAACACCTATAAGACATGGAGAGGTGTGTCATGTATTTATTTGTTTTGGTATTTTAGGATATAAACTGATATTTATGTGTAGAGAGTATAAGACAGTGGGTGTCCTTTTATTGGTGAATGAGAGGACACACTTGGTATTTTTGAAAATATTAAAATATAATTAAGTAATATTTATGGTAAATTATCTAATAAATAAATAAATTTAGAAACTTTTTTGATAAGGTTATAAATAATTTCATCAAATTTTATTTATACGTGTTTTAGGTCATTTTATCCCTTATGACTTTATTTTAACCCTGGGTAAAGTTGTTTAAACAATACTCATGATATAATTTTTACTATTTTTACTATTCATTATGACCAAACATTATGTTGACCTAATTAACAAATATTAATTATTTTTAACCAAAATATGTATTCTATTTAATCAAATTCAATTCATAAAATACATTTTTTAGTAAAAATGTATTTTTGATGAATCAAATGACATTAATAAAAGTTGATGTGTATTCTCTAAGAATTAATAAATGAATTAATATTGAGTAGGACATTTATATATATATATAATAAGTTTTTTATTCATTCTAATATAAACTAATTAAACAACTAGGTTATAAAGATCATGTTTTAATAATAATATTTTCCAGTTATTCAAGCTTGATATTTCATATTGTGTATGCTTTATAACATAGTTTTATTTTAAAAAAATGTGGTATTACATCACACATTTAATAAATTGCATCCTCAAAATTTTATTATGTGATGAGTAAAAAAAATCATTTTTAATTAAACTTTTTTAAAACACACCTCATAAAATTTATGAATAAAACTTTCTTTTGAAATGATGCACAAGATAGCATGACGTTGATCTAGAAAAACACATAACTAGGTCTAGAAATAGTAGAAAAATAATGGGATGAAAAAATATTGACATGAAGGAAATTTTAATTTCTGAATAATGATGGAGAGTGATATAGAATATGGATAATAGAAAATTGAATGATTATGATAAAGTTAGTTTCTAAAAAACTGTAGGACACTGAGGGGTGAAAAAACCATCAATTCATTAGAAATAAATGTAATAGAATAACATTTCTATTTCAAGATCATACTCTTATATTTGATGAATTACTAGACCATATATACTAATAACAAAAGAAAATAGAAAAAAATTGACAAGTAAAATTTCATCCTTAAATCATTTTTCACTATAATCTAATCATTCTCTCAAAGTTAATTTTATATGAATAAATAATACATTTACCCCGAAAATTTATACAATAACGTGAAATTTTCAACATAAATAATTCAATAAATAACTAACACAATATAAAAATTTACCTCAATAACTTCAACACTAAATAAACTTTGAATATCAAAGGCGATCTCAAAACATTCATCTTCATTACCCAAATATTTTATTTTATTCAACCCAAATAATCATTCAGGTTAAATAAAATATTAAACATAAATGTTACTTGTAACTCATCAAAACGAATAATAGCAAAAATATCATTAATAACCGTGATAAATGTATATATAATTATATAATGCAGTGGACATCACCAAAATATCATGAATCAAATTTAGATACTTCCCTGAAGAGAAGTACTTAGATTTTCCATAAATATATTTGAAAATATAACCCTATACAAGAATCACTTTTAAAAACATAGAGGCTCTCTATATCCCTCTATCCAATACACCATAAATTCCTTAAAATCAATTCATATATTAACCCAAAGATTTATTTAAGCCTTAATATAGCATCTATTATAAAAACCTCATAATTTTTTAAATCATAAAAATGTATAATCACTTATGATCTTAAGAAAAGAATATACTCTATTCAATGTGGGATCAACCGTAAAATTATTAACCCCTGATAGTATCCATAAATCTTATGTTACCCCATATGAAAACATCATTATCTGAAAAGTTATCTTAACCCATATTTGATTCCAACTTTGATATCCACAAACCTACACTCATAAATCTTATTCAAAATAAATAAATGTTACATTAATAGATTTGATATTGAAAAATGTGACTTAATTTAATCCATCCAAAACATAAAACAACAAAATTAAAATATTTGATGAATTATACACCCAAAGAACTTTTAGGTTTATAGTTCCAAAAAATTATGAAAAAGCTCTTACATAATAAAATCCATGTATTTAAGTGAGCATTTTTTTACTATACACATATTTTATATCTCTTCTTTACGTCCTAAACATCTCACATAAAATTATTCACAAATAAAACCTTTTCAAAAAAAACATTGATCATAATTCTTCATAACCTAGGGAAATGGAAAAAAATAAAGGGTATTCTCAAATTCTCAGTAAGAACAATCATAATAATTAAAAATTCAATATAAGTAGTGAGAATAGTGTGAGAATAACATTATCATGACATAATCAAAGTGCATGAGATAAATTTTATAGAATTCATACCCACCAAAACACCAGTCACAATTCTTGTGACAAGGCATACGGATTTAACATTATAAAATGGTTATATAAGTCAACAATCATGATCCATGTGAAAAAATCCATAAAAAAGTATACATTATAAAATTATACAATAATAAAGAAAATATGTTGGTAACTTGTAACATTAAACATTCCTTAGGGAATCACCAATATAAGAGAATTACAACATTATATTTGGAATAACTGAAAAAAATTTACTCTAATGATTTATAGAAGTACATATCAAATGGTTTCTCTGTCTTAATGTATTAGGAGTAACTTATAATTGTTAGCTTTGTCACATTACCCAATACATTATAAGGCTATAACGAACCCACTCATCCTTCAATTATAATGGAACAACCTGTCCTTGGTTTATGATGGAAAACCACATAAATCATCTAAACATATGTATATGTACCATATAATGAAAAAAAAGATTATAATATTGAAAATTTCAAAATAAAAAAAAAATTTTTTCTTTCATATCTTTATTTACCCATATAAAAGCTACATATTCCATGAAAATATATTTCAAATAATCATAATCTATTTAGTACACGAATAAGGATGGTGTAACTAAAATATATCCCAGTAAAGCAAAAGTGACACCAATTATTTTTTTTAATAGAAATACAGTTAAAGAATATTAAATCATTCTTGAGTAAAATGCCCATCCTACATTGAATGTCACTTTTAAAAACTAAACATTAATACAATATTAGAAAAAAATTATCTGAAAATAAAATTGGAAAAATTTAAAAGTTAGATTCAAAGAAAAAAATATTCATGACATCTCAGAAAGGTAGTTATGTTTTATATTCAAAAATAAAATATTTCATTTCACAATTCCAAAAATGAAGTCAAAATGTATCATATGGAAAATATTAAAAATATTACTTTTTAAAACAATTCTAAATAAATTCAATGAAAAATGAAAATGTATTTATGAAATCATTAAAGTGTAAATAATAAAATTATTGAAAACATTTTAGAAATCATGTATATGGATGAAAAATATTTCTAATCTAATAGAATATACAATATTGATATGACTTACAAACAACATTCTTGATGTTACTTTAATCAATAATTGATGAAATAAAAGGTAGATATGTAAAATTCCTTCACAACCACAATAGAATAAAATAGATGTGTTTCTAGAATATAATAACATATAATCCCACCCAACAGAACTTTTAACATAGAAATACAAAAATAAGGTTATGTTGTTTTATAAAAATCCTTACTATTTTAGAATCTTTTGAATCTCAAGACTATGAAATTAAGGCCATAAAATGAATATTTAAATACCATGAATACAAGGATACCAAGGATATAAGATTTTGTGGATTATTTTATACACCTCATAAAATAATATAGCTGAATACGTTAAACTTATATCCCAAAGAAGGAAAAATTAAGATGAATAGCCATTATAAAGATCATATCATTGAATTAAGAGTTAATCAATGAAGAGATCTTGTGTAAAAAATGTAAATCCTAAAAAAATGAGATATAAAACATAAATCAAACTAAGTTTATTTAACACATAATCATTGTATAATATAATCAATAATGAAGTGATACAACACAAATAAAGTAAATTGAGTTTAGAAACACCTTACCTCACACCCCAAATTGACATGAAAATTCTTCATTATCATAAATAACAATATAATATTAATTAATTACTTAATTAGTAACATTTTTAAATATTTTTATTAACTTTAATTCACTTAACTTTGTTCAAAAATTAATTACTTAGTCAATTAAGTTCAGGTTAGGCGTTTTGAGGACGTTTGGTTCATATATCCAAAATGGCATCAGTAGTTTGACTACGGTCAAACGAGTCAAGGCATAAACATATCTAGACCAATATTTATGAAAAATAATCTTTTTTAAACATTAATAAAAATTTTATAACTATCCATAAAAGGTAAACATGAGAACTGATATACATTATATCATGAAGGATGTAGTCCGTACATACACATGTGTAACATTTTTCTTTTTTAATGAGCATATAAGAAACAAGATAAGTTTTATTGCAAATTTCCAAAACTATTATTATATATTATATATCATATAAATTATTTAAATTCATATATATAACAAGACATCTGAGTAGGTAGTCACCACATATGCATTAGTAGTGTTTTTATTTTTTGATTGGATTGTAAAAAAATATGTAATAAATTTATTTCACAATTATATAATTTAATTTATATCATATATATCCTATTATATCATTTATATCAATCATTTTTCCTATAACTAAGTGTTTTTTATGGAAAAAAATTACATTAGTTTATGAGGCATTAGTTTGTAGTGCACATGAATGATGGTTTCATTTCACATTTTTATGAAGTAGGAGATGGATTAAGGTTAATGAATAATCATAATAGCATATAAGTATATTGGATATAATTATGATATTATATCATAATGGTTGTAATATTTTTTAAATAGGTAGAAGAATAAATAAAACTAAAACATTTGGATAAAATCTATACCTCTTCTTTGGATAACCTTCTTTTTCATTACATCTTCATCACCCAACAATTACTATTATGAAAAAACTAAGACATTTACGAAGTGGGGAGATATTTTTGAAAGGCTTTTAGGTATGTATTGGCTAAGATAAATGTATTTGTAAGTGTTTACATGAGAGGAGAGTAGGTTTTCTTTTATAGGTGAGGGAAATGACACACATTGTATTTCTGAAAGGTTGTAAATAATATTAAGCCATTTTAATGGAAAAGTGTATTATAAAAAAATTGAGACTATAATTATATAAAATAATATTTAGACATGTTTTAGTTCATTTCAACCCTCACCACTTTTTTTTAACTCTGGGTAAACCTTTTTTAACTTTACCTGTGGTAACAAAATTTCACTTTTTTTAATACTAATTATGAGAAAATATATATTTTTATTATTACCTAAAATTAATTAATATGATTATAAAAATTAAATCAATTTTAACAAATTCAATTCATAAAATTTTTTATAATTAAAATTAAAATTAATCCCACAAAATGTGATGAAAAGAAAATTTGTAGAAAAAAAATGTATTCTTATGCATAATAGGTTTTATACCAAATTGAAGGATAAAATTGATTCTAATGAACATAATTGGTTTATTAATAATATTAATGAATTATGAAACTTTTAAGAAAATTTAAAATAAATTGAAACTTTTTAATGCTGAAAATGAAAAAATATTTTTCAATAAAAATAATTATTCTTATATATTCATTTGAAAATAAGAGTTTTCAAAAAAATATCCAAAACTTTGTCTAAGATAAAATTGGAATTATAATATCAAATAAAATTATTTTTAAAAATACATTTGTTTAACTGTAATAATTTACTTATAATATTTTTTTCTCAAAAATCAACAAATACACTCTTTGAGTGTATTTCTTTTTGAAGAATCAAATGACTTTACTAAATTTGAATGATTATTTCTTAAGAATCAATCAATACAGGTTTATTTATTAGTACCATTATAAATAAATTTCATTTTGTGTATATCAATATTTGTACCCACCAATTTAATAACTATGTTATAATGGTCATATTTGGATAATAATATTTTGTGGTAATTTGTGTTCGGTTTTTCATGTCTCTTACACTATCGAACATCATATTAATTTAAAAATATTTTCCTATTATAGTAATAACCTTGAAAAGGGTTTCTTGAGTATTAAATAGATATTCACTCAGTGTACAAAAAGTTATACTAACTGCATACCTGGTTCGATATGCTATGGGATATGTTTTGGTTGATTTGTATGCTATTTACAAACTAATATGAAGTATTTAAACAAATATTTTAGTATAGTTAGAGAAACTAATTGGAAATAGACCATGGATTTTCTAGATTTAAACCTATAATGTTCATAAGTTACAGAATATATTTTAATTGTGATTTATTACTTCTAATATAATAGTTTTCATTTTTATTTTCTTATTGAATTAATTATTCCCATGCCCAACATTACACTATTTAAGTAAGTGGACACAAATAGAAGGAACAAACATAAGAATGGGTGAAAAGGATAATGAAGTGGTTTCCCTAATGAGTAATAAAATATGATGGGATATTGGGTGAAAAATATTATAGTGATTCTCACCCAAAAATATCAAGCAATGATCATTAATCCAAACCATGTTGAGGTCCTGAACTCTCCAAGGAAGGAATAACCATATTGGATGTCATCCCAGACACAATATCCACCCTCCTTTAATAATAATTATTTTCAAGTCCTATCCTAGATCACTTTATGAAAAATTGTCTGATCCATTCGTGACATGGCCATAAAAACACCTACCAATATACCATAGGCTTCTGACTATCAGTGAGGTCTTGGGGTGTGTCTATGGGGAGACTATTCCCTTGTATTAGAGTATGTAAAAAATATAAATAACTAAAAAAACAAAATTATAAATAATTAGACTAAAAACGAAATAAATATGAAAATTTAGTCATAAAATTAAATGAATTAAATTAATTAATTAATTTTTAATGTATACTACATTGATCACCTACTGGGATGATTTCATATACATCATAATAAAGAAAAAAATTCAAATGGATAATCTACTTCTCTAAGATAAACTATATATTTGGTCTCTAAAGACCCTATCGAGTTTCTTCATGCCAATCATAATAATCTACATGATCATCTCCACTCGATCATGCAACCCTATACCTTTACACATCCATCAATAATATGTGCTCAACTTGAAATTATACATAAGATTTACACACACACATTGAGGTGCATGTATAGAGGATTAGAAATAAATATCTCTAGGAAACCCCCAATGGTGAATCTATAACCCAATATTATAGGTTAATTTTTACACAATATTACTATAAGAGAAAATACATAAATTGAATAAAATATATAAAACAGAATCATCACTTATCCATGGGTCTGTGATCCTGATCAACCAAACCTACTTCAGCTATCACCATAAATGTCTTTGATTATGTTTTTCACCTCAGGGGGATAAAATTCCTAGCCCTGGGATCACCCATAATTTCCTCTAATAAATATAATGTTGGATTCCATGAATCAACTAGACATCTTGTAAATAAGACATATAGTTGGATTTAATAACACTCAATTCATGTGTAACAAATGGAACATAGGAATCATCTCGATGTTCCCTAATTCAGTTGGATATTGGGTTCTTAGGTCATATTCTATAAGAAAAAAAGACATTGGAAATAAGATAAATATTAATAGGGGTTCCATGATGAACATGTAAACCTCATCTACTATGATGGAATAACGAGGAATCCTAGGGACACTAGGAATTATCTATGTAAAATTCATGCAATAGAGCGCATATACGGAATCCTAGGATGTGCCTATAGGAATCCCCACCATATAACATATAACATCATGCACATAGGATGAGTTCATCGAATCACATCTAGAAATCATAGTTTCATAAATTGTAACTAGTTGAAACATTGAATAAAATAGTGAGTTCATCCAATCACCCAAACTCATCCCAAATACCATTTCCCCTTAAGATCACATGTTTACTAGGAGTTCTCATTTTACACCTACTACTATATATACTTGAACCCAAAACACGCTTATTAATGTTATTAAACCACTAGGGAACTCACTGTGGTCCCCTAGGTCTGTACAATGGATTGGTATCTCTTATGGGATCCTAAAGGTTTATAGATAGTTATAGGTATCCATCATTGTATTTTAAAAAATGGTACCAATGTAGAGGCATCCCTCTTGGGACCCTTTAAAAATATATTCAAGAGATGGAATCCCATATAGAAATATCTATATTATATCATAGGTTGAGGCCTCACTCTTGGGATCCTTTGGGTAAATACATAGGTGAATACATCCCTCATGGGAATATCTATGCCATAAAATAATAAAGTAATACCTTGTGTGGTCCTAGGTTATTAACTAGTCACTTAGGCTAACACCTGTCTCTTGAGATAAACACATCCTACAACCCCATATCTAATAACAAATGGGCTCCAAGGAAAAAAGATCACACATTAAAAGGAATATGTATACAAAGGATAAGATTCTTAATAATTGGCCCATGTAGATGGATCATAGCCCATATCAATTTAATATTTCACACTAGGTATTCCTGAGCACCCAACCTATCAGCTTCCTCATGTTTCATCTTAATCCCACAAACTAGGGACTTATCCGAGTTACTCCTACCTAGAAACATAGTGATCACATTTCAATTAATCCAACAATTGACATGAACGTCAACTATATATAACCCCACATCTCACATCTTTGGAGACTATTGGTTTCAAATAATGAAGTAAAAACATCCCTATTAATGATTACTCTAAAAAAACACCTCTTAGGTGTCCTCAATTTACCTCAAAGGTTACACTATTATGTTCTATGCTCAAAAAAATAATAATGGACTCCTGTTTTTTCTAATTCTAACTATGGATTATACAAACATGAAAACCCCTCAAATGGTATCAGGAATGTAGTACATGACATGTATACCCAAGTAAATGGTGTATACTCTCAAATCCTCACTTGGGAATGTAATTAATTTTGGATTGGTATATGAAACCCAAATACACATAATGTTAATACTGTACATGGATTTTACCGTATATTGGGTTTCTACCCATGTACCACACATACCATGGACATGTGTTTATCTTGGGTGTGTACTTCTACATTTCATCCATCCTACATAGGGTTTATTTAATTATTGTACATTGCAATGTTTCCCTACTGGGTTGTGTGTCCATATACTTTGCCATAGGATGAGTAAAAATACATGGGATGTCTTTTGAACTACACATAATATAGTTTATATCATATCTTCTTCCCTAAATTGGAAGAATGCATGGAATATTTTCATGGAACCCCATCTCGTGTGATTGTTATTTCTAAATGGAAAACCCTAAAATCATACAAAAACCCTGATTTCCAACCAATTATACATAGAATGACCCTAAGGGGGTCTTTTATAGTCATTATATGGCCTTAAATCCTGAAATAATAAAATATATATTATTTAATGAAATATTTTTAAAAACATCCAACCTTTGGAAAAAATCAACCAAATCTTCCCCTATATCAATATTCTAAATATGTTGCATGAAGATTCGCCTACCTCGAGCTCTACAGTGGCCCCTCCCTCTCTCTATCTGTCTCCCAATCCCTCTACCTCACTCTCAATAGAAAAAGTAGGAATATCCAATGGGTATACATGATAATCCATGATAGAATAAGTTAAAATAAAAGGAAAAAAGGAAAAAAAGAAAAGCAAGAGAATTTAAAAAGTGAAATGGGTCCCAAACATGAGTTTATGACTCGACTATATAAAACAACTATTATAGACTCAACACTTGTGATAAGATATAAATCTAATTATATGCTAAAAAAATATCACAAAATAAATTTTCATGAATAAAAACTAAAAATAATTAATTAAATATTGATTATTAATTATTCCGTATTAATTTGTATGACTTAGATTTCAAAAAAAAATTCTATGATAGGGTAAACACCCAATTTTGGTGCTAAAAATATTTTTAAAAAATATTATCTAAGATAATATTCAAGGTGGGGAAATAAAAATTTTACATTCACAATCATCTGAAGGAAATAATTGAAATTTCTATTCAATTTCATAGTTAGGAAAAACATGGATAATTAAAAACACCCTTCTATAACTATTCTTGTTCATAGGAATCCTTGGTGGTCAAACAGAATCCATAATCTCACTCCAAGAATCTTCAAACGTACACCATATTGGCCATTAAATGACCATTCTCAGAGTATACACAAATATCTTAATAAAGAAGAAGTTTAACCATGACTGATCTGGTAATCCCTAACATAGATGTACCCTTATCCCGGACTCACAATTGAGCTCTAAGTTCCGTGGCCCATGCACAATCCATCACTATATATAATTAATGACATGGTCAAAACTTCTCATTCCTAATCATCAACCCACAACACCACACGTTCAAGATTCTCAAGATCAGTTACCATGAAAACTGTTGAAATTCAACACATAATGAGGGTCATCACCCTTAAAAGAGAAAAATATTTCACTCTCAAACATATGAATTTCTTATATATCTCCAAGATCACAGACGTAATAGGTTCACCCACTAAATGCACATAACTCCTAATGTTATATGATCACCATCCTATAAATACCTGACTATGATTGAGCTATATTGGTTGTAAAACCACTCCTAATCCTTTCATGATGAATCCTATACAACGAATTAAAATTTCCCATTGCACAATCAATCTCAAAAACCCATTCCCACAACATTTCTTTGAAACCATGGGTTCTCATCTCAAACATCAATTCTCCCCAATTAATTATTTAAAGATTACCACACCCAATTAGAACATACAATTCCGATATCACCTAATGTAGTGTGTGTACAATCTCATAACACCCAATCACACCAATAAACCCATGATTCCTCAAGCCACACATCTCCAAATCCATGTGGACAAGCTACTTGGCATGCTGGTATCATTAATCTAGAAGCTCCATTGGAAATTCTCTTTAAAATTGAGCTCCTCACTTGTGACATGATTCATCAAATGACCACCCACTTATTTAAATATATTTGAAATCACATATACACAATCTCGGTCTAAAGAGTTTCAACATTATCTACACACTTATCAATAACCCAATTTAGTTCTTATCATGAGCTTCCATGTATGTTGTGACCACATTTACAAAATCACACTTATTGGTCTGTAAAGATAGAAACATAAATATTACTTCCAATAATAGTCAATCTTCATACCCAAGCACTCTAGGTGATTTCTCAAGGACCAAAGGAATGTTCTAGCCTATATCGAAAAACCTGATCACCTCCCATGAACTGGTCTCAACATGAGCATAAAACAATGATCACTACCTAAAAAGGCACCTGTAAAACCATGTTAACCCCTCTTATTGGATTCCCTAGACCAAAACAAACACCAACTCACTAATTAAAAGAAAAAACTAAAAAACACTTGGTATCCCACCTAACTCAAATGTGAAACACCTCACCAAGGTAACATCTCATGTGATGTAACACATTCTCCCATCTCAACCATTACATGAAATATAACACATCTATCAACCCTCTCTAAGGGACGTAAAGATAATATAGAACTATTCGGGTCCAAACCTATCCAAATGGATTCCATTATATAGGATGTTAATTCCATGTTATATAGTAAAAAATAATATATGTTTTAATTGGAAATCCATCGATGTGAAACCAAAAGGTAACTATTAACTTAAGGGAGGATTATAATAGAATGAATTTTCAAGAATGAGCTTATCAAGACATGATCCTCTCTAAGCATCCTCATAAGTGACTACAACCTAGAGGGCCATTATGTCATGTAAAAAAGGAGAATAACTGAACCTCATAAGGTAACTGTATATGGTAACACCCCCTTTGGGTTATATTTCAACAAGAAACACTAAAGCTCCTATTATAATCTCATCAAGTTGATATGACTATATTACTATATAAAAAAGTTATTTATGTAAAATATCCTAGAAATATTGATGGGAAAACTCAATGTAGGTTGTTACGAATAATTAGTTAACCACACCATGAAAAGGGTATATTTATTAAATATACACTAGAATGGAATTGGATACCAACATTGACCTATGTGGATCACTAATTCACTCAAATAATTATCTCAAATGATATATGTCGTACAACACCCACATGGTTCAGTTAAGTATAATTTAATTCCAAAAAAAGTAGAAAAAATATTTATAGGTTGTAACAAAAAAATAATATAATAAAAATCAAGAAACTACTCCAGATGAGAGGTAAAGGAACTGGGAAACATGTTCCCTATCAACCCACTATGGTCATTGAGTTTACCATGCATGAGGAATGAGTCACCATTCTTATTGTTGAGAATATCAATGTACTTCTACATGACCCTCCATAAATAATAAAATATTAGTGATTTAATTGAGTATATTTCCTCTAAAAACAATATGGGAAAACACCATTTAGGTTGTTATTGAAACATTAAATAGTTGTCCTTAGTGTCAGTAATAAAATCACAAACTTTGAGGCATATAACATATGGACCCTATGTGGAAAATATGATGCATGAGACACCTATTTCTACTAGAGGACAAGAGTCAAAATCAATTATTGTTCTCTTGAAAAAGGGATGAGATCTATAAATCCATAATAGATCATAACTCACACACAAAATTTTCATCCCTCAAAGTGAAAATCAAACTCAATTGTTACATCAAAAATTGAGAACTTCAATCCCATATCCCTGGACACTTAGACTTCTTACTAGAATAATTATTCTCGAGACACTGGTATGATATCCATCACAGGATCCTACACATTCCTAATAATTCTATCTAACATTCCCCAAATAAACAATATTAAAGGAACTAATAGAATACCACTTTTTCATCTGCTGACCTAGTTCACTCTATGAAAAGTAGTTTAAGTAGTTGGATAAAAACCCTCAGGTGCACCTCCCCATATCCCAGAGGCTACCAAATATTATTAAGGACCAAGGTTTCATCCATTGGGGATACTATTCCTTCATATTAGAGTAAGAAAATAATATAATGAACTAAACATCACCCTTAATAGTAAATATTCAATTTCCAGAAGTAATAAACATAACAAGGCTGTAATAAAATGAAATTAAATAAAGGCCCAAACTATCACTCCATAAATACCACAATGATCTCCAATAAGAATGATCACATGAACATCAGAATAAAAAAATTAATTCACAAGGATCCTCTACTACTCTGAGATAAACCATATACTATGTCTATAAAGACCATGTATATCTATTATATCCCAAACATAAGAATCCACATGATCATTATTTCATGATTATGAAACATTCATCCATTCCCTTTACATTTTCCATCCATAGTAAACCTAATATTATACATAATCTATGTACACACACTGAGGTGAATTTATAGGAGTGAGAGATAAATATCAGTAGGCTGCCCTTAATAGTGAATCTATAACATTCTATTATAAGAGGATCCTCATTAAATGTTTCCATCCTAGAAGATATATTAATCTAATAAAATAAATAAAATAAAATCAACATCAATACTTGGTTCTATCATCTTGATCAACCAAACATACTTATGATGACACCAAAAATGGAATTTATTAAGCAACATCTCCTCAATGGGGTATAATTCCTAACTTGGGATCACCCATACACGCCTCGAACAAATATAAATAAGGATTATAGATATCAATAGGACATACTATAAATAATTAATTGAATTTTATTCCATACCAATCAAGTCATGTGTAACCAATGGAACCCATATAGCATCTCGACATTACATAATATATTCTAATGTAGGGTTCTAAGGTCCCTATGAATTGGTAAAAAATACATTGGAACTATGATAAATCCCAAAGGGGGATGACCCTTAGGATATTTGTGATTAATAATATCTTGATATGAAATAAACTCTCAGCATCATTCAATAACTGGATTCATAGTTCATTACTATAAAATATTGGGAATTTTAATAATGGTGTATTCACCTTATCCTCATTGGTATCCTAGGAATCAATTGTGGTGATCACCATCATTCCTTAGGGAAGACGTAAGAATCCATTTCTTGGTGGAAGTTTGGAAATCCAATAACCTCCGATATCGATTAGATCCAAGTAATCTAGGTATAATGGGTGATACACTATGTAAGAGGGGTTCCAATATAAATCAGGAAACCTTTTATAATACCCTAGAATATGGAGGAATCTCAATGACATTAGGAATTCTCTATATAAAATTCAATAATAAAGGTTCAAAATATGGATCCCAATTAGTACCTCTTGGAATCTCCATCATAATTCATATCGCATCAGGAACATAGGTCATGTTCTAGGAAGTATATTTAGAAATCATAGCTACATCAATAGTAACTAAGTAAAATCTTGAATAAAATAGCGAGATAAGCCGAACACCTAAACCAATAACTGGTTCTATTGTGTCAGGGGCTCAAATGTTTAGAATGATTTCTAAGGGGAAACCTGCTACCATATCAACCCAAACCCATAGCATACTAACTAAGGGTTGTTCAACCACCATCACGCCAACTGAGGTTCCCTAATTCAATACTTAGTATAATTATCCCTTGAAATATCATATAGGTCTAAACAATATTATAGGAGTCCCTCTTGAAATCCTCATAAATGGTAAAAAGGTAGTGGAATACCTCTTAGGACCCTTAGAAACAATATTCAAGTTGCGATATCCCATAGGGAATTCTATAGGCTGAATCCTAAGCAGATACATCCATATTCAAAACATAGGGGTAAATATGTTGGAAAATGTGTTCCTCATTATACCCTCTAGGTCATAAAATAACCGTATGAATCCCTCTTCAGATCCTCAGTTAGTAACTATTCTCTCAGGAGAACACCCATCTCTCGGGGTAAACATATCCCACAACCCTGCCTGTAATAACACAGAGACTACTAGGACAAAATGTCACACCTCATAAGGGATATATCTATAAGGGATAACATACATAATAAATAGAATTAGGAGATGGCTCATGGACCATCATGATTTTGAGATTCCACTATAGGATTCCTTGAACAACCAACCAATATACTTCCTCAAGTCTCATATTAATCGCACTAACTAGGGACTATCCAATGTTACAACATTTGAGGAATTTAGTGAATCAATATAATTTTATCCTACCATTGACATGACCCACACACAGGTCTCACCCACATCTTTCTCTCGGGAGACCACTGATTTATGCTACTTGAGGAGTAAAATCTGAATAATTACTCAATCACCCCAAAACTCCTCTTAGGATTCAAAAAATTATGTAAATAGTTCTATCATAATGATATATAAGGAAAATTTATCAAAATTGACTCCTCTTTTTTCCAATTAGAAATTTGAGGCATAAAAACATAAAAACCCTTCAATGTTGGAAAGGGACAAGTACAAAGAATGTATACCCAAGTACATACCATGTACTCTCAAAGCCCAACCTAAGCATGTACTTCAACCAAACATGGAATGTAAAACATAGGTACACTACATGTTAATCTTGTACAGGACATGTAACATACACTGGGTATCTTCCAGTGTACCACACATATCCTAACCATGTGTTTCCCCTAGGAATGTACTCCAACTTTCTATGGATCCCACATGAGCTTTGGAAATATACCCTACATGATCAAGTTCCCCTACACAATCTCTATGGCCATGTACTTGGCCATATGCTGAGTGAGAATACACAGTGTGTCCTCTGAACTACAAACTAGGTATTTGATCTCATCTCTTCTTCCATGAATAGGTATAATAAGAAGCATGTGTTTATAGAACCACACATCGTGTGATAAAGATTTATAAATAGAAAACCCCTACAATATAACTAAAACCCCCATTTTTCTGTTTTTAAGAATATATTTACCCTTAGGGGTCTTCAGAATTCACAGTAAGGATGTAAAATAGAATGTGGAAAACATACTAGGATTTAAATAAAATACGTAAAAACATCCTTCCTTTGGGATGAATCCCCCAAAAATTCCCTATATCCATGGTCCACAACTACCAGACATTGATCCAACTCCTACTATGCTCCATGGTGACACCTACCTCTACCTCCATCTCTCTGTATCCGTCTGCCTCTCTCTTGTATGTTTTAAAGGATACCCTAAGAGGAATACATAATAAGTAAGGGTATAATAGGAGAATGAAACTGAAAAAAGGAATGGAAGAATATAATAAAAATAATAGCTAAATAAATGGGTCTTGGGCCCAACCCCGATGACCAACATGAGTTCATGCCTCAACTTAAAAAAACCCTAATTTAGACTCATCCATGGATATATAATTTCAACCTAACACTCTATTCCAAGGGTATCACTATACGAATGTGAATAAATAAAATAATATTTCAATAATTAATTACTAAATTATATTTATTTTTTGAAATTTTGAATGACTTTGATATCCACAAGACTCTTGTCATATGCTAAATACCATATTACAGGACCAAAAAAGTGTTCATGAAACTTATATATGATCATATTCAAGTATAAAAAACTATTTTTACCATTGTGACCATCCATAAGAAAAAAACTCACATTTATACATAGTTTCAATGTTTATAAAAATTTCGGTCATTATACTTATATTGAACTAATTTAAGATAAATGGGTTAGATTAATGGAAAAGATATTTTCCATTCACTAATGATGAAATATTGAGAATTTTGTATTATTTATTTATACTTTAATAGGTGAGTCTGACCAATGGTGGTCCCTAATTATGAATAAAAGACCAAAGGAATAAGTTAATTTCGTGAAAGGAGAAGAGTTTATTGAGATATGTTTCATTAAATATTATCTCCAAAATCTTCACACTAATATGAAGAGATAATTTATTAAGTTGAAGAAAAACAATGATGAATATATTGGTTTATACAAAAAAAACATCACAATATGTACATGTTACACTTTTAGTTTTATTATTAATCAGGGACTCATAAATTTTCATTTCTTTAGTCACCTAAGATAAAGTCTTAGAATGGAATTAACCATAAGGGACTTTGGTAGTTATGAATAAATATTGTCATATGAACTGAAAGTGGAAATGGAATCTAGGTACTCTCAATTTACTCATTGGTATGGTGATATGAAATGTAAAATAGAGTATTATGGAAATTTAATGATACTTTACATGAAGGAATGAAATATCACTCACCAACATACCCAAATTTTGGTGGGAAGCACCATAAAAATTATTGGAAAGGAACATGGGAATTTTACAAGTATGTAATGATTGGACATTAAGACCATGATTTTCAAAAATATATAAAGAGGCTAGATAAAAAAATAGATGTTATGAATCCCCCAAAAATTTCACCACTTATACATCAATTCTTACCTTGAAATGAGTTTTTATATTAAGAAAATTCATTCCTCAATATAAGGTTTAATAGAGATAATTAGAATCTTAAACCTCCTAATGAAATGGATAATGGGAAGGATTATACAATCACAACAACTAAAGTGGGTTATAAAATTAAGTTTTCTAAGTCACTCTCATTATCCACTCAGAAACTAAAAATGTCATATTCAATTTCATTTTTATGAACTGCTTTATATATGGATGTTTTTCTAACAGAATGAAATCACCACCATAATAAAAAGAGAGTAAATTTTTAGTTAATAATATTAAGGATATTCTGATTTAATCTTATTTTTATAACTAATTAATAATATAATATTATGGGAATATAATTACCAAAACAAAATTCTTTCTTTAGTGATTTTTTTTATTTTGGACCATATCATTCCCTTATATGGGTATTGATAACCAAAAAGAGAGTGAAAATATGAGTTTCCTAGTTTAACGTAAGATAAAAAGGTTAATATCTAATTAAAACACATATTTTGATTCATGATTTTCTTATGGATCACCTTAAATATTTTTATTAGTGGTTCATACCTAAAATAGAAAAGAAATAATATATTAACATAAGTTAGAATATAAGTACCCAGAACTTTATAAATGGAATTTATATTTAAAATTAATGTGTATTTATATTCAATAATAATGCATTAAACAAATTCACATTTTAATATTATCAAGGAATTTTTTATGTAAGAAATTTTATATCAAAATTAAATTAGATAAATATGTTAAATATGATGAAACACATGTTTATTAAAAAATCATAATTGCATTTTTGATAAAACATATATGTTATTTTCATGAAAATATGATTTTCTATTTTCAAAATAAAATTTATTTTCAGAAAATTATTTCATTAAACAAAAGTTTATTGGTGAAATAATATTATTTAATCATTTTTAATTTTTCTAAGGGTTACATATTTAAACGTTTAATGAAAAATTAATTTTTAATAGATGTATATTTCATTTAAAAATTAAATTTATCAAATTTATCAAAGTGTTCTATTAAAATAAATATTATTTTTACAATAAAAAAATAGAATTTATCTAAGATTGGTTTTTTATTTTTCTAAAAAAAATTATGTTTAGTGAATATTAAAAATGTTTTTTTACTTTTATTACAGTTACTTTTCATAACCTTTGAGAATTAAATTTTAAAAAGTAGATTTCACATTTATAATTATAATAATAAAAATTAGGTAATAAGTTTGATTTAACTTATGGGAATAAAAATATGTTACCAAGGGAAAAAGTATTCACCATGGTAATGGTTAATGTAAAAATGTAAAATCAATAAGTAAATATAAAAAAACCTCATAATTAAATAGGTATATGAGGGATTCATATCCTTAGATAATATTTTCCACATTAATTTCTAATTTATGTTCCATATTATTTAATAATTAAATCTATTTTTCTATTAAGAAATTATATATAAAAAAGTTCCTCACACCTCACCTATTAAAGGATCCCTTCACACCCACTCTTCTCAATAAAATAATCATTCGTTTAACTAAACCAAATTCATCCCAATTCTGTTCCAAAATCTATTTTTCATTCATTATAGGATTTTCTACCCAAAAAAAATTCAAGGTTCCATAAGATGTAGACTAAGAGAGGACATCTAAAGAAAGAGGTAAGGTTCTTAACCAATTTATTTTAAACTATAATTCTAATACCTCCACAAATGGAATTTCAAGAAACATGAAATAATAAAATAATCATCATAAATATACTGAAAGATTATTATGTTAATGAAAATTCAATTAATTACCTTACTGTCATCCATTCAAAAAGTGAAAATGTTACACATGTTATGTGCATTCTACCTCTTCCATGGTTGGATATTTAATTTTTCATGACCACCTTACATATCTTATTCTATAAATTTATTCAATTGATAAATATTATGTTTATTTGTAACTAGTGTATTTTTATGGTTCTATAGAGGTAATGTTAATATGTAACACATCATTAATATACCACCTTTTTTCGTTAAACATTATCAAATCATGCCACTTAAATGTTTTTTCTTTAAGAACCATACCTTAAAATTTAATGGAATGAACCCACAACTCCAAAAAACATTAGTTAACATAGATTATAATACATTTTTAATTATAAAAGACAATAAAATCATGAATATAGTATGATAACTGGAACTGTTAAACTAAAATAGTTAAGGAATTGAGTAAAATGCTATCACCAATAATCAATATTAACATAAAACAAGTAATAAATGTATAAAAAATTTAAGCTGTTAATAAAAAAACTAATTTATATGAATAATTATTTAAATAATTGAGTAATATATTTATTTTTATTATATAGGAAGTCAATTAATGTTCAACTATGTAAGAATCCAGGGTTAAGGTTTCTTCGACATGATTTCCTTTTCATTAAGCCATAAAATAACATCCATAACTAATCCTTTATGAGTTTATTTTTTTCTTCTTTTTTTATATTATATATTATTTTTTCTATTTCTCTCCACTTAATATACATTCTTTCAACAAAATTCTCATTTTTGATGAATTCCTTTCTTCAAAAAAATATAACATTGTTAAGAATACTTCCTGATTATACTAATCAAACCATGTCGTCCATGACCATATTCATATGATAATGAATTTTTTTTTGTTATTTTGAATTATAACCATATATAATAATATATTATTTACTTATCTCTCTTTTTCATTCTATAAAAGAAATTTTTTTAACAATTTTTTGATGTGGGATTTTTCTTTAAAACACATTAAAAGTTTAAAAAGGAATTTATTTTGATGCTTATACATTTTATCATCCACTCATAACATATTTAATTAATGATTAATTATTCTCAAAGTTTCATTATTAGGGATTATATTAATTTATTTTTTAAACATTCTTCTTTTCTACTTCTTGTAATTTTTTTAAATGATAATTGTATCCTTGATTTTTAAGATGATGATATAAAATATTTCTTCAAAAATTATGATCTCACTTCACTTTTTACTCTCTATCAAAAAAATATCAATAAAAAATTTAGATATATTTCATGAATCAAAATATAATTTCTGCTTTGAAATTCTCTTTGTGAGTGATCAATGTTTTACTATCAACCGATCATATTTCTATATTATTACATGTGATACCATTTTAGAATGTTATGAAATCCATTTTCATTCCATGGGTTCTTTATGATATGATGAGTGATTGATTTTATATATCGCACATATGTTTGGATGAATATTATGTTACATGCAGGTTCCAATATATTTATCAAATTAATTTTTTAAGCTTTATATCACATGAGATAATGAATCTTGTGAATGAACTTGATTTCAGGTATCTATGTTCTTAAGTTTGTTAGTGGTAATGATTGTAACTAGCTATGTTCACTTGATTGTGCATGGACATGATTAAAAATAGCTATGTTCACATGTTTGTGGGTGGAAATGATTATTTCTTATATGTTTATAGTGTTATGATTTCCTACACATATGATCATGTGATATTTTTATTTCATTCCATATGCCTATGTTATGATCTGTGGCCCATGATTATTGTATCTTGTATTCTATTAAGAACAGATATTTATGCCAGGAATTTTGATCTACATTTTATTGGTCATAATTATCTTATATTAAGTCCATAGTTATTGATTATGTTTTCAAACTCACATTCTCATCTTATTCTCTCATATGATCTTCGAATGATATCTTCTATATTTACCCTTAATGATCATTTGTTCTCACCCTTTATTCATTTTTCAATACCTACATTATGAAAAATAGTAATATGTATTTTTTTAAGGATGGAATGTGGGAAGGATATTTTTGGGAAATTTTGAAGACTTGTTTTAAATAAAAACATTATGTAGCTAATCTTTAAAGACACTAAACCATTTATTTATAGGATTGTATGAATTTATGAGAAGAAATGTTTAAACTATGAAAATAATGAAAAATATTTCTATGTTGTTCTCATGTCATCTCACATGGTACCAGATCTAGGGGATATAGTTTTTATTTTTAGAATCAAATTTGGGTGTATGAGTTGGGTTGTCTCAAATTATTTAACTTGAACTCATTTATATATAATTTCATTGAAAATTAATTGATCCCTAAATACCATATTATTTAATTTATAATTCAACTAATTAATGGATTAACCTGGATAGTGATTATAAAGAAAAAATAAACTTATAAATAAAAATATGTTAATCCTTGAACATATCAAACATTTTATTAAGGGAGAAGAATGTCCAGTGTCCTTTCATGAGGAGACAAAGCACATAGATGCATTGATTAATAGAAAAATTTAAATTTAAATACATTCTTCTTTGATCATATTCAATTTTAAATATTTTAAAAATACGCCTGATTTAATATGTTGGAATAGTGCCAAAATAGAAGTCTTTGGATGATGCCATTGAAGTAGTGTATGATGTAGTAAAGGACCCTTAATTTCTTTTACCCAACCATACAATTTATACCAAACTTCTAAAGGGGTGGATGGAAAACACATAGGTCATGGGATCCTCAACACCTAGAAAATTTTAATGATCATTGGAAGAATAATAATGTTGTTGTTCACATAAAATAATCCAAATCCTCTTTCTATTTATGGATAACTACTTGAACTACCTAATTGGGGGAACCCGAAACCTATTACCAAGATAGGGGTTCAAATCAATCCATTTTCCCTTTCAATTTATTATTTAATTCTTTTAATTATTTTTCATTTATAATATTATCTTTAAAATAGTACCAATGGGTATCAAATGGGAGGAAAACTCAAGCAAAACACTAAAAAATAATTTATTAATTTTTTCCCTTTATAGTTGTTTAATAATTTCTAATATATTTTACATTTTAATAGATATAAAGGAATAGTGTATGATAAGTGTGGGGGATAATTTCACTCAATATTCTTATAAATTGATTATATTTTTTGGTACTTTAAATATATTAAAATAAAAAAATAAGTTTTTTTATGTGGAATTAAAACATAATTAAAACATTAAAATTAAATGAAAATACAATGAGGTTAGGATGAATGACAATACTGCCAAGGGAATTATCTGAAGTGAACCTTTATTACATAATTTCTAGTCTCTAACCTATTGAGTGATAAAAATACATCTTATATGTGGTGATAATCCCTTATATGTGAATATATATGATAATAATAAAAACCATGAAAATATTCCTTCCACTATATTACTATTTAAAAAGCTAGAGGAATCCATAAATAAGAGTACCCCTATCCCACCTTCCCAGTATGTAATCACACCAATTTTGCCCAAAATAGTCATGGATCAATCATATTCTAAGATTATCAATTTAAGGGATAAGAAACAAGTAAAAGGATAATTTTATACTAATAAAACCATAATGAGAAAATTTTATCACTATTCCCCACCACTGATCATCCTCAAAAAAACATAAAGATTGTAGGAAACAATTAAACAAGAATGAGTGATGGGTTGGGTTTGTTATTGGATTATTATTCCAAGAGATCCCAAAAGTTATTAATTAATTATATAGAATATTATATATCACAATAAAGAAATGTAACACCATAAGAGTATATTTATTTTTCATTCCTTTGAAATAAACTCAATGTATTTAATATCTTTTTTTATAGGCAACCTCATGTCTAAATGAACAATGATATAGTATACTAGAATATCCTAGCTGTAAAATTGGTCATATGAATATGAATAATAACATTATAAAAAATACATATATTGTTTATATATAATTAATATCTTTTTATTTTTTTATTCATTATAAAATTATAATCAATTTTTGATAAATCATTTTATGTTTCAAAAAATATGTTTTCTTCAAAAATGATTTTAATTAACTTTTGGGGACATATATTATAATTAATTTATACCAATTATAGATATATTTTGTTATAAAAAAGAAAATTTTTGAAATCATCATATCAAAATTATCTTAAGGTGAAATTTTGTATTTTTTTTCTGGAAATTAAATTTTGTAGTGAATAATGAAAAAAAAACTAATTTTATAAAAAATTTCTCTTTCTATTCAAGTATATACAATGTATCATTTAATTATGAATTTAATTTTAATTTTTATTATTTTATTCATTATAATTCAATTAATATCATTTTAATTGATATTATACAGGTTTTTCAGTATAAAAAATTATAATTAATGATACATATTTCTGTAAATATAATTTTCATAATGTTTTCAGGTTTATTTTTAATATAATTTTAATTATTTATAGAAGTATAATTTTTCAAAATTTAATATATATATTTAATCAATTTGTTTTTTAATGATTTCACTTTAATTTTTGTCATTAGTAATATTAACTTGGGTAAAAAGTCAACTACAATAATAAGAATGAAAACCAGTTAAAAGGGTTCAAACTAAAATGATCATGGTTAAAATGACCCAAAAAATTCTTTAATACTATTTTATGTAAATATTTTTCCCCGATATAAGCATCCCTTCTAGTATGAGTCATTTTGGACCCAATTTTATTAGATAAGACATTAATATATTTTAATCTTTTTGAATAAATAAACATGTGTCCTCTTCATCACGTATATATGGACACCCCCAATAATATCTTCTCCACTATTAAATATCGTCTTATATCATACAATACCTACCCAAATACCTTTCTAAAATCACTTAATATGTCCTAGGGGTCATTTTTTATCAAAATACCATTCTTTCAAGGATTAGTGTGTCACCTAAAGGAGGTTTCTCAAAAAAAAGGTATAACTCTTAACTGAAGACTTTCAATTTTATTTATCCTTACACCATATATAATCCTAATGTATCTATAATAAAATTTTTAATACTATATCATAAATATATTAATTTTTTATGATGATCTCACAACCATTTTACACATAGTTTATATTAAATGGTAAATAAAAGTATTACTCTTGTGAATGTGTGGACTACCGCCTCCACGTAGCTATATGACTCAATTTCAATCCCCATATTTTGTGTTTGGTTATTATGATTAATTTAATTATATCATATGATATTTATGACATAATTATGCTTATATAATTATAATATTTTATCTACCTTCTTTCCTTCCCATTTGTTGGAAAATAATAAAGTCGTTCGTGCATACATGTAGACAACTACCTCCACAAGGCGATTCAATTTGTTTTTTCATATCATCGTTAAATGAAATTAAATAAAGATTGATTTAATTAATATATAAGATTTTAATATAATTATTATAATTACATAAAGTTTAATTAAAATTTACCTTTCTTTTTTCCATTCATCTAACAATGAAAATATCACATGTGCATACGTATGGACTACCATCTTCACAATGTGTTGTAATTTATATTTCATTACTAAATTATATGAGTTATAATAAAATTTTATATACTGAATAATTATTTTACTTTTTTCATGATTATTATTCTTGATATGATGAAACATTTACCAAGGTTCAACGACCCAAACCATCATACTGAAACATTCATGTAAAATAGAAATTTTTTTATGCAAATATCCATTTTTAGGAATAATTATTAATAAAATAAAAATTTGAAACTATAAAGGAATGGTAAATATTAATTTATTCATGAATATTGTTCCATAATAGATTTATAATAATTATAAATTAATTATTTAGTAGTTTTAAATTCCAATGAATCATGAAAATACTTGAGTTAATAGATTTATGTTATAATCTTATTTCTTTTCGAGATTGTTTATGCTAAATTTTCATTGAAATATATTATATAAATATTATCATTTAAACCCAATTTATTTTCATATACTATTTTTGTTCATATAATTTTCTTGTAATATTATGATTTTCTACTTTTTGGCTCTTAAAATTTAAAATAGAATGTTTTTAAGGAAAACATATTTATTTCCTCTTTGGTCTGGAATATATTTATTCCATGTACATATTCACATTAAAATGTTTTAAATAATATTTTTAATATTATGTAAAGATTTTTTACTTGTATTTTAATTTCTATTAAAAAAATTAATATAATATTCTTGTCTTTTTCTAAATGAGGAAGTTTTTTACCAAATTTGTGAGAATTTTTTTTAATATATACTGAATGAAAAATATATCCTCCCATCATGACGACTTTTTAATTTGAATAATATTTTAAAATATTCAATAATATTTTAGGCTTAAATTCTTTTCATAAAATTCTATATTTTTTTCAATTTTAAATATGTTATTTTAAAATAAAATAGGTATTTTCATTAATTAATGTTATAGTGATATATTAAAGGTGTTTTAATCTTTGATGAAATACTTTGATGTTACTTATTATTTATAAGGGATATGATCCAATGATACCATCCTTATTATTTATCATTATTTTTATTGATTATGATGATGAAATATTGATGAAACCCATTATATTTTCTACGAGTTAAGCTATAATTAAATGATGAATATTTTTCATGAATTTGGGGAATACATGTGAATGGATTACGATTATATTAATTTTAGGCCTATTATAGCCCTTCAATTCTTTAAGTAATGTCGTATTTATATCTCATGATATAATGATGATAAGAGTGGATATTATTATTAATACCTTTCTTAATATTTTGATATTTGAATATGACTTCTTGTACTTATTATCACTACATTATTCTTGTAAAATATTTCAAAGAGATATTTTCCCTATATTTTAATTTCTTAAGCTTAGGATGGCACATGTGTATGTTATTTCTCTTGAATGGTGATTACTTCTTTGACACACTTATTATTCAAGTCTCTAACTATGACTTTATTATTGAGTATATGATCTATGATTTTTTAGGTACGAATATTTTACATTGATTATATGAACTTTATTAAGTTATCATACCCTTTTGATCATTCTACACTCTAATATAATTGATATCTCCCATGTTTACCATTATTGAGCATTTAATCTCACCCTTTCTTATTTCTAACTTCCGTGTATTTTTATGGATTTTTATAAGTTTGATAAGTCTATAATGGTAATATATGTAAACAATATGTTTAAGATAATGGATATTGTACCTAAATAATATGTAAATGTATATAGTTTTCATGTACAATAAACTATAATAGTTCTCAAGAATGTTTATTTAGGAGATATATTAAATATTCATCAAAACGTTGTAATCTCTATGTATTTTTTCTTTGGGTCATTATAGTTCAAATAAAATCATGATTTATATATTTTTTGAGATTATGTTATTGTAATTATTAGGATTTAAATTAATAAAACATATGTTGAACCAAAAGTGATAGAGGATTAACCTAGAGTGAAACTGGTTGAAAAAAAGGTGTCCTAAATTAGGAAATTTTGGAAATGATTTTCTTATGATTCATTGCTATATTTTTTATTAATCAATACTTGTTTTAGTTTTTTATAGTTTTAGTTAGTGGATGGAACTAGAAGGATTCATGATAACAATGAATTTTTTGGGTAATGAAATGACTATACTCATAAGAAACCAAATTTATTTTCAGTTGGGATGCAATATCTTATTAGTATTCTCACTCAACAGTATCAATCTATAAGAAATAATGTAATTAATTTTTAGCCTTATAATTTTCTAGGGAGGGAGAATCATGTCAATGAGTCTTTTCTGTGACAATGTACACAATTATTTATAAATATTATGATCTACTAGTTTCTAAAAAATAAATCAATGTGATGAAAAATATATTTTATGTTCCACAATTTGTGGAACATAAGAATTTTTTCATTGAAATATATTACTTATAGGGTTAATTTAATCAATAGTGTACCCTTATTATGAACATAAGAAAAGTTGAAGGAATAAACTACATGGAAAGAGAGGAGTTTAAGACGGTAATTATCAATAAATAAATTCCGAAAACTCTTTTTAATAATATGAAAAGGAATTTGTAGACATGAAGTATAAGGATGATGAATCCATTGGTACGTATGAATAAAACAAATAATGATATTCATGGTACTCTGGTGGATTTATAAAAAAACCTAGTGAGATAAATTTATTGATTATTTAGTGTACTAAAACAGGGTATTCAAAAGTACATATCCATAAGTGACATTGGTAAATATAAAGAACCCCTTAAATGTTATTTGGTGTTAGAAATAAAGAGTATAAACTCCAATTATTATTTTGGTTTTAGTGACATGAAGAGAAAAAGATAAATCCAAGCGAACTCAAAAGGTAGTCCCATAGAGGAATGAAATCCCAACCACCTACATGCCAAAAAATTATGGGGAAGAATTCATGAAATTTTACAAAAGGAACAAGGAATTTATTTAATTATAGAAAGGATGGCCATAAAACTAATGACTTTTGATATGGGAATAAAATGATAGAAAAAGAAATATATGAGAATAAGTGTTCAACCAATAAAGTTAAATTTCTCATAAATATGGATGTTTTGAATTATTCGAATCTAATTCCTAATCTACGATCTAATGAGGTTGGTTGGCCTAAATAATTCCATGAGTAAAAGTATAAAGGTAAGTAATTTTCCATCACAACTAAAGTGGGTCCGGAAAATGATTTGTTAAGATTTACACTTACCGTTCACTCTATAACTATAACTTTTTTATTTGATTCTATCTCTACCCACTATTTTATATCAATAGTATTCACTAATAGTATCACATCACCACCATAATGATTACATATTTATATAGATGTAAAAAATTCCTAGTATAGCAATGACCACATCTCATGTTTATATCTCTTCTTTAATAGACATTTGTCAGAATGAGATTCTTGAAAATATTGTGATTCTACATCTAGTTGAATTTTATGTGATTTTGGATAGGGATTGGATTTATCTATATAAATCAAACATAAATTTTTGTGGAAGTGAAGTAATGTTTTATATTTTGAATCATCCTATGATTTAATATCATTTCAATGATAGAAATGAACATCAAATGTAAATTACGCCCATTGAATGTGTCTTAATACATATACATAAGGTATGTTTATCTAAAATGGTTTGCGATATATTCCAAATTGAATATATTCATATATTTTTAGAATATTATTATATATTTACTAAAGGATTGCATAGCCTTACCTTTAATTTTTAAGTTTATTTTTCAATAGTAATCATTCCTTGTGTTACACCTATTTCAAGGACTCTATATAGAATGTCCTTGATTGAGTTTAATGAATGGAAGAAGAAAAACCAATAGAATCTCAATAAGAGATTCATTCACCCTATTGGGTCACCATTGGATTCACATTTTCATTATATTAATAATAATTATGAGTCAATGCATATTTACATTGATTATAAAGAACATAATATGATAACTATCAAGAAAAAGAATCCACTACCCTATATTGATGACTTGTTTAATCAACTACATGTACCTCAATACTTTCCCAAGATTTAGCTTCATTTGGGATATCATAAATTGATGGTCATGAAATGGGATATACCTAAGACATAATTCTTTATGAGCTATTGTCATTATGAATTTATTGTTATGTCATTTGGAGCTACCAATTCCCCAAATATCATTATGGATTAAATGAATAAAGTATTTATTGATTGCCTTGATCATTTTATGGTAGTCTTCATAAATAATATTTTTATATATTCCAAGATTATAGAAGAGCATTAATAATTTTTTAGGATTGTTATTAAGACCATAAGGAAAAATAATATATATGTTAAATTTACTACCTGTGAATTTAGTCTATAAAAAGTCACATTCAATGGTTATATAATATCACGTGAAGGAATATCGGTCAATATATCAAAGAATGAAATTACATAACAATGGAAAACACCAAAAAAAGTAAACTATATGTGTAATTTTCTTTTTATTGATTGATAGTATTGTCACTTTATAATAGATTTATCAAATATATCAAATCCCCTTTCAATTTAGGCACTAAATGGGCCCAAGTTTTTTTGGAAAAATTAATTTGAGGAAAATCTCAATTATCATGAAAAGGTTAGTAAATACACTTATACTTACACTAACCTATAATGGATAAGGTTTTGTAGTCTATAATGATTCAAATAATATAGGAAAAATATTTTTCCTTGGGATGAATGATATAATGATAGACTATGCCTCATGGAAATTGAAAATTAATGATAAAAATTACCCGACTAGTGATTCAGAGTTGGGAATAAAATTTTTCCATTGAAAATATTGAGGCATTATCATTATAGTGAAATATGTGATATATATAATGATAAAAAATTATTTATGTTTATATTCATGTATCAATTTATGAATATGTACCGAGGGATATGGTTGGAGTTAATTAAAGAGTATGACTACAAAATAAACTAATACCCAAGGATGGTGAATAAGGAGGTTGATGCACTTAGTAAAAAAGATCATGCTAGATTTTCCATTATGAGGATTTAAAAATATCCAATATTTATGTATTTTTATTATGTGGATCAATAAAATTAAGAGGAAATGGTGTATATATATCATATAATTATCATATGAATGTTCAACCAACCATCCATTTGGGGTTTAAATAGGCACAAAATTAGGACATGGAACTATAGAAGTTAGTGAGACTTATTCCTAATTTCAACCATGATTTTTATGGAATGGTACGGTTACAAAATTGAGAAAGTGTACCATAAATACAAGACATAAAGGAGTGATTGGATGAATCTCTCAGATCATCGTTCTCTATTCATCCTAGAAGTATGAATGCTTATAGATATTCTAAATAGTGTTTCTAGTGGGATAAAATGAAAGGGGATATTAGAGAGTATGTTTCTTTTTGATTAGTATGTACCAAAGGTAAATATTAGGGATAAAATTATAAGTGGATGTTACAAACATTACCCATACCAAAATCGAAATGGGAAAAAACACCATGGATTTATAAGTGGACTCCCCAAAATAACTAAAGGGAATAATTATATATGGGTTTTAGAAAAACACCTTAAAAAATTGTCACAATTAATTTATATCAGATAAGATTTATCTTTTGATCAAATTACATGGATATACATTATGAAATTCTTGAGATTCTATGAACTACTAATCTTAAATACATCGGATCAGGATCTGATGTTCACTATGATGTTTTGAAAAAGTATCCCACAACCTCGAGATATAGAGTTGAGTTTCAGTAATAGATATAATCCTTATATAGATGTATAGTCTAATAAGACCATTAAAAATCTATAATACATGTTTATATCCTCATATATAGATTTAAAACTTGGTTCTGATCAACACCTTTTTGGGTGTAATTTTTATATAACAACAAATTTCACTCAAGGATTCTGTTGGATCATTAGGAATAGCTCTATGATAGGATGCTTAAAACTATAACACAATAGCATTTAGTTAGTGAAAAAAATAAATTTGGACCTGATATATATTATCAAATGTAATACAAGGTTATATTCATAAAATAACATGTTAGTGTATCTTAGAGTCAACATAAAATTTGTATTGATGATCATCAATGAGATATAAAGTTTGAAGTTTCTGATAAGGTATTCCTATGAATATCACCTTCGAATACTATTATGAGAATTCTAAATAAAGGAAATATTATCCCTTGATAAACTAATCCCTTCAAAATTCTACATCATTTTTAGATAATTTCTTATCATTTGGTGCTTCCAATAAATATCACTCAAGTACATGATGTGTTCCATGTATATCTCCAATGGAAGTACATAACTGATCTTTCACTTGTAATTAACTCATAGGTTTTACCACAAGAGTATGATCTCTATTACATGAAACACTCTGTGATGATTTTGAATCAGAGAGAGGAAGTGGTGTGAAATAAGACAACTTGCATGATCAAAGTATTGTAGTTAAGACATAAATTTGAATAAGCTATGTGAGAATTAGAGCATGTGATATTAAAAAATTATCCTCATTTTTATTAAATTTGTGTGATTTATTTACATGGAAAATTTCCTTTAAGGGGGGAAATGTAACACCCTATGATTATATAGGCATAATAAAATTATGAAAAAATATTTTTTCTTTTTTTTATAAAATGATAATTTATTTGTTAATTCAAAAAAAACTCAATTTTTAGTGAAGATTTGTTATGTTTCAATAATATGTTTTATTCCAAAATATTTTTTATAGAATTTATGAATTAATATCATAAATAATTTATTAAACTTTTATAAATTATATTTAATAAAAATTATACAATTTTCAGGATCACCATCTGAAAATTATCTTATTGTGAAATTTTAGGGTTTTTCTGAAAAGATTTTTTCTTCAGTGAAAAGTGAAAAAATATCGATGTTATAGAATATGTATATTCCATTCATTTATTTAAAATGTACCATTTTTAAAATTTATTTTAAAGTTTAATTATTTAATTTTTGTTAAATATAATCCAACTAATTTAATTGTAATCAACATTATTCTTAATTTTTGTATAAAAACATTTTTACACTTAAAAAGGATTTTCATAGAAATTTGTTTTAATAATATTTTACCGAATTATTTTTAAACTATTTTATTTGAACTATAGAAGTTTAATTTGATAAATTAGAATCCATATTTTTAATAATAAGTTATAAAAAAAATTTGAGTCCACTTCCATTTTTGATCATTGTGAATAGTAACATTGGTAAAATGTTTGTTTCCACGATAAGAGTTAAAATGAATTAAAATTGTTAAAACTAAATTGATAATGGTTAAAATATCCAAAAAACTTATATAAATCCTATATTATAATTATATTTTAACCACATATCATATCATATTTTTATATGATTCATTTCTCATCCATGTTTCTTGAAAAATATGTAAATATATTTTAATCTCTTACACGAATCTAATCATGTCCTATCTCTAACTTAGAATAGGACACCTAATCTCCTCTCTTATACACACTTAAAGGGCCTATTATATCAGAAAATACCAACCCGAATCCATTCTTGACATCCCATAACACATTCTATAGGTTTTATTTTGTCTATAAAACCATCCATTTAATGATTAAGGTGTAATATGATAGAGGTCTCCCAATGAAGAGGTAAAACTCTTAACTGAGTACCTTCAATATTATTTCTTCTTAAAACATTTATAAACATGTTGTATCCATAAGAAAAATATTTATATAGTATAATAAATTTTCTTAGATTCTTTTATCACTATGGTGAAACCATTTTCCACCACCTTTCCATCGAACAATAAATGAAAAAATCACTTGTGCATACGTGTGGACTACCACCTCTATATATTGATATGATTCATTTTCCATCACCATAATTCATGGTTGGTTATTATGATTGATTTAATGTTTATATTATATATATATGATATAATTATAATTATTTAGTTATAATATTTTTTTACTTTATTATCTTCATATCCATTGGAAAATGATAACGTTGCTTGTGCGTACATGTGGATTACCAAATCTAATAAGCGATGTGATCCATTTTTCATTTAAAATTAACCTGGATCGTAATATGGTATATTTAATGAATGTATATTATTTTAATGATATAATTATTATTTTGAAAATCCTATTTATAATTTACCTTTCTTTTCGCGATCTATTAAAAAGTGAGAACCTTACTCGTGCATACGTATAGATTACCATGTCCATAAAGTGATATAATTAATTTTTCATCTCTTCTTTATATTGATTATTATTAAGATTTATCTAATACTTATTTCATGATAAGGATTGTAGATATGATGAAACCTTGATCAAGGTGGAAGGAATAACATCATCAAGTAGAATCATGTAAGGAAAATAGACTAGTTTTCACCTGCATGTTCATTATAAGGAATAATATTTAATAAAAGTTTCATTATAAATTATAAAGTAATTTTAAATATTAATTTATCCATGAATATTTTTTTAGTATATCTTTAAAAAATATAAATTTATTATACTATAGTTTTTAATGCGTATAAAGATAGATGAGACTTTCGGTAAGGGATTTATGTTACAATTTCATTTATTTTTGGGATTGTTTAAGCTAAATTTATGTTGAAGTAAATTATATAGATATTATCATTAAACACCTATTTATTTTATCATCCTATATTTTTTCATATATTTTTCATTTAGTATTATAATTTTCTTCTCTTTGATACATTAAACTATAAAAATAAAATTAAGAAAAATAACCTTTATTTTCCATTTGGTCAGGAATTTGTTTCTTCCTTACCCATGTTTTAGTGATTTTTTTTAAAATATCCAATTATTTTAAAATTTATTTTTACCCATAGATTAATTTCTATAATATTTTTTAAAATAAATATTTTTATTGTTTTTTGAATGAGGTATTTTTCACTGAAGGCATTAACAAAATTATTGTTTTAACATATACCACACGAATGACTTTTCCCATCATAGTGAAAATAAATATTTGAAGACTCCATTACAAGATTCGATAGATCTTTTCAAAAGAAATTTTTTCAGAATATTATATAAATTTTTATATTTTAAATACTTAATTTAAAAATTAAATATGTGTTTTCATCATGAAATGTTCCATTGATTTTTTAAAGGTATTTTTATCTAAAAACATTATTTGATATTAGTTTTTATTAACTCTAGAAATGACCCAATTTTAAGATCCTTACTATTTCTATGATTCGTTATTTATTAGGATAATAAAATCATGATGAAACATTTTTTCTTTTCCATAGGTTATTCTATAATGAAATGATTATTTTTTCAAGACCATGTGTTATACATATGATTGAATTATTTTTATATGATGATTGGTTTCCTTATTTCCCTAAAATGAATTAGGTATTTTGATATTGATATCTCATTGGATTATGATGATAATTGTGGACATGATTTTGAACGTATTTTTTCACTTTTTTATCCATGAGTATGATTTCTTCTAGCAATTATCACAATATTATCTGCAGACATGATTGTGAATAACTATGTTCACAAGATTATGAGTTCGTCTGATTATGATGAAATATTCTTATGTTACAAATCTTCAATGATGATTATTTATTTGACCCCGTTATTAATAAGAAAATTGGATATTACTTGATTATAGAGTTTATGATATATTCTTCTCAAGGTATAAAACCATTTCATTGAGAACATGGACTTGAAGACATTATCATACACTAATTATCACCTTATAGTCTCGTAATATTGATATCTCCAATGTCTAAAATTACTATGTATCTTAGCGTATCCTTTATTAGGTTCTCCTTCACTATGTTATGATGGATGGTTCTATGTGTGATGTGTCTAAAAGGTTACCTTATGTAAAGAAAAAAATGAGATGATGATGATTGTACTTAAATATATTTTTATGTAAATATTCTCTAAGTAAACAAAACCATTATGGTTCTCAAATATGTTTATTTGGGAAATATATTGAATATTTATAAAAAATATTCAATATATATTTATTTTATTCTTGGGTAATTATAATAAAACATAACGAAAACAAGATAGAGAGAGTGATAAATGGAAAAAGAGAATTAAAAATATGAGGAATAAATTATTTTATAGAAACAAATCCTAAAAAACATAAATATTATTGTCTCACGAAAAATGAATATATAGTTTTTAATCTTTAATCCCTATTTTATAATATATATAAATCTAAATTAAATAAAATCATCCTTGGAAAATAATTAATATGGTTATAGGAGAGAAAAAATTGATCATTAAGATCTTTCCAATTAAAATTTTATCTTTTTAATTCATTCAACTTTACAAGTATCAGTTTCATGATATTCTCCTCATATTTTAAAGGTATCATATTTTTATGTATTCTTATTTTATGACGATTATAAGTTTGATATTATTATATTTTGGAGTAAATGATGAGAAAGGGGTCTCTATTCCCTTGTCTTTGACGTGGTAAGTCAAAACGGCTAGGGTCCATACACTACACCATAGAGGGAAATCTTGGTGTTGTTATTGGCATGGTGCTAGGAATCGGGGTATATATAGATCGTTGTAGGTTTACCTGGGAATGATAAATATTATTCCCGCACCTAATTTTATTTTTTTGGTGTTTCACAAGGAATATTATTAATTCTATGTTCACATAAGTTTTAGTTTTAGATACATGAGGGTATATCTCAACTATGTCAAGGTAGTTACAATTTCATATAAGGGTAATATAGATTTTAAACTATAGTATAATGGTAGTCTAGAAACTATATAATGGTCATAATGATTTTCATTAGCTACATAAATTGATCCCTAGCCTCACATATTGTTAATCTAAATGTATGGTGGTGAAACTAATCTTACTTCATGGCCTTTGAATAAGGGTTCATGTATGTGGGTCTTCATGTCTGGGTCATTTCTTAATCTTGAGTAAGAGTGAGAGTTTTGAGAAGGTTTTATTATACTGGGTGAACCATGTTAAGTAAAATGGGATGGTTTTACATTTCATTAGGTATTTTAGATAGGCTGTTTCATCAATGAAAAATAGGGAGAAATACATGACTATAGAATAATCTATGGAGGGTATTGTGTGTTGTTTGGTTAAGTGACATATATAATCTAGGAGTTGAGAGTATAGAATCATGACGCCATATTATTAGTCCTGGTGGGATGAAACATTGATATAATTCTCTATACATAATGGTGTAGGGCTATGATTGTGCTCAAATGTTTTTTAAATTTATTATTCAACTGCATAGTTTTGGGTTTGAGATTCACATTTTAAAAGGAAATCATGTGAGACAATTTTGGGGGTAGGGGATATAAAAATTATTTTTTACTCTATTAACTTATAAAATAATTATCATTCTTCCCAATTTTTCCTCTATTGATTAGGGATCTAAAACCTATAGGTAGTTTTAGACTATTTTTTGATCTTTTCATCCAAACCTATTCATTTGGATTATAATGGAAAAGAATAGTCATGTAGGTAGCTTCACTATTACTATTCTTTCTATAAGAAATTTTTTTATTTTTTGTTTTAATTAAAATTAATTTTTTGATTCAAGTTAATTGCTTCACATAAACCTAGGTGATAAAAACACTTTTCGAGTGATTCTGGTTGAAAAGGCCACTGTTTTGACATGTGATTAATATGTTTTTCTCCTGGGTAGACATGTAACACACTTGGGGTGGTGTGAATAATAATTAATATAGATAATCATACGTTTTACACATAGATCATAAATATTAATATATTAATATTGAATATATTTTAAAAAATCATTGATTGTGATCATGAAGGTTTTGTGTCTTTGGATACTAGATACACAATCTTTTTATTTAACGAAATTTGGTTAGTATCTCTCGAAATTTTCATCCAGCATAGCACTCTTCATAGATATACCCAAAATAAAACCATTATTCATAACCTCAAGAAATGAAACGTAAGAAAGTTTGAGCTCAGATGCTCAGTAAGGGTAAGTTAGCGATTTATCAATGATTACTTAAAAATAACATGAGCATAAGAGTATGAGAACATGATATTAACAATTTAAAATCCATAATCATCAAATCATATATAATAATATTGAATCATGGAATAATTCTTAGCATTTTATAATACATTAATCATAATGAATCCAAAAAACATGATCCATTGGATAATATCATCAATATAAAATGCAAGTTCGTGGCATACAAATAATCATAGAGAATCATTTCCTTAGTAAATCCTCATATCCAAGACTATCATGGTGTATTAGGTTCACTCTCAATTCCATCATCTCCATAGTTAATGTTCACACCCAAGACTATCTTAGTGTACATATTACATTACTGAATTGGTATCACTCCCCAATCGGTCTATTATTGTCTCAAGATATATCAATCTTTACACAATGAATTGGATGGATATATAATTTTGGGCTCAAACATCACATGATGAAAATTATACATATTAATTCCACAATATCATAAATAGTCATCACAACATAACCCATGTAATTTAATATGTTTCATGAATATTTCATCATTTCAACATAACATAACCATGGAAAATGAATGGGTTTTATAATGATTTCATCATAATTTAATTAACCTGCGAGAAAGAAATAAGTATAATAGAATAATTCTTAAAAAAATATGGTAATAATAAACCCAAATAATTAAATTAGAAGGAATAATTGGATTATATCCTCAAGAATAAATAATCAACATCAAAGGATGTTATCATAGATGAAAATTCATATAAAATATCACAATGAGGTTTCATGAGGAAAATACCCTTTAAACTATGAAATCATATAATTAAAATATAAAATTTTTCCCTATATGAAGTAAAACAATTATTTTAAAATATCTTATAAAATGTGAAAATTAATATTTAAATCATTGAGTAGTCATGATTGTGGGAAATTTGGTTCAGGTTGGGTATGTTAAAATAACGATTCTTTTCAAATTTTTCGTAAAATGTAAAAAGTACTTCACTCATAAAATGACAAGAATATTCCTTTAATTTTTTAAATAAAAAGAAATATTGATTAAAAAAACATTAATAAATTATAGAGTAATATGAAAAATATTCTTGAAAACAAATTTTTAAAACATGGTTACAGGGGAGAAAGGATTTTCGATTGAAGAGAGAAATAAAGTTTGTTTTCCATAAAAAAATGTTTCTGGGTCTATTGAGTTCTTGATGATAGAACAACGAAATTAAAACATGTAAACTATATAAATAATAATATTATAATGAAATTAATATGATTATTGAGAGATATGTTATAAAATATCATTGTTGGAAACTTAAGTATAAATAATTACAATAAACATTGAGATTGAAACATAAATCACTTACCTCTTATACAACTTTCTAAGAAATATATTTACACTCCTGTATAGTAAATTTAAATTTATTAAAATTATATAATATAATATTTTAAATAATTATTATATCATATATGATCCACTTATAATATTTATACACCCATTTATTAATAATTCATTATTAAAATCATCATTTTTAGGTGTTAACTTTTTCATTTTTCATTAAAGTTTCATTGAGATGGTAGGACGTATGTACACATTGTTGGATCTTGAATATACAAATTATACACAAGATGGGGGTGAATTGTGTCTTTAAGATTTTTCGTTAACACTTCGATTGAACGAGTTCTGTCCTCTATGCTTTATCAGATTTGATCATGCATCAGAATAAGTAAAAGCAGGGACACATAGATGTATAGTGGTTCGGGGAACAGAATGCCCCCAGTCCACTCCACCAACGCTAAACTCCACAAGCTTGGTGATTTCCACTATCTGGTCCTCTTTTCCACAGACCTTCCAACAACTGCAAAATAGGCAGTTGACACCTTTACAATTTTCAGGCTAACAAAGCATTTTGTTTCAAACATGAACCTACTAAGCTTAGTACGAGAAGTTAGTTACTCAAGATGAAAATAATTTTAGAAATAACATTTCCAGTTGATCTTCACAATTGAAACAAAATGCAATTGATAGCAGATGGATCGTCGTCTCTAGAAATATTGAATTTCAATTCAAAATAGTTCTGAGTCGATCCGGTTTCAATAGATCTAGAGATATAATTCACAACTTCAGTATTAGTAGATCCACGGTCGATATTTGATGTATAACAAGTGAATCTTATATCGAGTTCCTTCTTCTTAAATAAACAGAGCTTTGACGCTCCTTTTGAATCAGCAGAACTGAATTCATTAAGTAGCCTCTGTTTTCCACCTTTTTAAATAATCGATTGATCACCACACTCATGTGCCTAGTGTTTTAGAGAAAATATATATACTAAAGCCGAGCATATCCCATGCACATTTAGATCCATAAAAGTTGCCTTTTTATTCACGATATTAAAAAATTTGAATTTACAGAGTAGTCGTAACTTCCTTGAAGACTCGGCATAACAAGCTCCTTTTAATTAAATCTTTAATCCATTGATAAAACAGCTTTTAATTGGCCAAAGTAGTATTTTAAAATCGACTTTAAATCCGTCTTGAAATCTGCCAAACAATCAGCTTGCTGACCGTTGCATAAAAATACCGTCTTTCAAAGTTTCTGATGCCAAAAGTAAGGTTGATGACGTGGCATCCAAATGTAGGGTTGACAACATAAGGTTGAACATAAACGTAGGGTTCATGTTACTTTCTTTAAACATATGGTTGATCATAAATGTAGGTTTGATCATCTATACTTTTTCTTCAACTCTCAGACGAAAGATAAAAGATCCATTCAAAGAACATATGGTTGTTTACAAAAGTAAGGTTGATGAACTATACTTTTGAGAAAAAAACGTAAAATTTAGTAATTATGTATGGTTATCCTTCCATACTTTTTTGATAACCCAAACGTAAGTTTCCTTCTTAATGTAAGGTTCTTCTTCCATACTTTGCTGATAACTTATGGCTGATTAACCATACTTTTCTCTTATCTCAAAAAGTATACAAACTTTTCATCCTTATGCTATGTTTATCTATGTAGGGTATGAACGGTGATTCTAGGACACGCTAAAGCAGATCCCGAATAAGTAAGGAATGAACAGTGTTTCCAGAATGCACTAAAATAGTTCCCGAATAAGTAATAATTTCTCCTTATTTCAAGAGAAAAATAAATTAATAAATTCCTGCAAAATACTAAATAAAATCATTAGAAAATAATTAAGGGTATTTGTGAGCATCAAAATTATCATTAAGAGACAGAATATTATATTTAATAATCTCACCATTTAAATAACATTATTATGTATTGTTGAAAATAATACTTTTCTAAACAATCTCCCCCTTTTTTATGATCCCAAAACCCATAAAATAATTAATGAAATCAACTTACAAAATTAATTACATATAGTTTTGAAATTTTGAAAAGATAAATACAATATTAATTTTTCCATAAATTTATCCATTTTTAATTTCTCCCCCTATAAGATGAATGTAAAACCAAATTTCACACAAAAAGATACTTAAAAAAATGTAGTGTCTATCCAAAGTTCTCCCCCTTTTGTGATATCAAAAATATTGATAAAATATGGAATAGAACACAGATTGATGTTGTACTGAACATTAATAAATGCTATAATTAACTTGTTAATAGTAAGGTAATATGATATAATGCCATATGTTAATGTAAAAAAGTAATAAACAAATAGAGAAAGAAAAAAATAAATAATGGAGGAAATTTTCATTCAAAAACAGCAGTATGTACATGACAATGACATACACATGAATCAAGGTTTGGGAAAGGTAGTCAATAGGTTCTATCTCCTCTAGATTACAGACTTGATTTCTGTAAACTGTTCCTTGAGTCTCTTCATCATCCCATATCCATGTTTTATAATGATCTCTTTATTCTCCTAATTCATATGAATATCCTCAATAAAATTGACTCTGAAAAAGTCATGCATCCTTTCCTCTTTTTCTATAAACACTGACAGCTTCTCTAACATCTGATTTAATAGTGTTCTGATTGGTGGCTCTCTAGATGTCAGTTGATCCACTAAAGTTTTCTGATTGTCCAGCAATAATGATAATGGAGGACTGTTACATTAAAGATCCTTCAATCTGTCATTCATGTTGATCATCGCAGCTATGATAGCTTGAAATCTTTTGATTAAATCAGGTGCAGTACCTGATCCACTAAAATCACTATTTGCAACAGAGGCAAATTGGTTCTCCATAAACAATTTTAGATCTGGTCAATCAGACTTCATAACCATTTCAGTTTTCAACTTGACAACTACATTCAACATATCCTCTTTAAACATTTCAACTTATTGCCTTGAGACTGTACTCTCCTTCAGCATTTGAAATCTCAATTGTTCTATGTCTAAGGAATTTCTCAGAGTAACATTCTTAGATTCCAACTGAGACACCTTTTTGTACAGTTCTTCAACTTCTTTCTTCCTTGAATCAGAGGCACCCTGTGGTTGATTCGCATTCTCAGGCTCTGGATGATGCAGCAGTACCAAAGGTAATGAGTCAGCATCAGATTGTTCTTTCTCTTTGTCCTGAGTGGGTTGGTCCACAGATTTTTCATTAGTGTCCTTAAACTCCTCCATAGAAAACTCCTCTTGAAGTACCTCTATTGGAGCATCATGGATATGTTCATCACAAACATTATGATCTTTGTCTTCCACTGTGATTTTGAGAACAATATTTTCAGAAGTTTCATGAGTTCTGGCCACTTCCTCACCAAGCTCTTCCTCCTTATCTTGTTCCTGTTGAAGTGTAACTTCAACATCGGATACAATGTGTTCCTAAGTCTCCCTTTGAGCTTCTTCTTGAACTCCTTATCCCTCTAATGGTTCTTTCCTTTCACTAACATCTTCTATGGACTTATCAATAACATCTTCTCTTACAAAAGTATAAGAAAATAAAGCTTATTTTGTTTCCAATGCAGGGGAAGTAATTTCCTCATTAACAGTTCTAGTTCTTTGAGATTGAAGCCCCTCCTGAATTCTTTCTTCCTCAGCATCTTCCACTTCAAATCGGATCCTTCTTGCTACATTGCTGACTCTTGATTCAGCTTGTCCCTCCTTGGACGTAGTAGTTTGATCCTGAGCACTCTCTGAGTCATCCTCATCTCCTACTGAAAAAAAAATTCCTTTAATTGTGCTCTAGAAATAGACAATTTTTCTTAGAGTTCCATCATTGAATACATTGCTGTGATGACAACGAATTCTGGCATCCACCAGTCTCATCATATCCTTCTTGAACAACAGTTTAGAAATAAATCGACCAAAAGGGTAAATGTTCGTCCGGGCATCACTTTGACAACAGTAATTGAGGTACCTTACCATGTACCTTGGGAAGTTTATTTGATATCACTTAACAGAAGATACATTATGTACATATTAGGGTACAAAATCTTTCCCATTTCTCCCATTCTGGGAGCTATTCCAGTCTGAACAAATTTAACCAGGATATTCTGATCTAGATCTAAATCCTTCACCATCATTTTCTTTATAGTATATGTTCCAAATAAAAAGGACATAATATCCTCGAATGTATACACATCATCTCCTATGTTTTTCAAATCAAAATGGTATACTCCTTCATGTAGGAAATTTAGGATTTGTCCTATTTCAACAGAAGATATTGATAAATCATTGTCCTCAATCTTTGAAATCATAGTGTCTTTGTCCTCACCTAGACTAAACTAAACTAATATGAAGAAATGACGCATTTCTACCTCACACAAAAACTCATACCTTTCACTATTGAAATTCTTCTCAAGGTTTTGAAAAGATAAAGCATGTTTCAACAACAGATTTGTCTCGAACAACCATTCAAGATCTAGAACTTTACCTTGCAAATTTTTTCATCCAACTATCTTTTTCTTCTTCACGTCACTGCTATCGGGTTCATCTTCTCGCTTGGTCCTTTCCATTTTTGAGTATAATTCTGATGGTTCGAAGATTTTAGGGTTTGAAGATTAGAAGATTAGGGGTTTGAAATAGTATGCGGTTTTCGGGTTCAAAAGGGTTTTGTTGGAAAAGAAACGGTTTCAAATTCGAAAGGGCTCTAACAGCCTTAATTCCCGTGTAATCAATAATCATTACATTTATTTAAAAACAAATAGAATTTTAATACAGATAATTTAATCATAAAAAATATCTTAAACTGTGTTCAAAAACAAAATATAATTTGCAAAAATAAATAAAATTAAATAAATAACATTTAAAAAAATATTTAAAATTAAATAAACCTAGCTCCCCTTAATAAAAGCAAACCCTACAGTGGGAATTGGTTTAGTAAAAATATCTGCTAATTGAATTTCTGTATTTATAAATTCTAAAAATATATCCTTTCTTAAAACATGATCTCCTAAAAAGTGATGACTTATATCAATGTGCTTATTTATAGAATGACTAATAGGATTTTTTTGAAATATTAATTGCACTTGTATTATCACATAAAATAGGTGTATTATTAAAACTCAATCCAAATTCCATAAGAGTGTTTTTCATCCACAACACTTGTGCACAACAACTGCTAGCATAAATATATTCTGCCTTGGCTGTTGATAGGGCAACTGAATGTTGTTTCTAACTAGACCATGACACTAAAGACATTCCTAAAAAGTGACATGTTCCTGATGGGATTTTTCTATCTAATCTACAAATTCCAAAGTCAGCATATGAATATGAAATCAAATTAAAATTAGAAGTTTTAGGATAAAGTAGAGATTGAAAATTATTTCCTTTTAAATATCTAAAAATTATTTTGACAGTAGTTAAATGAGATTCTGTTGGATTTGACTGAAATCTAGCACAAAGACATACTGAATAAATTATATATGGTCTGCTTGCAGTAAGATATAACAAACTACCAATCATACCTCTATATAACTTGTTGTCAACTGATTTCCCAGTTTAATCCAAATAATGTTTTATATTAGTACACATAGGAGTTGTAAATGGATTGATGTTTTCAAGTCCAAATTTCTTAAGTAAATCAGCAATGTATTTTCTTTGATTTAAAACATTTCCAAAATATTTTTGAAATATTTGAAGACCCAAAAAGAAATTTAATTCTCCCATCATACTCATTTCAAATTCTTCATGCATTAATTTTGAAAATTCATGACAAAGAGTTTTATTAGTTGAACCAAAAATTACATCATCAACCTAAATTTTAACTAATAAAACATTATTTTTCACAGTTTTCTTAAAGAGTGTTGGATCTTCCAATCCAATAGTAAAGTCATTTTTCAAAAGAAAATAACTTAATCATTCATACCATGCTCTAGGAGCTTGTTTAAGGACATGAATAGATTTAGTATGTTTAAAAATAGAATCAGGTTTTTTAGAGTTTTCAAAACCAGGAGGTTTCTCAACATAAACTTCCTCCATTAAATAACCATTTAAAAAGATAGATTTGACATCCATATGAAATAATTTCAAATTCATATAAGATGCATAGACTAAAAGGATTCTAATGTCTTCTATACTAGCTACAAGTGAAAAAGTCTCATCATAATCTATTCCTTCTTCTTGATTATATCCTTTAGCTACTAGTCTTGATTTATTTCTAGTTATTGTGCCTTGGTCATACTGTTTATTTTTAAATACCATTTTGGTTCCTATTACTGGATAATTCTTAGGTATTTCCACTAATTCACAAACTTCATTTCTTTTAAACCGGTTTAATTCATCATCCGTTGTTATTACCCAACTTTCATCATCTAAATCTTCTTCTATAGTCTTGGGTTCTTATTGGGATATGAAGGCAGAGAATTCCACTAGGTTTCTTAAGTTTCTTCTAGTTTGAATACTAGTCTCTAAGTCACCAATAATAGTTTCTAAAGGGTGATTATTTAGGGTTCTAGACTGTCTATCCAATACATTTAAAGGATCTTTAGTATCATGTTCCTCTGAACTGGATTGAATTTCTTTTATATCATTTTCAAAATCATTCTTTAACTTTTCAAGTCGCATGTTATCATTAGAGTCAGGTTCATCCATTTGATCTGTTCTTTTCTCAAAGGGATCAGATTCATCAAATTTCACATGAACTGATTCTTCAACAATCCTTGACTTTTTATTATAGACTCTATAAGCTTTGGAGGTAGCAGAGTATCCTAAGAAAATACCTTCATCAGATTTTGGATCAAACTTACCAAGGTTATCTTTGGTGTTCAAGATGTAGACCTTGCATCCAAAAACATTAAAGTAATTTACTTTACGTTTTCTATTATTACATAGTTCATAGGGTGTCTTTTTCAAAATAGGTCTAATTAAAACTCTATTAATTATATTGAAATACGTATTTATAGCTTCTTCCCAAAAATATATAGGTAGGCTATATTCATTTAACATAGTTCTAGGCATTTCTTTAATTGTTCTATTTCTTCTTTCTACAATCCCATTCTATTTAGGTGTTCTTGGTGCAGAGAAGGTATGTTTAATACCCATGTTTGAGAAAATGGAATTAAATTCCTAATTCTCAAATTATCCACCATTATCACTTCTCAATGAGATTATATTAAAACCTTTTTCATTTTAAACAGATTTTCAAAAACATTCAATTAAACTAAAAGCTTCATTTTTAAATTTCAAAAAGAAAATCCAAGTAAATCTAGAATAATCATAAACTAATACATAAACATATAATTTACCAACTAACATTTCTACTCTGTAAGGTCCAAACAAATCCATATGGATAAGTTCTAGAGGTTTAGTTTTAGCAACTTTACTAACAGATTTGAATGATGATTTGTGTTGCTTGCCAAGTTTTCATTCATCACATAATCTATCACTTTCGAATTTGAGACTTGGAAAATCAGAAACTAGATGTATCTTAGATAATTTATGTAAAACATATACATTTCAATGTCCAAGTCTCCTATGCCAGATCCAAGATTCACTTACTTTAGCATTCAAGAAGTTTACTTGTTGTTTACACAAGGAATTTAAATCCAAAGTATAAACATTATCAGTTCTTGGTGCCTTAATTTAAACAGTTTATGTTTAGAAACAGTACATCAATTGTTAGTCAAATCAACAGTATATCCATAATCACAAAGTTGAGAGATACTTATCAGGTTCTGTTTTAATCCTTGTACTTAAAGTACTTTGTTGATTGAGACTGTTTTTTGATCTCCAACAGTTCTAATGCCAATGATTTTTCCTTTGGAATTGTCACCAAATGTGACAAGTCCTTCTTCCTTTTGAGTGAGTGAAAAAAAATTCAATTATTTTCTACTCATATGTCTTGATCAGCCACTATCCATGTACCATATAAATTTTCTACTCTGGTGGCCTGCTACCTGCAAAGAAATTCAAACAAATTGCTTTGGTACCCATATTCTGTTGGGTGCATGGGTGTTAGCTAGTAATGATCTGGGTATCTAGATTTTCTTTGTTCTTTTAAAATCAGTTGAATCATATAATTCTTTTGAAACATAGTCTTTCTTAATACCACAAATTTGAGGTTGTCTTAAGAAATAGTTTTTTGCTATATGTCCCTTTGCCCACAAAAGTTACAATTAACCCTTTTAGAGCTAGGAAAAAAATAATTTTTATATAGCTTAGGTTTTTCTCCTTTACTGCCAATTCCAAATCTCTCTTTTTTAATGACAGTTTTTCCAAGAATTTCATTTAATGAATTCTCTCCTTTTGTAAAAACAAATGCAGCCTGTTTGTAAGATTCTACTTCATCCTGCAGTGTTTTTATTCTTTATTCAATATTAATATAGTTAGTGTTAATAGAATTGTATTTATCAGTTAATTCCTTATGTTGTTTCATCATTGTATCTCTTTCATCTGAAACAACTTTATGTATGTTCTTTAGTGACTTATGTTTCTTAAATAGTGAGACTTATCATTCTTCAAGCGTATTGCAGTAGGCTACAAGTTTTTAATTTGTGTAGCTTGATTTAGAATTTCATTCATTATTCAAGTCAGAGGAGTAATATGAGTGTACCTCATCAGTTTCTGCCATGAAACACATGTTTGATTTTAGATTGACTTCTTCTTTCTCTGAGCTTGAATCAAGGGAGATACTTGAGTCTTTAGATACACTCCAAGTGGATTTCATAGCTTTCTTGTATTTCTGCTCATAGTCATTTCTTTTGAAAAATTTCTTCTTCTATACATCTTTCATTTGTGGGTAATCTGGTCTGATATGCCCCATCTTCTTGTATTCATAGCATCTTACTTCCTTATCATCTCTCTTAAAGGATTTTTTGAAGTCTCTTTTCTTGCTGTAGAATTTTCTAAATATTTTGGCTAGGTGAGCCAGTTCTTCATCTGAGTTTGATGAGTCATAGCTCTGTATTTTATCTTTGACTTCTCCGTTATTCATCTTTATATTATTATTTTGTGATGTTACCTTCAAGGCAGTATCATCCTTTTTGATGTAGACTTTATTTTCATTTGCCTCATCTTTCATTTTAGCTTCGTACATCATCAGTGTACCAATCATCTCTCTAATGGTTAGATTTTTGACAGGTGTTGATTGTCTGATTGTAGCAAAGATACCATTCTATCGAGTAGGAAGTACCCTCAATACTTTTAATGGTTGATCTACCTACTTGATAGGTTCTCCTAGAGCTGTTATATTATTGAAAATTTTAGTCAATATCCCATTCATTTGGGTAATGATTTCACCTTCAAACATTCTAAAAGTATCAAATTTCAATTTGGTAGTTGCATATCTCATTTGTCTCATATTGTCTGTTCCTTCATATGCCACAACTATTGTTTTCCACATCTCATATGTTGTCGGGAACTAAGATGCTCTGTTAAATTCATCTGGTCCTAGACCACAGATGATTGCATTCATAGCCTTCAAATTCATATCATACTCTTCCTCTGTAGCAGAACTCCATGTCTCAGGCTTTTTAGGAATTTCATAAGGAGTCAGAGTCTTTGAATAGATTTTATATCCGAGGTCTTTCAGATATATTATCATGCGTGATTTCTAGCATCCATAGTTGCCTCCATTAAAATATGGTGCTCTGGCCATTGACATCCCTTCTCTTGTATCAGTCATGATGCTCTATTGTATAATCTTTAAATGCTTCTATCTTGCTAAGGATCTATTAGAAGCTCCACCTCTGATACCAATTATTGTATCATGAATATACATATTACACACAAGAGGGGGGGTGAATTGTGTCTTTCAGATTTTTCGTTAACTCTTCGATTGAACGATTTCTATCCTCTATGCTTTATTAGATTTGATCATGCAGCGGAATAAGTTAAAGCAGAGACACATAGATGTATAGTGGTTCGGGGAACAGAATTCCCCTAGTCCACTCCACTAATTCTCAACTCTACAAGCTTGGTGATTTCCACTATCTGGTCCTCTTTTCCACAGACCTTACAACAACTGAAAAACAGGCAGTTGACACTATTACAATTTTTAGGCTAACAAAGCCTTCTGGTTCAAACACGAACCTACTCATCTTAGTACGAGAATCTGGTTACTCAAGATAAAAATAATTTTTGAAATAACTTTTCCAGTTGATCTTCACAATTGCAACAGAATTCAATTGACAACAGATGGATCGTCATCTCTAGAAATACTGATTTTCAAATCGAATCAGTTATGAGTCGATCCGGTTACAGTGGATATATATATATAATTCAAAACATAAACCATAGTAGATCCACAGTAGATATTTGATGTAGAACAAGTGAATATTCTATCGAGTTCCTTCTTCTTAAATAAACACAGCTTTGATGCTCCTTTTGAATTAGCAGAACTGAGTGCTTTAAGTAGTCTCTGTTTTCCACCTTTTTGAATAATCGATTGATCACCACACTCATGTGCCTGGTTTTTTATAGAAAACATATATACTAAATCCGAGCATATCCCCTACACATTTATATCCATAAAAGTCACCTTTTTATTCGAAATATTCAAAAATTTGAATTTACAGAGTAGTCATAGCATCCCTGAATAATTGGCATAAAAACCCATTTTAATTAGATCTTTAATCCATTGATAAAATGACTTTGAATCGGTCAAATTTGTATTTTAAAATTGACTTTAAATCCTTCTTGAAATATACCTAACAATCAGCTTGTTGTCCCTTTCATAAAAATACTGTCTTTCAAACTTTCTGATGCCAAACGTAAGGTTGATGACGTGGCCTCCAAACGTAGGGTTGACAATGTAAGGTTGAACATAAACATAGGGGTCATGTTACTTTCTTCAAACGTAAGGTTGATCATAAACGTAGGGTTGAACATCTATACTTTTTCTTCAACTCTCAGACGAAAGATAAAATATCCATTCAAAGAACGTATGGTAGTTTACAAAATTAAGGATGATGAACCATAATTTTGAGAAACAAATGTAACGTTTAGTACTTATGTATGGTTCTCCTTCCATACTTTGTTGATAACCCAAATGTAAGGTTCCTTCCAAATGTAAGTTTCTTCTTCCATACTTTGCTGATAACGTATGGTTGATTAACCATACTTTTCTATTATCTCAAAAAGTATACCCGATTTTCATCCTTACGCTACATTTATCCACATAGGGTATGAACAGTGATTCCAGGACACACTAAAGTAGATCCCGAATAAGTAAGGTATGAACAGTGTTTCTAGAATGCGCTAAAATAGTTCCCAAATAAGTAATAAATTCTCGTTATTTCAAGAGTAAAATAAATTAATAAATTCCTACAAAATACTAAATAAAATCCTTATAAAATAATTATGGGTATTTGTGAGCATCAAAATTATCATAAAGAGACAGAGTATTATTTTCAATAATCTCCCCCTTTAAATAACATTATTATGTATTGATGAAAACAATTCATTTCTCAACACACATGAATGTTGTTTTCAATTTCCAACAAATAGAATGATTGAAAGATAAATAACAATTACAATTTATAGAATTATTTTTATATCATTTATAACATATATAGTCATTAAATATATCCTTATTACGACCCTTGTAAATCATAAATGGAAACAAATCACATCTCTTCTAGAGGTGGTAGTCCTCACAAATGCACGAGCGACAATATCATTTACCAATTTTAGGAATGTAATGAGAAAGATATGATATTAAAAATAAATAATAATAATAATAATTTCATAAATATAATAAATAAAAATTTAACCCATCATAATAACCATCCATGAAAATGGTGATAGAAAAGGAATTGTATCGCTATGTGTGGGTTGTACTCCAAATGTATGCACAATTGATAATATCACATCCCATTTGATAAAAAAGCGGTTAAGTAATGGGGGTTTTATATTAATAATAACATTTGAAAAAATTTGAGATATTTAATTTAATATTTTATGATAAATACCACATATTTATAGGAGTTAAAATAATAAATAATTTGAAAATGGTCAGTTAAGATGATTAACTCTCTTTCGGTTGGACTCCTTTATATCATTTCTTAACAACCCTTTGAATGGTTCTATAAGATGAAAAAAAACATTTAATTATTTAATAATAAAGATGATAATATATAAGGATATGGGTTTTTTTGAGATATATGGAACAATGTGGTATAAAGAAAAGAAATGAGGTTGTCCTTTTATAAGTGAAGGAGATGAAACACTTTTAATTTCTTAAAATATTAAAATATATTATTCCCATTCTCAAGAAAAGTGCTTCCAATAGGACATAAATATGATTTTGGGAAAGTATGAGGTCTAAAAATGACCATAATATTGGATTTAGATAATTTTAATCAGAAAAAATACACTTTTCTCTTGGTTTAAACCACAATAATCATGTTTTAACCTTAACCATGGTGAAATTGTTTCACTAATTTTGCAATTCATTAGGACCAAAAATTAAAGTGTCATCATTAATAAATTTTAAAATTTTGATTACAAATATGTAATTAATTTTAAAAAATTCAACTGAGATCTGAAATAATTCATTACTGGAAGATCATATTATTCATAGGGAGTTGTTTTATCATGCCTCCAAGAAGCTTAAAATAGAGGATTGGTAACCAGAAAAGATAGTGGGCACGAAGAAGAACATTGCATATGGGGGAAAATTGTCCACTAACCCTTCACTCACTTACCCTTATCTATTTTTCTCTTGTAAGTATCATCCAAAAAGGAATGATTATTCATGTCTTAGAAATTTAGGTGGCAATTGAGGAAAGGGTCAACTTGTCCAGGTACTAGATAATTGTGAGGGACCTAGTTCAGATAGTTGAGAGACCCAATAAATTTCAATAACTCGTGTATATGATTGATTAAATCTTGGAATTTAGTAAATAGAATATGACCACAATGTTAAGGGGGTATTATCACGTTGTTTTCCCTTTTTATGACCTTAAATTAAGAGCTTTGAGTTTTAGTTCACTATTTTTACGGTCTAGTTTCCTAAGAATACAAGAGAAGGATATTAATTTTGACATAGACATGATAAGAAACACACATTCTCATGTTTGGATCTGTATCTACAAATTAAACTAGTTGTATTGGCACCCACACATTTTATGTGATATTTCATCGTCTGTGGGGAATCTAATTTGGATGGATAGACCAACTGATAACCCAAGGTTTGGGCATTATGTGAGAATCCTTGTTGAATTCGATATGTCAATCATGATTGTGGAAGAGGTTTTCCTAACTAAGAGGGATGATACTATCAAATTATTGATCTATTACGAAAGGAAACAAAATATAAACATGAATTTCTTGTTCCTTGGTCATATTTATTTAGACTTTAATATGGTCAAGGAGTGTTACTTCTATAATTTGAAGGGCCATGATGTCTCTAACTACCTATGGAGGAAGGGAAAAGTGGAAATTCTAGTCCCCAGACTGAAGAGAAGGCACATTTCTGGCCCTTCTAATGTGAATAATATAAGTCCCCACCCTTAAAAATTACTTAATCTTGAGTTATTACAATAATACATGTTGAGGATCTTTTCAGGTTTAGAGTTTTAGAGAATTAGATAATAAATCATGCATTACATTCCACTTTTAAACAAGGTGGTTACATCAAAGACAATATTCACTTTTCTCATGAAAGGAAGAATATTTAAAATAAAACATGGATTCTTTCTTGACACTTCCTCAACATTATCATCACATCATGTACCTTTCCCTTGACCTATGAAAAACATTCCAAAAAAACTTTGGATGAGCATAAAAATCTCACTAAGGGATATAAAAATACGTAATGAAATCCTTAGTCCATGTATAAATAAGAATCAATGAAATCATACTTCACTCATAAAACATAATCACTTTAACATACCTCATGAAATCATAAGATTTATGAATAAATCATAGAAATCGTAAGATATAAAGGTAACTTGAGGCATTCATAACATTCTTACGTAGGGAGTATCCCTCATGGTTACATTTGGAATACCCATCACAGTATATTCCCTAAATATCTTCGGAGAAACCTTAGTGTTTAACCCAATATCATTACCCAATGCATTGGAGAGCTATCATGGGAACACTCGCCCATAGTTTATCACAGAACCACCCGTCTTTATAAACAATGCCCAAGAACCATAACATAATCGTATCACATAAAACATGTATAAAGGAAAGATAACATTTCCACATCACAAGATATCCTAAACACATTGATATAATCAAAACATTATCAAAATAATTTTCAATACTAAAATAAATTAAAAGTAAAACATGGTAATTATTTTTCATTTAGAAAAGTTATTGCTTGTAGAGGAAGCCGAAACTCAAATAATGGTCACAGTGGTGGAGAGGTCGTTGTCGCCGCCTACGTAAGACAAAAACATTCCCTTTTTTCATTTAGTAAAATGATTCGTATAAAAATATTCCTTCTGAATAAAAGTAAAAGTAAAAGGGTTTTATACACCGTATAAAATAATGTTGTGTATAAAACAAAATATGACTCAATGAAAGGATATTGAGATGAAGTCCCTTACCTCATGTCCGACTTGACTCGATCAAAATTTAATCTCCTGGATAATAAACTAGAGTTAATTTATACTTTCATAAGAACCTTTTTAAAGTTTATTATTCCTTTTATATGACTTATTACTACGTTATGAACATTATGTAATTATTTATGTTAATAACTGTCGTTTTGTCGATCTTTGGTACTTGAGCCAAAAATAAACTTCTTATAATTACAAGTTGTTCTTGTGGTAAAATATCCATTATATCCAGAATTATATTTATGATTTAGATATCATATATATCATATATATATCCAGTATATACATGAATTTATAATATTACATAACATTTAGAGGTAAGATATGAAATTCACCGTTCATGGAGACGGTGAGCCATATGTACGCATGAACGCTACATTCATTTCTTTTTTTATATTTAATGGAATGAAATCATAATGATATAAAGGTATATTGTAATTCTTGTATGATATCATATGTAATACCATTAACTCCATCCTTTATACATCCCACATATGTCATTAACGAATCAAATCACTTTGAGGGGGCGGTAGTCCGCACTTCCTAAAATAAAATTATCGCGTTTACCCATAATGGAAACCGTAAAGGTATGCCATGAATGAAAAATACAGAAGCATAAGTAAAACATAAACATAATATATATCATATATAAATATAGTTACTTCTTAATGGCCACCATGATAGGTGTTAAAAGAATATTGAACAATCATCGTTTCGTGAGGCAGTAATTCGCCACTCACAGAAACAGTATCTTCTTTAACCATTAGACGGAGGTGTGTGTAAGTGTAAATAAAATCCTTCTCATAAAAACATCATAGTATATTGAAGATACTGGTGTTGTTACAAAAAATGGAATAAAAAGAGTTTAAGGGGTTGGAGAATCAAAATCAAACAAAAGAACATAAGAGAAGACATTACCTTTATATCAGGTAACTCCCCTTGGTTAGAACCAAAAGGGTTTCTTTAAGAGCTTTCACCCTAAAGTAAGGCTTATTTGATGAATAGAGGGATGTGGAGAGATAAAATGAGTAGATTTTGGTTGAGCCAATGGCTTGAGAGGTGTGGGTTAGGGGGTAGAGGTGGGGGGATTTTATAAGACAGAGGAGGGGCACTCTGGGAAGGTCATGAAATGTTACTTTATTATAAAATGCTTTTCAGATTTTAAAGGTCCCACAATGATATATTTAGAGGATAAGGTGATAATGGTTCTAAATCCACCCATACAATAGGTTTTTGACAAGTGTAAGTCTTATATTTTACATTAGCTTCTCAGTTTATTTAAATTGTTCATTAATGAGGTAATCCCTACATCATGATGTCATAAATAAATTTATTTAGTTAATGTCTAAAAATTATAAAAAAAATACCATGATGTAGGAAATATTTATATATTTCCATTGAATATTTATAGTCTAATAGATAATTTATTTATAAATAATTAAAAATTTTTTACTTAGGTGTTACATACTTTTGTTATATTTTCCTTTCTTTAAAAAATAAAATGATAAAATGTCACTATCACACAAAAGTGATTCCATGAGGTCCCAATGTTGGAAAAAGGCATAACATGGTCGGCCATGACACAACCAGTATAATTATGACACATGTTTGGTTCATTTTATATTATTATGATATTATTTTATTACCCTTAACTACCAGATTACTAATTAATCACGATAATTAAAGATAATTACCGTCGTTACTATTCATAATGTCCAAAAACAAAAGAGTATTAATCACATAATTTGGACCTTATGATTACAAATATGGAATCCATTTTACCAAATTCCAAACACATAAATTGTAGTAATTAATTTAAAAATAATTCTCGTTGTCAAACCAAATAGCGGGTTTTTTAGAAACAATATCTATCAAAAGTTTTACACTTGTTGATGCCCAATTCCAAAGTGAAATTAATTATAATGACCACCATTGGATTAAATGGTAAAAATATATTATAATTATACTTGAAAAACAATTAAAAATATAATGTAACCATACAATTAAATTAGATGAAAAAGTATTTTTGATGTAAAAAGAATTATTTTTCACTATTCATTAAAAAATGAACATTGTCAGAAAATACCAAATATTTATCCAAAGTAAATTTAAATGTCCCAATACTAAAGAATAAGTTTATTTTGAAAAATAGAACTTTTAAAATTGTCAAAATGTTTATTTTAAAAGGTTTTCCATCAAAATGTGGTAAAATGATATTTTAAAAAAATATTAGAGTATTTTATGCATAAGATTGGATTTATTCTCATTTTAAGCCTCTAAAACACTATTTAATTCATAAATAGATATAAATAATGAAAACCCATAATTATTTACTTACTTGGGATGTTACATCCTACCCACATTTAGAAAATGTTGTCCCCACAATTTATTTACTTATCGAATAAGTGGGGGTATTTATCCCTCATTGCATTTTCAGATTCCCATATTGCCTCTTCAATCCTGTTGTTTTTACACAAAACCTTTACTTGATGAATCACATTATTCCGCAATACTCTCTCCCTATGGTCAAGAATATGGACCGGTTTTTCCTCATAAGATAGATTCTCTTCTAGCTGAACTACCTCTACACTCAAAACAAGAGATGGATTTGGCATGCACTTTTTTAACATTGAAACATGAAAAACATTATGTACCTAAGATAAAATCAGAGGTAAAGCCACTCGGTTTGCAACGGATCCATATCTCTACAGGCTTTCATAGGGTCCAATGAACCTTGGACTCATCTTTCATTTCTTACCAAATCACATCACACTTTTCCATGGTGAATCTTTGAGGAAGACATGATCACCTACCTCAAAAGAGAGATCCTTCCTCCTGTTGTAAGCATAACTTTTCTGCATGCTCTGAGCTGTTCTCATGTGTTTCTGTTTCAGCTGAACTTTTTCTGCCAACTCTTCTACCAATTCTGGTCCAATAAACTTCCTTTTACCTACTTCATCCAAAAAATCTGAAATTAGAAAATGTTTCCCATATAATGCCTCCAATGGTGCCATCTGTATACTGGAATGAAAACTGTTATTATAAGAAAACTCAACCAAAGAAAGATGTTGGTCCCAACATCCCTGATAATACATCGAACAAGCACGTAGCATATCCTCCAATGTCTGAATTGTTCATTCTGACTACCCATATGATTGAGGATAAAAAGCTGTACTAAAATTTAATTTAGTACCCACCTACTTCTAAAGGCCTTTCCAAAAGTTAGAAGTAAACCTGGGATCACGATCAGATACAATGGAGAGGGGAACTCCATGTAACCTGAATATCTCTTTATGATACAAAAGTTATATTTGATCTAGGGAAAAATTATATAGTATAGCATGTAAATGAGCAGATTTAGTCAAGCGATCAACAATAACCCAGATTGCATTATTACCTCGAGGTGTCTTCAGTAATCCCACAACGAAGTCCATTGATATATTCTCCCATTTCCACTCTGGCACTGGTAAAGTTTGAACCATCCCTTTCGGTAACTATCACTCTAATTTAACCCATTGACAAGTCAAACACTTCATAGTAAAATCACCAATATATCTTTTCATTCCATCCCACCAGTAATACTCCCGAAGAACTCTATACATTTTAGTACTGCCAGGATGAACTGAAAACAGATAACTATGAGCTTCACATAACAACTCTCTCTTCAATTTTGAATCACAAGGCACAAAAAATCTCTTACCAAATCTGAAAACACAATCATTATCAATGTTGAATTCAGGTAACATACCCTTATGAACCATCTCAACCTTTTTCGGAAACTCACTGTCTTTCTTCTGGGCTTGCATAATTCTGTCTGATAGAGAAGATTTCACTGATACCTAAAACAAAACAGAAGAACATCCTGCACCAAGAACTTCTATTCCAAAGTTCATAAAATCTTTAACCAAAGTATCACGTTCCAAATGTAACATGGTTAATGAAGCATTACTTTTTTGACTCAAAGCATCATCCACTTCGTTTGCTTTTCCGAGAAGGTAATGAATTGTACAATCATAATCCTTGATTAATTCTAGCCATCTACTATGTCTCATGTTCAATTATTTTTAAGTGAATATATACATTAAACTTTTGTGATCGTTATATATTTCACACTTTAATCCATACAAATGATGCCTCCAAAATTTTAAAGCAAAAACAATAGCAGCTAATTACAAATCATGTGTAGGGTATTTTATCTCATGAGTTTTCAACTGACGTGAAGCATAAGAAATTACATGATCATTCTGTGTTAGGAAGAAACCAAGTGCTTTCAATGAAGCATCACTGTAGAAAAAAACTCATCATTCCTAGAAGGTAGTGCAAAAAATGGAGCATTCACCAATATTCTTTTCAATTCCTGAAAACAATCATCACATTATTTTGTCCAGATGAACTTAACACCCTTCCGAGATATCTTAGTCAATGGGCTGGACAACTGTGAATTTTTTTTAACTAACTTCTGTTGATAGCCTGCCAAACCAAGAAAACTACAAATCTCGGTTACATTTTTGGGTCTTGGCCAATCTTCAATAACTTTTTTTGTAGGATCAATAGTTATTCCATATTTAGAAACAATGTGACCAACGAATGAAATTTGTTGCAACCAAAACTCACACTTTCTCAATTTCCCATACAATTTTTTTTCTTTTATGGTTTTTAATATAACCATTAAATGACTTTCATGCTCTTCTTTAATTTTAGAAAACACCTAAATATCATCAATGAAAACAACCACAAACTTATCCAAGAACTCATGGAAAATTCTATTCTTAAGGTCCATGAATATAGTAGGTGCATTGGTTAACCCAAAAGGCATTAATACAAATTCATAATAGCCATATCTTGTACGAAAAGTAGTCTTTGGAATATCTTCTTCCTTTACCTTCAACTGATGGTACCCCGATCTCAAACCAATATTTGAAAAATACTGAGCTCCTTGGAGCTGATCAAATAAATAATCAATATGAGGCAAATGATATTTGTTCTTAACAGTGATGTTATTAAAGTCTCTATAATCAATGCAAAGTCTCATTGAACTATCTTTATTTTTAACAAATAAGATAGGATCACCCCATGGTGATGTGCTAGGTCGAATGAAACCTTTCTCTAATAAATCTTTAAATTGCTCCTTTAACTCTAAAAGTTCAATTTCAGCCATTCGATAAGGGGGTTTTGAAATTGGATTAGCATCAAGAACTAATTTAACAGTAAATTAAACTTCCCGATTTGGTATTATTCCAGGCAACTCATTAGTAAAAACAATAGGATACTCATTTACCACTGGCACATCATTAATCTGAATGGTTACTTTTTTTCAACAATATGTGTAAGGTAACATTCATTTCCATCTTTTATAAGTTTCTCAGCCTCTTGATATGTTATAAACAGCAAGGGTTCATTCTTGTACACAAACTGAAAGAATTTTTGAAAAGAAACTTCTTTAGATCTACAGTCAATCATAGAAAGGTAAATAGAGAGCCAATCCATACCCAAAATAACATCAAACTCTACTAGAGGTAAAAAAATAAGGTTTTCAAGTAGGTTCTTTCCCTGGATATGTATAGGAAGATTCTTATAAATTATTTTTTCCTCAACATTTCCCCCAGGTGTTTTTACCACATGTTCAGGAGTCATTTATTTAGATGGAATTGTCAATTTTCTAGAAACGTTTTCAGAGATGAAAGAATGTGTAGACCCTGAATCAAAAAACACATTGGCATAATCTGAAAAAACAAAGTACCTGATACCACTTCATATGATGTCCCAACATCTGCTGAAGTAGTTGCAAAGGATTTCACCACACCTTTCTTCTTGTAGTCTGACTGCTTCCCATCATTTGAGCTCTTTCTCGAGCACTCATTTTCATAATGACCCATCACATTGCACTTGAAATATTTCACTAACTGTAAATCAAATTTGGGATTACCATCAACCTGATATTTTTTAGTGCAATCATGAGATTTATGTCCCATCTTACTACATCGGTATCACTTTACAGAATTAAAAAGACATTCCATAGAATTATTTTTACAACATTTATCACAAACTGAAAACATAGTTTTCTTTCCACCAGACCTTTTTAAGGATTCTTCCCTTTCTCCTGACACCTCAGTCTCTTATTTTGTTGGTTGTTATAGAAAACTGGATCATCGGAAAACTCCATTTCCACCTTCTCAACACATCGAACAACATTTTCATAACTTTTAAACTCACTAGAAACTAATCCCCTTCGATATTTTGGATTTAATCCTGAGTAAAAATGATTGATTTTACTATCAATGTCTTGGATAAAATTTGGATAATACCTTGCCAATCGAGTGAACTTTTCTTCATAAATAGCCACTGAGTCTCCCTCTTGCCTCAATTCCAAGAATTGTTTTTCAATCCTAAGTCGAACAGACTTAGGAAACTATTTCTCAAGAAACATACCTTTGCATTCATCCCAGTCAAGAGCATCAATCTCATCTGTATCCCTGATATTTTTAACCATCGACCACCACTGATATGCTTCACCCTCCAAACGGTAAACAGCAAGACTAACCTTTTGATTGTCTGAACATCCCATGACATCAAAAATCCTTTCCAGTGCTTTAATCCACCCTTCAGCTAGCACAAGGTCAGATGATTCTCTAAATGATGGGGGATGTTGCCTCATGAAATGTTCCACCCCTGAAATTTCCCTCTGGGGTTGATCTTGCTGATCTCATCATGGTTACCAGCACCATTTATCGCTTGAGTCAACTGCTCCATTACTACAACAAATAGTTCAGTTCCAATTCCGACTATCTCAGGATGCGGATTTGGAAGGTCATTTTCTTCTATATTCCTTCCAAGCACTGCTTCCCGATTTAATCTATGGAAAACCATTCTAAACAAACATGTCTTGGATGATGAAACATGGTAATCTTAAAATGCTATATCATTTCAATTTGACTATAAAAAAATATTTTTGGATAATCATTTAATCGAATTATAACTCCTAAAGTTATCTAAACCAACCTCTAATACGAACTATAAGGCCCCAGCCTTAAAAAATACTTAATCTTGAGTTACTAAAAGAATACTCATTGAGGATCTTTTCAATTTTAGAGTTTTAGATAATTAGATCATAAATCATGCATTACATTCTACTTTTAATCAAGGTGGATACATCAAAGACAATATTCACTTTTCTCATGAAAAGAAACATATTTAAAATAAAAAATGGATTCATTATTGACACTTCCTCGACACTATAATCACATCATGTACCGTTCCCTTGACCTATGAAAAATATTTCCAAAAAACATGGGATGAGCATAAAAAGCTCAGTAAGGGATATAAAAATACGGAAAGAAAACATTAGTCCATGTATGCATAAGAATCAATGAAATAATACTTCACTCATAAAACATAATCACTTTAACATACCTCATGAAATCATAAGATTTATGAATAACTCATAGAAATCATAAGATATAAAGGTTACTTGAGGCATTCATAGGATTCTTACGTATGGAGTAACCCTCATGGTTACGTTTGGAATACCCACCACAGCATATTCCCTATATCTCTTCAGAGAAACCTTATCATTTAACCCCTTCACGTTACCCAATGCATTTGAGAGCTATCAGGCGCTCACCCGCCATTAGTTTATCACGGAACCACCCGTCTTCATAAACAATGCCCAAGAACCATAACATAATTGTATCACATAAAACATGCATAAAGGAAACCTAACATTTACACATCACAAGATATCATAAAAACATTGATATAATCAAAACATTATTAAAAACATTTTCAATACTAAAATAAAATAAATGTAAAACATGGTATTTATTTTTCATTTAAAAAAAGTTATGGCTTGTAGAGGAAGCCGAAACTCAAATAATTGTCACGCTGACGGAGAAGTCTTTGTCACCGCATACATAAGACAAAAACATTCCCTTTTATCGTTTAGTAAAATGCTTCTTATAAAAATATTCCTTTTAAATAAAATTAAAAGTCAAAGGGGTTTATACACCGTATAAAAGAATGTTTTGTATAAAACAAAATATGCCTCAATGAAAGGAGATTGAGACGAAGTCCCTTACCTCATGTCCGACTTGACTCAATCGTTCTTTAATCTCCTGAATAATAAACTAGAGTCAATTTCTACCTGATTAAGAACCTTTTTGAAGTTCATTATTCATTTTATATCACTTATTACTATGTTATGAACACTATGTAATTATTTATGTTAATAACGGTCGTTTTTTCGATCTTTGGTACTTGAGCCAAAAATAAACTTCCTATAATTACAAGTTGTTCATGTGGTAAAATATCCATTATATCTAGAATTATATTTATGATGTAGATATCATATATATCATATATATCCAGTATCTACATGCATTTATAATATTACATAACATTTAGAGGTAAGATATGAAATGCACCGTTCATGGAGACGGTAAGTCGTACGTACGCATGAATGCTACTTTCATTTCTTTTTTTGTAATTAATGGAATGAAATCATAATAATATAAAGGTGTATTTTAATTACACTATGATATCATATGTAATACCATTAACTCCATCCTTTATACTTCCCACATATGGCATTAACGAATCAAATCACTTTGAGGGGCGGTAGTCCGCACTTCCTAAAATGAAATTATCGCGTTTACCCATAATGGAATCCATAAAGGTATGCCATAAATGAAAAATACAGAAGCATAAAAATATTTAAAAAACAATATATATCATATATAAATATAGTGAAATCTTAATGGCCACCATTAGAGGTATTAAAAAAATATTGAACAATCATCATTTTGTGAGGTAGTAATTCTCCACTAACAGAAACAGTATGTTCTTTAACCATTAGACGAAGCTGTGTGTAAGTGTAAATAAATTAATTCTCATAAAAACATTCAACTATATTGAAGATACATGTGTTTTTACAAAATAAATGAATAAAAATAGTTTAGGGGTTTGGAGAAGAAAAATCAAACAAAAGAACATAAGAGAAGGCATTACCTTTATATCGGGTAACTTCCCTTGGTTTGAACCAAAAGGGTTTCTTGAAGAGCTTTCTGCCTAAGGTAAGGCTTATTTGATGAAGAGAGGTATTTGGAGAGATAAAATGAACAGATTTTGACTGAGCCAATGGCTTTAGAGGTGTGGGTAAGGGGGTAGAGGTGGGGGCCTTTATAAGAGGGAGGAGGGTCACTCTTGGAAGGTCATGAAATGTTACTTTATTATGAAATTATTTTCATATTTGAAAGGTCCCAAAATGATATATTTCTATGAAAAGGTGATAAAGGTTAAAAATAAACCCATCCAATAGGTTTTTGACAAGTGTAAGTCTTATAGTTTACATTATCGTTTCAGTTTATTTAAATTGTTCATTAATGAGGTAATCACTGCATCATCATGGTGTCATAAATAAATTTATTTATTTAATTTCTAAAATATATAAAAAAATACCATGATGTAGGAAATCTTTTTAGCTTTATAATTACTATTCATATTCTAAGAGATCATTAATTTAGAAAAAATTAAAAAAAATTACTTTGGTGTTACATGCTTTTGTTATATTTTCCTTTCTTTAAAAAATAAAATGATAAAATGTCACTATCACACAAAATTGATTCCATGGGGTCCCAAAGATGGCACAAGGCGTCCCATGGTCAGACATGACACAAAAAATAGCATTAGGACACATTTTGGGGTCATTTAATATTATTATGATATTATTTTATTACCCTTAACTACCCGATTACTAATTAATCACGATAATTAATGATAATTACTGTCATTACTATTAATAATTTCCAAAAAAAAGATTCTTAATCATATATTTTAGAAATTATGATTCCAAATATGGAATCCATTTTACCAAATTCCAAACACATAAATTTCAGTAATTGATTTAAAAATAATTCCCATTATCAAAACAAATAGCTGGTTTTTTTAGAAACAATATCTATCAAAAGTTTGACACTTGTTTATGCCCAATTTCAATGTGAAATTTATTATAATGACCACAATTGGATTAAATGGCTAACATATATTCTAATTACATTAGAAAACCAATTAAAAAGATAATCTAACCATATAATTAAATTAGATGAAAAAGCAGTTTTGAAGTAAAATGCAGTATTTTTCACTATTCATTATAAAAATGAACATTGTTAGAAAAATACCAAAAATTTATCCAAAGTTAATTTCAATGTCCCAATACTAATGAATAAGTTTATTTTGAAAAATAGTGCTTATAAAATTGTCAAATGTTTTATTTAAAAAGGTTTTTCATCAAAAGGCGGTAAAACGATCTTTGAAAAAATATTTGAGTATTCTATGCTTAAGATTGGATTTATTCTCATTTTAAGACTCTAAAATAATATCTAATTCATAAATAGACATAGATAATGAAATCCAGAATTCTTTACTTTCTTGGGATGTCACAGATAACATGGGATATCTCTATGGATAATAATCGGGAAACTGGGACCCCCCCCCCTCTCTGGGTGACATCCGGAACCCTCACAATGATTTTTACGGTGTGCTAATCACACATATTGTTGAAAAGGTAGGAAGGTAACTTGAGGTTGACTTTCATGGTAATTATAGTGTCACTCATCATCCTAATGACATCAATAAACCGTGGAAGGAGATGTATTATACACAACTACTCCAGACTATTGGTTGGTTGGGAAGCCCCTATATGGATGATGGTCACCCAAGTGACACTCCCATTCCTTGTAACTTGACTGAGGAGGTTTTGAACATAACACAGTATGATGGGGATGGGAAAGGAATGGTAAATGGTTAGGTGGAAAGAAGACTACAATCTGAATCCACTGACACCATGTTTGTTGATATCCTAATGGAGACTATCCCCTCTGATGAGTTGCAGAGAAAGTCTATTATAGAGGACCAATAGTCCAAATCCCCCTGCACAGGTGGGAATAATACAAATAAAATGGTCAATATTGTCTCCAATGAACTTATTAACCTTGAGAAAAGGCAATAATTCCTAAAAATTTCATCATCTAAAGGGTAAAAGATTGATGTTCAGGTGGCCCAGCACTCATATGAAAGGAATAGGACCGAGTCCTTCTCATAGGTCCCTAGTGAAAAAATATCTATAAGGGAAACACCGGCTGTGGAAGCATCATCACCTATTAAATCCAGAAATATTTTTACCCCTTTGAGTGGTGCGTATTGGGATGATGAGGTTGACTATCAGCACCACCCTATAAAGGTTATCAAGGGAAACACAGGGGAATATGGGATCATATAGGACTCAAAAATCTATGCTAACCCACAAGGTTGGTAGAAAATTTGTGGGAAGAAAAAAATGATGTTCCATGACAAGATAGCCCAAAATTAAGGTCCTATGACTAGGGGTAACTGACTAGAAATTGTTTTTTTATTATGCAAACACTTTAAATAAAAAAGTGAGAAACCAAACATGAACTCATCACATCCCAATACACCACTTTACCACTTAAAATCATCCAAACACAATGGATGAAATCCATTCAAGCCTTCAAATTGAAAAACCATCACAGATGAAGTCAAAGACACCAAACAATGGCTGAGGTACCACGGACAAGGGGAAACAAACATCAGGGATTTGGATAAACCTCAGAACTGACCTCCTCAAACGCCCACTAATGCGACCTTCGACACCAACCCAAATCCACAAACCCATCAGTGGATTCCAATCGGACTCCAATCGGATTCCTCCCAACCCTCCAGCGAAGTGAGATGTGCCCTAAAAAGATCACATCCACAAAGGGTGATGAAGTTACCAGAGTGAGAAATATCGAGCTGTTCGAATGTTTCCCCCTACTCCGTAGGCGACCACAGTGAAACCTCGAACAAATTACATATGAAACATTCAAAACCTCGCCAAATCTAAATGTACAGAACCTCCAGAAGACCAGCATTGTCCAACTTGCAATCAAAAACTGATAAACTAAACAACACACATCGAAACAAAAATCAGACAAAGAGACCAACATCACCTAACCACCACCGAACCATCATCAAAATAGTCCGTTCAGCATCTCCACCTTCAACAACCCATCTTAACAGCAAATTTCATCGACAAAAACAAATATCACCCTCGAGTAGGACAACCAGCACCGGCGCAGGATCACCGGACATCAACCCATCATACGACCCAAAACAAAAAGCAAGCAGAGATTAAGAGCAAGAAAAATTATGACCTCTTGAATATCTCCAGAAGAAGTCCTCGTAGAAGGCCAGAGTCACAGATCCCGCCGCCACCTTCAATCCCGCGCAGAGAGAGCAAATCCTCCCATTACCCCACATCCGACATGAAACGCGACGGAGACCTCAAGTCATGGTAGCTGGAACTAACCAAAACCATGCCTCCATGAAACCCTTGCAGAAAGTGGTGGGGACATCCGAGAGCATGAACGACGCCACCACTAGATCACACCATGAACGCACTGAACCATAGCACCAAAGGGAGATATATTGCCGATCCACGATAGTGGAGAGGAAAGCAGCACGAGGGGAACCATAGCGACTCTACGCGCCTTACGGGATCATCCACATCAAGGATTTCATGACTAGGGGTAAAGAATCCAAATAATGAAGCCATTTTATTTTGACGTCTACAGTATAGGGAACCACCTAACATCCAAATCCCTTAGCCACATCATTATGGCTAATAAAACAATGATTATTGAGATTTTTGAACAAAAAATGACTTTTGAAAATTGGAAACATTTCAAGTGAACTTATTTGGGTTACCATTTTTCTCTCGAAACCTCCACAATAGTGACATTGATCATCTATAGATTCTAAGACATGAGAGTATCCAGCTGGTCACATGCAACCAGGAAAATCAGAATATCATTTTAAACCTTTGCATCTTAGGACACATGGTGCAGGTATCCTTTGTGTATTCCTAAAATTCCTACAGTAGAAGAAGGGATCTCTAGAGAGAATTATGGAAAATATTCGGTAATGCATCCCAAAATATGTTGGTGATGGGTGACTTCAATATTATTCTCTCACCTGATGAAAAGAATGGGTCTATATTTAATAGGATAATAGATAAATTTTTTTCAAATTTCATTAATTATTACAGCCTTAGTGAGGTTCCAATTGCTGTAGTGGATTTTACTTGGAGTAGAATCACTTGTAATAAAAGATAAGTAAGTAAACGTGATATATGATTTGTTAAAATGAGGGGAAAATGTATCATCAATGGAATCATAGGATACAAACTCCCCAAGCACCTCACTGATCACACCCTATTGTTGGGGAACATCACCTCATGTCATGGTCAAACCTGCTCCCATTTAATTTCAATAAAAGTTGGGTCACTATACCTGGATGTAGGAAAAGTTTCTTGGAGTCTTTTAAATTACACAAATCGGCATCTAACATCAATGGCTCATGGAGAATCTAAAACACACAAATAATCTCTTAAGTGAGTGGATAAAAAAAATATTTTCTAATATTGATATTGATATTCATTTTGAGGAACAACTCCTTGAAAACATTAAATAGGGAGTTGAATAAGTAAATTACATAAAGGGAAAAAATACAATCTCACACAAAGCTTTATGATCTTTTAATCATCAATGAAAGGCTGGAAAGTATTCATATCAATGTGACATGGTTGAAGGAAGGTGACCAGGATTTGAAATTCTTTCAAATAATTCACAGGAAGAAAAGACCTAAGGCATGGAACCATGCCTTAAAAATAATTAAAAACCTATATATTTTTTAAAATGGCATTTCCAAGTTAGTGGTGGAATAATTTACTAGCCTCTACACTGATGATAGAATGGAAAATACATCAAATATGATTGTCCACACTCTTCTTTGTATTAATTTCAATTGAATTCTAGATATCGTGAGGGATCCAGACATAGATGAAATCTAGAAAATTCATTTTTCCATTAACATGGATAGTGCTTCTGGACCCAATGAATTTAGCATTAAATTATTTATATTTTATTAGGACATCCTCCTGGAGGAGTTTATTAATGTAGTCGTATAATTTTTTTTCTCAATTCATTCTACCTTATGGAATTAACTTCAACATAATTACTTTAATTTAAAAGAAGGTAAACATGGTTGAAATCAATGAATTTAGACCAGTGGATCTTGCCAATAATATTTCTAAAATCATCAGAAAGGACCTCATTTCTAGGCTGGGGGGAATTTTCATGGATCATATCACTCCAAACTAATATGGGTTCATTCCCAGAAGATGCATTCAGAACGTCCTTTTAACAGCCTCAGTGCATATTAAGATATTGAGAAAGAAGATAAAAGAGGGGAAAATTCCCCTCAATATTGACATACCTAAATATTTTGACACCCTAAAATGGAAATTTTTTCTTAACATCCTAAAGAGGTATAGATTTTCAATTATGTTTTTTGGATTAATTAGTATCATTATATCATAAAAAATGATGTACATTATTATTAATGGGACCCCAAGAGGATATTTTCAATGTACTAGGGAGTAACACAAGGTTACCTAGTTTCAGGGTTACTCTTTTCCATTGTGGAATATTAGTTGAGATTTGTAATCAATGATCTCGTTCAACTTGGTATTTTCAAAATAATGAAAGTCGGGATGAACTTTCTTTATCCCTCACACTTTCTTTATGTTGATGACATTTTTCTTTTTTGTAATGTATCAAAGGGAACTACTTATAATATTCAATATCTATTTATATATTATGAGGATGTTTCTGGATATACCATTAGCTGGGGGAAGTCATTTACTGTATTTGGAGATGTATCCTCTTTAAGAAAATATAATATAGTTGAAAGAAATCTTGGACTGTAGAGGGTCTCAATTCCACTAAACTACCTGGGTGTTCCACTTTTTTTGTGCAAAGTGAAGTTTTAATTTCTCAGAGGGATTAGAATTTGCATTATTAACCAATTGGCCAGTTGGAATGAAAAGTGCATGTCTCATCCAAGAATAGTTTTTCTTTTGAACTTAGAAATCATGTCAAATCTTGTGTATTATTTCTCCCACTATAGGTGGCCTAGAAGACTCCTAAAAGATTTATAAGGCTTGATCAAGTCTTTTAAATGGACCGGACTTGTGCATGAGATGAAATTTATCACTGGTGACTCGAAGGATTTCATCAAGCTTGTGTGGAATGGGTGGCTTTGAATCAAATACTTGAAAATATTCAACAACAGATTAATTTCTAAGATCACATGGAATATTCCTACCACTAATGATCCTTCTTGTGTCTTTTTAGTAAGTAGGTTAAAGGGAAAATTGATGGATGGACATCCTCACTATCTCGGATCATTGTTATGCCCACAATTAAGATATTCTTCAAGGATATTATGCAGAATACCAAATGGATTGTGAGTAGGCACTCTGACCTCAACTATTGGAATACATGTTGGCTTGATCAAAACCTTAAGAAAAGGAAAACTATTTCCCCTAACCACATGAAGATGACTATTTCTAATTTCATCACACATTATAGAACACATGAGTTTATTCCATTGAAACTTATACTTGAGGTCCAAATAAATACCTTAATGGATGTTGAAAACCTAGTGTAGAGGCTTCGTTACAATGGTCAATTCACTCCCAAAGAGTACTAAAAGATATAGATTGGGAGCTCCAATAGAATCCCAACACATCTTACTCAATTTAAAGTTAATTTCATACAAATATAAAAGGTTATTCTCATATGGAAGCTATGGATAAACAAGATACCCACCTATGATCAAATTTGTAGAGTTTAAAAATGCATTTTCCTCGGCATGCCCTATTTTTCTTCGTGCTGGTGAGGATACCCGACACTTATTCCTTGAATACTATTTTTCAATGTCTCTCTGGAGACATGATACACATGTATTTGGAATCAATATCCATGCAATGAGAACCTTAGGGGTGTTGCGAGAATTCATATGCAGTGTTGGGAAGAGAAAATAGTTTTATAACCTACTATTGGTGGCAGAAAAATCTATTCTTACTACCATATGGAAGGCCTGAAATGTGAGTATGTTCAATGACCAGTATCCATCCACTCACTCAATAATTATGATGATGTACATGGATGTTCATACTGATGAAAAAATAGATAATGGAGAAATGAACAATGACATGGATGATATGATTCTGTAGTGTTTGGGATTTGCAGGTCATCCAAAACAACCTCTTGTTCTGAAATCTATGAGATTTATTCTCCTAATTGGATAGTGGATGAATGATAATGTCAATGGTGCATCTTGGGGCATGCTAAGTCCATCAGGCTGTGGAGGAATTTTAAAAATATAACAAGGTTTTTTAAATGGTGTTTTCACCACTATATCGAGATAGGTACTATATATGAAGCCGAGTTGTGGGCAATGATGTATGTTATTAAATATGTTTTCCATCATAAGTGGCATTACCTATGGATTTAATCAGACACTAAAAGTGTTGTTATGGATTTTAAATCAATAATGAGGAGTGTCTCATGGAAACTCATACCCCGATGGATAGACGGTATGAATCAATTCAGTCAACATAACCTGTTTTTCTTGCATGTGTATAGAGAATCCAACAAGGTGGTGAAGACATTATCAAATAGAGTGGTCCTTAAATAAAGCACAATTTGGGTGTTTAGAGCACCTAATTATTCTACCACATTGGTGAATGATGATATGAATGGGGTTGTCCACTCCTGAGTGTGAAAAACCCCTTGTAATTTATAGTCATATGTTCTTGTGTTTTTTATATTTTTAGGACTCGACTTTCGCATACCTAAAACATATTTTTTATGTATAAAAAGTTTTTAAACCAAAATCAAAATAATTAATTATAATTATCTTAATTTAATTTCTAATAATATATGGAATAATTTTACTTTTAAAATAATTTAAAAACAAAATATAACTTTTAAATTCTTGGTGTTAAAAGATTGTTTAAAAAAATATTATTTTTTATTATTTATCAAAATATAAATCCTTTCAGAAAATTATCAAAAATTATTTCCAATGAAATTTTTACATGGTGAATTTAAAAATGAATTACATTTTTAAAAATACATTTTATGAAAAAGGAATAAATTGATTATATTTTTTTATCCTAGAGAGAAATAACAACCAGTTTTATGAAAAAATGCTTAAATCGTATAATGAATTTACAAAAAATTGAGTACTTATTTTTTAATATTTTTTTATCAAAAATATTTATACATTTTTAAAATATTTTTTTATTCTTATTCATATGAAAAATTTAACATCGATGTTATAATGTTATACTATATTACGGTTCATTTAGACTTTGGGTTTTGTATATTACAATCTATCAATGGAATTGATTTTATTTGAAGAGAAATATATCACAAAATCTAGGCATGTTACATTATACCCCAATTAAAATATATTTTATCCTTGAAATTACATAACCCTAATAAAAAATGGGGATATCACTATTTCATCATATCCTTAGGTTCTAAATTATATTCTTTTAATTTTTTATCTCTCTAGATAACCTTAACTAGGTGTGCAGTCTTTCCCATATATTTTTTTCTCTATGATGTGAGATTTATACCTATTGTTATTAAAAGTAAATATCATTATTTATAGGTAAAACCTTTGATTGTAGTGTATGTGAAGGATCAAGTATTTACTTCCTTAGGATTGATACATGGATCACATCATCAACTTGATAGAGGTTCAGTAAAAGTGCCAAGTGATAAGCAATCATCCCTACTTGATCAAGAATCCTGAATAGGACAACATACCTAGGGATATTATTTCCCTTCTTTCTAACTATCATGGATTTATTCCATGGATAAAATCATAGAAATTCTTACTAACTTCAAATTACATATCTATTTGATTATTTTTAGTGTAAATTCTCTATTGGCTCTTAGCTTCATTGATATGATTCTGAATATCTCTAACTTTCTATACCATTTACTCAAGTACCTTTAGTACCAATATATTTATTTCTATAACATCATCCCACCATGTTATAGTTTTATACTTATTTAAATAGTTATTTTCATAATGATCCATCTGGATTCTCAAGTGAAAGCTATTTTTCTATAAAAACTCAACTAGAGGAAGGTGTTGATCAAAATAACCATTAGTTTTCTAAATCATGATTTGATTAATTTTTCTCATGAAACATCAATTTTCATGAGCTATATTCTATCTTTATATCATTCTACAAGAGGATGCACCTGGGTCCATTATTTGATGCATCATTATAAAACACTAACTCAACTCTAATGAAGGGTATTATATGAAAGATCATGTTAACTAAAATTATCTTCAGATCATAGAAATTTTCCTCACATCCATATTTCCAAAAGAATATCTCTCCCTTCCAAATTAATATGGTGATTTGATTAGATAACAATAATGAATTCTAAATTACAGTGTATATAGTATCAATCAAAAGTAAGAAAAATATAGATATTAGTTGTTGTGGTTAGTCTAGTCATATGTTCAATAACTTCTATCTTTGATGGATCAATATATTTAAAACAACATGGGATTATATAATTGAAAAATGATTCTTTTTTGTAGCCAAAATTCAAATTTGGTAAATTTTTCATATAAGTTCTCCTCCCTTTGGGTCTTCAGTACAATACTCATTTCATATGTATTCTCTTCCTTACTCTTGGAATATATAAAAATGTAATCTATAAATACTAAAAATAACTAATCAAGTTAATCTATAATGACTATATTCATTAAATACATAAAGATATATGGGGAATTGGTAATACCAAATTTCATCACTGAAAATTTCTAGTGTCTAAACCACAAACAGAAGTCTATCATGGGTATGTTTTTACTTTTTAACCTCAATAAATACTATCCAAGTCAAAGATAAATTTTGAAAAAAAAATTATCTCATTATAATTGATCAAATAATCATTAATATATGGAATATGATACCTTTTTTATCTTCATCTTGTTAATTTACTGATAATCTATATCAAGTTTCATTAATCCATCTTTCTTCTTAACATAAAGTATAGGTGTAACCCATGGTGATGCACTTGGTAATATGAATCCTTTATCAATATTTTCCTGGGGTTTCTTACTCAATTACTATAACTCAATAGAGTATATTCTATATAAAGTCTTTGAAATAGTTTTAAAAAAATGTATATGTTATATTTAAAATTCAACATCATGATTTAGTGGAAGACTAGAAAATTACTATCTAAATACATCAAAAAACTCTCAAACAATAGGAATATCTTCAATGTTTATTTTCTCCCCAACTATCTATGATATAAACCCCTATTATATTGGAATCCATACACATATAACGAATTCAATTTACATTGGAAGTTTATATTTATCATTGCACTTATTGAAGATCATCGGTTGGTTCAGAATATCATATGTTACTTTCCTTCTATGTAAATTGAAATTGGAATTATATAAATAAATTTAATTTGTTGGAAAAATAAAATCAAATTCTTCTAGATTAAAAATAAAATGATTTGTAGGAATCACATTCTCGTAAATATCAATTTTAGAAGAATTATAAACCTATGATGTGATCATCGCGCCATTAATATTTTTCACTACCAATTAAATATCATATTTTTTTCATATAAAAATTTATATTCCTAGTGAGATTTCATGATTTAAATCAATTAAAATGACAAATATCAAATAATATACTTCAATATTTGAGCACACAATTCATCATCTCAACTTCATTATCTCATCTTCAACCCCTTACTAAGGCCAAAATAGTTATAATAGACATAATGTATCTTTAATATGAGTGATAAATATTGAAAAAAGCATGAAAAGGATATCTAAATCATGACACCCTATTTTAAATATTTGATACCTTGTTTTTAAACTAAGTCATTCTTCATTATCATTTATTCAAATACTTCATAATGGTTTATAAAAAATTTGAATTAGCCCCGGATTATCCCCTAAGAGTGTCAAAATAGGTGGGTAGTAATGGAACAATAATAATGAAAGAGAATGGTGGTTGATATATACCCAACTAAATATTTTTAGGGTTATTTTCCCTAGATTAATCTATTCCAAAACCAAATCCACTTGTAGTATTTAGATAGGGATTTATTTTTATGAAATTTGAATAATATATTTATTACTCAAATTTTAGGATATTATCTTATACTTATTTGTATCCATGGGGTTTTCAAAAAACTATTTAATCATAATATACAAATATTAACTAAACCTAGCTTCTGATACCAACTATAGTGACCCATACTTTAAATATATAAATATTACATCCTAATATATGAATATTAAATTTATTTCACTAATACATGCCTAAGGAACATAAAGGTTTAGTGTATCTAGATACTAGAAACACAATATTCTTATTTCAAGAAATATCTTAAATATCTCCTCAAAGTATCTTATACCTATTTCTATTCTTATGAATACACTACTTAAAAAGATTCTTTGTAACCTGGGAAAAGGATACATAATAAAGGGTGAGTTGTAATGCTTAGTAAGGGTAAACAAGTTATATATCAATGGTCACTTAAGAATAATATGAGAATAAGGGTATGGGTATATGATATTTACATTTGAAAATCCATAACCAATATATCATATATCATAACATTGAATTATTTCATAAATCGTTGTATTTTATGAGACATGAACCATAAAATAATCAAAGAACATGTTCCATAAGATAATAACTTTGGCATCATATGCAAGTTTTTGGTATACACATAATCATATAAAATCATTTCTTTAGATAAATATCACTTCAAAAAATATCGTAGAGGATTTAATTCACTCCCAATTCCACAAAATCTTTATTAATGGTTAACTACCATGACTTTTATGGTGGAAAAATGCTTTGGATGAACTTGGTACACTCCCTATTCTAGTCTTTATTATCTCCTGAAATATGTATATTTAATAAATTAATTAGAGGAATATATAATTTTAGGACCACCCATCAGATAAATAAAATCACAAAAATTTGTTCCATATGATCATAAAAATTCATAAAAATATAACTTATATGACTTAAATATGTTTTATAAATATTTCCTCATTTCATTTTAGTATAACTCATAGAAAACTAATGGGTTTCCTAAAGGTTTCCTCATAACTTAATTAACATATGGAAAAGAAAAATATTCCATTGAATCATACCGAAATAATCATAGTCATAATACATCAATAGAATTTAACCTAGATGTTATCCTTTGATCATATCCCACATAAATAATATGTTATATTAAAGGATTTTTTCATCAATGAAAAATAGATTCTTGATATTACTAGAACATTTCATGAGGAAAATACCCTTTCAATTTGAAATCAAATATTTAAAATCTATAAATTTAACACATAATAAAGAAAACATTTTCTTTTAAATTACCATTTGAAATAAGTAAATGAAACATTAAATCATTGAAACAACATGATGATGGGAAATTGTTTTCATTCCATGCATATTAAAAAACAATCCTTTCACATTTTCGGTAAAAAATAAATAGTACCACGTTTGGAAAATAACAATAAGTTTCAAAATAAATAATTTTGTAAAAATTCAATCATGGGTAATGATTAATTGGATGAACCATAGTAAAATATTTAAAACATTTCTAAAAATAGTTTTAGAAAACATTAATATATAATAAAAAATGATTTTTTACCAATGGGATAAGTTGAGTCAGTTTTCCTTAAACAAATTTCAATATCTTGTGTTAATAATGTGATTAAAATGAAAGGAAATAATTTAATCTCCATAAATAATCTTATGTAAATAAAATTTAAAAAATTATTGAGCGAAATTTCATAAAATTTCATCATTTAAAACTTATTCATAAACATTCCTGATAAAAATTGAGATTGTAATATAAGTCTCTTTTTACAAGTTTGAATTGAACCAAAAGTGATCTAAACTGATTTATGATAAATAGTAATTTATTATAATTAAATACATGAATAATTAAAAATATTATAATATCATATATGATCAACTGGTAACATTTATCTACCCATTTATAAATAATTCTATATTAAGATTTTCGTTTCTGGGTGTTAATTGTTTCGTTTTCAGGAGAGTTTTGGTTCAGTAGTTCTAGTCCTTAAACTTTGATCATAATTCAATAATATCTAGAATTTTATTAATGATATAAATATCATATATATTCTTTATATATATATATATATTTATATTCATCGATAAAAGGTAGATATAAAAAAATAAATTACACTATTCATGGATATGTTAAGTTGTACGTACGCAAGAACATTATTTCCACTTTTCAACAAATATATCTAAAAAAGGTAAATTATATTTCATATTAAAATATTAATTATAAAATAAGTTATTTCATATATATTCTTTAAATCTATCCTTATTAAAATTCATGTAAATTAGAAATGAAAATTAAATCACATTGCTTCTTGGAGAAGGTAGTCCACACGTACACATGAGCGACATTATCATTTTCCAAAGGATGGGTATGTAGGAAAAAATATTTTATATTATAATTAAAAAATAATAATTATTTCATAAATATATGATATAAACATTAACACCATCATAATAATAATCCATTAAATATGGAGATGGACAATGAAATGTATCACTATGTGGATGTGGTAGTCTGCACGTACATACATGCAAGAGTTGCAATTCCTATTTGATGGAAAATAGGATAAGTAACAAAAGTTATATATTCATAATAAAATTTAACTATATTTAGGATATTTAAATTATTTCTATGATGAATACAACATATTTATAAGATGTAAAATAATAAATAATATGAACGAGGTTGGGTATGATGATTATCTCTACTTTGGTTGGTCTCTTTTAGATCCATTCTTAAGGAACCCTAAAATGATATTATATGAAACAAATATATAAATCATGGATATAAAATTTCAGAATATAATTACTTAGGTTTTGGTCGATCTAAATTTATCTAGTTGGTGTAAATAATAGAATGTATGGGTTTCATTTTATAAGTGGGGGAGATGAAACACTTGGAATTTCTGAAAATAATTGAAGTATAATAATATCGTAATATATCAAAATTATTCCAAATGGAAAAACATTATAATGTGGGAAATTATGAGGTCAAAATATGGCCACAAAATACAATTTATAAATTTTTAATTGGAAAAAATAACATTATCCATTGGTTTAAACCATGGTAAACTAGTTTTAACCTCAACTACAGAGACAAATGTTTACTATTTTTACTATTCATTATGACCATAAATAAGAGAAGAATCATTAAAAAAAATTAAGTGATAACTAAATTTTTTTAATTTATTTTATAAAATTAAATTCACTGAACTATTTGAGTTTAATTTAAAATTAAACCTGCAAAACATGACAAAAAGAAAATTTAATGAAAAAATAATTTCATAAGTATAAAATGTTTTTCTTCAAAAATAAAAGGTAAAACAATTTAAATTGACATTAATTGGATTATTACTTATATAAATATACTAATTTTAATTTAAACCCATTTTAAAAATAACAAATTAACTTTTTAAATGCTTTAAATGAAGGTAAAATATTAAAATAAGTATTTTCACTATTCATAAAAAAATCAATCATTTCAAAAAAATCTGAAATATTAACTCTAACTTAATTTTGACATGATAATTTAAAAAATAAATTTTCTTTTTTCAAATAAATTTACTAAAATTTTAAAAATTATTATATTATTTTATCATAGAAAGTATTAAAAACCATTATGTATGGAAAAACTATATTTAAATCTTATAATTACTTTACTAAAAATTGAGTATTTATTTATAAATATATTTTATTTATCTAAAATATTATACTTATTTTTAAAAAATTGGTATTCCTACTCAAACCACCAATTTAATAGCTTTTTTATAACACAATATTATATTATAGTTCATTTAGACTTAGGATTGCATGTATCATAAGATATCAACGCAATAATATTTATTTGAATAGAAATATATCATAAGTATTTAGGGTGATATAATTAATATTGTTTTGGGACCTTGTTAGTTTATATATGTGTTCCATGATATATAAGGAACATTGGATGTTACTCCACAAATTGACGACTTGGGCTGAGGGATCAGGATATCACTCATGAGTTTTTGTACATTCTAGTAGTTTCTATATAGTGGGGGAATGAATGCATGGGTGTGAGTTCATGAAATTGGTGTGTGAATTTCAACATGGATGGTTATAGTAACACTATTAATTATAAAGTAAATTTGGACTTCAGTGTGGACTATATATTTAGTTTCTTATCTTTTTTATTATATTGTTATCTATCCTATTCTAAATAAATTGTAAGATGACTTGTTCTTATTCTTGTGGCTTATTTGGTATGTCTATGGTTGATTGGCTACCATTTTGATGTAATCACTCACTGTATATATGCATTAGTGGGTATGTAGTATTTTCTATTTATGATATAGGTAAAGAGAGTATCTAATACATTTTAGCGGGGTGTATTGATGTTATATACTGGGATTAAGCTTGGATATTGGTGGTAGTTTTCATGTGGAGCATGAGAGTGTTCTATATAGGAACCTTGTAATTAATTTTTGGTACTTTAGTCATTTAGTCCTCATATTTTTTTGGATGCTTATCTATGATTATAATTAAATGATTTTATGTAATGGAGTTTATTCTTTTATTGTTTCATTTATCATATTTATATATTTTCTTTAAGATATATTTTATAGGTTTTTATGAATATAAGGGAAAATGATCCCCCATAATTTGGTAATTCACATTGCATTTATTTCTAGTATTTTCTTCCTGGTGGATTTCACCTAATTTTATTAGCAGCAAATTCTTATCCATTCCAATGATTTATGGTTAGGATGTTAAATTGGATGTGTTTATGTCCTTGAATTATTACAAATACATCTTATTAACCTTTTTGTATCTCTTTCATGACCAAGAAATATTCACATAGTTTTTATAACCCTTATGTAAACTATAAAATTATAATGTATACTTTATGAATTCTCAATAATTCTTCTAGATAAAAGTAAAATCCATTATATACCAGTTCATACATGAAACAATATTATATATTTGCCCTTATTTTTCATAGAAAATACATTTATCCTTCAATATCACTTTTGATTAATAGTTACATTTAAATATAATAGTTGTCGGTTCTATAAAACATGGTTTTAGTAGAGTATATTTGGTGTATTCTACTCAGTATTATGATTTTTAAAAATATATAAAACCCTAATATAAACCTCTATGGTGATAATGAAATTCAATAAAATGTATTTATGATTAGATATGAGCAGGTTTGGATATAGACACTCCGTTGAATGATAGTTTTCAACATTATTGAAACTAGGGTTGATAATGATCAAATTTTTATGTTCATGAGTATGATCATATTCTGGAATAATGTAAACTCATCAGGGCATATATTGAGTGTAACCAAGGTGGGTTATATTATGAAATATATTATGGGTTATTATCTCTATATATAATGTATTATGGATCACATAAGTTGAAGGAATTGATGATATAATTTTAGTGGGGGTCCTAAATCCATTCAAGATTCATTAAATTAATAATAGAATGGATGGAGTGGGTTTGATTCCATTCAAAACTAATCAATTTTACTGTATAGAAGTCATAATTATATGATATGTGAACTCATTTGGTTTTAGAGTATATTATCTTTTTATAATTTGATAATATTGAATTTTTTGTATTCTACCAAATGTTATGTGACAATGAACTAACATATAGATATTTAGAGACTATTGGATGACTGATCGATTACCCCTCCCTTATCCAGCATGATGATGATTATTATGTTTTTAATTATTTATTTTATTATATAATTGATATGGTTAGCTTATGGTTATGATATATTATATGTGTCGTAGGGATTTATGGTGATAATGAAATTCACAAAAGTTCATTTCAGTCCCTTTAAATATATTATTTCTTGATTTACGCACACACACACTCTCTCTACAACCCTACACTAACACCCTTTAATTTTGGGAGTGTTCCTTCTATGAGATATAAGATAAAATTAGTATTAAAGACTAACCCTTAAATTTATAACTTGGTTATCATACCTTATCACCTTAATTCATATAAGCATTAATAATACATATTCATATAGAGACATGGGATTTTAGGGAATGAACCTTATGAGAATATTTATTTTCTCATTGTACGTTATATTATATTATTTTTTCATTAAATTATAGGATAAATAAATTGTTGGTGTTTAGAGACCATAGATTTTTCTCATGATTTCCTCGGTATTTTTTTCCAATATTTTATTTTGCATGAGGTATAATAATAATATGGTTTTCATGCATTTTATCAATTTTTGGCTAGGGTTTTTTCATTGAATGACATCACATGAATTTATTATAAATGTTTCAATTTTCATTCAAAACTAGGTTATTAATTTTTTATAAATTATAAAGATAAATCATTTTATTTTACAGTAAATTTCCTTCCATTTGTGTGATTATACACTTGATTATATTTATAAACCTATGTCTTATAAAATGTTTCCTTCACTAATCATCTCATAGACTCATCCCAAGTATAGGTGGGGTTTTTGAGGGGTTAGGTTTTTAAAAATTAGAATCAAATATATAATTATAAGGAGTGTTTCTTTTTCCTTGTAAGGGTCGCATTAGAATGGTAAGGTGATTATATTATTCAAGATATTTTATTAAGTAATCCATAAAAACCATATATTTATGTAGAGGGACCCTATGTTTATATTAATGGACTATGATTTTTTATGTATTATTACTTGGGGAAAGTTTAATAACTATTTAGTACCATTATAGGTATGAATTCAAGCATTATATAACATCATGTCATGATGAAAATGTGTGCTGATTATTGGGTTATAATGCATGTGGGGATAATTATGAGACAACACTAATAAAAAACTCTTATATTTTTTAGATGATTTTTGTTTATCTACCAGTATTTATTCCATTTTTTTGATATTTCTCATGTATTTTATATTGATGAGGGGAAAAAATTTGACATAATTCATTGAAGTATGGAATTGATATTAGTTCTTACTAGGAAAAAAAATTTACATGAGTTCAAGAAGTATAAATTACAAAAGTATAAAAGATATATCTCTAAAAATGTGACTAAATAATTATTATAAGAGATAAATAGAAAATTATAGTTTATTCAGAAAAATGATAACCACCAAATTCGATTGAAATTGAGTTTTTTACATAGATAAATGTAACACCTATGATTCCTCGATAACATTTAAACACAAAACCCATTAACTTAGTATACAGTGAAAATTATATTACATTATTGTTATAGTACAATACAATTATATTCTATACATAAAATTCATCATTATAAATTTTATAATTTCAGTTTTAAAAAATGGTTATAATTTTTTTATAATATAAATATTATCTTAATGTTATTTTGTAAGATTTTCTAGAAAAAATTATTTTCATTGAAAATATTTTTTTATTACTTATATAAAAATAATTTTTAACATTTTTAAAAATTTAATATTATAAACTTAATTCCATTTTTGTAATTATAATATTTAATATTTGTTAATTAGGTCAACCAAATTTCTTGGGACAAAAAAAAGTTACCACGGTAAAAGTCTTTCACCATTGTAAGGGTAAAAATGGTTAAAAATATTAGTTAGCCTAAGAGATTATAAAAATTCAGACCCAATAAATGAGGTAGAAACACTTTAAATATTTCTAGAACCCCTTAAATATTTTCATATAGAAGTTTGTAAGAGGGTTTAGTGGTCTCAGGTGTGTTTGGGAGGCTCAGAATTAGAAACTCGGACTACTGTAAGTAGCTAGAGTCTCATGGGCTAGTATGTACAGGCCTACTGACTAGCCGGTGGAGTGGTAAATGAAACCTATAATCTAAAAATGTCCAATGACTATCTAGTAGCCTCTATTATCTTGCTGGTGGTATTTGGGTAGTGTTTTTTAAAGGGGGGATTTAATTTCATCCCTTTTCCCCATTTCTTCTTCACTTGATTTTTGTCATGGTTTTAGCCAGTTTACACATCATTGGATCCATCCCATATCCTTATTGTATTTTAGTAAACCTTAACCAATAATCCTATATCTTCACATATATTTATTTCTTTAAAAATATAATGGAATTTTGAACACTCTTCTATCTTCAATTCATATATTCTCTTATTTTCTAAATCACTTCCACCATGTTTAACCCAAATGTCCCATTATGATGTATTTTATTTTTTACATATTGTTCTCTAATTTTAGGTTGAATAAAATATTGGTTTTTTTCAAGTGTACTCATCTTGGCCTATTTTAGGTGGTCCAAATATTTTTCTCATAGAAACTTCTATCTTTATAAGTGTTTTTATCGTATGTTGTACTGACATCCTATGTGTTCCACCTACATTTTAGCACTATGAATAATAAAAATATTTTTTCATGATAAATACCCTCACTTAAATTTAAATTTTAAGTTGGAATGGTTATTCCATTAGAATACCTTTCCTTGAGTTTTCAAATCTATAAAATGGTTATGAAAAGGGTAATTTTAAATGGTACATAGAATTAGTCATTGGAAATGGTATTTTAGGAATTTTGTTTTGGAAGTGGAATGGTATTTTTAAAATTTAACTTCAAAATGGTAATTTTAAACGGAATTGGTTGTGGTTTTTGAATTGAAAAGTTTGAAATTTTGGTTTATGTATTGGCTATGAAAACACTCAAACCAGTGGTCCATGGAAATATATTTTGGTTGAAAAACACCTATAGGGGTGCTCTGTGATACCATTTATCTATAAAGAAAACTACCATAGGGGAGTTCCATGATACCTATATGTATACTGGAAAAACCAAGGTATATTATACTTGTATAAATAATCCTAAAGACATTTTTTGTGACACATTGTAACTAGTTGAAGCATGTAAAGTTGATTGAGATCTTGAACATAAAAATCAACAATGGATTTTCTTTATTTCATTACATTTAAACATTTTAATTTTAAGGATCATATCCCCACTATGGGTGTGATGTTATTCATTTTTATAATTTTAACTCTTGGGATGATATGGAATGTGGGTGTGTGTACCTTCATCATGTTATACACATAGGATTTATATGTCATTTGTATGTTTCATATGATTGATAGATTTTTGGGATTCACATATGTTAGAGATTTATTTACAGTCTGTGGATGATATCTGCTAGTGATTTATATTTTCCTAAAAATTCAAATAACTAATAGATATTGGTTATTTAAATTTTCCAAAACCATTTATATAGTTTCTTTCACATAAAAATTTATGGTGTCATTATAATTCACCAAATCCTATGATTAATTTGGATTAATCAGAAGATATAAATGAATTATTAATGTAATGGTTTTGTTAAATAAGGATCCATTATATAACTGAAAATGTTTTCATTTATAAACTGTGAATTAAATTCTACATATAAAAACCTAATTTTGATACATATGTAAATGAAGAATAGTTAAATTGTTGAATCTTGATGATTAATAAAAAGAGTTAAAAATTTGAATCCCATATAATTAATGATAAATGGAATTGGATAGTGAACTATTCCTATAGAGATAATGGTGGTACTCTATCTAAATAATCTCTAAATGGATAAATATTAGAAATCATTACCTCTTAACATTGAATCTAAATTGGGGTCACTTAAATAGGGTTCCAATCACAACATAGAGGGTCTTTTTATTTATAACTTGTGATTGAAACTTCATATAATGATACTATGGTGGTGGGCATTGAAAATTTAAGGAAACTAGATAATGATTAAACAAACATGTATATTATATATGAGACAGGGATCAAATTAAATTATTTCCTTAGTTAAATAAATTTCTAGTAAGCATCGTATCTGATGTTTTGCCTCATAAATTATGAATGAAGTTTAATTTATCCAAGCTTGGTGACATGAAACTAGTTAATGAAACCTATAACTGTTAATCCTTATGGAATAGTTGTGGTGGCCTTGAGTGGAAAACATTGCTTGGGGGAGACTAATTCATGATATTTTGTGAAGGAATTTGACCCTTTTATAGGAAGATTGAGAAAAAGGTTGAGCTTGAGTTATAATAACATTATGGTATGTGTGTTGGCTTATAAATTTGTGTGATCCTTGAGTTTAGTTTTTAGTTTTTTCATGTTGGGTGTCACTCTATCTTGAGATTTGCTTGTATATTTTTTTATTAGAGATATGTATTGGTGTTTTTTAGTGCATGTTCTAGGTGGAAGGGCCTATAAGACCTTAGATGCGACCATGTTTCTCAGTGAGTTGATGATTAGTGGAATATGAGGGTGAAAATAAGAGGGGTTAATCAGTCCTTATGTGTGGTTGGATGTGTGAATCATGGGGATATTCATTTATCCTATGGTGTTAGGCATTATAGGTTCTATTAACTCTGAGGTTTTTATATTTTAATTGAAAAGGGACTTTTTGAATAATAGAACTTAGTGTTCAATCACCCTTATCTTTTAAAAAAATTAGAGCGCATGATTGTTAGGATACCTAATCAGTTATCTTCTTCTAAGGTTTCATCACCGTGGTTAGTGATGGTCATATATTTATGGGTCTAGGATTATTTTAGCATGGTGAAATTCTCAGGGTTAGAACCATATCATGAGAAGTACTTAGTGGTAGGTATTTTAGGCATGTATATTCCATGACTATGTTTAGTTCAAGTTAGTTAGTTTTGGTGACATGTTTTGGTTTGGGTATGAGGTTACCTATGAATAAGGCTACCCTGAAATTATTGGGATAAGTCTTGTGATTTATCTCATGTTTTGGGGTTTGGGGAACTTGAGTGATAGTAATTATGGTGTCCAGTCTAGATTTCAAGGGAAGGAACAGTTTGATGTTTGGCCCTATGGTTTTTTTAAATGTTTTAGTATGTGGTAAAGATATCTTTATTCTATGAGATGGAATGATTCCCATGTGATGGCTTGTCCTGGGATGAATTATGTTTTGGTAAATTACTTGACATGGGGTTCCATTGGGTCTCTATATGGGATTATGAGTCGAGGATTAGAAATGGTCATTGGGGTTCATGTGATCCTAAGGTTTAGGTAAAATAAAAGTGGAGATAATTTTTTTATGGGGTGTGGAGCCTCTATGGTTATATAATCATATGTATTGGGAGTAAGGGATAAACATATTCTTTTTTGTTGAGATGTTGCATGTCAGTTACACATGTGGTATGTAAGGTATTAAAATTGGGTGAAATAGAGTGTATAAGGATTTGTGGTGAATATTTTCGGTCATATAGGTGCTCAAATGATGTGATAGTGGTAGTGTCATGGTGATTTGGGTTTATGAATTCATGGAAAAGAGTTTTAGAACTATATTTGTTTCGATTGGAGAGTTACACTCATAGTGATCTGGAAAATAAATTGATGATTCTTTCAAGTATGATTAGCTGATGCTTTTGATGTAAATTATGATGTATCTCCTAATTATATTATAAAACCATGAATTATCAGGGTTTCTTAAAAACTTTTATCCTAGTAAATCCTAATTGAGTCTTTAGGGGTATATGGTTTGGGTGAGTAGAGATTAAAGGAATCTGTAAATGTTTGTGTATGATTACACATATTGGGCCAGTTTCTTAGAGTTGTATAAGTAAATCAATGTGTTGTTGAGTGAACCAAAAGCTATTCATGGGTGTGACCCACACTATAAATGAGTTTTTGGTGGATTCCATGGATGAAATTATTATTAGTAAGTGATGATCAGTGTCTAATGCATCATGTTTTGTGATAGGATTTGTGCAGGGCGGCCACATCCGACCAATATGTTCAGCCATGGGTGAGACATGGATTTTAGAGATCATGATTTTGGTTCCATGTATGACTATAAGTATATTTCTAGGTTGGGATATTCAAATGAGTTGTGGAAGGATCTTACCTTATGTTAATGTCACATTAGTGTAGTGATACAAGCTATTGTGATAGTGTTTTTGAATTATCTAGATTCCTTGGGGGATTTTCGAAAAAAACAGATGTGATGTTAGATGAAGTTTGAGAATTTATGTCAACCCAAGATGTTCTAGAGGAAATATGAGGGAGGTTCTAATCGATGGGTGTCGATGGTCATGATAGGTCACAATGATAAGATCAGTTTATTAGATACTCAATTGTGTAATTTCAAGAATGTTTGGGGTTGGAATTTAGTAAAAATTTTAAAAAATTCATGGAATTCCTATGGGCAATAAATAATCCTTATTGGGTGATTTGGTGATGCATTAGTGGGTAAAAATGAGCATTTAGAGTACTCATTCAATGACGATCCTACTATTATTCTCATTTGAGAAGGGATATGGAGGGTCGAAAACCACTTAATGTGAATAATACACAATATTATGGGGTTTTTAGTATTGAAATAGGATTCCAAGAAAAATAGGTGTTTTTGAACATTTTTAATGGGGGTGGTGAAACCCATTGAATTGTTCTTGGATCATCAATGAGGATTTGTGCCCACTTTTGACTAGTGTCATCTTTGAAAGTTGTTTAACAAATGTTTAAACAATGGAAATAATTTCATATAACCATTGGAATTAAGTTTCAATGTGTTATTCTCTTGGAAAATGTACTGTAGTTTTAAAAATACCTTTGTGGGTTATGATCTTTACAAGGGAGCTTCATAGTCCATAAATTAAACTAGTTGATGGGGCTGTTGTGATTCATAGGCGGAAGGTGTTACGAGAACCATCTTGATTTCATATTAAAGTGGGTATAATAATTCCCCATAATGAGATAAGATTTGTGAGTCACATGTTGGTATACCAGGTCATGAACCTTGTATAGACCTATGAGGAATGAGCTTCCAATGTTATTTTCACATAGCCTAGATTGTGGTTACATAGGAATTCACATTATTAAAATATCTCAGCATGACATTTAGGTTGATGACACGATCATGTAATTTGAGTGATGGTTATGAACACCTGGGTTGATGATGATAGTTTTCATATATGAGCATGTTCATAGATTAGTAATAAGGATTTTTTATGGTGTGGAGTAAACCATTGAAAAATTGAACATTTTTTGATCATTGGATAATTTGTTTGGTGATTGTATGGTGTGAATATTGTTTTGAAGAGAATGGTGATTTGGAATACTAAATAGTTGATGACCTTGAGGTGTGGGTTGGTATGAAGCTGTTTTAACTAGGTGTAGTTATCGAGAAGTAGACCAATGGTTGATAGAGTTTATGGAACAATTATGTTCAGTTGAGGTGTTTCAAGTTTAATTATAAGGCAATGACTCATGTTATAGAAGTATCATAAGTGATAATGTGGTCTCTAAACGTTTTAGCTAGTTAAAAAACTAACTTGCTTTTAATGATGTTAATATCCAGTAAGGTTTTCTTGGTTTGTGACCCAGGTATTGGATATATTGCTCAAGGATGAGATATTTTAGAGTAGGGAGGTTGTAGAACCTTTCATATTCATTAATGTATGGAACACTTTAAATTTGGATATAATCCATTATTTTTGTCCTTAAATAAATTTCTCAAGAATTTTAAGGGTCTTAGGTCTGTTCGGGAGGCTCAGGAGTAGGAGTTGGGACTACAACAAGCAAGTGGAGTCCCACCATCCAGCTGATAGCCTCCATTGGCATACTAGTGGAGTGTCTAGTTCAATGTAAAATCTACTAGTGGAAACCAACTATCTGGTGGGATTTGGGATATTTTTAAAAGGGGGGAAATTTCATTTCACATATTTACCCCCTTTCATCATCACTCAATTTTTTGCTTGGTTTTAAATATTTCTAGCACCATCAGAGCCCTTCCCTCTACATTATGGATTTTGGTGATCCACTACCAATCCTCCTTTATTTTCAACTTTTTTCTACTATGTTAGAATCATATTGGAAAGTCTAACACTTATCTAGATTCAAATTTTGTTTTTTATTAATGTCTAAATATTTTTCCCCATGTTTATCCAAAATTCCATATTTTAAGGGATTTCACCCCTAACTTATCTTATCATTTTTTAGGTTAATTAAAATATTGGTTTTGTGTGTGTGGAATATTCTCTGATTGTGGTAGGTGATCCCCATATTCACACCATTATTTCAACCCTAGTTGTAAATTTTTTCATTGTGTGCCAGTCCAACATCACATGTGTGGCCCTTAGATTTTATCATGATACTTAATAAACTATTTTTTCCTTCTAAGTACCCACTATAAAATTGAAATTTTGAAATGGAAATGTGACTTCATGAGAATAAATATCCTTGATCTAACAACCCTATAAAATTGATACAAAAATGGTTTATTTGAAATGGTATATAGATTTGCTTATTGAAAATGATATTTTGGGAATGGGGTTATGGAAGTGAAGTTTTATTTTAGAAATTTAACATGAAAATGGTAATTTTAAATGGAATTTGAAGTGATTTTTAAATTGTAAAGTAAGAACTTATGGTATATGAATTGGCTGATAAATCACCCAAAGTGTTAGTCCGAGTTACTATATTATAGTTGAAAAAACCCCCATAAAGGTTGTATGTGCTACTATTTATCAAATGAGAAATATATTATAGGGGATGTGTATGATATATATATTAGGGAAACCCATGTCTATTATACTGGTTGGTAGAGTCCATGATACATGCTTAGAGACACCCTAACACTAGAAAAAGTAAGTACAGTCAATTGGGTTCTCAGACCTAAGGATTTATAGTGGGTTTTCCTTATTCATTTAATTTTCATGATTAAAATTATATATTGTTAATTATAAAACTTATGGATGCACTTCCTTACAATCTATTTTGTTTAGGGATGTTGGTGGTGGTTGCCTACTAAGTTGTACTCACACCCTTCTTAGGATATCATATGGTACCAGAGTAGACTTCATGGATTCATATCGAGAAAAGGTAAACCATCCAACTATTGATTCATTATTATATGAATAGGTTGGATTTTGGGAGTTGGTATCTGAATTTGAGCTCAGGACTTTTAGGATCATGATATCTATCATTATGTTTCCTTCTTTTTTACCTTTGGGATGGTTGTACTTGACTTTACGGATATGTTTCACCTTAATTTATGTTTGTAGTATCATTATGATATTTAATTGTATGTGATAAAGTTTTTTGAACCTATAGTTTATTTGTATGGTTGTGACTTTATATAAATTTTACCTTATTTTTGTTGTGTTTGGCTCCGAAAAAAGGGAATAGTCTTCCTACCATACAACCTATTGACCCTACCTACTAGTTAACAGCCTCTATTGTGTGGGGTAGTATGGTTGAGGCCATGTGGAACACCATCCTGATGCACTGGTTTAGAGGCATCTAAGTCAAGACATTATATATTAGGCCACAATTATCTCTAACACATTTCCCAATTTTATTTTTTGAGTGGATTTGTACACTCCCTCACCTTATCATATAAAATTTATTGTTTTGGTTCCAATTAAATTTATTATAATGAAAATTTTGTAATATTTATAAGGTTTACACTCCCCTCACTTATAAAAGGTAACCTTCTCCCCTCCTAAGAAGTAAGGTGATTACTTTTAATTGTTTTCGTTATTTCTATTTTCTCATATTACATCCTCTAAATCTAATCTAGTTTTGTAAATATAATAAAATAATTATAACAAATATATTCAAATGTTATCATATTTATATGATTTCCATTTATCTGTTCCACTTACCTTTTCAAAAAATAAAGGGAACTTTTCAGTGTTATTTGGAGATTATATCCTTCCAGGATAACATAATTTAATTAAATCAAGTACTTACATAGATAGTTTTATAAATATATTTAATGAATAAATATAATATTTAAAAAATAATTTTAATTTTATAAATATAAATGGGTTATAATTTTATTATATTAAGATTAATTGATTATAGGAATTCTAACAGTCTAAAATTGATCATTTTGAGACATATTTCATAATTTGAATTTATTTTGATAGTCTATATAAATGTTTGACTCTAGAATAAATATAATAATAAAAATATAAAATTTATACAATTTTAGGTCATAAAACTATATTATAACTCAATTTACAATAGTAAACTTATAGAATCACATTTAGAGAAATTGACTGAACAATTCTAATTCACCCATGGGAGTAAATAACTATGATATAAATCAAAAACATATGGTAATAAATCTACCTTAAAAAATAAAATATATATTGAAAATGTTATCAAGAAAGTATTTCTTAACCCTAATTTGTTTATTCAAAAAGGTATATGTACATACCAATAAACTCAAAACATGACGTGTGGATTTCATATCTAAAACATCCTTCTTTGATATAGGTTCTAAATTACCCACCTATTTCCATTATATGTTATATATTTTTAATATTTTAAATATATTAAATTGTGATACAATATTAAATCATGATAATTAATGTTTTATTTCATATTCTCTCTTTCACATGGTTTTTATTCAAGTGTTATAATATATGTAACGGTTTATTTTACAATCTCACTTTTATTGGAGTTGTTTAAAATTCAATTGAAATTGTGAGAAATGATATGTTATTTAAATAATAAAATGACTTCACTATTTTATACTCTATTAATTTTGTTATTTTAAACTAATATTTTAATTTTTTCTCAATTTATTTCTCAAAACCACCAAATGATTTTTTATAATAAAATATGACTTTATTTTTCCATTTTGGTCAGAAACCTTTCTCTTCCAAATACATATTCTTTTTTTTATTTCCAAATATTTTTTTCTATACATCAATGATTTTTAATAGTAAGATTAACTAATATTTTACTTTATATTGAAAAGTTAAAAATTAATCTTTTATGGTTTTTCATACAGGTGATTGTTCACATTATTTTTGAAGGTGTGAAAATAATATCTTTTCAATGTTTTTTATGAATTCATTTTCCCACAATCATAAATGTTATTAATTATTTATCTATATTTATATATTTGTTTTGTTTTAAAAAATATTATCTATTTTAATTATTTAATGAATTATTTAAAAGAAATTTTTATTATTCTCTAAAATGTTTTAAAAAATGTATTTTATTCTACTTATGTATATTTTTATCTTGCAATCTATTTTATTTATCAGGGATATTTAATTATAATCAGAAATTATGAATGGAATATATTAATATAATCCCTGGGGATAAATATAAATATATTTTAACATCCAAAAAATTTGGTAAGGTAAAAGAGTATGTGGTTTATTATAAATCACATCCTTGTCTAGATATATAAAATTACATACCGAATGTGGAAAATATTCACTTAGGGGTAATAAATATGATGAAGGTTTGTTGGATTTTAACCTAATATTCAGTCAATTAACAAAAAATGGGAATAATTTTACACATTTTTTTACACTCTCAGGGATATTATTTGGATATTTAACATGATTATTTGCAAACCATTAAAATTTTTGAATCAAATTATCCAACTCTTTCATATAGGATACCATTTTCAACATTTAATTAGTCCATAGTTTTAGAAAAAAAATTTAATATATGTAAACATCATTTAAGGACTATATGTTGCATTGTATTTATTTTTTAAAGATACCATACATTTTATTCCTCTAGATGACTTAAGATAACGTCTTAAGGAAGTTTTTAGGAAACATATTTTGTTCCCACATGTTTTTTAATATATAATAGAATTATAAATGATTTCATATTCATGAATTTTTATCTTTTAAAATAACCTTTATTTATAATGATTTTATGGTCTTATTTACTCCCTTATAAATTTCTAGTTTATGCATCACATTGTTTGTAAGGTTTATGTTCTCTATCACTCTTAATCTCTTTATTTCCTGTATCGCTATTTTTAATTCCATTTTTTTGTCTCAAAAATATATTTTATATCAATTCTGTTATTAATTTAACCATATAACATTACATTTTATGGTGTTAATGACTAACAAATTCAAGGGTGTTTACTAAGAAGTTTATTTCATTTTTTTATTAGGTAATTATTGATAATGAATATGTTTTTTATTTCAATATAGATAATTACATATTACTATGTCATATTGATTATGTATTTTTTAGTTAATACCTTCAAATAGTGAATTAATTAGATCCATTATGTAATGGTTAGGTTTTAGAGTTATAAAGACCTTTGATACATCGATAGAACTGAAGACAAAAACTATTTTGGGTATTTGGTGGATTTCTACTCATTTATTAAAATGTCTTCAAAGAGGCCTTGTAAGAATGAATAAGATGGATAACATTATGAATTTCATAATTATAAACACAATAATTTTTTTCTACATGATTATTTACATTATTATGTTATCCAAGTATATATCACATTATTATTTTGTAAGTTATATGGAATCAATTTATTATTAATTAATTATTCCACATTATCCATGATATTTTAATTCTATAATAGCTACCCTTAAAGAGTGTTTGATATCACCTTTATTGTGTTCTTATATCCCCTAGTTATATAGAAGTGTAGTAAGTATGATATTTTTAGTGGATATTTTTTTGGGTGATATTGAAGAATTGATCTAATATAAGAAAATTTCGGAGAATAATGTTTATTAGGTGAAAAGGAAATGGTTTTTAAGTAATTTTTTTATCTAATCTCTAAATACCTAAACCTAAAAATTCATTGGGTGTGTAAGAAACTTCATATTTTTTAATAATATTTTAATTATAGATTCCTATTTTTGGTAGGTGTGTATTGAAATAAAATACAATGTATTAAGTATGTGTTTTCAATATTGGATCTGGGAGTACATTTTTAGTTTGTCATAATTGATATCAAATGAGGGTTTAGATAAATTTAGAGTTTATTAGGATAATTATTAAAGATAATTTAAGAGTTATAAATATCCTAAATGGTTTAAAGTTTTAATTTTAATCAATGGTTTAAATGAATAGTTAGCTTTTGGGGTCCTATGTGGTTTGATTTCATAGTAGTTAATGATATTTGTAGAGAATTTTATTGGGTTTTAAGAAGAATAAAATATTTAGGTATAAATAAACCTTAGGGTTTGTATGTGATCTAATTAATTTGGCTTAATTAGGAAAAAGTATTATTTAATTTTTCAATATAATATGAGATAGCATTATGGATTTAAGAGTAAATAGATTTCAATAAGATTTTAGTTATTTTTGTGGTAGATTAATATATCTTTTGGGAGTATAGATTTCCATAATTTTTTTTAGATATGGTATATTATATTTTTAATGATTTTTTAGGTTAAATTATTTTTGAAATGATTGTTAAGGAGAATTTGGATGAATATGAGATCAATTCATTTTTTACTTTTAAGCTTCAAATTTGGATAATCATGATTTTAATGTTTTTATGTTTTTATTATTTATGGAATTATTTGAGTTCAAATTAGGGTTTTGTGGTAGATTTTTTTAGATTAATTTTTTATTTTTTTATAATATATTTTATTCATATTGGGTATTATCTTAACTTGTGGTAGCCAATATGGTTTTAGTACATGGATAGAGAAATTATAAATATTTTTTCATTATTTTATGGATCTTATGACCGATTAATAGTTTAGTCTTGTTCATCTGGAATGAAAAATTAATCATGGTTTTCTATAATTTAAAATATTTAATGAGGAAGAGGTTTAAAACTAATATAAACACATATAATTAATTAAATTACACTTATAGGATGTAATTAAATATAGTATTTATATTTTTAAATTTTTTATATGTTAATAGTAAAAAAAATCGTTAATATAAAGTATAAGTAATACTAATATATTAAGTCTTGTATGTAAATTATCACTCATTTACCAGGGAAATCTTTTAGAAACATATTTATGTATGAGTTGTATTATACTACATACATGGTTTTATAAATACTTAACAGATGCAAATTTTTCTTGTAGAAAATTCATTATCATAATAAAATATACATTTAAGATTAAACCAAATACATGATACATTAATTTTGTTAATAAAATATAAAAATTTTGAGGAAAATATTTTTTAAGAGGGGTGTAGAATGTAACACTTGATATTCTTCTATAGTAGTTAAACACAACATCAATAAAATTATAACATGATGTAAAATCTATAACCTTGATTTTATATATATTAGAAATATATTTTATTTATAAAATTAGTATTTATAATTTTTAAGAATATAAATTTTTCAAAATGGGATCATTTTTTGATTTATAATATCAAAATTATTTTAAGTTTAATTTATTGGATTTTTCTAGAAAAAAAATATTTAGTGAAAATGTTGATATTGTAATTATATTAAAATTAATTTTTTCACCAATATAAAATGAATTATATAAATTAGATTCAATATTTGGGATTATAAAAATCAATATTAGGTAATATGTTCAGCTTAATTTTTTCTGTAAATATAAGTTACCATGGTAAATGGTTGTTACCATGGAAATAGTTAAAAATATTAGTTGGCAGATAACCTAAGGGATAAAGACACAATTAACTCTAACACAATCGCCAGTTTATTATTTTTAGTGGATTTATAACATCCTTATAATTATATTTTAATACTTGAGTTTTTTTGTCACATGGCATGTGAATTATAATTATTATATTCAAACTTTCTTAATATTTCCAAGGGTGCCACTCTTCTCACTTATAAAAGGGAAAATCGTCCCATTACATTATCACAACCCTTAAATAACTAATATAAAAAAACTATAAAAAATTCCATCCCCAAAAACACTAAGAACATCCTATATCTTCTTGTCTCGTCATATTTATACTAATTTAATCCATATACCATTTTGTAAAAGAATAGTCCTAGGATGTATGGTAAAAAAAATTAATTATTATTTTACATTTCAATTTACATCTCATGTATCCTCAAAATTTATCAAAAAATATAAATATATTGACATTAGTATAATTAATTTATTAATATGTTATTATGTTTATGTGTATACGCAATATTTACCTTCCTCTAACATTATCCAAATGTAAATGAAATGTCACTCGTGTTACGTGCAAACTACTGCGTCCACGGACAACGCACTTTATTTTTATTATCTCCATTCATGTAAGATTTTGTAAATTGGTTTAATGAATAAATATAATATCTATGAAATAATTTTTACTATTTTAATATAAATGGTGAACCATATTATTTATATTAACATTAATTAATCTTATAAATTTTAACAATCTAAAATTTCTCATTTGGTGGCATCTTTCATCATTTGAATCTATTTGGATAGTATAAATAATTTTATCTATCCTTTTAAAATTTAATGATAAATACATAATAATTATAAATTTATAGAGGTTATTAAACTATTTTTAATCTCTTTTTACCTTAGTAAACATACCAAATATTTTTTTTATAAATTGATCGAACAATGCAATGGCCCACGTCAGTAAAAACCTATGTTGTAAAGGAATGACATGTGTTAATTAATGGAGTATAAAAAATGAAATAAATATGAAAAAATTAATTAATTAATTATTTAATAAACTAGATATTTTTATTTAGGAAGTTATATATTCATACCAAGCAACTCTTTACTCGAGTTCAGGGTTTCTCATCTCAAACCTACTTCCTAGTGACTAGTTTTCAATTACACACCTATTTCAATTATAAGGCTCATATTATACCTATTTTAAATTTATTATATAATTACCCACTTTTAAATCAGGATAATGAAAGTACCATTTCAAATTCTCTCTTTAAATGGGTTTTATTCATGTGTTATAATATCTGTAAGGGATTATTTTACATTCTCACTTCGATCGGTATTGTTTATGTTTTATTTTACATTTGAAAAAAATTTGTATTCATTACCTCCTAAACCATACATATTTTATTATATTATGGTGAATTTTTTGTATTTTAAATATTCTTTCTATTTTACATCTACTTGTAACTCAAAACCACTAAAATATTTATATAAGAAAACATGAATTTATTTATCTTTTTTAGTCAGGGACCTTTATCTTCCATATTCATAATATATTTTTTCATTCATGAATATATTTTTTTATAAATAATGATTTATAATGTTTAATTAATGGGAACTTTTATTTTATACTCAAAATTAAAAAGTTAATATTTTTAGTGTTTTCTTCACTTTTCATTTTTTACAATCTATTCAAAAGGGTGAAATGAATCTCTTTCTAATGTTTTATGCATGAACGTATTTTCTGACCATCATGACTAATATTTATTATTGTTATTCCTTTATATTTTTTAATATTATTTATATTTAATATTTATTTACATTATTAAATGAATTTTTAAATATAAAATGACATTATTCTCTTAATGTTTTTAAAAAGGGATTTTATTTCACATATGTATATTTTTATCTTTCATTCCACATTTATTATCATTAAGATTAAATTATAAATATGAATTAAGACAAAAATTAATTATTATAATCCATATGTATAAATTGAAATATATTTTACCATCATAAGATTTTAGAAAATTTTGGTTTTATAGAATCGATATCTTAATCTAGATATAAATAAGTGGATACAGTCTTTTCCACAGATTAGCTAATGGGAAATAACCCTAAAGAGGTTGGATGGGAGTTAGAAAAGTCTTCACTTGATGAAAAACACGTGGGACTAATTACGCACCTATTTTACACTCATGGGGGATATGCTATGGATATTTCATATACTTATTTATAGAACATAAAACATGCAGTATCAAACAATTAAACTTGTGATCTCATATTATATGATACCATTAAAATGTTTTTTGTAATATAGATTCTTATAAATAAATTCATCTATTTCAAAATCATTTAATTATTCTTCTTCTTTATTGTTTATATGTTATATTGATACCATCCAACTTCTTTCTATGGATTGATTAACATAATGACTTATGATAGTAATTATGAAACATATTTATTTCCACAGGTTAGTAAAAATGTAGTGGAATTATTAATTCTTTCATTTTCATTAAATATGACCATATATCCTTACCCCATTTATGATTAATTAATGGTATTATTTCCTCCCATATGAATTTATAGTTTATACCTCACATTTTTTATAAGGGTTATGTTCTCTATCATTATCCATATCTCTATTCACTTAAATTTCTCCTTCATAACCATGTTCATTATTCTCATGGATATATTCTCTATCAATTCCATTAATGAAATAACTAAATATCCATTACTCTATATAGTTTAAACTTGATACAAATAGAAACGTGTTTAGAAATAATTTTATTCTATTTATCGACAGGTGAATTATTGTTAATCTATATACTTGTTATTTCAATTCATATAATTATTTATTACTAAGGCATGTTGATTATATATTGTTTATTTATTCTATTTACATGATGGAAAAATTGGACCTATTTAGTGATATGTGTGTAAAAAAAATTATGCATCCCATTGATCCATTAATAGATCACATGAGATAATCTATCTTGGGTATTTTGTGTATTTCAACCCATTTATTAGTAATTTGTTGGCATGATACTTTTATGGTAAGAGTAATATGTCAATTATTATACATTTTCACATTATTCAATCAATCTGTTTTCTAATATAATTATTAATATTTTATGTTTTCAACAAATATATCACATTCTTAAGTTATAGGTATTATATATTTTTTTTATTAACAATTCTTTCAATATTATTCATGATATGTTCATTATATAATTGCCTTGATCTTTATTTCACACTAAAAAATAATTTTTTACATAAAAACATCACTTATTACAACATATAAGATTTATAGGTCTATTGTATTTGGGTATTAGTAACATTACATAGCAACTTAAAACATGAAATACACATCTTTATTGAAATATTCTTTTACATAGCCACACACATTTCTCCGTACATAGGATAACCTGAGATAATTTATAAGAAAAGGGTGAGATATAAAGCCTATTAAGGGAGTAAACAAGTAATAACAAGAAGAATATAGTACATGTTAAGAAATAGGCATATCAATGGGCATAAGAGAAACATGAACATAATGTCCAGATATAGCATGATTATCATAAGATGGAAATGTAGCAACAACATTTAACATTATATTATCATGAGCCAAGGACCATTGCATATAGAGAATTAGTAAACCCTCATTACACTTGAATTATCAATAGTAAACCCTCATTTCACTTGACATATCAAGATACTAATCTTTACCCAATGCATTGGAGCGCTATTAGGGCTCACCCTTCTTAATCATCTCATTTCATACAGAAGTGTGCCACATAGATCATAAAACATGGATTCATTGAACATCATAATTTATTCAATGATAAAGGAATATATAATTAATACATTAAACTATTAAATAAATAAGTAAATATAAATAAATTTGAATACCCTTGATAGAGAAATGGGCATGGTATTCACTATATAATGACTTTGGCTTAGAAAATCATGGTGCAATTTCGGCAGCATAATGACGTGTCATAAGAATTAATAAAAATGTTTGATAAGATAGAAAGGGGTATCTCATAATATGTAGATGAAATGGAATTTAATGGGTAATATATATACATTTCCCAATATATTTAATGGAATTTAGATTCATAATATAAAATAATTTCTTCAATGTAAATGAGGAGAGATAAAACTCTTACGGGATTTCGGCATGGTAACAGGTGTACTTGGGAGGAATTAATAAGCGATAAATGGGTATATCATCATTAAAAAATACTTAGGGTGGTATGGGGGTGGTGGTAAATCATACCCCAACATTTTTAATTGAAAATAAAAAGGAATACCAATATAAAGAAACATAGACCAAAATTAGAAAGGTAGAAATCCCTTACTTGGAACTATGATCCCAAAGGCTTGGGAGAGTCTTGAGAGAGGATTATTGAGATCTTGGGGTAACTTTAGAGGATTAAAGAGAGATTAGGTACTAGATTGATCTATCCCCAAAGGCTTTGAGAAAAGGTTAATTGATATATTGGGTGAGTTTATATAGGAAAAGGGAGGGAATTCATTATTATTTAGGTTTGGGACCATACACATTAAACTAATAAAAACCACAAACCATACCATGTTTTTTTCCCGAAGGTTTTCTCCAAAGGGGAGTGAAAAAAAATATTTTATAAGGCCAATGGGAGAACTTCTTAAAATATTAGGCTCTCTTATATAGAGGTGAGTCACACTCTTAGGGAAATCAATTTAAAAACATAAAATATTTTATAAGTCTTGGAGGGTCTACTAAGGCTTTGTAAAAAAATCAAATAAACCAAAAATCACTTTTTATTATTGCTAAAACATATATTTTTCGAAAAACCTATTTATATTATTTTATAACATCACTAGTGGGTCATTATGATGTCATAAAACACATTATATAATTAAATGGTATTTAATTTTAACCAAAACATTTTATTGTCTCCGAAAATTATGAAAAAATCATTGTTGGATAATTTCAACATCCTGATTCCAAAAAATTATATTCATTTTATATAAATAATTATCTAAATATGTGAATTTTTACTTTTAAAATAAAAACCAAAATTTATTGAAAATTCATGGGTTTGGATAAAAACAGCTTTTAAGCCTTAATAAAAATTACAATTATATTCCAAAAAATTATATAATCTATTATATTTAATAAAAATTAATTTAGTAATAATATTTTTTTTTAAATATTATTTAATTCAAAAATCCATTAATTCATCAAAATAAATTTCTTAATTTAATATTAACTAAAAATACTATTTGTTCTTTAAAAAAAATTTACAAAGTAACAATAATAAAATGAATGTATATTATCTATAGAAAAATAATTCACATAATAATAGTGCTAGGTTCTTGTTAAATCACCCCTTAAAACACCTGCATAAGACTGAAGGGTAAGGTGTGCAATGGTGAAAGACTCTTGGGGTGGATCAGATAACATTTCTCGGGTGGTAATCTCTATCAACTTCCACTTCTCCCATAAGCAGTTCCATTAAATCTTAATGTCTTGAAGCTCTTTTTGGGAATGGTCGAGAGCGAAGCCCAGTGATGTCACCTCATTTTTGAGCCCTGAAAAATGGGCCTCTTACATAGAAATTCTACCGCATGAGGCCATCACTTCTGTTGTCTGAGTAAAGTGGATTTGTTAAAGCCCTATATTTATACAAGTCATGTGATCACTGTGCAATGTCTATATTAGAAATGGTAAAAATTCATAATGTTATTTTAAAATCCAAAATCATTAAACCAAAGAAGTCTATATGTTATATAACCATTTTACATAATAAGACATTTAATTAGATCAAGATGAATTTTCAATAAAAATGTTTGGGTCGTTATAATATTCCCTCCTTAAGAAATTCCACCCTTGAAATTTCTTTTTCCCACACTAAAATAGATGTTGGTAACTCTACATCATCACTTCCTCTAATTCCCTTGTAGCCTCTTCAAACTTTTTGTTTCTCTACAAAACTTTTACGAGGGTAATTGTCTTATTTTGTAGAACATTTTCCATGTTATCTAAGATCTTTAAAAGCTTCTCTTCATAGGGTAGGTCATTCTTCAATGTTACCACCTATAGATTGAGTACATTCAATGATTCAGGTATGTACTTCTTCAAAAGTGATACATGGAATGCATCATGTGCTTTATATAGGTTATATGGGAGTGTTATTTAATAGGCCACTGCTCCAATGCAATCAAGGATCTCAAAAGGGCGGATGTACTTTGGAATAATATTTCCTTTCTTCCCCAATCTCATTACCCTCTTCCACGGTGATATATGAAGTAATACCATGTCTCCGACATCAAACTCTAGGTCTCATCGAAAATTATTAGCATAGCTCTTTTTTCAACTCTGGGTAGCATTAATGTGTTGCTGGATGGTCTTAACCTTCTCTATCATTTCTTCAACCATTTTTGGACCTCTGATTTTTCACTCCCCAACTTCATCCCAACATGTTAGTGCTCTTCACCTCTTCCCATGCAGGGCTTCATAAGGATCCATTTAGATGCTTGAGTGGAAATTTTTCTTATAAGAGAACTCAACTAGCAGAAGATATTGATATCATCCTCATTTGAAGTCCATTTATCATGATCTCAACATGTCCTCAAGTGTTTGGATAGTACCCTCAGATTTTCCATCAGTTTGAGGATAATAAGCCGTACTGAAGTTCAGCTCAGTCTTCAGATCATGTTGAAGACTCTTCCTAAACATAGAAGTGAATCTTGGATCTCGATCAGATATAATCAATAATGGTACTCTATGAAGCCTTACCACATATCTGATTTATATCCATGCCAGTTGATCCAATGATAAATCCTCCTGAATTTCAATTAAGTTTTCACTCATTGTAAGATGATCCACAACAACCCATATAGAATTGTTTCCTTTGGATGTCTTCAGAAGTCCGATGACAAAGTCCATGGTGATTTTCTCCCATTTCCATGCTGGTATGGGTAATGGTTGCATAGTACCCTTAGACTTCTATCTATCATATATCACCTACTGACATACACTTTGAAGTATACTCAGTGATCTCCTTCTTCATGTTATCCCACCAATAATGATCTCGGAGATTGATCACACTATGATTCACAGTTTCATTTTCACCCTTACACCATTGTGGTAAACTAGTTTTGTATTGAAAATTATATAAATAATAAAAAATTGCATTCCATGTTTGAATCATTTATTTTGATTTTATCACTGTTAAAAAGGTCAATTTTACTTATTCTGATGATTCCATTACAGAAGGAGGTGATTTTGGGGACCCATGATGATGTCCAAGAAAAATGGTCCAAACTGCGCAAGATCCACCCACACCAGTGGACTCATCAACACCCTTCTCCTGATCCATGCATCCAAATGGGCTGAAATGTTGTGGACTAGTTCAAAATTCATTGGGATACATTTCCTCTTAAGAAACCAAATACTCATTCTACAATCTAGTGTCCCAAACATCCTAATCTATCCAGCACACCGAATCAGCACAATGTCAAAAGTGGTGTGATGTGATCTATCCTTATCTTAGGCTATAGTTTTCCAAATTGTTCTAAAAATTTGTTGGAGATATCCAAGAGGTGGGTCTATAACTTTTTTATTTTCTACAAAGCAAGATAAGTCCGCTAGAGGTTGAAATCCATGTCACAAGTGGTTTTAAGAAATCTGTGTGCCCAAAACCACATTCCCATTTTCCTATAAAATGGGACCTTGGGCTCCCCATTTGTAGGTTCAACCAGGAGGCCATGATCTGCCAATTGGAGAGCCCAAAGATTCCTCTATTCAACTTATAAGTTCTTGAGTCCCCTGTCCTTATATGGGGATCAATCATGAAGGAGTTCCACCCAATCTTCCTCCTCCTCCCGATGTCGAGATAAATGGTGGATGATAATTTTGAGGGAGATACACTTACATGGGAGGGAGTTCCAGAACATGATATTCTACTTGTTTTCTAAAGTTTGTGTGATAAATATTTCAATTATGTTTAACTTTTATTCACTTCTCCTCTGGATATATTTATTTCATTATAATTAAGTGCATCGCTTTTTATCTCAACACGGATTGGGTTCAGATTTCAATAGTGAATCTTGTTTTGTTCCAATTGGACAAGACAATAGTCCTATTTATCTCACACATACATATTATTTCAATATTATTTGGTAGAATTTTATTTCTATGTTTGATATCTAAACCATGACAACACGATTATTCTGTCAAGGGGTTGTACTTTTAGCATGATTTTAAGAGGTAAGAGGAAGGTCGAGATATTGACAATCCTTAACCAAAGGGTTGCATTAAACCATGTGTATTTTTCAGAATGATGAACTCACCAAGATTTTTAGTGAACTTGAAATGATATACTTATCTCATAATTCTAAAAAACCATGTTTATTATCAACTATTAAACTTTTTAAATCAAGTCATTTTCTTAAAACTGTTTTCAAACCACCCCCTCTTTTGTTATTCTTATTAAAAATGCACACTCTAAACCCACAAATGCTCCTTAAGAGATGACCTAAGGACTTCACTAGACTATAAATAAACCTTACAATCATAATCAATTTGACGTTTCACAACAACGTGGTCAAATTTTGGTGATGTTTCTGGGGAGCGCTTTGGTTTTTAGTGCGTGTTTTTATAAGATTTTTGTAAATTTTGTGAATATTTGTCTATTTTATATTATAACTCTACCTATATTTTTGTATTCTGATCTATTTGTTGTGTGGGTTTTTTGCATAATGCATTGTAATCTGAGAGATTTACCTCCTATAAATCCCGAACTAGAGAGAATCTTATATCAGCGACCCCAAGACACACCAGAGAACCCTTTGAAGGAGGACACCCAAGACAACAACACCCTTATTGATCCTTCTTCTTCTTCTTCTGGAACCAACATCAAAAATTAAATAAACTTGTATAACATGGATGAAAACAATAGAACAATAAAATTAGTAACCTCTCCAGATGTTGATATTCATCCCACCTATATTCAAATTCAAGGAGAGGAACCCAACATTGAACTAAATCGGGTTTAGTTCATTTATTACCAAGATTCCATGGACTTCCTGGAGAAGATCCCCACAATAATTTAAAATAATTTCATACTATGTATTCTACATTAAAACCTGCAAGTGTGGATGAAGAACAAGTAAATATATGGAAATTACCTTTCACATTAAAGGATACTTCCAAATATTGGCTTTACTATGTTAATTCACCAATTAGAGGTTGGGAGGACATGAAACATCTTTTTATTGAAAAATATTTCCTATCCACTCAAACTATAAATATAAGAAAATAAATTTTTTTTATAATACAATCATAAGAGGAAACACTTCATGAATATTAGGAACACTTTAAAAGACTTTATTCAAGCTGTCCACACAAAGAAATAAGTTATCAACATTTAATTAAATATTTTTATTAATGTTTAATTCTTATTGACTGAAATACTATTAATGCTGCTGCAGGTGGTGCACTATTTGATAAAACCCTAATCGCTACAAGTAAATTAATTGAGAACATGGCATAGAATACTCCACAATTAGGTTCAAGGTCCAATGTACCCATTCAAGGTGTCCATGAGGTGCAAAGTACTGAATTTGAGAGGAATGTGGACACGAAGTTTGATGAGTTAAGTACCCTTCTTCGAAAACTTGCTCTTTCCCAAGGGAAATCCCAATATCCTCCTCCCATTCATTTTGGTATATGCTCTTCTGGCACCCACTTCTCTGATCAATTCCCCCATCTAAGAGAAAATTCTGAGTGTTATGAGATAATCATTCTAGGTCTCCCCTATAACCAACCCTTTAGGAAAGAATCGTACTATCCATCCAATCTTGGGTGTAAATACAACCAATGCAATATGAAATGGGGGTATTTAAACCTACCTCAACCACTATGGAACCAACTGGGGAAGAGTAGTCAACCACCACCACTCAGAATTCCTCAACCACAACAAAGGCCTTCCCAATCACCCCTCTAAAACATGAGCCTAGCCTAGAAGATATGATGAAAAAAATAGATACCAATGATATCTAATTCTAGAAAACCACCCAGGAATCCATACAAGACCTCAAAACCCAATTAGGCTAACTAGCTAACTCGGTGGGTGAAATTCAAAGTCACGGGTAGGGTAAACTAGCTTCCCAACTAGTAGATTACCCTAGGGAAAAAGGAAATGTTAGTTCCATCACCCTTAGGAGTGGACCCAAACTTAAAATCCAAATTAATCCTCTATTAGAGTCATCCCCACTCGATGAAACCTCCATCCCAACCATTAAAAATGTTCCAAATGTTTAAAAACCCTGTCTTGAGAGAAGCCCTTCCAAAGGAAAGAGTGTGTCTATTGATGAGGCATTTATCCCAACCATTCCTCTTCCCTTTCCAAAAAATACCAACCAACCAAGAAAACAAAAGGAAACTGATATCGGTAAGGAAGTTTTGGAGACTTTCGGAAAAGTGCAGGTAAACATCCCCTTGATTGATGTTGTGAATAAAATTCCACAATATGACATGTTTCTAAAGGAGATGTGTACACACTGAAGGTGATTGCGTGGAGATGAAAATTTGAGCTTGGGGAGGAATGTATCATCATTAATAGATCCAACACTTCCCACCAAGTTCAATGATTCAGGTACATTCTCGATTCCATGCACAATATGGGATTATTCTTTTTCTAATGTTATGCTTGATTTGGGCGCATCTATTAATGTGATGCCTCACTCTATTTACTCGTCTTTGCAGGTCAGTGAACTAAATCCCACTAAAAAAGTCGTTCAGCTATAAAATCGGGGTACAGCACACCCTTCAGGTGTGTTAGAGGATGTTCTTGTGAGGGTTGAAAATTTAATTTTTCCTGCTTATTTTTATGTGCTTAAAATAGAAGATGATAGGATGAATGGACATGCCCCAATTATATTGGGGATACCTTTCTTGAAACCCACCAAAACAATAATTAATATCCATAATAGAGAATTATATATGAAGTTTTGTGGTGACGTAGTCCATTTCAACATTCTTGATGCTAAGAATCACCCCTAAGAAGAACATTCCTCTCTCTCTATTAATTCAATTAATGTACTCCCTACCCCTAAAAAAATAACTTTTATTTCCCATGATCCCTTTTTTGAGTTTTCATCCTTGATTGAAATTCTTGGAAATGAATCAAGACTTTATTTTGGTAGTGGTCTAGTGAAATTTAATGCATGTTTGTTGATTGATGATTTCATGAAAATTGAGGATCTACTGACTATTCATGATACTACTATGCTTGTGAAAGCGCTTTCCTCATCTGAGGACGATACCATTGAGCAGTTAGATGAGATTATTAACCTCTCACATTCACACACACTTCTATCAATCCAAAATACACCCAAATTGGAATTGAAGATACTACCTCATTATAAAAAATATTCATATCTTGAGAATGGAAATAAGTTTCCAGTCATCATTGCTAATTCACCCCCTCCTGAGCATGAATTGCAACTTCATGAACTTTTGAGGGTTTATAAACAATATTTGGGATGGAAATATTCTTGCATTCATTGTATTAGCCCATAAAGTTTTTCGCATCTTATTTTATTAAATGATGTGGCTAAACCAGTGAGGCAGGCACAATGTCGACTGAACCAAAACCTCCTAGAAGTCTTGAATAAGGAGGTAACAAAATTATTGGCTACTAGAATCATTTACCCCATATCTGATAGACAATATGTCAGTCCCATTCAATTAGTTCCTAAAGAAACTGGTCTTACAATAATAAAAATTTAAAATATTGAACTGGTTCCAACACATGTATAGAATAGTCGGTGAGTCGGTATAGACTATCACCAAATAAACCAACACACTAGGAACAACAATTTACCTTTTCCATTCATTGACAAAATTATAGAGAGGATAGCTGGTAAGTCCCAATACTGTTTCCTTAATGGGTATTATGGATACTTTCAGATCCATATTTCCCCCTTGGATCAATAAAATACAACCTTCACTTTCCCCATTGGAACATTTTCATATAAGAGGATGCCATTTGGTCTATGCAATGCTCTGGTTACTTTCCAACAATGCATCATTAGTATTTTTTTCATATTACCTAGAGAATTGCATGGAAGTATTCATGGATGATTTCACTGTTTATGGATCCTATTTTGATGAATTTTTAAGTAGTCTTGGTTCAGTACTAAGTCACTGTATTGAAAAAAATCATGTATTAAATTATGAGAAATTCCATTTCATGGTGCAATAAGGTATAGTTTTGGAGCCTTTCATTTCTTGAGATGGTATCCAATTAGATAAATCAATATTGGATGCCATTTTTTCATTAACATTCCCCAAAAAATGTACAGGATGGGTGGTCGTTCCTAGGTCATGTGGTATTTTATCGTTGTTTCATTTAAGACATTAGTAAGATTGCACTCCCCCTCTCCCAATTACTCCAAAAATAAAAAGAATTTTTTTTATAATGAATGAGACTAATCTTTTAATATGTTAAAATGGAGTCTCATGTCACCCTTGGTAATCCAACCACCTCAGTGGGATTTACCATTTAAGCTCATGTGTGATGCCTCTAACTGTGCAGTTGATGAAATTTTTTCAAAAAGGATCGATCGAGCTCCACATGTCATTGCTTATGCCTCACGTACTTTGGACCCTACCCAAGAAAACTACACCACAACTAAAAAATAATTCCTTTCCATTAGGTCTACCTTGAAAAAATTCAGGTAATACATTATAGGGTCTAAAGTCACTGTGTTCTCAGATCATGCGGCCCTCCGGTATCTCGTTATGAAACTGGAAGCCAAACCACATCTCATTTGTTGTATGCTCCTCCTTCAAAAATTCAATTTAAAAATTAGAGATAAAAATGGATCAGAGAATGTGGTATTTGATCATATCAGTACTATTCTACAATCCTCATACATTGACTCAACCCTCCGTATTCCTATAAATGATATTTTTTTCGATGAGTAATTTTACCGAGTACAAGATGTTATTTCCTGGTAAGCTAAAATTGTAAATTATTTGGCAGCATCATTCATTACTAATGATTTACACAAAAACTTGGTCAACTATCTAAAATATGAGTCTCATTGGTACATTTGGGATGACCCCTACCTTTGGCGCACTTGTAATGATCAAGTCCTCAGGTTTTGTGTTCCTGATAGCAAGTTCTAGTCCATCCTTAGGTTCTTCCAAACTCTTATTGTGGGGATACTTTGGTCCCTAACAGACTTCACACAAGGTCCTCGATTCAGGTATCTATTAGCCCAAATTGTTTTGGGATTCCCCTAACTTCTGTAAATCTTGTCCTCGCTGAATACGAATGGGGAATGTATATATATAAGAAATTAGATTCCACAAAAACCCTTGCTCTTCCATGACATCTTCGATGTTTGGGACATTGACTTTATGGTACTATTCCTCAATTCATGTGGTAACATGTAAATTCTATTGGTAGTGGATTATATTTCAAAATAGTTAGTGGAACAAGCTACAAGGACTGATGATTCTAAGGCAGTTGTGTAATTTTTGAGATACCAAATTTTCTGTAGGTTTGGCTTACCTGGGTTCATCATCAGTGATTGAGGTTCTCATTTCTGCAACCGAACAATGCAAACACTTTTTCATCAGTATGGGGTCAGTCTTAGAGTGTCTACTACATATCACTCATATACCAATGGTCAAGCTAAGGTTTCAAATAGATAAGTAAAACAAATTCCTGAAAAACTAGTTCAACCTAATAGAAATTATTGGAGTCTTAGACTTGATAATTCCTTATGGGCTTAACGTACTGCTTTCAAAACTCTTATTGTAATGTCACACTATTGGATTGTGTTTGGAATGATTTTTTACCTACCTATTGAGATTGAGCACCGGGCCTACTGGGTCAACAAACAATGCAACTCCAATAATTCTGGTGTAGTTTCTCGAAGGAAGCTACAAATTAACGAAATGGAAGAAATGAGAAAAGATGCATATGAGAACTCCAAGATTCAATTGGACTGATCCAAGAATTCCCACGACCATCTCATTCTTCTTCTTTAGTTTCATATTGGGCAGAAAGTCTTCCACTATAATGAAAGGCTGAAGTTGTATCCAGCTATGCTTTGTTCTTGCTGTGGTGTACCATACACTGTTACTAACGTCTCTCTATTTGGTGTTGTCAAGGTTAAAAATAAAAAAAAACAAGAAAACATGCACAGTTAATGAGAAGAGGCTACAACACTTCCACGAAACCCTTATGGATTCCCTGATGGAGGAACTCCAAGTTCAAGAAGTATCCTACGAATGACATCGACCAGGTTTTATCCTTCCATCCTGCATTCTATTTTTACAGGGGGGTCACTGCACACTCTTGTTGTGGAGGGATGGGTATATTCCTGTGTTAGTTAGGAATAATTTTCATTATATTTCTTCTTCTTTTTTATCTTTATGAATTTTTTTGTTACTTTCCCCCCTTCCCTTCCCCTCACCTTTTTTCTAGAATATTACTTTTTTTATTCCCACTTTATCTTAGAAAACAACGCCCGTTTAATCATAAATTTATTGAAAATTCATGTGGAATATTTTTATTTCATGTTGTTTTAACATTAAAAAAACAATTCTGATTAAATGTGCCTTTCAGCAAGAATTCAATATTGTGGGGTGAATTTCATTCAAAATTTGGTTTTTTATTTGTGATATAAATGGTTGTATAATTTTGAAACATTTTAGAAGAATGGTGAACTTTTTGTGAACAGTTTAAAGGAATATTTTTTCACTTAATCTCTCCACACATTTATTTACCCTACCATGATGTGGGAAAATTTCTTACTTAATAGAAGGTAAATATAAGTTAGATTTATTTTTCTCTACTTTCCAAAATAATTTTTCCATACATTTTTTTCTTATCTGATCTATTTCATTACTGTACCAGATTAATCAAATTGTGTGTACATGTTATCTGACTATTGTACGCCCTCAAAACAAAAAAAGGGTTGTATATTGGGTAGGTCAAAAACCACCCTTCCCCAACCTTTTATCTTGTTATAACTATTGCAATTACTGTCGTGAGGAGATCAAACATGGGTTGGGAGAAGAGTGTGAGATTTCTTCCATGTGAAACTTTTGAAAAATTAATAAATTAGGGGAGTGATGAAATGTAAAATGTATAGAGATATCTAGGTCGGGGATTATGGTTTGACTTCTACTAATTCTTGAGTGACTGGGTCTTGAAATTTGATTGCAAAGGATGTGGGGAAATTTCGGTGGAAAGGATCTTATAAGTATACAATTATTAAAATAACTTATATTTACTCGATAGAAAGTGCAAAGAATCACATGAAATAGTTATAAAAAAATGTGGATAATTAGTGACACAATTATCTTTTAAATTATTTTCATTGATTCGTATCATGAATCCCTTGTAATTTCATTTTGATACAATTTTTTAGACGTCTTTTTCACTGATCATTGAGAATAATGTCTTGGTGTGTTTTTTTTCTTTGATCACGTTTCTTTCAAAAATTAAATTTTTCTTTGAATGTTAAATCATTATAAAGTTTGAAATATCTACATGCATAATTTCTTAAAATGTAACTTTTCTCATGAGTTGAAATGTTTAGGTGTGGGGGTGTGATCGCACTACGATTCACTGTTTCATTTTCACCCTTACACCACTGTGCTAAAATAGTTTTGTATTGATAATTATAAAAATAATAACAAATTTCATTCCATATTTGTATCATTAATTTTGATTTTATCATTGTTAAAAATATAAATTTTACTTGTCTTGATGATTCCATTGCATAAGGAGGTGATTTGGAGGACCCATGATGATGTATAAGAAAAATGGGTTAAACTGCGCAAGATCCATCCACACCAGTGCACTCATCCGTGCACTACTCCTGAACAATGAATATAAATGGGATGAAATATTTTGGTATAGTCCAAAATTCATTGGGATATATTTCATCTGAAAGAACCAATACTCATTCGGCTATCTGGTGGCCCAACCGATCTGATCTGTCCAGCACACCAAATCTAAACGAAGTCAAAGTAGTGTTCTGTGATCTGTCCATATCTTGGGCAATGGTTGTCCAAATTGTACCAAAATTTCAATGGATATATCCAAGATGTTGAGATATTTTATTATCTTAAAATCAATATAAGTCTTTCTAGAGGTATAAACCCATGTCACAAGTGGTTTTAAGAAATATGTGTGCTCCAAACCAACTTCCCATTTTCCTATAAAATGGCACCTTGGGCTCCCCATATGTAATTTCGACCAGAAGGCCAATATTTTCCAATTTGGATACCCCATGGAGTCCTCTATTCATCTTATAATTTCTGTAGGCCCCTATCCATATAGGGGGGTCAATCACGAATATGGACTTCCACCTGAGATTCCTCCTCCTCCTGATGACGAGCTAAACGGTGGACGATCATTTCGAGGGAGCTACACATACTAGGGAGGTAGTTCTGACACTTGGTATTCTACTGGTTGTCTTTTATTTTTGTGATAAATATTTCACTTAGGTATAAATTTAATTCACTTATCCCTTGAATACATTTATTTCATTATATTTAAGTGAAACATTTTTTATTGCAACACCGAATGGGTTGAGATTTCAAGTGGGAATCTTATTTTGTTCTGATTGGATAAGATAAGAGTCCTATTTATCTCACCCATACATAAGATTTTAGTATGCTTTAGTATCCTATATTTTCTATGTTTGATACCCAAACATTAAAAACACGATTTTTGTGTCAAGGGGTGGTACATTGAGCATCATTTTAAGAGGAAAGCAGAAAGTTGAGATCTTGACAACCCTCTACCAAAGGGTTCCATTAAACCATGTGTATTATTCAGAATTATGAACTCACCAAGATGTGTAGTGAACTTGAAATGATCTCCTTATATCATAATTCTAAAACACCAATTTTATTTATCAACTATTAAACTCTTTAAATCAAATCATTTTCTTAAAACTATTTTCAAACCACCCCCTCTTTTGTTCTTCTTATTAAAAACTCACACTCTAAACCCACCAACGCTTCTTGAGAGACAACCTAGGTTCTACCTAAGACTATAAATAACCCTTAAAATCATAATCAATTTGATGTATAATTACAACGTGTTAAGATATCTTGATACATATATCTGTTTCCTGGGTGAATGGGGAAATTTGAACTATGTACATCATCTAAAGTTTCATTTATTAACTCTAGATTTGATGGAACACTTAGTCTTGACCTAAATCTCACAATTACTTCTTTATTAACATTGAACATTTAGGATTTCACTTTTCTGATAGTTTCCACTTTCTTCTGACTACCAACATCATCCTTTGATCATTCTTTAACCTTTCCAAAAGAGATGGTTAAACAATATTTTGTGAAAGGATTGATAATGTCCCCTTATTTATGAATCCCAGGTACATCTTCATCAAATATAAGAAGATTGGATTATTTTCAATTATCATCAATGACAGAATTTTTGGGTCTTTTCTACTTAGATAATATGCCACCTTGTTCATTTTCCCAGGGTGGTAATAGATTTAGCAGTCAAAGACATTGGTCAACTCTAACCATCTTCATTGGCGGATGTTCAACTCATTCTGTGTGAATATATACTTGAAGATTTTTTTATCCATGTATATTTGACACTTCTCCACAAAGAGGTAATGTCACCAAATTTTTAAATAGAATATTACTGTATCCAACTCCAGATCATGTGTTGGATAGTTTTTCTGATGAACATTCAATTGCCTTGAAGCATATGGAGTGACTTTGTCATTTTGAATCAACACACAACTAATGTCGTTCTCCAATGCATTACTAAATACCAAAAAAAGTTCTTCACTTGTGGGTAATGTGAGAATGGGTGTAGTGATAATACTCATTTTCAACTCCTTGAAGTTCTCTTTGAATTCATCACTCTAAGCAAACTTTACTCCCATCTGAGTTAGCTTGGTAAGAGGGTTTGAAAATCATGATAAATTTCTCACAAATCTGCGATAATATCCCACTAACCCCAAGATGCTATGGATATCCATTATTGATGTTGGCATCAACCATCCCTCAATTACAGCTATCTTAGCTATATCTATAAATATTTCATTACTTGTGATGACATAAGCCAATAAAGATACCTCCTTCATCCATAACTCACACTTGTTGTACATCTCATAGATCTTCTCCTTTATCAAGGTCTCTAGTACACTGCTTAGATTCTCTTCATGCTCATCCATGGTTTTGGAGTATATTAGAATATATTCTATATAGGCTACCAAATATTTGTTGAGGTAATCCCTAAAGACTCTATTCATCAAGTCCATGATGATTGTTGGTTCGTTAGTGAGTTCGAAAGGCATTACTATTAATTCATAGTGCCCGTACCTTGTATGAAAAGAAGTCTTGGGTATATCCTCATTATTCAACCTTACTTGGTAATATCTATGATGACCCAGACTCTCTTGGTCCTTTCCTTTGCCAAAATACGGGTCCTCACGGGGTGGCGTCTCAGTGAGACCGATCGGCGTGAGCGTGCTTTAAAGACCTGTTATGCGCATAAGAGTTTTAATTAAATACATAATGAATTAATGAGTCGGTTTAAACCACCTGACCCCCTTTAATGATGAGTGGGGCCACGTGGTCAACCCACGACCCCCACGCCTTACGCGGTTCAGCTTTTTTATCTCAACCATCCGCGGATATTATAAACTACGGGTTAGTCATGGTTTCTTCTTTCCTCGATCGCGGATTTTCACAAACAGCTTCTGGTGCATCGGGCGCACCGCATCGTTATCCGTAAATTTCCGCACCCATCCTAAGCGTCGATCGTCGATCAAACAAGTAGGGAATTTCTCCTTCGCCTCTCTCTTTTGTGTATCATGCGGGGTGGGCGTGCTTCTGTTCTATAAAATTGGACAAACCAGACCTAAATGGAGATAATAAACTGGATTCTTTTTTTTATAAAAAAGGGGGGGTGTGATCGTTGATGTTGTTTATATTATGACCATCTCGTTGAGTTGTGCTGACTTATGCCTTCTAAAAATCGAGGTCATTGGTTGTCGTTGTTTGTGAACTAATGAACCCCTGCTGATGTTTTAAATGGCTTGTTGTGGTTGTAAACTCCTATTGTGAAAAGTAATTGGTTAATCATGTATATCCGGCCAAATAAATTGAGGCACCAGGATCTTTCCTTCTGTGATAACCCCCGTTTAAAACACACTAAAATTGAAATCATGGAGTGTGTTAAGTCGTTTAAATCTGAAAATACCAACATGACCCTGACTTCTGTTGATGGTGGTAGTTGGCTGTTTTCTTTTCGGGCCGATTGCTGGAAATGTGGGAGGGGATGGGATCCCCTATCTTTTACTCTTGGTGGTTGTGTGAATTTGGGGATGGGATCCCTTGTTGGTATGGATTCGGTGGTTGTGAGTTTTAAGACCCGGTGGTTACTTGTTTATATCGCAAATTGGGGTGGGATCCTCTGTTGTTGAGAACCAGGTGTGGGCGTTATGGTTGATGCTTAACTGTTTACTTTCTTGGACTTCTGCCTATGCTTACTAGTTGCCCAGTAGTGCTTGAACTCAATTGAACATTATCACTGAACTTGAAACAAGAATGGGACAAATGGGTTTTGTTGGCGAAAGTCATGACTTGGGACTTGGACGCAGTGGTGTTGTGATCTGTAGGCTGGTTAGAAAAACCTAGGTTTTGGGTGAGTTCTTGTTACCTATATCTATACTTATAGTTTTGTGTTTCTTATTCGCGCCCCACCCAAGTTGACCACTTAGTGACGAACACCCCCATTTCATGGGGGATGGTGTTTTTCCCAACACTATTCTTAGTGTCTGGTTATTATCTCCTTTTCTACTCCCTTTCCCGAATAGCCCAAGTATCTTCGGGCAGGCTATGATGTCCTGAGGTCCATTATTAGCCCAAGAACCTTCGGGCGGGGTAGTGTGGTGGTTGTCCAGGTGTTTGCGGCAGGTGGTTTCCCAAGTGTCTTCGGGATGAGGCCCAGGTGTCTTCGGGCGTGGCAGTGGATTTTCTAGCCCAGGTGTCTTTGGGTGTGGTGGTGGTTGTTCTAGCCTAGGTGTTTGCAGGCGTGGTTACATGTGATAGTTGTTGCCCAGGTGTTTGCGGGCGGGATTCGGCAGTGGGACTGCGTGTGGTAGTTGTGGCCCAGGTGTGTGCGGGCGGGTGTGGCAGTGGGACTGCGGTGAGAATGGCGGGATTGGTTCGATGCGTAGTATGTCTCAATAACTACTGGGAAAGTGGCGCGGGGTACCCAAACATCAATGTGCTCTGATTATATATATTACTTGACTTGCGTTATTTGGGGAGTTTTCCTTGGTGAGGCCTGGGGTGGATAGTTTACCTTGATAGGTGTTTGGTTTACTCTTTTTCTCATGGTACTTTAGTACGTTCCCCCACTTGTTCACGAGAGTCTTTGGTTTTCCCTACTAAGTGTACTTGTATGCTCACCCTACGTATATAAAACTACTTCCAGGTTTCTAGGAGGACTTCGGGGATCACGCAGGACCTTACTTGCTCGAACCTTTGGGGCAGTTGCAGTTGTTTCTTTTCCTCTTTGGTACTTACCTTTGTAGTCACCTTTTGTACCTTGTGGCTTTACTTTTGGAACATGCATGTGGGAATGGTTTATTTTTGGCTTTACATTTCTTTTACCTTGGTGTTGTTGAGTTTCACCATCACATCTCTCCATCTTATAAAACAAAACGGGGCAATGCCTTCCATTTGTGAGAAATTTATATACCATTGGTGCTAGTCTCCACTCCGGGACCTATTGAAGGCGGGTCTCGGGGGTCATTATCTATCCTTAAACTTAAAGAAGGAAGGGCCTGTCAATCTGCTGACCCTTCCCTCCTTTTGGTGAAGGCGGGTCGTGACAGAATGGTATCAGAGGGGATGGTTGAGAGATAGGATGGAGTTTGGAGTTCGGCACAGTGAGGATTGCATGGGATGGTAAGGCAACAATGTTGGGTGACCTTGGTGCGTGAATTAGGCCAGGGAAGACCGGATAGGAAATGGGATTTTAGGGCCCCCCGTGATCCGATGCAAGGACTCTGGACCTACCGAACGACCAAGTGAGGTCACACTGATTGCAGGGTATAGACCCTAGGAAAGGTACATGCATCATAATTACTTGTGTTCTTGTGTTTCTGGGATGTCTTGGGAATTAAGAATAAATAAAATTTTAAGAAGTTTTAAGAACGATATTATGCACTCCTTGGGATTAGGCATTCCTTGTTTACCTTCTAGCTATGGAACCTGGAAGGCGACCACGTGTGGTACAGGCGATCGAGGCCCCGAAGACTACTTTGGCCAATTGGCAGAAAGCTGGTCGAGAGGAAGAGGATGACTAGTGGCAGAAGACTCTTCGAGCCTTCTAGCGACAGGCCCTTGAGAAGTATGAGGGAAGCACCTCCGATATGAAGACATAAGGATGGTTAGAGGAGCTAGTTATAGCCTTCGGCCTGATTCGGGCCCCGACCGAGTACTGGGTTCCTTTGGCCGTTAGCCAGATGTGGGGAGCGTCACGTCAGTGGTGGATGCTTTACCTAGGGGAGAGGAGAGAGTTTGGGTGGCTTGGGTGGATTTCGAGAGGGAGTTTCGGGCGGAATTCTTCTCCTCGACGATGAAGGAAGAAAAGAGGCAGGAAGTACTCTCCCTCTAGCAGGGGAGTATGTCTGTGAGGGAGCTAGGGATCAAGTTCAAGGACCTCCTACGTTTTTCTCCGGACCTCTATCCCGATGAGGAGTCTCAGGAAAGACGTTTAGAGGAGGCACTCTGACCCTCCCTCCAGTATGCTGTTACCCCCTTTACCTTGTCGACATACTTGGAGGTCCAGAAGAAGACCGAAGTGGTGGAGCGGATGCATGCTCTTGGGGGAGTGTCGCGAGAGGGGATCCAGATGGGACCATCGAAGGGTAAGGCCATCAGTACCAGGCCTCCAGCGTCAGGACCCTCTAGGTTCTGACCCGCAGGGAGTAGACCGCAGCAGTTTCAGTTCCGATCCCCCGGCCCTCGCCCTTTTCCTATGGTCCCGGGACCACGGTGCTTCATCTGTGGGATCCCTAGGCATCTCCGGAGTTGGTGCCCAGACCGGGTGCAGTACAGCAGTGGCAGTCAGCCCCAGAACCCGCCCCAGAAGCAGCTTCCAGCAAGAGCTTTCCAGCAGCAGCAGGGACAGCAAGCTCCCGCTCCTCCGAGGGCAGACGTAGGAGGAGGCCAATCTCAGGGCGATCCACAGGGACCTCGACCAGGGCGTGGTCGGGGAGGTGTCCGACAGCCGAGGGGAAGGGGAGCTGGGCATGGACATTTGCACGCTGCAGAGGCAGCAGTTCTAGCAGGGCCAGAGGTTGTTCGAGGTACGATCAGTCTTTTTAGCACTCTTTATTATGCTTTGTTCGATACCAGAGCTTCTCACTCCTTCGTTGCACCCAGTCTAGATCGTACTTTGGGTCTAGATGCAGAGAGAATTCCAGTGCCCCTGGTGTTGAGAACACTAGTTGGAGGTCAGACCGACTTTTCGTTCGTTTGTCGGGGATGTAGACAGATGATAGGGCCACATCAATCAGTTCAGGATCTTCTTCTGCTACAGATTCAGCCACACGATGTCATCCTAGGCATCGACTGGCTATTTTCTGTGTGCGCCGTCATCGACTGTTTTCGAAGAAGGGTGGTGTTCTCAGACTTGGACAGCCGGCATGTTACCTTCATTGGCGAGTGGAGCACTCCGAAGGGAAACAGGAGAGAGGAATCTCTCCTCTCCTTATTGATTGAGATGATAGTGGAATCAGTAGATGCTGAAATGGTGGAAGTGTCGGAGATCGTCCGTGAGTTTATGGATATCTTTCCTGAGGAGGTGGCGACTCTACCCGCTCGACGTCATATCGAGTTCGGGATAGACCTGCAACCCGGTGCTCGTCCAATCTCGATGGCTCCTTACCGGATGGCACCTTCGGAGCTATGAGAGTTACGGATACAGATTGACGATCTGATGAAGAGGGGTTATGTTCGCCTGAGTACGTCACCATGGGGTGCTCCCGTATTGTTCGCAAAGAAGGCATATGGTGGTCTCAGGTTGTGCATCGACTACAAGAGGATGAATCAGGTGACGGTCAAGAATCGCTACCCTCTCCCAAGGATAGATGATCTTTTTGACCAGCTGAAAGGGGCAGGATAGTTCTCGAAGATCGACCTGCGGTCTGGGTACCACCAGCTGAGGGAGAAAGAGAGTGACATCCCGAAGACAGCGTTCAGGTGAAGGTATGGACACTTCGAGTTCGTAGTCATGCCCTTCGGTGTTACGAATGCCCCGACTATGTTCATGGGGGTTATGAACTCCATTTTCCGGGAGTACCTGGATCGGTTTGTGGTTGTGTTCATCAACGACATCCTGGTCTACTCTAGATCAGAGGAGGACTATACAGAGCACCTGAGGATAGTTTTGGAGGTCCTCCAACAACACCATATCTATGGGAAGTTGTCAAAATGAAAGTTCTGGACACGAGAAGTGCACTTCCTCGGTCACGTAGTGTCTGATCAGGGGGTAGCGGTCGACCCATTAAAGGTTGAGGCAGTTGTTTCTTGGGCAGCACCCAAGAATGTGGCAGAAGTCCGAAGTTTCCTCGGGCCGGAGGGCTACTACTGGAGATTCGTACCCAACTTCTCCCAAGTAGCAGCCCCTCTGATATCTCTGACCAAGAAGGACCAGGCTTTCGTATAGAGTGAGCAGTGCCAGTCAGCCTTCAGCTATCTGAAGGAGAAGTTGGTCAGTGCCCCAGTGCTGAGATTACCAGAAGAAGGGGTGGCCTATGAGGTATTTTGTGATGCTTCAGGACAGGGCCTGGGGTGTGTGTTGATGCAGCGACAAGGGGTGATCTCTTATGGGTCCAGGAAGCTGCGTTCCCATGAGCGTAATTATGCCACCCACGACCTAGAGCTTGCAGCGGTCGTTTTTGCACTAAAGTTATGGCGGTACTACCTCAACGGGGAATGCTTTTTGGTCTTCACAGATCAAAAAAGTTTGAGGTATATCTTCTCCCAGCGGGACTTAAACTTGCGACAGTGGATATGGGTGGAGTTCCTCTAGGATTATGACTTCGAGATCTCTTATATTGAGGGAAAGGGAAATGTGGTGGCCGATGCCTTGAGCAGGAGGACATAGAAGGATGTCGTCTGAGAGTCGGCGGATGCCTGGAAAGCGATGGGAGAGTTGGATACCTTGCACCTAGATGCGAGGGTGGATGGTGATAGGGGTTTCCTATATCAGATGATAGTGCAGTCATCCCTGTTTCAGTAGGTGGAGGAGTCTCAGTGGGGAGACCTAGAGTGCGAAGTGATGCGTGAACGAGTTGACCAGGGTAATGCTTCGGAAGGATGGACGGAGGATGGTCAGAACCAGATGCTTTTCCAGAAAAGGTTGTTTGTCCCGGAGGCGATGCGCAGCAAGGTTCTCAGTGAGTTCCACAACTCACCCCTGGCGGTACACCCAAGAGTTTCCAAGATGTACCAGGGTTTGAAGAGGCAGTTTTGGTGGCCCAGAGTTAAGCGAGCGGTGGCAGTGTTTGTGGCCAAGTGCCTAGTGTGTCAGAAAGTGAAGGCTGAAAACCGAGTTCCAGGCGACCTACTACAGCCCCTAAATGTCCCCGAGTGGAAGTCGTATGACATCTCAATGGATTTCATCACGGTACTACCCAAGGCCCAAGGAGGGTACGACGCCATTTGGGTGGTAGTGGACAGGTTGACAATATCAGATCACTTTCTGGCGATCAGGGAGTCGAGTGTTGTGGATGCTTTGGCACGAAAGTACGTGGATGAGGTGGTGCGGTTGCATGGAGTCCCGAGGTCTATAGTCTCGGATAGGGATGCACGGTTTACCTCGCGAGTCTGGAGAGGATTGCAGCATGTGTTTGGCACCCAGTTACGCCTTAGCACTGCTTTCCATCCCCAGACGGATGGACAAACAGAGCGCACCATCTAGACCTTGGAGGATATGCTGCGAGCATGTGTTCTGGACTCAGGAGGAGCATGGGTGCAATAATTGCCTCTAGTAGAGTTTTCCTACAATAATATCTATCACTCTACCATTGGCATGACCCCGTTTGAAGCCCTGTATGGGAGGCCATGTCGTTCACCTGTGTGTTGGACTGAAGTAGGGGAGGCATGCATCCTTGGCCTAGAGGTGGTACAGAGCACGATAGAGAAGGTTCATCTCATACGGGAAAGGATGAAAGCGGTCCAGGACCAACAAAAGTTGTATGCGGATACTAGGAGGAGGCCCTTGGAGTTTGAGGTTGGAGACCACGTGTTCTTAAAGGTCTCCCCTCGGCGTGGGCAGTGGAGGTTTGGCAAAGGGAGTAAGCTTTCTCCTAGATTCATCGGACCCTTCCAAGTGTTGCGGCGGGTCGGCGAAGTGGCTTACCAGCTAGCGTTGCCACCTCCGCTACTAAGGATACATGATGTCTTTCATGTGTCCCAGCTCTGTCGGTATCCGCACGACGATTCACACGTCCTTGATTGGGGTGAGCTGCACATCGAGGATGACGTGACCTTTGTGGAGAGACCAGTGGTGATTGAGGATCGCAAGGAAATGGTGCTTTCACGGGCAAACCATTCCCTTGGTTCGCATGTTGTGAAGACATGGTGGGCTTGAGGAGAGTACATGGGAGAGGGAAGCACAGATGTGTACCCAGTACCCAGAGCTGTTTTAAGTTTTGTTCCTTTTTGTACCTTTTGTGGTAGAAAGTTTTGTCTTTTGGCTATGAAATGTACTGGTTTTCTTCCTCTGCTTGTGTGTGAAAAGCCCCGGCTATGGGGAAGGAGAGAACATGAACCCTAATCAAGACGCATTAAGGTGGATGCAATTAAACCCGTGCGGGAGAGTCAGTGCCGCCCAAAGTGGATAATATCTTGACATGGGGAAGGAGACTCCCCAACCCACATGCCCGGGCAGTTTGGCATGGTATGTTGCTTGGTTCTTGGTGGGGAAATGTTTTCGTTAGCATGAGTTCGCTCCTAAGAGGTATATTTCGAGGTGGTTGTTCGGACCCTCTCTTCTCTTCGGGTTTGTTTTGATTCTCGGGGACGATAATAGTTTGAGTGGTATCTAATGTGATGACCCAGACTCTCTTGGTCCTTTCCTTTGCCAAAATCCGGGTCCTAAAGGGGTGGCGTCTCGGTGAGACCGATTGGTGAGACCAATCGGCGAGACCGATCGGTGAGACTGATCGGCGCGACCGATCGGCGCGACTGATTGGGGCGACCGATCGGGGCGACCGATCGGTGAGACCGATCGGCGTGAGCATGCTTTAAAGACCCGTAACGTGCATAAGAGTTTTAATTAAATACTTAATGAATTAATGAGTCATTTTAATCCAATCGACCCCCTCTAATGACGATTGGGGCCGCGTGGTAAACCCACGACCTCCACGCCTTACGCGGTTCAACGTTTTTATCTCAACCGTCCTAGGCTCTTATAAACTAAGGGTTAGCTGTGGTTTCTCCTTTCCTCAATCGTGTCTTTTCACAAACAGCTTCTGGTGCATCGGGCACGCTGCATCGTTATCCGTAAAGTTCCGCACCCAGCCTAAGTGTCGATCGTCGATCAAACAAGTAGGGAATTTATCATTCGCCTCTCTCTTTTGTGTATCATGTGGGGTGGGCGTGCTTCTGTTTTGTAAAATTGGACAAACCAGACCTAAATGGAGATAATGAACTGGATTATTTTTTTTATAAAAAAAAGGGGGGGTGTGATCGTTGATGTTGTTTATATTATGACCATCTTGTTGAGTTGTGCTGACTTATGCCTTCTGAAAATCGAGGCCGTTGGTGGTCGTTGTTTGTGCACTAATGAACCCCTGCTAATGTTTTAAATGGATTGTTGTGGTTGTAAACTCTTGCTGTGAAAAGTAATTGGTTAATCACGTATATCTGGCCAGATAAATTGAGGCACCAGGATCTTTCCTTCTGTGATAACCCCCGGTTAAAACACACGAAAATCGAAATCATGGAGTGTGTTAAGTCGTTTAAATCTGAAAATACTGGCATGACCCTGACTTCTGTTGATGGTGGTAGTTGGTTGTTCTCTTTTCGGGCCGATTTCTAGAAATGTGGGAGGGGATGGGATCCCCTATCTTGTACTATTGGTGGTTGTGTGAATTTGGGGATGGGATCCCATGTTGGTATGGAGTCAGTGGTTGTGAGTTTTAAGACCCGGTGGTTACTTGTTTATATCACAAATTGGGGTGGGATCCTCTGTTGTTGAGAACCGTGTGTGGGCGTTATGGTTGATGCTTGACTGTTTACTTTCCTAGATTTGTGTCTATGCTTACTAGTTGCCCAGTAGTGCTTGAACTCAATTGAACATTATCACTGAACTTGAAACAAGAATGGGACAAATGGGTTTTGTTAGCGAAAGTCGTGACTTGGGACTTGGAAGCAGTGGTGTTGTGATCTGTAGGCTGGTTAGAAAAACCTAGGCTTTGGGTGAGTGCTTGTTACCTATATCTATACTTGTAGTTTTGTGTTTCTTATTCACACCCCACCCAAGTTTATCACTTAGTGCTAAACACCCCCATTTCATGGGGGATGGTGTTTTTCCCAACACTATTCTTAGTGGATGGTTATTAGCTCCTTTTATGCTCCCTTTCCCGGATAGCCCAATTATCTTTGGGTAGGCTGTAATGGCATGAGGTCCATTATTAGACCAAGAATCTTTGTGCGGGGTAGTGTGGTGGTTGGCCAGGTGTGTGCGGTAGGTGGTTTCCCATGTGTCTTTGGGATGAGGCCCAGGTGTCTTCGGGCATGGTAGTGGATTTTCTAGCCCAAGTGTCTTCGGGCGTGGTGGTGGTTGTTCTGTCCTAGGTGTTTGCAGGCATGGTTACATGTGATAGTTGTGGCCCAGGTGTTTGCGGGCAGGATTCGGCAGTGGGACTACGTGTGGTAGTTGTGGCCCAGGTGTGTGCGGGTGGGTGTGGCAGTGGGACTGCGGTGAGAATGGAGGGATTGGTTCAATGCGTAGGATGTCTCAATAAACAGTGGGAAAGTGGCATGGGGTACCCAAACATCGATGTACTCTGATTATATATATTACTTGACTTGCGTTATTTGGGGAGTGTGCCTTGGTGAGGCCTGAGGTGGATAGTTTACCTTGATAGGTGTTTGGTTTACTCTTTTCTCTCACGAGACATTAGTACGTTCCCCCACTTGTGCACGAGAGTCTTTGGTTTTCCCTACTGAGTGTACTTGTATGCTCACCCTACATATATAAAACTGATTCCAGGTTTCTAGGAGGACTTCGGGGATCACGCAGGACCTTACTTTCTCAGACCTTTGGGGAAGTTGCAGTTGTTTCTTTTCCTCTTTGGTACTTACCTTTGTAGTCACCTTTTTTACCTTGTGGCTTTACTTTTGGAACATGCATGTGTGAATGGTTTATTTTTGGATTTACTTTTCTTCTACTTTGGTGTTGTTGAGTTTCACCATCTCATCTCTCGATCTTATAAAACAAAAGGGGGTAATGCCTTCTATTTGTGGGAAATTTATATACCCTTGGTTCTAGTCGCCACTTCGGGACCTATTGAAGGTGAGTCTCGGGGGTCATTATCTCTCCTTCAACTTAAAGAAGGAAGGGCCTGACAATCTGCTGACACTTCCCTCCTTTTGGTGAATGAGGGTCGTGAGAATATCCTAACCTAAAATCCACCTTGGAGAAGTATTGTGCTCTACATAGCTGATCGAACAAGTCATTAATTTGGGTAAGAGGATACATTATATTTATCGTGAATTTTTTGAGCTCACGGTAATCAATGAAAAGCTGCATTGACCCATACCTCTTCTTAATGAAGAGGACTGGAGCACCCCTTGTTAAAGAACATGGTCGTAAAAACCCTTTATCCAGATTCTCCTATATTTGTTTCTTCGGCTCCACATTCTCTAAAACAACCATTCTATATGGAGTCCTGAATATTTGAAATGCCCTGAGTATATGATCAATTGGGAATTCAACATCTCTTCTAAGAGGAATACAAGGAAATTCCTTGGTAAACACTTCATTGAATTCCCTCATAATAGGCATGTCCTCAAGGATAGTTGATTCCTTAGACCCAATAATTTGAGCTAGATATGTGTGCACATATGGTAGTAATATCTTTTCTTGAGATGATGGTGCTAAAAAATATCCATCATCCTCCTTGAACTTGTACAGAATCGGGGGTCGATTCCCCATATGGAGAGTGATTCCCCTCTCATGGAAATTTATGTTGGATCTATATAATGAAAGGTAATCCATGCCAATAATTTCATCAAATTCCACTATAGGGAGTATAATGATGTTTTCTAGGAAGTTCAATCCACAAATTATTACTTAGGAGGAGTTATATTCATGGGATGCAATGATTGTCCCATTTTTCATACCCATTGAAATCTTTACTTCCATGAATTGTGGTGGTTTTGGTATTGTTCTACTAAAATTTCGGGATATAAAAAAATGAATGGAACCAGAATCAAAAAGTAATTTCTCTATTCATGAATGAATAACTAGTGTATCTATCACCACTTCATTTTCGGGGTTCACTTCAGTGGTAGTGATGGAGAAATCTGACCCTTTCTTCCTTGGAGGTTGTTGGTTTCCTCCAAAAACCCTAGGCTTAGGCCACTAGTTTAAAAAGTGCAATGGTTATTTTTAGTTGAAGCAATGAACAACACATTGAGGGTCAAATGGAGCATTCCTATCCTATGTCGCAGACACAGGATTTTCTTGTTGAATGTTAATAGCTAGGTGTCCTTCTCTTCCACACTTAAAGTATCTCCTTGTCCCCTTCAGGAATTGTATGCGGAGCTTATTTTTGCACAATTGGCAAGTGGGGTGCTGAATTTTCTTAATACCATTGGATTTATCCATCATACCACCCAAAATAATGTCCACATTATGCTTCTTATCCCCATGATACCCTTGAGATTCACTGATCTCCATTTCAACTTTGAGGGCACATCAGACAATTTCTTCATAACTATTGAAGTCACGAATCTCTAGGGATTTCCGTAGACTAGTTTTTATCCCACCAAAGAACTGGTCAACCTTAAATTTTGGGGTAACTACAAAGCCATAGGTGTATCATGCAAGCCTTGTGATGTTTTCCAGGTACGCTCTGACGAATTCGTTGTCTTTTTTCTAAAGGTCAAGGATTCCCCTTTCCATCTTAAGTCGGAGGGTGCATTGAAAATATTTATCAAAAACCATTTTCTTTAAATCCTTCCCTTAAAACCCCTTAATCTCTTCCTCGGGCTTTGTATTTTTGATCAATGTCCACCATTGATCAGTTTAACCCTTAATATGATAAGTAGCTAGAAGAAACTTCTCTTTTATGGAACATTTAAGGATTGAGAAGATATTTTCAATGGAGTTGATTCATTGTTCAGTGATTGATGGGTCAGATTATCCATTAAAATTAAGAGGTCTTTGTCTCATGAATCTCTCGATCGAGAATTTTTCTTTCTTGGGGGGGGGGGGTGAATGTTCTTCTAGACCCATGTTTCTATTCAAAACATGAGTTAACTGAGAGACTATAGTGAAGAAGTTTTTTATTTTTACTCCCATCGAATTGGGAATCTCATTAGAACAGTCATCACATTTATCTTTACATTGGTTGTTAGCCTGAGTCCTCCTATTACCGGCCATTGGCTAGAATAAAAGGAAAGTTAGGGGTAACACATAAAAGGGGAATCCAAATACAAAAAGGGATAACTTATAAATTACTTTTATTTCTTTAACCTATGAATTTATAGGCTTCAATCTATGTTATCCATGATCTACTTCCAAACATATATTATTAGGTGAATTTTTTTTATTCCAATAATAATGGTTTATACTAAAATTATGAATTTACCAAAGTATATCCCCCAGGAGTGTCATAACCAAGAGTGTATCAAAGTTAATTTTCATGCACTAGTTCTCGTTCGAGTCTAATTCCAAGTAGTGTTTTCGGGTTTTACCCCTAGACACATCTTGGCTAGGGCTACCTCTACCTTATCATATTCATATAGGGATGTGTTTACTTGATAAAACACTTACTCAATCATCCCAAAAATTTGGGGATGTTTTTATTGTACATAGTCTTATCCCTAAGGCTTTCACTAGGGTTTTCTAATCCTAATCCCATAAATAACTAAACCTCCCTCTAATACAAACTACAACAACCATGTACTTTATTTCTCACTTAAATAAAATTTATTACATAAAAACTTCACGTGTTACAACATAGCATATCTAGACATATAATGTCTTCGGGGCCTAGTAACATTACATAGGAAATTAAAACATGAAATACACATCATTATTGAAAACTTCTTTTACGTGACCACACACATTCCTTCGTACTTAGCATTGCATGGGATAACATGAGGACATTCATAAGAAAAGGGTCAGCTATAAAGCCCCTTAAGGGATTCAAAAAGAAATAAAATGAATAATATTTTATATATTAGTAAATAGTTATATCAATAGAGTGCAAGAGAAACATGAACATAACGGCATGATATAGCATGATTATCATGACATGGAAATGTGGAAATACAATTTAACATGATATTAGAATGAGTCAAGGACCACTGCACATGGAGATTGAGTAAACCTTAATTACACTTGAATTTTCATAATTAAACCATCATTTTACTTGATGTATCATGATGCTAATATTTACCCAACATTAGAGAGCTATCAGGGCACACCCTTCTTATTCATTTCATTTCATGCATAAGTGTGCCACAAAGATCATACAAAATGGATTCATTAAACGTCATCATTTATTACATGATAAATGAATGTGGAATTCATATATGAAACTATTTTAACAATATGTAAATGTGAATAAATATGAATACCCTTGATAGAGAAATGGGCATGGTATTCACTACAAAATGACTTTGGCTTGGAAAATCACGGTGCAATTTCGGTAGCATAATGGCGTGACATAAGAATTCATAAAAATATTTTATGATCGATAAAGTAGTATCTAATAATATTTACATTAAATTTAATTTAAGGGGTTCATATATATACAGGTCCCAATATATTTAATGGGATTTATATTCATAATACAAAATAATTACTTGAATGTAAATGAGGAGAGAGAAATACCTTATGGAAGCTCGGTATGGTAATGGGTGTATATGGGAGGAATTAATGAGAGATAAATGTGTATATTGTTATTCAAAGATAAGTATTTAAGTATAGGGGAGGTGTGATATCTTACCTTAAAATTTTTAATTTAAAATACAAAGGTATTGCAACATAAATAAACTTGGAGAAAAAGATAAAGGAAGAAACCCCTTACTTAGAAGTGTGATCCAAAGGCTTGAGAGAGTATTGAGAGTGGCTTCTTGGTAGCTTTGGGAGCCTTGGTAGGATTATAGAGAGAGAAGGGTAGAGTTTGGCTGAGATCCAAAGGCTTTTAGTGAAGGGGAAGTGGGAGATTTTGTGGGTTTATATAGGAAAAGGGAGGGAATTCTTTATTATTTAGGTTTCAGACCCTACACATTAAACTAATCAAAACCAAAAACCACCCCATGATTTATTACCCATGGTTTTTTCCAAAGGGGATTGGAAAACAATATTTTATCATTCCAATAGCCTAAATTCTTAAAATATTAATTTTTCTTATGTTTAGGTGAGTTACACTCTCAAGGAAATCAATTTAAAAAGATAAAATGTTCTATAAGTCTTGGAGGGTACACTAAGGCTTTGTAAAATTAATTAAAATAAACCTAAAATTACATTATTTTCATGGTAAAACATATATTTTCTGAAAATATCATTTATAGTATTTTATTATATCACTATTGGGTCATTATGATGTCATAAAACACATAATATAATTAAACAGTATTTAATTTTTACCCAAATATTTTACTGTCTCAAAAAATTATAAAAAATTCACTGTTGGATAATTTCGATGTCCAGATTTCAAAAATAATATTCATTTTATCTAAATAATTTTTTAAATATATTAATTTTTTTCTTTTAAAACTAAAACGGACATTAATCAAAAATTCATGGGTTTTGACAATAGCAGCTTTCAATATTTAATAAAAATTACAATTGTATTCATAAAAATTATAAGATAATTTGTATATAATAAAAATTAATTTAGTAATAATATTTTATTAAATTATTATTTAATTCAAAAATCCATTAATTCATCAAAATAGATTTCTTAATTTAATATTAACTAAAAATACTATTTATTCGTTAAAAACTATTTACAAAGTAACAATAATAAAATGATTGCATATTCTCTGTAAAAAAATAATGCACATGATCATAGTGCTAGGTTCTTGTTACATATCCCCTTAAAACATCTGCATAAGACTATAGGATAAGTTGTGTGATGTTGACGGACTCTTGGGGTGGCTCAGATAACCTCTCTTGAGATGTAATCTCTATCAACTTCCACTTATCCTGTAGGAGGTTACGTTCAAGTTTAACATGTTTAATCTCATCTTTGGATTGGTCAAGAGAAAAAGATAGTGACTCCACCTCCTTTCTGAGCTATGATAAATGGGCCTCATATGGTGCAATTCTACTGGATAATGCCATCACTTCCTTTGTCTGAGTAAATTGGATTTGTTAATGCCCTATATTTATACTAATCATGTGATCATTGTTCGAGCGATCTATTGGAAACGGTAACATTCGTAATGGTATTTTGAAATCCAAAATCATAAAACAAAATAAGTGAATCTTTTATATAACCATTTTACATAATAGTACATTTAATTAGATCAAGATGGATTTTCATTAATTAATGTTTTGGTCATTACACATTCTATGATAGATAATCTTATTGATCATTTTATTTTAGTTGTTCTATGTTTGCATTTACCAAGGTTATGAATAATAGTATTTATTATTATATATCTAGAATATTTTTATATGGGAGATTTTGAGGAGTTATTATATAATAACAAAAACTTTTTATATTAGAAAATATGACTATTAGGTGAGAAAGATATAGGTTTTATTATGTAAAGGTTTTCTTAATTCTCTAAATATATGAACATTAGAAGACATAGGTTATGTAATTCACTCCATATTTATTGATAATATTAAAATTATAGATGTCTATATTTTATATACATCATTTATAATTGAAACAAGTGTATTTACATTTTTGTTTTTAACACTGAGTCTGAGAGTGTGGGTTGGAGTTGTCGTAATAGACATTAAAATGAAAAAATATACACTTATATGTTTAGGATTAATGCAATGTTAAGTATGATTGGTTATAATCAATATTATAGAAAGATTTATTATTTTATACTTAGAGATTTGAGAAAGATTAATATTTATTATTTATTCAGTAATGGAGTTTCTGTATTCAAGATTTTTGTATGAGTTTCATGTATTTTTTATTGTACTCTCAAGATTTTTTGATAATAAATTGACAGATAGCACAACATTTTTAAAGATCCTTATGGTTATATATTCAAATAAAACTAAGGAAATTTTATACAAATTTATTTTCTTAGATATTTGATAATTATGATATATAAGAAAATATAATGACACATATATGTTCTTTTAGAATATTGCTTAGTAAAAAAATATTTAGATTGGGGGTAGGAGACATATGTTCTTAGTTTTCAAGGTATTCAAGTTTTATATGTAATTGAAGATAGAATCTTCTAATATGTACTCATTTCCTTGAAATGGGTCATATTGATATATCTGGTTTGAGAAAATTTATTTTAAGACTCTATTATGGTTGAATGGGTTGTTAATACTTTTTTTTACCTTCTCTTAAGAATTACTAATTAGAACTCAAATTATGTACATTTTTTGAAAAGTTTCCATGTTAGTTTTATTATCCTACTATGTAGTAACGTTCACATTAATTTTGGGGTATAAAATTGATGGAGAAGCTTTAAAATTATATTCTAATAGATAAAATCATTGGGATATATACATCCTTAGGGACTTGGAGATGGCCAAAAAAATAATTGGAGATTGAAAATAGGGTTGAGAAGGTAGAGGAGTTGGTTAAGGGAAATTAAAACTCATATAAGTTCTATAGGAAGAGTTATTAATGGTTGTTCGATGTATTATTTTCATTTTCTAGACTATTTATTCTATCTTTATTCACACTAGTGTTTCATATTTATTTATCAGGCCTACCTAAGATAAAATGTTAGGTGTTCAAGTAGAAAAACAATTTATGTCCATTTGAGTTAAATACTCTAGTTTTATGTTAGGTGAGTTTTTATAAGGTCTTTTATAGTTGATAGATATATGTGGTATGAGATAAATTATTATATAACCATGTCATTTTATAGATGTTACCATATAATATAATCATTATCATAAATTAATTCTATTATCTAAAATCTTTATTTTATTACTTTTAATAATGGTTGATCTTTTTAAACTTGGAAAAATATCATGAGGTACTTTTTAGAGAAAGATATTATCAAATGATATGTATAAATTTTGATACATAGAGAATTAATACTCAATCAGAATGTTTAATACTTAATGAATTGGAAAAAAGGTGTGGAAATGTTATACAGTTGTAAATAAATATAATTATATATTCTTGGAAGAGAAATGAGTTTACTTATAAGGTGATAAATATAGTTTGGGAATATTTTATATAAAATAATTTTTCTTTGTATCTATCAAAACCTGTTATATAAATCCTAGAAATATTTTAAAGATACTGGCTTGAATTAGTGATTTACTATATAGAGGTTATATTTTATATAGTGTATCACCCTAGGATACTCTATAATTGTTTTATAAAAAGGTGGAATAAATAATTAGGTTATGAATAAATTATCTACTATTGATTTTTTTGATTGAAAATAATTATTTTCTTTTTTCATAATATAGATGATTTATTTGAATAGTTTAATTAATTGAGTTGGTTTTTAAAGTTTGATTGGGTTTTAAATTGTTTTCAGAATAGGGATAAAGATAATTATATCCCTAAAAATATTTATCAATATGGAAATCTTTTAATTTTTGTTTATTCTATTTAGTGTCACAAATTCAGAATATTTTTTATTGTACTTATGAATTAGGTATTTCAAATATATTTTGATAAATTTATAATGGTATTTTCTGATTATATTCATGTTTTTTAAATAATGTAAATGGATCATGAAATGTATCTTATAATGGTTTGGGGGTTTACTATGAAAATTAGTTGTATGGATATATTTATAAGTATCAATTTTTACACATGTGATGTTTACATCAAGGGTCATGTTCCCTGGATGTACAGATTATTAGTAAATCTAATGAATATTGAAGTAGTTATTGTGGAGCCCCAGAACCGCACTCCCAAATCCATGGATAAAAACAATATACATTACACATTATATTTGATACACATCCTAAAATACAATATATTTCACAAATAATGTAATATTTACATTATAAGGACATTTTTTATTTTAGAGTTTTATAGAGTTTGGAAAAATATTTAACTATTATATCCTATATTCTTTGTATCCAATTGAATTTTGCCCTACTATATTAGAAACTACTCAATCCATAATAAGTCTTCAAAATCTCCCGCAAATTATCTATACAAGATAATCTTATAGTCACACCGTATTTGTTAATTTTCATCATAACCTGGGGAAATAGAATCATAAGAAATGAGTGTGATCAAATACTCAGTAAGGGTAAACATAAGATAAAATAATCAAAATATCATAAGTAAATATAATATGAGAATATGGGTATAATATATATACAAAATAAAATTAATACTCATTAAATATTAGGTCATACAAAAGATTAATGGAATTTGGCATGTTATAACATAAGATAAGAATCAAGAGACAGTGGGAACATAGGGAAATAAATATGATTTATGATAGCATAACATAGTTATAATATTATGTATTAATATATGGAATAAAAAACATATGTAATCTTCATATTCTAATAATATACAAGAAATACCATGCTTTAGTTTGTGAGTATATATAATAAAGGGTTCCCTTTAATTTGTGAACATATCTAAGAAGGAACACACAATAGATTGTTAGAATATCCAAGAAGTCCCATCATTTATTTTGTGATCATATCCAATAAGGATCACACTACATAATATAATGAGATAAAAAACATTAACCAATGCATTAGAGGGTGATATAGGACCCCAAAAATCATCATACCAACATATGAGTGAAACATAAAATAAGCTCATTAATCATAGCACAAAGAACCTAAGAAAATAAAAGAGGTTTCACATCATTTTCAAATATAATAATCTGAGAAAAATATTCATAATTTCATCAATAATCATAGCATGAAGTGGGTACTGAAGGATATTCATTAACGTTTTAGGTAAATAAATTTTAGTTAAGATAAATCATTTGGTATTTTCAAAATATAAAAAAAGGTATGTGGTTAATTAAATAATTTCATCAATCAATTTATATAGGTCATCAAGGTTAACACCCTTTAATTAAATGAAGATAATAAGAGTGTTCAAAAAGTAAAGTCATTGGAATAAAAGTTATGAATATTTAAGGTTTATGGTTAGGTTAGAAAAAGGTAGTAGAAATCATATATTTGATAGAAAATATCATTAACTTATCCTTCTATAGAAATAATGTATATGTTAAAATTTGATAAATGAACATGATAAACATAAGGTATTTCAAAATACAATTACATGGATAAAAAAATTTGTACTTTAATAAAATCACATTGGAGATAATAAAAATCCTTGATCATTAAAAATCATTGTGAAATAAATATTTTTTAAAATTATGATAAAATGTATTTCTTATCGAAACATTGAAAATAAAGTGATAAAGTTTCATATAAAATAAAAAATGGTTCAGAAGGATGTGTTTCCAAAAAAACTGTTAAAAAGAGAGTCTTTCACACTATGATATAAATGAACCATACACAAAAATTTTAAGAATCTCAAGTAGTATAAAAATAATTGAATAAATTATTGAGGCATAGATAATTATAGTAATAAAATAATCTAAATAATAAGGACATTGAAAAGTAGAATTTCCCATATAAAAAAGAAATGGAAGTGTTAGTTTCCTTGAAAAGGATAAATAATGAGACACAAGGGAATTAAAATTGGGGAAATTAAAATAAAAATATAATAATGACTAGAGGATAATAGAATTATAAGGGTGTTAGAGATAAAATTATATAAATTCCCATTTTCTATTATCTTTTAAAATAAATCACTATTTGAAAAATTAGATTACTGATGAGACCCTAATTGTATGGGCATTGTAATAATTAAAGGATCTTGAGAAGAGGATAATGAAACATAAATTAAAATATAATGAGATGGAACATATTTCATAATTTAAATCTATAGTGTAGGGAATATTCCATATAAAATAAATAATGGTGTGCAATGTTAAACATGTCTCACAAAACTAAATTTGAGACAACGAAACCCCTACAAATTTGGACAAATTAGATTTGAGACAACATTAGTGACAAAAACTAAAATAGAAAATTGAATATCATATAGTATAAGAGAATCATGAAACAAAATATTAGATGGGAAGTAGATAATCCATTCCAAATAAAACATCATGTATAATTAGGAATATGTCTCAAAGGGTTAAAAGTTGAGTTGAGAAACCCTTTCCTTTGATTGTTTCTTAGTAGATCACACTCTAACATCATGTGTAACAAAAATAACGTTATTATTAACCTATTTTATAACTTCATTCATGTTTATAACCTATTATAAATATAATTTACAAATATTATCTACATTTATATTAGTTAGTTATTGTCTATTTTTAATATCATTTGGGATAAATCTTGATTATTTTGAAATATTTTTGTTATAGTGGTTCCATTATTGAATATTATCCCAAAATTCTTCAATAAAAAATAATTAAAGGTACTAGAAATTATGTTTTATAGTTATTTATAATTTTATAATTTCATTATATTATATTTTTTGTTGTAATCCTTATAGATGAAATTGATGGTTTTCATGTTTTTGTGATTTTTAATAAATGGATGCTTGCATATTTATTAATGAGTTTAATATTAATATTAATATTAAATTAAAAAAAAATAAAATCATTATATAATTATTAATATAATATATCATTAGTAATTATATTCTCATATTCATCTAGGATATTTTTTTACTACAATGTTCAAGTATGTGGTTATACTGACACAAAAATGAACATACCATAATTAATGGATGAGTTAGTTATAAAAGTGGTTTATTTTGGTAATATTATCATTATTTTATAATAATTATTATATTATTTAGATATTTTTAGTTTTTGAAATCATATTTTAAGATATTTTTATAAATAAACAAAAATCTAGATGAACAGCATGATATGTTAATTCGTGGATGTGGTATTCCGCACAATGCAAGATTAATGTTTTCATTTATCAATGAATGAGATAAAAAGAAGTTGGATTATAATTTTCATTTTAATATAAATAATAATATTATATATTTCACAATTATTCCTCAATTTACCTCTTATAATTAGTGGAGAGAGGCAATAATGAAAAAATATAATTCATCGCCATGTTGAGGCGCAAGTCCACAGAACGCACAAATGATGGGTTTGTTTTTATTAATAGAAATCGGGAATTGTTTTTAATTATTATAAATAGTTCACAATAATATTATGTATTAAATAAATACTGATGTAATTATATAGGAATTATAAAATTATATTTGGGAAGGTATGATAGAAAAGAAAATATGTTACGAAAAACAAGCACTCTCATTGAGAAATTCAGATTTACCTAAGAAGATTCATTGGAAATAGAGGCCTTATGTTAATATATCACCTATAGAATTAATTTGGAGTCCCCATATTTTTGGGTAATCCTAAAATCACTCATTGTTTCAACATTGTTGACCAGATTACTAACCAAATCTTCTCTTAGAAGGGAAAAACTTTATCCATGGATGGACGGATCTACCTTGTCAAATAAACCATTGTTTCTAAACTGGTTTACTCTTTAATGGTTTATAAATGGACTATAGGATTGGTAAAAAATTAACAGTATAATTAAAAACTTTTTTTGGTGTGGAAGCACCATTGAAGTAAAACATTTCATGGTCTCGTGGTCAAAATGTTGCACTCCTCTGGATAACATTCGTCTCTGTATTAAGATCCTCAGTATTTTCAATGAAGCCCTCCAAGATAAACTCGCATGGATCATTTTACATAAAAATTACTCAAACTTTTATTTCCATAGAGTTATATTTTATAATAACCTCAGAAAGGAAAATTTCCTGCATATGGTTATCCTTCCATCAAAATCATTTTTATTAAAATCTACCTTCACTTCTGATGGATTGTTAACAAAGAATATTCTCTGTGGTTTTGGTTGGACAGCTAGAATGGATACCCTCATAGTTCGGTGGTCTCCCCTACCACTAATATTAAAATCTCCCTAAATGAATATATACACTCTTTATGTTTAGAACTTCCTAATGAAATCAACTCTATTATTAATAACTACCCTTTTGTCAACACTGAATATTTTCTTCTTTGGGAACCAACACATAATGGTATTCTAAACTCAAATTTCTTTTACTATCATAATTTCATTTTCAACACACAAGATTTATCTTATTTAATATGACTCAATAAATAATGGCATAGACCCTCCAGATTCACACTGATTTGATGAATTTTTCATAATATAATTCTTACTAATTGCACTCTTTAGCTATTTGGTATTTATCTTTGTTCTAGATGTTATCTATGTAATCAGAAAAGAGAAGATTTTGACCATATTTTTCTATCTGGTTATACTTCTTCGGCATAATAGAATAATATTTATAACATTTTTTATCTCAACTGGGCAAGTGTAGACCACATTCACCATCAGATACAGAGATGTACTATTATGGATGCCTCCCCCTAAATTGGACAACTTTTCATCACTATAGTGGTTGAAATATTTGATATTATTTGGTATGAAATAAATGTTTCTATTAAAAAAAATAACACTATTAATCTTCATACAGATCAAATAAAGATCCGCACTGTGATCAAGTAAGCCAGGATTGTGCAAACATATATATGCCACAAATCCATCAGAGATTTAAGTATCCTACATTGGATCAGTGTCAAAGGGAGATATAGAAATACAAAAGGATTTCTAGATGTATTTTGGAACCCATCCCCCCTTTTATGGGGGATCAAAATAAATTTTTATGGTTTCTAGAAATGAAACCGAGGACCAGAAGGCTATGGTATTGTGTGTAGGGACCACAAGATAAATATTCTTGGATGTTGTTATGGTAAATATCGTTTTTCCTCCTCCCTTGAATTACATATGTAAAAAGTCATTATTTCCCTGGAGCTCATCATTCAAAATGGATGGAGCAATTTTTGGATCGAATGAGATTCTACTACTATTATAGAGGACCTTCGACATGAATGTTTTCATCTTGCATGGACACTAATGACTAAATTGATCGGCTACCTCCAACATCTATCAAAGGTCAATCATATAATCACCCGTCCCTATCTAGAGGCGAAAAGAGTCATGGATGGACTTTCCAACAAAGTAGTGAAAAATAATGAAACGTGGATGGAGTGACTTACACTTCAATTCACCCCTTTGAATGAAAAATATTGTAATAAATTCCCCTCTTTTAGACTTTTGTTATTTGATTATGTATTATTTATATTTTATTACATATTTCCATGTCCAAAGAATCATCTTTTTTAGAAAGAAAATAAAACCTAACATTTTTGGGTGGTATTGAATGGGTGGTGTGAGGCCCCTTTTATAAGTATTGATAATGGAATTTTTATAAATATTTCATCTTAATATAAATATAGCACATGTTTCACAAGAAACGTGGCTCAAAAATTGGAAATAATGGAGTGGAGGATAATATAAGGAAAATTATCTATCAAAAGACCAATTATAAACATTTTTTAATATATTTTAACCCCTTTAACCCTTGATTTATTACTTTTAATGTTTTATATTTTAATATTGTTACTAGTTTTTACCAATGTAATTTACATTTAATGACTAAAAATAAAATGGGACTTATTAAATAATATATATCTAATTATTAAAAATATAAATACATTCTATAAGATAAAATTTATTTGTGTAAGAATAATTAATTTTAATATAAGTGCATGTAATGCGTAAAACCCTTTATTTGAAAAAGTATATTTTTATGTATTAAATTTTTGAGTATAATTATATTATCAAAGAATTTTATTTTCTTGATATAAAATAGTTTATTGTCAAATAAATATAATTTTTTTATTCTTTCAATGGAATACAATATCAAATTTTACTAAAAATATTTAATTGAAATGAAAATATTAAAAAATAGTTTATATTGGAAAATGTTACTTAAGTTGTTAAAAATAGGTTTTATAAATTCATAATAGTAATTTTAAATATATAGTTTTAGTATTTAAATGTGTTTTCGATCATTAAATTTTTTTATAATTTTTATCCTATTTTTACATATTGATATAAACGCTAAAATTTTAGTAAAAAATTGAATTTTTACCAATTCACCTAAAAATAAATTATTTCGGAAAATTTTCAAAAACAAACAATAATATAATTTTGAAATTATAATTTCAAAAATTAATTATTATTTACCAAATTAAAATCATATAATTTATATATTTATTTATGAAAATAAAAAACATAAAGAATTTTTTTTTGAAAAATAACCTTTTAAACAAAAAAGGTATTTAAAATTATTTCATATAAATTTATAAATAATTTAAAGTTGACATATTAATTTATAAATATTATTAAAATTAACTTTTAACTGTGATTTTATTAATACCTTTTTTGTTGTTAGAAAATCATCTTTTTAAAATATTAATCGAAGAAACATAATAATATATAATTTTTTCAGATGATTATTATCTTTTTATCTATAAATGATTATATTCATCATGTAAATTTACTATGTAAAAATCCATTTTATTTGGGTTTTTATTAGTTTGGTGTTTTTTGTTGCATAAGCTATCAAAGTTGTATTATAAATGATGTATTAGTTTAAAGGGTCCAATATCCTAGGTCATTAAAGATATTTCTTAGAACCCATCAAATAATATTTCCAAGGTATGAATATTTCTATGATAGGATGGTTATTATTGGATTTTCACACATGAATTTTTATAGAACACATCTCTAATATTGAACTTGATGAAGATTGGTCAAGTTTTTTCTTAGAGAGGGGAATTTCAAGAATATTTTTAATGATTGATGAAGAAGTTGATAATAGACCTAGTTCTTTTATTTCACAAAGAATGTACTGATTTTGAGGAATACTATGATAAATATCATGTTGAATTGATATATGTCCTAATTCAAGATGAAAAAGTTATGTAATATGGCGATGGATAGTTATGTCCTTGTGAATGTAACTATATTCATCATTATATAGATCTCATAATAGTAGTATTTTCACTTAATTTATCAACCAATTATTTACTTGATTAATAACTTATAGGACACAAAAATCCTAAGTGTTTTTTATATATATCCTTACATGGGGATTTTAATCTATGATAGAGAATATGAGTTCATTTTATTAATGATTATGAACTTGATATCATGTAAACTCATGGTAATGGTGTTATAGTAATTAAGTATTTCATTCTAAATATATATATAGTAATGTTTCTTGTTAGGTGAGTGGTGAATGAAATATAATGTATTTTTTGAAATATATTCACCATTAACTTTAGAGTTTTAATGGTAGATGATTTCTTTACAAAATTATTGTTATATATTTATTAGTCTAATGTATAATGGATTCCTAGCTTGGTGATATTGAAAATTATTTGTAGAGAGATAACATTATTTAGGGTGTTTCATCATATGGATGGTCTTTAGGTGGAAATAATTTGATCACATGTTAAAATTATTTATTCCATAGTATGTGTATGGTGAATTCATGGATGAGTATCATAGTTCACTTCCAGTTTCCTAGAATTAATAAATCTAAAATGGGTATATTTTCCCCACCTAGGGAAGATATCTTAAGAGATGGTGAGGTTGAATTAGGATTTTTGTGAATTTTAATTTATTAAAAAATTTCCATTTATAATGATCATGACTTATTATTAGTTAGAAAAATATATTTTTTTCTTTGATATGAGTAAATAATGTAAAAAATAGCACACAGACTTTTACTTGTTTCACTCAAGGTAATATATATTCAAATAGCATACTCATGATGACGTATTGATGAAAATCATTACCAACTCACTATTTTCATATATTTTAAGAATATTCACTTCCCATTAATGATATATAATAGTAAGTTCCAAATTAATTTGTAAAACCATATTAGAAATTCCAAAGTAAAACAATATATTATAGTAGGCTTGAGAATATAAATATAATTAGTAAAATCATCTCAAAGATCTCGTATGTCAATATTAAAGAAACATAATAAAAATTTAGTTAATAAATATTGAAATTGAAAGTTTATCCCACCATAATTTATCTAAAACCCCATATTACGACATGATACTATCTAAATCCATTTATAATATATGTATACTAAATTATGTAAATATACAAAAAGAGGTACACCACACCCACATTCCCAACAATATATCCATCAACTTGTCATAACATTTTGTGTCTAAGCACTCCCATTCACTATAATATCCATAAAAACATCATTATAAAATCAAAACCTTATTATACCATATCCAATACCTCATCATACCATTACAATAACAAACTAAACATCATACAAGAACCATAACCAAAAAATGATTTAATATAGGTTAGAAGGTGAGGGGGAGTAGTCCACCATACATCCCTGCAACATCCTTTATATTGCTGGTCTAACTGTTACCCAAATCCAAATGCATATTGGTAAGTTTATCCATATTGGGTGGTAGTATATAGAAATTCTAATTTCATTATCAATTATTACTAAAATAAAAATATATAAAATGATATATATATATATATATATATATACTCACATATCTTAACCCATGTTATGAATCCAATGTGGTCTTCTATATCCATCCCATGACATATTCCATCTTTGCATTATATGTTTTCCTCCTTAAATAAAAATTAATATTTACAAAAAAACATCACAAAAAATCAATTTAATTATGTTTAAAAATTTATTTTTACACCTAAAAATAATTTTTCAATTACAACATAATCCTTTTATGATATTAAAAAATTACTTCCCATATAATATATTAATTACATGTCAAACATTCTATCTTATTCATCTTTATTAATTGATTCATTCATTACATATCTATTGAACATCAAAACTCATCACATCAACCACACCACAAATCCACCTTAATATCATACCACAACATATGGAATATTTTTTATATATATATCATTTTAAATACCATAACAACATGAAATAGACAATGATACTATATCATATATATATCAATAGATTCATAACCTTCATAAGAAACCATTTCATTTCATTTGATTAATATATTTTAATTTATTTACCCAAGATACCAAATGAAATATATTTCCACATAAATGATAATTAAAGTAGGGGTTCCTAAATCACCTACTACAGTATAGTTTATAATGTTGTATGTATTTCAACAATGATATTAAATACTCCAATATCCACATTATTTATATGGTTATCCATTAAATCTATAATCCATAAACCTCATATCAATCCTCCTTCACATATATACAATATCTATTTTCTGTATATTTCCTAGAAAGTAAAATAATAGGTAAATGGATCAATAATCAAGTGGAATAGTATTACAAAAAATTAGGGATTTATAAATAAAAGAGTGTAAACTAGACCATTGTGTGTTTCCTTAATCCACATTGTGGTTAAGTTCAATCCACCAATATCTGAAGACCATGATGACTAAATATTTATATCCCAAAAAATATCACATACTATTTCCTTATTAAATTTCATGATTTTGACCTAATAAATGATGTAGTTGTATCCACCATAATAGTGATATCTAAATTACTTTAAAATATGATATGAAGTTATGAAATATTACCACCAAACAAAGTCATTGTGAAAAACCCTAAAAAAATAACCACGATGTGATCTTCCACCATTTTTTATCATAGGTTCAGAAAATATATCTTTAACCCACAAAATAAACCATAACATTTTTTATAAACCATGTATTTTATAGTATAACTCTAAAATAGTTTCACTCCCCATATTTCCTACTAGGTCATTTCACATCCATACCATTACTTAACACTATGCTAACATTCCAAAACCATTATAGAATATGTGGAATCACTCAAAACCATGATATTGCATGGAAATGAATATGTTGTGGTTTTCAATAAAATTCATTTTTAATTTATTTAGAACATAACTTGATTATGAATTAATTACATAGTTTTAAAATTCCCAAAACATTCATGAAGTGAATAATCAAGAATCAATGAAAATCACATTAAATACATCTAAAATTATTCTCATCTATTATAATCCAAAAAAATAGATAAATAAATTCCCAAAAACATTAATATCACATAATATACCACTCAAAAAGTACCTAGGACATCGAGAAAGATTCAAAAATAACATGTTAAACAAAAATTAACTCAATGATAAATATTTTAAATTGTAAGGAAATTTGAAATTCATTTTTAAAGAATAATAGTAAGAAAAAGTCTAAATATTGGGCCATAATCTAAAAATTTACTCCCATGTAAATTTATCCAAGCCAATATCACTCTATAAACACAAACTTAATCAATAATCACCAATGAATGACCTTCTCCTGATGATTCTAAATTTATAAAGGTCATTCCACAAATTTTACAACCTATATTATATCCAAATCATACCAATCAATGATATGGGATTCATTATGAAGATACTTCCAAAGCTGAAATATGTGGAAGATATTGTGGACTCTCTCTTTACAGGGTGGAAATGAAAACATGTACACCATATTAATGATTTTTTTAAAGTCCTCAAAAGGTATAATGGGATATGTGGAAATTTTATGACCACTAAAAAAATATGATTTCCTATGATTATGTGGTCCCTTAATAAAACATGATCACCAAATACAAACTTCAAGTGTATATTCCTATTATCTGAATAAGATTTCAGATGATCTTTCATAGTCTTTATCTACCCTTGAATTATATATACCATCTTCATCATAATCTATTCTTATTATGGTCGGATGATTATCACATCATCAATATAATTATAGTATAAAGTCTATTTAAATGTATTTCTACATAATGCTTCAAATTTTTCTATTCTAATGGATGAGTGATATCTATTATTATAGGTAAGCTCGTTCTAATGAAAATTATCAACCCAATATCCAAAACAAATAATGGAAAAATGTTCCAAATATATCCTATAATTTCTAGAATATACACTTTATATTCCCATCCATCCAAGGATGGAGTGTTATGATAAGGAATAACTATGTTTTAAATGAATGATGTAGACACATGTATACTTGTAAAATGAAGAGAGGATCTTAATCTAAGATAATAATTCCTAGAACTCTATAGAGTCTCACATCTCAAATGATATAAAGGATGAGAAATTCAAAATCTAAGATTAACTCTTTAATCTCTTGTATGTGATATGAGTTTTTTAGTTAATCCACAATAACACATATAGTGTCATTTCCTCCCAATACTCAAGGAAAATTGATCAAAAAAATACATAAGAAGATACTACCATTTTCATTGTAAACATCCTAAATACTAAAATAAACTATCATTAACATTATTCTTATATTTAAAACATCAATATATAAGGCATAAATACATGAACTCCACTAATAATTGATTTATACCAAGATAGTAATGATACTACTTTAAAGCATGATGCATATTCGAAACACCTAGATACACTTCTATGCGTTAGTTGTGGAACTGGCATAGAATTGAATCTTACATAGATCATGAAACATGAATATTACCTTAAAATAGCTCCAAATAACCACCATCCACAATTAATCCATAAAGTTCACTATATGAATGACATGATTTATCCCCACCTTCACCTCTATATAAACATGTTGAGTTTACTCTACCCACTAATACAAAAGAGAGAACACTGTAATTTTATACAATAATTTTACTCCACTAACTTCCTCTATATCTAGATATAAGGGTGTAATATACTACATCATACTCCATTCATTATTATCTCTATGATAAACATCTTTATATTTTCTCTTTCTCAACACATCATCTAATGTGTTACTATTCCAAATATTATATAAGACTTTAAAGTTATAATCTTATAATAATTCCACCCATCTCTATTAACACTTATTAAGTATTTTTGGTAAAATATATATTGAATTTTCTTGTTTATATGAAGAGAAAAAAATTCATAGTGAGGTAATTTTGAAAAAGTATTAATTAAAGCACCACTTTCAGTAGATAAATGTCATATATTGTATAGTTATTATCATGGGGATGTAACTTCCTAGACCCATATGATATCACCCCCTCTTATTACATCAACACATAAACTATTTTCAGATGAAAAATTTTTCTATAACCAAAAACATAACTCCTTAGTTAGGAAGATGAAGGATAGATAAAGTGATCAACATCACTTTAAAATAGTAAAATACATCCTTGAATTCGTTATCCCATAAAAAATCTAGATTATTCGTGTTCAATGTATTCATATGTTTTACAATAATAGAGAAATTAGACATGGTCCTCTTATAATAACCTATAACCCATGAAGACTTTGTAACCATTCTATGTTATTTAGGGATTATTAATAGAAATAAACTATAATATTTAACAGTTAAACATATATTCCTCATAGAGATATGAAATGTATATGAAAATATTCCTCACATGTCTTATATTTACACTTGAAGAAAATTTTATAAAACATCTATTTTTATAAATGATGCATATCTTTACTCTTATAGTCAACATGATCCTCCTATGTTTTTAAAAAATATAGGATTTCATCAAAGAACATGACCAAAAAATGATCCAAGAACTCACATATTGTCGACTTCACTAACCCCATGATTACTACTTGTATATTGATGGTAACAAAGGGTATCACTTCAAACATTAAATTACTATAATGATACTAAACATAGATCTACTAGAGGTCCTACTCATTTACCTACATCTGGTGGTAACCTAGATATATATAAACTTGTATGAACCAAAAGGATATATTAAATAGATAAACTTATTAACTACCCTTAGGAGTGGATAGAAATTCATTATTATCACCTAGTTTTACAATAAGCTATAAAACTATCCCTAACTCAGTATCACATTGAGGAGGTAAGTCATTATACACTTTAGAAAAAATATATATGAAATATTCTATAACACTAATAATATCCTCCATCTATATTTCCATTTAATATAGAATAAATTTCTATAATTTTGATGCAATATGTTTTAAACACTCATGATTAATCTAATGATCCTACTCACCAAAAAACATTATACATTCACCTCCAATATTCGGGATAAATACACATATTTGGTATTAATAATTTAGGATTTCATTGAGTACACATAATAAATTCCATATAGTTAAATATTTAATAATATGAATTCACTAATCAATAAATACCAAAAAATAAATTTTCCATCTCCCCAAAATACATATTTTTGTCTAGAATGACTACTAATTGTTGTAGATAACCCAGAGGGTCTAGGAATCCAGTCCAAAATTATACACCAATACTCTATTAAAATAAGTTGTGATAAAAGAGTAGATAAATATTATATTGATTATTATATAAGATAAGGTGGAATATAATAATATGGAATTGTAAACAACATTCTATCCTCCTAGTATATTCAATTCCGTTACATTTATTTATCGTTTTCTTAATCTTAAACCTTATTACCCTTGATATTATCCAAAATATCATCAATTATCAAGCCAAGTTCCTAAAAATTAAGGACTGTCCCTTGAAAATGTCATCATTAATATACCTCATAACATTGGTCCAAGTGTTGGATGACCTGGTCATTTAAAATATTGTTGACATGTAAACTAATGTTTGGGTAGAGTCAAAAAAACATTGAGGTGCATCCACCTTCACACTATTGGTTCCACACTAACTATTGAGGAACATAAAATAAATATACTTTCAAAATACCAATCCATAAAAAGAATTGAAAACTATGTTATTGTTCCCAAAATAAGTACATGAGCTACCAAATACTAAGAAACTAAACATATGGGTCTGAGAGAGGCACCTAAAAAGTGTTAACCTTAACTACCTCAAAAAAATACTCATCTCTATAACCACACTTATTACAAAGTTCTTATAACTCTTTTATTAATGAAAAAAAAATTGTATTAGAGTCTTATATGTTACCATAGATTCTATAAAACCCATAATATAAGTAAGTAAATGTTAATATATTATTTGGGCATTAAATATCTAGACATACAGCTCCCATAAAATGTTACTCCCCCATATCCTCATCAGCCAGTAGGTTATGAAATTAACATAGGATATTCATCAGTCTCACCGAAAAATATCATATAGTTGAATTACTATATAGAATAAAGAGTAGTACATATTTACAAAAAATACTACGTGAAAATGATAATAATTCCATCCTAAAATAACTATTATTCTTATCACACATGACCTATAAACCATCATAATAACCAAGATATAGAGTCTACCACTGTTGATCTTGTCCTCAGATAAACTAATTTTCCTAGGAACCAATTCACCACCTACAAATGAATCATAGAAAAATAATTATTTACTTCATATAACCTTCTATATGTATCTTGGTTAGAGTCAATCACTTCATACACTAATAAATTATTTAACTAAAAATCCAATAGATTCATCCTCATTGTATTATCCTATCCCTGATCAATCTTCATAAAATCATCTCATCCATCCTTCTGTATATCTCCTACAGAATGTAAATGATGTTATTATCCACCATACATGTCTACAACAACAAAAAAATATTAGTTAATATATATATATAATAATGTTTTTCAAATAAATTTATTTAATTCCCTAAATATTCTATATTAAAACATAATATCAACTAATGGAGATAAATTTACCCTTAATTAGTACAAAACTGCTTAAATATATTTAATATATGGAGAAAGTTAATTGTAATATATTATAGGTTTCCTTCTATAACCTACCCTTCCTTCCTAGTCTATATGATATACTAATAAAAATGATAATATTTTCCTAACAAAAAAATTAAATACTCGCTAGTTCATACTCTAAAATCCATTAGAATTTAAATACTCACTTGGATTCCACTCAATCAGTACCAAACCCCACCAGGACCCCTTCACAGTTTTTGGTGAGATTATATGTGACCATTGAAGCTCACCTTCAATATGCTATAGGTTGTGACTATAATTAAGTGTTTGAAAATATGATATGGGAGACTTTATGATTTCTATACCAATGAAAGGATAGAAATCCATCATCAACACCCAAAACAAAATAGGTAATAAATATAATTAATCCAATGATACTATATGAAATACATTCAATATTTCATAATATAAAAAATATAAAATAAAAAAATACTTATTTTTGAACTCATAAATTTATTCCATCCACATTTCCATGGAATATTTGATATGTTTTAAATCCCAAGAAAAAAAATATTTTCCATGAAGGTGTTTTATAATATTTTAAGAATATTAGAGAATAATATTTTCGGATTAATGGATTATTTTATGTGATAATTTCATCACACATATTACTTATAAGTTTTCTAACAATTATTTAGATGTTTTGATAAAAACAATTATGCCAAAAATTCAGTCCATCCAACCTGATCAACCTAACATATAGTCGTTGCCCGACCACACCATGGAACCGAATGGTCAGCTAGTGCTTGATGGAATGGTTGGTGTATAGGCATATGAATGTATATAGGGAGAAGAGTTATGATGTGTCTTGGAAGTACATAGGAGGTGAAAACATGGGATGGTTCCTATGGAAGGATGGAGTGGACCCGGTTGCTTTCTTCTAGTTATTCTAATCAACTTTATGATTAATAACCCATGGAAATATTGACCACCACTTTGATGTGGGATAAAAATTGGGTTGTAAAATTATTCCTATATCATTAAAAACATAGAAAAAACACTATCCACCTAATCAAACCAATTTGTTCCATTCGATTGAATGATATTTAATATTCTACCATGTGAATCCTGGCTATAAATGCGTGAGGGGTCCTCCATAGACTGATACTCATCCATCTCTATTGGATATACCTCATGTCCCTTAAATGACCGCATAACTCTTTAAATATTCATGTGACCTAGGACATGAACTCATATACATGTGGCCCTATATTGTGACCACTAGATCATGTTCCCCCATTTGTTTTATCCAAGTTATACTATGGATTTAGAAAATCTATTAATGAAGGCTTATCCATGTGGTACCTCTTAATCATGTGAACCCTAGATTATGTGACATCTTTATACTGCCTTTGTAATATCCTATTAGTTTTCTTTAGGTTTTCCTTGAACCTTTTTTATTTCTCTTTTGGTTGGTGTAAGGTTTGTAAAATCTTGTTCCCTCCTTGGAGAAACTGTGTTCCTTAGATAGTGAGTCCAGACGGGGCACACGATTAGGGACATGATTTTTTAAACCATTATACCGTCTCCAAGAATCCATTCATGTCAGATTAATTTATTCTAAATTTTTATTTTAAAATCTTGAAATCCCCAGTCAACCTCATGTGACCTAACTCTAATTCATTAGTATAAGATGCTCTCAAGAAGCTGTATTGGATTGTAAAACCCATTCTCTTGGAAAATTGAAGCATGGTTGAACACATTTAGTTTACCCCTAAAAGTGAATATTTTATAGTGTATTCTCTCCCAATATTCTATTCCTTCCTCATTTTAGTGTGATATATAATCATGTATTTGATGGATCTAAACTCTGATTATTTAGATCATGATTATATGTTTGGGTTCTTAATTTCTAGTTTCTTCGATCTTTGTTTGCAGATCCCATTGTGGGTATTGTTTCTTGATCATTGATTAATATAATGTGGTTCTATTTAAGTTTTTTCATATAATAAAACCCTCAATTTTCTTGATTTGTTTGAAATATATTCCAATTAATTAAAGAAAACCCAATTTGATATAAATTGGTATTGGAATTTAAAATATCATCGATTTTGGGGAAAACCCCTCAATTACAATGGAAATAGAATGTTGGGTGTATTTTGAAATCGATTGAGTAGATGAAATGATTTGAAAATTGATTTGAAAAAAGAGGATTAAATTGAAATGATGAAAACATATTATTGGTTTTGTATTGAAAAGACCTAAAATGATGAAAAACCCATGTTTTGGTTTCGAAATTGAATTGGTATATTGAAATGGAAAATTGGGAAATTCAATTGTAAATGATGATTTATATTAAATGAGATGATCTTACTTTATTTTATTAATTTATTGAGTGCATGTGATACTAGTTATTCGATTGGTTATTTTGGATAATCATGATGGTATTTTGATTCCCCGGCAATGGACTGATAATGAAAACACTAAAAAACATTCTTCGGAATATATTATCCCTAATGAGATATTGATGAGTCATATTCATCATGATATTTATGGTTTTTTGTACACATAATTAGATTTTATCACTAATATTAGAAGTGTGTGGATCTTATAACACATGTTTGAAATGTTTCACATCCTTTTAAAAGATTCATGTTTTGTTTTAAATTTGAAAATGAGATATTATTTAATGCCCTATTTTTTTAAATGAGGGAATTATTTTGGTTTATTATTATGGAATTTGTTATGGAACAATTGGTGAGACCCTGTTACTATATATAACTCACATCCTACATTTTTATTTTGTATTTTGTATATTCCCTTCTGTTATATCTGGGAAAAGGGAAAGCGCCACTCTGAGGGGGTGTAAGTTCTTGATCCTTTAAGCTTAGATTGAGTTTTCCTTTGGGATATTTTTCTTTCCAATAAGAACTTTGATGATGTTCTATTTTGGGTTTTGATATACCTTTTTGGTTTCTATTACTTTCTCCATTTGAAGTGTGGATTATGCTGACTTTTATCCTTTATCCTCTGTTGTTTTTTGGAATATTCATTCCCTATTTTATCTTGTATGATTTCAGGTGATAGTTGCCAAACCATGGGGAATGGGAGTTCCCTTTAGGTAATGTCAGATCTGGATCTATTAATAGGGTACAAGGGTATATTGAGTGGGAGTCTTAGAGCAATGATCTCCCCCATGTTTTTGTCTCTTTTAGTGACATTTTTTCTTCTAATTTCTCTAGTATCCCACTAGTAATATAGGGAGTGTTTTCTATTGATTTAGTTCCTGGTACTTAGTTAGTATTTATTCCCTCTTATTGCATAAAACCAGCTAAAATAATATATTTTAATACTTGTTTGGATTATCTATTAAAGAAAAGCTTTATATTCCCATGTGTGTCACCTTGGGTGTATCCTTTTCTATTTTCTAATAAATCTTATGCAACAATTTTACTGTGTGTTGGTTACTGTAAGCTCAACCAAGTTATGTTAAAGAACTTATATTTGTTGGCATGGTTTGGTGGTCTTATTGACTAGGTGAAGGGGGTGAAGTGATTCTGAAATATTAACCTTCAATCAGGTTATCACCAGTTGAGAATAAATGAATTTGACATTTATAAGACCACTTTATTGAGTAGGTAAGGCCATTATGATTATATTGTTATGCCATATATCCTAAGCAATTCTCCTACAGTATTTATCACTTTGATTAATAGGATCTTCCAGGGTTATCTTGATACATTCATGGTGGTATTTGTAGATGAAATACTAGTTTAATCCTAGTCCAAGGACGATCATGTTCATCATATGATGGCAGTTATGTAATTGTTGAGAAATTGCCAAATTTAACCCATTCTATAAAAAATTGATTTATGGATTTGAGAAGTGAATTTATTGGTATAGGTGGTCTTGAAACATGGTATCTTAGTTGACCTTGAAATGGTAGAGGATATCATCACACTATAACAAAATTGACTGATAGCAGTAGATTTCTTTATTTTGTGGTCATTTAAACCACCACCATATAGTTCTGTGAGGGTTTCCCAAAAACACTACTAAAGTTGGTGTCAACATCCAAATCACATCAGTTCCATAAAATAAGTAGTTGTTTTTGGAACCGTCATTGAATGTTTATTTAGTAGCAATTTTTTATTTTATTGGTGGTTTCCCCTCCTAAAAATTATGAATAAATAGTGGTGGTTTACATAGATGATACCCACTCAACATTTTTTGTGTGGGGAAACCACCACTAAAACCAACAAACTACCACTAAAACAAATTTTTACCTTATATAGCAGAATTTTAAACCACCGCTAAACAAAAAAATTCATATATATGGGTGATTTAAACTGTCGTTATATATCATTTTAAAAAAATTAGAATCTCTAACCCTAGAACATCCAGACAAAAAACATAGATATTACAATATAAAATAATATATAGTTAAAATAGTAATAATAACATAATTATAATAGTAATAATTTAAATAATATCATTATTCATCTTGAAACCCAATATTTCAGTCTCATGTGAATAAATTAGTCATCCCATTAAAACCATTAACTAAAAACCACATGTTTATCATCCAACAGGTGGATCCAAAAAATTATAATATTACACTACAAAACATTTAAAGGGTGGACATCCATGTTGATGAAAAATAAAGACAAACCAATTTTTATCTTTCAAGAAAATTCACAAATTAAATTTTTGAATAAAAATAAAATATAAACCAATCTATAAAATAAAAAATGTAAAAAATGGTAATAATCATGTCAATAAATTATAATATGAATAAAAAAATAAATAAGTAGTTCCAAGAAGCCAAGATGAGTACAATGTGATCCAATCCCAAATAATGTAATACTAATGCATTGTGTTTGTACTTTATTTAATGTTTTTGGTTATCAGTCTTCTTATTTATTGTTATTAACTATATATAGGTAAGTCTATAAAGTGGTATAAAACCATATTTCAAGAGAGTTTATCAAAACAATGTTTAGAGAACTAGACAAACTAGTTCCTAATTTTAAACTATTATGAATATTCTATCTAAATTTTTTATAGAACATTGTTCCATATATTGATATTTTAGTGGTGTTTTCCAATGATTGAACATTCTAATTGATCCATAAAATGTGGTATCAAGTTATGGTTGTTATTCTTGGTGTTATAGTAGAATATTAGAGTTTCTACTGAGAAGTTAATCAAGGATTTTGGATAAGGTTATCATAATACAATGTTGGTATCTGATTGTTATCCATGATATTGAAATTCCTCTTAAAAAGATTATATTTTGGGAAATTTTTTCTTATTTTTTGATGTTAGGACATGTTTTTAAGACTAATAGTTTCCTCATGTAAAATGGATTACAATGTTTATGAGGAATTTTCAACAGGAATATGGGAATATTATAAAGTAGTATGGGATTTCTAAGATACTGTCTGTAATGACCAAAACTATTATCAAATGAAAATTCCTCTTGACCCAATTAAATGTCTTAATATTTTTTATGTTAATATAACATATGCAATTTTTTTGTTTTATGTTTATGTATTTTAAAATTCCATTAAGAATTGTGATTGTGGCTAATATAGTCATTTAACAATGATCACATAATTAGTATAAATATAGGGCTTTAATAAATCCAATTTACCCAAACAAAGGAAGAGATGACCTCATCCTGTTGACTTTCCTCATAAAAATCCCATTTATCAGAGCTCATAAAGTAGGTGCAGTCATTGGGAATTTCTCTTGACCAAGCCAAGCCAATCTTAAACATGTTAAGATTGAGCGGAACTGACTACGGGAGAAGTGGAAGTTAATAGAGATTACCACCTGAGTGTTGTTATTCGATCCACCCCAATAGTTTGTCACCATCGTAAACCTTACCCTTCAGTCTTATGTGGGTGTTTAAGGGGTTATGTGATAATACCATAGCACTATTACTATGTACATTATTTTTTTAAAAATAATATCCATTCATTTTATTATTGTTACTTTGTAAATAGTTTTTAAAGAAGACATAGTATTTTTAGTTAATATTCAAATAAGAAATATATTTTGATAAATTAATGGATTTTTGAATTAAATAATGTTTTAATAAAATATTATTAAATTACCTTTTATTAAATATAAATTATCATATAATTTTTATGAATACAATTGTAATTTTTATTAAGGTTTGAAAGCTGTTTTTGTCAAAACCCATGAATTTTCAATAAATGTCGGTTTTTATTTTAAAAGTGAAAATTAGAATATTTAGAAAATTATTTAGATAAAATGAATGTTATTTTTGGAATCAGAACATTGATATTATCCAATAGTGAATTTTTTCCAAATTTTCTGAGACAGTAGAATTTTTGGCTAAAACATGAATATTGTTTAAATATATAATGTGTTTTATGACATCATAATGACCCAATAGTGATTTAATAAAATACTATAAATGATATTTTCGTCCAATATATGTTTTATCCTAAAAATAATGTGATTTTAGATTTATTTTATTTATTTTACATAGCCTTAGTGGACCCTCCAAGACTTATAAAACATGTTATCTTTTTAAATTTTTTTCATTGAGTGTGACTCACCTCCACATAAGCAAACCTATTATTTTAAGAAGTTAGGAAATTTTCCTTATAAAATATTATTTTTAACTCCTATTTGTAAAACACCATGGGAAAAACCTAATGAATGGTTTGTGGTTTTGATTAGTTTAATGTGTGGTGTCCCAAACCTAAATAATAAAGAATTTCCCCAATTTTCCTATATAATCCCACCCAAGCTCGCACTTCCTATTTACTCAAAGCCTTTGTAATTAAACCATCCTATCCCATCCTCTCTCTAGAATACTTCCAATTTACCCCAAGCTCCCCTTAAGCCTCTCTCAATCCCCTCCCAAGCATTTGAGATCACACTTCCTAGTAAGGGTTTCCTTCCTTTTTCATTTTATCCAAGTTTCTTAATATTTTTATACCCCTTTTTTCAATTATAAATGTTGGGATACGATTTTTCACCTTACCTATACTTTCCTCGTTATGTTTTAATGATGATAGATCCCTTTATCTCTCATCTATTTCTTCCATTTATACCCATTACCTTGCCGAAATTCTGTAAGGAATTTCTCTCTCCTCATCTACATTCAAGCAATTATTTTGTATTATGAATATAAAATTCCATAACTCATGTTGTGAAATGTACCTATATAACCTCCCTTACTTTTCATTTATTTTAAATATGATTATACACCCCATTATGTCTCATCAACCATTTTTATGAATTCTTATCTCATGTCGTTATGCGGCCGAAATTACATCGCGATTTTCCAAGCCAAAGTCATTATGTAGTGAATACCATGCCCATCTCTCTATCAACGGTATTCACATTTATGCACATTTACTTATTGATTATATATTTTCATGTATTAATTACAAATTCCTTTATCATGTAATAAATGATGATGTTTATTGAATCCATGTTATATGATCCATGTGGCACACTATGCATGAAATAAAATGTTTAAAAAGGGTGCGCCCTGATAGCACTCCAGTGGATTTGTTAAAGTATAGTATCATGATACATCATGTGAAATGAGTGTCTAATCCTAATAGTTAAAGTGAAGTGATGGTTTACTCATTCTTCATGTGCAATGGGGGTTTACTCATGCTCCATGTGCAATGAGCCTTGGCCCATGCTAATTCCATGTTAAGTGTTGTTGCCACATTTCAATGTTATGATAATCATGTTATATCATGCCTTTATGTTCATGTTTCTTTTATGATCCATTGATATTCCTATTTGATAACATGTATTATATTATTCATGTAATACATTTTTACTACCTTACTGGGATTTATAGCTCACCATTTTCTTATGCATGTCCTCAGGTTATCCAATGCAATTATAAGTAGGAGGGAATGTAGTGGTCATGTAAAGGAAGTTTTCTATAAGATGTTGAGTTATATGTTTTATGTTGTTATGTAATGTTCCTAAGACCCAAATAAACTAGACCTATCTATCTTCAATTTTGTATCAAGTGAATTTTTTATGTAATAAATTATGTTAAGTGTGTAATAAAAAGTAGGGTTGTTATATTTGGTTTGAGAGGATAGGTTTAGTTATTTTTGGGATTAGGATTAGAAAACCCTAGTAAAGCCTTAGATAAAAGACTAAGTATAATAAAAACATCCCTAATTTTTTGTGAGTATTTAGTAAGTGGTTTATCAAGAAAATAGATCCCTTTCTGGATACGATCAGGAAGAGGCAACTCTGGCACATATGTACCTAGGGGTGAAAATCCCGACAAGGAGTTTCGGGCTTGACCCGGGGTATCCTGGTATACAACAACGGGCATTGCTGCATTCTTGGTTATGACACTCCTAGGGGTTATGCTTTGTTAAATTCACAATCTTAGTATGAACCACTATTATGGTAATTAAAAAAATCCCCTATGAATATATGTTAGAAAGTAGATCATGGATAACATAGATTGAGGCTTATAGATTAATATGTTAAGGAAGTAAAATCTATTTATAAGTCATCTTTTTTGGACATGGATTTCCCTTTCTGTTTTACCCCTAACATTCTATTTATTCCAGCCAATGGATGGTAATAGGAGGGCTCAAGCTAACCATCAATTTGAAGATCAATGTTATGATTTTTCTAATGAGATGCCCAGTCCAATGAGAGAGGGAATCATGAACTTTTCCACGATACTCTCTCAGTTAACTAAAGTTTTAAATATAAGTGTGGGTAAATAAGAACATTCAACCCCCCCCCCCCACAATAAAGAACAAGTCTATATCGAGTGCTTCATGAGACAAAGGCCTCCTACTTTTAATGGATCATCTGATCCCTCAATCACGGAACAATGAACCAAAACCATTGAAAATATATTCTCCAACCTTCATTGTTGTTAACCAGAGAAGGTTCTTATGGATGTTCATCGTATAAAGGGTTAATCTGATCAATGCGGGAAATTGATAAAAAATATGAAGCCTTATGATGAGAGAGAGGTGTTGGAATGGAAGGATTTCCGAAAAAAATAGATAAATATTTTCTTCATACCCTCCAGCTTAATATGGAACGGGACTTTCGTGCCCTCAAGAAAAAAAAAGATAACGAATCCATCAGATCATATGAGGAAAAAATCACAAGTCTTGCACAATACACCTCTATCTTTGTCGTTACCCCTGAATTTAAGGTTGACCGCTTCTTTGTTGGGCTGAAACCTAGCCTGCAGAAAGCCCTGGTGATCCGTGACTTCGACAGCTATGATGAAATTGTCCGATGTTCCCTAAAGGTTGAAATGAAGATCATAGAATCTCAGGGGTATCATGGGGATAAGAAGCATAATGTGGGATTAAATTCTGGTAGTCCAATGGATAAATTCAATGGTGCTGAGAAATCCCATAACCCCACTTTCCAAAGGTGCATAAACAAGAACCCCAAAAATTTCGTGAAGGGGACAAGGAAATTATTTAGGTGTGGAAGAGAAGGACACCTAGCTCTGAACTACAAAAAAGAAAAACCTGTGGGTGCGAAAGAGGAGGGAAACGCTTCGTTCGACTCTCAAGGAGTTGTTCATTGCTTCTACTGCAAAGAACCAGGGCATCTTGCAAATCAGTTCCCTAATCCAAGGGTTTTCAGAGGAAACCAACAGCCTCTAAGGTAGAAAGGGAAAGCATTTTCCATCACTACTACCAAAGTGAACCCCAAAAATGAATTGGTGATAGGTATTCTATTTATTCATTCAAGAATAGATAATGTAATTTCTTTCTATAGTTCTACACATTCATTTATATCTCGAAATTTTAGTAGAAAAATCCCAACACCACCACAAATCATGGAAGAGAAGATGTCATTGAGTACGGAAAATGGGTAAATCATTGAATCCCATGAATATAACTCCTCCCCTATCATAATATGTGGATTGAACTTCCCTGTGAACCTCATCATACTCCATCTTGTGGAATTTGATGTAATTCTTGGTATGGATTAGATTTCCTTATATATAGACAACATAAATTTCTGTGAGATGGAAATCACTCTCCATATGGAGAATAGACCCCGGATTTTATACAATTTCAAGGAGGAAGATGGATCTTCTTTAACACCATCATCTGAAGTGTGGATATTACTGCCCTATGACCACACATATCTAGCTAAGATGATAGAGTCTAAGGAGGAAACCTTCCTTGAAGGTAGGCCTATTGTGAGGGAATTCGTTGAAGTGTTTCCCGAGTAATTGTCTGGTCTTACTCATAAAAGACGTGTTGAATTCTCAATTGACCTTATATGTGGGGAGTATCAAATATCCAAGACTCTGTATAGAATGGTTGTTTTGGAGATTGAGGATCTGAATAAAAAACTATAGGAGAATCTGGATAAAGGGTTTATATTCCCAAGTGACCAGACCTCTTCGTCAAGAATAAGGAGTGGTCAATGTGTCTTTTCAATGATTATGGTGAGCTTAACAAAATCATGATAAAGAAAAAGTATCCTCTCCCACAAATTGATGAATTGTTTGATCAGCTGCGTGGAGTATAATACTTCTCCATGGTGGATTTTTGGTTAGGATATTATCAATTAAGGGTGAATAAGGAAGATATCCCCATGAAATCTTTTTGTACAATATACAGGAACTATGAATTCATAGTAATGCCTATCGGACTCACTAATGCTCCAGAAATATTCACGGATTTGATGAATAGAGTCTCTAGAGATTACCTCGACAAGTTTTTAGTAGTATTTATATATTATATTCTAATATAATCTAAAACTAAGGATGATCACAAGGAGCATCTAAGAACTGTACTAGAGACCTTGCGAAATGAGAAGCTCTATCAAAAGTATAGAAAGTGTGAGTTATGGTTGAAGGAGGTTTCATTCTTGGGTTATTTCATCATAAGAAATGGAATATCTGCAGATCACTCAAAGATAGATACAATAGAGGGATGGTCAGGGACAACATCGGTAATAGATATATGTAGATTTTTGGGGTTAGATGGATATTATCGATGATTTGTGAGAAATTTCTCTTGAATATCCAACCCTGTTACCAGGCTTACTCTGAAGGGAGTACTATTTTCTTAGAGTGATGAATGTGAAGAAATCTTCAAGGAGTTGAAAATGAGGATTATTACTGTGCTTGTGCTCACATTACCCTCAAGTGGAGAACTTTTTGTGGTATTCAGTGATGATTCAATTAAGATCATGGGTTGTGTGTTGATGCAGAATGACAAATTCATTGCCTATGCTTCAAGGCTATTGAAATTTCACGAGAAGAATTATCCAACAAAAGATCTGGAGTTGGTTGTGGTGATCTTCACTTTAAAATTTTTGTGGAATTACCTATTTGGGGAGAAGTGTGAAATATACACGAATCACAAAATCCTTAAGTATATATTCACACAAAAAGATTTGAACATGTGTCAATGAAGATAGTTAGAGCCGATCAAATACTATGACTGCTCAATCCATTACCACCCTTGGAAAGAAAGCAAGGTTGCAGATTCTCTAACAAGAAAGGATCATGCATCTTTATTAATGATGATAATGGAAAAGGATCCAATCTTATTCGATTTGAAGGGGAAGGGAATTAGAATCATTAAGGGAGGAACATCATCAATCATTTCTCAAATGATTCCTCAACTATCCCTCATGGATAAAATAAAGGATGCTCAAAGAAAGGATGTGTAAATTCAGAAGAAGGTGGAAAATATTAGAAAAGGAAAATCCTTGGATTTAAATGTCAATGAAGAAGAAATTGTGAGATTTGGGAAAAGACTATGTGTTTCATCAAGTCCGGTGCTGAACAAGGAACTTTTGGATGATGCACATAGTTCAAATTTCTCTATTCACCTCAAAAACCCAATGTTGTATCGAGGTCTATGAGATAATTATTGGTGGGATTATATAAATAAGGAGATCGTTGAGTATTCATCAAAGTGCTCAGTGTGTCAGCAAGTGAAAACTGAGAGGAAAAATTATAGAGGGATGATGAAACCATTACCCATACCATCATGGAAATGGGTGAACATCACCATAGAATTTGTCACTGGACTTCTGAATACATCCAAAGGAAACAATACTATATGGGTTGTTGTGGATCTTCTTAAAAAGGCTGTACACTTCAATGATACTCGCAATTATTTCTCATTGGATCAACTGGAATGGATATATATCAGGGAAGTGGTAAGTCTTCATGGAGTACCACTGTCTATTGTATCTGATCGAGATACAAGATTCACCTCTATATTTTGGAAGAGTCTTCAACATGCTCTGGATACTGAGATGAACTTTAGTACATCTTATCATCCTCAAATAGATTTCTAATCCGAGTGGACTATCCAAACACTTGAGGACATGTTGATAGCATGCTCAATGGACTTCAAAGGAGGATGGGATCAACATCTTCCTCTGGTTGAATTCTCCTAAAATAATAGTTTCCACTTGAGCATCTGAATGGCACCATATGAAGCCCTTTATGGGAAAATGTGCAGAACAACGGCATGTTGGGATGAAGCTGGTGAGCATAAGTTGTTAGGTCCTTAAATGGTCGAAGAAATGGTGGGGAAGGTGAAAACCATTCAGCATCATATCAAGGCATCCCAAAGATGACAGAAGAGTTATGTAGATAACTGTTGATGAGACCTTGAGTTCAATGTTTCAAACATGGTATTTCTATGAATTTCTCCATTAAAGAAGTTTATGAGGTTTGGAAATAAAGGGAAGTTAAGTCCTAGGTACATCGACACCTTTGATATTCTAGATCGTGTCGGGGTTGTGGCCTATTGACTAGCACTTCTACCTACTATATCCAAATTACATTATTTATTTCATGTATACCTGTTAATAAAGTACATAGAAGACCCTTCACATGTACTCTCTTTAGAGGTAGTACAGTTAGAGGATGATCTTTCTTACGATTAGCAAACATTGAAGATCTTAGATCATAGAGAAAAATTTCTACGAAATAAGACAATACCCCTCATCAAGATGTTGTGGAGAAACCACAAGTTTGAAGTAGTGTGGGAATCAGAGGAAGTGATGAAGCAAAGTTACCCACATCTTTTTTATTGAGGGAAAAGGAAATTTTGAGGGCGAAATTCTTTAAGGGGGGAAGATTGTAACGACCCAAAATTTTATCAAATGAAAATTAATCTTGATCTAACTAAATGTCTTAATATGTTAAATGGTTATATAAAATATGAGATTATTTTGTTTGATGTTTTTGGATTTTAAAATACTGTTAAGAATTGTGATCGTTGATAATATATATGTTGAACAGTGATCACATGATTAGTATAAATATAGGGCTTTAACAAATATAATTTACTTAGATAAAGGAATAGATGGCCTCATACAGTAGACTTGCCTTGTACGAAGCACATTTTTTAGAACAGGGAAAAGAGTTGGTTCTATTGGGCTTCGCTCTTGACTAAGCCCAAGTTGAGCTTGAACATGTTAAGCTTGAGTAGAACTGACTATGCTAGAAGTGGAAGGTAATAGAGATTACCACTTGAGTGATGTTATCTGAGCCACCCCAAGAGTCTATCACCATCACACACCTTACCCTTCAGTCTTATGTGGGTGTTTCAAGGGGTTATGTAACAAGACCCTATAATAATTACTATGTACATTATTCTTTTTGTAAAGAATATACATTTATTTTATTATTGTTACTTTGTAAAGATTTTTTAAAGCACAAATAGTATTTTTAGTTAATATTTAAATACGGAATCTATTTTGATAAATTAATGGATTTTTGAATTAAATAATATTTTAAAAAAATATTATTAAATTAACTTTTATTAAATAAAAATGATTGTATAATTTTTATGAATGCAATTATAATTTTTATTATGGTTTGAAAGTACTTTTTTGTAAAAAACCCATGATTTTTTTTATAAATATATAATTTTATTATAAAAGTGAAAATTTAAATATTTATAAAATAATTATGATAAAATGAATATTATTTTTGGAATCAGGACATTGAAATTATCCAATGGTGAATTTTTCATAATTTTCTGTGATGGTAGAATTTTTGGGTAAAAATTAAATACTATTTTAATATATAATGTGTTTTATGAAAACATAATGACCCAATAGTGATGTAATAAAATACTATAAATGATATTTTCGGCCAATATATGTTTTATACTTAAAATAATGTGATTTTAGATTTATTTTATTTATTTTACAAAGCCATAGTGGACCCTCCAAGACTAATAAATCATTTTATATTTTTAAATTTTTTTCATTGAGAGTGTGACTCACTTTCACATAAGAAAACCTATTATTTTATAAAGTTAGGCCATTGGACTTATAAAATATTGTTTTACACTCCCCTTTGGGAAAACCCATGGTCAAAAACCATGCATTGGTTTGTGGTTTTGATTAATTTAATGTCTGGTGTCCCAAACCTAAATAATAAAGAATTCCCCCACATTTTCTTTATAAACCCACCCAAGGTCCCACTTCCTCTTCACTAAAAGCCTTTGGAATTAGTCCCACCTATGCCCTCATCTCTATAAAATATTAACAAGACACACCAAGCACCCAAGAAGCCTCTCTCAATCCCCTTCTAAGCCTTTGGGATCACACTTCCAAGTGAGGGTGTCCTACCTTTCTCATTTTATCCAAGTTTCTTAATATAGTTATGCCCATTTATTTTCAATTATAAATGTCAGGGTATGATTTCACACCTTACCTATAATTTCATCTTTATGTTTTATTGATTAGAGACCCCTTTATCTCTCATCTATGTTTTCCATGTAAATACGTTATGATGCCGATATTCCGTAAGTAATTTATCTCTCCTCATCTATATTCAAGCAATTCTTTTGTATTATGAATCTAAAATTTCATTACTCATGTTGGGACATGTTTCTATATAGCCCAAATTACTTTCCATTTCATGTACATATAATGATACACCTCATTCTCTCTCATTAACCATTTTTATGAATTCTTATGTCACGTCATTATGCTACCAAAATTGCACCGCGATTTTCCAAGCCAAAGTCATTGTGTCGTGAATACCATCCACATCTCTCTATCAAGGGTATTCACCTTTATGCACATTTATTTATTGATTATATAGTTTCATGTATTAATTCCACATTCCATTATCTTGGAATAAATTATTATGTTTATTGAATCCATGTTATATGATCCATGCGGCACACTTATGCATGCAATGAAATGTTTAAGAAGGGTGTGCCCTGATAGCGCTCAAATACATTGGGTAAAGTATAGTATCATGATACATCATTTGAAATGAGTGTTGACTCATTATAATTCAAGTGAAATGAGGTGTGATTCATGTTCAATGTGGTTTTACTCATGCTTCATGTGCATTGAGAATTAGCTCATGCTAATTCCATGTTAAGTGGTGTTGCCACAATTCCATGTTATGATAATGATGCTATATCATGACTTTATGTTCATGTTTCTTTTATGATTCATTGATATGCCTATTTTTTACATGTATTTTATTCTTCATGTTATAACTTTTTTAATCCATTACTGGGATTTATATCTCACTCTTTTCTTATGCATGTCCTCAGGTTATCCCATGCAATTCTAAGTATGAGGGAATGTAGGGGTCATGTAAAGGAAGTTTTCAATGAGATGTTGCATTCTATGTTCTACGTTGTTATGTAATGTTCCTAAGACCCAAAGACACTAGAAATTTATATCATAAATGTTGTATCAAGTGAAGTTTTTATGCAATAAATTATGTTAAGTGTGTAATAAAAAGCAAGGTTGTTGTATTGTCCATGTCCACTGTGAATATGGTACCATTTTTGGTTCATCAAAGTATCATTTAGATCTTATTTGGTATACTAAAAATGAACTTTAGAAGATATATTATTCTCCTTTACATTTTATAGATTCATTTGGAGTTCTATTCCTATAGTATATCTATGAATGTGTTAAGCATGACTTGATGTTACAATGGTGAATTCTATAGATCTTAAGGGATTCTACTGATACTACTCTTAGAATGTTATAATGTGCAATTATATAGATGAATGAGCCATATATGTGGTTATAAAAACTAGAATACATCATATAAATAATATATTTATTATTCCATATTGTGTAATGAGTTTGATTTATAGATTTCCATGAATGAGGTTTCATTGATGATGTTATCCGATGTTTTAGTTTCTCAATTCAAATCAATTAATTAATTCCCCTAAGAAAGAGAGATTTTGATCGAACATCATAAGACCTGAAGTTCTATTCTTTTATGGATCAGTTTATAAATATTTTATAAATTAAATGGATTATTTTTTGGTGGTTTTTATTTCTATCATGTGTTATATATCCAACTTTGAGTTTGGATAAGTGACTTTGGGGTTCTTAACACTCAATATTTGAATGGGGGCCATGTGGCATGTTCTTAAAACCTCATGATTATTAGTGTTTTGGATATTTTATGTTTTAGAATGAAATAATGAGTATGGGATGGTCCTAAAATATCAACATGGGAATAGATGAGTATTTTTTTAAATAACATGGGATTCATGGTAGAATATATGTTGTTTCTATTGATTATTGATAAGTTTATAGCTCTAAATGATACTTCTATATGAAATAATGGAGTATAAAAAATTTAGATTTAAATAATATTTTGTTTATGGTCTATTTTTAATGATTTCATAAGAATGGGCAGAAGGAAGGATAAAAATACTTTCATTCTATAATATTTTTTTCATAATTTAATGGTTTCAAATGTGGTCTTCAGAAGTAGTGATAGGCATTCTAGATCCATAATGAGTTAAGAAATGGAGTAAAAAATTTAAAATATATGATAATATCATAGGATTTATTTTACATAATCGTACCTTCATAAAGAAGAATTATGATGAATGAATTGGACTATAATATTGTTCCATAACATAGTATATCGTAGAGTATGGTGGAGTTATGGAAAGACATATGGATGTATTTACTAATAGTTTGAGGAGACTAACCAGGAACATTGAATAGGAGTTATAGAGAGAAATAGTTTTTTTGTAGTATCATATAAATATAGTCTTGATGTCCATAAGCATGGAATTTATTTCTCTATTTTCATAAAATTCTTGGAGAAGTTAACCACTTCCATGTTAAAACCTAAAATTGATATCCCATGTCTATGGAACATGTGTCTTTACAATGGAAGTGATAAATATATTTATTTTTCAACCACCATAGATAAAATTATCATAATATGATTAGATAAATAAAAAAATTATTGATGGAGGTGAACTCTTGAAATGTTGATACTATGATGGATGTAGTGGTAGAAATGCACTCTGTTTCCATGGTTCATAGAGTGGAAGGATGAATGGAAGTTCATAATTCTGATAACATTATATATTCTAAAAGGAGTTCTAGATAGAGTTCTGTTCCAATGGTTTCATTAGAGATATGTGTATGAGTAGCTCTGGAATTATTGATCATTAAGTCTTGTGTCATAAAAATAAAATGACCATATGGAGTGATACCATGGACATGGTACATGGAAAAAACTATTTATAGAACTTCAACCAAGTCAAAGTATTATAAATGAGTTCATATTTTCTTTTAAGGAATTTTTTCATATAATAATTTAGAGGGTTCAATGAAAGCGATGAATTATAATTTCATAATTTTGGAGATCTGGGGATGTGTTTCTTTAATGGGACACTACACTAAATTGAACTAAAATCCTCATGTGTATGTATTTTTACACGGTTACTAATGAAACTCCCATGGTTATACGCTACCATTTTTTCATTAGGAAATCCTATATGTAAGATTCATCTTCATTTTTTCCCTAAAAAATTGGTTTCATTCATAGCTACACATACCCATATGGAAGCCTTTCATTAGAAAATGCCTCTGAAAAATCAAATTTATATTCTAAAACTTATTAAAATTTAAAATACCAATAATTATATCATGTTTAATATAAGAGTGTCATGGGGGTGTGGTGATTCATCATCTATAGAATATTAAAGGAAAACAAATCATAAGTTAAACTTCAGAATTATACATAGTAAATGAACCAAGCATATAAGTTTTCATGAAGTGTAAAGGAAATATAGATATCTGTACTAGAAGCCACAACATGGTTTATGAATCATCGCATTAGATTTATCTTGACATAATTTTATTTTCACATCATCTCTAAATCCAAATGGAACATTAATTAGTACCCAATGAACATTGATCTAAACACTCTCTATATCCGTCTTCACTCCCTACCACCAGCACCTACATTATAATTATGTTCAAAATTAAATAGTGTTGAATATTTAAATTTAAACTTAAAGCCAATAATTTTTTTTATGATAAATGATTTTAAATTTGTTTGGATTACCTACTCACTGCCATCCATCGAAGAAATATCACCATGGATAGATCTAGTTGTCTTTTGATATAATTCAGTCAATGATTTCTATAAAGAAATGAACTTTTCATATTTAATCTTTATATGTTCCCCTATAACTGAATTTTTATTTCCATTTCAGCAAAATCCCTCTAAGTATCTTAAGATAGAGAGTAACTATAACTAGGGATAGATGCTTCTTAAATCCACAGTGGTCTACCACATACCTCTAATGGTAATGGTCACAAACCCATCTCGCATGTGTGACCAGGATGCTCCTTCCCAAGGACTTAACCAATGATACAATCCTAGGTGATTGAGAAGTATTGTATGGGATTGGAATCAAAATGTTATTTTATTTTTAACTATAAATCAAATATCAATCATATTTTTAGAAATACATATTAACATAGTGAAAAATGAAAATAATTTATTACAATGAAAAATGAATTCATACCCCAACTTCTTTTCTAGACTCATTAACATAATTCTCATCAGATTTTCTACAAACATCAAACCAAACTTATATTCTGGGTACCTGGTGCAATAAATTATTTTACTACATTAAATAAATGTAAATCAAAAAATTAATGTATCAAATAGATAATGTGAGATTATAAATTTTTAAACTAATGAAAATATTTCAAGATTTAGTCTGTTTCTATAAACGTTTTGACCATGTAGTGTCGGGGTGATTCGTTTTGCTCGACATGATGAATTTTTTCTTGAAACATCCTGAAATAAATTAAACTTATTTTAATATTAATGTATTCAATTTTATATCCTTATCATATACATGTATATATATAATTATATTAATATAATAATATATATTTTAATACCATGTGTTTATCATGATGGTGGATATAAACAAAACCATTTCATTACTCTCTAGGTACCCCTTAAGTTACCTTATCATAAAATTGTTTATTGGTAAATGAAACATCATTTAATTCATTCTATAATATCCATTTAAAATAATTCTATTTCATACAAAAAAATTTCAATTTCCACTTTCATGTGCTAAGATCTATAGTATTAAAGTATAATAATATCTAAACAAAGAGATTAATTTTTAAAATTTTAGAATTAAATAACATAATGACAATCAATTAAACCATAATATATTTAAATTAAATTTATCTAGTAATCAAATACTTCATTTTTCCAAGATAGAGGCACAAGACTTCAATCATCGTAGAAAATGGGAAGGGTAACCAGATCTTCCACCAGTTGGCCTATAATCTAGTCAAATAATCTTATAGAATCATCCATGGGGACCTGATAATAGTAAAATTGGAAAACTATATTTATTCTTCTTAGATTTGATAAATCTGAATTGTTCATATATCTTTTTTTAGTAGCATAGTTTGCATATTTTATAAATAGAACTATTGGATTTTGTATTGTTCACCCTAAATCTATGATATGCATCGAGAAATAATTGATGACACAATAAACACCATTTTTTACTTTAAATTAGTCATTCATGCCAGAAATCAACGATACAAATAGGACAAGCCAAACTTGTGTAAGTTTCCTAATTAGATTAGTTCCCAAGTTTAGGGAAGTCAATAATTGTCAACATTAGAGAAGCATGCATTTTTTACATATGTCTCAACATATTTTCTCCATAAGTCCTATAATTATACAGTTAGAAGATAAAATTATACATTATTATCATTTCTAGACATCATTTTCCAAGAATAATTATTGAAATGATAAAAGATATTTATTTCATAAACATCCATAGTGGTATATTTTAAGGAATCAAAACTACCAACAAAATACTATAACTTGTGCTCAAAATCCCAAATGGGTTGAATCCATCGACTTCTAATCTAAGTCGCACATTCCTATGATTAGATGAGAAATATGGATGTAATGAATCAAATGTCTTCAAAGATTTTGAATCTCTTGGATATCGCATTAACTAATCATTGTTATTACTTATAGAACGCCACTTCATGTGATTTGTGGTTATCAATTACATGAATAATATTTTAAATATATTATTTAATGGGAAGTAACACAAAAAAATTAAAGGTTATTTATTTTTCTTTTTCTTTATATTATTATTTTGATTCGGATTTCAACATCACACATTTACTGCCATCTATAAGAATAATATTTTTCAATCCTTTATATATGAATCCTCTCCCCAATTAATCATAAAATCATTGGGATAGGAATGTCTTTTTGTATAATTAATACTAGGATTATTACCAACTTTTTTAATATCATTAAAAGACTGAAGGATCAAATATTTAGGAAACGAATCATGCAACAATTCCAATATCATGGACATCACCTTATTTTTAATTCCACATAGAAATTTGATATTATAAAACATTAGTAGACAATAATGTTTTTAATATTTCAAACATCAACCATACATGTTGTGATTTCCATTGTTAAAAAAATCATAAAATGAATTTTTCTACTTAATGAATTTATATCTTACATTATCCTTGATAGAATGAAGAGGAGGATCCAATGATATGTTATAATATTGATCTGGTTGTCTTGTAGTTCGTAAAACATAACTTTTCAAGTAACTATTTATAGCACCCTCAACTGGTTATTCTTATATGTTTGGATGTTTATGTTGTTGTCTTGATATTATAAAAGCATGATTTATAAGGTTTTTCATTTCATTTTCCATTATCGATGTAGTTGATATCTTATTCTAATGATTGATATTAATGATAAAAAAATTTGTAATGTTCGATTATCCATGTCAAATTCAACAAAAATACTAAGACGGGAATTAATTTGATATCAGGTGTTCATAAACATCATTTATCTTCAACCATATTTTAAATTTACATTTGGGACATATAAATCATATTTTCCCATCAAGATAATGATTGGAAATTAAAAAATCTAAAAACTCCTCCAAACCCTTAGCATACTAAGTTGTGTTCCTTAGTAATGTAATCTAGTTTGTATCAATATATATCATAATTTTACTACACTTTATTAAATAAAATCAAAAAACATAAGTATTACTATGTATGAAATGTGAAAAAAGGAAGTGAAAAAAATACATCCCTAGTAGTTATAAGAAGAGTCATATAAATTTTAAAAAATTAAATGTAAAAAAAGGAAATAAATCATGGATGGAATTATGTAAAATAAAAGTAATAGAAAAATCATACCAAACTTTTCATTTTTATTTTGCAATAAATCATAACTAAAAAAACATAATTTTCTATTCTATTATTTATTTTCTATTTTAAATTTTTTATTCTTATTAACTATTAACTTATTATTGGTTAGTGTTTTTGATTTATTTATTTTTGATCATACAAAACAAGGGAGATTTTTTCTGGTTTTGTAATTATCAAAATGTGGGTGAATATTGACACTCTACTTGCGATATTTTTTTTATTTTATTAATTTGTAATCCAACTCACATGGCCTTATCACTCTTTATTTTCTTATTTTTTATATTTTTTTATTATTATCTCATTATTTTTTATAATTTATTTATTTTCATTATTATTATTTTATTATTATAATATTTTATTCAAAATATGATTCTACATTCAATTTTAAAATCTTCAACTATATAGATAAAAAATTAAAATATTAACATTAATGAAGAATTTTGTTAAGCATGGGACAATTATTGATTACGAAATGACCCCTATGTTTTGAATAAATAATGGTAGATTGCCTTTATGTTTTTTAAATTATATAAATTAGTTTATTAATTATAACATTACATATTAAGAATTATAAATTTTTACAAATTACATGACCCAAACATGTTGATAATATGATGATTATATAATTTAATATTGTTAGAATTTAACATTTCATATCAATTTTATTCAAGGATATTAATCTAAAATATGTTCTTCGGAGTGTTGTATTGCCCTCATATATTTAAAATCTATTATTACATATTGATAGGAAGATAAATTTTTATATGGTATATCTAGAAGAATGGGAAAGTATCTAACACGTTATTATATAAGTGATTTGGATGTTGTATTTAGAATGTTTAGGATGTTATTTTTTCATAGTCAAAGAACGTAAATTTATTATCAATACATTTCATTGAAAATTGTTTATTATCATAAATAATAGATAAAATATATGATTTAAATAAATTTATTTTACTAAAAATATTGACTAGTTTTTTCATGTAGGTTTAAATAAATATTCTCAATGTTTAGATTATAGAGATTATTTTGGATCAATTAAATTTTTATAAAATTAAAAATAGTTCATTATTCAAAGGTATGAATTTGGAAATCTTGATAGATTATTTATGATAAATTTTTTTCAAAATATATTCATCAATATTTATGAGGAATAAAATATGATTATTTCTAGAAGTTATATCAAAATATAATGATCAATAAAAACTAGAAAGAGTGGAAATTACATAGCAATCACGATCACTACTATCATTATACTATAATTCTTTGAAAGCAGTATCCTTTTGGATTACTTATTCAAGTTTTATAGAGTTGATAAAACTTTTTAGGCCACATTTATCTTGGTTTAATTTTTTTGATTTTCCTTATATATTTTTATTTATTCCATTATGTTGTAATTGTAAATTTTATTATGATATTATATCATAAATTAATGTTATATATTATATATACATCCATAAATAGAAGGTGTATATAATCAGGTTAGGACACTCTAAAAAATTATGTTTATGAGTTGGTTATGATTCAACTAGAAAATAAGGGTTTTAGTTGGGTTGTGTTTCCCCTTGAAATATTTTACTGTTTTATTGAGTACCATAACACTAACTTATATAGATGGGTGATGAGTAGTTGTAGGATATTTTTGATATGATCTACTATAATTATTTCATATGTTCTTATTTACTTTCAATTATTTTTTTATTTTTTTAAATTTGGTTAATACACCCCCCACACACACTCTTGAATCCCATTAATCAATAAATATTGAAGAATATGACATTATTTAATAGAGAACTTTTATTTTGTGAAACCATGTACATTAAACTTACACTTAGTGCCATTATAAACACATATAAGGAGTTTCCACACAATCAATCAACTCTATACAACCCTTCCTTCAATAAACATTGGTATAAACAAAGTGATAATAGTCCAAAAAAATCCATTAACCTAAACTATTCAAGAGACATGTTATGGAACAAAGTCTATAATAAAAATCCATTTTTAATAACTCAATAATTTAGACATGAAACATACACTAATTACAGAAAAACCAATTAGTGGTCCTATAATAATTTTATTAAGGATAAACCAAAAAAATCATGGTTTATTAGGTGAAACAATATCCTTTACAGGTTTATAAAACATCATTGTTTATAAAACACCTTAGTGAAAAAAAATCAATGGGCACATCTTAATTTTCTAAATCAAACATGGACCACCGACTTTGATCTAATCAGGCTTTACCCAAGATTAAGGAATCTAATTAGGTTTATCTGACCAAAAAATCATACATGTGAACCCCTGAACATTAATATATATATATATATATAATAATATTAAATTTACCACATACCTCATATTATATTTACCATCCATTAGTGAAAAATCATATAACTTTTGGTAGGGTTGCCTCATGGGAGGAGACTTTCATATGGCGAGGGTGAGGTCGATGGTGCGGGGGGTTTTAGGGAAACCATATAACTAGGTGAGGAGGAGGTCCATTGGGGCTTTATTTCTAGAGAGGGTGAGGGTTCGAAGTGCTCAAGGGAAAATGCAGATCCAATGAGCATCAATGTTGGCTTAGGGGGGCCTGGGAGAAACAAAAGCATCTATGAGGGGGGAAATGACTAGAGCACAGATAAGGGGGGGAATTCCATGGTGGTGAGGGATTGGGGTAGGGGGTGCTTGAGGGAGAGTATGGGAATGGTGCTTGGGGAGGAGTGGGGGATTGCCGGAGAAATTATATTTTTTAAAATAAATGGATAAAATTTAACATCAGTTTTTAAAAACCACTACTAAATTCCCAAAAAAATAAATGTGGTTTATTAAACCAGTGCTAGAAAACCAATGATAAATTATGAATTAACTTCAAAATGTTTTCAATATTCAGATCTTCAAATGTTATTGGGTTATTATCACTAGTTTTTAAAGGAACTCTAAAAGTTCACTTCTCTAATTATCACTCTCACTCATAAGGGGGTGGAGTTATCTTAGGATGATAAATGTTAGTGTTCTTTCATTGAGATGAAACTTCTTTGGATTCAACTCTAGTGTAGACTCTTCAAGAGGTCAGTCAGGGCTATGTGGTCAATTTTGATGCATCAAGTTTGGGTTTGGTATTTGTTCTTATGTAGTGTGATCATATCATTGCCTATAACTCACATAATTTTCACACACACTAGAATAATTACCCAACCCATGATCTCAAAATCACAGTTGTGATGCATGCGCTTAGAATTTGGCATCACTACCTTTTCAGAAAAATATTAAACATATATTCTAACCTCAAGAGATTAAGTTATATCTTATCTCAAAAACATTTGAATCTATGAAATAGGCATTACGTGGAGTACCTTTAGTATTTTTATTTGAAAATCCATTATACCCTAAGGAAATGTAATTTAATTATCATTTCTTTGGGTAGAAAACTTCTAACTCATCCAATGAAAGAATCATCAAAAGAGTGGAAGTTGATGGCTCCTTTTTCAAAATTTCATTTATAAGTCTAAAAGAAAGACTTAATGTTTATATTATCAAGTTTTATGTTGAACTTCTCTATTCACAAGATTATTATTCAAGAATAACATATTGGTAATGAGTTATATAGAATTAGGGACTCTCCTTATGATGGGGGACCATTATTGAGTGTTAATTCTCCATAGAGGGTATTATATGTTTCCAAAACTAGTAAATTGTTTCTTTATCCATGATGAAGTATGTGATGGTATATTTCTATAAATCCAAATGGGTATATACCCATGAACCAAAAATATGTTATATGAAATTCACCAAAGATTATGGTGGCCAAGTATGATACAGGACATTACTGACTTTGTCTCATATTATTAACTTTCCTTCAAGTTAGTGATGATAACCATAGACCTTTAGGTTAGCTTCAGACCCATCTAGTGCCAACCTGGAAGTGTCATGAGATCATTATAGACTTTTTTGGGTTTCCACATACCAATTGAATAAATAATTTGATATGGGTTTTTATAGATCATCTGACCAAATCGTCACACTTTATACCCATTCATGATATAACAAAATATGTAGAGTTGGGAAATCTCCATGTGAGATAGATTTTTCATTTACATTGAGTTCTACCTATTATAGTCTCTGATAGAGATCCTCATTTTACTTATTTCTTTTGGATAGGCCTCTGTTAGGAATTGGTATCTCATGTCAATTTAATTATAGAATACCATAGGAAAATGGATTGCCAAACATAGAGGGATATATATATTCTTGAGGATATGCTTCGTGCATGTGTCCTCGATTTTGGTGGATCTTGGGTGACCATTTGGGACTCGTTAGGTATTATTATGTCAATAGTTACCTGTCCATGATCATAAAGAATCCTTTTGAGGCTTTTTAAGGAAAACTATGTAAATATCAATTGTTTTTATTAGATTGGGGAAACGTTTTTGGGTAGGCAGAGTTAGTTCTAAGAAATGACATCAATGATTCAGTTGATTCATTGGATAATGTTTATGGAAAAAATATATTATAAATATTATGTTGATCATCATCATATATCATTGGATTTTTCTATTAGTGATCAGGTGTTGTTGAAATTTTGACCTTTTTTGGGTCATCAACTACTTGGGAGTCAGGGGAAGCTTTCTCCTCATTTTGTGGGACCTTTTTGAGGTTGTTGAGTAGGTTGGGAAAGTGGATTTCCTATTATCACTTCCTCAAAAGTTTAAATTCATACATAATGTGTTCCATATATCATATCTAAAAAGTATATTTCAGACCCATATCATGTATTGATCTTGGAGGATCATAATATTTAACCTGATTTATCCATGACTGAGAATACAGTCAGGATAGTTGATTTAGAGACAAAGTTACACCATGGTATAAAAATACCTTTGGTCAATTTGATATGGAAGCATGGTTATGAATTTTATGATACTTGGAAGCATGAGGCATGGATGAGAGAGTAGTGGCATCATCAATTTCATATAGAAACATCTTAAAAGGATTTATAGAGATAGAAAATTCTTATAGTAAGGATTTTATAACATCCTATTAATTTTTTAGGGTATCCCATTATCATTTTTTTGTTTCCCTTTTTTGGATATTGTTTAGGGGTATTTTGGTAAAATTTGGAAAAACAAAGTTAGGTATTTTGGGTTGTTTATGGTTGGCACAAAGTTTTACCAAATTTTGTAACCCCCTAGTGAAAACCATGAAAACCTGGACAGTGAGGGTCTTCAAGGTTGAAACATGTTTTGGAAAATGTTTTGTCCAAATAAGATAAATTTTGTGCATTGTACACTAAGTATAAAGGGTGTATGGTTAGGGAAAATGGTTTTTCTAACCATGTGTACCTCTCTAGTAAATTATGCACTCAGGATTAATTTATTCCATATTTTTATTTTAAAATAAAAAAACCCCTAGTTAAACCCTCATTCAACCCCTATTCGACATAACTAAAATTCCTTAGATTTGGAGGCTCTCAAGAAGAATTTTTGTCTCATCAAATCCCTTATCTTGGAAGATCAAATCATGTTTGATCATGTTTAATATCCTCTATTAAGTAAATCTCTTATCATGTGTTCTTCGAGTTTGAAAAATCATAACATATTTGAGGGATATAAACATCGTTTATTTGGATATTGATTGTAGGTGTGGTTTCTTGTTATACAATGAATTCATTATTAATTTGAGGAAACAATTTTTTTTATTTCATAATCATTGATTCTTGTTGGTTAGTTCTATTTGATATTTTTTATATAATTAAACCATTTGTTTGAATGATTTGTTTGAAATAGATTTCTATTGATTTATGAAATCCCAATTTTATATGAATTGGAATATGAATTCTAAATGGAATGGATTTTTTGGATAACCCCCCAATTCTAATGGAATTAGAATTTGAGGCATATTTTGAAATTTTTTGAGTTGATGAAATGATTTGAAAACTAACTTTAGAAAATGGCTTAAATTGATGTGATAAAAGCCTATGATTAGCATCTTATTGAAAGGTCATGAAGGGATAGAAACCCCATGTTTTGGTTTTGAAATTGAAAAGTTATATTGAAATTTAAAATTGGTTAATTTAATTGTAAATGATGATTGATTTGAAATGATATTATTTTTTCTTTTTCTTTTGATCGATTGAGCACATGTGATCTTGGGTAGTTAGTGGGTTATTTGGGAGAATAATTCTAGGATGTTGATTACCTAAAATTGATTAATGATAAAAAAATCTACTAAAAACCTAGTTCAGTATATCTTATCACCAATGGGATGTTAATGTGTACTATTAAGTCTAATCCTAAGGTACTTGTGTACACATACATATCTATGATAACTAATGTGATAATTGTGAGGATCCTATAACTAGAAACTAATGTACTAGAGAGAAAGTCATGATGGTGCTTTTTGTTTAATTTTATATATATTCCATTGATTATAAATCCATTTTACTCATTCCAGTTGATTTAAATAAATGGTTTTATATAAAAAATTATTTAATCTATGTTTGAAATGTTTTCAATCCTTTGAAAAGAATCATGTTTTGTTTTAAAAATGAAAATTAGATATTATTCCATGCACTATTTTGTTTAATATTAGAATAATTATTTTAGTTTATTATCATGGAGTCTATTATAGAATAGTTGGTGATATCCTAATAAGACTTATAGATCACACTCTAAATTTTCCATTAGTAATTTTAATATTTCCTTCCCCTATGTTCGAATAAAGGGAAATATCCACTTGGAGGTGGTAGATTTTATTGTTCTGTTGGGCTGTTATTGATGTTTCCTTTGAGATTTTTATCTTTTTAGTGATTAATTTGATGATGTACTATTTTGGGTTTTGATAATACTATTTGGTTTTTGGTACTTTCTCTCTTTGTAGTGTTGAGTATACTAAATTTTAACCTTCATATTTTACTTTTTTGTAGATAATTTTTTCTCCATTTTATCTTACATAATGTTAGGTGCTAGTTTCCAACCCATGGGGATACTGGAACACCATTCGATCCATGTCAGATTTAGCTTTTTTATCATGCTACTAGGGTATCTGGGATGGTTCTCAAGACCCTTTTTCATGAAAACCCTTTATCATATGATGGATTTATGTGTCCATTTTCATACATCATAGTTATGAACCCTTGGATCATACACCCTCTACATGTTGGAAGTATTCATGTAACCTAGGTTATATGCCTATGAATATGTGGATGTTTTATGTAACCAATCCAATTATGTGACGCTTTTCATGCATTCTGGTCTTTCAACCTTTGACATGAACCCTCGTCCACGAAGACAATAATTCATATATATGAACCCAGAGTCATGTAGTGGATTTTTGAGACCATGCCAATGTTTTCCCAGTTATACGCCTTCAGGTGACTTTATCTTGTGACTATAATCATGAAAAAATTATCCATGTGTCTCAGTTATGCATACCTTAGTTATTACTTCAATTTTTTTCACCCTAGGTCATATTCCCACTTATGAGGGCATGAAACCTTCTTTCTAACATGATTTTCTAACCCCTAATTGGTCATGAGATCACCTAACCCTGTGGTGAAATAGGGATACTCCTCTTGTTCCAACTCCTTTGAGGGCCTTCATATTATATAATAATTTTAAATAAACCATTCATTGTCATCTTCCCTCATTTGGGTTTCCACATACCAATTGAATAGAGAATTTGATATGGTTTTTGATAGATCGTTTGACCAAATCGGCACACATAATACCCATTATTGATACAACCAAAGATGAGGAGTTGGGAAATGTCTATGTGAGAGAGATTATTCATTTACATAGAGTTCCCCCTATTATTGTCTCTGATAGAGATCCTTATTTTTCTTCTTTCTTTTGGATAGGAAACAATAAGGCATTGGGATCTCATTTCAGTTTGATTACGGCATACAATATGAAAATGGATGGCCAAACATATAGGGATATATATTCATGAGGATATGTGTCATGCATGTGTCCTCGATTTTGGTGGATCTTGGGGTGACCATTTGGGACTCATTGGATTTTATTATAATAATAGTTACCTATCCATTATCTAAATGGATCCTTTTGAGGCCTTTTATGGAAAACTGTGTAATTATCCGTTATTGTTTTTTTTGATATTGGAGAAACTTCCTTGGTTCATCTGAGTTTGGTCTAAGAAATGATTGTAATGATTTAGTTGATTTTTCAGAGAATGTTAATGGAACAAATCTAGTATAAATCTTTTTTTTATCATCATCATAAATCATTATTGTTTTCTATTAGTGATTATGTGTTCTTGAGAGTTTCACCTTACATGGGGCACCGAAATCTTGGGAGTTACGGGATTCTTTCTTCTCATTTTGTGGGACATTTTTAAGGTTTTTAAGTAGGTGGGGAAAGTGTCTTGCCAATTATCACTTCATCCATAGTTGACATCGATACATAATGTATTCTGTTTATCATAGCTATGAAATTATATTTCAAACCCATATCATGTCTTGATCTGGGAGGATCTTGATATTTATCTTGATTTATCCATGACTTAGAATCCATTCATGATAGTTGATTTAGAGACAAGGTACATAATGGGGAGAAAATACCTTTGGTCCATGTGATATAGAAGTATGGTTTTGAGTTTCATGAGACATGGGAGCATGAGGCCCTGATGAGAGAGTAATGTCCTCATCTCTTTGATATAGAAACATCTTAACATGATTTATAGGGGTAGAAATATCTTGTGGTAGAGATTTTATAACATCTTGTTACTTTTTCTCAGTTATCCCATGACCCTTTTTTCTTTTGCTTTTGGTTGGATGTTTTTTAAGGGTATTTTGGGTAAATTTTGGAAAAAACTAGGTTTTTGAGGTTGTTTATGGTTGGATCATTATTTAAAAAAATTGTACAACCCCAATAGTGAAAAGTGTGAAACCCTATATATTGAGGTTCTTTAAGGATGGAACATGTTTTAGAAAAAAAATTGTGAAATAAGAGAAATTTTCTGCCTTGTACACTGAGTCTAGATGGGGTATTATTAGAGAACATGTTTTTCTAACCATGTGTACCTCTCTAGGAAATTGTGCACTTGGGATTGATTTATTCCAAACTTTTATTTTAAAATTCCAAACCCCCCGGTTAAACCCTTATTCAACCCCTATTTTAGGTAACTCAAATTCCTACAATTTTGAGGCTCTCAAGAGGCATTTTGGCTCTTAAAATTACTTATATTAGTAGATCAAATCATGATTGATATTTTTTAATATCCTTAAATAAGTGAATCTATTCTCATGTGTTTACTTCCATTCACTCATTTTATCCTTCTTCGAGTCGGAAAAATCAGGACATATTTGATGGATCTAAACATCATTTATTTGGATCTTGATTGTAGGTTTGGTTTATTGATATAAAAAGCATTCATTATTCATTGGAGGATACCATTTTGGGTGTATTTTCCTAATCATTGCTTAAATTTATAGATTTTTTAGACAACTAGTAGACACGCCAAACATTATTTTTATAAACCATGGAAGAAATAGACCTGAGGACTCAATGTATGTTATCACAAACCAAAAACATCCATCAATAGTTGGTGGACTCTTCGGTCTTAGAGTATCATTTCAAAATATACATCCTCGCATTGTAATATGGTCACAAAATCCTCTAGAGTATGATGCACCACATGTCATCTTACCCACAACAGACCACAAAGAATAAGTTGGCCCCTATTTCTATATCTAACCACTTCATGTTCTTATTAATATAGTATAGTAAAACCTACATTCCTTATATTAGGTAGGCGGAATATAACATCCTCATGATATGTAAACTACCCAGTATCTTCCAAGGAGGGAACTTATCCACCATGGACATTGTCATTGATGCATGACCCTGATTCGATAAAGAAATATTGAGTAAGTTATGCCTATTCTATCCATAAAAACCAAGGAACATAGAGGGAGATCCCAATTGGTGAAACCAACCACTATGGATATAGATTAGTTCTATTTCACTACTACTTCTAACAATCTTATGGCCTATTGACACATCTAGACAGTGGCCCCAAACCAATTCTAGAATGGTTTTAGCCAAAATCTAAATACATCATCATAGCTAGCCTTAGTGATTGCGAAATCCTAAGGACAATTCCATCCCATAGGTAAGACAAAATTTTAATAATTTGTAAACTTGTATCATTCGATGTTTTCATAAATTTAGAATTAATTAGACATGATTATAAATTATCCCATAAGTAAATCCTTACTATCTGTTTCATGTTTCATATCAATGAACTCTAACACTGTTTGTCCAACTAATGATGAAATCCATGAAAATGTTCAAACAGAGATAGGTTTTTCCCCTTTCACCACCTACCCACCACCTCAACATGGTAAATACATCTCAATATAAGAGAAGATTACTCAAGTTGAATTCATAATAACAATACATGAGAAGACTAGTGTTGAGTTTCCCAAGGGATTTAGACTCTCAAGGTATAGTCAACAAGGTGAAGTCCTCATGCCTTCTTCAACTGAAACTCTTCAAATAGATAAGGTTACTCAACTTAAAAAGTAATAATAGGGACACCCCTTCAAATTGAGATCATATTAATAAGACCATTTCACTAAAGTTTCAGTTTATTACCAAGTGTTCCCACCATCGGGATTATCTCAACAGATGGTTCAGGGAAGCTAGTTATAGTAAAATCATAAGTGGGTATCTTATGAATTACCGGATTCCCACATTTCCTAATTATATTATCTTGAAGGATAATATGGACTGGTGAAACCAATTAATAATTCATTTCCTAAGTTAGTGGATTCAACTTATCCCCCACCCAACTTTGATAACCAAAGTTTCATAGAAATAAATTAATTGGGAGACCCTGAGAAAAAAATTAGGATTCTTTAATCCTAGTGTGGCCCAATGTTAGAAACTATAAATTATAAGAGGCTTCCAAACATAGATTCTTTGTGGTGACTATAAATATCCACAATTTTCTTGGTATAATATCTATACAGCATGATCTATTATAGGTTAGGAAGACCTTCATCGGTAATTTATCTTCCAATTCATATAAACATTAAGGAGAACAAAAAACTATTAACTCCCCTAAAACATGATGAATAAGAATGATATTCATGGATTTTATAACATTATGTAAGGTTATAATGTATTCCATATAAATAAATCTTCCTCACGTACAAGTAATAGAGATCTATGTTTAGAATTTACATGATGAGTTGTTAACTACACTCATCCCCTTGAGGTACTACAATTGTTTTAGGATGTTTGAAAATAAAACACTATGTATAGAGGATGATATTTATAGAACTAGGGAAACATATTATCAACCACCAAAAATAACTATATAGAAGCCATGGAAATTAAAAACATCTCATTTTACCCTAAAACCAAAAAGGGTATGGTGATGTGACCCTAAAGGAAGAAATAATAAAACATATTACTTCCATGATTATAAGTTCCCAAGGTACTTCATATTTTCTTAGAAAAATAACATACTCATGTTTTTAAGGCCAATAATCCTGAAAAACTAGGGTAGGAGAATCCCCAAAATTTCTACCCTTATTATCATGTGTTGGATCATACAATCTAGGAGTTCTTTTTCATCAAAGATCTTCTATAAAGGATAGTTTATGATGGTTAGGTTTCATTATAAAATACTAAGGATCATAAGGCATATATTTCAAACATCATACCCAAAGAAGAAAAAGAATAGTCCTAGGAGACGTCCCACAAAATGGTACAATGGGTTCCATGCCACCAAACTATACAATGGGAATTGATCCCCAAAATGGGATACTCTTTTAATGAGGAGCACCAATTTACATACATTTTCATCAACCACGTGTTAATGAATTCTAAATAATATCAACATTTTTCTAATGAGAACAATATTTATGAGGATGATTATACACTTCTACTATCTTTTGAGTACCTAAAGATTGTCTCATCCTTCGCTCTGGGAATTGGTGAAGAAGTAATTATTGGTTCCATGCCTATATCTATAGATGGATTTATTAACCATGTAGATGTTTTAGAGTGAACTTTTGATGGAGTATATGCCCAATATCAATAAAAAAATACAGTCTTCGACAGGGAGATTTTGTTTATCTTTAACCTGAAAGTGAAAGGTTTTGTCAATTTTAAGATCCATAGGTAATAGGTTCAGATCAAAATTTTGGGTCATGTAAAAATAATTTCTAAAAAAATAAAATTTAAAAACCTCATCGAAAACAATTCCAGTTTATGTCAGGTTGTGTCTTTCCATATCTCTTATTTTTCTTATTTCCTAAATTTCATGAATTTCATTATCACATAAATTTTATACACAATTTGTAAATTTCGTAGAATAAGTGTCAGTGAGGTACAATATTGGGTAGATTAAGATTTTATGTGCTTTCCGTTGACTTTTTTTTATTTTTCTTTCCATTTTTAGGGTGTTTCCTTTAATAATTTCCAAATTCCATAAATTTTACTTTCAAATTTTGTGTGTTTTATTTAAGATTTTAAAAAAATTAAAAATAAATAAATAATAATAATATAACTTTTGAGAATTGATTATTATTTTTAAAAATTACAAAACCCATGCTAAGGAGTGATCCAATTCATCCTTTGAAACTTAACATAAATGAATAATGAAAATGGCATTGTTTTAAGTTAAAAAATTTAGAAATTTATTGAAAATATCTCTTGTTTTTTAATCTCATTATACATATCACTGTCTTTAAAATTGAAATTCCAATTCCTCTAATGCCTCTGAATAGATTTTGACATCATATTTACATTTATCACTTTTCTAGAGAGAACTAATTCATGAATATTTAAACCAGAACATGATTTATTTCTGTCAAAACTTCGGGGTTGGTATACTTGTGATTAAATTTATTGAGGTATTTTTTTGGATATTGAACCCCCCTTTTTCATGATTATCCTTTTTATTTTGGCCTTCCTTTCAAATTTGATCTTTCTTGATCCCTTAGTATCCATGTACGACCTATTAGGTTAGCCACATTATAATCCATTTTTTCCATTTTAACCTTATCTAGAAGTTTAAATGCATGATCTAGTTGAACTTAAGTGTGGGGGGTGACATGTGATGTACTACCTCATGTTGGTGTTTATTTGGCTGGAAATTCAATCACTAATGAGATATTTCACTGTTGGAACATGTTTTTATGGGAGTTGTACCCATCTAGAGCTCTTATATGATATGGAGTTGTGCCTATTTGGAGATCTAAATGGAATAAAGTTGTAACCTATCTAGATATTTTTAAAAAAATTCATATTTATATTATGGATTGAAAAAATATAAGAACAACACTAATTTTCTTTAAAGGAGAGTAATGAGGAGACCATACTTGAGTGAAAAATAGAATCATGCATTTTTTCTTCAAAAAGATCCAAACCCTCTGTATTGAACCTCAAAATTTTCAACATTTGAAACCTACCTACCCCAAGCCATAAAACAACCTTATACATTCCTCATGATAATCACATATTCTTGGATCACATCAGGTGGAGATATAGAAATTTATCAAGCCTATAGTAATTCATGAATGAGTTGGATATGAACCAGTAAGTGAAGCACCACTCCACCAAACAATCTCCCACCATCTTATTCTTCATGGTGGGGATTGAGATCAAGATGATGATGTCGTCCATCGATTCTGTGATGTAGATGATGAAGGCTACCCAGTTTACGAGCAGCTAAGCATCACTTGGTTATGAATGATGACACCCGATGAACACTCTCTTCTGAGTTTTGAACTTATTGTGTAATATATATCTAAATATCAATTAAAATTATATTTTTGGAATTAATACAGTTTTTTTACTTCTTAAATATGTTTTCATCTATTTTTTTATAGTTGTTCTCTATATGAGGTAAATTAATTGTTTACATGATTTAAATTTCATCAGGGACGTCTTTTCATTGATCATAGTGTTCTTAATTATATTTGACTTCTCGGAGGTCTTGAAATAGTTTAATCATTAATATAGGTAGTAAAATAATCATAATAATGTCTTAACACGATATCTATATAAATTTGACTGTTCACCTAGAATTCTTGGTCTTATTATCCTGTTATACTCCTATTATTCCACCATTGTAATGGTCATCTTCAAAGTTCAATCACAAAAATAGGTGACCTAAATCCATATTGAAACATAACTATCCTATGTTGTGTAATGTTCATACACAATATAGATTAATCAATTAATGAAATTTAAATAAACAACTTCATAATGAATTAATGGTCATGCAATATGGAAAGAAGATGAGTTGGAATTGATTAAATGGTTTTCAACAATCCAAAACATGAATAGAATGTAGAAAGTAATCATAAGCACACATCCCCCTATAATCACATCACCTAGAACTAATAGAATACTATCTCATGATGAGAGTGACCGACATGGGTACCTGAGGAATAATGTTGTCGAATAACAGATCTTGACTATCACCCCATTGTATAGCGGACATCTCGTGGTGTTTCTTCGCCTCCATTGGTCCCATGGTGCTTTAGAAGGGTGGTGAAGGCCTTAATTTATAGGAAAATCCCATTGAAACCTGCGGCCCACTTCACCTTTTTTTTCTACTCATCACTGATTACATTTTGTGTATTTGGGTTACATATCGTGTACTTCAAATCCAATTTTTCCTCTGCTATGTTGAATCTATGAAAACATCATATGCTAGTTTGACCCGGGTCACATCGTGAATTGGGTATTCATGACGTGTATTTTTGTTTCATGTTGTGTACTTCCATAATGACTTGTCCAGCACTCATCCCCTTCACTTGATACAGTCACGAAGTGTACTCTTAGTACACGATGTGTAGTCATTCTTCTTCATTTTCCAACTCCAGATCATCTTTGAAAATCTAGTGTTGCTCTGCTTCCCTTCCCTCACGACACAATGGGTCTTTTTTCTCATTTTACCTCCACTTTTCATTATTGTTTCAAATATTCATTATTTCTTTCAATAAAACATATAACAACTCAAATGTTCCAAAAATTGGAAAGTTTATTCATTAAAGTATAGGAATTCATTTATCAAAACACCTTAAAATACATGCATAAAATACACTTATCAAATCCCCCAGCACTTGAATTCAGCCTTGTCTTCAAGGATGGTATCTAAACATACTAAAAGTACTTTCACCTTACCATGATTGAAATTAAATTTCAATAAAATAAATTGATCAAATATAAAATTAAATGTTTAAGCATCACACAGGATAATTTATCAACACTTCATTTTTCAAAGAAACAATCCAATCAAGTATTTTACTTTTCTTATTTTGAAATATCCAATCTTTTTCATTCGTACATATTCAATTTTCAATTCATTATTAATATTTATTCCACTAGAAATTTATCTCACATGAATTTTCCCACTCATTATCAGGGTAAATTTTTAAATTTGATTTAGTAAATACCTCGAGAACATGTAACGTACCATAGGCCTACAAGGCATCTAATATAATTCCATGACCCCAATTGCCCAGAGCCTGTGCATTATTTTAATACATTTCCATGATTACAAGGAGTCAAATCCAGAACGACCAATCAGTATAAAAGTCTCAGAAGATAGATTACATACATGAAATTTACATTATAATTCAAAACATAAAAAAGAATATTGATAATTATTTTAGAATGCCATTATTCTCCAAGATTAACCCTAAATATCAATCATAAAATACTTCTTGGAATCTTGAGAAAATAAAACATAAGAAAGGGTTGATCTTAGATGCTCAGTATGTATAAACAATACATCAAAATATTTCTTAAATAACAATAAACTATTAGGAAAATATAAAACTGAAAAAAAAGTCTTTTAAACATAATCTTTAGCATGATATGGAATGGATAAATCAAATATTACCATAAAAACATGAACATGAATATTCTACTAGTCAAGTAATCACATGTAATAACTAACCTTATAAATAGGGAATATATAATGACTAAGATCTTAAACACACCATCAAGGTTTCTGTTAAGAAACTATACATAATTGGGTAAGACATTAGCCAAAACCCAAATATAATTGTCTCATGAGACCTACTGATTCATCAAGGGGCTATATAAACCCATTGTCAACACTTAAAAAGTCTAATTCATTCCTATTATGAAAGGGGTAAAACATAACCAACATAAACATTCATATTAAAACTATAATATGAAATATCAATACTTAAACTATAAGTTATGAATGATATTAAAATAGAACATCCACAGTCAAACATATCTTAAAACCATAAATAAAATATGGAATATTATATAATAATATATTAACCTTAATTAAGCATAAAATCCAATAAAGGATGTTTACATATATGATTTTGATTTGAAAAAATCATTAAAACTCTTTTAGAAATATCCCCTTTAACATTGAAATCATTTAAAAGCATGTGTAATTATAAAATAAAAAATTACCTTTGAAAATAATCTAGTAATCTTGTAAGGGAAGCTTCAAAATGTTAAGGCATCATAACAACATAAAATATCCACCCACACCGTATGAGATAAAAATCATTATTTCCTTAATTTATCAAAAAGGTAATATAGTACCTCATTTGGAAAATGATAGAAAGATTACTTTAAAAGAATTAAAAAAAATAAAACAAGGGTATTAATGAATTTCAATAATATTCTAGAAAAATAAATATTATTTTTAAATACATCTATACGAACCATGGAAGTGGATGATAAATATGTCTCAGTAGATAATTACGTATAATCAATCTTAGATAATAATGAGATTGTGCAATTAAATGTTACCTTGTACTTTCCTTTATACAAGGGTGTGTTAACCTCCTTTATAATGGTTAAATATTGTTATTTAATTATACTAGGACTATATGTATATTCATGATATCATATATGATCCTTTTATATCATTTTGTTAATAATATTTCGGTATTATCATTATTCCGGGTGTTAATTGCTTTGTTTTAATATGCATGTTTTGATAAGTATGTCGTGTTTATTTTCCATAGGATATATTTTATTCAAATACATAATGATATTAAGTTCATAAATATTATTTTTACTTATCTAATTAATTTAATAATCATTCTTGAATGGTTAATGTGGAGAATGAATCTCATTACGCCGTGGAGATGGTAGGTCGTACGTATGCATGAGCGAAAATATAATATACTTAAGGATTAAATGGTATTGAACTGGATGAAATTTGAATTGTATAGAAAAAACAATATGTCATATTTATTATTTAAATTTTTTATATTCAATGGTATACCCATCGAAATAAAGTGAATATGAAAAACAGTTTACACCATGGTGTGGAGACGGTATGTCATACGTACACACGCATGGTGATATTGTTCTTCATAGGATGGGTAAAAGAAGAAATATGGTTGTCCCTTATTCATAAAAACATATAAGTATATATTATATTCTATTTTTATTAATTTAGTATGGATAAAAAATAGGAATTTGAAGTAGAAAAAGGAAATAACATTGAAAGAGGTGATAAAATGATTACCTCTACTTCATGTGTCTCTTTTTGATTTGTATAAAAGGGAATCATAGGTTGGATTTATGTGAAATGTGTTGCTTATTGGTTGAATTTATGGATTTTGGGAGAGGAAATGGGAATGGTTTGTCAGAGCCGAAGGGATTTAGAGGTGTGAATTAAAGAGAATGAGAAGTGCCCTTTTATAAGAGAGGTGAGGGGCACTTTTGGAAAATCTTGAAATATTAACTTATTATAAAGATATTATCAGTTTATAATAGCTCAAAATTGATTTAATTACAGTATAATATGATTATGCGTCGATAACCACTCAACAAATATGTTTTATACATGTTTTGGTCATAAAATTAAGCATATATTTTAGATTTAAACCTCAGTGAAATAGTTTAACTCTTACCATGTCTTCTTGTATTTTTACACTACATGGTTAATATAGTTATTATAAATTTACAATAAAATATGAAGTGGATCATTCATGAAAAATTTATCATTATTCAAGTTATTTGGTTGAACTTTATATTTTTATAATTTTTATGTCATTTAATAAAATAATATTTATTTTAAAATCTCATTTATGTCAAGTTTGACACTATTTAGTACTTTATTTTTTGATAAAGTCATAAAAACCTTATTCCATAAAAACAAATACATTAAATAAAAATATAAATTTCATATTCATCCATAAAATTCATGTATGGCCTCAAAACGTTCAAATTGCATTTATTTTAAAAAATTTAATATCATTTATTTGAATATTTCATAAATAAGGTAATCACTACATCATCATTGTGTTATCAATAAATTTATTTATAAAATCTATAAAAATTATAAATATAATACCATGATGTATAAGATATTTATGGATTTATAATTACTATGTATAGTCTAATATATTACTTATATAACCCTATGTTAAAATTGTTTTAGTAATAAGATTCATGTTTATGATATTTTTACATTTACTTAAAATTAAATGTTATAAATGTTTTAATCACACCCAAGTGGATTAAAAAGGAAAAATAAGCGTCCCAAGAGTTTTCATGGTCATATATTACTCATCCAATAAGGTTAGTACATGTGTTAGGGTAATTCTATATTATTACAATATTATTTTTACCTTTAATTACCCAATTTACCTTTAACAGTGGTAAATAAAATTCAAAAGTTACTATTCATCAAAAATTATTTTGATCCTATTACACCACATTTTTTACCCTAATTGTAACCATTTATGTCAATGTTTTGAAATTTAATTCACAGAATCGGTAAAAATACGTTTAATGATAATTTGTAAATGTGCCTAGAGGGCGGGAAAAAGATGTTCAAAAGTTCAATTAAAATTTTTATATCTAATTCTATTATAAAAATGATTTAAATGAATTAAATTGGAATAATATATTTATTATTTATATATTTTTAAATGAAAATAAATTTAAATTAAAATAATTATTTAAATGAAAAAGTCATTTTGTATCCACAATGCTGTGCTTTGCACAATTCATCAAAAATTATAAGTTTTCAGAAAAATAACAAAAATATAACCTAACCTAATTTTTATATTATAAATTCAAAAATAAATTCTATTTTATAAAATTAAATTTTATGGGTGTCTAAAATTAATCTTATTATTGTTCACAAAAAAACATAAAAATTCGTTCCTTTAAGAAAATAGTATTTCTAAACATATAACTATTTTACCAAAACTTATACATTTCATTATAAATATGTTTTATTTATGTGAAAACATTATAAATTACATTTAAAATTATTTATTACTCTTTACATTACTATATTTAATGCATATGTTAATAATATATAATTTAAATAATTACAACACTAAAGTGTTGTCTCCCAGAAACTCAATATTGTGTGTTACGCAACCCAAGTCTATGTTGCGTGAAACACAAGCTATTGAAGAAAATGTATCAGGAAATATTGGTTTTTTACATTCTCTCCACCATAAATAAATTGCCTCCTCACAATTTAAACTCATAAACAAAGTCTCTGGGATGGACTTTCCAAAATATCTTTATTGAAATCCCACATTGAAAAATGGATTAATGAGGCCACTATGTTAAAATAAAGAAAGGTATGTATGAAGGTCACCAGAGATAACACATAATAGGGTCCCTTGTAGAATAATATGGACATGAATGAAAATTTATCCAATAAGTTATAAAGGAGAGTGATAGAGAAAATTATTAGAATAAAGTTAGCAATTTGAAAGCTATAATTCTGTGAAGATCTAAGGGACCATTTGATTCATCAGAAAAGAAAGTACAAGGAAAACATTTTTGGTTTTAATATCCTTTCCCAAGAGTTTATGAATTAATTTACTACATATAATAATAACAAAATAACTATACTTAATTTACAAGTAGAGTTCCATCCTTTTACTAATTTCTACCACAAACTCATCTTTCTCTCCAAAAGATAATAAAATTTAAAACATATTCTATTTATCATAATTGTATAGGGTTACATAAATGAATTTATTGATTATATGTCATAATATTTAAAAAAAACTAGATTATATAAATCTGGACATCATGTAGGCCAATGGTAGGTGATAAATCCTTGTCACACTTTGGTTGTTTGTTCGATTCATGCAGTCTTTTCCGGCATGACAGGTTGTCACTCAACCTGTGGGTTTTTCTTTTCTTAACAATATATTATTATAACACTCTAAAAATAATATTATGAAATGTTTTAACCTTAAACAATAATATCCAATTTCCAAATTAATCAATTCCAACCATTTGACTATCCAAAATACTTTTTTCTAAACTCACTGTCCAAAATAATTATAAGGATGGTTGCAAATCAGAACTCCTATCTTTTTGTTATATAACATGAATGTGAATACCATAATAATTTATTCTAAAAAAACATGGTAATACCCTGAATTACCCTAACACCCTATTTGAATACATATGTGTTTCCTTATTACTTATGTAAAACATAGAATGCTTGATATACTCCAAAAAACCAAAAATGTTGTAAAATCCAACAGTGATAGAATAAATAGACCATTAGTTAGTTCCATAAATAATATACAATATACTTTATCCAAATCAATCATCTCTTTATTCCCAATATCATTATCTCAGAAATATTAAGGTTTATCGTTCCTAAAACCATATTCTTCCAAAGAGTTTAACTTTCATCTGTGTCACTTTACTTGGTACCATACAATCTCAAATCCTTAATGAAATAGCACTATAGTACAATCCTTACTTATTTTCATAATTCATACAACCTGTAAATAATTGATACAATACTCTAATTCCATAATTATTCAATAAAAATAAAATAAAATAAATAATTCATCTTCATCTATGGTAGTATCATAACATAATTGTTATTCAATAGAATCATTTGGGGTATACTCTGACAATTGAGACATTGATTCACATATTGACTCATCTCCCTACAGTTGAAACATTATACATTAGAAACCTTTTTCTTACCCTTGAAATCACACACTTGGTGTCCTTTTTATCTAAACTTATAAAAAACTCTCATTCCCTTAAATCATTTACCAAGGTGATTCATTCATTAGTTATCACTTGTGGGAAAATCCTCTTTTCCCTTCTTCTTTCTATCTATATTTTTCTATACCATCCTATTATTCTCTTCCTTCTCTTCAAATACATAAGACTCGAATAATTCTTTACTTATCTTATTAACACATGATAATATTTCCTCATATGATGAGAATACATGGGTGACTATTTCCCTTTTAAATTTCCGATTAAGACCATGAAAGATAGGACCCTTCTTACACTTTAGAACAAGTGCATTAGTGGATTTGTCATTCCTTTTACTAAGGGACATTTTTAAATGATGACATACACTTGTTTAGAGCATATCGTAATATATAATCCAAAAATTAGAAAAATTAAAATCATTAATTGAATATTTACTCATATCTAGTATCATTATCATAAACATGCTATCTTAGGGGACATATTTACTCATAAATCATTCTTAATGGTTTGTAAAGAAAGTTTTAATTATCCTAATCATATCCCCTATGAGTGTAAAACTAGGTGCGTATTAAGGTATGTTGTCATGTACTAGGTTACCCTGAGTCAAGACCATAACACCTTATCAAAGTTGTTACTCTTATGTACATTTGTGAAAGAACCACATCTACATATAGTATCCATATAAGGATGTATTTCTTGAAATACCCACATAATCTCTATATTAAAAAACATTTTAGGATGTTCCTCTATACTTATCCTCAAATTTTATCTTAGGGTTATAATCCCTAGTTTATTTTTTCTTAATATAGTATCTAAGGATGTTTCTAAACTTCCAATGATACCAATTGTAATGCCCCGACCCCAGTTTCTTGAAGCCGGTGTATTATTTTAATATATTTGAATGATTACAAGTAATCAAATATTGAAGAACCAATCATTTTAGCAGTCTTCGAAAAAACATTACATACATGAACTTTACATTACTATTAAAAAAATAAAATACAACATTGATAATTCAATTATAATGACATTATTTTCCTAGATTAACCTTGGATATCAATCATAATGAAATTCTTGGAATCCTGGGAAAATAAAACATAAGAAAGGGGTGAGCTCAGATGCTTAGTAAGGTTAAACAATACTGCGGAAGATTTCATAAATAACCATAAACTTTAATGCAAGTATAAAACCAAAATAGAAGCCTTTTAAACATAATATTCAGCTTAATATAAAAATAATAAAAATACATTGCAATATAAACATGAACATATATATTCTACTAGTCGAATAATCACATGAAATAACTAACCTTATAAAGAGGTAATACATAATGTGAGACATCTTAAATACCCAATCAAGGCTTCAGCTAAGACACCATACATAATTGGGAAAGAAATTATCAAAAACCCAAACATAATTGTCTCATTAGACCTACTGATGCATCGAGAGGCAATAGTGGTCCCCGCCTGACACTTACAAAGTTCAATTCATTCCTTTTATGAAAGAGGTAAAATATAACCAACATAAACATTCATATTAAAACTTGCATATGAAATGTCAATACTTAACCCATAAGCTATGAATTCTATCAAAATAGTATATCTATAGTCAAACATATCATAAAACCTTAAATATAATATGGAAGATTGTATTATAATAAATTAACCTTAATTAATAATAAAATCCAACAAATTAAGTTGACATAGATGAAAGTGATCTCACAAAATCATTAAAAATATTTTAGAAATATCCCCTTTTACATTGAAATCATTTTAAATCCTATGTAATTATAAAAGAAAACATTTTATTTGAAAAAAAATCAGTAATCTTATATGGGAAGCATCAAAATTTTAAGGTGTCATAACAACAAAAAATAGTCGCTTTCTTCATCTAAGTTAAAAAAAATCTTTCCTTAATTTTTCAAAAAGGTCATATATTACCTCATTTGGAAAACGACAGAAAGATCCCTTTAAAATATTTTGATAAAAATTAAAACATGGGTATAAATGAATTTCAAAAATAGTGTAGTAATATAAATATTATTTTGAAATACATGTATAAGAAACATATATGTGGATGATAAATATTTCCCAGTAGATACTTATGTATAAACAATCTCGGATAATAATGAGATTGAAAAATTAATCTTTACCTTGTAATTTATTTTAGATGAGGGTGTGTTAACCAATTGTATAATGGTTAAAGATTTTTATTAAATTATACCAGGACCATATACATTTTTATGATACCATATACGATCCTTTTATAACATTTTGTTAATAATATTTCTATATTACCATTATTTCAGTTGTTAAATACTTTGTGTCCTATGCATGTTTTGTTAAGTAAGTCCTATTTATAATAAATGATATATAGTTTATTCAAATAAAAAATATATTAAGCTCATAATTATTATTTTGAATTACCATATCAATTTTATAATCATTCTTTATTTGTTAATGTGTAGAATGAATCTCATCGCATCGTGGAGATGGTAGGTTGTACAAAAGCATGAGCAACGGTATACGTTTCTTAGGGATTAAATGGTAATTAATTGGATGAAATATTAATTTTAGAGAAACAATATAATTTCATATTTATTATTTACATACTTTATGTTCAACATTATACCCATCAAAATAAATTAAAGATGAAGAATAGTTGACACCACGACGTGGAGACGGTAAGTCGTACGTACGCATGCATGGTGATATTGTTCTTCATAGGATTGGTAAAATGAGAAATATGATTGTCTAATATTCATAAAAACATATCATCATATATTAGATGCTGGATTTATTAATTTAGTACGGATACAACATAGGATGTGGAAGTATAAGATGAAAATAACATTGAAAGAGGTGATAAAATGACTACCTCTAGTTTGGGTGTCTACTTTTGATTTGTACAAAATGACTCCTTAGGATGGATTTATTCCCAATGTGTGGATTATAGGATAAATTTAGGGATGTTTTAAGAGGAAATGGGTAGGTTTTGGCTGTGCTAAATGGATTTTTAGGTGTGAATTAAAGAGATGGAGAAGTTCCCTTTTATAAGAGAGGTGAGGGGCACTTTAGGAAAAGCTTGAAATATTAATTTATTATAAAGTTATTTTCATATTATAATAGCTCAAAATTGATTTAAGATTAGTATAATATGATTATTGGTTGATATCCTCTCAACATATATGTTTTAGACATGTTTATGTCATAAAATTAAGTGTATATTTTAGATTTAGCCCTTAGTTAAATAGTTCAACTCTTACCATGTCTACTTGTATTTTTGCACTACGTGGTTAATATAGTTACTATAAAATTCCAATAAAACCTAAAGTATATAATTAATTAAAGTTTTATCATTATCTAAGTTATTTGGTCTAACTTTAGATAATTAATATTTTTATATCATTTAATAAAATAGTAGTTATTTTAAAATCTCATTTATGTCAATTTTTACAATATTTAATACTTTGTTTTTTGTTAAAGTCATAAAAACTTGATACCTTTGAAACAAATTCATTAACACAAATATAAAATTTCATAGTCATGAATAAAACTCATGTATGACATCAAAATGTTCAAATTAGTTTTATTATAAAATTTATAATAGCATTTATTTGAATATTTCATAAATAAGGTAATCATTGCATCATCATTGTGTCATCAATAAATTAATTTATATAGTCTATAAAAATTATAAATACAATAAAATGATGTTGGAAAACTTTCTCATATTTATAATTAATATTTATAGTCTAAGATATTACTGATATAACCCTATATTAAACTTTTTTTAGTAATAAGAGTCATGTTTATGGTATTTTTACCTTTACTTAAAATTAAATGTTATAAATGTCTTAATCAAACCCAAGTGGCTTCCAAAGGCCAAATATGTTTCTCAAGGGTTTTATTGGTCTTTAATTACTCATATTATAAGGATAGGACAATTTTTAAGGTAATTTTATATTATTATAATATTATTTTTACCTTTTATTTCCCTATTTACCTTTAACCGTGGTAAATAAAATTCAAAAGTTACTATTCACCCAAAATTATTTTGATCCGATGAGACCAAATTTTTCACCCTGATTACAACCATTTATGTAAAATTGTCTAAATTCAATTCACATAAGGGGTAAAAATATTTTTAATGCTAATTTTCAAATGTGCCTAGAAGGCTGGTAAATGACGTTCAAAAGTTCAATAAAATATTTTATATCTATTTCTATAATAAAAATGATTTCAATGACTTAAATAGGAATAATATATGTATTATGTATATTTTTTACTTTGAAATAAATTTAAATTAAAATAATTATTTTAATGAAAAAAATTTGTTTTTATCCACAATGTAGTGTTTTTCATTATTCATAAAAAATTGAATATTTTCAGAAAAATAAAAAATAGTAACCCTAAGATAATTTTGATATTATAAGTTTAATAATTAATTATATTATACCAAATTAAATTTATATGTGTGTTTAAAATTAATTTTATATTTGTTCACAAAAGGGCATTAGAAGTAGTTCCATTAAGAAAATAGTATTTCTAAACATAGAACTCTGTTACTGAAACTTATACATTTCATTATAAATATGTTTAATTTAAGTGAAAACATTATAAATATCATTTAAAATTTATTTTTTTACATTTCATATTGCTATATTTAATGGATATGTTATAAATAAATAATTTAAATAATTACAACACTAAAGTGTTGTTTCACAAGAACTCAACATTGTGTGTTACACAAGCCAAGTCAGGGTTGTGTGCAACACAATATATTTAAGATAACATACCATGAAATATTAGGGTGTTACATCTAACATCTCCATCGTGTAAAGACATAAATCTCAATTAATCATGCAGGCTTTATCGTTAAGGTTCAAATGACTCTAAAGCTTCAGGGTTGGTAGATAAATGATGTAGAATGTAAGGATCAAAAAGGAGGTTCAACTATAAGGTAATTTTAATGATATAAAAAAATATCACTAAATATATCCTCTTTAAAAATTTCATTTATCTCTTGAAATTCCTAAAAACACAACCAATTTTAATTGCATGAATGTACAGAATCAAACCAAAAATTGGCACTGTTTCTAGGGGATGGTGGCCATTATGTTTAAATTATTTAGGAATTAAGATAATTGTTTGTATTTTAAATCATTATTTTACACTTGGTCATGTCATGTTTTAGTTTCAGGAACGTTTGAGTTTTTATATGTTTTATGGTAGGAAATGATGGATATTTGAAAAAGGGATGAAAAGTGGAGGAAAAAAAAGCAAAAAGACCTTTTGTACCACGAGCGAAGCAAAGCGGCGCGACACTGGATTTTCAAAGATGAAGAGGAGATGGAAAATGAAGAAAAATGACTGCATTTTGTGACTATATCATGTAAAACATATCTACATTGAAAAATTCTTGATGATGGTAGACCATGTGAAATACATGTACATGTCGTGGGTCAGGATTACATGATGTGAGCTGAGTCAAATAGTCCAAGCAGTGTATGATATTCCCACGACGTGGAGGAGAAATTGGATCTGGATAATAAGACGTGTAACCCAGGTACACATTGTGTAATTGGGGATGTGAAAAAAATAAAGGTTACATGGGTTGTAGGTTTTAATGGGATTGAAATATAAATTGAGGCCTCATTAACCCTTCCAAAGCTCCCTGGTACTAGTGGAGTCAAAGAAACACTAAGGGATATCCTTCATGTAATAGCATGGTGATCTGGAGTCATTCTTTTCCTCCATTCTACTATAGGTACCCATGTTACTTACTCTTATCATGGGAAAGTATTCCATTAGTGTCAAGTGACGTGATTATTGGTGGATGTGTTCTTATGGATTATTTTCTACTTTCTATTCATATTTTTTATTTTTAATAACCATTTATTCAATTCCAACTCATCTTCTTTTCATATTGCATGACTATTATTGTGTTATGAATTTGTTTATATTAATTTCATTGATTTATTAATATATTTTGTGTGTGACTGTTATGAAACATAAGATAGTTATATCTAAATATGTCTTTGGGTCACCTATTTCTGTGATTCAACTTAGTAGATGACCATTCCAAAGGTGAAATCATTAGAGTAGAGTGGGATACCAAGACCAAGGACCCCTACTAACCCAATTCTGACAGTAAACATGAATAAACCCATGTCAATTGAGTCCCTAAAATATGAACCCAGAATCACTGAACCAGGCATGAAACGATCTTGATGTCAACCCCCAATAATCACTATTTTTATTTCTCTTTTCTCAAACCAAATAAAAATTTTCAATTTATGTATCCTTTATTAATTTATAACATATGCACCATCTCTATGGATTTGATCCCAAACTTTCCCTATACTATATTTTAATTAATTGAGTATCATAGATTTTTTATTATTAAAAAATCATAGTATCGTAGGGAATTAATGATTCCCTATAGGTCTTTCAGTGTCATACCTATATCTATAGATGGAGTTATCCACCATGTTGTTGTTTTAGAGTGAAATATTGATGGAGAATATACCCAAAAACAATAATAAATTCTGTGTTCGAGGTTTTTGTTAAGATTACAATCATTTTCCACCCATATTATCATTCAAAAATGAATGGGTTTTGTCTTGTCTTATTACAATAGTCCCATTTAGGATGTCAAGGTAATTTTTGATAAAGAATAGATTGATCATCCTTAGTGAGTGAATATGTATATTCATAAAATTATTGCGGGAATTCTTCAAGTCTCTCTTCCACATGATGACATACTAGAACCCTCCTATAGAGGTCCCCCTTATAATAAAGTTACCCATTATATTAGGATGATTGAATTTTTATATTATCCACCCCCTCATTGGGAAAATTCTATACATCATTCTAACTCTCCCAGAATCACAAGGCTATGGAAATTTTCATATTTTCATGTCCCCTAGACCATAGGGGTGGAGAAATTTCCCTATTTCCCACCCCCTCATAAAGAGTATTATAGATATTGTTTCACCATTATTAGTTTAAATATAGATTCTAGGAGCCTTAGATTTATTTAATTTATGGGTGATATCATCAATATTTCTGGCCGCTAATGCATCGACATCTTCACACAATTTGATCAAGATCAGGGAACCATATTCCAGACAACAATTTTAACCATGTTCCCATGTAAATCTATGCATATTTAGTGCATAGGTGAATTATTGTTGTCTTATGACTCACAAATATAGATGAAACAAGGTATATTCCTTCCAACCATAGTATGTCCCCAATTATTTTTCTGATTCCATGGGGAATGATTTGATCAGACTCCCAAGAATAAGGTAACTGATAGAGGCAGAGGAAAGAGGCTTTGCCTATGACTACTCATACCATTGATTTATTAGGAATGATATAATGAGTTTATTTAACTTTAATGATTTCATTCAAAAGAAGGTAAATGATGAGATATTTGAGCCATTGACATCTAAATATCTACTTCATTCATGTTATCACTCCAAACAGAACATGAAATCCATGAAAAAGAATATGTATTGCCCATATCTCTGGGATAGAGAAAATAAGTTCTATTCATTTAGGTATGAGTATGAAACATCATGCTTCACAATTTCATTATATAATTACCTTCTAAATATCCCAACAATAAATAGACATAAGGATAGAGTAAAGAATCACTATCTCAATTATTATCCCTAGAATTGACATCCCAAGCATAAAAGCAAGAATTTTTTTCCTTCAAGGATTAGCTCCAGAAGCAAGTAGATGCAGTCCTAATATAATTATAAAATCCCAAGACTCAATTAACTAGATTGTGAATAATCATAGCTTTACTAGAAAAACCTCATTCCTAACGAATTATATCATTACAAAATCCTTACTGTATAACGTTAAACTGCACATGTACACATCCAAGTAAAATGAGGTAAAAATGTACAATATCATAGTCCTCGCTATATAAATTTAAATTGTATTTCACTAACATCCATAATGCATGAAATTAAACTGTACATTACATGTCATGGATACATGATAATAAACTATATGACATCTTAGTCTTCACTGCATGACTTTAAACTATATATCCCAATGTCATCATTTCAATACATTAAACTATATATTCATTAATATTCCCACAAGACCCTAAAATGCATGTCATGTTATCTAGGCTATAATACCATAAAATATATAACACCATTATCCTTGTCAGGTGATGTTAAAAATTATGAAATGTGATCACTTTTTTGGAACTATATTCCCTTTTTTATGAATAAACTAGATTCACCTAGAAGGTTTCTAGTATATAAGTTTATCAAATCATGTTGAGTTTTCTTAAATCACCCTACAGTAGAAAAAATACATGTCACATCATCCTATATCCAAGGTCTCCTCCATATTAGGTTCATTCCATCTCAGTCCAAGATACCTCTTTATTGAAAATTCACTATACACAAGCCTAATATGTGCAGGAAATGAAAAGTTCACATCCCAATATAAGAGTCAAATCTTAATAGGTACCACATATAAGAACTATGTGCGGCTTGATTCCCATACTTTGGGATACATAGTGAAAATTAAATATATTATTTTAATCCTAACCATGAATTTTCATCACTCTCAACCATGTCCCTCTATGAGAATCAATTCCTTATAGATATTCCTACTCAAATTAAAATGTATATTCCCCAATATGTTCCTTGACACACACTCTCATACAACATAATCGATTTCCCAATTGTCTCATATTTCTCACATTCAGGATGGATCATGTGATATTAGAGGACTTGGAAAGTCAGTATGACTAGCACGATTGAGATTCATATTATTCAAATATCGATAACTTTGTCCTTTTTTCATGGCATTAATCCAAATGACATGAGGCCTTCACATTTGGTAGATCATCTCTTTTTGTTATTGTTTATATAATAATTTTATGTTTTATCCTTTCTCCTAGAAAATATGTTCAATACAAATTGGAATAACCTTTGGGGTTCTCAACCCCTTATTTATTATTTTTTCTCCCTAAACACACTTCATGTCTCGGATAATTGATTTATTAACAATGAATTCATTGAATCAATGTACTTCTCTTAGAAACTCATAACCTTGATTCATTAATCATGGTTCTCCTCATAGAAATATTGGTTAATAGGATTGACTAATATGAAGGTACCCCACTAGGATTTTGTGGTGAATGATGTAATTATAGAAAATGATGTGAAATAACCTCTATGGTATGTTTTAGTCCTAGGGAAAAGGTCCCCCTTAAGCCCATGAGAAACTTTCCAAGCTATGTGAGACACTGGTTCCCACCATTACTAATAGACAACCAACTCCCACTAGTCTCTACATCTCATTGACAAATATATTTTTAGGTTATGATTTAAATATAAAATAACCAAACTATACAAGTTCATTAAAATAACCTCAATGGTACACACTTGTGCATCATACACATTGTAAAATAATGAATATAACATTATATTATTATACCCATTTATTTTCAGGTACAAATATTCTATGACAAACCAAATTCGATGAGTTAGTCATTCCTCTCAAAAATCCCACTCTATAAATTAATTATTACCATAAACATTACCACTCAAAATTCTATGTGGAATTACATTAAACAAAACAACATATGGCCTATTATATAGCCATGTAACTTATATGTGAGGAAGATCAATGTAAGGATTCATGGAATATTCCCAATTCCCATTAAACCATGAATGGATTGAAATTTATATCCCTATATTAGGATAAAATATACAAATTTTCCTCCCCTGTCTACGAGAATGATCTACATAGGGGACCTTTAGCTAACTATAATCTCATGGTTTAATATAAAAATGACAAAAAAAATTCCCTCTACCTATATGTAATCTAAATATATACAAGGGACCAGTATAAGAACTATATTTGGCTTGATTCCCATCTTCACGGGATACATAGTGATGTCTGGATTAATATCCTAGGCCCAACCACACATTTCCTCAATAAATAATTCCACCTATATTTGATCCAGATCAATGTGGAAATGATATCATCTTATGAACTATTTGTGGTTGATTCCTATTAATCTAGATATGTAGGGTTATCTAGGAAAACTTATCTAGGACCCAGATGTGGGTTTTATTTGATATAAATCCCTTTTAATCCATCACAAGTTTCAGATGAACCTAACACATGAATTCCTAGTTGTATGATGTTAAACTACATAACATCCTTGGTTTATCCAACATGACCTTAAATGGTTTGAAGGGGATTATTCTTAGTGGACAAAAAATATAAATTATCTCTCACCATATGTTTTTTATATTATTATAGGGTATTTTCATCTAATTTTTTTTATTCACATTTCATTATGATAGGTATTGAAATATTGATCTTCTATTTTAGGCCCAACTACAAATTCTAAAAAATATATAATAAACTGAAATCCCTTTTCAAACCAAAAAATTTAAAATTTTCTCACCTTTTATCAACACATGACCTTTCACTCATTTATTCTAGGAATTTTAATTGCTCATTATAGAGGAAAGTTCATTACACATTCCATTTGGATCAAACCAATAACATCCTAGACCCAAATTCCACCGAATAGTTCCACAATACCAGTTGGCCACATGGACTCAAAAAAAATCTGCTGAAAATCCATAGGCAACTGACTAGTATAGAGGTCCTAGGTTGTGTGTTTGGGGAGACTATGACCTCTTATCAGAGTGTAACATAGTGTTAACAGTCATACATATAAATAATGGAAGTAGTAAATCATCAGGATAGAATATAATAACCAAGACAAGAATATATAAACAATTTCAAAAGTAATATCATATACATGTGATGATTATACATGTAATGTATCCATAAAACAACCAAAATAGTTATACAACAGTATTACAACACAAGTATCAAAATTTATAAAAAGACTAAAAAAGAACTATCTAAAGTTGGAATCATGAGAAAAAACTTAGTCTCGTGCTCCCCTTCTCCAATGTAGCAAACAAGTTAATCATAGTACAATGGTCTATTTCCCTATCCCTACTGGCATCCATGAATATTTATGGGTACCCAACGGCAAAACGAATAGGGTGTGAGATAAAATTCTAGTATGGAACCACCTATGGTTTCCATAAAAAATATTTTCTATGAAATATAAGCCAAGAAGTATGCAGAATATAGCAGGAATGGAAATAACACAAGTAAAATGCCAATGGAAATAGTAAAAACTGTAATTGATACTGTCAAGACAAAGAAGGATCCCAGAGAAACATGTGTCAAGATCCTATAACAAGGAAGTAATAAATAAAATATAATTAAAAACTAAGGGAATGTCCAATTTTAATGACCCATATTTCCTTGGTCCATTCCTTTGTGAAAATCTAGCGTTTAGAGTATTCTGGGATGCAATAGTAGACTATTTCAATAGGTAACAAAAAATACAGCATTTAGGGTATTCTGGGAGGCAATAGTATCTTGTTTCAAGAGATAACAAAAAATCTAACTTGAACTATTTGCGTCAGTGAGTCAGGGGATTTGGGATTTGGGATTCTGGGGTATCGACATTAGTGAGTCAGGGGCATCCACATCAGTGAGTTAGGGGAATTAGAATCGATGAGTTAGTGGTGTCGTCATTGGTGAGTCAAGGGGCCAACATCAGTGAGTTAGGGGCATCGGCATTGGTGACTCAGGGGTGACGAAATCAGTGATCCAGGGGAGTCAACATTAGTGTTAGGATTTCGGTGCTAGGGCGTCAGTGTTAGGGCATCACTGTTAGGGTATCGGTGTCAAGGCGTCAGTGCTAGGGAATCATTAAGTCATTCTTGGTTTTCCAGTTATTCCAATTTCACCCATGTTACATGTTTTTTATTATTAAATGGAAACCTATAAACGCGTGGATATCGTTAACTCCCATTACACCATTTCTAAAGGTAATAATTAAATCACAATTATTTCTTAACCTATCGAGACTTTTGAAACATCCAAGTCGCATGGTCAAAATACGATTCTAAATTTAAATATTTTGAAATCATCACCCTAATTTTAGGATTTGGCCATTTCTTAATCCAAGATATTCTCTTCCTTAGAACCTTTAACTTTTCCCTTGGTGCATCCAAATCTTTTTCCCTCCCCAAAGTCATGCATTTGTACAAAATTATTCATTGGGTTTTCTTGGAGTTATTTCGTGCTAATTGCATGATCCCCTATTTTTTTGCACCAGGATGAGTTTTTGTCACCTATTGTTCTAAGTAGGGATTTCTTATGCCTCTCTTTAATTGTGAATCAGGTGGGGTGGGTGTACTAATGATTCATTATGAATAATGGTTGATTAAGTTTCATAAAAATTGTAATAATTAAAAATTTAATATGATCAAAAGATAATAGGGGCTAATAAAATAAAGGGTTTTGGAGTGGTTTGATGTTGATCACCTATTTTATTTTATTATTTTATGGTTTATTTAGGCTCTATTCCTTTTTTAAATCATGGTTGTTGGTGTTATTTTCTTGCACATTGGTGATGTCCTGTTTTTATCAAGATTCTTAATAAATGGATATAACATGAAATCTTCTTAATCACTTATACATGGATAATTGAAATGGATTCCTCAGGATCTAACTTGTTGTGTGATCACCCTTATTATTTTAATGTGGATTTAAAGAACCCCTCTCACTAAACCTGAATATGATTGGCTTAATGGTGTGGCTATGTGATGTGTTTAGTTGGTTTTGTGAGTTGTTTTGTTATGTTTGTGCAGAGGGTCTATGGTTTTAGTGGTGGTTGTTATGGGATTTGTGTATGGGGTGGTACAAAGGGTGTGTGACTATCCTAGATTGAGAGACTAATTGATTGTGAAATGCATAGACATTTAGGAAGTGGGATTTCCTTTTGTTGGTTTTTGTCCATCGAGTGATGTTGGGAAGTGGGACTGTAATGTTGTTATGGATTTGTCATGTAGTGGGACTGTATTTGGGAATTGTTTAGGTAGTAGGGCAGAAGGTTTGGGTTCTGTCATGAATTCATGTAAATAGGCATTCCAGGTGTGGTGTTACTATGCTGTAGGGCTTCCAGGTTTGGTTGCAAGGGCATGACTGTGCCTATAAATTTGAAGAATGATAGTTGGTTGTGGTTGAATGGGTGTATAGGGAAAAAGGGGGTGTTCATTGGGACTTTAGGTTGGTTTTTCTCAGTTGTTTTTTATGAATGGATGTTAAAATGGAAATTTTTTACCCTGGTCCCCCTCCCCTTGTTCAATGTTGGAAGAACAAAAGAACTAAGTGATTTGTCTATTGTGTGTTTAGTTAATCTGAGTCTTCACCTTCTGAGATGGTTGAAAATCATGTGCTTGTTAGTTTCCCTGAGTAGTTTTAGAATAAAATAAAGTGAACCCCTTAATTAATAAATGGAAAGTGGTTAAATGAAAAAGGGGTTCGTTGATTCTTTAGTAGTGGCTTTTTGTGTGGTTGTGCATATAGGGGTAGCAACAAAAGTGGTTCTGGTGGTATGGTTATTTTTTTTTTGGGACCCGTATATAGGGTTGAGTGTTTGTTTACTTATATGTATAAATTATAGTTCCTAGTTAAATCTATTCACACCCCACCCTTATTGAGCACCATGTTCTGAATACCCCCATTTCATCAGGGAGGGTGTCTTTCCCAACATCCCAGTGGGAGGATGGATGGTTTGTTACTAAATTTCTCCCTCACACCCTCTTCAAGGTTCCTACAGCTCGAGCATATCTAGGCATGTTGTAATGGCTTGAGTCTTACCATAGTATAATATCCTTTGGGTAGGTTTGTTTTGTATAAGGGGCATAGGTGTTTGTGGGCCAGGATTGTTTTCCCAAGTATCTTCGGGATGAGGCCTAGGGGTCATCATGAAAAAGGCATGGTTGTTGTGGAACAGGTGTCTGTGGGTGAGATGTGTGGTGTAGTTGTATACCCGGTGTCTAGAGGTGGTGTTTGTGTGTGGTTTGATCTCCAGTTGTGTGTAGGAAGGTTTTGGAAGTGGGACTACGTTCTAGGAAAAGTGGTTGTGTCAAGATTTTAGTCATTGATAATGAGAAATTAATTAGTGGTAAAGTGGTGCAGGGTATCCAAATGTAGATGTGATTATATTACTAATTTATTTAACTTGTGTTATTTGGTGAGTGTGCCTTGGTGAGGCTGGGATGGTTGGTACTTCTTGGTAAGTTCTTTGAGGTTATATTGTTTTTCTCACAGGATCATTAGTATGATCCCCCACTTTTGCATTGATGGATTTAGTTTTCCTATTAGGTTTACTTGTATACTGAACCTATGTCTGTGAAAATATTTTTAGGTTTCAAGGGGGACTTTAAGGATCGTACTGGACTTTACTAGCTCAAGCATCACGATAGTTGTTGTGTTGCTTCATAGTCTCTTTCGTGGGTACTTTCTCTGGCACATTAGTAGTACTTTTTTTCAATTTATGTTTAAATCATGCATGGTTTGGATTTTGGTTCCCCTTATATAAATGTTTGGTGTTTTTTGGTATGTTACCATCTTTTCTCCTAATCAAATTTATATTAAAAGGGGTAATAACTTGAATTTTGTGTGATATTTTTATACCCTTGTTTCCAGTCTCCACTCCGAGTCCTACAAAAGGCGGGTCTCAAGGGTCATTATCTCTCCTTCATCTTGAAGAAGGAAGGGTATGGAACTTTTCGTCTCCTTCCCACATCTTGAAGAAGGTGAGTCATGATAGAATGGTATCAAGGGAAGTGGTTGGGAGATAGTATGGGGTTTGTTGTTAAGCATAGTGAGAATTTCATGGTATGGTAGGGCAACAGAGTTATGAAATCTTGGTGTGTGATATAGTCCAGGGAAGAATGGCTAGGACATGAGATTTAATCCCCCCCCCCCATGATCTAATGCAAGGACTCTGGACCTGCTGAATGACCAATTGAGGCTACACTAATTTCAGGGTAGAGACCCTTGGAATGGTACATGAATTATAATGAATTTTTCTCTTGTGTGTCTTGGTAATTTTTTTAATTTAATTTACATAAAGAGTTAAAATAAATCTTAAAAGGAAATTTCCATACTAACTTGGCTTAGGAGTTCTTGTTTACCTTTTTTCATCATGGCACTCGGACGTCACCCAGGTGTGATATGAGTAGTTGAGGCTCAGTCGGCTAACCTGGTTGATCAGAAGAGGGTCGATCGTGAGGAAGAAGATGACTTGTGGAAAAATACCCTTCTTGCTTTCCAGCAGCAGACCCTGGGGAAGTATGATGGTAGAATTTCAGACCTAGAGATGAAGGGATGTCTTGAGAAGTTGATAATCACCTTTACTTTGATTTGTTCTTCAAGGGTGTAATGGGTTCCTCTGGTAGTGAGCTAAATGTGAGGATAGGTGTGTCAGTTGTGGATGCTTTATCTCAAGGAGAGTAATGAGATCAATATCTCAATGGATTACTTTGAGAAGGAGTTTCGGGCAGAGTTTCTTTCATTGATGATGAAGGCCTAGATGAGGTAGGAGAAGCTCTCCCTCTAGTAGGGGAGTATATCAGTGAGGGGACTAGGGATAAAGTTCAATTATCTTCTACACTTTGCTCCGGATCTCTTTACTAATGAGGAGTCATATGAGGGATGCTGGGAAGAGACACTCCAACCTTCTCTTCAGTATGTCTTCACTCACTTTACCCAACAGACATACATAGAAGTTCAAAAGAAGGATGAAGTAGTGAATAGGATGCACACACAGGGAGGTCTACTATGAGAGTGGAGCCAGACTAGTTCATTTAAGGGGAAGGTAGTCAGTACTAGGTCTCTAACATTAGGGCCTTCCAAGTTTTGGCTAGTGGGAAGTAGGCCTGAGCAGTTCCAGTTCTGATTTTCTAGTCCTCACTCTTTCCCCATGGGCCCGGGACCAAGGTGGTTTGTCTTTGGAGGTCGTGGACATCTTTAAATCCAATTACCAGTTCAAGCTCAGTACATTAGGGGTGGGAAGGTTCAGATACCACCTCAACAGCAACAGTTTCCAATCAGAACATTACAACAGTAGATTCAGTGGTCTCATGCTCCATCGAGGGTAGACAGTGATAGAGAGGTCCAACATCAAGGGGCTCTTAAGGGACATTTATAAGGGTGTGGTTAGGGAGGCAGTTGACAACAGAGGGGTAGATGAGCTGGGTGTGGGTAGTTTCACGCCACCAAGGCAGTAGTTCCAATCGGGCTAGAGGTTGTTCGAGGTACGATTAGTCCTTTTAGTACTTTTTATTGCACGTTTTTTAATTTAGGATCCATAAACTCTTTTTTTTTTGCACTCGGTCTATCCCATTCTATGAGAATATATGTCAAGAGTCTTTTTGTGCCCCTGGCTTTGAGTACACTGGTTGGAGGTCAGACTAGTTTGTTTGATGTTTTTCAGGGATGTAAACTTGTGTTGGGGCCACATCAGTCTAGTGGGGATCTAATTCTACTACAGATGCATTCATATTATGTCATCATAATCATCAACTAGTTTTTTTTTTCATAATGTTATCGACTGATTTCAAAAAAGAGTCGTATTTTCAGGCGTGGACGGCTAGTGTGTAGTTTTTGTTGGTGAGTGAAGCTATCAGGTGGTTTTTTGGTATGTGGATCCTATTATCTCATTGATAGCCGAGTTGTTAGTGGTATCAGTAGACATAGAGGTGGTGGAGGTTCTTGGGTGTTTCAAATAGTTTTTTGATGTCATCCAAGAGGATGTTGTGACCCTACCCGATCGAAGTCATGTTGAGTTCGAAATAAACTTGCAACTCGGTGCCAGTCTGATTTTGATGGCTCCCTATCATATGGTTCTATATGAGTTGCGGGAGTGGCAGATTTAGATTGAAGAATTGATGAAGAAGGGTTTTATCTGACCAAGGGTTTCATCATGGGGTTCTCCAGTATTTTTTTCAAAGAAGGAAGATGCTGGTATGATGTTGTGCATTGACTGCTGGAGATTGAATCATGTAACGGTCAAAATTGTTACCCTCATCTCAGAATATATGATCTTTTCGGGTAGTTAAATGGTGTTGGTTGGTTGTATAAGATCAATCTATAGTCTGGATATCACTAGTTGAGGTTGAAAGAATATGACATCTTGAAGACTGCTTTTTGGTGTAGGTATGGGCACTTAGAGTTCATGTTCATGCCCTTCGGTGTTTCGAATGCACCAATTGTGTTCATGGGGATCAAGAAATCTATCTTCTTCAAGTTCCTAGAATGGTTTTTCATCGTGTTCATTAATGACATATTGATCTAATTAAGGTTAGAGGAGGAGAACACTGATCATTTGGGGACTATCTTGAAGTTCCACTGACACCACTAGCTCTATGGGACGTTTTCCAAGTGAAAATACTATATATGGGAGGTGAACTTCCTTGGACATGTGGTGTCTCAGTAGGGAATAGAATTGGACATGTTAATGGTCTAAGCAATTGTTTCTTAGGAATTACTCAATAATGTGGTAGAGGTTCGTAGCTTCCTGGATCTGGAGGGCTATTAACGGAGGTTTGTACCCAAATTCTCATGAGTTGATGCTCCATTGATGACTTTGACCAGAAAATACTAGGCCTTCATGTGTAGTGAGCAGTGTAAGATAGATTTTGGCTACCTGAAGGGGAAGCTGGTTAGTTCCCCAGTTCATTGGTTTCCATAAGAAGGGGTAATGGTCGAGGTGTTCTCTAACACATCCAGTCTAGGATTGGGATGTGTGTTAATGCAGCAGCTGAGAGTCATCTCTTAGGGTTCTAAGAAGTTATGTCCACATGAAAGTAACTATGCCACCCATGATCTGGAGATTACAGTGGGAATTTTCATGCTGAAGTTGTAGAGACATTTCCTCATCAGGGAGAGATTTTTAGTCTTCACATATCATAATATCTTGATTTATATCTTCTCCCAGTGAGACCTAAACTTGTGGTAGCGAAGGTGGATGGAGTTTCTCCAGGACATTGACTTTGTGATCTCTTACCCCTCCAGAAAGGGGAACATAGTGGTCGATTCCTTAATAAAGAAATTACAGAATGAGGTAGTTCTGGAATCCACAGATTCATGGAAGGAGATTTAGGAGTTATACACCGTGCATGTGGATGTGATAGTGGATGGAGAAAAAGGATATCTATTTCAGATGACAGTGCATTCATCCTTGGTACAGCAAGTGGACGAGTCTCAGTGGGGAGACTCAGAGGCTAAATTGATGTGTGATCATGCTATCTAGGGTGATGCTCTGAAGGTATTGTTGGAGGATATTTAGAATCAAATGTTCTCCCATGGGAATCCATTTGTCCGAGTGGAAATGAGTGAGGAAATTCTCCGTGAGTTCCTTAGCTCACCCCTAGTGATGCATCCAATAGTTTCTAAATTGTAACAAGGCTTGATGGAATAGTTTGTGTCACAAGTTAATGTGGGAAGTGGAAGAATTTGTGACAAGGGGCCTCGTGTCTTAGTAGGTGAAGGCTGATAACCATGTTTCCAGTGGTATGTTGCATCCCTAAGACGTTCCCAAATGGAAGTGGGATGACATCTCAATGGATTTCATCACAAGATTACCCAATACATAGGGAGGATGTGATACCCTTTGGGTAGTAGGGTATCGGTTGATGATGTCATCTCACTTATTAGTGATTAAGGAGTCGAGTGAAGTGGATGATTTATCAAAGAGGTACATGGATGAGGTGGTGTGGCTGCATGGAGTTCCAAGATCTATCGTCTCAGATCGGGATACATGTTTTACGTGATGAGTCTAGAGGGGATTGCAGCATGATTTTGGAACCCAGTTATTCCTTATCATTGCTTTCCACCATTAGATGTATGGGAAGATAGAGAGGACCATCTAGACATTGAAGGAAATGTTATGGGCATGTTTTTTGGACTTTAGTGGGTCTTTGGTATGACATTTTCCCTTGGTAGAGTTTTCTTATGACAATAGCTATCATTATTCCATTGGTATGGATCCTTTCAAATCTCTATATAGGAGGTTGTGTCATTCACACTTGTCCTGGAAAGAGGTTGGAGAAGCATCCCTTCTTGGACCAGAGGTAGTAGAGAGCATGAAAGAGAAGGTTCATCTTGTGCATGAGAAGACGAAGGAGGCTCAGGATTGGTAGAAGTCATATTCCGATCACATGAGGATTCCCTTGGAGTTCAAGTTTGTGGGCCATGTATTCTTGAATGTTTATCCTTGATGTGGGTAGAGCAGGTTTGGTAGAGGGAGAGGGAATACTCCTATGTTCATCGAACCTTTTGAGGTTTTGGGACAAGTCGGCAAGGTGTCATGTAAACTGGCATTTCCACCATGGTTAGAGAGGATCCACGACGTCTTCTATGTCTCTCATCTATGTCAGTATATACCTGATGAATCTTCATCATTGAATGGGGAGAGTTTGACATCAATTACAATGTGAAATTCATGGAGAGACCAGAAATAATAGAGGATCGTGAAGGGGATGTGCTTCATAGATAGATCGTTCCTTTGGTTCACTTGTTATGGAGGCATGGTGGACTTGAGGAGAGTACTTGGGAACATGAGGCACATATGCGTGCTTAGTACACATAGATTTTCTATGTTTTGTTTCTATGTTTTACTTTTGTGTTTCATTTATAATGTAATGATTCACCTTGTTCGTTATCAGATGAGTAGTTTCTGTGTTCTCTGAATGTGTGTGAAAATTCCTAACTGTGGGGATGGGAGTACCTAATCCCTAATAGATATGCATTAATGTGGTTATGATTAAACCTATGCGGGTGAGTCAGTGGTTCCCAGAGTAGATAGTATCTTGACATGGAGGAAGGAGCTACCTGATCCATGTGTTTGGATGGTGTGACTATTGTGTTTGTGTGGTTTTTTGTGGTAGTGGGGCCTTAGTGTTTCTATAGTTTTTTAGGAGATAAATTTCAAGGAGGTGTTCTTGGATGTCAAGGTTTTCACTTCAACTCTTGAACAACACAATGGTGGTTTGTTTCGAAGCGATATATTAATGCGTGGTTGTTCGAACCTCTCTTTTCCTAGATTTGGTTTTAAATTCTATGGGACGAGAATAGTTTGAGAGCTATCTCATGTAATGACCCATATTTACCTAGGCCATTCCTTTGTGAATGTATAGAATTTAGGGTGCTTTGGGATGAAATGGTAGATCATTTCAAGAGATATCGAAAAACCTAGTTTGAACCATTGGTGTCGGTGAGTCAGGGGTGTCTACATCAGTGATTCACGGGCGTCAACATCGGTGAGTCAGGGGCATCGACATGAGTGAGCAAAGGGAATCAGCATCGGTGATTTAGGGGCGTCGACATCAGTGAGTTAGGGGTGTCAGCATTAGTGAGTTTGGGTAATCGGCATTGGTTATTCATGGGCGTCATCTTCAGTGCTAGGGTGTTTGTGCCAGGACATCAGTAAGTCATTCCCAATTTACCAGTTTTATAGGATTCTCCCATGTTATGTGTTTTTCTTCCTTAAATGATAACATATAAACTCTTAACCATTTCTAACACCCCTTCCACCATTTCTAAGGGGAATAATTAAATCTCAATTACTTCCTAATGTGCTAGGACCATTGAAACTACCAAGCCACATGGACAAACCATGATTCTCAAATTAAGTATTTTGAAATCATTAGCCTAATTTTAGGATCTGTCCTTTTCTTAAGCTGAGATCCTCTTATCCTTAAAACATTTTAGTTTTCCCTTGGTTCTCCAAGATCCTTTACCCTCCCTGGAGTCATGCATCTGTGCAAAATTCATCTTTGGGTTTTCTGTGAGTTCTTTCATGCTACTTCTGTGATCCCCTGTTTTTGGCGAAAGGGGGATTTTTTGTCACCTTTTTTTCTAGGTAGGGATTTCTCATGCCTCTCTTAAATTGTGCATCATGTGGGGTGGGTGTACTAATAATTCATTGTGAATTATGATTAAATAATTTAATTAAAATGAGTAATAAATAATAATGTAATATGATCAAAAGATAACATGGTTCAATAAAAAAATGGGTTAGGAGTGGTTTGATGTTGATATCCTGTTTTATTTGAATATTTTATTATTTTTTGTGGTTGTATTCCTTATGAAAATCATGGTCACCGGTGGTCTTTTATTGCACACTAGTGATGTCCTATTTTTGTTGTGATGCTTGATAAGTGGATGTAACATGAAATCTGCTTAATCACATATACTTGGATAATTAAAATGGATGGCCAAGGATCAAACATGTTGTTTGACCACCCTAGTAATTTTAAAGAGGAATTAAAGAACCCCTCTTTCTAAAACTAGATATACATGGCTTTATGGTGTGGTTTTGTACTGTGTTTAGTTGGTTTTGTGAGTTAGTCTAGTTTGTTTGTGCATTTGGGCTATGGTTTTAGTGGTGTTTGTTGTGTGATTTGTGTAAGGGGTTTTACGGGGGAATGTGAGTATCCCAATTTGAGGGACAAATTTATTGTGTAATGGATGGACTTATAGGTAGTGGGACTTCCATTTTTTGTGTTGTGGCCGTCAAGCGATGTTGGGCAGTGAGAATGCAATGTGGTTATGGACTTGTTATGTAGTGGGACTGCATCTGGGAATTTTTTGGGTAATGGGGGTGCAGGTTTGGGTTTTGTCATGACTTCATGAAAATTTGTGTTCCACGTGTGGTGTTTTTGTGCAGTGGGGATACCGGGTTTGGTTTCAATGGCATGATTGTTCGGTATAACGTTGTATAATGACAGTTTTTAGTGGTTTAACAGGTATCTTGGGGAAAATGGGGTGTGTAGTGCGAAATCAGGTTGGTTGTTCTTGGTTGTTTTTATGAATGTGTGTTTAAATGGAAATGATTTAACATGGTCCCTCTTCCCTTGTCCAATGTTGGCAGTACCAAAGAATGAAGTGAGGTGGTTGATGTGTGTTTAGTTAATCAGGTTCTTCACCTTATGAGATAGTTGAAGACGTTTTTCTTGGTAGTTTCCCCAGGTTGTTCTGGAATAAACCAAATTTAACCCCTTAATTATAAAATGGAAATTGTTTAATTGAAAAATGGGTTGGGTTATGCATTATCAGTGGTTGTTTGAGTGGTTTTCCATATAGGGGGTAGGATTAAATGTGGTTCTGGTGGTCTGGTTGTTTGTTTGGGGACTCGTAGTTTGGTTTGAGTGTCTTTTTACTTATATTTATAAATTGTAGTTCCTTGTCATTTCTATATGCACCCCACTATTGTTGAGCATCACGTTCTGAACACACCCATTTCATGGGGGAGGGTGTCTTTCACAAAATCATGTTGGGAGGATGGATGGCTAGTTACAAACATTATTCCTCTCAACCTCTTTTGAGTTCTTAGCACTCAAGCCTATCTAGGCAGAATGTAATATCTTGAGGTTTACCATAGTACAAGATCCTTCGGGCAGGTTTTTTTTGGATGAGGGGCCTAGGTTTTTATGGGCTAATATTGCTTTCCCAAGTGTCTTTGGGTTGAGGTAGAGGTTTCTTCAGGCAGGAGGCATGGTTGTTGTGGCCCAGGTGATTTCGGGTGAGATGTGTAGTGTAGTTTTGTCCTAGGTGTCTCCAGGCGGGGTTTATGTGTGGTTTGAGGCCCATGTGTGTGTGGGTAGGTTGTGGTAGTGGAACTATGTTTTAGAAGAGTGGTAGGATCAATAAGTTATCTATTAGGAATGAGTAGTTAATCAGTGTGAAAGTGGTTTGGGGTACCCAAATGTCGATGTTCTTATATTACTACTTTACTCAACTTGCATTATTTAGTGAGTTTGTATTAGTGAGGATGGGATGGTTAGTACTCATTGGTAGGTGCTTTGAGGTTCTACTATTTTTATCACAGGGTAATTAGTATGTTCCCCCACTTGTGCACAGGTGGATTTTGTTTTATTAATGGGTATACTTATATACTCACCCTATATTTGTGAAACAATTTTCAGGTTTCCAGGAGGACTTTGAAGACCATGCAGGACTTTACTAGCTCGGCCATTTGGATAGTTGTTTTTCTTCTTCTTAGTCTCTTTCTTTGGAACTTTATTTGGTAATTTGGTTGTACTTTTGTTGTATTTTACGTTTAAATAATGCATGGGTTGGATTTTTGTTCCCCTTATATAAATCTTTGGTGTTATTTGGGATTTTATTGTCTTGTCTCCCAATCATGTTTTCATTAAAAAGGGTAATTCCTTCCATTTTGTGTGAGATTTTTATACCCTTGGTGCTAGTTTCCACTTTGGGGCCTACTAAATGTGGGGCTTAGGGGTCATTATCTCTCCTTCATCTTGAAGAAGGAAGGATGTGTCACTTTTCAAATCCTTCTCTAATCTTGACGAATTCGGGTCATGATACTTATACACAATATCTCATATCATCCATGGCATTTCTAGATAATTTTTAATGTCACATTTACTAAATTCATAAAATATAATAAGAGTTGTTAGAAAAACCATGGTGGAGCTATATAATCAAATGTTTCAGACCTCATAAGGCCGGATTAAAGGTGTAGTGAACTAAGGAAGCCTCATTGGGTACCATGAGTATCTCGATGGAAACTCGGTTAGACATTAAATGGGTTCCAAGGATCTTTTCAATAGACTATGTCCACTATGAGCTTAGACAAGCTAGATCCAAGGGGTAGCCTAGCCCAAGGTATCCCCTACCACTATCAAGATCCATGGAGTAACATCCAAAGAATCTAATGGAATCATGATCCAAGGTATACCCACTAAGGCATCCATTTCCATTTCAATTCATCACATTCAAAAATTTACAACCATTCACATTACATGAGTTTACCCACTCATATAGAAATTCTCGTTCAATTGCATTTCAATGAGTGTAATGACACATATAAAAATTCCATATAAACCATTTATTAAATAGAATCCATATGAAAAGGAGGCAATACATATCTTAATAAATTAATTCAGTTCAATTCAATTACAAATAGCCTTCCTCTAACTTGAAAAACTCAAACACAAACCCCTTGAGAGGTTCAATAATAGCCAATATGAATGGCACACCCCATGGGAAAACTTTGTTTGGGAAACAACCTCTAACAAGTTTCAAGGAACTAGTGGGCTCCCTAATAGGTCTCGATAAATTCAATTAAAATATTCAATTCAATTCTTGGGTCATTACAAAAGTTTTGGAATTCCACATTATGGAAACTAACTTTGTAAATCATCAAACCACTATTGAAAATTATGTACCATCTACCATAAGTTTTCAGTAGAGTTATTATCTAGTATCAGGTTCTGATTTGATTAAGATTGAAAGAAAAATGAAGAATGGAAAAAATACAAAGAATATATCATATTATATCATGTTTAAATAGAGATGATGATACCAATTAAAATGAATAATTTCTCTATAGGATTATATTACTTACCATTGTGGATCCAATGAGACTGATGGAATTAAATTCCGAGTTAATATAGAAGAATGGGATCCATGGATATGATTTTTCCTTTAAAGGGGCTCTCAAGATCATGCGGCTATCCAATATGGGAAAAAGAGAAATTTGGTTTTAGTTATAATTTTTCTAATGGTAAAAATTTAATTACCAAGTAATACTAGTCCATAGTTTTTGGAAGCATGGTTGCGCAAACCGTGCACCAACCATGTTCCCTTTTCTATGATAAGGAGGCACTTGCATGGTCATTGCACCCAGTTTGACTAGCTATGTGAAAACCAAGAAAATAACCTCTATTAAAAACTAAAAGTGATCCTACATGGGTGTGTACCACTATCTACATGGTTTGAAAAACTGTGTGGGGTCCTCTTTCTCTTTTCCTAAGCCTCACACGGTTAGTCAGACTGTGCGGTATGTCCCACACAACAACTACTAACTATGAAGCCTATCTGATTTTTCAGAAAAGTCAGGCTCTAAGAAATGAATATGCCTTGGACACCCCCAATACCCCCCCATAACCTCAATGGATAATCAAATTAGGATATAAAAAAGAATTTCAACCACAATTAAAGAGGTATGTACCTAATAGGAAAACCCAAATCTTACAATCTTCCCCCCTTAAATAAATGCATCCATGAATTTCCCTCTCAAGGGCGGTCAAGAATCATGAGAGAAAAATCTGGCCACTAAGAAACTACACCGACCGCCCTCTCCAAATTCTTATCCTTTAAATATTATTGCTGACACAGCACCAACACTAGAAAAATTAACCAGCCTCATATAACCATCATTATCCTATCAAAAATACAAATATGATGATTTTTAAAGGATGTATATGCCTTTAACTCAACCTATTTAGGATAAAAAGTATCATATGGGTCCAAATAATAATATCACTACTTAGATACACTGAAGACATCATTCATGGTTTGGAACCTGTAAGGTAACTGCAACCAAAAGGCTACTAACCCAAATGTACCTAGAATCTTGAACAGCCCAACTTATCACAGTGAAAACTTACTCTATCTTTTGATACCTCTCTTTCCCAACATCTGGGAGACATATAAAAATACTTGATCCCCATCCTCTAATAATAGAGGTAAATGGAGTCAATTAGTGTAAGATGTCTATTATGACTATGAAGTATTCATCTACAAACTGATCAACTGGACCTGCTCAGAAGTCTACTGTATGAGATATGGTCCTAGTAAATATGTCTCAACAACCTCTAGCTAGTATAGGGGTGATGGGAATGGTCTACCATATAAATCCTCATAAGGATCCATCTATATAGTATCCTAATATATATTATTGAATGAGAACTCAACTAGGGGTATATGCCTCTCCCAAGATCCCCTAATATCAAGGATGCATTCTCGCATCATATCCTCAAGCACATGTATTGTACACTTTGATTATACATTAGTATGAGGGTGGTATTTCAAGATCAGAAGAACTTGTGTACCCAAGGACCTCTATGAACACTCTGAGAAACAATATGTAGTGGAAATACCTATCTGAAATAAAATTATGAGTTACCCCATGAAGTTATACTATCTCATGGATATAAAACCTCCAAATTTCATCAACACTGAAGGTATCCTTTATTGGTAGATAATGATTAACCTTCATGATCCTATCAACAACAACCCACATAGCCTTAATACCTTAAGGTGGCCTGAGAAAACAAGTCACAAAATCCATCACGACATCCAACCATTTCCTCTTGGAAATAGTTAATTTCTTTAAAAGTTCAGTCAGTCACTGATGTTCCGCCTCCACCTTATGATGGGTGTAAAATATCATAACAAAACCAACTACCTCATATTTCATACCCAAAAACTATTATTGAGAACTTAATTCATAGTATATATTAGTGATGATGGGGTTCACTGCCCAAACTAAGGCACGAAACACCCACGTTATCTCCTAACATATGTATTCTTTAACCCATAAGTGACAATGTATATGTATAATTTTATCCTCACTAATAGTCCAACCATTATTAGGTTCCTCACCTTCCACACTCTTATGCAGGATTAGGCCATTGGAATCCAATGTAAACCTCTTCCTCACTATATCCAAAAGGATAGAGGTAAATATTAAGGGTAAAAGATAATTATAAACTTAACTATCCTACACATCCATCAGTATCTCATAGAATAGGGCCATAAGCTTCCACTCACTAATGGACGACTGAACTACTTGTATTTGAGTCTTCCTAAATAGTGCATCATCTACTGTATTACCTTTTCCAGGAATGTAGGCAAGATCAACGTCAAAATATTATAGGTACTCAACCCACCTTCAAGGCCTCATATTCATATCACACTATTTAAATTTATACATGATAATTTTTTGGTAAATGTGATTCACAAACCCTCTCCCAATAAATAGTGTCTCCAATTGTGAAAAGAATAAAAAATTGTAGATAAATTTAGATCGTTCATCAGGTAATTCCTATCATGTGGCCTCAGATTCCAAGACCCGTACACCATGACGCTTTCCCCTTGAAACAGAACTACTCATATAATGATACTTGATGCATCAAAAATACATATTGTTGATTATTTTATTCTCATTTAGAATCACTATCGGCACTGAATTAAATCTTTCTTTCTACTACAAAAAGGTTTTCTCATAGGTATATGACCATAAAAACTTTACTCCCTTCTTAGTAAAGCTATTAAGAATATATTATAACCATGATAAGTCCTATATTAAACAATTTTAATGTCCAGATAGCCCTAAGAAACATTGTATGTCAAATATGTTCTTGGGCTTCTTCTAGAAAACTATAGTACTCACCTTCTCGGGGTCAATTGATAATCCTCTCTCTAAGATGATATGACTTACAAAGTCAATATTATACATCTAGAATTGTCACTTTTTGATATTAGTATATAAAATATTATCTCTTAGTGTATCCAAAATGATCTCAAGATGTTTGGAATGGTCATGTAGATTGTGATAATACACTATGATATCTTCCATGAAAACCACCACAAACAAATCCAAATAAGGATGGAAACTTAGTTCATAAATTTCATGAAACCTTATAGTATGTTAATTATACTTAATGGAATAACCAGATAATCATATAGGCCATACCTTATATGATAATTTGTACATGGTGTTTCTACATGTTGAACACATACCTGGTGATATCCTGGCCTCAAATAAATTTTTGAGAATACCCAATATACTCAAATATTATCAAAAATGTCATATATTTATGGAAAGTTATACTATTTATGAACCATAAAATCTTTAAATTTATGATAATCCACACATATCCTAAGTGTATCATCCACTTATTTAACAAAAGAGACTGGAAAACCTTGTAGATAAGTATTGGGTCATATAAACACCTTTGTCTCCAACTCATTTACCTGCCTCTTGAGCTTCTATAACTCTATAGTAGCTATCCTATAAGGAGGAATGGATACTAAGGAACATACGTAAACAATATTGATGTATAAATCCACCTCTCTATCAGGAGGTATATAAGAAAATTCATCCAAGAACACGTTCCTAAAAAATCAACCACTGGACTTAAATCTACCAGAGGTGTTACCTGATCATCCAAATATAAAAAAGAAATCTAGGTTTTCTTCCCACCCATCCATTGATGATATGGTCCAACTCTACCATCATTGAAATATCTTTCACCCTTTTGAATATGAACTCTTCCCTCTGATGATATGAATCTCACCCTTTATTGATTTAAGTCAAGGAAGGCTCAATAAGAAACTAGCCATTCCATTAGGAGTATGACATCAAACCTAGTCATCTTACAAAAAAAGGATTATAGATGAAGTGAACCCCAAAAAAATCAAGGGGGAACTCCATTAACTGGATTACATACTATTTTCTAATCCCCAAATGAGTGTCAAGCATCATAACACGCTCATAAAACTACACAATAATCCCAAGGATTTCCACAACAAGAACAGATATGAAACTATGTGTTGAACCTATATCAAAAAGAGAAGATATAAGAGTTGTGGCTACTAAGAACATACCTCTCTACATTTATGGTTTGGTGCTCTAATCCTCAAAGGTATGATGTACCGAATATATCTGGAATAAATCATGGCCATATGACACAACCTCACTACCTAGAGAAATTCCACTCTACTATCTCGGTACAATTGGTGAATGGCTTCATCATCCACAACCACCACCACCTCATATTAGACAACTACTACTACTCCATATACTATCCTAATGTGATGCTATGAAACCTACTCCAAAACTTGGAGTTAGATCGGGCCCTTACCCTTCACTACTAGAGGTAAGGTCCAACAAAATTGATGTAAATGGGCTATTATGACACAAGATTAGCACTCAACTGGATCACAATCACACTAATTCCTCATGTGTCCCCATATTACACATCGATGATAGAAAATTTCACTACCAACACTAATGGATTGGAAGGTAATCATCTCACAGGATGCCACAAAATGGAACTTCATGCCTGAATATGTCGAACCACTAGGTCAAGAGGCTGCACTGCTCTACTCTATACCCCCATCTTCCCTCATGTTCTTCTCTATAATAAGCACCTAATTTACAATTTTAGTAATATTATTCAACCTAAAAATTTTGATCTAATATCGAATTGAAATTTAGAGACCTTCCTATAAATTTTTCAATATTGATAGCTCATCAGCAAGGTATATCTGAGAAAATTGTTTCATCTTAGTAAAGTATACCAAATACAACATAACCATCATAGCTCTGTGATCTAGTTGCATGAACTCACTAGAACACTCTAATATTAGAGTCTGGTGTCACGACCCGCCCTCGGGGTCCGTGCCGTGACTACCCCAAGCCCGCCTTCCATAGGCCAGGGGCTGGCGACTAGCACCAAGGCGTAAATCCCAGTAAATTGGGAAGGCATTGCCTTTGAAAAGTAAACATCACCACAGAGTAAGCAAGCGGAAAGTAAACACTAAACAAAGCAGAGTACAACTGAAAGTGCGGAAAAGTAAATGGGCCAGTATACAAACCCAAACTGAAAGTAAAGTACAACTCGAAAAGGGAAAAACAGCAACTGAAAATTAAAAGCCGCTACTCCGAGCTGTCCACTGGAAATCCCACCTGAAGGGTGGGTACAGAAAGCTCCTCTGCTCCACGGGTCCCGCCGTCCGCTCCGTGCACGTCCCGCCCAGTGGTCCACCTCCGGGTACCGTCCCGCTCTGCAAGCCTCGGCTAAGGTCAACGCTGTCCGTCGTCTGCAACCAACACAACGTAGTGCGGGCAAAGCCCGTGCAGGGGTGAGTAGAAGCTACTCAGTAGGGACCCCGAGACCCCTGAAGGTCTCTCAAATCCACAAAGGATAAACCACGAAGAAAGGTACAATCACGAAGTAACAACCGACACTGCTTAGGTATATGCCCATACATATACCTAAGTCATCAATTCAAATACGCTCCAACCTCCGAGCCCAAGTACAACTCAGTCCACGGAGGAAAGTATACGTATTCCACATAGAAAAGCAAAACATAATCCACACAGGATTGCACAACACAATCCACACAGGAAAGAAACAGGATTCAGCTCACACAGGTATACATCTTCAAGGACGATAAAGATGATCACTGATCCATCTAAATCGTCGGACCCACGAAGGATCGATAGGTAACTAACCCCCGCAGAAGACCCACACAGGATCGGGCTCACACAGAACCTGTAGGCGCTGGCTCACACAGAACCGCTGAGCGCAAGGACCCACACAGGATCGGGCCCACACAGGACCTGTAGCACTGATCCACGTAGGATCGCTGAGTGCTGAAGTCGTCGTCGTCGAATCCACATAGGATCTCTGTACTGTCGTCGTCGAATCCACACAGGATCTTTGTACTGTCGTCGTCGCAGTCACAGTAGCAGTAGTAGCAGTAGAACAGTCGCAGCCAGCACTAGGGTTCCCGCACACAGCAAGCTCGTACGGAGGGTCCGCTCCACGAGCCGAGAGGCTGATACATCAACTATCACGAAGACCAGAGTTGATATATCCAAAAGTTCCGTATCGACAACAGGAACTCAACGCAACAGACGGCGCGTCGATCGGACGCCCGGTCTGAGAGTTATTGGCATTTTCGTCTCCGGGGCCCGGTTGGTTTTTAAGGCAAAACCAACCCGACCGTACTCCACCTGCGTCCAAACCTCGGGCGGAGTATTCCAAAAGATCTGTCTCACTAAGAGGAACACTACGCGACTGACGGCACGTCAATCGGACGTCCGTAGCTCAAGATATGAGCGTTTCCGCTCCGAAGGCCCGGTTGGTTTCGTGAACGAACCAACCCGGCCGAACTCAAAGTAAACCGAAACCTTGAGTGCGATATACCGAAACGACCGACTCGATCCAAGGATCGCGTTGCCGCTGACGGTTCGTCGATCGGAGGTCCGAGGCTCAAGTTATGGGCCAAAAACCAAATATGGTTCGAAATGGGGGGGTCCGGGTCCGGGCCGACCCGGCCCGACCCCCCCCCCCCCCCCCCCGGGCGGCGCGGTGGCTGGCGGCGGCGGGCCGCGGCGGCGGCGGCGGCGGGCCGCGGGGGCGGCGGGCGGCGCGGCGGCGGCGGCGGCGGGCCGCGGCGGCGGCGGCGGCGGCGGGCCGCGGCGGCGGCGCCTGGCGCCGCTCGTGGGTGGCACGCGGGGGGCAAGGCCCCCGCTTTGCTGGAGGGCGGTGCGGCAACTGGCCGCGCCGTTTTTTTTTTAAAACCGCCCCCCCCCCCCCCCCACGTGGGGGGCCTGCTGGCGGTGAACCAAGGGGGGCCGGCTTCCCCCTTCCCTCATGAACCCCCCCCCCCCCCTCATTAAGAGGGGGGTTTTGTTGAACCGGCCGGGGAATTTAATTCCCCGGTTTTATGACATCCGGCCGGCCAGCTGGCCGGCCGGTTTTTACCTACGGGACCGGAAATTCCGGTCCCGCCTTCGACTTCCGACGCCGGCGGCCCGGCCGCCGGTCTTCCCTTCCACCGCGGCCCGGAACCGGCCGCGGTCTCCTCGTCCCGCCGCGGCCCGGAACCGGCCGCGGTCTTCTCGTCCCGCCGCGGCCCGGAACCGGCCGCGGCGTTCGTCATCCGGCGCGGTGCGTCGGCACCGCGCCCCTTCGCCGTGCTTTGATTCTTTTCAACGCGGCGCGACGGCTTCCTTGGCGTGGCGCGACGGCGCCGCGTAAATTAATTGTACGATCATCCGCGTGGTGCGACGGCACCACGCTACTTGCTTCCACCCGCATGAATAAACATGAACGTTGGAGGGGGGTTCGGCCGTGTTCGTGCGGTCCGGCCCCCCTCGCGTTAACAATAACACTTAAATAAAATATTTAAATGCCTCACGTAGACATGCGATCCATGAGCAAGAAAAGGAAATAGGAAACCAAAATGAAATCAACAACCCCTACCTCGGGTTTAAGATTCGAAGAATCGTCTACGTCCCGCGGAAGACGGCGTCGCGGAGGTCGGGCGTCGCGGTCGTCGTTCGTCAAATCTGTTGACGAAGTGTTATGCCCGAAGAGACACGACGTTGGCGGATCTTCGTTTGCCGACGAAGAAGGTCCGAGGAGGAAGAAGAGGTCCGATGATACCGGGTCGCCGAGTCGATGATCCTTGACGAAGTGTTGTCGTTCTTCGTTGAGGATGAAGACGTTCTTCGCCGGAGAAGACGAAGAGGAGCTCTCAAAAAGACAAACAAAGAACTCCAAATAAAATAAGACTACCTCTTATTTTATTAACACAACACAAAAGAATTTCAAAGTTTGAAATTCAAAAAGACTTAACTCCCACAATTAATTAAGAGTAACTTAAGCCAATTAATTAGGGGTTAAGTATGTTGAGAGAATTTGAAAAGGTTAGGGGTTCGTGTGGGCCCCACCACACTTAATCCTCCCAAGGGAGGTTAAGTGGGTGTGGGTCCCACTTCCAACCACCTTTGATAGGTTTTAACTTGTTGTAATAAAATTGTTCTTCACAATTTTATTTAACTCAAACTAAAAACCCCAAAACGTAACTTTCAACCCGCAACAAACGCAACTCCCGAAAGGGTCTCTTTAAGCGAATATCGGCGCTGCGAGTTCATCGGTGCCCTCGGATTTCAATTCCGATCACCGGATCAAAAGTTAGGAATTCCCGCTCGTTCGTTCACTGAACGTACCCGAGCCAAACTTCGGAAATTAATTCCGGGCACTCCGGGCCTCGGAATCAGGTGCCGTCAGAAACCGCGCTCTTGTAAAATTCTAAAGAAAATTAAGAAAAAATTTCCCTTGAATTTTACGGGTCTTTACATTACTCCCACCTCAGGGCTTTACGTCCCCGTAAAGATACAACAAAAACTAGGGAAACAAATGAGGGTACTGAGCACGCATCTGAGCCTCCCGCTCCCATGTGCTCTCCTGGAGATTCCCGTGCTGCCATCTGATGCGCACAAGAGGAATCGATCGCCCACGCAGGACCCGCTCCTGTCGATCCTCTATCTCCACCGGGACCTCCGTAAAAGTCGCCCCATCGTCAACGTCAAGCTCCCCATGGTCAATGATGTGCGTCGGGTCGTGCACGTATCTCCTCAGCTGGGATACGTGGAAGACGTCGTGCACCCGGTGCAACTGAGGTGGTAGAGCCAGGCGATAAGCCACCTCGCCAATCCTGCTGAGAATCTGGAAGGGTCCGATGAAGCGCGGAGATAACTTGCCGCCTCGACCAAATCTCCGAATACCACGTCGAGGTGAGACCCGCAAGAAGACGTGGTCGCCATCCTCGAACTCCAGTGGCCTCCGCCTCCTGTCAGCGTATGACTTCTGCCGGCTCTGAGCTGTCCTCATCCGCTCCTGGATGACCTGGACCTTCTCTGTCGTGGCCTGGACCATCTCCGGTCCCACCAGTGCTGACTCCCCAGGGTCTGTCCAGCACAAAGGAGATCTACATGGTCGGCCGTACAACGCCTCGTACGGTGCCATCCCGATGGTGGAGTGGTAGCTGTTGTTGTAAGCGAACTCCACCAAGGGTAGGTGTTCCTCCCAGCTACGACCAAAGTCGAGGACACATGCGCGGAGCATGTCCTCGAGAGTCTGAATGGTCCTCTCCGTCTGACCATCTGTCTGAGGGTGAAAAGCTGTGATAAGATGTAGCTGCGTACTGAACGCCTCCTGTAACCCCTTCCAAAGCCGGGAAGTAAAGCGGGCATCCCGATCGGAGATGATAGATGATGGCACGCCGTGGAGCCGCACAATCTCCTGAACGTAGAGACGTCCCAAGCTCTCCACCGAGCCCTGCTCTCTGATGGGTAAGAAGTGTGCCGACTTGGTGAGTCGGTCAACAATCACCCAGATGGAGTCGTGACCTCTGGAAGTGCGTGGAAGTCCAGTCACGAAGTCCATAGATATGCCGTCCCACTTCCACTCCGGAACCTCCAAGGGTTGTACCAAGCCTGCTGGTACCTGATGCTCAGCCTTCACCTGCTGGCAGGTGAGGCATCGAGAAACGAACTCTGCTACTGCCTTCTTCATGCCCGGCCACCAATGCTGTCGTCTGAGGTCCTGTTACATCTTCGCCACTCCAGGATGTACCGCCAAAGGAGAAGTGTGAAACTCTCTCAGCACTTCCTCTCTCAAAGCTACTGGTACCATGGTACGTCCTCTGAAAAGGATGTCGTGCTCTACTCCAAGGGAGAAACCATCAGGTGCCTGTCCCGAGGATATCTGTGCACGCCGTGTCTCATAGTCAGCGTCCCCATGCTGTGCCTCCCTGACTCGCTGCAGTAGTGGAGGAGTGATTGTGAGAGACTGAAGAAAGGCTGCTCCATCTCTATCCACGAAGGATATCTGCAAAGAGGCTAGCTGCTCCGTTGCCTCCTCAAGTAGCTGAATGCCCGTCCTCCTGCTGAGGGCATCGGCTACTACGTTCCCCTTCCCAGGAGTATAGACTATCTCAAAGTCATAGTCCTGGAGGAACTCGAGCCATCGTCGCTGTCTCAGGTTCAGGTCCTTCTGTGAGAAGATATACCTGAGACTCTGATGATCGGAAAAGACTGTAAAGCACTCGCCCATCAGATAGTGTCGCCATGTCTTCAGAGCGAAGACCACTGCTGCTAACTCTAGGTCATGGGTAGCATAGTTCTGCTCATGCGGCCTCAACTGTCGTGATCCATAGGCGATCACTGCCCGCTCCTGCATCAGAACACATCCGAGTCCCGTCCCTGATGCATCGCAGTAGACTACGTACCCTACTCCCTCCTCAGGCAACCTCAAGATAGGTGCGCTAGTCAATCTCTGTCTCAGCTCCTCGAAGCTCTGCTGACATCTGTCTGACCACACGAAGGGTTTCCCCTTCTTCGTCAAAGAAGTGAGTGATGCTGCAACTCTGGAGAAATTCGGCACAAATCTCCGATAATATCCATCTAGTCCCAAGAAACTCCGAACCTCAGTCATGCTCCTGGGTGGCTCCCATGCTAACACAGCCTCAATCTTCGCGGGATCCACTGCAACTCCCGCCTCAGAGATAACGTGTCCCAAGAAGTGGACCTCACGTATCCAGAACTGACACTTCGAGAGCTTACCATAAAGCTGGTGCTCTCGGAGTGTGTCAAGAACAACTCGCAAGCTCCCGTCCGCCTTCTTGGCGAACAATATTGGGGAAGCCCAGGGTGAAACACTGGGTCGGATGAATCCCTTGCCCTGCAAGTCCTCCAACTGTACCCGTAGCTCTCGAAGCTCGGCGGGGGCCATCCGATATGCTGGAGTGGATATCGGGGCTGTCCCGGGGTACAAGTCAATATAAAAGTCTACCTCTCTGCGAGGAGGTAGCCCTGGAACGTCGTCGGGAAAAACGTCCGCAAACTGATCCACCACTGCAGGAAAACCAGGACTCCGCACGTCAACTGCTCCAAGGATAAGGCTAGCCAACTGATGAGTGATGGGCTATCCTCTCCTCCGCGGAAGTCCATCCTGTGCTGCTAAGGCTCCCTTCTCGCCGGTGAAGGTGAACCTGCTCCCGTCGGTGCGTACACATCGCACCTTGCGCCTAAAACAGCCAATCTGTGCATGGACCGTAGACAGCCAATCCATGCCCAAGATGACGTCGTAAGGCCTCGACGCTGCTACAAGAAGATCCCAGCCGAAGCTCTCGCCTCCTAGAGTAAGCTCACACTGCCGGCACCAGTGCGTAATCATCGAGTCTGCTCCCGTAGGAGTCTCTAGCCGTAAGGATCGAGCCAACGGCTCTGTCGGAATCTCCGAGCTCCGAACAAGGGCAGCGGCTATGAAAGAGTGACTCGCTCCTGTGTCTATAAGAACTGCAGCAAGGGTGGAATAGACACAGATAGTACCTCGAATCATCTCGGGTGCGCCGTGGTCGTAGGCCTCTGCTGCCTGGAGCTGTGCCTGTCGCTGCCCGCCAGCTCCCTGTGGTCGGGGTGGACCTCCTGGTGGTGGTGGTGGTAGAGCCTCAAAGCGTCGGCCACCACCAGCTGCTCGTCCAGCTCCTCTGCCTCGTCTGCCTCCTCCCTGCGGACCGCCACGGTCGACCCTCTGCCTCTGCCTCGGTGGTCCATCAACTGACTGCTGCTCCTCGGCACGGCGGGTCGGGCAGTCACGAGCCATGTGGCCCTGCCCGCCGCACGAGTAGCACTGTCTGCCTCTCGTAAGACTGGCTCCGCGCTGTGTGCCCCGCACTGCTGAGCCAGTGCCCTGAGATCGTCTGCCCGAAGGTCTGGTCTGTCTGGACCCCTGAGTCATCCGTCGATTGCCTGCTGCAAATGACTCTGCCATGTGCCGCCCTGCGGTGGGTCGCTGTGCTGGTGTAGACTCAGCAAGGAAGCTCTCGATCAGAAGAGCCTGCTCCAGTACTCCTGTCTGAGTCGGTATGCTGAGGGAGATCAGCGATGCCCTGATCTCGTGTCTCAAACCCTGCTCGAAGGTCCGGGCCCGGAAGAATGGGTCCCGTACCATGTCGGTCGAGTAGCGCGAGAGATCGGTAAATCTCGCCGAGTACTGTGCGACCGTCATGCTGCCCTGCCGCAGCTGTAGAAGCTCCTGGATACGCACCGCACGAAGGGTGGCTGGGACGAACTCCGAGCGGAAGAGGCTCTCAAAGTCCGTCCAAAGTAGAGATGCCTCATCGTGTACCTGGAGCACCAAGATCCACCATCGTCCTGCTGCTGCGTGTAGTAGGCTCGCAGCGAGGATCACCATGAGGTCTGCTGGTGTCCTCACTAGCCTAAACACTCGAACCACTGCCTCCAGCCAGTCCTCTGCTGCCTGGGGATCCGTCTCCCTGCGAAACCTGGGCGGTCGCTGGCGCTGAAACTCATGCAGTGCGCTGAGGCGACGTGCATCGTCAGCGGCTGCTGCTGGAAGCATCGGGGGATCGGCGGGTAAAGCTACCGCCGGTGCCACTACTGGAAAAGGGCCCTGCACCGAAGCCTCGTCGCTCGGTGGGTTGTCGTCTCGCTCGACTCTCGGAACCCTATCTGGCTGTCGTCGCGGGGCCATCCTGAAAAGGAGAACAAGAGCACCACAGTCAGAACAGTATACCTGGTGAGCTGGCACAAGTAATCACAAGGAAAACTTGAGACTTTCATAAAGCAGATCAGTATACCCGGTGAGCTGACACAAGTAATCACAAAGAAAACTCGAAACACACACGCAATCAATGTTTTCATGCATTAAGTCGGAAATCAGGAGTCAGGGTCCTGGTGTACGGATACGTCGGCCGCCGCACCAACACTGGGCTCCCTGGACTGATAACCACACTCAATACGCTAAACATTATTGCTTCACATAGAAAAGATCAGAGTTCGCGGTAGAACCGAACTCCTCTGATACCAATTTGTCACGACCCGCCCTCGGGGTCCGTGCCGTGACTACCCCAAGCCCGCCTTCCATAGGCCAGGGGCTGGCGACTAGCACCAAGGCGTAAATACCAGTAAATTGGGAAGGCATTGCCTTTGAAAAGTAAACATCACCACAGAGTAAGCAAGCGGAAAGTAATCACTAAACAAAGCAGAGTACAACTGAAAGTGCGGAAAAGTAAATGGGCCAGTATACAAACCCAAACTGAAAGTAAAGTACAACTCGAAAAGGGAAAAACAGCAACTGAAAAGTAAAAGCCGCTACTCCGAGCTGTCCACTGGAAATCCCACCTGATGGGTGGGTACAGAAAGCTCCTCTGCTCCACGGGTCCCGTCGTCCGCTCCGTGCACGTCCCGCCCAGTGGTCCACCTCCGGGTACCGTCCCGCTCTGCAAGCCTCAGCTAAGGTCAACGCTGTCCGTCGTCTGCAACCAACACAACGTAGTGCGGGCAAAGCCCGTCCAGGGGTGAGTATAAGCTACTCAGTAGGGACCCCGAGACCCCTGAAGGTCTCTCAAATCCACAAAGGATAAACCACGAAGAAAGGTACAATCACGAAGTAACAACCGACACTGCTTAGGTATATGCCCATACATATACCTAAGTCATCAATTCAAATACGCTCCAACCTCCGAGCCCAAGTACAACTCAGTCCACGCAGGAAAGTATACGTATTCCACATAGGAAAGCAAAACATAATCCACACAGGATTGCACAACACAATCCACACAGGAAAGCAACAGGATTCAGCTCACACAGGTATACATCTTCAAGGACGATAAAGATGATCACTGATCCATCTAAATCGTCGGACCCACGAAGGATCGATAGGTAACTAACCCCCGCAGAAGACCCACACAGGATCGGGCTCACACAGAACCTGTAGGCGCTGGCTCACACAGAACCGCTGAGCGCAAGGACCCACACAGGATCGGGCCCACACAGGACCTGTAGCACTGATCCACGTAGGATCGCTGAGTGCTGAAGTCGTCGTCGTCGAATCCACATAGGATCTCTGTACTGTCGTCGTCGAATCCACACAGGATCTCTGTACTGTCGTCGTCGCAGTCACAGTAGCAGTAGTAGCAGTAGAACAGTCGCAGCCAGCACTAGGGTTCCCGCACACAGCAAGCTCGTACGGAGGGTCCGCTCCATGAGCCGAGAGGCTGATACATCAACTGTCACGAAGACCAGAGTTGATGTATCCAAAAGTTCCATATCGACAACAGGAACTCAACGCAACAGACGGCGCGTTGATCGGACGCCCGGTCTGAGAGTTATTGGCATTTTCGTCTCCGGGGCCCGGTTGGTTTTTAAGGCAAAACCAACCCGACCATACTCCACCTGCGTCCAAACCTCGGGCGGAGTATGCCAAAGGATCTGTCTCACTAAGAGGAACACTACGCGACTGACGGCACGTCAATCGGACGTCCGTAGCTCAAGATATGAGCGTTTCCGCTCCGAAGGCCCGGTTGGTTTCGTGAACGAACCAACCCGGCCGAACTCAAAGTAAACCGAAACCTTGAGTGCAATATACCGAAACGACCGTCTCGATCCAAGGATCGCGTTGCCGCTGACGGTTCGTCGATCGGAGGTCCGAGGCTCAAGTTATGGGCCAAAAACCAAATCTGGTTCGAAACGGGGGGGTCCGGGTCCGGGCCGACCCGGCCCGACCCCCCCCCCCCCCCCCCCCGGGCGGCGCGGTGGCCGGCGGCGGCGGACGGCGGCGGCGGCGGCGGGCCGCGGCGGCGGCGCCTGGCGCCGCTTGTGGGTGGCACGCGGGGGGCAAGGCCCCCGCTTTGCTGGAGGGCGGCGCGGCAACTGGCCGCGCCCTTTTTTTTTTAAACCCCCCCCCCCCACGTGGGGGGCCTGCTGGCGGTGAACCAAGGGGGGCCGGCTGCCCCCTTCCCTCATGAACCCCCCCCCCCTCATTAAGAGGGGGGTTTTGTTGAACCGGCCGGGGAATTTAATTCCCCGATTTTATGACATCCGGCCGGCCAGCTGGCCGGCCGGTTTTTACCTACGGGACCGGAAATTCCGGTCCCGCCTTCGACTTCCGACGCCGGCGGCCCGGCCGCCGGTCTTCCCTTCCGCCGCGGCCCGAAACCGACCGCGGTCTCCTCGTCCCGCCGCGGCCCAGAACCGGCCGCGGTCTTCTCGTCCCGCCGCGGCCCGGAACCGGCCACGGCGTTCGTCATCCGGCGCGGTGCGTCGGCACCGCGCCCCTTCGCCGTGCTTTGATTCTTTTCAACGCGGCGCGACGGCGTCGCGTTCTTGAAGATTTTTCCTTGGCGTGGCGCGACGGCGCCGCGTAAATTAATTGTACGATCATCCGCGTGGTGCGACGGCACCACGCTACTTGCTTCCACCCGCATGAATAAACATGAACGTTGGAGGGGGGTTCGGCCGTGTTCGTGCGGTCCGGCCCCCCTCGCGTTAACAATAACACTTAAATAAAATATTTAAATGTCTCACGTAGACATGCGATCCACGAGCAAGAAAAGGAAATAGGAAACCAAAATGAAATCAACAACCCCTACCTCGGGTTTAAGATTCGAAGAATCGTCTACGTCCCGCGGAAGACGGCGTCGCGGAGGTCGGGCGTCGCGGTCGTCGTTCATCAAATCCGTTGACGAAGTGTTATGCCCGAAGAGACACGACGTTGGCGGATCTTCGTTTGCCGACGAAGAAGGTCCGAGGAGAAAGAAGAGGTCCGATGATACCGGGTCGCCGAGTCGATGATCCTTGACGAAGTGTTGTCGTTCTTCGTTGAGGATGAAGACGTTCTTCGCCGGAGAAGACGAAGAGAAGCTCTCAAAAAGACAAACAAAGAACTCCAAATAAAATAAGACTACCTCTTATTTTATTAACACAACACAAAAGAATTTCAAAGTTTGAAATTCAAAAAGACTTAACTCCCACAATTAATTATGAGTAACTTAAGCCAATTAATTAGGGGTTAAGTATGTTGAGAGAATTTGAAAAGGTTAGGGGTTCGTGTGGGCCCCACCACACTTAATCCTCCCAAGGGAGGTTAAGTGGGTGTGGGTCCCACTTCCAACCACCTTTGATAGGTTTTAACTTGTTGTAATAAAATTGTTCTTCACAATTTTATTTAACTCAAACTAAAAACCCCAAAACGTAACTTTCAACCCGCAACAAACGCAACTCCCGAAAGGGTCTCTTTAAGCGAATATCGGCGCTGCGAGTTCATCGGTGCCCTCGGATTTCAATTCCGAGCACCGGATCAAAAGTTAGGAATTCCCGCTCGTTCGTTCACTGAACGTACCCGAGCCAAACTTCGGAAATTAATTCCGGGCACTCCGGGCCTCGGAATCAGGTGCCGTCAGAAACCGCGCTCTTGTAAAATTCTAAAGAAAATTAAGAAAAAATTTCCCTTGAATTTTACGGGTCTTTACATCTGGGGGGTAATTAACCATACAATAATGTCTAGAAGTCCTTCAAACCCATATCACATAGCATAACAGTCTGGTTTAAAACATAGCACAAGCACTTTTTTCTCGCTAAAGCACATAAGTCATGAGCTTCTCTCTCCTCTCAGGAGGTGACTCCAAATTATTGAATATTGATAGATTAGTCTCAAGCCACATCTCATCATCTTTTGGACCTCCATCCCATAAAAATTTGGTAGTATGATGTTGTTGGAACACATTAATCAACTCTTCCATAGATTAGGCAAGTTTTGGTGCTCCCTGAAAATAATGTATTAAGCATATAAAACCTTAAAAAAATGTGCCTCAGCACCTATGTTCAGAAAAATTACTGGTGCCTTAGCTGGTAGTATAGGAGGATCTATTGATATTCCAAGGCCCACCTCCTCTAGATCATGTTCATCTCCACCCTCTTGGAATACGACTAAAGTTCATTGTCATGAAATGTCTCTACAATTTTGAACACACGCCTCAAAAAATATTAATAACTAAAGATCATAGGTAAAATAGTAGGATATGTCAAAACCATCCTATAAAAATTTCATACCTCATTTTCTGCACCTAAATCTTGGATTTATATAAGGAAACAACTATAAAAGTCCCTAGATACACTTCTTAAATCCCACTTAGGATCCAAGTTAAGGTCAAGTCTTTGTTTTCCAAGTTCAATTCTTTTCTATTTAAATTCATATTCATTTCACAATTAATTTTAAATGATAGAAAAAAATGTTTAACCAATTATAATCCATAAGGTTCCATATTCTTTATTAATTGAAATATGGTGTCCACCTAATCCACATTATAACACATTCTAGTCTATGCAACTCATGGTTCATGACTGAACATTTCACAATTTTCTGCTTAAAGTGTATGTGGAAGCCTAGTTAAGAAAACACTTCTTTGGTTATAGTAGGAACTATAAGTACCAAACTTGTTATCAAATACACTATACATAATATCTTTCAAATCATCAGTTATATCCATCATAGAACATATCAAAGCAACATGAAAAAAAACAATGCATCCTATATGGCCTGATATAATGCATGGAATGTGATTCCTATAATGTTTCGAAAATGATGAATGAGATGGAATACTCTCATCTCATAAGGTTTTAATAAAATATATACCTCAATAATAATGATAATAACATCAAAATTCAACTTCACCACCCAATGGTAGAATCAAATCAAATGTAATAGTCAAAAATTAGAAAACAACAATTTTTATTCAAGACGATTTGGATTTTATCTATTCATGGGTTAGCTACTCCCAGGAACATATCATTAACAAATCCCAATTCATTTACTATCCCCTGTATATTATTTCCAAATAATAATGCATAAAATAAAATACCTCTAATACTACTTTGTAACATCCCAAAATCAGATGCCACTAAACAGTGCCCCTAGACATGTTGGTCATATTACCTCAAGCACATTTCCCCAAATGCTAGAGGATGTGGACAAGCAGTGAGCTCCTATGGTGTATTTATGAGGAAAATATTTCCTATTATTAGATTTTAACACAATAGTATCAATCATACAGATAAATATCAGAATTATTAAATCATTCAAACAAAAGATAATAACAAAGATATGAATATATAAACATTTCCAGAAGTAATTTCATATACATATGATGATGATACCAGTAAAGTCTCTATAAAATATATAATAAAAGGTATAAACTATCAGTGTAACACATGTATCAAAATGTACAAAAAGAATAAAAAAACTAGTTTCATCTAGCATCATGATCCTCAACTCCATCCCATGCTCCTCTGATCCTATGCAGAAACTCAATAAAGTGTTGTACAATGGGAACATTCCTTGTTCCCTATCTACATCCATAATGTCTATCCAAGTACCTAATGGTGTCCCGAACAAGGTGTGAGATTAAATCCCAGTAGTTCACCACTCACGGTGTCTTTAAAAAATCATGGTTATGCAATATAAGCTAATCAGAGTGTATAATATGACAAGTATGGTAGTAACACAAGTAAAATGCATAAGGAAATATTAATAACTATGAGTGATATTGTCAAGCCAAACATGGATCCCTACAAAAAAAGTGTCAATATCTTATAACAAGGAAGAAGAAAATAAAATATATGTAAAATCCATGACCATTACATATACACAATATCTCATATAATCCACATTATTTCCATATAATCTATAGTGTCACATTTACCATGGCCATGAGGCATAATCAAAAGTGTCAGAACAACCATGATGAAGTTTTATAATAAAATGTGTCAGACCCCACAAGGTCAGATCTAATGTGTGGTGAACTAGGAATCCTTGTCGATTATCCAGAGCATCTCAATGGAAAATCAGTTATACTTTGAGTGGGTTCCAAGGAGCAGGTCAATAGACCATGTCCACCATGAGCCCAAACAAGCCAGGTCCAATGGGTAGGAAAGCCCTAGTCATCCCACAGAATCAAGACCCAGTGATCAATCTAATATAAGGTGTCCACTACCACTATCGAGATCTAAATAGTATCATCCAAGACATGCAATGGAATCATGATCCAAGGTATACCCACCAAGGAAGACATTTTAATTTCAATTCATCACATTAAAAAATTTACAACCATTCACATAACATGAGTTTACCCACTCATATAGAAATTATCATTCTGTTATATTTACATGAGTTTACCCACTCATATAAAAATTCCATATAAACCATTTAATCCATATAATCAACATGAAAAATTGTAAATGAATCTCCTAATCAATAAATTTCCTTCAATTCATTTATAAATAGGCTTCCTTTAATAAAGAATTCCCAAATACACACCCATTTGGTGGTTCAACAATAGGAAATATCAAAGTCACACACCATGGGTGACCATGGTTGGGTAAATAACCTCTAAAAAGTCTCACAAAACTAGTGGGAATATCTAACAGGTTCTAATGTGTTCAATTTAACTGTTAAATTCAATTTTAGGTCTACTTCAGAAGGTCTGGCATGCCGTAATTTGGAAAATAGCCCTTAAAAGGATCAAAACAATTAGTAAAAGTATAAACCACCTACCATAGGTCCGTAGTAAAGTAATATTCCAATATCATCTTCTTGTTTGACTTAGATCGAGATAAAAATGATGAACAAAGAAAAATCCTAAAAATAGGGAATATTATCTTTCATCTAAATAGTGCAGCCGATTCCAAGGAAAATGAAGAACAAATCATTAGTATTTTACTACTTACTTCCATAGATCCAATGAGACTAATGAAATTTGATTCCATGTTTAGATGGAAGAAAGGGGTCCAATGCTATGATTTAGCCATCAAAGGAGATCTAAAGATCAAGAGACTATCCAATGTGATAGAAATTGAAATTAGGTTTGATTTATATGGTTTTTAAGTTAAAAAGGTTAAATTCTTATGAAATACTACTCTATATAGTTTGGAAATATGGTTGGCCCAACCGTGAACCAATTTCATAGAATTTGATGTGATAAGCGAGAACATGCATGGTCATTGTGTATGGTTTGACTAACCATGTAAAAACTATGAAAAATGTCTCTGTAAAAAACTATATGTGCTTTCGCAGAGGGATGCACCTCTATCTACATAGTTTAAAAAATTATGTAGGGTCCTCTTGCCTCTAACCAGGACTTTCACAGTTAGTCAGACCATTCGGCATGTCTGATTTTTTCAAAAAGTCGAGTTCTAGCCTCCGAACAAGCCTCAAACAACCCATGATACCCCCATAACCTCAAAGAGTATTCACATTAGGCTATAGAAAAAGAATTTAAACTGTAAGTAAAAATATTTTTACCTCACATGGAAAACCCAGGATCTTTAAAAAACCATTTAAAATCAATCATAAGTCCTTGTATATTGAATTTAAACTATACATTATCCATGTCATGGAAGCAAGAAATTGAACTGCAAAGAATCAATGTTTGTGTATAAATATTTTAATCTTAAAATCTTCTAACTCCTCATGGAATGACTCTAAACTATAAAACATCTAAGTACAGTTAGTAATAATTTAAATTTTAAAACACCCAAGTCTTAGTAGTGAGAATTTAAATTGTATAACACCCAATTTCTAGTCATATGACATTAAACTACATGGTTATCATCCCTACCATGTGAAATTAAACTATGATTTGAAATTCCATCTAATGTGGATTTAAAATCCTCATAGTGGGACATTACTTATTGGCTATCTTCCCCCTATATAGGATCTCAATCCATGTTGATTTTTTTAGTGAATGGTCAGTATATTCCTTATAGTAGTAATGCCCCTATTCTTTTCGTATGTGATTGATCTATATAAGAAAATCATTATTGAAATAACTACATGAAATAATGATTACTATCACTATTGGAAACTTAGTGATGTATTGGTACTCAACCATGAACCCATCCACCACACTCGTAATCAAATTAAAAATACTTCCCTCATGCATATGATCTGGATCTGTTCAAGAAATTGCAACACTTGTTCTCTCATTTATAGACACATACTCAGAATAAAATACCCAAGTCCTTATATAAGACTCAAGTATATGTTGGGGTAATTTCATCAAGAACTGAATGTTTCTTGATTACTATCCATACATGATATATATTGGTTCTAAGATATTCAATCCTAGGACCAACCATAATGTAAAAAAAATAACCTACCCCGGTATGATAGTCAGATCTATATAGTGGACCTTATTTATAATAACTACATGTGTCTTGATTCTTAAACATACAGAATATGTATTAATTCCTAGGTATATTTTCCTATTAATAACCTCTCGTTCATCCCTATCATAACCTCCCCCGATGTTTGGTCTACATCAAAATTAGTCACTGCCATTTGGATGCAAGATTATGAAGATTCTTCTATTAGTGGAAGCCTATCCTGATAAGAGATCCCTACACCTTCATAGTGCAGTTAATAATTAGATATCATGCTCCCATATGATAGTGGATAACTTATATTTTGAGAAAAACATTCCCATTTTACCCTACATATAATTTATATCTATATAGGGGACCTTTTATTTATAAACTATGTGTGTCTTGATTCCTATCTATATAGGATATGTAGTTATGCTCGGATTCTCCATCATGGACTTAGTTGTAATCCTTAAAATAAAAATACACATTTTCTTCCATATATCTGAGCTAGATCTATACAAGGGAGTAAATACTAATTCCTATAACCACATATTTCATCATAAAAAATTAATGGATGATGATTCCCCCTTTCACCTTGATGAATTGGCCTCTACCTCTACACTAAACAAACATTCGCTAAGGTGAAACACATTATCATTTCTCCTACATATGAGACATATCTATTTAGGGATTTTTTTCTCCCCCAATAACTATATATAGATTTATTACCATCATCATAGGATACATAGTGAAACTTTGATCATCTATCCCAGGCCTAACCAAAAATTTAAAAGATATTCCCCCTTGATTTTTTATCGTTTCTAGAAATACTCCATCTCCCTAATGACACTACACCAAGGTAATTATCAATTATTTTTCCCTATATGTGATCCAAATCTGCACAGAAGAGGCCCTAGAAATATTTTGTATTTCTTAATAAATTCTCCTCTCCCTCCATATGAGTTTGATCTATATATGTGGAATATAAGAAATATGTGTATCTTGATTTCTATTATCATAATATACTTAGTGGTGTATGTATTAACTATTATAGGCCCATACACACAAAAAAACTAAAATTACCCATGTCCCCTATATATTTTATAGATATATGAAGAGGAACACCAATTTAAGAGCTACATGTGTCTTAATTCATATCAATATATGATATGTAATGATTTCTAGATCTACTATCTTGGTCTTCACTGAAATCCCCAAAAAAATCCCCCTCTAAGTATGATCCAAACTTATATAGGGCATTCCTTTTGAAAAATATTCCAGTGGATTTATTACATCCCTTACATGATACATGTTGAAACATAGATGTTCCTACCCCAAAAATCATAAATCCCCCACAACTCATCTCGATTCTTGATCAAATCACTCATCATTCACTACAAGTATCATTCATTCTCATTGGTTAGATGAATTTCTTTTAATAAATTCAAAAATTATATCCACAAAAAAATCAGAAACTAGAAAATTTCATCTATCTGTATATGTTTCATATATGTGTAAGATTCCTTATCATGTGTTTTTAATTTACCGACCTATAATATGGCAATATATTCACCATATGTCCTATCCCAAATTTTCATGAACCACTAGATGACATTATATGGGCTATTCTCTAACCACCTATGGTTTCTCACAATGAGCATGAGTCGCATGAGAATAGTGGTTTGAGCTAATCACCCAATTTTACATAACTAGTATCATCATGACTAAATTTGAAAGGAAAACGGATCCATATTGCAAGATCTTAAATAACTCATTAATGGTTTAGTGTTATAGCTTTTATTTTCTTATGTATAATTCAAATATATATAAGGTATTCTTATGTATGAGTCATATATATTAAGGGATACCAACACATGGAAATTTATCTATGACCATACACAAGTATAAAAATTCCCTGATATCTCATCATATCTATATGATGTTAAACTATATATCATATGGTTCTCATAATATGACCCTAAACTACATAACACTCAAGTCCTTTCCTCATACTATTAAACTTAATGACAGTTTCTTCCTTGTTTCATTCCATTAAACTATATAAATCATCACCCATTATCAATACTTATCAATGTTTCATAATAGACTAACCATGGTCAAATGAGGTTCAAGATTCTTCCATCATCTTTTTTGAACTCCTCAGTCCCTAAATCACATTTCATGACTTGAGTATCTTGGGTCACCATTAACCTTCCATGACCCATAGAGAGGAGTGTACTTGGATTCATGGTATCCTATTCTTGATGATGCATTGAACACTCATCTTTTATTGTGCAAACAAGTCCCTACCCTGTCAACCATAGGAATTTTGGTCTTGAAAAAAGTTCATCTGATTTCAGTATGCCCTGAAAATATAGAAATAGAGTCAGTTACCCTAGATAGATTCATGATAATCCCTATAATTTCTATCCCATACCAACACTCATAATTCAATAACATTTAGCCATTATTTATTTCCTCATAATACCCCATTCCATTGGGTGTAGGAGTTTTCTCAAACTCAATGATTCAAAGTGGGATATTTTTTCACACTTACCTTTTTTCCTTGGTCCACACATTATGAATTTAAACTATATAAACTTTGGTCAATGATGTATAAATTTAAATTTTATCCTTTTATGGTCCAAATTTCAAGTCCATAATATAATGGTGAGAGAGACATAAAACTTTTTAGGTTGAAAAACTAAAAAGGGTCGCTTAAAAAAAATTCATGTAATATCATGTTAATATTTTCTTTTTAAGAGGATATGCCAATGATACAATATAAATAAATGGGTAATAGTTTATGTAAGGTCTACACCATTACCCTAGAAAAATATTATCCATTATTACTGAATATATCAGTCCAATAAAAAATTAGATAAATGATTTATCAAATCCTTTTTTTATAACATGTTTATTGCAAGGTGACACAACATTTAGGGTGCCAAAACCCTCCTTAGATAATGTTTTCCCCAAAATAGATTAATTTTAATGTGTTTTAACCTCTATAAATCTATTATGATCCTTGTAATGGAGATTATCTGGCTTCAAGGGACCCACTAATTGACTATGCATGAATGTATCCAACTCTTATATAAAATCCCCAAGCATGGCAACCAAAGATGTCGTCACCTTGAAAAAAGTTATTATATTCCATGTGATCCCTAAAAACATCACATTGGAGGTCATTACCCTAGATATATTCATGATAATCCCTAGAATATATGTCCCATATCTCCACCCTCAATTCAAAATCTTTGATTCCAATTTACACAACCCATAATAAAACTATTCGTGTGGATTCAACATCCTTGATGTTATGCCACCATATATTGTACCCACTCTTGAAGTGAGGATGTAGTATCTAATTCTTTAACCTTTTGGTGGTTCTCATCATGTGACATTAAATTACATGATATTTTTTCCATCCTTAAATCCCATGAACTTAATTCCCCATTTTACTTTGTAGTATATTATTTCAATTGAACCTCTATTCATGATGGGTTTCACTCACCCCTTACTGTCGGAACTATCTCTCAAAAAGGATATGATCCTCCTTTTATAGATTTTCCCCATATCTTACATCCTTTATCTAGAGTTTGAATCTTCAAAACCCTTTCACATCCTATATAAAGGTGTTACCCTACTTCAAGGGATACTTTTTGGACTATCCATATATTCCACTAACTCTAGCATAAAATCCATTAAACTTTCGACCAATGGTTTTCTCACATTGAAAAAGGGTCCACTGGTCTTTATGGTCATTGGAATCATTGTAAAAGAGTCTTCCACCCTAATGTTGTCCATGGGAATACTTATAATTGCATCCCCATATCACCACCCATGTTTCAAACTCTTTGGTGTTATTTATACATCTTATAATCTAACTGCTCAAGTGGATTCGATATCTTAGACATTATGTCCAGTCTTTATGACCATAAACTGAAATCCTCCATTTTCATAGTCTATACTAGAAATAGTCCCTCAATTATTTATGGTTTTCCCCCATCACCTTTCATGTAATATATCCATATTGTTCCAAAACCCTTCTTGAATGCTCATTTCCAATGTCTCACTTTATTCCTTGAGCACTTGAATCCCTTGAAAATATTTCATGACCCTTGGAGAGGATAGTTTTTGGTATCAAAGTACTCTCTACCTAACGAATCATGTAAGAAATATATTGGATCTTGCATAAAATCCTTCATCCTATCTACTAGATGTGTCAAAAACTCATAAAAATTATTATGATTGTTGTGAGCCCCAAAAACAACTCATTGGATTTCATCACCATAGATTGATTCACGAGCATCCCTATCATGTATATCTTATATAATCATCATCATTCAAGATCTTTGAGTTCTAATTTAAAATTTACATAAGTATATTATTCAATAAGATGTTATTTCTTCATGAACATATGGACCAAGCTATATAAACTTAAACTATAGTGATATACAGTCCAAGATATAAAAACTTAAATTATAGCAACACATGGATAACGCACTATGGACATAAACATTATCATTTTTGGGTCCAATATGTTTAACTTAAAACATAATAAACTCTTTATTTGACTTTAAGGACTTAAATTCTAATTTAAAGAGATTTAATGATTGTTATGAATAAAACCCACAAAGGGTGTAACACCCCAATATTTCATAGTACGTTAATTCTTTAATGTAATTCAATAACATTCATTACACGCAACACCGACTTCTAGCGCACCATGACTTACCAAACAAGCCGTTCAAAAGTGGTTATGAATAGTATTAAATGAATATTGAACTATATATAATCCTTATAATTTTAGAATCCATAATATGAGTTTGTTAGACATAATTTAAGAAAAAATAAATTTTTTCAGAGAAAAGAAGTATTTTTCAAAAAATTCAATTTTACCGCTTTTTAATGGCGAAGCCTTTTTAAATCCAATATTTTAAACTTTTATATATTCAATTTGACTAAATAAATTTATTTGTTATAATGGGGAAATAAAAAATTGACAATGTAACACCCAAAGCATCCATGGTACGCTTCTCTCTAAATAATATTGTAGCGTGTGTTGTACGCAACTTCGAGTTCTAATACACACCACAACCAATCAAACTAGACGTTATGAATAGTAATACCTACTTTTTGAAATTTTATAAATTTTATCTCTCAAAATGGACTTCATTTTTTGATTCAGAATATCTAATTTAGCCTAGGGTGAAATTTTTGTACTTTTTGGATAACTTTTATATTTTGATGAATAGTGAAAATTACTAAATTTTAATTAAAAACAACTTTTTTAATCAAAATAATTAATAGTGATAAATTTTGAATTTGAGTGGTTTTAAAGTATATTTAGAATATATTTTACCATTTAAAACAATTTTGGTCATTGGACATAATTTCACAATAAAACCGGAAAAAAACAAGTGTAAATCTTTTGATAGTTATTATATCTTAAAAACATGCTTTTTGTTTTGACAGCGGGAATTAATTTTAATTTAATTTCTGACACTTCTGTGTTTTGAATTTGGAAAAATGGATTCCATATTTTGAATCAGTATGTACAAATTTTTTAAATAGGTAACTTTTATTTTTAGACATTTTGAATAATTACTTCGGTAAATATTTTATTAACCATGGTTAAAGGGTAAATCCGGTAAATAAGGGTAAAAAAATTATATTATAATAATAATAAATTACCCTAAAACGTCTCATAACCTTATTTTTGGATACATGTCCGACCATGGGCATCTTTGGGTCAATTTTTGGACCCCATGGAGACACTTGTAGGTCATAGGGACAACTTATATTAATTAAGTTAAAGTAAATACAAAAATGACATAAGTTTATATCTTTTAGAAACAAAATTTTACATAGGGTTATATATTCTATATTTTAGATTATAAATATTCATTATAAATCTAAAAACATTTCCTACATAATCGTATTTTATATTAAATTTTTAGACATTGAAAAAGTAAAAATATATATGACACAATAATGATACAGTATTTTCCTTATTAATGAAAGAATCAAATAATTGGTATTATAAATGTTAAAATAAATATAATTTTAAAGTTTTGATGACATAAACGAATTTTATTGGTTAATATGACATGTTAGGATTGATTAAATAATTTTTTTTCAAATTAATAAAGTTGTTAAGACTTTAACAAAAATCAATAATTGAGTAGTGTCAAAATTGACATAAATGAGTTTTTAAAACAAATATTTTATTATTAATATATATTCTATTCCTAAATATCTAAGGTTCATCCAAAGGACTTATATCATTATTGGTGTATAATTAATGGACCACTTTGGGGTTTCTTGGATTTATATAGTGAGTTTATTAACTATATAATATAAAAATACAAAGTGACATGGTAAGTGTCAAACTAATTAACTAAGAGTTAAAACTAAAAGATAAGGTTAATATAATGACCCAAACCTGTCTAAAATCTATTTGATGAAAGGATTTAGACCCATCCACACCTTATACTTTTAATAATCCACTTTGGATCCATTAGAAACCTAGTATGATTTTATTATAAAATAATACATTAATTTTTTCCTAAAGAGCCCCTCACCCCTCTTATAAAAGGGCACTCCCCCTTCTCATTAATTCACACCTTAAAAGACATTTGGATCGGCCAAACTCTACCCAAATATCCTAAAAACTTCCCTCAATTCATCCCAGGGGCCTTATGTTGATCAGAAATCCAACCTAATGAGCCCTTTTGATCAAATCAAAAGGAAGAACCCGAAGAAGAGGTAACGTCTTCACCACCCTCTTTAAAGTTCTTTTCTTCTTCAACTTCTTCTTTACTTACTATTTACATTCTAAAATAATAACTCCAGTATCTTATATATACTGTGATTTTATTATAATTATGGAACAAACACATTCATTATTCTATCCATTCCTTTAATGACATGTCACCATACGTGCGTACGTACAACCTATCGTCTCCAAATTGTGGTGTAATTGTTATTCAATATATTATTATTTCGGTGGGTATAATAATGATGTATAATTCATTTAAATAATAAATATAACATGATAATGATTCTGTCTATATGATATACCATCCAATTATATATTATTTTAACATTAAAAGAATGATATTGTCGCTCGTGCGTACGAACGGACTACCGTCTCCACGAACACGATGAGATTCATTTCCCATCATATCCATTCAAGAATAATTCTCATTTAATGATTAAATGTAATTTTTAAGGACTTGATATCATTCTGGATATGAATAATATACAACCTATCGATAACAAACATGGCTTAAGTAACAAATCATATTAAGGAAAATGAATCAGTTAACACCTGAAATGACGATAATACTAAGATATTATTAACAAATAAATGTTAAAAGATCATATATGATATCATATTAATGTATACGATTCTTTTATAATTTAATAATAATTATTTCACCATTATAAATTATGTTAATCTACCCTCAACCAAGAAAAAGTACTAGGTAAGGGGTTTTCATCTCACTCTTTATTCCTGTGAGATTCATGCCATATTGCCACTATTACCTTTTTTGTGGTGTATGTACTTCCCATAATTGTATTATTTATGTAATAAACTTTAATTTATGTGTATTTACATATTAATTGTATGATACCTCTTTCATGGGGTGTATGTTTCGTAAGTTACCAAATTGGTAAGGGTTAATTTCACAATCTCTTTATTATCTGAGGTTTTTTTTACGTAAGTATCTACCGGGACATATTTATTATCTGTGTACATGTTTTATGAAAGAGTTTTCAAAGGGATTATTTTAATGGACATTTTACTAAAAAATCATTTCAAATGTTTTAAATATTTATTCTTCTAAATATTTCTCATTAATGTCCATGTCTTCAAAATGGTTTTTAAGGATTTATTTATATGGACATGAATGTTTTTAAAATTTTAATTCCTTTCAAAAGTTTCAAAGTGATATGGGACACTTTGATTCAAAAATTTCCTTAAATGAATTCTTTTCAAAATTGTGTGACTTTTAAATTTTTTCATGGAAAAGGGGTATTTCTCTCAAAGAGATTTACAAATCAATTTCATCAACGTCAAAATCCTTTAATGGATTTAAAACTTGTTTTGAAGTTGATTTATTATGATAAAAATCTCCCATATTGTATTGAATGTTTTGTGATATGTTTGACTGTGGATGTGTTATTTTTGTACCATTCTTGGTTTTTGGGTAAAGTATTGACATTTCATATGCTAGTTTTAATACAAATGTTTATGTTATGTTTATACCTTTTCATATGAGGAATGCATTTGACTTAGTAAGAGACATGTGTATCCCACTATAGCTCCTCGATGCATCGATAGGTCTCATGAGACAAACTACTGTCTTGGTATGAGGCCTTGACAAAATTGTATTTGTATTCTTGGCACGAGGCCTTGGCTACGTGGTTATGATAGTCTGGAATTATGCATTCCATCATTATGAAAGTTATTATTGATATTTCATGTGATTATTAAATTAGTGGAATATCCATGTGAATAAGTAAATGGTATTATTTCATTTCATTTTTTCCATATTATGTTAAAGTTTAAGATTAAAAGGCTTTTGTTTTAGTTATACATTGCCTTAAATGTTTATGCTTATTTGTGAAAGTTTCCGCTATATTATTATCCTTACTAAGAATATGAGCTCACCCCTTTCTATGTTTTATTTTTCCCAGGATTCCAAGAAGTGTATTATGATTGATATACAGGGTTAAACTAAAGGGAAAAATGGAATTCTCAAAGAAATATCTATGTTCTGTTTTATGTTTCAAATTGTAATGTAAAGTTAATGTCTGTAATCTATTTTCCAAGACTGCTAAACTGATCGGTCCTTTGAGACTTGATTCCTTGTAATCAGGCCAATGTGTTAAAATAATGCATTGAATCTGGGTAACTTGGGTCGGGGTGTTATAGTTGGTATTAGAGGAAGTTTAGTACAAACCTTGGAAACTAGATTTAGATAAACTCTGATTAGAGCACATATCCCTCAGATAGACTTTGATGATTAGTATAGAAGAACTTCCTAAAATTTTTGTATTGTAGAGATTTTGTGAGTTTTCCTAGTAATATATCCCTATCTAGATATGAGCAGGTAGGGGCGGCTCTGGCACAGATGTACCTAGGGGTAAAACCCGAAAACACCACTTTGAGCTAGAATCGAACAAGAACTGGTGCACGACAATGGGCCTTGTTGCACTCTTGGTTACGACACTCCCAGGGGATATGCTTAGGATAATTCTCATTTTCTTTAAAAAACATTATGAATGGCTCATGAGTATATACATACTCAAAGAAAACATTTTTATGATTATGGATTATATCCATAAACTGTTAAATTTGCGTTAGGTATTTTACAAGTTTGGAATTATTCATTTCAATTCATAAACTGACCAAGTTTATGCTATTGTATAGAAATGGCACCCAGTAGAAGGATTGTGAACTCTAGCATTACGTATGATCGAAAGAGTAATAAGGATCATATCTTTCATGGTATTAAGCCATCATTTAGAAGGGAAATAGTCTCCCATGTATTATCATCATATGAAGAAATAGTATCATGTGTTGATGAGATAAGTAAAGAGTTCTCTGAGTCCTATGTATTTGAAGGGAAGTAAGAGAAGAAAAGGATGGGAGAGAGAAAGATGGATAAAGGTAAGAGGGAAAAGATGAATTTTCCCATATGTGATAAGTGTGGGAAGAAACACCCTAGAACTTTCCTGAAAGGAATGGGTGTTTATTATTAGTGTGGAGAAAAAGGACACCACATTCGTGATTTTGAGGGTAAGAAAAATGATTCAAATGTACAATGCTTCATCTGCAAGGAGTGGGGACACTACGCGAATCAATGTTCAAATCATCAGAGTATTCCCCAAATGATGCAATTGGATAATAATAATGTTATGATACTACCACAGATGAAGAGGAATGGCTAGTGTTCTTATGTTGTTATTAAATAATTATTTCATTTAAGTGTTTTATCAACGATGTACTCATTATATGAATTATGGAGATAAATAAGGATTGTACTGTAGTACTATTTCATTGAGGATTTGAGATTATATAATACTATGAAAAGTGACTCAACAACAAGTTAAACTTTTTTTTTGAAAATACATGGTTGAAGGAAAGGTAATACATAATATGGTATTGATACTGAGGTAGTAATCTTGTAAAAATAAATGGTTTATTTGGATAAATTATATTGGATATTCTTGAATTCCTTTACACTGATTAATGGTTTTTTTATTTCATCATTTTTGGAATATTCAAAGTTTTGGGATATAAGGAATATATCTTGTATTATATAAGGAATAAGGGAGCATGAATGTAATCAATATGGTTTTATGTTAATTTAGTGTGTTTCCATATTTTAAAATAATACATGATGAAGGTATTCACGTGTTATTACATGAACAAAAAAGACCTTCATTATATTTACCTTCCTTATAAATTCTGGACTGTGAGTTTGGACAGAAGTAATTTGGATAAGTCTAAAGGTTGTAATGGATTATATTTGAAATTTTATACAATTGTTAAGGTTAAATAATTTCTGAAGATTATTTTTGGATTGTTATAAAAAGGACAACCCGAAGGTCGGGCGGCAACTCGTTGCATCCGGCAAGGCCACGAGACTTGAACCCACAACTGAAGGATGACAAGGGTGTATCACCTACCACTGACCCACGTGATATCCTGGATTGAATAATGTGGTTTTTTTAATGGTTCTTCTAGATGAATTATAAATTCATTTTTTTGAACCCTATACGAATAGGATAAATAGAATATTATTTTTAAGTTCTATTATCTTTTAGAGTGAAAGATGAGTGTGCGGTAAAACTTAGTTAAAGGATGGGACTCTACTTGTCATGTATATATTTTTCATCTTCACTTATTCAACGAAGAAATTAATTCTTATACTTTGGTGAAGGAATCTTAAAACAAAAAATGTGTTATCCTAATACCATATGTTTTGTTAAACCGATGGTATTTTAAATCATCATAGATTGATGAATTTAAGGCCCTCAATTTTACACTTGTTTGTGATTGATGACCTCAATAACTACCTATAAATATTTACGTTTTTCCTCTAATTATATGTATCTAATTTCTACCAATGTTCTCCTAATCAAGATCATAATTTAGTGATGACCCTTTCATTTTCCTTTTCCTCTTATTAAGACTAAATTTTATTAACCTAATTTCAGATGTGGGTTTTACCAAAGGTATTTTCTATTTTCAACATTTTATTTTAGAAGAATAATTTCAAATTACAAGGAAGCAATTTATTGAAGGAGGGAAGAATTTAAAACCTCAAGATTTTATAGTACGTTATTTCTTCATTGTAATTCAATAACTTTCACTACACGCAACACCGAGTTCTAGCGCACCATGACTTACCAAACAAGCCGTTCAAAAGCAGTTATGAATAGTATTAAATGAATATTGAACTATATATAATCCTTATATTTTTAGAATCCATATTATGAGTTTGTTATACATAATGTAAGAACAAATAAATTTTTTTCAGAGAAAAGAAGTATTTTTCAAAAAATGCAATTTTACAACCTTTTAATGGCGAAGCCTTTTTAAATCCAATATTTTAAACTTTTATATATTCAATTTGACTAAATAAATTTATTCTTTAGAATGGGGACATCAAATATTTACAATGTAATACCCAAAGCTTCCATGGTACGCTTCTCTCTAAATAAAACAGTAGCGTGTGTTGTACACAACTTCGAGTTCTAATACACACCACAACCAATCAAACTAACCGTTATGAATAGTAATACCTACTTCTTGAAATTTTATAAATTTTATCTCTCAAAATGGAATTCATTTTTTGATTCAGAATATCTAATTTAGCCTATGGTGAAATTTTTGACTTTTCGGTTAACCTTTATATTTTGATGAATAGTGAAAATTACTAAATTGTAATTAAAAACAAATTTTTAATAAAAATAATTAATAGTGATAAATTATGAATTTGAGTGTTTTTAAATTATATTTAAAATATATTTTTACCATATAATACAATTTTGTTCATTGTACATTATTTCACAATTAAACAGGACATAAAAAAGTGTCAATATTTTGATTGTTATTATATCTTAAAAACACGCTTTTTGTTTTGACAGCGGAAATTAATTTTAAATTAATTTATGCCACTTATATGTTTTGAATTTGGAAAAATGGAATTTATATTTGGAATCATGATTTCCATATTGTGTAAATAGGTAACTTTTATTTTGAGACATTTTAAATAATTAGTTCGGTAAATATTTTATTAACCATGGTTAAAGGGTAAATCTGGTAAATAAGGTTAAAAAAATAATATTATAATAAAACTAAAATACCCTAAAACGTGTCCTAACCTTATTGGTGGATAAATTTCTGACCATGGACGTATTTGGGTAGATTTTTGGACCCCATTGAGCCACTTGTAGGTGATAGGAACACTTTATATTAATTAAGTGAATGTAAATACAAAAATGCCACAAGCTTATATCTTTTAAAAAAAACAATTTTTACATAGGGTTATATATTTTATATTTTCAAATATAAATATTAATTAGAAAGCTAAAAATATTTCCTAAATAATGGTATTTTATATTAAATTTTTAGACATTGAAAAAGTAAAAATATATATGACACGATAATGATAAAGTATTTTCCTTATTAATGAAAGAATCAAATAATTGGTTTTATAAATGTTAAAATAAATATAATTTGAAAGTTTTGATGACATACACTAATTTTATTGGTTAACATGATATTTTAGGATTTCTTAAATGAATTTGGTTCAAATTAATAAAGTTTATAAGACTTTAACAAAAATCAATTATTGAGTAGTGTCAAAATTGACATAAATGAGTTTTTAAAACAAATATTATATTATTTATTTATATTCTATTCCTAAATATATAAGGTTCGGCCAAATGACTTATATAATTATTTTTGTATCATTAATGGACCACTTTGGTGTCTCTTTGATGTATATAGTTAGTTTATTAACTATATAATATAAAAATAAAAAGTGACAAGGTAAGTGTCAAACTAATTAACTAAGAGTTAAAACTAAAATATAAGGCTAATATAATGACTCAGACCTATCTAAAATCTATTGGTTGAAAGGATTTAGAACAATACCCACCTTATACATTGAATAATTCACTTTTTATCCATTAGAAACCGAATATTATTTTATCATAAAGTAATACTTTATGTTTTTTCTAAAGAGCCCATCACCCCTCTTATAAAAGGGAACTCCCCCTTCTCATTAATTAACATCTTAAAAGACATTTGGCTCGGAAAAACTCTACCCTAATATCCTCCAAACTTCCCTCAATTCATCCTAGAGTCATTATTTTTATCATAATTCCAACCTAAGGAGCCCTTTTGATCAAATCAAAAGGAAGAACCCGAAGTAGAGGTAATGTCTTCACCACCCTCTTTAAAGTTCCTTTCTTCTTCAACTTCCTCTTTCCTTTTTATTTCCATTATAAAATAATAAATCCAGTATATTATATATAATGTTATTTTATTATAAAAATTGAACAAACAAATTCATTATTCTATCCATCCCTTGAATGACATGTCACCATACGTGCGTACGTACGACCTACCGTCTCCACGTTGTGGTGTAATTGTTATTCAATATATTATTATTTAGGTGGGTATAATAATGATTTATAATTCATTTAAATAATAAATATAACATTATAATGATTCTGTATATATGATCTACCATCCAATTTTATATTATTTTAATATTAAAATAATGATATTGTCGCTCGTGTGTACGTACGGACTACCGTCTCCACAAACGCGATGAGATTCATTCCCCATAATATCCATTCAAGACTAATTCTCATTTGATGATTAAAAGTAATGTTTAAGTACTTGATATCATTCTGAATATGAATAAGATACAACCTATCCATAACAAACATGACTTACGTAACAGAGCATATAAAGGAAAACGAATCAGTTAACTCCCGAAACGACGATAATACTAAGATATTATTAACAAATCAGTTTTAAAAGATCATATATGATATCATATTAATGTATATGATTCTTTTATAATTTAATAATAATAATTTCCCCATTATAAATTAATTTAACTTACCCTCATCCAAGGAAAATTACCAGGTAAGGGGTTTTCATCTCACTCTTTATTCCTGTGATATTCATGCCATATTACCACTATTACATTTTGTGTGGCGTATGTACTTACCATAATTGTATTATTTATGTAATACACATTAATTTATGTGTATTTACATATTCATTTTACAATACCTCTTTCATGGGGTGTATGTTTCGTATGGTACCAAATTGGTAAGGGTTAATTTCACAATCACTTTATTATCCGAGGTTGTTTTTCCGTAAGTATCTACTCGGACATATTTATTATCCATGTCCATGTTTTATGAAAGAGTTTTCAAAGGGATTCTTTTAAGGGAATTTTTACTAAAAAATCATTTCAAATGTTTTAAATATTTATTCTTCTAAATCTTTCTCATTAATTTCCATGTCTTCAAAATGGTTTTCAAGGATTTATTTATATGGACATTAATGTTTTTAAAATGTTAATTCCTTTCAAAAGTTTCAAAGTGGTATTGGAAAATTTGATTCAAAATTTCTTTAAATGAATTCTTTTCCAAATTGTGTGACCTTTAAATGTTTTCATGAAAAAGGGGTATTTCTCTCAAATATTTTTACAAATAATTTTCATCAGCGTCAAAATCCTTTAATGGATTTTAAACTTGTTTTGAAGTTGATTTATCATGATACAAATCTTCCATATTGTGTTGAAGGTTTTGTGATATGTTTGACTGTGGATGTGTTATTTTTATACCATTCCTATTTTATGGGTAATGTATTGAAATTTCGTATGCTAGTTTTAATAGAAATTTTTATGTTGTGTTTCATATGAAGAATGCATTGGACTTAGTAAGTGATGGGTGGAGCCCGCTATAGCTCTTCGATGCATCGGTAGGTCTCATGAGAAAAACTAGTGTCTTAGAACGAGGCCTTGAAAAAATATTATTTGTATTCTTGGCATGAGGCCTTGGCTACGTGGTTATGATAGTATGGCATTATGCATTCCATCATTATGAAAGTGGTTGTTGATATTGCATGTGATTATTCAATTAGTGTAATATCCATGTGAATAAGTAAATGGAATTATTTCATTTCATTTTTGCCATATTATGTGTAAGTTCAAGATTAAAAGTCTTTTGTTTTAGTTATACATTCCCTTAAATGTTTATGCTTATTTATGAAAGTTTCGGCTATATTATTATCCTTACTAAGCATATGATCTCGCCCATTTCTATGTTTTATTTTTTTCCAGGATTCCAAGAAGTGTATTATGATTGATATGCAGGGTTAAGATAAAGGGAAAAATGTATTTATCAAAGAAAAATCTATGTTGTGTTTTATGTTTCAAATTGTAATGTAAAGTTAATATATGTAACCTATTTTCTAGGACTGCTAAACTGATCGGTCCTTCGGGACTTGATTCTTTGTAATCATGCCAATGTATTAAAATAATGCACCGAATCTGGGTAACTAGGGTAGGGGCATTATAAAGGGTGACTTGGAAAAAATTGGAGCCTCTACTTGCTAGACATTAAAGTTACACAATATTGGAAATAATTTGTATTAAAAAATAGATGATGTATAAAACCTATCATGTTCAAAAACCGTAAAGGGATACTTGATTAGAAGATGAGTACATGATTTCTAAGACTCCCCCTCAATGTATTAGAAAAAATTTAGTGTGAAAATAAAAGATACAAATCTTATAGGAAACATTTATTGGCCCTAGAAAAAATTGGGATATGCTCGCTAGGAATACTACCCTAGGAAAAATTAGATCCCATGTATATTCCCTTGGAACCTTTTCATGGTACCTAGTCCCCTCGATACATGAAACTATAAAATAGATGGTATTACATGCATGACCTTAAATTGATTAAAGTGTTCTACCCTGTGTGGCCTTAAATTTTGGCATGAGACACATATCTATATAGTATCCCCACTAAAACATGAGTCCCTATCCATTATTCTATGTTAAATTAATGATATCCCATCAAAAAAATATTATTTAGATCTATTTAAGATATTTATTCATATATTTCTTCATCCATGAACCTATATTAAAAATGCTAACCTTATTCATGTTCTTGATCTGCATAGAAGTCCCTTTATTTTAACTATGTGTTACTTTATTCCTACTCTTGTGGGATATATAGTGACATATAAATTTTTTATACTGGGTCTAGAAGAATATTCCTTTATATCCCAATCTTTTTTCCAACATAGAGTATGTACCTTTACAAATTCATGATATCTATTCCTTGAATATAAAATTCATCTTAGCAACCTAAACACCTTGAGACCAGATTATCCTCTTGGTGATACATAAAAACTTGAGTTAACATGCATATCTTGGAAAATATTCACATTAGATACATAAAAAAATACCATTTTATTTATTGGTACATGATAATTTTATATAAATTTACTTTTGAATTTAATTATTCTCATTATGAATGAACTTAATACTAGGGGGGTCATTTTATTTTCCCCCACAATTTTTTCATATTAAATATTTCCTGGAAGATGTGAGATGTTTTGAATCCCTGGAAAAAAATAATTTTTTTTCATTAAGTATTTTTAGAATATTTGATGAATATTGGAAAATAAAATTTGGTTATTAATATCTTATTCTATGTTATAATTTTATCACACATATTAGATATAATTTCTCTAAGTAATATGAGTATGTTGTAACAAAAAAGTGTCCGGCCCTAAAATCTAGCCAACCATCACAACTTATCATATCAGAGTTTCCTTGACCATTCCATGGAACAAGTTAGTGTATGGTGACATGGTAGTTTCACACACATAAACACACAAAGAGGGAGTTGAGCTGTACTACAGGTCTATAGTGTAGAAGAGGTGCTGATATAGGGAGGTGCCAACAAAAGCATTAAGATAACATGGTTACTTACTTCTAGCTACTCTTATATGCATTCTAATTAATAAACCATCTCTATACTAACTTCCACTTTTATGTGGGACATGCAGAGGAATGATATTTTTCTTTTATCATTAAAAACGTGGATACAATTACATTTTCATGATAAAATCAATCTACACCATCTGATCTATGGTTATCTCATATTCAAACTTCTAAACCCTACCCCTCGATGTATGAAATTTCCTCTACATATTGACACCTATCCATCTCTACCAGACTTGTATAGGTGGTGATCCATGGTCAACTATCAATCCACTATGTATATAGTCTACATCTTACATGCATGTTTTTTAATGAGTAATGAGTTGTTTCTATGAGAGAATTATGGAGCCTATAATTCCCATGGGGATACACTATCATGAAACCTCATAAAGTTTTTATGGAAATAAAAAATGATATCAATGATTGAATTGGTTTTTACTCACTACTGTTTAGGGGATATCCCTCGGTCATGTAATTTCCTAACACAGATACCATCATATAAAGTGGATGATAAATTGATATCTATAAATGAAGTGTTCAATTCATATTATTTATGATATGACACCTCTAAGCTACATGATTGACTAATATAAGGATCGTCATACGACATCTATAATAAAAGAATAATAGTGATAGATTGGTTTATTCTCACTCTTAGGAGTTCCTTTTTCTGATTTGATTTGATATCACATAACACCACTAAGTTTATGGGACTTTCAATCATGTGATTTATCAATGAAACATGATAATCTTGACATACTCACTATCCCTCCACCACCTCAAGATAGTATACAAGTTTTCCTCACCTTGAAAAGTAATGAAAATATAGGACCCCTTTTCTTATAAAAAAACTCATACCATTCTCATTTGGGGGAGAAGAATAACACAACAAGACATGGAGATGGAACACTAAGGCTGATTGGATAGACATAGAAGGAGAGGTATAAAAGGAGGGCTACATATCATAGATAAATCGTCCAACTGATCACTCAATATAAGTAATTCATAACCCTTACATGATCACATGGCTCTTTAAGTTGTTATGTGACACCCTCATGTGACCCACGACATGATCTCATAGTCATGTAGACCAATATTGTGACCACTGGATCATGAGCCCATATTCATGCTCCCTCATTCATGTGACCCTAGTAATTCTATAGGTTCAAAAAGGATATCTATAAAATTACATTATTTAAATACCTCTTAATCATGAGAAACCTTTATTATATTATTCCTTCATGCACCATTATTTATGAGGACCATTGGGTTTTCATTGAATTTATTCACCCATGTTCATGTGGTATGGTCATGATCCTTTATGTCATGTTCCCTCTCTATGTAAAAATTATTCACATAAAATAAGATATATTCCTTAGATTATGTGGCTCTATAATGTGGTTGATATAGTTATGTAACCCTTTTAAAATGGCTTGGTCATAAACCCTTGAAATGTTCCCTCAACCGTGAAGTTAAAAATTCATACAGAGGGTTATGTGAACCCTTGTTCAAGTGATGGATTCATGCAACCATTCTAAGGAATTCCTAGTTATACACCTTATTGTGACTCTATCTTATGACACTAATCATGCCAAAATTATCCTTACATCTTAGTAATACATCCCTTGGTCATGCCTTATCTATTATGTTACCTAGATCATAAACCCACTTATGAGTGCATGACCCCCTCATGGTCATGTTCTCACCTGAACCCTACTTGTTCATTTGATCACCTGGACCCTATAGGGAAAATAGGTAGCCTTCCCTTATGCCATGACATATGAGGGCCTCCTTACTATAAAATAATATTAATGATACCTTTCATGGTTATCTTCCCTCATACATTAGAGAATAAGGAATGAATATATGAGATAGTAAGCCACATTGATTTAACGTCTAATTTTCCTATTTCCAAGGGGAAAATTATTCTAGGAGTTTGATATTCCATACTCATTCATCAGTGGATAGAGAATGGGTCTATAAATGGGCTTCCTCTTAGGACTAATCCTCAACCATAATGACACAATTCTAGATGCATCCTTCTGAATTTATCATATTTCCCATAGTTGATATTCCTCTATATTGTTTACTTGTCATACCACCTCATTTCAAGGTCCTTTCACATGGAATCCCTTATACATATTAATTCGAGATGGATCCTTTTGCAATCATCAAGCCTCATGATTACTAACATAGATTCTTATCTTATATTAATACTAGTTGGTCCTCCAACTAGTTTCAAGATCCAATCCTCATATAATTCACCCAACTCATTTACTATGTTAGGTTTATTCTAGAATCACCAATGTATATTCCCCACACATTCATCTTAATTAAAGATTCTCATTTTTTATTTCATTATTCATATTTACTTATTATATTCCCATTAGTTATCACGAATGGGAATCCCCCGAATTTTAATCCCTGACCCTTCCTATATACCATGATTTGATATTTTTCTCTTATTCGTCAATAATGGGTATCCCCTAGGTGTAATGCATGACCAGTCCTATATACCAAAATTTGATATATTAATCATGGTTATTAAGAATGGGTATCCCCTGGATATAAGCCCAAATCATTCTTATATACCTCAAGTTGATATATTCCTCTTGGTAATCACAAATGGTTATCCTCTATGGTGTTTTCTCCTATCATTCCTATATGCCCTGAGTTGATATATACACCTTAGTTATAATGTATTGGAATTCCCTTCGGTGAAGCCCCTGACCGATCTTTAATATACCTCAAGTTGGTATAATCTCATTGATTCCCAAATAGGGTCCACCTCTTAGTTGTAATCAAAGAAACATATTTTCCTGAGACACAAACACTAGTTCGTGTATTTTAGGTTAACCTCATAGTGTAATCCCCATTCAAACCGAACCTTATACTTTAAAGAAATGTGATTGAACTTTTGTTGTCTATTGTTTCTCACACAGAGAATGACTCATGTGGGATTGGAGATCTTTTATGATCATTCCATAAAAATGTTAAAATGTCCTCCATTACGGTCCACCTTATAAGGTGTAAGAACCGCCGGTGAGTTCTTAGGGAAACCTTAGTGCATAATCATCACCCAATCCCTTATTCTTTCATCTTTGAAGACAAAGACATATTTGATATTTGAAATGTATGTGCTATGATTTTGGTCCTTAATAGGATATGTAGGATTCCCCTTTGACTTCTGAATGTAATTCCATTATATTCAACTAAACTACCTGGGATATAATTCTTGTTCTTAATAAGATATGTAGGATTCCACTTGGAGTGTTGGCACCAATCATCAACTGAACTATGTGGGTTTTGATTCTAATAATCACAGGATACATAGGATACATCTTTGAGATTCAATATAAATTTCAATACATTAACCACACTATAGATAGTGATAAACTCTAGAGTTCCCAATTATAAAAATGAACCAAATAATCATAAATTAATAATAGAATAATTTAGATCCTATAATGCACACAATGTTTCCCATGGTTTTGATTTGATCATTGGTATAGGGCTAAATATTCCCACATTGGGATTTTGGAATGATCCATGAGAATATATTAAATCTATAAGAGAGTTCCAAATTAGGAAATTACCCCCTCAAAAGGTTGTGGTGAGCCTGACCTCCCATCCACTCAACTAATGTGAGTTCTTAAGCAGTATTGGTAAGATTCACCCATGAACTCCTATATTTTGAAGGTAGGATCATAGACTTTTTTAGACAAACAATCCTTTGTAAGTTTCCTTCAAAAACAAAATATTAAACCAAACATCAATCATTGTGCAACTGTAATAATCCTCCAACAATCAAGTATTGAGAAAAGTTTTTTTTTGTAAAATATTTATCATATTAATTTATTTTATGGAAAATAATAACTCATATAATAGTTTATAACCACCCAGGATATGGAATTTTGTGGTCTACCCTAATATGTAACATGATGTTGAAATTTTATAAAAAATAGTATATAAAAATTTGGGTGATTTTATAAATTTACTTAGTTGGTTCCTACCCCAATAACTCTCATTACAATGTGGAAGAATATTTATAAAGATTTAGTGAATAAACGGTGAAAAGGTCCTTCCATCCCATCCTTGGTCATCTAAAAACCCATATCACCATAAGCACACTATATAAATTTGAGTATAATATATGTATAATAAATAATGAAAATAATGTAAGAGACATACCCCACACCCATTTCTACATAGATATAATAACCATCACATACTAGAATCAAATGCCTTGCTGATCTTGTCATATCTCATATCCATATACAAATAATTCCACAAACACAGCCACATTATATAACAACTAAAACCTCATCTTTCCAAAACCACATCCATGAACACAACATAAAAAAAAATTAAATCATACCACCAAAAGGGGGATCATGATATGAGTGGTAGTCATCCTTCCACTTACACACCTTCCTGGATGTTTGGGGTTTACTTAGCACCCATACCTATATAGGTATTAGTAATGTTATCTAATTAGGTGATGGTTTATAGTAATGGTAAATTCAATATCATTCATTACTAAATTCTAAAATTACACAATGAACCACACACAAAAACACTCATGTATCACCGCCCATATTCCACATATTACCAAACACATCTTTATATATCCCATATAATACATCATCTATAAAATCATGATATTTTATGATATATTTATTGTTAGTGAGTCTTTCCCAATTGAGAGTGCCCCTCCAAGGTTTTCCTAGGGTTTGAGTTCCCTCTTTCTCGACCTACTCACAGCGGCGGGTGGATGACCTGTTTTCCTTCGAGTTGCAGGCGGGAACCGTCTTTCTCAGGTGGTCATGTGGTCTCGATTCAGATCCGAGCCCCCGTTCCCCCTTTGTGGGACCTGCAATAAGTGCATGTCTCCTTTGTCCCTTTCCATTTCCTGTTTCCCGAATCCTCCATGGTGAGGCGTGCTCGATCTCCTGAAACATCTTGTCTATACTCGATTCCAAACCTCGGCACCTTCAAATCAGGGGGGTTGGGTTTCTTTTTCCTGTTTCGATGGAAAAAGAAACCTCTGATCTTCCTGCTTGTGGTGTAGACCTTCCCAACAACGTCTCCCCTTGCTACAGATAGATCTGAAAACCAGGGTTGGCACCAGATCCCTAACCCACAACTGGATTTTGATCCACGTGGATGTCGGAAGAGAGGAAATCCAGATTTTGATAACCCCTGCCACTAAGGACATATCATATTTTTGACGAAGTTTGTACTCCTGACCAGTGGTGGTGTGACGAAAACCGGGTTTTTGGTGAGGCCGCTGCGAAGGGTTTTACTCTAGAAGAATCTGCCATGAAGAATCTTGCCTCGCGAAGAATCCACAGCATTGTGTTTAACTCACGAAGAATCAGCCGTGATGATCCAGCCTCGAAGAAAGATCATGAAGAGCCCATCGCGTTGAGTCGTCCCACAAACATTGGAGTACTTCGCGGTGAACTCAATCCGGGAGTGAGTGAGGTCGTGGTAGCCCTGACTGCAGACCGCAAAGCCACTCCACGAAAGAATTTTTTGTGTAGGGATGGTCACAGATGAAGCTGCGGAGGGGGGTTTTCGGTCCAAGGGCCCTTTTCTTGGACCGGGCCTGGATAGTGGGTCTTTTGAACTGGGTCGGGCCTTGATTTTTCCCTGATTTGATGAGGTCCATGAATCTTGTTTGTGATCTCTCATAAGTGAGGGTTAACATTGTAGCGAAGACCAGCTTGCTGAGGCATCCTGACAACCACTTGTTGTCCCAAGAAGTGAAGAACACCGGGAATTTTTCTAAGAACACTATCCCAACCCACGAGCACTGATCCATGGAGGTGGATTTAGTGAACCAATGAAAGAAGTTGTACCTGACGGATAGAGAGAAGGCAACAATTGAGGCCCGGGAAAATGAAGATACACTATTGGAAAAATGCATGTCTATTCTTGTGGTTGGAAAGTTCATGTAGAATATATCAGTTAACTAGGTAGACCTCAAAAACACCCTCCAGAACCTATGGAAACTGGAAGCTGGCATAGCTATTCGGGAAGCGAGGAACAACCACATTGTTTTTGAGTTCTTCAATGAGAGTGATAGAGATGAATTCCTGATTGGTAGATCATGTTCCTTCAACAACCAACTCCTCCTCATGGAAGAATACAAAGGGGGTGATATACAGCACATTAATATCACCTGGTCCCCTTCAAGATACATATCAAAGGAATCCCTTTTCACACACGAATGGAATGATTTATGAGAGAAATACAGAACAGAATTGGCCAATTCCTAGATTGGGACTACTCAGAGCCTATCCAATGGGGGCCTGAGGTTCAAATTAAGGCCTAAATGGAAGTTTCAGATCTGCTGATGAGGGGAATGTTTTTGAATTTTGATGAAACCAACATCTGGATATCATTTCAGTTTGAGAAACTCCCAATCTTTTGTTTCTTATGTGGATGTCTCGGCCATCAGGAAAGAGCGTGTGTCTCAAAGAAAAGGAATGGTTCTGGTATTCTCATCCTTCAATATGGCCCATGGATCCATGCCAAATCAACTTGATATGCCTTCATCCCTGAGACGGAGAAACAAAAGGACCGCGACCGTCTCACATGGGCCCATACTAGACAGACAGAATCTATACATGACAAATTATTTATGCTTGGACCACCAAAAATCCATAAATATGGCCCAACCACTCAGAGGTAAACTGGAATATATCCTAACTCCGTGAAGGGAACTATCCCAACATTTACAGAGCTGATGAAAAAACAAAAAGACCCATCAGAAAAAAGCTCGAAGCCAAAGCAGATGCACTTTGAACCACCTAATCCCATCCCTGATCCAGAAGGGACAAAGTCAGACATCCTACCGTAGGGTGAATAAGGGATGACAGGAACTCCACCACCTGGACCAATCACCTATCAAACCTGGAAAATGGTGAAACGTGAATAATGACACGGTAAACTGGAAGACCCAAAACCCGGGGAACGAAAAAGACGAATTGAAACAATCCAGTCAATGGGGAACTCCCCAAAAATATGGAAAACAATGGGTGGAAAATCATGTTCGGAGAGATCAAAGGTGGAGGCAGGTGAGACCAATCCCCGCCTAGATCAATTATTGTTTTTTGCTGGAACTGTCATGGGCTTGGATACCCACGAATGGTTCACATGCTCTAGCGCAATTGTGCCCAAAGTTGCCCTGATATGGTTTTCCTGTCCAAAACCATAATGGAAAAGAAGGACACCACTGGAATTTCTCTAAAATATGGCTTCTAAGTCTACCTCCTAGTCTCTATACAAGTCCATTCTAGGGGAATCTTTCTCTTATGGAAGGAAAATATCGACGTCAAGATATTGTCATTCTACTCGCACCATGTGGCTGCAGCCATTCAGGCGGACCACACCTCGCCTTGGACTTTTGTGGGGTTCTATGGCTGGCTTCCCATAATGAGAAGGGGAAATCATGGGATCTTCTATGAAAACTGAGTCAATATCTCCCAATCCATATTCTCTTTGGAGGGTACTTCAATGAAATTATGTTCCAAAAGGAAAAATGGGGTGGAATTGCCCAACCCTATGCGCTGATGTCAAATATTAAGGATGAGGTCTCTCGGGAGGACCTAGTCAATCTGGGATACACGGGTAACCCCTTCACTTGGTACTGAGGTAATAAGGATGGTACCCACATCGCTGAGCGACCTGACAGATTTCTGGGATCAAGTTATTGGATAAATCTCTTCTGCATGTTCCACACCAGCCACATGATTCTCAACTGTTTGGACCACTGCCCAATTTTCATTGACTGCACTCAAGGAGAACGTAACAGGAAATCCAGCAGACCCTTCAGATTTGATAGCTTCTTGTCAAAAGACCAGGAATGCGAAGAGGTTGTCCGATCAAGCTGGAAGAGTTATCAAGATTATGTTGGCCTCAATCTCCAACAGGTATAATCCAATCTGAGATTATGGAGCAACATGAAATTCTACCACCCTAATAGCTATTGTGATTTCCTTGAAAAGAGACTACACAACCTACTCAGACAGCCCCCATCCAATTACAATCTCTCTAGGATTGGTGCCACTCAAAGAGAGATGGATGTGGACCTGTGCATTAAGGAAAGATTCATGGCTATGTGGGTGCGGGACATCCACATTAATGAAGGGGATTCTAATACATGGTATTTTCACCAAAAATATTTAGCTAGGTGTTGGAAAATTTTTATCACCTGTATCTCACAACCTGATGGTAGAAAATCTTCTGACACCATTGGAATTCACGAAGCCTTGACATGTTAGTTCTAGAACCTTTTCTCTATAGGAACTCATTTCATGTTTGATGAGGTGGAAGAATGCATCAGACCTGTGATCACTGAAGAGATGAATCAGCAGCTCACCAAAGATGTGACGAATGATGAGATATGCTTGGCCCTGAAACATATCCACCCCACTAAGGCCCCAGGACCAGATGGATTCCATGCCCTATTTTTTAAACAATACTGGAACATCATCGATCCCGACATCTGCAAAATGATAAAAAATATCTGGGTGGGGAATACAAGCATCTCTGCCATCAACGAAACTACCCACGTCCTCATTCCAAAAATCAAGAAACCCCTGGAGATCCCTGGTTTTAGACCTATCAACCTCTGTAATGTATCTTATAAGATCTTCACAAAGATCCTTTTCAATCGTTTGTGCCCTTGGATTCCTGATATTATCTTCGAAAACTAGATCGCCTTCGTGGCCAAGAGACTGATCACTGATAATACAATTGTGGCCCATGAAGTGTTCCACTCTATGAAAACACACTCCACCACAAAAAATAGGAACCATGACCTGGAAATTGGATATGAACAAAGCCTATGATAAAGTGGAATGGAATTCCCTTAGATTCGTGATGCTGAAAATGGGTTTTTGCACTAAATGGATAGATATAGTCAGGAACTACATCTCGACCATCTCCTTCAGAATCTAGGTCAATGGGGAGCTCACCCAAGGATTTTCCCCAACCCGAGACCTATGCTAGGTTGATCCCCTCTCCCCATTTCTCTTCATCTTGGTGGCTGATGTTTTTTCTAACCTTATTTCCATGGCTAAATCCTCTAATTCTATTCATGGGGTAAAGGTATGCCGTGAAAGCCCACCAGTGTCACATATATTCTTCACCGACGACTTCCTCCTTTTCTCCAGAGCAACTTTAAATGAATGTTGGGTGATCATACATGTGATCCAGCAGTATGAGAGGGCGTCTAGATAGTCTATCAATCATGGAAAATTAGAAATCTCTTTCAGCACAGGGGTGCCTCTTTCTAAGAGAGATGAAATTTTTGCATCATCAGGCATCCATATGGTCGATAAAAACCAGAAGTATCTCGGGCTACCCACAGTGATTGGCCAGTCCAAAAAATAAATCTTTGCATCTCTAGTGGATAGGATTGAGAAAAAAATTCAAGGCTGGACCCCAAAAATAATCTCTAAAGTAGGAAAAGAGACCCTCATTAAAGTTTTCATCCAGTCTATCCCCAACTATTTTATGTCCCTCTTTAAGCTCCCGATGTCCATCATCAATAAGATCCATTCCCACATTTCCAACTTCTGGTGGGGGAAAAATGATGGAAGGAATTAACCCCACTGGATGGCCTAGGAGAAACTTTACAAACCCAAGTCGGAGGGAGGGATGGGATTCCGGAATCTTATTCTCTTCAATGATACACTGTTGGCCAATCAAGGATGGCTCCTTATTAACCTTCAATCATCTCTCTGTGCATGGGTGCTCCGAGATAAGTACTTTCCCCACACATAATTCCATGTTTCCTCTCTTCACCCCCGTCCTAGCTACCTCTGGAGAACCATTTGGGGGGCAGAAAATCTCTTGGAAAAAAGGGTTGGGCTGGAGGATTGGGAATGGATCATCTGTCAACATCTGAACTGATCCCTGGATAATCGATAAGGATGGTATTCAGGTTACATCCCCCACCCAACCAGGTCTTGAAGATGCCACTCTCAGCTGCCTCATTTCAAACCAGGGACCGGGGTGGTGTATGGAAAAGATCCATGAACGGTTTAACGAAAGAGACCAAAGAATTATCCTGAGCATCCCCTGGGTCCCAGATGCAGGCCCCGGCCATCTTTTCTGGACCAATGACATATCGGGTGACTAAAGGTGAGCTCCAGTTACATACTTGATCTTGGAAATCACTCTGTCGACCAGGATGAGGGACCATGGAAATCGCTTTGGAAGCTCAACGTCCCCCCAAATATACTAAAATTTTTGTGGGAGGTGTGCAGGGGAACCCTCCCTACCATGAGCCTGGTCGCTTACTGACATATGGCTAGTGTGGAGTCCTGCCCTTTCTACCCGAATATTCCAGAAACTCCTTTACACGCCATCATTCACTGCCCGAGAGCTAAGGAAATTTGGAATAAATGGGTCTAGGCTTCAAATGCGACACTAGACATTGCCTTTGACCTCCTTGATATTATGATGCATTGGTGCTCCTCTCTCTCATCGAATAATGCAGGATAACTTTTCACCTTGGCCTGGATCATTTGGGTTCGGCATAATGATGTTGTTTTTCACCACATCCATAAACCTCCTGAATTCTAGATTGAACAGGCCATCTCATGGATTGAGTGCTGGAAGAACCACAATGGACACTATATTTCAGGTGTTACCCCCTCCTATCCCCCTCATTGGAATCCCCCAACAGAAGGGATTATTAAGATTAACATGGAGGCGTCTCCCCTCAAGGATGGGCTTATTGCTCTCAGTCTCCTGGCCTGTAATCATCTGGGTAAAATCATTACTGAAAAATATGAATCACATCATGCCTTCTGGGAACCTGCAGTAGCTGAGGCCTATGCCATCCTTGTAGGTATGATGCTCACTGTGGAACATGGATGGGTTGATATCATCATTAATTCTGACTGCCTCACTGTAATTGATGATATTAAAAACAATGATGGTGGACTCCAGTCATTTTGCTTCATCACTAATATAATTCACTCGCTTTGCCAAGGCTTCTCTTGCTGCACCTTCTCATTTACCAAAAGGGAAGGAAACAATGCGACCCATCAGCTGGCAGCCTCAGGCCCCTTCAATGACAACTAGCTCTGGCTGGACAATTCCCCTTCATGGATTTGTATATGTACGTCTACTGATCTTTGTCATTAATGTTATCTGTCCTTATTTTCAAAAAAAAGTATTGTTAAAAAAATTTATTTCTTTGATAGTGTGTTTTACATGAAACTTAGAGTTTAAATAAACTATGATATACTATTAAAATATAATTATTACCTCTCCATTGTGTTATATTTTATGAATAAAACTAAATAGATTTTGAAAATTTTATGGTTTACAAGTGTATAAAATGAATTCACTAGTTATGAATTAATTAGAAATGAAAATAAATATATTTTTAAAATAAAGGATATGTTTTCTCATTAATAGTTTCTATCTGTTAAATTTTTTTATATTAAATAATAATATTATTAACTATTTCTGAATAATTTTTATCAAATTAATATATTTTAAATTCAATAAAATGGTTTAAAATTCATTAATTTTTCAAGCATGGGATATAAATAAATCAAGTTTAAAACTATATTAAAATAGTTTTTACCACATTTTATGCACTTTTTTAAAAGCCTAAATATCTATGAATTATAGAAATTTAATTTTAAAAAATAGAATCCATATTTATAATTAATAGTTAAAAATTTGGTAAATATATACCATTTATTTTTTTGGCATTTTGAATAATTACCATGGTAAAATTTATCACCTTCGTAATGGATAAATTAGGTTAACCTAGGTTTAATCTAAGTTTTACGGTTACTATTTTTCCTATTAATTATTATTTTATTAAGGGAATTCTAAAATTATCATATTTGGATCTAAATTTAATTTTTAAGGGACACTTTCTCATGAAATTAAATATATAATATTTAAATCAAATAAAAATAACAAATTTCACTCTCTTACTTTTAAAATTTTCTTATGTGTTCACATAGGGAAAAAGTGTCTTTTGAACAAATATTAGTCTTTATTTTAATAATGAAGAAATTATTTTAATGATGCTAATTTATTTATAATTTTTATTAATTACTTAATTACCTTAAATTCTAATGAAACACCTACATAGTATTTCTTTAATTAATAGAAAAATAAAATAAATGATTTTAAAAATATTAAAAGTAGTATAATTTCAATGAGTTATAGTGTTCTATGAGTTTTATATATCAATATAACATATTAGGTATTTTTTAAAGTATTATATTAAAATTTCATCTTTGTATTAATGTATTTAATGTCAAATTAAATGAATAGTGTCAAAAGTGATTTTAATGATATTTTATAAAATTATTTAAAAACATAAAAAAATTGAGATAAGAAAATGGGGAACATATATTTTCTATATTATCACCCCTTATACATTTATGAACAAATTTCTAAATTATAAATAAAATTATAACCCTTAAAGATTTAAAAGATCATTAGCACAGTTAAGGTTAAAATTGGTTAAACAAGGGGTTAATAAAAAAATAAGGTTTAATATGACACCAAGACCTATCAATATTTAATTTTTTTATGGTAATTTGACCTTATAATCTTTTTATTTTAGTATATATCCCTTTGAAATCATTATTCATTATAATTAATCAATTATATTTTAGTATTTATTGTAATTCCAAGAGTTCCCTTCCCCTCACTTATAAGAAGTCACATCTTCTCCTTTCTTTGTCACACCTTTTGATAATTATATATTATCCAATAAAAAACATAATAACTTTATATTTTCCTTCACCATATCCTAGGTATTATGTTTTGTACAAAATTTCATCCCTTTAAGAATTAATATTTAATCCAAAAGAGGGTTCTCAAGAAGGAGGTATAACTCTTAACCAAGTATTTTCAATTTTAGTTCTTATTCAACCTATTAAAAATCCATGGTATCAATTATAAGGTAATTAATATTGAATATTTACTATATTTAATTGTAATTATTAAGATTGATCAAACATTATCCACCTTATTTTCATCCTATGGAAAATGAAAACATCACTCATGCATACGTATGAATTACCATCTCCACATAACAGTGTAGTTCATTTTTCATCGCCACATTAATTGGATGGTTAAAATGATGGATTAATAATGTTATATTTTATTTATGATATTATTATGATTATTTAATGGTGAATTATTATGTATCATTCTTTCATTCCATCTCTTAAAAAATGGAAACATAGTTCATGCGTATGTACGATCTACCGTCTCCATGAATGATGTAATTAATTTTTCAATCTATTAATTTTACGGATGAACATAAAAATATTTGAAATGAATATATATGATATTAATATCATGATTTAAATTTTTTTATATAATTTAACCATGATCAATGTATACATATCAATATTTTCGAACCAAAACATGTTTGAAAAACATAGCTATTATCACCTTGAATATTTATTTTAATAAAAAATTATAAGAGAATCATATATGGTATGATATAAATTATTATGGATAAGAAATAAATGTATAATAAATCTATAATTTTTATAAAAGAATTTAAATTAATATGAATATATATGATACATTAAGTATGGTATTCCTAGTCCTATTTTTATTTTTGGGATATATATTTCATATTCACAACTTGTTTCTTTTTTTTGTGAATATATTTCAAATTTAACATGTTAAATAATTAATACCCTTGATTTAATGATATTTAATGTCCCCAATGACATTATTATTTCATGAAACTCATGATTCAAAAAGTTACCATAGTGGTAAGGGTCTTATGTTGCATTATCATTGTTTACTGGGATTGTTTTTTATTAAGTTTCCAATGATGAAATTTCATGATACACCACCCAAATATTCTCATGAATTTTATTTTCCTATAGTAATTTATATATATTAAATGTTTTAATTTTATTTTCCTATCATTAAATACTCAAGAAACCAAAATAATTTTTTTAATAAAAACCTATTGTATTTATCTCTTCGATCAAAAATCATTTTTCATCCATATCCATTTTTTATAAAAAAAAATCATCAATTTATTTTAATATTATACTATAATTTTATAAAGTAATTTTTACCCATAATTTACTTTTAAAAAAATTAAAATTAATCTTTTTTTCTTTTTCTGAGCGATGTACATTTTGATATTTTTTAAAAAAGATTAAAAAGAATGATTGCATTCAACTTATATTGAATGAATATAATTACCATACCTCATGAAAAAATAATGTTTTAAAGATTAATTTATAGCTTTTCAAACTCATTTTAATAGAAAATATTTTCCTTAATATTGGATATGTTTTTCAATTTTAAATAATCGATTTCAAAGTGTAGTGGGTATTTTCCTCAAGAATTATTCCTGAGATATTTTAAATAAATTTTTCATCTATGATAGCATAATTTGATGTTAATTATTCTTTAGTAAGGTTATTATCAAATTATTCAATAATTATTCTTTTTCTGCATGGTCTATTATTATGAATATAATTTTTTTACAAAATAAATTTATTTTCCATGGGTAATTCAATGATGATAAGAAGAATGTTTTATGATCTTGTGAAATTTAAACGAATGAATTATTATTTTTTGGTTATTGGGTCCATTATATCACTCCAATAAAGTAGGTAAAGTGATATATATATATCTCATGAGATGAGTATGAAAATCTTGGACATTATTTCAAATATCTTTTTTCACATATTGATGCATGAGTCTGATTTCTTTCTAGATATTATTTTTGAAAAATTCATGGAAATGATTTCAAATATCTTTGTTTGAATTTTTATGTTTGAGTGTGATCTCTTTAAAGATATTATCACAATATTATGTGTAGAATGATTTTTTTTATCTATGTTAAAAAGATTATGATTTCTTATACTTATGATGAAACATGCCTATATTATGACTCTGGGATGTTGATTACTTATTTGAAACCCTTATTGATCATGATTGTAGATATTAATTGATTTTCAGTCTTACTATATATATTTTTTGGGGTAGGGATATTTTATGCTGAGAATATGAACTTGAAAATATGATTTTACCCTAATGATAATCTTATCATCTAATGATTGATATCTTTCATTTTTATCTTACTGAGCATATGAGCTCACCATTTCTTATGTTTACTTTCCTCAGGTTATGAAGAAAGGTTCTAAGAGGGATATTTCAAAGAAGAGTACAATGTGGGAAGATATTTCTAGGTGATGTTGAAGATATTTCGTGAAATAATAGTATTATGTATCTATTATTCAAAGTCACTAAACCATTATGGTACTCGGGCATGTATTGTTTTGAAATATATTGAATATTCATATAAATGATTTAATATTTATATATATTTTTATTAGGCCATTTTAGTTAGTATTGGAGCCTAGGTTATGTTAATATTTAGATATTAGGGTTATAAAACTTTTTTAAGAACCATGGGGATAAGACTAAGTATAGGATAACATCATAATTCTTTGTTAATGACCTTGGATAATCAAGGTAAACCCTAAGGTATCATATATTTAAAATAAATTTTAATTATTTATACATCCTCTGAATGATATTTCATGATTATATTATAGCTCAATCCAAACATTATATATTGATTCTTACACTATGTTTTTTGTGTTAGTTAGTGGTAGGAATAAGAACAAATCATATAAAAAATAGATGTGATGGTCAATAAAATGACTATCCTCAAGAGTGAAAGAATGGATTGGGATACAGATGAATTATCATGTAATTAGTCTCACTCAACTCTCTCAATATATGAATGATAACATAGATCATGTTTATATTTTTAATGCACCAATGTGGGAGAGACATGCCTTTGAGTCTTTTATGTAACAATTCCCACCTTCCTTTTATGGGTCTTATGGTCTACTAGTTTCCAACTAATTGATCAATTCCATGGAGAATATTTTTTTTTCTTATCAATCCTCATTCCATGAGAATTTTCAATTAGAATCCTCTGATTTGAAAGGTGAATCTAATTAATGGTGGACTCTTATCAAGAACACAAGGCCAATGAAAGAAATAAACTCCATCGAATATAATGAGTTTAAGAGGGTATTTCTCAATAAATAAAATCCTAAAACCCTTAATACCAAGATGAAAATGTAATTTCTAGATTAGAAAAAGATAGATAATGAATCCATTAGTACCTTAAAAGAAAATATTACAAGGATATCATAGTATGCCTCTATATTTATAATCAAGAAGGAAATAAAATTTTATTGATTCTCTAGTGTCCTGAAACCAAGTATTCAAAGGTAGTTCACCATAGTAGACTTTGGTAATTATTAATAAATCATTCAGTGTTATTTTATTGTAGAAATAGATAGTGGTAATTATAATTATTCTTCTAGTTTTAGTGAAAAGAAGAGAAAAATGTAACTTTATGGAAACTTGAATAGTAAATATTAAGGGGTAAGAAATTTGAACCGCTTACATATCAAAAATATAGGGGAAATAATTCATGAAATTTTATAAATGTAACTGGAAAATTATTTAATAGTGGAAAGGATATCCATAAATCTAGGGATTATCGATGGGGGTCCAAAATGTCATTAAATGCAACAGGGGAGAAGAAGGATTGAATGAATTAATTTCAATGCTTCTAATGTTCATAGATTGAGAATTATGTTAATAAATACCCCAATACAAGATCTAATTAGGTTGGTGGGCCTCATCAACCCCATGATATGAAGGATAAATTAAATTCCTCTATTATCACAATTGAATAGGGTTTGGAGAATGATGTGGTGAAAGGTACACTTATCACTAACTCTATAACTAATAATGATTTATTTTATTTTTAATCTACCCAACCTTTTATATCTGTGAAATTTAATGAGGGTGTTATGTCACCACTAAAATGGTTAGATGTTGAGTCAGTTTTGAAAAATCTTAATGGTATGATGATCAAATATAAAATTGGTAGCTCGTCTTTAATAAAAGTTTGAGGGAATGTGATTCTTGAGAATCGTGTGATTCTCCATCTAGTTGAATTTGATGTAATTTTGGGCATGGATTTTCATTCTCTATATATAACCCATATCAATTTTTGAGGAATAGAAGTCACATTTCATATTATTAGTAAACTTATAATCATTTATTAGGGTAGGGATCAATACAAACTTCAAATGGAAATTACTTCAATCTTGTGGCTATTAATTTCTATCCATGAAGGGTATCTAATTTAGAGGGTTTGGGAGAAACTAAACATTGATGATTTTCATATTGTACAAGTGTCTTTTGATGTCTTTATAAAATATTTCACTATTCTTTATCCAAATTATAAAGTTTATTTTTCTATAAAACTCATACCTATTGCTACACCTATTCCAAATACTCCTTATAGAATATCCCAAATTGAGTTTCATAAATTGAAGAATGGACTCTATGAGAATATTATTAAGGGATTTATATTACCTAGTACATCACTATGGGTTCCACCTATTCTTTTTATTAAGAATAAAAATGGTTCAATGTGTCTTTTAATTGATTATTTGGAACTCAACAAGATCCCTATCAATAATAAATATCCTCTAACCCATATCAATTATTTTTGGATCAATTACATGGAACTAAATACTTTATAATATTTTCCTTTGTTTTGGATATCATCAATAGAGGGTTAAGAAGGTTCATATAACTGAGACTATATTCTAAATGAGCTATGGTAATTATGAATTTATAGTGATTCTATTTTGACATACTAATTCCCCTACTACCTTCATAGATTTAATGAATAAAGTATTTACAGATTTACCATATTATTTTATGGTTGTATTTATAAATTATATTCATATATATTAAAAGAGAAAGTAAGGCCATTAATATCATCTTAGAATATTTATAAATACCTTGAGGAAGAATAATTTTTATTAAAAACATACCAAGTGTGGATTTTGGATATAAAAACATTCATTTTTTGGGCCATATAACCTAAGGATAAGGTATATTGGTTGATCCCTCAAAGACATAGGTTGTTGAAAATTTTCCCGGGCTAACCAATTTGACTGAGATTTATAACACACTGAGATTTTGTGAAATATTTTTTAAATGATTTTAACCTTCTTGATATTTTGTGTTACACGTAATATCGAGTTTAGCTTAAGTTAAATGAAATACTAATTTTATCTTTCAATACACACAACACTATGTTTAAAAAAATGTAAACTACTATTAAAATAGCATAGTATCATCAGATATTAGAATGGTGGGTATGAATATTACTAAATAAATAATTAAAACAAATGATGAATTATTTGGGGACCAATTAATAAGAAATTTATATAAAAACCATTTGAAAACAAAGGAAATCTTTTTCTGATAAAACTATTTTTATGCAAAAAAAGATTTTTATGTTAATAAATTAAAAAAAATCACTTTTAGGTATTTATATTAATTATATTTATCTATTATATATTAAATAAATTATTTAACATTTTTCTTATGCTTTTTAAAGACAATAGATAAAAATAAATACAATTTTACACTTAAAAATCTATTTTTATAAATAGAAGTTTTATCACCTTTTTTCGCACTTAATTTAAAAATAATTTTTGAAAATTTTTGAGATATTATTTTAGAAGTTAAAGTTTATATTTTAAATAATAATTTCAAAATTATCGTTGGGTAAATTATTTAGAATTTTCTAAAAAGAATAAGTTTTTGATGAATAGTGAGAAATACTGAATTTTAAATGAAAACTAACTTTTCATTTAAACTATATATAAAGTTAAATAATTTTATAAATTGTATTTAAATTCATATTAGTTAAAATATTATTATATTGATCCAATCTAGTTGATTGGGATCATTTTCATATTGAATTTTTATGTAAAACATATAATATTTTGAACATTTTCTCTTTGAAAACATGCTTTCACATCATGTCAGTAAGATTAATTTTAAATAAAATATTTCAAATTATGTTAATTTAAGTTCAAATAATTTTTTCCATTTTTGAAATCATAATAATTTATATAATATAATAAGTTCAAATTAATGTTTTACCATGTATATTAGGAACTTGGGGGTACAATTACATTTAAAAACACACACGCCTCACACACAGGCTGGAAAGGCAAGCCATGGCCCCTCCAAGGGGATAGCCCACCCATAAAATGTTATTAATTAAGTAAAAGGAATGCAGGACCAGTGGAAATTAAGTCCCATTACATGTCCCTTAGGCCCAACTATTTTACCCAAAGTCCCACAAGAGAATAGTGCTGCTATGGTACGTTGGCTACTATAGTACTTGCTATAGCGTTGTCGCAAGTATAGTGCCTGCTACAACACCCACCACCTCTATAGTTTAATTGATGCTACATTTATACCACCATTATAGTCCTTATACATTTCTAATACAACAACTATTCCCAATGTTCTTTGAATCCCCAACCTCGATGTAGTATTATGGGGTGCTCACTACTAAGCCAAATGGGTTCACTGGGGGATAAACTAAAAAGATAAGGGTTAAAATGACCTAAAAACTATATAAAATATATTTTATGGCCAAATTTAGATACTATAATTTTAAATTATCATTAATAATCCATTTTTTGACCCTTTTGGCATGTAAAAAACATAGATACGCCTTTTTGTTTTCAAAAATTACAAGGGTGTAACTCACATCACTTATAAAAATCCACCCACTCTCCTATCATATTCACGCAGTCAAAACATTTTGGTTGATACATTACCTTCCCAAATAAGATCCCAAATTATATACCATCATCATAAAAGCCTTATTTTGTGTATAAATTCCATCTAGAAAGGTTTTTGGTGCGAACCTAAATAGGTTCCCTGTGGAAGTAGAAGCAATCTTCAACGATCATTTTTATTTTATTTCACTATACACCTCCTTAAATTATTATTTAACCATGATGATATAATAACCACAATATATTAAATATTATTTTATGTTTTATATTAATATAATGAACTAAAATCATCCACACTTTCATAAAATAGGTAACAAAATCATCAGTCCTTTGTATGGAAGACAACTACCTCACGAACCGATGTCATTCGTTTTTCCATTACCACCTCTCACGGTTGGTAATGATGATGGATATAAATTTTATATATGATATTTTAAACATAATTATTCATATTGAATCATTATATCATATATACCTATTTACTTTCCATTCCGTATTGGATATGATAGAATCTATCATGTGTATGGCAGACTACCGCCTCGTGAAGGGATGTGATTCGTTTTTTAATAATGCTATACATGGAGGATAAAGTAAAATTAAATGAATATATGTGATATTCCTGACATAATTATGATATTAATGGAATATTTATTATTATAAAAATATAATATATTATTTTATTTCTTACCTTTTCACTCATAGAAAGATGATAACGACATTCGTGTATGTGTGGACTACCGCCTTCATAAAGCGATGTGACTCTCTCTTTTCCTCACGAAACCAGATGAATGATAATATTTAAATGAAAAATATTTTATTTATGATATTATTTTCAATATTAAAATATAAAATACTACCTAATTTCCATAATCATTTTTGATAAATGGAACCATTACTCATGCGTACATATGTCGTACCGTCTCCATGATCATAACAAACATAATTTATTAAATAAATGTTTCTTTATTGGTATTAAAAGTATAATGGATGTATGAATATGATTATTTTTTCATCATTATTATTATATATATTATTTAACTATGATAAAATTAAGAGGACCAAACATAACAAATGAAAACATATTAAAAAAACAAAGCGGTTATTACCCAAAATTCAATTTTAATAAAGAATTGGTAATAAATGGGTAATAAATTATCATAAAAAATAATATATGGTATAATATATATAATTAGGGTTATATAATATATTTATAAACTTATATTTATTATATATGAGATCTTAACGTGTATGAAGAAAGTCTTGACTTAAGCTAAGGGATTTTCATCTCAGTTTTCACTTCCATGAGACACATTCCATATTCCCCACCTAATTTTTATATAAATATTTTATACTAACAATGAATGTATTTTATGATTATTATCATAAAACATATTATAATTTGCATATCCATTTTATTTCCTCTCTTTCAAGAGGTTTATGGATCCAAATTTACCATTGTTAATGGATTTTTATCTCAGTTTGCATTCTTTGAGACATATATTATGTTATTCCCTTGTATTAATTTATGAGGTGTATATACATACCCCTTGAAATATAATATAATTAATTTTTTTATTCTCATGATATTTTATGTTTTATTTAATTTAATTCTTTTATGGGTATTATGATTCAATATTATGAATGTGGAAATGGTTTTATGATAAAATATCATCATTTATCAAGATTGTTAATGATTATGATTCTAATGAGTAAATATTATGATCTATATCTCAAGAAAATAATGAATATTATTATTCTGTAGTTATTTAATGATAATTCATTTTTCCCTTCATTTTCCTCTATTTATTTACCCAAGAGTTCAAAATAATGTTTTTAAGAAAAAAAATTATGTGTTTCTCTCTTTAGTCAAAAACACTTTTTATTCACAAACCATGTTTTCTAAGAATGTTTTCAAAAATACTTTTAACATTATTCAAATTATTTATTGACCATTTTTTCCCATGTTTTACATTTAAAAAAATTTAAAGTAATATTCATGCCATTTTACAAAAAATTCTTGTTTGGCATTTTCTGAAAATGTTAAAGGAATGTTTGTTTTAACTTGTACGGCATAAATATAATTTTCTGCCATCATAACCATTATTTACTTTTAATATTAATTTATAAATTTTTGATCTTATTTTAAAATAAAGGTATTTTCTAAATGTTTTATAATTTTATAGTTTTAAAAATTAATTTTCAAATAACTGTTATTTTACTAAAGAAATGTTCCAAGAAATATTTCAAAATCATTATCCATCTAAGATGACATCCTTTGATGTAACATATGATTTTATGGATATATGAACTAAGGATACCATTATTATTATTTGTATGAATAGTTTATCATGAACTTATTATTATGAAACATGTTTCTATTCTAGGGGTTATACCATGTTAAAATTCTTATGTAACCTACTCCTTTTTCCCCTTGTTATCCTATGATGAAATGATTTTGAAACCATTCTATTTTCCATGGGTTATGATATGATCAAATTTTTATGAGACCCATTTCAATTCATGGGTTATAATATGATGAATGTTTTAGGATCTTATGGTACATATATAAGATTTTCATTATTTGATGGGTATGACCTATATCTTCCTCTAATGAATTGGGTAAGGACGGATAACTCATTGGTAAAAATGTTATGCATGAACCTGATTACATCTTCACATTATTATGACAGAACCTGATTATATATTCACAATGTTACGCATGAACCTGATTATATGTCCACAATGTTATGTGTAGACCTATCTTTCATGTTCATAATGTTATGTGTGGACCTGTTTTAATGTCTATAATTTTGTGTGAGGTCTTGATTTCATGTCCATAACTTAATGAGGGAACATATCTCTATTTATATATTTTCAAAATGTTATAATTTTTTGTTTATGCCACAAATCATTATCTTATGCCAATATTATTCTATCATGGATAACGTTCTTTGATTCCATTATGATTCATGTCTCATGAACCTTCTATATTTATTCCATGACTCAATATTATGATCTCATATATACAGGGTATGGTTTTAAAATGTTATTATAATGTTCTCATAACCTTGTGTTCATGTTATGATTATATATCTCCCTTTTTTAAATTTACTGAGAATCTGAGTTAACCCTTTATTATGTTTCCTTTCCCTGGGTTATGATGAAAGGTTTTATGTAGGGTATGTTTGTGAATAGTACTAAAGGGGAAGATCTGTATGGGATATGTTAAAGCTATTTCACCAAATAAGAATATTGTGTTCCTAGTATCTAGAGACACTAAACTATCATAGTCCCCAAGCATGTGCTTTTGTAAGGTATTTAATATTCATCTGAAAATATATAATATTTATTCATGAAAAATTGGGATCGCTATAAGATCCATATTTTTCTTATTTTGGTTGAATATTATCAACTATTTGTGGAGAATTTATCAATAAAATCTAATACACTCACCAAGTTAACTTGGAAGGGATAAAAGTTCCTTTAGATATATTGATGTGAGGAAAATTTCAAGGGCCTAAAGAGAATATTATTCAATACATCTATACTTACACTAACATATAGTGGAGAAGGGTTTTTAATTTATAGTGATTGAAAAAAAGGTAAAGGTATGAATCCTAATGTAGAATGATATAGTTATAACATATGCATCATGAAAATTTAATGTTCATAATAAAATATACCTAATTCATGATTTGGAGTAAGCTATATAATTTTTTCAATAAAAGTATAGAGACATTATATTTATGGAAAATGTTGTGATATATATATTGATCAAAATAGTTTAAATAGTATATTAAATCAAAAAGGGTTTAATATGTGTCAGAGAATATATATTGACTTGATTAAAGATTATGACAGCTCAATACATTACCACCTTGGGAAAGTGAACATGGTTTTTTATTCTCTAAGTCGAACGATCCATGCTAGTTTTTATATGATGATGATTTAAAAAGATAAAATATTTCAATATTTCAAAATAATTGATATGTAAATATTTAATGAAATAGAGAAATATTATCTTTATCAAATTAGTATTGATCCATTTATCCAAGTGAAGATTAATGAGGAATAGAAGGAGGATGTGGAGCTGTAAACCAATATAAGAAATGATCCTAATTTAAACATTGAATGTGATAGAATGATAAGGTTTATAAGCCATTTATGTTTCTATCCATATCATACATCAAGAAGGATCTATTGGATGAATTTCATAGTTCATCATTATGTATCCATCTTAGAAATATGAATATTTATAGAGATATAAAAGTTCATTTCTAGTGAGACAACATGAAGAGAGTTATTATAGAGTATTTATCTTAGTTCTTGGTATATTATAAAGTTAATATTAAAATACATAAGTCTAATGTGATGTTACAACCATCACCCATACCAAAATTGAAATGGGAAAAATGACCATTGATATTTTTTTGGAATCCCTAAAACTTCTAAAGGCCAAAATTCTATTTGGGTTATGATCAATTACCTTATGATTTCATCACACTTAATTTCCATAATAAAATATTTATATCTTGATCCAATTATCATTATAAACATTAAAAATGTAGTAATGTTTCATATAGTACCATATTCTATTATATTTGATCAGGATACATGGTTTACCTAGATATTCTACCAATGTTTTCAGCAAGATATTGATTTAAAGTTCTGTTTCAGCACTTCTTATCATCCTCAAATATATAGTTAGACTAGGTTAACCATTAAAACCATATGGGATATTATGAGATCTTTTTTTATGGAATTCAAAGATTTTTGGGATCAATACCTTATTCTGGTTGAGTTTCTTTATAACAATAACTTTCACTCAAGAATTAATATGGCTCTTTATGAAGCCCTCAATAGAAATAAGTATAGAACTCCTTTGTGTGGGGATGAAGTTGTATAAATAAAGCTATTGGTACATGAGATAGTTGAGAAAATGGAAGAGAAATTTAAAACCATTCTATAACACTTTAAGGTATCTCAGAGTTGGTTGAAAATTTTTACTGACAATCATCAGTGAAATATGGAATTAAAAGTTGGGGAAAAATTATTTCTGTGAATTTATAAATAGAATAAGTTTATGAGATTAAAAAATAAAGTAACACGTATCCCTAGGTATATGTTTACCTTCTAAATTCTTGATCTATTAGGTATGGTATCTTATCTCTTGGCGCTTCCACTGAAGGTCTCTCAGGTTCACGATGTGTTCCTTGTATCTCTCTTGAGTAAGTACACACCTGATAAATAACATTTACTGAACTTATAGGTCATAACACTAGAGAATTATTTTTAATATGAAGAAAAAACATAAGGAATATTTGAAAATAGAGATAAAGTGATGTGAAACAAGATTACTCACCTGGTTAAAGTTAACTAGAGGAATCAGAAATTTGAAAAATCTACTTGGGAACTTCAGGATGTGATGAATCATAGAGATCCTCATTTTTTTATTGGAGTGATGGAATTTTTTGGTGGAATTAATTTTAAGGAATTATAATTTAACTATTTGATATTTTATTATATATTTCTCTATTTATAAATATGATTTCATTAATGGTTTACTTTAAATGCAACTCTGCGTTTAAATGAACTATGATATACTATTAAAATATTATTATCAATTAGTTGTTGGTTTGGAGGGTATAAATAAGTCTAACTAAAATATGAAAATATATATATTTTAAATTTTTATAAAATTAATTCATTGTTTTTAAATTAATTATAATTGAAAAAAATAATTTGAAAATAAATGATATGTTTTTCTAAAAAAAATATTTTTAGATGTAAAATATATTTTTATATTAATAAATTAAATTAATCACTATTATCAATTGATTTTAATTATATTTATATATTATAAATTCAATAAAAAGTTTTCACATTCATCTAATTTTGTTTATAGGTATTGGATAGTAATAAATCTAGTGTAAAATGTATTCTTCTGAAAAATAGTTTTTGTTGTGTTTTGCACAATTTTTTTAAAATGAATTTCTACCACTTATAGAAATTGAATTGTGAATAATGGAAACTATATTTGGAAATAATAAGTCCAAATTTGGTAAATATTTCTCTTTTATTTTTAGTCAATATAGATAATAACAATAATAAAATTTATCACCTCGTTAAAGGCTATATCAGGTCAACCTATATAAAACCAAATTTTTATGATCACCATTTTTCATAAAAATTCATATTATATTAAGTTAATTAGATCCTTATTACCTTAGGTACTAAATTTAATTTTTTTTAATGGAAAAGTTTTAATGAAAATGATCAATATAATATTTAAAGAAAAGAAAAATACAAAATGTCACTCTCTTACTTTTAAATATCTCTTATTTGTTCAAATAGGGAAAAAATCTATTTGGTAAAAAATATTAATATTTATTTTTATAAAAATAAAATTATTTTCATTATGGTTGTTTATATATAATTTTTAGAGATTATAAAATTATCTTAAATTTTTACGCAATGTCGACCTGGTATATAACCAATTAATAGAAAAATAAAATAATTGATTTCAAAAAATATTAAAGTTATATAATTTCGGTGATTTATTGTATTCCACAAATTTTATAAAAATAAATAACATATTATTGATGTTTTAAATGATTATATAAGAATTACATATTTTTATTGATGTCTTTAAAGTCAAATTAATTGAATAGTGTATAAAATGACATTAATGAAATTTTATGAAATTAATACTTTATTAAATTATTTAAAAAAACAAAAAATGAAATAGGAAAATGGGGAAAATATGTGGTATAAATTATCATTGATTATAAATTTATGAACCAACTGTTACCCTATATTTAAAATTATAACTCTTTAAGATTGAAAAAGTTGTTACCGTAGTTATGTTTAAAAAAAATTAACCAAGGGATTAATAATAAAGAAAATTATAAAATGAAACCAAAACCTAAATAAATATCATTGGTTGTTGTTTTTTGAACCTTATCCTACTTTTATTTGAATATAAGGCCAATTTGAATAGTTTTTTCTTGTGAATGACTCAATTTTTAATTCCAAGGGTGCCCCTACCCTCACTTATTATAAAGCACCTCTTCTTATCTCTTACTTAAGACTTTTGATCCTTATATATTTTCCATGCCCTAAAATAATACTTTAATATCTTACTTCAAAAAATCCTATATATTTTGATCTTTCAAAATAACATCCCTTCAATCATTAAGGTCTAATCCAAAAGAGGTTTCTAAATGAGGACGTATAACATTTATCCAAGAGTTTTTAATTTTACTTGTTCTTCAACCTCTTCCAAATACAAGGTATCCATTTTAAAATAATTAAATAATAATTATAAATATAAATAATTTTTATTATAATGATTTACAATCCATTATACACCTTCATTCCATCCTATAGAAAGTGAAAACATAGCTCATGTGTATGTACAACTTACTGTGTCCACATTGTGGTGTGATTCATTTTTCATCACCACTTTACATGGATTGTTATAATGATAGATTTAATAAATATATATATGTTATTTATTATTTTATTATTATTTTTTAATTATTAGTTATTATCTACCTTTCTTTCGATCCATCAAAAAAAATAGCATTCATGAATATGTATGGCCTATCACCTCCATAAATGGTGTAATTCATTTTTCTATATATACATTTTATGGATGACACTAAATATATATAAAATGAATATATATTTTATTAATACCATGTTAAAAATATTATGATGATTCAACCGTGATAAATGTATAAATAATGAGACTTCCAAACTAAAACATGTGTTAAAAATGAAGTAGATATTCCTTAAAATAATGGTTTTAATAAATAATTATTAGAAAATAATATATTGTATGATTTAAATGAGTATGGTCATGAAATAATTTTTTTAATAAATATATATTTATTATAAATTAGTTTTTAATGAAAATTAATAAATGTAATACTTGAGGTAATGGATTTATAGCTTCACATTTATTTCTGGGAGACATATGCCATATTCCCAACTAATTTATTTTGTGTTGTGTATATACTTAAAAATTTAAATGTTATAACATTAATACACTTATTTTCATGAAAATTAAATTTTAATATAATCTCATTCATTCGTGGGGTTTATGATTTAAAAATTTACCAATGTGGTAAGGGTTTTTTTATAATCTCATTTTTTACTTAGATTATTTATGATTAATCTTATGATGATGGAATTTCATGGTTTAACAATCAATAATTATCATGAATTTTATTCCACCTAGTTATTTTTATAGATTAAATTTGTACCATTATTTTTAATATCCTTAAATAATCAAGATACCAAAAGAATGTTTTTAAGGAAAACCTACATTATTTCTCTCTTTTGTCAAAAAACTATTTTATTTGATATCAGTGTTTTATAAAAAAATCAATAATGTTTTTAATATTTAATATAATTGTTTAAATTAATTTCTACCAATAATTTACTTTTAAAAATTAGTTCAAAATGAATATTATTATTTTTTCTTAATGAGTTACTTTTGGACATTTTAAAGTATGAATGGAATTTTTTATGTTTAACATATATGACATGAACAAAATTTTATTCCATCATGACAACTCAATTATTCAAAGATTGCATTACAAGTTTCCAAGGTTATTTTTTGAGAAAATATTTTCCTTAAAATTTAGGAAATTTTTTTAATTTAAATAAGTGATATCAAAGTGAATAGGGTATTTTCTTCAAGAATTATTCAAGAGATATTTTAAAGAAATTTTTTGTCTATGATAACATCCTTTAATGTTAATTATTATTTACTTGGGTTATCATCTAATGATACCAACCTTATTATTTTTATGGATGGTCAATGATTATAATTTTGATATGTTTACAAAAACATTTATCTCCCATAGTTAATACTATGATGATATGAATAATTTTTTATGAACTTGTGTAATTTATATGAATAAATTATTATTATATATCTATTTTTTCCATTATATCTCTTAAATAAATTAGGTAAAGTGATATTGATATATAATGAGATAATGATGATAAGTGTGGACATGATTGTGAATAAATTTGGTCAAATATTTATGTGTGATTATTATTTCATTCTATCTATACTCATAGTAAAATTCATGAACATGACTGTAAATTGATTTGTTCACATTTTGATGTGTCAGTGCAATAATTTTCTAGATATTCTCACAAGATTATGCATGGACATGATTACGTTTACTAATGTTCACCGGATTGTGACTTATTGTGCTTATAATGCCACATTCATATATTATAACTCTTGGATGTTGATTACTTCTTTAGAACCATTATTTATAATGCTTCTAGATATTTATTGATTTCAAAGCTTATAATCTATATTTTATGGGCATGAATATTTTATTCTAAGAACATGAACTTGAATATGTTATGATACCATTATGATAATCATATCCTATGATGTTTGATATCTCTCAGGTTTAACCTTACTGGGAATATGATATCACACTTTCTTATGTTTATTTTCCCTAAGTTATGAAGAAATGTTCTATATAGGTTATGTCTAAGAAGTCTAATATGTGGGAAGATCTTTCTTGGATATGTTGAAAATAATTCATGAAATAAGAATATTATGTATCTAGCCTCTAAAAACACTAAACCATTACGGTCCTCAAGAATGTATTATTATGTAATGTATTAAATATTTATCTAAAATGATGTAATATTTATATATCTTGTTCTTGGGTAACTTCTCCATCTCCACCACACAAATACATATTGTTAGATACTCAAAAAAAAATTAAATATCTCAAAATTCAATTTTTGGGAGATAAAAAAATTTGTAGGTTATTATGATTCAATGTCCTTGGTTCCAGACTCATGTTATAATGTCGTTAGCCCCCATAATTCCTCACAGTATACCTAAGTAGATGACTAGTGGTGAGTTTTTTCGATCAATGTTGAAAAGTATATAACCTCGAGATCTTTGAAATAAATAATTATTAATAAAAATATATCTATAAATAAAATATAAATTGATATAATGTATTATAATACTTACTATACATTAAAAGGGACCACCCAATGGGATAATTATATATGGAATATATAAAAACAAAAAATATATGGAATATAAATAAAAAATGAAAATAAGACATGGTGACACTTCTAAAAATATATATGGGCATGCCTCATCACCATCTCCATAACCTTATAAAGCTTCTACGGGTTGATCACATATAAAAAAACCTATGTTATATTTAGTAAATAATATATAATTTCTACTCATTTATCATGGAATATATGCATTGTGTGTGTATAGAGTATAGTAGGACACCACTAACAGGACCATAAGTATATAAAAGAATATACATAATGAGAGTACACATAAAAACTAAATAGTGAAAATTAGGGTCCATTAGGACATTAAAGAGTCTATGATGATTAGGGAATTTGATGAGTGTTATATTTTTAAAAGCATCTCATGATGGGAATTGATAAAGGGAATCTGTGTATTGATCTCAATTGGGACACAGTCAAATGGTATATCCTTTTTACTAGTAGTTGGAGTAATTCCACTAACACTATTCTTCTTAATGGTGTGTTGTGTATATTATCATAAAATTGGGGAATGATATGACTAGAATCATAAGGATATTAATTTATGATTTTTGGATGTTCTTTTATGTTTTATTTATTAAAAACATTCCCATTGATGAGTTATAGGATCTTTGTAGTTCAATGAAGATGAAAATAAGTCATTATCTTATGGGTTTTGGTATATAACTACATGAAAGTTATTCTCCACAACATAACTGGTCATTTATAGGATTAAAGCAGAAAATGTTTAAGAGAAAAACTTATCATGGAAGGCTTACGCATGAATAACCCCAGTCTGTATGTAAGTAAATATGGTGTGTTATATGGATGACTAAATCATGAATAGAAAAACCATATAGTAATGGTATTATATAATTTTAAAATGAAGATATGTAAGAGTAAATTTTTTTATTTCCACACCATAATAGGTAACATCATTCATCAATTTTTGGTTAAGTGATAAAATTATAGTAGAATCACACTCTAGTGTGTTTCCTATGAGAATTCTTTGTCTCACTAGAAAGAGGATTCACAATGCCCAAGTTACAATTACTATGGTCATTATAGAAGATGTATTCCATAGATAAAGGTAGATATTAAGATATATTTGACTATCTATTTGAGTAGTCATGTCAATACATTATGGTGTTTGAAGATATTTTGGATTAATCTTCTATATCTATTGGATATTTCCAGCATGCCACAATGAAGGAGATCGAGCACTAATTTCTCTCTACTCTATAGGTAGAAGTGGAGCCCAAAAAAACCATGTAGAATTAAATTGTGATGAAACTATGAGTTAACCTACCATTCATTATTGGGGGGGTTTATGAGGGTTTTCACATATTTTAAAAGAATAATTGGGGTGCACATGAGATTAAAAATATATATAAACTTGAGGCAAATTAATCCAAGACTAATCTTAACTTGTTGATGCTTGTAATTATTTTTATATTTGGGAGTATGTGGAATTCTCCCTACTCATATTATTTATCTTATTGATAATAAAATAGTAACATGGGTAGTAGTATCACAATCTTTTCATATCAAAGATGAGGATGATAATGAATCAATTGATAGCCTTGATGCTCTGGAAACTGTTTCTCAAGAAGATGCAGACTCCTGCCTAATGCAAGAACATATTTTGATAAATTCCAAAAGTAGAAGAGGCAAGGAAAAGATGGATCTTCCTTTCATAAGGAAATATAAAGATAAGAAGGAGTTGAATAATGGTAACTATACTTCCGCAAAGGAAAATACAAAGGTAAAACCCCAGGCCTCAAATTTCAAAGACACCATTCTGTTTAAAGAATATAGAGAAACATCTTTTTCTACAGCTCCCAACAACACTAATGTGGAGGTCTCCCCTCTGGAAGGTAATCCTAGAGGCCATGTTAAACTCAACTCACTTCCTGGTCTTCCAACCAAGGATTGTGCTGGAAATACATCACTGTTGCATGATAAAGACTGTAGGAATATAGTCATTTCTATTCCAGCCTATTCTCCACTTAAAGAGGCTAATGCACAGGATGCTATGATTACCCATAGCTTATGCCATAAACCCACTCTAACTAGGCAGCATGAATAGACCATTCCATTGAAGGAAGCTGTCCAAGCCCCCTCTCCTGAAATCCATGCGGACTCTCCCAAATTGAAGGGAATAACAAATGACCAAGTGGAAGGATCTCCATGTCCTCTACCAAGTTGTGGCGCCCCTCTATCACAAATACATAAAGTTATGAAAAAGTTGAGTACCTATAATTCGTTTGACTTGCTTGCATCTGTTAGTAGTGATGAAGACATAAATTCAATGGAAGATCGGGATGGAGTTAAGAATGTGAACATTGATGTACCTTCTAAGTTCCTGGATGATGGTGGAGGTCCCTGGATGCAGGCAAAGGCTGGGTGGAGAGGGAGGAATCCACGTGGCGGGGGTGCCCAGACATCTCATCACAGTATGAACACTCGCTCGCGAGTGTGCTGATTTTATTTTTATGCACTTGCATTGTTGTGTTTTCTCCTTTGTCTTCACTTGTATGACTTTATTTTTAATAATAGGGGCTTGTGTGCCTCAAACCATTTAAAAAAGAGATTATGGGGACTTTATATTCACCATTATGTTATGTTTGTTCTTTCTCTCTCTCTCTCATAATTGCATAAATTTATTTGAGATTTATACTCACTAACTAGTAATTGGTAACATTTATTAAGATTTTTTTTCATATTAAAACCATTTATTCACTCCCCTCTTAGTGATTGTTTACTCTCTTATAGGTATTTCAGTTGTGTCAGATAATGTTGTTTGTAATGATTATTCTTATTTTTTGTTTGATTCCTTTCAATTGGTAATTGGGAGGGACAAAATTCTATCCATTCGAAATATTATGAATTTTTTATTTTGGTTTTTTATGTAACATGATTAGTTACCAACCTATATATTATTTTACTCTTTATTTTATATATCTTTGGTTGATGAGATATATGTATTCAATAAACAATTTCATTAAAAAAAGAGTTCATATGTTTGATGGAGTGTGATTCCATTTATGTAGAGAGTGGATAGTTTCATATCTTCTATAACTTGTCTTATATGTTATTGATATCATTGAAAATGGGGTAAATATTCCTGATGTGGGGATAACTTATACTCTATTACAAAATAATAATTCTAATTTTGATGAGAGTGTGTGCAATGTGTTACGTTAATATCTATCAAAGAAGGAGTTGAAATGAGTCATAAGGAAAAAATGATTAACTGAATGAGGAGAAAACTCCATAATATTAATTAGGAATAAAAAATGTGAAAGGATCCTAGGTATAATATCCCTAAGCTTAATTTAAGGATATATAAGTTAGATAATAATAAAAGGTAGATAAATTAATTATTTTGGTAAAAGAAGTGATGAATTTAATTTAAAATTAATTATGTTTTCTTGAATATTCTACTATAGTTAATAATTTAATTATAATCCTCTCATCAAATTACTCATATATTTATATCTTAAAGTAAAAAATCTTGTATGAATGGTTCATCGCCATAATTAACAATGCCTTGATTTCTTATGATATGAAAAGTGCCTCATCCATGAAAGAGTTGAATTTAAAAGCTACAAAAGGAATAAAATATTTTAATCTAAATAAGTCTCATGAGGTGGAAACTAATAATGAAGATGATTACATAGAGTCTAATAAACTTATATCATTTTTCTCAAAATACACACAGTAAGAAAAGTGTAATTTTTTAAAATAATCTAATTAAGGGTTACAATTATTGAGTGATTGGAAACTATAAAGTAAATTTTATTAATAAATAAAAATTAGATAAAGATGAATACCATTATCAATGGTTTTAAATAAAAAATATTATAGAAATCAACAATAGTGGAGGAAAATTCTTTAAAGTAAAGAAAAGGATAATATAATGAATAAAAATAATTTTTTCTCAAAATAGAAGGAAACATCATGTGATTTGAAAATAATAAGAGAAAATGAGGAATTGAATTATGAGAAGAAAAAACCTTCACATATAAATCAAATCATCTCATATATTACTTAAGTGAAGAATAATATGGGAGTTCCAAATATGAAGAAAACAGTGATAAGGAAATACATGAAGAGTTCCAATTAATGATTAATCTTGTGGTATGTTTTATGGAAAATATAAATCCTGAGGGAAAAAATATCACTAAAATATGTGATAATTTATTGAGGAAATATCTTGACGAATCAAAAGTAAAATAAATTGAAGTGATTCAAGAAAAATTTATAAAAATGATGAGATATATCAATTCAATTCATAAAGAAATGGATGAGATGCATAATATTACTATATAAAATATCATTGTAAATAAGGAAGAAGTAAAATATCTTGGGTTAAATATGGTGGATGCTAAAAATTTCTTGAGAACCACTCACTATGAGCTTCAATATGCAGTTAATGAAATCATTGAATGCTCAACAAAACCAAAGAAGGTTTCCAATAGTACCATGAAACATGGATATTGTTCCATTATTCTAGTAAGTATTATTTGGACAACCATTCATGCAATAAAAATGTTGATAGTATTGATAATGGGAAAAATATTATTATAACATCATATAAGAATAAAAAATAACTCATTGATAAATTCAGTGGTTGTTCTAAAAATTTAAAAATTAATTTGATGTTAGATTAAAATAAAACTTATTATTTGCCCCAATTTAAGGTCATAGTGATAAATAAAACTTATTAGAATGAGATAATTGAAAAAAAAATAAAGGAATTGAAATCATATGAAATTTTAATAAGAATATTTTAAAGAATATATATATTAGCTAATAATATTTTTCATTATAAGATTATATAGGTGTTATAGTGAATATGAACACAAAACATATATATGATGGTATAATTTATCACTCCCTCAATTGAATGGAGGTCATTAATTTAGGGGTATTCAACCTGATGTTCCTAAAGGATGTGAAAAATAAAATCTAAAAGGTAATGTACAATAATTTAATATATATAATTCTCTTAAACAAACAGTTTTTACGTGTTATAAACCTATAAAATCTACCAAAAATGACCTAGAAAGATACCAGAGTAGCAGAATAAAACATAAAATTCCTAGTTAATCAAGAGGGGGATAAGAAATAGAAAGAAATTATGGTTTAGGGTAATTACAAATATAAAAAATGAGAAAATCATTCAATAGTAGACAATGTTTTATCATCACAAATGATAGTAAGAAATAATTTATTGAAATATATCAAATGGTTTTATAGAGGTAATATTTCATTAAATAATGATAGTTCACTTAATGTTAAAGAATTTGGATTCAATAAAATTATTAAGAAGAAATCTCATGATGTTATATTTGTCGATCGTTTGAAACAAATTATCTTGACTGTTTCTTAGAATTATGATAATAATAATGAGGTTCTATTTCATTATTATGTATTTTTCAGAGGGAATATAAAGTACAGTATAATATTGATGATGTTTCGGTGAAAAAGAGACAATATATTTAATATTTCAAATGATGAAAAAAAAAATCATGAGTAAAAAGGTGGAAAATCAATTATTTCATGTAATACCTAGACATTTTGGGAAAAAATTGACAATATTATCAAACATTATTAGATGAATAATATACTAAATCTAAATCCTAAAAGATTAAACACTTATGATATAAGTCATAATAGAAAAAGGGTGAATAAGAGTCATAAGTCAGTGAAGATAAAAATGGGAAAACGTTTTGAGTTAGTAACTCTTATGTGTTCACTATAATGAGTTTTAAGTTGTTCAGTGTAGATAAGTACTTCATGAATATTATTTATGATTTTATTCATATGAATTATTTCTAATTTATTTTAAGTAATCCACTATCTCTTGAGAATTTAAATCCTTTTCAAAAATATTACTAAAAACCAAGTGGGATATTTTTGAAAGATTCAAGTAGATAATGGATCTGAATACATGAATGGATATTTTGAGGTTTATATTGAGAATAATAAAAAAAAATTAATAATTATAGGACTCCATTAAAACCCAAAAAAAATATTAACTAAGTATAAAAACCAATGTTAGGTAGACATGGGAAGAACCATGTTATCAGAGAATGGTACCAAAAAATAATTTTAGAGGAAAAACCAAATTATAACTATATACATTCTTAATTTGTGGCTACATTGATAAAATATTTTCATAATAATTTTATTATAATATTTTGGAAGTAATCCAGGCTTGAGAAATTTTAATAATTTTTGTAGCCATTTTTTCATCGATATTAATTTCCATGTTTTGGGAAATTTAATTAGAGAGCATATGGAGGGATATATATTAGATATATACTAGGTGGATGGAGTAATATATGTTATAAATAATTGAGGATAAATTTTGATAGTTTTAATGTAATTGTGTTGTAAAAACTAAATACTTCAAAAATATCATTTCATATCATTAATGAAATTGATGAAGGTCATGGATAAAAATTTAGATAGAATGGGAGTATTTTAGATGTATAAGTAGGTTTATAAAACATTTCATGATTATTATAAATTATGAAAAAGTGAGTAATACATCATGAATATAGGAACTAAGTTCACCAGACTCAAGAATAATGTATAATATAAGAACATCTTAGAGATAGAAGTTATGGTCTTTAAACATAAAGGAGTTTTAGAAATTCCAATCATATCGTCTTTATTCTGTAGGTTGAACCAAATATTATAGATGAGACATTATAAAATAGTTATTATATAATAAAAATATAATAATATATAAATCAAATTTAGAATAATTGAACATGTTAATTATTTTCACATCATAAAAAAGAAGAATTTGATTGTGGTTAAGTGGGATTTTAGGAATAAACTCAACGATAAAGGAGAAGTATCATGGAACAAAACTAAACTTGTTTGTAAGGGTTACAATCAAAATTGAGGAAATATATTTTAATGATACATTTTCTCCAAAAATATATATTGTATTTATTTTGATATTTCTTGAAATATTTAATCAAATGAATTACAATGTTTTCCAAATAGATGTAAAGTTACTATTTCTAAAAGTTAAAATCGAGAAATAATATTTCACTGAACAACATTATGGGATTATCCTTGATGGTGAAAATTATCTAGTTTTTAAGTTGAATAAATAGTTAAACGGAATGATATTATATATATTAGTATTAAAAGTTGTACAATATCTTAAAAAGAATGAAATTCAGAAAATTCATGGTGTATTCTAATATTTATTTTAAAGTAGTTTCTATAAATTAACTTATATATGTTGTCTATGTTGATTCCATAATTTTTAAAAGAAAAGGAAAATAATTATGAGGAATTTTCTATATAAATGAGGGGATAATTTGAGATATCTATGATAAAAGATACAAAATTATTCTTAGGTTTTCGCATCATAAATATAACAATATTTATCTATATACCATAACAAAAGTATTCTCGTGAGCTATTGAATAAATTTATCATGGAAGAATATATAGAAGCCTCTACTCCAATAACATTAAAGAACATTTTTTCTATATATAAAGATGTAAGGGGTGTGTATCAATTTGAGTTTCAGAGGTTTATTTATATAATACATAATTTGATGACATATAGTCCTTGATATGGACTAAAAGGATCTGTGTGATCACTAATTGGGGGGAGTGGTTAATTAGTGATCTATTCTTCTTATATTTTATTATTTTTTAAAATATCATTCACCTCCTATTAAATAGTTATAACTTTTTTGAAAACAATAATAGAATCATGTCCCTTAAGAATAGAATAATTTGACAAGTAAATTACTCATTAAGTGTAGTTATTCCTTATCATGTTTTTTAAATAATACAATACCATAAAATCTACTTGAAAACCATAAATTTTATATGTATACAAAATTAGGGGATATATTTAAACTTGTGTTTCACTACTTGTAATTTATTCCCTTTTTTACTTCTCATAAAAAACTAATTCTTCACTTTCTTATGTGAATGTCGGTAAGAACATCCAACATGGAATTTTGTATAAAAATTCATCCATTCACTCTTCATTATATTTCTCCATCCAATTTCTCCATCTAAACATTTCATCTGAAATATTCATCTAGTTCTTTATAATGATCGACACAACTTTCTTACACATTTTTTATCTAATATCCTCTACACACAAACTCTTAATTCAAACTAATATAAAATATTTTCTAATGAATTTTTTTTCATTTTTTTCCTCTAATTTCTATAATTATAATCAATATAAACTACTTATTCTTCTTATTCAACCAAGATATGTCTTGGATTGAAACTTCCCATTTCAAACTCAGGAATTCATAAGTTCATTCATTCTCTCATTATGAAATAATTTCATTAGCACTTTAGCTTTTAAACAACTAAAAATTACACTACTCTTTTAGTTTGATAGTACACCCCTTTATATAGGTGAACTATAAAAAGAAAATGTGGGAACTCTAATTTATTTTCCCTCTCAATAGAACCAAAAATTTCATATCTCCCACTCAGATATTTCCCAGAATATTCTAAATTATTCTACAGCATTGTTGATGGTTTTTTAATTCTCTATAAACCACACCATTATTAATACATTATTTAAAACTAGTGAGTATCAAAAAAATTGAATCATAATTTTATGATCATTAAATTATTAAATTAACTTCATCACTTTTGAAATGTTTATGAAAACGTCATAAAAACTTTTCAATTGACAAAACAATATACCAAAATGTTTTTTTCGTAAAAACGTTGTAAAAAATATCTATCCAATGAGAATATCCATATGAAAAAAATCTATATCAGATTTGAATATCCATTTGATGGGAAGCTCTTTTTGGTTTATCCTGTAAAAACATCATAGGAACTTCTAGAAAGTCTTTCTCAAACACTTTCTCTATTCAATGAATTGCATAAGAAAACTTCAATCAGTGACCAATGTTTATCCAAGGAACATCATCCAGTTAAAATTTATTTGATTTTAATATAGTCTAATTTTATTCCTGAACATCATCCCTTGAGAAAATTTCCTCTAATAAAAAAACTTCACAAACTTCATAAAATAGGTATTGTTCCTGTAGATAATTTTATCCCCCTTATTTATAGAACAAAAATTAACCACCATTATACTGAATATAGAAACATGATATATTCTAATACTCATGATATTGGGAACATAGGAACTTCAATTCATCATAAAATTTTATTCATTGACAACTTCATTAGATGGAACTTTGTTTGTCTAATGGACTTAGTTTAGCAAACTTCCCAACCATATCTGTCTGACTGTCTTTCTCTATATTATTTCCTTTATTTATCTGATTAAATTTCTACAATTAATATAAATCCTCTATTTTATGTTCATTAAAGATCAAATTTTAGTGATTTATTTAAGATTATAAAAATTGATCAACAAAAGATAATTCCTTAAGAAACTTTCTTACAACTAGTATCTTCCTTAACTTCTTCAACAACTTCAACAAATCTCCACCGTCTTATTCCTAATAATATCCCATTATAATTGTGTGGTCAAACATGGAATACAAATCAATAAATCTTTATCACTCATCCAATAGATAATTTATCTAATAATTTTATGCCTCATGACTAGACTTGGTGTAAGAAACAAGAATCATTGAACAACAATACAAGGATGTCTATAAGTGGTGAATTAAAAAATGTCTTCTTTACTCCTGTTATTCCACATAAAATTTTATAACAAAAACAAATTTTACTAAAAGATTCACTTTTCTACATCCACTTCAACAAACTATTAAAAAAGTTCACATGTGGTGAAATCATAGTTTACCCATTTTTAAATAAACCCCTAACTATGTGCTCTTTCTTAAAAGGCTAATCACATACAAATGTATAGATTTAGGTTACAACCATTTTTTCCCTTTATAATTATATCTATAGAAAATATGGAGAGTCGATGGATAACATATACCTTATCCTTGAAGAGAGAGTGTTTGAACACCCATTATGATCCTCTTCTTATGAACTGTTTCCTTTGGTAATGGTTTTGCAAATATATTAGAAACCTTCTCCATTATAGGAACTAAATTCAAATATAGGTCATTCTTATATACATTATCTTTGATAAAGTGATATTTTATATCAATATTCTATGAATGATAATTTTTCTTTAAATATTTAGTGATATTTATATGACTTTGATTATCACATCCCAATAGAATGGTAAGCTTCATGTAAAAAAAAAATCTTCCAATTGTGTCTTCATCCATATAATTTATGTTAAATCTTTAGTGATAGAAATATTCTCATCTTTTGTAGTACTGAGAGTTACTGAATTATTGTTCTTTTTTTTCTAGATGACACATCTTTCTCTAAAGAAAACCACTACACCAGATATGGATTTTATATCATTAACACTTACTTCCCAATCTATATCTATATAAAAACCAAATAAATATTTCTTATACTATCATATTTCATCCCAAAGTATGTTCTGACTTTTATATATATGAGAATTAATTTTATATCCATGAGATATATTCTTTAGATGCACTTTGGTATATGGAATAAATTGTCTCAAAAAATACTATATCTGGACATGATCTCATCAGATATAATGAAATTACAACTAAATGTTTAAACTATTTAGTATCTACCTACTTTACTTTTCTTTATTTTAACCTCACAATATGATTTATGGTTGAGTTACATATAAATTAGAAATTGTTTCCCTTCCACCAGCTGTAATGAACAAAATTACTAGGATTTCTTATAGGTTGTTCAATAATCCAAAAAAGCATCACTGAGATTTCAAGACTAATATTTCCTACTTGAGTTGATAATATTCTTTATAATATTCTTTATATCTCAATTGGAGATCTTAAATTATCTAATTTTTGGTGGATAATATGGGTTACCTGTTTTGTAATGAAATCTATATTTTTATAGCAATCCCTTAAATATTTAGTTTTAAAATGTGTTCTATGATTCCTGATTAAAAAATTTAGAACATCAAAAATGGAAAATATATGATTCTTTATAAATTTAGTGATAACCATTTTTATGTTTTCTAAGGTGAAATATAATTCTTTACACATTGATATGTGACCTATACACACAAGTATGTATCAATGTATAAAATAATTTTAAAAAGGTCCTATGAAGTATCATGCCTATATTTAGAACAATTACACCTCCATGATCAGGTTCTCAAGAATATTATCTATTTCTTGAATGTTCTCGGTGATTTGGTAGCAATCAAAATCATCCATGAAACTTATTATATCCTTTTATATTGTTATAAATAATAATATTATTTGAAAAATCATAGACAAAATTATTTCTAATCCATTGTATTTTCTCTTTAGTCAGGAGTGGAAACAATTCCAACACACTTTAAACTTCATCATTAAGTACACACAAATGAATCAAAAAATCATTGTATTAACTCTATAGTATAGGATCAGTGCCAAAAATTAGCTAGAAACCTCTTCCTATAAATATAAATTCTCTTTCCATAGATAATAATAATCCTAAATAGTTTTTGATATAAAAAAACTATGGTCATGTTTTGATCCCCAATGCAAATAAATTTTCATCCAAAAAATAATCTATGATCTCAAGCTCATATTTTTCACTAATTTTTTTAGATATATCCTCAAAAGATGTAAATTAACAATGTTCATTGACCACTTCTAATCTTTTATGTAAATATCAAACATAAAAAATAAAAGGATCCACTAAATCAATAGATTTGGTAACCTTATTTATCTAAAATTACATCAATGTCGCGTGATTGGTATGAGAAACCACATTAGATCAGATGAGATATCATCTAAACCATTATAAATAAAATACCACTTGGTGGATATAAATCATAATTGTGGTTTAAAAAAATGGTTCTTCCATAAGGGTCGTGTATCCTACTATATGTATTTAAAAAATCTACACATTGAATAAGTAATACCCCCACAAACCAATTTATTTTACATAAATTATCTTAAAGGGATCCTTACAATTTAATAGTAGAATAATTAGGGTAATTATGAGCCATTAATTTATCTCCTAGGATTCCTCCAATAAATTTTCATAAAAAAATAACTCCATGTTTTTTCCAAAAAATGTGAGTAAGGGTTATGGAAATCAATGTGAAGCCTTTCATGAATCTCAGGTGAAACCCAACATTTCCTAGGAAGTATTTAATCTCACACATATTTTTTTTGTGAAATCTTATGCATTGCAATTAATTGTTTAGATATAACTCTATCGTGTATTTAGTAATTTAATCGCCAGTCATGATTCTATATTTTTCAATGAATTTGTACTTCTCTAACTGACAAAAATGAAAATTGTTTATATAATTATAAAACCATGTCCAGGATATTAATAAATACCTCAAGTGATGGTAATATAATAGTAATTTATTCTTTAAAATATCAATAAGTTCATCCACCTTCTCATGTAAAATTTGTGTCACTCACCACCAAAATACAGCAGTTTTATTAAACATAATTAATGACAAGTCTTGATGGGAAAAGGACCCACAGATGTAAGATATTATCTTTATATTTTAGTCCTTTGGTACTAGTAGTCTTTATTTGTATCTATAATTACTATCTATTAATTTTTAATACACGTTCCTAGTTATTCTATCTAATATTTGGCCGATTAATGTGAGGGAAAATGGTATTTCAAAATTGTACCATTTATACTATGATAATCAAAAAAATATCCAAATTTTAATATTCATGTAGAAATTATCTAACTAAATTTCCTCACAATGGTCATCACTCCTTTCTTCTACATGAATTCAAGTAGAATAACCAATTCACTATTCAAAATAGCGTAGATGATTCTAAAATATAATAGATTTAAAACCTCATTCTTTACAACTTCCCTTATAGGAGGGTTTAATATCATTTAGTGATTCCTTAGTATATTTTTTTCCTATATTCAAGTCTCACCTTATATATTGAATAGAGGGGTTGATCCCATTAATACAAAAAATAATATACAATTTATAAGCTTTCTTCTTTGTTTTTTCACATTAATAAGTTAGATCCCTTGATTATTTGAGAGTTTAGAAATGATAATAACTGCAATCACTATTCCTTCTCCTAAAAATGAATACTATAGGTTTTTAGGGATTATTTTATCTCTAAAATTAGTGTATTTATCACTAAGGGAACAAAATCTAAAAAATATCCTAAATGGTTGGAAACTACTATAAATCATTACCCTTTTCCATATCTTTAATGTTTTCCTCCTTATTTTAAAATCTTCATATATAAATTAACTTCATTGTGGATCCTTCCTCTTTATATTTACTTTTTATTAGTATATAGATTTCCCTATTAGTAGTCATAGAATGGAAACTTTGAGATTAGTATTTGATTTTAACTACCATTATAAGATCAAATTAGACCTAAATTTTCCTAAACTAAGAAAATAAAACGTCCTTAATTAACATAAATGAGATATTTCCCTATATATAGTTAATGTAGACCAAGAATAATCAATACCTCTCCCTATTTTTCCATTTCCCAGGTAATAAAATCACTGGGAAAAATAATATTTCTAACCATCACCAAAGAATTTTCAAAAATACATACTGGGTTCTTTATTGTTTCTATATGAGATTGAGATAAGATAGAGTGGGAATCAGATTTCATAACCCTTTATTTTTAAAAAAATTAGGGTAATAAATTTCAAATTTTCCCCTATTTAACATATCGGTCATTTCTAATTTATTTAAACCAATGGTGCAAGGTTTGGATAAACTAATTTTATATCGAATTATTGGTTATAGTTTAATTTAAACAATATATATGTAGAATTTACTTGAGGAAATCATATCTAAGTCCTATAATTCATTATTATTTGATAGTATTTCCATTATAAACCTATTATACACCATAATTTAGGGAACTACCATAGAAAATAGAATATTATCATGAATATCTTTAAATATCTCTATAAAAAAATTTATTGCTCCTCCATAATCTCATAGTGTATCTTATCTATAAATATAAAGTATATATGATAGGGATACTCTCCAGGTTTCTATATTTCACCTTTCCCAATCCCTTTTTATCCACTTCTTTGGCTTTACTTTCCTTCTTGATTAGTTTATTGATGAATTATAAAATTATATTCTTCTCCCTTTTTACTTCTTTCTTTTTATTCCTCTCCTAACAAGCTTCCTTTTCTTTATAGGTATTTTTTATCCTTTATCCCCTTAAAAATTATTGAGGTAACAAACTTTTCATCATAACTTGGAACATCCATATTATTTTATATATCACTAAGTTGTCTCTCAGATAGTTTTTAAAAGTAAATATCATATGATTCTCTATGTTCCAAATTGAGCCTTACTGATTGGCCAACTTGTGTTTAAGTATTTTAAGGCTAGTCTCTAATTGATATATTTTCTGATCATTCTACATGATGTATTTCATCATCAATTCCTCAAATGGTGGGCGTTCTTATTATTCATGTGGCTATATATATTGAGTTTGTTTAAAATATTGTTTTCTTTAGGGTTTAAATTATTATCCAGTCAGCCTCAATTCTTACTATCCTTGGGGATAACCAAGATGATATTGGGAACGATTGAATTCCTTCCCCCATATTTATCTCAATAGTTTATTTTATGCTATAAAATTAGTTTTTTACCAAATTTATTTTAAAAATAGGTTTATAGTGGGTTGTAACCAATGAAACTCACCCCTCTTATTATTTTTTCCTCCATTAAAACATACAAAAATTGAAATTGGTTTGGATCTCAAATCATATCATATTATAGAACTTTTTGTGGAAGAAGTTGTTCTTTTTAATTATATATGCTGAGAAATATCTCCAATTTTATTGGTATTTCTTTTATTTAATTTGATATACTTCATTTCACCTCTATATGATAAAATCCACACATGGATGGTCCTCTTTATCAAGGCCATTATAAAATATTTTCTATAATATCATCAAATGTGGTTCAATATTTTTATAGGAATGGTCATCATGAGTCCTCATATAGTTTCCAAATCCACCACTTCATGGTAATTATTTTATATCAACAGTATAAGGTAAGAATCTACATCAAATATAATAAAATCCATATTAAGTTCTCTCAAGATTCATAATTAAATTCTCCATATTGAGGAGAAAAATTTTAAATGCTACTTCTCATATTTTGGTTATTTTATTATGGGAATTACTTATATATGAAAATTCATCTATGCTCATCCAACATGATATTATAACCTAGTGGTTGGGACTTCAACCATACTATGACTCATCCCATCAATGAAAATGGAATGTCTTGAAGAAATGTTACCACATTATTCATCTCATTTATTTTTAAAGGATTAAAAAGAATTATAAAATTGGGTAGTTGGCCATGAGGATCATAATCATATAATCCTTCATATTAGCCAACATTTTGGATTATATATAGAATTATTAGCTTTATCTCAATGTTTTTGGCCTTGATGGGTTTTTTCACAATTCTCAAATAAAATAAATTGTTAGATATAATTTTTTACTCAATCGTAGTTATCTTTTGTGGTGATTATTCAGTTCTACTGATGATGTTTCACATATCAACATGTTCAGAATGGAGTACATATTTTTCTATAAATAATCTATGGTTATGAATAATTTATCACTAGATCTCCATGTTAAATTTCAATGATTTATTATACTCTAAACTTCTTCATCGAGTGTATGATGTGTGTTTTATAAACATTCAACCAATAATGAAAAAAACCAAAATAATCGTTCATTTTAAATAGGATTTAAATTGAAAAAAATTAAAAGTAATTATTAAACCAATTAACAAATTCATGAATTTTTATCTAGTTTTTGTTTCATCAAACTTATCATCAATAACAACTTTATGCACCTTAGATCATTATTCATTCCTTGTTTTTAAGACAGTGTTTATAATTTATATTCAAAACCATTTAATACTAGAACTATAAATATATAGTATAATATTGAAAATCATCAAGGTTGGTCCATTTATAACTATATTTTAATCCTATAATAGAAGGTTTTTATTGATTTTTTGTTTAAATATATTTTAATAATAAGAAATTAAAAATATATTTGAAAAAAATATAACAAATGGTACTTTTTTTAGCAATGTAAACTAATTATAAAAAAAAGATAGTGGATTGAGTTTTGAGTATTTGTTTTCAAAGAATTATAATTTCTTTCTACTATGGAAACATATTGTTTATTTGATGTAATATTTAATAAGACTAATTATTTTATACAAGTTCATTTTCAATTATTATTACTAAATTTCATTTAATAAATTTTGTTCAATGAAATTTAATTAAACTAATGATCATATTGACACAATCTCAAAATAGAAGGAATAATAATGATTTATATAATAATATCATCCTTCCCTAAAAAACTAGGTATCCTTCCTTAATTTATATTTATCTTGAGTATAAACTGAAGAATAAGATAATGTTTTAGACTCAATGTGATACCAATCAATCAAGTACATCCCATAATAGAAAAATTATTCAAATTATAATATTTCCCTCTTACTCTTGATTGACCATCACATAAGAAACTAATAACTCGTGAGATAATTTAAATCCATTAAATGGGAAAAAATATTTATTAAGGGAGGGATGAAACCCATAAATGGAACCAATATTTAAAATAATCATGAAAGAGAATTATGAAACCAATTCTAAAATTAAATATTTAATCCATAATCCACAGTAAAAAATTCACACATTGAGGTTATACCTAAATAGAGTATATGTCACCATAAAAGGATTATATGTTCTCATATATTGATAAACACTCTCCATTATTTGAAAATATTCATCAAAATAGAATATTTAAATAACTCAACTATGTAATGGTGCAAAGTGTGGCTACTACATGACTTGTTAAAATATCACATTTTCTCCTTTATTGAGAAAATTTTCATCACAAGGTAGGGGTGGTGATATGAAGTAAATAGATTTTCATTCAAAATAATCGACATCCCAACGATCAGGGTGCAACCTCTAAAGTCTTTCATTATAGTTTGTATCACTAAAAAACATCCATCAAACATTATGTTGTGTAGTAACATCATTGCATCATGAATTTCCATTGGTTTCGAATCATTGATATCTAATTATTCAGGACTCCCTACTTCATAGTATGATGTTGATGGTGGATTACCTTCTCATGTTTTTTAATATTTTATTTTGATAGTGAAATTATTACATAGTGGATCTCATTGAGGCATTTTCCTTACATGATATCCCTTAGTTTTTATTATATATCACCCTTGGGTTGTGGAGTATACATTAGTTCATGAATTAGTATGCCTCCAATTCTACTTTATAAATGGGTTAGCATTGAGATTTACATAATAAAATAAAACTCATGAACCATTGCCTTTAAGTGTAATTTATAGATTAGGGTGTGTTTGGTTTTTGAGAACTACCTCCCATTATGGTTTCCATTGGTCATTTTATGTAGTATCAGTTTTTGTTATATAAACTCATAAAACATGCCCTTTATTAGGTGATATATATTACTCCATTATAATTTGATGATTTTTATTGGGCTGTATGAATTTTCAATGCCATGGTTTATGTGGTCTAGTTTGACTTCCCTGGGGTTGTCCCCAACTTTTATAACACGTTAACTTTATTATGGTTTAGTGTATAAATTACATAATTGTTGAAACTTAGTAACATTTTTCAATTTTGAGTTATTAAATAAAATCCATTATTAATTATTCATATATATCATTATATTATGGTGTAATAGATTGAACAATGGTCTCTTTTTGGTTCATCGGGCTTAGCACCATTTGGATTCATCATTCCATGATAGGTAACATTGTGTGTGAAATGTATAATATTAATTAAAATTCATAATCCTATACAGTATTTCTTATCATGCTTGATATTTCTAAAATTAATTAAAAATATACAACATTAGATTGTATTTTATCTATTTAGAACTAAAATCATTGAGAAATTGTATTCATTTTTTATGTAATCAGATAATTTTTTTCAGCCATTTTCATTTCATCCACTGCATTCTTATCTTTTATACCTTTTTAATTTTGATATATCATAATTATTATCTTCATTTCATGAGTAATATTAGCACTCTTTTTATATTTATGATATTTAAATCTACTTTCAACATCTTTCCATTACTTATTCAAAGTGAATTGAGTACACTAAACCGTAAAACATTTTTCAAATGATATTTGGGTTGTTGTTATATTCTAATCCTTGTAATCCATTGGATGATTGGTGAGTTTATATTGTTTTTTATAAATTAATTTTTCAATAATACAATTATGAATTCACTTTTATAAAGTATTATAATCAACAGTTAACATTAATTGATCGAGAAAAAATGAGAGACAAATATTTTAGTGTGTCATGATTGTTTGCACCATCTACAATTCACCTGAAGTTGAACAAGATTGGTAGAACATTCATCCTCCTCCTTAGAATACTTATCTTTTAATACCTTCTTATATTTCACTATTGTAATATTATACAATAACTTCATGAATTTTTTTACAATTAAATCGTACCATGAACAATACATATGTGTCACTGATTCCTTTATATTAAAATTTTCCAAGTAAAATTCAAGTGTTTATATCCCCCATCTTCTTTCTTCATAGTATAATATTCCTACTTCTTCAAGGATACAATCTCTGACCTATCCTCATTATAGTTGAGTCTCCCCCTAAACTATTTCTCATCCCCCTTTATTAGGTTATGTTTCACATTTTACTTATTGATCATTCACTACTCGTGATAGATTCCCACTTTGATTTAGAAACCATTGAAAATGATTAGTTATTATCTTATGATTATCAACAATATCTTACTATAATATAAAAAACAAAATTGCACAATCAGCTAAATCAAAATGTTTAAAATTAATGGAATTTATATCAATGGATTTAGAGTTCTCTAATTATGTAGCATTTTTTGACTATTTATTAAACTCCTCTTTTACGCCATGAAGTCAGCCTATGATTCTTAAATAATGATTTGGCGAGTTCTTATTTTAGATTTTTCATAATATAATTGACCCTCAACTTATAAGGAATTTCTATGAAATAAATCCACATGCACATTAACATTATAAAAAACTAATTAAAAATAAAATATTATATTAAATATTCTTATTTTTTTCCAATGTCCACAAAATTTTCAGAAGTAACCACCTCAGAATTTTTAATTATTCCCATAAATTTCAATAATTTATTTTACCCCTTTATACTTGCATCCATAAACTTTTTTCTACTCTTAGAATAAAGTTTTAAATTTAAACTAATCTCAAAAAAACTTATCCAATGCATTGTATAATTTCACACAATGATGTAATGGATTAATTAGAGAATAATTTTTAACAAAATAAAACCTTTAGATAAAGAAATATTTATTAAAGAATATATCTAATAAAAAACTCCAAATAATAATTATGATATAACTTGAAAAAATGTTTCTCAAATTATTTAGTGAAAGTGTGTTGAAAAAAAATATATTCTATTATCTAATTATATATATAAATCCCAAATGTGATATAATTTTTTTGGAAGAAAATGGATTTCATTAGTGTACCTATAAGTTTCACCTTGAAGTTTAGTCAAATTCTAATTATCCATTATCATATAACTAAAGTTGAAACAATGTTTTGGGTTTGTAGGAGTGGACCTTTCTTAGATACCAATTTTTACTTAATAAAGATAGATTTAATACCACTGATAGGGGGAGAATTATTTGTCAATGTCCAACATGAAATTTTTAACTCTTTAAAAACCTATTTAAGAAGTTTCTAGTAATTAAAGATATCATGTGATAATCAATTAAATGGTGATGGTGATTATTATAAATATATAGAGTATGAAAGAAATCACATGAAATGATGGATTAAAGTTTCATTGAAATATTTTAATTGAGTAGATATATACATGGTGTTCTATGGTTAATATATCACTATATAATTCAATATATTATTATCAATGATTAATTAAACAATATATAGTGCATGAATACAATCCTAAACTCTTATATTAATGTTAATGAAAATACATGGGAAATCAATTAGAAGAAAAAAAGCTCACTGGAATGTATGATCCTTCATATTTCTTCCACAAAGTTCCTCTAGTTAATGGATATTTTGTGCATTATTATTATCAAAAAATAGAACCTATAAGGTGGACCCATCCTTCTCAATGATCTAATATTGAGTGTATTATCACACACTTTTCACAAAAAAAAATATGAATGAATAATTTATAGAGATAAAAAATATCTCTAAATCACCAATAATGATATTGATCAATTCATAAGTTATGATTTCCATATATTTACTCATGTACCATATCCAATTATTTTTGAGTAAAATAAATTAGATAATCTTACTATAGTGTCTCATTTTGACTCCTTATTCCATAATTTAAATTAGGGAATCAAATATATGAATATTCTATAATTATATTTATCTTGGTATAATTATTTTAATCATTATGAAACATGTTACATAGTGGAATAATATGACTCATTAAAGCATAACCATCATACTAAAAAATATAATTTAATATTTCTTTCATAATATGCAATTATATTCATAAAACACACATCACCATTACAATATAATATATAGATTTTAATGTGTCTCCCTATCTCTTCATAAAAAACTATGTATAAATATTCCATCAACTAGCCACATTTTAAAATGAACTCTTTAGTTGTTGTGTTATCTCCCTATCACCTCAAAAATAACTATTCCCAAATATTTCATAGTCTAGCATCATTATAGAATGAAGTCTCTAGTTATAGTGAGGGATTCCTCTTTTTAAATTATGACTTAAAGAACTCCTAGACAACCCTATATATAAATATCATATATTCACATTAAAGTGTATGGTTTAACCCATGAATATTATAAAACATATGTTAGAATTCTATATCCATATGTTGTCATGTGATAATTTTTTGTGAGGATTAGACTCACTCTAATTAAACTAATCAAATCTTAATGAATTGTTTCATTCTATGGTATTACAATACTCCAAAAAATACCATTACTTTACCACTCAAGTATGAGTATCTACTTTTACTTACAAACTTAGGTATCTATAATATCCTCTAATCTCCATCATTAATCGACAAGATCAAATCAATCTCTTTCATTCATATAGATAATAATACAACTTTATATTTCTTCATTATATAAGTCATAAGAATGTGATTTCCCATGCTCTATATAAAGACCAAGAATATCTACTTATGTTTATAAAAATACATGACTATAAAATATGTGGATATGTAACATGTTAGTGAGTTTTGAACTTCTTCTTATTTGTATAAACCATAGCCAACTCTATTTAAAGGTTTATTCACTACATAACTAGTTTGGATATTTAAAAACTCAATCATATGTCCAATGGAAACTTCCCCAATCATCTAAATATGTTATAAGGTACAAGATGTTCTTCATAATCTATTTGATTCTTCATAATCAAGAGTTCCTCATCTTCATATTATTTCACGGGATAGTTAATGTATGTTTTCTTTCAATTAGATACTTATAAAACCTATCCATATATATCCCTTCATGAATTTCCTTCATGATCCAATCAAGGTATGTAATTAATTCTAATTTATTCTTGATTTCCATAAATAACTTATAATTTTATTCTATGGTCATAATATATATATATATATGATTATATAAATCCAATGATGATATTACCAAGATAGATCATTTCTTCTCATCTTAATAAAATCTCCAATGTTATATATTGTATAATAGATCCAATATCATAATAGATTCAACACATCACATTGTCTCCTTTGAACATTTCATATCTCCCATGATTATCAAATCAATCACTCCAAGGTTTTTCTAATTTACAAAAATAAATCTAAAATTACATTAATCTCTTATGAGAACATAAATCAAAAATAACACATTACAAATAAAAAATTCTTGAATGTTGAAAATAGCTATTGATAACAAATCCATCTTGAAATAATAAGTTATTCATGGAAATAATTTCAATGACCCAATCCTCTTACACATATTGTTACATGATTTTTAACATAAATATCTAATAAACATAACCCAATGATCCAGAGTCTGAGTGTCTTTATAAGACTAGGAATATAAAATATCCACATGAATCTAAAATACATCATATTTATTTTAATCTCCATAATGATATCTTAAATATCTTTGAACATATTAAACAATATAGAATACCCTAGGGAATACATAAACCAAAGGGGTGATCTATAAAGCCTAGTTAGAGAATAAGAAGGATAAAGGAGCATGGAATATGAGTCAAATAGAATAATATGATACCATAATGGACAAGGTACATAAATGATCACATGAATTCATCACATAATTAAGATGGAATCATAGAATCGTGTCATCAAAGGAATGTGGATAAAACATATTACATGACATCACAAGCATAAGTGAAGGATCACTACTGAGACTTCATAACATGTTGGATAGAGTGCCTTAATGGATTAGGTTTTCTACATAATCCCATACATATAATATCATGATATATAAACACTACCCAATGGATTGAAGCGTTATCTAGTTTAACCTATCATAACATTTATATTCATATGTGTGACACAAAAGGAAATCAAACATAACGCATAAGAATAATAATTTTAAATGGAAAGAAATGGGTTTTAAAATCATGTCTTATAACCAAATGGAATATCCTAATGGTTTCCATGAAATATGGTATTATATAACTCTTTGATTTTCATTGATGAAAAATAATCATATTCTATGAGAAGTGGTGTACAAGTGATGTTTTTTTTAAGATTGGGGGGAAATCCTCCTTTATTGAACATAAAATAAGAATACCCTTTTGAAACTAGGTGTAGAAGTAACCCATGAAATACATTGGCATAGGATCCATGAAAAAACAAGGCTTGAAGTTTTTACATGGTTTTGAATTCTTGAAGGAAAACAAAAAACAAACAAGCATGAGTAAAAGACTTGTCACCCCCACCAGACAAAGAAACAGAGGAGTCTATCAATGGTGAATCCCCAACCCCTCCCACCAAGAAGGTTGATCATATTGGGAATACAAAGTGGTAGATAACCCCTCCAAGAAATACAAGAAAGTGGGAGGATTTTAGGATGATATGTCCTTGAACACATATCTCTATTTAGAGCCACCCACCTGACAAGCCTCACGAAACTCACAACATTTCTGACATGATGAAACAAAAACCAGACAGTCAAATCTGATCAAAAAGACAAAGATAGGGAACCCATCAATCCAAATCGAATATATGGATGATGATGGGTGTCAATACACCCATTACTCCTTCAACATCACCAACCCAGCAGCACTTGTAAATATTCATACCATACCAAATACAACCAGACTAGAACAAAAGATTGAAATCAATTTAGAAACCCAAACAAAAAAAAGACCCAAATAGTGGTGAAAACCATAAAAACACATAGAAGAAGAAACCACACTGAAACCACAATTGATATGTTTGTTGAATCAAATCCAGACCCACACCAAACATCTAAGAATACATACATAAGTCATACCAGATCATTCCTTAATGCACTAAACCAAGGTCATCCCCAAACCTAGGCTCCATCATGTCCTCAAATTTGACTCCTCCAACAAGAATCCCCTACCCTAACATTACAACATTGAGAGATGCAATGAAGATGAACTGATATATACCGAAACCAGATCTGAAGTGCAGTAGGTCAAAAACCCTCCAACACTAAACTTTGAGCAATGCCATGAAGCTAGCATTGCCACATCCACCATCATCATGATATAGTAAGATATGGGAATAAAAGAGAAACAAGGATATATAAAGGATATATAGTATGATGATGATAGAGTAGTCCCAAATAGAATCATAAAGCTTTTGATTCCACAGTGAATCTTCATGATTGGGTTTTCTTAATGAATAGATTTGAGAAGGAAACATTAACAAAATATATATTCTCATCAAAGAAATGTAATAATAACTAGGTATATATTTGAGGGGGACATATATACAGAATATTAATGTAATACATTAGAATATTGTTTTAATGAAGTGAGTTTTAGATGAAAAGGGAATAACCTAAAAATGGAGGGTGGTTTGGAATTTCCTTTACCTAAAGTCCTTAACTTGCTTGATGCGAACAACTAACTTCATGGATAATAAATTCATATATTAAAAACATACTTAATAAAAAATTTGATGAATATTTTATTATTTAATATTATTTTATGTTCATTTTTAATAATTTTTTAAGACAACATGTTTATAGCTATTCTCCTTAGGTTGATTGTTTCATGGTTCTAAAGTCATTTTAGTTTGTTGATAATTATTGAAGTGATTGTAAAATAGGAATATGAATCCATAAGTTAAATTAAATGATATTAATGTCTTTATAGAAGTTTACATGGTCTTAGATATCAATAACTTTTTTGATATAGGGATGATTAATTTATTATAAACATTATCATTATATAATTAGTTCATTTAGGTGGTTTTAGCTACCATCATGAACCTGATTCATTTTATTTAATTCAGTGATTATTAAAAAATTCCAGAACATGAAGTAAGATTTAAAATATTTATTATCATCATATTTAACCATAATATTATTTCTATAACCATCCACGAATGTGGTAGAGAAAAATGAAGTAGGTTGTTCATTGAGGTAGTGAACCCACCGTAATATGAACAATCATTTTTCACTTTATAATGAAATAAAATGAGGTTTCATAATTGATAATCAATTAATGAAATAAAATTATAGTATATTTGTGAAAATAGATCAATAATTTCATATTTTATGGAATTTTTTTAGAGGATAAAGATGAATAAAGATTAAAAAAGGTCGGTTGTTAGTATTACCTTACATTGTCCTTTAGAAGTCTCCTCTTAGGCCACCCATTATGGGACCTTGTAATGTTATTTTCATAATACCAAAACATATTTTATGTGGGAAGAGTTCTTTTATATAAATAGATATATTTTGGGCTACATTAAAGTCTTATAATGTTTCAGTAGAAGGGGTGGTGAGGGGTGGTATTTATTAGGTGTGGAGAGGGAGTTTTTTGAATATATTATTGATTAATTTATTATTTTGGATCAAGATAACGAATAGTGTTGATTATTTTTAATAAATTACATAATAAATACAAGTGATTTAAAAATAATGGTTTATTACATCATCCATGGCTCGTTAATTTGTATATTTATCTTTTAATGTTAAATATTGCATTCTATCATATTTCACTATTCACAAAAAATAAACTATTTTTGAAAAATATCAAAAATTAATCCTAATATTTTTTATATTTATAGATTCAAAAAATGAAATCAATTTTATGAAAATAATTCTATAAATATTAAAATAAATAAATTTTTAATAAAATCATTATTTATTTGACAAAACACAAATATTAATATTATGATCAATTTTCTAACCCTTTGAAAAATTACTTATGGTCTTGTAAAATTATATTATCATTTTAATGAAACTTAATATTATTTTATAAACACCATTTATTAAAAAAATATTTCTTTTAAATTTTTTATATTTTTCATAAAAATATAAATTAAAAATTTGTGTTTTACAAAAATCAAAACACATATTTTATCATTTTATAAACCTTTATTTATTTGTATCATGATATATATTTTCTATATTTAAATTTTATAATATAACTAAATATTATTTTAAAATTACATATGTGAGGTTACTATTCTAACAGTCAGCTTATTATTTCTAATGCTAAGATTATTATTCCAACAGTGATATTACTATTCCAATAGCCATATTTGTATCAGTCAAATGGGTTCAATAACTTCTATAAAAACCTAATATTTAATTAATTATTAATTCACATATATCTTCTCATAAGGATATATATATATATATATATTAATTTTAAAAATGATTATTCAATTACAAATATTATATTTCACTTATACAGTGTTTTTCATGAGTTTGATCATTCTAGGGGATTGGGTATATCCATATTTTTATAGTATAATTATCTTAAATTATATTTTTTTCCCATTCTAATGCAATAAATTCTTTGGTATATATTTATTATATAAATTTAATTTTCAATTTTTTTCGATTCTATCATGTTGTGTGTGTTCTTTATATAATATTATATTACTAAATATGACATATTTATATAATTAGAAGGGAAATTACATTGATAAAAATATAGGTTATTACAATAATGGTCAATAAATTCATGGGAAATTAAATTCCATGTATAAATCATTTAATGAAATATAAAAAAACTCTATTTCCATTAATTTATTCTTCTTTTAAAAAAATTAATATCATTCTTCACATTCATCTATGCATATTGGATAGTAATGAAATCCTCCATATAATGACCTGATTGGTCACATGATCCAAAAATATCATTTATACTTCCATATCCTACAAAATCAAATAAAATTATCACATTAAGCCAATAATTTTTTAATTTTTAACATAAACCATAATAACACCAACAAAATAGAAAGAAAATGGTTATTTTCATATAGAACTGTATATTCTAAAACTCAAAAATACTTTTTGTTTTTTGATTCTTTTACAATTATTTTTTAATATATTAATCAAATCAATATTATGAGAAGTTATAAACCTACCGCACTATTATTTAAATTTGGTTCTCATAAATTTCTCTACACCTTTCATAAAATATTTTCAATTGAAATTAACATTTTAAAAATTTTATACTTTGTATTTTTATGCTACACAATTTATATAATTTATAATTGAAAAATATTTATCCTTTTTATTCATAAATTTGTGTTTTCAATCATAAAAAATGGGGTTCATAATGATTAATATGGAAACTAAAATTCATTGTTATATCGAAATATTTCCCACTACCCATTACAATTTCACCAACTTCTCACACTTATTTTTTGAAATCCAAAATAACTTATTTAAACATTTTTTAGCCTCTAATATCCTTTTCTAGGAATCCTCAGTTTCCTTTTATATTAAATTAAATTTATTCTCCAATTCACTATTCTAATTCCTCCCCTTTTAAAGTGATACTTCCAAACCTCTAACTCGTTTTACTAAAAACAATTCTATTTCAAATTTGTATTTTTCAATATCATTTGATATTTATCATACCTTCACCCACATATTTTTCTATTTCATAAACTTAAAATTATTCATTGTACATTACACTAATTCCATCTTCATTATAAATTCCATTGTAACTAGGAATGTTTTGATGATGTAGGTTACTCTAAAGGTTTTTGTGCTAAGGGGGAGATTGTTGAAAGGAGAATATTGTTGGAGGTGAAATTGAAGTGTATGTGATTAATTATTTGGTGAAGTCATTTGTTATCAATAAATTAATCAGCATATGTATCATATTATAATTCAAATGTATATTAGTATATAATTTAGTTGAAATACTTTTGGTGGTTTAAAAGGTTTCTAAAGAGTTTTGAAGGTGGAAAATGTTTTTTTGGAGAAGTTCTATTATTGGGGATAAAATATATCCATAAGGGAGGTTATCACATCATTATGGTCATTTATATGATTAAATTTATATTAGGATAAAATTAAACACACTCTAAATTTAGTGTTAATTTAATGATTTGAGTATAAAATGTGACTATTTTATGAAATAGTCTTTCCTGACATGAATTTCATGCCCCATTGGTCAAGTTATTCTTTTTTATGTTCATGCTATTTTGAGAGAGAAATATTTTTACATCATGTGTAATTTATTTCACTGTAAAGATAAATATCACTCTATAATTTTTATAGCTATAATTTTTTTTATTCTCCATTTTGGAATATATAAGACATTATAACACAACTGAAAAGGGTGAAACCATAATTTCCTTTTAGTATGAGTTGGTTTTTGAAAATGTATATGAAAACTGAAATTATTGTGTAGTGATAAATCTAATTCTTTAGTGTTTTACATGATGTGTCATGCTGAATAGTTAAAGAGCTATATAAAATTGATTTATCATTTCCATAAAGTATATCAAGGGTGATTGGATGGAACGACTAAGGCCTAAAACTAGAATTGAAGTTGGGGAAGTCGGAAGTGAAAGTTGGTTTGGGGTTTGGATTTATAATTGAAATTTTAATGAATTTATAAGAATTACTATTTTAATATAGTATATTAGAGAAGAGATATGGTGTTTCTTGAATTTGGTGTTTGTGAAAAAATAAATTCAAGAATAATTAACCCAAAAAGTAGATAAAATATTCATCAATTCTATTTTTGAAGTAGAAATACATTGAATGTTAATTTAAAAGAATTTATTAAAGAAGAATTGGGCTATTATGGTGGAAGAAATAATTTTCTAGGAATATTATTATATATTAGATTTTATATATTTTTCTTTTTTGTTGGGAAAAAATCCATCAAGGTAACATTGCAGCATTTTTGGGTCGATTGTGTTTGTTGACAAAGTAGGTTTCCATGGAGAGTTTTTGAGTTCCAGAGAAGTTGTTGACAATCCATGTTCAAAAAGAACGATGACAAAGGAACGGACGATCTGGAGTCGGTACAAAAGAGTAGTACAAGGTGGTGTCGTTTTCCAGTGTTTGCAAAAAATTTTGGGGTCCAAAATTTGGAGGTTGGTGAGCATCGCGAAAAGTGGATATCCTTGAAGATCTCATCAAAATATGGCAAAGGCATGAGTTTCGCAAAGATAGACTTCATGGATTGAATTTTGTGAAGAGAAGAAGAATTTTGATGGTGTTCATTGCGATTACGTCAACCTTCACGAATGTAATAGTTTGAAGCACATCACGGCGGTGAAGGGATTTGTGAGGGAGCTTCGTGGTGAAGGCGTGAAGGAATTGACGAAATGCTCCATGATTACGACGAGATCTGCGATCAGAATATTTCCATGGTGCTTTGCGATTTTGAGAGAATTTCGGCGGGAACTTTGGAGCTTCACGATTTGTGATGACGTGACGATGACTTTGCGTGGAAGGTTCTAGGGTCAGTGGAATATCCTATAAATAGTGGTCGACCCCCTCGGGAGATTTAGAGGGAGCTTTCAAAGAAAATCATTTGCTCTCGGTCCGCGAAGGTAGTTCTTGAAGGCAATGTGCTTTGTGAAATAAGAGCTTCACGGCAGCTATTCTAGCTCTGTGAAAGTCATGTGCTCTGCGTTGGCTCAGTGAGCTTTGCGAGGGAAGTCGCTTTGAGATGACTTGAGCTCTGCGACGGCCTAAACATTGCGAAGGCTTGAGCTTAGCGAGATTGCTTCGCGAGGGTGCTTCGTGAAAAGGCAGGAGCTTCGCGAAGGTTTGTTTGAGCTTCGTGAAATTGGGTGCCCAACAAAGTAGGGTGCTTTGTGAAGGTCTTTCCAAAGTGAGTTTCCCAGTGTTCAGGGGAAAAGGGGTATTCATCAGTGGCTGAAATCTGTACTTCAATAGAGCATCTACATGCGGTTGAGTATGCAAGCATTCATGAAAATGAAGAGACCAAAAGGTCTATAAATTGTGAGTGGATTCCTTCCAAGTGCAGTGATAAATGGAAGAGGAAGAAGGTAATCCTTTCTAGCGACAGCAATACAGTGAAAGAGAAACAGGGAGTTACCCTTGGGAAAGCAGTGAGCTAACCCAAAACCTTGTAAAGGCAGTGAGCCTGGGCATAGAAGTGATCTAGCCCAAACCTTGTAAACAGCAGTGTGCTCATAGTGGATTTGGTACATCGGCACATTGTCAGTGTATGATCCTTGGATGTAGCCCAGTGAGGGTGAACCAAGTAAAAAATTTTGTGTCATGTACATGATTTACTTTCTATTAATATTGTGCAACAGGAAAGAGAGAGAAGAGTGTTTTTCTTAACAGAGAAACAAGATCAGAACGGTCTTTAATTTGAAGTTTGTCATACCCTGATTCACCCCCCCCCCCCTCTCAAGGTATTCAGCCTTGGGGACCTAACAATTAGTATCAGAGGAAAGATTAATATCTGTGTTTCTCTCTCAAATGGAGGTTACCAATCATAAATGGATTCCTATCTTCGATGGGAACAATTTTCAGCTATGGAAGAATCAGATGCAACACTACTTCTGGTCATTAGGAATGGATGTGTTCATAGCAGCAATGCATGGCATAACAGCTGATATTAATAGGGGTGCATTCTGATCGTAGAGAGTTAGATGTTGATACCAAATCAATCAATCCCTTAGCGTGTGCCATATCCAATCCTATATATACAAAGGTTATTTCTTTCAAAACATCACATGCCATGAGGGAAAAGTTACTAAATATATATGAAGGGGATACAAAGGTCAGAGAGGCAAAGCTGTAAGTGTTGTGGAACAAGTATGAAGATCTGTGAATGAACCCGAATGAGTCTATTGATACATTCTACGACAGCGTAAATGTTGTAGTGGAAGACATGAGAGGTCTTAGAGAAGTTATTGAAGACATAAAAATTGTGAAGCGCATCTTGAGGAAACTTCCACCTCAGTTCAGTCTGAAAGTTTCAGTGCTAGAAGATAAAGATCCAAAATACCTGACGTTGGATAACCTACACAGCACCCTTGTTTCGTATGAAATGAGAAATAATGATAATGATGTTGTGGAAAAGGGGAAATTCAAAGAGGTGGCATTGGAGGCCTTGAAAGAGCTCACCATTGAAGACTCTTAGGAAGAAGAGACAGATGAGGTAATGTCATTCCTCTCCTCAAATCTTCAAAGAGGAAAATGAAAATTTAAAGGGAAACTTCCACTAGCATGTTTTCGATGTGGAAAGGTTAGTCATATTGCAACAAGGTGTCCCAAAAAGTTCCAAGAAGATGATGAAGTCAACGAAGTCGAAATTCCCAAGAAGAAGTAATCTTCTAATAGGAAAGACAAGAAATAGTTCAAGAGAAATTTCTTTAAGAAGAAAAATCTCCTTTCCAAAGAATGTGATAGTTCAGATGAGTCTGAAGCCAAGGAGGTTGAGGAGATAGAGAACTGGAAAGATCATGGAGAAAATTATATGGTGGCAGTTGTCGGTATTTCTCAAGAGAAGAACGAAAGTGAAGGTGATGATGAAGAAGGAGTGGAAGTAAGAATAGATATGATAGCTGATTTAGAGGATTCTCTTGAGGAGATAGATTTTTGGAGAGCCAAAAAAAAGAAAAACAACTAAGTTGTTCGTGATGCCAAAATCTATATGCAGTAGCAGGAAGAAGAGAAGTCTGAGTTAATGGAAGAAATTGAGAAACTCAAGATATCATAACCAGATAACTCATAATAAGTTACTGAATATAAGCTCAATATTGAAGAACATAAAAGGGAGATCTATTTCTTGAATAGAAAAGTGAAATATCACATCAAGCGTATCAAAGAGCTTGAAGAAGAAGTTGTCGGTCTACGAAGAGAAGTTAAAGACCAGAAAAAACCCTTGATTCCCAACACATTCATGGGAAAGCAGGTCATTATGAAGACTAAAAAGATGAAAGAGGATCCTAGTAGTTCAGTAGGAAAGAAGCAGAAATTGAGCTTAGACATCAAGGCTGATTCAGGGCTTGATCAGAAGCAAAAATAGGTGGCAATTGAAGTCACCCCACATGCAATAATTCTAAGATTGAAAGTTCATTTGGGCACAAAGAAGAATCAGAATATTCATAGATCCCAAGGGGAAACTCGTAGTGATGAAGTAACACGAAGGAATGCACCTTATATCTTGTGTTATTATTGTGTAAAGATTGGACATTCACAGTATGTTTGTTCCATATCCAAGAGATATCGAAGGGAACAAGAACAGAGGTAGGATCCAAATAGAGAATGGTTTTCTAGAACATATTTCAAAGGAAACTGTTTTTGGTGCGGAGTATTTGGGAACAAGGCTAGGTACTACACTTCGACCATACAAAGAAATGTGCCAAAGAAGAATCAAAATGTTCTCAAGCATCAGATCAATAAACCAACAGGTGAGTTAAAAATGCAGAATAGATTTGTGGCTTTGCAAGATAAAGCTAGTCCATCATACTCTGATAAAGAACAAATGTATCAATCCATGCTGAGTGTGAAGGCAAAATTATGGACCAAGAAGAAGAAAAATGAGAAGGTTGTGGTGGCAGAAATTTCCCTTAAGGCGTCAGATCGCTCCGGTGTATGGATCCTTGATAGTGGTTTCACATCTCACATGACAGGTAATAGTGATCTTGTTACAGGCATAAAATATGACAAAAAAGGATTTTTCAAATTTGGAAATGATGAAAGCCTGAAGATTGTTGGCTCAGGAAAAGCCAAGTTTGGGGTAAAAGAAATGAGACGTGTTGATGTCTTGGTAGTAGAGGGCCTTAGTCATAACTTGCTTAGTATCAGTCAACTATGTGACTCTGGGCACTCTATCTGATTTACCAAGAAGATGTGTGTTGTGAAAGGAAAATATGGAGTAGTTGTTCTACAGGGAAAAAGGAAAAAGGGAAATCTTTACCTTGTAGGTGGGGAAGAAGATACGTGCCTTTCATCCAGAGAGGAAGAAAACTAGCTATCACGTGATCGCACTCATATGTGTGATGCTTTCCAACAAGGGAAGATCATCATAAATACATACAGGCCAAAGGAACAAAAATCAACTAGAGTTTTTGAATAAGTGCATGCTGATGTATGTGGACCTATCTCACCACGAGCTATAAATGGGAAAAGGTACTATGTTATTTTAATTGATGATTATAGCAGAATGGCCTGGGTATTTGTCATTACCCATAAGACAGAGGTGTTCAGTTGCATAAAATAGTATAGGAGGGAATTAGAAAGGGTATTTGGGTAGAAAATTCTAAAGTTTTGTAATGATAATGGTACAGAATTCAAAAACAGTCATGTTGAAGACTATCTCAAGAAACACGCGATAAGGAATCAGGTTTCATCAGTGAGAACTCCCCAATATAATAGAGTGGTTGAGAGGATAAATCGGATCATCAAAAACATGGCTAGAACGATTCTTATTGAAAAGGACCTACCAGAGAAATTTTGGAAGGAAGTAGTTTTGACATTGGTCTATATTTTGAACAGGTCTCTGTTGTGTCCAAAGGAAGGGAAGACTCTATATGAAATGTGGTACGGAAAGAATCCAATGTTGAAATACATTTGAATCTTTGGGAGTAAGTTATTTATTCTCAACAATGAAAATCACAGGAAGTTTGAGTCACGAGGAGATGAGGGGATATTCCTTGGATACTCAGGGAAAAGAAAAGTCATATAAATGCTTCAACAAAAGGCTGGGAAAAATTATTGAGAGCAATGATGTCACTATAGTTGAAAATGAACTGAATACTCAACGACCCAGTGAACAGTTTCTGGATGAAAGTGATGATGAGGTAAGAAACACAAGGGGAGTAGAAGTTGTAGAGGCCGACTCAGAAGAAGATACTAATGATGAAAAATAAAGTGTTAGGTCTGTGTCTGCAAGGAATACAAAGAGTCGAGATGAAATTGATAGGAAAAATATCATTGGTGATCAGACAGCTCCAGTTCAGACTCGAAGAATGAAATCATTACAGAAAACATCATTTTTATCTCAGGTGGAGCTGAAATGTTTTTCTAATGCCGCTGAAAATGAAAACTGGGTTCAGGCTATGAATGAAGAGCTTGATCAGATTGAGAAGAACCAGACATGAGAGATTGTTTTGAGGCCAGCAGATAAGAATGTCATCAGGAGTAAATGGGTCTATCGCAACAAGATGAATGAAGATGGCATAGTGATTTGGAAAAAATCACGATTAGAGTGCAAGGGGTACTCCCAGATCGATGGAATCGATGTTGATGAGACATTTGCACCGGTTTCAAGGCTGGAGACAATTAGATTATTCCTAGTCATTGTAGTGCAATGGAAGTTCAAAGTGTTCTAGATAGACGTAAAATCTGCATTTTTGAACGGGTTTCTGGAGGAAGAGGTGTATATTTAGAAGCTATATGGTTTTCTCATTCATGAGGATGAGAAAAAAGTTTTCAAGTTGAAGAAGGCGTTGTATGAGATGAAACAAGAACCAAGAGTAGGGTACTCAAGACATGACCGGTATTTGAAGAATCTTGGTTTCCATCACGGGGGAGTGGATTACAATCTCTATTTCAAAAATTATATTAATAAAAGGATGATGGTTCTAGTTTATGTCAATGACATAATATTTGGTGGATCAAATGAAGCTCAGTGTAGAAAGTTTTCCGAGTTCATGAAAAGTGAGTTCAAAATTTTAATGATCGGTAAGCCAACATTTTTCCTCGGACTACAGGTGACAGAAGGAAGGAATGGAACATTCATTTCTCAATCTAAATATTCCAAGGAGGTTGTGAGGAGATTTGGAATGGGAAATTCCAAGCAGATGAAAACTTTGGTTTCTACCCGGATGAAATTATTAAAAGATGAGAATGTCAAGGTATTTAATATCACAGAATACAGTCAAATTATTGGAAGTTTTTTGTAATTGACCGCAACAAGTCCTGACATTGTGTTTTCCACATTCCAAGCAGTGAGATATCAGAGTAACCCCAAAAAACACCACATGCTTGCAGTGAAAATAATACTTTGGTATATCAAGGGCACAGTGGACTTCGGCATGACATATAATGACAAATCTCAGATAGAGTTTTTGGGATATACTGATGCCGATTGGGCCGGTTTAGTGGATGATAGGAAATCAACATCTAGAGGTGCATTCTATCTTGGTGGAATATGTATTTTTTGGTTAAGCTAGAAGTAGGATTTCATTTCATTAAGCACCGCAGAAGCTTAGTATATTACAGCCACTCAAGCATGCACACAGTTATTGTGGATGAAGCAGTAGCTTGAAGATATGGGAGTTGAAGTGAAATCTCTGATCGGAATCCTGTTTGATAACTCAAGTGCTATAAATCTCAGCAAAAATACCATCCATCACTTGATGACAAATAAAATTAAGATAAAGTATAATTTTATCAAGTTGAAGGTTTTGTAGGGAATCGTGAATTTGGAGTATGTGCCTACAGAGTTACAGGTTTCAAACATTCTGACAAAGGCCTTACCCATGGAATATTTTGAGAGGCCTCTACTGGCTCTGTGATTTCAGTCGACTCCCCACACTTGAAAGAGTGTGTATGTGGAAACCCCCTCTCCCCGAGGTATGATGTGTTTTTTCCAATTGTTCTAATATGTGTTTTTACCCTATTATAGACCGCAGAGGAATGCCCTTTGGGTTCGTTAACAAAGGAGGAGAAAACATTAATTGTTCAAGGGGAGACAGTGTGGCTATTTGAGAAATCATGAATTATATGGGGAGAAGCTGATGGGTGGAGCAACGAGATAGGAGGAGAGCATTGAGATAGGGGAGAGTTTTAAATCTGACGATGCTAGAAGTGATCGATCAAATCACATATATCATGACAGCTGAGGATCGTGATAAAAGCAGAACAGTGATGTTGGAATGGGGAGAGAAGGTTTCCAGCTACCACCAATTGGTATCGATGTGGTTCAAAAATTTGTATCAATTTAGCAATTGGTATCAGTTTGGAATTGAAAATTGTTGTGTCACATGAAGTGATTCATTGATGAAATTCTCATACTACTCTTGTTTCTCACACCGATCATTGCTTATGTGGTCTTAGAGTACGTGTTAAGTGATTCCTTGAACGGTATCAGAATCGCAAGAGGATAATGGTGGTAGCAGCTAGAAGGAGATTCATAGAGGTATCAAAGTGCATAAAATAATTCTGACAAGAGTTGTCAACAAACCCAAAGGGGGGATTGTTGGGAAAAAATACCTCAAGGTAACATTGTATCATTTTTTGGTTGATTGTGTATCTTGACAAAGAAGGTTTCCATGGAGAATTTTTGAGTTCTAGAGAATTTATTGAAAATATATATTGACAAATAATGATGACAAAGGAACGGATGATCTGGAGGAAGTAAAAAAGATTAGTACAAGGTGGTGCCATTTTCTAGTGTTTGCCAAATTTTTTGGGGTCCAAAATTTGGAGGTCGGTGAGCATCGCGAAAAGTGGATATCCTTGAATATCTCATCAAAATATGGAAAATGTGTGAGTTTCATGAAGATAGGCTTCATGGATTGAATTTTGCGAAGACAAGAAGAATGTTGATGGTGTTCTTTGTGATTATGTCAAGCTTCGCAAATGGCATAGGTTGAAGTGAATCATGGTGGTGTAGGGCTTTGCGAGGGAGCTTTGCGGTTAATACGTGAAGGAATTGATGGAATGCTCTGCGATCACGACGAGCTCCGCGATCGGAAAATTGTCGTGGTGCTTCGCGATTTTGAGAGAATTTCGGCAGGAACTTCGAAGCTTCATGATTTGTGATGACGTGGCATTGAATTCACAAGGAAGGTTTGAGGGTCAGTGGAATCGCCTATAAATAGAGATGGACCCCCTAGAGAGATTTAGAGAGACATTTCAAATAAAATCGTTTGCTCTCGTTTTACGAAGGTAGTTCGCGAAGGTTGTGTGCTTCATGAAAGAAGAGCTTCGCGGTGGCAATTCTAGCTCCGTAAAAGTCGTGTGCTCCACACTTTCTCAGTGAGATTTGCGAGGGAAGTTGCTTTGTGACAACTTGAGCTCGGCGACGGCCTAAGAATTGCAAAGTATTGAGCTTTGCGAGAGTTCTTCGCTTGGGTGCTTTGTGAAAAGGTATGAGCTTCGCAAAGGATTGTTTGAGCTTCGTGAAATTGGGAGCCTAGAGAAGTAGGGGGATCTGCATAGGTGTTTCCAAAGTGAGTTTCCCAATGTTCATTTGAAAAGGTGTATTAATCATTGGATGAAATGTGGACTTCAATAGAGCATCTACATACAGTTGGGGATGCATTAATTCATGAAAATGAAGAGATTTATAGGTATATAAACTGTGAGTGGATCCCTTCCAAGTGCAGTGAGTAAAGGAAGAGGAAGAAGGTAGTCCTTTCTACCGGCAGTGATCCAGTGAAAGAGAAACAGGGAGTGACCCTTGGGAATGTAGTGATCTGACCCTAATCCTTGTAAAGGCAGTGAGCCTAGGCATATAAGTGATCTATCCCGAACCTTGTAAACAGTAGTGTGCTCATAGTGGATTTGGTACATCAGCACATTGTCGGTGTATGCTCCTTGGACGTAGCCCAGTGAGGGTGAACCAAGTAAAAATTGTTGTGTCCTGGGCATTCTTTACTTTTTGTTTATATTGTGCAATAGGAAAGATAGAGAAGAGTGTTTTTTTACATCGAAACAAGATCCGAACGGGATTTAATTTGAAGTTTGTCATACCCCGATTCACCCCCCCCCCCCCCCTCTCAGGGTATTCAGCCTTTTGGACCTAATAGTTTTCATTATTTATTTTTAGAGAAGTATATAACATATTGGCTGGTTGGGGAGTACTTTTTTTCACTGGTTGATAATAATATTAGTGTGGAAAGAAGACAATAGGAGTTGATACACTTCTATAAAAAAGTGAAGTCTCTTGGTATGGTTTGAATATTCTTGTTGATGTAACTTTTAAGAACATTTTTTTGATTGTGTGTAATAATGTTACATCAATTATAGTGACCCTCACTTTGATACATATATATCAAATTTTAATATATTAATATTCATTATATAACATAACTATCTACACTAGAATCGTATGGGTCTAGTTTCTTTAGAAATATGGATATGTAAACAACAAATTCATAAGTGAACTACATCAACTCCCACTAAGTTCTTCACATATGGAACCCTTCTTATAAATATCATACAAAACACCTTTCTTCGTAACATGTGGAAAGGAAACATAATAAAGGGTGATATTTTATGCTCACTAAGGATAAACATGAGAGATATCAATCAATGATCGTATCAAAGCCTAAGATAATCATAAGAGGATGAGATCATGAATATAACTTAAAAATATTATACCCAATCTAGCATGGATCATAAACATGATTCATGGAATAAAACATGATCATTTCAAAAGACATGAATCATAAGAGTTAGAAATCATCATAAATCAATCATTAATCATATGTTCATGTCATACAAGTGTGGAACCATAATAAGTGTAGACACCATTTCATATAATGGTTTTAACTACCAAGACCCTAAAATCATAATAGATCAAGAATCAATACCTATTTACCATGGTCGATCAAACAAATTGACCTGTTTCTAATAACAGTTCAAGCACAATGTCTTGTTTACCATATCACATCAAACACATCGGCTTTCTTCCCATAACGAATCAAGAACATCGACTTGTTTCCCATAATTATCTTATGAGATATAAAAATTTAAACAAATAATTGGAGGGATATATAATTCTGAGTCCACCAATAACATAATAAAAATCATACATATGTGTAACAATTCTAGTTTTTTTGGATTAGTCCTTTGAATATTTCTATTTATATATCTAGAATTTTCATCAATGTCAGTGTTGTGTTTGGGTGTCTCAGGTACCCAAAATTAATATATAAAAAATATTAATATATTTTAAAGTATCTATGTGCATCATTTATATATAAATTTTTAACCATTTTTATAATCATGTATGGGATATATGATACAATGGTTTTTTCTAGAATATGGGGTTTACCCTAGGCATGACCTAAATTTCATTTGAATCAAAAATTTCATGGAGGAAATCCGTAGATGGTTAATTAAATAAAATAAAAAATATTTTTTTATTTATTTTATTTAATTAACCTATATAACCTAAATCACACTATAAATATGCTACTCTAGAAAATATCTAGGGTCATCTATGTAACCCTAGGTGATTATATAGGATGAGGGAACATTCTTCAATGACATATCGAGATTAAATATCAATAAGGAATAATTGTGGTATCGTGAGGAAGATGGTGAATGTAGTTAAATTGCTTTCTTCATTGCTTGAGAACGCATTCTTATCCAATGATTGATTTTCCATCGAGGTAGGACAATTTATTTCTTAGTTTCCACCCTTTTTGATTATTGAGCATGGATTTTGGAGTATTTACATAATTTAACTTTTATCCCATGAATCGTATGAGCCATATTAAATATTATCAAATCATGATTATCAATTTTATTCATTTCACCATGCTTCAACCTGATTTTTTTATATCTTATGATTTTTGTCTAGGATCAAAACAATAAATTATAGATTTACCATTTTCTTGCGTTTTACCCCACCGTTCAACATGTTCTTCATAATTGGACAATGGGGTCATAGTTCAACATTGTTAGGGTGGGTTCAACCATGATTGAACCTCCAGATTCATGATAGTTTCATGTATTGATATGGATCAATAGTTTTTGTATGGATAGAGGTTTGATGTGGGATGTTGATGTTGGATCTCTGGATTTGGTAAAAAGATTAGTGATGGGAGGTACTAATTATTCAATTTTGGGTGATCATATTCCTAATTTCCATCCACATGAGGTCATATATTGATGTTTGGTGATAACCCCTTTGATTTTTGGGTGGTCAAACAATGTGATTTTTAATGGTGAGTATGGATCTGGAGACCATGTGAAGAACAAGATTTACTATCTATCAGAAGCCCAACTACATGATTTATAGTGTGGAAGAATACATGCTCTGTATTTTGGTTTCTATTGCTTCTAGGTTTTTGGCCGAGTTAAGGATAACACACCATGTTTATGGGCCTACTTTTCATGTGACCCTACTCAAGTAGCTAAGTCATGTTCCAAGTGTACATGTGTTGGAACCCTAGATTGTCAGACATTCCATGTCCCTTGAGGACACATTTTTTGGTTAAACATGGATAGCCAATACATGTGTTTAGTGTACATGCCCAAGGACCCAAGTAGACATAAAAACTATGTTCCATAGAGTACACATAATGTACTATTACATTAATTCATAGGACATGTATAGGGGAGAACACACCCTGGTGATGTAGTGAGGTCACACACTGTGTGACCCCATATACACATAGTGTACTTCTCCAAGGTACTTATACCTTTCGTATCCCCTTTTTCAAAACAAGGATTATGGCCTTCTAGTAGCCTATCCTGAGTTTTTTCATGTATAAAATGATGGTATCCCTATTTGTTTCATAAAATATATGGTGTGAGTTATCTCAATCATTATGCTTTTTTAGGAACTTGTTGACTAAGGGAATTGATCATGCCAGGTTATTAGAGATATATTGGGGTTGAAAACTTGCCTATCGCACCAGGGCGTGAATACTCTATACTCTTTAAATAGGTAAAGTAACTACATACCCATACTAGATAAAGGAAAGGGTCCTCTATATACATAGTGGTACTCCCCCTTCTTCAATCACCTAAGGAGAGATGGTCCCCCACTATAGTTGTGGCTCCCACAATTGTAGAGCACAACGAAAAGGTTTGGTCCCTTCCACATAGATTTTTGTGAGGTTTCATGTGATTTTGGACATTAGAGATGGGCCTTTATAGCTATAGGAAGACTCAATATACTTCCTTTGGATCTTAGATAGAGATAACCTTTCTCTCTTTCTTGGGTTTCCCTATGAGAATATATATTGGGTTTTTGTTTCCCTCTTGCTATGGGTTAAGAATATTTTTATTCTATAATTCTATTTCTCCATTTATAGTTTTCAAGGTTTCCTACTGGGTATGTATATACTCTCCCCTACATAGGATTTTCATGAACATTTTGTTTCTTATACATATGATAGACAGATCAGTTGTGACATTGATGGAGCTTAGTGATACTTGGTTTCATTGACTAAGTTCGGTGGTCATACATGAATATCAGGATCCAGTTTCTCTTCATATTTCGTTTTTATAGCTGTTTTTAGGTTGGGACATCATTTCTAGTTGGATGTTTATTTTTCCCCTTAAGTTTTTGTTTGTACTTTCATACTCTAATGTATTCCCTAGAGGTTATTGTATGAATGGTAAAACTCTATATGTTGTAGTCTTTTATTATTCCTCTACACTTCTTCATAGAGAAAGATTTGTGTAAGAATAAAAATAAATTATTATAAGGCATCCAATTTCATTTTAACCCTTCTTGTATCTCTTCATTGACCCATATCCTATTACAGGTAGGCTTGGTTTATCACACCTGGCATGTTGCAGGATAGGCAGGCCTCAGCAGGTCAGGCCGTGAGAGAGTACTATCAGAGAAATTTATCCTTGGGTTATTGTTGAAGTGGAAAACATAGTGATTATTGGTTTGTGAACTTAGATAAATGGGGTAAGAGTGTCTCAAGTGTGGATTTCAGGCTAGGGAATCCAGTTTTGGTGTGGCGGATAACATATCCATTCACCATAAATTTGACAACCTATTTTTTGACTAGGTATACTAAGACATCGGTTGTAGGGATACATTGGTTAAAGCATAATATATTATTGATTCCTTTGAATTTACTCCTTGATTTATATCCCAATATATTGTTTCATCTAACTGTGATGAATCTTGATCAATTCCAGTATGCCTTTGTGAATACATCCATCTGGTTTATCAACACAAGATCATGATGGATATTGGTTGAGTGATGAAGCCTTAGTATAAGTACTATATCATGATTTTTTTCTTCCATGTTGGAAGAGATAATTTGCACCACCTATCGAGTAGAATATAGTTCCAGTAGTTTTGGATGACGGAGTTTTTAGGATTAACGCTCTATGCGAGTTCCAAAAATAGAGACCTCTGAGGTTTCATAGTTATCCAAACCCTAAGGTAGTATAGGATTGGTTTGAGTTAATGATCCAAGTCTTTAGGCTTGTTAGGACCCCAATGAATTGGATGGTTGTTCTTGTGGCCAACCTTCTTTATGGGGAAGCAGGTAATTGGTTGAGTCTGATAACACTTACCCATGATGGGATATTCACTCAAGTTCATAATTCCAGTAGATATTTTTATGATGATTATTAGCCCTAGTTTTATACTATGTATGGATACATGATCTCCTAGAGCTAAAATAGGGTTATATAACAGTTATTGAGCATGTCTTATGGTTCTATGAACTCACATGATACTCCCTTAATATGGTGTGAGGTTATTTATTCTAGGCACAAAATTTTGAGTTAAGCCTTTGTAGGGACATCCATGCCAACATAGTATCCTTGTGCCTTACTACTCATTCTAGAGTGCAAGAGCAATCCCTGGTTACTTAGAGTTTCTTAATAGATGCATGTCAGGTGGTTGGGTCAAGCGGTGGACATTATGTGGATGATCTATCTATAGTAGCTAGCATGTGTCAGGTATCGATGTCTCAATATTGGAGGCATACTAATACCCAAAAACAGACATGTGGATCTTTAGTATAGGGTTTTTGTAGAGGATATAGTCAGTCCTATGAGGAGAAATTATATGATTATGATGGGAGAGGTCACATGGCATGTTGTTTTCTGACCCTTCATGCTGAGAAGGATAAGAAAATATTGGATGAACCACCATAGTATAGGAAACATCATGATTTGATATCTTCTAGGAAAGGTCATGGCGGCCCTTAAATAGGAATTACTAATAGAGTATTAGATGGATATCCATATAAATATTAAGATAGTGGAGGGATATTCCATGATTTTCTTCCACCAACACCACTAGGTGTCCCATTCCAGGAACAAAGAGTAGGTGGATGAGGCCATGGAAAGTTGCAGGATATAGAGGTCTATGAAAAATCTACTTGTAAGATAATTTTAGGTATAATATGTGTCTTTCTAATTTTTATATAGTACTTATATAAATAATAATTTCCCATTCATTACTCTTTGTATCTGTTTTTTGAGAGCTAGATCTTCCCATTGAGACATTATCATAACATTTATGGCTAGAGGTTCCTACAATGACTGATTCATATATATAACACATCTTCATGTTGTATGATATGGAACTCATGGGAGATAGTTTCTTATGGGGACTCTTGGTCATCATGATGTAACCTTATGATTTCATCTTCGTTATGGATTATTTTTCTATATTTTTTGATCATAATGATTATTATCACATATGAGTTAGATAACTTTGGAATGATCAGACAATATTATACTTTTAAAGATATAGATATCTCATTACTAAGTGATTAGGCCTAATAAGAATAAATCTTTAACCCATCACCCATAAGTTGGAGATTTCACCCCTTAATGTAATAGGCCCCTCAGGCATCTGGATTCTACTAGTAGTGGATAACTATTTATACATCTTCCCCAAGGATGTTTTAGGACTACCTCCAAGGTGGGAGATATAATTCTACATCGACCTTCACCCCATGACCACACAAATATCTTATTCGGTATATTCGATATCCCCTACGGAGATCTAGGGGAATAGAGTGAAATTATTGGAGCTTCAATAGAAAATTTTTATCACACCCTGTGTGTCCCCTAGGAATCTCTAGTTTTGCCATGAAAAAGGAAAATGAGTGATTGAGTATCTGTGTTGATTATCATCTCATGTATAAGGTAAATATAAATAATAAGTACCCCTTTAAAAGTATTGATGACCTCTTAAACTAGTTGAGAGGAATTAGTTGGTTCTCAAAGATCAGTCTTAGGTCTGAATACCACTAATTGAGTGTTCATGAGGATGATATTTTTAATATAGTATTATAATGTCACTATGGACAATATAATTTCTTTTTTATTTTTTTCAATGCGATAAATAACACCACTATTTTAATCTCTATTATTAATCAGATCATCAATCCCTGTTTTATTGATTTTTATTTGTCTTCATTAATTGAATATTCATTTACTTTGTGTTTGAGGAGGAGCATGTAGTGCATCTGATTATGGTCTTAGACTTACTCTAAGACTAAAAGATTTATGGTAAGCTAATGAAGATTCATTTTTTATTCATGAGGTTCAATTTATAGGTAATGTTATCTATAATAATGTTTTAGCTTTATACCTGACAAATTTTGATGGGGTTCTTACTTGGGATCCGCCCAGGAGTTCCATAGATGTGCAGATTTTTCTTAGATTGATAGGGTACTATAGGAGGTTCATGGTGGAATTATCCTGGATTGCAGCCCCAATGAATGCCCTAAAAAAAGAAAGGTAATCCATTTACCTATACCATGTAGTGTTATATATCCTTTATCCATTTTAGGATAAGATTGACTAGGGATCCTATTTTGACACTCCCAAAACACAGCGTAGAGTGTGTAGTATTTGTTGATGCCTCTAGAGATGGGCTCAGTTTCATGTTTAATAAGAGGTATGTGGTGATTGAATATGGGTTGAGGCAGTTGATTTCTCATGATAAGAACTATATAAATCATGAGTTAGAGTTGTAAATTTTAGTATTCTCTCTAAATATGTGGAGGCCCTATCTTTTGAGAGAGTGTTTTGTTTACTCAGACCAATAGAGTTTCAAGTACATTTTTACTTAGAGAAACATTACCCTAGGATAGAGTCACTAGTTTGAGTTATTCCTTTAATATGAATTAAATATAGTATATACTTTAGATAATTTCAATCTATTGGATGATCCCTTAGTAGTAATTATTATCCTCACATGGTAGAGGAGGCGTCTGGGCATTTGGCTTTGTTGCATCTAAACCTGGTAGAGGATAGGGGTGAAATTTTTCTCTAGTCGATGGTGGTGACTCTTCCTCGTATTTATCATATGGGAGAGGATCAATTGGGGTCCCTTTACTGTGAAGTTCTATATGACCATATATCCTCATAAGATACATCATATGAGCTTTCTGATGGAGGGGATCATGTAATCCTTTTCTTGGGATAGAAATTTATTTCGGCAACATTCCATAAATAGGTTTTGAGGGAGTTACACACTTATTCCTTGTCTATACATCATAGTGTGGAAAATATGTATAAGTACGTTTAGTGGTAGTTTTAGTGGGATAGCATGAGGAGGAGTGTCACTGAGTTCATCTCTTAGTGTATCAAATGTCTGCAAAGTAAATTCCAATCACTAGGTTTTGATATGTTTGACAAACCTCTTGGGATCATGCATTGGAAATGGAATGAAATTTCCATGGAATTGTTTATAGGGATTCCATGTATATATATTCCATGAAAATAACTAGGTGATTATTAACCAACTTAAGAAGTTAGTATACTTTCTTTCCATTTGAGATCTGGTCTCGGTTGAGACTCTAGGGAAGTTGTGCATACATAATATCATCTAGATTCATGTTGTACCCATGAAGATCATCTCCAAATATGATTCATAGTTCACATCGTGGTTGTGGAGAGGCTTTTAGGAGGCATTCAAGACCTATTTGAGGATGATCATTAAGTTTCATTAAAATATACATGCACAAACCATGTAGACTATCAAGGTTTTAGAGGATATGCTAAGAGCTTCCATTTTGGAATTTGGTTGGATCTGGGAGGATCACTTTCTATTGGTAGAGTTATAATAATAGATAACACTCTACTATCAGCATGGATTCTTTTTAGGCCCTATATAGGAGACCCTACAGGTCAAAATTTCACTGAACTAATATTTCTAATACATCTCTTGTTGGACCATAGATAGTGTGGGAAGTGAAATATAAGTTTTAATTGATCCAAGAGAATAACATATAGAAAAATAGAAATCTTATATAGATCAACGTCATATACCTTTGGTGTTCGAGGAGGGAGACAATATTTTTTTAAGAGTCTCCCCACAATGAGGATTGTGGAGGTTTGGTTGGGGAGGAAATCTTCCCTCAAGGTTCATCATGTCATTCAATATCCTAGGAAAGGCTGGAAAGGTTGTGTACCGCTAGGACTTGCCCCCACATTTTGATCGATTTCATATCTCATTCCATGTGTCATAAATTATGAGATACATGCATGAAAATACACAAGTTATTGATTGGTTCGAGCAAGAAATCAAGGATGGATTCACTTTTATGAAGTACATGGTGGAGATTGAGGAACATCAAAAGTGAATCCTCTATTTATGGACTATTCTCTTGGTTCTTGTGCATTGATATCCCTAGATAATGTAGGAGAGATCCTAAAAACATGAGAGCCAGATGTGGGAATAGTAACCCTACATTTTTGTATAGATTGTTCTTTTTGAGTCAAGAAAACATTAAAGGATGGAATAATGTAATGACTCTAGTTATATTGGACTATTAATTTGAATATTTCAATGTATATATTTGGATTTTTTTTCTCTAAGTTTGGATGGTGTTTGGCTGTCACAGGACCCTATAATTAATTTATTAAAAATATTAATATATCTTAAAGAACATGAATGCATCATTTTAATATAAATGTTTTTCCATTTTTAAGTACCTTGTATGGTAAATAAAAGACCATGGTTGATCCCAGAACATGGGTTTCACCCAATCCATGAACTAAAGTTTGTAATTTTACAACATTTTATGGAAGGAAACTATAGGCAGTGTGTTCAATAAAATAAATATTTATTTTTATTTAATGTATTTGATTTATTTAATTTACCTAAAAAATATAAATCCATATATAAATATACTTGTATAAAAAAATCTTTAGGTTTTTATGCATAACCTTGGGATATTAGAGAGAAAGAGGGAGCGTTATTCATTGAAGTATCTGGAACAAAGATCAACAACGAACAATCATGGGATCGTGACATAGATAAAGAACATAAGGAAATAATAGTATCCATCACTGGTGAAAATTTTATTCACCAGTGATCAATACATCATTGAATTTGGTCTCATTATTTTATGTTTGCATATATTTTTTATTATTGTCCATGGATTTCTGATTATCTACAAAATTTATCTTTGATCCTATGAATCACACGAACTGAATCAGATCTTATTAAAACTTGATTATCAATTTTATTTATTGCACCTTGATTAACCCAAATTATTACCATAATATGATCATTTTTAATGATCATATAATCCAATGATGGATTAAACTTATTCTTATTATTTTCCCCACTGTTCATTATGTTCTTCATTGTTGGCCAACGGCGTTATGGTTCAACATTACTGGGGCAGGTTTGAGTGAGATCGAACCCCCAAATTTGTGATGGTTGAAAATACATATACATATTGATATTTTATAAATGGATAAAGGTTTTAAGTGTTATTTATATGATGGTTCCGTGGATGTGGGAAATGGATAGGTGATAGGAGGTGATGGGATGTGTTGCGGGTTTAATTTCAAGTGATCATATTCCTGATTTTCGATCAATTGAGGCCTAATATCGATGTTTGGAGATGGAAATTCAATTTTTGAATGATAAATGGAATAATTTCTATTTTTTAGAATGTATTAGTAGTTTTCATGAAGAACATTCCTTAATTCCTTTGAAAACACCAATACACACCTTATAGTGCGGAATAACACACATCTTTTTCTTCGGTTTCTGTGGTGGATAGGGTTTCAGATGAGATATGAATAATATGTCGTGTGGATATACAAATAAAATGTGTGACCCAAACTAGGTACCTAGGTCATGTGTCGTCTATACACAACCCATGACCTTGGGTTTTTAGATAGTCATGTAACCTTGAGGACACACTGTGTGGCCATACATAGCTAGTCAAGATGTGTTTCATGTGTACATGCTTAGGAACCTAGGTAGAGATACATTTCATGCTCCCTTTAGAACATTCCTTATAGTATGAAAAGGATTACTAGTCCATTTCCATGGGAGAACACGAATATGTGACAAGGAAATGTCAAACACCATGTGACTCCAAGTACACACTATGTATTTATTCCAAAAAAAATTAACCTTTTGTATCTCCTTTTTCGAGACTCTTATTTAGACCCATGAGTATCATATCCTGATTTTCTTATTCATATAACTTGATAGTGGCCTTGTTTTTGGAATAAAAGATATTATGTGATCATTATCAAGTGATATGCTTCTTGAGGTGATGTTTGACCGAGTGAAATGACCATGTTGAGTTTTCATAGAGATGATGGGTTTGTCAACTCCCACATCACTCCAGGGAATGATTCCCCATACTCATTACACAGGTAGATTTGTTACTCCCTCGTACTATATTTGGGTATGATTCCTATATCTATTTTGTGGTACTCTTCTATCTTCAAGCTACGGTGGGGAATGGGTCCTCCACTAGAGTTTTGGATCCCTCAAGTACAAAGTGCATCTACAAGGTGGGGTTCCTACAAACTAATTCTTTTGAGGTTGAATGGGATGATATTCCTCAGATATGGGCCTTTGGGTCTACAAGGATACTCCATGTACTTGGTAAATATGATATATGGAGATCCCATTTCCCTCCCTCTTGGTTTATTTATGATCATATATATTAGTTTTTCATTTCCAACATACTATGGGTTGAGTTTATTTTTATTCTATCATTCTATCACTTTTTTATGGATTTTGTGGAATCATATTAGGAATGTATATACTCACACCTACATGGTATTTTCCCACATTTTTAATTTCATATGAATATGATATAATGATCAGTGGTGAAATCAGTGGAGCTTAGTGATACTTGGGTCTATTGATCACATTTGGTGGTCAAAATTGGATACCAGGAGTCGAGATATCTTAAAATTTAATTTTTCTAGTTTTTTTTTCAGTTTAGGACTTCATTTTTGGTTGGGTGTAAAAAAAATTCCTTTATTATTTGGTTTATACTATCATAATCTGATGTATTCCCTAGAAGTTATTTTATGCATGGTTTTGTAGTCTTTTATTATTCCTCTACACTTTTCTATGGAGATAGATTTATGCATTTGTATAGGTACATTGTTCTAAGGCATCCAATTTAGTTTATGTCTTCTTAAATATTATTAGTAGCACATATCCTATTAAAGGTGGGATTTGGGTTTTCATACACAACTTTCCACCAGCCAGGTGAGCCCCAATAGTTTGTATAGTGAAAATATGTGTGCCATAAAATCATTAAACATTCATCATATCATTAAATCATATTCCATACAAAAAAATTGTGTTTCATAAACATTTAATAATTCTATCATAGAATAACCCATGTAAAATTAATAGGTTTTATAAACATATTATCATCATAATAATAACCCATATAGAGGAAGAATTAGTATGATACCATTGGATCATATCTCTAGTAAAATATAACTAACACCTAAGATTATTTCCCTTGATGAATAGAAATTCCATAAAAAGATCATTAAGGAATTCTTGGGGAAAATATCATTTCCATTTTGAAATAACTTGTTTAAAATCTAAAAATATCCCAAATATCAAAGAAAAATTTTTCTTTAAAATATACTTGAAATATTGTAAAGGAATCATTAAATCATTGAGTTTTTAGGATGGTGGGAAATACAATTCATGTTTTACATATTAAAAAGTAATATTCATTTCACATTTTTGGTAAAAATTCAAAAGTACATCATTCATAAAATGATAAAAACATTCCTTCTAAAAGATTTTGAAAAAATTATAACATGGGTAAAAATGAATTAAAAAATCATATATAAATATTAAAACATTATTTTAAACATTTTTAGAAAACATGTATATAGATGAAAAATGATTTTTAGTCGAAGAGAGATAGAAGGTCAGTTTTACGTAAAACATTATTATAGACCATTGAATGAATAAAGAGATCAAAAAGAAATTAAAACATGTAAATTTGTATAAATAATCATAGAATAATAAAATTCTTGATTTTCTAGGGAGATATATCATAATATTTCATCATCAGAAACTTAATCATAAATAGTACTGATAAATATTGAGATCATAAAATAAAACTCTTAATCCTTTGGTAACTTTAAAATTATAAACACCATGAAGGAAAAAAGAAATATATAGATATTTAAATACATATAATATTCATAATAAGTAACATATAAGATATCCATGGTAAGTATAAACACCATACAAAAGAGACAAGTGGTGAATATGTCATGTGTCTCACAGAAATAAAAGTGAGACAGAAATCCCTTACCTCAAGTATCAAATTCCATTGTACGCATTTGAACCTAGTTTATAATGAATATAGGTTTATTATATGACTATTATAGAACCATATTAATACATATAATAACATATATGATTTAATTATAACCTTTTACCACCCTCCTATTAATAATTCTTATGGTGCCTCACTCGTATGGGCACTCTCGATCTCTCGGCATGTCTCCTAGGGTTTTAGCTTCCCCAGCGGCGATGGTTCCTCTAAACTACTCCTCTAAATATCTTCTTCTATATTGATCGTGTTGGGATGAAATCTCTTTATTCTTTTCCTTCTATATCTCTCAACTCTCCCTACTCTATTATGGTGCTCTGTTTTTCTCCTCGTCCATCTCTTTGTTCTCTGTTCTCTCGGTCCTTATCTCTTCTCCAAGTCAGATATGGAGTATATGATACACTGGGGATTTGGGAAAGAGATTTTTTGGATGATATATTTCCATGAATTACAGGAGTTGTTTCTTCTCCCTAGGGTATCAATCACATGCTCTATTTCAGGTTTTTTTCCTGATTTCATTTTTTCTTGTTCTGGTTGTTTACTGGTTACGGATCTCCCTCTATGTTTGTATTAGGGTTTCAATACTATTTTCTTTTTCCTTGTTCCATGATGGATATGAGTTAAAATTATATTTATGTTGAGTGGATGGTGATGTTGTTCTCTTCGGTGTTTTGTGATAGTTGTGTTTTTTGGTGTTTTTTGGTGGCGAGGACAACTTTGAATTGTTACAAAATGTTTTGTGTTTGTTATGGTTTCGTGCTTGTTCAAGGTGAAATGCTCAAATCATTGTGGGGGATTAAGCCACCCAAAAATAACCTATCCTTGATTCCTATTTCTCATTCCCAGATCGACTAGGTGCGATGGTTCTTTGAGTATTTGGGAAGTGATGTTCGAGTGGCCAATAAATTTCCAAGAGATGAGTTCTTCACATAGAAGTCTGGTGCGATGGAGGATGGCAGTTCTGATTATGTATTATAGGTTTTTGTTTCTGATGTTTGGAAATGGAGTTTTCATGGAATTATTACTATGAGGGAGATGAGGTTGATGGTGATGATGCTTTGATCCTCGATAGCGAGGCTGTTTTTAGATCTACAAAGTATGGGTTCGGCTTCGGCGATGATAATGATAGGGTTGGTAGTGATGTGAATGATGGTGAAGGCGTGATGAGAGAAACTCATGGTTCTAGATTGGTAGTGATAAAATCCTTATGAATTATTATTTTTTAATATTTTTGACCATGTGAGTGTCTTTTAATTTATTGGTGTTATTGTCAGGATTCTTGGTTAGAGTATCAGGTTGGAGTGAGAGGTGCGTTGAGTTGGTGCAGGATAAATTTTTTGAATTTTAAAATATGTAAGGTTAATTGTGCTTTTGGAGGGTCTGTATGTTTCATTGAATGTTCTTTATGGTTCAAAATTTTACTTAAAGTGTCTTTTTAATAAAATAAAATAATGTAATTTGAGATGTTATTAATAATTCTTTGTTAAAATCATTATTCTGGGTGATAACTGTTTCATTTTTTTTGTATTTTTTTGGTTCAATAGATTTTTTCCTTATAATTTTATTATGGTTCCATCATATCTAAAATTTTAATAATTATATTATAATAATATATATTTTTTTTATACATATTTATATCCATCCATACAATATAGATATAGAAAAATGAATTGCACCATTCATGGAGATGGTAGATCATACGTATGAATAAACGTTGTGACGGATTGAATGAAATAAAGGTAAATATTAATTTAAATTTACAAAATAATTATTATATTTTATATTTTTAATATATATTCATTAAATATATCCTTATTTCCATCCATTTTAAAACTAAATGAAAAACTTATCACATTTCATCATGGAGGCGGTGTAGTTCACATATTTTCACGACTGATGTTATCGTTTTCTAATACATTAGAAGGTAAGAATATAGATGTGATATTAAAATTATATAAGTAAAAATATGTCATAAATATAATATAAATATGTTAAATCCATCATTATATCCATCTATATAAGGTTTTGATCGAAAACGAATTACATCAGTCTGTGAGGCGGTAGTATGTCGTACATATGATCAATAGTTTTGTTTTCCATTTAATAGAAGAAGATATAGATGTATTTTATGGCACTAACATATTAAAATATAATTTTATAACAGATAATACTATTATTATATCAGTATATTTTAATAATATTTGAAGTATGGGGAAGAATAAAAAAAACAAAAATGCATGGTTTAGAACTATTCCACTTCTTTGTAGAAACTCTTTAGGTTTACACCTAAAGCCTTCTTAAGAGGGTTTACAAATAAAAAAAAGGCCTCTAGGATGTGGGAATGGAATTTAGGAATGGATTTTTTCTGATATTGGAAGAACTAAAAGTCTTTTTAAGTGTGAAAATGTGAGGAGAGGGGGTGTCCTTCCATAATTGGGTGAAGGGACGCACTTGGAATATTAAAAAAGAATAAGATATACCCATTTTTTACACACACCAAATGGCTATAAAATGGAAAATTATTGAATATTAGAATATAAATGGCTAAAATATGGTCATTAAATAGTAATTTGAAAATTATTTATGTCATTTAACCCTTTTTATTTTATTTTAACTTCCTCCTAGGTATACTCGTTTTAACATTAAGTACGATAATTAATTTTTACTATTTTACAATTCACTATGATTAAAAATAAATATAAAATTATAATATAATATTAATATTTTTTCCAAATATGTAATCCATTTTGATAAATTAATTTCATATAATTTTAAGAATTTAATTTAAAATTAAACTCGTAGACGTGATGAAAAAACAGTTTTCTAAAACAATTCATAAGTATAAAAAGATTTTATATCCTACTTGAACATAAAAATTATTTAAGCTTCTTGAATTTTATTAATAATATTATTATTTAACTAATTTTAATTTTAAAACCTAATTAAAATAAAATTGATCTTATAAATTATTTAAATGAAAAAAAAATTATACAAGTCGGTATTTTTTAATATTCATTGAAAATTTAGTTTTTTCAAAACAAAATTAAAAAATGCTCTAAAATAATTTTAAAATGTTGATTTTAAAATTTAATTTAAATTTTTTAAATAAATTTTCTAAATAAGGTAAAAATTAATTTTATAATTTTTTCACAAAAAGTAATGGATATTTTTTTTTGAAAAATGTATTTTCAAAACATATAATGACTTCACCTAAAATTATGTACATATTTATAAATATATTTTCTTTATATAAAACATTCATATTAAATTTTAAAATTGTGTTTATCATATTACTGTATCCCAATATATTGGCTAGGTTATAATGGTTATGTTCAAATAATAACATTTTTAATAGTATATTGCAGTTCATCACAACTTGTTGTTGCATGTAACATAAGCTATTAAATAAAATAAATTGATTTTATGAAAAAATATTAAAATATCCGGTTGTTACATTATACCCCCAATAAATAAACTTTAAACTTTAAATTCCATTACTTTGATAAAAATAAATTAGGATACTTTTGCTTCATCATATCCTTAGGTTCCCATGTAACTTCCTTAAATTAGTGATTTCGCCACAAAATATTGACCAGGTGAGTGGTATTATTTAATAACACTTTCTATATATGATAAAAAATATCCACTTTGTTTCTTATAAGAAATATATTTCACTAGTGTTATGACATATGAGTTTAGTACATATAAATAATCAAGTATGTACTTCCTTGGAAGAGATACAAGGAACACTTCTTGAACTTGAGAGGGGTTTAGTGGAAGTGAAAATGATAATCCATTATTCCTTCTCAATAAAAATATCGAAGGGTAAAATATATAAAGGGATCATATTTCCTTTATTCATGAATCTGATAACTTTATTCCTAGGATAAATTCATAGAAAAACCTTCACACCAACTTCAATTTTCATATCACGCCAATAATTGTTAGTAAAAATTTTCTGTGAAATCTGAGCTGCCATGACATATTATCGAATGGATAAAACTTTATCTTCCATTACCTCATCTAGATTAGGACCCAATAGATTTCATTCTAGAAATTCATCCTAGAACATTAGTGCTCTAGAATTATTTCCATATAGTGACTCATAAGGATCCATATAAATTCTCAAGTCAATGCTATGTTGTTTGAAAACTCAACTAGATAAAGGTTATGATCCTAAACACCACTGAAATATGTAGACCATGATTTCAGAATATCATCTAGGATTTTATTTATTCTCTCAGATTGACCATATCTGTAATGTCCTAAATTGGATCCCACTAAACAGTGTCTTGATCCAATGGGTCCCACAGCCTCAATCATGACTCCCTATATGACAAGGGTTGTTGAATAGCAACAAGGGCCTAGGGTGTTTCTATAGGGAGACTATTCCCACATGTCAGAGTTTATCATAGTATCAGAAAAGATAACCATCAATATTGGAAGAAGATAAATATGGAATAGAAAAAAATAAACATCCAAGGTAAGAACATGTAAATAATCCTAAAAAGAATATCATAAACAATATGATGTTTCATGACATGTCTCTACAAATATAGGAAACGTGATTACAATAATCATTACAATACATGTATCAAAATAAAAAAAATACCAAAAAGTAACTATCCTAGATGTCATCACGAGTCTGGATTAGTCACGTGATCCCCTACTCTTAAGTAACAATAACATCAAGAAATGTACAATGGAATCGTTCCCTAGTCCCAACCTATATCCATGAAGTCTTTCTGGGTACCCAATGGTGGTACGAATAGGGTGTGAGATAACACCTAGTAGTACACCACCAACAGTGTCTATAACTAATCTAGTCTGTTTGGTAAAAACTAAAAGTAGTTTTAAATCTATATCATAGGTATATCAGTACTCAAAGTAAAGTGAGCAAGTTAAGTGGTACAATCTATCCTACCAAGGCTCTCTGCAAACAATAGTTAAGATAACTTAACAAGGGAAATGGTAAAATAGAAATAAACAAGTGATATAATCTAGTCTAAAAACTAATAGTAAACACTCATATAATGGCTATCTATAAAACATGACAAAGTATCCACAATGGTCTTACTGTGTAAATGAGTGTAAATTATACATCATGGAGACACTGTATATTCCAGTATATAACATTTACAATTTCCACACTATATAATCAAGTCATCCACAATGACCACACCATGTTACCAATAGTTTTAGACTATGAAGGGTCAAATCCAAGGTATAGAATTCCAAGGCATCATTGTCAATTCCTATGATCGTATCTATTGAAAATCGTTAAAGACTTGGGTGGGGTACAATGAGCAATTAAATATACCATTTCTGATGTGATCCAGATAATTTTTTATCTAAGGGGTAGTAAGGCTGGAGGCATACTATATAATCAAGACCTGAGGAGAAATCAAGTCTCAGGCATCCACAACTATAAATAAGATCCATGAGATAAACTTCCATGGCATGTAAATGAATCAGGATATAAGGTATACCAACCAATAAATCCACTAACATTTTCATCCCATCATCTAATTACGTTCTTCATTTATAAATATTCATATTTTATGACTTGATACAACTCACATAACAATTTCTATAAAAATATATTTAAACATTTAAAACAATTCTCATCATGTTATCACATGGCAAGGAGGAATCAACTCTCTCCTATAAATCAATTAAATTATCATTTGATTAATAAGGGGATTTTTATTAATAGGAATTCTCACATACACCACACATGTGGTATAACAAATGGGAAAATAAAGAGTCACACCCCATGGGTGGCCTAGGTTATGGAAAAACCACTAAAAACTCAAGGGTACTAATGGGAAGCCTAAAAAGGTTCTAATTCATCCAATTGAAGCATTAAATTAATTGTAGGGGAATTACAACAATTCCAACATGTGGAATAATAGAAACTGTGCTTATAAAACACAAAACCCCTAAGGGGAAGGTATAGACCACCTACTGTAGGTCTGTAGAAAATTACTCATCTATCATCAATCTCAGATTCGGTATAAATTGAGATAAAAATGGAAGAACTGACAAAAAGCCTAAAAATAAGGCATATTAGTGTACACCCAAATAACTCAGTAAATATAAAGAAAAATAAAGAATGGAACAATAGGAATAAAGAACTCACTTGTGTGATTCCAATGAGACTGACGGTGTACGATTCTGAGTCTGGGTTGAGAAATGGGAGAAATGTCTATGAATTGAGTTTCAAAGGAGCTCCCATCACCTCATGACTATTCACCAGAGGAAGAATGAAAATAGGTTTTAATTTATAAAATATTTTAAGGTAAAATGGAAATTTCTGTAAATTTTCTTGGGTCAAATGATTTTTTCCACAACTATCCAAACCTTTCACCAAACATGATCACTTCATTCTCTAAAGGGGAACCCCTAATGGTTTCAAGAACACGATTTAGAAAACTATGTACAAAACATGTTGTATTCTCTACTAAAACTTGTAGGTCCTCTTACACAGACATATGTCCAAATCCACATGATTTTATCAAATTGTGTGCCTCTAGAAAAAGTTCTAGATAACCTTACTTGGTTTCATCAATCCGTACATCTTGGGTCACATAGTGTCTACTAACTGTGCAGCCCAACTGACTTTTACAAAAATCGGGACTCTGAGCTCAAAAAAATCCACAGACACCCCCCTAAACTCTCATGATATCATTAAGAAATCACACTAAGACAAAAAAAGGATTTCAACAGAAAATAAAAAATATTTTTACCTATTAATAGATCCCAGAATCTTAAAATATGTTTGAGGATGATAAATAGTGATAAAACTCAATTATATGTCAAGATATTTCTGAATACTTCTCAAGAATTTCAAGGTAAACCTTATATCCTGAATAGATATAATATAATGTGGTACTCCTCACAACATTACTATTTTCTTAATGTATATCCTAGAAAGTTTATCTAGAGAAAAATATTATCTGATAAAAATGAAGTATTCTAACTTTATAAGGCGATCAACAACAACCCATATAGCATTTTTCTATTTAGATGTATTGAGGAGTATCAAAAAAAAATACATGGTGAATTTTCTCATTACCATTATAGTATTGGTAATGATTATATCATCCCCTTATAAATTATTCTCTTAGAATTAACATGCTACCATACCAAGAATCGAGATAAAAATTCTAAAATATCTCTGTTCATTCCATCCAACTATAAATTTTCTTTTAGATCTGTATACATCTTCATACTTATTGGATGAATAGAGGTTGAAGAAATATGAGCCTTATTGAACAGAACCTTCTATAAATTTGAAAAAGATTAATGCATACAAAGTTTCTAAACCCTATCAATCCATCATAACCATAGTTAAAATTAGGAACATTTCTGACCTTATTCTACAGATCTATATCTTACTTCAAAAAAACTATAGACTTTACTTGGATGGATGGTTGAACACTCATTTGATAAAGATTACAGTTCCATTAATATTTCAAGAATCATCCTTTGAAAATCCATAAATATTGGATCTTTTTTATCATCGTCATAGATAAGCTATCATATTCCTTTCGACTCAAAGAATTGACCACCTTATTGGCTTTCCTAGGGAAGTAATGTATTGAGAAGTCATAATTTTTAATCAATTCCAACTATTTTATCTAGTTCATATTCAATTATTTGTATAAGAATATATACTATAAAATTTTATGATTAATATATATATATATAACACATTTTTATGTAAATATAATGACTTTATATATTTAACACAAAAATTACTACAGTTAACTCCAAATCATGAGTTGGTTAATTTGTATTATGAACCATTGATTTATGTGAGGAATAATATATAACCATGTCATTCTACATGAAAATTAATACCAATACCATATTTTATGAATCATTATATATTACAGACCCTTCTCCCCAATAGGGTGATGTAAGTATAGGTGTACTGAAAACCTTCCTCTTAGTTCCTTGAAATTTTCATTACATTCATATGTCTAAAGGAACTTGGATTTTTTCTACTTAACATGGAGACTGGATTGGATATCCATTAAAACATTTACATAATTTATCAATAATATCCACTAAAACCAATAAAACTAAGGATCTTAGTCACCATGGTTGGTTTGGGCCAATGTTCAATGGCTTTATCCTTTGATGGATCCACCGATATACCCGCTCTTGAGATTATATGACCAAAAAAACTTTTGCAACCAAAATTCACAATTTTAAAAAAATCATACAATTTATCTTACCTTAGGGTATTCAAAACAATTTTAAAGTGACTTCATGGTCTTACTAAAGGTTCCGGGCATAGTGGAAGCGTGGTTGGGACGAGACCCAACTCCGATTTTTACCACGATCAATGATTATTCCTCACTATGACGATTAACGCCAGTCTCCAAAGAATATAATGAAATATTTAGATAAATAAGAAAGTGGAATGAAACCTTTAGATAGTATCCTTCACATCATGTTTATAATTAAATTAATTAATTTTATAATGAAAAATAATACCTGGATCTTTGGTATTTTCTTTATTGATGATGTTGATCATCGGGAATGACCCTTCCAGATTATCTCTTTGCGCTTGTAAGGAACCAAACTAGAATCCCTCTAGCAGTGATCCACACGTGATCTGATGGCCTCCAATCGACACCGCTCATTATCTAGGTGCTATTGCAGCGAAGCGAGTGTCTTGTGTCGGTCATTCTTGATCGCTTGTTCTTCGGTCTTGAAGAACGCCTCTCGTTCTTGAGAGAGAAGAGAAGAATATTCGAGAGTGAAATTGTTTGGCTCAACAATTCTCAATTCATCAGGCGTGTGGTGTGGTGTATGGCACAATAGGGGTAATTTCCTATTTATATACATGGAATTTTAGTTACAATATTTAATTGCATATAAAAAATTAAATGCATTCATGAACTTAGAAAAACTCATGCATTTAATAATAATATCATGTCATTATTTATGGTGAACCAACTTGCGCAAACCAGAATTATAAATAAAATTACGCATCAAAAAATAATAGCAGTATTATTTTAATTTGTTCCAACTTGTTAAATAATTATTTACCGTCTTGCAAATAATTATTTTCTACTGGACCGACCTTGGTCCGCTCGAACTCCACTCCCATTTATTGAACACCCAAATAAATAAATAAATAAATTATTCTCCTAAATAAATATTTTATTTACAAACTAGTAAATAAATATTAATTAAATGTTAAATAAAATAAATAAATATATTTTATTTAGTTTATGTGATCATTTTAACTTGAATAAAATTATTCCACGGTCTTTAGAATAAAATTTATTTCATTGATCAAATTAAAATATAATTTAATCGAGACCAACAAAATCACTTAGTGTGTGACCCTCTAGGATTCTTTCTCGTCGTCATTAGGTGGGCTTTCCTAAAGTCCAAGAGTACTTTCTAGAAAAGGGTTAAGAAACCTAATAGGAAGAACGTGAAGTCGCAACAATGACATCCATATATAAATTCTCATTGGGTAATATAATCCATTTTCCACAATATATCATCAAGCAGGTTTCATGATTGTGTCATCAACTTTTATGCTTGATACGTCATTCTTTGACCACCTGAAATAAACTTGTCGTTACACTATGGCCATGGAATTTCGTGTGAATGTTCTATTTCAATCAAAGGGCTGAGATATCAACTTCCATAAATGGAAGGGACAAATACTTCCTCAAATTATCCATTAATAATATGCCACTCGCGACGCACCCAACGTACCCTACTTCCCGCCAACTGTATTCGTGACAGTTTTCATCATTAAATCAAAGTGCGTAAGTCCTGACATGTATTAATGATAATATTAAAGTTAATGATCATTACACATGTTCACAGATAGAAATATATGATGACACAAAAACATGCGGAATTCCTACAAGCGGGTTTGTTCTCATAATCTTCTATCATGGAGATTAACAAGTGATAACTTCATGAGAGGATGTCTCATCAGCTTACGAGTACTCTCACCTGACGGTCTATATGCTATGTGTCCCATCACAGCATGTCATCCAACCACATAACTATATTTACAAATATTGTTATAGCATTTCTAGGTTCTCATCATAGCATGGAAATTCCATAACCTTACCAATGTAACAAATACTCTAGGACATTATTACATCATAGTCATGTAGAAAAATGAACAATATGTAATAATACATTAAATATACATGTAATCAAAGTAAAACCAGTTGGTTCTAGAACACCAACTCTTACCAACTTACACTTGGACTAGAGCCAACTGCCTATGACTTTCAGTACGCTAGACCTCACATGATGATCTTGTGTCTGGTGAGTCAAGGCTTTAGTCAAGGGGTCTTCCATGTTGTCTTTCGTGGAAATATTGCTCACTGTAACTTCACCTCTCTGAGAAAAATCCTTCAAGAGATGACACTTCTGAATTATGTTCTTTGTCCTCTAATGTGACCTTGGCTCTTTTGCGATATCCACCACTTCAGTATTATCACAGTATAGTGTGATGGGATATTTACTTCTAGGTATCACATCTATCTCCTAGATGAAGTTTTTCATCCAAACTACTTATTTTTCTATCTCAAAAGTTGTGATATACTCAGACTCTTCTATAGAATCTGCGACCACACTCTACTTTGAGCTCTTCTATCTCACTATAACTCCATTCAAAGTGAAGATGTATCCAATTTGCAACTTCATGTAATCTTGATCAGTCTAGAAACTATCATCTTCATATCCTCTGATGACTAGTTCCTTATCTCCTACATAAACCAAGCACATGTTCTTAGTATGCCTCAGATTCTTTAGGATTATCTTGACTTCCATCCAATGGTGGTAATCTTGGTCAGCTTGATATGTGCCTACCACACTCAATGCATAGGCAACATCCAACCTTGTACATAGCATGGCATACATGACTGACCCAATCGCTGATGTGTATAGACTCCTTGACATTATCTTTATTTCCTCATGTGCTTGAGGACACATTATTTTGGAAAGATGAATTCCATGTGACGCTGGCAACAATCCCCTCTTGGATTTTTCCATACTGAATCTCTTAAGTATCTTATCAATGTATGTACTTTAACTTAGGCACAACAATCTCTTGGATCTATCATGATGTATCTTGATCCCAAGAATATATGTTGCCTCACCCAAGTCTTTCATGGAGAATCATTGATTCAACCATTCCTTAACAAACTGTAAGACTAGTATCTCATTTATAATGAGTAATATGTCATCAATATATACTATTAGGAAAATGACTGCACTCCCACTAAATAGTTTGTAGACACAAGGCTCACATAAATTTTTGATAAAACCAAATTCTTTTATGGATTCATCAAAATGAATGTTCCATGACTTGGATGCTTTCTTTAATCCATAAATGGATTTCTGTAACTTGCATACCTTATTGGAATCCTTTGAAGTCACAAACCCTTCATGTTGTGTCATGTAGACATCTTTATGAAGGTTCCCATTAAGGAATGTTGTTTTTACATCCATTTTAAAAATCTCATATTCATGGTAAGCCACAATAGAATATAGAATTTTGATGGATTTCATCATTTCAATAGGTGAGAATGTTTCATCGTAGTCAATTCCTTTACAATGTTTAAAACCTTTTGCAAACTGTCATTTCTTATAGGTACTGAATTTTTCTTCCATGTCCAATTTCTTCTTCAATACACATTTGCAACCAATAGGATTTACATCAACAGGATGATCTACTAAAATCTAGACTTGGTTTTGGTACATGGAATCCATTTCAGAATTCACGGCTTCTTGCCACATGGAAACATTTCGGCCATTTACTGCTTCTTTTTAGGTTAGAGGATAATTATTATTAATTAATAATGATTCAAAATCCTCATTAACTTGAAAATCATATCATTCTAGTTCTATAACCTCTCTTGTACTCCTATGCAGTACTTGTGTCTCTGGAACAGATTCTTTTTCCACGGGGATTTTTGGAATCTATTACTATACCAACTCTTGTGTACCTGGGGCCTCGACTTCATCAAATTCTATCGCACTCCCACTATATCTTTTGTAGATGTGCTCACTCTCAATAAATATGGCATTTATTTTCACCATAACCTTTTTTTAAGTGGTTTTACAGTTAATATCCCCTTGCTTCCTTGGGGTATCCTATAAAGGTACACTTTGTCCCTCAGAGTGTGAGTTTGTTACCTGAAGATGCTTTAACAAATGCTTCACTACCCCACACATGTAAATTAGATAACATGGCTTTTATTCCACTCCATAAATTGTATGGAATACCATTTATCGATTTAGTTGGTACATGGTTTAGTATGTGTGATGTTGTTTGTAACGTGTATCCCCAAAAGGATAATGGAAGACTCTCATGACTCATCGTTGATCTCACCATGTCCAACAAGCTATGGTTCCTCCTTTCTCTCACACCATTCCACTAGGGCGTGTTTGGAGGATTTAGTTGGGATAGGATCTCAAACTCCCATAAGTAATCAATGAAGTCTTTATTAAGATATTCTCCACCTCGGTCTTAGTGTAGTTTCTTAATCTTCTTACCAAGAAGGTTCTCAACTTCATTCTTGTATTCTTTGAACTTATCAAAAGAATCTGAATTATACCTCATTAAGTATATATATCCATATCTAAAAAAATCATCAGTAAAAGTTATGAATTATGAGTTCCCTCCCCTTTCTTCAACTAGAAATTTACCACACACATCGGTATGAACCACTTCTAGAAGTTCTTTAACCCTTTAACCTTTCCCACTATATGGGGATTTGGTAATTTTTCCTTGTAAACATGCATGACATACACCAAATGGTTTTAGTTCTAATGAATCTAAATATCCATCTTGATATAACTTTGTCAAGCATTTCTCATTTACGCGACCTAGTCGGTGATTCCAAATCTAGGTGTGGATGAGTCATGTGAAGTATCTTTGTTATCGATTTCCATTACTTGGTTTTTGTAATCCAACATGTAAAGTTCGTTGTATAAATGTGCCCAACCATAAAAAATGCCATTTTAAAAGAAGAAACATTCCATCCAAAGTTAATTTTTTTATTAGAAAACACTTATGGAAAAAAGTGAGAAACCACATGTTCAACAAGGGACAATACTATAGCAGATATTGGAGTTATGGAAACCAGCTTAAAAATACTAGAAGAAACCTCCCAAAATAATTTCCAAGACAATCCTGATACCTTTATATCTGGTTCAGTTTTGAAGGTCTCTTCGAATTGAGAAGCCAGATTGTCCCACGCTTGCAAGAACTCCACCACTGATATCTTCTTCTCGTTGAATCCTCTTGTCATAATGAAATGTTGTTTATCAATCCAATCTCCCAGCTCCCTGCCTACCTCAACTTGAATTGGTCTCCCATTCATCCTTTCCACGTCTTCTTTAGAAGCATGAATGATCAAAACCTTCTCCAGAATCTCTTCCTCAGAGTGCATAAGAAGGTCCCATGATTTCTCCATGGTAACAGTATCAGCAACCTGTTGCGGATCCAGCAAGATTATCAAAGGAGATTCAACAATTTTGGCCTCCTGACCTGATAGCCCCTACTGTCTGTCCTTGGATGGAAAGAGAAAGCTACAAGGGAACAACCTCTCCAACTAGCCGATGCACCTCCCCTTGATATCCCCCCACCATCCCAACTTCAGCTCTTGAGAAGCTTCCAATGCTACAGAGCTACCTTATGCCATAAAGGAATTTTTGGCTTGCTCATGGGACTCGGTGTCTCCCACCAACTGGACCTCCTTATCTTCCACTGTCTGGGTCTCATGAACCTTGGGGATTATATCTTTTTTAGCTGATCGAGTCTCCATTGACTTTGGAATATTGGAATAGTCTTTATGCACCTTTGATTTCGGCTTCCTGGAAACAATGCATTTCCCCGGGTCCATGTTCTCTTTGTTCCCTTTCTTCTTTCTTAAGATTGTCCATGGCTGAAAAATCCCCACCTAAAACATTATCATCCCCAAGTTTTTCATCCCCATCAGATTCAGTTCCAAATGGACAAATAGAGTTTCCATCACTCCCTCCCTCATTACTCAAGCTGTCAAAACAGTTTCTCAAATTGAGACCATCCAAGGCCTTCCTCATTTCCTGTCCAAGATCCTCCTGCATACTTACACCATGTGGTGTCTATTCCCTCTTCTGGGAATCTAGAGACTTCTTCTTTCCAGACAAAGGGGTCACTATCTTCGAGATATTACTACTCCCTTCTCGCACAACCATGGCGTAGGTGTAAGGATTAGAGGCCACATTTCCCTTATCCTTTGTAACATCAACACCGGGAGACTCCACCAGAGCTTGGGGATTGGCCTCGTTTTTATCCGAATTAGCTACAGTCATTGCACATGTTATTGCATCCCTTGGTATTGAAGAGTCCTTAAGAGGACTCACCAGATCTCTTTTTAGCATGTTGAAAATTCCAGCAACACTTGGTTCATGAGGTACAACACTCTTGGGTTTTTGCTTCCCTAACCCTCTCGAACCCGACTTGTCGTCTGCCCTACCTGTGACTTGACTCGGGCCTTCACATCCATCACCAGATCCTTCACTAAATAGAACCAAACACATTCCATCATCCCCAGACGCCTGTACCTCCAAAGCTGCTCCCTGATACCCCAGCCTTCACCTACAGCTCGTCAAGACATGTCCCAAATTCTTGTACGAGACGCAGTAATCACACCAAGACTCAAGGAAAACATGATGTTTATATCTGAATTCTTCACCCAGAACAAGCCAAAAGGACTCAACTAGAGCCTTTAATACATCCACTTCCACACACACCCTTGGAGAAATTAGATGGCACATAGCCCTAGTTCTACTATCAGTACATAGAAATCGCCCTACCAAATTACCAAGCATACGAAGAATTGATGGATTTTGGAAAAGGAGAGGGAGTTCTGGAAATCTAACCCAAATCACCAGCATGGAAGATTCATGTTTCATGTCATGGTCATATGACCATTTGAAGAGGAAAAATCAAGCGCCGTCGTAGGTTCGGGGAGCGCTCGACCAGGCAAGAATCATGTCTTCTTCGGAGGAGAACCTTATCATAACATTTCTGGAGTCGAGGAGACCAACCGTAGCCCGCTCCTGTAAACCCCATGATTTGAATATGCAGCAATTGAAGAAATCCACCAATGGCTGGCGCCTTTTAAAACGAGCTATCAGGGTGAAGTGTAGCAGAGGAGATGCCTCAGTGAATTCGAAAGTTGAGATCGGTAGAATGGGGAGGCCTTCGAAACATTCTGGAACTTTCGGGCTAAGGGAAATCTGAGGAAAGGAGGGAAAGAAGTCAGGGCTTAAAAAGGGGACAAAGGGAGGAGCTCGGATGTCTAAGAGAGGCGATGGAGGACCCTCCCCCCACCGAAGGGGGAGGGGCCAGAGCGGCCCTCATCACCGCCACCTGGGGCATGGGAGCCTGCTGAAGGCACATACTAACAACCCTTTAACACCAAGATCATCCCAGTTGTAAACATAAGGTGGTAGTCCCCGACAGCTACAATAACTATTCTGGCTCTATTGGCTGCTCGTAGATCTACCTCCCCTTGATCAATCTTCCAAAATCTACTAGGTTCCTGTATTTGGATACATATGTGAGAACCACAAGCTATATCTAATACCCAATTTTTAGAAACAGATAGATTGCATTCGATAAAAAATGCACCTGAAGATTCCCCTTGCTTCTTGGGCTAGGTTTAGTTATTCTTCTAGTGGCCCTTCTTTCCATATGTGAAACAAACAACCTCTTGTTCCCTTGCCTCCCCTTTGATCTTACTTTTCATGGAAGGCTATGAAGAATCTTTGGGCTTAATTATTTTTACCTTACCTTTCCTCTTATTCATCATAAGGAGAGAAGTATTTTCGTGCTTCATATCTTTTTCCACTTGGCGAATGAGGATAATAAGATCATATAGAGACTTCTCAATGTTGTTCATGTTGAAATTGACAACAAAGTTAGAGAATCTATGAGGGAGTAATGCGAGAATGAGATCAGTGCCCAATTCTTCAGGGAGTTTAAACCCTAGAACCTCAAGGTTCTCAATGTAGCCAATGAGCTTGACTACATGAGGCCCAGCTAGGGCACCTTCTCTAAGCTTACTCTAAAATAATGACACGGATATCTCAAACCTTTCTTGTCTTATTCTCTCCTAGTAAAGACCACGGAGGTGCTCGAACATGCTATAAGAATCCATGTTTTCATGAGACTTCATGAGCTCAGTAGACATTGATGATAACATCAAACATTGAACGTTGTCCACACCGTTCATATGTTTCTCATAGACCATTAAATCCTCATCACTCGCCTCCTTAGTGGGAGGATCAGGTAATGCTGACTCCAGCACGTAAGACTTCCATTCATGGCATAGGATAACCTGAAGGCATATAAAATATTATTGGAAGTTAATACCGATGAGGATGTTGTCTTTATCCAGAATTGATCACAAGGATAGTGTGGTTGATGAGTTTTTCATTTTTATTCTACAATTAAAAGAGCAGATCATTAGTACTTTCTTGATTACATTTTATGAGAAATAATAAATTTCATTAAGTCTTCCACTATTTTATCAAGTCCCAATGGCCCTCGCCATTGAACTCAGAATGTCAAGTTGACATGACATTCTAGTGGAAAGGATCCATATTCCCCTTCACATAACCCCAACAAGGGTTGGTCAAGCTATTAGATGGTATTTAGGTAGGCAGGTATTTTCAAACTTTGGGCTTATAGTTCCTTCATCTATTGAGTGGACTCCCCAATCCTGAAATCATGACTTTGTATTTCCTAAACTCTTGCCTCCAATATTATACCAATTCTATCAAGGGATACTCCTCTTGATGCAATATGGTTAAGTCGACCAGAAACCTTTCATAAGGGCTTCCTGTATAAAATTAAGTGTCCTGACAAGGGTTGGTCAAAAACATAGTTTTATTGAGTTTTTCCCTTAATCAAGTAATGGAAGGCTTGTTCTGACTCAATATTTTATTTGAGGGGTTTTTATCTCTTATGCATGAATTTCTTATTATCATTATCACATACTTGTTAATATTAATTAGAACTTACTTAAGTGATTAACCATGTCTTGAAAATATTTACGCATAAGTCATGTTTATTTTAGTTCCATCTTGCATGGTTGGGTAATTCATTAATTATGTGATCGTGAAAACACATCCATAATGATAAACCATGAAACTGATAGAAATTAAATGGAATGATCGTGAGCTTATCTAATGGTTAGTTTATTTAGCGGTTGATAAAATAACCCTGTCCTAGGGGAGAAACAACTTGAACATTTTGGGTTCGTGTTTACAGCTTCCACCTGTCCACCTATGTATCTCCTAGGATTGGTTTCATCTTGGATCCATCTTGAACCGCCTCCACAATCTTGGGATTTCCATCCATTATATATTCCTTTTTTAACTCACATGTAGGTGAGGGTTAAAAATGGGTTTTACATAAAACAAGCCTTGGCCACATAGTCCCTACATATTAATGAGGAGAAATCTCACATGCCAAAAAAATTAATTTAAATAAATTAATTAAACGAATCCAACCACATACAAAGGTCCTGGTCTAGATCATGATCCATGCAATGATGTTTACACATAAATAAAACTAGAATTCAATTATTTAATCATTCTAGTTTAAGAAAAATCACGCTCAAATCAATTAATTATCATCTTTAATTAATCAATCCTTTTATCTTAAATCCTTTTCTGAATTTACCTGATATTATCAACCACCATAATTTTAAACAAATAAATTAATTTAAAATTATATTTGTACATAACTTGTAGCTTGGAGACAACCCAGTGAATTCCTATTCATAACTACCCAGTGAGTAGAAATGAACATTACGTAGATGTTAAATTTAACACATATATATATAACACCTATCACGTATTGTGCCTTAGCTTTACACCCACATGATGGTACACATCTCAAGGGTTTGTATAATATAATAATAAATTTTAATAAATATGCGTAATTCGGATGAGCACACAACGTGTAGTTCTAACTACATGGCGTGTACTATTTTTCACCATCTATCCAAAGTATATGCCCGGGGAAACAGCGTGTGAGTGTACTTCGTAAATCTTCAGAGTACACAATGTGTCCAGTGGGCCACACGCCATGTAGTTTCTCATTACACTGTCTCTAGTTGGGCAAGCTGTGTATGGGGTACAGAGTCCAACCCAAACCCGAAGGGACTACATGTCGTATCTATTGGGCCACATGGCGTGTAATCTAGAAATTGTGTGCCATCAGTTCCTAGTCAACACATAGAATCATTTAAGACTTAGAAATACTCCAACACACAGCTTAGTTTGGAGGACTGGTCTAATGCACTGAATATTGACTACATGGCATGTACTGGTGAATACATGTCGTGTGTTCTAGTGTTGTATTGCCAAGAAGCTTTGGTACCTTCGGATGAGGTACTCTATTTTATTTTAATCAAAATTAAAAGAGAAGATCATTTCTGTAAGGTGAACAAGAAATGAAAGAGGAGGAATAGATTCCATGATTTAGATTTGAAAAATAATTAACTTGAATTGAAAAAACAAACTAATTAAATGCGTAATTCATCAACGAAATATTTAAATAATTATAAACTATGATGTAACCCCTCTAGTACCACTTGAAGGTTCTGGGCGCAATGGAAGCGTGGTTGGGATGGGACCATACTTTTATTTTTACCAGGATTAATGATTATTTTGAGATCAATATGACGATGAATGCCAGTTTACATATAATATAATCAAAGATTTAGATAAATAAAAAAGAGGCCTAAAACCTTTAGAGAGGATCTTTCACATCATGTTTATAATTAATTTATTTATTTTAATAAAGAAAAATAATACCTGGATCTTTGGTATTTTTATTTGTTGATGATGTTGATCGTCCAACATGACCCTTCCAGATTATCTCGTTGCACTTGTAAGGATCCAAACTAGAATCCCTGTAGCGGTGATCTGCACGTGCTCTGATGGCCTCTGATCGACACTTCTAGTTCACTGGGTGCTAGCACGACGAAGCAAGTTTCTTGTGTCATCCATTCTTGGTCACTTGTTCTTTGATCTTGAAGAATGTATCTCGATCTTGAGAAGGGAGAGAAGAAGATTTGAGAGATAAATTGTTTGGCTCAACAATTCTCAATTCACCAGGCGTGTAGTGTGGTGTATAGCACAATAGGGGTACTTTCCTATTTATATACATGGAATTTTAGTTACAATATTTAATTGCATAGCAAAAATTAATTAAATTCATGAACTTAGATAAAACCCATGCATTTAATAATAATACCATGTCATTATATATGGTGCGCCAACTTTCACAAAATAGAATTATAAATAAAATTCTGCATCACAAAATAATAGTAGCGTTATTTTAATTTGAGCCAAATAGTTAAATACTTATTTACCATATTGCAAATAATTATTTTACTACTAGACCAACCTTGGTCCGCTCGAACTACACTTACATCTATTGAACACCCAAATAAAAAAAATAAAAAAATATTTTATTTACAAACTATTAAATAAATATTTATTTAATTTTCAATAAAATAAATAAATATATTTTATTTAATTTATGTGATAATTTTAACTTGAGTAAAATTATTCCATGATCATAAGAATAATTTTTATTTCATTAATTAAATTCAAATAAAATTTAACTGAGACCACCAAAATCACTTAGTGTGTGACCCTCTAGGATTCTTTCTCATTGGCATTAGGTGGTCTTGCCTAAAATCTAAGAGTACTGTCTAGCAATGGGTCAAGGAACCCAAAAGAAAGAACGTAAAGTTGAAACAACGACTTCCACATACAAACGTTCACTATGTAATATAATCCCTTTGTCATAATATCTCATCAAGAAGGTTTCATGATTGTTTCATCGATTTTTATGCTAGATACGTCATTCTTTGACCACCTGAAATAAACTCGTTGTTACACCAGGACTATGGAATTTCGCTCAACGGTTCTATTTCAACCAAAGGGATGAGATATCAACTTCTATAAATGGAAGTGACAAATCCATCCTCGATATATACATTAACAACATGCCACTCGTGACGCACCCAACATACCCTACTTCCGGCCAACTTTCTACGTGACGGTTTTCATCAGTAAATCAAAGTTCGTAATTCATGACACGTATTAATGATAATATTAATGTCTAAGGATCATTACACACACTCACAGATAGAAATATCTAATGACATAAAAACATGAGGAATTTCAACTAACGGGTATGTTCTCATAATCTCCTATCTTGGAGATTACCAAGTGTTAACTTCATGAGAGGAAGTCTCATCTATGTACGAGTACTCCCACCTGACGGTCTGCATTCTATGTGTCCCATCATAGCATGTCATCCAACCACAGAACTATATTTAAGAATATTGTTATAGCATTTCAAGTTTCTCATCATAGCGGGGAACTTCTATGACCTTATCAATGGAATAAATACTCTAGGACATTATTACATAATAGTCCTGCAGAACAATGAAGAATATGTAAAAATACATTAAATATCCATGTAATCAAAGTAAAACCAGTTGGTTCTAGGACACCAACTCTTACACTAACTTTATCATTGAATAGATAATAATATTATCTATAAAGACTACCAGAATCATGTCAAGGTAATCTATAAAGACTATATTTATTAAATCCATTAATATAGAAGGGGAATTAGTAAGACCAAATGTCATCACTATATATTCATAGTGTACATACCATGTATGGAATAATTCATGGGTATATAATCATTCTTGACCCTTAATTGATGATATCCATAACAAAGTTCAATCTTGGAAATGTATTGATCTCTCTATAGTTAATAAAAAAATTCATCAATATGGGGTAGAGGATACATTTTATTGATTATGATCTTGTTCAGTTCCTGATAGTCACTAAAGAGTCACATTGATCTATATTTATTCTTAATAAAAGGAATAGGTTTATCCCATGATAACACACTGGACCTGAATGAATCCCTTTTCAATATTATCCCTGAGTTTGTTCTTCAATTCCTACAACTCAATTAGGGTCATTCTATAAGAAGTCTTTGAAATACATATCTAACCATGTATGAGTTACTTCACAATTTATTGGAATACTAGAAAAAAAACTTTTATAAAGTTATAAATAAAATTCTACACAATAGTAAAATATTTAATATTGAGTTTCTCTCTAACCAACTGAGATAAACAACCCTTTTAAATATGAATAAAGAATGATAAAATGGATGTGATTCCCATTAGAATTTTATATTTATCATCTTGGTGATATCTGATAATGGGTTGGTTTGGAATATCAAACATGACTTCTCATCCTTAAAATTTGATGTGGTATTTATGTAGACAAAGATAATCTATTCCTATGATATCATCAAATTAAACTCGAGGAAGAATAAATATATTTTCAAGAATCTCATTCACACAAACATCAATGTGATAAGAATCATGGACATGAGATCTGATCATCATACCATTGAGGGTTTTCACTAATAATTCAACATCTAATCATTGAGGATATGAATGGGACTTTTTCTGATATAAAGGAACTCATATAACTAAGCTAAAATAGGGTACCTTAATATCATATCATACCTATTACCACCTCATGTTCACCATTATATCTTAAATCTCATAGTAAAATCAAAATGGTTTATTTCATCATCTAACTTTCTTAATTAGAGTGATGACTCTTGAAAAATCATTTATAAGATTTCTAAATCATGGACCTTATTTTCAATATATTAAACCTTATATTTTACCTCAGAATTTCATGATCATCATCTATGCAGATCCTTCATGATGGTTTATAAAGAATTTGTGAATTTAAAAAACATATCCCCTAGAAGTTTCAAACTAGGTGTGTAATAAGGCTCATTATCATGCTCCAGGTAACGATTGAGCCAAATCCCAATGCACCCTTTAAAAAATTTTACCCCTAGGTACAACTATGAAAGATCTATATCCTCTTTTACTATTTAGATAGTGATGTAATTACTTGGAAGCCACTCTCTCTTTCATTCACCAAAATTCCAGGACATTTTCCTATACATGACTTATCTCTAGGTTTCTCACTAAATTTTTCTCATACTAGTTTCAAAAGGTTAATTAAACCTTTCTATGATACAAAATATAGTTACCCTCACTTTCCTATATAGATATCACATATTTATATATGAATATTCATTACATAATATAATAATTCATGCCAGTATTATATGGGTCTAGTTCCATTGGATACTTGAATACATAAAAACTAGTTAATAAGTGAAATAAATCATATCTCAATATGTTATTAATAACTATGACCTTTATTTGAAATATCAAATATAATACCTTTATTTATTACTAGGTGAAGAGAAACATAAGAAAGGGTGAGATCAGATGCATGGTAAGGATAAAAATTGATGATATCAATCGATGATCATATGAAATAATAAGATAATCATAAGGGTATCATATCATGAATATAACCTATGAATTTTATACCCAATCAATCATGTATTTTAAACATGATTCATGGAAAAAAATATTATTTTAAAATAGATGAATCATAAGAGTGAGAAAACATCAAAAATCAATTATGAATCATAATTTAATGTCAAATATGTGTGGAACCATAAAAAATGTATAAACCATTTCAGATGTTAAGGTTAACTAATGAGACCATAAAATCATAATGAATAATGTATCAACACTTGTTTCCAATAGTAGATCAATCATAGTGACTTTTTTCACATAACGGATCAAGAACATAAGCTTTTTTCTATAGAATATCAATCACATGAGCTTATCTCCCATAATGGATCTAGAACATTGACTTATTTCCCATAATTATCTCGTGAGATATAAATTATTACCTAATTCATTAGAGGTTTATATAATCCCTATTACATATGTAACATAATAAAAACCATACGTATGTATCCCATAAAATCATTAATTAGTCATTCTATCATAACCTCATAACTCATGAAAAGAAATCAAGTTTCATAAAAATTTCATAAATACATCATAGCATAACCCATGGAAAATAAATGGGTTTTATAAAAATCTCATCATAATAATAATATACCAACTATAAAAATAATAAAGATTATACCATTGGAACATATCCCCAGGAAAACAAAAGAAACACCAAATTTTGTTGTCTTTGATGAATTTCATAAAATTTCATTAAATAATTCATGAGGAAAATATACTTTCCATTTTGAAATCACTTCCCTAAAATATATAAATTTTCCAAATATTAAAGAAAACACATTATTTAAAAATAAACTTAAATTTTTTTAAAGTAATCTTTAAATCATTGAGTGGTTTTGACAGTGATAAATATCGTTCTTTTCATAAACGTTAAAACAAGGATGTTGTTCACATTTTCATTAAAAAGAAAAAAGTAACTCATTCCAAAAATGAAAAGAATATTCCTTATAAAAAAAATAAAAAATTATAACATGGTAAAAATGAATTTAAATAATAAAATAATAATATTAAAATAATTCTTGAAAATATTTTTAGAAAACATATATATTAAAGAAAATTGATATTCATCTAAGGAGAGAAATAAGGTTAGTTTTTCATAAAATTTTCTTTTAGACCCTTGAGTATATGAAGAGAGGAAAATGAAAGGAAAATTTTAATTTATAGAAATAACCAAAGGATTAAAAAATCATTATTTGTTTGAGATATATATTATAATATTTCATCATTGTAAAATCAATCATAATAAATCTTGATAAATGATGAGATCGTAACATAAAACCCTTACCTCTTTGGTGAATTTAAAATCATAAGCCTAATAAAGTAAAGAACTTTATATGGATATTTAAATCCATATAAAATTCATAATAACCGTAATAAAATACATTCTTTGGAAGTATATATAACACACAAAATAAATAAGTGTTGAATATGGAATGTGTCTCATAGAAATAAAAGTGGGAATAAAATCTCTTACCTCATGTATTGAATTCCTTCATATGCATTAGAACCTCCAATAAAAAATATAGGTTTATTATAAATATATTACATTATAATAATAATAAATATCATGCTATATTATATTTACTTACAAACTTTTACCATCCATTTATTAATTATTCTTTGTTAAAATCATTGTTTCATGTTATAACTGCTTCATTTTTCATGTATATTTTGGTTCAGTAGTTTTGGTCCTTGTATGTTTATTATGGTTCCATAATAAATAGTATTTTGATAATTATATAAGTATAATATATATTCATTATATATATATATTTATATTCATCCATAAAATTTATAGATAGGAAAATGAATTACACTACTCATAGAGACGGTAGGTTGAACGTACGCATGAACGTTGCTTCCATTTTCTCGACAGATGGAACAAAGGAAAGGTAAATATTAATTCAGAAATATATAATAATTTAGATATCATAGATATCATATATATTCAATAAATATATCTATATCACCATCCATGTTGAAATAAAATGAAAAACACATGACATCGCTTTGTGGTGGTGGTAGTCCACATTTACGTGTGAGAAATGTTATCATTTTCAAATGGATTGTAAGGTAAGAGGGTAGATATTATATTATAATTATATAAATATAATTATTTCATAAATATATTATAAATAATTTAAATCCATAATTATATCAATCTATAAGAGGTGGTGATGGAAAACGAATAACATCAATTCGCATGGTGGTAGTCTGTCGTACACACAATCGACGGTTTCCTTTCCCATTTGATGGAATATGATATGGATGTAGGTTATGACACTATAATAATAACATCTCACTATATGGTAGATACTATTTTTATTATATCATATTATTTAAAAAATATTTTAATTAAGTAGAAGAATAAATAAACCAAAAATTCATGGTTTAGGCATATACCTCTTCTTCGGAGAACTTATTTAGGTTTACATATAAATTATTATTAAAAGGGTTCACTAAAAAATTACTATATGACAAGTTAAGGGAATTAATAAAGGTATTTGGTTAGGTATTTTTTGAACCTAATGGATTTTGAAGTGTGAATAGGAGAGGTGAAGGAGCATCCTTTTATATGTTGGGGAGATGACACACTATGAATTTTTGAAAATAATAAGATATACCCATGATTTACACACCCCATAAGGATCCAAAAATGGATAATTGTAAAAAATTAGATGATATAAGGACAAATTATTTCCATAAAATAATAATTGAAAAAAAATTTAGGTTATTTTAATCCTTATCTTAGTATTTTACCCCCCATTAAACCCGTTTTAACCTTAACCACGGTAATTGATTATTATCAGTTTTAAAATTAATTAGGAAAACAAATTAAGAAATACTTATTATATGATATTAATTATGATGATTGAAAATATATAATACATTTTCCTAAATTCAATTCATAGAATTAGTGGAATTTAATTTAAAATTAAACTCGCATATGTGATGAAAAAGCGGTTTCCAAAGAAAAATTTTTCATAAGTATACAAAGTTTTTATTTCAAAATTAAACAAAAAATTTATTTAAATGAGATAAATTGGATTTATAATGTTCTAATTTTTATAATTTTACTTTTAAAACCACCTTAAAATAAAATTTAATATGAAATTTCTTTAAACGAAATGGTTGTTTTAAATAAAAATTAGTAAATCATTATTCTTCAAAAAAAATAACCTTTTCAGAAAATTATAAAAAATTAAATATAAGATAAATTGGATATATTGATTTCAAAAATTAATTTCATTTTTTCAAATAAATTTTCCATAATTTTCAAAAATTAATTTTATTATTTATTCACAAAATGAAATGAAAATAATTTTTTGAGAAAAATGTATTTTCAAATAATATAAAGACTTCACCAAAAATTAAGTATATATTTATCAATATATTTTAATTATCTAAAACCATAATGTATAATTATAAAAAAAATTAACTTATTCATACATAAAAATATAATGTTTAAGCTATAAGGGTCATATTTAAATAATAGTTTTTCCAACAGTATATTGTGGTTTGTCCCAACTCGATGTTGGGTGTAACACAATCTATTAAATAAATTAAATTTATTTTAAAAAAAACATAAAATCCCAGGGTGTTATATCAATCATGACACATGTTTATGTAACAAGATTTCAAGGATAATAATTTCTTGTCTATATCTATTATGGTAATTATAGTGGATCTCTTTATCTTAATATTTATGGATAATTAAATGGATATTACCATTCATTTTGAATGGTGAACCTTGAAAATTCATTATGATCACTATGAATGTTTTTTATGTAATTATAATAATTTAAGTGATTTAATTCATAAAAATTTAGTATTGGAGGACGAATATAGTTTTTATTATAATCAATTCAATAACTTTAATATGTGATAATGTTCTTTTGATGAATTCATTTCAAATAAAAATATTTACTGATTTACCCCCTCCCCCCTAAATGGGTCACTTTAATAAGTGAACAAAAAATAATAAAATACTTTTTATCTTCATTATTGATGACCTCCATTCTTTTTCTATGGAAATTACCTTTGAAATATTGAATTTTAAATTTTATTCTATAGAAACGTCTTTAATAACTCACAATCATCATCATCTTCATCTTCTTTGAGATTTTTAAATTTTCTACCAAAGTGATCAATTAATCCACAATTGAAAAAAATAGATATATAATTACCCAAAAATTTTCCCTTTCATTTTTGAATCTTCTTTGATATAGGTAACATGATTTTATCAATCTTAACATTAATATTTTTATCTCAAATATAAATATATTCATCTTCCTTGACCTAATTTTAAGTCATCTCATTATTCAAGGATTTAAAACCAATTTCATTCTCACCCTTACTTCACTTCTTGAAATTGGAATATTTCCTCATATCATATAGGATCAACACACTATGCAAGTTATCCATTGGAAATATATTTAAATATTTTTCTTCAAGTGAATTACTATTTACATCAACCTTTCAAGTAATATATAAACTATTTCTTTGGAAACCATGGAAACATATAGAATTTTTCCAATACACATTGGAGAGAAAGAAATATTATTTAACCTATTAAATAAATAATAAACTATTTATCCATAAATAATATGAATATATTTTAATTGGTAATTCTATATTTGAATCTTTTTCCATTCACAATAACATTTCCTTCATGAACATTTTATAGCCTCTCCCAAACAAATTTCACTGTATTTATCCATATAATGTTAATAAAATACTTTTCTAGAATTGATGATATTATAGTGTTTCTTGTGTGAATATCATTTAAATATTCTTTCTATAAATTAAATTATTTGAATCCGCTTTTCAAATATGAGTTAAGCTATATTTTACAATATTTACAATATACATAAAGAAGGAAAATAAGTATGGAAACACTATCTCCCTCTAGACATTGTAATGTTTCCTATAAAATATAGGAACCCCATTATGTTCACTAAATTGACTTGACCCATTAATAAAAATTAAGAGCATTAAAAAAATTCATCTTAGATAACATATCACAATAGTAGAAATAAAACATCTAAATTCAACCTAGACTACTCTGATTTCAATTTAGGAGGAAAAAATTGGGTAGGTCACACTTGATTCAATAAAAAGTGATAATAAATGAATATATTTACTCTTAATTAGTCTATTAATCTATGTAAAACCTTTATTAATATATTAGATTAACCTTCAATCATTTTTAACCTATTATTTTAAGGTATTAATCAAAATGAATATGCAAAATATAATTATTTATATTGTTCACTGATGAAATAAGAACTATTAAATCCTTGGTGTAACCTATAAACACCCATGGAAATATGATTCAATAGGACAATGTACTGATTACAAATGAATAAATCATGATATTTCACTCATTAGAACCAATTATTCCTTTCTTTTCCAATTTTTTTTACAAATATATGATATTTAAAAAAATAAAAAAAATCAGATATTTTTTATCACTTCTCACTAAAATTAATAAATTTAAATAAGAGACTTATATAATAGTATAAAACTCTAAAATATCTTCTTATGAACTTCAAAACACCAAGAATATATTCATAATATTTCTACAGAAAAAAATATAATAGTTAATTTTTTAAAAAAAATCAAAAAATATATATCATCCTCTTAGAATTACTAAAATAATATCATTACATAAAGAATATTATATTTTCCTCCATCTAACCTTCATGTTGGGAGACTCTTATCCCTCAAAAACATTCCAATCTCTATGAAATAAAACCCATTCTATTCCCCTTAAAATCTTTAAAATTTTGAAATATATATATATATATATATATATTTCAAAAAATCATAGTAAAATTAATTCTATTATGAAAAAATTACAATGGTTATAAAGTATATAGAATCAAAATCTATTTTAACCAATGTCCATTTCAAATCCATTATGTCACAACTAACCTAAATATAACATAATTCCTTTTTTCTAGGTTTTAGTTTATAAATATTGTGCCAACCAATTACCCTTACTGAATAGACTAAACATATTCCATTAAATAATTATTTCATTATTGTAGAATAATAATTTATATTGACCTTTAAAATTGAATGTCAAAATATTGGCCTCAAACTACAACAAAAACGACTTACATTAACATATAACATGAAAAAAAAATAGACCATGAATTAGGGTATGATATTAATGACATTTTGACTATCCCAATAATATTATTTTCCATATATATATCATAGAACATTAAATAATTAATTAAGTGTGAAATTTAGAAAACTAATTTCTGTATAAATTTTATATAAATACTTTGTCATGGAAGATATAATCTTACCATGATTTATTTATCATAACCAAATAAATATCAAACACTTATTGAAAATGTTAAATCAATCCCAACCATAATAGTACATCCTATAATATTTTGATAAACCAATTTATCTATTTTTCATTCATTGAGTTGATAATAAAAACCATCATAATTGGAGACCAGGTATTCAAGTTAGACCAAGAAATTCTTGAACATGTTCTTTTTTCCCTAATTCGAAATCCTTCAAATATGATGCTACATGGCCTTAGATAGATGTATTTTTATTAAAGAGATTTTTTTTGTATATATTCTTATATAAATTTACATTCATTGGTTTTCCATTATATCATATGTAAAATGGTTGTTTTTTTAGGTGTTTGGGTTTGATGAACCATTGACCAATGTATGTATTATTTTTTTATTTTATTATTGATTCTTTGGAAGTCAAGGAATGGTTACAAGAGCTAGGTAAAATTTTTATTTGGCTCAGCATACTATTCAAGGATCAAGAGCTGGTTATAATGTTACAAATGGTATAAATTTTCTTAATTCAGTGCTTGGTTATCAAGTAGATAGGATCTTGAGAGACTCAAAATGTATCCTATTGAAATATATTGTTAATATATTTATTGTGAGATTCATATTTCTAAGAATTTTTTTTAATGTGAGTTTTTATTTTCCTTGGTATGATTCAATAAATTTGGATTTTATCTAGAAATATATCTTAGACATAGTGGATTATGAGTATCATTGTTTCACATGCAACATATAACATCATGATTGGGATTTTGTGTCATCTCTTTGAATTAATTTTCTCATTTATATGCATTGAATATAAATTAATTGAAATAATTTGTAAAAAAATAATTTACACCCTTATTTTTCAATATATAAAAAAGTTTTTATATTTAAATATTTATGACTCTTTTTCTTATAAAAATATTAAAAAAATATTGGATTCGAATTATTATTATTCAATTTTTTAGTGTATCATTTGTATTACATATAAAGTGTTGAGTTTTTGTCTTAGTTAATATCTTTGATTCAATGTTGGATTCTACTTTAACTTATATTTATCACTTATATTGAGTCTTAGTGAGTAATTTTTGGATTGTTTTAAATAGTATAATCATTGAACTAGTTTTAAAGTAACTAAATGATTATATAGTTATGGTCAAATTATTCAAACAGTTGAGTCCTAAATGGTTCCATATTGGTGGTATAATTTTTGGAATTGGTGTTCTAGATTTCTATAGATTTTTTTTATGAAACAATTTCATGTTTCCTTGTTTGTTTTAATATAGAGTGTAATTTTTTAAAATTTATTAAAATAAAATTGTAAAAAATGCAGTTTCAAGGTAAACAAATTATATTACATTGGAGTTTTTTAGGAAAGGAAGAATCTCATATAAATTATATTTATTAATAAATTCAATTTCAAATAAACAATTACATGGGGTTTTCAAATTACCTTTTAATTATATTTTTATCTATGGGTTTTGAAAGAATATTTATATAAGTGTTTTATTATTTAATTATATTTTTTATTGTAAAATAAGTGATTTTATCTAAATATGTTTTAATTTATGGTTATTTTAAAGTATTTCAATGATTTATGGTATTTTAATAATTGAAAAGTTATTTTAAGGTTTTAGAACATTTATCCATCAAGTGAAAGGGTAATTTTACTTCTTGGTTTATTATTTTTTATTTGAAATTTATTATTAAAAGTTAAATGTTTAAAAAAACATGTATTTTTTAATTATAAAATTTGTTAGAAGATGTTGTTGTCTTAAACTAATTTTTTTTTAAATTATTTATTCAATAAAATGAGTGATTTTAAATTCTTTAAAATGAGTAAGGAGGTTTTTAATGAGGTGATTTTGAAATGGAGAGAATCCCTGGCTACGATGAGAAAATATTTTTAGAAAATTTAATTTTATAAAATGTGGTTTCACAATAGGTTTTTTCAGGACAAAAAAGAATTTATGGTTAATAATAGAAATTTCATTTTTATGGTAAAGTATTTCTTTGAAAGATAATGTTTAGTAGTGATTGGTTTAGAACAAATGGGATTGTATTATCTTCTTGGAATTATTATTAGTTTTTCTTAGTTAATTAATCATAGTTTTAATGTGAATATATTTATAAAATTCAAATGAATCACATATCTTTATCTATTTATTAATTTTATTCCATTTATATATTTATGAGTTTGATATGTAGTAATCGTTATGTAATTTCAATAAGTGGTTAGCTTGGTTATGACTGTGTTATATCCTAGGAATAATGTTCTTTTCTATGGTTTGGTTATCCTATATGATATTTTTTATCTCCAAAGATTTTTTATCATATTGTTATGGTGATTTTATTATAGTTTTGAAGGGTGGGGGAGTTGAAAAATATATATAAACCATGTTTACTGATCTATTATTTAATATTAATATATGTATAAATAAAATAATCTAATACCAATATATATAATTTTCCACCAATGTTTCCTTGGTTGAAGTTCATTGTTATTTTACTCTCTGGAAATGTGGTGTATTATTAAAATATTAATGATTATATCATACAATTATGGTAGTACAATGAATTCATATAATATTTATGGTCTAGTTATATGAACATAAAATATTTTATATGTCATCTATAGGAATTGTAGGGGTCATTTTTTATATTTTGAAAAGGGATGTTGTGGTTTTGTGTTACAAATTAATATGAAAAGAATTGTGGCATACTAAGGATAGAATATTAATAGTTATTATGGGTCTCTTTTTGGATGTTTATCTTAAAAGGAAATTTTTTTAGGTATCAATTAACTATTATGTGAATTGAATATAATTTTTGGGTTTTTTATTTTTTATTGTTGATGATTAGTGCATTTTACATATATCACTTGATTTTTTTTAATTTTTTTATTATATTCTTAATTGAATTATTAGGTGTATATTTTTTAATTTGTGTTATTGAATGGAGAAATGGAATGGGATTTAAGTATCTATATGATTTATTGTATACATGTTGGTAGATATCATAAAGTTTATACAGATGTGAGAATAATGATAAGGTGTCTTGGTATGAAGTAGTTATAATTAAAAAGGTATTTATGAAGTAATTTCATTATGTTAGAGCATAAATTTTGATTAACATATGTGTGACGTTTTTTGGGATCATTGGTGGTATAGCGGTATTTAGTTTCTTTGATGATTTATTAAATATGATCTATGGATAATATGTGTATTTTTTAATGCTAGTAAATTGATGAATATTTGAAGTATCACAAATGGTTTATAGAGAAATGAGACTTTAATAGTTTTAATATTATATTTTGGGTGACTAACAAGAGATATGTAAATTTATATCAATAGGTACTTATAATTCATTCATAGAAAATATTATATTCTAATTTGAATCTTCTTGTATCAGTGGGAGGCATTTGAATTACACGAATAACTAGTTGAATGGTTTCCTAGTTTTTTCAATAAAATTTTTCCTTTTCTCTAAGATATTTTTAGTAAAGTTAGTAAAATTATCTTTGGTTTTGTTCAAATATTGAAATTTTTCTTAATTTATAATTCCTAAGTGTTGGAAACCTTTCATGGGACTTTATATCAACATTATGGAAATTTACTATCAAATGGAGTGAATATATGAAATTCTAAATTTCTAATAAACAATTTTTAAATGCATGGTCTAAGATACTATACAAGTGGGGTAAGTCAATCCCTGGGGAAATGTATAGGTTAATTCATAATTTTGTAAAATCATATAGAAAATATGTTCATTCAAGAAAAATATAGTGTTTTGAATCCTTTTAATTTTAAAAACTCTCTTGAGAAAGCTTTATGTTTTAGATGTCTATATATTTAAAGAATTTGTATCTATTTAGTGGTGGTTTAAGGAAACAAATTTTTTTAAGTAGTTCGGGATTACTCTAGGGTTTAGAAAAAATGGTTTAAAAGGTAATGGGATTTATTGATTTTAAAATTTCATTTGTGTTTAATTAAATTCTCATAGTGGCATTATTTTATCTATTAAAATCTTTGTGTGGGTTATATGTCGCATGTGAAGAGGGAATTCATGTCTTGTCTTGTTGGTATATCAGCTTGAGTGAATTGTAACAAAAATTGATGTGACCATCGTGGGATATTACATGGAGTTTCATGGATGGTTTTTTATTTACTATAAGATTTATGAGAAAAATGGTGGATGGTTTTCACGATTAGGCTATCTTGGTTAATGAACATAAACTCTTGATAGTGGGAATAAAGTAGAAGGATATGATTAAATAGTTATGGAATTGTGAGGCCTCTATTTTCATTATCTAAAAGAAATATTTTATTTTGGGTATTTTTAACAATTAATGGATATTTTTTATATTTTATCAAGCCTCGTGGTAGTATGAGGGATGTTTTGGATAGAACTTAGAGGGAATTTTTTAAATTTTGGAGGATATGTTGGGTATAAAGGAGGGTTAAAGAATTAAATTGAGTAAAATTGGGTTATATCATTATAAGAGTTTGGTTTAGGTTATAAAAGTTTTGTGGACTATAATAAATAGTTTTTTGTTATGATGTAGGTATTTGGAGATATTTTGAGTGGAATCGGGGGAGAAACAACAAGTAATAGAAAATCAAAAGGAAGCTACATGTCCTGAGAAACAATGTATTTTGATGATTTATTTTGGTTTTAAGTAGTGGTTAATGATCAATTAGTTTCATAGTACATAATATCATGTAAATTGGTTGTTTAATTTTTTTTAAAATGACTATAAAATATGGTTTTTATCCCAAAACACCCTTCTCTCTCCACCATTCCATCCTTGACTCAGAATAGGGTGGTTCTAGGGAGATTTTGATTACTTCATTAGCTCTAGATCATTATATTATATCTTATAAGTATTTTTAGACCTTTTATTTAAGTTATATAATTCTTTTTTCTTTCTCTACTATTTCTATATATTATATCATATTTTTATAAAGATAAATTGATTTGGATGCATGTGCTTCAACGACACATGGAAAACCCTTCTTAAGGGTTAAGGATTTTACTCATTGAGGATATGGGAATTAGTAATGGGTTTATTTCATGTGGTTACATCATTAGGAAATTTAATTATGTTATCTAATTACAATTTCTCTATTTTTCTCAAATTTGTAGGATTTTTGGGAATTTTAATTAATGTAAATTCAGTATATTCCTGGGTTGAATTCATTTGAGTTTTATGAGGAAAATGATGCAAGGGAATAAAAGTATAAAAGAATCGATCACATGGTGTGTGGATTATTATTCTCACTATTGTGTGATAAATAGTGATATATTTCATGTTTGTTTTAAAAATAAATCTTTTTAATTTATTTATAGTGATTTATAAATATTGTTTTAATAAAATAATTTGGTTTTGATGAATTTTAAATAAAATAAATATAGATTTTAAAAATGTGTGTATTAATTAAAAAATGTTAAATTTTCAAAAGAATGTATATAACTTTGTAATTTTATTTTATTTTTTAACTAAATGATACATTATTTGGTCAACCTACTAATACCTATGAATTTTTATTAAAGAACACAAGAGTTATAGTGAACACACAAGGTGTAAGGATCTTACACCAACAATAAATTGAAAATGGAAATAAAAAGACTTACAGATATACACAAAGAAGTGAATAAAAATAAATCATCCCATCTCCAAAAAAAATACATCCTATAATATCTTTATATCCAAGAATTGATATTCCATCCATAATCCAACCAGCAACTGATGAACCTAGTTCATCATATCATCAGTCTACACAATTAAGTGATTTCTATCTCATAAATGTATCCAGTTGAATTGGATTTAATTCTAACATCTACAGCATAAATGAAATGATATATATCAATGGATCTAATTCAATATAAAAATTTGAAAAGGATATAATACCTCTCTTGAAATGAAATGATGATTTCAAAATTGTTCAACTTTCATATCATTATGTGAAGCTATAAATCCTTTTCCATTTATTTCCAAAAAATAAAAAACCTTCATGAAACATGAAGGAGTTCCAACCCTATCCTGATGTTTTTCAACATACTATGAGAACTCCAACTTCAAGGACACCACATCATAATAACTCCATAATTAAAAAACATCTAATAAAACATCAAATATTTCAGGATATTATTTCATATTATATTCAAAAATCACCCCAGGATGTAGACTCATCATCCAAAGATGTCATCCAAAATAAGAACCTCCATCCTTCAGTATCAGCTATACAAAGGTATCAACCTCCAAAATATCATGAAACCAAATAATCCAACATCATGTTCTCTAGATCCAAACAACAACATAGTATCAAAAAATCACAAGAGTGAAATAGGGAAGATAGTTAGAAAACTATATATATAAATCCTTTTAAATTAATCAACAAAATCTTCCATCTAAAAAGAAATTAATCTCTTTGGTGAATATCAACATGTGAATAGATATTCATCGTCTAACAAAAATGAATTATCTAAGAGAAAATATTTTCCTTTAACCAATCATAAAAACCATTAGACTGAGAAATTGTAATTAAACTTCATGGATGAATCCCTCAATCAATGTAGCATCATATCTGTATTTAAGTCAGTTAATACATGATGGGTAATGTTTTTTCTTGAGAAAAACTTGTCTAAAAAGAAATACTCTTCCTATAGAAACATTAGAGAAAATGTCAAATAGAGAAAAAATAAAGACCATCATGGTCATGGTGGAAAAATATTGAATTCATTTAGTATAAGAGATTTTTTAGTAATATATACTTGGAATTTGGGTTGGGTTAATAAAATATTTGTGGAGTGTACTTAATGTTCCCTCATGTTTGTGATATAATTTGGCATTTTTATTGGTTGGTATATAAATTAAATTTTTATGGTAGGTTTATCTGGTTTTTTTAGGAATATATTGTTATGATGATTTTTATTTCTATATCTGATTTTATTATTTCAAGGGGAATTTTTTATTCATGTTTTGATAAGAAAAAATGTGCCACTTAGATTTCACATGAATACTGTGAATGAGAATTCCTCAGTAAAATCCTATTATGTTATTATACTCACCTACTATATATGCATATTGGTTCACATGAAGATGACATTTGGCTAGGGTTTCAAGTTTTTGGGTGTGTTTTTTGTTGAACTATATAGAGTAGAGGAAGTTAAATTATAGAGACTAATAAATAAGGACAATTCAATTAAAATTTGACTTATTGGTATAATTTTTATATTTTTTTAGGGAGTTTATTATTATGGTTTTAAAATTATTATTTTATCTATATACACTCATTAGTTTAGCTACATGTCATCTATATGGATTTTTGGTTTTCAAGTATTTTCATTTTATGAATATAGCCTAATCGTAAATACAAATCATTGGGTTTTATTATAAATCATTTGGAAGTATGTGGAGGTCTCCAAGGCCTAAGTAACATTCCAATTCAATTTTCAATTATATTAAAAAGTTTGACTAGGTTTTGATTTTATATCCCTTTATGTTCCTAAAAATCATGTAACTAACTCATTATAAAATGAAGTATCATAGATACAAATTTTGTCAATAGGGTAAACTATCCTTCCAATATCATCCTAAAAGGATCTTCTGCTCAGAATTAGTATCCTTGTACCATGTACATAGCATAAAAATGAGTCTCATTTAACACCTAATTAGCATGATTTTGTTACACCACCAAAGTGGCATCAATCCTTAGCTCAATTATTAGTATAGTAGCAAGTGTATTCCCTTATTACATAGGTACTTAGACAAAGTCTTCATAATCCTAAAAATCAAAAATGGGTTATACTTTGATAGGATTTTTCTAAAACATTATCCACTGGTTAAATCACATAAATATTTCCACATAGTACACTTCCACATTAAAAATAATATTCATATCTTAATGGGTTAATTTCATGAAAAATAAAGAATTTTAAAATATAACATTGGAATTTCCTAACTGTCTATCCTAGAATTGTTACCTTATCATAAGAAATTATGTGAATATATCATATATTAATTACAATATTATGGACATACACACATAACTATAATGCATAATCAATTACCTAAGTACTCAAGTCATTCACTTAGACAGTCAGAGTCCTTGAATATGAATACATTGTCTACCACACTATATGATGGGTTATGCATTCTATCATATTAAACACTAATAATTTAACATTTTTTATATAGTTTTATGAAACAAATAAAAACCTAATATGTTTATATCTCAAAACATCAAACTATAGTTCAAATAAATTCTTTTATTCAACTTAGATATGTCAAATCCTTACCAAGACCCCTCCTTAGATTAGTGATGAGAATAAGAGTGTCGCCCCTACTCCACCTTCAATGGGACAAGGGATGATGACTAACAATGAGAAAATTCAATACTCAAATGGAATGAATTATCCTCTAAGATACACATGAGAATATTATAAAAAATCGAAAGACTAATACATGAATAATAAATTATCCATGATTAATTGATATCATAAAAATGTATAATTCTTGAAAATCATAGCAAAAAAATATTATAGATAACTATATAAAAACAACTACAAGCCACAAATATTAAAAACAACCCTAGACATTGAATACACCTTTTCTTATATGAAACATTCTCTAAACATAAAAATACAATGATCAACCTTGGTCATTTAGTTGGAAATTCCTAAAATCTCTACTAACATTATCATATAATTATGTATTTAAACAAAGGGGATAGTATGTCACCATGATCTGTAAGTCACCCCAAAATGAAGAAAATCTAATTCAACACCTTATATACATAATAATCAAAGATTTATAATCAAAATACATAGTCAATTGATCATATATAAATAGAAATTGGGTAATATTTGGAAAACCCCATTTAGTGGACTATCCAATCCTTAGTCCTTGTAAAATTATACTCAAGATTCCATCTCATTTCATTAGTAAATGCTTCATTGTAGATAAGTTGAAATATTTTAGATTCTTATATTATCAATATCACTACAGGAATCACTTTCCAAATAAAAAAGTATGTATAATTTATCACATGTTGTGAAAATATAAAGGCCCCCACAAACCAATAATAACCTTCTAGTTCCCCATATACTAGATAGATAAATTCATATTAACAACCTAATTTTATATCAATACAATATAAGGGAGTGAGAGAGAATACTGAGTTCGCCATCTAGGGATCATTTATTTACATATCATATCTAAGGTGTAGAAACAAAAAGATATACATAATAGATAATAATACACCATTTATCAAAGTATAAAACTAATAAACTAATCCAAACCATATAGTAGTTATATATGTATCATAGACTCACACATCAAGTATTGTACCAACTAGTAATATAAAATAATAGAGAAATATAAATTATAAATAAAATTGCTACATTACAGCACCACAACCAATCCTGAATTCATTTTTAAACTATATCATACAGTAATACAACACAATCAATATGAAAAAAGTATAATTCACCATATTTATATGTCCATGTTTATTCCATAAGAAATCTATATCACAAGAAGGAAAAAACTATATCATCTATCAGGAAAAAAATAACATTAACCCTCTCAAAAATCATTGATTCTTATTTCCTAGATCATCATAATTATTAAAGATTTATAACTTCCCACTATCACAAATAATATCATTAATTTCATATATCTTAAATAATTTATTGATCAACAATATTTATCATAGTAATTCTCATGTTTAGTGGTCTCATCAGATTCTTATCATACACTATAGTATTTTAAAAATCATCTAACCTTCCATATAAACACTTATGTATAATAATTATTTGAGAAATTTTATTATCTTAAGATCTCTAATCAAAAATATATAAAAAAATTAATTATAATAATTAAAATTAAATAAAAGGTTTCATAAAAATTTTATCAACCAATGTAAATTTTATTTTTTGTTTCTAGTAATTTAGGCTGAAAAAAACCCTTAATTGTTTTACATTGGATTCAAATATATCACCATCATGATTTATATGGAAAATTTACTAAAATAAAAAATTTACTCAAAAACATTATAGTGGAATAAAATCAAAAAAATTCTCTCTTGTGTATATAATTTATGAAATGATATAGAATAAGTAAGGGGGAGAGTGTGAGGCATGTCACTCGATGACCACTAAACCGACATGTCAAAATACTCCACCCAACCCGCTTCCATTAACCAACAAAACTAAAATTGTCAAACCAATCCAATTTTATACATCATCAGGATAAAAATTTGAATCATCCATAATTCATGGCTATATTATTTTAAATGATTCATTCCCCTTTGATCATGGTGTTATGTGTCCCGTTTAAGGGTCACATAATCTTTTCCTTCACTGGAGTTGTTTTCCTACTGTATTACTTAGTTGAGATGCCTCCCCCAATCTCTAAACTCTATTATAATGTATCTCCCAATATCCAATTTTCAAAATTTCCATAATTAGACAACACCATTTCCTCCCCAATATTTTTATCTAACTTCCAACTTTATTTTCATGACCCCCCACCTCATTGGATTAGGCCAAAATCTCTAGATCTAGAAAACCCAATAATTTAGTACAACTTTTGACACGTTATATGTTTCATTAAAAACTAAACTATGATGCACAAGGTTCACCACCACCATTCAAGGACTCAAACTCCATTTGAATTCTTTTTTATCTAAAACTGAAAAAAAAAATATTCTCTTATATCCATAATAAAAGGAAGAAAAACCAAGAATTTGTTTTTCAAATGTATCATTTATCAATTACACTATCCACCATTGTGATTCATAGTGGTGTATCATTCATTTAATTATAACTAAGCTAAATGCCTTAATATTATCCAATGTTATCCAAAACACAATCCATTGTGATGACAGATGTTGGTCGGATAAACACCCAGTTAAAAAGTCTCTAGAAAGGATAATGAATAGTGATGATGTAATAAATAAACTACTTATTAAAAATTAATTCATAGTTTAAAATAATTAACTATATTATATATTATTACTATATTGATTAAAAATCATAAATGAAAACATACTGAGGTTTTATTTATCCTACCTCAAGGACAACCATAACCATCTCTTAGATACTCTAAATTCTCTTCATTGATGCATGTGATAAATAAATATTAAAAGGGTAAAATATACTATAAAATTAAATCCATGAAATTACTAGGTCACACTATTGAATTACATTAGTAATAAATGAAAAATTATTCCATATTCGAAATAATTTTTATATAATTTCAATCCAACTTCCATATAAAAGATATAATTGTCTCTTATTTAAATATAAATAATTACACATGTCATTTATGTAATTATATTTCATTAAAATTTTAAAAACCAAAACACCTCTAATTTATTATAAAATTTTTCATGAATGTTTCATTACAAACTCAATAGAACCTTTAAAAAATTTATTATTAGTCATTTAAAAGGATAAAACTTTCGTTTTTCTCTTAAGTGTAAAATAACTAATGTTTCTCTATAAACTTAGTGAAATACAAGACAATTTTTTATATATTTATTGGAAAGGAGAAATCCAAGAAGTGGTATTTATCAATGTTTCATAGTGTTAGTCTTGAGAAAATTCAATGTAGTTCTAATCAGTTGGAAAGTAAATGCAGGGATAAGGTTTATTAAGCTTCGTTAATTAGATCCATCATGTATGTTATGTTTAGTACTAAAGTAGATGTATCATATGATTTAGTAATTTATATTAGATACTAATACAATCCTAGTGGGAGTCTCTAGATTTCATTAAATAACATCTTTATGTACTTGAGGAGAATTGTGGACATTTTCTTGGTCTTTAGAGATAAGAAATATCTAATTACAAAAGATTACATTTAGGATTGATTTTAAACTAATAAATATTCTTATAGATATAATTATAATTTTATTATTCTCAAAAATAGTATAACTATGAGATTAAATAATTATAAATAACCAACCATATTGTAATAAAAATAGAGGTAGAGTATATCATTATATCAGTTACTGCAAAGAAATATCTTTGGGTTAAGAAATTTATCACTAAATTTTGTGGAATTATTAGTATATTTGAAGTAATGGAGCTCTAAAATGAAAATATTGGAGCATATTATCTATAAAAGGAACCCTATTATTACCAAAAAACAAAAAAAAAATCCTTTAAAAATACTATCTCATTCAATAAATCATTGATAGATTTGATGTAAATATTTTTTTTGTTCCTACAAAGGAGAATATAGTGGATTTATTAACAAAACCATAAACATAATAATAGAATGTGAATCATGTAATATATCTGGGTATTAAATATATTTGAAAATGGATATAATAATTTTTATAATTCTAATGTTTCATTATTTTTTAATAAATGTAATCTTAATTTGGCATTCATTCATGTGTGTTGTGTATTTTTCTTGAAAAGTAGAATGATAGAAACTCTTCAACCCATGACTTAAATTTTTCTTAATTAATGATCATCGTGTAATATTATGGGTTGTGATGATATGTTAATATTAACATGAATAGATACTTGAATATGATATATATTAGAAACATGTAAAGATAAGTTGTGACTTGTTATCTATACTGAACATCTAAATATATCACAAGGAATTTCATACATATGGTTATTTTTATAAATAAGAGAGTATGATTATATTATTCCCCTTTAGTTGAGTTTAACTAATCACCTTATGGAACATTAATGATTTACATATTATTTTTATTTTTTTGAGTTACTTGTTTTATTCTTTCTAATGATTATAAAATTTAGAAGAAAATATATCACATAAGATACAAATCAGAATTAACAACACATTATTTTATCATAATGTTTCATTACAAAAAAAATGTGAAAAAAGTCTTATATACCATTGGTTATTATATATCATTGATAACTACATCCCTAAAAGTACATAAAATAGAATGGGATAATAAATACCAATTAATAATATTAATACAACAAGGGATCCCCATGGGTCATCTTCCCCTGTGTGAATCTCTGTTAGAAGAACTTAACCTCTAATGACAAAATTTATCATGGAGAGTTCAAGTGAACTATAGGAATACAAATTGTTCTTTATGAAGTTATAATGGGATAAATTTATAAAGTTTAGTGGTTGTAACATGGTCATTTTTTAACTATTATAATGGGTTATATAGACATTGTGTATAATATTATTAATAATATTATATGTTCATAATTACTTGTATATTGTTGTTATAAATAAAGATTATTCATATTTCACAAATTAATATATTTATATAATAAGTAATTTATTTAAAATCAAATAAATTATTTTGTAATTGAATTTAATGAAAATTAATTTGTAAAAATATATTTTATTCTAAAGAATTTTTGGTATAAAATATAAATTTTTGTTAAATTTAATTTTTTTAACAAATGATTTCAATAAAATGGATTGATAAAATTAAGGGAATAACTAGTAGATTAAATAAATAATATTTATGAAATAATTAAATTACTATAAGGAAAACTAAATTAATTTTTCATGGTGAAATAAATCTACTTTATTTAAAAATTGTTATTTTTATTATTAATTATATGTTTTATTTAAATGATAAATATCATTTATTTTGAAAAGGTTGATAAAATTTATTATATATATATATATGTGAATTAAAAATCACAAAATTATTTTAATAAAATTAATTTTTTATTTATATAAATAAATAAATTAACATTTATTTAAATATTATTACATGGTAAGGAATAATAATAAATTTATTTTTGTGCTTAAAAATATATTGTTCTAAAAATTATATTCTTATGCATTATATATTTTCATTTTAAAAAATAATAATACATTTTTGGAATTAAATTTCATAAAATGGATTTCATATTTTTAATTAGTTTTTAAAAATAAGATAAAATGGTCAACATCGTTTTTTTCCAGAAAAATAAGTTACCCGGGTAAAAGTGAATTACCACGGTAATGAGTAAAATGAGGTAAAACGGATAAAATTATGGGTAAAGAAATAAAATATCACAAACAATTTTCACCAAATGTGTGTCATGTAATTATCAACCTCCCCATATCCTTTTTCATTATGTTTCCAATTTGGATCTCCTTTCCTTGAAAAATGGAATTTATTTCACATTAAAGAACGAGTATTTACAAAAAAATCCACCTTATCTCACCTATAAATGACCGCTCCTATAACCACATAAAACCAATCCATTAAATAATTTTTTTATTAAATTACAATCCAAATTATCTCACAAAAATATCCCTCTCATATTAGTTATATTTTTTCTCAATATAATGACCAATTCCTTCAAAACCCATATAGATTTGAAGAGAAGATATGATTTCACCTCTATAAGTAATGACTTCATATCCATCATTTTAATTTACGGTCTTCCACTACCTCTTACAAATTTTTATTTATCATATTAATAAAATATAAATAATATCATTATAATTTTATAATAATGATACTATAAAAAATCAATTCATAATAATACTCATCCATTGATTATAGCATGTTATTATTTGGGTCTGTTTAACTACCTAAGTGGATAATTCAATATATTTTTAGCACAGATGGGTATAAAAACTTAATTACTCCTAATATATGATATTATTAAATAATTAATGTTTTATTTATGGTTTTTCAATGGCAATATTAATATTTATCTCATTATGAATATAACATATTTTGTTTGATAAAAATTACAGAAACAACCTTATTATGGATTTCATCCTTACAAATCATACTAGAAACACTGGTGAAGAGAAAATGGAAATTTATAAATAATTATGTAACTATTATTCCTATAAATTTAATATTATATAGATTTTTAACTCATGAACATGGAATGATGATCGAGGCCTCCGTATTAAAAACAGTGTATGGTTGAAACTACTAACAATTTATGAACAACATAAACTAAAAATAAGTTATAAAACAATAATAAATAAATAAATGTTAAAAAAATAATAAGGTTCCAAAATATATGTTTAAGGAGTCTACATTTATTATAAAGTAATATAGATTATTTTTGAGAAAGTAGGAACCCATGGAAAGGGTTATTGTTGACTCTATTCCTTTTCGATGAGTTGAAAACATTTTTCTTTCACTATGTCCTTATATATATTATTTAGTTTGTCCTGTTTTTTTAAATTTCCTTTTTTTCTTGATATTTTCATTTCATTCTCATAATACTATTTTATATTGATTCTTACATCATAAAATATGATATTATAAGGGTTTCTCGTTTCAATTTCCCTTTACTGAGATATGGACCATATTCTCCCACATAAATTTTTTTATGGTGTATATTACATCCCATTGATTTATTTTATCATGAATTAGTGAAATTTAATGGATTTATAAATTCATATTGGGTTCCCTATTTCAAATAATTATGATTCAAATATTACCAAATTCGTATGGTTTTCTTTTCTAATCTCGCTTTAAAATTGATACTGCTTTTGAATAAATTAACATTCGGAAAATTTATATTTTATTTATCTCTCAAACCCCATATATTTTATTACTATAGGTTTATTTTTGGTTTTTACATATCTTCTTACCATTTCACCTATATTTAGTTTATAATTAACACCTAATTATTCTCGTATATTGAGATGACATTATCTCTACTCTTCAGTCCAAGATCCTTTTCTTCCTTCTACATGTTTTTCATATTAATTTATAGTTCTCTTCATAGAATTTATTATGATTATATAAGGCCTCATTCCATTAACTTTACCTTATTTCAAGATTGTGAAAATAATATTCTCAAATCTCTTCTATAATTATTTCAACATAGTCCATTTCTCCCATGATTTTATTTGGTTTTATTTATGAAGGATCCTTTAAAAGTTATCATGATTCATTAATGTAATTTTTATATTATTTCTAATTATTTTTAAAACCATTTATTTTTTAGTTAATTAATTTTTTAAATTAATTAAAATATAAATTATATTCCTTATTATTTTATTAATAACTTTTTAATTCTCTTATAACGTGTTTTTTATCTATGTTAATATCCTTTAATGTTTCTTATTTTTCACTGGGATGTGTTTTTATTAAATAATATGGTTTATTCCACAAAATGATTCATTTTTATTACTTTTTACAATTCTTTTGAAACCCATTTCATTATAATTGGTTAATTATGTTATGATTGAATTATAAATATTTTTATGCTAATTTGGAACACATTTGTATGGTTTTTCATTATGTGATGGGTGAGCCAAAAATTATATAGCCCTCCAATGAATTGGTTAAATATTTATATCTCATTAGATGTCATGTATGAGACTAGGGAGTGAACCCCATACTTCATATTTATGGGAATTTAGAGTGAACCCAGTCCACTATGTTTTAGGAATCTATTCAATATGTGGTGATGGTCTTGGAAGTGATCCTTGAGAAAAGAAATGATTTTATATGATTATTTTTTTGATATGTTTCTATGTTATAACATGTGTATATGTTATTATTTATGGATCATGATTATTCACTCATGATTCCTCATTATGGTTCCATATTTCTTATGTTATGCCAAAATACTTATGTCATGATTAATGGTTTATGATCCATTGTTTATTGGGTGTGATTTACTTATGTTATGTTCATGTACCTTGATTAGGTTATCATACCCATATGTTCATATTATGCTCACTTAGGATATTTAATTGATCTCTCTTATGTCTATCCCTTACTACGCATCTAAGCTCACCCGTTTTTAGTCCATTCCCCAAGTTATAAAGAATATTATAACATTTGATATGTCTAGAAGGGTTTCATTTGTAGAGGTTATTAATGGTATATGTTGAGTAATGTTTGTATAATAATTTGTTTATTTATCTAATAAATAAATACATTAAACCTATAGGTACTAGTATGTGATTTATTATGATATGTAATGGGTATTTAATTAAAATAATGTATTGGGTAAATATATTATTGTTTGGTCTTCTCAATTGCTGCATGAATGAGGTTTTTTTGGGGGGGATTAGGTCACTGATATTAAGAGATTAATACAAATTGAAACATATGTCAATAATATAGTGTTATAGTATGATCTAATTATATCATAGTTTAACTAAAAGTGTTATAGGTTGAAATGAATATTTCATGGGATAAAACATCTTTGAATTTGTAATTCATATCCATATGATGGATTGATTTTATTTGATAAGATATTATCATAATTATTAATAACTACTTTTTAGTATTTGTATGGAAATATGATCATGAAAGTGAAGATGTGAAAGGTATGTATCTAGAAAATCATGAGTCTTATAACCATAAAAGGATACATATTTGGCACAAATGGTAATAGAAAACGAAAAACTTGACATATTCCTAGTATGAGGAAAAATATGAGTTTCATTTACTTACCTAAGATAATGAGGTTGATATAACATTTGAAACTATATCATACATCATGCATATATTATGGATACCAATAGTTGTTTTCACAAGGGAAATATAATTAAAATAGAGAGGATGTAATTTATTTATAGGGAAAAAATGTTACAATTCATATTTATGTATGTATCTTATTTCACTATGAAACTTGTTTTATCTTTATAATTATTAGAAATATTTTTACAAAATAAATCAAAAAATATATGAAAAAAATTAACAACACCTTATTCACTTATAATGAAATATTAAAAAATGTAAATGAAAACAAGTATTATATACAATGGATTATTACATACCATGGATAATTACATCCCATAAACATGTTTAAAATTTAACACCAAAATAAATATTGAAGTGTAATATTTTTATAACTATTAAATTCTCTATATCATTATAACCCTTGATAATAAATATTCATAGAACAAAACTAATAAATAGGAAAAACATCCATGAAAGGGTAATTTTTTTAAAACTATAAGAATAATAAGTGTGATTTGTGATGCTATAATGGGATGAATTTATAAAATGTAATAGGGGTAATATAACTATTATTTGGATTTTATAAATGGGTATATATTTATTTTATAATACTAGAAAACATATTACCAGTTCAAAATTAGTGGTATATATTGGATAGAAAGAAAATTTATTTATATGTCAAAAATATTAATATTTTTATGATAAATAATTTATTTGAAATAAAATAAATTATTTTGGAAGAGAATAAAATTAAACTCATTAATTTGTGAAAATATATTTTATTTAAAAGAAATTATTTATATAAAATATTAATTTTTGAAAAAAGTATTACTTTTAAAGATTGACTTAAATAAAATGGATTGATAAAATTTAGGTAATGATTAGTAAAGTAAATAAATAACATACAATAAATAATTAATGATCTTTAATTTATATTAATTTATTTTCTCATGGCCAAATAATGTTGTTTTATATATAAATTTTTTTTATTGTATATAATATTTTTTATTTAAAATAAAATTTATCTTACTTAGAGTAAGTAATTTAATAAAATTAATTATATATAAATAATTTATTTTAAAATCATTTAATGGTTATTATTTTGTTATAAATTGGAGTAAAATCATTTAATATTAAAAATACATATTCATTTCAATGGATTTTTATCTATATATTATGAATTTTTTCCTTAATAATTTTATTTGATTGTGGTCAAAGAATTATTTTAATTAATTTTACTTTTATATATATGAAAAATAAAATTAACATTCATTTAATTATTATTTCTTGGTAAAGAGTAAAAATAAATTCATTTTTGTGCTTAAATATATTTTTCTAAAAATTGATTCATTATGCGTTATAAAATTTTCATTCTAAAATCAATTCTAATTGTTAGTATTAGAAATTGGGTTTTAATAATTTAATAGTTTTCCTTTTATAATTTATTTGATAATTTACTATTTCATTCCATTTATTAAATTCAAATTATTTATAAAATATAATCATTTTATTTTTTATATATTATTTTTTATTAATGATTAATGTCATTTAATCAATGAAATGGTTAAATATTTATTAATTTTTTTAATTTTTATTTTATTTTTGGATAATATAATATTTTTGGATTAGTTAAAAAATTATTTGACTATGTACAAGCCTCAAGGGCCAGCCCTGATACTACATATGAGACCAGTGGTAAACCCAATGGGAAGCCCAGCCTAAGGAGCTAGCCATAGTAGTAGATGGGCTGCATATATGCCTAGAGTAATGAGACAAGGCACATATATAAGGCCTTCATGATAATTCCCATAGGGGAATGTGAGGTTGTGTTGGTACTCCCATAGGTCCAAATCCTATATGTGTGTGTGATGGGGTAACAGGTGTTGATCCCCCATAAACTGCTCGAAGTTCAATCGGCATGTGCTAAATGATAAACAATGGGATTGTTTCATCGCTTATCTAATGTCGTAAGCATGAGATATATTCTCTATTCATCCACTTATATATATATATATATGGATATGTCCTACATTGTTCGATACAATCGATATCAATCATCAAATCAAGAATTCGGTTATCTACCACCAATAATAATCAAAGGGTACTCTTCAATGAAGTTCTCATATGGACCTACATCATGCTAAGATAAGACTAACTAGAATTTTTCATGTTACAATGAACATTATAAGGTTTTATTTTGACCTAAATTGTCACGACCCGTCCCTCGGGGCCCGTGCTGTGACTACCCCAAGCCCGCCTTCCATAGGCCAAGGGCTGGTGACTAGCACTGAAAGGCGTATTCCCTAAAACCGGGAAGGAATTGTCTTTATAATCTTTTAACACATGCAACCAAGCACACAATGAGATATGAACACAAGTAAAACTGTATAGAAAAATGGGTGCTGAAATTAACAGGGACTGGAATACAAGCCCAACAGTAAAGGTACAAGTACAACTGAAATACAATACAACCGGAGAAAGAGAAATATAGCAATTAGGTCATCCTTTGAGGTTCCTACCTAAAGAGTAGGTACAGATCACCTCCTCATCACTCCACGTTCGATCATCTCCTTTGCGTACCGACACGCCGTATGGTCCACCTCCAGGCACCATCCAGTCCTCATACCCTCAGCCTTGATCATCATTGTCCATCGTCTGCACCAAACAAAACAAGGTGTGGGCGTAGCCCGTGAAGGGGTGAGTATAATGATACTCAATAAGGACCCCAAGACCCTCAAGGTCTTAAAAAATCCACAAAGGATAACCCACAAAGCATGAAAACAACTGACAACACTACTTAGGTATATTCCCAAACATATACCTAATTTATCAAGTATGCTTATCTCAATCAAGAGGAAACACAGAGTCCAACTTAAAAGCCCAAGATCAACTGTTCCACAAAGGAAGGAGTACCATAAAGGTAAGTACCACACAGGTACGCCACACAAAATAATACCACCAAGGTATTACCACAAAGGAAAGTACCACACAGGTACGGACTCATATCACACCATGTATAATGTAGGTACAGTAGCAAAGATGATTAGATGTATCTACTAAATCATCCTACTCTATTAAGAAGAATACCCACGAAGGATCCTAATCATCATCAGAACCACAGAGGATCGTAGTACGTCGTCAGACCCACACAGGATCCTAGTACATCGTCAATACGTCGTCATACCCACACAAGATCCTAGTACATTGCTGGTACATCATCAGACCCACACAGGATCTTAGTACATCGTCAGTACGTTGTCAGACCCACACAGGATCCTAGTACATTGTCAGTACATCATCAGAGCCACACAGGATCCTAGTACATCCTCAGTACTTCTTTATACCCACACAGGATCCTCGTACATCTTCAATACGTCGTTAGACCCATACAGGATCCCAGTACATCGTTAGTACGTCTTCAGACCCACACAGGATCCTAGTACATCGCCACAGCTACTTACAGGGTTCCCACACTAAGCTCTCTTGTCTCCAGAAGGATCCACTCCTCAAGACATTGGTAGATACTCCAACTTTCAAGAAGTCCCACGAATAATTATCCCAGAGGACAGTCATGAAAAAGGGTTCTCAATGTAACAGATGGTGTGTCAATCAGATGTCCAGTCTATGAGTTATTAGCCTTTTAGTCTCGAGGTCCCTGTTGGATTCGTGCCCGATCCAACCCGACTATACCCCAACCTTATCCAAATATTTTATGGGGTATACCAAAAGGATCGTCTCACTCCAAGGTTTTCAGTGCCGCAGATGGTAGGTCAAACGGAAGCCCGGTGCTAAAGTTATGGCCGACAGAGCGAAAATAGGTCGAAGCTGGCCCGGGTCTGGTCTGACCCGGTTCGGGTCGACCCGGACCACTGGGTCTGGCCTAGCCCATACTGGGTGGCCATCGCAGTGACCTTCGGTGCGTTGGGGCAGCCACAGTGTGGCGCGGGGGCCATGGGGTTGTGCGGGGGCCGCGGAGCGGCGCAGGGGCCGCGGGGCGGCGCGCGGGCGGAGGGGCAGCGCGCGAGCGGAGGGGCGGCGCGCGGGCGGAGGGGCAGCGCACGGGCCGTGGGGCGGCACGGCGGCCCAGGGGCCGTGGGTCGACATGCGGGCTCTGGGGCCACGAGTTGTGTTGGCCTCCGTATCCAAGTCCCACCGGTTATATTCGCCGACACAGGTCGTCGCCTTCTTCCATTGTGAGGAACACAACAAAAACCTCAAGAAAATGCGGAGAGGGTCGGGCCATGTGCATTTGGCCCGAACCCTCCGTGTTAGGGCAGTATAAAGCGGCTTAATAAATCTTGTATGAATAACATCAAGAATGGTAAGGGGTACTCAAAACATCAAACCCTACAACCTCCGACAATGATTATTCCCAAACCCACAAAAATAAATCCTCTCTGAATCAACTAGTTAGAGATTCGGCATCTGTTCTTTGATTAGAAGGGAAGAACATGGGAATCCATAATCAAACATAAGTAAACCCCTATCTCAGAGGTTTGTTTACATAGGTCGCGAGGAAGTAGACGATGTTGTTGGGGATAGTGGTGTCGGCATTCGTCGCTTCCACAAGAGGCTTCCAAAGTCGGCTTGATTGTCATCCCCGTTCTTCAATTACGGAGTGCGTTCTTCGTTGGTGGATGAGTTTCTCCAGGATTCTCCAAAGCTTCTCCCTTTTTCAAACACTCTCCCAAAAAATCCCCCAAGATATGAAATTCCAACCTAAATTAAAATAGGTTTAATTTAAGTTGTCACGATAATTAAAAGACACTATTAATTAAATGGAGAGTTGGAATAATTAAATTAATCAATTAAATAAGAGGAGTAATTAATGGGGAGTTGAGAGGTTTTCTCCATTAAAGTGGGGTTCGGGTGGTCCCCACCACCATGGATTTGAATTGGGGGTTTCCTTCTTCGGGTGGTCCCCACCTCTTAACATTCACATGGGAGGTTTAGTTCTGGTGGTCCCCACCTCTTCACATCCACATGGGAGTTTCAAAAATAAAAAAAATGTTATATAATTTTATTTTTATTTTCCCACAAAAAAATGAAAAACTTGCTTTCTCCCTCGATCTACTGTGGTCGAGATAAAGGTCTCCTTAAGTGAATATCGGTGTTGCGAGTTCAATGGTTCCCTCGGATTTCAATTCCAAGTACTGGTTTAAAAGTTACAAAAACCCGCTCATACATTTACTGAACGTACCCAAAAAGAAGTTCAGAAATTCATTCCAGGAACTCCGGGCCTCGGAATCATGCGTTTTAAATTTCGGTGGTCTCTTAATATTCAATATAATTTAAAAAAATTACATTGAATTTATGGGTCTTTAAATTCTCCCCACCTTAGGGATTTTAATCCATGTAAGACACAACTCAAAATAGGAAAACAAGTGGGGGTAATGAGCATGTATCTGAGCCTCCCGCTCTCATGTGCTCTTCTAGAGGTTCCCATACTGCCAGCGAATGTGAAACAGTGGTATCAACCACCCACAAAGGACCCTCTATTTTCGATCCTCAATCTCTACTGGAACTTCTACAAACGTCACCTCATCATCGATGTCCAGCTCGCTGTGGTCAATGACGTGGGTAGGATCATGCATGTATCTCCTTAGCTGGGATACGTGGAAGACGTCGTGCACCTGGTGCAAGGGGAAGTGTTAAGAGGTAATCCACCTTGCCAACTCTGTTGAGGACCTGGAAGGGTCTAATGAACCTCAGAGATAACTTTATTCCCAAACAAATCTCTACAAAACTCATCGAGGTGAGACCCGTAGAAAGACGTGGTCACCATCCTCGAACTCCATAGGTCTCTATATCCTGTCGGTATAAGACTTTTTCCTGCTCTGTGCAGTCTTCATCTTCTCCTGGATGATCTTCCCTTTCTTTGTGGTAGCCTGTACCATCTCTGGTCCCATGAGTGTTGACTCCCCTGGATCAGTCTGGCACAAAGGTGATCTGCAAGGTCGCCCGTACAACACCTCGAAAGGTGTCATCCCAATGGTGGAGTAATAGCTGTTGTTTTATGCAAACTCCACCAAAGGCAGGTGATCCTCCTAGCTGTGACCGAAGTCAAGGACACAAGCACGTAGCATGTCCTCGAGGGTCTGAATGGTCCACTCAGTCTGGTCATCCATCTGAGGATAGAAAGTGGTGCTCAAACAAAGTTGAGTCCCGAAAGCCTCCTGAAACCCCTTCCATAGCCAGGAAGTAAAACGTTCATCACGATTGGATAAAATCATCGACGATACTCCATGTAGCCTAAAAATATTCTATACAAAGAGGAATCCCATGTTCTCTATTGAACCCTACTCTCTGATCGGTAGGAAGTGGACCGACTTGGTGAGTCAATCGACGATCACCTAGATATAATCATGAACCTTGGATGTATGTGGAATTCCTATCATGAAGTCCATTTATATCCCATCCCACTTCCACTCTGGGACCTCTAGAGGCTGAACTAAGCCTGTTGGTACCTAATTCTCTGCCTTCACTTTTTGGAAAGTGAGGCATTGGGAGACAAACTCTACTATTTCTTTCTTCATTCCTGGCCACCAGTGCTATCGTGAGAGGTCCTAGTACATCTTCGCCACTCCTGGTTGTACTGCTAGAAGGGATGTGTGGAACTCCCTAAACACTTCCTCTCGAAGTGAAACTGGTACCATAGTATGTCCTCTAAAGAGGATGACGTGTTCCCCACCTTTAAAAAACCCATCAGGTGCCTGTCCTGTAGATATCTGAGCACGTCGAGTCTCGCAGTCTGTGTCCCTACACTGCACCTCCCTAACTCACTGAAGAAGTGTCAGAATGACTGTAAGAGACTGAAGAAAAGTTTCTCCATCTCATTACACAAAGGATATCTGTAAAGCGGCCAGATGCTCTGTCGCCTTACCTAACAGCTATATACCAGATCTCCTACTGAGTGCATCTGCTACAACGTTCCTCTTCCCACGAGTATAGGCAATCTTAGAGTCATAGTCCTGGAGGAACTCAAGACAACATTGTTGTCTCGGGTTCAGGTCCTTCTGAGAGAAGATATACCTGAGACTCTTGTGATACGAGTAGACTGAAAATCACTCGCCCATCAAGTAATGTCGCCACATCTTCAAAGAGAAGACTACTACTGCTAACTCCAGGCCATGGGTAGTGTAGTTCTGCTCATGTTGTCTCAGATATCGAGAACCATATGTGATCACTACTTGCTCCTGCATCAAAACACATCTGAGCCCAGTCCCTGATGTGTCACAGTAGACTGCATACCTTATACCCTCCTCTGGTAGCCTCAAGATGGGGGGCACTAGTCTGCCTCTGCATCAACTCCTGAAAACTTTGCTGGCATCTCTCCAACCACACGAAGGGTTTCCCCTTCCTCATCAACACTAATAAAGGTGTTGTAACTATAGAGAAATATATCACAAATCTTTGGTAGTATTCGAACAAACCCAGGAAACATCGTACCTTCATCACACTCTTGGGTGGCTCAAAAGCAAGCACTGCCTCAATCTTCGCTAGATCCACTACAACTCTAGCCTTCGAGATGACATTTCCCAGAAAGTGAAACTCTTGGATCCAGAACTGGCACTTCAAGAGTTTACCATAAATTTGGTGCTCTCGGAGTGTTCCTGGAACTATCTGCAAATGATAGTAATGATCCTCCTCAGTAGCCGAGTAGATAAGAATGTAATCAATGAGGACCACCACAAAGCGATCAAGGTATGGCTGAAAGACCCTGTTCATAAGTCCCATAAACACTACTGTGGCATTAGTTATGCCGACTGGCATAACCAAGAACTCGTAATGGTTGTACCGACATCTGAAAGTCGTCTTCTGCACATCCTCATCTCACACTCTGAGCTGGTGATAGCCTGATCTGAGGTATATCTTTGAGAACCACTGTGCTCCTTTTAGCTGATCAGAGAGGTCGTTAATCCTTGGGATTGGGTACTTGTTCTTCATGGTCACCTGGTTCCGGCGTCGATAGTTAACACAAAGTCTCAAGCTCCCATCTACCTTCTTGGTGAATAAAAATGGGCTACCCAAGGAGAAACACTTGGCCGAATGAATCCCTTCCCCTACAAGTCCCCCAGTTATTCCCGCAGCTCAAGAAGCTCCGCGTGATCCATATGATATGATGGTGTAGATATTGGTGTCGTCCCACGTTACAACTCAATATAAAATTCCACCTCTCTAAAAGGATGTAGACCAAGAACATCATCATGGAAGACATTTGTGTACTCGTCCACCACTACAGGATAACTCAGACTCTCCACATCAACCACTCTGAGGGTAAGACTAGCCAACTAATGAGTGATCAGCTGCACTCTCCTTTGGGTAAGTCCATCATGTTCTGCAAAGGCTCCCTTCTTTTTGGTGAAGGTAAACCTGGTCCCATCCATGTGGACACACCGCACTTTGTGCCTAATATTTTCAATCTGAGCATGGACTGTAGATAACCAGTCCATACCCAAGATAACGTTGTAAGGCCTCGACGCCGCAACTAGGAGATCACAGCCGAAGCTCTCGCCTCCTAGAGTAAACTCACTCTACCAGTACCAGTACGTAATCATCGAATCCACTCCCATAGGAGACTCTGTCTATAAGGATCGAGCCAATGGCTCCATCAAAATCTCTGAGCTCCAAACGAGGGAAGTGGAAATAAAAGAATGACTGGAACCTGTGTCTATAAGTACTGTAGCTAAGGTGGAATAGACACAGACAGTACCTCGTATCATCTCCAGAGCACCATGGTCATAATCCTCAACTTCCTAGAGCTCAGCTCTCCCCTGTCCACCTGCTCCATGTGTTCAGGGTGGACCACCTGGTGGTGGTGGTGGTAACATCTCGAATTGTTGCCCACTGCCAACTGCACAGCCTACTCCTCTGCCACATCCGCCTGCTCCTTATGGACCTCCTCGTTCGAACCTCTGTCTATGCCTGGGTGGTCCTTAGACCATTTGTATGGTGGTTCGGATAGTCACGAACCATGTTACCCTGGCCACCACATGTGAAACATTGCATGTTCCTTGCATGAATAGCTATTTCTCTTATTCCCCGCACAACCTATCTCGAGTCATGTGGTCGTCCACCTATAGGTCTAGTCCTCTTGGACCTCTATGAAATATGTGTGATACTAGCTGCAGAAGACTCCACTATGTGACGTTCGTTGGTGGGTCTTTCTGCTGATGACTGCTTAGCAAGAAAACTCTCCACTAAGATGGCTCACTCTAACACCCCCGCCTGCGTCGGGATGCTGAGAGAAATCAGCGAAGCCCTGATCACCTGCCTGAGTCTCTGCTCGAAGGTTCGGGACCTAAAGAATGGGTCCCGAACCATATCAGTGGAGTATTGTGACAGGTCGGTAAACCTCGCTGAGTACTGATCCACATTCATGCTACCTTGCTGAAGATGAAGAAGCTCTTATATACGTACTACGCGAAGAGTCACTAGGACAAACTCTGGCCGAAACAAGCTCTCAAATTCTTCCCAAAGAATCGTCACTTCATCGTGAACCTGGAGCATAAATCTCCACCATATTCCTACTGCCACCTGTATAATATTGGAGGCATGGATCACCATGAGATCAGCTGGTGTCCCTACTAGTCGAAAGACTCTCACCACGGCCCCCATCCAATCCTCAACTGCATGTGGTTCTGTCTCTCCCCTGAACCTGGGTGTCCTATGGCTCTGGAACTCATGCAACATGCTCAAGTGGCATGCACTCTCTTCTGTTGGGGCTAGTGTAATCGGTGGCCCAACGGGTAATGGTACCACTGGTGCCTCCGCTGGTGCCTCTACTAGAACAGGGCCCTGCACCGAGGCCTCGTCACTCGGTGGGCTATCAGTCCGTACTATATCTGGAACCCTAACTAGTTGTCTACGTGGAGGCATCCTAAAAAGAAACAGGTGTTCCATGGTCAATAAATTATACCAGGTGAGATGACTCAATGAGATCACAAAGAGAACTCTTCAAAACACACACAAAATCAGTGTTTTCGTGCACTGAGTCAGAAATCATAAGTCAGGGTCATGGTGTATGGATATGTCGGCCGCCACACCAACACTGGATTCCTTAAACTGATAACCACACTCATTACACTTAACACTATTTATGTTATAAATATCAGAGTCCTATGTTCTATGGTAGAAATGACTCCTCTGATACCAATTTTTCATGACCCGTCCCCCGAGGCCTGTGTCGTGACTACCCCAAGCCCACCTTCCATAGGCTAGGGGCTGCCAATTAGCACTGAAAGGCATATTCCCTAAAATAGGGAAGGAAATACCTTTATAACCTATAAACACAGGAAACCAAGCACACAGTGAGATACGAACACAAGTAAAACTATATAGAAAAATGAGTGCTGAAAGAAAGAGGGGTCAGAATAAAAGACCAACAGCAAAGGTAAAAGTGCAACTGAAATAAAATACAACTGAAGAAAGATAAATATAACTATTGGGCGATGCGACGGCCATGGGGCAGTGCGGGGGAAATAGTGCGGCGCGGGGCGTGGTGCGACGCACGGGTCGCGGGGCGGTGTGGGGGTCGTGGTGCAGCACGGGGGACACGGGGCAGCATGGGGGGCCGCAGGGCAGTGCGGTTACACTGTCGCCTTCGTCGCGGCCGGTGGTGTGCCATCCGCCATATCTGATTCCCACTGATTCAATTCACCAGCACCGGTCGCCCCCTTCTTTTATTGTGAGGAACACAACAAAAACCTCAAGAAAATGTAGACATGTCGGGCCATGTTCATTTGGCCCACGCCCTCTACGTTAGGGTGGTAGCAAGCGGCTTAATAAATCTTGTATGAAGAATGTCAAGAACGGTAGGGGGGTACTCAAAACATCAAACCCTACAACCTCCAGTAATGATTTTTCCTAAACCCACAAAAAGAAATCATCCACGAATCAAGTAGTTAGAGAGTTCACACGTGTTCTTTGTTTAGAAGGGAAGAACATGGTAATCCATAATCACACATAATTAAACCCCTACCTCGGAGATTTGTTAATGGAGTTCGTGAGGAAGGAGACAAAAATAATTGGGATAGTGGCCTCGGCGTTCGTTGCTTCCGCAAGATTCTTCCAAATTCAGCTCAAATGCCATCCTCGTTCTTCAATTCCAGAGTGTTCTCTTCATTGGTGGATAAGTTTCTCCACGATTCTCCAAAGCTCTTCCATTTTTCCAACACTCTCCCAAAAACCCCCCCAAGAGATGAAATGCCAACTTAAATTAAAATAGGTTTACTTTAAGTTGAAACAACAGGCAAATGACACTATTGATTAAATGGAGAGTTCGCATAATTAAATTAATCAATTAAATGGGAGGAGTAATTAATGGGGAGTTGAGATGTTTTCTCCATTAAAGTGGTATTTGGGTGGTCCCCACCAATGTGGATTTTAATTGGGGGTTTCCTTCTTCAGGTGCTCCCCACCTCTTAACATTCACATGGGAGGTTTAGTTCTAGTGGTCCCCACCTCTTAACATCCACATGGGAGTTTCAAAAATAAAAAAAATGTTAAATAATTTTATTTTTATTTTCCCATGAAAAAGTTAAAAATTATCTTTCACCCTCAACCTACTGTGGTCGAGGTAAAGGTCTTCTTAAGAGAATACCGATGCTGCGAGTTCAACGGTGCCCTTGGATTTTAATTCCAAGCACCGGTTTAAAAGTTACAAAAACCCGCTCGCATGTTTACTGAACGTACCTGAGAAAAAGTTCACAAATTCATTCCGGACGCTCCGGTCCTCAAAATCACACGCTATTAATTTTCACAGTCTCGTAATATTCCATATAATTAAAAAGAAGTACATGAAATTTCTAGGCCTTTACAAAAATACTCTCAATATCGTGTATATGATTAAGTATAGCATGAAAAGTGAAATATAAAGAGAATTATTTAATCGGTTGAAAAAGAAGTCGCAATCGGTTGTTCGAGAATCAACAATGCTTGGATGAGTTCAAAAATTATAAAAATGGTTAAGTATATAATCATTTCCACTTATAAAAAATCTAAAACCTATCATAATTTTTTCCGATAACCTACCATGGAATTTCCATGTTATAATGCGTCTGTGCGTACTCGCCATGAGACACGGTAAGTTTACTCACCGTGATACTTGGTAAGTTACCTTGTCATGAAGAGATGGTTCCACCATACCATAAAGGTGGTATCCTTATTACCATGAGGAATCCTCCCAACATTATGTGTGTATTTAATATTTATGATAAATATATTATTTATTGCATTAAAAAATCCTTTACATTTAATTTATATATTTTTTTCATTTTAAGTTTTTAATTTTATATGTTGATTGTTTGTATATTATTTTTATCTAACCGTGCATAATAAATTTTTACATAGTCATTATATAGAACAAACATTTGGGTCACATGGTAAGAATATCGACCGTGTTAACAGGGTAAACATACCAACCTCACACAAGCACACAGTGAGAATACCGACTGTGAAGCTTATGCCTCACATGATCAGTATAATTCTTAGTTTATTTGTAGTAAAACATTATGTTTTTTATGACACTCTTTTTTAGTGTCATTTTTATAAAAAAAATAATACATATTTTTTAAAAATGTTTTAACAGTTATATTGTTTTATAAAATAATTAAATATTATCATAAAATTTTTATAATTTGTTAAATTAAAATTATGATTGAAATTTATATAAAAAATATAATTTTTATGTTATTATTTTTATGCTATATTTTCTATAATATTTTAATAATTAATTTACTTTATATTTATGTGAGAAATTTTATATATTTTAATTATATGAAATACTCTCATTTACTTTAATGAATATATTAAAAATTATCATTTTTTTCACATCGTCATAAGAACACATGAAATCTTTGTTAATGAGAACCACTTTTTCACATTACAAGTAATAGTAATATTTAATTTTTTTTCTTCACTAATAAGTGGAATACATCAATAAAAAATATTGATTCTCCAAGAATATATTTCAATTAATGTTGATAAAGGATTAATAGGATAGATATGTGATTATGGAATATAAAACAATAACTTGCAGATCATTCAAAAAAACTTTCCAAAAGCATTCATGTGATACGCTTTTCGGTTTCTCATTCGATCAAGAAGCTCTACAATATCTTCTTTATAGATGATATCACAAAGTGAATTTTATTGTTACTTCATCAACTATTTTAGTGATCAAGATCATCCTACATCATCATCCTCATATTTTAGATCTTTCTGATGGATTTCGTTGTTTTTTATTCATCTTAATATTTTAGTTATCTATTTTAAATACTTTCATCTATAGTTTATTCTTTTCCCCATAAAAAAATGGGTCTTGTTTATCTTTTTTATTCTACCACCTAAAAGGATGTAGTGGTTGTGACTCCCTATTAAGATTCAAGTCGCAGACTAGGTTTAGAATCCTTTAAAAATACTGGATTTTGATACTGGGTATTTTTAAAAGATAGAGATATAATATGTTCTCACACATTTAAAAGTGAGTTTTTTAGTGGGTACCAATAATCTCGTGAAGTTCAGAAGGTTGAGGAGTGGAATAGGATTTTGGTAATTTGAAATACTATAAATCTCTATGTTCTTTAATTTTATTTCCATTTTATTCCATATCTTGAACATATATCTCACTACAGAATATTTTATTTATTGAACTTAATTTTTTATCATTAATTTTTGAAAATGAATATTTACCCCCCCCCCCCCCCTCATAGTCTTAAGTTCCATTTCATAAAATCCAAAAATTGGTATCGGAGGTAAATACATTACTTAAAGGAGAGTTAGCCTCCCTTGTTATTTTCACTTGATATCAAACAATTGGTATTAAAGGAGATTATTCCTTAGAATATTTTTTAGAATCTTTAATTATTTTTTTGTTACTTTTTAAATATGTTCTCACCTAATGTATTTTAATTAATATACTAAATAATAAAAGAAAAGTTTCTTTTAAGATGACATATGTCAATGCTGATGATCAATGGATTCTATAAAAACTCAAATTCATCAATGGAAGTGACTACAACTACTGGAAAGACAGAATGGAATCCTACTTGAAACAATTAAGTGTATATCACTGGACTATCATGGATAATTCATATGAGATACCCTAAGTTTATCTAGACACACTTGTAGGTAATGACATGGTAAAATATATTTTTAATTATAAATTTAAAAATATTGTGTGTTGTTCTATAACTAGAAGTGTCTATAACCATATATCATCTTGTAAGACAACCCACGATATATGGAGAATACTTCAACTGACTCTCTATGGAGATGAAAACCATAATAAAACCAATCTAGGAATGCTTTGACCAGAATACCAGGACTTCAATATAGGAGATGAAGAATTAGCAAACCAAATGTTCCATCTGTTTACATGAATTAAAATGGTGTGAATACTCTTGGGGAATATTGGAAAAAACCAATCAAGTTGAAAGAGTACTAAGAGATATTCCAAAAAGATAACAAGTAAAGAATGTGGCCATTTATGAGAGTATGAGTTTTAAATAGTATACCATAGATGGACTAATAGGCTCTCTACTATGGTATGAATTTTATTTGAAAACCATTTTTGATGAGGAGCCTACAAAGGTAAAATTACATTAATTATAATGTTATTTAAGAATCTGAAACTTCTGAATCTGAGTGTCAGGAAAGTGACATTGAGATAGCTCATTTTAGAAAGAATTTTTTCAATATCATGAAAAATGTAAAAAAATATAGTTCAGAAGAAAGTTCAAAATAACTATAATAAAGGTAATTATAATAATAGTAATAATTTTTGAGAATTATAATGTTATGAGTGTTGTAATAAAGGTCACATTAGTACAATATTCTCCAAAATCAAACATCTAATGAAGGATAGCAACAAAAGTATAAAATAGAGGTAAGATTTTTTGGAGGCTAGGACAACTCAGACGGTTCAAACTCAAGAAATGATTCAAGAAGAGAATAAGAGATGAGTAATCTTTCTTTTTTTGGTATAAAGTGTGAGGTAACTAATTAAATTTTCACTCAATTAATTACTCCTATTAATATAGATCATAGATCTTTATCTAAAAATGAAAATAAAATTGATTCTGATTCATTTTATCATTCTAATTTTGATTCTAGGAATTACAATGTTAAATGAATTCTTAAAGAAAATAAACAATTAAGAAATTATAGAGTTAGGATAATTGAAAATTATATTAAAATAAAAATAAAAAAATAAAAATTTAATTAAATAAAATGGGAAAATAAAAAAGGAAATGTGATAATTTAAAAATATGTGTTTCCGAGAATGTTAAATCTAAATATAATTTTGATTCTGAGTTGTTAAAACTAAAAGAAGAAAATGAAAGAGTTAAAAAATTATAGAATTTATTGATAAATATTAATAAATAATATTTAATTTATATCTAGAAGATTTTACTCAAGTTGAAAATTATTATAATAAATTTGAGTAAGAAAATAAGAAATTAGGAAACAATGTTTGTGGTTCTAATGAGAAATTATATATAGATTTAGAGACTATTCAAAATGTGAATATGAATTTGAATAATGAAGTTGTAAATATTAAAGAGAATTTATCAAAATTTAGTCAAGGTAAATAAAAATATGATAAATTGGTGTATTTGTTGAAACTAAACACCAATAATAAATTTTTTGGTTATAACAGTTTATCTCTAAGGAAAAATAAGACTAAATTTGTCAAAATATCAAGAGAACGTAATTCCAGTGTAACCTATTTTTAATATGGGATGAAAGTAAATTATTCCAATGAATGTTCAATAATATTTACATAATAATCTAGGCATACTAGAAAATTCATTTATATATATTTATATTCTAAACATCACACTAACAAATGATTTAAATCTATTTGGGCTCAAAAAAATCTATTATTAATCCAGTTGGACCCAACATAGCATGGGTACCAAAATAGTTTATTTTATTATTTAATTTCATAATATATGGATTAGTAGATTAAAAGACTCCTGAAATTTATATAGTGGCTCCAGGAACATGATAGGTGATATATCTAAAGTTTTATCCGTTAATTCATGTGATAATGGTATTGTCACATTTGGGAACATCTTTAACGTCATATTGAAGGTATTTCTGAAGTTGGTTTTTATAAAACTATGATTATTTTAAAAGTAATATATATATATTGTTTAAAACATAATATAATAATTATATCATAGTTGTGTGATGATGGATTTTTTTTAAATGATAAATTTATTATCCTGAAAAATAAATCTGTTTTATTTTATTGAAATAGAAAATTGAAAGTTTACAATATTGATTTTTATGATCTTACCAAACAAAGGGATAACTGTTTGAATGTTGTAGAAGCATATGACATTATATGGAAATGGATTCATGGGAATCCAAACAATAGATGGTTTCAAAAAAATAAAATCATGAAAAAGTTGTACAACTTCCGAAATTACATAAAAGTAAGTGCTTTATGTGTGAGTCGTGCCTAAAGGGTAAACATCACAAAGAAATGTTTAAATCTATAAATTTTGTTAGTAATATTATGTGTTTATAACTATCACATATTAAATTTTTTGAACCAATAAACCCATTATGTTTTTGTGTTAAGAAGTATGTACTCATAATTATATATCACTACACTATATTTATATGTATTTATTTATTATCACAAAAAAATGAAACTTTAACTATGTTTTGTGATTTTGGTAAACATATTAAAAACATAAAGAATCTTAAAATCATATATATCAAAATTGATAGTGGTGGATAATTTTTTAATTTATAATTTGATAAAATTTTTGAAGAAAATTGATACCAACATTATTTTTCATCCCCTATAACACCACAACAAAATGGTGTGGTTGAAATAAATAATTGATTTATAAAATAAATGTCCAGATTGATGCTTATGGAATTTAGTGTGTCTATATATTTTTGTGAAGAATCTATAAATACAAATTTTCATTATTTAAATATATTATCTATAATACCATTTTAAAATAAGAAACCTTATGAACTATTTAAAGAGTTTAAACTAAAAATTTGATATTTTAGGGTATTTGGTTTCAAATTTTTCACCTTAAATAAAAAATATAATTTGTGAAAATTTTATTTTGAAAGTGATGAAGGAATATCTTTATGATATTCAAATACTAGAAAATAATATAGATTTTTCAATAATATAATTTTATTTGATTATGATTATGTACATGTTAAGTTTAATGAAAATTAAAATAACAAGAAAACTAATATTTTAAATAAAGATGATGTTGAATTTATTGAATTCAATTTTGGAAAAGATAATTGTCCAGACAATGAGAATTCATAAGTTAAGGGGGATAATATATCTACTCAAACTAACCCTAAATAATAGAAAACACTTAAAGATTATACAATTGAAAAAGTAATTTGTAATTTAGAATCAGGTATACAAACCAGAAAATCAGTTTTACTTTACTAGGAAAACTCTCCTTTTTTTGACTTTGTTCCTATCAATATTATTAATGATTAAATTAATTCTAATTGTAATAATGATAATCATGATGAGTTAAATCAATTTTAAATAAATAGAGAGTGGAATTTGGTTCATTGTCTACAAGATAAACATATTTTATGAACTAAATGGATTATTCATAATAAGCTTGATGGAGAAGGAAATATAGTTAAAAATAAAAAAGACATATAGCTCAATGTTATTCATAGGAAGATAGAATTGAGTTTGAAGATTATTTTTCTCCTATTTCTGGGATGGAATCTGTTATAATTTTATTATCCTGTAATTTTTTTCAAAATATAAAACTATTTTCAAATGGATGTAAAAAGTGAATTTTTAAATGGAATAATTTATGAGGAAGTTTATGTTAAAAAACACCTATATTTGGAAATAATAATTTCCAAATCGTGTTTTTAACATAATAAAGCCTTATATAGTCTTAAACAAGATTATTGATCTTGGTTTGAATGACTATTGATTTTGTTAAAGGAATGTTTATTCCTTCCATGTTTATAAATAGAGTTTAAAATGATATACTGATTATACATATTTATGTTGATGATATAATATTTGGTTCAACAAATGATTCATTGTGTAATGATTATTCTATGTTGATGAAAAGTGAATTCGACGTGATCTTAATGGGAAAAATGAAATTTTTCTTAGTTTACAAATTAATCAAAGGAAAATGGTATTTTTATAAATCAATCTAAGTATGTTAAAGAACTTGTTAAAAGGTTTGGTATTGATTCTAGTAAAACTATGAAAACACCAATGAGTATAAATTTAAAATTGGACTTGGATGAATCTGGGAAGTCAGTTGATATTAAATTCTATAGAGGCATGATAGGTAGTTTATTGTATCTAACAACATCAAGACCTGACATAATGTTCTCAGTTTTTTATGTGAAATATTTCGGAAAAATTCTAAGGAATGTTATCTCAAATATGTTAAAATAGTAATTAAATATAATAATGGAACTGTAGGAACTGGTTTATTTTATTCTAATAAAAAAATTGATTTAATATATGATTTTGATTATGTATTTGAAGGTTGTATTCTTGACTGTAAAATAACAATAGGTATGTGTCATTTTCTAGTTAAAATTTTAATTTCATGGAGTTCTAAGAAACAACTATCAGTAGAATTATCTATACCTGAGAATAAATATGTTACTACTTCAAGTTTTGTTTCACAGAGTATATAGATTAAACAAACTTTATTTGATTTTAATATTATCTTTGGTAAAATTCCAATATTTTATGATAATTATATTGTTAGTTAAATTTTTAAAAACTATCTATAATACTATAGAACAAAACACATAGATATTAGATTTAATTTTCTAATAGATAATGCAAATAAAGTTTATATTATCTTATAAAATGATCCTACTTAAAAATAATTATCCGACATTTTCACTAAACCTTTATATTATAACAATTTTGAGAAAATGAATTTTGAACTCATTATTCTTGAAGCTTAAATTTTTTGTTCAGTTTAGTTATTATCTTGATAAAACTACACTCTTTTTTATATTCTGTGTACAAGAGTATGATAACAAACAGAATGTTAATTTTTATAGAAAAATTTCCACTGTGATTAATGCAAATTATTTCATACTATTTAAAAGGGATAATGTTTTAAAGATTTATTTTCTACTATAATTTTTGATAAATTTCAAAATGGGGGAGATTTTTTTTCGGAAAATATAATAAATGTTCTATTTTGTAATTTAAAAAAAGAGGGAGACTTTTAGTATTATAAATTGGGTTTTAATAATTTAAATATTTTACTTTTATAATTGTTTTGATAAATTATTATTTCATTGCATTTATTAAATTAAAATTATTTAGAATATGTAATCATTTTATTTTACATATATTATTTCCTTAATGATTAATTTCATTTAATCTTTAAAATGATTAATTATTTATTAAAAAATTAATTCAATTTTTGACCAAGTTTTAATTTTTTAGATTAGTTAAAAAAATATATCCAACTATAGAAAATCCCCAAGGGCCAACCCTACTACCACATAGGGGATAAGTGGTCAATCCCATGGGAGGTCTATCCCAAGGAGCTAGATATAATGGAAGATGGGCCACATATAAGCCTTGAGGAATAAGATAGGTCTCATGTATGAGGCCTACTTTAGCATGCCAGTAGGAGCACATGAGGTTGGGCCCATAATCATACAAGACTAAATCTCATATTTGTGTTTGATGGTGTAATTGGTGTTGATCCCCCATAGTCATCTTGAAGTAACAAGCGTTGTGTGTTGAATGATAAACCATAGGATTTCCACATCACTTCTCTAATGTGTCATGCATGCGATACAATATATGTTCATCTATTTAGATATATATGGATATGTACTATGTTGTCTGATCTAATCGATATCATCCATTTGATAGAGCCTTCAATCATCTACCACCTCTAGCAATAATTGAAGGGTATTATTTGTTGGAGTTTTCATATAGACTACCATCGTGATAAGTCGAGCATGCCTTGAATGTTTCAAACTAATAATAATGTTGTAAAGTCCTAATTTCGATCTAAAATAATCTTGATATCATGCATGTGATTAATTTTGGTTTGTGTATAGATATTAAAATATAATTGTCCATCCGAATTCAAATGGAGTTTCAATTAGATGTTTGAGAATCCAAAATGCTTGGATGAGTTATAATCTTATAAAAATGGGGAAGTATGAAATCCTTTACACTTTTAGAGGATCCAAAAACTAATATATATTATTGATAACCTACCATGCATGTTTCATGTTATCATATGTCTGCATGTACTCACCATGAGATATAGTAAGTGTTTTCACCATGAGACATATTAAGTTTCATTATTGTGAATAGATGGTTCAAAATTACCGTGAAGGTGTTATCCAACTTATAATAATGATTCCTACCAAACTACCTTGAGTACTTAATTTTTACCGCAAATATATTTCTTACTTCTTAAAAATATCCTTTACATTTTATTGAAATATTTTCTTCATATTATATTTTTATTTTTATATGTTGGTCATTTGTATATTATTTTTAATAGGTCGCACATCAAAAACGTTTTCATGGTCAATAGACTAACCACATAATCATTTGGGTCACATGGTGATCATGTCAACCATGTGTGTAAGCTAATAATACCAACCACACATGAGAACATAGTGAGAATAGCAACTATGAGGCTTATGCCTTGAATGGTTAGAAAAATATTTGGTTAATTTTTAGAAAAACTATATGTTTTTTATGACACTCTATTTTAGTGTCATTTTTATAAAAAAAATTCTAAATATTTCTTTAAAATGTTTTTAATGTTTTATTTTTTAATAAAATAATTAAATATTATCGTAACATTTTTATAATATATTGAATTCAAATTATGATTGAAATTTTTATGAAAATTATAATTTTTATGTTAATTATTATATACTTTATTTTCTATAATATTTTAATTATTATTTTACTACAAGTTTATGAGAGTAATTTTATTTTTTAAAATAATATTAAATACTCTCATTTGATTTAAAAAATATATTATAAATTATTTTTACAAGTTTCTTACAACATCTAAAGAATGCATGAACTCTTTGTTAATGAGCACCCCTTTTTCAAATTATAGTTAATGGTAATATTTTATTTTTGTTTATTCACTAAAAAGTGGAATGAAATGATAGGATATCTTGATGTGCTAATAATATCATTCTATTATTGATGATACGAAATTAATCGGATATACTTGTGATCAAGGAATATAAAACAGTAATATACCTATCATTCGAAACAACTTTTCAAAAGCATTTTTGTCATGTGATTTCTTTCTAATAATTCGATCATGAATCTCTCAACTTCTGTTTCCTAGATGAGATCACGAATTGAATTGTACTTTACCTTTATCAATTTTTATAGTGATCAAGATAATCAATCTTCATCATCCTTATATTTATTTATTTCTACTGGTTTTTATTTTAATTGTTTTTTCTTTATATTATTCATTTTCTTTCCCTTTTTATAATTTTTCGTTCTTTGGTTTGTGATTTTCCCCATAAAAATAAGGTATTGTTTATTATTGTTATTCCACCACCTAAAATAAATTCTATATTGTGACTCATGATAAAACTTGGTCACAGTCTAGGATAATTCTCCTATAAAAATATTGTGTAGTGCCTCTAGGTATTTGTAAAAGGTAGAGTCTTTAATAGGTTCTCACACTTTTATAAGGGAGTTTCTTAGTGGGTACTTATATTATCATGGATTATAGAAGTTTGATGAGTAGACTAGGATCATGGTGATCTAAACAAAAATAAATATATTTGTCCCTTATTTTTTTCATCTTCATTACATATATTGAACATATATATCTCAATAAAATCTTTTGTTTATAAAACTACGATTGTTTGTCTATAGTTTTTGAAAATGACTATTCACCCCCCCCCCCCCCTCTAGTCTTAATTAACATCACTTAAGATTAAACAATAATCACTTTTTAAAATTGGATTTCATAAAATGTATTTGATATTTTTAATTATCATCTAAAAATTAGGTTATGAGGTCAACCTTTATATTTTGTAAAAAAAATAAATATCCTAAAGTAAAAGCGGGTTACTATGTAAAAGGGTAAAGTGGTGTAAATGTGTTAAAATGTGGTGTAAAGACTTAAAATATCACATAATATTATTGATAAATGTGTATATTGGGGGATTTTTACCCTCCTCATATATATTTTCTATCCTTTTTCCACTTTGGAAACACTTTCCTTTAAAAATGACATTCCTTACACATTACGAGATGAGTACTTACAAAAATATCACCCCTAACCACAAATAAAAGGACCCATATTATACCCAATTAAACCATAACCTTTTCTATCTTTTTTTACCTTGAATACCTTCACAAATTATCTCCATAATAATCCCATCCTATATTGGGTAGCTTCTATTCTCAATATAATTTACCAATTCCTTTAAAACTAATAAGGCTTCCAAGAGAATATATGATTTATTCTCTCTAAGTAATGACTTGCTATCCTTATTTTTCATTTATCTTCTTCCATTAACACTTCAAAATTTTGATTTATCACATTAATAAAATATAAATAGTATAATTATAATTATATAATAATGATATAATAAAAATTCACTTCATAATCATACTTATCTATTGATTATATTATATTATTTTTTTGGACGATTTAACGACCTACATGGATGATGGTATAAATTTTTATCATGGATGGATATGTAAAAATAATTACTGGTATGATATGAGATTAAAAATTAAATGATGTTTTATTTAAACAAATTTAATGTTAATATTAATATTTAACACATTAGTAATATAACACCTTTGTTAAAAAATATAGAAACAATATCATTCTTATATCATCTTTATAAACCACACCAGAGACTCCCATGGATTAGAATTGGAAATTTATAAATAATTATGGAACTAAAATTATAGTAACATGAATATTATAATGATTTTTATATCATAAACATTCAATGATAATTGAGACTTCCATACAGAAATAATCAAAGAATGATTGGAGCTACTAGAAACCAATGATCAATATAAACTAAAAATGAGTAACAAATTTGTAACGAATGAAGATAAAATATTAATATAAAAGGTAATATATAATAATAATTTTTTTAAATATATTTTTAATGATTCTATAATGATTATATAATAATCTATATTACATATGAGAAAGTGTTAATCCAAGTTATGGGTTTTTGTTGACTCTATCGCTTTTCATTGAGTCATACATATTCTTCTTGAACTATGTACATAAATGTTTGATTTATTCTACCATATGATTTTATTATATTTAAATTCAACATTATGTTTCATATATTTTCATTTAATTATCATAATACCATTTTTTCATTGATTCTTATGTCACAAAATATGGCATTGTAAGGGTTTCTCATCTAAATTTACCTTAATTGAAATATGATCCTTATTAATGACTTGTTTTATTTTATATGGGTAATATAATACCTAATGTATTTATTTTATCATAATTTTCATAAAATTAATTAGATTTAAAAATACATCTTGGTTTCACTCTATCAAGGGTTATTGTTACAAAAGTTACCAAATATTTAAGGGTTTTTTCAAATATCAAATTATAATAAGGAATTTCTATGTATAAATTTAAATCAGGAGAAATCAAAATTTCATCATATCTAAACCCTCATATATTTTATTTTATTATATATATATATATATATATAGTTTACATGTATTCTTACCCTTTCAACTCTATTTGGTACAAAATAACCTTGAATAATTCATGTAAGTGGGACTGACCTTATCTCTACTTTTCAGTCAAGAAAATTTTTCATCCAAGCCCAATTTTTCATATTGGTTCTTATATATAATCATACCATATTTTATGATTTATTAAGGTCTAATTCTATTTACTTTGATGTATTTATAAAAATTTTAAAGTCTCCTTTTCAGCTATCTTCTTTAATGTTTGTCATGTAGTGTCATTTTCCCATTGTTTTCTTGGGTTTTCATTATAAGTATTCCTTTTCACATTCTCATGATTATACAAAGTAATTTTTATTTACCTTTCCTATATTTTTAAAACAATTGATTTATAAATTAGTTATTTATTTAAAATTTGTTAAAATATGAAGAATATTTCATCTTATTTTATATTAAAATTTCTAATTATCATATAAAGTTACTCTCATTTATGTCAATATACTTTAAGGAGTATTATATTTCATTATGTGTATGTTCAATTTCTATCTTTATATGATTCATTTTTATATGTATTTATGATTCTTATGAACCCCATTTTATTCTCATGGCTTAATAATGTTTATAATGGAATTATAAATGTTTTTTTGTTCTTGTGGAACAAATATATGTTGTTTTCTTATGTGATGGGTGGGATCAAAATTATATATCATTATAATGAATTAGTAAAAAATTTATTTCTGATGAGATAAATTGAATGATAATGTAGAGTGATCTAAATCTATGATGTTTTTTGGAATAGGGAGTGAACCAAATACACAGTGATATAAAACATCATCAACTATGTGATGATGGTCTTGGAAGTGATACTTGACATAAGAAATTATTTCATTTACTTATGTTTATGCCAAATTTCAATGTTATGCTACATTAAAATGTTATTATTTATGTATCAAGATTATTGACTCATTATTTAACATTTTAATACCTCATTTCTTATCTTAAGAAAAATATTTATTCCATTATTAATTATTTATCATTCATGGTTTATTTCATATGGTTTACTTATGTTATATTTATGTTCCTTATTTATGTTCTCATACCAAAATTATCATCTTATTCTTATCTATGATCTTCAATAAATATCTACTATGTTCAACCCTTATTGATCATTTTATCTCACCATTTTTTTAAATTACTATAGTCAAAATAAAATTAAAACATTTGATGTAACATAACAATATTTTATTCTAAGAATTTTCTTTGGTTTGTTATGTTTTATTTTGTTTTTATAAGTTTTGAGTAGTTTACATTCCCTTTGGAACCCTTTTTGGTTTTAGATTATTATGTTTTTTAAATGATATATAATTTTTTTAAGTTAATATTTACCCTTACATAGGTCATGTGGTATAAGTAAGGACAAGGACCCTCTACCCATATATAGGAGGTGTTGCATAAACGAAACCCTGAAATTTTAATGGTTGTGTAAGGATAAAACAGCACTACATAAAACTTAAGGTGAAATCATATGTGCTGCATAAGGGTATGAATAACCTGTGTAATGGTACAACACTTTGTTTATAAATTGTTTAAGGGTAAGTTATGACTTGTATAAAGTTAATGCCCTAGATATATGTGATGTTTAAGGGTCATTCTATCACTTCATAATGGTAAACAGTGCTTCTTATGGGTACCTCATGAGCTATGTAGGGGTCATCCCATCAATGGTAATGGTAAAACAATATTTCTACATATTGTGTGAGTGAAAACTCTATTTGTGTAAGGGAAAGTTGTATTTTAATCAGTTTTTCAAGGGTAAATCAAGGTTTTTGTAAGGGTATTATAGCCTATGTGTAATTGTAACTCATCACTATATAAGGGTAAGGAAAAGTTTATAAAGGATATGTATGGGTATATTCAATTTTCATAAGGGAAACTCATTTTCTCTAAAGGGTGTATAATGGTACCTAAGGTGTTTTGTAAGGGTAATACATGATAGAAAATGGTATGATGGAGTTTTAAAAGGATGTTTCATGGTAAAATATCTTACCCTTACCTGTAGACTATGAGTTGTGTAAGGGTAAACCATGCAACCCTTACAAAGAACACTATTTTTGAAAAAAAAAATAAACCTGTTTTTTTCTTCTTCTTTCAAAATGACTTGTAATGCTATTTTTAGTCATCTCAAAAGCTATAAATTATTAAAATGAAATATTTTGACCTGTTTAATATTTTAACTCATACTTTAAATGATTTTAAACCTTTTCATTCAAGATTCATTTGAAATATAAAATTTAATAGTGTTCCAATTTAAGGTTTTCTTTTAGAAAACTACAATTCCTTTTGTATTCTTAAATATAATTGAACCTTTGTTACTTTAATTTTATTTTTCCTCTTTAGTATAGTTCAGGGAATCCATCTGATGGGTGATCGGTATAAGGGTGTTTTTGTTTTTTTATTTTGATCATGGTATGTGAACCTTCTCATATTTCTTCTTATGGATCCCTCATCAGGGTTTTTTAATATCATATTTAAGGTAGATGATTTCGTAAATCAATATTTTTCATTTGAAACATTTTATGATTCATATTTTAAATTGTACTTATAATAAATTTCTAAATCTATATTTTATATGTTGATAAATGTTTTTTAAATGGCATGGTGTGTCTTATTAAAACTGTAACACCCCATGTAAATAAAGAATATGACATTTTTATATTTATCCATATTTGTGAATAAATATATTAATATTACTTTAAAGGGTATTCTATGCTCGATGGCGTACCCAATACGCAACAACGAGTTTCTTGGCAATCTTACGTTGCACTCTAATAATAAAATAATATTATTTTAAATGGTAGTTAATGCCTAGCCGTTGTAATGGTGGAAATGAACAGAACTAACTACAAAATTATTATATATGTTTGTCAAATATTTTTACTCTTTACAATAAATGTTAGAGGATTAAAAATGCAAATGAATCCAATTTTAAGCGTAGACAGTCTAATATTCTTTAAAAGGTAGATTAACCTTCTTTTGATGGCGAACCTCTTTTAAATCCACTTTTTGACAATTTTATGTGTTATATTTGACAAAATAAAATTCTTATTTAGAATAGGGACATCAAAATTTACTTTGTTTAAATTTTTGGTATCTTTCTGATAAAGTTCATTTTTTTAATGAATAGTGAAAAATGTTGTATTTTAATTCAAAACATCTTTTTAATCTAGTTTATTTATATGATTAGATTATCTTTTGGATTGTTTTTTTAGTAAAATTAGAATATATTTTTACCATTTAATCCAATAGTGGTCATTGGAATTAATTTAACTTTGAAATTGGACTTAAACTAGTGTCAATCTTTTGATACTTATTGTTTCATAAAAACACGCTATTTGCTATGACTGCAGGAATTAATTATAAAATTAATTAATGCAACTTCTATGTTATGAATTTGGTAAAATAGACATCATTTTTTAATTCATAATATCAAATATATCTTAGGGTGAATTTTTGGTATTTTTCTGAAAATCTCCAATTTTTGATTAATAGTGAAACCACAAAGTGGTGGTTACAAAATTTGATTTTTCGTTTAAATGGGGATTTACCACTTATTTGATTTGAATTTAAAAAATACAATTTAAATGATTTTAATTGTTAAGTAAAATTTGGTTCAATGGGATGAAAATAATTTTTGATGAAAAGTAACTTTTAAGTTTTATTAATCGCGATTAAAGGTAATTAGTGTGATTTAAGGTAAAAATGATATTATAATAAAATGAAAATATCTTGACACCTGTCCTAACCCTATTGTATGAGTTATGGGCGACCAAGAAAACCCATGGGTTGATTTTTTGGTACCCCATGGAGCCACTTGGGTTTGATAATGACATTTATGCCTTTTATTTAAAGTTAAAATAAAAATGTCACAAACATGATTTGTTTTAATAAAACAATTTTTACATGTGGTTATACAAGACAGAATTTTGACTATAAATAGTAATTGGAAATCTAAAAATATTTCCTACATCATAGTATTTTTTTTATAATTTTTAGACATTAAATAAATTAAATTCTCTATGACATCATGATGATGCAGCGATGACCTCATTATTTAATGATTTAAATAAAATTGAAAGATAATGAAACATCTAAGACCTACACATGTCAAAAACCTATTGGATTGGTGGATTTAGAACCCTTATCACCTTATCCTAGAAACACATCAATGTGGGACCATTAAAATCCGAAAACCATTTGAAAATAAAGTAACATTTTATACTTTACCAAGAGTGCCCCTCCTCTCCTCTTATAAAAGGCCCCCACCTCTACCACCTTACCCACACCTCTCAAACCTTTGGTTCAGCCAATATCTAATCATTTTGTCTCTCCGCATCCCTCTATGCATCTTAGAAGCCTTAACTTAGGCAGGAATCTCTTCAAGAAACCCTTTTGGTTCAAACCAAAGGGAGTTACCCAATTTTAAGGTAACGTCTTCACTTGTGCTCTTTTGTTTTATTTTTCTTCTCCAACCCCCAAAACTCTTTTTATTAATTTATTTTGTAAAAAATACAGTATATTCAATATACTATGATTTTTTTATAATAATTATTTTAGCTACACTTATACACACCTTCATCTAATGGTTAAAGAACATACTGTTTCTGTGGATGGCGAATTTCTACCTCACGAAACGATGATTGTTCAACACTCATATAACACCTTCAAAGGTGTCCATTAAGATGTCACTATGTTTATATATGATATATAATATTTTTATGTTTTACTTAGGATTCTGTATTTTTCATTTGTCTCATAACTGTATGGATTCCATTATGGGTATACGCGATATCTTCATTTTAGGAAGTGCGGACTACCGCCCCCTCAAAGTGATTTGATTCGTTAATTCCATATGTGGGATGTATTAAAGATGGATTTAAAGTTATTATATATGATGTTATACTGGAATTATAATATACCTTTATATCATTATTTTTTTCTTTCCATTAAATTATGAGATAGAAATGAAAGTAGCGTTCATGTGTATGTACGGCTTACCGTCTCCAGGAACGGTACATTTCATTTCTTATCCTAAAATGTAATGTACTATTATAAGTACATATAATGGATATATATGATTTATGATACATCTAAAGGATGAATATAATTCTGGAATTAAAAATATACACATCTCTCATTTAGTTTTAATACCATTAATATCACATAGAAATTAAAGTAGTGTTCATGCATACGTACGGCTTACCGTCTCCATGAACGGTGCATTTCATTTCTTACCTCTAAAAGATTATGTAATATTATAAATACATGTATATTCTGGATATATATGATATATGTGATATCCAAATCAGGAATTTCATTCTGGATATAAATAACCTTTGACCACACGAATAACATGTAATTGTAAGAAGTCCACTTTTGACTTAAGAACCAAATATTGACAAAACAAACATTATTAACTTAAATGATTAAATAATGTTTATAACATGTAAATAATTTATATAAAAGGAATAATTAACTTGAAAAAGGTTCTTAAGGAAGTATAAATTAACTCAAGTTTATTATTCAGGAGATTAAAAAAAGATCGAGTCAAGTCAGACCCAAGGTAAGGGATCATACTCCTCTCTTTCTTTTTAAGTACGCTCTTTTATACCATTCCTTTTAAAGATAATATTTCTTGTTATTGGGATGTTATTTTACATTAATCTTACTGTAATTTTTATTTTCATATTATGAGAGACCCTATTCTCTCTCATCAATCCATTTTGGAAGTTTTGAGTGGCGCCGTTAGGCTGCCGAATTTTCGTAAGAGATCTAACCTCTCTCTTTATTTTTAAGTACTCTCCTTTATGTTACTTCTTTTAAGATCCTCTTTGTTATGATGGGTGATTTTCTTTTATATTACTATTTCTTTAAATTTTATTGTAATATGATGAGATACCCTATTTGATCTCATCAATCCATTTTTGGAAGTTTTAAGTGGCGCCATTAGGCTGCCGAGTTTTCGTAAGGGATTTTTCATATCACTTTTATTCTCATGGGATTTATGCTACATTTGCCAAAATTTCCTTTGATTGGTGTATGTAATGCAAATTATTTTACTCATTGTGTAATATACTTTCATTTATGAGTATTTACATCAATGTTGTATTGTATTTCTTTCACGGTGTGTGTGTTTCGAAAGTTACCCAAGTCGGTAAGGGAACCTTTCACCCTCCTATTTTTAAAAGACTTATTTTGTTATGTATTTAAATTCACATACTATTATGTTGGGATATGTTCTTCTATATCCTTATTGATGTAAATTTTATGTCCAAGTGATGAGATACCCTTTTTATCTCTCATCAACTCATTTTCTGAATTTTTTAGTAACGCCATTAGGCTGTCAAATTTTTGCAAGGGAACTTCTTAACCCAAATTTGATTCTTTGGGATAAAATTATACTCCTTGAATATGTCATTCTATGAATATGTGTGAATAACCTCTAATTGTTTTACACATAATATCCACTTATATTTGGTGTATTCGTTTGTCACACATAATTATGTAATTGATTTATCCTTAATCCAAGGATACCGTCTTTGTATGGGACTTCGTCTCAATCACCTTTCATTGAGGCATTTTTCATTTTATACACAAATTTCTTTTATACGGTGTATAAACCCATTTGACTTATACATTTATTCAAAAGGAATCTTTTTATACGAAGCGTTTTACTAAACGACAAAAGGGAATGTTTTTGTCGTACGTATGCGGCGACAACGACTTCTCTGCCACCGTAACCATTATTTGAGATTCGGCTTCCTCTACAAGCCATTACCTTTTAATGAAAAATAAATATCATGTTTTTATTTTCTTTTATTTTGGTATTGAAAATGGTTTTTATAATGGATTTGTTATGTCAATATATTTAAGTGATATATTGTGATCAAAGTGTGGAAATGTTTTCTTTCCATTATATTTGTTTTATGTCTTATGATTTTATAATGGTACTTGGACATTATGACGGGTGGTGCCGTGAATACCAGGACGGGTGGTTACGTTATAACCTCCAATTCATTGGGTATGGAAGTTGGCCGTATGGATATTCCATTAAGTATGTATGGAAGTTGACCGAATGGCTATTCCATTAAGTGATATGTGTGGAAGTCGACCTTATGTTTATTCCACTTAAGTATGTTTATGTCCCAAGTTACCTTTATATGTTATGTGATCTTTATATGGGTTTTATGATAACCTTTTGATTACAAAAGGGTAAGTAATGATATTTTATTCAGTGAATAGTTTTTACTACTTCATAAAGGTGAAGGTATTACTTTGATAAAGTATACACGGTTTAGTTGTTGTTTTAAGAACTAACAGTTTTCATTCTTTGTGTAACCCTTACTGAGCTTTTTATGCTCACCCCAAGTTTTTTTGAAATGTTTTTTTCATAGGACTTAATGTAGAATTGGGTCAAGGATGGGATCAATGGAACGTCATGCTATCTAAAACGTGGAACTAGACATGTTTCTTTTTAGGAGTTTTTATTTTATGGAAACTTTGTAGAAGTTTCTAATTTGTAATCTTTTGAGATGTAATAGTGATGATCTAATTCTCTAAAACTCTAAACCTGAAAATATCATCAATGTGTAATCTTGTAATAACTCAAGATTAAGTAAGGTTTAAGGCTAGGTCCATATAGTTGGTATCAGAGGTCGGTTTAGACAACTTTAAGGATTATGAGTTTTTGTTAGACACATGATTAGTACCTATATCTATTATTTTGGTGAAATCCTTATTTTATAACTTTTTTCAGGTCAAGTAAATTCAGTTATGAATGGAAGGAGAAGGATCTCAAATGACATTCCTATCTCTTCCTAATGACATGCTTGCAATAATTGTTGCAAAGTCGTGTTCGGATGATTGTGAAACTTTTTCTAGCATATAACTCACTTGCAAACAGTTGTTTGAGATATCAAACACCTCCAATATACCTCGTTATCATCATGGATAATGGGTTGTTTTTAGACAAATATTATTTTCACAATATTATCATATTTTCAAGAAAGGTAAATATTATCAAGGTATTTTCAAATATTTTACCTTATCACAAGAATTTGAAGCATATTATGATTTTAAAGATGGTGCTGAGGAAGGAGACCCTTGCGCAACCTATTTATATTTGATTTTAAAATATAGTCTCTCAGCACATACTTATGGTATTTTAAAAGTACCAATAATATAAAGTTTCAACTAAAATTCTGTGTGACTATTTTATAGAAATCATGTTTTATCAGATGTTTTGGAATTATATGTCATACATGATTATTTTCCAAAACTGTTTTTCTGTGAACACCCATATGACCCGTGTTGTACAAGGTGTATTTGGATGGAGGAAGCAAATGATTTTGAAGGATATATAAATAATTGTTGTAATTCATGGGACTTCTACCTACGTGAGCAAGATGATGATGAAACCGAGTGGATGTCATGATCAAGGTATGATGTTATTCATTTTGGGAATCGTTTTATTTTATCTTATGGTGGTGAAATAAGACTTCAAGAATTAAGATGTTGAGACCATAATGAATTTGGATGAAAATTAGAGGAATAAGGAAACTATTAAGGTTAAAACATGTTAGGGTTATTTTTTGAGTTTTATAAAAAAGACAACACGCAGACCGTGTGACAACCCGTCGCGTCGGACAAAGCTGCAGGAATCGAACCCACAACCCAAGTGCGACTAGTATTTATCGCCTACCACTGGACTACGTGAAGTCCCTGGTTAGTTTGAATGATTCTTTTTAGTTAGATGATTTTATGAATTAAGAGTAAGTTGATTTTGGGTTATCTATGGAAATTTATTAACCTATCATGGAGGATATGTGATTAGGTTAATTACTTTTCAATACGAGACATTAAGAGCAACTGATGTTGTTTAGAGATAAATGTTATGATTTAACTTGGAAGACTATGTGACTAAATCCTTCAAATATTTGGGTTTCAATATTATTTTGGATTACTTTGAATAATTTTATGGACAAATTTTTTATCGAATGGTCCTCGTTGAACTTTGGGTTTTGTTGGAAAAATTTTGGAGATTAAGAATAGATTTTCTTTTTATAAAGGTTTATCCTTTTCTGGATTATATGATCTTGTACTAACCTTTTTGGTTTTGGTTTTGGTTAGATTCTAAAGACATGGGAAGTGTATAGTTCACTTTTTTGGATTAGTTGATTCTCTAGAAATTAATTATAGTACTCTTAATGTGAACAAGTCTTCCTAAATACCCATCTTTTAGAGAAAATATAAGTTTGATTAAGGAATCTAGTCAAAGTTGAAAGTCTGCATGATAAGTAAGTATGTTTCATTATGATTTAGTTAGGCTCAAAAATAAATTCTTCAATGAAGAGTAACTTAAAAAAAAATGTTGTCTGTTAACTTTTCCTACTGGGGAATCGAATACCATTTAACCCATCGCAAGTTTGTGATTTTCTTGTGGTTAACTTTCTCCTAAACATGTTTTCATTAACTCTCCATCAGAACATGACCCTATGTTTTCTCCTCCATGTCCATGTTTTCCTACATGGAATACTAGTATGGGTTAACTCGGGTGACCTCTATACTTATCTTTCTTTATTTTAAAGTGATTGTTTTACTGACTCTTGTTCTGATGTGGGACTTTCAAGGATATTTCCAAGCCCAATTTTAAAATTGCGAGGATGCAATTCCCAAAAGGGGGGAAGGATGTAACACCCCAGGTAAATAAAGAATATGAAATTTTTATATTTATCCATATTTGTGAATAAAAATATTAATATTACTTTAAAGGGGATGCTATTCTTGATGGCATACCCAATACGCAACAACGAGTTTCTTGGGAATCTTAAATCACACTCTAATAATAAAATAATATTATTTTAAATGGTAGTTAATGCCTAGCCGTTGTAATGGAGGGAATGAACAGAACTAACTAAAAAATTATTATATATGTTTTTCAAATATTTTTACTCTTTATAATAAATTTTAGAGGATTAAAAATGAGAATGAATCCAATTCTAAGCGTAGACAATCTAATATTCTTTAAAAGGTCGATTAACCACCTTTTGAGGGCGAAACTCTTTTAAATCCACTTTTTGACAATTTTATGTGTTATATTTGACAAAATAAAATTCTGATTTAGAATCGGGACATCAAAATTTACTTTGTTTAAATTTTTTGTATCTTTCCGATAAAGTTCATTTTTTAATGAATAGTGAAAAATGTTGTATTTTAATTCAAAACCTCTTTTTAATATAGTTTATTTATATGATTAGATTTTCTTTTGTATTGTTTTTTTAGTAAAATTAGAATATATTTTTACCATTTAATCCAATAGTGGTCATTGGAATTAATTTCACTTTGAAATTGAACTTAAACTAGTGTCAATCTTTTGATACTTATTATTTCATAAAAACACGCTATTTGCGCTGACTACAGGAATTAATTATAAAATTAATTAATGCAACTTCTATGTTATGAATTTGGTAAAATAGACATCATTTTTGAATTCGGAATATCAAATATAGCTTAGGGTAAATTTTTGGTATTTTTCTGAAAATCTCCAATTTTTGATGAATAGTGAAACCACAAAGTGGTGGTTACAAAATTTGATTTTTCGTTTAAATGGTACTTTACCACTTCTGTGATTTGAATTTAAAAAATCCAATTTAAATGATTTTAATTTTTAAGTAAAATTTGGTTCAATGGGATGAAAATAATTTTTGATGAAAAGAACTTTTAAGTTTTATTAATCGCGATTAAAGGTAATTAGTGTGATTTAATGTAAAAATGATATTATAATAAAATGAAAATATCTTGAAACTTGTCCTAACCCTATTGTATGATTTATGGCCAACCAAGACAACCCATGGGTCGATTTTTTGGTACCCCATGGAGCCACTTGGGTTTGATAATGACATTTATGCCTTTTATTTAAAGTTAAAATAAAAATGTCACAAACATGATTTGTTTTACTAAACCAATTTTTACATGTGGTTATGCAAGTCAGAATTTTGACTATAAATAGTAATTGGAAATATCAAAATATTTCCTACATCATAGTATTTTTTTTATAATTTTTAGACATTAAATAAATTAAATTCTTTATGACATCATGATGATGCAGCGATGACCTCATTATTTAACGATTTAAATAAAATGGAAAGATAATGAAAAATCTAGGACCTACACATGTAAAAAACCTATTGGATGGGTGGATTTCGAACCCTTATCACCTTATCCTCGAAACACATCAATTTGGGACCATTAAAATCCGAAAACCATTAGAAAATAAAGTAACATTTTATACTTTACCAAGAGTGCCCCTCCTCTCCTCTTATAAAAGGCCCCCACCTCTACCACCTTACCCACACCTCTAAAACCTTTGGTTCGGCCAATATCTGATCATTTTGTCTCTCCACATCCCTCTCCTCATCATAGAAGCTTTAACTTAGGCAGGAATCTCTTCAAGAAACCATTTTGGTTCAAACCAAATGGGGTTACCCAATTTTAAGGTAACGTCTTCACTTGTGCTCTTTTGTTTTATTTTTCTTCTCCAACCCCCTAAACTCTTTTTATTAATTTATTTTTTAACAACTACAGTATCTTAAATATACTAGGATGTTTTTATAATAAGTATTTGAGCTACACTTACACACACCTTCATCTAATGGTTAAAGAACATATTGTTTCTGGGGATGGACAATTTCTGCCTCACAAAACGATGATTGTTCAACACTCATATAACACCTTCATAGGTGGCCATTAAGATGTCACTATGTTTATATATGATATACAATATTTTTATGTTTTACTTAAGCTTCTGTATTTTTCATTTGTGGCATACCTTTATGGCTTCCATTATGGGTATACTCGATATCTTCATTTTAGGAAGTGCGGACTACCGCCCCCTCAAAGTGATTTGATTCGTTAATGCCATATGTTGGACGTATAAAGGATGGATTTAAAGTTATTATATATGATTTTATACTGGAATTATAATATACCTTTATATAATTATTGTTTTCTTTCCATTAAAGTATGATATAGAAATGAAAGTAGCGTTCATGCATATGTACGGCTTACCGTCTCCATGAACGGTGCTTTTCATTTCTTATCCTCAAATGTAATGTACTATTATAAATACATATAATGGATATATATGATGTATGATACATATAAAGGATGAATATAATTCTGGAATTAAAAATATACACATCTCTCATTTAGTTTTAATACCATTAATATGACATAGAAATGAAAGTAGTGTTCATGCGTACGTACGGCTTACCGTCTCCATGAACGGTGCATTTCATTTATTACCTCTAATCGATTATGTAATATTATAAATACATGTATATTCTGGATATATATGATATATATGATATCCAAATCAGGAATCTTATTCTGGATATAAAAAACCTTTGACCACACGAACAACATGTAATTATAAGAAGTCCACTTTTGACTTAAGAACCAAATATCGACAAAACAAACATTATTAACTTAAATGATTACATAATGTTTATAAAATGTCAATAATTGATATAAAAGGAATAATTAACTTGAAAACGGTTCTTAAGGAAGTAGAAATTACCTCAAGTTTATTATTCAGGAGATTAAAGAACGATCGAGTCAAGTCGGACCCGAGGTAAGGGATCCTACTCCTCTCTTTCTTTTTAAGTATGCTCTTTTATGTAAATCCTTTTAAAGATCATCTTTCTTGTTATTGGGATGTTATTTTATATTACTCCTTCTGTAATTTTTATTTTCATATGATGAGAGACCATATTCTCTCTCATCAATCCATTTTGGATGTTTTGAGTGGCGCCGTTAGGCTGCCGAATTTTCGTAAGAGATCTAACCTCTCTCTTTCTTTTTAAGTACTCTCATTTATGTTACTTCTTTTAAGATCCTATTTGTTATGATGGGGGATGTTCTTTTATATTCCTATTTCTGTACATTTTATTGTAATATGATGAGATACCCTATTTGATCTCATCAATCCATTTTTGGAAGTTTTAAGTGGCGCCATTAGGCTGCCGAGTTTTCCTAAGGGATTTTTCATCTCACTTTTATTCCCATGGGATTTATGATACATTTGCCAAAATTTCCTTTAATTGGTGTATGTACTGCCCATTATTTTACTCATTGTGTAATATAATTTCATTTATGAGTATTTACATCAATGTTGTATTGGCTTTCTTTCACGGGGTGTATGTTTCGAAAGTTACCCAAGTCGGTAAGGGAACCTTTCACCCTCCTCTTTTTAAAAGAATTATTTTGTTATGTCTTTTAATTCACATACTATTATGTTTGGATATGTTCTTCTATAGCCTTATTGATGTAAATTTTATGTCTAAGTGATGAGATACCCTTTTTATCTCTCATCAACTCATTTTCTAAATTTTGTAGTGACGCCATTAGGCTGTCAAATTTTTGCTAGGGAACTTCTTAACCCAAATTTGATTATTTGGGATAAACTTATACTCCTTTAATATGTCGTTCTATGAATATGTGTGAATAACCTCTAATCATTTTACACTTAATATCCACTTATATTTGGTGTATTCTTTTTTCACACATAATTATGTAATTGATTTATCCTTAATCCAAGGATACCGTCTTTGTAAGGGACTTCGTCTCAATCACCTTTCATTGAGGCATTTTTCGTTTTATACACAAATTTCTTTTATATGGTGTATAAACCCCTTTGACTTTTACGTTTATTCAAAAGGAATCTTTTTATACGAAGCATTTTACTAAACGACAAAAGGGAATGTTTTTGTCGTACGTATGCGGTGACAATGACTTCTCCGCCGTCGTGACCATTATTTGAGATTCGGCTTCCTCTACAAGCCATTACCTTTTAATGAAAAATAAATACCATGTTTTTTATTTTCTTTTATTTTGGTATTGAAAATGGTTTTTATAATGGATTTGTTATGTCAATATATTTAAGTGATATATTGCGATCAAAGTGTGGAAATGTTTTCTTTCCATTATATTTGTTTTATGTATTATGATTTTATAATGGTACTTGGACATTATGACGGGTGGTGCCGTGAATACCAGGATGGGTGGTTACGTTATAACCTCCAATGCATTAGGTATGGAAGTCAGCCGTATGGCTATTCCATTAAGTATGTATGGAAGTTGGCTGAATGGCTATTCCATTATGTGATATGTGTGGAAGTCGACCTTATAGTTATTCCACTTAAGTATGTTTATGTCCCAAGTTACCTTTATATGTTATGTGATCTTTATATGGGTTTTATGATAATATTTTGATTACAAAAGGGTAAGTAATGATATTTTATTCAGTGAAGAGTTTTTACTAATTCATAAAGGTGAAGGTATTACTTTGATAAAGTATACATGGTTTACTTGTTGTTTTAAGAACTAACAGTTTTCATTCTTTGTGTATCCCTTGCTGAGCTTTTTATGCTCACCCCAAGTTTTTTTGAAATGTTTTTTTCCCAAGACTTAATGTGAAATTGGGTCAAGGATGGGATCAAGGGAATGTCATGCTATCGAAAACGTGGAACTAGACATGTTTCTTTTTAAGAGTTTTTATTTTATGGAAACTTAGTAGAAGTTTATACTTTGTAATCTTTTGAGATGTAATAGTGATGATCTAATTCTCTAAAACTCTAAACCTGAAAAGATCCTCAATGTGTAATCTTGTAATAACTCAAGATTAAGTAAGGTTTAAGGCTGGGGCCTTATAAAAACCATTAATAGTGGCCACTAAAAATTTATTATTTATTTTCAGAAAATGTTTTTGAATTGAAATGATGATTTATAGTTTTATTTTTGTGAAATAAAAGGTAATGATATATTTCATGAATTGGAATGAGATGATTTGATGAGTTTTTATAAAAACTATTTGATAGTTGATTTTATATATAAATGGGATGGTTTTTCAATAAAAACCATTAATATCAGTTTTTGAAATTAACATCATGATTTTTTGATAAAAAAACATTTTAATGTTTGTTTTTAAATTAAAAGGCATGTTTTGAAGGAATTGGGGATAAATTAAATGATTATTGAAATGATTTAAGAATGTTTGGATGAATTATGTCCCCTTGTGATGTTTGATTTACATTGAAGCACATGGAAGATAGTGCAATTAGGTGGGAAGAACACATGCTAGGGATGTATTAGCTCTATCAATAAATGGATTGATGATGAAAATAATAACTAAAATACTAGAAGGAAATGATATTATACCGTATAAATATTATCATATTTCCCTTAGTCTTATAAATATTTCTTTAGGCTTACACCTAATAACATGTGTACACTAGTAGATGTACTTTACTAAGATGTGTGATAATCAATAAATAAACCTACCCCTAGGTCACTTAACCATGGTGTTATGATAGCAAATGATTTTACATTTCAATTTATGAAATGTTTTACTCATGTCAGTTTTGATCAAAACACTTATTCATGACCCTTTTGATAAAATGTTATATTCATTTCTAATTTCATGGAAATTCCCTTATTCCTATTTAATTATTATCCATTTAAATGTTTCTTCATGCATGTTTTTTTATTAACCATGAAAATGTTTCCGTGGAATTTTTTATTTAAAATTAATCATAAATGGTTTATTTTATATGGATTTCTTATGAAATTATTCATGAAATAATATTGGTATTTATATCTCACACCTTACCTTTTCCTTAAATAATTTTTATATTTTCTTATGAAAAGTCCATAAAAAGGAAGGAATCACTCAAAGGTTGTGGGTATACCTAACTTGTGAACCTTTTGGAGTTGGCATAAACTGATGGATTCTATGATCCTCAAATTGTACGAAACTTGACTTACCATTTTTAAGACATGTGTCATGGTATCTTTGTAATCTTTTCTCATAAAAATTTTTTACCATACCAAATATTTTATTTATCTATATCTACAAATTTTTTGAGTAACTATTATAGTGAAATCATTACCTCTTGATTTTTTTTATGAAATGGTTCTAATCTCCATCCTATGGGGATCAATAATTCCCTTGGGTTCTTGTCAGGATTGGCTCTGCTACCATGTACATGTTTTATCCAAGTTGGTTAATGAAAATTTGGTATAAATGTGGTTTATCCTCTCCTTTGATGTCAATATATAGTTTGGGAAAAGATTTTCTAGAAATAAGGTGTATGTTACAAGTGAGTGTCTTGACAGATCTCATCATAATAGGTATTATGTGTCCATGGTTATTTTGGGAAAGTGTCTTTGTAGAAATTTAGTGATATGATTTAAAATTTTCTTAGGCTTAGATCTATGTTTTGTGTATCCTGGTTATATTTTTATTGATAGATTTATTGATCTTAAGTTTTTAACTAAAATTTTCCTTAACATTTATTAATATTGTTTAGTATAGTGCCCCCAAGAATATGGTTGAAGATACCTCAGGATGGAAGTACTAATGAACTACAGCAAGAAAACCCTATAGTTAATCAGAACAATATTGAGGTTATTGTGTGTGTGATCCATGCTCTGGTTCAGATAGCATCACCTATTCTTTATTAGGTTGCAGAGGTTTTACACTAGATAAATGATAGTAAAGATCACTCCTAGATATTTCTTCATCTCAAAATACCATCTTTCCAGGGTACCAATGATACTTTAAAGGTGGAGGATTAGTTATATTAAGTTGAATAGTTCTTTGAGTTTTTACAGATTCATGACTCTGTTAATGTGAAATGTGTCGCCTTAATGCTTAAATGGATTAGAATAAAGAGGTGGGAATCAATACTTCAAAAATAGAAGAATGTGGTATTGGAGTGGAAAGAATTCATGTATTTTTCATGGAGTGGTTATTTCTAGAGTTGATTGTGTTAATTAAATTTATAGATCTCCTTAAACTCAATAATTTTAATTGACCTATGAATCAGTATTCCAACTTCTTTTATATGTTTTTTCACTTCCCACCTGAGGTGACATCGAATGATAAATAGATATCTTGGATATTTGAGATAGTTATTTTACTATATATTTAATCTCATGGTTTCCTACTAAATATCACTATGTATGAGGATGTACTAGATATATCCTTGATGGTGGATCCTTACTTTTCCAGGAAATCAGGGATGATGGGAGTTCCTTCTACTTTAGGTGGTAGTTTCAGTGGTTCCTTTAAAATAAAGAGAAAGTAGGATTGGTCTCGTGGTTAGTTATGAACCTCAGTAGTAGACCTAAATTAATCATATAAAATATATAGGAAATGAAATTTCACCCGATTTTAGTGTGTAAAGGTTTGTAATATGAAGCATAATTTCATAGAGGAAACAAATAACTACAACTCTTATGGATTCTCAAGACATTTAAAAAGGTTTAGTCTAGTTTTTATTGATCAATGTAGTTTTACAAGATCTTAAGTACTAAGAGGATCAACAATGTAGTTAGCTACTTCAAGAACAAAGGATTTATAGCCATATAAATTAGGAATAAAGATTCTTTATACGGTGGATGAGTCTCCATTAGAATATGCTGTAGAACCTATGATGTTTAGAGGTTCTATTATCATTGATTAATCTTTATAAAATTCTTTTTTTTATATTTTTTCCTCTCAGTGCCTCATTTCTATTTGTATCATGGAATTGTTAAATCTTCCTAAGAATATTATTCCCTATGGTATGTAAATTTCTAAAACTCTTTAGATTATGTGGGTGTAGGTATCTTATTCCCTTCTAATACTTTCTATATTTCATAAGTTTAGTTTTTTTTTAAAAAAAATTATTTTGGATATGAAAACTCTAGATGTCATTCTCAACATAGATTGGTTGATTTATCATAAATCTCATATCGACTATAATATTCAATGGTTTTACTTTAATATCACTGATGGTGTGAGTCATTTCTTTCAAGGATAATAGGACCTGAGGTTGATTCGATCTAGACCTACTCTTCCGAAGTTAGGTAAGATGATATTTATGTTTTACTCTAGACTGGAATAGGAAATTTTATGTGGTGATCATCCTCTTGTAGCTTCAAATTTTCATGATGTGTTCCCATTGAACATTTATAGTTTACCTCTGGTGAGGGAGGTGGGTTTTTCTATCGACTCAGTACCAGGTACCCATCCTATTTTTATTCCCTTTTACTATATAAAACCATCTAAACTAAAGGAGTTTAAAACTTAGTTGGGTGATATGATGTAAAAAAAGTAATCATCTAACTTAGTGTGTCACTATGTGAAGAATCCATGATTATTTCTAACAAATCCAATAGGATCCTTTACCTTTTTGTTGACTATCAAATGCTCAATTAGATCAATGTTAAGAATAAGTATATGTTACCTCATACAGATGATTTATTTTAATAGTTTAAAAGGGATAAGTGGTTCTCAAAGATTTATCTTGGGTCTAGTTATCACTATATTAGGATAAAGCTATTTGTAATTCCTAATACTTCCTTCAAAAGAATAAATAACCATTATTAGTATCATGCTATGTATTTTTCTCTAACCAATGGTTCTGTAGAGTTTATGAAATTGATGAACAGAAATTTCCATGAGTACATCGATTATTTTTTGGTCATATTTTTGGATGACATCTTAGCTTAATATAAGACTGAGGAGGACCATGTATGTTATCTAAGAGTAGTATTGGATATCTTGATAAATAAAAAACATTATTCCAAACTTTCTAAATGAAACTTATGGATGTGGGAAGTAAAATTCTTGGGACACATGGTTTCGAGCATAGTATTTTAGTTTATCTGGAGAAAGTGAAAGATGTTATGACCTAGGAGGAACCAAATAATTCCTTTTAAATTAAGAGAATATTGGTCTTAGAAATAAATTATCATCATTTTTTGAAGTATTTATTTAATTTGAATTATCCAATGACCACTCTTACTGAGAAGGTAATAAACTATGATTGGGATTCAGAATCACATCCTTCCTTTGATCAGTTGAAGCATTAATTGACTTCAACTCCAGTTTTGACTCATCTAGAAGTTAAATAGGTCTATTTGGTCTTCTATGATGCATCAAATTTAGGTTTTCACTATATTATTATATAGGGTGATCATGTGGTGGTATATGGTTTTCATCATCTTTGGCCTCATGAGAATAACTATCCCACACAATATCTTAAACTTGTGATCATGATGAAAAAATTGAAGAGTTGGAATAATTACCTTTTTAAAAAAATTACTATCTAATATAATCATAAAATATTGATTTATATATTCTTTCAAAAATATTTGAACCTTCAGTGGAGACAGTGTTTAGAGTACCTGTAATTGATAGAGATAATATTTTCATAATTTTTCATATGTGTTTCAATGATTTAACCTCTTACAATTAATCAATTTGAGCTAATTTTTATCATTTTAGTATTTTGGTGAATTATGGGCTTAATTGTGGAAATTGGTTAATTCTGGAAATTTAGCAGTTTTGTGGAGCTTCTGTATTTTGGGTATATCTTTTATATTTTGGATCCAAATTGTATGATTCCTTTTTTTAGGATTTCTATGCTCGTGTGATTCATTTTATCCTTCTGGACCCAAATCTCAATCCATCATTTGGAAGCTCAAATTCAGCTCACAAGTCAGGCCTCGAAAAATGTGTACAGAACTGCATAATATTATTGTGGGGCCCATATATCATTAATGGTCGAACCATTGGAGCTTAAATTGTACATGGAGCTATAAAACATCCGTAGTAACAACTTTCATTAATCTGGTCACGTCTGATTCTTTCATTTTCAAGGTCATTAATGCGTTGGAACTCGGTGTTTTGGAATACGAAGAGTCACCTAGACAGAATTAAATATCCGGAGTAATGTGGCCATATCTCCTTTATACGTGGACCGATTAGTCTCCACATTTGAAGATCGACAGAGGCCATGGAGGGGAACAACTTTCAAGAAGGAACAATTCTCAAAATATGTCATTTACTATGCCAACCGCACTCAAACTTTTAGGGGAGTAATTTTGGAGGGAAATTTTCTACTCCCCAAGCCAATAAATAAGAGTATTCACTTCCATTCAAAGGGGTTGAAGAAGGTGAAAGAAGAGCTGTGCTGGAGGATTGAGTTCTTTAAGTTCTTTTTATTTTCTTTTTTCTTTTTTTACTTAGTTTTATTATTCTCTCTTCTCCCCCTTTCAACTCTAATACCCTTCACATGGAGGGGTAAAACCTTTGAGTGATCGGGGAAGGGGGAGTTTATCTTTTGTAATGTCGGAGTTTTGTGATTAAATGTAAAACCTTATATTTCTTTTGAATTAAATATATTCTCATTTTTTCCCAATTATCTTAATGAGATCGTGTTTTGAGTTTGGTGTATTCATTTTTAATAGCTTTGGTTAAAGACTTTTTATCTCCCTCTTCCTAGTGCAATTTGTCTCGATCGAGCAGATTGTGTTAGGTGGTGAGTGTCTAATGATCGTTGGCACGTGTGTGGAACTAGTAGACTTTTGATAGAGTTATAAGGAGAAACAATTCCCGATCGTTACTTGCCTTAGTTGTTTAGGAATTGTTTATGAACTTCCATGCACATAGGAGTGAGTTCAATTTTCTTCTTTAACCAAGGGTGATAGATGACTCGATCGAGGAGTCTTTCATTTGTCATTCAAAAGGAAGAGAGGTGAGATGATATTTGTGACTATGATGACATTACAAAAGGTGATCAAACCCTGACCCTATCACTCTCTTCATCCATTAGTGTTCAACCTTTCTTTTCAGTTGCTTTCTTTATTTTTGAACTTAAACAACTTTAAAAAAGAACCTCTTCTTATTTCTTTAATTTAAGTGACAAACATAATTGTTGTTCACTCCTCTCTGGAGACAACTTAGGTTACCCACTTTGCAACATTTTAACTTAGGTTTTATTTGTTTTTGTCACACCCCACGACAGGAACGTGTCAAAACTTGGCGTCGCTGCTAGGGAGGCTATGCCAACAATCTAATTCTAACATTTTGTAAATATTTTCATTTTTTTATTTAAAAAAATCTAAAAAATCATGATGTATTCCAACTGTAATTATTCTTCTTGGATTTATTACTCACAGTTTCAGGGACAAATGGTTCATAATGACGAGGAATCCCTCTTTCAAAAGCTTGATGAACTCACTATTTTGGCCAAGAAAATGATGAATGGCCATGTCACAGGTATCTCACTTCAAGAACTGATGGACATGGTGAATCAAGTAAACATTGATTATCAAAGATTGAAGTCCTTAGAGAAGGTTACATTGGATCAAGAACCTCAACAAAAACCTAAACCTGATCCATTGGTGGAAGTGTATTCTCCACTCATCCTTGATGTTCAAGAACCAATAAGTACAGGAGATCAACAAGATCTAGATAAGTTTTGGAAGGAGTGTAAGGAACTACTTGATCCCTCAGTTCCTCATAATGTAGAAGATCTATCATCATTGAAGGAACTACTTGATCCCCTAGTTCCTCCATCTGCTACCACTCTACTTAAAGAGGAACTTCCCACTGAAGAAGAAAATGAAGCCAAGAAAAATAAGGGAGATAATCTTTTCCTAAACTCATTGTCTTCTAATTTTACTGAAAATGAATTGAGTATCACCTCCCCTTTCTTGAATTTTTCAGATTTGGACAACTCGTGTATTGTGTTGTCAGAAAACGAAGAAAAGGAAGATTCTCTTAAATAGGAACAGTTGGTGCTCCCCAAACATGTTGATAATTTATTGGAGGGAGTTCAAGAGGGAATCCAAGTGGATTTGGAAAACTAAAAAGTGATTCAAGATGATTACTTTGAAAGGGAAGAATTTGATATTGATTCTTCATGCTTTAACTTTATTCAAATAGAATTAAACTCTAACATTCCCTTTGATTTTTCCAATGATGCAGCATACCTTCATAAATCACTGGAGAATGAAGAGGAGGTTATAAAATTGGAAACCAAGAAATATGGGGAATCATTCTTTGTCCTACCCCCACCAAGAAAGTTATATCTTATTGTACAAGGGGTGGATTTGGTGTACTATACCCATGGTGTCCTCAACAAAAAGGATGAAGCACATGATGTGAAGAAGAAGTTTTGTTGGTTCATCATAAAGATACTCAACCCACCTTCAGATTGGGGATAACCAACTAAAACTGCCCATCTAGAGGCAGTCAAAACCCAGGGCCCACTTGGGGGATTAAACCAAGATCTATCCTTCTTTTCTCATCCTATTTCTATTTTCATTTTTTTAATAAATTTCTTATGTTTTCTTTTGTTCTTTTTCTTGTAGGTTTTTAGTGTGCAACACTTAGGAGCTTAACTCAATGTTGCATTACCAATAAGTCAGGTTGTACCTCTCCTTTACACTTTCTTGCTGTTGTGATTCATTCTAAAATCTTCTTACATGTTAAATCCATTTAAATGCATTGAGGAAACTTCATCATTTAAGTGTGGGGGAGGGAACATTTGTAGTTTTGGATTTTCATTTGTTGTTTGTTTTCAAAAAAAATTGTGATTTTTCAAATTTTTTGTGTGTTTATTTTTCAGTTTTTTTTTTGTGTTTTTTAAACTTTTAAGCTGAAATGATTATCATTTCTATTTTTGAAACCCATGTCATTGAGTGAACCAATTTATTCCATGAAACTGAGCTTAAATGAATGCTGAAAATGATTTTGTTTCAAGTTCAATTCTTTATGAATTTCATGAAAAGTACTCAGGTTTTTGAATCTCATGCCACATCTCACTGTCATTATCTTTGAAATCATTTTCCTGTGAGGCTTCTAAACCATTATTTTTGTATTCTTTTCATTCACCTCACTTCTTGAGAGAACCATACCATGCTTGTTTTAACCAGAATTTGATTCATTCCTTTCGAAACTTGAGGGTTTGGGGTACATGTGTTTTAAATGATTGAGGTGTTTTGTTGGTTTAAAAGCCCCCTTTTCAAGATAATCCCTTTCATTCTGGACTACCTTGTAAATTAATCCTTGTATCCCATAGAAGCCATGAACATCCTGTTAGGTTAGCCACATTACAAGCCAATTTTCCCTTTCCAACCTGCTCTTGAAGTGAAATTGCATGATCTAGTTGAACTTAAATGTTGGGGAAGCTGTCTTGTGTTGTGCTACCTCATTTGGTGAAACTTTGGGTGGAAACTAAAATACTGAAGAGATGTGCATGCTAATGAAAAATCATTATGTTGAAATCTGTGCCTTTTCGGGAGTTTTCATGATAAAAGAATTTGTGCCTTTCTGGAGCTTCACATGGAGGAAGAAAGTTGTGCCTTTTCTGGAGCTTTCAAGAAAATCATGCTTAAGAAGATTGAAATTTTTGTTGTAGAAATGCTGAGATGTTTGAACATTTCTTGATATTTCATGATGATGGAGCTAAATTTCTACTAAGTGTAGTTAGGAGGATACCATACTTGGGTGAAAATTAGAATTGTGCAATTTTGCTTCAAAAAGAGCCAAGATTTCCTCATTCAGCCTCAGAATTTTTCACATAAAAATCCTACCAACCAAAAGCCACAGAAAAACCTTGAAAAGTCCTCATGATAAAAAAATGTCCTTGACTCACATCGGGTGGATAAGTAGGAGTTTTTCAAACATATGGTGACCCTTGAATTGGTTTGGTTGAGAAAAACTTTGTTGAAAATTGATATTTGTGAGATGAGAGAAAATTAATGTGAGGTAGGTGTCTTGTGTGCATGGGAGGAGAAATGAAGAGGAAAAATATTGAATGATCTGATTCTAGAATTTGGAATAATGGTTATGGATTAGTCATTATAACTTTTACTTCTTGGTTTGGAATTGGTGGATCTAAATGGCATGTGTTTCGAATTTGGTTTGATTTGATTTTGATTTTGACTTGTCCGGGAGTCCAAGTGCTAAGTGTGGGGGAATTTATAGAGATAATATTTTCATAATTTTTCATGTGTGTTTCAATGATTTAACCCCTTAAAATTAATCAATTTGAGATAATTTGTATCATTTTAGTATTTTGGTGAATTATGGGCTTAATTGTGGAAATTGGTTAATTCTGGAAATTTAGCAGTTTTGTGGAGCTTCTGTATTTCGTGCATATCTTTTATATTTTGGATCCAAATTGTATGATTCCTTTTTTGTAGTATTTCCATGCTCGTTTTATTCATTTTATCCTTCTGGACCCAAAGCTCAATCCATCATTTGGAAGCTCAAATTCAGCTCACAAGTCAGGCCTCGAAAACTGTGTACAGAAATTCATAATATTATTGTGGGGCTCATATCTCATTAATGGTTGAACCATTGGAGCTGAAATTGTACATGGATCTATAAACCATCCGGAGTAACAACTTGAATTAAGATGTCCTCGTCTGATTCTTTCATTTTCAAGGTCATTAATTCGTTGTAACTCGGTTTTTTCGAATTCGAAGAGTCACCTGGACAGAATTAAATATCTGGAGTAATGTGGCCATATCTCCTACATACGTGGAGAAATTAGTCTCAACTTTTGTGTATAGACATAGTCCATGTAGGGTAAAAACTTTAAATAAGGAATAATTCTCAAAATATGTCATTTACTATGCCAACCTGACTCAAACTTTCGGGGGAGTAATTTTGGAGGGAAATTTTCTACTCCCAAAGCCTATAAATAAGAGTATTCACTTACATTCAAAGGGGTTGAAGAAGGTGAAAGAAGGGTTGTGCTGAAGGATTGAGTTCTTGAAGTTCTTTTTATTTTCTATTTTATTTTTTTACCTAGTTTTATTATGCTCTCTTCTTCCCCTTTCAACTCTAATACCCTTCACATGGAGGGGTAAAACATTTGAGTGATCGGGGAAGGGGGAGTTTATCTTTTGTAATGTCGAAGTTTTGTGCTTAAATGTAAAACCTTATACTTATTTTGAATGAAATCTATTCTCAGTGTTTCCCAATTCTCTTAATGTGATCGTGTTTTGAGTTTGGTGTATTCATTTTTAATAGCTTTGGTTAAAGACTTTTTATCTCCCTATGCCTAGTGCAATTTGTCTCGATCGAGCAGATTGTGTTAGGTGGTGAGTGTCTAACGATCGTTGGCACGTGTGTGGAACTAGTAGACTTTTTATAGAGTTATAAGGAGCAACAATTCCTGATCAGGACTTTCCTTAGTTGTTTAGGAATTGTTTATGAACTTCCATGCACATAGGAGTGAGTTCAATTTTCTTCTTTAACCAAGGGTGATAGATGACTCGATCGAGGAGTCTTTCATTTGTCATTCAAAAGGAAGAGAGGTGAGATGATATTTGTGACTATGATGACATTACAAAAGATGATCCTACCCTGAACCTATCACTCTCTTCATCCATTAGTGTTCAACCTTTCTTTTCAATTGCTTTCTTTATTTTTGAACTTAAACAACTTTAAAAAAGAACCTCTTCTTATTTCTTTAATTTAAGTGACAAACATAATTGTTGTGAACTCCTCTCTAGAGAAAACTTAGGTTACCCACTTTTCTACATTTTAACTTAGGTTTTATTTGTTTTTGTTACACCCCACAACATTCACGTGTCAGTAATCCTTTGATTTTTATATTGTATACACTCTAGGTAAGGGGAATGTTTTTTTTTGGATTATTTGATTATAAAACTTCTATTCTAGGCCATGAAAAAATCTTTTTAGGAGTGAAAGTTGATGTCCCACTTTTCTCATATGCATTAGGGAGTCTGATAAGAAGATAATGAGTTTTTATTGTTAATTTTTTAGTTAAAATACTCACCAATTGAGATGATTATTTAGGAACAACATATTGATGATGAGTTCTAGGGTGTTAGGGGGTCCTTTTATGGTGGGGAAACTATCAATGAGTGGTATCTCTCTTCATATATCATATTAAGCTTCCAAATATTATTTTTCATTTCTAAAACATTGAGGAAGGATGTGATCGGTTATTTACATAATTAAAAATGGGAAGTACACCATGGAATCATAAAGATGTTTTATGATAAATTGTAACATTTTTGGAATCCATCTATTAAATGAGGAATTTTTCATTTTGTTTCCTATTATTATGCCTACTAACAGGTCAAGGTCAAGCATCAAAATCCTTCAGGTTTTCTTCAGTCCCTTATAATGATGAATTAGAAGTGGGATGAGATATTAATGAAATTTATGTTCAGGTTCTGACATACTTCTCAAGGAAATAATGTGATATGGGTAGTGATTTATTGATTAATCAAATTGGATCATTTTATCCCATTAATGATACCACTAAAGTTTTATACTTTGGTAAATATATATATGTCCATAAGATCATCATATTACATGGATTTCTATCTACTATCATTTATAAAATTCATCCATGGTTTACTACTCATTTTTGGAGAGGTATCCAAGAGGTGATGGGATCCTAAGTAATGTTCATCATGGTATACCATCCTCAAAAATATGGTTATATGAAATGTGCAATTCATATTCTTAAATATATGATATGTTCTTCTATCCATAAATTCTTGGGATAACCATTTTATAATTCTATATTTTCATATAATAACATCTACTAGTCGTCCATTAAGATGTTTCCCTTTAAGGATTTATGTGGTCTACTGTGTAAATCTTTGTTTTGTTGGTTAAAGGTTGGAGAAGATTCACTAGTTGGAACCAACCTAGTCTCAAAGACTTTGGAAATTATTTAGTTTATTCATCATAGAATGGATATATAATATAGCTATTAAAAAAACCTATTTTGATCATCATTGATGCCTTTTAGAGTTTTGAGTTGGTGACTTGGTGTTTTTGATATTGTCGCCATGAATAGGTGGTTGGCACATTGGAAAACAAGGAAATTTATCACTCAGATATATGGGACCATTTGATTTTTTTTTGAGAATATGGGAAATTCGGATTACCTTTTAGTGTTTCTACTATAGATGACATCAATCCAGAATGTGTTCTATGTGTCATAGCTTAAAAAATATTTATCTGATCCATCTCCTGTATTGATCTTAGAGGATCTAGATATGGAAACTAATTTATTCATGAATAAGAAACTGGTTTGGATAATTGATTATCAGATAAATTTACTTCATTGTAAATTCATAGCCATGTTTTGGGTGTTATAGAAATGTGGTTCTAATTCAAATGAGACTTGGGAACATGATGCACTGATAAGAGAACAATAACACCATTTCTTTGATATGGTGTCCTCTTGATAGGACTTCAGTGGGAAGAAAGAATTTATGGTGGGTATAATTTTATCATCTAAATAATTTATTTTAGGTACATTCATTGGTTTGTAGTTTTTTGTTTTGTTTTTGGATGTGCTGGTGGATTTATGTGCTCTTTAGAACCATTTTTTGTTTTCTTTTATTATGTTTTTTAAATGGAATCTAATTTTTTATGTTAATATTTACCCTAACATAGTGTATGGGGTATGTTTATGGTTAAGGACCCTCTAAACATATTAAGGAGGTCCTTAGTAAAGGAAAAATTGAAATTAAAATGATTACATAAGGGTAAAACACCGCAATATAAAAGTAATATTTAAATCTAATGTGCTATAAAAGGGTAGAATTGTCCTGAATAAGGATAAATACCTTTTTCTATATTCTATGTAAGGGTAAGGTATGAATTTTATAAGGGTAATACCCTAACTATATTCATTTTGTAAGGGTCATTTTATCACTTCTTAAAGGTAAATAATGTTTCATAAGGGTACCTTAAGAGCTTCGTAAGGTTTATCCCAGCATTGTGTAAGGGTCAATCGATATTTTTACAGCTCGCATAAGGGTAAACAATATTCACAAAAGGGTAATATATAATTTACACTATTTATGTAAGATTAAACTAGGGTCTTCATAAGGGTATTCTATCATATGTGTAAGGGTAACCCACCACTTTATAAGGGTAAGTTAGTTTTTATAAAGGATACATAAGTTTATATTTGAGTTGTGTATGGGTAACTCCTTTTTAGAGGGTGTGTAAAGGTGCCTCAAGAACCATATAAGGGTTATTCATGATGCATAAGGGTAGACTGAAATTTTAAAAGGCTATAAAATGGTAAAACCTCATGTACATACATGGAGTCTATGAGCTGTGTAAGGTTAAAACATGTTACCCTTACACAGTTCCCTATTTATAAAGAAAATATTTTTCAAAACCTGTTTTTTGTTCTTATTCTTAAAAAATGACCTATAACAATTTTTTTATTAGTAAAAATAGTTATAAATTAGGAAATTAAAATATTTTGACCTGTTAAATAGTGTAACTACTTTTTAGAAAAATTTTGAACCATTTTCATTCATGATTCAGTTGAAAATAGAAAATAAAATAGTACTCCAATTTGAAGTTTTCTTTTTGTGAACCAGAATGCCTACGGTATTCTTAAAAATACATGAACCTATTTTAATTTTATTTTTGATTCCCACTTTATTGGGTTTTAGAGAATTTAACTATTTTTTGATTGATGTAAGGGTGTTATTGTTGTTTTTATTTGGTCATAGGGTGCGGACCATCCCCTGTTTCTTTTTATAGAACCTATGATAGAGTTTTTTGATATTATAATTAAGGTATGTGATTTTATAAATCAATATTTATTATTGGAAACTTTTGAATCTTATATATTTTAAATTGTATTTCTATTCAATTTTTAAAGATTGATTTTAGATTTTGATGAATGGTTTCGAAATTGGATTCTTTGTGTGATGGAAATCCTTAATAGTGGGTACTAAAAATTTACTATTGATTTTTAAATAATGTTACCAAATTGAAGTAATGATTTTTAGTAGTATTTTTATGAAATGAGAAGGAATGAGATATTTTATGATTTTAAATTATATGATTTGATGAGTTTTTATAAAACCCATTTGTTGATTGATTTTTTATAAAAAGGAAATGTGTTTCTGTTAAAAACCATTAACATTATTTTTTTGAAAAGAAAAAACATAAGTTTTTTACCAAAACCCATAGATGTTGGTTTTTGAAATGAAAGGAATGTTTTGAAACTTGTAATTGTGGATGAATAAAATGATTATTGAAATTATTTAAGAATGTTTTTAAAAATTATTTCCCATTTTAAAGTTTTATTTACCAAAACAAACATGGAAGATTGGGTATTTAGGTGGGAAGAACACATTCTAGGCATGTATTATCTCTACTTGGAAATGTATTGACAATGATAATAATAAGTAAACTAGTATAAGGTGATGATATTAGTACTTAGGTATATTCTCTAATTTTCCCATGTCTTAGGTTTATTTCCCCAGGCTAAATCCTAGGAACATGTACACTTATGGATCTGTGCATCACTAATATGTGTTAAAATTCCTAAATAAAACTACCCCAAGGTTTATTAACTATAGGTCTATAATTTACAATGATTTTACATTCTAATGTTATGAAATGTATTACTCATATTAATTTTCATAGAAATTATTATTAATTCATCTCTTGATAACCTTTAATATTCATCGATACTTTTATGGAAATTATATTTGTACCTATTTTATTATTATCCATTGAAATGTTTCTTCACATGTGTTTTGATTTTAACTTTGAAAACAAAAATCCATGAAATGTTTTATTTAAAATTAATCATAAATGCTTTATTTGATATTGATTTATTATGAAATAATTGGTGAAATCTCACATGTATTTGTAGATCACATCATACCATTAACTTCAAGTGTTTGTATATTTTATTATACTAGGTCTAGGAATAGGGAAGGCACTACTCAAAGGTAGTGGGTTTTCCTAACTTACAGACCATTAGGAGTTAATAGATACAGATAAATTTTTTTATCCCCCTATTGTGTGATGTTCAACTTATAGTTTTTCAGACTTATGTTAGGGTTTTTGTGAAATCATTTTTCCTATGTAGTTTTTTTTATACCATCTAATTTATTAATTCATACCGGATTTTTTGTTGAGTAACTCTTATGATGAAATCATTCCCCCTTGAATTTTTTGATTTCATGGTGCTAGTCTCTAACCCATGGGGATCAGGTACTATTTAGGTTGGTTTTCCAATTCGGTTCATGATGTTTGATATGTCTATATGGTTATCATGTGTATAGGATAATTTTATGAGATGTTGAAGAATATTTGTAAAAAAAATTATGTATCTAATCATTAATGAAACTAAATCTGTAGGATTTTAGTTATGATTTATTTTGATATGTAATTGGTATTCTTGTAAAAATATGTATTATTATTTATGTTAAGGTTAAGTTATATTATATCACATTTTAAAACCAATAATTTAATATTTTTCTAACACTAGCCTTGAGGATGTGACAATAAGTGTGTGGTTGGGGGTGTTCTTGATTATATGGTTGGTATTATTTAACCAATATGTGAATTTTCCTCATATATAACTTGATTTTTTCCCCATATTTTTTATGGTCCATGATCAAGAGAGAGTGAATTTGTAGTTTTAAAAAAATAAATTTTTAATGCATGTAAATAAATAACACATGTATTTTATAGTAGTTCATGTCTAATGATCTTATGTCTACTCTTCAGATTCCCTTGACACATATAAAGGTTTGGATAATGATAAAAATCTAAATTTTATAGGTGTTTCATAACCTAATTAGAAAGTTCCATTTATAGTCGAGCCACAACCATTACATGTCTAGGATTTTAGTTATGTGGCCATTTCAAAAATATAATATCTTGATTCCTTTGGATTTCCAAAAATATAATATATTTATCTCTTAATACAGTCATGAAAAATGGCTTAACAATACTATTTTAAAACTCTTATATTACTTTATAACCTTATGTTATGTTCACATGTCAACATAGTATATTGCTAATAGTTCATACTTCAATATTCAAATAATATATTATCATAGTATTCCCTAATAATATGTTATAGCTTAGATATAAAATGAATTAATGATTATTACTTTCATTATCTCAGAAACACTGTCCCGAAATATCTCTCCATGATGTATTGGTGTAGCAGTGTATCCACAGATGACTTCTTGGTATTATTTTATATATTAGTGTATCATGTGTCAACTTGTTACACCCACCTTTTCAATATAGAGTTAAATTTATATTTTATATTTTATTAAAAAAATTGAGTTATACGGTTTTTCATATTGATAAATCAATAATTATGGAAAAAAATTCCTTTGTGAATGGTTTATATGTAAAATTTAAGGGAAACTATGTGGTCACTAATAAACAATTATATTTTTAGTGCATATTATTTTTTTTCATGGTTGGTCACCATGGGTAGCACATGGATTGACCCAAACATTGTGTAACTTAATAGAAACCAAGAAAAAACATGTGTGTGTGTGGGAACTAGTGTAATTCATGTGAGTGGTTAGGAAAACCATGTATAAAGCATGTGAAGTTAGTCTAAAATTTGGAATTGTCATTTGACATAGATTTTTGAATCATTCAGAGTCCTAAGGAGTAACATTTTGAGGTGGGTTGTCCTAGTAAGTGGCTCCTACATGGTTGGAGCATGGTTTGGAAAACCATGAAACCAAACCATGTAGTCTACCTAGGTTCAATAAATGTTTCAATTCTATTTTTCCCTTGTTCATTTTTAACACTCCAGCCCTACCTTTATTCTCCCACTCATAAAAATTGACTATGAATGCATGGGTATCTCTATCCCCTTCTTTATATTCCATTATTATTCCTTTCTAACATGGTTTCATGTGGATTCCTATTTGGTAAGTCCCTCTAAATATCTTTCTCTCTTATATCCTTCCTTTTCCATTAATTTTTTTTCTATCATGCTAACCATAGTGATTATATTTTCTTATTTTAGGTTAGGTTTCATACATAATCATGGGGATTTATTCATTTAGGAGTTGTAGAGGTAATTTCTTATCCTATTTAAGTGTTCTATATTGAGGGAAATTCATTTTGAATGGTTTACTCTTGAAAAAGATAGGTTTTTCTCTATATTCACTCTATATTTAATTTCATTGGGTTATTAAGTGTTTTAAAATGATTTTATTTTTAAAATATGCCTTTGTGTGTGTTCTATGAGGTAAAAATGATGATTTTTATGAGGTTCTAACCCTTTTCATGGAATAGGTACCATCCTAATTTTCTATGGAAATTATTATGTGGATATTCAAAGGTATTTATATGTTTTAAAGGGGTTGTGAACACTAATTTGAGATTTTGATGGTGTTCCACAATGAGTAGTTTTAGATTAAAGCATTTCTATTTTGTAAAATTGGTTTCTTTATTTAAAAATGAGCGTGATGACCCAAATGAATTATATTCTAAATCTTGTTGATTTATTTGGTTGTTTTAAAATTGGTTTTAATGTAAGTGTTTATTTACAAGTGGATTTCAAAGAAAAGTTTTATTAATTTTTTTTCAAGATTTAATTGAAATAAGTTTTTAAAATGTGTGAGTTAGCTTAGAATCCAAATCTTGTTTCAAAGATCCTCTTTGTAACCTTATGAAAAAAATTAGTTTTCATGAAAATTATGAGCCCATCCTTTTTCCCCATGTAATTATTCCATTTAATAGATATATCATCATGTATGTAGAGACCAAGTGATTTATCTAAGGGTTTGTTTCATGTGCAAGTGTTGTAGGTGAGGTTATATTCATTTATAATGATTTTATTTAATTCTTGTGTTCATCATGTGGTTTTTTCTTACTCAAATATTTTTTTGATGTCATGATATTTCTAACTAGATAGTATGTGACTTGTAGGAGTGGAATCCCTTGTATAGAGTGTATTTCCTAGGGGTTGACCTGGTTAGATTGAGTGAGCTAAAAATATTATTTCTATAGAACTATAATATAATGGAGAGGCCAAGGGATTTCCTTTTAGCTCTGTGACCTTGATTCATCCCAATTATATTTTCAAGACTATTGAGACATGACTAGTTTAGTAGCGGTGCCATAGGTTCCTTGTCTCTAATTATAGACTTTATTACAGGAGTCCTAGGGATTTTTCCATGATTATAGAATCATATTCATGATCATTTTAAGGGATTTATTTCTTTATATTGTTTGCATACCCTAGTTCTTATATGACTTCTTAGAACCTATTTATTGGTTTTTCGTTTCTCAATGTCAAGTGACAATGATATTGTGATACTAATTTGTATATGTTTCTTCTTTTATGTATTATAATTAACTTTTTAAATTCATTTAAAATGTATTTTTAAAAAGTTTTTAAAAAAAGGAAAATTAATGTATGGATTTTTTTGATTTCAAACTATTTTATCATGGGTTCAAAAGGTGTGTTTTTTAAATGTGAAAAAACGTTTTCTAAATAGTTTTGTAGTGATTTAATAATAAAGAGGAAACAATTTTGTAGATCTTGAAACTTTTGAATCTTTCTTTTATTTTGATGTTATTTAGAGGAGATAAAATTTAAACCAATATGGGATTTAGAATATGGTTTTAGGAATACTATTCCATAGTTATTTATAATGTTTTCCCTTGGTTTTTGTGAATAAAATCAGACTAGTTGATATTTTTTACCTATGGTTTTCCTCATGAAAAACCTATATTTTTATTTATGTTCAAACTAGAATGTATGGGTTTTAATATTTAAAAAAAAAAATATATTTGGAAGGTGGTAACCTAATATACTGTATAGATCATGCCTATATTTTGTAAGTTTATATCCTATTTAGTTTTATATCTACTCTATGGGTCTACCTATGGAGATTTTGGGTTCAATGGTGACTATAGAAAATGTAGAGACTTTTTAGGGCAGTTTGGGGATACTTTTTAGGTTCATGGGAATTATATTGGGCACATTTTTCTAGTATATTTTATGCTTTCACTATGTTGTATATGTTTCTACTGTGCATGTGTTTTAATTTAGTTAAATTTCTTGATTAGATATATTTTCTCATTTATGGTTAGATTATTTATATTTTTTATACTTATGTATCTTATTTTATAAGGGATAAATCATTACCAAAGTGTTTTATGTGATTCCCAGGAACTATTTTTTAGACCATGGGTATTGAGAATATATTTTTAGTTAGTGGTTTATTGGGATAGGTTCAATTTTAGATGGAATATGGTTTAGTCTATTACAAATGGTATCAAATTATAAGTCCTTAGTGGGACCTATGTTCTATAAAAACACTCTTATTATTTTAGTAGTTATTAATTTTGAGATAATGATATGAAGACTTGGAAGGTAGGTGTGAAAAAGTGTCATAAAATCTTTTTTGTGTGGATCCTTGAGTTACCATCGGTAGTCAGGATTTTAGTTTTGATTCTGGATTTGTATTTGATGGATTTTTGGGATAATTATAATATTTTTATTATATTTTTAAAATGATACTCATTATTTTAGCTTGATATTACTTGAGGTTATATTTTTTGGAGGAAACAAAAGAGTGATTCAAGGCATAATATTGGCTTGTAGTACCTAAAAACCCGAACAGAAACCAAGTGCTTGATATCAAACACATTCTAGGGTACATTTCATGATTAGAATGTGTTCATTGACCACATGGAAAATTTTATCACAATTTTTCATCCCATTTGGTTTTTTTTATTTAGGACCCCTTAATTTTTGATTTCTATGAAAGGTTTGTGAAATAAAAAAGTCTCAAGGGTGGTTTTTTCATTTGATGAAATTATTGGATTTTAATTTAGATGTTAACCATGTTATACCTTTTCTAATGTGATTTGGTGTGCATTGTGAAATTTTAATTGTGTGTGTGAAAAGTGTAGTTCATGATAAAAGTGTTTCTGTTTTGAAATTAGGGCTTAAAAAATATTTTAAAAATGAGATTTGGTTTCGTGAAATTTTTTTGAAGCGGGGGATTTCATTATAAACCATGTAAATTTTTTATTACTATTATGAAATTTGTAAGGTATTTTTGTTTTTAAAGTGAGTGGTGTTTTTTTATAAATGTATTTAAACTCTCTTGGAGTGTATTTTAAAATTGGTCAGTTTTGGCCTCTATAATTTGGATGTTTTATTGTTTTTAAACTAGATGGATATGTTTTGAAATGAAAATGAAGGTAAAATCAAATAATTGGATTTATTATTTAAATAAATGACTGGTTTTAGAAATAATAATAATTTAAAGGGTATTGGAATTGGTTTTCATGGTATTTAAAAAGGAAAGAGTAAATTTTAAATGTTATTCTTCTTATTGTATGTGAAGCTGATTATTTTCAAAAATTATATTTCGGGGCTTTTGGGTTTTATCCTTAGTGTATTTATGAAAAGTGGATGATTTGGAATTTTTCCAAAATATTAGTTTTTTTAAAATAAATACGAATTTGTTTTAAATCGGCCTTAAAAATGTTTCCTCTTTGGTGGTTTTATGATTGGGGTAGACCCTTGTTTTATTTTTTGATTCCTACCTAAGAGGCATGTGGTTTTGGAAGATGAATACTTGTAAGATTTTTACTTATTTTGTTGATTTTTGTAAATTAAGAGTAATTTTTAGTTTGAGTTCATGTATTCTACTATTATCCATAATCCTCCTATAAAGGTCTTGATTATAGGTTGAGTTCTTATCTTTAGATGGTTTTCATTCTTCTAATTTTAACAAATCCGAGACTCCAAGTGGAATGAAAGGATATATCTTATCCTCTTGGTGGTGTGTCTTAGAATTGTTAAATTAAGTGTTCATTTAGTGAGTTTTTTTGTGGACCTTATAGGTAAATTGGTTTAGGCTACGATACTTTATTGGATAGTTTAATTGGTGAGGGTACATTTTTGTAAAAGGACTAGATATGGAATCTAGCTCAAAGTGATTTTTTATGTTTGTTTATTCAAACTTATAGATAATTATATTTATGGGGTATCTATAATTTTATGTATCTTTTGGATATATTTTTGTTCAGTTTTGAGAGTAGAGTTTAGTTTGTTCATGATCTATTTTATGATTTTTCTCAGTGTGTTTATAGAAATTATATCTTGAGAAAAAATCTTTCCTAATATTTTCTTTGGATGGATTTTGGTTCCTCTATGTGTATAGTGGATTCTTAAGGAATATATATTCCTCAATTATTGATGACTCTCATTGTATCTTGTTCATGGTTTTGGTTGTGGTTTTGGGTTATAGGTTTTTTATTATTGGTTGGAAAATGGGGAACCCTAGGTAACATTCATGGGTAATCAAGAGTGTGGTTTGTTTTTTGTTGGACCTTGGGAGTATCTAGGTTGATTTTTTTTTATCAGGATAAACATAGGATGGTTTTCTATGATCTTGGACCTATGATAGCCATATATATAGTTAATGACCTCAGGGTAATAACTGTGTTGTTTTTTGATGGGTCATGTCTCCTATTTCTTTTCTTATTAGTTTTTTGCATACCATGGATTTGGTGAACCCATTTTGGATATTTGGGATGTTTCCATGATTTGTACTTTATTTTTGGACTTGAGCTAGTGGTTTGAGGTAGACTTTGGATATAGGATTATTTTGAATCATTTTTTGATATTGTGGTTTAGTGGTTACTAGAGGGTGTTATATTTTCATAGGAAATGGGTTTTTAGTCATTCTACAATTTTAGATCTGTTATAAATGGTGAGGAGACCAACGCTAGTTCTCTGTATTATTAGATCTCTATGTTCATTTATGATTTAATTAAAGATTTTAAAATCTATTTAGGATTATTCCTAGTATTTAAAAAATTATATTTAACCTAGAGGGTTCATTTAAGAGAGCTTCCTTTTTTATATACACCCTTAATTTATTTTTTTTATGTCTACTTTAACTGAGTATTTTTGCAGGACAAAAGTTGTACGGTTGAAATAATTGTAACACCCACCATATCATTTTAGAGTTTATTTTATATTATTTTATATTATTTTATATTATTTTATATTACTTAAGATTTTTTTATTTTGGGGGAATTTATTCTATAAATTCAAATAATTATAAAAATTTATTCATCTTATTTTGGTTTTCATGAATAGTTGATGAAAATAGTGTGGTCACCCTTTTTTAATAGTATTTTTAGTCTATTATATACTATGAATGGATGTTATGCATGAATAATTAATGGTTTGACGCAAACCATACAAAATTAGTGGAAACGGTGTGGGACCTTTTGTGTGCTTGGGTAATAGCATGTGACTTTTTCATATTAAGTTAAACTGTGCAATAAGAATGAGAAATTGTTCTATAATTTCTAGGTTAGTACACATAATAGGATCAAGGAAAAATTCTTAAGAGGTAGTGATTTTACCCCTAAACTAATCAATAGGTAGTCAGCCTTTATAAGGAGTGATCTTCCCTAAACCTATACAAGAAATGATTCTTGGTGAAGAGTTACTTAACCTAAATATTTTATCCAAAAAAATTATAAGTTAGAGTTGATTATGGTACAGTAATATAAGGTTGAGTGTATTCTCCATATATGAAGAATAGTGTAGGTGAACCAAGTTAAATCACTTTGTATATTACATTTTATATTTCTATATCTTTTTTTATAATTAAATTATTTATATTAAGAAGATAAGAGGTAGTGGAATAACTATTCCTTCTAACAAGGGAAAAATATCCTGTGAAAATGTAAAATGTAAAAGGGGAAAAGTATAAATCTATTATCACACTGATTCAGTACCCCCCCCCCCCACACACACATAGGGTGTCAAGGGTAACTACTAGTGGTATCAAATATTATAAGTTTTGTAATGGATTTAATAATATATATTCCAACTATGAAGATCTAAATAATATCCAAGATATGTCTTTAATATTGAAATCTTACTTATTTGATGGAAATAATCTTTCTAAATGGAAAATTGATTTCATGAATTATATGGATTTAAATGTAAGAATCACTTGTAATATTATAATGATTATATTTTTTTAAATTTTAACATAGAATAGTTTATAATATGGATCAAAGAAATATAAAGACTGATTAATTTTATAATAAGTAATTATGGGATACTATAAAACAATATGTATTTAAGAATATATCTCACTGTAATACTTCTATTTAAATGTGAATGGAGTTGGAAGATTCTTTTTTTGAGAAATCTATATTGAAAAAAGTAGGCTAGGTTGAGGTTGATTTTACATGTTTAAAATAGGAACCAGTAGAAATGATGAATATGAATTAAATTAGAGAATAATTTTATGTTTCTAGAAGTAAAAATAGAAGAACAGGAAAATGGTATATAATAAATCAATTATTCCTAAATAGGTAAACAAAATATATTCCTTTTTTATTTCATAATCTAACTTGGATATAATTTTTACTTATAAATATAATGATGTAGATTATATATCACCAAAAATATTTATGGATGACAGTATAAAAGGGGAAACCACATCATATTGTAAATCTAGATATTTTTTTTATAATAAACAATAGGATAAACAAGATTTAAGTAATGATGAATAATCATTGAAGTCTAAAGGTGAAAATAAATCTATATATTTTTTGGATATGTAATAAATAAATAGAGTTACTATGGAGGAATAGATGGATTAAAGGGATTGAATTAGAAAATTAACATGAAATTAAGGTAAAAGGAGATATAATTGAATAACTTTTTCATAATTTTAAGTTAATCATGGAAAAATAAATTTTTCAAAAACATTTAATGTTTTACTTAAAGAGAAATATAATGAATAAGTATTAGTTATACTTGATGAAAATAACTATCACCTTGATTATTAGAATTCCAACTAAATAATAAGGATTAAAATATTTATATTATTTAAGGAGTGACTCATTTTGAAAATAATATGTTAATCACCAATGTTTTGAAAATGAAAAATTTAAATGTTAATAAGAATAAAAATTTGGATTTATAAGAGAATAAGAACCATAATACAATATTTGTAATGAATAAACCTCAAGGTAAAATTTTTAATAAGTGTTATTTTTTTAAATTATAAGTCATGTAATTGATTTTTTGTAAAAATAAATTGAATATTTGAAATCATGGGTGACTATCTGATACCTCACATCCATCAAATTCAATTTAAAGGTATGAATAATTCATCGGGATAAGTTAGGTTTGTGTTAATATTGGTTAAATGGAAAAGTACTATAGAAACAAGAATAATTTAGGTGAAAACATGAGATATATCACTCCATTTATAAGAAGGAAACAAGAATGGAGAAATGATAAATCTATTCCACTCAGGAATATATTAATTGTTATAGATTATTATAAAGTTGTAAGGAAAAGGAGAATGCATGAAATATCCATATTTTCTTATTAAAAAACGTTATCATGGATTGTAAATAGGAGATACAATTTCTATGGATGTGTTTTTTATAATATTATTGTGTGTAAAAAGGTTTTGAAGAAAATTTATTAATTAAGAACTTAGAAATTGGTGCAAATGTTCTCACCAGAGAAACAATTCATGGGTTTAAGAGATAGTAATGAAATAAGACTACCAAGTGTGTATTAAGAATCAAAGGTTATTCACTCACAACATCCTTCTTAAAAAGAGAAAAAATAATCATGGAAGGTAAATAAGAAAAAAAAAAGTAACTTTCATAGTTAATAATTAGGATAAGAAATAAGCATGGCTATGTAAATTTATCCATACTACTACAAAAAAAGGACTGGTGATGTTATATCTACATGGATAAAAAAATATTGTAAAGTAATGAACTAATGATTCAATAATTAATGATAATTTTAGTAGTGACATTATTATCACTAATTAAATAAATATTAGTTCATATTAAAATAATCTAAAATGTCTTGTTATCAAAAGGAAGGAAGCTTACTGTAGTAGAATCATTGATAAGATTGCCACATAGGGAACTTTTATAAGGTCAAAAGATACTAATTATGAGAAATAATAGATTCAGGAGGAACAATGCATTATTGATTTTATTTAATGGAAATACACTAAGAAGGATTGTAATAAATATGGTAGAAATAAGTTGTTTCATTATGGCCAACAACATTCATCTACCTGAGGATGTTTAGAGGTAAACCTATCCCTGAGGTTTTATATTGATTGTTGATGTAATATTAAGATGTTGATATATTCCCTAGGTAATATACCTTGTATGTTCATTGAGAATAGATAAATATATAGTAATGGGTGTTAAATTATGTAACTATGCATATCAATGTAGAAATATGTAATGAAAAGTGGTATTACTAATTGTAAAAGGGACAAAGGTTAAAAAAATAGTGGATTGGGAAGTTGATAGAAGAATTTTATTTAATATGGGAATACATGTAGTATTGAATAAATTAAAGTGTTGTTAAGGATAATCATGATTAGGAAGTCATTTCAAGTCTTCCCTATGAATAATCAAACTCAGATATGTTTATTCTTACTATAATGATGATGTACAGATGGTATTAAGTCATATTTGAAGAAAAAATGTATCAAAAACCATATATAAGTATTCAAAATGGTATCTATACATATTTTGGAATTATATTATGGATTTTATGCTTTATTATGTAATGGAAGCTTCTAAATAAATTGATTAACTTCCTATTAGAGAATTAGTTTTATTTATAGATGATTACTTATTCTATTTGTTTATTTTTTGAAATAACATTTTCTTATCATCTAAATGTATTTTCATTATACTAAGAATCTATTTACAGGATTTTATTATATTCAATATTTTTTTCCCCAAAGTTAAGTTAATTTTATTTATTAGTGCCAATAACTAAAGAATTCAAGGGGAATTGGTATTGAATATTAAAAGGTTAATTGGATTTATCTATGAATGAAGAAGTACTGTAAAGAAAATAAGTTAATAAATATCAATTTGTATCACTAGTTTATCATAAACATGTGTTATTAATTGATTAAATAGGTGGTATGTATCATGATATAATTCTTTACTTCTTATGCACCAATAGTTTTTGTGATAATTTTATTGAGTCCCCATGATGTTTTTTTAATGAATTGTTTTTCTTAATTTACAAGCGTTTAATTAAAATTAATTAGTGACATATACATTATTGATGTTATTAAAAATATTATTGTTTCCCATATTATGTTATGACTCAGTAGTCTTAGATTATTTATTTATGGATCAATGATATGTAGTAAATTCATTCACTGAAATTTCTTGAGAATAATTAAGTTATTAATAAATAGAAGTGACTTAAAGTTAATGTTTCAATGAAGAAACATTTATATTAGTTCCAAAGTTATAATAATATTCAATATTAGGTTGAAATAACCTAATTTTTTTTTCCACGTGATGGGGGTCATAGTATCTTAAAAACATAGCATAATAAGTATATTCATTCGCGGAGACAAGGCTTCAATTCCTGCAATTTCTCGTTTATTAAAAGGGAAGCGAACGAAGCCGCTCACAAGATGGCAGGCATTGGCCCTCCCTATGAGGATGTTCTCTGGTTCAATCATTTTCCATCGTGGTTATGCACTTGTATTTCTGCTGATCTCCATCATTAATGGATCCGTCTTTTTTTGTCAAAAAAAAAAGTATATTTAAAAGGGGGTGTGTGGATGGGGTTGATACCCCAATACCTTCCCAAACATATAGGAAATAAAACTTTTATTTTTCTTGACTAAGTGGGAAGTGGTTAATAAAATATATAATTTTTGATGATTATGTATTGAGGGATAAAGAATTATAGATTATCTCTATCTCTTATAGTTTTGGTGTTTTATGAAAATATTGTCAAAAAATATAAAGGGGGGATTTTACAACTATGATATTTCATATTAGATTTAATGAAAATAACTTATGAGATTATTTTTGGATTTGTTAATAACTATAATATATGTTTTTATGATGATGGATTGAGAATAAGTAGAGAATAGATGATGAAAATTATTTGATGTTGTATGATGATTTGAAAATCACTATTTAAATCTCATATTAATAAATGGTGTGAATTATTGAATTATTGAATAGATGGTTGATGTTAATGAGTAGTAATGTGAAATATTTTCAAATGTTTGTTGATATATACTAAATAAGACAATCACATATTTTTGGATGTGTTGAATACATGATGATGGAATATGGAAAATGTGTATATTAAATGAATATTGAATAAGAGTAAGATGAATAAATTAGATGTATACTTATATTTTTTAAATGAATTATTTTACTCCCATGATGATTTTTTATAAATGATTATCCTAGAAGGTTTGTATGAAAATTACTAGAGATTTATAATCTCTTATATACGTATTCATGTGTATTCTATATTTTAAAAGAGTTTAATCTTACTAGAAATAACTTTGGTTTTACTTGAATATATTTTAGAATTTGTAAAAAAATAACATCTCACATTATCAATTTATGAGTCCAGACTCAATATAGGGTTTTATAAGATTCATTAAAAACTTCATAATAGTTATTCATGTTGTGATGTGATTAATTTTGTTTGGAATATTATTTGAAGATTTTTTAGTGGATCTATTGAATTAATTTCACATCATGTAAAGTGTTTCATGTTGTGATGAAGGATCATTCATATTTCAATGATTCTAGAGTTTAATGTTATGTTTCATGATAGGAAATATCAGGATGTGAATTATGTAATGAAATTTTTAATGCTAAAATATATTGAAGTATCACACCATGAATACAATACCAAATCATGGAGAGGATGAGACCACTCCAATATGTCCATCCATGAAAATCCAAAAGGATCATAATTTTAAAATTTTATAAATGGTTGTAATTATATTAAAGTTTGCTTTGAAAAATTTTATTCCAAGTCTTGACCCATATGAAGTTTAAGTATGTTATAGTAGAGCCCAACTTATCACAATATAAAGAAAGTGGCTAAGTCATGATTTATGTTTTCTGGAGGATTTGAAAAAAATGAATATGTTGAAGTCACATGGTAGTTTGGTGGTTATTTTATAACCAATAAATACCCATTCTAAATCAATGGTATAGATCTATATGAATAATTTCAAAATGATTAATTTTAAGAAGAAGAATTTTTAAGTTGATTTAGATTTAAATTTAAAAAATTTAAATAAAACCTATTCTAATAATTAGTATAATCTACTATGAATATTAATAATAATATTGAGGATACATAGGGAGTATTAATATAAAGAAGGGGGAATAGTGTGTTTCTAAGGTGGAGAGTAACAATCTGCAACATGGTAGTAGTTATATATATGATTTTGAGATATAAATGTGGTTGTTTAATATGATCATTTGAAATATCATCATTTATTATCAGGTTTGGAATTTTTTGGTTTTTTCCATATCATTGAAGATCAAAAATAATAATAATTCCTTACTATAATTATTTTATCTATAACAATATTATTGTGAAATTTCTAATTGATGATTTCATACCCAACTCTTATCACATATATTTGTTTATATCAGGTAGTAGAATTTAGAGTAGCACTTAGTATTCACTATACCATCAACATATAGAATTTATTATGTAGATTTTATGTATTTAACTTGGAATTACCATTATTTCATCAAAATTATAAGATACCTGAATGTTTATAAATTTAAAACGTCTATAGTAGTGTAAAAAATAGGACAATGAGAATGATTATTGAGAGTTAGTGAGTTTATCCCTAAACAAATTAATTACTGGTGAGCCTTAGTGAAGATTTACCTTTCCAAAACATGTACTATTATTGATCCTTGATAAATATTGGATTCACTGGAATATTTTATCTATAAAAATAGTGAGTTATAGTTGACTTTTTTACACTAACACACTAGTGAGTGTATACTCCTTAGATGTATCCTAGTTTGGGTGAACCATGTAAAATATATGTATGAATTGAATTTTAAATTTCCATGTATTTGCTTGTAATTTGATTAGATACTGCAAGAATATAAGAGGTAGTTTGAATAAGAGTTTCTTTTAACATCAGAACAAGATTCTAATAAAATGGATTGAGAAAAAAAAGAAGAAAAGTATAAATTTGACATCGCCCTAATTCCCCCCACCCCTCTGGGCATCTGGGTTACTACACTAATATAATTATTTTATACACAACCATTTAAATTATAAGAAAAATTTAAATATACTTCATTAAAATAGGCATTTAAAATGAAATATTTTGACAAAAACAATGAATTTTTTATAAAAATATCAAACTAAATATTAACTTTAAAAAACCACATATTTAATTATACTTTAAGAAACATTCCAATTATGTAAAATTAGGGTATAGAAAACATAGTGAAAGTTGGTCATGAAATTTAGAATAATCATTATTTAATGCAATATTATGATAGTATAAAGAATAAAATTTAATAAAATAAATAATTAATGATAGTAAAAAATTAATTAAATAATTCTTGGAAAATAATAATTTTCTAAGGATTTGAATTAAATTACACCTTAATGAAAATATAAAATATAAATCAATATAAATCGTGAATATCAACAAGAAAGTTATATTTAATAACCCAAAAAAACATCATAGGAACATTTAGAATCCATGTAGATGATCTAGGATCACATAAATATGGAACTCATCTACTTGAAATGTCTAATTATCTAACTTCAAATACTCAATTTTACAAGTATAGATTGATATAGAGAAAAAATTATCTATGAAAAGAAAATTCTTAACCTTGTTCAACTAGCCAAAGCATGATCATACACTAGTATTTTATATAACCATATAAAATACACCTAGTATCCCAATGTTTACCATGATATATAAATAGAGGTGATAAAATATAATATATCACATATCAATATATAAAAAATAATAAAATTAAAACTCACCCTCACTGTTTCTATGGATAAGGATAAAGAGGACCAATTGTATGATGGTAAAAAAATGGTCTGATGGGAATTGGGAAATCTATCCTTTTTAAATTATGAAGTAGATTTCATAGTTAAATGATTACTTATATGGTTCACCACTTTTTTCATTAGACGGGTGTTTCTAGCTTATCCTAATGGTTTGATTGTGGTGGGTTCAATGTCTATGTAGAGTCATTCAAGTCCGCCTTACCATTTTTTATCTTTTCCAGAAACTCCAACAGATCCCACATCCATAACTGAGTATGGACCTTCTTTCCAAGGGAAGCTTTTCCTTTGGGGTTTTAGAACCAACAGCACTTAATAAATCACATTAGTTGAGAGGATGATAGTTCGGGCTCATTGCACCATTTTTTAGGGGGAATTGTTGCCTACTATGGGACTCTCTTATATATTTAAGATATGTTTGATAATCTCTTCCTAATCTTGTTATGGGACTGGTTACCCTAATAGTTTAATCATAGGATAAATCCATATACAAAAAAAGAATCTATCATTGAATCCATCTGTATGTATCTAAGGTTTTTTATCCATTTCTCATTAATGATTAGCTTCTTATGTGTTGAGGTTGTATAACCATGAACATTAGAGTATGTTGTCACTCAAGGAGCCAGTTAATTTCTCGAGGATGGGATTGATCCATTATGAGGTGTCATAAATATCCTTGTTTATAACAATAATCAAACCCATGTAGTTAATTAATCTCATGTATTTCAATTTCATGTAGAAAGGACATGCATGGGGGCACTTAGGTGTTTGGTATTTGAGATCGGACCTCAAGGAGGAATCCTACATATCCTTCTTATGGTAGTCATTAGAGTTCTCATAGTTCAATCATTACCTTAGGACTTTTCCTAATGTAAATACCCTTACATGGGTCTAGTTATAATTTTTAAATGATCGGGTATTACACATTGAGGTTTCCCTAGTTAGTAGAGATTCATGATGAAATTGATGTGATCATTGCAACTCCCTAATCCCATGTGAGCAATGCTCGATTTGAGAACCAAGGTATGGAAAGTAATCTATATCATTTCATATGGGTGTGGGAATTATGTGCTATTACATCCCTTTAGGTGTTTAATATGGATATCATGCCTCAATGAATGCATCCTATGTATCCTGGTTATGGCAGGAATCAAAGTCATCGTAGTTCAGTTGACTTCTCAATTTTCTAGTAGATGAAGAATAATGATCAGACCATGGTTGTGATTGGGTACTGATGTTTGGAATTTTAGAGATATGGTGGGACTTACATAGAGGTGGATTCCCACTTGATCTTGAACCTTTTAAAGGCATCCTACATACCCTGATTATGGTAGGAATTAGAGTTATCGTAGTTCAATTGATCAGGGCTTACACACTGAGGTTTTCCTTTGATAGGTATGATTACACGTCTCATAGAGGATCTAGTATGGAGCTCAAGCCTTTAGAAGGTTCCCAACTTATCCTATTATAACAAGAATAATAGTCATCATGATTCATTTTTTCAAGGCTTAAACACCAAGGATTCCCTTATATGCCCATTGGACAGGGCCATCATGTCCCGAGATGTCTTCTTGACATGGCTTGGTTGACTATTTGACATGTTTTTTATCTTCCTAACATGTATTAGAATGTATAGACATGTCTTATTTTTATAGTGGACATGTCCAAAGGCAATCACATGATCCAGGATGACATGTTTAGAGGGTGTTGTGTGACCTGGCTGATTTGTCTGGGCGACATCGCATGATCCCAGTTAACATGCCCAGGGGAAGTTGCATGACCTATCTAGCTTGTCCGGAGGACATCGCATGACCTATGTTGACATGTCCAAGGAATTTCATGTGACTTATATGACTTGTCTAGAGTAAATATCATGATCCATATTGATATCTCCAAAGGGTATCATGTGACTTAATGTGACATGTTTGGGTGTCTTTGGGATATCTAGATGGCATGCTTGGAGTGTGTCATAAGATTTGGTTGGTAAGCCCAAAGTTCTTCATGAGACCAACATGATATACATTGGTTTTGTTGTATATTTGGGATACATATCTATAGTATATATCAAAATATGGATAGTGATCCCTGAGGACTTTGTGAGACTTGGGTGGCATGCCCAGAGGGTGTCGCGTGACTTACTTAGAGTGTATAGAGGAAATTTAATAGTCCAAATGGTACATCAAGAGGAAATATCATGCCTTGGGTGATGAGACCTAGAACTATCACATGATCTGGATGAGTCATGTGAAGTGCATGAGGATCATAATACCTAACTTCACATAATTATTATATCCTTTAGTATTTTTTTCCATCTTTTATTGCACATATGATTATATTTGTTTAGTTTTTAGATTTTTTTTGGTTTCGTGTAACCCATCCAACATGAAGGATATCCTTTAAATAACCTATATATCACACTATAAGTCCTTCATGTGATATTAAGTGATCATGTGAAGTGCCTATAAATTTTTCACATCCCTTGGATTCATTCACCAGGTTTTTTCAAGAAGAATAATTTCACGATTGTGTGATACATCACTCAGAGAAATCCACTCTGATCTCCCATATGTGAGGGATCATTGATGGATTATCTTTTTCTTTAGATGGAGAGGGTGGTTATTAGCCTCACTACCTCAGTTATAACCCACCTTATGTGGTTTTTATCTTATATATTTAGGCTAGAGTTTGTGGGGGAATGAGATGTCATGTGTTTTGATAAATCCTATCATAAGTGTCGCATGACTTTAATCGACTATAAGACCATCCCTTCAACGCCAAATTTATTGGATTTCATCCATTAAATGGGGTATTTCCTAATAATTTTGACATCATAAAGATCTTCCATAATTTCATGTCAACATGTATAAAGGCCTTCATGAGATCATGATTCCTTTTGAAAGGATTTTGTGTGATCTAAGGTGAATTGTCTGGGAGTATTTCATGAGACAAAGGTGGATTGGAAAGGACTTTTGAAAGATCAGGTTGGCTTGTCAATGGAAGAATTGCATGGTCAATGGTGATAACCTGGGTTTCATGACTCTGTTCGCATAAGATAATCATATCTTCCTCTCATAATAATCTCCCATCATTTCCCTTTTTATTTCCTCATTTGTTAAACAAGGGTTGGTAATCCCATGAGTTTGTACGAATGTTGTCAAATATAGCTACTCTCCCCATTAATGATGCATCATGTGAGCAAAAAAGGTTCTTGTGGTGATGTTCAAGCATTATCATGGCCTACCCTTCAATTTTTCTTTGGAGTCGAAGGGGGATCACAAGACTACCTGGTCATGTCTAAAGCCCTTCGCATAATGAGGGTGACACGTCCACGGGCTCTTGCACGATAAGGTGGACATGTAACTAGGGAACCCATTGTGTCTCAGAAGCTTCAAGGGTGTATTTTATGAGTTTTATGAATGAAAGAGGCTCCTTCCTTTTGAATATTTATCTACTTATTTTCTAAGTATTTTTGTATGGATTATTACACATCTGCCAATTGACAAGACACAAGATCTGAAGGAACTCATCTAGTAGCCATTACATTATCAGCTATTTTCTTGGATTCCATTGAAATAGTAAAAGGGGATGTAAAATGGGATTTTTGTGATATCCATCAGGTTATTAAATGTTCATGATCGTTCGTATAACCTTATGAAGGTCATTAGATTGCATGTCTTCTGAAGGTTTATGAGATCTGTGTGATCCTGGCCACCTTCTTCTGCCTTTCATTTGTGGGGAAAATAATACCCATATTTAGGTATTTGTTACCTTGTGTATTTTCTTATGCTCATTTGTTGGGCTTCAAAAAATACCCCCCCCCCCCAATCAGGAGAAACATTTTTAGTGACAATGGCTCATTTATAAGGAAATTAAATGCCCGCTTAAGGCTTTGGCGTTGTCATCAATCAATGTCTTGGGTGACGTTTGGTCTTCCTCCATTAATGCATGATAAATGGATACAAATATCTAGTTTCATGTTATTATAACTCAAACATTATATTACTATAGTTTAATTTCTTTTAGATCATACCTTCTATTGTTTTATTTTAAGGTCTTTTAGCTCAGACCTTTTATCATTGCATTTTAAGTTCTTTTAGCCCAGAACTTCTATTGTTGTACTTTAAGTTCTTTTAGCCCAAAAATTCTATTTATGTACTTTATGGTATTTTTTGTTGGAACTATTGATGTTGTAGTTTAAGGCATTTTATCTCAAACATTCTATTGTTGTAGTTTATGGTCTTTTAGCTCAGAAATTCTATTTTTGTAGTTTAGGGTCTTTTAGCTTAGACCTTCTATTACTATAGTTTATGGACTTTTAGCTAAGACCTTTCAGATTCCACATAGTTTAAATTATTTCTTCTATGACTTGATTAATGAATATAGGATATGGGGCTGGAATCCTAGGGATAACCCAAGATACCCTATTATTATGAGTTTCTCTTTAGTGTTTCCAGAGATCATAAGGATTGGAGTTCCATTCCTATAAGAAGGAGATGCCTCGGGTTGGTAGGTAAAAGCCCTTATGTGTTTGTATAATTTTCAAATAGAGGAATCTATACTATTTTAAAATTTCCATGGATGATTTATTGGGGTAATATTTTTTTAGGGAGAAGTACTAGGGACATCGAGTCTATCTAGATAGTTGTAATATATGTTCTGTAAATCAGGTTCCTATGATCTTGAATCGATGAGTCATGGAATGGGGAATACATACTATGGGTTACCCAATATACCTGAAGGTTATGAGTTCCATTGGGGTTTCACTAGGGCTTATGAGGATTGGAGTTCATTTTTTATAAGGAGGGGAGCCTCTAGTTGGTATATATAATCCCTTTATAAATCGATATCATGGTCAAACATAGGTATCTCCACTATTTTCCATGGGTATGGAAAAATTTTGAAGACTCAAACTTCTGGAAAATGAAGTGGGGTATGGAGAAAAGGACTATCCAGGAAGTGTTATTTCACTCTAGGGTAGTTCATATTTTTGGTTGGGAATCTCAATCCCTAAACTATGTGTTTTTTAGACATAGGGTGTGGTATATAAAAATGTTTAGGAATGGATTGTCACATCCCTACTTTGAGAAAGAATATAAAACATAGTGACATAACGTCAAGGATATTGAATCTAGCTGAATATTCTAGTTTTAGAGATTGTAAATCATGATCTAGGAATATATGAGTTAACTAGACGTGGGAACTGGTGGGTAAAAGTCATCCATTGATGATAGAATGAGCCTATACTATTAAACATGGATATGATGATAACTCCTAGATTTAAGGGGTCCTTTCTAGGATTTGATAGTCCATTAATAAGAGAAAGTCACCATTACTAGTCTCCTATGGGGAGGCTATGTTATCTCAAACTTCAAAGGCATGAATGTGGTTTATGAAATGTGTAATATTTAGGAAAGTTTAGAGTGCCCTAAAAATTTTACCATTTTCTAATGAACACATTATCATGATGAAGAGATATAAACAATCATTACTCTAAATTTTTCCTAGACCAACGGGTCCAATAAGCATAGCTTCAGCTTTTACCAAGGATATAAAGAAAACCCTATGAGATTTATGCCCTAATTTATTTATGCCCTAATTTTTTCCTAAACTCTAGAGATGAAGAGTTTTGCAACTAAATACATAAATTTTTCTTAGGATCCCCTTTACAAGTTTTCAAACTAATAAGTTTTGTGTATCTTTCACTAGTAGTTTAGGGTCTTTCAATTTGGACCATCAAAGGCTAGAGTTCAAATTCATATTGATTTGACCAAAGTGAATATAGTTTATGGTCATGAATTACATGGACCTAATATGGGGAGAATGTTACAGATGATCCTTGTTAGGATACCTAAGGTCAAGATCCATCCAAAATATTTTTAATAGGGAGATATAAATATTGTAAATCATGGATCGTGGTTATCAGGTCATGATTAATGATATGGGACAATAATATTAGGGATCATTCATAAAATCCTTAGGTGCTAAGTCCTACCACAGTGACATCAGGTCTCACAAGTATCATAAATTCCTCCTTATAGAGCCAAGATATCTCTAGTTAGTAGGTTTAACCCCTTTATGTATCAATATCATGGTCAAATAGAGTGATATATTTTCCTTTATAAGGCCCATGAAAGGTTTATGGAAACCTAAGTTTCTCTAGACATGAAGTGTGATCTATGGATTAATGTGCTTAAAAGATGGAAAAAGAACCCTATACTCTAGTTGACTAGGGAATGTCACTTATGGTCCTTGGTAAGGGGTGATAATGGTGATGGATTGTACATTTTAATGTTATGTAGTGGGGATATATTTTTTATGTAGTTTTAGTGTCATGTGACAGGACCTTTGCATTGAATTTTAACATCATGCGATAAGGATGTATTTGTTTCCATTCAATTTAACATCATATGGTAAAGAAGAAGAAACTAATAAGAAAAATTGTGCAAGATATATTACGAGCACAAGTAATTCATACGCAGATCTGACTCTTGAATTAATAAAGTGATCTTTTATGACTCGGGGTTCTGTTTCATTCATTGGTTATTATAGCTAGACCTAGGATTGGTGATCCGGGTGTCACTATGTATTCTGTGATGGTAGGAATCGAGACACACTTAGTTCTTGAATAGGAAAATCTCTACACAGGTCTAACCCATTTTTAGGGGGCAATTTTCTTGTTTATTATTGTATCTAGATCTAATATTGAGTATTTTGGAATCACTACCTATCCTATGATGTAAATAATCAATCCACACATAGGTCTTGTGAAACCATACAGTTTAATATCATGCGGTAAGGACTTAGGATCCCAGACGTGAAAAAACTTGAATATTGCTGATGAACCCAAGACCTAAGATTTGGGTGTCACTAAATATCCTATGATTATAGAAATCAAGACACATGTAGTTCTTGGAAGAAATATCTCTTCACAGGTCTGGCCCATATGCAGGGAGGGGAGAATTTTTATGTTTATTTGTTGTGATTGGACTCGAGAATGAAGATATGGGAAAAAATACATACCATGTGATGATATTAATCAAGCCACATATAGTTCTTGAATAGAGATGTGGTGTCAGACCAACACCAACAATATTAGTCCTCTTGGGAGAGGTCTATAGGAATGTGCAGGTTATGTCATGCAAGAGACATCAACTGTGTAGTTTAACATCATGCAAAAAGGACTTGTGGTGTGTCTTTTAAGGACATTCAATTAGTACCATGATAACCTTATCATGATATAATATTCCTTGTTCATGTGTGTAATCCTTTACCAAGATTCCTAATCTCATGTGAGCTATTATCTGTATGAGAAATAAGGAATAGAAATGGTTTTTATCAATATTCTATGGAAATTAAGGAGAGGACAGGGGAATTTTGTATCATGTGGTGGATAGATAAATATATAGGATCGAGGAACCCTTATATATCTTATCAAAAATGATAATCAAGTCATAAATAGTTCAATAAACCCATGTTGTTTATTGTTATATGGTAATGACATTAGTTGTGCAGTTTAATGTCATATAGTAAAGACATGGGTGACTCATCGTGAAAGAATAGATGTGTAGCAGCTAGGCCTAAGAATAGAGGTTTGGGAATCACTACATATAATTTGATTAAAGGAATAAATCAACACATAGTTCTAGTTAACCATTCAATTTAGTGTCATGTGGCGAGGACATCATCTGTGTAGTTTTAACGCCTTGCGGTAAATACAAAGGTCACCCGATCTGAATGAAGATGGACATTCAGGATCTAAGTGGTTTTATGTAATTTAGTGAGTAAGTTCTCCATAAAAATTAATTTCACATGGTTAGGAAATTATATTTTTTGTAGTTTAAAGTTTTTCCTCATAGAATTCTATCATACATTTTTCCATCATGTGATCAGGATGAGAGATTCTATACAGTTTAAAGTCTTGTTGTTAGGATGTGTCTGTGTAGTTTAATGTCATATGATAGGGATATGAGATGTTGTGCAGTTTAAATTAATTATTCCAATACATTTATATGAATTTTAAGATCATACATTTTGGAGTTTTGATTCTCGATGGTAGCTATTCAGAGTACTTATTAACAAACCTCACATTAGTGCAGTTGTGACATGATCACCATCCATTGTGGCCAATGATTAAGATTTGTTATGATAGACCTTATGCATGATATAAGACCCTTCCCATTTGGGTTTCAATTTGAGAGGCTTCTTTCCTAATATCATTGGGGTTCTAAGAGAAAACAACAATTGTCCTTGAAGGAATGAGTGGAGGTGGACCTTTTTATTGAAGGCATGTGTGATCCCATTCTAATAAACTTCAAGGTTGTGCAATGTGCACACCTTGATTTCATGTAGTCACTCCAAATCATCTAGCCACTTTTTAATTTATCATCATCCAAGGGTTTTCCAAAAAATACTATTCTAAGTGATAGAAACTAAACTTATATGGTAAATACCACTTTGGTCCCATATTCCAATGAAAACGGCATTGCATGAGTAACAGAATGTTTGGTGGTATGATAGGCCCATAAATCATGGAGGATCTTTTTTTCTAGGACTTCTAATCCTTTTTCACCATATTCTATAGTATATTTGACATAGTCTTATTAAAGGCATTTATATATTCATTTTCTACTTCATCATAGTGATATGAGTTGTTAGAATTGATGTTGAACTCCTGGTACAATTTATTCAACTCCATAGAATGGATGTTGGTTCCTTTGTTAGTCAATATTGTGTGAGTGAATCCAAACCTAGTGATGATATGGTACTTTCCAAAGTTGATCATATTATTCATCCTAACTTCCTTGAGGATTATTTACATAGCCCATTTGGAGAATAAGTTGGTAGAATTAAGGATGTACTTGAACTAATTAGTTGTGGTTGGAGGATATGGCACCACAAAATTCATTCCCTATATGGTGAATGGATAGGAATATTTAAGTGTATGTATAAATTATAGAGGTTGATGGATGAAGTTTTCATGAATCTTCCATGTATGAAATTTCCTGGTTATTTTCACATAGTCTTGTATCATGGTTTACTAGTAGTTACCCATCCTCCTAATTTAGTGTGAGATACTAGTCCTATACTGATGATCATCACATGATCCCTCATAGAATTCTTCCATGACAGTGGGAATATCTATTTCTGATATGCATCTAATGAGGGTTCCACTAAATCATTTCTTATAGAGGGTTTTTTTCTCATTTGGACCATCCCACAGGGTAAAGTTTGATAATAATTATTGAATATATTCCCTTCTGGACCAGTCTATGGGAGAGTCCCATATTATAAATAACAAATTATGGGATCCATCCATCCAGGGTTGAATATCGATTTATCATGCTATGAGGTATTATTGACCTGATTTATTTATTTCATGTCATAGACAATGATTGATGAGACCATTCATCGGTTTTTTATATGAATTATTGGTTCGTCCTGGTCAGGTTTGACTAATATTATAGCTACATTATCCAATGTGTCAGTATAAAAATTCTATGATCATGGAATATGATGCAATGTGGGCTCAAAAGGGAACTCTACGGTCAATCCCCTGACATAGCCAGTGAGACACGCCAATTCTTCCTTTTCGATGGAATATTTCCAGTTGATATGCTTTATCCCAAGCTCTAAACCCCCTTTGATATTTAGGTAGTCTATCTACAGTTGTAGGTATAGTTCTAGGACAGGTATGGGGATTGGTACTCAAGAGCATTGTTCATGTAGCCTTCAGATAGTGGAAAATATTAGGGAAAAATTTCTTTGTTTTGGAAGAAAAATACAATCCCTAATTCAACCTTATTGAGCCCCAATTTTTTAGTTATTTTGACAATAGGACTTCATTAGGTTCCATGGAAAAACATACCCATGTACGGGGAGTGTTATGTGTGTAAAAAATATTCTCATCTAGAAACATGGTGTCTACTTGTGTACTTTCTAGGGTGGGATTTTTTGCAGGGAAATCAGTCTGGCCTTTCCCTTTCAGTGACTTCTATGATAAAAACTAGATCTCATACTATTATAGAATTACCTCCCATAATGAAAATAATCTAGTCAGCATGGGATGGTCAAGGAGGTACTTGAGTGGATCAATACGAGAGACTAAATGGACTTCATGGTGCTTCAAGTAATGACTCAGCTTATGTACTATAAAAATGAGTGTAAGGCAGATCTTCTCCACATCTGAGTATCAGGTATCAGTACCTAGAATCATTTGGATAAGGTGGTAGAGATGGTTCTCATTTCCTGCATTATTTATTTGTGTGAGGAGAGAACCCAGTAAGCATTCCATAGTGTCCACGTCAAATATGGGTGGATTCTCTTCCACCGGCAGCATCAAGACCAGTGGGTGCAGTATGTACTACTTGAGATTCTCAAAGGCCTCTTAGCATTCCACATCCAATTGGTAGGTGATTCCCTCTTTCATTAGCATGGATAAGTGGAGAGATTTTCTAGCCAATTTTGATATTAAATGCTGAATGTAAGCGAGGTTTCCAGGGAGTCCCCTTAGTTCTTTTAGATTTATTGGTGTTACATTTCTAGAATAGCACTAGTCTTTTCTGGGTCAAACTCTATGCCATAGTGGCATGCCATAAATCAAAGGAACTTACCTAATGTTACCTCAAAACCAAATTTCATCAGATTAATCTTTAGACTATGTTATAAAAACTTATCAAATACTATATGAAGATCTGTGAAGTGATTGAATATCTATCAGGATTTGAACACCAATTCATCGACATAACATTCTATTATTCATCCTAATAACGGCTGAAATATATAATTCAGGGTGTGCTGATACATGGGGCCATTATTCTTTAATCCAAAGGTAATTACCTGATAGAAAAAGATCCATTCGTGTGCTCTAAAGGTAGTGGCTTCTTTATCTTTAGGGGAAATATTTATATGATTGTACATTGAATACCTATCCATGAAGTAATGGTATTGTAAGCTAGAAATTGCATTGATTAAGAGTTCTATAAGTGGAAATGGGAATTCATCCTTTGGGAAATGTCAATTAAGGTTTTTGAAATCGATGAATACCTTAAGCTTCTCATTCCTTTTCTTAATAGAGATGATGTTAGTGATCTATATTGGGTATTTTACTTCTCAAACAAAGTTTTATTTTAATCAATTTTTTATCTTTCACCTCTATATTGGTGGCATGAGAGGGGTGCATCCTCCTAGATACCTACTTGAAGCCTTTAAGGTCAGTGGGTAAGCCGAGATAGTGCATATCCACATCTGGATTCAATCTAGGCATATCTATATAGTTCCAAGATAACACATATCAGTGTTGTATTAGAAATTCAGTGTGCATCTCTTGTTCTTTGAGAGGCATAGAGGAATTAATAAATGACAGTCGTGGGTCTTCTTCTATTCCCATATTCATCTTCCTGGTCTCATCAATGGTGGTGGATACACCTTCTTCGAATGTGGGAGTAGCATTCCTTAGTTCATCCTCATTTTCTTCTAGATCTGAGTCTGTGAATGAATTTTTTGAAGAAATTGGAAATTTTAGGGCCTCTTCATCACAATCAGGGTGAGAGAGGTCATGAGAAAACACATTGTCATCCCCTACTACCAGAGTCATTGTAAAGACATCCTGGAGCTTAGTTTCTTTTACACTGTCACTAGGGATAGTTAGAGCATGACATCTAGGATTTATTTTACTACCTCAACTAGATTTATGGGTAGCACATAATTATTGTCGAGCATACTCTATAGATTTACAAGGAAGTATCCAATTCATTGGCAGATGAAACTTATATATATTCATCCACATTTGGTTTCTTTCCCTCCCATTTATAGAAACCTACTTCATCATATGTGGATTATCAAGTCTCGAAAGGGAAACTTACACCATGTAGTATGTCGTACTTTCCATTAATTGGGTATTTTAAACACCAATAGAATATTGAAGGTACTTCCATGTGGTTGTAGATTTAGGGCCTTTTGATAAGGATGTTATATTTAGTGTAATTATGGATAAACATAAAATCAATGTTAGATGTAAGATCCCAAAACTAAGCATTGAGATTGATCTTCTCAAGAGGACCTTTCTCACACTTATCATACCCTTGAATGGTAATTTTTTTGGGAGATAGGTTTACTTCACTATATCCCAAACATCAAAGGTTTTTAATTGGGATGAGGTTGATCACAAAACCATTATCAATCATATCCCTTCAAATGTTGACATTATTTAGTCTGCTAGAAACATATAGGGGCATTATGTGTCCCTAGATGACCTCTTCCTGATACTCTTCTGTGAATGAGATGGTGACATTGCATTCTAATGGAATAGTCTACACTCGATAAACCTCAGCTATAGATAATTCTATCTAAACTATTTTGGGATCTTGAGGGATTCAACAAGTGCCTCCATGATATCTTTCGAAAGATAGTGTGCATCCAGGATTAAGAGCTTGGATGGGACAACCACAAGATACTTCAAAATTTCCTAATTTTGTGCCAGAGATCGGTGCAAATTGATGTGGGTTTGATCCTAATTGTCTATCCTAGTAAATGAGATGTTTGAGGAAGATAGTACCGGTTCTTGTAAAATGGTTGAGGGAGCATCTACTACCAGTGGAATAGGTCATGTAGACCTTCCCTATTGCCTGGGTTGATCACGTGATCTCACCCCTACTAGGAATTCATGCATGATGATTGGGAATGGGTGACTGTTGGAGGGTTTTGAGGCACCTTCATGTCTTTTTTGATTCTACTAGAGAAATTTACCATGGGTCTCAGCTACATATATGTCCTTTATGGGGTGAAATTGAAATATTGGGTCTGACCACGCCTGTGTTATCCTCTATATCCTTAATTCCTACACATGTGGCCTCTTATTCCCTAGTAAGGTACAAGGAACTCATATTCTAAGGATTATTCTTCATCTAAGAAGGATTACTCTAACTTTATCATGTTAATATAACCAAAGATGAGCTCCGTATATGATGAGGGTTCGGTTTGGTGGGGCGGTGCCCGTGATTTAGTTCTGGAATGGAATAAATCTTAAAGAGTTAGATCTTATGTCAGAGATGAAAATGGCACTTCCTCTTTTGTATACTCCTATTTATGATGGATTCTTCCACATTCAGGAAGAATATTTGATGTCACCTCCTGAGGTGATGATACTTTTATGGATCTATAAAGCTATTATGTTAGTTGGCATGGGCTAGGTCAATTGTCTTTTGAGTCATCCAATTTTTGAACTTATATCCATGCTTGGTTGGGACTTCATTCCAATCACCTTCTTCTTTAGACTAGGCAATGGTTATATCACACACCTGACATAGAGATTTATCCAATATCACCTATCCAGAACTGACCATGCTTTGGAGAATGTATTTCAAGATGAATCTATCCTTGATGTTATGACTCAGAATTCTATAGAAAGGGAAGTAGTTGGGATGACCTATGTGGTTATCCTCATTATGCTTCCTAGGTTATGGAATATTGAGCTGTTTATTGTCAATGGCTGAAAGGAAATAACTGGGAACTTGATAATTCTTGAAGTATTAGGCTTTATTCATCCATTCCTCAAATCTCAGGTAACCCTGATTTCTCTATGGTTTCAGATGAGGGAGATTTTGTGGTTGTTTCCACTCTATAGGAGGTGTTGAGTAGTTTAGGACCTTCCTAGGTGTTTAATAGGCACTTCTTCTAGTTTGAGAGTAATAGAATAAATTTCTAACTTGTTGATCCTTTTCCCCTGTGTTGAGGGCATGATTCGAGATTTAGATCAGGTTTATTTAATTAAATCTTCCATAAGTTGTTGCATTTTTTAAAACTCATATAACTCACCTAGATACTTCATTAGGATCAAAGGTGTTTTCAATTCATCCAGGATATTTTCAACACATAGTTCCATCAATTTCTCCTATAAGAGAGGGATGCTGAGTGAATAGGCTAAAACCTTCCATTTGGCTATGAATTCAGACACCCTATCATTTTCATACTTCTTGCAGTTATTATGGTTGATGATTATCATTTCCCTTATCATGTAGATAAACTAGTAAAGGAATTGACAACGAAGGTCTTCCCATCCTACAATGGATCCTACTGGAAGGTTGTTTTACCAAACAAAGGTTGTCCATATCAGAGCCTATACAAAATACCTCAGCTTAGTCACCTCCTTATGATCTCGAGGGACCGTAATAAAACCACATTAGGGTATGAAGTGTGTGAGATGGTTTTTTTGGGTATCTTGTGCCATAAAAGGTAGATAATGTACGATTGATAAAATTAGGTGGAGGCAATGTTTCATCCACCCTTTCAGGAAATATATTTATCTTTGGCTACACAGGTGTGTGTCTCCCTTATATAGATTCCATTTAAGTATCTAGGGACTTAATGATGTTGAGAAGATCAATAGGTACTATTGTATGAGCTTCCTCTTGTCTACATAGATCTAGCGGGCCCTAATGATGTGGCCCTATTTTTTGTCTCTTGTTGATTATCTATTCCTATGATGACTGGATTATTTCTCTGGAAAGGGAGAGGATTTCACTGTAGTGGAGGGAATTCATGGTCATTTTTTACTTCCTCATTTATGTAGATTGAATGCCTTGATCTAGGGTCATTACGATAATTAGATTCCTCTTTTTTAGGTGGATCGTCTCTTTCTAGATGTGTGGGAGGTGGGATATTTTCATCATCCTAAAAACAATACCCAACAATAATATTTCCCCTAATTAGCTCCTTGTTGAGTTGCCCGAGAGTTTGTATCTCATTCTCATATTGAGAAAATGTTTCCTCTAAGAAAGGATTTTCTATTATTCTAGTAGATGATTGGGATGTTACTATACATTTCCCTTTATCTTTGGTAATGTTCCACCATAGAGGTCGCAAATCTATATTTGGAGGTACCTAGTTTTGGAGACTCCTCTAGTTTCATGTGCATGAAACCTCAGTGGGTGCATCCAGATCAGCCTTTTACATGGGTAAATTTTTCATATTTTATCCCTCTAGATCTATATTTTTATCCATGTTATATGTTGTCTTGATGTTGAAGATATTAATAGAGGTGTATCAGGACATGGTGCTTGTCCCATTACTTTAAATTCAACATGATGATTCTGAACAATCTATATTAGGGTTGTTTCCTGAAACCTTGGATATATCATTTTTTTTTGTCTTGAAACCCCAGTAGTTTTGATTTCCTTCGTTTAATGCTACTACCATCTCCGTCTATGAATAGTGACAATGAGGGATTTTCCAATCGAGTTTGCCGAATGGGCCCCAAATAGAAGATTTTTTTATTGATATGGGAGAATCAAATGAGATACTAACTATCAATGTTTATCTATCAACATAGAGAATAATGATTCCCTATGTGGTGATGATGATGATGAAAATACCCCCAACCCTATTGGTGGGGGATATCTGAGGCTATTTGGGGCCATAGTTGGCATTGATTGATCCTATTGATGAAGATTCAATGATTCTAGTCATGGATTTTATGACTCCTGGGACATACATTGAGATATAAATGCCCCCATACCAAAAATATGGGGTTGATCTGTAACTACCTTTTATTTTTTTAGGACCCTCTTGGAGGATGATGAACCAGGTGATGGTAATTTATATATAAATTTATCCAGCCCACTGGGCTAGGGTTTGTTCGTATCTATCGTTGATATGTCCTAAATCATCTTGGGAAATAATATTCTAATAGGTGCAGGTGGTGGTATGCATTCCCAAAGGCCGGTGAGTCAGTATCACTCCTGGATGAATTATATGGCATCTTCTATTATGACCTTCTTGATGTGGCGTAGTTGTTCTTATGTAGGAGATAAGTATAATGGAAGCCCATGATGGGAGTTAGTTTCCATTGGAAGTTTTTGGGTTAATCATAACTTCAAATTCCATGTATGAAATTTATTCTATTTCATTGAGGGGCCCAGTTCAAAGATTTTTTGGCTACCCTCTCCCTTAGTTTGTGATGTATTGACATCATTGAAGTGAGGTCATTTCATTGTAGTGACTGACTAGCCTAAGTGTTACCTAGTCCCATGATTTTGTTAGAGGCTATGACATTTCAGGATTTCATATTTGAAGATATCTACTATTCTAGGGGTGTGGTAAAATGTAATGCTTCATAATCTCATCATCCTAGAATACATATCCATGATGTGGCTTCAGATATCATTTGTTGAAGATTCATGATGCAATGGAGGAAAGCATGTTGTAGATTGTTTTTGTTCTTTTATGGTTTTGGGTCTCGGGCCATGCAAAGAGAATCTAGGTCTAACCAACAATAGAGTATCTTTGTGGTTTGAAGGTGATCCTCATATCTTGGATAAGGGAGGTGTCTAGAATTAAATCACTGGTGATTTTCCCACATATTTTGGCATAGATAAGGTATTCACTCCTTCCCTAGCTCATCTGGGATCTCATAACAAGAAGTATTAAGGAGCCAGAACATGGTGGGGAGGTTATTTTTGGATAACTCTCTCTATATATCAATGTTAGATTCCAATTCATCAAAAATACATGACTCCATCTGATCAAACCATAGAAGGTGATTCTTGGAGTTACCTGTTGACCAAAGTGCAATGTTACTGGTAGTTGATGGAGAACTATATATGGTTGACCTCGATGTTTCGATCACCTCTACGAAGGTGTCTAAGTTTTGAAAGAATCTCTATATGATAGTGTGTGGGTTTTTAACACCTATATATATGAAGGTGTCTAGGTAAGGAGATTATTTCCTTATTTGTGGGAGATATCACCATGGGGAGTTTGACTATGGCATATTTCGGGAGTAGAGTCCATGTGATCCATCGCCACAATAACACAAGGAGGACTATCATGCTAATGATCACCTTTGGATTAAGTGGAAGAATTTATGGGCCCCTGAGGATTTGAGAATGTTTCTTGAACAACCTCAAGGACACTAGAATTGAGCATATTATGAATATGAGCCTCATTCTGTGTTGTATCTAGAATATACTGACTTTATTTTTTGGAATTGTGTAGGGATATAAGCTTATTGAATGATGGTTGCTGGAATATTTTTATAACTATCTGGTGTTATGGGAATATGATCCCACTATTGATAATCCATTAGAATATTCCAATGATAATATTAATGATTGAAATGAATATGAGCCTACCATGAGGCATGTTTCATTATCACATAGTAATACTTGGGTATAATGGGGATATGAGCCTAATATTGGGACTTTAGAATATACCATTGGTATTCTTTGACAGGAATATGAGATTGTCCTGATGTATGTTTCACTCTCACTTAGTGATCCTTGGTTTTATTAGGAATATGATCCCATTCTGAATATTCATTCCCCATCAAAATATACTGATGGACCTCTGAAATGGGACATGGGATATGAGCCTCATCCTATATAGCCTTGGAAGGATTCTAGTGCAGTATTTCCTCTATGAAAGTATGAATATGTGCCTAGATTTTGTGATCTACTAGAATATTCCAAGAAAATTCACTTAAAGGAATATGAGCTAGTCCCAAGGCATGTTCTACTCTCACTTGCTGAGCCCTAGCTAAAACGGGGATATAAACCCAATCTTGGGCCTTTAGAGTATTCCACTGGTATTCTTTGAAAAGAATATGAGCATTTCTTATGGCATGTTCCTCTCTCACTTAGTGATCCCTGATTGGAACAGGAATCTGATTTTGGTTTGGTGCCACATCCTTTACCAAAATATGCCAATAATCCTCTTGGATAGGAGAAATAATGTGCACTTTCTCTAGAGAAACCACTTTTTTGTAATGATTAGAGTGTTGATCTACCATATCAATAGTGATAGGAATATACATCTATCCCTTTATCTGTACCAGTGCCAAAATATGTTGGTGGAGTTATTCAACTATTTCTAATAAATAATGGCATTTTAGCAAAGTTTGTGTAGGTATGTAAGCCTGAACATTTTCTATCTCCACTATATTTTGGCAAATATCTTCAATTAAATTGGGAATATGATTCGACTTCTATTCTCATTGACCCACTAGAATATGAGGATAGACTTTATTCATGGGTAGGGATATGTGTATCCCCCATACCTGCAATAAGAATATGCCCACAAACTTGTTCTAGGTGAGTAGGAATATTATCCTTCTCGTTGGCTACCTCCAAAATATTTTGGTAATCTTTGTTAGTAAAAGTATGGATATGACCCCAATCCTAGTTATCCAGAGCCTTTTGTGACTGATTTATCATCCTTGTTCCCTATTCTTGTGTGTCATAGGTGGCAGTGTATCTGGTGGTACCCTTATCAAGAGACTAAAGGGTACTGGTGGAATGAAACTAGTGATGGAAATTGATATTATCCCTCCATGTTGGCCTTTAAACTAGAAGAGATTCGTAGTTTAATCCTTGATCCAAATTCATCATATACTTAAGGTAGTGATTGTTTCCCTTTGGGAATAAGCTTTTGAACCAGTTGGATTTGGAAATGAGGTCCACTGGCTTTGCTGCAGATTTCCTCAGATGGTGTGGACCTATCAGTTTTAGCTTTTGGAGACCCTTTCATACAATGTTAAGGGTTGGTATTGTACCAAGTCAATGGTATTCCTAAAACAGTACATATTCCAGTAGACTGTGAATATTTAAGGAAGGTGAGGTTTTTCTAATACCCATAGGGGTTACAACCATAGATAATTTTCCAAAACAGTCACTAGATGAATACATTGTTTAAGATAATGGTGTTGTTGATGAGAGTAGTATTTGCAGTTATGTAGATAGTAAGGAACAAGTTCACCAATTAGTGCACTATCATAGGAATGATACACACTAAATTATATATGCATGGGTAATATAATTTTCCTTTCATTCATGATATGAAATTATTATCATGTTGACATGTCAAAGCAAGGATGAACTTATTTCTTGGTAAACCCAGCTATAGAGGATCATCTATAAGATTCATGTCAGGTTCCCCACTTTTGTTTTTCTAGGATAAGAAAAAAAAATGGACCAACACACAGTTAACTGATCATCCTATCATTTGAGAGATCCACATCAAGTTCTCTATTTTTGTTTGTATAGGATATGAAAAAAAAAATCCAATGCATGAGTAACCGATCACCCTGTTATTAGAGATATTCACATTGGGTTCACCATTTTTTTTTACGAGGGATATGAAAAAAAAATATCTCGATTAATGATCAACTAATAATTCTGTAATTTTAGAGATTCATGTTGGGTTAACATTTTTTGTTTGTGTGGGATATTAAAAAAAATGGACTTACACATGATTAACTGACCATCCTATTATTTGAGAGATTCATGTCAGGTTCACCATTTTTTCTACATTGGATATACAAAACAAAATATCATAATTCAAAATTAATCGATCATCTTGTTATTTTATAGATTCATAGGTTTCATGATTTTTGTTTCAATAGATAAGGATAAATAGTACCACTCATATGATAGTAACAAAATGGTCTAATGGGAATAGGTAAGTCTATCCTTTTTATCTTGTGAAGGAGATTTCATAGTTAAATTATTCTCCATCTGGTTCACCACTTTTTTTTCATCAATGGGATGTGGCTAGCTTGGCCTAATGGTTTGATTGTGGTGGGTTCAATGTTATTTTACAATCATTCATGTTGGGATTACCATTTGTTTATATCAACCAGAAACTCATAATGGCTCCAACATCCATAACTGATTACAGAACTACTTTCCAAAGGTAGGTGGTCATTTGGGGTTTTAGACCCAATGACACTTAGGAACTCACATTCGTTGAGGGGATGGTAGGTTAGGCTCATCACACCATTTTTGGGGGGAATTTTTTTATACTCTAGGACTCTCCTATAGATTTAATATATTTTCAAGAATCTCTTCATAATTCTTATATGGGACTGGTTACACTAACAGGTTAATCATAAGTTAAATCCTCATGCAAAGGGGAATCTATCAATGAATCCATCTGTATGTATTTCAGTTTATTCATACATTTATCATTAATGAGCAGCTTCTTATATGTTGAATCCCTATAACTAATAACTCTTAAGTTTTTCCTCACCCAAGGAGGTGGTTAATATCTTGAGGATGTGATTGATCCATTATGAGTAATCCTACATATCCTTCTTTATAATAGGAATCAAAACCCACATAGTTCGTTAAACTCATTTAGTTTAACTTCATATAGAAAGGACATATATGGTGACACTTAGGCACTAGGTATTTGATCTTGGACCTCAAGGAGGTGTTCTACATATCCTATTTAAGGTAGGAAACAGAGTTCTCATAGTTCAATTACACCCTTGAGACTCTCCCTGAGGTAGATATCCTTGCATGGGGGAGGTTATATTGTTCCACTAATTTGGGATTACATAGTGATGTTTCCCTAGTTTCTGGAGATTCATGATGAAATTTATGTGATTATTTCAACTCCCTAAGCCCATGTGATCTATGCTCGATGTGAGAAACAATGAATAGAAATTGATCTATCTCATTGTATATGGGTGCAAGCCTTATGTGTTGGTACATCAGTTAGGGTGACTAATATAGATCTCATGCCTCAAGGAAGTCATCCTATATATCCTGGTTATTGCAGGAATTAGAGTCATCATATTTTATTTGACTTATCAATCTTATAGTGGATGAGGAATAATGATTATCCAATGGGAGTGATTGGGTCCCGATGATTGGAATTTCAAATACATGGTAGGACTTACACTGAGGTGGATTCCCATTTGATCTTGGGCCTTAGAAATTTATCCTACATATCCCAATTATGGTAGGAATCAGGGTTCTCATAGTTCAATTGACTAAGGCATACACAATGAGGTTTCCCTTTGAGGGGTATTATTACCTACCACATGGAGGATGTGGTATGGATATCAAGACTTAGGAAGGATTCCTAAGTATCCTATTTATAAAAGGAATCATATTCATCATAGTTTGTTTATTTGGGGCTTACACATTTATGTTATCCTTATATTCCCATTGGATAAGGCCATCATGTCTCGAGACGTCTTCTGGACATGGCCTGGTTGTCTGTTTGACATGTCTGGTTGTCTTCCTAACATGTATAAGGATGTATGTACATGTCCAAGTTTCATACATCATGTTTCTAAAGGTAATCAACTGATCTAATTTGACATTTCCATAGGGTATTTCATCACCTGGATAACCTATTCGGAGGACATCGCATGATCCAAGTTGACATGTCGAGGGGATGTCACATGACCTGGATGTCTTATTCGAAGGACATCACATTATATAAGTTTAAATGTCTAGGGTATGGCATGTAACCCGAATTACTTTTTTAGAGGATGTTGCATGATCGAGGTTGACATGTCCAGAGGATGTCGTGTGACTTAAGCTGATATGTTTGGGTGTCATCTTAAGATTTGGCTGACATACTTGGAGGGTGTCACAAGAATAAGTCATAAATCCCAAATGGATTCACAATACATAGAAAACATAGATTTTTTTCACTATATATTTGGGAAACATGTCTATAAGAAATCATAATATCTGGATGGTGATCCTATAGGACTTCATGAGACTTGGGTTTCATGCCTGGAGGATGTTTCATAACATTCCTGGAGTGTCCAAAGGACATCATATGATCCAAATGGTATGTCAAGAGGACATTATGTGTCTTGACTGATGAGTACCGGTGTTATCGAATGATCTGGATGAGTCATGAAAAGTGCATGAGGATCATAAAACCTATATTCACGCAATTATCCCATCCATTAGTATTAATTCTAGTTTTTATTGCACATAATCCTTAGATTTGTTCAGTGTTTATCTTTTTTAAGTTTTTGTGTAAACTAGTTGACATGAGGGATGTCCTTTTCATAACCTAGTTTTTATTCTATAATTCCTTTCTATGATCATAAATAATCACATGAAGTTCCTATGCATGTTACTCAACCCTTGGAGTTATTCTTCTAATTTTACATAGCACAACCCTTTCATGATCTCGTGATCCATCGCTCCGAGAAATCCATTATGATCTCTTGTATGAGAGGGATCATTGATGAATTATTTTTTTTATATGGGGTATGATTTATAGTCCTATCTACCCAAGTTATATTCTTCCTTGTTTGGCATGTATCTCATGGATGTGGGTTAGAGTTGGTGGAGAACTGAGGTGTCACACATTTTATGAAATCCTGCCGTAAGTGTTGCATGATTTTTAGTGACTGCAAGACCATCCCATCAGTATATCATTTTATTATTATTTTTATTTAAAGGGGTATTTCCTAATCATTTTTAAATCTCAAGGAGTTTCCACAATGTTAGGCCAACTTTTATAAGGGCCTTCATGAGATCAGGATTCTTATTGAGAGTCTTTTTCATAATCTGAGGTGACTTTTCTATGAGTCTTTTTTTATATAAAGGTGTCTTTCTAGGGGGATTTCATGAGATCAATATGGATTGTCAAAGGGGGACTCACGTGATCAATTGTTTTTTCTTAGGGTGAATTATTACATTCATGTATGATGAGCATATCTTACCCTCACAATAAGATTACATCATTTCCCTTTTTATTTCCTTGTTTATTCTACAAAGACTACCTAGACATGTCTAAATCTCTTCTTGTGATGAGGGTTCCATGTCTATAGACTCTTTCACGACAATGTAGACATGCCTATAGGGCCCCACAGTGTATCATGAGCTACATTGGTGCAATTTATGAGTTTTAATACTGCAATAGGTTCCCTATATTTGGATATTTTTCTCCTTATTTTCCAATTATTTTTGGATGTATTGTGAGGCATCCCCCGATTGACAAGTCACATTATCCAGAGGAAATAATCTGTCAGTCATCACAGGATCAGAAATTTTCTTAGACACCTTTCAATAGAATAAGGAAATTTTGAAGGGGCTCTTTAAGATCTACCATAGGCTATGTGATGCACATGACTCTTCACATAACTTTTCAAAGGTCATGCAATCACGTGACTTCTAAAGGATCATGTGATTTGCGTAATCATGACCAGATTATTCTTCATTTTCTTTGTGGAGAAAATAATATCCATATTCAAGTATTTTTTTCCCCTTATGGATTTCATGATGATCATTTGGTATGTTTCAACAATCACATATTAACACCCTTTAGATAATCATTCCCTTTCTTTAATAATATCATTAACTTAAAAAATATTATCCATGATCATTACATAACAAATTCATATTTACACTTTAAATCAAGAGGTAATAAGGGGAATAACTTATATGTTTGTTACCAATGTTCAATGAAAAATATATTTCCAAAATATAACATCAACAAATATGTATTGAAAACCAAATATAATGTATAAAACTCCCTTTTTAGAAGTATAAAAATATCACTTGGAAAATAAGGAAACAAATAACCACAATGTAATTTATTAAATGAATTAATAAAAGTGTAAATGACCTAATGGGTCCTTAATTATGAAATAAATGATTCAAATGTGTTGATAATTCATTAAAAATAAGAAAATATTATTTTATAAACTAATTTTTTATTATTTTAACAACATCGTTCATTTTCTTTTTAATAAAAAATGGTGAGAAATATTTCCATACAAACTAGTTTTAGGCTTTTCAAGATGAAAGGGTTGATGGATTTCAATGAAATTTGAGAAACATTTATAAAGACAAATAATTGTTATTTATGACTATTATAACATCTATTTTAATAAAAAGAGGGATTAAAATAAGGAAAGCTCTCATGGTTTAAAATTTGGAAGGAAATGCAGGGATCAACCTATCAAATTTGAGGTAAGAAAAGTAAAATGAAGTTATTTTTCATAAAAGAAGAAAATATATCATTAAATGAACATTAAAAACACTAAAATTAAGAAACATCAAATAAAATCATAATAAATTTATATCCCTAGGACACTATGGCCACATGGGAGAAGAAATATGAATGAAAAATGATGAATAAGGATGAGAAGAGAAGAAATGAGTAACATGCTTGAAGAAATCCTGAGGGTTTTATGAATAAATCCAAATATTAATACAAGAGGATGGAAATATGGGAGATAAATATAGGATTCTTGTAAGTTGTGTGATATAAATAATATTTCTCCCCATGAAATGCAACTTTTAAAAAATAAAAATTTTATGCATTTTAAAGAATTCCATAGCCAGATTGCATGGTAGTACTGACTATGAATTGAGCATGTAGAGGCCATAGAATTCAAACATCCCCACCTATATAGCCTATATTCATGGTATATACAAATAATTCTCTGATCCTGAAGACTCTAACACCACCTCCCCAACACTCTACACAGTCACTATATAGTCCTTAGGACTGGGTGTCCTTAACATGAATCCTAGTAAATTCCTTAAAATTATCCAAAAAATATCACTTTTTATATAATTACTCTTTTAAAATGGTTTATTAAGAAATGGATGATGACTAAACTCCTCATCAAATACATGGAATAAATTAAAAGTGAATTCTAATAAAAAATTATAGGAATTGATCAATAAGAGGAAAATAATAAGAAAGAAATAATTTAAAAAATAATTCATGATCAAGGATAGATTCATATATCCTTAATATTTATAGAGATCAAAAAATAATATTCAAGTTGAATTCTATACACACAAATAAAATTACAATGTTTTAGGTTATATTTACAATAATTTTATAAAATCTATAAAGAGTACATAAGAATCTTTATTTGATGATAATAGACCCCTTGATAATTTTATAGGTAGGGATGGTTCAAAATAAAAACATATCTACTTGGAACTAATATTCAAAATGGATCATAACTGAAGCTATGAAAAATGATTACTCATATATTTTAATGGAATTTTGTTTCCCACTACCTTTTTAAAATAAGAGATAACTCCCAAAAATACTTGTGTCAATCGATACCAATAATTTAGAATAATATTTTTATGGTTTTATCACCATTATATTTATTTATTATCATATAAAACTTCTAAAATTAAGAGGATTCATTTAATAAATACATCATTACTGGGAATTTTCATGAAGGTTATATCATTAATAGGTGAGTAACTAATATAATGAGATATAGACAATGCTGAAATGGAGATAGTAACGACTGTATTAGATGTCCCACTAAACAAAGACACCCAAAACTTTAATTAAAAATATAAAATACCCCCTTAAATTAAATAATAACTAAATGAGACAAAATAATGGAAAGACACAACATTAAAGGAGGTAAAAATATTTTTGATGAGAAGGAACACATAAATGTGTTTCTATGTATGATTTAATTTTAGTAGGATGATCTAAGAGATACTTAGAATATTTAAAATAATATATATTTTTCCTGAGAATGTATCCCTTATAAAATTTCCATATATTAATCAACTAAACATGTTTAAAATATTTCTTTAGATTTACTCAACATGAATGCTTCTTATGTCCAGGCTTACCATACTGATGGTACACTAGATATTTCTTTTGGGAAGAATCTGAGTTGATAGGAAAGGGTGGTCACTTTATACTACCATTCATTTGATAGGGTCTGACTAAATTTATATTGTTTTCACTAAAATTACTTTCAATTATTCTAAGTGTATATGATACATTAATTACCTCATGTTTCTTGGACATAACTTTATTATCCATCATGTCCTACCACACTAGCTCCACATATGAGGTCTAGATAAAAAGAGACACCCTCACTTGAAGATAAGGGTTAATACCCCTTTCAAAACCTCTATACTTCAATGCGTCATCCAAGAATATCTCTTATAGATTTATATTAAAATTAGAAAAATCATGAGCATGTTGTTTCACTTACTGATCATTATTCTTAAGTCAATGTATTTATATTGAATGAAACACATACATAATTTCAAGAAAAAATTATTGAATGAGAAACATATTGAATAATTCCTAATAATAGTTCTTATGTAGCATAGTATGAATAACAGACATACACCACTTATATCTAGGACATTTGAGAAAGAACATTGAAAAGTTGAAATTAAGAGAATCAAAGATTTTAATATTTGAATATTCTTAATAATTTCATCGAACATCCCAATTCACTCTTCTACCTCATGTAAACCTTGCTCCCCAAAAAATATAGGAATATTTAAATTTCAATTATTCTAAACCCAATCACTATATTGATTTGGTCTATAGATAAGGTTGAATACTATTACTTGATCAATACATATGTAGGATATAAGAAGACATTGATTGACTATAGGGTCTTCTTAAGGTGAACCACTCATTTCTTCCTCTTGGGTGTTCATCAAGAATTAACCGGGATTTGAAACTCTAAAATAACATGAAATATAAAACATAGTCAATATATAACACAAGATTCACAATTATGAAAAATAACATAAAGAAAGAAAACCATAAAAAAATAAAAAAGTCACATTTAACTAACAATTTTATAAATTTATTATCAATATAAAATACAAGATAACAACTAAAATAAAATACTATTATGAAATAAGAAAACTCTTCCTTTTTCAAAAAAAATCATTTAACATGGAAACCATAAAATAATTTTTCATAATTTACTTTAACAACATTCAAAACATGATTTATAATAAGTTTGAAGAGTTATTTGTATTATTAAAACATTTAACTGATATATTTAAAAAATTTCCTTTTTTAAACATATATTTTAACCAATAGGTTTATAAAACTCCATTTTTGTCTTAAAAATTCCCATTAATAGTTCAAAACATTTAAAAAAATTATTTTATTAATAATTTTATCTTTTAAAACATGGACACAAAATGTCACAACCTATTCCAAAAACAATTAAATAAAAAAAATTCATCAAGGAAATTATGTCTTATTTAAAGTAATATAGGGTAAAAAAACTTTAATATCAGATAAAAATCCATAATATAAATCATAAATGATTATGATAGATTAATGAAAAAATAATCATCATTTAAAAAGAATAATATTTTAAAATGACCCCATTTACAGATGTACATCTAGTGTGAATGATCTGCAACCCATGTACACTGCCAATGCAACTCAATTTTTTCCTTCCAAATTATTTTAAAGATTGAATTTATCCCCTAAATAAAGGATAAATTAAACCTAAAATTGAAATTTTACATTCCCTAAATCCACCGAAAAATCATGGATCAATACTAAAATTCTTTTCTAGGCACTAATTTATAAAAAACTCTTTTGTTTTGATGATCCTATCTCATTTATAATTAACTTCCAAAAATATTATAAAAAATCAATCTCTAACACTATTTTTCATGAAAAAACCTATTATACCCCCTCATTATATATTGTGATAAGTCCTGAATTGAATTTTTGTCCACCATGGTTTAGAATCTATTATTTCCCATAAAACCATACTCAACAAGGAATGGTTTAAATCAATAGAAAAATGAATTAAAATAAGGTATTTTATTTTAAAATTTGGTATGACCATTCTGTAAGTTGGATATGTCTTCTAGTTAAAGTAATATAGTTATCAAAAAACCCAATTAAATTTATCTCAAAAATGATAATAAATCATAATAATCTATAAATAACTCAAATAACTAAATTATACATCCCATAAATATTAATAACCAATATTTAGTAAAAAATTAGAAATATGAATAAAAATATAACTGAAATAAGAAATATGAGGTGGAATGATACATGAAATAAAAAAAGTAAGTAACAAATGAAGACCCCAACATCCATATCCCCATGATAAGTGAATGATTTTCACCTTTCACTATTATAACACACAAACCAAAAGTTATTGACTACTCACTACATCCCAGAAGTGTTTATATTATACCTATAATGTATAATTTGTGTGACAAAATATTCCCAAAACATATCCGCCCCACACCTCATACATAACATTTGATGATCAATCCATAAAATCCCAGTTTGAATATAATTATATGAAAATATGATTTTTAATTCCAATAAAGAAAGTAAATTTTTCTATCTTTACATAAAATTTTATTTCGGAATAAAATTTTAATATAATTTAATAATATATGAGTTGAAAACTTAATTTTTTAGTGTAAATAATGAAATTAATAAGGAAAATAAAAATAAATCTTTAATTTAAAAATATCTCATTTTTAATTATTCTTTAAGAAATATCCCAATTATTTAAAAAATGGAAAATAAAACATGAATAATGGTAATCAAGAATTTTAGAATTGTAATTATTAAATGTATTATCTTGAGTGGATATAGAATAAATTTTAGTTAATGAAAAAACTAATATTAGTAAAAAAATCAGTTAAATGATTTAGGTAAAACAATCATACTATAAGGTTTATCATAAATTAACCTTAATGAAAATATACAACATAATTCTATATTAATCATGAATATAAACAAGCAAATTATAGATAATAATCAAACAAACTTCATGGGAACCCCTAGAAGACCTGTAAATGATCTAGGAAAGAATAATAATTGAATTCATCTAATTAGAATACTTACTGATCCTACTGCCTAATTCTCATTTTTACCCATCTGACCTAACCAGGAGGAATGATGAACTATGTAGAGAAAATTCTTAATTATGGTCCACTATATAGAGTGTGATTATACACTAGTATAGTACATGACCTTAATAATCCCACCTAGTTATCCAATATTTACCATGACATATAAATAGAGATGAAAAAATAATATATCACATATATATATATTAAGAATAAATAATAAGTAAATATAACCCAACAATTTAATACTCTTCATATAAGAAAAAAATTTCTTTACCAATATCAATAACATAAAAAATATACATTATCCATTATCATTCCATAACATAATATCATTCCATCTTTAACTAAAGTATTAATAAGGGAAATAACTTTTAGTGTTGGAAACATTGATCAACGGAAAATATATTTCCAAAATATACCTTCCAAAAAATAAAATTCTAAAAACTAAATAAAAATCATAAAACTGTATTTTTATAATCCTAATAAATTCATTTAGAAAACAAGGACAAAATTACAATGGTTGAATGTCCTAACAAAGTAAGTTAACATGAAAATGACCAAACAGGTCCTTAATCTTGAAAACTTGATGAAAATTAGGTGAAATAATTATAAATTATAAGATATTATTTCATAAAAGATAGGTTGATAAATTCAAAAAATATATATAAAAGGTATGTTAACAAACAATTAATGTGAATTCTTTCCATAGAAACTAGTTTTAGTATTTCTAAGAGGAAAGGGTCAATGGATTTCTTAGAAATTAAACGATAAATATTTTCTATAACAAATCATTATTATTTTTAAATATTATAAAATAACTTTTAATAAAAAAATAGGGTATAAAATAATTCAATCACATATGGTTAAAAATTATAAAAAAATACATATAGTCACTTATCATATTATATATAATCAGAATGATATGAATTTATTCCATCATAGAATATCAAGAGTGATTAATAAAAGACCATAAGAAACCATAAAATTAATAAACCTCATATTAAAAATAAATTAAATCACATCCTTGGACCACTATGGTTATTGGGGATAATAAGTATGAAGTAATAAGGAAGAAGGGAAAGGAGATGAGAAGAAATGAGTTACTAAGTTGATTAACTCCTTGGGATTTGATGAATAAATCCTTACATGATTTAAATAGAATATGGAGAGGAGAATGTTTCCATCACGAATATCCATAGAGTATTTAGAAAAATTATTGGAGAGAAATTGGGGCTCTTATTTTTAAAATATATTTGATAATATAAATATTTTATTCATTTTAAAGGGTTTTACGGTCTTCATTTATATTCGGATTAATCTTACATTGATAGTGTATAGGAAACTACCTTTAAACTTCTTGACCTACATTTACCGTCTTTACAGTCAATTCATACCATTCTATAATTTTATTACTTCTACTTCCTTCTCCATACAAACTTCACGATCATCGTATAGTCCCCAAGACCATGCATCTTAAACATATTACATTGAAAATTCATTAAAATGACATTGTGGGTCTTACATTATGAATTCACAAAGAGTTGTGAAATTTTATATAAAGTCCAAAAATATTTATTGTAAGTGTAATATTATTATATTTATATACTAAATAATAAATCATGACTTGGAAAAATTCACCATGTCATGGTTAATGTTAGAGTTTAGTTTTTTTTCAATTTTGTGGTGTTCCTCATGAATGATATGACATGTCATTTGGATGCTTCTAGTAAAATTTTAATCATATTATTGGATTATCAAAATTAATTATTGATGTTATGATAAATAATTAAATGTTAAAAGAGTTTGATAATCACTTAACTAATTATTTTACAATTATATATGCTAAAATGAAGAAATAAAATAGTTGGTTATTTCATAATGCATGAAACATTTAGAATCCAAGTGGCTCCTTCATTAAATAAAATATATCTATTTAAAGGGATTTTATTAAATCATTTCTATATCATAGTAAAATGTTATTCATATTGAATCTCTATCTCATTATCATATCTTCATTAAACTAGAAGGTGGTTTTAGTATGCCATTTCAAGGGGAAGATGTCCTACTAAAAATTTTTATGAATCATTAGGTTAAAAGATAACAAATAAATAGGGGTTGAATTGATTATTTCTTATGGATATCAATTAGTTCATTTTTGTGAAAAATATAACATATATTATAAGCTATGTATTTTATATTTATTCATTTAATTTTATTATTTACAATTCTAAACAATATTATGGTAGGGCTTCATGTTTTCTCCCTATGCGCTTGGGTATAATGGTGTCCTATAAAACCCTTTAAGGAATTATTAGCACATTATAGTATATGGAAGCTGGTGTGTGTGTGTGTGTGTGATAGATTGTAAGTAAAACTCAGTGTGGGTTTTATATTTATTCTATTAATATTTTCAGGGATGAAAATTATTATAATTGAGAAATTTTATAGGAACATATTTTTTGGGTTTTTTATAATATGGTTTTCATTAAGATTTTTGAGTAACTTTTACTCATTTTTCATGTTGAATAATTGTATATAATAATCTAGGATAATTTTTTAAATTTTTATAATTTAAAATAGTAATGTTTTGTGCCTTTTTAATTTGTTACATTTTAAGTTTTGGGTTTTAGAGGTACTTAGAGGAGGCCTAGAGTGGGCCTAGAGAGTTTTCACTGCTGAATTATGAAAGTAGAGGAAATACACCCCATGTAAGGTTTACACAATTGAATGTGGGTTTCACTGCTCGTGTAGGGTCAGTACACAACATGTAATAATTTGGGTGTTAAATCCTTCAATTCAATGTGATTTTTTATGAAAGATGGATGTTTCAGAAACCTGAGTATTACACATCGTTTAATGGTCAAACAATGTGAAACCTATGGGATTCTAGGTTTTAATTTCTTTTCTTCAGCTGATTTCTCATTCATTTGGATAAACCCTTTTCTCTCTCATTTTGGTAGAACCCTAGGTGCCCTGAGGAGGTTTTATAACCCTCCTTCCTCCCACATTGATCCATTGGTTCTTATGGATTCCCTTTGGGGGTCTATGGTGAGTGCTTCCCCGTTTCTTATTGTTTTTATTTATTTATTCTCTTGTGGATTCACTATGAAAATTTTTCTTTGGTTTGTGAGGAGTTGTGGGCTATGTTTTTATGATAATTTGGTGTGATATAGGTTGATCCCCATTTTTTATATGTGAGGTTGTCTTTTTTAAGCGTTTCTTCTTCACCCTGCATTGTGCACTGAGTTAGAAGCTTCTTTGAGGTAGGGGATCCTCATTCTCACTCTTTTACATGCTATTTGTGAGATCTGCATGCTTTTTCTTATCTATAGGTGGACATTAAGGGTCATAATAATCATATAATTAATTCGAATGTATAAAATTGATGGGTATGGGGAGTTATTTCATTATTTACTTCCCTAATATATGTTGTCGATGTTATTATACATGCATGTTTCCAATTATAAAAGTAATGGTTATTAGGAACCTTGTTTACACTATAGCAATTATACTATGATTATTCTTGTTGTGTTGTTGTGTGATCACACCTGAATAAAAGGTTAAAGAATGTATATTTGGCTAATAATTATTTTCACTTAGATATCTGGTTTGTGTGATAATAAACATGCTAATATAAATAAGTAATGTGATAAAGACCCTAAATAAATATGGAAGTCAGAATGTGTGTTGTGATGTGTTCTTGTGCTTATTGTGTTTACATGTGTAGATTGGGATATTGTGCAATGATAGATGTGACCGTATGGGTTGTGTGGTGTGTGAGGAAGTGATCTGGTGGTTTGTTGGCATGGATGTGATGTGAGAAGTTGTGCAATGTGATGCAGTAGTTGTGGTGTAGTGGTTTTGGTGCAGTGGTTATGGCATAGTGGTTGTGGTGCATTAGTTGTGGCATAGTAGTTGTGGTGTGGTGGTTATGGCATAGTGGTTTTGATGAAGTGGTTTTTGCGTGATAAGGTTGTGGTATAGTGGTTGTGGTGATGAGTTTGTGGCGTAGTAGATGTGGCACAGAGGTTGTGGGGTTGTGGTGATGAGTTTGTGGCGTAGTAGATGTGGCACAGAGGTTGTGGGGTTGTGATTTAATGTTTTTTGCATAGTATCTTGTTGTGGTGAGATGTCTTGGATGATGTGATGTGACAACAAAGGTGGATGTGTGGGGTCGTGGTAGTAGTTATATTTGTTGATCTGATTATGTGGTGTGGATGAGATAGTTTCCCAGTTATCCATGGGATAAATTGTGATGATAAACAAAATAAAATAGGCTTTTAAATAAACAAGGTAGGCTGAAAACGGATATATGATAAATGGATAAAACTTAAATGAAATGAATAAATGAATTGGTTTGTAATTGAATATAATGGGATGGAAACAGATATGTGTGGAAAATTTATTAGTGAATAAATGTGGTGAAACTTTTAATCTGAAAGTGGGAAATGTTATGTGTCTTGTGTGGTGCGTTGCATATAGTGGTGCAAGTGGTTGATATGGTTTATGTGAGGTGTGTGGTATTGATGTGGTGTGAACTAGTGTTGTTGATATGAATCCTTAGGTTGGGTATTGTGTGTTATCATTAAATCATATATTTTTATGTTATTTTATACATGCCCATCCCAATTTAGATAACCTTACCATCACTCAAAGCTGTTGAGTTTTGGGTTTTTTTTTTCAAAATCCAGGGGGTAGTGATACAGATGGATGGCTACCCTCTCTCACCTTCTCTTCATTCAATAGTGATGTGTTGGCCCAGGTGTCTTCGAACGAGATGTGATGTGTCAGCCTAGGTGTCTACAGTCAAGATGTGATGTGGTTGTGATGTTGTATATGGTGGGGTTCATGTGTGATAGGAGTAGGTAATGAGGTTCATGTACTTCACTTTCATGATACCCTATTGCTCTGGTTCTAGGTGTGATTTCATGTGTGGCCCAGGTGTCTTCGGGTAGGATGTGATGTGATATATGTGGAAGGTATGGGAGAATAGTACTTTCAATGTTGGGGCATGAGAGTGAAAAATCAGTGTGGAAGAGGAAGTGGGGATGCTTTATTTGTTATGATCTCAATGATATATTATTATATTGGATATTTAATTTGGTGAGTGTGCTATGGTGAGTTTGGGTTTGTTTAAATTACCTGTATAGGTGCTTGTTGGTTCTATTGTTTGTCCACTGGTTCTTTAACATGCTCTTTTCAAATGTGAATTTTAGGCCTTGGTTATTTCCCTATTGAGTATACATGTTATGATCACCATAAGTATATAAACTATTTTTAGGTTTCTAAGAGGACTTAGGGGACTGAGTTGGACATTACTAGCTGGGTTGGAATTTCTGTTGAGTTGATGTCATAGACTTTTCTTTTTGGTATTTACTTTGGATACTTTTATATGTATAAATTTTATTTATACAGGCATTGTGAGATGGTTTTGGGGTTACTTTTATATTATCTTCTAGAGTTTTTTAGTGATTTTTTATCCTATCTTCTGATCCTATTTTAGATCTATATGGTAATTCATCCCATACTATGATATTGTTATACCCTTGGTGCTAGTTTCCAACATGGGGCCTACTAGAGGCAAGACTCAGGGGTTGTTATCTATCTCCCTTCATTATAGAATATTTGGTGGGGGGGTTCATGAAAAAGTTTTATCAAAGGATGGTGGTTAAGAGATGGGATGGAGTTTAAAGTTAGGCACAATGAGGATTGTATGTGTTGGTATAGTAGTAGTGTCATTTGGCCTTGGTGTGTGACATGGACTCGAGAGACTGGCTAGGAAACAGAATATTTGGACCCCCTATGATTCAATACATGAACTATGAGCCTATTGAATGACCAAGTAAGGTGGACCTATTTGTGAAATAGAGACCTATGAAAGGTACATGCATCATGATGACTTATGTTAGTGTTTGAATTGGGTGTTTTAGGAAAATAAAATGAATAAATTAAATAATATTTGATAAAATTAAATGCTATTAGGATTGGGATGTTCTCCTTGTTTTTAGGAATGGAACATGTTCATCATCTATGAGTTTCTCATGCATTTGAGGTTCAGTGGGCTGATCTGATTGATTATTAGAGGGTTTAACTGATATAGGATGATGAGGCATGTGATCAATATTTTAATGCCTTTTAGCAGAAGGGTTTGTCTAAGTATGAGGGGAGTGTCTCATATCTGGAGATGGAGCACTGTATATAGGATCTCGAGATCGCTTTTGGTCTAATATGAGCAAGCGATAAGTTTTGGGGGTTGCTAGAAATTAGTCGGATGTGGGGAGTTGTGCATTAGTAGTGGGAATTGTTTCTATTTTACTACAAAGAGGAAGATGTGTTGTGGTATAACTTTAAAAGGGAGTTTTTTGCAGAGTTTCGTTCATCTAAAATGAGTTAATATAAGAGGAAAGAGATTATCTCCCTTCAACAGTGGAGTTTTATCATGCTTGAGCTTGGGATCGGGTTCAAGTACCTCCTACACTTTTCTCTATATATTTTTCCAGATGATAATTCTAGTGTGTGGTGTTTATAGGAGGCTTTGCGTCTATTGATCAGGTATGAAATCACTATGTTTATACTTCAGAAATTTCTATAGGTGTAGAAAAATGATGAGGTTATAAAGTGGATACTTTAATTGGGATTTGAGACTTAGTGGGGTGGAAAAAAGGGTGTTTTTAAGAGTATATATTTAAGTAGTGGGCCACAGGTGTTCAAGTAGTTAGGGTTCTATTCAGTGGGGAACCGTCTACGGTATTTTATTTCCCAACCATCAAGGACAGGTGGTTTCCAAATACATTTTTAAGGTTTTACATTTGAATTCCATATTTTTGGGATATATGATCACCACCAAGATCAATGTCTAACTAATCAAGGAGGCCAATTTTAGATGGGCGGTCAGACCCCTTTGTAACACCCCGAGATTTTATAAAAAATATTCTTTTAATTTCATTAATGTCTTGTGTTGTATGCTACACCAAGATTACCTTTCGCTATACGCAACACCGTATTAGCTTGTAGTATAAGCAACACTATTCTTGGATCGTGTTACACACAATTTTGATAATAGTTATTCTATGAAACATTGAGTATATATATATATATATATATTCAATGTATAAATAAAATATGGTTGGATTATGTTATACAAAACAACGAAGGATTCTTGCACAACATGCAACTCTGACTTAGCTTTCATTACACGCAATCACGACCTTCCTCGATAGCGTGTGTTGTACGCAATACCGGGTTTTTCTAAACAACGATATATTATTATAATATTATTATGAAGCCTTTATGAATAGTATTAACTAAATTTTGAATTTTATAACATTATTATTCATCTTACACATTTTCTATAACATGGTATAAGAACAAAATAAATTTTTCGGGTAAAATAAGTATTTTTCAAAAAATGCAGTTTTGCCGCCTTTTGATGGCGTACCCACTTTAAATCTAGTTTTCGACATGTTTATAAGTTCAATTTGAAAAAATAAAATTCTTCTTTGGAATAAAGAAATAAAAATTTACTTTGGATAAATTTTTCATATTATTCTGGTAACTTTCATATTTTGATGAATAGTAAAAACACGCTATATTTTAATTAAAAACAAATTTTTTCATCACAATAATTTATATGGTTAAATTATAATATTTAATGGTTTTAAAGTATAAATAGAATATATTTTTACCATTTAATATAATTTATGTCATTAGCATTGATTTGACATTAAATTCGTAGGTTAAATCAATTCAATCTTTTGCAATGTTTTAAAGAAAAACCCGTTTTCTTTCGACAACGGGATTAATTTTAATTTAATTTCTGCAACTTTTGTGTATTTAATTTGGAAAAATGGATTCCATATTTGGAATCAGTGGGTCCAAATTATGTTAATAAGCTACTTTTTATTTTTGGGAATTATGAATAGTAACTATAGTAAATTTTATTTACCATAGTTAAAGGTAAATCGGGTAATTAAGGGTAAATATAATATTATAAAATTATCCTAACACATTCCAAAATTATATTGTATGGATAAAAGTAGACCCATATAACCTAAGGGTCGGATTAGATTCATTTTATGGACTTTTGACCACGAAAATAATTTAATTATTATTAAAACCAAAAAAAGTGACAACATGTCACTCTCTTAAATCTTATAAGTATAATAATTTTAATTGAGTGATACACATCATAAAACATCAAACATGAATAGTCTACAGAAAGATAATAAAATTATCTACATCATGATAATTTATTTATAATTTTTAGGGATTAAATAATTTTCATTAATGGTGATACATTAATGATATAGAAATTATTTATTAAGTGAAAAATAAGTAATATAGTTTTTATTGAATTACTAATACCAATTAAAAGGCACAAAAACCTGAACAAACCTTATTTTTAGTGTATATATACACCTTAATCATCTAATGACCTAATATATAACCGTTTGGAGCCTTATAAAAGTGATTATGACACTTATATTATTTTATTTTAAATGATGCCAAAGTTGTCACCTTCATAATTTAATAAATATAACAATTTAAATATTGTGATTTTAAGATGATAAATTCAAGTAAAATTACTATTGTGAAATTTAATATATTTATCTTCATCATAGGATTTTTTTTTAATTTTTATGCAACAAATCAGTATATTAAATAATTATACAAGTAGTAATTATTTTATTAAGAGCTAAACCAAATAAATGGTTTTAAAAATAATAAAATAAATATTATATGAACTATTTAATGTTATCAACTACTTTTATAGATACATATGACCTTTTATGAATCTATTAAATCTTTTAGTTCGAACATATCTTCTGTATATATTTTATTTAAATTCAAATAAATGAATAGTGTCAAAATTGACACTATTGTTATTTTATAAAAATAACATATTATAAAATTGTTTAAAAATCACAAAAATATCTAAAAATTATAAATTTAAATTTATATGTACTATAATGTTATAAAGTAACCAATTATGGAAAATTCACAACAAATAAATAATTATTTGTTATAATTTAAAATTTAGAATTTTATTACCACAAATAAACTTAAATAGATTAAATAAGGATAAATCAAAATGATAAGGTTTAAAATAAGATCCAAACATGTCTAACTTTTATTGGTTGATGATATTACAACCCTATCTCATCTAATATTTTAATATGAGTCATTTTTGGAGGTTTTTTAAGTGGGGTTAGATTTATTATAAATTAATATTTTTTAGAATTCCAAAGGTGCCCCTCTCCTCCCTTATAAAAGGGCACCTCCTCCCTCTCTTCCACACACCACTTTGAGCATTCAAGCTCGGCCAACCCCTGACCAATTCTCTTCTCCATTTCCCTAGAAACATCCTAGAGGTCCTTGTATTCTTCAAAGATCAATTTTAGTGCCCTAAGAGGAGGTCTCAAAGAGGCGCTTCAAAGAAGAGGTAATGTTCGTTACCGATTCTTTCAACTTTATTTCTTCTTCTACTTCTTCTTATTTAGTTGTTTAATTATGAAGTAATAACATAAGTATCACTCATATACTGATATGTTATTATAATTATGAAACAACCCTATTTCACCATCTATCCATCCTACAGAAAACGAAATCACCGCGCGTGTGTGCGTACGGAATACCGTCTCCACGCCGTGGTGTAATCTATTTTCCACCATCACCTTACTTGGATGGGTATAATGGTGTAAATAATGACTATATATAATTATTGTAAATTGATATTGATTCTGAAATAGTATACATACACTCCAATACAATTCCACGATCACAGGAATGATATCATCGCTTGTGCGTACGTACGGACTACCGTCTCCACGAACGCGATGAGATTCATTTTCCATGATTAACCATTCAAGAATGATTATAAAGTATATATAATGAATAATAATGAAATATATGTAATAATAATTCTACTGTATTTATGTATATATATATATATATATGTCATCTATTTAATTTCATTCAACTCAATAAGGAAATAAAAACAGCGTTCATGCGTACGTACGGCCTACCATCTCCATGAATGGTGTATTTATTTCCATTTATCGATCTATTATATATATGTATATTATGAATATATATTATATATAAATCATGTTTTATATTCTTAAATTAAGTAATCATGATCTAAGTAATCATATGAATAATTACAAGTCAAAACACGGACGACAAATGAAACGACTTTAACCAAAACGCTCTTTAACATGGAATTTACAAAAGAACGGGTAATATAAAGTCATAAGTGAACCATATATGATATCATAACAATTAATATGATTATGTAATAATTCAATAACATTATTTAAATCATTATACAGGAGGTTCGGACACTTACGAAGCAAATTGGACCTAAGGTAAGGGATAATTTTGCAAATCTCATTTTTATCTGAGATTGCTTATTCGTAAGTATTTAATGGGGTTATTGTTATAATCCATTTCCATGTTTCCTAAAAATGGTTTCATGTATTTTTAAAGTCCTTTTTACCCATTTTGACTTTTACCCAATGTTATGGAAGGAATCTTTCTTTTATTTACCCTACAAGGTACTTTTTGACTTTTTCGACAAAAGTACGAGAAGAATGTTTTTTTAACGTATACGGCATGAAAGGATTTTTATGGTTTTATAAAGCATTGTTTTCATGAATCTTCCTCCAAAATATTTCATGACTATTTTCAACAAAATCTTTTTCTTTTAAAATTTCATGACATTTTGTGAAAAGAAAATGATTTTGAAGAAAAAAGGATATTTTCCTCAAGAATTCATTTCAAGTGTTTTATCAAAACCATTTTTCATCTAAGATGACATTATTTCATATGTGTATTTTTCAAGTATAATGTATATATGATTTACATTGTTTCACTTCTCTTATTATGAAATGATGTCCATTTCTTTTATATGGATTATGTGATGATGGGATGATGTTTATGAAACCCATTTTATTTATTGGGTTTTTATAAATGATGTATGTTTATTTTGTGGCACAAGTAAGAATGATTTCATTACAAGATGGGTGGGACCAATATCTCCCTCCAATGCATTGGGTAAATATTTATATCTCATGAGATATACATGGCTGGAACGGCAAGTTAAATCGGTTCAGTAATACAGGACTGGAATGAGGAATGAACTCGATTCAGAAAGGGACTTTGTCCACTAAGATGGTCTTAGCAGCAATGCCTTGGCTAATATGGAAACCATATCATGTTATTAATGGATTCCACAATTACATGTTTTATTCCCATGCTATTTTATCATTATTAATGTTTCTTTATGATCTATGCCTTACGTACTTCAATGTTTTATTTCATTTCTCAAGATTTTGATATTTAAACATTATGTTCATGTTTTTAAGTTCAAATGTATATGGTATGTTTTATTTTATCCATGCTTACCCTTACTGAGCATTTGAACTCACCCTTTTTATGTTTTATTTTCCCCAGGATATAAAGAAAGGTTTTAGGTAGGAAAAAAAAGGAAGATCTTTATGGGAGATATTGAAGATCTTTCACCACGATTAGAAGATTACGTTTCAAGTTTCCAAAGACACTAAACTATTACGGTACTTGTGTGTCTGTTTTTGTTATGTATTAAGTATTCCGCTAAAGTAATGTAATTTCCATTTACGTCAAGATTTGGGTCTCTACACCCTTTATAGCAGAAGCAGTTGCCTCTAAGATAGTTCTAGCGACAAGGACCATAGGTTGTTGTTCAGTAGCCAAGATAGATGGATTTGGTAGAGAGAGTCCTTGTATGGTCCCTATACATAGGTACCTAGGATAGATACCAATCATAGAGGATGATAATAGAGATATAGAGGAGTGGGTAGTGGTTAGATGCACGTGTTAGAGGCAGTAGTTCCCACAAATCTGGTTGTTGTTTGATCCATGATCGGTTTTTCATCTACCCTAGTGTTTGATTTTTTGAATCATGAGGCTCATACTCCTTTTTCTCTCATACTTTTTTCCATATTTTGGGAGTGTATATTGAGAGAAATCAAGTTACCCTAGTGTTATCTATGCTAGTTATAGTTTAGGATTCTTTGTTTGATGTGTGCCTAGGGTGTAGACTAGTGATGGGGTAGCACCAGTCAGTGGGGGAATTCTTCTTATTGTAGATACAACCATATGATATTATCATTGGTATGAATTGGTTGTATTTAGTGCATTTATACATTGATTTATTTCAAATAATTGTCTCATTTTCCAATGTGGAGTTCCAGTGAGTGGTGTTCATTGGTGAGTGAGGTTATTGGTTTGGTGGTAGACAAGTGGAGCCTCTTTTTTATAGTTGGAGAAGATATTAATAGAAGATAAAGTTTTGGATATGCCTAGATTTTTGGATAAGTTACCGAATGAATTCCTAGAGTAGGTTATGACACTACCTCTTCTACATGATGTTTATTTCAGGACATATTTGTATCCAGGTGTGTCTTCGATTTCAATGGATCCCTATCAAATAGTGCCCATAGAGTTGCATTAGTTGAGGATGCGGGTGGATGATCAGATGCAAAGGGGTTTCATCTGACAAGTGTCTCATTGTGGAGTTATCTAGTGTTGTTCACTAAAAATGTGGATGGTAATCTAAGGTTGTGTATAGACTACTGAAGGTTGAATTATGTAATGATAAAAAAGAATTACACTCTTTTGAGGATTGATGACCTGTTTAATTAGTTGAGAGGAGATATATGGTTCTCTAAGATTGATCTGAATTCTTTATATCAATAGTTGAGTTTGAAAGATGAGGATATCCCAAATGATTCTTTTAGATGTAAGTATGGGAACTTTGAGTTTTTGGTTATTCCATTCGGTGTTACAAACGCACCAGTCATGTTCATGGGGCTTATGAATTCCATGTTCTATGATTTTTTGGAATGGTTCATCATTGTATTCATCGATGATATATTGGTTTACTCAATGTTAAAGGAGGATCATGTGGAGCATATCATATTTTTTTGTAGGTCCTTTGTCACCACCAACTTTGTGGGAAGTTTTCCAAGTGTGATTTTTGGATGTAAGATGTTAATTTCCTTAGACATGTGATGTATTGATAGAGTGTGTAGATGGAACCTTAGAATATCGAAGAAGTTTTTTCTTGGGTAGAACCAAAGAATGTGGTTGAGGTATGTATTTTCCTTATACTCATAAACTATTATCATATTTTTTTACTTTATTTATCTCAAGTTCCATCCTCAATGATAGTGTTTACAGGAAGGGACTAGGCATTTGTGTAGATATATCAGTTCCATGTAGCATTTTTTACCTAAAGGAGAAGTTGTTTAGTGTTTTAGTTGTTTAAGGAGGGTGTTTTGTTTGAGGTTTTATGTGATTAATCTCATCTGGGATTGGGATGCTTGTTAATGAAGTAGATGGAGATGATATATTATTGGTTTAGGAATTTACATACCGAGGAGTGTAAGTATTCCAACCATGATCTAGATTTGGTGGCATTTTTGTTTGCACTAAAGTTGTGGTTTTATTACCTCATCAGTGAGCACTTTGTGGTTTTCATAGACCATAAGATCCTGTGATATGATTTCTCTCAACATTATAAGAATCTAAACAATTATAGGTGGATTTAGTTCCTTTAGGATTATGATTTATGAGATCTATTACACCCTAAGTAATTTTAATGTAGTTTTTGATGTGTTAAGTTGAAATTCCTAAGAGGATGTGGTTTGAGAGTCTGTAGATATTTGAAAAGTAATGGAGGAGATTTAGGTGATTCATCTTGACATTGGAGAGAGAAGTGGTCATGTTTTCCTTTATCATATGACTGTGGAGTTTTATTTTATATCGTAGGTAGAGGAGTATCAGTGGGGATACTCATAGGTACAGGTGATGTGTGGTCATGTTATCCATCGTGATGCTATTGAGGGATGGTTAGAGGATAGTCAAAACTATGTGTTGTTCTAGGGGAGGATGATTTCCCTACAATTAATGTGTGAATTAGTTCCTCATGAGTTTCACTACTCACCTTTAGCGGTACATCCCGGTGTGATAAATATGTATCATGTCTTGAGGAGATACCTTTAGTGGATGGGTATAAAATGATTAATAGTGGATTTTTTGTATGATTTCTAGTTTTTTAGTAGGTTAAAGTGGAATACTTTGTTTTAGGAGGTTTTTTGTAGTCCTTGGAAGTTCCTGAGTGAAAATGGGAGGACATATCAATGGATTTCTTTAAAGGGTTACCCTGATCCCAAGGATATTGTGATGTGGGTTGGGTGATAGTGGATTATATTATGAAATCAGATAACTTTTTGGTGATCTATGAGTCGAGTGATGTGGATGATTTAGTGAGGTGATATGTGGGTGATGTGTTTAGGCTTCACGAGGTACCGAGGACCATCATCTCTTATCAGGATACTTGTTTTACCTCATGATTCTATATGGGGTTGCATCATGCTTTTGGCCCCTAGTTCCTCTATAATGCTTCTTTCCACCCTAAAAAAGATGGTCAGATGGAGTGGACCATCCAGACACTTGAGGATATTTTTTGGTCATGTATCTTGTACTTTAGTGGATCTTAGGTATGAAACCTAACATTGTTCAAGTTTTCATACAATAATAGCTATCATTCATCCATTTGCATGGATCTATTTGAGGCATTATATGGGTGTTCGTGTTGTTCTCCATTGTGCTGGATAGAGCTTGGAGAGTTAAAAATTCTTGGTCCTAATGTGGTGTAGAGTATGATCAAGAATATTTAGTTGGTTTACGATCATATGAGGGTGGAACAATACCATCATAAGGCATATTCTAATTGTAGGAAGTGGCCCATGGAGTTTGAGGTTAGAGACCATGTGTTCTTGAGAGTCTCTCCTTGGCGTGGGTAGTAGATTTTTGGAAGGAGGAGTAATCTTTCTCCCAATTTTCTTGGTCCCATTAAGGTGTTCAGGCATGTTATCGAGGTGTAATATCAGTTGTCTTTTAAATTATGGTTTTATTGTACCCATGATGTCTTTCATGTGTCCTAGATTCATAGATATCTTCATAATGACGCTCATGTTATTGATTGGGGAGAGTTGTATATCAAGGATGATGTGAAGTTCATGGATTGGCTAGTATATATCCAATATCATTGAGAGAAGGTGATCTGTGGTCATACTATTCCCTTGGTTTGTGTGTTATGGAGGCATAATGGCCTAGAGGAGAGTACTTGGGAGTGGAAGACATAGATGCGTTCACAGTACCTGAAGTTATTTTGATCCTTGTTTTTCTTTTTTTTCTTGGGTGTTTTGATGTCATGTTTGAATCTTTCTATATTATGAGATTTTTTATTTCCCTTTATGTGTGATGTGTAATAGAACACCCAACATATGTAAAGGGTAGTACTTGATTCCTAATAAATATGCATTAATTGTGTTGCGATTAAATGCATGTGGGAAAGTCAATGTCACCCATAATGGATAGTATCTTGACAAGGAGGATGGGATTATTTGATTTGTATATTCTTGGAACTATAGTTCATTAGTTTTTATGGTTGTGTGGGTGGATGTGTTGTTTTGTAGTAATGGGGTTGTGTTAGATGTATAGTTTCTATTTCGGTTAGCGTTTTTGTATGATTATAGTGTTGGGGTATGATGAGATCCTTAAGAGGTATCTCACCAAGTGTTTGTTCAGATACCTTTCCTTCTATTATTGGTTTTGGTTCATCAGGGGTGAGAATCATTTGAGAGGTATCTAATATAATGGTTTTTTCCTTCCCAGTCCGTTACTTTTCTGGTTTGGGGTGTTAGAAGTTCTTGGAGGAGGATTAAAGAATTCCTGGAGGAGTTTGGCTACTAAAAGATAGAAGAAGAGGAAATACACACTATGTAACATTTACACAATGTGAAAGTGGGATTCATGAATTGTGTAGGTATGGTTCATGATGTTTAATAATTCGGGTGTTAAATCCTTTGAGGCAACATGTTTTTTAGTGAAAACTATAAATTTCAGAAACCTAAGGATTACATGTCATGTAATGGTCACAGGATGTGAAACCTATAGGATTATTGGTTTTATGTTTTTTTTTATGAACCATTTTCTCTATCATTTTAGAAGAACACTAGGTACCATAAGAATGATTTATATCCCTCCTTCCTCTCGATTCGATCCATTGGTTCTGGTGGATTCTTATTAGAAATATGTGGTGAGTTCTTCCCCCTTTATTAGTGGTTTAGTTTAATTATTCTCTTGGGTGTTTTCTATAGTGATATTTCTTTGGTTTTAAAAGATTTTTGGGGTGTGTTTTGATGATTCTTTGGTGTAGTGTAGGTAGATCTTCAGTTTTCCCATGTGCGATTGTGGTTTGTGGGCATCTCTTATTTTTTATGTTGTGTTTAGGGAGTTGGAAATCTTTTTTGAGGTAGGGGATCCTTATCATCACTCTTTTACATGCTATATGTGAGATCTATATGATTTTTTTACCTTTGGGTTGATATTAAGGGTTGGTTTAATCATATAATTACTTTTAATGTATAGAATTAATGTTTATTGTGAGTAATCACATGCTTTACTACTCTGATATATGTTGTTGATGTTATTATGCATTCATGTTGCTAATTCTAAAAATAATAGTTGTTGATAGAATTATTATTTTTTGTAGTAATTATGTTTTGATGACCCTTGTTGGGTTTTTGTATGATCTCAAGTGAATAAAAGGTTAAATAAAGAATATTTGTATAATAAGCGGTTTCCCTTGGATATATAATTTGTGTGATAATACCCATGCTAATATAAATAAGTAATGTGATAAATCCCTTGAATAAATATGGAAGACATAATTTTTGTTGTGGTGTGTGCTTGTTATTGTTTTTTTGTATAGTTTAGGATGTTGTGCATTAATAGATATCATAGGATGGGTTGTGTGGTGTACAGGTAAGTGATGCATTGGTTGGTTGGCATGGATACAATGTGGGAAATTGTGTGATGTGATGCATTGGTTATGGCACAGTGGTTGTGGTGTTGTGGTTGTGGAATAATGGTCTTGGTTTAGTGGTTGTGATGTAGTGGTTATGGTGAAATAAGGTTATGGCACATTGGTTTTGGTGATGAGGTTGTGGTATAGTGTATGTAGTACAAAGGTTGTGGGGTTGTGTTACAGTGTTTGTGGCACAATGGCTTGTTGTGGTGATATGGATTAGGTGATGTGATGTGATGATGAAGGTGGATGTGTGGTTTCATGGTAGTGGCTATGTTTTTTGGTCCAGTTGTGTAGAGTGGTTTATATAGTTTCCCAGTTAGCCATGGGATGAATTATAGTGATAAATGAAGAAAAAATTGGCTGGTAAATAATCAAGGTGGGATACACATAGATATGTGATAAATCTATTAAACTGAAATGAAATGAATAAATAAATGGGTTGGTAACTTAATATAATGGTATGTATATGGATATTTTTATAAAATGGTTTAGTGAATAAATGTGATGAAACTTGTTAGTTGAAAGTGGAAAATATTGTGTGGCTTGTGTGGTGTGTTGCATATAATGGTGGCAGCAGTTGAGATGGTTTAGGTGAGGTGTGAGGTAGTCAGGTGTTGTGATCTAGTGTTTTTTATGTGAACCATTAGTTTGGTTATTATGTGAAATCTCTATATCATGTATTTTTATGTTATTTTATATATTCCCTACCCGAGTTGGATAACCCAACCAATGCTCAAAGGTGCTGATTTTTAGGTGTTTTTTTCCAACATCCAGGGGTAGTGATACGGATGAATGGCTTCCCTCTCTCCCCCACTCTTAATTCAGAAGTGATGTGTTGGATTAGGTGTCTTTAGGAGAGATGTGATGTGTCAGATCATGTGTCTATGATCAAGACAAGATGTGGTTGTGATGTGGTATATGGTGGGGGTCATGCATAGTAGGAGAAGGGAATGAGGTTGATGTCCCTCATGTTCATGATACCCTACTACTCTGGTTCTAGATGTGATCTGATGTGTGGCCCATGTGTCTGTGGGAGAGATGTGATGTGATATGTGTGGAAGGGATGGGAGTATAGGACATTTAACATTGGGGAATGAGCAGAAACTTAGTGGGTAAGAGGTAGCAGAGTTCCTTGCTTTTTTATAATCTCGATGCTATATTATTATATTAGATGTGTGATTTGGTAAGGGAGCCGTGGGGGAAATGGTTTTGGTTATATGACATGAATATTTTCTTGTTGATTCTTATGATTTTTCACTGGAACTTTAGTATGCTCTTTTCACATGTGCACTTGAGGGCTTGGTTATGTCCCTAATTAGTATATTTGTTATGCTCACCCTACGTATATAAAATATTTTCAGTTTTCCAGGAGGACTTTGGGGACTGAGATGGACATTACTATCAAGGTTGAAGTTTCTGTTGAGTTACTATTGCATACTTCTATTTTTTGATATTTACTTTAGAGAATTTTATGTGTACCAATTCTATTTATTCATGAATTGTGGGATGGTTTTTAGGATACTTTTAAATTGTATGTTGGAGTTTCTTAGTGATTTTTTATCTTATATCTTGATCCTATTTTATTTATAGAGGGTAATGCCTCCTATATTGTGATATTTTTTACCCTTGGTTCTAGTCACCAATTTGGGGCCTACTTAAGGCCGGGATCAGGGGATATTTTCTCCCTTCCTTCATTGAGGCATCTTTTGTGGGAGAGGGTCATGACAAAAATAGTTTTATAATTGAAATAGTAATCTGCTAGGAATATAGTGTGGTTTTACAGGGATCTTGTTATGCTGAGGTTGTGGAAAAACCTTTACCTCTCACCACCTGGATAGTAGTCGTGAATAGGAATCTGGTGGTGTGTCATTAAAATAATGGTGGGGTTACCTAACCCACTTTTTAGTGAGATAGAATTTTTTATTTTTATTAAAAAATAAAATAAAATCATTGGTGAGGGACCAAACCAAGGTAGTTAACCATATGGGGGTCTCTCATCTCTCTCTGTCTCCACTGCTTTCCCCTTCAATCAAAGAATTATGTATATTTTATTAGTGATATATTATCATAACCTTACCCCTATTAAACCTCAGTTATTCCTATGATGAGATCAAGAAATAACACCCAAATTCCACCTTCAATAATCTTGGGGTTAATAAATAGCACTAGGGTTATAATCACATGAATAGAAGGAATTGCTCTTTAAAATAAACTAATTATGAGTATAAAATATAAAAAATTAATCACCCAATAATTAATAGATGTGAAAATGTATAATAAATTCATTCCATGACATAAAACAACACAAAACCAACATAAAAAGAGACTAATAACCACAATCCATATATCCAGTATACCTTAAGAGACATAAAAATATATTGCACCATTACCAAGGAGATTCTTTTCATGATATGATCTCTATCAACATAACCTTTAACTATATTATTTAAATCAAAATAAAAAACAACATATAAATTAGAGGTGATAGTTTAAATATATTCAAAAGTTTCCTTCTATAAACCCTTATATGAATATGTAAATTGAAAATAATAAAACATATATGAATTAAATAAATAATATATGAATACCAAATCAACCATTCTAGGGTAATCCCACAATACTACTTATATCTCATATCTCATGGTTGGAAAAATCCCCAAATCACATTGTATATATAACATGTTATAATAGATTAAAAGGTCCTCTACTAACCATTTTATAATAAATTCATATTCCCAAGTCCCAATAACACACATCATATATCTCAAATATAAGTTATCCACATCATATCCTTTCTAAACCACATCATCAAAAAAAATATAATCATCATCATAATGGAGTAGGGAGGGGTTAAGTGATCACCCATCCAATGGTCTCTCAATATCAATATGTCAACACAAAGTCATGTGGTGCATGATGGAAATATAAAAACATTTACATTACCAATTAATATCAAAATAGAATACCCTCTCAAACTCTACTTATTGATATCTCAATTAATCATCATATCTCTAGGTTAACATTGATGAGTTTTGGGTGTAATATAGCCCCACTATCAGCATTATTATCAGTTTAATATGTTTTTAATGGATTCAAACCCCCTCCACCTATTATATCAGTAATTCCTCCCACCAAGGTCATCCATTATTGAATTACTATAGAGATAATAACACATTATATACATCATACAACCCTACCATTGAGATCCTTCTTAATATAGGTCATGTGGAGTTAAAAATATCATAAATATTATTTATAATATAGAATTTAAAAATTAATAACTCTCATCACAGCATACATAAATGTTTTAAATACTATTTCAATAGAGAATTTATATATACACTCATACATATCCATTCAATCCTCTATTGAAATATGTTACATTATCATTTAAGAGGCTTATCCTATGGTTTTAGAGACATTAAGTAATCACCATAGCTAGTGGTATTCCCATCATATAATCTAACACACCCCTTTAAAATAAAAAGAATGAATAGGAAGAATAGTTTTGGGTGTCATGTAACCCTAGATATTTTTCTCTGACCACATTCCAATTTGACACAGACCTATATATATATATATATATATGTGACATAACTATATGTTACTCTCTAGTTCGAAATAAATTTACACTATTAATTCACATGACCCCCTTATAGGATACTATCAAACTATCCAAAGGAAAATTATCATTAAGGGTTTCTTATAGAGAGTGGAATGGACCCCAATCCAATTGGAATGGAATCATGATAAAATTTGAAAACATATAATTAATACCACTTTGAGAAAAATACAATCATTTTAGTTAAACCATGTTTATTACACAACCAGAGTAATCATGATATTCTAATTTTTTTGAAAAACCCATTATTCTCTATATGCTTCAACATAAATAAATGAAACATGATTTCCCTCCATTAGATATACATTAATCCAATAATTGAATAATTTCACCTATATTAAATATTTATATAATATTTCTACATATATTTTCAATCATAATATATTTTCTCAATAATATATATTTTTATAATTATTCACTATTATTTAAATAATCACACATTTTTTATTTAAATCACATTCCTCAATTATAATGCATTTTAATAACCATGAGGAATCATTTTTTACTAAAAGGTGAGTACTTACCCTAGGGTAAATCATCATAAATTAAAGGAAGAAAAATGTTTACAAATTTTGAAGAGATGGAATCTTACAATAATCCCTTTGGAAAAGTTGAATGATCTCATTAGGAAGATGGTCAGAGAAAACAGAACACTCCATGAAAATACCTTTGTTTTCTTGACCGTTCGCATGATAATTAGCTTCTCGAAAATCATGAATGATAAAGAAACACATTTCTGAGAGGGAATCCATGTAGTTAATCCATTAGGCAATAAGTTTCCATGATAAATGAAGTTGTTCATTACTTACTGCTTGAACTAGGGTATTAGAGTCACATTCAAACCATACCATGTTCCAACCTATTTTCTTATACATATTCACTAAATTTATCAAAGCCACCATCTTCGCTTATAAGTTATAGAAATACCACCAGATCCAAGAATATATCCCGCCATGTCAGCTTTTCAGTCCCTAAACACTGCCCTATATCCATCATGTCCTAGATTGCAATTGGAAACCTCGTCAGTATTACACTTAATCCAATCTATAAATGGGGAGGTCCAGAAAACCTAAAGCATGCCTTTCAAACATGGAAAGAATGTTGGAATTCCAAGATGTATCATCATCACTAATTTATGAACCAAGATATTTAATCAACCCTAATGTATATACCTTGTGGCTCTGATTGCTGTAATGGTTTGCAGACCAGTAGCATGATAATTGAAATATCAATTATTATGATTTGCAGAATTCTAACTTCTCTGAATCAAATGAATCATTTCCGCACAATTAACCTAAAAAAGAAAAAAAAACTTCATTGATAGAGTAGCATTATAGTATTCTTATAAGTGTACTATTATATAATTAGTCTAGGGAAGCTTAATATCAAAGATGTTAAGGAAACAATTCCACAGAGCAACAAAAATAGCACAACTCAAGAAGAGATGGTTAATTTCATCTCTATGTTGATGGAATAAATCACATCTAGAGCATAGAGATATACCAACAACTCATAAATAAGAATCAACAGGGAAATTTCTATGGTAAATCTTCTATATCAATGTGAAGTAAGATGGAGAAATCTATTTTTTATGTAACTTTATCAGCCATCCATGATGAATCTATTAAATCAAGTTTTGATAGAAATTATTTGATGTAAGAATACCATTGGTTGATGGATTTTAGATGAGAAGATCATATTGATTAATAAAATTTCTTTTTTACCTAGAATGTCTAAAAAACAAAAAAAAATCAACATTTCACAAACTCTATGAAACTTAATTACTGATCTCCACATTATTTCCAACATCAATACATCTCATCTTGAATATTATTAAAAATTCATTGTATTAGGAATAAATAATATAAATATCATAAATATTTTAGATAAATTTAGTATTCATAATTACAGTATAATTCCAATATAATACAACCAACTAGAATAGTTCATGATACCAAACCTTAATCTAAGATTCCCTTGCCCAAGTACTTAATTATATTACACCATGTATCCAATGAGATTTTTTAATAACTCATCCATTTAGAACCTTATCTCCAAAATCCAAAATATTTATATGACTCTCATTAGATTTCTTATCTTCTTTAATATAAAGATCACTCTAAATAGCCATAGGTGATTGATCATGATATTAATTTTAAATCTGAGACACATAAAAATTACATGAATCTTATTTAATTTTAAAGTGGTACCAACTAATAGGATAATTATACTATATATTACAACACTTTGAATGGTTCAATGGATCTCTTTGAAATATTAATTTCCCTACCAAAACATCATTGTATTTGAGAAGGTGAAACTCATAAAAAGACATAATCACTAACTGAAAACTATAATGTTCTTCTACTTTAGTAGGAATTTGAAAACTATTTACTCTGAATAGTGACCATGTTATCATGAATCATATGTACACACTATATCATGACCATAACCAATTATAATCAAATAATATCCAAATCGATAATATTAACCCAACATAAAGGAAAATAATGGGGGCTTCCATAATTTTCCCCATTTTGTTACATTGTATTAAAAAAATGGTATTTATTTTTATAGAAAACACTACCATTTATAAAATAACTACCCATGATGCATGAAAATTAGGGATGAATACTCTCAATATATCTAGTAATTTCTACATCATACTCTCAAATTGGTTATCCATTTTCTGATGGAGTGTTTTACTTAGACACAACTAGGTGTTAAAATCATATTTTCATCCTCTTCACATTGAGAACTAAATGGAGTGTTATAATTGAATATTATCATCCATGGTAATAAATTAAATTAAAATAATTTCCTTATATAAATATGAGATAATTTATTTATATATACCTAATCATTGATCACCATGAAATGAAATAATTTCATTAAGTTATCCATAATTACCTGAATAAAAATAATTCCTTTAGGAGAAAGAGTTATTTAGTTCATGAACCACCCCCATTAGGTCTATATGTGAGTGGAAAAAAATTTGAGTATAAACCTTTAAGGTTGAATTTAAGATTTCATGGGTAAGAAACAAGTACCAAGGCTATATCATAACACATATATGGACGTCATTATCTATTATAAAATGAAACTCCGCATCACCAAGAATAATAATGCATTTACAATATACAATATATGAATAGGTTATTTAAATTTATTTCATATCATAAAAATCAAAACCATAAATGGAAAAACAATGAATATTATATCATATCCTCTATACCTCATTCAAGGTAAAATAAATTTTCCTCCACCATTAAGTATCATGTTTCGAGAGTTAATATGATCTATAATCGTCACCTCCAAATCTTTTAAGATAATATAAAAATTGTTTATATATAGTAGGGGTGAGAATATAAATATTCTTGGTAGGTTAATCCTTGTTATTCACATGTTTCCTTTTGAATGAATCATACTAATACATCCATGTATGGAATAAATGGTATAAAATAATCAACCGGTAAGAATATCCTAAAATCCAACCATCCAACCACTTTTAATCTCTATAATATTATCATCACCCTTTCTAAACCACATCACATTCCTTATCACATATCACTATACAACTATCACTACTATACATATAATTACCTAATAATTGACCTCTTATAGGGACCTCACTATTACATCACCACCACTAAGTAGCTATCCACCCAAAATGAACTCGTTAAGCATCCAAAACCATTAGAAGGGATAATTTTAACCCATCAAGACTCATACTAGTTTTTTAGATGTCCACCTATATGGAATACCCCTACTATAACTCATAGTTTAGGGTTAGTTGTCCACCCTTGGGGAATCTCACTATATTAATGGGTCTCCTCCCTTAAGAAATCTCCCATCCTCAACTTGTGTTGACACAATTGCATGTCATATATACACTATATCTAGCCATATCATCCATACCATCATCACCAACATCCTAATCATTATCAATAATCAAAAACCACTATATCATCACTAGTAACAACTTGAATATCACTTCCAAATATTGTAAATGTATTATGACCTATAATATATTTTTATTCTCTAATATATCCTACAAATTTTTAAATAGTCCTAGGTAATATAATAATATCACATTTATTTATTGTAATCCTGCCCATATCTCCCCAATTCAAATAATAAGTATAAAAAATCACTAATATTACTCATATCCTAGGCATACATAACTCCAAAACATCATTACACTAACAAAACATAAAAATCCTATTAAATATAGTTAAATCAACCTCTAGAGAATTTAACATCTACACCTCCATATACTAAAAATATAGAGGTTATCTAGGGGTTCATACGAGATTTGAGAGACACCACTATTGTCAATGAAATCTAAGATCTACTCTTCTCATCAGTAATACGTAACACAACCACATTATATTTTTCACAGATCAGTAATGAGTTTGAAATACCCATATAAAATTCACATTTCCCCACATATGTTACTTTAAAAGGGAATCCAACTCAAAAATGTGCAATAAACACATGCCTATATTAGCTATATAACACCTCATACCTTAAATAACTCATAATTACATGTTTTATAACAAGGGTTTCCCTTTATTACATTTCCAAGATCCTTCTAGTTTGGAGTTTTATATTTTTTTTAGGTAATAATTTACATAAAAAAGTGGAAATTTTCATATAGTATCCATTTTCCCACAAAACAAGTTCTTTATAAAGACACGGTTGCTTCATTCAAGGTAACTCAATCGATAATTAGTTTTTTATAAAAGGATGATAGGCATACAAGGTAACGCCAATATCTAGAACTCGGACTTTATTAAAGTTTCCACCCATAATTAAGTCATATTAAGAATAATTTGAAACTTTGGGATGAGAAAAAAAATCTCATTAAGGTAAATAAAATAAAATAAACCTATTAGTTCATTTCTAAACCTGAAAAATTCATAATAATGTTTTCTATTTTCACAATGAAATTTTTACCTCAAATATATGTTTTATTTTTAATGAAAACAATCTTAATTTCTTAATATCTTTCATAAAATCATATAAAATCATAAAGGAAAAATAATAATCATAAGGGTTTCTTGAAAAAAATTAAAAATCATGAATACCATTCCATGAAAACAATCCTTTCACCTTTATTTTTAAAAAAATCATAATAATTCCTTAAAAGCATAAGATCATTTTCTTACATATTGAAATCAAAAGATTTATTTATAAGTAACGACCTGAATCTGGAGCCCTTCCACTGGTTCCCCGTACCCGGTTCACCACATGACCACAAGCACATTTCCCCAAAATCCAGAGGCTGTCGACTGGCAGTGAGGGCCTTGGTAAGTTATTGGGGAAACTATGCCCTCATTTGGTAAGGTATACAAGGAAAGAAAACAACAGTCAATGGAGGAAGCAGTAAACAGTATAAAAACACTGGAACTAAATAGCGGAAGCAATGAACACATAATGATAATGATAATGATGCAGCAGGTACAAGTATCTAAGGAAAGCAGCAAACACAGCAACGTGCTAAAATACAATTGAAAACAAAGTATAAAAGTAACAGCAACTCCAGCAGCATCGTAAGCCTAAGCTCGGTCCTATGCTCTTCGGATCCAACCAACAATCACGTACCCGAAGTAGAAGGGCCACAATCCCTATCCACACCTGCAACCATATAACCTCTTTGGTCTGAAAAGCATGACCCAAACAAGGTGTGAGACTAATCCCAGTAGGCAATCCCCACGATATATGTGCCCTACTGTCAGTGAGTAATATAGAAAAAGTAAAGGAAATAAATGTAGCAGAGAAGCAGATGTACACTAAAGTAAGAAATCCTACCAAACTCCATTCACAGTTATTTATTATTTCAGTAAAATCATTTAGCTATCAATCAAGGAACCTAGAAACAGCTCTATACTCCGAAGGCAAGCAAGTAATCACAACAGGTAGCTCAGCAGTCTACCTAAACAGAAATAAGTACAAACCCAAGCTTGTTCTTTGGCTTGGTGGACTCGTCACAACCAACCAAAAAATAAAGCACTGACTCTCTGGGTGGCCCCTACTAGCAAACCCCTCTAGTCAAGTAGACGTACAAAGGCACAGACACTCCGGGAAGCTCTCACCGTCAATTCCCTTGTGGTCTTGCAACGAAAGATATAGACTCTCTGAGGAAGCACTTATGTCTAATTCCCCCTATAGTCTCGCTACATAACTAATTACACTCTAAGGAATCACAAAGTCCCATTACCTTAGGTCCTATGATCGATACTAATTATAAAATACTCTCTAGGGAAGCCCTAATCGTCAATTCCCCCTTTAGTCTACCACACCAGGTTCACTCAGCCCTGAGCAGTTTAGTCATGCGTAATCGACTGTTAGCAGACTAATTAAGTTCAGAAACTACTTGGATAATAGCTAAAATTCATCCACAAGCATATAAACAGCAGGCAATACATGAAATCAAGTCAACAGGCATACTAACAATGTTCAAAAGGGTTGCCTCGTAGGCAAACCATGCCAAACGGAAATCAACAGCCAAAACAAGGGAAAACACCCATGGGGTGATCCTAAAACATGCTAACAATCAATTATTAATCATCTAATAACCTCAATCATACAAGAAATCTAAGGAAGATAATGAAACAGGATCAAAACCCTAACCCGAGATACCCGATACATGGGTATCCGACACTTTTGCACCAAAAACTCAAAGACATTCAACGTAGGGCAACAAACCACCTACCTCAATCCTAGGAGATTGATATTCTTGAACCTCGGCCTGTGAATCGGCCTAGAACGGAGTAAATCTTCAATAACGTCTAAAATGTTCAACCTCAGATAACTCTCACAAGAGGAGGAATCAGGAAACATGGCCAAAGAAGAACCGAGAACTCACCGCTGCGATTCTATTGCACCCGATGGCATTCGATTCGGACAACTAGTGAAGGATCAGTGGATCGGAGAATAATCAACCCTCTAGGTCTCTCTGGATGTAATTAGGTAGAGAAGAAGATGAAAACGGGGATTAGGTGTGACCCCAGTCTGATAAATGAAATAAAAAGAAAAGTACAAGGTGTGTACTTCTTCAGTACACGGTGTGTACTCCCTTTTTATGTACGCCATATTAATCGGACTCCACCTCATCACTACACCCCATGTGACTGGCCCGGACATGGCCAAAACACGGCCTCGAGTAGAAGAAAATTACAAGGTGTGTACTTACAAAATTTCCAGATTCTCCTCTTTTTCTCAAAAACGGCCAGAAAAGGAAAACATACCTGAAAAAGAAGGTACGGGTTCTTAAAAACTTCCTTCTTTAAAGAAATTCATCCCCGAATTTCCCTAGCAAGGTGGAAAAGAAGAAACCTCGAACAAATCTGGCCACTTTGATCGCATATCGGCCTCCCTCTCCCAAGTCTTGTCTTGCACACGTCTGTGCTGCCATAGCACCTGTACTAGAGGAATAGACCATCCACGGAGTACTTTTGTGCTACGATCAACAATCCTGATAGGATGCTCCTAGAATGAAGATTCCTACTCCAGCACAACCTCCTTGGGTTGAAAAACATGAGACGGGTCTGAGAAATAGTGTCGGAGCTGAGAAACATGGAAGACGTCATGCATAGCCTGATATCTCTGAGGTAACTGCAACCTATAAGCAACCAGCCCGACTCTTTCCAGAACCTCGAATGGCCTGACGTATCTCAGTGAAAGCTTACCCTGTCTCCTGATCCTCTTGTGTCCCAACCTCGGGGTAACACGTAGGAAAACCTGGTCTCTGACCCCAAATTGCAGAGGTCGCCTCCGCTGGTCAGCATAAGATTTCCGACGAGACTGTGCAGTAGCCATCCTCTTCTAAATCAAGTCTATCTATTCTGAGGTCTCCTAAACAAGTTGAGGTCCCATAAAAGCTGCCTCTTCTGCCTCCAATCAACACAAAGGTGATTGGCATGGCCTACCATACAAATCCTCGTAAGGTGCCATCTGGATAGTTGCCTGGAAACTATTGTTATAGGAAAACTCCACGAGAGGTATATGCTTTTCCCAAGAACCACCAAAGTCTAGAATGCAAGCTCGGAGCATATCCTCAAGCACCTGGATTGTGCGCTCTGACTGACCATCTGTCTGAGGATGATAAGTTGTACTCAGAAGCACCTGTGTACCCAAATCTTTCTATAGCCCCTGCTAGAAATGCGAAGTAAAGCGGGCATCCCTATATGAAACGATAGTACTCGGAACCCCATGCCAGTGCACAATCTCACGGACGTACAACCATCCAAGCTCATTGACACCGAAGGTATCCTTTATCGGCAAGAAGTGAGAAACCTTCGTAATCCTATCATCAACAACCCACACTACATCGTTTCCTCTCGATGATCTTGGTAACCCTGTCATAAAGTCCATCGAGACATCGTTACACTTATACTCTGGAATGGGTAGCTGTTGTAAAAGCCCTACTGGTCGTTGGTGCTCCGCCTTCACCTGCTGACAGGTGGAACATCTCATGACAAAACCAGCCACATATCTCTTCATACCTGGCCACCAGTACTAGCGGTTTAAATCACGGTACATCTTGGTGACTCTAGGATGAACTACCCAAACTGAGGAATGGAAGTCTCGCATCATCTCTTCGTGTATATCTGCTGGCACCCATATACGTCCCTGGAAACGCAAGATCTCATCCTCGCCAATGGTCCACTCGGGAAGAGGGTCCTCTCCTGACATGCTTTCCCGTAGGACTATCCCTTCTGAATCTTCCAGCTACCTCATTCGAACTCAGTCCAAAAGTGCAGATGTAATAGCCATAAAAGATAGTAAAGTCTGCCCCTGCCTGCCGTGCACCTCCAAATGCATCTCTGAGAACAGATTCATCAGTTTCCACTCACCGTTGGCCTCTTAAACTGCTTGTATCTGAGTTCTCCTTCTCAGTGCATCTTCCATTGCGTTGCCTTTCCCAGGCGTATTAGCAAGCTCAAAATCGAAGGACTGGAGACACTCAACCCACCTCTGCTATCTCAGATTCAGGTCACGTTGCATGAAGATGTACTTGAGACTCTTGTGGTCAGTTTATACCACAAAATGTTCTCCCAGAAGGTAATATCTCTAACAGCATAAACCATGAACAACCGCAGCCAAATCCAGGTCGTGCGTTGGATAATTCCTCTCATGTGGCCTCAACTACCGGGATCCATACGCAACCACTCAATCCTCCTACATAAGCACTACTCCAAGCCTGATGCTAGATGCATCACAAAAAACTGTATAGATCTTTCCCGGCTCCGGAAAAACTAGGATCGGTGCTGAAGTCAATCTCCCCTTCACCTCCTGGAAGGCTGAGTCATAGGCTTCTAACCAAACAAACTTCACCCCCTTCTTATTCAAGCCTATCTGTGGTGCTGCTAGGCATGAGAAGTCCTGTATAAACTGAATGTAGTAACCATACAGCCCCAAGAAGCTCTGTACCTCAAAGTCGTTCTTCAGATGCTCCTAGGTAACTACTGCTCTCACCTTCTCTAGGTCTATTGATACTCCTATCTCTCAGATGACATGACCTAGGAAGTGAATCTCATCCATCCAAAAGTGGCACTTTGAGAGTTTAGTATAAATCTGATGCTCCCTTAGTGTACTCAAAACGATCTCAAGATGGGTTGCATGGTCATGTCGAGTGTGAGAGTACACCAAGATATCGTCCACAAAGATCATGATGAAGGAATCCAAGTAAAGATGGAACACTTGGTTCATCAGTGCCATGAAAACTACTGGCACATTTTTAAGACTGAACAGCATAACCGTATACTCATAGAGGCCATACCTTCTCCTGAAGGTTGTCAGAGGTATATCTGAAGGTCTAACGCACAACTAATGATAACAGGACCTCAAATCGATCTTTGAGAACACCCGATCTCCTCAAAGCTGGTCAAAGAGATCATCAATACTCATCAAGGGATATCGGTTCTTGACCGTCAATTGGTTCGACTTCTGATAATCTACACAAAGCCTAAGGGTACCGTCTGCCTTCTTCGCGAACAGGACAGGCGAACCCTAAGGAGAAGTACTGGGTCGGATGAAACCCTTTTCCAGCAACTCCTCCAACTGCTTCTTGAGCTCCTGCAACTCAGGTGTAGTCATCCTATAATAAGGAATGGACACCGGTTCTGCTCCTAGTACGACCTCAATCGAGAAGTCTACCTCATGCTCTGGAGGAAAACCTGAAAAGTCTTCTAGAAAGACATCTGGAAAGCGATCAACCACTGGAGGAAATTCTAACTGAGAAGTCCCCTGGTCATCTAGATAAAGACTAGCAATCTGGGTCGTAACTCCTCCTATCCCATGATGCTCGATTCCGGCTCGACTCACCTAAACATTCCACTCGCCTTTATGAAGGAAATATTCACCCTCTGGTGATACGAAACTCACCCTGCAGTGATAGCAATCGACGACTGCCTGGAAGGGAACCAACCAGTCCATACCAAGAATGATGTCATAGCCCATCATCTCCAGGACATAGAGGTCCCATAAGAAATTATACCCTGCAACCTCAAGGGGAACCCCTTTCACTAACGTACGCTAGATGTCCTCGTTCCCAAGGGCGTGTCGAGAGTCAACATGTCAGTAGACGAAAAGACATAGAGCAAAAGGCTTTCCACGACAGCAACTGAGATAAAGCTATGTGAAGCACTAGTATCGAAAAGGGATGAAGATAAAACTGAGGCTACTAAGATCGTACCTCGAACTATAGAGGGTCTCGGATCCTGCTCCTGATGAATCTTCTCTACAGCAAACATCTGGCCTGTACCGCGGCCCTATGTAGCAGCCTGAAAACCCTGAGCTGCTTCTACCTGAGCCTGACCACTGCGTCCATGGCCTCTAAACTGACCTGAATATCCTGCAGAACTCTAGACCCCAGTCTACTGTGGAGATGGTAATCCTTCTCCTGTATGCGGGGTCGAAACTAATCCTCCTTTACTAGCCGCTGGAAGGAGAACATTGCAGAAACGCTGCAGGTGACCCATCTTGCCGCAGGATCAGCACTCCACTAGGTCCCTCAGGAACTGGGGCTTCTTATTCCCATTCCTCCCACAATGATAACACACCACTTGGGTGACAGAAGGGGCATCTCATCTACCAGAAGGAATACCTCTCTTCCTCAGGTCGCCTTAGGTAGACTCTCGGTGGTGCTTCCTGCTATCTGTCTGGAGGGAATTAGCCTTGGATGTTGTACCGCCCTGGTCCACATCTCCAGTCTCCCTCAGGTTCCTCTCCGTTATGAGTGCCTGGTTGACTATCAGAGTAATATAAGTCAACTGAAAGACATTCATCTGCGATCTAATCTCCTGTCTGAGGCCTTCCTCAAACTTCCTCACTAGAAACATCTCGTCCTTCCCCAGGACGGGAGTGAATCGATGTAACTCAGTGAAGCAGGAGGAATACTCCATAACTGAGAGAGTACCCTGCTGTAGGCTCAGTAACTCCTTGGCTCTGTCATCCCTCAACATCGCTGGGTAGAAGTAGTCGTAAAACGTATGTTGAAACTCATCCCAAGCCATAGCCTGCTGGCGCCCCGTCTGAGAGACTACGTCCCACCATCTCTTGGAGGAATCTCACAGCATATATGTCATGAGCTTCACCCTCATCTCTGGAGGCGTCTCCAGATGCTCGAAGATGGATAGTATGGCTTCCATCCATGACTCTGTAGCCTGAGGTCCTCCATCCCCTATGAAAGTGGGAGGATGCTTCTGCTGGAAGACCCGCGTCAGCTCTACCATAGTCGGGGCAGGATGCTGAACTCCCTGGAAGGTTTTCATGAAGCTCATGAAACCCTCTATGAAATTAGCGTTAGCACTAGTGTCTGGAATCACTGCAGGTTCCATGTTTGGAACGATGGGCGGAACTACTATCAGTCCCTGATTGGTCATATCAGGCGTACGATCGCTACCTGGTTCCCGGTGTGCAACAGGAGGACGTCTCGGTGCCATAGCTCCGAAAGACCAAAACACACCTTCATTAAAGACGAACACAGTTTAAACATAGGAGATTAAAATGGAACAGGAGTTAAAAACCTTTAAATCTGGGAAAAACATGACTACACAGAGTGTAATACCACTACACGGCATGTTTCTTAAATGTTTACCCAGGACGTGTACATTGGCCATACCTGGCTGTGTAAACTACCCGGATACACGGCGTGTTCCTAAACTACACGGCGTGTATTGAACCTTTTCTCCCTGCCCGGTTACTCCTACACAACTATGTCACACGGACTGTCCTAGCTGAAGACTACACGGCGTGCTTTGAGGCAAACACGGTGTGTGCTGGACACACCTTACCTGGCCCGTGTTGTTAGCGACACGGCCTGACACATGGTCAACACTACACAGTGTGTTCCTACGAGACACAGTGTGCACTTGAAGGGAAACCTCGGCCCGTGTTGTTCGTGACACGGTCGAGTACTCAGCTGATCCTTACATGGCAGGCATAAGAGAAGATAACTCTGACCCGTGTTTTTCAAGACACGGCCAGGTACCTGGGGAAAAGATACACGGTGTGTGCATACTAAACATGGAGTGTACTAAACATGAATTAACTGGCCCGTGTTGTTAGTTACATGGTCAGGCTCCTAGTTAACCTCCACACGGCGTGTACCTACTATACACAGCATGTTCCTGAAAACCATATACAGCTCTGTGTCCCTGTCCACACAGTCAGTGACACGGCCAAAAACTACACGGCGTGTATCTATAAAGTACATGTCGTGTATTCTGGGTTTTTCCGGACAGTAGCCTCAGAACTGCTCTGAAGCCCAGAAAACACAGAAAAAAAAGGTTGAAGGTGCCAAATTCCGATCCATGGCGGCCCATACTCCCCGCGAATCAAAGATTGGCATCATAACGATGCATAGAACAAGCCACAGTATAAGAACTCATGACCCACCAAATTCTGATCCTTGAGGTCCCATAACACCTCTAAGATAAAAGTTTTTCATCTATTATAAGAAAGCTCCAAACAAGGATACCTTATCAACATAACAGGCATTCTATCACAGCAGTTATCACAACATCATGTATTGTCTATCACAAATCCTATCACAACATCATGCAATCTCTAATGAAACCTAGATGGCATGGAAAAATACATGGCATGTGATCTTCTAACGTGTGCCTATATGATGGATGAGACGGCATACGCTCATCTCATCAGGTTTCAAAAAAATAGAATCGTAGTCATATAATCAGTAACAGCACAAAACAAGTGCATCACCCATCGGTGAAATCAATTAAACTGTAACATTCGCAAAACTCAAAATTTGCAATATTCGAGGTAATCTGGATTTTTTCCTGTACACGGGTTCTAGAACACCCGGGCACAGCTATTTACTATTTACCTATTCCATCCTATCCCTGTCTAATGTCGCTAAACAGTAATTCAATAGAAAAAGGAAATAACCCCTCTGATACCACTTTGTAACGACCCGAATCTGGAGCCCTTCCACTGGTGCCCCGTACCCGGTTCGCCAAATGACCTCAAGTGCATTTCCCCAAATTCCAGAGGTTGTCGACTAGCAGCGAGGGCCTTGGTAAGTTATTGGGGAAACTATTCCCTCATTTGGTAAGGTATACAAGGCAAGAAAACAACAGTCAATGGTGGAAGCAGTAAACAGCATACAAACACTGGAACTAAACAGCGGAAGCAATGAACACATAATGATAATGATAATGATGCAGTGGGTAAAAGTATCTAAGGAAAGCAGCAAACACAACAACATTTGAAATACAACTGAAAACAAAGTACGAAAGTAACAGCAACTCCAGCAGCATCGCAAGCCTAAGCTCGGTCCTATGCTCTCTGGCTCCAACCAGCAATCACGTACCCGAAGTAGAAGGGACACAATCCCTATCCACACCTGCAACCTTATAACCTTTTTGGGCTGAAAAGAAGGACCCAAATAGGGTGTGAGACTAATCCTAGTAGGAAATCACCACGATATATGTTCCCTACTGTCGGTGACTAATATAGAAAAAGTAAAGGAAATAAATGTAGTAGAGAAGAATATGTATACTAAAGTAAGCAATACTACCAAACTCCATTCATAGTTATTTATTAGTTCAGTAAAATCATTTAGATATCAACCAAGGAACCTAGCAATACCTCTATACTCCAAAGGCAAGCAAGTAATCACAACAGGTAGCTCAGCAGTCTACATTAACAGCAAGCAGTACAAGCCCAAGCTTGTTCTTTGGCTTGGTGGACTCGCCACAACCAACCAATAGATAAAGAACTGACTCTATGGGCGGCCCCTACTAGCAAACCCCTCTAGTCAAGTAGACGTACAAAGGCACAGACACTCTGGGAAGCTCTCATCGTCAATTCCCCTGTGGTCTTGCAACGAAAGATATAGACTCTCTGAGGAAGAACTTACATCTAATTCCCCCTATATTCTCGCTACATAACTAAGGACACTCTGAGGAAGCACAAAGTCTCATTCCCTTAGGTACTGTGATCGATACTAATTATAACAGACTCTCTAGGGAAGCCCTAATCGTCAATTCCCCCTTTAGTCTACCACACCAGGTTCACTCAGCCCTGAGCAATTTAGTCGTGCGTAATCGACTGTTAGCAGCCTAATTAAGTTCAGCAACTACTTAGCTAACAGCTACAATGCATCCGAAAGCATATAAACAGTATTAAATACATTCAATCAAGTCAACAGGAATACTAGCAATGTGAAAAAGGTTTGCCTCATAGGAAAACCGTGACAAACGGAAATCAACAGCCAAAACAAGGGAAAACACCCGTGGGGTGATCCTCAAACATGATAAAAATCAATTATTAATCATCTAATAACCTTAATCATACAAGCAATCTAAGGCAGATAATGAAACAAGATCAAAACCCTAACTCGAGATACCCGATACATGGGTATCCGGCATTTTTGCACCAAAAACTCAAAGACATTCAACGTAGGGCAACAAACCACCTACCTCAATCCTAGGATATTGATATTCTTGAACCTCGGCATGTGAATCGGCCTAGAAAGGAGTAAATCTGCAAAAACTTCTAAAACGTTCAACCTCAGATAACTCTCACAAGAGGAGGAATCAGGAAACATGGCCAAAGAAGAACCGAGAACTCACCGTTGTGATTCTATTGCACCCGACGACATTCGATTCGGACAACCGGTGAAAGATCGGTGGATCAGAGAAGAATCGGAACTCTTGGTTGCTCTGGACGTAATTAGACAGAGAAGAAGATGAAAATGGGGATTAGGCATGACCCTGGTCTGATTAATGAAATAAAAAGAAAAGTACACGGTGTGTACTTCTTGAGTACACGGCGTGTACTCCCTTTTTCCGTACACCGTATTAATTGGACTCCACCTCATCGCTACACCCCGTGTGACTGGCCCGAACATGTCCAGCACATGGCCTCAAGTGGAAGAAAAAGTACACGACATGTACTTGTAAAGTACACGGCGTGTACTTACAAAATTTCCAGATTCTCCTCTTTTTCTCAAAAATGGCCAGAAAAAGAAAACATACCTGAAAAAGAAGGTCTGAGTTCTTACATTATAAACCATTGAAATCATATAATGTTGGTACCTTGGGATATTATACTTACATTCATCCTTATAAGAACCCTTATAATATAATTACCTAACCAGATATTTCGTACATCTCTTATAAGTAACATATCACTAGTAAACTCTATCACTTTACTAAATGCCTTGGAGAGCTATATTGGGATCACCCATTATTAAAACTATATCTGGATCACACATCATTCATATAAAGTTTATGATAATATTATCATGAATAAAACACATATATCTTAAACTATAATCGTTAAACCCATTTTAATTGTAATTAAATCCCATAAATAATAACACATTCAATCATCTCATAAAGATGAGAAAAAGTTTATGTTTCCTTAAAAAAATATTTTTATAACTAAAAATTCCTACAATATAGAGAGAAATACTTTCATTTAAAATAACCATGGAAACTTTTAGTGGAATCTTGGTAATTAATAACATCTATTTTGAAGGTAAATGACTCTCAAGTTTTATAAGTTAAAAAACTATTTTATTTTCACTTTTGTAAAACAAAATGTCAAAAATAACTCATATGAAAACTTTTAAAATGACTCCTTTTAAAATATTTTTAAATAAATAAAAATGTGGTAAAAAATAAAATTTAGAAACCATTGAATCATAAATATCTATATTCTAAAAAAAATCAAATAACATAGGCACGGAATAAAAATAGTTTAAAATATTTAAAACAATGTTTTAAAGGAAAATACCTTACCTTAATTACTATCTAGTTTCATACATTATCTAACTACTGAATAATAAAATTATATTATTTTTTACTTTATTAACAACCTTTTTCATGTTAATTTCATTTTTATTGTTATTATTTCTTATATTTCATTTATTACCATGTTTTATTTAGTTACCAAAATAGTGAGGTTGGCATTAGATGTTTTGGAGTCGTTCAGTTTTTAACATTAAAACTACATCAGTACACAGATCGTGGTCACATGGTTTATGGTAACATTAACACAATAATATTAATAATTTTAGTTTTATCATATTTATACATTAAATAAACTTTTAAAATAAACTATATAAGATAGTTATTAAAAATGAACCATGTCATTTCATGTTGACGGTGGTTTATAGATATGTGTGAATGACATTTTTCATTTTTATAATGGGTGGAAAATAAATAAAGTAGAAAATAATTTAATTTTATATAATCATAAATATTTATACATGTCATATTTATTCATTAGTTCCATGATTATTTCCATCCTTATAAGTTTAAAATGAAAAATGAATTTCATCACTTCATGGGTGTGGTATTCCACAAGTAAGCACGAGAAATGTTATCAGTTTACAATATAAGAAATGAGTAAAAGGGTAAGTAAAAACTTATATTTACAAAATAATAATTATGTTTTAAATATTATATATGTTAATTTTTTTAATCACTTTAACCATCTGTATGATCCAGTGATGAAAAACAAAACATATCACTTCATGGAGGTGGTAGTCCTCACGTACACACGAGTGATGTTTCCATTTCACATAAGATGGAAAAAGAGATGAAAAATAGTTATACCATAATACTAATAACATTTAGGTATATTTAATATACTAATGTTATTATTTCAATTTAGATAAAAATATTTTAATGAGTTATAAGAAGAAATAAAGTTGAAATAGGTTTGTGATGTCTTATACCTTGTTCTCAGATATCACCCTTTTCTTTACAACTTAATCCTTCTTGGAAAACTATTTTAAGAAGAAAAAGACATATGCGATGTGGATATGGATATTGGGGAGATTTTTATTTAGGTATTGGACAAAATAGAGTGTTTAAAAGGTGTGAGTAAGGGTGGAGAGGATGTTTCATTTTATAATGTAGGGGAGTGAAGCACTTGTAATTATTCTAAACATTGAAATAAAATAAAGTGTAAATCATGGGAAAGTGAATAAAACTATAAAAATTTCCATTATAATGTTATAAGGGTAAAATTAACATCATCCAGTATGAATTAAGATAATATTTTGTGTCCTTATCACTAATTTTTTACCTTAATTAACCCGATTTACCCTTTACCGTGGTGACACATTTTTACCAAGGTTACTATTCATAATAACCAATAATGGAATTGACCTCATTAATAAATTTGAACCTAATGATTAAAAAATATGGAATTCAGTTTTTATGACACAATTTTTAGAAGTGGTAGAAATTACTTTTAATATAATTTTTCAATATGTAATGAATAGTGGTTTTTTAGAAAATTTCATTTTTAATCATAAAAATGAACTTATACCAAAATAAAATGTGTAACATACTTGATTTTTCTCAAAGGTATAAACCATTTTTTTAGTTTTAAATCAATTTTTTGTACTTGTTTTTATGTCTAAGGAAGTAAAGGAGGTCTCGAGGGCTTATGGGGCTCGTTTGAAGCCTCGATCCATGAAAATTAAAGAAGAAGACTGGGTTGCATGGTTATTAGAAACCATGCTGCCTAGCCCCCATTATTTCTCTAACTTTATGGTTGCAAACAGTGGGGTGATGGAAGTTTCATGGTCTGTCTGCATGAATGTGAACACAATTTCATGGCCGTGTCAGATTCCGGACCCATGTAGCAGTGTAATTTCACATGGTTTACGCACGGTTAGATAAACTGTTTGCCTAGCCTATGTGGGGTGACCCTTAGAGAAGAACCTGGTACATGGTCGGTGCACGATTTTTCCAACAGTGTCACCAAACCATGTGCCCCTTTCTATGTGGGTGAAATTATATTTTTTCCCCTCATTAAATCTTTTAAACCCTTTTTTTCCGCCTTCTTATCAAATGGTTTTCCTCTCCTCCTTTCCTCTCATAATATCTCATTCTTCTCCTTTTTAGGGATCAAGATACCTCCTCTATCTGGTATCCATTTCACTCATCATCAAATCCATCAAGAATCTAGGGGTAATATCTACAATCCCCTACATTATTTTTCAATTTACTTATCCTCTCTATTGTTATATCTTGGTGAAAGATCATTTTATCCATTTTTAGGCTATTTAAAAATTTATTATTTTTATCCCATTCAACTCAATTCAAGCTTTGAAAATGGATGAATGGAATGTTACTACATCAAGGTAGGTGTTCTAGGTCTTTCCCACTCATTTTGTCTCTTTATAATAGGTGAATTTTTGTTCCATGTTTCTTACCCTTATGAAGATGCCTCAAATATGTTTAATGAATTAATTTAATGGGTTCCCCATGTCCTTTATGACCTCACCCTATAACGGAAACCATCTATGGGTTTTTTGCCTTATCATTGGCCACCCCTTTGGGTGTGATCATCTTAATAGACAAAATTACCATGCCTTGAATTTTTTACCACCATGTATGTGTGTTTGTGTGTCACTCCTTGTGAAATACCTTAATTATTTAAATTTAATTAAGATAAATTATAATCATGAGATAGACCCATTGGCAATGCATGAAGCTTCATGATTATTGATTGGCCTCATGTTTTATGCCTTATGTCATTTCCTTACATTTATTTCATGTATTATGCCTTATACTTGAGCTTGTTGATTACGCTAAATGTACTATTCATTATGCCTCATGCCATGTTTTCTTGGATTTGATGAAATGATTAGGCTTGTTTCTTGTTTTCATGTTCCATAGTTATCTGGATTAAGTTGTATAACTTAGAAAACTTTTTTAGTATGTGATATTGAGATGCTTATTGATGAAATGTGATTGTATATAATATGCCTTGTGATATGTTCCTTGGTTATCATGCCTCACCTATTTTGAGATGGGAGAGAACACGGGTCCTGACTTAAGGGCGTCGTGAATGGACTCTCTGTGTTCATCTTGGATGTACATGACATGCCAAGAGTGATACTTTGTCTTTCATTGTACGGGATCTTGGGGAAAATTCTTTATAGTTTTGAGTGACACTGGTTCCCTAGGGGGGAAACTGTGTATGGACTCATTGGAAAGATGTTTATTCCATTCCTCGAGTGATACTCGATCACCTATGTGAGATATTTAGTACAAACACAAAGTTTACCCTACCATGAGTGATACAATGGACACCGTTATGGGTCACCTTAGATGGAATCTATAGAATTGGTTATATCAAAGTCTCCTATATTAACCCTTTGTATTCTTTATTTATTTCCTTGTATGGGCTCAGGACCCCATCTTTGTATTTGATGGATTTTCTTTCTTGAGTCATACTTAATGTTTCTTATTTATATTATGAGCATTCGTGTATGATGCCAAGAAGATGTGAACACCAAGCCAAATCACAAGCTTGGGTTATGCCTACCTTGGTTTCTTTATTTATGATAACCCATAAAAATACCTAATTACTTGTAAAGGTACCTTGGTTTAGACATATAGCCTAGGCCGAAGTGGGTGGAATCAGTCATATTTCTATTTAGAAACCCATACCAAAGTATTTATTTATTTATTCATTTATTACCCTAAATTTTTTATTTATCACACATTGTTCATTTATTTATTGCATGAAATGGATAGATATAGACACCATTGGTGGTGGATTACTAAGATTATATCTCACACCCTTTTTGGGCCACCTTGACACCGAAGAAGACTTCATTATTGTAGGTGTTGATAAAGGGAAGTGTGCAGCTTCCGATGCTTGATTAATTTGAAGATTTTGGGTGGAGTATGGAGGTAGAGGACTAGTTGTGGAAGTTATTGTCCCTTTTAGTACTTTTTTTATAGCATGTTTAATATTATCATATCCCATGTTCCCCATGTACTCTTATTTATATAGAATCATGATCATCATCTTCATTATAATATATTCAATTTAGCTTCTTCCAGTTATTTTTTTATCTTTCCTGGTTTATTTTTATCATTTTTCTATTTTTTATTTCTTATTTCACTATTTATTATCTATTATTTCACTATTTATTATCTATTATTTATAACATTATCACTCTAATATATGAGTTAATAGTCTCCCCACAGACACGCCCTAGACCCTTACTACTATTTGGCATCTTTTGGCATCTGGGGAGGTGCGCTTGAGGTATTGTGGTCACCGTATCAGGGCACTACTGAGTGGAATTTGAGGTGTGATGATAAAAAGTGGTATCAGATCCATTTTCCTTTTGTCTTAATGTTTGGGTTTATATATGATAATAGGATGATGGAATTTGGTAATGATTTTATGCCTAGTAGTAGCTTATCCATGTATAGGGGAACCCAAATTTCTTGGGATGTGTAATTTCTATTATTTCTTGTGTTGTTATGGTTTCTTGTATTTCACTGTTGGGTGACACACTTGTTTTGTGCTATTAATTTATTGATAAAATTATTATTAATGTGGGATTTATTCTAACATATCCTGATGATATAAGGTCATATTAAATCATGAATTATACTAGGCACCAAAGGATTAAATGTAATTCATTATCTCATGCCATGTCAACTTATTAGCATGCATTTCCTATTTTTCATGTGAATGTTGTTTTTTCCTTATTATTATTCCTTGTAGTGATTTGATATTGACCTATAGGAATGTGTCATCTTTTCTTTTAGGACTAAAAAACATAACGTAAAATTAAATATTCTACCTTAACCTAATATATATTTTCTACATAGGTTAAAGCATACGCCTTAAGTCGATGGTTATGGCACGTTGATCTATAGACCACTGGTCGTATGGGATGGAACGTGTTATGGTTAGGGTTAAGTGAATGACACATTTCAATTTATAAGGTGTGTGGGACCTTATAAGTTGGAAATGGTGATCAATCTAATTCAACTATTTAAAGGTAATTTAAGTGCATAAATGATTTAAAATGAATACCACCTTTAAAATGAAATGTTTACTTATATGTGTAATGTGATACATTGACCCTAACCTGAAAAAAGTAGTGGGTAGTAGGTCATGTCTATTAAGATCCTTCTGTGACCATTTATCCTCACCCATACCTAGCTTATGGATCAGTCTAGGGGTTGTAATGTGATTATAGGTGGGTCTTATGCATGTCATTTATTTATCACTTTTCTTATATTTTATAAATCTTGTCTGAGGAGTGTGGTTGAAAATTGTAGGGTTATTCCATTGTGACGTCCTTAGGTTATATGCCAAGGGAGTGGTGATGAGAATAATCTATAGGTGGTGGGCCCTTATCCACCCGTGACACCTCCTATAGTTCCACCTAAGGCACCTCCTTCTGATCTTCCACTGGGAACTGATGCTTAGTTCCATGACATTTTTCTTTAGTTCATTCATTCTATTTAGGGTGCTCCTCGGCCTTCCCCTACTATGATAGAGCTAACTCAAGACTTTCAATAGAATCATCCTCCTAAATTCTAAGGGTATGGAGGAACTTAGGTTGCTGAGTCATGGTTAGAAGTTGCGGTTTCGATCTTTGACCATCTTGAGAAACCTCTAGACAGTAGGGTAAATATCAATATATACATGTTACATGATTCCTCCTGGAACTGATGGGACATCATATCTCAGGCTGAGTGTCATCAGGGTATGTTCTGTCTTGACTTCTAGACAGCCTTCTATGGTCACTTTTTCCCAAAGTCTCTAAGGGAGGATCCTGATAGTGAGTTCACACATCATCAGAAGGTAATTGTGACCATGCTAGAGTATTCTACTCACTTCAATGAGCTCTAGAGTTTCACTCCATCTATGATTGGTGATGAGTTGATGATAGTGAAGAATTTTTAGGATGTTCTTGGGTAAGCTATATTCTTGAAGGTGAACGTGATTTTATTTACTACCATTACAGAGATAGTGAACCAGAACCTTATTATAGAACTTAATCTAAGAGAAGATGGCAATGTGATCCAGGGAGGTTCATTTCTAAGGTAGGGTGATGGTTCTTCTGGTAGTAGGAAGTGTCATTTAGAGGGTTCACGTAGGAGTATTTCCATCCTGGTGACATGCACAAACATCTCTATAGTGTGTCACCAGTGTGGTAGGATAGGATATAAGAATCCTAGGTGCATGAGGAAACCAATTAAGTGTCGAGATTGATGCAGGATGGGTCTACTTCAGCACTTCTACCAGTCTTTTCCTCCAGCATAAAGTGAGAGGGGATCCATATTGACACCTCAATCAAGTACAAGATCTCATACTCCACATCAGGCTGGGTTTTGGTCTTCCACTAGCCAATCAAGTCGAGGTGTTAGTGGACATGGCCAAGATAGTCAGGCCCCAGAGCTTTAACATCAGCGGAGTGGTTTTTCTTAGGCTAGTTAGATAGTATCTCAGGGTTGTGGTTTAGGCCATATTTATGCATTGTATCCTATTCCCAAGGATAAGAGTCTGGGATCATCTATTTTTAGAGGTACTATTTTATTATCCTCTACTTTAGTTTATTTTCTTTTTGATATAGGTGCATCACACTCTTTTATATATGTTGTGGTTATGGAAAATATGGGCCTTTCAATTGATTAATTTTGTGGAATCATGTCTCTCGACATGTCATTAGGGGTCAAATTAGAGGGTATATGACAATGTTAGGAGTTCCCCCTTGAAATAGGTGGGTACCATTTCTTCTAGTGTTTCTCTTCTTTGATATGACTGGCTTCAACGTAATTCTCAGTATAGACTGGCGTGTTCCTTATTGAGCACTAGATAATTTCTACCACTATCAGATGACCTTCACATCACTGGAGGGAAACACATATATCTATAAGGGAGAATAGGATTGTTAGTAAATTCAAGATAAATCTAAGTGTAATGGTCTTGGTGGAGTAATAGCTCAGTTGGAGAGTCTATTTATAAGTGATCAAGGGATTTAGTTAGTATAATTCCTTCCTGTAATGGATCATTTCAGGGATGTCTTCCCTAAAAATTTATCTGGCTTACCTCCTAAGAGAGAGGTCAAGTTCACCATCGAGCTTGTGCTAGGTGTGGCACCAATATCCATTCTTCTATATAGGATAGAACCTATAGAGATCCAAGAACTCAAGAAGTATCTTAAAGATCTAGAGGCTAATGATTTTATATGTCCCATCACATCTCCATGGGGTTCGCCTGTCCTTTTCACCAAAATGGTGGATGTTACCCCTTTATTGTGTGTGGATTACCACTGACTGAACCAGCTTATGATAAAGAATTGGTATCCACTACCACATATTTACGAACTATTTGACTAACTTTGAGTAGAAACTATTTTCTCTAAGGTCTATTTGAGCTCGAGCTACCACCAGGTGCATGTGAGGTTATCATACATACCATGTACAGCATTCTGGAGTAGGTAAGTCTTGTATGAGTATCTAGTCATGTCATTTGTTCTAAAAAACATACTGGTAGTCTTTATGGATTTAATGGATCAGGTTTTTCACCTGTATCTTGATTCCTTCATGGTGGTATTCATAGAATAAATATTAGTGCATTCTCTCACCAGACACATACATGAAAATCATATTAATATCATGATCAATATACTAAGATAGAACTAGCTATATGAGAATCTCTTTAAATTCCATGTTTGTATCAGAAAGGTTCAATTCTTGGGTAATTTCTTATCTTAGTCAGGCATATTTATTGACATAGAGAAGGTTAACACTATGGTTTACTAGGAGAAGACCAAAAATATGATTGACATACATAGTTTCCTAGGGCTAGCTTGATATTACAGGTGATTCATTCAGGATTTATCATGATTGAAAATACTTCTTATGGTATTTACTAATAGAGGTGTGAAATTTTCTTAGATTGAAGCTTGTGAGAATTTTTTTCATGAGTTAAAGGGAAGACTAACTTCAACACCAATCTTGATTCTTATAGATCCAGCCAGAAGTTATATAGTCCATTGTTATGCTTTAGGAATAGAGCTGGGTGCAGTTCTGATATAGGATTATTGAGTCCTAGAATATGGTTCCTGATAGAAGAGGCCTCATGAGAGGAATTACCCTACGCACAACCTTGATCTAGCATCTATGGTTCATGCTCTACGCTATTAGAGGTATCTTTTATTGGGTGAAAGATTTATCATTTATATAGATCATAAGATCCTCAAATATATCTCCATGCAATGAGACTTGAATCTGATATAGTGGGGTATTGGGGTTCATATAGTTTCACCTAGATTAGTTTAAAGACAAATCAATAGATAGGGAAATTTATCACCTTGATATGTCAGGAATTTTGAGATAGTGGAGAGGATCACTCTGATATACTATCGGTTGTAGTTACCTCATAGGTACCATTCCATACATGATTTATTCCACATATCATAGCTTTGATGATATCATGATGACCCATCTCATTTTTTTTACCCTGAGGACATTGATTTTGAGGAAAATGCATCCTTTATAGAGCATCTAATATGTATCGTTGATCTGAGCATGAAGTCTCTCTGAGGTAGGTCAGTTCCTTTAGTCTAAATACTATGGTAGTGTAGACATGTAAAAGACAATACCTAAGAGTGGGAAGCTAATGTACATCTGCAGTGGCTAGAACATTTACTAGATGATGTCTTACCACCCTCATAAGGTCAACTTTGGGATGAGTTCTCTTAAGGATGATAAGTCATAAAGCGTCATTTTTTCTAAAAGGTATGGACCATTTGTTTTCAATTTTAATTTTTTTTTGAATTTCTTTGATGCATTAGGGAGTCAAGGAGGTCTTTGGGGCATATATGGATCATTTAGAGCCTGGATACCCAAAAATTAAAGTGGAAGACTGGGCCACATAGTTATTAGAAACCATTCATCCTAGCCCTCATGCTTTCTCTAACCATACGGTTACAAACAGTGGGGTACTAGGGGCTGCACAGTTTGTCTACAAATGTGTGACCCCAAGCGCATGTTCATTTGAGATTTTAGACCCCCATGGTTGTGTAATTTCAGGAATTTTTCACATGGTTAGAAAAACCATGCACCTAACCCGTATGGGGTGCCCTTTGGAGGAGAACTTTCTACACGGTTGGCACACAGTTTGGCCAACCGTACATCCAAATAGTATGCCACTTCCTGTGTGGGTGAAATTATAGTTTTTCCCCACATTAAATATTTTAAACCATTTTCTTTTCCTCAATATCTAGTAGTTTTTTCCCCTCCTTTCCTCCCATAAGATTTCCTTCTTCTCCTTACTAGTGATCAAGTTACCTCTTCCATCCATCATCCATTTTTCTCACCGTCAGATCCATAAAGAAGCTAGAGGTAATCTCTAAAATCATCTCCCTTATTTTTTAAGTTACTTATCCTCTATATTTCACTATCTTGGTTCGAGATCATTTTCCCCCTTTTCATCTCATTTGACGGTTTCTTCATTTTCTCCTATTCTAGTTCGATTCAAGATTTGAAAAGGGACAATTGAAGTGATACTACATTGAGGTAGGTGGTCTAGGTCTTTCTCACTCATTTTGTCACTTTATAATGGTTGAACTATTATTTCATGCTTTGGAACCTTCTTATGATGCCTAAAATAAGTTTAATAAATTAATTTAATGGGCTCCTCATGTCATTTGTAACCTCGCCCTATGGTAGAAACCATCTTTGGTTTGTTCATCTTGTCATTGGATAACCCTTTGGGTGTTCCCATATTAATGATCTAAATTCTCATGCCTTAATTTTTCAAATACCATGTGTGTGTGTTTGTTTCTCCTTGTGAAATCCCTTAAATATATAAATTGAATTAAGATGAATTTTGATCCATGAGATAGACCCCTTGGCAATTCTCGGTGCTTTATGTTTGTTGATTTTCCTTATACTTTATTATTTATGTCATTGATTTACATTTATGCCATGTCATGTGCCTTATAATTGATCTTTTTTCTTAAGATAAATGTCTTTTTCTTTATGTATCACTCCATGTTTTTTTGTCTTGGATGAAATGCTTAGGATTGTAGCTTATTGTCATGTTCCATAGTTGTTTGGATTAAATTATATAACTTGGATAACTTTTTTATCATGTGATATTGAGATTCCTATTGATGAAATGTGCTTGTATATACTGTGTCTTGTGATATGTTCCTTGCTTACTATGCCTCACATTATAAAGGATGGGAGAGAACACGGGTCTTGACTTAAGGACATCGTGAATGGACTCGTTGTGTTTGTCTAGGATCTACTTGAAGCGTCAAGAGGGATACTTTGGATTTACTTGTATGGGCTCTCTAAGAATATTATTTATACTTATGAGTGACATCGGTTCCCTAGGGGGGAAACCATGTATGGACTCATTGGAAAGATGACTATCCCATTCATTGGGTGATACCTAGTCCCATATGTGAGATACTTGGTATGGACTTGGAGTTTACCCTTTCATGAATGATACATGGGATGCCATTATGGGTTTCCTTGGATGGAATATGTGAAATTAATTATATAGGAGGCTCCTGTAGAGACCCTTGGTATTATTTATAGATCGACTTAGATGGTCTCAGAACCCTATCTTTGTATTTGACAGATTTTCTTGCTTATGTCATACTTTATGTTTCTTATTTATATTATGATCATGTCTGAATAATTTCCTGAAGATGTTACCACTAGGCCAAATCATAATCTTGGGGTATGCCTACCTTGGTTGCTTTATTTATGATGACCAATACACATAGCTAATTACTTGTACATGTACCTTGTTTCATACATTAAACCTCGGCCAAATGAGGTGGTATCAGTCAGGTTTTCATTTAGGAACTTGAACTGAAGTATTTATTTATTTATTCATTTATTACCCAGCATTTATTATTTATGGAAAAAATTTCATTTATTTATTATAAGAGATGAATTGATTGAGACATTGTTGGTGGTGGCCTGCTAAGATTGTATCTCATAGCCTACTTGGGCTACCCTGGCACCCAAGTAGTCTTCACGATTTTAGGTGTTGATAAAGAGAAACATGCGACTTCTTATGCTTGATTGATTTGTATATTTAAGACAAAGTATGGGGTAGAGGACCGAACTTATGCTTGATATGCTAATTGTAGCAGTTTTTGGTCCTTTTAGTACTTTTTGTATAGTATGTGGCATATGAAGGTATCCCTTATTCCCTATGTACTCTTATTTATATAGAATCGTGGTCATCATCATAATTGTTATTTATTCAGTCTAGCATTCACCAATTACTTGTTTATCTTACTTGGTTTATTTTTATCATTTTATTATGATTTATTTTTTCTTCCACTACTTATTATATATAATTGTTGTTGGGATCACTCTAGTTTATGAGGTAATAGTATCCATAAAGACAAAATCTATTCCCTCACTTAAAGTTGGTATCCTTTGGTATTTGGGGAGGTGTGCTTGAGGTCTTATGGCCATCGTCTCAAGGCACTGTTGAGTGGTATCTAGGGTGGGAAGCTACAAAATATAATATTGATTCATATGTAATTATTTATTTTATTATTAATCAAATGTATCTTATGTTACCTTAAAACTGAATCAAAAACATTATGGTAATTTTAAATTACTATATTTAAATAAAATAAATGGCATTTTTGCAAAAATCGACATTTTTCACTATTCACTCAAAATAAATTTTTTTAAAACAATCACAAAAATTACTTCCTAATATATATTTGATATATTGATTCCAATAATGAATTAATTTTTATAAAATTAAATTTATAAAATCACAAAATTTTTCTTTTAAATAAAATAATTTAATTCATGGAAAAGAAATTAAGTTGAATAAAACTATTGTATTTTCGGTTGAAAACTTCTATAAAATTATTTATAAAACTATGATGAATATAAATCCATAAAATTAATAATTATAATTTATAATATTGAACTATTTCATGGATTTACTTGGTTGAAAAATTCTTCTCCCCTTCAAAAATTACTTCCTCGCAATTTTATTCATTACTTAAACTAGTGAGTGTATTTTTTCCTCATTGAATTTTTTGATTCCCATGTTTCTTCCCCAATTAAGTGATTCTTCCATAAAAACTTCACCTAGTGAATTAATTTCCTTTACATTAACTTTTCAATACAATCCAAAAATTTTACTTTCTTTTCTTCATAAGTAATGTTCTCCTCAAACTATGCCATTTCAAGGCTCAAATATGAGATTCATCATGTATAAACTTTCTTAGAAACAAAACATAAAATTCATCATGTGTCTGAGATAAACTCAGTTGTAAAGATAAACCATAAGAAGTTGAATCTTCCTTTTTCTAAATTTCTTATGGACCAATAAAATGAATACTTAACTTTACCTTTCTATGAAAATGCATATAAATTTTCCATGGAGATAATTTGAAAAAAATATGATTTCCTACCTCAAACGAGTGATCTTACCTCATGTGATATGTATAACTCTTATTATTGATTAGATATATCCTATTATTCTACTAAATCATATTTAACTTATCAACCCTCTATTCTACCAATTATATTACCAGTAATTTCTACTAATTTAATTTTTCTCAACATGTCATAGTTTGACATTGTAATCTATGTAGTGCCTCAAAAGGTGTTATATGTATACTTGAATGAAGACAATTATTATATGAAAATTTTACCAATGAAATATATGGACCTCAACTTACATGATAATAAAAATAGCATTCCCAGATAATATCTTACAATGTCTAAATTTTTTTCTAATTGTCTATTAGATTTTGGATGAAAAGTTATTCTAAAATTCAATTATGTTCCCAAAGACTTTTAAATCCCTTTCCAAAAATTTAAGGCAAATCTGGGATCATAATCAGATAGAGTAGAGATGGGAACTCCATGTAAACTGAATATCACCTTAAGATAATTTCTTAAAATTTGATCTAAATATATATTATCTCATATAGGTAGAAAATTAATAGATTTAATCAAAAAATAATCAATAACACAAATTAAATTATTATCTCGAGATGTATTTAGTAAAACCTCCAAAAAATCTATGTATATATTTTCTCATTTTCATTCAGGCAGTGGAAAATGATGAATCATCTACTTTAATATTTTTCACTTAGCATTAAACTATTTAAAATTAAAACATTTCATGGTAAAATCAGTGATATATTTCTTCATACCTTCCCACCAAATATATTCTTTAAGGTATTTTTATATCTTAGTGCTACTAGGATGAATAAAAAATCGAGATTTGTGAGATTCACTTAACTATTCCTTCCTCGACTGGGAATTACTTGGCACATGAAACCTCTTTCCAAATCTAATAACACACTCTTTATGAACTTTAAAATCAAGAAACATAACATTCATGATAGATTCTAATATTTCTTTCAAATAAAGATCTTCCTTCTGATCCTCATTAATTGTTTTTGACAAAGATGATTGTACGGATACCTAATCAAAAGCGAAGAAGTTTCTATCTACAAATTTTCCAATTCAACATTCATTAAATAATTAACTAAAGGATCATGTTTTAGTCATAACATTATTATTGATGCATTATCTTTCCGACTAAAGGAATCAATTGTAGTGTTTAATTTATGAGAATGATAGTGAATTGCGCAATCATAATCCTTAATCAGTTCTAACCATCTTCTTTGCCTCATGTTCAACTTTTTTTGAGTGAATATATTCTTTTAACTTTTATAATCAATTTATATTTCATATTTCACCCCATATGAATGATGCATCCATATTTTTAAATAAAAAAATATTATCGCTAGATCAAGTTCATGTGTTGAATAATTCTACTTATGAGGTTTCAATTAAAGATATGTATATGAAATTTCCTAATCTTTCAGCATCAAGACATAACCAAATTCTGTAAAATATGAATTATTATAAATAAAAAATTCCTAACTTATTTTTGTAAAGGCTACCACTAGATTATTTTCCAATGTTATTTTCAATTTCTGAAATCATTAATCCCATTCCTTTTTTCAAATGAATTTAACTCCTTGAGTTAACATATTTAGTGGGATAGATAACTGATAAAAAATTTCAATAAATCATCTAAAGTAACCCACTGATCCAAGAAAATTTTGAATATTAGTGACATTTATAAGCCTTTTCCACTCTTATATGACTTTAGTTTTTACTATACCAATGGTAAGCCCATATTTAGAAATAATATTTCCATGAAAATAAATATGTTGCAGACAAAATTCACATTTACATAATTTTTCAAACAACTTATTTTCTTCTAATTACTTCAAAATAACTCATTGGTGTTTCTCGTGATATTTGTAGATTTTAGATTATACTAGAATATCATCAACAAACATAACCACAAATTTATCCAAAAAACTCATGGAACACTCTATTTATTAGATACATAAATATAATAGTTCATTTCTTAATCTCATTGGAATAAAAAAAACTCATAATGGTCATACCTAGTATGGAATGTTATCCTCATAATGTATTCCTTCTTTACCTTCGGCTAGGTACACCCTAACCTGAGATAATACTTCAAAAAATATTATTCACCCTGGAACTAATCAAATTCATCGAATTGATTAAAAAGATACTTGTTCTTAATAGTAATGTCATTCAGTTATATACAATCAATGGAAAGTATCATAGAACCATACTTATTTTTAAAAATATAATAGGCGCCCCCCAAGGAGAATTTCCAAGGTAGATGAAACCCTTATCAAGAAACACTTGTGACTGCTTTTTCAGTTCTAACAAATCAACTAAATCCATTTGATAAGGAGGTTTTGAAATTGGCATATCTTTAAGAAATAGGTCAATTGTAAACTCAACCACCTGATCATGAATAACACAAGTAAAATCATTAATAAATATGTCCATGTATTCATACAATATAGGTAAATCGCATATTTGAATACTTCCTTTTATTTAAACAATATATAAAAGATAAAATTCACTGCCATCTTTTACATTTTGTCCATGTCATGTTGTGTTATCAAAGTTAGGATCTCATTCTTATATACAAATTGAAAATTACTATAAAAAATTAATATGACTTTTTTATCTTTGCAATCTATCTTAGAATGATGAACCAAATGCTAATTCATACACAAAATAACATAAAACTCTAAATGGTCAGGACAATAAAGTTTGCTAGAATATTCATTCCATATATAATAATAGGAATATTTTTATAAATTTGTATTGCCTTTATACTACCCTCAGTATACTTTACCAATAGTTCTGACTTCACTTCTTGATATGTTGTTTCCATTTTACTTTTAAATTTCCCTGATATAAAAGAGTGTGTGGATCCCAAATCAAACAAGATATTATCATTTTATGAATAAAAAAGTAATGTACCTATCACCACTTCATTTGAGGGTCCTATATCTACATTAGTAGTAGAAGAACACTTTTTTCACCTTTCTATTTCTGATCATGATGATTCCCACCTTGAGTGAATATCTTTGGGAACGTATTAGCATAATGACCTAATTCATTATAATTGAAACATTTCACTACATTCTTTTCATTATCACACAAGACATTTTCATATATCTTTTCTTTATAGCCATGATCCATATGTCCAGGAATTTTATATCAGTAACACTTCTCAGTTCTCAAAATACATTATCAATAATATTTCTTTTGATACTTATCACAGAGGGTACACTACTACAAAACTGGACTTTAACAGTGCCAGTATTTATCAGCACTAGAAAAAAACTCTGATAAATGGCATCTTTACCAGTGTTAAAGAAAGCATTGATAAATTTAACTATTTATCAATTCTTTTTTTAGCACTGATAAAGGTCCCCTTTATCAGCGCTTTATTTTTACCACTGATAAAGGGTACCCTTTATCAACGCTTTATTTTTAGTAATGATAAAGGATACCCTTTATTAGTGCTTTAATTTTACTACTAATAAAGGGTACCCTTTATGAGTGTTATATTTTTAGCGCTCATAAAGAAGTTATTTATCAGTTCTTTTTTAGCGCTGATAAAGGTCCAAATAAATAAAAAATAAAAAATAAGTTTATTAAAAAATATTACAAATTTTATTAATTAAATAATGATTAATAAAAATGAATAAATTGATTATACTATATATAAATTATAAATAGTAATAAATGGTATACATTAAATATATAGATTTGAAAAATGAAAATTAAACAAATTAAAATTATAAATAATTAAATTGAGGAAATATTAAACATTTTATTAATTAGATGATTATTGATAATGTTAATAAAAAGTATATATTAAATATATAGATATATATTAATGTATATAAATATTATTTATATATTACAAAATATTTATGATATTTACATTAAATAGTCATATATTTAGTGAATAATGGTTTATAATTAAAAATTAATATGAATTAAAAAATACTAACTAATTTTATAGAGTAATGGACATATAATAGAATGTCATTTGATTTTTCAATTTAACATAGATCAAATGTGTATTATATTGATTTCATATATATGTAATTAATGCATTTTTATATAAAATGCACACACAAAAACCTTATCCATTTTTCAATATTATTAAAGTGAACTTATTTTTAATTTATTCAATTTCACTCATTTTTAACACGCATGCACTTAAAATTAGATATTCATTAATAATGTTAAACAAATATTTGTAAAATAATATTTATAAAAAAATATTTATAAGTAAATATATTTATTAATAAATATATTTAAAATGTACATACTATATTTATAAAATTATATATTTATAATTATAAATATATAAATATTTTTTTAATGTATTTATATAATTATAAGTAAATAATTATATATATTTAAATAATTATTAAATCTATAATAAATTTACATAAATAATGAATATATTTAATAAAATTATATTAATATATATTTATTAAATATATATATATATAATTATATAAATATATATTAATATATAAATATTATTTTTAAAAAATATAAATATAATTATAAATAAATAATTATATATTTAAATAATTATAAAATTATAATAAATATATTTAAATAAGTAATATATTTACTACATTTATATTTATATTAATTTATTCAATATATATATATAAATATTTTATTTATAATTATAATTATAAATCCTTTATCAGCGCTTAAGTAATAAGCGCTGATAAAATAAATCTTTATCAATGCTTTCTTTAGTGCTGATAAAGATGAGGCTTTATTAGTGCTAAAAAAGTGCAGATAAAAGTCATATTTATCAGTAATAAAATTTTAGCGCTAATAAATTTGGATTTTATCAGCAATTTTTTAGCAATTATATAGACCTACCATTATCAGTACTAAAAAATTGCTGATAAATATGTCTTTTATCAGTGCTTAAATAATAAGTGCTGATAAAAGTATCTTGATCAAATTAAAAAACCTAACCTATTGTGAACCCATCGTGATATTAGAATCTTTCCAAAAAACCCACCCATTGTCGGTGCTCCTCCTCTGTGAATTAAAGCTTGAATCACACAAATCCACTGCCTCCAGTTGTTCCAACATCGTCCGGCATCCAATGTTTAGTTTCAGTAAGAGTTTCTGAAGAAAACATTGAGATCTGGATTTGAGGGTCTCTGATTTTCTTCAACCTAGTGAGTTAGGCTTGTGTTTTCCTTTTTAGGTTTTTATTTTATTTCTATATTTTTTGTTTTAAGATCTAGATCTGAGGGTTTCTGATTTTCCTTTCTAGGTTATGATTTTATTTCTATATTTGTGCCCTGGTTGTTATATTTTGTTTTACTTTTTTTTATGATCTGTTATTTTCTTGACTACTGTTTTGTATATCCTGTTTTAGACTTTTTAAATTGTTGTTTTGAATCAATTTACTTCAATGTCTACATCAATACCCCATCTTTCTCCACTATTTTGAATCAATTTCTTTTATTGGTTTTAATAAAATTGATTTAGCAAATCAATTCTCAGTATGATGATGGTGAGAAGATGCAATAGAAGTTGATTTTATACAATTCATGTAAGGGGATTTATTTATTTAAATTCTGTTTTAATATTATAATGTAAGGGTTTTTCCTTAAAAAATTATTTTCTCATAATTGTGTTTTTTTTATTTTAATAGAAATCTTAGTAATGGTGATACCATATTTATTCATTTTCAATGGCTATCTATTTTCAAAATTAGTATGTTGTTGTATTTATTTTACTATTTTGTGATATTCTATTATAAGGGTTACATATATTTTTATCAATTTTATTTTGTTTTATATATAGATATATATACATGTGTGTGTGTGTGTAAATATACATCTTTATATCTATTTATTTGAATTTTCAGAACTTATAATATAAGGTTTATTTTATAATTATTTATTCACAAATTATGGTTTTGGATTTCCAAATTAGGAAGGGATTATAATTATTTTCATTAAAAATTATGATAAAATATGAATTTGTTTTGAAATTAAGTGTATTATAAATTCCATGATATATATGTATATATGTTTAAATTTGTATGGGATAGACATTTTAAGGGTTGGTGTTTTTTTCTCATTTGTTTATGATATATCTTGTTGATGTGTATTATTGATTTATGTCAACTTCTTTATATACCTCCCTAGAATATCAAGGATGGGTCAATGCATATTAGATGGTCTCTCTAGAATCCTTAGTTTGATACATCATTTGTTCCAAAAAATAGAATGGGAGTTATCAAATTCTATATATTAGAAATTATTTTAAGGTATTTATCATTTTAGGTCTATATATACATTTTAGGTCTATATATACATTTAATTAATAGTAATATAATTTATACATAAATAACCAATAAAATTTTGTAAACTCACGTTACTTTCAAAAATAATAAAATTAGGTAACTATATATACATGATTTTGAAATAATTAAACTTTTCAAATTTTAAATAAATATATTTTATAAACAATTACCCAAAATAATAATTATTTATAATTAATATAATTTAGAAATTATTATTATAATTATTTTTTAGTTTCATTAGAAAAAATAGTATTATATATATACATTAAATAATATATTGTATATTTAAATAAATTTAAATATGATAAATAATATAGATATATATATATAATTATTTTCAAATAAAGTTACTAATATAACACATATATATATAACATATATATATATATAATATTTAGGTAGATTAATTTTATTTATCTATGTATCGAATGAGGAGTGACCTCCATTTTATAGTTTTTGACAGTGGAGGCGTGAACCCCGTTTAGGTTTATTGCCTATCGAGGTAAGTGTGAACAAAATAAACACCGCCATCGACCTCTTTTTCCAATCATATAAAATCCTATCAATTTTTTAATAAAATAAAACCTATTAAAAATCAAGTTTTATTGAGAAAACAATATAATAAATCATCATCCAATTATTTTAATAAAGTTTTATTCAGATCCTTGTGGATAAATTAGAGGATAAAAATGAAAGTAATTCATCATTTACTCTACCTCCATGTCAAATAAAATAAATTAATTCCAGTAACATAAACTCATCAGCTAAAATTACACTGTAGCAACCCAAGACCCCTAGGATATGCAGCACTATAGTTGCGTATTCTAATTCTTCCATCCCCACCATCTCCATTTCTTTCTCACTATTCACTCTGTTTTTTCTCTAGTTTTGTGGAGATTTTCTCTGGAAGAAGTTGGTGTAAATGGAGGCTTAGAGTGAATAATTAGTGTCAATTGAGTAATTATCACAAATGGGAGGCATTTTTCCTTTTAAAGAGCACAATGAAGTAAATGGGAGGCATTGCCCCTTGTACTTTATTTTGTTCACTAAAAGGGAAAATGCATCCCATTTGTGGGAATTACGCCATTGAAACTAGTTATTAACTTAATGCCTCCATTTCCACCAAATCCTTCCATATAAAGTCTCCACACAACCAGAGAAATTATAGAGTGAAGGCTAAGAAAAAAATAGATAGGTTGGAGATGGAAGAGTCGAAATATGCAACTAAAGTTCTGCACAGCCTGGGGGTCTTGGGTTGCTACGGTGTAATTTAAAGTAAATATTTTATGTTACTGAAATTAATTTATTTGATTTGATGTGTAGGTAGAGTTAATGGTGAATTACTTTTATTTTTATTCTCAAATTTATCCATAAGTATCTGAATAAAACTTTAATAAAATAAATGGTTGTGGGTTTTTTTATATTATTTTTTGGTAAAACTTAGTTGGTTTTAATAGGTTTTATTTTATTAATAAAGAGTATAGGGTTTTATATGATTGGAATAAGATTTTAATGGAGTCATGTACTTCATTAACACTTAGGGAAACAATCCACAAGTCATTTGAGATGTGTAGGAATCATATGCACCTCAATTCGATTCATGGTGTGACCGTTATGACTCAATGTGTCTATTATCAGTTTAAAATTGACAGTTTAGTTCAAAAAATATCACTCACTAAAGGGAAATAAAATGAAATCGTATTTTCTTGATATTTTATTACATCTACTTATAAGTCCTTTATGATGTTTCGGAATTGGTCTCATATCAAACTGATACACGATGTGATCGGTATAGGTCAAATTGTGTGTTTCCAGTTTAAAATGACATTTTAGTAAAAAAAAGTGACATACTCAAAATTGAGAAAATGAATTCAGATTGATTTGATACTTTATTAAAATGATCCATAAGTCATTTGATATGTGTTTTAATCATTCGTACCTCAATCCGACATACGGTGTGGCCGATATGACTCCAAGTGCTTCTTTTTATTTAAAAATGACATCAATTTTAATAAAAAGGAAAACTGACCTACTCAAAACCAATAAAATACATTAAAATTATTTTTATACTCTGGGTAAATTATTTATAAATCATTTTTGACATGTAGGAATCATTTGAACCACAATATAATGAATGTTGTTCCCAGTATGACTTAATGTGTCTGTTATCAGTTTAAAATCGACAGATTAGTTCAAAAAAATTCACTCAATAAAAACTGAGAAAACATACTCAGATTTTATTGATAATTTAGTATATTTATTAATAAGTCATCTATGATGTGTAAGAATCATTATCATGTCAAACTAATATACGATGTGATCGGAATGAGCCAAAGTGTGTGTTTCCAGTTTAAAATGACATTTTAGTAAAAACGACAACTGACATACTCAAAACTGAGTAAACGCTTTCGGATTGTTTTTATACTTTATGACAATGATACATAAGACATTTGGAACGTTAAAGAAGTATCTTCACCTTAATCTGATGCACGGTGTGACTAATATGACTCAAAGTGTGTCTTTTTATTTAAAATTGACATCAATTTTAGTAAAAAGGATAACTCACCTACTCAAAACTGAGCAAAGGCATTCAAACTGTTTTGATACTTTAGGATAGTGATCCATAATTCATTTCTGGCATGTAAGAATCAGCTTCAGCTCAATCCGATTCATGGTGTAACTAGTATGACTCTGATTATATTTATTCAATATATAAGTACCATTTTAGTTTAAAACGTGCATCACATCACCAAAACCGAGCAAATGATCCTAGATTTTTTTTCTATTCATTTAAATTATGTATTCAATCGAGGATGGCCTTTTAATTGGTACATCACAATCATTTCATACCGATCCCAATATAAATAATGTATTATACATTAGAGGGGGGCCACAAAGAGGGGATTAGGATTCTCTATATAGTAACCAAATCCTTGAAACCTTTAAAAAAATAAAGTTCAAGGATAAGGTAAAAAAATCAATATATTATGTTTTTCCTCATAATATTATATATTATTTATTTCATTAACATAATCTAAATTGAATATTTGACTATATATATAGACAATGTCTTCTATAGATGATGATGTTACTAATCCCTCAAAAGAACAAACTATAATGAAAGAAACCCTTTGGAAAGATATAAAATTAATGTTATGATATACTTTCTCTATTTTACTGAAAAATTATATAATAAAACATTTATTTAATTTTTATTATTAATTACAAAGTTCATTTATTTTAGAATATTTTTGTCCATGTGTCATTCCTTTACAAGAAAAGCAAATAAACTGTCTTTGCTTAATCATAGAGGTAATCTTGATTTATGTACAGTAAAATCATTATCCATAGAATTAACATATTGTTTTATATTTATGTTTAATTTATTTCTTTTTAGTATTACTCACATAATAATTTTTCTATTATATAGGTGTATTCTTTTTTTCGACTTGGGGTTCTCTATCCATCTTTCATGCCTTTCTATACCAAAACTTCAACATATTTATTCTACCTCAAACCCTTTTCACCCCTATAGTGGTGCATTTATCATTTTTTTCTAGTTACCTCCACTTCCTTTGTAGGAAGAGAAATGACACTTCCTCTTCTAAATCATATAGGTAATATTTATTTTTTCATATTAAAATAATTGTCTATAGAATTAATGTATTGTTTCATATTTATGTTTAATTTATTTCTTTTTAATATTACTCACAGAATAATTATTTTCTTATATAGGTGAATTCTTTTGTTTGATTTGGGGTGCTTTTTCCATCTTTTATGCCTTTCTACACCAAAACTTCCACATACTTCTTCTCCCTGAAAACCTTTTCACACCTAAAGTGGTTCATTTATCACTTTCATTTAAGTTACCTCCACTACCTTTTTTGGAAGATAAATGATGCTGCCTCTACTCAATTACAAAGTTAATCTTGATGTTTTCATAGTAAAATCATTGTCCATAGAAATAATGTATCATTTCATATTTATGTTTAATTTATTTATTTTTTGTATTACTCACATAATAATCATTTTCTTATATAGTTGGATTCTTTTTTTCTAGTTGGGGTGCTATGTACATATTTCATGCCTTTCTACACTAAAACATTCATAGACATTTTCTCCCTCAAAACCTTTCACCCCTATAGTGTTGACATTCATCACTTTCCTTCAAGTTCCCTCCACTACTCAATAATAGAGTTAATCTTGTTATTTTCATATTAAAATCATTATCCATAGAATTAATATATTGTTTTATATTTATGTTTAATTTATTTCTTTTTAGTATTACTCATAATAATTGTTTTCTTATACAGTTGGATTTTTTTTTCAAGTTGATGTGGTTCGTTCGAAGCTACTCATGCAGTGTTGGTAGTTAAATAAATAAATTCAATGGAAATTGTGGTAACATTGATATTTAGGATTGTTTTGATACTTTGGGATGTGTAGTAATCAGTTGCACCTCAATTCGACACATGATGTGACCATTATGACTCTAAGTACTTCTTTTTATTTAAAATTGATATTAATTTTAGTAAAAAGGACAACTGACTCAATGTGTCCCTTATTAGTTTAAAATCAACATTTGACTTTAAAAAGTTTCACTCAATGAAAACGGAGCAAACACATTTGGATTTTCTTGATAATTTATGGAATAAATTCATAAATCATTTGTGACGTGTATGAATTAGTCTCATATCAAACCAAAACATGATGTGATCTATATGACTAAAAGTGTGTGTTTCAAGTTTAAAATGATATTTTAGTAAAAAACACAAGTGACGTACTCAAAATTGAGATAACACATTCATATTGTTTTGGTAATTTATTAAAATAATCCATAAGTGATTTAGAATGTGTAGGAATCATCATCACTTCAATCTGATGCATGGTTTAACTGGTATGACTCTAAGTGTGTCTTTATTTAAAATTGACATCATTTTTTTGTAAAAAAAACTAAAATACTCAAAACTGAAAAAACACATTCAGATTGTTTTAATACTTTAGGAAAATTATTCATAACTTATTTTAGATATGAATGAATCAAACGCACCTCAATCAAATACTCAATGTGATCAGTATGAGACAAAGTGCATGTTTCAATTTTAAAAGACATTTTAGTAAAAAACACAAGTGATATACTCAAAACCGAGTAAACACATTAAAATTGTTTTGATAATTTAGTAAAAATATTCATAAGTAATTTGGGATGTGTATGAATCAATCTCACCTCAATCTGACGCACGATGTGACCGGTATCACTCAGAGTGCATCTTTTTATTTAAAATTGTCATCAATTTTAGTAAAATGGACAATTTTCCTACTCAAAATCATGAAAATACATTCATATTGTTTTGATACATTATTAAAATTATCTATAATCCATTTTTAAAATTTAGTAAAATAGTCACACCTCAATCCAATACATGATGTTCCTGGTATGACTTAAAGTGTCTGTTATCAGTTTAAAATAGATATTTTAGTTCAAAAAGTTTCACTCACTAAAAATTGATCAACCACTATTGGATTTTCTTGATAATTTAGTGCAATGATTAATAAGTCATTTTTTATATGTAGGAATCTATTTAACATCAAATCGATGAACGATGTGATCAGAATGAGTCGAAAATGTGTATTTTTAGTTTAAAATGACATTTTAGTAAAAAAGACATTTGACGTACTCAAAACCAAGAAAACACATTGATATTGTTTTGATACTTTAGGATAATGATCCAAAATTTATTTAAGACAAGTTGAAATCAACCTCACCTCAAACCAATGCACGGTGTGACCGGTATGACTCCATGTGAGTCTTTTTATTTAAAATTAACATCAATTTTAGTAAAATTAATACTTTCTATTAATTTATTTATTTATATTATTGCTAAAATAAAAAATATATACATGTGAATTATTTTGTTCGAGTAGGGGTGGTTTGTTCAAAAATATCATGATCCGGATCAGGATTAAAAGACAAAGGAACATTGATGTTTTTAAATGTATGTAATAATTTGTATTTATGCAATTGTAAAAACCAAGGTTTGAAATGTTTATAATACAGTTTTTTTTATTATTATTTTTGTGTTCTAAATTTCATTTCATTTAAATCCTATATTGGGACTTGTTTTTGTTGATATATGATGTTTTTCTAGTGCTACAGTGTGCTATTACAACACATTGTTGTATAGCCCTTTATCATCACTTTTAAAAGCACTGATAAAAGCCATGTTTATCATCACTTTTAAAAGCACTGATAAAGGTATACTTTATTAGTGCTTCTATGAGCATCAATAAAAGTTCTATTATTAGATATTTTATAATCACAAATAAATGTATACTGATGTGGATCTATATTTACATAGTTTTTCCACATATTTTATTTAATTTTTAACAATTTAATTATTTATTTTAACACTTTTTAATAAATAATGGAACTTTTGTATTTTTATCACTAAATCTATTAATTAATAATTTATTATAATTAAATATGTGTTTTTAGTCTTTTAAATAGTTAATTTAATCATTCTAATTATTCTAATTATATTAACTTACTTTATAGTTTAATAATCTTAATCTGGTTAACATTTTAATAATTTTAAGTGTTTATTATTTAATCAATTATTCATTTTTATTTTCATTAATCTAATTTAGTTTTTAATTTAAAACTTTACCCTTTAATTTAGATTTATTAAAATAAATTAACTTTATTTATTAACTAGTCTAATTATTCCATTTATTAGATAATTAAAAATTTAAGTTAAAGTTTAATAAAATAATGGGTTCTTAATTTTAAGTTTTCATTTTTTCATTTAATTAATTATCTTAGTTGTTTAAAATCTTTAGTTAATGTTAATTATTTTAATTTCTTGTTTGCAGTTAATTCTTTGTATGTGTTTTGCATATATTAAGATATTTAATTAATTATTCTTAATATTTAAATTCTTAGTTAATGATTAAGTCACTTTTATTTTCTTGCTTATTTAATAATTTTATTATATTTTAGTTAAAGTTAATTATTTAGTCTTAATTAGTTTAATTAATTTTTTAATCATTTTATTATCTATTTAATATTAATTTTTTATTGTTTTCAGTTCAATTTTTTCTATCGGTGAGTCGACTCACCGATCTGTCGTGACACACCGATCGACGCACAGATGGAAGCCACTGATCCCCTCGAGTCACCGATCCTTTTTCTCATGACTCACCAATCAGTTCCTTATTTTTATCATTTTCATGATCACATCCGTGTAATGTTTTATTTTAACTAATAGTGACTCATTTTTATTTTTTAAAATTATCGGTGAGTCCTTTTTTATTACTACATCGGTGTGGCGCACACACACTGATACTCATTCCCTTACCAATTTCTCACACCGATACAGCATCGGTCTCCCTCCATCATACTAACTTCTATACTATCAGTTCCTCCTTCCATTTCCACTCATCGATAGTTTATCTTTTCTCTTACCGACATTCCCTCGTCAGTTTCATCTCACACAAATCCTATTCTCTGCCTCGCCTCCCCAAAATCATTGACTGATAGCCCCCAGCCCTTCACACTAACGCATCGCCTTCTTACTTAAACCTCTAGTACCTCCATTCTTCCACTTCACCTACAATTCCAGACTCAAACCTCATCCACCATCATAGACTCAACTAATAAATATTTACAACATTTCACAATTTTGATCCACCGGTTCATCGGATCTGCAAGGGAACCAAAGCTGCACAACTCGTGTATTTTGAATCAGCTCACCATCGTGAAGAATCGACCACCCTCCACTGCATCTGAATCCTGGATTCATCATTAATCTGAACCTTTACTTCAACCCACCCCTTCATTTGGAGTCATTTTAAATTCAAATCATCAAATCCTCACCATATCTGTAGCAGCTGTGAAGGGGATATTCGTGCCCTGTTGATGATGAAACCCGAATGGGTACCTTCCATGGAGGAGCTGAAGCCAACCTGCGCCATACGTTGGAGAACTAGAAGAGGGTTGCACGATGTCCATATTTGGTCTACAAGCCACCACAAATTGAGGTCGACATGGAGGTGGGGGGTTGTGTTGTCGATGAAGCTCGGACCTCTTCGGACTAAAGGAGGAGACTGCTGAACCAAAAGAAGAGGTTGATCAGAACCTTGAAGGAGTCTCCACCTGTTGCACACCAAAGTCAAAATTATATCCAAGTTCACTCAACAGACTTACTGGAAGTTATTTACAGAGGTAAAGTTAGTGTGACATGTGGTTCGCGAAAAAACACACGTGTGCGGTGAAATAGTAAAAGACGCGTTTAAGTCGGAGAAGAGTGGTGGTGATGTGAACTGGATAACAGTGGGGTTTTAAGGCAGAGAAAAAGTCGAATTTTTGGGGGGGACTCTTATTCTGACTCTCATTCACATTCAATGAACACACTATTTTAGATCAAAGGCACCCAGGAGCAGCACATGAGCAGAGCAGGAGATGAAGGAGTCTGGAAGTAGAGTTGTGCTATGGGAGTTCTTATTCCCTCTATCCATAATTATTTTACTCTATTTTTGTGTGTTTTTAATTTTTAAAACAAGATTATTATAGGATTACCTGTTTTAGATCAAGGATTCAATTATCCTAGTTAATCTTTTAAAATTCTTTACATTTTTTAGAATCATAATCAATCCGCGAGATTGATCAATGATTCTCTGTTTAGTTGATTCACACCTCAATTATTTTTTAAATTCATAAATTCAAGATCAACTGGAGAGGTAGTTATTGAATAAATTTATCAAATCATTAATGTATTTAACTTTGGAAATGTATGGTGAGTTTATTTCCAAATGTAATCATTTTCTAACTGTCAGGAAGTTAGACTGATTTTGGAGTGGAGAACTCCTAAAATCAGTCTTCTGTGTGTTGAGTTTTCTGACGAGGAAGACTTCTCACCTTCATTTTAAGGTGTGAATTCAATAAGATTAAGAACACACTTTTAAACTAGTGGAATTAAAATCTCTTGATCAATCATTTTGATCAATCCTCATCACTCCTGTTCCACTTCATTTCTACTGTTACTTTCACTTTTCCTTATTTTTTTTACATTTAGTTTAAAAAATAGGTAATATCCAGACATGTTTCATTACTGTTTAATAAAAAATATATTAAAAAAATATTAAAGAGTAAATAATATAAACAATGTTCATTCTCTCCACTACTGACAACAGTGGAGTTTATTTTGAATAAAACCTTAGATTTCTCATCTACATTCTCTGTGGATTGACCATGCACCATTGTGCTAATGTGAGAGTTATAAATAATATTTTGAGTTCCATGAAGACCTCCAGCCACATCAAAATTTGGCATAGTTTCTGGGGAAGGCATGCATTGAGAGTCTATAGGTTTAGAAAAATAGAAAAATCAAAAAAAAACATTTAAAAAATCATATATAAAAAAATTATTTTAAAAAAATTTGTTAATTGTATCTACGGCTTGTGTTTTTTTAAAAAAAATTATGCTTCACTGTGAACTATTATGTGTTTAATCTCTTTCAGTAAAATAATGAAAGTTCATGATAACTTGAATCAATTTGGGCCTTACTGTGTATGTTGTGGTTGTTATGGGAACACTTCTTGGCAGTGTATCAATAACCAACCACAACATGATGTTTACATTGAATAAAATGAACAATATGAGTCTTAATCCTGAATTTCTAGAAAAAATTGAATTAATTAGAACCAAATTGGATACTAGGGAGGATGTTTGGAATTCTTGGTTTAACAAGACCCATTAAATTCAAGTTAAATACACTCAAGAGAAATATCAAAGAATGAAAATATGGGAAAACATGCTCTTGGAATTACAACAAAGGATCAAGGAAAAAAAATAATTTGAAGTGAATAAAGAGGAAAGTGTTTATAAAAGATTTTAAAATCGAATTGAAGAAGAAATTGAATCAGAAACTGGGAAACAACCCATTTACTTTGAAGAATCTGAAACTGTTGAACCAAATATAGAAATAAAAAACTCACTTAATGAAGAACACATTGAATATCCCAAAAATAATTTTTATACTGTTGAGTTGGACAAATATGAAGATGAATTGAAACAGATTGAAAAGGAATGCCTAGTTCTTTTCATAATTCTTGCATTGGAGAAAAATCACTATTTTAAGAGTTTTGAAAAGTAATTCACTCGAGTAGAAGAGATATTTGAGAATGAAAATTTGAATGTTAAAAATTCTTCACCCAATTTTTCTGAATTTGTGAAAAATGAGTCTGAAAATAATATTGGGAACACTTTGGAAGAGAACCTTAAGCTGGAAATCATAGAATCTCAAATATTTGAACCTAAACTGATAACCACACTTCCATGTTTTGAAACTCTAAACCCAATAATTTCTAAAATGTTGTTGGATGAAGAATTTGAGGTAGTGTGTTTTGAGGAAAATTTCATTGATGAGATTTCACTACATTGTTTATATAGTAATCACTTTTCTGAAACTGTGTGTACTGAAATGGAAAGTAGTGTTGTCATTCATGGGGAAAACTGTTTGAATTTGAACAATCTAGAAAATTAATTTCTTGAAGCTGTATTGAACAATACTTATTCCATTTATGAATTGAAACACTCAAAAGACATTTTTTTAGAAAGTGAGCCTTTTGAACTCGAAATTGAAGTAGAGGTTGAACAAACACTTGAATTAGGTAGAATTTATTTTTTAGAAGTAGTGGATGTTCAGTGTGAGCAAACTGATGAGGATCTTTTTGAAGAGATTTACAACCTTGTCAAACCTAAATATTTGAATGGTGATAAAATAAATTTGTTCCCATGTATTTCATTTCCATCCTCATCTGTGAAGGGTGATGAGTCTTCCTATGATACTAGGAGTAGTTTAGTAGTGGATACAAACTTGAGTTCCATTGTACATGATTCTGTTCAGCACTTTATTGAAACCCATTTTGATCCTACTAATCAGAATTTACCCATTTTTACCCTTGAATTTGAATCTATTAATGATGAAGGTGAGAAATATATCTTTGAGGACAATGTCACACCCTTTGAAGCACCTACTTTTTCATCCCTTCCTAAAAAAGTTAAATGTGTCAAATCTGAAACAATTCTGGAAGTGGACATCATTATGACCACAAATATTAAAGGGTGCTACTTAAGGGTTATTTTAGGCTATGAGAGTTTGGTTTTTGTTTTATTTATCTTTGTATCCCACATAATTAATCTTTCTGTTAAAATTTTTTGGGACAAACACATTTGGTGGTTCTTATTAAAGAAACCATATCCACCTAGTGAATATGGTTAGATGCTAGGTGAGTCCGGCTGGGGACTTTAAATCTAACTCTTCATGGGAGTCAACCCACGGTTTTTTGTTTTTTTAATAAATAAATAAAATGTTATTAAATAAATTCTAACTAAAGACTTTAAACTCGGTGCTTCATGGGAGTCAACCCATGCTCTTTCTTTGTTTTCATTTTTGTACTGTTTTGTGTTGAATAAAGTTATGTTTTACTGCCTTATGTTTGTTATGTATTTGCTATAAATTTTTGTCTATTATTTCTTATCTTGTGATTTTTCAGATGTTTCTGGTGGTTTTATCTAAGGAATGGAATTCACATACTGAAGGAGTAATGAAACTTTAAGTCAAGGAAGTACCTTAATGTTAATTTTTGTTTCATTTTTTTCTCCTTAATGCTTTTAAATTAGTTTGTTGCATGACTTGATCTGTTTAAAAATTATGTTATATATCACCCTACTGAAAATAATTTTTCATATTCTAGAATATAAAATTTTTCATGTTCCTCTTTGCTAGAAATTGGAACTCAATAGTTTAAAACCTCTCACTTCATGAACTTAAGTGTGGGGGGTACATGCAGGCTGAGAAATTTTGTATTGAAACTTCTTTAGGTTGGGGTATTTTAGAATTTATTATTCTTATCTATTGAACATATTATTGAAGTCAATCTATTAAAATTCTTACACCCAACTTACTATGCACCCACAAGTTACATTCCATGTTTGAACTTTAATGGAAAATCTTTGTAACTGGACATAAATGTTAATGCATGTTCTTGCTAATGAATCTACTGTTAAGTTATTCATTGTGGCAAACATTTTTTTTTGAACTTCAAAGAGAACCTTTATAAATGTCATAAATCTAATGAAATACAAAATATGTTTTGAACCTTTAATGTTTAATTGTTCTTCTTCACTTTAGAAGTCAACTTTGGGGACAAAGTTGGGTTTTAAGTGTGGGGGAGGGGGGAAATTCTTGACTGTGCTAAATTGTGCTTTATTGTAAGCTTATAAATTCCCACTAAAACTTCAATATTTTTGTTAAAAATGGTTAAAATTTTTAATAAAAAAAATCATAATTTTAGGCTTTACATTGCACCCAATTCGGTATTTCCTTAGGATTCTTCTTGATGGGCAGTTAAGAACTTCTTTGAATCTAAAATTAATGTGGTTAGATGATTTCTGAGTAAATATATTTAGTGGTTTTATGAGAATTTGGTTTAGGAACTATTTTTAGAGTGATTTTGGTAACCTATTAATGGAGTTATGATCATATCCCTTGGAACTGGAAGTTTGATCTTGGTCTTAGGGGACACTTTTTTATTATTTATTAAAAGTAATCACCTTAATGAGACGTTGTAAATGATTTTTATATAAATCTTTTGAAACCGGAGTAGTTTGGGCATCTGGGATCCCATAGTGAATCTCTGAGACCCTAGATGTTGGGTGTATTTCTGTTTAATTTAATTCCTTTGTATACCTTGAATAAGTGTATTTCACAGTGCTTAGCACATGATACATGGCTTGGGAAGAATTTAATAAAGTGTCTATGGTCAAAAATGAGTTTATTAAGGTGAGGGGAATGATGAATACTGGATGAAGAAGGGGAAAATTGGTTTATATGGGAGTCATTTAGGTTGTATCAATAAGGTGATTCAAAAAATATATATTTATTTTTAGAACCTAGGTGAAAAGTCAAATTATAAAGTTCTTCTGGTTAAGTTCTTAATTCCACTTATATTTCACCTCTTGTCACTCTTGGAATTAGAACTTGAGCTTAGATTGTAATGAGTCACTAAGCATATTCACATATAAGGCAGGACACTTTCATTAATATATGATTCATTGCTTTCTTGATTTCTAACAAGAGATTGTTTAAGGTAAGACATGATTTGAAGATATCTTTTCAAAAGCATACTGATAGTTCAGTCCTCTGTTTTAAAAGTGTTAGACATGTTAAATTTTCTACTTGGGAATATAAAACAAACTTATCTATTTTTCAAGGATAATAAAACATGGGATTGTTTGAGGAAAAAAATGTTTAAGTGTAGGGGAATTTGATGTGGCTCTATTTTTACCTAGTTTTTTAACATCTTTTATTTCATTTTTAACAAATTATTTATTTATTTTAACAATTTTTAATAAATAATGGCACTTTTGTATTTTTATCACTAAATCTATTAATTGATCATTTATTATAATTAAATATGTGTTTTTAGTCTTTTAAAGAGTTAATTTAATCATTATAATTATTCTAATTATATTAAATTACTTTCTAGTTTAATAATACTAATCTGGTTAACATTTTAAGAATTTTAACTAATTATTATTTAATCAATTATTCATTTTTATTTGCATTAATCTAATTTAGTTTTTAATTTAAAACTTTACCCTTTAATTTAGATTTATTAAAATAAATTAACTTTATTTATTAACTAGTCTAATTATTCTATTTATTAGATAAGTCAAAATTTAAGTTAAATTTTAATAAAATAATGTGTTCTTGATTTTAAGTTTTCATTTTTTTCATTTAATTAATTAACTTGTTTAAAATATTTAGTTAATTTTATTTATTTTAATTTCATTTTTTCAGTTAATTATTTGTATGTGTTTTTCATATATTTAGATATTTAATTAATTATTATTAATATTTAAATTCTTAGTTAATAATTAAGTCACTTTTATTTTCTATCTTAATTAATAATTTTATTAGATTTTAGTTAAAGTTAATTATTTAGTCTTAATTATTTTAATTAATGTTTTAATCGTTTTATTACCTATTTAATATTAATTTTTTATTGTTTTCAGTTCAATTTGTTCTATCGGTGAGTCGACTTACCGATCTGTTGTGACACACCGATCGATACACCGATGCCACGCACCGATCCTCTCGAGTCACCGATCCTTTTTCTCACGACTCACCGATCAGTTCCTTATTTTTATCAGTTTCATTCTCACATAGGTGTCTTATTTTATTTTAACAAATGGTGACTCGTTTTTATTTTTTTAATTATCAGTGAGTCATTTTTTTATTATTCCATCGGTGTGGCGCACACACACACATCGATGCTCATTCCCTTACCAATTTCTCACACCGATACAGCATTGGTCTCTCTCCATCATACAGAATCCTATACTATCAGTTCCTCCTTCCATTTCCACTCACTGATAGTTTATCTTTTCTCTTACTGATAGTCCCTCGTCGGTTTCGTCTCACACCAATTCTATTCTCTGCCTCGCCTCCCCTAAATCACTGACCGACAGCCCCCAACCCTTCACACTGATGCATCACCTTCTTGCTAAAACCTCCAGCACCTCCGTTCTTCCGCTTCACCAGAAATTCCAGACTCAAACCTCATCCACCATCACAGACTCAACCAGAAAATCATTACAACATTTCACAAGTTTGAGCCACTGGTTAATCGGATCTGCAAGGGAACTGAAGCTGCACATCTTGTGTATTTTGAAGCCACTCACCATCACGAAGAATTGACCACCCTCCACTGTGTCTGAATCCTGGATTCATCATTAATATGAACCTTTGCTTCAACCCTCCACTGCGTTTGGAGTCATTTTAGATGAAAATCATCAAATCCTCAATAGATTTGTAGAAGCTGTGAAGGGGATATCTGCGCGCTGCTGATAATAAAACACAAACTGGTACTTTCCATGGAGGAGCTGAAGCCAACCTACATTGTCTGCTGGAGAACTTGAAGATCGTTTCATGTTGTCTAGATCTAGTTTGCAAGCCATCTCAAACCAAGGCTGGGCCGGAGGTGGGGAGTTGTGTCATCGGCGAAGCTCGGACCTCAACGGAATGAAGGAGGATACCGTGGAACCAAAGAGGATTCTGATCAGAACATTAAAGGAGCCGCCGCCTAGTTCACAACAGAGTCAAAATTATGTCCAGGTTCACTCAACATACTTACTACAAGATAGTTATAGGGGTAAATTTAGTGCGAGGTGTGGTTCGTGAAAAAACACACGTTTGTGGTGAAACATTAAAAGATAAGTTTAAGTCGGAGAAGAGTGGCGGTGACGTGCAGCGAATAACAGTGGGGTTTTAAGGTAGAGAAGCAGTAGAATTTTGGGGAGGACTCTCATTCTGACTCTCATTCACATTCATTGAACACACCATTTGAGAGCGAAGATACCTGGGAGTAACACATGAGCTGAGCAGGAGATGAAGGAGTTTGAAAGCAGAGGTGTTCTAGGGGAGTTCTTCTTCCCTCTATCCATAATTCTTTTACTCTATTTTCATGTGTTTTTAATGTTGAAAACAAGATGATCAGATGATGAATTATTTTAGCTCAAGTATTCAATTCTGTTGGTTAATATTTTAAACTTTTTCACTTACTTTACATTTTTCAGAATCATAATCAATCGTCGAGATTGATTAATGATTCTCTATTTAGTTGTTTCATGCCTCAATTGTTTTCTAAATTTATAAATTCAATATCAAATGAAGAGGTACTTCTTGAATACATTTATCAAAGCGTTAATGTATTTGAATTTGAAAATTTGTGTTGAGTTTATTTCCAAAGGTAATCCTTTTCTAACTGTCAAGCAGTTAGACTGAAAGGTGATTTTTTATTTGATTTTCAAATGCCGCTTTTTGGGCGGGAACCAAATTACCCAATTACATGATTCAAAGTTAAAAATTCAAAAAACACCCACACGTCGCCACCAGTTTCGTCGCCATCCAGCATCCCCATCGTTGAGTCAAGCAGATCACAGAACCACCCAAAAAACCCAAAATCCAAAAAAGAAATTCAAATTTCAAAAAATAGACGATAAACCCCTTGAGCCCTGCGCCTTACGCGAAACTCAGCAGATATAAGGAAAACCAGAGATCAATGTTCTCGATAGAGGGAATGAAATTATCTCCTTTCCATGCCCCAATGACAGCAGACCACAGTGCCACCGCACAAAACTCCACTATGACAAAATCACATAAATCCCCGTGAATGAAAACCACCGCCGCAACAAACCACGCCGCCGCCGTAGCAACACTGAAGAAAGCCAACCGCAAATCACGAACCTTGTTCCAAAGCATGAACTAGAATCACATCCAACCGCACTCGAAACCAAAAACCGCATTCAAGAAATCAACATAAAAAAACACTTCACCAAAAAACATCACCCAAACAAGATCCACTGCAATCTTGAAGCACAAAGCCCATCGTCACCTTCAAACCGCACACGACGACCAGATCTGCCAAACGAACCCACAGCCGATGGAGAAGTGCGGCGACGAACTTCATCACAGTGGTTGGAAACTTGAACAGCGGATCCTCACCGTGCTGCCATGAAAGCCCCGTCCAAGTCGATAGAGCATGAAAACGGCTAGCAACTGTGAGATTCATCAGCTTGTTCAAGACCACGGAGCCACGCCGCCACAAGAAGATACACTACACACCACCAAATCACCAGCCGAAGCGCCTAGGGGAGAAACACAGCCGAGTCGAACTCCTAAAATTAGTCTTCTATTTGTTGAGTTTGGTAGAGAGGGATACTTTTCACCTTCATTTTAATGTGTGAATTAAATAATATGAAGAATATACTTTTAAACTAGTGGAATTAAAATCTCTTGAGCAATCATTTTGATTAATCTTAAGCACTCCTGTTCCACTGCATTTCTACTGTTACTTTCACTTTTCCTTATTTTGTTTTATATTTAGTTTAAAAAATAAGTAATATCTAGACATGTTTCATTACTACTTAATAAAAAAATATTAAAAAATATTTAAGAGTAAATAATATAAACAATGCTCATTCTCTCCACTGTTGACAACAGTGGAGTTTATTTTGAATAAAACCTTAGATTTTTCACCTACCTTCTCTGTGGATCAACCCTACACCACAGTGCTAGTGTAGGAGTTATAAATAATATTGAGGGCTGTGAAGACCTCTAGAATCATAATATACTTTATCAGTGATTCTATAACTGCTGATAAAAGACTCTTTATCAATGCTTTTATAAGGACTCATAAATGGTGCCTTTAGTGGAACTAAATTATAATACTGATAAATTGTTCCTTTATCAATTATTTTAAAAGTTCTGATAAAGGTCTCATTTATTAGAGCGTTTTTAGAACTGGTAAAATATTAGGGCATTTAACCTCACTCATGTAGTCAGTGCTTTTCTAGTTCTAATAAAGTCCATTTCTAGCACTATTAAAGTCCTATTTTTTAGTGGTGGTAATTTAATTTTCTTACATCCAAGTTTCCTAGATGAATTCTTCCCCATTTTCTGCCACCTGGATTCCTTTTTATCTTTATTGATGTAAAATACAAAAAATATCATCTTCACTTTCTCATTACACATCATAATTTCCTCATGACATCTAAAATCTTGATTAACCATATACCTTTATAAAATTGGCTTCAATCGTGACTAAAATTGATAAATTTTACTATCATGTTCCAAAATGAAATTCATTGCATACTTGGACAACATTGTAAAATTATCTTCATAAAAAAATAGAGTCTTCTTCCTTTTTCATAAACTCTAGAAATTGACTTTCTCTTGTAAGTTTAAATTTTTTAGAAAAATACATTTCAAGGGAGATATCTTTAAATACCATCCATTACATGGAATTAATTTATTCCATTTCCTTAGTGTACTTAATCAAATACCACCATTGATCGACTTCACTTTCAAAATGATAAATATAAATAGTTACCTTATAATTTTATGATTGTCCAAAAACTGTAAATATCTTCTCAAGTTTATTTTTCCATCCTTTACCTTTATCTGAGACTAAAGATCCACTGAATTTCAGAGGGTGCTATTTCATTAAATTATATACTATAGGCATGTGCCTCTATAGAGAATTCAGTCACTCTCTTTCATGGGTGACAACATTAATAGATTGTGTTAACTGAGTCAACACTGCCAAAAACTATTCTTTTCCAACCAATCCAGATTACTGATTTGGATGGTTATTATCCCCTTGGTTCCTTCCTAATTCATCTACCATGTGTTCTTTGAGGAAAAACATTCTAAATAGACATATATTTGATGAAGCAATATGAAAATATTCGAATTTTATCTGATAATAATATAACCATAAATTTGATCCTATTTAAAGTGTCTTTTAACATTTTCCAAGAATCTAATGTTATCTAAAAATTTTATCTAATACCAATTATAACAACTCATACCTTAAACAACTCATAATTACATGATTTATAATAAGGTTTAGACTTTCAAACATTTCCATGATCATTTATGTTTAGAGTTTTATTAAATTAAGTAATATATTACATAAAAAAGTGGACATCACCACATTGTATCCATTTTTTCCACAACACGTGTTCTTTATAAAGACAAACTTTCTACGTTCAAGGTAAATCCCATATATGGAAGTTTGACTTTTTAAAATTTTATACCCATCATTATGCCCAGTAAAAAAATCATTTGAAAATGAGGGATGAGAAAAAAATTATCAGTAAGGGATATAAATGAAAATAATCATGTTATTCCATTTCAAAATCTAGAAATACATAATAAATCTTTCCTTTCTCATGTTAAAATTTTGAACTAGAATATATTTTTACTTATTCGTGAAAGCAACATAATTACTTAATAGATTTCATAAAACATTTCATATAAAATAATAAAGTAAAAAAATCATAAGGTTTTCATGGAAAACATGAAAACTCATGAATACCTTTCCATGAAAATAATTCTTTCTCCTTTATTTAAAAAATACATAAATATTCCTTAAAAACATAAGCTCATTTTCTTATATTTTGAAATCAAAATATTTCCATTATAAACCATTGTAATAATATCATTTTGGAAACTTGGTATGTTATCCTTAAATCTATCCTTACAATAACCCATACAATAGAATCACCTAACAGGATATTTCCCACATCTCTAAGAAGAAACCTATCACTAGTAAACTCTATCACTTAACCCAATGAATTGCAGATTTATATTAGGCTCACCCATTATCAAAGATAAATTGGGATCACCCATCATTAATATAAAACTTTAAATAACCATGACATAAATAAAAAACAAATATATTTCACTTTAATCATAAAACTCATTTTAATTTTTATTTAATCCCATAAGAAATAATACTTTTATTTATCTCATAAAGATGGGAAAAGGTTTTTTTCCATAGAAAAACTTTTTAAAATTAAAAATTAATAGGATATTGAGGTGAAAAAATTCTTTAAAAATATCCATGGAAAATTTTAAAGGGATATTGATAATGAATAATGGTTATTATTGAATGAAAATGAGGTCAATCTGTATACATTAAAAAATATTTTATTTCTACTTTTATAAAAAAATTGTTGAAATTAACCCATATAGAAAATGTTAAAATGAATCATTTTTAAACATTTATAAATAAATTAAAATATGGTTTAAAATGAACATTACCAACCTTTTAATTATAAATAAGAAAATTATTGAAAACATTTCAAAAATTGTGGAAATGGAATAAAAATAGTTTAAAATGTTTAAAAAATATTTTAAAGGAAAATCCAATACCTTAATTCTCATCTAAATTTGTACGTGATCTATCTCCTAAATAATAAAATTATATTAGTTTTAAACTTTCCTAATAACACTTTTCATGATTATTTTGTTATTATTTTTCCTTTTATTTATTTCAGTTTTACCATGTTTTATTTAGTTACTAAAATGGTTAGGTTCATGTTGGATGATTTGGGGTCATTCAGTTTATAACCTTAAAACCACATCAGTGCATTGACCATGGTCAAAGGGGATATAGTTCCAATATCTATAGAATTTCTTAACATGTTATATTTATTATATTTATACATTATATGAACTTTTAAAACTACCCATGTATAGAAGTTATAAAAAATAAACCATATCATTTCATAGAGATGGTTGTTCGTATGTACGCATGAATGAAGTTTTCATTTTTCAACACAATTTGATCACATTGAGAATAAATAGAACTTTAATCTTGTGTAAAATCCAATTAGGTGGAATGTGACCCTGATGTTTTTGTTTCTCTATGGAAAAAACTTTGAAGAGGTGGTAAAATCTGTTGCCACCCTTTCTTTTGTAGATTTTGATATACCCCCTCCTAGAAGGTTTATCACGAAAGGTAGAATAGAACATTTATTGAACAAATAGTGTGCAATAATGGGTGACTCTATGTAGGTATTCCATTATTGAATGGGTTCTAATCCCGAAGGGAGAGAAAATATAGAAGTTCAATGATCTCACCCGAAGGATTGTGGAAATATGGGGATTTGATGACTCAATAATGAATGAAATTAGAAGAGGGTATTACCATGTAGTATTTCTATATTATTATTGAAATAAAAGAGATTAAATCCTGGGGTTAGTTTCCTTGAATCTTGGATTTCTACGAATCCATGATTTGGATACAAATTTTGATCTTGACAATGTCAAGAACAAATTTACTTAGGTATGGATCTGTATATGCAAACTTAACTAATTATATTGGAATTAGAGTATTCTTTGGGACATCACATCCTCTATTAGAAATACCATCATAATAGATAAACAAACTAATAATATAATATTTGGTAATTATTCCAGAATCATGGGGGTGGTTGATATGTTCAATACCTTGGTGGAAGAGGTGGTGCTCCCAACAAGAGATGACAACATTAACCTTGAAATACAATATAATAGGAGGCACAAAATTTGTATGAAATTAAAGTTTTTTCCCATATAATCTTTGATTACAAAAGGGATAAAGAGTGTATCTTATGAAATGTAAAGGGAAACAGTGTTTCTATCTGTAGAAAGAGGAAGGGGAAAGAAATTTTTCCCCAAAATCTCAGTTCAACTGGATTGGTGAACCCTCAAATTCAGGTGATAATAATGAGGTTGGAAAGATGGAACACACTCTTTTTAAAGGTATTTTTGGTTCTAGGCAATCTATATTACCTTCTAATAATACGAATCATGGGTTGGAAAATTTTACTTCCCCTTCAGCTGGATTTACTAAATCTAAAGAGGATGTGAAAATCCTCTTGGGTATTTTTTTCTTAAAGGAGTCTCTCTTAATAGCCAGGACACCTCTAAGAAGGTGGAAAATGGTTTCTTACCTAATTGTGTGATGGAAACTAATGGGAATGTGTAGGTGGAGGGATGGGCACTAATCCCACATGATTAATTCTCTAAGGAAACACTCATTTTAGTGACTTCTTAAGGCTAGTAAAGGAGTTGGAGGATGATAATGCATAGGGGATTTCTCAATACATTATTTCAAGTGTGAAGCTTGAGATTCATTCTAATGTGGTACCTAAATCTAGGATATAAACATTCCCCTAGGATCAAGGTAGGAAGGCAAGTGTAACTGGGATTGTAAATCATGAGGATAATGCACAAGATTGCCCGTTGAGAGGAGTGGCTATTAATAGGAACATGCAGGTGTCTTTACAGGAACCCACCTCAGATGGAAATTTTCATTCTAATGAGGCACTTACTTTAGGGACTTCACATGGTCATGAAAAGAAGGTGGGTAATGGGATTTTACAAGAGGGTTTATAGGTTTCCATTACACATGAGTAGGTAGGAATTCATTTTGATGAGGTGCATTTATTTGTGCCAAGAGAAAGCTCACAAGATCATCATGTGGATGCAGACGTACTTGTGACCCCAACTCATGAGGGAAATGCACAAAAATTCCCACTGTAGGATAAAAAGGTAGAATATAAGCACTCTCAACATGCTAATAATAGTGATCTTTTGTGATCCTTCTCACAGTTTCCTACCTCTAAGGCTTCTATAAAGAAGATATTTTTGGAACATCCTACTAATCACGGGAAGTATGGCAATAAATTCACCCATTTGAGTGGTGTATTTTGGTCTGATGAAGCTAAAGACACACAAATCCTTGGGTAAAGTGGGATTACATCAAATGAATACAACAATGAATAATTTCAAATGGCAGGAAACATAAAGGTATTAGGAATGGAAAATTATATAAAAGAAAGAAAGAGTGAAATCAAAAGGGAAGAATAGAAAAGGTCAGGTGACTATGGGACAACAAGGAGTGCCTCAGAAAAGGGGAAAGGGCCTTAAACAATGAATCTTATCTATCGAAACTATCAACATATAGGGAATCCACTAACGACCAAATCCAGTAGAAAATTTTTTATGGCCTAAAAACCCATGCATGTTGGTATTATAGAACCAAATTTTCTCTTTTATAAATAGAAATCCTTAAAATGGGAATCCTTTGGGTATAATTTTGTCTTATAAAACTTGCATGATTTGAATATAGACCATCTATGGGTTCTAGATAATGAAAGAATCCAAACTATCACATGATACAAGAAACCTAAAAGTGTTTTAGTTTCATGCATCATATCAAGATGAAATATCTTAATTTTGTTTGTGTATGAATCCACATCCTATATTAGGAAAATGGAATTATAGAAGGAAATAGAGTCAATATCTAAAAACATGAAGCATAAATGGGTGATTCTTGAGGATTCCTACACTATATTAAATCCTGAAGAAAAAACTAGGTATATCTTTAACATAATTGAATCCTTAGAGTTCTCCTCTTGCATTGACCAGTGTAATCATGTTAAGTTCCCAATTGAAGGAGCTGACTTCACATGGATCTGATATACTCTGAATGGAATAAAATAAATTAATATTGATAGATGATTTTTCAAATGGATGATAGTATCTATGTTAATGGAATCTTAGGGTTCACTCTCCCCAAGAATTACTCATATCACAACCCCATCATTGTGGAGGTCTCTAAAAAACTGGAAAGGTCAAATCCTCTTCATTTTCGATTCCACAATGGTTGGATTGTGATTCCTAGATGCAGTGAAACTTTGTTGGAGTCTTGGAAAATTGATCCCATTTGCAGTCCACTCCAATGGTTGTCTAGAAACTAAAAAATACCGAGGGTTTACTAAGATAATGGAGCACAAAATCATTTTACAAGATGGATTTGGAAATCAAGGCTACTGAGGATCATCTTGCACGCATCCAAATCAAGAACCAACATCAGAATACTCAATCTAGAGAGGAGATTCAATCCCATCACAAGTTGGATGATCTATTAATGATTAAATAAATGATCGATAAAAATCAAATAAATGTTAAATGGTTAATGAATATAGATAGGAATTCAATTTTCTTTCATAGGTTGAATAAAGAGAAGAGAACTATAGTGGGAAATACGGTCATCAACATAAATGGTTGTCTACACACTTTTGAAAATGCGATATCCAAGGAAGTTTTGGACCATTTCAAGGGAATTTACTCTGATGATGGTTTGTTCATCACACACAAAATGGTTGACAACATGATTCCTTGTAATGAGGAGGATTAAAACTGAGATCTCATCATGGATCCAACCAAAGAGGAAATCAAAGAATCCCTATTCTCTCTCTACATGGAGATTACTCCTAAACCAAATAGATTCACCAACAAATTTTCTATATTTTAATGTGATATTCTATAGGAGGATTTAACCTATAAAATAATGTAATTTCTCAATAATACCTCAATTTATTTTGGGCTAAACTCAAGTTTCATTACCTTGATACCTAAGAATAAGAATACACATGATATCAAGGACTTCAAGCCAGTTTCCCTTGGGAACATGATTCCAAAACTTATTAGTATGATAATTATAAACAAGATAGGGGGACTTGTTAAGGATAATATTACTACAAACCAATTTTGATTTTTCCTTAGAATAATAATTCATAATTTCCTCTTCATAGCCTCAGAAAGTATAAATATAATGAGGATTAAAACTAAGGATGGAAAATTTTCACTTAAAATTGATATTTACAAGGAATTTGATACATTTAAATAGAGATTTATTTTTCCCCCTAAGGATATATGGATTCTAAAATAAGTTTATTTGAATAATTAAGACCATTATTAACTCTTAAAATTTTTCTATTCTTGTTAATTGTGCCCCTAGAGGATTCTTTCAATGCAGTAAGGGTGTGAGACAAAGTGATTTACTCTCAGGAATTATTTTTTCCATCACTAAAGATTATTTTAGTAGATATATCAATAAACTTGCTCATATTTTCCTTTATAAGAAAATAAAATCTGGTAGAAGTAACTATTATCCTTCAAATATATTGTATGTTGATCATATTCTACTACTTGGTAAATCTAAGAGAAAGACTATATCCTCTATAAAATACCTTTTTCACATTATGAGGAGGTGGTTGTGAAAGCAATAAGTTGTTATGCATCTTCTATTATTTTTTGTGATGGTATACCATTTATAAAAAAGGATAACTAAAAGACTTTGAGTAAAGAGGGGATTCCTTCCCTTCAATTAACAAGGTTTTCCCTTATTTAGGGGAAAGGTGAGAAGAAAATATATTGAGGGAATATGTTTTGGAATTGTCAATAAAATGGATAGGTGGAAAGGAAATACCATGTCCTAGGATGGAAGGTTGTTTCTTGTCAACTCTATGATCACATCCAAATTTGTTTACTCATTCTCTTATTACAGGTGGCCTAAAAGTCTCACTAAATAACTTCAATGAATGACAAGTAACTTCATATGGGTAGGGTCAGTGTATTAAAAAAAATGGATCATTGTTGCATGGATGTAATTAATTAAACCAATTGAAATGGGAGGTCTTGGAATCATGGATCTTATGATTTAATAATGGTATTATCTGGAAATTCACATGTAATTTGATTTTTAATGATACTTCCTATGAATTTTTATCAAACAAGTTCAAAGGGAGGATATTGAATGGATACAAATAATACCTTGCATCCTTGGTTTGGACTTAAATAAATCACTCATTTAAGGAAATCATACATGATACAAACTGGTCAATAAAAAAGAATTCTACTCTCAACTTCTAGAGTACCTCATGGCTAGATGGACCACTCCATGAGATAATGAATATATCCTATGAAAGACTGCACATTTCAATTGCTAAACTATTATCAAAAAATCACAGTGTCGATGTCCCTATGAAAATAATTTTAGAGACACTACCCAAAATAGGGTAAGTAGCGGTTGTTTTTTCATGAACTAGTAGAGTTTTAAACTGTCACCTCATAGTTTAGTGATGGTTATTAAAACTATTGTGTATTATACATTCTCTATTCATTTTGTAGAGGTTTTTATAATTTAGCATTAGTTTTTTTAAGTGTCATTTTTATAGAATTTAGCGGTGGTTAGTTGTTTATTTAGTGGCAGTTTTTTATTTTAAAAAATATTCAAGGGAAATATAAATAAAATAAAAGAAACTATCACGAAACATATGAGTGGCAGTTCCTTTTATCGGTAGTTAATCAAAACCGCTGCTAAACATTTTTTATTCAATGTATTTAGTAGTGGTTAAATAAAATCTCCACTAAAATAGATTCATCTTTTTAAAAAATATATATATATAAATATAAAAAAACTGACATATAATAAACTAAAACATAAATTTATGATAAACACATCATACATATAACATATATACAAACATTTAGTCATCATAACCATAATATAAGTCAACCCATACTTCTATTAATATACATATAAAATATATCCAATAAATATTAATTCCCAATATATATTCATGTCATGACTTTTACAGTATCTGTTTGTATCCACATCATGTCATCAACTGAAACCGACCACGTCATCACACCAACTATAACAAAAAAGTGAATAAAAATTAAAAATACACATAATAAATAAGAATTACATTATAATACTTGAAAACAAATTAGCATACCATGGAAACTAAGAACCATCACGAATTCCTTCTCAAGAGTTTCATGGATCAGAATAGTCAACCTCTTGCATATTACCAACATCTATCACCTAGAATGAAAACCAGACCATTTAAGAAAAGAAATGTGAATGAAAAAATATATAGAATATGTTTAGAATTCTACACATAAAATCTGTTATTTTGTTAATCAAATAGAATAAATTTTAACATAAAAAATAATATATAATGAAAAACACTTTAAAAACATAAATATACCTATTTATGATAATATTCAACAGTTGAAACTAAAATAGGATGAATAAATATTCTAATTTACTTTTAAAGCGACATGTGTTGTGCTTGAAATTTACTTAATAAATAAATTTTAAATATTTTGATATCACAACATTTCCTATATTTCAAAAATGAATCATTAGTGTTTTTTCCATGATTTCACATCAATTTGAGGTCATTTTCTATGGTTTTGACCGTTTAATGCATGTTTTAGTGTTTTAAAACACTAAAATCATGTTTACATCCATAATGGTAAACCCATAATTCAGAATAAAATGTCATTAGTTCTTATATTTCAAAATTAAATGTATGGTTTTTTTCCATTATTTCATGTTAATCCGACATTTTTTTCCTAGTTTTGACCCTTAACACTTGTTTTTAAAGGCTTTTATACCTTTCAAAAGTGTATATCGAGTAATTATGACCACACTACATGTTATATTGATGTGTTTTCTTCACATGCATGTAAAAAAACAACTCATAGGTGGTTTTCCTAAGATTTCGCATCAATATGAAGTCGTTTTCTATGGTTTTAACCATTTTGTGAACGTTTTATTGTTTTAAAACACTAAAAACATGTTTACATCTATAACTGGAAAATAATAATTCAGAATGAAATTATTTCAACTCCTAAATTTCAAAATTAAATGTATGGTTGTTTTCCTATGATTTTAGGTAAATCTGATGTTGTTTTTATAGTTTTGACCCCCTAACACTTGTTTTTAATGTCTTTTATAACTTTCAAAAGTATATACCAAGTAATTCTGATCACACCACACATAGGATTGATGTGTTTTATATGAGTACAGATAAAAAACAATTAAATGGTGGTTTTCCCATGATTTCACATCAATATGAGGTCGTTTGATATGGTTTTAATTGATCCACGCATGTTTTAGTGTTTTAAAACACTAAAAACATGTTTACATGCATAACGGAAAAACTGTAATTTGGAATAATGTTTTGTTGGATATTATGTTTCAAAATTAAATGTAAGGTTGTTTTCCTGTGATTTTAGGTCAATTTGATGTCATTTTCCTAGTTTTAACACCCTGAGACTTGTTTTTAAAGGCTTTTGTACCTTTCAAAACTGTATACTGAGTAATTCTGACCACATCGCACATCAAATTGACATTTTTTATATGCATACACTTCAAAAAAACTTGGAAGTTGTTGTCCCATGATTTCACATCAATTTTAGGTCATTTTCTATGGTTTTGACCGTTACATACATGTTTTTAGTTTTTTAAAATAGTAAAAAATGCATTTATGGCCATAATGGACAAACCATAATTCTGAATAACATATCATCAGTTCCTACATTTCAAAATTAAATGTATGGTTGTTTTCCCATGATTTCAAGTCAATATGATATTGTTTTCTTGGTTTTAACCCCCAGACACTTGTTTTTAAAGGCTTTTGTACCTTTCAAAAGTGTATATCGAGTAATTCCGACCACACCACACATCGGATTGATGGTTTTTCAACTTGTACAATTTTAAAAAATCATTGGTGGTTGTCCCATAATTTTACATCAATATGATGTTTTTTTTATGGTTTGGAACAATCCATGCACATTTTAGTGATTTAAAACACTAAAAACATGTTTATGGCCATAACGGGGAAACATTAATTCAGAATGAAATGATGTCGGTTACTATATTTAAAAATTAAATTTAGGGTTTTTTCCTATGATTTTAGGAAAATATAACATCATTTTCTTAGTTTTGATCCCCCCAAAATTATTTTTAAAGGCTTATGTACCTTTCAAAAGTGTATGCTGAGTAATTATAACCACACCGCATATTGTATTGACATTCTTTTCTATATGTATATGTAAAAAACAATCCAATGGTGTTTTTCCATTATTTAACATCAATCTAAGCTTGTTTTCTGTGGTTTTGACCATTCCATGCATGTTTTAGTGTTTTAAAACACTAAAAACATTTTTATGGCTATAACAAGCAAATCGTAATTCAGAATGATTTTTCGTCTATTCCTACATTTCAAAAATAAATGTATTATTATTTTACAATTATTTTAGGGAAATATAATGTCATTTTTCATGTTTTTACTCCCCCCCCCGACACTTGTTTTTAAAAGCTTTTGTACTTTCAAAAGTGTATACTGAGCAATTTTGACCACACTGCATGGTGTATTGACGTTTTTTCTATATGTACACATCAAAAAAAACTTATTGATGGTTTTACCATGATTTCACATCAATATGAGATTTTTTTCTATGGTTTTGACCATTCCATTCATGTTTTAGTGTTTTAAAACACTAAAAACATGTTTATAGCAATAACAAGAAAACTATAATTTAGAATAATGTTCTATTGGTTCCTATATTTTAAAATTAAATTTATGGTTGTTGTCTTGTGATTTTAGGGAATTACAACATCGTTTTCCTAGTTTTGACCACCCAACACTTGTTTTTAAAGTCTTTTGTACCTTTCAAAATTGTATACCGAGTAATTTCGACCATGCCGCACATTAGATTGACATGTTATCTATGCGTACATTTCAAAAAAACTCATCAGTGATTTTCCCATGATTTTAAATCAATATGAGGTTGTTTTCTATGTTTTTAACCATTCCACACATATTTTAGTGTTTTAAAACACTATTAATACGTTTACGACCATAATGGGAAAACCATAATTCAAAATGACGTTTCGTCAATTCTTTAATTTGAGAATTAAATCTAGGGACATTTTCACATGATTTTAGGGAAATTCGATGTGATTTTCTTGGTTTTGACCCCCTGATGCATGTTTTTAAAACTTTTATATTTTTTAAATTTTTTTATTAAATTATCCAGAGCACACCACATGTTGAATGGATGTTTTTTTCTTATACATGTCATAAATAATTCAATGGTGGTTTTTCTTGGATTTTACATCTATATGTGATTTTTTCTTATTTTTTGATCATTAAATGTTCATTTTAGCATTTTAAAACACTAAAAATGCATTTATGGGCATCACAAGAAAACCATAACTCGAATTGATGTGTCTTCGATTCCAACATTTCATAAATCAATATGTGGTTTGTTTTCCTATGATAACTTTTTTTAATCATTAAATATTTTTTTAAAATTATAATTATATAATTAATATATTATTAATAAAATTAATGATTTATCACTATTTATAATATTAGTTTAATTAATTAATAAAATGTATATTGGTTATTTTATATCTTTTGGTGCTCGAATTTTATTGAAGAAAGATAATTTTACTTTCTAAACTATCATTTATTTCATTGTCAAAAATCATTTAGAGGTGTTTTTTATAGTTGAGTGATAGTTTTTATATATGTTGTTTTTTTGGTACTCAGTGGTGGGTTTTTATTCAGTTGGAAATAGTTTTTTCAACAAAAAAATAACATGGGATAATTTAATATAACCATTTCTAAAATATTTAGTGGTAGTTATCAAGAACCATTGATAAATAAATAAAATATTTTTTTAGTGATGGTTATTAGAAATTGTAGCTAAAGAGATTATTGATATTGTAAGTGTTCTTTTTAAAATGTGTGAATGATTTATTGAATTTATAATTTACCTCAATGGGGTGATCTATAAGGCTATAAATTTCCTTGGGGATCATGTCTGTCATGTGCTAAAATATAGAAAAAAAAGAATTTTCCATATACAACCACCATTGATCCTGTGTTTTCCTATAACAATTTTTTTCTTTCACTTTTTCTTTCAATCTTGATATTTCTATTTTTGATTCCTTATCAACAGCACTACTTGAACCCTCATTGGGTGTAGCAGTAATGGATGACACTACCCTACCAAATATAGTTGATGGAGTAGGCCCGGAACCCATCCCTCATACACATTCGGGATACTCCTTCCCTAAAACTATTCCAACTACATCGTTCTAGGAAACTAATATTGATTTTGAAGGGTTCACATCCCATAATTCTTAAATTTTAACTTGTTAATACAAAAATATTAACAATGATTTTTTAAAATATTTTAAATTCATAATTTTATATAATTAATAATTTTTTTACTAGTATTTATTGTTATTTCAAATCTATAAAAACATAATATTAAAAATTATATTATAAAAAAAAGACTTAAACCCAATTAATTGGGTCTGGTTATATATATCAAATGAAACAAAATTGGCATCCATTGATCCATGTAGATGGACCCATTTAATTGGGTTTAAGTCTTGATAGATTTTATAATATATTTTTCATTATTACATTTTTATGGTAATTAAATAATATGAAATGGTTATGAAAATTACTTACTCCAACGTCTTTGGTAGGGTCATTTACAAAAATGACATCAGGTTTCCTGTGTTCTTGAAACCACATCTCTATTCGGCCAAGAGAGTAACCTAATTCATTAGCCTTTATAAAAAATTTAAACAAGTTAGAAAAAACCTTGAGTTATAATAAAATGATATAAATAATAATGAATAAAATAAAAATAAAAATTGTTCTTTTTATTGAAAAAACTCTGAGGCCCTACAATGTGAGGAATGAATTTTTCCTCACGATTCACAATAAAATATTTGAGGTAAATCAGGCAGTGGGATACCAAGGACATCTTGGGAAACAGTTGTCTCACTAGAAGTCTTGGGTACAATAGAATCACTAGGATCCACAGAAGATAATAGTAGTGGTGGAATTATTTGAGATGCCGATTGGCTAAGATCCTGAAATATTTTTATTCTCGTCATTCCTATATTTCAAAAGGTTAAATACCATATTGTTAAAAATTTATGTTGTAAAAAATGATTAAAATTACTATAAAAGTTTTTTTTTCAAAAAATGAATGTTTTTTATAAACCATTTTTAATGGAGTTTTGATGGATTCCTATGGAATTATGAAGTATAAAAAATAATATTTAAAGGACTATTTCGTAAGTAAAACTAATAAATATTCAATAAAATGGGTGAATCATGTAATATGAATCAGAATTATATTTTAATATATCATTTTAATATTACATTTATTGAACACAACATTATAATAAAAACAGAAACCTACGATATTTATCAGATCCCTATATCATATCATACTATAGATCTATGATATAGTTTATGTAATATAATGTTGCAATTCATATTTCCATATTGGTTATTATTAAAGTATTAATTATTATAATAATTTATATAATCATTGATAATAAATATATAATCATAATAATGTTTATAAATTATTATATAAATGCATCCATAAATTTTGGTAGCTGTAAATTAGATATATCTCTTTGGAAATGTTATTTAAAGTAATGAAAAATAAATAATTTTATCCATATATTTTTATGGTAGGGTTAAATAACCAATAATAGATTATTCTCTCTTCACACCTCTTATTTATTAATATTCAATGATATGGTGATAAAACAAATTTTTTGATCTGTCAATCCTGACATAGTATATGTAGATTTTGGTGACCGATATAAAAATATTAGAGGCAAGAGAAAGAGAACTATTTATTAGTGATCATAATCAAGTATACTTTATCGATATAGATCATATAGTACTTGTGGTACACATAATTATTTTACTTTATTTGTATTTGATTTTTATTTTTTGATGATATATTCATATTTAAAAGGGTTCCATATATAATTTCTAGGAATATTATCATCTCAACAAACCCATTTGAACTCATTCATGTTATAATTAACAATAAAATTTTGAAACCCTTTTACTATGGAATATAAAATGATGTTTGTATCTTGATTGACATTGATCATTGATCATAGTATCTTCAAGTAATTTATGTACAAAATAATTATGGTTAAATTAATTTTTATGAAAGAACCCACAATCAACAAACACTAAAATATTTCCATTGATACTATATATCCTTATATCTATCTATCTTTAGATATAAGATGTTATTATTGTTTTTGAATCCAAAATCATTTATATTCACATATTTAATTAGAATATTTTTACTTGAAAAAACTAAAATTATTATATATAAATTATCAAAATAATACTTATTCATAATATATGTATCTATCCCTTCATAAAAAAATTATTAGCAAGACCACTCTCAGGATGTTATTTAATCAATAAGAAATTCCTATTAGATTGTGTATTCATTTTGAGAGTGGTAGAGTGAATATATGTGATTCTTTTTACATATTTCAACATGATTTTTAATTTTTCTTTATGATATTTTAGATTCTATATTATTTAGGGTGTATGTAACTATTTATACATTCTTAACACACCTGACCACATTAAAAAAATAAACTAGTGATAGCAGCTTGTTGTATTTTTTCAAGGATCAAGCCTAATGTGAGAATATACACCATATTGTATTTAGGATGAGTTTTATATAAAACTTTATCTATAATAAAAAATATTTTATACAAATTCATGATATTGTATCATACATAACACTGTAATTAAAAGTGGTGGGATGGTATCATACACTATAATTCAACTCAACAAAAGATTTAGGGTGAGGATGATGCAACCTTTAAGGGGGTTCTATGTTTCCACAGAGGAGGGAATTCAAGATGGGGAGAGGGAGGTCGATGAAGGGTCTATGTCACCGTTGAGTAGGGGAACTCAGCTGGGGTGATGGAGGTCAGAGTGGGGTTCATGTCTCCAGAAATCCATCCAGAGATGGGGTCAGATGGGTGGAGGGTTACGAGGGTCTATGTCGGAGAAGGGTCATGAGGGTTGGGGTAGCGGGATTAGGGTCGTGGTCTCAGGGTCACCATTGGGGAGAGTAGAAGAGGAGGTTGGGTGAGGTGGGATGGGGGAATGGGTTGGGGTCACATAGAGGGAGTGTAATAGAGGAAATGATTAGGGTTTTATTAAAACCTTTAGAGGTGGCTTCAATTAAATCGCCTCTAATTGAAAACATAAAGAAAAATATCATGGTAGTTTTATGAAATCACTGCTATATTATATTTTTTTAATCCGATTTATTTTTCAATGATTACTAAAACCATCATGAATAAATGATTAGCCACTAAATGAGGCTAATATTCATTGTTAATATACATAATATTCGTGTTCTTTATTATTCATAAACACCATTTTAGTGCATTTTACACTTTGAACATCATTTCACATTATGATTGTAATACCTTCTTAAAATGCACTATTATGTGGTACATTTTTTAACATTATTTGAAGTACCAAATGATTCATCTGATTATAAATATTTTAATTTGATATTTTTGAAAATTTATCTACACTCCAATATGAACATGTTACATTCATGGGTCAATGGATAATTCATGGAATAAGATGGGGATATTTTGTGATGAAAGGAAGCAATTCTAGAGAAGGCAGATTGGACACCAGCCCACTGATGAGATGGTGGGGCCCAACATATAGGTCCAATGAATCCCAAATTTCTTTGGATTCTATAATACCTGTATAGGAACAAATAAATATTCAGGATCAAATGCTAATTCTGCCTCCATTGTGTCCATTTAGGCGGCCCAAGTTAGAGATAAAATTATGGTCCAGATTCTGTAGCCCAGAAAAACATCCCACCAATTAAACCATATTTAGAAACACATAACTCCTTTTGAGCTGAGATTTTACAGGATGTTAGGGTACATCCTTATATTAATTTAATTATTCTATGGCCCATCCAAATTCGTCCATCTAGAATCTGTTTCATGCACCTCGGTTTGGTAGATGCAAGCTGGATGCCTTTTCGGGTCAAGGGTGGAAAGTCTTTTTTCCACAAACTTTCCACCACCCTAGACCTACCATACTTAAGTGGGATGACTTGTAATGTTGGAGGCTCGACCCAAGGCTACAAAAATTCCTATTTAAGGCAGTGGTGGTGAAGGAGTTTTTAATCTTTTGGATTCTTTGTTCAATTGTAATGTTATGCTGCAATTTTATTGTCTCAAATTTGTCTTTCACATGTAAGTTGTTCAATTCACTTTAGTTTCTTAATAAAAGTTATTCTTATACTCTTATTCTGTTGTTCTTCATATCACTTTGATACCATTGGATCAAGGTGTGAATTTATTCACTCTAAACCTTGTGAAATTATTCACACAATGGTGGAGTGATCATTTTATTTTTTTTGTTTTCTTTACTTCTCCATTTCCTCCCTCATGAGTCTACTTTCCGCTTCCATTGAAACCATGGGATCAATGGAGGGATAACCCACTTATGGGTTGATCCAAGGAGTATAAAGGGGATATATTGGATGTTATTTATCACCTCATTAATGTATAATCGCTTCTTTAATTGAGATTTTTATTTGATGATTTTTAAATTCCATCGTCCTTATTGAATTTAAGGCCACACACTTCAACTGGTAATACGAACCTTTACCTTGAAGTGCTAAAAACTTTGATCCTTAAAGTGTATAAGTGATTAGTATTAAAGGGTGTAGACATTAAACTAGTAAGTGATTATGTTGTTTTATCTCCTTAAATGAACCCATCTCAAATATAAGAAATTGAAATCATTAAAAAGGAAATACGTCCAATCCACCCCGAGCGATAACCTAGGATCAACTCATTATTTTAAATTGAATTCACTTAATTCTCTTAGAGTTCCTTTAAACCCATATAAAATCAACCCAAGTTGGCCACTTCATAGACAAAAACAGTCCATAGAATGTATGTGTCTATAGGTTACTTCTTAGGTCTCTGAGGATTCGACAACCCAAGCTAAACTACAAGAACTGTCTTACCTTCTTCTCTTGTTTAAATTTGAGTGAGAATAAAATTTTGGAGCTGTTGACGGGGACATAAGTAAGTTATCTTAGACACTATAATCTTGTTTTTTATTCTACTTCTATTTTCTCACTCCTCACTCATATGGAAGTCAATTTTGAACAAGTCCAAACATGGGAAACCTATCCCTACTTTGATCACCCAACCCCATGTACGATGTACAATGACCATCCTAATTCCTACTTGTGGGATCATAAACAACCTACTGAACCACAATATTTTTATTCATATGATCCACAATACATTCCAACATATTATGAGCTCCAATCCCAACAAGGCCAATCTGAACATCCTCCTATAGAATTCCAACAACATAGTTATCCTCCTAGAATAGACCATCTGTCTCAACCCCTTGACCATCATGATCCACAACCATTACTTGAAAAACTATGTCAACAAATGGAGATAATTAATTTTTAGGTTTCATCATTGAGGTTAGAACTACAAATCATTAAAACTTGTGAGGAACCCATCCCTACACGAACTGTCCCTTCCATAACCTTATGTGAAGTGTCAAGTTTCACACAAACCCCACGTGAATTTATTGAAGAACCAACCTTTGGATATGGGATAGATGAAGAGGATCAAATAATTTTTTAAGGGTATTTAAATCAGGAGGAAATTAACTTTTTGGATTCAAAAGAGGAGAATTTGACATCATGGATTGAGTATCCTAGGTATAACTCCATTGATGAATTTTCAAAAACACCAACCATTGAACCATTGGGAGAAATCATAAACTTTGAGTCCATATCCATTACAAACACTTATCTTTCCAATTTTTTGGTTGAATCTTTTATCCAAAATGAACCAATTTTGTTGAGAAATTTGGAAAATGAAACTGAGTTGGATTCAAAATATCAACCAGTGTCTAAATGTCATATCCAAACCAAGCCCAAAATTATTTTCCTTCCCTCCTCTCTAAATAATACCTTAATAAGGTATAATAATGACCTTTCAATTGGAACTCATTCTTATCTTGAAACCAAAAAAGTTGTAATGGTCATTTATGTCTTAGGAAAGACTATAGAGGAAACTGGATCAACCATTTTTGATATTCCTTGGATTTTACCACTCATTTTAGAACATAGGTTTTCACACAACAAAAATTATAAAAAAAATAATCAATATCAATCTAGTGGACATGGAGAAATATGGGGTCCTTAAAATGTTAAAAATTGGTATTGGATAAGTTGGGGTGTTCAAGTCGAGCTAACGATGTTAAGCAAAGCGCTGCATGGGAGGCAACCCATGGTTTTCAAGTTTCCAATAATTTTGTTGTTTTAATCAAATTTATATTTTAAATAGGATTAATTAATCATTTTGATATTTAATAAAAATATAGACTGTTGACCTGTTCTTCTATTTTGATTATGGATGGGTACAAAAGGGGATCACCATATTCATCTGTGTCACGTGGTGTGATTCTTGAGTAATACCTTACCCAGAAATTTAAAAAGAAGACAATGTATCATCAGTTCATTTTATTTTTATGTTTTTGTAGGTTAAAATAAAAATACAAACAAAAAAGAAATAAAAATATAATAAAAAAATGGGGCACGCCGTAGGTCGTGGGGCAAACCCCGTCACAACCGGCGAAGCCGCGGGGATTCGAACCTGGGACCGAAGGGAGACAGGGGTGCGCGCTTACCACTAACCTACGGCCTTTTGTGCTTCCTTATTCTATAATTTTTATATATATACTTATATTTTACTTTATTTATTATATAAATATATATATATATATATATATACTGTTTTGTTTTGTTTGTTTGTTTTCCTTTTTCCACTAGGGAACTCTGTAAGCGACATGGATATCAAAGGACTAAATTGGAGCGGCAAGAATTTCAACTTCAACCACTAGGTGACTTCATTCCATGATCCTCATTTTCAATTTCCTTTTTGAACTTTAATTCTATACCTCTACCCCCTTTTAAATTTTCTTTTATTTAAACACTAGGGACAGTGTTGTTTTAAGTTGGGGGGGAGATAAAATAAAAAAAAATTGCTTTTGTGAAAAAGATGAATGATTTGAAAAACAAATTGTGTAAATGGAACGAAAAATTCCTTTAACTTTAAACATGTTAATACACATTTCACACTTTGAAACTGAATATCAAATAATTTAGCATGCCCTGATTCTAATTTTAATCCTTGTATAATTTCATGAGCATAGATTTTGGAAAGTGTGGCTTTCCAATGTGATATTTCATCGTTTATATTTTCATCCAAATAAAAAAAAGATCACAATGCATGTCCTTTGGATAGTGGGGTATTAGTTTGAGTTCATGGGGTCCCCCAAATAAATATCATAGGTTTGGTGATCATTTTAGTTTAATATTATTATTCAAAAAAATTAAAAAATAATAATAAATTTGCGCGTAGAGCAATGAAATGACCTAATGTGTGGCTTTCGGCACTTGGGGATCGTGACTCCATAGTTTTCTGGCCCAAAGTTAGTAATTTTATCTCTATTTATGGTAATTTGATTTTTTTTTGACTGAGTTAACTCGAGATGATGCCCGAGTATGTGGGCTCCACTTGGTGCCCTAAGGTCTTTGAGCCTGGGAGTCATCGGCAAAGTCTCGCTACAGGGGTTGACTCTTTTGAGTGCAATTTCAATTACCATGGCAAAATTGCAAAAAAAAACAAAAAAAAAATAATACAAAAAAAAATTGAATACTCATATTAATATTGAAATGTGATTCCACCTAGCTCTTCCGTAATTTTCCCCTTGAATAAAGATGAACACCCATTTCTATTGTGGTGCACAACACATTCTCATACTTAATTGATATTGGATGAAATATGGCAATGAATTTGAACAAAGGAATGGGAATGGGATTGGGACCTGCTTATGAAACTATCTTGTATTAAAATATTTTTATGGGTTTCATGATTGTTTGGTATATGGGTTTCTGGTGATCATTGTGTATTAAAATGTTTTTGGGAAAGGGAATACGAATTTCATATTGTTGAGATATATTTTTCTAGGGACTAGAAAAACTCAAGTTGGGGGGTGTGATTAGCCACTAAATGAGGATAATATTCATTGTCAATATAAATAATATTCATGTTATTTATTATTAATAAACACCATTTTAGTGCATTTTACACTTTGAACATCATTTCACATTATGATTGTAATACCTTCTTAAAATGAACTATTATGTGGTACATTTTTTAACATCATTTGAAGTACCCAATGTTTTATCTGATTATACATATTTTAATTTTATATTTTTTTAAATTGATCTACACTTCAATATGAACATGTTACATTCAGAGATCAATGGAGAATTCATGGAAGAAGATGGAGATATTTTGTGATGAAAGGAAGCAATTCTAGAGAAGGCAGATTGGACACCATCCCACTGATGAGACGATGGGGCCCAAAATACAGGTCCAATGAATCCCAAATTTCTTTAGATTATATAAGACATGTATAGGAACAAATAACTCTTCAATATAAAATGCTAATTCTGCCTCCATTGTGTCCATTTAGGCGGCCCAAGTTAGAGATAAAATTATGGGCCAGATTCTGCGGCCCAGAAAAACATCCCACCAATTAAACCATATCTCAAAAACCATAACTCCTTTTGGGCTGAACTTTTACAGTATGTTAGGGGACATCCGGAGATTAATTTAATTATTCTATGTCCCACCCAAATTCGTCCATATAGAAGGTTTTTCATGCGCCTCTGTTTGGTGGATGAAAGCTGGATGCCTTTTCGTGTCAAGGGTGGAAAGTCTTTTTTCCACAAACTTTACACCACCCTAGACCTACCATACTCAAGTGGGATGACTTGTACTGTTGGAGGCTCAACCCAAGGGTCCCAAAATTTCTATTTTAAGGAAGTGGTGGTGAAGGATTTGTTAATCTTTTGGATGCTTTGTTCAATTGTAATGTTATGCTGCAATTTTGTTGTCTCAAATTTGTCTTTCACATGTAAGTTGTTCAATTCACTTTAGTTTCTTAATAAAAGTTCTTATTATACTCTTATTATTTTGTTATTCATATCACTTTGATACCATTGGATCAAGGTGTGAATTTATTCACACCAAACATTGTGAAATTATTCACACAACAGTTGAGTGATCATTTTATTTTTGTTGTTTTCTTTACTTCTTCATTTCCTCCCTCATGAGTCTACTTTCCGCTTCCATTGAAACCATGGGATCAATAGAGGGATAAAACACTTATGGGTTGATCCAAGGGAGTAGAAATGGGCTGTATTGGATGTTATTTATCACCTCATTAATGTATAATCACTTCTTTAATTGAGATTTTTATTTGATGATTTTTAAACTTCATCGTCCTTGTTGAATTTAAGGCCACACACTTCAAGTGCTAATACGAACCTTTACCTTGAAGTGCTCAAAACTTTGATCCTTAAAGTGTATAGGTGATTAGTATTAAAGGGTGTAGTAATTAAACCAGTAAGTTATGATGTTGTTTTATCTCCTTAAATGAACCCATCTCGAATATAAGAAATTGAAATCATTAAAAAGGAAATACGTCCAATCCACCCCGAGCGATAACCTTGGATCAAATCATTATTTTAAATTGAATTAAGTTAAGTCTCTTAGAGTTCCTTTAAACACATCTAAAATCAACCCATGTTGGCCACTTCATAGCCAAAACAGTTCATAGAATGTACGTGTCTATAGGTTACTTCTTAGGTCTCTGAGGATTCGACAACCCAAACTAAACTACAAGGATCATCTTACCTTATTCTCTTGGGTAAATTTGAGCGAGAATAAATAAACCAATACTAACCATATCTTTTATTAAAGTATGATTCATAGATATGACTTTTTGGATATTGATACTCTGGTATGGAAGCACATTAGGAATGAGAAATTTAATGTTAGTAATACTAAAGACTGGAATATAGGAACTCTAATAAACCACCACCATGACTTCTAAAATATAATGTACAATTCATATAACCTTCTATATTTATACTACTTTGGATGATATGGAAAAATAGGATTACCACACATAGAAACTTGAAAGGGATACACAACACCTTGTGTTATCCTTTCACCTTTGTTTGAGGGCATAGGAGGATGTGCGACACCTTTTTTTAGATTGTGATTTTTCACTTAACTTATGGGATGATGAAATATCTCTATTTGGCATGAATTTTGAAACTAATATGAAAATGAATGATCTCATGGAGCTTATTAGTAAGGCCGAATATAGAAACCAAATTTAGAATTGCATGTTGGCAGTAGTGGACTCCATATTCTCATATGTATGGAATGATTTAAATTCAAAGTTGTTTTATGAGAAGAATCCCTCCATACATGTGGTTATGCTTGCCTTTCATAAAGAAGTGTATGCTAAATCAATGGTGAAAACATGATTTATGGATAACAGTACAAATAAACTGAATATTTCTATATTGATGGGTGTGATAGGTAGGCTGAGGAAACCCAATGTTCTTAAACATATTCATCGGATCCCTCCAATAAACTCATGGATCAAGGTCAACATTGATGGTGTATCCTTTTTCATTCTAAGGCCCTTGAGATATAGAGGTTTTTTCCACACACACCATGGATTTATCAAAGTTTCTTTTGTCACTACACTGGAATTAGGGTGGATTATGAGGCTAAATTATGGTCCATGGTTTATGCAATCAGGTACGCTATCCGATATAATTGCAACTTCTTATGGATTGAATCAAATTATGAAATGGTTGTCAAAACTTTGAAATCATAAACAAAGAATGTGCCTTGGAAAATCATACCTCATTTGACTGATTGACTTAATCATGCTAATCGACTCAATTTGGTAATCTCACATGCATATAGAGAGAAAAATCAAGTGGTGGATGTTTTTTTGAAGAAATCATTCATGGAAATGAATACTATGTGGTACTTTTAGACACTAGGTAAAAGTGTTAAAATGGTGGATGCAGATATATGTTGAGTGATACACTCTCGTCTTTTTTATAACCACTTGTAATGCTTGACTTTTATTCTCATTTATTTAATATTTTATTAGGACCATATTTGAATGGATCAAATATTTTGGGGTATTTATTCATTAAATTCATCCTTAAAACCATCCTTATAAGGTGAAAATGAAAAATAAATCACATCACTTCATGGAGATGGTATTCAACTCATACACACAAGCGACGTTATCAATTTCCAATGGATGGAAATAGTAGTAAGGATCATAATATAATATATTTAAATAATTATAAATATTTCATTAATATCATATATATTCATTTTTTCACACATCTTAATTATCCATATGATCTAGTGATGAAGAAAATACATCGCTTTATGGAGGTGGTAATCCATGTGTACGCACGAGCGATGTTTACATTTATCATAACTTGTAAAAGGAGATAGAGAAGTGTTGTAAAATAATCTTAATAACATTTTAGTATATGGAAGATATGGATTTTATTATTTCATCATGGTTTAATAATATTATAATGAGATAGAAAAAGAAATAAATTTGAAATTAGTTAGTTAGGACTTCTATCTTCTTCTCAGATATCTCCCTTTGTCCAGTAGTTTAAGCCTTCAAAGACTAATATTTTGTGAATACCAATACCTATAGGAAATGAGGATGGATTTTGGGGAGATTTTTTTTCAGTTATTGTATTAAATGGAGTGTTCAAAATGTGTGAGGAAGGGTGGAGAGTAGGTTCCCTTTTATAAGTGTTGAGAGTGGCACACTTGTAATGTTTCTAAACATTTAAATGTTATATAAAATTTTAAAAATGTAAAAGTGGATCCAAAACTATCCAATTAAAAATATAAGGTGATAAGGGTATAAATACCATAATCCAATAATAATTAAGATTATATTTTGTGTCTATATCACATAGTTTTTTATTAATTAACCTGATTTACCCTTTACCATGGTGACACATTTTTACCATGGCTACCATTCATAATGACCAAAAATGAAATTAACCTCATTAATAAATTTGAACATCTAGATTAAAAATAATAAATAGAGTCTAAATTATTAAATTTATAGAAGTGGTTTAAATTAATTTTAATATAATTGACTAAAATGCAATGAAAAATGGTTTTTTAGAAAATTGTGTTTTTAAGAATAAAAATGAACATATTACAAAATAAAATATAATATAGATTCCTATGAAATTATTTATATTAATTTTAATAAAATAGTTATTATATTAAATTTAAACTAAATAAAAAAATATAATGGGACATTAAAATTATTGGATTTGACAAAAATAAATGAAATTTTTGCAAAAATCTGCATTTTTCAATATTCACTTAAAAATCAATCTTTACATAAAACCCCAAAAAAATAATCCGAAATTATATTTGATATGTTTATTCAAAAAATTAATTCCTTTTAACAAAATTAAATTTTAAAAACAATAATTTTATCTTCGAAATAAAACCATGTAATTCCTGGAAATAATTTTTTTTAAATAAAACTATTCCTTTTTAAACTGAATGATTTTATAATATTATATTTAACACTATGATGATCATAAATAAATAAAATAAATACTTTAAATCCTAAGATTTATTTATTTCCATGATAACCTAGTTTTTCACAGGATGAAACAATGTGACTCAGTTCCACATCATCTTTGAAAAATCTCAATACTTCCACACAATTTCCCTATGATTGACATAACCCCTATTCTCAATTATCATAGGTCATGAAAAAACTTGTAAGTTTTAGCCTTCTCACCTCTAAGGTATTTTATATATTTTTTCATCATTTTAGTATATATGTTCAACATGGGTACTTAGAAAATATTTAATAAATATTTAAAATCATTAACTAACACCAATTTTCTACTATAAACAGTATATTATATAATTCACATGTGAATTATAAACAATATTAAATAGTAATAATAAATTTAATATTTATATCCATTTTTATTCATTTTACATTAATTTTTTTATTCTAAATCTATCAATATATAATTCCACACACATAAAATCATATTGCTAATAATTTTTACATTACAATTCATCCATTTATCACTTTCAATAATAATTTTTTTAATTCATAGTTCATATCAATTGAATTGTTCAATAAAAATAATCATTCGACTAATTTTATATTCATATAACATCATTAATTTTAATTTATAAAATATTAAATCTTTCATGTTATGATAAATATTCAACCCATTATGGAAAATAATAAGCATGGTAGATTCACAGGGAATATTAAATGATGATAATTTTGAGTATCTTTTTTAAATTCCATAATGAATATAGTTTCTCAATCCTTTGATGATCACCACTAATCATTCATTAATATTGTTTCACCACTCATCTCTCCCTCCAATACACTATGTCACCCAATTTTCCCTTATAAATCACCAAGAGAAGAGAATATAGGTAAAATGTCTTTGGTTGTTGAAAATTCAATTTCAAGCATTAATTTACTCTAATTATCCCATTATTCCTTTCATAACCACTCATTAAATCTTAAATTTACATTTTATTTAAATTCTACCATTCTAAATACTTGTTTAATAACTCTAACTTTCCATGCAAGAATCATAAAAATATATGTTTCCATTCCATTTAATAATTACTTATCACCACTATTGTAAGAAATATCTTACATACCACATTATTTATTTAATAAAAATAAAAAAAATATAAATTACATAAATAAATAAATAATTACTAAATTCCATTACCACCAAAAATTTATATAAAAATTCAATCAACTAAAAAAATTAAAAAAAAAAACTACCACCCTAAGGTAAATTTCACATACCAAATCTAACGGTGTGGTCAAAATTTGATTCTAAGAATCACAAAATTATTATTTTTCACTTTTTAACTGAAAATTAATAAAATTTTACAATCTCCCTATTTTCAAAATTTTGGGCCACTTTATTACTCACCCCTTTAAACATTTCATTATTTAAAATATTTAACTATAATCATAAAAATGGGAAATAACTACACAAATAATTTCATTCACTTTTTATCAATAAATAAAGTTCCACATCATTAAAAATAAGAAAAAATCAAAAAAAACATTGGATATTGTACATGAATCTTCAATTCCTTCAAAAAAAATCCTTTAAACCACCAACCTTTTAAATAAATCACACCAATGTAAAGACACATCCTTGAAGAAATTTCATTTATAAATTTGTAAATTCCACATGGTACTCAAAAATAATTGTATCATCCTCGATATACTCATCACTCCAATCAATAACATGTGAAGTATAATGACAATACATCTGAAGTTGAGACATGTATAACACATCATGAATCTTTTCCAATCAGGAAGATAGATCCAACCAAAAATATACCTCTCAAACTCACTTAAAAATATAAAATTTCTAATAAATCATTGAAAATTATGTTCTCACATTCCAAAACATAGGTTTCCAAAACTGAGGATAAACTTGAAAAAACACATGATCTTTAACTCTAAACTCTCATAGTATCCACCTTTAAGGTACATAAGATTTTTATCTACTCTGATAATTCATCATGATATCATAAATTACATATAGATGCTCTATCATATCCTATAATAACTCAAGTGAAACTACAACAGTATCACTAACCTCAAACCAAAATAGTAGTAAACGATATAGTCACTCATATAATGCCTCATTAGGTTCATTACCATTGGAGTAATGAAAAATATTATTATAAGAGAACTATACCTTTGATAAATGGTCTACCCATGATCCTAAAAAATATGAAATACATTCACTTAATATATCTTCCAATGTCTAGGAAATTTACAAAATTTGGCCATTAGTTTGTGGGTGGTATGTAGTTCAATGAAAAAACTCGGTAACAATGGAATTCCAGAATCACTTATATATTCATGATGTAAACCGATAATTATGATCATATATTATCCTCCTTGTAATAGCATGAAGCTTTGCCACCTCTATCTCATAAAGTTTCACAAAAATTATCCAGTGAACTTGATTCTTTAATCAAAAAAAATAAGTCAAATTCATCATCCAATCTATGATAATCCAATAGTATCTAACCCTATAAATGTATAAGGAAAACATATCAAAAATATTATAAATTACCTCTCATTTATTTTTTTATTTGGGGGGTCAATAAGTTGAAACAAACCTACCAGAACATGATTTTTAGAATTTATCATATGGCATATAGGATAATGATAAACATACCTAAAAACTACCATCATTATCATAGGTCACCAAAACTGCCTCATCAAAGCATAATAAATATTTTTAATACTATGATGAACCTCAAATTATTTTCTATGGAACTCCCAAAAAACTATTACCCACATTCTATTGGGAATAAATAAGATTCCATGGAAAAACACTTGATATCATTCATCCTTAGACCAAATATCCAAAGAATCATTATTCATAATCTTCTCTCTCTACACTTTTACTTAAGGATCTCCTTGTAAAAACTCCTCTACCTATTGCACCAAATAAGATGTCACCACCATCTGATAAATATACTCTCTCTCATCAAATCCTCATAGATAAGGTCAAGAGATACCAAAAAAAATTAGTTAATATTTCTTGCTCATATTCCAAGAATCCAAACCATAAAACATTTAAATCATAATTTCAATGACCACATTACAATTTTAAGGAGTGTATATAATATCAAAAACATAATATTGGTGAAATTCAACTTGCTGAATATACAAAAAATTCCAATCCTTTTAATAAAATATGTATATAAATTTACTATGAATCGAATAAACAATAAAATAATTCTCTAATAAAATAATTCCTCTAAATATTAAGAAAAAAAGACATGGTAAAAATATTCAAATCATGGGTGGAATAGTTGTTTTTATAGGGACATAACAACCTAGATTTATAAACAATTATATCTTTCTCTTATATCTATCCACATCCAAAATCTTGATGATATGTATTACAATATACATCATAAGGAGAAGCCACCATATTAAATATAAGAAATGGAGTACTTATCAACTTCTCTTTAAAAATTTCAAGATAACATTTATAATCATCCATCTAAGAAAAGAATTCCCATTCTTAGTAAATGATGATAATGCAATTACAATTTGATAAAAATTGAGTACAAACCTTCTACTAGAGAGTCGTGATCTCATAATCTATTACACCGTAGATCACTAAGGGTGTATACCATGGGAAAATTTCTCAAAGTCCTATGATTCTTTTCCATTTAGGTCCTATATCATTTCCATACTATAAATTTATATCATCTATATATATAACTTATATTTAATAATACTATTATGAAACTTCTTGGTTCTCATTATAGCATGAATTGTTATGACATTTTAGTGGGAAATTACTATTAGGACATTATTACATACTATGTCACATAGAATAAAAATCATGATGTGATAATATGTTTTATAAATATTTAAATAAATAAATACAAGTAACTATAAAGTACTCATAAGTTTTTTCTGGGGAACCAACTCCAATAGACTCCCACTTTAACTAGATCCAACTCATAATAATTATTAGTTCACTAGCTCTCATATAATTTTTTAGGCTCCTACTGTGATAAGTATTTAGTAAATGGGTCTACCATATTTTCTTATGTTGTAACTCTAATCACAATGAATTCACCCCTTTTAGAAATATTCCTCAAGAAATGATATTTATAGAGTTTTTTATTTATCTATTGATAAAACCTTATCCCCTTTGGGAGATCTATCATTGCAGTATTATCATAATATAATGTGATAGGATATCTACTACTAGGCACCACATAAATATATTAGATAAAGTTTTAAATATAAACATATTCTTTAGAAACATCAGAAACCACTATGTACTCAGAATATACTGTAGAATTGGTAAAAACTAGTTACTTTGAATTCTTCCTACTCATAGCTCCTCCATTGAGTCTAAATTCAAATACTAACTATGAATTTAGATTATTTCGATCTATTTCAAAACTAGGATTAGTATATCCTCTGATGAATAGTTCATATACTTATCTCTATACTATTGACATATTCTCAGTGTTATTTAGATACTTATAGATAACCTTAATAAAATACCAGTGATGTTCTTTGGGATTTTCTTGATATCTACCTACCATGATTAAAGAATATGAAACATAAAACCTAGTATATAACATTGAATATATGATACATCCTATCATAGATGCATATGAGATCTAACTCATTCTCTCTCTCTCATATTGCGTCTAAGGACACATTTTCTTAGATAGATGTATACTATGTGACACTAGAACCAAACCCCTCTTGGATTATTCCATACTAAATATCTTTAGTGTCTAGTTAATGTATTTTCATTGAAATATTCCAAGTAATATTTTGGATCAATCGTGAATGATCTTGATTCCAGGGATATATGCAACATTTCCTAAGTCATTCAGGGATAAGAAAATGGTTTGAGAGTCCTTAAATGATAGTAATACTTTATGTAATTTCCAATAAGTAATATTTCATCAAAAAATACTATAATGAATATGAAAAAACTCCCACTAAACTGCTTGTAAACACATGGATCGCATTCATTATTTATGAAACTAAATCCTCTTATGAATTCATCGAACTGAATTTTTCATGACCTTGATGCCTAAATTAACCCATAATTGGATATCTACAACATTCATATCTTACTAAAAAAATTGGATTCACAAACCATTTAGGTTGTGTCATATAGACATCTTCCTAGAGGTTTCTATTAATTAAATCAGTTTTTTCATCCATCTTCCAAATCACATAGTCATATAAATATGTTACGGAAAGTAAAATTATGATGGATGTAAACATGTAAATTTGAGAAAACATTTCATCTTAGTCAATTCCTTAAAACTATTTAAACCCTTTATCCACTATCCTTGATTTAAAGATACTTTCATTACCTTCATTGTATAGTTTTCTTTTAAATATGCATTTACACCCAATAGGATTTACATCAATTGGAAAATAAACTTAGTTATGATACATAGAATCTTTCTCAAAATCATGGATTCTTGATATCTTGTATCTTTTGATCTCTATAATGCATTATTATAGGAAATTGGGTCGTTATTTTCAACCAATAATGATTCACCATATTTAGTGATGAAAAAATCATATATTTATGGTTATCTAACCTCTATGGTGCACTTACACATTACTTGTGTTTCATGGAAAACATCTTCCATGGGTACCTATAGAGCATATTCCTATAAAAACTCTTATATATCTTAAGTATCAAATTTATCAAAGTTAATATGCATCCCACTATCATTCTTGAGGATGTTCTTTCCCTCAATAAAAATAGTTTATTTTGAAACAATAACCTTTTTTGAGGGGCTATATAGATAGTATCCCCATGTTTCCTTTGGATTCCCTATAAATATATACTTTATTCCTCGAGGTGCTAGTTTTTTCTTAGAGTTGGAGATAAAAAATGCCTTGCAACCCCATGCATGAGTATATTAAAACACATATTTCTTTTCCTACATTAACTCATATAGTATCCTATTGACCTCTATAGTTGGTACTTAGTTTAGAATTTGTTTTTCAATATGTAATGAAATTACCCTAAATATTAATGGAAGACTTTCATATCTCATCATAAACCTTACCTTTTAAATGAATATATGGTTCCTCCATTCATTGACACCATTATTTTGTAGTGTATAATGAGGAGTGATTTTTAATAGGATCCCACACTTCCATTAAAATTTGGTGAATTCATGGTTAATATATTCACCACCTCGATTAGATCAAAGTTTCTTTATCTTCATACCAATTTTATCATCTAATTTATTCTTTAAGACTTTTAATTTCTCAAAATATTATAAATTATACCTCATTATGTATACATATACATATCTAATCAATTCATCAGTAAAATTAATGAAGTAAGAATACCCACCTCTAGATTCTACTAGAAATGGTCCTCACACATCAGTGTGTACCAATTCTAGAAGCTCTGGTGCTCTTTCATCTTGTTCAAAAAATATAGCTTTCTCATTTTTAATTGTAAACAACATGACCTCTTTCAAGTGGTTTTAGATAAAACGTGTATAAGTAACCATCATGATAGAGGTTTTCTATGTGCTTCTTGTATACATAACCAAGAAGATGGCGTTATAACTAGGTATAAAATTACTCTTAAGAAATTGATTCATTATTAATTTTAAATACCTGGTTTTTTAATTTAATACATAAATACCATTATTTAAATGTGTCATTCCATAATATATATTTTCTTTATAAAAGAAATAACTTTTATTTTTTTAACTTGAAAATAAAACCATATGTATCTTGGAATGATATTGAAATTTTATTTTTGGTAACAGTTGGTATATAATGAGAATATTTGAAAACCAAGACTATCTCAATTATAAATAAAAGGTTGTATTCACTAATGGATATAAGAGCTAGCCCCACACTATTAGCATCCCCCATACCAACCTATCCTCTATAAATCTTTTAAAATCTACTTTTTTCTGTAATCGAATATAGATGTGAGAACCAATATCTATATATAATACTCAATGTGTAGATATAGAAATATTTCACTCAATAATGAATGCACCAGAAGATTCCCCTATCTTATTTAACTATGTGTAGTTCTTAGTTCAGTGGTCCAACTTTCCACATGAAAAATATACTAAATCATTTTCCTTTTCATGTCTTTGGATATTCCTTTTCTAGAAGGATGGTGTTAAGGAGCATTATAATTTTTGTGTGTCTTGGACCAAATTTACTTATTCTTTATTTTATTGTTCAATATAAGGACCGTAGGCTTTTCACACCCCATATCTTTATCAACTTGATGAATTATAGTAAGGAGTTCAAAAAGAGTCTTATTGTCATGACCCATCCCCCAGGGCCCATATCGTGACTACCCCAAGCCCGCCTTCCATAGGCCAGGGGATGGAGACTAGCACCAAAGGCGTAAATCCCTAAAATGGGAAGGCATTTCCTTTATAACAGTAAACAAACACAATAGAGTACGCAACTGGAAGTATAACACTAAGTAAAACTGTATATAAAAGATTGTGTTGAAAGTAAAGGGGGCTGGAAATACAAGCCCAATAGTAGAGTACAATACAACTGAAATGCTAGTACAATAGAAGAAAATAAGTAAATAAGCTATTGGGTCTTCCTCTGGAATTTCCAACTTAAGGTTGGGTACATATGGCCTCCTCAGCACCCCAAGTCCGTATGTCCGCTCCGTGTATGTCTCGCTGAGTATTCCACCTCTGGGTACCATCCAGTTCTGTTACTCTCTGCCCTGATCAGCGTTTTCCATCATCTGTAACCAACACAACGAGTTGCGGGCATAACCCGTGAAGGGGTGAGTATAACGATACTCAGTAGGAACCCCGAGACCATCAAGGTCTCACAAAGTCCGACAAGGATAACCACAAAGTACGGAATCAACAGATAACCCTTACTTAGGTATATGACCATACATATACCTAAGTTATTTAGTAACCCATCTCAATCATGAGGAAAACATGAAAGTTATTAACTCATCTCAAACCAGGATTTTTTCAGTGAAGTATAGAAGTACAGATGATTAGTCGTGAAGCTAGATCATCTTATTCTGTCAAGAGGCACTACTTCTGACCATACAGAGTCTAACCCACACAGGATCGATAGGTACTAACCCCCGCAATGACCCACACAGGATCTGACCCACACAGGATCGGTATGCGCTGACCCACACGGGATCGCAAAGCGCTGACCCACACAGGATCTAACCCACACAGGATCGCTGAGCGATAACCTCCATATGATCTGTCTCCAACCTCCGCCTCACTATCAGCCACTGGATTACTCACACCTGGTGCGCTCGAGTTCTATAGAATCTGCCCTCAAGATATCGTTCGTACCTCGACCGATACTAAACTCCACAAAGGAGTAACCCAAAGGACCTCCATGTCGTAAGGGTTCTAACGCGACAGATGGTGCGTTAATCGGACGCTCGGTCTGTGAGTTATTAGCATTTCCGTTCTAGGGGCCCGGTTGGTTTTTAGGTTCAAACCAACCCGACCATACTCCAACTGTGTCCAAACCTTAAGTGGGGTATTCCAATAGAACCGTCTTGCTCTAATATTTCTTTCACCTCCAACGGTTCGTTGATCCGACACTCGTAGCCCAAGATATGGGCGGAAAGGGTGTAAATTGGCCAAATGGGTCCAGGTCCGATCCGGTCCGAGGAAGCGGCCTGGCCCGAGGGGGCGGCCCGACCCGAAGGGGAGACCCGACCCGAGGGTGGCCTGACCGAGGTCGGTAACATCCCCAAATGATACGAGGTTAAATGACTAAATGATATGACTCATGTCAACAAGGTGCACCTTCCTTTTCAGGAGCCTGTCTGATTAGAACTCCACAGTTAAGCATGTTTAGCCTACAGTAGTGATCAGGATGGGTGACCTTCTGGGAAGTTTCCTAGGGTGTGTGTGAGTGTGGACAAAGCACACTGGAAAGGACATGTGTTGGCCTGTGGGGACTGTCATTAGTCATATGACTCGTTCAGGAATGTGGGTGGCCCCTAAGGTGGGGACCACGTGTCTGTGGGGCAACTGGTGGTACCTGGTGGGCCAAGACCCGACGACCATGTTAAGGCGGGGTGGATGTGCTGTCACCGGGACCCAGTTGTCACATTTAGTATCAGAGGAGGAACCCATCCTTAAGTGTGGTGCACTGCGTGGGTTGAGATGTAGGGCCCTCAATGAGGACGGTGTGCTCTAAAGGGGGGTGATTATAACATCCCCAAATGATACAGGGTTAAATGACTAAATGATATGACTCATGTCAACAAGGTGCACCTTCCTTTTCAAAATCATGTCTGATTAGAACTCCACAGTTAAGCGTGCTAGGCCTGGAGTAGTGATCAGGATGGGTGACCTTCTGGGAAGTTTCCCAGGATGTGTGTGAGTAAGGACAAAGCACATTGGAGAGGACATGTGTTGTCCTGTGGGGACTGTCATTAGTCATATGACTCGTTCAGGCACGTGGGTGGACCCTAAGGTGGGGACCATGTGTCTGTGGGGAAACTGGTGGTACCTGGCGGGCCAAGACCCACCGGCCATGTTAAAGAGGGGTGGTTGTGCTGTCACCGGGACCCAGTTGTCACACTTATCACAATTTATCAAATTATAATTAATAATAAAATTGGAAAAACTCTTTGGTGGTGAGGATAAAATGAGATTTGTGCACATCTCATCAAGGATTGTAAATCCTAAATGACTAAATGATATGACTCATGTAAATAAGGTGAATCTTCCTTTTCAGGAGCCTATCTGATTAGAACTTCACAGTTAAGCATGCTTGTCTTGGGATGGGTGACCTTCTGGGAAGTTTCCCAGGGTGTGTGTGAGTGAGGACAAAGCACACTAGAAAGGACATGCATTGGCATGTGGGTACTGTCATTAGTCATATGACTCGTTCAGGCACGTGGGTGGCCCCAAAGGCGGGAACCAGATGTCTGTAGGGTAACTGGTGGTACCTGGCGGGCCAAGACCCGCCAGCCATGTTAAGGCACGGTGGTTGTGCTGTCACCAAGACCCAGTTTTCACACTTATCACCATTTATCAAATTATAATAAATAATAATATTGGGGAAACTCTTTGGTGGTGAGGATAAAATGAGATTTGTGCACATCTCATCAAGGATTGTAAATCCTAAGATTTCTAAGTGCTCAATCTAGCAAATCATCATAACTAAATGTAACACTCCAAGCTTCCACTTTACGCTTCTCTTTGAATAATATAATTGCATGTGTTGTACACAACATCGAGTTCTAACACACCACAACCAATCAAACTAGCCGTTATGAATAGTAATACCCATTTTTTGAAATTTTATAAATTTTATCATTCAAAATGGACTTCATTTTTGGATTCGTAATATCAAAATTATCTTAGGGAGAATTTTTGGTATTTTTCTAAAAACTTTCAATTTTTGATGAATAGTGAAAAACACTGAGTTATAGTTTAAAACAGAATTTTTATTTAAATAATTATTTGTTTTATTTAAATTTGTTTTAGGTCAAAATAGATACATAATACCTATATAAGTTAAATGTAATTCATTGGAGTCAGTTTATAATAATTTTAGATATATAAAAATTTTATTGAACTTTTTACCGTCATTTACCCACCACCTAGGAGCATTTGCAAATTTACATAAAACTTAATTTTACCACTTCTATGAGTTTAATTTCAAAAATCCAAGACACACAGTTGATATCAGTAAGTAAAATTTGATTCAATAAGATGAAAATAATTTTTGGTGAATAGTAACTTTTTAATTTTATTTACCACGGTTAAAAGTAAATAGGGTAATTAATGGTAAAAATGATATTATTATTACCCTAACACATGTCCTAATTCTATTATATAAGTTTAATTCAACCAAAAACAACCTTAGGAATAAAATATGATCCTTTAGGTTTACTTGGATTAGATTAGGACATTTATTATTATTTAATCCAAAGAAGAGTTAAAAGTGTTAAATTCAATGTTTAATAACTAAACCATTTTTAATATAGGGTTACACATAAGATAAATTCAACTATAAATATTCATTAGAAATTTAAAAAAAAATCCTACATAATTGTATTTTATTTATATTTTTTAAAAATAAATAATTAAATTTATTTATGACACAATGATGATGCAGTAATTACATAATTAATGAAATATTAAAATAATTGATATTATAAATATCCAAATAAATGTAATTTAAGACATTTTATGAATTCCACTAATTTTATAGGTTAATATGAAATATTACAGTTGGTTAGATGAATTGTTTTTGAAGTAATAATGCTGTTATGAATTTAGAAAAAACAAAATACCAAATAGTGTCAAAATTGACATAAAATAGTTTTTAAAACAAATATTATATTATTAATTGATATTCTATTCCTAAAAATCTATGATTAGGCCAAAAGACTTATATAATGATAGTTGTATCGTTAATGAATCACTTTGGGTTCTATTAAAAGTATATAGTAAGTTTATTAAGCATATAATATAAAAGTACAAAGAGACATGGTAAATGTCAAACTATTTAACTAAGAGTTAAATCTAAAATATAAGGTTAATATTGTGACCCAGACATATCTAAAACCTATTGGATAAGTGTTTTTCGACTCATACCCACCTTATCCTTTAAATAATTCATTTTTTAGCCATTATAAACTGAAAATGAGTTTATTATAAAATAATATTTCTAGCTCTTCCTAAGGTGCCCCTCACCCCTCTTGTAAAAGGGAACCACCCCTTATTTCTAATTCACACCTTCAAAGCAATTTTTCTCAGACAAAACCTGCCCAAATACCCTCTCAACTATCCTCCCTTCATCCTAGAGGCCTCACTTTAGTCAAAAATCCAACCTAAGGAACCATTTTGATCAAATCAAAAGGAAGAATCCGAAGAAGACGTAAATATTTCATCACCTCTTTCAAGTTCTTTTCTTCTTCCACTTCCTCTTTCTAGGTTGTTTCCATTATAAAATAATAAATCCAGTATCTTATATATATTGTGATGTTATTATAAATATGGCACAACCATATTCATTATTCTATCCATCCTTTGAATGACATGTCACCATATGTGCGTACGTACGGCTTACCGTCTCCACGTCGTGGTGTAATTGTTATTAAATACATTATTATTTGGATGGGTATAATAATGATGTGTAATTGATGTAAATAATAAATATAACATGATAATTATTTTGTATATATGATATACCATCCAATTATATATTATTTTAATATCAAAAGAATGATATTGTCGCTCGTGTGTACGTACGGATTACCGTCTCCACGAACGCGATGAGATTCATTCCCCATCATATTCATTCAAGACTAATTTTCATTAGATGATTAAAAATAATTTTTAAGGACTTAATATCATTCTGAATAAGAATAAGATACATCCTATCCACAACAAACATTACTTACATAACAAAGAATATGAAGGAAAACGAATCAGTTAACACCCGAAATGACGATAATACTAAGCTATTATTAACAAAGTAATGTTAAAAGATAATATACGATATCATATTAATGTATATGATTATTGTATAATTTAATAACAATTATTTCACCATTATACAGGAGTTTAACCTACCCTAAAACAAGGAAAAGTATAAGGTATGGGTTAATTTCACATTCTCTTTATTACCTGAGGTTGTTTTTATGTAAGTATCTACTGAGACCTCTTTATCATCCACATTCATGTTTTCTTAAAAATGAATTTCAAAACATTATTACTATTTTATAGACTATGGGTTAAATTCATTTATACCCTTGTTTGACTTTTATAATATGTTTATAAAGGAATCTTTCTGTCGTTTTCCAAATAATGTACTTTTTGACCTTTTCGACAAATTTAAGGTAAGAATGTTTTTTTAAAACTTATACGGTAGGTGCGGCTATTTTCCTCCATTATAACAACATCAAAGCTTACCTTACAAGCTTATAATAATATTTCCAAAATAAATGTTTCCTTTTATAATTATATGAACTTTAAATGATTTAAAAATAGTAAGAGATATTTCTCTAAAAAAAGGTTTTGATTTCATCTATGTCAACATCCTTTGATGGATTTTAAGCTTATTTGAAGTTTATTTATTATGATACAAAACTTCCAGATTGTATTGAATGTTTTGTTATATGTTTGACTGTGGATGTGTTATCTTTATACCATTCATGGTTTATGGATAAATTATTGACATTTCGTTTTCTAGTTTTAATACGAATGTTTATGTTATGTTTAAACATTTTCATATGAGAAATGCATTGGACTTAATAAGTTACAGGTGGAGCCCACTATATCTCCTCGATGTATCGGCAGGTCTTATGTGACAAACTAGTGTCTTGGCATAAGGCCTTGACAAAATCTTATTTGCAGTCTTATCACAGGGCCTTGAATATGTGGCTATGAAAGTCTGGCATTATGCATTCCATCATTATGAAAGTGGCTATTGATATTGCATGTGATTATTCGACTAGTATAATATCTATGTGAATAAGTAAATGGAATTATTTGATGTTTATCTTTTCCATATTATACTGAAGTTCAAGTTTAAAAGGATTTTGTTTTAGTCTTATACATTTCCTTAAATTTTTATGCTTATTTATGAAAGTTCCCGCTATATTTTTATCCTTACTGAGCATCTGAGCTCACCCCTTTCTATGTTATATTTTTTCTAGGATGAGAAGAATTATATTATGAATGACCTGTAGGGATATTCTATGGGATCTTAGTGTTTTCTATGGAAACAATGTTGTTGTAGTTTTCTATTCTATGATATAATGTAAACCTTGTGAATGTATTTAGTACTTCCAAGGCTACTAAACTATTCGGTATTTTGAGATTTGATCTTTTGTGATCATGCCAATGATACATAATAATGCACCAACTCTGGGCTTCTGGGGTTGGGGCATTATAGTTGGTATCATAGGAAGTTTAGTAAAAACCTTTGAAACTATATTTAGATAAACTCTGATTATAGCACATAGCCCTAAGATATAATTTGAGGATTAGTATAGAAGAACTTCCTATAATTTTGGTATTATAGAGATTTTGTGAGTTTTCAAAGAAATAAATCACTGTCTGGATACGATTAGGTAGAGGTGGCTCTGGCATAGATGTACCTAGGGGTAAAACCCAAAAACACCGCTTTGAGATAGACTCAAACGGCAACTGGTGCACGACAACGGGCCTTTCTTCACTCTTGGTTATGACACTACCAAGGGATATGCTTAGGATAATTCACATTTTCATTACAATCCATTATGAAGGATTTATGAGTAAATACTTCCTCAAAGAAAACATTTTTATGATTATGGATTATATCCATAAACTGTTCAGTTTATGTTAAGTGTTTTACATATTTTGATTTATGTATTTTGATTCATAAAAAAATCTAGTTTATGTCATTGTTTAGAAATAGCGCCTAGTAGAAGGAATGAAAATCATATCAATGAACGCACTCCATGTATATATTTCCCTCCTACTCAAGATAATTATAGTGGGGCTGGTGATACAATTAGTGTTGATCAGCTTATCACCATACTGGGAAAACTCACTCAGGTTATGAATAATAACCTTACCCATATGGAGCACCCTGGTCCATAGAATGGAGGATCAATGTTAGATCACTTCATGAGGAAACAACCACTAATATTCAATGGGAGTAAAAATCCATTAGTAGCTGATCAATGGATAAATTCCTTAGAGAAAATATTTCATGCTTTGGGGAGTAGTGAAATGGAAAAAGTTGTCATGGAAATTTACTGCCTCACTGGAGATGTTAATCAATGGTGGTCATTGATTCAAAACACAAAGGAAGATTATGAAGTATCAGATATATAATGGAGGGAGTTTAAAGAAATTTTCATAGAAAAATACTTTCCTTATGACCATCGAATGGATATAGAAAGAAAATTTCTGAGTCTGAGGCAAAAGGAGGATAAGAATGTCTCAAAGTATGAAGCTAACTTTACATGGTTAACGAGGCCTTCTAAAGATTATATACATAAACCAAGAAGTAAGATTTATCATTTATTTGATGGTTTAAAACCATTTCTCTGTCAAGAATTAGTCTCACAATCCTTCTCATCGTACGAAGATATTGTCTAATGTGCTATCAAGACAGAAAAAGAATTCTATAAGTCTTACAACTTTAAAGAAAAGAAAGAGAAGAAGAGATCTATTGAACACTCTGGAAATGGAAATAAGGGGAATAAGGGAAAGGTTTAATATCAATCATGCAGTAAATGTGGGAAGAAGCACCCTGGTACTTGCCTGAAGGTAATGGGAGTCTGTTACAAGTGTGGTGAAAAAGGACACCAAGATCATGATTGCAAGGGGAAGAAAGAGGTTATCAATGATGAATGCTACAATTTTAGAGAAAGGGGTAATTATGAAAATTAATTTCCTAAGTTTCAAGGTAACTTACCTCAGAAAAGGTCAAGGTATCAATGCTAAGCTTATGCTATCACTACTACTGAGTTTGAAGCTCTGAAAGACGTGGTGGTAGGTAATTTAATGGTTTCCTCAAGTTTAGCCAATGCTTTATTTGATTCTATATCATCGCATTGTTTTATATATTCCCAATTTTTTAAGAAAATTAGATATTTACAATTTGATTTAACAAGGGAGTTTTCAGTTAAAACTCCTAAGGGAAGTATCATTACAACAAAGTTATGTGAATCAGTCCCCATTAGAGCATATAAATGTTCTTTATCTGTTGATATCATCGTCATACCCATGATTGAATTTGATATAATCCTTAGTATGGATTGGATTTAGGACCATGATGCGAAAATTTATTGTAAGAAGAAGAAGTTTATGATTTTTGATAACGATGATAAAGAACACCTTATCTTTAGAGCAGAAATGTCACCACCTGATTCTTGTCTAGATCCACTCCCAGTAGCTCAACTAAATTCAATTATTGGGGAGTAAGAGAATGAAATAACTGTGGGTGAGTAAAGGAATGTTCAAATAGAGGATGTACCTATTGTGAAATAATATTTTGATGTGTTTCCAAAAGATTTACTTAGACATCCTCCAGAACAAGAAATTGAGTTTTCCATTGATTTAATTCCTGGTTCAAGTCTCATATTAAAGACCCCTTATAGAATGGACACTATAGAATTAGTGGAACTAAATAAACAACTAGAGTAATTGAGTAATAAGGTATTTATTCACTCTAGTGTTTCTCCATAGGGATCCCCTATCCTTTTTTTTAAGAAGAAAGATGGATCTATGAGGTTGTGCATTGACTACAGGGAGATCAATGCTATAAAAATAAAGAACAAGTATCCCCTACCTCACATTGATGATTTATTTGACCAACTTCATGGAGCTCAATACTTTTCAAAGATTGACCTTCGATATGGATATCATCGGTTGTGTGTGAATAAGGAAGACATTTTGAAAATAGCATTTTGAACTAGGTACGGGCATTACGAGTTTACAATAATGCCTTTTGGATTGACTAATGCACCCTCTGTTTTCATGGATTTAATGAACATAGTTTTCAAGGGATATCTTGATGACTTTGTAGTGGTATTTATTGATGATATCTTAGTATACTCCAAAATCTATGAAGATCATGAAAATCACTTGCGCATTATCCTGAAGACTCTAAAAAGATGCGAATTATATGGGAAGTTTAGCAAGTGTGAATTATGGCTTCAGAAGATTTCTTTTCTTGTCCATATTGTCTCTAAGGATGGAATCTCTATTGATCCTTCTAAGACATGAGCAATCCAAGAATGGCCAGAACTAACAAGTACAATTGAGGTATGCAATTTAATTGGTTTAGCAGGTTATTATGAGTGTTTTGTCTAGAATTTTACCCGATTGGCTAACCCATTAACCAAGCTCACACGTAAATAGGTGAAATTTGTTTGGAAAAAAGAATGTGAAGAATGTTTTGTATAATTTAAGAGAATATTAGTCAATGATCCTATATTGACTCTACCATCAGGGAATGACGGGTTTGTTATTTATAGTGATGCTTCAAAGAAAGGACTTGGTTGTGTCCTTATACAGAATGATAGGGTTATTGCCTATGCACCACGACAGCTAAGAATTCATGATCAAAACTATCTTACTCATGATCTTGAGTTAGAAGCTGTAATCTTTTCTTTGAAGATTTGGAGACACTATCTCTATGGTGAAAATTTTTAGATTTATACTAATCACAAGAGTTTGAAGTATATTTTATCATAGAAAGAACTCAACATGAGGCAAAGGAGATGGATTTAACTACTCAAGGATTATGATTGCACGATACACTACCACCCGGGGAAGGAAAATAAGGTGGTAGATGCTTTGAGCAGAAAATATCATGGAGTTTTGGACAAGATGAGAGTTAAAAAGGATCCTATATACATGGATCTAGTAAAGATGGATATGGGAATCACCATGGAAGGTGAAACATCAATACTTTTTAAAATGGTTGCTAAACCATATTTACTATAAAGGATAAATAGTTCTCATACCGATGATTAAGATCTTAAAAAGAATATTAAAGTTGTGAATGATGGGAGATTGAGTAAATTTGTATATGAAGATGGAATTTTGAAATTTGTGAAGAGACTTTGTGTTCCTGATATACCTGATCTAAAAATGGAATTGTTGGATGATGCTCATAGTTCCAATTTCTCTATACACCCTGGTAGCACTAAAATGTATAGAGATTTGAAGGAACATTTTTGGTGGGACAACATAAAGAGGGATATTGCTGATTTTGTGTCAAGATGTATGGTTTTTCAACAAGTGAAAGCTGGAAGGAAATAGCCTAGAGAAGTCATGCAACCTCTTCCCATACCTGAGTGGAAATGGGATAATATTACGATGGACTTTGTCATGTGACTACCAAGGACTCCTAGAATAAATGATGAAATATGGGTCATTATTGATCGTCTTACCAAGTTAGCACATTTTCTTTCTATAAGAGAAGATTTACCACTTGAACGTCTAGCGAGACTAAATATTAATTAAGTTGTGAGACTTCATGGAGTAACCCTATAGATTGTTTCTGATCGTGATCCACATTTTACATCAAGATTCTAGAAAATTCTTCAGAAATCCCCGGATACTGAACTTCGTTTGAGCACTGCCTACCACCCCCAAACTGATGGACTATCAGAATAGACTATTAAAACCTTAGAAGACATGTTGAGATCATGCTCACTTTACTTTAAAGGTATGTGGGATCAATATTTACCTCTGTTAGAATTTTCCTATAACAATAGCTTCCATTAAAGTATTCAGATGGCACCATATGAAGCGTTATACAGAAAGAGATATTGTACACCAACCTGTTGGGATGATATTGGTGAAAGAAAACTCTTAGGCCCAGAACTGGTGGAGGAAACGATGGAAAAGGTGAAGGTAATCCAAAACCACATCAAAGCATCTCAAAGTATGTAGAAGAGCTATGCCGATAACTGAAGGAAGGATTTGGAATTTTAGGTAGGAGATCATGTTTTCTTGAAGGTATCTCCATGGAAGGGTGTTATACATTTCGGTAAGAAGGGAAACTTTAGTCCCAAGTACATCAAACCTTTCGAAATTCTAGAATGAATTGGGGTTGTAGCTTACCATTTGGAAATTCCACCAAGTCTCTCTAAAGTTCATGATTTGTTCTACGTATCACTGTTGAGAAAATACATGCCAGACCCAACGCATGTACTTACCTATGATTAATTAAAACTGGAACCTGATCTGTCTTATTATGAAGAGCCAGTCAAGATTCTTGATACAAGAGAACAAGTGCTGAGAAACCGGATGACTCGTCTGGTAAAAGTTCTATGGAGAAACCATAAGATGGAAGAGGCAATGTGGGAACCCGAGGAACTTATGATGAAGAACCACCTGAGTCTTTTTATGCAGTAATATTCTAGAAATTTCGAGGATGAAATTATTTTAAGGAGGGGAGAATTTGACACCCCAAGCTTCCATGGTATGCTTCTCTTTGAATAATACAATAGCGTGTGTTGTACGCAACTTCGAGTTCTAACACACCACAATCAATCAAACTAGCCGTTATGAATAGTAATACCCACTTTTTGAAATTTTATAAATTTTATCATTCAAAATATACTTCATTATTGGATTCAGAATATCAAAATTATATTAGGGTGAATTTTTGGTATTTTTTTAAAACTTTCTATTTTTGATGAATAGTGAAAAACACTGAGTTATAGTTTAAAACAGAATTTTTATTTAAATAATTACTAATTTTATTTAAATTTATTTTAGGTTAAAATAGATACATAATCCCTATATATGTTCAATGTAATTCATTGGATTCATTTTATAATAATTTTAGATATATAATGATTTTATTGATCTTTTTACCGTCTTTTACCAACCTCCTAAGAGCATTTGCAAATTTACATAAAACTTAATTTTACCACTTCTGTGAGTTAAATTTCAAAAATCCGAGAGACACGGTTGATATCAGTAAGTAAAATATTGTTCAATAAGACGAAAATAATTTTTGGTGAATCGTAAATTTTTACTTTTATTTACCACGGTTAAAAGTAAATAGGGTAATTAAGGGTAAAAATGATATTATTATTACCCTAAAACATATCATAATTCTATTGGATAAGTTTAATTCGACCAAAAACAACCTTATACATAAAATATGATCCTTTGGGTCCACTTATATTAGATTATGACATTTTTTATTATTTAATTCAAAGAAGAGTTAAAAGTGTTAAATTCAATGTTTAATAACTAAACCATTTTTAATATAGGGATGCACATAATATAAATTCGACTATAAATATTAATTATAAAGATAAAATTATTTCCTACATAATGGTATTTTATTTATATTTTTTATACATTAAATAATTAAATTTATTTATGACACAATGATGATGCAGTAATTACCTAATTAATGAAATATTAAAATAATTGATATTATAAATATCCAAATAAATTCAATTTGAGACATTTTATTAATTACACTACTTTTCTAGGTTAATATGAAATATTAGGGTTGGTTAGATGAATTTTTTTCTAAGTAATAATGCTTTTATGAATTTAGAAAAAACAAAATACCAAATAGTGTCAAAATTGACATAAAAGAGTTTTTAAAAAAATATATTATATTATTAATTGATATTATATTTTTAAAAATATAATGTTCAGAAAAATACTTATATAATGATATTTGTATCATTAATTAACCACTTGGGGTTCTCTTGGAAGTATATAGTAAGTTTATTAGCCATATAATATAAAAATACAAAGAGACATGGTAAATGTCAAACTATTTAACTAAGAGTTAAATCTAAAATATAAGGTTAATATACTGACACAAACCTCTCTAAAACCTATTGGTTAAGTGTTTTTCTACTCATCCCCACCTTATCCTTTAAATAATTCATTTTGGAGCCATTAGAAACAGAAAATTATTTTATTTTAAAATAATATTTCTAGCTTTTCCTAAGGTGTCCCTCACCCCTCTTATAAAAGGGCACTAACCCTTCTCTATAATTCACACCTTCAAAGCCATTTGGATCAGTCAAAACCTGACTAAATACCCTATAAACTGTCTTACATTCATCCTAGAGACCTTACTTTAGTCAAAAATCCAACCTAAGGAGCCCTTTTTATCAAATCAAGAGGAAGAACCTGAAGAAGAGGTAAATATTTCATCACCTCTTTCAAGTTATTTTCTTCTTCCACTTCTTATTTATTTGTTGTTTCCATTATAAAATAATAACTCAAGTATATTATATATACTGTGATGTTATTATAAATATGGAACAACCATATTCATTATTCTATCCATCCTTTGAATGACATGTCAGCATACGTGCGTACGTACGGCTTACCATCTCCACGTCGTGGTGTAATTGTTATTCAATACATTATTATTTGGATGGGTATAATAATGATGTGTAATTGATGTAAATAATAAATATAACATGATAATTATTCTTTATATATGATATACTATCCAATTATATATTATTTTAAAATCAAAAGAATGATATTGTCGCTCGTGTGTACGTATGGATTATAGTCTCCACGAACGCGATGAGATTAATTCCCCATCGTATCCATTCAAGATTAATTTTCATTAGATGATTAAAAATTGTTTTTAAGGACTTAATATAATTCTTAATATGAATAAGATACATCCTATCCATAACAAACATTACTTACGTAACAAATCATATAAAGGAAAATGAATCAGTAAACACCCAAAATGACGATAATACTAAGATATTATTAACAAATCAATGTTAAAAGATCATATATGATATCATATTAATATATATGATTCTTGCATAACTTAATAAAAATTATTTCACCATTATACAAGAGGTTAACCTACCCTAGACCAAGGAAAAGTACAAAATAAGGGTTAATTTCACAATTTCTTTATTATCTGAGGTTGTTTTTACGTAAGTATCTACTGGGACCTTTTTATCATCCACATCCATGTTTTCTTAAAAATATATTTCAAAACATTATTAATATTTTATAGACTATGGGTTAAATTCATTTATACCCTTGTTTGAATTTTATAATATGTTTATAAAGGAATCTTTCTGTCATTTTTCAAACAAGGTACTTTTTGACCTTTTCGACAAATTTAATGTAAGAATGTTTTTTTAAACTTATACGGCGGGTGCAGTTATTTTTCATAATTATAACAACTTCGAATCTTCCCTTAAAATATTATAAGAATATTTCCAAAATAAATGTTTCCTTTTATAATTATATGAACTTTAAATTATTTCAAAATAGTAAGAGATATTTCTCAAAAAAAAAAGTATTTGATTTCATCTATGTCAACATCCTTTGATGGATTTTAAGCTTATTTGAAGTTGATTTATTTTGATAAAAAACTTCCATATTGTATTGAATATTTTGTGATATGTTTGACTGTGGATGTGTTATCTTTATACCATTAATGGTTTATGGATAAATTATTTAAATTTTGTATGCTAGTTTTAATACGAATGTTTATGATATGTTTAAAACTTTTCATATGAGGAATGCATTGGACTTAGTAAGTGATGGGAGGAGCCCGCTATAGCTCCTCGGTGCATCGGTAGGTCTCTTGAGACAAACTAGTGTCTTGTCACAAGGGCTTAAAAAAAATATTATTTTTAGTCTTGGCACAAGTCCTTGATTATGTGGTTATAAAAGTCTGGCATTATGCATTCCATCATTATGAAAGTGGCTATTGATATTGCATGTGATTATTTGACTAGTATAATATCCATGTGAATAATTAAATGGAATTATTTGATTTTTATATTTTTCATATTATGCTGAAGTTCAAGTTTAAAATGATTTTGTTTTAGTCTTATACATTGCCTTAAATTTTTATGCTTATTTATGAAAGTTTTTGCTATATTGTTATCCTTACTAAGCATCTGAGTTCACCCCGTTCTATGTTTTATTTTTCCCAGGATGCGAAGAAGTGTATTATGACTAACCTATAAGGATAGTCTATGGGATATCATTGTTGTATATGGAAACAATGTTGTTGTAGTTTTCCATTTTATGATGTAATGTAAACCTTATGAATGTATTTAGTACTTCCAAGGCTGCTAAACTAATCGGTCTTTCTAGATTTGATCTTTTGTGATCATGCCAATGATACGTAATAATGCACTAACTCTGGGCTTCTGGGGTCGGGTTGTTACACTAAATGAGTCATAGTTAGCACCAAATCTCCAATCATTCATGTGAACAGTGCATTAGAGATCTTATATCTCTCTTATCTCACCTTATCTTGATAGAGGTTATGAAGGTGATACATGATTCCATACACTTAAATATCCTTTTGTTTCTTTAAAATCCCATTAGACATGGAAGAAATAATGAAACATTAGATATTTATGGCATTATGCAAATGATTAATATTGATATAAAGTTCTTCCTCACTAGCCTATTTTTCAGGCACCTTAGGAATAGGTTTTTCCAACACATATAATTTTTGTTCATGGAGTAGTATTATGCATAGGAGTCTATACTATTCCTATAAATTTGAACTAGTGAGAAGGTTATTCTTATCTAGAATGGATCATAGGGATATTATTGAAGTTGTGTGAGTTTCCATTTCTATAATAAATAAGATCATAATTCTAGTATCTTATCTGCATTACAATCTTGATAATAAATTTAATTTAATTTATTAATCTATCATTATTTTATTAAGAAAAAATATACCCCAAAATTAGTTTTAGAATATTACATCACTCATATATCCTACTATAAAGGATCCATATGCACATTCTCATAGCCTAGAAATATTTATAAGAGGCTACTCAAAGTCATTTAGTTAAATATAACATTTCAGCTATACTAACTCAAAATTCATGATCCGTTGAGTGGACTCCTCAATATTGAAATTCTATATTAGTATTTCCTTAATGTTTTACCTACTAGTTACACTATACCTTTTGGAGGAAATAAAACCTTAATAAAATCTAGGTTAATTCAACCCAAAACTCAATATAGAGATTCCTCGATAATTGAAAGTTCCCCAATAGAGGTTGGTCCAGCACTTTTCACTAAAGTTAAATTTCTACCCAAGTAGTGTAAGGTTATACTGAATTAATATTTTATATGATAGATTGTTATTTTTATGTGTAAACTAGAAATTTTTACATTTCACACTATTTTTAATATTAGTGTATTTTATTTAAGTGATTAACCATAAAAATATAAATTTTACACATATTATAATATTTATTTTAATTCTATCTTGCATGATTTTTAATTAGTTTATTTAATGATTTAAATTTCCATAAATAATTAACCATGTAATTGAGAGAAATAAAATAAATAAATTTAAATAACCAAGAAATTATTTATTATTTGGTTTATCTAGTGGTTGATAAAACAAATCTTATCCCAAGGAAATTAACTCCTATAACCAAACATTGTTTTATTAGAAACATTTCACCCACAATACTTTTTATTTATTGGGTAGGTTTTTCCCTTGAATCTGAACTTGAACTACCTCCAATCACCTAGGAGATCAATTTGTTACATAATTTTATTCACACATAGGTGAGTGGGGCTAAAGGATTGGTTAATTATTGGTTTACATAAAATAAATTATGGGTACATAGGCCCTTGCATAATGAGAGAAGAGGAATGAATCACATATCATTATTTAATTTAATTAATTATTACAAAACCCATGCAGTAATAAATTAAATAAATCAATCACATACACATGCTAGTCTATGTTCATGGTCATCCATATGCATACAATGAATACACAAAAGTACACTAGCCATAATTAACTTTAATTAATTATTTATTATTCAGATAAATATTCTTGAATTAATTCAATTAATTAATTAACTCATTTTATCTTAATGACTATATGAAGTCTCTTGGAGATACCCATCATAAGTGAAATATGAAAAATTAATATCTTGACTATTAATTACAGATAATTACATATTAATTGATAATTTATTAATTCTATAAACCATATTACATATTCAACATATAAAATGTTAATAGTGTAATTTAGTTTTTAATTCTATAATTAATTATTCTTTATGTAATTTAATTGTCTTGTTTTTTGGGAAACTGCAAGGATTATACTAACAAGTCACACGTCGTGTTTATAGCTTTCCATATATTACGGATAAATTCTTATGGACTTGTTGTGTATCTATAATGGATTATATGTCACATAAAAATATGATAAACATTATTTATTATGCTTTTCATGTGTCATCATAACCTGCTAGTTGACTTAGTGTGTTCTTGAAATGCATGGATTAATGAATCACATGATGTGTACACTAATTAAATTCTTTGTATCTCATTAATGATACTGGTTTTCAGTCTCATATGGTGTTATGATATATATTTTACCACATAATTAAGGATAATTTTTATGCTAAACCATGTAAACAACATGGCATGTACACCAACTACACATCATGTAGTCCAACATACCATGTTCTAGGTTATCCTGGTCAATACATGGTGTGCATTAAATTCTCCACATGTAATTAATTCTTGACAAATCATGTATCCTATGACACATAGGTGGAGTGAATTTGGGTGTACGACATGTACTTTCGATCACACATCATGTATTTGTTTCTACTGGACAAAATCCTCAACACCTCTTGATGGAATCTCCTATTGTTCTTTATCTATTCTTAATCTATTTAAGATGATATGAAACTTTAATGAAGATAATTATTATATTTAAAACATATAAATTAAACTCTAGACTAAATAATGAATAAAGTATAAGTACATAACTAACAACCATTAAGTATAATTTATTTTTAAATAATAAATAATTATAAATTATTATGTGACTGCTTAGATGCCACTTGAAGATTTTAAGGGTGCAGTGGATGTGGTCAGGCCAATGACCAACAAAATTTTCCATCAACTTTTATGGATTTATCCTTAGAACTAGATAAAAATGTGTTCCAAGAATCCATAAAGACGTTATCTTTTCACATATAATTTATAAATAATTTATTTAATTAAATAATTAACTTTCATTGGATTATTTATTTGTCATTGAATTGGTAGACCAATCTTGTTGTACCATCATTACGTCAAAGGAATAAAGTGTATATTCTCTCTAGTGGTGATCAACACATGCTCCAAGAACCTCTAATCTTCATCATAGAATTATCCAAGTGCTAAAATAGACAAATTTGTCACTTGTAATGATCAATATTGATCACAACTGAATCCTTAAAGGGATAAGAAATTTTCTTTAGTGGAGAAAGGGAATTACTCTATGTTCATCAGAGTATTCTAGAGAGGTAAGTCTCTAAATCATGACAGTATTATCTCTAGAACTAGTTGTGAAAAATGAAATAATGTGTCACTAGGGATTGCACAAAATTTCATAATAAGGTTTATATAGTTATAGGGTTATAAGATAAATAATTTTGTAAGGTCCCTTGTTATTTTCTTAATTCTCAATGAACTCCATGACTAAATAGTGATATTATTATTATTATTATTATTTAATTTACATGCACTAAACTAATGGATAAAATAAATATTATTTTTCTTTAATAAATAAATTAAAATTTATTCAACTATTATTTAATAGTAAATTTATCACTTGACCATTAAAATAGATTCGCTAATCCTCCTCGATATTTATTGGTCCTTGAATGATGACTAGTTATTTAATTAAATAAATTTCACTACATTATTCACCAATAATGAAATAAATATTATATTCATTATAACTAGTGAATAAATATTTATTATATATTTGCATAACTAAATAAAAAATATTTTGTTACCTTATGAATAGACCATAATAAATAAATATTTTATATTCTCATAATTAAATAATTAATTTACTATTGAATAAATATTATACTCACAAATATATTGTCTTACATAAATAGTGATTGAATATTTGTGATAAAACCAATGTGAATAATTATAAAAACATTTATGGGAATAATATTTATCAAACATGTTAAATTAATATAGAATTTAACTTAGGTTTTGACTGCACTTAGTTTGTAACCCTATAATATATTTTATAAGTGGAATTAGGCTACACTACCTAAAGTTCAAGGTTAGCCTCTAGTAACATTTCATGGATCAAATCGAGAAATAATTTAATGTTGAAATTATTTGTAACCTCCTATAAACATATGTCATATAATATAATCCCTTTACTATGATATCTCAAAATGGGTTGGTTGTATGCTAGTGTCATTAAACTATATGCTCAATGTTTCATTCTTTGAAATTCCAGAAATAAACCTTCTGAAAACATCACCATGGCCATGGATATAATTAGGCATCTCAATTCCCATCAATAGGCCTGAGATATCTACTTATATTAAAAATATAATAAATAAATCATTTCTCACATTATTATTTAATACAGCATCACTCGTTACACACCCAATGTATTGTCGTGAGAATATGTCATCGTGGTTTTCATTCATACATAAAAACACAACTTATGAAATGTATTAATTATAATCTTAAATACTAAGGATCATTACAAACATCCATATATAGGAATATACAATGATTCTTATAAATTTAGATTTCCTATTGGTTGGGCATGTTCTCGTAGTATTCTTCATTGAAGATTACTAAGGGAATACATCGTGAGAAAGTATCTCAAAGTCTTATGATTGTCCACCCCTGATAGCCTGTATCATATGTATCTTGTCAAATGATATCATTTGGATATATAACTTATATTTAATAATACTTTTTTGGTACTTATAGGTTCTAATAATATTGGGGAACTACTATGACATTTCAGTGAGACAAGTACACTTGGTATATTATCACATATTATGTCCCGTAGAAGAATAATCATGATGTGATAATATATTTTATAAAAAATTAAATACACAAATAAAAGTAAGCATAAATTACTTAGATGTTGGTTCTAGGGCACTAAGTCCAAAAAATACATCATGTATATAAATCTATCTAATCATAGACACATCACAAACTCTTAAGAAAATATTCCTCCAATGGTGCACAAAACCACATAAGAAACTCACATGTAAAGAAACATAGTGTTAATATGCTCTCTTAATCAACTTGAAATAAATCTCAAAATATTATAAAAAACTTATTCTTATGACTAGTTATAAAACCCACATACATTGGTAACGTCTTCTTAAAAAAACCTCATTCCAATGATATATATACTAGGAAGGGATAACAATACTATTATATTATTCACCCCCACTTGAATAATGAACACATACACAACACATGTAAATATCATGATTTGAAGTTATATAATATATAAATATATACCGATAAAGGTACCTTGTAATCAGTATATTATTCTCAATTTATTGACTCATAGGTTATAAATATCTCACTTATATCACAATATCCCTTATAAATTACTTTGGTTTCTCTGTTATATTATACAAATAAGGTTTAAGTAACACTTCTACCTAATCATGCATGCAATTTTTACTGATTCCAACACTAAAATACATATTAAAAACCATTCATTGATACCATTTTTCATAACTTTACCCATTTAGGAATCCATATAATTCAAAAATGATACTGAATTGTAACACCCAAATCCCACATTCAATAGGCCATATATTTTTGGAAATAACCAAGGGTATATCATCACACATATATATAAGGATTTAGGTTTAAAAAAACTAAAAATCACTTCAATAATATCATTTCATAACCCAAACCAAATTACATGAATGATTTATATCAAAATCAATAAAAACAAAATCATTTGTTAAGATAATTGAAAATCCCGTCAACTCCTATATAAATCTAGTAAGGTATTATGAAATCTACCTCTACTAAAAAACTCCTATGTCTAAAATGAAGGTCATATGATACATCCACTAACTCTATAAAGATGATCTGAATACACACACACACACATACACATATATATATATATATATAATGGGAATAAATATTGATATACTCAGTAGGTTCCTGATCACACCATGATTCACTATTTTATTACACCCTTACACCACTATATTAAACTTCTTTTTTATTGTAAATTCCAGTTATTATAAAAAAATGAAATTTTTGTTCTATTCAATCATTTAATTTTTATCACTATTAAAAATGTCTATTTCACTTGTTTTATTGTTTTCATTGTAATTGGAGGTGATTTGGAGGGCCCAAGATGAAGTAGAAGAAAAATGATCAAAACTATGAAATATTCCAAGAACACATGTAGACCCAAACATACACTATAGCTGATTTTTTTTGAGATAATCCTAAATTCAGTGGGCTACAACTCTTTTGAAGAAACTAAATCAAAATTCTTTCATTAATAGTCCCAATATAACCAATCTTTCTAATAAAAATATACTGTTCAGAGTCAAAAGTTAGGTTATTTATTTTGTCCATATCTTGATCTGTAGTCCTCTAAATGATTAAAATTTTCAGTAAATAAATTAAATAGGTGGGAAAATAAGTTTTTATTTTTTAAAAAAGTGATATAAGACTTTATGGATGCCGAAAACTATGGTACAAGTGGTTTTATAAAATATGGGTTCCCAAAACCACCTTCCACTTTGACTATAAATTAGCACCTTGGGTACCCCATTTGTAAGTTCGAACAAGGAGTGAAGTTCTTCCATTTTTTGAGTTATATAGAAGTACAATCATACCCTTTTAGGTTCTGTATCTCCCAATCCTCATAGTTAGATCTAAAATAAATAAGGAGATCCACCCGAGATTCCACCTCCTCTTGATGGAGGACTAAATAGTGGGTGTTCATTATGAGGGAGTTTTTCACATTTCAAGGGAGTTTTGATGCTTATAATAGCTACTAGTTTGGAGTATTTTGGGTTTAAAATCATATCATTCCATTTATATTACATTATTTCATATTATAATGTTTTTCTTGATTCATGTGATTGGTATGATCTTAATTTCAAATTGATCGGTGTGAGGTTTTGAGTGTCTGACTTGTGTTGTTCCAATTGGACAACACAATAATCCTTTTCTTACCCACTTTATTGATATTTTAATATGATTTGGGATCTCTTATTCCATTCATAAGGATTGTAACTTGGAAATACGGTTATTATGTCAAGTATCGGTTTTTCAAGCGTTGATATAAAAGCTTAGAAAGTAATCGGGATTATGATTAATTTCAACCAAAGACTTACTTGAAACCTAAATTAATCCCTAAGAACAATTAACTTTAAATGTGTGTAGTGAATTCAAAATGAAGAATGTTTCTCATATTTTTCAAAATACACTTGTTTATCAACTATTAAACTCTTTAAATTAAGTCATTTTATTTTTAAAACTATTTTCAACCCCACCCCCACCCCCTCTTTTAGTAATGTTTATTAAAAATACACACTATAAAACTCCAATTCACTTTGAGAGATAACCTAGGGTATTCCATAGACTAAAAATCAACTTTAAAAACATAATAAATTTGAAATTTCATGAAAATGTGGTCAGATACTCCCTAAAACTTTCATGTGTCCGTGTGAATTAATTATACTAATGTATCTATGAATAAAGAAAACAAAAAATAATATATTATCACAATACCAAAGATAACTAACAAACTATGTTCATCCCATGCCACATATCCATCACTTTCCTAATCAAAACACGTTCCTCTGACACCATATCACATAGATTAACAATATAAATATCACCAATAAAATTTATCCTCCTATTTTATATCTAAATAGAGCATTTTTCCACCTATAGGGATCTTACTTTAAGATATCCAAGGAGTTATCCACCCATAGGTACCTTTATATAGTATATAATGGTTTAGTAGTTGTCTAATCATAAGGAATCTAATTATTTCTAGGTTTATACCCTCATAGACTCTCCCCACCTCAACCCATGTCTCCACAACCTCAATATCAACATCATTATACCACCACTGTATCATAATCACTTGGAAACTCTCCACCCATAGGATCTATTACTCTTTCTAGATGACTTAACTTAGGGGATCTTTTTACCATATAAAATATAACCCCTACCACATATGAATTTTATTACCATAGTGGTGTTGTTATCTACCAATAATGACTCTTCCTAGTTCCATATATCCACCCTTAGGGACTCTCTCCACCTCAACTTACATCACACATACATCATTTTTATCACTTCACTACTATATATCAAAATATATTATAACACAATCATAATATTAACATCATATGTCCATATTTATCATGTTTCGTATATAGATTCAAACCCCCACCATCTATTTTATATCCCATCTAGGAATACACATATAAAAAAGGTCATATAGAATATAATTAAATTACATAGATACACCACACTCTCACTTTTCTCTATCATAATCTATATCTTTGGGATTAATTCATTGCACCACAATCATTACACATATCATTCATATAAACTTATCCTTAAATCCCTTCACTGTCTATCACATGTTAAAAATAATTTTTAAACTATGTATCATCATCCACCATACCCTTCAATGTTCACACCACCATTTATAGTCATGAGTAAGGTCTATATAAGGGTATATAAAATATTTGGATGTTATCTCCTTTATCAAATCATCCTACAAGACCCACTATATGCCTTAACAAAAGTGAAAAAAATATCAAGTGATTTAGATTTTGTTAAACATGGTATAACCTTATGTTGAATATGGAATGACCCTCATAAAATATTCAGCACCATTATATAACTCACTAGAAAAAAAGAATGATTTCACAAGAATTTTATATGGTCCCCATTATGCTTTTCAGGAATCCATGTAACTCACTACCTCATCACCAAACATCATACCATCACTAAGGGGGAAACTTCCATAAAGTAGCATAAACCCCATGATTATTTTTCATGGATCATACCAACATTCATAAAAACACTATTTATGACTCCAATGAATTTTTCACACTGTTTTTAATAATTTTTGAGAAAAGTAACTTTTAAAACTTATCAAAATTTTCATATAATATTCATAATTATTTATCAAAATAAATTACAACATATCATTATAATCTCTATATCTATATAAAATTAATGTTATATATCATATTATCAAATTTCACTATTAAACTACAGAAAATCACAAAAAATCAATTTCTATGTTCATATAATATATTTTCCCCATTAATTTTCATAATTATTCCACCGATTGTAAATTTTATTCACAAATATTCTATATCTTAATTTATAATAATTTTAATTATTTATTTTGAATAATAATTTCCATCAAACTCATTTTTCTAATAACATATTTTCAATTTTAATATTTATTTTGGATTAACATGAATAATAAACCCATCATAGAAATAAAACATTAATATAGATTCACCAAGATTAATTTATAAGATGAGAATATAAAGTCACATACCTCAATTCTATGAAGATTTACAATCATCAACCATAATTCTTCATTTACCTATTCTCATTATGTATCCACATTTTTCTTATCCACCATACCGCATGAATTATTAAGAGAATAAAGATAAAATAAAAGAAATGTTATTAATGTCAAGATAGATCCAATAAGACTTAAATATATATTTCCCCCAAAAATATGACATAATCCTTCCATTATAATATTCCATAAGCACTATTGACCTTCCATTCAAAATATATTATAAATCAGCTAACTAGAAGACACCACTTTTCATTAACTTACTAACATATTTACACTTTTCTTTCTCAAGTATCTAATGTCATCACCACTATGATATCTCAAACTATTTATTTCTTAAAATAATCTAATAATAACTAAGTTACTTAATTAAATAATTGGAAAATATAATTCTATAAAATTTTACTATTTATTAGAAAATGAAACTACAAACAACAATTACCACAATACCACCTGAGGGTAAACATCGCATCCTAAATCCAAAAATATGTTAAAATTTTCATTTTGAGACCTCTAAAATTTATATTTTTCTCTTTATATCCAAAATACCAAAATAACTATAATGTCCTAAATTGTTATGGATCATTGGAATCTAAAAAATATGTCATAATCTAATGAAATTAGAGCCAATGGGGATTTAAAATTTGGAATGAAAATAGGATTATAGTATTTTTGGACATATTTCAACTATTAAAATTGATATTTTGAAGTAGGAGATATTTTGAAGATATATTTTGATATTTTGAAGTAGGAGAAGGTGGGAAATACCCATCATGAGGTTTTAGGTTTTAGGTTAGAATTTCTTTATTGATCTATAGTTTGTCCCATTAGAAGCCTAGTGGAATACTATAAAAACTTGGTGGGAAAGGAAGGGGTAATTTACCACTTCCTTGGCTACTGAGAATAGGGTGGTAAGCCAGTAGTATCCTGATGGTCTATATAACTTCTAGTGAGAGTTCACTAGGAGACTAGTGTAATCCAAAATCCCCCACTTCTAATGGTTCAATTTTAGACATTTTAGGGCTTTATTTTATTAAATTAAAGCTACAGAATCACTTTTTCTTTTCATAGGGTCAATCCCATCCATCCCCCACCATTAATATCCATACCTCTCAAGATTCAATCATGTTTAAGTTATTTTTTATCATCTGATGGGTGATTTATCTATAATACTGGACTCTTATTAATAATTATAACATCAATCACGCTTTTATTAGTGTTTTATTTCACTTTTATCACTTTGTTTCCATAATTATTAAATATTTGTGGGTTTTGATAGTATATATGATTTTTCTTGATTGATGAAAAATCATGTTGTAATACTATTCAGGATAACTACTATAAGTTTAAGGTAGGTGATCCTTTATATATTGGTCAATATTTCTAATTTTTTATTTATTTTATAGTATGAATTCATAGGGGTATGGGTGATATAAACCTAAATAGGTGCTAAGATGTTTTAAATTTATAGAATGAATAAGGTAGAGTCTCTGAGGATTAGTATTAATGTTCTTATCTAGTTTGAATAATTTTAGAATCATCCATTGAATGTATTACCATGGTTCACATTTACTAGTTAAATGTGATGGACCCTAAAAGAATTTATGTTCTTGAGATAAATTATGAGGGTTATAGAATGGGTACCCATGGTTTAGTGTAAATTTTTTTACATGGTTAAGACTTTCCATGGTCAGTTCATCCAGGTATATGCCATGAGTATTATTCTAAGAATAAAGTAAGTGTGGTCTATAAAATTTGGAATTTCCCCTTAAGATAAGCTTAGGGGTATTTTTAAGGTTTTTATCATGATCTACCTTGAGATTCTTGGTTTTTACTATTAAGGATATCCTATTAGGTCAATTTTTATGGGGCTTGTTTGATAATGTTACCTCCTAATGGGTTCCTTCAAAGAGTAAGTGAAGGTAGAGGATTCATTGGGTCTGATTTCACTTTTGAGGGGGACATATGAGTAATTAAGGAATAATACTTAAGTTGGAAGCATTTTATTTCTTATAAATCATGGGAAAGTATTATAATTTATTATAGGTTGGCATATTATCTAGCTGATGGGTTTACCTATAAGATTTATGCATGATTTAGTGCTGATAAAGCCTTCAAAAATTATAATAACTATATTAGTGGTTTAAATTGGTTGGTAATTAAAGGTAAGTATATGTAGTGGGTATTTTGAGACTGAACAGGGTTGTTTCCCTTTTATAATGAGATAAATGATAGATTAATATTTTTATTACATCTTAATTGGGGTTTGTATGATAGTTATGACCTAATTACATAGGAGTCATTGAGGGGTCATAGTGGTTATTGTGGGATTGGTAAGGGGTGATAGATCATAGTAATTTGAGTAAGGATGGGGAAGAAAATTTTATGTAGCCTACTAGATAGGATCTTGGTATTTGTTACTAGGTGAAATCCAGGGTTGGGTTGTATATTCCATATTTTTTTATGTTTTTTATCCTAGCCTTGATATTATGTAGTGTGCTTATAAGGAGATTCATTTTTCGTGATAGTGATTTGAATTCTATGAAAAGAAGATCAATAATAATTTTATACCTAAATGATATTACCCATGGGAGTGGGTAACTATATGTTCACTTCAATGACACAGATACTCTTTTATAAGGGAGTGGGTCACTATATTCCCACTTCCATGATTCGGGTGTTCTTCCTAATGGGATTGTATCATTATATGTTGGATTATATTATTTTGATGCATTACCCACCCAAGTAAAACGTTAGAGACATGAGGAATATGACTTTTGTAAAACTCATAATATTAATCCTAGTAGCTACATTGGCTAGATCCTTAGACATAATCTAGGAAATCTTCTATTTTTCATAATGGCTAGACCAAATATAGTATGGTACACCATATCATCATTCTACTAGTATGACTAATTAGGTTCATTGGAATGGGATAAATTTGGTATGTTAGAGTGTCATGATGGATTGGTTAGCACAAAAGGGATCACCTTTATTTATTTATATGGTTCATTTTATTACTAATAGTCCTAGAAGAGATTAAACCACCATTGAGAGGGACCTGGATCATTGGTTTACCTAAAATGCTAATTCTTAATGAATGATTTTCATTATTCGTTAGTGTTTATTCATATAAAATACGATAGAATAATGATGATAGAGAGAGATATAGTGACAAGGAACACACACATTATAAGGGTAAATACAAGGCTAACCTAATCATTTTATCAAGAGGCTAATTCCTTGTGTGAAATGATTGTGATCCTACTACCCACATTCCTATTTTATCATCATTAAAATATGTAAAGTAATAGGGATATGTTAATGGAATCCCATGTTTAAGAAACTATTGAAATAATAAATAAATCAATAAATCTATACTACCCTTTTCTCAAAGTACCTCTGGATTTTTGATCTCATGTGCACATTTGTTCTTCTACTCAAGTATCATTCTAAACCTCATAAGAAATAACCCCAAAATGAATAGTATTATAACTCAAAATTTCTTCACAATCTCTCTCTACTTGATTCATATGTGACCCCCCTATATTTATAAAGAAGATAAGCATTACAGTATGGAATCTTTCCTTGTGGTGTGATGTCTAGATCTGATAGATATGAAAGATGAAAATCAAATATGCTTGAACACCATTGTGTTATGGTGTAGTTACTCATGTCATGAATCCCATATCTCCTTATGTATACCTTTATCTACATATACATCTTGTGACATGATCATAGTGCTTAAGGAGTTAGCAATATGACTCCTCATTCTAGTGAGACATGGAATTATCATGGCATGAACACAGTGGCATGATTATTTTTTATAATCATCACTTAACCAATCATTATAAAATAATAGTACTTATTTCAGTTTGAAACTCAATAAGTTACTCTTAAATTTTATTATTTCACTCTTATGTGAGACCATTCTAGTGTGGAATATCTCTTCACTATATAGTCATCCATCCATCATACCAAATTTACTCTTATACAAACTTGGTTTATTCATATACAAGATTTTTATGATAAGGTTTACTATTAATTAACATGAGATATACTCTTATACAAGAACAAACTTGGAATGTAATCTGCACTTCATTTTGTAAAGCACTTCAACTCAGCAAAACACAATTCATTTGTATCTTTATTAAACACTATTGAGCCTCTAACTCACACTCAAGAATGAATTACCTCAAGAGTCTAGTCATATCATTACTTCAATGTGAATGTTATCTATAAATAACACAATGGGATATAATACTGTTAGTGAGAGTAATAAAAATCTCAAGGAAAGTTAATTAAATCTTCACCATATATTAATCGAGATCAATGAATATCTCCCCTATATCAATTCAATTTATGAGGGGATTATCTAAACTCCAGCACTCATTAACTCCCCCAATTATCAATGAATATTTAATATTAGAAGGTGCCTTCATTCTCCCTTTTTGTGTTTTTTGGGAACATTAAAATAAATCCATTGAAATATATGTTTAAGCTTCTTTTACTACCAATACCCTCTGTTTGTTCCTTAATCATCACCTAAAAAGAAACTAGTGTCTCTCTCCCTTTACAAGAATATATACTTTTGTATTATACTTATTTTTAAACAAATGAAAAGAAATGAAATAGGGAAAACAACCAAGAATACTTTCATGGATTATAGGAGAAAATACACTCTAAATAACACTTTCAAGTGATGGAAGGTATCCTTCTATAGGGGCTTCATCAAGATATCTTCAACTTACTCCTTGGTTGAAACATACTCAAATGAATTATCACTATGATCCACCTCATAGATAATGAAGTTATAGTCTATATCAATATGATTCTACTTTTAATGTTTCACTAGATTCATTGAAAAGTTGATTTCACTTTGGTTATCACACCCAATCATCAATAGGTATAATATATTCACCCTCATTACATCGATCTGTGACTTCATACACATCATTTATTTCATTTCCTATGTTATGAAAATATGTTCAAATTAAATTATACTCAATGTGATATAATTTTATTACTTTGAGTACCATGTTATATATTTTTCTCAAATAAATAATTAAAATCTAGAAGTAGACCTCTAATCTCCCAAATCTTTGGACAAATCGATATTGAAATAATCATAAAGCTAAATTGACATGTTTTTTCAAACATAAAACCAAAATCAAAAGTTAATTTTATGTAGAATAGCATCCATTTCATTGGTTTAAGATATAGACACTTTGGATTTATAAGGAATAATGTATAAAGTGTTATTTAAAATAATATATTAGATTTTTTGGGTCCATGATGGTGCAGATGTGTTGAAGCTGCTAAATAAGTTAAGGAAGATGATTGTTGTATAAAAGTTTCCTAGGGAGTTGTATTTTATTTATCAAAATTTATAAATGTAAATTTTTTAAGTATATAAATCGTAAAACTTAGATTTCCTTGAAATACCATCAAATAGTGAAAGGTTATCATACATAGAAAGGTGACCAGATAGAGAAAGTCCATCTGATGGAGAAATACAATCAGATAGAGGTGGTTGGGATGTTTTCTAAACAGATTCCATTGGGCCTACAAAGTTCTATCGGATGAAGTTTTCAGTTAATAAAATCTAGAGATGATTTGGTGTTTCTAAGTTCCTAATATCACAAGTATTGTAATATCTGATGTTTCCAGCTTAAGTAGAAAGGGGGAGAATTTTTCTTTAAGTAAAAAAGGGGTAGAAAATTGTTTTCCATGAACAATGTACATTTTATGAAGTTTTTGAATTTTTTTTCATCAAATGAATATTGATTAAGGTATGACACTCAGGAATGGAATTAGATTAATTCCAAATTATATAGAGTCCCATGGGATGAATTTCATCATACGATCAGTAGACATCGATCAAATTTTCCTAAAACAAGGCATCAGATGGAGAAAGTGTTTGAGAAAGACATCTAAGAAGTTCCTATTATGTTTTAATGGGAAAATCAAATGGATATTCTCATAATATAGATATTATCCTTGAATGTATATTCTCATCATATATATATTCTCATCAGATATATATTCCCATTAGACATGAGTTTTGTTACAAATTTTTTCAATTTTTTTTGGAATAATGCATTGCTGATTCAAAGGTATTTGTAAGGTTTTTTTGAATATATGAAAATTGATGATGATGAGATAATCATTCAACATTCATAAAATCATGAAGTAGATTTTTTGATACTCATCATGTTTCAATAAATTTTGAATAATGGTATGATTGATGAATAATTCATGAACCTTCAAGAATACTACAGAAGTGTTGATAAGATTTTGGATAAATAGTTTGACTAGGAGATCTAAAATTTGTGTTTTCATTGAGCGATAAAATACATTAGAGTTCCCAAATTTTATTTTTAGAGTGTACCTATATAAAGGGGTTTACGATTAACCTACAAAGGTGGTGTATTGTTCATGTATGTAAAATCTAAAGTGCTAGAGAAATTTTTTTTATATAGATAAAATAGATGAACTTATAAAATAAAAGGTTTGAACAGTAAATTTTCCAACTAAGTAATCTCTTGGTTGAAGAAGAAGAATAAATTTTTATTGATCAAAATTATTACAATAAAATTCAATGGATGAACAAATTTTTACCAAACAAACTTTTATATTGTGTGGAATCATGAGTTTGTGTGTAGAGGTGATCAGATAAACATATTTTAAGAAAGTTTTTTCAATCATTATAAGAGAATGGATGAACTTTTTAGAAATAAAAATTGGATAGAGAAATCATATGGATAGTGATTGGATGGAGTTTTATATATAATTTAGAGAATAATTATTTTTCAAGAAGTGAAAAAGTGAATAAAGTACACGAAGAAAAGTGAAAACATTCTAAGCTTATTGGTGAAGGTTTCTAAAAAAATTTATGGAAATCAGTGTTATATCTTTATCTATGCAAAAATAACATGTATTTTAGTTTTGATAATAGTAAAATGTAAGTGTAATGATATTACCTACTTATTTTAACCACATAAAAAGGGATTGTTTTCTAGTCAATCGTGTGGTGTTGGATTACTTACAATCCATTCCAAGGACTATCTACCCTTAATGAGTAGTGATCCCTATAAATCCTTTTTTTTATTTTGGGATGATTGTAATATTTTTTTCCAAAAAGTTATAACTATTTCACATGAGATGAAGGTTGTTTTCAAAAGTAAGAAAATATAAAAAGAAGTTATCATTAATTAACCCCCTCCCCCTCTTAGTAATCATAGAGATCATGTTGGGTACATTCAAGTGGTATCAGAGTAAAGGTTCCCTTTTTAATCCTTTTATGAAGTTTAAAGAAAATAAAAGTTTCTATGGATGTTCATAATTCTATGAATAGCCAGGGAATTCATATTTTTCATGGAAAGAACTATCATATTTGGAAAGATATAATGGTATAATATCTTATGACCCTTGGTTATAAAGTTCTAAAGTTTTATATAGATGATTTTATACCTCATGTTAAGAATGATCCACTTATAGCTGCTGAAGAACCATTATTGTGTTTTGTTTTAACAAAGTTTTTTATTTTTTGACAACTAAATTTATTTATAAAATAATGTTTTTATTATTCAATAATCAAACCCATATCCATAGTAATTAATATTCATCATACTCAAAGTATTGTATTCATCTTCATCAGATTCAGATCCTTAGATCTAGAATAATTTGAGGCATAAATTTGTTGGTTTCTGGAAATTTTCCCATTACCTTAATTAAAGAAAGAAAGAAATTTCTGAGTTAGAAAGATATAAGTTGCTTAGTGATGAAGTCATAGTGATGCTAAAGATTTTTTTAGAAGAAAGTTAAATCAGGAGTTAGAAAGTTTTCAAAATTTCTAAACTAAGTCAGATGATGATTTTCTGATCATTATGTTCTCACAAATCATGAAAAGTTTCATGATAAAATATTTTGAAGAAATAGTGGAGAGGTTTGAATAATTTCAGAGTTACAGTATGGTGATTCCATCATAATAGGAATTTTATCATAATGGGAATTATATTGTAAATAGAATTCCATCATAATGAGGATTCCATCAGACTGATCTAAGAAGGAAACAAAATTCATATTGAGCTCAAGATAAAATAGAATTCGTAATGAGATGAATAGAAAATAGAAATTTTAATGAGCTGGAGAAGGAAATAGAAATCATAATGAGCTGAATAATGAAAAGGAAATTATAATGATCTGAGAATAAAATGGAATTCATAATCACTAAGAAGGATATATAATTTTTAATCATTGATAAGGATGTAGAATTTGTAATCATTGAGAATTAAATAGAAGTTTTAATCACTAATAAGGAAATAGAATTTGTAATCACTGAGAAGGAAAAAAATTCATAATGAGATTTTTACGAAGAATAATGAAAAATAAATTTCCAAAAGTTTTGTGAAGAATTAAAAAGGTCAAAATTGAAATTAAATTTTTCATAAATCTTAAATATATATAAGTAGGTTTGAATAAGTCAGAGTTGAAGTTTAAATGCAATATATTTTCAGAGATTTTAAAATTTGATGAAGAGGGGAAAGTTTTCAGGTTTCCCACTTTTTCTTTTTGATTCACCTATAAATACTTGATGAGATCATTCTTTTATTAGTGAACTTTCATGAAAGAGGAAAATAAGGAGTGTTGAAGACTTCATGTGAAAGTAATTTTCATCTAGAGATATCTTTAAGAGGATCAAACAACTGAATGTTTGTTTACCATATTGAGCAAGATGGTATTGATAATATCGTATTCATTCAATCAGATTGAGTCAATCGAACTGAGAAATATCATATTGAGAATTTAAGAAAAGTTTTAGTTTTTGTAGATTGATAAAGGGTCCATTGTATTGAGAGAATCATATCCATAATTTTCATATTGAGAGAATCAGATCCAAACTCATCAGATTAAGAAAATAGGATCCATCAAAATCAGACTGAGGATCTAGACTAAGAAATTATAGATCAGTTTCAACAAAGTATTTATTCTTTTTTTTGGATCAATTTTTTTATAAGAAAACATTATAAACTAAATTGAGTTAGTATAATCATTCCTAACATGATATTGAAGGTGTATAATGGAAGTTAGAACAATTTTTATTCACTTCTTCATAATATTGGATTTCCATAGACCCACGGGAGTGGCTATGGAAATCATGTAAATTCTCACACTTAGGTTGAACCTTATAAATATTGGGTGTTTTACTTGGTTTATTACTTTAAAATATATGATTATTTACTAAAAATTGATAAGGAAATAAATATTAACAAGTTTCAGGGGTTAAGTTTTTAAAAGTTTTGAAAATTATAAAAAGTGAACAATATATTCAACCCACCCTTCTCAGTTGTTATTTTATCCTTTGGAACTTCAATTGGTATCAAAGGGAGGTTACATTTTTGAATCCTTATGATGGATAATATCAATTCTTAAAATATTAGAGTAATTCCTAATTTTAATGTAAAAAATTATTATTTATGGAAAAATAGGATGATTTTTTATCTCTTATCTCTTGGCCTAGAAGTTGTTGATGTTGCTACTATTGATTTTACACCTATTGAGAAAGATTATCATATAATGTATTCTCATAATTGAAATATATAAGTTGGTGTAAATACTATAAATTAAATACTTATGTCCTTATCATATGATTTTTATCAGAAAGTGATGGGTCTCAATACTTCAAAAAGTAAGTGGGACAAGCTGGAAAGTGTTTTCTAAGGGAATACTAAAGTTAATAAAACAAAGCTACAAATCTGGAATAGTAAGTATGAAGTCATCAGAATGATAGATAAAGAAAAAATTGATGGATACTTAAATAGAGTGAATGAAATGTTTTGCAACATCATAGGATTCATATATGTCTTCCAAGATTCTATAATTGTGAAGAAACTTATAAGAAAATTTCCAGATAGGTTTGATCCAAAAATTTCTTCTTTAGAAGATAAGGATGATTGATCTCTTGATGAATTGCATAACTTTCTTATTTATTATGAAATGAGGAAAGATAAATTATTTAAAAATAATATGAAATATGAAATGGTTTTTGAATCTATGAGAAAGATAAAAATCCAAGATGTTGAAGAATTTTATCCTTATGAGTTGAAGATAAAAAAATGATGAGTTGAATGAAAAAATCATGTCTCTTATATCCAATAACTATCAATAAGGAAGAGGGTAGTATGGAGTTAAACACTGTCTCAAATGTTTTTAGTGTGGTGGAATCAGACACATTGCTATGAATTTCCCTAAGAAGAAAGTTAAAGAATATCAAGATGAATCCAATGAAAAACCTATATGGAAGAAGTGGAACAAAAATGACAAAGAAGAAAAATATTACAATAGATACAATAATAAGTTTACTGGAAAAAATAGTTATTTTGAGTAAGAAATTTAAATGGGACTCATCTGAAAATAATTCTTCTAAAGATGAAAATTCAGAAAAAATCAGAACCTTCATTACAAAATTTGAGAAAACAAAATATTCCTCAAAGAGTGAAGAAGGTGGTGAAGAATATTATAAACAGTATCAGCTCAAAACAGAACTTGTTTCATATCTTGAGAAAAAAACACTCGATAAATAAATTAGAGTAATGAATAAATATTGTGAGAAAGTTTCTTATGTAAGAAACGATTTCATTAATCAGGAGGAAGAATACATTGAGAAGATTTTAAGTTACAAACTTAAAATTGTTGAACAGAGAAAGATGATTGAAGATATTAGTAAGAATATAGAGGCTAAGGAAGAATAGGTTAACAAATTTCAATAAAAACTTCTTGAGTCCAAAATTAACTTAATGAATATGAATTAAAACTTCAAAAAATCTTCATAAGTAAAAGATGAGACTTCTAAATATGCTGAGAAGGCTCAATATGAGAATCAGGTGAAATATAATCTTAACAAAAATAATGTTTCATCTGATTATTTTAACATTTTAAGTTCTGTAAAAATTATTGGGAAAGCTTGGGTGGATAAAGTATGTGAGAAACCTATAAAATATACAAAAGTAGATAACTCACTCAAAATAAAATATGGTCTACATCCTGATTATGTTAGAGCTGAAAGAAGTTACCAACCTCAATAAAGTTTCAATAGAGAAAGATCTTGTTTCAATAAAAAATCAAGATTTTATGGTTATTGTTGGTTTTGTGGAATCTATGGGAATATGGGTTATACTTTTTAGAACAAATTAACCTTACCTAGAATAAGTTTTGAGAAAAGTGGAATAAATAGTGAAAGTAGAATAAGCAACTTTCCTAACTTATAGAAAGTTGAAAAAGTGAATTCTCGAGAAGTTATAAACTTACCAATAAGAAATAAATTTAAATGTCTAGAAGAAGTTATTGGAAGATGTGATAAGGATATTCATCATGCCAAAAAATATATGAAAATAATTATAGAATAATTTTCTTATAATAAAAAAGAAAAGAAATCTAAAAATAAAAAAGTTTAGGAAAGAGCTTTTGTTGTTGAGACAGATTTGAAAGCAAGTAATAAAACAAACCATGGATACTTGATAGTGGATGTTCTTCACATATGATAGGTGATATAAAAATCATGGAACATGTTGAAAGTCATTATGGAGGAGCATTTACCTTTGGTAATGATAGTTCCTTAAAATCATAAGAATCAGAATGGCTAAGATTGATGTCGAAAAGATGAAATATAAGGAAGTTTTATTTATTGATGGGATAAAACATAACTTACTTAGTTTAACTAAACTTTTTGATGATGTAAAAAAAGTTTTTTTAGAAAATATTTTTTTATCATCAAAAGTTTGAAATATAGAAAAGTCATTGCAAAAGGATAAAGAACCAGTGAGAATCTCTTTCAAATAGGATAATTCAATAACTCCTATTACTTGAGTGCAAAAGATGAAAACAAATCGTGCCCCGAAGACTTAAGAACCTTGTACATAAAAAAATTATAAAGTTAATTCCATTCAAAACTTTCCAGAATTGAAAATAACAGAAGAATATGTACGTGTAACTTTTCAAAAAGTAAAAATAACTAACAAAATTCATAAAAGAGTTGAGATTAAATCTAATAGACTACTTGAGATTATTAATTCTGATTTATGTGGGTCGATAATACATAAATCAACAAAAGGATATTTATAATTTATCACTTTTATTGATGATTTCACTCAGATAAAAAACATCATGTTTTTGAATCATAAGTTAGAGGCTATTAAAATATTACAATTCTTTATAAAATATATTGAGAAATAAATGGGAGTTTCCATAAAAAGGTTGAGAACAGATAATGGTATTGAATTAACAAGCAATAGTTTGGAAACTTATCTGAGAAATAATGGTATCAAAAATTAGTATAGTGCTCCCTAAACTCTACAAAAAAAATAGAGTAGCAAAAATAAATAATAGAAGTTTGGTGGAAATGAGAAGAATTATGTTAGCATAATACAAAATTTCAAAATTATATTGGAGAGAAGATGTTACCAATGTTGTACATGTTCAAAATAGATGCTTGTTGAGACCAGAAACCAACATGACTCCTTATGAAATGTGGTATAACAAAAAACCTTCATTGAAATACTTTAAATTTTTTGGAACTCCATGTTTTCTCAAAATCAAAAAATTGGATTTGGTAAAGTTTGATGAGAAAGATATGGAAGGAACTTTTATGGATTATTCACCAAATGGAAGAAGTTACAAATTTTGGAATAAATGTTTACAAAATTTGGTGGACTCATATGATGTTAAGGTAATTAAAAATCAAAGTTCCTTAACAAAAGTTGTTGAGAATTCTGAGAAGGATAAACTGAAGATTTCAAAAAATAGTGAAAGTAATTCAGAACATACTTATCAAGATTTAGAAGAATCATGTGATGAGGAAATTTCAACTGGGAAAAAACTTCGAAATTTTCTACCTTACAAAAACATGTTGAATCTAAAAACATTATTGGGAATAAGAAGGATCCAGTTTAGACCAGAATCAAGTTGATATTAGAAAATCGTACTTCACTTATCTTAAAAGTTGAATCAGAATCAGTTTCAGAAGATATTCAACACAAATAATTGGTTGATGATATTAAGGAAGAGTTGGATTAGATTGAGAAGAATGAAACATGGTAACTTGTTCCAAGTCTAGAAAATAAAAATTTTATTAGAACAAAGTGGGTTTATAGAAACAAATTTAATGAGCACGGAGAAGTTTTAAGAAACAAATAAATACTTGTTTTCAAAGGATATGAATAGGTGTAAGGTGTGGATTTTGATGAAACATTTTCCCTCGTTGTAAGGCTAGAAACTATTCGAATGTTTCTTGCAGTGGCTGCTCATCGGAATTACAAAGTTTATCAGATAGATGTAAAGTCATATTTATTAAATGATGATATTGAGGAAGAATTTTTCATTGAACAACCTTATAGGTTTCTACTTGATATGGATGAAAATAAAGTTTGTAAATTGACTAATTTTTTGGATGGTTTGAAATAAGATCCATGTGCTTGGTATTCTAAACATGATAATTGTTTGATAATATTGAACTTTTCTAAAGGAAAAGTTAATAGAAATTTATATGTGAAAATTTTTGACTCCATAAATCTAATTGTAATTGTTTATGTGGAATATATAATTTTTGTTGGGGATAGAGAATATATTTGTAAAAAAAATATGAGGAAATAAAGATGAATTTTGAAATTTCTATATTAGTATAATTAACTTTCTTCCTTGGCTTACAAGTTAAATAAAAGGAAAAATACATTTTATTTTATCAAGAAAAGTATTCCAGTGAATTATTAAAGAAGTTTGCAATGGAAGAATCTAAAGAAGTTTCAACTCCTATTTCAGTGAGCACAAAGTAGAGTATAGATGAATCTAGAATAAGTGTGAATCATAAATAATTTTAAAAACTGATAAGAAGTCTTTTTTACCTTAAAACCTCAAATCCTGATACTATTTATGTTGTGACTTTGTGTTCTGGGTATCAAATTAATCTGAAAAATCACATATGTTGGCATCAAATAGGATTTTGAGATATGTTAAAGGAACAACTTCCCATAGGTTGTTATAAAAAATAAATAGTGAGATAAAGTTTCATGGTTATACTGATGCCGATTAGGCTGGAGATCTTAATGATATAAAATCAAATTCAAGATTAACATTTATCTTGGGTAAATTTTGTGTGATTTAGCATAGTAAGAAACAAAGTTCAGTAACTTTGAGCACAACTAAATCCGAATATGTTTCAGCTACTAAGGATTGTACTCAAATGTTATGGATGAAAGTTAAACTGGAATATTTAAAAGTAAAAGTTTCTAAACCATTGAAGATACTTTGTGATAATTACAGTGAAATGTATCTTTCTAAGAATCATTTCCAACATTCAAGATCAAAACACATTGATATAAAGTTTCACATTATAAAATAGAAAGTTTCTGCTGGAGATGTTTTGCTGGAATACATTTCAATAAAGTATCATATTACTGATATCTATACAAGCAATGTCGAAAGAAAGGATTATGGAATTGAGGCTGAAACTTCATGTTCATCCTCCTCCCATATCTTTCTAAACTTTTTAAGGAAGAACCCCCCACCATGATTTGGATTATGTTGAAAAAGGTGGAGATAAATTAACAAATTTGTACTTTATAAGAAGTTTTTACTTATCTTTCTTAAATGAATATGATGTTGTGGTTATTAGAAAATGGGGAAAGAAAAATAAAAGTGATAGAAAAATAAATGTGAGGTTCAGTTATATTTACATGGCCATAAAATTTAGTTGTAACTGAGGGATGGAATTACTTCAAAAACATTACTTTATCCAGTAGTGTGTTTTCAGAAAACTCTCTTTTGAGAAAATATGTGTTTTGATAAAATTCCAAAAACTTGATTTGTTTACAAAATTTGAGTTGTGAAAAAATTATGAGAGTTTAAACATTTATTAACAAGGGTTTTTAGCAAATCAACAGGGGAATATTAAAGAACCTTTGTGGTGTTTTGTTTTAAAAAAACAAAATTATTTGTTAAAAAATAAATTTCTTTGTAAAATAATGTTTTTTTATTCAAGAAGTAGACCCATATCCATCGCAATAAAGATTCATTAGACTCATAGTATCTTATTCATCTACATTGAATTCAGATAATCGGATCCAAAAGAATTATAGGTAGAGATTTTTGATTTATGGAAGTTTTTTCTTTGCCTTAATCATATAAATAAAGAAGTTCTGAGTTAGAAAGATAGAAGTTACTGAGTTATGAAGTTATTGTAATGCTGAAGAGTTTTTTTCAAGAAAGTGAATTCAAGGGTTAGAAAGTTTTATAACTTTATAAACTAAGTTTTATGATGCTTTTTTGATCATGAAGTTCTCACAAATCATGAAAACAATCATGATAAAATATTTTAAATAAATGGTGGAGAGGTTTAAAGAATATCAGAGTTATAGTATGAATATTTTATTATAATGGGAATTCCATCATTATAGGAATTCCATCGTAATTAGGATTCCATCAGACTGAGATGAGAAGGAAAAAAAAATCATAATGAGATAAAGATAAAATAGAATTTGTAACGATATAAAGAGGAAACATAAATCGTAATGAGATGATGAAGGAAACCGAAATCATAATGAGATGAAGAATGAAATAAAAATCATAATGAGATGAGAAGGAAAGAGAATTCATAATAATTAATAAGGATATAGAATTCATAATCACTAAGAATGATATAGAATTCAAAAATCACTCAGAAGGAAAAATAATTCATAATCACTGAGAAGTAAATAGAATTTGTAATCGCTGAGAAGAAAACATATTTGTAATGATCTGATTATGAATAAGGTTCAAAAAGAAAATTCTAAAAGTTTTGAGAATATTTTAAGAGGTCAAATTTGAAATTAAATTTTTCATTAATCTCAGAGAAACATAAGGTGGTTTGAAGAATTAAAAGTTAAAGTTTAAATATGAGATATTTTTAGAGATTTTTAAATTTGAGGAAGCGAGGAAAGTTTTCAAGTTTCCCTCTTTTTCTTTTTGATTCACCTATAAATACTTGTAAATATAATTTTTTCATTAGTGAACTTTCATGAAAGCAGAAAAGTTGGATCACTAAATAAATCAAGTGAAAATAATTATTGGCCAGAGATCTTGTGATGAGGATCAAACAGCTAAATTTTTGTTTATTGGATTAAGAAATATCATATTCAGTCAATTGGATTGAGTCAATCAGACTAAGAAAGATCGTATTGATCATTTAATCACATTTTGAGTTTTTTTATATTTAGAAAGGTTCCATAATATTGAGAGAATAAGATACATACTTATCATATTGAGATAATCATATCCAAAATCATTAGATTGAGAAAATCAGATTCATTAAAATCGGACTGAGGATTCAGACTAAGTAATTGTGGAGTATTTTCAACAAAGACTTTATTCTTTTTTTGGTTCAATTGCTTTATAATAAAATATTTTAAACTAATGAGAGTTAGTATAATAATTCCTATCAAGAGATAGAAGGTGTCTAGAAGGAGTTTTCATAAGTTGTATTCACTTCCTTATAATAGTGGATTTCCATAGACCCATGGGAGTAGATATAGAAAGGATTTAGGTTCTCACACTGAGGTCGAACCTTGTAAATATTTTTTTCTTTACTTTATTTCATAATTTTTCATGCATGAGTATTTACTAAAAGATAATAAGAAAATAAACCTTAACAAATTGTAGGGGTTAAGTTTCTAAAAGTTTTGAAACTTATAAAAAGTGAACAACTGATTCAACCCCCCCCCCCATCTTAGTTTTTATTCAATTATTTTGAACTTCAGTTGCTGATAAGAATAATTTTGAAAATAGTGGTTAATCCAAAAATGGTATACTTTCCTTACCATATAAAAGTTATTTATATAAAGTTAAAGGAGTTGGAATTGAAAAATATATCTGGGAAAAGTTAAAAAACATCTATAAAGGAAATAAAAAAGTGAAGAAGGAAAAGTTACAAAACTAAAGGTTTAAGTAAGAATATATTAATATGGGTGATTATGAATCTATTAGTTACTTTATTAAAAGGGTTAATGTTATTATAAGCACCATAAGATTTTTTAGTGATAAGTTGGAAGATTTAACCATTCTTGAAAATATATTATGAATTCTTCCAGATAAATTTGATGTAAATGTTTCATCATTAAAATATAGATATCCTGATACTCTATCTTTGTAGGATCTTCATATAACTCTCATCACTTAGAAAATGATAAGAGAAAAAGGTTATTAAGAAAAAATATAATGTTGATTGAGAAAAAACTTTTAAATATTCTAAGAAAGGAAAATATAATAAAGTTATCAAATAAAAAGAAGTTTGTGACTCTAACACTAAAGATGAGTTTAGTAAATTTTTTGATAAATTTTTGTCTTTGATTTTTATGGGAAAAGGTTCATATAAAAGTACAAAGTTAAGTTAATACTGAAATTTTTTGGTTTTGGAGTTATTAGGCACTTTGATATAAATCATCCATATCAAAAGGAAGAAGATGATAGTAATGAAGATGATAGAAATTTAAGAAGATAATTTAAGAATAAATAAGAAAAATAAAAGTCATTTCCTAAGATAAATGATAATATGATCTCCAAATGAAATGGAAAACTATTTTTCTAAGTGTGATGAAGATGATTAAAGTGAATAAAAAGCTGATAACTTCAATTATATTTTTGTTGAAAAAATTCACATTGAAAAAGTGAAAGATAAAAAATTCACCAATGATGAAAACAGTATCTCAAATAAGAAGATATTTGAATGGATTTTATGCAAAATAGAGAGTTAAAATAATATATTTCAGAGATTTTAATACTTGAAATAGAGATCATGAATTTGAAAAAAGTAAATCTTTTATCAAAAGATCAAGAATTTTTTCTTGAATAACAATATAATTTGTTACAAGAGATTTTTAATTTTATAAGGTTACTTGATGAAAAAGGGAACATAAATAATTAAACATGATGGAAAGTTGAAGGTGGAGGAGTAATAGTAATAACTTGTTCATTAAAAACTTGTTAAAGCTGATAAAGGAGTTTAAAATTTCAAAAATGTAGTTATAGAAGTTTCTAAATGTTCTGAAAATATTAAACCTAAGAATGATCAACAAAATTTATCATAAAATATTGATAATAAGAATTAATACTATCATAAGGAAAAGTAATTTAAGAATACTAAGTATGTAGCTAAAATAATCAGATCTAAAAAATAAGAAGTTTATAAGGTTAAAAAGTTTGAACCAAAATTTTCTACCATAAGTGGTTTTGTTGAGGCTAAGAAGAAATATAATATAAAGAATAAAATATCAAGAGGTAACCAAAACTTTTATGTTCAATTGAATATCAATGTTAAAGGTAATAAAGTTGATGAAAAATAGAAACATGTCTCCAAAAAGTGTACAAGTTATAGAGGGAAATATGATTTCTATAGTTACTGTTGGAATTGTGGTGGATTTGGGAATATAGCATATATGTATTTCTTTAACAATGAACATTAAGGATAATATAGAAAAATATATAGGAAAAGTTTGAGGGGGATTCAACTCACTCAAAAGATATTACCTGGTAAAGTTAGAATGATGACTAGAAATAGATTCCAACCTTTGGAAACTATTTTTGAAAGACATGATAAAACTGAACATCTTGAAAAAGAATTTCATGTTATGATACCTTTAAAGAAAAATTTATACAAAAATAACTAAAAGAACCAATTGAGAATAAAAAAAATGAAAAAAAAACCTTAGTTGTTGAATCTATTCTCAAATCTATAAAAGAAGAATGAACCTAGATTTTTAATGGGTGTTTTATTTTTATATGATAGGAGATTTTAAGTTGTTTAAGAATGTTAATAATTTTATAGAAGGTGTAGTGACTTTTTTCAATGATGAGTCACTCTGAATCAAATGCATCGTATCTTCTATCATTAGGGAAGAGAAGTTAAAATCCAAGTGAGTCTTGTTTGTTGATGTGTTGAAAAATAATTTTTTAAGTGTTTTAAAACTTTATGATGAAGTTAAAAAAGTTGTCTTTAGAAAAGATGATTTTTTATAAATATTATAGAACATAAGAAAGGTGTTTCAAGAGTCCAATGAACAGATGGAAACTTTTTTCAAGTTAGTGATTCATAAATTTTATATTATCTATGCATGGTTGAAGAAACTAAATTGGGGAATAAAATTATAGGGAATATATTTCAAAGGAAAATGATGAAGCTTACAAATATAGAAATTATTCATGATATTCCAAAAATGATAAGAAGAAGAGATTAGTGTAGCTCTATTTCCCAAAAATGAAATATTACAAACTCAATACATAAGAAATTTAATATAAAATCAACCCATCCCTTGGAGCTAAAACATTTTAATATTTTTGGAACCATTAGTAAACAATAAATACATAAAGATAAGTAATTTATATCATTCATTAATGACTTTACATTCATTATAACTATTATATTTCTAAAACATAAATCATAGGCTCTCAATATGTTTAAAGGTTTTAGGAGAAGTAGTGAAAAATATTGTGGATGTTCTATGAAGAAGATTCAAACTAATTATGGTGGTAAATATACAAGTGTAATGTTTGGAGATTATCTTGAAAAAAATTTAATTATTCCTGATTTTAGTGAATCATACACTCCATAGTTAAAGGGTGTTTCTGAAAGATGAAATAGAATTTTTATTGAGATGGAATGAATAATATTTATTGAACATGATATTTCTCATTATTTATATAGGAAATCTATCTAAGAAGTGGTTTATCTTTAGAATAATTATTTCTACAAGAAAAATCTGATATGACTCCATGTGATATGTACTATAAAGAAACACCAAGTTTGAATTGCCTAAGGGTTTTTGGTAGTCCTTATATTATAAAATCAAGGTTCAAAATCTTAGGATGTTTGATTAGAGTGGTATTGATGGAATATTTCTTGGATACCCGATCAATGGTAGAGGATATAGGTTTTATAATAAAGAGATATAAAATATTATTGACTCTAAAGATATGAAATTTCTTGAATAGTTAGATAAGAAATTTTCAGAAACATTTGTAGATATGAAAGAAAGGGAAGATGAGGTGGTTGCGATTAAACAATGTGAAATACTTATTAATAATAAAACAATGTTAAAGATTATCAAAGAATAACTAAGCTTTTTTCATTGATCAATGATGTGTTATTCCATCTTTATACCTCTTACATTCACAACCTCAATTTTTCCAATGTCGCAAGGGTGACTTGGCGGGTGAAAGTTTGACTTTTTTTATTTCCCCTATGGGTTTTCAACCTGATAGAAATATTTGCCTCTTTGCCTAGGTAGTTCAAGGTCATTCCAGTTATACTAAATAGGTACATATTTACTAGTATATGTATGAATGACTACACAAATTTTAAATAAATGATTCTTAAACCAAACTAGCTAGTTTAATTTGTATATTTTGAAGCATTTGGAGAAGCTTGTGTGGTAGGGGGTGTGTTATAAACCTGATGTGAAGAGACGGATCCAATAATACCTAGTACCACACAAGTTGGAACATAGTTTTAAGGTCATAATGCATGGACCACCTTTTCCTAAGTGTCTTAATGACTCAGTATTTGTGAATGTGCTAAAGACCACCATGGGGAAAGGGGTGCTAAAACATGGAATGGGTAGTGATAGTATTTTTAGTTATGCCTGAGATTATAGATTTAGGCATAAATATTTATCCCGCTAAATGGGGAATCAATTCACATGTAGTTGTAGAATTCAGCGTGATGTGAGACCAGTTCTAGAAGGGGGTATTCCTCCTGGGTGAGGGTGCATTGAAAATGGGGGGAATTGGTTTTCTAAAACACTAGAGGTGATTCCAACCAAATGAAAATTTAGGTCTTTATAGGGATAGTTGTACATAGTTTAACTTCATAATTATTGGACCAATTATGATTATAGTTTAAGGTTGTAGACTCAAACCAAGGGAAAAATGATTTTTGGGGATGTTCACATTGGAAAAAGAGTATAAAATCAATGTGAAGAGAGGTACAAGAAGGCTCAGTTCTGCATGGAACACCCCTGAGGAAATTTTCACACATTTTAATGTCATGATGCTTGGACCATATGGGGGTGGAGATATGGTCTTTTCATCTAGTTACTGAAAAATCTAAAATAATGAAAAGTTCCAAGGGGTGAATTCTGGTGAACATGGTATCACCTGATAGGTTTATTTTTTTGGATGGGCTAGAGATAGGGGTTTTAGGTGTCACTACATATTCCATGGAACTATAAATCAAGCCATGCATAGTTTTGGAATGTGGTGTGTAAGGAGACCAATGAATGAAATGGGGGGGATATCCTCTTAGGAAAGGATTATAAGTTGAATCTGTAGTTTAAAATGTCATACAAGAGGATACTAGCTATGCAGTTTATGTTCATGTGGTTAGGACCTAGAGGGGCTGCTACTATTTTAATTTTGTAGATCTTAGACCATGGGTTTCAAGACAGTTTAAGGTCATGATGCTTGGACAAAATGGGTGTGTGTGTGTGTCAAAGAAGTATATTTGGCTTGAAAAGTCAATAAATTGATGTAAATAGATAGAGAATGAGGTTTGGTTCCATGTGAATATTTGAGAAAAGTTTCACACTATTTATGGTCATTTTTCTTAGACCATAGGTTTTTTTTACTAGAATATACATGTGGTGTTAAAGAGTTCAAACTTGATGTGAAGAGAGGTCCAAGAATTCCTTTCACTATACCAAAACCTCCAGAATGAATTTCACATAGTTTAGGATCATGATACTTCAACCAAGGTGCAGTTGGGGTCTAGACTAGTTCTAAAAGGTGCTCTGTAATCTTACACCAAAATACTAGGATCAAATCCTGGAAATACCCCAATATTTGGAGTGATTGGATTTATGAAATTCAGTGGAGGTGGGAGATCTCGCTGATTATTAGGGTAGCCATTCAATCTTGTATGATGGTGGAAGTGGCTGGAGGATCATGTTTCGATGGTGGTCAGCTATCTGGTCGACAATGGTGAGAGGGATCGGTGGTGGTCGTCGGGTATAAGGGGTTCGACGGTAGGCTCATCTGGGGGATCAGATGTCATGGATATCAGTGGGAAGGATCAACAGAATCCCTCAATGGTGTAAACTATCAAAGAATGATGGAAGTGGTGGGGTATAATTCGGTCATAGAGGTGTATGGGGTCATGATAGAAGCATAATTTTGAGTGGTGACAAGTTGGTCTTCTACAATGATAGGAGTGACGGGGAAATATTGCTTCGAGGAAAAATATGTGAGCCTCATTACTACCAGTTCAGACCTAGATGAGGCTTAATAGAAGTAGTTCTCATCTTTATAGGGCTCCATATTAGGTATTATGAGAGGTTATAACATCTAGAATGCGAGGCATAGTGTATCTATGAATAGAGAAATGCTTTGTGTGCAGCTATGTAAGGTTGGGAGCTAGGTCAAATGTATCAAATATGTGGGGGAAGGGGATGTTCTAGTGGTTTCAGGTCATTGGTAATTTGGGTTCATGTTCTTAGGCTATGTTCCTACTAGGCCTATGGGTCATGTAATTGTTCCCCCCTCAACCCAAATTTAAAAATGGGTATTATCCAAAAATAAATAAAAAATTATGGACTTTAGGCTTTCAGGAAGATACTTAAACCAAGGCTCTTAGTTTAAGGTCATAGATTTCATATTGTATGGGGGATGTTATTCCATTTGGAAACATTTATGTGTCTCAACTATTCTTGGGGAAGATTCCACCATGACTCCTAATCCCACATGATCCATTCTCAGTGTGATAAATAAGGAGTGGTGAGGAGTTCCCCTTGTCATAAGGGAGAGAAAAATAAGGGGGAAGAATCCAACATTGTAAGGTCCCAATGATGCTAACTTTCTCAATCATCATTCACGAATGCATTGGGGAATAAAACCAAGGGTGTTAAAACTCCCTCTAGAAAAAAGGGAGGTGGACTGGGAGGTAAATATTTACTTCTGGGGTCTAGAATATGAAATTTTGTGATCAATGGGTAGGTAGTGATTATTGGCCATGTTCAAAACATATGTTCCACAACTTCACCAGTCAAGGATGGTGAGAAAAAAAATGTAGGATATACCATTGACCATGTTCAAAGCATGTGAACCATCATATGTCTCCAGTTATCTTTCAAGGTGTATGTCTGGGATGGGTGGTGAGCCATTTTAGCCAGGAATTATTACCATTAGGGGGCCTGTTCAGATCAACAGGGTGATGAGGATCCAAATTGAGCAAGAAATGAAGTGTATAAGTGAACATGTTAGGATGTCAAAGGGGATATAAACACTATGAGGTCTATATTTCCATACATTATAATGTGTCATCTAGGAATATCTATAAGAAAATATTGAGCATGTACCCATGGGGGAGGCCCTGAAAAATATTAGTGGTTGGTCTAGGCCTAGGATATGAGATATGGGAATCACTATATATCCCATCATAGGTGGGAATCAAGTCATACATAGTTATTGACCATGGTGTAGTGTATTATTAGCACCGAAAGGGAGGGTTCTCTCTCAAGTGAGGGATCAAGTCATCATGTAGTTTCACATCATGCAGTTGGGACATGGACCATGAAATTTAACTTCTTCTAGTAAGGATGTTAAACACTCATTTTAATGTCATACAATGAGTAAATACAGTTTTTGTAGTTTTAGGTCATATATCATTGACCATAGTTCCATATAGTTTAATGTTATATATCCAAGACATGATGATATGATCATGGTTTATGTGTAGAATCTGCCCAGGTGATGGGGGTATCATATCACATTTATCACCTGAGGCATCTCACCTATCACACAAGGAATCCTATGATGGATACATAGGGTATACCCTAATTTAATGTCATGCATATAGGAATATGTTGTATAGTTTTATGATGTGTGACTAGTACATTGGTATTTATCATTTAAATTTATATATCTTAGACTATGGGTTCATGTGAATTCCCAAATAAGGAACCTGGTGTTAGTGGTAGGTGTGATGTGGTCCATGTCCATTATGATCAATGAGTAAGAACCATTTGAGTAGACCTTATGAATGGAATAAGGTCCTTCCCATTTGAGTTTTAATTTCGGTGGCTCCTTTTTAGGTATCATTGACATCATGAGAGTTAATACCATATCACCTTGAAGAAAGGAGAAAAGGCGAGCCTTTTTATTGAACAATCATGCCACTCAATTCTAATTCCTTTCCAGGTTATGCAATTCTTAGACCCTATTTTTCTCAAGGTATTCCAACTCATACAAAAGGACTTACATTATTCTATCTGGTGTCTACTAATCATAAATGGTTTTTCTGAGTAAAGTTAGATAAACCTCTATAGGTATAACAACTTCTATCCCATACACCATGTTGTATGGGGTCACCTGGGTGGAATTTCAATTTTTCATCTGATAGGTCCAAAGGGAATTAGAGAGTGTTCTAACCTACCATCTTATGCGGGATATTAGAGATGTTTTTGTTTAATGTCTCAATATTCACATTTATTTATGCATAGTAGTGGGATGTGTAGTTATAATATATGTTGTACTTGTAATACAACAATTTTTAGATTGGAATCTTGAAATTTAGTGTCATTGCCCATGAGAATGGTGTGGGGAATCCTAAATTGATGGATGATGTGGAACTTCATAAACTCAGTAACAGAGTAAGTCTTGACCTATTTGAGGGTAATGGATTTTTTCCACTTTGAGAAGAATTTTATGGTAGTTATAATGAACCTACATTTTCAATTTATCACTGGTGGGTAGTGTCCCACAATGTCAAGTACCCATACAGAAAAGGGAAAAGATTACTTGGTGTCCTGGAGATGTTCCAGTGGCTGATGCGTAAAGTTGTCTTGGATATAGTATCCATGGAAAATCTTAGTGAATTTGATGTAGTTATAGACCATGGTGGTCTAAAAGTAACCCAACCTCCAGATCTAGTGAGAAAGCATCAATCCTTCTTGATGGTCCCCACATGACCCGATGTGGAATTCTTGCATGACATGATGGATCTCTTTCCCTTGGATGCAGCAAGGGAGGATTCCATAAAAATCACACCTATAGAGGGTCTGCTCAGGGTTAGGACCATCCCAAAGGGTAAATTTCATGGAATTATAATGGATTCACTCATGCTCATCTCATTCTAGTTGGAGAGTTCTGTGCTGGAGATACTCAATGAAGGGAGTTATCTAATCGGATAATTCTTCGACTATTGGGGAATTTGATGGACCTTCTATAAATTCATTGGTGGCTAGCTTATTTCTCTATCATTCATCATCATTAGAAGTGAAATGGGTTATTAATATCCAATGAACCACATGAATGACTAATTCATTCTGATTGGGCCCTGTAAGAGATGCATCTAGGCTTTACAAATAATTGTCTTGGTTATTATATGATTGGGTAATATGATCCACCTCCAATTGATAAGGGAACTGGACTATCAAATCATGATTATGTTCTATTAGGGTAATGAGTTCTTGTTTCCTAAATACATAGTCACCATTGATCTTCATGATGATTAGCTCGAAGTTTTCCTTCACATGAAAATGGGGGAAATCAATCTTGGGATCTAATCCAGGATAGTGATAAGAGCCTAGTACTCATCCTCATTAATGTTAAATCCTTACAACAATAGGAATGAGTATGTAAATATGAACTAAGAGGGAGTGATTAATAAAATCCCAAGGCCCGCCCTGTTGATTTTGGGGTTATTGAACTTTCTCCCAATCAGGCTATAGGAGGTAAAATCAAAATGAATTTTCCAATATGGAACAGTTTGATCCATGGAAAGGATGGCCTCATTTGGTAAGTCCACATCCATAGGTAGTTTATTAGGGTTTGTATATGAATCTTTTAAATCTTATAGTTCTTATCCCGTGACAGTTTTCTGGGGGGGGACTTAATATCAAAGTGATGTTTTTTTTACTACCCAACATGCTAGTATTCCTTCCAAAATGGGGAGATTGAGAATGTACACCACCAGGTTGATGTGGGATACTAAATGTATCTTAGGGTGTTTCATGTAGTCTTACAAATTTTGAACTAAAAATACTGTGGTGAGGAAACCCTTCTCAATGTGAGAACATTTTGTCTCCATGTTGAGGATCATGTGACTAAGATAAAATAGGTTGTTTTCCCTACCTTAATTATTCTTTTAATCTATGAGGATGCTAAGGGACCATTCCTAAGTAGTCGCATAAAGGACCAGGGGTTTCCCAAGGATGAGTGGCATCAGGATAGAAGGATAAAGAAGATACTACTTAATGACCTCAAATGAAGTTTTTAAATCTTCATAACACTGGTAGATGATGCTTTTCTTCATGAGTTTTGAAAATGGATTACACTTTCCAATGAGATTTATAATGAATCTTAATATATATACCAAGTGTCCTTGTAGGCCTCACAAATATGAAAGGTTATGTGGGGCAGGAATCTAGATGATAGACTTGATATTATCTAGGTCAATCTCAATGCCTTTATACCTAATGACAAAGCAAATAAATTTTATAGAGGTATCCTCAAATGCATATTACAATGGGTTCAACTTCAGGTGGTGAGAGTGAAGGAAGTTGAACACTTTATCAATATCCTTGATATGGTCCTGAAATTGGTCAGATTTAACCACCAAATAATCCACATAGCACTCCATCAATATCTTGATGAGCAATTTCAAGATATGGTGCATTTTACACTGGTAGTTAGGTCTAACATTTTTCAGAATGAATGGAATCACTTGGTAGTAGAAGGATACCTAAGTCACTCTAAAGGCAGTGACTTATTAATCATTATGGTTCATCTAGATATGATTATATATGGGGTATCTATCCATGAAGTAAAGGGTCTATAAACCTATTTTTGTTTCAATTAAAATCTCTATTACTGGAAGGGGAAAGTCATCCTTTTTTAATGGCAGTTGAGGTCTTAGAAATCGATACAAAATATTCTCTGTATATTCTTATTTCTGGCTAGGAAAATTTTGGCTAACCACTTTGGGTAATTAACCTACCTAATTAATTTTTCCTTGATAATATTGTCAACTTTGGCCACAACCATAGCATCATGGGATGGGTTCATTAACCTATGAGTCTTTTTAAAACCTTGATGGCTCACTGGGAGGTCAAGGTGATGAACAACAACCCGAGGATTAATTGCTAGCATTTTTTTGTATCTCTAATTGAACACATCATGATACTATTTCAAGAAATCCACATAATGATGCTACTCTTATAGATACATGATTGCATTGATTAGTGTTTTACTCAGGTCTTTCTTAGTTCCAAAATTCACCTAGGTCAACTCATCAATTTTGGTGGAGACACCTCCTTTAAGGGTTGGAGGGGTGTCATCAAAATCCTCCACATCATATAAAACATAAGGATAAGAGGAAGTATGTGACTCCCCTAAATCTAAAAACCTAAGATAGAGACCATTTTTTGTTTCGGTAGGGGTGTAATCCTATATGAGAGATTTTTTCTATTCAGAGACCACGGTGAAAAAAAATTATGAGACAATACCACATGGTTTTTACCACAAGATCCACCTTTGATATCAAAACACTGATGATGGTTCAACCTTCCTTGATTCAAACCTAATTTTTAGAACATGCATGAATGTTTCATATTAGTGTCCATACGATTAATCTCTTAGTACTTCATAGGAGTATGTTTTTCCAACATTGGTCGATCCATTTTCGTGTAGGAGTATAAGATAATCTGTGAGAACTCCTTCTTCTTGGGGACTATAAAATAGCCTCCCAGACCAAAGGTTATAGGCTCTAACCGGTGGATCAGCATGATGAAACTATATTTTAAATCCTCATAAGGATCTATTGAAGTAGCTTCCAGATTATTGGGGTGATGATATGTTTAACCCCATCAGTATATAATAATTTTTCCTCCCTTTGGTAGTACCTAGTTTTTAGGTAGTGGGATTCACAATATTTGAATGGAGAATCAACACCCTAGAGTACCCCTGATCAACCATTGAGGGAGTATTTTAGGCACTTATAGTATGAATAAGGGATAACCACATGTAGATAAAGCTAGTTCCTTCCCAATAGAGTGTTGGTGGTGGTATCCTATGATATTATCATAAACTCAGTGCTTGATACCAAATCACTAAATTGAGTTTTCAACCAGATCTTACCATGCGTATTATGATTGATATTTTCATAACCTTGAATCATCAAGTTAGAGGGAGTAAGATCTAATTCCATAAGCCTCATCTTGTGGAGTATCCAGGTTGGGATGAGGTTGATCTCAGAGCCAGTATCCACTATGCATTGGTGGATTTCTACACCATTGAAATTTTTTATGACATAAAGCAAGTGTATATGCCCCTAGATAGTGGAACTCTCATTATCCTTGGAGAAGGAAATGATGGTTTGACATTATTCCTACTTAGATTCCTCTGTAAGGTATGATTTAGAAATAACTACATTAGTCTTTAACTGGAGAGGGATCTTCAGGGCCTTTATAAGGGCCTCACCCATCTCCTTCGGCAAAGAGAGTGCATCAAGAATAAAGAACCTTGATGATATGCCAACGAGGTGATTTATCACATCGTACTTCTAGTAAAGGGGTATGTTTCTATATGTTAAGGGTTTCTCCTTGGTAGGGATCATAGTGGACATAGTTAATTAAGGCTTTAGGGCCTATCTGGTGGTTTCTTTGTTCCACTATTGACTAGATGGCTTGGGATGGGCACCAAATAGTTGAGGTCGGGCCTTGATCAGTCATGATTGAGCTCTGGGGTGTTTTGGTTAATCCACATGATCAACTAATATGGTTGGTTGTAGGGGAATACCCAATGATGTGGTCGGTGAGGATTTTCCTATTGTGTCTTGTGTGAGTATTTTTTTCTAGTTTTAGCGGCATGAACAGTCTTCTATAAAGAATTAGATTGGGTGTTTTCCTAGGGGAATAACATCCAAATCTTCCTCATCAATGTCATACATGGTTACCTGAATGGTATTCATAGAATACATCATTTTGACCACTATGAGATTATATACTAGTCTGACATCATTTGAATAAGTATATTCTTTTTCTTTATCGATGGAATATTCAAGGATAGGCCAAATACCTGGGGGTTCTCTCAATTCATGAGGCATGAAGTTTTCTAAAGTGAAGATCGATTTCAGTACTAGTGAGGGGATAAGATTTACCTATAGTAATTAATACCTACTCATTTAATATTTAGGAATCTGTGATGCATATGTGGCACCCAAAGGAGGTTTGGTGGCTATAGGATGTGCTCGTTTACTCAAAAAAGCATGAATGATGTTCTGGGTGTGAGTGGTCATCTTAGGATCCATCCAATTGTTTTACTTCTATGTACCCCATCCAAGGACCTACATCCATCCACAAATGTCTTCATCATTACTATCAAGGTCAGTAGAGACATGTTTCATTTATACTAGGATATCACCCAACTCAATTAGGTCACAATATACCTAATCCTAGAGCCAATATTTTAAGATGAAACACTCCTTGATGGTATGTACAAGGACCCTATGGTATGAAAACTATTTGGAATGATTTTTCAGATTATCCTCTTGAGTCCTACTGTATTCTAGAAAATTCATAATGTCATTCTCTAGGGTACAGATGAAGTACTCTAGAATCTGTGTATCCTTGAAGGATAAGGTCTTGTTATTATATTCTATGAAGGGAACCCTAGGTGTCTGCAAAATAAGGGGGGTTTGGTTAGAATTATCATATATAGGTATCTCTTGATGAGTTTTTTATTACCAAATCCAGTTCGACATAGGTTCTTGAAGGTGGTCTAGTTGTGGGGCCTCAGTTTGTATAGCAGCAACTATTTATGCCTTTGCATACCTTCACACGGGATGTGGAAGAGGTAATGGGTGTGACTATTTTTTTGGTCCATTGCAAGGATTCTTACAAATACTAAACTCTTTCAGAAAACTCTCAAAACCCACTCGGGTATCTCAGGTACAAAGGGACTAGCTTATCTGGGACATTCTCTACTTCATCAATAGTTGTCCTAGAAAAGATACACATCAAGGGAGTATATGAGTACCTTCCATCAGGAAATGAATTCAACAAATATATCTTCACCCACATACTTTCAATAGAAGAGGTCATCAATTCTATTCTTTCTCATGGTAGAGAAAAACTAATATAGGTTCCTATAGAGATATTCCTAGCTATAAATACAACTTGGGTTCCATTGAATATACCATACAATATTAGGTCCTTATAAGGTCTAGATGAAACAATGAATCTTGGTAGATTCTTGTTTCTTTGGGGTTCCCAGCATCAAGCTGCATCATGAGTCAAAATGGCCCTTATACTACCATGGATTTTCAGTCCTGTTAAATGGGGTGAATCTTAGATTAATTGAATTCTGGTGATGGATAGATGTGGTCCAGTCACACTAGATAAGGCTTTCCTTCAAGTAGGATCACAAATTTTTGCATCTCCAAATCCTCAATACGGGTAGTGAGAATGGCTATCACATCATCCTAGTAAGTTTTGGTAGTCACAAATTATTTTACTAGCTTTCTAGATCAAGTTGTGAATAAATTGTGCTCTCAAGGTGGGAATTTGTGCTACTTAGGTGGCATAGGAATATAATATCTTGGTCATTTTCAATAGCCAATAGCCTCTATCCTAATTGGGTGTGGGACCACTCTCCTTAACTTTGGGTTCCTAGATAAGGACGAATGGTTTCTCAGCCAATGGAGGCATGGGATCCCCTCTAGAATTTTATCACTCTAGGCCCTGATCAGTGAGGAGTTCAGCAATGAGATTCTTATAACCCTAAAGATCCTAGATCAAGGTGGTCATTCTAGTGTCTGCCTTGGTTTTTGATATGACCTCTAATGGGATGAAATAATATATGATCCCTTTTCCCTTATAAAGATTTAAATGATCGGGCTATAGTACCTCTATGGGGGGACTCCCAAGGCCCAACATCTATATTTGATGATGTGTGTGGCACCTCTTAAAATATTCACCTAATACTATGTCTCTACTTAGTATGGGTTTTTTCCATCATACCCCATATCATCTAATCAATTTCTATTATTATCTAGGGGTTATCATGATGACATTCATGTTAATAGTGGTTAAAGGCAAACTTTCACCTTCAATGGGTTGGATAGCCTGATGATCCTGTTGTTTCTATAGAAAAAGAACTAAAATAGAGATTTTTTTACTACCCCCATCCCTTGATTTTTATGTGAGAATATTCCTCATAAACAATTCACCAGAGAATAGTGGGGATCCAGGCATAGGTTTACTAGATGTTCTAGAGGAATCCATACAAATCAAGGTTTTTTCCACTTGAAGTATAGTGATATCAACCTTTTGACGCTATTGATAGATAGCCTCAAGTTGTTTCTAGATCCTAGTCTAGGTTTTTTGGTATTACTATAGATGTTTAAATGTTTCTTAGATATTTTAGTGAAATCAACTCGCTTATCCCTTAGTGATTAACTCCATTATGGTGAAACATGGGGTTGCAAGTGGTAATAACATGACTGATAGCTTTTCAGTGACCAGGATTTCCCACAAATCATCCTCCTTTTCATTATTTAGGGGGAGTATAGTTCCTGATCTCCCCAATATCCAATCTAAACTATCCAGTAAACTAGGGGTGGCACTAACATAGACCTACTTTTCTTCTAACTTTCTGGAAGATGGGGCATCGCATGGGCTAACCATCCCTAGAATGTTAGAGTGTCCTTTGGATGTGGGGTTAGCTTTATAAACATATCCATTTAGGTTGGGTGTATAAAACCTCATGATGATCATGAAGGACATAATTCCTCCATGGTTCGGTAGATTTCTCACCATCATATAAGAGCACCATTCCAAATCTTGATATCTATTATATTTCTAAGGTGGGGGTTGAGAGGATGGAACCTAATGGTGGCAAGGACAGTTGCACTTTGAGTCCCTGGAAGTAGGATATAACATCCTACACATTCAGGTACCTACATAGGGATCTAGGGATCTTATGGAACTTGGTTTCAGGGATGGTTATCTTTAGCTAAAGGGCTTCTACCCCCAGTTTTGATGGTGGGGGAAGAGGAACTTTGAACGAGTCGTCTGTCACCTCAGACTCTAAGAGGTTAATAAAGATGTAAAATTTCCCATATTCCTAACTTAAATGATTTGGTATCTCTTTGATAAAAATCCCTTATGTTTTATGGACATTCCTTCTACATTCACCCTAGCCAGTGCAACGAGTAGATCCCCTATGGTGGTTATTCATACTCCTACCTCGGGATGGATCTTCAGAGTGGGGGAAATTTTCAACATGGGGAGGACCTCCATGTTAGTGGATGGTGTCATTAGGAGGACCTTTTTGGTGGAACTATTCATCATGGGGTGGACCATGATAGTTTTCATTGGATCCCGTGATGGGGAGAGCCAACCCGACATGCCTGGTTGGCGGCTGGAGTTTTGATCCCAAACAGGCACAGAAGAGCCCCAGTATAGTGGTTTCAAGGGATGGATGAGGTATATAGATGGTGGAAAGGGCCACTGGAGATAAGGGATAGGCCTCCTATTAGAAAATTTTTAAATCCCTCCCTCAGTATTGGAACTGGGTGTTCTGGACCAAGGCCGGTGGAGTAGGGAAAGGATCATTTTGTTTTTTAACCTATAGATCATGTCAGTGTTGTTGGTGTGGTTGAGTGGGAACCCTCTTGGGTAGATCCTAGGTGGTGGTGGCTATGGAAATATCCCGAATGTCCCCTACCTCTTCTACGTAGGGGAGTGAGCTGTCAGAGCGCTCTGGGAAGATACTCCTGAAACTGTTTCCATTATGACCTAAGGATTTTTTCCTTGTGTGACCTCATAGGGTGGTGTCATCAGCATGATTTTGATGCTTCTGGGTCCTAAAGTGCTATGTACCGGGTTTGGATGACCCCTTCTTGTTCATATAAATGAACCAGGGTGTTTATGACCCTCCCCTGAATGAACTCAGAGGGATATATAGGGTGAGGGTTCTCAGTATCTGTGGGAGTGGTGGTCATCATGGTAGGAGTGCAGTTATGTAGGATTGTTTCACCATCAGTTCCCCTACCCCCATTCCTGTTGGCGATGGATTGTCAAACATTTCCTACAACTTGAGTTTTGTATGGTGCAAGAAGTCAACCATCTATACAAGTATGATAAAAATTATTCCCAATATGCCCAATTTTATTCTCTCTCTCAAAGGTGTAGGAAGGATCTATATCAATAATGTATCATACCAGAGATTCCAGACATGTTTCATTCACACCCAGTTACAAGAGAACAGCTTCATGCCAAGTTCACCATTTTGTTCAGTGAGGTCTGATGCTAAATGTATGGATTCATTGATGTCCAAATATGATGGTGCCTAATGTTATTGATTTACTCACTATTAAAGGATAATATATTCATGTCGGGTTTTCTATTTTTTTGGAATGATTAGATTGGGTAACATCCAAATCTAATGTTATCCAATGTTATTGATCTACTCATTATTGAAGGATAATAGTTTCATGTTGGATTTTCCATTTTATATCTTGAAACTTTATATAGTGGATTTGGATCTAGGTGGAGATGTGCTTTTCTTTTCCCCACATTCCTATTTTCTAAAGTTGGGTGATCTCTACCACCAAGGTTGATGATTCCAAATATTTTATCAGAATAGGATGATGGGATATCAGTTCCTCCTTCTATAGATTCCTCCTTGGAGATCATTTCCTAGTCTGAGTCTCCCTCATAGATTTGAGTCATGTTCATGAACCTTGTTCTCAATTCCATATCGAGGTGGAAACCAGTTAATTGTAATGCTTATATCGTGAAAGTGTAGCTACCTATGGTTAGAGATGATTAGTGATGTTAGACACTCTTATACATTTGTGGATGTTTGGTGTGTTGAAAATCTATAAAGTCCTCCTCTTTCAAATTAGAGGGCATCTCATGTGTGAGGAATCTTAGGTGTAGAACCCAAGTCATCTTATATCCACTATAGGGAAACTTAATTTAGAGACATAATGAATTACATACATGATGCCCAGGGAATCCCATGTACATTTCATGAGGTAGGTATTCTTATGTATGAAGAGGGGTCAGATTTTTAACGTCTTTTGGGGAAAATTTTATCACAATTTTAAAATCATGTGGGGATAGGTTGGTCACATGTTTAATGTATTTTAGGGATAGGTTGGTTACAGGTTTAATGTCATGTGAGGATAGGTTGTTCAAAGGTCTAACATCTTGTGAGGCCTAGTTAGTTACAGGTTTGAAATTTTTAGGGATAGGTTTGTCATAGTTTTAATGTCTTGTGGGGATAGGTTGGTCAGAGGATTAATATCCTATGGGTACAGGTTGTTCATAGCTTTAATGTATTGTGGGGATAAGTTTTTCATGGGTTTAATGTCTTGTGGGGACAGTTTCTTCGTAGGTTTAATGTATTTTGGGGACAAGTTTTTGGTTATCATCACATGGTGATGCTAAGATCTAGTGGGGACCTTGAGTTCAGATGGTGAGGTTGAGTGCATTCTGGGGGGGAATAGTCACACTTTGTAGTTGTTTCTTTTTGAGGGGGAAGGTAGAAATATTTTATGGTGGTGTTGAGATATAGATATTGAAACTCAAGGAGGTATCATATATACCCTATTAGGAGATAAGGAACAAAACCCATGTAGTTTGTATACTCAGTTTAAGGTTGTGTAACAGGATGGGTCCCTATAGTTTAACATCGTGTGGTAAGGATGTTCATGCTACATAAGGATTGGAAATGAGGGATGGTGTGGGGATTATGCATTTAGTATTCCTAGGTGATGATGTATCATACAATTTTAATCATACATGTGGAATATTATGTTCATTGCACAGGGTAGGGATACAGTTTAATGTCATGATAATATTTTCATGCAGTTTAACATCATGCAACTAGGATGTAGGTACATGTAGTTTAAAATATTATAACTCTGAATTGGTGGGGATTAAACCCGTGGATATCATTTCCAAGTAGGAGAGGATTTTAAAACACTATCCCTTCTTGCAAGGAAAGGTGGGAGGTTTCCCACAATTATACCACATTCGGGGCTTATGTGTCTGTTGTGTAGGTTATTTTGGATGGCATGAGGTGTATACACTATTGTGGAAAGGTGTAATGTGGGGTTACCAACATTATGATGCATATTATTAGAATAAATAGGTGATACAACTATCTAGGATATTCTTTTAACAAAGGGTTTGAACACAAGGGTTTATGATATTGATCATTTGGAATGATGGGGCATGAATGAATTGGGTTTGAATGGGTATAGGTCCATTGGGAACTCAAATTTTGTGAAGGAATATTTACTAAAAGGAGGAACCATGTATAGTCATGTTAGGTGGGTTTCATGAAGTATGGGTGTTTCACTAAGTTTGGGGGGCTTATGAAGGAAAGGTTTTCACAAATCATAGGTGCCCTACCTTGGGATGAAGTCTTAATTCCAATGGGGAATGTTTCATGAAGGATAGTTATCTCATGAAACCTAAAGAAGAATGAGGGGTTTTCGTCTAGTGTGAAGGGTTTGAGACTTTATAAAAGTAATCTAAACTATGGTCTTAGAGTCTCAAGTACTCATGGGAGGTTTTTCATGGAACATGGATGCCTATAAGAATCTATTTATCTCTTGGATCATAAAGGATGAAGTTTCACGAATTCAGAGGTTCTAGAAAAAGTCCAAAGGTTGGGTCCCTTTAAATGAGATGTTAAAGTAGATATTTATAGGTTCTGTATATGTGGGTATATAAATTTCATGAATTATTCCATATTCATGTAATATAAACTTCTACGGTGCTCCTACAACCTTCATGATGAAAAATATGTTGTGCTAAAGTTGTCATATTCATCAGAGATAAACTTCTGCATTACTTCAACAACCTTCATGAAGCCCTTTCCCTTCATGAAGGATCCAACCTTCATGAATTCAAACCCTTAGGTTTATTTTGAGCTTTTTTCATCCTGGATTCACCTTAAAACATCAATTAATTTCTTGATGTCTCTCATAACACATGTTTTTCGGCATGTCAATGGTATTTGAAGTTATTGGCTTGAATTTAATTATTGGTAATAGTTTGTGTGTATTAGGTGTTAGAGATATAATGAAATGAATTTTATCTTGAGAATAGTATCACCAGATAAAGAGACATTTTTTCGAACAACCTATCATTATAGAGGCTTATGCATTGTCTATAAAGGTGAATATGGTTGGCTATCCATCGCTCTGAGATTACTCATGTGTTGATTATTAATCTCATATAAATATATTCCTTTACATTAACATTTCATTTATATTATAAAAATGATTAATTTTAATATATATGAATATATTTATCTTATTTTTTGGGGTTAATAATATAAACTTGTGGGTTGTGTGAAAGTTACACATTAAAGTGGTTTGAACATGTTAATTTTGTGGTTAGAATATGGATTCCAAAACTATATCATTAGAAACATTCATAAACAAAAGGGAATAAAACATGAGAATATGATGATTACATAAGATGTAATAATTTTGAATTTAATATTCATATGGTATATATTACATGAGTGAAATTTAAGAAAGAAAAAACTTCAGATACTAATGGTGATATTTCTTCCAATGTGGTACTTTTCAAGAACTCAATCATCCAACTAGGTTGGTTATACCCAAGCTGGGTGCCCCAAGATTATCTTGTGTAATACAAGTAAGTTATAAGTAACTATAGATTATCCTAATGGGTAGGTCATACCAAATCTAGGTGACCCTTTATCATCCTTTGTTAGCTTATTCTTTCCATTTGATTTGGGTTACACTATCCGGGATACCATAATAGAATTAGGTTACCAGATGAATATATTTGAGTATATCTATATGATGGATTTGAATAAAGGGTTATCCACTCAATTATTTAATAGTCATAAATTTTTTAACTGGGATGATTCCCTACCTAAATAATTAAGTGGTGAGAGAAATGCTAAAATGGACTCATTTCCTATTGAAATATGGATCTTGAATCACTAAATAGATATGTTTTATGGGGTCATAAATTATAGTGTGATCACTTTTATTAAAATTCCTTGATGAAAATATATAAGAAATAATATTAATATGATAAAAAGTTATATTATATGTAAATGCATCATCATCATCAAACTAAAATTTAAATTAATCCTTGAAATGGGAATATTAAATTAATAAAATCCTAATATTTCAAGATTAAGAGTAGTTCTTGATTAAGAAGAATATTCTATGTGTTAGAATAATTCCTTCTTGATTAACCAAGTGTTAAAGTTTTTCAACGAGAAAATCAAGATGTGTATAGAATAATGGAATGATTAATTTAAGTTTTTAAATACACTAAATGCTATTTGGACTAAGGAATTATAGCCTCATGTACTCAATATGATTTGTTATGCTGATAATAATCAATATGATTGAATATCTTTAGAGTTAATAAATAATTCCTATAAAGGATTATTCTGGTTAAGAAATTCATTCTATTTTCATTGATGGAGATTTTCTAACAATACGAATGAGTTCCAGAAAATTTTGTATGATATTCTAAAAATGTTGAGAATAAATTAACTAGGCATATGATGTTTATGTTTTGGTACAGTATAGATGGTACAAGGAGGTAAAAGTTCAAAATTATATGAGGAAAATTTGGAAAGTCCAGTAATATTTCTTTAATAATATGGGTAAGGTTAATTGAAACCTAAGGGTATTATCAAGAAGGGATAATTATTCCATATGATTTTATTATCTAGAATAACTAAAGGGGTTTGGGAAATTAATGTAATTTCCATGTTAGGTATTAATGTTATAAAAATTAATTCTTTAATTTTGAAGGATATGTGATACTGAGTGTATCTTTTAAAAATGTTATAAATATTAAAGAGTTCAAAATCATAGAAATAATTAAAAGATTTTATAGTTTTCATTTAAGTTATGAAGTAAATATTTGCTACATCATAAATTTGAATTTAAATATATTTATTGAGCTTGTATGAATCTAAGTAAAGGAGTGTATATTCATCTCACTTATCTTATATGATTAGAGGTGTTAACAAATAGCTGTTATAAATAACATGAGATAACTAATTGTGTACACTAGGTTTATGAATTATTAGATTCTATAACATGTTTTGAGAAGAAAAATAGGAAAAAATGATTTATTTGGGATAAAGTGTTTATCCAATTTATTAAAATATAAGGAAGATGTTTCTCCCACCCTTTTATGACATGTTTTAACGAAGCATTTTTTTTTTGAATAAAATATTTAAACACAAAGAATACCATATTATATATGGAAAGAATAGTTTATTTTTTATATATTCCCACTAAAATAAAATAATTGTTATTTCCTAAAACACAAAGTAGTTTGTATTGAGTATTATTAATATATTCCGAAGAGAATATAGCATCTAAGAGGCTAGTGATAGTATGTTTGAACTTAGATAATTTTAAATTTAATAAATAAAATATTGTACTATATTTAGTTTAAGTGATTATTTAATTTATATCTTATAGAGTTAGGATATGTAACAATAAAGAAAAATGTAAATAGTTTCATTTAGTTAATGTAAAAATGTGAATATCACTATTAACTAAAGAATTATACCAATCTAAAATTAAAATTTATACTTCACTTAATGTCCTAAAAATTTTAGAATATGTGGTGATAAATAAATGTGACAATTTATATTTAGTTATCATAATAAATTGAATTAAACTTGGTCTCCTAAAATAATTTTTAATATATAGTAACAAATAAAATGTAAATTTATACATTTATCTACTGTATTAAAGTGAATATCACTATTATACCATCTTATTTACAAAGTGAAATTCACTTTATTTACTAAAAGTATTGGGATATAATGGTAAAGATAAATGTAAATGGTTACATGTGTTTACTATAATGAAGTGAATTTCAATTTAACCTAAAAGAGTTTTGGATATTATGGATAAAAATGTAAATGTTTACATTTAACTCTATGAGAAAACTTGATGGTGTAATTAATGATGATGATGAAATTAGAAATAGTTATAACTAGATAATTGAAGTTGACATCATAAAATTTAATGTTATGAAGTAAAGGAGTTTGAATATATGTTCAAAGATTTTAAAATCAAGAATTTAATTCCTAAGTCTTACAATTATTTATACTATCTTGTTTTGTAAATGTTACTCACTAAGACGTTAGTGGGGTTATTTTATTAAATGGTCATATAGGGATGTGATGGGAATTAAATATGGATGTAATGTTTAGAAATCATTACTTAATCAACAACATTAGATTCATATAGAATCTTTAGATATTAAACATGTAATATATTGGTTGTAATAGTTGTAAACATATCATGTAATTGTAATAAAGGAAAACTCCATTTATCATTTATTCATGTCTGATGTAATTTACTTTACATAACATTGAAATGATAAATATCCCCTCATTGTAAAAACTTTGATTTTTCCCTAATTTACAATCATCACATAGTATTATGGGTTGTAATGATATATTAAGATTAGATTTAATATATTTTTTTACTCATTACAAAAGGTTTTATATGAGTTACAAAGAATTGGTTCATGAGGTAACATGTAGAGTCTTATTACTTGGGTTGACTCGATAAAGTATATATCATGGAGTTTTATATAGTCATACATATACTTAGGAGTGTATGTCGATTATCAATTATTCTTACCTAAGGTTGGAGAGATACCTAACATGAGAACCTTCATACTTTGATACCCTAATTTTTCAAGTTAGGATATGAACATAGCTAATCAGTGGGTAGTTGGGTATGTTGTTGATCATGTCTTCTATTGGAGTGCAACCAAGATGATATTTTTCCAGTTATATGACAAGAAAATTCATATGAAACTTGATTGAATAAGATTGAGGAAATGTATATACTTTCATAGTTGAGTAAAATTTGATTTTTTCAACTACTTGGATGAGGGGCATGTGATGTGCACATCTATTAGAAGAATGAAATGTGATGTATTCATAAACTTGTTTAGTCATTTTCAGATAATCAAGAATACTATATTGATATGTTTCATGTCTAATGATCAATCGATGTCATGGAAAAATAATTTTATAGGTATAAATACAATTTATATGATATATATAGTGGTGGACATGTTCGTGTTGGGATATGAGTATGTTTGATAGAGATCACACCAAACCCCCTAGTAGGTTGAGTAGCATTGATGATTTAATATAGGTCATTATTTTCCTATATCTATGAAATATATATTTCATATTTGTTTTCAACACTTCTAAGGCTTGTAGTGACATATAGTTAGGCCTTTGGATAAGGATTAAGTTTGGGAAAAAGTGTTTTTTCTAAAATGAAGATATTTTAATGAAATTGTATCCATAAGTATTTTGGATGGATTCAGAAAGGGTTTTAAATTTTGGAATAAATTCCCCATATATTTTAGTTCTGGTGGGATATTATATCAAATTCACACTAAACTATATATGATACATATATGTTGCACCTTATTAAATGTAGTCTTAATGCATAAATTTTCCACCTCATTCTGATGTGGTTTCATTTTGAATTATTAAACTATTATGAATGGATTAAATGTATTAAATATTCATTTAATAGGATTAAATAAATTACTGCAACAAGAATAAATGTATATGGATATTTTGAATATGACTGACACATTTCATTAAATGAAACACATCATGGATGGATTTATAGAAAGATGAAATCCCTCTTATTGTTAACAACCAATTTTATGCAAGACTCTCAAAACTCTCTTACTTCTTGTGGATTTTTCATCCCAATTAATAAATATTCTAGAACCTCTTTAAGTGTATGAGAGTCCTATGATTGAGATCGATATCTACAGGAATGTGTAATCCCTCAAAGGCATAAAGAATTTTTTTGCAGCTCTAGTGATCTTAATCTATCAAACTCATTAGAGATTGTTGTATCGGATATCTAGGTATACACATTTATGTTCTTATTTTATTACATTTTTATTTTATCAAATATATATCATATATATTTGGGTTTTTCTTCCGCTTCCATGTCCATATGATGGACACTGAAAACCCAAAAATTTTGTTATATTATTTTATGTGAAAGATTGTGTAATATTTATGTGTATGTGATGCAATTCAATAAAGGAAACCTCACAAACCAATTTATCCATTGAATAAATCATTGTACCCTAATAAGTACTACATTGATATATTTTTAATCCAAGATCTAGATTATGAAATGTTTGTACTTTGTTTAACTAGGGGTCTTTTTTCATGAAAACATTATTTTTAATATTTTTCTATAAATTTATCATGGTACTTTGTTAAATCTTACAAGAGTAAAATCTAGTAAATACTAACACTAAAAAACCCAAAACATAATCGAAGAAAATTTTGAATTATGATCATAATTTAAATCATTCTAAAAAAGAACCTAAAACATTACATAGTTTTTGTTAGTAGTGTCCTGAGGTGGGGATGAGTTTAATAATTTTCGTCATGGAAAATATAACTTACTCATTAATACAAACCTCTTTATATGATTTTTTCTTATGATGATAACATGTTAAAAATCAGGATTATAATTCTTATTAAAACCACATGGTATTTCAAAATTGAATGCATGATATCAATCATAGATGAAGCACAAAAAAAATAGCGATGGGAATAGAAACACAACACAATGGCAACACCAATTGAATAGGGAAACACAATGTGAACCAAGAAATATAGGTCAAAACTATTATTATTTCATTATCATATCATTCCATATTTATATATATATATAAATTAAGATCAAGTATAAAAATTTGGAATTATCATCAAAATTAAATCCAAGCCTAGGATTATGCACATGAGATAAAGTTTGAAGATTATTATCAAAGGAATAATCATGGGAAATCGTGACATCCACAACAATAATAATATTCACTTATAAAAGTTATGAATTATAAATTATTCTTGTTTTATAAGGTCAATTTGAAAATAATTCAGTGATTATTTTAATTAATTTCATTTTTTAAAAATCACATTTATGATTTATATTTTTTAAAATATTGGTAATTTTAATTTGACACCCCTCGATTGACATCTGATGGATAGGGGTGGGAAAAAAACTGCCCAAACTAAACCAAAATAGTGGTTTTTTTCTTGTCATTTGGATTGTGGTATGGATTTAATATACCCTTATAGTTTATGGTTTGGTTTAGGGGCCAAACCAAATTTCACTTTTTAAACCAAACTGCACTTGTTCCAAAAAAACATGATTTTCTTGTTTTATATCAGCTCAGCCCATGCATCAATTCCCTAATCCAAACCCATGTTAAGATATTATTTATAATCACCATTAAAAAACAAAATTTTTATTTTGATAGTCAATAAATGGTTATATTTTGTCTTTTTGTCAATGATTATGAATAAATTCTATTCAAATTACCAACCAACCATTTTAAAATATCATGGATCCATTTCTAGGACTTGTTTGAGTTGTGCTGGGAATAATTGAGCAGAGAATCAGATGCAACCGGTGTTCGAGGATCCTATTTTCCTCTATTTGAAGGTGCACATGGATTATGTTTTATGGAACTTGGTTTCTAATTGATGTTTACAGGTTGGTTTTCTGTCTAGTAAGGATTTAGAGGTTTGGTGTCCTTTTTCAACGGTGAGATTGTTGCATTAATAGTTTGACAAGATTAGAAGTCATTCACTATTAGTGTATGATTATTATTGAGATGGTCTTCCATTTGTGGCTTGTAATCATAGCATTGTTGTTTAGGGTCTCGATTGGATTGGTTTTGGAATGCCCATGAGGTTTGTTCCTGTTTTGATTTTAGTTGTCTCCAATGTTTCTTTGGATATTTGGTGGTCCTATGTTGTGTGATCTTGTGACTTTATTACATCATGTGTTTGGTTAATCTCTACAATTTTTTCATGCTTGATCATGACCATTAGATGGGTTGAGCCTTGTCTTTATCTTGGTTATTTTGGGATCAATTCCTTGGAATTGATCACGTCTATCAGGGTTTCCCATGCTTCTAATTCATTGTTAATTTTTTGAATACATATTTACTTTTACCAGTAACATCCCCAACCCAAAATCCACTAAACTAGTACTCTAAGTCGGGTCACCACATGACCTCAAGCATACCTCCCTGTATGCCAAAGGTTAACGACTAGCAGCAAGGGTCTAATGGATCACATGGGGAGACCATACCCTATTTACTAGAGTACTCTATAGTAGATAACATCTGAAATAAAGGAAACAATAAACAATAAACCAAAAACATGCATTACTGACCATTTCCCAAATAGGGTACTAAACACATGAAATAATAAATATGGCATGTCATGCTAACAGTGCCAAGAGTGAAGAAACCCCAAAAATAAATACAACCACAGAATACCCAAACGGTTCCTGACTCCATGTATGGATCCTCATCCATGAACATCCCAATCCCAACTCAACTCCCTAGCATAGGGCATTTTCCCTTGTTTAGTCCTGCAACCATGAAATCTGCTCAGGAACCCAATGGCGGCCTGAGCAGGGTGTGAGTACAACTCAGTAGGACACCACCAACGGTGTCTACAAAATATATAGTCTAAATAGATAGTGTATTTAAGTACTAAATAAATGACAAGATCAACATAATATAACTCAGGTTCCATTAGTTAATAATATTCACTTTAACCATTGTCATCATTAATTCCATTTTCTTTGTGAGTTAAGCATTTACATCATTTACACTACAGCCTAAGCCAGACAATTTCCATTCATAAGGGAATAAGTAAAGTTTCCTATCTCAGTAGGAATAAACATTTCATAAAATTTTTTATCACACTTACCTTGGATCCTCAGTTAGGTAGTCTCATCAAATGCATCTGTTAGGGTCTTAGATTCTCAGTCTAACTCCCTAACCCGTGCATTATTAGGGTGGGGTTTAGAGCCTTATTCCAACCCAACCCATGGGAGGAGCCTCAGTTCATTATACCACACCACCAATACATGTTCACATGCTTATTTATTCATTTAACACATATACCATGTCAAAAAATCATACACAATCAATAAGCATAACATTCAAAATTTACATTTCATTCAACACATGAAGCATCATCAGGCCTAAACCATTTAGTAAATTTACCATTTAATTACCATATCCCATTTAACCCATTTCCCTTTTTATAAATTAACCCATTTATCTTATTCAAAACTTTCCATACATTATCCCATTTCACATAATTTATCAATTCACATGCATTAGTCTATTTAAGCAATTCAATTACAAACTCATAAGTCATTTGAGGCATTCACTTTATTCCATTTAACCATCTTTCACATTTTTCCAAAAAATCCATTATGTCACTTCCATTGACTAGACACAACTATCATTAGTGACTCTTTATAATTTGAATTAACATTTTAGCACATTTATCATGGGCTCTATTTCAACACAAATGAGCTTTAGTCTTAACATTACAATTTTCCATGTTTGGGAATACTGGCACACCCCATGGGTGTCCCTAAATGATCTAATCAATATCGATGCATCCCACAGGGATCATGAGGGGTCTAAATCATCATATATCTAACCATTTTACCAAATATTACTAAATTCATCAAATTCACATCAAGAGGTAAGAAATATCACAACCACACATGTACAAATCGACAATAAAACTATGGGATATAACTTGTAGACCACCTACCTCAAATTTGTAGATAAACGCTTGCTTAACCTTATCCTTGGATTCGGATTCAAGAAGACTTTGAATCCTTGACCTAAGATATTATGTAAAAAGAGGGTTTTAGGGATTCAGAATAATAATAGCAAAACCACAAGCCCTAATCTAGAAAAGAGAAGCAAGAGAATCATTAAACTTACCCAGAGATTTGATCCACACCCAACGGCACTCCAAATAGCCTAGAAATGAAGGAGATAAACACTTGGGAATATTTGGGTTCTTAGGTTCATCACTAGAGCTAATGGAGAAGAAATGGGGGAAGAAATCGGGTAGAATACATAAAATCTTGAGGGTGATAAATGGTAATTTATCACTTTTTAATGGGGTGCATGGTTTTATCACACGATTCTTTATCCAAGAGGGGTATAAGTCACATAGTTACCTAGGAATCCTGCATGGTTTGATAGAATATTCACCAACTATGTGAAATTCCACTATCAAAGGTCTCATGGTTTGTCTTTCCCCCTTTCACAATTTACACTAACAGTGCGCCAACCGTGCGACATGAACAAGATGGACCAATTCCCCTTTCTTTCGTGTCCCAAACCCCTATAACACCACCAAGATTCTTCATAAACCCAGTAAACATTTAATTATCCAAATTTAAGGGATTAAATTTAAAAAATAACTTGCCTCCATGAATTATAGGATCTTAAAACCTCCCCAACTTATAATTTCTTGTCCTCAAGCCGCACTACCAAGAATCACTAAGCTTCCAAAGCAAAGAGATCATGACACTAGGCCTGTATATATGACTCTATATCTCCAAAGATTCTTCCTAAAAATTACTATATTTCTAAAAAACTCAAACCAAAGGCATAGTCTTTCCCTGTAATACTTTCTCATTGCGATCCACAATACGAAACGGATGCTCCTTAAAGGACACATCAGCCTCAAGCTCAACATACACAACATCAATCACATGAGATAGTTTGGGTGATACTATCAAAGTTGTGACACATGAAAAAAATCATGTATACCACTATATCACCATGGAATATCCAATCAGTACACCACCAGTCTGATCCTCTCCACAATCTCAAATGGCCCCACATACCTGGGTGCCAACTTACCCTATTTCCAAATCTGACGGTGACCAAGCCTTGGATACACACAAAGAAACACATGATCACCCACCCTAAACTCAATAGGTCTATGATTCAGATCTGCATATGACTTCTGCCTACTCTTAGTTGTATTCATGTGTTTCTAAATCAACTGGATCCGCTCTGACATCTCTTGCACAAGACTTGGTCCTAACAACTCTGATTTCCTAGCCTCCATCCAACAAAATAGAGATCTACATGATATACTATAGAGTGCCTCAAATGGTACCATCTAAATCATATCCTAGTAAATATTATTGTAGGAAAACTCAACAAGTGATAAGTTCTTTTCCCATGATCCCCTAAAATCTAAGACAAAATCCCTCAACATGTCTTCTAGTACCTGAATAATATGCTCTGATTTCCCTTCCATCTGTAGGTATAAATCCATACTCAAAAACACCTGGGTACCATGAACCTTCTGTAGTCCCCATTATATTTCTGAAGTAAAACACAGATCGATATTTTAAACTATGTTTTGTGGTATCGTTTGCAAATGCACTACCTATTAAACATACAACTCACCAAATAGATCCATGGTGAAACTTACTTGAATTGGAAATAAATGATCCACCTTAGTCAACCAATCCACAGCTACTTAGATCACATCATTCTTCTAAAGCATCCTCGAGATACCCGCTATGAAATCCATCATCACATCATCCCATTTCCATTTTGTAATGGGAAATGGTTGAAACAAATCAACTGGCAGTTGATTCTCATCCTTCACCTACTAGCAGGCAAGGCATTGTGCCACAAAACCTACAACCTCTTTCTTCATCCTTGGATACCAATATTTCCTAAAAAGATCATGATAAATTTTAGTCAAGATATGATTCACTACCCACTTTAATTCATGAAACTCATGCATCAACTCTTCCCAAAAACATGTCAGCACCACAAAACAACTACAAACGTAAACAATCCCATCATCATCAATGGTCAAACTGGAAGTTGAATCCCCACTATTAAGACTTTCCCTTAAATACAAACATTTTGGATCCTCACACTACCTCTCCTTAATCCAGGTCAGAATCATGGACTCAACTACTAAGGATCCAATGGTCATCTGCCCATGCCCATCTTGTACCTCCAGATGCATCTCATCAAATAGTTCCATCATTCTCCACTCAGAACTGGATTCCTAAACCGCTTGATTTTGAGTCTTCCAACTCAAAACATATGAAACACTATTTTCATTTCTTGGAATGTAGGCCAGCTCAAAATCAAAATACTACATGTACTCAACCCACCTTCATTGTTTAAGGTTTAGATCAAACTGAGAGAAAAATTAATTAAGCCTTTTATGATCAGTATACATGGTAAACCATTCTCCCAATAAGTAATGTCACCAACACTTTAAATAATAAACCATATTGTCTAGCTTGAGATCATTCGTAGTGTAATTTCTTTCATGAGGCTTTAACTTTAGTGAACCATATGTCACAACCCAATCATCCTACATCAATACTAACCTAATCCCAATGCCTAATGTGTTAGAAAACAAGGTATACCCCTAACCTGGATCAGGTAATATTAGAATTGGTGTGGTAGTCAACCACTTCTTTAACTCTTGGAAAGAATTCTCACATTACATATACCATTAAAACTTGATTCACTTCTTATTCAAGTTTTTAATTGGTTTTTCTAATTGGTAAAAGTCTTTAATAAACCTTCGATAATAGCCATCCAAACCCAAAAAACTTTGGAAGTCAGAAAAATTATTGGGCTACTCTCAAGACACAACTATCTACACTTTCTCTGGGTCCACTGAAACACCTTCCAATGAGATTATGGGACCCAATAAATGAACCCTATCAATATAGAAATGAAATTTGTATAGCTTGCAGTATATCCTATGCTCTCTTAGTGTACTCGGTGCGATGTCAAGATGTTTGGCATGATCATCGTGAGTCTTAAAGTACACCATGATGTCTTCAAAAAAAAGAAAGCTATGAACTTATCTAGGCATGGGTGAAAATTTTGATTCATCAGGGCCATGAACACTGACGGTTTATTGGTCAACCTGAACAACATCACAACAAACTCATACAACCCATACTTACTCCTGAAGGCAGTTTGCGGTACATCGGAATGCCTCACCCTTAGCTGATGATATCCCAAACTTAAATCAATCTTGTATAACATTGAAGAACCTCTTAGCTGGTCAAAAATATCATAGATTCTAGGAATAGGGTATCTATTATTAACTATCATCTAATCCATCTTTCTATAATCGACACATAACCACAATGACCCATCATCCTTATAACAACCCTTTTCTTTATTAAAAATTAGTACATGATTTAATTACATTAAATTATACTTAATAAAACACAAAATATCAATAATTATAGTGTCTTTAGGAATTAGGTACATTATATTACAACTTTAAACATTAATTACAACATCTTTATTGAAAACTTCTTTAACATGCTTGAGCTTAAAAGTGCATTGGATAACCTAGGGAAATACATAAGAAAGGGGAGATCCATAAATCCCCATAAGAGAATAAACATGGCATAACAAGAAGATAATAATACATTTTAGATAAGGCATATCAATGAGTCATAAAGGAATATAAATAATAAGGCATGATATAGCACGATAATCATAACATGGAAAATGTGGAAACAACTTAAAACACTACATCATAAACATAGGTCAAGGCTAAACTACCAAGACATCATGGTAGAAAAAGTACCATAAAGTAATCAGGTACACCCATGTCCCAACATGAAATATCATGATATTAAACATTATCCAATGCATTGAAGTGCTATATAATTTTGGGTGCCCATCACTTTAATTTCATTCTCATACTTAAGTGTGCCACATAGATCATAAAACATGGATTTATTCATCATCATAATTTATTCCATGGTTGAGGAGTGTGAAATAAATAAATGTAATTCCCCAATAAAAATGTATATGTGCATAAAATTTAACACCCATGATAGTAAAATGGTATGGTATTCACTACACAATTGGTTTGGCATGAAAAATTGCGGTGAAAATTCAGCAGCATAACAACATCACTTAAAAATTCATAACATGGGTTGATGAGAGAGAAATGGGTCTCTAATAATTTAGAAATTAAGTGAGTAGTAATATATACATGTAACTACATATCCACACATATATAATTATAATAATAGGGCATACAATAATAAATAAATTTCAATAAAATGAGAAAGTAAATGATGCTTATGAAATTTTGGCATGGTAACGGGTGTACATGGGAGGAATTAATGAGGTATAAATGGGTCTATTATCATTTATACATAATACATGAATTATGTGGGAGGTGAAAAAATATACCTCATCATTATTAATTGAAAATAAAATATCATAACAAGATAAATAAACTTGGATAAAGAGGCGAAAAGAAAGAACCCATATGAAATTTCGGCATGGTAACGGGTGTTCTTATGAGGGATTAATGAGAGATAAAGGGGTCTATAATAATTTAGAAATCATAATAGAAATATGGGTGAGGTTAAAAAATATACCCCATCATTAGGAATAAAAAATAAAAGGTCATAACATAGAGGAGTGGTCTCATCCAAATTTACCCAAGATTTTAGGTTTAAGCGGTCGCTTGTAGTTTAGTTTGGGTTGTCGAATCCTCAGAGACATAAGAAGAAACCTATAGACATGAACATTCTATGGACTGTTTTTGGCTATTAGTGGACAACTTTGGGTTGATTTTAGATAGTTTTAAATGAATTCTAAGAGACTTAATTGAATTAAAATTAAAAGAATGAGTTGATCCTAGGTTATCACTTGGGGTGGATTGGATGAAATTATTTTTTAACAGTTTCAGTTTCTTATATTTGAGATGTGTTTATTCAATAAGATCAAACAAATTCATCACTTACCAGTTTAATACCAACACACCATAATACTAATCACCTATACACTTGGAGGATCAAATTTATGAGCACTTTAAGGTAAAGGTTCGTATTAACTCTTGAAGTATGCGGCCTTAAAATTCAACAAGGACGAAGAAGTTTTAAAATCATCAAATAAAAATATCAATTAAAAGAAGAGATTAGAAATTAGTGGTGTGATAAGTAACATAAAATACATCCCCTTAATAATCCCTTGGATTAACCCATAAGTGGGTTATCCCTCCATTTATTCTATGGTTTCAATGGAAGTGGAAAGTAGACTCATGAGGGAGGAATTGGAGAAGTAAAAAAACAATTAAAAGAAAATGATCACTCCACCGTTGTGTGAATAATTTCACAAGGTTTGGTGTGAATAAATTAACACCTTGAGGAAACGGTATCAAAGTTATATGGATAAAAAAATAATAAGAGGAAGGAAGAAATTTTATTAAGAACTAAGGTGATTCGAACAACTTGTATGAGAAAGACGAACGTTACAATGAAAAATAGGAATAATAACATTACAATGTAAAAAAAGCTCAAAGATGATCAAATCCTTCACCATCACTACCTTAAATAGTCATATAAAGAGTCATGGGTCGATATCCAAACAGTACAAAGCATCCCACTTGATTATGGTAGGCCTATGGTAGTGGAAAGTAAGGGAGAGTTGACTTCTTTATCCTTGACTCAAAGTGGCATCCGTCTTGCATCCACCGAACAGACGCGTATAAATGTAATTTTATATGGATGAATTAGAGGGGTATATAGAATAAAAAATGTATATAAATATGTCTCCTAACCTTATTTAAAGTTTCATCCCAAATTCAATTTTGGTTTTTTAGATATGATTAAAATGGTGGGATGTGTTTCTGGGCCTCAAAATCTGGCCCATAATTTTATCTCTAAATTGGGCCACTTGGAACACCATTCAAACATCAGAATTAGCTTTGTCCAATTTTTAATGAAATGTTCCCCATGATGTTTTATATATTCAGTTAAATTTTCATAATTATTGGGCTTTGATATTGTCCACTACAGTAGTTCTATTGGGATGTTTTCCAGTTCACTTCACCCAAAATGTTGTTTGTTCAAGGAAAACTTTGGTGGTCGTCTAATATGAATATTCAAGTACTCCAAAAGTATTAATTGTTACCAATATAATGAGAAAACTGAAAATTAAATATTAAAATAAAATCAAGATCATTGGGTACTTTAAATGATGTTCAAAAATGTACCATGTAATAGTGAATTTTAATAAGGAATTACAATTATAAGATAAAATAATGTTCAAAGTGTAAAATGCACTAAAATGGTGTCTATAAATAATAAATCACATGAATATTATATATATTAATAATTAATATTAGCCTCATTAAGTGTCTAATCACACCCCCAACTTGATTTTTTCTAATCCTGAGTAAAATGTATCTCAAACATATGAAATTCGAATTCCCTTTTCCAAAAACACTTTAATAAATAATGATCACCAAAAACTCTTATATAAAACAAATATAAAACCCATAAAAATATTTTAATACAATATAGTTTCATAAGAAGATCTCAATCCCAAGACCATTCCTTTTTTCAAATTCATCACCACATTTCATCCAATATCAATTAAGTATAAGGATGTTTTGTGTATCACAATAGACATGGGGGTTCATCTTTATTCAGGGGGAAATGATGGGAGTGATAGGTGGAATCACATTTTAATATTAAGATGAGTATTCAATTTTTTTTATTGATTTTTTTTTGTTTTTTTTTTCAATTTTTCCATGGTAATTGAAATTGCAATCAATAGAGTCAACCCATGTAGCGAGACTTTGCCGATGACTCCCAGGCTCAAAGACCTTGGGTCACCAAGTGAAGCCCACATACTCAGGCATCATATCGAGTTAAATAAGTCAAAAACAAATCCAAATTACCATAAATAGAAATAAAATTACTAACTCTGGGCCATAAAACTATGGAGTCACGATCCCCAAGTGTCGAAAGCCACGCATTAGGACATTTCATTTCTCTACGCGAAAATTTATTGTTTTTTTTATTTTTTTATTGAATACTCATATTAAAACTCAAATGATAACCAAATATATGTTATTTATTTGGGGGACCCCATGAACTCAAACTAATACCCCACTATCCAAAGGACGTGTGTTGTGATCTCTTTTTTTCTATTTGGATAAAAATATAAATGATGAAATTTTACATTAGACAGCCACACTTTCCAAAATCTATGCTCATGAAATTATACATGGATTAAAATTATAATTAGGGCATGCTAAATTATTTTATATTCAGTTTAAAATTGTGCAATGTGTATTATCATGTTCAAATTTAAAGTAAATTTCCCTTCTAATTTCACACATTTTTTTTCAATCATTTTTTTCACACAAAAGTAAAAATTTTATTTCATCTCCCCCCCAACTTAAAATAACATTGTCCCCAGTGTTTAAAGAAAAGAAAATTTAGAAGGGGTAGAGCCAGATAAGAGCAGTTCAAAAAGTAAATTTAAATATGAGGATCATGGAATGAAGTCACCTGGTGGTTGAATTTGAAGTTCTTACTACTCCAATTTAGTCCTTTGATATCCATGTCACTTTCAGAGTTCCCTGGTGAAAAAAAGAAAAAACAAACAAACAAACAAAAAAATATATATATATATATATTTATTTATTTATTTATTTATTTATTCATATAATAAAAAAATTATATATACCAAAATTATAGAATAAGTAAGCACTATAAGTCGTAGGTCAGTGGTAAGCGCGCGCCCCTATCTCCCTTTGGTCCCAAGTTCGATTCCCCACAGCTTCGCCGGTTGTGACTAGGTTTTACCCACGACCTATGACGTGTCCTTTTATATATTTTTTAATTTTTATTATTTTTTTATTTATTTTTTTGTATTTTTATTTTAACCTACAAACACAAAAAAATAAAATAAAATAAACTGATGATACATTTTCTTCTTTTTAAATTTCTGGGTAAGGTATTACTCAAGGATCACACCACGTGAAACAGATGAATATGGCACTCCCCTTTCATACCCATACATACTCATAAGATAAGAACATGAAAATAGTCTATATTTTTTTATATATTTTTTTAAATATCAAAATGATTCATTAATCTTATTTGAAAAATAAATATTATTCAAAAAGATTAGAAATATGAAAACCATGGGTTGCCTTCTATCCAGTGCTTTTGTTTAACATTGTTAGCCTGGCATGAACCTCTTAACTTACCCAATACCAACTTTAAACATTTTAAGGACCACATGTTTCTCCACTTATACTAGTTTGAGATTTATTCTATGTTTATAATTTGTTTCATGAACAAACCTATGTTTTATAATGAGTGGGAAAATCCAAGGAATATCATAAATGGTTGATCCAGTTTCCTCTTTAGTATTGCCTAAGAAATCAATGATCATTCCAAATTTTTTGATTTCAAGAGAAGAATGAATTCCAATTGAAATTTCATGATTATACCCTATAAAGGTATACTTGATCAGGGAAGGAAGGACAATAATTTTTAGCTCGGGTTGGATAGGAAATTCAAACACAAGTCGAGATTTTGAATCCAACTCGGTTTCATTTTCTAAATTTATCAACAATAATGGTTCCTTTTGAATAGAAGATTAAACCAAAAAATTTGAAATATCAGTGTTAGGAATGGGTATGGACTCAATGTTTGTGATTTCTCTCAATGTTTCAGTGATTGGTGTTTTTGAAAAATTGTCAATGGAGTTATCCTTAGGATACTCAATCCATGATATCAAATTATACACTTTTGAATCCAAAAAAATCAATTTCCTCGTGATTTAAAGACCCTTAAACAATTATTTTATCCTCTTCATATATCCAAAATCCAAAGGTTGGTTCTTCAATAAATTCAAGAGAGGTTTTTGGGAGAAAATATTCTTCTATCAATGACGATGAAGGGATAACATGAGTGGGAATGGGTTCTATAACCGTCTCAAAGTTCTATAGTTCTAATATCAATGATGAAACCTCAAAATTCATTATCTCCATTTTTTGATACAATTTTTCAAGTATTGTATGTGGGTTAGTATGGATAAGGGGTTGATCCAAATGTTCTATTCCATGTAGATAATTAAGTTGTTAGAATTCCACAAGAGAGTGTTCATATTGGATTTGTGGGGATTGAAACTCATTATATGTTGAAATTTTTTATGGATAATAGGAGTTAAAAAATTGTGGTTCAATAGGTTGTTGATGATCCCACCAGTAGATATTAGGATGGTCATTATACATCACACATGGGGTTGGGTGATCAAAGTAGGGATAGGTTACCCATGTTTGGATTTGTTCAAAATTGTCTTCCATAGAAGTGAGGGGAGATAATAGAGAAGTGGGATGAAAAAAAATTATATTGTATGAGATAACTTACTTAGGTCATCGGAAATGGTGCCAAAATTTGGTCTCTCCCAAATTTACCCAAGATTTTAGGTTTAAGTGGTCACTTGTAGTTTGGCTTGGGTTTTCGAATCCTTAGAGACCTAAGAAGAAACCTATAGACACGAACATTCTATAGACTTTTTTTGGATATTAGTGGCCAAATTTGGGTTGATTTTATATGGTTTTAAATGAAATATAATAGACTTAAGTGAATTCAAATTAAAAGAATGATATGATCCTAGGTTATCACTTGGGGGTGGATTAGATTAAATTCTTTTTTAACAGTTTCAATTTCTTGTATTCGAGATGGGTTTATTCAAGAAGATCAAATAACTTCATTAATTACTGGTTTAATACCAAAACACCAAAATAATAATCAACTATACACTTGTAGTGTCAAATTTATGAGCACTCCAAGGCAAAGGTTCGTATTATCTCTTGAAGTATGTGGCCTTAAAATTAAACAAGGATGAAGAAGTTTTAAAATCATCAAATAAAAATCTCAATTAAAAGAAGTGATTAGACATTAATGGTGTGATAAATAACATCCAATAAAGACCCTTGATACTCCCTTGGATCAAACCATAAGTGGTTTATCCCTCCATTGATTCTATGGTTTCAATGGAAGCAGAAAGTAGACTCATGAGGCAGGAATTTGAGAAATAAAAAAACAATTAAAAGAAAATGATCACTCCACCGTTGTGTAAATAATTTAACAAGGTTTGGTGTGAGTAAATTCACACATTTAGGCAATGGTATCAAAGTGATATAAAGAAAAAAAAGAATAATAGGAAAGAAATAAATTTTATTAAGAACTAAGGTGATTCGAACAACTTACATGAGAAAGACGAACGTTACAAAGACAAATTGGAATAATAACATTACAATGTAAACAAAGCTAAAAGATGATAAAATAATTCACCACCACTACCTTAAATAGGAATATCAAGAGTAATGGGTCGATATCCCAATAGTAAAAAGCATCTCACTTGATTATGATAGGTCTATGGTGGTGGAAAGTAAGGGAGAGTGGACTTCTTTATCCTTGACTCGAAGTGGAAGTCATCTTGAATCCACTGAACATACGTGTATAAATGACATTCTATATGGACGAATTATAGTGGGACATAGAATAATAAAATGGATCTCCGGATGTCTCCTAACCGAATATAAAGTTTCATCCCAAATGGAATTTGTTTTTCGATATATGATTGAAATGGTGGTCTGTTTTTCTGGGCCTCAGAATCTGGACCAGAATTTTATCTCTAACTTGGGCCACCTGGAACTCCATTAAAACATCATAATTATCTTTTTCAACTTTTTAATGAAATTTTTTCCATGATTTCTTCTATCTTGAGTTAAATTTTCAGAATTATTGGGCTTGGATATTGTCCACTACAGTAGTTTTATTGGGATGTTGTCTAGTTCACTTCACCCAGAATGTTGTTTGTTCAAGGCCAACTTTGGTGGTCTTATAATATAAATATTCAAGTACTACAAAAGTATGAATTTTTACCAATGTAATTAGAAACCTGAAAAATAAATATGAAAATAAAATCAAGATCATTGGGTACTTTAAATGATGTTCAAAAATGTACCATGTAATAGTGCATTTTAAGAAGGATTTATAATTATAATATGAAATAATGTTCAAAGTATAAAATTCACTAAAATGGTGTTTATAAATAATAAAGAACGTGAATATTATATATATTAGCAACGAATATTAGCCTCATTCAGTGGCTAATCAAGGAGATTCTATAATAAAAGTGAGAAAGAGAGGATCCCTTGCCTTAAGAGTAAGACACCAAAAGCTTGAAAGGGGATTCTTGAGAGCTTGGGGAAACCTTGGGAGGATTATAGAGATATTAGAGAAGATTAATTTCATTATACAAGGATTTATAGTGAATATAAGTTGGATATGGGGTGAGTTTATATAGGAAAAAATATGGATTTATTTAATATTTAGGTTTTGGACTCTACAAAAAAATATTTCAAACCACAAACCTTACCATGGTTTTTTCTCATGGTTTTTTCCAAAGTGGAGAGGTTTTTATTATTATATTATTAAAATGGCCGAACATATTAAACTATTACCTTTTCTTATGTAGAGTTGATTCACTCTTTTAAAGAAATGAATTTAAAATCATAAAATATATTATATGTTTTGGAGGATTCATAAAGGATTTATAAAATTAGTAAAATAAACTTAAAATCACATTATTTTAAGGTAAAAACATATATTTGGTCGATGATACCTATTATATTATTTATTAAATCATTTTTGGGTCATTATGTTGTTATAAAACACATAGTATATTTATACAGTATTTAATTTTTACCTAAAAAATTGATTGTCTTAGAAAATTATGAAAAATTCAACATTATATAATTTTGACATTTTGATTCAAAAAAATATTTATTTTATCTAAATAATTTTCTAAATTTGTTCATTTTCACTTTATAAATAATATTCTACATTAATTTAAAAATGTTGGGTTTTTTTATAATAATAGTTTTTGAACCCTTATAAAAAGTACATTTCACTTCATAAAAATTATATAACCATTGATAATTAATAAACCTTATTTAATTAGAAAAATTTATTAAAATAATATTTATTTAAAAAATCCATTAATTCATCAAAATAAATCCTTTAATTGAATTTTAATATTATCTAAAAATATAATTTGTGTTAAATTGAATCAAAATCAAAATCATTTATAAAGTAACCATAAAAATGAAAATAAACTCCTTATTCTATAAAATATTTATATTCATGTTATTAAGGTCTTGATACATATCCCTTTATTTAATTTGTGTACGCCCTAGGAGTAAGGTGCGTGACAGTGAGACTATCATGGGGTTGTTCGGAAAACATGGTTTGGGTCGTGATCTTGATGAGCTTGAACTTATCCTATAAATGGTTTCTCTCATGATTAAGTTATTATATGTCAACTTTATCTTGGTCAAGGTTAAATCACATAGATTCTATCTCCCTCATAAGCTCTAATAAATGGGCTTTATAGGGCACGATTCTACTGGTTGAGGTCATCACTTCCTTTTTCTAAGTTAATTGGATTTGTTAAGAGCCTTATATTTATACTAATCATGTGATCATTGTTAAATGACTATATTAACAATGGTAAATATTCCTAATAATATTTTAAATCCAATAAGATATAACCAAGGAAGTGCATGTGTTTTCTATAACCATATTTCATAATAATACATTTAATTAAATCAAAAATGGAAATTTCATTTATAACAGTTTGGGTCATTACAATCTTCCCCCTTAAGAAATTTCACCGTCAAAATTTTAATTTCACCCCCTTAAAACTGATGAGGATAATTTTTCCTCATCACTTCCCCAAGTTCCCACATTTCTTCTTCAAACTTGTGGTTTCTCCACAGTACTTTGACAAGTTGAATTGTCTTATTTCATATAATTTTTCTCTACGATCTAAGATCTTCACCATCATCTCTTCATAGGAAAGATTATTCTCTAATGGTACCACCTATGTATTGATTAAATGTGAGGGTTTAGGTATGTACTTCTTCATAAGTGATACATGGTATAAATCATGAACTCGAGATAGGTTAGGTGGGAGTGCAAGTCAATAGGCCACTACTCCTATGAATTCAAGGATCTCAAAGGGGTCAATGTATATTGGACTAAGTTTTCCATTCTTATAAAATCTCAACACTTTCTTCCATGGAGATATGCATAGGAATACCATGTATCCAACATAAAACTCTAAGTTTCATTAATGATTATCTACCTAGCTCTTTTTTAGAATCTGAGAAGCCTTGATGTTCTACTAAATAGTCTTAACCTTTTCCACCATTTCCTCAACTAATTAAGTACCTAGTAGTTTTCATTCCTAAACTTCATCTCAGCATGCAGGTGTCCTACAAATATTCCCATAAAGGGATTCATATGGGGACATTTGGATGCTTGAGTGGAAACTGTTATTGTAAGAGAACTCGACCAAAGGAAGATGTTGATCCCATTCTTATTTGAAGTCAATTAAGCATGATCTCAACATGTACTCAAGTGTATGGATAGTCTGCTCTGATTGTCCATCATTTTTAGGGTGATAATCCATGCTGAATTTCAACTCAGTGTTTAGAGCATGCGGAAGACTTTTCCAAAACTTGGAGGTGAATCTTGGATCTCGATCATATACAATCGATAGTAGTACACCATGCAGCCTGACTACTTCCATGATATATATCGGTTCAAGTAGATCTGATGAGAATTCATCTCATATTACAATGAAGTGTGCAATATTTGTAAGAAGATCCCCCACAACCCATATATCATTATTCCCTCTTGATTTCTTTGGAAGATCAGTGACAAAGTCCATGGTGATATTTTCCCATTTGCATGTAGGTATGGATAATTGTTGCATCATCCCCTTGGATTTTTTTCTTATTCACTTTCACTTGATAAAATAAAAGACATATTAATGTATATTATATTATATCCTTCTTCATAGTGTCAAATAGTTTTCTCAGAGATCTCGATACATATTTGTGCTTTCTGGGTTGATGGAGAAGGTTGAGCTATGTGCATCATCCAAAATGTAATGTCCTGGAATTCCATGGGAATTTTTTTTCCAAATATAAATGGTATTTTTATGAGACCAGGCTCTGAGACGGCATGTAATTCCAAGACCTTTAGTGGATGGAATGGATTTTCAAACTTTTTTAAAGTGTACTAATTAAACGTGAAAGCGGGATTTTCTATCTTTTGAATCAGTGCTCAGATTGAAAATATGAGGGCACCATTGAACTTAGAATGATAGTATTCTCTTAGAAAGTACATAAATTTTAATGTAATGGGCCAACCAGAAAAGTTATTTTTTTGGGATTTTTAAAGAAAAGGTTAAATAAAATAAACTAGATTAATTTTATTTTTGTTTTAAATTTGAAATTGTTACAGCATAATGGATTTCCACCCAAGTGTAACTGAAATGCTATTTCATTAATGAAATAACATAATGACACCGCATCACATCAATAACAGAAAGGCAGTTAACACCCCTTAATGGTTTGACAATGATGAATCGTTGACAAGGTAGAGAGGAAAGCTCTGAGTCTCTAGAGGATCAACGTTGACAAATGATGAATGATGATCACCAATGATGACAGATCAATGAATTGATGAACAGGATTTAGATCAAACATGGATGAACGACGACGACACAGAGACGTTATTCATCAGTGAAAGAACCTTTCAAGGTAGGGTTTGTTATTCTTAAGTTGTAATTTTCCCGCTCTGGGATTTAAAATGATGAATGCGGATCAACCCGCGAACAGGTTGACCCGTGGTTTGATCGGTCTTGACGGATGATATTGGTTTCATTCTTTATCCTTCTAATGGGAGAGGAACAAGGCTGTAATGAACAATGTCCAAAGATCATTCCCTTTTTTTTTCCTCGTGATCCTTCCTACTTGTTCCTGCTCTTTCTTCATTCTTTGTGGGATATGAACATAAGATCATTAAACGTTCACCTTGCGATGCAACAATCAAAAATTGTGGACCGTAGATGAACGTGGCATGAGTGTAGTGCGACAACGATGATGGAAAGTAGAGTAAAGCGATGTGGGAGATATCTTCATTCAGGCACTTACCAGTGGAAGGGAACGAAAAGGAGTTTTGAGACCCAAGCAGTGAAGAATGCGACTTGTCGGTTACAGAGAACCCTCTGGGTTAAAGAATGGACCATCAGAGCATGTTCGGTGGTCAGAAAAAGTTTTTTCCACCACACCGATGCTGGCGGTGGCGCCGGCGCCGGCATGCAGGGGTGGCTGCATGCCAAGAAAAGGTGGCAGTGTGCCGCAGCAGCACTGAAATCCACTTCCAGTGTCTATCCAATGCGGAGGAGGCCATGGCTTTAAATATGTGGCATTGATTAGTCCCACGGCTCAAATATTCAGTCTTCTAACCTATTGGTTATCCATTATCGACTACATTCCGCAGGGGGAGTGATGGCGGTAGCCATGCGACTACTGCATGGAGAAACCGCAGCTCTGTCCGTGGTATGACATGGACCCAAGAAAACTGCGGGCTAGGCCAAGATCATTGGGCCAGTTCAGGTCGGTCAGACCAATTCAGACCAGACCTGGACCCGACCAGTCCCCGTTTCACTAAAATGGTCGTAACTTCTAAACGGAGCGTTCGTTTGATGAGTCGTCTGCGGACTTGGGACTCTTGGGATGATGCATTCATTTTTAAATAATCCAAATTAGTTTTTGATAAAATTAGAGGATGGAATATTAGTTTTAACCATGGTCTCTTTTGGTGCAAGAAGACTTTGGGCAGAATTAGTTTGTTTCTTATGATGAGATGTTAGGATAGTTACTCACTTGATGAGTCAAGGCGCAGGTACTTCTTATCCCTCTACTTATGTAGAGATGGGAATCCCCACGTCATGGGTCCAGGTTCATTTCCTTTGTGTAGTTTTCTCTGGGGGTGTTACTCCCCTGAAGGACTAGGGTGTGGGTTCTCAGAGATGTTCATGAAGGAAATGTCGGTACTCTCCTGTGGGACTAGGGAGAGGATCCTCTAACCTTGGAGCTGGTACTCCCTTGAAGGACTAGGGAACAGGTCCGCCATATCTAATTCATATAGATTCATTACTCCCCTACTGGGTAGAGAGTGGGCCCTCTATTGTAGGATTCAATACTCCCCTATCGTTCCAGGGTGAGAGTCCTCTTTACGCAGTGCTACGGCAGAGTCGGAACTCTCTTATCGTGCCAGGGAGTGGTTCCTCTAGCCTAGGGTTAGTACTCCCCTAACGTACTAGGGTGTGGGTCCCCCATAGCAAACAAACTAATAGAGTCGGTACTCCCCTATATTACTAGGGTGTGGGTCCTCTAGTCACTGAGTGGTACTCCCCTACCGGGTAGGGTGCAGGTCCTCAATATACGAAGTTATACTCCCCTACTGATTTAGGGTGTGTATCATTCATGATTAGTACTCCTCTATTAGAACCAGGGCACAGGTCCTCACTTACGGAGTCGTACTCCCCCGTCTTCAAGTAGCGATGGGGATAGGGTCCTCCATAGTGGTTGGAACTCGCTTGACTATGGGACACAGTTACGAGGATTGGGACCCTCTACTTGAAGAGATCAATACCTAGGTAGGATTTAGTGCTCCCTAGATAGAATGAGGTGTGGGCCACTCCTTTCAGGAGAGACTAAGGTATCGCAGGATATAATAGAGTAGTGATCCCTTAAACTTCAATAGTGGTGATGGGAGGGCCTCTTTACTTGGGTTTCCTTAGTCTTGCATCGGGTGTAAGGTTGTGACGATTAGACCTATAATGTCGGGCACTAGATTTAGACCTAGTATAATGTTCTTAATGGATCATGTTCTCTCAAACGTACTATTCGGAATGGTAGGATTGTACTTAATGGAGTGAATCTCTCAGATGGGTTTCATCAGGGATGTCTGAGCTCATGGAGTGTGATCTCTTGGTTTGTGTGTTATGAATTGAGCCTTCAATGAAAATCCTGAAGCTGGTTGTGTGGTTGGGACTACATGTTTTATTAGTGGCTAAAATTATTATATATGGATGTTCATGTTATATTTATGGGCATATACCCTAGTAGAGCTGACTGTGCATTCCTTTGTGGTTTTTCTCTTGTTCTTTACCTTTGTGGTTCTGGGGTTCCCTACTAAGTATTTTTTTACTCAACTCTGCACGGTATTTTCTCGCATGTTTCGTGTCTTGTGCAAATGACCGATGCTTTGAAAAAGTCTAGGTAGGATCAATACCTAGTGGTGTTTAGTGAGATCAGACAGATGGGGTGTGCTTCTATAGCTTCAGGCAGCGACCCTTCACCTACCCTTCAGGTAGGCTTCCCAGGGGATGAGCTTCAAGGACTTAGAGTTTTACTTTTGTTATGTTTTTCTTTTGGTGGGCATATGTGCTGGCCCAAGTTTCCACCCTGTACTTTACTTTCCATTGTACTCTGATTATGTTTTACTTAGTGGATTGCATGCATGGTTTCCTTGGCTTTTACTTTCTAGTACCTGTGGTTGGGAGTTGTGTGTGTGTGTACAGATACTTGTCAAATGCCTCCCATTTGCAGGATAATGCCTTCAGCGCTAGTCGCCAACCCCTAATCTTTGGGAGGCGGGCTTGGGGTAGTCGCGGTAGGGGCCCTGGGGGACGGGTCATGACAGAGTGGTATCAGAGGTGGTCGGTTCTACCACAAAGACCAAGGGTTTCCTGTTTTTGGTTTTGGGAAATAGTGTTAAGTGTTTCGAGTTCATATTTAAGGCTAGGGACTCTAGTGTTGGTACAGAGGCCGACATATCTATACACTAGGAATCTGGACACCTATTTTCCAACTCGATACATGGGAACACTATTTACGGGAAAATAGGGGGTATATGAATCGTGTAGTAATGGTTGTGCTTTCTATGTCCTTCTTAATTCATCTATTCAGATATACTCTTTAATCATGGTTCATCTTGATATATTTTAGGATTCCACCATGATGACAGCCAGATAAGATTCTAAAATGTGATCGTAATGATGATCCACCCTGAGTGTAGGCTTCAGTGCAGAACACTGAGTTTGTGGCGTTACCTTTGGGTGGTACACCAGTGATGCAACCATTCATCGATCAGTAGTTTCTACCAGCGCTACTAGTGGAGGACGCACTCAGGATGAGTGCAGTACAAAAGTTACAGAGGTAGAGACCTCCCAGGTTCTAAGGTGATACAGATCCTCATATAGATGAGGATTGGATTGAGGTGGTTACGCGAGTATTCCTCCTAGTGAGGACGCCTCTCAACCAGATGGTAGTCCTAGTCATGAGCCTTTTACAGGGCTTAGCGGGAAGATAGTGGAGCTTGGTGATCTAGATGCATGAGAAGGCAACCCTCACTTAGACATACTTTGAGAACCTCTTCAGGGAGGATTTCTTTCAAGAAACTTTATGCTTTGTGCGTATACAGGAGTCGTTGCACCTACGGCAGGGTAGGATGTCAGTAGCAGAGTACTCGGTGAGATTCACAGATCTTTCTCGCTACTCTATGGATATGGTGTGAGACCCTTACTCCAGGTCTTAGACCTTCGAGTAGGGACTACACTGGGATATCAGAGCGTTGGTGATACCCATTAGCATTCTGACATATGTTGGGGTGATGGATCAAGCCCTGGTGGTTAAGAGCTTCTTAGCAGAGGAGCATATGGATGTGAACTACAGTAGAGGTCATGAGGTAGAGGTGTATGATGGAGATAGCAGACGAATGGTGATAGGATTGCGGTGTAGGAGGCATACCCATGCCCGAACATAGACACGTGGTTCTGTGGCGTAGGAATAGTTCCAAGGAGAAGATCAGTTGTAGGAGAGGCGGTTTTATTCTTGCAACATCTAGGGGAATATATCTAGAGATTATCCGACCCACCATGCTGCTAAGAGGGAGCTATAATATGATCCTCCTTGGCAGAGACAGTGCTTAGAGAAAGGAGTTCTGCAAGATGGCGAGCATGGTAGAGGAGCTGGACAAGAAGAAGGAGGTGGCAGGTAGTTTTCAGCCTTGCCACCACCACCCTTAGGTGCTCCATGCCAGGATCAAGGAGTTGGAGGACATGGGAGAGGATAGTTTCATGTGATCTTGGATTATGACCAAGAAGATCTAGGATAAATTTGAGGTATGATCTGTGTATTTTCTTTTAGCTTCTTTTTTAAATAAACACAGGTGCTAGTCATCCTCCTATTTTCGCAAGTTCTATTTGAGACTTTGAGGTTCCAGTTGGACCTTGTAATTGACCCTTATGCTTAGAGACTCCTGCTGGAGGATACCCATTGATCACACACTGGAGCTGATAGTGTGACCTAACTCATGGAGGCGAGAGTTTCGGTTGGGATCTCTTAGTCATGGCGTCAAGGCCTTACGAAATCATTCTGGGTGTGGACTACTACTATTCATACTCGAGTTGACTATATTAGGAAAAGGATGTGGTGAGTCTACAATGGTGAAAACATATGTTCCTTCCAGTTAAAGGAAAACTCAGGCAACACTAGGTGGACTCTCGAGAAGATTCATGCTTGAGGTCATTCTGTGGTGGCATAGTTAGGACCCCCGTGATGTTTCTGCAGTATGAAATGGTTGTTTACTATCCATACTCAGCTGAGATTCCACTAGTGAGTATGACAATGATCTTATTTCGACAAGTTGTGTGTCCTCTAGAGGTTGTAGACATAGGTCCTAGTAATACCCAATGTTCGTTGTGGGAAGCCCTATTTCGTTTGTAAATACCCCTGCATGTTTAGCATAAACCTTTAATGTATAACACTTGTGGAGGCTTTAACACAGTTCATCTTGGGGTGGATGTAAACTATGGGTTTCTGTTTGTATCTACATCAGGTTGGTGTGGAGGTGAGCCGCTATAACCCATAACTAAAAATAGATCAGAGTACTTAGTGCTTTTCCCACTCGTCACAGCTAAAGGTACATGTGCCCGTTGTTACATGATGTTGACCTAGAAGAATCTGGACATGAAATTGGTTGATCTTAATGGTTCCTCAAGGTTCGTGCTTGTAAGTAGCATAGAGACCCTTGATGAACTCATTTTCCTTCCCTTGAGTTTAGGATTTTTCTTTTCAGGGACGAAAAACCTTAAGGTGGGGAGAATGTAATGTCCCAGAATTACATGGAATTTTTTTTTCAAATTTAAATGGAATTTTTATGAGAACATACTCTGATATGGAACATAATTTTGAGACCCAGAGTGTCTGGAATAAATTTTTGAAATTTTTTTAAAGTTTATTAATTAAATGTGCGAGTGGGATTTTCTATCTTTTGAACCGGTGCTCGGATTGAAAATATGAGGGCACTGTTGAACTCATAATGGAAGGATTCACCTAGAAAGGACTTAACTTTGATCGGTATAGGTTGACTGGAAAAGTTATGTTTTGGTCTTTTTGAAGAAAAATTTAAATAAAATAAACTTGATTTATTTTATTTTTGTTTGAAATTTGAAATCATTGAAGCATAACGAATTTCCACCCGAGAATAACCGAAATGTTTTTTCATTAATGAAACAGAATAACGACGCCATGTGGCATTAGTAATAGAAAAGAGGTTAACACCCCTGAATGGTTTGACAACGATGAATCATTGACGAGGTAGAGAGGAATGCTCTGAGTCTCTAGAGTATCATCGTCGACGAACAATGAATGATGATTGTCAATGACGACGGATTAACGAATCGAAAAACGGGATTTGGATCAAACTTTGATGAACGATGATAATGCAGATATGTTCTTCATTGGTGAAAGAAACTTTTGAGGTAGGGGTTTTTATTTTTAAGTTGTAACTTTCCCATTCTTTGATTTAAAATGACGAATGCGGATCAACCCACAAACAGGTTGACCTGCGATTTGATCTGTCTTGATGGATGATATTGGTTTCATTCTTTATCCTTATAATGGGATCGAAACAAGGTCGTAATGAACAATGGATGAAGATTTTTCCCTATTTTTTTTAACTGTGATCCTTTTATCTTATTCTCATGCTTTCTTCATTCTTTGCAGGATATAAACCTAAGATCGTTGAATGTTCACCTTGCGGCGCAACGATCCGACATCGCGGATCATAGACGGATGTGTCATGAGTGGGGTGCGATGAGGATGACAGAAAGTGGAGTAAAGAGGAGTGGGAGATACCGTTATTTGTGAACTTACTAGAGGAAGGGATATAAAAGGAGGTTTGAGCCCCAAGTAGTGAAGAACGTGACCCATGGGTTCTGGATCACCCTCCGGGTCGAAGAACGGACAACTAGAGCACATCCGGTGGTCCGCCGAATATTCTATTAACGACAACACGTAACGGTGGTCATGTTCCAGGAAAAGGGGGAAGCATCACTGAAATCCATTTCTGGTGGTTGTCCAATATGGTGGAGGCTTCGGATTCAAAGTCGCGGTGTTGACCGGCCCCACAGCTCAAAGTTGTGGACTTCTGACCTGGCGGCTGGCTGTTCTCGGCCACGTTCCGTGGGGGGAGTGACGGTGGCAGTCATGCGTCTTCCACATGGATAAACCATGAATCTGGCTGCAGTGTGACATGGACCCACAGAAATCCTCAGTTTGTATAGAGAAACCCAATCTGCTATGCGGACCGGTTGACCGGGGATGGCGGCACCGCAGGGTGCACAATGGACGTGGCACAGCTACGTCTGGTCTGGAGGAGCCGGCCTACTCAAAGGTTGTTCGGGTTGCTACTGGTGGGCCACACCAAACTAGGTAGGTCTGTCCAGACCCGCAGCCCAGCGGGCCAGGTCGGACCTAAGTCGGGTCGGGTCGGTCCGACCGGGCCGGACCCGACCGGCCTCCGTTTCGCTAAAACGACCATAACTTTTAAATGGAGAATTAGTTTGACGAATCATCTATGGAATTGGGAACCTTGGGATGAGACGGTCCTTTTGAGATACTCCAAATGAGTTTTTGAAAAAGTTGGAGGATAGACTATTGGTTTTAACTATATGATCTTCTAGTGCAAGCAGACTTTGGGCAGAATTTGGGTGTTTCTTATGATGAGATGTTAGGATGGTTACTCCCTTGACGACTCAAGGTGTGGGTACTCCTTATTCCTCTTCTTATGTAGAGATATCCATGTCATGGGTTCGGGTTCATTTCCTTTGCATATTTTCCTTTGAGGGTGTTACTCCCCCGAAGGACTAGGGTGCGGGTTCTTAGAGATGTTCATGAAGGAAGAGTTGGTACTCCCCTGTGGGACCATGGAGTGGGTCCTCAAACCTTGGAGTCGGTACTCCCCTAAAGGACTAGGGCATGGGTTCTCCATATCTAATTCATATAGAGTCAGTACTCACCTACCAGGTAGGGAGCAAGTCCTCTATTGTAGGATTCAATACTCCCCTACCGTTCCAGGGTGCGGGTCCTCCTTACGCAGTGCTACAATAGAGTCGGTACTCCCCTACCGTGCCAGGGAGCGGTTTCTCTAGCTTGGGGTCAGTACTACCCTAATGTACTAGGGTGTGGGTCCCCCATAGTGAAAAAACTGATAGAGTCGGTACTCCCCTATATTACCAGGGTTTGGTTCCTCTAGTCACTGAGTTGTACTCCCCTACCGAGTAGGGTTTGTGTCCTCAATATACGAATTTTTACTCCCCTTACGATTCAGGGTATGGTTCCTTCATGAGTAGTACTCCCCTATTGGAACCAGGGTGCGGGTCCTCACTTACGGAGTTGTACTCCCCTATCTTTGAGTAGCGATGGGGAGCAGGTCCTCCATAGAAGTTGGAGCTCCCTCGACTGTAGGACACAGTTACGAGGAGCAAGCCCTCCACTTGAAGGGATTGATACCTAGGTAGGAGTTAGTTCTCCCTCAATAGACCGAGGCGTGGGCCACTCCTTTTAAGAGAAAATGAGGTATCGTAGGATAGACTGAAGCAGTGCTCCCTTGAACTTGCGTAGTGGTGAGGGGTGGGCATCTTTACTTAGGTTTCCTTATTCTTTCATTGGGCTCAAGGCTATGATGACTAGACCTCCAGTGTTGGGAACTAGAGTCAGACCTAGTAGAATATTCCCAATAGAGAATGTTCTCTCGGAAATACCATTCGGAATGGTAGGATTGTACCCGATAGAGTGCATCTCTCAAATGGGTGTCATAAATTATGGTTGAGCTCGTGGAGTGTGATCTCCTAGTTTGTGTGTTATGACTTGAGCCTTCGATGAAAATCCTAAAGATGGTTGTGTGGTTGGGACCACATGTTTTCTTAGTGGATGAAACGAGTATATCTGGATGTTCATGGTATATTTATGGGCATATACCCAAGTAAATCCAACTGTTCATTCCTTTGTGATTTTTCTCTTGTGCTTTACCTTTGTGGTTTCAGGGTCCCCTACTGAGTATCGTTTTACTCACCCATGCACGGGCTTTATCTGCATGTGTTGTGTCTTATATAGATGACTGATTCTTTGATGGAGTCTAGGGAGGACCAGGACCTGGTGGTGTTCAATAATATCAGATAGACGGAGTGTGATTCTATAACTTCAAGCAGTTAACCATCACCTATCCTTCAAGTTGGAGCGGATGAGCTTCAGGGACTTGGATTTTTACTTTTGTTCTATTTTTCTTTTCATGGTCTTGTATACTGGCCCAAGTTTACACCCTATACATTACTTTACGTTGTAATCTAGTTGTGTTTTACTTAGTGTATTTCATGCATGGTTTCCTTGGATTTTACTTTCTAGTACCTTTGGCTGGGATTTTTGTGTGTGTGTGTGTTTACAGGTACTTATAAAATGCCTCCCATTTGTAGTATAATGCCTCTGGTTCTAGTCATCAACCCCTGGTCTTTGGGAGGTAGGCTTGGGGCAGTCTCAGAATGGGCCCTGGGGGACGGGTCGTGACACAATAGATCCTTCTTTAACTCAGGATTTGATGGTACACATAGTCTTGACCCAAATCTCACAACACCTTCACCATTAACATTGAACTCTTAGGATTTACCTTTCCCTATAGCTTCCACTTTCTTTTGAATTCCCACATCAACTTTTTGAGAATCCTTTAACCTCTCTAGAAGAGACGATTGAGCAATAATTGTGAAATGATTGATTATGTTCCTTCCATCATAATTCCCATGTCCATCCTTTACAAGTCTAAGAAGATCGGATCCTTATCAATTCCCATCAATGACAATATTGTCAGATCATTTCTACTTAGATCATCTGCCACTTTATTTTCTTTACTATGATGGTAGTGAATTGAGTAGTCATGGTATTTGATCAGCTCTAACCATGTTCATTGGCGCATGTTCATCCCTTTTTGTGTGAATCTATACTTGAGACTTTTGTGATCTGTATATATTTCACACTTCTCCCCAAATAGATAATACCGCCAAATTTTTAAAGAAAAAATCATTACAGCTAACTCCAAATCATGTGTTGGGTAGTTATATTCATGAACTTTCAACTACCTTGAATCATAGGCAATGAATTTTTCATTTTTCATCAACACACATCCAATGCCCTTTGTCAAAGCATTATTGAATACCATGAAAAGCTCTCCACTTGTGGGTAGTGTGAGAACAGGTGCAATGTTAATCCTCCATTTAAACTCCTTTAATATTTCTTCACATTAATCATTACAAGAAAACTTGACTCCCTTTTGGGTTAGTTTGGTGAGAGGGTTTAACAATCGTGAGAAATTTATCACGAATCGGAGATAATACCCAACTAACCCAAGGAATCTATGGATATCTGTCACAGATGTTAGCCTTTTCCATCCTTTAATTTATTCTATTTTTGAAGGGTCTATAGATATCCCATTGCTTGTGATGATATTCCCTAAAAAAGATACTTCCTTCAACCAGAACTCAGATTTTTTGTACTTAGAATAAATCTTTTCCTTTCGCAATATCTTTAGAACAGTACTCAAATACTCCTCATGGTCCTCCTTACTTTTCGATTATATTAGAATAAAATCTATAAGGACTATCACAAATTTGTTGAGGTAATATTTAAAGACTCTATTCATTAATTCCATGATGATTACTGAAGAATTAGTGATTTCGAATGACATTACTGTAAATTCATAGCGCCCGTACCTTGTACAAAAAGTGGTCTTGGGGATATCCTCATTCTTCACCCTAACTTGGTAATATCCCAACTACAGATCCATGTTGGAGAAGTATTGTTCTACATGTAGTTTATTTAACAAGTCATCAATCCATGGAAGTGGATACTTATTCTTTATCATGATTTTTTTGAGCTCACAATAATCAATGAAAAGGTACATTGACTCATCCTTCTTCTTAATGAAGAGGACTGGTGCACCCCATGGTTAAGCACTTAAGCATATGAAACCTTTATCCAAATTCTCTTGTATTTATTTCTTCATCTCCTCAAGTTCCATAAAATCCATTCTATATAGATTCTTGGATAATGTTAATTCCCCGTGTATAAGCTCAATTGAAAATTCAATATATCAGCTTGGAGGAAGACTATGAAACTCTTTGGGAAACACATCACCATATTTACTCACAATGGTAATGTATTCAGGGATGATTCTTTCCTTATACTTAATCATTTGAGATATATACGCTTTCTAATAGGTCAATAATATCCATGCTTGAGATTATTTTGCTAAAGAAGATTCATCCTCCTTGCACTTGTACAGATTTGGGGGTTGATTCGCAATACATAGAGTGATTTAATTATTATGGAAATTTATGATAGATCTATATATATAAATCTAATTTATACCCATAATTGCATAAAATTATACCAAATGGAGTATGAAAAGGTTCTCTAAGAATTTTATCCCACAAAATTGTGATAGGGGAGGATTTATGTACTTGGGATTCAATAATTGCCCCATTTTTCATCTTCACTAATAACTCCACTTTCATGCTTTGTGGTGGTGTTTGAATAATTCTACTAAACTTTCATGATTAGAAGGAATGAATTGAACTGGAATCAAAAAGTATGTTCACTATTCTTGAATGAATAACTAGCATACCTGTCACCGCCTCATTGTCAGGATCCACTTTGATATTTGTGATGGAAAAATCTCTCCCGTGTTGCCTTGTAGGTTGTTATTTGTCTCTGAAGAACCTTTACATAGTGAATTGGTTTAAAAAATACCATGGTTCCTTATAGTTGTAGCAATGAACAATATGTTGAGGGTTGACTGGAATATTCTTTTCCTTCGTCGCATTAGTGGGTTTGTTGTGTCGTCAATAGATAGCTAGGTGATCTTCCTTCCACACCTAAATAATTTCCTCATCCCCTTCAGGCAATTTCCAGAGTGACTCTTTCTATACCTTTGGCAAGTTGGATGTTGAAATTTCTTGGCACCATTATATCTCTCTATCGGACCGCCAGAATTGATCTCCACTTTCCTCTTCTTATCCCCATGATACCCTTGAGATTCTATGATCTCTATTTCAACTTTGAGGGCACATTGGAAAATTTTATCATAGCTATCAAAGTCATGGATCTCCAAGTATTTCGGTAGGATAGGTTTTATCTCACCAAATAAGCGGTCAACATTGCACTTGGGGGTAACAACATAGCCAAAGGCATATCGTGAAAGCCTTGTGAATTTTTCTTTATACTCCCTGATATATTTTTCATCTTTTTACTTGATGTAAAGGAAATACCTTTCCATTATAAGTCATAGTTTGTGGGTAAAATATGTATCAAAAAAAAATTCTGGAAATCCTTCCATCCCATCACTTTGATCTCTTTCTCAGGCTTTGTATTTTTAATCAATGTCCGCCATTTATCAGCTTCACCCTCCATACAATAAACACCCAAAAGAACCTTCTCTTTTTCAAATCATTGAAGGATGAATAATATCTTCTCAATGGATTTGATCAATTGTTCGGTGATTAAGGGATTGTATAATCCATTAAAAGTAGAAAGCCTTTGTCACATAAAGCTCCCAATTGTAGCTTGTTCTATTTTGGGGGGATTTGGACGCTCCTCCTGATCTAGGTTTCTATTCAAAAACTGAGTCATCTGAGAGAGTATCTTTATGAATTGTTTGATTCCTGCTCCCATCGAGTTGGGAATCTTGTTGGGGCAGACATCACATTGCTCTTCACATTAATTTTTTACCTAATTCCTCCTATTTTCGGCCATTGGATAGAATAAAAGTACAATTAAGGATGATTATATTTAACTTTTAAACACATAAATGGGCATTTAATGACATTAAATGGATAACTTATATATTAAATTTATTCCCTTAACTTATGAATTTCTAGGATTCAATCTATGTTATCCATGATCTATTTCATAACATATATTCTTATGGGAATTTTTTTGTTCCTGTAATAATGGTTCATACTAAGCTTATGAATTTATCAAATTATATCCCCTGGGAGTATCAAACCAGGTGCGCAGTAAGACCCATTTTCATGTACCAGGTTACCTCAAGTCAGGCCCAGAACACCTTGTCAGAGTTGTTACTCCAAGGTACATCTATGTCAGAACCACATCTACTTATAGTATCCAAACATGGATGTATTTTCTTGATAAAACACTTACTCTATACTAACCAGAATTTAGGTATTTTTTCTTATACTTAGTCTAATCCCTAAGTCTTTCACTAGAGTTTTCTAATCCTAATCCAAAAAATAACTAATCTTTTCCTCTGATACCAAATATAACAACCATTATCTTTATTAAACATTAATACATGATTTAATTACATAAAATTAAACTTAATACAACCCAAAAGATCAATAATTCTAGTGTCTTTGTGAATTAGGTACATTTCATTACAACTTTAAACTTGAATTACAGCATCTTTATTGAAAACTTCTTTATAATTCTTGAGATTAAAACTACAATGGATAACTAGGGGAAATACATAAGAAAGGGGTGATCTATAAAGCTCGGTAAGGGAATAAACATGGAATAACATGAATATAATAATATAGTTAGACAAGGGATATCAATGAGGCATAAAGTAACATGAATAATAAGGCATGATAGGGCATGATAATCATAATATGGAAAATGTGGCAACAACTTAAAACACTGCATCATAAACATAGGTTAAGAATAAACTACCAAGACTTCATAGTGGAAAAAGTCCCATAAAGGAATCAGGTACACCCCTATCCCAACATGACGTATCATGATACTAAACATTACCAAATGCATTGGAGCTCTATATAATTCTGGGTGCACCCATCACTTTCTTTTCATTCTCATGCTTAAGTGTGCCACGTAGATCATAAAACATAGATTCATTCGTCATCATAATTTATTCCATGATCAAGGAGTGTGAAATACATACATTTAACTCCCAAATAAAAAGGTATATGTGCATAAAAGTAAACACCCTTTATAGGAAATGGGTATGGTATTCACTACACAATTGGTTTGGCATGGAAAATCCACTACGAGAAAACCGCCGTTTAGCGGTGGTTTTTTCGCGGCGGTTTTTAAAACCGCCGCGAAATGCATTTCGGACTGGCATTTCGCGGCGGTTTTTAAAACCGCCGCTAAACGGAAAAAAAAATTATTTTTTTAAAATTATTTTTTTTATTTTTTTTTTATTTTTATTCAAGGATTAGCGGCGGTTTTTTAAAAAACCGCCGCGAAATAGCGGCGGTTTCGGTAAAACCGCCGGGAAATAAAATGAAAAAAATAAAAAAACGTGAGAAACCTCGAAAACACTAAAACGATCATAACTTTTGATCCGGGCGTCCGTTGAAGCGCCACGACCAGTCAAATCAAAGCTCATGAAGAGATATAGAGGCACATATAATCAAAACCATGAGACGTTCTAAGGTGTGGACGATATTAGAGTTATAAAAAAGTTGAAAAAAGTTCTCCAACTTCAAATGGCCATAACTTTCGCTCCGGGTGTCCGTTTGGGCTCTACCACATATCAAATCGAAGCCAGCGAAGAGAGCTACGCACTGATTCAACACAAGCTAGCTTCTGTTGGGTTTTTCAACCCCAAAAACCCCTCCGAAGGCCTCCAAAACCCCGTTTCTGTCACCGGTGTCCCGTCGAACTTGTCTTCAAACGGACCTAACTTTCGATCCGCGTGTCAATTCGGCCTCCTCCACCTACCAGATCATAGATCGTTCCATGAGCTTCAGTTTGACTGGTTGCGGCGCCCACATGCACTCATAGATCATATGTTATGGCCTTTTTAGTGGGTATCGGGTTTGTTATGTTTTTCAATGCCTCGTTTCTAGCACCCGTTCCCCGTCAGCTTTTTTTTAAATGGTCGTAACTTCCGATCCGACTGTCCATTCGAACTCTTTCACCTTTCAGGTTGAAGATCGTTTCGGGATCTTTGATTTGACAGGTCGCGGATCTATAACGGACTCTCGGATCTTAAGTTATCTCCGTTAATGTGAGTCCAATGTTTTTGTCTCTTTATGACCGTTTTGACGAGTTTTAACAGTAGCTCCATTTATTACTGTTTATTTGGGTTTCCATGACTTGTTATCTTTATCAATGGTTTTTGTGGGTTATTATGATGATTATGTTGAATTATTAAGGAGTTTTCCAGAGTTGTCACGAGTTTTCATGCGTTCTCATTCTTTCTAATACCTCATTCTTCAAATGCTTCTCCATCCTTTTTCATGCATTTTCATGATTTTTCATCCCTTATCACGTCTTTTCATACTTTTTCATGTGTTTCCTTTATTATTTATTATTTATTATTTATAATATACTTTAATTTATTTATTATATATTATTTGTAACTGGTTATTTATTATTTATTATTTATTATTTATTATTTATTATTTATTATTTATTATTTATTATTTATTATTTATTATTTATTATTTATTATTTATTATTTATATTTATTTATCATTTATATTTATTTATTTATTATTTATTATTTATTATTTATATTTATTTATCATTTATATTTATTTATTATTTGTTATTTATATTTATTTATTATTTCTTATTTATTATTTCTTATTTATTATTTCTTATTTCTTATTTATTATTTATTATTTATATTTATTTATCATTTATATTTATTTATTATTTATTATTTATTATTTATTATTTATTATTTATATTTATTTATTATTTATTATTTATATTTATTTATTATTTATTATTTATATTTATCTATTATTTGTTATTTATATTTATTTATTATTTATTATTTATTATTTATTATTTATTATTTATTATTTATTATTTATTATTTATTATTTATTATTTATTATTTATTATTTATTATTTATTATTTATTATTTATTATTTATTATTTATTATTTATTATTTATTATTTATTATTTATATTTATTTATTATTTATAATTTACAATTTATTATTTATTATTTATTATTTATTATTTATTATTTATTATTTATTATTTATTCTTTATTATTTATTATTTATTGTTTATTGTTTATTGTTTATTATTTATTATTTATTATTTATTATTTATTATTTATTATTTATTATTTATCTTTATTTATTATTTATTATTTATTATTTATTATTTATTATTTATTATTTATTATTTATTATTTATTATTTATTATTTATTCTTTATTCTTTATTCTTTATTCTTTATTCTTTATTCTTTATTATTTATTCTTTATTATTTATTATTTATTATTTATTATTTATTATTTATTATTTATTGTTTATTGTTTATTATTTATTATTTATTATTTATTATTTATTATTTATTATTTATTATTTATTATTTATTATTTATCTTTATTTATTATTTATTATTTATTATTTATTATTTATTATTTATTATTTATTATTTATTATTTATTATTTATTAGTTACTATTTATTATTTATTATTTATTATTTATTATTTATTATTTATTATTTATTATTTATTATTTATTATTTATTCTTTATTCTTTATTCTTTATTCTTTATTCTTTATTATTTATTCTTTATTATTTATTATTTATTATTTATTGTTTATTATTTATTATTTATTGTTTATTATTTATTATTTATTATTTATTATTTATTATTTATTATTTATTATTTATTATTTATTATTTATCTTTATTTATTATTTATTATTTATTATTTATTATTTATTATTTATTATTTATTATTTATTATTTATTATTTACTATTTATTATTTATTATTTATTATTTATTATTTATTATTTATTATTTATTATTTATTATTTATTCTTTATTATTTATTATTTATTATTTATTATTTATTATTTATTATTTATTATTTATTATTTATTATTTATTATTTATTATTTATTATTTACTATTTAGTATTTATCATTTATATTTATTTATTATTTCTTATTTATTATTTATTATTTATTATTTATTATTTATTATTTATTATTTATATTTATTTATTATTTATTATTTATATTTATTTATTATTTATTATTTATATTTATCTATTATTTGTTATTTATATTTATTTATTATTTATTATTTCTAATTTATTATTTATTATTTATTATTTATTATTTATTATTTATTATTTATTATTTATTATTTATTATTTATTATTTATTATTTATTATTTATTATTTATTATTTATTATTTATTATTTATTATTTATTATTTATTATTTATTATTTATTATTTATTATTTATTATTTATATTTATTTATTATTTATAATTTACAATTTATTATTTATTATATATTATTTATTATTTATTATTTATTATTTATTATTTATCTTTATTTATTATTTATTATTTATTATTTATTCTTTATTATTTATTATTTATTATTTATTATTTATTATTTATTATTTATTCTTTATTATTTATTCTTTATTCTTTATTATTTATTATTTATTATTTATTGTTTATTATTTATTATTTATTGTTTATTATTTATTATTTATTATTTATTATTTATTATTTATTATTTATTATTTATTATTTATTATTTATCTTTATTTATTATTTATTATTTATTATTTATTATTTATTATTTATTATTTATTATTTATTATTTATTATTTATTATTTATTATTTATTATTTATTAGTTACTATTTATTATTTGTTATTTATTATTTATTATTTATTATTTATTATTTATTCTTTATTCTTTATTCTTTATTCTTTATTATTTATTATTTATTATTTATTATTTATTATTTATTATTTATTATTTATTATTTATTATTTATTATTTACTATTTACTATTTATTATTTATTATTTATTATTTATTATTTATTATTTATTATTTATTATTTATTATTTATTATTTATTATTTATTATTTATTATTTATTATTTATTGTTTATTGTTTATTGTTTATTGTTTATTTTTTATTATTTATTGTTTATTATTTATTATTTATTATTTATTATTTATTATTTATTATTTATTATTATCGAGATTATATCTATTATTTATGTATTATTTGTTTTTTCAATTAATATATATAAGTATATTAATTTCTGTTTATTAACCACATGGCGAGCTTGCTGGAGTGATAAAGTCTTTGGAAAATATGCAAGAGGTTAGGGGTTCAAATCTCACCAGACGCAGGATTTATTTATATTGCATGGGCATGCATGTGCATGGGCATGGGAGATGCATACATGGATAAATAAATAAAATAAATACGAAATAAATAAAATAAAATAAAATAAATAAAATAAATAAATAAATAAATATAAAATTAAAAAAAAATAAAAAAAAAATTTAAAAAAAAAACCCCCACTGAATCATTTAGCGGCGGTTTAAACCGCCGCTAAAAAACCGCCGCGAAACGTTCCGACGGTTTTGAAAACCGCCGCGAATAGTTTCCCGACGCACGACTTAGCGGCGGTTTTTGAAAACCGCCGCCAATCGATTTAGAGGCGGTTTAAACCGCCGCGAAACGAAAAAAAAACCGCCGCTAAATGCCTTTTTTGCCGTAGTGATCACAGTGAAAATTCGGCAGCATAACGGTGTTACTTAAAAATTCATAACATGGGTTGATGAGAGAAAAATGGGTCTATCATAATTTTTACATGAAGTGGAAAGTAATAGGTACATGTAATTACATGTTCACACATATATAATTAGAATAAGAATGTATGTGATAATAAATAAACTTGAAAAAAAAAGAGAAAGGAAAGGATGCTTATGAAATTTTGGCATGGTAACGGGTGTACATGAGAGGGATTAATGAGAGAGAAAGGGGTATATAAACATTTATAAATAATAAGGGTAGTATGGGGGTGGTGAGAAAACATATCCCATCATTATTAATTGAAAATAAAAGGTCATAATAAGATAAAGAAACTTTGATAAAGAGGCGAAAGGAAAGAACCCATGTGAAATTTCTGCATGGTAACGGGTGTTCTTAGGAGGGATTAATGAGAGATAAATGGGTCTATAATAATTTATACATCATAATGGAAATATTGGGGAGTTTATAAATCATATAACATCATTATTAATACAAAATAAAATGGCATAACATAGAGGAGATTCTTGAATAAAAGTGAGAAAGAGAGGATCCCTTACCTTAAGAGTATGACACCAAAATCTTGAAAGGGGATTCTTGAGAGATTGGTGGCACCTTCGGAGGATTATAGAGAGAGGAGGGAAAATTAAGTTCATGATCCAAGGATTTTTAGTGAAGATAAGTGGATCTTGGGTGGGTTTATATAGGAAAAGAGAGGTATTTCTTTAATATTTAGGTTTTGAACTCTACAAAAAAATATTTCAAACCACAAACCTTCCCATGGTTTTTCCCACGGTTTTTTCAAAAGTGGAGAGGTTTTTATTATTTTATTCAGAAAGGGTCTGATAATATTAAAATATTACCCTTTATTATGTGTAGGTGAGTCACTCTTTTAAAGAAATGAATTTAAAATCATAAAATATATTATATGTTTTGGAGGATTCATGAAGGCTTTATAAAATTAATCAAATAAACTTAAAATCACATTATTTTAAGATGAAAATATATATTTGGATAATTATACCCATTATAGTTTTATTACATAATTTTTGGGTCATTATGATGTCATAAAACACACCGTATATTTATACAGTATTTATTTTTTACCTGAAAATTCGACTGTCTCAGAAAATTATGAAAAAATCACCATTGGATAATTTCAAAATTATGATTCCAAAAATAATATTTATTTTATCTAAATAATTTTCTAAATATATTCATTTTCACTTTAAAAATAATATTCTATATTTATTGAAAAATGTTGTGTTTTTTATATAACAGTTTTTGAACCCTTATAAAAAGTACATTTCACTTCATAAAAATTATATGACCATTTATAATTAACAAATATTATTTAATGATAAAATTTTATTAAAATACTATTTATTTCAAAAATCTATTAATTCATAAAAATAAATCCTTTAATTGAATTTCAATATTACTCGAAAATACAATTTGTGTTTAATTGAATCAAAATCAAAATATTTTATAAAGTAACCATAAAATGAAAATAAATTCCTTATTCTATATAATATACATATTAATATTATAAAGTTATTTATTCATATCTCTTTATTACACTAGTGTATTCCCTAAGAGTAAGGTGTGTAGCGGTAAGACTTTTATGGGGTCGTTCAGTGAACATGGTTCGAGTCATGATCTCAACGAGCTTGAACTTCTCCCATAAAAGGTTTATATCATGATTAAATTTTTGGATCTTAGCTTGGGCTTGGACAAGGGAAAATAATAGAGATGTTGTCTCCCTTGTAATCTCCGATAAATGGGATTCATAGGGAATGATTATACTGGTTGAGTTCCTCACTTCCTTTGTGTGAATCAATTGGATTTGTTAAAAGCCGTATATTTATACTAATCATGTGATCGATATTCAGTAGCTATATTAACAACGGTAAATATTCCTAATGGTATTTTAAATTAAATAAGATATAACTAAGGAAGTTCATGTTTTTTCTATAACCATATTACATAATAATACATTTAATTGAATCAAAAAGGGAAACTTTATTTATAATAGTTTAGGTTGTTACAATCCTTATTGGAAAAAAACACTAGAGATCCCCAATTTGATGTACTGGGATGAATGAACCCCTTGTTCTCTAATTCCTCCAACTGAGTTTTAAGATCTCAGTGTTCTGTCGGTGTCATTCTGTATGGTGGAATAGAAACTGGTTCTGCTCCCAACAGTAACTCTATCGTGAACTCGACAACTCTCTCAGGTAGAATCCCTAAGAATTACTCAAGAAACAAATTCTGGAAATAATACACCATAGGGGGGAAATAAAATCTACTCTACTTCCCCATAATCAAATATAATACAAGACACTTGGGCTATAAGTTCACCCATCTGCTAACAAACTAGCTATGCACAGCCTGCCCGTACATCCCATTCCCCATGATGAACATATGTATTCCATTCCAGGGACATAAATTCCACCCTATGATGGTAACAGTCAATATAGTATTACTATAATTATATCCAATCCATTCCCCAATTTAGATCAAAACCCGATATCTCTAAGACATACAAGTCCCATAGAAAATGGTACTCACCAATCTCGAGAGCACACCCCTTACACTGCCGAATATTTTCTTCTTATACCCCTAAGGGTGTATCGATAAACATAAACCCACACAAAAGTTACACCAAGAAGCCCAACACACTCACAAACTAAGTAGATATAAAATAATGTGAATCACTTGTATCAAACAAAGCACTAGAAAGCGTGGATGCTACAAGAATCATACCTCGAACTGTCGATGGTTCAGCCTCACCGCTTCCAGGAATATACTGAACTACATGAAGCTGACCCACCCCTCTACCCTGGGCTCTGATCTAAGTTCCTGGTGTTTTACTTCCCTGTGGATATGGAAGCTCCCATCCTAGGGTGCCTCATCCATTACCCCAACCAGTACGACTAATATAACTCCAACTGCCTGCCTGGTATGGGGTAACCGACCCCCTACCTACACTATGCATCAGCCTCGATCCTCCATCAATACATGTATGTAGAGGGTTACTATAGAACCTATGCACATTCCCCAACCCACTGCATGCTTGGTACTCAACTCGTGGTCGGGGACACTGTCTGTGCATGTTCCCCATCCTACCACACTTATATTAGAGAATTTGTTCACTACCCTATGAGGTTGGTTCCCTTTTCTGACTACTCTATCCACCAAAGTCCTATTGTAAACTCTCAAAGCATCTCTTCCTGCCAGCAGAATCCACACCATTGGTTCTCCCAACTGGAACTACATTCCCACCACCAGAATCCTCCTTGAGGTTCCCTTCTGAAATAAGGGCCTAATCCGCTACTTTTGTAACCCTCTTTAAATGAAATATATTTACCTATAACTTGATATCATGTCTAATTCAATCCTGTAAAATTCTTTTCATAGATTCCTCATCCCCTACTAACACCAGGACAAAGCATTGAAAGTCAGTGAAGTGTCCAACATACTCCATCACTGACATAGACCCATGGGTTAACCTCATAAACTCTGCAACCTTCTCCTGCCTCAAGGTATCTAGAGATAAATGATCCAAAAACTTCTCATGTAAGTCTTTCAACAACATACCATCCACCTGCTAAGTCTGGACCAAAACATCCCACCAACGCTTTGTCTGACCCTACAGCATGTAAGCTACCATCTTGACTCTCTTCTCAGGAGGAGTCTCCATGTGATCAAGAATCGTCTGAATAGACTCTATCCAAAATTTGGTTGCATTGGTTCCACCCTATCCCACAAAACTTAGAGTGTGTTGTAGCTAAAACTTTCTAGTCAGGTCAAACATACTCGGCACAACCCGCCCTGGGCCTCATTCCATCAGCTGGATAAAATAAGTGAAGTTCTCATAGAACTACTCCTCACTACAGTTATCTTGGAACAATGGATTTTCTTTCTCCACTACTAGTGGAGAATTCTTAGAGATATCCTCTTATCACCCAACTGGCACACGATGTCATGGTGGAATCTTCCTATAATTCCAAACACACACCTCAGAAAACATAACACAAATCATTTACAATTTCTCAAGGAAATCCCTCCACTAGGAACAAACAACCCATTCCACACACTATCTTAAAGGATATGATCACACATATTCACAAATTACCACCACCAGGTTTTTAACCAATTTACACCCTTTAATTAAGCACAACCCTTTAACCATCCTTCACATTATTTCTATTTAAACATTCTCATCATCTTAATTAGACATTATTTTCTTCGAATTCTTAAGGAATATGAAATTCATTACACCCTTCAAGTCCCACGTATCTATCCTGTATGTTCTAATCATGATGTATGCCACCCATATCCCTAGGTTCCTAACATGATTCATGAATACACAACCTCATTTCATTTTTACCATGATCAAATTACCATAAAAAGATACATAAAACAAAAAATTTATCACCCAATGGTGAAATAACATTCAATCATAACAAAAAACATTAAGAATAATAATTTCCACCCTGGGTAGTTGGGTTTTCCCTCATACATGGGTTAGCTACTCCGATGCACAAGCTCATTGTCAAGTCCCGATACTTCCTAATATCTTGTATACCATTCCCAAATATTAATTCATTGAAAAGAGACTTCTTTGATACCACTTTGTAACGTACCCAACCTAAAAGTCACTAAATTGATGCTTCGAGTTGGGTCTCCACATGACCTCAAGTGTGCCTCCCCATACACCCTAGGTTGCCGACTAACAATGAGGGTCTAATGAAACATGTGGGGAGACTATACCCTCTTCACCATAGTACTTCATAGTATATAAAATATGAAATAAAGTAAACAATAAACCAGAAACATGCATTACTTACCATTTCCCAAATAGGGTACTAACCATAACCAACAATAAATATGCCATGTCATGCTAACAGTGCCAAGAGTGAAGAAAACCCAAAAATAAAGACAATCATTGAATCACCAAAATGGGTCCTGACTCCAAGTTATGATCCTCATCAAAACACATCTCAAGCCCAACTCAACTCCCTAGCATAGGGAATTTTCCCTTGTCTTGGACTGCAACCATGAAATCTATTTGGGTACCCAATGCCAGCCCAATAAAGGTGTGAGTACAACTCAATAAGAAACCACCAATGGTGTCTACAAAATATTCAGTCTAAACAGATAGTGCATTCAAGTACTAAATAAATGACATGATAAATATAAGATAACTTGAGTGCCATTAGTTAACAATATTTACTTTAACCAATTTCATCATTTATTACATTTTTTCACATGTTCCATGAGTTAAGCATTTACATCATTTACACTACGGCCTAAGTCAGTCAATTACCATGCATAAGGGGATAAGTTAAGTTCCCTATCTCACTAGGGATAAACATTTCATAAAAAAATTTATCACATTTACCTTGGAGTCTCAGTCTAGGTAGTCTCATCAAATGCATCCATTAGAGTCATAGAGCCTCATTCTGACTCCCTAACTCGTGCATTATAGGGGTGGGGTTTAGAGTCACGGTCCAAATCGACCCGTGGGAGGAGCCTCAGTCCATTATCTCACACCACCAATCCATGTTAACATGCTTATTCATCCATTTACCATATATACCATATCACAAACCATACACAATCAATAATAATAACATTCACAATTCACATTTCATTCAACACATGAAACATCATCAAGCCTAAACCATTTAGCACATTTACCATTTACTTAGAATAGCCCATTTATTTCCTTTTTCATACCTTAACCCATTTAGATTATTCAACACTTTCCATACATTATCCCATTTTACATAATTTATCAATTCACATGCATTATCCCATTTACACAATTCAATTACAAACTCATAAGTCATTTGATACATTCACTTTATTCCATTTAACCCTCTTTCACTTTTTTTCAAACAATCCCTTATATCGTTGTCATTTACTAGACACAACTATAATTAGTGCATTTTTATAATTCGAACTAACATGTCAACACATTTATCATGGGCTCTATTTCAACACAAATGAACTTTAAGCTTAACATTACAATTTTCCATGTTCGGGAATATTGGAACACCCCATGGGTGTCCCTAAATGGTCTAATAAATCTCAACACATCCCATAGGGATCATGAGTGGTCTAAATCATCATATAGAAAACTATTTTATCAAATCTTACTAAAGGAATCAAATACACATTAAGAGGGAAGCAATATCACAACCACACATGCACAAATCGACAAAAAAATATGGGATATAACTTGTAGACCACCTACCTCGAATTTTTAGATGAACGCTCGCTTAACCTTATCTTTAGATCCATATTCAAGCACCCTTTTAAGCCTCAACATTAGATCCACTGAAAAAAGAGGGTTTTAGGGATTCAGAAGAAGAATAGAAAACCCATAAGCTTTAATCTGGAAAATAAAATAAAGAGAAGCGTTAGACTTACCCGGAGCTTTGATCTTCACCCAACAACACTTAAAACAACCTAAAAATGAAGGAGATAGACCCTTGGGAATATTTGGGTGCTTAGGTTCATTGTTAAGGTTGCTGGAGAAGAAATGGCGGAAGAAATCGGTTAGAATACTTAAAATCCCAATGAGGCAAAATGGTAATTTCTCACTTTTTAATGGGGTTCATGATTTGGCCGCATGGTTTGACCAACCATGTGTTTGCCTCTATCCAAGAGAGGCCCAAGATGCACGGTTACTTGGGAATCCTGCACTGTTTGAAAAATCGTGTGTCAATTATGCAAAATGACACTATCTATGGTTGCACGATTTGGCTTTCCCCCTTGCACGGGTTACACTAAACGTGAATCAACCATGAAACATGTACAGAATGACCTGATTCCCCTTTCTTTTGTGTCTTAAACCCTTAGAACACCCAAAGATTCCTCATACACCCCGGTAAACTTCAATTATCCAACTTTAAGGGATTTAAACCAAATTGTAAACATGAACATACCTCCAAAAAGTCTGGGATCTTACATTACCATTCAAAAAAAGGATGTTGTCATAAAAAACTAGGTTAATCTACAATTCAGGATGAACTAAATTGTAAATTAATGGTTTAGAAATTTTGTAATCTAAATAAAATTTTTATTAAATGGTTTGAAATTTTATGTATAAAAATGGGACCACAAATTATGATTTGGTTTTGTTTTTAGTAAAAACCGAACCAAACAAACCCGCGCTCACCCCTACCGGTGGTCTAGATTAGTTTATATGACTTTAATGAAGATTTAATAGGTGTGGGGTGTGAATACAATGGGAAAATGTCGTCTTAGGTTGGGGATACCAACATGAGCATCAGGTTCACCACGGGATGCTTGTCGTGTGTAAAAAAATTATGTGTCTAAAAATCTAAATTTTAGATTTAATTGATTTTTAAAAAACAAATTGATTTATTTTAATTTTTTGGACTAAAATACCCTTTACTCCACCTATAACGTGATTAAAAAAATCAAATCCATAAACATTAAATAAAAAACAAAATATATAATAATAGATCATTACAAATAAATATAATTTAAAATAAATAAATAAAATATAATAATAGTAGTAAAACTAAATGTAAAACAAAAATTGATAATTAGTTGTATGTTTATAAATATATAATAACTACTCATATTTTTTTAAAATATTATCATTTTTTATATTTATTCCCTCTAAAATAAATATATAATAATTACTAATTATTTTTATAAAAATATATATATCTATTATTTATATATTCATTTACATATACATGTTTCTTTTTCAATGCAATTTTTGAGTGAAAAATTTATTTTTTTGATAATCAAAATTTCCATACTTTTTTTATTTATTGGAAATTTTCACTATAAATTTTCATTAAAAAAATACATTTTCTATTTATATTAGAAAATATATGGTGTGTGTAAAATATGTATTGAAAATTTTCTTTGGAATTTCATGTGGAAATTTGTACTACAATTTTCTAGTGAAAATGTGTAGTGAAATTTGTCATTGCAAATTTGAAATGCAAAATTCCAATACAAATTTACATGGATGTTTCTATATAAATACTGAAAATTTATATGGTGAAATTTTCAATGTGAATTTATATTTTAATATTATCATGTATATTTGTTTTTGTATGTGCGTTTTTGTGTTTTTTTAGTTTTCATTTAAAATTTTCATCTTACATTGAAAATTTATTGGAAATTTTTAGTTAAAATTTGCACTATAAATTCAAAATGAAATTATCTAGTGAAAAATATACATTTAAGATTTTCAATGCAAATTTGAATGGAAGTTTTCACTGTAAGTTTTCAATGAGAATTTGCAGTAAGGTTTTTAGTGTAAATTGTCAATGCAAATATCCAATGAATTTTTTATTTTTTATTTATGTATTAACATATCTTTATTAGAATTTAAAGTGTAAATCTGAACAGGATATTTCAATTCAAATGTAAGAACCCGGTTCTTCTTATGAGGTATTTTTTCTTCGTTTTTCTTTTCCTTTGAGTTGTTTTTGAAAAAACAAGGAAAACTGGAAAAATGTTAAGTTTTAGTAGAACACATCGTGTACTCCTAGGTACATGCCATGTAATATGGCCATATAGGATGGGGGTACATGGTGTGTGCTTCTGTTGGCCAGGAAAAGAATAAAAGTCCACTACACGTCATGTACTTCCTAGTACACGTCGTGTAGTAATGTCGGCAAGGTTGGTGCAGGACGTGTAAGTAAGTGAAGTTATGAACAGTAAAATGATATACACGCCATGTATATGGATTTACACACCGTGTACTACTAAAATTTGGCTTAAAATGGTCATTATCTTTGTTTTCTCTTCTTCTGGATAGAGGAGTCGTCGAGTGAAGAAGGAGACTTGAGAACATTTCCTTCTCCCGTTTCATCGTCCGGAACCCGAATCAAGTGTCATTGGTCTTGTTGGATGCCTATCGATGAGCGATTTCATCCCCTTGAGCTGTTATTGTTGATTTCTGATCTTGATAAAGTTATTCAAGGTTGAATGATTTACTTGTTTTCTTAGATCTACGCCATTATAGGTCGATTAAAGGGTCGACATCAGTTTATATCAGTTATACTACATCAAGGGAGGTGGTCTTATGCCTTTCATTAAAATTTGAGTTGTTTATATGTGCCAAAATGGTATGAGACCATTTTTTCTAGGAATTTTTTTGCTCTATAATTAAAACCTGTTGATACCTAATGATATTTAGGTTTTTGATTATATGAAATTGAATCATGTGACTACTGATTGTTTGATTTAGGGACACACCATGGGTGTGTTTCCCATGGTTAGATGTTTGGAAAGAACTTCTTTAGGCATGTTAATGTTTTCTCTTTTGGGGATTGATTTGGATGATATATTTTTATATGAAATTCCCACGTGAGTTGTTATGATTAAACCATACAATAGTTTAATTTGAAAGTGTTTGTTTCTATATAAGTTTCCTACATGAGTTGTTATGTTTAAATCCATTTGATAGTTTAATTCACAAGTGTTTCTTTTAAAATTAAATGATAAATGATTAAAAGAGGTCATTAGCCATGGGCGATCCATAGTCTCAGTTAAAAGACAAGGTCAGGATCATGTGACTAATTACACCTTACTTACCTTGGGTGAACCATTATCTTGGTAAAAAGGAAATGGATGGACTCAAGAGGTTAATTACTTAAGGGCTATGAGAAAGCCATAGTCTTGGTGGTTGAGCTTACTGATTCTTCTTTATAAATGTTGAGAAAATCTTTGATCCATTGAGGGATACCAAGAACAGGCTCTATTAGCAACTGAATAAATGGTTAAATGCTAAAATGCTGATATGCTTAAATGCGAAATGGTTATATCACGAGTTGATAGTTACTTTGGTACGGAGGGTCGATGAGCCTAGGATGGACTTCGAGACCTTTGTTCACAGAACTTGTTAAATGAAATGGGATGACTTATGATGCATCCGCCAAGCCAAAGCACAAGCTTGGATTCGGTCTTCACTTATTTATCTAGATGATCTTTTGATACATCTGTTTTGTTTGCTTCTATATGGGGGATTAACAGGCTAAGGCCAAATCTCGAGATAGTTTCACTTAAATGAAATTGAACTACTAAATAACATAAACAAAAAAATGGATGGTTTACTTGAGTACTTCCTAGTTTCTATTTTATTTTACTGCTATCGCATATAATCACTGATTGTTAGGCACTGATCTTTGGTGGTTACCTATTAGGATTAGTCTCACACCCTGTTTGGGTCATGCTTTTGGGCCCAAATAGATTATATGATTGCAGGTGTAGACAAGGGAAAGCACCCTTATACAGGTACTTGATTGCTGCTTAGGAGCAGGAGAGCATGAGACCAAGCTAAGTCTTGTGATGCTTCTGAGTTTTATTTCTGTTATGTACTTGTATTGTATGTGTATCTTATTGTAGTGTATCCTATTTAGGATTCTTTCTTATAACATATGACATACTGCATTATCATTTTTATGGTTTTACACTTGGATATTTATCTATCAGACTTCCACTATTTTGTTTCAGTTGTATGTTGTTTACTGCTTCCGCTATTTGTTCATATTTATTCTGTTGTGTTACACTCTGCCAAGGAGGGAATAGTTTCCCTACTATCACACCCTGGTCCCTACCTACTATTCATAATCCTCTGGCATTTGGGGAAATTTTCTTGGGTTCATGTGGCCAACCGGGTATGGGGAACCTTTTAGTGGCATCTGAATCTGGGATGTTACAAAGTGGTATCAGAGGCTTTCTTCCTTCTTTGATTTACTATTTGGATCCAATAGACTAGATAGGAAGGAAAAAAGGGATTTGGTAATAAACTATGCTTGAGAGTAGCTAACTCTTGTATAGGGAAAAGCTGAATTACCTCCAATGAAATTGTGATTTTTTGGTTTTACAGTTGTACGGATTTCACCGTTGGGTGACACACTTGATTTCTGCTATTACTATTAATACAATTGTGGGTTCTATTTTAGTTGAAACCCGATGAGATGAGGGTATTCCATATTATGAATCATATATGCATTTGTTATAATCACATGACATGCATTATTCCATTCCATCTAGAATGCATTAGTTATCGCATGTTGTTGTGATGGATGATGTGGTAGCTATGCCTGTTATTGTGATAGGTGTATCAGTATGTGCTATGGTTTGGATTTAATGGACACCAAACTTTGGTTCCAGAGGTGTATGGGACCTCTTGGACTGGAATTCAGCTGATCATGATTCAGTTTTTATCTATACTTGTATCACAATATGTTCATCTTGGGTGCCAAACTTTGATTTGTGTGGAGTATGGGCCCTCACAGATCAGAATTTGGCATTCTGCTGGTTGGGTTTTCTACAAAACAGGGGGGTTTTGGGAAATTTGGGGTTTTTGTCCTAAAAAACCCAATATACATGACATGTAGTCTAGCCTAACACACCGTGTGTTCTTTCTTTTTGGGGAAGAATGTGTCCTAAGTTTTAAGAAGAACATTTCGTGTACCATGTATACATGACATGTAAGCTTTGACCGTGTAACCTACCACATGAGGTGGGAACACAGGTTGTTGATCATTGAGTAGGACATGCTGTGTAATATGAGTACACGTCATGTATAGGTCTACCGTGTATCTAGTTGTGTGACTAATGACACGGGTGAATGAAAACTTAGTTGTACATGTTGTGTCAAGGATGAACATGTCGTGTAGTCTTACACCGACAAAACTGTGTAGTTATGGCCGTGTAGAAGTACTTGGGCAGGAAGGAAACTCATGTACACATCGTGTCTCTTGGGGAACACATCGTGTACATGGGTTGTTACATGACCATGTTGGGAAGAAGTACATGCCCATGTAAAGGCCTAGGAAAACACGTCGTGTAAGGAGTTATACACGCTGTGTACTCCTATTTTGAAAAAAAAAACTTGAGTGTTTTCCTTAACCTGTTTCATTCTTGCACTTTTGAGTAATAGTTCCTTTTTGGATAAGTTGGCATGAGGTGTGTGTTCTAAACTTTGTAGAGTCATGCTTCCATGACAACCATGAGTTGTATGCCAGGAGAGTGGAAATGAGCATACTCTAGAAATGGTGGTCCATGGGATACTGATGGATCCTTCAGTTGTTCCAACTACGGCACCGGCCATTATATCGGACATAGGTAAAGACGCATAGTTCCGAGAAGGTTTTGTGAGGTTCATGCAGAACTTTCAGGGATCACTACAGGATGCCACATCTATGGCAGAGCTGACATGTATATTCCATCAGTAGCATCCACCTACTTTTTCAAGTGATGGTGGAATACAGGCTGCGGAATCATGGCTGGAATTAGTGATAACAATCTTTAAGCATCTTGAGATGCCATATGAGAGGAAGGTCAAGCTCGTGACTTATATGCTCTGTGATTCCATCAAGAGGTGGTGGGATGTTATCACACAAATAGAGCACCATCAGAACATAGCATGGGGAGACTTACAGAAATTCTTTTACGACTACTTCTTTCCTGAGACCCTTAGGGCCAATCGAGCCTGGGAGTTCATGAATATGGAGTAGGGTACTATGTCGATGATAGACTATTCTTCCCTCTTTACAGAGCTTCAGTGATTCACACTTGTTCTGGTGGGTGATGAGGTGTTGAGAGCTAGGTGCTTTGAGGATGGTCTTTGGTACGACATTTGAGATCAAGTGAATGTTTTTAGGTTGCCTTTTGTGCATTCCATTGTGAATCATGCACTGATTACCAAGCGCAACCTATGAGAATCTAGGTGTGCTAGCCAGGGCAGTTTAGCACTAAGATCGGGTACTGTCTCGACTGGAAGCAAGAAGTGTCGTATGGAGTTTTCTTATGGGAATACGAGCAGTAAGGATGTGTCTTCTAGTATCCATGTGAGGTGTTATCAGTGTGGAAGAGTTGGACATATGAGGCCCCAGTGCCTAAAGGACTCAGTTGAGTGCCGAGCTTGTGGCAAGATGGGCCATCTATAACGCTTCTGTATGACGTTTCCACCAGTGGCCAGTGAGAGAGGTTCTGTATAGACTTCATGTGTAGGAGCAGGGTCACTAGCTTCTCACCAGTCTGGAAACTAGAATACGTCAGGGCGTGCAGGCCAAGGCGGTGGGTGTGGTCATGGTAGCCAGACCCCAGGATCTCAGTGACAGTAGGGCGGGTTAGCTCAGGGTAGTTAGGTTGTGTCACAGGGTCGCGGTAAAGGTTAGGCATATGCAGTACAACAGACCCAACAGGAGCAGGATTCTGGACCTTCTACTGTCAGAGGTACTATTTGTAGTTTCTTCTGTTTTATCTTCTACACTTTTTTATACTGGTGCAACACATAGTTTTATATGTGTTCCTGTTGTGGAGAGACTTGGGATATTTTTTTATACCTTTGAGAATGTTATGACGCTAGACACCTCACTAGGGATCAGGATGGAAGGTGTGTGTCAGTGCAAGGAGTTCCCCCCTTAAGATTGGTGGGTTTCACTGTCTATGGAACCTCTATGTCTTAGAGATGATAGGGTTTGGTGTCATCCTTGGAATGGATTGGCTGGTATCCTATTAGGACTTCGTTGACTGCTATCGTCGTAGGGTGAGTTTCACATCACCATAGAGAGGGTCTTTTCTATACAAGGGAGAATGGGATGTCCAAGCCAGCTGAACTGGACCTAAGCATTGTGGGTTGGGTGGGATGATATCCCAGATTGCGAGTTTATATTTGGATGATCAGGGAACATGTCTGGCAGATCTTCTTCCAGTGGTTGATCGTTTTAGGGATGTCTTCCCGGAAGAATTCTCATGCTTACCTCCGGTTAGAGAGGTGGATTTCACTATCGAGCTAGTTCTAGGAGTTGTACTAGTATCCATTCCTCCTTACAGGATGGCTATGACAGAGTTTCAAGAGCTCAAGAGGTAGTTGGAAGATATGGAAGCTAAGGGTTTTATCTGACCCAATACCTCTCCTTGGGCTTCATCGGTCCTTTTTGTGAAAAGGGATGATGATACCCTAAGGTTATGTGTGGACTATCGGAAAGTTAACTAGCTGATAGTTAAAAATAGATATCCCTTTCCATAGATAGATGAAATTTTTGATCAAATCCAAGGAGATCGAGTGTTCTAAAAGATTGAATTGAGGTCAGGATATCACTAGGTATGTGTTCAACCAGCAGACATACCTCATACAACCTTTCATAGAAGGTACAGTCTCTATTAGTACTTGGTTATGTCGTTTGGTCTCACAAACACACTAGCAATTTTCATGGCGCTGATGAACCGAGTGTTCCATCCTTACCTAGATTCCTTTGTGGTGGTTTTCATGGATGATATTTTGGTGTATTCTCACAATCGACATGACCATTCAAAACACCTTGATATCATTTTGAATACACTAAGAGAGCATCAGTTATATGCTAAACTCACAAAATTCCACTTCTAGATGAATCAGATTTACTTCCTGGGTCACGTCATCTCAGAGATTGGAGTGTTGGTGGACCCAAAGAAGGTAAGAGCAGTAGTTACCTAGGAGCATCCCAAGAATGTTTTTGAGGTGTAGAGTTTCTTGGGGCTAGCTGGTTACTACAGGCATTTTATACAATACTTCTCACGCTTAGCAGCACCGATGATGGGCTTGACTAAGAAAGGTGTGAAGTTTGAGTGGTCATATTCTTGTGACACAGCCTTTCATGAGTTTAAGGGACGTTTGAATTCAGCATCGATAATGATATTTCCAGAGCCGGGAAAGAGTTACACTATATACTATGATGCATCAGGTATTGGGATGGGAGTAGTGCTTATGTAGGGGGATCGAGTAGTTGCATACGGGTCTCAGCAGTTGAGGCCCCATGAGAGTAATTACCCGACGCATGATCTCGAGTTGATAGCAGTTTTCCATGCTTTGCGTTGTTAGAGACACTATTTATTGGGAGAGCATTTTTTGGTGTACACAGACCACAAAAGTATCAAATGCATCTTTACTCAGTGTGATTTGAATCTGAGATAGTGAAGGTAGGTGGAATACCTTCAGTCATTTGACTTTGGGCATGCCTATACTCTTAGAAAAGGTAATGTAGTGGCTGACGCACTGAGCAGGAGGAATCAGATACAGGTAGTACAGGAGGCCAGTGGTGAGTGGAAGCTAATGGATTTGTTCTCTGAGATGAATTTAGAGGTGTACAATAGTTATGAATAGACTTATATTTCATCTTTAGTTGTTACCTCTACCCCACTAGACAGAGTGAGGATGAGGCAACTAGTTGATTCTGAAGTCCTAGTTCTATGGGAGAGTGTGGCAGGTGAGCACCCTCCTCCTGGATGGATGATAGATGAGGATGAATTTCTACATGTTCATGGATGTGTGTGGGTTCCAGGGGACATACGCTAGGAGCTGATGTGGGAGTTTCATACTTCAACTTGGGCAGTACATCCCGGAGTCACCAAGATGTACTGTGACTTGCGCCATCAGTACTAGTGGCTGGGTATGAAGAGATAAGTAGCTGGTTTTGTTACGAGGTGTCCCACCTGTCAGAAGGTGAAGGCGGAACATCAGCAGCCGGCTGGACTTTTACAGCAGCTACCCATTCCTGAGTGGAAATGGGATGATGCCGCGATGAATTTCGTGATAGGGTTACCGAGGTTTCCTAGAGGCAGCAATGCGGTGTGGGTCGTAGTTGACCAACTTACGAAGGTCGCTCACTTCTTGCCGATCAAGGATACTTTTGGTATTGATGAGCTAGGGAAAATGTATATTCGAGAGGTGGTATGACTTCATGGGGTTCCTTTTTCTATCGTTTCAGATAGAGACATTTGTTTTACATCTCGTTTCTGGTAGAGTTTTCAAAGGGCGCTGGGTACACAAGTGCTTCTGAGCACAGCATACCACCCTCAGACTGATGGTCAGTCAGAGTGTACAATACAGATTCTAGAGGACATGTTGTGTGTCTGTGTCATGTACTTTGGTGGATATTAGGAGAACCATATACCCATAGTTGAGTTCGCCTATAATAATAGCTTTCAGGATACTATTCAGATGGCGCCACATGAGGCTTTGTACGGTAGGCCATGCCGATCAACCCTGTGTTGGCTGGAGGCAGGAGAAGCAGTTATATTGGTACATCATCTTGTCCAGAAGACTACTGATCAGGTTCACTTGTTTCAGATATGGATGGCTACTGCACAGTCTCGTTAGAAATATTATGTTGATCGATGAAGATGACCTCTTGAGTTCGAGGTTGGGGATCAGGTTTTCCTACGTGTTGCACTGAGGTTGGGACACAAGAGGATCAGAAGACATGGTAAGTTCTCACCGCAATATGTCAGACCGTTTGAGATTCTAGAATGAGTTGGGTCGGTTGGCTATCGGTTACAGTTGCCTCAGAGGTACTAAGCCATGCACGACGTCTTCCACATATCTCAGTTGCGCCGCTATCACTCAGACTCATCTCACGTTTTTCAGCCCGAGGAGGTTGAGCTTTAGGTTGATGCATCCTTTGAGGAGAATCTGATTCATATAGCTGATAGGAGCACGAAGGTTCTCCAAGGTCGGTCAGTTCCTCTTGTATGGGTGCTATGGTAGCATGACCAAGTACAGGACGAGACTTGGGAGAGGGAGGCAGACGTACGTGCTCAGTGGCTGGAGTTATTCTCGGATATTCCTTCACCACCCTTGGAAAGGAAATTTGGGGATGAATTACTTTAAGGGGGAGAGTTTGTAAGAATCCAGTTCTTCTTATGAGGTATTGTTTCTTCGTTTTTCTTTTCCTTTGAGTTGTTTTTTAGAAAATAAGGAAAGCTGGAAAAATGTTAAGTTTTAGTAGAGCACGCTGTGTACTCCTAGGTACACACTGTGTAATCTGGCCATACAGGATGGGGATACACGGTGTGTGCTTCTGTTGGCCAGGAAAAGAAGAAAAGGTCACTACACGTCGTGTACTTCCTAGTACATGTCGTGTAGTAATGTCGGCAAGGTCGGTGCAGGACGTGTAAAGTAAGTCAGTGAAGTTATGAATAGTAAAATGATATACACGCCGTGTATATGGATTTACACACCATGTACTACTAAAATTCATCTTAAAATAGGCAGTAGCCTCGTTTTCTCTTCTTCTGGACAGAGGAGCCGCCGAGTGAAGAAGAAGGAGTCGCGAGAACATTTCCTTCTCCCGTTTCATCGCCCAGAACCCGAATCAAGTGTCGTCGGTCTTGTTGGATTCCTCTTGATAAGTGCTTTCTTCTCCTTGAGCCATTCTTGTTGATTTCTACTCTTGATAAAGTTATTCAAGGTTGAATGATTTACTCATTTTCTTAGATCTACGTTGTCCTGGGTCGATTCAAGGGTCGACGTTAGTTTATATCAATTATACGACATCGAGGTAGGTGGTCTTGTGCCTTTCGTTAAAAGTCAATTTGTTTATATGTGCCAAAATAGTATAAGACCGTTTTTTTGGGTATTGTTTTGCTCTAGAATTGAAACCTGTTAATACCTAATGATGTTTAGGTTTTTGATTATATGAAATTGAAGCATGTGACTGCTAATTGTTTGATTTAGGGACACCCCATAGGTGTGTTTCCCATGGTTAGCCGTTTGGCAAGAACGCCTTTAGGCGTGTGAATGTTTTCCCTTTTTGGGGATTGATTTGGATGATATATTGTTATATGAAATGCCCACATGAGTTGTTATGATTAAACCATGCAATAGTTTAATTTGCAAGTGTTTGTTGCTATGTAAATTGCCCATGTGAGTTGTTATGTTTAAAGTCATGTGATAGTTTAATTCACAAGTGTTGCTTTTAAAATGAAATGATAAATGATTAAAAGAGGTAATTAGCCACGGGCGAGCCATAGTCTCGGTTAAAAGACAAGGTCGGGCCCATGTGACTAATTGCACCTTGCTTACCTTGGGTGAACCATTGTCTGTAAAAAGGTAATGGACGGACTCAAGAGGTTAATTACTTAAGGGTCGTGAGCGAGCCACCGTCTTGGTGGTCGGGCTTACTGAGTCTTCTTTATAAATGACGAACAAATCTTTGATCCATTGAGGGATACCTAGAACGAGCTCTATTGGCAATTGAACAAATGGTTAAATGCTGAAATGTTGATATGCTTAAATGTGAAATGGTTATGTCACGAGTTGACGGTTACTTTGGTAAGGGGGGTCGATGGGCCTAGGTCGGACTTCAAGACCTTTGTTCATATAACTTGTTAAATGAAATGGGATGACTTATGACGTGTCCGTCAAGCCAAAACACAAGCTTGGATCCGGTCTTCACGTATTTATCTAGATGATCTTTTGAGACATTTGTTGTGTTTGCTTCTATATGGGTGATTGACAGGCTAAGATCGAATCTCGAGATAGTTGCACTTAAATGAAATTGAACTGCTAAAGAACATAAACATAAAATGGATGGTTTACTTGAGTACTTCCTAGTTGTTGTTTTCTTTTACTACTATCACATATAATCACTGACTGTTAGGCACGAATCTTTGGTGGTTACCTACTGGGATTAGTCTCACACCCTGTTTGGGTCATGCTTTTGGGCCCAAACAGATTATATGATTGCAGGTATAGACAAGGGAAAGCGCCCTTATACAAGTACTTGATTGATGCTTAGGAGCATGAGAACATGAGACCAAGCCGAGCCTTGTGATGCTTCTAAGTTTTATTTCTGTTCTGTACTTGTATTGTATGTGTGTCTGATTTGCAATGTATCATGTTTTGGCTGCTTTCTTAGAACATATAACATGCTGCATTATCATTTGTATGGTTTGAGACTTGGATATTTATCTATCAGACTTCCACTGTTTTGTTTCAGTCGTATGTTGTTTACTGTTTCTGCTATTTGTTCGTATTTATTCTGTTGTGTTACACTCTGTCAATGAGGGCATAGTTTCCCCATTATCACACCCTAGGCCCTTGCTGCTAGTCGGTAGCCTCTGGCGTTTGGAGAAACGCGTTTGAGGTCATGTGACCAACCGGGTACGGTGCACCTTTTAGTGGCATCCGGATCCGGGACGTTACATCAAAGTTTGCACTGAAAATTTCCGCTGACAATTTTCAAGGGAAGTTTACACTGGAAAATTTCAAAGTATACACTGAAAATTTCCAACGGAGGTTGGAAATTTCTAGTGGAAGTTTGCAGTGGAAATTTTCATAAGAAATTCCCAATTCAAATTTTCTATGCAAAACTACATTGTTTATTTATGTATTAATGCATTTGACTGAAAATATAAACATGCAACTATTTTATAGTTTTGATAATCAAATTTTTAGTTTAATTACAATAAAAATTAAGTCAAAATATGCACTTAAATTTTATGTGGAAATTTGCACTAAAAAAATTCAATGGAAATATGCACTAAAAGTTCGTAATGAAAATTTTTAATGCATTTATTTTATTGCAAAATTATATTTTTATGTAGGTATTAATATATTTGTACTAAAAATTTAAACATATATTTATTTTAGAATTATATTAATCAATTTTTTTATATAAACTTTTAGTATAAAATTTAATTGCAAATACCAAGTATATATTTACACTAAAAACTGTAAAATTTCACTGTGATTTTTCATTCGAAATTTTCAATGGAATGATGTGACTTTTTAGTATAAGTTTGCACTTAAAATTACCTTGTATGTTTATATTTGTATATATGCATACATACATACATATATATATATATGTATATATACATGCATTCAATTTATGTACTATAATTTTACATTGATATTTTTTAGTACAAATTTATATCGGTGGGGATTTACAGTGTAAATGTAAAACACAAAATTCCAATACAAATTTACATGGATCTTTGTATATACGTACTTGGAATTTCAAATGTAAGTTTTCATTTGAAATTTATAATTTAATATTATCATACATATTTGTATTTGTATGTGTCTTTGAATTTTTGTTTGTTTGCATTGAAAATTGTCATCATACGTTGAAATTTTATTTAAAATTTTCAGTGCAAATTTGCACTATGCATTTTAAATGGAAACGTCTATAGAAAAATATACATTAAACGTTTCATATGGAAATTTGCACTAAATGTTTTTAGTGCAAATTATCAATGTGAATTTCCAGTGAAAATTTACATTTTATTTATTTATGTAATAACATATCTTCGTTGTAATTTAAAGTATAAATTTGTCGCATTGAAAATTTCCAATGAAAATTTTCAGAGAAAGTTTACACTGAAAATTCTTAGAGGACATGTAGATACATTATGGTAAAAAATTGAGTTTGGATTGGATGTCTCATGAGAGGATATTAATCCCAATACAACACCTCTTTAAATAATCATATTATCATAATTGAATTCACCATGAAGGAATAGTAGCATTGGAAGAATCATTTTTTTAAATAATTATTTTGCTGTCATTAAATTGACCTTGGAGAAGGTCGTCGCAACCCGCCCATCTATTCTCGATCTCTTTGCTGTCCGCTCCACAATGCCCGCGACGCGCCGCTGGTAATCCGGGAGAACGAAACTGCAGGAGTCATCGGATCTTTGAAGATGGAGAGAGAGGATCTTCACTGATCTTAATTTCGATGCGGATTTGATCTTTCCGATCTGTTCGAAGGGAAAGACGGCATTTTTTTTACCCAATTCCTTATCGTGATAGAAAGATTGATCGTTGATATGAGCGGCAAAGAATCGGTGAAATTAGACGATGAGCAGCTCGGAGAATTGCGTGAAATTTTCCGATCCTTCGATCGGAACAACGATGGGAGCCTCACCCAACTAGAGCTGGGCTCGCTCCTCAGATCGCTCGGGCTGAAGCCGAGCGCCGATCAGCTTGGGAGTTTGATCCAGAAGGCGGACACGAACAGCAATGGCCTGGTGGAGTTCTCCGAGTTCGTGGCGCTGGTGGCGCCTGATCTCCTGCCCTCGAAGTCCCCCTACACGGAGGAGCAGCTGCAGCAGCTGTTCCGGATTTTCGACCGCGATGGCAACGGCTTCATTACCGCGGCGGAGCTGGCCCACTCCATGGCCAGGCTAGGGCACGCCCTCACGGTGGAGGAGCTGACGGGGATGATTAGGGAGGCCGATACGGATGGGGACGGGCGGATCAGCTTTCAGGAGTTTTCGCAGGCGATCACATCCGCCGCATTCGACAATTCGTGGCAATAAACCCTCCCGTTTCTCTGGTTCGTCTCTTCCCTTCTCGCTTCCCCACCCTCCGTGGCCAATTCGATGATCTTGTGGGTTTGTTGCATGATTGTCTGGAATCGATTTTGTACATATTTTTCAGTGACGGGGTCTTGAATTACTCAATTGCAGATCGAAAATGAGAGGAGGGGACAAATTTTTGGAAATTGAGGTTGGATTATGTTGAGATCCTTGATGATTGATTTAGAAACCTTGAATGAAAGATTTCTGGTGCAGAATCTTTGGATTCTGAAGCAAATATTTTTGGAACCTTGCACTGTTTCTTTCGTAACAGTTATCCCAACAGTCTTCAAACTTTCATGATGAACACTCTATCCCTGGACCATGCGACGATGATTTATGTTTTCTGTTTTCTGGTTTCCCCCCATTTTTATATGAAAACTTTGTCAGGTTGCCCAAAGCCTCTAGCTTTAGTTGAACTTATGGGACCATGAGATTTTTGAACTGTTTTAAATGTTAGATGGGACTCCTGGTCCACATTGGAGCCTTATAGGTCTCTTTTGGGGGATTGTTTGGCTCCGTCAACATCAATTCCCTTCATTTACATGGTTCAAACTGAAGCTGTTTTCTGTTTCTTTTAGTTTTACATGCCTCCTAAAACAGAGGGGTTTTGATGCAAAAGCAGACTGAGCATTCCAAACTTGTTCATTCATAGCCTTCATGGAAGCCCTTTTCCCTTGCCGTGGCCCCATTCACTATTCCAGTTTGTGCCATTCAAAGCTTATTGTGTGCTCTCAAATTTTGTTTTCTGTTCTTTTGAGGTTGTGGTGTTGTTGCTAGTGTATTTTTGACCTGGCTACCCGAGTGTAGGATATGGCTGAGATGGCTTTAAAAGGACGGTTCAGGCCTGTGCGGCCATGGGTGTCGGCTCGATGGCAGTGCTTGTGGTGATGGTGGGGTGGGTTTGGGGTTGGGGGCTTTGGGTCATGTGTGTCACCTTCCTTGGCAATCGGACGGTCCGCCCTATGTCCAGTGACTGCCTGAAGTTCCAATTCTCCCTCGCACTTCCCCCATAGTGGATCATTGGGGCTGGGCTGTCCATTGATGGTTGGCCAATTGAACCTCCTTTTGAAAAAGTCCATATGCATACTATGACACTTTGGTAGGACAACGCTTAGAACAACTGAGTGACAATGGTTAATTTCAAAGGAAGTTGGGGAGGGAGGAGGGTGAATCTCTCAAACAAAACATGAAAAATTCTGGAAGTGTCACTTCAAAGATTTTTTTTGAAGAAAAATGTGCATCCAAAAAATTGAACATTGAAACAGTGCTATCACAGTAATAGTGTCACACAAAATACAGAATCTCCAATAGACAACAAAATCAAACAGATAAGAACACCATAACACAAGATCCTTTGTTAACGGGGTTCAGGCCATGTTGATCCTATGTCCTTGATGAGCATTCATTCACATCTATCTATTAAGAAAGTCAAGAAACGTGATCACATAAGATGATTGGGATGACCCACGAATCTAGCATACCTCCTCAATCATGACAACAACTGAAGGACATGAAGGATCTCACCAAGCCCTGAGCTTCCTCAATGAACTTGATTTTCCAACTTTGGGTGCTCCTAAAACCCTCCCCTCCCAAAGTCTCGATAGCTCTCTCCAATTCTTCCATATGTGTTTGGTTCCTTTTCTCCCATTCCTCTCTAAAGATTATTTATTCTTCCCATTCTTGAATTGAATGGTCCACATAAATCAACATGCCTATGTTTTTTAATCACTATGGATCTATAATCAACAAAACAAATCAAATGAATATAACATCCAAGATTTTTACTTTAAATATTTATTCATGTGTGTTTGGAGTATTTAGATATTGAAGGTTTTTAGATATTAAAGATGTAAGTCAATGGGCAGAGGTTTGACTGCGTTGATAGGTTAGCATGTATTTATGATTCAACTTGTATGTGTATTTCCTTCATCAATAAAAATTAACAGCCCGTCCTCACCTAGAGGTACAAATTCTGGGGGCTCTCTTTCTATATGGTATCAAAGTAGGTCCCAAGCCCCATCAAAACCCTCCCTCATATTCCCTCCTAGGGTTCGACATAGCCCCCCACCCAAGGGGGGAGGTGGTCCCTCGCCTTGTCATCCGACCCTACCCATCTGTTGCTGCCCCTCAGCCCTTGTTGTGTATCCTGAAGGTTCCGGGCGTAGCAGAAGCGCGTGAGTGGATGTGCTCACTTGGCTTTTTGTCATTAGCAATGATCAATCCGGGATCAATACGACGTTAAACGTCAGTCTCCACGGATCGAATCACAGAAAAAGACAAAGGAGATGGTTTATCCCGGAACCACAAATAAGGATCGTTGCAGGTTGATTATAGTTAATTTAATTAATTATAAAGAAATACCTTTTGGGTGTTCTTTCTTCGTTGATGTTCCCGATCACGTTGTCGATGTGATCCGTCATTGCGTCGTAGAAGCCAAGTGTAGACTCCCTCTAGCGGTGATCCATACGTGTACCTCGTATCTCTGGACGTCGCCAAAGGATTCTCCGGGTGCTAGCGTGGAGAAGCCTTTGCTTGCGTTGTCCGCCTTAGATCGTCTTGATCCGATGGAAGATGATCTCTCTCGGTCTTGAGAGCGTTCTTGGAGGAAGATGTTCTTTCGGTCTTGAAAGAATTCTCCAGAGATGTTGTGCACAGTGATTCTCTTGTGTGTTAGAAAAGAGTTGGGGTTATGAGGATATTTATAATCGGGTGTGTGGGGTTATAGAGTTATGACAATAAATAAACGCGTTACGCGTTTTATTTATTTCATTGACTCTTATTTAAAACCCCCATGTCGAATAAATAATTCCTTGACATGCGCTCACACTGATTATAATAAATATCATTTAAAACAATATTATATTATCAAAATCCCGACTGGAAAAACTACACGGCGTGTAATAATAAATATACGGCGTGTACTTGTTTTTCATTGAAAACTACACGGCGTGTACATTAAATGTACACGGCGTGTATATCTTGTTTTCATTTATTCATTTCCTTTCCAAAATAAAACTACACGGCATGTACATTTAATAATACACGGCGTGTACTTGTTTTATTTTATTTTTCCTTCATCATTTAAAACAACTTAGGCTTCCTTGAATAATTATTAAACCACGTACGGGAATAATTTTTATTCAACTTGAGATACTTGGATACACTTAGTGTGTGACCCTCTAGGCCTCTCTCGTTGGCATTATGCGGGCTTGCCTAAAGTCCAAGATTACTGTCTAGCAACGGGTCAAGGCACCCAAGAGAAAGAAGTTGACGCCGCATTGACGTATCACCTCATACGAATACTTACTATGTAATTTAATCCTTTTGTCTCGATATCTCATCAAGTAGGTTTCATGAAAGTGTCATAAACCTATATGCTTGATCCGTCGTTCTTTGACTACCTGAAATAAACTCGTCGTTCACACCATGGCCATGAAATTTAATGCGACAGTTCTATTTCAATCAAAGGGCCGAGATATCAACTTGCATAAATGGAAGGGACAAATCCTTCCTCGACTTATCCATTAACAAAATGTTACTCGTGACGCACCCAACGTACCCTACTTCCCGCCAACTGTCTGCGTGACGGTTTTCGTCAGTAAATCTAAGTGCGCGAGTCATGACATGAGTTAATGATAATCTTCCAGTCTAAGGACCATTACACACGCTCGTAGATAGCAATATCCGATGACACCAAGACATGCAGAATTACTACTGGCGGGTCTGTTATCATAATCTCCCATCTTGGAGATTACCAAGTGTGAACTCCATAAGAGAGAGTTTCGTCTTCTTATGAGTACTCGCACATGACGGTCTGTATACTATGTGTCCTATCATAGTATGTCATCCAACCGCAAAACTTTATTTAAGAATATTGTTATAGCATTTCAAGGTTCTCATCATAGCAGGGATCTGCTATGACCTTATTAATGCAACAAATATTCCAGGACATTATTATATTATAGTCATGCAGAACAATGAACAATATATACTAAGTGAACATTCATGTAATCAAAGTACAAAATAGTTGGTTCTGAGGACACCAACCCTTACAAACTCCCACTTGGACTAGAGCCAACTGCCTACGACTTTTAGTCCGCTAGACCTCACATGATTATCATGTTTCTGCTGAGTCAAGGCTTTAGTCAATGGGTCCGCCACGTTGTCTTTCGTGGAAATACTGCTCACTGCAACTTCACCTCTCTGAGAAAAATCCCTCAAAAGATGATACTTCCGAAGTATGTGCTTTGTCCGCTGATGTGACCTTGACTCTTTTGCAAGTGTCACCGCTGCAGTATTATCACAATAGAGTGTGATAGGATCTTTACTGCTCGGTACTACATCCAGCTCTTGGACGAAGCTTCGCATCCATACTGCTTCTTTAGCTGCCTCAGAAGCTGCGATATACTCGGACTGTGCTGTAGAATCTGCCACCACACTTTGTTTTGAGCTCTTCCAGCTCACTGCACCTCCATTCAAACTGAAGATGTATCCAGTCTGCGACTTCATGTCATCTTGATCAGTCTGGAAACTAGCATCTACATGTCCTCTGATGACTAGTTCCTCATCTCCTCCATAAATTAGGAACATATCCTTAGTACGCCTCAGATACTTAAGGATAGTCTTGACTGCCATCCAATGGCGGTCTCCTGGATCAACTTGATATCTGCCTACCGCACTTAATGCGTAAACAACATCTAGGCTCGTACATAGCATAACATACATGACTGACCCAATCGCGGATGCGTAAGGGATCCTTGCCATCCTCTTTCTTTCCTCATGTGTCTGAGGACACATTTTCTTGGAAAGATGAATGCCATGTGACACTGGTAACAATCCTCTTTTGGACTGTTCCATACTGAATCTCTTCAGTATCTTGTCAATGTATGTACTTTGACTCAAGCCCAGCATTCTCTTGGATCTATCACGGTGGATCTTGATCCCAAGAATATATGCCGCATCGCCCAAGTCTTTCATGGAGAAGCATTTATGCAACCATGCCTTAACTGACTGTAAGACAGGTACTTCGTTTCCAATTAGCAATGTGTCATCAACATATACTATTAGGAAAACGACTGCACTTCCACTAAACCTTTTGTAGACACAAGGCTCACATTCATTCTTAACAAAGACAAATTCTGTAACAGCTTCATCAAAACGAATGTTCCATGACCTTGATGCTTGCTTTTAATCTATAAATGGATTTCTGCAACTTGCATACCTTGTTGGCATCCTTTGAAGTCACAAACCCTTCAGGTTGTGTCATGTAGACATCTTCCTAGAGGTTCCCGTTAAGGAAAGCTGTTTTGACATCCATTTGCCAAATTTCATAGTCATGGTAAGCAGCAATGGCCAATAGGATTCTGATGGATTTCAGCATTGCAACCGGTGAAAAAGTTTCATCATAGTCAATTCCTTGACGCTGTCTAAAACCTTTTGCAACCAGTCGTGTCTTGTAGGTGCTGACTTGCCCCTCCATGTCCAGTTTCTTCTTGAATACCCATTTATTACCAATAGGCTTTACATCAACTGAAGGATCTACCAAAATCCAGACTTGGTTTTGGTACATGCAATCCATTTCAGAATTCATGGCTTCTTGCCACTTGGCAACGTCTGTGCCTTCAACTGCTTCCTTGTAGGTAAGAGGATCATCATTGTCAACCAATAATGAGTCACCATCCTCGGTGACAAGAAAACCATATCGTTCTGGTTCTCTCACCTCTCTCGTGCTCCTACGCAGTTCTTGTGTCTCTGGAACAAATTGTTCTTCCACGGGGTTTTGTGGAATCCGTTCTTGTACCAACCCATGTGTATCTTGAGCCTCGACTTCATCGAAGTCTATCTCGCTCCCACTATCTCTTTTGGAGATGTGCTCCCTCTCAAGGAATATGGCGTGTCTTGTCACTGTAACCTTTTTGTCTGAGGGGTTGTATAGGTAATATCCCATTGTTTTCTTGGGATATCCTATAAAGATACACTTTGTGCCTCGGGGTGCAAGTTTGTTACCTGAAGAGGCCTTAACAAATGCTTCACTACCCCACACATGTAAATTCGATAACATGGCTTTGCGTCCACTCCATAATTCGTATGGAATACCATTTATCGATTTAGTTGGTACTTGGTTTAGTATGTGCGCTGCTGTTTGTAATGCATATCCCCAAAAGGATAATGAAAGACTCGCATGACTCATCATTGATCTCACCATGTCCAACAGGGTGCGGTTCCTCCTTTCACTTACACCATTCCACTGCGGTGTGTAAGGAGGAGTGAGTTGAGATAGAATCCCAAACTCCCGTAAGAAATCAATGAAGTCTTGATTAAGATATTCTTCTCCTCTTTCTGAGCGGAGTTTCTTAATCTTCTTACCAAGCTGGTTCTCAACTTCATTCTTGTATTCTTTGAACCGATCAAAAGAATCTGACTTATACCTCATTAAATAGATATATCCATATCTACTAAAATCATCAGTAAAAGTTATGAAGTACGAGAACCCACCCCTTGCTTCAACTGGAAATGGTCCACACACATCTGTGTGAACTAATTCTAGAAGCTCTTTAGCTCTTTCACCTTTCCCACTAAATGGGGCTTTGGTCATTTTGCCTTGTAGACACGCATGACATACACCAAGTGGTTTTAGTTCGAAAGAATCTAAATACCCATCTTGATGTAATTTTGTCTAACGTTTCTCATTGACATGACCTAGCCGGTGATGCCAAAGTTGGGTGTGGTATGAGTCATGTGAATTAACTTTGTTATCGATTGCCATTACTTGGTTTGTGTAGTCTAACACATAAAGGCCGTTATATAAATGTGCCCTACCAAAACAAATGCTATCTTTATAAAAGTAGCAACATTCATTTCCAAACTTGAATATGAATCCATCAGTATCTAATCTGGATACTGAAATAATGTTTTTAGTAACAGAAGGCACATAATAACAACCTTTCAAAACCAAGACCATCCCGGTAGGCAATGTGAGGTGGTAGTCTCCGACAGCTACAGTAGCGAGTCTGGCTCCATTGGCTGCTCGTAGATCTACCTCCCCTCGATCAATCTTCCTGAATCTACTTGGTTCCTGTATTTGGATACAGATGGGAGCACCACAAGCAGTATCTAATACCCAATTGGTAGAAACAGATAGATTACATTCGATAACAAACGCACCTGAAGCTTCCCCTTGCTTCCTTGGCTGAGTGCAGTTTCTCTTCCAGTGACCCTTCTTGCCACATGTGAAACAAACAGCATCCTATTCCTTTGCCTCCCCTTTGATCTTCCTTTTCTTGGAAGGCCTTGAAGAAGCTTTGGGCTTAAAGCTCTTCGCCTTCCCTTTCCTTTTATTCACCATAAGGACAGAAGGCTTTTCACGCTTCATGTCATTGTCCACTTGGCGAATAAGGATAAGAAGATCAGATAGAGACTTCTCAATATTGTTCATGTTGAAATTAACAACAAAGTTTGAGAAGCTCTGGGGGAGTGATGCGAGAATGAGATCGGTACCCAGTTCTTCAGGGAGTTTAAACCCTAGAACCTCCAAGCGCTCAATGTAGCCAATGAGCTTGACTACATGAGGCCCAGCTGGGGCGCCCTCTCCAAGCTTGCTCTGAAATAAAGCCTTGGATATCTCAAACCTTTCCTGTCTTGCTCTCTCCTGGTATAGACCACGGAGGTGCTCGAGCATGCTGTAGGCATCCATGTCTTCATGAGACTTCATGAGCTCACTAGACATAGATGACAGCATCAAACATTGATCGTCGAGAGCGTCGTTCAAATGTTGATCATAGACTAGGAAATCTTCATCACTCGCCCCTGGGGCAGGGGAATCAGAAAGTGAGGACTCCAACACGTAAAACTTTCGTTCATGGCGTAGGATAACCCGAAGGCGCCTAAACCATTCCTGAAAGTTACTGCCGGTGAGGATATTGTCTTTATCCAGTATTGATCGCAGAGAAAATGTGGTTGACGAGTTTGTCATCTTGATTCTACAATTTAAAAGAGCAAATTTATTAGTACTTTCTTGATTACACTTTTATGAGAAATAATAAATTTTATTAATTCTCCCACTATTTTATCAAGTCCCAATGACCCTCACCATTGAACTCGGAATGTCCAGTTGCTTTGACATTCTAGTGGCAAGGATCCATATTTCCCTTCGCATAACCCCAACAAAGGTTGGTTAAGCTATTTGAAGGTTTTTAGGTAGGCAGGTCTTTGCCAACTGTGAGCTTACAATTCCTTGATCTGTTGAGTGGACTCCCCAATCCTGAAATCCTGACTTGGATTTCCTCAACTCTTGCCTCCAATATCACATCAAGTCTAGCAAGGGCTACTTCTCTTGATGTAATATGGTTAAGTCAACCTGAAACCTTTCATAAGGGCTTCCTTTATAAAAGTAAGTGTCCCAACAAGGGTTGGTCAAACACATAGTTTTATTGAGTCTTGCCCTTAATCAAGTAACGAAAGGCTTGGTCTGACTTAATATGGTATTTGAGGGATTTTATTCTTTATGCGTATCTTTGCATTATCACATGCTTGTTAATATTAAGTGATGCTTGCTTAAGTGATTAACCATGTTCCGATAATGTTTACGCATAGTCCGGTTTTTATTTTATTCCATCTCTACATGCTTGTTCATTTTATTAATTATGTGATCGCGACAACACATACATAATAAATAAATCATGCAATCAGACAGAAATAAAATAAGATGGCATGATCATGAGCTTCTATTTGGTTAGCTTATCTAGCAGTTTTGATAAGCTAACCCTGACCTAGGGAAAACACCTTGAACCTGATGGTTCGTGTTTTGCAGCTCCCACCTGTCCACCTTTGTATCTTCTTGTGTCGGTTTCGCCTCAGCTTCGGGATTTGAACCGTCTCCTCTGGCTTGGGAGATCCTCCATTACATGGGTTTACATTAAAGAAACCATGGGCACGCAGACCCTACATTTTATTGGAAGAAGGCTCGCAGACCAACAAATTTAAATTAAATAAATTTAAATGAAACCATACACATACAAAGGGTCTTTGGTCTAGCTCATGATCATCCATAGTATGCAACGATATTTACGCATATTTAGAATTCAAAATTTTTCAATCGTTCTTTTATTTAAGATAAGACGCGCTCGAATTCAATTAATTATGATCTTATAATTAATCAATTCTTTATCTTAAATTCCTTTTTGAATTTCCTTGAGATTCTTCTCATCCATATTCCTTGTACGAGTCTTTGTACATTGGAGGAAACCTGGTGAAATTCCATTTCTGGAAAGTACACGGCGTGTAGTTTATAATTTCACGGCGTGTATTTTTCTTTTCACCCTTTATCCAAAGTACACGCTGGGGCTTTGACGTGTTTTCTGTACTTTGGAAATTTTAGAGTACACGGCGTGTAGATGAATCATACACGGCGTGTACTTCCTTGTTACGCGGTAACCGGCATGACGATCCCGTGTACGCGGTACGCGGCTTATCTTTGTACACGGTTTCACCTGGGTCGGAACGGACTACACGGCGTGTTGTTCCAACATACACGTCGTGTATTTCGGTTTCCACGCGTCGTTCTATTCTGGTCAACACGGCGTGATTAAAACTTAGGCATAATCAATTCACACGGCGTGGTTTGGCGAACCAGTGCCGGTTCGTTGAACCTAAGTACACAGCGTGTAGTTTTAATTACACGTCGTGTAATCCCGTGTTGTACAGACAGAAAGAGCGGCTCCTCCGAATGAGTTCCTCGTTTTTATTTTAATCAAAATTAAAATTAAAAGGTCGTTTCTGTGATATGAATCGAGAAACGAAGGATGAAGAATAGATCTCATTAATTCAGATTTATAGAACGATTTATTTCGAATTGAATCAAATATGAATGCGTAAATTACCAACGAAAATTAAATAACTATAATCAACGTTGTAACCTCCCTCTGATACCATTTGAAGGTTCCGGGCGCAGCGGAAGCGCGTGGGTGGATATGCCCACTTGGCTTTTTTTCATTAGCAATGATCAATCCGGGATCAATACGACGTTAAACGTCAGTCTCCACGGATCGAATCACAGAAAAAGACAAAGAAGATGGTTTGTCTCGGAACCACAAACAAAGATCGTTACAGGTTGATTATAGTTAATTTAATTAATTATAAAGAAATACCTTTTGGGTGTTCTTTCTTCGTTGATGTTCTCGATCACGTTGTCGATGTGATCCGTCGTTGCGTCGTAGAAGCCAAGTGTAGACTCCCTCTAGCGGTGATCCACACGTGTACCTCGTATCTCTGGATGTCGCCAAAGGATTCTCCGGGTGCTAGCGTAGAGAAGCCTTTGCTTGCGTTGTCCGCCTTAGATCGTCTTGATCCGATGGAAGAGGGTCTCTCTCGGTCTTGAGAGCGTTCTTGGAGGAAGAGCTTCTTTCGGTCTTGAAAGAATTCTCCAGAGATGTTGTGCACAACGATTCTCTTGTGTATTAGAAAAGAGTTGGGGTTGTGAGGATATTTATAATCGGGTGTGTGGGGTTATAGAGTTATGACAATAAATAAACGCGTTACGCGTTTTATTTATTTCATTGACTCTTATTTAAAACCCCCATGTCGAATAAATAATTCCTTGACATGCGCTCACGCTGATTATAATAAATATCATTTAAAAAAATATTATATTCTCAAAATCCCGACTGAAAAAACTACATGGCGTGTAATAATAAATACACGGCGTGTACTTGTTTTTCATTGAAAACTACACGGCGTGTACATTAAATGTACATGACGTGTATATCTTGTTTTCATTTATTCATTTCATTTCCAAAATAAAACTACACGGCATGTACATTTAATAATACACGACGTGTACTTGTTTTATTTTATTTTTCCTCCATCATTTAAAACAACTTAGGCTTCCTTGAATAATTATTAAACCACGTACGAGAATAATCTTTATTCAACTTGAGATACTTGGATACACTTAGTGTGTGACCCTCTAGGCCTCTTTTTCGTTGGCATTAGGCGGGTTTGCCTAAAGTCCAAGATTACTGTCTAGCAACGGGTCAAGGCACCCAAGAGAAAGAAGTTGACGCCGCATTGACGTATCACCTCATACGAACACTTACTGTGTAATTTAATCTCTTTGTCTTGATATCTCATCAAGTAGGTTTCATGGAAGTGTCATAAACCTATATGCTTGATCCGTCGTTTTTTGACTACCTGAAATAAACTCGTCGTTCACACCATGGCCATAGAATTTAATGCGACAATTCTATTTCAATCAAAGGGCCGAGATATCAACTTCCATAAATGGAAGGGACAAATCCTTCCTCGACTTATCCATTAACAAAATGTTACTCGTGACGCACCCAACGTACCCTACTTCCCGCCAACTGTCTGCGTGACGGTTTTCGTCAGTAAATCTAAGTGTGTGAGTCATGACATGAGTTAATGATAATCTTCCTGTCTAAGGACCATTACACACGCTCGTAGATAGCAATATCCGATGACACCAAGACATGCGGAATTACTACTGGCGGGTATGTTCTCATAATCTCCCATCTTGGAGATTACCAAGTGTGAATTCCATAAGAGAGAGTCTCGTCTTCTTACGAGTACTCACACATGACGGTCTCTATACTATGTGTCCTATCATAGTATGTCATCCAACCGCAGAACTTTATTTAAGAATATTGTTATAGCATTTCAAGGTTCTCATCATAGTGGGGATCTGCTATGACCTTATTAATGCAACAAATATTTCAGGACATTATTATATTATAGTCATGCAGAACAATGAACAATATATAATAAGTGAACATTCATGTAATCAAAGTACAAAACAGTTGGTTCTGAGGACACCAACCCTTGTTGTGTATCTTAGTCGCGGCTCCCCTCCCTTCGTTTCCCAACAACTGCAATGGTCTTCCCTTCAATTTCCCTTTTCTCCTCGACACCCCTCGCCCCTTGCACCTTCACCCACTTACAACACCCTTCAGTGTTTCTAGCATGCCTCCTTATTGTGACGCTTCCCTGACGTGATGCCCTCCTTGCCACACACCTCTAACCGTGCACCCCCTAGTCATGCACACACCTTTAGAGGCAGATATGTACCAAGCGCAATAGTCACATGCATCATGTGATCCTTTGCGCATGCCGCCACCTAGATTTCAGTGCACAATAGCCAAGGCATCACACTTTCCTAATCAAGTCATGCCACTATAAGTAGCTTCTATATCGTTTTTCTCCTCGAGCAGGTTTCCTGGATATGCAATCTCTATTGTACCTTTCCTACACACGCATCCCTTTCAAGTCACATGATCTTTGTCTCCCGGTGAGATCTTCTAACACACACCAGACGATAGTCCTTGCTGCAACGCGCATCTCTCACTATGCAAGGCGGGCCAATTTTGTATATGCCACATTCTAACTTGGTTGTGCCGCTCGTGCATTCCTCTTCAATCGCACTTGCACCATGACTCTTCTCGGAGCCTCACAAATACTATACTCCATCTGCCTCTCCCCTAGTCACCATTCGAACACTACCCATACCTCTGTCAAGCTTTATCGTTGATGCTCAGACATCCACCGTTCCTTTCTATCACTGCTTCACTTTTATACACCACTTTTTCTGAAGACCAAAATCATTTCATATCATGCACTAGAGTTATCTTCACTCATTTCATACCTTATTGGGTTCATATGATGAGTGTTGTTCCACTCAACTTTATTTTTTCCTCAAGACGAACACGATTCCACCTGGTCTTATTGGGTCCGCATGACAGGTGTCGTTCCACTTGACCTTATTGAGTCTATAAGACAAGTGTTGTTCCATTCGACCTTATTAGATCCGTAAAAAGGGTTCTGTTCCACTCAGCTGTTTGAGTCCGTATAGCGGGTGCTGTTCTGTTGGAGTTGGTGGCCTAGAACCAACTACATTGTACTTTATTCATTAATAAAAGTCTTATCACATCTTGATTGTTATTCTGCGTGACAATGCATGTGATAATGTCCTAAGGACAGCTGTTGCATTAATGGGTCATAGCGGATCCCTGCTATGATGAGAACCCGGAAGTGTCATAACACTGTTCTTGAATATATGTTCTATGGCCGGATGATGTTATTTGAGGGACACAAATAATACAGGCCATTAGGGGTGATGACTCATAAAACTTTGATGCACCTTCTCATAGTGTGCGCCCTTGGTAATATCCAGGAGGATATTATGAGAACGAGACCCGCCAGTAGGAAATCCACATTTCATAGTGTCATTGGATGTTCCTATCTGCGGACGTGTGTATTGGTCCTTAGACTTTAAGATTATTATTAATGGGTATTACAACTCGCGCACTTAGATGTATTGACGAAAACTGTGACAACACACTGTTCGCAGCGAGGTAGGATACGTTGGGTGCGTCACGAGTAATACTGCATTAATAGATAATGCGAGAAAGGATTTGTCCCTTCTGTTCCATAACGGAAGTAGATATCTCAGGCCCTTTGATGGAATTGATATAGCCTAAATAAATCCATGGCCATGGTAAGGTATGGGCGAGTTCAATTCCGGGAAGTCAAAGAAAGAATAATCGAGCACATGAGTTGATGACATTAGCATGCAACCCGCTTGATTGGAGATATCGAGACAAAGAGATTATATTACACGGTAAGCGTTCGTAGGAGGTGACACGTCATTGTGGCGTTAACTTATTTCTCTATGGGTGCCTTGGCGTGTTGCCAGACGCTAACCTTGGACTTTAGGCATGCTCCACCTAATGCCACTGAGAAAGAGGCCTAGAGGCTCACACACTAAGTGTGTCCATGTATCTCAGTTAAATATTAATTTAACAAGTTAAATAAATATTATTCCCGACTGTGGTTTAATAATTATTTAAGGATGTCTGGTCGCATTTATTTCAACACTAGTTATTCGAGAGAATATATTGTGGGCGAAATAATATATATTTATTAGCGAGTAATGCAGTTGCATTTATTTAAGAAATAAATAGCCATTACTCAAGGTCTAATAAATATGGTGGAGGAAATAAATAAAATGAAAAATAAAAGTACACGCCATGTATATTTATATACACGCCGTGTAGTTTGTTTTTCGGGATTCGTGAGAAAATATTGTTTATTTAATTAAATGATATTAAATGTAATACGTTGGGTGCATGTCAAGTAATAATGATGGTCAACTGTCATTATTAAGACATGTGGTATTACTAAGAATTAAATGAAATGATTAAATGCTTTCGGGCAATTAATTCATTTTATTATTCTAAGTATTATAATCCCAATTATATTATTCTCAGAGTAAGGAAGAGCCATTGTTGTGCACAACGGATCTAAAAACTCTCTCAAGCCAAGAGAGAATTCCCTTAACGCCCTCAAGTTACGAGAGCGAGATCCTCCACCGGATCAAGGCGGTTGAAGGCGGACATCGCAAGCAAAAGCTCTTCCGCGCTAGCACCTGGAGATCCCTTCGGCGACGTCCAGAGATACGTGGCACACGTGTGGATCACCGCTAGAGGAATCTTACACTTGGATTCTACGACGCAACGACGGATCACAGGATCGTGACCGGAGACTCCAACGAAGAAAGAATTCCATCGAGGTAATTCTTATGAATTAATTAAATTAATTATAACCAACATATGATGATCCTATCTCAATGGTTCTGGGATTCTTCTTTTCTTTTTCGTACTTCGTTCTAATCCGAAGATTCGGCGTTTTATATCGTGACAGGTCTCGGATTGAACGTCGTTTAACGCTAAAATTAAAGTTGGGCAAACCCACCAACGCGCTTCCCCTGCGCCCGGAACCTACAAGTGGTATCAGAAGGGCCATATCGTTGATTATAATTATTTAGTTTTTCGTTGGTAATTTACGCATTTAATAATTTAGTTATTTCAATTCAAGTTTAATCGTTCTGGAAATCTGAATATCGAGATCTGTTCCTCCTCCCTCGTTTCTCGTTCACCTCACAGAAACAAATTTTTTCTTTTAATTTTGATTAAAATAAAATAGAGGAACTCATCCGGAGGAGCCAAACGTTTCTGGCCGTACAACACCAGAATACACGGCGTGTATTCGGAAGTACATGCCATGTAGTCTAGGTTCAATGCATTGACCGATCCGCCAAATCAGGCCGTGTGTTGACCAGAAACAGGTGGCACACGGTTTCCGGATTACACGCCGTGTGGTCCAATGAACACGGCGTGTAGTCCCTTCGGGTTCGGGTTGGACCGTGTACCCCGTACACGACTTGCCCGACTGGAAACCGTGTAACGCAGAAACTACACGGCGTGTGTCCCACAGAACACGCCGTGTACTCCGAAAATTTCCGAAGTACATAAACACGCTATGTCCCCGGGCGTGTACTTCGAATGGACGGTGAAGAAAAGTACACGCCGTGTAGTCAGAACTACACGCCGTGTACTCACCCAAATTACGCAGATTTATTAAAATTTATTATTATATTATACAAACCCTTGAGACGTGTACCATGGTGCAGGCGTAAAGCTGATGCACAACACGTGATAAGTGTTTTATATATATGTGTTTAATTTAACATCTGCGAAATAAATGAGAATTCACCGGGTTGCCTCCAAGGTACAAGTTACGTACAAGGATAATTTTAAATGAATTTATTTGTTTAAAATTATGATGGATGAGAATCTCAAGGAAATTCAGAAAAATGATTTGAGATAAAATGATTGATTAATTAAAGATAATTAATTGATTCGAGCGTGATTTATCTTAAACAAGAATAATTAAAGAATTGAATGCTAGTTTTATTTATGCGTAAATATCGTTGCATGTATGAATGATCATGAGTTAGACCGAGACCTTTATATGTGAATGGTTTCTTTTAATTTATTTATTTAAATTAAATTTTGTTGGTCTGCGAGCCATCTCCTCATTAATATGTAGGGCCTGCGCGCCCAATGATTCTTTTATGTAAAACCTCTTTTTTACCCCTCACCTGCGTGTGAGATAAATGCATATGTAATGGATGGAGCTCCCAAGCTAGTGGAGGCAGCTCAAGTCAGGAGCCACGACGAAACCAATCCAAGGAGATACAAAGGTGGACAGGTGGAAAGCTGTAAACACGAACCTGAAAGGTTCAAGGTGTTTCTCCCCTAGGTCTTGGGTTAGTTTATCAACCGCTAGATAAACTAACCAATAGAAAAAGCTCATGATCATACCATTTATTTTATTTCTGTCAGTTGCATGGTTTATTTATTGTGGGTGTGTTGTCACGATCACACAATTAATGAATTAAACGAGCATGCAAGATGGAACTAAAATAAAACCGGCTTATACGTAAATATTATCTTAGACATGGTTAATCACTTAAGTATATCCCACTTAATATTAACAAGCATGTAACCAAAGATAATAAAATGACAATTTACGTATATGGATAAAATCCCTCAAAAGAAATATTAAGTCGGTATAGCCTTCCATAATCTTGGTTAGAATCGAACCATAGTTCAAAGTGCTTGACCAACCCTAGCTGGGGTGCTTTCAATTATCGGGGAATTCTAATTCAAGGTTTTGGGTTGACTTGACTTGGTTCGCATCAAGGGTTGACTGCCACAGCAGCACTTGGTGTAACCAAGAGGCAAAGGTTGAGGAAATCCAAAATAAAAAGATTTCAGGATTGAAGAGTCCACTCAGCGGATCAAGGAGCTGCGAGTTAATGCAGTTGGCATTTGGAATGCCTGCCTAAAACCCTTCAAGTTGCTTGACCAACCCTAGTTGGGGTAATGCGAAGGGTAATATGGATCCTTGCCACTAGAATATTCAGGCAAAAGAATATTTCGAAATCAATGGTGATGGCTATTGGATTTCGAAAAAATAGTGGGAGACTAATAAGTATTAATTTATTTATTTGTCTCTTTTTTTTGTAATAAAGTAATAAACCTTTGCTCATCTTAATTTGTAGAAAAGACAAGAAAATGACGTCAAACATATCATTGCGCACCATACTCGAGAAGGAAAACCTTCTCACCGGCACCAATTTCCAAGAGTGGCAGAGGCGTTTACGCGTTGTCCTTCGCCACGAAAGGAAATTGTATGTGCTGGAAGAGCCTATTCCAGTTGTGCCTGGGAAAGAGGCTAGTGATGAGGAATTATCTCTCTACATGAAACACATGGATGATGCCACAGATATCCAGTGTTTCATGCTATCAGCCATGTCTAATGAGCTCTTGAAGCAACATGAAAACATGGACGCGTATAGCATGATGTCTCACCTTAAGGATCTCTACCAAGAGAAGGCGAGACAAGAGAGGTATGAGATCTCCAATGCTTTGTTTACAACTAAGCTTGGAGAGTCTGCGTCAGCTGGGCCTCATGTAGTCAAGCTTATTGGCTACATTGAACGCCTGTACATCTTAGGGATTAAATTCCCGAATGAGTTGCGTACAGATCTCATCCTATCATCACTGCCCAAGACCTTCTCTAGCTTCATTGTCAACTATAACATGAGCGTCAATGAGAAGAGTCTATCAGAGCTTCTGACCTTGATTCGCCAGGTAGATAAGGACATGGGGCGTGACAAACCTGCGGTCCTTATGGTGAACAAGAAAAGGAAGGACAAGGCAAAGGGGCCAAAGACTTATAAATGGTCTGAAGCCCCCCCGAGCACCGTCCATCCAAGAAGGGGAAGATCCAGAGGCAGGGCAAGGAACGAGAGGCAGTGTGTTTTGCATGTGGCAAGCAGGGCCACTGGAAGAGGAACTGCACCCAAAAGCATGAGGATGCTAAAGGTGCGTTCGTTATCGAGTGCAATCTTTCTATTTCTACACATTGGGTATTATATACAGCTTGTGGGGCTCACATATGTATTCAAATGCAAGAACCAAGTAGATTTAGAAAGATCGTCAGAGGAGAGGTGGATCTTCGAGCTGCCAATGGCGCAAGGCTGACTGTGTTGGCTATTGACGACTATCACCTCTCATTGCCAACTGGCATGATTTTGGTTTTACAAAACTGTTATTTTGTGCCTAGTGTTACCAAGAACATAATTTCTGTATCTTGTTTGGATATGGATGGATTTGTTTTCAAGTTTGGAAATAAGGGTTGTCTCTTTTATAAGAACAACATATGTTATGGTATGACACATTTGAATAATGGTTTGTATGTATTAAATTACGAAAACCAAGTGTTGACAATCGATAACGAAACAAACTCACATGACTCATACATCACCCAGTTATGGCATCACCGCCTTGGTCATGTGAACGAGAAGCGCTTGACAAAGCTCTGCCAAGATGGCTATTTAGACTCTACTGAGCTAAAACCACTTGATAGATGTCACACTTGTTTACAAGGAAAAATAACCAAGCCGCCTTTTGGTGGACAAGGTGAAAGAGCCACTGAGCTTCTAGGATTGGTACACACGGATGTGTGTGGACCATTTCCAGTAGAAGCTAGAGGTGGATATTCTTACTTCATTACTTTTACTGATGATTTGAGTAGATATGACTATGTCTACTTAATGAGGTATAAATCAGAGTCCTTTGAGAAATTTAAGGAATTCAAGAATTAAGTAGAGAACCAGCTTGGTAAGAAGATAAAGAAACTTCGATCGGATCGAGGTGGAGAATATCTGAACCAAGAGTTCATCGATCTTCTACGGGAGTCTGGGATTCTATCTCAGCTCACTCCTCCTTATACACCACAGTGGAATGGTGTTAGTGAAAGGAGGAACCACACCTTGTTGGACATGGTGAGGTCGATGATGAGTCATGTGGATCTTCCATTATCCCTTTGGGGATATGCATTACAAACTGCAACATACACATTAAACCGAGTACCAACTAAGGCGGCAAATGGAATTCCATCCGAGTTATGGAATGAAAGGAAACCCACTTTGTCGCACACACGTGTATGGGGATGCGAGACGTTTGTTAAGGTCTTCTCAGGCAACAAACTAGCACCCCGGGGCACGAAGTGTATCTTTATAGGATATCCCAAGGAAACGAAAGGATATTACCTATATAGCCCTCAAGAAAAGAAAGTGATTATCGCCAGACAAGCCGTCTTTCTTGAGAGGGAGCACATCCTCAAGAAGGATAGTGGGAGCAAGATTGACTTCGACGAAGTTGATGCTCAAGATACACAGGAGTTGGTACAGGAACAAGTTCCACAGGTCCCCGTGGAAGAGGTTTCAGAAACACAAGTACTGCGTAGGAGCTCAAGAGAGGTAAGAGAACCAGAGAGATTTGGTTTCCTAGTCACCGAGGATGGTGAATCATTATTGTTGGACAATGATGAACCTCTCTCCTACAAGCAGTAGAAAGCTCAGAAGCTGCAAGATGGCTAGAAGCTATGAATTCTGAGATGGATTCCATGTATCAGAACCAAGTTTGGGTTCTGGTCGATGAGCCAGTTGATGTAAAGCCTGTTGGATGCAAATGGGTATTCAAAAGAAAGTTGGACATGGAAGGTCAAGTTAGCACCTATAAAGCAAGACTAGTGGCTAAAGGATTCAGACAGCGTCAAGGAATTGACTATGATGAAACCTTCTCGCCAGTTGCCATGTTTAAATCCATAAGAATAATACTTGCTATAGAAACTTACCATGACTATGAGATTTGAGAAATGGATATCAAAACAACATTCCTTAACGGGAACCTTCAGGAAGATGTCTATATGACACAACCAGAAGGGTTTGTGACACCAGGTGAAGTCAAACGGGTTTGCAAGTTGCAGAAAACCATTTATGGATTGAAGCAAGCATCCAGGTCATGGAACATTCGATTTGATGAAGCCATAAAGGAATTTGGTTTCATTAAGAACGAATGTGAGCCATGTGTTTATAAGTGGTTTAATGGGAATGCGGTCATCATCCTAGTGGTATATGTTGATGACATATTACTTATTGGAAACGACGTACCAGCCTTACAGTTAGTTAAGGACTGGTTGAACAAGTGTTTCTCCATGAAGGACTTAGGAGAAGCAGTCTACATTCTAGGGATCAAGATCATTCGTGATAGATCCAAGAGGCTGCTTGGACTAAGTCAGGGTACATACATTGACCAGATACTAAAGAGATTTAGTATGGAAAGATCCAAGAGGGGATTGGTTCCAGTGTCACATGGCTTACATCTTTCTAAGAAAATGTGTCCCCAGACACAACAGGAGAAAGATAGGATGAGTAAGATCTCATACGCTTCGGCTATATGATCCATCATTTGTGTCATGTTATGTATCAGGCTTTATGTTGCCTATGCACTGAGCATGGTAGATAGATATCAAGCAGATCCAGGAGAACAACATTTAAGAGTGTAATTTTGTCCCGAAAGCCCGACAGGCCCGGCCCGAAAGCCCGAGCGGCCCGGCCCGGCAAAGCCCGCATCGGGCCAGGCCGCAGGTTCAGCGGGTCAGGCCTGGGCCTTTCCAGGCAGGCCCGTGGGCCAGGCCGGCCCGGCCCGAAAAAGCCCGGCCCGTGGGCCCGCGTGAAGCCCGGCCCGCTGGCCCGCCTGCTGTAAAAAATATAACGGGGGAACTGCAGGTAGGGGGATCTCCCAAGGCTGCGCCTGTAAATTAATCATAGGTCTCTCTATATATAGATATATATATATATATATGTAGATATATATATATATATATATATATATATATCTGGATATATCTATCTCTATATACATATATCTATATATACATATATCTATATATATATATATCAATATTTATATATAGATCTATTTATATATATATGTATATATGTATATATATCTATCTATATATACATATATCTATCTATATATACATATATCTATGTATATATATCTCTATATCTATATATCTATATATATATATATATATATATATCTATACATATATATATATATATATTAATATATATATCTCTATCTCTATATACATATATCTCTTTATATATCTGTATATATACATACATATATACATACATCTATATATATATATCTACCTATATATCTATATATACATGTATCTTTATACATTTATATTTATCTATATATGTATCTATATATATGTGTGTGTGTATATATATTTCTATCTATATGTGCATATATCATTATATATTAACAAAAAATGATATTATATATATACATATAATTATTATTATATATAATTATAATGTGTGTGTGTAAATATATATATACAACGATATATAATTATATATATAATAGTTTATATATATAAACAAATCCATTAATAATATATATCAATTAAGTGTGGTTTTTAAAAATCCATTAATAATATATATATGTGTGTGTGTGTGTGTGTATATATGTATATGTATATGATTTAATATAATATATATATATAAACAAAGTTATTAATATATATATATATATATCAATTATTTAATATTATATATATATATAAAAACTTGTTGTATATTAATAAAAAAATAAGTATGGTTTTTAAAAATCCATTAATAATATATATATATATATGTATATGTATATGTATATGATATAATATATATATATATATATATATCAATGATTTAATATAATAGTGTATATATATAAACAAAGCCATTAATAATATATATCAATTAAGTGCGGTTTTTAAAAATCCATTAATAATATATATATATATATATGTATATGTATATGATTTAATATTATATATATATATAAACAAAGCTATTAATATATATCTATATATATCAATGATATAATATTATATATATATAACAACTTGTTGTATATTAATAAAAAAATAAGTATGTTTTTTTAAAATCCATTGATAATATATATATGTGTGTGTGTATATGTATATGTATATGATATAATATAATATATATGTATATAAACAAACCTATTAATATATATATATATATATATATATCGATGATTTAATATAATAGTGTATATATATAAACAAAGCCATTAATAATATACATCAATTAAGTGTGGTTTTTAAAAATCCATCAATAATATATATATATATGTATGTATGTATATGTATATGTATATGATTAATATATATATATATATATATATATATATATATAAACAAAGCAATATATATATATATATATCAATGATTTAATATTATATATATATAATAACTTGTTGTATATTAATAAAAAAATAACACACTCGCCTAATGATGTTCGTGCAAGTCCCTCAATTTCATTAATTTTTTTTAAGTACGTTGCAACATGCATAAATTATATATACTACACATATAAATCTATTTAGAAAAAAAATTAACTCACCCAATGATGTTCGCACACACCCCCAATATATATATATATAAACAAAGCTATTAACTCACCCAATGATATTCGCGCACACCCCCTAATTATTTTTTTACAATTTTCTCATATTATATATATATATAATAATAATAATAACTTATTATATATTAACAAAAAATAACTACTCACTAAATGATATTCGCACACCCCCAACCTCATTATTTTTTTTAAAATATGATAAAACTTTCATATATTATATATACTATATATATATATAAATCTATTTAGAAAAATATTAACTCACCCACTGTTGCGCACCCGCTAAGGGTGTAATTTCAGTCCAGACAGGGCCGGGTTGGGCCTGCCCTACAAAAAAATTAAAAAACGTTTAAAAAAATATTTTAAATTAAACAAACGCAAAAAATACTTTTAATAAATAAGTTAAAAAAATAAATGTAAAAAAACGTTTTAAATAAATGATAAAAAACATTTAAATAACAACACTTTAAACTCACCACTCACTGCTGCACAGCCCCCAATAACTCATTAATTTTTTTTAATTTGTACATAATATATATAAATTCACAGACATGTATAAATATATTTAAAAAAAAATAACATATTCACCCACTGTAAAATGTTTTTACAAAAAACGTGTAAAATGTTTAAAAAAAATACATGTAAAAAATATGCGTTCAAAAAAACTTTTTAAATTAAACGTCTAAAAATAAATGTAAAAAAACGTTTTAAACAAGTGTTAAAAAATGGTTTAAATAGAAATGTTTAAAAAGTTTTTAAAACAAACATTTAAATTAATTTTTTTAAAACAAACACTTAAAAAATACTTTTTACATTAAAATGTGAAAAAAAGTTAAATGTTTTAAAAAAATACTTGTAAAAAGCATGTGTTTAAAAAAATTCAAAAATGTTTTAAATTAATCATTTAAAAATAAATGTAAAAAAATGTTTTAAACAAATGTTAAAAAAATGGTTTAAATAAAAATGTTTAAATAAAAAATACTAACAAACGCTTAAAAATTATAAATAAGTTAAAAAAATAAATGTAAAAAATGTTTTAAATAAATGTTAGAAAAACGTTTAAATAGTAAGGCTTTAAACTCACCCACGACAGCTGCGCACCCCTCATTATTTTTTTTACAATTTGCAAATAATATATATAGATAAAAAACATATCCACCCACTGTAAAATGTTAATAAAAAATAAAATAAACGTTTTTACAAAAAACATGCATTTAAAAATAAATGTAAAGAAACGTTTTAAATAAATGTTATAAAAATGTTTAAATAAAAAAATTAAGAGACAATTATTTTGAAAATAATAAAAGCCCACCACGGCCCGACTTGAAAAAATCGGGCCGGGCCCGGCCCGGCCCGGGCCGGGCCGGGCCGAAATTACGCCCCTACCAAATGGATTAGTAACCACACTTAAGAAAGTATTTATATATTTTAGGCACCTTGATTAGGTAATGTGATTCAATAAAATAAGTAAATAATTGTTTCAAAAAGTATTAGTTTTTTTCGAGTGAATAGTGTTTTTATTTAAAAATTAAATTAAAATTATTTAGAAAATTATTTTTATAAAATGGAGTTAATTTTTGAATTCAGAGCATCGATATTAGGTTAAGGTGATTTTTTGGGTTTTTTCTGAAAAAGTTGAATTTTCAGTGAATAGTGAAAATACAGTTTTTAGTTTCGAGTGTTTAATGAAATCATTAAGGATGTGATAATTATGTAATAATTCTGATCAATGTATGAATAGTGATATATGCTATGAGGTGTCCCAAGTGTCCAATACCATGGGCAAATACTATGGGAAAACCCATGGTTTAGCCAATACCACCGATGAGGTGTCCCTTGGAAATTAATGATTTGTTCCCTCACTTCTCCTATAAATACCAAACCATTCCCTCATCCATTTCATTCCAAAATCCTCCTTAACGAAGTTTTGGTCTCTTTACATCTCAAGGAGTCCTCCCAAGGTGCCCTCAAGCCTCCCAAGGTCCCGACCTTCAAGCTTTCGAAGTTACTCTTCAAGGTAAGAGATCCTTTCACCCTCCTTTTTTAAGTCATGACTTCCTTTATGTTATTTCTTATAGTTCCAATTTATTATGTGGGGGATTATTCTTATATATCTTTTCTACTTCCCATTTCATGTTCAAATGATGAGAGACCCTTTCTGCTCTCATCAATTGATTTTCTGAATTTTTAAGTGACATCGTTAGGTTGCCGAATTTTTTGTAAAAGAAATTGCATCTTCTCTTTTCCTTTGAGTTTCATTTTCATATGGTATTTCCTTCAAATATCCATACAATGATCTTATTTATTTTTATTCTATACCCCTACTATATAATAAGTTATTTATGAGTGGTTGAATCTTTTCCCCTCTCTTTTCAATATTTTCTAAAACTATGTTATATAGTCGTTATGCTGCAGAAATTTCATCTCAAAATTTTTCTCTCTTTCTCTCAAGAAATTCTCTTGTTTTATTTATGTGAATACCCCGACCTATTTCATTTATATGGGTGTTCATAAATACAAAAAAAATTATATATTTGATTCTGGAATTGACATACATATAACTCTCACTCCCTTTCCATGAGTTATAAATGAGATAATGATCTTATTTTTAAGAACTTTTAAAACGTCACGATTTTGAAATGAAACCCATTTATTTTATTCTCTATAGGTTATTTATGAAATGTTTTATTATGATCTATGTGGCTCACATGAAAGTAAATACATATTAAGGGTGTGCCCTGATAGTGCTCTAATGCATTGGGTAAAGAATTAATCTCTAGAGATGAGAAGTTTCACGATACCTTGGTGAATAACCATGGTAATTTTTATGACACCTTAGGGATGGACCTTGATGATATGTTCATGAATGTATAAATGAAATTTTGTAGACACATATTCATGTATGTTTCAAGTTCTTTTCATTATGATATGCCTATACATCCATTGCTCATGTCTTTATGTTTTTATTCAAGTTCTTATTGATATCACAAGTAAATTGATTCCTTGTTTACCCTTACTGGGATTTCTGCTCACCCTTTACTTTGATGTATGTCTCCAGAATATGAGATGCATTAATTGTACATAGGATGAACATATGATGAACCCTTACAAGTGGATTAGAAGAATGTTTTATGTTGTTTTCATGTTTTATGTCCCTGATTTCCAAGACACTAGAATTTAAAGATCCTCTGCTTGTAAAATGTAATGAAAAGTTATGAAATAAAAAAGGCGGGATTCCATAGTTGGTATCAAAGGATAGTTTAGTTATTTATGAAAATTAGGCTATGAAAACTTTAAGAATAACCTTATAGAATAGTATAAATATAAGAAAACTTCCTGGTATTTTGGTAAGTATTGAGTAAGTGGTTTATCAAACAAATACATCTCTATCTAGATACGAGCAGGTAGAGGCGGCTCTGGCACATATGTACATAGGGGTAAAACCCAAAAACACTGTTTTGAGCTAGACTCGAACGAGAACTGGTGCATGATAATGGGCATTGCTGCACTCTTGGTTACGACACTCCTGGGGGATATGTTTGGTTAATCGCAAGCTTTTTATGAATCATTTTGAAGGAATTATAGAGAAATGTAATTGTCTAAGCATTAGGTTTTAGTACATAAAATCCTTTATAGTTAAAAGATTCCTAAATGAAATAAGTTTCTCACTAAGGATTTATTCTTTTAAAAAATGGCAGGCAATAGGAGGAACCGTGCAAATGGTGACCGCAATGGATCATGCGTTGATAGCCCTCCGATAGAAGTCGGAATGGAAACATTCATGCAAATGATGAACCAACTGACTCAAGTTATGGGAAATAACTTGAATCAAACTGAGAGACCGATCTCACCGCAAAGGGAACAACATTCTGTTGAGTCCTTTATGCGTCAACGACCACCAACCTTCAGTAGATCGACTGACCCATTGATTTCTGAGAAGTGGATTAGCTCCATCGAGAAGATCTTTTCTATTCTACGATGTTCAGAGCAAGAGAAGGCCACCCTAGCTATCTATCACTTAGAAGGAGAATCTAATCGGTGGTGGGAACTGATCAAAAACACGAGGCAAATAGTGGAAGTTGAAGCTATGGAGTGGGAAGAGTTCATAGGGATCTTTTTCAGTAAGTATTTCCCTCATTCCATGAGAACAAGAATGGAGAAGGAGTTTCTTGAGCTGAAGCAGAAGGAGAACAAATCTGTCAAAATCTATGAGATGAACTTCACCCAACATTCACGATATACCTCTAGCTTTGTCATGGATCCAAATGGTAAGGTTGATAGATTCTTCAATGGACTGAGACCTCATCTACGGAAGAATCTAGCCAACTGATACTATGATAGCTACAATGAGATTGTGCGGAGTGCGATGAAAGTTGAGCTAGAGTTTGGTGAGACACAGTGGTCTCATAAATCAAACTACAAGAATAGATCGTTGGAGTCAAGATTAGGGAGGAGATTCGATCAAGGAATATGATACAAGCAAGTACAACTTCCCACGTGTAATAAATGTGGGAAGAAGCATTCGGGGAACTAACTGCTTAGGAGTGGGAAGTGCTACAAGTGTGGTAGACATGGCCACATTGAGAGGAATTGTCATAGTGAGGTGAAACCTCAACTTCCAAACACTAACGACAAGGGGAAGATGGTACAGGCCCTACCTGATGTCCAGTGCTTCAAGTGTGAGCAACGTGGACACTTTTCAAATCACTGTCCAAATCTGAGGGCAGTGGAGGGGAACCACAATCAGCCTCAGCAAAGGCCAAGGGATCAAGGTCGTGCTTTTGCTATCACGATAGCTGAAGTCGATGCTTCGAATGATGTGGTAGCAGGTACTCTTGTTTCCCTCTCAAAGCTAGCAAGTACCTTGTTTGATTCTGGTTCTACACATTCCTTTATTTCCTCTAAGTTTGCAAAAAAATTATATTCAACCCCCGATTTTCTAAAAGTAAAGTTATCAGTCAAGACTCCTGGTGGGACTATCCAAGCATTGTTGGTGTTTAAAAACTCTCGTATTTACTTTAGTGAGCACAATATTATCGCAAATCTAGTAGTCATTCCCATGCTGGAATTTGACATTATACTAGGGATGGATAGGCTCTCAAAGTATAATGCTAAGATCAATTGCAGAAGCAGGGGAATATCAGTAGTCTTGAATGGAAAACCTACAGTTATCTTCCAAGGAGAGATATCTCAATCTGATCTTTGTCTAGAAGAACCTCCCATATCCTTCTTTATGGAGTTGATCGTGAAGAAGAAGAAGGAGATGAGAGTTTAAGGATAGAAAATGTCCCCATCATCCAGAAATACGTTGATGTATTTACTGAGGAGTTACCTGAGTCTTCCCCAGAAAGAGAGATAGAGTTCTCCATTAAACTCATACCTGGATCTCATCCAATATCAAAGATCCTATATAGGATGGAAAATGTGGAGCTGGAGGAATTAAAGAAACAACTCCAATATCTTTTGGAGAAGGGGTTTATTCGACCGAGTGTGTCTCCTTCTGGAGCACTAGTTCTCTTTGTGAAGAAGAAGGATGGATCAATGCAGATATGCATTGATTATAAAGAACTGAATGAGATCATAGTGAAGAACAAATACCCTCTTCCAAGAATTGATGACTTATTTGACCAACATCATGGGTCTAAATTCTTCTCTAAGATTGATCTTCGATCTGGTTATCATCAATTGAGGGTAAAGAAAGAAGATATTCCAAAAACTGCCTTCCGATCAAGATATGGGCATTATGAGTTTGTTGTTATGCCCTTAGGACTAACCAATGCACCTGCTATTTTTATGGATTTGATGAATAGAGTCTTTAAGGACTACCTTAATAACTTTGTGGTAGTTTTTATTGATAATATTATGATATATTCCAAAATTCGTGAGGAGCATGAGGATCATCTAAGGGCTATTTTACAAACTCTATGGAAGGAGATGATTTTTGGGAAGTTCAATAAATGTGAATTTTGGTTACAAAAAGTTTCTTTCTCGGGGCACATTGTAACCAATGAAGGAATCACAATTGACCCTACAAAGACAAAAGTTGTATAGGAGCAGCCTCAACCTACAACAATAATTGAGATTCATAGTTTTCTTGGATTAACAGGATATTATAGGAGGTTTGTGAAAAACTTTTCACGACTTTCTAATCCATTAACCAAGTTAACTCGAAAAGGGGTCAAATTCCTCTGGAAAAAGGAGTGTGAGGAAAGTTTCCAAGAGCTGAAGAAGAGATTGGTTACTGCACCTATGTTAACTCTGCCCTCAAGTGGAGAAGGATTCGTTATTTTTAACGATGAATCTCTGAAAGGGTTTGGGTGCGTCCTCATGCAAAATTACAAGGTCATTGCTTATACATCTCGACAGTTGAAGACTCATGAGAAGAATTATCCAATGCATGATCTGGAGTTGGTTGTGGTTGTTTTTTCTCTGAAGATATAGAGGCACTATCTTTATGGGGATAAATGTGATATATACACAGACCATCAAAGTTTGAAGTATATTTTCACACAAAAGGAATTGAACATGAGACAAAGGAGATGGTTGAAACTTCTTAAAGACTATGATTGTTCAATTCATTATCATCCTGGAAGAGCAAACAAAGTTACTGATGCATTAAGCAGGAAGGACCCACTTGTCCTTTCCATGATGAGAATTCAAAGAGATCCTTTGATCAATGACCTAGTAAAGCTCGACTTGGGAATTATAAGGGAAGGGACATCATCAACCCTAACCCAAATGATTTCTCAACCGTCACTGTTAGAGAAGATCAAGAAAGATCAGAAAGAAGATCCTTTGTTACAGAAGAAGTTTGAGGTTGTAAATGATGGAAAGTTTCCTGAGTTCAATATTGATCAAGAAGGTGTACTAAAATTTCGTACAAGACTATGTGTTTTATCTATTCTGGAAATAAAGAAGGAGCTGATGGATGAAGCTTATAGCTTTACTTTCTCTATACATCTTGGAAGCAAAAAAATGTATAAGGACCTTTGTGATCATTTTTGATGGGATAATATGAAAAGGGAGATTGTTGAAAACACTTCAAGGTGTCTGGTATGTCAGCAAGTGAAGGTATAATGACAACTTCCTAAAGGGGTATTGCAACCACTACCCATACCAACATGGAAGTGGGAAAATATCACTATGGACTTCATTACTGGTCTCCTGAGAACTTCCAAAGGAAACAATGTGATATGGGTTATTGCGGACCGTCTCACCAAGACTACCCATTTTATCTCTATCCGAGAAGATTTCTCTCTTGATCAACTTTCCAGGATTTACGTGAAGGAAGTGGTAAGGCTGCATGAAGTTCCACTTTTTATCGAATCTGATCATGATCCAAGGTTCACATTAAAATTATGGATAAGTCTTCAACATTCTCTGTGCACTGAATTGAATTTCAGTATGGCCTATCACCCCCAAACTGATGGGCAATCTGAAAGTACTATTCAAACACTCGAGGAAATGCTGACAACATGATCAATGGAATTTAAAGGTGGATGGGATCAACATCTCTCTTTAGTTGAGTTCTCTTACAATAACATCTTCTACTCGATCATTTAAATGGAACCCTATGAAGTTCTATATGGGAAGTGATATAGAACTCCTACTTGTTGGGATGAAGCTGGTGAGAGAAATCTTCTTGGGCCTGATCTTGTGAAAGAGATGACAAAAAAAGTACATGTCATCCAACAACACATTAAGGCTGCTCAGAGTCGTCAAAAGAGCTATGCCGACAACCATCGAAGGGACTTGGAGTTTGATTTTGGTGATAAGGTCTTTCTTCGAATATCACCTTGGAAGAGAGTCATGAGGTTTGTGAAGAAAGGGAAGCTCAGCCCTAGGTACATTGGCCCCTATGAAATCCTTGATCATGTGGGAGCAGTGGACTATCAGCTTGCACTTCCTCCAAATCTAGCACAAGTTCATAATGTTTTCCACGCATCCCTCTTGAGGAAGTACATACCTGACCCTTCACATGTACTGAACCCAAATGTGGTACAACTGGAACATGACCTCTCTTATGAGGAGCGGACGGTGGAGATCTTGGATCGTAGAGACAAGGTTCTACGTAACAAGACTACCCACCTTGTTAAGGTGTTGTGGAGGAACCAAAAATATGAAGAAGCCACGTGGGAACCAGAGGAGTCTATGAGGCAGAAGTACCCACACCTTTTCTCTTCTGAGGGTACAAGTTAAAAATTTTGGGGACAAAATTTCTTAAGGGGGGAAGAATTTAATGACCCAAACTTTTTAATAATTATTGTTTCCTAATTTTGTGTGTTATTTTATTTTATAATCAACAAAACTATTTCATTTAATGAAATGGTTATAATTAAAATGAGACCGTTGGGTTTCAACTGTTATATGACCATTGGTCAATATGACCGTTGGAAAATAAACTCTTAATGTTTCGATTATTGTATATAAAAAAAGTGATTTTGGTTAATTAATATAGAAAGAAGATTTGATGGCCTCATCCAGTAGTCTCGGTCCAATCGAAGCCCATCTGACGGAACTTGGGAAGGAGGTAGCACCACTGGGCTTTGCTCTGGACCAAACCCAATCCGAACTTCATCATGTGAAGCTGGAACAAAATCGTCTTTGGGAGAAGTTCAAGCTGATAAAAATCACTACTCGGGAAATGTTGGTCGATCCGCCCCCAGATTCTATCACCATAGCACACCTTATGCTTAGGTCTTGTGCTGGTGTTATAAGGGGCTATGTAACGAGACTGTAGCTGCTTTGTGTAATCCCTTGAGATAAATAAAATTGTGATTTTATTCTTATGGTGAAGTTTGTGAATTTTCAAATGTCCGGATAAATATAGGATGTATATTATTGATGAATTTTGAAAAAAAAAAGATATTTTAAAATATTTATGTAAACCTTAAATAATTAATGATTTGTAATGATTTTCAAAAAATGGTCTTCTACAGATGTGTTCAGTAAGAAATTTAGAGTCTAATAAGATCAACTTAATTCTTGGTGAATAGTAAACTATAAATAGTAATTTTACGCTTATGAATAGTAATGTGACCAAATGAATTAGTAACCTCACTTAAGAAATTATTTATATATTTTAGACACCTTGATTAGGTAATGTGATTCAATAAAATAAGTAAATAACTGTTTCAAAAATTATTAGTTAAGTATTATTTTTTTCAGGTGACTAGTGTTTTAATTTAAAAATTAAATTAAAAATATTTAGAAAATTATTTTTATAAAATGGAGTTCATTTTTGAATTCAGAGTATCGATATTAGGTTAAGGTCAATTTTTTGGATTTTTCTGAAAAAGTTGAATTTTCGATGAATAGTGAAAATACAGTTTTGAGTTCTGGGCGTTTAATGACATCACTAAGGATGTAATAATTATGTAATAATTCTGGTCGGTTTATGAATAGTGATATATTCTATGTGGTGTCCCAATTGTCTAATACCATGTGCAAATACCATGGGCAAGCCCATGGTTTAGCCAATACCACTGATGAGGTGTCCCTTGGAAATTAATGCTTTGTTCCCCCACTTCTCCTATAAATACCATGACATTCCCTCATCCATTTCATTCCAAAATCCTCCTCAACAAAGTTCTGGTCTATTTACCTCTCAAGGAGTCCTCCCAAGGAGGCCTCAAGCCTCCCAAGGTCCCGACCTTCAAGCTTTCAAAGTTACTCTTCAAGGTAAGGGATCCTTTCACCCTCCTCTTTTAAGTCCTGACTTCCTTTATGTTATGTCTTATAGTTCCGATTTATTATGTGGGGTCTTATTATTATATATATTTTCTACTGTCCATATCATGTTCAAATGATTAGATACCCTTTCCTCTCTCATCAATTGATTTTCTGAATTTTTAAGTGACGTTGTTAGGCTGCCGAATTTTTCGTAAAAGAAATTGCATCTTCTCTTTTCCTTCGAGTTTCATTTTCATATTGTATTTCCTTCAAATATCCATACAATGATAATATTTCTTTTTATTCTATAACCCTACTGTATAATGAGTTATTTATGAGTGGGTGACTCTTGTCCCCTCTCTTTTCAATATTTTCTAAAACCATGTTATATAGCCGTTATGCTGTAGAAATTTCATCTCAAAATTTCTCTCTCTTTCTCTCAATAAATTCTGTTGTTTTATTTATGTGAATACCCATACCTATTTTGTTTATATAGGTGTTCATAAATACATAAAAAATTATATATTTGATTCTATAATTGACATACATATAACCCTCACTCCCTTTCCATGGGTTATAAATGATATAATGATCTTATTTTTAAGAACTTTTAAAACGTCACGATTTTGAAATGAAACCCATTTCTTTTATTCTTTATAGGTTATTTATGAAATGTTTTATTATGATATATGTGTCTCACATGAAATTAAATACATATTAAGGGTGTGACCTGATAGCTCTCCAATGCATTGGCTAAATAATTAATCTCTAATGATGAAAAGTTTTACGATACCTTGGTGAATAACCTTGGTAATTTTTATGACACCTTGGGGATGGACCTTGGTGATATTTTCATTAATGTCTAAATGAGATGTTGTATCCAAATATTCAATTATGTTTCAAGTTCTTTTCATTATAATATTCCTATAAATCCATTTCTCATGTCTTTATGTTTTTATTCAAGTTCTTATTGATATCACAAGTAAACTGATTCCTTGATTACCCTTACTGGGCTTTCTGGTCACCCTTTACTTTGATGTATGTATCCAAGATATGAGATGCAGTAATTGTACATAGTATGAACATATTATGAAGCCTTATAAGTGTATTAGAATAATTTTTTATGTTGTTTTCATGTTTTATGTCCCTGGTTTCCAAGACACTAGACTTTAAAGATCCTCTGTTTGTAAAATGTAATGAAAAGTTATGAAATAAAAAGGCGAGATGCCATAGCCGGAGGTGCTATAACTAGAGTATTTGGAACATACATATAAGGATCGAGAATCCTAGTAATATCTATTAGAGATCTAGACCAATGCTCAATCATCTATAGGAATTCATCCTTCTCGAACATAAACTAGTCCAAAATGGGTGTCATTATTAACAATTTTTTTACAATCTCTTTAAAAACAACTATTGGAGGAGGCATTTTAAGGTCTCTTTCCAAGGATTGAAAATTTGTTTTAAGATCAGAATTAGTATAAATCTAAAAATATAATACTTGATCACTCCCTTTATTACAAATTTGTTGTTGGCGGACTTAAAAAATTCCCCTTTAACTATATCACATAGTCTCTCCATGGGAATCCACAACCATTTTCACTTGGTTTCTGAATATCTTTAACATTTTCTTGCATACTTTTGACTTCTTCATATAAAAATCTTCAAATAATATCCTCATCTATAGAAATATATAGAATATTATAATTTGAAGGTTTATAAGGGCTTGTAATTACTGAGATATATCTCTTTTCCATAGTAGATAGCATATCCAACAGATCTACTTGAATGGATCATATTTGACCTCTGAAATATTCCATTTGATTTCTGAAACTCCCAATCTCATGAGTTATATGATCAATACCGAGAAATAACTTAGATTATATATGAGCTACTACACTTTCAGTGGTATAAGCAACATCCTCTTACCTATCATACTCATTTTCAATATTAATACTCAAAAACACTTCTTTCAACACTTTTATTAGAACGTTATTAAACTAAATAAAATCGCCAGAAGAGATTAATGTAGAGAGAATAGAAACATGAGCTTCTTATTGAGTTGTAACTAGTTTGGGAGGAGTAATATAAGTCTTAGAAGAAGAGGTAGAACTAGAGTCACTGAACTTGTACTCTAAAGTTCTATTCAAATAATCTTCATTATCTAAAAATATACCTAGAGGCCTTCCTAATTCTTGGATAGAAAATTCAGATTCTTATATAAACACCACTTAATTTCTAAGAGAAGAATCATAAATTGGTTCTCCTTGAAAAAAAATCCGAGACAAGTCCAGGAGAGGGAGGAGTAGCCAAAAGTTGCAAGATATTATTAGAAGGCTCAAGCCTAACCTATTCCTCTATAATTTGTGAAGAAGGGCTTGTAAAAATATGAAATATAACTTTTAAAGTAGCTGAAATGGAATGTCCATCTAGCTTAGGTGGATTATCAACAGAATCATCATCATTTACATTCTTATCACCATCACCAGTAGGAGTAGATGAAATGGCATGTCCATCTAGCTTTGGTGAATTATCATCAGAATCATCATCATTTACATTCTTATCACCATCACCAAATTGAATAAGGGATTATCAGGTAGATAATTTACCCTAGAAGACATGGAATCAAAGATAGGGGCTCCTCCTATTTCAAAAATTGGAGGACTATCTCCAATAAGATCAGCTTCTTTATGACTTTTAAAATTAGTGATAATAGGTCCAAAAAGTAATGATCTAGGATTTATCTCCCACTCAAGAGTTACTCTTCTCTTATAGGTTCATCCTCAATAGGGACCTCAGAATTCATTGTAATTTCATGAACAGGAGATCCACTCATGTTTTCTTCATAAGATTGTTTAGCTTCTTCAGCTACATCCACCATGGCTTGAGATTCACCCTCATTGGAGGAATAGTTTTCTCAACTATCTGATCAGGATCCAAACTTGGATCTATGGAATATATGGGTCTAGATGGGTTCTGAACTGGTGTGAATTTCTCATATAGCTTATCTTCATCAGCTACCCACATTTTCTTCCATGAATTCCAAGTGATTTTCATCCTTTTCCATGTGGTTTGATTCAAGAAAACACCACCAGGATAGGTTGACTTATCCACTCCCTTAAGAATTAGTCTTTTAAATATAAGCATAGAAATGATAAACACAATATGAGGTAGGGTAATAAACCTCAAGGTGTTCTTGCTAAGATCTTACAAATTCCTCATCAAAAACCTAGTCCGGTTTATATGAACGCCATAAACCATCAGGTACAAGAGGAATAGGTTTTGGTGTCTAATGGTGCTAAGATCTCCCTTTTGAGGACAGATATCATGTTGTATAAACTTCAACAACATCCTACATTCACCACTTAGATCTATAACACTTGTCCTTTAGTGGGTTTTTTCACTAGTCAACTCTTCTAACACATTTCTCATCTAGAAATATGGATAGTCTATAACTTATGAACTTTGGTAGTCTTTGAACTCACCTTGGTGTAGTACTATTAATATTTTATCCCGTTAAATTGAAGAAAAATCACATTCTTGACTGTCCACTATAGTTTTTATGATATCCACTTCATCTCCAACTTTGAAAACCATATTTATGTAGAACTCTTTCACTAAATGGGGATAGAAGGGATGATTGTTATCTAGAAACCACTTAGTCTGATGTTTCCTATATATTGAAAATGATCGCATATTACCACAATGATTTGTGCATCTCAATGAAATGTTTTCCAAAATAATCAACTTTAAATGATTTTATCCACTATTCTTTTTGGGAAATGGTGTCCTTCTGTCAGTGAGGAGTCAAAAAACTTCAACATGATTTTCACTTCATTATCAACCACACACCAAAAGATCAATCCAAGCTCACAGTACTTGAAAAGTAGAGGATTTTCCTAAGAGTAGTTTTGAACTTCAGTTGGGGATTTTTTTTCTTTTGTTGGGAGGTAGATGATGTTGGTCACAAAGTAATTAGATATTTCGAAAAACCATGGTTGTGTCAGGAGATCTGCAATAAAAATATGTACATCCATAAATTCATTTTTATCTCCACTTCCTAATATCCACTAAGATATGATAATTCCATCCTCGATAGATGGTCAGTGAAAACAATCTTTAAGAGTTTCTTATACTTAATCTCAATGTTAAACTCCTGGAGAAAAAAGATCCATTAGATCAAGTGTGCCTTTTTATCCTTTTTTTATAAAATATTTAAATGTTTAATGATTGATGTAGACCACCAATTTCAAGAAAGCAAGTTGAGATATAAACTTACCAATAATAGAGACCACATAGAGTAATTCCTTCTCCATTATTGGGTAGTTGAACTAAATCTCTATGAGAGTCTGACTTGCATAGTAGATTGACTATAAAATATTATCCATTCATTATCCAAGCCTTACCCCACTGTATAATCTTTCACATCACACATCCACTTGAATAACTCCTCCCAATTTAGGGATACCATGATTAGGGTAGTGACCACTCTTGTATTCATTTCCTTTAATGTATCCTTGTACTTTCCATCAAATGAGAACTCCACATCATTTTCCAAGGATATGTGAGAGGTCAAGAAATTTGGGATAAATATTTTACAAACCTTCAGTAAAAATCAGTATGTCCTAAAAATATTTGGATCTCCCTCATCATCATGGGTTTTAGAAACTCTTTTTTCAATTTGATCATGGAAATATTGACCTATATCGCTTGCTTAAAAATCAGATGGCCAAGTACAATGTCATCTTTCACCATGAAATGGCACTTCTCCCAATTTAGTACTAGTAATTTCTCTTAAAATATTTCCAACACCAAATCGAGCTTTTTTGAGTCATACCTCAAATGATCAGCCATACACTAAAAAATCTTATATGAAAATTTTATGGAAATCCTACGACATCCCATAAAAGATGTGAGTCATGCACCACTGAAAAGTGGTGGGATCATTACATATACTAAATGACATGAATTGGTAGGAAAAGGTTCCATAAAGGAATGTGAATGTTTTATTTCCTTGTCTTTTCAATGCCATGGGAATTTTCATGTAACCAGAGTATCCATTGAGAAAAAAGTAGTACTTATGTCCAGCTAACCTTTCTAAATTTTGGTTTATAAATGGGAGGGGAAATTAATCCTTCCTTATTGCATCATTAAGCTTCCTATAGTCCATAAAAACTCTCTAACCCATCACTATTAAGGTGGATATCAACTCATTTCCCTTCTTAACAACTTTCTTCCCTCCTTTCTTAGACATAATTTGGAGTCGGCTTTCCCATTCACTATCAAAAATTAGGTAGAAGATACCGACATCTAAGAGTTTCAATGTCAGCATTTTCACAAGTTCTTTCACTAGAGGTGTCAAATTCCTTTACAGTTATCTTATTGGACTCTTTTCATCTTCAATTCTTATTTTATGTGTATAAAATGAGGGTTGATTCCTTTTATGTCAACTATGCTCCAAGAAATGGACTTGTTCCATTGTTTTAGCACTTTAACCAACTAGTGCTCTCTCTCCTTTGAAAGTTCAACAATCACTATCATGAGTATGTTCTCTCCGTCTCCCAATAATGAGTACCTCAGGTTACTCAGGAGTTTCTACAAATCCAAATTTATTGGATTTATAATCAAGGGAACCAATTCTAAAAATAATTCCCTCTAAAAGGGTTCCACTATAATGAATCCTTTCTCTTATTTAATATCATCACCATTTTCCACTGTGTTTCTTCCACTTCTTCATCAATCAAGTCCATAATGGATTTTTCCTCTTCAACTTGCATATTCAATAATCTGTATTCTTCTTTAGTGGTGATGATTGCATGGAAATCCTTAGGTTTATCTTCTTTATTTTACTACCTTCATCAAATAAAATTTCACATACTCTTCCCCAAATCAGAATATCAATTATACATGATTGATATCAATGAGTTCTTTCCATGTGGATAGGGAAGGTCAACCAAGGATAATTTATAGATCTCCCTCTTCCCCCATATCTAGGATGATAACAAAAATATAAAGAAAATAACTTTTCCCACTTTTACTAAGACATCCTCTAAAATGTTGATATGGTACATAATGAATCAGTCTTCTAGTTAGAGAGAAACTCTTGTGGGCTTTGGATAACATAGTCCAAGCTTTATAAAAATATTGTGCATCATAAGGTTGAAAATTTTCCCTAAATCACAAAGGGTTTTCCCAAAAGTGTATAATCTAATAGTGTGTCAAATATAAAATCTACATGGATCTCAAATTTTAGGTGGGAGCTTCCATTAAACTACAACTGATCACTCTTCGCATAAATAAATGATGAATAAGTCCAACAATTTCTTCATATTGAAAGGGAGTTCCTAGAGGAACTTGATGTACAATGACATTTGAGAGATTGCCTTAGTGAATGGGATGTTGATGTATAATTGTTTGAACACCTCCATGAACTTACTGTATTTTTATTCAACCTTCCTTTGGTGTATCATCTTTATAAAGGGAATATGTGGTATGTAAGGTTTCACTTTAAGTTAATTCAAAGTCTCATTTTTCATCCATGTTGTTTTCACTTCAGCTTATTTGTTAGAGTAATTGGTAGGTTCCTTCTCCTTTAATTTCTCCTTCTCCTTATCCTTATGGGTATCCATCTCCCTTCTACTCCTCAATGTCATGGATTTGGATTTCTCCTTCAGAACGTCCATATTACCATGTAGAATATCAAGTGGTCTCTTAGAAAACATTTATGAAATCTTTCCCAAGTGATCCTTTATACATTACTAGAAAACTACTCCATGAACTCGATTTTATAGTCACTGTCTATAAAATTGTGGTCTTAGGTTGGTATATGGACACAAGAAGAAATAACCTATGGTTATAGGGCCTACTACCACTATAGGTTATCTGGACCATGGTGGTAGGCCAGCTTACGACCACAAACAGAAATGACATGTGGCCTTAGGCCCCTTAACATCATAGGCTATGTGGCCCATAGTGGCAGAACGGACTATGCCCACATGAAAAGTAGCCCATGGCCATAGGCCAACATGTGAAAGGTGATGTGGATGTGGGAAGGGAGCATGAAGGCCCTACCACCACAGGTCACAATGCTTGTGGTAGTAGGCCCCACTGGGGACCACCTACCACCACAAGCAACATAGATCATGGAAATAAGTTTCACAGGGGAACATCTACCACCACGGGCTACAATGCCCATGGTTGTAGGCTACAATGGGACCCCCTACCACTATAGGAAACATGGCCTATGGAAATAGGTCTCTTAGGGGTCCCTCGACTACCATGAGCCACAACGCTCAGGGTCGTATCCTATGTTGGGCACCTATAAACCACCACAGGCAACGTGGCCCAAGGAATTAGGTCTTACGATGGACCCCTTACCATCGTAGTCCATGAAACCAATACCCATAGGCCCCAATGGGGACCTCCCTACTACCATAGGCAACATTGATCATTGTGATAGGTTGTTCTCATGTCGTCCCATCGCCATAGGCAAGGGTGCCTATGGTGATAAGATCATGTGGTGGGGATGATAATTATTATAATAAAAAAATATTTAATAATGCTTATATATATAGATACATTCTGGGATCGATTGGAGGATTGGTAACAGGTCTAGAGTTAGAATTTGAAAGGATCCTTGGTTGTTTGATGGCGAGGGTATGATGGAAACCTCTCTGGTGGCCCCTGGTTTTGAAGACGATATGGTTTATTCCCTCTTCAACGATTCTGGTGATGGTTGGTGCACCGAGAATCTTGGAAAATGGTTCAATGATAAAGATAAAAAACCATTTTGAGCATTCCCTTCTTGAATAACGTTGGGCATGACAACATCTGCTGTTGTTTTGAACACTCATGTATTTATTCAGTTAGATCCGGCTACAATTTGGTTCATGGATTGAAAAACCTAGGAGACAAATGGATTTGGAAGGTCTTATGGAACCTGACGGTCCCTCCCAAAGTATGTTTCTTATGGTGAAAGATTTGCAATGGGATTCTCCCTTCTATATAGTTCCTCTCATACCGCCATGCTATCGAAGATCCCTCGTGTTCTCTATGTATGGATGCTCAAGAATATCCCATGCATGAAATCATTCAATGCCCCGGAGCTATAGTTGTTTGATCTTTTTGGAATTCAAACGTTGATCATTTTTTCTCTCTAGCTCCATACCTCTTGTCTTTGCTTGTGTCCTGGTCTTCCTCTCTTCCTATGGAGATGGTGGTATCCTTATGTACTATTTCTTGGATCATATGGGTGAGAAGAAATGACCACATCTTCAATCAATTTTCAATACCAAGAACTTTTTGGGTGGAGCAAGCAAGGTCCTGGCTGTAAACATAGACTTGGTAGGATACCCAGTTTACGGTCTCACGTTCACATCCTCTCATTCACAGGTGAATTATACCCCCTTCGGGTTTCCCCAAAATTAACATGGATTCAGCCCTCCTGGGGAATGTCTTGGTTGGTACTTTTGCTTTTTTACGTGACTCTTCTGGGAAAATTATCGCGGTGTATCATGCCTCACACAATACCTTTTGGGATCCTCCAATGGTTGACGTCCATGTTGTCTTCATGAGTATGGTATTTACTTTGGAAAGACGTAATAATTTCATCATCATTGATTCAATCTGCCTTATGATTATCAATGCCCTCCACGCAACCGATCAGGGATTTCAGTCTTTTAGCCCTCTGGTTTTTAAGTTCTGGTCTTTGCTCCACGACTTTGCAGTTGGTTCATTCTCCTTTACTAAAAGATATGGGAATAGGGAATATCACCTTTTGGCTACGCGGGGTCTGTTTGATGTTCCCCACACTTTGTTAGATAATTTTCCTTCATGGATATTATCTCTTGTAATTTCAGATCTTCGTTCATCTAATTATATTTCCTATAATTTTCAAATATATATACAACATGGTGTTAACGAGTGGTATAAGTCCTTATAATAAATTGTGAAGGTTCCATGTTCAAAACAAGCTGGTGGAATTTGTTTATAATTTTATACGAGCAAATGCCATGGCCAGTGCCTGTTGTGATAGGGTATCCATAGGTTGTTCATGGAAATACCACTATATCCATGAGAAGGTGCTCATGGAAATAGATCGAGAGTCTATTGCCGCACCAATAGCCCCCATAGGGTGAGTCACCCTAGTCATAGCCTGTGGCCACATTCATTGGACCTATGACCACGCTTTTCATCGATGATGGTCGTAGACCTTTTTTTCAAGTAGTGATGTTTCGGAGGAAATATTAATGATTTTCCAAGTAGATTTCATTCTTTTATAGATTATTCTAAACTTAAGGGAGATTATAATCGTTTTATGGAATATATTCAGTCATTAACTTTTCAAGGTTGTGATCCTTTAAATTATAGAAAAAATTGTTGGGCTTGGGGTTACTGCATAATTTATTACCTTGGGGCTTAGAATTGTTACCCAACATGTTGAGATATTTGTTTTCCTTCGAGAAATCCTGGTGGACCTTTATCATGATTCATGTTTTTTATGCCTCCCAGTTGTTTCCATCCTTGGTTTTGTGTTACCCACTGAACTTGTTGACCAAATTGATTTTGAAAGTATGGTTTCATCCTGTTGTATTCCACAAAAAATCACTTCTCAAGTTAGATTTTCCTCATCCCCAACTAGGAAAACCAAAAATAAGTGTGGAACTCTAAACATCTCGCACGAAAAGGATTGTTATGACTCTGGTGGTGCTCCGTTATTTTTCAAGGTTAGCAGTGATTCTAATTGTTTAGAAATCATCTACACTTAGGATACTAGCTTGGTGATCTCCCCCACTCAATGAATGCCTCATTGAGGAGTGCCTATCTCTCCTTGAAAATAAGATAAATTGTCGGACAATTTATTTAAGAACACTTATTCCTAGAATGGTTCTTTCCTCATCAATATTTTTCCAGCTATCAAATCAACCATCGCACATTAATTAGGTTTCAAACCAATGTAAAGGTCTGCAACTGTATCCAAAGCATCACTTCATGATGTGAACACTTTCTCAATAACTCCTCAAATATCTCTTGTGCCTCGTAAGTGGATTCTCAATAATGATGAGTAAAATTTTGAATATGTCTTTAGAGCTTCAACGTTTTCATCGGTGAGAAGTACCATTCCATGAACCATTTTACAATATCATCCTATGTCATAATTGAACTGGAGGGTAGTGAATTATCCAATCTTTAGCTAGACCCATCAATGAAAAGGTAAAGACTCTCAATTTAATCACATCATTAGACACCCTACAATTTTTTAAAGTTTCACAAATCTTCAACAAATTGGAGAGATGTCTGTAAGGGTCTTCACTTTGCAATCGACTAAATTCACTACTATTTTAAATCATTTGTAACACACTCAACTTCAACTCAAAATTGATGAACTAAATTGGCACCCACACGATACTAGGAGAAAGTCTGGTGACCAATGGGAGTTTATAGTCCATAAGAGTCATGTATCGTTGTGCTCGAGGGACTCTGTCGCTAATGCTTCCTGGTTCATTATTCAAACTAGGATGACTCGGTCTGTCATCACTGATCTTCAATATTTATAAAAGTAGCTCTCAATATCAAAGTTAAAGACCAATGGTTCAGTATTATCCAAAATCCTTGATTGAGTGTGAGGAGTGTGCCTCGTGCACCTATGACCTGTGAAGACAAAAACAAGAGCGCGCGCGCGCACACACACACGAATAAAAATGAAAAAAGGAAAAATAGAAGAAAATACATGAATCAAGCAACTAATATTGAACCTTTTTAGCTAGTTCTATGACATATGTTCTCCTTGGAAACAACATCAAAAACATGACCCACCCCTAGGTGTCGTCATTTCCCAATAACAGGGGGTCAAAGTTTAGAATTGATTTCACAGCCACTTTACAACTAAAACAACTAAGTGTGGTATAGAAATAGAGATTTTGAGGTTAATCCACTAGGAACAATGTAGTCACAAAGCCTAACCTATCATTATTCTTAACAATTGATTCTTAAAATTTAGAATTGAAAAAAAACAAAAATAATTGGAAAACATACTAAAACAAAGAAAGGAAAACAAACTTATGACAAGGAAAAATTTTCTATTCAAAATCAAAGACAATGGATTAATTTTGAATGATGGTTTAACGAAAAATTATGATTTCTTTCTCTTATGGGCAGAATGGATTCAATTAGTCATGGGATCTCTAAAAAAGTAATAAATCGTCATTGATTAAACGTAATTAATACTACTCTAATTTTTTCAATTCCATATGGCCAAAGGAACCTAATTAAACTAAAAGGGATTATGTACCAATCTCAATTGCAAAAGAAAATTAAAGACTACTCTCATATCCCAATTCATCTTTATAGCATTGGTGTTCTTCCCTTACTCATTACTTCCCTAGAAAGAATAAGGAATGATGTAAGAATTAAATCACAATATGATACTAAATTGAAAGCAATTAATCCATAGAAGAAATCAACCAGTCCATAAAACCTATCATCTCATTCTCTTAATTCATCAACCTTTAAGAAACTACTCACTAATGATTGGATGAGATATCAATCATGATTGAAGAGTTCATCAGGAATGCAAAGAACTAGAAAAGAAAATAAAAGATTAATTAAAGCATGCAAGAGAATTGTGTAAACTCAACTAACATTCAAGAATTCGATCTCAGAAATCTACAACAATATAATCTTCATCCTAACTCAACCTAGAGTGGTAGAAATTTTCAAAATTTGTCTCCTCTCTCTCTCTCTCCCATGGATTCAAAACATGACATATTTATAAAACTAAACAATGTCACAACACAAGGGTGATGGATCAATGACACAAATATATCTCATATCTTTTCTCATTCGACTACCAAAATCATGGCACAAGGGTGCGAATTACAAAGTGATTAGAATATATCATATTTTTCAAATTTGAACCCCTAAAGATCATGACATAGCCTATGGACTATTTCGGTCATGGTTTTATGTTCTCGTATCTCCCTCACTATCATTGCATCATGAAGGGGTGTTGGTTTACAATGTGAGATTTTAGTGCATTGTTGGTTTGCTCTCCCTTTCATGGTTGCGGTGTAATGGGAAGTGTCACACCGTGAATCACACTTCATCATTTTTTCCCAAAATTTTATTTGTATGCAACGTAAAGACCACCACCACAACACAACAAGAATTCCTTTGATTCTCCCAAGTTATTCAGACGTAGAAGTATTGCGGCGTGATGGAGTCAGTTGTCTCATGGTTTTTCCTGAATTCTAAGCTTTAACATTCCTTTAATCAACCACGCCATGATCAAATATGGGTTGCGGCGTGATTGATTTTGGGACTCCAATTTCAACTTTTCTCAAATCCAATCATGTCGGGATTGCAGGTGTTGCAACATGATTTTGGTGACAACTTGTAAGTCCATCCAAAACTTCTCCAAAATGCTACATCTCTTTCCTGCTAAGGAATAATAAAAACAATCAAGATTGGGCAATATTTGTTCCAATTGAACACTAAGAACATGGAAAAATAGTATACATAATTTTGGGTGATGATCTAATAAAATTTAGTAGAATGACGCTCATCATGTGGACCTAGAAGGTCAGGTGGAACATGTAGGTTCCGGGCGCAGCGGAAGTGCGTTAGTGGGTTTTCCCAACTTTAATTTTAGCGTTAAACGACGTTCAATCCGAGATCCTTCACGATATAAAACGCCGAATCTTAGGATTAGAACAAAGTACGAAAAATAAAACAATAATCCCGGAACCATTGAGATAGGATCATCATATGTTGGTTATAATTAATTTAATTAATTCATAAGAATTACCTCGATGGAATTCTTTCTTCGTTGGAGTCTCCGGTCACAATCCTGTGATCCGTCGTTACGTCATAGAATCCAAGTGTAGGATTCCTCTAGCGGTGATCCACATGTGTGCCACGTATCTCTGGAGGTCGCTGAAGGGATCTCCGGGTGCTAGCACGGAAGAGCCTTCGCTTGCGATGTCCGCCTTCAACCACCTTGATCCGGTGGAGGATCTCGCTCTCGTAACTTGAGGGCGTTCTTAGTGGAAAGGGAATTCTCTCTTGTCTTGAGAGAGTTTTTAGATCTGTTGTGCACAATAATGGATCTTCCTTACTCTGAGAATAATGTAATTGGGATTATAATACTTAGAATAATAAAATGAATTAATTTCCCGAAAGCATTTAATCATTTCATTTAATTATTAGTAATACCACATGTCTTAATAATGACAGTTGACCATCATTATTACTTGACATGCACCCAACATATTACATTTAATATCATTTAATTAAATAAACAATATTTTCTCACGAATCCCGAAAAACAAACTACACGGCGTGTACTTTTATTTTTTATTTTATTTATTTCCTCCACCATATTTATTAGACCTTGAGTAATGACTATTTATTTCTGAAATAAATGTAACTGCATTACTCGCTAATAAATATATATTATTTCGCCCACAATATATTCTCTCGAATAACTAGTGTCGAAATAAATGTGATCAGACATCCTTAAATAATTATTAAACCACAGTCGGGAATAATATTTATTTAACTTGTTAAATTAATATTTAACTGAGATACATGGACACACTTAGTGTGTGACCCTCTATGCCTCTTTCTCAGTGGAATTAGGAGGAGCCTGCCTAAAGTCCAAGGTTAGCATCTAGCAACACGCCAAGACACCCATAGAGAAAGAAGTTAACACCGCAATGACGTGTCACCTCATACGAACGCTTACCATGTAATATAATCCCTTTGTCTCGATATCTCCAATCAAGCGGGTTGCATGCTAGTGCCATCAACCCATGTGCTCGATTATTCTATCTTTGACTTCCCAGAATTGAACTCGCCCATACCTTACCATGGCCATGGATTTATTTAGGCTATATCAATTCCATCAAAGGGCCTGAGATATCAACTTCCGTTATGGAACAGAAGGGACAAATCCTTTCTCGCATTATCTATTAATGCAGTATTACTCGTGACACACCCAACGTATCCTACCTCGCTCTGAACAGTGTGTCATCATAGTTTTCATCAATAGATCTAAGTGCGCGAGTTGTAATACCCATTAATAATAATCTTAAAGTCTAAGGACCAATACACACGTCCGTAGATAGGAACATCCAATGACACTATGAAATGTGGATTTCCTACTGGCGGGTCTCGTTCTCATAATATCCTCCTGGATATTACTAAGGGCGCACACCATGAGAAGGTGCCTCAAAGTTTTATGAGTCCTCACCCCTAATGGCCTGTATTATTTGTGTCCCTCAAATAACATCATCCGGCCATAGAACATATATTCAAGAACAGTGTTATGGCACTTCTGAGTTCTCATCATAGCAGGGATCCGCTATGACCCATTAATGCAACAGCTGTCCTTAGGACATTATCACATGCATTGTCATGCATAAGAACAATCAAGATGTGATAAGACTTTTATTAATGAATAAAGTACAATGTAGTTGGTTCTAGTCCACCAACTCTAACAGACTCCCACTGGGACTAGAGCCAACTGCTAACAACCTTTAACCTGCTAGCTCTCACATGATATTCATGCTTCTACTGAGATAAGCCTTTAGTCATGGGGTCCGCCACGTTCTCTTCCGTGGACACTCTGCTCACCGCAACTTCACCCCTTTGATAGAAATCCCTCAAGAAGTGATACTTCCGGAGTATGTGCTTTGTCCGTTGATGTGACCTTGGTTCTTTTGCAAGAGCCACCGCTGCAATATTATCACAATACAATGTAAGGGGATCTTTACTTCTAGGCACCACATCAAGCTCCTGGACAAAGTTCCGAATCCAGACGACTTCCTTGGCTGTATCAGAAGACGCTATATATTCAGACTCTGCTGTAGAATCGGCGAAAACTGGCTGCTTTGAACTCTTCCAGCTCACAGCTCCTCCATTAAGACAGAAAACATATCCAGATTGTGAGTTCAGATCATTCTGATCTGTCGGAAAACCAGCATCAGCATACCCTCTGATGACAAGCTCCTCGTCTCCTCTATACACCAGGAACATATCATTAGTTCTTCTCAGATACTTAAGGATAGTCTTAACAGCAGTCCAATGCTGTTAGGGGTGTAATTTCGGCCCGGGCCGGGACGACCCGGGCCTGCCATGCAAAGTGTCGGGCCATTGACCACTATTCGGGCCAGGCCGGCCCGGCCCGAACAACCCCATGAGGCGGCCCGAGCCCGGCCTCTGGCCGGCCCAAACCATCGGGCCGGGCCGGGCTTTTTCGGGTCGGGCCGGGCTTTTTCAAGTCGGGCCGTGGTTGGCTTTTATTATTTTCAAAATAATTGTCTCTTAATTTTTTTTATTTAAATATTTTTATAACATTTATTTAAAATGTTTCTTTACATTTATTTTTAAATGCATGTTTTTTGTAAAAACGTTTATTTTATTTTTTATTAACATTTTACAGTGGGTGGATATGTTTTTTGTCTAAATATATATATATATATATATATATATATTATTTGCAAATTGTAAAAAAAATAATGAGGGGTGCGCAGCTGCCGTGGGTGAGTTTAAAGCCTTATTATTTAAACGTCTTTCTAACATTTATTTAAAACATTTTTTACACTTATTTTTTTTAACTTATTTATAATTTTTAAGTGTTTGTTAGTATTTTTTATTTAAACATTTTTATTTAAACCGTTTTTTAGCATTTGTTTAAAACATTTTTTTACATTTATTTTTAAATGATTAATTTAAAATATTTTTGAATTTTTTTAAACGCATGCTTTTTACAAGTATTTTTTTAAAACATTTAACTTTTTTTCACATTTTAATGTAAAAAGTATTTTTTAAGTGTTTGTTTTAAAAATAATAATTTAAATGTTTGTTTTAAAAACTTCTTAAACATTTTTATTTAAACCATTTTTTAACACTTGTTTAAGACATTTTTTTACATTTATTTTTAGATGTTTAATTTAAAAAGTTTTTTTGAACGCATATTTTTTACATGTATTTTTTTTAAACATTTTACACATTTTTTGTAAAAACATTTTACAGTGGGTGAATATGTTATTTTTTTTAAAT